>OY728161.1:434464196-444464196 GCA_963277665.1 Viscum album
ACAGGGTATTTTTATACACAGCCCTTTATGTGATTTTCCAGCACGTGTTATGCCTTATGCAGATGACATACAAGTTGACCATGACTTTTGAGAAGCTAAGGGACACATGGTACATTAGACCACATTCGGTGGTCATAGCTTGGAGATCTCAACTAGGGATCCCTCAATATTTTCCACCTTTAACATTATAAGTTTGGGAAACCCTTATTATTGGAATTTTATTTTTCACTTTTACTTTTAAGTATACACGAATGTACAATTGTAGCCTCTAGAGGTTCGTACAAGAAGGGTTTACTTTATAGTAGGGTTGCATCTTTTCCTCTTTCCCTCAGAACTTCTGAATTGATTTGGTTGTGTGTGTGCATACATGTACATAGAAAAAATCCCTTTATGATTAGTTATTCCTTCAGATATTGTCTCCACCCATGGCTTATATAGTTAGGTATAGGTTAGTTATGTCATGTTCCCTAACTTGGGATGCGTCATGAAAGATTGGTATCAGAGCATATTAATTCCTTGATACGTTTTTCAGATTGTTATTTTATGAGGATTTAGTTTGGACTATGGAAAAAATGTCAAGGTTTCTTGGGTGGGGATTTTAGGCCAGAGAATCCATTGATCGTCAAGTGGCTGACATATTTATTATATAGGAACTTGTCTACCAGCTTGTTGACTTGGAATACGGAGACATTAGTTAAAGGGATCAATGGTACATGAATCATATATGATTTAGTCTTTAACTATCCTTATTGAGTCATCTCCAATTTATTTTTGATATATATATATATACATACCCATCTAACCGTGGTACGTCTTTATAAATATCAGGATGCCTCCACAACACCATCTAGCCCGAATACCAGTTCTAGTACATGATAATGATCTGATGAGCGATGAGGACTTAGCTCATGGTTGGTCCCGTGATCCCGTCACTCTAAGTGGGTAGGTAGTTGAACCTACACCCATTGAGTAGCATATTATCCAAGGAGGGAAGGATGGTGATGCGCACAGGCTTAGTGCACACTGTGAGTTCCAGTGCTCGAGGGTGTTGAGGTTCCATGGAGGTCCACATCCATAGGTAGTAGAGGATTGGATAGCGTTGGTGGTCCATATCATCAGACATGTTTGTACCCCGATGGATCATGTGGCTTCACTGGCATCTAATATTTTCCACGAAGCAACTAGGCATGGGTGAAATCTTGTTACTCAGATGAATGATGAGTCCCCACTCTTGTGGCATGCATTCCAATAGCTATTTCCTAAGGATAACTATCCCTCTTTCTTGTGATAAATATAGATATAGGAGATTTTGGTGATACAGTAGAGAGGGATGATGGTTGATGGGAAAAAAGGGAGGTTCAAAATCCATACATGAAACTCCACTGACATCAACCAAGATGACTACTTTCGAGCACTGAATTTTGTACAGGGACTGCAACAAGAGATCTGATCCATCATGGTGCCATTTTGCATCCCCACCTACGCAAGGGTGTTGGAGTGGGTACAAGTGACATGAATATTTCTATGAGAGAGATTCTAGATAGCTGGATATAGCAGTGGGTTCCACAAAATTGAATCATCTATGAAAGATAGTTGATGCTTGGTCCTAGGATATCGATGCTGGCGAAATACCTGTGATCAGTTACATACATTTGGTTTGGGGAAATATAGAGTTCCACGATAGACTATAGAGGGGCGGTGCTATTATTCTGATTGGTGATGTCACAGGGCATAGATTTACTAAAAATATGTGTTTAGAACCATAGGTAGATAGTTAATGGACCTCCATAGTAGATCCAACTCTATGATCATGGATCTCCTAAGAGATGGATGGGTGGTACCTAGGAAGGCAGATCATGCAGAGGAGCAAGAGGATATATGAGTGGTGGTTCATGCTTTGATATGCTTACACATACACCACCAGGAGGCACATGTTAGACTCATATAGTGGGAGTTTGGGGTCATAGGTAGCTACATGCTCTGGAGTCTTATGACCCCATAACTCATAAGATGATCAGTGGTATGATCTATGTTTATTCAATGATTTATTCATTACTTGTATTAATGGGTTCTTCTCATTCCTTTATCTCTTAACTCATAGTCAAAGAGATGGATCTTCCAATTGAGGCAATAGATTGGCAGCTTAGTCTCAAGGTTCTTATAGGGATGCTTCTTTTATATCTATTATACACCCATTGTGAGAGATGTTTCTTAGTGGATAGAGGTTCACATGGGACATTTTGTTCAACACTATGGAACCCAATGGCGTCATATTTGTTACAGATTGGGTTTCTATAGTCCGATCCAAGATTGACTGTTACCATAGATAAGTCAGATGGAAAGACATTGATGGGTCATAGTTTTCATTTTCTAGAAAGAGTGATCTCATGATAGGTAAAGAGGGATTTGCAACCAGGAGGCTGTAATATATCACCCATAAGTAGTTGACAATATCCCTTAGTGTAGTAGGATCTTCAAGAATCAGGGTTCCTTTAGTTGTGGAGGATTATATGGAAGTATTCCCTAAGGATGTTCAAGGACTACATCTGAGGTGGGAGAAAAAGATTTATATTGACTTGAATCCCATAATAACTCTAATGTCTTATGGGGCATATCATATGGAACCTACAGAGCTCATGGAGTTACAGTTGTTGTTGGAGGACCTCCAAGAGAAAGGTTTCATCATATCGAGTGTCCACCTGGTCAGCTCTAGTCTTGTTAATGAAAAAGGTGGACATAATCTTATGAATTTTCATGTATTCTCATTGTCTAAACCATCCCATAATAAAGACGAAGTTACCCTCTATGAGGATTGAAGACCTCTTCGACCATTTCATAGGTGAAATATGGTTCTGAATGATAAATATCAGGTCTGGCTACCACCAACTGAGGGTTCGCGATTTAATATTCCAAATATAGCATTATGAGGTCTCTATATACATTATTTGTTCCTAGTTATTCCATTTGGTCAGATTAATTCGGCCACTATGTTTATGGATTTGACAAAACTTGTTTTCTAGCCATACATGGAACATTTTGTTGTGGTATTCATCTATGTCATACGCATTTACTTTTCATGAAATGAGGACCATGCATAAAACATGAGGATAGTTCTCAATATTTTTCAAGAGAACTAGATTTACCATCAGCTCGTGAATTTTCCATTCATGATATAATTCAATCTTTCATTTTTTGAAGACATTGTAAAAATGCCAGAAAACTGATGTTCTATGCCAATGAATTTCAAAGTGATTTTCACTTTTTGAAAATGATCTCTCAAAATGTGATGTCTTATAACAATGTGATTTTTCCTAGAGTGAGTCATTGGAATATTGGAAACATTAATAGCACTGTTACTATCAATGTTTTTAGGGATATACCAGAATTGATATCCAATGTTTAGTATTTTTCACTTCATCCATCAAATTAGAGAACAACAACTTCATATAGATATGTATTCAAGTGAAACAGTAGGCAATGAAATAATTTTTCCCTTACTATAGCATAAATTTCAA
Organism: Viscum album; assembly: GCA_963277665.1. Lineage (NCBI taxonomy): Eukaryota > Viridiplantae > Streptophyta > Magnoliopsida > Santalales > Viscaceae > Viscum > Viscum album. The sequence continues at coordinate 434,467,712 of OY728161.1, forward strand.
GGCTTTCAAAATAAGAGAAATGTTTTATAGGTGATTTTTCAATCATACTTATTTCCATTGATGTCAGCATCTGAATAAGTAATTAAATCAAAATCATGTCATATTGAATTTAGTCACCCTAAATAATTTTCAGTTTTTTTGTATTTGAAAATTATTTTAACATAATTTAAATGATCTTACAGAATATTTTTTAGAAATCATGTACAAATACATAGCCCAAATATGATAGTAGGTTAGTTCGTAATCATTTAAAATAAACTCCCTATCATAACACTATTGGTCGATTTGTAAACTAGATTCCTAGTTTCATCAGGATCCTTGTTATTAGTAGTAATTATTAGAGTATTAGTACAATTTGAGTCATCTATGGAAAAATGATTTAAAATGAATTTTGTGTACATAAATTGATATAGAATTATCACTTCTTTATATTTAATGATATGAATACAACAAAATTATTTTAGTTCACCCATCAAACTCAATTAAAATTTATTTTTATTCAGTTTTGATAAATTAGTGTATAAATAATTTAATTATAATTCAAAAATAATGTCACCAAGATTTATTTAAATGACTAAAAAATCATTTTTATATTCTATTGATAAATAAATTTATTTCATAAATCACTTTTATTGTACGAATTTAATTAATAAAATTGTTGAGCTGCTTATTCCAATCTATGGGATCATTTTTTAAACAATAAAGTGCTTTCATAAATTTAAAAACATACACTAATAAAAAAACATCCATTAATAGCACCACAAATGGAAATTATCATTTCTATAAAAGAGGGAACTATATGATCAATGTTAAAATCCATGGTCTTTTATCAGTTCTGAAAAATATCTGATAAAGTTCCCATTTATCATCTCTTTTTATAGTGCCACTAAAGGATGCGGTTATCAGCGCTTCTATGTGCACTGATAAAGTAGACTAGTATTTTTACTTTTAATGGTATTGAAAAATGTGGACTGTATCAACACTTTTAAAAGAACTAATAAATGTGGCCTTCATTTGTGCTTTTAAAAGAATTGATAAAGGGAAATTCTAAAGTGAGTTGTAACAACACACATCAACACTACTGTAGTGTGCTGTAATAACACACCGCAATACCAGAGACCCACCATATATAAACACAAACAAGTCCCAATAAAGGATTTAAAGGAAAAGAAGATTACAATAGAAACACAAGGGAAAAAATATTTTATAGAAATTTCAAACATTTGTTTATACAATTACATTAATACAAATTATTAAATACATTCCAAAACATCAATGTTCCTTTTTCTTTCAATCATGACCTGACTCATGCTATTTCCAAAAAACCCCCCGAACCCACTCAAGAAAAATAAGACACTTATATGATAAAAATATTCTTAAATTAGTAATAATATAAATAAACAAATTAATATAAAGTGTTAATTTTACTAAAATTGATGTCAATTTTATATAAAAAGACAATCTTGGAGTCATACTGGTCACACCAAGCATCATATTGAGGTGTGGATGATTCCAAAATTTCTTAAATGTCTTGTGGATAGTATAATAATGTATCAAAACAATATGAATGTGTTTTCTTGGTTTTGAGAATGCTATATGTCTTTTTTACTAAAATGACATTTTAAACTGGAAAAAAACACTTTTGAATCATTCTAATCACATCATGATTCATTTTGACATGAAACGGATTCCTAAAAATCCAAAAAGAAATATGAATATTTTTCATAATATATAATGAAGATATTATTATGTTGATTGGTTTTCAATGGGTGATACTTTTTTGAACGAAAATATCGATTTGAAACTCATAGCGAACACTTTGAGTAATATGAGGGACATCATGTATCCGATTGAGGTGAAGATGAATCCTATATATAAAAAAGGACTTATGGATCAATTTTTTAATGAATAATAACAATAAAAATTTGTTTTCTTAGTTTTGATAAGGACAGTTTCCCATTTTACTAAAATTGATTACCATTTTAATTAAAAAGATGCACTTTGATTCATACCTGTGACACCATGGATCAGTTTAAGGTGTGGACGATTCTTAAACATCCGAAATGACATATATATCATTTTCCTATAATATAAATACAATATGAATGTGTTTTCTTGGTTTTGAGTATGTGAGTTGTCTTATTTACTCAAATTTCATTTTAAAATTGAAACATGCACTTTGACTCATATCGGTCACATTGTGTTTCAGTTTGATATGTGGCTGATTCATTCAAATAAAAATGACTTATGGATCGTTTTCCAAAATTATTTATACAATTTTAATGCATTTTCTCATTTGTTTAGTATTTCAATTAGCCTTTTTATTTAAATTGCTATAAATTTTAAATAAATACACACACTTTTAGTCAAATCTATCACACCGTGTGTCGGATTGTGGTGTGTATGATTCATGCATTCCTTGAATAACTTATGGATCATTTTAAACTATTATCAAAATAATATTAATGTTTTTTTGGGATTTATTACAACATAATATTTTTTTACTAAAATTGATGTCAATTTTAAATAAATGCACACTTAGTGTTATACTGGTCACACCGTACATCAGATTAAGGTGAGGTAGATTCCTACACATTACAAATCACATATAGATTGTTCTCTTAAAGTATAAAAACAATTTTAATTTTGTTTATCGGTTTTGAGTAAATAAATATTATTTTTTACTTACATGCCATTTTTAATCATAAAACATGCACTTTGACTCAGACGGATCACATCGTGTATCATATTGACGTGAGACTGATTCCTACATGTCATAAATGATTTATCAATCAACACCCTATGTTATAAAAACATCCAAGTGCATTTGCTTGGTTTTTTGTGAGTGATAATTTTTAATGTCAAACATTAATTCAAAAATAATAACAAACACATTAAGTCAGTTGTATTTTTTATTAAAATAAAGGTGATTTTGAAATAGAAAGAAGGAATTGGAGTCATACCAATCACATAATTTGATGGATTGGGGGTCGGAAAATTACAACACATCCCAAAGTCTCAAAATAATTCGAAATGTCAATGTCACCAAAATTTCCATTGGGTTTCTTTGTCAAACTGCAAACACTGCATGAGCATCAATGGACAAATCATATCAACAAAAAAAGGAATCTACTTGAATAAGATAAGAAATATTATTAGTAAAACTAAAATCAAATAAATTAACCATAAATATGAAAAAATATATAAATTGTATGGAAAATTATTCTAATGTTCATAATATTAGTATTACCTCTATGACTAAGCGGTGGAGGGAAAATGATGTAAAGTGATAATTTTAAACACTACTATGGTGAATTATTTTGAGAGAGAGGAAGTCTATGAATGTTTTGGTTTAGAATGGAATGAAATATAGATAGTTCACCACAACTTGAACAAAATAATCCACCTATATTAGAAAACAATTATTATGTGAGTAATAATAAAAAAATAAATTAAACATAAATATGAAACAATACATTAATTCTACGGATAAGTACTTTACCATGAAAATATCAAAATTACCTCTATAATTGAGTAGAGACAACAATGTTTCTCTTCATTCAAATTAAGTAGAGGGAACTTGAAGGAATGTGAAAAATGACAACACTATAGAGGTGAATGTTTTTGATGGAGAAGATGTCTATGGATGTTTCAGTGTAGAAAGGCCTGACATATGGACAGAGCACCCAAACTCAAAAAAAATCCAAATATATAAGAAAACAATTACTATGTGGTTAATGCTAAAAAGAAATGAATTTAACATAAATATAAAACAATACATTTATTCTATATACAATGATTTTACTGTGAAAACATCAATATTACCTCTGTGATTGAGCAGAGACTATGTCGTCGCTCTTCTTGCAACTATTATAGATAGAACTTAAAAGAATGTGATAAATTAAACACTACAAGTGTGTAATGTTTTTTAAGGGGAAGAAGTCTAGTAATGTTTTTGTTTATAAAGACATGAAATATGGACATATCACTCCAACTCGAACCAAAAAATACACCTATATATGAAAAAATGTATTATTTGAGAAATAAGAAAAGGAAATGAATTAATCAAAAATATGAAATAATAAATTTATTCTATCGATAATGATTTCTCTATGAAAACACCCAAATTACCTATGTGATTGAGTAGAGACAACATTTTCCCTCTTCCTACAAATGCATGCGACATGGGAAAAAATATTTTTAAATAAATGAACAGAACAAGGAATAAGGAATGTAATATTCACGGTTATTTTTCTCTTAATAAACTCTTCTAAATCCATTTTATGTTTTTTGTTTACCAATTTCATATTATCTTTTTCCTTTAATATATTTTAATTAATCTCCTTTTATATAGTAAGATTAAATTTATTAATATCACACAATGAATTAATATTTCTCTATTACATATATTTATCATTCATTCATTCATGGTATCATCCAATATATGACAATATTCTGTTAATTATTATTTTGACCTTTCAGTTTAATTAGATATATGAGTAGAATAACTATAGGGTACCTCAAAAGTATTAGTTATAAATAATAAATCATCCTTTTCATTCATATCTTATTATCTATAATCTGAGACACTTGATCTTCCATGAGATTCACTCCATCTGGTGTTCATTTCATTCTTTTTTTTCTCTTTGTCCTCATACCTCTTACTATACACAAGTTTCATATAGTCAAGTTTTATATGTCCTTTTTTCTTATATTAATTTCATGCAATCTCATTAAAGGAATTACATTTTTTCCATTATTTCCACCAATTTCCACTTTTATCATTTATCCCATTAAAATTCAATATACTAAAAATTTATTCTGTTTATAAATCCTCATAAATATGTTTACTATATGATCGATTAAATCATCATTGTATGTATCATATTTACTTCTACATACACTATCTTGTTTGAAAACATTCTTAGATTTATATTGTGATAATTTAAAGGCAACACATTTCATTTTAGGATCATCATCTGTATTGTTATCTTTTATTTATTTCTCATATGCCATCATCTTTTCAATTAGTCCATTACAAGGAATTTAATGATGTCACTTGGTTATAAATTAGAGATTATATTACCTTAAGGTAGTAGATATTTTATGATCCTTATCACTTGATCTTGGTATCCATATTTTCTATAAGGCAAATAATATTATTTATAACCTCATTACACCTAATATACATCTCAGAGAGAGATTCATGAGGATCAATTTTAAATGTATCATACCTAATAGTATATGTATTTAATAAAATTTCTATTAAATTAGATGTGATTGAATGATATATAGAAATGTTAACCCATGTTTTATAAATAGCATCAGAAGTGGATATACTATATAATTTATCCTCTCACAAATAAAAAATAATTCATTCATAGATTTCGTAATTTAACCATATGTAACATTATGAGACCATCTCATTACATTTTAGAAATATTAGGTTATACATTTTGATCTTCAATGGATCTAACAAGGTCAAAAACTATACTTCTAGGATGGTTTTCATTTTTAGTTTCTATTGACCATAATATTTATCATTAATTTAAGGGGGCCTATTTCTAATATAACCTTCAAAAATATTATCCATAGATAAAATTAATGTATTAATAGAAAACTGAAATATCCTTATAAAAACCTATTCAATGTCAAATTTAATCATGGAGAAGAAAAAATAATCCCTCGGATACCTGAAGATAGTGATTTTCATGAAATAATTATTAATTGATGTCTTATTTAGAATTTACCATAGTAGAACAACCTAGGTTCGATCATAGGGATGCCTCTCACAATACACTAACTTTTTATTATCATTATTATAAATTAATAAATTTAAAAATAGATTATATACTAATATAGACAGGGGATTGAAAAATAAATTCATGATATATATATATATATGAAATAAAATAACACAAATAAAAACAAAATAAATAATGAATTTACGAGAAGAAAACTATTTCTCTCAAGGGTTTATAGTGATTATATCATTATTATTAAACATATATGGATCATTATTTTATTCAATTTAGAGATCATGTAATTCCACTTTACACACAGTAATTTTAATGATATTACTATACAGGAAGACATATTTTTGTTAAATTAATCTATTTAATATCAATAACCACAATTTAAATGACTTAAATACCAATGAGAGGGAAAATTAGTCATTGATGAGGGGGAAGACAATAATATGTAATGTGGGGAGGTCACACCACATAATTAGCATAACCATTAAATATTTCTAAAAGAAAATATTGAAAACCATTAAATCATAATAAACTAAGACACAACCACTCCCCCCATGAACTACAACATGTTTTATTTACCCATAAACATGGATATAAAATAATAAAGGTGGGGAAAACACAAATTAGAAAGAAAAAATAAAATAAAGGAATAAGAAGTGAGATAAAATAAAAAAATATTTAAAATATTTATAACTATTACTTCATGAAAATTCCACATTATCCCCATAAAAAGGTTTCCTGTCGAAATAGAAGAATAATTAAATATTTTAAATTATAATGGTGAAAAAGGTATCTTCTAAAATAGACCTATAATTTTTTTATCATTTTTGAAACATTAAATGTAAAAATTAGGAAATTTTTTTCTTTAATATTGTTGTTAGAATCTATATTTATCATGTTTAAAAAAAAATCACTTCTATCGACCACTATATGATTAAGTTATGATACTTTTTATTTAGAATTATTCTATCTTCATGATGGTTCTAATTCAAATTATCCTACATTATATACATTTATATCCCTGAAATTGTAATATTGAAGCATGAACCATGTCAGCGAAGTTTTTCCACATCCAATTATATATCTCCATGTAAAATTTCATATCATTTGGGTTATGAATTGTGAGATATTTAATTAAATTTACTATTACTAATATATGTGCACATATTATGAGGACCAATTTTTGGAGCTAGTTTTATACCTCAAGAAGTTAGATTTGGTTTTCGGTCATGTCGAATTAATTGAATGTGATTATTTTTAAATGACTAAAGATGGAGTTTCAAAGTTTTCATTATTTTAGAAAAACTTATTGCTAAAATAGAGAAAAAGATATAGTAGTTTAAAATGAAAAACTTGATCTTTTAGAGATTAAACTAAAATTACTGCTAAAACCATGAAATGGGGAAGTCTCCTATAAAATGACACTATGGTGGGATTAAAAACATTTATTTATAGTATATAATGTGTGAAAACATTATATTCATCAGTCCCCCACACATAACCATTTTATTGTCGATAAATAATAAAATATTCAACTCAAAATCCATACAAGAAATAAAAATCAGAAAACATCCATGATCTATTCCAAAATAAAATTTCATAATGACTCCCATATGAAAATAAATTCCTTTATATTCTATCCCATGTATTTAAATATATGAAAAATAAAAAATCCATCCATTTCCCAACCAAAAACTACATCACATTGAATTTCATCCCAATCTTCACTCAAGGGAAATTAAATATAGAATTATTCTCACACATGAGAATTACATTTATCAATTGGGTATTGTGAAATTTCTCATCTCTCCACACCATAATAGATGAAAATTAATTCAATCATGAGGTCATTTCCATGTGATTTTTGTGTCTTAATGATTGTTTGTAAACAATTTATAATATTATTTTGCTGCAAAGAGGATGATGAATTAATAAGTGCAGTTTATTAGTAATCAAGTGAAAAATCTATAAATTCCCCCACTAAATTCCAGTTGAATTTTGATACACAATTCCACCCACTTTTATGAAAAGGTAAATGAGTCATGCTTTTATTTAAATGAATGATTTCATCCATTTTCTCCCCTTTTAATCATTTTTTCTTATTTTTTTTGTCTTAGTTTTTAATGGAGGATGATCTAAAAATTGAAAATAATAAATTAATTAAAATTCATGCCCTTGATTTTTGATTGTTACATGATTCATAAAAGTAAAAATAATAATTAATTAAATATCATCTCTGTTTTTTATTTTTCTATTTTTTTACTTTTTTTAAAAAAAATCAAGAGAACCATCTCATACAAATAAAGAACCACGAAATGATGACTCGTGAATATTTATCTCAATATTCAATACCCAATATGATGACACAAACCTCACACAACCATACAATGAATCAAAACCTAATCAAAAAAATAAATGGACCTTCTCCTACACTAAAAGGTGAAATATAACTGAAAAATAATAAGAGTGCGGGTTGGTTTAGAAAATTCAGCTTGAAATGTTCCTTGAACCTATATGGAAATCCATTAATCCATAAGAAAAAACAAAGTCAAATAAAAATATGGATACCAATTTAAAATTTGGTTAACCAAAAAAATCCCTTAAAAATTTCAAATTTTTCAATGAACTATAATTTTTTGAAAGTGAAAAATCACAAGGTATGGTTGTCGGACACAATATATGTTTCTCTCAGCAATATGTGGGTATCAGAAAGAATATTTCTAAATGGATCATAATACCACAATAGACTGGATAATTATTTTTATTCAGTGTTTCATGGTAATTTATTTCAAAAATCATTCAAATTGATAATATATAGGATAATCAAAATCAATGAAAAGGCTTCCACATATATTATCTTTTCAAATCCATTAATTTAAAAATCATATCAACACTATCAAAATCAATTAAAGTGTAAAAATTGATACAAATATTAATATCATCTCAATTTTCATAAATTAAAAAAACACAAAGAAAAAAAACTATCCTCGACTACCCTCCCACATGACATAGATTTCACTCTCTGATATTTTAGAATCAAAATTATAAAATAAGGTTAAAAGATCCAAAGTAAAGGAATGCAACAAACTAATTTCATTTTCCATTTTTGAAATTGAGTTATACTCAAATATTTTAAAAAAATTTACCTTAATTTCACAAAATAAATATAAATATATGAAAAATAAAAAATTAAAGAAATATTTAATAGAGTATTGAACATGTTTTAGACCCCCATGTGGGTGTTGGGATTTTTACCTATAGTCAGGAAGATTTAGTTGATTAAACTCTATACAAATTAGGTGGGATTTAATTCTCATGAACCACCAATTATGATATATCACAACATATATGAGTATATTCCTGGAGTGATAACCAATAATGAAAATAAAAATATTCCCAACTCCAAGAGGAGATGGGAGAGAGAATTTGAGGTGTAAAGGGAGAGTGAAAAGAATATAGGGGTGCTCTCTATTTTGACGAGAATGAGGAGTGTTGTCTTTTGGTGGTTATTATAGTAGAATAATATGTGGATTATATTTTGGTTAATGTTCATTTAATAATTCCACAATTATTTATTATTTTGATCCATCATCCTTATAAGCCCTAGTTTACAACTCATCTAGCTCCTCCATTTTCTCCTCAACACAAGAAACTTTTTTATCATCATTAACTTGTTCATGCATTAGTGGTAATAAATAAAAGAAATAAGATTAATGTATATCATTTTTCAATTTAAATTTTATCATGTTTTAGTAAATGTAATGATAAAAAATAATATATCCCTCAAAATATTTTCATGAAACACTTTTTTCTCAAGTACGGCTGAAGGGAATTCATTTATTAGAGAGGGAAGTGGATTTAAAAGATTTTATTTAACCTACCAATGACTTCTTTGAAATGTAGTTGGAATGTAAATTTAATTCCATTCAGATTTTTAATTTTTTAATTCCATCCATATAACTATAAACTAATCAAATATGGTGGCAAGCGGTGCTACTAGCTAGCTTTCTTCTTCTATCATCTTTAAATTCTCTTGAAGCATCAAGAAATTTTATTCAGTTTTTATGTGTTTTTTTAGATTTTAATATTCTATTTGGGTTCCCTACTGGACTGAAAAAAAATTTATTAATAGGCTAGTAATATGAAATATCATTATGAAAATCCATTGTGAACTGTGAAATTGAAGATATAAATTAAACCCTTATTTTTTAGTCTTTAATATTTATGTTTTTTTGGGTGTTTATGAAAAAAATTATTGGACACCACTTAGACAGCATGAAAACGGTACCAAATTAATAGTTATAGGGTTTTAATGAACCATTTATGTATTAAATTATTATTTTTCTATGAATATACCATAGGTGTATAACATAAGACCAATGGCTAGGAGGCCACTCATAACATACTATCTTTTAATTTTCACTATTATGAATTAACTAATATTAAACTAACATATATAATAAAATAAGTTTGTGGTTTGATTTTAAAATGAATTATATATATATATATATATTAAGAAGAAAAACAAAAAGAAAATGAAAATTTAAAATGAACATAGCGGAATAAAACTATTATTCTCTGGGTTAATAATGATGTTAACCTTGTTATTGAAAATATATTACTCATTATATTATTGAATTTATAGATAAAAACATTAAATATTAATGCCATCATTTGAATGGTATTAACCAACATCAAGACCTCTCTAAGAAGGTGTAATATCTTCCACACAAATACCAAAGTCTAACTCGACCTTTCAAATTACTTTGATACTAAAAAGAAGGAAATGATTGAACGAGGAGGAAGAAGACAATAGTGAGGAATATTGGGGAAACACAACCCATAATATGTTTAAACAGTACTGAAATATAAAAATGAAACATTATAAACCATTAAGTCACCACTAACTCAAAGATAACCACTTCCCACCTTTAATAATAGTGAGGTTTGGTTCTCCATAAACATAGAGACAAAAGACAAATGATGGGGGAATCAAAAAGTATAAAAAAACCAAGCAGATGAAATGAAATAAAAAATATATATATATAAAATACGAAGAAATATATTCAAATCAAAATTATATCTTATCCCATGAAAAATGGCTATCCTTTGGAAATGGAGAGGAGGTGAAATAGTTATAATTATAAGGGTGGATGGATTCCTTCCAAATTCCACCTCAAAAATACTATTAATTTTAACATATTAAATGGAATAATAAGGAAATTGTGTCCTATTTCAATTTTTTCTTCTATATATTTTCTTTACACACATTTTCACCTCAATTAGATACTAGATTTAGAAGTTATGGTAGATTTAATTCAAAAAAATCATATTTCTAGGAAAACATTCAAAATCAAAATGCTTTATATTGCAGTCTGTTTACGACCATGAGGAAGGCTAATCCATGAGAATACATAGTTAATGATGTTGTTACATGGAATCTTATCTAGATTCCAGAAAAATTATATAATATTTCTGTTGGACACTAATAAGATATGGGCCCATATTTAAAATTATCCAGATCTATGCAATGATTTCATGGACCAAATTGTGAGATTGTTTTTGCCTCATGTTGTTGGATTTAGATTTTGGTCCAATTAAATGAAATAAAAACCATGATTTATTAACGGGAAAAAGAAAATTTAATATTTAAATTAATAAAGTAAATGTTATGGCTAAAATACTGACGAATGTTAAAACAATTTAAAATCCAATATTAGGCCATTTTAGCAATTTTGAAAAAATTACAACTCTATCATTGAAATGTGACAATTTTCCGAAAAATAAAAAAATATTGGGATTAAAAATATTTAATTACAATATATAATGTTCAAAAAATTTAGCTTTATCAATAAAACATGTTTTTCGGAGTAGAAAACACATGAAGGGATGAATTAATTTTTCAATTATGTTTTTTTAAAAATTTAATACGATGTATCCCAGTTTAAAATATATCATAATTAACTAAAATGGTTTAAATATATATGTCAATATTTTGAAAATAATATTAAATGGTTTGATAACGAGTTAGTTAAAATTTTCCATATTAAATTTTGTTTAAAATAATTTTAGTCACAATAAACATTACATATAAAACTATTATTAAAGTAAATCACAGAATAATGTTTTGAAGGAAAAGTTTTGAAATAGTTCCAAAATATATTCAGAAAATGTTTAAGATAGAGAAAATATTTTAAAAAATAAGATGTTCAGACTCAGGCCAAGTTTTATTCCCTTACACATGATAATAACCTACTACTAATGTAACTCCCCAAAAATTTACTATATTTTCTTTTTATAATAAATTTAATTTTTTTGATAAAATTATTTAAAATCATCATTATGTTGGTTTGTGTTTCACACAATACCGAGCTCCTTAAGAAGTGTATAAGACCTGAAAAACCAAGATTACATGTGTATATAACATATCCATACCCTATTATATATTTATTTTTATATTATATTTTCAATCAAATGTTTTTAAATTCATACAATTAATTTGATCCACATATGAGAAGAACCAATCTAGTTGTATGCATAAAAAGACGTATTTTTTCAAAATAATTTTTTACTATTTTTAATGGTGTGACAATTTAAAAAATAAGATTTGACTCTTATAAATTTTATTTGTCAAAATATTAATAATTTTAAGAGGGGAATTTAAAAATTAGCTTATGGAGAATTTTTGATATTTTCTTAAGAAGTTTCATTTTTTGATGAATATACTGCATTTTATTTGAAAACGTGATTTTCATTTAAATAATTATTAATGGTAAATTAAATTATAATTATTTATTATTGTCAATATAGATCAATTATAAATATATTAATCCAATTTATGTCATTTGAATCATTTTTATATAATTTTTTTATATAAAAACATAATGAGCCTGGGAACATTTCCACTTTAAATACTCGCTCTCTCACCATATCTGTGGGATTAGCATTAAATTTAACTTTTCCACTATTGTGGAGTGAATTTGGACAAATGAATATAAATATTTTCAAGTAATGTAATATTTATTTTCTAATAATATCATCTTAATTTTTTGACCAAAAATATTATTTAAATTAATTAAAATTAATTACAAGAGTTATAGTAATTAATATTTTACTTAGTGGTTACACAGTAACCTTAATGGGAAATTGATGTAGAAACTTGTCAAAAATACATTATATTCACATATTTTGAATATAACCTCTCTTGGATTTAATTTTATGAGTTTGTGGGATACTATTCCTTGAAAGTTAAATAAATAATAAGTTATGTAATGAAAAGGACAAAAAAGGAACCTTCCTAATCATTAACATTTATAAAGCCATGAGATATGAAAAACCATTATATTTTTTGTTATACAGATAACATTGAAAAATAAATGATTTATTTTTATAGTAATAATTTATCATTATTTTTCAGAGATGAATTAGTAACTTAATATTATTAAAAAATTATAAAACAATTATTATTTATTTAATATTAAAATAAAATAAAATATACAAAAAATATTTAAAATGATGAAAATTGAATGAATTATTGTGTTCCATTTATTTATGAATATGTAATGTTAATAATTTTTGAACTTACTATCTTTTAATTATATTATTGTCTTGATATTGTTAAATATAAATTAAGTAAAAAAATTCAAAATCAACAATAATGTTATTTTAAGAAATATATATTTTATTTAAAGATTTAAAATTTACTAAAAACTGTATCATCTGGGAATTAATTTTTAGATGTTATTAAATATAGAATATATCCAATTCATGGAACATTTCATCCTTGATAATTGTTATAATAACATATAAATAGTAAAAATCGTTGTTATCGTGGTTCATGTTAAATCATTGTTTTTTCACGTTAGATGTGGTTGTTTGAAAATTAATTTCCAAATGGCATGAGATTTTTATTTTTTAAATTATTTTTAATATTAATAATTAATTGGGTCTATAATTTATATCAAATCTAACTTTAATTTAGTTTAAATTTATATGTTACATATGTTATAAATCTATTTTCCTTAATAATAACTAAAACAATAAAAGTGGGGAAACATAGAAGTCAAGTAACAAAATAATGTAAAAGAATTAATTTTTTGTGTGTTTCATGTTTGGAATGAAAATAATTTAAATTTACTCCATTATTTGTCATTTTTTAGGCACATGAGCAAAGTTAGACCTCTCAATAGTATTTACCTTTTTATATTTATAAGAATGCCACTCCTCCTCCACAATAAAGTGGAACTCAACCCTAAAACTTATTAAAACCTCTCACGCACTTTTAATCTCCCAAAAAAAATAATCTACAAAAATACCTAAACTTATCCTAGAAGCCTAAAATGTTATATAAATCCATGAAAGTAAGTCATTTTTTATAAAACAAAGGGAGTTACCCAAAAAAGAGGTAATGTTCTTCGACAATCACTATTATTTCATTTCTTTATTCACCCATTCAATTCCACTTATATCATTACTATTTAATAAAATCAATATAAAAATAAAATATAATTTTTTTAGACCAAGTATATTATCTATAATCATAAAAAAAATTCAATCAATTTGGATACACAATCGTCAATCATGTGTACGGCGGACTACCGCCTCACGAACTGATGTCATTTGTTCATCCATTACCACCATTCATGGTTGGGAATAATGATGGATTTATATTTTTTATATGATATATATGATATTTATAGTGTATTTATTCTTATTTAATATTTATATAACACATAACTTCATGCATTACAATTTTTGGGAATATGATAACAACGTTTGTGGACGTGTGGACAACTACCTTCTTAATGATATGTGATCTGTTCACACATTACATGGAATATATTAGAGATAATTTTAATAAATATATGTTACATATATAACATAAATGTGATACTATAATTTTTATATAAATATATATATCACTTAATTTTAAAATACAAAAAAGAAATGGAAGTAGTGTTCACATGTACGTACGACCTTCCATCTCCATGAACAACGCATTTCATTTCATATCACCAAATTTAATGGATTACTAAAAATACATATAAAATGAATATATATGATATTTACATCATGGTTTAAATTATTTATATTTTTAAATCATGATATATTTAATTGAAAAAAAAGTCAAAACATACATGAAAAACAAGGTAATTAACTCCCAAAATGATGAAAATGATAAAATATAATTAGTGAATGAGTTATAATAAGTTATAAAAGGGATATAAATGATATTAAAGAAATTAATTTAGTTATATTTAATTTAAATAACATAATTAATGAATTATAGTGTAGTTTCGAGAGCATTCAACTGAAAGGAAGTGTAAGGCAAGGGGTTTCATCTAAATTTATATTCCATTGGGAATTATTGGTTATTATTCACCAATTCACATAAATGTTGTGTATATACAGAAAGTTTTTAATTTAATACCATGATTCATTGATCCAACATGGTATTTTATTTTTTAGTTTGAATTATCTCATCCATGGGGGGTTAATTTTAATATTACTATCTGATAAGGGTTATATTTACAGTCTTAGTTGCATTTGTGATTGTTAACTTTATCATGAAATAATCACACTTTATCATTATTTTTTTTATTATACAATACATTTATATCAACATCCATATTCTTGTTTTAGGGACATTATTATACCTTAAATTTTATTATATTATTTTTTACTAGGATAAATCATGCATTACATTTACAAATCCTCTATCCCCGATGTCATTGACATAACCTCTTTTCTGAACATAATACAAGAAGTGTGTGATTTAAAGAGAAATATAAATGAGAAATTTTTTTGCAACTGAAAGACTAGAGTTATGAAATCAAGAAATTGAAAATAGGTTACTCTTTACTATAAAATTTATCTTCAATAATAATGTAGTTAAACATAGACCCACAATCGTATCATTTATCACCATTGAATACAGAGTATAATAATATAATAATCTTTATTCTCTTTGATTCCCTTTATCACTTTTCATTTTCTCAATATTTAAATTATAATGTAATTTAAATTTTTTGTATTTGTAGGAAAAATATTATGTATTAAATAGTATATTTTTTAACCACTATTTCAATAAATATCTCTAGTATATCACATTAATTTTAATATTTCTTTCAAAAAATATTCAGTATTAAAAAAAATTAATTAACATAAAAAAATAAATATTTTATCCATGGTAAAAAGAACTTATATAGAAATTATAGAGCATATTTCATTTAAATAATAGTCATTGGAGCTACCATTTTCTATATAAATTAGCCTTGGTTAATGTTTTTAATATGTGGAAATGGAAATCATAATTGGAAATTTATTTATATAATCAATTTATGAATCTAATCATACTATAATAGATTTATAAAGAGATTTTTCTATAATGGAATCATTCCTCCAATGTTCATTTTAGAATAATTATCTTTCCAAATTTAATATTAATTAATCCTTTTATTTTAAATAATATTTTTATGATTTTGTAAGAGAATTATAGAAAATATAATATTTTTCCATTTCAAAAAAAATCTATTTCCTTAAAAAAATCTTTAATATGTAATATATTTTCTTAAAATATATTATAATAATCCTTAAACGTAAAAATAATATGTATTTTATTAAAAATATTATCTAGTATTCATAAAATAGAAATTATTTCACTAGAAAAATATTATAGGTGTCTGTATAAGTTGGCTATTTTAAATCTCATATTTAATGTGTATTATTATACCAATCCTAACTTCATATATAATATTTCCTAAATCATCACTTTATGTGAATTATTTTGTATTCTTATAATATTCAATAATTAGTGTATATATCAATAGATATTTATATGATATTGATATGTACATATAGTATATTTAAATTCATAAAATATCCAATATGTATGAAATTTATTCAACTTCATAGGATACATAAATTTTTATACATTGAAGAATTTTAGAATGTAAGATATTCACTAATATTATTTCCTAGAATACATAAGAAATACTCCTCAATATGTATGATTTTTTATCTAAACAATCATTCAAAATTTATTCAGCATAATTTATTGGATATATTAGTTAAAATTCTAAAATAAATAATTATAATAACAACAATAAGAAATAATTCTAACAACCTACAACCTTAATGGATTAGAAGGAAATATATTAACGCCCATGTTAATAAGTTAAACCGTTATTTTTTGGATCATACCTGATTAAAACTATACAGGTAATAGATCATGTCCTAGAGTATAGTATGGATCGATGACCTCATAGGATTATTCCTCGGATCTGTGAGAGTGATGATAAAGCATAATAAAATAAAAAAATTCCAATGGGGAAAATATTTGTATTGATAAGTAAACCATCCGTTTAATATCCTTTAGATTTATAATAAAATGGATATTTAATTTTAATGAATAATATGATTTATATATTTATTATCATTGTAATATAATCATTAAAGGAATTATGATTTACTATAAAAATAAAATTATTTAAATGTGACCATTATAAACTAGTTTGTAAATTGGAGTTACGAATAATAATAAACTTTTTGTTAAAAATATGTATTATGATTTTCTATAATTTAAAGGTACTGATTAATTTATAAGCATCAATTCTCAATAATTTCATTTTTTTTATTTATATATACATTTTATTCAAATATTTTTTTTATTTCATTTCTTGATTGGATATTAAAAAAATTACTAGAAATATTAGAAATATTATTTTATATAAATTATATCAATTTTATAGAAGCATGTGATTATAATATTTGGTTAACTTTTTGGTATTTCTCTGGAAAGATTTATTTTTAAGTGAACTGTAAGAAGTACTACGTTTTTAAAAAAATGCAATTTATTTTCATTAAAAAAGGTAATTTAAAAGTACCATTTTTTTGTATTATACATTAGTAAAGAATAATTATCCTTTGATTAGTTTTAATCTTATTTATTACATTTGAATCAGCATTTTGCCTGATTTTGGTAAATGTTCACTTTTAGGATTAAAATTCATATCCCTAAAATGTCATTTCCATTTTATTTTACACATTTATACTTTAATTGATTTATTATACTCATATAAATTGAAATATAAAAAATGGATTCCATATTTTGAGCAAGAAGGTTCTATTTTTCTAAATTTAACTCTTTTATTATTGTTCAATAGCAATAGTAACCATAAAAAATATTTGTCTCCTTAATAACGGTAAAATTAAAAAAAATATGGTTATAATTATGATAACACGCCCAAAAATATATCTAGAACATTTTTATATATTATTTTATATGTCTTTTCAACTATAGATATCCATTTTTTATAAATTCATAAGTTTATTAACAAATTCATTTTATACTTAACTTTATATGATTCTAATTAATTAATAAAAAAAGTTTCACTCTTTTTTATTTTCTATTATACTTATTTACATTGGTAAAAAGAGTCTATTTTTAATTAAAAATCGGTTTTTAATTATGAATTATTTATTATAATGAAAACTTATTTTTATTCTTTTGTTATTTAATAATTACATTATGTTCTTATATAATGTCAATTTTTTTCTCGATTATGTAATAGAAAAAACATGTAAATGAATTTTAATGAAATATAATGTAATAAAATAAGTCTTAATTCTTATTTTCAATGAATTCTTATGTTAAATATAACATATTATTTATATTTTAAATGTTTATATTATAATTCTCTTATTATAATGGTGTAATTAATATTTACCAATATGAACAGTCTAGAGAATGACATTAAATGTATATTTTATTAAATAATATGTTATTAAATAATACATAATTAAATGAATTAAATTTCATAAAAATAATATCCTTGAAAAGTTAATGAGATTTTGTTGATAATATCTTCCACTTCCCACTTATGTGTAACTTTCCACTTTATAATAAAATTCATGACTTATTTAGTGTAAAAAATATTGATATCCTAAAAATTATCAAATGGGGTATCTAGTATTAAAACTATGTAATAAGGGTGAAAGGATAATCTAATCTTCTTCAACTTTTATTACATGACATGATATAGACTCACAGTCAACCTATATTGGAAATGTATAAATTTAAACTTTTCAATGAAAAAATATATATTAATTTAATACATTATGTAATTCCAAGGATGAACCTCCCCACACATATAAAAGGGAACCTCCTATCCTCCATGGTTCATAAATTATAACACCTATATTTCATAAAATAGCTAATAAAATCTCTCAAAAACATTTAAACCCATGTTCTAGAGGTATTTTTTCCACTATAGAACCTAACCTTGAAAAACTAATTTTTATTCCAAAAGATTATTTAAGGAAAATTTATAAGTCCAGACAAACTTATTTCAAGTTTATTTATTCTTCTACATACTAAAATTATTTTATTATCATTAAAAAATAACTACTTCAATATCTCAAAAAATTGAGATGTTATTATCTTAATAAAAAAACCTTATTCATCTCCATTTCCCATGAAATGTTGAATGAAAACATTGTTCTCTCATACATATTGATTAAAAAATCTATGAAAGGGATGTGTTTATATTCCATCTCAACTTCTTGTGTCTATTTATATTGATTAAGTTAATATATATATATATATATTTGATATTCATGAAATAGTTTTCATTCATTAAGGATAATAAATTGTCTATTTTTTCTTACTCTTCCAACAATTGGAAAATGTTGACATCATTTGTGAGTACATGTGGATTTCCATTTCTAGGAATCCATTTGAATCATTTTTTCTATGAAAATAATTGGTTTTAGTAAAACTAAATTAAATGTATAAAAAATATAATTATATCATGATTAATATTCCAGATATCATGGAACAATTACATCTAGTGCCTAACTAGTTATATGCTGTGGATATACATGTGATAAGTTCAGCTGAACATAAATATCAAACAAAAAAATTCTTATGAACAACATAATATCACAAAAAATTGAAAATAAACATCAACCATATGTCAATCATTCATGTATAAAAAATTTCACAGAAAACTTTTTTAACCTTCTTATGCCCCTTTTCAGAAGGACAGTCATCATATATTCACACTGATCAGGTTCTATCAATAAAGACAATGTTATGAAAATCATAATCCCCAAGGAATCATGTCTATGTTAGACCACTCGGCCTAATAGTTAACATATACTCAGAATCCAGGTTGCTTCAATTTTAATTTTTTTTACTAATAATCTACATTGAATTAAGTTCTTGTATGTTTACTCAGAATTCCCAAGACATCAAATTCTCAGATGCACCCAAATTCTATCTTGCGACTACATCATGAATGGGTCAACCTTTATCATCTCAATTCATGTAAACATCCCCTCAAGGTGATCATCATTTCATGATGTCCCACAAATTATTAAATTCAAAAAAAAAAACTCTAATGGTTACATGAAATAATACACAAAATGGAATAACATAAATATAATAAGAGAATTTTGTAGCATATCATCCTGAGTATTAGGGATACCGATATAGAAAAAGTGATCATAATCAAACATGGAACAACTGGACACATAAATATACTCACTGGATAAAAAAACATAGTTGGTATCTTGGGATACTCTCTAACTAAATGTGATCTTTATCAATCATTGTCAACTTGTTATGCTATTTTAGGAATCACATCAAATAAAACAATATTTCATATATAAAAATAGAATTTCCTCACCATCAGTCATAATTGATAATGTTGTGATCAAAATCCATCTTGATCAAATATGAAATCTATGAATACTCATGTCTTAATAATAATACAAGGGATCATGGGATATACAAATAGACACAAAAAATACATTATGGTTTCCATGTAAATAAAAACACTCTAGTGATTAATCCTTAGCCATTAGTTGATGGCATTAAGACAGTGGATATGGGACTCTTATTGTCCTTCATACATTGGAAAATTATATTATCCTGATTACCTTAATTAATTATGAAATAAATACAATTAATTAATTAAAAATGAACAATTATTCATAACACAATATTAATTTAATGCTCATTCTAAAAAATTGGAGAAACTCATATATCATTCCACTAAACATGAATAATATCTTAGGGTAGATTACCTAGGATCACCTACCTCAAATAGATTCAATTCTAATCATACTATATCCCAAGATATTTATTAGAGTCTCTTAATTCTATTCATCCTCTATCGATATCTCTAGGTTTTGGAATCACATCATAGTCAAAACCATGACAATCCATTAATGGAAAGTCAGTATCACACATCTGACATACCCGCAAACTCATCGAGTAGAGTTTAAGCCACTCTATGATTACTAATGATTATTCAATAAAAATCCATTAAATCATATTTTCTCATCATTATGGGAAATACCATGTCCGTTCTTCTAGAAACAAATACCTATTCATTGTTTTTTGGGTTGATTTTGTTTTTTGAAGAGGATTGATATTTTTGAAAATGGTTGATGTCTAATAATCTCATGAAGCATGAACGTCCCAAAAAATCATGTATAATGTGAATAATACAATGGATCACACATATTTCAATATACCTAAGGAACACATAGAGTGTGTTTTTATATCCATGGTGGACATGTATCACTTTTCATCACTAGAGTTAAAGGAAATCACATGATCACATCATTTGAGCCATGTGAGTTTACAAGTGTCTCCCATTGAGGTCATGAGATGCAATTTATGATGCCACACGACTTTAATGGGATATCACACTAAGATCAAGATAAATACGTGATGATACCACATTATTGTTAATGAATCTCATGAATTTGTCTTATCATGATCTCGAAGACACTCTCTTCTTGTAAAGGGATCTCATGAAGAGATCAATCAATGATCATGAAAGAAGGGTGAATTAAAATGATGGATGTATGTCATGGTCAATTAAAATCATGTGTCTATATGATTTTCATTAGTTCACAAGATGAGATAATAGAATGTTATGGAACACAATTCCATTGATCGAATTATTCTCTTTGGATCATGTGATTATATCATTAAAACAACTAGAAGGTAATGTCTCTAAAAACATGAATGTGTTTGGTTATAGCGATGGAATCATGTGAAGCGTGCATGATTGGCATCAGATCTTGTAGTGAGAATATATTAAGTAGTGGAAGAAATTGTCATCGAATTCATGATTATATTTTGTTCTCATTATGGGATCATGAAAATCATTCATGATTTAATTTAACTATCATAATTAGATTATATGAAGCAGTAAAAGTCAAAGATGATAACCACCATAAGATTGTCTGTAGATCTCTCAATAAGATCACACGAAGAACCGATGGATGAATATCGATGTTGTGGAAAGGATGGGTAATCATAATTTGAGGAGTTTATATAGTTTCTCAACTTATATAAATACCCCTAACCCTTTAACAAGAATTCAGAAAATCATTCACTAGTGGTTTGATCTAAATAAAAGTAGTATTCATTACTACAAAAATTTCTTATACTCCAATCCCTCGATCTACATAATTGAAACAAAGTCATCAAATGTGGTCCCTTGATGGGATATCATGAAGGTGTCTTACATATGTGTCTTATAAAGTAATTCATATGTTATTCATAGGAGGACCTATTTGTGTAACATGATCAATGTAACCTAATCAAGGTCTCATGGTAGAGTCATGTGATTCATTTGATTTGAAGAAGGTATCATGAAGGGTTCTGATGGAGAAGTATCATAGAAGGATCTCATGTTAGGCTATCATGGAGAAGTATTCTGGAGGAGTACCTCATATATGTCTCATGGAGGAATCTTACAGAAGGACCTCAAGGATGATCCTTATGGATAGGTCTCATCGAGGGATCATGCTGAGGGGTCTTGTGAATGGGTTTGGGGTAGGGGTTACTCGCTCCAAGAAAGAAAACTCTCAAAAAATGGTGGTTTCTATATAAGGGATAAAAGAAGAGAATAAATTCACAAAAAAGTGTGAATCAACTCATAGTTGATTGGAAGAAAATTTTATTGTAAGGGAAGCGTGTTCGATTCAACAATGTGAGAGAAGTGAGATTACAAATTTTTAATGGTTTTAAATAGAGAGAGAGAGATTGAGTAATATTCAAACAATTTAATAGAAATGTGCTTTATTAGATTTGGTACAGAACAAATTGACTTCATATTCTCCTTGGACATAGTTGTTGAGGTTGAAAAATGTAAAATATATGCTTCCAATGCATTATTTCATTTCATCTTTTCAGTTCCAATGGAAAGAGAATGATAAGAGTTTTTTTATATAATAATGAAACAAGATAGGAAGAGACAATTGTTTTAATCTTTCATACCCTGATTACCCCCCCCCCCCCTCATGTTATTTAACCTAGTTAGGAAAAAAATTGGTATCATAGTGAAGGGTTCAAGTAAGAGATATTTTCTCAGTATAATAAATGGAATTAGATAAACATAAAGGGATTATAATATTCTAGGGAAACAATTTTTATCTATGGTAGAATTGGATGAAAAACCACATAAAATAATTATATATACTTGGTTTAAGAATATCAAAATATATATTGTTTCTACTAACAAAGATAATGGATCATTATTAGAAGAGGATTGAGGAGAATTTGATATTGATGCTAGGGGAATCAATGAATTTGGGGGAACATATCCAACACAATATACAAGAAGGTGATGTCATGTATGTCCTCTAATTTCATAAGGGAAAATAAAATAAATATTTTTAAATTTGTTTCAATGTTTTATGAAGTTAAAATATAGGTTCCATAAAATAAAATTAATGAAATAAGAATACCCCTCAATTATTCTCTACAGATATTCTTTGATCGGGTGAATGTAGTTGTTGATGACATATGTGGTCTTAGAAAAATTTTCAACGATGTAAATATGATTAAGTTCATATTGAGAATAATTTAACATCAATTCAGTCAAGATGTCTATGTACTTGAGTATAAATATCAAAAAATAACTGACATTGTATTTCTTGATGTAACACTATTACACTAGAATCCCAGAAATGGTTCCTTACTTTATTACATTTTCACGATTATAGATAATCAAATCTAGAAGAACCGATGAGTGTTAAAAATTTGTAAAAAAATATTACATTAATTATACCCATTTTACATTAGGAAATAAAAAATAAAAAATAAAACATAATAAAATGAGATGGACTTAATCCTTAACACTCATTCAAAGGATTCATCTTCATAACCTGGCGAAAGGAAACAAAAATAAGGGTGAGCTAAAATGATCAGTAAGGGA
Organism: Viscum album; assembly: GCA_963277665.1. Taxonomy (NCBI): domain Eukaryota; kingdom Viridiplantae; phylum Streptophyta; class Magnoliopsida; order Santalales; family Viscaceae; genus Viscum; species Viscum album. Next base: position 434,491,710 of record OY728161.1, read on the forward strand.
ATAAATAATACATTTCGTAATGATTAAATGTCATTATAAAAAGGGCATGATAAATATATTAGAACACACTCCATATTTGTATCTGGATAATGCATAATCAATATGGTAAGGTAAATAACTGAATCACATTCCATTTAATTAATAAACTAAAAATTAAATGAATCTATAGATAATATCAAATTAAAAATATTATGGATATTAATAATAACTAATTTTTTGATAAATGAAATTATTAATTATTTGATTCCTTGTTTCTTAGGTTCATGGTTCCTTTTTAGTCAATACCTTTCAGAAGATTGTTTTTTATATCATGTAGAAACCCATCTTATTTTCTCACCAAATTCATCTAATGAGACTACTGATGCATCAAGGGGATTATATTAAATGGTCACAAACCCATTTCAAATAATTAAAATGCATTCCTTACTTATCGAATAATTTATTTAATTAATAAAAAATACATCTTATCGTCAAATATTTGTATTGAATAAAAAATATGGATTTATCAAAATACCCCCAGTTAGTCAAATAACATTAAAAGTAAACATTGTTTGTAAAATTGAATATTACTTAGTAAAATATAATTTCACTCACACTAGAATATGTTTATATGATAGGAATGTAATTTAAAATATGAAAAATTAATTTAAGGATGTGATTTTTTCAAGATAAAGTTAAAATTAAAAAATAATAATGTGAGATTACAATAATTACTTTTACCACATTATAATTTTCATGTCAAAACCCCTTGGATGAGATAATTCAAAGTTAAACATAAAATAAAATGTTTTATGTGTGATTCGGGATAATAAATTACAAAGGGATTGCATATACACCACAATGAATTGGCATTTGTTCAAGATAACAAATAATTCTCAATGGAATGAAAATTGAGACAAAATCCATTACCTTAGACTTCATTTTGGTCGAACGCATATTAACATCTTGTATATTGTTTTAATCATGTTATTAAATTACATGGGAACCATATTAATATCAATGATATCATATATATTCATTTTACAACATATTATAACATGCTCATCAACGATCATTTTTCATTTTAATCATTTAGTGTGCTAACGGAATTAATATTTTTAGTATGTTTTGAAATGTTATTTTTGTTTTTATTAATTAGATAATGATTTCATAATCTCCGAATTATAAAAAATTATTTAAATAACATATATATTAATTTTATAATTTTTATAATAATCTATAAAATTTGATGATATTATATGAAATGTACTGTTCCTGGAGACGGTATGCCATACATACGCATGAACACTACTTCTTTTTCATTATCATATTAAAAATTTAATTGATATATATATATAAATTGTAAGAACCCATATCTTATTTTTTAGGTATGTTTTACTTTTTCTAGTGTTTTTTAGGAAAAATATGAGTTTATGGAATTTTCCTATGTACACACAGTGTACTTTATGAGTACATGCCATGTACTCGGTTACCGTGGGTAGCCTGGTGTTGGCTGTGTAGCAGCCATTCACATGGTCGTGTGCGGTGACTTGGAGGCCTCCTAAAGCAGGGCTCGATAAGGGAAAGTACAAGCCATGTACTTTTTTGTCATTAAGTGGACCAGGGCCGCGTCTAATTGACAGAAAGTTATTCTTCTTGACCTAGTTTGTCTAGGAGCATCCATAAAATCCTGATCCTTCCTCGAGCCCCTGATTGAGCATCCTATCTCGGAATCGATTGTCATTGATTGTGTTGGGATTGCCTCAGTAAGCTCTTCCTTCTTCTAGAGCTTTATTTCCCAACGCCTGTTCTTTCTCACGTTATATTCGGTTGAACATTTTATTTGTTTTTGTAGATCTATGGTATTCTGGGGAAATTCAAGGATCGAGGTTCACGTATAATGATCCTACTACACCAAGGTATGGGTTTTGTGCATTTCTGAAGAAAGTCATTGAGTTATATGTGCAAAAGTTACAATACCCTTTAATAGGGTGTTGCGTGTTTATGGTTCTACCATTTTTAATTTCCCAATATGCTTGTATGCTTGAATAGAGGTTAATTGAATGTGAATAAGGTTGATTGATATTCTATGGAGGTTTTTTCCCATTTTCGTATTGTTTGTGACTGTTTGGTTTTTCTTTGCATATTAGGCTGCTGTTATTTCCTTTCCTAGTCCAAATAAGATGGACTAGTTCTTATTTTCTAATATGAAGATATGATTTAGACTGTTTAGCCAAGTAGTTCGTAAGGTTTAATTTGGCTGCTACACATTTCTATGCTCAATTGACTTACACAGGACTGTGAGAACCTCGTGTAGTAGACCGTATGGATAATGGATATAAGGGCTTCTCTAGAGTTTCTTTTATAATATTACAATGTGAGACCATAGGGGGAATTGATGTAAGTGCTTCCTCAGAGTGTCTGCAGTTCCTCAAAATGGGACACATGGAGAATGACACGTTGAGTGCTTCCCGATAGCGCCTTTAGTACTGATATGAGACGAGAGGGGGAATTGACAGTGAGTGCTTCCTTAGAGAGTCTATAATTAAGCTGAACCAGATGGGTTAGGCTGTGTGTACTTCCCAGGGGGTTTCTTGTACTTGTTGGTTTAACAAGAGGGGATAGGCTATGTGTGTACCTCATAGAGGGTTACCTGCTTTGATTAGCCATTTTCTTGTTATATGAAACTGAATTCTTTGGAATTGCAGAACTTTTTACTTTTGAGTATTTCCTTGTTCACTGCTGCATTTTTCATATTGCCTGCCATATATATTAAATAATTGTTAGGAACAAATATTTCTGTGGTTTCCTACTAGGATTTAGTCTCACACCCAATTTGGTTCATGCTTTTGGGCACAAATAGATTATATCATTGCAGGTATAGATAATGGGAATCACCCTTCTACTTCAGGTACTTGACTACTTTGGAGCTGGAGAGTAGGGGACCAAGCTGAGGCTTGCGATGCTAAAAAGTTGTTTATCTAATTTATTTTGTACTTTGGTTTTTTATTGTTTTCCAACATTGTGTTCTATTTGGCTGTTTTACTAGACATATGTATCGTGCATCATTATTTGTATGTACTCCAGTTGTTATTACTTCTAGTCATCCACTATTTATTGTTGTATGTGGTCATTACTACTTCTGCTATTGTATATCTAATTTACTTCCACCATGTCACTCTGCCAATAAGGGCATAGTTTCCTCACTATTACACCCATGTCCCTTGCTTGAAGTCGACAACCTCTGGAGTTCGGGGAAATGCGCTTGAGGCCATGTGACCAACCGGGTACAGGCACCTCTCGGCGGCTTCCGGAACTGGAACATTACAAAGTGGTATCAGAGGCATTCTTTTCTTCTTGATTTACTGTTTGGATCATATATCCAGGGATAAACAGTAATAGGTACTTGGAAATAATATGTTTCTAGGAGTAGCTAACCAATGTACAGGGAAAAATAAATCTATCTCGTTTAATATTTTTATGATTTTTCAATTTTATAGTTGATTTGATTTTTACCATTAGATGACTCACATGTATTGTGTTGTTATCATTGATATTATTAAGGTTCTTTTTCTATTGAACCCCGATGAGATGAGGTTATGCCATCTCATTGATCATAAAGGAACTTGCTAGTAATCACATGTCATGCATTCTTGCCATTCCATTTAGGGTGAATTAGCGATTGCATGTTGTTTTGATAGATGTTGTGTCAGATATGCATGCTGTTGTGAAATATGCCTTGATAGAATACTTTCTATTTTATAGGGTACTGATTTGTGTATGGTTTTATATGAATTAACACAAAACTTTGGTTCTTGAGTTGTTATGGGCCCTCATGGACTGGAATTTGGTGGGTCATTGCCTTTTTCCCTTGATATGACATGTTTAAGATTCCATGATTCGATTATAGGGGAGTATGGGCCCTAAAGGATCATAATTTGGCACTTTAATGTTCATTTCAGTGTTTTCTGGGATCTGGAGTTGTTATTGAGGCTTACTGTCCCAAAAAACCCAGAATACACAGCGTGTAGTGATAAATAAACATCATGTGTCCATATATTCGGGAAGTAATTTTTTTTCATAAGTACATTCTGTGTACAGTATGTACAGACTGTGTAGTCTCTAACCGTGTCACTGGCTATGTGGGCAGAGACACAGGGTTGAGAAAATCTTTGGATGGACATGCTGTGTGTCGGTTGTACACGTCATATTGTAGAGACTTTTTATCTGGACATGTGACTAACGACATGGGTGGATGAAAAATCAGGAGGTAAACACCTTATCAGTATAGAACACTCCATTTAGTGTAACCCCTGTAGCCGGACATGTAGCTAAGAAACACGGGCCGGTGGAGTCTTTTCTTATTAATGTTGTGCCCATATGGAAAACATCGTGTAGTGTGAGCCGTGTATTTGGCTGTGTCACTAACAACACGGGCTGGGGAAGCTCATGTCGTACATGTTGTGTCTAATATGAACACACTGGGTAGTTATGTTTTAGGAGAACCATGTGGGATTGTCGTGTAAGGGAACTTGAGCAGAGAAAGAAAATTCAACTACACGTTATGTGTTAATACAACATGTCGTGTCTTTAGGGTGTTACATGATCTGGGATGATTGGAGTACATGCCCCTATGAAGTATTAAGGGAATACACAGTGTAGTCACTATACACGCTGTGTATCCATGTGTTTTAAAAACATGAATATTTTTTCTTTCTCTTGTTCCCTTCTTGTACTTCCAGTTTTCAGTCCTTGATAATCTTGATCTAAGGTATGTGCTTGAACTTGCAGAGTCATGCCACCGAGACGTCCTCCGATTGTACGTCAGTTTTAGGGCGATGATCAGACATCTGATATGGCTGATCAGGGACTTCCTGTAGATCCTCCAGTTGTGCTAGTCAAGGCACCGACAGTTATACATGATACGAGTGTTGTTTCACTATTCAAGGATGGTTTTATGAGGATGATGCAGACTTTCCGCGCAGTACCGTATCATACCCCGTCGATGGCAGAATTGATGCAGGTTTTTAGCAGTAACATCCTTGCACCTTCATAGGGGATGGAGGACCCGAGGATGCATAGTCGTGGATAGAAGACATGCTGACAAACTTTGAGTATCTGGAGACGCCTCCAGAGTGGCAAGTCAAGATTGCAACATTTATGCTATGGGATTCCTCCAAGAGATGGTGGGATGTGATCTCACAGGTGGGACATCAGTATGTTATGGCTTGGGAGGAGTTCCAACGTATCTTCTACAACTACTTCTATTTGGAGAACTTGAGGTCCAATCGATCCCAAGAGTCCATGATTCTGGATTAGGGTACTCTTTTTGTTATGGAGTTTTCCTCTCGCTTCACTGAGCTTCAACGCTTTACACCCTTCCAAGGGAGAGATGGGTTGTTCCTAGTAAAGAATTTTGAGGATGGTCTCAGAAATGAAATACGCTCATAGGTGAACATCTTCTGGTTGAATTCCATCACATCTATAGTCAACTAGTTGTTGATCACAGTGCGTAAACTGAGGGATTCTAGAGCTGTGAGCTAGGGCGGTTCTGCATCCAAAGTCAGTGCTTCTCCAGCTGATAGTTAGAAGCGCTACAGGGAGACCACGCATGGAGATCCAATTAGGCATGACACATCCTCATGTAGCTAGGTGGTATGCTACCAGTGTGTAATGTTTGGGCATATGAGGCCACAGTGCTAGAGAGACCAAGTGGAGTGCTGATCTTGCGACAAGATGTGTCATCCTCGATGCTTATGTCAGATCTTCTCACCAGAAGCCGGTGACAGGGGTTCTCCTATGACTCCTCGTTCAAGAGAAACACCAAGAGTTTCTCACCAGTCAGGGAACTGATGTTCTTCTAACCATTCAGGTCGAGGTGGAGGTCGAGGTTGTGGTAGTCAGTCTCCATTATTGCAGCGACAGTAGGGTGGATCACCTCAGAGTGGTCAGGTAGGGTCACAAGGTCGTTGTACAAGCCCGAATTTTTCATTGGAGAATACCCAGCATGAACAGGATCCTAGACCCTCTACAGTTTGAGGTATGATCCTAGTTTCCTTAGTTTTATCATATGATATTTTTGATATGGGGGATTCCCATATATTTATATTTGTTTCTGTTGTGGAGAGACTTGGGCTTTGTATCTTTTCTTATGCTGATATATTGATGTTATACGCACGTTTGGGGACTAGAACATCTAGTGTACGACAGTGCAAGGAGTTCCCTCTTGAGTTTGGTGGGTATCACTTCTTTTGGGACCTTAATCTCTTAGAGATGACAAGCTATGACTTCATTCTTGGAATGGGCTGGATAGTTCCCTTCCAGGAAGTCATTGATTTCTATCATCGTAGGGTGAGTTTGGGTGGATTTTTTTCTTCATAAGGGTGGATATAATGTCTAGGAGAGCAGAGCGGGACACGAGAATCATGAGTTGGGAGGAGTTATAGCCCAGATTTCTAGTATATATCTGGATGACAAGGGGACTTGACAGATTGACATTCCTCTTGTGGTAGATCATTTTAGAGATGTCTTTTCAGACGACTTTTCAGGTTTTCCTCTAGAGTGAGAGGGGTAATTTTCTATTGAACTAGTGCCAGGGGTAGAACCAGTGTCCATTCCTCCATATAGGATGGCTACAACGGAGTTACAGGATATCATGAAGCAGTTATAGAAGTTGCAGGCAAAGGGTTTCATCCAACCCAACACTTCTCGTTGGGGTTCGTCTGTCCTGTTTGCGAAGAAGGTGAATGATACCCTCTGACATTGTGTGGATTTTTATAAGTTGAACCAGTTGACAGTCAATAACTGATATCCCTTGCCGAGTATTGATGATCTCTTTGACCATCTTCAAGGATCCCTGGAGTTCTCCATGATTGAATTGAGGTTAGGTTACCACCAGTTTCGTGTTAGATCATCTGATATACCTCTTACAGTCTTTAAGAGCATGTATGGCCTATATGAGTATGTGGTTATGCCAGTCGATATCACAAACGCGCCTGGAGTCTTGATGGCACCGATGAACCAAGTGTTACATCCATACTTGGAATCTTTCGTGGTAGTCTTCATGGACGATATCATGGTATACTCTGACACTTGACATGACCATGCTGCACATCTTGATATCTTGTTTAGTACACTAAGAGAGCATCATTTATATGCTAAGCCCTGAAAATTTCACTTTTGGATGGACTAGGTTCACTTTTTGGGTCATGTTACCTCAGAGACAAGAGTATTAGTAGACCTAGAGAACGTGAGAGTAATAGTTTCTTGGGAGCAACCGAAGAAAATATTTGAGGTACGGAGTTTTCTAGAGCTAGATGGATACTACAGATGTTTCATACATGAATTCTCACGCTTAGCAGTGCCATTGAGGGGCCTGACTAAGTAGGGTACAAAGTTCTTGTGGTCTTGTTCTTATGAGTAAGCCTTTCAGGAGCTGAAAAGGGAGGTTGAATTAATCACCGATACTAGTATTTCGAGATCCGGAAAGAGTTATACTATGTATTGTGATGCTTCAGGTATCGGGCTGGGAGCAGTGCTTATGCAGGGAGATGTAGTTGTTGCGTACGGGTCTCGGTAGGTGAGGCCATATGAGAGGAATCACCTAACGTAGGATCTTGAGTTGGCTGTTATTGTTCATGTGTTACACTGCTGGAGACACTATCTTATGGGAGATAATTTTTTGGTGTTCACTGACCACAAAAGTCTCAAGTATATCTTTTCCCGGTGTGACCTAAATTTGAGACAGCGAAGGTGGGTAGAGTATCTTCAGTCATTTGACTTGGATAATTCCTATACGCCTAGGAAAGACAACGTAGTGGATAATGTTCTAAGTAGGAGGACTCATATACATGTATTTCAGGAGGCCAGTAGTGAGTGGAATATTAGAGATCTATTCTCTGTTATGCATTTGGAGGTTCACGATAGACAGGGATAGACATTTATTTCTTCTGTTTTTTTACCTCTAATATTCATGATCGAGTGAGAATGAGATAGATAACAAATTCTAAAGGCCTAGTCTTACAGGAGGGCATGTCTGGGGTGGACCCTATTCCTGGATGGACAATAGGTGAGGATGAAATCTTGCATTTTCATGGGCGCGTATGGGTGTCAGAAGACATACGCGGGGAGTTGATGCAGGACTTTCATTCCTCAGTTTGGGTAGTTCACCCTGATGTCACCAAGATGTATCATGATCTACACCTCCAGCATTGGTGGCCTCGTATGAAGAGAGATGTTTCTGGTTTTTTCATGAGGTGTTCCACCTGTCAGTAGGTGAAGGCGAAGCATTATCGACCAGTAGGGATCTTGCAGTAATTACCCATTCCTGGGTGGAAGTGGAGTGATGTCGCGAGGGACTTCATGATGGGTTTATTGAGGTCACCTCGAGGGAATGATGCAGTTTGGGTTATTATTGATAGACTCACGAAGGTTGATCACTTGTTGATGATCAAGGAGTCCTTCAGTGTTGATTAGTTGGGAAGGTTGTACATCCGAGAGATTGAACATCTACATGGGGTTCCACACTACATTATTTCAGACCGGGATGTATGTTTTACATCTTAGGTCTGGTTGGGGCTTTATAATTATTGGGGTACACATGTACTTTTGAGTACAACATACCATCCCCGGACAGATGTCTAGTCTGAGAAAACGATTCAAGTGCCTGAGGACATGTTACAAACATGGATCCTAGATTTTGGAGGTTCTTGGGATAATCACTTACCTATTGTGGAGTTTTCTTACAATAATAGTTTTCAAGAAACTATACAGATGAAACATTATGAGGATTTGTACGATAGGCTATGCCGATCACCCTTATGTTGGCTAGAGGTAGGAGAGGTAGTTATGCTGGGACCTCGTCTTGTCCAAGAGACCACAGAGCCAATAGAGTCAATTCGGACGAGGATGGCTACTACACAGTCTCGACAGAATTCTTTTGTTGATCAACATAGATTACCTCTAGAGTTTGAGGTTAGGGATCAGGTTTTCCTATGTGTCACACCAAGGTTGGGATGCTTGAGTATTATGAGATAGGGTAAGATTTCGCCGAGGTACGTCCGACCATTTGAGTTGTTGGAGAGAGTTGGGTCAGTGGACTATCGATTGCTGTTACCTCAGATGTACATTAATATGCACGACCTCTTCCACAATTCACATCTTTGACATTACTTCTCAGACCCATCTCATGCTTTCCATCCTGAGGAAGTTGAGTTGGAGGTGGATGCATCATTTGATGAGCATCCTATCTGGATTTTTGATCAATGTACGAAGGTTCTCCGTGGCCAGTCTATCCATCTGGGATGAGTGCTACGGATGCACGGGCGAGTACTAGATGAGACATGGGAGAGTGAGGTCGATGTTTGATTACAGTGGTCAAATATATTCAAGGTTTCTTCTTCTATGCCACCTTACTGGAGAAATTCAGGGAATAATTTCGTTAAGACAGGAATTTTGTAAGAACCCAGATCTTTTTTTCAGGTATGTTTTCCCTTTTTTGGAGTTTTTGTGGAAAAAAGGAGTTTCTGTAATTTTCATAAGTACATGCCATGTACATTAAAAGTGCATTCCATGTACTCGTTTACCGCAGGTAGCTGGGTGCTGGCCATGTAGCGGCCATGCACACGATAGTGTATGGTGACTTGGAGGTTGCCTAATGTGGGGCTCGGTAAGGGAAAGTACACGGCGTGTACTATTTTATCAAATGGACCGGGGTCACCTCTAATTGACAGAAAAGTATTCTTCTCGACCTAGTTCACCCAAGAGCGTCTGTACAACCGTGATCCTTCCTTGATCCCCCAATCGAGCATCTGATCTCTGATTTGATCATTGTAAATTGCACTGGAATCGCCTCGTTAAGCTATTTCTTCTTCTATAGATAAATTTACCAATTCCTTTTATTTCTTAAGTTATCATCGGTTGAACATTTTAGAAATTTTTGTAGATCTATGGTGTTCTGGGGTGATTCAAGGATTGAGGTTCACGTATAATGATCCAACTACACTAAGGTAGGTGGTTTGTGATTTTATGTAGAAATTCATTGAGTTATATGTGCAAAATTTCCAATAACCATAAACCAGGTGTTGTGTGTTTATGATTCTACCCTTGTTAATTAAATTCTATGCTTGTATGCTTGAATAGGGGCTAATTGAATATGAATAAGGTTGACTGCTATGCTATGGTGGTGTTTTTCCAAGTTCATATTGTTTGTGACTATTTGGTTTTTCTTAGCCTGTTAGGCTATTGTGATTTCATTACCTAGTGCAGATAGGATGGAGTAGTTCTTATTATTTGATATGCTGATATGCTTTAGATTATTTAGCCAAGTAGTTCTTAAGGATTACTTTGGTTTCTAGACATTTCTATGATCGATTGACTTACACAGGGCCGTGAGAACCTGGTGTAGTAGACCATTGGGAGAATAGATGGAAGGGATTCTCTAGAGTGTCTTTTATAATATTACGAGGTAAGTCCACAGGGGGAATTGGCGTAAGTGCTTTCTCATAGTTTTTGTAGTTCCTAGACATGGGCCAAAGGTGGAATGAGACATTGAGTGCTTCCCCCGAGCGCCTTTAGTACTGATATGAGACTATAGGGGGAATTGACAGTGAGTGATTCCTCAAGAGTCTATTCTTAAGTTGAACCAGAGGGGTTAGACAGTGTGTGCTTCCAAAGTGGTTTCTTGTACATGTTGGTTGAACCAGACGGGATAGGTTGTGTGTGTAACTCTAAGGGGGTTACCTACTTTAATTATTTTCTTACTTGTTATATGAAACTAAATTCTTAGGAACTGTAGGATTGTTTACTTTTGAGTATTTCCTTGTGAACTGATTCCTTTTTCTTATTACCTACCATATATATTCACTGACTGTTAGGCACAGATATTTGGGTGGTTTCCTACTTGGATTTAGTCTCACACCCTTTTCTTATCATTCTTTTGGTACCTAATAGATTATATTGTTGTAGGTATAGATAAGAGAAAGTGCCCTTCTACTTCAGGTACTTGACTGGTTTGGAGATGGAGAGCATGGGATCAAGCTGAGGCTTCCGATGCTGAGGAGTTGTTTATCTTCTTTCTTTTGTAATTTGGTTTTGTACTATTTTCCGACATTTTGATCTGTTTGGCTATTTTCCTAGACATATGTATCATACATCCTTATATGTATGTGATCCAGTTGCTATTACTTTTAGTCGTCCGATGTTTATCATTGTATGTTTTCATTACTGCTTCCGCTATTGTATATCTTATTTACTTCTGTTGTGTTATTCTTCCAATGAGGGCATAATTTCTCCACTATCACAACCAAGGCCCTTGTTTTTATTCAGCAGCCTCTAGCATTCGGGGAAATGCGTTTGAGGTCCTGTGAGCAACTGGGCACGGGTGCCTCTGGGCGGCTTCCGGAACCGGGATGTTACATTAATAATATAATTCAAAAATATTATATAAGTTATATATATATATATATAATATTTTTTTAAGCCATTGTTATTCCATTCTATGTTACGTGTGAATGAATTACAACACTTTGTTGAGGTGGAAATCCACACGAATAGAAACGTTGTTGTCGTTTTCCCATAAAGACAAAATCATGAAGTAATTTGTCATAGAAAAATTATTAGAACAGAAAAAAATTATAAATATCATAAATATCATTTAGAAACTATAAAAACTAGCATTATTAGAAACCATGAAAGGTGGTAATGGAATAACAAACGACATCAATTTTTGAGGTGGTAGTCCATTGTACATATGAATGGTGATTGTGTATCCCATTTGATGGATGTATGTGTGAGTGTAGGTAGTACCCTAAACATAAAAAAATTAAATTATATTGATTATAATGATGTTATTTATTAGTAATTATATAGGAATAATCGAACAGTAGAGTAATTAAATGAAATGAAAGTGGTCGTTAAAGAATGTTACCTCTTTTTTGAGTAACTATATTTGGTTTTTACAAGAAGACTTATTTGGTCAGATTTAATTCCAAAGTGATGATTCTCAGATGGGGAAGGTATTTTGAATGATTATTTGGTCTGGGTTGGGATGAGAAAAATTTCTCAAAAGGTTTGATTAAGTTGGAGGGGTGAGTTACATTTTATAGTGGAACAGAAGTGACACTCCTGTAAATATAAAAATATAAACATTATTGCAACATCTGGATTACCTAATATTCCTAAAATATTATAAAATAATTGATAAAATTGAATGTATGGTCATTAAAAACATTCATCACACAAAAATAAGTGCACTATTATAACATTTTCAATTAATTTCCTTGTTTCCCCAATTATACCATTTTGGTTTTTAGTAAGGTAACTAGTTTTCTAACCATTGTAAACAGACCATTAATAATCAATTATAGTGTAATATTTTATATAATATATATGCAATTAATTAAGAATATGATATTTTATTTAAAAAATAAAAAATTGATTTGTGTTGAAAATTAATTTAAAAAAAGTGCAAGTAAAGCTCCAAAACATTCCTTTAACTTGAACCGCGACAACAAAGATTTTACTATATAGGGGGTATTATGATCATTCTAAAAGATAAAATGGTCCATTAATAGACTATTATTGATATTTAATATCATTTTGAAATCAATTATCAGAATTTTTGAATCTTAGTAAATTTCGAAACTATAAAAATATATAATTTATTATAAACCATAATTAATGTATAATTTGTCATTATTTGCTTAATTTAAGTTTACAAACACCAATAAAATTAAACAATTAAAATATATTATGTTAATTGATATTTAACATTACATTTTAACCTAAGAAAATAATGGAATGCCATATTTCCTTCAATTCTCTTCACTTTTAAAATTTTTAGTATCATTTGTTTTTATTTAGTTATTAACTAAATAATCACTATATTGGAATTTCTTAATAAATTTAACTAACTAATTCATATCTAAAAAATAATGTTAAAATATTATGATAAAAAACTCATTTATATTTTAAAATTATATGTATAACTAAAAATCTTATTTTTTCAATATCTCAAGGAATAATAGATATTAAAGGTGAGAAAGGTTTATTTTTCATCTTTTTATTTACTTAGCTTATTATATTGGTCACTCTCATGGAATACAATCCCAAGAACAATTTAAATTAAATCCAAAAGTTGATATTGTCAAAATATGGGAATCTAGAGGATTTTAGAAAATTTTCTACGCCATTTTAATGTTTTACCTCTAAGTAAAATACTTTTCACCTTAATTTTTGTAATTAATATTAATTAATTTCAATAATATTTTTGAAAAAAATAGGGTAATATTATAATAATATAAATATTATACTAATATATACTATGTATATCTATTTTTCAAAATTCAATTCACAATACTGTAAAAATTAAATTTAACGTTAATCACGTAGACCTATTGGGAAAGGGGCATTAAATGTGAAAATGTTTCAATGTTCATTTTGTTTTAAAAAATAAATTCAAATTAAAAATTATTCCAATGAATGAAATTTTATTAATATATTTATAAATGATTTATTTTTTACTTAAAACCCAATATTAAATAAAATTTAAGATTAATAATTATTAAATGAGAAGGCAGTTTTCAACTACAATGATTCATTTTTCACTATTCATAAAAAAATGAAGCCTCTATGAAAAATACAATAAATTCACCGTAAAATAATATTGAAATTCCTCATTCAAAAATTTAGTTTGTTTATATAAATTCAACTTTTTAACGTGTGAAGTTTTACTTTTAAAATAGGTGCACCACTAAAAATTTGAGAGACTGCCTTTAGAATAATACATGTTGTTTTGCGTAAACCTATATTTTTTCTAATCATATGACTATAAAAATATATTGTATTAATTTAAATAAATTTGATTTAATAGATAATATAAAAATAAATAAATCATAATGTCTCAAGAATTTATATACACTTCTAATAATGCTCTTTCATGTCTTATAAAATTTCAAAACAAGTCGGTATTATGTGCAACAGAATTCAAATTAGTGTTGTGTAAAAAGAAATATGTTTAAGAAATTAATTATATTATAATAGAAAAGTACTTTAATTTCATAGAGTGTTACATTATCACCACATTATATAATGTTTTTTTATTAAAATTCAAACTTGATCCCATAAATATCAGGTTTGATATTTGAAAATTTCATTATTGAATACCCCATATCGAAATTGTTTTAACAAAACCCATTCTTAATAATCGGAAAGGGAAATTCGAAGGTCACCCTGAAAAATAAGCATTCTAATATAAGGAAACTAGTGAAACCATGGGAATGGAAGAGAAATATAACTATAAAGTATTGATAGAGATTGATAGAGAACATTGAACGTGAGAATGTTGTTGACCACAAAGACATAAACCATAGGTGTGAAGAAGGCCATTGAGATCATAAAATGTAATTATAATAGTGAAAAAATTTGTTTGAAAGCCATTGGCATAAATTTTAGAAAAACATTTACTCTATAAGAATATTAGGAAATATACCTAGTTGATAAATTTTTATTTCATAAACGAAATCTTATTATTCGGTTGTGTCTTTTAAACTTTTATATTTTACCTCTTAGAAACACTAAAATCATATAGTGATGTAATATCGTAATCCCTAAAATAATTTAAATTTTTTAAAAAATCATTTCATAAATGGTTAACCTTATGAACCTTACAAATGATTAAGATATAAAACATTATAATCAGTTTCATGGTAGTTTGTAGTATCTGATTTACTTTATCCATATTGACCCTCTCTTTATTCCAAAATAATTTTATCAGTGTAAGAAAAATATTAAGGGTTATTGTTCCCTCAACCTTGTGTTTTCCAGAACATTTTACAATCTACTGAATCACTTTTCTCATTACCATTCAACATACGCATTAAAATCTTTAATGAGAATTACTATAGTACATTCCTTGTATATTTTATAATTCTACTGACCAGTACCTTACTCAAATGATATATTTCCTGACTCCAAACAGATGAATATTAATCATTCATCTCCATATCTCATTTTAGAAAAATATTAACCATGATTTATTAAACACTTTTGGGGTATATTCCTTCAACACTAGAGACATTAATTTTCATAGATTCCCATATCCTTGTAGTTGTTCATTGTATATTGGAAACCTTATACTTATTCATTAAATAACAAGCATAATTGATTTTTTCGCCACACTTGAATCAAACTCCAATTCCTTTTATTCAAGTACCTGGTTGATTATTTCCTCAATTGTGACATATAGGAACATACTTCTTTCCCTTATTCCCTTTATCTATTTTTTCTTAGTTTCTATCTTGTTCTCATCCTTTACTTTGAAGACATAATACCTAGTGAATTATTTATGTATCTCATTAACACGTGATTTTATGTCCCCATATGATGATAATTATTAGGAGACTAGTTCCCATGGAACTATTGGCTTAATAAAATAAAAGGATTGACCATTCATACTCTTTTTATCATGTACATTGGGGGGGATCCCAATACATCAAACAATCTCCATTTCTACGTGACAAAATATACTAGTTAATATCTTATCGTATATAACCTCAAAAAAAGTGAAATACATGTCATAAATTTAAAAATCTATGTGTTTCTATTATTATAATTAGAAATAGTATTTCCATCAGATTTTTTTAATTATACTCAAAATCTATAATAGGCTTATTTTTTTTAAGTAATTTTTACCTAAATCTAGTTTTCATGTTATCTACTAATCATACATAGATTCCAATAGTAATTTCCAAACCTCAGATGCCCATATTTGGTTCCTAACATGATTAAATTGAGATGATTATAAAGAATCAAATCCCAAAGGATCGACTAGTTTAGCAGTTTCTGAATACTATATTAGTTACATGATACCCATATTACATTAATAAAACTAAAATAAAATATGATACATAATAAATTTAAACGAATATAGTCCTTGATACTAATTCAATGGATTCATCTTCATAATCCGAGGAATGGAAATTGAAATAATGGTGAGATAAAATACTTAGTAAGGCTAAGTACTAATGAATAAGTAATGAATCAATGAGCATAATAAACATTTCATAGTAAATAACTAAGCACACATTTCATATAAATATTTGGATAAGTCATAATAAATGTGGAAAGGTAAATAACGAAAGCACATTTCATTTAATCAATAAAATTAGAATGAAATAAAGCCATAGATAATTTCAAAAAATAAATCTCATGGATAATAATAATAACTAAATTATCAAATATTTAAATTCTTAATTATTGTATGGAATGTTTTGTAGGCACATTTTACATTTACCATTTAGAACATTCACAATATGGCGTAGCATATCATGTATAAACCTATCTGATTTGGCCACCTCATTCATCTCATGAGACTATTAATGCATTGGGGGATTACATTAGATGATCCCCAACCCATATATTACTATTATAAAGAATTAATTACATAAAAAATCAATTTGATTACTAAACAATGTTTTATGTCATCAAATATCCTTACTAAATTAAATATGAGGATTTATCAAAATTTACCTAGTTAATCAAATGACTTTCTAAGTAAACATTGTATGTTAAAACATAATTAAATTTAGAAAATAATAATATCCATCATATGAAAATATGGTTATATGATATAAATATAATTTAAAATAATAAAAATGATCATAAGGATGTGATTTTTTCAATATAAAGTTGACAATTACAACAGTTTGTGAGATTAAAATGACAACATTTACCACTTGGTAGTTTTCAAGTAAAAAACACTTGAATGAGATAATGTAACATCCCAGGTAAATAAATAATAAATCATGTTCATATTTATTAATAATTTTGAATTAAATATTAATTATACTTTGTAGGGGATTCTATGTTCAGTGGCTTACCTAATACACAACAATAGGTTTCTTTGAAATATTACGTTACACACTAATAATATAATATTATTATTTTAAATGGTAGTTAATGCCTAATGATGGTTTTGGAAAGAATGAATAGAACAAACTAAAATATGATTATACATGTTTTTTATGTTTTTTTACATTAATCCAATAAAACTTAGAGGCTTAAAATGTGAATGAATCTAATTTTAAGAACAATTACTCTAATAATATTTACAAGGTCGATTTACCACCTTTTGATATAGAACCCTTTTTAAATATATTTTTTGACAATTTTTATATGTTATATTAGAAAAAATAAAATCCTTTTTAAAATAGGGACATCAAAATTTACTTTGGGTAAATTTTTGGTATTTTTCTAATAAAGTTCATTTTTAATGAATAATGAAAAATACTGTATTTGAATTCAAAACTACCTTTTAATATAATTTATTTATATGTTTAGTTTATATTTTAATTTGTTTAAAAGTGTAATTAGATTTTATTATTACCATTTAAGGAAATTTGGTCATTTTATAAAATTTCACTTTGAAATTACACAAAAACACGTGTCAATCTTTTGATTGTAATTATTTCTTAAAAACACGCTTTTTTCTTTAACAGCGTGAATTAATTTTAAATTAATTACTGAAACTTCTGTGTTTTGAATTTTGAAAAATGTATTCCATATTTATAATTACTATATACAAATTTTCTAAATAGGTAACTTTTATTTTTAGACTCTTTAAATATTTACTTCAGTAAATATTTTATTTACCACTGTTAAAGGGTAAATATGGTCAATAAGGGTAAAAAATAATATGGTAAAAATATTAAATTACCATACCATGTGTCCTAATAATATTTTTTGATACATATTCGACCATTTCCATCCTTGGGTCGATTTTTGGACCCTATAGAACCACATGGGAGAGATAATGATAATTTAGATTAATTAATTTAATGTAAAGAAAAAATGACACAAACAAGTATCTTTTAGAAAACATTTTTTTGATGGGGTTATATAAGTTATCATTTAGACTATAAATATTAATTTAAAATCAAAACATATTTCCTACATCCTTTTATTTTATTTTTATAATTTTTTTTTCAAATAAATATAATTATTTATGACACAATAATGATGTAGTGTTAACCTCATTAACTAATGATTTAAATAAATAAGATATTAATGGTTAAAATAATATCTAAATGCCATCCAATTATTATTGGATGATTTTATTTCTACCATTAGTCATATTATCTTATACTAAAATAAATTTTGGACCTTTTTAAACCGAAGATATGTTTATAATAAAATAACATTTTCAAACATTCCTAAAGAGCCCCTCCTCACCCTTATAAAAATCCCATCAATTCTAACCAATTACTCACACCTCTAAAGCCCCATGTATAGTACAAACCCTACATAAATAATCTCTCAATATACCTCTCCTACTCCTAGAATCCTTACCTTTGGCAAAAACTATCTTTAAAAAGCCTGTTTGATTCATACCAAAGTGAGTTACCCGAGTTAATGGTAACTGTTTCTCTTAAATTCATTTCTATTATTTTACATCTCCAACCACTAAAATCTTTTTATTGATTTATTTTATAACAAAAATAGTGTCCTAAATATACTAGGATTTTTATATTATAAGTATTCTAACTACACTTACACACAACTCCATCTAATTGGTAAAGATCATACTGTTTCTGTGAATGGCAAACTAACGCCCCATGAAACGATTATTGTTCAATTATCTCCTACAACCTATAATGGTGGCCATTACAATGACAATGTATTTATATATGATATATATTATGTTTATTTTATCTTTATGATTCTTTATTTTCCATTTATATCATACCTTTATGGTTCCCATTATGGGTAAACACGATAATTTCATTTGAGAAAGTGCAGACTATTGCCCCCTCAAAGTGATATGACACATTCATACTATACGAGGTACGTATAAAGGATGGGGTTAATGATATTATATATTGAAATATAGTTTAATTATAATATATCTATGTATCATTATGTTTTCATTCCATTAAATACAAAATAGAAATGAAAGTAGCGTTCATGCGTACGTGCGGCTTACCATCACTATGAACTGTGCATTTCATTTCTTACATGCCAATGTTATGTACTATTATAAATACATGTATATACTGGATATATATGATATATATTTTATCTAAATAATTAATATAATTCTGTATATAATTAACTTTTGACCACATGATCAACATGTAATTATAAGAAGACTATTTTTGACTGAAGTACCAGATATCGACAAAAAGATTGTTATTAACTTAAATGATTACATAATGTTTATAAATTTTTAATAAGTGATATAAAAGGAATAATTAACATTAAAAAGGTTATTAAGAAAATATAAGTTATCATTAGTTGATTATTAATGAAATTAAAGAATGAATGGGTCATGCCGGACACGATGTAAGGAAAATTCATAACCCAAATTCCTTTCTTTAGGTTGATCTTCTACTTCTTGATTATGTCATTCTATGATTATGTGAGAAATTAATTTTGATGTAATATCTTGTATTTATATTTTATTTATATGCACATATAGTAAATACACATTATCAATCTATTTTGTATACCAAATTATCTTTGTAAGGGACTTCGTCTCAATATCCTTTCATTGAGGAATATTTCATTTTATACACAACATTCTTTTAAATGGTGTATAAACCCATTTGACTTTTAATTTTATTCAAAATTATTCTATTCTCCATGAAGAGGTATACTAACTGAAAAAAAGGAATGTTCATTTTTAATATACGCTGTGATAAAGACGTCTCTACCACTGTAATCATTAGTTGGCTTCCTCTATAATCCTTAATGTTTTTTAAAGGAAAAGAAATACCTTTTTATGTTTTTTGGTGTTTTGATATTGAAAATGGTTTTCGAAATGGATTTTTTATTTCAATATCTTGAAAATATTTTTTTTTGTGATTTAAAATTAAATATTATTAGTGAAAATTTTATTTTGGAAATATTTTACGTGTTAAGATTTTATAATGGTACTTGAAAATTTTACAGGTGGTCACGTGATACATGAAATGACAGGTGGTTCCGTTATAAACTAGGAAGGGTGGTTACGTTATAACCTCCAATGCATTCGGTATGGATGTTGGCCGTATGGCTATTCTATTTAGTGATATGTGTGGATATGGACCGTGTGGTTATTCCATTTAAGTATGTTTATGTCCCAAGTTACCTTTATATGTTATGTGTTCTTTATATAGGTTTTATGGTAATCTTTTGGTTACAAAAAGATAAGAAATGATATTTTATTTAGTGAAGAGTATTCACTACTTCATAAAGGTGAAAAGTTTTACTAATGATAAAGAATTCATGGTTTACTTGTTTTTTTGAAAAACTAACAATTTTCCTTCATTTTGTATCCCTTACTTCGCTTTTTTATGCCCATCCCATGTTTTTGAAATTTTTTCACTGGATATAAAGTGGAATAGGGTCAAGGATGGGATCATGGAAAAGTCATTCAGTCTAAAACATGGAAGTAGACATGACTGTTTTTTTCAAAGAGTTTTTATTTTATGGAAAAAAAGATACTGAGTAGATGTGTCTACATATAACATTCAAGTTTTTATGTATATTTTATAAACTAATTCTCTAAAGCTCTAAACCTAAAAAGATCATCAATGTTAATTATTAACTTAATTCAAGATTATGAAATGCCTAAGGTTGTGTCCTTATAGTCGGTATCAAAGGGTCTGTTTAGATAACATTAAGAGTTAGTGTATTATTAAATTTAAATCCTTTAAGTTATGTTAATATTTAAATGATATAGAATTTGCAGATTACCATGTTCCTTCACCTATGATATTTCTTATGTTCGGAATGGGTTTTCGTAGAAGAAATAGGGAAGTTGTGATGGGAAGGAATACAGAGGGAAATGAACTTCAAAATCATCATCCTGAGATGGTCGGAATCAGAATTGAACAGTTTGTTGTAGTGATTGATCAGTTGACTTAGGTGATAAATGGTGGTTGTGTTTAATGATGATATTTTGGTTTATTCAAAAAGTAAAGAGGAGCATAAAAGTCATTTCAAGGTTGTCTTGAAAACCTTAAAAGAAAAGAAACTATTTGGGAAATTCAAAAAGTGTGAGTTTTGGTTGCAACAAATTTCTTTCCTTGTTCACATTATTTCAAACAATGGAATAACTGTTGATCCTTATAAAATAAAAGTTGTTGAAGAATATAAAAGACCTAAAACTATTGTTAAGATCCATAGATTTCTTGGTTTGGCATGTTATTACCAGAGGATTGTTGATATTTTTTCATGTTTATCTAGTCCAATGACTAAGCTAACTCAAAAAGGTATTAAGTTCATCTGGACAAAATAATTTTATGATTGTCTTTAGGAATTGAAAAGAATATGGGTGAATGCTCCAATTTTAGAACTACATTCTAGAGATGGTGAGTTTGTTATTTATAGTGATGTTTCGTTGAAAGGACTTGGTTGTGTTCTATTGTAGAATGATTAGGTAATTTCTTATGCTTCATGTCAGTTGAAACCTCATGAGTCAAATTACCCTACATATGATTTTGAATTAGCTACCGTTGTTTTTTCTTTAAAAATTTGGAGGAATCATTTGTGTGGAGTAAACTGTGAAATATATACTAACCACAAATGTTTAAAGTATATATTCACTCAAAAATAATTGAACATGAGACAGAGGAGATGGATGGTATTAATCACGGATTATGATTGCATGATCCTTTACGATATGGGAAAAAAAATAACGTGGATGTTACTTTGAGTCGAAAAAATAATGCTTCATTAACCATGATACTTTTAGAATGAGATCCTTTGGTTATTGATTTTATGGAATTTGGAATAGAAGTTTTTGGTGCAGGAAATTCATCTATTTTGTTTCAGGTGTTAGTGAAATCATCTCTTTTTGACAGAATTAAGCAAGCGCATAAGCAAGACCGTGAGTTACAGAAAAAGGTAGAGCTGGTTAAAAAGGGAATGTTGCCTTATTTTAACATTGATAATGATTGTGTTTTGAGGTTTGAGAAGAGATTACGTGTACCGTGTGATTCACAGTTGAAGAAGGAGTTGTTCTATGAATCTCATTGTTCTCCGTTTTCAGTTTATCCTGGAAGTACTAATATGTATATAGATATTCAGAAGTATTACTGGTGGGATGGAATGAAAAGAGATATTATTGATTTTACTATGAAGTGTTTGAATTATCAGCGGGTTAAAGTAGGGTGACAGTTACCAAAATGGATGCTTCAGTCTTTACCGGTTCCAGTATAGATATGGGAAAGTATATCCATGGACTTCATTTTGGGATTACCGAAGACATCTTGAGGTAATAATTCAATCTGGGTTATTATTGATCAATTGACTAAATCTGCTCATTTCCTTCCCATTTGAGATACTTTGTCTCAAGAAAAACTTTCTCAGTTGTATGTTAAAGAGATAGTTAGGTTACATGGTGTTCCCGTCTACATTGTATCTGATCCTGGTCCCATGATTACTTCTAACTTTTGGAAAGACCTTTAGAAGTCATTGGGTACTGCATTAAATTTTAGTTCATATTTTCATCTACAATCAGATGGGTAGTCAGAATGAACAATTCAGTCCTTAGAGGATATGCTACATGATTTTTCACTGGATTACCTGGGAAGTTAGGACCAATAAATTTATTTGTTTTATTTTTCATATAATAAAATTTCTCATTCCAGTATACAAATGGCTCCATTTGGGAAATTTTATGGAAAGAGTTGTCGAAATTCAGCTTTTTTGGGATGATGTAGGTGAATGGAAACTGATGGGACCATAATTTGTAGAAGAGATTCTAGAAAAAGTTCAGTTGATTCAGAAGGGTATGAGAACATCTCAAAGAAGTCAGAAAAGTAATGCAGATAACCGGAGAAAGGATCTTTCTTTCGAGGTTGGTGGTCATGTCTTTATCAGAGTTTCTCCATGGAAATGTTTGGTGTGTTTTGGTAAGAAGGGAAAGTTGAGTCCGAGGTTCATTGGACCCTATGAAATATTGGATAATGTTGGATCAATTGCGTGTAGAGTGGCATTACCTACAAGTTTATCCTATTTACATATTCTTTTCATGTTTCAATTTTAAGAAAGTATATTCCAGATCCATCTCATGTTTTTAGCCTAGAGGTAGTTCGGTTGGAATAGAATCTCTCTTATGAGGAACAACCAGTCCAGATTGTTGTCCAAAGAGAGAAAGTGTTGCAGAATAAGGTAATTCACCAGGTAATGGTCATTTGGAAAAATAATATGGTTGAAGAGGCAACTTGGGTATCTGAAAAAGCAATAAGGGATAAAACCCTAACTTATTTGATAAGTGAATAAAAATTATGTGGATAAAATTTCCAATAGGGGGAAGGTTGTAACATCCTGGGTAAATAAAAAATAAGA
This sequence comes from Viscum album, assembly GCA_963277665.1. Classification (NCBI taxonomy): domain Eukaryota; kingdom Viridiplantae; phylum Streptophyta; class Magnoliopsida; order Santalales; family Viscaceae; genus Viscum; species Viscum album. The sequence continues at coordinate 434,515,020 of OY728161.1, forward strand.
CGTTCTCATATTTATTAATATTTTTTAATTAAATATTAGTTTTACTTTAAAAGAGATTCTATGTTCGATGGCTTAACTGGTACGCAACAACATGTTTCTTTGAAATCAAACGTTGCACACTAATAATATAATATTATTACTTTAAATGGTAGTTAACTCCTAGCCTTTGTATTGGTGATAATGAATAGAACTAGCTACAATATTATTATACGTGTTTGTTAAATATTTTTACATATATCCAATAAAATTTAGAGGCTTAAAATGGGAATGAATACAATTTTAAGAACAAATACTCTAATATTCTTTAAAAGGTTGATTTACCGCCTTTGGATTGAGAACCCATATTAAATATAATTTTTGTCACTTTTATATTTTATATTTGACAAAATAAATTCCTTCTTTATAATCGAGATATAAAATTTAACTTTGGGTAAATTTTTGGTATTTTTCTAATAAATATCATTTTTAATGAATAGTGAAAATACTGTATTTCATTTCAAAAATGCCTTTTAATCTTATTTATTTATATGGTTAGATTTTTTTAATTGGTTTCAAAGTTTAATTAGATTTTATTTTTACCATTTAATTAAATTTTGGTCATTTGATGCAATTTCACTTTGAAATTGGACATAAACAAGTGTCAATCTTTGGATAGTTATTTATCTTAAAAACACGCTTTTTATTTTGAAAGTGGGAATTAATTTTAAATTAATTTCTGCCACTTCTGTGTTTTTAATTTTGAAAAATGGATTCCATATTTTGAATTTGTTGGTCCAAATTGTGTAAAAATGTATCTTCTAATTTTATACCTTTTAAATATTTACTTCAGTAAATATTTTATTTACCATTGTTAAAGGGTAAATCTGGTAAATAAGGGTAAAAAATAATATTATAATAATATTAAATTACCATAACATGTTTCATAATCATATTTTTTGAAAATATCATACCATGGACATCTAGGGGTAGATTTTGGGACCCCAGGGAGCCACTTGGGAGTGATAATGACACTTTAGATTAATTAATTTAAATTAAAGATAAAAATTAGAAAAACTAATATCTATTAGTAAATAAATTTTTACATGGGGTTATTTAAGTTATCTTTTATAATATATATATTCATTTGAAATATAAAAATATTTCCTAAATCATGGTATTTTTTATATAAATTTTAGTCATCAAATAAATATAATTATTTATGACACTATAATGATGTCGTGCTTACCTCATTTATAAATGATTTAAATAAATAAGATTATAATGGTTAAAATAATATCCAAACCCTGTCCAATTATTATTGGATGGTTTTATTTCTAAAATAATTCATCATATCTTCCCACTTTAATTATTTATTAACCTTTTGAAACTGAAGATACGTTTATAATAAAATAACATTTTCAAACTTTCCTAAAGAGCCCCTCCTCCCCCTTATAAAATCCGTCACTTCAATCCAATTCGTCACACCTCTCAAGACCCTTGGATCATCCAACCCCTGCCTAAATAATCTCTCAAGATCCCTATACTCTTCATAGAATCCTTAACTTAGCTAGAATGCACTTCAAGAAGCCCTTTTGGTTCATACAAAAGGGAGTTATACGAATTAAAGGTAACATTTTCTCTTAAATTCTTTTCTTTATTATACTTCTCCGACCCTAAACTAATTTTATACCATTATTTTATAAAAAAAAATTATAATAAATATTCTATGATGTTATTATGATAATTATTCTAACTACACTTACACACACCTCTATCTAATGGGTAAAGAATATACTATTTCTGTGGATGGAAAACTAATGCCTCACGAAATGACGATTGTTCAATTATCTTATAACGCCTCTCATGTTGGCCATTAAGATAGAACTATATTTATATATGATATATATTATGTTTATATTTTCTTTATACTTCTGTATTTTCTATTTATAACATACCTTTATGGTTTCCATTATGGGTAAACACGATAATATCTTTTGAGGAAGTGCGGACTACCACCCCCTCAAAGTGATATGACTTGTTCATACCATATGTGGTACATATAAAGGATGGAGTTAATGATATTATATATGATAATATACTATAATTATAATATACCTATGTATCATTATGTTTTTATTCCATCAAATAAGAAATATAAATGATAGTAGCGTTCATGTAAACGTACAACTTACGGTCTCCAAGAATGGTGCATTTCATTTCTTACCAAAATATGTTATGTACTGTTATAAATACATGTATATACTGGATATATATGATATATATGATATCTAAATCATCAATATAATTGTGTATATAATGAACTTTTGACCACAAGAACAACATGTAATTATAAGAAGACCATTTTTGTCTCAAGTACCAAATTTCGAGAAAACGACCGTTATTAACATAAATAATTACATAATGTTAATAACATGATAATAAGTGATATAAAAGAAATAATAAACTTGAAAAATGATATTAATCAAGTAGAAAATATATTTAGTTTATTATTAAGGAAATTAAAGAACGAATGGGTCAGGTCGGGCATGAGGTTGGGGAACTTCTTAACCAAAATTCTTTTCTTTGGGTTAATCTTCTAAATCTTGATTATGTCATTCTATGATTATGTGAGAAATGAATTTTTATGTAATATCTTGTATTTATACTTGATTTATATGTACTTATAGTGAGTATACATAATTAATCTATTGTATTTACAAGATTATCTTTGTAAGGGACTTCATCTCAATCTCATTTCATTGAGGCATATTTTGTTATATACACGAATTTCTTTTATATGGTGTATAAACCCTTTTGATTTTTACATTTATTCAAAAGGATTATTTTCTCTACCGAGTGTTTTACTAAACGACAATAAAAGGAATGTTTATTTTAAACATATGTGGTTATAATTTCCTCTCCACTGTCGTAATCATTAGTTGGCTTCCTCTATAAGCCTTAATATTTTTTTTAAAGGAAAAGAAATCCCTTATTCTTTTTTTGGGTTTCTTGGTATTGAAAATGGTCTTTGAAATGGATTTATTATTTTAATATCTTGATAAGATTTCTTATGATTTCATTTTAAATATTATCAGTGAAATGTTTATTTTTTCAATATTTTATGTGTTATGATTTTATAATGATACATGAACATTTGATGGGTAGTTACGTGATAAACCAAATGAGGGGTGCTACCGTGATAAACCAGGACAGGTGGTTACATTATAACCTCCAATGCATTGGGTATGGAAGTCGTCCATATGGCTATCCCATTTAGTGATTTGCATGGAAGTCAAAGGTATGATTATTCCATTTAATTATGTTAATGTCCCAAGTTACCTTTATATGTTATGTATTATTTATATGGGTTTTATGGTAATATTTTGGTTACAAAAGGATAAGCAATGTTCTTTTATTTCGTGAAGAGTATTTACTAGTTCATAAAGGAGAAAATTTTTACTTATGAAAAAGTATTCATGGTTTAATTGTTGTTTTTAAAAACTAATAGTTTCCTTCTTTGTGTATCCCTTACTGAGATTTTTATGCTCATCCCATGTTTTTGAAATGTTTTTCACAGGACATAAAGTATAATAAGTTCAATGATGGGATCAAGGAAAAGACATGTGGTCGAAAGCATGGAACTAGACATGACTCTATTTTTTCAAAGATACATTATTTTATAAAAGAAATTGATACTAAGTAGATGTGTCTATATGTAATATTCAAGTTGTTATGTATATGTTATGACCAAATTCTCTAAATCTATAAACCTAAAAAAATCCTCAATTTGAATTATTAACTTAATTCAGGATTATCAAATGTTTAAGACCGGGTCCATATAGATAATTCTTATTGAAACATAATATACCATGATTTATAATTGAAAAATGATATTAAATAAAAAATGGATGTATATAAACCACATTTAAGTGAATTGGTGTATAATAACAAATATGCCTCAAAGGAATGCCAATTTAGATGAAATACATTATCATAAAATTCCTTTTGGTTGAACACTCATTAACCTCATTTATAATGGATTTAGATTCTAATTTAAATTCAATAGAATCTTATAAATATCTATTATTTCATATTTAGTTCATTTATAACATATTATAACCCGATTATTAATAATTGTTTTTCCTTCTCATCATTTTTAATGTTAATTGACTTGTTTTTCAAGTATCTTTTGACTTATTATATTTTTTACAATTAATTTGATAATTATATAATCATATCCATAATTTAAACCAAGATTTAAATATCATATATTTTTAGTATATATGTGTTCAGATTAATCCATAAAATTTGGAGATAATAAATGAAATGTATCATTCATGGAGACAGTAGGTCATACATATGCATGAACTCTACATCCATTTCCTTGACATAGTTAAAAAGTAATTGATATATATATATATATATATATTATCCTTAAATTACCATCATTTTGTTATACATATCATTTATTTTTATTAAATCCAATGATAATACATTTTATGTAAATTGTTAATGAATCACATCACTTGGAGGAGGTTCTAGTCCAAACGTCCACCAAGGACATTATCGTGTTCCCATAAAATAGAAAGCATGAATGTATGAGTTATATAAAAATTATAGAAGAATAAATAAATTATAAATACTATATATATTATATAAAAACTATAAATCTATCATTATTCCCAATAATGAAAAGTGGTAATGGAAGAATGAATGTCTTTGGAGCGTAGGATAGTAGTCTTCCATACACATGAACGATGATTGCATATCCCATTTGATGGATGTTTGGGGGCGTGTAGTAAATACCCTTTCCATAAAAACATTTTATTATATTTAAAATACTTATGTTACTAAATAGAAAATATATTATATGAATTTAAGGGGTGGATGAAGAAATGAATCAAATGTGATTGTTGATGAACATTACTTATTTTTCAGGTTACTCCTTTTGGTTTATAAAAAAAGAAATCACTAGTTTGATTTAAACCCAAATTGTTTCTTCTAGGTTGATAGAAGGGATATTGGGATGTTATTTTGTATGGGTTTCATTGATCATAATGCTTGAAAAGTGTGAATATGTAGCAGGGGTTACTATCTTTTTATGATTGAGGCAGAGTGTATTTTTTAAATATAATAACGTAAACACTCTTAGGAGGTATAACTTACCTCATGATACCATTAAATTGAAAAATAATAGATTAAAGTTAATTTATAGTCAATTCAAATATCCACCACATGAAAATAACATCATTTTTATAATTATGGTATATAACTTCAATATTTCCCAACAATTATCATTTTGTTAATGTAGTCATTTTATATCATATGTAATTAAGACTTTAATACTAAATTAATTTTATATTTATTATAAAATAAATACCTAACTAATTATAGATATGGTATCTAATTTACATAATAAAAATATCTTGTTTGTTTGATATTAATTTTAAAATAAGAACATTTAACACACAAAAACAACCCTTTAACCTAAACCATACAAATAACGTATTTACTATTTAGTGGTAAGTATGTTCATTATAAAAGATATGTTGGTACCTAAATAGACCATATTTTTTATTTATTAACAATTAAAAATAAATTGGTAGAATTTTTTGTTTTTATTGAATTTTAAAACTTAATGTAAAATATAATTTATTTTAAAATGACATTCATGAAAATTTTGAAATTTTATATTTATTTTAAATTAAAAAATATAATGAAAATGATAGAATTAAAATATATAAATATCCTATCTATTTAACATGAAATATTTACTTAAATAAATAATAGGGTATAATAATTCAGGCAATTTTTTTCACTTTTAATATTTTTAGTATAATTTATTTTATTTTATTGTTGACTAAATCACTGATTTGATGGTGTTTCTTTAGAATTCATGTAACTAATTCATCAATAAATCTATTTATTAGCTATTATTACAAATTTAACTCATTTATATTTCAAATTAATATGTATAACAAAAAATATGATGTTTTTCATTATTCAATGCTTTATAAATTTTAAATGTAAGGAAGGTTACTTTTTTTCTATTTCTTTACATAACTTATTATATAAGTCACCTTCATGGAATAGTATCCCAATAACTCATAAAATTCAAAAAAATGGAAGGATACAGTCAATATTTCCCCCATTTAAAACATCATTATCCGCATCATCATCATCAATGTGATCATCACCATTAGAACCCTCAGCAATATCCTCATAACCAACAAAATCATCGGGAGAAGAAACTACATCATCTAGAGATTCAACAGTATAAACAACATTATTGACACCACTTTAACCACATTCTGCACATGGAACTGCATTTCCATCACTCATGGAATCATTTAAAGAGATCATTGATTCCATATATAAATAAATAGCAGTATAATACTCAGATGGAATTGATTTAATTATAACTAAAATATATTTCAATAATTGTCTGTGATCATCTTACTTCTACCATGCACCTATTTACTTCTTTCACACTCTAATAAAACTATTTTTTTCTTTATATTCTTCTACATGAGAACTTTAAATCTCATGGGACTGATATTTTTGAGAGTATCCTGATGAGGAACAATACTTAGAGGCGATGTTGTTTTTCCCCAGTAGACATCATACTCTCCCCTGTGGCTCATCACCTAATACCGAACACAAACGATCATTTGGTTGAATATTTTCATATTCTTTATAATTGAGGTCCTTTAATGTATACTATTGAGAATATGAACAAGATATTTAATTTTTAAATTTTTATAAATAACTGAATCATAAATAAAGGACTTAGAATCTTTTCATTTATTGGTGCATTTACCACACTTCTATATTTTTTCTTCCTACTCAAGAAAATGTCTTTTTTTCAAGGTACACGATCTTCAACACCCAATAAATATTTATGTAAATGAAATTGATAATTATACACATATTCATAATATAAAATTTCTATAATCATGAATAATAATAAAAAGGAATAACATTTAAATGAATGAAATATTCATAAATTTAAGAATGTGTTAAAAATTGATGACAAATTAATATATAAAATTTAATCATAAAAACATTATAATTTTAGATAGTCATTATGAACATACAAAAATCTTGAATAAAAATTTTTATATTCATTTCATAATATGAACTCCATGTTATTCATTATATGGTCAATTGGCCAATTGGCCTATTGTCTATATAGTCCATTTGATCATTTGGACTATAGGCTAATTTCCTATTATGCTTAATGGTCGATTGGCCTATAGGCCTCTAGTACTAATGTCGAATTGGAATCCAAGACTAATGGAAAATTCTCCATTAGGAATATAGGCTAATTGTCTATTAGAAAAAATAGCGAATTTTCAACCTGGCCATTAGTCCCAATGCCCCATTGTCATATAGGCCTAATGTAAAATTTCCCATTGGGCCTATTGGACATTAGGAGAAGACACCTATAGACCAATTTTATATAAAAAATAATTTCTCATTGGTCTATAGGACTTATGAATAATTTTTAGTTAGGCCTATATAGGAATTTTCCATTATGCCAAATGGATAGTATTCCCATAGGCATGTTTAACATTAGGCATCAAGGCCTTATGGACAATTGGGATATTGTTATAATGGAAAATTGGCCTATAGTCCTAATGGATAATTGGAATGTAGGCCTATTGTAAAATTGGAATATAGGTCTAACGGCCAATTGGATTGTTGGACTAATGGATAATTTTCCATTAGGACATTAGACCATTTGAAAAGGGGTATTTTCATCCATATAGTAAAGGGATTAATGAAAAAAATATAAAATTCAGAAATAAAATCTAACTAATTAACAATATATACTAGATTAATATTTCAATTCAAATTAAAGTATCTAGAGCTTCTCATGATCATAAATTGTAGTGTGCCCCATTGTGTGTAGATATGTCCTTGAATCATTATTATTTTTCCCCAATGCTTCAAAAATAATCAATACAAGTAATAACAATGAAAATTTACATGCAAACCATTAAAGATTAAGAAAAACCAACACTCAACAGTCTACCAATATACTATCAATTTTGTATATTGAGTTTTTGGAAAGTTGAGGAATATGGGTATACCATCTAAATCAGAACCAATTATAATCCTCATAGAAAAATATTCTATTGATTATATGATTTCCATAACTCCCCAAGATCTATTAACCATGTAACCTTAGAGGCTTCACCGTTTATAATGTTCAATCGAATATGCATAAAAAATGTTAATTTATATAAATACAATATTAACATAGATATAAAATTATAAAAACATTTACCTATATCTACACCCATTTTTATAATTGATTTTATTATTGAGATTTCTCCAAGAGACCAGTTTCCCCAAAATGATATCATGGTACTTCGCTAAAGTTTTCCTAAAATTTCTACAATACATATATTTTTTACCAATTATATTGTTTTCTTCATTATAATCCATCAATATATATGTCTAGCAATTCCAGGATTCCGGCATATGAGTTCGCCTATATCACCTACTAGAATATCCCACTGAATATGTTAATGGGGTAAATAATAAGAATTAAGTCATGGTATGACAAGAAAAAAATGCAGTGATATTATTTGACACAAATATAAAAAAATTAACATAATATAGGTTACTCAATAGGTTTATGAGGGATATATGGGTTGTCCTAGATCAACACCCTCTGAAGGAATCATCTATTGATTTTCATACTCTGGATGATCTTCATGAACTAGAGTGGAAGATAAAGGAATAGACTCATCATATGTTGAATGGATGGTATGAAATGGAGGTGTAATAGACATGGAAGAATATGGGAAGTATGCTTTAGTAAAAATCAGACGGATATAGATATGGTAAATGTGGGAAAATCTATGGAGGTGGCATATACCTGGAATGGGAAGAGGAGGCTAAATGGAATGATTATGTAGGAATAATTGGGAATATCCCAAGAGGTGGAGTATACATGGTATTGGAATAAGCAGATAAATTAGATGATTATGGGGGAATGAATAGGAACATCCCAGGAGGCTCAAGAGGTGGATGAAAGTGTGTGGTAGATGGGTTGTCTACTAGTGGGTCAATGTCGGAACAGCTACAACATGTGCTCCATACACATCTAGGAGTATCCCCACTTGGAAAATTGATAGTATGATGAGGAGTTAACTATGGTGGAACTGAATGTCCCCCAAAAAATTTGATAAATAAAATTAACATGACATTATATATAATGTAGAATAAAAATATTATAACTATTATACTCAATGACAGATGTGAAGGAGGCAATGCATGATCACACACGTGTCGATTTGGATTAAATATCTTCTTCCTTTGAATTTCTGAGGTATTTTCCATAATCTATTAAAGAATTATATGTAAATTTATTAGAAATAGTATTTTAAAATCAAGCATAAAACATAGAATTCAATGATGGCATAAACATTGTCATAACATCTTTTCGTAAAACTAATTTAAATCCAAGTTATAAATTTTTTAAAAACTCATTTTAAACCCAGTGTTCTAAATTAAAATAAATATTATCAAATGAAATGAAACCAAACTATACTAAAACAATAATATCATTCCAAAATGAAACTAAACTAAAGTGATTATGGCAATTCCAATCTGGGAAACTCGTGACTTGGTAAAATGAATAAATTGTGACCATATATGGTTGCATCTATATATTACCCACCACTAATTTATGTTCAAAATCAACTCTCAAAAAGTTACAATTTGATTCATCAAATTAAATATTTTGTTCAACACCAATGGGGGCATCAATGGTGGTAATTTCATCCCTATAATCATAAAAAATATGACTAGGGATTAATTAATTAATGACACCAAAAGTAGGTATCTAATGATCCTTTACATAAAAATATGTTTCCCCATTTATGCCAAAATATATGGTTCATCAGTATGCAAAAATAGACTCATGTCAACTAATCTTAATCCAAAATCATCAATAAATATACCATATATCTTCATTGAATCTGCCAATTTACATTTCATCATAGTGATTAGACCTTGAGAGTAGTAATCTAAAAAATTATTTTCCCTAAAAAAAAAATAATACTCATCTTCATATCATGACCAACTATCTAATGAATTTCCATAACAATATTTTGTAGAAGTTAACATAACCCATTCATGGTGAGTTCTCATATTTTCTGCTCAATTAGTTGTAACAAATTTATACCCATTGACTATTTTAGATTTTCATTCACCAACGAAATAATAGGGACAAAAATTGAACACTCTAAATTATTTAGAAACATATTCAATAGGTAAACATAATACCTAAACTATATATGAATAATAGAATTAAATTTACATATTTATTTTAATCAAATTACCTGGATCCCAACCAAGAAATAAACTCCTAGCTATGAAAATATTATCTCCTTCTCAAAGGAAAAGATTGATGAACTATATATATAATATTTTATGTTCCTTGTAAGACCCCAAGATTTTGTGACTTACTTTTTCAAATAAAATAAAACCTTTTTATATTTTTCATTTCGTACGACAGTGTTGATAGTTTAATTCATATTAAAGTACTATGTTTGGCTTTCGCACCAAGGTAATTGTATAGGACACATAACATAAACATTATTTTTATCTACATATAACACCGAGTTTAGCTTGCATTTCATGCAACAGTGACTTTTCTCAATGGATTGCATATCACGCAAGATCGAGTTTCAGCAAACAATATTATATCATTGAAAAGTTATTACATAATATAATAAGATATATCTGAGAAATAATATTAAAGGATATGAATAGTATTAACTAATTTTTGAAAATATATGGTTTTCATAAAAATAATAAGAATTCATAGGTGACCAAATAATTAGAAATGAATGTGAAAACCGATTGAATATAAAGAGAAATATTACTATTTTTATGCCGAGATATCTATTTTTCCCTAATAAATTAAATGAATTACAATTATTGGGTGATATTAATTTAATATATATGTTAAATATTCAAAAACATAATTTTTATATTCATCCAATATATTTGGTAGACATAATAAGATCAAACCCAGTTTTATGCTTACAACCCAATATTTTTATTAAGTCATTTTTAACTCCATTTAAAGGATAAACAATTATAAATCCAATTTTTTATAATTTCGTATGTTTAAAATGTAAAAATAAAATTCATATTTTACATTAAAATCTATGATTTTTTTTAGAGTAATTGTTTGGTATTCTTCCATGAAGTTTTATTTCTTTAATTAATAGTGGAAAATTCCAAATTTTATTTCAACGCCTCATATTAATCTAATTTATTTATTAGTTAAAATTTATTTTTAAATTTGTTTCAAATTTTAATTATATAATAATTTTTTACATTAATCCATTTTAGTTCATTAGAACCAATTTAAAATAGAAATTTGGGGAGAAAATAAAGCAAACATTTGATCATTTTTACTTTAAAACCTTATAGTATTGTCCCATTAGCATGATTAAATTTAAATTAAATCCTACGACTTATGTGTTTTTAATTTGGAAAAATAGTTTCCATGTTTGGAATAATTATATTTTATAATTTATAATTTGTTCAAAAATGTTTTTTACCAAAATTATTAGTGGAAGTAATTAAAAATTAATTACATCGCTTAAGGTAAAATTATGCTTTACTAAGGACAAAACCTCAAATTTTAGACTCAAAACAACCTAGAAACATTTAAAAGATACAATTTATGGGCATATATATTACCTATCAAACCATTTGTATTTTTATTTCCATTATTGGATACAATTTGAACAAAAAAAATGTTGTTGTAATTCTCTATTCAAATATTTAAAGTATTACCACTCCATCTCTACTATAAAAGGCCTCCTCTCTCCCCATATCCTCACACATCTCAAGGCCCTTGTAATTCCTAATATATGATATAATAACCACCCAAAATTCATCCCATAATTATATAATCCTCCCATTTTTTCAAAATTAATCCAATGAAGGATTTTGGCACATATTAAAAAGCGTTACCCGATAAAGAGGTAACGTCTTTTTTCAAGATCCTTTCTTTTATTTTCTTTTGCCACAATATTGTATATCTTTATTACATGAATTTATAAACAAAATTTATCTTAAATATACTATTATGTTTTTATTATATTTTATATACCTACACATACACACACTTCCATATAATGGGTAATGAACATACTGTTTACGTGTATAGTGAACTATTGCCTCACTAAACGGTGATTGTTCATTTTTCCGTTACTGCCTCTCACGGTGGAAATTATGATGAAAACATTACTTATATATTTAATATATTATATTTATTATTTATTTATTATTATTTTATAATTTTTCAACACATATATTATTTACATTCTATTTTTTTGTAAATATGATAATTTTGTTTGAGGATGTATGGACTACTGCCCCTTAATGTGATGTGATTCATTCACACGCGACATGGAATGTATTAAGAATGAGTTTATTGAACCTATAATATATATAAAATAATAATTCTACTCTAATAATATACATATAAATATATAAAAATATGTATATCCTTTCTTTATTTTATTACTATAATAAAAATGGAATGAACCTTCACGCATACGTATGGCTTACCATCTCCATGAACAGTGTATTCCATTTAATAATTCTAAAATTTATGGATTTTTATAATACAAATATAAATAATAAATTTTATATTTATATCATGGGATACATTTTGGAACTATAGTATATGTATAATGATGGAAGATATAACAAATCAAGACACATGTGAAGAACAAAGAAGACATTATTTGAAGTGAAACCTTAACATTGGATTTTTAATAGGAGGGTAGTGTAGGGTCATAATAAAACCATATATGTTAATAAATATAATAATATGTTTCTATTAATAATTTAAAATATATTTATATTTATTATACATGTGGTTTGAACGAGAATGATGAGAGTGAAGACACAAGGTGTGGAATGCCATCTCACTTTTTATATATGTGAGATACATGCCATGTTCACCGCTCTTTTCTTTTAAATAGTGTATATACTACCCTTTAATATATTATATGATACTTATTAATGAATTTATAGTTATTTATATATTCATTATACAATCTTTCATTCATAGTATGTATGTTTAAAAAGTCACCAAATCGGTATAGTAATTTCATCTCAATTTTCCTTCTTTGAGACACATGCCATGTTATGAACCTATATTTTCATATAACATTTATACATTGTATTTGAAATTTTATATCATGAAGCTACTTTATTTATCTTTTATGATTAATTTAATTTCATTTTCTTACATGAGGAGTGTCATGCAATGTTACCAAGAGATAAGATGTTTATTAAAACAATCTAATCGTTTATTGAGATTGTATATGATTATGATTCAATTGATGAAATCTAATAATCCATATTTCAAGAACATTAATGATTTTTTTCTCAGTTGGTTATTCATAATATTTTCATTTATTGTTTTAATTTCACCACTCGTTCATATATACAATATTTAAGAAATCATTTTTAACAATGCTATCCATTACCCTCTCTTTGATAAGAAATCTGGATTCCTTAAAAACCATGTTTTATAAAAAATGGTTTCCATGAATTTTATATTATTGTCTTTTAATCTCTAAAATACATTTACCATTTTTTTCTATTACCAATATTATCAAAGGAATAAATTTTTTTATCTTTATGAAAAAGTTATTTTTTAACATTTTACAGTGAAAAAGAAATGTTATAATTACCTCGAATGGAATGTAAGGATTTAACCACCTCCATTTCTGTGAAGCTATATTTTCATATTTAAGAGGATAATTTTTAAGAATTTTTTATTAATTTTATTTTCAAATATTGGTTTTCAAAATGTTTTCATGATTTATTTATAATTTTTAAAACTATTTTTGAAGGAAAGTGTTATTCAAAATGTTTTTATAATTCATTTATAACATTTTAAGGAAAAAAAATTTCCAAATGATTTCAATGTTATTTTATATGTTTTCAAGGAAAATTATTTTCAACCATCTTTTATAAGTTTTCAAGGAAAAAAATTTGTAAATTATTTCCACACATGTTTATAATATTGAAAATTATTTTCAAAGAAATGATTTTCAAAAATATTTCAAGATCCTTTTATATGTTTTAAAGGAAAATTATTTTCGAATAGTTTTCAAGATCCGTTTATATGTTTTCGAAGAAAAAGGTTTCCAAAGGGGTTTCAAAGCTTTATTTATAAGCTTTCATGTTAATTTTCAAGAAAATGGATTTGCAAATATTAATGTTTTAAAGATTATTTTTTAAAGAATATGGGAAATTTTCATTAATAAATGTTTTCAAAATATCTTCCCATTTTATTTTCCATCTAATTGGACATATTTTGATGTTACTCATTTGCTTATAGGAAATTATCCAAAGGTTCCATTCATATTCTTTCATGAATGTTTTATGTTTTTATGGAATGATGCTTATGAAACATGTTTCTCGTGCTCTATTTATATTCTATTAAAGCTAGATTCTTTACATAGGTAATCATTTTGATGAAATTATTATGAAACCTATACCCTTTTCTATAGGTTATGAACTGATTATATGTGTATGGTACCAGTTTCATTTCATGGGTTATGATATTATTGTTTTTTAATTTGTGGCACATATATATATGATTTCATTATGAGATGTGTGGGACCTATTTATACCTATAATTCATTGGATAGAGATTTATATCTCATGAGATAGAGTAATATGGTCTTGAGATTAACCCTTCACTGCTAAGATGGCCATGAGTGTGAACAATGACATCTAGGATAATTTGCGGAGTGAAATCGTGTTAATAAGATGGTCATGGGAGAGAACCATGACTACCGATATGGTGCGGGGAGTGAACCTATACTACTAATATGATCTTGGATGTAATTCCTTGTCCACTATGTAAATTATATTATATTCTTATGTGTTTTACACAATTCCATGATTTATTCCTATGTTATTCTTTCAAGGATTATGTTCTTTTTTTCCATATGATTCATTTCTTATGAACTACCATGATTTATACCATGATTTATACCATTATTCACGATTATGATCATTTATATGTAGGGTATTATAACATAATGTTTTGATCAAATTCTCATACCCTTATTCTCATAATTATGCTTAAATATTCCCCTTATTTACCCTTACTGAGTATCTGAGGTCAACCCTTTTTATGTTTCCCCCACCAGGTTATGATGAAATGTATTATGTTTGATGTGTCTAAGAAGGATTCTAGTCAAGATGAACCTAGTGAGAGATAATAAAGCTCACCTATATACCAGTGTTCATGTTTCCATGTTTCTAAAGGCACTAGACTAATACTGTATTTGGGAATCTTTTTGTTTAATGTTTTATGTATTCCATAAAAGTTATGTATTACTACTGTATGAAAAGTGAGGGTCTCTGTAATTGGTATCAGATAAAAGGATTAGATAACCAATAGAAACTACGGTGAGAATTCTTTAGTGAGATCCCTATGTATATTTATGTAAATATGTCTAGGGATGTCTCTAAGTATAAGTATAAGGATGAGTTAACATGTAGAAAAATGTATTTTATTTTTTTAAAGGATAGAGTGAGTAGTTTCCTTAAAAAAATACCTATATGAATACTACAAGTTGATGTTTCTCAAAAATAGATGTGCATAGGGTTAAAAACTCCGAAAATCAATCTTGGTCCTGACTTAGTGTAATATGGAACATGAAAACTTGCCTTGTTGCACACCTGGTTTGACACTCTCTACGGTTATGATTTGGAAATTCACAAAATCATCACAAACCATAATGAAGTATTTAAATATATATTGGATGTGAATAATATAGGATGAACATTGGTTGTAATATATTAATAAATGTGTCATGATTTTGGAATCATATAATAAACATTTTCATGACAATGATGTTTTATGATTTGATGAGTAATTCTCACATTATGCTAATTGTAGCAGTCAATTGTGGTAACATGAAGGAACTGGGTTAATGTTGAATGTGGTGGTTGATTTTCTAATGAGAAATCAAGTTGGATGAGCACTGGAGTGAAACATGTTCTGATCATTCCTAATCACTTTTCATGGAACATAATTAATAATGTGTGACTTAACCAACTCTTAGACTCACCAAATATGATAAAGAAGGAGTTTTTTGAGAGTTCAGGTAATGGAGACCATATAGGAAAAAAGATTTTGTTTCCTCACTATCAGGAATGTGGAAAGAATCGCCTAAGTGAATGTCATAGAGGAACAATAAGATGTTTTTACTATGTAAAATAAGGGAAAAAATCAATTGAGTGAAAAGGGAAAGTGAAGAATTTGGTTAACAAAATGGATGAGAATATTTTAATCTCTAAGAAAATAGCAAAGGTTGTGTATTTTAAGTGTGGAACGAACTGTCATTATTAACCTCAATGTTCCAAGAAGAAATCTCATGAAGCGAGTTAGCAAGGTGGTGTGAATAATGGATACATTTTTATGATGAAGAGGCTACAATAGAAATTTGAAAATAAATAGGTATTGTGTAATAGGATGGGGTTTCCTTATTAATGTATTAAGGAATAAATATTTAATGCTTTTATGAATTTTGATTAAAAAATATGTTATATGTATGATGAAATATACAATGATTTATCTACATATTTTTTCCACTCATTATTTACAAGTTTATGTTTAATATTCATGAAGGACTAGTGATGTGATGTAATTACAAGGTAATATTTTGAAAATGGGATGTTAACCCTTAATATGTTCATTATTTTAAGATAATTCTGTTATGAATAAGTATATTGTATAGTACAGATTACCTTGGAATTAAGTAAGGACTTTTTAACAAGTGATTTATGCTATCATCGATGAAGATTATGACATTTTTTGGATTTAAGGAGTAGATCCAATATACCTTAGAATACAAAATCATGAATGTTCTCAAAATATATTTATGGTAATTAAGGTTATTACCATGTTTTAAGGTAATATACAATAAGGGTATTTAGATGTTTGTAATGTTACAAAAAAGTGGTAATTTTCGATATATGGGGGATAAATGTTTAGCTAGTTTCATGAAAATTTTTCTAAATCATTGTATTAACATATTTTAGAAGGGTTATAAGGTTAGACATTCAAGAATTTTTTTTTGAACTTGGGGTGATGTATTTATGTATTTAAAATTTATTTAATACCATATATAAAAGGAAATTTAGTGATTAAACTTTTTTCAAGGTTGTCGATGTTGTTTATTTTGGAAATTATATTATTATGGTTTTAAAAAAGGACATCATGTATGTCAGGTAGAAACCAATCAAGTCAATAAATACAGTGAGTCTTGAACCCATAACCGAAGAATGATATGGGTTTCATGACTACCACCAACATACACGATATCTTGGTAAATGTGTAATTATTTTTGTGGAATAATTTTTAATGATAAGCCAATAGAGTTACTTTTCATGTTTACAGATTAGTGTAATAAAAATATTGAATTTGAAGAATATGTAGAGATAAATAGTTATACTTTTCATTCTTTTATTGGCCTTAATATCATAAAAAAGTGTATTTTAGAACATTAAGAATCGATATTAATATCTAGACATGTGTTTCCTTATTTTCTTGGACATTAAAATAATTAATCAACATTAGTATAATGATCAAAATTAAAAACAATTTCATAATACCTAAATTTTTATTGAATTGATAGCCTTTTAAATCATCACATATTTATTATGTTGAGGCCATAAAATTTTATTTTATTATTAACTTGTTTGTGATTTATGACCTCAATCACCCTCTATAAATATTTATTCTTTTCCACCATGTCCAATACTTACACCCAAACTTTGTTCTCCAATGTGGAAACCCGATTATATGTTACATTGGGTAAACATTATGGTTCCAACATTCCCCATTTAAGGGAAGTTTTCGTGTTCATTTTTATAATGTGAGTTTATTTTAACGAAAATTTGAAGTATTAAACCATTGATAACACATAATAATATTAAGGGAAAATTCAAATTAAGGAGGATAGAATGTAACACCTTGAGATTTTGGGAATTAGTTTTTTCAAATTAATTTAACCATTTTGATATTTTTCATATCATGCAATAATGACGACAGTTTATTTCATATTAAAAGATAATTTTTGTCTTGTGTTATTCACAAAACCATGTTAATCTTGAAAAACATGAAATATAAACTTTAACTTTATCTACATGGAACATCTTTTTTGGATTTCATTACACGCAACAATGATTTTCCTTGATGGCATTCATAACACACAAGACCACATTTTTTCAAATAATAATATATCACTAAAATGTTTTTACATAATATAAAAAGATATAAAATAGAAGATAAATTAGAGTTTAAGAATATTATTAACTTCTTTATAAAAATCTATGGTTTAAACAAATATAATATTAATACATAGGTTTTTAATTAATTTGAAATGAATATTAAAACTGATTGAATATAAGGGTAAATATTATTAATTTTATGGTAACAAATAATTTTACCCTAATAATTTAAATAAACATAAATTAGTGAGTTATATTAATATAGTATATATGTTATATGTTAAATAAAACAATTTTGATATTCATCCGATATATTTGATAGACAAGAGATAAGAACAAACATAATTTCCTGCTTAAAAAACAATATTATTATGATGAAATTTTTACAACCTTTTAATGGAAACCACATTTTAAAAACAATTTTTGGAACTATTATAGATTTAATATTTTCAAATAGTCTTAATATTTGAAATCATAACATAATAATTAGTTGAGGTTGAATATTTTTTATTTCTCTATGATGTTTTATTTTTTTAATGATTGCTGAAAAATACTAAATTTTAGTTCAAAAATGATTTTTCATATATTTTATTTATAAGGATAAATTACATTTTAAATAGATTTATGTGATTAATTATATTATATTTTTTTTCAATTAATTTAATGTTGTTCATTGGAACAAGTTTTAAAATGTATTTGGATATAAAAACTCTGTAATCTTTTGATCACTTTTTACTTTAAAAACCAAGAGTGTCGTCCCATCTGCGGGATTAAATTTAAATTAATTCCATAAAATTATATGATTATAATTTGGAAAAATTGATTCCATAATTGAAATAAATATTATTTAAAATTTAGAATATGGTCAAATTATTTATTTACCAAAATTATTATTAAATGAAATTAAAATTAATTACATCGCTTAAGGTAAAATTATGCTTACCTAAGGACTGAACCTTAAATTTAAGACTCAAAACGACATATAAAATATTCCAAGAGGCATTATCTGTATAAATTTAGAACCTATAAAAATATGGATAATATATTTCTAATTACCATACCCACTTTTAATAGGAAAAACATGGGGGAATTCTCTCTTCATATATTTATAAGAGTGTCACTCTTCCTCCACTGTAAAGAGGAATCTTCTCCTCAGAATTTCTCACACATATAAAGACCCTAGGCTCTCCTAAAAACTACTCAAATAATACCCCAACATTTCTACATTAGTGAAATAATTATACACTTTAGAATAAAGCAAAAAAAACTATGCATGTTGTCACAATCAAAAAGGAGTTACCCGATTAATTAGTAACGTCTTCTCTCAAGATACTTTATTTTATATTATTTCTCCACCCCATAAAATCTATTTATTAAATGAATGTATAAAACAATAGTATTTTAAATATACTAGGATTTTTTTATGATATGGTGTCAACCTATTATTTCACACACTTCCATCTAATTGGTAACGAACATACAGTTTAAGCATACGACGAACTACCACCTCACTAAATGATGATTATTCATTTTTTCCGTTACCTTCTCTCATGGTAGTGTTTTTTGTGGAAAAATTGTTTACATATGTCATATATTTTATTTATTATGAATTTAATCTTATTTACTTTTTTAACAACACATATCTTTTTTACATTCCATTTTGTGTAAATATGATAAATTTGTTTGGGGAAGTGTGGACTACTAGCCCCTCAAAGCAATGACATTCGTTCACACACAACATGGAATGTATTAAGGAAGGGTTTAGTAAAATTATATGATATATAGAACATTATAATTAAAATATAATAATATTATATACATATATACATATATTTTATTTTCATTATTTCTTTCAATATTACAATAAAATCGAATCATCGTTTATGTGTATGTACATATTACCATCTCCAGGAACTGTGTATTCCATTTAATAATTTTATATTATATAGATTACTATAATAGAAATATAATTTGTATAAATGTTAATTATATAATTCTGTACATTCTGGATTCAATATATATGTGTAAGGACTGAAGATATAACAAATTAAGACACATGTGACGATCAAAGTGGATATTACCCAAAGTGAAACATTGACATAGGATTAATAACAATAGGGTAATAAAGAGTCATAAACCAACCATATATGGAATTATATATAATAATATATTTTTTAAGAGGTATAAAATATATTTTTATTTATTATTCAGGTGGTTTTAATGAGTATAATGGGTGTCAAGACAGATGTTAATGTAATTTAATCTCACTTTTTATATTCGTGGGATACATGCCATGTTCACCACCCTTTTCTATTATGTGGTGTATATATCTCCCTTGAATGTATTATATGATTATTGTTATAAAATTTATAAATATTTACATATACATTATATTATATTTCATTCATAGGATTTATGTTTCATAATTCACCAAATCAGTCAATTAATTTCATCTCAATTTTCATTTATTGAGACACGTGTCATGTTATGAACCTACATTTTTATAGGTGTATATACTGTATTTAATATTTTATGTCATTAATCTCCATACTTTATTGATATTTAATAAATAATAAAATTTTATATATCTACATGAGAAATTTGATTCAAATTTACCAAGTGATAATATTTTTATTGAAACTATATCATCGTTTATCGAGATTGTTTATGATTATGATTCCAATGATAAATTATAATAATCCATATTTCAATAACAGTCATTTATTTTATTCTCATATGGTTACTCATGATATAATCATGTATTGGTACCAGTTTTATAGTCTTTTCTATATATGATATTTAAGAAATTGTTTTTAAGAATGATATAGTTTACCATCTCCTCAGATGGAAATATGGTTTCTATCAAAAACCAGGTTTTATAAAAAGGGTATCCAATTATAGCATATTATTCTCTTATAATCATTAAAATTCATGTTCCCCAATTTCCCTTTTAGTTTTTGTTCAAAGGACTCGTCTTGTTTCATTTCTAAAAAGAAATAATTTTATCCTTTTACAATGAAAAAGCAATGTTTCTCTAAACTCATATTGCACATACGGATTTACCCGTTATCAATTATATGAAGCAAAAAATTCATGTATAAAAGGTTTTTTTTATTTTTTTAATAATTTTCAACGAAGGAGATTTCGAAATGTTTTCATATTTTAATTATATGTTTTTAATGTTTATTTCACAGAGAGTGTTATTCAAAATGTTTTTAAGATTCTTCTATAATATTTTATGGAAAATGGTTATCAAAAAAGTTTTCAATATTACATTATAATTTTTTAAGTACAATTGTTTTCAAGATTTTTACAATATTATTTTATAAGTATCCATGGATAATTTTTTCCCAAATTTTTTCCTGCATCATTTTTATTTTTAAAAGGAAAATAGTTTCCAAAATATTAACAATCTATATATATAATTTCGCACAATATTTTCAATTAAATGGTTTTCAAAAAAATTTCAACATCCCTTTAGATAGTTTTTCAAGGAAAATGTGTTTGAAAACATTTTCATGTTCTCTTTATATATTCTTAAAGAAAAAGGATTCCAAATGTTTTTCAAAGATTTCTTTATAAGTATTCAAGTTTATTTTCAATAAAATGATTTTCAAATAGTTTTTATGTTTTGAACAAATTTTTTTAAAGAATAACATATAATGTAATCATAAAATATTTTCAAAATATCATTCCATGTTATTTTTCATTTGATATGACATATGCTGATGTTAATAATTCCTTTGTTAGAAATTATTCTTAGGTTCTATTTATATTTTTTATTGAATGGTTTTTGTTTTTATATTATGATTTTTATGAAACCCATTTCTCTTTTTTGAGTTATATGATTTTGAAACCTTATTCTTTTCATGGGTTATGCATTTGATGAAATTATAAGAAACCTATGTATTTTCCCATATTTTATGATATGGATTATATGTGTGTTATACCAATTTATTTTTAGGGTTAATGATATTATTGTTTATGAATTTTTTCCACATATATGAATGATTTCATTATGAGATGTGTGGATCATATATTTCCTTCCAATGTATTGGGTAAAGATTTGTATTTCATGAGACAGACTAAGATGGTCTTGGGATTAAACCTTTACTACTAACATGTGAATGGGAGTTAACTATGACTGCTAATATAGTATGAGGAGTGAACACATGCAAATAAGATGGCAATAGAAGTTAACCATAACTTCTTGGATGGTATGGGGAGTGAGCCCTTAATACTAAAATGGTCTTGGTTGTGATGTATTGGATATTATGGAAATAATATTAAATTATTATGTGCTTTCCAAAATTAACATTTTTATTCCTATGTTATTATTTCATGGCTTATGTTCTTAATTTTTTTATGATTCATGTATTATTAACTACCAAGAATTATGCTAGGATTTATGTTTATGATCTTTGATATGAAGTTTATGATCTTATAATGTTTTGATCTTGTTCTCATATCCTTATGCTCGTTATTATTCTTACATATCTCCCTTATTTACCCTTACTAAGGATCTAATATCACCCATATTTATTTTTCTTTCCCCAGGTGATGAAGATATGTAATATCTTGTATGTTTCTAAGAAGGGTTATAGTCAAAAAGAACCTAGTGGGATATAATGTAGCTCACTAATGTACCTGTTTTCATGTTTCTATGTTTCCAAAGGAACTAGACTAATACATTCCTTCGGAAAGTGTTTGTTTAATGTTTTTTATATTCTATAAATGTTTTATAATTTAAATGTATGAAAACAAAAGGTAGTTATATTACTTACATAAAGTTATATTAAAATCATAAGGTATATGTGAAATTACATAGTAGGAGATAAAATATAAATATCCAAATTATGTACTTGATATAATAAATGAACAACCCACTGTTAAAAAAGACTGTGTGATGTGTCATATCCAGCTCCTCAAGGTCCAATGTAGCCAATTTATATGACCCAAAAATTCCTCCAGTTAGTGGAATAGATGTAAATAATGTAACGAATTCCCCATAAATTTTATATTCATTTCTCGTTGGATGGTTATATCTTATGCTCAAATCAGATAAACACATTGAATAAAAAGTAATACATTATAAATCCACATAACCTCTCATGTAACCTTCAGGATATTTCTTATTTAGGACATATGATTTCATTTTTAATTTTTTTCAGAAGGATACATGCACCCAAAAGTAATTAGTGCCTCGAGCAGTGTTTCAGTTGAACGATTATCTATTAAATAGTGTATGAAGGTGAAAAAGTATGGAGGTAATTTTCTTCCCACCTTACACAAAATTAATGGATCCTTTTACAACATTTGTTTCAGGAATTTCTTGGATATATTATTTGTACAAATGCCTCTCAAAAATTGTACAAGTGAATAGATGTAAACTTGAAATTATTGTATATAAAATGATAAATTTCTATTGGAAACATATAATGATGAAGGATGAGGCAATCATGATTTTTTATAGATTTTAGATTCAAATACCTTCTATTGAATTATTTTGATATATTGTTAGAATAGCCATTAGGAACCATGATATTAACCAATACTTCCAGAAATTGATCTTTCATTGATGGTGTTATCACATTAGATTCACACGGAACTTTCCATTTTTTTCACCCAAACACATATGATATATTTATGGTTGAATTAACTAATCCAACAGGTTGTAATGAGATCAGAAGTCATCTTTGGTCTTCCCCCCTATATTTAGAAGTTTATATAAAAAAATATCACATTTATTTTTCTCAATGTGAATTAAATCTAAACAATGCTGTAATTAATTTTTAGACCAATATGGAATCTCAAAAAAGATACATCTATTTTTCCAATTATAAGTGGATTCAATGTCAAGATTCTTCATATTTTTAAATTTTAGTTTCCCTGTCCCTAATGAAAACTGGAAATATTTTATTCATTAATCACGTCAAATCCTAAAATATGATGATGTGGTTATTTAGTTCCAAAAATATTATCAAACATATGATGATTATTCATCTACTGATGATCCATTTGCAGGAATCATTTATGCCCAATGAAACTGAAACTATGATGATATTTAAGCCTTCTCGATTGTGTATTCTTCATACAAACATGACATGATAGTTTTCCCTTCATGATAAAACTAGACACCATTATATAAGCAGGTAAATCCTTTATAGTCTGCAGTAGGGCATCACGGATTTGAAACATATTTTTTCTGAATAATCATCGAATGCCCATATATCCATATCCTAAATCTATATAAACACCCTTATTAAATGTTATAATTATACATATATATATATATCATTACAAGGATCAAGATTTCCATATATTACTATAATTTTAAAGTGAAATGTTTTCTCATACACATCAATATAGGATGATTATAAATTTGAATAAAAACCAGACACATGTTGTGGAAAGTAAGCATCTAATGAAATGGATTAAAACCATCATTGGATAGACCAAATCTAAAATAACACATCTCATCTTCAAAATCAGGATTTTGTGAATCGAATTATAGCCCTAATAATCCATATCTGGGATGAATCAACTAACCATTACCTTTAATTATCTCAACATTAGGACATCACATATTGGATGAGTTTCTATATATTTGAATTAATTCTGAAGTCTAGGAGTCAAAGGAAAGAGACACATGACTTTCTATGGCACTCAAGATAGTGTTTCCTCTACATTTTCCTTCTAAAGATATAAAACACATTCTTTATAGTCAGTATGGTTAGTTTTTTACTCCCAAAATAAAATGAAATCTTTTAGACATGCATGAACTTTATTTTTATAAAATTCAAGCTTCTTAATTAAAATCTACGCCTTAAGTTTATTTAATGGAATATTTGTACCCTTAGTAATTGGTTCCATAAAAAGGTAATAATATAATCAATAGAAGAATTAGAAATTCCATAAATGGTTTTCCATGATATAACCACATTAAAAATAAAAAATGGTCATTTTAGTACATTCGTGATATGCTGGAGTTTTAGCATCATCCATTAATTTTTTCACTCTCTTATCAACATTATCATCAGTAATTTCCTCAGGAGTAATGATATCATTTCTTTATTTTAAGGGTATATTATCTCCCTCATGATGATGTACAAATCGAAATTGATAAAATATCAAATTTTATATGAAACTTCATTCTTTTCATTCATGAATTGAAGATGATTCTCTCATAACTCCATGGTGATACAAAAAAAATAGTATATTTGGAATCCAAGTTTTTTATATGGTAGATAACTTCTTCCCAACTTAACTATGGTCTTACAACACATTTACAACATGGACACTATATACCACCTCCATCTGAAGTATTGTTAAATGAAAAATCTAAAAATTTTCCCCAATACTTTTGAATCTCAATTGAAACCTGATCGATATGGTACATTAAGTATTTATCCATTATATTATAGGGAAAAAAGATATGTTCAAATTAATAAAGTAAATGATAATTAAAAAATTCATTACAAACAATTTTAATATGGAAGTCATCAAATAAACTATTAGCTAGTAAAACAATGAATAAGGGGTATAACATATGATATATGTGATGAAAAATATGTATTTTTAGCATTGGATTCAAAAGTCTAATACTATATAACCATATTTTTCAATTAAATTGAACGCTTTACTTGTGGATATATTTTATTCTTTCCTTTAAATATGATTTTAGCATTATTAAAAAAATCATTATGTAAATATCATCTTTCTCAATCATTTATTTTAAAAAAATACACAATATGTGTAAATTGTTTGGGGATTATGACCTCGAGAATGAAATTTTTTAAAATAAACTATTTAAATACCATAGATTTTCTAAATAATATGTTTTGGTTATTATACTTTTTTGTGAAGATACTTTGTTGAAAGGATTTTACAATCAAACTTATCATACTCATATTTAGTATTAATGGATTTGAGAAGTGTGTTATATAGTTAAACCTAAACTTGTATAAAGAACCTTCTATACTATACATGATTTATTTAATTTATTATTTTTATACATAAAAAAAATTAATACAAGTTAATATTAAAAGGGTTGTATTATTTAAAAAAGTAAATAAATTTTAATGTAATCAGTTTATCACCCTCTTGAACTATTTGACTATTTAGTGTTAGAAAAACCCAAATTTATCTAACAAGTTCAACATTTATAATAATTTCAAAATGAATGATGTGACTTTAAAAAAATTAAAAAATCCAAAAAATATAAAACTATGGATAATCAACCCAAAATGAACTGAATCACGTCATAATGAATATACGTAATCCAAAAAAATAAACTAAAACTAACCAAAAAATATACAATTTTGTTGACCATCCCAAATTTAACTAAATCAAAATGAACTAAATATAACTGAACATATTCACATTAAAAATAACTATGAACATTAGATCTAAAAAACTACAAAAATAGAGAAACATAATTTAAAAAAATTGTCTTGAAATGAATATTAATAATTTAAACCAGACCATGTTAATTAAAATAAAACATTAAATAATAGTAAACAACCAACCAAATAAAATATAATAAATCAAATTGAAACTAATATAATTAAAAAAATTAATGGATTTGGATTGTAAATAGAATATACAAATAAAAGATAGAAAAAATGAATGGAATGGAAACAAAATATGTTAAATAAATATGGATCACATTGACATAAAATAACCATCTATAAATCAAACTAACTTATACAAAACCAATATGAACCAATGTGAGCCCAACTACATTAACATAAGTAGATATGAACAAACTAAAAAAAATAGATTAAGAAAAATAGATAAAACAAAACTAAACCAAGCCAAATTACTTTCAATATAATAATGTTATTAATGTGGATCTATAATGGCTTAAATAAAATCAAACCAATCCAAGCCAAGTCAAACAAAAAAATAATCCAAATTAAAAAAATAAAAATCAAATATGTTAAGACAAATAAATATAATGTAGCCTGTGATGTTTAAACTAATCTAAAAAAAATCATTTAAAAAATTTCATCAATAATTAATTGACCAAAACCATAATATATTGAGAAAAATAAAACAAAAACTGAAAATATATATATCCTTGAAAAATTAAAAAGGATAAATATTATTTGAATCGATTTAAACCAGACAAAGGTTCCTACAATATATTTGAACCAATCATTACCAATTTAATATAAAAAATGAAATTTTATAAAGCTGAATGAAATTAAATTGAATAGAAACAAGTTAATAAATCCTTACCGATCTAAGAAAAATGATTGAAATAGAGGAGAGGATATAGGCAGTTGATCCTCACTCATGTGAGAGGGAAATTTTGGTAGATGAGGGGGGGACACTGAAGGTCAATTAAATTAGGGATGGGGGAATGTTAAAGGTTTCCTGACAAGGTGGGGGTTGCCTGAGGGGGGTGGGGATACTGAAGGTCATCAGAGGAGGGGAAGGGGGGATTCCAAAGGCCTCTTGGGAGAGGGAAGGTAGAGTATCAAATGAGGAAAGGGGGGATGATCGCGAGTGAGGCTCCCATATTAAATAGATATAACCCTTGATTTTATTAAATCGTTAGTATAATATGATCTATAGCAATATTTTTTTAGAAATAAAGGTTATAAATATGGGAAAACCATCTATACCCATGGTTTTTTAAGCTGTGGGACTAGATCTATGGGTATAGAATATTCATTAAATAGTTCATAGAAGATAAATATATAGAAGAAACATGGGATGAGGATATGTAATCTGAATACCCAAATATTAAAATAGTATAAAGAGAGTTTAATGGGAAACTATCCCTTGAAAGATTTCATTGTGGAAAGGTTGGATATCATGTGTAAAAGTGCCTCAAGATGTTTTAAGATAATGATGTGTAGGATTATTAAATACCCTAGATGAATACATCAATCAATGTTGAAGGTGTGAAAAATAATAAGTGATTTTGCTTTCAAAAATAATAATCTAATATTATAAAAAAGTGATAACATTGTATATTTTTAGGGCTGTAAGGAAAAAGACAACAAGGATCATGATGAAAATTCTATTGTGGTAGTTGTGGGTAATTAACAGTCAAGCGAAGAAATAGATAATGATGAAGGAGAATTTGGTGGAAGAGTTTAACTTCAGATTAAATTCTATGTAGCTCTTAAGGAGATATATATTTGGAGATCCAAAAAATGATTCCTTACATGGTGGTTTAGGATGCCAAAATCTATATGAAACTATAAGAAGAAGAAAACTCTAACATGAATGATGAAATTCAAAATCTTAAATATAAAAATCTGGATACATAGAGATAGTAATTGATTACAAAATCATTGCTGGGTAATATAATAATATTTTCAACAGTTAGGATAACATGGTAGTAGATAGAGTCCATGAAATCATAGAACATGCGGAATATGTTGTCACCATTAAAATAAAGGAAGAATAATAAAAGAAAAAATGAGAATCCAATATGATACTTTTAAAGAAAACCACACATGAATCTGAAAAAGGGAAATTAGTTTACCATGGTCAAGAAAATTTTCATAGGAATTCCAAGAGAAGAAAACAATATATTAGAATGACACATATGTAATACGGATTGATCGAAAATTGAAATTAATGATTTTTAGAGTTAGACCACAAGATCCCACTATGTGGTCAAATATTTATTTGGGTAGGAATCACAATTATATTATTCAAAGAAACCAAGGGAAAATTAGATATCAAGTAGTAAAGCAATGGAAAACACATGGAATTTAGTTCTATTATTGTGGGAATATATGTCATTCTAATAATTCTATGTGTGTATACTATAGGTTTTGAAGGGAACATGAGATACAAAATAATCCATATAGAGTTTAGTATTTTAGTAATTCATATGATTTTGAATATTTTTGGTGTAGGGGATGTGGACACATTGGCCAAATGTTTCTCATTATAAATTATGATGACACTGCTATAATAGAATAAATTTGTTTGTACAGAGCTGATCAAGGGAACAATGAATGAATCAAGAATTAAAAACCAATTTTTAACTTTAAAATATTACCAGTTACCATTATAATTTTATGGTGATCAATAATATTATTCAACATTATGTATGAACTCAATGACACTGATTGGAAAAAAATAGATTTCTAGGAAGTGGTTTCATGGATTTTCTTCAAATCATTAGGTCACCAAATAATATGGATAATTGAGAGTGAATTAACCACATATATGATGGGGAAGAACTACCTAGTGATAAGAATTAGTTATTATAAAAATGAGTTATAATTTTTAGCAATGAAGAAGGGTTGAAGATTGTTATCTAAAAAAATTAATGTTTGAGGGAATGAAAAGAGACTTCAAAATATCATGGTTGGTGAAAATCCTAAACAAAACAATGTAGGTTTAAATAAACTAAATGACTATAGAAATTATAGAATATTTGATTGAAATTTGATTATAATCATGGGAATATATTGAGAAGTGGGTTTTCATGGATATTTCATGAATTGTATCTCTACCCTATATGTTGAAACGATTATAAGTTTTTTCTATCCAAGGAAGAAGAAAACATGTTGTGACATAAGATAATTAGTCATCTGATATTTTTATCCTGGGAAGATGAGGTGGAATATGATGATAATATAGATATACATGTGTTATCATGTGATCTTACTCACATGTTTGGTGCATTTCAACATGGGAACAATATAAAAATATGTAATAGTTTAGAGATCAATGGACAACATGAGTTCTTGTATTGGTATATATTTATGTGTTTTGGCCTATTTTAACTAGATAAATTAATGGTAAGAGATATGATGTACTTTTCATAATGGTTTCATCCGAATGGTAGGGGATTCAATTATGAAAAAAATATCTATAGTTTAATATTTCATAAGATGTTATTCGATGGAATCTGAAAAGAACTTATGACAAAAAAATATGTTTTTCCTAAACTGATAATTTAATAGAGTATCCAAATATAAAAAGTAGGTGAGTTTTTTTAGATACATGGGATAAGAAACACAAATTTAGTAGTAATAACTCCACATAAAAATGGTGTGGTTGAGAGAATGAACCATATTAACAAGAATATAGCCAGAATGGTTATTATTGAGAAATACCTTCTAGAGATGTCTTAGAGAGAATAAATATTGATATCATCCTATGTTTCTAACTTATCCTTTTGATTTTCAAAAAAGGTAAGACCCCAGAAGATCTTCGATATATAAAGAAGTATATATTAAATTAATTTCACATATTAGGATGTATGTGTTTTATACTCAACAATTATAATCACACGAGGTTTTAATACCATATAGAAAAAGGGATATTCCATCAATAAAAAAGAAAAAGTAATGCATAAAAATGCTTTAAAATCTGTGGGAAATGTTCTGGAGAGTAATGATGTCATTGTCATAGAGAATGAGTAGAACCTTTAAAAAATATGGAATCGTATCCTTGGGATTGTGATGATTAAATGAGAATGGAAGGGGGAGTACTTTACCTAATGTTACATTAGATAAAGAATCCTTTATTGATCAAAATACAGTTAGACATGTACTTTCACAAAAAAAATAGGTGATCAGAAAACAGTAGGAGTAATATCATTAGGGATGCGACATCACCAGTATAAACATGGACAATTAAGACTATGTTTCATGAATCATTAATATCTAAATTCAATCCAATGCGTTTCATATGAGCAATAAGAGATGAAAATTCGGTTAAGGCCATGAAATAATAGCTTAATAAAATTAAAAATGAATCGGACATGGTAGATTGTTTTGAGGATATTAGTCAATAATTCCTTCATTACAAAATGGATCCTCTATAAAAAAAGGATAAATAATGAACAATAATTCAAAATAAATTACATATTGATTGAAATGAATACACCGATATTGACGGTATTATCGTTGATGAAAAATTTGGACATGTTTCAAGGATGGAGAAATTTTTTTTATTAACGGATATAATAGTGAAATGAAAGTTCATTATTTTCTAGATGGACTTTTTTAATAGGGTTCTTGATTAATATGTTTATATTTCAAAACCAGATATGTTTTTTATTCTAGAAGATGAGAAAAATTTAGTTAAAGTAGAAAAAATATGCATTGAAAGATGCACCAAGAGATTTGTATTCAGGACATAATTAGTATATGAAGATGCTCAGTTTCTATCATAGTGGAGTTGATTACAATCTCTATGTAAATAATGAGTGTAGTAAAAGGATGATGGGGTTGGTATATGTCTATGAAATAATGTTTGGTGGATTAAATGATTCATTGTGAAAATAGTTCGTAGGATTCATTAAATGGTAGTTTTAAATGTAAATGATTCGATCGATTATGATTTTACATAGATTACAGGTAACACAAGGAAGATACAACACATTAATTTCTTAATAAAAATATTCCAAATAGTGTGTAATATGATTTGGAATAGAGAATTCAAAATAAATGGAAACACTAGTTGCAATAGATATGAAATTTTTTAGGGTTGATGAAACAAAATTAGTTAATATCACAAAATAAAAAAAGACTATTGGGAGTCTATTTTACCTAAAAATTACATAACTCTATATTTTTTTCACATGGGATGAATCACGATATTAATTTAATACTAATTAAATCTAATTACTTGAAATAAAAATAAATATTTCTTATAGAAAAGGAATGGTGGATTTCATTTTAATATACAATGAAAAATGTTAGAAAATGTTATTCGGTTTTTAAAAAGTATAATGGATCACTTTAGAAAATGATCAAAAGATAATATTATATGGTCCATTATATCTTATAGGACTATTTATTTGTCATAAAAGAATTAAAAAATACTCTATTTATATTAGAACCACATATGACAAAAATTTCATGGCTACTCATTCTTCTACACAATTGCTATTAATTAATAAAATACATTATAATATCAGAGTTGAAGTAAAGTACCATATTAGAATCAATTATGAAAATTAATATTCTATAAACCATAGTAAAAATGTACTTCATCACTCAAGGAAAAATCAAATTGAAATTATATATAAATTTATCAGTGATTGGTTTCAACATCACCTTTTTAATTTGGTAAATATGACAAATAAACTATAGGTTGTATATATCCTGATGAAAGCCCTACACAATGATGCATTTGAAAAACTTCATCTAGGTCATGGAGATTAGTTGACTCACCACACATGAACATTGTAGATGTGGGAACCCTCTCATCAAGGTATTATTTCCCCCCAATATGATGATATTTTCCCTTAAAATGTTTAGATAATGAAGAATATTCCTTTTGATTCATTGAAAAATGTGGAAAATATATCCTTATCTAGACTTGTGGAGAAGCTAATAGGGAGATCAATAAAATAGGGGGAGTTTAAAACATGATTATTATGATGATGGTATATCAATAGAGAATATTCAAGAATATTATTTTGAATTTCATGATCATAGTAGTTAAAATGTACTAGCGGTTGAGTGATTTCAGGATTTGTATATGTTTTATCTTCCGGTGTCAAGTTGGTTTCTAAAGGCGGGATCGAAAACAAAGTGATTCATATAGGCATTCTATTTTATACTATTTTTATCCATCCCAAGATTGACCTATGTGGGATTATAGTACATATTATGGAAGAATTTGATACCTATCTATGGTTGTATAAGTAAAAAGGTTATTCATGTCTATGAATTTTCAAAAATTTGGTTCTTGATGTTTTTAAGTGATTTCAAAAAACTGAAAGGGGGATATTTTTGGAAAATATCTCAATATATGGATTTTTTTGGATGATTGTGTTTTTAATGTGCTTTTAAATTTAAAAAAAGAATATTTGTCTAAGTATCACATAGAATACAAATGTAAAAATGGATGACATAGTGCCTGAATGTCTAAAAAGATCACTAAGAGCTTGAATGTCCCAAAGGATCACACATAGAATGAAGGCCCCAAAGGATCATGAAGAGTGTGATTTTATATGAAATGTGTGCATGTATTATTTGTAATTGAATGATTTTAATGAGATCATGTGACCATGTCACATTATATGCATCAGATTAAGAAGAATTATCAATGGGATTATACAGCAAACTTGAAAACTCTACATGATTTTCAATGAATATTTTTAAGAGATCATACGAAGAATTTGATGATACATTATGATTTTCAAGGGATATCGTAAAGATATCATGAAATGTTTTTTAGGATATTGTATAAATTAAAAGATATCCCATGAGTCAATCATATGAATTTCACAATTGAAGATAGGTTAAAAATTATGGATATATGACACATATATTCAAAATCACATGATCGCATTATTATCATGGGATTGAGAGATGAGATCACATGGATAATCAGAAGAAAATGTATTTTAATGAATGATTTTCATTTAATCTTAATAAGAGATCATTTAAATCACTATAAGATAATATCTTTTACTCCAAGATTGTATTTGGACCTCTGAGAGAGATCATGTATAGAAGGTATGATTGTCATTAGATCACATGATAAGATTATGTGAAGCTCTTGAAGACAATATTGTTGACCACATGATTTCATTTGGATATCATGATGGGAACCTGATAAGAAAACATTATTTTTCTTATATGTAATGATGGGGTCACACAAAGACCTGGAAGATAGTTTCATTGACCATAGCATTATTTTATTTTTATCTCATGATGGGACCACACAATGAACAAAAGGCATATTATTACAGTGGTGGAAAAAATTTCTAACATGGACATTCTGAGTTTAGGTGATTGGTTTATGACTATAAATACACCCTAATCCATGCTTAATAATTTATAAAATATTTATTAAGTGGTTTTATTTGAATAAAATCATTTCACATGTGAAGAACAAAGTATTTTTATGTAGTCACCTGATCCATGTAAATAATAAAATGTATTGTGAATGGGTCTCAAAACGGGGTATCGTGAAGGATGCTCGAATAAAATAAAGTGATATTTAAATATACTTACCATAGTAATAAATTTGTGTGCCACATGATCTGGGTAATAAGAATAGGTTCTTAGGGATGAGTAATGTGATTCTTGTGAAAAGAAGAAGGTTTCACAAAAGACTCTCACATATGATTCTCAAAAAGGTATCATAAATAGTGATATTGTGATGGGTTCTAATAGAGTAGTCATGTGAAGGAGACTCATAGAGAGGACTCAAAGAGTGATCTCATCATGGGATCTTGTGGAGGATTTTAATAAGGAGTTCTTGTATAAGGATCAAATTGAGGGGATTTATAAAGGGGTTTGTCATAGGGGTAACTTGATCCAAGCGGAAAATTCTTCGATAATGGTCTTTGACTTCTCAATGATAAAACAAGAGAATAAAGACACAATAATTTGTGAATCGACTCAAAACTAATTTAAAGAATATTTTACTAGAGAGGGGGGGGGGTTGTGCATTCACTTCAATAGTGTCAGTTCATTGAGCTTTCAAATATTGAATTTTTGAAATCTAGGATGAATAGTGTGTCTATTCCAAACCATGTAATAGTAATTCACTTTAGTTTATATACTAATTCATCATGTTAGATTTTTATTATCCTTAGATATAGCCCAGTGAGTGTAAACCATGTAAATTTGTTGTGTCATGTTCATAGGTTAATTTCAGTTTATTCTGTGCTACAGGAAGAAGATATATAAGAGAGTTTCTCTAATAATGAAATAATATTAGAAGGTATAGTTTTTTAAAACTTTTATATACTAAATTATCCCCCACCTTTCTCAATGTACTTAAACTCGTTGTGAAAAATAATTCTGATAAAAAACTCTATCGATCTTGGACCCTTGCATCGATATTCAAGGGAATTGTCAACTAATTCTCTATATAGAAGCAAGCCAATGATCATTCAAAAAATATGATGATCAAGAGAAATTGAACCTGAATATGACTATGACATTGAATGATAGAATAGGTGGATATATACTAAGAGTATAATCAACAAAAAATTATTACAAGATCCAGCACTATATAAAAATGACCAAGGAAAATATTGAGGAAGATTAAAGAATAAATCTTATATTCTCAATCATATCACAACATGTCTTACCTCATATCAAGAGAGGTTCATAGAGAGGTGAATAAAGTATAAAAAATACAAAATATTCTCAACTTTTTGATTCATGGGAGAAAATTCAATGTGGATAATGTTGGATAAATATACCAAAGACCCCTTTATTAAGGGATGCCTAGAACACTCCAATGGTAAGCCAGTCATGGTCTACTAGAGGGATGGTGTAAGATCACTAGCAGGCTAGTGAGACCTATTGGGAAATACGATCATCGTATTCCTATCTGAATAGATAGTTTATTATCAAAATCTAGTCATAGAGTCATGATATATCAAAAAGATTCATTGCACAACGCTAAATAGCTTATTGGGGTTACCAGATAGCTGGTGTTGTTATTCCATCGCAACAACTCTGAACTTTCTCTTAAGAATCTATGAGTATTAATTTGAATTTTCATCCTTTATTAATGTATGGAAACACCAATTTTTATATTCAAATAAGAATCATTATGGTTTGACATAGGTTTCCCAGAATGAGGAATCCACTAGAAAAAAGTTCAAATCCCCTATAATTTTTTTAACCAGTACAGTGTAAGGCATTACATTAGCATGACCTAATTCTTGAAAACCATTTAATGTCCTGATACTCATTAGTAGTGACTCATCATCCATATCAATTGATCTAATGGTCAGGCACTCATTTTCCCTCGTTGGAATATGAATCCGAGTCTAATTCCAATAGGCCACCTCACAATGTAATCATCAAAACACACCAACACATGTATTAAAATATCTATTTTAAACATTACATTAGAAAATCATTTTTATTTATATATCTTTATTTCGTCATGTTTGGAGAATAAAAAAAATTAAAATCCATCAAAAGGGGGTGTCTATTGTAATAATCTCTAAATGTTTTTCATTGGGAATCATATGAAGATTATTATATAAATCATAATAATACAAGTTATTGAATAATTAGGTATTTATATTCCACCTAAATTCAATGATTATGATTCTCAAATAAATAAAAAATGATCCAGGATAATCCAAGTTCCCTATTTATTTAATTAAAATAATAACTAATGTCACTCATCAAAACATGATCAAAACCCTATTTCTTGAAAAAAAGTATCCAATATTGGGTTCCATATAAAATTAAGTAAATAGATATAGAATATAAAATATAAATTGAATAAATATATTGATTTCATAGATCTAACACACCATTATCCATTAAAATTGGATATAGATTGAAGAGATAAAAAGAAAACACCTAGAGGAGACCAATAGATTGAGATCATAAGAAAAGGGTGGAAGACGTAGGGATTCATGAGAGTTTTATGTTTTAAAAAACAATCCTATTATTAAATTATTTTAGTCATGTAGCTAGGCCTGTGATTTAAGAAACATGAACCAACTGTGTGGGTGGCAAAGTCTCAAACTCCCAAATCGAAAATTGTGACTACATAGTTTATTTAACCATGCACTAACTATGTGAAATGAATCTTTCCCATGTCACATGGTTACATATGGGAGGGAACATGGGCATCCTACTCTTTTCATCAAATTTTTTCTTTGTCCTATATTTCCTCAAACATTCACATTGTTACATAGGAAATCTCTATGTTTTCCATAAAATGTGTACCAACTATAAACATTATAAAACCCTTCCAAAAATCTCCAAGAACTATCAGAAACCTTCTAATACTAATCCCATTCAAACCAATCTAGTTAATAGATAAAAAACCCCCACTAACGTAAAAATATTTCATACATTATCAGTACCACCCCTCTTAAATTTCATCCCATGAAAGTCAATTTCAAAATATGCATTCTATTTATAGTGCACTTATTTTGACTAATATAATACCTTCTTCAATAAAATTTTATTTGATACATCCACTATTATTTGAAAAACTTATGTATGAACAATATAGAATTTATCTATGTGAGATCAATGTATAAATATAATTTAAAAGTTATTCTAATACAATTTATTTCTAAAATTAATTTTAACCACAAAAAATAAGTGTGTTGATTGATGTTTGGCCACCGGTGTGGATGTTTTAACAATGAATTTTAGTTAAATTTGTACTTGTCCTTAACAGAGTAATATTTACTTATTTTAGATCATAAAATGATGTTAGTTATAGTAATTTTTAACCACCACTTTTTTTTCTAGTGACTTTATGGTCTTCCAAATATTTCACAAGATTCCCCAAAATTTTTTACTATTTGACCCCATCTTTCATTCATGGATTTAACGTATGACTCATTATTTATTATTTTCAAAAATAATTTCAGCTCAACAAATATTAATTGAGTATTTTAATCTATTTGTGTGTAAGGATACATTCATCACCAATGAAATTTTATTCATCAATGTCAACTCTTCTATCTCTCTATATATTTATCATTCTTTTGTAAACTATTTTTCTTTCTATTTAATTTATAAATCCTCATTATTGAGTTTAGATTGAGCATAAGTAATCTTTATTTAATTGTCCTAGTATTAATCAAAAATAACTTCTAAATAATATTTCCTAGATATTATTGAAAAAATATCATTAATCACATTCATATTATATCATTCAATAATTGTATTCAAACAATAGATAAAGCATTTAATGACTAAATCTTGGATGAGTACGCTAAGAACATAAATTTATCCTATATCTCTATATTTAACATTATTTCCTTCCATAATCCCAATATTTCACTTATTTCTTAATAATATAAATTGTTTATGTATGGGACAAATATTTTGTAAATGTAATTTACATTCTGAATATATAAGTGTCACATATTTACTAATATAAAATTATATAATTAACATGAATTACATGATGATACCAACACAATTTGATAATATTTGTTTAAAAATTACATTTATATATTAAATAAGTTCATATAAATTGAAATAATTACAATATGACAAAAAATAGAACATACGATACCAATAATATGAAAATATCTATCTAAAAGTCGCCCAGAATAATCACACTCATGAACAATACTATAAAAATGAAGCAGAATATTAGTAATTTAATATGAATATAAAAAATAAAAATATATAAACATGAGAAAAAATATAATAGAGGGAAAAATTAATGAGATATAAGGTATTTATAGAAAATAGGGAACCCATATGACCTTTACAAATCAGACTATTAGATTAGTAATGTGTCCATTGGAATAATAATCTTGTTTTTAAGAAAAGTAATTGAATAGTTATAATAATAAACTCACTTATAGAAGTGTAAATTGATATTCAGCTATCTTTTATAATAAAATTAAGATATATTTGTGTTATTTCAGAAATAAATAATTTTTTTAAATATAAATTATGTGTTTATATTTTTTTAAAACATAAATATATTAATTACAATTTTATAATAAAAACAACGAAATAAATGAAAATTTTATTTCATAAAATGGATTTATAATTTAATATTTTATACTATTATAAGGATAAGATAATTTTATGTGACCACTAGATCTTTTTCAATGTTTTAGTAAATTGATCACAATATTAAAATTGATAAACTTAAAATAAATGATTATTTTAAAAATGAATTAAATTCTACCTATTTAGAATTTTATTTTTTTCGAATGGTTTATATTTATTAAGTATATATGTCAGAAAAATTGTTACGGTGATTTTTTAATATTTTCTAAAACAGTTGAATTTTCTGGTGGATAGTGAAATATGGAAACATATTTTATTTAAAAATATTAACTAAATACATTAATTTTTTATTAATAGATGATGTAATAACCCATTATTTAAAACTGAAATTTATAAATTACTATATATATTCATATTATTTATCACTAGTGGTAGGCTTGAGAAAAAATAACAAACTATTTATTATAATATTAAAAAATACCCCTCTCATCCCCTAATAAAAAACCCTCACTACCCCTTCTCCTAAAATCAGAGAAGAATTATATTGTTCCAAAATACTACCCAACACCCTTACAAATACTCTCTCCATGACTGATTGGTTCTATTGTTATATGTATATCAATTCATATTGGCCTTAATGTGTTTTTTGAAGGATATGACATTCATGATGTAATATTCTCAAATTACCTCTCTTAAATTCTTTTCTTATTCTACCCTATCCTCACCTAAATAATTAAAAATATATTATTTGAAATAGTACAAAATATTTATTCTAAATTTATAGTTATAATGTAATACCTATCAATCATTATATTCTCTTATCCTCTTATTCTGGAAATGAATCCACTACCCATATTACATCAGATCACCACCTCCACAGATGATGAGTTTTTTTCCATTAATTCCTTCAAGGAAGAGAATATAAACATTATTATTAAATATATTATAACATAGTTCATGTTTTCAAATTATTATATACATATTACATTAAATACAACAAAACTAGTTTTTTCGCATAAAATTCTACATAAATGAGGTAACTTTTTACCATTTTTGTTTTTACTAAATAAATTGTCCATATGATTGAATATGAATTGATATTTAGGAAAATTGAAATTTATATATGTACATAAATACCATTCATTTCACTTCTATAGTATTAGTCCTATTTTACTTGAACTTTAATAATTATCCTCAACAGATATGTCTGTAGAACCATGAAATGAACACCCAAAAAAGTGAAATTAAACATCTATCTCATTGAAATAGAAAAATATGAAAAGAATATAATTATAATAAATAAAATATATATGAAAAAGGTTATTGATTGTGTAAATAATGAATTGTACAAGATTTTTTTTCACATTATGTTGAAGTGGATAATGATTTTGGAACATAATGTAATGGATCGCTCTAATCAACCCTTGATTCCTTGGGTAATAAATTTTCTCTCTACATATCACTTTATATATATATTTAATGTCATGGAATACATAATAATTTTACATATATTTCTCATATATATGACTACCTAATTATACCTTCATTTTATGCCTAATAAATTCTTTAAATACATTTCCCGAATTCCTTCTTTAAAACCAAACCAAATTTTTGGGAACTTTTCTGTCCATTATTCCATTAAGAGTATACTCATTTAAATTCTCTATTTCTATCACTAATTTCATTAAATAATTGAATATATTAGGTATACAATATTTTTTAAATAATTCATTCAATGAAATTATTATATATATTCCATATTCAGATGATTTCAACTAATTCATTAAAACACTGTTTAGAAAGTTCATTTCTATTCCCATTTCTAGAAGTTTTCTCATGATGATTCATCCAAATATACACCATATTTTGAGACTTATTCATATTTAATTTTATATGAACTTATATAATTATTAATTCCTTATTCTCTTTGTAAATTTTAGGAAATTTTCTTTTATTATGATATGCGGAAAGATTATGCAACCCATTTCTTTCCATTATTAATTATTACATTTATGAATTATGATTGATTTCTTTTTTTTTACAAAAAATATTGTTCATGTAATGATGGTTTCTCCTAGATAACCCTCAAATGAATTTTTTTTACTGTTTTTGTCTCTTGATATTATATATATGGTATTATAGAGTAAAAATAATCCATAATGGCACTTTGTCAACCAAGGGATGTTGTCTTGGAAGTTATCCTTGACTATTTCTTATGTCATGTTTTAGGATTTTCAAACATTACTATGTTAACATGAATTTATGATTCCATGATCGTAATGTTATGATCCCCTGTTATTATTCATGACCCTTATTTTCAATTATACCATGATATTCCGTTTGACAAATGATTATTTCCACTCTATCATGTTCATTCCCTTACTGGGCTTTGTAGCATGCCCATTTATATTTTATATTACCCACATTATACATTGAGGTTTTAGGAGTTCAAGGAGATTAAAGAACTCATTACTAGGAAGAAACTAAATATTTGGTGTTTAATAATCTATTAGATGTACTATAAACCTACTCCACCAAATAAAATAGGCCTCACATTCTATGGGTTTTGATTATCGAAGTTTTAAGTTAAATATCATATAATAATATGAGTGAAAGGTGGAGATTTCATTGGTGGTATTAGAGAACGATCTATATTTTGGTATTATTTATAGACTACCTAATGATAACCATTTGGATATGTATATTTATAAGAGAATATCCATAAATATTGGTGATATATAGAAACAGTGATTTCAATGAAATTACATCCTTTTTTGGATATTATTATGGGATGTGGCTTAGAAAAATTCCCACCTAGGGGTAATAACCCCTAAAAGAGATCATTAGGTATTAACTAATTATCACATACTAGAGGATAAATAGGTCTAACTGCACTCCCCATTTGACTCTCCCAGATGATAATATTTGAAGAAACCATAAAACCTTTTTGATCCATTATGAGAAAATTGAATATAATGATAAGTTATAAAATCAAATAGGAAAACATTTCCATGGATAATGTAAATTTTAAGCTAGAGACACATATTTTATAATTTATGTTTCATTTATTATTTATTCCTTCAATTTTAAAATATTCCCTTTTATATAGTTAATATTTTTGTATTCTCATCCGTCAAACCAATTTACATACCATAAATTATTTACACTAGTATAAAATAGTGAAATATATTCTCATTATCTACTCATGAGTTTCAAATATAAAATTTCTTTATTTTTCTATGATTATATTCAAATCAATAATTTTTAGCCAAACTATTCAAAAACTAAATCAAATCATGGGGGTTGAGCTATATGCGAGAACAAAAAAATGATCAATTGTTGCATCAATAGTATATAAATCATCCCCAATCGATGTTTGTGGATTGAACCTGAAATCCCATTTCAAAGATCATTTAGTATATTTTTACTCTATATTTGTTATGAATTTTTTGTCCACATATAAATCCAACATCAATTTTCCGAAGAGGGAGATCAATCACCACATCATAAAATATCCTCCAATTATATACTAGAGTATAGTGGAGGATGTGTCTCCATGAGACTATTCTTATCCAGGGTGGATATGTTTTCCAGATGAGGACAAATATCTTGATAAATTTATATTGATCATGGAGATAATCAGGATTGAAGACAATACCATTGTGGGGGATTATAAAAATATATTCCTTGAATAATTTGTTAGTCTACATCCATGCTGAGAGGTTGAGTTATTAATAGAACATATAACAGGATCTCTCCCCATAACCAATACTTCTAGTAGAATGAATACTATTGAGTTGGAAGAACTGAATAAGTAGTTGCAAGAGAATCAGGAGAGTGTTTTAAATGCATATATACTTCACTATGGGGTTTCGAATCCTCTTCCTCAAAAAAAGGATGCGTAAATGAACCACTATATTGAGGATAATGAACTCAAAAAAACATTATAATGAACAAGTATACCCTACTACAGATTGATGACACATTAAATCAATTACATGGCACCCCTAAATTTCTATAGGGATGATTTGGATAGGAAATCAGAAATTAATGCGGATGAAGGTATATATTTTGATGACTATAATTAAATCAATGTAAGGACACTATGAGTATTTAGTAACTCCATTTAGACTTGAAAACTCTCCTGAAATTCTTATGGACGTAATGAATATATCAATTATACATTACCTCAAAAAAAATTGTTAGTTTATAAATTTGATATTCTAATTTACATTAAAATAACGATGGGGCATGAGAAACGTTTTAGTATTTTTTGAATGTCATTGTACAGTGATTACCTGTATTAAAAGTGTACTAAATATGATATCTACATGAAAGAAAATTCTTTCATGGGGAATGTTATCCCTAAAAAAGAGATATTTGTAGACCATTATATGGAAAATATAAATTGAAGTGTGACCCAAAGAAATATCTTTAATGGAGGTCTTTAGTTTCTATAGACTAGTTTAGTATTACTAATGTTTTTTGAGAAAATTCTTCTAACTCTAAATATCTCTAATAAAGATAAATCGAAAGGGAATAACGTTTCCCTGGATAGATGAATTTGATTATAGGTTCATGGAATTGAAAAATTGGTTTATGAATAAATCATCCCCAATTCCTCCCACATCTCGGAAACATTTTTTTGTATACAATGATACATAAAAAAAGGTCTTAGGTTTTTTACTAAGAATATTGATAAAGTGATAGACTATGCCTCATGGAATTTATATTTTCATGTGAAGTATTATCCAACACATGATATGGAGTTAATTATAGTAAAATTCAGGATGAAAATCTAGTGACATATAACTATATGGAGAAATGTGAGATATATATATATATATAGATAATGATATCCTCAAATATATATTGATAGGAAATAAGTTTAATATTCCCTTGCAAAGATGGTTAAAGAAAATCAAGGACTGTGATTTCTTTATCCAGTTCCATCATAGGAGACCAAATAAAGTGGAACACTGTCTATATGTAAAATATATTATAACCTTTTAAATTATTATCATTTATATTGATTTGATCTTATTATAATTTAAATGGATGGAAATAGAAATAGTAATGGATGGAAAATAATAATTCATTTCTCAAGAGATAAGAAAACTATATATTATAGAGAAGGAAATGTATTCCCAAAGAGATCATGTTGAGATTTATAATAATATGTAATCTA
Source organism: Viscum album (assembly GCA_963277665.1). Taxonomy (NCBI): domain Eukaryota; kingdom Viridiplantae; phylum Streptophyta; class Magnoliopsida; order Santalales; family Viscaceae; genus Viscum; species Viscum album. The sequence goes on from OY728161.1 coordinate 434,558,913, forward strand.
TAATAAATTTAATTTCACATAGTTTAAAATTAATAAAGAATGAATTGAATGATTTAGGTCCCAAATATTTGTACCTGCAAATCCTATTATAGGGAAGGAGATGTATTATAATACACAGACCTCAAAATTTTCCATCCACCCACGGTGAGAAAATGATGTATTGAGATATCCAAGAGCACTATTTCTAGAGAAATATTATAAAGAGGATTTTATAATATACATCAATGTTCATGGTATATCAATAGGTGAAGGCCTAGAGGAAAATGACCTAAGGGAAGATGTAACCATTACCCATACCTACATTGAAATTTGAAAACATACCCATGGAAATTATCACTGGTATTCTAAATACATCAATAAGAAAAAATGATATAAACATTTAAGAGGATGATCATACAAATACTTCTATTTTCATTGAAATTCGAAAGAAATTTTTACTCAATCAACTAGTAAGGATTCACATCAGAGATGTGGTGACTATGTAAGGAACACCCCTATCGATTGTATCTGACTGAGATATGAGATTTAACTCCAGGTTATGGAAGTTCTTACAATATGATATAAACACAGAGATGGAATTTAGTATACCTTTACACACCAAACTAAAGGGAAACATGAATGTAATGTCTATACATAAGAATACATGTTGATAGCATTTTAGATGCATTTCAAAGGAATATGGGAATAAAATATTCCTCTAGTCGAGTTATCAGATAATAATATCTTTCTTTAAAGAATACAATAGATCCATGTGAATAATTTTATGGGTAGATAGGTAGAACACCAATATTTGGTAATGATGTTGTTTAAAATGATATAATAGGACATGAAAAGATCATTGAAATGGTAGATAATTTTGAGGAAATTACATAGCTCATAAGTGATGCTAAATGAGAGAAGACAGAAAATGATAATCATCAATGAGACTAAGAGTTTGAAGATAATTTTAACGTTTTCATCAACATTTACACCAATATAAGATTCACGATAGTTGGTTAAAATTGAAATCTATGTCCTAGGTACATCAACACCATTTAGATTCTAGATCACATTTAAGTTATGGTTTATCAACTATCAGAACCACCAGTAATGTCTCAATCACATTACATATTCCGTAGATCCCTCTTGAAAAAGTGTACACTATATCACCTAGATTTAGTAATCTCAAAGGTGATACAGCTAGAAAATAATTTCTCTTATGAGGAGTAGTCAGTGATATTCATTTACCATAGAGATAACATTCTATTCTATAATAAAACTATATAATTCAAAGTATATGGTGAAACCATAAGTGTGATGGGGTGACATCTGAATTATAGGAATCGATGAAGTAGAAATACCATCAAAAGTTTTTAGCATAGTTTGTAAAATTAAATTTCAAGTGAAAATTTTTATAAGGGGATAAGAATTTAATGACCACTAATTTTTTCAGTGGAACTTCCATTATGAATAGATAATTGTGTAATATTTTTTAATATATTGTTTTCTATTTCACATACAATATATTATAAACCCATAACAGATTATTATATTAATTATAAACTTTCATTTATAGAATAAATATGGAAAAATAATTGAAATTATTATAATGGTAAAAAATATAGATAATTATATAATAATAATATAAAAATTCCGATGTTCTCGATCCCCAGGAATAATCACACAAATGAAAAGCACTGTATAAATGATGAAGATAATATTAATGAAATATTAATTTTGAAAATAAAAAATATATAATTTTCAGATAAAATAGAAATTAATAAAAATGAATGAAAATATTGTATTTGTAGAATGTAGAGAACCCACATGGCCATAATAGATCAGTTATACTATTAATATAACCATTGGAAAAGTAGTATTCCCATTAGGAATAGTAACCTCGCCATTTTAAATGTTTCCTCACTTATAAAAGTCTAAAATAATATTTAATTTTCTTATAAAATAAAAAATTGATATATTTACTCCATGGTACATGTAAATATTTTTTGTAAAAATCGAAAATTAAGTGTTCATATTTTTTGTAAAAAGAAAATGTTTTAATAAAACATTTTTAAAAGATATAATTTATTAAAATATTATTCATTTTCATAAATATTATTTATAGTTATATGTTTTGTTTTATTACAATGATAATATTTTATTATGATATGATATTTAATTTTAAAATGTGTCAGAAAGTAGAGCCAAATATTAAAAATGATGTATATAATGAAAAAAAAATTTATTTAAAATTAAAAGTTAACATATATAGAAAAATATTTAAATAAAATTTTGTTAAGTTTTATTATCTACACATTAAAATATGGTTAGGGTGATTTTCATGTATTAGTGAAAAAAGTGGAATTTTTTGTGAATAGTGAAAAATAAAAAAATACAATATTTAAACATATAAGCTAAATACATGATTTCATGAGTCATAGGTTATTTTAGAAACCATTATTTAAAAATAAAATATACTATGTAGTGTGTGAATTCCTAATATTATTCACCATTGCTATTCTTGATGCAATGTATTAAACTAATGATTATAATTTTCAGAAACCCCCATGTCCCCCTTATAAATACCACCGGTAAAAACCCACTACCCTCATATATTATAAACCATGTATATTTCAATGAATCTATCCAATTTTCATTCTAATTCTCTCCCACATTCTGTATTTCCATTGGTATTATCAAATTAACAATTCCATGTACCATGAAGAGTTTCTCAAAGAGAAAACATTAATGTCGTAATAATCTCAAACTACCTCATTTAAACTCATTTCATATTCTACTTTATCCTCACCTTACTCCTCAAAAGCTATGTAATGACTCCAGTATCGAATATATACTATTATTTCATAGTTATAATTTAATATATATGTTGGGTGCTGAAAATTTGGCAATGGGGAATCAAATACTACAACTAATGGTGGTTCTCAAATGAAATGGAGGTGAAGAAAATGAGTAATTTTTGGATGAAATCAATCAAAATATCATAGAAGAAGAGAGTCCCACAAAATACTGAATCTTTCGTTGATTCGCCACAAGTATATTTCATCGCATAACATGAAATTAGGAGAAGACTGAATTAATTGGTATCCACGAACAAAACATCATTCGAGGATGAATTTCCCACAAAGTGCAGAACCAATTCCTCTCTATCAGGCACCCCTAATATAAAATATCTATATGGATATAACCCTTCCCTGCATACCAAAGAAGGGCGTGGGAGAAAGTTGATCCTACATAACACCATGCTACATGGATGGAGGCTGGTCCTGCATAGAAAAATGTTATGCAGACTCCACCCAGGTCTACGTACCACCACGGTGTGTGGACAACCTCACTTAATATCTAGAAAAATACTACCTAGAAGGTCCCTCATCCTATATGATGACCTTCCACATGAAAGGGGGTACCACAAGGTGTTCCATCCTCCATCTTCAAATATTTTTTTCTATTCCAATCACCCCATGAAAAGTCCCTCCGCTAACCAGTCCCACGAAATTTGGCTAAAGCCTTTTCCAAATACATTGGACATGTATGATAATATTTTCGAGATTACCAAAACACCCTCTTGAGTATACATACCAATGGTAAGTGGAGTCATGTGGGTAATCCCCCAGCAAATAGGACCCTCGAGATGTTTTGAAGTTTACATTCCCATTGTATCCCAGTATCAGACCATTGGATACTCATGTAAACTTCCCCATTATCAGGATCAATGGTGATCGCTGATTATTACCTTTGACCATGGTTAGTGAGAAATGAGTTTAATAATGCTTGTGTTTCCTCCAAACAAGGAATTATGCTCCACCCCTTTCCCAGAACAAATTTTAGGGATTCCTTACTAGAGTAAGACCATTTTTTTAAAAGAATTGGTGCTCTCACCCATGCATATTCTACCAATTTTCTACTAATTTTACATCAACAGATAGGTTAAAGTGAATGATTTTATATATCAACCACTTCATCTTGTTTCTCACACTGACCATGACTCACGAGGTATTATAGATGAGTGGAAATTGTGGAATCTGTATAATTTCCCGAATCATTGAACTATGAGAACTCTGATTCCTACCACTAACTGGAAACACAAGACACCTATACGTGGAATGAGATCAGATGAGCCTCCTAAAATGTGTAATAAAAAATTAAATCAAGCCCCATTATTAATAGACCCTCTTGATAGATGTAGGTCCCAAAACCAGTCACTCAAATCCCCTCAAATTAGACTCCTTTAAGGAGTAAGTCCCAAATCAAACCAAACTATGAATGGATTTGATTCCCAAATAACTAGGATACATAGGATGACTCCCAGAGGTTAAAACTTGACACCCAAATCCTCCTAATGATCTCCAATCCACATCTCTAGTAGGGTCATATCCACCTAGGAGACCATATATCTTCTGGATAAATCGGTCTGCTTTGGAAAAAGTACCACACCACACTTGAAAAGGAAACCTTTTTCATTTTGTGTCCCTGTTGAATGATGTTATACTATAAGGATGGGACCTTGTCACACATCCTTAAAAGGATATGTGTCCATTAAAGTGACACAAAACATTGTGGGTGCTAATTCCACTCATGAGGATACATGGGAATCCCATATTATGAGATCGATCCTAACACCAAATAGCATTTTTCCTCCTTGGATGATGTTGAACTCTAGAGCCCCATCCATCATGGATCAAGACAAGCTTAGTCAAAGAATGACCGAATCATCTCTAACCAGTCCATAAGAGGGTATCATTAATGGATAAATTTGAATACATAAAGATACATATATTAATGGAGAAAAGTGGATACATCTAGATGATAAAAAACCCGTGTGTAATCATGATTAATTTCTACCATAGGGATATGTCACATGAATTCACTTAAGAATTAACCGAGTAGTCATGAACATATGAACATAGATTAAATACATAAGAGAGGACCATAATAGGAGAGAGCATACCCCAAAAGGGTGAGATGAGCCTGAGATCCAATCCTCTAGACCAATATGAGTTCTCAAAGTGTCATTTTACAAATCATCCCATGAGCAGTTGCCATTGGAATGTATGCCCGTGAATCATGGATATGAGGGACGTTGGGTGTTTCTAGATCCACAAACACACCCTTTGGAGACCATATAAGTTTTTATAATTGACGTTAGTGATTTCACAACAATTATACCATATAAATTTCATCAGTGGTCCCTATCCCCCATCTAGACCAAAACCATAATGGCCTCATCTAAAACAAAAATGGTTAACCCACCATGAATCCATATCCAATGTGGCATTATTATCCCACTCATTTCCCTTTCACATCCGAAACAATAATGATAGGAATGAGGGATAAAGAGTATCATTGATTATGAATGTGATTAGGAGATGCTATTGTGATAGTGTTTTGTTGTATGTACTTGTCATATATATTATAGGTACTTCACATAGCTTCCTTCAATTCAATGAAATCTCAATAATTTTCTCAGACACACGTGATTTCTAATACAAAGGTAGATGGGTCCTCAGCAAAGAACATGACACCATCCCCCCCCCCCCAAGAATCTTGAGCACTGGGTTTCAAATCCACTGATTAGGGAATACCACCAGAAGGGTACTCTCCCCCCAATGGAGGCTGCATGACATGGACTCTAATCGGTGAAAGTTCACCAGCCACCTCTTCATCCACAATAGAGATTCTAGAACAGGGTGACCTCACTAGCCATCTCCAATCATTTCAGGATCCTATCCCTAGAACATGGAAATAGGTACCCCCTTATCATAGAGAGGCAGATTAAGTCATCATTGATGACTACATCCCTATTGTACAAGGGTATCACCCAACGTAACCTATCCAAAGATGTCTATACCAATGTTTTGCACACCAGTATCCTCATGCTAAAGAGGATATCACTCTGCTAGCTTCTACCATAGTCCAACAGACCTGGGTCCCCTGAACAGCTAGCATCGAACGACAATAGAACCACCAGGAGCAGTTCATTACCCTATTTCTAGGTAAATAAACATGTTAGAAAAATATGGTAGAAACCAATGAGAGGATGTATATCCCCAATCATTATTATTAATCCCACAATGAATCTACATTCGAATATTATGAGCATGTGAAAATTCCTGCTTATTCTCAGAAGTCTCACAATGAAAACAGGTTGGAAAATTTTCTGAAAATAAAAAATCCTATTGACACAAACCCAGCCCACCATCTAAAAAGAGAAGAAAACTATGGGCAGTCTTATAACAGTACCAATGAAAATGAATCCAACCAATCAAATAATATATAAATCAACAGACAACAACAAATTCCTATCTACTATAATCAATCCCACTATAAAAATATAGTTGGAACCAAATATAATCAGAAACAAATTAATGAATATGCATACCAAACCCGGGAGAAAAAAAATGTAAAATGAGTAGATGTAAATCCCTTCATTCAAATATGAAGCTCATTAGTCAAATATGTTAGAAATTTTAGAAAACATCTGGCATATCCTGTCTATAGGTTAGGGGTAGACTCGTTTCTCTACCCCGACTAAGGAGAACTGCAAATAGCCATTGGAAACATGTCGAGGATTAGAGTAGGTACAAATTCCATCTCTGAAATTGGAGGGGGAATAAATCCCCATTACAGACAAAGATGTATCTTAATAGATCCTAGAAATGATGGAGTATGAGACATAAATTCCTAATCATATCCTCCAGATCTATTAAGATGTAATCACACCCACAGAAATAACAAGGAATTGGGCCCCAAACCCCATATCCCCACGTGGGGTGACCCATCCACAAAATAAGGTGGTCACTCTAGAGCAGATATGCATCCCTTCTCCAATCTAGGAGGGTTGTAAACCATATACCACAATATAAGAGAAAAAAGATTGGTAACAAATACACGTTCCAACAGGGGGACACCAGTCCACCCTAACAGATACTCCATGGTAGACATATATCACATTCAAAACTCAAGGTTATACTTAGAATATAACAACATTGTCACCAGAATAACTCAAATAGAAACCCGCATATGAAGGATGATACCAAAATTAGGAACCCCCAGTCACCCACAAGAGATTTGTAAAGACCCAAAAATTTCAGTGAAAATATTTATTTTCATAAATACTTTGAAAATTTACAAGTCTATGGCTTCTGACGGCACCTGATTACGAGGCCCGGTGTGCCCGGAATCAATTGTTGAGGTTTTGTTCTGGTATGTTCAGTAAATGTAAGAGCGGGTTTTTCTATCTTTTGAAGTGGTGGTCGGAATTGAAATACGAGGGCACGGATTAACTCGCAGCACCAGTATTTTCTTAAGGGGACCTTTACTGCAGTTACATTTTATATGGGTCGAAAGTTAATTTTTGGAGTTTAATCTTAAACTAAATAAAAATTGTGTGGTACACGATTTTATTTGTGAGTTGGTTATTTCCTCCCAAGTGTGGATATTTGTGATTTGGGGCCCACATCATCCCCAACCTTTAATCTCACCGTAACTCCCCTCAACCCCCATTAATTTTACTATTTTTTACTTTGACAACTCCACATTTTCAATATGGCGGAGCCTTCCTACCTCCCTCATCCCATTAAATGTGCCAACCTATCAATTTAATATCAGCGTTAAATTAATTGTCACCGCTTTGGAATTAATATGAATTCCAAAAAAAATCTATTAATTGGAGAACCTCTTATTTCTTTTTGTTGGAAAATCACTTTTTGGGAAATGACTCTGGAGAATTAAAGGAGAGGTGATCCTTCATCGACAAAGAACATTGTTCTTCAACGAAGAACACCGTTATTCAACGAAGAACACCCCCGGCGAAGAATGCGAAGAACTTCTTCCAATGATGCATCTTCCTCGGATGCACCTCGACGTCACGGAGCCTAAGTCGCCTACGACAATGACCCTTCCTCCATCGTTGATGGAACAACACCGTTCTTCTGCAATGCTCATCTACCGCGACGCTCATCTTCTACGGATCGATGATGTACGACAATAACTTTGAGGTAGGGGGAATTTTGTAATCTCCATATATGTGTTTTATACTCTCGAACATGGAATTTAATTGTTGGGTGATGATTTGAACCACTAACGCGATGAGTATGGACTAATGAACAAGTCTGAACCCACCGCTATTTTTTCCTTGATGCGCATGGTGTTTCATGATGATGAAACGGGACCACAATAGAGATTTGGGGCCTTCACAATGGGGTTTGTATCACGAGATGACCGCAGGTGCAGACCAAAGAAAAAACGGACCACCGAAATGACTCAAGTGGCCTGTGGAAGACTGCGGCAGCGCGGGTCGCCGGCGCCGGCGACCGGAGGCGGCGGACGACACTGGCCACCCGCCTGGAGGCACCGGCGCCCTGGAGGGCCGCCGGCAGAAGCCTGCCATGGCTCCGACCGCGGTGGCGAGCAGTGGATCCCATAGACGTGTGGGTTCCGGGGAGACCAGTGGCGCCGCGTTCACGGAACCGGGGGGCCACGCCCCCAACTCAGCTAGCTGGCCGAGCCAGCACACCCCCCCCCCTCGGCTGGGCCAGGGTGGGTCACATAGACCGGGCGGTGCCATCCAGGCCGGGCCACGCCCTACTGGATCGGATCCAGACTCGGTTCGGGTCAACCTAGTTCGGGCCGCCTAGGGGGTTGGGACGGGTCGGGTCGGACCCAGAACCCCCACTTCAGACCGTTTTTCGGTCATTTTCCAATTACTTGAGCTTTAGACCTCCGATCGATGCACCAAAAATTGCGTATGAATCCTTGGATTGAGAAAATAATTTCAGTATATTACACTCGAGGTTTTAGTGAAGTTTGCGTACGGCCTGGTTTGTTCAAACCTGAAACCAACCGGGCCCTTGGAGAAGAAACAATTATAACAAAAGGATTGACGTCTGATTGACGTGCCGTAAACTACGCTGAATTCATTTTGATGAGGCGGTTCTTTTGGAATATTCCACTTGAGGTTTGGACGCAGCTGGAGTATTTTCAGTTTGGATTTACCTTAAAAACCAACCGGGCCCCTAGAACGGAAAAACCAATAACTCTCAGACAGGGCGTCCGATTGACGCACCATATATCGCAATGGGTTTATTTTGAAGAGATGGAACATTGGAATACATCAACATTGGAATTTGTGATAGTTGATGTATCGAACCCCCTTTCTCAAGGAGCGGACCCTCCCGGAATCGAGCGTGCTGTGTGCGGGAACACTGGATCTGGCTGCGACTACGACGTCTTCCGTATTAGGATCCTCCATGGGTTCGTCGATGATGACTTCTGTACTAAGATCCTCCATGGGTTTGATGATGATGAATTCCGTACTAGGATCCTCTGTGGGTTCGATGATGATGACTTTTTTACTAGGATCCTTTGTGGGTTCGATGATGATGAATTTCGTACTAGGATCCTTCGTGGGTTCGATGAGGATGACTACCGTACTAGGACCTTTCGTGGGTTCGATGAAGACATCTACCATACTGCAATCCTCCGTGGGTTCGACGACAATGACTTCTATACAGGGATCCTCCATGGGTTCGACAGCGATGACTTCTGGTCTTGTATCCTGAGTGGGTCTAACAGCTTAGTTGGTCTAGTATCCTATGTGGGTCCGACACCGTAGGGAAATTAGTGACTACATCTGATAATCCCTATCACTCTACAAAAGTTGTATACCTATGTGAGATGAGTCTTGACTTTCAATCATTATCTTTTATGTGATTGGCTTCATTCCTGTGTGGACTGGGTCATGCCTAGGCTCGAGAGTTGGAGCCGATCTGGGATCGATGACTTCGGTATGTATGGTTATATACCTAAGTAGAGTGGGTTGATGCTTCATGATTGCACCTTTCCTTATGTTTTATCCTTTGTGGATTCCAAGAGACCTTCAGGAGTCTCGGGGTCCCTATTGAGTGTCGTTATACTCACCCCTGCATAAGAAATTCCCGCACTACATTGTGTTGGATGCAGACGACGGACAGTGCTGACCGTGGTAGAGGCTTCTAGAGCTGGATGGTACCCGGAGGTGGAGAACTTGCTGTCACGTACACGGAGCAGACGGACAGACCTGTGGTGCTAGGAGAGACTATCTATACCCACCCTTCAGGTGGGATTCCAGGAGGACAACTTGGTCATTGCTGCTTTACTTTACTGTTGTTTCACTGGACATTCTGTTGTATTGTACTTTTAGTTGGGTTTGTAAACTGACCCATTTACTTTTTAGCACTTACTTTTTTACTCATTTTACTTAGTGCTTGCTTAAGTTGGGTACTCTGTTGTGTCCTTTAATTTTATAAAGGCAATGCCTTCCCTTTTTATCAGGATTTACACCTTTGGTGCTAGTCTCCAGCCCCTGGCCTATGGAAGGTGAGCTTTGGGTAGTCAAGGCACGGGCCCCGAGGACGGGTCGTGACAAATTGGTATCATAGGAGTCGGTTATACCGCAGAACTCAGGACTCTGATCATTCCATTCGGTGAAGTAACAGTTTTAAGAGTATTGAGTGTGGTTTTCAGTCCCGGGAGTCCAGTGTTGGCACGACGGCCGACGTATCCACACACCATGACCCTGAACTCTGTTTTCCGACTCAGTTCACGAAAACACTGATTACGTGTGTGTTTTCCTTTAAAAGTTTTATTTTTGATTACTTTGGGTCAGCTCACCAGGTATACTGTTTGACCGTGGTGCACCTGTTTCTTTTAGGATGACCCCATAAAGGAAGCCAGCTAGGGTTCCGAGTTACGTGCGAGATGGCAACCCACCGAGCGACGAGGCCTCGGTGCAGGGACCCATCACAGCAGAGGCACCAGTGGTACCACTACCCATTGACCAACTGATTCTACCAGCCCCAGCAGCAGAGGGTGCACGCCGCCTGAGTGTGTTGCACGAGTTTCACCGACATAGGCCACTGAGTTTCTGCGGAGAGATGGACCCTCAGGCAGTTGAGGATTGGCTAGAGGCTATCTTCAGAGTCATCAGATCGGTAGGGACACCATCCGACCTTATGTTGATCCTTGTCGCGAGTATCCTACACGCAGTAGCAGGTAGATGGTGGAGCATTATGCTCCTAGTGCAAGACGAGGCATCTCTACTCTGGATAGAATTTGAGAGTCTCTTCCACTTAGAGTTTGTTCTAGCCACCCTTCGTGCGATGCGGATTCAGGAGTTACTACATCTGTAGCAGGGCATCATGACGGTATCTCTGAACTCAGTGAGGTTTACTGACCTCTCGCACTACTCCATGGACATGGTACGTGACTCATTCTTCAGGGCCCAGACCTCTGAGCAGGGACTCAAACATGAGATCAGGGATTCGATGATATCCCTAAACATCCCGACATAGACGGGGGTGATGGAGAGAGCCCTTTAAGTGGAGAGTTTTATCGCTGGGCAATCACCTGTGGTGAGACCCTCCGCAGGACGACACGTAGCGAAGTCTTCTGAAGCAGGAAGTAGACAGTTGACATAGATTTCCAAGCGGACCATGCCATCAGATGAGCGATCTCAGGATACCGGTTTGGTTGTGCGGGGCACACAAAACAGATCCAACCATACGAGGAGCAGGCAGTGTTATGCATGCGTCGGGTAGGGTCACATGGCTCGAGACTGCCTGACCTTCCCTGCAGATGAGCAGCAGGAGGTAGAGGTACCTCCCAGGTAGAGGTTTGACCGTGGTGGTCCACCGGGAGCAGGCGGACGTGGAAGAGGAGATGGCCAAATAGTAGGTGGTGGATGAAGTTTTGAGGCCCTACCACCACCACCACCAGGAGGACAACCCTGACCGCAGGGAATGAGTGGACAAGGGAGATCTCAACATTAGGTAACTGTGACCTATGACCATAGAGCTCTGGGAGAAAATGGATAGGAGCGGGACTAGCTCCAGGCATAGATACTTTAGTTCATGATGCTTCTATCTTTGTTGATGTCGTTTTTTTGGATGCTTTGTGTCTTGTACTTTGAGATACAGTAATCAAGGACACTTGTTCTTGTGACGTTTGCTTCCCTGTCCTTTTTATGTGGTTGATACTGAGAGGTTCTGGTTAAAACCATTGACTTGACCCTCACTTTTTTGATTCCTACTGAAGGAGACCTAGTGACCACACACTGCTGACGACTATGTGACTCGACTCTTGGAGGCGAGAGTAATGGTTGGATCTCTTGGTAGTAGCGTCGAGGCCTTACAACGTAGTCTATGGCATGAAATAGTACCATTCATGTCAGGATTGACTGTATTAGGCAAAGAACGTGTTTCATCTAGGGGATGAGATCATATTTCTCTTTTCGGAAAAGGAGAAATCTTAGCTGCCCTTGTAGGATGTAAGAGAAAAGGGATGTATTCCAGTTCTTTACAATGGCTAGTCAAACCCATGGTTCGTTGAGCAAACAATTTATCGTTTACTATAATCTCAAAAGTCTCAGGTGTGTCTTCTCATAGAAGGACCTGGACCTGAGATGGTGCCATTGACTTGAGTTCCTCGAGGACTATGACATTGAGATTTTCTATACTCCTGGGAAGGGGAATGTTGTAGCAGAGTTTGTTTCACGATAGCTCACCTGTCAGCAAGTGAAGATGGAGAACCAGGTACCAATAGAAATGGTACATCCCATAGAGGTCCCAGAGTGGAAGTGGGATGGAATATATATGGATTTCGTGACGGGGCTTACACATACATCCAGAGGACACGACTTTATCTGGGTGATTGTAGATCGGCTCACCAATTCATCCCACTTCCTACCGACCAGAGAGCGGGGATCAGTAGAGAGCTTGGGACACCTCTACGTATAGGAGATCATACAGCTTCATGGTATGCCATCGACTATCGTCTCTGATCGAGATGCTCGCTTTACTTCTCGGATTTGGAAGGGCTTGTAGGAGGCATTTGGGATGCAGCTGCGTCTGATCACCAGCTTCCATCCTCAGATGGATGGCCAGACTGAGAAGACCATTCATCCACTAGAGGGCATGCTCCGTGAATGTTTCCTTAACTTGGTTCGTAGCTGGGAGGATCACCTAACTTTTGTGGAGTTTGTGTATAAAAAAAGTTACCACTCCACCATCGGGATAGAACCATACAAGGCACTGTATGGCCGACCATGCACACCACCTCTGTGTTGGACTAACCCCGGGGAGTCAGCACTTGTAGGATCAGAGAAGTTTCAGGCTATGACGAAGAATGTGCAGATCATCCAGGAGTAGAAGAAGACTTCGCAGAGCCGACAGAAGTCCTACGCTGATAGGAGACGGAGACCACTAGAGTTCAAGGATACTGACCACATTTTCCAACAGTTCTCACCTCGATGAGGTCTACAGAGATTTGGCTGGGGCGGAAAGTTATCTCCATGATTCATCGGACCTTTACAGGTCCTTAGCAGAGTAGGCGAGGTGGCTTACCGCTTGGCCCTTCTACCTCAGTTTCACCGGGTGCATGAAGTCTTCCACGTATCTCAACTGAGGAGATACGTGCACAACTCGACCCACATCATTGATCATGGGGAGCTGGACATCGACGATTGGGCGCCATTCTTGGAGGTTCATGTGGAGATCGAGGATAGACAGGAGTGGGTCCTTCGTGGACGGTCGATTCCTCTAGTGCGTGTTCACTGGCAGCACGGAAACCTTGAGGAGAGAACATGGGAGTGGGAGGCACAAATGCGTGCTCAGTACCCTTTTTTGATTCCCTAGTGCATTTTTTAGCTTTATAGGGACGTAAAGCCGTGAGCATGGAGTAATGTAAAGTCCCAGAAATTTCAAATAATTTTTTTTCTTAAATACATTGAAATTTTGCGAGACTATGGCTTCTGACAGCACCTGATTCCGATTCCCAGTGTGCCCGGAATCAATTGTTGAAGTTTTTTTTGGGTACTTTCAGTAAACGTACGAGTGGGTTTTCTATATTTTGAAGCGGTGCTCGGAATTGAAATCCGAGGGCAACGATGAACTCACAGTGCTGGTATTTTCTTAAGGGGACCTTTATGGCAGTCGTTTTTTATGTGGTTTGAAAGTTAATTTTTGGGGTTTAATCTTAAACTAAATAAAAATAGTGAGGTACGCGATTTTATTTGTGAATTGGTAAATTCCTCCCCAATGTGGATGTTTATGAGGTGGGGCCCACACGAGCCCCACCCTTTCATCTCCCTATAACTCTCCTCAACCCACCATTAATTTTCTTACTGTTTACTTTGACAACTCCACTTTTTCATTATGGTGGAGCCTTCCTACATCCCTCATCCCATTAAATGTGCCAAAATATCAATTTAATATCAGCACTAAATTAATTGGCACCGCTTTGGAATTAATATGAATTTCATAACAATTCTATTAATTGGAGAGCTTATATTTCTTTTTGTTGGAAAATCACTTTTGGGAAAAGACTCTGGAGAATTAAAGGAGAGGTGATGCTTCATCGATGAAGAACACCATTCTTCAACGAAGGACACCCCCAGTGAAGAACGCGAAGAACTTCTTCCAATGACGCATCTTCCTCAAACGCACCTCGACGTTAAGGAGCCTACGTCGCATACGACAAAGACCATTCCTCCACCGTTGACGGAACGACACCGTTCTTCTGCAATGCCCGTCTATCACGACGCTCATATTCCACAGATCGACGACGTATGACAATAACATCGAGGTAGGGGGGATTTTATAATCCCCATATATGTGTTTTATACTCTCAAACATGGTGTTTAATTGTTGGGGGTTTATTTGAACCAATAACGCGGTGGGTACGGACTAACGAACATGTTTGGACCCACCGCTATTTAGTTCTTGATGCACGGGGTATTTGGAGGCAACAAAACGGGACTGCAATGGCGATTTGGGGCCTTCGCAATGGGGTTCGGATCCTGAGATGACCGTAGGTGCAGACGAAAGAAAAAATAGACCACCGGAATGACTCCGGTGGCCCGTGAAATATCGCGGCGGCGCGGGTCGTTGGCCGGCACCGGCCGGCCGCCTGGAGGCGGTGGCACCCCGGTGCACCGCCGGCAGGAGCCCACGGTGGCACCGACCGTGGCGGTGAGCAACACATCCCGCGGCTGCGCAGGATCCGGGGAGACCAGGGGCGCCATCCTGGCACCGCGTTCGCGGAACCGGGGGGTCGCGCCCCCCGCTCGGCCAGCTAGCCAAGCCAGCACAACCCACCCCCCGGGCGGGCCGGGGCGAGTCACGCAGATCGGGCCACACCGGCCGGACCCGGACTCAGGTCAGGTCGACCCTGTTTGGGCCGACCCAGGGGGTTGGGCCGAGTCGGGTCGGACCCAGACCCCCCACTTCGGACTATTTTTCGGTCTTTTGCCCATAACTTGAGTTTCGGACCTCCGATCGACACAATGTTAGTTGCGTAGGAATACATGGATCGAGACGGTCATTTCAGTTTATTACAATCGAGGTTTCAGCGAAGTTTGTGTATGGCCGGGTTGGTTCGAACCCAAAACCAACCAGGCACTTGGAGCGGAAACGCTTACAACTAAAGGACTGGACGTCCGATTGACGTGCTGTCAACTATGTTGAATTCCTTTTGATGAGACGCTTCTTTTGGAATACTCCACTTGATGTTTGGATGCAGATGATATACTTTCAGATTGTTTTTAGCTTAAAAACCAACCGGGCCCCTAGAACTGAAAAGCCAATAACTCTCAGACCGGGTGTCCGATTGACTCAACGTCTGTCGTGTTGGGTTTCTTTTGATGAGACAGAACATTGGGATACATCATCATTGGACTTCCTGAGAGTTGATGTATACAACCCCTTGCTTGAGGAGCATACCCTCCTAGAATTGAGCGTGTTGTGTGCGGGAACCCTAGAGCTGGCTGCGACTATGACGTCTTCCGTACTAGGATCCTCTATGGGTTCGACGATGATGAATTTAGTACTGGGATCCTCAGTGGGTTCGACGATGATGACTTTCGTACTAGGATCCTCCAAGGGTTTGACGATGATGACTTATGTACTAGGATCCTCTCTGATTTCGATGATGATAACTTTCGTACTAGGATCCTCCGTGGGTTCGACGATGATGACTACCGTACTAGTATCCTATATAGGTTCGATGACGATGTCTACCGTACTGGAATCCTCTGTGGGTTCCATGATAATGAATTCTGTACAGGGATCATCTGTGGGTTCGACAACGATGAATTCTGGTCTTGTATCCTGAGTCTGTCCGATAGCTTAGCTGGTTTAGTATCATATGTTGGTCCAACAGCTTAGGTGAATCTGTGACTACATCTGATCATCTCTATCACTATACAGAAATTGTATCCCTATGTGAGCTGAGTCTTGACATTAAATCATTTTCATCGATGTGATTGACTTCTTTCCATTGTGGACTGGGTCGTGCCTGGGCTCGAGAGTTGGAGCCGATCTGGGATCGATGACTCTGGTATGTATGGGAATATACCTAAGTAGAGTCGGTTGATGCTTCATGATTGCACCTTTCCTTTTGGTTTATCCTTTTTGGATTCCGAGAGAGCTTCGGTAGTCTCAGGGTCCCTATTCAGTATCATTATACTCACCCCTGCACAGGAAATTCTTGCACTACGTTGTGTTGGATGCAGACGACAGACATTGCTGACCATGGTAGAGGCTTGCAGAGCTAGACGGTACCCGAAGGTGGAGAACTTGGTGTGACGTACACGGAGAAGATAGACGGACCTGTGGTGCTGGGAGAGACTATTTGTACCCACCCTTCAGGTGGGATTCCCGGAGGGCGACTCAGTGGTTGTTGTTTTACATTACTGCTATTGCACTAGAATTTCAGTTGTACTGTACTTTCAGTTGGGTTGGTATACTGGCCCATTTACTTTTCAGAAATTACTTTTGTACTCAGTTTACAAAGTTCTTGCTTCAGTTTGGTACTCTGTTTTGTTCATTACTTTTATAAAGGCAATGCCTTCCCTTTTTATTGGGATTTACGCCTTTGGTGCTAGTTTCCAGCACCTGACCTATGGAAGGCGGGCATGGGGTACTCACAGCACGGGCCCCGAGGATGGGTCATGACAAGAGTTCCCAAAAATAAATTATGCCAAAGTAAGATAGAAAATAAAGAGCATATTCATTACCCTGCTCTGCTGGAATGTGAAGTTATTGATTCCATCATAAAATTATAAGTTGAGGTGCATAATCCTACTAATCTGTTACCAAATTTTTCATGTTGTAGTAGAAGTTGTGAATGTCCTCACAACAATTTTGTTACTAGTAGCACTGAAGGTCCTCCTTAAATAATCAATGTGGGGTTACTTCGTGGGCATGAAATGATTAATAAGAAGAGCCTATCTCTTATTGAGTGTCATGGTATTCTTATCCTTGAACTGAAGATTGAACAGAAAGAAGGTACTCCCCTTACATTCATCCTCCCTAATAGTCATCCCTAGGGTACAAGATATATAAATTCTCTTTGTTGTTATACAAAAAGCCATGATGTTAGTCCTTAGCATGATGGTAGTCACTATGAAGGTCCTCCCCATAGTGACATCGTGTAATGAAAAGGTCCTCCCCTATTTGCTATCCATACTAATGGTCCTCCTCATGAGGCACACTACATATATTCTCTATACATACAGATATCCTGCTTTGATGGTATTCCTCTCCATGATAGTAGTCATTGTGAATTCCTCCTCGAAATAACAACAAGTATAAAGAAGGTCTTCCCCTTGCTGCAATCGGCCCTGAAATTATTCATCAGGTCATTCACTATTTAAATTCTCTCTCCATTTAGATTCCAAGATTTGATGGTATCCCTTTCCACCACATCAACAGCTGTGAAGATCCTCCCAACATTCAAAATTCACATTGGAAAGAAGGTCCTCCCCTCGCCAGATCAAATACAAGAAATCTATGAGATTATGAGGTGCTTGGAAGGATAAATTCAGACACATTAGATAATTTTTCAATAAAAAGAAACATAATATCTCACCCAGAATATGGTGTGGGTCTAAACTCATCTTTGAAGCCACCATCGCACCATTCAAACATCAATAAAATCGATACTAGCCATGCTACATAGAATGAAATCACTAAAAACGTCCAAAAAAGGAGGACCATGTAGAGGAATCTCAAGGGAAAGTAAAGAAGAATATTTTTATCAGGAGAATACAATTATCTAGGGATGACATACCAATTTGGTTCTAACCCATAGAAACTTCTCATTTTGACATACGAAGAGAGTTGGCAGTAGAATGAATACACAACATTTGTCTCAACTTCTGGAAAACTCTCCACTAGCTAAAAGCAAGATTCTATTCAAATGATGGGTATGAAAACCATGCTAATATATTGGGAGATATTTGTCATCAAATTGACCATGAATCCATCCTATCTGCATGACATCCACAATCATAAAACCTGAAGAATGATCTTGAATTGGCATTCCTCCTTTAACTGCATGAGTTTAGTTATCTTATCGGCAATTCCCCATCTTTTGTTTTTATCCTGGGATGGGGAGAGCATGAAGATTTACACTTCACCCCACTCCCCATCTAGCTGAACCCATTTTAGGTGATATATTATAACTTCATTATCCCAAGACATCAATAAAATTAAAATTATGTTAAGGAAAGGTGGAATCATCAACAAGAACCGACCTTGAGTAAGTCACAATAGAATCAGGTCTGACGACAGAAATCCATTCAAGAAATCCTGAAGTAGGCCAATGACAAAATTCATCAGGGTTCTGTTCTATGGGATGCCAATAAAAAACCAGCTATCATATCCTCATATGAAAATAATTAACAAGCAGACGCAAAACTATAGTAGGTTCATAGGTGACTAGGAATGAGTGAGATTAAGAAAGAATAAATAGTTGCAGCATCACCCGATTTATGGGACCAGCCCCAACCCACAATGGCGGGGTCACTTTTAACTCAAAAGGTAACACCCATCTATTTTAATGAAAAATGTCTTTCAATAATTTTAATTATTCAATATCTCAAATTACATGTAATGGTGAGTTTATAAAAAAGGCCATATGCCAATGATATAAAAATACCATTATAACCTTTCTGTTAAGTTACAATTAATAAATATAACTAACTTTTGAAAATATATTTTGAATTCTTTGGCTACCAATTATTTAAGGAAATATAAATCAATAATATTTAGTATTAATAAATTCAGTGAATTGTTATTATTTAATTAAATTAATGAAATATATATATTATATACTTAATAAAATATTTTTTATCTACATCCAATATTTTTTTTGTCAAAGGGTCTGAATAAGCTCTATTTTATATATAAAAACCTATCTATCTTAAAAAAAATGATTTTCCACCATTTAAAGGAGAACCCATTTTATTGTTATATTTTGACACTTAATAATTTTAATATGAAAAAAGTAAACATCTTCTCTAGATGCAGGATAAAAAAATTTCTTTGGATAAATTTTTGATATTTTTCTAATAACTTTCATGTTTTAATGAATATTAAAAATATGCTAAATTTTAATTGAAAGAAGGTTTTTTCATTGAAATAATTTATATAGATAAATTATAAAATAGAATGGTTTCAAAGTATAAAGATAAATGTTTTACCATTTAATATAATGTTTTTCAATGGTAATAGTTTTATAATGAATTCAGAAGCAAAAGAATTTCAATCTTCTACAATATTTTAACTTTTAAAAAATGTTTTCTCATTTTAAAAATGGGATTAATTTTTAATTAATTACTGAAACTTCTCTATTTTGAATTTTGAAAATTTGATTCCTTGTTTGGAATCAGTAGGTCTAAATTATGTAAATAGCTTTATTTTATTTTTCACCAATATGAATAGTAAATTCGTTAAATTTTATTAACACGAAAAAGGATCAAACAGGTAATTATAGGTAAACTTAGTATTATAAAATTCCCCTGAAACTTTTATTAATATACTTTTATGAGTAGGTTTTGACCTAAAACATTCTTATGTCAAAATGGTACACATTTGAGTCCACTTGGATTAGATTATGACATTTAATTTTTTTATTTAATGAAAACTGAAGTATGTCCCACTAAAATCATAGTAATTAATGCATTTTTGATATATGGTTGTACATAATATAAATTCAATTATAAATATTAATTTAAAGTCTAAAATGTTTTTCTTTATCAAGTTAATTTATTTGTAATTTTTAGAAAATAAATAAGCATCTTAAATACTTATAATTTTATGATGTAAAAATTAATTAATTGATGAGAAATCAATAAAATGACTTTTATTAAAATTGAACAAAAACGCAAAAAGACCCACAAAAATTCCAAAATATTTTTGGTCAAGTATATATCGACCATAACCATCCAAGGGCCTATTTGGTAACCATTGTTAACATTATAAAAGAGATTATAACATTTATATTATTTTATTTCAAGTGATGTTAATGGTGTCACATTCATAATATAATAAGTATATCATTTTTAATGAATGTTTTCAGGAAGATAAATTCTACTTCAATTATTATTATGAAATATTTTATATTTATATTCATCATAGTATTTTTTTTTAATTTTTTTTTCAAAAAATATGTAAAATAAATAATTAGACAATATTGATGTAATAATTATTTTATTAATGGATATATCGATGAAATGTTATGAAAACTATTAAAATAAATATAATTTTTGATAATAAATATATACAATCAATTTTCTAGAATACAATTACATCTGTTAAAAATAATGAAATAGTTTTTTAAAAGTTAACGTGTTATCTTAATATTTTTAAAAATCAATGAATTGAATAGTGTAAAAATGGACACTATTGAAAGTTTATCAAAATATTGTTTTTAAAAATTATTTAAAAGTAATAAAACATTTTTAAAAATATATAATAAATAATACAGTATATAATTTTAGAAATTATTCATATATGGTCTAATTTAGAACAAATAAGTAAATTTTCTTCCTTTTTAAAATTGAAATTTTTGTTACACTAGTTAAAAATTAAAAAGAATAGCTAAGTGATAATTAGAATGATAGTGTTTAAAGTGACATAAACACATGTCTAAAATTTTTTGGTTGATGAGATTACAAACCCCTCTCATATAATCATCTAAATTTGGACACTTCAAAGTTTTTTTGATTGGTATTCCTTTATTATAAATTAATATTTTTGAGGTTTCCAAAATTGCCCCTAATCTCAATTATAAAAGGGTACTTCCTCTCTCAACTCTTCAATTCATTTTGGGGCTTCAAAAATAGAAATACCCCTCCCATTTCCTTTACTAAACTTCCCTAGTAACATTATCGAGTTTCTGGTCATCCTCAAAGACAGTATCTAGTGAATTAAGAGGATAATTAGAGGAGGCATATTAAATAATAGGAGGTTCAAAAACATACGAAGCATACCAGACTTATGGCAAGAGATAATTTTGAAATCTCATTATTATCTGACATTGTTTATTTGGGTATCTTTATTATCCACAATCATGTTTCTTGAATATTTATTCCAAAATATTCTTCATTTCCTTCTACTATTATTTCATTTCAATTTTACCCACCAGTGGATTTTTATGAAATGCTATGAATTGAATCTTTTTTCATTTTTGGTAAAATGTACCATTTAACATGATAAATATAGTATGATAAGAATGTATTATTTTAACTAATATATCATGAATGGATTTTATTTATTGTTCTATAAATCCTTATTTCATGTTTATTTTTAATTGAATTGTTTTCTTTTCAAATTTCATGACATTTTGAGAAAAGAAAACATTTTTGTAAAAGAAAGGATATTTTCCTAATAAATCAATTTTAAGTGTTTTATCAAAATTAGATTTAATTTAATATGAAATTAATTAAATAGAGTTATTTTTTATATCCATATTATTACCATGATTTTATTGTGTTTATGATGGAATTATATTTATGAAATTAAATTGTTTTATATGGGTTATGATGGAATGATGTTTAATGAAACCGATTTTATTCCTTGGGTTATGATGAATGATTTATATTGTGGTGGAACATGTAAGAATGATATCATTATGAGATGGGTGGTACCTATATCTCCCTAAAATTCATTCATTAATGATTTTTATCTTAGGAGATTGACATTGATGCAATAAGAAATGATCTCAGTTTAGTAATATAGGGAAAGAACGAGGAGTGAACTCTATTTAGTAATAGACTTTGTCTGTTATGATTGTTTTAGTAAAGAGACTTTACTAATATGAAATGATTTTATTTGATTATGTGTATGAAAAAATATTTCATGTCTTTTTTTTTGAGTTTTGGGATTACATTGAACATTTATGATTTTTCACATGACATTATATCATGATCTTTTATATGAATGATATGATTTTCAAATGTTATTTTTTTATTCCCTATGATTATTATATGATTGATATATCCCTTATTTACCCCTACTGAGAATTTTAGGTCACCCTTTGTTATGTTTTTTTTACCCAGGTCATGAACGAGGGTACTAATTCAGATATGTCAAAAATAGTCTATTTATGAAGAATTATACAGGATACAATGTAGATGTTTTATGAAATATATGTTTATGTTTCCCAATTTTTAAAGACAATAAACCAATAAGGTCCTAGAATGTTTTTAAATTTTCTTTTCTATAAGTAATCTTCAATTTTGAATTAATACTTATGTATTTAATGTTTGGGTCATTATAGTTGGTAGGAGAGTAAAGTTATAGTTAACCCTTGGAATCTAGGATGAGAAAAACATAGTAATAACCCTAAGGATATGTCTATGTATAGGTTAGAATACTAGGGTTTTATAAATTATCATGAATAACCTGGGATAAAATATAATTTGATATTTTATTATTTATTATGTGTTTTTTACATTATATTTAGTGTTTCTCACACCATGCTTCTTGGTTTAAGTCAATGGATTGAACCCAAAGGAACCACGTTAATTTTGAATGCAATGGAAAATGAAATGATCATTCTCCTGAGAATAAAATGTTATGGGAGATGAAAAGAAAAATCTTCTAGTTATGCCCACAAAAGATTCACAATCTATGAATCATGAAGGACTTCCAAATGAAGAAAAGAAACATCAAAATTATGTTATGTCCTTCATGAGGCATCATCCACCATCCTTCAGTAAGTCTTCTAATCCATTAGTGTCCAAACAATTGTTCAGTAAAAATGAAAGAATATGTTTAGTCCTTAAATTTTATAATAATGAGAAATTTATCTTGGAATTCTATCATTTAGAAAGAGAAGCTGAAAATGGTGGAATCTTTTTAAGAATATGAGGAAAAGAGATGAAATTTAATCCAATGAATGGGTTGACTTCAAGAACATATTTTTCAATAATTACATTCCTTATATTCATAAAAAAGTATATAGGAGTTCCTTGATCTTTAGAAAAAGTGTGATGAATCTGTTGGTGCCGATGAAGAAAATTCTAAAAGAGTAACAAAGTATGATTTTGGAATTATTATCCAACCTGAGTGTAAAATATATCAATTATTATGTGTCTTAAAACCAATTCTCTAAATGGAATTAGCCATAATAGATATCTACAGATTTGAGGATATAATTTCATGTTCTCTTAAGGTTGAGATGGAGATTAGAGTTACCCATAAATATTATGGGTTTGATAAGAAGAGAAAAATGGAATTTAAGGGAAAATCTAAAGACCACACTGAAAAGAAGATGAGTTTTACCTTATTCTAAATGTTTAGAAAGAGACATTGAGTAAATTTCCTTAAAGGGTCTAGAAAATGTTCTATTTCTAGGATAGAAGGTCATTATGTATTCGAATGCCGAAGTGATTGGAAAAATATGAATAATGATACAAATAAAAAAAGGTTACACAGAATGAACATCCTACACATAAATATTAAATGTGAAAGGAAATGGGACATTATTCCAATCAATTCCCAAATACAAGGGTTATTGATGATTACCAACATCACCAAACCTTATGTCCATAGACTAATGTAATTCACATGCGATCACTATCACTGATGTGGAGTACAATAATAATGTTGTAAAAGCTACACTTACCATCCACTCTAATTTATAAAGTGTTTTATTTGATTTTGGATCCCCCCACTATTTTATTTCTGAATATTTTTCTAAGGGTATCAATTTATTACCTAAAAAATAGATATTGAGTTAGTTGTGACAACTCCTATGGAACAATAGTCACAACAAAAGTTAAAAATTATTCCCTAGTTGATATTTGTGGGAATGTTCTTCCTACAATACTTTTTAGCTTTCCTATAGTCTAATAGTTTGTGATTATTTTCATGGATTGACATTATCTAAATGGAGTTCATATCAATTTCCAAGGAAGGGATTTCTCATTTTATATTCTGGATCAATATATGATAATCTTTTGATGAAATGGTGAATATAACCTTCTAGTAGGAATTTCTTCCATCTCATGGGTCTTTATTCTAATAAATGAAGGATAACTACCTCAAATGTATGGGGAGAAACTTACAATTATGAATACTCATATTGTACGAGTCTTTCATGATTCATTTCTCAAAGAATTTTGAGGTCTTCCACAGAATCATGAGTTTAAGTTTTCAATAGGACTCGTACGAAGTGATTAGAATATTTCAATGACAACTTATAGAATATCCCCAATTTAGTTGAAAGAATTGAATAAGAAAATCCAAGATAATCTTGAAAAGGGATGCATACTCCCTAGTGCATCACCTTGGGTAGCGATTGTCTTATTTGCTAAGAAGAAAGATGGATCAATGGGACTCTACATCGATTATCAAGAACATAACAGGATCACTATCAAGAAAAAATATCCTCTTCCCCACATTGATGAATTATTTTAGAAACTACGCAGAGGTCAATACTTTTTCCAATAATGATATTCATTAACGATATCATCAATTAAGGGTCAAGAGGGAAGATATACAAAATATGACATTCTGTACAAGGTATGGACACTATGAATTTATAGTGATGCGTTTTGGACTTACAAATGGCCTCCACTATATTCATTTATCTAATGAATAGATTTTTTAGAATCTATATTGATCTTTTTTTGGTATTATTTATAGATTATATTATTTTCTATTTGGGGATAAAGGAAGAACATGAATATTACTAGATAATTGTACTGAAGACCCTTAGAAATTCGGTGCATTATGAACAATTTACCAAGTGTGAATTTTGGCTTCATAAAGTTTAATTTTTGGGTCACTAATCTCAATATATGGGAAATCTATGGATCCAAAAAAAGGGAATTTATTGAAAATTGGTCGAGACCAACAATGGTAACTGAGATAAGAAGTTTTCTTGGTTTTGATGGATATTACTGATATTTCATAAAATATTTTTCATGATTATCAAATCCACTCACCAAGATGAATCAGAAAGGAGTTGAGTTCGTGTTGAGTGAGGAATGTGAAGAGAATTTCAATGGGCTAAAAATAAGGTTATAAAATGCACATATAATCTCACTGCCTTATATTAGAGAATGGTTTGGGATCTATAGTGATTCATCCAAGAAGGGGATGGGATGTCTTCACATGAATACTAACATGGTGATATCTTATGCCTCATGAAAATTGAAAATATATGTCCAAAATTACCCATCTCATGATTTGTAGTTAGATGCGGTAATATTTTCATTAATGATATGGAGGTATTATATCTATGGTGAAATTTGTGATATTTATTCTGATTATAAAAAGTTTAAAGTATATTTTCAGAAAAAAGGAGATGAATATGTGCCAAAGAAGATGCTTGGAGTTGATCAAAGATTAGGATTGTTCAACACATTACCACCCTAGGAAAGCGAACAAGGTGGAATATAATTTGAGTCTAAAGGGCCATGCTAGCCTATCCATGATGAGGATCACAAAATATCCAATATTTATGGATTTTAAAAGGATAGATCATGAAATTTTTGAAGAATGGGATAAATATTATCTTTTTTATAATGAATCTTAAACCATCTATATAAGTAATGATTAAGGAGGCATTGAAGGATGATGTAGAGCTACAAAATAAGGTGACAAATATTCCTGAATTCAACCTTTATTGTTATGGAATAATAAGGTTTAGAAAGCGTGTTTGTATTCATACCGTACCAAAATTAAAAAAGGATCTATTGGATGAGTCTCATAGGTCTTCATTCTCTATTCATCCGAGAATCCCAAATATGTACATGGATTTGAAAGAGTATTTCTGGTGGGATGGCATGAAATAAGATATAATTGATTATGTCTCCCGATGCTTTGTTTGTTATCAAGTAATAGTTTAGAGGTAGAAGTATAAGGGGATGTTACAAACAATACCCATACCAAAATTGAAATGGGAAAACATCACTATGGAATTATTCTTCGGACTTCCAAAAACATCTAAAGGCCATAATGCTAAATGGGATAAGGTTTATCTCTTTATGAATTCATCACACTTCATTGCTATTAGAGAGTATTTCTATCTTTATCACCTTCCCCTGATATATATAAAAGAACTGGTATGATTGCAAGGAGTACCACTTTCCATTATATCTGATCAGGATCCAAGGTTTACCTCGATGTTCTAGAGAAGTATTCAACAGGCTCTAAATAGAGAGATAAGTGTCAGCACTACTTATCATCCATAGATAGACATCTGGTCTGAGAGGACAATTCAATCTCTGGAATACACATTGAGGTCATTCTTTTTGTATTTAAAATGTTGTTGGGATCAACACCTACATTTTGTGGAATTTTCTTACAACAATAGCTTTCACTCCAGTATTTATATGGAATATTATGAAGCCCTCTATGAAATAAGTGCAGAACACTAACTTATAGGGATGAAGTTGTGGAAATAAAGTTGTTAGTACCTGATCTTGTGGATGAAGTGATTTAAAAAGGTCATATCTATTCAACAACA
Organism: Viscum album; assembly: GCA_963277665.1. Taxonomy (NCBI): domain Eukaryota; kingdom Viridiplantae; phylum Streptophyta; class Magnoliopsida; order Santalales; family Viscaceae; genus Viscum; species Viscum album. The sequence goes on from OY728161.1 coordinate 434,585,709, forward strand.
AATAAGTGTATGTCAGAGTCAACAAACAAGTTATGTTGTAAACCGATGAAAAGGCTTAGTATTTTATGGGGGAGACAAGGTGCTTCTATGAATATATCCCTAGCATGGAGTAATGAGATTTGGAAATAAGGTCATGCTGAGCCCTTGGCATATCAGACCTTTTGATATTCTAGATCATGTTGGGAAGGTATCTTACCAATTGGAAATTCCATGGAATATCTCTCATGTTAATGATTTTTTCCATGTATATATCATGAAAAAGTACATTCATGTTCCTTCATATGTACTAGTCTTAGAAGTTGTACCACTGGAGCGAGATCTTTTTTATGAAGAACAACTAATATATATTTTGGATCCTAGTGAAAATGTTTATGAAATAAGACCACATGTTTGGTTAAAGTTTAATGGAGGAACCACCAATTTGGGGAATCTATGTTTGAACTTGGGGATATGAAGAGGGAGTGGTATCCTCATTTTTTTTGTTTCCAAATGACAAATTTTGAGGGTAAAATTCATTTTAAGGGGGGTAGAATGTAATACCTAGATGTTTTTATGAAATATTTTTTAAATAATTTTAATTATTCAACAACTTTAATTGCATGAAATCATGAGTTTAAACAAACCGTGAGATTCCATTGATATAAAAATAACATTATAACCTATCCATTTAGTTAGAAGGAGAAAATATAACTAACTTTGGAAAATATATGGTGAGTTGATTGGCTACCAATTATTTAAAAAATATATAAATTAATTATATTTCGTATTAATAAATTGAGTGAATTACTATTAGTAAATTAAATTAATGATATATATATTATTCATAATAAAATATTTTTTATATTCATCTGGTAGATATTTTTTATAGGGTATGAATAAACCCTCTTTTTTGTATAAAAACATATGTATTTTAAAATGAGGATTTTCTGCCATTTAATGGTAAACCCCTTTTAATTAATATTTTGGAAACAGTAATGATTTTAATATTAAATATTAAACATGTTATTTGGTATTAGGATATAAAAATTTACTCTGGATAAATTTTTTTAATTTTTCTGATAACCTTCATGTTTTGATGAATAGTAAAAATATGCTAAATTTTAATTTAAAACAATATTTTTCACCGAAATAATTTATATGGTTAAATTTTATTATTTAATTGTTTCAATATATAAATATAATAATTTTTTTAAATTTAATATAATTTATTTCATTGTAAATAAATTTACATTGAATTCAGATGTAAAAATATTTCAATATTTTCAAATATTTTAACTTTTAAAACCCAATTTTTCATTTCTACAACGAGATTAATGTTAAATTAATTACTAAAAATTATGGGTTTCCAATTTTTAAAAATGGATTCCATATTTGGAATTATTATGTCAACATTATTTAAATAACATTATTTTATTTTGTGGAAATATGAATACTAACTTCAGTAAATTTTATTAACGTAGTAAATGGTTAAATCAGGTAATTGAGGGCAAAAATAATATTTTAAAATTACCCTAACACTAGTATTAATATAAATTTATGATTATGTTTAAAACTAAAGCATAATTGGGTTGAAATGTTATCCATTTCAATCCACTTGGATTCAATTAGGACATTTAATTTATTTTATTTAGAGAAAAGTTAAGTTTGTCTCACTCAAATATTAATAATTAAATCATTTTTAAAATAATGTAATACACTATTAAATTGGACTATAAATATTCATTTGAAAGATAATTTTTTTTATTTTTCATGGTAATTTATTTTTAATTTTTGGGAAATATAAAATTACCTTAAAGTATTATAATTTGATGATTTAAAAATTAAGTAATTGAGGAGAAATAAATAAATAAAACATTAAAAAATAATAAAAACTATCAAAAGACCCAAAAACATGCCAAAATATGATTTGTTGACTATATATATAACATAACCATCAAAGGATAAATTTGATGGTCATTTTGAACCTTATAAAAGAGATTAATACATTTATATTAGTTTATTACAAGTGATATTAAGGTTTTCCCATTCATAATCTCATAAGTATAACATTTTTAATGGGATATTTTCCTAAAAATAAATTTGACTAAAAATTTTATTCTTAAATTTATTAGATTTATATTTATTATAGAATTTTATGATTAATTTTTATTCAAAAGTAAGTATATTAAATTATTACACAATATTGATGTAGTAATTATTTAATTAATGGATATATCAAAATACTATTACGAATAATATTAAAATAAATATAATTTTGGATAATTAACATATCCAATGAATTTTATAGAAGAAAATGACCTTTTTGGAATATAATAAAATAGTTGGATCATAGTTATCTAGATATCATAATATTGTGAAAAATTAATGAATTTAATACTGTCAAATGGGAAACTATTGAATGTTTATCAAAATAGCGTCTTATAAAATTATTTAAAAATCATAAATCATTTTAAAAAATATATAATACCTATGATACTGTAGAAAATGTTATAAATTATTCATATATAGTCTAATTTTCAAAAACTAAGTAAATGTTTTACCCTTTTAATATTAAAATATTTGTTACTGAAGTTTAAATTTAAATAGAATAACTATGTGTTATTTAATATGATAATGTCTAAATTGAAATAAACACTTGTAGAATTTTTTTTCTGTTGATTTGTTTAGAAACCTATCCCATTTCATCTTCTAAATTTGGACACTTTTGAGGTTTTTGGATGGGAAATTATTTTAATGTAAATTAATATTTTTGAGGTTTCCAAAGGTTCCCCTCACCTCGATTTAAAAGGGAACCTCCTCCCCCAACTATTCACTTCATTTTGAACCTTCATGCCCATCCATCCCCTACCCATTTCCCTTCCTCAACTTATATAGTTACATTCTATAAGTTCTGGTCATATTCAAATACCAACTCTAGTGCACTAAGAGAAGATTTGGAGGAGGCACGTCAAAGAAGAGGGGGTTTAGAAACATACAGAGCATATCAGACCAATGGTGAGGGATAATTTTGAAATCTCCTTAGTGTATGAGATTGTTTAATGGGGTATTTTATCATTCACATATGTGTTTCTTGAATATATATTCCAAAATATTCTTCATTTACATCAACTATTATTTGAAGTCAATTTTACCCATTAGTGAATTTTTATGAAACCGTATCAATGGAATCTTTTTTAGTTTTCGGTATGAAGTACTTTTTGACTTTCCAAAAAAAGTATTAGAATAATGTGTTCTTTTAACTTATATGGAATGAATAGAATTTTATTATGCTTCCATAAATCTCAATTTCAAATTTATTTTCAATTGAATCATTTTCTATTAAAATCTCACAATATTTTTAGAAAATAGAATATTTTTGAAGAAGAAATGATATTTTCCTTCAAAATCAATTTCAAGTGTTTTCTCAAAATTATTTTCAATAAAAGAAGATATTATCCAAATATGGTTATTGTTTCTATCCCTATTGTTGAATTTATTTGATTTTACTTATGATGGAATGATATTTATGAAATCCATTTGATTTATATGGATTATGATGGAAGGATGTTTAATGAAACCTGTTTTATTCTTTGGGTTATGATGATTGATTTATGTAGTTGTGGAACATGTAAGAATGATTTCATTATGATATGGGTGGGATGTATATCTCCTTATAATTCATTGGGTAAATATTTATATCTAATGAGACAGAAATGGTGGGGAATATAAATTCTCTGTGTTTATTAATACAAGGCTTGAATGAGCATAGAACGTGGTTCAGTTGTAGACTTTGTCTGATGTGATGGTCTTGGAAATGAGCCTTGGATAATATTAAATGATTTTATATGCTTATGTGTATGAAAAAAATTTAATGTCTTAGGTTATGACTTTTGGGATTAATTTTATCTTTAATGATTTAACATGTGACATGATATCATGACCTTCTATATGCAGGATATGATTTTCAAATGTTATTTTTTTATGCCCTATGCTTATTATATGATTGATATATCCTCTGTTTACCCATACTGAGAATTATAGCTCACCCTTTATTATATTTCTTTTCTTCAGGTCATAAAAAAGGTTATTAAGTAAGATATTTCAAAAATGAATCTAGTTATGAATAAATAAGTTTGAGACACTGTTGATGTTTTATGAACCATTTGTTTATGTTTCTTAGTTTCAAAAGAAACTAAACCAATATGGTCCAAGAATTTTTTTAATATGTTTTTCAATAATTATTCTAAAATTTTGTAGTAGTATATATTTATTTAAATTATGGCCCATTGTAAATAATTCTCCCAAAAGACAAGTAAATTTTGGCTAAGGCACAACAATGAGGGAATGGGAGCAATGCCATCCAGCAGGGCTATGGGCATTTTCACCTCAACCATCCACCCAGTAGATGTCAGTAATTTCCCACCTAGGGCGAACATTAGATCAAGAGTCACTTGGTCTATCTCATCTCATGATTCATTTCCTCCAACAAGGGAGGTGTAAATAAATTTCATAAAAATTTTCCCTCTAAGATAACCTTCATCAATAAACTTGAAGAGGATCTGAAAATGGGAGGATAAAATACAAAAAAGGATGAAAAGAGCCATCCTACAATTCTTTAGGTGTTATGGAACCCCCAATGAATTATGAATTAGTAAAAATTATTGGATATCAGTCCCACAGACCACACCGAGGATGATTCAAATGAATAAGAGAAAAGGTAGGATATTTCCTCCCAAAATATGATATGCACTGAGCCAGATGGAGTGCATACCAGGAATCAGAGGGCCACCCAAAATCTTGTCACCCAAATGGCCAATACCTCATTACCCCCCCCCCCCCCCCACACACACAAATTCTAAATATCTAGAAGAATAAAATCAAGGACACATACATCCCTCCTCATCCTCCAAAGGATAACGAGTCCCTAACACTTGTAGAGAGATTTTCTTGCAAGGAGGAATAAATGGGAGAGTTGATGTGAATCAATGCTAAGATTCTCTATGGAATCCATCCTACATGATATGTTCCCCAGCCAGAACATCAACATACATATGAATTAGGTGGGCCTCTTCCGCATGAGCTCATCCTGACAAATGAATCAAGGCTAGAATGCACATCCTAGATAGCATTGGATCCATTAGTCTACCTTAATCCAATCCATAAAGGTTATCAATATTTCCCTCCATTGAGGATAAATAAAGAACAGATCTAGGAAAATCCAAAAATGATTCCCCTCGGCTGGGTATCTATGTGAAATACCAAAAAAGATGACACATCCAAATTTCCCTCTACTATTCCTGCTCACCCTCAGGTTCAACAAGGACACACATCAATGTCTCATTAATACCATAGATTCATTCGAAGTTTCAGAATAATCCATGGAAGGGATATGCACATAGATACAACTAGAAAATAAAGCTTACCCTGATTGGGTGAGAAAATTTCTATTCCAACCAAATTTTGTGAACCTCGCATTCCCAATATTCAATGGCTCAAGTGATTCGTAAAAACATCACATTCAGTATTTGTCTTAGTGTGATCAAAAAATGGGATCCCTAGAGTAACTGGGGCAGTAAATCTTTGATGCTTTGTGGAAACCTTGAAATGATCGACTTTCATATGATACAATACTTTTCTATCTCATTTAGTGATGTGATGGGAGGATCTACAATTTTAGTAACCTCGTGAACAAAATTTAGTGACCTCATGAACTAAAAATAATTGTGATGAAATTAAATAGTCTTAAAATTTATTTCTACATGGAATGGTCTGAAATAATCTTTTGACTAGCCACTCTCCCATGATGAGGATCTTTCTATGTGCATCGACAACATCCACGATGATAAGAAAACTCCACTCATTCTATTGATGTATACAAGTGGGATTTAAGAATTCTATTAATTTTCCCTTATAATATAAGAATCCTTACAAAAAACTAATCGCAAGTCCCAGAGAACCCCATCTCCCCAAGGAAAAATAGTTAGAAGAGCTGAAATAGCTTCTGTTATGCTCAGGCTTCCCAAAATACCAGCTCTAGCTCCTAGGCCGACACCAAACTATTCAGGGCCCCATGGATGTCAACAAAAACTCCCACCTCAATAGAACGAGTGAAGGGTGTAAAGGTGAAATCTGTTTTAGAATCAAAAGAAAAAAAATTACTCATTTCGAGAGGACCAAGTATATGGAAATTTCTAATCCTCCATAAACTACCCGAATGGCCCAAAGTCCTTCATTTTTATTGAGTTTTGATAACCCCTTTTGTCAAGGGATTATGGGGAACCCTTACAAGGCCCATAGCCTCAGAGATTACAAGGCCCGTAGGCTTAAGATATTACATGACCCAAAGGACTTAGGAAATTCAACTAGACTGTCTACAAGTAACTACCCCTCCCTAATCATCTGTGTCATGATAGAAGTTCTCCACCTTTTCATAGCCATCTGTCTAGGCATCCTATGCAATCACAGGATGGTACTAATGTCATAGCCATACCCTCTCATTATGAAAATCTATTTGGCTCTACTCTGGTGAGTGCAACTGCTCTGAATCCACTTTTAGGGTTACTGCTTTTTTGTAGTGTGTTTGGGGAAACTGCATTTGGCCTGACGGCTTTGAGGTGGCCCGAAAACCCTACTGACCCGAAGGCCTGGGTGGATTGAAAGCCTTAAGGACTTTAAGCCCAAACTGGTGGCCCAAGGTGAATAGTTCTAGCTGCTACAGTACCAAACATTACCTGTTACAGTAACTGCTATAGTGCTTGCTGCAGTACCCGTACAGTGTAAAGTTCTGCTATAGTACATGTACAACGTGCAGTTTGATACAGTGCCTGCACGGTGTATAGAACTACTATAGTGCCTGCTATAGTGTACATTTCTACTACAATGCCTGCTACAGTACCTGTACAGTGTGCAGTTCCTCTATAAACTGCAACTTTCACTATCTTCATAAATAAATAAGCCTATAAAGTTGGTCTTGAAGGCTGAAAATGATATTTTCTTTTCTGATGGATACTAGTCCACACCATTTAGGAGTATATTTTCTTCAAGTACCTCATACTAAGAATGATAGATTTCAGAAACGCCAATATGGGACGACTACCAGTGCAAGTGGAATATATTTCTACCATTGACCCTGATGAAGGAGGATAGAGTAAATGTATGTTTTCAAAAAAGAAAAGAAGATTGATAGTTGGATGATATGATAAATGGTAAAACGATCTGATGGAACACTCCGTGAATATTATAAGCAGCTGACTATGATCCAAACAACTCCTAATACAACACAAATGGCATCCTTGGCCCTGAAATCCTCAATAGGTTGACCATCCAAAAAGTAGTTTGATCAGAAAGGAAGAGGGTAAGTTATGGAAGATAAAACCATTCCAAATCCAAATTTGGCATTGAACCTCTCGTACTTTATACCATCAGATCTTAAGAAATAGGAACTTCCCCACCAAAGATAACTTCCATAAGTAGATGATGAGGCAGAGTCATCCTCAGAAGAGGAGTTGATATTCATCTCAGTTAATGTCATTCACTTAATATATCCCTTCTCTGACGATGAGTATGGCTATGAACCCTAGTACCCCACATCCAATTAGGGAGCTAGAGTAAGAGTCCATAATAGTATGGGATATCAAGGTAGACACAGTTGGTATAGAAATTAACCTTATGTCCATACCCTCACTCAAACCGTTAGTGTTGCAGAAACTCACGAAGGAGCGCTCCTGTGGACCCAATAGAGATAGGAAATCTCCACATCGCCTATAAGAAGCCATTATGGTCCAACTTATTTTAGAAAATTTATAAAAAGAAAAACATGTGTCAATTTTCCCTTGGTGTGTGGACAGACCGTCATCAACCATCCTAAAAAAAGATGAAATCTTCTACAACTCTGATCCTAAGGGATGACCCATCATCATCAAATGATCAAACTCCTAATGCACCTATGAAATAGCATCCCCATGCTGGGAAGGACCAGCCTTTAGACCAGAAGTATGATATCCTCAAGAAACTCGCCTTAGTACTAGAAAGACTATCAATACTAGAATCTATATGTTTATCTAGTGATCTTATAGAATCACTCATAGAGGATTTCCTAAGACCCTAGGAGATTGAATAAAAAGTGACATCTGCTGAATTCTACCGGACAAAGACCGATCTTTTAAAATTTCATGTAGTGATCTTATTCACAAATAATGATGAGGAAGCCATTATGTAGGGGAAAATGAAACCTTTATATGTGTCTAGAAGGATGAATGGTTTTGGTATCTAAAGATTATTTATATATAATGGATCTAGGGTTAATATCATCCAACTGAGAACACTTCGTCGGATGGGTTGCAATGAGGATAATATGACTCTAGAACCACAACTCTATTGGGCTGTGAAAAAAGTTAACAGATGTTGTTATGCCTAATTATGCTCAAAACCCAGTTTGGAGACCACGTAGAAAACTCATAATTTTTAGTGGTTTGGAAAAAAATTACCTTAAATGTCCTATTAGGAAGGATCTGGCTGAAAAAACATGTAGAAATTCCCTCGTCATAACATTAATGCATCAATTATTTCATTAATGGGAAGAATGGGACAATTCATAGTGATACGGCCCAATTCGAATATTGCAAGTCTCATTATATCGAATTGTGATTCTATGAAAAAAAGGGAAGAAAACATCATTCAATTTAACTGATTGGATTTCCACACTAAATGTTTTATAAGTTGTCTTGGGTGACCTCTTCAAGCATCTTGGTGAGGAGTACATATTGACCATCAACTGGATTGAGTGAATGAGTCCAAATTTGAATCTGTACTTTTCAGTCCTCATGATTATAGTCCTGGCCACTGATCCCAATAGTGTTTAAAATCCTAGTAAACACAATGGTAATGGTGAATGCTCGATTTGAAATACCTTAAATAAATATTCAGGGTACGTGGTTATTCATACTTCACCCAATAAGTTATATAAGAATGAAGAAACTAGTCATTCCTTCACTCCAACCTCTACAGAAAATTCCTCGCTGTCAGTCAGGCTAGAAGAAGTCGTATTGGCCTCTAAATGCCAAGAATATAACTCTTCCCCTAACTCTAGAGATATCATATCAATTATTTTTCCATGATCATAAGAGTAAGTAGACGTGGAGGATGTATATGGGGAAGAAGAAGATCATAGGGATTCCCCTACACCATTTTAAGTGGGTGTTTCTACCACTATTGTAGAACTCAAAAAAAATCTAGCTACAGAAGAAGGTCCACGAACAATGATGATATTTTTTAAATTTATTCTAAAGATAAAAAGGTATACACCTCCTTCCTATGGATGTTTCACATTGTTTTTTCCTTGAAGTAAACAGAAATTATAGGACTCAATATTAATGTGGCCACTCACCACTTAGGCCTACCAGAAGATCATTAGGGTTACAAATAGGCGGCTAGGAGAACTCACCCAACACAAGATACAAAAATATAGGATGGATTGACAATATCATCAGAGCCAACTTCATTTGGGAAGTACAATAACCTATCTAACTGGCCAATATAGTCCCCGTTAAAAAGAATAATTGAAAAATTGGGTTCTGTATCGATTTCTGAGATCTCAAACAGAACTATCTAGAAGATGATTTCCCAGTCCTGATTGTAGAATTGTTGATTGATGGGACAAATAGATATCAGGACCTCTACTTCATAGATAGATATTTAGGATACAACCAGATTTGAATCGCCCAAGAAGATGAAGAGGCCAATTCTTTTAGGGCACACTAGGGGTATTTTGTTATAGGGTAATTCCCTACGGTATGAAGAATGTCAACACCACATACCAGTGATCCATACATCACATCTTAAATCCCATCCTGGGAATTTTTGTTGAATTCTATGTTGATGACCTAGTGGATAAATTGTGGTGACATCAAGAACACCTGACACATCTTGAAATAGGCTTTGAAAAATTGTGATAATATAGCTTGAAAATGAATCCATTGAAGTATTCATTAATTATTACTATTATAAAATTTCTTATCCTCATCGTATGCCTTCATGGCATCAAATTCAACCCTGAAAAAAATAATTCTATACCTGATACCTTATTCCTTAGTAACTTCACTTAGTTATGAGGGTTTTAAGGGAACTTAGCCTACATCCAACACTTTATATCCATCCTTTCCAAAAAAAAATAGCCTTTAACATGTTAATGAATAAAGGGGAATCACATCAATGGACTGATGATTTTCCATAGGAATTAGAAAATTTCATGAAATATCTCTTATTTCTTCATGTTTTATTGCCTCCTAATGAAGGAAGACCACTCATTTTGTATGTGACATCCAAAGAGTGATCCCTGGGTTCTTTCCTCGCACAAAATAATGACACCTTTAGTGAAAACACTTCAATTATCTAAGCTGAACCGTGATTGATGTTTATTCTGATTAATCTAGTATCAAAAAAGCTATTTGGAACTGATATTTTCTTTCCCAAATTCAATTCCCTTCCTACTACATCATGAGGTCCACTTGGTCTCTCATAAAAACCCACTCAACTACCTTCTCAACCATCCAATGTTGACTAGGTGTTATTCCGGGTGGTCAGTCATTCTATAGTATTTTGATATCCAGTTGATACCGTAAAAAACATCAAAGGCCGAGAACTTTTTATATTTCCTGCCAAAGCATCCCTCATTGGATATTACTTAATCAAAAGGTGAACTTACTGATGAATAGGTTTTCTTTGTAAATGAAGATTCCTATACATGGGAGATGCATCATGATGATGCATTCAAATGATTGATAGAAAAAAGTATGGAATACCCCCATCTCAAAAGGTGGGGCTATGAATCATCCTCATATATCCTACATAGGATGTCTTTTCATACTCCTTCATGTTGTTGGACGGGTGTGAAAAAAATAAAGCAGAATACCAGGATCTCATTGTAGGGTTGGATCTAGCACTTTATTCTCAAATAGAATACCTGATAATGAAAAGAAATTTCATATTTGGTTATTTGTAAGGTTAACAGTAACTACGCCATAAAAAATTAAGAGTTGATCCCTTTGTTTTACCATGTATTAGGAATGATGGATGAATTCCCGTCAGAGATGACATTATCATATTTCCCCTAGGAAAAAAATGTGAAATCCAATGCATTAGGAAATGCATCCACAACTCTGGCTGACCTAGAATGGGATGGAATAGTCATCATCTTTTTCCAATTTTGTATAGTCTTTCCATTCATTCAATCCAACATGGAATAATTCAATGAGATTATTCCTGTCACTGAGTCATATGGTCGTACTACCATCTAGATAACACCCATTTGAAAATACCCCAAAAGGGGAGAACTCCTCCCAAACAGAGCAGGAAGTGATAAAATTAGGAGATGAGTGGTTAATTTTGTTCTATACGATGACCAAAATAAAAAAAAGGTCATCCTTAAAGAATTTCCATGATGGGGCCCATATAAGTAGAATCGATGGATAATATACCATTTTATTCATGAATGAAGTACACAATAGAGCCTATGCTTCATATAAATTGGGATCCAAGCATTCCCAAAAAATCCAATGGCTTGGGTACTACTGGCCCACTGTGATGTAGGACCGCATTGACATTTCCTTCCAAGTTCTTGAAAATTTCATCCAGCTTCCCCAAGAGTTACTTCACACAAATAATTACACTTGGCCATTTTCCATATATGGAATCGATTTCGTAGGACTATACCCACCTACTACGTACAAAAAATTTTAATACATCCCCACAATAATAAAATTATTTTCCAAATTGGTAGAATCTATTCCAATCAAAGAGGTAAAATATAGAAGAATTGTCAGCTTTGTAAAATCCCACATCATCACTAGATTTGGTGTTCCTCATACAATACAACTGGACAATGACACTGATTTCTGATATGATAAATTGAAAAATTTATACCATAGGTATGGTATCAAAACCAATTCTTTGTCCCACTATCATGAAGCATATAACGAACAGACAAAGGACATAAAAAAGACCCTATCCAATATAGTCCAAACTATGATATACACATATAAGATATTTTTGCTGGATAATCTTATCTATGCTCTGTGGTCTTACTGAAATACCACCCAAATGGCTACTCAAGCAACCCGACATTCAATGGTATACGGGATGGCGACAGTCCTGATAATTGATGGTCAACTACCCTAACATTGTTTTCCCATTTATGATACATTATACACAGATGATAAATCCTAAAAGTGACTATATGTATTAGAATATCTTGATGACAAGAGATTTCCTTCCTTGGACCATTTGGAAATTTTCCAAAACCAGCATTCACGATCCTTCAACAAAAATATGTGCATGTGGTCCTTCATCAAAGGAGAAATGGTGCTGGTCCTTAGAACATTTATGATACAAAGAAAGAATAATCTATAGTTAGAACCATAATGGGAAGGACCCTATGATATAAATATGGTATATTTTAATGGATCTTATTCCTTGATATCAATGGATTGTCAGCTCATCACAGTGCCTACCAATGCAAGGATCATGAGGAAATATTCCATGTATCCAATGGAATAATTGAATTATCCACATGATGTTAAACTGTATGTCGTATGTCTTGTCTAATTGAAGGTAAATTGTATTGAGTTCATCCTAATTGTATGATGTAAAACTTCAAGGTGAAACATCCATACTTCATGACATTAAACTGCATGGCATCTGACATCCTTTCCTCATGATGCTAAACATTATGGGAAATTTCCTCCATGTAAGACATTAAATGCATGCCCAAATCATCCAATTATTATGATGTTAAACTATGTAAAAAACATACACATTGTATGATGTTAAACTGCATAGCACATATGTCCTAACTGTGAGACTTTAAACTAAAGGGTACCTATCTCCCTACCACATGATGTAAAATGGTACAAGGATCATTTTGTTTTAATCAATGATTCATCACACATGAGTCAGATCTATGTAGGAAAAAAATACAACTTTCCCTTGTTCTTATGTGAGAGGTAGATCATCTTGGGAAATACATTTCTCCAAAACTATGTTTGTTTTAATTCATTGTACAACTAGATAATTAGGGATTCCCATTTTCCACATCCTAGCCTAGCCACTGACATTCAAAAAAAAAATGCCCCCTACCAATGGGTGCACCAAGCCTATCATGGGAATCCAATTTGTAGAACTACGTATATTTTGATTCCTTCTCTCATAGGATAAATAGTGATTCCCAAATTCCATATCCTAGCCCATCTACCACCATTCAAGAAAACAATTCCACTTTCCCTACATATGGGCTAGACCTATGAATGGATTTTCTCACAGAACTAGATACAACTTGATTCCAATTTTTTAATGGGATACACAGTGATGCCTGGATTCAAAATATTGTTGTAGCCACCCCATGATAAAAATTTCCCTTGTCATACTATCAATGTTCTCTACATTGACGGGAACTCCTACAGATCCTTGTTTCTCACACCAATCATAGCTCGTGTGAGCTTATAAATCACGGTAAAGGTATTTCCTCACATGAAATGCCCAAAAGTACCTAATGGGGACATGCAGTCCTAAATTGAAGACCATAAAAGGAATTACATGTTTCCTCTCTGCATGATATTAATATTCATGGAACTCTAAGAACTATATGTGGATTGATTCTATCTCTAAGGGATATATAGTGATTCTCATATTCATATTTCCTGGTTCAGCCACCCCGGAATTTAAAATTCCCCATTCCCATGCATGGGTCCGACCTACGTTGGAGGCTTCCCAGGAACTACATATGGTTTTATTCTCATCCTGGCGAGATGTGTAGTGATGCCCGGAACCTATGTCCTAGGTCTATCACCATCATAACATACATGCATAAGATTCCCCCATGCGTATGGGAGAGACCTACATAGTAGACTCCATTTAGAACTATGTGTAGCTTTATTATCATCCCCATGAAAGACATAGTGATACCCATGTCTCTATCTTCCAGCATAATCCTGACATTCCCAATCTTTTACGTTTTTACACCTTCTTTCTAACCACATGAAGTTAAAATGCACAGCGTATTAAGAAATATTTATGGCTTTATTATCATCACAATGATATACATAGTGAGGTCTAGACCATATTCCATTGGCCCATACAAAAATGAAAAAAACAGAATTCCCCTATATTATATGCATGAATGTTGATCTTCAAATACAGTATTAAATTTGGATTCCATATTAGGAATATGATAAGAAATCAAATTTCCCCAACATATGAGTTGGATCAGTGTAGTGATATCCATACTTCATGACCGATTTTGGTTTTAATATTTAGCATATGTACCCAAACACATCCTTTCTATTTAATAGTCTCTAATCCCTGGGAATATAAAATATCGATAAACCACCATGGAAATAGGAAATGGATGGTCAATTTTTTTAGGGAACCTATTCTTGGTTATGCACACAATTCCTGGGTGGCTTTGCATATGTTTCCCCAAAAACGGCTTGTCAACCAGAGACAAATTCTTCCTTCAGATATTCTTCTCCTACCAATATATGACATAATGGATACCATGCCCCACATCATTATTTAGAATACGAGAATCCCTGGGATCGTGGTTTTCTTCTACATATCCAAATATGCAGAGAGAACACTAGAATATCTTTTCCTAATTTTCTGTTAAGTTACTTATGATCACATCGGTAGTTAGTCCCCTGAACATGACATTAAACTATGATTCTATGTTCCTAACAACACATCATTAAACTGAATGTCCAAAGTCTGAATCACATGAAATTAAACTGCATGATATAAAAAACGAGGGTGGTCTGATTCCAAAGTAATGATTGAAATCCTCAAATCCTGGACTATCCATCCCAAAATTAAAAATTCCCCCTCTATGCATGTTATCAAAAATCATGTAGGGTGTTTTTAGAATCAAGACTGATTCATGGAATTACCCCCATCCTCGCATGATTCATGAAAACACATGAACATCATAGTTTGGACCTAGCCATTAAATGCAAATATCCCCACTGTTATATGTACGATCCAGATCTACATAGGATGTTTCTAGCATGGTCAATAGTGTTTTCCCCGTACACCCATACATGACATAAATATGTATGGTGGAGTCATGTGCATGATTTTCTCCATTGATGAGTTTATATTCATGAAATTACTTATTCCAATGCCCAAGATAGATCAACATGGGGGAATGGAAGTTATGTCCTTTTCACCAGACATTAAACTACATGTCAAATGATCTGTCCCTATTCAAGGGTTGACCCTGCATAAGGGAACCTCCCAAAACATGAAAAAGGAAAATGTACTCATTATTTTCACCAATAATTCATTAATTCAAATGCCCCTTTCATGTTTAGGAATATCCCTTTCATGAACCAAACTATGTTCTTAGAAAAGTCTGAATCCTCATAACCATCCATGTCCATCAGAAACGGATGGTTAGTGTCCGGAGGCCACCTCTGTTTGACTATCCATACAATTCCCTTCCGGCTTTGCATAATTTTTACACAAAAAAACACCTTTCAACCAAAGACATAGTCATCATCAAGAAAAGATTTTCCTACCTCCGTACTCCCATATAGATTCCACACCCCATAAAAGTCCTTCAATTCAGAAACCCCTCAGGTTACAGTTTATATTCTCTTCCCACTACATTCCTGGACATGGTAGACCATTTTTGGTCGGACTACTGTGGATGGGGTGACTATTTTTTCCATGTTTAGTCAAAAACAAATTTGTAAACCCAAAAAAGTCTTAGTTTACTAACTTTAAACATCACTATGCTTCGACCCTCCTTTATATAAGTTATATACATATAGCAGTGTCCCCTTAAACACAAGGGATAAAAATTCTCACAAACTTTTTTGATACCACATATTCGAAAAACCACCCATGGTGGTCTTGAGACATCCAATTCTCTAAAAAATACCCATCCATTTGAAATGGAGAGTCAGTTCCAAAAGGGTACCTTTTCTTGACTATGCTCACAATGCCTTAGAATATTTTCATACATTACCAACAAAAAATGGGGCTTGTCAACTAAATACAAGTTCGTCCATGGGAGAGGATTTTCCTACCTCCATACGCCCCTTTGATCCCATGGATCCCATGAAACATATCAGGTTTCATATACAGAAACCAAAATTTCATGTTCAAGTGAAATCCCTAATCCATGTATGAAAAGTGTTGGGATATCCTTGGTCAATAATACTTAGTAGGTGACCTTTCCCAGTAATTCATGGTCAAATCCATTGGACCTAAGACATTGGTAATGGTATTCTGGTTTGGAAAACTTTAATCATACCATTAAAGTAGATATGAAACTCTCTAGGATCAATACACACAAAGGGATCTTCGGTTAAAAGTCGAGTATCATCTCTCTAGAAAAACACATCTTATGGTTTAGTAAAAATATCAAGAAATCATATTAAGAGACGTAAATCTTGATAGGTCAAACAACTGAAAAGGGAAGCATAATAAAAATTCAAGTTATACGAGTTAAGCCTGCATCATAATAGAATTATTAAAAAATTAGTTTTGTAACAAAAAAAATATAAAACATGTAGAATCTTTCTTTTGACCCTATCAATAGTCAAGAAACATTTGCTGAGTCACTTGGCTTAGGAAAAAATTAAACCACGCTTTGATTATGACAATATAATTATCTGAGATTGTCATCTAAATTGATATCAATTTGATATTCTTGATTTAAATATGGTCAATTATAACAGATTGACATTTCTGAAAAAGAGGAAAGAGAATAAATGGAGAGAAAAACATTTTAATTCCATTAAATAAAGATAAGGATGGAATCCACAATGAGTAGAATCTCTGTATGAGTGAGGCATGATAAATTATAAAAATAGGTTTAGCTGAACCAAAAAAATTGTATCAATGTATTCTTCATGTCTTTAATGGTTTAGCTGAGATCTGACAAAGTTACAGTTTCATCTTCCTCACCCACCTTCAATGCCTCTACCTTCTTCATTATGGCACGTTCATCCTTTTCCCCTTCCTCCAGTAATTACTACCCCTCATCAATCACTATAGTGGAAATATCCAATTCTTATTTAAGTCACTCTAGTTGTCTACATTGCCACTCCACCTCCTTATGAATTTGCTCTGTAAAGGACCATTACATCATGAGTTCACCCTACAGCCTCACGACTGCCCTATCTTGCTTGGAGGCTTTATTTCTATGGATTTTTCAGCCAGTGGAATGATGAGTCATATACTCTACAGTATAAAGATGAGATTTGAGCACACCAGTTTCACCTATGGTCATGACCATCCACTACACTATGTCCTAAATTCTATGATAATCGAACCCTCTAACCCCCAAGACTGAATAATAGGCGATGTAATCTGGGTATCTTCATTGGAATATTTGGAATAGGTTTTTGAAAAATCAACCTCAAAAATTTTTACATACCTCCTGGAAGCTGAGATGAAGGATGTCCAATCCTGATTTATTAGTTTCAATGTTTATATTCAATGGAAGAACATATTCAGGAGTGATTTATACCAAATAAGATCTTGACTGAGCGACTTCAGTATGAGTTGACCCCTCAACAGCCGCATCTCTTGTACTACTGGTAGGTGGAATGGTCATGGTATCAAAAATAGTCACAATGTCTTATGGCTATGATCCTAAAATAATTTGTGAGAAAATTGAACACTCTAAATTCCTATAGTTAAACTAAAAATGGGAAAAATAGAATTGTTGGATGGGTGGAAAACCAACATAGACCTTCTAAAGCATCAATTCCCTCGATCTCTATTATGGTGTTTCCTCCCGGGGAAGAAGGCATTACATCTTCAATATGAAATTGATTTTTGGGTTCATCCAAAGGCACCCATGTCTTGGTCCCATGCTCAACTAGGACAGAAGCCTCCATAAGATAACTTATAGAAATTGTGCCCACATGGGTAACCAGTTTGGAAAAAGGTACGATATCTAGTTATAAACCTCCTTGTGTTGGGATATTTACCTATCCTATGGTTGTGTCCCCTAGAATAGAAGAATAAAGGTGCTAAATAGGGGAATCAAAATCTTATTAAACACACTCTATAATAGGGGGTTGATATTGTTTGGGGATGATGATCTCTCGAGATTGGGGACCCCTCCAATATCCTTTGATAATTAGGTCTACCCACCGAGATCATCATGCACTTTGAATGATTCCATTTCTTACTCCATAATGGAGTGATGGATATACCTAGCTGAGGTTTCAAATTATAAATACTCTAACACTATTGGGACATGGTTCATCTGATTTGGAACAGACACACTTCCAAGGATAAAAATACCCACAAAATACTCAGATGGCCTAGCCTCCCTGCCCTGTTCATCCACAAACACTGATGGTATATCCTACACATTAGAAGTGGTATGCGCCATAGATGTCTATGAGATTTATTCTTGGTAACTTATTTCATTTGTATCAAGATATGTGCCTGATAATTGTTCAAAAAATGGAACCACTCACTATGTCATCCAGATAGGCATATATGGTAGTTACTCATAATCCCAATTTTTGTGCACATCGACAGTTGAGATGATTTTCAACATATCATGGTACATCACAAGGATGTATCTATATCAAGTGAATCGAGTGGAATTGGATGTAAAAATTCCCTAGTATTATTTTCAAGAATTACCTCTTTATGGTCAGTTGTTCCAGGAGAACCTTTCGTAGCGACACACACATCTGAGTTATTATGATCACCAGTCGGACAACCCCAAGGGGTGTAAAGTAGAGAAATTATTGTCTCATGAGCCTCTACTAACTAATACAAGAGTAAGGAATAAATTTTAGGATCCTTATGATAATATAAAGTAAGGTTTAGGTTTGAAAATGTCACTACCTCTCCATCAACATCATCAGAATATGAAATTATAGCCATGCAGGCCACCTGATTAGACCAATATGGCATGTCTTTGGAATAATGGAGGTAGGTGTCCATCTTGTTCAGATACATGGCTATTTCACCCAGATGATCCTCAAAAAAAACCCATGTGATATCAATGGATTCTCAAAATCCTATATGATCAATGATTTCTTTTTGAAGTATCCCACAAATGTCCAAATTTGAAATGCTCACCCTCAAGTCATCCAAGACCCTCCAAGCCTCATAGAACGTAGCTATAGTAAGAATATATTATGTGTGCATATCAGAATGAAGAAGTAGAGAATGTTTTATTAACTGCAATTGATTCCTTGGTATATCGACAAACTGTTAACTCTCAGGGTCTAGACACTTGCAAGGCTCTGGGAACGTGCGAGGAGTTTTCCATTCTTCAGTTACAGTAAGAAAATCATCAATATCACCACCATTCGAAGAGTGGCAGACATCATCATCATATTCATCAATATATGGGCTGAGTATTGAAAATACTAGACGAGATTATCTAAAGAATTTTTTCCAAGCATTAATCGACATTTTAATATCCTAAAAGTAACTTTTTATGCTTTTAGGATCATGATCATAGGAAATGTCAACATGCAGTGACATGTAACCTATATTGGTAAAAGAGACCCCCTATCATGAATAAACTACCACACGGTGTGGGGGTCTGATCATGAAAATAAGGAATACCACTTGGAAAATCCCACTACCTACATGCCATAGAAAAAGATGAATCAGAGGGGATGGGTGGTTGGACCTCAGTCTTGGAGCCAATAGCCCAAGATGTCAAGCACCTGGCCTTCAAAGTATTACACAAGGGTGATAAAATGTGATACATCCATGGATATTTCCTTGGATAGGAATGATAATTTTTTTTTATTTTTCATCCTTTTAGCTCCAGACACTTTAGGGGATGCTATAATTGGAACCGACTCAGCCAACTGGTTATTTGGGTATGACTGAACCCAGAGATCAGTGTAACCATTCGTGACGGTTGGTAAAAAATCCTCAAGACTGGGAAGCACAATCTGGATCTATGTATCCTCTTAGGTAGACATTATTCAAAAATCTTGGGCTATCATGAATTTTTTTCCTAGTTTTCACTACTAAGGGAAGGAGGACACCAAATCTAGACTAAATTAAACCAATAGAAAAATCATCAAGGTGCATATCCCGGAGAGATAAGTTCCCCAATAATATGAAAAACCAATAAACCATCCCTCAAAGAAAAGAGGTAGCCTATTTTATTTAATTCCTCTAATTCTTCATCCACTACAGCCCATATAAGAGAAGAATAAGGACTATAAGTAAGGTAGTCATGATAGATGATTTGGGCCATGAAGCCTCATTCATTCCATTAGTTCTGCTCATCCTACTTATCATGCATGGCCCATCCCACCGGCATGACCCCGCAGGTACTCTAAATATATGGTAGATGAATAGTATCTGGGATTATGATAGGATTGATGAATGTGTGACCCCCCCCCCCCCCATTTTGGAAATAATCCATCCCCAGAGGATTTGAAAAGGGCCTACCAACCAGTGAGGTAGCTTACCCTTACTAACCCGACCTAACAAACTGTATCTTGTTGCTAGTGTCAGAATATCTAATTTAATACATTTTTCAATAGCCTACTAAGTATCCATGATAAAGGTTGTAGCTCTAACCCTAGGACTATAATCACATATTGGTAAAAGACTTCCACTTAGAAACACAGCTAGAAAGGCCACTAATCGAAAATAACATTCATCATAAGGAACAAGTTTATATTCCAATTTGTGGAACTGTCCCTCTTATAAGATAGCCAGTAAAAACCTACCCGCCTTCAGGGGTCAATGGTTGTGTAGGACCTGGGTGTTCAAACATGAGGATTTTTACCAATTGTTTAGAGAAGGAATTAATCTAATTAGATGGGTGAGGGTAGATATCCTTTTAAAGGGTTTCTAATTTTCCAATAACGTTCTTGGACAAGGTATAAGTCCTCTTCTCATCATCCCAAGAATAAGGGGGTGGTAGTAACTTTTCATACATATCTCCAATGATGGGAACCCCTAAAATCAACAGAATATCCCAAAGGCTTATACCAACCTCCCCATGGATGAGGTGAAAGGTGTTGGTATCTTGAATCAATCTACTCAGAAGCTAAAAAACAAGGGCATTGGTTTCATTAGCATAGGTTTTGGACAACCAGAGACCTCATATAACCCCACAGACTCCATTTTATTATGGAATTCCTCATAGCTTTGAAAACCCCAAAAGGCCAGCCTCCATCCAAACCAACCGAACCTCCAGAGTGATGGTCTCATTTCAATGACCAATAATGCTGGTCATTTTTCATGGCCTTCTGTGAAATCCTGTGGTAGAAATGTGACTTATTATTTGTCCCTCATTGTTCACACTCTAGTGGCTAAGGGGTATAGTTCAATAAATAACTAGCGTTGATGTCTTGTCGTTTGAGGTGTCCCTTTGATGGAATTAGAGCCTGTGTGATTTTTCTATTATCTATTATCCAAGATATAGGTTGGTCATCCCAATGAGGTTGTGGGATCACTATATCATATGGTAGGAAAAAATCATAAACAGGAATTCTATCTAATGTCGGATATTCCTTTTTACCCTTACTGAGGAGTTGAACTAGATACTGATGAAATGAGACAATTTGGATCAGATTGTGAACAAAATGTACCATGTCTTTTCACATCGAATCAATAGATAAAATGGGGGAAGGGGTAGCGAGATAAATCTATAGAGGTTTAGACACCATCTAATTAATGTGTCAAAAGTCCATGCATGGATAATAGTTAACATATAAAAATTGGAAAAGAACAGAAAAAAGTAAGTATATTGAAAGCCACGCGTACAAATGGTCTGCGGGAATAACTGTTCATGAACATATGATTCGCTAAGGGATCTCAAATCACTAGCCTGCGAACCATTTCCTAGTGATACATTGGTTCACATAATAAATATCAAAGGAAATCTGAATCAAACCCATTCTAGGCAGAAGGATGAACCCACTATTTACAAAAGAATTCATATAGTTGGCTAATACAATAGTTCCATTTATAGGAAACGACATCTACACATGATTCTGTATGCAGAAGCCAATATTCCAAGAGAATCACGAGAGAATAGTTTTTTTTAGAAGAAAGGTAAAAGACAAATGACTTGGGACCCCTATTTATAGGTTCGGTCACCTTCAGCTGGTCTACCATCAAACTACAAGCCAACTTCTGTCAGGACCACTTCTATATCATAATTTCTTCTTCTTCATCCTAATTAGACCCCATTCTGATGGGGGCATGTTTTGTGTCCTGAAAATTTGGAAAAGGGAAATACAATACTCCCATAAATTTTAAAAATCATATAAAATGAACCGATTGGGGATTTGAACAACAATATTCAAAAATTCAAATACTTGGAAAAGGAACAAGCACCGCAAGGCATAAGTCTTTTGCATGCTACAAATTCACATGGAGGTCCACTCCATGAGTCATCCATGAACATAAACATTCATAGGAATCTGAAAGTGGTGCTAGCAAAAAAAATGAGGCTGTTTGCGAGATGGAGGTGGAGAAATTTATCCCTTGTAATACTTTTCCTACAGAATCAAATTGTTCATGGGTGAGGCACAACTGACAGAATTCTGTGAAAGAAACGAGGTCGTTCATGGCACCTATTTTTTAGTCCTCATTGAAAAAAACTACAACCTCGTTTGACCCCACTGACTGAGTCATCTGCAGGCTAGGTTTTCTTCCACGAGCTTTCTCAAAAGACACTACGCATCCCCTTGATCCAGTTCCTCTTACCCTCCATAAAAAGACCCTAAGGGGAGAAATGAAAATGATGGGAATAAAAGGAGGGTTATTTTGAGGTAGTAAACCGATGAAAGTACATAATAAGAGAGCACCGAAAAAGACAAACTCTTTCGATGATTACCTGAAGGTATAATTCATAGAGTTACATGAAAAGGGGAGAAAATGAATTAATTGGTAACGGTGAACACAAAATAATTCGTGGATGTGTTTCCCATGAAGCATGGAAGTAATGCCCCCTCAATCTATCATCCCACATAGAAAATGTTTATTTAGATAGAACCCTTCTATGTGAAGTCATTCTCTGTGTGGGAGGAATACTGCCTAATGTACTAATGTAGTATATGGGAAGAAAGTTGACCTCGTGTATCACCACACTGCATGGATGGAGCTAGCCCATGCATACCCGAATGCAACGTGGAATCTATACAGTTTGTTGTACCAACATGGTATGAGGATGACCTCCCTTCCTATATAAAAACATGATGCACATATGATCCCTTATCCTTTGTGATGACCTGCTATGTGAAAGGGGTTACTCAAGTCATTCCATCCTCTGGCTCGAAACATTTCCTTTTATCCCTATCACCTCATCGATATTCACTCTATAATCCTGTCTAAGAGAATTAGTCCCAAGCCTCTTAAAATGTTACTATAATTTTAGGATAACATTATTCGGCACAGTAGCACGCCCTATTGAGTTTACATACCCATGGTAAGTGGATTCATGTGGGTAATACTCTTAGTAAATAGGACCCCTGAAATGTTCTTATTTTACATTCCCATGGTAACCCGGGTTCCGAACATGTGATAGTCACATGAACTTCCCCATTATTGAAATCAAGGTTGATTACTGACTTTTCCCTTTGACGAGTGTAAGAGACAAATAAGGTGAATCATGCTTGTGTTTCCTTTCAACAAATAATGATTCTCCCCCACTTTCCCAAAACAAATTTTAGGGAATCCCTCATGGAGCAAGCTCCTTCACTAATAGGAGGTGGTCGTCTTTCCCCGACCTCTTCCTATGTCATCCACCTATTTTTACATCAGTGAATAAGTAAAAATGAGTGATTTACTAGATCTACCACGTCCCCTTATTTCTCACACCGATCATGACTCATGTGGGCGTAGATATTGTTGAAATTGTGACATCTAAGTGATTTCCCTAGTCATTGAACTATGAGAATTTCAATTTCTACAAAAACCATGATACATAGGGTTCTTGTGCAGGGACTGAGCTCATATGGGCCTCCTTGAAGAATATTATTTTTAAAACATAACAAAACCATGCCAGGTCCATATAGGTTTTGTTGTCTTTATAAAATAGAAGACATAAAAATGGGTTCATAATTCATCTACATTGTCTCTCGCTTATTTCTTCATAACTAGACCCATTTTGAAAAATCAAACTTAATTACCTTCATTATGACCTAAAGAAAACAAAATAAAGGGTGAGATAAGAATATCATTTAGGTTAAATAAAGGATATTATAATCATATCATAATCATTAGACCTAATAACATAAAATTTGAAATTCTTATTCTGCATATGAAAGATCATGATATCTTTTCATGGGATAAATCAGAAAAATTACTAAGAATAAATTAATGTAATCCCAAAAGTCATAATATAAGAAATAATTTTTTTTGGCATACACATAATCATAGAAAATAATTTCATATTAGTCATGTCTCATTTCTAGGACCATCATTGTAGACAAAGTCCATTATAGAACTGATTTCACTCCTCGATCAAGCCATGTATTAATGAACCGAGAACATTTCCCACTCTATCAATGTCTATATCATGATATATAAATCATTAACCAATGAATTGGATAGAGATATTGGTCCCGCCCTTCTCATAATGAAATCATTCTTACGTGTTCTATAAAAAATCATTAATCATAGCATAATCTAAGGAATAAAATCAGTTTCTTAAAAATTATTTCATTATAACATAATCCACATAAAACAAATAGATTAAACATATGAAATTAAATCCTAAAAAAATAAACACATAGGAATAATTTGTATAGAAACATAACCCTATTAAATAATGTCATCTTAGATGGAAAATAATTTTGATAAAAACCCATGAAATTATTTCTTTGGGAAAATATCTGTTCTTTTTCAAAAATGTTTTTATTTAATAAAAATGACATGAAATTTTAAAGGAAAATAATTTATTGAAAAATAAAGATGACATATTTTAATGTAAGATTCATGGAAATATTTTGTTTTGAAAATTTAAATACTCAGTCATGCCGTTTAAGTCCAAATAGATCATTCTTGTCGTACTTTTTTTCGGAAAGTCAAAAAGTACCTCATATCGAAAACAGAAAAATATTAATTTAATACCATTCCATAAAATATAATCAATGGGTAAAATTGGATTACAATAGTATAATAATATGGTCAATATGTTGTAATGAATATGTATAAAACATGGACGTAGATGATAAATATACCTTAGTAAATACGTAAAAAAATTTGGATAATAATGAGATCGAAAAATTTTCCATTGCCTTAAGTCTGATATAATTTGTATATATATAAACATTATTTTTAATTATTTAAGAAATTCCATTGACTTATTATCAGATCATATTCATTTTTATGATATCATATGTGATCATATTAGCATCCTTTTGTTAGTATTATTTTTTTATTACTTATTATTCAGGTAATAATGGCTTCCTTTTATTATACAAGTTATGTCTAATAAGATTATGTTCTTCTTATTAGGTCTTAGTTATATAATTATAAAATTATGTTAAAATAATTTGAACCATATTTATTCATTATATAAATTTATACAATCATTCTTTAATGGATATCATGTAGAATGAATCAGATCACATAATGGAGATGGTGGGTCATACTCACACACGAGTGACGATGTAATTCCAATAAACATGAAATGGTATGGATGGGGAAGATATTTTTTTACAGAATTCATATCATGTTATAAAAATTACCTTTTTTATTATTTCCATCATTATACCCATCCTGGTAAGTTGGTGGCAAAAAACATATTACACCACATTGTGGAGACGGTAAGTCATACGTACGCACACGTGGTGATTTTGTTTTTCATTGACTGGAATAAAGGTAGAATATGGTTGTTACATAATCTTAATCACATCTCAGTATATAATTTATACTTTATTTATTACATTATAATGGAAAAAACTCTTTACAAGGAAGTATAAGAGGAAATAAGTTTGAAAGAATCAGTAGAGAAGATTATCTCTTATAACGATCTCTCTCTAGATCTCTTCTTAAAAGATTGGAGTTTGCCTCTACAGAAGACAAAAACCTCAAGAATGTGACCTGGAATGTTTATAATGGCAATTTTTAGGGGATGACCAAGCATGAAATATCTAAATGAAGTGAATAAGTGAGGGAGGATGTGCCCTTTAATAATTGATGTTAGGGGCACTTAAAGAATCTCCAAAAATATTAATTTATAATAAAATAAAACCACATACAAAAACATAAAAAATTTCACAATATAAAAGATGAGATGATATATGGTTGTAATATCATCATACAATTAATTTAATACAGGTTATTCTTTCAATTTAAACCTTATTATAATAATGAACACATAGTTATTATATTTAATTTTTTACTAGGGTAAGAAATATTTTAATATTAAAAGTGTGAAATATTTACATATTTGATTTCAATTATACCATAAATTAAAAACTTTAGAACATTTTAGACCATATTATAATTATTATATATTTTAAAAAATAATTTGGTTTTTTAAAATAATTTAATAAGACATTATTTTGATAAACAATTTCTACTGTAAATTTTCACACAATTCAATTAATTGATTTTAAAAAATATGAAGATAACAAGTTAAATTATAAAAAATATTTTAGTACATTACTAAGATGTAAAGGTCATATATAAAATTCATCGTACATATTAGTTATTAGAAAATTTTATTTATTTTAATATTTTTAATAACATTTATTTGTTTTCTCTCTTAATAAAATAATTACGACATCACTTTTGTGTAAGTATTAAATATACTTGTTTGTTGAATGAAAATTAAAATAAATACATATAAAAAAATAAATCCTCTATATTTCATAATAATACTTATTTTATAATATATATTCTGAAAAATCCAACATTAAAAATGATTTATTTATTAAAACATGAATGTGATAAATTTAACATTAATTTAATGAAAATTTTATAAGTGTCATAATTTATTTCATATTTCTCCAATTATTCAAAAACCTTGTCCTTGGATACTTATGGTCGATATAAACCATACCAATAATATTTTTTCTAGTTTCTATGTCTTTTAAGGGTTATTATTAGTTTAATAAAAAATAGATTATTGATTTCTCATTAATTAAATAATTTCAGTATCATCAATGTATAGACCATTAAGGTGATAATTTATTTCATAAAAATTATAATTAAATTACCATGATTAAGAAAAACATATTAGTATTCTAATAAGTATTTATAGTCTAACTTATCTCTTGTATATACTTCTATTAAAATGATTTATTTATTTAAATTTGAATACGCCTTTTTAGATTTTTTATTAAATAAAATAAATTAAATGTCATAGTCTCATCCAATTGGATTCTAAAGGATACCATTTAAATACAAAGATGATTTAGTCAATATACACTCATCCAATGATATTTGGACAAGTTTTAGGGTAATTTTATAATTTTATTTTTACCTAGAATTACCAGATTTACCCTTTTACCACAATAATAAACATTATCGAATATAATATGCATAATGACTTAAAAAAGAAATCTATTTACATATTTTGGACCAATGTATTCCAAATATGGAATCAATTTTTTGAAATTGAAAACATTGAACTTACAGTAAGTAATTTAAAATTAATCTCATTTTTAGAATTAGAAAACATGTTTTAAATGTTAAAACATTGCAAAAGATTGAATTTTTTTCAAATATAAATTCAATATAAAATTAACTCCAGAAAACTAAATTATATTAAATGATAGAAATATATTCTAGTTTTAATTTTCAACCATTAAATAATATAATTTACCCATATAAATTATTTTGATGAATAAATAATTTTTTAATTAAATGTTAGTATATTTTTACTATTCATCAAAATATTAATGTTATCATAAAATATAAAACAAATATTCCAAAGTAAATGTTTTTATGTAATTATTATAAATAAAAATATTATTTTTCACATATAAATTATTAATGTGTCAAGATTTTAATTTAAAAAGGGATCTCCATTAAAAGCTGGTAAAATTTCTATTTTGAAAAATAATGGTTTTATACATAAAATAATGATTATTAATATCCTATAAATTAAATATCTATTTCATGAATGTAAAAATTATTTTATTAAATATATAAGATATATATTTCATGAATTATATTTACTAATTACAATTCACTAAAATCAAAAAAAATGAATCCCGTTACATTTAATTGGATTACATTTTTCATAAATAATTGTTAGCCAAAAAATTCACCATATATTTTCATGTGTTAGATATACCTATTCCTGTTAACTTCATGGATAGGTTATAATTTTTATTTCATATAAAATAAATCATTTGGTTCATTTAAACTCATTATTGCATTAAATGTAATCTATTGAATAATTAAAATTATTTGAAGATAAATATATCACAGAAACATATAGGTGTTACATTATACCCCCCTTAAACTGAATTTCTCTTCATTAAATGGCTAGAATTATATGAGGATACCTTTGTCTCATTACATCCTGAAGTTCCCATATAGCTTCCTCAAATTGGTGGTTCCACCAGAAAACAACAACAAAGAGAGTAGTCTTGTTTCCTAGAACATTATTTCTACAATCCAGAATCTCTATCTGTTGTTTATCATAAGAAAAATCATTCTCCAGTGGTATGAATTCTTAATTTAGTACATGTGAAAGATCAAGTATGTAATTTCTCTAGAGAGATACATGGAACACATCATGAACTTGAGTGAGATTCGATGGAAGAACCAATCGGTAAACTACCTTCCCAGCACAATCAAAAATTTTAAAAGGACCGATATACCTAAGGCTGAACTTGCACTTATTTCTTCATATCATTACTACCTTCCAGAGAGATATTCATAGAAACACATTATCACCCACTTGAAACTATATCTATTTTCATCAATTGCTAGCATAATATATTTGTAGACTCTGAACTGCGCTGAAGTGTTGTTTAATAGATTTGACATTCTCTTCCATTTGATCAACAATATCATGTAAAAATAGCGTTATTTCCCCAACTTCATCCCAACAAGTTGCAGTTTTGAATTTTATTCCATATAGGGTTTCAAAATGATCTATATAAATAATAGTGTAGAAGATATTGCTGTAAGAATATTCTACCAATGGAAGGTGTTGATTTTGACCACCATTGAAATCAATAAAGAAAGTTGTCAAAATGTCTTCTAGAGTCTGAATTGTCCTCCCAGACTGATTGTTGGTCTAAGGATGCTATGTAGTGATGAAACACAACTCAGTATCTAGATCCTATTGAATACATCAAGAAAACAACAAGGTAATCCTCGTATCCTAATCATATATAATATAACGTTGTTCTTCCACTTCATTTACATATATCATGTTGAGCAGATCAAGATATAAATACTCTCTAACATCAATGAGGTGTGCCAACATTATAAGAAGATAAAATATAACCTAGATATAATTATGTCTTTTAGATGTTTTTGGAAGTCAAAAAATGATTTCTATAGTGATGTTTTCCCATTTCCATTCTGGTATGAGTAATGGTTGTAACATCCCCTTGGAGTTCCATCTGTCTTGCCTAACTTACTATCAAACCAAGTACCAAGAGACATATTCTGCAACATGTCTTTTTCATCAATCCCACTAGAAATACACTTTCATATCCCTATACAACTTTGTACTTCTAAAAGTAATAGAGAATGAAGTTTTATGAGCCTCATCCAATAGCTCTGTCTAAAATTCTGGTATGGGAGAAATAAAAACCGGATTCCAAAACCTTATTATTATATCACAATCAAGGTTGAATTCAATAACATTTGTCACATACTTTTGTAGGTCTAAATCTTCTTTTTGTTCCTCCTTACTCATCTCTTGAATATATGGTTGAACATTCATTTAAGAAAGATAATATTTCTTCCTTTCCTATAAAATTTCAATGTCCTTCATTTTATATCCATAAATATTGGATCTTTTGTGATCCTCATCACAGAAAGGCTAGCATGGTCCTTTCGGCTCAAATATTCTATCACATTGTTCAAATTCCTATGGTTATAATGTATTGAGTATTCATAATCTTTAATAAACTCCAAACATCTTCTTTGGAAAATATTCGGCTCCATTTTTGTGGAAAAAATATTTTAAACTTGTATGGTCATTATAAATATCACTCCTTTTACCATAAAGATAATTCCTCCATGTATTTAATGAAATAATTACCACAACTAAATCCAAATCAAGAGTTGGGTAATTTTTGGAGATTTTTTTTTAATTTTCATTAGGAATAGGATATCACCATATCATTTTGTATGAGAACATATCCCAACCCCTTCTAGGATGAATAATTTTAGATCACAAAGCTTTCTCCACTACAATGCATTATGAGGAAAGGTGCACTGGCTAACCTTCTTTTTAGCACTTTGAAATTATCTTCACACTCCTCTATCCAAAAAAACATAACTCGTTTATAGGAAAACTTTTTGAGATTAATATATAGTCATGAAAATTCATTTAAAAAATTTCGATAATATCCTGCCAAACTAAGAAAACTTCATATATCAATTGCAGTTTTTAGTCTAGGACAACATTCAATAACTTATATTTTTTCTAGATCAACAAATATCCCCTCTCTTGATATTATAGATACATAAAAATGATACCTTTTGAATCCAAAACTCACACTTGGTAAATTTTTCATAAATATTATCCTTTATCAGGGTCTTAAGTACAATTCTCATGTGATCCTAATGTTTTTTCCTTTATCATTGAATAAACTAGAATATCATATATAAAGACTACCAAAAATTGATCAAGATAGACTCTAAATACTATAATCATTAAATCCATGAAGATAACGGAGGCATGAGTAAGGAAAAAAGGCATCACTATAAATTTTTAGTGTTCATACCTTGTACGGAACTTTGTATTCACTATATCAGCCATCTTGACCCTTAATTGATGATATCCTGAATGCAGATCAATATTGAAGAAGTATTGAGCTCTATGAAGTTGGTCAAATGAGTCATCAATATGGGTAAGAGGATACGTTTTCTTGATAGTGATCTTGTTATGTTCTCATTAATCAATAAAGAGTCTCATTAAACCATATTTCTTCTTAAGAATAGAATATTTTCACCCCAAGGTGACACACTAGGGCATATGAATCCCATGTCAAGATTCTATTGGAGTTTCTTCTTTAATTACTTCAACTCAATTGGGGCCATTCTATAAAATATATTTTAAATAAGCATAAAACCCAATATGAGGTCAATTTAAAATCCAACTTCACGATTCGGTGGAAGATATGTAAAATATTCTGGGAAAAAATCAAAAAATTCACCTATAATTGGATTATTCTTAATGGTGAGTTTCTTCTCATCCGTTTGAGACATATAACCCTCATTTATATGAATCAAGACCCATGATATGGAAGAAATTTCCACTAGAAGGGTATACTCATCCATTAATAAATATATGATCATAGATTGATTTTGAATATAAAATGTGACTTCCCTTTCATTGAAATTGATCTGAGATCTATATAGATAAATAAAATACATGTTAATAATCACATCAAATTATACTAATGGAAGGATTACAGAATTTGTAGGAAGAACATTCCCAAAAAACAACCTAATAATAATTATAAACTTCTGATGCGATCATTTTTCGATTACGCATTGTTACAAATAAATCAACATATAATTGTTGAGGTAATTTGGAGATACACTTAGAATATTTTTCATAAATAAAAGAGAGGGTGGATCGAGAATCAAATAAAACATTTTATACTTTAGAGTGAATGGTTAGTGTACCATTAACCACTTTATTATCGTACTCCACATTTTTTATCACATGTGACATGCCTTTTTCTTTGGCCTAAAGAGTTTTCTGACATCAATCATCATCAATAACCCTTATATTAGGGAATTGGTTTGAATAGTTCCCCATTTCCGTTCACGTGTAGAGTTAATGTGTAAGAGGTTCATTATGTGTATTCTTTTCTCTATACGCATCATTAGATATCTTTTTTACAATAACATAGGAATTCTAGATCCTAATGACCTTCTCTCCCATACGTAAAACCCTTACTTGTCCCTTTAATACAATTTAATTCGTGTTTTTTCCACACATTGAGCATAAGGTAAACTCATATTCTTTTCAGTGTGGTCTTTATATTTCCACTTGAAATAAATTTATCTCTTCTTATCAAACCCATAGGACTAATGGGTTACTCCATTATCCATCACAACCATGAGAGAAATTCAAATTATTTCCTCATAGATATTGAAGTTACGTATGGATAATTCCCTTCAAATTATTAGTTTTAATCCACTAAAGAATTGATACATTTTACTCTCATGTTGGTTAATAATTCCAGAACCCTACCTAGGAAGGCTTGTAAATTTTTTTGTATAGGTCCCAAAAGAGTCATTATACTTTTTTAAGCTCATGGAACTCTTTATCCATATTTGTTTGAAGAATATGAGGAAAGAACTTATTGATAAAAATTTTGTTCTTGTCCCATTCTATAGAGTCAATTACATCTCTTTCCCTCATATTATTGATAAGATTCTACCATTGATCTGATTGGCCTACAGAATGATAGATTGTTAATATGAATTTATTATGTTCTGAACATTGTAGAACTGAAAATATATTTTTAGTCGTACTGATGCATTGTTTATCCACTAGTGGATTAGAAGCCCCACTAAAAGAAGGTGGAGGCCACCTTATGAAGGACTCAATAAACTGTTGTTCCCTCCTTTTATTTTTTGGAAGTCCTACATGATTCATAGCATGAAAATTTTGTGTGAGAATAGATACACGATTTTTCATTCCATATCCCATAAAATTCAGTTTCTCAGGGTGATAATAATTTAATTCCCATCAAATTCAACATTAACACAGTTCCTATGGGTTCGAGCCACTGACAAAAACAAAGAAGCATAGTATGAGAAACATTAATCATAATGGTAAAACCAAATAATAACGAATAAAATTTCAATTTAAGAGACTTTAGGTTTCATCATATGTTATTCATGATAGTTACAACAACACTAGGATTGTAACCAATACATTGACATATCCTTAGGGTTCTTACTAAGGTTTTCTCATTCCAGTTTTCAATGGATAACTATACCATTTCTTTGATACCAACTATAATGGACCATTAATTACATATATGGATATTACGTCAAAATTGATGAAAATTCATTACAAAACATAACAAAACCATGCCACCACTATATAGGTTTAGTTTCTTTTGAAATTTGGAATCATAAACAACTTTTTTGAGAGACATATAAATTGTCTCGTGTTTATTTATTCATAACTAGACCCCTTTTTGACCATTCAAACTTAATACCCTTCATTATGAGCTATGAAAAAAATAAAGGGGGAGATCAGATGATGAGTAAGGGTATACAAGGGATGTTATAATCATATCACAATCATAAATAAATAATAACGTGAAATTTAAAATTATTATTCAGCATAATAAAGATCATGATATAATGTCATGGGATAAATCATAAAAGGTCATAAGAATCAATGAATGTAAAAATAAAAGTCATAACATAAGACATGAATTTTTTTTTCATAAAAAATAATCATAGAAAATAATTTCATATTAGTCATGGTTCGTTGAAAAGACCATCATAGTGGAAAAATCGCATTATTGAACCGAGTTCACTCCTCATTCCAACCCTGTATTACTAAACATATATCATTTCTCATTCCATCCATGTATATATCTTAAGACATAAAGCCTTACCCAATGAATTTTAGGGAGATAGAGGTCTCACCCATCTCCTAATTAAATAATTCTTAAATGTTCCATAGAAAACATAAATCATTCGGCATAACAAAATGCAAGGAATAAATTGTGTTTCTTAAACTTCATTCTGTCATAACATAATCAAAACAAAACAAATTTATTTCATAAATAGAATACCATCATAAACATAATAATAAAATGGAATAATATGGATTGAAACATAAACATATTAATGAATTTCATCTTATATGTAAAGTAATTTTGATAAAACACTTGAAATTAAATCTTGAGGAAAATATCCTTTCTTCTTCTAAAACATTTTCTTTTTTCAAAATGTCAAAAAATTGTAAAAGAACTGAATTTATTTGAATACAATCCAGAAAAATTTTAAAGAAACATAGTGGAAATATGGTGTTATGAAATCATAAAAATCCGTTCATGAGATATAAGTTAAAGGAAAACATTCTTCTCATACATTTGTCAAAAAGTCAAAAAGCACATCCTATTGAAAACGACAATAGATTCCTTTCATACCATTTTGTAAAAAGTAACCAATGGGTAAAATTGAGATTTAAAAAATATAAGAAGAATATAATGAATATTTTATAATAAATATTCTTACAACATGAATATGGATGATAAATATAACCTAGTAAATACGTATAAGCAATCTCAGATAATAATGATATTGCAAAATTATCCCTTACCTTAGGTCCAATATCCTTTGTATATATCTGTACCAATAGTATAATGATATAAATAGTATTATTGAATTATTACATAATCATAGTCATTTTAATTATATCATATATGATCATCTTATCATCTTTTTGTTAGTAACATTTCATTATTACTCTTTATTTTTGTATTAATGGATTCATTTTCTTATGCACGTTTTATCGAATAAGATTATGTTCTCATTATTAGGTCATATTTATATCATTATAAATGGTATTTACATAATATATATCACATTTAATCAATATATAAATTTATATAATCATTATTAAATGGCTATCATGTAGAATAAATCACATCACATCGTGGAGATGGTAGGTCATATGTACGCACGAGTGATGATATCGTTCCAATAATTGTGAAATAGTATAGATGTGGATGATATATATTTTGTTACAAAATAAATATCATGGAATAATAACCACCTATAGTGATTATTTCCATCATTATACCAATCCATTATGTTGGTGATGAAAAACAGATTTCACTATAGCATGGAGATGGTAATCCATACGCAGACACACATGGTGGTTTTGTTTTTTATAGGATGGATAAAAGGTGGAATATGGTTTCTCTATAAAAATAAAAACATATCATTATATAATTGATACTGAATTAATTACTTTATAATTGAACCAATTAATTATTATTAATTATATGAAGAAAAATATTGAAAAATTGGTAGGGAAGATTACCTATTTTTTAATGAGCTCTGTCTAGATCTCTTCTTAAAGCACTAGAGTTGGTCTCTGGAAAATACCAGAACCATTAGAATGTGACTAGGGATGTTGATAAGGGAAATAGGAAGGGGATGGACTAGAATTATTATTCAAAATTAAGTAATTAAGTGAGGTGGGAGGTTCCCTTTTCTAATTGAGGAGAGGGGTAGTTATGGAATCTCCAAAAAAGTTAATTTATAAGAAATTCAAACCACATCCAAAAACATCCAATATTTCCCAATTAAGAATATTTGATGTGATAATATTATAATATTATCAACCAATAATATTTTGAAAGGTTTTTTGTAACATCCATTAATTATTTTAATGGTATTTTTCGTGTAATTTCCATTCTTACTTTGTTGCAGCGGTTTCCCATGCATTTTTGTAGGAAAGGGTGGGTTTTCAAGATTTGGGCCAAACTGTGAGGCCATTTCTAGATTTAAAAATAAATATTGTTTCATTTATAAATCCTTATTTTTTCATCATTTTCATCCATTTGACTTCCCACATGTCCTCCTGTGACCTATTAAAACTACCATGTCCATTTGGACCCCCTAGGAATCCATAATCATGGCTGATTTGAGTTATTTATTAAGGTATTGGGACATTATGTGATCTCATTTCAAGTTTCAAAAAAAGAAATTGTTTCTTTTATATCTTATTCATTTTTCAAAGGAATTCAGTTATTCATACTCTAACTTGATCCCACCGACCCTAGGCGCAACCCCATGTTCTTTTCTCACTCTTTGGAGCATGAATTCACCACGGATTAGGGTAAAATTTCTTAGGCTTTCTCAAATCATCCATATTTGAAAAAGTAATTGGTTTCATTCATAACTACTTCATTTTTTACTCTTTTTCACCCATTTCAGTCCCCATGTAACCTCATTAGCCTTATTTGAAACTAATTATCATTTTTTTCAACTTGGAGATTCAAAAATTATTGTATTTGGTGAGATTTCTTCAAAAAATCTCAAGTAAGTGGGTTTCTATCCTTCCTCCTCACATTTTCATAGGGTTTCATCCATTTTTCATGATGTTCCTAATGTCGAAGAAGTAGGTCTTCAAAACTAGGGATTTATCATGGGTTTCATGGTCTAATATTCTGGTTTTAGGTTTGATTGAACACCCTTGTGGTGCGGTGGTGGTGTGGTTGAACTTTTGCACATTGATTTGGTTTTTTTGACAGTTGTGGTAGGTGATCCCATTTGTAAGAACTACTAGATGCGTTAGAATTGCATGATTTATATTTTTATCATAATACTCTTTTATTTTTCTTACTGCAAAAATTATTTTTGGTGTCTCCTGTTGAACAGTTGATTTTATAAATGCCATTTTTGTGTGAAAATGGGTGTTTTACATGTGTGTTATATGATGTACCAGTTGGGGCTGTTTTATAAATCATGGAAGGATTTTATTAAAATATTTTACTTCTTCCAAGTATGGTTTCGAGTAATATTGGTGGGATTTGGGTTTTCAAAGAGGTATTTTAGATGAATTTTATGTCCAATGTTTGGTTACATTCCATAAAATTGTATTCTGAAAATTAGAAGTGGATTATTGAGTTATATAAAGGGTGAAAAGCATGGGTATCTACAATTTTGAATGTGTGTGACCCAAACTGATGTTTTTATTTTTAAATGTCTTTAGGTAACACTTGGAAATCATTTGAGTAGAATTCGGGAATCCTGGGTATCTTGGTGGGCGGACATGTACTTGTACTCTAGTGATCCGGAGTGGTTTGGTCCCTATTTAGCATAGAAAGTTGGACATTGAAAACAATAAAAAACTATAATGATGGTGATTGGGGACCACTAGGTTATACGGATGTTCCATAATAGTGACTCGTTCCAGATAATGGATATGGTTATGGTTATGTTAAACTGAGATACGAGGTACATGGGGCCCAAAACTAACTAATATCTAGGTGTGCTCCCAAGATTAGTGCGCGTTGACTATTTGGTATTTATCATTGACTTATGGTGTGTGTGGAAAGAAAATTTTACAGAATACATTTTTTATTGAATTGTTTTTACTCTTTGAAATGGACCTTCGAAAACCTTTTACATTTAAAAGTTTCATTATTTATAAATTATTGCAACCATTTGTTTTTTATTAAAAATTGCATGCTTTTTATCTTATATTCTTTACTATAAGAAATATTTTGGGTTGTATCCTATTGGGATTAGGTTGAAACCCTAATTACCAACCTTGGGTGTAAGTAGACTTTATTATGTTTGACACAGTAAAAGGAAATTCTATCGGTGATGGTGGTTCGGGTTGTTAGATCCCTTCCATGGTGAGGTGTTGTGGAGATGGATCATGGGTGATGACCCCTTGTCACGTGGAGTTCATTTGGCTATTTTAATGCTATATTAATTTATCATTGAAACTATTTTTTTCATTTTTAGACGCATGTACTTTGTTCTGAATTTCATTTATGTCTTGTTCGATTGGTAATTTTAAGATTAAGTTTATTGACTTTTTTTGGTTGTTAAATGATTCTAAACTCGGGTAAATCATTCCCAAAACGTTATTCATGATACCCAGGAACTTGTTCTAGCCCATGGGGAAATGGAATTCCATTCAAAAAATGAAATAGACTTGGTTGGGTGCCAGTTTTAATGGAGACCAGATTCAGTTTGTGACATTTTATATCAATTTAAACCTTATCATTTTAATTAACACTTAGTTATTCTATATAATTTTTAACTGTTGTACTGAATATTTAAATATTAAAATGGTCAAATATTTACTTATTCTATGTAGATTAGACCATAAATAAATACATTGGAACATTTCTACCATATCATAAATATTATATATTTTAAAACAAGTTTTATGATTTATAAATTCTTTAATAATACAATATTTTGATAAACAACCAATAGTGTAAATTTTGACACTATTCAATTCATTTTTTTTACAAAAAAGAATCTAACAATTTAACTTAGAAACAAAATTTATATTCTTCCCATAAGATTTCAAGGTCTTTTAGAAAATTCATTGGATATGTTAATTATCCCAAATTAGATTTATTTTAATAATTTTAATAAAAATTATTAGTTACCTCAATTAATAAAGTATTTACAACATCAGTTTTTGTGTAATTATTTAATATACATAATTATTTTTTTTTTTAAAATACTATGACGAAGATATATACTTTATATTTCTAAATAATACTTAATATAAAATATATCATCAAAGAATCAAACATAAAAAATGTTTATTTATTAAAATATGAATTTAGAAACTTTCGCATCACTTTATCTAAATATTATAAGTGACATAGTCTATTACATATAGATAAAAATGGAAAATAACTTGACCCTTGGATGTTTATGGTCATGATATACTTGACCAATAGTATTTGGTCATGTTTTTATGTGTTTAAAGGGTTATTATCGACTTAATAAAAATTAGTTTATTGATTTTTCATCAATTAAATAATTTCTACATCATAAATGTATAAAACATTTAGTTAATTATTTATTTCCTAAAAATTAAAAATAAATTATAATGATAAATAAAAAAATAGGGTTCCAATGATTATATATTTTCTAATTTATCTTTTATATAACCTTATATTAAAAATGTTTTATTTGTTAAAATTTGAATAATAAATATTTAACATTTCATTAATTAAATTAAATTAAAATTTATAATTTCATCCAAGTGGGTTCTAATGGATAAAATTTAGATCCAAAGATTATTTAGGTTCAAACACATTCATCCAGTAATAATAGGACAAGTTTTAGGTTAATATTATAATATTATTTTACCTTTAATTACCAGATTTATCCTTTTACCGCATTAATATATATTACAGAATTTAATATTCATAATTCCAAAAAAATAAGATAAATCTATTTAAATAATATAATTAATACCAATATGGAATATGTTTCTTAAAATTAAATAAATTTATGTTTTAGTAAATAATTGGTAATAAATCTCATTGTTGCAATGAGAAAACATGTTTTAAAAGTTAAAACCTTTCAAATGATTGAAATATTTTTACATCTAAATTCAATGAAAAAGTAAGGTCAATGACCTTAATTATATTAACGGATAGAAATATATATTATTTATACTCATAAACAATTCAATAACTTAACACAACCATATAAATTATTTTGAAGACAAAAATGTTTTTGATAAAAATTTAGTATATTACTACCATTAATAAAAACATAACTGTTATTAGAAAATTATCAAAAAATATTCCAAGGTAATTTTTTATATCCGGATTCCCAAGAAGAAGTTTATTTTTTCATATAAAAATTAGTAATTTTCCAAAATATTAATTTAAAAATTGATTCTCCATTAAAAGGAAGTAAAATTACCCTCTTGAAAAATATAGGTTTTTATACATAAAATAGGGCTTTTTCATATCCTATGACTAAAATATCAAATGGGTGAAAATTAAAAAAAAATATTAAATATATAAAATTTATATTTCATTAATTTAATTTTCTAATTAAAATTATTTTATTAGAAAAAATACAAATATTTCCATTAAATATAAAGGGATTATATTTTTCATAAATAATTGGTAGCCAAATAAATAACCATACATTTTCATATGGTAGTTGTACTTATTCTTGCTAATATAACAACTCGGTTATAATGGTTATTTTATATCAAGGGAGTCTCCTGATTCATTTGAACTCACGATTGCGTGCAGTAAAAGATATTTAAAAATTAAAATTATATAAGGAAAAATATTCATAAAAACATTTGAATGTTACAGTGTCCTTTACACGTGAAGTTAAACTGCATGGATGTGTCTTTGTTTCATGACCATAAAGGGTGATGTGTCCATTAAAGTGACATAAAACTATGTGGGTTTTGATTCCTCTCATGAGGATATGTAGGTATTCCTTCTTATGGGTTCGATCTTGACACCAAACAGCTTTTGTCCCTCACAGATGATGATGAACCCCATATAACCATACCTCATGGATCAAGACCAGATTTTTATGGGAAAAACCAAATCATCTCTAATCCTTCTACATAAGGGTAAAATTGATGGAAAACCATGATTACATATAGATTCCTACTTTAATGTATAACCTCATATATATATATTTGATAACAAAACCATGGATAATAATGATTTTTTTCTAAACCTAGGATATGCAACAGACACATTCTTGGGAATAAACCAACAATAAACAAAAATATGAACAAATCTTAAATATACAAGTGGGTCTCAGAATAAGAGATACCCCTCAAGGCTGAGAAGAGCTTGAGTTCCCATCCTATCATCCAATGGGAGTTCTCAAAGTGTTTTTTCCAAATCTTCCATCTAGCATTTTCCATGGGAAAGAAGGTCTATTAATCATGGATATTAGAGTTGTTGATCATTTTTGGATCTACAATCAAACCCATGGGATACCATCAATTTGTTATAATTGACTTCAGTAATTGCACACTAATTAACCCCATAAAATAAAATTAGTGGGCTATATCCCATGTCACAACCAAAACCATAACATCCTCATCTAAAAAATCTATCATTCATCCTCTTCTAATTTCATCTTATTTTAAAAACAAAATCATTTTCCATATTATGTTGTTTCACTGTCTCTTTGGACAATGATCATTTCTTTTGCATTACAAGCATCATGGATGGTAATAAGAATATCATTATGGTTAAATAAGAAGATAGAAAATATATTATAACTTGTTTCATGATCTGTAATGAATTTATATACATAATATTAAATAAAATGAATCTAATTAATCATCGTTAGAAGAACTGCTAAAATTAACAAAATATCAAACAATAATATTTTTACTAAATAAACTGTCCCTATGTAGGTAAAAAATGGGTATTGAAGACAATTTAGATTTATTTATGTATATGAATACCATTTAATTTCATGTCTATATTTTTGTTCCCATTTGATTTTTCATTATGCAATTATCCCCATGTGATCCATCTAACTAATAATTTAATGAACACCCTCCAAAATGGAAAAATGAACATTATATATTATTAATATATTTAAAAATAAGAGAATAAAATTATAATAAATCAAATATATTTTTTAAGGATGTTGAATTATTTATTTATATAATTTAATTTATTCATTCCATACATTATGTGAACGTACATAACGATTCTTGAACCTATGTTATGGAATCCCTCTAAACTGCCCAATTTCTTTGGGTTATGACCATTATCTCTCGAACTACCTTTATAACTCTCTTTAATTAAATGTTATGCTTCTAAATTCTGTATATATTTCTATTACATATATACTAATCTAATTCTCACTTTATTTTATAGGTTAATACATTTCTTTTGTTCATTTCTCAAATGCCTTCTATAAAATCATACTCGATTAAAGGGGTATTTTCTATCACATAATCATTTTATAGAACACTCATTTAAGATATTTATTACCATTCATGATTTAATTAAATAAATTAATATATTTGGTATAAACATTCAACTTTCCCCCTTTTTTATAATAACCGTTTATACCTATTCTTCATCCAAAATTCTTTAACCGAATACATGAAACAGAATTTTTAAAGTTCATTTATACACATAATTTCCTACCATTCATATTTATATTTCTTCTAAATGAGCACCAAATTTTGAGGACAATTATTATGTACCTATACATGAACTTCAAAAAAAATTAATTCATTATTATCTTTGGAATCTTTATGAAACCACCTTTGACTACTATATGAGGAAAGATTGTGCACCACATTTCATTTGATGAGTAACTCTTATATTCATGTTATAGGCTTTATTTCCATTTATGGAACACATTAGAGGGTATAATATATGATGAGTTCATGAATATAGTTCTCCAATTCATTTTGTAATTTTTTTCATCATGATAAAAAATGTATGGGATTTGGGAGTAAAACTATTTCGTGATGCGACTATGTCCACCATCTGATGTTATATTCGTGGTAAGACTATACTTATGGTTACAACATGTTTTATGTTTCTTCCAAATTATTATATTTACATGATATTATAATAATATTTTTGTTAAGTTACCTTTTGATGTTTTTATTCATGATAATTATCCTTCATAATATCATGTTATCCAATTTGACACACAAGTTATAACTCATTATCATGTTTATTATTTGACTTGGTTTTATAATTCACCACTATCGTTTATACATTCTTCGGGTTATCAATGTTAGTTTTAGAAGCATTTATTGATTTTGTATATAATTTTTGAGAAAAAAATGAATTTTTTTAGATATATTTTTATTTACAATAAATCATTTATTCTATGGAAATTAGGAATCCCAATCAGTATGATGTGTTTATTGGATGTCTATGATAAATATAATGAAATAATATGTGTAAAATGCCTGATTTTATTTAATTCAAGTAGCATAATCCTTATATCAAAAATATTGTATGGTTTATTTCTTTATATATGAATTTACTCATCTCAATTATATATATATATATAATTACACGAATTGGGTCCTTTATAAATTATATAGTGATACTACTCTCAATGAAGAAATTCATTTTTTGTATGTAATTTGATTACAACATTCCATGATGATATTTAATTTGAAATTTACACATAATAACACTTTATTTTTTATTATATATTCTATTAAATTTTTATTTACCTCAATTCAAGTATTTTCAAATGTATTGTTAAATCAGAAAACCTTGATTAATCATTTATCAATTCTCAAGTCATATATTAATTCCTGTGATGTGTTTTTTCACATATTTTCTATCATTTTTGAATATAAAACAACC
The DNA here is from genome assembly GCA_963277665.1 of Viscum album. Lineage (NCBI taxonomy): Eukaryota > Viridiplantae > Streptophyta > Magnoliopsida > Santalales > Viscaceae > Viscum > Viscum album. The sequence continues at coordinate 434,628,674 of OY728161.1, forward strand.
CATATGGTTATAGGAATCACCAAATAAAATAAATTAACTCTATCCATGTCTATTGGCATATGTCAATTATCCACATACATTACTATCTATCATGTAATTAATATTTGATTACTACTTATTCCCTTTCCTATATGCATTTCTCACTATATTTCATCAAAATAAAATAACAAAATTATTATCTCAGTAGTCTGGAAATTTCTGAATTCATGTAATAGCCTTTATATTTTATAGATTATCAAAATCATGTTAATGAATATTCCACAGCCTTTGATTCTATAATGTGTTCCCACATTCCCCGGTAAGGGTACATGTGTCTTTATTTCTATATAGGTTACATAAATTATGATTAGTTCTCAAACCATTCATTGAAAAAAATTATCGATACCTATTATAAGGAATATGTTATGGATATATATATAATGGTATCCCATTTTATGCAATATATTTAATGAATTATTACATATTTATAGAGAGAATACAATACTTGAAGATAGAGATGCCTAATGGATTTGGGTAATTAAATACAAAATACAATTAAATGAAACATGAGTACATGGAAATTATTTAATGATCCATAACATGAACATAAATTTCCATTGATATTATGAAAAAATATTGGATAACATGGAAGATGTACATAAAAAATGGGTGATAAATAATGATCAATAAATATATAATTAAATCGTAGCATGATGAAAGTAATACATGTGATTCACAAGCCATAACATGGTGAAATAAATGTGTGTGATTCATAAACAAGAATATCAAATCATGATACTAGTGGATAACATCAAGGAACAATAGTGATATCGAAAAAATATAAAACATGAAATCATAAACATAATTCAAGGTTTACCTCAGAGACATCATATCCCAATGTTATTATGCTTACAATTTAATCACCAAACATGGTTTCTAATGTCATAGATATAAAACCCTATGTAATATAGTGCTAAAAAAGTTTGGGCCCACACATCTCATTCTTAAAATGTTAATGAATTTTTGTGCCATATATGCTTTATCATGTACATTCATAATTTTGACATTATTATTTCAAAAATAAAGTTTAATTTATCAAAATAATTTTCTAAATATTAAAATTCACACCTCTAAATAAAAAACCATATTTACTGTAATACGTGTTTCACGCCACTAACCACTTTAACACCCATAAAAAACAACACAGTAATTCATTAGATTATATTTTAAAAAAAATATATATAAATATTAATTAATAATAATATTTATGGATTGTAACATTTATTTCTAAAAAATAATTTAGTTTATCAAAAAATGGGCTTTTATGGATGTTATATATTTTCCAAAATTAATTTTTTTAACATCTTCATATCAAAATAAAAGTTTCGTGAAACTCATTATATAATCATGTATATAGTAATATTGTAAAGGTATAAATAAAATATTTATATTACAAACATAATATATAATTTCATACTATAAGGGTCAAGATACATAACCTCTTACTTAAATAGTGTGCGCCCTAAGGGTACGGTTTGCAATGGTGGTACTTTCTTGTGGAGGTTTTGTAAAAATATTTTTACCATGATCTCGATAAGATCAAAATTATTCCATAAATGGGATTTCTCGTATTTATATTATTTAATATCTATTTAAACTTTTTTAGGGGAACAACCTAGTGATTTCATTTCCCTTAGAAGCTCTGAAAAATTGGCTTCATGGCATATCGTCCAACTGGTCAAGGACATCACTTCTTCCTTCTTTTTGAAATAGAGGTTATCATAACCATTAATATTTATTAATATTAATGGTCACTATAGAACAACTAAATTAATATTGGTTGAAATTATTAATGTTCATTTAATCCTAAGATAAAAATAATTGAAATATTTTAAAATTTCCCAAAATGATAAAATTATATACAGTTCATGAATTTTATCTAACTAATTTTCGGAATATGGAATTTACAATGTTAAATGGGAATTATATTTATAAAATTTTTGTTTATTAAAATTTTACCACATCATAAATTTCATGATCAGAATTTAATTTCATAGAGTAAATCAGTTTGGGGTACTTCTATTTCTTCACCTATTTTGGTTCCCAGGTCACCTCCTCAAACTTGAGGTTTCGCCACAGTATATTAACATGGTGAGATGTTTGGTTTCAAATAACATTATCTCTACAATTTATGATATCATCCATATTCTTTTCCTATGAACGATCACTATCTAAAGGACTACATTAATATTCATTACATTTTAGGGGCCTAGTATGTACTTTCTTAAGAGGTATACATGAAAAACATCTTGTACTTGAGAAAGAATATATAGGAGTTTTTTTATTGAGTAAAGATATTTTCTAATCATCGATCTCAATGGTGTGGATGCATATAAGAAAAAAAATTCAATTCATCCCAATCCTATTAACATATATCCATAATGATATATAAAGGAATACCTTACCCCTAAACCCAAACTCTAGGTATCATTGAGGTTTTTTAGTGTAGAATTTATTTATACTTTACGCATATTTAATTTTGTGATTACTTTTTGGATCTTTCTATATTATCTGTTAGATATGATCATATCCTAGAATCATCTTCTCTCCAAAATTATCCTAGTATAATTGTGTCTTACACTATTTCCAATAAATATCATCAAATGGTTCCATTTAGATGATAAAATGGAAACTACTATTATATGATAACTACATTAATGGAAGGATCGCATCATCTCATCCTTATAGATCCATTGAATATGATATCAGTATAACCTACACAGTTTGAATAGTCCTCTTAGACTAACAATCCATTTGATGGTGATAATTAGTTATATAACACACTTTTTTATCTAATATTTACTAAATGATTCTCCAGAACATTGAGGCAACACTCTGATCTTGACCATATATAATAGATAGTATCACTTTATGAAATATTTTCACTCCACTTATTTATATCATATAGACTCAGTCAAGGGATAAATCATCCTTTATATAAAATAAAATGTCTTGATATTTTTAGTCTATAAACTGGAACCCAAATGTCATTATTTCCTCTAGATAACTTGGGGAGTCCTATGGGAAAATCATTTTTTATTTTTTTTTCATTTCTATACTAGTATGGGAAATGATTGAAACATAACCATGGACTTAGGGATATCTACCTTGAATAATTGGATTAGCAAACATCAAAATAAAAATTATGCAATTTACTTATTCATGTTATCCAAAAATATATTTTTATTTAGATCTATATGTATCTTATTTATTCCTTTATTAACAAAGAATGATGGGATGTGTGAATCATATAGAACCTCCCTATTATATTCTTGATTTGATAGGAAACATATCTGGGATCCAAAACATAAATATATTTTTTAGGGTACTTTAACTCTATGATATTTTCTATGTATTTCTATAGCTCCTCATATTTTGGGGGCTCTTTGATCCTCACAATAAAGTATGGTTGAGAATTTTATTGAGCAATGAATGATGATGTTCATTTTATGATTACAATGACCAAAGATTTCATGTCCAATAATAGTAGATCCCTTTCTGTCCATATAATGGATAGGGTCGTATGATCCCATCAAATTAGAGCATCTATAACTTTAATTACATTCCTAGTATGGTAATGGATTAAATAATAATAATCCTTGAACATATAAAACAACATTTATTTACCCTTATAGAGTTTACCTTTTGTGAATATATACATGAGGTTTTTATGATCCATATATTTGTCACACTTTTGACAGTGGAGATAATGTATCTAAATCTTCAATGTGAAGATATCTATAGCAAATAAATGACCATTCATTAGGTAGTTATGATAAATAAAGATTAATTAGTGGGTGGTAAAAGATATTAAATTTTCATTTTTCATTACCACAAAACCCATGCTTTTTTGGATGCATCAATGTAGAAAAAAATTGTTCCCCACTGGTGGTTAATGGTAGTGCTGCTTTAGTGATTAGATAGTTATTTTTATCATTAAATATATCATCACATTCATTATTCTATAAAACATTAGCCAAATATGAGTTACAAGGGTTATTGGGATTGAACATCCTGTGATATTTTTCACAAATCAATGATAGTACCCTACTAATCCAAAGAATATACTTACCTGTCTAATATATGATGATTTGTTCCATACTATGATTGAATTTATCTTTAATGGACTAAAACATATCCCCTTTCTAATGAAACATTTATCTAGGAATGTTACTTTATCTATCCAAAACTCACATTACTTAACATCACATATAACATTACCTCCAATAATATCTTTGATAAATCATTCTAAAGATACTCATGTTTCTATTTTATTTTGGATAAAATAATATTATATTCTATAAAAAATTAAAATATATTATTATGTTAATCCGTAAAGACTCAATTAATTAATTACATGAATATTATTAAATCATTTGTGAATATGAATAGAATCAAAATGAACAAACAATACCCATGCCTTTTATGAAAAGTATACTTGGGGATATCCTCCTTATTGACTCTTACATGATAATATTTTGATAGAATATCCACATTAGAAACTTATTATTATATATGTAGCTTATTGAAACATTCATCAATACATGGAAGAGGATACTAGTCCTTTATCATAATCTTATTAATCTTATGATAATAAATTTAGAGGTGCATCAGCCAGTCCTTCTTTATGGTGAAAATGATCATTGCACCCAATAATGAGTATCTTGGGTATATAAAACCTTTATCCATATTCTCACATAGATTATACTTTAGATCAATTAGTTTAACAATTTCCATTCTATATCAAGTCATAGGTATAATAGAATAACCATGTATAATTTTGATTGAGAACTCAACCTCTCAGTTATGAGGATGAGCAGACAATTCGTTAGGAAAAAGAACATCAGTTTCACATATAATGGGCATGTCATCAGGGAATATATTTTCCAAACGATTAATTTTTTGGGCCAAATATCCTTTTAAATAAGGAAATAATTTCTTGGTTTGAGATACTGATTCAAATGACAATTCCACCTTCTCCATTCACTTGTATAGAATCTAAGGTATATTCTCAATATGCATAGTAATTTTCTATCCCAACAATTTATGTTTTATTTTAACATTTAAATCCATTCCATCCATAGAATAGAATAGAATTTAAATGAGGGGAATATTAAAGATTTATTGCATCATAAATCATGTATTTATTGATATGCGTGGAGTTACACACATAGGATGAAATAAAAAATCATTTTCCATTTTTACTAATTACTCAACTTCAACAAATTGATATTGTTTTTTGAATAGTTATACAAAACCTATTTGATATGATATATTTTATAAAACATGAATAAAATATTTTGTTCTATATCCTTGAATAAATGTCTAGAGTACTATCACCACATTGTTGTTTGGATCCACCTGAGTGGTTGTGATGCAATATACTCACCCTATCTCTTTGGGCATGCTTATAGTTTTCTATAGTTTCCCTTTACAATCCTTGGCTTAGTGAATTGGTTTTCATATTTTTCTTTTAACTTTTTTTAATCATTATACAATGGGAAATGGGTTATTTGGAACATTAATTTCATCTATCACATCATTATATTTCTCATGTTCCCATTTTATATCTAGAATATATACCTTCCAACATGAAATATATTTCCTTATCCCCTACAATAAATTTACTAGATGAATCTTACCACACATTTTACAAGTGGGACTTTGGAATATTTTACAACTTTTATCTTTCTCCCTCACTCTGACATACCTAAAATACATTCTCCACTCCCTATCAATTGACCAATGTGACCTATGACATTCTCTAATCTCCATTTCAATATTGAGGACACATAAATAAATTAGTCATAGATGTAAAATTTTTAAATTAGCCACATATTTCATTGATTTATCTTTATCTAACTAATTAAGTGGTAAAATTTACTTCTAGTGTTAATGAAAAGTTAGTGTCATATCATACAATCCTTATAAGTCTTACTTTATAAATTCTAATAAAAGTTTTAGTATATTATTTGGATTAAAAATATCTTCTTCTCTATGTCATGTTAGTGAGTGTGAAGAAAAATATTTATTGAAAAAAATGAATTAATTCATTCCACTCTTCCATCCATTGATATTTTTTTATTTTATAAAAAAAAATTTGAAGTCAACTTTGAATCTTCGCATAATATAAAAAGTACAATAGAAGAACCGAATTTAAAAGTAAAAATTATGCAACATCAAATTTTTAATTCAATCATTAATATAAAATTTACAAACTCAAATAATGGATAGAAATGTTCACACGATCTCTTTACATGATGAATGAGGAGAATAAGTTTCTATGAAATTTGAGTTGATGATGTGATTTATCCATGTTTGCATCTCCCCATCCTCAACCCAGATAAAGAAACTTCTATCCACAAGTAACTATTTTCAGGGCACACACAACCCATCCATCTACCACCGTATTCCATCACTGAATCCATCCTTCATAGAGCATCAAATCACCATCAAACAAATACACTTTAAAAATATCTATTTTTATAGAAGACTCATCATAGAAGAAATAACCCAACACAATATAACCACTATAAATTGAAAAACATTCACAAAAACACACAAAAACCCATATCCAGAAATTGGTTACATTATAGAAAAAAACAGTCCATCTTCCCTCCAATTTTCACCAGGAAAAAAACTTGAAAATTTAACCAACCAATGAAGAAACATAACCCGATAACATCACACCAATGTTTCATTGATGTCCCCTTCTGGTCTCATATTTTTGACCAAATTCCATCAGTGATCAAATTTACCCTCCTTAGGATAAATAACTGGCGTGAATTTCGATCTCTATGAATTGATGAATGGAGAATATTTTTTCAATAGAGTTGACCAATTATTCCATAATTATGGGATTTAATTATCACTTAAATATTGTATTCCTTTTCACATAGAGATATCACGTGAATATTTTCCTTTATTATGGTATGTGGAGATTTACCTGCATCCATGTTTGTAATCAAAAAATGAGTTAATATGTACTTTCATGATATTCTCAACTCCTACTCTCATTGGGTTGGGAATCTCATTTCGGTTTTCATCGCATTTCCCATCACACTAGTTTTTGACATGATTCCTCATATTTCCATCCATTGACTAATATAGAGGAAAATTGGGAATGAGAATTTTAAAACCATTATGAAAATAAAAGGAATACATTCAACATTGATGTTGTAACTATTAAATTATATATTTTACATATCCTATGAATTTTTATGTTTTAATTTATTTTATTCAATGCCAATTTCTTAACATATTATTTTATAGGAATTATTTTCCTTCAAAATAGTTTATAAATAGATTGGGAAGTTATCAATGACTTCCCACCGTGAGTGTGAAACTATGTGTATGGGAAGGCCTTTTTTCATTACCTTGGTGTTGATCGAGTTATTATCCAATGCACCCTATTCATTTTTATTACACCTAGGTGTAGTTTTGGTAGAGCTATATCTAGTAATAGTATCTTTATAGGGATTTTATTTCTTCAAACCCACTCAATCTATACTTTTCAAAAATGCATATTTTTTCAATGTTTTTTCTTATCCATCATATTTTTTCAAATGTTTTCTAATATAAATGCCCAAATTTAACTAAACCACACTACGATTCCATCATTGAAAACCCTTGAATACTATAAACTATATTTCATGATTTGTTACAAAAACAATCCCACAATACAACCCTAGATGATCGATTGGCCTAGGGTCTTTTTGTAATTAGATACATAATGTAATACTCGTAAAAATGAAGATGAGGACATTATTCAAATCTCCATAACATGCATGTAAAATTATTTTGGTCTTATGAACTACATGGGATAAACACTGTTTATATATGAAAATGTGTATTTTATAAATCCTAGTATGTAATTAATAAATAATTATATATTTAATTTTATACATGTGATTGAATAATCTTATCAAGTAGATATAAAATTTTGTGAATCCTAATCATGATCAGAAAATAATGATACTTGATGTTAACATAAATTTATCATATGAATGTTTCAAAAACATAAAACATGATATCATAAATATAAGTCATGGATAACAACAAAGACATAATAACAAATTTTACTTTGGATAAATATTTGAGAAATAGAGATGGTATCTCATGAGATAAAAAGTTACCCAATGCATTAAAGGTTCAGAAAATTATGTCCCAAATCATCAAATATATATCATGTACATTAATTTTTCACCCACATAGATCCAACAACATAATAATGTATTTTTATCACTTTTTATCCCACAGTTAGTGAATATGTGTTACATGAATTTATGTATAAAATAAATGAAGGATAATTACATCTAGGTGAATACTCTGGATAAGAAATTTGGATGGGTATTCATAAAATAATAATTTTTCATGGATAATAATTAGATAATTATGATAGCATAACGAGTGTATATATACTTCAATGATGGGTTTAATTTGAGTATAATGCGTTATTTCATTTCTAGGTAATATTAAAGATAGTAAATGGATGTGTAAAATCATATGAAAACATGACAATTTCGAAATCAAAAGGCATAAAATTACAAATGTAGATGAAGATGAGACAATATATTTTAATTATAAGGTGTTTTAAAATCATGGGAGGAGATTAAAAAGAGCATGGAAACACATATAATGGATTTAGATAGGGGAAAAGAGGATACCTTTCATAGTGGGATTTTTGTGAAGGGGAATGGGAGGTTGGATTGGTACCTATAGAAAAAGATATTTCAATTCTTTTATAATTAAAAAACATAGGTTTTGGACTTTATGTGAAAAATTGAACATAACCAAAAACCAAATCATGAATTTTTATTATATTTTCTACCAAAGTCGATTGGATTTAAATATTTTATTGGGATAATTACTGATCATTTTAAAATGATACCATTAATTCTGTAGAAGTGAGTAACGTTCATAAAGAATTGTTTTAAAACCCATAAATTTTAATATAGGTTTTTAGGATTCACTAATGGTTAGTAAAATTAATCAAATGCCAAAAAAATAAATTATATTTAAGAGGTTATATTTTTATTCATCTTGTATTACCATTATATAATTTATTGGAACACTCTTTTTCCTATTATGATGTTTTAATACATACCATATTTAAATTTTAGGAAAAAATATGATTTTCTAGAAAAAAATTGAAAAATTTATATTAGATAATTTCAATGTATTGATTTCAAAAATAAAATTTATTTTATTTAACTAATTTATTATTGTAGAGAATTTACACTTTCGAAAAAATAATTATTTGATAGAAAATACCTATATTTACTAGGGAAATAACTTTATAGGCCTGATAAAATTTTTATTTGACATCAATAAATTTTTTTATAAAGATATATTAATAATTAATAATTTTTTTAGAAAATATTATTTATTTTGAAAAAAAATTAAAGAATTTATCAAAAGTAGTGTTTTAATGAACACTGAGTATTTTACCAAAATATAATTTCTTATTTAATTGATTTAAAAACTAATTATTATCAAACTCATTGTATAATAATTTATAAACTAATGATGAAAAGGGGAAAATGTACTCATTATTTATAAAAATTATAGTATAAAAATTAATAACACTTGGGAATAGGTACATAACCCCTTATTACACTAACAGACACCCTAATGAAAGGGTACATGATAGAGGTAAAATCAAGGGTGGTTTAAAGAACTTGGTTGGTCCATTAACTCAACGAGTGTGAACATATACCTTAAAAAACTTCACTTGAATTTTACTTTTAAATATTATCATTGAATCAGTATGGGGAAAAGACAAATGTTTCCACATCCATATGATTCTTAAATAAATTGTTTCCAAAGACAATTATCTTACTAGTTGACGAAACCACATCCTCCAACTAGTTAAATTAGTCATTATCGTACCCGTAAATACATATTTATATTTACATTCACTGTGTAATGGATTTATTATCAATTCTTATAATCTATAATGGTCTTTTAAGATAAATAGAAAAATTATGGCCATATTTTTGAATAGTTTAAAATAATAAAATATATTGTTTAGAAAGTGTTTTATATAACTATATTTCTTAATAATACATTTATTTACTCAAAATGAAAAACCAATTATAAATTTTTGGGAAATTATAAATGTTAGTTCATCTAAATGTTTTGAGGATGAATCATTTTTTAAATGTTTTGCCAATGTCATGATGTTTTTTAACTCTGTATTTTTTTATTCATCTATATTTTGCCAATTATTTTTCAAAACCTATGTATTTTAGTAATCCATAATTTCCATAACAAACCAAAAAAAAATCAATTTAAGATCAAATTATTTAATATATTTACACCTCTAGTTTTTTAAGGTGGGAACCCATTATAATGAAACCATGTGATATCGATCTAAATTGATTAAGGAAAAACCATAACTAGGATCTCCATCCATTTTTCTAATTCATCTTTAATGATATTTCTAATTTATTTGAGTCATTTGATTATCTCTCCTCATTATCTTTTAAATGAATATCACAGTAAGGTTATTCAACTTCTAATAAGGTATATATATTTCCCTATTAGATATATTTTAGTAGGCTTCAAAACATTATACTTGTTCCACCAAATAAATTACCACCACCCTGTTATTTCTAAAAATCTAATTCTTTATCAATAAAGTTGAATAAATAATAACAATAACCATAAAAATAATTTCTTCATTGGTACATAATATTTTTTTCTCATTATCTTTCACCTCAATAAAGGTGTTTCTCCCTTAATTTGACTTTCAACATGACAGAAACAAGTTATAATACAACCCTGATAGTCACAAAAGTTTTGTTTTATTAATGGGAATATATTTTCATTATTTCTCAATATACTCAGAATTGCAGAGTGAATCATGGGTTTTTTGAAAAAATAAAAAATATTTAGAGTTGTCTACAAAAACATCGAATCTTTATATCCATCACATTGGCTGTAATTATTTTCAATGAATCATTTTCAAAACCAATTCAACTTTTTCCTAAGGAATTGGGTATTTTATCATTAAAAACTATTCACATATACTCATATCAAATTCATATCCCTCTTTTAGTTCCTCATCAACAAAACATACAATATAATAACATCTTCTTTTATCTAATTACTTTCATTACAACCTCATGTTTCGTCCTAAATTTCACCACATCATCTTCGTGATATTAGTTCTCATGACCAAGAAATATAAATAAAAATTAATGTAATTATTAAAATTTAGTTATTCTGTATATTTTATCATAAAATAAACCAATACTCAAGGTGATTCTATAATATATTCTATTTCCCCTAAAACATTCTATGATTAACTGATTTTATCTATATGTTAGTAAATTCACTCCAATGATACTTTCAAAAATTCATAAATATTCTTATTTTTCTTTAAATATATGTTTTCCTCCATAAGGGTTGATTTTAGTTCAATGTAGGGATTAATAAATCATTCCTATTGATTTTATTAATTAGTTTTTTATTGAACTTTCTTTAATATTTCCATTATGGAATCTAATAAATATCATTTTTTATTTAAATTTCGTCAAAGTAGATTTCATTTTTAATTCTCATTAAAAAATTGTACTTAAACATTTTTAGGATCAATATATAGATCTGATGTTTCATTTATGGTGAAACATCCTTTATGTTTTTTGTATTGATTGATCTTGACTATCATAACATTCTTGTTTTTCTATAATACATCAAAATAAATGTTTCTTCTCTACCAACAATGAATGAAATAAAATTGAAATATTCCCTCAAACATTCATTTACCTTAATTGAAATGTATTTCCTTACTTTATATAAATTTTTCTAAATCAATCTTCTATATAGATTTTAAATTAATCTACATGGATGAAAAAATAAATGAACTTTTTAGATTCACTCAAATTTCAAATGAAACTATATTTATTTTTATTCTAATATGTTTTAATTATAAAAAAAATTTATTTCTAATTGAAAACACCTTTGGATATTGTATGAGTGAAAATATCTAAAATATATTTAATAATTTTTCGTTACAATTAATTTTTTAATGAATATATGAATGGGTCCATCAAAATAAATGGTTTAATTGAAGAAAAGATTAATTTCATCTTTTAGATGCATTGTAAGACCATAAAACTCTTATGAAGAAAATGTATCATTTATTCCTACTATTGAATATTATAATATCACCAAACCCATAATCCTGAATTTAGTGTTAAAAACCTAATCTTTATATTTCAGACTATGATACCATTAGTTGTGACCCAATTTTTACAATCTCAATCATAAAACATAGTAAAAATATTTTGGACCACTTATATAACTAATGACTTACTAACTATCGTATTTTATATAATAATAATAACAAATTATTATAAATATAAAAACATGTCATCAAGTGATCATTTTTTATAATAAACACAGTTTTTTTATTTTTCCATATTTTATTAAAATATTCAAAAAAAATTACACCAAAATGAAACCATTCTAGGAATAATCAATTTACCACCATTCTTCATAACATGGGTAAATATAAAAAAAATAAATGGGTTGGATCAAATTAACAATAAGGGTAGACATATGCATTAACAATTGAATGTCATTAGTGAGAATAAGATGGACATAAAGGAATGATGACATAATAAATGTGAATGAAAATAAGAAAAGATAATTTCTACCCATCATAACACTAATTTTAAATAATGATATTGGGTGAATATATTTACCATAAGGTAAGATTCATACAAGTGCACAATCAAAATCCATTTAAAGTAATACTTCAGAAAAAACATATTACAACTCAAAGTAAATATATAAAAAATGATTTGGTATCTTTGATAAATATCTTCATCAACCATGTTCACTCATGTCAAAAATAAATGGAACTAATTTAAATATATTAGAGAAACCACATTGGTTAACACACTAATTATTTACTTTGAAGTCACCATACCATATAAATTTTATAAGTGGGTTATTTTGAGCTAACATGTCATATAAGTATACCAGGCTCACTAGTTTTATAAGTTGTATTATGAACACCCTTTTTATAAACTAAATCATTCTCAAAAATCATCATCAATAATGTAAAATTACACAAATTAATAAAATTTGGAGAATCATCCATTATCATTATCAATCTCTTAAAAATAGATTCCATTCCATTAGAAATTAACATACCCATGAAAAGAAATGATATTGATAATAATCTCTTTAAAAAATCCTGATAAGTCATCAAGACAAATAATATGAATTGAATCATAAGATCATACTCCTGATTATGTAGAGGAATCATTGAATGATATTCAAATATACAGAATTAAATTTAAAAGAACTTATAAAATGATTCATAAAAATATTAGAATGTATTATTTTCATTATATACATTGAAAATATCATAAAACAATTGATAAATTTATTTTATGTGAATATAATTAATGAAATTTTTAATGGAGACTTTAAAATTTGATCTTTTGTAATGGTGTGAATATCCCTTTTTCTCATATTCATTAAATGAAATCTATTTTCCACTCACTTATAAAATGTAAAAAAGATTTTTTCATAAAACATTTAGATAGATTAAATTTAAAAAAAAATCATAAATTTAAATTCCTTTAAAAATATAATTTTTAAAACACTATATGTATAGGAAAGAACATTCATAATAAAACTGTGAAGACTCTATACAAGAAAGAATATTATCTTATCCAAAGATAAAATGAGGTCAAATTTTCTTTCAAAAAATTACCAACATCATTTTATATACCATATAGGGGAATATGGTATTAAGGAATTAAATTACAAGAGTCACTAGAGAATAAGAATAAAGGTATGATTTTACAAATTCTGATTTCACAATTTCCCCCAGGTATCCTTGAATATGAAAATTACCAAAAAGAATAGAGATTGTAACATAAATATTTAATTGATTTGATAAATTTTGAATTAAAAGTCATTAAAATTAAAATTATGATATTTAATTTTTAATCCCATGAATTACATAAGGATTTATGTCCAATATCATTCATGGGGATGTAGGATAACAATAAAAAATAAGTAATTGTTCACACCATAAAGCATATCTTAGGAAAATTAGATTGGGATATTAAAAATTCTTATAATGATAATAAAATGTAATGTGATTATTTAAACATATGTGAGTTGACATTAAAAAATTAAATACATTATAATATCATTTAGATATCATTTCACACATAATAATGCCATAAAAATCCATTTAACAGGTGATATAACCTAATTAATGTAAATTGAGTTAATAAACCTGTTACAATGATCATAAAATTTTAAAATTGAATTAAGCAATGAAAATATTATTTGGGGAAAATATAAATGAAAAAGAAATGTTGAAATAAACTATAAAACAATCACAGGACATTAATCATAAATTATTGTCACAACATATACAATGATGAAGTAGTATAACCTAAATAAAAGAAATTTATTTGTGAAATCCCTTATAAAGATAATCTCAATGAACTTGTAATTAATCAATGAATTAATTCAATGTACCAAATTTAAATCCACAAAATTAGGAAATATAATATAAAAAATCATAGGGAGTTACATATATAATATTTATATAACATTTAAAATTACAATTTAATATGACTTAATGAAAAGAAATATAATTTTTATGTCCTTTACCTGAAGTAAAAACTTATTATATATGTCATTTAACTTGAATATACTAAAAATATAATAAATAGGTATGGATTTAAGAATATTTGATAGGTATATTATATTTTCATTAATCCATAACTATAATTTTTATGTTGTATTTTTACTTACTTATTAGATTAATTCAACAAATTTTATTTTGAGTATGTTTGTTTTACTATTTCAAAACAGATTTGGTAAGTCATCCTTGTTCTTGGAGTTCATTATTACAACATATAGAGAATAAAATTGATTATATAAATATCATTTTCATAAATTATTTATATACTTAGAACCAACTATGTTGGGGGTTATTATAATTTAAATATATTACAATAAAGAGACAATAGTCTGTATGTACACATGAGTAACATTTCCATTTTTCAATGATCTCGAGGGAATGAAGGTAAATATCATTTTATCCTTCCATAAATATTATTATATTAATAATATAAAATTATATGTTTAAATATTTTTATATATTCCATAAATGTGATTTGGCGATGAAAACATTATCACAACGCTTGTGGAGCTGGTAATCCCCACGTATGAATTAACAACGTTATCATTTTTTAGTGGATAAAAATGTAAGAAAATTGAAGATAAGTTACCCTAATATAATTTTAATTACATTAAAAATATCATATATATATTTATTTATTTATTTCATCACACAAACTATCAATGATATGTGGTGATAAAAGAAAAATTGCATCAATTCATGTTGGGGAAATCATCAAAAAACAAAAATCTGTTTTTGTTTCCAATATGATCGAAGTGGATATGGATTAATGTTATTTTGTAAACATAATAAAATCATTAACTAAAATATATTCTTATGTTATTAAAGAAAAATGTTTATTATATTTTTTATGGAGTTATAAGATGAAATAGAACAAAACCATTATGTTAAAAGTGTTACCTCTTTATAAGAAAAACCCATTTTCAATAAACATTATGCCCCTTAATGTTTGAGGTATTCCCAAAATAAGACATCCTGGAGGTGGGTAGAGATATTATAATGGTATTTGTAAAGGGATTCAATGAATTACATGGATAAATAATTTTTTGGAAAATAAGATATGGGGCATCGTTTGATATTTGGGGGAGATGACACACTCGGTATTTTAGAAAATAATAATATATATTGAATTATTACTAAAAAATTGCTTCAAAATGGATAATCGTAATATAATAGTTTATATCGGGTACAAATAATTCTATACAATGGTATTAATTCTAGTGTCTAGGTTATTTATACCCTTATGACGTTAGTTTAAACCCTAATAAATTGTTTTAACCATAACCATGATAGTAGATTTTATTATTTTAACTATTTATAAAGATCAAAAATTATTATGACCATATTAAATAATATTACATATTCTGATTCCAAATGTAAAATAAATTTTATTTTATAAAATTTATTGAAGTTCAAAATTTTAATTTAAAACCTAACTCACAAACGAGATGAAAAAAATCTTCCAAACAAATGCCTCCTTATATATAAAATGTTTTTCAAAAAATAAAACATAAGAAAAATTATGATTTTCATAAATGTATTATTAATATTATAAATGAAATAAATATAATTAAATACATTTTAAAAAAATATTAAATTTTAAAATTCATTAAAAATGATTTTTTTAATAAAATCAATTTATTACTATTCATTGAGAACCCAAAATTTCATAGAATTATAAAACAATAAATTCATTATAATATTTAAATGATTATTATAAAATAGAAATTAATTTTTATAGAAACATTTTATAAACTTGGAATAAATCAAAAATAATATTTTCTCAAAAAAATTTAGTAAAAAACATTTTTGAGAAAAAAAATATAATTAAAGCCTAAAACAAATTTACAAAAAAAAATTAATGATTATTTTAAACACATCACTGAATTAATATATACAAATTATACCATTATACATATATTTAATAATTCTTATTTTTTTATGCACACCCCTCAATTCTATGTCTATGTTATAATTGTAAAAAATAAATTATATATTTCACTATTATTTATGCACAGTATAGAGTCTCATGTATTCTATCGAACAAATTATTGTTTTTAAAAATCTATGGGTTTAAAATTCAACCCCACTTAATGAAATTTTATTTTAACATTTGTTTTTCGAAATCCATGTAAAAATGGTATAAAACAGTTTTTAAACAAGTTAAAGGAGTGTAATAAAATACATATGATCCCGAAAGGAAAAAATATTAGTATCAAAATGTATCTCTATTTAAAACTCACATCATTAAATGGTAAAATAAGATATATTCTTGAAAATAAGAAAAGAGATATATGAGGATATCATTTAATAACAAATAACCTAGTCCCATCTAAGGGTAACATTGTTAGGATGTTAAATTATGGATGTGGATGAGAAAAATAACATCTGTGGAATAAAGAAGAATTCTAGAGAGTGTGGATATGAGAATGTTATTAAAAAAACATAAATATATTTTTGATAAATAAGACCACCAATTGAGTAGAAATGAATTTATAATGATCAAATATTTATTTATATATCATTTTACTATTTTTAAAGGATTCTTTACTTGATAGAATATATTTAAATGGTTTATTTTTATTCCCAATTCACAATTTATGTCTTTGGTTGGGTATTAGGTTGTTTCCATTTATATCTCTTCTCTTACTCCAAAAAATTAATATTCACTATGATTATTTCATGCTTGAGGAACTAAAATTAAATTATAACATATCTTAAGATCCATCAAAGGATAACTACTAATTACCAATGTATTTATACATCAACCAAAACCAAAATAGATATCACATGGTAATGTAATGTCCATTATGCGTAAACAATAATATGGAGAAATATTTATCTTAAAAACCTCAACAAAAATGCCAAAAAGTTAACTTAAATCATTAAAAAATATTACATAAAAACCCCTCAAAATATCTCTAACTATGTTTGAAATTTTTTATTATAATTATTTCATCTCAATATTAATTTAACAATTATATTTATATCACTCATAATGATTTATTCCAAATATGTATATGACTGGGCATATATTCTCGAAAATATAATTTTATTTACCATAAATAACATAGATTATAATAATATAAAATAAAATTTTGTATTCTTCCTAAGGATAATTCAAAATTTATTTCATAAATATAATACCATCTTAGAAAAAATTCTTTTTACCTTGATCATATGAAGTTAAAAAAATTATGTACTTCTCAAAAAATAATGTTTATCACATAGTCACCATAAGACCTTTCATTCAAATAATTATCTACATAAAATAAATATGTTCCATTAAATTAAATAACCCTTTTATCAAAATGTACAATTATTATGAAAACATTAATCATTATCTTAACCCTAAATGTTATCAATAACATTCAAAAAAATTCCACAAATTATCAAAGTATTATTCCTAAAATAAAAATTTCACTACAACAGAATTTAATTTTTTCTGCTATATATACCTCAAATATTTATGAAAAATAAATAATTGTCACCCAAAGTATCATTATTCATCATAAATATCCATCACATAAAACCTCAAAATCGGTGTCTATGATTTTTAAATTATGATCATCCATAAACTTATTAGCCCGTGATGGTATCCATAATTCTTAATTTTACCTTACCTAATAGAATAATAATATCCAAAGTTTTATAAACCCTTTCTTGATACCAACTATATTATCCATAAACACATAATATAGGATTTTATTCTAATGAAATCATATTTATATTAATATCTATCGAACAAATAAATGTCGAAAAATTTTATCCATAAAAATCCTAAAACGTAAAAACCAAATATTGTATTACTAACATAAAAAAGAACCTTTTAGGGTTACTATTTCATATAATTATGAAAAAATATTATGTAACAATATGCCCATCTTCAAGACATCATTTCCCCTACTATATCAATATTTTTTTATTTCACTATAAGTTTCAAATATATCTCATAAATTTTCTCTAACATTAAATGCCTCTTGAAATAATTCATTTAACATCCTTCGACAAAACCTAGTGAAATTGAAAAATAAAGAGGGTGATCTAAAATTAAATGTGAGAGAAAAAAATTGAATTTAAAATTGAATGTGAATTGTCCGGATAAGATGGTAATAAATGTATAATGATATAATCAATGTGCATGATCATAACATAAGAGAATTATTATCCATAAATACATGGATCATAAACAATGAGGCATGGAAAAATGCTTAAAATAATTAAAATAATCATATATTAAAGCAATCATGTCCATTTTGAATAAAATCCTTTGTCAAATGATCCCAGAGAACACATAACAATAATAGAGAAAATGTGTTGGAATCATTGAATATTTCCCCACCACCCATGTTCACTCACATGATAAATAATTTTATCCCAGTTAAATATACATGATAATATATCCCACTAATCTACCTCATTTTATTCATTGAATACATGGAACATTTACATATGCATTGTGGAGATATATCGGGCTCAACTACCCTATAATCATTATTGGCCTAACCCGTAGTATAAGCGATATCAGGCTCATCCATTATACAATCTATATTAATATAACTAATCACCATTAATAATTAACAATTATTATAAATGTAAATATAAAAATGAATATATAATTATAATTACCATGATTCTTAAAATAGTATTTCATCCTTTACAAATTGATTATCCCATGAAATGCAATGGGATTTATAATTACCTGACTTTTTTACTTCAGTACCATTAAATTCAAAAAATTCATAAAATATTTAGAAAATTATTTTATTTTAAAATTATCATGAAAACATGAACATTATTATTAATATAAAATATTCTTCATAACATTAGTAAGGTCCATAAATTATATAATCATCAAAAAAATTTATTTCACTCTTGTAGAAAGTAAAATACTGGTTGTTCAGAAAAATATTATATAGATTAATTTTTAAAACATCATATATTAATTCAAAGGTAGTAATAATTTCTATTTAAAAACTATTAATTTGTGTGTTTTAACTTTCACAATAAAAGTTTCATTAGTATGTACATAGAATAAAATATTCATTGACCAAAGATAAAGTATGGACGAATATTATTCTAATACATTTCCATTATCATTTTATATATCAAAGAGAGAAATATAGTGATAATACATTAAAATTAATTTAATAACTAGGGGATAATAACTCATATGAGGTTTTAGATTTTATTGTTACAAAAATTCATATAAGGTAACAATGAACATAAATAATCCCAAAAGGAAATGAGATTGTAACATGAATCCTTCACTTCTTTATTAACTTTTGAATCATAAATTAGTGAAATTATGAATATGATAAAAAATTTAAAGTTATATAAATTACATGAAGTGATTTATCAATATTTATTCATAGTGAATTATTCACTCCATTCAATGAAATCATGGTGCCTTATGTGAATAATGTCTTAATAAAATGAGACCGAAATAAAGAAAACTCGTATAAAGATAATAACATTTTATCTGAAAATCAATCCATTAAAATTTATTCTCAACAAAACTAAATCCACATAAAATATTTTTATATACACCATAAAAAATTTAGAGATCAATTACTACATAATCATGAAATAAAATATTCCATAGAGAAGTTTTATAACTACAAGAATAGAAACTGAGTTACGAAAAATCCCATAAAAATATCTTATTATTGAAATGAGGATTAACCAATGAATTGATTATGTGTAACTAATTTAAATCTTCATAAAAATTTGAAATTATAATATAAAACAATCAATGGTCATTGGGAACAAAATATTTTTATTACAAAGATAATGAATAAGTAATATAACCCAATGAAAGGAAATTTAGTCGGGAATTTTCTTACAAATATCATGACCTTGAAATGATAATAAATAAATTTAGTGATTATGCTAAAAAAATAAATAAATAATAATTATGATATAAAACACAAAATAATCATTCTTCACATCACAATTAATCTTTTTATAGCGTCTATATTGAAGAAGTAATATAACATAATAGACAATTTTATGTTATGAAAGTCATTAGATCAACTCCATACTATCAATTTACATCCAATAAATACATTTTAATAAACATATAGTAATTATACACATTTTGAAGATCCATTTCTAGGTTTATTACAGTATTATTAAACCATTTATTTCATTTATTTGGACGGAATATTTAATTACATAATCATTTATGTCCATATCAGGTATTTTGAGGGGGTTCGGTTCATAAATTAATAAACAAGATCATTATATATAATTTGTAAAATAAGATATTATTTAATCACTCTATATTTAAAATCATCAAATAATTTTCATTTTAAATCATTAATAATACTTTCATAACAAGCTATGGTCTATCGTTATGAAAATATAACTACCTTATAACATAGAGGCGATATTCTTTCTGTACACCTGAGTAACATTCTATTTTTCAATTAATTGATTGAAAGAAAGTATATATCCTTTTTTAGTCTAGATATATAATTATTTCATTAATATCACACTATGTATTGATATATTTTTATATAAACAATCCATGTGATGTGGTGATGGAAAATTAGTCACATCACTTCATGGAGGTGGTAATCCACACATATGCATGAATGACGTTATCATTTTCCAATAGATTTAAAGTTCGGAAAATAGATGATATATTTTCATTAAATATGATAAATATTTAAATAATATAATATATATACATAAAATCCATCATTATAACCATCTGTGATAGGAGGTGATAGAAAGAAAATCAATTCGATTCATGAAGTTGTTGGCCACCACACACATGAATGACAGTTACATTTCCCATTTTAGATGATAGGTATAAAGGTTATTCTATAAAAATACTAAATTATTTGAATATTTTATAGACTTATATAATAATATCACCATTGTTATAATATTTTTGAAGGATATAGAAAGAGAAATAAAACTAAAACATTCGGTCGAAATCTATACCTCTTCTTTAGACAACCTACTTTTCTTTGTACCTTACTTCATCCAATGTTGGTATTTGGCCCAAAATAAGACCTCAGTGAATGGGGATAGGCATTATAAAGGGATTTGGGTAGTAATTTTCCTACAAAATTCCATTGAAGAGTCGAGATTAATGGAGTGGTGGTGTCCTTTTATAAGAAGGTTAAAGGTACACATTTGGTATTTTTTTTACAGACTAAAATATATTATTTTATTAATCGTGCAAAATAGATATAAAATTATTAAACTAAAAATATTATATGATATAGGGTCTAAATATGTCTATAAAATATAACTTTACATTTTTATCTCATTTTTACTATTAGCAATTTAGATTAACCAATTGTTAAATATTTTTTGACCATAAACATGGAAACAATTTTTTTCTTTTCCTGGTACTAATTTTCACCAAAGAATTAGTTTATTTCATAATAATATTATATATTCTTATTTTAATATGGGATCCATATTAGGAAATTCAATTCATATATTTTAAATTATATATATTAATATTAAACCTATAAAACAAGATGAAATTGGGTTTTCAAGTAGAGATGACTTCTTATATGTAAAATTCATTCATACAAAAATAAACAAAAACAGCAATTACAATAAAAATAATTGGATTTTTTAATTATATAAATTAACTAATTTTACTATTAATTCATTTTAAAATTAAAATTTAACTTTTAAAATGATTGATATATAAATACATAATTCGATGATATTTTTTTAGTATTCATCAAAAAATAATATTGATATCAGAATTACCAAAAATTCACTATAAGTTAATTTTAAAATTACTCATTTATAAATGAAGTTCATTATTTCAAATAAATTTTATAAAATTTTTAGAAATTATAATTACAAGAGGAAATAAAAACAACATTGAGGATATATTTATTTTTAAGCATAAATTCACATTACTAAATATTCATTTTGTATTTCAAAATCATTAATAAATATATTTTTATTCGGTTGGGTTCAATCCCACCAATAGTAATAAACTAGATTCCATTAGAACACTATAGTTAATTGTGCTTTCATGAGAGTAGTACATGGATGGGTGACCTCCTGGGAAGTACACTTGTTTATTTTTTTCATGGGATGTAGCCTCTGCTATAGGAATCCCTAAAACATTTGATAATGAAATGGAAATTGAATTTATTGGTCATTATTCTTTATCCCTTCTTGAAATAAACCTAAATTCGGCCATTATTGACATTTTTGTTTTAGTGGACTATTTATATCATTTTGAGTTTCTTATTACTATAAAAAACAATTGCTAATTTCAGTCATAAATGATGTAGTCTTGGGAATTATTCTGAAAAATTCCGTAAAGTAATGAGATGTGTTAATTATAAGAGATTTGAACATGATGTTAATATGTGTAAATTCAAGAAAACTATGAATTAAGATGTCAAATATGTTATTAGATGCATTATTGATGCACTAATATCATTCTACGAAGTTAGACACATTGATTGTAAAAATGAAAATAAGGTGATTTTTCATAATGAATCTCATAATGTGACTTCATATGAGCAAGTTTCTATATTGTTGGAATTCCAAAATGTTTCCAGTTTGCAGTAGGATTCATCCAAGGTCTCTGCTAGAAATATACTTTTTTTAGATGTTCTTGATTTTTTTTATACCAACAAAAAAATATTGAAATTCACAATATTTTGTATCCATGATTATGATCCAGAGGCAAAGATTCCAATGGCGGTTGTTGGAATTTCTCATACAACATTATTATATGATGATAAATAATTGGCCACAAAAAGAGATAGTGATCATAGGACCATTTCTCTATAGGAAATAGACAATGGGTTTTTGAGTATTTTTACCTCTTCTTTTACAGCTTCTCTTGATATAGGGGTTGTTTATGCCAGTGATGTGCATTATGAGTTACATGTTTCATATTCTATTATATTTTATATAGTGGCTGAAACTTCCATTAATGTTTCTATTTAGACAGTGAGAAATATTTAAGTGTTGATTCATTCTAGTAAATAGGAGAAATATCATATAGAGGGATCTATTATAATGGGTGTTGTGGAAGCTGATGAAAAATCATGAGATAATGTTCATGATCCCTGGAAAAGAGATAAACCATGGAAGAAAGTTTTTCATATGTGAGGAAGAGATCCTTATTATAGGGGAAAAATATGTTCTAACTTGTATCAGGCGATTGATTTTCTAGATTTTTAGTGTCACTTTTTTTAGTTTGTAATTTGGAATCTCGGCTCTTTTTTTGTTGGTTGTTTGATTATTTTCTCCCCATTCTATTTGTTTTCTTCCCATTTTTAGAAAATGAATTTTCCTTTTATTTAAATAAAATATTGATTGAACCATTAATAATATATTTTATAATGTTCTTATTACCATTCTTACCCTATAATTTAGTTTTGTAACACCCCAACTCGAACCCCCAAGTCCAATTATGAGATTAACATGACCTTATTTGCGCCTACCAATTATAATAAACAACCAAATCAGATAGAGCGTCTAAACACCATCATTAGGGAGACTAAACCCTTAGTAAAATCTCGCAAAATAATGAAAAATACATAATCTTATGGTATAATAATAAGAAGAATTGTCAAAAAAACTTAATAATCAAAATTTTATAACTATGGAAGGTAAGTTATATAGATAAAATTAATTTTTTCTCATAAAATTGAAAATGAGAGTGTAAGAGTGAATGAAGATACAAAATAATTACAATTGAATCCTCATTATTACATTCTCTTATTGCCACCAAATCCATGATCCACATCTCAACCATCTTCCAGGGGCCACATTCTGTTTCTATGTTCCCTAATCATGAAGTATCCATGCACATTAATCTTCATAGACATGGAGAGAAAAATAAAAATGATAATGAATGCACTGAAACCTCCTTAGGGTTACAGGTATAATAGGTTTATTCAATTTGAATGTTAAATGTAGAAAAAAGAAAAAAATATCTCTACAAAAACTCATGTTCTAAAAAATCCACAATGATCCATCCATACCTACTAAGTATCCAACTAATAATAATAAATATAAAAGATCAAAACAATGATAATGGGATATCCACAATGCTATAGAAACATGATACTCAATATCCTTCGGAAGTCAAGTGAATGTGCAACTTAGAATCCAAAAGTCATTGAGACCCATAGATTAACTTTATATCCAAAAGGCACTAAGTTCTATCATGATCTATATGTTTTCAATGTTACTACCCTATTGTTTCCACCATTTTCATCAGTTCACATATTTTTTCTCCTCCTCTAAAGTGTAATCGTACATTTTTGTCTACCTTTCATGAGTTCCATAACAAACTTCCAAGGTTATTACAACACACATATATGGTAAATCATAAAAGAAAATTCATACCATATCATTGTGAGAATATAGTAAAAAAACATAAAAACATGTCATCAACATCAATCATGGTAAAAAAATACTCTAACAATACTCATGGAATCAATATTCGCAAACATATCCCACATTCTATGCATACACCCATATAAAATGACATACAAGAATGGTTATCAAAAAATTATAGAAAATTGAATCATTCCAAGTATAATAGTGTATAAAATATACATTAATGGTGGGGAAGGGTTTGTCTCATGTTTCTTAGTGAAGGGATAAATTGTTTTTCATAGAATAATGACTGAATCATGTTTTTCACCAAGAGAGAGCTAGCTCGTACGTCAAGGATGCCTTATTTAGATTATAGGATAAAAAATAAGTGGATTAAAATTATATTCAATGAATTTTCATTTCATTACCACGGTTCTATGGTCATAATGTTACATATTACTTTAACATAATCAAATATGAAATACTTCAAAGGGTTTTCAATTCACCATATCCATTTTCGATCAAAAAATAGATCATGAATAAATATTGAATCCTAAAGAGAACCCTTGGTCTAGAAAATAGTCATCAATTAATCACTAATCCATCAATAGAAAATGGATTCAGGGTAAGATACAAGAAGAATAATATCTCATGATGATCAGTCTAATGGAACATACTATTAAATCCACCATAAATTTTGAATGATGATCTTGTCAATGAGTGGGTTTTAACCCATAAAAACCTATATTATTCTAACAATGATTAACAATTAATTATATTTCTATCATCAATACACTAAAAATAATAGGTATATGAAGATGATCCATGGAAAAAAACTGTAGACCTTCTTTATTCATTGGAAGTTCATAATCCAACCCATAAATATTGTTACCATTTTAGATCAACCTCTAATCCCTTAGGAAATAATGAAATCATAATCATATCAACATAGAAACAATAAATTCTTCATAGATATATAATCACCTCTCCATAAGAAAGAATTATTTTTCAAATATTTAGAGAAATAACACTACTAAAGCACAATCGGATCAGAAAAATATTGAAGATGAAAGGGGTTGGAATGGGAGAGTCTTTATGTAATAGGAATTGTATAAAATTCAAGATAGTTTCATGGGATCCAAATTGGATTAAAAATTAATTAGAAAATTTCATGGAATTGAAACATAATGGCTAAATTTAATGCACCACATACTGGGAGCACCATCTACATGGTGGGCCTTATTGGAAAGCCGGTGGAAGAAACCTTGTGCATAGAAGAACCACCTAAGTTATTCCAGTGCCACCGACTAGTTGGTTGGTCTTAGTAAATCAACCATACATTCCTGAATCCTATAGGCCAGCCACTGGGTCCCACTAGTAATCTTATAGCTATTTTCTAATCATCCTATGTAAAACTCACAAACCACCATTCCAAATTTTGGATCCCATACACTTACAACTATATAACATCTTACTAGTATCCCATATGAATGATAAAAAACATATTGGGGATTATTTTTAAACATGAACATATCATACATTGATAAAAAGAGATATTGTTTGAATTCACCCCTCTAAAAAATTCTTATCCATGACATGTTCCATTAATGTATTTTTTCATAACAACTAAGGGAACAAAGCCTGCACATCGATCTCAAACTCTCAGGGATCCTCCTGGATCCATCCATGATTCTAAAGAACTAGGATATTTGGTATTGTAATACCTTTAATGTATTTCTCACTCAGGTATAAAATACGTACCAGTACTCCATGTATGATTCATTAGGATCCATCTCAATATCTTAATATTCATTAAAATATGTTGGAACATGTATGTACCTATGGAATTGAGACACACAAAACATGCACTATCCAATAGTGAACTGTAGTGGTCTCATCCTTTGGAAGGTGTAAGATCTCTACATTATATGATTATTTACGAACTTCTTCTAACTACTATACACTCTATCAGAGGTCTCTCATATCATATTGGTTCTTACCACTGCTCCCACATTAAAATCATACAAATAGATCATTGAATGAAATGACCTCCCATGGATAGCCTCGTAAGGTTTCATCTAAATTGAATACTAGTAAATTTTATTATAAGAATACCCAAGTAATTCAATGTGATCATCCCATACTCCAATGATTTCTATGATAAAATATTGAAGCATGTATTCTGTTATACAGATGCTCCACTCTGACTATTCATTTATATAATTATGGTACACATGTTTAATCATAACTGAGTCACAAGGGCTTTCTAAAAGCCCCACCAATCGTCACTATAGAACATGTATCTATGTGAGATGCAACGCATAAGGGAACTCCCTGAAGGAATATTATCTCATGCTCATATAACATTCCCATATCACCATCTGAGTAAGTCTCATGGATTAGTATGATGTGAGAAACCTTCCTTAGTTGATTGATAATCAAACATATAGTGTCACAGATCCTCTATGTCCTCCGTAACCTCATCAAAAACTCCATCATAACATCCTCCCACTTCCAAATGGGAACTATAAGTGGTTGAGGTATCCCACTAGGAATCTTGTTCTTTGAGTCTTATCTAGGACTTATCTTTTTTATCAAAACCCATGATTGTACTAATGAATAAAAGACTAAAGTATCTTTGGTTAGACCAATGTTAAGATACTTTTCTTAAAAAACTATACAATGTTTAATATATGTATTCTATCATTCCTTCTTGATCCTAGAATTGGTGAGTTCATATATAATGATCTATCATGCATTGTCTTGGTTGTAAATAATATGTAGAGGTATTGGGTAGTATCTTATTGTTCATGTCAACTAGGACCCAATGAGTGGAACTATCCTACTAACAATATAGAGAGAGAAATTATGGTCTATGATTTGAATTTTTGGAAACATCGTCTATTCATTGAGATTGTTTTTTCTACACAAAAAATATAATAATATGGTATATCATCACATAGTGGGACCTTAATTTTAGGTAGAGGCACTGCGTATAGTACTTATAAATTCATAACATTAGGGATAATTATGCACTAGGTATAGGTAATATCATTATAGATTTTCTTATCAATAATTTGTAGGATGAGTATAATCTTTGTGAGTGACCTTATATGGAGTGGTGAAACTTGTTATATCCCTGACCTAGGAGCCACTATATAGGTTCCTTGAGGTGAGTCTCTAAATAACCTCAAGCTCACCTCCATGGATACCAGATTTAACCAACTAGTATCGAGGATCTATATAGCCATGTGGGTAGACAATACCTTCATTACCAAAGTAAGCCATATCTGATAAATAATAAAAAATGATGACAAATATAACAACAAAGTAATATTCATAAACAACATATCCAAATACTAGGTACAAGCCACAACTCAAAGTAAATGTTTCACGACGTACTATAAGTGTCACAAGTGCAAGAAAAACGAAAATATAGAAAAATAGATAAACCTCAAATGGTCATAATTCCATGTTCGGAACCTCGGCCATGTACATCCCCAAGTGTAACTCAACTCCCAGTCATTGATGCTTTCAACTTATCCTAACACTCATGCATGAAGTATGCTCAGGTACCCAATTGGGTCCCGAGTAGAGTGTGAGTACAAATTAGTAGGACTCCAACAAAAATATCTACAAATATCCAGTATAAACAGATTGTGAATATAAGTGATAAAAAAATACAAGGAAAGAAAAGGAAAGCCTGGGATCCTTTAGTTAACAAAACTCACTTAGTACATTCCAAGAAATATCTCTCATTTTTATTAATTATATCATCTTCCTTACCTATTTAACTTTCATCATGCAGTTAATGGATTATCATATTAAAAATTACAAGCATAAGGGTAAATAATTCAGGTTCTCTATCTCTCTGGGGATCAAAAAATCACATCATAAACCACACACCCACCTTGAAACCTTAGTCTAGGTGTTCTCGTCTAATGAAACCACTATGGGAATAGAGCTTCACCCCCTTCCCTAACATGTGCATTGTTGGGTGGAGTGTATATCCTTAGTCTAACTCGACCCATGGGTGAAGAACCCCATGACAATACCCCACACTAAAAAATATAAAATATAAAATACTCCACACTACCAATCTAGGTGAATATGATATTCATCCATTCACCAGATGCATACCATATAATAACCAACATAACAAATACCAATGAAGTCACAATTTAAAAAAAAATTAAAATGGGGTTATATATTATGCCATATCCATTAACACATTGACATTTTTCCTTACATATCCATTTATCCCAATTTCCCATTTCATATGCCTATCTAATACACCATGTTTACTAATTCTAAAACACAAAAAAAAATTATATATTCAATCATCCCCTATATTAATCTACTTGAATCATTGAACATTTCTCATGTATTAACACGCATATGCATTTCATGTTCAAATCACAATCCATTAACACATTCCCCTTAATTCCCATTAAACAATTTTCTTGTCAATTCAAACCATACCTTAATCCATTGTTCATATGTAAACATGTGTATCAATATTTCATATGTATTATTCAAATATCCAATGAACATGTTCATCAAGGGATCTATTTAATATCAAGTAAAATTCACACACAATGTTTCTATTATTCATGATCAGGAGGGTCGACGCTCCACATAGATGGCCCTAAATTGGTAAACTCATCCTCAATGCATCCCGTGGAGAACAAAAGGGGTCCAATTTGTCATTTAGACACCCATTATAACTAAACTCACCAATGTATTCAAAATCAATACAAAAGAGATATAGGAACACAATATAATATGTAAACATCCAAAAAAGACTGTAGGATATAACTTGTAGGCCACCTACCTCTAATTTGTTGATGAATACACTCTAAAATGTAGCCTCGGATCTAGATTCAATACCCTTTTAAATTAAAAACCATGATTCCATAGGAAAATTAAGTTTTTAGTGATTCAGAAGGAGATGGGAGAAACTACAACCCCTTATTTGGAAAAGAGAAGAAATAGGGAGATTAGACTTACCTGGAGCATCGATTTGCAACCAACGGTACTCCAAAACAGCCTAGAAATTTGGTAGATAGATCCTTTAGATATTTTGAGAGTTTAGGTTTGTCACATAGGCTGATGGATAGGAATGAAGGAGGAAAATACAATTGAAACATAAGAATCATGAGGGGTCCATACTGGAAATTCCATGTTTTGATGAGCTGCATGGTTTGGCCACGTAGTTTTTAAAACTGTGTGCCAATAATACAAATACCACTACCTAATAAAAGAATGAGTCACTAGGTTACTTGGGGATCTCACATAGTTCGACCAACAGGGTTCAAGTCATTCTAAATGCCTCTATCCAAGGTTGTACAGTTTACCTAGGAGGCTGCACAGTTCCTGAAACTATACGCGAATCATGTGATATGGTTATGTCTATGTATGCATGTTTTGGCCACCTCTCATTCACAGTTTACATAACCATCTGTCAACCATGCGCCTTGTATATTTTGGCCTGGTTTTCCTTACATTCATGTCTCTAACCCACTAGAACACCCATAAGGTCCCTCACACACCCAATCGACATTAAATTTACCAAAATTAAGATGTTAAAAATAAATCATAAAAAGGAAATAAATCCAAGATATATGATATCCTAATACCTCCCCACCTTATAACGGCTCATCCTCAAGCTATACTTCCACGAATCACTAATATTCCAAACCAAAGAGAACATTCCATTGAGATCATATGTTAGACTCTCTCTCCCAAGTCTCTTCTTGAACATTCCCATGTTATCATAAAATTTTACCAAAAGGCACAACATTTCCCCAAAACAATTTCTCACTATGATCCACGATATGACCTGGATTCTCCTCAAAGGATAAAAAAGCCTCAAGCTCAACATCCTCAACATCAATCACATGAGATGGGTCATGGTGATTATATCACAACACAGAAACATAAAAAAACATCATGCATCCCACTATACAAATATACAATATCTAATTAGTATGCCACCAGTTTGATCCTCTCCATGCTCTCAAATGGAATCAGGTACATGGTTGCCAACTTTCACTATTTTTGAATATGATGATGACCTATTATTTGTGAAACATGATGAAATATGCAATCCACCAACCCAAACTCATGATGCCTATGGCATCAATCTGCATATGACTTCTTCTTACTTTGAGTTATTTCCATTGATTTCTTAATCGATAAAACATTCTCTAACTTCTACTTCTTGAGACTTGGTTCTAACAAAACATATTCTCTGGCATCTAGACAAAACAACAGTGATCTCTTAGGCCTCTGTAGAGTGCCTCAAATGGTACCATCTCAGCCATTTCATGAAAACTATTTTTGAAATAAAACTTATCAAGAGACAAGGTATATTTCCGTGATCTCCCAAAATCCATAATAGAAGCTCTCAACTTGTCCTCAAAATCCACGATAGTAATATAAGACTTCCCATCCATCTGCAGGTGTAAATCCATACTCAACAAGACCTAGGTACCTTGTGCCTTCTATAATCCTTTTTAGAAGCAAGTTATAAAATGTAGATCTGGGTATGAAATTATAATACTTGGTACTCCATGAAACCACACAATCTCAAGAACATAATACTCACTCAACTGATCCACAATGAATGACTCCTGAATTGATAAGATGTGAACCACTTTAGCCAGTAAATCTACAAAAACCAGATCACATCATTTTTATGAGGCTTCCTTGGAATACCCACCATCAATTCCATCATCACATCATCCCATCTCCATTCTAGAATGGGAAAGGTCTGAAAAAACTACTCTATCACTTACGCTCATCCATTACATGTTGATGAGTAATGCATCATGCCACAAAACCTGCAACCACTTTATCCATTCCCGGCAACCCAAACTACCTATGAATATCATGATACATCTTGTCCAAACTAGGATGTACTATACATTTTAATGAATGAAACTCCCACATAATATATTCCCACTAACATTTTGGAACCACAACACGTCCATGAACTAACATGATTCCAACACCACCAACAACACAACCATATGGTGACTCCCCTCCTTTAAGACATTATTTCATAAACAAAAACCTTGTCACTTCATACTTACTCTATTTAATATGGCTCAAAAGTGTGAAATCAAACGCCAAGGATGCAAGGTTCAACTTCCCTTTCCCATCATGCACCCCTAGATGCATCTTATCAAATAATGACATCATCTTCCACTTGTAACTATATTTCTAAACTGGATGAAATTGAGTTCTTCAACTCAAATCATCTGTGGCACTATTAAATTTTCATTATGTGTAATCTATCTCAAAATCAAAAGACTGAATTTACTCAACCCATCTTCATTTTCAATGATTCAAATCGCAGTGCAAGAATATTTACATAGGACTCCTATGATTAGTATACACAGTTAATTTCCATCCTAAGAAGTAATTTCTATAACACATTAATTCATATACCATAGTAACTAACTAATGATCGTGACTTGGTTAGTTACTTTCATGGGGTCTCAATTGTCATCAACTATAGGCCACAACTCGATCATCTTTCATCAACATGGCCCCAATTCCAACACCAGACGCATCGAAAAATATGCTATACCCCATACATATCTCGGGTATGATCAGAATTGGTGGAGTAGAAAACAACCTCTTCATCTATTAGAATGAACTCTCACATGACTTAGACTACTCAAACTTGACTCCCCTATTAGTTAATTGAAGAACATGAGATTCTAAATGGGAGAAATCTCTTTCGAACCTTTGGTAATAACTGACCAATCCCAGAAAACTCTAAACATTAGAATCATTTTTGTGATTATCCATCGACACCTTCTCCGGATCTACTGTCATACCTACTTAAAATATGTCGTGACCCAGGAAATTCACTATATCAATCTAGAAATGAAATTTAAATATCTTGGTGTATAGGTTTTTATCTCATAGTGTGCTCAAGAAAATTTATGATGTTTTGAATGATCTCTCGATGTTCTAGATCACACAAAGATATCATTAATGTATATAACCACAATCTTATCTAGATTAGGTTGTATGATTTGGTTTATCAGATCCATAAACACAATAAGAACATTTTTTAACTCGAATGGTATCACCAGAAACTCAAGAAACGCGTAACGTCTCATGAAATGTTTCCACGGTACATTGAAAGAGCTCAAACTCAGCAGATTGTATCCCTACCTCAGATTAATCTTAGATAAAACTGAAGCACCCCTCAGATGGTGAAAAAAATCATAGATTTAAGAACGATGTTATCAGCTCTTAACTATATTCTGATTCATCTTTCTATAGTCAACACATAATCACAACGACCACTCCATTTTTGGAAAACAATATAGGATATCCCCAATGTTATGTAGTAGGTTAGATGAACCCTTTACTCTCAAAATTTTCTAACTAAACCTTATGTTCCTGGAGTTCTACTTGTTCCACTATATACGGTGGGCTGGAAACTTGTTCTTCCCTTGGTAGCAACTCTATCTTGAACTCAATGTATCTCTCGAGAAGAATCCTAGATAAGTCTACTGAAAATACATCCTAGAACTAATCCACCAAATGAGGAAAGAAAGGTTATTCTTAAATCCCATATTCTAGCATGAAAATATCCTCCTAGTATTTGATATCACCCAACCACTGACAAACTATCCATGCATGTCCTGGTTGGATATCCCATTCTCCACGATGGACTTAAACATATCCCTCAAGAGAAGTGAATGTTACCTTATGACGGTAAAAATCAATGTGAGATTGATACAACACTGTCCAATCGATTCCCGAAATGAGATCAATGATTAACATCTTGATCACAAAAAAAATACAATAGAAAGAGATGCCTTCCACACTCAACGGAACAACCCTTAAACTTCCTGATATTTTCTGTTCGCACCCCTAATGGTGAATCAATTGATATAACCCCACTTACACATTCCACTTCCTGACCCAACACCACCAGAAAATAATTAGAATTGAATGATTGTGTACAACCAGCATCAAATATTGCACCATAAAGTGTCGATCCAACAAGAATCATACCTCGAATAGTTGATAGTCCATCCTCACCACCTCCGGGTGTATATTGAACTACATGAAGATGACCTTCCCCTCTACCCTGGTCACTAGTTAGAGTCCCTGGCATTATACTTCCTTTTTGGTACAGGTGTTCTCACGCTGATGTCCCTCACCAACCACTTCTACCAGTACGACCTGTAGAAATCCAACTACCTAAAAAATATGAAATAATGGATCCCCTTCATTCACTCATCACCTTCTTTAATCCTCCATTTGTACCCAACTATCAACGATTCCTATAAAACCTCTACAAATGACTTGTTCTTCAAATTGACTGGGACTCAACTGGTGGTCAACTAAACTAACCACCCATGTTCCATGTCCTTCCACAATAAAATCAAAACAACCAATCTCCATCTTGAGAGTTTTAAGATCAGTTCTTACAACCATGTGCACTTCCTCCCAGAGGGAAACTCTCAAAAATATGCTTCCTTCCCTCGTGGGATGCACCACCCATTGGCCCAACTAGCGCCAAAAGTCCACCACAAAAATCCCCTTTCAGGTTCCCTTAAAAAATAATAGTCTGATCAACTACCTCTATAAACACCTTAAAATATGAGATATTTACTTGGGAACTGATCTCGTGCATCATCCCATCCGAGAAATTTTTTTCCATAGTGGTCTCATCTTCTTCAAATCCTAGAACAAAGCTTAAAAAATTAATGAAATGGTTAGCATAATCCATCACCGACATCAGTCCCTATGTAAGAATCATAAACTCTTCATATATATCCTACCTCAAAGTCTTTGGATAGAATTGATCTAGAAAATTATCCAATAAATCCTTCAATAACATCCATTTAGCATGCTCAGTCTGAACTATGATGTCCCCCCAATTATTCTATTTCTATATAAATATATAGGTCACCAAAATAACTCACCTATCAAAAGGAGTCTCCAAATTGTCAATCATCATTTGGAAAGAGAATATCCAAAACATGGATACTTTTGGACCACCCACTTTGATAAAAGTCAAAGGGTGTTGTAGTTGAAACTCTCCATTTAACATAAACATGCTCATCACGACCCACCCCAGGTCCCCTTCCAACATTTGTATAAGGATATATATTTTTTAATGAAATGGGTCTTCCCTATTTTCTCTAACCCCCACATTATCTTTCTCCACCATCAGGGGGGAATTCTTTGAAAGATTCTCTTCTCTCCAAACCAGCACACATTTTCATGGAGGTGTTTTCCTATAATTGAAAACACAAGAATTATAATACATGTCATAAAAATTTCACAATGTACATAAAATAATGCTCTCCACTATCCACAAACAACCCATTATTCATACCCTATCCAATGGACATGATCACATCTAGAGCACTAAAATCTACAATACCACCTTCAATCATGGATATCACGGGCTCAAACAACATACTCGGTCACAATTATTACCTTAGACAACATTTCTAAACTATTTCCACATTTACAATGTAACCCACTTCCTTAGACACAACCCACAATTAACAACTTGACACAAACAAGACTCTAAAGTAACTTAAATCCATTAATAAACCTCATTACTCTAACAATTATTTAACATTTTTCCTTTTTATCAATTTTCATCATTTTATTCTACTTCATTATCATTAAATATTTCTAGGAATTTCATATGGATTATACCCCTTATACCTCGCACATCAATCCCATGCGTTCCCATCATGATACATGCCACATGTATATACCTTGGTGACTATAATGATGCATGAATGCACAATCTCTTATCATTTATAACATGAGAAAAACATCACCAAATAGTCAGATCACACTAAAATTGCATCACCCAATGGTGAAATGTATTCAAATGTGACCACAAACATTATGAACAAGAACCTCCATCCTGGGGCACACGGTTTTTCCCACATAAATTGGTCAACTACTCCCAAACATGAGCACATTACCAAGGCCTGCAACTTTCCTCATCTCCAATCCTCTGTTACCAAATAACAAGACAACCTAAAAAACCTGGCTTAGATACAACATTGTAACATCCCCGACCTGGGAACCATTAACTAGTACCCCGATCAGAGTCTCCATGTGACCTCAAGAGCGCCTCCTCATATTCCAGAGGTTCTCGACTAGCAGCGATGGTCTAAATAGCCATGTGGGGAGACTATACCATATTTACCATATTAATACATGAAAAATAAATAATTTAAATTATTGGAAAAAATATAATAACTAAGGAATATTCATAAAAAATTAGCTCCCAAAATAGGCTACATACCACAACTCTAAATAAGTATTCCATGCCATATTTGTAGTGTAACAAGAGAAAGAAAGCCAAAAATAAGGAAAAATAGTTAAACCACAAATTTTACTGACTCTAAGACCATAACCTCATATATGTACATTGCCAAGCTAGACTCAACTCCCAAGTATGGGGTCTTTTACTTTATCCTAATATGCATGCATGAAGTTATCTTAGGTACCTAATGGAGGCCTGAAGCGGGTGTAAGTAATACTCAACAGGCCACCACCAGTGGTCTCTACAGAATATCTATTATAATCAGATTGTTCATGTAAGTGATAAACAGAAGTCAAAGTATGAAAAGAAATACCCAGGTTCCATTAGTTAACAAGGGTCACTTAGGCCATTCCAAGAATTTTCTCCCATTTGTATTACTTATACCATCATCCTTAATTCACATTGATCATGTGTTCAATGCGTCAGGAATATTCATAATTATAAGTGTAAGGGGAAATAATTCATGTTCCATATCTAACTAGGGAAAAATACATCACATCATAAATCACACAATCACCTTGAACCCTTAGTCGAGGTGGTATCATCGAATGGAATATTTTTTGGAATATTGCTTTCGCCCCTTTTCTAAACCATGCATTATGGGGTGGATTTTAAAGCCTTAGTCTGACTTGACATGTGGGCATAGAACCTCATGTTGATACCCACAATACCAATCCCTGTGCACGTGCTATTTATCCATTCACCACAAAAATAACATATCATAACCAACATAACCAATACCAAGGAAATAAAAAATTATAATAGTCAACATAGGTGTTAACATTATGTCATATCCATTAACACATTTCTATTTACAACTCATACCCATTTACCCCCATTTACCACTTCTTATTCTTATATCACTAAGAAATATTAATAATTCCAAAACATAACCCATTAAATATAATCAATCCTCCCATATATTAATCCACATAAATCATTCATTATTTACTATGTATTAACCCACTTATGCATTTCAAGTTCAACACACAATACATTAACACATTCCCCTTAATTCCCTTTAACCCATTTTCAATTCAAGGAAAACCATACCATAATAAATTTTTCATATATATTTTCATACTTATCAATATTACATCCTTAGTCAACAAATAACCAATTAACATGTTCATAAAGGGTGTTATTTAATTAGAAGTCAATTTCACTCACAATGTTTATGTTATACATGTTCAGGAGGGTCAGTGCACCCCATAGGTGTCCCTAAATTGGTCAATTAATCCATAATGAATCCCACATTGATCATGAGGGGTCCGATATTTTGTATAAAAAACCATTATACAAAAACACTCCAACGAAACCACCAAATGGGAAATAAGAACAAAACTTTATATGATCAAATCCATATAAAAACTATGGATATAACTTTTAAACCACCTTCCTCAAATATGTTGATGAACCCATTCTCAAATGTAGCAGTAGATCTGGATTCAACACCCTTTGAAACCCCACAACATATATTCTACCAAAAAATAGTGGGTTTCTATGATTTAGAAGGATATTATAGATACTACAAACCCAAATCTGGATAAGAGAATAAAGAGGGATATTAGACTTACTCGGAGCTTTGATCCAGAACCAACAATGCTCTAAATGGACGAGAGATTATGGAAATCATTCCATGAGGCACTAAATTATTTACTTTTGTCACATAGGCTACAGGAGAATAATGGTGGAGGAAAGTCAGGTGGAAACATAAAAATCCCAAGGGGTAAAAACTAGATATTCTTAATTTAAGGAGCCACATGGTTTGGTCGCACGGTCATCCAACCCGTGAACCAACCATTCCCAGTTAACTATCTAAGACAAAGGTGTGTTTCATGATTACCTAAAGATCACACAAGGATTGACTAACCATGTGTGAATCATGCTAAATGCCTCTTTCCAAAGTCTCATAGTTTACTAGGGGTGAGCATGGTTTCAAAAACCATGCGCCAACCATGGGAGATGGCATTGTCCATGTCGGTATGGTTTGGTCTCTTACCTCACATGGAATAATTAATCATGTTCCAACCATGCACCCTGTTTAGTTCATCCTGGTTTTCCTACCATTCATGTCCCAGACTCCCTAGAATAACATTGAGGTCCCTCACACTCCCAATTACCAACCCATTGACCAAAATTAATACATTAAAACCAAAATTTAAACAAGTAGTTACCTCCAAGAAGTTTGGGATATTATGAAACCTCATGGCCTTACTAGAAATCTTTGTGATGGATGCTTCCAAGGACCAAATGTCTTTGACTTTTTCTCTGGATCATCATGATTATTAATTTATACATTAACTTTTTCTTTATCAATGATATGGTATATTAATAGAATTGTTTTTACTATAAAGTGTTTGTGAACTGAAGCATAGAATAGTGGATTCATGTCAACCTTGGAATAACTAGAAAATAGCCACTAGCAAGTTAGTGGAACCCATTTACCATTTGTTGGGATTGTAGTCAATTTTCTAGATTTAACAAATCTTAGTGGCCAGCTAGAGGTGCCACTAGCTCATTGATAAGGTCCCATGAGTAACGGGTGCTCCCAGATTGGGCATGTATATAATTCCCCCTATATGTTTTAATTCCACACACTTATTAAATTAATTTTATTTCCAGTTTCAACCCTCTAGAACATATTCCAAATCTATGATCTCTCCACTTGTATCAGGACTCCCCCATTGTTCTCCCATTGCCTCTCCATGTATTTAATGACAAAATCGATGGTTAATGGATGATATTTACTTATATCTAAGCCAAATAATTATTCTGTATCTTGAGGTGAGAATATATCAATGATTAATATGTTGTTTTTGCGGTGTTATGATGATGACATCCTACATTATTCAAAGATCAGTGGTGGATCGATCCTGTGGACAACATTTTTTAATCAAATCCAAATCTACCAATGAATATGAATAGTATATGGGTATATTTTCTTAGATCATCCTTCAAGAAATATTCTTGATAATTTATCACTGAGTTGTCTAGAATATGTTTACAGAACATTGATCGATTGGTGGTGGTTTCAATGTGTCAACACCATCTCTTTGAATAGAATTGGATTTCGTATATAGGTTTGATGTTTATGGGGAACTATCTTTAGATATACCATAATTTTATATTATTATTTGTTATTATCTAATTGATTCATTTTTTCATTTTTTCTATTTTATATGGATTGATGGTCATTCACTATAACTATGGTTTTATTCTATAACAAATTATGAATTCATGATCAATCCTTTGATCAAAAATGGATCCAAGGAATTTTCATCCCTTCCATATATATATTTCATAGCTGATTATGTCGATAGGCTCAATAAGGTATGGGATTATATAACCACCATCTAGACATGGAATCTCTTGGAGTATCAATATAAACTGCTTATTTTTTAAGATAAATCCAATGAAGGATTCCAAAAAATGATAGCCTTCAGTCTATGGGTGCACAATTTAATTCAATCTATGTTCCTTGATAAACATTAGAACCCTTCATTATCAACCTCATGGTAATAAGTACCTTATCAATTTGTGATCTTGTATTAACATGTTTCCTAGTTAGTATCCATCTATTTTAATGTTTTAATAACAATTCTTGATTGTTATTTCATATGGCTTTTTGTATTTCCTATGAGACATTTTTTCGATGATTGATGTCCTGTGTATTGTTACAATTGTTGGTTACCATACCTAATGTTGATCACATGTTTCTATATTTTTTTATTATATTATTTGGGTGATTTGTTATTAAATTCCATATAATATTTACAATACTCTATGTTTCAATGAAATTAGGGTATTTTCTTAGAACGCATGAGAGTTGGACCATCGTGGAATACTTACTCTATAGTGGGGTAATGTGAACAACATACATTGATGATGTTGGTGGAACCTTTATTTTAGAAGGATGAAAACTTTTTTTCTTAGGACAAAACTTGATGCCTTGAGGATACTGAGTAATGCACTAAACTCGATTCCTTGGGGATACCAATTGGCATTATAACAAGGTTCCTTAAGGGTATTGGGAAACATATTTCACTAGACATACTATTATCCCTTGATCACCCCCTATATCTAAAACATTTATCTTTTAATATTGGATTCATAGTACGTATGAGAAGGGATTATAGAGGATTTCATAGAACAAAAGTTCTTAGTAGATGTTTGTTTTTTCATTTTTGTGCATATATTATTACCAAGTGATGTAGTTGATAAACTTTTGTGATTTTTTAAACATGAATTGGTGGTGTAATAATGGGTTTTATTACTCACACCATGTACATGAATTTCAGTGAATGTACAGACCTCGTGTTTAGGGATCCATGAAATGGAAAGGGGCTCATGGATAATGGTTGATCTAGTGAGTATAGTGTGGGTAGTGACAATAAGATGTACAGATCAAGATTCTGCATTGCATCTTTATTTATGTACTTAAACTCTTTTACTTTGGTTTCATTTTCCACTTTGGGTGACCTATTAATAATTTTTGTCTAACATCCCCATTTGAAAGAAGTTGTCGACTATTGGCAAGGGTCTGCAAAATTCTAGTGGGGAGAATATACCCTCATTATCATGCCATATATAATTAAATAATAAATAATCAGATGAAATAATATTAATATTGACACATAGAAAACTAAATAATCCAAACGTAATAACACATTGTTGGTATGTTATAGATATAAAAGAAATAGGGATCCTAATGAGGAATGAAAAACTACAGTATAAGAGTGAAAGAATGTAAATAAAAAAATAATATGGAATCCTCCTAAGTACAACATAGTTAGATGACCAACTATATGATTCTCATCTCAACCTTTTTCTACAGGCCCCTTACCCATGATCAAATCCCTAAAGGGGAAGTCTACACATGCACCAAAATGGACGTACGAGGTGTCGGTAGTAAAAATATATAGGAAAACACCAATACATCCTTTAAAAATATTTTATATGCATAAAATATGTATTCCATTATAATGAAAAAATATGTATAACTGAAAAAACATCTCATGATAACCCATGTGTTAACTATTCCACCACGATCCCTAATTGCACCTCCAATAGTTCTATGTTAGAAGGATAAACATAAAAAAATATCGGAGTAATCAAGGGATATCCAAAATATTTTAAAATAAATTTTACGCTATATCCTTACAAAATTAACCAAACATACTACTCAGTATTCATAAGGCATCGAGATCTGGAACATTACTCTTCATCCTTATGGAATCATGTTTCAGTTCATGAAATGAAACTGTCATTCTACTACCCTCTATAGTCCACTATCATCATAGATGAACATCGTGCACACTCCCCCTTGGAGGAGTAATCATACAAAAATGGTTAACTAGTCATGAGTTCAACGAAAAACCTCCAATGGAATGAAAATACAAATATTATAGTAAATCATTAAAGGAAATACTTAGCATATCATCATGAGAATATAGTGGAAACACGTGAGAATATGTGAACACCATTAAGAATAGTAACAAACTAATCTAATAATAAACATGGCATAAATATTGAAAAATAGGACTCATAGGATACACACTCCCACATGTGATCTCAATTAACCACTTATATCAAAACATGCCAACATTAGATTAATACTAAGGTAAAAATGAATCCAATGGTATTCATGGAATAAAGATCGAATCGTGTTGTCCACCCCTGGAGATACAGCTCACACATCAAGGATTCCTTCACCAGATTCTTATTAAAGAATAAAGAGGATTAAAATGAGTTTGAATGGGATTCCAATTTTTAGAATGTGGTTCTAGAATCACATACATTATAGAGTCCATAAAGGTAAAAAAATATCAAATATATATATGTAATGGATGCAAAACCAATATATCCCATGTCATTCAAAGAGAGGATCTTGAATTCATCATTTAATCAAGAATGGAACATTATGTATAATTTACTATCATTGTTCCATTACCAATCATTCAATATATAACTAATTCAATGTGATATTTGAGAATAAAATTTTTTCAAGACAATTGATCAAATAGAACAAACCTAGAAACAACCTATCTACATGGGGAATCATGCTCTTGTCAAACAGATAGCATCATAATGTTGAAACCAACAACAATCTAAAAAACTATGATCAACAGATTATAGTTTTGTAATTGACTAATTTTCAATTAGAGGTCTAGAATGATAATCCATGAACACATACACCCATAACATCTATATTAATTAGTACATCTTGATCTATAAATGAAATTTTGTAAACATGATATATCTTCTGTCGATCTACAATCAAAGGAGAATATCATCATCAGATCAATATAGAGACCACTAATCCATCTTATATATGTTCTCACCTCACAAGAAGGTAGAATTATTTGGAATTGATATATTGTAATATCACAAATTAAGCATCACAAGATCTATCAAAGGATTGGGAGGAAAGGGGGCCGGGATGGGAGAGTCCTGATTCTAGGGGAGAGATCACAAATTTAGAATAGGATCAATGGGTTAGAATTGGATATAAAGTTATGAGGATATATTTAAGGATTAAATTAATGTGGGGTTAATATAATGCATTCTCAGACTGAGATAACCTTCTACTTGGTGGGCCTCCCCAACAAGTTATTAGAACCTCCATCTTTAGGGTGATAGGCTAATCACAGGCTAGTGTGCTTGAATGAACCACAATGGATCTTCTAATTCTACCATATAGTTAGTGGGATCTTGGAAAATGTTAAAATTTGGTCAAAACCCTTTACCGGGCTAGGGGTTCCACCACCTAGTTCGATGGATATTTTCCACCCATCCCAAGGCCAAGACTCAAACCACCCATCCATCCTTTGGTTCCCAAACTATTTCAAATAAAATATATAATCATAATAGAAAATATATGAAATAAAACAAAGGGTAATGGAAAAATTTATAAATTGGAACATCATATAAATCAAACAAAGATATGATGTTATAAATGTATTGCTTATAATGGTCATATTTAAAAAATATAATTCACTATTTTTTATGAATGGTATTGTGTTTCATGTATACACTTAACATGGTATTCATTTCAAAAATCCTGAGGTATTATATTATACCCCCATCAAGTAATTTATAACCATCCGATTTTATCTCATTCTAGGTAGAAAGAGTACAAAACAATTATTTTATTCCAATTTCATGAAGTGTATGTTATAATATATGATAATGAATGGAACCCCATTTTAATATTTGAAAATGAATTTTTTGAAATATAACATCATAAAGTGGGATAAAAAACATCCTTTTAAAAATTTGGATATTGAAATATAAATTCCACATGGTATGACACATAATCATGTTTCTAGATTATGAGAACATTGGTGGGAACTAAAAATATAGACTTCAACGAGAAAAATAATATCTAGGGAAAATATTGATGAACAAGGAAACAATATCACAAGAATTTCAATGAGTAGAAAACCATAAATCAATAGAAGAAAAATGTACCATAATTTCATTAAAAATTCAAGGTATAATGATAACATCATTATTTCCCGATAGATGTTTAAGTACTCTGAACTATTTAATGGAGAAGATATACATGGACAATTATCATTCTGTATAAACAATTACTTCAGTTGGTTATATGTAGATTAATTTACATTACTATATCTTCTATTACTATAAGAAATCAATATTCAAGAAAATAATTCATATATAAAAAAATAAAATAAATATCTAGTAGATAACAGGATATATAAAAGGATAAATATTTATTTCCCTTATCATTAAGTTATAATTAAATCCAAA
Source organism: Viscum album (assembly GCA_963277665.1). NCBI lineage: Eukaryota > Viridiplantae > Streptophyta > Magnoliopsida > Santalales > Viscaceae > Viscum > Viscum album. Next base: position 434,672,842 of record OY728161.1, read on the forward strand.
AGTTATTTTCACAAGATATTATAAAATCCAATGTGGATAAACCATCATATGGAGAAATTTTAATATATGATGACCCAATAAAAACAACATAATATTGACATAAATCATTCTATAAATATAATAGCATAAAACTCCTAAAAATTTGTCAGAACAACATTAAAACTAAATGACTAAATTGATTTAATCTCATAGTCACCTTATTAATTATCTCAAATTTAATTATATATCCATATATGAATAATTTATTTTCATAAATTATATAGCCTTAAAAATATGAAAATACTTACCAAATATAACCTAAATTACCATAAATATAAATAAAATAATTTTTCATTCTAAAAGATAATTCAACCAATGTTTTTGAAATAAACCTTCATATCATCAAATATTATTTTCAATTACCATAATAATATAATGTTCCAAAAATTGTTAGTATATTCAAAAATAAAATTAATCACATAGTCAACAAAAAACATTTCAAACTCATTGTTATCTTTAAAATAAAATGTATTTTCCCAAAATATAATAATCATTTTATCCTAATTAATCATAATTTCTAAAATGTAAAATATCACCTTAAACATAAAGGCCATCAATGCATTTTAACTTATTCCTACAAATTTTAAAATCATTATTACTCAAATAATGGATTCATTTACCTCAATATAAAAACCATAAGTTAAACATAATGGATTTATTTAACTCAAAAAATTCTCCAAATATTATAATTTTCTAACAAAGTATCACTAATCACATTAAAATTACATCACTTAAATCCTCTAAAGTTGTTTCCATTTATATGAATCTATGATCAAGATTATTCCTATAAAACCATAATAGTAATGATAAATATTAAATTAAAATAACATGAAAATATCAAAATTTCCAAATTTATTTGAACCCTACTATGATACCAAAGATAATTTCCATGATTCCTTACTCAAAGATCTTCTGGTATATAATAATATTTAGATTTTTGGATTTAATACCAATATACATGATCCAATGTTAGGAATTCCAATTATTCAACATCAAATGAAAATATTTTATCACTAACCTAATGAAGGACCTTTTAGGTTTCCACTTTTATAGAATTAGAAAAAACTCTAACATAAAAAAACTCATGTCTTTAATGGATCATTTTTTCTACTATAGCCTAATTTTTTTATTTCATGATAAGAGTTAAACATCAGCCATAAAATTACTTACACATGAATACACTCTAAACATAGTTCACTTATCATAATTCTACATGACTAGGAGAAATTTAAAATATTATAAGTGTGAGATCAATCAAAAAGTAAATTAAATATTATATTTAATAATTAAATTTCATTAGTCATCATAAGATAGGAATTAAGTTGTGATGAATGAGTCAAATTTTTTTTAACAAAATAATAGATTTTATAACCATAAAAACATGGATAAAAAATCAAGATATATGACATAATTCTTTAAATAAAGCCATAATCACATAAGTCAACAATCATCATCCATTTGAAAATAATCCTGAAGAAAAGGATCCATTAGAAATATTATAATTCATAGAATAAACATCATTGTATAATTGTTCATTTTCATCATCACTCGTGCAAACTCATGTCATATTTAACTCAAGAATAGTTAAATATATTAGGGAAACTAGCTCGGTTAACTATTTATTTCTTACCATTGAATTCAATGAACATTACCCAATACATTGGAGTTATATATCCAGATCACCCATTTATATGTGATCTGAAGTTCACTCAACATCATCAATAATATGCATATACCATAAATTACTATAATTTATTGAATATTAAATTTTCATCATTAATATTTTAACAACAGATTGCATTACTATACAATTTGACTTATCTGAGATAAGAAATGAGTTCCATGATAATCTCATTAAAACTATCATCGTAGACCTTCCAGACAAAGAATATGGGGGTATAATAAGATCTTATTCCCAGTGAAACAAATGAATCAACAAATGATATTGATAAAAATTAATTTATCATTAAGGGAACATTTAAAAGATTTCTTCAAAAATATGTGGAAATACCAAGTTCATTTGGTACCATTGAAAACTGAAAATTCCTAAAATATTATGAAAAGTATTATATTTTTGAATAATAATGTATATTTACAATAGAATCTTCAAATAGAATAACAGTCATGACGACATGAAAATCTATTCATGTGATATACGTTAAAAGAATATATTTTTTTCAAACACTTATAAAATCTCAAAAAATTATTGTTTATAAATTTTTTTAGAAATATTTATTTTTAAATCATGGAAAATAAATAAAATGGTATTGAAAATGGAAATTTAAAAAAACATGAATAGGTAAGAAAATTTATAATATAACTTTGAAAAGTATGGATATGGAAGAAAGTGTTTGTTGAAAAATGAGAAAATTAGGTTGATTTTTAATTTAAAATATTTTTTCATCCTTTTCAAGTAACAATGTGAAAAAAATGGTTCATTTTTATGTTCATTCTATGAATAAAATTGGTAGAATAACAATTATGTGGTTTAGTATACTATGATTGTACATTTTACAACATGTAAACATTGAACATCAACAAGCCTAAAATTAATTTATATTATAACAAATATCCTTTACCACACTGCAATATTTTAATTAAAATTTATTTTTAAGGAATAAAATGATATGGAACTATAAATCCCATGAATTAAATGATGTAATATATCCTAATTCATTAATTTTTCAATAATTACACCATACAAAGAAATCATTTTGCACAATTTGAAGGATGTCTCAAGATAATTTAATTGACACAATGAAAAAATTTATAAATATCATGATAATTAATGTGATGATTTTTCCATGATTTGATTATGTGAATATAACACCTCGTGTTCATAAATGTACACTATGTTTGATAGCATATATAACAGAAAACGACAATATTAAACGAACCATGAAATATTATTATATGATCATAATAACATAGTTGTTAAATCAGAATGTATGAATAGATTTAGAATAATTATGAATAGATGTATGAAGGATTTATATAATGTATAAATTATTAGTAAAAAAGTATTTAATATTCATTAAAATCATTTATAATTAACAAATAAATTTTTCTAAAAATTGAATTTATTTTGAAATTTGATTGTTGGTATTATAATTAACTTCTTACACATTTAGAAATTTTATATTATAAAATTAAAATAATTTTTGAAATCATATTATCAGAATTAATTTATTGGTAAATTCTTGGATTTTTTAAAAAATTATTGATTTTCTAGTGAATATTGAAATTTACTTATATTTGTTGAAAACTATATTTTTGATTTAATCATTTATAAATTTCATATTTATAAGTACTAATATATTTCAAATTATTCGTTTTTATTCATTATAATCAATTTCATGATTTAATTTTGTTTCAAAGATTTTTTATACTTAAGAATCATTTTAATGACAAATTGTTTTGCATTTTGTTTGGCATTTTAATAATATTTTAATTTATGATATGTCTATAAATTGAATCATAAAAAATTAAATCCTTATAAGGAAACAATATTTCTAGATCTTGTAAATATTAAACATTTGTTTTATTTCTTCTTGAAAAGTTACCATAGTAAATAATTGTCACCATGTTAAGAGTAAATTGGGAAACTATGATTAAAATAATATAATAATAACAAAAAATATACAATAAATATTTACAAAATCATATTTCAGGGATGAAGTTTGGAACATTATATCCATTTTTCAAATATATGACCACTTTGTGTGATATTTCATTGATTAATTCCTTTATATTAATTTATCAAAAGAATAAATATAAAATATCACTATATTGACTTTAGTGACTATAAATTTTTATTATATGGAAAAAAATAGAAAAAAATTAATTCTTATTTGAAAGATAAACTAATTTTTTTATCATGTTAACTTATTTCAAGTTTTCAGTAATTAATTAATTGATTAAATTATTACATAATGTCGATATAGTATTTATTCAATGAATAAAAAAATAAAATAAATTATTATAAAAATACTAAAATTAATATTTCTTGAGAGAGTAATAGTGGAATAAAAATTTTATAATTATATATCACATATTTTTTATTTTTAAAATTTATATTTTATAATTATATATATACCAGGATATCATTTATTTCAAATTAATTAAATAGTGTCAAAAATTATATTAATGATATTTTTTGAGATTAATATTTTTCATAAATCAGTTATAAGTCATAAAAATCCTAATGTAGGACAAAAGTGATACGATATGGTCAAAAAATTTCAATATTTGTCCATATATCAACATATTATTAACTTATATGTAAAATATTAACCCTTTAAGAGTGAAAAAGAAGTTACTATTGTGGAGGTTAAAATAGTTTAACTAAAGGGTTAAACCAAAAGAAAAAATTTAAGAACCAAATAAACTATCACAATTTTTTTGTCTAATAATATTTAAGACATTTCCTATATTATCATGAAAATTATGTCAACATTCTTACACTTGGAAATGAAAATTGCGTTTTTTATTCTTAAATATTTTAAATAATTCAGTGCTTGTCCTTTTATTCACTTTACAAATTCACCACCTCTCTTATTTTATATACACCACCTAGATCCTCTTATATCAACCAAAAAATGAAATAATCCCCTTATAAATATCCATATCCATATTCTTGAGGTTTTTTTCCATAATACCAACCCTAGGTCCCTTAAGAAGAGATATATTGAATTTTTACCAAAGATTGGGTAATTGTATTTACCGACACTTTCAATTTTATTTCCACTATAAATCATATATGTTTATTCTGAAGATAATATAATAATAAATATGATGTCATAAATATAAATATATTCTATTATAAATTTGGTATAATGATTTCCCATATCTTTTCAATCCTATGAAAATGTAGAACATCGCTACTTTTTACATATGGCTTACAGTCTACATGTAGCGGTGTAACACATTTTTCATCACCATAGTAATTGGATGGTTATAAAGATGTAAATAAAGATTAAATATGATATTAAATACATAAATATTATACTCTAATTATAAAAAATATAAAAATTCAAACCTTAAAATAAATTGTAAAATGTTAATGATGCTCTTGTGTATGTGTGGACTACAACCTACACAAAGTGATCTTAGTCGTTCATCATTTACTCTTCACATGGATTGTAACAAGGATAGATTTAATGAATATGTAGTATATTTATGATATTAAAATGATCATATAATGTTTAATAATTAATTAAATTTATTTAATTCCATCGATAAAAAATTCAAAATATTGGTCATGTATATTTACGACCTACCATCACCATGAATGATGTAATTAATTTTTCTATATCATCCTTTTATGAATGAATATAAATAAATATATATATAATTAATTTATATTATATTAAAATAATTATTTATATTCATTAAATTATTGAACCATGATAAAAGTAAAAGGACCAAAACTACTAAACAAAAACATATATGAAGAATGAAGTATTTATCACGGAGAATAGTGATTTAATAAATAATTTTTCATAAAAAGGTGATGAAAGTTTTAAATAAAATAATATGTTATGTTATGTATGTGATTATGGTTCTTTAATAGATTTATAATAAATCTATATTTATTATATAGCAGGTTAAAATGCATAATAAGAAAGTAAAACATGAGGTAAGGGTTTCTCATCTCTCTTTTTTCTATGAGACATATTCCAAATTCACAACATCATTACTTCATGGGGTGTATATAATAGCACTTTTATATGATATTTAATTATTCCCATTATATTCATGGTATTTAATGTTACATTTTAAATTATTCCTTCCCAAGAATATGATTTATAATTAAACATAATGTTAAGTGTATATTTTATAATTTCATCACAATTTGTTATTGTTTATGTTTATTCCCCCATTGTAGGCAATATTTTATATTTATATTTTAAATCCCATATTTTTTTTATCCTATATTTATTTCTTCAGTTTTTTGTTTTTTTATGTTGCTTCATTTTATGTATTCAAAATCCTAAAAGAATATTTTTAAAGAAAACTGATATTATTTATCTCTTTAGTAGAAAATAATTTTTCTTCCATTTCCATATGTTCATTAAAATGTATCAAAGAATATTTTTAATAAACATCAATGATTTATTAATGGAATTGTTACCCATTTCATGAATTTTACAATATGGTTTAAAAACAATCTTCATAACCATTCCAAATTATGTAATATTTTATTGAGATTATAATAACTTGAAAGGAATATGTTTTATCTTATATGGAATAAAAAAAATTCCCACCATCATGACAAATAATTACTTAAAATATAAATTTATATTTTTTCATGGTTATTTTAAAATAATATTTCATTCAATATATTCTACAAATTTTTTGTTTTTAAAATTTGTTTTCATTGTGAATGGGGTTATAAAACAGCCCAAGAACTGTACTCCTTGATCCATTGCTAAAAAACATTAAGTATTAAGATTTAATAAAAAAAGGTTAACCAATTTTATCCATATAAAACATAAAACATAAAAAATGAAACATTGGATCATTTACATACCCACTGAACTTTTTGGTTTATGGTTTTAGACAATTAGGACAAACTCCATACCACATGGTTTCATAAAAAAATGGTTCATAAAGATACAAATCATCTAACACTAAAATATGCACATCTATTAAGGTTCTTAGTCATAACATACTTAAAAAAATTCTTCAAAACTAAGTGAAAAAGAAATATAAGAAATTAATGAGCTCAAATTCTTACTAAGGGTTACAAACAGTGGATTATATCTTAAATTAATAATAAATTAGGAATATTCAATAATGAATAATCATTATGGAAGGGTAAATAAATAAAAACAAATTAAATTTAATTAATAAACGTATGAATATTATTTGATAAGGAATGGAAAGGTAAAAAATTGATCACACCGACCATTTAATTAATATATTGAGCACAAAATGAATCCACAAACAATGTCACCCTGAAAATATCATGGAATATAATAAATGAATTATATATGAAGAAAGTTCTTAATTATTATTCATCATGATAGTATCCATCATGATAATTCTAATATCAAGACTTTTAATAATACAGATTGAAACTGATGTGTTAGAGAAAAACATAATCTTTTTTAACTATGGCTACCCAACTAGTTTGTCCCATGAGACTATTGATGAATTTGTGTGATATATATTGCTGACTACCATCCTTATTTTCATGTCTAATTCATTCCTCATATATCAATGATCGATTTAATTATGAACAATTTTAATTATCAGAAAAATTTTATATCAATGAAGGGATTAAAAATAATACTAAGTTCCCAATTTTGTTTTATAACTTTCAATGTAAATTATTTTATGTAGAAATTATATATGGTTTTAGTAATAAATATATCCTTGTTAAATAATAAAGATATTTAGGGGAAATGTAATGTCCAATGATGTCAAGAAATTGAATACTTTAAAAAAATCATCATTGGTTAACTAGTAAAGTAAATGGATGTTGTCATAGGTCACAAAAAGTAACATAAAAAGATCGTTAAAATTATTTTTAAGGAAAAAATAATTTTCATATTGAAAATAAATTTTAAAAATAAACTATGGAAATATGAAGGAAAATATTCTCTTTGAAAATTACCTCCTAAACATGTAAATGAACAATCAAATAAAATATTAGTCATGATGTAGTGAAAATATTATTATTCTGTATATGTTAAAAGAACATTCCATTGATACATACTCGAAAAAAATCACAAAGTAAATCGTTTGAAAAAAACATTCATTTCAAAAAAATTAAATAGTAACCCATGGATAAACATGACTTAAATAAATTATAATAGAATAGAAAAATCCTTTTTGAAAACATTTTTAAATAAAATATGGATATTAATAATAATATATCCAATCAATAGAGAATTAATATTGGTTTCTCTTTTAAACTATACTTTTCTTGATTAAATTTTTGAAAATATGAAATCTTAAAAGAACATCTGGGCAAATAATTAAGAATATAAAATTGAAATGAAAATTAATATACCTAAATAAATATATATTCTTGGTAAATACCTTATATGTAAATATATACACAACATAAATATTTCCATAATTCCAAATATATCTTAATGGAGTGAAAGATGAGAGGATGTACATTATAGTGGTCATAATATTGAAGTGGTAATTTATCAATGAAGTTATTATTTGTGATAAATTTAATTACACACAATAAAATTGAAAATAAGACATAGATCAACTAAATTTTACATCTCATAAAATCTCTTCATGATATAATTAATGAATAAGTGATATATCCCAAAGAAATTAAATTGAGTAAAAACCCTTCCATGATGGTAAAATTTTAATAATAATCCCCATAAAAGAATGAACTTTATATGGAAATTTATATCCCAAAATTTCAATTTTAAATAAAATAAATAGAATTAATTGTACTTATATACAACACAATAACTAAACAAGTATTGTATAAGGCATCTGTCCCGAGACCAAAATATCTTACCATGAGTCAACTCATCCCATACATTCTTTATCATGCTGAATAATAAGAAAAGGTAAATTATTTACATTATTAATATCCTTTTTGAAGTTTTTTATTCATTTTATCCCACTTATTACCATAATAAAATAATTACTTAATATTTATGTTCACATCAGATGTTTTAGTTATATTTAGTAGATTAGTCCAAAAATAATTTTCAAGGTTGGATATGGTCAAAGGGTTCATTATTATATCATCTCCATAATAAGATTCATGATATTGTTATCATTTTATAAATAAATTATAATTTTAAATACAACTATTAACCACTCAACCACTTCCCATGATGGATTTTGGTTCATGGGTGGCCTCCTCACCCTAAAAAGGAATCATTCGTTTGTGGGGAGATTGAAAAATATTATATAACCCATAAAGGGAATTTTTTTATTAGGGTCCTCAAATTTATTCCACACCCCACAAAGTTAATTTTCATTTTCAGGGGGGTGGTGGAAGACACCTCACCCAAAAATGAATATTCATTTGTGGGGAGGTGGAATATTCCTTATCACACTAAAATAATTTCATTTGAGGGGTCTTGGAATACACAAATCGTCCCTTAAATGAATTTTCATTTTCGGGGGGGGGGGGTATAGGTACTATATGGACAAGCTACTCTTATAATAAGGAAATAATACTGAATGGGAGTTCCTTTATGGATACTTTATAACTCCCTATATTTTACCACTTAAATTTCCAGGGATTAGCTCAATTGATTTGAATCCACCAATTCAAAAACACATAAAATCCCTCTCATTTTACAAGAAAATATTTCAAGACCTAAAAAAATTCCCCCCTCTAGACTGGGATCTGATTCAAAAGAAGATGAGTTCATTCGGAGGAAAAATTCTATCTGATTGAATGCATTGAGAAATTATTTGTGGAGTACATGTGGACCTAGAGAAGAGATAAAGATTATCAAAAGTATGAGGACTAATTCATTTTTGCACTTTTTGATACAAATAAATTTTAATCAACTTTAAGTATACCCATGTAGTGTCTTCTTTGTATATAATTTTCTTAGAAGAATGCCTCTTTTTTATACCAAGAATATCTTCTATGAAATCGTTTTTTATGAAAAGAGTTTATACACATTTTATTTCATATTTTTTTGAAACAACATATTTAGTGCTTCATGGTTTATATGGTGTCTTAAGGGATTAATGTTCTATTTAGATTTATTGGATTCAAGATACTTTGATATATTTTTTATTTTTTGAACTTGTTAATAACAAAAATTATCATTACTTGTTTTTTAAAATATTATTCTTTGGCAATATTATACTTCATCTACTATTGAAAATTGAAATTCCATGATTGAGACAAATTTGGATATTGAAAACCAATAAATTTCCCCACATTATCACATTTTATGAGGACTTATGGACACTGAAATTCAAGGATACCCTATTTCAGATTATCTTTCTATTTATGGGGTTAGATTTCCAACAAATGTCCCTATTCTGGAACCTTATTTTGAAGACTAATTTATTGCTTGGATACTCTAGTCATGAAAAATATGTCGATAAAATATCGTATCAAGGAGGAATTTCTACCAGGACACCTACTCTATGGGGTTTATTATATAACTCTCCCATTTTGTGTTAGAGAAAATAGTTTCAGTACCAGAATTTTACATACATTACTATCATTCCATTTTTTGGAAATCCACAGCTGAAAATTTATTGATATTCTCTTCTAAATGGAATCTTCATCATGGTGGATCCTTTTTTCTATAACGGGGATGACCTTTATTCAATCATCAGTGTGGGGATGAGTTTAAGGAAAAACTACAAATAATGGTATTTTATGAGGCTACTTGGGTGTCTTAGTATTTTTACAATATAACTATATTCAATATCCCCCATCTGCCTAGTTGGCAGAGTCCAGATACCAACACATTCCACTCAGCACATGGAAAAATTTGTATCCTCCATTGGGTTGTCCAGATGATCTCAGGGTCCCTGATTATGGGTGACATGTATGTTGAGTTTCTTCCCAAATATTCATTATGGGATGAAATTGAGGGACACTCTCTACTGGTGAGGTAATTTATCACCATAGCAAAGAATTTTGAATGGAATTCATGCCACGTCAAAGGATAGAAACCCATTTTTTGGATTTCATTCAAGCCTTATCCATGCTAAAACGTCATGATCCTCATGTAAAGAAGGAAAAAACCATATCAAAACCTTATCACTAGGAGATGTATTGGTGGTTACTAGTTGACAATTAAGGGAGGTCACTTCCATTAGAGGGGTTGGAACGTTTCCTCTGATGTAAACCTATTGGTTTGACTGGGATCCTTCTTAGTGATGTTTTCCCAGTGGTTGGATACTCTAGGTACATGAATACAACACCTGATTTAGATTCCCTATCATTGTCATTATTTTCATGATGTCCATATGGTGGACCACTAATCTTGTGATACCATTACTGGTAAAGAGTTTTCCCATATAAGGGTGGATAAGTGTGGTACCATTACCGTAGTGGGATGTAGATCAATTCCCTATTCTGTGGGGCTAGGTAGTAGCCCACATAGGTGTATATGGTTTCATCAATGACCAACCTATTATAGATTCATGATTCAAGACATAAAAGAAATATAAAAGTTGGGTGAACCCATCAACATAGAGAGAATAAGGGGTAGTGGATCGATTAATAATTATAGCGTTTTTGCATACACCCTTTATTCTTCCCCCGCTAGTGTTCTAATAAATGATGTTTTTATCGATAATACCCAACATGGGTATTTATTTCCCTTGGGGAGCTGTTCTGATCACCATAATTGATGGAAAACTAGTTTTTTAGGGTTTTTCACCCTTCTAGTTTTCATGTAAGTTCCACTTAGTCCAAAAAGGGTCCCTCCCTTGATTAATAGCACATGGAAAGAAACAAATATAACTGATTCTTGCCAAATTTGGAAAATTTTCAAAAGGAAATATATGGGATCCAAGATAGAACTTATGTTGACAAATATTCAACCTTCTCTTAATAGATCTTATGTTGAATCATGGATTATGTCAAATCCAAATAGTTAGTTTTCGAAATCAGTAACTTTCATGGAACGTCAACAAGTATCTAATGGTGGTGAGGAAAAATAGTTGGTTACTGAGGTAGTTAGGTTGGGAAAGGGGACATCCACTAGGAAACAACTCATTTCTGAAATTCAGAGGAAATTTTTGAGGATTTATAGTTTAGCCCCTCAGTCACTCCCCTACATCACAAGATACTAAACCATATTCCCATTGTTTTCTCTCATGGAAGCTACATATCCCAATACAAGGAAGGAATATGATACCTGGAAGAAGTATTACTCCATTGATGTGATCTGTCATTTCCTTCAAGATAATGAAATCATTTTGAGTGGATATGAAGGAATATCTACACCTAATTAGTTTTCTACATAGAGAAATAGTATTTGGTATATGCCAATATCTAGGACCTTGAATATTATCATTATTATCTCTATGAATAATACATCTTGAGGGGTTTTTTTGTTCAAATACTAATTCCATATTAAAATTAGAGTGCAGAAACTGGTAGTGATTAACATGTATCTAATGATGAAGATTTTCATTCCCTATTTTAAGATGAAGTGATAAATTCTTACTCACAATTGGGTACTTGTAAGTGACATGATCCATGTGGAATGAGACTAGAAATTCAAATGAAACTTGTGTGGTGTCTTGATCCTTCCCCACCAACATTTTCATCCCCACTGCTCTATCAATCCCTTCCATGGAAGAATTTCATGAAGCTTGGAAATAATGGGATGATTATAGGAGTAATCTATAGAGGAATCCAAGGTGTTCTCCATGAATACAATTTTGATCTACATGGATATGGGCTAATCATCATACCCGAGCATATTTCAGTGCATATATTGAGGATATGGAAGCCTTCATAAAATCATTAAAAGGTAGGATTTATTGGTCTAATCGGGTATGGTTCATGGTGGTCTAACAGTGAAAGGTATTTATTTTGATGAAGAGGTAATATGTAATCTTAAATATATCCCCTTCTGGATTCAAATGTATTCTTCAAACCATTTTTTCTTTTACATTTTTCTAATTTTTTTAAGAGGCAAGGGGTGATCCGTCACTCATTCCCTCTATGAAAAACATTGAAAGAGGAACTACTCCCAAGAAAGATTATCCTAAGGGTAATATGGGAACTGAAGAAGGATCTCTTGGGGAAGAAGAACATATAGAGACTGTAATTCCCAATACTATAAAAATATTCCCATCTAGTCATTCACCTACTATGTTACTTATCAAATTACCACCATGGGATGTTGGGAGGTGTTTGAGAGTAAGGGATATTTTAATTCACATATGATCCCATACCAAAATATGTATTGTAGACCACATTCTTAATTCTTATTTCAATTGTACTATTGTCTTAATTAATCAACTAGTGTAGGATTTGTCAAAGGTTCTACAATTAAAGAGGTACCAATCATTTAGAGTCGATGTCCCCTTCTCTTATAGAATCCAATGGGGTTGGAATAATCATTTTGGAGTATCTTTAAGTAAATTACAATTTTGAACCAATGTATTTTGTTTAAGAAACATATTTTTAGGGAGAGGGTGATCTATATTTTAGGCTGACTATCCATCCCCTGAATCGTGAAATGGTTGAGAAATCATCACCATAGGTCCAAGAGGATTTGAGTATAAATTGTTTTCCCAATTCTATCAATATCATTCCTATGTGCTTGGTTTCCATGAGTGACCTTATATAGGTTATGGAGTTATCTTATCATGTACTTACTATGAATGGCTCCCTAAGAGAGTAGTCTTTAGAGGCTTATATGCAAACTGAAAAGGAAACTATTGAAAAACCTGATAGTGTGGTGGTGGTGACTGAGGAATTAGATGCCTCAACGAATGAAAGTAAGTCTCTAAATTTCCTAAAAAATTAATATTTCTCTTTACGATGTATAGATAGTGGGATACCTATTTTAGCTACATGGGTATAGGTGTCTAATGTCTTAGATGAATCAAATCTTCAGTAAGCTTAGATCACACGATTATTAACTATGGTAGAGCCCCCCCACATTAAGAATGTTGACGATGGGCCTTATTTTATCTATCTATCCTAAAATATATTTTTTCAAATGAGAGATATTTTTATGTAGACCAATATAACATTGAACAATTCTATGTTTTCTAATAGATAGTTTAGAAGAACATATGGAAACTGATTTTTCAGACCCCCTCAATTAGATCATCTATTGAATCTTCCCAAGGTGCATTGCATGATTTCTATTCTTAGATATTGGGGATTTTACTACAATTTCATATATATCAAGGTAATATATGTGGTTTCCATCTAATATAATATAATCATGTTGCAGTCTCAACTAGGCATCATGGGGTGTACAACCCATTTTGCATCTATGAGAAATATATTTCTTGGTGAGGCTTTTGAGTAGGTCATCATAGTATCACATCATCATATCCATGTTGCATAACAGATTACCTATGTAGAATTAATACATGAAAAATTTTCTCATGTTGATGCCATGGATGATGGGGAGGTGCAGCTAGTGTTTTAGGCCGACAAATCTAGGCAGGATACAATGGAGAGGGTGCAGCAGCTGTATGAATATTTAGAAGAAGGATCCATAATATTTTCAGCTTTCTGAATCTATGGATGGAATGTTGTAATAACAATGATTCAATCATATGGGGTGACTCCATGATGTAAATTTCCATAAAAAAATCAATGAATGGAACTTTTTTGGTCCGCAATCATCCATCTCATTGTTCAATGATTCCCTTGAAAATGTAACAGTAACACTGGAGTTGGCTAAATTGTTTATATTACCATGTATTAATGCAATTTAAATGAAATAATTAGAATAGTTTTTTATTTAAATTTATAATTTTAGTGTGTTTTAGGACTAATAAATTATTTTGATTAAGTTCAAGTTGTTTTGAATGATACTAATGAGACTAATTATCCCAAAATATATTTTCATGCCAAAAATATGAATCTACCTACATAGACATAACTCATGTGATGAGAAAAGGGAATATTATTCATTATATGTGTCTATAAACTATAAAAAATGTTTCCAAATATTTTATGTAGATTAAACTTATACAAAGTAAATGGGGTTTTAAAATTATGACATTCAAATGGCTTGACCTCTAAAGACTTCTAAACAGATCAATATCTCAAATAGAAAAGAAGAAGGTCACAATATATGGGTCCCATGGTAAATTTCCATGTAAATAAAAATGACCCTTAAGGTCCTATAAGCTCACACTATCCATGATTTATGTGAGAATCAAGAGGAAAATAGGGAAATCATTTAAATTCACATGAGATTTCATGATAGGTAAATTGTGGTGGCATTTTTTGCTCAATTGGATTTAATGAAAACACATGATTGCAGTTGATGAATTCCCATAGTTATGTACAATGGTCATAACAAATTAATCCTTCAGAAAGTATGATACCTCTTTATAGATCAAACTATTTCATAGTGGAATGGTATTTTCTTGGTTATTATTGTATGGGATTGGAATAATGTGAGTCCCCAATTATAATACAAGGTAATTATTCATGGATCAAGCTCTCTCATATAGGTAAATGGGTCATATAAAATTGATCATATGTCAAAAATTTTAAATTCCCATTACATGGACTCAAATGTTCTACATTTTAGGGCCATGTATTAAAGACCTTTCTAAATTATTTAATATTTTAGGGATTGGATGGGTTTCATATAGATTAACATAATTTTGAAAAAGACATGGGCCACTTGGTTTAACAACACATTGTAGGGAATAACATTATTACTCTTAATGTTTCATCGATTTGACCAAATGATTAGTGACATTCCTTTCCATAGTGATTTTATAAATAATCCTACAACAACCATCTCTTATGAAAATTTAATGTTGAATAATTAATAAAGGATTCTAAATCTGAAATGATATATGAAACATTTATTAAATAAATGAATGTGGACCATATTGGAATGATTGTTTCTACAAAAAATGTCTGGGTTAATAGAGATAAAATAGGTATCTCTTATAGATTTACATACCTCTAATTTACAGACATATTAATAGTGACCTATGAAGATAAAAACTGGGGCATGTTATGCACAATCAAAAATGTAGTCTACTAAATAAGTATACATTCTATAACTGATGTCCATAAAAATATTTACGTATTTTTTGTATTTTCTCAGACATATAGTTTTATTTGTGTATGTATGGTTCTAGATTATAAAAGGGGATTTTCACATTAAAACCACTCCAAAATTGGTATAAATTTTTCTTACACTGGTTTGACCCATATGATAGGGATGGAATGATGTTTTTGTCATAGTAGGGGATGATAAATATGATCTTGGGGTAACTATATATACCATGAGTATGAGAATAAATTTGTATTTAGTTCTAGATATGAGTAAGGAATGACCATAGACCACGTTCGAAAAGTGGTTACCAGCATAAAGTCTCCCCACACATGATCCAATTTTCATTTGAGGAGAGGGGAGCTTTTTTTAATATGGGATTACATGTTGGGTGAGAATATATATTGGACCCTCCCATATAGATCTTCATTATACAAAGAAGTGCTAGGGAATTTCCAAGTTGTGCTTGGACAATGATTTAGGATCTGATCATCACTATATATATCGTCAAGGTGAGAATCATTGCATTCATGGTTGTTGGAAAATGTGTAGTTTATTGTCATACTAAAATTCTGAAATATATTAATTTTATTGTTGTTAATTAAGGAATATGGTGTCACTAATGTGAAAAAATACACTTTGAATATTTGGGATGCCTTTATTCAAATCTCATAATCATACGTGATCGTTCCTTGATGAGAGAAACAAGGACTGCAAAAGATTTCATTCACCACATATAGGTGATTAAAGCGATTACAATGGAATTCATATCATGTGGTGGCTAGACCAAGATATAGAATCCATGAGTCACTACGTATCTCAATAGGGTGAAAATCAATCCATACATAGTTTTGGAAAACCATAAATTTTAATGTCATTTGAAAGGATGAAAGGCTACCCAGTTTCATGTAAACTTTGAGTATTATAAGGATTACATATTCGTATTTACATATGATGTATGGAAGGATATTTAAAACCATTATCTTGAGGGATTTTGAATATAGGGGAGTGATATGGGATAAGTACCAAGGATTAAATGCAGACCATTTTTATAAAGTGGTTTCCCATATGATGTTGTTAGGGTATGAAGAGATATAATAGGACTCTCCTGCAAAAAGACATGCCTCTGGTTGATAGGAATTTTATGGGAATCTTATGCTCATCCAAATGGGGGCATGTCATGTATTGTAAAAATAGATGTTTCCTTATGAAAATGATATTACATCATTGATGGGAAAAATAAATCTTATATAGATCTATGTTTCCCTTGGACAAGGAGTATAATGTATGGAAGGGGTGTCTTCGAGCACAAAAAAATAATCTGAACCAGTATAGTCCAAGGGGTATGGAGTTCCCTGTAAATATCTTAATCATATATAGTGAAGGGAATAATTTTGTTCCTATGATAGGCTCCTAAAAGAGGGAAACCAATTAATATCTCCTACATAGATCTTTATTTGTAAATAAGAGGGGTATTTTCTTTATTTTGTGGTTAAGAAAAGGTCATGGATTCCAAGCATGACTACGGGTCACATTAATATGTGAATCAAACTACACGTAATTTTTGTATGAGAGATCCTTGAGTAGGTCTAACCATACAATGGGAGGGGTATTTTTATGTTTAAGCTGGACCTAATATTTTACGTTTGATCATCATTATTTATCTCATTGAGGTTAGAATAGATACACACAAAGTTCTTGTATAGAGGTGTGGTAGGAGACCAGTACCCATGGTCCATGATCCATTCAAGCATGGATAAAAATATTTTATAGTTCTACATCACGTAATAAGGACAAAAATCACATTTTTGGACATAATAAATCCAGGATGAAGGTTTTAGTCATCCTATATTCATCATATGAGGCATATTAGTTGCATACGGGTAGCTTCTGGTTTATTTTCATAGATATTAGACTAGGGGGAAGAGGGATCCTAAGGAGGTTTGTGTGACATGAAAGAGTAACAACATAGTGTGAAATGATTGATGAAGTGACCATCTACCACATAAATTTTTAAAAATCATACCCCAGGTTAGCATCATGGCATTGGATAAGGAAATCCCTCACATCAAGTCATCAAAGGTATGGGCACAAGATATGATATATGGGTGTCACTACATATTCAATGAGGATGGGAATCAATCCTAACATAGTTCTGGAAAACACCGCATGGTAGGAGACTCATGCTGAAATAGTGTTACCCTCTAGAATGAGGATATTGAACTATCTCATACTAGGAAATGAGTCATTTTGGAATTCATACATTGTAAGGTTACAGTTTAACATCATTTAATGAGGGGTTTGATTTTGGGTCATCCTGTATTTGTCATATGAGGCATCCTAGATTTATATGGGGTAAGGATTAACATTTAACACCATGTGTTGAGGTATTTATTGGGGATTGTACCTAATTATGACTCCCAGATTAGAATTTTTTGGTGATAGCACCAAAGGTAATAAATCATTTTGTAGTGAATCATTGATTAGACCCAATGAATAATGGTCTATGTGTCACTACATATCCCAAGAGTATGGGGATCACACCATCTAGAGTTATGGAATGAATGTGTGGTAGGTGATCAGCACCCAATATTGTGATCTGCTCAAGTAAGCACTGAAATGATATATAGTTTTACATCATGCAACATGGACATCAACAATGTAGTTTTCTGTCATGCGGAAAATATGTTGTCAAACTTTTTAACGGCATGTGACTAGGAAATCAATTGGGGAATACATGTAAATAGGATTCCCATGGGAGAATTTTTTTAGTTATGATGGAATTTCAACTCGTGGATATTTTTTAGGAAATTATTTCATGTATTTTTCCATTGTAGGATGCTCGTAGGTTATGAATTTTATTTTCATACAACTCATACAATGGTGTCCTTTTATTTTAGGTCATGTTACTCGGGCTACTAGTCTTCCATTTTAGTTCATGCATACATGACCATAGGGGTATGTAGTTTAACATCATACCTTTATGATGTTAGGGTTTTGTAATTTTTCATCATGTAGTACAGATGACAACCATGTTGTTTAACATCAAATTTCCATGATGAAAACTTTCATTATCACACAATGTTTTTTTTAGAAATAATTTATTCATAGTTGGTTTATTATGTATCCCATCCATTTTAATTAACAAGTATTATCCAATGGATTGTAACTTGTGTATGGAATTTGACCTATTCCACTTTGGTTTAAGCATTGGTGGTTTATTCCCTAGTATCATTGGGGTACTGAGGAAATTTATCAACACTCCTTGGAGGATTGAGTGGAGATAAAATTTAATGTCTGGGGTTCATTATATCAGATTACCGTATATTTCAAACTAATTCATGATATAAAAACTTTTCTCATCGAGTTACTCTAACTCATAAAGCTTTTTGTTTTATTGTTCATCATTTTAAAGTTTTTCACATATAGATATCAATATTGAGTGTAATTGAACATTGATGGGAATAAATACTTATATTCTATAAACCAATGAATATGGTGTCGCCTAAGAAGAAGTTTGGATTGTAGGTTAGTAGACATAAATTTCATGTAGAATATTTTTATGCTAATATTTATTTTCTCTGTCCACAGTATTTTGTGGAATAATTGATAGTGTTCTTTTGAAATCCTCTTTATTCCACTTTCCACTGAATTGTACCTGGAAGACTGGTTGTATTTGATGTTGTGGTTCTCGTAAAACATCTTCAATATCAATGAGTAAAGTTTTGTGTATTTATAAAATAGTATTTTGTGAGGGACACTAAATCTGGTGATGATGTTTGACTTCATGGAATTGATGATACTTTTTTTTCTTACTTCCTTAAGATGTATTTACATGTCCATTTTAGAGATGAAGTTAGTAGCAGTAAATATATACTTGAACTGCATCGATACACATGGAGGGTAAAACTCTACAATATCCATCCTCATATAGTGAATCACCATGAGTATTTAGATACACGTTGAAACATTGGTGGTTAATGGATGAAGTTTTAATGTATTTGGTTTTAATGAATCTTTTGGGAAAAACTTATAAAATCTAGAACAATTGACGGCCAGAAATAATCAAACATCCAGATTTGGTTAGAAGGATTTATTCCTGACTAATGAGAAAAAAGTGTCAGTATGAACATGTTCAATGGTGAAAATTTAATCCATTATATTAATACCTATAGGTAAAATTACATTGAATCTTCCACTTTTAAGAACATTCTAATGACTCGAGCATTCATGGAGAGTGAAATTGAACACTCATTATTAATATATTTGTTTCCTACCCTATAAAGTGGAAGTAATACATTTTGGTTGTATTCTCAGATGGGATTCATCAAACCATTCATATAATTATTTTTTCGGGGTAGAATATACCAGTTTGATCTATTCCATGCCACATTGAACATAGAGGAACTATTTCATCTTGATATAGATCTTCCAATGTGGTAGTAGCATTTTTTGACACATCTTCCTGATCATTTTTAATGCGGGAAATGATTTAGTTTTGGATCATAGAAGAATTATTCGATCAACACATAAACATAATTAAGATGGGGTAATAACAATTCTTTCTAATGAATTAATTACTATTGATCTGCTTAATTTCCATATATGAGTCACCTTTAATTTTCAATTCTATAAAATTTATTTTCAAATCCATTTCTAAATTTTTAATGAGGGATTGGTATTCATCCTCATTGATGGTGAAACCATCTAAAAGAATAAATAAAGTAGGTAAAAGTTCCCTATTTTTTGAAATGATATTAGTTTCCAACACAGATTTTTTGAACTTGGAGATTTCCTATATATTTCCATTTGGACTTCTGGATGCACCATCATAGTACATGTCCCTCGTTTTTGTAAAGTTCGGAATTGAAATGATTTCTTCATCTAAGAGTTCTTTTGACACTGGTACTTATTTTAGAGATAGATGTTATTCCATGAGGTTTATTAATATCTCTTCTTTTATATCCTTCTACAGTATGAACTGGATGCCAAACTATTACAGAATGACCACCCATCACGCCAAATATCTAGTCAACATGGGACTATTGAGGATATATTTATGTGGGTCAATATGAGAAATTAAATATACCTCATTTTGATGTATGTAATTCGTTCACTTCTGAATTGAATAATTCAATACCAAATAGATCTTTACAATATCTGAATACTGATTATAAGTATCGAGCATAGTGAGATGGAGAGATTAATGTTTTTTTCACATCCAGAATCATTTTTTTGTGCATGTAAGGAACCTAGTTCCCACTTTAGAGCCAACAGATATAGGATGGTTGGCTTCCCTTTGACTGGTGGCATCAACAATGGTGGGATTAAGAAATATTTCTTGAGTTTTTCAAATGATTATTAGCAGTTATTAGTCCACTAAAACACAAAATCTGTATTCATTTTCCAAGTACAGTGAGAATGTTTTCCTAATAGGATAGCTATGATGAATTTAATGTCGTCAAGGTGTACCCAAAATCCTCTAATATCATTGAGATTTTGATTGTGTAACAGACATTGAAAAGACTTTCTCTTCTCATGGTCGCCATTGATACCATGATGGTGCATGAAAAAGCTAAGAAACATTCCGAAGGTATCAAAAAAAACACATTTCAGTTTATTTATCTTCATATTGTGTTGTCAATGTTTATTAAAGAGTATTTTTAAATCATTATGATTATCATAACATTTTTGACATTAGACCACTAAATCATTGATATAACACTTGAATTTTTTCCCCTAGAAGGGTTTGAATAAGTGATACATGGAACAATGAGAGGCAGCACTAGCATTCTTCTAACCAAAAGGTATTACCAAGTAGTAGAATACACCTTGGGGCCTGAAAGTGGTGACTTATTTATCTATTAGAGATATTAATATTTGATTGTACCTTGAAAATAAGTCCATAAAGGAAGGTTCTTTTCAGCCAGTTCTTGTATTAATCATAATTTTTGTGATCATAATAGGGAAATAAGCTTTTATATAGTACCAGTTGAGGACTCTAAAATCGATGAAAAAATAGTGTTTCCCATTAATTATCCTGGACCAGGACTATGAGAGTAATCCATTTTGGGTGTTGTACATACTGAATGTGATTTGATTTGATGGAATCATCAACTTCATCCTCTAAATAAAATCATGATTCTAGTGTGTCCTTTTGGATAACTTCTTGTAAACATGATGGTCTTCTCATAGATCAAATTTATGGGTAGATACATTAGGATCTGGATATAGAATATCATTAAAATTATAACAAACACGCCATGATGATGGTTTAGAAGAGAGGTATAATATTCATGTTCATCGAGGGGAATAACTCTGTTGATCAGTGTTGGTTTTAGATCCTCCTCTGTACCTATTTTGATTTTTCAGAGTTCATTGAAAGTTGTAGAGAGCCATTATTTAAATGATAGATGAGTGTCTTTATGTTTATTTTCTTCATCTTATTCATTTTTGTGTTATTATTCCACTTTTTCTATATATAATAGACTGAAGGATGAAGGGTAACAAATAAGTTCATGGTAAAGGTTGGTTCCATAAATTCTAGATTCCAACAGAGATATCGCAACCTTTTAAGGTTCAGTAGATAAATTGGTGGACTATTTATGTTCTAAGGATAATTTTAGAGAATTTATATTTGATATATGATTTCCAAAGGTGGTATAAAATACTTCTTGAAGATCCTCAGTTCTGATTGATGTGGATGACATCAGGAAGATCGGTAAGAACATATCTAAATTGAAGCTAATGTCTTCAACGTGACTGATGGGAAGTAGATATCCATTTCTAGTATCACTAAAAAATTATCTAATGTTCTTTCCAATTCATTAATATCAATAACCAATGTGACACCATCAGTTATTGTTTACTTATCTTCTCATTGGTAGAATCGTCTAGTAATATACTAAGATTTAGATATGTCCAATGCATATTTTTTACCACATAAAGTCCCAATATACCCATTTATATAGTAATTTAGGCATTTATGATATGATGATGGAATAGTTGAATGACAGTGAAACCAATTCCTTCCTAGAAATACATTAGCAGCTATATCTCTTTTGGATGACCATGAACTTAGAATCAAACACTAGATCTCCAAACTATGTTCTGAGTTTAATATTTCTGAGAGGTTTTTTTTCACTACTATCATACACCTGAAGTGTTAATTTGGATGGAAATAAATTATCTTTAGTGTATCCTAATAGGTGAAGTGTTCTGATAGGAATGTGGTTGACACCCATTCCATTAACATTGAATTCTTGATGGTTTCCAATGTCATTTAATCACCTAGATACATACTTGTACTTTATGTGTCCATGTATAACATCAATTTTTTGTTTTTTGGTGAAAAAGATAACTATATGACATCCTATATGGTCAAACTCTTCATGATATAACTCTAAAACAAATAATTCAGCTTCAACCGCCTGATGTAATAATATATCCTCTACATGTTATTCCTATAGAATCATTAATATATTGATAACATTCATAATTGAAATCTATATAAGAAAATAATCCAATTACATCAGGATATCTTACTTCTATATAAAAGGTCTTCATTTACATATAGGTAACTATCCACTCGGTTGCATTTTTTGAGCATTTATTCCTATGGAATATTTTTTCAGTGGTTTAATAGGAATGAAGGGTACTTTTTCTTCTTATTAATTGATTCATATTTATTGTAACACTTTTTAGGGATGGTCATGTTATTTCATTTTATCAGTCAGATTTCCAATATGATTGGTTTAGAATGATTCTTGATATGGGTGGAGGCATTTTCGTTATCACATTAAACATTTCTAAGGTATTTTCCATATTATTTAGTATCATAAATGGTTCTAGCAAGGATGTAGCCATAATTTTTTATTTATCCATAATTGTGCCTCCCTCTGTTTCCTCAAATTTTGTAACCTCAATCCATGTCTCCTAGATTTGGTGTGGGATGCTAATATTCATAATAACCCTCACCAACAGAAAAGGGTTCCATTAAATAATTAACATTAATGGATATAAATATTAGTTATTAATCTAATGGGGACTCCATTTGGTGGGTTGGTGCCAGTTGTACCATTTAGTGGGGTGGGGCCCACTATACCATTTGGCAGCAAGGCTTTCATTCTCTATGGAAAAAGTCATGAATTTTGAGAGATTCAAGGAAAACATTTTCATTGGTTCTAGCTAGTATTCATATTTTTTCTTTCCACCCTTCTTCCCATTTCATTTCTTAGAATATTGGTATTTAGATGACTATGGTGTCGACAGAGTATTCTGTTCCACTGTGGATGTGGATTTAGGAACGTTTTTTTTCTTTAATTGTGCTCTAAGGATAGATTGAGTTTTTGGTTTTTTGATTCATCCAGTCAATAAACATTTGTGAACCATTGTTTCTGAATTCCATCCACTCCCCCATTTTATTCTACAAGTGTGATAAAAATAGATGATACTTGTGTCGGCTGTTTACCCAGCTTCACATAACAGATTAAACCATATTTTTCTAGATATCACTAAAGATGAAACAATCCTAGATGGGGTTCACTAATATTAAATTAAAGGGAAAATAATTAAGGATATCTTAAATACTAAATTGATCGGGTACTCTGGGCTCTAATATAGTTTGAATGTTTTTTTCTATGGATACTAAGAAATATTTAGGAACATACTCATCTCAAAAGGAGTTTTATCTATTCTCCCATTCTTTAAAAAAAGAGGGTTTTTGATCTATCCTTTCACCTTGACTAGGTTGTTGTTAAAACTTATATAACCCATGAGGGTTTCCTACATGATAATTTTTATTCTTTGAATGAGGTACTACTAACAAGGGTAGTTTTAATGTGAAATCTCAATCTTCTTCAATTCATTCCGTTTTCCCTTGGACGGGTAGAACCAGTCTAGATTTTTCACTAGTTTTTATGAGAGAGGCTTCCAACCTTTTTGAAACTGCATGAAGGTCTAGGAAACCAATTGTGTACATAAATAGGATGGTTGGTTTCAAAAACTCATCATTGAGGTATTCTATTCAAATACCAAAAAATTATTTAAATAGAAACTTTAAATCTATAAAGTATGTTAGACCCTTCCAACTGTAAATGATGTATTTTACTCTCTCATTTTTTCCATAATTTCAGTTTGAGAGTTCCATGACAAATTTCATTCAAATTTTTGAGCTAAACTATTAAATAAATTATCAGTGGTGGTCCTCCCATCCAATGATAGACTCTTTGAGTAAATAAGAGTACAACATAGAGATGAGTACCTATAATTTTTATACAAAACACTGTAGTTTGTAGACCTCTTATTGCAAAAAAGTTCCCATAATCGGGCCACACCGTGACACATAATGTGTTAAATGTTGGACCAAATCACTATAATTGTAAAAATTTGTAAATTTTGGATATCTATAATTAGGTGTGGGACAAATCACATCTACCCACTTCGGGTATGGTTTTCTTTCTGGTTTCACTGTCTCAGTTTTCTCCAACATGGGTTTTTTTCCTTCAATTAATCAATAGTGTCAAAAAATCGTTTGTTAAAAGCCAACTGAGTAGGAGATGGAGTACGGGGAACACCATGTTGAACCTAATGATTTGATCCAATTTTAACATGTACTTGATCTAGTTATTTGTAACTTGAATGAAACTATTAGGGTTTTTTTAGCCAAAGGAGGAAAATCTCAGTACCCAGTTATTAATGGTTCCAAATCGATTGGTTGTATTTCTATTTTATTGGGAGGTAATTTAAATTTTATTTTTTCAACTATAATAAGCTCTTCATTCCAAGGGACATTAACTGGAGGAGTGAAATGATATTCTATTGGAATAACTTACCTAGTGGGGATATGTCATCTGAGTAGTTCTTCATCAAGCCACTTCAATTATCTCATTTTTGTCGCATATTCAGATAACCACTCTACAAGTGTGAGGGGTCTATTACCCTTTAGTAATAATTGGGATTAAAACATAACCTTATCATTTTGATTTGTTTATTTTCAATGGGGGGAAGGAAATGTATTATTAAGAGGAATACCAATATTTTTCGTATTCCTATCATTTATGAAATAAATGCCTTTACATACTCTCTCTATTTAGACCATATATTGAATAGATATATTCTGCTCTTATTATCAAACATTAGGCTAATGATCTCTACTATAATCATATCTTTATATAACGTCAACCATTAAAAATTTTATGACTACAATTTCTTCAATATAGAGATTGTGAGAGAGGCGACTGGTCAAGAAGTGTCAAACAGAGGAGTGTGAATTCTAGATGTCGTTGATCTCTTAAAAGTTTCATTATTCTTATGAAAATTAGGGATGTCTAACCTATCTTCTAGGGATCTAATAAAATTCATCTTATGAATCATAACCTTATGTGAACCTCAAAAAAAATTCCATGTCCATGATGTATAATGGAAAAATAAGAAGGTGTGAATTGGGAGGATACATTTTTTACAACATCACCCAACAAAGAAAATACTATGTTTCACTAAGGTTGATGAAAATTTACCCATACCTATGGTATGGGGGTTCTCTAGTTCCTTTTTCACAATTTTTTTGTCTATTTGTTTTTCCCCAAGGGTCATTTTAAAAATGACCCCATCCATGTGGGCTGGGGTGCACCAATACAGCAACATCAATATTTATAGTCTTCTCTCTTCAGATTTTATGTACATTTCAACAATAATTGTATAGGTTCATCATTAAAACTACATTTGATACATCTTATTCTGAATAAATATTTTTTATATTTGTGACAATTTTGTTATTTGACAATTTACGTCCATTAAATAAGAAGCATAATCGATATTCTCAAATTCTTGATGTCGGAGTCTTTAAATGGATTTCTCCCTTCTCTTGTGGTGTCTTTGAGTGCTTTTGTTGGAAAGTTATTCATAATATGAGAATAGTTTCTTCCTTAAATCCATCCTAGAGAAATAACATTATATTATGTCACTATTGGTAGGCGTTTCAAATTTAGGAGATATGTGATGTGAAATGTGCCACGCTCCCACTATCCTCTTAAATGGACACAGAATGGGAAATCAGTGTTCAGTAGGTGAAGTATTTTTAGTGTGTCAAGGAAAATGAATTGAATGGATTTTTTTCTTCCTTTTCAATTTTAGGTGTATTGTATCCAGGAAAGCCTCCAACATAGTAGATGGTGCATTTCTTCCATAAACATAACATGATTTGGGTATTCATCATAAGGTAATAATTTTTTTCAATTGAAGAAGAGTACTGTATTTTTTAGTTCAATTTCATGAACAAAATCATCTTACAATGAATCTAAAATAATGGATTTGGTACAAGATGTGGACGAGAACATTACGTATATATTTTCTATAGATAATTGTGTCCTCATGAGAAATACATCTCCTTTTTATTTTGTGAGTGGTTCCCTGACTAGATCTGAACAAAGTGTATTTTCCTAATTTCGTTATTATAATCAATGGGGTTGGTAGGTATTTAATCTATTACATTATTAGGAAATAATTCTATGGTGGGTTTAGAGAATTATCGTTTTGTCAGCTTATCTTATGGTTGAGAGAGAATATAAATTATCAATGATAGGGAATCATCCATGAATGTCCCAATTTATTCTTAAACCTCATGGTATAATGGGTTTCATAGTGTTGATTCATCAAGGGGAGGACCTTCTTGGAAAAACGAAATACCACTATTGTGAGGACCATCACAATTAATTCCATTATTGGGTGTACTACCATCATGGTCTGGTTACCAATTGTCTGGGGATAGTCTGCATTGTATACCTTGGGGAGGACATTTAGGGTGGACGGTAGCAAGGGGATGGCCTTATTTTGGTTGTGATATTCTGGTCATGCAAAGGGCTACCATGACACTCATCAGGAGATATGATCCTTATATTGGTCAAGTCATTAACATTATGTTTGCCTTTATAGTCAGTTTTCTAGAGATACCTCCATAACTTTTGGGAGACAAATTATGAGGAGTACATTGCAACTACCTCGATTATCTACGTAATTTGGTGACATATTAGTATGATCTTGTTTTTTCATAGATAACCATATGAGGGATTCAAGAAGACAATATTCAATATAGAATGGTCATTGACCAACTCTTTATTTCCCAATCATCTCTCGTGGGGATTAGTTTTAGATAACTTCCTCTCAGTGTTTGCATCTTCCTGTTATGGCTGATGGATTTCATATAGAAAAACCAGTTTTGTTAGTTCCTGCATTATTTCAAGATTTTTTTGATAATTCTTTTGGAATTTCGTCATGGATATATTCTTTCACTATATTGGATACTCTAGTCTACCAAGGATCTCTAGTTGGAACTAGAATATAGACCGATCTAGTTGTCTTCTTATCATGGAATGTCCATGACCCTTCTAGAAGGGAGAAGTAATATGCATCTTCTACATAGTAAATATTGAAGTATTAAAATAATTTTCATTAAATTCAAAGGTGGTGTTGTTTGTATGACTCCAAGTCACCATCGAGTCTATCATTATACTCAATAATTCTAGCAGAATGTGAATAGGAATAGTCGCTTGTCCTTAAATTATTCTAAAGATTTAAGTAGTGAATTCTATAGCTGGAATAGAAATATATGACCAATTTCTAGCTGGAATAGGAATTTATTCCTTATCATTACCTCCATTTACTAGTGGGATATGTTGACAATGATATGTTGTAGAGGAAACTATAAGGTTCTACCTCCTTCTTGTAGTCTGGATTGTTTGGCTTGTTTCTCCAGGTAGAATGAAACTGTGCTTATGGGATTCATCGATCTAAGAATGTGTACATGTCCACTAATGGTTTTCTAGGATATGTTAATGCCGGTATTCTTTTAATGGTTCCAAATAATTTTTTGTGGCTTGGTTAGTGTAAGAAGGTGTTGGTGAATGATCACGATTTACCTCCAAATTTGATTAGCATGATTCATTGAATGGAACATAGGTACAATCCTACACCTTGATAAATGGTAACATCACCTTTAAAAATTTACTTGGTTACCATTCCAAAGTTCCATGGTATAGACACTCTAGAGTGGTCCCCCCATCATTTTGATAGTTGGTTGTAGTGTGGTGTCAATGATGGTGATTGCTTATATGGTAATATTATAGAGAACCATGTACTTTATGGATGAGGTAATCTATGACATATTAATCAACCATTCTGAGATAAGAGGGGAATGTTTTGTAATTTTCTAGGGATAAGATCCCAAAATTAATAGACATGGAAACATGTCCAATTGGACTCTAAGACACCTACCATCACTGAGCATATGTATAGAAGTGATTTATGAGATGGATTGATTTCCACAGTACATCTATTCTTAGAATGGTACCATTGTGGTGGTACCCCTAAATGATAATGTTTGAGACCAACCATTATAGATGTTGTCTTGCTGACATCGTCCTATGATTGGATAGAAATACATTAGCAGACTCAAACTCTTGAATTAGATGAATGTATTTCATTATATTGGATTGAAGGGGGATGTTGAAAAAATATCTTCCATACGTATGAAAAACATGAAAATGAATAAAATATCATGTGGAATCTCAATAAATGAACACATGTGTAATTAATTGTTTTGGATTCATGTTTTTTTGGACCTCTTTCATTTTTTTTTGAAATGGCATGACCTGTGGGTGAAGCGGTCATCTTTTGGTTATGGATTCACATCAGGTTCACCATTTTATGGATGCATGAGTCATACAATCAAAAATGGATGGATTTTGGATGCTGAGTAGAGGATTAATGTCGAGTTCACCATTTATTGATCCCACCATGTGTTCACTCCAATACCAATTTTATTTTTATGAATACCTACTCCCAAAAGAATACAGTCACCTTTATTTCTCAAATATTTCTATAGAAGATGCATGTTCCATGAGGATGGGTAGTCGGCCTCATCACACATTTTTCGGGGGAAATATTTCCTACTTTTGGACTCTCTTATATATTTAATATGTATTCTTGAATCCTTTACTAAATCCCCAAATATCAAACGGTTCACTGTTTTATAGAGACCAATTGTTTTTCATGTGTTGATTCTAGAATCATATTTATGGGTCTGAATTTATAAATAGATGGAGACATCTATTTTTATATGGTGTTCTCCATTGATTATCCCTTTTTTTAAAAAATTAGAGATTTTTATAGAGTTTATTATCTGGATTCTAGTTTGAAGACACAGTGGGGCTCTTGATAATTTTACATCATCCAAAAAGAATAATGTTGTTTTGATGATGGGATCAGGCCCCTGATATGGGATTTCTGTGTATCCTTGTTAATGGAATCATAACCCACATAGTTCAGTACCACATAACGAGACATGATATTACATTGAAGGTCCTATGAAAAAGACCAAACTATGTGGTTTAACATCACGTGGAATGGAAATCATAGAGAAATATTCATTTCTAATGGATGGTCTGGGAATTATGCCAAGGCGTCCTCTAAGAACCTATAAGGTATGTGGTCTCTTAGGTGAGGGAATAACCATACTGGGAATATATTCAAATATAAATGATGATCAAAGAAACCCTAAAGGAATATGTCCCTCTAGGACGCATATGACCCGATTGAGGATGTAGCCCATAAACCATTTTGGGTGAATTTGGGGTGGCCATTTTGGACCTTATGGAGGCTTCCTATGTATACAATTTAGTTAGGAATCCAAGCCCACATAGTTCAGAAATGTGGTGTTTACACCACTGAAGTAGGATTATAGGTTGCTTCCTCATGAATATGGCCCCATCATGATTTTTCTCATTGGGAATATGACCCTTTTAGAGGAAGGTGAAATAGTTTTTGGGAATAAAGAAAATGGAAGTCCCATAGGTTGGTATGGTTGGGGCGTACATCAAATGGAAGGACCATATGTTATGATAGGAGGATTTATAAAGGCAATATACTCCCACAAAATGTATTTTATCATGAGGATGTCATGATCATCATTATCCTATAACCACACATGAGACATGATTGGTGTAAGAACAAAGAGGAAGGTGAAGATATGAAAACCACACAATAACCCTCTCCCACTGGTGGATGATGACGGGACACTGGAAAACAGAAAGGGTGTTGATGAGCAAGTCTCCTCTTCTTTTGGTAACCATGATATTCATGACTAACTTTCCATATAGCTATGACATAGTGATAAAGGATACGGTCTTAATACAAAAGGGATTCCCTTCTCCTTGTTCTAGAGAAGAGACGAGGATAAGAAACAGACCCTCAATGGGAAACAGAAATTTGTATTCCTTCCCTTATCATCTGAAACGTGAAATAATCTGGTAACACCTTTAAGGTATATAACCTTATTATCGTGAGAATTTTTTATTAGGAACATTCAAATGATCCCCTTTGTTAGGTAGGTTAAAAATAAAACAATATTTACCAAAAGAATGTATGATCATGAGGGAATTCGGTTTAACACCTTATTTTGATCATACATATCTAGAATCTTTCAGAGTGTCCTTGTCATTGTGGTTCATGAAGGGGCCAACACTGGTGTTAGTGCTTCATGAGTGGAGGTTCAGAAATTGGAGATCTTGGTGTCGGGTTCTTTATGAGAGTTGTTGACTAGAAGGGTTGTTTGGATAGTTCATGAAGGGGCCATATTGAGGCCGAACACTATTTAAATGGTCACTAATATTGAAGGACCCTATCCCAAAAACTACTTTGTATGTATGATGGTAAGCCAAAAAATTCCATTTTTATACATTTTGTGAAATTGTGGTCTTCAAATGGGTATTCAATGAAGAAGGTTGTTCTGAAAAGGACTCTTTTCTTTGTGTACCACTTCTTATTCTATGAGGACCTCATCTACTTTACAATATGTTGTTAATGATTACCTACAGAAATTTTTTTCTTAGACTGCACATATATTTTTATCTCACAGACAAGAATCTCACCCCTGAAAATCATCTAAAAATATCCACAACCTTTATAAGTCAATATGTGTCGGTTTTTATAAGGGTACCGACATGACGGACTGACCACCACCCATGAAGGATTTTGGTTTCTAGGAGGTCTACTCACCATACAAAACAAAAATTGGTTTTTGGGGGGAATAGATTTAAAAATCCCCCTCTCCCTAAAATGAAACATTTATTTTTAAGGTCATGACAAAAACACCTCATCCATCAATGAAAATTTTCATTTCTGGGGGGGGAAGACACCTCACCCCAAAAATGGTTTTTCATTTTCATAGATAAAAAGGAATACTCCACACCCCAAAAAACAAATTTCTATTTATGAAACCCTCAAATTCAATTATCATCTCAGAAATGAATTTTAGTATGTGAGAGGCTCTGTGTAGAGGTTTTATTCCAAGTAGCGACTCGCATAGCGAGGACATGGTGTGGTAAGCAGGTTCCCTTACAACTCCTTGTACATTAAAATGTTTATTTCAATGGTGTATCACATTTGATTTTAATACACCCATTATAAGATGTATGAAACACATCAAGTCTTCCATGAAAACGGTGTTGGACCCAACAACAACAAATACAAATTTTGGATCATTTACACACCTAATGTGCTTTTAGGTTTACAGTTTTTAATAATTATGACAAACTTCTTACCACATTGTTTCATAAACCACTAGTTCATAAAAATATACATCATATCGCACTAAAATAATTACATATAGTAACATTTTTTTCCTTAATATACATAAAACCTTTCTTCATATCTGGATGAAAATATACATAGAAAAATGGAGAGCTCAAATGCTTATTAAGGGTTTTTATAGAAGAAAAAAATGAATCAATAATAAATAAAGTTTATTCAAATGGAATAATCAATATAATAGGGTAAATAACGGAACACATAATGAATTTAGTTAATAACATTACAAACATAAATATATAAGTCATAAAAAGTTAAGAAAAATAAAAACGGAGGCCATTTAATTAATATCTTGAGTAAAAAATTCATCCATCAATCATATCATAGAAAATATCTCATGGAGATTAATAACTTAATTCGTAGTGATATAAATTCTTAATTATTAGATTTCATGATCTCAGGCATCGTTATAACTCTACTCTCAAAACCATTCACAAGATAATTTAAAATTGATGGATAGTTATAAACCAACAACCCATTTTTCTAACTCTAGCCAACAAATTTATCTTATTAGACTACCAATGCATTGAGTAGTTATCTATAATTGGGCCCCAAACATATCATCATGTCCAAATAATTCCTTACATAACAAATAATCTATTTAATTAATGAAAAATATTCTCTATTAACAAATTTCTATATCATGTAATGAATACATATCAGTTATAATTTCCCTAGTTAACCATGTAACATTTAAAGTAAAATATCTTATGTTGGAATGATATATGGTTTATGTAATAGATATTTCCATGGTAAATAATATGGATATTTGGGGGAAATATAATGTCTAGTAATGTTAATAAGGACAATATTTTAAATTGTGGTATCATCAAAACATATACCCAGTGGTGAATAATTAAAATAAAGTATTTGTTTCATTGATAAATAAAAACAAAATAAAAAATCATTAATAACCTTTTTTAGAAGTTACCTTTTTTACATTGACATTCACTTTTAAAAAAAATCATAAATACTAAGGAAATAATTTTATTTGAAAATAAACATAAAAAATGTAATGGGGGCCTTAAAGAATTTATGTTTTCTGATGGTGGGAAAATACACTCATTCTATATATGTCAAAAAACAATCATTCTATACTTTTTCTGAAAAGTCACAATGTGCCCTCTTTGAAAATGGCTAAAAGAATCCTTTCAAAAAAATTTGTAATAAGTCAAACATGGGTAAAACATACTTTTGATAAATCCCTATAGAATTTAAAAAATGATACAATTTATAGAAAATAATGATATAAGGAAAAATATATATGATCAATACATAAATAACATCAGCTTTCCTTTTAAAAATTTCATTTCATGATTTAATTTTGAAAGATATTAGAAGTTAGAAGAAAATATGGAAGCTCATTTAGAGAATAAACATGAAAACGAAATTTAATACTAATTTATAAAAATATATTCATTATTATTACCTCAATGGTTTAGTATAGACACCACATAAAAATAAATAGGTACATAATACAAACTATCTATTAATAGAGTGGACATGGAGACAAAATCCCTTTCAAAATTAATATCATTAAGTTGAGAGTTAATAAATTAAGTGATTATCTGTAAAAAAATATATCCAAACAATTATATATTTAAGTACATCATCAATAAATAAAATTATTTTTCAATCAAAATCTTCGCATAATATATTCATCGAAGTAGATGTATAACTCAATTATTAGAAATTAATTTAAGAAACCCATTTCTAGGAGTTTGAATAATCATGTACATTAATTATGTTCAATAATAATAAACATAGGTTAATTATTTAACTTCTTAACTAAAATATAAAATTTTATTTACCATTTTATCTCACTTATTACCATATTACAACAATTATATAATCATTGATGTTCACATTGGATGTTTTAATGATATTCGGTACATAAGTCCAAAATGACTTCTCTCGGTTCAATATAGTCAATGAACCAATTATTCCATAATATAGAGAATAAAAAACATGAAATAATTATCATTATTAAATATCAATTGAAATTTTAAATCCCACTATTAAATATGGTTATGAAAAAATTACAACGTTACAACCGTGGAGACGGTATGTCGTATGTACCCATGATTAACATATTAATTTTTCAAGGATCAAATTGAAAATATAAAATGTATTATTTTATATATAAGTAATAATTATAATCTCATAAATATAATATTAAGATATAAATATAATTATATATATCATCCATGATGTTTGGTGATGAAAAATGAATCACATCACTTCGTGGAGGTGGTGGTCCACAGGTACGCATGAACGATGTTATCAATTTTAAATAAATATAATCACAATAAGGTAATTGATATATTATATTATTAAAATAAAAATAATGTAATAAATTTCATATATATAAACATTAATTACCTAATTATAACCAGTTAAGATAGATGTTCTTGGAATATTAATTACATCAGTTTGCGAGACGGTAGCCCAATATAAACATGAATGTGGAATTCCATTTACCTTTGATGAATGTTCGAGATGTATATATGTTATTAAATTAAAATAATAACATATAAGTATGTTAATGATATATTTTTTATTATTTTATTATGTTTTAAGAATATATTAAGGATGTGTAAGAAGACATAAAATAGAAACACTCGGCTAAAAACGATACCTCTTCTTTAGAAAATCTAATTTTTTTAACACCTTAACACCGCTAAGGATAGTGTTCTTCCTAAAAAAAGACCTCAATAAAGATTGGAGGTATTCTACGAAGGTATAATGGAAGTATTTTTCAGAAACAAAATGGTTTTAATGTGTGAAGAAAAGAGGAGAAGTGGTGCCCTTATATAAATGGGGAGGGGCCCTCCTGGAAGTTATCAAAAAATTAAATTAACATAAATTAGTTTTAAATGGAAAATAGATCCAAAGTTATTTATTATTAATATCATATGAGGAGGGGTTTAATTAACTTCATAAAATAATAATTATTTTCTTTTATAATATTCTACCATTCTCTTTTGGTTTTATCCCCTATTTAAGAACATTAACTCTTACTATAACAACACATATTATTTACTCTTTCAGGGCCAATATATTTACTATAAAATAGAAAATGGACCTTAAATGAATAATGTTTTATATTTTCAATACTTTACATATCAATTTTATATATTTATTATTTTTAGGAATTTCATATCATTTAACTTAATATTATTTATTTTAAAATATTCAATATGTAAATTTTTAGACCTATTTGTTACATTGACTTTTATATTATCAAGATAACATGTATAATTCAAACAAATTATTTTAAAACATTTAAAACATTTTAAGGTCATGTATAAAGTAATTTTATAATATGAATTATCTCAAATTATATTAATATTTTTATTTTTATTATAATCTATTTTATTTTTCCATTAATTGAATAATTTCTGCATCGGCCTTAAGTAATTAATAATGTAATTATTTCTGCAATAAAATTTAAAAATATATTATCATGATGAGTAGAATGATTTAATATTTTAAAATTCTATTTATTATCAAAACTTTCCTCTGGATGAAACAATATTATACATATTACAATTATTAAAAAAAGATTGTAACAAGATTGACTTTTAATTAAATAAAATACTATAATGGTCATAATATTTTGAATATGGACCCAAAAGGTTATAAATTTGTTATATTAGTTATTATTTTATGAGTATAATCATAAAATATGATCTACGTATGTTTTTGGCTCATTTTCTGGTACTTATCATTCTATTTTAACCTACCCTTCCCGATTTACTCTCTATTGTGGTAATAAAATTACAAAGTTTACTATTTACATTGACTAAAAATAAAATTGGTCTCATTTACTAAATTTGGACCCTATAACTCCAAATATGGAATATATTTCTCAGATTATAAATAAATATATTTTATAATTTCATTTAAAATTAAACCTGCAAAATTTAATGAAAATTAATTTTTCAAAAAAAAATGTCCTTTTTAATATATACAATGTTCTTTTGCTAAATTAAAATATAAAATCCTTTTATAAAATAATAATGGATATATTATAATAAATTATTAACAAATAAATCATAATACTAATAAAAAAACATAATTCTACATTATAAGTACTCTAAAAGGAATATTCAGTTTTCATTAAAAATTAGTATTTATCACTATTCATTGAAAAATCAATATTTTCAAAAAATTCTCCAAAAATCACTTTTAGAAAATTTAGAAATTATGAATTAAAAATATAAATTAATTTTTTCAAATAAAGTTTCTTTAAAATATATAAATTATTTATAATATTCACTCATAAAAATCACGCAAACTCATTTTTCAAGAAAGAGTTTTTTAAAAAAAATACAAAAATTCTCAAAAAAATGGTTTTTATTGTATATGAATTTTTTAATACATTTTTATCAATTTGAATAATTATAATATTTCATAAATAGGTTAATACTAATCAGAACTGAAAATTTAAGAATATAATTATAATGATCCTATTTTAATAATAGCATTTCATTTTTATGCTCGGTGTTGCTTATCTTGTATGATTTTGAACACATTTTTCATATTGAAATATGAGAATATTACATACCCCCTTAAAAATTTTCACCCTCTCAATTTGAAAATCGCCTCGATAACCAGGTATTGACATTTCAAAATACCACTATTGAAATCCCACATCCTAAAATGGTTAATAAAAGTTAATTTTAAAAAGCCAGAAAGGAAATTATGAAGGTCATATGAAATAACACATACTAGGTTTCCATGTAGGAATAATTTTTGGGAAGTGAAAACATGGATATGGAAGACAAAACTAACACCCTAAAGTGATTTAAAATTGTAGAGAATATGGTGATGAGAAATTTACCCATAATAAAAACATAAATATATGATGTATTAAAAGGAAAATGATTTATTGGTAAGAAAATTAAACATATAAATTTTTTTGTTAGAGTTATAATTCATGGAGTTAAGGAATTAAATTACATACTATTCTATGTAAATGAGTAAAAATATTTACATTTCATGCAGAGTTTAATACTCTAATCAATTTCTACACAAAACAGATCTTTTTCTCTAAATGATTAGTATTAATCATGGATTTTTCATACATGATGCACCAAAATATTCTTATAATAGATCTAATAATATAAAAATGAATAAAAATATATCCCTACAATCATTAGAAACTAATAATAACCAAAATTCTCATTATCAGGTTTTATAATTCCTAAAATGAATAAACCTTCAAATGAAGAGAAACTACTTTTAATCTCTAAAATTCAACAGTAATACCCAATGTTCATTTTAAATCATTCAATCAATAATTATACATAAAACTAATAAAAAAATAAAAACTTAAATTGAAACCTAGATATCAAAATGATTTGATTGCATCATCTTTTATGGTAAATTTATAATTTATCTCAACAAATGAACAATCCCTAAACATATAATTTCCATGATACGCTATCCATTTCTACAAAGAACATGAATCATAATAAATCCATAATAAAATTATATATACCTAATAAAAATAATTCATCCCTTTTTCATAGAATAAAATTACATAACATTCTATTCACCTTAGTTGTATAAGGTTACCAAAATATTAAAATTCCTCTAAAATAACATTAATAACTTAACACTAAATCAATTTCCAATCTCATGGTTATCTATATAATAAAACAAATGTTCCAAAAATGGACATATATTTTAACTATAAAAAAATTTAAATAATGAAAACCATTTTCACACTAACCAAGATAACATGTAGTCCATTGGTGGGAGATACACCCTAATCGCCCTTCAGTTGTGGGATCAAGACTCATGGGCTTTTATAATGTGGAAAATTGTCACTCGTCCTGCACGTTGGATTTTTTCTGAAACTATATTAATATAATCCTTATAAGATTCAAATAAGTGTTATGAAAATCTTAAATAATAGCCTTAATATGTTCAAAATTAATGAAATGTTTTAACCACACAGGTGATCTCAAACCTTTTATTTTTCATCCCTAAATGTAATAAGCCATAATTACTTTAGAATCATAGTTTACATATTACATAAAAGATAACAATACCTTAATTCATATTTACACCAAAAATAAAGTAATTAATCCTCAAATAACATATTCAATAAAATTTATACTAATACTATGTGTTGTATTACAATAAATGTGTCCCAAAATCCTATGAATAATCTTACTCTTTCACCACTTAAAACTTAAAAATGGGTGTATAAGAATTTAAACTTATGATCATCCTTTAGATTGTAATCCCAAAAAGTTATTCATAATTATTCATATTACCACACCTGAAAACATTATAATCTCTAATGTTATTTAACCCTCCCTCTAATACCAACTTTATTATCCCCAAACCCACACTCTTAGATCTAGTGAAAATGACACAAACATTGCGTTTTTGGATTTGATACCAATAATGGTAACCCAATTTTTTCCATCAAAAACATAAAAACACAAAACGAAATATTTGAACAATTACATACCCAATGTCCTTTTAAGTATATATTTTTATAGAATTGTGATAAACTCATAATGACACAGTTTAAAATAACTGGTTCATAAAAATCAGAATCATCTACTAATAAAATACTCACATATAGTAAGCTTCCCATTAATAATATACATCAAACCATTATTTATATCCTAAAGAAAGGAAACATTAGAAAATGTTGAGCTGGAATGCCCATTAAGGGATATTTAGAGTTGAAGATGTCATGAATCAATAATAAAGAAATCATATTCAATAACACCTTATAAATAATCCTATGTAAATAAATGAAAACAAAAGGAATTTAATAAATGGATTGAATAAAATTATTATATAAGGAATGGAATGAAAATTAAATGAACACACATACCATTAAATTAATATCGTGAGACCAAATTCATCCATAGATAATATCAAAGTGATAATATCATGGATAATAAAAACTCAATTCCTAATGAAGGAAAATCTAAATTAATTTATTTCATGATCTCAAGCGTCATGATACCTTAAATTTCAATACCTTCTTTCAAAAACTTAAAAATAATGTATATGTATACATAAAAACCCCATTGAACTAATTCTATCCATATGATTATTCTCATGAGACTACTGATACGTCAATGGGTTATCTATAACCGGGAACCACCCATATCTGTATGTCTAAATCCTTCCTCATATATTAAATAATATATTTAATTAAAGAAAAATATGCTTTATCAAAAACACTATATATTTTTTGATGAATATGGAACAACAATAATATCTCATATCTATCATTTAACATTCAATGTAATATAACATATTTATAAATGTTATATAGTTTACATAGTAAATATATCCATGATAAATATTATAGATATTTAGGGGAAATTATGTATCCAATGATATTAAGGAATTAAATACATAATATGATTCTTTTTGTCCCAAATATTCCAAGTGATGAAAAAGTAAAATAAAGGATTATTGTCATTAAAGAATAAAATTACCATAAAAATATATTTGAAAAAATTTATAATGAAAATAAAATTTTATGGTTTGAAATCACATTTAAAAAGATGTTTTTTAGAAATGTAGGAATTCATATTCGTTGATAAAAAATTGTGATTTTTTTCATGAATGACCCAAAGGGCCTCGATCTGTGACTCCCCAATCCCACCTTCAATTGGCTAGGGGCTGGCGACTAGCATCGAGTAGGAAATCACAGACATGGGAGGCCTTAGCCTAAGATTCCTATATGCATGCACCTCTATAAACTTCCATGTAGTTTTTTAAAGATATATATATATATATATATAACCTGAAAAATAAAATGAATGCATTCATCTATCACAAACCCGAGTACCACAGAAGTAAAAAAGGGCCAAATACATTCCCATCCAAAAGAAAACTAAAAAATAATCCAACATTCTCTAAATTAGGGTATCACTGTCAAACTCCTACCATTATGTTCCATTTTATGGCTCTAGTAATGTCCTTGGTCAATCTATCTACTATTCTCTGCCTTCTCTGGGTCCTACCGGGACTACATCGAAGGACATGTGGTCTGCAAAAGAAATAACATGTGTGTGAATAGCTCGCCAGGGGGTGAGTATAAAAACACTCAGTATGTAACCCAAGAACCCAAACTAAAAAAGGGGTAAATTGATAGGAATCAGTTAACTCAACCCTGCCAAAGGGAACCCAATTGAGAGAGAAACTCTATCTCGACACCATCCTCGACTATACCTGACTATTCAACTCGACGTCCCTAGAATTTCAATAGAATGACACATACCATGGGGACTACTAGATCATATCCAAATGTACTCATCTCTGACTCCATGTCTCATGTTCCTAAATATAGACTATCCATGATAGCCAACTTGAACGTCCAACGCAACACTCGCCTTAGCCTGAAGAGGTACCCACCTCATAGACGACAACATACTACTACTCATGTCCCAAATGTATAATATTACCTCGAATCATAAACAAAAAGAGATTATCCATCCCTAATGGCTCACAGAAAGAGAGGGGACACATGAACGGATCGAAGCTGATGAGTCAACCTTGCCAACCGTGATGGTACTCAAATGAAATATGTCACTATATCAGTATAAAAATCTAACGACACTCTTAACCAACCATTATGGTACATATCGATGAATCCATGCTTGATGAACAACACCAAGGAAGAAGTC
The DNA here is from genome assembly GCA_963277665.1 of Viscum album. Taxonomy (NCBI): domain Eukaryota; kingdom Viridiplantae; phylum Streptophyta; class Magnoliopsida; order Santalales; family Viscaceae; genus Viscum; species Viscum album. Next base: position 434,713,892 of record OY728161.1, read on the forward strand.
ACCTAGTGACAAAACTAACTCCATTTCCTCTAGTTGGGGATCCCACCTAGGGTCTGCTAGGGGACACTAAAACCCTATCTAGAAACACCGAACATTTAAAGGGGTATCACGCAACAACCTAAATCTGAAACAAATCACTTGGTAGAAGATCATTGCCCACGTAGAGTTGTTCATGATGATTTTGAGAAATCCACTGAGAAGAAACGTCATGAAAAACTTCAAATGGAAGAAACTCATCTTGATACATTGATAGAGGGTCTATTCTTAGGGATCACTGGGGGTTCCATCCAAAACTAGAATAAAATCCTTGGTAGATTATCGATTCCCATGTAAAATATTGGTCACACCGATTCCATGATCCCTTCTAGTGAAAACATAAGGACATGAGGACCACATTGAGCCTCATGGGGTGATATATGCTCCAAATACGCTAAGTATTCTATCAATGAAGACTAAGGTAACTCACTCCACAAACCATAAATATATCCACACTTCATGATTTCAAATTAGATAAAGAGGGGTCATAGTCCTATGAAGAGGATTTGATACCAAAAAACCCTCATATCAAATGGACCAAGGGGACCCATTCAACCCTATGTATCAAAACGTTACCAACAAATATCAGGTGGATAAACTTAACCTAGCTAGCCTAGATACCACTATTAAGGAACTGGGGGAACCTCTCAACCCTACCAGTCGGTGCCATTAACCAAATATACCCACACAAATCCTCCTATACACTGCATCTCCTAGGCCAAAACCAAGGACACCATCATGTACTATGTGGAAAACTACTCTGGATAGGCTAATTTTGGGCCAGAATCCATGGTATGAAAGAGGAAATATAGGAGGAAAAATATCTCAATGAGATACTCAAGGAGTACCAGTGTGTAAGAGGGTATACACGACATGTGAACCCGCCTGTACACCTTATCGTGTATCCTTTCTGCATGGTTTTTTGACCCATGTAGAAGCATAAATCATGTAGATATAATACATGTCGTTTCACACTTCACTTAGCCCCTAGCTTTGTTTCTCCATCACACGGCATGACCATCCAAGTCTCTTACATGTTGTGCCTCCCATACTACATGGCGTGTTCAGGTTATACAGCCAACTGGCCTTGTGGTTTACATGAGCCCATGTACCAGACCCTGTATTCGTATAATTTGGTTGTGTTTTTCTATACTGCCATGTATGATTACACAACTACACTGGCCATTTCCACCAGACACACAATGAGGGTACCTATATATAGTGTATCCCTTGGTATATGGAATCTAGACCCTATAACATCATCTTCACCAAATAGGAAGAACACACGGCATGTAGGACTGGTTTACACGTTGTGTAAACAGAAACATCTATCAGTATTTCCCAGTAAATAGCCCATATCCCCCCCCCATTCACCGCAAAACAAATAAATCAGCCCATGAGGGGTCCCCAAATGTTTTATATGGGCTCTAAGACAATAAAAATGCATCATAAGGGGGATTGGGACTAAAATAAAGAACTTCCAACCTCGATGGTGAAACCCTGAAGCATCGGGTGCAGATCGATGCCCAGGACATACTGATTCTCGATCTGGTGATGGTCAGCATCGAAAAAAGAACCTAGAGGCCCCTCCTCAACTTATTTCATATCTTTGTCGAAGGGATAGTAAGAGGGGGAGAGGAGTATTCAGATCCATGTGTGAACACCAAAGGGTGGGGGAGTGGAGAAATTTAATTTGTAATTAAATCATCTCTTTATCTTTCAGTCTCATCCTTGACTTGCCTCTAACCTAACTCATGACACTCAAAAATATTTTTTTCAGGGATACAGTAAACATGGTGTTCTGAACTGAACCATAGTCTCATAAATTTGATCTGAGACTCCACTAATCAGTTATTGAAATTTTTGGAGAAACTACACACGGGTGATAAAATATATTTAATATTTTTTAAATCACAGTTTTGGGGGTTCCAGGCCCCAGATTCTCGTTCGGAATCAATGCCTATCTTTTTAATTATACATAGAAATATTCAAAATTCTGACAGTGAGAAACCCGAGTCACTACAAAACATGTAAAGGATAATTCAGATAAAATATTATTCATGATGGTGTGAAATTTTTTACATTATGTATATGAAAAAAAATTCCTCCATTCATTTTTCTTCAAATTCATAGAGAACCTCCTTTGGAAAAAAAAATAGGAATCTTCCATTTAAAACATTTTAAAAAAATTTATAGAAGCGTAAAAATGACTTTAAACAATAATTGGATAATACAACAAAATAATTGAAAACATCTTAAAAACATGGACATGGTAGAAAAATATTCCACAGTCGACAAAAAAAATAATCCAGAATAATGATGAGATTGTGAAATAAACATTTTTCACATTGGTATTATTATAATCATAAACCCCATGAAACAAAGAAACATACATGGATATGTAAATCCAATTATTTTCATGATAAGAATCATAAAATAAATTCATTGGAATTATATAAACCACATCAATAATGTGATGATTTTTAAAAAATGAATATCCACCAAAAAAGTTACAACATAAATATATAAAATTAAATTTCACACATAATAATGGTATAATATATTGAACAAAGTTGACATATAACCCATTGAATTGAAATTGAGATAAAAACCCCTAACATTGAGTCTGACTCATCATTTACATTATTTATCTTCCCACATAATAAATATAGGTTAAATATTTACATTCTTAAAATAAATTTTCAATTTTATTATTCTTTTTATCTCACTTATATAAATATTAAAACAATTACAAAATCATTTAATTTAGAGTTGTATAATTTATAGATATTTGGTACATAAGTCAAAAATGAATTTGGTAGGATGACTCTTGTCAAATAGAACATTATTCCATAATCTCTAGGAAAATAGTCATGAAATAATTATAATTTTTATTCATAAATTATATTTTGGTTTTTAACCACTAAATAATATTATGAAAAATTAACTACTCTTCATCCAATGAGATGATAGGTCATTCTTACACTTCGTTAATGTTTCCATTTTTCAATGATCAATATCTAGAGAAGGTGAGTATTATATTATCATTCCCTCATGATATTAATATCATAAATATTATATTATTTCTTTAAATATACATAAATACATAATCCATTTGATATGGTAATGAAAAAAAATCCCATATCTTCGTGGTGGTGGTAGGCCACACGTATGCCCGAACAATGTTATCATTTTTCAGTGTAAGAGATGTTAAGAATGTAAATTTATATTATTGATTTATAATGAAAAAAAACCATTAATATCATATATATAAATATTAATTTCATAATTTTAATCATTAATGATATAATGTAATGGAAAACAAATTACATCGGTTCATGAGGAGATAGTTCTCCATCCAACGAATGATGAACTCCTTTCCAATTTAATGGATTTGGAGGTGTATGTAGGTTATTACATTAAAATAATAAGATAAAAATAATAAAGGATAATTTTTTTTAATTTTATCATTTTTTAATATTATTTTAAGGAGGTGGATAAAAAGATAAAATAGAAACACCTGATTAAAAATGATGCCTCTTCATTGGACAATCTCTTTTTATTAACAACTTAAGGCTACAAAGGTTGGTTTTATGGATACTAAGGTTGGTTTTATTATAGAATGGTATTATATTATGTATTAGAAAAATATAAATGGTTTTTAAGTGTGTTGAAAATAGAAAAGAGGTTCCCTTTTATAAGAGAGGGGAGCACTGTTGTCACTTCTCAAAATATTAAATTAATATAAATTTATATTCAATTAGAAAATTATATAAAGTTCTTTAGTTTGAACATACTATTATTATAGTTATAAATATCCTCATAATATAATAATTATAAATGGTTTAACTATATTTCTACACTTATATTTATGTTTTAACACATATTTATCGCCTTTAAAGATTACCATGACAACATGGAGTTTTACTATTTGAGGGTCAATAAAGTTGCCATAAATTGAAAAACAGACACCATAAATGGGCCATGGTTTATATTTAAAACATTTCTAAATAAAATTTCATAATTTAAGACTTATAGTGGTTTTATATCATTCAATCAATATTTTTTATTATAAAATATCCATTATGTAATTTTTTGGAATTATTCATTACAGTGGCATTAATAATATTAAAATAACACTTACAATTTGAACCAATTATTTTTAAACATATAAAAAATCCATCGTAATCTCTAAAATTCCTGGATTAAATTGATTATCTCAAATTACATTTATTTTAATATTTTTAGTATCATTTATTTTATTTTTCGATTAATCGAATAATTACTACATTATCATTGTTTAGGAAGTTAATGTAATTACTACAACAATAAAAAATAAAAAAAAAATTACCATGAAGAAAATAAATATTTTAAATTTCAATATACCTATTATATTCAATCATATCTTTTGGATGACACCATATTAAAAAAATTACACTTATTAATAAAATATTGTGATGTGTTTGACTTTTCATTAAATAAAATACAAAAAAGGTCCAAATTATATACATTTGGCCCCAAAAGGTCATAAATTTGACCCATGAATGATTATTGTCGATATATAATATTATAATAAGATTTAGTAAAGTTTTTTGGGACATTTTATTGATTATTTAAATTTAATTTTTGCAAAAATTATCTAATTTGTGTTATATTGTGGTAATAAAATTACTATGATTACTATTTATATTGACCGTAACTAAACAGGGCCAATTTACTAAAGTTGGCACAAAATATTTTAAATATGGAAAAAATTTATAAAATTAATAATAAAAAATTTAAAGAAATTTATTTTTAAATTAAACTGGAAAATGCGATCAAGAAAAATTTAAGAAAATTTATATTTTTAAAATATAATTTTTTTTTCTATATTTATGTATAAAATCAATTTCAAAAACCATAACTATTATGTTCTAAATAATAAGTAAATCTTTAAATATTAATACAAGTCCAAAATGGAAATTTAGTTTGTGAAAACACTAAACGAAAAAATATATATTTCAATAAAAATTAGTATTTTCACTACTCATTGAAAAATCAATTTTTTAGAAAATTAATAAAAAAATTAGTATTTATTTTACCAAATCAATTAAAAAATGAAAAAAAAATTATTAAATATTTTATAACTTCTAGAAGTTAATTAAATAATTCACTTATAAAATGAAAGAAAACTCATTTTTGGAGAAAGAATGTTTTTTGAAGAATAAAATGACTTTACTAAAAATTATTTTCTTTAATAAGAATTTTTCCATAAATTTATATAATGTTGGGAAATTATAATTATTTTATAAATCACATAAAACTATTCATACCTTCCAATTTAATATCTAGGTTATAACGATCATATTTAAATGCTAATATTTCATTTTATGTATATGCTCGGTGTTGTGTGTCTTTTACTCTATTAAAGGTAGTATATCCTTTTAAATTAAAAGATATTACATGACATGTAAAAGGGATATTGTTTAAACCTAATTAAATAATATAGGTGAATAACATATCTTAAGTCCCAAAGAATCTAATTTTAGATAAAAATCCTTTACATTAAATTTCCTTATCTTTCATACGTGTTCAAACGTCCCATATAATAAATATATCTTTATTATAAATCTATTACACAGAATTTCTCATTTTTATCATACCATATGTGATTTACTTGTGTGCTTTCAATACTTTAATATCGACAAATCTTTGTTAACATCGTGTTTTTGGAAGTAAATTCTTCTTTCACATATGTTTTGGTTTGGTATTTTTTATACCATTACATTTATCAAAGTTCCATTATCACCAAAATATTATCCATGATATAAACAAAAAAAATATTAATTATATATGTATTTAGAGTAATCAATTAAATTTTGATATTGAAAATGAGTTACAATGTTTATGGAGACAGTGTGTCGCACTATGCATGATCATTATTTCCATTTTCATGATGGATTGAAATAAAAAAAGGTAAATAATATATCACATTTATAGAGTTACTATAATTTCATATATGTCACATTTATTAAATAACTTTATCTGAATTACCTTCTATGTAAATCATAAGTGAAAAATATATCAAATTGCATTGTTTGGTGATAGTTTTTCGTACAAATGAGCATCATTATCATATTACCATGGAAAATAAAGTAAGAAGATATGAGTTATATTAGAATTAAAAAAGAATAAATATTACCTAAATATCACAGAACTATTTTAAATCCACAATTATATCCAACTTTGGAAAGTCATGATGGAAAACATATTGAATATGTTCATGAGGCAATAGTCTTCCAAGTACACGATCGACAGTTCCCTTTCCCATTTCATATAATTTAAGATATGTATAAGTTGTTTAATCAAAAAAATAACATTTTATATTATGTAATATTCTAGTGTTATTATGTCAAAATAGTTGGAGAATATGTTATGGAGGTGGAATAATAAATATAACCAAAATTAATGTTTATGAATTTTTCCTCTTACGTAGATAACATCTTTATGTTTGAAAATAATTCCATCGCTGGTGGGGTTTATAATAAAATTAACAAATCTTCTTTGTGTGGAAAATTTTAATGTATGTGATTTCATAGGGATTGTATGAATAAAATTCTTTTGGATGTGTGAAAAGGAGAGGATAACGGGTGGCATTTTATAAGTGGGGGAGAGGACACACTCAAAAAATATTAATTCCTATATTTCTGACATGCCACCAAGATCCAAAATATCCCACTATCAAAACTTCATAAGCTATATGGTATAAATATTACTATGAAATATTAATTTGATAGGTTTTGGATTATTTTTAACCATTATTGTTTTAGTTTAACACACCAATTAAACTCATTTTTACTTTAACTGATATTATTATTTTTTACAACTTTTAATATTCCAAATGGTAATAAAATATATCTCCTTATTATAAAAAATTTATTATTCTTATTCTAAATATGGAATCTATTTTATAAAATTCAACACTCATGCGTTTCAAAATTTAATAAAAAATAAATCCCACAAGCGTGACGAAAAAGTGATTTTCCATAGAGTTAATTTTCTTATGTATAAAAATTTTTAAAATAAAATTTTTACATGAATCTATTTAAAATTACCTAAATTAGGTTAATTATATAATAATTAAAAAAAATACTTTAAAACAATTTTAAAATTATATAACCTTACAAATTATATAAAAAATAAGCTAGTTTTTAATAAAAACTGGTATTTTTAACTATTCATTTAAAAATAAATATTTTCAAAAAAAATTCAAAAAATTCAATTATAGATAATCATAAAATTCACATTTAAAAATGTTGTTTATATGTTCAAATAAATTATCTTATTTATAAAAAAATACCCATATTATTTTTCCACAGGAAGTAAAAATCATTTTTTGATAAAATAGAAATTTTGAACTATATAAAGACAGTACCAAAAATTAATTAATTTTTTAAATATTTATTCTTTATATAAAACAATTATAATTAAATTTTATATTTTTTATTCATATTTTTAACACAAATCATAATTTTTAGTTCATAAATTTTATATTAAATAATAATATAAATAGTATATTTCGGTTCATTAAAACTTGTTATTATGTTTAGTTCAAGCTATCCAAAATTTATAATAATTTGAATAAAAATATTTCTTAAAACCTCTGCTTGTTACATTCATGGTAATTATTGAAATATTTTATGGTGGATTTTAAAGTGGTTTTGAATTTCTAAAACATATTTCATGGGAGTGTGAAACTAGATTTGTAACAAGGCGTATTGTCGTGACCCAGGTGATGATTGTGTTAAATCCCAATACGCCCCTTTCAGAGTTATTACACCTTGTAATAATTGTTCAAATTCCAGATCCACCTGATGTTTCTATACAGGTATGTAATTTCATGGAAATATATTTCTTTATCCTTCAAAAACCTCCTGGATATTTTTCTATACATTGAATTATCCTTAGGGTTCTAACTAAATTTGTCTCATCCTATTTTCAATGGTAAAATAAACCTTACACTGATACCAACTATAGAAACCCAGACATTGCATAAACACATATTACATCTTGTTATATGAATATTCATTACATAACATAATGATCCATGCAATAATTTCATATTCATAATATCATTAAAAACATGGACACATGAGCACCTAGTTCATTGGTGAAATATGTCATCCTAGAATATGTTATTTTTAACTAGAAGCCTTCTTAAAAATTTCACACACTATACCTTTCTTAATAACCTATTGAAAAGAAATATAATAAATGGTGATCTGAGTTTCTCAGTAAGGGTAAACATGGGATCCATCAACATAACATGAGAATATGGGTATGACAATATGAGTTTAAAATTTTGAAATCATAACATGCAAAACATATATCATAATATTAGGTCATATAATAAAGTTTGTTAGTTAATAAGACATGAATCATAATGGATTCAAATAACATGAGACATTAAATAATTATATTGGTATAAGAAATAGATTTTTTCCATACACATAATCTTATAAAATCTTGTATTACGGCTACCAAAATGATATTGGAAACATGATAGTCTTGGGGTAACAATAATTTTACCTTATTCATGCTTTGGATAACCTCCTATGTAAACTCATTTGGTATTGGGATAACCTTCTATGTACCCTAATTTGGGCTTGGGATAACCTCCTGTGTATCCACTTTTTATCACAGGATAACCTAGCATGTATCATTTGAGATCAAAGTACACTAATCATTAACAAATGCTGTATTGGGATATATTATTATGTTCCCGCCCATCACATATTGAAAATCATACATATGAGGTCCACAATATCATAAAAAAATAATCATATCATAACTAGTGAAAAGTAAATGGTATTTATAAACATTTAATCATAGCATACCCCATGAAAAATAAATATGTTTCATAAACATATCTTCATCATAATAATAAACTGTCCCAAGAAATAAAAAGGACTATATCACTAGATCATATACCCAGTAAAATTTGGGAAATGACAATGGATTTTATCTTGGATCGAAAATGTTTTTAAATATTCACTTGAAATTTTTCTAATGGAAAATATAGTTTTCAATTTTATTTAAATATTTAAAATCCAAAAAATCCATAAATATTAAAGAAAATATTTTCCCTCAAAAATAATTTTTAAACATGTAAAGCATACTTTAAATAATTGAGTGGTCATGATGCTAGAAAATTATGTTCATACCCTGTAAGGTGAAATAATACTTTCAGTCACATTTTTATGAAAAACACAAAATCATATTTCTCAAAAAATGTTATTATGAATCCTAATAATTTTTTTGTATAAATAAATCCTGGATAAATATTTTTTCAAAAAATCATTGTAAAATATTAAAATTTTTCTTCAAAAAATCTTTTTAGAAAACATTCCCATGGAATAAAAAATATTTTCAACCGACGAGGGAAATAAAGTTAATTTTTGGAAAAAAATATTTCCCTATCTTTAATTCATAAAGTTAAGAAAATGAAATGAATACATTTATTCCACAAAAATAACAATCTTATAAGAACATTCATGAATTTTATTTAGAGATATATCATAATATTTCCTCATCAGAAACAAATTCATAAACAACACTAATCAAAAGTGATATTTTACTATAAAATCATTACCACATTGGAAAAGATAAAATCATAATCCCATGAAATAAATAACCATATATGGACATTTAGATCCCATAATTTTTATTATAATAGTCATAAAATACCTAGAATAAAATAGTTGTAAATATGGCATGTGTCCTATGTAAATAAAAGTGAGATAAAAATATTTTACCTAACATATCGACATTATTCATACACATATTAAAAACATATATAATATATATAGTTTAATTATATATCCATTCCATAAAAATTATCTAACATATCTTACCACATAATAATTAATTATGAACTTTTATTACAAGTTCATTAATAATTCTTTGTTAAAATCACAATTTCTGGTGATAATTTAATTTTTTTTCAATAATGTTTTGGTTTAGTAGTTTTTTTATGTGTATATTTATCTCAAATCCATAATATAAATAATATAATTCATTATGTAAATATAATATACATTCATTATGAATTTATTTTCATAATTAATTAAATTCAGAGATTGAAAATGAATTACATCATTCCTAGTAATGGTAGGTCATACAAACTCATAAACAATGTTTCCATTTTCTTGATGGTTGGAAATAAATAAATTTAATTTGTATATAAAATTTAAATGATAATTTTATTGAAATTTATATCATTTATAATAATTAAATATATACTTATTACAATCCATGTTAATATAAAATAAAAAACTTATCACATCTATTCATGGAGGTGGGAGTCCTCAAGACCGATGTTGTCATTTTAAAAAAAATTATAAAGTAATAAGGTAGATGAAATATTATTATTATAGGTGTATAAATATTTCTTAAATATTATATTTAAATATCATATCCACCATTATCTCAATTCTTCGGAGGTAGTGTTTGAAAATGTATTACAGCAGTTTGCTAGGCAGTAGTCCTATGGACACACGACGGATGATTTAATTTCTTGTCTTATAGAAGATTTGGTTGATATATATTATTCCAATATCACAATAAAATTTAATTATTTGATATATACTAATATTTTTTATTTTACCACAATTTAATTTGATCTGAATTTGGTGGAAAATTCTATAAAACAAAAATGCTTAGTTAATAACGATAAGTAATATTCGGATCACCTCCTTAGGTTTGAACAAAAGGCATTCATATAAGTATCTCTTAATAAAACTAATGAATCTATGATGTGGATATATAATTAAGTAATTAGATATTTCATGTATTTTATGAACCAAAAGGATTTGTTAGTTTTAAGAGGATGGGATAGTAGATGTCGTTTTTTACGTGGGGTATAGGACAGAAATGAAATATTTGAAAAGAAAAATTTGTAACCACATTTTAATCATTCAAGAAGCCTCTAAAATGGATCATTCATGATCCTTAGATGAAACAAGATCACAATACATGAAGATAATAAGAATGGGACAATTTTTTGTGTCATTTTTTCCCTTATATTTTAAGTTCAATCTGCATGTAAACTTGTTTTAACCCTGATTACATAACTTAATTTTCATTATGTTTATTAGTCATTATGAAATAAAATATGTTGAATTAATATATATTATTAATTATTTTTATTCCAAATATGGAATACATTTTTATAAATTTAATTTATTGGAATTTTATAACTTAATGAAAAATCAAATGCGCAGATATGATATAAAAAAGTGGTTTTCCTAAGAAAATGAGTTCAGAAGTATAAATAGTTTTGACAATAAAATTGAAAATAAAATTATTTTAAATTACCAAAATTGGATTATTAATTCTATAATAAAACTAGTTATACTTTTTAAAAATATTATAATAATGTACCTTATAAATTATATATACAAAATGTCTATTTTAATAAAAATAATTATTTTTAACTATTCGTCGGAAACATTATCATTTCAAAATATTCTTAATAATACACTCTATGTTAATTTAAAAATTATTATTTAAAAATTTAAACTTCATTTATAAAATAAATTTTATAAAATTTCTATATATATATATATATATATTCAAAAAAACCAAGAGAAATTAATTTTTTGAAAAAAACGAATTTTCATAGCGTATAATGATATTACTAAAAATTCAATATTTATTTATAAATATGTTTTGTTTATCTATAACCATTATAATTAATTTTAAATATTTTTTTATTCATGTTAACACTTCCAATTTTAATGGCCAGTTTTTCATGTTAATATTTAAATAAAAATATTAATAGTATATTTTAGTTTATTAAAAATGAATGTTGTTTGTAATGAAATCTATTAAATAAATTAAATCTATTCGTAAAACATTATTAATAAAATCATGGGGTATTAATGTTTTTATAATTCCCAAAAATATTCCTCTTGGATATCAGTAGAGAAGTTGGGAAGGGATTTGGGTTGAGATTTTCATGGAAAAAAGGCTCTTGAATTGGGAAGATGATAGGCGATGGTGTGTACTTTAATATGACTGAGATATTACAAACTATGTATTTTTATAAAATATAAAAATATATTAGTTTCTTACCCTATACCAATGGATACAAATGGACCATTCATGAATATGAGAAGATATATAGTATATATATGGACATTTAATAATATTTATAAAGGTTTTAAGTTTATTTGGATCATTATCACTTTAGTTTAACCCATGGAAAACCTATTTTAACATTTATCTTGGTTAATGTTTTTTACAATTTTTACAATTCATTGTGATGAAAAAAACAAATTTACCTTATTAACTAATATAAATTATCATGATTCCAAATATTAAATCCATTTTATCAAATTAAATTCATTGTAGTGGAAGAATTAAATTTAAATTTTATCTAGTAAAACATGACAAAAAAATTTTGTCCAGAAAATTGAATTTTATGTATAATATGGTTTTTTCCAAAATCAATTATGAAATTCATTACAATAACCATAACTATATTATTAAATATATATTTTAACTCATTCAACATTTAGTTGATTTTTTAAAAAAAATAATTTTTTATTTTCTAGAAAGAAAATTATATTTTGTAGTATAAATTAGTATTTTTACTATTCATCAAGAAATTAACTGTTTCAAAAAATTCTAAAAACATGTCTCTAAGGTAATATTGAAAATAATATTTTATAAATGGATTTCGTTTTCTCTAATAAATTTTCAAAAATATTCATAAATGAATTTTAATATTTTCTCACAGAAAGTAATAACAACCATTGTTGAGTAAAAATGGAATCAAACATTAAATTTATATTTTGTAGGAAAGTTATGTTTATATTTAACAATATTTTTATCTATATACGTACAATAAATTAAACAACTATGTTATGGTGACAATATTTAAATAATATATTTCATGGTTGTTTAAGCTTGTTATTATGTGTCATGTACACTATTTAACATATGATTATATTAAAAAAAATCACATCTTTTTATAGATATAACCCTATTAGGTGTTTTCAAATTCATACAAAATTGTTCTAAATATATATTATTCATTGTTATTTTCTATATCATTTTTAAAAGGGCTAGGGATAATGAAATTAATCTTTGCATAACATTGTAATTATTTTCTTCTGGTTCATCTATAAATTAATCTATGAAATCATTCACAGGTATTCCATGAATTAAAATAGATAAAAAATCAATTCTAATAGACTTTAATTTTAATATTATTTGGATGATCAAAATCGAATAACTACATCAATTAAATATTATAGGTTCATTTTCATTCATAAAATCACCAAATGAATAGATGACATTTTTATTGATTCCATATGATTAAAAATCTGGCTTTGATACCACATCTTGATAAAAAAATCTAACATACATCCTTCGGGTGAATATTGTAAAATTATGAGTTTTTATTAAATTTTTCATCCAAATATATTTAAATTCTTTGATACATTGTGTTACACAAAACAACGAGTTTAAGTACACAACGATATACTATATAAAATATTATTATCAACTAGATGTTAAATTATAAGGTATGAATGAAATTAAATAATTTTTGAATTATATACAAATTCACTCCACAATATAAATACATAGTAATTAATCACTATATTTTTAGTAATGTCGTTTTATTTTTCAAATATTTTTTGTATTAAATAGATTTTTATTGATATTTAATAGAAATTATTATAATTAGTTTTTTAAATTTTATAAAATATATTTTGAAAAAATGAAATTAATTTTTTAAATCAACCTACCAAAATTATATTTGGGTGAAATGTTGATATTTTTGGAAAATATAAGTTTTTCATTAATTATTAAAAAATAGCGACTTTTATAAAACTAACATTATTTATTTTTATATAATGTATTATTATTATATTAATTTTATATAAATGTGACATTAGTATTATTTAATTATATATTAGATAATTAACTTTATTCCAATCATTATTTTACATGATTTTTGTATGAGTGCATTTTTTTTAAAAAAAATTAATTTTTAAAATATTGATTTACATTGCATTTTACACATTTATATTAAAAATAATTTCATACACATATTTAAATTTAATATTTAATAATTTATTAAATATTAATAGTAAGGAGTTTAAATTTTTTGGAAATATTACCTCTTTAATTTTTGGTCTTAATTAATAGTAACTGTGCTAAAAGTTTCACCACGGTAAAAGATAAATAATTTAAATCGCAGTTAAAACAAAGTGGTAAGGCCATAATTATTTAACTTCATTCCCATTACATGAATTAAATTAAACTATTATCTCCATATTCTATAATTTCATTTCTTTAAAGGATACTAGTCCATTAAAATGACTTATATAATTTTTAAACCAAAGGATGTGAAAAAATATAACTCTCTTAGTTTTAAATATACTTTATGGGTTCACATAGGAACAAAAATAAGTGATGAATGAATATTTATAGTAATTTTATTCCTAATGAAATTATATTCATTGTGTAAATTTATTTATAATTATAATTAACTAAATAATTCCATTAAATACTTACAAATTACTGATACATTAAGTATTCAGTTTATAGAAACAACAATGATCTGAAAAATTTTAGAAGTATCGTGATTTTAGATAATTAATGTGATACCTGAATTTTATAGTTTACCATGACATTTTGGGGATTTTTTAAAATAATTTCATCAAATTTCATATTTTTTCATGATGTTTTTAAATTCAATGTAATGAATAGTGTCAAAATTGACAACAATGCTATTTTATGAAAAAACATATTTTATTAAATTATTTTTAAATCAAAACAAAATATGTAAAAAGATGAAACAATATTGTCTAAAATTTAATTATGTATCCATTAATTAGTCATTCTTTACCATATATGTAAAATTATAATCTTTTGAGAGTGAAAAATATGTTACCATAGATAATGTTAAAATAGGAAATTTAACGAGTTAAACCAAAATAAAAGATATAAAATAACACTTAATCCTATTTAAATTTAATTAGTTGATAATATTTCCACCATTTCCTACCCTAGGTTTCAATTAATTACCATTGGGATTTATTTTATTCTATAATATTAATATTTTTTAAAAGAAATTCCAAAAGTTCCCACACCTAAATTACAATAAGACACCTCCTCCATATATTTATTACACCACTTTGAAACTTATATAGAGAACATAATCTTCAAAATTATCTTCTCCTCTTCCCTGGTAAAATTATATATGTTCTATTCTTCCCAAAATACCAAGCCCAGATCCCTTCAGAGGGCATCTCAAGGAGTCATTACGAAGAAGAGGTAATTTCTCTAACTGATAACTTTATTTTTCTACAAAGATTTACCTTCTCTATATCTAATATATTTATCATGAAAAAAAATTCAATATCATTAGTATTATTAAATTTTATTTTTTTATGAATATGTCATTATATACCTTTTTCCCATCAAGTAATTGTGAAATTTGTGCTCGTGTGTTCGTACGACTTACCATCTCTATGTAGAGATACAATTAATTTTACATAAATATAATTTTTGGACAGGAATTATGATGGTTTTACTGTTTATATATGATATTTATGAAATACTTATACATATTTAATGATAATATTATGTCTACCATCTTATCTTACAAAATTTTGGGAAATAATAACATCGCTCGTGCGAACGTATGGACTATTATCTACATGATGTGATGGGACTCGTTTTTAATTTACATTTCTCATAGATTCTAATGTAGATGAATTTTATGAATATATATGAAATAATAATATTTCTTTAAAGGTGAATTATTATTTACCTTTATTTATTTCAATACAAATAATGGAACAATGTTCCTATGTATGCATGGTCCACTATCTCCATGAACAGTGTAATTCATTTTTCTATCTATAAATTTTATAAATGATAATAACTATGTAAATAATTAATAAATATTTTTTTATACCACGATTTTCAATCTAGAAATTATGAAACCATGATCAATGTATAGTGTTCATAACTACCGAAATTAAACATGCCTATAAAATGAAGAAATTATCACCTAGAATATTGATTTAAATAATAAATTATTAATAAAAAGATAAAAATATGTTATAAATAAATAATACTTATTAATATAGACATATGGTTATTGAATAAATTTATAAAAAATCTAATTTTTTTATTTTTTATTTTTTTACGTGAATGAGGAAATTTGAGACTTGCGGTATGTGTTTATTTCACAATCTCATCATTATTTGGTATTGTTTATATTTAATCCACTATTGGGGAATATTTCTCTTCCATGTAAATGTTTTCCAAAAAAAATCATAAATGTTTTTAAAACTCTACTAACTTTTTTTGATATAATTATTAACCATTAATGAATTTTTACAAAACAATTTGAAAGGAATATTTTTATCATCTTCCAAATGTGGTACTTTGTAAGTTTTCTAGAAAAAAATTACAAAATGAATTCCTTTATATCTCATACAACATGAGTATATTTTTATTCTCTTGTGATTCCTTAATAATTTGAACAATCATTTACAATTTCATAAATTTATTTTCATAGAAAATTTATTAATTCATATGTGTAAATATTTTTAAGTAGAGAGGTGATTTTAAAATGGAAAAGTTATTTAACCTGGTAAATATCTCATTTGATCTTTTAAAATAATTTTTTCATCTACGATGTCATCCATTGATGATACATATGTTTTATTGGGGATATGTTTCAATGATAACACCATTTTTTCCTAGATATTTTATGTATATAATGAAAAGATGTTGATAAAACACATTCCATTTTATTTGGGTTATACTTTGATGAAATTCATTTATTTTCATAAGTTCTGATATGATGAATGTTTTATGATCTTAGGAATCATTTTTGTATAAAATAATTTATGTGATGAATGAGACCTATAAATACCTCCAATTTATTCTATAAATATGGGTATCTCATGAGGTAAGCATATTACGCATGAACCTTGTTTCATGTGCAAAATATTATGCATAGACTTGGATTTCATGTACATAATTTTATATGTTGACCAAGATTTCATGTCTATAATTTTATGTGTGTAACTAGATATCATGTCTATAAGATTATTTATAGACCTAATTTCATTTCCATAATTTTATTTGAGGGCATGATTCAATGTACATAACTTAATGAGTGAAGCTGTTTCTATTTATATATGTTAACAATGTTATAAGTTTTAAATATTCCACAAATCCATGTATTATGTTAATGATATTATATCATTGATTATGTTCATTTATTCTATAATTATTCTTATATTATAAACTAACGATCTTTATTCAATTACATAATATTATTAATTATGATATGAAGGGTGTGGATATAAAATGTTAAATTTATGTTCTCACGCATTTATTATCTTTTTATACATATGTGATTATTTATATCTCTCTTCATCTCCCTTAACTAACATCTGGGATCACCCATTCTCTTGTTTTGTTTCACTAAGTTATGAATAATAATTTTAAAATTATTTTTCTATTAAGGGTGATAGTTATGAAGAACATATTGGGAGATTAAATAGACCATTTAGTAACCATTTTTCAGTGTTTCTATCTTTCTAAAATCATAAACCTATACGATTATAGCATGAATCAAAATGTATTGTAACAAATATTCATCTACTATGTTGGGATAACTATTTATGAACTTTTAGGGTAACTATAGTTGTTATAAGAATTGATTTTAATTATCCTATATAAAGTAGGATTAGAAAAATTTAATAAGAACCCTAGGGATAGGTCTACAAATAGGATAATATCATAAATGATTTCATCAGGGATGACCTTGGTAAAACCTATGGTTTTATAGATTGAAAATAATTTGTCCGAATTTAAGCATCCAATGAATGATGCTTCAGGATTTTCTTGTTTTTTATTATGATTATCATTTCTCACACTATTTTGTTTGGATTTAGTCGATGGCTTAAACCAGAATGAATCGTGTGAAAAATAAATGTGATGGAAAATGTAACAACCATCTTCATGACCAAAAATATTTCTTAAGAGATTTGATGAAATATCCTATGAATATACACAACCAAGTCTATCAATAAATTCCTATAAACAAAGATTATGTTAAATGTATAAATTAAACATTGAGGGAGGAACTTTTTATTGAATCTTTTATGTAAAAATTTCCTCCATCATTCTGTGGTTCTTCTGATCCACTAGATTTTGAGCAATGGGTCAATGTGATGAAAATAATATTTTCTATTATTCAATTACAATACCATGAATTTTTTTCAAACATTACTTTCATTTTAATGTTGAAACAGACAAATGGTGAAATCTTATTCATAATAAGCGGAAAGAGAAGGAGATTCTGTCCATTATAAGGGATGATTTTAAGTAAATACATTTCAGTAAGTACATCCCATTAATTATACGTAAAAATATAGAAGGTAATTATTGAGTTTAATCTAAAGGATGTTTAAACCATTGTTAGTTGTGAGGAGAATTTTATAATATTTTCAAGGAATGATTCAGTTTTAATCATCATCCCAGAAAGAATAATTGATCAATTATTTAGTGTCTTGAAACCAAGTCTTCAAAAGGAATTAACCATAAGGTACATTAGAATCTATGATGCAATTGTTTTTTGTTCACTCAATGTGGAACTGTGTGACGGAAACCATCAAGTCTATGGTGATAAGAAAAGGATGATAGAGTTTAATGTAAACTCTTGTGGTTTTCAACATGTACGGAAGAAAATGTTTCAACACCTTATTTTACAAAAATGTGGGAAAAAGTACTCCGGTGAATTTTTAAATGGAATAAAAAAATATTTCATGTGTGGAAAACCTATAAATTTATCAAAATAATGTATAAGGTATAGAAATATTTTATTCAGGGAAATGAACAGAGATAGAGAGATCAAAAAAAATCACCACCAAAAATTTAGTTCTATAAATGAATGGATTTTTGGGAACTATGTGAATCAATGCCTTAATCCAAGGGTTATTAAATATTATAAGGTAAAACAACCTATGAAGTCAATGTAAAAGGATAAATAATAAGAAATTAAAATAGAATAATTGAATCCTAATAATAAAGAAAAAAATATCCCCCTATCAAAAATATGGGATTCTATGTTGTATTTTTTATGAATAAAACCTATGAAAATATTACCCATTGTTGAATTTGGAAGTGGTTATGAGCATTAATTAACTATCTATACATTGATTCCATGAATATTTATAGAATAAAGATATCATATTTTATTTTCAATCAACCTATGACCATATAATAGTGAAATGATAAACCAAAACCTTTATTAGAAATATTTTTGGCTAACATAAGATCTTATTTAAATACTAATGGTTGAAGTATCTTTTTGATGAATATTGGATTGTAACCTCCTGGATTAATAATTCAGATGGACATAGATTGAATAAAAATAAAATTATGACATTATACATATGATGAAGAATAAAATCAAGTAATCGTTTTTTATCAAGTTTTTTCTCTAGAGTGTAAATGAATCCCCCATCTTTAGGAAAAGACTTTTAAATAAAATCAATGTCTCTTTAATTTTATTACTCAGAAATAAATGATATTTTAACCCATACCATGTTTATAGTTTTATAATTTTTATAATTCTCCAGACCAAAATATCTATCACTCTATATAAGTCCTTGGGAGTCAGGTTATTCTTCCATATCCATGTTTTCAATTCCCAACTACATTGTTCTATCTATAAACCTTTTTCTCTAAAATTTTATATAACCTTCATACTCCCCTTCCTCTCTTTTGAAGATGTAATTTTATTATCCCTTGTTTTGATGTGGGTTTCTATAAAGGAATTGTCAAATGTAAAACCATTGATTATGGAGAAAAAAATGAAGTAAAAAATTTAGTAGTGGGGGTATGTAACACACCGATACTTTATGTTATTTTTATTTCAAATATACTTAACATCTTCAATAGATTGTGTTACAAAAAAGTGTGAGTTTATTTTAACCATGAAGAAATATTATTAATAAATAATTTTAAAATTGAATGTAATGAATTTGCTTAACTAAATTTTGAATTATATAAAAATTTCTTACTGAATATAAATACATAGTAATTGATCATTAATTTTTTTTATGTTATTTAATTTTAAAAAAAATATTTTTTTTTCTCAAAAATGTATTTTTGAAAATATTATAAATAATTATTCAAACATTAATATAATATTTTATAAAATGAATATAATTTTTGACAAAAAATATAAAAATTATATTTTGGTGATGTTTTGGAATTTTTATGAAAATGTTGATTTTTCCGGGAATTTCATATAAAAATCCCAATTTCTATAAAACATTAATTTTTTTACAAGTATTATTATGATTTGAATATTATCTAAAAGTAAAATATTTATTATTAGTTATATATAAACTAATTAACTTCATATGAATATGCATTATACATAATTTTGGAATATGTATATTTTATTTCTTAAAATCTCATTTCTAAAAACTGTTTTTTCATTTTATTTTTTGAATTTATAAAAAAAAAGTGATTTATGTAACTTAAATATATTGAATCATGAAAACTTGATTCCATATTTAAAATTATGATGTTCAAATTTGTAAATATTCTCCTTTTTGTGAAAATTAGTAGTAACCATGAAAAGATTTAACACTATAGTAAAGGGTAAATTTGGTATATCTTGGATAAAAGTGATATGGAGATAATTATGAATATAAATTCTTATTGGATGAATATAATTTTACCCTTATCACCTTATTCTTGATTTGGATTTTTTTAATGGACACTTGCCCATTAAAATGGCATATTTATTATTTTAACAAAAAGAAGGGACAAAATGTCACTCCCTTAGTTTTAGATAACATTTATGTGTTCATTTATAGAGGACTTTTTGTTATAAATATATATTATTATTAATTTTATACATAATGATATTATATTGATTATGGTAAATTATTTAAACTTTTTAATAATAAATAAATTTCCTTAAATACTTGCACGATACTAAGGTGGTGATTATTCAATTTGTGGGAAAATAAAACAAATGATTTTAAAAATATATAATGTATTATAATATAAGATAATTATGTGGATCCATAAAATTTATAAAAGAAAATTACATGTTGGTGATGTTTTAAAAAAATTGGTTCTTATTCTATTTATTTATTAATGTTATTAAAGGAAAAACTACGAATAGTGTCTAAATTGAAAAAATGATAATTTATGAAAAATAAATTTCATGAAATTATTCAAAAATACATATAATTTTATATAAGGAAATAAGGGATAATATATGGTCAAATTTTTATTTATGAAAAATTTATTAGGAAATAGTTACCTTATAAGTAAAACTATAACGTTTTAAGAGTGTGAAATATGTTACAACATTTAATTTTAAAATACGTTAATTTATGGGTTAAACCAAAATATATGGATTAAAATAGCACATAACCCTCTCTAAATTATATTTTATTACAATATTTCAACCATAACCAACCATATGTTTCATGTAATGAAACATTTTAAGCAGTTAGATCTACAATAGTCTTATTAACTTATTGTTGATACCCGAAAAATGAGCATCATAAACTTTTAAATAGAAGAAATACCTAAATATGTGTATTATTTCCTCCACAAAATAAAAGGAAGAATAATTTGGACAAGGATCATGGATATTTTAATCCTCCAAGAGATATGTGATCTTGTGTCACTCATAATGGTAATGTGAAAGAACCATGTGTAGAGAATAGCCTATAGAAGATCTCATGAAACCCATGTGAAAATTCTTTCTGATTTTGTAAAGTCACCCTAGGGACTCAATGATCATATTTTAGAATCCATATAGAGCTCCCCTAGGTCATGAAACTTTTCAGTTGGTAGATTATTTAGAAATTATCCAAAATTACTTCTAAAATTGGACTAAAATTTCCAAAACACGAGAGCCACTTCTGGTCGTAAAGATCATGAGACGAATCACTGAATTGGATAATGATTTTCCTTGATAAAATTTAATAAAATACACGACTCCCCTAACCTTTTAAAAAGAAACTAATGAAAGAAATAAAGAGAATATGAGAGCTTCTCATGGTCGTAAAAGGCATGAGACTCAAATCAGGAAGCTCTCAAGTCACTATAAGACACTGGTGACATGTCATGCTCATCTCAGGATGTCCAACAAGCAGAACATCCTTATCAAGATAAATTCCTAAAACATGTCTAGGAGAAATTTTATTCCTCATGTGGCTCCACAGGTATTAATAGGTGTCTTTTTCCATAAAATTCTCACGCATATACACAAGACCTTTCTTAGCCTTGCATCGCACCACCATGAGGTAGAGTAATTGTCCTAAATGACACTAATGTAACCTCACAAGATCCCCAACCTTAGTGAAAAAAACAAAGGAAATAAGAGCTAAATGATGGATACTCTCCTAATCATAAAAGCAATGTGATGCGTGAATGTTTTCTGCATCTTGGTTTCAAAAGAACCTCTAAAAACCCAATCATATTTCATGATTTCCTTAGGGAAATCCATCCTTATCTCACGAAGGGTCCCAAACGAATCACTTGATATCATGTGAGAACATTTCATCATGAACCTTGGTCTAATAAATACCCTTATCTTATCATCCTAACAATATAATAGTCCTTTGGCATGCCAACATGGTTTCGTGATACTCAATTAAATGGAAATAAGCAATAAAGGAGAAGTTTACATGATTCTTTTTGCAGTCATTGAAAATAATCCGACATCGATCAAAAAATTCCAGTGGTTCCCATTGATGAAGAACATGACACCCAGACCCTCCACCGACACCTATCTAGATCCATGTGATACGCTTCATGAAAAGTAGTGAATAATCAGACTGAAGAAAATTATAAATCCTTTACCCCAGCATGATAAATGAATCTTTCTTGTGATTAGAATTAAACAAGTATTTTCTTAGAAACTCCAACCAGTTCCAGAGTGGATTTCTCAGAACAGTTGATCTTGTCAATAGAAAATCCTCAATTAGTTAATATATAAGGAACAACTAGAGAAATCATGTTACATGCATAAATACATTACATGAGCACTCATAAATGGTGTGATGTAATTCTGGTGGGTCATGCGAAGAACATCCCCCATATCTTCTAGATCACATGATAATTATAATAAGATAACACGGAACATATTTAATTCATTTTCATATAAAAGGATCTAAGAAATACTAAAGGATTGGGGACTTAAGAAAAGAAATATAATTTGATCCTCATGCCCTTCGCATGAACCACCCATGACATATGACAACACCAGGACATGTCTCCCAGAACATGCAACCCTACATTTGAATATTATTTGAATCATGATAAGTCATCTTTACATGTCAAGACAAATCAAATGGGACCCCTAGGGAATTCTACCCTAGTCTCATGAATTCATCTGAGGTCCCCATACAAACCTCATGGTGTCCTTCAGAAATGTTTCCTAAATCATGTAATGACACTAGTGCACAATATCTGAGTCTCATGAAAGAACCCAAGCATGTTAAATGGATCTCAAGACACCCTCGATGCACTCATCAATATCTCATGATGAACCATATGAATGTTATCCAAATTATACATCACTCTCCAAAAAATTCATGGAGACTCTCGTGAAACCCCTTATGTGTCTCTGATATCTATCACAATGAAACCATCATAATCTAGTTGTATCTTATGACACCAACAGGAAAATCTAGTTGGGATCATATGATGTATTCCAAGATTAATAGGACAGGTCTTGTGGTGACCTATGAATGACTACAATTTGATCATGAGACTATCTATAGATATGTATGAAACATAGAAATACATGTCCAAACATCCTCCAACATATCAAATAGATAATAAAGTAATATCATAAAACGATTCAAGATGGTTAGGTAGAAAACCAAGCAGGCCATAAGGTCATCCCAATACATGACAACCTTTTCCATCCTCAAATTCTAAGCCCAGGTCAGAAGGTAATCATCGGTGCATAAGCCCTTATTAAAAGAGAACTGTGATAACTCTAATTCCTTCCATATCCAAGATACGTAGGATTCCCCTCTAATTATCGAGCTCAATATTATTAATCTAAAGGGAAATCTCATTAAAAAATGCCTATATTCTCAATAATTGAGGTGGATCATCTTCCATACCATGTTTCCTACTATGAGAATAGTTCACATAGGTATAGGGGGTTTAAATGATGGTATCATTCATATTGTGAAATGTTAGTGTGTAAGATCAAACCAAAAGAACTATGATGACACTGATTTCTTCCATGTCCTTGATATGTTGGACACCTCTCCAATGACTGAAATATTTATTAACCATGTCAGGGAAATTCTTAGAACATAAGTCCTTCACCCACAAGCAATGAGGTTGGTTATCTACCATACCCTGTATCCAACACTATGCACAACTCACATTGTCTTAGGGGGTTCCAATAATCATAGCATTCACAAATGGAAGTGTTAGTGTATAATCTCAAGCCAACTAAACAATAATGACATTGATTCCTGTCACAACTATGATATATATGACATCTTCCCGAGGCCAAATATCCTTTTAAAAAGTAGGAAATGGTTATAAGAGTACCTCGGTTCCATACTCATATTTAGTAAGACTGATTACTTCCATCCCTTGTTTCTCAGAATGAGCAGGGCTCACATGGGATTAGGGTGTTTTAATGACCATATCTCTTGCATCCTGAATCTCCACCATCCATGGAAATCTTACAATGTATTCCCTAATGAGTCTTAAGATATAATTTCCTAAACCATACAAGGGTATCTACCATGGGTTCAGTCCTAAGGGGATGATCGAAATATTAATACTATGATTCTTGTTATAATAATGATATGTAGGATGTCTCCTTGAGACTCAAGATCAAATATCTTGTGGCATAGTGCCTAAGCATATGTCTTTTCTACATGATGTTAAACTACATGGGTTAACTGAAATGTGTGGATTTTGATTCCTATAATAAACAAGGATATATAGGACACCTCATAATGACTCAATACCCTCCTCAAAACATTAAATTCATCCCTACATGGATGAAAATTATGAATTATCATATTATGAAGCATCATCCTATAAGAAATTATTCATTACTGGAAATAGATGATGAACCTCATATGCATATAGATGAATCCAATAATGAGATCATCGTATTCTACACATAATAGGGGTTAACCAATGATCACTATATTAGGGTAAATTGTATAGTATCAATATTAGAAAGATATTGTTGAATATATCTTAAATCTATAGGAGATTCCTAGTGTTGGCAAGATTTCCCAGCCAAAAAGGATTTAATGATCCCAAACTCCCATCCTCTTGATCAATACGAGACCCTATGTGTCATTGGGTCTTAAATCCCAATTAAAAACCTACTTTTCTAAAGTAGTTCCATAACTAATTATGGATATGGGAACCATGGTGTGTTTCTGTTAGGAATGAGGAATGATACCCAATGATTAATGATTTTACAATAAATGAACACCCCATAATCAATCAGTGGGCCAAAGAAAGACCACCGGAATGAGGGTTCATGTCCATCTCTTTTCTAAAAACACAAAAATGGTAAACCCGACTTGAAAATCTTAAATAATTGAATCATTGGTAAATCATATGTTAGACCATTTTTCTTTCCATATTTTATGCAAGTAGAAATAGTAGGGTCGATGTAAAACCCTAAAATAGTAGGGATGGTGGGTTTTCTATAGACAAGAAAAATTTTTGGCCTATTAAAAACTCACAAAGATGATAAGAATTAAATGAATCTTATAAGTGATTATCTATAATCGAGGTTCTCATGAAATATTATCATCCTCATTTTGATAATTCCATGTGAGAAAATGGAAATAATAAGAAGGTAAATTGATTTAACCTTGCAAATCTAATTTAGAAAACATCATGCCTACAATATTCCACTAATAAGTAACCTTGTTACTTGTTGTTTTCATTATTTAGGATACTTCTCTCATCAACAGCATCCCAATCCAAAGTAATTTTATTATACAACAACCATTCTCGTATGTCAACTATGGATGTAACCCCTATGGGTCGTTAAGTGATCTCACCTTCCAAACGGTTTCAAAGTTAGGTGGAAAACACAGTGGTCTGAGAGTAACATGGACATGGTACAATCCAGAATCTCGAACCTTCAAGTGATGGTCTCTAATTAATAAAGGTGACAAGTCTACATCTCCCATGGAAACTGTAGCTAATAAATTATCCCTCATTGTCATAGAAAAATTATTTGGAAGTATTGAGTTGCTACCTTCCACATCAGATGAAGGAGGACCATAGAACCCAATTTGGATCTATTCTAGTTCATGGGCCACCATAGAGGTCTCTTGTCATGTATCATCACCAAAACCATCGCACTGGAACCCACTAGTTTCCTACTGAGGATACCACCAGACAATATATCACCTTTGACTCCAATACACGGGCAGTAAATAAGACACATCAGGACAGGAAGTCACTATATATCCAGAAGTGGGATCATATCCCCACTATTTCTAATGATATCTACTGACATATTCTTATAGAAAATAGCATACATGCTCATATCCTTACTTACTTAGAATAGGTATGGAGGCATATTCCCATAGAATTCATATTGGAGGCTCATATCCCTACCCATGTGTGTGAATTCCATTAGCATAATACAATGTAAAAAGGAGGATAAAAATGGGTTTTTATCCCCTCTTCAATCAATGATATCGAATAATTCATCATGGGGATGGAAAATGTGTAGGATTATATTCCAATACACACTTTTCAAAAATGAAAATATATTTTGGAAATAAATGAATAAATCCTCTAGGATGTTCCAACCCTTTTATAGATACGGGGATAGGAACATATTCTTATCCCTACATCCAGGATAACTGAAAACTTTGATCGTTTAAACATGTGGCTTCTCCGGTGGAAGTGCACATTATTTCTCCCATACAGGAGTATTATCGGCATATTATAATAAAGGAACAGGCAGTGAACTGGACTCATATTCCCACCACAATTATGGCTCACTATGTGAGAGTGACACATGCCTCTCAATAGGGGTGCATGCCTATCAAAAAAGTTTGGCATCACATTCAAAAGGACCTGGATCAAGATCATATCCTCATTCTGGTTGGGGATCACCAAGTTTGGGGGGACATGCCTTAAGATAGGATCATATTTATTTTTAAGAAGAAAAAATACATACTCAAAAGGCCCGTGATTGGGATTATATTCTCATTATGGATGAGTCTCAGTAGGTGATAGTGGCACATGCCTCAGGACACCGACATATTCCTTTAATTGAATCTAGTGAGAATATTCTAGTAGATCATGGAAGCTAGGTGTATGATCCTACTTCATTCAATGAGAGACTAAGCCAGAATCCTTTTGAGGCAATACAGGAGGTGTCCCATATCTATTCTCCCATTTTGGATGTTATTTGGAATATTTTAATATGTAATGAATATTTGGATATGGCTCATATCTCCAATCCAAGTGGGGCTCTCCATGTGAGAGTGGAACATGCCTCAGGGTAGGCTCATATCCCTACCATGAAACACCAGCATCATATTCCAAATGATCAGGATCAGGCTCATATCTCATTACTAACCAAGGCCCACCAAGTGAAAATAGAACACACCTTGGGATAGGCTCATATTCCTTACAATAATGAGAAATATAATTGCCATATTCTAGTAGATTCTCAGTAATGGGATCATATTCCCACATCATTATACAGTTGTAAACATGTTCTGGAAACCTTCATACAGTAGCCTCATATCCGAATTGAATTCCAAAATCTGGGTCATCATATTCCGGCCACAACACCGAACATGAACCACATTCCTAATCTACTATATGTCGTTGTTCCTGAGGTTGTTCGAGAAATATTATCCATTCCACAAGGGTCAATTAACTCTTACCCAAATGAAGAGACGTTCATTGCCATAATATTCCTCCTCATGGTTGTGTGGATATGGATCACAGGGACTCTATTCTTACATCCAATATAGTCAACCTTCCAACAACAATATCTCCCATTGATTTGTAAATCCTTCCCTTTTCAATAAACCTTCTTATATAGAGTTTTCCAAACCTTAGACGCCTTCATATAGATAGGTTATTGAATCATCGGGGTAAACTACATGTAGTTCCTCAACAACTTCCATCATCACTCTACTTCAATATGTAACGGACCCCATGAAGCATCATATGTGGTCTATCCTAATGGATGCATTTCAGTCTAATGGATAGGAGTTCATAATTGAAATATAGAGAGAGTTGTCTAGAAACAACCTCCCACCATGTTCTAACTCCTCACCTCTTCTTATTATGTGGTCTCGGGCGAGCAGGAAAATGGGTGCATACATTATCTATGCTAAAATGTTTGGTATATCCATTAGAAACTGAAGGATATACATCTCCCATGTCTCGGATATGAGTGTCACTATCAGCTCAACAAAACCCTCAATCATCAGCTCGATATGGTCTCCTTCTTCATGGCATAGAACCCATGAGTACAAGATCCTGAAAAACATCTATGCTGTGTTTTTCACCATAACCCAATAACCCTCTACCGATTAATTTCCAAAGCATCACTAGACATGGATATTTTAGGATTGTAAAAATATGAAGCATTGAACTTCACTTTTTCAAAAGAGTAATAAAACCTATTGGATATAGAATCCTACATTGTTATAGCCTCTAGATAAATTAGGGTAAAGAGTAAATCACAAGGCAGTTGGTCAATAAAATAGAATTCCCCTGCTTTAACGGTTCCCAAAAATCATGAGTGGAGTTAGAGGATATCTAATAATAATTTAAACTGGGCTCCTCAAGGAAATATGAATTCACTACAGACACTAAATATGAATTTTCAATCATCAAGACAACATCCCATACAAAATGACCCCCATCATGGGATTTCGTCACTCCCAGATCCCGCATGAGCATAGCTATGTTGCATCATACATGCTACAGTATGAGTTGTCATAGCAGTCTTCCAAGTGCGAACTGAATCCGTCGTGTTGGGGGAATATATACAACAACCTCAACCCCTAGGATCGTCAATTCCCAAGAGGATTCAGGATATATCAATAGTAGATTTGAATAAACTGTAGCCCACTGGAATGGGGGATTTATATCTCAGTCAACAAAACAAGCTTCATCATCCCTTGAGAGGTTCCTATAGAAATCAACAGTGATTTGAAATCAACCCCATCCTACTTGAATGGGAGTATTTATATCTCAATATAAGTCTCATGGATTCATCAAATCCCAAACTAGTGTCATTGGATCCTTAAAAATGGATCAATCGATGCCAATTACATCCCTGAATAACCCCCCACCCAAAGGGCTAGGGGAATTTTCATCATCATTATTTCCATAGAGGGAATCAATCTTCTCCAGGTTGGGTGGAAAATACCCACAGTCAGCATCCCATCCATTCCTCCCACTACAAGACAAGCTTCTAATGTTCGGGGATAATTCATTAATCATGACCAGAAACTCCCTCAAGGTCACTATTCATAGACCAAGATAAATTGTAAAATTGGAGAAGCTGATCAAACCCAGCTGGGGTCATAATCCAAAACAACCCAACATGGATAAGGGATTGAGTAAAACTTGTGATGAAGGTAGTGTAGAGTCATCATGTTGCATTGAAAGTAACGGTATAACCACCATTGGCTAATATGATTCTATAAATTTCATCATCATCAACCTAATAGATATTGTGCGTCAAGATAGAAATGAAGAGGGTTGCAACACTAAAAAATCTACCTAGAGAAGAGGGGTTATTAGGATGTACTAACTCAATATGTATACACCTAAAACCAGAAAAGTCTCCAAATCATAGCACTTTTGAATATCAAGATGCTACCTCAGTGACAGGACACTACCAATGAAAAAGAAAAAGGTGTGACTACATCCCAATCAACAGCTAATAGAGTTGAAGTTTCTTCTATGGAGGACCAATTTTCAAGATATACAAATGAAATAAAAATTCTAAAACAACTAAATGGGGATATACTCAAGGGAAATATTTCTGATTGGTATCTTCTTCAGGTGGCTGAAAATATTTCGCATTCTATAAGAGTTGATCCACCTATAAGAGTGTAATTTGAGCATCAGAATGGCTCCAGATCTAGGTGTTCTGTCTACATAAATGAGGAAGTAAAAGATGATAGTTCCTTCCCTCCATTGCACTACAGCCTTTCCCTCATCTTAGAAATCATTAAGTCTTAGGATGAATTGTGAATCACTGGGAAATAAAATTTGGGCCAACTAGTTGAGGCTCAGCTGTTCCCCTTATATGGGAGGTGGCTTATACAATATTTCCCTCTGAGTTGATTAATATTTTAGAATCCATATCTACCCTAATGGAAGCCATGGAAAGGAATTTTGAACCTCCAAAGATGGAGAGGAATCCTTATCCGAAGTGAGTGAATAACATTTTTCCTCCAAATAATTTCATCAATCCTACCTTCTCATCTTTTAATGGTGTAGGCAACCCTGAATAGCATATCACACACTTTTTATCCTAATGAGGGATGATGATGGTCCCTCTAGATCAATAAGAGTTGACCAAGATTAGGTGATTCATATAGACTTTGATAGGGTCTGACTTTGTTTGGTACATCATTCTGAAAGAAGGATCCATTATAAGATGTGCATACCTTCATCATCAAATCCTTTAATAGTTAAACACCACACTAAGTAAAACGATAGTCATAAACCTGAAAAAACATAAATAAACAAGAAAATTATAGGGTTTGTGACTTCATATACATATGGAAATGTCCATCCTATTAACTCAGAATCCCTCCCTCATAGAATAAACTATTAGAAATCTATGCTGAAAATCTCCAGGATGAGTTATAGACGCTGATGATCCCAAAATAGTATCATGGTGGATTCATTGAGTTTGAAAAAATATCATAGCTTAGGGAATACACCATTCAGTGAACCTAAAAGAAATCTCTACACATTCCCTCCACATAAGGCAAAAGGATAGGCAAAGAAATAGATACAACTATCACTATCAAGCTTGAAGTATGTCCCATCTAAGCACTAAGGGAGGTCCCAAACTATCCAGATACACTTGTTGATTAATGAAAATTGTAAAATTTCCCCAGGAAGAAAAAACAAATAAATTAGGGTAACCTAAGATTTGAGGAGCAGCTGAATAAAGAAAACTCCTTCCAAAATGAACAAGTCAGAATTTATTTCCTTAAATACCTGGAAAATAACCTATTCTCACCCCCATATCCAAGGAATCCTAATGTGATAATCTTCATTGATCATCCTGACTATTTCCCTTTCCATAGATTTCTGGGTCATAATATCATGGAGGAATTCATCTTCAAAAATTTCTTTCAAGGCATGGTAAATCATGGAACGGTTTATCTAGAAAACTACTCAAATAGGTGGTAAGAATAACCATTTCCTAGTTATATGAAGATGATGATTAAAATAATTTTACATCCATATGGGATGAAATTTAACAACTATATGACTCGAAAAAGTGATCGAACTCATGCCACCCTGGGGGCATAGTTGTTCCGACCTACAAAGTCTCAGCCACCCAATGAGGTAACATCATATGAACCTACCAAGGGTGGACAAAGCCACCCAAAGTATGTAGAAGCACAAGAGAATGATTTATATTCTTCCCCAACACAAGGTCTGACTCTTTCATATTTATTCCCAATGACATCTGAAGTAAGTGAACCACCCCACAAAATGGGACCTTCATTGAAAAAAGAGATAATATTTTTTTATTTAAATATGATAAATTTGACTAACTACTTATTTGAAGATGAAGAAGCCTCAAAATATGGGATTTCCACACATAATCGGGGAACATGAGTCCACATGCATAAGATCCAAGGATATAGAGGACAATATGGGTGTGGTTGGACCTAGTATTTCATTCATGCACCCACAGAGGACCTATATGCAGCTGATATCCATGGGAAGGAACACTACCCTACCCGATAGAAATACAGAAGTGTCCCAAAACCCTCCAGTTGTCCCTCATACGTAGTTGTATTTCATGACCACCTAGTGGGGGTGTTATTTTCTAACCAACCAAGTCAACATGGATAGTCGGTGTGACTAATTCCATTAGACGTAAACCTTCCCTCAGCCACTTCATAAGAACCAGGTCTGTACACCTTGAATTCCTCAACTCCTAAGCCACATGTCAAAGAGAATTCCTAAATAGATAGGCACTATCCTTTGATACAAGTATGAAATTATAAAATAGATTGTGTTTTTCCCAACTAAGCACACAATCCAGGATGCACTCCACATTTCAAATAACTCAGGGAAGTTACCATTAAAGTGCTCCAATACCCATAATAGTTCGATATATAAGTCATTCTAGTCATGTTTTACTGATTGGATACCATGCCATTAGAATGCTATTTCGCCATCTTTTTTGTCGATCAGGATCAATAAGAGGTCATCAAAGGTAAATTTAGGCCACTATATGTTTTGGGAAGAATCATTAATGACAACATCTGATGGGATCTGATTGATAATGCTTCTGGGATCAACTTCATCCATGATTGAACCCTCTGACATTTAGGATATAGAGAAGGGGAACTATCCCCCACAAATATAAACATGTAAGGGTATATCAATCATGAGAAAATACCCCTTTGTAAGATCAAGCTAAAAACTCAGTTTGGGTATCTCACATCTGACACTGAGTTTATGTTTATCCCACAAGATACAACATAAAATGTCCCACTCATAATGCCCTCTCTCCACTGCCATATGGTGGTGCCTTAAATATTCCATTAATGCATAATGTAACCCATTGATGGAAAATTTATCATAGCACATGGTGATAGTTATCCCATTGAAACTTGTGCAGCCACATTAGATGAAGTATGATTCTATGAAAGGAAAGGGTTTCAACCAATGGTGGATGAAGATATAAAGGCTACAACACTAAAATGATTATGGTCTTCCCCTATATATCCTTAGATTATGCTCAACCAAAACTATGTGCTTCCCAATAATCTAGTTGAGGGAATAAACTACAATCCAAATATTGAAGCTCCTCCCGTCCCTTGGGATAGATTAAGAAAAACTCAGATCTATTTTCTCTCTTCAATGACTTTGGCAGTGCGGGATGATGATGTATCTTCTCATGGCCTCCCTCACCCTGATAGTAGTGAATAATCCCCTATACTTCCATATTCTTCGGAAAATATCTCCACAAACTCAGATGTGGGAGAATATTTGGAATACATTAGGAATGATCCTCATGCATTCAAGGAAAGAATCTCCACCACTATTGATGTGCTCATACAAGTGAATCTGGAAACATAAATAGACCCAAGACCTACATTGATTGGTGTCTCCATTTCCATCTAATAGAAATATATGTACATTTTATTTATAAAGAAACATCAATATATGTTTCCTTGGAACTACATAGAAATTCTTGTCCTGAATCTATATGTGTCAATACATCCTCTCGGATTTCCTGATGAGAATCGAGGATTCATGCAGGTATCCAAGAGGATGTACCCCTCTCATACCACCAATGTAGAGGCAGAAGATTACAAATTGATCAAATCCATATCTTTCTAAGAAGTTCAATACCCAATATGGAATAGAAACATTGTCCATATTAAGAAAAATAATGGGAAGATTTAGGTTTACATCAACTTCAAATACCTTAATCAACACTATTTGAATGATGATTTCCCATTTCTGGTCACCAAGATCTTTATTGATGAAACTACTGGCTTGCAGTACTTTTCCATCATGTATTGGTGTTAGTGTTACAATGAGATAAATATGGCCCCTAAAGATGAAGAATCCACTACCTTCATAGTGACTCATGTGATCTTTTTCTATCAAGGAATTCCCTTTATCTTAAAGATTTTTGGTGCAAGATATCAATTTTCCATGCATCATATCATTAAGACATTCTTGGGAAGGATACTTGAATGTTATGTCGATGACCTGCTGGTCAAGTCCTGACACCTGTTTGATCACTTCACAGATCTCTAATGATTTTTCCACATGATTTGACGGTATAGTTTGAATATAAATCCTCTAAAATGAACCTTTGGGGTAACATCGTGGAAGTACCTTTTATTTGTGGTGTTCCCCTGTGGCATCAAGGATGACCCGGAAAAGACCATTACTATTTTAGAAATGTCACCCCCCATAAATCTCAATGAACTATAGCGTATCAGGGAACCTCACCCACATTTGACGCTTCATATCCAACCCAGTTGTAAAATCATTCCCCATCATCAAGCTGATCAAAATAGTAATTGACTATCAATGGAATGATGACTTCCATGAAGCCTTTGAAAGTCTCTAGCAGTATTTACTACACTAGCAGGTCCTGATGCTACCCGTGATAGGTAGGTCACTCATACTATATGTGGCCACCATGGAATTATTGTTGGGTGTCATCCTCAGGTATAAAAATGATATGATGAGCAATAACAGTCTCTACCACCTCAACCAAAC
This sequence comes from Viscum album, assembly GCA_963277665.1. Taxonomy (NCBI): domain Eukaryota; kingdom Viridiplantae; phylum Streptophyta; class Magnoliopsida; order Santalales; family Viscaceae; genus Viscum; species Viscum album. Next base: position 434,748,494 of record OY728161.1, read on the forward strand.
TATTCTAGGATGGGAAACCCAATACTCTGATATCGAGAGGAACTACCTCGCACTCATCTTCATAGTGAAAGAGATGAGGCATTACTTGCAGCACCATAATATTCATATGGTCTCTTTTAATGATTCTATCAATACATCCTTAGATTCAATATGTTAAATTGGATCTTGAACTGATGGGAGGTCAATTAATAATAATACTACATTCATTTCATATCAAATAAATCTATAAAAGGGAATTCCTCGTCTAATTTTGTCACAGAAAATCTTATCCCAGAGAGTACACCAGTGGAAACCTAGCTCCTAGGTTAGGAGGTCTTCTTCACCCGTGACACTCCTCAAACAAGGGAGATGTATTTTTATGGTACCTCCAGAAGTCCTGTCAATAAAATTATGGAATACCCAAGGATCAATAGGGTTGTCTTAGGGATTGTATTTTTCTACCCATAAAAAAGAAATCTTTCCCTATTCTTTCATACTATTTGAAGGCTTCATGAACAAAAAGTTAGAATACCAATCCCTCATCGATGGATTAGAATTGGACCTACATATTCCAAGATCCTACTTGAATATCAAAGGGGATTCATAGATACTGATAAAGAAAATCAAGGGAGAATATGTCATCAAAAAGGAAGAATTGTCCCCTCCCACAAGATACATCGGAGGACTAATGTTAGAGTTTCCTTTTAAACCCATGTTTCTTCTTGTTCCCTAATCATATAATTCTCATGTCGATGTATTGTATAATGTATCTATAGTCTTGGGTAACCCTAATTTAGAGGTGGACATTCTTCATATCACACACCAAAGAATGGTCTCATCGTCCATCATCTATGATGTGTAATAAATCAATCAGGTCAACACCACCCAAGAGGGTGATGAACCTGTATCCAACTCTCGATAGATATGGCATATAATCAATTATCTCCATAATGGGACCTCCCCAATAGATAGAGCTAGAATGGAACATATTCGGTGTCACGTAGCAAACTTTACCCTACATGGTCGCCCAAATGAATAGAAGACCATCTAAAATCATGGATTTGATGGAATCCTACTTAGGGGAATTAAAAAAGAGAGATTCATAGAATCATGAAAGAATTCCATAGAAGATATTGTGGAACCCATCAATCTGGGACTAGACTCACCAAAAAAATCAATAGACAATGTTATTATTAGAAAACTATGATACAAGACTGTGTGGTATTCACCAATAAATTTCCTGCATTTGAGAACCTTGAAATGTTCACCTATCAACCCCATGAATTGCAATATATAGCTAAATATTCCTGGCCATTTTAGTTTTGGGGAATTGATATTGTGGGGCCATATCCCCCAACCATAACTAAGCAGTTCAAGTACATCCATAGTTCAACCAAATTCTTTTCTAAATGGGATGAGGAAATACCCCTTAAGGAATTTGGGATGAAAAATATCATCCAATTATTAAAGTCTCATATCCTCACCAAGTTCGAAGCCCCTCACACAATAATGTCGAACAACGGAACAATGTTCTGATCTCTAGATTTGAAGAAACTATACCAGGAGTAAAATATCATGTCTCGTCACTAAACTATCTATCATGTGATGTAAAAGGGACAGATAGATGCCTTCAATAAGACTCTAAAAAATATACTCCAAAAGTTGGGGAATTAATATAATAAGTCATGGCCCAAAAAAATCCTCCACACATTATGAGACTACCATACCACCACACGTATAGATACACCAGAAATTACATACACATTTCGGTATGGGAATGAGGCGGTATTACCCATAGAATTTCATATGCCTTAACTCTGAGTATCCATTTGCAGACAACTATCCAGTGATGATCAATTCAAAAAGTGGATTGATGAACAATAGAATATCAATAAGAATAGGTTGTGTACATTATACAAACATGTGGACCACCAGAATCTTCTTGCACGGGAATTCAAAAAAAAGTTTCACCTCTATTCTTTCCTCTAAGGAGAAATGGCGTTGGATCTTATGGTCCCTATGATTCCTGGAAAGAATCCTTTGGAGATGGAACCCAAATGAGAATTACCATACAACATACACATGATCTACTGCAATGGATACATGAGGATAAAAACTGTGAGATCATCTTGGATACAAGACGTTAAACTACATGAGATCATCCTGGTGGAATGGAGTTAACCTACAAAAGTACATCCTGGAAGTAATAATTTAAAATTCAATACATCTAACATCCTTGAAATATGACTTTAAACTCTATGGAAACTTTAGTCACTGCATGATGTTAAACTAAACGGGAATAATTGTCTCATTGATAGTGCATTTCCCAAGAGCTATATCTTTGTGAAATCTAAATGAATTCCCCCCATATCTATGTGAGAACTAGCTCCATTCAATGATTATCTAATCTATGAACTATGAGTGGCTTGATTCCAGCCATCACATGATATATAGTGACAACCAATACTCCAATTTTGGTACCAACCACAATGTTACATCTTTTTCACTTATTTTGATCAACATCCTTATCGCATTATGCTAAATTGTGTATATGATGTTCTTACCACACAACACTAAATTGTATGAGTTTCTATAACTATGTAGGTATTTATTCTCATTTCCATGAGATATGTAGGGACTCAAAAACCTCAATTCTTGGTCCCAACCACAACATTACTCACCTTTAATGGTGAATCACCCATATCCTTACCGCCTGATGCTAAACTGAATGGATGATGTCCTTATTACAGAAATCTAAATTCCACAAGATCTAAGACCTACCTGTGGCTTGATTTTCAGTTTAATGAGACACGTAGGTATGACTCGATCTGATATTTTTGTCTAGGTGCCTCATGATACAAAATAACCATTTCTTATCCTTAATTGCATCTTCATAGTGTGAGGGAACCTTACATTTTCATTTTTATAACACCGAGCATAGCTCATGTGAGCTTAGGAATTTATGTAAGGGATCCCACGTGAAATGAATTCATAATGTCTAGTGATGGGTTCATCATGTTCCATGATGAAAGACCATAAAAGGCATTCTATGAGTCTTTTCCACATGAGGATAAAACTATACAATTGATGCCTCATGTACAGAATCAAATTTTTATGAACTATGCGTGCATTTATTTTTATCAACATAGAATAAATAGTGACTTATGGATCCTTAATATTAGGTCCGATCATAAAAATAATAAATATCTGCCTCACTATATATAGTCCAGGCTTGGAAAGGAAATTCCTTCCTCATGAACTAAGACTGTCTTCATTCCTATAACCATAGGATACTTTGTGACACCCGGATCAATATCCTCAGGTTTAGCCACCATGCCCCCTTTCATTTTAGGAATCCAATGTCCATGACCCATCATGTTAAATAGCATGGTCCCTCCAGTACTATGTATGTATTGATTCCTTTCATTATCACAACCCAACCCAACACAACCCATTTAGTTTTTCTTATTTTTGTTCTATTTTAGCAACCCTATGTTTTACCCAGAATTTTTGATGAAATGGTGGTTCTCAGACCAAATTGTATGGGGTGCATAGTCATCTCACTACTAGAGGAAATCATGCACCATCCCATTTCAAAACGAGCATCCATAAAAGTGGGTACTTCCAAAAAATCTGGTTGGTGCATGGCTGTGTAGCCTAACCAGGAAACCTTGTGGCTTATTCTACTCCTAGATAGAGGCCACTGCATGGTTGGCGCTCAGTATGGAAGATCATGAAAACTGAACGTGCAGCATGCTATGTAATTAACAAGTGTATAATTCCCACTTTCCACTCTTTGAGATTTAACCATTTTCCCTTATTCTGCACATATTCTATCCCCCACATCCAAGAATCCATCATTGCACCTATCTCATGGATTTTTGTCCTCCTTTATGGTCAAATATTGATATTTCATTATGATTTGCGGTAGATTTTCAAAGGCAATCCCTCATTTAATCTCCTCCATCCATCTTCTTCCTCTATCCTCTCATTTTCTCTCTTTATATGGTTTTTATGACTTAAGGTTCATGTTGCTTCATTTTTAAATTTGTTTTTTTGATCTTTAATGGTTCTGTTTGGTTCCTTTGGCTTCCTTAAACCCACTACAAGTGATTTTTAGTTTCCATAGTTGTGAGAATCATGATTTTTTGTAGGTATTCCAAATTTCCAAGCCTTTATTTTCATTTCCCTAATTTATTATTGTTTTCCTTGGGTGTATAATTGTTAAATGAAATATATATGATATAAAAGTGGTGTGAAAAATGTAATCAAGTACTCATTCACCTTTTAAAACACACTCTTTAATTTTATATTGAATCATATCAGTTTTAAACATGTCTCAATGATTGTTTTTGTTTGGAAGTTCATTTTTAAGGTTCAATGAATTTTCAATAGATTTAATAATTAAAAATATAATCACCGTATGATAGTGTGTAGTTTGTGTATTGGAAATAATTTAGGAAAATCATTTTTTGATGATGTAAAATAATTCTTTTAAATTTAAAAGGTCTAGTTGTCATATTGTAATGTTTTATCAAAATAGAAAACTCCCTTAAGGAATGCCCCTTAAAAAGGAAATGTGATGTTTGTGTGATTGAATGTATGTTCACATGTTATGTTTTTTTGGTTGGTCTTAGTCCTTTTATGTTAAAATTGAAAATGCATATATACTTAAGGATGGAGTACATAGGTAAGGATTTGGATGAGTTTTATGTAAAATGTATGATATGTATGATGATCCTGGATTGGTAAAAACTCACATCCATTTGAATTTTCAAAGGATTTCTTGGGTAGTTATTTGTAATACTAGTTACACATGTTTCACTTTTTGATTTTATGCACTGGATAGTGGCCCTTGAGTAGATAGTCTGATTTCTCTTGGGATGTGCCCCTCGGTTGAGCCAGGGTGGATGTCGTCAAGAGTTAGGGCGGTGTTTCTTTATAACTCGTATAGGTAGAGATTGATTATGTGTGATGTATTGAAACTTTTCTGAGGATATCTCAACTAGCACCTAAGATCCCGTCATGATTATTTTCTTATGCACATTGTTTTCTTTCTTTTTCTAGTTCCCTTATAAAGATTAATTCTTGTGTATTAATTTACACTGAAAACATATATTGTTCAATGGTTACTTTTTTAAGTATTTTATTAAAAGAATATATCTATCTTTTAGGAACTAACATGGAAATGTAACTTTAAAATGGTTTTTCATAAAATTCAACTCTGTTTCATGTATTTGAAAAGAAATAGAAAAAACTATTTTTATATACCCTACCTTTCAAACTATCATGAAATGAATTTCATATTAATGGTAAGGAATAGGGTGTCGGTTATTCTTGGTATCCCTACTGAGCATCTCGGTACTCAAGAAGACTTAATATTTTCTAGCCGAAGGTATTTATATGCTCTATCTTGATTATGTAGCAAGTGTGGTTTTTTTTTGACAAAGTAAAATGATATATTAATCATGAAAATCAGCAGTTACAATCTCATGCAACCAAGAAGGGGAATGGTCAAGCTAAAGGTGTTGTGTGACGAAAGATCTGAAAGATTACAGGTGATGGGATGCTTCATTTCCTTCCCTTTTTATGAAAGAAATGCCGAAAGCTGTGAATCTTTGACTGAGGGACTGGATTTTCCGGATTAGGAGTCCAAAATATTGGAGGCCCCCCTCATTATTCCTGATAGTGTTGATGATGGTGAGGCAATATGATTCAATGTGCATGGTTTCCCATCCAAGATCTTTTTCAAAAGTCAACCCAGCAAGGACAGTGAAGGCTTCAGCAACAACGGGCTCCCAAAGAGCGTAGTGACATTCATGTTTGGTGGAAATGATATGACCTTGATGGTTCCGGGCCAGAAGTCCTATTCCAACGAATCCATCTGTCGAGATCGATGCGTCAACGTTAATCTTTAGGATCCTTTCCAGGGGTGGGCACCACCGTGAGGCTTCTATGTGAGTGTCAAAGAGCCCATGATGGTTAGATGTCTGATTCCACCCCTCAATCCATGAGGTGGCTCATTCAGTCCTGAACCTAGATGGCTTTGCTGTGTGGTTGAAGATGAAATAGTTTCGTCAAGTCCAGATGATCCAAGCCACAATTCACAGGGAAGCAACTTTATCCGAAGTGAAGGAGGATGACCACAACATTAGCAGTGTTGGAAGGTATGGTGTCGAATCCAGCATAAGCACCATCCCAGAGCCCCAGGGAGTCCAAATCTCCTCCACCCCCGATCACTGGATGATCGCATGTTGAGGGGATTCAAGCACCTCCGAACAGAGGGGACACTGCATGTCATTCATGACATGGAAAAAAACGAGAAAGTCCATGGTGGGAAGAATGCTAGTGAAAATCTGCCATCAGAAATAGCATATTTTTTGGGGGACATTAAGATTCCAAAGGGTTTTCCATATCCCTCCTCTTTCCTTGAGCTGAGAATCAAGCGCGAGCCGATACCCTGACTTCACTGTGTAGGATCCAGAAATATTGTTGCTCTAGAATAGGCAATCTTGCCCCATGTCCCTAATGTAGGGGATGCTAAGGATAATCCTTTTGTCCCTTTCGTTAAACCATGTATAGGTCTTATCCATGCACCACCTAGTTCCATGATCGTCAAAGAGACAGTGAACAGTGGCATTCTCGTACCCCGAAACAGTAGGAGAAGTAGCCCGCATACTATATTTATCGATCATCTAGGGATCAGTCCAAATATTTACTTTCGTTCCATCCCAGCCCCTTATTAAGCAGCTGACGAGATCCCCATAGACTTCTCCAGAGAATGCTGGGGTGAGGGCCGAGAGAGGAGTTTTGGAAGTCTGAGTGGGGAAAATATTTTGCACGAAGAGTCCTCACGCACAGAGAAGAAGGAGGAATCATGAGGCGGCGGCCCTGTTTTTCCAAAAGAGCATCATTAAAGAGGCGGAGATCACAAAATCCCATTCCACCGCCTGATTTAAGAGTGAAAAGCACCTTCCAAGAAACCTAGTGAATTTTGGTTCATCCGTTATTGTGTCCCCACCAGAAGTTAGCAATACAAGAGTGAATTTGGTCAACAAGCGTACCATGAAGTTTGAACAAAGACATTATATAGCTGGGGATGGATTGAAGAGCAGCTTTGATGAGTGTTTCCTTACCCGATTTGGAGATTCTTTTCGAAGTCCAGCCTTGGATTTTTTTCTCAATTTTATCCACCGTAGTGGAAAAGATTTATTTTTTTTGAACGGCCGACTATCGTTGGAATCCCAAGGTACTTTTTGTGTTTCTCGACCATTTGAATGCCTGAAGTAAGACAGAGCTCTGCTCTCTTGGTTAGTGGGACACCCGAACTGAACAAGATTTCCAACTTGCCTTAATTGATTGCTTGTCCCAAGGCCCTCTCGTAAAGGTGGATCATATGGAAGATAGTGATACATTCATTATCAGTATCTCTAGAGAATAAAAAAATCGTCTGCAATGAAAAGGTGTGTGATAGGTGGGTGGGCCCAGCAAACCATTTCCCCATGGATATTTTTAGAGGACGCTACCGAGGAAATGAAGTTGGAAAGGACATCATCCACCAAGATGAAGAGAAAGGGGGAGATGGGATCTCCCTGTCGAAGGCCACAGGTGGGTGAGAAGCCTTGGGTGAGTCCACCATTAATGTTGATCCAAAAGGAGACAGATGAAACACATTGCATGATCATATCAGTCCATTTTGGGCAGAAGACCATCTTAGTAAAAATGACCCGGAGGAAGTGCCATTCCACTATATTGTAGGCCTTGGTCATATCCAGTTTCCAGGACATAGTACCTCTTTTGGTAGAACATCGGGTTTTCATAGAGTGAAACACTTCATGGGCCATGATGGAATTGTCCATGATAAGTCTCTTTGAGACAAAGGCACTTTGATTTTCAAAGATAATAGCAGGTAACCATGTTCGCAGCCGGTTGACCAAGACCTTTGAGAAGATCTTGTAGGAAACATTGCGGAGGCTGATTGGCCTGAAGTCCAAAGGAAAAAAGGGGATTTTTAATCTTTGGGATGAGGTAAGGATTATATCATTAATAGAGTAGAGGTTAATTTCTCCCGCCCAAATGCCTTTCATAAAAGCGCACATTTCAGGGCAGAGAATGTGCCAATATTGCTTAAAGATAAGAGCATGGAAGCCATCAGGACCTAGGGATTTGGTTGAGTGGATATTCTTGAGGGCCTGAAGGATCTCATCATCCATGAGGTTTTTCGTGAGCTTTTGATTCATTTTATCAGCGATCACATGTTTGACGCATGACTCCACCTCAGGAGAAAAGAGTGAATCGCCTGCAGGATAGAGTTTTTGAAAATAGCATGAAATAATATCGTGGATACCTTCAATAGTGGACACAGTTTCGCCATCAGGGTGAGAGAGGCACGAAATGAAATTTTTCCAGTGCCTGGAAAAAGCCTTCTGATGAAAGTTTCGGGTGTTGGCATCCCCTTCCTTAATGTGGGTTTCACGTGTGTGAATATCCCAGAAACTTTCTTTAATGTAGAGGTCTGCATCCAGTTCGCTTTGAATATTACCAATTTTGGAGAGAGTGTCATCAGTACGGAAGTGGGCTAGAAGGGCGGTGTACTGTTTCTATAAGGAGTCACACTGCTTGTCGGGTTGCCGAAATTTTTTATTACTCCGTGACCTCAGATTAGTAGCCGCCTGCTGGAGGTTAGAACTGACGGCTTCCTTTCCACCCTTCCAACTTAAATGGATAACTTCTTCACACTCACGATCATTTGCCCTGACACTTTCAAACCGGAATGGTTTCCCCTTTCTTGGGTTGCGATCACGGTGGGAAAGGTCGATCACAATATGGAAGTGTTCCGAACAGTTCAGCGCCTGGTGGGCGATATGAAACATCTTGAAAATGTCAGTCCAATCCATCGATGCCAGAAATCTTTCCAGAAGCTTTGTGATGCGTGTGCCCTCCGTGTTCCCCCGAAACCATGTAAAGGGGTTGCCTGCGTGGCTCAAATCAGCTAGATCTGCCCAAGCAATCGCATCTCTAAATAAAGACATCGAGGTAGTAGAACGACATGCGCCTCCACGTTTCTCAAGATGGAACAATATCTCATTGAAGACGCCACCGACAAGGATTGGTCCAGGTAGCCCCCGTCACAATGAAAGGAGGAGTTCCCAGGATTTCCATTTATCATTTTGATATGGCCATCTGTAGAAACCAAAGAATGTACAAGGCGTAGAGAAGTCATCATGGATTGATGCAGCCACATGATTCGATGATTACGAGATGATTCTGACGTCGACGCAATCCTTCCACAGGAGGCACATGCCCCCTGAGTGGCCTTGATGGGGGACCGGTAGGCAGCCCTGAAAGCCGTATTTTAGTGCGATATAGGTATTGTCCTTGTAATCTAATATGGTTCCGGACATGAAAACCATATCAGGGTGACTTTGAGTGCAATGGCGTTGGAGCATCCAAACTGTTCATGGGATTTCAATCCCACAACAGTTCCAGCATATGATTTTCATTGCTCCTGGCGGGGCTGGGACATGCTCGCCTCCGCCTCTGTAACTTCAAAGAATTTTCCATCATCCTCCTCTTTCCACCTTTTCGAAAGGCTTTAATTCATTTAACAAGCCTCCAATCTCTGTTTATGGTCTCTAGGTTTTGCAATGATAGTATCCCCACACCTATCATCGCAGTTCACCCTTTTCCATGTCAGTTGAATGGAGGGCCCTGATGGTCTGGTCCTCATAGTGATGGATTCATCCCTGGGGTTGAAGATTAGGGACACTGACTCTTTACCAGGTGTAGACTTTGGTAATTTGAAACAAAGATGCTTTGATTCGGGGGATGGGTCTAGCGGTTCCTTGTATTTTGACGTCGGTCTACTTGGTGGTGAGTCACAGTCTTTTAGAGCTGCCTGAACTCGGCTTAAGGAAACGTCTAGGTCCGAATTCTGCCACACTTGCTTGTCCCTGGTGCTTTCCCACTCCATTGTGCAGTGAAATGGCCCTCCTTCCGTCCTCTATTAAGCTTGATTGTCCTAAAAAAATTCTAATGGTCCCAACCTGATGATGTTGTTGGGTTTGGGTTCAGTCCGCTTAGAGAGGGCCTTTGTAAGTTGGTCCCGATCCTTTTGTTTTTCCACCTCAGATATAAGTGTGGATCCTGTGGTTTTTGCGCGAAGCCAAGGGCCATACTGAAGGATGATGTCTCCTTGTTCATTCTCCTTCCTCGAGTTGCAAGATTTCTCTAGGTGTCCAAAACACCCACAGAAGAAACAAAAAATTGGGAGCTTCTCAAATTCGAAGGAGATCCAGGTGTTGGAATCTTCAATTGGTAAAAAAAGGCCCCTCATAAGTGGTTGGGTCACATTGAACAAAGCTCTAATCCTCACCATGGGTCCCCAGTGAATGGGGTTAGATTGATCCAAGTCTAGAGATTTTCCAATGCACTCACCTATTTCCCCCATAACACGTTTCGTTCTACCATGAAAAGGGATTCCTTTAATCCGTATCCAGAAAGGTGAACTAGTCAGTTTAATTTTTTGAATAGTGTATCCACCTTTAAAGTCATCCATAAGGATAATATGGTTGTCAAAAGACCATGGTCTACCTTTGAGCACCTTTTCATTATCTTTATTATTGAAAATTTCAAAGACAAGGAAACCTTCTCCCACTTCCTATATGGCAAGCCATCCTCCAACCTCCATAAATTTTGTAGAGTATTTTTAAGGGCCCCTTGATTGAAGGGAAGTTTTATAAGAATTTCACAACTACCAGGAGCAACATGTGGTGTGACAGAGAGGCATATTCATCTTCTTGTGTGGAAATTGGCACTTTATCTTTATCAGTCAACGACGGGTTCTTCCACCGATTCACTAGTTCAGAATACATGGCATAGACTCCTCGGTGTCGTCTCCCAAGCACCACCCTTCACGACCCCACACCTTTCTCATGCACAGCTCCTCACAGCACTCAAAACGTTCCTTCTAGAATCAGATTTTTCTCTCGTAGGGTGCCAAAGACCCTGCACAAATCAAAATCCATGGCCCAATGTGAATCCCCACACAACTTGAAGTTGTCTATTTTTCACGTGCACACCACCCCCATGTGGCCCCTCCTTCGCGGACCACCCCTTCAAGGATCTCCTCCTTTATGGTCCCCCACCTTTGTGAACTACCACCTCCGTGGTTTAGCCCTGTCGCAGACCAACACTTTCGCAGATTTGCACCTTATCAGAACGGCCGTGGATCTGCCCTTTCACAGAATGATTGCGAGGGGTTGTTTCGCGAATCTCTCCATGTGTGATAGTTAGTTCCTTCACGTCCCCTACCCCTGAAAACCAAAATCAAATGCATCCCTCAATCTTTTCAAGGTCTCCGACTCCCAGCAAGATTTTGTGCAAATCGAGTAGACCACAATAGCTCCCGCAGGAGCCCAATGGGAAATCAGAAAACCACACACTCCTCTTGCAGGCGATCTTTCTTGAGACAAAATGCTCCACAGACGTTGTCGGTCGGTGAGCCCCAAATCAAGAGGGGCGTCTGTCGGCGAGCCTCCTGCCCGAGAAATCCAATAGCCTTGGCCGCAGATCTTTGCTGTCACCACAGATCCACCGACTTGCAACATATGAGGGAGCCCCTTCAGGCTCTGAAGAAAACCTTGGATGATCCTTGCCCGTAGGACTTTCCTCGCTGAACTTCATCGCACATCCAAACCCCTTTGCCATAGACCAAGAATCCAGGGAAAACCTCCGGGGATACCAATCCTAGGAAACCCTAGGATGAAACTCACAGTGGCCACCGCCACCGCACTACCCCACCATGGCAGATCCGCCGCCAACCAGAACCCTGGAAAACCCTAGGAGGGAGCTCTCAGCCGCGGGAGAGACTTTTGTTTATGTAACATGTTAAGTGTGCTTATTTAGTTAGAGGTGACTTGTGAGATTACATGGAGGTATGCCCAGTTTTCTTCATTTTTCCTGCTAGATGTTTCATGGCTATGTTTTCTTATTTGGATGTTTTTTATGGGATAAATCATTCCCATATGCATGCTTTTGATTCCCAACACTAGTTTCTAGCCTAAGAGGACAAGAACACCTTACAGACCTTTTTAGAGGCTATTTTGGGTGATGGGTTAGTGGTCGACCCAGGTTTTTCCATGAAAAAATTGTATCATGGTATGTTTATCCCTTCTCTTCTTGGTTTTTCAGGTAGTTCGGAACTAGGATTATAGAAATTAAAGTGGTCAATCATGGGTAGGTTCCTGATCACCATCCATTTAGAAGGATGCATGAATTATTAGGGTAGTCTGGGATAATTTTAACTCAAAATATGAGCTTATGTCTTAAATTTTTTAAGTATCTTAGTTTTTAAGTTGGTGTTTATGAATTCTATTGAGGGTTTATGAATTGGTTTAACAAACTCTAAAGGTTAGAGTGGACACTTGGGGAAAATTAAAAAGGGTTGATGGTTGTAATTCATGGTTTGGAAATCCATGTGAAGACTATGATACATTCTTGATTAACCTTCAGTATGCTCATATGAGTGGTATAGTGTCTTCCAATCTATCTGACTATGAAATGTGTTGTACCTACTTTCTATGTTTTGGGATTTTTGGCTCATTTAGTGATTTGGTTTCCCTTTTTTTCATGGGAGTGTTTTCGGTTGGTTTTTTGTTATGTTCGTTGGGTATTAAAATTGATTTTTGGTTTATTTAAAAAAATTTCCAAAAATGAATGGAAATTTTGGTTTTGAACATGGAATAGTTTTGTTTTGAATTCAGAAAGAAAAATGTGTTGGATTTTGAAATGATTTATAAAGTGAATAAAGGGATGTTTATTTGGGAATTTGAAATGATGGTTAGTTTTTCATTAAATATATTCATAATAAAAACCATGGATTTTTTTGAAATGAAAAGTGTCATATAAAAAATTAAATTCTTCATTTTAAAAAAATTTAAAAAGGGGTCATTTTGGGAAGATATTTAGTGGAGTTTGGAAAAGTTACGAAAATGTAGAGTGAAGTGTCATGGATGTTTGGAAATTCGGTTGTGAAATTGAAAATCAAGTTGGGTGATTTCTATTGAAAATAGTGGTTTTTGTTTTCACCCTTGGTATCCCTATAAATGCTCATATATATATATATATATGTGTGTGTGTGTGTGTGTGTGTCTGTGTGTGTGTGTGGATGGTTTTATGTGGTAATAGGTTATTTGTAGAATAGGTATATGGGTTCTTGTGTTGGAACATGATGTATATATTTGATACTTTATGGGATTCCAATTGTGGATGTTTGATTTGTATGCCTTTCTTATTTTCTGGAATATGGTCTTAAGATGAAAGATTTTCTCTTTTGAAAATGGGTGTAGAGTTATTATTTCCTTCTTTGATTTGAGATTTCCTTTAAACCCTTCACAACTCAAAAAATCATATATTTCCACGGTTCAAAACTATGACAATAGGGCTCAGAACCACAGCCATAAGCTAGGGCCACATTTTTTCCCAACCATGGGTTATATCGTTGTGGTAGTAGGGTCTTACCTTTAGCTACAAATTTAACTATGGAAATAGGTGTCTCTATTACCAATTGTGGCATTTGAAATATGGCCATGGTTTTAACCATGTAATTATGTCTACATTTTCCATAGTTTTAACTGTGGCTATATCCTTAGGAAACCATGGCCATAACCTAAAAATAATTTGTGCCTTATCGGATTTGATCCCAGCACCTTCCCTTCACATTTCAACACCCTAACCACAACACCACCAAGGATTTTTGTATATATATATATATAATGTTATATATATTATTAAAACCCATGGAAATATCCTGAAACCCATGGAAATAGTTATTCCCACCATTTTTTGGTGGGAAATGTTTTCTACAGCGCAAGGGCCGGAGACCTATAGCCACAGTTTTCACAACTATGGCTATAGACCATCAAAAAAAAGGCCTATAGCCACGGTTTTCAAAACCGTGGCTATAGGTGTGGACTATAGTTCTGGTTTTGAAAACAATGGCTACAAGTGTGGGATATAGCCACGGTTTTGAAAACTGTGGACATATCCAATGAAAAAATGACCTATATCCATGGTTTTTAAACCATGGATATAAGTCCCATAACTGTTGTTGTAGACTCTTATATCCACGGTTTTAAAACTATGGGTATAGGTCCATGGTCGTAGCCTTTTTTCAATTAGTTCTTGTGTTTTGGAACTTCTATTGGTTTCTTGGGTTTTTTTATCTTCAATTTCATGTCGGAAATGTTTTAATTTCAGTTGATGGTTCATGATTGAGGTTTGAAGTTTTTATTTGATTTGTTCATTATCTATATTTCACTTCATGTTTTCATGGTGTGCCCCCACATAGTTCAAAGAGAATCTGAAAAGGTTGTGTTGTCGATTATTTCTGTATTTGTTGTTTGGTTGGTCATGTCCTTTCATAATCAGTTAGTTGTTTCAATTATGGATCCATGTGGTTCTCGGTATTATGAATTTTTCCAACTATCCTTGGATTTTAATCCTCCTCATTTCATTTGGAAATAAGGGACTGGGAAAGCCGAAGAGTGGTTGAAAACATTGAAGATATTCTCAATCAACTTGAGCTCTTTGAGTCTCTAAACCTTAAGTTCACAACTTTTATTCAAGAATCCTTCAGATTTTGGTAGTGAAATTCTATTTACTAGACCAAACCATTGAAGTTCCATTCTTAGTAAAACTTCAAGGCCTTCATCTGATAGTTTTTCCCCGATGTAGTGACAATACCAAAGGAGATGGAATTTTAAAAACATAGGAAAAGTGGCATGTTGGTTCTAGATTATGCTAGTATTTTTTCTAATTTGGTACCATATCTTCTAGAATTGAATGAGGATGAGTCCTTAAATGACTGATTCATTGAAAAGGGGATTCAAACATAGCTATTTTGGGCAATTTCATCTTTCCATGAAAACTATGAAGAATAAGTAAGCCCAACTATTTTGATAAAGGCCAATCGTGTCAGAGGTATATCAATGGTAGATGTCTCACATATCCCTGGGAGTAGTGGTTATGGATCTAGTATTGTTAAATGGGATTAATGCACTCATATCCTACTTATAAATGGTATGGATCAACCATTGTGTTTCATCTAATCAGAGCCATCTGGTAGTGAAGGATGGGTGTGCCATCAGTTTGGGAAGATGGTCACAAAAAGACGTCATGTCTAGAAGCACTGAAGAACTTTTGTACCTATGTATGATTGGGTCATCCAAAATAGTTCTTCTGAGGTGTTTCTAAGAAGCGATGTGGAGACAGATCCAACCCTTCTAAGGAACCCCAGCCCATCTAGAAAACCATGGTGTTGATGCAGTTTCTGTTTAATGTATATTTTTGTGTAAATGTTTCATTATTGTGCGATGTTGAATTCTAGTGGTTTGGTATTTTTATGGGTCATGTGAATGATTTCATATGTACATTAGGAGGTATCGTTATAATACTTATGGTCATGGGGATGTGATGTTCATTGTTTTACATTTTATTTATCATAGTATTGGTCTTCTTTAAATTTTTGAGCTTGTTCTGGTTAAGGGAGCCAATATTTACCTGGAATTCTAAAATAGTGGGGAGATCACCCTTAATGAGCTCAGGGTGAACGTGAATCCTTTGTCCTTGTAATTTTCATATTATGAATATCAAACTCTAGTTTTTTTGTGACCTTTTTTCCTACCCTTCCCGACCACTATGGGATTACATGGGGATTAATATGTTAGGGGTCAGGGTATTCTATGTTTTAAGAGCATGTATGGAATTTTTTCTTACCTTATCCTTATTATTCTATTTGAATGTTTCAATATTTTCAGCCGTTCATCTAGATTCCATGTTGGTTTCTTGATGTTGATCTTACCAGTTTCTATGGGTTTAGGGGCTCAAATACATGAATAAGGGTTATGTCATCATTCATCAGTCTTTTGGTGTCTGAGGTCTCATTGTGATGATGTTCCTTTGTGAACACATGTTTTGATTAATCCAAAATTTTGGGACATTCTTAGGGAAGAAAGGGAAAATGGTGGGGGGAATTGTCACACCTAGACCAAGTACAACCCTTTTTTTGTTTATTTTGGTTCTATTTTGGTCCCATTGAGTTTTCCCAAGCATTTATGAAGAAATTGTGGTTCTCATGCTAGTTTTTGGGTGGCAAAAAATCAGTGTACAGTTTTAGGAAATCATGCACCATACTATTTCAAATCGTGTGGACATGAATCTGGATCTTTCCAAACATCAAAGTTGGAACACGACCATACGACCTCCCCAGGAAACTGTGTGGCTTAATGCACTTTTGGTTATACCACCACACGATTGGCGCATGGTCTAGCTGACCATTAATCCAAACCATGCATCCTACCAAGTCAATAAAAAGTGTAAAATTACCACTTTTATCTCTTCAAGATTTATCCCTTTTCTCATATTCTCCACCCATTCAATACCCCGCAACCAATGATCCCTCTCATTGCCTCTCCCACGGATTCTTTTCCTCCTACATTGTGAAATGTTGAGATATCTTTCTGATTTATGGTGGATTTTCAAAGGTAATCCCTCTTTTCTTATCCTCCTTCCAACTTCCTCTACATTCTTCTAGTTCCCTCTCTTCTAAGGGTTTCAATGAACTAGGGTTAATATTGACTGATTTTTAAATTGTGGTTTTAAAAATTTAGTGGACTTATTGGTTTCTATGGCTTTTTTTAAACGACTAAAGGTGATTTTTAGTTGACGCCATTTTGGGAATCAAGATTTGATGTAGGTATTCCATATTTCCATGCCTTTATTCAGATTTCCCTAATTTATTATTGTTTTTATTGGGTTTTTTAATTTTTAAATTAATTATATTTGATATATAAGTGGTTTTAACCTTGTAATTATGTTATCATTAACCATTTGAATCACCTTCCTTAGTTTTAATTTGAATCACATCAGTTTTAAACATGCCTCGAAGATTATTTTGTTGGAAATACATTTTTAATGTTCAAGGAATTTCCTATATCTTTAATCATTAAAAATGTTATCACCCAATCATGGGGTTTGGTTTTAGAATTATAAATACTCTAGGAAAATCACATTTTCGTGATTTAAGGGAATTATTTTAATGTTTTAAGGCCCGGTTAGAATTTTGAAATTTTTTATGAAAACAGAAAACCCTCTCATGGAATGGACCATGAAAAGAAAATAAAATTTATGTGTGCTAAAATGTACATGATTGTGTTAATTATTAATGGACAGGATTAGGAATTTATGGTTAGAATTGTAAAGGAGGACGTACTTAAGGAGGGAGTTCATAGGTGAGGATTTGGATGAGTTTTGTGTAAAATGCTTGATTTTTACGAGGATCATATCTTGGTAAAAATTCACCTCCATTAGAATTATAATGGGATCCCTTGGATAGTTATGTGGGATCCCAGGTACACAGGCTACACCAACTAATTTTATGCACTAGCTAGTGACCCTTGATTAGATAGTCTTACTCCTCTTGGAATGTACCCCACGGTTGATCCTAGGAGGGTGTCTCCTAGTGTTTGGGAAGTGTTTTTGGATAATTGGTACCTATATATATTGATTATATGTGGTATATCGAGACATGTCCAAAGTTATCTCGACTAGAAAATGAGATCCCATGATTCATGTTTAATTGTTCACATAATTCTCTTTCATTTCTGAGTTTACTTATAAAATGGAATTCATATTTTGTACTTCACACTACAACACCTATATAATTCATTTTTAACTATTTCATTTGTATTACATTAAAATATTTCTCTTTTTTTTGAGAAACTACCTTGGAAATGTAACATTAAATTGTTCATTCTTAAAAATTCAAATGAGTTACTTGTATATGAAAATAAATGGAAAACCTTTTTTTATATACCCAGCCTTTCAAACTAGCATGAAATGAATCTTATTTTAAAGGTAAGGAATATGGTTTTGGTTATTCTTAGTATCCCTACAAAGCATCTTGGTGATCGTGACTACTTTATATTTTCTGGTCCTAGTTATTTCTCTACTGTGGTTTTCTCAAGAAACCAGTGTGGTTCTTTAGTGGGAGGTCACCCATGAGGTCACATAGAGGAAGGTCTAGTTTTATTCATTTTTGTTTCTAGTTGTTTATTGGTTCTGTTTTCTTATTTGGATGTTGT
Source organism: Viscum album (assembly GCA_963277665.1). Taxonomy (NCBI): domain Eukaryota; kingdom Viridiplantae; phylum Streptophyta; class Magnoliopsida; order Santalales; family Viscaceae; genus Viscum; species Viscum album. Next base: position 434,766,616 of record OY728161.1, read on the forward strand.
TAATGGGATAGGTCATTCCTATCTACATAATTTTGATACTTGGAACTAGTTTCTAGACCGGGAAAATTGGGAATGCCTCTCAGGCCTTTTCATAGGATGGTATGGGTGACTTGTTCAGGGTTGAATTGATTTTGTTCATGAATGTCATAATAGGATACATACATATTTCTGGATCTCTAGTCATTAGTCTAGCTATAACAAACATCAGAAACAATACCCACCTCTACGTATAATCTAGACGTGTACATAGTGTTTCCCATTAATGTAATATATATGGCTTGATTCCTTTCATCATAATATACATAGTGATTCCTATATCTCAAATATCATATCCATTTACAATATCTAACAAGAGGAAATCCCCCCCCCCCAACTGCATAGGGGTCAAGTCATACAAGATTTTTTTGTCAGTGTATGATTAATATCTGTGTATATTCATCTTGTACAAATAACATATTGGGAATAATTTTTCACATCAGTTCCTATGTCCTTACTGCATGATGTTAAAATGTAAGGAAAATTTATATGTAACATGACATTAAAAATGCACAAAACAAAAACTTGGTCACATTACATTAAAACTAACAAACAAAAATATCCCTACCATATTAAATTAAATAAAATTGTGAGAAAATATGTCCCCAATAAAAGACATTCAACTATTCTAGGCATCACCGATTTTTAATCCCTTATTATTGGAACATGAGAACATTATCCCATTCACCTAGAGAATGGGGTACTTCCATTATATTTTAGGTAATTTAGTCCATAAACCACACTTCATGTATCAAGAACCTCATGTTTCGTTACTCCTTCCATGAAACATGGAAAAGATACTCAACTTCGAGGTACACTATTATTGACAATTAATGTATGCCTATGGATCCTGAATATACACTTATGGTCATTAACCAAATGCATCACTCTATAAAAAGGGAATTCTGAAACTTGTGTGGCCTTAAATAACTATGGTGGAACTCAAACACCATTCTGTGTTCTGAAATACTCCCGGTATGAGTGTCCCAAACCATTCTCATGATTGAAGAACTTTGTGTCATCATTTACAATATCTGCATCTCCATATCAGAAGGATATTAGAGTACTCTTCAACATTGTTATCCTAGTTATGCTCTTTTGTAACATTCCATCATATTAGGTCCATCTTTTTCATGTCCTTATACTTCATAAACATTGGTCAAAGTTGTATGAACATAAACTCTAGCCTATGATGGTCCAAATCACTAGAACATAAACTGCTACTGAAAGAGGAACAAAACTCATTAGGTGAAAAACCTGAAAAGTGAAACCTATGAAAAATAAATGTTTCACTCGCTAAAATCTTCCTCTTTAGAGTTTAGGAAAAAAATAAGGTGAAAATAAATGAGGGAGAAAGCTTGTAGGGCCTACTCTGTATCCTCATTAAAGGCCAAGCTATGATCTCTCTACCCACTAGTTCAAGAAAAATTTAGAGTTATAATTTTTCCCATCAATTCAATATGAGAATATGTTTTCTAGGTGGTGGAACAACAATTCGGGTTTTTGAACCCTTACTGAGTATTACACTATCCATAAGTCACATTTCAATATTTGGGGTGCCTAAACTCACTAAAATATTCCAAGTACATCAGAAAGGTCAACTATCATCAAGGGTCCCTTTTCTTGACTATGTATTCATGCATATGACTCATGTATATACACATTTGATCATCAAAATAATGCATCACTCTACAAAAAATGATTTCTAATCCTTCATATACATCACCTCATACCATAAGAACTCAAACACCTCAGTGTGTTATGAACTACTCCCAATGTGACTCTCCTGAACCATCCTCATGACCTAAGCATTTTAGGCCATGATTTATAATCCCCATTCTAAATTATTCAAGAATATTTGAAACTCTCAACGTTACTTCAACATGTCTTGTACCCTTTCTTAAGACACGAATGTTAAACTCCATTCCAAAACCTTTGATGTCCCACACCTCATGATTCGAAACCATAGGGAATAGGGCTCTGGATTCCCAATTAATAGTCGAACTGCCCAAGGTTTCTATAATACTTCTCGGATAGCCTCATTCCATACCCAACCACATCATTTGGATCTTTGGGTCTTCAAATATCTTTTAAAAACCTTGGAAAAGACGTGTATATTATATTATTATTAACCATGATACTAATTTATAAGGGCATAGACCCTCCAAATAAAGACATGTCCTCCTTTAAATAAAGGTGCTTGAATCCATGTGAACCTGTAAATAGCATGATGATACCTAGAATCTCTGGATGTTGTTGGTAATCCCCAAAATATCTTCCCCATCCTATATTCATGGCCTCAAAGTTGTGGGATATTACTTATATCACCCATATTCCAACTATCCATATGGGACTAGCTTCCCTATTATTTCTCCCTCAAGTGATATTATTCCTATAAAACATCCATGACCCTTAGAAATGAGTAGAGACACCTCAGTTTGACAGTTCTCCAAACACATAATTCCCCTGGACTACCAACTAGAGGCATCTCCTCCTTACAAGAGAGGATCTCTAATACCCATGAGAATTAGTAACACCATAGAAGAACTCAAAACCACATTTTGTTGTGTGACAATCAATGTATTTCTCCACCATATTCCATGATCACCTATCAGGTCCAAGACAAAAACCTTAAAACTACAGGAATATATGATCCGAGCTGAAATACCCAAAACTATGACAATAGGATGATTGAGCCAAAAGACCCTAAATTATAGTAATACAAGTTCTGAGATAAGAGAACCTAAACTATAATAGTAAAAGGACCAAGATAAAAGAACCTAAGCTATAGTGATAAAATGTCTAAGATATAAGACTCAAAACATATAGAAATAGAAGTTCCAAGATAGAAGACCATAAAATACAGAAATAGAAGGTCCAATATAAATGAACCTAAAATATAGAACTGTAGAAATTTAGTTTGGATAAATGGAAACTCATGTAAGTCGCATCATATGTCCTAGGAAAAATCAAGATATTCTCACCAAGCCTATAGTATTTAGAAAAATTAAGATCGCTCTCCCTCAGTAAAATATATACAACCAGAGTTATCCCTCCAGGAATTAAGTGATCTCAAAATACCTAGAGAAAAATAAATCAACAAATAATCCATTGTTGGTGGCCATTCATGGTCACTTATTGAAAATAATATGTTATGATTTATGTATTCAGATCTATGAATTTATTTGTACTTGATGTTATGAAAAGGATGGGTATTTTTGGTGATTCATATAACAAAGGTCAATAAAAAATCATGAATATGATAAATAAAATAAAAACTAGGCAAAAAAAAAGGATGTTTAGAAAACACATTCATTAATAGTGTTCAAAAGCGATAAATAGTCATATTTCAAAGTCTCCATGATTCACATCAAAAATCATGTGCATCAAACTGTGATAGGATTCGATCAGCTATGGTGGCCTTGTCAAAAAGGGTTTGGCAATAAGTGTTAATTGAACACTATAGTGCCACTCGTCTAGCCTCTTCCCCTTTTCCCCATGATGTAGAGTCTTGAATATTAAAATTATCTCCTCAAATAACTTTTGGGAAGTTTCCAATGAGGTTGACAACATTGAAATATCTGACCCTAGCAAGGGAAACCTCACCTTAGAAATCTTTCAAGCCCCTTTCATTGGTGGCTGAATCTTATTGGGTCTGGAAAATTTGTTTCATACTTCATAGAATTTTTATCTGTAAAAACCATCCACTTACAAGTAATTAAATATATGATGAAGGAATTCCCCTTAGCCATTAATGTTATTAAAATGAGACTTAGTAATCAAGGTGTGGATGTTCTTCTAGATTGGCTTATTCAATGTCTAAACTCATGTGTCCAATAGAACAAGTAAATCATGAGGGTGAATAATTGGTTCAAATTAAAAGTAAGGAGAAACGGAATACACATATTTTCTTCCCTAAAAATGTGTATCACCCATTTCCCATGTAGGAGGATTAATCTCCTCAATAGGTTCTACCTAACTGTCAGGATGTTCGTCACTAGAATGGGAGTGCCTCCTCACTGTTTCCCCTAGGTCCTAAATTTGCTCCATCATCACCACATACACAGGTGTTGGTGATAAATGTTACGGGTCTTCAAGATGAACCATCCATATTATCACACAACCTGTATTAGTTGTTAAATATTCCTGGTCATAATCCTATGAAATTATGTCAGGAGCATTAGTAGGATGAAGAACGATTTTAGCATCAGTTTCATCACATGCCAACTTCATCCAAAACTGGTGGATGATCTCAGTGTGTCTTTCTCCTCACACACCAACCAAAGTAAGAGGTTAGACCCTTTGGGGTGCATCTTAACTAATGAGAAAACTCATAAGGTTTATATTTCTTGTAGATGGCCAGATCATCCATCCTAGTTATGAGAAACTCATCCCAAAGTGATATCATATTGGACATTTATTCAAGGGATCCACAAAAATTATCTTTGATTATCATAGTCGATATGGTATAAGGGTTGATATTAAAGTTGTTGGATTGGATAAGTGCATCTGTAACCATATCATATCATAGTGAAATGGCCCCAATTCCAGTTATGTTTAAAAATTTGGAATGAGATAAAACACCAAGTATCCTGGTGGTGTTGTAATTTTCGTAGCAATAGAAATGGTCCCTTATCCACCCAAATAAAATTTTCAAAGGAAAACTGATCATATAAGGGATGATTATTTGATGAATGTGTAAAAAGATATGGTAAAGGTATGAAATGTTTGACACCACCGTATTAAGAAGATGTCGCTCTATAGGCCACACTGCCATTATCATCATACTAACCCATATTCCTGAATGTGTCTCCCTAATTGGGAAAATTCATCTATTTAGGAACATAGACATAAAACCCTCCAAACTATGGATCAGAGAGATCTTTGACCTCAATTGATATACCCATGAAGTATAATACCCAACTTCCTAAATGGACTAATATAATTCATCAGAATCGCAACCTTTTTGGGAAGGGCACTGATGGGGGTGTATAGCAGTTATCCTGATGTCGTTATCGTGGAGGAAAATGTTGATCTAATATTTGAAGTAGATAAGAGATATCATTATAATCTACTTTCTTATCTTCTCATTTAAAATGGTGGGAACTTCCCCCTCCAATAATAGAGTCTGCAAAGGATCATCCCAAACATCAACGGTAGGGAGGAACTCATTGTACATCTCTCTGATAGGGTGGATCCTGCTTAGTTGGTAGATGTCCCAATGGCTTACTCCCACATCATCAAGGGATAGATTAGATGTTTTGGTGCTAGGTTACCCACAACTAACCATCTATTGAAGAATATTTGGTTGGAGATAGACAATAAATTAGTAAATTCATACTACTTCATAAATATGGACACGATACAACTGATTAGTAAACTCTAACCAGCTTTCCCTAACCCATGATAGAATTTCCCATTCATCAAAAAAGGTACAGTCTGAATAGAGGACTGATAGTGAACTCCATATGAAACTTGTATTGTTTAGAGAATATAATAATATACTCAAATAACTCTAAGAAATAGGTCTATAATAAAATAAAAATCCATTCATAAATAATGTAGACTTTTCCAACATATAAGACAGACCATGGGGTTGAGTTGTGACCAGCTGGGCATCCTTATTAATTTTCATCTGAATACAATCAGAAGAAGCTGACAACTAGTGAGACAGTAAATTGAATTCTGAATTGGGGATGGAAATATCATCCACATTATGAACCTATATATAGGAACCCAATGTGGTAGAAAATAATTATAAACCTCATATGGGAGGAACCTCTTTAAAAACACATTATCAGATATCATAATATATTAGGGGTCTACGTTGCAATTTCTAGCAATAATGGACCTCTAATTGGCCACAACAAAATAAGTGTGGTGGGAACTAGAAGCTACCTGAAAAGATTAAGTGGCATATGACACACATAAAAAATTAATTTCCTAAGGGGAAATAAAAAATAAACTATCATCATAATATTCATCACATGAATCAACAAGGGATTCACTAATTGAATAAATGATTTTACAAATCACCCAACTCTTGAAGATATTGTAGACCGCATGTATCTATATGGAATTTCAAAACATCATGCCTGCTCAAAGGCTCATAATTTCATGATTGGGACATGGTCATACAAGACACAAAATATTAAAATGCACATGAAATAAAGATACAAGATCCAGAAAAACCATCAAAACGATCATGTATCCTCATGTCCAATGTTCAAACAAATACTGAAATAATGATCATGATTAGTTTGGATGGGTGATGAAGAAAAATGAGTCTTGTGAACGAGAATTTGTGAAAAGGTCATGTGGTGAGGTCACAAGGCCAAGTCTTATGGGAAGTTCTTAGAGTGGGGTTTCATGATGGAAGTAGGTCGAGATAGCTTTGGAGAGGTAAGAAGTGATTTATTATTCCCTATACACTCCCTTATTTTTAGGGTGCTCTATGGAAGTCGAAACATCACTAGGAATACCAAGCATCACCCAAAACACCAATTTGTGACCAAACCAATGACTTGGGTAGGCATTTACAATCCTCAGAACTAAACCCTTGTCCTTTCAAATGTCCCCCCTGAGGAGGGAAATTGTTAATTCCTGAAAAATGAGCATCTAAATATTCACAAATGAATAAATACCATAATATGGGTATTATGTTCCCTAAAAAAGTAATGTAAGAAGAAGGTAGCCAAGGCTTATGGATCACATAAACCTCGAAGAGATATATGATCATGTGACCATTGTAGATATCACAAAAAAAGAACCATTTGTAGCATAAAGCCTATGGAAGATCCCGCGCAACCCCTCTAATAAGTGTTTACACTTTTGTGAAGTCCCCCCAAGAACTTTTTGATCATGCGGAGGTAGCTAGATGGAGTTTCCCCAGGTCAAGAAACCTATAAAATAGTAGATTCCTATTAAATTATCCAAAATTATTTTGAAAATATGATGAAAATATCCAAAATATGGGATCCTCTTGCGATCATCGAGATCATGTGATGCATCACTGAAGTCAAGAATGATTTTCCTCCGCAACATTTAAGAAAAATCGTGAGATTCCTAAACTTTTTAAAATAATTAAATTACAAAAATAGGAGGAGGAATCGAGCCACACATAGCCATAAAGTAATGTGACATTCCCTGGGTAGCTTCCAAGACACCACAAGACCCTAGAGACATGTTTTCCTCCTCTCCCAAAGGTCTCCTAGCATAACGTCCTTGCCACACAAAGGTCCTCAAACATTTTTAGGAAAACTCACACACCCAATTTTCCTCTATAAGGAAAAACATATATCTTTTTCCATATAATTTTCATGATTATCTATAGGACCTTTCATGGTCTCATGACAGACCTATATGTGGTAGATTTATTGTCTTCGACAACACTCATGTAACCTCACAAGATCCCAAACCAATGTGACATAAAAAAGAAAAAAGAGGTTAATGATAGAGAATTTCATGGTCATAAGAGGAATATGACATGTCTAGGTTTTCCACAGAATTCTCTCATAAGAACATTTGACAATCCGGTTATACTTTTTGAAGGCCCCTAGAGAATCTATCACTGTCTCATGATGGATCCTTAAAAAATCACTTTAGATAATAAGAGAGCCTTCTAGTAGAAACCTTTTCTGTTAAATACACTTTTAAATGTCATCATTACAAAATGGAGGTTATCTTGGAATGTCTACATGGTTCATAAAAACTAAATTAATAATAAATTATCGAATAAAGGAGAATTCGATAGGATGCTCTTGCGGTGGATGAAAATAATGATATGCCCCGAAAAATAACATGGTGTGAACTCACATATTTTTTGAAATCGATACCCTCCGCTAAATATAGTCATGTTTCCGGTGATACACGTTATGAAATATAGAAAATTATAGGGGTTTTGAGGCCTATAAATACTCACCATGGCATGATAAATGCATCTCTTCATGATCGGGCAAAGATGATTCTTTCCTTGGAACCTCGTACCAGTACAAGAGTGGATTTTTTGGATTGGTTGATCTCATTACCATAAAGTCTTCCTGTCATGTAATATTAGGGGAATAGTCATAGATATCATTAGACATACATAAACACTTCTCACGATCACTCATACATCATACAAAGGACTTCTGGAGGGTCTTGTAAAGAATATCCCGCATAACTGCAAGATCAGGTGACACTTTAAATTCAAAAACATTGAAAAAATATACTGAATTCACAAATAGAAGGTTGGAACAAATACTAAAGGGTGTGAGACTTAAGAAAAGACATATAAGATTTTCCTCATGTGCTTTTCATGAACCAACCAAAACACATGACAGAACCAGAACATGTCACCCAATTCTTGTGTCACTCCATTTCCATACTATTTGGATCATGTGAAGTCCTCTGGACATGTCAAGACAAGTCATACGGAACTCCCTTAGAATACCACCCGAGTCTCGTGAAGTCCTCCAAGATCTCCATAAAAACCTAAATGTTTCCTTCATACATGTTTCTTACCTCATGCAGTGACACCAGTGTAAGATAGTTGAGTCCTTTGAAATCACCTGGGCATTTCAACTAGCTCCCACAATTCTATCTAAGAATGTAATCTATATATCGTGATAACCCTCGAACATGTTAGTTGATCACGCATCACCCTCTAGTCATGTTTTAGTGACTCTCGCAATTCCCATTATGATTGTTAGCCCTCTCTTATGATGACACCAGAGTAGGCTAGATAGATCATATGACACCCTCTAGACATGCCAACTAGGATCGTACGATGGCCTCTATGATAAGTCATCAAGGTCTTATGATGACTTCCAAACCAATTTTACTTGATCATGTGATTATATTTGGACATTTTCGCAACATATAAATACATTTAAAGACATCCTCTGACATGTTAAATAGACAATCAAGGCATATGAAGAAGGCAGTCAAGCAAGATAGGCTAATAACCATGCGGTCCAAAAGGGATTCCAAGGACATGACAACCCTGTATTTTCTTTGAAAGTTAGAACCAATTAGAAGGGATGTGTTAGTTCATAAGCCCCAATTAAAATATAAATATAATGAATTTTATTCCTTCTATAACCAAGATACTCAAGATGCCTATATTAGGCTCAATCATCATATTATGATTCTATAGGGTTTCCCCTGCACATAATCCCATATTCACATGAATTGAGACCGATCGCCTACCATCCCTTGTTTCCCACACTGCGCATAGTTAACATAGACTTACAGAGCTTCAATGGTCATATCATTAGGATAGGGAAATGTCAGTGTGTAAGCCCCAACCAATGGAACTATAATGACTCTAAATATTTTCATAACTAGGATGTGTAGGCCGCCTTCCGAAGGTCGGAGCTCTATATTAACCATCTCAAGGGTTGTCTCATCCCTTAAGTACTACACCCATAATTAAGGGATCTAATTATCTTACATACCTTGTTTTATACACTAGGAATATATCATATATTCATAGGGAGTTTCAATAATCATATCATTCACAAAGGTAAGTGTCAATGTATAATCCCCAACCAATTAAACTATTATAACTCTAATTCCTGGCATAACTAGGATACACAGGATACCTCCCTAAGGTCATATCTCCATATCAAAACATAAAAAGAGTTGTCCAATTACATAGTTCCCATACTCAAATTTTGTAATACTAATTACTTATAATCCCTTCTTTCTAAAAAAAATCATGGATCACATGGGCTTAGAGAGTTTTGAGGGCCATGTCACCAATACCATAGATCTCCACCAACTAGAGTAATCTCAGTATATATACATCGATGAGTGGAATGATATAATTTACTCCCTCTTATGAGGGTATATACCTTCGAGGTAGTCCTATGGTCATGATTGAACTACAATAATTTTGATTCTTATTGTAATCAGGATACGTAAGATTCCTCCTTAAGACTCGAACTCAAATATATCGTTCCATAGTTCCCAAAAATATTTCATTTATGTATAATGTTAAACAACATGGTTTTAGAGAACTATATGGATTTTTATTCCAATAAATAATAAGGATAGGTATGATGCCTCATAATGTCTCAACCCCCTCCTCAATAATACTGATCACCTCCCTACATTTGAGAAAATTCTAAAGTATCTGGTTATGTGACATCTTCTTATAAGAAACTATTTGTTACTATGAAACTAGTGATGAACCTTGGATACCTACAAATGGATTTAATAATGATAACTCCAAATTCTATTTATAAAAGTGGTTAACATATAATCACTCTTTAAGACTAATCAATCTCGTATCACAATTAAGAAGAGATTCTCGAACAGATCTTAAATATATAATAGAGTCTTGGAGTTGGAAACAATTCCTCCAAATAAGGGTGATTTGATGCTAACAACACATCATCTTGACCAATGAAAGTTTTTTTTAATGGGGTCTAAAACCCCAATTGACCACATTCCTTTGGAAAGTAAGTTCATACCCAGTTTTGAATATGGGACCCATTGGGAGTTTCCATTAACTATGAAAACAGTGTCCTTTAAATTAACGATTGTACAAGAAATGAACCCCCCCCCCCATAATAAATCACTGGGAAAACCTAATTCCACCTAAATAAGGGTTCTTGGCCATCTAATTTTTAATGAAACAATTTTATTTGTTTTAAGAAATTATAAAAGTTCCCTCGCCTCAATTGTAAAAGTAAACATCGTACCTCAATTCATTTCAACACATTCAGCCTTATAACTCAACCACCATCTACTAAATTATATTATCCATTTACATATACACATTCTAGATAATATTTAATCCCCAAAATACCAAACCTATATCCCTTTAAAGGATATATAAAGGCATCATTTTGAAGAAAAAATAATCTCTCTAACTGATCAATTTATTTTTCTACTATTATTTACATCCTATAAAACTATTATATTTATCATAAAATAATAGATTTAGATTCATCAATTTGATTAAATGTTATTATTATTATTGAAACACCATCATAAACCCTATTTCCAATCAAATAAGATGTGAACGTGTCACTTGTTCCTATATACGACTTACCATCTCCACGTAGCGATATAAATAATTTTTCATCGCCATATATGATGGATGAGAATTATACTGATTTTAATGTTTATATATGATATATACGACATAATTTTAGTTTTTTAATTACAATATCATGTCTTCCATTCTGTCATATATCCTTTTGGAAAAACTATAACGTCGCTCATGAGTACATATGGACTACCATCACCAAGATGTGATGTTATTCATTTTTTATTTATATTTAATATGTATTGTAATAAATATTAACTTGATTAATGTATGTGACATATATTATATAATTACAATTCCAGTAAGATGAATTATTATTTAACTTTCTTTCATCCAGTCAGTCGACAAATGGAAACTACATTTTATCATACATACAACCTACCATCTTTATGTACATTGTAATTCATTTTCTATATCTATTTTTTATAAATGGTTATAAATATGTGTACTATTATTATATATAATGTTTCTAACATTATTAATATTATGTAAATAATGGTACCACGATCCATGTAAAAGGATCGTGACTACTAGAACAAAAGATGCTGGGAAAATGGAACAATTATCACACAGAATAGTGATTTTAATAGTAATTGATTATTAAAAAGATGATAAGATGGTATAAATAAGTCTTAAATGGTAAGGTATATATATGGTTTTTGGAATAAATGTATAAAAAATAAATATTCCTTAAAAATTACATTTTAATATGAGTTGGGAAATGCTAGACTTGACATAAGGCATTATTTTAAAATCTCATCATTATTTGGGATTATTTATGTTTATGTCCCCTTTAGTGAATATTTATCTTCTATGTCTATGTTTTCTAAAAAATATAATTATTTTTTACTAATCTCCTATAATTGATCAACATCAATTTTACCGTTGTTTAACTTTTTACTAAATGGTTTGAAAGGAATCATTATGTAGTTTTTCAATTCATGTACTTTGTGAATTTTCTAAAAATATATATAAGTAATTTTTTTAGGTTATATAGAATAAGATAATTTCTTCAATATCATGATGCCTTAATTATCTGAATATACATTTAAAATTTTACATTTTTATTTTCAACTTAATTTATTGTATTTATATATGCACAAATTTTCAAAAATGATAACTAGTTTTAAGACAGAAAAGTTATTTACCTCAAGAAATATTCAATGTGATATTTTAAAATAATTTTCCCATATAAGATGATATCATTAAATTATACTTAAATTTTATTGGGGATATTATTCAAGGATTCCATCATTATTTTCTTATGGAATAATTATGTTTATAATGACAAGATGTTGATAAAACATGTTCCCTTTCCATGGGTTATACATTGATGATATTCATTTATTTTTGTGAGTTATAAGATGGTGAATATTTTATGATCTTGTGGAACATGTATGTATGTATTTCTTTATGTGATTTGTGGGACCTATATATCCCTCCATTATTTTCATAAAGGTGGATAACTCATGACGTAGATATGTTATGTGTAGACTTGAATCCATGTTCCCAATTTTATATATGGACCTAGATTTAATGTCTATATGTTTATGAGTGGAAATGGAATTCATGTCCATATGTCTATGTGTATTCCTATCTTTCGTGTTCATAAAATTATGTGTAGATCTAGTTTCATGTCCATAACTTATTGTGAGGCCCTAATTTACTATCCTCAACTAAATGTGTGAACGTGTTTCTATTTATACATGTTTATAAAATAATATCCTTATGTGTATGAAACAATCCCATTTCTTATATACATTTTATTTCCTCATGGATTATATTATATGATTATTTTATGTCACATATATTATTAACTTCCAATCCTTATTCCATCACTGAAGATTGTGATCTATGATATGCAGGGTTTAGATTTCAAATTTTAAATGCATGTTCTCATGCCCTATTCTTATGTTATGTATATGTTATTATCGTTATCTCTCTTTTTTAACCTTACTTGGCATATTCTATCACCATTTATTATGTTTCATTCCCACAGGTTATGAACAAAGTTTCTATGAATGATGTATCTAATAAGGGTTCTAGTTAAAAAGAACTTTTTTGGACATTTTGAAGATCATTTATAAACCAGTTATTTATCTGTCTAAGATTCCAATGGCACTATAACTATTTGATTTAAGTATATACTTGAATGTTTGGTAACATTTGTTCATCTACATATATGTAACAAGTATATATGAAAATCAAATGTTATTATAAATATCAGTGTGAATTTCATATTATATTTGAATAGAACATGTATTTTGTTCCAAATTGTGATATAAACCAACTATAATTGAAATTTCATTCATCAAAATCATGTATGAAATGTAAAATAAATGACATGAATATTATCTTCATTAATAATAAAAATCTCCTCTAATTATCTTATAGAGATGTTGTATCAATGTACCTATTAAAATAATATTTTTTATATGATTATAATGAATATGAAAGGATCAATTTAGTTCCTTGAGTGACTCCCTTTACTTATCTAACATTATATATTATTAAGGAATGGACCATAAGAAATGTCAAAAATTATTTTGTTTACTATTATTTCTATAAAAATTACTAATAGAAATAAAATTAAGGGAATTCTTCATGTGCTTTAATATCTTTTTCATGTTTGGATATTAAATATAGTATTTTCATATTAGTAATTAATCATTAAAATTAAGGATATTTCATGTGTTATTCACATTATAGATGTATCAAAATCTTATAAATATGTGATGTATTTTAAAACATATATAATTTGTAGAGACCAGAAGCTTGAAGTACATGGACATTACATTACTTTTGCAGAATACTTAGTACATAACAAAAACACACACACAAGGATCATAATAGTTTAGTGTCATTGGAAACTCGGAATATAATCTTCTAATCGTGGTGAAAGATCTTCAACATCTCCCATAAAGATCTTCCTTTTTTTACCTAAAACCTTTCATTATATCCTGGGGAAAAGAAAACATAAAAGGGTGAGCTCAAATGCTCAGTAAGGGTAAACAAAAGAAATATCTATCACAACATTTTCATAAGAACGTAACATTTTGGAAATCTTAACCTGCAAAAGAGAGCATAATTTCATAACATGGGATAAATCATAGTAGTGAAATGAAATCCCAATAATCATAAATTAAAACATGAAACTTTGTGGCATACACACATAATCATAGAGAATCATATCTTATTAGTCAAGACTCATTGCCAAGACTATCTTAGTGGACAAAGTCCATTTCTGAACCGAGTCACCCTCATTTCAGTCCTGTTTCACTGAACCGGTATAACCTACCATTCCAGCCATGTCTATCTCATGAGATATAAAATCTTTACCCAATGCATTAGAGGGAGATATAGGTCCCACCCATCTCATAATTATACCATTCTTATGTGTGCCACAAAATCATAAATCATACATCATTGCATAAGCCATGCAATAAAAATGGGAATCTCAAACATCATGACATCATAAAACAATTCATATAGGATAAAGGAATTCATAAAAATATTTCCATCACAACATAATCAAATCCATGTAATAATAAGGATATAAACATAACCCTTTATTATCTTAGATGGAAAATAAATTTGATAAAACACTTGAACTCCATTCTTGAGGAAAATATTATTTTTACTTCAAAAACACTTTTCCTTTCTTAACATGTCATAAAATTATAACTAAAAGAAGTTGATTAAAAATAAAATTGAAAACATGTAAAGGAATCTTCTTGGAAATAATATTTTAAAAATCCATTCATGCCGTATGAGTTAAAAGAAAACATTCTTCTCGTACTTTTGTCAGAAAAGTAAAAAAGTACCTCGTACGAAAAACGACAAAAGATTCCATTCATATATTTTACTGAAAACTCACCGAAGGGTAAAATAGGATTTAAAAAATTGTAGGTGGATGGAAATAATATTACATATTGAGGAAACATGGATGTGGGTGATAAAATACACCCTAGTAATTGCTAAAGTATAAACAATCTCAGATAAAAATGAGATTGTGATATTTCCCTTACCTTACGTCCGATATGATTTGTATGTATCTAAACCTCCTGTATAATGATTTAAATAATGTCATTAACTTATTAAAGAATCATATTCATTGTTATGATATCATATATGGTTCACTTATGACTTTATATTACCTGTTCTTTTGTAAATTCCATGTTAAAGAAGCGTTTTGGGTAAAATTGTTTCATTTATCGTAGGTGTTTGGACTAGTTGTTCTTGACATTATTATTACTTATATCATGATTTACTTACTTCCAGAATATAAAATATGATTTATATATCATATATATTCATTATATATATATATATAATAGATAGACAAATGAAATGAAACACACCGTTCATGAAGACGGTAGTCCGTACGTACGCATGAACGTTGTTTTCCTGTCCTTATTGTCTTGAATGGAAGTAAGTAGATGACATATATATATACATAAATCCAGTAGATTTACCATGTCATACATTTCATTATTATTCATTATATATACTTTATAATAATTCTGTAATGGTTAACATGGATAATGAATCTCATCGTGTCGTGGATAGGTAGTCCGTACGTACGCACGAGCGATGATATCGTTCCCATGGTTGTGGTATTGTTTTGAAGTGTATGTATACTATTTTAGAATCAATATCACTTTATAATAATCATATATAGTTACTCATTACACCATTATACACATCCAATTAAGGTGGTGGCGGAAAATAGATTACACCACGGCGTAAAGATGGTATTCCGTACGTACGCACGCGTGGTGATTTTGTTTTCTGTAGGATGGATAGATGGTGAAATAGGGTTGTTTCATACTTATAATAACATATCAGTATATGATTGATACTGATGTTATTACTTCATAATGAAACATCCTAATAAGAAGAAGTGGAAGATTAAATAAAGTTGAAAGAATTGGTAACGGACATTACCTCTTCTTTGAAGCACCTCTTTGAGATCGCCTTTTAGGGCACTAAAATTGGTCTTTGAGAAAGACCAGAACCTATATGATGTTTCTATGGAAGTGGAGAAGAGAATTTGATAGGGGTTTGCCGAGCATGAATTCTCAAAGTGGTGTTAGGAAGAGGGGGAGGAGGTGCCCTTTTATAAGGGAGGAGAGGGGTACCTTTGGAATAACTAAAACTATTATTTTATTATGAAGTCAAATTCGGTTTTAAATAGCTACAAATTGATTTATTTCGAAGATAAGGTGGGTATGGGTCTAAATCCTCTCATTCAATAGGATTTAGACAAGTTTAGGTTATTATTTTAACCTTATCAATTAGATTTAACTCTAAGTTAAATAATTTAACTTTTACCGTGCCTTTTTGTTTTCTTACACTATATGTTTAATAAACTTACCATAACAAGTCAAACGAACCCCAAGTTTTTTATTATTAATATATATATCCTTATCTAAGTCAATTGGCCGAACCTTAGATTTTTAGGAATTAAATAACAATTAATAATATAATATTTGTTTTGAAAACTATTTTATGTCAATTTTGACACTATTTGGTACATGATTTTTATGAAATTCATAACAGAATTATAAGTTCGAAAAAAGTTACTTATATCAACAATAACATGTCATATTAACCTAGAAAATTAATTTAAGTCATAAAAAGTCTCAAATTACATTTATTTGGTCATTTATAACATCAATTATATCAATATTTCATTAATAAGAAAATTACTGCATCATCTTTGTGTCATAATAAATGATAATTATTTAATACCTAAAAATTCCAAATAAATTCCTATGATGTAGATACTTGTATTAGCTTTCTGGAGACTATTCATGTTTGAAGTTTCATGATGTTTATCACTAAATTAAAATTATTATACTTATAAGATTTAAGAAAGTGACATGTTGTCACATTCTTTGGTTTTAATAATAATTAAATTATTTTCATGGACAAAAGTCCATAAAATGCATCTAATCCGACCCTTAGGTTATATGGGTCTACATTTGGCCATAAAATAGGATTTTTACAAGTGTTAGGGTAATTTTATAATCTTATATTTACCCTTAATTACCCGATTTACCTTTAACTATAGTAAATAAAATTTACCGTAGTTACTATTCACAATGCCCAAAAATAAAAAGTAGATTATTAACATAATTTGGACCCACTGATTCCAAATATCGAATCCATTTTTCCAAATTCAATACAGAAAAGATGCATAAATTAAATTAAAATTAATCTCGTTGTCGAAAGAAAACGGGTTTTTCTTTAAAACATTGCAAAAGATTGAATTGATTTAACCTACGAATTCAAGGTAAAATCAATGCTAATGACATACATTATATTAAATGGTAAACATATATTATATTTATACTTTAAAAACATTCAATATTATAATTTAACCACATAATATATTATGATAAAAAAAGTTGTTTTTAATTAAAATATAGCGTGTTTTTACTATTCATTAAAATATGAATGTTATCGGAAAAATATCAAAACTTTATCTAATGTAAATTTTTATATCCTGATTCAAAATAAGAATTTTATTTTGTAAAATTGAACATATAAACATGTCAAAACAAGATTTAAAGTGGGTGCGCCATCAAAAGGCGGCAAAACTGCATTTTTTGAAAAATACTTATTTTACCCGAAAAATTTATTTTGTTCTTATACTATGTTCTAGAAAATGTGTAAGATGAATAATAATGTTATAAAATAAAAAATTCAGTTAATACTATTCATAACGGATAGTTCATGACAATATTATAATAATATATCGTTGTTTATTAAAACCCGGTATTGCGTACAACACACGCTATCAAGGAAGGTCGTGATTGCGTGTAATTCAAGCCAAGTCAGGGTTGTGTGTTGTGAAAGAATCCTTCGTTGTTTCGTATAATAGAATCCAACCATATTTTATTTATACATTGAATATATATATATATATATATACTCAATGTTGCGTAGAATAACTATTATCAAAATTGTGTGTAACACGATCCAAGAATAGTGTTGCGTATACTGCAAGCTAATACGGTGTTGCGTATAGCGCAAGGTAATCTTGGTGTAGAATACAACACAAGACATTAATGAAATTAAAAGAATATTTTTCATAAAATCTCGGGGTGTTACATTCTACCCCCCTTAAAATGAATTTCGCCCTCGAAATTCATCAGGGTTATAAATGGTTTACTATTCAAAAGTTTCTTTAATAGAAACCCACATCGTAAAAAGGAATACCAAAACCAATCTTTAAAAACAAAAGTATGAAATGTAACGGTTACCCAAATAAACTAATCATTGGGTTTCCACATAGGTGAAAATATGTATATGGAAGAGAAATCTAACCATCATGTTCTGATGGAGAGTGGTAGAGAACATGGCTATGGAAAAGCCAGCAATCACAAAGCCATAAATTTGTGACGATCTAGGGTACCATCTGATTCATCAGATATAAGGGTACTATGACAACATTTTTGGTTTTCAAGATCATTTCCCTGAAGTTGAAGAATTTGAATTAAAATAAATACTTACTTTATTTTGGTACAATCTCACTGTTGTTCGTGCCTTGAACAATTTCCACTTCATCTCTTAAATAAATGAAGTTGAATTTGTTATTCGTGAAGTGTTAGCAGATCATGTGATAGAATGACGGGCCATTATATCTGTCTCAAACAAAAGGTTAGCAAAAGTTATATACATAAGTCGATCTATAGTGAGATTAATCATATATGGTTCCTAAAATGGACTTATACTTCATATATCATACTGCTTAATATAATAAAACTAGTTTCTACTAAACAGGGACTTCCTGTAGGTCAGTGGTAGGCGATAAAGGCCAGTCGCACTTCGGTTGTGGGTTCGATTCCCACGGCCTTGTCCGACGCGATGGGCTGTCGCCCGTCCAGCAGGTTGTCCTTTTTCTAAAACAATATAATATCAAAAGTTCTATCCTTAAACAATAATAACTTATGTCCAACATAATCCATTCCAATCTTTAGGAAATACTTCGGTCCAAGCTCATTATATAAAGAAAATGATTAATTGAAATGTCATCAACCAAGCATGTAAATACCATCATTTATCCCCCATATATCTTGTTGGTAACATTCCAATCATGTGAATACCTTAATCATGTATTCTCTTGAAAAATTAATACCCATTAAACCTTAGTGAAAACATGAATGCTGTCAAAAGTTAACTCTTTCCACATACCAAAATCCAAAAATTCTATATACTCAATCCGTTACATAACTTTCTCCTTATATCAGTCATGAGCTCGTGAATACTATCAAACATTTAATTTTCTCCTTATCCCTTCATTATGCGCATATCATCTACATTCCAAAAATATCTGAATAACCTTTCATGGATATTGGTACCATTAATCATGCACTTTCAAAACTCAAGGAAAGACAATAGTGTAACAATCCTTAGATGTCTCTTTATTCCATAGTTCCATGAGATTACTTATACAACATTACACATGATAAGCATGTAATCATTCCACTACATTCTTAAACCATTGACCGAGCTTCAACAATTATTTCATCTCACATATCATTTGTAGTCTCTTCATCATCATCTACATAAATACTACCCATACGACCATACTGATTCTCTTCAAGAGACTTTCCCTTAGGGCATTGGTTTGCATAATGCCCGTACATTCCACATTTAAAACATTTAACCATTGTTGATGTCGTAGCAATACCATTATCCTCATCCCTGGTGTTAACTGAACCTTTTCCTTTGCACTTACTGGCTTTGTGTCCTTCTTTTCCACACCCAAATCATCTTCCAGTTCCTTTGAAACATTCTCCTTGATGCCTCTTCCCACATGATTTGCATAGGGGAAATTGAAATTTCTTTCCTCTATGATCATCATGAAACTCTATCTTTATCTTATTAGCCGAGTCAGGAAAGTTACCAAATTTTACTTTATTGATCATATTATGATATTGCTGATTCGGCATAATAATGATGTTTGGACTTCCAAATCCCATTTCATTCGGTTTCTCATCATTCCATTGTCCATCATATCCTCCATTATTGTGAATCATCTTGTTTCCAGCCATTTTCTAAAACCCAAAAAGAATAGTGTGAGAGGAAAAAATCATAATAAAGGGGGAGTAACTTCAATATCTAACATCTTTGGTTTAATCTAATATCGTTACCATAGTTCTAGGACTATATCCTATACGTATACTTATCCTTAGGGACATCCCTAGACATACCTTAGAAATATCTCTAGGGATCTCACTAACGTTCACGCATCCTAGTTTCCAAAGGATGAATAAACCTTTCCTCTGATACCAACTGTAGAGACCCGAAGCTTGACGTACATGGAAATTACATTACTTTTTCGGAATACTTATTACATAACAAAAACACACACACAAGGATCATAATAGTTTAGTTTCATTGGAAACTCGGAATATAATCTTCTAATCGTGGTGAAAGATCTTCAACATCTCCCATAAAGATCTTCCTTTTTTTTAACTAAAACCAGTCATTATATCCTGGGGAAAAGAAAACATAAAAGGGTGAGCTAAAATGCTCAGTAAGGGTAAACAAAAGAAATATCAATCACAACATTTTCATAAGAACATAACATTTTGGAAATCTTGACCTCCAAAAGAGAGCATAATTTCATAACATGGGATAAATCATAGTAGTGAAATGAGATCCCAATAATCATAACATAAAACATGAAACTTTGTGTCATACACACATAATCATAGAGAATCATATCTTATTAGTCAGGACTCATTTCCAAGACTATCTTAGTGGACAAAGTCCATTTCTGAACCGAGTCACCCTCGTTTCAGTCCTGTTTCACTGAACCGGTATAACCTACCATTCCAGCCATGTCTATCTCATTAGATATAAAATCTTTACCCAATTCATTGGAGGGAGATATAGGTCCCACCCATCTCATAATGATACCATTCTTATGTGTGCCACAAAATCATAAATCATACATCATTGCATAAACCATCTAATAAAAATGGGAATCTCAAACATCATGACATCATAAAACAATTCATATAGGATAAAGGAATTCATAAAAATATTTCCATCACAACATAATAAAATCCATGTAATAATAGGGATAGAAACAGAACCCTTTATTATCTTAGATGGAAAATAATTTTGATAAAACACTTGAACTCCATTCTTGAGGAAAATATTCTTTTTTACTTCAAAAACACTTTTCCTTTCTTAACATGTCATAAAATTCTAACTAAAAGAAGTTGATTAAAAAAAACTTGAAAACATGTAAAGGAAGCTTCTTGGAAATAATTTTTTAAAAATCCATTCATGTCGTATGAGTTAAAAGAAAACATTCTTCTCGTACTTTTGTCGGAAAAGTCAAAAAGTACCTCGTACGAAAAACAACAAAAGATTCCTTTCGTATCTTTTACTAAAAACTCACTGAAGGGAAAAATAGGATTTAAACAATTGTAGGTGGGTGGAAATAATATTACAAATTTAGGAAACATGGATGTGGATGATAAAATACACCCCAGTAAATGCTAAAGTATAAACAATCTCGGATAAAAATGAGATTGTGATATTTCCCCTACCTTATGTCTGATATGCTTTGTACGTATCTGAACCTCCTGTATAAAGATTTAAATAATGCCATTAACTTATTACAGAATCATATTCATTGTTATGATATCATATATGGTTCATTTATGACTTTATATTACCCGTTCATTTGTAAATTCCATGTTAAAGAAGCATTTTGGGTAAAATCGTTTCATTTATCATAGGTGTTTGGACTAGTTGTTCTTGAAATTATTATTACTTATATCATTATTTACTTACTTACAAAATATAAAATATGATTTATATATCATATATATTCAGTATATATATATATATATAATAGATAGATAAATTAAATGAAACACACCGTTCATGGAGACGGTAGTCCGTACGTACGCATGAACGTTGTTTTCCTTTCCTTATTGTCTTGAATGGAAGTAAGTAGATGACATATATATATACATAAATCCAGTAGATTTACCATGTCATATATTTCATTATTATTCATTATATATACTTTATAATCATTCTGTAATGGTTAACATGGATAATGAATCTCATCGCGTCGTGGGGACGGTAGTCCGTACTTACGCACGAGCGATGATATCGTTCCCATGGTCATGGAATTGTGTTTAAGTATATGTATACTATTTTATTATCAATATCACTTTATAATAATCATATATAGTTACTCATTACACCATTATACCCATCCAATTAAGGTGGTGGCGGAAAATAGATTACACCACGGCGTGGAGACGGTATTCCGTACGTACGCACGCGCGGTGATTTCGTTTTCCGTAGGATGGATAGATGGTGAAATAGGGTTGTTTAATACTTATAATAACATATAATTATATGATTGATACTGATGTTATTACTTCATAATGAAACAACCTAAGAAGAAGAAGTGGAAGAAGAAATAAAGTTGAAAGAATCGGTGACGGACGTTACCTCTTCTTTGAAGCACCTCTTTGAGATCTCCTTTTATGGCACTAAAATTGGTCTTTGAGGAAGACCAGAACCTCTAGGATGTTTATATGGAAGTGGAGAAGAGAATTTGGCAGGGGTTGGCCGAGCTTCAAGGCTCAAAGTGGTGTGAGGAAGAGGGGGAGGAGGTGCCCTTTTATAAGAGAGGAGAGGGGTACCTTTGGAATAACTAAAACTATTATTTTATTATAAAGTCAAATTCGGTATTAAATAGCTCAAAATTGATTTATTTCGAAGATAATATGGGTATGGGTCTAAATACTCTCATCCAATAGGATTTATACAAGTTTAGGTTATTATTTTAACCTTATCAATTAGATTTAACTCTAAGTTAAATAATTTAACTTTTACCGTGTCTTTTTGTTTTCTTACACTATATGGTTAATAAACTTACCATAACAAGCCAAAAGAAACCAAAGTTGTTTATTATTAATATATATATCCTTATCTAAGTCATTTGGCCGAACCTTAGATTTTTAGGAATTAAATAACAATTAATAATATAATATTTGTTTTAAAAACTATTTTATGTCAATTTTGACCCTATTTGGTACATGATTTTTATGAAATTTATAACAGAATGATAAGTTCGAAACAAGTTACTTATATCAACAATAACATGTCATATTAACCTAAAAAATTAATTTAAGTCATAAAAAGTCTCAAATTACATTTATTTGGGCATTTATAACATCAATAATGTCAATATTTCATTAATAAGACAATTACTGCATCATCTTTGTGTCATAATAAATGATAATTATTTAATCCTTAAAAATTCTAAATAAATTCCTATGATGTAGATAATTGTATTAGATTTCTGGATACTATTCAGGTTCAAAGTTTCATGATGTTTATCACTAAATTAAAATTATTATACTTATAAGATTTAAGAAAGTGACATGTTGTCACATTCTTTGGTTTTAATAATAATTAAATTATTTTCATGGACAAAAGTCCATAAAATGAATCTAATAAGACCCTTAGGTTATATGGGTCTACATTTATCCATCCAATAGTATTTTTCCAAGTGTTAGGGTAATTTTATAATCTTATATTTACCCTTAATTACCCGATATACCTTTAACTATAGTAAATAAAATTTACCGTAGTTACTATTCACAATGCCCAAGAATAAAAAGTAGATTATTAACATAATTTTGACCCACTGATTCCAAATATGGAATCCATTTTTCCAAATTCAATACATAAAAGATGCAGAAATTAAATTAAAATTAATCTCGTTGTCGAAAGAAAACGGGTTTTTCTTTAAAACATTACAAAAGATTGAATTGATTTAACCTACGACTTCAAGGTAAAATCAATGCTAATGAAATACATTATATTAAATGGTAAAAATATATTCTATTTATACTTTAAAACCATTAAATATTATAATTTAACCACATAAGATATTACGATGAAAAAAGTTGTTTTTAATTAAAATATAGCGTGTTTTTACTATTCATTAAAATATGAAAGTTATCGGAAAAATATCAAAACTTTTTCTAATGTAAATTTTTATATCCTGATTCAAAAGAAGAATTTTATTTTCTCAAATTGAACATATAAACATGTCAAAAACTATATTTAAAGTGGGTGCGCCATCAAAAGGCGGCAAAACTGCATTTTTTGAAAAATACCTATTTTACCCGAAAAATTTATTTTGTTCTTATACCATGTTCTAGAAAATGTGTTAGATGAATAATAATGTTATAAAATTAAAAATTTAGTTAATACTATTCATAACGGCTAGTTCATGACAATATTATAATAATATATCGTTGTTTATTAAAACCCAGTATTGCGTACAACACACGCTATCGAGGAAGGTCGTGATTGCATGTAATGCAAGCCAAGTCAGGGTTGCGTGTTGTGAAAGAATCCTTCGTTGTTTCGTATAACAGAATCCAACCATATTTCATTTATACATTGAATATATATATATATATATATATATATACTCAATGTTGCGTAGAATAACTATTATCAAAATTGTGTGTAACATGATCCAAGAATAGTGTTGCGTATACTACAAGATAATACGGTGTTGCGTATAGCACAAGGTAATCTTGGTGTAGAATACAACACAATACATTAATGAAATTAAAAGAATATTTTTCATAAAATCTCGAGGTGTTACATAATTCCTCTTAAATTTAAATTTGATACTTCCAAATTCATTATTCACGTAATTATACATGTTACCTGATAAATATAAATAAAAAATCCATGTGTTGTGGTTTAAACTAATTAGTACTCACATAATATATCCCATTTTGAATATATTTATATTTTATAAAAATATTCAATAAGTCATTTTATTATAACTTAATGAAAAGGATTACATCCTAGTTTTTTCCTCTTCAAAAAAACATTTTGTAACAAACATCGTTAAGAAACACTTACAATTTAATTAAATACCTACAAAATAAAGTTAAAATTCAATTTAAAACTCCTTTAAAACACAACATGATCTCCTAAATCCAAATGGTTATTAGTTACGTTAAAATATTATAGATAAAATTGTGGTGTGATTCACAATTTTATAGCCTTCTAATGACACCCATTTTTCAAATATTTTAATTATGGCATGATCAAAACATCTTCATATTTAGAATAGTTCTACATTTTGACATTATAAAAACTATTAATGTTTTTCCCATTAACTATAACCTTTTTTAAAATCTATATATTCTTATATAATTCCATCATATCCTGACTACACACCCAATTTCAAGATTAATAATTTTAGAGTGAACTAAATATTCATTAAAGGTCTATTTTAATGACATTCTTTGAAAGGATCTTCTTCTATTAGCTAACATCCATTATGACATTGAACTTTTTATTATTCTATGATATATTAATCCTTTATAAAATAAACTCTAAAACTTCTCATAACATTTCACGATATCTCCAAATTGTTATAACATTCCAAATATGATTGAAAATACAAAGAACACCCTCTCCAACATATAAAAGTGAGTACAAATATTGTTATCAATTACTACTATAAGTACTAAATTTTTCACATTAAAATATTCTTGGTTCAAAAACAGGATGAAAAAAATTCATTAAAAATATAAATAGCTAAAATCCCCCATTAAAAATCAATATAATTCATTAGGTTTTGAAATAAATTATTAATATATTTTTGGATATACACAATTTATGAGGGATAAAAAAGATAAAAACATAACAAATTAGATAACCACAATAATAATCATGAATTTATATGCAATCAAAAGGAGGGGATTTATTAATACAGAAAAATAAAGAACATTTAGATTATTTATAAATAAATATGAAAAATTAAAAGGAAAATGTAAAATCCAAATTTTGGATAGATTTTACCATCATTAAATTAATAGAATGTTAAGAATATTGATTAGAAATTCCCCTCATTTTTTAGTATATAATAGATATATTTTTCAATTCAAGGGGATCAATTTTGTTTGATGTAATTTTTTTCTATATATCATTATTTTTAATTATTCAACATTCCTATAAAGAATGAGAATCTTTTGAAAATTTTAGATATTTGGTAAATTATTTGATTATTTTATGTTATGATTTCCAGTCAGGATTAATTTTTTTAGTTCCTCAACATACATACCCTAATAAATTATTATACAAGGAAAAAATAAACAAATCAAAGTAAAAATAATAATTCTATTACGTTTGTAAAATATAATTATAGAGTAGAATTATGTATACATAGAAATTAAAAATGAAAAATTAAATGAAAATTATTAACTATCACTCTTTATATTTGTCTCTCATTCCTTTAATATGATAATAATATTATTATTTTTTCTCCCCTTTTATCTTACAATGTAATTTCGTATATAATATAAATTATTAATGTCCTTGAAATAAAATTGTGTTGATAATATAAAATTATTTTATAAAATTTTCTTATTTGGGTTGAAACTATGAATATGAAGAAAAAATTGAATGGGGTGATTTTAAATCTTCTTTAGAAACCAAAAATCATTCAGTTAATCAGATGAGGTAGAAATAATTCCATGTCAATTCATTCTATATGTTTTTTACAGAAAACAATTGAATATTTTTACTTTATTTGAAAATATTATGTTATAATGAACAAGACAGAATCAAATTTATTAACGATTTAATTCTAAAACTAATTAAATGAATTGAGAAATGATTCCCTTTGATTTTATATATTTTCATAATAGAGGGATGTTCTATTTATATTCCAAAAATTTATATTTAGTATACATATTCAGAAAATTATTACATGGTATTACTAGATATTTCACTTGGTTATGAATTGAGTTCCAATATAAAAGATATAATGGTGGAAATTAATAGTATCATTGATATATAGATTTTAAAAAATAAAATAATTTATATCCTAAAAAATATTTATAGTTGTCTCAATGATAGTTCATTAATTTTAGTTCTCAAAAAATTTTAAAATTTATTAGTTTGTGGGAATCAATATATCAATGTAACTTTTTATCCATTATTCTTTTGTTTGGGGGACCTTTTATATCTAATAGTGATACAAGGTAATTAATTGACCTGATGGAATTTCTGTACATATTTTCATAAGACCAAATATTATTTAAAAATTATATTTTTCAATTATACTTTCATTGATTCATTATATTTTGAAATACTCCAAACTTCCCCCAATTTTTAAAAGTGGAATGATTGAGTCATGCATAAAAAAATTTATTTCATTATTAAGTAGTTGTGGATAGCATACCCCAAAATGTGGTAATCTATACAATACTTTATTTATCTATTATTTGAAATAAAATATAAATAGTAAAAATTTATTCTGTTATATTTTATGAATTTGAATCCACATCTAATATCATGTTGATTATATAGATAAGTTAGTTTCTCAAAATTATCTATACAATTTTTGAAGTAATCTAGTGTCGTTTACCGATTCAAAATTTATTAATTTATACTATTATCTTCCATTTTATTTTATGACAATGGTCGTTAGGATGTTGCATTTTTTTTATGATCCTAGTGAGTCAATAGGTTGTGGATTTTTTGAAATAAATAATATTGAGTTTAGGGTATAAAATCATAATTTTTCAAATTCAATAATTAAAAATATTTTATAGATTATGATTCAATTGATACTTTATGATCAAAATTTGGATCATTAATATACCTGTAATTATTTGGGAACCATACCTTTATGTCTATATAATATCATTATTTCATAGATGGAAAATCGATAGACAACTCTCATAGTATAATTTCAATGTCCTTATTTGAACCATTGGAATCAATATGTGTAGTAAAAATTTAAATCTATTTTTTTATTCTAATTATTTTATTAATGATATTTCTGATGGTATCATTATTATTCAATTGAGTGTCTATTATATGACCTTCCCATTATGAATAGTTATTTACTCTCTCATTTATCTCAATTACCATATATGTTCTATGTTTTTTGAAAGTATTTTTTGATGAAAGATTATATAGTAGAAACATCATGTACATATCATCCTTTAACTATTAAGATAACCTGGTAATAATGAATGAGATAATTTATCCTTCAAATTTTTAGGTTGTTGAATATTTAGAATTTTTATTAGTTTGTTACTTGTCAACTGATATTGCATACAAATTATTATCCAAGAATGTAAATAAACTAATCCAGTTTGAATCTTTAAAGAGTGTAATATTTGAAAAGATAAAACTAAACCCAGAGATTTTAATAAACCTTAAATGAATATTATATTATTAAATTAGTATATTGAAGTAAAAAATACATGTATACATCAGAAAAATGGTGGACGAGAAAATTCTAATTATTTAAGTAATTGTTTCAAAAATTTGAAGTATGATAGATATTGATGAAATGAATTGCTAGATTAAAAAATTATTTATATATCTAATTTAATAATAACATTAAAATATAAATTTAAAAAATAATATAAGGTAGTTACAAATATATATATTTGTGTATATATAAAGGAGGTTGTGTGAATTCTTTTGATTGAATCTTGAGATAGGGTCATGTAATAGAAAATAGTTAGGAATTTATGTAAAACATTTATTTTTTATTACAAAGTGTAAAAATTATAATAAAGTATAAATTGATATTTCAAAGGAAATTTTAAAGAATATGAGAATAATAAATTTCTACATATACTATTATATATATATATAAGAAATTATGACCCCTAAAAATCCCATCACTTTTAACACAGATCTGATGGATGATTTTATACCCAAATCTATAAAATAGTGAGTAAATTTATTAAAATCATTATAATAATTTAACAATAACTTAATACAAATGTTTAATTGATCAGAATAACAATTTACATAATTTCACAATCCCATGTACCTATTTATTTAAATGACTGATTATTGGATTATCTGCATTCCTATAATATCTTTGTTTATAAATAACATAGTATGGAGGGGTGGAGGGTTAAAACTATGGGATCCTTGTATTGTTATAAAATAAATACAAAACAAATAGCTGATAAATTATAATAGATTGATAATAAGTAATATGAATCCAAAAATAAATGATCATTCTCGTTAGAATATATTTATAAAGATAAGAAAAGGAGGCATCATGATTCAAGATCTCTCTTTAGGTGAATAATACTCCCTCAACATTTTATTATATCTCTTTGAAATACATTCATATCATTGCATAACATAAATACACTCAGTCCATATTGGCGTGTAACTCTTTAAACAACTCATATCATATGTTACTATCACGAATCAATAGCACAAATATATTTACAAATATCCAAATGTTTTTTACATATAAATTACAAGAATCCCTTTTATGTAATGGGTTAGAATCATGTGAAATTATATTTTTCTAGGAAAATTATGGTTAAATATATAACCTACCTCTATGGAGTTCTGGCCCAATGTCCAAGAAGCTTTCGATCAATACACAAGACAATATCCTATTCCAACATAATTAAAAAAAATATGTATAAACTCTAAAAAATATATATTTTTATGTTTATAAATTATTAACAATAAAAATTCATGTTGTAAGAAAAATAAATCAATTATCATATGAAGCATATAATTCCTTCAATACATATATGACTATTTGGAATATAAATTGAAAATAATTTAATGTAAACCATTTAACAATTCATATAATAAAAAATATATTTCTATGAAAAATAATTTATGGAATAAAAATAAATAGATTAAATTTTTATATAATTAGTTATCAAAAAAAGTATACAAATTAAAAAAAATTATTATCTCTTTTAATTTTTCAAGGAATTATAGACATTCCTAAATAAAATAATTATAAAAAATAATATTTATTTTCAAATTGTAACACCTCTCTTCTATGTTTTTTTATATATAATTTATAAATATATTATATTTGTTTGGGATGAGAATGCTATTTTTTCATTTAAATAATTCATGTATTCTATAAAAATTTTACCAAATTCAAATATCTCTTATTTAATAATATTTAAACATTGATCAGATCAATTATAAAAAATACTTTTTATATGGTCTAAAAAATTTATCAAATAAGGATATTAATTTTATCACTTAAAATTATTAATTATGAACACATTATAGTTTAATATTAACTATTTTATATTTTTCATAATTTTAATCATTTAAAATACCTTAACAAATTACATTAAAGATTCTATATAAATAGTAAATTTTAAAATTATGTGATTCTATATAAAAGAAATTAAATTAATTTAAATTATATTTTCCTTATAAATTTTTTAAAAAAAATATAACAAACTAACAAATTTATAATTACAAAATTCCTAAAAAAATTCCAAAAATTTAATGATTCATATAATTTATTAAAAAACTGCTAAATGTTAAAATCTAAAAATTAAATACAAACATTTCCTCAATTAATAATTTATTATATATCAATATTTCTTTTTATAATTCAACCAATTTCCTCTATCAAATATAATGATTGGTAAACCAAATCCCTTAACAACCACATAGCATTTTTGATATCACAGCTTGTAATATACCTTTATATTATATTGTTAATAGAATGAACAATATTTTTGAATCATGAATGATGAGTAGTAATTTTATTACATCATATGACTCATTCTATCATGTGTAGTGATAAAAAATAATTTACATAATGTAGTATGTGATAAAATATATAAAATTAAATAATAAATTAAAATAAAAAAATTGGAATTTACAATAACTGATGATAGGATATATATTTTACTATATTAATATTTCATCATGATTATGTGATATTAATGATGGACTAGAGGAGGGAAAATATTTCTTGTTAAAGAATTTTGCTAAATATACTTATGAGGGTAATAAGTTATGCTACGATGAAACAATAGTGTGGTGTAAAACAAAACAAAGTTAAAATGATATTTTTTATTATTATTGATCACAGAGATCCTACTCTACATTAAAATAATCTTTACTTTGGATTAACACTTTTATTCGCTAATAAAATAACTTTTGATATGGAGTGAAAACCAAGTTAAAAATATTCCTTTTTCTCACATAACGGTATAACCAAACTGAATTTTATATAAGTCACAAAACCAGACCAACCTAAAGTTTTTTTTAGTGCCACAACTTGAAAATACATTTGAATAAGTGGAAAAACTTATAAATATAACATTTTATGTTAAAATATCAAACTGAATCAAATATTGAAAATAGAATAATGATGGGATACAACAATTATAACACCAAAGAAATTAAGAATATTTATAGAGTTGATAATGATGACTGCCGAATCACCACAAGAACATATATCAATTTAGTAGTAAAAAATAAAATGACAAATTCATTCATGATTTTACAAATGAAAAAATATCAATAGTAAGGATTTCTCACTTGAAAATTCTTATATGAATGTTATATTTTTCTATATCTCTTCTTGAATAATCTATGTTGAGTTTATATGATTACATTCCCCACAGATAACATTCCAATGGAAAATATCAAATAATTATTTAAAAGATCTTATTGAGTATAAAAGAGTGCCTAATAAAGAAATAATAGTATTCTATAGGTGAAACAAGATTAGTACTTAGAATAATAATGTTAACTTGAAATCTGAATTATCAATCTCATTATCAGAGAATTTTCATGCTATTTTATTCCTATATGAAAATGCTTTGAAACACTTAAAATAAGATCATTAACCCAAGTATCTATTCTATAATTAATAAATAAAGTATAAATATATAAAATAAAAGATCTTTTACATCGTGAATAAAGAGATGGAGTCTCGCTGAGACGGCAACGGTGACTCGCGGCGACCTGCGGCTTGGAAATGTCGTTCGAAACCCTAGATGAAGCTCGGGGATAACTTCCCTCCCCTTCTAGGAGGTGGGAGGGAGGCGAAGGACCAGGTCTCATAGCCTCCAACACCGAGGAAGCCTTTCATTCCTTTCTCAAACCGTAGCTACCTTCCGGATTTCCCGTCGATTTCTTTATGCCCAAAAGTTCCTGATATTCATCAGGGTAATCCTCAGCTATTGATCTCTCCATCCGAGTTCTTTGAAGCTTTGAGTCACTTGGATTTAACGCTGGTATCACGCTTTGATCGAAGAAGGCCCTCGGTCGATGACTTTGACTGTTTCATCTTCGGAAAGTGGGATTTGCAAGAGCGCGCTATTGTTGGACTTCTCGACAGTTGCTAATTCATGATTCGCTTTTCCTCGGAGGATGATTTGATCCGCGCCTGGTCCAGTGCCCCTCGTAGATGCAACGGATGCTGGTTCTTCCTCTTTCGTTGGTCGTTTGATTTATACATGAATCATGATCCGTCAACCACTGCGGCATGGGTTAGTCTTCCACAGATCCCTCTTCCGTTTCAAAATCCTGAAATTATTCGCATGATTGGTAATATGGTGGGGCGCTTTCTCTGTTCTGATGTTCTTACATCCATTGTAAGTCATCCGGTGAATCCTCGTCTCTATGTGGAGGTGGAAATTGCAAGGCCCGCGGTCAATTCGGTATGGATCACTGTTGGTGAGGAATTCAGATGGAGGCAGCCCGTGATTTTCAAATCTTGGGTAGGATACTGTAACACCTGATGTCGTCTGGGGCATATGGCGTCAAACTGTCACTTTGTGGTGCTGAACAGGTAGTCCTATAACCGGAAAGGGAGGGTGGATGATTCCTCCATGGTGAGATTAGTGTCTGCTGGGGGTGTGGAACCTGGAACTATGGAGGAGAATCGGTCGTCAGTGCCTTTGAGGAGCTGTGCAGAGGCCCCTTTGAATCCTGATGTATCTACTGTGTTCAGCAGGCTTCGACATGATCTGCAGTTGGGTGATGGGGTGATTCACGCGAATATCAAGGAGGCCTCTGGTTCTGGTGAAGGGGGAGGTACTGCAGGTGTAAACATTTTTGTGAGGGAGTTGCAGAATGAGGTGTGTGTGTCTACACCTACTGAAATGGCGAGAAATTGGTGCAAGGAAGCAGTGACTATGGTAAATGGAGTGTAGGATGATGTTTCCAGAGGCTGTGATACGATGAAGGTTTCAGATGGCAGTAATGGGGTGCAAGGTAGGGCTGTGATTGATGGGGAGATAGGATTCCCAGTTTCTAAATCCAATCGGGTCCAGGAGTTGGAAAAGGAGCTGGTTGAGGAGGGAACATACATGACTAAGATACAGCGTGAGGCTCCTTCACAGGAGGGAGGCAATGGGTCAAAGTATGTGCTGCTGGGGACTTTAGTTCATCTGGAGTCCCCAGAACAGCCACGGTGCCTTGTATTGATTGACACCAATGGTCAATTCCAGCAGCGTCATGGAGGGAATGATAATTTTCAGTAGGTCATTATCCATGGAAAGTGGGGGGATTGCTATGAGAGTGATCAAGAAAATTATGGAGGTACGATCAAGCCTTATTTTAGTGATGTGGTCCAAAGACGGAAGGCGAAGGTGAGTGGGGCTCAAGAAGTCTTGACTGCCCCTCCACGACGCAGGTCAAAGAAATATTACTCCTATTTCCCAAAGCCGTTAGTCACTAGGAGCTTTGGTGGCAATGAGGAGCTCTTATCCTTGGATCAGATGAATCTACGAAGAAAATATGCTAAGGTTCTGAGGCATTATGAAAGCTCGGAATGGGAAATAGCCACAATGGAGGAGGATTATGGAGATGGGTATGGGTTTTGTGACATGTAATCTTCTTTCTTTTTTCCCTTTGTTGCTTGTCTACTGCACTTTTCTTTTACTTTAACAAATGGTCAGGGGGTTATCCCCTGGCTGAGCTTTTCTCGTAAAATAAAATTTTATAAACTAGTAAAATATTAAATCACTAAAAAAGTTCGTTATTAGAAAAATACTTCATATTTTCTTTTAAAATTAATTTATGAAAAAACTATTGAATCAATCCAACACATTATTTTTTTTAAAAAAAATAACATTTCATCAATAATAATAATAATAATAATAATAATAATTTTCTATAGTTTAAATAATTGATAATTTATACTAATTGATCTTTTGAAACTGTGCAATGATTACACATTTTATAATTGATGGAAGAAGACATATTTTTTAACTGACGGTAGCAGATTCCCTCAACCACTACAACTAAAACATTGGATCTATTACCAATATTTTCATCAAGATCCTTTCTTAGAATATATCTACCATTAATAATGTTTTAGTGTTTTAATTTATGACCTAATTTTGTAAGAATAGTTTGCTCTCTACTACTATATCAGATTTTTTTCTACCTCTATATGATAGTGCTTATATCCTTAGAACAGAATGCTTTATACCGCTACCATAGCATGTTTCTACCATTAATGAAGGGAGAGACTCTACCAATAGATGAAGTTACTTCTACTAGATAAATCAATCATCTATTTTTTAATGATAGTTGTTATACCAAAAGAGGATAAGGATTATTTTAATCCAATAATTTCCCTTTTAATATTTTTATTCTATTTTTGAATAACGACATTATTATCACATATATTCCCATTTGATCATGAGCTATTATTTACAAATTTATTATTTTCTAGTTTAATATTATTTCATTTCATTTCAATTTTATTTTAATCATCACTCCCTAACTTAAATCACCTTCCTCGATATTCATTAGTTTTTTAGAATAAATATTTCATTATTTCATTATAATCCTTAAGCATTATCATTTTAGAATCTACATGCCTTTTCTCTCCTATATTTTATAAAGTAGAAAAATTCAGATTTTAATTTCCTTACTTAGTGTTCTTATATCTATTATAGGAAAGTATAAATATATGGGGAGTTATCCTTTTCTAAATAATTTTTTTACATAATAATATTTTTACTTTACATAAATATTTCCAAAAGTATGACTTTTTTTAATTATTTTTTGTTTTTTTAATTTTAAAAAAGTGGGTGACTTATTGAGCATGGTTAATATTTTTTTATTCATTTATTTTATCTCTTATAATTTATTTGGTAAAAAAATTTGAATTTAACTATTTTCATATAGTAGTATTATTCTTATTGTTCTATATAGTTGTTTTGGATCGTGTTGTGAAATTTTAATTTTCTGATCTTTTTTTACCCTATTATATCCTTTTTTTATCTATTCTTTTCCCATATTGGTTTCTTTAAATCCTTGGTTTTACCTTTACATAAGTCTTCCATACCCTCATTTATGGTATATAAATTATATTCTAGCCTTATATAAGTAGTTTAATTTTATCTCTAACCTTACATGAGTTTTAGATTACCTTTACGTCAGGTTAAGGAATTTTAGTTAACCTTTATATGATTTAGGTAACATTGAAGATACCATTATGTGAGATCTACCTTCATGAAACACAAATAATACATTCTACAAATAAATAGTAAATACTTTACCAATTTGTATGACAATTAATTTTATTTCTAACATTATGAAACTCATGTAAACTGAAATATAGCTTTACACAACCTATATAAGAAGATGGTTAGTTATTTCTGATTCATTATCTTTTTTTACTAATAATTAACATAGACATAATAGTCTACAGAATGATCCAATACATTTTTATGTAATGTCAAAATTTTATTTATTTAACCCCATTATACCACATCATTTAAATAACTATGTTGTATATAATAGAAGGATTAGCTATAGGTATTTCTAAAAAATATAGGTTTGTAATTTTGGGATATCATGTAAGTATCTTAAAATTTTATGGAGGAATCTTTAGTAACAATAACCATAAAGTATTCCAAAAAATGGGTTCTAAACTACAAAGATAGGAATTAATAATAATGGTATTTAATTAGAAATATGTGTAACCATTTTCCATCATATAAAATGCATCTCATATCTAGAGGTCATTAATAGGAATTCATCAAGGAACTAATAAGTTACAAAGAACCATGTTGGGGATTAATAGGAATGAGTTTAAACAATCGTAATTAATGATTAAGAGAGAATCAATGATATAAACAAGAGACTAACTAAAATTTTAAAAATAGTGGTTATAGTTTGTGAAACCGTGTTGAATAAAATTATTATTAAAAGAAAAAAATTATCCATAACCAAATGGAGACACTGAAAAAAAAATGGATTGAAGATTGTAATGATATCACTGAATATTCAATGGATAAACTATTATGATATCTTATCTGATATGATCTAGAGTCAAATACTAATAATGGTGAAAAATATGAAAAAAAAAGGTATAACATTCAAATTACAAAAAATAATTTCTTCTAATTACTCTGATTCAGAGTTATAAAAATTTGAGAAACATGATATATTAAATTTTTCTAAATAATTTCATGAGTAAATTAAAACAAATTGATGTTCAAATAATTATCCCAAAAGATATCATCAAAATTATGACATAATGGGATGTTTCAAACATAATATTAATAAATAAAATGATTCAAAATTAATATAATAGAGTATTTGGAAAATGGATTTATCAAATCATATTGTGAACAATTCACACAAGATAAGAAGTATAATAAGTAAAAAAAGAGTAAAAATGTGCATATCATGATGGATGGGGTTTCGCAGAGGAGTTATACTCGATCTGTGGTGATTATGAAAGTGGAAAATAATTATACAATATATTTTTGATAGAAATAACAATGAATTTGGTAAGAATTTAATTTTTTCTAGTTCAGGTAATGAGTCTAATATTGAAATTGAGGTTAATGAAATAACTGAACCAAATAATGCTTCACAAATTTATTTTGATATTGGATCAACTATATAGAGAGTTTCAAATTGACAATAAGAAAACTAAATATGAAAATGAAAAAAATACCTAAAAATATTTATGAAATAAATTATAGGATATACAATTAATAAATTATAAATTTTAATGAAAATTCAAGAACATACAATATCACATATCTTAAAATATGTCACAATTCAGATTCTATATATTATTTGTTGAATACAAAGATAATATCCATTTTTCATCATATGAAACATTATTTCATGGATTAATTCAATCATTACATGGATGTTATACCAATAATGCATTGTTTATTAAATTAGAAGAAAAAAATTGAAACCATAAACAAGATCATCTATGAATTACGACAACAAATATGTGTAACATAATATGGAAAACATAAAATAATGAGAATAAAGTCAAACCCAGTTTTTTAATTTCATACTTGAGAAAGGTGTCATTGTATTATCCCTAGGACACCTTCCTACTAGCATTTCCCTAGGTGGTTGAATTACCTGATTCTTTAATAGGATCCTCTTTTTAAACATGGTATACTAGTACCTCTTAATTTTAATTAAAGAATGAGAATAGATCTCCATAGGGAGAGACAATGATACCTAAAAAGGGATTATGAGTCTTTCTCGATGGACTAAAAGTCCTTTTTCATGGATTAAGAATAATTCTAGACCATTCATCTCATTTACCATTACATTAAATAACTTTCATTTAATATAATTGGTTATACTTTTTTTAACCCTTAAAAAACAATGAAAATATTTAATATTTAAATGCATTTAGTATATTCTCCCATATGATTCATCATATGAAATGTAAATAAATGATGATAACATACTTGGATGAATAACCAAAAATTAAATTTTAATAATTAGATTCTCAATCAAGCATACTATTTGATAAATCTATAATATAACACTTACGACGTGAATATATCATACTATATGATATAGTTAATACAGTGGTATATCATCAGAATGTAGTACCTTATGATATTAAAATCTGAATAATATATTTACATTGGCTACATGTGTGTCATACATTTAGAAATAACATTCTTTTCATAAATATGTTTTGAAATATAACTCAGAGGAATGTACTATGTAGTTTCAAGGATGTTTTGAAAGAGTATTCCATGTAATTATTTGGGTAAGAAGATTTGTGAAAATTCCTATATATTGTGAGATTACATAATATTTATTGAAGTATTTAGTTTCTTGGAAGATTTTTTATTTTATTATCAATAATAATTGGTTTTGTTAGTTGAATAATTGAAAAATGTGATTATATAAATTTATTTTTTGGTATGTGTTGATAAGGTAAATAAAAAAACTAGGCCATAAAAGGATGGAAGATGATTTATCGAGCTTCAATTTAATGGATGTTTTATGCTCCATAGTAACAGGAAAAAAGGAATTTGTCATAATGTAATGGGTGGTTATATTCAGTTTGGGTCTTTCATGAACCCCCCTCTATTGGTACCACTCTTGAGGTGTGAGTGAAGAAAAGTTTCCACCCCCGATTCCCAACACCAATAATCCCTAGGATAGATACTGTCACAAAGAGTATAAAAGAAACCACTCAAAATAGTCCCTTAAAAATTAGAATTTAAAGATAAGAGATAATATGGAAACCACTGATCAAAAACACATCATATATATAAACAAAAACCACATAAAATAGAAAAATATAATGCATTTAATTTCATATAGAAGAAATATATGACATATAAAATACAAAGAAAACTCTTATGTAGTAGCTTTAACAACAACTATTACTCCATTCTAGAATGATCTAACTCGATCACTAACACCCTCCTGATTATAAAAAAATTACTTATATATATAGGGTGATTGTAACATGTATACTTATTAGGATCCTACGTAAGACCTCTCAAGAAAATGTGATAAATTAATATTAATTCTCTATTGATTAATTTGTATAACCGACTTTCACCGTTAAGGTTAATTTCCCATACACTACCTCGCCATTTCTCATACACCGAGTATCACATGTAATGTATGCATATGAAATCATATGAATATAATCATGAGTGCATAACAACCACCTACTAACATGTTTACCATTCCCACACCCCATGTAACAAATCATATCCTTCCATCCCTTCAATTTAACACCCCAAGATTTTTTTTATTTTTGAAATAAATCTTTTTTTGATAGCATACACAACACACAAACCCGAGCGTAAAAAAAATATGAAAAAATATTAATTAAATTTAGTTATTATAATATAATTATTGGGTTGGATGGTATGAATTTGAATAACAGAATTATGAAATATTTTTTAAAATTATTTCCCTACTAAAAATAATGAATTCAATTATGAAATTTAATATTCATCTAATTTTAGTTATTAGGAAATGAGTGTGAATAAATACATTTTGGTCTATAAAGTTAATTTTCATCAATAACAGGTCTTATTACTCTTTTAGTTCACATATTATAATTCATTTCTAATAATTTAATTAATAGTATATGATGAGATTAATATAAATTTTAAAATATCATGTCAAAAATTATCTTTAGGTGAAATTTTTGGATTTTTTAGAAATTAATTATTTTTTATGAAAAGTAAAATGTACTACATTATTGAAAACATTATGTTGGTTTTCAGTATATATATATTCCCATTTGATTATGAAATGGTTTTAAAAAATTATTAGTTTCATTTTAATAAACACATTCTAATTAATTTCATTATATTCAATATTATTCATAATTTAGATATAAAAATACTTTTATTCTTATAAATAATTTTTTGGAGGAAATTTTTATTATGTTTTATTTAATTATCATTAAAATAAATTTTGTAACTTATAGTAACTTAAATTCATAAAATGGATTACATATTTTTATGAAAATTTTCAAATTTTGTATAAATATCTCTTTTTTCTATCAATATAAATAATAAATATAGTAAATATTTTTTTTACCATATTAAAGGTAAAATGGGTTAAATAGTTTTAAATCTATTGTGATAAAACATAAAACTCATTAAAACAATTTCCTTAAATTTATTGGAAGATAATATATCTTCTTTAATCAAACAAAATTATAAACTATAACCTTTTATCCATTTATCAATGATTTTAACATTATATTGTTTTAAGTAAAGAGTAAATTTAAAATGTCAATTTAGTTACATTAATATCTCTAATATGACAATGATAAAAAGGGTTTATTTTACATTCGAAATTATAATTATAATTATTAATGAATTATTTTTCATGGTAATTTCATTTTAACTTTTTAGTTATTATATAATTAAATTAGATACTTATAAATCACTGATAAACTACTTGTATAGGAAATAGAAAAGTCATGAAAATGATTTTATAAGAAATAAAAGTAATGAAATTTGGATAAAATACAATGTTTTGAGAATGTTTTAGACAAATTTAACATATTATTAACATTTCAAAAGTATATATTCTAATTCCATTATCATCTTTATTACTTTAAATTAGAATTAAAGAAATTGTGTAAAAATGGCATTAATGATATTTTGTGGAAGGAAATATTTTTTAAATTGTTTAAAATTATTTATAACAAGAATAAAGGAAATAAGGATTTTAAGTGACTATAATATAATCCCCTTATCATTCCTACTTGAATTTTTTTCCTTGAATGAAATTTATAACCATTTAAAATTGAAAATTTTGTTAGCTCGTTTAATGTTAAATAGGGTAAACATAGAGGTTAGTACAAATGATAAGGTTTAAAATGATATTAAAACCTCTATAAATTTTATTTAACTATTATAATAATACATTTTCTCATTATTTAATATTCTATTACATTTTTTAATAATTATACATGAGATAGACACGTTTTACATTTTAATATTTCACATTTTTTTAAAAGTGCACCTCCCCTCACTTATAAATGAAACCACATTTCCTCAATTAATTACATTTCAAGAGCCTATTAATGTGACAAAAACATGATAAAATTGATCCTAAAATTCTTTATAATCATTATATATTTTCTATTATTCTAAAAATACCATCCATGGGGTCAGTGAAAATATATCCAAAGGAGGTTTCATTAAGAGAAGGTAATCGTCACAACC
Source organism: Viscum album (assembly GCA_963277665.1). NCBI lineage: Eukaryota > Viridiplantae > Streptophyta > Magnoliopsida > Santalales > Viscaceae > Viscum > Viscum album. Next base: position 434,807,497 of record OY728161.1, read on the forward strand.
AAGCTCTTTCTTTTTTACTTCATCTTTTATGATGTTCAATTATATATTAAATATTACAACATAATTAAACCATTATCTACCATATACTGATATGATATTATGTTTATGTAATGATATTAATCAATCTCTTTATCTATCAAATGGGAAACAAAACATTCACTCTTTTGTTTGATAAAGTACTGCCTCACAAAACGATTTAATTTTCTCTCCATCATCTCCCCACATTGATAGTCATTATAATGGAACTAATGAATTTAAAGTATTATTATAAAATAATTATTACTCATTAAATTTAATATATAATTTAATTCATTTTCATTCAACCCATTAAAAAATTGGAATGGCTATCATGCGTATGTATGGCCTACAATCTATAGGAAGAGAGTTGTAGCACCCCCAGTTTGAGGTATGTAGACTTTTTTATACCTTTTTTGTGTTTAAAGGGCATGGGATGAGTTTGGAAGAGGTTGGGAGAGTTTGGAATGGTTTTGAATGAGTTTGGAGGCTTTTCTTATAGAGCACAGTTTGAGCATGGCTAGGGGAAACCGTGTGGATGATCGAGGAAACTGTGTAGGGGGATACAGTAGGCTTCACATGGCCTACGCACAGTTTTCCAAACCATGTGAGGCAACCATGTGGACCCATTTTCTCGAAGATATAGCGTGTGCATGGTTAGCGCACGGTTTTTCAAACTGTGTGGGCTAACCGTGCAGCCACATAAAAGTAGGGTTTTAAAACCCGGGGTCACTCGGGATTGCCTCATTCCTCTCCAAATTTTCTTCCACTCGAGCCTCAATTGGGATTTCATGTTCTCATGGTATGAGGGTGATCTCCCATACGTTTTGGAAGTGGTTTTAAGGGGTTTTAAGGTGGTTTCTCCTGGGTAAGTCTCTCGTCTTGGTTTCCTTGTGTTTTCCTCTAGATCTGCATCCCTCTCTTTCTGGGTTTGCTAGATCTACACTTTTTATTTGTAGATATAGGGTTTTTGATTCCTTGGATGATGTTTTTAAGGCTTTGGAATTCTAGGGAAAGGGATCTAGAGAGGTTTTGGTGGTGTGTTCGCTAGATTTGAGGTGTGATTGCTTGTTGGACGATTTCTCAAGAACCCTAAAGGTAGGTGGATTCTCTCTCGACTTCACATGGTTAGAACTAGTGGTTATTTGGTATAGTTAATTTGTTTTTCTGAAAATTAATTGTGATTTGTTTTGTGAAATTGGTTTGAAATCCCTTTGGTAATGTTTTGGGGATTTTTTTGTAAAAAGAGGTTTTGTGGGTGAAATGGTGTTATTGTTGATTTTAAAATGGAGATTTTAAAATTGGTTGTCATGATTAACTTCTAAAGATGATTGATGAAAAAGGTTTCCAATCAAGAGGTTGTTTTATTTAAATGTGGTTTGGCTGGAAAAATTATTTTCAATAAATGGGTGATTTATTGAAGTGGATTGATATGAAATGGAATAGGTTGATTTCATGATGTTGTGACCTTGATGGGTTATAGGTTTGGTTGTGATTTGTTGAAATGTTTTGTGGAAGTGGGTGGGAAGTCTCACTATAAAACGTGATGGATAGTGGTCAGAAGAACCACCATATTGGTAGTGGTTCGGAAGTACCGCTAGTTGTGAATGGGTGAACGGGTTGGGCGGAAGTCCCACCGTTTTGGTTGTTTTGGTGTGAATGGGTGAATGGGTTGGGTTGAAGCCCCACTGTTTTGGTTGTTTGTTGTGCATTGTTTGCAAGTTGGAAATTGTAGTGCTAGTGTGTAAATGATGGAATGGCTGGTGAAATGTTTTGTGGGCTTTCCCTTGGTTTCTTGGTTTGGGTGTGATGACTTAGTAAGGGCGTGTTTGGCTTGTGGAAATGGTTGCACTTGTGATTGTTTTATATTAATTATTTTATATAAATGTTCTAACAGTTTTATCCAAGTGGCATGTGTAGGGAATTCATTTGGGAAAACCTAGAGGTTTTTAGTAAACACCCCCTCCTTTGGCACTGTGGTGTCTTTACAGATGTCGTGCACCATGACATGGGAAAAGGTACGGCATCACCCTCCTTTAGTGGAGCTTTGTGATCTCTTGGTGGAGCTTGGAGTTGCGATCTTGGTGAAGAGTTGTGGTGGTGTCATGGCTCGTGGTGTGGCATGGTTTAGTCTTCCGCATAGTACTCTGATGTTTGGTGGAAATGTCTAGTTATATTGGATTGGGGTGTATTGTGGAACATCCTGGTTGTCTTTTGAGAATACATGCTTGAATGTTTTATTCACATGCACCATATAGTGGTTGTTAGTGGATTGTTGGTTGGTTTTTTCTTAAGGGAAAATCATTCCCCAGTGTGTTTTAGAAGCCCTCGGCATTTATTGTCAGACATTGGCACCTTGGGAACATTGCTTAAGTCCATGTAACTCTCACTGCCTCGTCAAGACAATGTGGTAGGTGCGGGGTGTTACAAGTGGTATCAGCTTGTTCAGTCCTTTTGAGATGATTCTCGGATATGGAGTTGACATTCTTTGTAGTATATTCCTTGAGTAGGGATGGTATCAAGGAGTAGGAATGTCAGAACTTAGAATGTATAGCATAAAAGGACATAGCTGACCCTTTTATGTTGAAATTCAAGTTACTAGGGATTTGGGTAGATAAGTGTTTTGGAGACACTTATAGGAATTAGATATCTCATTTTCGTGGGTATATCCAATGAGAGGAGCATGGAATGCATTGTAGAAATGAATTCCCACTCGGTTTCATATTTCATTGTTTTATAATGATTTATGATGCCATATGAATGTGTGGATTTTGAAAAATCTGAATTGGGTTTTAAAATGGAAGGATTTGAAACATGGAAACTGGTATTGTTTTGAGAAATGGTTTTTCAAATGATTTAAATTGTAATGTGAATAAATTTGGTATTTTGAAAATGGTTTGGTTTTAAAAAATGGTGAAATATGGAAAATGTTATCTTGTTGAAAGCCTTGTTGTGATAGTGTTGTGTAATGTGATTTGAAATGGGAATTTCTGATGTCTACAAAAGTGAGCCTCAACATTTCCTATTTGTTTTATAGAAATGGAACCGGGTAGGCATCGTAGAGACCAACCGGAAGTGGCCGACGAGAATGTGGTTGCACCTAATCCCTAGGTGAACTAGAAGATAGTGAAAAGTATAGTGCAAGATTTCCAAGATGTGGAAAGTGGAAACAATGCAGATGAACCAAGGCATGTACTTCATGCAGTTCAGTTTCAGAAGAAAAATCCACCCATCTTCAGGGGTGATTCAGAGCTAGAGAGGGAATAAGCATGGTTGAATAGAATGGAAAATATCTTTAAGTTCTTGGGAAAACCGGTAGAGTTGAAAGTGAGGCTGGCCACGTATATGTTGGAAGATCATGCCCTTCAGTGGTGGGAGTTGGTAGTCCAATCGGGGACGAACAAGGGTATGACGTGGGAATGCTTTGAGGAATTTTTTAACAAAAAATTCTACCCACATACGTTCATAATTCAGTGCATGACTGATTTATTCGATTTCAAGAAAGAGCAGATGTTTCTGGCAGAGTATTCAACTATGTTTATGAACTTAGTGCGGTTTTCACCCGAGGTGGAGGGTAGCACGTCGTTGAAGGAAAGGATCTTTGAAGTGGGGTTAAGGCAAGAAAATTATTCAAAGATAGTGGTTCTGTGTATAGATGATTACACATAGATGGTGAATAGAGCATTGGTGGCTGAGCGGGATCTGTTGGGAGCTTCGGGCAGATGAAGCATGGTGGTACCCATGGGGAATAGTGGGAACTCTAACACTGGGTTCAAGCATAGGAGATACACTTATTCCCGGGGTGGGGGCATAGCACATAATCCGATGATAGGATTGGTAAATCTTCCTCTGAAGCCCTAGAGAAAGTCGGGATGTATTTAGTGTGGTTATATGAGCCACATCAAGTGAGATTTTACGGCACAACCTCGAGCATGTCATAATTGTAAGAAGATGGGACATTTGATGTGTTATTGTTGGAATGCTCCAAGGTTAGGTGTGCATGACACTCCTCCGAGATCACAAACGTTGTATGCTTCGACGGGACGGGGGCAGCAACATACCCCTTGGTAGTAATGTAAAGTGGGTCATGGTGATTCTTGGAATACCATGACGCCTCAATAGAGCAATAAAGAGCAGCGCGTGGTATGAAAACATGTGTTTGGAGCTGAGCAAGTTATGGTGGATGATCTGTCGGGACCATCCACTGTGCGAGGTACTGTTCTTTTAAATTCTACCTTGTTGCAAGTGCTATTTGATATGGGTGCTTCACACTATTTTATTGATGCACGTGTGGTTGATTTGCTGGGTTTAAGGGTAGAAATGATGCCTTCGGTTTTGATACTTCAAACTCCTCTGGGTCGAAGAGAGTGTCGAGCCTTCTTGTGTAGAGCATTTTGTATTGTTGTGGGCAAGGTTGAGTTAGTGTGGAATTTCACAATGCTTGAGATATATGGGTATGATTTGACCCTGGGGATGGATTGGCAGGTGGCGTTTAAGGCCCACATCGACTATGATGTGTGAACAATGTCTCTTCCGACACACGATGGCATTAGACATCTCTTTAGAGGAGAGAGACCTGAAAGGAAGGGTGCAATGGGTTTGTTAGCACCAGCTGTGGGCACGTTATCGTATCAGTTAGTGGTGTTGTCTTTGGAATCGGTAGAGGGTGTTGAGAAGAGTATCCTCCCGGGAGTGGTGGATCAGTTCATGGATGTTTTCTGGAAGAATTCTCTTGGTTACCTCCCGTAAGAGAAGTGGATTTTACGATTGATCTCTTTCCGGGGACCATTCATAACTCACTTTCATCTTATCGGATGGTACCTACTGAATTGTGGGAATTGAAAGTCCAGTTGGAAGAATTGGAAAACACAGGGTTTATCTGGCCTAGCATGTCTCTATGGGCAGCGTCGATGCTGTTTTTGAAAAATCCAGATGAAACTTTGAGGCTATGTGTTGATTATCGTAGACTTAACCAAGTTACGATAAAGAATAGATATCCACTTCCAAGAATTGATGATTTATTCGACTAGTTGAGGGGAGCCCAGTGGTTCTCCAAGATCGACCTAAGGTCGGGATATCATAAATTGCGGGTGAGGAAGGATGATATTCCAAGAACAGCTTTTAGATGTAGATGTGGCCATTATGAATATGTGGTTATACCCTTTGGTCTAACGAATGCACAAGAGGTGTTCTTTGAATTGATGAATTAGATATTTCAGAGATATCTGGATTTTTTGTGGTAGTTTTTGTAGATGATATTATGGTGTATTCAATGAAAAGGGTGGAGCATGAGCAGAACTTGGTGACACTGTTAGGGATCTTGAGTGATCATCGTTTGTATGCCAAATTGTCAAAGTGTGACTTCTGGATACAAGAAGTTTATTTTCTGTGCCATGTGATTTCTGAAAGGGGCCTTTCAGTGGATCCAGAAAAGATAGAGGATGTTATCTCATGGAAACTGCCAAAGAATGTGTGTGAGGTATGGAGTTTTCATGGTCTAGCTGGGTATTATTGGCGTTTTGTTCATGATTTTTCACGTTTGGCTTCACCGATGACAACTTTGACAAGAAATAATGTTCCATTCCAGTGGAATGAACACTGTCAATAGTGTTTCAAAGAGCTAAATGGTCGCCTTACATCAGCACCAATCTTGGTTTTTCCAAAACCAGGAAAAGGGTACGTGGTGTATTGTGATGCATCGGGATCAGGGTTGGGGTGCGTTCTCATGCAAGGGAATCGTGTGGTTGAATATAGATCGTGGTAGTTGAGGGTGCATGAGAAGAACTACCCAACTCAGGATTTGGAGTTGTAAGTAGTGGTCCATTCTTTGAAAGTGTGTATTCATTATCTCTTTGGTGAGAAATTAATAGTATATACAGATCATAAGAGCTTAAAGCACATTTTCTCACAAAGGGATTTAAAATTGAGGAAAAAGTGATGGATAGAATACCTCTAGATGTTTGATTTTGACATGATGTACACACTGGGTAAGGGAAATTCGGTGGAAGATGCATTAAGTAGAAAACCATATGCTCAGGTGGTGAAACAGGCATCAGACTAGTGGCATTTGATGTAGGTTATAGCTGACATGCGGATGGAATGTGAGGACCAGGGCGATAGAGCGGTCTTCTATCTAGTTTTTTTGATTCCTAACTTGGTTGGCCTAGTTAAAGAGGCATAGATATCTGATTCTGAGTGTGTGACCATGGGGTCGAGACTCAATGGCGGGGATACCATTAAGGGTTGACAACTGAATAGAGATTCTGTTTTTTGTTTTTGGAATCGGATGGTTGTACCGGTGGCTTTTCAAGAGGATCTTCTCAGGGCATATCATCATTCCAGCTGGGTTGTTCATCCTAGAATTCAAAAAATGTATAAATCATTGAAAGCGCAGTTCTGGTGGGCTGGTATGAAAAGAATAGTGGCTGAGTTTGTTTCGAGATACTTGACTTATCAGCAGGTCAAAAAGGAGCATCGGAGGCTAGAGGGAATGTTGTAGTCTTTACCAATCTATGTTTGGAAATGGGGGAAAATTGCGATGGATTTTGTCACAGGTCTCCCAAGAATGGTCAGAAAGAACTATGTCATTTGGGTGATAGTGGATCAGCTAATGAAGTCGGCCCATTTCATTCCAATTCGTGAATCTTATACGGTGGAGGATCTATCCAAAATCTATATCCGGGAGGTGGTAAAGAGGCATGGTTTTTCAGTTTTGATTGTATCTAACATAGATCTGAGGATTATATCTCGTTTCTGGAAATCCTTACAGTAATCCCTTGGAACTAAGTTGACCGTGAGTATGGCGTATCACCCTCAAATGGATGGTCAATCCGAGAGGAGGATAAAAACTTTGGCGGATATGTTTCGGGCTTGTGTCATGGATTTTGGTGGCTCGTGGGAAGATCATTTGTCATTGGTTGAGTTCTCGTACAATAACAGTTATCAGGAATACATACATATGGTTCCGTTTGAAGTGTTGTATGGGAGGTCATGTCATTCTCCACTATGTTGGGTGGAAACGGGTGAGTCCTCGATGGATAGACCGAGCCTTGAGCATGAGACTACGGAGAAGATCATGTTGATCAGGAAGAGAATGGAGACATCTCAAAGTCGTCCGAAATCATATGAGGATCATCGTCAATCACCGTTATCATTCTAGGTAAGTGATCATGTGTTCTTGAGGATCTCTCCTAGGTTGGGACATCGCCAGTTTGGGAAGTATGGAAAGTTATATCTGAGGTATATTGGACCTTTTTAGATTCTTGAGAGGGTTGGTGATGTGTCTTATCAATTGGCATTTCCACCAAGGTTTAGTGCGGTGCACAAAGTGTTTCATGTGTTGTAGTTGAAAAAGTATTAGCTGGATCATGACCATGTGATTTGATGGGATCATGTTAAGCTAGAACCGAATGCCTCGTTGGTGCATGTGCCAGTGTAGGTTGTGGATAGGCAATAGAAAGTCATTCATGGTAAAAGCATCAGTTTTTTTTGTTTTTTGTGGAAACAAGGTCAGATTTAAGAGGAGACTTGGGAGCGGGGGAAAGAGATGGTCGAGTAGGGACTTGAGCTCTTTCGGTAAAGGGCGGGTTCACTACTTTCAGAGGGCAGAAAGTACAATGGTGGGGAGAATGTTGCACCCCCATTTTGAGGTATGTAGCCTTTTTTGTATTCCTTTTTATGTGTTTATAGGTCATGGGATGAGTTGGGAATAGGTTGGGAGAGTTAGGAATGGTTTTTAATGAGTTTGGAGGCTTTTCTTAGGGAGCACGGTTTGAGCATGGCTAGGGGAAACCATGTGGAAGCTCCAAGAAATAGTGTAGGGGAGATAGTAGGCTTGGCACATCCTACGCACGGTTTTCCAAACCATGTCAGGCAACTGTGTGGACCATTTCTCTTGAGGTAGTAGCGTGCGCACGGTTAGCGCACGGTTTTCCAAACCATGCAGGTTAACTATGCGGCCACATAATAGTAGGGTTTTTAAACCTAGGGTCACTAGGGCTTGCCTCATTCCTCTCCAAATTTTCTTCCACTCGATCCTCGCTCGGGATTTCAGGTTCTTAGGGGTTGAGGGTGATCTCCCACATGTTTTGGAAGAGATTTGAAGGGGTTTGAATGTGGTTTCTCCCAGGTAAGTCTGTCCTCTTGGTTTCCTTGTGTTTTCCTCTAGATCTACATCCCTCTCTTTCTTGGTTTTCTAGATCTATACTTTTTGTGTGTAGATCTAGGGTTGTAGTTTCCTTGGTTGATGTTTTCAAGGATTTTTAATGCTAGGGAAAGGGATCTAGAGAGGTTTCGGTGGTGTGTTCGCCAGATTTGAGGTGTGATTGCTTGTGGGTCTATTTCTCGGGAACCCTAAAAGTAGGTGGCTTCTATCTCGACTCCACTTGGTTAGAACTAGTGGTTATTTGTTACAATTAATTTTATGTGCTGAAAATTAATTGTTATTTTTTGTGCGAAATTGGTTGGAGATCCCTTTGGAAATTTTTTGGGGATTTTTGGGGGAAACGTGTTTTGTGGGTGAAATGGTGTTGTTGTTGATTTTAAAATGGAGATTTTAAAATGGTTTTCCATGATTAACTTGTGAAAATGATTGATGGAAATGTTTTTCAACCAAGAGGTTGTTTTATTGAAATGTGGTTTGGCATGGAAAATTATTTTCAATAAATGGGTGATTTATTAAAGTGGATTGATATGCAACAGAATTGGTTGATTTCATGATGTTGTGACCTTTATGGGTTATAAGTTTGGTTGGATTGGTTGACATGTTTTGTGGAAGTGGGTGGGAAGTATCACTATAAAAGGTGATGGATAGTGGTCGGAAGAACCACCATATGGGTAGTGGTCGAGAAGTACCGCTAGTTGTGAATGGGTGAATGGGTTAGGTGGAAGTCCCATCATTTTGGTTGTTTTGGGGTGAATGGGTGAACGGGTTGGGCGGAAGTCCCACCATTTTTTTTTTGTTTTTCATTTCTTTCCAAGTTGTAAATTAATGTGCTAGTGTGTAAATGATGAAATGGCTTGTGACATGTTTGGCAGGCCTTCCCTTGGTTGCTTGGTTTGGGTGTGATGGCTTGGTAAGGGCGTGTTTGTCATATGGAAACGGTTGCACATGTGATTATTTTATATGAATTGTTTTATATAAACGTGCTAATGGTTTTATCCTAGTGGTTTGTGTAGGGAAGTAATTTGGGGAAAACCTACTGAGTTTTACAACTCACCCCCTACTTTGGCACTGTGGTGTCTTTGCAGATGTTATGTACCATGACATGGGAAAAGGTAAGCATCACCCTCCTTTAGTGGAGCTTTGTGATATCTTGGTGGAGCTTGGAGCTGGGAGCTTGGTGTGGAGCTGTGGTGGTTTCATAGCTCGTGGTGTGGCGTGGTTTAGTCTTCTGCATAGTATGTTGATGTTTGGTGGACATGTCTAGTTGTATTGGTTTGGGATGTATTGTGGAACATCTTGGTTGTCTTTTGAGAATACATGCTTGAATGTTTTATTGACATGCATCATATAGTGGTTGTTAGTGGATTGTTGGTTGGTTTTTTCTAAAGGGAAAATCATTACCCAATGTGTTTAAGAATCCCTTAACAATTATTTCCAACCTTTTCCACCTTGGGAAGGTCTCTTAAGGCCATGTAACTCTCACCGCCTTTTCAAGCCATTGAGGTAGGGGAGGGGTGTTACAAGATTCAATTAATTTTTCACTTACACCATTCAAAAATAATTTAAAAATATATATATAATCAATAAATATGTTCTTTTTAACATTAATTTCATTATTTATATGATGAAACTATAAACTGTGCATAGGAACCCAAACATCCATGATAAAACATATATAAGAAAAGTATGAATTTCACTCCTAAAACAACGATAAAAATGAATGATTGTTAATAGATGAGTAAGAATATGTTATAAGTTGATCATATATTATATTTTTTATATGTATATAGATATTTTACCTATTTATAATTCTTCCAAATTTATTATATTGTTAGTTTGATCATGTCCAAATAAGTGGAACCCTAAGGAAAGGTGTAAAGACCCCAACCCCAGAAGCATAGGGTCGGTGGTTACTTTATTATATTGGTTCTAGACACAAGTGATTCCATCACCAAGTACTGAATGGTTTTGTATTCTTTGTAAACTCAATACATATTTCAATATCATATTAAATTTTAAAACATAAAATAAAACATTGTGAAAGTATAAATTATTCATTGTAGAACTCATTCAATGATTCCTTCTTCGTGTCAAGGGGAAAGGAATCAAAATTTGTGCGATCTCAAATTATTAGTAAGGATTATGTGTAACGCCCCGACCCCAGCTACCCAGAGTCGGTGCATTAATTACATAACATTGGCATGATCACAAGAAAGATCAAATCTCGAAAGACCGATTGGTTTAGTAGCCTTGGAAACACTAGATATAATCATAAAGTTTTACATTACATTTCAAAGTGAAAAACTACAACAACAACAAAGTCTTCATATCCACACTATTAACCCCTCATAATATCCCTGCAAGTCATTCATAATTTACTTCTTCACTACCTGGGAAAAATAAAACATAGAAAAGGGGTGAGCTCAAATGCCCAGTAAGGATAACAATATAGCGGAACATTCATAATAAGCATAAACATTTAAGGCAATGAATTACTAAAACAAAAGCTTTTTTAAAATTGAACTTCAACATAGTATGGCAAAAATAAAAATGAAATAATGCCATTTACTTATTCACATGGATATTCTACTAATCGAATAATCACATGCAATATCAATAACCACTTTCATAATGTTGGAATGCATAATGCCAGACTATCATAACCACATAGCCAAGGCCTCGTGCCAAGACTAAAAATAAGATTTTGTCAAGGCCTTGTGCCAAGACACTAGTTTGTCTCATGAGACCTACCGATGCATCGAGGAGCTATAGCGGGCTCCACCCGTCACTTATTAAGTCCAATGCATTCCCATATGAAAAGGTTTAAACATAACATAAACATTCGTATTAAAACTAGCATACGAAATGTCAATACTTTCACAATAAACTATGAATGGTATAAAAATAGCACATCCACAGTCAAACATATCACAAAACCTTCAATACAATATAGAAGTTTTGTATCATAATAAATCAACTTCAAATAATCTTAAAATCCATCAAAGGATGTTGACATAGATGAAATCAAAATTCTTTTTAAAGAAATATCTCCTTTTATTTTGAAATCATTTAAGATCCATATAAAATAAAACATTTTCTTTGAAAATATTCTTATAAGCTTGTATGGAAAGCTTCGAAGATTTTATGACGGTGAAAAATAACCGCACCCGCCGTATAAGTTAAAAAAAACATTCTTACCTCAATTCTGTCGAAAAGGTTAAAAGGACCTTGTTTTGAAAACGACGGAAAGATTCCTTTATAAACCTCTTATAAAAAGTCAAACAAGGGTATAAATGACTTTAACCCATATTCTTGTAAATAGTAAAAATGTTTTGAAATACATTTTGAAGAAACATGGATGTGGATGATAACGAGATCCCAGTAGATTATTACGTATAAACAACCTCGGATAAAGAAGAGATTGTGAAATAACCCTTACCTTGTACTTTTACTTTGTTGGGGTAGGTTAACCTCCTGTATAATGGTGAAATAATTGTTATTAAATTATACAAGAATCATATACATTAATATGATATCATATATGATCTTTTAATATTGATATCTTAGTATTATCGTTGTTTCGGGTGTTAACTTACTTGTTTTCTTTCATATGTTTTGTTACGTAAGACATGTTTGTAAAGGGTAGGTTGTATATTATTCATATCCAGAATGATATCAAGTCCTTAAACATCATTTTTAAATCATCAAATGATAATTATACTTTAATGGTTACGATGGAGAATGAATCTCATCGCGTTCGTGGAGACGGTAGTCCGTACGTACGCACGAGCGACAATATCATTCTTTTGATATTAAAATAATATATAAATGGATGTTATATCATATATACAGAATCATTAACATGTTATATTTATTATTTACATGAGTTAAACATCATTATTATACCCATCCAAATAATAATATATTGAATAACAATTACACCACGACGTGGAGACGGTAAGCCGTACGTACGCACGTATGGTGACATGTTATTCAAAGGGTGGATAGAATACTGAATATGGTTGTACCATATTTATAATAACATCACAGTATATGTAAGATACTGGAGTTATTATTTTAGAATGGTAAGAACAAAGAAAGAGGAAGTGGAAGAAGAAAGGAACTTAGAAAAGGGTGGTGAAATCATTACCTCTTCTTCGGGTTCTTCCTTTTGATTTGATCAAAAGGGCTCCTTAGGTTGGCTTTCTGATCAAACTAAGGCCTCTAGGTTCTATTGAGGGATGTTGGGAGAGTATTTGGGCAGAGTTTGGCCGAACCAAAAGGCTTTAGAGGAGTGAAGAAATGAGAAGGAAGAGTTCCCTTTTATAAGAGGGGTGAGGGGCACCTTTGGAAAAGCTAGAAATATTAATTTATAATAAATTCATATTCGGTTTCCAATGGCTCCAAAGTTGATTATTCAAAGGCTAAGGTGGGGATAGGTCGAAAACCACTCAACCAATAGAATTTAGACAGGTTTGGTTACTTATATTAACCTTATCTTTAAGTATTAACTCTAAGTTAATTAGTTTCACTTTTACAATGTCTCTTTGTATTTTTATATAATATGGTTAATAAACTTACTATATACATCCAAGCGACCCCCAAGTGGTCCATTAATGATTAACCTATCATAATATAAGTCTCTTGGCAGAACCTTAGATTTTTAGGAATTTAATATCAATTAATAATATAATATTTGTTTTAAGAACTCTTTTATGTCAATTTTGACACTATTCAATAGTTGATTTTTTTGAAACTCCTAACAGATTGATTACTTCGAACAAAGTAAATTAAATCAATCCTAATATATCATATTATCATAGAAAATTATTTTAATTCATTAAAAGTTTCATATTATATTTATTTGGGTATTTATAATATCAATTATTTTAATTTTTCACTATTATAGTAATTACTGCATCATCATTGTGTCATGTATAAAATAAATTATTTAATGTCTAAAAATTATAAATCAAATATCATTATGTAGGAAATCGTTTTAGCTTTCTAATGAATATTTATAATCGAAAATCCAGCATGTATAACCCTATGTAAAAATTGTTCTTCTAAAAGATGTAAGCTTATGGCATTTTTATTTTTATTTAAGCTTTATTAATATAATGTGTCATTATCACTTACAAGTGGATCCATGGGGTCCCAAAATAGACCCAAAGATGCCCATGGTCGACCATGTATCAACCAATAGGGTTAAGACACGTTTTAGGGTAATTTATTATTATTATAATATTATTTTTTTAACCCTTATTTACCGGATTTACCCTTAACCATGGTAAATAAAATATTTACCGCAGTAATTATTCAAAATGTCTAAAAATAAAAGTTACCTATTTACACAATTTGAACATCCTGATTCCAAATATGGAATCCATTTTTCTAAATTCAAAACACAGAAGTGGCAGAAATTAATTTAAAATTAATTCCCGCTTTCAAAACAAAAAGCGTATTTTTAAGAGATAATAACTATCAAAAGATTGACACTTGTTTATGTTCGGTTTAATTGTAAAATTATGTCCAATGACCAAGATTATATTAAATGGTAAAAATATATTCTAAATATACTTTAAAACCACTCAAATTCAAAATTTATCACTATTAATTATTTTGATTAAAAAAGTTGTTTTTAATTAAAATTTAGTAATTTTCACTATTCATCAAAATATGAAAGTTATCCGAAATGTACCAAAATTTCACCCTAGGCTAATTTTGATATTCCTAATCCAAAAATGAAGTCCATTTTGAAATATAGAATATATATGATTTCAAAAAGTAGGTATTACTATTCACAACGGCTAGTTTAATTAGTTGTGGTGTGTGTTAGAACTCGAGGTTGCGTACAACACACGCTATCACATTATTCGAAGGGAAACGTACCATAGAAGCTTGGGGTGTTACATTCTCCCCTCCTTCAAATAATTGCGTCCTCGCAATTTCTAGGGTATTATTGCATAAAAAGACTCGGGTGGTTCTTCATCATAAGTTCCTCGGGTTCCCACGTTGCCTCTTCCATCTTATGGTTTCTCCACAAAACTTTTACCAGACGTGTCGTCCGGTTTCTCAGTACTTGTTCTCTTGTATCAAGAATCCTGACGGGCTCTTCACAATAGGAAAGATCGGGTTCCAGTTCTAATTCCTCATAGGTGAGTACATGTGTTGGGTCAGGCATGTATTTCCTCAACAGAGATACGTGGAACACATCGTGAACTTTGGAGAGACTTGGCGGCATTGCCAATCGGTAAGCCACAGCCCCAATTCGTTCTAGAATTTCGAAAGGTCCGATGTACCTGGGACTCAATTTACCTTTCTTACCAAAACGTATGACTCCCTTCCACGGAGATACCTTCAGGAAAACATGATCACCGACTTGAAATTCCAAATCCTTCCTTCGATTATCGGCATAGCTCTTCTGCCTACTTTGAGCTGCTTTAATGTGATTTTGGATTACTTTCACCTTTTCCACCGTTTCCTCCACCAGTTCTGGGCCTACAAGTTTTCTTTCACCAACGTCATCCCAACAGGTTGGTGTACGACATCTCTTTCTGTATAACGCTTCATATGGTGCCATCTGTATACTCGAATGGAAGCTATTGTTATAGGAAAATTCTACCAGTGGTAAATATTGATCCCACATACCCTGAAAGTCAAGTGAGCAAGATCTCAACATGTCTTCTAAGGTCTGAATAGTCCGTTCTGATTGTCCGTCTGTCTGAGGGTGGTAAGGAGTGCTCAAATGAAGTTCAGTATCTAGGGATTTCTGAAGACTTTTCCAAAATCTTGAAGTAAAACGGGGATCACGATCAGAAACAATCGATAGGGGTACTCCATGAAGTCTCACAACTTCATTAATATATAGTCTTGCTAGACGTTCCAGGGGTAGATCTTCTCTTATAGAAAGAAAATGTGCTGACTTGGTAAGACGATCAACAATAACCCATATTGCATCGTTCCTTCTAGGAGTCTTTGGTAGCCCCATGACAAAGTCCATTGTAATATTGTCCCATTTCCACTCCGGTATGGGAAGCGGTTGCATGACTCCTCCAGGCTGTTGCCTTCCAGCTTTCACTTGTTGACAAACCATACATCTTGACACAAAATCAGCAATCTCCCTCTTCATGTTGTCCCACCAAAAATGTTCCTTCAAATCTCTATACATTTTGGTGCTCCCAGGGTGTATAGAGAAATTGGAACTATGAGCATCATCCAGCAATTCCCTTTTTAGATCAGGTATATTGGGAACACAAAGTCTCTTCCCGAATTTCAAAATTCCATCTTCATACACAAAGTCTCTCAATCTCCCATCATTCACAGCTTTAATCTTCTTCTGAAATTCTTCATCATCGGTCTGGGAACTCTTAATCCTTTCTAGTAAAGATGGTTTGGCAACCATTTGAAAAAGCATTGATGTTTCACCTTCCCTGGTTATTCCCATGTCCATCTTCTCTAGATCCATGAAAATTGGATCCCTTTCAATTCTCATCATGTTCAGAACTCCATGGTCTTTTCTGCTCAAAGGATCTGCTACTTTGTTTGCTTTCCCCGGGTGGTAGTGTATCGTGCAATCATAATCCTTGAGTAATTCAAGCCATCTCCTTTGCCTCATGTTGAGTTCTTTTTGTGAGAAAATATACTTCAAACTCTTGTGATCAGTATAAATCTCACATTTTTCACCATAGAGGTAGTGCCTCCATATCTTCAAAGAAAAGATCACAGCTGCTAACTCAAGATCATGAGTAGGATAGTTTTGTTCATGAATTTTCAACTGTCATGATGCATAGGCAATAACTCTATCATTCTGCATAAGGACACAGCCAAGTCCTTTCTTCGATGCATCACTATAAATAACGAACCCATCATTCCCCGATGGTAGAGTCAATATAGGAGCATTGACTAATCTTCTCTTCAGTTCTTCGAAACATTCTTCACACTCTTTTTTCCAAACAAATTTAACCCCTTTACGTGTGAGCTTCGTTAATGGGTTAGCCAATCGGGCAAAATTCTGGACGAAACGTCGATAATAACCTGCCAAACCAATAAAACTACGTACCTCAGTTATACTCGTAGGTGCTGGCCATTCTTGGATTGCCTTGGTCTTAGAAGGATCAACAGAGATTCCATTTTTAGAGACAATATGGCCAAGAAAAGAAATCTCTTGAAGCCAGAATTCACACTTGCTAAACTTTCCATATAATTCATGCCTCCTCAGAGTCTTCAAGATAATGCGCAAGTGATTTTCATGATCTTCGTAGGTTTTGGAGTATACCAAGATGTCATCAATAAATACCACCACAAATTCATCGAGATAATCCTTGAAAACTCTATTCATCAGATCCATGAATACTGAGGGTGCATTAGTCAATCCAAAAGGCATTACAGTAAACTCGTAATGCCCGTACCTGGTTCGAAATGCTGTCTTCGAAATGTCTTCCGTCTTTACACACAACTGATGGTATCCAGATCGAAGGTCAATCTTTGAAAAGTATTGAGCTCCATGCAGTTGGTCAAATAAATCATCAATACGAGGTAGGGGATACTTGTTCTTTATCGTTATAGCATTGATCTCCCTGTAATCGATACATAACCTCATAGATCCATCTTTCTTTTTAACAAAAAGAACAGGGGCTCCCCATGGAGAAACACTAGGGCGAATAAATCCCTTATTACTCAATTCCTCTAGTTGTTTCTTTAGTTCGACTAGCTCTACAGTGGCCATTCTATAAGGGGTCTTCGATATAGGCCTTGATCCAGGAATCAAATCAATAGAAAACTCAACTTCTCGTTCTGGAGGATGTCCAGGTAAATCTTCCGGAAATACATCTACAAATTCTTTCACAACAGGTACATCCTCTATTTGAACATTCCTTTCCTCACCGACAGTTATTTCATTCTCTTCCTCCCCGATAATTGAATTAAGTTGAGCTACAAGGGGTGGATCTAAATAAGAATTAGGTGGTGACGATTCTGCTCTAAAAATAAGGTGCTCCTTATCATTATCATCAAGAATCGTAACCTCTTTCTTCTTACAATAAATCTTCGCATCATAGTCCGAAAGCCAGTCCATACCGAGGATTATATCAAACTCAACCATAGGTATGACGATGAGATCAGCAGATAAAGAAAATTTATGTGCTCTAATGGGGACTGATTCACAAAACTTTGTTGCAATGATACTTCCCTTAGGAGTTTTAACTGACAACTCCCTTATTAAATCAAATTGGAAATATCTAATTTTCTTAGCAAACTGGGAAGATATGAAACAATGCGATGATCCAGAATCAAATAATGCATTTGCTAAACTTGATGAAACCATTAAATTACCTTCCACCACGTCTTTCGGAGCTTCTACCTCAGCAGTAGTGATAGCATAAGCCTGGCCTTGATCCCTTGGCCTTTTCTGAGGTAAGTTCTCCTGACGCTTAGGACATGCATTTGCATAATGCCCCATCTCCCTGCAATTGTAGCACTGAACGTTGGTAGCTTCCTTCTTCCCCTTGAAATCATGAGCTTGGTGGCCTTTTTCACCACACTTGTAACAGACTCCCATTCCCTTCAAGCAAGTACCAGGATGTTTCTTCCCGCATTTACCACAAGATGGATATTCAACCTTTCCCTTCTTCCCCTTATTTCCATTCCCAGATTGATCAGCAGGTCTCTTCTTCTCTTGCTTTGCTTTAAAGTCATAAGACTTAGAGAATTCCTTTTCGGTCTTGATAGCACATGAGACAATGTCTTCGTACGACGAAAAGGATTGTGAGACTAATGCTCGACGGAGAAATGGTTTTAACCCATCAAAGAAACGATCAATCTTACTTCTTGGGTTGCGAATATAATCTCCAGCATACCTCGCTAACCTTGTAAAGTTAGCCTCATACTTTGTGACATTCTCATCCTCCTTTTGTCTCAGACTCAGAAATTGTCTTTCCATATCTGCTCGATGGTCGCGAGGAAAGTATTTTTCTAAAAAGAGATTTTTGAACTCCCTCCATTCCATATTTGATACTTCATCATCTTCCTTCATGTTTTGAATCAATGACCACCATTGATCAGCATCTCCAGTGAGGCGATAAACAGCCATGATAACTTTCTCCCTTTCACTACTCCCCAAAGCCTGAAATATTTTCTCTAGGGAAAATATCCATTGCTCAGCTACTAAGGGATTTGTACTCCCATTTAACGTTGGTGGTTGTTGTCTCATGAATCGATCTAACATTGATCCTCCACGCTGCGGATGAGGGTGCTCCATACGGGTAAGGTTATTATTCATAACCTGAGTAAGTTGTCCCAGTACGGTGATTAGCTGATCGGCACCAGTTGCATCACCAGCCCCGCTATAATTATCTTGAGCAGGAGGGAAATCCCTACATGGAGTGCGTGCACTGATACGGTTTCAATTTCTTCCACTAGGCGCCATTTCTAAACAATGGCATAAACTAGATCAGTTTATGAATCAAAATACATAATCCCATACTTATAAAACACTTAACATAAATTGAACTATTTATGGATATAATCCATAATCATAAAAATGTTTTCTTTGAGGAAGTATATACTCATAAACCCTTCATAATGATTTGTAAAGATAGTGAGAGTTATCCTAAGCATATCCCCCGGGAGTGTCGTAACCAAGAGTGCAGCAAGGCCCGTTGTCGTGCACCAGTTCCCGTTTGAGTCTAGCTCAAAGCGGTGTTTTCGGGTTTTACCCCTAGGTACATCTGTGCCAGAGCCGCCTCTACCTGCTCGTATCCAGACAGGGATGTATTGCTCGAAAAACTCACAAAATCTCTACAATACCAAAATTCTAGGAAGTTCTTCTATACTAATCCTCAAAGTTCATCTTAGGTCTACGTGCTCTAATCAGAGTTTATCTAAATCTAGCTTCCAAGGTTTGTACTAAACTTCCTCTGATACCAACTGTAACGCCCCGACCCCAGCTACCCAGAGTCGGTGCATTAATTACATAACATTGGCATGATCACAAGAAAGATCAAATCTCGAAAGACCGATTGGTTTAGTAGCCTTGGAAACACTAGATATAATCATAAAGTTTTACATTACATTTCAAAGTGAAAAACTACAACAACAACAAAGTCTTCATATCCACACTATTAACCCCTCATAATATCCCTGCAAGTCATTCATAATTTACTTCTTCACTACCTGGGAAAAATAAAACATAGAAAAGGGGTGAGCTCAAATGCCCAGTAAGGATAACAATATAGCGGAACATTCATAATAAGCATAAACATTTAAGGCAATGAATTACTAAAACAAAAGCTTTTTTAAAATTGAACTTCAACATAGTATGGCAAAAATAAAAATGAAATAATGCCATTTACTTATTCACATGGATATTCTACTAATCGAATAATCACATGCAATATCAATAACCACTTTCATAATGTTGGAATGCATAATGCCAGACTATCATAACCACATAGCCAAGGCCTCGTGCCAAGACTAAAAATAAGATTTTGTCAAGGCCTTGTGCCAAGACACTAGTTTGTCTCATGAGACCTACCGATGCATCGAGGAGCTATAGCGGGCTCCACTCGTCACTTATTAAGTCCAATGCATTCCCATATGAAAAGGTTTAAACATAACATAAACATTCGTATTAAAACTAGCATACGAAATGTCAATACTTTCACAATAAACTATGAATGGTATAAAAATAGCACATCCACAGTCAAACATATCACAAAACCTTCAATACAATATAGAAGTTTTGTATCATAATAAATCAACTTCAAATAATCTTAAAATCCATCAAAGGATGTTGACATAGATGAAATCAAAATTCTTTTTAAAGAAATATCTCCTTTTATTTTGAAATCATTTAAGATCCATATAAAATAAAACATTTTCTTTGAAAATATTCTTATAAGCTTGTATGGAAAGCTTCGAAGATTTTATGACGGCGAAAAATAACCGCACCCGCCGTATAAGTTAAAAAAAACATTCTTACCTCAATTCTGTCGAAAAGGTTAAAAAGGACCTTGTTTTGAAAACGACGGAAAGATTCCTTTATAAACCTCTTATAAAAAGTCAAACAAGGGTATAAATGACTTTAACCCATATTCTTGTAAATAGTAAAAATGTTTTGAAATACATTTTGAAGAAACATGGATGTGGATGATAACGAGATCCCAGTAGATTATTACGTATAAACAACCTCGGATAAAGAAGAGATTGTGAAATAACCCTTACCTTGTACTTTTCCTTTGTTGGGGTAGGTTAACCTCCTGTATAATGGTGAAATAATTGTTATTAAATTATACAAGAATCATATACATTAATATGATATCATATATGATCTTTTAATATTGATATCTTAGTATTATCGTTGTTTCGGGTGTTAACTTACTTGTTTTCTTTCATATGTTTTGTTACGTAAGACATGTTTGTAAAGAGTAGGTTGTATATTATTCATATCCAGAATGATATCAAGTCCTTAAACATCATTTTTAAATCATCAAATGATAATTATACTTTAATGGTTACGATGGAGAATGAATCTCATCGCGTTCGTGGAGACGGTAGTCCGTACGTACGCACGAGCGACAATATCATTCTTTTGATATTAAAATAATATATAAATGGATGTTATATCATATATACAGAATCATTAACATGTTATATTTATTATTTACATGAGTTAAACATCATTATTATACCCATCCAAATAATAATATATTGAATAACAATTACACCACGACGTGGAGACGGTAAGCCGTACGTACGCACGTATGGTGACATGTTATTCAAAGGGTGGATAGAATACTGAATATGGTTGTAACATATTTATAATAACATCACAGTATATGTAAGATACTGGAGTTATTATTTTAGAATGGTAAGAACAAAGAAAGAGGAAGTGGAAGAAGAAAGGAACTTAGAAAAGGGTGGTGAAATCATTACCTCTTCTTCGGGTTCTTCCTTTTGATTTGATCAAAAGGGCTCCTTAGGTTGGCTTTCTGATCAAACTAAGGCCTCTAGGTTCTATTGAGGGATGTTGGGAGAGTATTTGGGCAGAGTTTGGCCGAACCAAAAGGCTTTAGAGGAGTGAAGAAATGAGAAGGAAGAGTGCCCTTTTATAAGAGGGGTGAGGGGCACCTTTGGAAAAGCTAGAAATATTAATTTATAATAAATTCATATTCGGTTTCCAATGGCTCCAAAGTTGATTATTCAAAGTCTAAGGTTGGGATAGGTCGAAAACCACTCAACAAATAGAATTTAGACAGGTTTGGTTACTTATATTAACCTTATCTTTAAGTATTAACTCTAAGTTAATTAGTTTCACTTTTACAATGTCTCTTTGTATTTTTATATAATATGGTTAATAAACTTACTATATACATCCAATCGACCCCCAAGTGGTCCATTAATGATTAACCTATCATAATATAAGTCTCTTGGCAGAACCTTAGATTTTTAGGAATTTAATATCAATTAATAATATAATATTTGTTTTAAGAACTCTTTTATGTCAATTTTGACACTATTCAATAGTTGATTTTTGTGAAACTCCTAACAGATTGATTACTTCGAACAAAGTAAATTAAATCAATCCTAATATATCATATTATCATAGAAAATTAGTTTAATTCATTAAAAGTTTCATATTATATTTATTTGGGTATTTATAATATCAATTATTTTAATTTTTCACTATTATAGTAATTACTGCATCATCATTGTGTCATGTATAAAATAAATTATTTAATGTCTAAAAATTATAAATCAAATATCATTATGTAGGAAATCGTTTTAGCTTTCTAATGAATATTTATAATCGAAAATCCAGCATGTATAACCCTATGTAAAAATTGTTCTTCTAAAAGATGTAAGCTTATGGCATTTTTATTTTTATTTAAGCTTTATTAATATAATGTGTCATTATCACTTACAAGTGGATCCATGGGGTCCCAAAATAGACCCAAAGATGCCCATGGTCGACCATGTATCAACCAATAGGTTTAAGACACGTTTTAGGGTAATTTATTATTATTATAATATTATTTTTTTAACCCTTATTTACCGGATTTACCCTTAACCATGGTAAATAAAATATTTACCGCAGTAATTATTCAAAATGTCTAAAAATAAAAGTTACCTATTTACACAATTTGAACATCCTGATTCCAAATATGGAATCCATTTTTCTAAATTCAAAACACAGAAGTGGCAGAAATTAATTTAAAATTAATTCCCGCTGTCAAAACAAAAAGCGTATTTTTAAGAGATAATAACTATCAAAAGATTGACACTTGTTTATGTTCGGTTTAATTGTAAAATTATGTCCAATGACCAAGATTATATTAAATGGTAAAAATATATTCTAAATATACTTTAAAACCACTCAAATTCAAAATTTATCACTATTAATTATTTTGATTAAAAAAGTTGTTTTTAATTAAAATTTAGTAATTTTCACTATTCATCAAAATATGAAAGTTATCCGAAATGTACCAAAATTTCACCCTAGGCTAATTTTGATATTCCTAATCCAAAAATGAAGTCCATTTTGAAATATAGAATATATATGATTTCAAAAAGTAGGTATTACTATTCACAACGGCTAGTTTAATTAGTTGTGGTGTGTGTTAGAACTCGAGGTTGCGTACAACACACGCTATCACATTATTCGAAGGGAAACGTACCATAGAAGCTTGGGGTGTTACATTATGTATAGTAGAAGCTATCATGAATCAATAATCCATAATAAGAATGGAATGGTGAATAGTTGAACACATAATCCATTTAATAAATAACTAGACTATCATGATTAGATTAGGAATAGTAAATATAGAAATGTAAATAACAAAACACACATCCCATTTAATCAACAACTTGAGAAAAAAATGAATCCATGGATAATATCAATATAATAATATCATATTTAATAATAAATTAATTATGAAGAAAATTAATAAAATTGGATTTCATGATATTATATGTCATGATATGTACACCACCAAGATCATTCAAAATAAGGATTAAAATTTGTAGAAAATACCCATTTAATGCTATATTTATAATTTACTACATGAGCATGCCACTACATCTAGGGGATATCTATATCCAAGACCCATCCATTTTTGAATTTTGAAATCATTCCTCATATATCGAATGATCGAGTTAATTACTGAAAAATATGGCTTTTATATATCTGCATTGAATAATGAATATTGAATCACAATATTTCCCAAGTTAATCTAATAACATTCAAAGTAAAACATTGTATGTAGAAATTATATACTATTTAAGAAATAATAATTTTCATGATGAAGGGTATCAACGTTTAAGATAAATGTAATTCATAATGATCATAAGGATGTGAATATTTCATGGGTAAGTTAATGAATAAAATTTTAATCACTAATGTAATGATTAATCTATTGGTAAAACTGATCATAAACAATCGAGAGAAAGGATAATGATATTATAATCATAAAAAATACCCATTTTACTATATATAAAATTACGTTTTGTTGTAGTTTAAAGATAATAATGCTATAAAAGAAATTTAAAAGGATTCTTGTTAAAAATACACTCTTCAATTTCAAAATAAATTTTAAGAACTATAAAATTAAAAATTATTTCAAAAAAACATTTTATTTAAAAAAAATGGTTAACATGGAAAGGAGTATCCAATTAAATGAGTATTCATGATGGTAGAAAATTTACATTTTTGTCGAATACATTAAAAATAATGATTTCATTAATAATTTTAGAAGAAAATTGGAAAATTACCTTTTCAAATAAAAAAATGCATATATATTTTGAAAAAAAATTAAAATAAAATTAAAGGAAATAATTAATGTAAAAAAATAATAGTAACTTTTTTTCGAAAAAATATCTATTTTGAAGATAAATTATTTTCAATTGAAGAGGGAAATAAAATTGGATATTATTAAAACCATTTTCTCAATAACATTAAGAACTACAGAGAGGAAAAAGTTAATATCACATAAATAGACAATGAACAAAAATATGATATGAAAATATATTATATTTTATATAGAAATAGAAAATAATCCCTCTAAGGGAGTCTTAAACATTAAAAAACCTAAATAATGAAGGTATTGTGAAGGAAACCCTTACCACATTGGTATGTTTTGAATTGTATGCCCATAAGAGGAATAACATAAAATGAAAAATTATATAAAATGAATATAAATGTATTCATGTTATTAAAAGAAAATGTTTATTATATACGAAAAAAAAGAATATAAGTTTTGAATATGAAATATGTCTCACAGTTGTAAAAGTGAGATGAAAAATCCCAACAATGATCATAATGTTTATATGAGAATTAATCAATGAATAGATTTTGTGTTTTAAACATAAATCCACATAATACTAGTTAAAATAAAATGCAATATAATAAAAATACATTAAACACATATTCTTATAATATCAATAACAAAGAATAATTAATATAACCAAATGAAAATAAAATGAGTTATGAAATTATTTACTACTTGGTAACGTTCATATGAAAACCTCTTTGATGAAATAATTCAAATTGAAACCTAAAATTAAATGAATTTGGAACGATTTAGGATATTAAATGAAAATATGGTATTATATAAACCATATGAATTAAATTGTTTGTATAACATTAAAATATGTCTCAATTACGGGAAATCAAGATGAACTATGTTAACTCCCACTATCCTTTGGATAAATATTCTTAATCCTCATTTATAAAGGTTCTAATAATGATAATAATTTATTATATCAAAATATTAATATTTAAAATTCATATATTGTCATCTTATAACACTATTATACCATGTTGTTAATTATATTTCATCATTTTTAGTATTTAGTGTTTTTATTTCTTTATTTCCTCATGCGTGTTTTTTAAGGAAAGCTTTGTTTCTTGTGAATATGATATAGTTACGTCATATAGAGAACTAAATTAATTTATTAAAATATAATATTCTTCCATTTTATAAATTTTTAAAACAATTTCTGAAATTGGTACCTGGAAAATGAATCTCATTGTTTCGTAGAGACGATAAGTCGTATGTACGCACAGGTAGCGATATCTTTCCATTAATGGATAAAAGGTTAAGGAAGTGGGTTATATAATAATTTTATAGAATCAATATAATTACATATATATTAAATATATTCATTAAATATATCACTATTACCTTATATTTAAATCATAATTTAAAAATGAATCACATCGCTTCGTAAGACGTTAGTTTTCCGTACACATGAGCAACATTATCGTATTTTAACAGGATTGAAAATTAAGATGTAATATGTGGTGTTATAATTAAATAATAATAGTTATATTGTAAATATCATATATATATATATACATATATACATATATATTTTAAATCCATAAATATATTCAACTGTGATAATTGATTATGGAAAACAAGTTAAATCACTTCGTGGGGTGACAGTTTGGCATACACATTATCAATGATTTTGTTTCCCATTTGATGGAAAAGGTAATTCATATGGGTTATTACATTAACATAATAAAATATTAGAAAAGAATTATTATATTATAATTATTGAATACTATTTGAATGATATTGAAGAGGAAATAAAATAAATATGCTAGTTTAAGAATTTTGTCTCTTCTTTAGACGGCCTCTTTAGGTTTTCACCAAAATCCAACCTATGATGGATTTATAAGAAAACCAAGTACTATTGGATATTTTTAGGAATATAAATAAGTAATTTTTAGGTAATGTGTAACCTAAATTTATTTTTCTGTTTTAATAGTGGATGAGGTGGGGGCCTTCTATTAGAGGGCGAGAGGATACACATGGAAGTGTTAAAAAGAATGATTTACACCAACATTTTTCGCAATCTAAAGGTATCCAAAATGGATCATTCACAACTATTGGATGATATAAGGTAGATATATGGCCATAAAATAATAATTTTATAAGTTTAATTTCATTTTTAACCCTTTTCTTCTTAGTTTAACCCCACAGTGAACCAATTTTAACCTTAAGAGTTATAATTACATTTTATTGTTTTCACTATTCATCATGGTAAAAAAATTTATGTTAACCTTATTAGATAATATTAATTCTTTTAATTCAAAATATCCAATCCATTTTAAAAAATTAAACACACATAATTTTACTAATTTAATTTAAATTTAAACTCTTATATGTGTCAAAAAATGGTTTTTTAAGAAATGTATTTTTCAATAATAAAGTGATCTTATAATAACTATATAATAAGAAATAATAATTAAATTTATTAAAAGGAATATTTATAGATTAATAACATATAAATTTAATTTAATAATTCCTTATTATGGTTTCTTTTTAATATTATAAATGTAGAAACATTATATAGTTTTAAATAGTTTTTAGAAAAAAAACATGTTTTAAAGCCTAAAAATAAATATATATTAAGATACCACATAAAGAAGGTTTGAATGTATTTAAATGATTTAAATATAAATAAATAATACTTATGTTAGTTTTAAATCAAATTAATATACTTACATTTCTTTTAAATTTCTTAATTTATTAAAAAGAAAGGAATGTTTTACTTAAAATCAATATTCTCCAGTATTCATTGAAAAATCAATATATTCCAAAAAAATAGAAAAACTAAACCTAAGTTAATATCAATATGAGGATGTAAAAAAAATATTTTCATTTAATGGAATAAAATTTATAAAATATTTCATAATATATTATAATATTTTCTCACACAAATCAATAAAAATAATTTTTAAAGGACACTTGTTTTCTTGTAGAATAAAATATCATTATTAAAATATGAGTTACTCTTAATTAAGAATTTATCAATAAATTTATATTTTGATGGACCTTCATATATATTTTTTATAAACTAATAAATCCTTTATATACCCACCAATTCAACATCAAGGTTATAAAATACATATTTAAATAATATATTTCAAGGGCTCCTCAAGGTCAGTGTTACTTATTGTAGATGTTATCAAACACAATGTTCTTATATTAAAATCATTGGTTTTAATGTAACTTGATCTATAAATGACATGAAATTTATTTAAAATAACTATGTTGTAAAATCATGGGGTGTAACATTCTCCCATTCTTCAATAAATTATTCCCTAACAATTTAAATATGCACTCAAAAATCAAGGTTTGATATTTTAAAATTCTTTTGTTTAAAACCCACATCATAAAAATGGTTAACAAAAAATACACATAAAAATAGAATGTGAAAATACAAAGGTATTCTAGAATAACAAATTACTAGGTTTCCATGTATGAGAACATTGTTGGGAATTGAAAATATATACATGGAACAAAAAATAATAAATTATGAAGAGTGATAGATATAATTGATCAAAAGAAAGCTAATTACCAAGGTAAAGTCAATAGTAACAAAACTATAAATATGTGATATGTTAAAAGTCTGTTGATTCCATGGATTTGATGGTAATTGTATAAATTGTTTATTTCAAGATTCATTTCCCAGAGTTGAGGAATTCCTTGACCATCTAGACTATGAATAGGAGAAAATTTAATTACTAGATACCTTTTTATTTTATGGGTTCAGTTTAATCTTTTGGTTTTACATATTTCAATTATGTATTCATTTTTTACTTGAAAAAATTAATATCCAAGATGTTTTTTTCTACTCCATAAGAAATGAAATTAATATTTAACAGGTTATAAGATCCATGAAATAATAATAAGGAATTCATGCTATCAATAAATATTAATCAAAAATTAAATGTTTACCATAATGTAAGATAATAAAAATAATGTATAAACCTTCATATTAAGTAATTATAAGTTTTAAATGAAAAATTTCTACCAGAGGTTCAACATATATTATTACACAAATAAATAACACAATATCACAAGAATCCTCATCCAATCAACATCAATATATTTTATTTTGAGAAAGGGATGAGGTTAGAAAATAGCTCAAGGAGGTCTAATATACTGAAACCCAAGGGCATAATATATAACAATCCAAACACATTTGAGGGGAGGGATCCTATACTAGTAAAAATAATGGGAAGGGTGCCTTGAGAGTCATGCGAAGAAAGGAATTCAGAAACATTATTACCCTCTCTCAACAAGAGAGGTCCATGTGACTGTTGAGAAGACTCTTTAACCTACTAACAATATAAATGATAGAAAAATGGATATTGATATCCTTGTAATGAATATATCCTAATAAATTTAAATATTCATAATATTAAAAAATGTTTTCACCTCAAAGGTGGTATAAAACCATTTAACGTACATCCAAAGATATTTTATTCCGTCATTCCTAATTGATCTTCTATTTTAATTCCAATGGTTATATATAACTCAAACTAATAAAAAACAACATCTAAATATAAAATTAAGTGTCTCAAAATCTAAAAGGTTTGATATGATAATATGTTTCTTATAATAAACATTATATTTAACCACCAAACCATTTATGTAAAATTAATATAATATTAACCATTATATCATGTAGGTCAGTGGTAGTCATTAAACCCTTATCACCATTCAGTTGTGGGTTTTAGTCCAATGGCCTTTTCGAATGTCATTGGTTATCACCCTGCATGTGGGCTTCCCCTTTTCCAAAACAATATTAATATATTTCCTATAATGTTACCAAATTTGGATGACCAGTAATTATTATAACATTAATAATAAGATAAACCTTAATGTTTACCAATACCTTTAATCTCATGTCCACTAAATGTAATGGAATTACTCCTTAAATAAATTCTTCGTATACTAAACCAAAAGGGTTGTATTCTTATAATTTTTTTCCAGAAATATCCTTAATCATGTTATATTCCCACCACAAAAATTTACAAAATTTGTTTCTATTCCTTTATCTTTATCATCAACCTTATACATACCATCCCTAGAAACATTAGGATTAATCTAAATCATTCATTATCATAATCTATTGAAAATATATTGTAATGGTTCATAATGAAAATTTTAATTGAACTAAGAATATCTTATAGGAGTGTCAATCTAGTTTTTCAGTAATGACACACTCATCATGAACCATAATTATGGCCATGATATACTTGACCAACTCTTTTCAGGGTTCTAAATCAAAGATCCATTTGTTCTAAAATCATTCCCACCTATAGAATCTATACAGGGATGTGTTACTAGGAAAATCCACATAATCTCTTCCCCACCAAAATTATAGTATGTTCTTATATAATTATCCTCAATTTATATCAAAGGAATATGTTTCCTAATATTTTTTTACCTTAATATAGTTCCTATGGTTTTTACTATGCTTTCTCTGGTACCAACAGTAATGTCGCCGACTCCAGCAACCCAAAGTCTATTCTTAATTTATAAAATTAGATCATGATAAAATTGATCTCATCTATAGGGACTGAATAGTTTTATGTTTTGTAAATAATATATATCCTTGGATTTCAAATTATATTTAAAACCCTGAAATACAATATTGTGAAAGTAATAATGTTGCGTCCTTGAAATAATTCATTTATTACTTCTTCATGTCATAAATAATGGAAATATAATAAGGGTGAATGTTTAGTAAGGGTAAATTATAGTGGAATCTATCATTTCTCAATAATACATCATCACTACGGTATGGAAAATAACTAAACACACATTATATTTTATCAATAAATTCAATATCATGATTAGATAAGTCATAATCAGTATAGAATGGTAACTAACTAATTACGCATTCCACTTAATCAATTTCATGATAACAAAATACATCCATGGAAATATCACTGAAAGAATCTCATGGATAACAATAACAGAATTATGAATGAAATTATTAATATTTTACAATATTCTCTCAAAAATGATGAAATTTATAACTTCAATTACTTTCACAAGATGGTTTAAAACTATTGGTAAAACCATAAATAAAACTAGATTATTGATGATCCACATAATAATACTGATGAATCTAAGGGATATCTATAACTAGTCTTTTCCCATCATTTCATGTCCAAAGAATTCAACATATATTGAATAATTAAATAAATTTCTAAACAACATTGCTTATAAATGTCTGTATTGAATAAAGAATACATAAAATAAATATTTCCCAAGAAAATAAAATAAAATTCAATATAACATTCGATATACAAAAGTGATATATGGTTTGAGAAATTATCATATAGGTGATAAATCATATGGATATTTAAGATAAATTTAATGTCATATTATCACAAGAAAAATAATATTTTATTTGAATGTTAATGAAAACAATGTTAATCAGGAAAGTGATTTTCAATACATTCCCCTATCAAACTAATCATAAACCATTTCAAAAAAGACGTGGATGGTATAATTAAATTATATTCCTAGTGGAGTATATATAAAACAAATGGTTTTCTTATTGATGTCTAAAAATACCAAATAAATTGAAATTTTTTTTTACGAAAATACACTTTTCATTTGGAAAATCAATTTTAATAATTGGAAATTTTTAAAATATTTAGAAATTTATTTCCCTTAAAAAGAACCAAATAAACTTGTAAAGTAATATTCAAAAAAATTTGTCAATATGGTTGAAAATTTTCATTCATTCTGATTACGTTAAAAATAATGAATCCATTCAAATGTTAAGAAGAAAATTGAAAAAGTTCCCTTTTGGAAAACATTAGGAATAATAAATTTAAAAATAATAAAATAAAATTATTTTTAAAAATAACCTTTAAAAATAACATAAATTCATCTTTAAAATTTTTTTAAGAAAATATTCATTTGGATAAAAAAGGATTTTCGTCCAAATAGAGAAATAATGATGATTTTCCTAAAACAATTGCAATCATTTTAGATGATGAATAGTGGAAATGATAATATTATATGAAAAGATAATTAATTAATAGAGAATATTAATATAGATTTTTTATATAAGAATACCATGTAATTCCACCATGGGATACTTAAAAATAAACAATCCTGAATAATGATGTTATTGTGAAATAAACCCTAACCACTTTGGTAAATTTTGAATAGTAAGCCCTATAAAATAAATAGTTGATAATAAAAAAATAAAAACCATGAAGATAAATGGATTCATTATATAAAATATTAAATTGTAATTATATAAACCACAAAAATAAAATAAGTGGTGAATATGTTATATGTATCATAGAAGTAAAAGTGAGATGAAATAACCCTTTCAATGATCATAAAGTTGAAGTGAGTATTAGTCGATGAATATATTATGTGTATCAATTGTAAATCCACATAAATAAATATTAAATAAAAAATTGATAATATTAAAAGCTATTAAACTCATATTCTTATAATATCAACAATAATGAAGATGTAATATAACCTAATGAAAATAAATTGAGTTATAAAATTTTTTACCACTCGGTAACATTATATTAAAATACCCTAGAATTAAATAATAAAAATTACTTTTTAAAACAAAATTAATTATAAATTATTGATGGAATTACATTTAAAAGGGTTGGTAGATACACCACATAAAATAAATTCGGTAGATAACATTAAGATATGCCTCAATGAAGAGAAATTGAGATGAAGTCTCTTGCCCCACACTTCCTATTGGTTGAACATACATAAAACTCTTGTATATTGGTTTATGAAGGTTATTAATTTATACCATAACTATATTCATATTTATAATATCATATATTATCCCAATATAACTTTTTACCACACATTTGTTAATAATATTTCATTATTTTCATTATTTTGGGTATTAATTTCCTCGTTTTCTCATGCATGTTTTGTCATGAGAGTTCAATTTATTGTGAATTATATATATTTCCCTAATACCTATAATTATGTTAATAACATAAATATAGT
The DNA here is from genome assembly GCA_963277665.1 of Viscum album. Lineage (NCBI taxonomy): Eukaryota > Viridiplantae > Streptophyta > Magnoliopsida > Santalales > Viscaceae > Viscum > Viscum album. The sequence goes on from OY728161.1 coordinate 434,839,492, forward strand.
ATTGTTTCATTATATAAATTTTTTGATCTAATATTTAATGTGTTACATGGAAAATGAATCACATTATTTCATGGGGATGGTAGGTTGTACGTACGCATGAGTGATGATATCATTCTCTTAATGGGTGAAATGGATAGAATTTGGTGATAAATTAACATTATTGAATCAATATAATTTAATATATATGATATATATTCATTAAATATATCATTATTACAATTCAGGTAAATCATAAGTAAAAAACAAATCATATCGCTTCGTGAGACCGAAGTTCATTGTACACACGAGCGGTGTTATTGTATTTTAAACATCATATAAGATAAGAAGTTATATGTGATATTATAATTAAATAAGTATAAATATATCATAAATATTATATATATTCATTATATCATTCATTATATCATTCATTATATCCATCCTTGAGAACTGTTGGTGGAAAATTATTTTAGTTTGTGAGGAAGCAGTCCATCGTACACCCAATCGACAAGTTCTTTTCCAATTTGATTGAAGAGGAGATATATATAGGATATAAAATTAACATAATAAAATCTAATTATATGGTATATTATTGGTTTATTATTTTATCATGATGTAATATTATTTGAAGGAGGTGAAATAAGAAATAAAATAAAAATTCTCATTTCAAAGTGTCGCCTCTTCTTCAGATGAACTCTTTAGGTGTGCACCAAAATCCTTCCTACATTTAAATTTAGATAAAAAAATGACTCTAGGATATTTTATTTGGATTATTTAAGGTATTTAGTCAGGAATATTCCTATCAAAATTTCTTTGGATGTGTGAAGATGGGAGGAGAGGGGGTGGCCTTTCATAAGTGGGGGAGAAGACAAATTTGGAAGTTTTGTAAAGGAAAAATTACACCCATGATTTTCACAAGTCATAAGGCTCTAAAATAGACCATTATTTTACCTTTTCCTATATAATTAAAAATTATGTCCATAAATTGTTAATTGGATAATTTTTTTATCATTTTAAACCCTTATCATCCTTGTTTAACCCCTAGTAAACTTGATTTCACCTTCACTACATTAATTAATTGTTATTGTTTTCAGAATTAATTATTGTAAAAAATTAATTTCACCTTTTTAGATAATATTACCTTTTATGATTCAAAATGTTGAATCTTTTTTACTATGTCTAACCTATATAATTTTCATAATTTAATTTTAAATTAAAACTAGATACGTGTCGAAAAACTATTTTTCATGATATGCATTTCTTAACAATAACAATATATTATAAATACTAAATGATAATTAAAAAAAATTAAATGAATTTCAATTAAAATTTATATATATAATATAATAATTTATTTTCATCCATTCATTATGAGGGGTTATTTTTATTATTTAAAATTTAGAAACATAATGTACTTTAAATTAGTTTTCATAAATAATGTTTTCTAAAGAATCCAAATAATATTATACTAAAATACAGTATACAGATTATTTAAAGGTAATTAATTAAATTAAATATATGTAAATAATACTTATGTTAATTTTAAATAGTATTAAAATAATTATAGGACTATAAATTTTTTTAATTTATTTAAAATAAATGATTGTTTGACAAGAAAATGATATTTTTCATTATTTAAAAAAATCAATATTTTCTAAAAAATACAAAAATAACAACCTAAGAATTTAACTACATGGAGATTTAAGGAAAATATTTTAATTTTAAAAAATATAATTTCTATATAATATAATAATTAATTATAATATTTTCTCACAAAAATAAATAAAATCATTTTTTAATGAAACAAATTTTTTTGTGGAATAAAATATTTTCCTTACTATTTCATGAGGATTTTTTGTGACCATCATGGATTGGGTTATTCCATTCATTCATTATTCCCTAGAAACTCCCAACAGTTACCTCATCTGTAGCTAGGTATATACCTTCTTTCCAAAGGATGGTGGTCATTTGGGTTTTCAAGCCCAGTGACTCTTAGGGACTCAGGTTGGTCGAGATGATGGGAGGTTGGGCTCATCACACCCTTTTAGGGGGAAATCATTTCATACTCCATGATTCTATTAAAGAGCTATTATATTTTTGTTAATCTCTTCCTAATCCCGATACGGGACTGATTAACATAAAAAATGATTATAGGTTAATTCTCTTTTCATACAAAAGAAATGGGATCTCATTGATGAACCAAAGAAATGGGATTTCGTTAGTGAATCCATTTGTACGTATATGATACTCTTCATCCATTTATGAGTAATGGGTAGCTAATTTATATGTTCAATCTATATAACAAGGTTCTTCATAATATGCACTCATGCATGGAGGTGGTTTAATATTCCAAGGAGGGGATTCAACCAATATGATGTGTCTTACATATCTCAATTATTAGGGGAATAAAAACACACATAGTTTGTAAAAAACCATGAAGTTTTACACCTTGCGGAGAGGACATATGTGCAGGAACTGGGGCACTGGATATTAGAGCTCGACTCTTAAGGAGATGTCCTACATATCTTAGTTATGGAGGTAATCAAAGTTATCATATATCAATCACATTTTTTGGACTATCCCCAAAGTAGATACCCTTACGTGGATGATACTTCTTTCATGCCACTCCTTAGGGAATATATACTAGGATTTACATGGCTATTGTAGTCTTCTATCTTATTTTAAATGACCATCACCAATCCCTAATCCCACGTGATCTATGCTTGGTGTGAGAAACAAGGGATAGTGAGTTTTTAACCAAATTGTGTATGGGTGTGGGGATTCTGAATTGAGACAGCCCTTGGGATGCTTAATATGGTACTCGGGCCTTGAGATGGTGTCCTACGGATCCTGGTTATGGAAGGAATAAGAGTATTCTTAGTTAAATCGGTTTCTCAGTCAATTGGTGGATGATACAGACGATCACACCATAAGAATTATTGGGTTGCAATGGCTGAAATGTAAATGATATTGAGGGACTCACACTGAAGTAGATGTACATTAGAGATCAGGCCTTAGTAAGGCATCTTATATATCCTAAATATGGATGGAATCAGATTAATTATTGTTCATTTGGTAGGGTTTTACACTCTGATGTTACCCTCACACTCTTAGATTCTTATGGTATAATTTATTTGATCATTACAATTCCAAAAGACCATGTGAGCTATGATCAGTGTGGGAAAAATGGGATGACATATGGTCATTGTCATTCCCTGTAAACATGGGGCCTTTGTATTGGGACCTCTCTTTGGATGGTGAATATAGATCTCAGGACTTGGGTGGAATTATATGTATCATGTTAATAACATGAATCAAATTCATCATAGTTCAGTTGATTGGGGATTATGCATTGAGGATGTGCATTATGAATTATAAGATTATTGTTATTCTCTAATCCTACTTGAGATATGATAGGGGGAGGAAACAATTTTTGGTAAATAATCAATCTCATTGATTAAGGATGTAGGTATTATGTACTGAGACTACCCATTGATTGGTCCTTATGCACTATTCCTTCCCATTGGGTGTTTAATATGGAGCTCAAACCTTGGAGGGGTTTCCTGCGTATCTTGATTATGGTTGGAATCAGAGTCAAGTAGTTCCTTTGATCGGGGCTTACAGACTAACGTTGCCCATTGGGTTTATATAATATATTATGTCAAGGATCATGACATATACTCTAAGGCTTCCCATTGATTGGGGCTTACACACTAAGGTTGGCCTTTGATTTTGGACATATTATATTATGTCAATGAACGGGGCTTATGCACTGAGGATTCCCTTTAGCGTACTCATTCTTTATCTTATGACAAAGTAATGAGATATGGTGATGGCCATGAAAGGTCTACCCGATTGGATGACATTGGTATGGGTTTGTGTAACCCTAACTCATCAAGGACACTTCCCTTATGAAATGTGGGGAGGTCAAAGGTTTACAGTTGTGTTATTCATAGAATGAGTCCAAGTGGGTCTTCCGGACAGTGTAGACATGTCCTAGAGTATTTTCCTGAAATGTCTTGATGTTATGCCGACATGAATTGATTTTATTCCTAATATGATGGGGCATTGATCTGATGAGGTATACAAGTCTAAGGGTGTCTACCTGGTCCATTGACTTGTCCTAGATGCCTTTTCATGAGTCAAGAAGACATGTCCAAGATGCTTCACATAATCAAATCATACAAATACAAGGTCTTGCATATGATCAAATTAGACATAACCATATGATGACTTATGATCAACTTGGATTGTTTAGATTATATCCTCTAATAATGTGGATATGTCAATGGGCTATCACCTACTCAACTTGTCTTTTCATCATACAATCACAAGACAATGCCACCATGTAAATGGGAAATCCCATTATATTATTGATTTGTCAATGATGTTTCATGAGGTCATCCTAGATTGTCGAGAGATTGTCTTGTGACAATGTAGACATGTACAAAAGTTGTCTCAAAATTAACTTGACTTGTCCTTGGATCATCGCATGAGAATGGTGACATGTTAAGGGGTTGTTGTGAGATCAATTGGAATCATCTAAGGTATTTCTCATGATCAAAGTGGCATTTCCAATGCTTCCTAATGACATCTCCAGTACCATTTGGACTCTTGTGATCGTGTGTCCTTGAATCATTCCAATAGGGAGATCTTGTGGATATATTTATGGTCTTTCATTTTTTAGAATTCCACAAGTACACATCAAGACGCATCATTCCTGAAGTCCATATAGACATTTGTTTCCTAGGCATAGGGATGCATGGTAAGGGAATAGTCTTTGCATGAGTTCTTTAGTGGGTTGAGGAAATAGACATGCGGAGGGCTGCACACATAATGGAACTATATGGATGTTCCAATTCATTCAACTTGCACAACCATAAAGTGGCGTCTTACAATGAATCCTTTAACCAAGAGTGGTTTTGTTTTTTGAAACCTTATACACTGTTGAGGGTATACACTACATTAATACGATTCATATCATATGGGTAACATGTCCCCATTGTTTATCTTGCATGGAGGAGGTGTTTGTGAGACCGATTAAAGGAAAATCGCGAGCTCAAGGGTGATTCTTCTTATTGAATTTCGAGGAAGTTTTGGCCCAAACATCACCTATGTGATTCATGGTTCATGATCACCATGCGAGAATGTGATCTCTAAGGGATCATGTGGGATACTCTATGGATGAAAACTGGGGATGCCCATCAGTACCAAATACACAGACAACGATTCTGAAAACAAGGGAGAGTTGGGGACATCACGATATCGAGAAGGGGGATCATGAGACTAATATTTTTTCTCCTTCGCATAACCAATAACCCATGGGGTCTCGCGAATAAACACAGGGAGCACACACCAAAACTAATAGCTTGGATGAAGGTTCTTCTTCGTGGGATCACGTCCCAATGGGGTATCATGAAATTTCATGAACACCTTACATGAACTGAGAATCGCATTATTCTTAGTTCATCAGGCAATCACATGTTCCGCAAAAGAGTATGTGGTGGTTTTTCATGATAACCTGATAGGGGAATTCTCCAAGATTGGTCACCAGTATGCTCTACTCTACTGCTCCCCATCTTTTCCAGAGCCCTTCACCCTCCCTTTGTGCAGGTTTTTTTATCAGAAGTGGGGTATATATTGGTGAGGATGTCCGGAAGCTCATTCTACACTTCACGGTGAGGATATCGCATGCACAAGGGAATCGGTGGAGGATTTTAGATTACCTTTGTTCGTGAAGTATCATGATCTGAAAAATCTGACTTAAATTGGATGGAAAATCACATGATGGTGGAAGGGTTCAAGATCAAAACATCTCGTGATTCCTCATCTTCACTTTGATTGCATGGTCCAAGGATGATCTTGTGATAGAATTGATTACATTCTATAAGGAAGCTTGATTTGAATAAATTTGAATTAATTTAGATTATAAATATATTAGTGGCGGAGGGACTCATGATAGTTGAACTTCTTTTGACATCCTTAGTTTTATCCCTTACTTCGGTCTCATGATCAATGGATGATCATGTGATAGTTTTGAGATCTGGTCGGGGCTCTCACGGAAGCTACAGGTGTCCTCAATAGGATTTCGTGGAGGCTTATATTAGTTTCATCAGAAAATTATAGATATTAGAGAAGTTCTGGATATGGCGTTGATGATTAGAATTGAGTGATCAAGCGACTGTACTTGAGTCTCCATGTAGAATCGATGGTTTCAGATACTAATAGGAAAGCGGAAGGTTGAAGACAAAGTCCTGCACCGCACAGGTCCAGATGATTTCAAAATTCTATAGGTTCAAGATCAGCATAAGTTTGAATTCTCAATCTGTGGGACTAAAGTGGATGGCTAAGATTATAAGGATTCATCATCAGACAGCATAGATCATTTGGTGGAATGATCAGACGGTCCAAATTTGATCACTACAAAAAAATTATGTCTCGCATCAAAATCGTGTTGCCCTTCCCCTCTAATATATAATCCTTTCCACATCTTTAATTCCAACGAGCCATCAAAATGGTCATCACCCATACCATACAGATCACATCCACCCTGGGTTTTGGCCCACTGAGTTTCTAGTTCACATTATGTGTGTGCGGGGGCTTGTGGACCTCAAGCTCTATTTATGGTCCCACTCACTTCTCGCGGGGTCTATGCTCCACTAAGGTCTGTTGGATAGCCTAGGATGACATCCACTTGGCATGGTTGACCTCTAGTCTAACATTGGATGGTGGTTGAGTTGTCAAGGATGGATATTATACTGGAAATATTTTGTGGCAAAGGAAAGTGTGCAGCTCTTAGAATAAAATTCTAAGATGATTAAAATAATGGCCCAAGGTATATCCCAATAAATCAATCCCAATCATCCATGCATTCCATTACTAAACTCTTAATGAAAATTATATCAATGTTTTTCATGGTCTTCATGCTTCTCAAATCTATAAAATAAAATTAACTGATGCACAAATATGAGCATCAACAAAATGCCCCCCCATATTGTGACATTTGTCAAAACAAAAATATTTGGATTCTATAGGGAAAATATATTAATTTGCCACATATTTGAATGTCTAACAAACCATGATACTGAGATTACAAATAAAATATTTCATGAGTATTCACTGTATAAATATCAACTATTATGAAGTTGAATCTTCTTACCATAAATGCTTAGCTGAATCTAATATAGGATGTAACTTTGAATTGGGGCATGGATACCCTAAAATTAGAATTTTTAGGAATTATAGTATATAACAAGGATTGGGTGGAATGGAACTTGTGGATGGATATGAATTAAGGTACTTGTATTATTCTACGTATCCCATGACCATGAGAATCAACCCACACATAATTCTGAAATATACTACTATGCAGATCAAACTCTTGCTCAAGGAACATGGGATTATTGATAAAGAACTCTATATTTAATGTCCTTAAATAGATCTAGCTATTACGTAGGAAGGGGAATATCACTATTTTTTGACAAAATTCCTGGTAGAGATCAATGATCTTGTGGGGATGTGGGTTAGATCATCCACGGTACCCATCCTTTTTATAATATCAAGTAAACACAGATGCATGGATCTAAATATTTAAATCATAATAGATTTTCCTCAATAATTGATCATGAATGACCACTAACACAAGGTTCATGAACAATGAATCTATTCCAATTATCTCAACATCACGTAATTTGAATAAGGATTGTCTGGGTCGGATATTTATTTGGGAGGGAGAGTGTTCTCTCTTTCTACAAAGCCTATAAGCTTTGGGACACAAACTTCCTTATTCTAAGGCCATATAGTGGGACCTATAATCTTTTTTTGACTAAATATCTACCATGTTCAAATTTAGGTTATTCTAGCTCGGAACTATTATCAGTGTGTAGTTAAGGGTATTCTATCTCAGACCTTTTATTACTATATAGTTTAGGTTCTTCTAACATGGACTTGATATTGCTTTAGTTTAGTTCCTTTTATCTAGGACCTTATATTGATGATTATGAGATTTGGTTCAGACATGCCAGGAGTGAACCAAAACACTTTCGGGTGCTGAGTTATATCATTGTGTTTCTAGGTCTCACAAGGGTTAGAATCTCATTTTTCAGAGTGATGCATTTGGATGATTACCATAGGCACATATGCATAAGCCATAGGAATATAAGAACATTCAAACAAAGGGTCCCTTGGAACTGTTTTTCTTTTATAAGGTCCATGGAAGATTTATGGACGTAATATGGGTTGAGGGTGAAATACTGGGCAAGCTATCTCTTCCTGGATAGTTTTGATGTGGGTGATATAAATCATAACCCAAAAGTTTGAGTCTGTGCATATGGGATGGGAAAGACATGTCGGGTATGTCCCGTAACACTTTGAGATATTCGGTTCCTCCTCAGTGTTTTAGGGGATCACAAGGATTAGAGTTCCCCTCTTGCATGGAGGGGATGCCTTCTTTGGTGGGTTGAATCACTTATGCATCAATACCATGTCCACGAAAAGCAAATCCCCACACCATTTCCAGGTTAGTGAAAGGGTTATGAAGACTCAAACATTCAGATGATGAAGTTGGTTATGGAGGAAGGTTTCCCAATAATAGTTATGGCACCCTAGGGTAATTCAACTCTTATATTGTGAAGCATGACCCCTACAACATGTGTTTCAAATAATGAGTTGTGGGCCATAAATGATTTGGAAATGAAGTGTCACAATCCGACCTTGAGAAATGGTGAAAACACGGTGACATAACGATGGGGATGTTTAATCCATATGAATAGTTTGGTACAAATTTTGTAAATCATATTTCAACATGGTCAGGTCATGAGTAAGGTATGGGAGAGTCACAAAAGGATAGGTTCAAACACACTAAGGTCTTGATTACTTCCATATTTATGTAATGGCTCACAAAGATCAGAAATCATTTCTTCTAGGGTGACTCATTTGATTGATGACCATAGGTGCATATACAGGAGCCATAAGCATACATGCATAGTCAAACAAGGGGTCCCTTGAATCTATGTATCCTTTCCAATGGCCTTGGAAGTATGTGACTATATGGGGAACATGAATCATTAAGTGTGATTTGTGGGAAATGTAAGATCCAAGAAGGGTTTGAGAACCCTAAAAGTTTTTTCACCGCCTAGAGAACATATTCTCACAGCGAGAAGATGTGAGAAATCTTTACTCAATCTTTTTCCTAGACCAAGGGGTCCACCAAGAATAGATTTTATTTTACTAGGGCAATGAAGTTTACCCTATGAAATTAATGCCATATATTTATGCCCTAATTTCTCCTAAACTTTGGCCATGAAGAGTTTATCGAATAAATACATGACTTTTTCCCTAGATTCCCTTTATATCTTTTCAACATGAAAATATTTTTGCCTCTTTCGCTAGCAGTTTTGGGTATTGTGGTTTTCACCATCATATCCAATATATTAAGGTTTTAAAACTTTGACCAAAGTGTAGGTTGTTTAAGGTCATGAATTACATAGACCTAATATGGGAATGTTACACAAGTTCCAAATTAGGATACCCAGGGTCAAGAGTTTTCCATCATCCTTCTTATCGATAGATAAAAACACTGTAAATTATAGCTCGAGTTTCTCATCTCATGGGTAATGATATGTGTCATACATAATGGGTATGCCCAAAAAAACATTGAGATGTTTTGATCCGCCTTGGTGTCTCCAATATCACAAGGATTATAAATCCCTCCTTATAGAGCCAATATGTCATTTATTGGTGGGTCTAAAGCCCTTATGCATCGACAACATGGCCAAACCGACAGATCACTTTTCATTTCTAGGGTTCTTGAAAGGATATCGGAAACCTAAGGCACTCAAGGAATAAATGTGATATATGGATTGAGGTACTTTAAATTTTTTAGGAATCACCCAGTTGCATGGATGATTGGGGTAAGTCTCTTGTGGTACATTGATAAGGGACGATGATGGGTGATGGCCTACATATTTTTAACTTCATGTGGTGGGGACACATTCTTCTATGTAGTTTGATGCCATGTGGTAAGGATGTACATCAATGCAGTTTAATGTCATGTGGTAAGGATGTATTGGTTGTGTAGTTTTAATTTCATGTGACCATGACATTTACATGCAGTTTAATTTCATGCGGTAAGGGCATGTATTCACTTAGTTTAATTTTATGTGGTAAGTATGTGATATCCAACATGAAGAAATTTTTACATGATATATTGTCTGCACAAATAGGTCATACATAGATTTGACTCACACGTAGGTGGGATGATCTTGAATGATTGAAAACCAATAAATTTGTGGTGAATTTTCTTTATTGGTTGTTGTAGTTGGCCTTATAATTGAATATTAGGGTGTTAGTATATATTCCATAGTGACCGGAATCAAGCCACATGTACTTATGGAATAGGAAACGCTCTGTGCAGGTCTAAACCATATAAGGATGTGGGAATTTATTTCTCTAGGGTTTTTTATCTGGGCCCAGAATTGAATATTTTGGTGTCACTATGTATACCCTATTGAAAGGAATCAATCAACACATAGTTCTAGAGGAACCGTGTAGTTTAATGTCATGTGGAAGGGACGTTGGGTTCCTGACAAGAAAATGGGATGGCGGCTAGACCTAAGGATGATGTTTGGGTGTCAATATGTGTCTTATGGTGATATTAATCAATCCAAACATAGTTATTTAATGGATCATGTAGTTTAACATCATATGGAAAAGAGGTTGGTGAACCTATGTGGAAAATTGGAGATATTGTGTTTGGGAACAATGGTGGAATCCTAGGGGTAACTACCTATCTCATGCAAATAAGAATCAAACTATATATAGTTATATAGGAACCATGAATTTTGACATGATGAGAAAGGGACATGGGAAACCCAATGTAAAGATAAATAAATGGATATGTTGTGGTTAGGACCAAGGTTGGAAGACTGAGAATCACGATATATCTCATGAAAAATAGAATTAAACCCTATGTTGTTCAAAATGGTGACCATCCTACACAAGTATGGCCTATACACAGAGAGGGACCATTTTTATGTATTTTATCACAAGGCCAAGGATTAAAGATCTAGGCACCACTACATATATTATGATGATAAGAGTCTGGTCACAAGTAGTTATTTAATTGGGGGTGGTAAGATACCAATCACTAATGATTGTGGTCCTCTCAAGTGGGGTCCACCGGAATGTGCAACTTTACATCATGATGTTTAACGTCATACAGAGAGGAATCATGGTATACCTTTTAAGGTATTACATTCAGGACAATGATGAAACCTTAATGAGTTATGATTCCTTGTCTCTATGGGTAAACTCTTGCTAAAATTCCTATGCTAACATGAAATATTATCAGAGTGAGAAATAAGGAATGGAAAAGTTACCTTCCACCGTATATAGCCTGTCAAGAATGAGACAGGGGTATTTTTTATCTTATTGTGGCTGGACCAATAAAAGGATTGATTCAACCCAAAATATATCATTTGAATGATAATAAATACATATTTAGTTCTATGGAAATCAATATAGTTTAATTTCATGAAGGGTCAACATCTATCGTGCAGTTTAACATATTGTGGTATGAACACAAGTGACTCGCCGTGAAATAAGAGGGATTTTGTATTTTGGCCCATGATTGAATATATGGGTATCAATATGTATCCTAAGATGAAAATAATCAACACACGCATTGTTGTGGGAGACATGTTCAGTTTAATGTCTTACTGAATGGATATCTACCTTGTAGTTTAACATCTTGCGGTAAGGAAATAATTCTTATTGTTTATGGAATGTCTTTATAATGTTTCCATACGGTTTAAATTCATGTGGTTATGATAAAGGAATTTTTTCAGTTTAATATCTTTCTTCTATGACTTTTTTCTTGATGAGGGATTATTCAATGTGTTTCTTGATAAATATTTCATTGGTAGGGGAGTGACACACTCCCCATCCATAGTGTCCGATGAGTGGGTTTTATTATGATTGACCTTGTATCTGATGTAAGGCCCTTCCCACATGGGTTCCAGCTTCATAGGATTCTTTCTAGGTATCATAGGGGTCCTGAGAGTCAGCACTAGTTATCCTTGGAGGAATAAAAATAGTTGAACTTTTTAATTGAAGTCTCATGAGATCTAATTTTGAAGGACCTAATGGTTTTGAAGTGTGTGCAACTTTTTCTCATTGATCCGCTCCAACTCATCCAACCAGTTTTTTGATTTCTTATCATCTGAGAGCTATGCACAAATGGCTATTTAGAGTGAAGGTGGGTGGAATTATATGGGTAACACTACTTTACTCTCGTACACCAATGAGTATGGTGCTTCTTGTGTGGAAGTACGTGTGGTGGTACAGTAGGAACATAAAGTATGGAGGAGTCTTTTCAGCCAAGAATTATTTACTTTGTTCATTGTACATTGGTGTATAATAAAAAGGCTCTTATTAAAGGCCTCTACCTATCCATTTTCTACTATATGGTAGTGATATGAGTGATTTGACTCGATATTATACTCTTGGATTAGTTTTTTCAACTCTGTAGAATAGATTTTGTTACTTTTTCTGTCAATATTGTGTGAGGGACTCTAAACCTGGTGATGATATGAGACTTTACAAAGTTGATAATGTTATTCAAAATGACATCATTGAGAGGTATTTCCTTATCCCATTTTTAAAATAATTCCATTCTAGGAAGAATATAAATAAACTACTTGGTTATAACCGGGGGATATGGCCCCACCAAATCCATTCCCCAAATGGAAAATGGCCATGAGTATTTAGCTATTTGTAGAAATTATGAGGGTCGATGGATGATGATTTCATGGATTTGGAACACATGAGATTTCATATTTAATTCCCCATTGTAATGTATAATGGTATTTTATAAATATCCCAACCTCTTGATTTGGTGGGAGAGTATGGTCCCGGATTGATGGGTGCCACAAGAGCCTTCATGGACTTCTTCTATGACGGTGAGAATCTATCCTTCTGATATGCATGTGAGGAAGATTATATAAAATCCATTATTATATAAGGATTTATGATCATTTTGACCACTTTTAGGGTTAAATTCACTACACAGTGGAGAATATATTCCCTTACGACTTGGTTCATTGGGATAGTCCCATTTTTGAGATAACCAATTATGGGCACTATCCATCTAGGGATGGACATTGATTCATCAGGAAATAGGGTGGTGTTGACCTGATTGATTTATCCCTTATCACAAATGATGATAACTGAGACCATTATTTGATGTGGGATAGGGAATATTGCTTCTTCTAAAACAGGTTCATCCTGGATGGTGGCTGCATTATCCAATGCATTGGTGCAAGCATTCAGCCATCAATCCCCTGATGTGGCTACTGAGAGGGGATATTTCTTCCTTTTTTATGGAACATTCACCATTTATCTACTTTATCACTATATCTAAGTCCCCTAAAATATTTAGGTAGCCTATTCACTGCTATAGAGATAATTCTAAGCCAACAATGAGGGCTTAGTATTCCACCTCATTATTCGTGCATCCTTCATACAGTGATAGAGTAGGGAAATTTTTCTTTTTCAGAAGAGACAAATAATATCCCAAAGCCAACCTGATTGAGCTTTGGTTTTTCCATCCTTGTGTTTATTGGAATCTAGGAGGAACCATAAAAGTGAATCTCCCACATCTAGGGAGTTTCATTGGCATAAGAGATGTCCTCATCTAGAATCTCGGTGTCCACTAGTGTATTTTCTAAGGGTCAGATGTAATACAATGAAATCATACAGGTCTTGGCCTTTCACTGATTTCTATGACACATATTGAATGTCATATTGATTAAGAAAGATTTCCCAATAATCCAAGTGCCTAGTTAACATAGGGAGACCAAGAATGTACTTATGTGGATCAATACGAGAGACCAGGTAGATTTGATTGTGTTACAAGTAATGCCTTATATTTTTCACTATAAAGCTTAGTGAAAGGTAGTTCTTCTTGATATTAGAATATCTAGACTCAGTACCAAGAATGGTATAACTGAGGTATTAGAGAATGTGTGAGGAGGGATCCCAATGATTGTTCCATGGTATCCACATATTAGATGTGTGGCCTCCCTTCCAACGGATGGATCTGGACCAGTGGGCGTAGCATGTACTTATTGACACTTTTGAAGGATTCTTGGAATTCATCATCCAATTTAAAGTTGATAACCGTATTAATTATCCTGGTGAAGGGGGAGCTTTATCATCCAAGCTTACTATGAATCGTCAAATGCAAGCATGGTACCTTAAAGCCCCCTAAATCTTAGATATTTATATGGGTGGAATTGTAATGATTGAACTAATTTTATCATAGTAAACCTCAATGTGTATTATAATACCTAGAAGCCAATACAATTACATATTGTTACCCTGAAATCAGATTTCAGTGGGTTTGTCTATAGATTGTATAGAAAGAGTTTGTCGAAGAATGTCTGGAGATCTGTGAAGTGATCACATCACTGTAGGGATTTAACAACCAATTCATCAACATAACATTCATCTATATTTCCTAGGAATTGCTTAAAGATATGATTCATGGAATTTTCATGTGAGAAACCAACATTCTTCAAGCCAATGGGCATGAACTAATAGAAAAATAAATCCATAGGATCTCTGAAAGCAATGGATTCTGCATCTTCTGGGGCCATCACTATCTGATTGTACCATAAATACCAATCCATGATGTAAATGGATTTTAATCTAGTACTTGCATCAATAAATATTTTTATGATCAAAAATAAGAATTCGTACTTCAATAAATGTTGATTAAGTTCTATGAAGTCAGTGAAGACCCTAATCGGTCCATTTTTTCTTTTTAATGGGGACTATGTTGGAAATTCATCTTATATATTTCCCTTATCAGAAAATTTTGGCTTTGATCAATTTATATTCCTATGATTCTACATTGGTGGCATGATAGGGGTGCATCCTACTATCTTCCTAATTGAAGACTCGATGCTCATATGGTACTCTGAGATGGTGCATAACCATATCTAAATTTAGTCCAAAAATTTCTATATAGTTCCAGGAGAACACATATCATTTTTCTTCAGAAACAAAATATATATCTCTTTATCTTTGAGGGAAATAGAGTCACAAATCAATGTAGGTCATGGATATTCATCTATTCCAATATTGATCTAATATAAATTTTCAATGGGGGTTGACATGTCTGCCTCGAATGCTAGAGGGGAATTCCGGTGGTCTTCTTTATTCTCTTCCATATCTGAGTCTATGGAGACATTCTAAGTTGAAGTTGGAAATCTGGGGGGTTCTCTATCACTATTTGGGTAAGGGAGGACATAGGAATAGGCATTATCATCCCTTTCTTCTTGAGTTTATGCAAATAGATACCATGGCTTATTATCTTCAAACTATCACCAGAGATAGAAGTGGATTAAAATTCTATGAAAATATTTGAGACCACAACCTGGTTAATAAGGATCACATAGTCGATGTCAATCATTCTCCCAAGATTCATATTGGTGGTCCCCATGCCATTGGGAGTTTCAACCTATATATCATCCTCCTCTACTAGTTTCTTACCTCACTTCTGGTATAAATTTTTTTCAGAAAATGTGGTTGTACAAGTCTCAATGGGGGAATTTTCACCATGTAGTATGCCAACCAATCCGTTGATGAGGAACATCAACATTGATGGAATGTTAAAGGTAATGCGAGAAGGCTATGGAGCCATGGCCTTACAACTAGAAAATTATGTGTGGTTTCCTTGTGAATAACCATAACCTCATTTCCAAATGTGAGGTCCCCAAATTGAGAATCGAGTTTGATCTTCCCATGAGGTCTCTTCTCACACGTATAATACCACTGAATGCTCATCTTTATGGGAGATAGGTCCCCTTCACCATATCCCAAATGTTGTAGGGTTTGAACTGGGATGATATTTATCCCAAATCCATTATCAATAATTTCCCTTTGGTTATTTACATTTTTGAGTCTTCCCTAACCATATAGGGGCATGATTTTACCTTGAAGAACCAAATACTCATCCTGGTTTGTGAATGAGATGGTGACAAGGCATTCTGATGACATGGTCTTCACTCAATAATCCTCAGATGCAGCGACTTCTATCATGATCTTCTATGTGATCTGGAGGGATTCAACAAGTTTCTCCATATGTTATTCAAAATACATAGTGCATCCGATATAGTGAATTTGGATGGGAAAATGGCAAGATATTTTATAAATCCATACTTTTAGGCCATTGTTCAGCGTATCCTGATATGGGGTTACTCATGAGCATGTAATTCATGATCCAAGGAATTCTAGGTGGACAAGACTGGTTCCTATGTATAATTTGAGGGAATAGAATCCACTAGTGGTGTAGGTCATATCGTTCATCCCTATTCTCCAGGTTGATAAGACAATTGAACCCCTATTTGGCAGTCATGCAAGACAATTGAGTACAAAAAATTATTGGATTGTTCTAGGGAACCTCCATACCTTTTTTGGGCCTATTAGAGAATGTTCCCACAACTACCAGATACATATATGTTCTCCAAGTGTAGGTAGTCAGAATACTGGGTCTGACCAGGTCCTCTTTCTTACATGTATCCTATGTTTCGGCACATGCACCCTCCCATTCCCCAATTTTGTGCGGGAAATTCATATTCAAGGTCATATTCATCATCATAGAAGGGGTTTAGAAAGTGTATCATGTTTAAATAACCAAATATGTGCTCTTCATCTGATGGGTATTCCGTTTGGTGGGTATGTTTCCATGTTGTGGATGTAGGAGGGAAGAAATTTGAATGGGTTAGAGCATGATTTTTAGCATAATATGATTCTTCCTCTTCTGATTCTTCCTACTTCCGAGGTCACACCCACCTATGGGATGGATATATAGTGTTTCCTCTGTGGGTGGTGGATCTATTGTGGGTATTTTCATCTATTATTTTAGGGTTTCATGATCTCGATTAGGTATTTTTTTGATTCATCCATTTTTCTAACTTTTAATCATGTCTAGATGGAACTTTATGTCATCCATATTCTACTTCTGATCATATAGTGGTTATAAAAGGTAGCTGCTATGAGGAGTAATCCAACACCACATGTCTGAAATTGATTCTTCCATGAAGGAAGTCATTGAAGATGAGACAATCCTAGATTTTATGACCCAGCCTTCTGTGAAAAGAATAGTAATTAGGACAGTCAATGAGTTTGAACTCCTCGGGCTTCCTTGGATGCGGGATCTTGAGAATGTTATTATCCATTTCTTCCATGAAATAACTAGGGACTTGTTCATTTTAGAAGGAGTTTACTTTTTTTCATTTTTTCCTCAATTCCCAAGAATCCCTGGTCTTTTTTCACTTTTGGATGAGAGAAATTCTTTTTTTATCACCACTCTATAAGAGGTACTGAGAAATTTGGAAAATGCATGTGTGTTTGGATGGGAACCTCAATTGTCTTGATAGTGACAATTGAAGAATTTTCTTTTCCTTTTCTTTTCACTTATGTTGCATGAATGATTAAGGTTTTGGATTGGGTTCACTGAATAGACTCTTCATGACATTGTGTTTCTTTAAAATACATATAGAATCTGCCTGGAAAATTCATGGGGATCAAAGTTTTCTGTAACCCATCCTAGAGATTTTTAGTACAGAGTCCCATCAGTTTCTCCTATGATATAGGGATGTTGAGGGAATTGGTTAAACCCTTCCATCTGAATATGAAGTTAGACACCCTCTCTTTTTGGGATTAATTAAATTTTTTCAAGTCAATTATCTTTGTTTTCCTCAACATGGAGCTAAATTGATAGAGTGATTGATGACTAAGGTATTCATATCGTATGATAGATCCTCTGGGAGGAATACTATACCGTATAAAGGTTGTCCATATCAGAGTCTATAAAAAACTTCATCTTTGTCAACTCATGTTGATCTTGAAGACCCATCATCAACATACATCAGGATACGAAGTGTCTGATATGTTTTTTAGGGTTGCATACACCATCAAATGTGTAGAAGTAATGATCACTGAAATTGGGTGGAGGCAAAGTGGCATCCAACCAATCGGGATATGGCTTCCTCTCAAGATTTTCAGGTGCACGTCACCCTTCTATTACTTCCATTCATGTAAGAATGGACTCTGTGAGGTTAACCAACTCCAATGGAACTATTGTTTGATCCACCTCCCACCTAATGGGAGGGGGTGGGGCCCAATGAGGTGGCCATAACATTGTCTACCATTGATTCTCGATCATTCCCAAGACTGAATGGTTACTATATAGAGGGATTTATTGTCACCATAATGGAGGTATGTCTTGAAAATATTTTACTTCCTCATTTATATAGACTGCATGCATGGATCCACAACCAATCTAATTCTCAAACACCACTCTCTCTAGATGTTCGACCACATGATGGAGAATATTTGTCTCTTCCTAAGGATGATACCAAGTAGGAATATTTACCCTATGTATCTCTTCATTGAGTTTCCAGAGATTTCATATCTCATTTTCATATTGAGAAAAATGTTACTCTAGGGTAGGAACTTCAATTGTATTGGGTTGTAATAGGGATTTATCTTCATTCTATACCCTTTCTTTAGTATCATTCCTCTAGGGAGGTGGAAACTCGGTATTCAAATGTGTCAGATTTTAGAGTCTTCTTTGGTTCTGGATATGTGTAGCTTCATTTGATGCATCCAAATTACCCTCCTCCCAAGGTAAAATTTCCATTTTATGGTAATCTATATTTTTTTGATCCATGATGCTTTTAATGTTGATAGTTATAAAATTAAAAGATCCATATCAGGAAATGGTGGTTGTGGAATTACTTTCGATGAAACATGATGATTCAGAACAGCTTTCATCAGGGTCATTATTTGAGCCCTTGGCTATATTAGGTTATTTTGGGTTACAACCCGAATGGGTTCTTATATATTTTACCATACTCTTATTCCATATTGGTCTATGAACATTTACCATGAGGGAGTCTCTGATCTTGGATCTCAAATAGGCCACATAGAGCATAGGTTTCTCATTTTGTGGGAGGAACTAGTGGGATACCGACCATTGGTTATGACCTCCCATCCTAAAGAAAATTGATTCCCTCTACGATGATGATGATGATGATGACGAAAATGCCTCTAGCCCTATGGGTGAGGATCATTTGGGGCTATAATTGGTATTGATTAGCCTTTTTGTTGAGGATCCAATGTCTCCAGTTGGGTATTTGATGACTCTTGGGATAGACATAATGAAATAAATACCCTATCCCAATGTGATGGTATTTATCTGGGATCACTAATGCTGACTCTATGACCCTCTTAGGGGAAAATAAACCTAGTGGTAGTGATTGTGATATAAATTCCCTTATACCAATGGGGTGGAGTTTGATTGCAGTTACTACTGATGTGTCCCAAATCCTCTTAGGAATTTACAATCTGAGACATGCAGGTGGTGGTAGATATTTCATTGAACTGGTTAGCTATGTCAACTCTTTCATGTCTAATATAGAACCTACTACTACATCCTATTTGATGTGGAGTAGTTTTTTATGCATGGAAGATGGTTGTGATGGAAGCCCATGATGAGAAACATTTCTTATAGGAAGCTTTTCAGGTGATTGCATCTTTGGTCTCCATGTTCGAAATTAATTATTATTGGTTTTAGGGGGCTAGTTTTAAGTACTATTAGATATCCTCTCTCTATCCTCATGATGTATGGGCACCATTGAAGTAGGATAATTCTATTATAGTGAAAAACTGGCTTAAGTGTTACCTAGCACAATAATTTCTCCAGATTCTATTACATTATAGGATGTCGTATATGATTGGTTCTATTGTTCTAGGGGTGCAGCAAAGTGTAATTATCCAAACTATCATCATCCTCAAATAAATATGCATGATGTGGCATTAGAGATCAGATGATGAAGATTTTTTATGCAATGGTGGAAAGCGTGTTTCAAATTTATGTTGTGCTTTTCTGATTTTGGATCCCATACCATGGTAATAGTATCAAGATCTTGCTAGAAATAGAGTATCATGATGGTCATAAGGTGACCCATGTACCCTAGATAAGGGAGGTGTCTAGCCTTCTATTGCGGATGAGTAGCCCGTATATTTTGGTGTAGAGAAGGCATACACCCCTTTTTACCTCATATAGGATCCCATGGATGGAATTAGTGAGGGGCCAAACATAATGGGTATGATTTTTTGGATAACTCTCTCCATGTGTCAATTTTACCCACCTTTTCATCAGACATACATGAATCCATCTGGTCATACCATAGAAGATGATTTTGAAGGTCTCCTGGTGACAATAGTGAAGTGTTCTTATAAATTTATGGGGGAACTCTATTCCATTTACCCTGCTATTTCAGGAACCTCTCTATATGATGGTGCAAGATTTTTGAAAACCTCTCTACACGAAGTTCTTTGGGAAAGGGGTCAATTTCTTTTCCAATGGGATATATTGCTAGGGGAGGTTGACCATGGAGGATTACAGGAGTAGATTCCATGTGATCCAACTCCACGCTACCATGAGGGGTCGTGTTAATGAACGCCTTCAACTTACACTTTGATAAAAGTGTCGAAGGACCTTGGGGTGTAGAAAATGTGTCTCAAATGTCCTCATGGACACTATAATTTAAAAGATAAGAAATATGATCCATGCCTCGTGTCATTGTTAGAATATGTCAACCTGCCTATTGAAATTATGCATGGATATGAGCATGTTGTATGAAGATTGTCAGAACTTGTATATAACCATCTTGTGCTATAGGAATATGAACCTGCTGTGGAGAAACTAGGGGAATATTCCAAAGAACTCTCTCATTATTGATTGGAATATGCTTCTGTCCTAAGGAAAATTACATTATCACTTGGTGATTCTCAGTTAATATGGGTGTAAAGACCCGTAAATTTCAAGAAAATATTTTTTCTTAGTTTTCTCTGGGATTTTATGAGTACGCAGTTTCTGACGGCACCTGATTCTGAGACCCGGTGTGCCCGGAATCAATTTCCGAAGTTTAGCTCGGGTACGTTCAGTGAACGAATGAGCGGGTTTTTCTAACTTTTGAACTGGTGCTCAGAATCGAAATCTGAGGACACCGATGAAACCGTAGTGTCGGTAATTGCTTAGGAAGACTTTTTTTGGAGTTGTGTTTTCTCGGGAAGAGTTTTTAAAAAAAGTTGTGGTTTTTGTGTTAAGTAAATAAAGTTGTGTCACAACATTATTTTTTCTTCTCTATGTGGTATAACTTCCATGTGATGGAATATCCTAACACCTCTTGTTAGGATATTAGTGATGTGGGGCCCACACGAGCCCCACCCCTTCAATTTCCTCTAACCCCTCTAACCCTCTTAATGTTGGCAACCCCCCATTTAATTTGTAACTCATCCTCTCTCCCACATTAATTACATGCCACCTCTCACATTAAATTAATTGATTTTAAGTTATTAAATTTATTTAATTAAGAGTTTAAATTTTGAATTTTTGGAATTCATGGCATGGGTTAATAAAATAAGGATGAACCTTATTTTATTTGGGGTTGGTTTGTTGTGAGAGGATTGGGGGAAGAAATCTCTAGTCTTTAAGAACTTCATCTTCCTTGTTGAAGAACGCGAAGAATGCCGGAGCACCTTGGAGAGACGACGTACCGATCTTTCCCTTCTCTAAAGACGGTGTGTGACGCCTTTTCCGAAGAACGACGACATGCCCTATTTCGATCTTATTCTCACATCAAAGAAAGGGAAATGTTGTTTCTTCCTCGGATGAACTCTATCATCGTATACGGAGCCTTCCCCCGCGACGCTGTCTTCTGTGATGCAAGCTTCCACGAATTCTTCTTCGAGGTAGGGGTTTCTCATTACGTTCGTGATTAATTCTCACGTTCTTCGTTAAATAATTAGCCGCTTGTTATCGAATTAACGGGAGGAGGTCGGACCGCACAAACATGGTCGCCCTCCTCCCCATTGTTGTTGTACTTCGTTATGGATTGGAACGGAGGCGTCGCGGTGTCATCGCACCACACGGAAGCGAAGGAACCGCGGCTGGTGCGGGCTGCGGCGAAGGAGTGCGGCACCTTCGCTCTGCGTCGGAGCACCAAGGAGGGTCACGGCTGGGGCCGGCCGCGGCGGAGGGGCGTGGCACCGTCGCGCCGTGCCGGTCAGACAAGGGCCGCAGCCTAAGGCCGCGGTGGCGCAGAGGGGGGCGGAAGGAACCGCCAGCTGTCGGTGCTACAGGAGGCGGGACCAACAGGTCCCGTGTGGCACAACCGGCCGACCGTTACGGCTGGTCGGATCTGGGATGTCCGGGGGGTCAACCCCCAGCGGCTGGAAAAGGGCGGGGCCCTCCACATGGTGGCCCGCCATTTCAAAATCAAGGGGGGAAGCCCCCCCCCCTTCCGAGTCCACTCAGCGAGCGGACGCCCGCAACGGACCAAACCGTCTGCACCGGGCCGGACCGCCCGCGCCGTCTGGACCGCCCGCGCTGGGCCGGACCGCCCTCGCCGGGCCGGCCCGACCCAGGGGGTATTGGTCCGGGTCGGACCGGGCCCAAACCCCCTGTTTTCAGACAGATCCTTTCAAACGCCCATAACATGGGCTACAGACCTCTGATCGATGCATCGTCAGTTGTGTAGCGATCCTTGTATCAAGACGATAGTTTTCTCATATTGCACTCAAGGTTTTGGAGAACTTTGGTTATGGACGGGTTTGTTCGAACATGAAACCAACCGGGCCTTCGGAGCGGAAATGCTTATAACTTGAGCTCCGGACGTCCGATTGACGTGACGTCAACTTTGTTGGATTCCTCTTAGTGAGACGGTTCTTTTGGATTACTCTGCTCGAGGATTGGATGCAGTTGGAGTATGGTTGGGTTGGTTTTGACTTAAAAACCAACCGGGCCCCTTGGATGAAAAAAGCCAATAACTCTAAGAACGGGCGTCAAATTGACGCGTCGTCTGTCACGTTGAGTTACTTTTAATGAGATGGAACTTTGGGATACATCAACTCCGGAATTCATGTCATTTGATGTATCGAACCCCTTGGCTCGTGGAGGAGACCCTCCTGGAATCGAGCACGCTGTGTGCGGGAACCCTAGAGCTGGCTGCGACTGCGATGATGACGACAACTGTACTGGGATCCTTCATGGGTCCGGCAGTGACGAAGACCGTACTGAAATCCTCCATGGGTTCAACGGCAATGACAGATATTCTTGTATCCTGTGTGGGTCTGGTAGTACTTGAATATTGTTCTTGTATCCTATGTGGGTCCGACAGTATTTGACTATGTACTTGTATCCTATGTAGGTCCGGCAGAGTAGCTGGTCTTGTATCATTTGTGGGTCCGACAACTTAGCTGGTCTTGTATCCTATGTGGGTCCGACAGCTTAGATGAATCAGTGGCTACATCTGATCATCTCAATAATCTTATGAAGAATTATACCTGTGTGAGCTATGTCTTGACTTTCAATCAATATCTTTGATATAATTGACTTGCTTTCCTGGGTGGATTGGGTTGTGATTTCCTGTGTGGATTGGGTTGTGCTTTCCTGTGTGGACTAGATTGAACTTGGGCTCGGATGATGAAGTCTAATTGGAATTGATGACTTAGGAATACGTATGGTCAAATACCTAAGTAGGGTTGGTTGTTACTTCGTGATTGTAACTTTCCTTTGTGGTTTATTCTTCGTGGATCTTGGAAGGCCTTCAGGGGTCTCGGGGTCCCTACTGAGTAGCGTATACTCACCCCTGCATGGGCTATGCCCGCAATACGTTGTGTTGGATGCAGAGAACATACATCACTAACCGAGGTAGGAGCTCGTGGAGCTGGATGGTACCTGGAGGTGGATCACTGGACGGGACATACACGGAGCGGACGGATGGAGCCGAGGAGAAGAGGAGACTATCTGTGCCCACCCTTCAGGTTGGATTTCCAAAGGATGGCTTGGTGTTGCTGCTTTACTTTTCTTCCACTGTACTCTCTTTTTAGTTGTACTTTACTTTCAGTTGGGTTTGTATTCTGGCCCATTTACTTTCCATCACTTACCTTTGAACTCAGTTTACTTAGTGTTTACTTCTGTTTGCATACTCTATGGTGTTTGTTTTATTACTTAAAGGTAATGCCTTCCCTAATATCGGTATTTACGCCTTTCATGGTAGTCGCCAGCCCCTGGCCTATGGAAGGCGGGCTTGGGGTAGTCACGGAACAGGTCCTGAGGACGGGTCGTGACAATTGGATTATGGTCCAGATACTAAGCCATTAGGATATGATGTTGGTATTTCTTGGAAAGGATATGAGCCTCCCCAGTTGTGTATGCCACTCTCACATGGTGATCCCCAGTTGGATTGGGAATATGATCCTTGTCTATATATGCATTCAACGTAATATTTGTAGAAGGACCACTCTAATGGTAGAAGGGATATAATTCTCCATCTGTATTTCCTTGGAATGATTCCAGTGCAGCCATTCATCAGAAAAAGTAGTAATATGTTCCTAGATTTTGGGAATTGTTGGGATATTCTAGTAAGATTCAATGATATGAATATGATAATGTTCTGAGCCATGTTCCATTGTCGCTTGTTTATCCCAAAACATAACTGGGATATTGGCCCAATCATGGGCCCTTGGAGTATGTTGATGGAATTATTCGATAAGAAAATGACCATTTCTCAATGCGTGTTTCCATCTTACTTTGTTAGCCCTATCCAAAATGGGGATGTGAGCCTGATTATGGGCCTTTGGAATATGCTTCCATATTTCGTTGATGGGCATGTTCCCCTGTCCCAAGGCGTGTTCCACTCTCACTTGGTAAGCCCGAGTTGGAATGGGAGTATGATCTCAATCCGATGCCTCGCCCTTTATCAGAATATGCTTAAAATCCTCTCAGGATAGAGAAATAATATGTGATTACTTCAATACAGCCACTTGTTCATGATGATCAGAGTGTTGAGATGTCCTGCCTATAGGGATAGGAATATTTTTATGTGCCTTTATCTATAATAGCAAATAAATATGCGGGTAGATTTATTTAGATGATTATAAAATATATTTTCATATTATAAAAGTTTTTGAATGGATATAAGCCTTCACGTTTTCCATCTCCATTACACACTGGCAGATGTCTTTGTTGGAATCTCGAATATGGTCGCACTTATGTCCTTCTTACGCCACCAGAATACACCAGTTCTCTTCATGCACGGGGGATAGGATATGAGCCTTCCCCTCTGCCTACTATGAGAATATGACCACATACGTTTTCTAAGTGAGCAGGGATATAATCTATCTTTTTGGTTTCCATCGGAATATTCCAGAATACCTTATCAATAAGACTGGGGATATGATCCCTCTCTTGGAAATCTAGTGCCTCATTAACCCTATGAGTCTTCCTTGTGGCTTGTTCATGGCCATCATGGGTTAATGTGATTTGGTTTATAGTGACTCTCACTTTTCAAACATTAACGTTACATAACATTTTCTGAATACTTAATCATTGTACAAGCTGACTCCTAAAGACTCTAGTTGGTATAGTGCCTTTGGAAACAGGGAAACATAAACACAGGTAGATTAGTGAGATAAATTTTCTCCCACTAGGTTCTTCACAACTATAACCCTTCTTTGACACAATATACTTACTACATATCTTCATAACTCGGGGAAAGAAACATAAAAATGGGTGAGCTCAAATGATGAGTAAGTTTAAACAAGGGACACATGTAAGCATAAACATAGGCATATGGATATTAGAATATGATCAAAACATTAGAAGATCATACCCTGCATATCAAAGATCATAAAAATGAATCATGGTATAAATCTTGGCAGTTCATATGTCATGAATCAAAAGAAATTAAAGGAAATGAGACATGAAAGTATAACATAAGCGTATGACATAGAATTGTGGAAAAAACATAAGCATAAATGATTTCCATACTATCCAAGGCATCATTTCCATTACAATCTTAGTGGAAAAAGTCCTTTACTGAACTGGGTGAACCCTCATCCCAGCCCTGTATTAGTGAACAGAGTGAACCCCTGTTCCGGAAAAGTATTACTAAACTGATTAAACCCTCATTCTAGCCTTATATTTCATAACAGATTAAACCCTCAATCAATCCATGTTTATCTCATGAGATATAAATCTTTACCTAATGCATTGGAGGGAGATATATGTCCCCCCCCCATCACATAATGAAATCATACATACATGTGCCACAAGATCATAAACACATCAAAATCCATGAAATTAAATGGGTATCCTAAAAATGTAATCATATCATAACCTGTGGAAATAGATATGTTTCATAATCATTTCATCATAAACATAACCCATGAAAAGAAGCGGGTTTCATAAACATATAACCTGTGAAAGAGAAATATATTTCATAAAGAACATGACATTAAGAATAACCCAATCATAGAAAGGATATGAATGGAACATTTTTATCATTTAATAGAAAGTCATGAGTAACATCATTTGACGTCATCTTAGACGGTAAATAATTTTCAAATACATCTCTAAAACATATCTTAAGGAAGATATCCTTTCTTGTTTGAAAAATATTTTTTAAGGAATAAAATCATTTGAAAATCATTTTCGTAGAAAATATATTCGAAAACATATAAAGATGACATGAAATCATTTTTAAAACGTTTTTATTTGAAAACATATAAAATAAATTTCCAAAAATTTTAAAAACCTTTTTTTAACACTTTGATAACCTCTAAAGAAAGATTGAAAACTTTTTGAAAATACATTTCTTTGAAAATAATTTTAAATGATATAAATAATGCTAGAAAATGTTTTGAAAAACATTTTTTTTAAAATACATTGAAAACTTATAGAGAAATCTTGAAAACTTCTTGAAATACATTTTCGATGAAAACTTGTACAAAAAGTTTTAAAATATTTTTAAAATGATTTTTTTCTTGAAAAATAATTTTAAAAACATTTTATTAAATATTAAATTTTTAAAAATTCAAAGGAAGTTTCAAAAACATGAGGGAAGTTAAATTCATACATGAGGTTAAAAGAACATTTCTTTTGCATGGTAAAAATTTTAGAAAGATTCATTGTTCAAAAAGACACAAGAAGATTCATTTTAAGGGATTGGTAAAAGAAAGAAAAGGTAAAAAGTATTTTAGCTATTATAAGAGAGTGGTATAATATTCTATGAAACGTTTTTTAGAAAACATAGATTTCTGAACAAAGAGAGGGTAAAGTCGGTCTTTCTTAAGAACACATTATTAACTATATTATGTACCAAACGGAAGAAATTAATACCAATACCTAAAGATATAATTAAATAAAATATTATAATTATAATCATGAGTTTTATTCAGAGACGGATCATAATATTTAATTATAGGAAGCATAAACATAAACAATCATGAAAAGTGATGAGATTGTCTCAATAAACTCTTATACCTTGGTTAACTGGGATAATACACTCCATGTAAGCATAGGAAATTAAATGAATCATAAAATATCAATAAAATAATGATATTACTGATATAACATGTGAAATTTAATCATATACACCTCCAAGAATATTTTAGTTGCATAACAAAACATGAGTCTCAAAGAAGGAAAATTGAGACAAAATTGTTTTCTGATTTGGTAACATTTGAAACCAAACCCCCATGAAATAAGGATAATAAAAAGCACATTTGAATAGCCATAAATTTAATTATATTGTTCTTATAATACAACCATGGTAAGTACATACACTACACAAAAGGAGAGAGTGGCGAACATAACATGTCTCTCATGGAAATTAAAAGTGATATGAAATTCCCCTTACCTTGTGTCTTGACTTTCTATGTTCTCGAACAATATTCTAGTATAATAAATATAAATTTCTTATAAATATTTTATATATCCAAATTATTATATATAATACCATATATGGTTTTATTATGACCTTATATTATCCACTTGTAAATGATTCTAAGATAATGCTTCACTTTTGGTAATATTCTCTTTGATCTTCGTGTGTGACTAAATTTTTTATAGTGTTGGTCCTTATACTTAAATCATGATTAAATAATGTAAATAATGATATAAATATCATTTATATCCATTATATTAACAATATAATAATTTTTATCATAAAAACTACAAAATGTAGTACACCGTTCATGGAGACAGTAAGTTGTACGTACGCATGAACATTGTTTCCTTTTTTATTGTCGTATTAAAAGAAAGAATATTAATGGAATATATATATATATATATATATCATTATAAATTTGGAATTACTATATCATATATATCAAATATTTTCTTTAAATCTATTCTTAATACATTCCATGTGGTGTGTGAATGAATCTCATCGCTTTGAGGGGGCAGTAGTCTGTACTTCCTCAAAAGAGATTATTGTATTAACACCAAATGGAAAGTAAATAGATGTGTGTTTAAAAAGTAATATTGGTTTTTGAATACATAATAAATATAATATATAAAATATATAAATTTATTTTTCATTATAATGGCCTTCATGATTCGTGGTAAAGTAGAAATGGACAATCATCGTTTCGTGAGTCAATATTTCGCCATACATAGAAATAGTATGTTAAACATCCATTAGATGGAGTGTGTGTAAGTGTAAGTCAAACTATTTGAATAAAAAAATTATATTATGTGTATTATACTGATTTTTTCACTCAATAATTTAATAATTATAGTTGAGGGTTGAAGAAGGAAGATAAAGGAAAGAAGCATGATATAAGACATTACCTCTAAATCGGGTAACTCCCATTGGTTTGTGCCAAAAGGTTTTCTTGAGAGGGTTTCTGCAAAAATGGAGGATTCAAGGTCATTTGGAGGAGTTTTGGTAAGTTTATTGGTCAGGTAATGGATGAAATTATGGGGTTTGAGAGGTCTGGGGAATGGGTAGGGATGGTGGCCTTTTATAGGGAAGGAAAAGGACTCGCATGGAATTTTTAGAAACAAGATAGGTGTTCACATGTTTTTACCTAAAAGAAGTCATATAAAACCCCAAAAACTCAATAATTGAAGTATTATGTGTGAACTACAAAATCCAATGGTTTTTGGACATGTTTAAATTTATTTTTGGGTTTTATATTTAAGGTTTCGTATTTTATTAACCTAGTTTTTCTCTTAACCAATGTAATTAATTTTAATCTATTTCACTAATGTCTTTTGTAAAAAATAAATTTGGCCTTATTATAAATTATAAATTATTATGATTCAAATTATGGAATCAAGTTTGTAAAATTAAAATCATATAACTTGTAGAAATTAATTTAAAATTAATTCCACTGTTGGGATGACACTGTGACTTTTTATAGTCAAAAGGATCGAAGGTTTGATAAGACTTTATGTCCAATTTAAATGTGGAAGTGGTTCCAATGACCAACATTGGATTGCATGATTAAAATATTATCTATTTCATATTTGAAATAAAATTAAAATATATTTTATCCTTATTAATATATTTAATTAAAAATAAATTTTGAATTTAAATCCGGTATTTTTAACTATTCATCCAAAAATGAAGTTTGTGAGAAAAATCACAAAAATTCTCCCTAAGATAATTTAGAGATTCTAAATTCTAAAATGAAGTCTATTTTATCAAATTTAATGCCTAAATGTCCCTAAAATTAATTTTTTAGAATTACATTAAAAGATATTTATTTGAGAAAATGGTATTCTTTAACATATAAGGGTTTTACCAAAAAACATATATTTTATTATAATTGTGTTTTATTTATATAAAAAAATTATATAAAATATTTAAAAGGTAGTTATTACTATTCCTATAACTAATTTTAATGTCTAGGTTGTAATTAAATTCTTTAAATAATTAAAACAATAAAAAATATATGTTTTATAGAAACCCAGTTTTGAGTGTATCGTACCCCAACTCATTGTTTCTTGCATCGTACGCCAACTCGGTATTGTGTGTAACATATAAAAAATTGGTTTACTATGAATGTAATATTTGAATTATTTCATTGTAAGATATAAATGAAAATTTTATTTTTTTTTTGAAAAAAATGGTCCATAAAAACATGTGGTGTTACATTCTCCCCCCCCCCAAATAAAATTAATTTCACCTATAAAATTCATCTGGGATATGAAAGGTTTAATACATGAATGTTTCATTCATAGAAACCCACATTGTAAAAATGGATACTAAAACGTACCTTAAAATGGTAAATTTTCAACCATAATGGTTACCCAAATTCACATATAATTGGGTTTCCATATATGAGAACATAGGTTGGGAGTGAAGATTGGGCATGACGGAAAAGAGTAAATATTTATAGGGAGTGATTGAGGTCATCAATCACAAACAAGTGAATGATCAAAGGAAAGTTGATGGTCTCAAATATTAAATCAATTATGATTCTAGAATCCATTGGTTCAACAAAATTTAAGTAATTAGGACAACATTATTTTGTAACACCTTCATAATGATGATTAATTCTTTATAAATTTCTATAACCAAAATTTCATACATGGTTTTTTATTTTATAAATTTCTAATAAATCCATTATCTCAACGAATGAATGTCTATAAATACACATTTAAAGAATCCTAAGGCCCAAAAATAATGAAAATTCAAAATATCAACATGAATTAATTTATAAACATAGAAAGTAACACCACTAGTTCATTATAAATATATATTCATTAAAAATAAATACACATTAACCTGGACATCGTCTAGGACAGTGGTAGGCATGAAACCCTTATCATTCTTCAGTCATGGGTTTAAGACCTGCTGCCTTACCGGACATTATTAGTTGTCACCCAACATACATGATGACCTTTTCTAAAACAAAAAAAATATAATTTCCAAAATATATAATATTGAAATACTTGAAATAAGGTTCATCACTAAAAAATATTTTAACAAAGGTTTTCAAAACAAACTCAGTTCACAAATTCTTCCTCCGATGATAAAAATAAAATGTTATAGAATGGTTAACCTTATAACCCATCTCAAATATGAACATCCAAAACATTTGAAATAGAGTTATGAAATCATCTTAACATTTATTCCCTTGTATAACAAAAGTATCTCTTGGTTGTCACATTCCAAACATGTGAATACCCTAATAATATATTCTTTTGAAACATGGTAATAACTTAAATTACTAAAAATAATTTTGGGAAACATGCGTCCTTCCTCATTCCAATGTATATTGAATCTATTCCATACATCCAAAAAAATTCTAATCTTTATCAGTGATAGTATAAACTACATATCAATAAATCTTAACTTAGTTTCACCGTCCAATTTACTTATCCATAACCCACCTTTCATTATCCATAGGATATTATCCTAACATAAAGGACATATTAAGGGTTACCTTCACTTAGTTAAAATATCACCTTTTCATTAAATCACTTCACTAGTCCAATATAAACTTTTAGATACTGAGAGAAAAAAACATAAGTAGAATAATTCTTGTTTATTTCATCATTCATAAAATCTAAATCCAAATAGCTAAATACTTTAATTACTTTATCCTTAATCAATTAACAATGCTACCCCATCCTCTTACATAATACCTCTTTACTTTCACATTTCATTTGTAGTCTCTTCATCATCACCTATGTGTCTTTTACTTGCACCACATTGTTGTTTCCCTTCAGGAATGTTCCTCTTGGGGAATTGAGTTTCATAAAGACCGTGTTCTCCATACTTAAAAAACCTAACCTTTGATGGTGTCTTAGGGAGGCTAGTATTCACATCCATTTCATTAACTGAACTTTTCATTTTTAAATTATAGTCACTTAATTTTTTTCCTTCTTTTCCATAGAGAGAACAACTTTTTTTCCTCTAGTACATTCACTTAAGTGATTCTTTCCAAATTCTTAACACATAGGAAACCTAGTCTTCTTTCCTCTATGGTCTCCATTACTTGAAATCCCAGGTAACTCCTTCTTTCTCTTCTTTGGTGAGTCCTACAGTTCATTATGGTAAATGTTGTTCATCATGTTCCATGAAAACTGATTGGGCATGATCAAAACACCTTTTACTCTGGTGATCATCCCACTCGACTGATCATCAAAAAATATTCCATAACATTCAATATTAATCCACTTCCTTTCGGTTCCCGCCACTGAATAAAATCAGAAGCATAGTTTGAGCATTACTTATCATAATAGAAAACCACATAACCATGAAAATATTCACTTAAAGGATATCTAAATCATGTCACCCTCTTTAAACTATGATACTTTAGGTTTATCATAGGTTATTCATAGTCAATTTATTTTGAAATACTTCAAAATGGTCTATAAAGTGTTTGTCAATTCCCAATGAATATCCCCTAGGAGTGTCAAACAAACTGTATAGCAAGGCCCATTTTCATGTACAAGATTTCCCCATGTCAAGCCCGGAATATCATGTTGGAATTGTTACCTCTAGGTACATATGCTCTAGAGCCACATCCACTTGTAGTATCTAGATAGAAGAGTATTTCTAGGAAACCACTCACTCTATCCTTTACAAAAATTCCAGGACATTTTCCAAAATGTTAACTCATCCTTATACTTATCCTTAGAGACCTCCCAAGATATATCCTTAGAAATTTACCTAGGTGTCTCAATAATTTTTTCTAATCCTAGCTACAAAGTATTAACTATATGTTTTCCTCTTATTCCAATTATAGAGACCCTTTCTTTTCAAACATTAATATTACATAACTTTTACGGAATACATAAAAATTATACAAATAAACTCCCAAAGATCGTAGTTGGTATAGTTTCTTCGGAAACATGGAATCATAAACACCAGTACATAAGTGAGATTCATTTTCTCCCACTAGGTTATTCGCAACTATCACCCTTCTTAGACACATCATACTTACTAGATATCTTCATAACCTAGGGAAAGAAACATAAAAAGGGGTGAGCTAAAATGCTCAGTAAGGGTAAAAAAGGGATACATGTAAGCATAAACATGAGAATAGGGTATGATAATATGATCAAAACATTATAATATTATACCATGCATATCAAAGATCATAAACATGAATCATGGAATATATATTGGATTTTCATAAGACATAAATCAAAAGTATGTAAAGGTTATAAGCCGTGAGAGAAAAACATAGGAGTAATACATGGAATTATGGCAAACACATAATCATATAAGGATTTCCATAGTATTTAAGGCATCATTTCCAATACTATCTTAGTCGAAAAATTCCTTTACTGAACCAGGTGAACCCCCATTCCAACCCTATGTTATGAAACCGAGTGAACCCTTAATCAATCCCTATATTACTAAACTGAGTAAACCATCATTCAAGCCCTATATTACTGAACTATATAAACCCTCATTCAAGCCCTATTTATCTCATGAGATATAAATCTTTACCAAATGCATTGGAGGGAGATATAGGTCCCACCTATCACATAATGAAATCATACGTACATGCTCCATAAGATCATAAATAAAACATAACCCATGAAATGAAATTGGTATAATAAACTTGTAAACATATCATAACCTATGGAAAGAGACAGGTTTGATAATAATTTCATCATAATCATAACCTGTGAAATGAAGTAGGTTTTATAAACACATAACCCATGAATGAGAAATAGATTTCATAGAGACCATGTCATTAAGCATAACCCAATCATAGAAAGTATATGAATGGAACCATTAGATAATTACCCAGAAAGGCATTAGTAACATCATTAGATGTTATATTAGATTGTAAATAATTTTGAAATATCTTTCAAAAATATTTCATGAAGAAAATATAATTTCTTGTTTGAAAAAGTTTTTTTAATGCATAAAATCAATTTAAAATCATTTTTATAGAAAATATAATTTAAAACATATAAAGAATGAATACAATCATTTTCAAAACATTTTTCCTTAAAAACATATTAAATAATTTTCAAAACATTTTAAAACCCATTTTATTAAAAAAATTAAATCCTCTAAAGAAATATTTAAAATGATTTGAAAATACATTTATTTGAAAATACATTGAAAACTTATAAATAAAGCATGAAAACGTTTTAAAACCCATTTCTTTGAAAATAATTTTAAATCATATAGAGAAAGATTTAAACTATTATGAAAACATGTTTCCTTGAAAATGTGTCAAAGATGGTTCAAAAAAAATGAAAATGATTTTTTTCCTAAAAAATAATTTTAAAAACATTTTCCTAATGATTAAACTTTTAAAAATAAAATTAATGTTTCAATGAAATGATGGGAATTAAATCCGTACCTAAGGATAAAGGAAAATTCCTTTTTCACGGTAAAAAGGTTAGTAAGATTCCTTGTTCAGAAAGTGATAAAAATATTCCTTTTAAGGTATTGGTAAATTTAAAAAAGGGTAAAATTTTCTTTTACATATTATAGGACAGTGGTATAATATTCTTTGAAACCATTTTTATAAAACATAGATTTCCAACCAAATAGAGGGTAAAGTTAGGATTTCATAAGAACACTTTATTAACTATCTTATGTACCGAAGGGAAGAAAGTGGTACCAATACATGAATATATAATGATTTAATAGAGTGGATAATGATACTCAAGGTTTTTCTTGAGAGATTGATCATAATATCTCATTAGAGGAAGCATGAACATAATCAATCTTGAAAAGTGATGAGATTGTCTCAATAAACTCTGATAACTTGGTAACATGGGATCATACACTCCATGTAAGAATAGTAAATTAAATGAAGCTTAAAATATCACTAAAATAATTATATTCATGATATAAAATGTGAAATTTAATTATATACCCCTAGAAGAATATTTTAGGTGCATTACAAAACATGAGTCTCAATGAAGGAAAATTGAGACAAAATGGTTTTCTGATTTGGTAACTTTTCAAACATAAACCCCATGAAAGAAGGGTCATTAAAGGGACATGTGAATACACATAAATGTAATTATAATATTCTTATAATACAACCATGTGAATTAAATAAACCACACAAAATGAAATATTGTCAAGCATATCATGTATCTCATAGAAATTAAAAGTGGGATGAAATTCCCCTTACTTTGTATCCTGACTCACTCTGTACTCATACAATTTTACAACATAATAAATATAAATTTATTATATGTATTTTAAATAACCATATTATGGTATCTAATGCTACATATGGTTTTATTGTGACCTTATATTACCTTCTTGTAAATGACCCTATCTTAATGTTTCACTTCAGGTAATATTCGCTTTGTTCTTCGAGCATGTCTTAATTTGTTGTAGTGTTGGTTCTTATAATTATATCATAATTCCAGAATTTAAATCATGAAATAAATATAATTTATATCTATTATATGAACATTATAATAATTTATATCATAAACAACTACAAAATGGAATACCCCATTCATGGATACGGTAAGTTGTATGTACGCATGAACGTTATATTAGATTTTATTATTGTATTAAAAGAAAATATGTAAATGAAATATGTATCTATATTTATATATATAATTATAAAATTATAAAATTATCATTAAAATATATTATATATCATATAAGTTCATTAAACCCATCCTTAATACATTACATGTGGTGTGTGAATGAATCACATCGCTTTGAGGGTGTGCTAGTCCACACTTACTCAAATGAGAATATCTTATTAACACAAAATAGAAATTAATTATTTTCATTTTTAAAAAGGAATAAAAAAGATTAAAACATAAAAAATATAATATATAACATATATAAATTCAGTTTCCATCATATTGGCCACCATTATTGGTGGTAATGTAGAAATGAACAATCATCATTTTGTGAGGCATGATTTCACCGTACACAAAAATGGTATGTTCAACATTCTTTATATGGAGGAGTTTGTAAGTCCATGTCTAAATATTTGAATAAAAACATCATGTTATGTGTAGTATAATGTTTTTTCACTCATTAATAGAATAAAAAGATTGTACGGGATGAATAAGTAATTTAAATGAAAGGATCTTGAGAAAAGATATTACCTCTAAATTGGGTAACTTCTTTTGGTTTATGCCAAGAGTTTTCCATGAGAGGGTTTATTCCCAATGGTAAGATTAAATGTCATGGGGAGGATTTTTGGGATGTGTATTGGGTTGTAATTGGCCAATATTAAGGGGTTTGAGAGGTTTTAGGAATGGGTAGAGTTGGTGTCCTTTTATAGGGAAGGAAAAGGACTCACATGGAAATTTTAGAAACAAGTTAGGTGTGCACATGTTCTTATCTAGAAAATTCATAAAAAACCAAATCGAACTCAATAAGGAAAGGTTTATGGACGAAATATGTCTTACAATGGGTGTTTTACATGTTTCTAGGTCTTTTTGGGCTTTATATATAAGGTTTATTATTTTATTAACCTACTTTTTCTCTTAACCAATGTAATTAATTTTAATCACTTTCACTAATTTTTTTCTCAAAATAATTTTGAACTGGTTAGAAATTATAAATTATTCTAATTCCAATTATTGAATCCATTTTTTCAAATTCTAATCAAATAAGAGGCATAAATTAATTTAAAATTAATCCTATTTTCGGGATGACACTGCTTGTTTTTATAGTAAAATTGATCAAAAAATTTCTAACTCTTTATGTCAAATTTAAATTTGGAAGAGGTTATAGTAACCAAAATTGGATTACCTGATAAAAATATTATCTAATTAATATTTGAAATCAAATTAAAATATATTTTAACATTATAAATTAATTGAATTCAAAATCACTTTTGAGTTAAAATTTGGTATTTTTAACTATTCATCCAAAAATGATGTTTGTCACAAAAATCCCAAAAAATAATACTAAGATAATTTTAAAATTCTAAATTAAAAAATAAAGTCTATTTTATAAAAATAATTTCTTAAATATGTATAAAATTAATTTTATTATAAGTACATTAAAATCTATTTATTTGAGAAATTGTATTTTTAAACATATAAGGGATTTACCAAAAATCATATCTTTTATTATCATTATGATTTATTTATATTAAAAAATTATTGAAATTATTTTAAAGGTAGTTATTATTATTCTTATAACTATGTTTAACGACTAGGTTATAATTATCTTCTTTAAATAATTAAAATAATAAAAATACATGTTTCGTAGAAACTATGTGTTGTGTGTATCCAACACCAACTCAGTGTTCTGTGATTCATATACCAACTCGGTGTTGTGTGAAACATACGAAAAATTTAATTTATTGTGAAATAAATCTTTTAATTAGTGCATTGTAATATATAAATGAAAATTTTAATTTATTATAAAAAAATGGTCCATAAAGACTTATAGTGTTACACGTGTGGTGGCCTCAGCATGTGATTGATGGGCATTAGTGGAATGACGTGGATGATGGCGGTTGATAGGAGCCCTCCTGGGTGGATCATGAACCATAAGGTGGCCATATATTTCTTCCCGGTACTCCTTCATCACATATGTATGGTGGAGGTTGTTTCACTCTTAGGATAATCTCCCGAAGTTGTTGGGTGTGAAAATGAGGTCCATTGGCTTAGTAGTATCTTTCCGTGGGAGATGCAGACTCGCCAGTTCCTGTTCTTGAAGAACCTCATGGGAAGCTTCCATAGTCAGGATTATACCATTTAAGTGTTACCCCCCGAAACATCATGTTTTCCAACTTCCATTGGAGTTTATGATCATGTGATATTGGTATATAATCCACAGTGGCTGCTGGAATAAGTGATTTACTGATGAAATGGATTGATGAAGTAGACATTATCTTGGGTTGGGATATTATCAATGAGATCAGTATCTTCAATCACAAAGACACCAAGGAAAATGGGTATCGATCAGTGTAATATCGTTGGCATGATGTGCTCAATCATATATGCATGGTTAACACCATTTTATTGTTTTCTCAATCTAGAAATACTTCTCACGTGCACTTGTCAATGCAAGGGATGACTTACAGGGACCCTATTTTCATAAGATCATTTGTAATACCATGTTAGTCTAATTGCTTTGTGTACATAAGAGTGACAAACAAAGTGGTATGAAACATGTTAACTGATTGTTTTTCTATTGTAGAGATTCATGTTGGGTTCACCATTTTTGTATGTGTATAGTGGGAAAATGAAATAGATTTATGAATTATAAACAATAGTTTTTAATTTTAGAGACTCACGTCATTTTCACTATTTCAGTTTTTGTATAGTGGGAAAACGAAATGGCCCAATAGATGATTACCAATCACTTTTTATTTATATATCTTCATGTCTGGTTCACCATTTCTGTTTCATTGGGATTATATAGTGACATTGTGGAATAGCATTGTTCCATTCATTTAGTCTCCACTAGAAACTCCCAATGGTTCCCCCATCTTTAGTTGGGTATAAAACGTCTTTCCAATGTCTGGTGGTCATCTGGGTTTTCAAGCCAGAGGACTCTTAGGGACTCACGTTGGTCTAGAGGATGGGAGGTCGAGCTCATCACCCCCTTTCTGGGGTAATTTATTCATATTTCAGGACTCTTATAGATTTAAGATATGTTCTTGAATCTCTTCCTAATACTGATATCAGACTGGTTAGCCTAACAGAATGATTATATGTTAATTCTCTTTGCATAAAAAATAAATGGTTTCTCATTGATGAAAAATGGAAATGATATCTCATTAGTGATTTGATCTATATGTATCTGAGGTTCTTCAACAATTTCCAAGTAATGGGTAGCTACTTTATTTGATGAATACATATAACCATCTTCTTTGGAATATGCTGTCACACAGAGAGGTTGATTAATATTCTGAGGAGGGTATTAAGCCATTATGAGAAATCTATGTATTATGGTTATTAGGTTAATAAAAACCCACATAATTCATTAAAACTCATGTATTTTAATGTCATGTGGAGAGGAGATACCTTTAGAAACTGGGGAACTAAATATATGAGCTTGAATCTCAAGGATACATCATATGTATCCTAGTTACTGCAAGAATCAGAGTTATTATAGTTTAATCACACCATTTGGACTAGACCCAAAGTAGATACCCTTATGTGTGTTATACTTATGGCATACCACTAATTGGGGCTTATATACTGGGATTTCCCTAGCTAGTGGAAGATTTTAACAAAGATGAAATAACCATCACAACTCCCTAAGACCACATGATCTATTCTTGTTGTGGGAATCCAGGGATAGAGTGTTATCATCCTCATTGTGTATGGTTGTGGTGTTTTTTTACTGATAAAACCCTTGAGATGCTTAAAATGGTACTCATACCATGATAAGGTGTCCTACATATCATGATTATAGAAGGAATCTGAGTGTTTATATTTCAATTGGTCTCTCGGTCCACTTATGGATGCGACAAATGATCAGACCATGGGAATTATTAGGTCCCAATTGGTAAAAAGTAAAGGATCTTGAAGAAATTACACTGAATTAGATGCTTGTTTGAGCTCATACCATTACAAGGTGTCCTACATATCCTGATTATGGTAGGAATAAAAGTTCTTGTAGTTCATTTGTAGGGGTTTCGACTCTAAGGTTAACCTTTCCTTCTAGATGCTTATAGTGCATGTGATATGATGATTAAATTTCCCTAAGCCCATGTGATCTATGATTGGTGTGGAAAACAAGGGATGGCATATGATTAGCATCATTGAATGTGAACATGGGGAAAGTGTTTTGGGACCACCCTTTGGATGGTGAATTTAAAGCTCAAGAATTGAGGAGGTATGCTACGTATCATGATTATAACAGGAATAAGACTCATCCTAGTTCGGTTGATTGGGTCTTATGCACTGAGGTTACCCATTGTTAATGATATGATTATTGTAATTCCCTAAACCTACCTGATCTATGCTCGGTGCAGCAAAAAATTCAGGGTAAAAATCAATCTCATTACTTATGGATGTGTGTCTTATGTACTAATACTTCCCTTTGATTTGGGGTTACACACTAAGGTTATCTATTGGGTATTTAATATGGAGCTCAAACCTCATAGGGATATCCTATGTATCCTGATTATGGCAGGAATCAGAGTCGTCACAGTTCCTTTGATCGGGGCTTACATAATGTTGTTTCCCTTCAGTTTGAGACATATTATATTTTATCAAGGATCGATGCTTACACTCTGAGGATTCCCATTGATTGAGTATTACCTTCAGAGGAAACCCTTTGATTGTGGTCATATTATATTATGTTAATGATCGGGGATTACGCATTGATGATTCCCTTTATCATACTCATTCTTTATCATCTGATGTATTAAAGAGAGATGGTGATGATTATGAAAGGTGTATCTGAAAACTTGGCATTGGTCAGGTCGCATGGGTGTGTAACCCCAAATCATTAAGGACACTTCCCTTATGGAAGGGGGTGTGGGAGAAGGTTTCCTAATAGGGTCCTCATGGAATGAGTCCAAGTGGGTCTTCAAGAAACATTAGACATGTCCTAGAGGATTTTCTTAATATGTATTGGCTAATTGCCAACAAGTATTGATTATCTACCCGATGTGTTTTTGAATTAATCTAACAAGCCATACATTTCTAAGGGTGTCTTCCAGATCTATTGATTTATCATAGATTCCTTCACATGAGTGAACAAGACTTGTCCAAGATGCTTCGCATGATCAAACCAGACATGTTTGGGGTTTTACGCATGATCAAAGAATACATAACCATATATAGTCACATGATCACCCTGATTTGTTTATATTTTATCTTGTGACAATGCAGACATGTCAATGGGTTTTCTCCTGATCAAATTGGCTTGTATTCATACTATCACATGACAATCCCACCATGTCAATAGAAAATCAGATTTCAATGTTGACATGTCAATGATTTTTAACGAGGTCATCCTAGTGTGTCTAGTGCCTGTCTTGTGACAATGAGAATGTGTCAAGAGGTTGTCTCCTGATCAGCATGACATTCCCTTGGTGTATCGTATGAAAAGGGTGACATGTCAAGGGGTTTATTCAATATCAATTTGACTCATCTGAGTTATTTCTATTGATCAATGTGACATGTAAAATGCATCCTATTTTGATCATGAGTCCCATGATGACTCTTGCAATCACATGTCCTTAAACCATTCATGTCATGGGGTATCATTGATATATTAATGGTCCTGCATTTACTTGAATACAACAAGTAAACATCCAAAGGGATCATTCCCTATGTCTATATGAATAATATTTTCCAAGGCATAGGGATTCATGGTTATGGAATGTTCTACCCATGAGTTATTTAGTGGGTTGAGGAAATATACATGTGGAGGGGTGCAGACATGATGGAACCATTTAGAGGTTTTAATTCATATGTCCTGCATGACCTTATAGTTGGGTCTTGGGATGTATCCTTTGACCAAGAGTAGGATGTTTTTTGAATCCTTATACACTATTAGGGGTGTACATCACATGATGAGGATTCATATCATATGGGTTTCACATACTCATTATTTATATTGCATGTAGGTGGTTTCTGCAAGATCAATCAAAGGAGCATAATGTTATAATGGGTGTTGCACCTTAAGACATGATGAGGAAGTGTTGGACCAAAAATCACCTATTTGTTGAATGGTCATCTGATCCCCATGCGAGTTCATTATCTCTAAGGGATCATACGGGAGACTGTATGGATGTTTTCTGGGGATTCCACTTGATTCCACATACATAGACAATTTTTCTCACCACAAGGATGAGTAGGGGACAAAAAAAGATCATTTAGGGGGTATAGTGAGATAAAGTGTGTTTCTCCTTCACATAACTAAGAACCCAAGGGGTATCATAAACGATTACAAGGAGTGCATACTGGGATAGGAAGCTTGGAAGAAGGTCATGCTTGGTGAAATCTCAACCCAATGGGGTATCATGTGATCACATGAAAACCTTGCATGAAAATGGAATCTCATGTTTCTCAATTCATCATGTGATCACATGTTCTTTAAAATATCATTTAGTGGTTTTCACGATCTCCTGTTGAGGGATTCTCCATGGATGGTCACTGGTGTGCTCTACTCCACCACTTCCCCTCTTTTCTAATGCTCTTCTCCCTCAATTTTAATGTTTTATCTTAAAATAAGCAAGGTATCTATAGGTGAGGTCATCTTGAATCTCATACATGTAATAACCCAACCCCAATTAACCAGAGTCGATGCATTATTACATAACATTGGCATGATCACAAAAGATCAAGTCTCGAAAGATCGATTAGTTTAGTAGCCTTGGAAACACTAGATACATTCATAAGGTTTTCATTTCATCATAAAATGGAAAAATACAACAAAATTGTTTCCAATACAACACTGAGATCCCATAGACTATCCCTGCAGGTTAGTCATAATATACTTCTTTGCATCCTAGGAAAAATAAAGCATAGAAAAGGGTGAGCTCAGATTCTCCTTAAGGATAAAAATATAGCGGAAACTTTCATAAATAAGCATAAACATTTAAGGAAATGTATAACTAAAACAAAAGCCTTTTAAACATGAACTTCAGCATAATATGGCAAAAATAAAATGAAATAATTCCATTTACTTACTCACATGGATATTCTACTAGTCGAATAATCACATGCAATATCAATAACCACTTTCATAATGATGGAATGCATAATGCCAGACTTTCATAACAACATAGTCAAGGCCTTGTGCTAAGACTACAAATAAGATTTTTTCAAGGCCTTGTACCAAGACACTA
The DNA here is from genome assembly GCA_963277665.1 of Viscum album. NCBI lineage: Eukaryota > Viridiplantae > Streptophyta > Magnoliopsida > Santalales > Viscaceae > Viscum > Viscum album. The sequence goes on from OY728161.1 coordinate 434,882,080, forward strand.
GCTTGTCTCATGAGACCTACCGATGCATCGAGCAGCTATAGCGGGCTCTACCCTTCACTTACTAAGTCCAATGCATTCCTCATATGAACAAGTTTAAACATAACATAAACATTCGTATTAAAACAAGCATATGAAATGTCAATACTTTCTCCATAAACCATTAATGGTATAAAAATAACACATCCATAGTCAAAAATATCACAAAAAATTTATTAGAATATGGTAGTTTTGTATCATAATAAATCAACTTCAAATAAGCTTAAAATCCATCAAAGGATGTTGATATAGATGAAATCAAAACTATTTGAGAGAAAAAAATTGAAATCATTAAAAAGTCACATAATTATAAAAGATAACATTTACTTTGAAAATATTATTATAAGATTGTAAGTGAATCTTCTAATATTTTATAATGGTGGAAAATACCCGCACCCGCTGTATAGGTTAAAAAAACATTCTTGCCCTAATTTTGTTGAAAAGGTTAAAAAGGACCTTGTTTGGAAAACGGCGGAAAGATTCCTTTATAAACATCTAATAAAAAGTCAAACAAGTGTATAAATGACTTTAAACCATATTATATAAAATAGTAAGAATGTTTTGAAATACATTTTTGAGAGACATGGATGTGGATAATAAAGAGGTCCCAATAGATAATTACATATAAACAACCTCGGAAAATGAAGAGATTGTGAAATAAACCCTTACCTTGTACTTTTCCTTGGTTGAGGGTAGGTTAAAATATTTTATAATAGTTAAATAATTGTTATTAAATTATAAAATAATCATATGCATAAATATGATATCATATATGATCTTCTAACATTGCTTTGTTAATAATATTTTAGTATTATCGTCGTTTCAGTAGTTCACTTGTTTTCTTTTATATGTTTTGTTACATAAGTCGTGTTTTTTATGGATAGGTTTTTTATTATTAATATAAAGAATGATATCAAGTCTTTAAACATTATTTTTAATCATAAAATGAAAATTAGTCTTGAATGGATACTATGGGGAATGAATCTTTTCACGTTCATGGAGACGGTAATCCGTACGTATGTTCGAGCGACAATATCATTCTTTTGATGTTAAAATACTATATAATTTGATGGTATATCATATATAAAAAATCATTATCATGTTATATTTATTATTTACATCCATTATACTTCATTATTATACCCATCCAAATAATAATTTATTGAATAAAAACTATACCACAATGTGGAGACGGTAAGTTGTACGTACGCACGTATGGTGACATGTCATTCAAAGGATGAATAGAAAAATTAATATGGTTGTACCATATTTATAATAAATTCAAAGTATATATAGATACTGGAGTTATTTTTTTATAATGGAAACAACAATGAAAGAAGAAGTGGAAGAAGAAAATAACTTGAAAGAGGTGATAAAATATTTACCTCTTTTTCAGGTTCTTCCTTTTGATTTGATCAAAAGGGATCCCTAATTTTTCTATCTAACTAAAGGTAGGCCTCTAGGATGAAGTGAGGGAAGTTTAGAAGATATTTGGGAAGGGTTTGGCTGAGCCAAATGGCATTGAAGGTGTGAATTTGAGAGAATGGGATGTGCCCTTTTAGAAGAGGGGTGAGGGGCACCTTAGGAAAAACTTAAAATATTATTTTATAATAAATTCATATTCGGTTTATAATGGCTCCAAAGTGACTTATTTCGAGGATAGGGTGGGATGGGTCGAAATCCTTTCAACCAATAGATTTTATATAGGTTTAGATCACTATATTAACCTTATCATTTATATTTAACTCTTAGTTAAATATTTTGACATTTACCATGTCTCTTTGTATTTTTATATTATATGGCTAATAAACATACTATATACTTCTAAGAAAACCCCAGGTGGTTAATTAATGATACACCTATCACTGTATAAGTACTTTGGCCTAAACATAGATTTTTAAGAATTTAATATCAATTAATAATATAATATTTTTTTAAAAAATTATTTTATGTAAATTTTGACACTATTTGGTATTTTGTTTTTTTACTTCATAACAGAATTATTACTTCAATAAAAATTCATTTAATCAACCCTACCATGTAATATTAACCTATAAAATTATTTTAATTCATAAAAAGTCAAAAATTGCATTTATTTGGATATTTATAATATCAATTATTTTAATATTTCATTAATTATGTAATTACTGCATCACCATTGTGTCATAAATAAATTAAATTATTTAAGGTCTAAAAATTATAAATAAAATACTATTATGTAGGAAATATTTTTATATTTCTAATGAATATTAATAATCAAATTTATCTTATGTATAACCCTATATTAAAAATGTTTTAGTTATTAAACTTTGATTATAACTCTTTTAACTCTTCTTTAAATAAAATAATAATAAATGTCTTAATCTAATCCAAATAGACCAAATAGGTTCATATTTTATTAATAAGGTTGGTTTTGGTCGAATTATACTTATCCAATAGAATTAGGACATTTTTTAGGGTTATAATAATATCATTTTTACCCTTAATTACCCTATTTACTTTTAACCGTGGTAAATAAAAGTAAAAAATTATTATTCACCAAAAATTATTTTTATCTTATTGAACCAAATTTTACTAACTGATATCAACCGTGTCTCTCAGATTTTAGAAATTCAACTCAAAGACGTGGTAAAATTATGTTTTATGTGAATTCACAAATTCTCCAAGGAGGTGGGTAAAAGACGGTGAAAAGTTCTATAAAATTTTTATATATCTAAAATTATTATAAATAGAATCCAATGAATTACATTGAACTTATATAGGTATTATGTATCTATTTTGACCTAAAATAAATTTAAATAAAATATTTATTTATTAAAATAAAAATTCGATTTTAAACTATAACTCAGTGTTTTTTCACTATTCATCAAAAATTGAACGTTTTCAGAAAAATTCAAAAAATTCACCCTAGGATAATTTCGATATTCTGAATCAAAAAATGAAGTCCATTTTGAAAGATAAAATTTATAAAATTTAAAAAAGTGGGTATTACTATTCATAATGGCTAGTTTGATTGGTTGTGGAGTGTGTTAGAACTCGAAGTTGCGTACAACACACACTATTGTATTATTCAAAGAGAAGTGTACCGTGGAAGCATGGGGTGTTACATTCTCCCCTCCTTCAAATAATTCCGTCCTCAAAATTTCTAGAATATTACTACAAAAAAGATGTTGGTGGTTCTTCATCATAAGTTCCTTGGGTTCCCATGTTGCCTCTTCCATCTTATGGTTTCTCCATAGAACTTTTACCAGACGAGTAATCCGGTTTCTCAGCACTTGTTCTCTTGTATCAAGAATCTTGACAGACTCTTCGAAAAAAGACAGATTGGGTTAAAGTTCTGATTCCTCATAGGTGAGTACATGTGTTGGGTCAGGCATGTATTTTCTCAACAGTGATACATGGAATACATCGTGAACTTTGGAGAGACTTGGCGGCATTGCAAAACGGTAAGCTACAGCCCCAATTCGTTCTAGAATTTTGAAAGGTATGATGTACCTGGGAGTCAATTTTCCCTTCTTACCGAAATGTATAACACCCTTCCATGGAGATACCTTCAAGAAAACATGATCTCCTACCTAAAATTCCAAATCCTTCTTTCAGTTATCAGTATAGCTCTTCTGCCTACTTCGAGCTGCTTTGATGTGGTTTTCGATTACCTTCACATTTTCCATCGTTTCATCCATAATTTCTGGGCCTACGAGTTTTCTTTCACCAACATCATCTCAATAGGTTGTTGTGCGACATATCTTTCAGTATAACGCTTCATATTGTGCCATTTAAATACTTGAATGGAAGATATTGTTATAGGAAAATTCTATCATAGGTAAATATTGATCTCACATACCTTGAAAATCAAGTAAGCATGATCTCAACATGTCTTCTAAGGTTTTAATATTCTGTTCTGATTGTCCATCAGTTTGGGGGTGGTAGGCAGTGCTCAAACAAAGTTTAGTATCTAGGGCTTTCTAAAGACTTTTCCAAAATCTTGATGTAAAACGTGGATCACAATCAAAAACAATCGATAGAGGTACTCCATGAAGTCTCACAACTTCATTATATATAGTCTTGCTAGACGTTCAAGTGGAAAATCTTCTCTTATATCATGAAAATGTGCTGACTTGGTAAGAATATCAACAATTACCCATATTGCATCATTCCATCTAGGAGTCTTTGGTAGTCCCATGATGAAAGTCCATCATGATATCATCCCATTTCCACTCAGGTATGTGAAGAGGTTGCAGGACTCCTCCAGGTTGTTGCCTTCCAGCATTCACTTGTCGACAAACCATACATCTTGACACAAAATCAGCAATATCCTTCATCATGTTGTCCCAAAAAAAATGTTCCTTCAAATATCTATACATTTTGGTGCTACCATGGTGTATAGAGAAATTGGAACTATGTGCATCATCCAATAATCCCCTTTTTAGATCAGGTATATCGGGAAAAAAAGGCTCTTCCCAAATTTCAAAATTCCATCTTCATACACAAATTCACTCAATCTCCCATTATTCATAGATTTAATCTTCTTTTGAAACTCTTCAGCATTGGTCTGAGAAATCTTTATCCTTTCTAGTAAATATTTTTTGGAAACCATTTGAAAAAATTATTGATGTTTCCCCTTCTATGTTGATTCCCATATCCATATTTACTAGATCCATGTATATTGGATCCTTTTCAACTCTCATCTTGTTCAAAACTCCATGATCCTTTCTACTCAAAGCATATTCCACCTTATTTTCCTTCCTTGGGTGGTAGTGTATCATGTAATCATAATCCTTGAGTAGTTCAAGCCATTGCCTTTGCCTCATGTTGAGTTATTTTAGTGAGAAAATATACTTCAAAATCTTATGATCAGTATATATCTCACATATTTCACCATAGATATAATTTCTTCATATCTTCAAAGAAAGTATTACTGGTGATAACTCAATATCATGAGTAGGATAGTTTTTCTTATGAATTTTTAGTTGTCGTGATGCATAGGCAATAACTCTGTCAGTCTACATAAGGACACAACCAAGTCCTTTCTTTGAAGCATCACTATAAATAACAAAACCATCATTCCCCGATGGTATTGTCAATATAGGGGCATTGACTAATCTTCTCTTTAGTTCTTTGAAACATTCTTCACACTCTTTTTTCCAAACAAATTTAACCCCTTTACGTGTGAGCTTCATTAATGGGATATCCAATCGGGAAAAACTGTGGATGAAACGTCAATAATAACCTGCTAAACCAATAAAACTGTGTACCTCAGTTATACTCATTGGTGCTAGCATTTCTTAGATTTCACTTGTCTTAGAAGGATCAATAGAGATTCCATACTTAGAGACAATATGGCCAAGAAAATAAAAATCTTGAAGCCAGAATTCATACTTGTTAAACATACCATATAATTCATTTCTTCAAAGATTATTTAGGATAATGCGCAAGTGATTTTCATGATCTTAGTAGATTTTGTAGTATACCAAGATATCATCAATAAATACCACTAATAATTCATCAAGATATTCCTTGAAAACTTTGTTCATTAGATCCATGAAAACAGAGGGTGCATTAGTCAGCCCAAATGGCATTACTGTAAACTCATAATGCACGTACCTGGTTCAAAATATTTTTTTCAGAATGTCTTCCTTCTTTACACACAACATATGATATCCATATCGAAGGTCAATATTTGAAAAGTATTAATCTTCATGAATCTGGTTGAATAAATCATCAATGTGAGGTAGGGGATACTTGTTCTTTATTGTTATAGCATTGATCTCCCTGTAGTCAATGAACAACCTCATAGATCCATTTTCTTCTTAACAAAAACAACAAGGGCTCCCCATGGAGAAACACTAGGTGAATAAATCCATTATAACTCAATTTCTCTAGTTGTTTCTTTAGTTCCACTAATTCCACAGTGGAAATTATATAAGGGGTCTTTGATATGGTCCTTGATACAAGAATTAAATCAATGGAAAACTCAATTTCTTGTTCTGGAGGATCTCCAGGTAAATCTTTTGGAAACACATCAACATATTCTTTCACAAAATAACATCCTCTATTTGAACACTCCTTTCCTCACCCATAGTTATTTCATTCTCCTTCTCCCCAATAATTGAATTTAGTTGAGCTACTGGGGGTGGATCTAGATAAGAATTAGGTGGTGATGTTTCTTCTTTAAAGATTAGGTACACCTTATCATCATCAAAAATTGTAACCTCCTTCTTATTACAATAAATTTTCACATCATGGTCCAAAAGCTAATCCAAACCGAGGATTATATCAAATTAAATCATGGGTATTACGATGAGATCAGAAGATAAACACAGTTTATATGCCCTAATGGGGACTGATTCACAAAACCTTGTTGCAATGATACTTCCCTTAGGATTTTTGACTGACAACTCCCTTGTTAAATCAAATTGAAAATATCTAATTTTATTAGAAAACTAGGAAGATATGAAACAATTAAATAATCCAGAATCAAATAAAGCATTGGCTAAACTTGAGGAAACCATTAGATTACCTACCACTACCCCTTTCGGAGCCTCAAACTCAGTTGTAGTGATCGCATAAGCTTGGCCTTGATCCCTTGGCCTTTTCTGAGGTATGTTTCCCTGATGATTAAGACATTCACTTGCATAATGTATCATCTCCCTGCAATTGTAGCATTGAACATCGGTAGCTTCTTTCTTCCCCTTGCAATCACGTTCTTAGTGGCCTTTTTCACCACACTTGTAACAGAATCCCATTACCTTCAAGCAAGTTCCGGGGTGTTTCTTCCCACATTTACTGCAGGATGGATATTCAACTTTTCCCTTCTTCCCCTTATTTCCATTTCTAGAGTGATCAGAAGATCTTTTATTCTCTTTGTTTGCTTTAAAGTCATAAGACTTAGAGAATTTCTTTTCTGTCTTGATAGCACATGAGACAATATCTTCGTACAACGAGAAGGATTGTGAGACCAATGCTCGACGGAGAAAGTGTTTTAACCCATTAAAGAAATTTTCAATATTACTTCTTGGGTTACGTATATAATTTTCAGCATGCATTTTTAACCTTGTAAAGTTAGACTCATACTTTGCAACATTCTCGTCCTCCTTTTCCCTCAGACTCAGAAATTGTCTTTCCATATCCGCTCGATATTTATGAGGAATGTATTTTTCTAAGAAAATATCTTTAAACTCCCTCCATTCCATATTTGATACTTCATCATCTTCCTTCATGTTTTGAATCAATAACCACCATTGATCAGTATCTCCAGTGAGGCTGTAAACTTCCATGACAACTTTTTCCCTTTTGCTACTCCCCAAGGCATGGAATAGTTTCTCAAAAAAATTATCCATTGCTCAGAAACTAATGGTTTTTTACTCCCATTGAATTTCGGTGTTTGTTGCCTCATGAAGAGATCTAACATTGATCCTCCACGTTGCGGATCAGGGTGGTCCATATGGGTATGTTTATTATTTATAACCTGAGTGAGTTTTCCCCGAATGGTGATTAGCTTATCAGCACCATTTGCATCACCAGCTCCACTATAATTATCTTGAGTTGGAGGGAAATCCCTATATGGACTACATGCATTGATATGGTTTCCATTCCTTCCACTAGGCACCATTTCTAAACAATGGCATAAACTAGATTAGTTTATGAATCACAATACATAAATCCAAACTTATAAAACACTTAACATAAATTGAATAGTTTATGGATATAATCCATAATCATAAAAATGTTTTCTTTGCATAATTATGTACTCAAAAACCCTTCATAATGGTTTTTAATGAAAATTATAATTATCCTAAGCATATCCCCCAAGAGTGTCGTAACCAAGAGTGCGGTAAGGCTCGTTGTTGTGTACCAGTTCTCGTTCCAGTCTAGCTCAAAGCTGTGTTTTTGGGTTTTACCCATAGGTACTTCTGTACCAGAGCTGCCTCTACCAGCCCATATCTAGACAGGGATATATTACTTGTAAAACTCACACAATCTCTAAAATACCAAAATTCTAGGAAGTTCTTCTATACAAATCCTCAAAGTCTATCTGAGGGCTATGTGCTCTAATCAAAGTTTATCTCAATCTCATTTCCAAGGTTTGTACTAAACTTTCTATGATACCAACTATAATGCCCCGACCCCAATTACCCAGAGTTGGTGCATTATTACATATCATTGTCCTGATCACAAAAGATCAAGTTTCGAAAGACCAATTAGTTTAGTAGCCTTGAAAACACTAGATACATTCATAAGGTTTTCATTACATCCTAAAATGGAAAACTACAATAACATTGTTTCCAAAGAAAACACTGAGATCCTATAGACTGTCCCTACAGGTCAGTCATAATATACTTCTTTTTATCTTGGGAAAAATAAAACATAGAAAAGGGTGAGCTCAGATGCTCAGTAAGCATAACAATATAATGGAAACTTTCATAAATAAGCATAAACATTTAACGCATTGTATAACTAAAACAAAAGCCTTTTAAACTTGAACTTCAGCATAATATGGAAAAAATAAAATGAAATAAATCAATTTACTTATTCACATGGATATTCTACTAGTCGAATAATCACATGAAATATCAATAACCACTTTTATAGTGATGGAATGCATAACTCCAGACTTTCATAACCACATAGTCAAGGTCGTGTGCCAAGACTACAAATAAGATTTTTTCAAGGCCTTGTTCCAAGACACTATTTTGTCTCATGAGACCTACCTATGCATCGAGGAGCTATAGCGGTCTCCACCCGTCACTTACTAAGTCCAATGCATTCCTCATATTAATAGGTTTAAACATAACATAAACATTTGTATTAAAACTAGCATACGAAATGTCAATACTTTCTCCATAAACCATGAATGGTATAAAAATAACACATACACTATCAAACATATCACAAAACCTTTAATACAATATGGAAGTTTTGTATCATAATAAATCAACTTCAAATAAGCTTAAAATCTATCGAAGGATGTTGACATAGATGAAATCAAAACTATTTGAGAGAAAAATATCTTTTTATAAGTCATTTAAAAGTCGTATAATTATAAAAGAAAACATTTACATTGAAAATATTCTTATAATCTTGTAAGGGAATCTTCGAAGATTTTATAACAGTAGAAAATAGCTTCACCCTCCGTATAAGTTAAAAAAACATTCTTACCTTAATTTTGTCGAAAAGTTTAAAAAGGACCTTATTTGGAAAACGACGGAAAGATTCCTTTATAAACATCTTATAAAAATTAAAAAAAAAGGTATAAATGAATTTAACCCATAGTCTATAAAATATTAATAATTTTTTGAAATACATTTTTAAGAAACATGGATGTGGATGAAAAAGAGGTCCCAGTAGATAATTATGTATAAACAACCTCGGATAATGAAGAGATTGTGAAATAAACCTTTACCTTGTACTTTTCCTTGGTTGAGGGTAGGTTAAACTCAAGTATAATGGTTAAATAATTGTTATTAAATTATAAAATAATCATATACATAAATATGATATCATATATGATCTTCTAACATTGCTTTGTTAATAATATTTTAGTATTATCGTCATTTCGGGTGTTCAATTACTCGTTTTATTTTATATATTTTGTTACATAAGACATGTTTGTTATGGATAGGCTGTATATTATTCATATACAGAATGATATAAATTCCTTAAACATTATTTTTAATCATAAAATTAAAATTATTCTTGAATGGATATGATGGGGAATTAATCTCATCGCGTTCGTGGAGACGGTAATCTGTACGTACGCACGAGCGACTATATCATTCTCTTGATATTAAAATATTATATAATTGGATGGTATATCACATATAAAAAATCATTATCATGTTATATTTATTATTTACATCCATTATACATCATTATTATACCCATACAAATAATAATGTATTGAATAACTACGACACCACAATGTGGAGACAGTAAGTCGTACGTACGCACGTATTGTGACATGTCATTCCTAGGATGGATTGAATAATGAATATGGTTGTACCATATTTATAATAACATCACAGTATATATAATATACTAAATTTATTATTTTATAATAGAAACAACAAGGAAAGAAGAAGTGGAAGAATAAAAGAACTTGAAAGAGGTGATGAAATATTTACCTCTTCTTCAAGTTCTTCCTTTTGATTTGATCAAAAGGGCTCCTTAAGTTGGCTTTCTGACTAAAGTAATGGATATAGGATGAATTTAGGGAAGTTTAGAGGATATTTGTCCAGGGTTTGGCTGATCCAAATGGATTTGAAGGTGTGAATTTGAGAGAAGAGGAAGTTACCTTTTATAAGAGGGGTGAGGGGCACCTTAGGAAAAACTTAAAATATAATTTTATAATAAGTTCATATTCGGTTTATAATGGCTCCAAAGTGACTTATTTAAAGGATAGGTTTGGGATGGTTCTAAATCCTTTCAACCAATAGATTTTAGATAGTTTTAGGTCACCATATTAACCTTATCATTTATATTTAACTCTTAGATAAATATTTTGACATTTACCATGTCACATTTTATTTTTCTATTTTATGGTTAATAAACATACTATATACTTCTAAGATAACCCCAAGTGGTTCATTAATGATACACATATCATTTTTTAAGTCCTTTTGTTGATCATTAGGTTTTTAGGAATAGAATAAAAATTAATAATATAATATTTGTTTTAAAAACTCTTTTATGTCAATTTTGACATTGTTTGGTATTTTGTTTTTGTTAAACTCATAACAGCATTATAACTTAAAAAATTCATTTAATCAAGACTAACATGTCATATTAACCTATAAAATTATTTTAATTCATAAGAAGTCTCAAATTATATTTATTTGGATATTTATAATATCAATTATTTTAATATTTCATTAATTAGGTAATTACTGCATCACCATTATGTCATAAATAAATTAAATTATTTAATGTCTAAAAATTATGAATAAAATACCATTATGTGTGAAATATTTTTATATTTCTAATTAATATTTATAATAGAATTTATCTTATGTATAACCCAATATTAAAAATGGTTTAGTTATTAAACATTGATTTTAACTCTTTTAACACTTCTTTAAATAAAATAATAATAAATGTCCTAATCTAATCCAAGTGGACCAAAGAGGTTCATATTTTATTCCTAAGGTTTTTTCTGGTCTAATTATACTTATCCAATAGAATTAGGACATGTTTTAGGTTAATAATAATATCATTTTTACCCTTAATTACCCTATTTACTTTTAACCGTGGTAAATAAAAGTAAAAAGATACTATTCACCAAAAAATATTTTTATCTTATTGAACCAAATTTTACTTACTAATATCAATCGTGTCTCTTGGATTTTTGAAATTCCACTCATAGAAGCGGTAAAATTAAGTTTTACATGAATTCGCAAATTCTCCTAGGAGGTGGGTAAAAGACGGTGAAAAGTTCAGTAAAATTTTTATATATCTAAAATTATTATAAATTGACTCCAATGAATTAAATTGAAATTATATAGGTATTATGTATCTATTTTTACCTAAAATAAAATTAACTAAACTAAATATTTATTTAAATAAAAATTCTGTTTTAAACTATAACTCAATGTTTTTCACTATTCATCAAAAATTGATCTTTTTTAGAAAAATACCAAAAATTCATCCTAGGATAATTTCAATATTATGAATCCAAAACTAAAGTCCATTTTGAAAGATAAAATTTATAAAATTTCAAAAATTTGGTATTACTATTTATAATGGCCGGTTTGATTGGTTGTGGTGTGTGTTAGAACTCAAAGTTGCGTACAACACAGGATATTATATTATTCAAAGAGAATCGTACCATGGAAGCATGGGGTGTTACAATGCCTCTCTTTATGGGAAGGATTATGCATGAACTAGTGAGGAGGTGTATCATTTCACATGGTCTTCATTAATAATGTCGCATGATCATAGAAATCCAATTTAAATTGGATGGAAAATCACGCAAAGGTGAAAAAGTTTCTGGTCATAACATCTCATGATGCCTCATCTTCACTTCAATCACATGGTCAAAGGATGATCATGCAATTGAATCGATACTCTCTTTTGAATCCACATGATCTAAATAAATCTTAATCAATTTTGATGAAAAATACATCAGAGGTGGAAGGGATTGTAATCATTGAACTTATCATGAAATATTCAGTGATTTTCCTTACATCGGTTACATAATCAAAGGATGATCATGAGAAGGTTTCATTCACTATCTGGGGATCTTATGGAAGCTTCTAGTGTCATAAATCGGATCTCATGAAGGATTTTTTTTATTGTCTCAAACTCATGAAGATATTATAAAAGGTCTGGAAATGTAGGATATGATGAGCGTCTAGTGATTATGTGATTATTTTGAAGTCTCCATGTCAAAATAGGAATGTTTGAGAGAGAAAGGAAATCATGGGGCTGAATATGAAGTCTTGTGTTGTGTAGGTCCATCTGATTTAAAGATTATGTAGGTAGAGGATCAGCTTAAGTTGGAATTTCTGATTTGTGGGACTAAACCAGACGGTTGGGATATGTGAGAGGCATGATAAGATGATGCGGGTTGGGGGGAGGAATGAATGGATGGTCCATATTCCATCACAGTGAAAACATTTCATCACGCATCAAAATGTCGATGTGCTTCCCCTATTGTATATAACCCATTCTACAGCTTTCATTCAATCGAGCAAGTAATGGGGTCCGCAATAGTACCAGAGGTAACACCTCCACCCTAGGCTTCAAACCATCAAGATTATGGCTTCCCCTATGCATTCATGTGATATCACGCATCCCGAACCCTATAAAAGCTACCTCTCACTTATCACAAGATTTATACTCCCCTAGAATCCCCTAACTAGCCCAGATCGACTCCCACTGGGTGTCGTCGACCTCTGGTCCCACATGGGCATGTGGTTGAGTAGGACTAGCTGGCTAGTGTGCTAGCCATTTTTTTTGTGTTGTCAAGTGTGTGAATAATAGAATAAAAGTATGAGATGAGTGTAATATATTCCCAATGTATATCCCCTTAAGCCAAGCCTAATCCCCCTTGTATTTCATTCCCAATATCTTCTTGAAAATTAGATCAATCTTTTTCATGGTCTTCAGGATTCCTAAATATATGATGAAAATGAAAGAAATGCGAAAATATGAGCTTCAACAATTCCAAATTGAGTAATTATAAATTAGGAATTTATAAATAAATTTATATTGTATAGGGACTTCATATATAATTTATAGGTTAGTTAATACTATTAGATTCCACTAATTCAATTTCTATTTTATAATGGTCAAATTCAAATAATATATTTCGAGGGTCATTTCGGATCACTATTTCATATTGTATATGCTATCAAATAAGATGTGGTTATTTTAAAAATCATGGAGTTTTTTCTCCAAGCTATCAAATAGATATAATTTATTTAAAATAAATTTACGGTTGCATCGTTGGGTTTCACATACGGTGTTTTATAAATCAATTTATTTTCATTGGATAATATTGCTTTTTATTATATTTGATATGATATGGTTGTGTTTATAATTACATATAATTATTTTATCCTGTATTTCCACATGTATTATTTGGATTTGAACTTGTTACAAGTAATAAATTCATCTCAATTTCAACTCCATTGATAAATATTATTTATTATAAACATTATTTTATTTATTTTTTATATATAATGACCCTTGGATGTAAATAACATGAATATTCATTCATTCATTGTCATTAAAGTGTTAATTAAGGTTTCTACTATCATGAGGCTATAATATAAAATTTAAAAAATAGGTAAAAAGTTATTTTACAGTCTAATTTTTTTTGATTTCATGTATTTAATTAAAGTTACCTAATAATATATTCATCATAAAAACCATCTATTTTATTATCCCATAGATATTTAAGGATTTTCTAGGCATTCTTCTAAATTTTACTCTATTTTTTATTTGAATACAGAAAACATATGTTTAAAAAAATCCATCCTTATTTTTCTTTTTGATCGGGTATATATTTATTCCATGTTAGTATTTTCTAAATTTTTTTAAAATTGTCCATTTATACTAAAATAATTATTTATTGACCTTTTATGTTACCCTTTTCTTTTTAAAATTATGGAAATGGGTCTTTTTATTTGAAGGGTTCATCTTTATCTTTCATTATAAAATGTCAAAATGAATGTTTCATTTTAACATATATGATGTTAACAGATATCCCCACCACCAAAACTATTATACACTATTTTTATTTTTCTATATTATTTTAGTGGTTTTACATTGAAAATCATTTTATAAAAAATTATTTTCAATATTTTACTTCGAATTTCATCTATTCTCCAAAAGACCTGATCTTACTAAAAAATCTATGATTCAAATGAATTGATGGCCATCTACTTTATCTTGATTAATTTTGTGGTAATTTATTTTATCATAAAACATTGACTTTACTATAATAATCATTCATCAAATAATACTTTTTCTTTTTATCATGGATATTCCAATTTACTAAAATATACATAATTTCTACATACTTTTTTTATAATAAAAGTTTTTTAATTAACTATGAAAATAGTATAATTCATTTCTATTTAATAAATACAGATATTTTTTATAATAAATATTGTTTATGAATTAAATTCATCATTAAATATAGGATTAATACATTGGAAATGGAGCGATGGGTGGGTACTAGAATTACATAGTAACTTGATGCATCGACAGGTCTCATAAGAAAAAATAGTATGCTAGACTTATTATATATATTTTTGGTGTATTCCTACTGATAGTTTAAACTATAATTGAATAAGTCTTTAGTGGTAAAGATATCATGATGTTTGAGATCATGACTTCCAATATTATTCATTTCCAATATTGATAATTTATTTATTATTATCCATTAGATTTTTGTAATTTAACTTCTTTAGGGATGCATTTTGTGGTGACATTATTAGTTAAATGGAATGTGTATTCTATTACTTTACTCTCCATATTAATTATTTCTTATTTACTATTGATATGTTCTAGTGTATATAATCATTATTGAGTTTTTTATCTCACACTTATTTTTTTCAATCCACATTACATGATCAATGAATCGTTAAATGAGTTCAAGGATTCATAATGTTTACTTTCACTATGTTTTGATATTTTATTCCCAATGTAAAATAAGAATAATTTATGTATCTACTTATTAAATACTAATAAACTAATTAATAAATGGGGTTTTCATCCCTTGAATATTATTCCAATGTAATAAAGTATACATTGAATTTGTATTACTAGAGTTTGGGTTTTCGTAGTTGGTATCAAATAATGTTTAGTAGAACCCATGTAAATTAGATTAATTAGTTCATAGAATAGGGAACAGATCCTAATAATTGACATTGAGGATATTTATAATTTTAGGATAATACATAAATTCAATCATTGGGTAGATATTATGTGGCTTTCCTAGAAATACATCAATATTCAGATACTACATGTGGACATGGTTTTGGAATAGATGTATCTAGGGGTAATAACCCCAAAATTTACTGGTCAACTCTATATGAAACATTATTCTATAGCATAGTGAATAGTAATATAGAGCGCATATGGTTTCACAGTCATGGGGGTATTCATGGGTCAAATTAAATTTTCATTATGAACCATTATGTTGAATGAGTGGACAGAATCAATGATAACATATGATTTACCAATGTAATATATGATAAACCTAACGAGTCACAAGTTTCAAATTATAAGGATAATGATAAGATTAAATTCAGAGATTCCCCTTTTTAATGTTTCGTGTGATTTATGTTTATGATGATTATTTATATTTTCATAGAAATTTATGTTAATAGAACACTATTATATTCTATTTGTTTTAGTGAAAAGTTTGTGTGAGGATAAATAAATTTACATTTTTTGAAGATAAGTTGACTGGTATAGATAACCTTTACATTAAATATGACCTTTTATGTTAGCATAGTTAATTGGTTAAAAAATATTATATTTTGGGAACATAAATTTTATCATATAGATAAGAAAAATGGGTGAGTTATCTTTTAGAAGAATATATTATTTCATTATTACTTTATGTCGAATTGTGTAATTTATAGGAAAAATATAAATATATTAGAGTTTATATGATAGGGAATGTACAATTTTGGCACACAGATTTATGAGTGATTACCATTTTTTAGAGATAAATAATAAATTTGTCACAGAATAATATGTAATCAAATATTTTGGATTTTTTGGTTTTCAACTTGGTTAGGAAT
The DNA here is from genome assembly GCA_963277665.1 of Viscum album. Lineage (NCBI taxonomy): Eukaryota > Viridiplantae > Streptophyta > Magnoliopsida > Santalales > Viscaceae > Viscum > Viscum album. Next base: position 434,898,375 of record OY728161.1, read on the forward strand.
ATTTTTGAATAGTTTCAAAGTTAGTTACTTTTGAGATGATTAATGTCAAACTTTGTGTGTCATTATAGAGGATTTAGATAGTAACATAGTATTTCCTTATATGAAAGATTATTTATATTATTTATTATTTTAGTTCATGCTAACTATTTTAGTTTTTGAAAGGAGGAATAACCTTTCATCATTTTCTGGATATTATAGTTGATTAAAAGTTAATTTTAGTTCTCTGGACATAAAAATTACACCTAATCAGGATTATTAAATTTGAAGGATTATATTATGTTTATAGAATGGGAATAGATCTATTAAGTAAACCATATGGTATTTTTAACCATTATGGAAAAGAAATTTAACATATTCTTGATAAATCTATAAATCATCTATGGAGATCAAACCCATAACCTCAAAGGTGTATTTTATAAAATTAATTTTCCATTATGTATATTATTCTATTAAATTCATAAAAAAATATGTGGCTTATAAAATAAAAATTATATTTCATGAAAAAAAATATATCAGATTTTATTACAATGTATTACTTGGTTTTAAAAAAAATTATTAATGATATGGTGACACAATTTCTGTAAGGATGAGATAATTTAAAACCCCAATATTCTATTTTATGTATTAATATGGAATAAACATTATGTTTTATAATGTATAGCACACACAAACTCGATCTTAAATGAACCAAATAATAATAATTAAATATAATAGTTATAACATAGTTGTTGGGTTAGAGGGTATTAAAAGGAATAACTGAATTATGAAATATATTTTGAAAGAAAATAAATTTTAAAAAAATTATATCAATCAATAATTTTAACATTTATCAAATTTCTATAACTAGGAATATAATATGGATAAATTCATTTTATTCTTTAAAGTTACTTTTCTTCAAAAATGGTTTTTATTTCATTATATGTGTTGATAGTTTAAAAAATTTATACCCATTTATTAAATAGTACTTGATTAAATTAATGCCTTTTTTGAAATGTTCATATCAAAATTATCTTAAGGTGATGTTTCATGATTTTTCTAAATTGATTATTCTTCCAATGAATAGTGAACAAATACTAATTTTATTAAAAACCAACTTTTCATCTTAAGTATTTAAAATGTCCCATTTTCAATTGAATTGGTTTTAAAATATAATTTGTTCCTTTTAAATAAAATTATTCTAATTAATGTCCTTATAGTTTATGTTATGCTTAATTTTTAAATAACACCTTGTTCATACATAAAAATAAATTTTTTGGAAAAAAATTATTTATCTAATTTTATGGATTAATTTAAAATTATTTACTACAAGTAATAGTAACTGAATTTGAGAAAATAAATAACTTATTTTTAGATAGCAGTTTAAATATTTTAAATAGGACCCTTTTGTTTTTTCATTATGAATAGTATCTATAGTAAGTATGTGTGTCCATATTAGAGGTACAATGAATAAAATAGGACTAAAAGATATGTGTTATAGATTAAAATTAATTCAAATACTTTCCATTATTTCCTTCTAAGAGCCTATTTTATCCATAATAATCTAAAATTATAAAATGTTTCATTTTTTCCATTAAACATTGAATTTTTCATTTATATTATTTTATGTAATGAATAAATAAAAAATGATATGTTCATTAATTTAATATCTCTAATATGTTGTGATAGGGATAAGAAGTGTTTAATTTTGGTTATATATTTTTATTTTAATTATTAATTATTTTTTATCTTGGAAAATTATTCTTACTTTTTTTAATTAAAAAATTACCTTAAATACATATGCATCACTGATAATGTCCTTGTGAAAGTAATAGTAAAATAGTGTAAATGATTTAAAAAAAATTAAAAGAAATATAATTTTTTGAATTGTTGAGTTGAGAAAATTATATAAATATAAATTATTATTAATGTTTTAAAATATTATATTATAATTTCATTATTATCGTCTTGTGTTTATAGTCAAAATAAATAAATAGTACCAAAATGACATTAATAGCGTTATTGTGGAAAAATATATTTTATAAATTATTTAATAATCAAGTAAATTTTTAAATAGGAAAAGTGGGATGTAAAGTGGTCCTTAATATTATCCCATTAACATTTTAAACCAATTTTTATCTTATACGTAAATTTATGACGCTTTAAGATTTAAAATGTTGTTACTATGGTTCAGGTTAAAAATGGTTAACGAAGAGGTTAATCCAATAGGTAAGCATTAAAATGACATATAAAAATATTATAATTTGACTGGATGATTATATTATGACCCTAAAATCCTTATATTTGAATTGATTTAATTTTGGAACTAATTAACATGAGTTAGACACATATTATATTATAATATTTCATGTATTTCGAAAAGGGCCCCTCTCCTCACTTATAAAAGGATACCACATTTCATCTCTTCCACATATTTAATGAGATAATTATGTTGATAAAAACTAACTAAAATACCTTATAAAAATCCATATAATCATTAAATAAGTTTTTTATTTTCAAAATATAATCCTTAGGGTCCTTAACAAGATATCCAAAAGAGGTTTTCCTAAGATATTATAATTGTCTTTCCAAATATCTTTTATTGACCTCTTATTTTACTTTATTAAATTAAGTCCTAACTCTTATAATATAATAACACAAGTATCTGAAAATTATTATATGTTTTTATTACTATTTAATAATATTAATTTATCTCTTTCTCTATCAAATGGGATACATAACCACTGATCGTGTGTACGATGTCATGTCATACTGCCAACCAATGTAATTGTTTTCCCACCACCACCTCATATAGATAGTAATAATGATGTAAATAATAAATATAACTCAAGTGAATGAGATAATTATGATTATATAAATTTTATACATTATGCATTTCCTTTCCTTTTCACCCATTAAAAAAATTGAAATGTCACTCAAGCATACCTACAGCCCAGTATCTCCACAAAGTCATGCGGTTCAGTTTTCATGTCCCCCATTAAATAATGATTCTAAAAATGTATCTAATAAATTAATATATTATTTATGAGATTAATATAATTCTATAGGTGATGAAACTATATCCTTGTTCAAAGAACAGAAACATCATGGATGAAAGAAACATGATAAAATTAAAAAGTTAGCACCAAAAACAATGATAATATTGAAATATAGTTAAAGATCAAGTGATTAGATTCTATAATAGGGTCAGATAAGATATTATAGATATTTATATGGGTATTTTATGAAATTTTAATAAGCCTAAATTTATTTTGAATTATTTTAAAGCATGTTAAACAAAGTGGGTTGGTGAGGTATGGGGTTTCATAACACAATTTCTTTTTTGGGTTATGTTACTTATTCATTATATTTGATATTCCAATATTATGTTTTTAATGAAAAATAATTATTTTATGTCATATTTAAACCTTTTTATGTAGATTTGTATTTTTTATAGACAATACATTCATTTATTAATTCTTTCTTGAACATTATGATCATTGTAAGGGATTTCATCCTAATTTCCACTCTATTGGGACATTTTTTTTATTATGCACCTACATATTTTTAGTTGTTGTATATACTACCCTGTTTATGTATTTAAAATGAATATATTTTTATTTATAATTAATTTTTTTTCAATTCATGGTTTCATATTCATGAGTTTTCAATTTAAAAGTTTGAAAATGGTATGAATTTATTTTATAGTCTCCTTTTTTGGGATTTCATATAATTTAATTGAAATAATATTATAATCCATCCTTTCAAAACTCTATATATTTTCTTATCATATTTTCCATGTTTAAACCCAAATTTTTGTCTCTTTGGTATTTTTAAAAATAAATTAAATTCTTAAAAGAAATCAAATGTTATTTCTCTTTTTGATCGGTTATATTTTTATTACATTTCCATATTATTCAAAAAATATTCAAAAAAACTTTTTTAAAAATTATTTATAATTGAATTTATATATTATAAGTAAATATTTACATGTTTTGAGTTGAGTAATTCTAATATTTTTTAAAAGGTTCATTTTCATACTTCACTTTAAATGGTAAAAATAAATGTTCCTTTATATTGTATAATATATTAACATATTTTCTTACCACAATAACAGTTTCACACTAATTAGATTCTAATTTATGTTTTCAATGGGGTTAAAAATAAAATTATTTAATTAGAAATAATTTTAAATGATTTTGTTAAATTTTATTCTATTCTCTTAAATATTTGATTTCACTACAAAATATACATTTTTTATTATTTTATGGGAATATCTTATATAATGATAGTTTTTTTGTAATTAAAATTCATATGAAGCATTTACATTCCTATGATATTATTTCATCAATAATATCCATATTATTTTTATCATGGATATAATTATTTCATAAATTTTATATCATTTCTAAAAAAAATTAACTATAAAAGTTATTTAATTGAATGTGGAAATCATTATATTCTCTAATATTTACTCAATAATGATCTTTATTGATAATATTTTTCTTTTAGGAAATAAATTTAGTCATAAAATAAATGGGGAATGCATTGTATATGTTTTAAAGGGTGCGGATCATATTATCTAGACCCTCAATGCATTTAAAGGTATCATGAGGAAAAATACTAGTACAACCATCTTAAATGGTTTTTTAGTGTATACTTATTGATAGTTTAAACTAACTTAGAGAAAATAATTATAGTTAAATATATCATGATTTCTTAGATCATAAAGTGAAAAATTATGCATTTCCTTTATTGATAATTTAGTTATTATTATCTAAGAGAATATTGTATTTTATATTATCCAAATATTTATTTTTTCTCAAGTTATTTATTAAATATAAAGGGTTTTTAATAATTAACCATTCCATACAGATTATTCCATATTTATTCATGATAGCTGAAATTTTACATAACCATAATTGGGCATTTCAGCTAACCCTCATTTTGTTCCCTTCCCCATGTATTGAAAATGAATCTTCAAAATAGGTCAAGAATATAGAATATTTACATTCAGTGTGTCATTATATTATATTTCCAATGTAAAATGGAAATCATATGTGTATATGCTTCTTCAAAACTACTAAACTAAATTATATGTGTTGATTTGATATTTTGTATCTTATTCCAATGTAAAAATGTAGACACCAACTCTAGGTTAATAGAGTTTTGGTTACTAAATTTTATATCTATCATGGGTCAGACAATAGTCCAACTTACCCAAACTCTATATAGAGGTCCAACATCTTCTATCGAAATAACTGAACATCAATATTACTTTGACCATAATAGTAAGAAATCATGAACATGAAATACCTCAACCTCAATCCCTCAACCCACCATGAATAACCACCAATATAGATACAACAACATCAGGTACTCCTCATTCCACTCCCATGCCTTGCAAGACCATACACTACATGACAACTCATACCATGGATGATTTATCACCACATTCCACTCCTACACCTTGCATGATTTAACACCACATGACACTCCCAAGACAAGAATTATCTAACACCAAATTACAATATCATACCATGTATGATCAATAGCCAATGTTTGACTATGGGGGAGGAAGAATTAATTTTTCCTCCCTTAGCAACATATATGTTGTGGAAAACACCTATAACCAAATCATTTGTAAATGGTATTAACTACTATGTTAAAGAGGGGTTCATTTAAAAATAGTAAGAAAAATATATGAATAAATTTTCTTTCATAGATCCCAACCTAGGGGTTTTAACAAAAATCCTTAAAAAACCTCACTTATTCCACTATTTCATCACTCATACCAATCCTTAACAATCAATACCTATATAACACATATAATCCAATAACCACACAAGAACAACCATCAAAACAAACAATATTTTTGCATTTATTCCTTAATTTACTCATTCACTTCAAACATCTATATTATCATGACCTAACACAATTGGTCCCAACTAGCTAGTGATAAGCTGAGTGTGACACCCCAATCATGCCTCCATTAGACTATGGGATGGCGATATGCATTGAGAAGGTATAAAATAAAATTATAACCCTTTTCTTAAAGTACGTGTATAGATGCACACCACTATCTCAAGGAAGTAGTTTAGAGGAATAATAAAATACTATAATATATATAGTATATGACACAACGAAATAATCTATATGCAATAAAACATAGTAAAAAAATAAAAAACAATGTTCAATAGTGAATTGTACCTAACCAACTACAAGCATGTCCCAACCTAACAGCAACTGGAAAAGGGGAGAAAATTAAGAGATCCCAAAACCCAATCTCTATCTTTGACCATCGTACACAGTCAATGCACCCAAGTAACATTATGCTCCACCAAAGTCACCTCTAATATAACTTTGATATACATAAAACATGACACGTGTGGGTGAATCCCATGCATGGGTGTGTATATAAATCCCCAATAGGACTCCTCAAAACCCATAAAGGGAGAAAGGGAAATATATTGTAGAAATTGGTTCAACCCATATTAAGAGGGAAATAAAATCCCAAAATATATTCTCATAAAAAAAGATGACAGAGAAATGGGATCTCAATCTGATATCCTATCTAAGGATAATGAGTCAACCTATACCTCTAAATTTCTATCTTTGATGACCATAATCATGTGAAACCACACAAGAAATTCCTGTGGAGGGGCTCCGTCCTCGCTATTATTCACCACAGCTGAGGGAGCACTAACTCCCATGGATGAATCACTCACCATTGAAGTTCGATTATGGGGTAGTAACACTCTGTAAATAGAATAAATTTTCTTTTCTATAGTGTGGGGGAGTTCTGAATCTACCTTTGTAAAGAGTATGGGGGACCCACAACATGGTGTTAAAAGAAATTTCCTAACCCTGATGTCTCTATGAAAACCAAAACCAATTACTTCCCTTGGATAAGAATCGTTGAAATAATCATTATTCTTGGACCACCATGTATCATATATCTGATGTAAAAATGAATCATGCATCACATTATTCTTGGAAAACTCTCTATATAGGCTACTCGTGGTCCAAAATCTGATTCAATAGCAATAATAAATGCATGGTGGAAGTTCCAAATAAAGGTACAAGATGACTACCTAGGGTCACACAACTAGTGACACCATATAGACAATAGGTTATGTCCTCTCATTCACATTGCTTGGATGGTCATGTCTTACTACATAGTGTGTACAATTGGTTTATAGCCTGTCTTGGTTTCCTATGTCCTAATTGGGACACTGTCTCATTTCAATGTACCTCATCCCATTATCATGTACACTAGCCATGTATGAGTACCCCTGACAAATAATGTGTACTATGTCAATGCCTATGTGCTTAACCATATCTACGAATGTGTACTCCTAATGTACCCACAAACATTATAGTACCTGATAAAATAGTTTTTATGAGGTCATACAAGGTGGGTGATATATATCTTCACCTGAGACATGAGAAGATACACCTAAGGGAATCCACATTGTGTCTTCCTCCATGATATAGGGCATGGTAAATGTGTAGAATATTAATAATCCATTACACATCTAATTTATGTATCCACTTATTACACTAGAAATCATGTTTTATGTACCAAATCTATGTTTGACCGCACCTGATCCATTGTGTGTTTTAATAATCCTACCGATAGAACATTGAGTGAGTTGATCCATTTCACCATGCCTCTCATGTGGATGAGAAACTGAGATTCAAAATCATATCTATATCACCTTCACTAATAATTTTCATCATACCAGGATCCATCTCCAAAGCATCAGTATGTATGTCATTTATGGAATAACCATGAATTTAGGGGATCAATTTCACTCAAACGATCCCAAAATATGTGGAGCTACAACCTTATAGAAAACCTAACATAAATGTGAGATTAATTGTGGAGAAATTCACATAAAAATGTGATTAGAATCATCTCCCAATATTATCATGACTAATATCCCTTTACTACCAAATCAAGGGTGATATGAATATATAACAATATATATTTGTTTAGTAATTCAATTTACATTTGGGATCATTTTAAGATCAATTATTTTTAGATTAAACAATAATGATAACAAAATCATTAACTATCAAATAAATTGGCACTAAAATTGGAAACTAAAGTCCATACCTCAACGGTCTGTTAACCTTGAGTGATGAACATTTTCTCCAGTAATGAAGAAGAGGATATTTTTCATCCCCCATATGTATAATGGTCCACCATGATCCATTTTTTTGATTATTTGTCTTTCCCAACACCAATGAAGATCACTCATCCCCCTCTAAAATCCTATCAGGGTTATGCGGATAACCCTAGTGATTTTACATAACTAGTTATTTATAAAGTCTGATAGGATTTTGGGTAATTTAATAAGAATAAATAAATAATTTTCTTTATTAAATGAACCCATTGATGGTAACTTCCCTTGTAATATCTAATGTCGATAAACCTTTTCTGGCACCTTGGGTAAACATTGTGTTCTAGAATCAAAATTGGTCTCAAATTTCCCATCCAATGTCACATAAAATGGGAAAATCATTTACATAGAAATGATAATCGTATATGCTTTAAATTGTATTAATATTTTTAATATTATAATTTTTGGGCCTCGATACATCCACACAACTTTCTGGATATGATGAAAAATCTACAGATATAAATAGAAATATTCAAATTACTAAATCTATTATCCCCTCCTCCAAGTATTTTCTTACCAAAAACCCCAAGATACATAAAAATATATGGGCACTAAACCCATAAATAGCTCTAATTCTACCTATATATGTCTTACATGCTCTCATACTACCAAATCACATGAACCAATGGGATGATCCATCTATACAATAGCCTCTTCTAGTGATCCTTGCCCGCTACCAGGTACTCCATAAAGGTGTATCTATCCTTGATGTCTAGAACACCATCATCAACAATGTGAATAGTTTCATTCACATATCATTGACAAATAGAATACACTATATACTCGGTCCCACTATAGGGGAAAGGATAAGTAGTAAGAAACCACACCATCCCAAAGAATGATCTAGAATAGCTTAATAAACCTTAAGGATTTCTTGCCCCCCCCCCCAACCAAATTTATGAAATCCTCGTCATGGGGAGAATCTCAGGAAATAATTCTCTCCCATCACAAAATCCAAGGTCCTATATTTTAATTTTGTGTAATATTTGAGTCTAATTTGGTATGTCCTCATACACTCACATATCATGTATATTTTCTCCATCATTTCATGCACCATCTCTATCCCAACAAAAGATGTCTCACTAATCTCAATCAATCACAAAGGTGACCTAAAGGGTCTCCATTATAGGTCCTCAAAATGTTTCATGATGATAATAGATAGATATCTATTATTATGAGAAAACTCTATCAATGTAAAGTGATCCTCCCATCTTTAGCTGATGTTCATCATACGAGCTCTTAGTATATCCCAAAATTATAGGGTAGTTTACTCAGTATTCCAATCCACATGGGGGTGAAAAATCAAGATCATCCATAAATGGGTCCCAAAATCCTTTTGAAGACTTCTTCACAACCATGACATAAACAAAGAATCACAATCAGAGATGATCATCATGGGTACCCCATGGTTTCATACTATCTCTCTCACATACAATGGCCACAATCTCTCAACATCACTCTACTTCTTATTGAAAAAGATTGTGATGGCATGGAAAGTTATTCAAAAATCACCCTGATAGTGTCACATAACCTCACTAACCATATAAGAGTTATCATAAAATCAAGGATATTCTATCCCATTTCAAATCAGAACTCTCAAGAGGCTATATCAAACCTATTGGAACAGAATGTTAAGTCTTTATATAATCACTTATAATATATCAGGAGACAAAATCAGAGATGTATTGCCTCATTTTATTATATAAAAACTTCCATAGAATTACCTAGTAGATATTTTCCACTTTATAATATATAACAATGAGGGAAGTGTGAAACCCCCACATCATCTCCTCTCAGAATGTGACTAAAAACATCATCCATTCCTAGAAAAGGTTGATTCCATCCTCTCCTTCATGAAATACATATGGGCATATACTAATAATATAGTGTAATATTGGACCTGAAAGTTTATTTCCCCCAACTAAGCCGCTCTCAAATTCTAAATGAGATTATGAGTCACCACCATAGGCTAAATAAAAATAGCGCCACTATGCTCCACTAGTGTCAACTGCAATGAAGCCAACTAATGAGACACCTACTCTATCAAGAGAGAATGAGACTTCTAGGAGAGGGAATCCTCTCACAAATTACCTTTCACTAGAGTAAATACCATCTTGAATTCATAATCCTATGGGAGTTTCAACCAAAACCATTTTCAAAGATTAAGATCTTACTGTGGGAAGATCTACCTGAGACTCAAGTATTCTGAGTGAAAAACGAAATGACCACCCTTCAGATAGTTCCTATACCTATTTAGAGTGAAGACTACCCTTTCAATATCTAGGTCATGAGTCATATATTTTTTTCACGGAGTCTAAACTACCTTGACCCATAAGTAATCACTAACATCAAGTACATCAACATGTAGCTGAGCCCAACTCCAAAGGCATCACAAAACACTATGTACTCAATTCCCTCCTCTAGAAGTCTTGACACAAGAGCACTGAACAAACTCTACAATATCTCCTCAAAGGATCTATGATAATACTAGATCTATGTAAATGGATTCCGTTTACACATCAGGGTGGTAAAAGGGGTGGAATTACTGTGGAATTCTTGCACGAACCTCCTATGGTACACCACTAAACAAGAAAAACCCCACTCTAATGCCATAGATGTGGATGGATCCCATGAAAGTACAAAATCAATATTCACTAGGCCCATATTCTATCCATTATTAGAGATTTAAGGCCCTATAAATTGAAACATATGGATCCAGTATTGGAACTTCAAGATTTTACCATAATGTTGGTTCTCCCATAGTAAGACTAGGACCATCGTCAAATGCTCTGCAAGCTCCTCCTATGATGCAGAATAAATGAGTAGGTCATTGATGATAAAAATTTTGAATATGTACAAGTATTTATGAGTGATTCCATTAAAAATATTCCTTAACATAGTGGGGTAATTTTTTACCCCAAAAGGAATCAATTGGAACTCATAGTGCTCATTGGGACATAAGAATGTTGCGTTCGGAATATCGACCTCACGAACCCACAACTGGAAGTATCTGGACCTAAGATAAATCTGTTAGTATGAACATTCACCTATCAACTACTATAAGAGGTCATCCATACATGGAAGGGGGTTATTTTTATTTATCTATACTAGATTTAGGTGATGATATTCAATATAAAGCCTCGAGATATAGTCCACCTTTTTCACATACAAAAACTGGCACTGCCTAGGGGGATACACTGAGTGTGATAAAAATTCTACCAAAGGTCCTATAACTTAACCCTCAACTCCTGGACCTCAATAGGGTTTATAAGTTATGGAACATAAGATATTTGTGCAGTATCATGATAAAAGTAATTGCATAATTCCATCTACCACCATAGATGTATTCATATGACATCATTAGAAAATAGATCCATGTAATCCTCTACTACTAAAGGATACTATATAGCTAATGATCCCACTATGCTAAGGGATAAACTCTCCAAATTATGGGATATATGATGCATCTTCCTACTTGAAAGGCCATCTCACACAATCATGAGATCCCTAATTCCTAAAAAATTAAATACCATCCCATTTGTCTGAAATAATCTTACTATCCTACATTGAAATTCAATTTGTTAATGAATCATGTACAACAAGAACAAACCCTAGATGAATTCATAGGGTTTCTTCAAGATATCGAAGAGGTACCATTTGAAACTCTCTCCACTAAATTCTAACTCATGCATCTAGGATATATGAGATATAAAATAATTTATCCCTATAGGAACCTCTATCCATAGCTGTTGGGAAAAAGTATCAACTAGAAGACAATGAACGTTCACAAGGGATACAAAGAAAAAGGAATTACTCAGTCTTATGACAATATGTTTTTTAAAATGAGTATAAATGACATGTATTACAACTTGAATCATTTCATGAGTAGCATGGTCATAGCCTTACATAGCATGAAGTGCCCCACACCCTCAACTTCCAACTCTTGAGGCCTGTAATTGGCCACCTTGTGGTGATGGTGGAAAAATTTTATAATGTCACCCTCCACCAAAATATCCTCCATCAGGAGATCCACCTACTCTTCTATCATCACCTCATATCTGAGAGAGCCCATGGCCCAACCTGGAAGATTCCTTATCATCTCATTGTCTCAACATTAGAGGTTCATCCACTATTTTCCAATCCTATTTATCATGAAAGGTCAGTAAATCACATTCCATGTGACCTCTCCCACTGTAATCATTTCATTTCCCCTCCCATATCTAGCTAGATCCCCTATGTGATCACTATGCTACAAATCCATGTACCTAGGTATGAGATTGGGTATGCCTACAATGATGTGACACTAATGTACATTGTTTTCTAGCTGTAGAAAATTACTTCCCCTTATGATGACAACTATAATCTCAAGCTGCATGGAATCCCTCAACTAAGAATATTTCTTTAACTAGAGCCCACTCCAGCACTCTAGCATGTGAATGGATGCATAAGCACGCTATAATGGAATGTATGTCTCTACAAAGGTATTTATTTTGATTCTATACCCAGAATAAACCATATTTCATAATCCATTTTTATTAATTAATGAGACCAATGAACCTCACAGCATACTTTGTAATTTTCATATAACTATACTGCAATTGAATAATTTTCTGAAACCACGTGGAGTGTAAGTACGATGGGAAATTATTATAATGAAATTAGAGTTGGATTTCTGAAAGGGGGAGTTTCTTTAAATCCTGAGCCTATATTATTTGACTCCATAAGTTCCCTACTACTCTATAAAAAAGGTTCACAGTAGGCATAACCATCTGATTAGTAATGGTATAAACAATACTGAAGACTCAAATCACTAGATCAATCCAATACTTGACTAATTGATGGTCTGAATCACTATGAAACCTTGTCTGCCTATGATTCTCAAACTCATGCAATATGCTCATCCTTTGCATGTCATGATCCGAACTATCTGGAACTATCCAATACTTGAAAGTTGAAGGGGATACTCTCCACTCTCATGTAGGAATCACCTCATGAGAAATTCCCTAAACTAAGGCCTCATCACATAACTAATATTTTCCAATATCCAATGTTGCAATCTTATCTATATAGAATTATGGAGGAATCCTGAAAGTTACCAAAAAATACCATAGATAGATCAAAATATATATATATATATATGGGGTGAGATAACTCAAGAAGGATTGTAAAAGAAGACACAATCCAATATAATGCATGTAACATTGGATCCCTATAAATGATTTCCTGGCATTCCAAGTCAACAAGTACTCAGAAACCTAGTGAATGGATGCATCAACTGTCACACAAGCACTGGGTTCCATGGAAATAAATATTCACTCAAGACAGTCTGACTCCATTTCCCTAGTATAGAAAACCAATCCTTACTATGTGTCCAACTCCAACACTGTACCAAGGAAGAACTAATCTGATACCACTCTCTTAGGACCTAACCAACCATGGCCTATGATAAGTTGATTGTGACACCCAAATACCACCTCTAATAGTTCATCAATTGGTGAAAAGAGCTAATAAACATCCAACTAGATTATAAACATTCAAGGAATGACCTGTAATCATTAACTGAATAAACATCCAGAGACCACCTATATGTAACTGTTAGCATTTACACCATCATCTTAATGAAATATTTCATAGGAATAATAAATGACTACAACAACTAGATTATAAACATTCATGTAATGATCTTTAGGGAATAAGCCAGAGTATGACAATAAAAACCAAACCACATAGGGTTGAAATAAACATACAACCAAAAATGAAGTCCCAACCTAACAATGAATTGAAAAAGGGAGAAAATTAGATAGTTTGGCTCCTTATATCTTTTTTCATCCATTGTACATAGTCAAAAAACCCATCTACCACTATTCACCTCCAATTTCATTGATGATTTTCTTATCATGTTCATAAAACACAAAACATGTAGATTAAGACCATGTAGGGGGAGTATAACCATATCCATTAGGAAATCTCCAAAACTGTAAAAGGAGAAATGTAAACATTCAATAGAAATCATATCAACCCATATTTAGAGGGAAATAAAAACCCAACATATATTCTCATAATGAATCCTAGACATGAGAGAAATGGAATCTCTATATCACAGCATAGCTATGTATGATGAGTCATCTTGAAACTCCAGGGTTATAACTATGATTATTAGTATCACACACAACCACTCATGATATATGAGTAGAGGTTCTCTCTCCACACTATTGTGTTCCACAACTGAGGGTGCTCTAACTAAAGTGAAGGACCCTCTCGCTACTTGACCCTAAATATGGGGGAGTAGTACTTCATAGATAAACGACCCTTTCCCTACTGTAATGCGGGGGAGTACCAACTCTACCTCTATAATGTGTATGGGGACCTGTGACATGGTGTAATAGGGGATTTTCTAATACCAAAGTCTCCCTGATAACTCAACACAATCTTTTTCCAAATCTATGTCTCTTCGGATTAATTTTTACACTTGTATCACATCATGCGATATCTGTGATGCTAAAATAAAGTCCAGCATTTCATTTTTTGGGTAAAAATACTTTGTATAGGCTACTAATGGTCCCATATATGAATCCATATAGAGGTGATACACATGGTGGAAGTTTATTATAATGGTACATGACATGTACCTAGGGCCCCACAGCATGTGACATCACCTGGAAACCTCTTTGTTTCCTCACATATATACTGCTTGGATTTCCATGTGGGACTAAAAGGTATTTATAGGTGGGAATTGGATACCCTGGTCACCCAACGCATAATGTTTCACATCCATATAATTCATATGTACTTCATCCCATCCCTGTGTACACTGGAAGGATCCCAGTATCCAAGTCATGCTTAAGAACACAGTGGTGTCCATGTACTCTATCATTCCCGTGTTCTTAGTCATGTTTGTGCCAGCGTACTCCTAAAGTAAATTCCAAGGAACCAGCACCGGGTCACATGAGGTTTATCGGTTCAAACATATCTTGTGATATTTATCTTCACTTAAAACCCTAGATTCCACAACCATGGGAATATATGGTGTGTTTTTTCCAAGGAAACATGACATATAGTGGGAAAATTTAGAGAAAGTGATGAATTATTCATTGGTCCCATGTATGCCACTATCCCAAACACATCCCTGTGTATCGATTTGTGGGTTCCAAATCCAGGTATGACCTTGATTGATCAATTATCGATGGTTAAATTCTATTGCCTAAAACCCCAAATAGCTTGATCTGTCACACCATGCCTTTCTTGTGGAAGAGAAACTAAGAATTGGTATCCTATCCATGTAACCATCACTTGGAATCTACATCACACAATGATTTTTTCCCAAAGAATCAATTTGTACAATATTCTCACAACCTCCATGAATCCATGGGTTCGGTCACACTTGAACACGCCATAGAAATATCGAACCACAACTTCATCAGACAATGATAAAAAAGAAGAATAATGGTGGAGATAAATTCACATAAATTATGGTCATGTGAATCGTTATACAATAAGATCATATAAAATGATCTAAAAGTGAATAATTGAGGGGAGAAAAGAGTATATAACATTATAAATTGGTTCATAAATTCAATTCACTTACTAGATCATGAAAATATTGGATATTCCAATATGAAACATATAAAATAATAAAATTCATTCTCATAAAACTAATTAATGAATAAATAGAAAATAATCAGCCATACCTGAATGATGGATTGTTCTCTAGTGAAGAACACATTCTTCAGTGATTAAGAAGAGGATATATTGTGTTCGTTGTCTATATCATGGTCTACCCCAGTCTGTTCAGCAATCCATGTCATAGGGTATTCCAATAATATGGAAGAACACTCCTCCTCATCTCACATACTCCCTAGTTTATACAGATAAACCTGGTGGTTTTCCATAAGAGGGTATTTAAAAGAGAGTATTATGTTTTTTCATTTATTAAAAATAGATAAATTACATATTTATTTTATTAAATGAACCCCCAATGGTCACATACCATGGATCATCTAACATCGACCAACGTTATTTCATGCCTATAGAAAACCATGAATTATGAAATAAACCATTCTTTCATATTTTCCATCTATGGTCCTTGTGAATGGTCAAACTCTTTATACTGAAACCATGTGAATGTGTGCTATAAAATATAATTTTATTTTAAATATATTAATTTTGAGGTCTAGATACACCCAATCACAACAATGAATTTGATAAAAAATCCAGAAATAAATATATAATATCTCAAAGAACTAAATTAAAAAAAATTGAGTTCTTATATATATTTCAATTATAGATTCAGCTATAATATTCAATCCACCATACTCTTTTCATATTTATTAATCTCATTCTATCCCAACCACTAAGAATCACAAAAATAATAATATATATCCATAACCACCTCACAAACATCCACAAACTTATTTTTATAAATATAAAATGAGTGGTCCATCATCAAAAAATTTGAAGTCCTAATTACTCAAAAAACCCATTAAATTTAAAAAATTAATTATTATTATTATATGTGTGTTTATTTCAACAAAAAACAAAAATCATGGATTATAAATTAGTCTATTTATAATAGTAACTGATAACCATTCTTTTTTTGGAACATGCCACATTATGTCTATAGATTTTTCCTTTCCATTTTTATAATATATTTCCCTTACATCAAGATATCAACTTTTAACAAATTAATAAATTTCATGTCAGATATAGTAATAGAATCATTATCCTATAAATAAATGGTATCATGCATTAATTATTCCATCAAAAAATTCTATCTCTTTTACTTCTATATTTTCCATTTTTATTTTTCATATTATTTTATTTAAATAGTATAAGAAGAAATAGTACATTAAATAATAAAGAAACATGAATATACTCTATAAACAGTAGATCTATTAATTCTACTTAATTATGAAATTATGTTCATCTTCATTATGATTATTTACTCTAAATATCTAGAGAAAACATGGCATGAATATTCCATTGTTTATATGGAATTAAATACACAATATCTTAAATCATGTACATTTATTCAAAAAAATTGATCCCAATGATTCAAGGATTTACAATCCTCATAGGATGTTTCGAGAAGATGATGATAAAGAGAGGATTGTGGAATGGGTGGGTCAGTGGATGAGATAGAAAATCAAAAAAGTAAGTCTAGATCCTCTATTTATAGAAGAAAATTCATATGCCTCTACCATGTTGTAGTGAGTAACATTATTCTCACGGTGTGTCTAGTCATGGAGGATCGAATTTATAGATGAATTAATACTTAGTTATCACATTCATTGAAAATCATTTAAAATAGTTTTTACCACCACCATTAATTAGACTATGGAATAAAAAATAATCCCTATTTTTTCTGACCTGGACGCCAAGTCCATCATCATGGTGATCCCTAACTCACCATTTCTTACTCCCTCATTTAAACAAATAAGTCTCAAAAACATACACCACAACTCACCATCATAACCATATATATGTAAAAATAATTTCATTTTAGTGGTACCCATTTTGGACTCATAGATTCAGCAAGAAAAATAAATTCAAAAACTGTTATCCAATTAGTTTCCCCTCTTGTGGTACACCCCAGAACCAAGATACTAACCCAAACATTAAACAAGACTGAAGATCTAATGCATATATATCTAAAAATACCCTTAAGTGATATATTACCTCACACAAAATAGTTTATACCTTTACATAACATAATAATACCTTAAACTAACATTAGGTGAATAAGGAATTAATTATTTGTGTATTGACCAAAACATAACTTTCATTTACACAAAGCTCAAATGGTTTCCAAAACGGTCACCATGGGTGTTTTACTCTTCATGGGATATAAAAATCTATATGAAAAACCAAAAATAAGAAAATCCTTATAAAATAATTGAACAAAATAGCATTCCCCATATACATTCCTCAATGAAACCCAAACATAAAGAACACATATGCAGATACAACACGGTGGCCCTTAGGATATTTATACTCAACACAAGCCTCTGAAACACCATTCAACACCCTATTAGTTCCCTAAAAACACATGTACATTTAAGGGGAGAGATATCAAAATCTATTTCCATATATTGGATACCTATAAAACAATTATCTTCCTCAAACATCAAAGAAACCTTGGGAAGGAGGGAAAGGGGTGAGGTCTGGACAAGCACCTTACAAGATACTTCTTTGAAATATCACTATAAACAAAACATTACCACCACCTAAGAATAAGGGGGTTCTTAAAATTCATGAAAAAAACCTTCATGATCTCACTGATGGTGAAGACGCCTCTTAAATAGAAATGACAGTACCAAAAGAAACTTTAGAAGACTAATGACACAAGGACTTCACAAAGAGCCCAAACCATTTTTCAGTAAATTATTATAAGGTGACATATCTCAAACTCTCCCAGGACACCACTAAAAACCAAACTAAAAATACTGATAAATCACATTTTTTTTAAAAATACATATTATATGAACTTAGTGTGACTAATATGAATATCATCACCAAATATCAAGTTTACAAAGTGTTTAAATTAACATTTCTAAAAGATTAATCATTTAGGTATGGTGATTTTTAATATTCTACCTTAGTTGAAACACACAATCATAAGAATATGAATCTTCATAAAAAAATAATTACTTCACTCTGATTCAAGAAAATAATTTTCTAGGGTAATGATTTTATTTTAGAAATCACATTATGGTATTCATCCTTCAGCATAAATATTTACAATTAGTAAAAAAATATAATAAATATATCATAATTATGGAATTAAAATTAACCAAATAGTACATCATTACCCATTAATAATATTTTTATTCTTATTTATAATAAATCATTATGCATTGTATATTAATATTAACACACACATGTTTCCAAATTAATGTCAAAAAATGTATAGGTCTTATGAACATACATCATGTTATTCATGAAAAATAAAAATATTTTTCTAACACCCAATGATTTTATGAAAAAAAAATCTCCAAATAAATTTTATTCATTCAATATTTTTCATTACACATAACACTAAATTTTAAATAACAATATTATACTATTAATATTATTGTTTAAATATGACGACTATAACCTTGAAATTAAATTTGGAGGAATGAAAAAGAATAAATATTATTTAAAGTAAATTTTAAAGGATTTATATAAATAAATTTTATGAATAAATAACTATATAATTTTTAGTAAAGTATTTTTAAGCTTCCAAAATACATTTTTTCACAAAATAACATTTTTATTTAAATTTGTGAACAAATAATAAAATTGATTTTTTATACTTTTAAAAATGTCATTTGAAAAAATAAAATTCATTTATTTAATAAAAGTTTCAAAATTATCTTCAAATATTTTTTGTGAATTTTATAAAATAATTTATTTTCCAATAAACAATGATGAATACTAGTTTTTATAAAAAAACTTCATTTTTGTTTAAAGAATTTAAAAATTCCATTTTATTTTAAATATGGTTTTAAAAGTAAAATTAAAAAAATTAGGTTTTTATAAATCCAATATAGTTCATTCTAATCTGTTTAATGGTGATATTTTATATAAAAACTTCTTATTCTTATAAAATTGTTTTCATAGGAAAACCACATTTTCATCGCACCTTCTAGTTTAATTTTAAATTGAATTTTGAAACTTCCATGAATTTAATTTTTTAAAATGGATTAAAAATGTTGAATAATAATAATATATATTCCATAATAAGTTCAATATAATTTTAAAATAATGTATAGTGAAAGTAGAAGAAATTAATTAATGCATTAGAAGTTAAAAAAGTTTTATCAGGGGATGGGGTTTTTAAACCAAAACATAATGCTATGTTTTCCAATTAAACATGTCTAAAGAAAATTTTATATCCATTTTTTATCCATATTATATCCCAACATTTATGATAAATAAATTTGGAATCTTTTTTCTTGGGAATGTCTTTATCAATTTTTCATCTTTTTTAGAAATTTCTAACTAATTTCCAAAAAGGTCCCCTCCCCCAATTGTAAATGGACACCCCCACTCCTATCATCTCTACAATTAAGTATCATTTTTTATCCATTACCTACTAAAACCACTTACCTACATCCCTCCCCTTATAAAATAGGCCTTGTTTTGATTTGGAAAACCAATTTCGACGGATTTAGAAATAAACCAAAAGAGGTAATGTGAGGAAGAGGTATAGTCCTTAGCCATGAAATTTAATTTTATTTCATCTGATATGTCATTAAAATATTATTAAACCATATAGCATAATTATATCTCATATAATTATATGTTATTATGTTAATTACATGACCAATATCTATCTCCACCTCTAACAAATGGGGAACAAAACTGTTGATCATGTGTACGATGGACTACTACCTCACAAACTCATGTAATATGTTTTACATCACTAACTCTCGTTGGTGGATATAATTATAAATATAACTCATATATATTAAATTTTTGAAAATAAATTACACCTAAAATTATAATATCACATATAGATTTTTAATATAAAATCTATTGGAAAATTATGTCATTGTTTGTGTATACATTTGGACTACCACCTCCACAAACCAATGTGATACATTTTTCGTTTTATTTTTTATATATATTAAAAAGGATATATTTAATGAATGTATGTGATATATTTTATATACAATTAATTAATAAAATTTTAATTAATATTTAGTTTTCTTTCATTCTATCCATTTAAAAAATTGAAATAGTGTCTATGCATACATACCTTCTATCATCTATATGAACTGTGTAATTAATTTAAATATATATACATTTAATATATAACAGTAAACATGTATATAACAATTTTATATCATATTTATATCATTATAAACATTTTGGAGATTATGTAACCAAAATCATAGTTCAAGGAAAAAAACCAGAAAACCAAAACATACATGAAAAATGAAGTTGTTTCACCCAAAAAAGTGTTTTTAAATAATGGATTGTTAATAAATGATAAAAAAGGGATATAAGTAACCATATAAATTATTATATATAAGATTATTATTCTGAAATTGATTTATAATTAACCTATATTTATTATATATGTTTTTTGAACATGATTTATGAAATTCATTACTTGAGGTGAGGGATTTTTGTCTCATTTTTATTTTTTCAGGACAGATTCCATATTCACCACTTGTTTCTTTTTTGTTGTGTATATAATTCTCAAGAATTATTTTTATGATGAATATTATAAAATTATGGGTATTTAAATATCCATATAAGTTTCTATCTCTATTGAGGATTATGATTCATAAATTACCAATGCGGTAATGGTTTTATATTGCAATCCCTTTGGTTATCGCGTTTTTTTAAGATTAATTTTGTGATGATAAAATATCATGATATATCTAAAAATATAATAATGAATATTATTTTCTTATTTATTTTAATAGAATACATGTTTTCAAATCATTTTACTCTTTTTAATAACAAAAGTGTTTAAATGAACATATTGATGGAAAATAGACTTTATTTCTCACTCAGGTTGAAAATCATTTCTATTCCATGTCTATGTTTTATAAAAATATATTAAACATAGTATTTATTATTCTCCAATGCTTTTCTAAAATATTTTTGTGATTATTTATATATATAAAAAAATTCCAAATAAATATTATTTTCATTTTTGGGATGAGGTGCTATTGAGTTTTTACTAAAAATGTGGAAATAATATTGTTATTAATGTTTACGATATTAATGTTTTTTTATATTTTCATTCCCAAAAAATGATTTAAAAATTCATGTATATTTTCCTAAGGTTATATTAGAAAAATATTAAATATTTGGGATATTTTTATATTTTGATTATGTGATTTCATAATGGAAAGGATATTTTCCTTAGGAAATTTTTAGTGCAATTTTTTAAAAATTTATATCCATTAATGAAAAAATCCTTCAAGGATTATTCTGTTTTAATCGGAATATGATCCAATGGTGACATACTTATTCATTTTATTGATGGATTATGATAATAATGACCAAATTTTTATGAAACCCATTGCTATTAAATGGTTTGTGTAATAATGATTCGATTAAATGATTATTAAACTCATTTCTTTTCATGGATTATGACGTGATGAAAAGTTTATGAAGACGTTTTTTACAATTATTATTCTAAGATGAAAAAATATAGAAACCATTTTCTTTTTCATGGGTTATCATATGATTAATGATTTAGGATCTTGTGGAACATATAAGTATGATTTTTATTATATATGGTTGGGATTATAATTATATATCCATCCAATTAAGTGGAAAATCATTGATATATCATGTGATAAATATTACTATAATGTAGATTGAATCTAATACAACAAGGTATTATGCCCACTATGATAGTCATAATATTGAACCTTGACTACTATGATGGTTTAGGGATAAAACATGTTCATCTATGATAGTATATGATATGATCCTTGACTAGTAAAGAAATTATTTTCTAGGGTTATATGTATACCTCAATTACATTTCTTAAAATAATGTTATTCTTTCATAGCTCATTTTTTTATTCCTTTATGAATCATATATTATGAACCACCAAGATTTTTGATATTACTAATATTTATGATATATTATATGCATGGTATTATTTTCAAATGTTATTCTCATGTTCTAAATCCCTATTTCTAAAGTTATGTTGAAATATCTCTTATTTACCCTCATAGAGCATATGATCTTACCCTCTCATATGTTTCATTAACACTGGTAATGAAGAAATATATTGTCTATATAATTTTTGAGATGGGTTATATTTCTAAATAACATATTGTGTGATGGTTAATTCCACTTTTGAACCAGTTTTTTTTTGGTATCCATGTTTCTAAATACCCTAATAATGTTTATCCGCATGCATGTTTTTGTAAAATGAAATAAATATTCATATATTAAGATTTAATATTTATGAATGAAATATAGGGTCATTATATTTGGTATTATAGTTCATGCTTATATATCCTTTTGAACATGGTTAAGAAATATTTAGGGATAACTCTAGGGATAATTATAAAGATAATTCTAAGTATAGAAAAATAGCATGTAATTGTTTTGAAGAATGGAGAGTATGGTTTCTGGAAATTACATCCCTTTCTAGATACTATAAGTGGAGGTGGGTCTAGATCCGTTGTACCTAGGGGTACTAAATTAGAAAATGGGGTATTGGAATTTGACATGATCATCACCTGGTAAATAAAAACAGTCCTTTATATACAGTTAGTTTGAAACTACTAAGGGATGTATTTTTGAATTTAAAAAAAATGAATTTTAAACCATTATAAAGGATTTTAATAATTATTATGAATGACCATGGTAAAACTGAAGGTTTCATAGATTGAAAAGAATGTGTCATTATTTATACATCATTTAATTAATTTTCCCAAATTATGTGGTTTTCCAAAATGAATATTATTTCTCACACTATAATTTTTTTAGTCAAATTCAATAACCTAAAGAAACCTTGTTAATTTTAACTGCAATAGAAAATGAAATTATTTTAATCTTGAGAAACCAAATTTTAGGGGATGTGGAATGAAAAATATCTTTTCTATACTCATAAAAATTTATCAATATATGAATCTTTCTCAATATAAAAATGAGAAAAAGAAGAAACAAATTTCTATGGATTACTTTATAAGTTAACATCTACATTCTTTTAGTGGTTCTATTAATCTAGTAGTTTTCGAGTAATGGATTGGTACTATGGAAAAGATATTTTATATTCTTCAGTATTCAAATCATTAAAAGGTAATTTTGGTAGTCTATCCAATTTATGGAAAAGGATATCAATGGTGGACTCTTATCAATAATACATGGAAAAAATAATAAATTGAATCTATGGTGTGGGATAAGTTTAGTAGGTTATTTTTTAATATGTTCTTCCCTTACATACTTTATATAAAAATAGAGAAATAACACCTTGAGAAAAAATAGAAGGATGATGTTTATACCTGTGAGAAAATTTTTACGAGACATGAAAGGTATTATCATCTAACCAGAAATTAAGGTTGATCGATTCTTCAGTTCCTTGAAATAAATTCTACTAAGGTAATTATCCATAATGTTTGTCATTTTCCTTGAATAAGTCATATAATTCGTGATCAAGGTGGAAATTTATATTAGAGTTACCCATCAATAACTTGGTTTTGATAGTAATGGAAAGATTAAATTCAAAGGAAACTATAAAAATATTATAAGGAATTAGATGATATTTCCATTATACATTATGTGTGGAAGGAAACATGTAGGGAATTTTTGTAATGTGATCGATAAATGT
Source organism: Viscum album (assembly GCA_963277665.1). NCBI lineage: Eukaryota > Viridiplantae > Streptophyta > Magnoliopsida > Santalales > Viscaceae > Viscum > Viscum album. The sequence continues at coordinate 434,922,834 of OY728161.1, forward strand.
TTAATGTGTGGAAAATAATTTCCCTAAGAAATTAAATGTCTAAGTGATGATAAGAATTCAGTTAATGATGAAAATAGAAAGTTATATAAAATGAACCACCTACACTCTAGTGTTTCAAATGTAAAGAGAATGTGAATTTTTCTAACCAATGCTCAAATCTGATGGTTTATGATGATGATCGGCATCATCCACCTCTTAATCGAAGAGACAAAGGGAAATATCATGTGATCAAAAAATTTGAGTAGGAGTGTGATAATTATGTGGTGAAATGTGAACTTACCATCCACTCTATAATTGTTAATGTCTTATTCGATTATGGATCTATCCAATATTTTATATCTGAAGAATTCTCTAAGGGTATCAAAACACCACATCAACAATTAGATGTTGAAATTTCAATGAGAACCTCTAATTGAACAATTATCACATCTCAATTCTATGATTCTTCTCTGGTTTTATTTTTTTTGAATTTGATTCTTTGAAATCTTATTATTTTGTGTCTCATTGAATATGGTTTTATCTTTACTCTGAAAGCCCGAAGGCCTTAGTTTTATTTGGATTTTTGGATAATTCCACTTTTAAGGGTTGAGGGAGACCCCATTCATGACCCATAGACCCAAGGCAGCAGGCCCATACTGGACCCGAAGGCCCTGAGTCAAAAGGCCTAATACAAGGCCTTTAAATTCCCAAGGCCTCACACACTTGAAACAGCCCCTCCCCATCATTTTAATATTAAAGGCTCCAAGCTCCCCACCTTACATGGATGATCTGCTAGAGAAGTCATGTTTGATATTCCAAAATAAACTATGATAAACTATCTTTGCAACAAAAAATATAAACTTCCATTGTAAATCACATCAATTGTATGGGTCTTGATTCTTATTCAAAAGAGGTTTTTTTCTTAGATGGTTAGGTAGAAACACAACATCAATGATATCACTATTGTATGGGATTATGTTGATGCATTTAAAAATATTTTCATAGAATTCTTCCAAATACATTAGTTGAATTTTCAATAGAACTCATACATCGATATACGCTTATTTAACACCCCATGATTGTTTAATAACACTATAATCGATAGTGTATAAGACAAGCAACATAATGTTTAAGTGAATAGTGATATACTATTAAAAAATTATTATTTATTGTAAGACTTATCATATAGTCAGTGAATTGGTAGGTATGAATTATAATAACTAAACTATAAAAAAAATTAAGTACCTAATCAATACAAATTCATTGATTAATTCTTAGGTGATAAGTACTCAATTTTTAATAAAGTTAATTGATGCTTCAGAAATGTGTTTTCATAAAAAATGACTATTATTGATCGTTGTAAGAAAATATTATAATTAATTTATAAAACTTATACTATTTTTATTTTATAAAATATATATCATTTTTTAAATTAACATATAAAAATTATTATTGGGGGAATATTAATATTTTTCCAAAAGTTTGATTATCTTTTCAATAATTAAAAGTACCATTTTTTTAATGTATTTTTATTTCATGAATATATATAGTTCCATTTTTTAAGAAAATTATTTAAACCAAAAATTAATTCTCTTATATTATGAATAATTAATTTAATTTCATTAGAATAAATTTTATGATTGAATTTATTATAAAACAAATTATACATAAAATGAATTTTTATGAAAAAATTATTTTCGTTTCATTTTAAATTGTGGTTTTAAATTAATTTATACCAATTATATGTATTGAATTTGATAAAATGGATTCCATATTTGTAAATTGGAAGTACAAATTTTGTAAATAGACTCCTTTTTTGTCATTATGAAAAGTAACTACGGAAATTTTTATAACCTCGATAAAGAATAAATCTTGTTAATCTAGGTTTAAAATTTGTAGTAAGGTCATAATAGTTCAGCTTAATTATTAATAAATGAATTTAATTCGACCATTATCACATTAGGTTCAAAAAAAATTATTAGACACATTTCAATGAAAATGACCTATATAATATTTAATATGGATAACGTTAAAAAGTGTAACTCTTATAGTTTTAAATATTTATTATGTGTCCACATAGGGAAAAAAATAACACTATGAATGAATCTAAACACCAATATTATACTTAATGAAATTATGTTCATAATTTAAATTTATTCTTTATTTTTAGAAATTATTTAATTACCATAAATGCTTGTGCAATGTTAACACAATATTTCTTCAATTATAAAAAAGAATAAATGATTTAAACATTTGAAATGTAATTTAAATTTAGAGAGTTATTGCATTAAAATAATTTTAAACATTAATATAACATATTAATCTTAGTTTAAATAAAAAGATTCTAATTCAAAAAAATTCATCTTGAATTTTAAGTCAGATTAAATGAATACTTTTAAAATTGATATTAATAATATTTTATGAAAATAATAATATATGAGAATATTTTAAATTCATATTAATATTGAAAGATGAAATGGTGGATAATATATGGAAACAAAATATTATCCATTTTCTATTTATAATCCAGTTTTCACCTTATATGTAAAATTATTACACAATAAGAGTGAAAATACATTAATGCGATTAAAGTTATAATGTATTATCTATAGGGTGAAACAAAAAATAGGGTTTATAACAAAACATAAAACAGTCCAAGTCCCGTTTTTAATGGTATTAACACCTCAGGATATACCAAATTCTAATTTATATCCATTTCTAATAATTATTCTTTATAATGACATTGTAATATTTTATTCTTTTATGAAATTCCATGAATGCATCTCTGCTCGATTATAAATGGACACACCTTCTATATAATTTTCACACCACCTTGATTCATATAGATTACAAAATCACAAAACATTAATATTCTAAAAATCCTTATCCACGTTATGGAGGTTTTATTCCTTCTATAAAAACACTATTTCTCTTAATAAGAGTTCTAAAGCAGGTCTACTAAATATGTCGTAATCATCTTTAATGACCCTTTCGTGTTTATTTCTTATTATACATTATCTTAATTTGTTTTACACATAATAAAACAATAAATATATTATAATAAATATTCTAATAAGTTATTGTGATAATGGGACGCCTATATTCTATCTATTTTCCATCATATAAAAAACAAAAAACATCCATCATGTTTACACGCAGCTTATCACCTCCACAAAGAAGTGCAATTTGTTTTTCATAACCACATTCAATGGTTAGTTATAAAGATGTAAATAATGACTAAATTCTATATTTATTACATTAATATTATTTTTTAATAATAATATAATTTATACCTTCTTAAATTCCAATATTTATGAAAATAATAATGTCGTGTGTGCGTAAATGTGGACCACCTCTTCCAAGAAGCGATATGATCCATTTTCTATTTTTGTTTTATATGGATGGTAATAAGGATAGATTTAATGGATATACATGAATTATTTATTATATAAATGATTTTATAAAGTTTAATTATTATTTATATTTCTTTTATTCCATTTATTGAAATGTAAAAAAATGCATTACTGCATATGTATAAAAAATTGTCTCTATGAACGACGTAATTAATTTTTCTTTCTATATATTATAATTATTACTCTAAATACATATATTATAACCATATGAGATGTTTATATCATGGATAAAATTATAAAATAGATTTAACTATGATAAAAGTAAAAGTACTTAAACTACCAAACCAATACATACATAAAACATTTAAGCAGTTATAACCTAGAATAACAGTTTTGATAAAGAATTGATAATAAATGGGTGGTAAAAGATTATATGAAATCATATATGATATGAATTATATTAATAAGGTACTGAAATTTAATATATTGGAGGTTTTTACACATACCAAGTAGGTCAAACCTGTGGTAAGGGTTCTCTAGTAGCACTTTTACTTCTGTGAGATATATTTCATATTCACCACATTTTTATTTATGAGTGGATTATATAATACACATTTAAAATAATATGTAATGAATATATTTATATTCATGTTATTTAATTTTTTATTTTAAGAAACTTCTTTTTTGGGGGTCATGATTCAAAAGTAACCACAATTTTAAGTGTTTATTTTACAATCTTGTCATTATTCAAGATTATTTATGAGTAAGTATATATTGGGGGAATTATTTGATATTTTTATCATAAATTAAATATATAATATTTAATTTGGTTATTTATATATATTTTATTTTTAACCATACATTTTTTTCACCATAAGTACTATAGAGACTAAAAATTAGTTTTTATGGGAAATTGAATTTATTTCACTCTTCGACCTCCTTTGTATGTGTCTAAAAATCCACTATATTAAATATATATTTGGAGTTAGTTTTGTTCACTTTTTCATTAAATATATGGAGGTATTAATATTATAGGGAATGGTTTGATATATATATTGACAACAAAATTTTAATGTAGAAATTCACACATAAGTAGTTGAATATTCTCCATAGAATATGGTTGTAAATAAAAAATCATTTTTGACATATTAATACAGTAAAACCCTAGGAATGAAAACAAGGTGGATTATGCTTTGAGATTAAATTATAATTCTATATTGTTTATGATGAGGATAAAAAACAATCAAATATTTCATTATTTAAAAAGGATGGGTATGGATATAATGAAGGGATGGGTAAAATATTATCTTAACCAAAAAATTATTCAACCATATATCAATATGAAGAATAAAGAGATGAATAATGATTATGTGATTTATGGAATAAGGTGAGAAATGTTCTTGAGATTAACCTTGGTTGTGATGGAATGAAAAGTTTTAGCAACCCCATATGTTTTCCATCCAAACCCAATTTCAAGTAGCTGTTCGAGAAATCTCATAGTTCTTTGTTCTCTATTCATCATAGAAGTATGAATATGTATATATATTTGATAGAGTATTAAAGGTGAGGATAAATGAAGATAGTTATTGAATAGTATATCAGAAATTTAAGGATGAGGAACAAAAGTCTAAGAGAATTTTATAACCATTACACATACCATAGTAGAAATAGGAAACCATTACCATGTAATTTTTCATTGGACACCCCAAAACACCTAAAGGGAACAATGTTATATGGGTTTTAGTCAATAATGTTATGATTTTCGTATACTTCATTGATATTAAAGATTATTTTTCCCTCGATAAAATTTCTAGGATATGCATTATGAATGTGGTATGTTTAGATGGATTACCAAATTTTATTATATCCGATTAGGGACTTATATTTACCTTGATGTTCTGGAGATATCTTGAGCTAGATCATGATAAAAAAAATCAGTTTTATCTTAATGTATCATCTTTAGAATGATGAAAAATCTGATAGAACAATAAACCCTTGAATATATTGTAATATATTGTTTTATGGGTTGCAAATGTTATTGGGTACAAACCTCCACTTACTCGAGCATTCAGATGGCCCCTAATGATTCCTTATATGGAAATAAGTGTAAGACTCCAACATAACAGGATGAATTTGGGGAAATAAAGATAATGGGATATGAAAAATATTATTAAATTGAAGAGAGATTCATATACATTCAATAACACATCAAAGTATCTCAGAGTCAGTATTAAAGTTGTGCTTACAATCATCTGTGTGATCTGAAGTATGAATTTAGTGAGAGGGGTTTTCTATGAATTTCCCCATTTAATTTGGTTATCAAATTCATGAATAATGTAAATTTGATCCCTAAGTATATTGTACCTTTCAATATTCTTAATCAAGTAGGGATAAATTATTATCGACTGTAAATTCCACCAAACATATCTCAATTCCACGATGTGTTCTATATATCTATACTAAGGAAGTACATTCATGATCCTTAACTGTAACTAGACTTCATATTTTTACCAATAGATCATGATCTTTCCTATGAAGAACAACTTATTCATATTTTTTATTATAGAAATGAATTCCTATAAAAAAGACTACTCACCTGGTTATGGTTTTGTGGAGAAACCCCCAACTTCAGGAAGCTAGGAGGGACCTAAGGATATGATGAGGTAGATATATCCGAAAAAATTATATAACAGTAATGAAATCTTGAGTAAAAAATTCATGTTAAGGTTGGTATAATTTAAGACCCTGATATTTTCTATTTTCATATAAATTAAATTTCATTGATAGCAAGTGTTACACACAACACTGACTTCTAATGAACCACAATATAATATTTTTATTGTTGTTTAAACATGGAAGTTATAAAATATCCTTTAAATTGTTCATCATGAATACAAATAACCAAAATTTAAAAATTAATTATTAACTTTTAGATAAAAAAGTTATATTAATAAAAAGGACTTAATTTTTTAAAAGCCTTTACATTCTTTGAAAATACATTTTTTTCTACAAAAATGATTTTTATTATATTTTCTGAAAAAATAATCAAATTATGTTTTAACCATTTTGAAAAATTATTTAAAAAATAAAGTTTTTTTTTAAATCAACGTTCCAATATTATCATAGGTAAATTTTTATAATATCCAAGAAATATTAATTTTTTGATGAATAGTGGAAAATACAATTTTTTATTAAAAACAGCCTTTTTCTTTAAAGCATTTGCAAGTTATTTTTTATTTTAAATATAGTTTTTAAAAAAATTAATTCAATTAAATTATTATTATTCTATTTTATATCATTCTATTAAATTTCATATTGAATTTTGATATAGAATCTTGTTATACAAATAAAAACTTTTTCTTTGGAAAACCACTTTTTCATCAAGTCTGTGAGTTTATTTTTAAATTAAATTCTTAAAATTGTGTGAAATAGTTTTGGTAAAATATATTTAATATTTTGAATCAAAAAAATAAATATTATATAATAATGTAAAATCAATTTTTAGTTACAATGTATTGTGAAAACAGTAAAAAATAATTATCACAGTAAAGGTTAAAACCGGTTTACTGTGGTAGGGGTTAAAAAATGATAATCTTATTTTTTCCAATTAAATGTAATAAAATCATATTTTTTAAACATAATTAAACATTATAGTGTCACAAAATATAATATAACATCATTTTTATGCATTTACCTTGGAATGAATTTACCATTTTTCATTCTTTTGGGAGATTTCCAAGTATTTTTCAAGAAGCCCCCCCCCCACCATACTTATAAAAGGATGAACCTACTCTTACCCTCTCCACACTAAAATATAATTTTTGATTATCTAAGAACATTAAAAAACCAATAATTAATTCCCACCCCCACTTCCTATAGTCCTTTTTTTTATTATTAAACCTTTCTAATTGGCCTTGGCTATAAACCTAAAGAGGTTCTCCAAAGAATAGGTAACATCCTTAACTATGTGGTTTCATTTTATTTATTATTTTTACTCATTAAAATATTACTAAAATGTGATAATATAATGGAATATTTGTCTCCCATATTAATATATTTTACTATGTTAATTTCATAACCTATATTCATCTCCCCCTCCATCAAATGGGGAATGAAACCTTCGATCATTGGTAGGCAAGACTACCACCTCGCTAACCGATTTAATTTTTCCCATTTCCACCTTTCACAGGTGGCTATAATTATTTTTATGAATTATATATTTGATATTTATGATAAAAATATACTCAATAACTATAATATAATATCTACCTAATAGACTTTAAATTTATTGGAAAATGATAACATCGCTTGTTGGTATATGTGGACTACCGCCTCCCGATGTGACATGATACATTTTTCATTTTATTTTATCATATATGGTAATAAAGATAAATTTAATGAATATAAATGATACATATTATATAAAACTATTATTTTATGTTTAATTGACATTTACATTTCTTTTATTCCGTCTGTTGATAAAATTGAAAAAATATTCATGTGTATGTATAGCACACCATCTCCATAAACTGTGTACTTTCTTTTTATATGAAATCCTTTTATAGATGTATATAAAAATTTATTTAATGATTATATATTATATTAATAACATTATTTAAATTTTGGATATTATGGAACCAAAATTACAGTGCAAGGACCAAAACTACTGAACCAAAACATACATGAAAATAGAAAAGTTGTCACCAAGAACAAATATTTTTAACCAAGAATTGATAATAAATAGGTGAAAAAATGTGTTATAAGTAACCATATATGGTATTATATATATGAGTATTATTATTTAATATTTTTATAATATACCTATATTTGTTATACAGGAGGTTAAAATGCGTACAAAAAAAGTCAAGACTTGCGGTAAGGAATTTTCATCACACTTATTTTTGTGGGACACATGCCATATTCACCACTTTTTTTATGTGGTATACATAATTACCATGGTTTTAGATAATGATTATTATTATGTAAAATATGTGGATTTACTTATCCATATAATGTTCTATATTTCATGTTTCTTATGATTAAATTGTTATGACAGTGGTAAATATTATATGTTAAAATATCATTGTTTATCGATGTTGTTCCTGATAATGTTTCTGATTAAAAAATATTATGATTAAATCTCATGAAGATATTTAATTTTATTATCAAATGGGTATTTCAAGAAAATATATGATTTCATTAAATTTTACTTTCTTTAAGAACTAAAGAGACTGAAATAAATTTAAGAAAAATCTACTTTATTTCTCTCTTCAGTCAAAAATCATTTCACTCCTATATCTATGTTTTCTAAAAAAAATTTAAAAAATGTTTTTAATATTCCATAATGATTTTATAAATTAATTGTTACCATTATTTTAAATTTTAGAAAATAGATCTAAATTAATCTTTTTTCCAAACATGTTAATTTTGTTTTTTTAAATAAATTTTAACTGAATAATTATTCTAGAATTTATAGTAAGAATGATATTTCTTTAAATCAATAACACTAATTGATTTAATTATTCCTTGATATATTTCCAAGGTTATTATAAAATAAATTTTTTTCTTTAAAAATTGGGAAATTTTTTATATTTTAAAGAATTTATTTTAAAATTGAAATGATATTTTCTGCAACAATTTTTTAATGATCTTTTTATGAAATATCTTTTCAATGACAATAATTACCATTGGTGATCCTTTTATTTTTCTTGTGATACGATACAACTATACCATCCTCATTCTTTCTCTATAATTATTTTGATTATAATGAAAAAAAAAATAATAAAAATCTTTCCTTTTCCATGGGTTATGCTGTGATGAATTGATTATGAAGATTGTTTCATTTCAATAGGTCATTCCATGACAAAAAGATTAAAACTTATTTGTTTTCTACAGGTTATGCTATGATAAAATTATTCTAAACCCCATTTATTTTTCATTCATTCAAAACTTGTTACTGATTTATGATATTGTGGCACTCATACTTATCGTTTTCATTATGAGATAGGTTCTCCTGATATTATATATCCCTCCAGTGGATTCGCTAAAGATAGACATCTCATGGAAAAAATACTAGAATTTGGAATTATCCAAATTGAGTAAGTCTATATTCTCTCTGATAGTATTGGTAGTTAACCTTGTCTACTATTATTATTTTGGGAGTGATCCCATTAAACAATGATATTTTTGTTAATGTTCCTTGAATACTAAGGAAATGAATTTCTATGATTATCTGTGTGCCACAATTCCATGTATTATACCAGTATTATTCTTCCTTGGCTCATGTTCTTTGATTCCTTTTTGATTCATGTCTTACAAACATCCAATATTTATGACATGACTCAATTTGATGATCTATGAAAAGTAGGGTATGATTTTAAATTGTTATTATCATGTTCTAACACCATTATGCTCATGTTATTTTGATCTAACCCTTATTTACCCATACTGATAATCAAATATTTTCATTTATTATGATTATATTCCATTGGTTAGGAAGAAAGGTATTATATATGAAATGTATAAAAACAGCTCCATTTATGAATAAAATTGTGGGTGATGATATAGTTCACTTATGAACCTGTTTTTTTTTAATCCCTTATACCAAAGAAGCCAATCCTTTACCTCCCTCTAGCATGTTTTTGTAAAATGAAATGAATATTCATCTAATAAGATTTCATATATTTATATTAAAATCCAAGGTCTCTATAATTTATATAAACATATTAATATAAATGAAATAGTCTTCCTTATTACATTTGGTGTGAAATTATAAACAAACATATACATAATGGAATATGAATTTAATTACTTAGATTAAAAGTGCATCATGTTATCATGTGACATACACTCTTGGAATGATTCTATAAATATTGGCACAAATGTCTATCTAGCTAAACGAATTATTTCTGGCATGTGGTTTCAATGTATCCATTATTTGGGTGACCCTATTAGTTTTAAATCTATAAAATATATTTAAGAATGCATATTAATATAAAAAAAAAATAAGTGACTTGATATTTAATGTCCAAAATTTGACACATAAATTTCTTAGAATTTAAAACACCTTCAGTGGAATGAAAATTTAAAATAGACTAAAGAAAATTCAACATATATATGTTTTATAGATTATCCAAAAATATGTATTCAATTTAAAATTGGTATTATGTTCATGAATTAGAATATAACCACTCCCAAACTGCTGAAACAGACATAACTCATCCTAACTAATAACTAGAAAAAAACTCAACCATACTAGAGAGTGAAAAACCAGTTAATTGATATCTAAAAACCTTATAAATTAGAAGGTACTAAGATTGTTGGTTCCCCATCGCGCCACAAAAAAATCACATTAACCAGTCCTATTCAAAATTCAATGTCTAGGTTGAACCAAAGACTTATGTCGCACAAGAGTATTGATAGACTATCAAAATCTCCCATTCCAATTACAATAATCTCTATGACTCATTGGGAATCCCATAGTCATATCAGCTACCAAAAGAAAACCCCCCTCAATCAAATCATCACAATCCCTCAAATCCATCCTAGACATCAATTTCATGCTCACTACCCTCAGCTAAAAGGATTATTCAAAGAGTTAAGCATATAAGTCCACTAATTCTAGGAGGTCCAAAAATTGGGAAATCTGGGAGGAAAATAAAACCATTAAATTACTCACATTGGACTCCCCTTATTAGATAATTGATATCTCCTCTATTCATCCATTCCACCATACTAGAGGAACAAAATCCACCGTAACCAATATAAGGTATTCATACCATGAGACTACATTCATTAGACCATGATTCATCTTCCACTACACTTGGGAATACCCATGGTGTGGAAATAAATAGTAAGGAAACCTGAAAATAGTTCAAATTCACTATCAAGATTAATGCTACCTCAATCTCAAGAAAAACTCCTCAATTATGTGATTGTATAGTAAACCATAGAACTTCAACAATCTTTGTTACTAGAACTTGATCTGCATCTCAACCCATAAGTCCTTCAACTTTCTTGGCTTTGGCCCCAAATACTTTCCTATATTTATAACATTATCCAAGCATTAAAATCAATATAGTTTATTCAAAAAACTAGATAACAAAATCATAGTGTAGAAAGTTATAACACCCTATATGAACATTATTCATTGCAATACCCCATCCCACTAAACCAAATAACACTATATAGAAAAAATGATTATTTTTTATAAAATTCATTACATTATGTACACCTGAAAGAACCCAAGAACACAAAATATTTTTCAAAGTAAATTATAATTTAACCATTTAAATAAATATTTTTTAAAAAAATAGGGTTTAATAAAACTCTTTTATGAAACATGCTAAAAACTAATTACAGACTATTAATACATTTTTAAAAACATCTTCCTTAATTGGTTCAATCTCATTCGAAAGAAAAATTAAAACCATTCTAAGAAATCATAATTTTAACAAACACACCACAATCAAATTATGTCAAAATGTTATCGATAAATGTTTTTAAAAACATAAATTATCCTAGAAAGTAGGGGACTACTATTATAACCATCTCTATATTAAAACATTAATTATTATTTTATCATAAATTTTCCTGTAAAGTAAAACAAATTAATTATTCTATTTTTATTGTTAATAAAAAAATTAATAGATTGAATAAAATGTCATCCAAATTAACACGTAAAATACTTAATAAAAGATGATGTTGAAATAGTTTAAATTATCAAGTTTAAAGATACAATTGGGTTTGATAATAGATCTAAAATCTCTCAGAACATACCCAAATAAACACAATATAATTTAATCATTTCCTTTTACAATATTGTATATGTGAATTTCATTATTTATTATAGTTTTGTTCCAACATAACATTAGATTCATCAATCAATATAAGCACACATATCTATAAAAACAGACCTTCCTAAAACATATAAATCAACTAATCTCATCCACCACACCATGATATTATCCACTTTGGGTATCCTTGACTCACTCACCCATCATTAAAAAAAGTCATGAAAATAATTAATAATGATATTAGATCGGTCCCCTTCTTCATATGATTTAATCTGTATCATAAATTACTATAAGATGATAAATACCAAATCCCAATTGAATTTTATTTATTCAAATAAATTTAATTGAACTCATTTAATTCCAAATTTCACCCCATTCAAACATAAGTACAAGAAATTATGATAAATGTACCTCTACGCGAGTCCTTCCCTTCATAATGTACCACCTAACTTAGTTATATGGTTGAATCCTTTTCCTTACATCAAATCATGGGGTTCTAAAATCTCATATTCTAGAAGGTATTTATAGACTCTGTCACAAGACATGTTTAACTAGTACTTTTTTCCTTCCAACCCTTGAAATATTCGATTTTTTTAACTCTATTCTCTATCCCATATCTGAACCATTTACTCTAACACAACTCTTTCATGTTCTGACACCACCATTAACCATCATGGGATAATAATAATTTTAATTAAAAGGATTGATCACCATATCTAATCTTTAATAGGCCACGGTTGAGTGACTATAAACAAGGGTATAAACAAAAAAATTGGAAACATTACCCCCAAAATATGAATTTTATAATAATAAAAAAGATAGGAACCAATAATTTACACCACTTCATGTAAATAAACCAATATCCCATACTATAAACTAAAACAATTAATGTCATTTCATACTGAATAAATCTCCAAAGTAAAAAAATCATAAAAAACTTCTATTTATAATCCCCATTAAAAACTCAATCTCCAAGTTAGAATAGTATAGATTAGTTACTAAAATCCTGATAAATACCTAAAAATTATATATATTTATATATATAGGGTGTATATAACTTGAATAAATAGAAGTATCCTCTTCAATAAATCTCATAAAATGTTATAAAATAATAATAAATATCTAATGAGTAAAATATAGAACCAACAGTAACCTATTTGGTCAAGTACAACATTCACCCTCAACAAGGCTTTCTCACTAAGAATCACATGAAATTTGAGATTTTAATACTAGACTAATATAATAATATATTCCCCATAACCAATTCCTCTGTTTTTGAAGCTCTAAAAACCCAATTTTAAATATCTTACTCTTACATACCTTCTATATCTAATGTTAGTTGTATCATAGCCCTATATACCCCAAGTCTATGACGAGGTCCAACATCATATGTCGTCCATAGAGAATATCCACACAAAAAATTGATTATAATATTATGGTATTTTGAGCATCAAGTGAATGAACCACATACCCCCCCAACCCACCCTCCTCATACACAAGAACCTAACTATATATATCACATAATTTAGTACACCTCATGACACTCCCACACCATGCATGACCATACAGTACATCGAACTCCCACACCGTACATGATTTATAACCACATGCCACTCTACACCATGAATGATTAAACAACACATAAAACTACTACACCATGCATGATTTAAGACTAAATGCCACTCCCATGCCTTGTATGGAAAATATCTAAAGGAAGATAGAGGAAGATGTGGGATTCATCCATCTACCCTCACCAACATGGATGTTTTGGAAAAAATCTAGAAGAACAATAATTAGAATTTATAAAAAGTACCTAACTACGATGGTATGAGTTTATAAATCACAAGAAAAATTCATCAATAAATAGTCTTACATAGATCTCAACCTATGGGTCCAAACAAAAATACTTATAAAATTCATATATTCTATATTTTTAGAACCAATACCCATCAACAGCCATCGATACCTCTATAAAATCCATTCCATAAACACATTATAACAACCACAAAAACAAATGATATTTCCAAATTTATTCATTAACTTAATGAGTTATATATTTCTATTCACCAACCAATTTTTAGTTCATTATGTTCGTTATTTTGCATATAAAATTAAAAACTACTCCATTTATCCCCCATATTTATTCTTTCCATTACTCATTCATTTGAAAAAAAATATTCCAATTAAAAAAAATTATATTATCATATTCATTAAATTATTTGTATCTATGTTTATCACATTCTATCGCATGCCACTAAATATAACTACCACCACAAAATCTAGGTATAACCACCACACAATAAGACAAAAACTTATTTTTAGGAATATATAAAACATTGGTGCACATCAAAAATACATAATCCCCATTTAGTCAAACTCTAAATATTATTTCCAATATTAACTATCATTAAATTATGTGAGTTGATTTCAACACAAAAACACAAAAATATGATATACATTAAAGTAAATATATTAATAGTATAAAAAAAATTATTCTCCTGTAACATACTATATTAACCATTTTATTCACAAAAATTTATTATAAATTAATTTCATAATGTGATTCCATCAATCAATGAAAATACCCACTAATTTTTCATATACATGAAACTTCACACCATTTAAAGTTCTAGTCCAAACAAAGTAACACACATATAAAATCTTATTCATTTTTAGAAGGAATTTAAATCTATAGTAATCTCATAATATAGATTATATATTATTTTTAGTATTCTATCTATCAATTTTTATAAAAAAATTATTTTACATACATATATAATGTTTTAATAATTCCTTCCATTTCATTTAATATCATTTATTAACACTCTCTTCACAAAAATAATAGGTTTTATGCATTACTTATTCCTACAAAAAAATTACCATTTTTTTACTACTATATTCTCCATATTAAATTTTCATATAATTTTATTCACATAACAACATCTGTAGTATAGTAAATAATTAATAAATTTAATAAATTACATGTGTAGGACTTCTCTTCCCATTATTTATTTACATTTAATTCATCTTCATTAGGATTATTTGAGCTATTTATCAAGTGAAAACCTATGTCTGATAACAACATGATTTTCATAGAATAAAAGATAGAATATATTGAATCTCCTATACTGATTCGAGAGAATTTTTTCTAGTGACCATGGAGTTAAAATCATAAAAAATGTGGAAGGAGTTTTGTGGTAAGAAAAGGATTTGGATGGTATTCATTGGGTGAGATAGAAAAATAGAACCAAGGAAGTATGGATCCTCTATTTATACTAGATTCTTTGAAGTCCAATGACATGGTTTATTAATAACACTACACATATGGTGTGTTTGGTCAATAGATATGTTATTTATATTCATTTGAATCCCCAAATATCTCAATTGTTAAAAATGATATTTAATAGTTTTGACCACTTTCACACCTTGAACCATCGTATATGAAATAATACCTACCATTTTTACTCAACAAACCATGGACTTCAATGTGGTGAGCTCCATCTCAACATTTACTCCACCCATGAATAAATAATTTCCACTCTTTGACTTCTACCAACACTCAATACCATACACAACTAAACTACTAAACTAGTTTATTTCAATGCTACCAATTTTTCAATTCTAGATTATATATGATGGAAATTTTGGAAAACAACCATCCACAAAATTTTATCAATTGTGGCACATGCCAAGAGAAAGAATCGAGCCTTAACATTTTGAAAAAACAAAGATATATCCCTTATGATTTTAACACTACCCTTAAATGAGACTTAACTTCACAAAATATAGGTTATAAAATTACATATCACATCAAAACCTCATACTAGAAGTGAATTAAGTAATAATTACCTTCTTTCCATTAGAACAACACTCTAGTCACATTTATGAACACCCCAAAATGGCTTCCAAAAAGGTCAATATGAGAATTTTAATCATTTTGGTGTGTAAAGAACCACATCACCAACCCAAAAACATGAATACTTATAAAATAAATTGACAATGTATCATGTCCCATGTATATAGCTCCAATTAACTAAAATAGTAAACACCACACCCATTGTTATAGTGTGGTCTCCCTGTTAATGAATAAACTCAACTCTAACATTTGGAACACTTTAAAATTTCCTCATGGAAACCTATATAATACCAATAAATTGTAAGAGGATGATATATAAATTTAGTTCCCTAAAATGTTAACACTGATAGAAAATACACATGAATAAGTGGGGGAAATGGACCATCAAATATGGCATTAAAAGTTTCTAATAATGTAGGCCCTAAGGGGTTTTTTCGATGGTTTGTGGAATAATGAGGAGTAAAAAACATTATGGAATCTGAGATATAATTTTTATGTGGGATAGTGAAGTGAATGAGTTTTTTTCTTGAATTGAAAAAAAAAAAGAAATAGATCAACTTTATTAATCTTATCATATTTAACCTAAAAACAATGTTATTTATGTATTAGTCTTGGTAAATGAGCCATCTACTCAACTATAAATAGTCATGATAATTAAAATACCCCACAAGTCTGATTTTGATTTTTTTAATGTGATTGAGAATTGAATTCAAATTTTGTAAACATGAGTGGGTTTTTGGTTGAAATTATGAACAACTTGTATGCAAATATTTTTTTCTTAAGGTTTATTTGGAATCTTCATAAGGGTACAACTTTATCTTCCTAATAATAATTTTATATTTAAAAGGATACAAGATAGCTTCATAATGATAAAAGTTATTTTTTGGATGACTATTGGTTTTTGTAATGGTAAAAAAACTAGTATATATAAATGGAAGAGTTCATGAGGTAAATATCCTTTATAAAAGTTGTAATAAACTAAAAACCACACTACAATATTCATAAAATTAAATGAAGATGTCTATGACATGATATTTAATGATAAACATATGAAACATTATTCAATGATAATCAATGGTTTTAAATGTATATATTGTGTCATGGTATGGGAATGTTTGAAGGAGAGTTTAAATGGAAATTTTAAAAAAAATTATAGAACATTTTTTGAATAGTTTAAATGATTTCACCCATGATCATGTTGAAGGATGCAGAAGAAAAAAATCCATGAATTCTAAGGTTGATCTATCAACAAGATACTCTATGTGTTTATTTGAATTTGATTGGATCCACTCAGGGATCACTCAGGGATATTGAGAATAGTGTGGAGAAATTTTATCTGACATCATCAATGAGGTTTTATATAGTTGATTGATCGATATTTAAGTTATATGCATAATGGGGGATATAATAGCACCATATTTTTATATCTACATCTTCAAATAAGAAATAAGAATTGTAATTATTGTGTAGCTTTGATAGATCAGTTTTTGGATAATTTTGTATATTTTATTGAATAAAATAACAAGATATATAATTAGATAATATGTTTAAATGGAATAGAATGAAGTGCGAGAGAGTTGAGAGCCTATATAAATTTAAATCAAGTATAAATAAATTTATTATATCTAAAATATGTTGAAGAGGGGAGGATAAATAATTGGTGATAAAATTACCACATTTTATTTGAGCATGGAAGGATCGCTTGATGAAGTTAAAGAAATCAACAACTACAATTGGTGACAAGATAGGATAGATTCATAGGATAATTCTTCTTTATTGAAATTATTATTTGGCAGAGCCATAAAATATTGAAGAAGCACTCACAACTATAAATGATGATAATTTTGGTTAACCTGACATAATAATAAGAGGTTAAGAAATGTAGAGATTGATTTTCATTCTTATTGAATAAGGTATACAATAATTTTTTTCTCACTATGATGATATTGAAGGGACACCCATGTCAATGGACTGGTCATTCTCCACATGAGTTGTGAATGTGAGTATAGAAGAGGAACTACACCTATGATAGGTAGTGAGTCCTTCCTAATTCCATTTTAATAACATTATAAGAATATATTTCATCATTTAATACCAACACATTGTGGGTGTGTCCTCCATGGAGCTGACCATTTGGGTTAACCAAGTAAATGTTTGTGTCTTTGAATATGTAATTTTATTTTCATGCACATGATATCTGATGTAGTTGTATGCTAAGAAAAACATGATTTGAATTGTTTTTTCTACTATCATTTATTCATGGTCCTAAAATTTAGAAGACATATTTTGGATAAAATTAAATGATAGAATTAGTAACACATAGATTTACACTGAGAGTGTCACTAGTTCCAACACATACCCTTATCATATAATATAACATTTTAAAAATAATTCATATGAATATAAGGTTTGAAGGAATATTTCCATCATCATCACCTTAGATAATAAACTTAATTATACAAAAATCATTCCCCCATAATCTTTAGGGGAATGTGGGGCCTATAAAAACTAGTATCGGTACCTAATTTTTAATCAATATCATCCAACTTATCAAGGTATATATATTTTGAATAATTATATATATTATAAATAAAATATTTAACATATAATTATATAATAATATATACAATAAATAAACATATATTTTTCATTTCTAAAGAGTTTATTATAACATTTATTGCCTAAAATATATATGAATATTAAATTTCGGTTATAAATTTATATATAATTTATTAAATGTAAATTATTATTGGTATATTACATTAAAAAAACATTAACTAATATATATAAAATATATTTATGTTATTTTTTGTAATATATCATACTTACTACTATATAATACACCCAATAAAAAACTAGATCCAACATCATTAAATAAACATGTAATTCAAGAATATAAAATAAATAGGAATAACTCAAATCAAGTGTGCTCCATCTTGAGAGAATATGTTAGAGGAATCCACTGAGTAGTATAACTAATCTTATTTCCTATAAATGTAGTGTACCAGGCTCTTGAATCCTCATACACTATGATAGTACACAACATACTTAAAATGTTTTCAATGACCTCCTCCTTGATGAAAAATGAATAATATGGATGAATAAAAATACAAATTTTATTGATGGATCTCCACACTCACACACCAAAAAATGGCATCCAATAATTTATGTACACTTTATTTATCCAACAATGGATTCATATCATTGGTTACTAATGTCCAATAACCACAATATATTACCTATAAAATATTATCGTTGGAGTATCACGATCACTAGAAATTTTAATAATCATAATATGTTTCCAATGTCATAAATGAATAATAAAATTTATTTATAACCAATTATAAAACATCGTAAGAAGATTTTATATTTATATAAACCCTATTAAATAAATTTTTATTTGAATTAATCAATATGAGATATGTAATTTAATACTTTACCATTATACTTATATTATTTATTAAGAAACATGTCACATGGATATCATGGATAATGCCATGGATGAGTCATAAAATATGATTAAAATTATTTTAGTCAAAGTACAACAATATCCCAATTGAAATAAAATATTATAAGTAATTTATTGAAAAAAACTAAAAACTCATTATGAATCCATCAAAACACTTTTACATAAGGTTTATCAATATGTTATTATTTTCAAAGAAACAAATTATACAAAACTAAATCATTATTATAATTTCTAAATATTTGATCCTGCAATCCTTTATAGTTTTGAATACAATTATGAATTCTTGATTTCATTAACCTAACTGAAATTTATCATCTATAAAAACATAATTTTCACTCAAGCTAAAAAAGGTTCTGGAATTATCTCGATCAAACATAGTCACTCCTCTATTGATTTATATGTATGTGAAGAGGTGAAGTAAAAATTTTAATCCTTATAGAATTTTTAAAAAATAAATATCTTCTAATGTTATTTTATTAATTAAATTTAAAAAACAAAAAAAACCTTTTTTTCTATCTACTAGATTCCATAAACGCCATTCAAATAAAAAATCATTCTTTTATGACTTTTTTATTCAGCTATTTTGTTCCAATTAGAATTTTAATAAGATAATTTATGGGCCTACATCTAGAGAGAGAAACTTTGTTAAGATACACTATTTCACTAAATTAAAATAACTATATATCTTTTGAGATTTCCCATAACAATTCTTATCAAATTATTTTTTTATTGGGAAGAAATTATTTTCAAAAATTAAATAGAGCTATTTTTTATTTTTATTTAATTATTTTCTTCCCTCATTATTCTTCCTTATTTCATCGAGTTCTTAGACTAATTACTTACACCTATGTAGAGGAGTTAGGTGAATAACACAACAAGAGTATCATTAGTGGAAAAAACAATGATAGTTAGAAGAGAATTAATTGAAATGATAGAATCAAAATCCTTTATTTTAGAGATCTTGGTAAACTAGGTATAATTAGAGAACATCAATTATGTCCTTCTCTTGTAAATTATTTAGCTGATACTAAATTGAATTAATTAAACAATATTATAATACATATGTAAATGGATTAAAATTTATCAAAACTGAATACTATTAGGCATTATGAAATTTTCAAAGAACCAGAACACCCAATAGATTATTTCCCATCATTAAAAGAGATAGAGGATTTCACAACTATATTCCCTAGGATAATTCTTTAGCAAAAAAAAACCCCACTGGAAAATATGTATGCTTATTTTATACCAGTATACAACCCACAATTAAAATATCACCTAAAATTTAGATAAGGATCTTGGAAAAAAATCCCCTTTTCAAAAACACATACTACTTCCTCAAACATACCAATAGGGATTTCAAAATCCAAAAAAGATATTTAAATCTCATCCATCAACATGTCAAAAACAACAAGTGAAAATAAAAGATAAAGGTATAATTTAATATTAGATATATTTTGAGTAAATATTTTCATAATCAATAGAATAACATTGGAATCTAGTATAAAAAATGAGGGAGATAAAGATACAAATAATCTAGATTTCCACCTCCCCGTATAAACAATAAGTAATAAGTCTGGAAATCAACCATCCAAACCTACTCCCAATCCCAAGGATAGTGTTATTTCATTCACATAGAGATGATGAATGAAAATGGATGACACACCTACTCATATATATATATATATATATATATATATTAAGATTCACCTTAGATATAGAGAAACACCTATCAAGATCAATAAATTAATATTTAAAGTGTAGTGATAAATTTAAGAATCATATTTATTATTTTCCACATAATCCTCTTCTATTTCAAAATAGGGTTTTATAACCCATGAAAATTAATGATCCGTTCATGAAAAAATAGATTTTGGGTATATTAAAGTGTGATTATATCAAAAAATCTCAACATCAATAAATAAATAAAGATTCATGGTATTCTATGTCTATGAACTATATATATAGTAATATAATGTGGTTAAATGTAAATTAGTGAGTAAACATTGGGAGTGGTGTCTCTACACTCATCACACCCACTATAGAAATGCCTAAAATATAAAAGGACTATTGGAAAATCATCAGACCATACACTCTATGGGAGTTTCATTTCATTAAAAATTTATATTATTTAGGTTCCGCTATTAATTTTATGTGTAACCTACCAAAATTTTAATATAAAATTTTTTTATAGCATATACAACACACAACACCAAGTTTAATTGAACCGTGATATACTATTATAAGGTTATTATTTAAGATAATACTTATCACCTTGAATTTGAATTGGAGGATATGAATACTATTAAATTTATTTTCAAAAATTGATAGACAAACTCAATCAAAATTCATTTATTAACTCTATGGAGATAAGAACTCAATTTGCAGCAAATTTCTTTTATGATTGAAAAATATGTTTTGTTCAAAAAATAATTTTTATTAATTATTGTGAGAAAATATTATAAATACTTTATGGAACATCTATAAATTTAATTTAAATAAAATAATATATTTTTTTGAAATAATCATATTAAAATAAGTTTATGGTGAAATTTTTTTATCATTCTGAAAAGATTGATTTTCTAGTGAATAGTGAAAAATACTGAATTTTATAGAAAATGCTATTTTTGTTTCAAGAATTTACAAATATAAATTTTTTAAAAAATTATTTCAAACTAAAATTATTTCTTCTATATTATTAATAATTCAATTATGTTCATTAGAATCAATTTTATGATTAAATTTTGTATAATAACTTTTTTATACATAAAAATGTATTTCTCTGAAAAAAAACCCACTTTTCCTTTTATTTTTCAATTTGATATTAAATTCATTTATTCCAAATAATAGTATTGAATTGCATAAAATGGATTCATTATTTTGAAACACTGTGTCCAAATATGGTTAATATCCCCCTTTTTCATTATGAATAGTCACCGTGGTAGAATTTATTACCTTAGTAAGGGGGAAATTGGCTTAATTGAGGTGAAACTAAGTGATAAGTTCATATTTTCACATAATAATTCTCTTTGGATGAAATTAATTACACCCATACCACCATATTTATGAAATTTATTTTTTTTGGAATCATGACCATGAAAATAACTTATATATTATTTAATGCAAAGAAACTTTCAAAGTGTCACCCTCTTTGATTAAAATATCTATTATCTTCCCAAAAAGTGAAAAAATAAAGTTCTGAATAAATTAAAATTCATATATTGTGATTAATGAAGTTATTATTATAGTAGATATATTTTTTCTATATTATATAATTAACATAAATTCTTATGTAACATTGAAATGGTATTTATTAAATTGTTATAAAAATCTAATAAATGGTTTTAGAAATATTAAAAGTAATATAATTTTAGTGATTTGAGTGATTTATAGTGTTTCTAGATTATTATAGATGGATATGAAATATTAAAATTAATTTAAATAATTATATTCAAATTAAAAAATATTCTTTATGACTTATATTAAAATTAAATGAATAGTATTAAAATTGGAAAAAATGATAATTTTCTAAAATAATATGTCATTATATTATATAAAAATCATAAAATTATGAAAGTAGGTGAGGTGGACATGATAGGGTCCAAAAAATTCCCTTTTCCCTTTATTTTCCAATTTTCACCTTATTTAAAAAAATATTACACATTTAGTGTGAAAAAGAAATTACAATGATTAAAGTTAAAGTTGGTTTACTATGGGGTAAAACAAAAAGATAAGGTTTAAAACACCTCATAAGCATATCAGAATTATATTTTTTGATGTGATTAAAATATAATCCTCTTAAAAAATTGAATCTATATCCATTTGGAATCATTTAGATTGAAAATGATATTATTATATTTTATTATTTTAATAAATTCCAAGAAATCCCCACCCATCTCTTATAAAAGTACACCCCTTATCTCAATTCAACATAACAAATTGATCCATATATATCACAAAAACCATAATAATTTTTCTTATTAATACCCTTTTTCGAGTTCTATATCTTCTGGTAAGTCAATAAATCATTTATAAGTCCTTTAATAAGCGATATAGATGAAGTCTACTGAAGAATAGGTAATCGACTTTACCAAGTCCTTGCAAATTATATCTTATTATAGATCCTATTAATGTGGTGTAATAGTACTATTATAATAAGTACAGTATCATCAATATACTATGATATTATTAGGATTTGGAGACAACCATATTCAATATTTCTTTCATCTTAGGAAAATTGAAAACTTCAATCGTGCATAGGTATGGCATACAGTCTCCACATACTAATGTAGTTATTTTTCATCATCATTTCCCTTGGATGGTTTTAAATATTTAATAAAAAATATATATTTTACTTAAAACATAAACATTATTTTATATTTATAATATTGTACATAAATTCTTACTTTCCAATTCATTAAAAAACAATAATGGTGCTCATGCATATATGTGGACAACCACCTCTATGAAGCGATATTATCCATTTTTTCTATTTTATATGAATGGTAATAAGGATAGATATAATTAATATATATTATATTTAAATAAGGTTTAACATTATAGTAATGGTGAGAGAATCGTAAAAGTAAGTGGACTGAAACTATGAAATGAAAATATACATGAAAAACGAAGCAGTTATTACCAGAGACAATGGTTATAACAATGAATTGAAAATAAATAAGTGATAAAATATTGTATGATTTATATGAATGCTTTTATATAATATATTTATAATAAATCTATATTTATTATATAAGAGGATCAGAAATATATGAATGAGTTTGAACCAAAGGTAAGGGTTTCTAGTTTTACTTTTAATAAGATGAGATATATTCCATATTTAGAAATAATTTATTTTTTGTTGTATATGTACTACACCTTTTGTTTTTATTGTAGTGAATTTATTTATCTTAAAGATATTTAATGTTTTATTTTATGTTATTTCTTTAATTGGGGTTTTGAATTATAATTTAACAAAGTAGTTAGGGATTGTACTTTAATCTAATTTTAATCGGGATTCTTTATGCATGAGTTTTCATTAAAGGAAATTATTTAGTCATTATCTAATAAACCCCTTTAATTTTCTTCTCTAAGGATTATTCATTAAATTTCTAGGTAATAATACCATTTTAATCTCTTTTCAATTTAAACCTTTTGAGAAAATGTTTTTAAGAAATGATTTATTTGTTTATCTTTTTAATTGATAATGATTTTTCATTTATATTCATGTCTCTTAAAAATGTTTTCAAAATACATATTAAATGATATCCTATGTCTTTTTAAAGTATTTTTTACAAATGATATTCATTTCAAAAAAATTATTAAAAGGGACATTATTTTTTCTTTTCAAACAAAGTATATTTTTTACTTTATTACATAAGTGTAAAAGGAAGGTATTTTTACTTATTTGGTATGAATAAAATTTCCAACCATCATTACCATTCAATACTTTGGGGATTCCTTCATAAGATTTCATGAATCTTTTCAATGAATTGTTTTCCAAAAAATTCTAGAAATTATTTTCACAGTAAAAATGATATTTTCCTCAGTAAAGTTTAAAATGTTCTTTCATAGTGTTTCTATTTATAAACTAAAAAAACAATAATTTAAAATATTCTCCACTGAGGATATTTTGTAATGATACCATCCTTATTATTTATTTAAATGATTTACGGAAAATTGTACTGGGTATGTTCATTTTTTATAGAATTCATTGTATTACTCTAGATGGTTTATGATTTTTTTTATTGATTGGGGAATGTATAACATTTCATAAGATAGTTTTTTTCAACATAAATATTTATGTTGATTATATTTTACCCATTTCGTATAATTAATTCATTGGGATAATTATGTGATGGGTGGGGCCTAAATTACATAGCCCCTTGATTAATTGATATGTCTCATGAGATAAACTATATTTACTTTTGGTTGGGACCTTAACCATTTATATAAGATTTCTTATCATGAGTCCTTAATGGAATGTTTAAGATTTCTTGGAATGATTACTCAATAGTAATTTTTAGATGTGTTTAATTATGCATTCCATTTGTCTAAAATCAATAATTAATGTCCATGTGATTATGTTAAAAAACTTTACATACATGGATAAGTTTTTATCTCATGTGAATATTTATAGGGTATTATTTGATTAAAATTTATTTTCTTCCATATTATTCATACATTATTTAGATTTCATTGTATGAATTCCCTTATTTAGCATCTAAGCTCATCCATATCTTCTGTTTCCTTTATCTAAGATTCCAAGAAGTGATTTATGATTGATATGTTGGGATATAATGAAGGGGAAATGGTGTACTCAAAGAAAATTATATGTTGTAATTTATGTTTTCAAATGTAATTTCAAATTCCTATATGTTTCAAGTTTTCCATGACTATTGAACTATTTAGTCCTCTGAGATACAATTTCTTGTATCTTTTAATAATGTAATAATCAGTAACTATTGTCTTTGGGATACTAGATTCAATGTCATTATAGTTTCTATTATAGAAAAGTTTAGTAGAAATGTTGGTCATTGGATTTAGGGAAACAAAGATTAGGGAACATATCCCTATGAAGGAAATTGAGAATGTTTCTGAATAAATTAGGATTATGATTTTGATATTAGTTAAATATAAATTTTAAATTTATTTTAAAATAATCACTAATCTTGAAATTTTACATTATGATTCATAATTTTATTATCTAATCTTTTGTATGCCATTGTTTAGAAATGGAGCCAAATAGATGGAATGGGAACCGTATCAATGCACATAATCTGTGTAGGGATGTTTGTCATAGAAAAATATAATGAAGATAGATCTGGAGTAGTAGTTGGAGCTGATCAAATTAAAAGTATATTGTGGTAGCTCACTCTGGTTATGACCAATAACCTTGACAATATAGATAAAACCTCTAATCAAAAATGTGTTTTAATAATATTAGACCACTTAAAGAATCATAAATCTCTATCATTCAGTGGGTCAAGAAATCCATTTCTATATGTAAAATGGATAAGTTCCATATAAAATATACTTCTCACTTTAGGATGGATTGAAAGGAAGAATTTTTTCATGGTAGTTTGTCATTTTTTGGGTGATAAAGATCAATGGTGACCATTGATTCAAAACAAAAAGAGTGATGAGGAAATAGTGAACATGAAATAGAATGATTTTAAGGAACATTTTTTTGGGAAAATATTTTCGTCATGGTCAATGAGTGGATATAGAGAGACAATTCTTGATTCTGAGAAACGTGGAAGAGAAAAATGTTTCTGAGTATATATCCAACATTAAGAGGTAATGAAGGAAAGTTTTTGACTATGTAAATAATCAAAATTTCTAGATTGGCCATTTCTGTAGCATCCTGTCCCTTCCTCATTAGCTTGGGAAGGTAGTGAGGTGATACTGGGACATAATAAATGTTCCCAAGGTTCCAAAGTTTAGAAATAAATGTTGAGATCTTTGAGAATAAACTAGGGAATTATTTTTCCTTGAGATGAACCATCCAACCAAACACACCATTACCAAAAAAAACTATATGATGCATGCGCACGTAGCAACCCAACCCATACATTACCAAAGGAAACCCAACTATTCCATAACAATTCCAAAATTCCAATACAACCAAACAAAAAATCAATGTATCGAGAATAAGACTACACAACAAGACCCCAATGATCTAGGACACAATACATAGCCCCACACCAATCTCCAAGCTCCATTAACCACAACATCCCTAGAGCATCATGTCGAACTTCTAGAAAAATCAGATGCCTAAGCCTTGTCTTTGTCCCAGAAAATGACATATGCAAAAAAACCAAAGTTCTGAAGTAATGGGTGAGTACTGATACTCAATAATATTTTCCCAAATGACATCCTTAAACATTCCACTACAACGAAATGGTTACCGCATTTATATAAAAAGGTTTTATAAAACACTAAATAGTGAAACCATTATCACAAGACAACACACCCTTACTAATCCATGTCAAACAAGGGAAAACCCAAACTATGCCTTAATCCATTGCATCATCACACATTATCCCAAAAAATTCTATCTTATAAAGAAACATACAAGGAAACCAAAATGGTGGACCTTCCATCCAATCTGTTAACTATATTTCCAACTATTTGGGCTTCCCAAAAATGATTCATAATGGTGGATCTTCTATCCACTATCCATTACCTTTTATAGTGAGACTTCCCACCCACTTCCACACAATCAACATAATCCATAACACTTAATCAACCAATAAGAATAAAGCACCAATTCCACACAATATGCACACAACCATTCTAAAACATGCCAATTCACTTTAATAAATCACCCATTTATTGAAGACATCATCTACCAATTTCCAAGACAAACCACATTTCAATAAAACCAAATTTTTACAGAAAAAAAATTTCTCAATCCATTTTCATGATCCAATCCTTGCATGAAATTTTAAAATATACATTTTAAAATAACACAACAAAACTCATCTTTCAACAATATCCCATATCTCCCAAAGATAACCAAATCTTCACCCAAGGGGTTTCCACCAATATTCTCAAATCAAATTCACAATTATTTCTAGAAAAAAAAATTAATTTCAACCAAATTCACTAGTTTTAACCAAGTGGAGTCATGATAGAAGCCACATGCCTTTAGGGTTTTTGCAAAATCGACCCACAAGAAACCGCACCACAAATCTAGAGAATGCACCACAAATCCCACTCTAAATCTGCTTCATTGTAATCAACAAGACCTAAAATCATCACATTATTCTACAACAACACAATATCTTCATGCAGAAGATGTAGATCTAGAAAACTAATAAAGGGATAAGTGTAGATCTAGAGTGAAACCAAGAAGAAACCAAGAAGAGAGACTTACCTGGGAGAAACCACCTTCAAAACACATTGAAACACAGTTGAATAACTTCCAAAATGAGTGGGAGATCCCCTCAAACCCTTGAGAAATGAAAATCCTAAGTGAGGCTCAAGTGGGAGAAAGTTTGGAGTGATTTATGTTAATATTGAGTATTCCCGTTTAAAAAACACAACTTTAATGGGCCGCATGGTTAGCTCTCATGGTTTGAAAAACTGTGTGCTAACCATACGGATACAATTTCCTCAAAAGAAATATCACATGTCCTCACCCACATGGTTAGAAAAACTATGCACAAACCGTGTAGGACCCCACTGCCTCATGTTTCATGGTTTTCTTGGGATTATCACATGGTTTCACCTAACCGTACTCAAACTATGCATCCCTAAAAGGCCTCCAAAACCATTCCAAACTCTCCCAACCTCTTCCACACTCATCCCAAGAAATTTAATCACATAAAAAGGCATAATCAAAGGCTATATACCTCAAACAAGGGGTTCTACATTCTCCCCACCATTGGACTTTCTGTCCTTAAAAAGTAGAGAACCATCTATTTTCCAAAAGGGATCAGGCCATTTCTCAGCCATCTCTTTCTCCCTCTCTTAAGTCTCCTCCTGAATCTGGCCATACTGCCACAAAACAAAAACTAAACTGATTCTTGTACCACACAAGACTTTCCCCTTCCTATCCAAAATTTGCATAGGCACGTGAACCAAAGAAGAATTCTGTTCTAGCTCAACATGATACCAATGAATCACATGATCACGATCCGGCTGATACTTTCTCAACTACGACACATGAAACATATTGTGCACCACCCTAAACCATGGTGGAAAATCCAACCGATATACCACCTGTCCAATCTAATCAAGTATCTCAAAAGGCCCAATATACCTTGGATATAACATACCCTTGTTACCAAACTGAAGATGTCCCAACCTAGGAGAGATTATCAAAAACACATGATCACCCACCTTAAACAAAAACGGTCATCGATGATGGTCCAAATAAGATTTTAGACAACTTTGAGCCATCTCCATCCTATTTCAGAACAACTTGATCTTCTCTGTAATCTCTTGGACATGGATTGATCCAATAATTGAAGTCTCACCCGTTTCCACCCAACATAGTAGATAATGACACAGACGCCCATATAATGCCTCAAACGGAGCCATATGTATTGAAACCTGACAACTATTTTTATAGGAGAACTCCACCAATGGTAATTTATCCTCCTAAGAACCACCAAAATCCATCACACAAGCCCTTATCATATCGTCTAAATTTTTTATCATCCTCTCGGATTGGCCATCTGTCTGAGGATGATACGTCTTTCTCATCATCAACTGTGTCCCAAGGGATTTCTGTATGGATTTCCAGAAATGAGATGTGAACCTCAAATCTATATCTGATACAATCAAAACTATAGCATCATTCCTCTTTACCACTTACTAGATATAAAATTTGGATATATTTTCCACTGTGTGAGATTCACGAATCATGATGAAATGGGTCTTCTTTGTGGGTCAATCCACAATCACCCATATGGCATCATGTTTCCTGACCATTCTTGGAAGACCTGTCACAAAATCAATCACTATTTTCTACCACATCCAAATTGGAATAGGCAAATATTACAAAATTCATGTTGGCCGCTGATGCTCTTCCTTGACCTGCGGACAAGTCAATCATCTAGAGACAAACTCTGCAACATCCCCTGTCATAATAGGCCCCCAAAACTGTGCTTTAAATGCCTTATACATCTTATAAATTCTAGGATGTAAATCCACCCTGGAATGATGATAAGCCCTAAGAAGTTCTTCCTGACAAGAAATGGGTACCACCATATTATTCTGAAAACACAAAATGGAATTTCCTTTTAGTTCCCATCCCTCAATGGTCTCCCCACCATTGAGTTTCGACCTCATCGCCATACATTTGAAATTAGATGCATGTGCCTAATTAACCAAACTATCCAAGTTAGTAACCAATGAAACAAGAAAGAAGACCACTTTTCACCCCAGTCCTCACAATCTACTTGTATGTCGGCTATGACCAACATCAACTGCCATAGATCTGATGCATGTTTCACCACCTAGGCATATTATTTTCTACTTAATGCATCTTCAACTAAATTTCCCTTACCCATTGTGTAAATTAAGTCAGAATCAAACATATGAAGATATTTTATCTATCTCCTTTGCCTCAAGTTCAAATCTATTAGTCAGAAAATATTCTTTAAGCTCTTATGATCGGTAAACACTGTAAATTTATCACAAAAGAGATAATGACGTCACATTTTTAAAGTATGAACCACTGCTGCCAACTCCAAATCATGTGTTGGGTAGTTGTTCTCATGAAACCTCAACCGCCATGATCCATATGCAACCACATGATCTCCTTTCATGAGAACACACCCCAACCATAATTATGATGCATCACAATACACCACGTACCCTTTCCCTGGTTCTGGAAGAACCAAGATTGGTACTGATGTAAGGCGACCCTTTATCTCTTCAAATAATTTCTGACACATCTCATCCCATTAAAATAAGATATTATTCATTTTCAAAGATTTCATTGGGAGGTCCAATCATGAGAAATCACGAACAAAATTCCAATAATACCCACTGATACTAAGGAATCTCCGTATTTTGAAAATGTTATTTGTCGGTTTCCAGGAGATAACAACCTCTATCTTTTATAGATCAACTGAAACACCTTTCTCATAAATAACATGGCCAAGGAAATTAACCTCATGTATCCAAAATTCACACTTTGATAATTTGGTGTACAAGAAATGATACCTCAAGGTCCCCAACACTATCATCAAGTGATGCTCATGCTCTACCCTTGTCCTAGAATAGACTCACATATCATCAACAAATACCACCAAAAAAGAATCTAGATATATCTGAAATATCTGATTAAGAAATTCTATGAACACCTCTAGTGCATTCCTTAGACGATAGGGCATAACCACATACTCGTAATTGCCATATCTAATTCTGAAAGTTGTTTTGGGAATATCCTCCTACCTCACCCTCAATAGATGATATCTTGACCACAAGTTAATCTTGGATAACCATTGAGCTCCCCTAAACTAGTCAAACAAGTCATCAATGCATGGAAGTTGATATTGGATATTTATCGTAACTTGATTACATCTGTGATAATCAACACAGAGCCGCACATTTCCATCCTCCTTTTAAAAAAAAACACTGGTGTAGCCCATGGAGACGCGATAGGATGTATGAACCCTTTGTTCTCAAACTCTTTCAACTACACCTTTAATTTCAACAATTCCGGTAGTCTTAATGTAATCATTTTAGCTTGTTCTTTAGTTGTTTGATATCAGTATGGGATTGGTCAAGGTAAAATCTCAGGGATGCAATATCTATTAGATATGTCGATAAATGGGCATCGTAGGGTAAAATTTTACTAGTTGAGGCCATATCTTCTTTTTTCTATGTCAATAGGACTTTACCATAACCCTTAGTATATACTAAGCATGTGATCACTATTCAAAGGATATATTATCAAAGGTTATGATTCTTAATAGTCTTTTAAATATGAAATAACTTATAAATGTTAAAAATAACAACATTAATGTATGTTTTTTCACATAACATGATAAGAATTTTATTTAATCACAAAGGGAACTTCATTTTTAAAATTTTGGTTCATTATACACATGTATGTTTTAGAATTTTAAATCGCTGAAAATGATTCTTTAATCATTTCAATTAAACCATAACACAAATTGATATAAATTCATTTAATACATTTCATTAATAAATAAAAATCTTTTATCATATAATTTCATGAAAATATGTGGTTCATCCATTCGTTTTGACCCCCTTACACTTGTTTTGAAATACATACTCTGAAAGCCCGAATGCCTTATATTTTTTTATTAATTTTTGATATACCCATATTTTTAAGTGTTGAGGGGGAACCCTCACATAACCCGTAGTCCCATGGCACAAGGCACATACATGAACTGAATGCCAAAAGGCACAAGAACCATTACATGGCCTTAAAGGCACATGACCTGACACAGTTGAAACAAACCATCCCAGTATCTGCATCTTGAAGGTGCTTGGCTCCCCACCTCACATAGATGATAAGCTTAAATTTCCATGTGTAGAGACGCATGGTTCCTGGTACTGATGGCAGTTTTCATACCCTCTGATTATTCCAATCTGTTTAGCTTTTCTTTGGCAGTTTCTACTTTGCTCTGAATCATCTTATGGGCCAGCTCCTGTGTGGTCTTCCCAAGCTTCTTCTTGGTATTTGTGGCCCAAAATCCCTATGTCCTGAAGGACCTTTGTGGCCTGAAGTCCATGTGGCCTAATGGACTTTTGTATCCCAAAGGCCCTGAGACCCATAGGCCCAAATTGGTGGCCTGAAGGACCAAATCGGAAGAATAGTTTCGATTGCTATAGTACCTCATAGTACATACTACAGAAACTACTACATTACTACTACAGTGACCCATAAATTCACTCCCAAACATATTTTATTCAAGCACACTATACATCAAAATAATGTTTTATACACTCATCAGAATCTTTTCTAATTTAATTGGTGTTTTTCATGCATTTAATGATGTTTTGAGGACGTTTGCTATTTTTTACCATTACACACATGTTTTAGATTTTTAAAAAACAAAAAATAAATGTGTTTTTGATAATCCTAAAAAAAATAATACCTCTGATTGACAAAAATATGGATCCTACATTTCAAGAATTAATTAATGGTAATTTTTAAATGATTTCATGACAATTTGAATTTTTTTCCTAGGTTTTATCCCCTTGATGCATTGTAACGATCGGAAATTTTGAATAAATCTTGTTTCCTAATTTTATGTGTTATTTTATTTTATTTTTATACTCAACAAAAAAGTTTCATTTGATAACATGAGTATAATTAAAATGAGATTGTTGGGTTTTGACTGTTATTTGACCATTGGTCAATATGACCGCTGAAAACTAAACGTTTTGATTACTACCTCTAAATACAAGCAATCTTGGTTAATTAATATAGAAAGAAGATTTGATGGCCTCACCCAGTAGTCTTGGACCGATCGAAGCCCATATAATAGAACTTGGGAAGGAGGTAGCACCACTGGGCTTTGCTCTGGACCAAACCCAAGCTGAACTTCATTGTGTGAAGCTAGAACGGGATCACCTTCGCGAGAAGTTCAAACTGATAGAAATTACTACTCGTGCGATGTTGGCCGAGCCTCCCTCATATTCTCTCACCTTATCACACCTTACACTTAGGTCCTATGCTGGTGTGATAAGGGTCTATGTAAGGAGACCATAATTGCCTTGTGTAATCCTTTGTTTTAAATAAAAATTGGGATTTCTTATTATGATGAAGTTTATGAATTTTCAAATGTCCGGATAAATATAGTATGAATATTTTTGATGAATTTTAGAGAAAGGATATTTTAAAAATGTTTATGTAAACCTTAAATAAATAAAAATGTGTAATTATTTTCAAAAAATGGTCTTCTACAATTATGTTCAGTACGAAATTTCGAGTCTAATAAGATCACCTTTATTTTTGATGAATAGTAAATTATGAATAGTGATTTTACGCTTAGGATTAGTAATGTGACCAAATGGATTAGTAATTTCACTCAAAGAATGTTTTAATATAATTTAGACACCTAGATTAAGTAATGAGATTCAATAAAATGGGTAAATAATAGTTTCATAAATTATTATTCAAGTATTAGTTTTTTTCAGGTGAATAGCGTTTTTTAATAAAAAATTAAATTAAAAATATTTAGAAAATTATTTTTATAAAATGGATTTCATTTTTGAACTCAGAGCATCGATATTATGTTAAGTTAATTTTTGGGGATTTTTCTGAAAAAAATGAATTTTCGGTGAATAGTGTGTTTATTTAAAAAATGAATTAAAAATATTTAGAAAATTATTTTTATAAAATATAGTTCATTTTTGAAATCAGAGCATTGATATTTGTTTAATGTGAAATTTTGGGATTTTTCTGAGAAAGTTGAATTTTCAGTGAATAGTAAAAATGCAGTTTTAGGGTTTCGGTATGTTTAATGACATCATAACCGTGTCATGACGAAGTCATGAGATATTTTAAGGGATGGTCGAATAAAGAGGATTAATTATTGTGTGGGGGTCCCCATGTGGCCTAACTCTATGGGAAGTACCATGGGAGGGCCCATGCTTTTGAGAAAACCACTTTTGAGGTGTCCCTTGGCCATTATTGCCTTGTCCCCTCACTTTCCCTATAAATACCAAGCCCTCCTCTCATACATTCGACTCCAAAACCATATTCAATAAAGTTATGGTCTCCTTACCTCCCAAGGAGTCCTCCCAAGGTTCCCCAAAGCCCTCAAGGTCCAAACCTTTGAGTTTTAAGAGTTACATTTTAAGGTAAGGGATCCAACCCCTCTCTTTCTTTTCAAGTGATCTATTTTATGTCATTTCTTTTATGCTCTGTGTTCTTATGTTGGAGGATGTTCTTTTATATTCATTATACTGTACTTTTTATGTTCATATTATTATATACCCTCTCTTACTCTCATCATTTCATTTTATGAATGTTTAAGTGGTGCCGTTAGGCTGCCGAAATTTTTGAAACGGATTCTTTCACCCTTCTCATTTTCAAGTTCTATTTTCTTGGCAAGTCTTTCATGTTCCTTTTTATTATGTTGGGGTATGATATATATATCTATAATACTGATATTTTATGATCATATTATGAGATACCCCATTTTATCTCTTCAATTCAGTATTTTGAAGTTTTAAGTGGCGCCATTAGGCTGCCGAATTTTTAAGGGATTCTTTCACCCTTCTCGTTTTCAAGATCTATTTTCATGTCAAGTCTTTCAAGTTCCTTTTTATTATGTTGGGGTATAATCTCTATATTTATCATAATGAACCCTTATGTTCATATGATTAGATACCATATTTTGATCTTGTCAATTCATTTTTGGTTGAAGTTTAAGTGACGCCGTTAGGCTGCCGAATTTTTAAGGGATTCGTTCGCCTTTCTCATTTTTCAAAGATCTACTTTCATGTCAAGTATTTCAAGTTCCATTTGTATTATTTTGGGGTATGATCTCTATATCTATCATACTGATCTTTTATGTTCATATGATGAGAGACCATATTTGATCTCATCAATTCATTCTTGTTGAAGTTTAAGTGACGTCGTTGGGCTGCCGAATTTTCATAAGAGAAATATTATTTTTTTCTTCCTTTCATGTTCTTCATTTCATATGGTATATCTTTCAAATTTCATTACCATGTTCTCAATTCCTTTATATGTTGTCCCTCTACTATTTTATGGGTCATTTATGAGTGTTTGACCCATGTCCCCTCCATTTTCAATGTTTTCTAAAACCCCGAAACATAGCTGTTATGCTGTAGAATTTTCGTCTCAAAATGTCTCTCTCTTTTTCTAATGTACTTTTATTTTATTAACTGAATACTAAAATATATTTCCTCAAAAGGTGTATTCACATATATACCAAAATGTTTTATTTTAAATTCTGGGATTTACATACATCAGACCCGCTCTCCCCTTCTGGGGGTTTAAAGTGACGTAAAGATCATGTCTTTAAAGGAGTTTTTAAAACGTTATGATTATGAAATGAAACCCATTTCTTTTATGCTATATGGGTTGTTTATGAAATTATTTATGATAATATATGTGGCTCACATGATAATAAAGGCAAATTTAAGGGTTTTTCCTGATAGCGCTCCAATGCATTGGGTAATAATGTAACCACTAGAGATTACAATTTTCACGATATCTTTGTGAATAACCTTGGTAATTTTCAAATGACACCTTGGGGATGGACCTTTGTGATATGTTCATGATTGTCTATGTTAAATGATGTAGCCACATCTTAAAGTTATGAAAAATGTTCTTTTTATTATGATATATCTCATGATTTATTTCTCATTCCTTAA
This sequence comes from Viscum album, assembly GCA_963277665.1. NCBI lineage: Eukaryota > Viridiplantae > Streptophyta > Magnoliopsida > Santalales > Viscaceae > Viscum > Viscum album. Next base: position 434,959,131 of record OY728161.1, read on the forward strand.
AGTTCTTTTCATGACCTTATTGAAGTATCTCAAGTTCACATGTAAAATGTTTCTCTTGTTTCCCTTACTGGGCCTTCTGCTCACCCTTTCTTTTGATGTATGTCCCCAGGTTATGAGATGTAGTAATGAACCTAGGATGAACATGAGGAGAATCCTTTCAAGTGTTTAAGAATAATGTTTTATGTTTTCATTTTTTATGTTCCTGGTTTCCAAGACACTAAACCTTAAAGATCCTTAGTTTTGTGTAATGAAATGAAATTTTATGTTATAAAAAGGCGGGATGCTATAGTTGGTGTCAAAGGATGGTTTAGTTATTTGTGGAAATTAGGATATGAAACCTTTAGTAATAACACTATAGAAAAGTTTAAATATAGGAAATCTTCCAGATATTTTGGTGAGTATTGAGTAAGGGGTTGCCAAGCAAATACATCTCTGTCTGGATACGAGCAGGTAGAGGTGGCTCTGGCACAGATGTACATAGGGGTAAAACCTGAAAACACCGCTTTGAGCTAGACTCGAACGGAAACTGGTACACGACAAAGGGCCTTGCTTCACTCTTGGTTACGACACTCCCGGGGGATATTCTTTGGTAAATTCATAAGCTTAGTATGAACCTTTATTAAAGGAACAAAGATAAAATAAAATGGAAATTCACATAAGAATATATGATCATTGATAACCTAGATTGGAATCTAGGGGATCACAAGTTAGGATAAACTTTTATTCTACAAGTTTATCCTTTTATGCTTAAAGTTTCCTTTTCATGATTATTGGCGAAGTATTTAAGCCCCTAATTATACTTTATCTTCTTAGTTAATGGTGGGAAATGGAAGAACATGTCCCAATAACCAATGTGATAGGAAATGCGATTATTGTCGTATTAATATGACAGAGATGATTAGGGGATTAAAAGATTATTATTATTTTGGAAGACGTTCGCTATTTTGGGGACCCTATATGATCGAGGTAAATAGATTACTATAGTATTTTCATTGAGGAGTAGGTTGACTTATATTTTGAAGAATAGATTAATTTAAGGTGGACTTATAGTAATTTAGGTTACTTATGGAAATGATTAACCTCTCTTGGGGTAAATATGTTTAGGTTGGTTACTTTTGTTATAAGATGTTAGGAGTGGTTGATGTTGTTTGGAGATGAATGATAAAGTTTACCTTGGAAGACTATGTTATCAAATCCTTCTTGTATTTGGGTTTCAATCGTAGTTTGGTTTATTTTGAGGATTTTTAAGGACAATTATTTACGGAATGGTCTATGGTGAACTCTGGGTAGTACCATGGAACTTTGAAGATTTAAAAGTAGTTTCCATTCCTATGGGATTATTTCTTTTTGAAGAGTTGTTTTACCTTACCATTTCTGTTTTTGGGATAATGTTTAAAGATAGATGAAATAGATGGTTAATATTTTGTGGATTATGTGATTCTCTAGAAGATGATTCTTGTGTTTTGATGAGACCAAGTGTTTTTGAATGCTCGTCATTTGGAGAAAAGATTATTTTTGGGTAGAAACTTATTAAAGGATGAAACTCTACATGAAGGTAGGTATATTTTCATATGTTTTTGTTCTATGTAGTAAATGAATTCCTCAAAATTATGAAAAGAAACGTAAAACAAAAATGTTGTTGGTTTACGTTTCCTACTAGGTAATCAAAGACTGTTTACACACATCGTAAGTTTGGGATTTTCTTATGGTTAACTTTCTCTTAATCATGTTCTCTATCACTCTCCCTCAGAACTTGACCCTTTGTTTTCTCCTCCATGTCCATTTTTCCTACATGGAATCCCAGTGTGGGTTAACTCGGGTGACCTTTGTACTTCCCTTTCTTTCTTTTAAAGTAATAGTCTTACTGACTCCTTTTCTGATTTGGGACTTTCAATGAAATTTCAAAACCCAATTTTAAAAATTGCGAGGACGCAATTTCTTAAGGGGGGGAAGATTGTAACGACCTGAAATTTTGAATAAATCTTGTTTGCTAATTTTATGTGTTATTTTATTTTATTTTTATACTCAACAAAAAAGTTTCATTTGATAACGTGAGTATAATTAAAATGAGACTGTTGGGTTTTGACTGTTATTTGACCATTGGTCAATATGACCGCTGGAAACTAAACGTTTTGATTACTGCCTCTAAATACAATCAATCTTGGTTAGTTAATATAGAAAGAAGAATCGATGGCCTCACCCAGTAGTCTTGGACCGATCGAAGCCCATCTAACAGAACTTGGGAAGGAGGTAGCACCACTGGGCTTTGCTCTGGACCAAACCCAAGTTGAACTTCATCGTGTGAAGCTAGAACGGGATCACCTTCGCGAGAAGTTCAAACTGATAGAAATTACTACTCGTGTGATGTTGGTCGAGCCTCCCTCGGAATCTCTCACCATAGCATACCTTACACTTAGGTCCTATGCTGGTGTGATAAGGGGCTATGTAAGGAGACCATAACTGCCTTGTGTAATCCTTAGTTTTAAATAAAAATTGGGATTTCTTCTTATGATGAAGTTTATGAATTTTTAAATGTCTGGATAAATATAGTATGCATATTTTTGATGAATTTTAGACAAAGGATATTTTAAAAATGTTTATGTAAACCTTAAATAAATATAAATGTGTAATGATTTTTAGAAAATGGTCTTCTAGAATTATGTTCGGTACGAAATTTCGAGTCTAATAAGATCAACTTGATTTTTGATGAATAGTAAATTATGAATAGTGATTTTACGCTTAGGATTAGTAATGTGACCAAATGGATTAGTAATTTCACTCAAAGAATGTTTTAATATAATTTAGACACCTAGATTAAGTAATGAGATTCAATAAAATGGGTAAATAATAGTTCCATAAATTATTATTCAAGTATTTGTTTTTTTCGGGTGAATAGTGTTTTTTAATTAAAAATTAAATTAAAAATATTTAGAAAATTATTTTTATAAAATGGATTTCATTTTTGAAATCAGATCATCGATATTATGTTAAAGTAATTTTTGGGGATTTTTCTAAAAAAATGAATTTTCAGTGAATAGTGTGTTTATTTAAAAAAATGAATTAAAAATATTTAGAAAATTATTTTTATAAAATAGAGTTCATTTTTGAAATCATAGCATTGATATTTGTTTAATGTGAAATTTTGGGATTTTTCTGAGAAAGTTGAATTTTCAGTGAATAGTAAAAATACAGTTTTAGGGTTTCAGTATGTTTAATGACATCATAATCGTGTCATGATGATGTCATGAAATATTTTAAGGTGTGGTCAACTAAAGTGGATTAATTATTGTGTGGGGGTCCCCATGTGGCCTAACTCCATGGGAAGTACCATGGGAGGGCCCATGCTTTTGAGAAAACCACTTTTGAGGTGTCCCTTGGCCATTAATGCCTTGTCCCCTCACTTTCCCTATAAATACCAAGCCCTCCTCTCATCCATTCGACTCCAAAACCATACTCAACGAAGTTCTGGTCTCCTTATTTCCCAAGGAGTCCTCCCATGGTGCCCCAAATCCCTCAAGGTCCAAACCTTTGAGTTTTAAGAGTTACGTTTTAAGGTAAGGGATCTAACCCCTCTCTTTCTTTTCAAGTGATCTCTTTTACGTCATTTATTTTATACTCCATGTTCTTATGTTTTAGGATGTTTTTTTATATTCATTATACTGTACTTTTTATGTTAATATTTTTAGATACCCCCTCTTACTCTCATCATTTCATTTTATGAATGTTTAAGTGGCGTCGTTAGGCTGCCGAAAGTTTTGTAACGGATTCTTTCACCCTTCTCATTTTCAAGTTCTATTTTCTTGGAAAGTCTTTCAAGTTCCTTTTTATTATGTTGGGGTATAATCTCTATATCTATCATACTGATATTTTATGATCATATTATGAGAGACCTCATTTGATCTCTTCAATTCAGTATTTTGAAGTTTTAAGTGGTGCCGTTAGGCTGCCAAATTTTTAAGGGATTCTTTCACCCTTCTCGTTTTCAAGATCTATTTTCATGTCAAGTTCTTCAAGTTCCTTTTTATTATGTTGGGGTATGATATCTATATCTATAATACTGAACCCTTATGTTCATATTATGAGATACCATATTTTGATCTTGTCAATTCATTTTTTGTTGAAGTTTAAGTGACGCCGTTAGGTTGCCGAATTTTTAAGGGATTCGTTCGCCTTTCTCATTTTTAAAAGATCTACTTTCATGTCAAGTATTTCATGTTCCATTTGTATTATGTTGGGTTATTATCTCTATATCTATCATACTGATCTTTTATGTTCATATGATGAGAGTCCCTATTTTATCTCATCAATTCATTCTTGTTGAAGTTTAAGTGATGTCGTTGGGCTGCCGAATTTTCATAAGAGAAATCTTATTTTTGTCTTCCTTTCATGTTCTTAATTTCATATGGTATATCTGAAAAATTTAATTACCATGTTCTCAAATCCTTTATATTCTGTCCCTATACTGTTTTAAGGGTCATTTATGAGTGTTTGACCCATGTCCCCTCTATTTTCAATGTTTTCTAAAACCCCGAAACATAGCCGTTATGCTGCAGAATTTCCGTCTCAAAATGTCTCTCTCTTTTTCTAATGTACTTTTATTTTATTAAGTGAATACTAAAAGATCTTTCTTCAAAAGTGGTATTCACATATATACCAAAATGTTTTATTTTAAATTCTGGGATTTACATACATGAGACCCGCTCTCCCCTTTCGTCGGTTTAAAGTGACGTAAAGATCATGTCTTTAAAGCAGTTTTTAAAACGTCATGATTATGAAATGAAACCTATTTCTTTTATGATATATGGGTTGTTTATGAAATGATTTATGATGATATATGTGGCTCACATGATAATAAATGAAAATTTAAGGGTGCGCCCTGATAGCGCTCCAATGCATTGGGTAATGATGTAACCACTAGATATTACAATTTTCACGATATCTTGGTGAATAACCTTGGTGATTTTCAAATGAAACCTTGGGGATAGACCTTGGTGATATGTTCATGATTGTCTATGTTAAATGATGTAGCCACATCTTAAAGTTATGAAAAATTTTATTTTTATTATGATATATCTCATGATTTATTTCTCATGCCTTAAAGTTCTTTTCATGACCTTATTGAAGTATCTCAAGTTCACATGTAAAATGTTTCTCTTGTTTCCCTTACTAGACCTTCTGCTCACCCATTCTTTTGATGTATGTCCTCAGGTTATGAGATGCAGTAAGGAACCTAGGATTAACATGAGGAGAAGCCTTTCAAGTGTTTAAGAAGAATGTTTTATGTTTTCATTTTTTATGTTCCTGGTTTCCAAGACACTAAACCTTAAAGATCCTCAGTTTTGTGTAATGAAATGAAAGTTTATGTTATAAAAAGGCGGGATGCTATATGCATGTTTTTAAATATATTGATATATTTAAGAACAATTTATTTAGTCATTCTAAGGACACCACATGTCATATTGACATTTATTCTTATCATGCACATCAAAAATAATTAAAATTTAATTTTCCAATTATTTCACATCATTATGAGTCAGTTTTCTATGGTTTTGACCATTACATGAACCTTTTAGAGTTTTAAATAAATAAAATTTAATTTTCAATCTTATAAGGTAAAATATAACTCAAATTAAGTAGGAATTAGTTCATGTATTTATAAAATAAATAATTATTCATTTTCATATGATTTTAGATTACTTTATGGACATTTGGTTGGTTTTGACCTACTAAAGATTGTTTTTATGACATTAATGTCTTTAATAACATCTTATTAATTTATTTGGATCACACTACACCTTATATTGATGTGTTACCTACTTATACACATTATAATGAACCGAAAAATAGTTTTATTATGATTTATAATAATTCCTTGGTTTTTTTCTATGGTTTTAACCATTATATACACATTATACAGTTTTCTAAAATCACATTTTGAGTCCTATCATTCAAATAATAATTCATATTGATTAGGTGTCAGTTATATAAATTTATAAATCAGTTTTTGTTCATCATCCCCTAATTTCACAATAATGTTATGTAATTTTATTTTTTTATACTCCAAATTATATGTTTTTAAAGACTTCAATATCATTTCAATCTGAATAATCAGTGATTACAAGAACACTACTTATAAAATTGATTTTTTTATACTCATTAATTTCATATATAATAAAAAAAATTCTATGATTTAACTCCATTCAGAGGTTTTTTAATGGTTTTTGAACATTACACATGTTTTAGAGTTTTAAAATACTAAAATGTGTCTTTTCTTCCCTAGAGAAAACTAAAAAATGATTAAATTGGTTTCTATAATTATATAAAATAAATAAATGAATTTTCATTTAAGTATTTTATAATTACAATCCATGTCCACTTTATATGTTCTATCCTCCTAATGCACCTTTTTAAATAATTTTATATCTTTAAAAACAGCATATTTTTTCTATTCTGAGGAAACTTTTTTCTAGATTGATGTACCATTTTCTGATACACATCAAAAATATTTCAATGACAAATTTTATATGATTTTATATTAGTTGTCAAATTTTAGATAGATTTTTTTCTATTGCACGCATTTTTAGTTTTTTAAAACACTAAAAATAATTTGTAGTCATTTCAAACAACTGATAACTCTGATTGACATTTCATCGATTCCTATATTTCAAAAGTCAAACTATGGTCATTATAATATGATTTCCTAATAATTTAGGAACTTATATTTAGTTTTTACTATGACAGTTCTATGTTAGAAAATAAATTCCTTTACTATAATAGCATTAGAAATAGAAAATGAATTCTATTTATACATCTATAATGAATTGATAAATAAAAAAAATATTAAAAAATAATTCATGCATGAAATGAAACCACAACCAGATTACCTATGGTATTTTTATTATTTTAACTAGCTATATTTGGATCCTAGTGAATATATAAATATTAAATATTATAATAATCTCTATATTAATTAGTGTGAGCATAACTTATTTTATTTTTTATATATTTTATCAACATTTCTACACCATAAATAAGATATTGTGTCCTTATCTCAATAATAAATGTTGACATTTATGATAACATCTCCTCATACTCATCCCAAACTCCTAAAACTGATCATCTATAATATGATTTATAGTCCTCACTAAAACATCAAACTCTATATTTGTGTGTATCCTTACATATTTTTATGAACTCATTAGCTTAGGCCTAAATATTATGTATTTTGGGACACCTTCTCTCTAGGTTCATGAGTGACCATGACTATCATACCCCACAATACACTAAAATATCTTTCCTTTCCACACAATACAATGTCACTTATCCTCTTTATTTTGTACAAGATCAATGTTAAACAAAGCATGTTGACTATAAATAATGAAATAATAAAAAAATAATGTTTTTTATAGAATAAAAATCCATTTTCTTAAATATTTTTATTTACTTACAATAATGATAGAAATATCATGATCTCCCATGTAATGAGTTCTCATACATACTAACATCTGATCAGTGGGATCACCTGACTGGTGTAACTGCAATATAGGTTACCACAAACTATATTATTATATTCATGTTATAATATAAGTATATATGTGTGTGTGTGTGTCTGTGTCTGTGTCTGTGTTTGTGTGTGTGTGAAATGAAATATAAACATACATTATGTATATGCTACATCACAAGTTGAGTGCCAAGTTAAGTAGGTGTACCTTGGAGTGACTGATTACGTTAATTGTGACCAGACTAAGTCTAAAATCAACGTATTATATTTTTAGTCATATGAAAATTAAACTCGTTTTTATAAAAGTGAATTTTTTTATCATAGTTGCATCCCTCGACTAAAACAAAACCAACTCCTATTATTGGGTGGCAAGTATGCCTGCAATGACTTATTGTATGATGTAGAGAATAACCATAAATGGTTCCCAATGATCTCTTTTTAAACATTCCTTATATTTATTATATATCATTTGTAATCTAGTAATTCACACTGTCGAATACTATTTTGAATAGGATATCAAATTATCCAGTTTAAAGAAATTATTACTGCCTATGATAATAAAAAAATGTGATTGACAATTACTTACTAATATTAAATGAACCACCATCTTTAATATATCAACTATATCATAGTGTAATTATGTCCACCCATGACTCATAATAGGTAATATTTTGAGACCAAAAATAATATGAACTAATTGCAAAATCAATGCACAAAAAACCTCTCTAACTTGGTAAATGGTGTAACCAAATAACACATTCATTCAAATAAACTAGAACATTATATGGAAAAAATAAATCAAACATTACCATATAAACATGCACATGGATATTATACTAGTCGAATAATCACATGTAATAACTAATTTTATAATGAGGGAATGTATAGTACCATACTTTAATTTCTATGTCAAGGCCTTGTGCCAGGACCTAGGGGATAACTGTAACCGGACCCCAACCCAGAGATCCTTTGTAACCGGACTCCATCCTGGAGAGCCTCTGTAACAGGACTCCAACCCGAAGAGCCTCTGTAACCGGACTCCAACCTAGAGGGTCTGCTGTAACCGGACCCCAACCCAGAGGGCTTACTTTTACCGGTCACAAACCTGGAACATACTATTCCAATACATTCATCATAAGAAAAGGTTGAAATATAACATAAACATTCGTATTAATACTAGCATATGAAATGTCAATACTTTAACCGTAAACCATGAATGGAAAAAGAATAACTCATCCACAGTCAATCACATCACAAAACCTTAAATACAATATGCAATATTTGTGTCATAATAAATCAACTTCAAACAAGTGTAAAATTTATCAAAGGATATTGACATAGATGAAATCAAAACTATTTTGAGAAATATATCTTTCTATTTTGAAATCATTTACGAGTCACATAATTATAAAAAACATTTATTTAGAAAATATAAATTTAATCTTGTAAGTTAAGCTTAAAAGGTTTTTTAATGGAAGAGAATAACCCCACCCACTGTATAAGTTAAAAAAACATTCTTACCTTAATTTGACTAAAAGGTCATAAAGTACCTTCTTTGGAAAATGACAGAAAGATTCCTTTAAAAACATATAAGGTCAAATTAGGGTATAAATGACTTTAACCCATAGTCTAGGAAATAGTAAAAAGGTTTTAAAATACATTTTTAAGAAACACGGATGTGGATGATAAAGAGGTCCCATTAGATAATTAAGTAATAACAACCTCGGATAATAAAGAGATTGTGAAATTAACCCTTATAGATTTGGTAACTTAAGAAACATACACCCCATGAAAGAAGGATCATATAATGAAGATGTAAATACCCATAAGTTAAATTATATTACACAATGAATACAATCATGGTCAGTACATACACCACACAAAAGGAAATAGTGGAAATTATAGCATGGATCTCACGGGAATAAAAAGTGAGATGAAAACCCCTTACTTGTACTTTCCTTTAGTAAATGGTACATTTAACCTCCTGTATAATGTCCATAACATGTTATTAAATTATACCAGAACAATATTAATATTTATTACATCATACATGATTCTTTTATGACTTTATACTTCCCATTAATAATAATTTCCACGTTAAAGTAACATTTCGGGTAATAATCACTTTCTTTATCCTACGTGTTTTAACTTGTTATTTTTGATTGTATCATTTAGATAATGATTTAAATACTTCTAGAATATAAACCTTGATTTATATATCATATATATTTAGAATATAAATATTTATAATATATAGATATATGAAATGGAAGGCACCGTTTATGGAGACAGTTGTCCGTACGTACGCATAAACGCTGTATCCGTTTTCATATCGTATTGAACAGAAGTAAGTGAATAAGATATATGTAAGTACATACATATATATATATATATCTAGTAGACTTATTATTTCATATATTACATACTTATTAATAATATATATTTTTATAATCATCGATGAATGGAGAATGTGGGAATAAATCTCATCGCGTCGTGGAGACGGTACTCCATACGTAGGCACGAGCGACAATATCGTTATACTGATTGTGAAATCGTATGTAAATAGAGAGTATATAATATATATATAATCATTAAAATGATTTATTTAGTATTTACATAATTTATACCCATTATTATACCCATCCAAAAAATGAAGCGTTTGAATAACAAACTACACCATAACGTGGAAACGGTAAGCCGTACGTACGTACGTATGGTGACTTTGTAATTTATAGGTTGAATATAATAACAAATATAGTTTTACCATATTAATAATAACATCACATTAAGTATAAGGTACTAAATTTATTATTTTGGTATGGATACAACAAAGAAAGAGGAAGTGGAAGAAGAAAAGAACTTGAAAGAGGGTGGTGAAATCATTACCTCTTCTTCAGATTCTTCCTTTTGATTTGATCAAAGGGGCTCCATAGATTGTCTTTGTGACTAAATTATGGCCTCTAAGATAAAGTTATGATAGTTTTGAGGATATTTGGGCAGCTTTTGGTAGATCCAAAACGCTTTGAAGGTGTGAATTTAAGAGAAGGGGAAGTACCCTTTTATAAGAGGGGTGAGGGTCACCTTAGGAAAAACTTAAAATATTATTTTATAATTAATTTATATTCAGTTTATAATGCCTCCAAATTGATTTATTTAAAGGATAAGGTGGGTATTGGTCTAAATCCTCACAACCAATAGGTTTTATATTGGTTTAGGTCACCATATTAACCTTATTGTGTAGATTTACCTCTTAGTTAAACAGTTTGACATTTACCATGTCGCTTTGTATTGTTATATTATATGGTTAATAAATTTACTATAAATTGTCTAGAGAACCAAAAATGGTTCATTAATGATATACCTATCCTTATATAAGTCCTTTGGCTGAATCTTATATTTTTAAGAATATAATATCACTTAATAATATAATATTTTAAAAAAAATACTTTTATGTCAATTTTGACACAATTTAATACTTTATTTTTTTAAAGTCCTAAAAACTTTATTAATTATAAATAAATTGATTTAATAAATCCTAACATGTCATATTAACTTATAAATTTATTTTATGGCATCCAAACATTCAAATTATATTTATTTTAACATTTATAATACCATTTATTTGATTCTTTCAGTAATAAGGAAAATACTACATCACCATTGTGTCATAAATAATTTTAATTATTAAATGTATAAAAATTTAAAATAAAATAAAATTGTGTACGAAATATTGTTATATTTCTAATGAATATTTATAGTTGAAGATATAACATATATAACCCTATGTAAAAATTGTTTTACAAAAAGATATATGCTTATGTCATTTTTGTATTTACTTTAACTTAATTAATATAAAGTGTCATTATCACTTACAAGTGGATTCATGGGGTCCCAAATTAGACCAAGGGATGACCATGGTCGGAAATATATCAAAAAATTGGGTTAGGATACGTGTTAATGAAATTTAATATTATTATAATTTTATTTTTTACTCTTGTTTACCGGATTTACCCTTTAACCATGGTAAATAAAATATTTACCAAAGTAATTATTCAAAATATCTAAAAATAAAAGTTACCTATTTACACAATTTGGACCTCTTGATTATAAATATGGAATTCATTTTTCTAAATTAAAAACACAGAAGTCTAAGAAATTAATTTAAAATTAATTCTCGTTGTCAAAACAAAAAAGCATGTTTTTATGAAATAATAACTGTCAAAAGATTGACACTTGTTTATGTCCAATTTCAAAGTGAAATTACTTCCATTGACCAAAATTAGATTAAATGGTAAAAATATAATCAAATTATACTTCCAAATAATTAAAATGTATAATTGAATACTATAAAGTATTTTGATTAAAAAAAGTTGTTTTTAGTTAAAATATAGTTTTTTTCACTATTCACCCAAATATGAAAGTTATCAATAAAACACAAAAAATATATTAAAACTAGATTTTTATGTCCCGATTCTAAATAAGAAGTTTATTTTGTCAAATTGATTATATAAAAGTTTCAAATATTGAATTTGAAAAGGGATCTCCATTAAAAGGTGGTAAAATTGCATATTTTGAAAAATACTTATTTTATCTGAAATAAAAATGAATTTGTTCTTACATTATGTATAAGAAACTCATAATATGGATTATAAAATTATAAGGTTTATATAAAGTTCAAATTTCAGTTAATACTATTCATAACCGCTTTTGAACGGCTAGTTTGGTAAGTCGTGGTGCACTTGAACTCGGTGTTGCGTGTAGTGAAAGTTATTGAATTACTTTGAAGAAATAACGTACTATAAAATATTGGGGTGTTACATTCTCCCCTCCTTCAATAAATTTTTTCCATGAAATTTGAAATTGTTCTTCGAAAATAAATGGTTAAAAATAAAAAAAATACCTTTGTGGAAAACCCACATTGGAAATTGGGTTAATAAAATTTAGTCTTAATAAGAGGGAAAGGGAAATGAAAGGGCCACCAACAAATTATGATATTGATTAGGAGAACATTGGTGGAAATTAGAGAAAAATAATTAGAGTGGAAATGTAAATATTTATAGGGAGTGATTGAGGTCATCAATCAGAAACAAGTGTAAAATTCAGGGCCTCAAATCCATCAATCTATGATGATTTAAAATATCATCGTTTCAACAAAACCTAAGGTATTAGGGTAACACATTTTTGGTTTTAATATCCCTTATATAAAGTTTAATAATTAATTTATCCATATAATAAGAGGGAAACAAATATATACTTGAAAAATAGAGTTTCATCCTTCAACTAATTTCTACCACAAACTCATCTTTCACTCTAAAAGATTTCAAAAAATATTCTATTTATCCTAATCGTATAGCATTCCAAAAATAATGAATTTTTAATTCACCTATTAGACCTTTTAAAAAGAAATGACATTATACAATCCAGGATAACACGTATGCCAGTGGTAGGTGATGCACCCTTGTCGCCCTTCGATTGCGGGTTCAAGTCTCGCAGCCTTGCCAGACATGACGGGTTGTCGTCCAACCACCGGGATGTCCTTTTTATGATAATCCAAAAATAATCTCAAGAAATGATTTAACCTTAACAATAGTATCCAATGTCAAACTTAATCGATTCCAACCTTTATAATTATCCAAAATACTTTTATCCAAACTCACAGTCCAAAATTTATAAGGAATGTAAACACAATGAAGATCCTTTTTTCTTGTAATAACATGTGAATACCTACATCATGTATTCTAATAAAATACGGTAATACCCTGAATTACCATAAAACCTTATTGATTACATTCATGCTCCCTTATTCCCTATAGAATACTAGATATACTTCTTATATACAAAAATGTTTTATACTCCAACAAAAATGGAATAAACAAACAATTAATTAGTTTCAATGTAGTCAAGAATAACGAATATAATTTATCCAAATAAACCATATCTTATTCCAAAATTACTATCTCAATATCAGGACCATATTAACGTTTATCTTTCCTCCAACCATGTATTTTCCAAAAAAGCTTAACTTGTTGTGGAGTCACTTTTCATAGTACCATATAATCTCAAATCCTCAATGAAATAGTACTGCAGTACAATCCTTATTTATTTCCATTATTCATATAACTAGTACATCATCGATACAACACTGAAATGACATAATTCTTTATTAACAACATAATAACACAAATCATTCCTCTTAATCTGTGGTAGTATCATAACTTGATTATTATCCAATTGCAACATTTGGGACATACTCTGATTATTTGGACATTGATTCGCGTAGTGTCCTAACTCCTTGCAGATGAAGCATTGTACATTTGAAACCCTTTTTTACCATTGCAGTCACATACTTGGTGTCCTTTTTCTCCACACTTATAACAAACTCTCATTCTCTTCAATAATTTACCAAGGTGATTCTTTCCACAGTTATCACATATGGGAAAATCCTTCTTTACCCTATTCCCTTTATCCATCTTTCTCTCTTCCATCCTTTGCTTCTCTTGCTTCCCTTTAAAGCCATAGGACATAGAAAATGCTTTAATTGTCTTATTAACACATGATACTATTTCTTCATATGATGATAATACATGGGAGACTATTTCCCTTCTAAATGTTGGATTAATACTATGAAATATATGATCCTTCTTACTCTTTGGATCATGTGTATTGTTGGAGTCCTCATTCCTTCTACTGGGTGCCATTTCTAAACAATGACACACAAAAGGCTAGTTTTATGAATCACAGTTCATAATTCCAAACTTGTAAAATACCTAACATAAATTGAACAGTTTATGTTTATAATCCATAATCATAAAAATGTTTTCAATGAGGAAGTATTTACTCCTAAATCCCTCAAAATGGATTGTAATGAAAATGTGAATTATCCTAAGCATATCCCCTGGGAGTGTCATAACCAAGAGTGCGGCAAGGCCCGTTGTTGTGCACCAGTTCCCATTCGAGTCTAGCTTAAAGCGGTGTTTTTGGGTTTTACCCCTAGGTTCATCTGTGCTAGAGCTGGCTCTAGCTGCTCGTTTCCAGAAATGGATGTATTTCTTGGAAAACTCACAAAATCTCTATAGTACAAAAATTCTTGGAAGTTCATCTATATTAATACTCAAATTCTATCTTAGGGTAATGTGCTCTAATCAGAGTTTATCTAAATCTAGTTTCCAAGGTTTGTATTAAACGTCCTCGGATACCAACTGTAAATCCCCAACCCCAGTTACCTAGTATCGATGCATTATTTTAATACATTGGCATGATTACAAGGAATCAAGTCCCAAAGGACCAATCAGTTTAGCATTCTTGGAAAATAGATTACATACATGAACGTTACAAAACAATTTCTAACATACAACACGTCATTAATAATCCTTTTATAATACCATTATTCCCATAGATTAACCCTATATCTCAATCATAAAAAACTTCTTGGGAACCTGGGAAAATAAAACATAATAAAGGGGTGACCTTAGATGCTCAATAAGGGTGAATAATTTAGCAGAAGCAAAAAACTTTTAAGGAAAGATATGTAATAAAAAAAAATCTTTTTAAAAATAAACTAGAACATAATATGGAAAAAATAAATCAAACATTACCATATAAACATGCACATGGATATTATACTAGTCGAATAATCACATGTAATAACTAATTTCATAATGAGAGAATTTATAGTACCAGACTTTAATTTCTGTATCAAGGCCTTGTGCCAGGACCTAGGGGATAACTGTAACCGGACCCCAACTTGGAGAGCCTTTGTAACCGGACTCCATCCCGTAGAGCCTCTGTAACAGGACTCCAACCAGGAGATCATCTGTAACCGGACTCCAACCCGGAGGGTCTGCTGTAACCGGACCCCAACCCAGAGGGCTTTCTTTTACCGGTCCCCAACCCGAAACATACTAGTCCAATACATTCATCATAAGAAAAGGTTTAAATATAACATAAACATTCAAATTAAAACTAGCATAAGAAATGTCAATACTTTAACCATAAACCATGAATGGGATAAAAATAACTCATCCACAATAAAAAATATCACAAAACCTTAAATACAATATGGAAGATTTGTATCATAATAAATCAACTTCAAATAAGTGTAAAATTTATCAAAGGATGTTGACATAGATGAAATCAAAACTATTTGAGAGAAATATCTCTTTCTATTTTGAAATAATTTAAGAGTCACATAATTATAAAGAAAACATTTTTTTTGAAAATATTCTTATAAGCTTGTAAGGGAAGCTTTAAATGTGTTATAATTGCGGAGAATAACCACACCCGCCGTATAAGTGAAAAAAACATTCTTACCTTAATTTGTCAAAAAGGTCCTAAAGTACCTTGTTTTGAAAACGACAGAAAGATTTTTTTTAAACAAATATAAGGTCAAATAAGGGTATAAATGACTTTAAACCATATTCTAGTAAATAATAAAAAAAATTTAAAATACATTTTTATGAAACACGGATATGGATGAAAAGGATGTCCCAATAGATACATACGTAAAAACCACCTCGGATAATAAAGAGATTGTGAAATTAACCCTTACTGATTTGGTAACATACGAAACATACACCCCATTAAAGAAGGATCATACAATGATGATATAAATACCCATAAGTTAAATTATATTGCACAATGAAAACAATCATGAGCAGTACATATTCCACACAAAAGGAAATAGTGGCAATTATAGCATGGATCTCACGGGAATAAAAAGTGAGATGAAAACCCTTTACTTGTACTTTCCTTTAGTCGAGGGTACGTTTAACCTCCCGTATAATGACCATAGAATGTGATTAAATTATACTAAAACAATATTCATATTTATTACATCATACATGATTCATTTATAACTTTATACTGCCCATTAATAATAATTTCCATGTTAAAGTAACATTTTGGGTAATAATCACTTTCTTTATCGTACGTGTTTTAGCTTGTTATTTTTTATCGTATCATTTAGATCATGATTTAAATACTTAGAGAATATAAACCTCGATTTATATATCATATATATTTAGAATATAAATATTTATAATATATATATATATATATGAAATGGAAGGCACCGTTTATGGAGACGGTAGTCCGTACGTATGCATAAAAGTTGTTTCTGTTTTCAAACTGTATTGAACCGAAGTAACTGAATAAGATATATTTAAGTACATACATACATATATATATCCAGTATCATTATTATATTATGTCATATATTACATACTTATTAATAATATATATTTTTATAATCATCGATGAATGAAGGATGTGGGAATGAATCTCATCGTGTCGTGGAGACGGTAATCTGTACGTACGCACGAGCAACAATATCATTATACTGATGGTGAAATTGTATGTAAAGAGATGTTATATCATATATATTGAATCATTATAATGTTATATTTATTATTTAAATCATTTATACTCATTAATATACCCATCCAAATAATCAATCATTTGAATAACAAACTACACCACGACGTGGAGACGGTAAGTCGTACGTACGCACGTATGGTGACTTTGTCATTTATAGGATAGATAGAATAAAAATATAGTTATACCATATTAATAATGACATGATAGTAATTATAAGGTAATTAAGTTACTATTTTGTTATGGAAACAACAAATAAATAGGAATTGGAAGAATAAAATAACTTGAAAGAGGGTGGTGAAATCATTACCTCTTCTTCGGGTTCATCCTTTTTATTTGATCAAAAGGGCTGCATAGATTGTCCTTATAACTAAATTAATGCCTCTAGGATGAAATTAGTACAGTTGGTTGGATATTTGAGAAGGTTTTGGCCGAGCCAAAAGGATTTTAAGGAGTTAATTTTATAGAAGGGGAAGTGCCCTTTTATAAGAGGGGTGCAGGGCACCTTAAGAAAAACTTAAAATATTGTTTTATAATAAATTCATATTCGGTTTATAATGTCTCTGAATTTATTTATTTATAGTCTAAGGTGGGTATGGGTATAAATACTCTCAAAAAATAGGTTTTAGATAGGTTTAGTTCAACATATTAACCTTATCATTTATATTTAACTCTTAGTTAAATAGTTTTACATTTACCATGTCTCTTTGTATTTTTATATTATATGGTTAATAAATTTATAATAAACTTACAAGAGAACCCTAAGTGGTTAATTAATGATATACCTATAATTATATAAGTCCTTTGGCCTAACCTTATATTTTTATGAATATTATATCAATTAATAATATAATATTTGTTTTAAAAACTCTTTTATGTCAATTTTGACACAATTTAATAATTGATTTTTGTTAAAGTCATAAAAACTTTATTAATTAGAAATAAATTAATTTAATCATTCATAACATGTCATATTAACCTATAAATTTCGTGCATGGCATACAAACCTTAAAATTATATTTATTTTAACATTTATAATACCATTTATTTGATTCTTTCATTGATAAGGAAAATACTTCATCATCACTATGTCATAAATAATTTTAATTGTTCAATGTCTAAAAATTATAAATAAAATACAATTATTTATTAAATCTTTTTATATTTATAATAAATATTTATAGTTGAATATATAACATATATAAACCAATGTAAAAATTGTTTTACTAAAAGATATATGCTTATGTCATTTTTGTATTTACTTTATCTTAATTAATATAAAGTGTCATTATCACTTACAAGTGGCTTGATGGGGTCCCAAATTCGACCCAAGGATGCCCATGGTCAGAAATGTATCACAAAATATGGTTATGACACATGTTAGGGTCATTTAATATTATTATAATGTTATTGTTTACCCTTATTTACCGGATTTACCCTTTAACCATGGTAAATAAAATATTTACCGAAGTAAATATTCAAAATGTATAAAAATAAAAGTTACCTATTTACACAATTTAGACCTCCTGATTCTAAATATGGAATCCATTTTTCTAAATTAAGAAACATACAAGTGGCAGAAATTAATTTAAAATTAATTCTCGTTGTCAAAACAAAAAACCTGTTTTTAAGAAATAATAACTATCAAAAGATTGACACTTGTTTATGTCCAATTTCAAAGTGAAATTACTTCCAATGAGAAACATTGGATTAAATGATAAAAATATAATCTAATTATACTTCCAAACCATTAAAATGTATAATTTAATAATATAAATTATTTTTATTAAAAATGTTGTTTTCAGTTAAAATATAGTATTTTTCACTATCCACCCAAATATGAAAGTTATCAGAAAAATACCAAAAATTTATTGAAACTAAATTTTTATGTCCTGATTCTAAATTATAAGTTTATTTTGTCAAATTTATTATATAAAAGTTCTAAATATTGGATTTAAAAAGGGTTCTCCATTAAAAGGTGGTAAAATTGAATTTTATGAAAAATACTTCTTTTATCTGAAAAAAATGAATTTGTTTTTACATTATGTCTAAGAAACTCATAATATGGATTATAAAATTATAAGGATTATATAATGTTCAAAATTCAGTTAATACTATTCATAACCACTTTTGAACGGAAAGTTTGGTAAGTCCTGGTGTGCTTGAACTCGGTGTTGCGTGTAGTGCATGTTATTGAATTACTTTGAAGAAATAACGTACTATAAAATCTTGGGGTGTTACAAATTTATTGTAAAATATACATTTTGACATTTCAAGTAAAACAACATAAAATTTTAAAATACATACCATCAATTCCAAATTAATTCCATTATGATTCAAATTTTATATATATATAATAATAATAAAAATATTGTTATATAAATTATTTTTTTACATATAATTCAAAAATATTTTTACACATGTTAATGTTTTTTATATGTTACTAAAAAATTTCCATTAAATATTTCACTGATCATGAAAATTTATCATATCTTTTTCAAATATCTCCCAAAACCTTTGAATATATTATTATCTTATAGATATAGTTATTTGTTCATTTTTTCCTCATTAAATAAAATAAAATTTGATTCCACTAATTCAATCAAAATAATCCTTTTTAGGCGTTTTAACTATACCTTTTTAGTTTGAATCACTGTTAAAAAAATAAATATTATCTACTTGTTATGCCAGTATAAAGGGCTCATTTCGCACTCAATCATATTTTTGAAACATATTGTTAATGTTTACTAATATATATTTGAAATAGTATGATTTCCTTCTATGTAATATATTGAACCAATCGCACCTCAATAATATAAATTTTAATCCATGACCATAAATAACTTCAATAATTCCCCTCACTAATCCATAGTAATAACCTACACTAATAGATGGACATCCAACACCACTATATTTCACTACTCATTTATTTTTACATCACTATGATGAAATTATAATCCATTAACAGTCAAATCCTATTAATAAGGATATGTAAAAAATATACCATCATTTAATTGGTTGATTTCACTAGTCATTATATGATTACCTATTTCATGAATCTTATTAATCCTACAATTTCACCTAAGTCAATTGATATTATTTATAAAAATATTAACTAACTTATATATATGTATGATAGTAATGAAAATCTCATGAAATGTATAGAAATTGTTTTTTTTTTTTTGAATTTGATGATTAGTGTCATGGGGCCCTTTCTGTTAATACATGTTAATATACATTAGAAATTAATTCAAAATAAAAGATAAGTAAAAAATTAAATATAGAAAAAAAGGTATAATATATCAACTATATAATGTTATCTATCAATTTAATAACCAATGGATTGTTGAAAAATTCATATTGATGAGATTCAATCCACTCATCATTGTCTATATAAAACATGGTCCCTTCTCTAATTGAACCTTCATAATTATAGAGGGTTTTATTAATATTGTGTCTATTGGAAGTGAACTAAAATCATTTTCAAATGATTAATATTACCTAATAGTTTCTTGGATGACAACATATCCCAATAATGGACCTCAAGAATACATTTCACCCAATATATTCTCAAGCTAAATCCTAATAATACATTTGATCCCAAAACATCTTGGTTTGCATGTGATTCAACATAAAGCTATGTTTCACACAATGTTGTGTTCCAAATAATGATTTCAATTCCCACATCACTCCACATAGATTCCTTTTGTTAAAAATAAATGAGATAGTTTATTAAATTCATGAACATCACTTTTAAGGAATTCAATGAACATCATATACCAACATATAGTAATATATGATGTTATTAATGACACCCAACACACATAATCAATAATGAAAATTGATTAAAAAAAATTAAATAGAATGACTTACCATATTATTGGGTTTTAATTCAATTATTTAGATAATCATATATTTCATGAAAATATTTTAATAGATACATTCTTCTAAAAAATGATTTCTCACAAAGTTAAGGTATTAATAGATCTTCATGATTATAGGAATACTTATGATATGATCATGGATGCATCATATGGTTAATCACCTATAGAGGTTGGGAACTAAATATTTATTATCTCATGATCACAATAAAACATTATTCTATTTAATATGAAGATTTAGGCCACTCTATACGTGATATATGAATACATTTATTAATTATAAAATAATATTTATTATTTTTATTGTAAATAGTATTGTGTTTTCATTTGATTCAACTTCAAATGATAATAATATTATACCCTAAATAACATTAGTGGAATTATATCATTCTTCATAATTAGATAAATATTTTTATTTCTTTTTTTAATGAAAAAACATTTATTCACCGTAGCATGTTTTCCTTTGAATGACATTTCATTATGTGATAACCTAATGATAGATTCTTTAACAACATAAATTAAATAACATAGATCTATTATAATATTCAAGAAACTGAAGTTTATTAAGAATTATAGGTTAGTTCTACTAGTGAATCAATTTGTGAAAAAATATATCATCAAGTTTCTCTATCTGGTGTTGCATTGAGTTTTGCCCAAATTTTGATATGGGATCGATATTAAATTATGAGAAAATGTAATATAGATAGTGGTATGGGATGTTAGTGTGTTTTTAAATCATGGAATGTAATTTTTATAGAAATGAATAGTTCCCCATAAAATTCATCCAACATCAGACTTATCTTTGATAGGGTCTTAGTATATTACACATACTTATCTAAGGGACGCCATTTAAATACTTTGGTACCACCGCATTCCATAAGAATGATATGTCACCTCACACTATGTCTTTTCCTTATATCATCCCTATGCATTATGTTATTTCATTGTCCCATGATCACACACTTACAATGCCACATGGTTGACCTAAACTTGACCTTGGTAGTTATCCCATTGATGTCTAGCTTCTTCGATTAAGTTGCCCAATTTTTAGGAATAAAAAATAGTTTTTTCCCTAAAAAATCCTTTACAAACATATAAAAATTATGAAAATTTCATATTTGTTTTATATTTTATTTTATTTTGATCTTAAATTATTTATTCCTTTATATTATACATATTTATCAATTTTTTAAAGAATATAATTAATATGTATCTTTTACATACATGATAAATTTATTATTGGAAATAGTGCATTGTTATATATGTTTTGTGTAACTCTGAACGTTTTAGTTCTCATCTAACATTTCCTCATTTTATGATTGAATTTATTAGCTCGAGATTCAGAATTTGGAATAGTTTGTGTGTATTTGGATTTATAATTGTTATTAATTACACTCTCCCTTGGGTAAAGTATCATTGAGTGGTGGTACTTTGGGTCAAACATCCAACTATTCTGGGGTCTTATTCCTTATTATATAAAGGTGTAGGTTAGCAATCTATTGCTCCTAGCTTATTCAAGTGTACTTCGTCAATAACATTTAGTTCTAAAAATTTATATAAAAGATCATGTACCTCATGCATATGATATATATGGATATATTTAAATATTTTTTTATTCTATATTTTTGGTAATAACACAAACTATGTTTTTTATAAATATTTAAACATTAATGTGGTGTGAACACATTAATTTGGTGGATGGAGTAGGTATTCTAGAACTAAATAATTTGAATCATTAACACACAAAGAAACAAAACATGACATGTAAAATATTGCCATATATGCAATATATTTCAAGGTAATATTAATATTATGTATATTTTGATGGTGAGACTTTAAAAAAATGGACCATAAAATAATAGGTATGTGATTCTATCCAAATAGACACTTGATGGTACATTGATCATCTAAATGGGAAGGAATTTCCAGAGTTGGGTGCCCATATATTTTCTTGTGTAAGGTAATCTCATAATAAGTGAATATATATTTTCATTTTGGGTAGTTCATGACAAATATGGGTTCCCCTAGGTTATCCAGTGGTAGCTTGAATAGGGTTTTTGTTGGGTTACAATATCTAAGAGTCCCTAATATGATTAAGTCACCAGTGGAAAAGGAGTTGAGTTTATATGAATGATTTATTTAGATAAATATTTATTCTATCAATATTTGATGAATTGTAACTATTAAAATTTTTATGTTTCCTAACTGAAATAACTAGGTAGTGGCAAGAAGACCAAAGTGAATTCATTTCTTAGAAAAGTATAGATCATGGGTCACTAAAGGTATATGATTCATGGGATAATCATTTTTAGTTTCAGGAAATATATTAAACTTATTTGATGTAAATATATAATACATAATAATCACCATTTGATATATCTCTTTTATAGGTTATGGATTACTATATGATATTTATATTGATATTTCACATAGGATTCACCCATATAATAGTTAGAGACTAGTGTCAAGGGTTCTAAAATGTTATCGACTATAATAATTCTTAGAATATGTATGTGAATGTTATAGAGGCCATTTTTACCCACTCTAACTCATGGGTTTTGGATTCCATGGTCACATCATGTATTTTTTTTATAAAAATTGACTCAATGATAGGAGGGAATTGATGAATAAAAATGAATATCATTATGTCGATAATGGAGTAGGGTTTGATATATTAGACATTGGAACTTATGATCTTTGTATACCTAGTGTATTATTTCTTTAATTTGAATTTCGTTACTATAATCCCATCATAAATGGGAATTTTATTTATTTTATCTTGATTGGACATGATGGGATTATCATTCCCTATATATGAATGAGATGTTTTATGTAATTAGGAAAATAGTAAAAAATTTAAAAGTAATTGATTTGGATTATCTTATTTATAAAATTAAAAATCAGAGGGATGAGTTTGATTCTAATTCCACCTACATTTGGAATTATCACCTTGGACATATAAACTAGAAATAAATATAGAGACTCAATAAATATGGATAATTGGATACATTTGATTATGAGATATTTGAGAAGTGTGAATCTTTTTCATTAGGAAATATGTAAAAAAATAATTCAAAAAGTAGAAAGGGATAGTGGAATATTGGAATATTGGATCTCATAAAAAGTGAATTGTGTTGACCAATTAATACTCAAGAAATTTGCGGTTTTAGGCACCATTATTCCTTTACTTATGACTTTAGTAAATATTGAAATGTGTTTCTGATGAGAAACTAGTATGATTCATTTGAAAAGATCAATGTGTTTCAGAACAAAGTAAAAAAACTAATTGTAAAATATTTAAAGATCATGTGATTGAATCATGGTGGTGAATAGTTAAGCCATGAAATCACTTATCATTTAGGAGAATGGGTAATTATTTTATAACTCACATTTCAATGAATGCCATAATGTAATGGTGTGTCTGAGAGACAAAATCATACCATATTAGACAAGGTTCGATCAATTGTGAGTCAGTGCAACCTTTTTATTTTATTTTTGGTGTTATGGTTTTGCAATCTAATATATGTAAACATTACATTTTATAAATCCATATTTCAAAATTTTTATTCATTGAATATTTATTTTATATTTATTAATTTCCATCAGATTTTATATCGGTGTTTTATGTGTTATGGGACCCCATAATCAATTTATGAAAAAATCTAACGATATTATAGGATGTGCACACAAATTCTCATAATAAATGGTTTTCCCATTGACAAGTGTATTAGATAGAAAATAAAAGAATGTGGTTATTTTTAAGACACATGGTTTACACTATGGGTGACATAAGTTTGGTTAGCATCAGATGTTTCATTGAAGTGAAATCATTTGATGGTGCGTTAAATAAATTAAATATATAATTTTTTTTAATTTAATAAATGTTAAACCAGTACACCCCTCTATAAATACATCATTATTAAAAAACCCCATAATTTTCTACACAACCCTCTGATATTTTGGGGTATTATTAGAAGTTCCACCAATGGAATTTATGAGATCACAATCATGGGAAGATGAAAAACAATCAATTAGATTCGTTGGATGAATGACGAACATAGCATAATCTTCAACGATATCATTAGATACAATGTTCTTTACCAAAAATTGATCTGTTCATGGGGTAGGGATCATTATTTTATTGATTCTTTCACTTTTAGTAGATTTTTATCATGGATTTGAATTAGCTTCTTTTATTTCTTGAATTTTCTCCCATAACCATAAATCACATATTATTATTCATCACTGAAACTATTTTATTTCACCTTTTTGTTTCCATGATTTTGGTCATTGGATATAGTCAAAATGGATGATAATGATATCACTTTATTATTTTAACTCTTGAAAATTTTTTATTTAAATTATTTATTGTTGTCCTATCAGGTCAGTGATTCAACATTGTTAGACCGATTTGAGCGTTGTTAAACCTCTAGAATCTCTAAAGTTACATGAACAACCATTGGATCGATATTTTGAAGATGGGTGGAAACTAAACTATAATTAATGGATGAAGGTTTCATGGATTGACACACCATTTAAATATATTAGGTGTGATGGTAATTTCTCAAGAAATTATAGTTTTGATTTCCAACCACTGGAGGATGGGAACACTAATAAAAATAAGGGTATTAGCGACCGTCATTGGCGGTCGCTATAGGGCTATAGAGACCGCCCAGCGACCGCCATTGGTGGTCGCTAATGCTGCCCGGCAGGCAGCCTATAGCGACCGCCTTTGGCGGTCGCTACACTGGAAAAAAAAATTAAAAAATTCATACCGAAATAAATATATATATATTTTTTAATTAAATAAAATATATATATATATATATATTAAAGAAAATATTTATGTATATAATATTAAATAAAATATTTTAATATATATATATATATTAAAGAAATATATATATATATAATATTAAATAAACTATTTTTCATTTTTATATATATTTATTAAATATATATATATATATATATATATTAAATAAAATATTTTAATATATATATATATAATATTAAATAAAATATTTTTCA
The DNA here is from genome assembly GCA_963277665.1 of Viscum album. Taxonomy (NCBI): domain Eukaryota; kingdom Viridiplantae; phylum Streptophyta; class Magnoliopsida; order Santalales; family Viscaceae; genus Viscum; species Viscum album. The sequence continues at coordinate 434,984,916 of OY728161.1, forward strand.
TTTTTTTAATGAAATGTACGAATTCTGTTTTTTTTTCTTCACGGTGCAAAATCAGAGATAAAACAAGATAACAATCATAAAAAATGGAAAACAATTTCAAACATCATAAACATAAATATCATTATAAACGATAAACGTGCTTCAACGATCTGAGCAGGTCCATCTATTTCAATCTTCTGCTTCAATAAACCTACAATAAGACAAAAAAACAACAAAAAAAACAAACGTAAATTAAAAATAATTATTCAGTTATAATATACATATAATAAAATTAAATCTGACATCAAATCATCGTGCTATAATAATTTAAAACCCCCAATTTAAGAAATGCTATCATTTCAGGTCATTCAGACGTTTTTGGTGTTTTATGACACCAGAAACGCGTTACCGGTCACTACGGTCAAACAGAACCTCTGATTGACGTGTCGTCTACCCGACCATTTCACAAATCGCACAACGGCTGTTGTCGTACAGTTTCATGGCATTCTGAGGTCGTTCGGGTGGTTTTGACCCCCCAACACGTCGTTTTAGCGTGCGCCGAGCTGCTGAAAACGAAACACTCGGACGTAACGCACGCACCGCACCTCCGATGGCCGCGCTGTCTCCTCCTACACATCACGAATAATATTCCTAATGTTTTCATGTGGTTTCAGGTCATTCGGAGCACGTTTGCTCTGGATTCGACCGTCCCGCGCCGTTTTTGGTGTTTTATGACACCGGAAACGCGTTTCTGGTCACCGTGGTCAAACGGCACCTAAGATTGACGTGTCGTCTACCCGACCATTTCAAAAATCGCACAAAGTCTGTTGTCGTACGGTTTCATGGCATTTTGAGGTCGTTCGGGTGGTTTTGACCCCCCAACACGCCGTTTTAGCGCGCGCCGAGCTGCTGAAAATGACACACTCGAACGTAACGCACGTACCGCACCTCCGATGGACACGCCGTCTCCTCCTACACATCATGAATCATATTCCTAATGTTTTTGTGTGGTTTCAGGTCATTTGGAGCACGTTTTCTCCGAATTCGACCGTCTCGCGCCGTTTTTGGTGTTTTATGACATCGGAAACGCGTTTCTGGTCACCGCGGTCAAACGGCACCTCCGATTGACGTGTCGTCTACCAGACCATTTCACAAATCGCACAACGGCTGTTGTCTTATGGTTTAATGGAATTCCGAGGTCGTTCGGGTGGTTTTGACCCCCCAACGCGCCGTTTTAGCACGCGTTGAGCTGCTGAAAACGACACACTCGGACGTAACGCGCGCACCGCACCTCCGATGGGCGCTCCGTCTCCTTCTTCATGTCACGAATAATATTCCTAATGTTTTTGTGTGGTTTCAGGTCATTCGGAGCACGTTTTCTCCGAATTCGACCGTCTCGCGCCGTTTTTGGTGTTTTATGACACCGGAAACGCGTTTCCGGTCTCCGCGGTCAAACGGCACCTCCGATTGATGTGCCGTCTCTCTGACCATTTCAAAAATCACACAATGGCTGTTGTCGTACGGTTTCATGGAATTCTGAGGTCGTTCGGGTGGTTTTAACCCCCCAACGCGTCGTTTTAGCGCGCGCCGAGCTGCTGAAAACGACACACTCGGACGTAACGCATGCACCACACCTACGATGGGCACGCCGTCTCCTCCTACACATCACGAATAATATTCCTTATGTTTTCGTGTGGTTTTAGGTAATTCAGAACACGTTTGCTCTGAATTAGACCGTCTCGCGCTGTTTTTGGTGTTTTATGACACCGGAAACGCGTTTCTAGTCGCCGTGGTCAAATGGCACCTCCGATTGACGTGCCTTCTGCCCGACCATTTCACAAATCGCACAACAGTTGTTGTCGTACAGTATCATGGCATTTCGAGGTCGTTCAGGTGGTTTTGACCCCCCAACGCGCCGTTTTAGCGCGCGTCGAGCTGCTGAAAACGACACACTCGAACGTAACGCACGCACCGCACCTCCGATGGCCGCTCCGTCTCCTCCTACACATCACAAATAATATTCCTAATGTTTTCGTGTGGTTTCAGGTCATTCGGAGCATGTTTTCTCCGAATTCGACCGTCTCGCGCCGTTTTTGGTGTTTTATGACACCGAAAACGCATTTCCGGTCACCGCGGTCAAACGGCACCTACGATTGATGTGTCGTCTACCCGACCATTTCACAAATCACACAAAGTCTGTTGTCGTGTGGTTTCATGGCATTCTGAGGTCGTTCGGGTGGTTTTGACACCCCAACACGCCATTTTAGCGCGCGTCGAGCTGCTGAAAATGACACACACTGACGTAACGCGTGCACAGCACCTCCGATGGGCGCGCCGTCTCCTCCTACACGTCACGAATCATATTCCTAATGTTTTCGTGTGGTTTCAGGTCATTTGGAGCACGTTTTCTCCAAATTAGACCGTCTCGCGCCGTTTTTGGTGTTTTATGACACCGGAAACGCGTTTCTAGTCACCGCAGTCAAACGGCACCTCCGATTGACGTGTCGTCTACCCGACCATTTCACAAATCGCACAATGGATGTTTTCTTATGGTTTAATGGAATTCCGAGGTCATTCGGGTGGTTTTGACCCCCCAACGCGCTGTTTTAGCGCGCACCGAGCTGCTGAAAATGACACACTCGGACGTAACGCGCGCACCGCACCTCCGATGGGCGCGTCGTCTCCTCCTTCATGTCACGAATAATATTCCTAATGTTTTCGTGTGGTTTCAGGTCATTCGGAGCACGTTTGCTCCGAATTCGACCGTCTCGCGCCGTTTTTGGTGTTTTATGACACCGGAAACGCGTTTCCGGTCACCGCGGTCAAACGGAACCTTCGATTGATGTGTCGTCTGCCCGACCATTTCAAAAATCGTACAACGGCTGTTTTCGTATGGTTTCATGGAATTCCGAGGTTGTTCGGGTGGTTTTGACCCCCCAACGCGCCATTTTAGCGCGCGCCGAGCTGCTGAAAACGACACACTCGGACATAACGCGTGCACCGCACCTCCGATGGGCACGCCGTCTCCTCCTACACATCACGAATAATATTCTTAATGTTTTCGTGTGGTTTTAGGTCATTAGGAACACGTTTGCTCCGAATTCGACCGTCTCGCGCCGTTTTTGGTGTTTTATGACACCGAAAACGCGTTTCCGGTCACCGTGGTCAAACGGCACCTCCGATTGATGTGCCGTCTGCCCGACCATTTCACAAATCACACAACGGCTGTTTTCGTACGGTTTCATGGCATTCCTAGGTCGTTCGGGTGGTTTTGACCCCCCAATGTGCCGTTTTAGCGCGCGCCGAGCTGCTGAAAACGACACACTCGGACGTAACGTGCGCACCACACCTCCGATGTGCGCACCGTCTCCTCCTACATGTCACAAATAATATTACTAATGTTTTCGTGTGGTTTCAGGTCATTCGGAGCACGTTTGCTCCGAATTTGACCGTCTCGCGCCGTTTTTGGTGTTTTATGACACCGAAAACGCGTTTCTGGTCACCGCGGTCAAACGGCACCTCTGATTGACATGTCATCTGCCCAACCATTTCACAAATCATACAAAAGCTGTTTTCGTACGGTTTCATGGCATTCCGAGGTCGTTCGGGTGGTTTTGACCCCCCAACACGTCGTTTTAGCGTGCGCCGAGCTGCTGAAAACGACACACTCGGACGTAACGCGAGCACCGCACCTCCGATAGGCGTGATATCTCCTCCTACATGTCACGAATAATATTCCTAATGTTTTCATGTGGTTTCAGGTCATTCGGAGCACGTTTGCTCCGAATTCGACCGTCTCGCGCCGTTTTTGGTGTTTTATGACACCAGAAACGCGTTTCCGGTCACCGCAGCCAAACAACACCTTCGATTGACGTGTCGTCTACCCGAACATTTCACAAATCACACAACGTCTGTTTTCTTACGGTTTCATGGCATTCTGAGGTCGTTCGGGTGGTTTTGACCCCCCAACGCGCCGTTTTAGCGCGCGCCGAGCTGCTGAAAACGACACACTCGAACGTAACGCATGCACCGCACCTCTGATGGGTGCGACGTCTCCTCCTACACGTCAAGAATAATATTCCTAATGTTTTCATGTGGTTTCAGGTCATTCGGAGCACGTTTACTCCGAATTCGATCGTCTCGCGCCGTTTTTGGTGTTTTATGACACCAGAAATGCGTTTCCGGTCACCGCGGTCAAACGGCACCTCCGATTGACGTGTTGTTTTTCCAACCATTTCACAAATCGCACAACAGCTGTTTTCGTACGGTTTCATGGAATTCCGAGGTCGTTCGGGTTGTTTTGACCCCCCAACGCGCCGTTTTAGCGCGCGCTGAGCTGCTGAAAATGACACACTCGAACGTAACGCGCGCACCACACCTCCGATGGGCACGTCATCTCCTCCTACATGTCACGAATAATATTCTTAATGTTTTCGTGTGGTTTCAGGTCATTCGGAGCACGTTTTCTCCAAATTCGACTGTCTCGCGCCGTTTTTGGTGTTTTTTGACACTGGAAATGCATTTCTGGTCACCGCGGTCAAACGGCACCTCCAATTGATGTGCCGTCTACCCGACCATTTTACAAATCGCACAACGGCTATTGTCGTACGGTTTCATGGCATTCCGAGGTCGTTCGGCTGGTTTTGACCCCCCAACGCGCCGTTTTAGCGCGCGCCGTGCTGCTGAAAACGACACACTCGGACGTAACATGTACACCGCAACTCCGATGGGTGTGTCGTCTCCTCCTACACGTCATGAATAATATTACTAATGTTTTCGTGTGGTTTCAGGTCATTCGGAGCACGTTTGTTCCGAATTCGACCGTCTCGCGCCGTTTTTGGTGTTTTATGACACCGGAAATGCGTTTCTGGTCACCACGGTCAAACGGCACCTCCGATTGACGTGCCGTCTGCCCGACCATTTTACAAATCACACAATGGCTGTTGTCGTACTGTTTCATAGCATTCCGAGGTCGTTCGGGTGGTTTTGACCCCCCAACGCGCCGTTTTAGCGCGCGTCGAGCTGCTAAAAACGACACACTCGGACGTAATGCGCGCACCGCACCTCCGATGGGCGCGCCGTCTCCTCCTACACGTCACAAATAATATTCCTAATGTTTTCGTGTGGTTTCAGGTCATTCAAAGCACGTTTTCTCTGAATTCGACCGTCTCACGCCGTTTTTTGTGTTTTATAACACCGGAAACGCCTTTCCGGTCACCGCGGTCAAACGGCACCTCCGATTGATGTGTTGTCTACTCGACCATTTCACAAATCGCACAACGGCTGTTTTTGTACGGTTTCATGGCATTCTGAGGTCGTTCGGGTGGTTCTGACCCCCCAACGCGCCGTGTTAGCGCGCGCCGAGCTGCTGAAAACGACACACTCGGACGTGACACACGCACCGCACCTCCGATGGGGGCGTCGTCTCCTCATACACGTCACAAATAATATTCCTAATTCTTTCGTGTGGTTTCAGGTCATTCGTAGTACGTTTGCTACGAATTCGACCGTCTCGCGCCGTTTTTGGTATTTTATGACACCGGAAACACGTTTCCAGTCACCGCGGTCAAATGGCACCTCCGATTGACGTTCCGTCTGCCCGACCATTTCAAAAATCGCACAATGGCTATTGTCGTACGGTTTCATGGCATTCTAATATCGTTCTGGTGGTTTTGACCCCTCAACGCGACGTTTTAGCGCGCGACGAGCTGGTGAAAACGACACACTCGGACGTAACGCGCGCACCGCACCTCCGATGGGCACGTCGTCTCCTCCTACACGTCACGAAGTGCGGGGAGGGATGTCTGGAGTGTGGGGAAGGCTGTCCGGGTTGCGAGAGGGCTGTCCGGAGTGCGGGAGGGCTGTCCGGGGTGCGGGGAGGGTTGTCCGGAGTGCGGGGAAGGTTGTCTGGGGTGCGGGATGGCTGTCCGGGGTGCGGGGAGGGTTGTTCGGAGTGCGGGTAGGGTTGTCCGGGGTGTGGGGGTCTGTCTGGGGTGGGGGGGCTTGTCCGGAGTGCGGGGAGGGCTGTCTGGGGTGCGGGGAGGGCTGTCCGGAGTGCGGGGAAGGCTGTCCGGGGTGCGGGAGGGCTGTTCGGGGTGCGGGGAGGGCTGTCCAGAGTGCGGGGAGGGCTGTCCGAGGTGCGGGGGGGTTGTCTGGGGTGGGGGGGCTTTTTCGGGGTGCGGGGGGGCTGTCTGGAGTGCGGGGAGGGCTGTCCAGGGTAGGCTGGGGACTACAAATAGTGAACTCAACTCATTCATTAAAAACAAGTTTAATGATTTATATTAGGAATCACGTATTTTTTTCAAAAATATTACAGAACATGCAATTCTAAACATTGAAAATTAAATGAACAAAAAATATCCAAATCAATAATCAGTTTCATGGTTACATCAATTCATGCACACAAACATTGCATGAGGAAAAAAACACACATGATACCCCCAAATCACAAAAAAACTCAGTAGAAACCCAACATAAATATCAATAAAAACCCCATCATTAAAAGCAGAAACACACCTCGTGAATATGATGCGTCATGCGTGTTCATCACTGACCTCCATCGGGTGGGCCAGGGGCCTACAACAAATAAACATTATGAATATTTTCATAACAAAAAATTTTAAATTAAATAAATAAATACAGTATAAACCTGCGTCGTGTGATCCCCTGCACCACCTAGATGCACATATTCCCTCATTGCTCTAACCTCAGCAGCCAATTGCGCATTTTCCTCCTCGGAAGCCCGCAGCCGTGCCTCGAACTCTGACAACTACTGTGTCATCTGAGCAACAGCAGGACCGACAACTGCAGCACGTGACACTACAGAACGAGGAATCCATGTTCCATAGGTCAAACTATATCCATGCATGTCCCAAACAATGATGCGATGAAAGATCTCATCCCTTCGCATGGGAAGCTGTCGCTGGTCCTCTGGCAGATGTTCTAATTCAACTTCAAATTTAGCCTGTGAAATATTTAAATATATATACATATATTAATATACAGATTTAATGTAAGTATTGGTAATGATTACAAACACTTACTATCAATGTTGTAGCCTCTGGATCATTGCGACCACGAGTCCTCATCCACACTGACATTTTATCAGTTGGTGCACCTTGCTCCCGCAACTATATATGAATAGAATATAAACACAAAACCGTATTAATTAAAAAAAATTAAAAAATGAATAATAAATACCTCATGTCGGATCTGAGACATGTGACGAGTCCCGATCCTGTGAGGTGGTCCCTGCAACGCTCGATTCTCAGAATGGCGTGTAGACACCTCCTACATTCAATTCATTCAAATATCAAACAAATCACACAATCTTGAAAATATATATACCAAAATAAATATACAAACTGCAACACCCTCAGTAGACCAATATGCAACTAAATCACGCAACTGATCTGGGAGGACACCTCTCGGGACTTTTTCCAGAATGTCTGGGGCACCCACATTTGGTACCCAGTGGTCCCTCTTGACTTTGCCTTTATAGTCTTTCCACATCTTTCGGCATTTTCTCATACACATTGGCTGAAACTCATCGGGACATACTGTCAAATTTTTCTATTAAAGAAAAAAATCACATATGTTATTGTTGTTTATACATAGGGAATAAAGTAAAATGATCTTCTTACCTGAACCTCCCTCCAGAGATGATCTAATGTGTCCTGAGGGATATAAGCCCAGTCACGCGTGGTCAATGGAAATTGATGTGGATCACGTATGATATGACCCAACTGACAAATAAATGCAGGGGAATTCCGTCCCACAGGATGAAATACATCATCAAATGAAACATCAAAAGTCTTGTCGTAATTCCATGATAATATGCCACGACTAGGGCCTCTCCTGTGAGAGGAAGAAGCAGTCGAGTCTGATCCTGTTGAAAACAATTTTATATACAAAATGACAGATGTTATAAATATATATATATATTTTTATTAATTACATAAAAAATAGAGACAATGACATTCCAACATACCTCGACCCTGAGACGTAGATGCCTCAGATGAATGATGTGGATCTTCTGCCTCTTCCCCTGACATGCCTGCAGTCATGGAAAACATTAGTAAGGGGACTATCCAAAGTGCCCAAATGATAAATTGGATTGTTTTTAAAAAAATCAAACTTGTACAGTTGTTAATCAAACAAAAAGGGATTGAATAATTAGTTATGAATGAATTTTAAAAAATCAGAGAGTTCACAAAACAGATATAAAAATTATGTACAAAACCAATCAATGCATAGCCAATTTTCAAATTGAATTAATAAAAATTCAAACAGCACATGAATCAAATGAAGAATACCTCAATGAGAAGATACACCGACAATAACATCAATATAACATGAGTTAAATCGCCCTAAATATTTATAACTGAATAAACTACCAAAAGCGAGGATTAAAACTTACAAGGATTTATAAAATGTTTAGATAATTTATGATATCTTAGGCTGAATAGTGGGAAAACAATTATACCTTTCATTAAGCATGCAAATCGACCGTTTCTCCATCAACAGCCGCTCTGACCCAATAAATATCTTCTTCACGTTGAACTACGGTATGTTGATCAAGTTGTTGGGAAACAAAAGGAACAGTCTCGAGTTCATCTTTTTCAAATACAAACACTCCTCGCCGAGCATTTTGACAACAACTTTCCAACTTGGATTCGAAGGCAAAGTAACGAAGAATACTTGTTCCGCTTGTGATGTCAAAATGAAAGGTTCATTATCAACTCGTTCATTTTTGTATAACATATAGTTAAAATTCACCAATGAAAACTGATATTGATCGACTTTACATCCACGCACTAGATCAACCCAATTACACTTTAACAATATGTACTTCAACCCGTGTGTGTATACAACTTCAATGATGTCTATCAATTGACCATAGTAATAACCAGAATCGACAAATGGACAACTGATGCCACTGTTTTGTGTTTCTCGTTTGTTTTCAACATATTTAATGCGAAATCGAAAACCATTAGCATCTATAGATTTATAACGACGAGCCGTTATAGATGGACCCTCAGCCAGTTGGATAAATTCTTCAGTTAGCGTGGGGTCCCCTAACTCCCTCATCTTATGAACCTACATAATTCATAGAATTCAATAATGATATATGATGAAAGAAATTAGTATAATACTTCACTCATAATGAAAATCAATTTATACGTACATAATCCTTGAACCAATCATGAAATGACGCATAATGAGACTGTTGAATTTGAAACTCAGTCGCACGATGCATCTCTTCTTTTATCTCATTAATGTGTTTTCTATAAATGATAACGCAATGTTTAACTGATCAACTTATGCAAACAAAACATGTAAAAGTGAAACAATAAAAGTGATAAGATACTTACTGCATTAATGGTGCAATTGATGAAGTATTGAACAAGATATATCGATGCACTTGTATCCACTCGATGGTGTTCATATCATATGTGGTTCCTTCTCCAACTGGACCATCCTGAATCCGAGAGGGCTTATATAATTTTGTTTCAACATCTGTAAGATATTCTGCACAAAAAGTAGTACACTCATCCATCAAATAACCATTGGCTATTGATGCCTCCGGATGAGCTCTGTTGCGTACAAATCGTTTCAATGTACTCAAATACCGCTCAATAGGATACATCCACCTGAATTGCACTGGACCAGCAGCCATTACTTCATCAGTTAGGTGCACTGTCAAATGGACCATAACATCAAAAAATTAGGGGGGAAATAGTTTCTCAAAGTGACAAAGCGTAACTACAATTCGGTCCTGTAAACTTTTTAAATCACTCATTCATTGATTTCTTAAACAAAGCTGTCTAAAAAAATTACTCATCTCAATCAATGGCTGAACAACATTGGGGGATAAACAATCAAAAATTTCTATTGGAATCAACTGCTTAAGTAGTATGTGATTGTCATGACTTTTCAACCCTTGAAATGTCTTTCTCGTCAGATTCACACACTTTGAAATATTAGAAGAGTAACCATCAGGCACCTTGAGCATCTTCAAAATGGAAAGAAATGTCTCTTTCTCCTTTGTAGTCATCGTATACTATGCAGCAGTCATATATGCGTTGTTTCCCTCAGCTAACTGTAAATGAAACTGTTTCCTTAAACCCATTTCTTCCAAATCACGGCGTGCATTAACATGGTCCTTTGATTTCCCACTAACACCTAAAATGGTCCACAATATGTTATCACAGACATTGTTTTCAATGTTCATGACATCCAAATTATGCCTCAGCATGTTAGTTTTCCAATACAGAAGACTATAAAAAATACTTTTCTTTTTCCAATTATGACTGCGCTGCCTACCTGCAGCTCGAATATTACGTACCGGAGGAGCCACCAAATCCTGAATTTCATATACCATGTGGATGTTTTCTTCCTCAATCTGCAATAACATTTCGACTCCTGTCATGATCTTTGGTGCTGGGCTGAACTCTCTAGAACTATCAAATGCCACTATGTCCTTTCTGAACCTGTTCTGAGGGGGGAGAAAATGTTTGTGACCCATGTATACCCATTTTTTGGAATGCTTAATCCATACAGATTTTTTACTTTTGTTGCAATAAGGGCAAGAAAATTCCCCTTTCGTACTCCAGCCTGATAAATTTTCATAAGCTGGGAAGTCATTGATTGTCCACAATAAATCAGCCTACAGTTTGAACATTTCATTCGTTTCACAGTCATAAGTCATCACACCATCGCCCCAAAATTCATTCAACTCATCAATCAATGGCTGAAGGTAAACATCAATCTTATCCCCTGGACTTTTAGGTCCATCAATAAGAGTGGAAAGTAATATAAATTGTTGCTTCATACAAAGCCACGGAGGAAGATTATATGGAACCAACACCACGGGCCATGTGCTATGAGTTGCACCAACCATAGACTTGAATGGATTGAAACCATCTGCTGCCAATCCCAATCGGACATTACGAACATCTTTGGAAAAGTCGAGATGTCTCTTATCAAAATCCTTCCATGCATGAGAGTCTGCCGGGTGGGATAACATATCACTTTCATGAACTCTTTTTTCATGTCATCTCATTAAATTAGAAACTTTAGATGACATAAAAAATCTTTTCAACCCTGGTTTAAGGGGAAAGTAACGCATTTTCTTTATGGAAATCGGTTTCCCCTGTATCACAATCTGACTTTGATGAGTCTGATTTCCCCTATTCTCTTTCCACCTGGAAGCACCACAAATCGTACAAATATCCAAATGGGCAGTTTCCTTTCTAAACAACATACAGTTGTTTGCACATACATTTATGGTCTCATATGTAAAACCTAAGTTCTCTGTCAGCTTACGAGCATGGTAATACGACTCAGGAATCTTATCGTCGACAGGAAGAACCTTTTTCAATAACACCAACAGCATGTCGAATGATGTGTCTGACCAAGGATTCAAAGTCTTCAAATGCAACAACTCCACGATAAATGACAATTTATTGAAAGAAGTACATCCAGGATATAATTCTGTTTTTGCATCATCAATTGCTTCATAAAACCTCCTCGAATCATGATCTTCACCAGAGCGAAGATTTATCTCACCGGTCTCAAGATTCTGGATGTCAATGCCTTTAAGATCCAACCCACATACCATTTCAGTAAGCATTTCTTGCATTGGATCATTCATCCTTGCATCAACATCCATCTGAATTGTATCCTCCATATTTTCACAACGAACATATTCTTCTCCATGACGAGTCCAACTCTTATAATTTCTCAGAAATATATTAAAGAATAGGTGATCGCTCACATTATCTCGTGTGAATTGATATCTGTTAGCACATTTTCTACATGGAAAACTAATATAGTCACTTTCAAATCCTCTGGTGAAGTCAATAAACTGCATAATGCCATTGAAATACTCTCTAGATGTTCGATTTGGAAGATCAATCCAAATCTTATCCATAATAAGATCCCTATAACAAACATTTACACAAGACTTATTACATTTTCATTTTTCATATCAAATATATTTAAAATAAATACTAATTAATTGTTTGTTAACCATTTATAAAATAATAATGTAAGTGAAATCCCATGGCATACCTGATTGCGCTACAAACCTGGAAGGGAGGGGAGCCGAAGGCGGTGCTGCGAGAGGAGAGGCAACGGTGGGGAGCCGGAGCCGGAGCTGGTGCGGCGAGGGAGGGGACGAAGAGGAAGGGGACGGGGGTTGGCGGGGGGTGTTAGGGGTGCTGGGGGGGAGGGACGAGGGGGCGGAGGGCCGAGGGAGGAGGTCAGAGGATGGAGGGGCTGGAGTCCGAAGGCTAGAGGGTGGCCGGAGGGCTGCCCAAGGGCTGTCGGGCTGCCGGAGTCATGTGGCGGGAGGCCCGAGGGAAGAGGGAGGCCGCAGGGCGGCCGCATGATGGAGGGTGGCCGCAGCCGGAGGGCGGAGGGTGGTTGGATGAGGGCGGGGCTGACGGAGGGCGGTCGGAGGGCAACCGGAGGCCGGTCGGAGGGCAGCCGGAGGGCGGCCGGAGGCCGGAGGGCGGCCGGAGGGTGGTCGGAGGGTGGCCTGAGGGCAGACGGAGGGTGGAGGGCGGCCGGAGGGCGGACGGAGGGTGGCCGGCGGAGGGCAGGGCCGGCGGAGGGCAGCCGGCCGGAGGGCGGGGCGGCGGAGGGCGGGGCGGCGGGGCGGCGGGGAGGGCGGGGCGGCGGGGAGGGCGCGTGACGTTGGGGAGGGCGCGGGCGATGGGAGGGGGGGAATTCGGGGGGGGCACTTCGCGAGAGGAGGGGGCGCGGAAGCCCCCTTTTTGTTAAGGAAATGTAGCGACCGCCATTCGCGGTATCTATAGGTTAAGGGGCTCAAAATCCCATATTTCTAGTAGTGGAATCAATGATCATAGGTGTTTCCCTTTGATTTTTGTAATTTGAGTGGACTACGGTGAGATTTTTGGAAGATTTAACATATGTAGAGAGGCTTTTGGATGAAGATATTTGTTTTATAATAATATAGAGTACATATTATATATTCTAGAGGAACACATTCCATGATTCAATGTTTCACATTGCGGATTGGGTTTCTGCCTAACAAAAATATCACACACTATGTGGATAGTCCCACACACTATGTGATATTACTCAAGTTTTTATTCCATGTTTCAAGTAACTAAGGTTTGGGCCTCATGTGATTAAAAAAGTTGATTACCTCTATCAAAACACCATGTGGAGGTACATGGACAATTGAGCAGTGTCTGGGGAAGTAGACACCCAATTCCTTAGATAGTTTCACACATCATGTTCTCAGATGAACACATCATAAAATCCCACTAGAATATTCTATATTCCATGTCTCTATATTCATAATTACAATATAAGAACATGATTATCCCATTCTAAGTAAATAATTTTAGGGTGTGATGGTGTCCTTGTTTAGGTATTAGATATATGACACATTATGATGTGACTAGCAGGCTTCTTCTAGTGACCATTATCTTTTGGAAGTGATTGGCTTTTCATCATAAAAGTGATTTCATGGAAATTACTCCCCTAACTCAATAGAGTGTGGGTCCCAGATATCCGATATATAGGTAAACATGGCACTCCCCAATAGTACAGATGGTGTTGGTCATCTATCTATATGGTGGTACTCACCCATCATCAATCTCTAGTGAGGAGGGTTCCTCCACTAGATTTAGTGATCCCTTAGCTATTGTTCATAGTAGGGAAGAGTGAGACCTATATTTAGATTTATGTGTGGTTGTGAATTCTTTTAGGAATCAAATATAGAACCATTGGAGCTTTAGGAATAATCATAATATATAGTGGCCTATGAAGAATGAGATTACTCCCCTTTTGACTAGAATTTCATAATAGTATATCTTATATTGGGTTTCTATTCCCTCTTAAATTATGGCTTGAGATGATAGTTATATTTCTCTACACTCCTATTTATTTTCAAGGTGTGGTAATTAGTATGTTTCTACTCACCCCAAGAATTGGAATTTCTTGCATGTTTCATGTATTATATAGACAACAAAAGTATTGTTGGTGAACTTAGTAGACTTGGTATCCTTAGAGAATAGTGGTACATTGTGATGCAGACTATGTTTGGTGGTTGGGATCGGGGATATTCAGTTTCATGATCCTTTAAATTTTAGTTTTTTTATTAATATTTCTATTTTGGGACATATACACCTTTATTGTGGTTAGGTGTGTATTTTTACATTTTACATTTTCAAATATTTATCTCTTTTACTCTAATTTATTTCTTATAGGTTTTACCATGCATATTTTTATTCATGAGGTTTTAGTTAAATATATATTTTCACTATTTCATGGATATTTGATTGTGAATGTGTAAAGGTACATTTGGGTAAGGCCTCACATTACCATTAAATTACTACTCATCACCCATCACCTAGACTATTAGAGGCAACATTGAGGAGTCACTCTCGGTATATTTCCAGCCCAGGTTGGGCCTTAATAGTTCAATTCATAAAATATTAGTATTAGATAGTTCATTACAAGGGATGGTGTTTAGAGTTAGTTATGTTGTGAGGATTTATTTGGGATCTTAGGGAAATAATGTTGATGTTTCATGAGTTCGGCACTGAGAAACGACATCCTAGTGAAGGTGCAGCAGCTGACATATCCATAAACAAGGACTGTGAAAACCTTTTCATCATCTTTGAATGTTATGAAACTAGTTTCATGGAAACCAATGGTACATGCATCATATAATATTCAGTTTTTTACATCCATTTATTTCTAGAGAGATAAACCAATATATACTAATGTAATCATGGAATGTATTATATATAAGATCTCGGACTACTAATGAGGTATGGACTTCTTTATATTTTGGTTTAAATACCTGTAACTTGGTTATGAAATTCCTTTCATGTCTATTAGGTGACTCAAGGGTTTCCAGGGGATTTGGGTCAATAAATATAAGGTAAAGTGCCCATCTAATTCATGTTTTATGTTTTCTTGATGGTTAGTAGTAACCATGTTCCCTACCCATGATTTACTATAGGATTTGGTGAAAATTTGGTAAAACCATGCATGGGGAGGGAACAAAGCATGTGGTATTGGACATAGCCATCCCACATAGCTACCACACTATTTTTCAAACCATGTAGACTCCCCAAAATATTGTGTGACCAAGAACCCACTTGGATAGAGGGTGTATCTTGGTTAGCCCATGGTTTGGAAAAATTTGTGGCCAAACTATGTGCCTCATTAATGATGGGTAAATTTAACATTTTTCCCTAATGGGATTTATGTTTTCTCACCTGAATTTCCACCCCATTATTCCTACAGCAGTCAAGGGTGACAAACCCTTCCTCCCAAACATTCCATGGATTGAGATCCCCTGTTTTTAAGACATTTAGTGTGTCATTGGATGAAGATAGAATCTATAGGGGAGTCTAACACTCATCTTTATTCCTTTTTCTATATTCGAGCTTCTAGAATCATAATTCATCATCTGAATATCGAAAACCCTCTTTTTCTAGTGGATTCTAAATTGGTTAATTGAAGTTGGTTGGAGATCGAATCAAATGACAAGGATAATATAGCGTGCATATATGGAATCAAGGTAGGTTATCTACAAGTTATATCCCTTGGTTTTGTGGTTAAATTTATGTGTATGTGGTTGTGTACATGTGTTGTAGTGTTTTCTATTTTAATTTCCATGGTATAAATGTTGAATTTTTTGTTAAATAATTAATGTGACCCTGCATGATCCATGTGGGATGCATGGGGGTTGATTAGACCAATTTGGGGACCACCCTTGGGGTGTGCTGCTTTATGGATCATGGAATTGAGTTGTTAAGTATAGAATTGAATTGTTATGAGATAGAACCCATGATAATTATTTGAACATGTTAACATGATTTATGAAGTGGAACTAAGTATAATTGTATCTTGAAATTGACATGGAAAAGGGGATTGTTTTGTATAAATTGATTGTGTTAAATGTATTATTGGTTGTAGATGGAAAATGTGTTAATGGGATAGTCTATGTAAAAGGAAAATGTGTTAATGGGATAAGGCCTATAAATGGTAAATGTGGTGATGGTTTAAGACATCAAGATGGTATATGTGTTGAATGAACTACAGGTTTTAAATTTTAAGTGTGTTCAATGGGTTACGGTTTGTAAATGGTATATGTTTTAAATTATTAAAGAATCAAGTGAACATGGCTTTGTGGTATGAGTAAAATGTTTTACGTGAGGCTTTATACCCATGGTATGGGTTAGACTAAGTATTTAATCTCCACCCCTATACTTCAGGGGTTGGGGAGTCAAACTGGGGCTTTATTCCCCTAATGAATGCATGTGATGTGAATTACTAAAATGAGGCTCCAAGGTAAGTTTTATATATTATTTTTTGAAATGTTTTACCATATGATATAGGGAACTTGATTCATTCCCCTTATTCATATTTTATATGACCAGAATAGGATGAAGTGTTTTTGATTAAATTTTGAACCCATGGAACAAATGAGGAAAGTGGCTATAGGGAACCTTGTTAACTAATGTCATAAGTTTTATCTTATATTTATCTTGTTATTCATTTTGTACCTCCACACACTATCTATTTAGACTGCATATTTTGTAGACACTATTGGTGGTGGCCTACTGAGTTGTACTCACACCCTGATCAGACCGTCATTGAGTACCCAAGAATACTTTGTGGTTGTAGTTCAAGACAAGGGTAAGTTTCCTATGATATATAGTTGAGTAGGGTATGGGATTCTCAGGGATGATGGATTTGGATGTGTATTCAGGACATGTTTTGTGGATTCTTCAACTTGCCTTCATTTTTTAATTCCCTTATAAGTGGCATTGTATGAAATGACATAGCATATTTACAATTTAGTTGTGGGATTGTACCCAGTTTTGGGAAATAGATTCATGATGCATCGTTATTGTTTATTTGTTTCCTTTATTTCATATTTTATCTGATGTGTAACACTCTGATAAAGAGGTTATAGTCTCCTCACATATTCTATTAGACTCTCGCTACTAGTCGGTAGCCTCTGGAATACAGGGTGGTGCACCTGAAGTTAAGTGGGAAGCTGGATTGGGGCACTGGATTAGTGGAACCTAGGTCAGGATTTTATAAAGTGGTATCATAGATTTTTTCTTTTCTATTGTTTTACTATTTTGGAATCATAAACGGGAGACTAGAATATGTCCGGCCATGATCATGAGCTCTTTCATGTGATTAGATAACCAATGTATGAGAGAAAACCCAAGTACCCATGGTGGGATTTTTTTCTTGATGTTTTTCGTTATAGTTGGATAATATTTTACCTTGGTTTGTGCACTTGTTGTGTAATGTTTCTATTTTATGATATTTTCTCACAGCAAAAATGGAATGAGGATGTGCATACATGAAAATTTTTGGCACATAGAGATATATATGACATGCATCATATTAGGAACACATGATAAAGGCATATGGGATTTGAGGGATAGAAGGGTTTTCATTTTTCCTTGAAATTTAAGAGAAATGGTGTCTAATAAAGATGATACAATTGGGTAAATGGAAAGAACATGAAATAATGGTTAAATAATGGTTCCTAATGAAGAGTCATAAATGGGTTAAAATATTTGTGTGATGAGTTTCAATGATATAAAGGTTTCTAAATAAGAAAGATTTATGTTTTGAAGGTAGGATAGTTAAAAGGGGTTTATAATGAAATACTTGTGACTATGTAAGTTAGATTATCCCAAGATGACCATTTATCATGGTAGGGATAGTTGAGGGTAGTGATAAAGATGTGAATATATCCATAGGTATAGTTTATATAGAATGGGTTGTTTATGGATAGTAGAGATCCTTATTTTTATTAAAATGTGGATTTTTTTATACATGTTTTGAGACATGTGTTTATAATTGTAGAGGGATTCCACCATGAAGACGTGTGTCGGTTGGGAGACCTATGGATATCACTGATAATTCTCCTCCAGTAGTAGATTAGAAAACCTTGTTGATCCATGGTAACATAAGGGATTATCAGTTCTTTGAAAACTTTTCTTGTTTTGTACCAATTATGAAATAGGAACTACTGAGGGTTGTTCCAAGAATGTTTGACTTAACTATGGAATTTTAGTTACACTAACCTATGAGGTTTGATAGATAGGATGGACCTAAGGCATGTGAGTTTTTGATAGAGTCCATACAGATGATTCTAGATCACTTGGATACTCCTCCTGAAAACAGAGTCAAGTTGGCAGCTGATATGTTACGGAGACCAGAAAAGCATTGGTGGGGTATTTTGTTTTAGACTGAGGAGGAAAAGATCTATGTTATGGAATTATTTCCATGATTTTTTTGTAATAATTTTATGTGAAGACCCTGAGATAGGATAGGTTGTAGAGTTTATGAGGTTTACCCAAGGGACTATGATAGTGATAGATTATGTTGGTCATTTCATCGACTTGCAATTATTTGTTCCATCTTTGTAAGGGGGTGAGGTAGTTACAGTGATACTTTTTATAGATTCAAATAGACATAAAATCAAATCTCATAAGAATATATTATATTTAAAGAGGTTTTATAAGGTGTTGGATCAAACACGTATCTTATAAGGGAACCTAAAGTAATCTTCTGTTGGTGGACATTTGGTTCCTGTTAGGCGACCCAGTGGTTCCACATTCAATAGTAGAAAGCACCTTTTTTAGAGTTTTCACTAGGGTGTTGGTAGATATGGTACCTAGAGAAGTTTTTTGACCACTTAGGGTAGTGATCTAGTGTTCTAATATCATTGTTCTAGGTTGGAAGACATACCTATGCAGTTCCCCCAACCACCAGTTGAGTGTCGATACTACGGTAGGATAGGACATGTGTAGAGGTTCTATAGGAAACCTAGATGGATGTGATATTTGGGAGGATAAATTCCAATGAAAAGTGTAGGTAGGGGTTAGTTTCCCCATTCCAAGAAAGTAATTGGAGATTTGTGATCCATACAGGATGGGTAGCGAATGTGGTGCTCCAATACAAGGTCGTTCTTATCAGAAGGGTAGTGCAACACCAAGGACTCGGACTGAAGCCTATGGTTGAAGGATAGGTCATCTCTAAGAAATTCATTCTACACCTGGAAATGGTGAGTCCATCTACAATTTGATGTATAATTCTTGTAACTTCTATGATTTATAGTGCTTATTTTATATAGGTTCCTTGAACACTTTTATATATGCTCATATTTTGGATGTATTGTGTAGATCAATGGAATATATGTGTGGGCTTATGTAAATTGATACACCGTTAGGAGTATGAGTAAAAAATATCTAGAAATGTAAGTACTGTAACCTTGAGGTTGGAAGGAATCATTTCTTATGGGACTTTTTTATACTCAATATTTCAGGTTTTGATATGATATTGGGGATGGATTGGATGGTATTATATCAGCACCATGTTGATTGTTACCATCAATGGGTAACATTAACATCCCTATAGGGGTATATTTATGTTCACCCTGGGGAATGGGATATCTAAAAAGGTTTCACATGGGTTGTTCTTTAGTGGTTGGGAGAGATCACATCCCATGTGGCATGTCTTGTGATTAATGGTGGGGGATTAGAGTAGGGCTTCCTTCCTCCTGTTGCGGATCGGTTCTAGGATGTGTTCCCTATGTAGTTATCAAGGATTCTTCTTGAGAGAGAGGTTGAATTGATTCCTAGAGCATAACATATTCTATTCCCCCATATATAATGGAATTTATAGAGATTCAAGAACATAAAACTCAGTCAAAGAAATTAGATAATAAAGGGTTTCTTTTTCTGAGTACATCACCTTGGTGATCAACAATTTTATTTCCATGATGTTCTACAGAAATTTGTGCTTATTTTTTTATTACCATAGGTTGGATTCAATTATATCTAATAATGGATACCCTCTTCTATGAATTGAGGATCTATTTGAAAATTTGGGAGATTCTTATATGTCCTCTAAATTTAATTTAGATCTAGGTATCATCAACTAATGGTGTGACCTTATGATATTTTTGTGGACTTCATTGATGAGTATTTATGGTTTATATGAGTTTTTTGTGATTTTTTTTGGGTTGACCAATGTTCCAGTAGTGTTTATGTCCCCAATGAACCAAATCATTCACCCATACCTAGATCAGTTTTTAGTTGTATTTGTGGATGAAATCTGGGTGTATTGAAAGACACATGATAATTATTCCAAACATCTTGACATTATCTTAATTACACTAAGAGATAATAGTATATACACCAAGATATCTAAATATCATTTCTAGATTGATAGGGAAAAATTATTGGGTCACATCATCTCTAAGGAAGTTGTGTCGGTGAAACCGTAGAAAGCGCAAGCAGTTTTATCTTGGTAGCATACCAATAATGTTTTTTATATCTTTTTTTTGATTGGTGGGATATTACTGATGGTTCATCAAATATTGTTCTTGTTTGGAAACCCCATATTCAGGCTTGACCAAGATGTTCATGTGAGGATGTTTTCTAGGAGTTAAAGAAGTGGTTGACTAATTCATTGATTTTGATCCTACCTAATATAGGTATGGAGTATACCTTGTTTTTTGATGCGTCCTATGTTTGTATTGGAGCAGTTATTATATAGGAGGATCGGGTTTTTATGTACACATCACATAATTTAAGGAATCATGAAGTAAATTAACCTATGCATGATCTTAATTTGGCCACTGTGTTTAGGACTTAAATTGTTGGTTTAATTACTTGTTGAGGGAAAGGTTTAATATGTATACTTGTCATAAAATCCTTATGTAAATATTCTCCTAGAGTTATTTGAAACTTTAGTAGTGAGTATGGTTTCAGTATATGTAGTCTTTTGATTTTGAGCTAGTCTCTATGTCAGGAAAGAGAAACATTGTTGTAGATGCTTTGAGATAGAAGACACAAACTCAGGCTATTTAGGAATCTAGTTCTGAGTGGATAATGATGGTTTTGTTTGCAGAGATGCATTTAGAGATTCAAGATGGACAAGGGAATATTTACCTTTCCGCTTTATGAGTTGATTCCACACATCTTAGTTAGATCGAGGAGATAAAGAATGAGGATCCTATATTTTTTGCTTGAGGGAAGGTTTTGAATGTGGGGAGCCACCTTTTTATTGGACTACTGATGATAATGACATCATTTATGTTTGTGTACATTTTTTTGTTTCTATTTGTATATGGGAAGAGTTTATCTGTGAATTTCATGCCTTAAAGTGGTTGGCGCACCCTGGTATGACCAATATGTATTGTGAGCTATATAGAAAGTATTGGTGTCCATGGATGAAGAAAGATGTTAAAATTTTCATGATGCGATGTTACACCTATCAACTGATGAAGGTCAAGCATCAGCGATTGGGTGGTTTCTTACAACCATTGGGTATTCTAGAATGGAAGTGGAATGATTTCATGATAGATTTTTTGTTAGGTATCCTGATGATGCCTTGGAATAATGATGTGATATGGGTTGTTGTGGATTATTTTACCAAGGTTCCACATTTCTTATGGATTTGAGAGACCATCACCATAGACTAGTTGGGTGATTTATATGTTTATAAGATAATGAATTTTCATGAGGTTTAGTGAACTATGGTTTCATATCAAGATCCATTCATTAATAATCACTTTAAGAAGGGGTTATAGAAGGTTATTTTTACCCCAGCATCTTTGAGTGTAGATTTCCACCCACAAATAGATAGGCAGTCAGAGCATACAATTCAGGTGTTGGAGGATATATTGAGGGAATGTGTCCTAGACCTTGATAGATCTTGGGTAAAGAACATGGAGATTTTTGAGTTTTCCTATGAAAATATTTATCAGAAAATTATTTCTATGGAACCATATGAGGTGCTCTATAGTAGGATTTGTAGATCCATGTTATGTTGGATGGAGACTGGAGAATCAAATTTTTTGGGGCCGAGTCTCATGCAAAAGACATCATATCAAGTTCAGTTGATTTAGAAAATTATGGATATGGATCAAAGTTGGTAGAATTTATTTGATGATTGATGCCATAATCCTCTTGAGTTTGTGGTGGGTGATTGTGTATTCCTTCGGGTTTCGCCAAGGTTGGGTCACCATTGGATTCAAAAATAGGGTAAGTTGGAGCCTAGGTATGTGGGGATGTTTTAAATTGTGAAGAGGATCAGACAGGTGGAATAATGATTGGATATTCCACAGTCTTATAGTGGCATGAATGATTTTTTTCATGTGTCAAAGCTTCTATAGTACCACTCAGACCCTTCCCATGTGATATATGTTGAATATGTTCAGCTTGAGGCTGATGTGTCCTTTAAGGAGAATATGGTTCATATTGTGGATCACAGTGATAAATTCTTGCGGGGAAAGACTATTACATGTCTTCGAGTGGTATGGAAGCATGGTAATGTCCAGGAGGAAACTTGGGAAAGGGAACTGGATGTCTGGTCCCATTTTACTGATATTTTTACCTTGGAGACTCAGGGATTTTTGGGAATGTGGCTTGAGGATCAGTCGTTATTGGGTGTGTAGGTTATAAAATCCCATACTTCTAATGAGGTAAATTTATTAAAAAAAATAAATCTCTATAAGTTGGATAATGAAATGTTTTCCAAGTCTATGAGGTGACTCAGAGGGTTTCCTAGGGGTTCAGGACATGAAAGGGTAGTAAAAGTATACATCATGTGTATGTATCAGGGTTGGCACATGGTTACTAGTAACCATGCACCATAAATGTGCATACCTATAGGAGGAGGTGCATTGTTGGTAAAAATGTTCATGGGGAGTGAAAAAAGCATGTATCCTTATAAAACTACATCCCCCATGGTTTTACAAACCATACTCGCTCCCCTAGAGGTCATGCAAACTGGCCCCCTCTTATACAGAGGGTGGTGCATGGTTGGCACACGATTTGGCCAATCGTGCAGCCAAACCATGTTCCTCATTAATGATGGGGAAATTAACCATTTTTTCCTCATCCTTTAAATTTTATCACTTCAATTTCTTCGCCATTCTCCCTAAAATATACAAGGGTGGTGAATCCTTCCTCCTAAACTTCATAAGAATAGATCTCCCTCATTTCTATGTTGTTTGGAAAGCCTTTGGGTGTGGATCGAAACTCTAAGTGAGTCTAACACTCCTATTCCTTTTTTTTTATTAGGTATTATGTAATCATCCTACTTATTTAAAATATATAAACCCCTTTTCTTACAGTGGATTTTGGGTTGGGGATTTGAAGGTGTTTTGAGATTGAATCAAAGTCCAAGGTTAAGTGAGCGTGTGTCTATAAAATTGAGTTAGGTGGTCAAAAAGTTGAATCCCATAGTATTGTGGTTAATTTTTTGTTTTTTTAGTTGTAAACATGTGATATGGTGTTTTTTTTCAAGGTTGAAATTATTAATTGGTTGGTTAAATGATGAATTTAACCCCTTATGATCCAAATGGGATACATGGAGGTTTATTAGACCAAGTTAAGGGCCACCAAGGGGGTGTGACACTTTAACATAGAGTTGAGTTGTTAAGGGTAGAATTTTATTATTGTGATATAGAACCCATGAAAATTTTGTGGACATGTTAACATGAGTTATGAAATTGAACTAATGATAATTTTGTCTAGATATTGACATGGTATAAGGGGGTGTTTTTTATAAAGTGATTGTGTTAAAATAATTATGGTTTGTAAATAGAAAAGGTTTTAATGGGATAAGGAATGTAAATAATAAATTTATTAATATAATAATGAATTTAAATGGTAAATTTTTTAATGGGTTGAGGTTTGAATATGGTATATGTGTTTAATAAACTAAGGTTTGTAAATGGTAAGTGCATTCAATGGGTTATGTCTTGTAAATGGTATATGTGTTAAATGATTAAAGAAGCATGTTCACATGGATTTGTGGTATTATTGGGGTATTGTAATTGAGTCTATATGACTATGGGTTAGGTTAGACTGAGTCTCTAATCCCCATAGAAATATTTCATGGGTTAGGGACTCAGACTAAGGCTCTATACCACTAACAAATTCATGGGATATGAATACATGGACTGAGGCTCATAGGTCAGTGTTATGTATTGTTTTGTGAAATGTTTTCTCTTGTGGTGTAGGTAACTTTATTACATCCCATTATTAATAGTTTATATGAATAGTATATTCCAAACTTCTTTTGATTAATGTGGCTAAACCATGGAACAAATGATGAAAGTGGCTAAATTTAACCTTGTTAACTAATGGAAAATAGTTTATCTTGTGTCTATCTTGTTATTAATTATGTACATACATACACTATCTATTTAGAATATATATTTTTGAGACACCATTGGTGGTGGCCTACTGAGTTGTTCTCACACCCTACTCATACCTCTATTGGGTACCCGAGAGGACTTCATGATTAGAGGTTAGGAAAAGGGCCCCATGCTTGATGGTTATGATGGGCATGGCATGTGCATGGATAAGGGATCCCAATATAGAGTCGGGACCCATTTTAGGGATTCTTCATCTTATATTTATTTTGGGATTCCATTACACTTGGCACTATATGACATAACATATCATATTTAATGTTTGGTTGTGGGATTGTAACAAATTTTGGGAAATGGATTCATGATGAATGGTTATTTTTTATTTATTTTATTTATTTAATATTTTATCTATTATGGATTACTCTGATAAAGAGGGTATAGTCCCTCTACATGTTCTATTAGACACTAACAACTAGTTATAATCCTCTGGAATATGGGGAGGTGTCCCTAAGGTCATCTAGAAAGCTAGATTGGGGAATATAATTAGTGGAACTCAAGTCGGGATGTTAAATTGTAAATTTTCAAGATTCCTACATAAAGAAATCCATCTAGTATTCTATGACTAGGTCATAATGATAACAGGATGAATTATGAGGGACTAGTACAGGGACATATTCTTGAGGTATCCCCTCCAGAAAATCATATTGAAGTGTATCCACCTAATGTAAATTATATAGAGACACCTCCAGTGGTTCAAGAAGATGATATTCTAAATGTTCCTCTGTATATAACACCAATATTTCAGCATTAATTTTAATGTTTTATTAGAAAATTATGTGACTTCCACTGACAAAGACTACTTTGGATCCATAAAGACCCAGTACCATAGGAAGTAAAGGATTATCTTAGGTTATTTTTATATATTCTCCATATTATAAGGACCCTGACTAATCAAATTACAGTTCTCAAAACTAGCCTTCGTTATGGTGAATCAGTTGTTGGTGAGGACTAATCACTCAGCTTTATGATGTATTTTCCCCAGGCCATAACTCCCTGATGTGACTGAGTCAGGCCTCTATAATACCTCAATCATGCCTCCTTGTATTCCAAAGGCAGTCAACTAGAAGTAAGGGTGTACATAATATAGAGTGGAGACTATACCCTCTATAATAGTGTTGCAATATTATCATAAGTATGAAAAAAATAAAATAATTGAACCAACATACATCTATATATAACCAACCCAAACAGAAATCTATAAATAACCAACAATACAAATAATAATAATAATACATCATATTATTCAATAATGTATTCCAAACTAAATGAGGTGATGAAATTTATAAAATTAAAATAATAAAAAACTCAAACAAGGACTCCAAAACCCCAATCTAAAACCTCATTCCTAGTCTTGTTCTAATTATCTAATCCCATTCAGTAAAGCACATAGTTAAGCATTGGGACCCTTTCCCTTTTCCAAACTTGCATCCTTGAAATCGTTCTGGGTAACAAATGGTAGCCTGGACTGGGTGTGAGTAAAATTTTGTATGCTAGCACCAATGGTGTCTAAAAAAATCCATTTTGAATAAATAATGAATGAAATAGTATGATAAAAAGAGGTATTAATTCATAAATTAAGGGTGAATATCATAATAAAATGGGAAATCATCATGATATAGGATAAAACTCAGGTTTAGGTAAACCTATGTTGATATAATTTTGGGTTTCTCTATCAATTATTGAATCTTACTACTAAGGATAGATCCCCCATTCCATTGGAATATTCTCCCTCCTGGGATAATTCTCTTAACACATGTATCAAGTAAACATAATCCACTCCCTCGGGCATTAAAACTAGGTTCTATGAAAATTCCTATGACAGAGTTTTTTATGTGTTCCCATGGATCATTACCCATACCAGGGGTGATGTAACCAATCATACTGGACTCCATGAGAATTCCCATGCTTGATCCACTTATGTTTTCTCATGGTGTATGACCATTCCAAGGGAAAAAGTATCACTGGACCCGATGAGAATTCCCATGCTAGGGATACTAACCTATGGAGAGGATACTAGACCTTATGATAATTCCCTTTCTAATAATGATTTCACAATTCAAAAAAATTGTAATAATATCCAATGAATTTAAATTCATTAAACATGCCTATCATGTTAATTTAATCCATATTTTTTAATTATAAAAAATTATCAATTATCAACCATATATCAAATTAAGACAAGTTAAAAATTATAAACAAATTGTAACATTCCATTTGCATGAATAAATATCCTAATTACCATTTCCATTTCATTTAATCGATATTCCATCATATTTTCCTGCTAGAACTATTTACATGATAATTAACCACATTCAACTTTGTTATTATTTATCCAACTATTACCATCAATTCACATGCTATGTTGATTAAAATTTTTATGCCAAAACCTAACCAATTAAGATTAATCAAGGGTATATAAGTCCATTCCATTAAATATATAACATAGAATCTAAGTCTAGAACACCCCTCGGTGGCTTCAAATCACCATTGCATTGCCAAGGGATGCAACTGGGTCTGAGGAAGATCTAAGGATATGGATTTCATCAAAAAACAGCTTAATACTAATATATGATCATAAAAACAATATTATGGGTCATTTACACTAATTTAAAATACTATAAATAATGAAATATACTTTATAATGTTGTTATAGTCCTCCAGCATCAAAATAATATAAGGAATAGAAATTCTTCAATGACTAAGGAAAAACTAGGTTCCTCCTTCCACTCATTCAACAAAATCCAAAGAATCAATGTCAACACAATTTATCAATCCTCAATCTGGTTATGAAAATCTAGATCTAGGGTTATCCCTAAGGGGAAATTAATTATACAATGATGATATGAACCGAGAGACTTATAATTAATCTATGGGTTTGTTACACTAATAGATAAAAAAATATACCCATGAGATTAAGAGGACTCCCAAAATCAAATAAAATGAAGCAAGAATTCAAGGGATAAGGGAATGAGGATTGGGGAAAGCATAGGGCATGATAATTTAAAAAAACTACTAGAAACGTCCTTATTCATGACATGAATCATGGTTTCACCCCATGAATATTTGAGATTCTATATATGATTAAAATAATGTCTCCTCAACTTCAAATTATGATAATAGATTAATGACTTGAATGAAATATCATTTCTTGAACAAATTATACCACAAAAATCATTACTTCCCTAAATGAATTTCATGGTGTCCTCTATAACCATTATGTTCATGAATAACCATTCATAGCGTGAATTAGTTCATGTGGCTAGCCATTATCTTCCAATCACATTTTCTCTCCGAACACCTCCAAAACACTAACCTAGTTGGGTATAAAGACTCTTCGATATAATTAATGTTCTAAAACAAAAATATAAAGAGTAATATACCTTGGAAAATACATAATCCTACAACCTCTCTATCGTATAGCACCTATCATGTGAGATGTTCTCCCACACATCATTGTGGGGTATCAGGGAACAACTCAGGCTATTCTTCCAGCATATCAGAATCCCTATCCCCTGTATCCTCCTGAAAACTACTATTCTACCACTATACTCGTGTTAGAGGAATGGTATATCCACATATATTCTCCTCACTATAGTCCACGATATGGATCGGATGCTCTCCAATGGATGAATCGACATAAAGGTCAACATCATTAACATCTATCATATGTGAATGGTCAGCATGATATATATGAAGATGATATAGGTGAAACACACCATGAAAGTGACTATAGCACCATGGAAGGGCTAGAGAGTATGCCACAAGATTGATTCTCTCGACTATCTCAAATGGATCGATGAGCCTGGTGTTATATTTCTTTGAACCCACGCATAATATTTCCTCATCGTAGTAAACAACTGAAGAAAAACTTAATGACCAACCTAAAACTCTATAGGTCACCTCATATGGCCATTATACACTATTTATTGACTTTTCATGGTCACCAGCCACTTTTTTTATCAGAAAAACCTACTCAGACATCTCTTGCATGAGATAATTTCTAATGAGTGTTGAATCGCCTAATTATAATAATCACATAGGTGAATTACAAATCCATCCATAAAAGTCCTCAAAAGGATCCTTTTTTTATTCTTGGAAGATATTATTATAAAAAAATCCATGATTTATAGATACTGCTCCCAATAACAACTAAAATCTATGAGATCGGCACTCAAAAAAATTTATATAATATTATTTGTCTATTGAAATTGGTTATTAGTATGAGGATGAATGGTTGTGAGTCGAAGAATGTGTATTCCCAAATCCTTCATAAGGAACTTCAATAAACATGATGTGAAATGGGGATCTTGATCAAAAACAATACACCTCATAACATCATTGAAACAAACTATCACTCAAACTACAAGACTTCACAGATCATCACCAATGAAGGTATCCTAGATAGGTAATAAATGGTATATCATTGTAAATAGATCTATGATCACCCATACTACATCATTCTTACAAGTTACCCCAATTAATCCAATCATTAATTCCAGGGTAAAATAATCCCACTTTCTTTCCAGAATCGATAAAGGCTACAACATCCTATCAACACTCTGATGCTCAGTCTTCACCAAATGATAGGTGAAAAATCATGCCACAAATCCCACTACCTCCTGTTTCATACTGACTACTAATTCTATAAATGAATACCATGATACATATTTGGAATACCGGGATGTACTTACCATTTAGAGGCATTGAATTCCCTCATCATTTCCTTGTGAAAACCCAAAGAATCTCAGACACAAGCATGGACCAGAAGAATATCACTACTGCTAAGAGACAATATTGGTGGTGGATCCCCACCAAAAAATATGTACCTATGATTTATTCCATTTGATTTACATAACATATCTATATTGATATAGTATAGTAGTATGGGAATCACTAATGTTGAAGTTAGAGTCACTCCCTACTGAAAATCCTAGATATCAAAATATTTATCTATAATAAATAATTAGTTGTTACTCAACAAAATATTCCCAAATGACCTCTATCTGGGTCTTCAGGATTAAGGCATCGATAATTACATTTCCCTTTCCTATACAGTATGCCAACTCAAATTCAAAAAACTATAGTTTCACTATCCACCTTCTATAATGAAGGTTTAGATCCCTTTGGGAAGAGATGTACATGAGGTACTTGTGATCCATGTATACCAAAACACTCTCACCTAGAAGATAGTTCCATGATTATATCTGAGAATGTACCACTAAAATTAAAATTTTATCATGAGTGGGTAATTTAAAAACATTTATCCTCAACATTCTGTAGACATAAGAAACCACTCAATCCTCTTATAATTGAAATTATCAGAGTTTGAATCTGGATGCATCATAGTACATACTATATTCCATACCTAGATCAATTAATCTATGAATCAGGGTTAAGTTCAACTTACTCTACATATCCTAAAAATCCTCCTCTCATGAATTTGACCAAATGAACTTTATCACTTTATTGTTAAGCTTGGACATTATCTATCCTAGATGGGTGTAGTCCTATATGAAATGAAAGTAATATTCTACTCGGTCTAGGACTATCTGATTATTTAAGTCATTATGAGGTCTCTCCTAGGATACCATTGTAGTAACCTTCTCTAAGTCCACTAACACTCCATCCTCTGAGATAAAGTGTCCCATGAAGTGAACTCCTTCAATATAGAATTAGAATTTTGAAAGAATGGAATATATTATATAATATATTACTATAATTAAAATGATTTCATGAAATTGGTAATGATCATCTATTGAATGGGAGTACACCAAAATTTCATCAGTGAAAACTACCACAAAATGATCTAGGAAGTGATGGACGATCTGATTCATCAATGCCATGAATATTTTGGTTGCATTCATCAGATCAAACTGAATCACCAAAAACACATTCAATCCACACCAACACATAAAAGTAGTCTGGGGTATTCTCAAGGTCTCACAATCAATTAATTGAATCCTGACCTCATGTAAATCCTATAGAATATCTAGGAACCTCTGAATTGATCAAAGAGATCATCGATGCAGTCAAGGAGATATCGGTTCATGATAACCACCTGGTTTAGTCTCTGAGAATCAACACATAATCATAATTTCACATAAGAAATCTTGGACTAAACAATGGGATAACTCCATAGGGAAGTACTAGGCAATATGAATCCCATTTCTTCCATATCATCCAACTAAACATTAAATTAATGAAACTTCACTAGTTTTATCTTGTATAAAGGAATAGAAAGTTACTCCCCTCCCAAAACCAACTTGATAGTGAACTTGATCTCCATATTTTCTTATAATCTATATAATTCATAAAAAAATATGTCTTCAAACATATCCACTACTAGAGGTTAATTACTCAATTTTATCCCAATATCATCCATAACAAGTTATAATATCAAATCCATGATATAATCCAATTGAAACTGAATTGGTCCTACACAAATAGCCTATAGATCCCATTCTCCATGATGGATATTGATTCCCCCTTCTTGAGATAGGAATATAACCATCTTCTATTAATATTCTATGTGATACTGATACAGAACTATCCAATTCATACCCAAAATCAAATTAAATCCTATCATTTCTAGTATAAGAAGACTCAAAATAATTAGAATCCATCAATTTCTAGAGAAGACTCATTGCAACATTTGATACCCTCTAATTGCACACCTAATTTCATGTCGATGGTTATAAAATTATCCAATCTTTTCAAAACAAAACCCAACCCATTTTAAAATTAAGCTGATGTTAAAGAATTTGATGCTCATGGATCAAGAAAAATGTAGTAAAGGGTAAATGATTATAGAATTTTTCCAATATTGAAGGAGGGTCCAGCATCAATAATAGTCATAGCAGATAGTCTGGTATGGAACTAAATTTCCCACCTACCATGGGGTCCAGTATGAATCTCCTTTAATACACCCTCTAGTTCATAATCCTACTCATTTATTGGGGTACCATGCCCCCTACCCTATCCTGAGGATCTAATGGAACTCTTACTACCTAACCACTGAGGGAAGGATGAGTCTTTACCAAACTATTGTTCCTATTATGATCCTCTTATAATTATTATGTACTGAGGGTTCCTATAGAAACATTATAGATGTCCCATATTTTAACATGAATGACCCAACATGGTTGGGAATAGACCCTAGAAGTGCCTATGGCCTACTCTTCTAAACTTAAAATACTACCCATGGCCATGGTACTAAGGTTTCTTTACACTCTCCTAGATTATCTTTCTATTACGTTCATAGTGATAATTTTCTTAGTGATTCTTCTTTCTTCCTGAAGATGATCCCCCCAATCATCCTTCTAGGACTGTATGCCCACTTCCTAGGGCCTCCTTTAGGATTCTTTCTGTGATGAGATCTTGATTAATCAAGTCACCAATGATTCATAGGATAAATTCATTCACCTTTGACTTGATATCATAACAAATACCATCCAAGAAATGGTTTTCCATTATGGTCCCTTCATATTCCAATGATTGTAAAAAAAATTGAAAGTCGGTAAAATGTACAATGTAGTCCAACACAAGCATTCTCCCCTATATCAGGTGTATGATCTCTTGAGCCCTCACATACCTCAATGTATCAGGATTTAAGTTCCTTAAGAATGTATCCTTCATATAATTCATGTTTATCTACACTTTTTCAATCCTATTCAATGATGTACCACCATCATTTGGCTTGTTCATGAAGCATATAAACAAAAACTATCACCCTCTTATTTGTGGGTGTCTCATTGTGATTGTTGATTATCTAGGTAGAGTAAATCCATTAATCATCTACATGGGGTCCTCCCAACCCAGTGGACATGGGATGATGCTACTTCTTGGTTTAGAGTAGACATTTACAGAATAGTGGGAGTAGTCTCCCTCTAAATATATCACATGAACCATAGGAAACTATCATGAAACTAACATCCATATGGTTCCCCAAATCCTTAGCAAGTTATGGATCAATTTTGGGAGGGGTGTGATAATTTCCACTCCCAGAATGCTCAACATAGAGACCAAATGGATTTATTTTCTCTATAAAGTTCAACACACTCCTAAAATCACAAGATACACAACAAAATCAAACTCAGAATGTCGATAGAATAACAAAGAACAAATTACAAAAGTTTATTCTAATAATGTATTAACTATTGAATTAGAAAATAAAAACCATTTCATTTAATACTTTTTTATTAAATTAGATATGTCAATATATTACATTTCATAAGATAAAAAGACCAATATATCACATGTGATTAATATATCCCTGGGTGGAAAAATTCCTTGAAACATATATCTAGTATGCCTACCATGAACCCTGCACACTATACTTGTGTCAAACCATCCAAAGAGTACAATCTCATAAAAGAGTAATATCACAAATGAGGTGAATCACCCAAGGAGAAATAAAATCACTTCTATAACAAAACAAATCATGAATAGAAATCTCATCCTGGAGAGCATGGACCTTCCCATTCACATGGGATAGTTACTCCCTTAAATAGTCCCATTACTAACTCCTAACAAATCCTAGTCTCCCATATACCTTTTCCTAATAGTAAAGAAATAGAAAATACCTAATCCCTGATACCACTTTGTAACATCCCCACCCTGGTACTCCCTTATGTGACCAAGTCTGGTCTTTATGATACCTCAATCAGACCTCCCCAAATTCCAGAGGCGGCTGACTGGATGTAAGGGTGTAAGGAATATTTTGGGGATAAAATATCCTCTAGAGTAGATATAAAATATTTGTGGAAATAAGAAAAACAATAATATAATCAAAACATATAAAATATAGATATAACCAACTCAAATAGACATATATATATATATAACCAATTATCAAAAGGATAATAATACATCATTCTAGGAAATAGTTTTTTGAACTAAATAACATGATGAATTTCATACAAGTAAACTAAAAATATAGGCAATTAAGGACTCAAAAATTTTGGTCCAAAAAACCCATGCCCTCTCTTATCACTATGCTCTAATCCCATCCATAAATGCATAATATCATGCATGAGGCTCCTTTCCCTTGTCCAAACCTCTATCCATGAAATATTCTTGGGTAATAAATGCTGGGAAAACATGGTGTGAGTAAAACTAAGTAAGTTGAAACCCATGGTGTATAAAAAATCTATTTTTAATATATAGTGTATGAAATAGTATTATAAACATGGGAATTAATCCATAAATTAATTTTTAATGTCAAAATAAACCTACTAACCCTCAAGATCTCGGTTAACACCTGGGGTCAGCCAAACCTACTTTGGTATGATGCTAGATATCTCATTTAAGTTGAGAATCCTACTTCATAGGTAATATCAACCATTATTTTGGTAAATTATCCTTCTGAGAATGAATTTCTAGTGTAATGTGTTAAGTAACCATACACCCTATCCTCAGGCACCAAAATTGGTCTTAATGTGAATTCTCAGTATAGAGTCTTCTATGTGTTCCCATGGTTCGTTACCCATGCAAAGAGATATGTAACCAATATTAATGGACTCCATGAAAATTCTCATGATGGAGCCTCTTGCATGTTTTTGAATCATAGTACCATGCCAAGGGAAAATGTGTCACTAGACCCAGTTTGAATTCCCATGTTAGGAACACTTCCATACCGATTGGACATCAAACCATATGTGAATTCCCATGCTAAGGACGATTTTACAATAAAAATGAAATAATATAAACTTTATTTTAATTCTTAAAAACTAATAAATATTTTAATATAATCCATATTGGTTAGTTATCTCTAATTACAAATCATTAACCATATATCTAATTAATCCAAGTTACCAATTATCACAAAATTATACCATTCCCTTTTCATGAATAAATATCAAAATTACCATTTACAAGTAATTTAATCCATATTACATTATATTATCATGATAAAACCAATTACATACAAAATATCAACTTTTATCTAAGTGATTTTTTATCAAGACATTTACATCTATTCAAAAGTTGTGATGATTCATATTATTAAACCAATACATAAGCAATTCAATATAATCAAGGTTCTCTATGTTTATTCCATTTAATGTCTAACCTAGAGTTAATGTTTGGGGAACTCTTTAGGTGGAATAAAGTCTACGTCTCATCATCAACAGACCAAATAGGGTCTGATGGAGGTCTATTCATATGGATTTTATCAAATAGTGGTTCACTAATAATGTTGGATCATGTGCACTCAATGTCAGTGAAAACACACTAATTACATATACAAGAAATAATCAAAAAAAATTTAGGGATTACTTATATACCACAATCCTTAAAATCAAAGAGTATGATTAAATTACTTAATGACCAAGATATAACAAGGTTCCTCCATCCTCTCTTTTAACAAAACCCAAAGAAACTCTATTAAAACAAGTTATCTATCTCAGAACGTGGTATGGAAATCCTGATTTGGGTTTCTCTACAAGGTAAATCTAGAAAAACAAAGAGGACGATGATATGTGAGAGGGTTAACTTCAATATCTAGGTCTAAAACAAAAATATCCAATGAAATATACCATTTAGTATAAGATAACTCCAAAAAATTCTTATAAGAGGGTTCGAATTTGTGAAAAAATACAATGAGGATCAGGAGAATCACAGTGAATGGAAATTTAAAAAAAAATATTGGGAACAACCTTATTCATGATTTAAAACATGGTTTCATGAAGTGAATCTTCATTCTTCCATATACACCAAAAAACTTCCATGGCTTCAAATTCCAAAAACCAATGACATTGGTAATAAAATCTCAATCGATGAGCTAATTCTAGAAAGAAAATCAGTTATTCCCTGAATGAATTTCATGGAGACCTCTAAGAACCATTCCTTTCATGAATATAAATTCATGGATTGAATTAGTTTAAGTGGGTATACATCTTCTTCCCCTAAATATTTCCCCATGAAAACCTCTAAAATAGTAACCTAGCTGGTTATGAGGAATCCTTGATATAATTAAAGGTCTCAAACAAAAAAAATAAAGTGTAATATACAAGGGAAAAGTTAAAAACATACACATGATAATGGGATACTCTCAAAGATAGAAGTTTTTTGTTTATTATATTTTGAGTATTATCATTCAACCTAGTTCTTTGGGTAGATCCATGATCTAATTGAGTTACTACATTGTGATATGTTAGTTTTGGAGTACATGTCAAGGGTTTCTAATAGCATTTCCTACTCTCTTAATATAATGTGATATGGATACTTCTAAACATGATAGTTTGTATAGGACTTCTAAAGTGGCATCTGATATTTCATGGTCTCCTTATTCATTCCATATTATACTATAGTGTTAGATAAAT
Organism: Viscum album; assembly: GCA_963277665.1. Taxonomy (NCBI): domain Eukaryota; kingdom Viridiplantae; phylum Streptophyta; class Magnoliopsida; order Santalales; family Viscaceae; genus Viscum; species Viscum album. The sequence goes on from OY728161.1 coordinate 435,020,472, forward strand.
CCTTTTCGAAAGAGATATTCTTGGTAGAGGGGCATCGAGAAGTTAGTGTAGGTAGTGAGAATAATAGAACTAGGTTTACTGTAGTAGCTGGAAGGTGTCAAACATTATGTTCTTGGATTAAAATTCATTCTCATACCTAGACCTAGAAATGAGAATATATATCATAAGGATATCATAAAGGGTCTTATAATCCAGTTGATGGATGGTGATATTCTTATAATGGGTGAGGTCACATGACTTATTATTTCCCAGACTAACGCACAAGAGAATATGGGAATAAAGTGTGTGGACCCCCATGTCAGAGGAAGCATCATGATATGGGATCTCTCAGGAATAGTTATGAAGACTCATAAGGAAGTTATGAAAATAGAGGTCTTGGCATAGTCACATATGGTAGAGCTACTAGTGGAAGATGATGATGTAAACTATTTCCACCATAACCAGGTGGACCACACTAGGCTCTAAGGTCTGCTGGAAGAGGGTGTGGTTAGTTATTGGAAATGGATGTATATGACCAAGCTACACATGAGTTGATTTGATGTATTATCAGTTTATTATATACATTATGTCTAGTATATTTTGACATAGTCTTGATTCATTCATTCATTTCCATATCTCATGTATAATATATATTGATTACAATAGAGACTTATACCCATCAGCTATGGAGATGGTTCCTATAGAGAGTTATTATTCTATTTCCCACATCGATCGATAGTAAAAAATTGGTGTGAAATATGATGATAATTTTGTGGTACCTCATAGTCATTGTGATTAAACCTTTTGGTTACATTATATTGATGGACTAGTTGTCTATATTGAATTCATATGTGGAAATTTACCATATGAATGTTATATGCCTATGGGTTGATGGGATGGGGATCTATTTCATTGATTATAAAGAAATTTTTGTAGATTTAGTGGGGTTCATCAATATGAAGAAAAAAACATTCACCCATCATAGTGCATGTTTGGCCCTTTGTGCAGTGGGATCATTAGAAATATATCTTTTAGTAGTAATGGTCAGTTATATAAATGTCATTTTTAAAGATTTTTTTGCACTATCTTTAAGGAGGTAGATAAAATTATTCATTAAATCTATCCAAGGAAAAAACTTATATCTTCTATGGCATATTGGATAGCTTTTTCTAAGCTTCAGGTGATGAGGGTGAACTTGGAAGACCTTCTTGAGATGGGATTTATAAAACCTTTTATGTCCCCTAAGGTATAGATTTTATTTTTCATGAAAAGGAGGATGGGATCTTGAGACTATGCATTGATTATTGTCTCCTAAATTTGGTGAAGATAGAGAAAAAGTACCCATTTCTGATGATATATTACCTCTTTGACGAATTCAAAGGCACAAGGTGGTTCTCAAATATTGATCTCAAGTTTGGATACCATCAGTTAGGGTTAATAAGGATGATATTCTAAAGGTGATATTCTGATGTTGCTACAAAAATTATGATATCATGGTGATTGTATTGACTAATTAACATTCCATATTCATGAAACATATGAAATAAATCATTTAGCCTTTATTAGACTAGTTTAGGGATGTATTTATAGATGACATTCTCAATTACTCTATATATTTATTGGAGCATACAAAGAATTTTAGGATGGTCTATACATAATATTGGATAAAAAAATATATGGTAATATCTCAAAGTGACATTTTTGGATTTGGTAGGTTTACATTTTGGGGTACGTCATCTCTAAGAATGGTTTAGTGGTAGATCCAGCAAAGATTGATGTAATTATCTCTTAAGAGCCTCCCAAGAGAATGTCATAGGTGTGGAGCCTCCTTGGATTCAAAGTGTATTATCAAAGGTTTGTGGTATAATTTTAAATGATTGAAGACCCATTTACTATTGTGACATGGGAAGAGAATCTATTTTCTTGGAAAAATTAGTTTACAATAGCCTTCAAGGAACTAAGGAAGAGGTGGATCAGTTCTTCGGTAATGAGACAACTATAGGAGTGTGTCACGTACGTGGTGTTTTATGATGCCTTTGAGAATTGTATTGGATTTATTTTGATATATAAGTGTGAAGTGATATTTTATGGGTTGATTTATTTGATACCCCATGTATATAACTTCACATCCCATGACTTGGAATTGTTATTGTTAGTCTTTACCTTGAATTTGTAGAGAAATTATCTACTATAGAAGCATTTTTTTATTATCCAAACCACCAGAGTCTTAGGTAAATATTTAACCAGAGAGACTATAACCAAATATAGAGTTATTGGGTGCTATTTCTATAGGAATATGACTTTGATATGGTCTATAAATTATTTAAGGTAAACATTTTGGCATATTCCCTTATTAAGAAATAACGTTTACACTTGGTGGAGGAGTTGTGAGTGTATTTGGCCTCCCTTTAGATAACCATGGTGGAGGAGTGATGGACAACTTATCTTTAGTCCTTAGGAGTGACTCTGCATATTCATCAGTACGTTAGAGAGTATTAATTGGGGTAATGTTTATTTTTATGTTTTGTGTGGTTATATATCCTCATTATATGCACTATATGGATTTTATGAAGGTTGGAAGTGCATAGATATTTTCATGGGATGGATGGATAGTTTAATAACTTTGAATGAAGATTTTTTTAGGGAGATTCATACCTCCTACATGGAGAAACATATATGAGTTTAAAATATATATCAGGTCTTTTAGAGTTAGTTTTGGATAGATATCATGAGGTGAAATATCCCCGATATTTTTTCACAATGCCTCACACATTAGCAGGTCAAGGCTGAACATCAAGTTCCAATAGGTCTAACTCTTCCCATTGAGATCCATGAATGAATTTTGGATTATATATCAAGGGATTGTATGATAGGTTTTCAATATAAAGTGAGTTTTTATGATTCTATTTGGGCAATTGTTTACCAAAATTCCAATTTGGCACACTTCCTTACCATCTGAGAGAAGAGTTTTGTTAAATTTTTTAGTGATTGTATGTGAGGGAGACCATCTGGAATTATAGAATATCCACAATGATCATCTATAACAATAAATAATGGGTTCTTTCATGGTTTTGGAGAGTTTAAAAAATGGATTTTGCAACTGAGTTATGAATGAACATGGTGTTTCACTACCAGACAGATGGTCTGATTTAGAAAACCATCAATTTTTTGGAATTTCAACTCTGTGATTATGTTTTAGATTTGACTAATAGATGGTGATGTCACATTACATTAGTGTATTAAACCAATAATAACTATTATCACTTGGAAATAATCCTAGAACCATTTGAGGAACTATATTGTAGACTCTGATAATCACTGTTGTGCTAGACTAAGATTGGCAATACATATCTTGTTTCACCATAACTGGTGTGGGTGGTGACAAAGAAGGTTTAGGTGATCCATGAGAATATAAAAATAACATATAGTCAATATAAGTCTAAAATAGATCAAATTTATAGGCCATTAATGTTTTAGAAAGGAGATCGTGTCTTCCTAGGAGTCTCCCCATGATAAGGATTATCGAGATTTGGTCAGGGCAGTTCACTATTAGTGAGGTTCATTAGGCCATTCCAAATTTTAGGGAGGGTTGGAATGGTTACTTACCTCTTAGACATACCCCATTAGTTTGAAAGAGTGAATCACAGATTCCATGTTTCACAATAAAGGATATATTTTAATGACCCGTCACAATTTGTGGACTAGGGTAAGGTGGGGATTAAGGATGGAGAAACCTTCTTGGAGAACCCGGTGATAATTATGGATTGAAATGAAAGGATCCAATATGGAAAGACCATTATTTTAGTAATATTTATTTATTAGTATGGTAATGTATAGGGGAGATACTAGGGGAAATAGATATAGATGCAAGCTTAGTTCCTCCACCTTTTTGTACAGCTTGTTCTTCTCAGAAAAAAAATATTTGAAGGTGTAGAGAATGAAATATGTCTAGTTTTTAAAATTATTATAAATTGAATATTTATTTATCTATGAATTATTACTCATATTTGGATTGGGGTTTTTGGTGACATGGGACCCTAGTATTAATTTATGAAAAATATGAAAGATATTAATGTATCAACTTTCATTATCTTAGAATTAATGGTTTTCTAATTGATTGATGTATCGTATGGAATATATGTGACTATAGTTGTTTTTAGGTTGTGGTTTTTACCCTAGTAATGATATAAGCTTGGTCATCATTAGAAGTTTCATTGATTTATAGTCATTGGTAGGTTCATTAAATAAATTAAATAAATAATTTATTCAATTTATTAAATACCAAACCTAAACCCATCCTCTATAAATAAACATTTATAAAAAACCCCAAGGGTTTTCCCTAGTGCTAGGAGATTTGAGAGGAGGAGTAGATACATCATTATAATTGATGAGATCATTAAATTTTATTGATGATAAACAATCCTATATATTTTTGGGATGAATGAAAAATGTAACTGAATCCTTAATGACATCACTAGAGAATATGTTCTTCATCAGTGATCGATTTTTTCTTGTGGTGTGGATCATAATTGTATAGATTGTTACCCTATTATTTGACTTATTGTATAGATTTTAATTATATACTATGATTTATTCAATTCTCACCATGTACTATAAATCCCATAAATTTCATCTTTTCTGCTATTTTTATTTCACCTTTTTTGTTTAAAATATTTTGATCATTGGTTGGGTTCATAATGGCCAATGATGATCCCACTTTTTTATTTCACCTCTTCAATCTCCCTTATGTGTTCCCTTAATCATTGGCCCATGTGGTCAACAATTTATCATTTCTAGACTGGATTGAGCACAATTGACCCCTGTAGTCATGACAGTTACATGAATAACATTGAGATTGATTCCTTTCATATGGATCAAGGAAGATATATAGATATCAAATGAAGTTCCATTTATAAAGAACCCTTTTGGAGAAGGGAGGTGAAAAATAAATTTCCTCAGTTATGGATATTCCCCTTTCCATAAACTGAAGTTCCACCGATTGTCACCTATAGACTGTTCAAGGTTCTGGTGCTCTACTAATGTGTATAGCAGCACTTGGGTCGAATCCTCGATGATGATACTTTTTATAGTTGATTATTTTTAATTGATTGTATTTTGATTGGGGGGTTTGTTTTAAAAGCTTAAATAAATTGATTGATTGTTGATGTTTGATTTAACAATTTGATAAATATTGGGGTGATTTCATTATTAGGGAGTTAATCTTGTGATGTCATGGATCTTTTCTTCATATTGAAATAAATTACCACCCACTACACAAGATGAATTTGATCAGAATTCCCAAGTGTTAAGGTTTTAATCCAAGCCTTAACTTAACTTAGTGTTCTAATATTAATTATATATTTTTTATGGTAGATTATTTACGGTTCCAAAAATCCATGGAAACCACAAGTTAAAAAAAATATTTCATTAATCCATGACAATTTATGTTTAACATACACAATGTTAACTCAAAGAATATTCATTGAGGAAAATATATTAAGCACTTAACATCCCAAAATTATAACTCACCCCAATGGTATATTTACTCCACCACTGGTTTTTGTTAATAATCTGGTTGTAATGTTTATGATGGTGAATTATTAAAAGAGTAAAAATAAAGGGATAAGAAATGAGCGGTGTTCCGAACACACACACGAGCGACGAAGAGAATTAAAAACAAAATTTCTATTGAATGGGAAAGAAAAAGAAGAGATTTATTTTAAACATGATTTTTGAAATTTAAAGAACATTAATATTTCAAAACATAGGGTAGATTATAATAAGAGTTAATGAGAAAGATACTTGCAATAAAACTAAATTAAAAAACAAACACTTATGATATTACAAACGAAGGAGAATACAAAATTAAATCAAAAGAAGAATTGAGGAATGGTATCTCAAGTAGAAACATGAGTATTATAGATCCTCCCAATACTTTGGCAGATCCTCTTTCATTCCAACCTATCCTTATTTTCTCTGAAATTCCACTCCTTGTAAGGAGATAAGGGGGTTGTATTTATATCCCAAGTAGTTTGATGGTTTTTATTTCAAATATTCCCCTCCACTTTCATTGCCAATTTGATAAATTAAATAGTTGAATCTGGAGAAATTTTATTCTTAAAAGTTCTATATATTATTTTTGGAATTCGACTCTCAATATTTTGTGGCATTTGGACTTATACAGCCAATATTATGGTGGTTTTAATAAACAATGTTAAACTTTCTATTTTAATCCATGCTTTTTTTATGGCCAAAATTTGAATGAGTTTTTGAATAGTAATATGCCCTCAAATCTGAACACATTATTCAAAAAAGTAGTCCACATATATCTTAGATTTCACACTGAAAAATATAAGCTCAAATTGATGTCTAGATCAGGATAAAAGTCATGTTTTTTGTTTTTATTTCATTTCCCGGACAGAATGGTGGTCTGGACTTCATAGAATTATTTGGGGGCCTTTTTAGTAGATTTGGGGCTTGAAATTTTTATCCAATATGAATGGTATTTTCCCACGACTTTTGGTGGAAAATAAATAATTTTAGACTTATATATTGATCCCAGTAATTCAATATTCATGGCTTGTCCATTTTCTTTATAGATTCGGTTTGCCTTCTTGTGTGGTCTATATGACCATTACAATGGAATAATTGACCAATTATTCCTCATAATGATATGTTGGAAATTGAATAAGGAATCCTAGAAGAGAAGAACCATGCAATTTGGATAACAAGGGTGAAAGTTATAATTAAAATAATAAACTGACTCAATTGGACTACTTCAAATAATGTTCAAAAATTATATTTAGTATTAAACATGAGTATCTCACACCAATTATGAACTTCTACATGAAATTTACTAAATGGAATATAAAAAAAGATATGAATAAATGAATAACTTAAACTCTCTCACACTTAAATTTTTGTATATCCTCATGTGCAACAAAAAACATGACTAAATCATTCTCACTTTCCAAGAAATATTAAAAAAATCCCCAATTAGGGGAGGTTTAGACAATTTTAATCATCCAAATTTAACTCAACCACAAAAAAAATGTTAACAAAAAACATTTTTCATGCTCAAATTTAGAAATAGAAAATGTGCGCACTCAAAACATACTCCTCTCAAGATGATAAAATTTATTTATGGAGGTTCACTTATTCACCAACTAAAGGTGAAAATCTTAGATTTTGAAAGAGATCTTAGTTTCTATTATCTATCCTAAAGTGCACAAGAATCAAGAGATCTTTTAAAGGGGTTTTTCAGTGGCTATAGGATGGTAGAAATTTAATATCCAAGATAGGGGATAAGAGTAGTAAAAAATCATCATGGGTAAAACAATGCACAATTTTTTTGAAATGAAACATGGAAGGAAATGAAAACACAAATTTACAAGGGCATGGTTGTGTGAAGAAAGACACAAAGGGGGGTGAAAATTTGAAGGGTAATAGAAGATTAAATATTTAAAAAATACAAAACATCTCCCAATGACAAAAGTGTTATTTTTTTCTTTTTCCTTTTCACATTTGTTTCAAAAGATAAACTTGAAAACGTTCTCACAATAATATCCCAACCCATGTTTTATCTCCTCATGACACTAATTGTAATAGTTATAACAAGATCAAAGGTTTAGGAAGAGTGATTTTTAACCTACCCAAGACACAACCCTTTTTTTATTTTATTTTTTTATTTTTTTTAACACTTGTCAATAACATTTACAAAATTACATAAATGAAAGTCCATTCCCCAAAACACAATGAATGAAAACCTCTCCCCACACTAAAATGGATGTGTGTTCTCAAGTATAAGAAAACACATTAAAAATAAAGGTAATAGCACCCAAAATAAAATCCATGCCCCACACACATAAATTTCAATTAATTATACAATATAAATACATGTATATGTTGGGTTGGACAAGGTATTGGGCTTGTAATTTGTCTACAAAAAAAATATTCTCATATGCTCTAAGGGGCTTTCAAAAGGAGGATTAAAGTAAGGGAAATGGGAGTCTATTTGACTATTTTGATTCTCATGTGGTAAAAAAAATTCCCCTATCATATTAATTCACACCAAAGTAGGAAATTCAGCTAAAATTTCCACAAACTTAAGACTCAAAATCGGGGGTGAAAACATACATTTTGAAAATATGGCCATAGGTGTCCTTGGCATGAAAGATAATATTGTTCCTTGCGGTTGGGGAAAATCATTTTTTAAATGAAAAATTGATCATTCAAAATTTTTTGGTCTTGAAACAAGATTCATTATCCAAAGTAATGATGAAAATACAAAATTTTTGAGATGAAAACATGTCTTTTTTACTCCCCAAAATGGTTGTCAAAAATTTCAAAAGTAGATGGTGAGTAAGTATGACTCTTTTTGTTTTTGTTTATTTTTTGCATTTTCTTTAGTTTTTTTAGTGTTTCTTAAATACACACCCACATAAAAGATAAAGATAAAAAGAAAGTGTTTCATGAAAGAATTTGTAAAAAAATGAAAGAGAGAGGAAGAAGAAGAAAGTGGGAGAGAGAGGAAGATAGAGAGAGTTAAATATAAAGAGGTCCCCCCTAGTTTTGATTTGGTGGGTTGTCATCCCAATCCAGTGGTAGGTCTATTGTAGAATGTTTGGATTCGATGGAAGTCGATGTGGTTCCATAGATGTGTTTCCTCTCATGTTTAAGCTTTAATAGATGTCCATTAATAATGAATGTCCTTTTGGAAGAAGGATCTTAGACTTGCACTACACCAAATGGGTAAACATTAGTAATAATAAAAGGACCTTCCTAATGAGAATTAATATTACTTGGGTAAAGTCAAAATCGAGAATTGAAGAGCATTACCTTTTCACCTTCATGAAATACCTTCCGCAGGATGTGTTTTTTCTAGAGTACCTTATATTTATCTTTTATAGATTTGAATTCTCATTGGAATCAAGTTGAAGCTCCTCCAATTCAGTCAACTACAACAATATTTCTTCAATAGATTTTTCACAATCAAAATTAAAAAAATTCATAGCCCAAAAAGACTTGTGTTGGATTTCATCTGGTAAATGACACTCTTTACCAAAATACTATCCTAAATGGAGACATCCCAATGGTTGTTTTATAGGTAGTTTGACAAGCCCAATGTTCTTCACCAAGTCTTTCAGGCCAGTATTTTCTAGTGGGATTAACAATTCTATGAAGCACTCTTTTCTCTTATCTATTATAAATTTCTTCCATGCCATTTGTTTGGGGTGATATGCAGTTAAAGTTTTTTGTACAAAACCATTATTTTTTCCAAGATATTTCATGGTTATATTACAAAAATGGGTTCCTAAGTCATTGATCAAGGCATGGGAAATTCTAAATCTATGGAAGATGTGGGTTTTTAAGAACTCACTAAAAGTATGTGAATCATCCTTTCTAGTAGGTTTGGCCTCAAACCACCTAGAAACATAACTAGACACAAGAATAATGTATGAGAATCCATTGGAAAGGGGGAATGGTCCCCATGAAATCGATGCCCCAAACATCAAAGATCTCACAGAAGATTAAGTTATTTTTAGCCATTTCATTTATTTTCGAAATTTCGCCAAACTTTTTGCAAGTGGGACATGATTGAAAGAACCCATGTGAGTCCTCAAATAGTGAAGGCCATAAGAATCCAAAGTCTAGGACCTTTCAGGAGGTCCTTTGTGGTCTAAAGTGTGCACCTACAAAAATTGGGTGACAGAATTCTAAGATGGATGAATGTTCATATTCATCAACACATCTCCTAACTACCATGTCATCCCTAGTTTTCCAGAGATTATTTTCTTCCCAAAAATAGTATTTTAAATCACTTTTCAAATTATTTTTTGTTCTTTTGAAAAATCATTCGGAGAAAAACAACAAACCAAGTAATTTACTATTGGGGAATACCATGGTGACTTTAGAGTGAGAGATAAAAGGTTCTCAGTGGGGAGTTTCAGATCAATGATTTCTGAATGAAAAGAATTATAGATTCTACTCATGTGATCATCCATAGGGTTTTCTTTTACTGTTCAATCTTTTATTTCAAGTTCAAAATATTGGAGCATTATGATCTATATTTTTAGCCTAGGTTTGGAATCACTTTTCTTGAGTAATAATTTTATAGCAGAATGGTCTATGAAGATTGTGATATTAACACATAAGAGATAGGGTCGGAATTTATCTAAGGAAATAACCACTGCTAAAAGTTCCTTTTCAATTACATTGTAGTGAAATTGAGTTTCAGACATTGTTTTTGGGTAATAATAGATGACATGAAGAATTTGTTTTCTCTTCTTTGAACAAGAACATCCCCAATGAATCTATCAGAATCATCACACATCAACTTAAAGGTTAAAGACTAATCTAGGGGTGCGATTATCAGGGTAGATGTAAGAGCAATTTTGAGTTCAACGAAGGATCTTCTTCAAACCTCATTGAAATAGAAAGTGATATCATTTTGAAGCAACCAAGTTAGTGGGAGGTAAATACTACTAAATTTATGGATGAATCCCTGATAGAAACCATCATGATTGAGGAATGAATGGATGTATCGAATAGAAGTGGGTTCAGGAAGTGATTGGATCACTTCAATTTTTATAGGATCAACTTTAATACCCTATTTTGAAACTGTGTTCCTTAGAAAAATCCCATTTGAAACCATGAAGTGACTTTTTTTCAAAATTTAACACAATGTTACACTTGACACACTTTTTAAAGACTAGAGAGAGTGAATTCAAGAAATATTAAAATGACTCTCCATAAATGGTAAAGTCATCCATGAAGACTTCCATGTATTGTTCAATAAATTCAAAAAAGGTACTCATCATACAGATTTGGAATGTGGTATGAGAATTGAAAAGGCCAAAAGGCATTCTTCTATATGTATAGGTTCCAAAGGGTAAAGTGAATTTTGTCTTTTCATGGTCCTAAGGTGTGATTGGGATTTGAAATTAGTCGGTGTATCCATCAGAAAGAAATAATGTGACTTTACAGCTAATCGTTCTAGAATTTTATCAAGGAATGGAAGATGGGCGTGATCTATTCTAGTTTCAACATTCAATTTCCTATAATTGATGGACACATGTCATTGGTTCTTCACTCAATTTGTGACTACCTCACCATGCTCATTTGTGAAAATAGTTATCCTACCCTTCTTAGGTACAACTTGAATTGGATTAATCCATTCACTACCATAAATTGGGTATATAATACCAGATTGAAGAATATTGGTGATATCTTCCCTAACTACCTCAATTATGAGTGGATTGAGTCTTATTTGTGGTTGTCAAATTGTTTTGGAAGATTCTTCAAGATGGATTTGATGCATGCAAAGGGTAGGGTGGATTGCCGGTATGTCATCTAAGGTCCAGCCTAAGGCATTTTTTCTTCTAAAAACTAAAAAAGTTATAACTCCTTGGTTTTAATAAGTGAAGAGGATATAATTATAGGATAAGAATGATCATGGAAAAGGAATTCATATTTCAAATGTTCAGGAAGAGGTTTCAGATCAGTCTCATCTTTCATTTGTGGGTTAGACATCTCAAAAATGGAGGAAGGGACTTCAGTTGATTCTGATTCATTTTCCTTAATACTATCCAAGGTGGAGCTGTAGAGATAAAAGTTGATATGGGATTCAAGAGAGGTTTCAAAATCCTCTAGATTTATAGAGTCTATGAATGAGAGTTCCACATCAACTTCCCTATTTAGGACTTGGTTAATGAGGATGAAAAATTCACAATATCCTTTATCATTAGAACATGAAGAACATGATGGATTGGGGTTCAATTGACTCTCAAAAGTGTCCTTAGAATCATGGATTGAGAATTAAGAGTGATCCTAGGATGGGTATCGCATGGCTTGGGAAATGTTGAACTTGACCAGTTGGTCACCAAATTTTATGGATAAGATTCCTAAATAGACATCAATATTAGTTCTCACTATCATTATGAATGGTCTTCCTAGAATTGGGGGAGATCAAGAAGAGTCTGTATCACCTTCCATGTCTAGTATATAGAAATTAGTATGAAGATAAGATCATTCACAGTAACAAGGACATCTACCCTTAGTACTAGCATTGCTTCGATTAGACAATTGAATGACAACACTTGTTGGATATAAGGGACCTAGAACAAGGTGGGAAAAGATATATTTGGTCATGACATTAATTGAGTCTTCTAGGCCTATAAGTGCATCATCAAAGTTTGAACTCCCAATTTGTAATGGAATTGTAAAGGTACCTATATCTTTTCACTTTATTGGAATATATTATTGGGTGAAAACATTTTCTAAGGTCCTAAGATGAATCTTATGGGTGCAGAATTATTTGAGAAACATCGAATACTTAGGGAATTATTTTATCTAATATAAGAGGGTAATTTTGACTTCAACACATCTAAACATGTCTACCATTTCAGTATTGGGATCAAAGGACTTCCTTATCTTTGAAATGGCTTGAGGAAAAGGAATTGGGTTCCTAAGTGGAATGGAAGGAGGTGAGGGAATGGCTTTAGGTTCCTTTTCTAATTTATTTTTCTATTAATTTTATAGGTTAACATTTAAAGGGTATTTGGAGGACTAATCATGATGAATAGAAATTTTCTTTCCTGATCTAAGTGTAATTGCACTTATATTACCCTTGGGGTTGGGTAATTGTTGATTTTGGAGTTGGGAAGAATTTTATTGTTGTTGCTAACTCAAGTGGGATGAAAGTTGACCAATTAGGGATTCAATATTTTTAAGTCTATAATGGGTGAAGGATGAAAGTTCTTACACTGCACTTTCCCATGGTTGTTAGGAAGAAGTTTCATGTACCGCATTGGGATTACCTTGATTTTGGTTATTGGGAAAGTTCTTATATTGGGTTGGGAATTGAGAAGGCTGATTAGGATAGTGGAATCCATAAGCAGAAAGAAGAGGATTCATATGTTGAGGTTGAGGAACAAAACGATAAGGCTGTTTAAAGTTACCAACACCTTGACCATATTTTAATTGGTTTGGATTTTTAGGAGTGAATTGATAGGGATGAGAAATGGGATTACCATACCTCAAGCCTTGGATAAAGGTATAATAGAAGGGCTTAGAGTGGGGTTAGATGATGTTTCTAATGAACTGACCTAATTGTTGAGGGTTTGTATTCCTCTAAGGATATACTGCATTGAGCTCCATTTGGCCAAAGGAATCAGATGTATCCTCTTGAAGTTTTGGACATGTGTCAGTTGGATGATCTAGTGACCTAGAGATTTTACAATTCTTGAAAGGTATAGGGAACAAATATTGTGGAGAATAGGAGTTTGGGGAATTGTTAGCCACTACTAGTTGTCTCAAAAGACCTGTAATTTCACTCATCCACTCGGTCATTTTGTTTGGAACTATAGATTGATTCTCTTGGACTTGTTTGACTGGAGAATGTTCTCGATTATGGAATTTATGTGTGTTTTATGTCATATTTCTTTTGATATCTCTTGCAGTTGTAGGAGTTTAATCAACAAGAGAACCACCACTTGTAGCATCAATGAGAGTTATCTTCATAGCCAATAAACCCTCATAGAAGTATTGGATCAAGATATGTTTAGGGATTTGGTGGTGTGTATAGGTTTCCACAAGCTTTTTGAACCTCTCCCAATACTCATGGAGTGATTTATTTGGGAATTTAAGAATACCACTTATTTTGTTTCGAATAGAAGCAATACGAGAAGTAAGAAATAATTTTTCTAATAAAAGTCACTTCATGTCATTCCATGTGGTTATGGAACCAGGAGGGAGGTATTAAAGCCATGACTTAGAATTTTCAGCTAAGGAGAAAGGTAATTCTTAGAGTTTTATTCGTTCCTCAGAAACCCCTTCAGGATTCATGGTATAGCACACCACTTGGAAATCTTTAAGATGAATATGTGGATCCTCGCCAGTTAGCCCATGGAAATGAGGAAGAAGAGAAATCAAACCCGATTTGAGTTCAAAGTCAGCCTCTATGTTTGGATATTGAATACCAATGGGTTGGTAATTCATATTAGGGAAATCAAGTTCTTTTTGTGTTTTTTCCCTAGGATTATCCATATATAATTTAATTGGTTGTACAAGTACTAGTTTTGTATTTATTTTATTATCCCTAATGTTCCTCCTATGTTGGTGAAGAGTTCACTCAATTTCTAGGTCAAACAAATACAAGGGATTTTTTGTGAGGTTATGGGGCATTCATATATATTTTTTAAAAGGAGGAAGATGGGTTTTTCTTTGTTTTTTTCATTTATGATTTTTATGGGAATCTGGGTTTTTATTTGTGTTTTTTTTAAATTTTTTTTATTTTAAATTTTTTTGTTTTTTTTACCTCAACCAAAAACTAATGACTAATTAATGCACAATCCTTGAAAATAGCTCCATTTTAAGAACAGTCAATTATTCCCTATTGACCGTTTAAGGTTCTGGTGCTCTTCTAATGTGTAAAGCAGCACTCGATTTGAATCCTCGGTGATGATACTTTTTATAGTAGATTATTTTTAATTGATTGTAATTTGATTGTGGGGTTTTTTGCATATATTAAATGAAGTGATTGATGGTTGATGTTTGATTTAAACATTTGATAAATATTGGGGTGAGTTCATTATTAGGGAGTTAATCATGTGATATCCTTGAGCTTTGTTTATATTTCATTAAATTTACACCCACTTCACAAGATGAATTTGATTGGAATTCCCAAGTGTTAAGGATTTAATCCAAGCCTTAACCCAACATAGGTTTCTGGTCTTAATCATAAATTGTTTATGGTAGTGTATTTATGGTTCCAATAATCCATGGAAACCACATGTTAAAAAAAATATGTCACTAATCCATGAAAATTTAATTTTAACATACACAATGTTAATTCAAAGATTATTCATCGAGAAAAATCTCTCAATCACCTAACATCCTTAAATTATAACTCACTCCAATGGTAGATTTACTCATCCATTGATTTGGTTAATAATATAGTTTTAATTTTTATGATGATGAATTATAAAAAGAATAAAAAGACATGGATAAGAAAAGAGTAGTGTTCCGAACACACACACGAGTGATGAAGAGAATTAAGAACGGAATTTTGGTTGAATGAGAAAGAAAAATAAGAGACTGATTTTTAAAATTATTTATGAAATTTATAGAACATTAATATTTCAAAATAGATGGTAGATGATAATAAGAGTTAATAAGAAATATACTTTTATTAAAATAGAATTACAAAACAAACACTTACGAGATTACAAACGGAAAAAGAATACAAAAGTAAATCAAAAGAAGCATAAGAAGAAACTAGAGTATGTAAGTTCCTCCAAAGTAATTGAAATATCCTTGGATGTGCCAACAGATCCTCCTTTTCTCTGAAATTCAAACTCCTTGCAAGGAATTGAGGGGGTTATATTTATAGCCCAAAGAGGTGGACTATTTACATTCCAAATATTATCCTCCACTTGCATAACCAATTTGATAAATTATAAAGCTGAATCTAGAGAAATATTCTTCTTAAAAGTTTTTTATATAAATATTGGAATAAGACTTTAAAATTTTGGTGGAATTTGGACTTGTTTATCCAAAGTAATGGCATTTTTAATAAATAATGTTAAATTTCCTATTTCTATACATTATTTTTCTATGGCCAAAATGAGAATGAATTTTTTAATAGGAATATTCCCTCAAATACGAAAACATTATTTAAAAAAAATCTGCCTATATCTTAGATTTCACACTAAAAATTCTCAACTCTAATTGATAGCTAGATCATGAGAAAAGTCATGTTTTGTGTACTGATTTCATTTCCCAGGCAGAATTTTTTGCTGGAATTCATTGAATCATTTGGGACCATTTTTAGTGGTGTTGGAACATGAAAATTTTATCCAATATGAATGGTATTTTCCCCCTACTTTTGGTGGATAATCAATAATTTTAGATTTCTGGATTAATACTAGTAATTCAATCTTCATGGATGGTCCATTTTCTTAACAGATTCTGTGGGCCTTCTTGTGTGGTCCATATGAACCTTTCAATTGAAGAATTGAACAATTATTCCTTCTAATGATATGTTGGAAATTGAATAAGTAATCCTAAAAAATAACCATGAAATTTTGATAATCAGGGTGAGAGTTATAATTAAAATAGTAAACTGGCTGAATTGAAATACTTCAAATAATTCCCAAAAATTATATTTAGTTTTAAAACATGAGTATCTCACACCAATTGTTCACTTTTACATGAAATTAACTAATAGGAGTATACAAAAGGTTATGAATAAATGAATAACCTCATCCACCATAGGTAAATAATTGATTATCAAAGGTGTATCATGAAAAAGACCATCCTGGATTAGTATAGTCACTAAGAGGGGTAGGGTGAATCAGTGATACCTTTTTATTTTATGTTATCTTTCTTATGTAAAATACTTCTCCTACTATTAATTATTTATCACTTTGATAAGAAATATACATCCATGCATCCATAGGAACACAAATATTTATAAGTTTCACTACTTAAAAATAGTATCTAGTCATTGGTATGGTTTAAAAATAATTCAATACCACACAAATCCACTAAAAAAGTCCTTTTGTGTGGATAGACAAAGTAGGAAATACCCTTAAAATTGTGGAGAACTATGATTGATGCAATAGTTAATTTACTTATTCTAGCATTAATGATGTAAATAAGCCTTTGTAATTGGTTTTGAAACCTTCACTAGTTGGTTCTGAACATGTATCTGTACTACTTCAACAACTTCCAATTTTGTAATTCTTCATAAAAAAATTCAATTTCCCACCTAACTGTAGGTAGAAACAACTCTTATGGACATCGTATGAAAAATTAGTCTCATACCTCAGTCAAATTCTTCAGTCTAGAATAAATTCTGAATAAATAGTCTTAAACCAATTCTGAATCGCTGCTTTATTTTCCTAAATTAGTATGTCTGATTGCTTAGTCCAATCCAAAAAAAAATTACTGCAAGATCTTCATTGCACTTATTCTATATGGAAAACATTCCTCAAGAAGTTTCATCTGAAAACCTTCTTCTATGAACACAAAACTTCAATGAGCTCTCTCTCTCACCACATGTGAATAGTTTCAATGTATATTCCTCAATTCTCTCTATATATAGGTCCACTATTAATGAATGTGTGGGAAACCAATTTTATTTTCACAATCAAACAAATTCCAAAAACCTGAATTTCCATTACATTTTAGCTTTATCTTTGACCATCTTAGTTCTTCTCAAATATTCAGAATTATTCTCAAAAACATCTTGAAACTTCACAAAACTTCATACTTCTTTAAACTTACAAAATTCTTTTTAACTCAACACAAGTTTATATTCCAATATACTTTGTCACGCTGATTAAACATGTGTAAGATTTAAGACTTCCCATTTTGATGATCTAGATGAACTTGTTCTTCCATAAACATCAATAAAACATACAAATACTTTGATTCCCTTAAACAACACTTTAGGATCATCTTTAGAACATTTCTCATTTTATTTATTTGTTCAAAAAATACTCAAACTGATGAATATTGCATCGGATAAAGTTTGTCCTTTGATAATTTATCTATTTCACATTCTATCTGAGGATTCTTGACCCAAATGATAATAAGAAACATTTTTTATCAATCAAATTGTTTAAATATATTTTTGAACTTCATCAGATTGATCATTATATGATTCCATTTGATGGATTAGTCTCTAGAGCTCATTTGGTTTATCGATCCCAACAACATAAAAACTATGTTCTTCCTCCATTAAACTCTACATCCAATGACATAAAGATACCAAAACAAATTTATGGATTGGTGTTAGAGACTCATCTGATTGACTAGTGGCACATTGTGTCTATTAGACCGATTTCAGCAATAAATTATTTCATTCCAAATCTCTACAACTAATGGTTAATCGTATGGATTGGTTTGTTTAGTGGATAAAACAACCCGATGGATCGACCAGTATGACAGATTAGTTAATCAATACTTCTAAAAAACCTATGACATTCAAAATATCAATGAGTCATCCTTTAGAAAATTTCTTCTTCCAGTGATCCTCACATCAATGATCTATTAACGAAAGACTTTGACTTTGTATTCTCTCTTATTCTACAAAATCTTGCTTGTATCATAAATTCATCATGATGTTGAAAACATTATGATAAGAATATCATCATATAAATTTGGTTATAAAGTTCTGTAACTTCCCATATTTTCAATTCCATCTTTCTTTACATCCAAACCTCAATATGTTTACCAATACTTAGAATTCCCAACCACATTTTCTTCCCCTTTCTTACAAAAATTTTGGATCACTGATTTTTAGTTAACTTATGATGTTAAGAACATAAAAAATAGAAATCTGTCATCAGATAAAGTATCAAATATCTCAAAAGGCATTCTGGATTTGATAAAACTTCTCACTCTGATCAAAAAAATCATTTTGGACATAATGTGAGTCTAAGAAACAACTTCAACTAGAAAGCATCTTCATACTATAAAACTAGATTTGATGGACTTTCTTACGCATTCTGTTTCCAATATTATGAGTCTTGTACAACTTAATCTAATCACCAACACATACAATGTGAATTGATATTTTATTATAATAAAAAGATAAAAATCAAACACTAACCACTTCTTTCAGCATCCGAAAACCACTTCCAGCCAACTTGGTCCCAATAAACTCCCCCTTTGGATTTTTTTGTCAACTAGGGTTCATAAATCACTAAAACATTATTACAAAAGCTATGGATCAATAATCAATAATTATAATCCCATGTGAGAAAACTAATTATAGGAAATAAGAATCATTGACCATAAAACCATGTTTTCCAAATGTAGTGACTTATGAAACAACTTCTTAGACAATAAACTTTCAAACATTCCACCTCTCCACAACTTCATTCCTTATATAGAAACATGTTTCCAAAAACCACTTCAACAAAATGTTACAATAGTTCCCATGCTTAAATGATGAGTTTACATATTTTCCATAACTCCCCATATATACATGATTCCTTAAAAGTATTAGCATATATCAATGGATAGATTTATGAAGCATCGTTTTTTTGTCCCCCTTGACAACACTATCTAAATATTTTATGAGAGAGGGGATAGAAACATATACATAAACCATAGATAGGAACATACTCCATCTTGAGTTCATTCTTCACCACTTTTTCTTTAATAAAGTGATATTTGATATCAATATGTTATGAATGGTAATTTTTTAATGGATTTATTGAAAGGTTTATAACACTTGGACTATTAAAACCCAGGAATATAAAAAACTTTTCTTCAAAAAGAAAATCATCGAACAAAGTCTTCATCCACATAAGTTACATTGTAGATTGAATGTCTAAAACATACTCAGATTTAGTTATGTTATGATTTGTAGAGTCTTGTTTTTTAGTATGCCAAGTCACAAAAATTTTCCCCAAAAATAATACTCCACCAGATGTGGATCTTCTATCATCTACACTTCCTACCCAATAATATTCTATATACCCAAATAAATCAATTATTCTTGAGTTTTAATATCCAATTATGAAATCTATTGCACCATTGATATATCTAAGAATTATTTTTCCAGCCATAAGATGTGATTCAGTTGGGTAACTTTGAAACCTTAAATATAAGTTAACAATATACATAATACATATTCTTAAAGTGGTCAAATATATCAAAATTCTGATCATCTTTCAAAAATCCATAGAATAATTTTCTTTTAATTATCCATATTTAGATAACATGGTTCCCACTGAAATTGGTGTGGAAACATTTTTTTAATTCTCCATGCCAAACATCATGAAAATTTCCTTAGAATAATTCTTCTGAGGAAGAAAAATGTACTTCTTATTTTGTGAGATTTGTAAGCCAATAAATTATTTAATTTCATGGAGCTGGTACATTTCAAAAAACTTCTTTATCTCTTTATAAAACCTTTCAAAATATCATTCATTATCCACAGAAAAGATAATATCATCAGCATATATAATAATAATGAGGGAAATCTCTTGAAATTCGTTAATGTAGAGATTACAATTAACCCTTCCTTTCTTAATGTTTAATATCCTTAAGATGGCATCCAATTTGGAATACCAATCTCTCAAAATTTTCTTTAAAATACTCAAATATTTCATTAAATTTCACACATAACTTTCATATTTTCCAATAATGAAGCCACGTGGTTTTTCAACATAAACATCTTCATCGAGTTCTTCATTTAGAAATTAAGATTTCTCAACCATCTAAAAAAAATTATAAATTTATAATGAAGTGATTACAAGAAAGATTTTGATTGTTTCAAATTTTGTGACTGGAGAAAAATCCTCATCAAAATTGATGCCTTATATTTGTGACTATCCTTTTCAAACTATTCTATCTTTGTTTCTTATCACTTCACTATATTCAATAAACATATTTTGGAATACCCAATTTTTACTAATAACATTTTTGTTATTTGGTTTAGGAATAAGTTCCCATGTATTATTCTTACTAATTGGATTCAACTATTCATTCATAGAATGAATCCACTCCTAATGCTAAAAAACATCATTTGTATTTTTCAGTTCAACTTTTGAATAAAAATAAGTGTGTGAAAAAACTTTTGATGTTATTCTTGTTTTAACTTTTTTCCATTGATCACCAATAATATTTTGAAATTCCTCATGTTTCCTCAACCTTGGGTGTGATGAACAAAATTCTTCTGCATCATTGGTAATAGATGATTCCAATTATTCCATATATGTGACTTCACTATTGTTGGAATTATTTTATTGTTTCTTAACAATAACTCTTTCATATTCTTCATCTTCCCCTTTTGTATGTGTATATGGAACATCTTACTAAACTTTTTCAAAAACATTTACATCAATAGAATCAAAAAATATTCTTATTTAATTTTTGAATCATCAATATACTCTTCAATCCTAATCATGGATGGGAAATAATCTATCTTCACCAATCCAGTTAAGATTTACAAGATTTAATAATTTTTTCTTTATGATTCAAGGACTCCCAAAAATATATTAAATTATTTAAACAAGGAGTTTTGTCATAGAAATTTTCATATGGATTCATATCAGAACATAGAATATAGAAACACTAATTCTGAATATAAATTATTATATTCATTGCATGTATCTATAATTCCTGAGAAAGACCATGTTCAATTAAAATTGTATGCCCCATTTAAACCAAAATTTTATTCTTTCTTTCAAAAACTATATTTTGTTGTGTTATATATGGTGCATTGAACTCATGATTAATTCCTTGTTTTTTAACCTAACTTCTAAATTATCCATTCTTGTATTAACCACCATTATCAGTTCACAAATTCATCAAAGAATACCAAGATTTATTTTCATCTCTTCTTTTAAAACTCTTAAACATATTCATAGAATCTGATTTATGTTTCAAATACATAACACTAGTAATGTGATTAAAATCATAAATTAATTAAATAAAGTAATTATATCTAAAATTTTATTGTTTAATCATTGGCCCAAAAATATTTTAATGAATCAATTATAAGGGTCAATTTAAACGAATTCTACATTATTTTTCATAGATTTTGTAATATTACCTTACTAAAAAATTGAATAACACAAATCTATTCTTCCTGTCATATCAGGAATATCATGAACACTATCTCATTTTCTTAACTTACTCATGTTTCTCTAACACATATGTCCCAAAATTCTATTCAAAATTTTATTTTCCTCCATTATGCCAAGATATAATTACTTTTTAACATCAATATCTTGAAACAGGTTCCCTTTTATACATTGGAAACTTGTAACAACTTTTCCATATTTAATTATTTTCAAAACAAAACCTTATTTTATGGAAACATATTTATTAACTTCATCAAAAAAAATAAACATGTATCAAGTTGTGTTTAAAACCATCAAAAAATAAGGACATCTTGGATTCAACATTTGTTCCCTAATAATAACATATCATACACCTTTGATTAGGTGAGATTCATCATTTCCAAATATTAGAGTTTCTTCTTCAAAGTCTTTTAAATTCTTTAACAATTCAAAATGTTCTATCACATGGGAAGAATAACCACTATCCAGATTCTAGGGTTGTTCTCCTTTTATTTCTTTGAGATCAGTTTCTATAATAATAACTTTTTCATTACATTTATATTTCTTCACGTCCAAATTTTGAGAAATGTTAAAAACATGTGGTTGTGAGGGTAAAAAAATACATCCTCTATAAATATTCCCAAATTTTTAACACCTTTCACAAATAGTTTTAAAAGGTTGGAATCTATTTTAAAAATTCAAAACAACCCTCTAATAATTCCTTCATTTAGAGGATTGACTCCCCATCAAACACTACTACTAGTAACTCATATAATTAGTTCTAGTAATTATAGTTTTTTTATTGAACCAACACATATTTTATCTATTCTCAAATCCACCAAAATACCAGTATTACCCATATAAAAATTACTTACCTTTGTAACAACCATACTATCTAGATTTGTGAACTTGTTTTTTAGAAACTCTCTTTCCATTCCTATTAGAACATTATTTTCCCCTAAACATCATGTTATCGCCTATAATTTTCTTCTTCAATTCATATATATTATCACCCTTTTTAGAATAATCATTAGTAGAAACCTTTGTATAATAAATATGAATTTTAGAAAATTTTAAATTCTAAACTTTATTGGATTTTGTAACAAACATGATTTTCCCATCATTCATCTTCTTAGGAACAACTTATTCTTTCTATTAAACCTTTGAAGTTAACTTTTATTGATATTTATTAGGTTTAAACTTTCCATAATTCTCAATAATTTCAAATATATAGTTTTTGAAACATGTAAATCCATACTCAACTTTAGAGAACATTTTCTGAATAATTTCTAACTCTGCCTCCATTTATTTTAACATTACTTCAAGATGTTCATTACGGTTCTTTTATTTTTAAAGGTAATTATTCATACAACCAACCTATTCTAGTAACATAGATTTATCTTCTAGAAGAAATTATTGATTATTTTTTGTTTTAAATTCCTTTTTGAACTTATTTATTTCTCTTTTAAGTCATACTATATTTCTAATACATTCTATCAACTCTCACTTTTGGTGAAACTCTAACTCAGTCTATTCTTCATCAAAATGACTTCTTCCAAAATTTTCATCACTAATTGTTGAAATAAATGTATTTTTTATACCAACCATAGTAAATTTTCCAACTTCTACTTCTATATCATCATCCTTTTTATCTTTATACAAAAAATGTCTCCTTTAGTATTTAGAGATCTTTTTATATTTTCCCTTGTAATTGGGTTTTGATTTATCAACATGGTACTTCCAATATCTTGTTGACCTTATTTTATCTTTATCACTAACTTCTTCAATACTTATTCAAGGAAGATTAAAAAAATGTTCCCAATAGCTCTATATTCAAAACATTTCTATGGTATCTTCCCTTATTATTTTCTTATACATTTTTTCACATTATTATATAACAAGATTAAAAATTCATCAAGATTATTACTAACCTCGTTATCAGATTCAGTGTCACCACCTTCTTTTACTTTGAGAATATTCTTAGATTTTACTTCCGTAGAAACCTTGAAGGACATTTCTAGAACAACATTTTATTTTATTTTCATAAAATTATCCCTTCTCATTTCATATGTAATGAGATTATTGTATAGGTTATCCAAATATGGTGTTTTAGGGTCTCTATCTTCCAAAGATGAAACTTTGTCATCAAAATTTTCCAGAAGAATTATAAATATCTTTTCAATAATGGTTTAATCTTGTAGTTTCTCTCCAAGACATATTATGGTGATAAAAATATCTTTCACCCTTTTAAATAAGCCATCAACCGACTCAAACTCACCTATTTTAAGGGATTCATACTTCAACCTCCATATTTTAAACTTTTCCTTATTCACCTTCTTATTTCCTTCATAAACAACTTATCTTATATAACTTTATAAATTCCAACTCCCTTCACTCTAATGAATTCACTTACATAAAGTTATGACTGTAAAGAATTATTAGCTCTTCTATCATTCACTAAATTCTTCTTGTCAACAAATGTAAGAGGAACATTCTTCACTATAGGAGTAAATACATCTATATTAGCTTCCAAATCATCATACCCATGAGGCATAAAAATAATTAATTATCATATCTTTCTAGATATGATAGTTATTTCCATAAAATACTACAATCTCTTTAATGTTCACACAATTCATTTTATCCATAACAACTTCTCTATAAAAACTTCAGCAAAGATTAAATGAAGAAACCTTTACTCTGATACCAATTGAAAATGTCCAATTAGGATCAATATAATCATTGAGAGGTGGGTTGAATCAGGGATAACTTTTTTTTGTCTTTATTATCTAATATTATTTTCCTCTTGTTAAATATTTATCACTTTATTGGAAAAAACATTCACATATCTATAGGAACACAGTTATTTATAGTTTTCACAATAAGAGTATCTAGTCAAAGTCATGGTTTAGAAATAATGAAATACCACATAATAAACTATAAACCAATACTTTTGTGTAGATACAACTAGTATGAAATACCCTTACACTGTGTAGCACTATGATCAATACAATAGTTTATGTTCTTCTTCTACTGAGAAAGATGTAAATAAGATTTTTTATAATGTGTATAAATCGTTACTAGTTGGTTCTGAACAACTCACTATTCTTCTTTAATAACTTCTACTTTTATATTTCTTCATAAAATAATTCTTTGCCTTCCCACCCAGTAGCTGATAGAAACAACACTTCTGGACTTCGTATGAATAATCAATCTGATACCTCAATCTGATTCTTCTTTCCAATTATTCATTTTCTATAAAAGTATAAATAGATAGTTTGAAACCAATTGTGAATTTCTTCATTATTTTCCTAAATCAGTCGGTCTAATTGCTTAGTCCGATCAGGTAAACCCTGACAACAAGATCTTCCTTAAACATATTTTTTCTCAAAAAAATTCATTAAGAAATTCAATATAAAAATGTTTTTCAAAAAAATTAAAAAATTAGTGCTCTTGATCTCACCCACACTTAAATAGTTTCAGATTGAGTTTTACTTTTCAATTAATTTATAGGTGTTCCTAAAATCGAATGGGTATGAAACAAATTTTATTTTCCTACTCGAAAAAATTCCAAAAACTTGAATTTCAATTATATTATAGCTTCATATTTCACCAATTGAGAAATTATAAATTTTTTTGGATTCTTCTCTAAACGTGTTGAAACATCCCACAACTTCATTTTTCTTAAAACATAAAATATTTTTTCCAGTCTGATATTATTTTTCATTCTTATACTGCTTTTCACTCTGATTAAAAATTTGAAAGACTAAACACTTCTAATTATGATACTCTAGTTGAACATGTTCCATCATAAAAATAATTGAAACATATAAATACTTCTAAACCCTTATAAAACACTTCATTAGTAAGACTATAACATTTTACTATTTCTTCTTTTGTTCAAAAATTCATCATATAGATGAATACTGTAAATAATGAATTTTAGTCTCTCATGATTTATTGGTGTCACATCCTTTACGATGAGTCTTGACCCAAATAAAAACAAACAACATTTTTTATCTTTAAAAATGGTTGAATACATTGTTTAACTTTTTCATAATGATCGGTATGTGATTCCATCTGATGGATCTGTATCTGGTGCTCATTTTCTTTATCGATCCCAACAACATAACAAATCTATTCTACCTCTTATAGAACTCAACATCCAATGAAATAAAGATACCAACAAATTTTTTAATGTACTGGTGTCAAAATATTCTGTGACGTATTTTTGGCACATCATTTCTTCTGGTGTTATTAATGACTTATTTATTTTAGACTATCGACAACTATTGATTAATCTTATGGATTGGTTCATTCGGTGGATCGAACAGTCCTATGGATTAGCTAATCCAATGGATCAGCCAATTAGTACTTTGGAAAGACCTTGACCGCGCTGTCATGACACGTCAAATTGATTATGTTTTTAAGGTTGATTTATAGTCTTGGGTAGACCCTAGGTCATCTCTCAAGGAGCGTTGGTAGGTTTAGAGTGTGTATTTTTAATAAAAATGACTAAGAGAGGGGGTGGTTTTGAAAAGAGTTTAAAACAATGAATTAATTGAAATAGCTTAAAAGTTGAGTGACCTAGTGGATTTTGAAAAATATGAGATAAAATAGTTGATGTGATTTTACTACACACATATCAAGTTCATTGTTCATAGAGATTCATCTTAGGTTTAGAGTAATTCATTGGTTGGAGTTAATTGGAATCCCGATTAATTCCTAAGCTTTTATTTCAATGCTTTAAGGACCAAACCTTGACGTAACAATCATATTGTCAAGGTCCAGTACTTATGTATGGAATAATAGCTTACAAATCAGATTGAAATCTCAATAAGTTGGGTATTAAAAGGATTCTTGTGATGTCCAATCGGAACAACACATGTCACGCACTCAAAACCTCACACCGATCGGTTAGAAATTAAGAGCATAACACTCACATGCATCAAATCAAGCATTCAAACCTGAAATAAAATAAGATACATGGAATGAAATTTTTAAACACCCAAATCAATCCAAACTAGTAGCAAGTGTATGCATCGTAACTCCCTTGACATGTGTGTAGCTCCCTCACAACGAACACCCAACTTTTAGCTCGACATCGGGAGGAGGAGGAAGCTCGGGTGTAACTCCTTCTTCATCCTTGATTACCCTATGAGGATAGGGGCCTCCAGAACCTCAAAGGTGATTAGGAGACTCCTCTAGGACTCCAAATTGGTAGCACTTCACTCCTTGGCCGAACTTGCAAATGGGGAGCCCTTGGTGCCCTTTTTAAAGGAAAATTGGAAGGTGGTTTTAGGCACACAGATTTCATCAATCCACTTGTATCATGTGTTTTGGTCTTCATACAGCCTTATCTCACTTTAGAGAAAATATTAAAGTTTTATCCCTATATCTTGAATGTCTCCACCTAAAGTTTGGAACCATTTGGACAAATAAAGCTCAAGATATTGATAAAATACAGAACACCGCATTTGACTTGGTCCAAATTCGGTGTCTTGGACAGATCAGTTATAATGGTCCCCATAAATCTGAATCAGGATTGGGTTCCTTAAAATTAAATGTATCCTATTAAATTTTGGACAGCCCCACAAAATTTCAGACCATTTGGATGCATGGATATTGTGTACTATGCAAAACACTGGACAGATGTCCATGGATCCATGCAATTTTGGCCCATTTTTCTTCCACTTCATCAAGGGCCCTCCAAATCACCTCCACCTGCATTGAAATAATAAAAAAAAGTAATATTGCCCATTATAATCTTGATTAAAATTAATTTACTGATTCAAACATAAAGTGCAATTTATTATTATATTTGGAATATTCATTACAAAACTAGTTTAAAATTGCGGTGTAAGGGTGGAATAAAACAGTGAATCGTGGTACGATCACACCCTCACGCCTAAACATTTGCACTCCTGGGCAAAGTCACATATCCAAATACAATGATGCATATATATATATATATATATACTTCCAACATCCTGAAGATTTATCATGTGAGTAAATTTTATTTAAAGTAAAGTGATCAATGCACGAACCACACCAAGGAGTTCTTCCTAGTGAAAATAGAAAAAGATGTCTCATAAATCATATCATAGCGAAATTAAAAAATATTCAAGATACCCAATTAAGAAAGGAATTAAGAAGTAAACCATGACACTAATGCTCTATGTGTGTGTGTGAAAACCATTCCATGTTATTCTTTCCACTTACTATCCAATAAATATATGTTAATTTAACATTTTTCATCTTAAATGGTTGTCACCGAACCTGTCCTACATCCTTTCCAATCATATTTCAAGACCCACTCATTTAAGCATTCCCATAAGTCAAACCATAATCTCCCGACCTAGATATCCCCATATGTTGCACATTTCATCACTCCCCTCATTTATTATTATTTTTTTGAAGTTTCAATTGGAACAAATATCACACTCATCTCTCAACCCTTGTTTGATCTCCTCACGACACTAATTGAAATAGTTATAACAAGATCAAAGGTTGAGGATGAGTGGTTTTTGAACTGCCCAAGACACACCATTTTTTTTTGAGGGTGTACAACAGTCGGACATTAGGTACACACGCATAGGTCAATCTGGTACAGTAATGAAACAGATCGGATAAGTAATGAACATATGGAAATATCATTTAAAGCAGAAAAATATTAACCCAACATATATTTACCTTATATTAAGTAAGAAATAATCACACTTTGTGGTTTGGTACAAAAATTTGTGGAGATATTAGTGACACAGTTTTTCAAAAAACTACTCACACAAAGGGCATCAATCGTCTCAAAGGTTTCACATAGATACGACCATTTATATCATTGACAGAAAACCAATTCACTAAAAATCACTCTCTAATGTTAAATTCTTACAAAAATTCTTTTTATCCTTTGTTATGGTATTTTTACTTTCCCCACTTTATGGTCGCCACATCATGGAACTTCGAAATTGTTGATGGGGAAAAATGAAAATGCCATAAAGAAGGCCAAAAAGAGAAAACAATGAAAATTACTAACTAACCCAGGAATGTATCCACCCCCCCCCCCCCACACACACACCTAGAGTATGCAGTGTCCTCACTGTAGTAAAAGAGAATGTGGGAAGGAAGGATAAAACCTGGTGGATGTTATTCATAGTTTTCTTCTTGAACTTGGAGTTCCTCCATTGGGGACTCCAGAACGGGTTCATGAAAGTGCTTCAGCCGCTGCCCATTGACAGTGAATTTTTGCTTGGTTTCTTCATTTTGAACCTGAACAACACCAAATGGAGAGACATTAGTAACAATGTATGGTCCAAACCAGCGGGAAAGAAGCTTACCGGGATGCAATTTCATCCTTACATTGTAGAGGAGGACCTTCTGCCCAATATGGAACTGACGATGAAGGATAAGACGGTCATGGGCAGCCTTGGTTATCTCCTTATAAATCCTAGAGTTTTCATATGCATCTCTTCTCATTTCCACTAGCTCCTGAATCTGCAACTTCCTTTGAGCACCTGCACCAGAATGATTATAATTGCATTGTTTGATGGCCTAGTAGGCCCGGTGCTCAATCTCAACAGGGAGGTGACAACTCTTTCCAAACACAAGACTATAGGGTGACATTCCAATGGGAGTTTTGAAAGCAGTACGGTAGGCCCATAATGAATCATCAATTCGAAGACTCCAATCTTTCCTGTTGGGTTGGACCATTTTTTCAATAATTTTTTTTACCTCTCTATTTGACACCTCGGCTTGACCATTAGTCTGTGGGTGATACGCAGTAGATACTCGATGACCAACCCCATACCGATGCAAAAGTGATTGCATTGTTCAGTTGTAGAAATGAGAACCCTGGTCACTGATGATGAACCTCGGTAATCCAAACCTACAAAAGATATGAGTTCTCAAAAATTCTACAACTGTTCTGGAATCATCTGTCCTTGTGGCCCGTGCCTCTACCCATTTTGATACATAATTAATGGCCAAAAGAATGTACAAGTTTCCAAAAGAATTAGGAAATGGCCCCATAAATTCAATGCCCCAAACATCAAAAATGTCATGAAAGAGAAAGGGTTGTTGTGGCATTTCATTCCTTTTAGAGACATTCCCCATTCTTTGACAACGAGGACAAGATTTAAAAAATTCATGGGCATCCCGAAAAAGTGTTGGCCAAAAGAGAACTGAATCAAGAACTTTGTGAGAAGTCCATTGGGGACCAAAGTGGCATCCACAAGCAAGAGTGTGGCAGAATCTAAGGACAGACTGAAACTCGCTATTGGGAACAGAATTCCTAAGGACCTGATCGCTACATGTGCGCCAAAGGTAGGGGTCATCCCAAATGTACCAATGAGACTCATGTTTTAGACGTCTGGCTTGGTTTTTGTTGAAATTGGTAGGAATGCAAGATGCTACCAGATAATTTACAATTTCAGCATACCAGGGAATAACATCTTGCACTTTGTACAATTACTCATCAGGAAACAAGTCATTAATGGGAATACAGTGGGATGAGACAATGTCTGAAGATGGGGGGATCCTACTGATATGGTCTGCCACCACATTCTCTGCTACTTTTTTATCTCTAATTTCTAGATTTAATTCCTAAAGGAGGAGCATCCAATGAATGAGACATGTTTTGGCTTCGGGTTTCTTTAGGAGATACCAGAGGGCTGCATGGTCTGAGAACACAATGACTTTGGACCCTAAAAGGTATGACCTGAATTTATCCAAGGCAAACACAATGGAAAGAAATTATTTTTCAGTGGTGGTGTAGTTTTCTTGGGCAGGGTCTAAAGTACGTGAGGCATAGGCAATGACATGTGGAGCTCGATCGACCCTTTGTGATAAGACTGCCCCAACTGCATAGTTAGAGGCGTCACACATGAGTTCAAATGGTAAATCCCACCGAGGTGGTTGGATTACCAGGGGTGATGTGATACTCCATTTTAATTTATTAAAAGCTTCTTCACATTCTTTATCAAAAACAAAATTTTTTTCTTTTTGGAGTAAGCGGGAGAGGGGAAGTGAAATCTTACTAAAATCATGAATAAAATAGTGGTAAAATCCAGCATGACCTAGGAAAGACCGTACAGCACGTACATTTTTAGAGAATGGTAGGGAAGAAATGACATACACTTTCGATTTATCTACTTGGATACCATCCCCAGAAATGATATGCCCCAAAACTATACCTTGTCGCACCATGAAATGGAATTTCTCATAATTTAATACAATATTATTTTCAATACAGCGACATAGGACGGAACCAAGACTACATAAACATTCATCAAAATAGGATCCATAAACAGTAAAATCATCCATGAAAACTTCAATGAAATTATCCAGGTAATATAAAAAAA
Organism: Viscum album; assembly: GCA_963277665.1. Lineage (NCBI taxonomy): Eukaryota > Viridiplantae > Streptophyta > Magnoliopsida > Santalales > Viscaceae > Viscum > Viscum album. Next base: position 435,051,391 of record OY728161.1, read on the forward strand.
ATACTAACCATACATCGCTGGAAATTACCCGGAGCATTGCACAGACCAAATGGCATCCTTCTATAGGCAAATGTGCCAAAGGGGCAAGTGAAGGTTGTCTTTTCCTGATCCTCGGGGGCAATATGGATCTAAAAGTATCCAGAATACCCATCAAGAAAACAGTAATGGGACTTCCCCGGTATCCTCTCTAGCATTTGGTCAATGAATGGCAATGGGAAATGGTCTTTCCTAGCGTGTTGGTTTATTCGGCGATAATCTATACAGACATGCCAACTATTCTACACATGAGTTGGAACCAATTCATTGTTTTCATTTTTAACTACCATTAGGCCAGTTTTTTTAGGAACTTCTTGAATGGGACTGACCCATTGGCTGTCAGAGATGGGGTAAATGATTCCAGCAGCTGATAACTTTATTACTTCCTTTTTAACTACTTCTAAGAGGTTTGGGTTCAGTCGACGTTGTGCCTGCCTCACTGGTTTAGCCTCATCAGTTAATAAAATAAGATGTGTACAAATTGATGGGCTAATACTAGGAATGTCTGCAAGTGTCCATCCCAATGCTTGTTTATACTCCCTCAAAAGTTCAATCAGTCGCAATTCAGGCTCAGGAGGGAGTGAACTATCAATGATGACGGGCAACTTGTTTCCATTCTCAAGATATGAATATTTTAAATCTTGAGGTAGTTGATTTAGTTCCAATTCAGGTGGGTTTTGGATTTATGAGAGTGTGTGTGAATGTGAGAGGTCACTAATCTCATCTAACTGCTCAATGGTATCATCCTTAGATGAGGAATTAGCTTTTACAAGCGTAGTAGTATCATTGATGGTCATGTGATCCTCTGTGTTCAAGAAATTATCAATTAATAAACATGCATGACACTTTTCTAAACCACTACAACAATCAACGCATGATTCATTACCAAGAATTTCAATCAAAGAGGAAAATTTATAAAGGGGATTGGTGGAAACAAATGAAGTGATTTTAGGGGAAGGGATTACATTAATTGAATTTACTGAAAGAGGAATGTTCTTCTGAGGGGTGCTTCATGGCATCAAGGATGTTAAAATGGAATATGTCACCACCAAAGTCCATAGATAATGTACCATTATGGACATTAATTATGGAATTGGTGGTTTTCAAGAAAGGTATCCCCAATATAATTGGGGTGTGTCTATTCATCCTATCATCTTCCATTTTTAGCACATAAAAATCAGCAGGAAATATTAAATTTTGAACCCTCACAAGAACATCCTCTAACACACCAGAAGGGTGTTTCGTACTCCGATTTTCTAGCTGAACAACTATTCCTGTGGGCTTTAGTTCACCGACCTGCAAATAAGAGTATATGGAGTGAGGCATCACATTAATAGAAGCACCCAAATCAAGCATAGCATTGGAGAAATAATACTCCCCTATGGTGCACAGAATCGATAATGTTCCAGGATCGTTGCACTTGGTGGGAAGTGATGGTTGTATCAATGCTGAGACGTTCCTCCCCAGGCTCACCTTCTCATCACCTCTAAGTCGCCTTCGGTGGGTACACATCTCCTTCAGAAACTTGGCATATCTCGGAATTTGCTTGACGGCATCAATCAATGGAATGTTAACCTGCACTTTTTTGAAAGTCTCCAAGATTTCTTTATCAAGTTCAGTTTCCTTTTGTTTCCTTGGTTGGGTGGATCTTTGGGGAAATGGAATAGGAATGATTGGGATTGGTAACTCATCAATAGACACACTCTTTCCTTTAGTAGGACTTCTCTCAAGACAAGGTTCCACCTCATTTGAACCTTTTTCAGTGGTTGGGATGGTGGTTTCCTTAGGAGAGGATGACTCTAATAGAGGGTTCATTTGGATTTTAAGTTGATTTCCACTCCTAAGGGTGATGGAACTAACATTTCCCTTATCCCTAGGGTTGACAAGTGATTGAGAGGGTAGTTTACCAGACCCATGGCTTTGGATTTCACCCACCGAGTTAGCTAGTTTTCCTAATTGGGTTTTGAGGTCTTGTATGGCTTCTTGGGTGGTTTGTTAGAATTGAAGATTATTGGAAACCATTTGTTTCATCATATCTTCTAGGCTAGGTTCAGTTTTTGGAGGGGGTTGTTGGAAAGGCCTTTGGGGTGGTTGAAAATTTCTAGGTGGTGGTGACTGATGAATACTTTGACCTGGTTGGTTCCATGGTTGATGAGGCTGGTTTGAATACCCCCCTTGCCTATAGGATTGGTTGTCTTTCCACCCCGGGTTGGATGGATAGTAAGGTTCTTGCCTAATGGGTTGGTTATAGGGGCGTCCTGAGAATATTGCCTCATAACTCTCAGAAGTTTCTCTCAATTGGGGGCATTGGTCAGAATAGTGGGTATCAGAAGAGAATATACCACAATGTATGGGAGGAGGAGATTGGAATTTCCCTTGGGAAAGAGCAAGTTGTCGTAGAAGGATACTAACCTCTTCAAACATTGTGTCCACCTTCTTCTTGAATTCAGTACCTTTCACCTCATGGACACCTCGAATGGGTACACTAGACCTTGAACTGAATTGTTGAGTGTTCTGTGACATGGTCCCAATTAGGGTCCTTGTAGCAATTGGGGTTTTATCCACTAGTTCACCACCTGCAGCAGCATCAATCATGTTACGATCTATTGGAATTAAACCTTCATAAAAATATTCTATTAAAAGTTGGTCGCTTATTTGGTGGTGTGGAAAACTTGAACATAATCATTTAAAGAGTTCCCAATATTCATGAAGGGTTTTTCCTTGATATTGTCTTATCCCACATATTTCTTTCCTTATTGTTTCAGTTCGAGAGGCTGGGAAGTATTTTTCAAGAAAAATTCGTTTCATGTTCGCCCAACCTCTAATAGGTGAATTAACATAATACAACCAATCTTTAGCCGTGTATTATAATGAAAATGGAAATTCCCTAAGTTTTACTTGTTATTCATCCACATTAGTAGGTGTTAATGTTGAAAAAACAGTATGAAATTCTTTTAAATGATTATGTGGATCTTCTCCAGGCAGTCCATGAAATCTTGGTAATAAATGAATTAAACCAGATTTTAGTTCAAAATTGGGTGCCTCAGCTTGTAATTGAATGTAAGTAGGTCGAATATCAACATCAGGTGAGGTTAGTTCTTTTGGTGTTCTATTATTTTAATCCATATTATACTAGTTATGTTCAGTTCTAAATTTGGTTTCAGAAGAAGAAGAAGGATCAAGAAGAATTTTAAGATGTGATGTCTCCTCCTTCAAAGTGTGGTCTTGTATGTCTCGGTTTCGTTGATGTAGGAAACTCTCCGGTTTGGGTTCGAAAGTTTGTAAGTCTCATGGATTAGAACGCGTCATACACAGAACCTACACAATAAATTATAACACAAAAATAAATACAAAGGTAGAAGATAAAACAAACAAATATTCACAAAAATTACAAAAAATTTATCAAAAACAGGCACCAAATTTGACCGCGTTGTAGTGACACATCAAATTGATTATGTTTTTAAGGTTGATTTATATTCTAGGGTAGACCCTAGGTCATCTCTCAAGGAGCGTTGGTAGGTTTAGAGTGCGTATTTTTAATAAAAATGACTAAGAGAGGGGGTGGTTTTGAAAAGAGTTTAAAAAATGACTTGGTTGAAATAGCTTAAAAGTTGAGTGACCTAGTGGATTTTGAAAAATATGAGATAAAAGGGTCGATGTGATTTTACTACACACATATAAAGTTCATTTTTCATAGAGATTCATCTTAGGTTTGAAGTAATTCTTTGGTTGGAGTTAATTGGAATCCTGATTAATTCCTAAGCTTTTATTTCAATGCTTTAAGGACCAAACCTTGACGTAACAATCGTATTGTCAAGGTCTAGTACTTATGCATGGAATAAGATCTTCCAATTCAGATTGAAATCTCAATAAGGTGGGTATGAAAAGTATTCTTGTGATGTCCAATCGGAACAACACAAGTCACGCACTCAAAACCTCACACCGATCGGTTAGAAATTAAGAGCATAACACTCACATGCATCAAATCAAGCATTCAAACCTGAAATAAAATAAGATACATGGAATGAAATGTTTAAACACCCAAATTACTCCAAACCAGTAGCTATTGTATGCATCGGAACTCCCTTTACATGTGTGTAGCTCCCTCAAAACGAACACCCAACTTTTAGCTCGACATCGGGAGGAGGAGGAAGCTCGGGTGGAACTCCTTCTTCATCCTTGATTACCCTATGAGGATAGGGGCCTCCAGAACCGCAAAGGTGATTAGGAGACTCCTCTAGGACTCCAAATTGGCAGCACTTCACTCCTTGGCCTAACTTGCAAATGGGGATCCCTTGGTGCCCTTTTTATAAGAAAATTGGAAGGTGGTTTTAGGCACAAAGATTTCATCAATCCACTTGTACCACGCATTTTGGTCTTCATACAGCCTTATCTCTCTTTGGAGAAAATAGAAAAGTTGTATCCCTACATCTTGACTGTCTCCACCGAAAGTTTGGCACCATTTGGACAACTACAGCTCAAGATATTGATAAAATAAAGAACACCTCATTTGACTTGGTCCAAATTCGGTGTCTTGGATAGATCAGTTCGAATGGGCCCCATAAAAGCCGAATCAGGATTTGTTTCCTTAATATGAAATGTAGACTATTAAAGTTTGGACAGTCCCACAACATTTCAGCCCATTTGGATGCACGGATTTCGTGTAATATGCAAAAAAATGGATAGATGTCCATGGATCCATGCAATTTTGGCCCATTTTTCTTCCACTTCATCAAGGGCCCTCCAAATCACCTCCACCTACATTGAAATAATAAAAACAAGTAATATTTCCCATTATAATCTTGATTAAAATTAATTGATTGATTAAAACATAATGTGAAATTTATTATTATATTTGGAATATTCATTACAAAACTAGTTTAAAAATGCGGTGTAAGGGTGGAATAAAACAGTGAATCGTGGTATAATCAGACCTCTGACTCTAGAAACAACAAGACCTCAGTATTCAAAGAGATTTTTCATCTAGTGATATTTAAACTGGTGATTTGTGACTAAAATTCTTCTAATTTGTATCATATCTTCTTACGTAAACTCTTTCTTGTATCGTGACTTCTTCATGATATTGAGAACATTAGGATAGGTATATAATCGTCTGAAATAGGTTAGAATGTTATATAACTTTACATATTTACAATTCCATATTTATTTTTATACAAACATCAATTGGATTACTAATACTTATAATTTCCAGAAACATTTTATTAACCTTTCAATTACAAATATTTGATCATAAGTTGACCGTTAACATATGGGGTTGAGAACATATAAAATATAAAATAATCATTGGATAAAGTATTGAATATCTAAAAATTAATTCTATATTTGATAAAACTTCTCACCCCAATAAAAACATCATTTCAGACACAGTGTGAGTCCTTAAAACAACTTCAACTAGAAAAAAAATCAGAATATAATGTTGGATTTTATGGAATTTATTAATCATTCGATGTCCGATATTTTGATCCCACTGCTTCTTTACTTGATCAACAAAACTTACAAAGTGACTTGATTTTTCATAATAGAAAAAAGTAAAACAAAACAAACACCAACCACTTCTTTCATCATCTGAAAAAAAAACTTTCATCCAATAATTGATGATTAGAGCTATATCGATTTTATTTTTCCTACTTTTGAAAGATTATTGACATGTATTCAATATAATCAGTGGACACATATAGGAATTAGGAGTAAGATGATGTTTCTTACAAAATTTGTACTACACGCATTGTATTTTAGAGAAACAAAGTTCATGTTTCATAGTTTCATGTAGTGTCTAGGGTTTCAACAGGACATAAATGTCACGTGTCGTGTGAATAGTCCCACACATTCTGTGATACTACTCAGGTGGTCGATCTATATATTGGGATAATATGGTTGGGACTTCAATTGATCAAACACATTTTGTCCCATTATGGACACACAATGTGGTGGTACATGTTTAGTCAAGAAGTATATGGGGATGTATACACCCAAGTCCCCAAGTAGTTTCACAAGTCATGGGATTCAATGTACACACTGTATACTTCCCCCATAGTCATCTACCGTGCATATCTCCAACTTCCAAATCTTGAATTGGGCTCATGATTAGTCCATTTTGAGTCGATTTATATATTGGGAATGATAGTATCCTTCGTTTAGTCATTAAAGATATGATGTGTTGCGTTATGAGCAGGAAAAATATTTTAATGACTCTTAGCTAATGGTAGTAATTGGTTTTTCATCATCAAAGTGATTCTTAGGTCGGTACTCCCTAAAATTAGAAAGTCGTGAGTTTCTATCTGAAATATATAAGTAGGGTACATATTCCCCCACACCACATGGGGTATGATTACTCTATCTAAAAATCAGTACTCCCCCATCATTGATCTTTTTTGGTGAGTGGTTACTGTACTAGAAATAATTATCTCTTTACCATAGTACATAGAATCAAGGATTGGGACATCCATTCATATTCTTGTGAGGTTTGTGGGGTTCTTGGAATCATAGATGGGACCGTTTGAGCTATATGAATGATCATCACAACTATCTAGTTGTTGATATTTAAATTCATATCCATTAAACAAGGATCTCTTATGATCGTATCTGATATTTGGTTTCTTTCCATCTTTTCTTTTGGGTTTATCTAATATTTATGTTCTTATTCTTCCCTCTCATTTTTCATGGATTCCTATTGATTATGTATATACTCACACATACAGGGCCTTTTCCTTATTTTTTTCTTCTTATACTTCATACAACTCGATTGGTGGTAAACTCTGTGGCTTGGTACTGGTGGAGAATAGAAGTATGTGGTGGTGTTGAAAATGTTTAGTGTTCAAACTCATGGAACATGATTCAATCTCTCCTTTATAATTCCATTTTTCAGTTGTTTCTAGGATGGGACTGATTTTCCTTCATTGCGATTAGTCATGTATTTTTTTCCTTTAAAATTATAAAATATTTATCTTTCCCACTCTGATTTATTTCCAAGAGTATGTCGCATGAATAATTTATTCTCTTTAGGTTTTAGTTTATTATATCTTTACACTATTTCATGCAGTTTTTTTGTGTGTTTGTGTGTTGATAAATTAGGCTAAGTTCTCCCATTATAGTTTTATTCCTAATTTATTCTTGTATCCATCCCCTGGATTATTGGAGGCAAGATTTGAGTAACACTATCGGATTAATGTCGATCTAGGAAGGGTCCGAGTGGGTCAAGTCAAGACAATACTACATTACATAAAAAGTAATAAAAAGACACCATATGATATATGGATTTGGAATAATAATAATATGAATATTTTTTAGTTTTACATATTGATGTTTTGATTCTGATAAAATTGACACTATGATTGAAAAATAAGTGTTTCTTTATTATCCAAACGAAACTAATGGGTATTTCTTATAGGGTCCAACTGAACACAATGTTTTCATGGAATAAATACTTTTATACCTTGAGAAGGATTATATATTTCAAGGAATTGGGGGTTTGAATGTGGGACTTTTAGAAAATAAATACCAATAAATAATAATTGTTCCTAATATTAAGGTTGAGTCACTTCTAGAAAGTGTTATGGAAGAGAAACTAACTAAAGTTACACAAGTACCTTGTAAATCCACAGGGACTCATTAAAAACTCAATAGATATGGATTTTTCATAGAAAATGATGAAAATTAATTATTATAGGGTATTAACTAAATTATTTCATGCAATCTGTTGAGTTTTATAATTCATATAAATACTTAATATCCATGAAATATGAAAAATGAAAAGATAACATGTATGCTAAACATGGTTGGAAGTTGGTGGATGAACATGAAGGGGTGTGTTCAATAGGTTTAATTAGTGTTTTACATAGGAAAACTCACATGGATGGTATATTGAATACTAATAAATAAAACTATGTTGTGAAATGTTAAAAAACATTCTTACCATATAGTATGAAGAAAAATTTTAACCTGATGTGATGATAATGTATTTTCATATTTTTTTCTATCCATTACTTCTCGTTGTGATTATAAGATACATCACATGGATGTAAAAACCAATTTCATTAATAGGAGTTTATTCTATGACATGTATATGATAAAAATAAAATGTTTTTATGTTTTAAATTAGTGTAATAATATATTTATGTTTCAGTGGTCCATTTATGAACTAAAGTAAACTTGTTGAAGATGGAACATTTGGTTTGATGAATAAATCAAAGAGTTTTGTTTCATAAATAACATAAATTATTCTTCTATGTACAAGAATGTTAGTGGAATCATACTAGTGTTTTTAGAATTTCATATAGATGACATACGCCTTAATCAAAATTACATCCTGAAATATCAATATTTAAAGATGTGCTTGGGTAAATGTTTATATGTGAAAAAAAAGGTGAGGGAGCCAACATACTAGGAATGAAAATATATATAGTTAGATCTAAGAGGTTTCTTGGGATGAGTTAGAACACATATATTCATAATGTACTGAAGTGGATAATCACAGAGAACACCAAAAACATGTATTTTCCTATGTTACATGGTGCAGACAGAGGAAGATTCTGGATCCTTTTAAAGAGACACTAGGTATACATAGAATTTCCATCATGTCTATCATGGGATCTATCATTTATTCTATGTTGTGTACTCATCCTTATGTTACATATGACATTTGAAAAACTAAAATATTTCATTTTTATTTTGGTGAGATACATAGGATTTCTATAAATAACATCATTAAGTATATAGTAATGATTAAGGATGTGTATGTTGTCATTGAAGGAGAGGTTTGGCTTTGTTCAATGGGTTAAATAGATGATATTTTTTCAATATTTAAGAGATTAAATAAAATCTCAATCTGGTGAAGTTATTTTACTGAATAATGGAGCTAAAATTTGGGAGATTTCTAAATAAGGCACCATAAGAGACTCAATAGAAAAGGTAGAGTATATCACTACATTGAGAGTGTTTATTATCATTAAGGTAGAAATCAATAATTATTATGAAAAAAATGTGTCCATTACTCAATATAAGGAACCCTAGTCATGACCATGAATAAAACCCATCCTAACAAAATACCATTTTATACAATAGATTATTGAGACCATTGATGCAATGATCTAATGGGTTGCTACGATTTATATAGTAAAAAATTCATTAACAAACCCATTTCCACACTAATAACACGATGTTCATGTTAAATATATGGGGTCTTGACACATGATAGATCGCTTGTAATGGAATTAAATGTATCATCTTATAATAATATATGTGATATCTCTTTGTCATTTATTAATGAATTATTTGATTTACTTTATATTAACGGTGGAATGATGATATTGTCACAAAGATTTAATTTTAGTTATCTATATTTGAATGATAACTATGGCGTATAATTGGTTTTAATTAGCCTGAATAAAATCATTTACATATTATAAAGTGTTAAATGAGATATGAATAATGGATTCATTAGAAAAAAAGTAAAGACTTATTACATTTATAGTCCTTCCAAGGTAATGATTTGTCCCATGTAATACCATAAGATTTTATTTTCTATTTTATTGTATATGTTTGATAATGGTCACCAAATAAAACCCTGAGAATTAGTACATCAAAAAAATTTAAAGATAACTATTAAAACATAGTCATTATGTTAGAGGGTATGAATAAAAATAAATGAATCTTGAATTTTATATATAACATATTTCCCTAATAAAAATAATGAAATTAAATCAAAAAATTAAACATTAAACTAATTTTTTTACTAGGGAATTAATATGTATATATCCATTTTATTCTTCAAAGTTAATTTTCTATAGAAACGTTTTTTATTTCATTTTGTGCATGGATATTATAATTAATTTCTTCAAAATTAATAAATAGAGTTTTTTAAAACTAGTATCATTTTTTAAATCAGAATATCAACATTATCTTGGGGTGAAATTTTTGGATTTTTTTTGAAGAATTTTATTTTTCAGTGAATTGTGAAAGACATTGATTCTATTGAAATATGAATTTTATTTTGAAGTATTTACAAAGTATAATTTGGTTTAGAAATGGTTATAAAATTCATTTAATTCCATTCAAATAAAAATAATCAAATTTATTTCATTGTAATAGAAATTATTCTAAATTTTTCTATTTAATCATTTTTATGCATAAAAACATTTTTCTGGTAATAGTTTTTTGTCACGTATTCTGGGTTTCTTTTTAAATTAATTTATAAAGATTATGAGAAATGAATTTAATAAAATGAATTACTTATTTTTAATAAAAAATTTCAAATTTTTAAAATATGACACTTTTTTTATTATGAATAGTATCTATATTAAATATTTTTTCCCATCGTAATGGTAAAATGGGTTAATTATTGTTAAAGGTGATGTGATAAGGCATCAAATTCATTCAAACACTTTCTTTTATTTAATTGTATGAGCCTATTCCATCCATAATTATTTATATTTCCCAAATGGGAACTTGTTTTCATTTATCTTTGGTTTTGACCATTATATGATTTTAAGTTAGGAAAAAATAAAAAATGTCACTTTCATTACTTTAATATCTATAATATGTTGTGAGCAGGATAAAAAGATTTTATTTTCAGATATAAATAGTAATATAAAACATTAATGAATTATTTTTATTTTTTTTATTTTTTTAAATATTTATAAATTAAATAATTACCTTAAATACTTATTCAACACCGACAAAGTTTTTACACAATCAATATAAAAATCAAAAAAATGATTTAAAAAAAATTAATAGTAATATAATTTTGATGAATTATTGAGTTTCATGAATTTTTTATAGAAATAATGTGTTATTATTTTTATAAATGTTTATATTAAAATTCCATTATATTATTCATGTCATTAAATCAAAATAAATGAATAGTTTCAAAATTATATTATTGAAATTATATAAAATAATATTTTATTAAATTATTTAAAAATTGTAAAAAAAATTAAAAATGAAAATTGGTATGGTAAGTTGTATATAATATCATACATTTATCATTTTTTATCGAATTTACATCCTAAAAGTATATTTAAAACCCTTCAATATTGAAAATGTTTTTACTGCGGTTAAAGTTAAAAATGGTTTTTCTAAATTTTCATCCAAAAGATAAGGTTTAAATGATATATAAACTATTTTAAATTTCATTTAATGATTTTATTAATACCATATCCTCCTTATATTCAAATCCATGTTATTTATAGACCATCTTAGATGAGTTAGACAAATTATTCTATAAAATTTCTTGTAATTCCAAAAGTTCATCTCCCCTCACTTATAAAAGGATACCATATTTGCTCTATTCCATACACTTTTTGAGACACTTAGCTCAACCAACCCCTAATAAATTCCCATATCCACTTCACTTGAATAATACCATTGGTTATATTATTCTCAAAGGACCATCCCTAGGGTCCTTAATTAGAGATACAACGTATGATTCTATAAGAGAAAGTTATCATCATAACCAAGTTCTTTCTTTTTACTTCTTCTTTTACCACCATAAATTATTTCCTAACTATACCAATAAGATAATACCATTATATACCATATATTTAGATTTTATTACATTTATGGGATAATATTAATCATTCTCATTCTCTATCAATTTGGAAATATAATCATTGTGAATGTGTACGGCGAACTACCACCTCGCTAACTGATGTAATTTGTTTTCCATCACCGCCTCTCATGGATAGTTATAATGATAGATATAATGAATATTTTTATAGTTATTAAATAATTATGACTATATAAATTTTATATATCATCTTCTTCCTTACCCTTACTCCCATTAAAAAAATTAAAACATTGCTTGTGCGCACGTACGACCAATCTTCTCCAAGAAGCGATGCAATTCATTTTTCATTTCCACCACTATAAAATTATTATAAAATTGATAAAATTAATAAAATTGATATTTATATCATTAATATTAAATTTTAGATGATGAAACTATAACCTTTTCAAAATATCAGGAGCATCTACGAAGAAACATACATGAGAAAACTAAGCAATGAACACCTGAAGCAATTATAATAATGAATTCTTGTTAATGAATGAGTGATAATATGTTATAATTTTATCATGTATTATTTTATAGATATTTATATATAAATTTCATGTAATTATAATAAATAAATTGTTTTATAAAATAGGTTAGTGCATGTTCAATTAAGTGTAATCATGTGGTAAGTGGTTTTATAACTCAATTTCATTTCATTGGGTTATATTACTTCTTCGTTGTCTTTAAAATTATATGATTGTGTGCTTAATGAACTATTGTAATTTAATTTTTTATTTCAAATTGTTTTATGTGGATTCAAATTTTTGACACATAATCGCTTCATTTATTAATTCTCACTTAAATGTTTTGAAATTTGTAATGGTTTTCATCTCAATTTCCACTCTATTGAGACATATTTGGTATTATTCACCTACTTTCTCTTGTGTTTGGTATATACTACCCCTATGATATATTTTAAATTAATATATATTTCTTCATGAGTATTAATGTGTCTATTCATGTTTTTACTTTCAAATGATTATAATTTAAGTGTTACCATATATGTATGAATTTATTTTTAAATGTTATTTTTTGGGGATATATTATATTTTAATTGATGGAATATTATAATATATAATTCTTAAGATGTATATATTTTCTTATAATATGGTTATTTACTTAGTTTCCATGTTTTCTTAAAACCTTTACTCTCTTTTTAATTTTAATCAACCAATGAAATTTTTAAAAGAAAATGGTCTTATTTATATTTTTTATTGGCTATATATTACTTCCATGTCTATATTTTTTTAATTTTTTTTAATAATTTAATTTTTACATTAATGATTTATTATTAAAATTTTATATTTTCCTTGATTTTATAGGGTATTATAGAAATCTTTATAATGTTTTCTTAAAGGGTCATTTTTTCATTTCTTTAGAAAAAATCAAAAGGAATGTTTCTTTTTAATGTTTACTTGATTAATGGATTTTCTAAACACCATAATGGTTTTACTATGTTTAGCTTCTTCTATAAGTTTCAAGGTTTTTAGAAATAAAATTATTTAATGAAATTTTATTTTAAATGTTTCACTTCCATTTTCATCTATTCTCCAAATGGTTGGTTTTACTATAAAATATACTTTTATGATTAATTAATAGTCATCTCCCATTTATTAAATAATTTTTTATCATTAAAATTCTCGTGAAACATTCATTTAATTATGATAATATTCATCTAAGATTTTTTATTATTTTAATCATGTATATGATTATTTCCTAAACAGTAAACCATTTCTACAAATGGTGTTTTATAATAAAATATATTTGATTGACTCAGGAAATATTGATATTTTTTTATTATTTATTGAATATTTATATTTTTTTATAATGTATATTTCTTTTGAATAAAATTTATTATTAAATATATATATATAAGGAATTAATTGTACACATAGTGATAGGTATGCCCATAAATTACCTATCCCCTTGATTCATTAACAGATATCATGAGAAAACCTAGTTGACAATACTTATTAAATGCTTATTTTGTGTATACCTTCAGAATTTTATAATATATTAGTATAAGACCTTGGCGGTTTAAATATCATGATGTATGAGATAATTACATATAATAATATGAATTTCCTTTAGGTAGAATTAATTTATTATTATTTATCGGATTGTTGTATTTGATATTATGCATGGATGCATTTTTTGCTCATGTTATTGATTAAATAGAATGAGTTTTCAGTTATTTACCTTGTCATGTTGATTATTACTTATTTACTCAAGATAGATTCTTCTCTATATAAAAATTACTAAGCGATTGATATCACCATTATTTTGTTTCCTTTCCCAATGATACGAAGAATGAATCTTTGAATGAGTTCAAGGATGAAAAATATTTACCTCCAATATATTTTTATATTTTATTTCCCATGTAAAATGGTAATAATGCATATATATGGTTTTTTAATACTAATAAACTGATAAAACCTTGGTGATGTGATCCCTTATAACTTATTCCATAATAATAAAGTAGACACTTACAATAAGTTACTAGAGTTGGGGTTGTTATAGTTGGTATCATAGAATGTTTAGTTGAAATCATGGGAACAAGATTTATCAAAACATAGATTAGGTAATACAACCCAATGATATACTTTTTAGATATGTCTAATTACATGATAATATTATAAATGTATTGGTAAGGAAAAGATAGTTTTGTTTTCCTAGAGTTACATCCATATCTAGATACTACAAGTTTATGCAGTTTTGGTATCGATTTATCTAATTGTAATAACCCCAAAAGATTTAGTTGAGTATATCTTGTCCATAATTATCGGGCATGGATAATGGGACCATATTGTGTACCTAGTTTGATACTCTTGTAGGATATGGTTTAGTTAAATAACATTTTCATTATAAACCATTATAACACCCCAAAAAATTTATAGTATGCTTCTCTTAAATACTTTTAATTCATTAGATATCCTATGTTGCATAAAGCACTGAGTATCTTTGAAACAACAATTTTTTATTTAGGAGATAGTCATAACCTATCCATCAATCTTAAATTTTCCAATTTTGTGTTTTAAATTTTCAAAAATGGACATACCCAGTTGCGATCAGGGTGATATTTGGAGTCTAATAGAATCAAATTAATTTTCGATTAATAGTAACCCACACTTATGAATAGTAACTTACCCTTATGAATATTAAATTACCCTTATTAATAGTAATATGAATCTTATGAATGGTAACCATACCCATGAAATTTTAAATAAAATTTAGGCACCTTAAAAACGAAGATGAATATTTTAAGTGTTGGTATTTTTCGATTAAATAATGATGTTAATAGAAAATTAAATTTCTCATATTTAGAAAATTATTTTTGAAAAATGGAGTCCATTTTTTTATTCTAAACATCGAAAAAAATTTAGGGTGAATTTTTTATATTTTTCTAAAATACTTGAATTTTTGTGAATAGTAAAATACATTAATTTGACGTATAAATACATTATAATTCAAATCCACTATTACTAGAATAATGAGTGATGTAAGAACCCAAATATCAAAATAACAATAACTTATTACTATTCTAGGTCATGGAATCCTCACTATATATTTACATGTAGAGAAATAATAAATTAATGATTAAAATATTAAGAAAACCCTCCTCCCCTCCACTATATAAACCACCCCTCACCCCCTCTTCCTCTCACACCACTCAAACTTTGATCATTTCCTAACTTCTTCTAAATAAAAATCTCAATCCCACCCACCCCCACCCCCCACGTCCAAGACCTTATATTCTCACTAATAGTCCAAAAACAATGGCCTTAAGGAGATTCTCAAGGAGGAGTACTCAAGAGGTGAACCTCTCTTCCTTTTTCTTTCAACATCTTTTACAAGTTCCATTATTTTGTTGATCTCTCCTAACCTCTACACATCCAAATACTATGATAATTCAATTACCTTAAATGAACTATAATTTTATTATTCTAAGGGAATATTTCATCATCATCTCTATTTTACACATCCTCTTATACTAAAAATGAAAATATCGTCTGAGATGTGTTAATTTATCACATTCAAGGACGACGGGTTTTCAATTTCTTTTACTATCTTCAAGAATGGTCATGAAACCTTTATAATGGTTAAAAAAGATCATAATATATGTTTTTTATATTATTCAATGTTCTTCAATCCTTACACACTCATAATATAAAATAATAATACAAAACAAGTTCATTATGCACAAAACCGTTAAGTTAATCCAAGAGTTTATCATTAACTTTTAACTAATAAGTCATCCTCATGGTGTATAACCCAAAATAATTATATGATAATTTATATATTTTTAATTTCATTAATAATATACATTAATAATTCTGTATGTTTAACCACATTTCAAATGTACTTCCATTCATGAATACAAGAAACTGATCACGAAAACCAAGGAATAAAATGCTTCCAAAACAATAAAAGTAAACCTCTTAAACCCATAAAAAAGGAAATTAATGAACCTAATAAGGTTATAATAAATAAATTACATGTATATTATGATATTTAATTATTAATTATTGAAGATAAATTTGATTATTCAGCTTATTAAGTTCAATCAAAGAACACATTCGGGCATAAGGTAAGGGGTTTCTCATCTCACTTTTATTTCCGTGATATTTCCATTACTCACCACTTATTTCTTTTATGTGGTGTATCATTACTTAAATTTGATATATAATATCATGATTATCTTTATATTCATGGTATTAAATGATTCAATTGATTATTATTAACTCAGTTGATTATAATGTTGTAAGGGACTTTGTTTCGGTTTCTATTTCATTGTGATTTACTTGGTATTGTGAACCTAATCATTCTTATGTGGTATACATATTGCCTCTTTGAGATAATTTTTCATTTGAAATTTTAAATATATTATATATCCATATTATAGTTTCATGGATATGATTATTTTCTTAATCTGAATACCCTTTCACATACAGTGTTTATTTGGAGTGTTGTTTTAACAATGGAAATTTTGATGAATATATATCCTCTACTCTAAATATATTGAAAAGTCATATTATACTTGTACTAAATCTATGTATAAATAACTATTTTCACTTTAAGTGACTTTATGGTACTGCTATATCCCCTTGATGCATCGACGGGTCTCATGATTCAAATCAATTGGCGACAAACCCTTCGAGTTTGTTTCCAAAAATCAGATGGGTTTCTACCCACAGACATAAACCGTCTCGACGGTATAATGGTTCATGTGCTAGATACATGATGGCCAAATAATAAGAATTATCTGTATTCATTATTCATTTATTACTATCCATGAGTTTTTCACTATGACAAAATATATGGATGCACTTTTATTCTCATCTTATTGATGGAATGTGATTTCATTTATTTGTCATTCTATATTACTCATGTCTAATTGATTATGATTAAATTATTATTGATTCATGATTACACTATATGTAACCCTTAATGAGAATTTGAACTCACCCTTATTATATTTTCTTTCCCAAGGTTATGAAGAAGATAACCCGGAACAATCTTTCAAGGAGGTAGTTTATTTTAGTTTATTATGTATCATGTTGTATTTACTATCATTCCAACTATACTTTGGGGATCATGTCTATAATCTGGTCTCCCAAAACTGCTAAACTAATTGGTCCTTTAAGATTTATTTATTATAATCATTCCAATATAATGAATTCATACACCGGCTCCAAGCTTTGGGGTTCAGGGAATTACAACCATTATGTTGAATGAGTGGATATAACCTATGATAACTTATGATATTCCATGGTAATATGGGATAAACCCAAAGTGTCATGGGTTCATAAGTATAAGGTTTATCATGAGCTTAAATTACTATATAATTATTTTTACATTTCGTGTGATTAATTTTTAAGGTGTTTAAGTACATTTTCTAAGACATTTATGGGAATATAACCCTTTTCTTTAGTAAGTGTTTTAGTGAAATGGTTATTTATGGAAGAATAATTTTATATTTTGTGAAAAAAATTAAAATATACTCATAAAAATTAAGTTTAATATAATATTTTATGTTTATATAGTTAATCGAGATAAAAGGGTTATCATATTTTGGGAACATATATTTTATTATATATGTAACCATGTCATTTTATTTTAGGAATATAGGGTGATCTACCTTTAAAAAGCATATATGATTTAATTATGGATTTATGGTGATTCAGTTTATTTGTGGAATGGGTTATCATATTTTGGATATTATATAATATGAAATATAAATTTTTGGTATATGAAATTATAAATTATGACTATTTTTAAAATAAAAATGTTAAATTAATCTTCTAAGAATATGTAATCAATTCATTCTTATTTTTTGATTTTAAACTTGGTTGGGAATATTTTTGAATAGTATAAAGGTTAATTACTTATGGACTACTTTATTTTTATCATTGGGTGAAATTATAGATGTTTTGGAGATTAATGTATTATTTTTTTATATGATGATTTATTCATATAGTTTAATATTTTTTCTTGTCCTAACAATTTTAGTTTCAGATAGGAATAATAACTCCTCGTTATTTATTAGATCTTATAATTGAATAAAAGTAAATTTTTATGATTCTTGAATGAAAAATGCATCATGATCACGGTGATGATGATTGAAGGATGAGCTTATTATTATATAATGTGTATAATTATAATAAGTAAATTTATGGTATTTTCTATCATGATGGTAAAAAAATTATAAAACTTGAGATAAATATATTGAATCTTTTATAGATAGTAAACACTAACATCCATGGTTTTTTTATGAAATTCATTTTATTCTATGAGTATTTAAGTGTTAAATACATTATATGGTACCTTTTTATATCCTAAATAATAATATTCATGATAATATCTATAAATAATTTTATTAATATGTCTTATTCATTTTTAAAATAATGAATTAAACTAATTTGGATGTTAATTATATGAGGGGATAAGGTAATAACCCATGATTTTATTTTAATTTTTTTACTTTTGGAAACAACACTATGTTTATTAATGTACACCACATGCAACCCCAAGCTTTAGTGAACCCTGAAATAATATAAACTAAATATAACTATTATAAAATTATTGTGGTGTTGAAAGATATGAATATTAATAACCAAATTTTTAAATATATGAGTAAAGGATTTCATTAAAAAAATAATAAATTAGAAAAATAAATCTAGTATTCATCTAATTTTTGTTACTAGTAAAATAATAAGAATAAATTTATTTTATGCTTTAAAGTTAATTTTCATCATAAATGGATTTTACTACATTTTGTGCATGGGTAATATAATTAATTTATAATAATTTTAAAAATATTTTTTCATAAAATTAATATAATTTTTTAAATCGTCATATCAAAATTATCTTCGGGTAAAAAATTTTGATTTTTTTAAAATGATTGATTTTTTAGTAAATAGTGAATTATACTGATTTTAATAAAAACTGTAATTTATTTTAAGTATTTAAAAATTTCCAATTTTATTTAAATTGGTTTTAAAATTTCATTATTTCCATATTAATAAACATAGTACAATTAATTTCATTGTAATCAACATTATGATTAATTTGGATATAAAAATATTTTTATACTAAAAAATACATTTTATAAACTGTTTTTTACCGTGTTTTGTTGGTTTATTTTTAAATTAATTTATAAAAAATATAGGAATTTAATTTTGTAAAATTTATTTCATATTTGGATTCAGGAGGTTCAAATTTGGTAAATAGTTCTATTAATTTTTTTTCATGAATAGTAATAATAGTAAATATTTGTTATCGTGGTAATGGTAATTGGAGTCAAAAATAATGTGATAAGGTATCATATTCATTAAAAATTTAACATATTTTATTTTATGAGTATATTTATCCCTTATTCATGTAAATATTGAAAATTTGACGTTTTTTACATTAAGTTCAGATTTCGAACTTTATATTATTTTATGTAAAGAATAAATACAAAATCTCACTTTCATTACTCTTACATGACTAATATGTTATGACAGGGATAAAAAGAGTTTATATTAATCTTTAAATAGTAATTTTAAATATTAATTAACTATTTTTATAAAAAAAATTTGAATGATTAATTAATTACCAAAAATACCTACGCAACATAGACAAAGTTTGTCTGCAAGCAATAGAAAAATCAAGTAAACAATTTTAAAAACATAAAAAGTAATATAATTTGGATTTATTATTGGGTTTCAAAAAAATTAGATAAATATAACCTAATATTAATGTGTTAAAATTTTATATTCACATTAAATTAATATATTATTTTTCTTTAAAGTCAAATTTAATGAATAGTGTAAATTGACATTAAATATATTTTATGAATAAAAATATTTTATTCAATTATTTAGAATGATAAGAATAATATATGGGGGAATATAGGATTTTAAGTGGTCTATAATATCATCCATTTTTCATTTTTTGGACATTTTATATCATATTAGTAAATATGTAACTATTAAGATTCAAAATGTTGTTTCCGCGATCAAGGATAAAAATGGTTAACGAAGAGGTTAATCCAAAAGAAGTGGTTTAACATGATATATATACTTGTATAAATTGTATTGGATGGTTATATTAAGACCCAAACATCCTTATATTATAAAATATTCCATTTCATAACCATTAGACAGTATTTAGACACAAATTATACTATAATATTGCAAGTATTTATAGAAGTGCCCCTCCCCTCACGTAAAAAAGGGCACCACATTTCCTCTCTTAATCACACTTCATTATCCACTTATCTTGAAAAAACCTCAAAATAATTACTTAAAAATTTTCTTTTAATATTTATATAGGTTCCGGTCTTCTAAAAGGACCATCCCAAGGGTCTTTAAGAAGGGATTAAGAGGTTTTTTTTCTAAGAGAAGGTAATATTCTTAACCAATATCATTATTTTTTACTTATTTTTTTAAAATATTAAATTTTATATCAAATCTTCCAATATAATAAAAATATTATCTCCCATATACTGATATGTTATTATATTTATGGAATAATCTTATTCCATCTACTTATCCATCAAATGTGAAAAAAAACCATTGCTCGTGTGTACAGTGAACTACTGCCTCACGAACCATTGTAATTTGTTTTCTATCACAATCGCACATGTGTAGTCATAATTATGGAAAAAAATAATCTAAAATATTATTATGAAATAATTACTATTCTTTAAATTTACTATATCATCTACTTACTTAACCATAATCTCATTAGAAATGATAATGTCGCTCATTCATACGTATAGGCTACTGTCTCCATGAAGCAATGCAATTCATTTTTCTTATCTGCCACTAAAAAATGGTTATAAAAATATATCAAATTAATAAATATGATATTTATAAAACTAATACAATTTTTTATATGATTAAAAAATAATATGTGTACAATAACTAGAACATATGTGATAACACCCAAAAATAATTATGTATGATAACGACGAAAGATTATTAAACAAAAACTGATAAGATGTAATAAGTGGATTATGTATGATATTATAGATATGTATATGAATTTTTTCTCTAATTATAATAAATATAAATTTATTGTACATTAGGTTAATTAATGTTTAACTAAGTGGAAGCATGAGGTAAGGGGTTTCATAACTCAATTTCTATTCATTGGGTTATATTAATTCTTCATTGTCTTTGATATGATATGATAATTTGTGTAATTACCTCTTATAATTTTATGGTTAATTTATACTTTTAAAAGTAAAATTTCATTTTCTAAACATAATCACTTATTTCAAACCTATAATTTATTATGCACATACTTTTTTATGGTGTATATGTTACCCCTTTGATATATTATAAATTAATATCTATTTATTCATGATAATTACTATTTTGGTTCAATTTTAAACTTTTAGGGGGTTATAATTTAAATTTTACCAAATTTGTAATAATTTATTTTACAATCTAATTTTTTGGATTTATTTTATTTTAATTGAAAGAATATTATAATCTATACTTCATAAAATCCATTTATTTTCTTATCCTCTAGATAATTTAGGAGGTTCCATATTTTCTTCTAACTTTTACTCAATTTTTAATTTGAATCAATTAATGAAGTGATTAAAATAAAATTTGATCTTATTTCTCTTTTTGACCTGGTATATTTTTTCATTTCCATATATTAAGAAAAAATTAAAAGTTCTCATTTACTCAGATAATTTATTTTTGACATTTTATGTTTACCTGGACTTTCTACAAGGTTATAAATTGATCATTATGATGTTTCCCAAAAGGGAAATTTTTATATTTCTTTACAAAAAATCAAATAGAATGTTTCTCTATAACATATAAGACATTAATAGATTTTACTACCACCATAACCATTTTAAAAAAATTTCTTCATCAATAATTTTTCAATAGTTTTGAAAATAAAGTTATTTAATTTAAATTTTTTATAAATTATTTTCTTCAATATTTTTTTATTCTCCAAAAAACATTATTTCAATAACAAATCTACTTTTATGATTAATTTATGTCCATCTCTCATCTATGGATTAATTTTTTGTCATTAACATTTTCTTTAAATATTCACATTCTTTTGATCTTCTTTCATCAATCATGTCTATATTCTTAGTATCATAGATTTTCTTATTTGTTAAACTATATAAAATTTATACATATGGTGTTTTAAAATAATTTTTTTTAGATGACATGAAAAATCTTAATATTCTGTATTTTTTACTCAATATAGATATTTTTTGATAAGTTGTATTTTTTTATAATTAAATTGATCATTTTATATATTTGGAATTCATAAGAAATGCAGTGGTGGGTGGGAACTTGAATTACATTTCCCCTTGATACATCGACATGTCTCATTTAACAAACATATGGGATAGACTGATTAAATGGGTTTTTGGTGTATACATTCCCATAGTTTACATTGTCTTAACACAAGGCCTTGGATTTAAAGGTATCAAAATGTATAATATAGTGATACCCAACATTATGTATTACTTCATTGATAATTTTGTTATAATTCCTTGTGGGGTTATTTTATTTGATATTATCCATGGATGTATTTCGTGATCAATTTATTGATTAAATTCAATTTGGTTTCAATTATTTACATTGACATATTGATTATGCCTTATTTTCTATTAATAGCATTCACTATACATAACCCTTATTGATATTTTGAGATCACACTTATTTCATTTCCATTCCCCATGATATAAATAATAAATCTTTTAATGGGTTCAAAGATGAAGAATATTTACATTCAAAATGTTTTATATTTTATTTAAAATTTGAAATGAGAATCATATATGTATTTGGTTCTTCAATAATACTAAAATAATCGATCCTTGGGGATGTGATCACTTGTATCTTATGCCAATGTAATAATATTAACATTGAATCAGGGTTACTATAGTTGGAGTTGTTACTATCAATTTTTCACCAAAATTAGCACCTGATCTGATCCATCACTTGGTCCAAATAGAGTAATAGATCCCCAAAGGAATGTAACTAGTTAATAGGAATCAAAAGAACACTCTTTGGAATGGTTTCATCCTAATAGAACTTAAAAAATACAAATGGGGTACAAATAATGAATAAATAAATGAAATCTTCTCTTAAAATATGTTTTACAAACATACAACACAAGAATAATATAATAAATAAATTTAATCACAAAAATGACTAAACAAAATACATTTGGGCCATCGAGGCTAATACAAGAAAATTTTCAAAATAAGAAAAACATCTAACAACCAACCATATTCATGTGACTAATTTTTCATTCACCATATCCCAAGTCAATTTATAGACTACCTTGATCAACCTAAGGGAAAAAGAAGCTGATGCACACAAAATTAATCCATGTTGGATTCATACACTAAGTGTTAAATATTGTGTGTGAGAAAAACCCCTATAGGATACCAACAATGATATTGTAAGCTTTATTTTAAAGGAAATTTCTCTTTATTCTATATTGAAATATAATTAAAAACTATTTTTTATAAATGTGTGTACCAAAAAAGTATCAATTAAAAATCTAATAAAGTTTCAATAAGATATCACCACCATTTAAAATAAAGAAATCACATAGAAAACACTACCTTTAATCTGTTACATTAATTTTTAAACACGCATTTAGAATACCATTTTAAATGAAACTTTAGAAACATGATTCTCAAAACACATTGAATCCCATTTCTTTTTAAAAATCCAAAATTATTAAGAATAATAAAATTACTAGAAAAGCACAATTCCAATAAAGTGATAAAAATGAATGAAAACCATGGTGTTATTATGAGTCAATAATACATGGGTAATATAAAGAAGGTAATACCCTATAAAGAATCTTCTAACATCATGGAATACATATTCTTCTTTAACATGAATGTTACTTGAAATGGTTCTCAGGTAACTTTATCAAGGATCCACTATTGAAACTAGAACAATCTCATTTGTCACCCCATTGGGCCACTAGGTTCACAATAATACCATTTGGGGTCACTACTCTCCTAGGGAACTAGCTAGCAAGAGAACACCAGGCTTGTGTAATTCACATCAAGGCCTTCTATTAGTTACCGAGGTTATTATGATAAGTCAATGTGAAGGTGAAGAAAAAGAAACAAGAAGATGAACATTTATAAAATCATTAATAAAACACTTTAAATAACTCACAACTCACCTACAATTCCCTCACAATAAATGAACAATTACCAATCCACAATTTAAATACTTAGAGAAGTATCTCATTGGGATCATAGTCCATATAATTTTCAATCAAACTAGGGTATCAAATTAGGTTCACTCACACTCATATAAGTAGCTTCAAATACTATTAAAAAGAGATAAATAAACCTTACCAAAACCCTATAACTCTTTTTCAAGACTTTGTCAACCATATCCAGAACACCAGTTAAAAACATTTATTAAAAAAACCATTTAGAATCCCACAAAAGAAAACATTTTTGATCAAACCATTGATATATTACCAAATATCTTAGAATTAAAGGCATCAATTAAAATTTTATAAAACCATTAAAAAGACATTGTTTCAAGAAGATAAAACTTGAAACAATCTTAAAATATGTTAAATATTTATATAAAAACATGTATTTTTTAAAAAACATGAAATATAATACCACAGGAACTAGATGAAATTACAAATAATAAAAACACTCAAAAACCAACGTAACTATTGTGGTAATACTACATTACAAGTTGTAATGCATCACCTTCAATTTAGAATTCCATATAATGCATGATGCATCCTCCACATACCCTAAACACCCAAAATACCTCATTAGAACCTTAAAAAAACCCAACCATGGAAAAAATACCTCTAGGTTTTTTTAAAGAGGATAAACCAAGGGAGAAAGTATGTTTAGGGAAAATGGAATGGAGTTTAAAGGAGAATGAGGAGCATAACATGAAGATAACCACATGAAATCAGGGAGGAAGGATACAAAAAATATGATAATTGGAAGGTAAGAGAAATCTTTATACACCCATTCTCCCATAGAATGAAGGTTATCAATAGAATCAATAAGAAGGGTAAAAACTAAAGTGAAAAATTCGTAATTCCATATTTCAATTAAAAAATGGTGGCTCGCATGATTTGGACATAAGGAAAACTAAATCATACCCGGAAAATGTGACACATCCCTATCAAAAAATATTTAAATATACACAGTTGCACTAAATATTTATATAATTTGCATTATTACAATGAAACATATGAAAAACTTTGAAAATATAAAATTTATGGCCCTAAAAAATAAAAAAAAATTATAATATCCTAAAATGATATAAAATATTATAGAATAATCCACAGAGTTACATAGGGGGTGTTACAATTCTACTAAACAGACTATCTTTTCCCCTAGAATGTCTCAAAAAATAGTACAAGTAATATGAACAAGACTATAATGATTTTGTTCTTTATGAGGTGGGAGGGTGGGGAATTAAACTACAGAGAACTATCACTAAACACACACAAAAATCCCATAATCCATTGGAATAAATCAAAAAATTCTATCATTCATCTCTAAACACAACTTATCCATAATAAAGTCTCACTTAGTTTAAAATGAGAAGGGAGACATAGCCTTTGTCTTCAAACCTTTTTTATTATATATGAAATACTAAAACAATGTAGAGTTACACACATTCACCCCAAGAATCATATAAAAAAGGACTCTCTACAGAAAATACAAAAACCGCACATCACTATCTAGTCCAATAACCATCAAGAAAAAAATTGTAAATTCAAAATAGTCAAACTCACCAAGGAGGACCACAAATCCTCAAAAACAAAAATTATCATCGAGCTCAATAACATTATCCTGTATAAATATCAAAAAAAATGATAACAAGCTTGAGCATGGGCTCCAAACCTGAGTCATAATACCAAAAGTGTAATTTTGGTCATCAATATAGAATACTTACCCATTGATATTCCACCAAAACAAAACTTGAACCATTATTTGGCCAACCACCAGAAGGAAAAACATATCCTAGTCACCCATGCACCAAGAAGATGTTCCCACATGATCAGACCACCATGTATCCCACATAAAAACATCCATCTCACAAAATCCGATGAAAACACAACAGGTGCTACTAGGAACAAACAAAACATTAATTCACTGCTATATATAAGAGACAAATCTAAAATCCTTCAATACAATCAAAAATAAAATCTCACAATAATAATCCATTATAAAAACAAAAATATACCTAAGAATCATCTTCCAATAACATGACTCAAAAAGGATCTTGAAGGGTTTCACTTAATCATAACCACTAGGGTCATAATTTCACTTAGAGAATTAAAGTTAAAACTATATTTATAAAGAAATTTATGGGGTCTAAGTGAATAATGTACTCAGTAGAACCCCTTGATCTGGTTTTTGGGTAGATTTGAAAAAAAAAAGAAACTACTCTGAAACAATGAAAAGAGCCACCTTAAAGATCAACCTAGAAAAATGAGCTTACACTCCTCTCTAAAACGTATCTAGGTGGAATTATTTATATAAAACAATACCCCAACTCATCTATTTCATATTTATCAATCAAAACCACACAAAAACTACATTAACAAAAACCCAAAAACATTACTCAACCATCCCAACACACAAATCATTCATTAAAAAACTAATTTTCATTTTAAAAAAATTCTAAAAACCATTAGGTGTAGACCAACTCCTTAAAAATAAACTTATGAAATTTTTAATTCAAAGGATAAATTCATTCAAAGAACTATTTCCCATTTAAATTCAAAAACCACATACCCAAAACTTTTTAACCAAAACAATGTTACTTATAAAATTCCCTTTAAAAAACCTATATTTAATAAGAAAACAAATTTTAACTGCAAAAAAAAATTGAAGCACGATATTCATGGTAAAACACTTCCTAAATAATATTTCAAAATAATTGACCCTAAAATATTTCATGGGAATAAAAATATTTTTAAAATAGAAAAAAAATAAGTTTTAAAATAAAATCACCCTATGAAATTATAAGTACATTTCCTTAAACATTTCATAATATTGATTTTTAATTCAATAATTTACATTCTTTCACATTGAGGATATTTTAAGGTTTAGATTTATAGACAATTGGGTTATAACTCATACATTAAAAAAACATATAATATAAAGTGGACACCTTCATTCAACATCATTTTTTCCCACCATATAAAACATTGAAAAAAACATTATTTCTTTTCATGAAAACTCTTCAAAACATTAAACATGATATCTTCCTTTCTCTTACCCAACCCTAAATCCTTTAAAATACATTTACAAGCATCATATTATCAAAAACATATCAAAAAGGGATATAAAATAAGGAAAACATATATTCTTTTGAAAGCATGAGAACTCAAATAAATTTTACCTTTATCTTCAATGTTCTTTGAGCAAATGAAATGAAACATTTTCACATGAAAAAACCCCACAAATATATTCTCAAAGAAAATCGTTAAAACTAATAGCAAGAAATTAAAACCTCTTTTTAGTGACTTAGAGAATTTTATTCACAGAACCCTTTCAAAATCCATTTAATTGGAATTACCATATAGAAGACTTCTAAGATATTCATTTCCCAATGAATTGGACCACTAATTGGGCACACCCAAAGATTAATCTATAATGGTATCACTCAACGCTATATGGTCTACCCCATCATATAGGTTATAATGGGATGACCTGATGCAATTTGGGTCGCCCCATTATATAAGCTATAACAGGATCACATGGTGTTATATAGGTCACCCCATCATAAATGATCAAGTACCATATCATGAATTAAACATTTTTATGATTTAAATTATTCATCATAAAACATTTGAAAACCAATTTTAAATTCATAATAAAATCAATTTTGGATATCAAAATACCCTTTCCTTTTTAAAACCCATTTTCAATATCAAATACCCTTTTTCTTTGGAAAAAACATTTTCAATACCAAAGTACCGAAAAAAGGTAAAAACATTTTTCTTAAATAAAACAATAAATATTTTTAAATTCAATCTAGAAATCATAAAATGGTCATGGTGGTGAAAAATTCATTGGTAAGTTGACTGTTTTCAAAGAGTTCATTTTTTAAAATTATAATGAATAATAATAATTAAATATTTATAATATTTATAAATAAATTATACTTTAAAACCAATCATGAATGATGATTATGAAAAACTATCTAACATTACGATCATGGAGATGGTTGGCTGTTCGTACACATGAGTAACGTTTCCAAATTTTCAATGATAACTATGCAAAGAAGGTAAGTAACATTTATATTTATATAATGATCATAATATCATATGTAAAATATTATATTATTATATATACTTATATATCATTCTTTATATTTGCTGATGAAAAAATAATAATCACATTACTTCGAGGAAGTGGTAGTTCACACATCCATGAATGGCATTATCACTTTTTCAGTGTGTGTAAAGGTTAAAAATAAAATGATATATTATAATTAAATAATTATAAATATATTATTAATATAATTAACATGTAAATTATATCACATGTTTTTCTTTTCTTATCGTTATTACCTTCTATGTAATGCATTAGTGAAAATTGAATCACATCACTTTGCGAGAGGGTAGTCTGTCGTACACATGCAAGATATGATCATATCCCCAACATAATGGAATAAAAATGTGTAAATATAATATAATTACTCTATTGTTATAATATTGTTGTAAATATTATATATAAACCTTATATATATCATAATAACCAATCCTGAAAGGTGGTAATGGAAAAAAGAATGACATCGTTTGTAAGGTGGTAGTCTGTTGTACACATGATTTATAATTTCATAACCTATTTGATGGAAGTTTTTATGTTTATAGGTAATATACATGTCATAAAAAAATATGGGTATATGATATATACTTACATTATTATATACTAATAATTTAAGAATAATTTATGGGGTGGAGGAAGAAATAAAACAAAAAACACTCATTAATGAACGTTACCTCTTCTTTAAGTAACTCCTTTTGCATTTCACCTAAGGCCTTCCTTCTTGGATTTATACCTAAAGTAAAGATTCTAGGATTTGAGGAGGGAATTAAATAATTTAATTTTTTAGGTATTTTCTGATCCAATTGGTTTTGAAGGTCCAAATATATGAGGATAGCGGTGGACTTCTATAAGTTGGGTGAGTGGAAAACCTGTAAATTGTTGAAAGAGATAATTCCACCCATGTTTTTTATACGTCAAAAGGGTCTAAAATGTAACATTATAGATCCAAAGAGGTTTAATGGTCTATATATATATCAAATAGTTTTTATACATGTTTATAGTTGATTTTAACCCATATATGTTTATTTTAACCCCTAGTAAACCCATTTTTACCTTAATCGTGGTAATTAAATTTTAATATTTTCATTATTCATTTTGGTCAATAATTAAAATGACCATATTATAAATTATAAATTTATTATGATTAAAAATATGGAATCCATTTTGAAAAATTCAATTCACATAAGGGGAAAAAATAAATTAATATTAATCACATAGACGCAGCGAGACAGTGGGTTTTTTAAGTGAAAAAGTTCAAAATTTTGAAATATTTTTATATAAACATTCATTATGAAATTGATTCCAAGTACCTAAATTGGATTAATTTATGTATAATGGAACTAATTTAACTTTCAAAATAAATTAAAAATATAATTTATCATTCTAAATTATTTTAAAGAAATGAAAGTTTTCAATTAAAATTCAGTATTTTCACTATTTATCAATAAATGAAATTTCTCAGAAAAATCCAAAAAATTCACCCTAAGATAATTTTGATATTCGGATTTAAAAAATGATAATTATTTTATAATGTTATAATTCTAAAATTTTTACTTTAATATATTAAATAAAACCTTATAATAAAAGAGTTTAGTTAAAATTATTTCCTTTTTGATTAAAAATTACTTAATATTTTTATTCTATCATTACCTTGGTTATTAAATTATTTACCATTTTGTAAATTGCATACATGAAATTTTATTTACTTATTAAACTTATGGATATATATTTCCCTCATATAATTTTCATATTTCTATTTTTCCTCTTCAACCATATAGTTTCTCCATAAAACCTTAACAAGGTGAATCACCTTGTTCTGAAAAAAAAAATCTCTCTATAGTCAAGAACCTAAATTGGTTGTTCCTTATAAGAATTATTCACTTAAAAATAAACTATATAAGGTATCAAAACATTATATTAATCTGGAAAATATTTATTTAACATTGAAACATGAAATATGGTATGTACCTCAGATAAACTTATAGGTAAGGCCACTCTGTAAGAAAATGGTCCAACATTCTCTTGGATTTCATAAGGTCCAATAAACCAAGGACATATATTTGTTATTTTTACCCAAATACATAACACTTTTCTAGATATATACTTTGATAAATACACGATCACCTACCTCGGAAGAAGGATCTTTCCTCTGGTTATTCGTATAACTTTTCTTGTTTATACTGAGTTGCCCTCATATGTCACTAAATATACTGCACCTTCTCTTTCATTTCATCCACCAACTATTATCCCATCAGCCTAATTTATCCTACTTCATACCAAAAATATTATTTCCAACACCGTTTTCTATATTATGACTCAAATTTTACCATCTGTATAATGGAATGAAAACTATTGTTATAACAAAATGCAACCAAAAAAAGATTTTGATCCCAACTTCCCTGGTAATCCATTGAACATGAATGAAGCATAAATTCAATGGTCTTAATTTTCTGCTCAGAATATCCATCATATTGAGTATAAAAATTTTTACTTAAAATTAATTCAGTACCCGATGACTTCTCAAGTCTATTCCAAAAATAAAATGTGAATCTATGATCATGTTCTAATACAATAGATGGAGGTACTCAATGTATCCTAACTATCTTCTTCATATAAAGTCATGAAATATGATCTAAATACATTTTATCTCTAATGGGAATAAAATTTGTAGATTTAATTAATTACTCAACAAAAACACAAAATACATTATTACCTTGAGAAGTCTATATAAATTATACCATGAGATCCATTGATATATTTTCCTACTTCCACTCTAGTACTAGAAATGGTTGAGAAATCCCCTTTATCAGTTCTCATTCTACTTTAATCTGGTGATAAGTCAATACTTCATAGTAAATTCAGAAATATCTATTTTCATTCCATCCCACCAGTATGGTATATGTACATATTAGTTTTACCCTGATTAATGGAAAATAGATATCCATGAGCTTTAATTAATAGCTCTTTCCTCAACTCGGAATCACAAGACACACATAACCATTTTCCAAATTATAAATCACATTCTTCTTCAATATTAAAATCAGTAAACTTACCCTTATTAAGGGATTATACCTTTTTCTAAAATGATTGATCCTCCTTCATAGATTTCATAATTATTTTGGATAAATCCAATTGCACTAAATCTTGAAAAAAAATAGTGGATATCCCTACATTCATACCATTTAGGCTAAAAAATTTCAAATCATTAAATAACTTTTCATGTTCCTAATGTAACATAGTTAATGTAACATTTCTCTTTTCACTAAAATCATTGGAAACATTTTTTGATTTTCCAATATGGTATTTAATTGTGAAATCATAATATTTGATCAGTTTTATCCATCTTCTCCCTCGCATGTTCTATTTTTTAGTGAATATATAATTAAAAATTTTGTGATCATTATATACTTCACACTTTACTCCATACAAATGATTCTTCCAAATTTTTAATGAATAAAATACCAGGAAATTCTAAATCATGTGTAGGTTAATTTATCTCATGATTTTTGAACTAACGGAAAGCATAATTAATTACTTGATCATTCTGTATTAAAAAACAACCAAGTCCTTTCAATGAAACAACAATATAGATGAAAAATTCACAATTTTTGATTGGAAAAAACTGGAGGATTCACCAGTATTCTTTTTAGTTCCTAAAAGAAACAATTATATTCTTTTTTCATATGAATTTAACTCATTCTCATTTTAACATATTTATTGGGCTAGAAAACCAAGAAAACTTTTCAACAAACCACCAATAGTAACCCACAAATCTAACAAAACTAAGATTATCTATGATATGTGTTGGTCTTGGACATTATTCAACAAATTTTGTTTTAGTAAGGTCAATAGTTATTCCATATTTATAAATAATATGTCCAAGTAAATAAATTTTTTGCAACCAAAATTCAGACTTTCTAAATTTCCCATATAGTTTCTTTTCTTTTATGGTTTTAAAAAATATCCTTTTGGTGTCTTTCATGTTCCTACTTTCTTTTATAATATAGAAAAATTTCATCTATAAACACAACCACAAAATTTTCCCTCAACTCATGAAAATCTCTATTAATAAGATCCATAAATTTATCAAGTTCATTAGATAATCCAAATAAACAACTACAAACTCATAGTGTCCATATCTATTTTGAAATGAAGTCTTTGGAATTTTGTTTTCCCTCACTTCCAACTTTTGATACCCTGGCCTTGGGTCAACCTTCAAAAAATATTGATCTCCCTTGAGGGGATCAAATAAATCATCAATATAAGGAAAAGGATACCTGTTCTTAATATTGATGTTATTCAAGGCTCTATAATTAAAGAAATGTCTCATTGAACCATATTTCATTTTAAAAAATAAAATAGGATCACTCCATGGTAAAGTTCTAGGTTGAATGAAATAATTATCTAATAACTCATATAATTTATTTTTCAATTCTAAAAGTTCCACTTGAATGATTCAATATGGGGGTCAAGAAATAGGCTTGAAATTAGGTACAAATTAAATAGTAAAATAAACCTCTTAATCAGGAATAACATGAAGAAATTCATCAGGAGATACATCAATGTATTCTTTTACTACTACCGCATCACTAATTTAAACACTTTATTTATTTTCAATCATGTGAGCTAGGTAAAGTTCACTTCCATCTCTAATCAATTTCTCAACTACTTGGTAAGTTATCAAGGGAAAAAAATCAACGAACCTGACATTACTAGCTATTTAATCTATCTTAGCATGATAAAATAAAATCCATTCCATACTAAGAATGATATCAAACTCTAATATGGATCATTCAATAATATTTTCTTGAAAGACCACCCCACTTATAACAATAGGAAGATTCCTATACATATTTATTTCTTTAATTATTCCACTAAGAGTTTTTACCAAAATATTTGTCTTAGTTTCATGAAGTGATATTTGTAGTTTACTTGAAAATTTTTCAAAAATGAAATAATGTAAAGATCCAGAGTCAAACTGGGTATTGGAATAATTCAAATACACAACATATATTACACCACTTCATTCAATGGAAATACATCAACTGTATTGGAAGAAAATGAATTCAGTTAAACTTTATTTTTCTAATCATGATGATTTCAATCATATGAAACTAACTTCAGAAGTTCAATTGTATAATGACCCAACTCATTACAACTAAATCACATCACCATTAGATGGCTGCTAGTTACCCAATTCTATGGTTTTTCAGGACACTTTTCATTATAGTCACAATCCCTATGACCAAACTGACCACATTGGAAAAACTTTTAGATCATGTCAAACATTAAAAGAAATGTATTTTTCCACACTTGGGACGTTTTGGGGGACTACATCTATACTTCTTTGCAGTTTGTTTCTATATTGTCTGCCACTTTGATCGTTTATGATTATTATCATCTCATTGAACATACATGTCAGTATACTCCATTTAATATTTCTCATCATAATAAACCACATTCTCATAACTTTTAAATTCAAATGTGTCCAATTCTATTCATAAACATTGTTTCAACCCTGAGAAAAAACTACTGATTTTTCTATCATTTTCCGAAATAAAATCCAGCACACACATGGCCAATCTTGTGAAATTTTCTTCATATGCAGCTAGAGAATATTCGTATTTTTTCCTCAAATCCAAGAATTTCTTTTCTATTTAAATTTGAACAACCATAGGAAAATATTTCTCAAGGAAATTATCCTTTAATTTTTTTCATTCCATTGAATCAAGATCATATTTCTCTTTGGTATTTATAATGAAATACCACCATCGATCAGCTTCACCTTCAAAATGAAAAAATAGCACAAGTTTCCTTTTTATGTTCCAAACATCCATTGACTTCAAATATCTTCTCCTAATCATCAATCCATCCTTCAGGTACCACAAGGTTATATGATACAATGAATGATGGGGTCTGTTGCCTCATGAAATTATCCACAAAAGACATGTTTCTTCATGGTAGATCAGGTTCCTATCTAGCATGGATACCACCACCATTTATAGATTGTGTTAACTAATCTATCATTGTAACAAAATATTCTGTTCTAATTTTGACCATCTCAGGATACTAATTTGTAAGGATATTTTCCTCTCAGTTCCTTCCAATTACAGATTCCCTATTTCCTCTATGAAAAAAAAATTGAACATAAATATTTCAGATGAAGAAACATGTTTATATTTAAATGGTATATCATTTTAACTTAACCATATGGTAAAATCCTTCAAGGAAAATCTATTAAGATTATCCAAATTTCCAATGTTATTTAAAACATCCTATGATACGAACTATAAGGACCTAACCTTAAAATTTACATAATCCTGAGTTTTAAATCATGAATTTACATTCTTTCACTTTGAGGATATTTTTAGGATTAACATTTTATATAATTAGGTCATAACCCATAAATTAAAAAACCATACTATAAAAAGTGGATACTTCCATTCATCATCCATTTCATCCACCATATAACACTTTAAAAACAATATATGATTTATTTTCATGAAAACACTTCATGATATTCAAATTAACCACTTCCTTTCCATTTCCCATCCTTAAATCTTGTGAAGAAACATTTAAAAGTGTGGGGTTATTAAAAAATACCAGTAAAATATATAAAAGAAATAAAATTTTTAGTCCTGTTGAAGCATGAAAACTCATTTAATATTTACATTTACCCTTAAAGTTCTCTGATCAAATGAAATGAAACATTTCCATGTGAAAAAATATATACACATTTTTGTCAAATAAAATCATTAATTCCCATAGAAATAAATTAAAACTTAATTTCAGGGACTTATAGAATCATATTCATAAAACACTTTCAAACCCATTTTAATTGGAAAACCATATGGTTGACATCCAGTATATTCATTCCAAGTACACTATAGTTTTATCTAGAAACACCCATAATTTCATCTATAATAGGATCACCTATTTTTATTTGGGCCTCCCCATCATATAAGCTATAACAGGCTCACCCGATGATATCTAGGTCAAACCATCATATAATATATAATGGTATAAGCCAATGATATCCGTTCTGCCCCATTGTATAATGCTCAAGTACCACATTATGAACAAATAAAAATTATTTTTGAAATTTTTCATCATAAAACATTTAAAAAATATTTTAAACGCATAATAAAATCACTTTTAGATATCAAAATTCCCTTTCCTTTTAAAAAACAAATTTTCAAAACAAAAATATGCTTTTTCTTTTTGAAAAAAATCATTTTCAACACCAAAATAACCAAAAAGGGGAAATGGGTTTTCTTTGAGTAAAACATTAAATCTTTAAAAGAGATATAGAAATTAAATAATAGTCATTGCAGCAAAAAAAAATTGTTTCTATTTATATTAAGAATATAAAAATACTTTTGTCATTTTTCAAAATGTTTCATATAAAACATGTAAAAACATTCCTTTTTTGAAAACCATTTAAATAAGGTAAAAGATACATAAATTATAATTTATAATTATTTTATGTCTATATAAAAACATTCATAAAATAATTTTAAATACATTGACACAAGAAAGGAAGATTTGGATGGAAAAAATTAAATGGGGTTTTCCTTTTAAAGAAAAGTCATTTGTCACATTGTAAGTATTTTAATCATTAGACCCATGAAAGGATATAATTTAAAAAAAATATAAATACAATGAGAATAGATAAATTAATGATATAATATGTCAAAAGTTTTTTATATACAACTCTTATAAGAGTATAGGTATATAACATCAAAATATATTTAAATGAAATGAAATTGAGACAAAGTCCCTTACCTTGAGTCTGACTTGTCACGTGTATCTTTATTATCATAAATAATGAACATATGTTAATTATATACATTTTTGATAATCTTTTTCATGTTTATTATTTATATTATTTATCTTATTAACAAGTTATATATAATTATATAAATCAATTATATTTAAGTTTTATTTTATTTTTATTCGTATTATGTGTCAAAAATGAATTTGGTAGTTTGACTATGGTCAAAGATGTTGAAGAACCTTAGTGTTATTTTTTAAAAAGTTTTTCATTTGTTGATAAGTAACCATTTTGTAAAAGAGTTTTTTTGTTATTAAGGATTATACCTAGTCCATAATAATGGGTTTTCATATGAAATATGTAATTTTATTAGATCCAAACATAAATAGAGATAAAAAAATTATCTTTACGTAAAAAAAATTTGGACGTTGGTTTCCAGACTCGGGTTTTTGGACTGAGGAGCATCGTATGTAGAAGTAGTTAAAAAGAAGTTTTTGATTATATGCATATTTGGTCTCAGATCCACCGGAATGAAGTTAAATATTCATCAGACTTTGTTCTAGATAGAAATTTATAATCTTTTAAGAAAGGATGTCAAAATGGTTCTAAAGAGGGTGTTTTTAAGAAAGCGAAGTTAGGAGTTAGAAATTTTCCATAATTTCTAAACCTCAAATGTATCAACCCTGGTTTGTGGTATATAACCCTTGTTTATGATTTTTTATGTGTTTAAATTTTTTGGGTAGATTTTGGTATATTTTGGGAGAGTTTGGATGGGTTTTAAGAATGTTTTGGAGGCTTTTTAAAGGAGTATGTTTTTTAGAACAGTTGGGGGAAACCAAGCAACAAACCCAGGTAGCTGTACAGCATGTGATGGTGGGAATTCACATAGTTTACACACAGTTTGTCTTACCATGGAGGGAGGTCATGTGAAGTTCCCTTCGAGGAAGTAGCTTCTACATGCTTAGTGCACGGTTTGCCTAACCATGTGAGCTGACCATGCACTACATAAAAATGGGTTTTTTTAATCCAGATCACTCCGGATTTGCCTTATTTCACTCATTTCCATTCACACTTGAACCCAATGAGTTATATCTTTTTCTAAAGGGTTATAAGGTCTATCCCACCCATTTTTTAAGAAAATTAAAGGGTTTTCATGGTGGTTTGAAGGTGGTTCTTCTCGAGTAAGTCTCTTATCTTGGTTGTTTGTGGTTTCCTCTAGATCTACACTTCTCTATCTCTCAGTTTTCTAGATCTACATCTGTTGCATGTAGATCTGGGGTCTTTTTCTAAAATGATGATATTTTGGTTTTTTGGTGATGGTAAAAGGGATCTAGAGTTTTTTTCATGGATGTTTTACTCATATTCGGTGTACGGTTGTGTGGTGGGTCGATTTCAGCAGAACCTTAAGGTAGGTGGCTTCTCTATCAACTCCACTTTTCTAGAAATTGAGGCCCTATTTTCAATTAATTGGTTTTTATTGAAATTTAGGTTTATAATTATGTTCTAATATTGTTAGTAATTCATTTTGTGATGATTTTTGGATTTTGGGGAAAATGGGTTATTGTGGTGAAATGTTCTTTGTTTTTAGATTTTAAAATCAGTGGCTTGTGTTGATTTATGAAAATGGTTTGTGAAATTGATTTTAAATAAGAGGGGTTTATTTATTGAAATGGAATGTGGCATGGATTGTGTCCTAAGGGATTTTTTGGCTATGAAATAGTTGTTTGCATAATGTTGTGGCCTTGGTATGCTATATGCTTGGTTGTTGATTTGAACATTTGATGTTGTTTTGGAATGATGTGAATCGGACAGGGAGTACCACTATAAAAAAGGGATGAATAGTGGATGGAAGGGCCACCATCAATGATAAGTGGGATGTAAGTACCATAGTATTGGAAAATTAGTAAATGGGCTTGGACATGAAGTTCCACCGTGGTTGTTTAATGGTTTGGGTATGTGAAACCCTATTGCAATGAATTTTTGTGTGTTGTTATGCAAGATGGAATTGTTGTGCTAATGGTTAATGGTAAAAAAATTTGGCGTATGGTTGTCTTTATTTCCCTTATAGTGTGTGGATATGGGTAAATGTGTCTTGTTAAGGGTGTGTTTGGCTTGTTGGTAATTTTTGAACTGTTTAATGTTTTATATAAATTGTTTTATATAAATGCGCTAACGGTTCTACCCTAGTGGCATGTTTAGGGAAGTCATTTGGGTAAATACTACTAAGTATTATTACTCAACCCTAATTTAGCTCTTGGTTGATTTTACATATGTCATTTTCCATGACATAGGTAAGATTAAAGTATCTTATTTTTCTAGCAGTTCATCATGATACTTTGGAGGTGTTGGGGTTCTTGGAGCATGGACCTGGGTATGGAGCTATGGGTTCTGGCATAATTCCTTTGAGTTTTTTTGTTTAGTCTTCCTCTTATTACTCTGATATTGGAATATTATGTCTTGTATTATTGGTATTTTGGTTTTTTGAGTTGTAAACATTGTTTCCATGCATCATATAGTATTTGTTGGTGTTGGCTCCTACGGTCTATTGTTTGATTCTAAGGACATACTGTTCCCCATTTATTATTGAATCCCTTGGAATTTATTACCAGTCTTTGGTGCCTTAGTAACATCACCTAAGGTCATGTAGAATATCACCACCTTCTCAATCTAATGTGGAAGGAGTGGGGTGTTACATGTGGTATGATCTTGTTTGGTCCTTGACGTACAAGTAAAGTCGGCCTTGTTTAGTCCTGACATTGGTTAACGTTCTTGGATTTGATCTTCATTCTAGGACTATTCCTTGAGTTGGGATGGTATAAAGGAGTTGGATAGTCGGAACATGAAATTTATAGTATAAATGGACATAGCTAACCCTTTTATTCTGAACATCAAGTTACCAGGGAGTTGGATACATAAGTGTTTTGGATACACTTATAGGAATTGGAAATCTCATTGTCGTGGGTATAGCCAATGAGATGAGTATGGAATGCATGGTAGAAATGAATTCCCACTAGGATTTTATATTTCATCAGGAATAATGATTTATGTTTTGGTATGGATATATTAACTTGTGGAATATATGGAAAATATTTTCAAATGTGTGGATTTGAAATATGGATACTTTTGGTATTTTGAAAATGGGATGATTTTCAAAAAATTGTGTATTTTTTAAAAATGGTGCAACATGGGTAATGTGAACTTTTGGAAAGCCTAGTTGTGATAGTTAAAATGTAATTGACTTTGAAATTGTAATCCTTTTTCTTGCTAAGGGAGTGACACTTATGGTTGTTTTCTGTTAATAAAAATGGTATTGAGTACGCGTCGTAAAGACCAATTAGAGGAGGCTGCTTAAAATGTGGTTGCACCTGAGGCTTAGGGGAACTAACAGTTAGTGCAGAGTATAGTGCAAGAATTACAAGCTATGGGAAGAAGGAATAAATAGTATGAGTTGAAGCATGTGGATCATGCGGTTCAGTTTCAAAAGCAGAATCCACCCACCTTTAGGGGTGACTCAGAGCTGGAAAGGGCAGAAATGTGGTTGAACAGAATGAATAGGATATTTGGATTCCTAGGAACACTAGTAGAGATCAAATTGAAGTTATCCATGTATATTCTGTAAGATCTTTTCCTTTAGTGGTAAGAGTTATCTTTCCAAGATATAACGGACCAAGGGATTACATGGGAGGGTTTTGATGTATTGTTTAACAAATAATTCTACCCGCATATGTTCAAAATTCAGTGCACAATAGATTTATTTAGCCTAAAGTAGGAGAACCTATTGGTAACAAAATATATTTATAGGTTTATTAACTTATTGTGGTTTTCACCAGAGGTGGTGGGTTGTAATTTGTTGAAGACATGTATTTTTGAAACTAGGTTGAGGCTGAAAATTCATTCTAAAATACCTGTGTTATGTATAAGTGACTACATGTAAATGATGAATAAAGAAACAATAGCTGAATTGGACATATTGGGGGCTACAAGAAGGGGAAGTATGTTGGTACCCATAAGAAATAGTGGGAACTCTAACATTGGGTTCAAGTGGAAGAGGGACACTTGTTTCCACAATGGGCGTATAGCTCAAAATGCAACAGCATGATTGGTGAATCTTTTTCTAAAGTTTGAAATTATGTCGGGATGTTTTCAGTGTGGCTCTACGGGCCACATCAAGCGGTATTTTATGACACAACCTTGATCATGTCACAATTGTATGTAGATGGGAAATATTTAGTGATACTATCATAATGCTCTGAGTTTGGGTGTTCGTGACACTCTCTAGGGCTCTTAGGGGTCTTATTCCTTGACGGGATGGGGGCAGTAGCATACCCCTCATCGGAAGAGTAAAGCTAGTCTTGGTGATTCATGGAATACCACGACTCCTTAGAAAAGTGTGTTAAGAAAGCAGTTTTTTGGTGCTGATCTGGTTGTGATGGATGATCAATCAGGACCATCCACATTTTAAGTCATGATTCTTTTAAATTATATCTTGATGTAATCATTGTTTGATATGGGTTCTTCACATTCTTTTATTTCTTCTCATGTTGTTGGTTTTCTGGGTTTAACTATGGAAATGATGCCTTATATTTTAAAACTTCAAAATCCCCTGGGTTAAAGAAAGTGTTGATCCTTCCTATATAGATCATGTTGTATAGTTTTGTATGGGGTTTAGTTGATTTGGGATTTCTCAGTGCTTTAGATGGATTCTTATGATATAATCATGGGAATGGATAGTTTGATGTTGTTTAAGGCCCACATTGACTATTATGCACAAACGGTTAGTTTCACGATGGATTATGGATTCAAACGTCTCTTTAGAGGGTAGAATAATGAAATGTTGGGTGCAATAGGCTTGTTGTAACTATATATTGGTACGATTTCATATTAGTTAGTAGTTTGGTCATTGGCATCAATGGAAGGAGTTCATAATTTTGTTTTTTCAATGGTTTTGGATCAGTTTCTAGATGACATTCACAACAAATATTAAGGGTTTCCACCGGTGAGAGAAGTGGAGTTTACGATTGATCTCCTTCTGGGGACCAGTCCTATATCACTTCCTTCTTACTGAATAGAACCAGTAGAATTGAGGGGATTGAAAGTGTAGCTAAAGGAGTTAGAAAATAAAGGGCTCATCTACCCAAGCATGTCTCCATGGGAAACATAGATTTTGTTTGTTAAAAAGGCATATGGAACTCTACAGTTGTGTGTGGATTATAATAAGCTTAACCATGTTACGATTAAGAATCGATATCCACTTTCACAATTTTATGATTTGTTCGACCAGTTGTGGGGAGCTCAGTGGTTCTCTAAGATTGAAATTCGATCGGTATATCATCAATTGTGGGTGTGAAAGGAGGATATTCTAAAAACATCTTTCAGAAGTAGATATAGCCATTATGGGTATGTGATTATGCCCTTTGGTTTAACAAATGCACCAATGGTTTTCATTCAATTGATGAATAAGAT
Source organism: Viscum album (assembly GCA_963277665.1). NCBI lineage: Eukaryota > Viridiplantae > Streptophyta > Magnoliopsida > Santalales > Viscaceae > Viscum > Viscum album. The sequence goes on from OY728161.1 coordinate 435,093,058, forward strand.
ATTTTATAGATATCTATATTCTTTCATGGTGGTATTCATGGATGATATATTGTTGTATTCTAGGATAAGAGAGGAGCATGATAAACACTTGGTGATAGTATTGGAGATCTTGAGAGATCACCAGTTGTATACCAAATATTCAAAGTGTGAATTTTTTATATAATAGGTTCATTTTCTTATCCATGTTATTTTTGAGAAAGTTTCGTCAGTTGATCAAGAAAAGATAGAGGCTGTTATTTCATGGAAACCGCCAAATAATGTTTTCAAGATACAGAGATTCCTTGGGAATTCTGGCTATTATCAGCATTTTTTGTGATTTTTGATGATTGGCCTCACCAATGACAGCTTTGAAAAAAAGTAATGTTCCATTTTCACTAGGATAAGTAGTGTCAAAAATATTTTGAGGCACTTAAGGTTCACCTTATATCAACACCAATCTCGATTTTTCTAGAACCCAGAAAAGGATACATGGTGTATTGTGATGCATCGAGATCAGGGTTAGGGTGTGTTCTCATTCAAGGGGATCATGTGGTTGAATATGGCTCATGGTATTTGAGTGTTTATGAGAAGAACTACCCAACACATGATTTGGAATTGTCGGTGGTGGTTCATGCTTTCAAAATGTGGCATCATTATCTCTTCAGTGATAAATTCATGGTGTTTACCAATCATACGAGTTTGAAGAATATTTTCTCACAAATATATTTGATCTTGAGGAAAATTATATGGATGGAATATCTTCAGATGTTTGATTTGGAATTGATGTACACATCGAGTAAGGGAAATTCAATGGAAGATGCATCAAGTAGAAATTATTTTGATTAAGTGGTGAAACAGGCATCAGATTAGTGTAAATCGATGTCGGTCATAGCCAACATGCATTTGAAATGTGAGGACTGGGGTGACATATCAATTTTATTTCTAGTATCATTGATTATTGACATGGTTGGTTGGGTTAAAGAGGCACAGTCATCTGATTCCAATTGTATGGATGAGGTCAAAACTCAATGGTGGGGAGACCATTGAGGGTTGATAACTGAATGGGAATTTAGTTTTGTGTTTATGGAATCAGATGGTGGTACCACTATCTTGTCTAGACGAAATACTTAGGGCTTATCATAATTCCATATAGACTTTCCATCCTAGAATTCAAAAAATGTATAAGGAATTGAAATTGCAGTTTTGGTGGGTCAATATGAAAAGGAAAGTGGCGGAGTTTATTTCTAGATGTTTAACTTGTCAGCAGGTCAAGGAATAGAATCAGTAGCTGATAGTGATGTTGTAATATTTACTTATCCCCTTTTGAAAGTTGGAGCAGATAGAAATGGTTTTTCTTATAGGTCCCCCAAAAATGGTCAGGAAGTATGATGCATATGGGTGATAGTAGATTGTCTCACAAATTCGGCCCATTTCATCCCTATTTTTGAATCTCATACGGTGGAGGATCATTCCAAAATCTATATCTGTGAACTGGTAAATATGAATGGTGTTCCAGTTTTGATTTTATTGGATAGAGGTATGAGGTTTACATCTCATTCCTTGACATCCTTATAGTAGTCCCTTAGGACTCAATTGACAATGAACATGGTATATCATCCTCAGACAGATGGGAAATCTAAAAGAATGATACAAACATTAGAATATATGTTATGGGCTTGTGTAATAGATTGGAGTGGATCATGGGAGGATCACTTATCATTAGTGGAGCTTCCCAATAATAATGGCTATCGGGCCTCCATACATATGGCTCTGTTTAAGGCATTGTAGGGGAATCTGTGTCATTCTACACTTTTTTGGGTGGAAACAGGTGAGACTTCGATGTTTGGGTTGATCCTTGTCCAAGATACTATGGAGAAGATCAGGTTCATTAGGGAGAAAATGGTGATGGCCCAGAGTCACCATAAATCATATACAGACCATCATCGATGGTTGTTGTCATTTGAAGTGGGTGAACATCTGTTTTTTCAAATCTCTCCTAGTCTTGGACATCATCGGTTTGGAAAGTATGGAAAGTTATCTCCAAGGTATATTGGGCCTTTTGATAAACTTGAGTGGGTTAGAGAGGTGGCATACAGGTTAGATTTTCAACCACAATTTATTGCGGCACATAATGTGTTTCATGTTTCTCAATTGAAGAAGTATCAACCATATCCTGACGTTGTCATCCGATGGGATCATGTTGAGCTAGAGCTAGATGCTTCGTTGGTGCATGTGCGAGTACAGATTGTGGATAATCAAGAGAATGTATTGCATGGTAAAATCATCGGTCTGGTTTAAGTTTTGTGGTGGCATGGTCATATTTAGGAGGACACATGGGAGTAGGAGAAAGAAATTTTTGAGAAATGGAATGAGATCTTTCGGCAAAATAGTAGTTCTCTACTTTTTGAGGATAGAAAGTCTAATGGTGGGGAGAATACAACACTCTAAGTTTGATTCATGTAACCCTTTTTTATGCCTTTTTGTGTGTTTAAAGTAGTTGGGTAGAGTTTGGTAGAGTTTGGAGGGGTTTTAAGAATGTTTTGGAGGCTTTTTAAAGGAGCACGGTTTGAGCACGGTTAGGGGAAACCATGAAACAAACTCAAAAAACCGTGCAACATGTGATAGTGGGCCTTCGCATGGTTTTCACATGGGTTTTATAACTATATAGGTAGGTCATTACAAGTTCCCTTTGAGGTTGTAGCTTCTGCACGGTTAGAGTATGGTTTTCCTAACAGTGCGATCTAACAATTCACGGCGTAAAAATGGGTTTTTTTAAATCGAGATCACTTAGGATTTTCCCTATTTCACTCATTTCCTCTTCCACTTGAACCCAATGTGGGATTTATTGTTCTCAAGGGTTAGAGGGTTTCTCCCAACCATTTTTTAAGAAAATTTAAGGTGTTTCATTTTGGTTTGAAGGAGGTTCATCTCGGGTATGTCTCCTTTCTTGGTTGTTTGTGGTTTCCTCTAGATCTACTCTTCTCTCTCTCAGTTTTCTAGATCTACATATGTTGCATGTAGATATAGGGTTTTTTTCCTAAAATGATGAGATTTGGGTTTTTTGATGATGGAAAAAGGGATCTAGAATGGTTTCATGGAAGTTTTAACTAGATTCAGTGTGTGGTTGTGTGGTTGGTCGATTTCACCGGAACCCTAAGGTAGGGGGATTCTCTCTCGACTCCAATTTTCTAGAATTTGAGGCCTTGGTTTCCATTAATTATTTTTTATTGAAATTAAGGGTGATAATGATGTGAGAATCTTGTTAGGAATTCATTTCATGATGATTTGTGGATTTTGGGGAAAATGGGTTAATGCGGTGAAATGTTCTTTTTTGTTAGATTTTAAAATTATTATTTTAAAATCAGTGTCTTGTGTTTATTTATGAAAATAGTTTGTGAAATTTATTTTCAATAATATGAGGATTCTTTATTTAAATGGAATGTGGCATGGATGGTGTCCTAAGGGATTTCTTGTCTATGAAATAGTTGTTTGCATAATGGTGTGGCCTTGGTATGCTATATTCTTGGTTATTGGTTATAACATTCATTGTTGTGTTTGTAACACCCCAAGATTCCACGGTACGCTTCTCTTTGAATAATACAATAGCTTTCATTGTACTTAGCTCCGGGTTCTAGCACACTATGACCAATCAAACTAGACGTTTATAAAATGTTATGAATAGTAGTACCCACTATTTGAAATTTAAAAAAAATTATTTTTCAAAATGGACTTCATTTTCGTATTCGGAATATCAAAATTATCTTAGGGTGATTTTTGGTATTTTTCTGAAAACATTCAAAATTTTTTGAATAGTGAAAAACGTTGTGTTATTGTTTAAAACCAAATTTTTATTTAAATAATTATTTTTTTATTTAAATTTATTTTAAGGTTAAATTAGATAGATAATACCTATATTAGTACAATTTAATTCATTGGAGTCATTTTATAATAATATTAAACATATAAATTTTATTGATCTTTTAACGTCTTTGGCCCACCTTCCACGCACATTTGCAAATTTGCATAAAATGTAATTTTACCGCTTATGTGAATTGAATTTAAAAAATGTGACATACACATTTTTCATCAGTAAGTAAAATGTGGTTCAATAGGATGAAAATAATTGTTGGTGAATAGTAACTTTTGAATTTTATTTTCCACGGTTAAAATTAAATAGGGTTATTAAAATTAAAAAAATATTATAAAATTAGAAAATTACCCAAACACATGTCCTAATTATATTGGATAAGTCTTTTTCAACCAAATTAAACCTTTGAAAAAAAATAAGATCCTTTTTTATCCATTTTTGTTAGATTAGGACATTTATTGTATTTTATTTAAAGAATAGTTAAAAGTGTTAAATTCAAATTTTAATAACAAGCCTATTTTTAATATAGGGTTATACAAATGATAAATTAGACTAAAAATATTCATTAGAAATATAAATATATTTCCAACATCATAGTATTTTATTTATAGTTTTTAGACATTATATAATTAAATTTACTTATGAAACAATGATGATACAATAATTACCTTATTAATGAAAGATTAAATTAATTAATATTATAAATATTAATATAAATGTATATTGAAACATTTGATGCCATACAAAAACTTTATAGGTTAATATGACATGTTAGGGTTGATTCAATGTATTCTTCTCTAAGGAATCAAGTTGCTATAACTTTAACAAAAAACAAATACTAAATACTTTCAAAATTGACAAAAATGGGTGTTTAAAACAAATACTATTTTATTAAATTATATAATAGTCATAAAACACTATGATTCGTCCAAATGAATTAGATAATGTTAGAAATGTCATTAATTAACAACTTGAGGTTCCCTTGTAATTTTATAGTAACTATATTAACCATTAATATAAAAATACAAGAAGATGTGGTAAAAGTTAAACTATTTAACTAAGAGTTAAATCTAAAAGATAAGGTTAATATGGTGACCTAAACATATCTAAAATCAATTGGTTGAGATTATTTCGACACATACCCACATTATCCTCAAAATAAATACATTTTGAGCTATTAGAAACTGAAAATAATTTTATAATAAAATAATATTTCAAGCTTTTCCTAAAGTGCCCCTCACCTCTCTTATAAAAGGGCACTTCACCTTCTCTTAAATTCACACCTCCAAAGACGTTTGGATCGGCCGAAACATGCTCAAATATCCTCCCAAAAACCCTCAATTAATCCTAGATGCCTTACTATGATCATGAAGCCAACCTAAGGAGCCCTTTATTTCAAATCAAAAGGAAACACTCGAAGAAGAGGTAATTATTTTATCACCTCTTTAAAAGTTCTTTTCTTCTTCCACTTCCTCTTTATTTGTTGTTTTCATAACAAAATAATAACTACAATACCTTTTATATACTGAGATGTTATTATAAATATGGTAAAACCATATTCATTATTCGATTCATCTTATGAATGACAGTCACCATACATGTGTATATATGGCTTACCGTCTCCACGTTGTGGTGTAGTTTGTTATTCAACACTTAATTATTTGCATGGGTATAATAATGAGTATAATTGATGTAAATAATAAATATAACATTTTAATGCTTCTATATATATAATATATCATCCAATTACATATAATTTCACCATCAATATAATGATATTGTCGCTAATGCGTACGTACGGCCTACCATCTCCATGAACAGTGTATTATATTTTTTTATATATATCTATTATATATATATATTATGAATATATATGATATATAAATCATATTATACATTCTGTAATTAATTAATTCATGATCTAAGTAATATGATCAAGAATAACAAGTCAAACACATATAATAAACAGAGCGATATAACCCGAAATGTTTCATTAACTTAGAATTGAAAAAATGGGTAATATAAAGTCATAAAAGAATAATATATGATATCATAAATATTATTATGATTTCTAAATATGTTAATAATATGTTTAAAAACATTATACAGGAGTTTCAGACACGTAGGGAGAGTATCGGATCTAAGGTAAGGGTTAATTCCTCAATCTCATTATTATTCAATATTGTTTATGTATAAGTATTTACTGGGACATATTTATCATACATGTCCATGTTTCATAAAAAATATTTTCAGAAGGAATATTTTAAGGTTTTATGGAAGGGTCTATTAAACTATATCATCATTTTAAATGTTTTAAAGATTTATTTTTCTAAATCTATTTAATTAATGTCCATGTTTTCAAAATGATTTTAAGGATTTATTTATATGGACATGATTGTTTTAAAATGATAATTCTTTTCAAAAGTTTCAAAGTGGTATGGGACATTTTTATTCAAAAATATCTTTTAAATGACTTCCATTATAAATTTTGTGACTTTCAAATGATTTCATGAAAAAAGTATATTTCTCTCAAAGAGTTTTACTGATCATTTTCAACTAGGTCAACATCCTTTACTGGGTATTATTCTTGTTTGAGGTTGATTTATTATAATAAAATATTCTATATTTTATTGAATGAGTTATGATATGTTTGACTGTGGATGTGCTATTTTTATACCATTCATGGTTTATGGTTAATACATTAATATTTCGTATGCTATTTTTAATATGAAATTTTATGTTATGTTTTTTCCTTTTTATGTGAGGAATGTATTGGACTTAATAAGTGATGGGTGGGGCCTGCTATAGCCCCTCGATGCATCAGTAGGACTCATGAGACAAACTAGTGTCTTGGAACAAGGCCTTGATAGAATATTTTTGAATTTTCTTAGCACAAGGCCTTGACGTAGTATTTATTATGTCTGGCATTATGCATTTCCCTCGTTATGAAATTAGTTATTACATGTGATTATTCAACTAGTAGAATATCCAATTTCATGTTTATATGGTAATGTTTTATTTATTTTTTCCATATTATGTTCATGTTTATTGTTTAAAAGGCTTATGTTTTTATTATAAATCTTTACTTTAAAGTTTATAGATTTCGCGGAATTATTTACTATTACTGATCTTCTGAGCTCACACCTTTCTTATGTTTTATTTTCCTAGGATGCCAAGAAGTGTACTATGATTGTTATGTAGGTTTATTATAGGGGAATAATGGATTTCTCAAAGGATTATTTATATTGTGTTTTATTTTAGAATGTATAATGTAATGTTCATGTATGTAATCTATTTTCCAAGACTGTTAAACTGATCAGTCCTTTGGGACTTGATTCCTTGTAATCATGCCAATGTATTAAAATAATGCACCGGCTTCGAGAATCTGGGTTCAAGGCATTATAGTTGGTATTATAGGAAGTTTAGAAATAACCTTGGAAACTAGATTTAGATAAACATTGAATAGATAACATTACCCTATGATAGACCTTGAGGATTAGTATAGAAGAACTTCATTGAATTTTGGAAATGTGGATATTTTGGGAGTTTTCCAAGAAATACATCTCTGTCTAGATACTACAAGCAGACGTGGTTTTGGTACAGATATACCTAGGAGTAACAACTCCGACAAGGTGTTCCAATCCTGACTCGGGGTAACCTAGTACATGATAATGGGTCTTACTGCGTACCTAGTTTGACACTCCCATGGGATATGCTTAGGATAATTCATATTTTTTTTACAAACCATTATGAAGTATTTATGAGTAAATATGTCCTCAAAGGAACCATATTTATGATTATAGATTAGATATGCATAAAAATTTCATTTTATGTTAAGTATTTTACTAGGTTGTATTTATGAATTAGGATTTATAACCTAATATAGTGTATACCATTGTTTAGAAATTCCACCTAGAGGAAGGAATGGAAATCATATCAATGCGTGTAATCTATGTAGGGATTTACCTCCTATGCAAGATAATGATAGAGTATCTGGTGATACAACTGGTACTGAATAGATTATAACCATAATGGGATAGATGGCTCAGGTTATGAATAATAACCTTACCTGTATGGAGCATCCTGATCCACAACATGGAGGATCAAGTTAGACCGCTTCATGAGAAAACAACGTCCAACATTCAATGGGACTACAAATCCATTTGTGGTTGAGCAATGTATAAGTTCCAAAGAGAATATATTTTATTCTTTGAGAGGTAAAGAAAGGGAAAAGGTTTTCATAGTATTTTATCATCTCTCGGGAGATTCGGATCAATAGTGCTCATTAATTCAAAACACGAAGGAGGATGAAGAAGTATAAAATATGGAATGGAGTGAGTTTGAATAACTTTTCCTTGAGAAATCCTTTCCTCATGAATAGCAAGCTGATATGGAAAGTCAATTTTTGAGCTTGAGGCAAAATGAGGATGAGAATTTTCCAAAGTATGAGGCTAACTTTACAATGTTATAAATGCATGCTACAAACTACATACGTAACCCAGGAAGTAAGATTGATTGATTATTTGATGGGTTAAAACCATTCCTCCGAAGGGCATTGGTCTCACAATCTTTCTAATTGTACGAAGATATAGTCTCATGTGCTATCATGACATAAAAGTAATTCTAAAACTCTTATGACGTTAAATTAAATCAGGAGATGAAGAGAATGGTGGATAAAGATACAGATAAAGGTAAAAGTTGAAATAATGTTTTTCTCTTATGTGATGATTGTGGGAAGAAACACCATAGTATTTGCCTAAAAGGAATGGGAGTTTCTTAAAAATGTGGAGAAAAGGTCCACAAAACTCATGATTGCAAGGGGAAGAAAGAGGTTTTCAATGTTCAATGCTACAATTTCAAAGAAATTGGACATTATGCAAATGATTTCCCAAATTGTCAAGGAAATATAGGTCAGAAGAAAAAATGGGTCAAGGTCAAGCTTATGCTGCTACTATGGTTGAAGTTGAATAATTTATGTATTTTTGTTTTTTATCAAGAATTATATTTTGGTTATAAGAAGAATGTGATATATATAAGGATTTTACTATAGTACTTTTTTTTTCATTATGTTTTTAATATGATGAATTTAATCATATATTCAGTATGAGAAACATTACATTGTTTGGGGAATCTGATGTTACAATTGATTTTGGAAATTTAGATACCTTTTAGAGATAGTTCAAATATAATTGTTTTGGATAGCTCTAAATGATGGAATGGATTAAGTTTAAATTTGGATAGTATTGTTTAAGGTTAAAACATTTATTAATATGTTTTAGAAAAGGGACAACCTGCAGGTTGGGCAATAACATGTTATGTCGGACAAAGTTGTAGGAATCAAACCCACTACTGAAGTGAGACAAGGCTTTATCACCTACCACTGGCCTACAAGAAGTCCCTGGTTATTATAAACTAGTTTTCTTCATTTTAATTTTATATGTTTATATTTGGAACTTTATACGATTGAGATAAATAGAATATTTTTGAGTTTTATCTTTTGAAGAGAAAGATGATTTTGTGGTAGGAATTAGTTAAAGGATGAAACTCTAAATTAAGTATGATTCTTTGTGTTCTTAGTATATTAATTAAACTAATTCTAAAACACTAGGTAAAGGATCATAAAACCAAAAAAAAATCATATTACATTCTTTTTTCGATGAATCTAATTTTCCCTTATATCATCACAAATTTATGGATTTCATATTGTTAACATTCTCCTAATAATATTCTCTATCACTCTCCATCAGAACTTGATGGTCAGTTTTATCTTCTATATCCATGTTTTCCTACATGGAACCCTATTAAGGGTTATTTCCCGTAATCTTCATACTTACCTTTCTTTATTTCAAAATAGAGGCCTCATTAATCCATTTTTCGATGTGGGATTTTAGCTAAGATATTTTGAAATGCCAAACCCCTAGTTTTCAATCCTGAGTTTAAATTATGATGATGAAATTTATTGAAGGAGGGGATAATTAAATACCCCAAGCTTCCACAGTATGTTTCTCTTTGAATAATACAATAGCTTTCATTGTATGTAGCTCCAAGTTCTAGAACACTATGACCAATCAAACTAGCCATTTTAAAAGCAGTTATGAATAGTAATACCCACTTTTTGAAATTTTATAAATTTTATTTTTCAAAATGGACATAATTTTTGGATTTGGAATATCAAAATTAGCTTAGGGTTAATTTTTGTTATTTTTCTGAAAATTTCAATTTTTGAGGAATAGTGAAAAACAATGCGTTATTGTTTAAAACCGACTTTTTATTTAAATAAATATTTTTTTTATTTAAATTTTTTTAAGGTAAAAATTGATACATAATACCTATATTAGTCCAGCGTAATTCATTGGAGTCATTTTATAATAAGATGAGACATATAAAATTTTAGAGAAGAGTTAAAAGTGTTAAATTAAATTTTTAATATGTAAACCATTTTTAATATAGGGTAATACATAAGGTAAATTCGATTATAAATACTCATTAGAAATATAAATATATTTCCTGAATCATAGTATTTTATTTATAATTTTTAGACATTAAATAATTAAATTTATTCATGACACGATGATGATGCAGTAATTACCTTATTAATGAAAGATTAAAATAATTGATATTATAAATATTAAAATAATTTTAAATTGAAACTTTTGATGACATCCACGCATTTTATAGGTGAATATGACATGTTAGGGTTGATTCAATGTATTTTTTTCAAAGGAATCAAGTTTTTATAACTTTAACAAAAAAACAAATACTAAATAGTGTCAAAATTGACATAAATGTGTTTTTAAAACAAATACTATTTTATTAAATTATATAATAGTACTAAAAATATAATATTTGGCCAAATGACTTAGATAATGTTATATATATCATTAATAAACCACTTGAGGTTTTCTTGGCATTTTATATTAACTATATTAACCCTGTAATAAAAAATACAAGAAGACATGGTAAAAGTTAAACTATTTAACTTATATTTAAATCTAAAATATAAGGTTAATATGGTGACCTAAACATGGAAAAAACCTATTAGTTGAGAGGATTTAGACCCATCCCCACCTTATCCTCGAAATAAATCCATTTGGATCTATTAGAAATCGAAAATAATTTTATAATAAAATAATATTTCAAACTTTTCCTAAAGTGCCCCTCACCTCTCTAATAAAAGGGTACTTCCTCTTATCTTACATTCACACCTCCAAAGCCATTTGGTTTGGCCAAATCCTTCTCAAATATTCTCCCAACTACCCTCAACTCATCCAAGGGGCCTTACATTGATCATAAAGCTAACCTATGGAGCCCTTTAGTTCAAATCAAAAGAAAACACCCGAAGAAGAGGTAATTGTTGTATCACCTCTTTCAAAGTTCCTTTCTTCTTCCATTTCCTCTTTCTTTGTTGTTTCCAAACTAAAATAATAAATCCAGTACCTTATACATACTGATATGTTATTTTATATATGGTAAAACCATATTCATTATTATATCCATCCTATGAATGACAAAGTCACCATACGTGCGTACGAACGGCTTACCGTCTCCACGTCATGGTGTAGTTTGTTATTCAACACTTAATTATTTGGATGGGTATAATAATGAGAATAATTGATGTAAATAATAAATATAATATGTTAATTATTCTTTATATATAATATATCATCCAATTACATATGATTTCACCATCAATATAATCATATTTTTGCTCATGCGTACGTACGGCCTACTGTCTCTATGAACTGTGTATTCCATTTTATAAATATATCTATTATATATATTTATATTATGAATATATATATGATATATAAATAATATTATACATTTTGGAAGTATGTAAATCATGATCTAAGTAATATTATCAAGAATAAAAAGTCAAAACACATACAATAAACAAAGTGATATTATCTGAAATGTTGCATTAACTTAGAATTGTTAATAAATGGGTAATATAAGTTCATAAAATAATCATATATGATATCATAAATATTATTATGGTTCTTAAATAAGTTAATAATATGTTTAAATACATTATACAGGAGTTTTGGACACGTATAGAGAGTATCAGATCTAAGGTAAGGGTAAATTCCTCAATCTCATTATTATTCGAGATTGTTTATGTGTAAGTATTTACTAGGACATATTTATCATACATGTCCATGTTTCATAAAAATGTTTTTAAAAGGAATATTTTAAGGTTTTATGGAAGGTTCTCTTTAACTAGATCATCATTTTAAATGTTTTAATGATTTATTTTTCTAAATCTATTTAATTAATGTTCATGTTTTCAAAATGATTTTAAGGATTTATTTATATGAACATGATTGTTTTAAAATGATAATTATTTTCAAAAGTTTCAAAGTGGTATAGGAAACTTTTATTCAAAAATATATTTTAAATTACTTCCTTTATAAATTGTGTCACTTTAAAATGATTTCATGAAAAATGGATATTTCTCCCAAAGAGTTTTACTGATCATTTTCAAATATGTCAAAATCCATGGGTATTATTTTTAGTGGAGGTTGATTTATTATAATACAATCTTCCATATTTTATTGAATGAGTTATGATATTTTTTACTGTGGATGTGTTATTTTTATACCATTCATGGTTTATGGTTAATGTGTTAACATTTGGTATTCTAGTTTTAATATGAAATTTTATGTTATGTTTCACCATTTTCATATGAGGAATGCATTTGACTTAGTAAGTGACGGGCAGGGCCCGCTATAGCCCCTTGAAGCATCGGTTTGTCTCTTGAGACAAAATAGTGTCTTGGCAGAAGGCCTTGACCGAATATTTTTTAATTTTCTTGGCACAAGGCCTTGACATAGTAGTTATTATGTCCGGCATTATGCATTTCACTCATTATAAAATTAGTTATTGCGTGTGATTATTCAACTAGTATAATATCCATGTGCATGTTTATATGGTAATTTTTTATTTATTTTTTCCATATTATGATCATTTTTATTTTTTAAAAGGCTGATGTTCTTATTATAAATCTTTCCTTAAAAGTTTATAGCTTCCGCCTAATTATTTACCCTTACAAAGCATATGAGCTCACCCCTTTCTTATGTTTTATTTTAATAGGATGCCAAGAAGTGTATTATGATTGTTATGTAGGGTTATTCTAGGGGAATAATGGAGTTCTAGAAGGATTATTTATGTTGTGTTTTATGTTATAAAGTGTAATGTAATGTTCATGTATGTAATCTATTTTCCAAGACTGCTAAACTGATCGGTCCTTCAAGACTTGATTCCATGTAATCATGTCAATGTATTAAAATAATGCACCGGCTCCGGGATTCTAGGGTATGGGCGTTATAGTGTTGGAATAATGTAAATTGGGTGGGGATTAACACTATAAAAACGGGATGGGTAGTGGATAGAAGGGCCACCATCAATGATAAGTGGGTGGGAAGTACCACTGGATTGGAAAATTATTAAACGGGCTTAGAAGGGAAGTTCAATCGTGGTTGTTTATCATTTTGGGTATGTGAAACACTATTGATATGAATTTTTGTGTGTTGTTATGCAATATGGAAATTTTTGTACCACAGGTTAATGCTAAAATGGTTTGGGGCATGGTTGTTTGTCTTTCCCTTGTAGTGTGTGGATATGGGTAGAGGTGTCTTGGTAAGATGTTTGGATTGTTGGTAATTGTTGAACTGTTTAATGTTTTATGTAAATTGTTTTATATAATTGTACTAATGGTTATTTCATAGTGGTGTATGTAGGGAATTCATTTTGGGAAATCATACTGAGTATTATTACTCACCCCTTCTTTAGAACTTGGGTGCTTTTGGAGATGTCGTTTTCCGAGACATAGGTAAGAGTAAAGCATCTCATTTTTATAGTGGTTCATCATGATGATTTAGCGATGTTGTGGTTCTTGGAGAATTGATATGGGTGTAGAGATATGGGTGGTGGAACAGTTCCTTTTATATTTCTTGTTTATTCTTCCTCTTATTACTATGATATTTTACTATTGTGGCTTGTTGTATTGGTATTTTCATTTGTTTATTTGTAAACATTGTTGACATGCATCATATAGTATTGGTTGGTTATGCATCCTTTTTCGGTTGTTTTATTCTAAGGGAAAACCATTAACCACTTATTCTAGAATCCCTTGTTATTTATTTTCAACCTTTGGCACCTTAGGAATGTCCCCTAAGGTCAAGTAGCATCTCACAACTTTCTCAATTCAATAAGGAAGGGGTGGGACGTCACATCAAATCAGATGATGATTTGATGGGCATGAATTTATCACAAATCATGGAAACTATCATGCTATAATCTTTTTAAGAGATGGAGGAATCGTAATGATTGAATTGGATCTAGAAACCTGGTCACAGAAGATCGGATCTAGAATTACCAATCATAAGTTGTCTAAAGTTAAAATGTGTAAAGCTAGTGAAGATTAGAGAATTTTAATGTTCCTGAGTGGAGTCATAATTGGATATAGAAAAATGCAATGATAATTTCATCATAATGATAATTACATCATTATGATGTTTTTAAATAGATTGATTCTAATTAGGAATATAAATAGGATTAGAAATATACACCAATTCATCAAATAAATGCATCACACTTATAACACATTGAATGCAGAACATCAGAGTGATCAGAGTTGTTGATACTGATCCATCAAAGGGAGATCAGCTATGAAAATAAGTGGAGATTCTAAAAGAGTTGTGTTTTCTTGGTAATAAACAAAGGAAGAGTTAAATTTTTTAATAGAATAATATTGTGACACCAATAATTCATCTGTTGAGGAATTTCATTGTAATGATTTGAGGAAGGTAGTTATATTGTAATGAGTAGTGAAAGATAGTTAGATCATAATGATCTGAGAAATAAATGCATATCATAATGAGCAGAGGAAGCTAATGTTGAGTAAGTTATATAGGACTGAAGAAAATTTAGTTTGTTTGAGAATACTAGTCCCGAATAAATATTGAGATGGTTTGAAGAAGTCAAATATGAAGTTTAAAGGTGAGAGTTTTTCAGATTTTTTGAAATTTGGGTAAGCGTTAAAAGTTTTTAGTTTCCCACCTTTTCTTTTCTGAGTCACCTATAAATTGTAACACACTTAATTATCATTTTTCCAACATTTCACAGGTGTATAAAATAGCACTACATGTTTCTTTCTAAGTTTCTCTTTCCAGATTGGGATCTTAGAAGAAGGTCAAACTTCGGAATGTTTTGTTTACCAGAATTAGGAAGATTGTATTGATCAATTGAGAAGAGTTTTATTTTTTGAAGATTGAGACTGAGTTAAACATACGAAGTCCATCGGACTGAGTTCATTAGATTGAAGAAGTTTGGATTGTGTTTTGATTTGTTTTGGGTTCATCGGACTGAAGTCCATCAAACTCAATCTCATCAGACCGAGGAACTTTTGTGGAGAAAATTGAAAAAAGTATTCACTCTTTTTTTGGCTCAATGTTTTTTGAAAGAAAACTTTTTAAACTGATGTGATTGATTATAATATTCCTTGTTATAAGATATAAGGTTTCTAATGGGAGTTGACACAATTTATATTCACTTCTTCATAATATTTCATTTCCATAGACACATGGGAGTGGCTATGGAAAAATTTAGGTTCTCACACTGAGGCCAAACCTTGTAAATCTTGTTTTCATTACTTTCTTTCCTACTTTTTCATTCATGAGTATTTACCAAAATATGATAAGGATATGAACTTTAACATGTTTCATGGGTTGAGTGTACACAATTTTTTAAACTTATAAAAAGTTAACAACTTATTCAACCCCCCCCCCCCACCCTCTATTAGTTTTTATTCAATCCTTTGGAACATCAATTTATATTAAAGTGAAGGTTCCCTTATTGAATCCCTATAATGGATAATCTCAATTCTATCAATAGTAAAGGGATTCCTAAATTTTATGGAAAAAATTATTATGGATGGAGAAATATAATGATTTTTTATCTCCTATCTCTTGGCCTAAAAGTTGTTGATGCTGCTAAAATAGAGTTACCACATATCGATAAAGATGCCCCGATGAATTTTTCTTAAAAGATAAATATCAATGGTGATGAAAAATATATAAATGATATCATTATTTACATATCATTAAATGTTTATATGAAAGCGATGGGTCTCAAAACATCAAATAGTATGTGGGACAAGATGGAAAGTATTTTCAAACGGAATACTAAATTGAAGGAATCAAAGCTACAAATATTTCATAGAATAATAAATACATAATAATGATAGATAAAGAAAGTATTGATGAATAATTCACAAAAGTAAATGAATTTGTTTTCAACATCATAGGATTAAGAGATGTCCTAGAAGATTCTACAATTGTGAAGAACCTTCTAAGAAACTTTCTCAACAAGTTTGATTAAGAAAAAATACCTCTTTAAAAGATAAGGATGATTTATCTCTTGATGAATTTAATAAATTTCTTATTGATTATGAAATAAGGAAAGCTATAATGTTCAAAAAGAAAATAAAAGATGAAATGGATTTTGAAGCCATGAGAAAAATAAAAATAAAAGATGTTGAAGATGTTGATCCTTGTGAGTCTGAAGATAAGGAGGAGGATGAGTTGAATGATAAAATTGTGTCTCTTATCTATAAAAACTATCAGAGAGGAAGATTAAAGTATAGAGGAAAAATTCTTCTCAAATGATTTGAGTGTGCTGGGATTGAACACTTTTCTAGGAATTTCCCCAAGAATAATATTGGATAATATCATGATAATGTAGATGAAAACCCTCAATGGAATAAGTGGAACAAAATTTCTAAAGAAGAAAAGTCTTCCAAAAAATATGAGAAGAGGTTCACTAGAGACAAAAGGAGTATGTTGAGTAAAAAAGATGAATAAGACTCCGATGAAAACAATTCTTCAAAATAAGAGAGTTCAAAAAAGGTTATGACATTCATTGAAAAAGTTGTGAAATTTGAAGACTCCTCAAATAGTGAAGAATTAGGTGGTGAAGAATCTTACAGAGAATATCACCTCAGAACAGAACTTCTTGCATGAATTTAGAAAAACAAATCTCTAAAGAAATAAATTGGAATGATAAAGAAAGATAGTGTAAAATTTTTTGATGATGAGAAGGATTATTTCACGTAAAAAGAATAATACGTCCATGAGATCTTCAATTACTAACATAGAATTAAAAAACAAGGAAAGATAGTTAAAGTTCGCAATAAAAAGTTGGATGTTAAAGAAGAATAAGTTAAAAAATTTCAATCAAAACATCTTGAGTCTAAAATTACCCTGACGAAGATGAACTAAAACTTCAAAAAATCCTTGATCATAAAATTTGATACTTAAAGAGTTACTGAGAAAGCTCAAATCAATAATTAGGTGAAATATTCACCTATCAAAAAATAATTTTTTGTATAATTTTTCTAATATTTTAGGTTCCTAAAAAAGTATTGGTAAATCTTGGGTGGAAAAATATGTGAGAAACCTATTTTATCTATAAAATATTAAAACTCCCACTATTGGAATAGGGGTTTTCCCAACACTTATATACCAATGGTTTTCTTAAACCCTTGGTATATAAGAGTTTTACCAACAGTTTGCTTAAACCATTGGTAAAAGGTGTAGGACACCCCTTACCAATAGTTCACTAGGACCATTGGTAAAGGGGTCTAAATTCCCCCCCCCCCCCCCTTTACCAATGGTTCTTGAAAACCGTTGGTAAAGGGTACCTTTACCAATGATTTTTAAAAACCGTTGGTAAAGGTTTTCCCCAATAACCCCGTGCAGCCCTTCTCCTCTCCCCCATTCAGACAGAGCCCTAATTTGACAGAAGCTCTCCCCCGCAATCGAGCACCTCTCCCCCATTCGGACATCACCTCTCCCCCGCGATCAAAGCACCTCTCCCCCATTCGGACAACACCTCTCTCGGGTTCATCTTGATCCCTCCATCAGAACAGTTGGAATCTTGGCTTCCCCCATCCAAGCTGCTAAATCTTCATCTGAATCATCCCAAATTAGGTATTTTCTTAAGTGGTACCTTATTTTTATTGTTATCTATCTAATATTTCAGTTTTAAGTTTTTATTTTGATGTGTATCTGTTTTTTTCTGTTTTTATTTAACCTAGAAAACCCTTTTATATTTTTTCTCTGGAACCATAGAAAACCCTTTTAGATTTTTTTGATGTCACATTAATTTATCATATCATTATATTAAAATGTTATATAAATATACTGGATAGTTATAGACCTCTCAGTGGTCACCTACATGAATTGTATCTCACACATTGTTCGAGATGCCATTGGGTACCCAGATAAACTACATGATTATATGTTTAGATAAGGGGAATCACCATTTTACAGATGCATGACTACTCACATGACATAGGATGGAGCATGTAGCAGATGATTGGGTTGTAGCTCAAGAATCTAGGTCTAATTTTAGAATTTATTGAGCCTCTTATATAGTACCACTTCCTACTAGTTGTAACTATGTTTTTCTTCTTGATACATGACATACATTACCATCATTCGGTTTATGATTCTGCTATTATTTGGTTTTACTGATTTGGTTATTTTCATCCATTTCCAATATTTTCCCATTGTTACCTTTCTTATAATTTTTAACTGATAATATTAAAATTTTGCAACTTAGGTAATGAGGGAATAGTCTCCCCCAGACACACCAGAGGCTCTCAATATTAGTCAATAACATTTGGAATTTTGGTAGATGTGCTTGAGGCCATGTGGCCATCTGGGTTCGGGTCACTAATGAGTGGAATCCTAGTTTGGGACATCACAATTCTTGGATATCCTTTTTACAGGTGTTTCTAATCAAATCCATACCTATAACCATTGAAGGTCCCTATCCAAAATCAATTAGGACATGATTCAATGAATACACCCTACCAACCTATTATCTAAGTCCCCAAACCTAGGATCCTTTAATCCATGGTTAAGGTGAAACTTGATGAGGCCATAAATACTTTTGATGTGATCCTCATCCAACTCCTCATCGTGATCTCCCTGAAGAAGTTAAAGTATAAAAATCATGTATTGCCAACAAGACCCTTAAGGATTGTGTATTCATTGATCCACTTCCTGTATCTTATTGCGAAATCCTTGAATATAATCATTATAAATTCTGTATCTTTTTTTCTTATATACACTGTATTTTTTTTCATAATATGATTCTCATATAGAGTAATGTGTTATTTATTCTTTTATATAAATTAAACAATTGTCATTTACGTAAATATTTTTTTGATTGAACTTCAATATTATTGAATTTATTTGAAATGACTTATTGAAATTTTTTTACAGAATGGATAGAAGTTGGATGTACGAAACTGATCGGATTTCAACCGATTTTCAAAATAATTTGAACAGCTTTTTAGATTTTACATTTGACAAGGCTTCAAATAGTGGTTGGATACATTTCCCGTGTTCTAATTGTGTTGGAAGACCTTGGTTGAGTCGTGAAGCAGTTAGCTATCATATAACTAAATATGGTTTCTGAACAAATTATTATGTGTGGTATCACAATGGAGAAAAAATGGAATCTCAAAATGTTGATGATCCAAATGATAGAACTAAATTGGAGAGTTTGATATATGATCGGTTTCTATTTATTCGGCATCATGAGAAGGAAATGATGTCCATCCAACAATATTTCGATACAAGCACACATGATGCATCCAATGAAAATGATGATGTTGATAGGGTAAAAAAATTGAATGATACTGCGAAGACTCTAGTATATCAGCAATGTGGTAAAATGAAAAAGTTGGAATTTTTAATTCGATTGTTTTATGGGAAAACTATGTATGGGATTTTAAATACTACAATCGATTACATTCTTACCTTCATGAAGGACTTACTTCTACATGATGCAGATATTCTTTCAAACCACTATATGGCATGGAAGTTAGTTGATGAAAATGGATTCTCAAAAAAACATTCATGCTTGCCCAAATGATTGCAGCTTATTTTGGGAGGAAACTATTGAAAGAAATGATTGTATCAAATGTGGAACCTCCCGATGGAAGCCAAAAGATGATGGAACACCATCTCGTGTGCCACAAAAAGTAATGTGGCACTTTCTATTGATCCCCAGATTACAGAACCTTTTCATGTCTGATGAAATATCAGTAAAAATGTGATGGCATGACACCGAGAGAAAAAAGAATAATGAAGAGTTGGTTCACCCTGCAGATCGATTTTCATGGTAGATATTTGATGCTCAATATTCTGAATTTTCAGCCGACGTACGTAATGTGAGACTGGGTCTTTAATGTGATGGTTTTAATCCATTTGGGCAGATTCTTACTTCGCACAGCACATGGGAAGTTTTCATACACATTTATAACCTTCCCCCATGGTTGTGTATGAAAAATCCTTACAATTTCTTGATTATACTGATATCTGGCCCTTCTGATCCTGGTAATGATATAGATTTATACATACAACCTTTAATAAAAGAGTTGAAACTTCTTTGGGATGTGGGTGTGCCCACATACGATGCATGTTTGAAAGACATATTTCAGATGTGTGTTGCGCTTATGTGGAGGATCAATGATTTTCCTACTCATGCAATGATGTATGGATAGAGCACAAAAGTAAAATTGTCATGTCCTATTTTTATGAAGAATACTGATCGAGAAGACTAAAATATCATCATAGTTTTAGTTTTATGGGACATCGAAGATTCTTTCCAATGAACCATCCATATAGAAACAATTGTCGAAGATTTGACAATACCATGGAGAATGACGATCCCCCTCAGCGTATGTCTGGAACTGATGTGCTTAATTAATTTAAAGATTTTATTTATTCAATTGGGAGGGGTGTAATGAAATCTAGAAAAAGGAAAAATGTTTCCAATGATACCTGTTACAATTGGAAGAATAAGAGTATATTCTTTGAGTTGTCATATTGGTCAACCAACTTGTTACGTCATTGCTTAGACGTAAGGAAAATTGAAAAGAATATATGTTAAATATTGCTTTCGATTATTCTAAATGTCAAGGGGAAGACAAAATATGATTTATGATCTCGGCGTGACTTGGTAGATTGGGGGATCAGACCAGAATTGCATCCTGTTTGTGTCAGTGAAAATAAATGGCAAGTTCCATGTGCTTCTTCTATAATGACACCTACTGAAAAAAATCAAATTCTGTAAGTGCTAGAGACTATTAAATTTCCTGATGGCTATTCAAGAAATATATCAAAACGGGTCAACAGAAAAGAGTTGAAGCTGAAATCTTTGAAGACTCGTGATTATCACGTCCTTTTTCATGAGTTCATTCCAATAGAAATCCATCATCTCTTGTCCAATAATGTAAGAGTCTCAGTTATTCAGTTATCCTATTTGTTTAGAGATATTTGTGCTAAGAATTTGTCCAAATCCTTCTTGAAAAAATTGTTGGCAGAGACACCATTAATTTTGTGTGAGTTAGATAAAATATTCCCTTCATCATTTTTTACATGCATGTTGCATCTGACTATCCATCTTCTGACCGAAATACTTCTTGGAGGACCCGTTTCTTTCTGTTGGATGTATACAACTGAAAGAAACATGTACACATTGAAATCATATGTTCGGAATAGGAATTATCCTGAAGGTTCTATTGTGAACGGTTACTTGGCTCAAGAATGTTTGGATTTCTGCT
Organism: Viscum album; assembly: GCA_963277665.1. Classification (NCBI taxonomy): domain Eukaryota; kingdom Viridiplantae; phylum Streptophyta; class Magnoliopsida; order Santalales; family Viscaceae; genus Viscum; species Viscum album. Next base: position 435,114,546 of record OY728161.1, read on the forward strand.
CAATGTATTTTTCTGATCTTACTACGAGAATAAATAGACCAATTGTTAGAGTTGGTGTCCTGAGAACCAACTTTTTGTACTTTGATTACATGATTGTACACTTATTATATAGTGTTCATTGTTCTGCATGACTATAATATAATAATGTCCTGGTATATTTATTGCATTAATGAGGTCATGGTCGATCCCTGCTATGATAAGAACCTTGAAATGCTATAACAATATTCTTAAATAAAGTTCTATGGTTAGATGACATACTATGATAGGACACATAGTATATAGACCGTCATGTGTGAGTACTCGTAAGAAGACGAGACTCTCTCTCATGGAGTTCACACTTAGTAATCTCCAAGATAGGAGATTATGAGAACTGACCCGCCAGTAGTAATTCCGCATGTCTTGGTGTCATCGAATATTGCTATCTGCGAGCATGTGCAATGGTCCTTAGACTAGAAGATTATCATTAACTCATGTCATGACTTGCGCACTTAGATTTTCTGACGAAAACCGCCACGTAGACAGTTGGCGAGAAGTAGGGTACGTTGGGTGTGTCACGAATGACATGTTGTTAATGGATAAGTCGAGGAAGGATTTTTCCCTTTCATATTTATAGAAGTAAATATCTCAGGCCCTCTGATTGAAATAGAACTATCGCTCAAATTCCATGGCCATGGTGTAACGACGAGTTTATTTCTAGAATTCAAAGAATGAATGATCAAGCATAAAGGTTTATGACACTTCCATGGAACCTGCTTGATGAGATATTGAGACAAAGCAATTAAATTACACAATAAGCATTTGTATGAGGTGAAACGTCAATGCGGCGTCAACTTCTTTCTCTTGTGTGCCTTGACCCGTTGCTAGACAGTAATCTTGGACTTTAGTCAAGCTCGCCTAATGCCAATGAGAAAGAGGCCTAGAGGGTCACACACTAAGTGTATCCAAGTATCTCAAGTAGAATAAAGATTATTCCCGTACGTGCTATTTTTTTGGCATGGTATAGTTAAACTGAGTAGATGAGGTGAAAATAGGGAGCATAACCTCTCCACACCTTGGTAGAAACTGTGGTGTTAATAAAATGGGGAAGGAGAAAACACCATATTGTGGTTCTTATTGTGGTGGGCCTATATGGGTGGAGGCATTATCATGGGTTCTATAACCATTGTGAGTACCACTACACCATGGTGTCAGCCGTCTTGATTTTGAAATGACCAAAACAGATATCCGGTTTTGGGGGAGAGGAGTAAAAAAATATTTGGATACCACATGTGATATTTTGGGAGCTAATAAATATGATTCTAACATGATTATCTCACAAAAAACACAATTTTCCCTTTCTTTTTTAGGGCTCTTGAATTAGATATTTTTAGAGGTGACGTTGGTAAATTCTTTTATAACAAATCTCTTCTTCTTAGACTATGTGGGATTAACATGGTTTTGGTTGGTGAATTCTCTATCACTTTCATTTCCCTAAGAACATGAACTCTTGTTATTTAAAAGTTGAATATTTCATATGATTTCTGTTAAAATTTTCACATAAATATGGATGATATAAATGATATTCAATGATTTTGTTTAAAAGTTTTTATTTTGGAATGTCATAAACATGGTTTTAGTGTGAGTGTGTGAGTAAACACACTATATTGATGGGATGTGTATTTGGAACGTATTCTTGAAAGGATGAATTTTTGTGTGTGTTCATGATGTACATTATGGGGCCATGTTGTTTCTGACTTAGCATCTATTGTAATAGTGGGTTCCCTAGACCCGACTAAAATAATATTTTTCTATTACCATATATGGTGAGTTATGCATGATCTACACTTACCATAATAGTGTTGATATTTCGATATCCACTATTTATATGGTAATTTCCATAGATTATTTTTCTAATCAAAAGGTTATAGAAGTCCCCAAGGAATAATGACAACCTTGAGATACTATGACATTAATCTTAAATATATGTCAAATGGTCTAGATAGGTCAAACTGATTGAAAACATGTGATGTTTGACTATCAAGTGCTAGGGGCTCATAAGTGTTGAGGCTTCTTCTCATAAAGTTTTCACTTAGAGATCTTGAGAAGATGAGATCATGAGGACTACCCCGCCAATAAGAACGCCACATGTTTAAGGTGTCATTAGTTGTTCCAATCAGTGAATGTGTGCAATGGTCTCTAGAATTGAGATTATTAATAATGTATATTATTTGATCGTGTACTTTGTTGTAGGGAAAAAACTATGGAATTGAAGTCATAGCTAGTTACCTTGTGTTGGGTGCATCATTGGTAGTATGACATTGATAGAGTAATCAAGAAAAAATATATTGCTTCCAAAAGGAAGTGATATCTCCGGTCCAGCTGATTAGGATGGCAGTTCATTAAATCAATGTACGTGGTAGAAGAAGGCATGTTTGTCTACTAATGTCAATGAATAAAAAAGCAAGAAAGGATGATGACAGAAGTGTGTGTCCTGTTTATGAGATATCATAAGAAAAAGATATTATATAACATGATGTGTGTTCGTAGGAAGGTTGTCATTGGTCTAACTACTCCTAATCTCTTTAGTGGTCCTGATGGGTTGCTAGACCCTGAACCTGTTATATGAATAGTATTTACTATTATTGAGATAAGGGCCTTGAAGGTCACACACAATATCATCTTCAAAATTCTGGCCTATTCTGAGAAATATAAGTTTAGAGCATGGTGGGCCCTACCACTGGGGTTTGTGGGCCCTCCCACTAGGGTCCAGGGAAGTCTGAAAAATAGACAACCACCATGAAATAAATAAATCCAGATTATTTGGGATTTCAATAATTCGTATTGAAGTTATTTATTAAAAGTATTCACAAGTGTTGAGTGAATATGAGGAAAATATATTTTATGAACGAGTAATTTTTTATTCAAGGTTCGTTAAAATATTTATTGGAGAAGTGAGTTATTTTTATGGCTCATATTTTATCACGTGACACAGTTTAAATGTTAAATGTATGTGATAAAATATTTATGACATTTATAACATGCATACAAAGTCATACAAGTTGTTAAGGACTCAATTAGAATGTTAAGTTTATTTGGGGGCTAAATTGGTATTTCGGTAATCTTAAACCTATCTATCTAAGCCATGAGAGACTTCAATTCATGCCACAATTCATTTCTTGAAGTTTTATAGCTTCCCTCCCCCTCTCTCTATGTTCTAGAGAGAGAAGATAAAGATTTGAGTACACCAATCCAGGAACTCCCTCCTAGAATGAAGATTCGGTGCTCTTGTGATCGTGTCAATGTCGAAAGCTGTTTCGATTCTTCTTACTAGCACCCGGTGGCTAAACACCGACATTCGAATGGGATTTTGGACCATATCTGGATGATCTAGAGGGATTCAATGTTAGATTCTTTAAGCAACAATCGTCGACAAACAAGCTATCGTTGAGCGTGGCTTCAGATCAAAAGATGTATTCTTAGATTTCTTTTTGTGCTTAATTTTGTTAGGTGAATATCATTAGGTTGTAATCGTGCATCACTTCATCTATGACAATGTAGTTACATCAGTCTCCATTGAAAAATTTTAATTCCTAATTTTTTGGACTCTTGTTGTGCGCCTGGCACCAACAGTTATTATGAGAAGGATCGTGTGAAAGTTTAAGACAAAGAATAATTCAATTTACAATAAACTCATGTTGAGGGTGTTGACATGGTCTCATTGCGGCAAACGACGATTCGATCCGATCTTGAATGTCTTATGATCATCCCAATATTTACAATTAGACTAATATTGTTTTATTTTTTGGAGGATTAATACTGAATAACAATTATATGTGTTATTTTTCGGTAAGATGTACCAAAATATGGGTATTCTTGACAAGTTTTTGCAATGTCGTAGTGGGAATAGTATTCAGTGGCGGGTTATTTTTCCAGAATTCTGTGGAAATGAATTATTTGATATATTTTAATTTTCTAAACCCAATAATTAATATGCAGTGAAAAAAATTAAATTAGATTGGGGCTGGTCGGGTCAGCATTGGAACAAAAGAAAGAAAAAAATGGATAGCTTTTGGGGCAGCTATCGGCTGTCCATGCACAACAAAACCTAATGAGTATTAGGCTTAATAAATTAATGAAGAGTTGGGGAAACGCCAGCCGAGTCAAACAAATTTAAAAAACAATTTAAAAAAAAGTTTTTAAAATTAAACGATGAAGGTTCAGGATGAAACTCCCGGCCGCCGCCGCTATCCTCTTGGAAACGATTAGCACCGCCTCCGGCTCGGCGCGCCGGCCCGCCAAAGCCGGCCCTCCCACTGGGTTCCCATCCACCGTCTATCCCTTCGGTAAGCCCCATAGAGGCAGGTCCCCACCCGTTGTCTGACAGGCTCGGCCGCGCACGACCCCACCAGCAAAGACCCCCTTGCCCCACAGCCCTTGGCACTGCCGCTCTCATCCCGGCCAGATACGGTCGGACCCCTTCGCCGTCACGCCCTGGTCACCTGCCGCCGATGAACCATGTTTTCCCCTCCTGGATTCGCCGACCACCTGTGGTTCGGGCTCCCGCCGTGTGACTTGTCCTGCTCGACTCCGGCAGGCCTGTCTCCGAACCCCAGCCAACCCCAGCCAGCTTCTGCCACGCCGCCCCGCGACCTTCCAGTGCCTCTCGACCGACTCAACTCCCGCCCTCCCGCTATCTCGTGCGCCGCCGAATAGAACTCGCGCACCGGGCCACCCCCTCCTGCCGACCTCAAGACGGGTCGGGCGTACTGGGCAGGGTCGGGTCAGTGCCTGCCGGATGAGGCCATGGATCCCTGCCACGGATTTTACAAGCCGCCTAGGGCCCGACTACAAAAAAATTTAATTTTATATATATATCAATAGAAGGACACACACATATATATCAAAATAAGTTAAATTTTGGAATATATATATATATAATTAATAAAAATTATTTAATGAGTTACATTTCAAAATTAAATTAAATTTTGAAATATAATTATATTAATTAATGGGACCGAACTACATAATTTTGTTAATTTAAATAAGAGTGAAGTATTTTATTTCATTAAAATCTTCCTCAGGGAATTTATTGCATTTTTAATTTTTGTTTATGCATTTAATTAACATATGTGTGTTTAATGCGTACAAACTGATTATGAGTCATAAATGGACTAATGCATGTTGGTATTTGTTTATCTATTTAATTAATTATTGGAATGCATGGATTGTAATAATTATATAATAAATGGCGATTTCTGTGTCGTCATTTGTTCATTATATGTATATGGTACTGCACACCCAAATAATTTTTTTTTATATTCTGCATTCCTATGATCCCCTCACATGTGTGCTTCTATTGCTATATAATGACGAGGAATAAGGGTGACATAGTTTTTCGTTGAGATTGGCCGGTGAACAAGACATCAGGTTGACACGTCGGATAAGTGAGCACTGCAACTCGATCCCATGCATAGCAACTCAAAGAGTTATCCTTATGGTTTAGGTTGATCCATTATTCACTCAATGGATCAATCATTAGAATCAGATCGTTATCAACTCCTTTGATTTTATTTATGAATGCTTTACTATTTTATGTATGTGTAGTTTTTATGCACGATCTCATAAAATAATAAGCAAGCAGCCCAGATAAAATGAACATGTGACGTGATGAATATTTTTCTAATTATTGCATAGTCAGTTATGAGTGATATCACAAGTACATGCATATCAAATAGAAAATGATTTCATTCATCAATAAATAATAAAAACTCTCAAAGAAATATTATGTCATAAATTCCTTCATTTGAATTTGAATAAAACTGGGTGTATGGGGTGCTCGTCGGTCCTTGTTAAGAGTGTCTCCTACTACTGGGGAGTTCTTATGAGAGCGATGAGAAGACTTTACTAAAGATGGTAGCAAACAATTAGAAAAGGCTAGTTTGTTGCCTCTTTAGAGGTAATGTGTTGAGTAAATTAGATTTATGATTTTAGAAGGCAAGATATTACTCAAAAGATCAAGGAGACACGAGTAAATGTGGTAAGCTGGTCATACAACTACCTTGAAACTCACTAAGTTGTGGTGTAGCCAAAGATTGGTCTATGAGGAGAGGTTTCCGAGATCATTTCCACTTAGAAAATCTAGCAATTAAGTATTCCAAGACTAGTAATGAGGGCTACGAGGTTCGATAAAATAGTGAGATACATTTAAGGATTTATTTAATCGATAATGTCTAATCGAAAATCAAGATAAAAGTATTAATCTTCTTGCTTTATTTTTTATAATATATTCATGTAATACCATGTAAACAATATGATTAATGTTTGATAAAGTCAATGTCCTCACCAGCATGAGTTTTCAAGAGTAGTACTGTGTAATGACCCGCCAATTCTCATTGGCTTGAGAGCTCAACGAGTCATTACTGGATCTTAAGCGCCACCCCCAAAGTGGCAAAGGCTGGCAATAAATGCCAAAGGGTTTCAAAACAAGTGGGGGACGATTTACCCTTTTTGAACATCCACAGAACCAACAACCACAACCAAACAAATCAACGAAATGATGCATGATAAAAACTAAGGCAACTCAACCATTTATTTTATCATAAACCAACCAAGAGTACCACAACGGAACCCAACACTAAAACATCAAAGTAAACAGCAGAAAGAAAAACTAGAAGACCGCAAGACAACAACCCAACTCCATGCTCCACAAGCTCCAAGCTCCAACATCACGAACCAGCCCAAGTATCACGAAGTAGTGCTCTAAACATGTGACACTTTACCTTTGCGAATGTCCCGGAACATGATATCTGCAAAAGCACCAACGTTCCAAAGTAGGGGGTGAGTAATGAAAATCAGTAGGTTTTCCCCGATGACTTCCCAACCAATTCCTCTAGGATAAAACATGTTAGCACATTTATATAAAACAATTATATAAAACAATTCCAAAACAGTTCACAATATAACAAGTTCCATGTCAAAACCATTTTCCAACAAAACCCATCTTTCTCAAGAAAAGCAACCAAACAAAGTTTCCAATCAAATTCACATTTCCATCCTGGCACATCCATTCCATTTCACCAATCCACACAACCAACCATGCATGCAACCTGGACCTCCCTATACTCACGAGTGGTGAGTTATCCTTCCACTAAGCCGTCACTTAGTGGACTACCTTGACGGGAGTACTTCACGACCTTATCTGTCTCAACCTAGTGATGGGGGGACTTCTCGCCCTTATCCATCCCAACCTATTGATGGGGGTACTTCTCGCCCTTATCCATACCAATGCATATGAACACACACCACAACCCATGCAAATCCATGCCAAAACCAAGTGTGTTCAAAACTTTTCAATAAAGCATCAACCCTTTTATTGAAAACTATTTCTTTCAAACAGCAAAACCATAACCAATTTAAAATCACCATTTTAAATTCACTTCAACCAAGACTTTCCAAAAACACACAATTTCCATCACCTGTTACTATAAAGGGGTTTCAGCCATTCTTTCACAGTAGATAAACAAACCATTTCAATCAAGGAAAAAAATTTGAAACTAAGCCTTCAAGTTATAAGAAAGAGGAATAAGGAGTAAAGCCACCTACCTCAACATTTTAGGCAAAACCAACCAAGAACCGGGTCGAAGCACCACAAAACCTCCATAGATTCCTTCCCCTATCACCAAAAAGACCAAAACCCGACTTAAAAGTCATCCACTACCTTAGATTTACCCACCTAGGGCGTAGATCTAAGGATCCACCAAGAGGGAAGAAGGAGATCTAAGAAAACTAACGGAAACGAGACTTACCTCGATCAACCGGCCTCTAAATGCCAAGAAAACCCTCCGGATCGCTTCCAAAACACCTGGTAAGTGTTCTCCCACCTTCACCAGAGAGAAATCCCGAGTTAGGGTCTTCTAGGAGCAAAAACGAGTGGGTTTAAAGATAAAACGGATTAGATCCTTAAAAATAGGATCTAAGTTGACTTCGCGCACAGTTAGTCCGCACGGTTAGGCAAACTGTGCACTAACCGTGCAGTAGTCACTGCTTGGAAGGGGCGCTTCACATGACCTCCTTGCACGGTTTATCCAAACCGTGCGCACATCGTGCAGTCTCCTCTGTCCAAGTGACCACCACCCGCACGGCTTCCGCACGGTTTGGACAAACCGTGCGTAGCCCGTGCGTCACCCCTTTTTGCCTTTTTACACTTTAAAAGTCTCCAAACTTTCTCCAACCATCTCTCATATGCTTCATGTACTTAAAAAGCATAAAACAAGAGTTACTTACCAGAAACCATGGGTACGACATTCTCCCCACCAATGGCCTTTCCGTTCTCGGAAAGTAGAAAACCATTGCTTGCCTGAAAGAGTTCTGGCCACTACTCTTTCATTTCTTTCTCGCGCTCCCAAGTCTCTTCCTGAATCTGACCATGTTTCCACGAAACCCACACAAGAACGATGCTTTTTACACGCAAGACTTTATCCTGCCTATCCACAATCCACACCGAGATATTTACCAACGAAGCATCTGGCTCTAGGTCAACGTGATCCCATCTGATCACCTGGTTAGGATTGGGCTGATACTTCTTCAATTGAGATACATGGAACACATTATGCACTGCACTGAACCATGGTGGTAATGCCAACCGATACGCCACCTCGCCAACCCATTCTAGTATCTCAAAAGGGCCTATATATCGCGAAGATAATTTTCCCTGCTTCCCAAAATGACGATGTCCAAGCCTTGGAGAGATTCTCAAAAAGACATGATCACTCACTACGAACGACAACGGTCTTCGACGGTGATATGCATAAGATTTCTGAAGACTCTGAGCCGTCTCCATCCTCTCTCTAATCAACTGAATCTTCTCCATTGTTTCTTGGACAAGGCTCGGCCCGACTAGTGAAGTTTCACCGGTTTCCACCCAGCATAGTGGAGAACAAAAAGGACACCCATAAAATGCTTCAAATAGAGCCATTTGTATCGAGGAATGATAACTGTTGTTATATGAGAACTCCACTAAGGGTATATGCTCCTCCCATGAGCCACCAAAATCCATTACACAAGCCCGCAACATGTCTTCCAATGTTTGTATCATCCGCTCGGATTGCCCATCCGTCTGAGGATGATACGCTGTGCTCATTGTCAACTGAGTCCCAAGGGCGTGCTGTAATGATTTCCAGAAACGAGATGTGAACCTCGAATCTCTATTTGAGACGATAGACACTGGTATTCCATGTCGCTTTACCACTTCCCAGATATAGATTTTTGAAAGATCTTCCACCGTATGGGTTTCACGAATCGGGATGAAATGGGCCGATTTGGTTAGACAATCCACTATCACCCAAATGGAATCATGTTTCCGGACCGTTCTTGGAAGACCTGTAACAAAATACATTGCTATCTGATCCCATTTCCACACTGGGATAGGTAAAGACTATAACATACCAGCTGGTCTCTGATGCTCTGCTTTAACCTGCTGACAAGTTAAACATCACGAGACGAACTCGACCACCTTCATTTTCATACCGCTCCACCAAAACTGTGCCTTCAACGCCTTATACATCTTCTGTGTACCCGGATATACATCCCATCTTGAATGGTGGTAAACATGAAGGAGTTGTTAGTGACAAACCATAGGTACAACCATCCGATCTCTGAAGCACAAAACTGAACCCGCTTCCAGTTTCCAGCCATCAATGGTCTCCCCACCATTGAGTTTTGAACTCATTACCAGACATTCTGCATCAGACGTTTGTGCCTCTTTGACCATTTTTACCAAATCAGGAACAAGCGTAGATGAAAAGAAAACCGCAACATCACCTCGGTCTTCACATTCCACATGCATGTCGGCTAAGACCGACATCAACTTCCATTCATATGAAGCTTCCATTGCCAACTGAGCAAATGACTTTCTGCTTAATGCATCGGCCACCGAATTTACCTTACCCGGTGTATACATCAAGTCAAAGTCAGACATTTGGAGATACTCCATCCATATCCTTTGCCTTAGATTCAAATCTTGCTGTGATAAAATGTGTTTCAAGCTTTTGTGATTCGTAAACACAGTAAATTTCTCACCAAAGAGATAGTGTCTCCATGTTTTCAAAGCATGGACGACTACAACTAAATCCAAATCATGTGTTGGGTAATTCTTCTCATGCACCCTCAACTGACTTGAGCCATAAGCAACCACATGGTATCTTTGCATGAGAATACAACCCAAACCTGATCCTAAAGCATCACAATACACCACGTACCCCTATCCTGATTCCGGAAAAATCAAGATGGGTGCTGATGTAAGGTGAACTTTAAACTCTTGAAAATATTTATGACATTCCTCAGTCCATTGAAATGCACTGTTCTTCTTTGTCAATGCTTTCATAGGTGAAGCTAGTCATGAGAAGTCACACACAAAGCATCGATAATAACCAGCTAGACCAAGAAAACTTCGTATTTCAAAGACATTCTTCGGCGGTTGCCACAAAATAATAGCTTCTATATTTTATGGATCCACTGAAACACCTTTCTCAGAAATGACATGGCCAAAGAAACATACTTCCCATATCCAAAAATCACACTTTGATAATTTTTCATACAACTGATGGTCTCTCAAAATTTCCAACACTATGGCCAAGTGTTGCTCATGCTTAGCCCTTGTTCTTGAATACACCAATATGTCGTCCACAAACACCACAACAAAAGAATCTAGATATCGCCGAAATATACGATTCATTAATTCCAGAAAGACTGCTGGTGCATTCATAAGACCAAAAGGCATGACTACATATTCGTAGTGGCCATATCTGCTTCTGAAGGCTGTCTTCGGAATATCATCCTTCCAAACTCGCAATTGGTGATATCCTGATTGCAAGTCAATCTTGGAGAGCCACTGAGCTCCTATCAATTGATAAAATATATCATCAATGTGTGGAAGTGTATATCTATTATTTATCGTAACTTGGTTAAGCTTACGATAATCAACACACAACCGAAGAGTTCCATCTGCCTTCTTCACGAACAAAACTGGTGCTGCCCATGGAGACATGCTTGGCCGAATGAAACCCTTGATTTCCAGCTCCTCTAACTGCACTTTCAATTCCTTTAACTCCGTTGGTTCCATCTTATAATATGGAAGTGGGATAGGACTAGTCCCCGGAAGGAGATCAATCGTAAACTCTACTTCTCTTACAAGTGGTAACCCTGAGAAGTTTTCAGGAAAAACATCAGGAAATTGATCCACCACAACTGGAAAACTAATTTCCTCAATCTCTTCCAATGATTCCAAATTCAACGCTGACAATTGGTAAGAGATCATTCCCACCATTGGTTCCAACAATCTCTTTGCATCGTTCTTTACCATGCTCTCTCCTCTGAAGAGATGGTCGATGTCGTCCTTAGTCGTGAAACTAACCGTTCTCCTATAACAGTCGATGTGAGCCTTAAACCTTGTCAACCAATACATACCCAGGATTATATCATAGACATCCATATCCAACATAGAAAAGTATCATTTCAGCTCAGCTCCATCAACAGTTATAACACATGCTCTACACATGAAGGCTTGACATTCTCTTTCACCAAGAGGAGTTTTCAGTTTCAAGACAGAAGGCATCATTTCTAGTTTTAAACATAGCAAGTCAACAACACGAGAAGAAATGAAGGATTGCGATGCACCAGTATCAAACAAAACTTTCACAAAGGTAGAATTAAAAATAATTGTACTTATTACGGTAGATGGTCCAGCCTAATCATCAACAATCATCTGCTCAGATCTATACAATTGCTTCGTCACTGCACTATTTTCCTTGTTGCCTTGCTGAGATTGCCCTGGTTGAGGAGTCATGGTATTTTGAGAGTCACCATGGCTAGCTCTGTTATGCTGATGAGACCGATTCTACTGTCCTCATCCTGTCAAATCATACGATGGTTGAGACGCCTGAGAAGTGTCACGTGCGCCTGACCTCTGAGCATTTCTATAATAGTGCTGTAGATGCCCCATCAGTTTTAAATTGTGACATTGTCTAGGTTGCACCGTACAATCTCGCTTTATGTGGTCAGTCAAACCACATTGAAAGAAACCTACTTTGCTTTGGGGTCATGGAGGAAGATTCACTAATTCAACCGTCTGGTTCTAATTTACACTCCCACCTTAGAAGTAGGTGTCCCTCTTCCTCTTGTTCCCAGCATTAGAGTTCCCACCCGTTCCCGTGGGTATCATCATACTTCCTCCTCCCATAACTCATGAGATATCTCTTTCAGGTAATATTTCTCTATTTACCATCTCCGTATAATCCTTAATACAGAGCACATCTATATTTGATCAAATCTCCTGTCGCAACCTTGATTTAAAGATGCGTGCCTTCAGCGACGCACTGGCAGCAACTTCCAGTGCAAAGCACACTAAATTCATGAATTTAGCTGCATACTCCATGACAGAGAGATTCTCCTACTTCAGGATGAAAAAGTTTTTCATCCTCTGGATCTTGAACGTGTGAGGATATAATTTTTTGTTAAACAATTCCACAAATTCCTCCCAGCCCAGGCCTTGATCCACCTTAGCCTGCACCACTAGCTCCCACCACTGTCATGCAAGATCCTCCAACATATACATCGCCAACTTTACTTTTAGTTCTGCTGGTGTGCCGATGAAATCGAAGATACGATTCATCCTACTCAGCCACACCTCCTCCCTTTCTGGTTTAGAGTCACCCTGAAAGATGGGTGGATTCTGCTTCTGGAACTGGGCGGAATGGTCTACATTCCTTGAATCATCCCTCTGATTCCTCATGTCCACAACCTGGAATGCTTGAATGATACTCTAAACCAGCTCTTGGTTCACTCGTGGTTCAGGTGCAACCACATTCTCTACAGCTTCTTCGGGTTGGTTTCCACGATGCCCAATGGGTGCCATTCTCTATTCAAACAACGCACACTGTTAGTCTCACTTCCTAGAAACTGAAGGCTTAACATTTAAAATTCTATCACATCAACTAACACATCATTTTTTTCCAACCATCAAGCTTTTCCACATGTTCGACCATTTTTGAAAACATCCCACATGCTTTTTGAAAATCCACCTGTTTTCAAAATACACCAAATATCCACTTTTCAAAGTTTTTCATTTGAAAATCTATTCTGCATTTTTTTAAAAAATTACATTTTTGTACAAAATCATAACTCATTTATCACCATGAGATATGAAATACTAGTGGGTAGTCATTCCTCTACAATTCATGTCATGCTCATCTCATTGGATAAACCCATGACAATGATATTTCCAAGATTCTAGAAGTGTATCCAAAACACTTATGTACCCAACACCCTAGTAACTTGACGTTCAGCATAAACGGGTTAGCTACATCCTTTTATATTATACATTTCAAGTTCCAACAATCATACTCCTATCTAAGATTTCAACCCAAAGAATAGAAAAGAATGTATTTCAACTCCAAGACCAAGAACATCGATGACTACTTGTTAGGTAGGGATCGAACAAGCTGATACCATTTGTAATGAACCACCAATTCTCATTGGCTTGAGAGCTCAACGAGTCATTACTGGGCCTTAAGCGACATCCCCAAGGTGCCAGAGGAAGGTAATAAATGCTGAAGGGTTTTAAAACAAGTGGGGGATGATTTACCCTTTTTGAACATCCACAAAACCAACAAACACAACCAAACTAATCAAATAAATGATGCATGATAAAAACCAAGGAAACTCAACCATTTATTTTATCATAAACCAACCAAGAGTACCACAATGGAAACCAACACTAAAACATCAGAGTAAACAGCGGAAAGACAAACTAGAAGACCACAAGACAACAACCCAACTCCATGCTTCACAAGCTCCAAGATCCAACATCACGAACCAGCCCAGGTATCATGAAGTAGTGCTCTAAACATGTGACACTTTACCTTTTCCAACATCCCGGAACATGATATCTGCAAAAGCACCAATGTGCCAATGCAGGGGGTGAGTAATGAAACTCAGTAGGTTTTCCCCGATGACTTCCCAACCCATGCCTCTAGGATAAAACATGTTAGAACATTTATATAAAACAATTATCTAAAAAAATTCCAAAACAGTTCACAATATAATAAGTTCCATGTCAAAACCATTTTCCAGCAAAACCCATATTTCTCAATAAAAGAAACCAAACAAAGATTCCAATCAAATTCACATTTCTATCCTGGCACATCCATTCCATTTCACCAATCCACACAACCCACCATGCATGGAACCTGGACCTCCCTATACTCGTGAGTGGTGAGTTATCCTTCCACTAAGCCGTTACTTAGTGGACTACCTTTACAGGGGTACTTCACGACCTTATCCATCCCAACCTTGTGATGGGGGGACTTTTCGCCCTTATCCATCTCAAACTGTTGATGGGGGTACTTCTCGCCCTTATCCATCCCAATGCATATGAACACACAACACAACCCATGCAAATCCATTCCAAAATCAAGTGTGTTCAAAACCTTTCAATAAATCATCAACCCTTTTATTGAAAACCATTTCTTTCAAAAAGCAAAACCATAACCAATTTAAAATCACCATTTTAAATTCACTTCAACCAACACTTTCAAAAAACACACAATTTCCGTCACCCGTTACTAAAAAGGGGTTTCAACCATTCTTTTACAGTAGATAAAAAAACAATTTCAATCAAGAAAAAAAATTTGAAACTAATCCTTCAAGTTCTAAGAAAGACGAATAAGGAGTGAAGCCACCTACCTCAACAAATTAGGTGAAACCAACCAAGAACCGGATCAAAGCACCACGGAACCTTCTTAGATTACTTCCCCTATCACCAACAAGACCAAAACCTGACTTAAAAGTCATCCAATACCTTAGATATATCCACCTAGGGCGTAGATATAAGGATCCATTAAGAGGGAAGAAGGAGATCTAAGAAAACTAACGGAAACGAGACTTACCTCGATAAACCGGCCTCTAAACGCCAAGGAAACCCTCCAGATTGCTTCCAAAATGCCTGGTAAGTGTTCTCCCACCTTCACTAGAGAGAAATATAGAGTTAGGGTCGTCTAGTAGCAAAAATGGGTGGGTTTAAAGATAAAATGGACTAGATCCTTAAAGATAGGATCTAAGTTGACTTCGCACACGGTTAGTCCGCACGGTTAGGAAAACTATGCGCTAACCGTGCGGTAGTCACTGCTTAGAAGGGGCACTCCTCATGACCTCCTCGCATGGTTTGTCCAAACCATGCGCACACCGTGCGGTCTCCTCTGTCCGAGTGACCACCATCCACACGGCTTCCGCACGGTTTGGGAAAACCGTGCATAGCCCGTGCATCACCCGTTTTTTCCCTTTTACACTTTAAAAGTCTCCAAAATTTCTCCAACCATCTCTCATATGATTCATGTAATTAAAAATAATAAAACAAGGGTTACTTACCCGAAACTGGGGGTACTACATACTGACACTTCCGCACAATAATACGATATAGGAAATCCAAGGTGTTGAAGTCCCTAATACCGGTTGAGATACCTCAGGAAGTGAGGGTGTGAAAGCTACTTATACAAGACTCATGTATTATGAATTTGATGTATACATCATAATTATATCATCAATGTCCAATGTGAGTTGTGGATACAACATCAAACATGAATTATTTCACATGTTGTCTCGTCTCTGAGAAGCTTTGATGAAGAAAGTGATACGTGATATGAATGGTGATCATTACAATGGATATGTGTAAAAATGAATGATGGATCATGATATTTCATTAAATCCCATTCTTATATCATTTTCAACCATATACTCTAGTTTTTTTTATGTTCACAAAACGAAAAACATAGAGAAATTGCTTTATTAAATTTGGGTAAGGATCACTAAGTTGGTAAGAACTTAAATAAAGAATAATATTTTCACTACTACATAACTGAATTTATTCAGCGCTAGGGCATTAACAGCGCTAGCTAAAAATGCAATTAATGACCCCTTTTGTTAGTGATAAAAAAATAGTGTTAAAGGGGGTCTTTAATAGTACTTTTTATTAGCAGTGTTAAAGGGGCCCCTTTATCACCATTTTTTACAAGCACTGATAAAGCCCCACTCTTTATCAGAGCTTTTAAAACAGCACTGATAAATGTGATCTTTTATCAGTGTTTGTAAAATCATTGATAAAGAGGGGGGGGGGGTTATCAACAATTTTTTAAAAGCACTGATAAAGACTCCTCTTTATTAGCGTTCTTTTACAAGTGCTGATAAAAGCATACATTAAAATAATATTTCATTAAAAAAATATATCAATATATCAATATATTTATATTGATATAAATATAAAATATATTTTTTGAAATATGTTTTAGATAAGGTAAATAGGTATTTACACATAATATATAAGATATTTAGTGAAAATGGATTATAAAATAACTAAAAGAATATTTTTAATTAATAATTTTCTTATTTTTTGTGATTAATAGTCATTTAATATCAATTTTAAGATAAAAAAATTGAACAATTAATAAAAAATTTAAAATAAGTTGAAAATTTAACTCGAACTTCAAACAACCATTACTTTTTATATAGGTGTCTGTTTGGGATCTACCACATATCAAATCTAAGTCTTCAAAGAGCTCTATGCCCTTAGTGACATAGGTAAACCTCTATCAAAGGGGTCCTTTAACAACATGTTTTTAGTGTTGATAAAATTTTTATGCTTTTAACCGTGCTCCGATTATTAGTGCTCTTTTAGCGCTAATAAAGGCCTATTCTAGCATTATTAAAGGCATTTTTTGTAGTTGTGTTTGTTCATATGGTTAACATGTTCAAAGACAATGTGAAAAGACCAATTGAAGGTATAACTCCAAATGAACCTTCGCAACATCCTTAAGAAGAAAAGAGGATATGCATTATAGAAGAGGTTATTATCTTCGCATGTTATAAGATAAAATTATTAAAGTTTAAATACAATGAATCAAACTTGTAACATCCCAGACCCAAATGCCATAGAAAGGTGCCCCGAGCTTGGTGGATCACTAGGCCTTAAGCGCATCTCCCTAAATGATAGAGGATTCTTACTAGTAGCGAGGGACTGAGTGAGTCAGTGGGAGACTATGCCCTCATTACCAGAGTATCATAGTGGAAATATCATACAAGTAGCGGAAGCACTAAACCATACAACCGAAGTAAATAATGGAAGAATGATTGTATAAATAAATCAGAAGTCATATCATACATAATATGATGATACATGTAGCATGTCCTAATAAAATAGCCAAAATAGGTACACTGTAGTCATCTACAATACATGTCTCAAAAGTACAAAAAGGCCAAAGAGTCTCAGTAGTATTTCAAGTCTCAGCTTGGTCCCATGATCCCCTGCTTCTAAGAAGTATATCAAGTACATGTAGGAGGGTGCTTTCCCTTAACATTAACTATAATAATATAATCTTTTTGGGTCTAAAACTTGACCCAAACATGGTGTGAGACTAAATCCCTGTAGGCAAACACCCAAGGTCTATGCCAATCAGTCAGTGAATATATATAATAGGCTGTAAAGACCCTGAAATCCTGTGGATTTTTTTCCTAAATACATGGGATTTTATGAGTGAACGAAATCTGATGGCGCACGATTCTAAGGTCCGGAGTGCCCTGAATGATCCGTCAAAGTTTTTTTTAAGCTTAAATTAACGCGTGTAAGCAGTTTTCCTGAAAAAGTGGAATAACTCCTAAAAAGTTACTCGGATCAAAAATACGAGGGCACCGTTTCACTCAAGATGGTAGGTTTACCCTAGGCATGACTTAAGTTTAGTCGGCACAGGCCTCCTGTGAGAAAACCCAAAAATGGCATAACCGTAAATAAAATAATTAAATAAAGTTATTTTATTTTTCAAATGCTTATAACTCACGAACGGTAACTCAGATTAAAAATCCGAGACCACCGCTGAACTCGTGAGGGTATGGTTTCTTTAATAAGATACTAACTTTGGCCGGCGTGAGCCACCAGTTAAAGTTAGTTTTTGGATGTAAATAAAATAATTAAGTGACAATTATTTTATTGTAAAATGCATAAATTCTAAATAGCAACTCAGATTGAAAATCTGAGAGTATTGTTGGGTTCGTTAGGGCGTGTTTCACCTAGGCAGAGCCTAACATCAACCACAGTGGGTCGAGGGTGACTGATAATAATTTTCCAAACTTTTTTTTGGGTACTTTCAGTAAACGTGCGGGGCGGTGTTTTATAACTTTTGAACCGGTGCTTAGAATTGAAATCCGAGGGCACCGTTGAACTCATAGCGCCAGTATTCACTTAAGAAAACTTTCACCTCAACGACAGATAGTCGAGAATAAAAGTTAGTTTTTGGATTTTAATGAATGAATTAAATAAAAATAAAGTTGTGGCTTTATTTTTATTTGATGGTTAAAACCTCCACATGGAAGTTGGAGGTGGGACCGCCACACCCTAACCTCCCATGAGAGGTTATGGTGGTGGGGCCCACCCAAACCTAACCTCATAATCAGGTTTAATGTCGTGGGGACCACACGGGCTAAACCCCCTATTGATGGAGGAGATTAAAAACCTCTCAACTCTCCCTCATTAATGAGGGGGAGCCTCTTGACCTCCTCTACCATTAATCTTGCTAACGCACCACATCATTGCACCAACATAGATTAATTGTCCTGCTCCCTATTAAATTAAGTAAAAACGTCATTGGAATTTAGGAAGGTTCCTAATAAATGAACCGTCATAAATTCCACGATCGTTACCTACCTCCCTCCCTCTCCTATATATAGGAAGTTTGGGAGGAGGTTTTGGGACGACTTCACCAAGCGACAAAGCACTGGTAAAGTGACGTGATGCCCAACACTTGGAGGATTATGCTTCTTCCAATGAAGAACACCAATGAGGAGAAACTTCGACTTTCTTCCCCAGACACCTACTGACGTGGAGCATCTTCCATGAGCCGACGCAGCTCGGGATTGGAAGTGTGCGATGAATGCGACGAACGAAGATTCCCTTCATCTACTTTTCGTGACTCCTTCAATGAATGACGAACATCAAATCAAAGGTAGGGGGTTATTTTTCATTTAAGTGCATGTTCTTCCTTTCTTTAAAAATGAAGAACGAGGGTGATTTCCTTTTGCGGGTGAGTTGTAGTGCTTCGTTCTTATGGAACTAATTTCTATCACCCTAAACGCGGAGGGTGAGGGCCTACCTAACATGGCCGGACATCTTCCTTCAATCTCTTGTGAAGTTTCTTCGGCATGGCGATGAGGCGACGGAATGACGAAGGTGGCGATGAAGAAGGCCGCACTACCTGCGGCCTCCGTGAACCACACCGCCCCCGCGACGCTCCGATGCTCCGGGCCGAACCACGGCCCTCTGGCCGAGCCTCCCTGGTCGCGCCGTTAACCGACCGAGCTACCCCGGCCCACACCACCGCTGGCTTCCCCGGATGAACCCCACATTGGTCGCGCCCTGGCCGAACCGGCCGCTTGGCCAGCCGCACCGGCCGCACCCTACTCGGACGCCTGGCCACGCCGAACTGGCAGCCTGCCCGGCCTCCACGCGCACCCCACGCTGGCCATGCCCCGTGCTGGCCGTGCCCCGCCGAACCGGCTGCCCGCCTGGCCGCGCCGAACCGGCCACCTTCTGGCCTCTGCGCGTGCCCCACGTGCCACCCCGAACCGGCCGCCCGTCGGCCTTCACGTGCGCCCTGCGCGCCGCCTCGAGCCGGCCCCCCTTGCGGCCTCCCAGCCAAGCCATCCACCCAGCCCCCTCGCGGCGCCCTGACCGAATCGGTCCGGTCACGCCCTCTGGGCCGAGCCGCCCCAGGCCACTCCATCACGACGCTCCCGGGCCGAGTCGTCGAGCCGCCTACGTGGAAACATCTGGGCTGAACCACCCTTGCAGTCCGCTGGGCCGGGCCCAGCAGACCGGGTCGAACTTAGCGGGCTGTGCAAATGCATAATAAGGATGAATAGTAGAAATCATTATCATATATGAGAAAGAGTGGTGAGGAGGATCATATGAAAATAGAGGTTAAAAAATGGGTGGCTTAAATATCTCGAGTGTCTGTAATGGCACCGTGGGATCAAAAAGTGGGGTCTATGGTACATCATGGGGAGGGACGGTGTGTGATTGAACACACCAACTGGAGCGCCTAGCTATAGTACCACCCCCTAAAATCTCTATCCCGAGAACTGGAACCACTAGGCTAGTCGGTGAATAACTGATGCCCTTTTGGTGGATCCTAATTAAAAGATAAAAACAAAATTAATCTCATGAAATTATATATTATTGATATATATTTTTGAAATAAAATACTCACAATGGGCACTAGAGGAGGTACGCCCATATCACTCATTGGGAGATTGTTGTCTGCCTTCTTTTTTTTTCATAGCTCCTGAGTGTTTTTTATTTCTCACATTTGAAAACAAATATGGAATTAATTATTAATCCATAATTAATGTATAACCAAAACAAGAACTAAGATGCAACATGATTCAATTAAGTAATACCACTTGTGAAACAAAATATAGGATACAAAATGATATAACAAATTTTTTTATATCTAGTGGAAATAACATCAAAACACAAGACATGTTATATAAAAAACAATAAGTTCAAAATAGTATATTTAACATTGGTATGATATAGTTTTATTATATTTTCAATTCAATCTAATTAAATTTTGGTTAGTTCATTTGGTTTATTCTGGTCAATTGATTAGGTCAATTTTCCATTTTTATTTGTCTTAAGTCATATGGTTCATTTTTTTAATTGATGAGGTCATTTCACCCTTTTTATTTGTCTTAGGTCAATGAGTTCATATTTTAGGTTAGGTCATTTTTCCATTTTTTGTTATCTCATTATTTTCATTAGTTTTGATTTTCATATCAATTAAATTAATATTTCCGATTCAATTCATCCTATTTTTTGTTACAATTTAACTATTTTGGTTTTGTTTAGTTTGGTAGGTTTTAATACAGTTCAATTCAACAATCAAAAATGAAACTCGAAGAAAATTGTAACCAATAAATATTGAAAATGAACATGAAGGCATAGTTGGATACAAAATATTAGTAATCAATAGTAAATCAATTTGTATAGTACAAACCTCAATAACCCAAGTTGAGATAAAACAAAAGAATTGATAACATAGATGAATGATTCTATATATTCCCCACCACAACCTTTTATTCACAGTTAACTCTAAAAATTGAATTATTGGAGTCATCATAAGTAATAAATGGATTAGGGCCAATGGGAGTAGGGATTGTGTCAATTCCATTATCACCATCATAAAAAATATGTCTTAGGATTACATTAATAATGAAACCAAATTTAGTTCGAAGATGATCTTTGACATAAAAACATGTTTCTCCATTGATGCCAATATATATGGTTCATCAGTAGCAAGAGTATGAGTCATGTTAATAAATCAAAATCCATAATCATCAATAAACGTGCCATGCATCGTCATCCAATCAATCCACTGACATTTCATTAGATTTCCTCGACAATGAGAGTAATAATCCAATATTAGTATTTTCTCAACGACTCCATAATAAGATACATTTTCAAATTGAGGTTTACTGTCTGATGCACTAGCATAAAATTTTGTTGTGGAAGATAACACAACACCATCATGCTGTGTTCTTATGTTCTTTTATCGTTCGGTGATAATAAATATATACCCATTGATCACAATTGATTTTCATTCATGAACCACAAAATTGGGACCAAAAGCCAAATATCTCATTTCCCTAGAGACATATCCAGTAGAAAAACCCAATACCTAAAATATAAATGAATATTAAACTTTATTAAATATTGTTTTTTTAAATTTATAACTGTAATATTTCTACCTTTAATTTAAACCAAGCAGAAAACTCTTTGCAATGTAAAGTCTCTCTTCTTCTTAATGATAAATAATGATGCTTTATATTTATCATTTGTTTATGTTCCCTACCTAGAAAATAGAAAAATATTTACATATTTATAAAATTACATATGATGAAATAAGATATACATGTTCAATTTACTTAGTTGATGTAGTCATCGAACAAGTCGCAGTTCAACAAAACTCTATGATGTACCATATCCCACTCTTCAAGGCTTTATGTCATCAATGTATATTATCCAAGAATTCCCCCTATTTGAGGAAGTAATAGAAAACTAGGGTCAATTTTCTCATACTATTCTTCTTCATTTCTCATTGGTCTATTCCGTCTCATAGTTATATCATAAAAATACATTGAATAGAAATCCATACATTCTTGAACCAAGTATGATTTGATGATATAACCTTTTGGATAATTTATGTTCCAGACATAAGTCTTCAACGTGAACATGTTTCTTTCAGCTGGATACATCCAACAAAAAGAAACAGGTCCTCCAAGAAGTATTTTTATTGGAATATTGATAGTTAGATGCAACATGCACGTGACAAATTATAGAGGAAATATTTTCTCTAACTCACAAAAAATTAATGTTGCCTCTACCAACATTTTTTGAAATAAATACTTTAAAAACTTCTTAGAAAAAATATCTATAAATAAATGGAACAATCAAATAACTAACACCCTTACATTATTGGACAGAAGATGATGAATTTCTATTAGAATCAACTCATGCAGAAGGATGTGATAATCACGACTCTTCAAAGATTTCTCCTTTAACTCTCTTATGTTGACCCTTTTTGATATGTTTGTTGAATAGCCATAAGAAACTTTAATAGTCCCTATTACTTCCAAAAAATTATTTTTTTGCAGGTTTCATCATATAAAAAGCACACAAAACTTTCCATTTATTTTCACTGATACAAACAAGATGCAATTTTGGTCTGATGCACCAATCTACCAAGTCATGCCGAGATTGTAAATCAAATTTTTTATTTCCCTTGACATTTATAAGAACTGAAAGCGACATGTATCATATATTATTTTCAATGTTCACTATGTCTAAGAAATGACCTAAAAAATTGGTTGACTAATAAGGAAACTCAAATAAGATACTCCTCTTATTCCAATTGTAATAGGTTTCAGTGGAATAATTATTCCTGTTTCTAGATTTCATTTGATCATTCCAGAATGAAAAACTGAAATCTTGTAATTCATTAAGCACATCAGTTCTAGACATACACTGAGGTGGATTTTTTGTCTCCATGGTATTTTCAAATCTTTGATGATTATTCCTATATGGATGGTCCATTGGCAAGAATCATCAATGTCCCATAAAACTAAAACTACGATAATATTTTAGTCTTTTGGATCATGTATTATTCATAAAAATAGGATATGATAGTTTTCCCTTTGTATTACATCTATACATCATTAAATAAGCAAAAAATCATTGATCATCCACATAAGCGCATCACACATCTGAAATATGTTTTTCAAACATGCATTGTATGTGCACACACCCACATTATAAATATGTTTCAACTATTTTATTAAAGGTGTAATGTATACATATATATCATTTCCATGTTCATAAGGTCTATATATGAGTATACTCATGAAAGTGAAAGGTTTTTTTATACAAATACATGGATTACATTTATAAATGTGTATGAAAACTGACCATTTATTGTGAAAAGTAAGCATCTTCCCAAACAAATTAAAAACATCACATGAAAGACCCATCCTCACATTATTCAATACATAATGGATTAGGATGTAGTGGAAGCGTGGCATTGGGTGGGGCCCAAATTTTCTCTTTCTATAATCGATGACCAATCTGGGATCAATATGATGATGAATGATAGTATCCATAGATTAAAATCAAAGATTTAGACAAAGAGAAGAAAATAACTAGATCCAATAATTATGATTTTTCACATCATTTTTATAATTAATTTATTAATTTAAAAATAAATTATATACCTGGGTCTTTGGTACTTTCTTCGTTGATGATTTTTGATCATCCTGAATGACCCTTATTGATTTCCTTCATTATGATCATGGGGATCCAAAGTAGAATCCCTCCAGTAGTGATCCACACGTGCTTCAATGGTCTCTGATAAACACTAATCATTCTCAGGGTTCTATCATGGTCAAGTGAATGTTTTTCATCTATCATTATTGATTTATTATTCTTTGGTCTTGAATAACTTCTATCATTCTTGAGATGGAGAGAGTAGAGGAGTCGAGATAGAATTCATTTGGCTCAACAATTCTCTATTCCTGACTTGGAATTTTTCTCCCATCACTAGTGGAAATAGAAAAAAAAACGTACCCATCTATTAATCAATCTGGGGTTTCAGTTAAAATATTTAATTTCACGGAATCAATTACATACAATTATAACCATTAGAGAAAACCCATTCCACCTAATAATAATAACAACATCATTATTTGTGGTGTGCCAACTTGTGAAAAACAGAACCATAAATGAAATCCTGAACCACATAATGATAATAATAAAAATATTATTTTTTCACCACTTGGATAAATAATATTTATTGACTTGTAAATAATTAATTTATAACCATACATAGCCTTGGTCTGCTCAAACTCCACTTCCATTTAATGAACACCCGAATAAATTTTTATTCACTTAAATAAATATTTTATTCAGAAACTAGTAAATAATTTTTTTATTAAATGTTCAATAAAATAAATAAATATATTTTATTAACAATCCGATTAATAAATATTTATTTAATTTATGTGATCATTTTAACTTGAATAAAATTATTCCTTGGTCTTGATAATAATATTTATTCCATTAATTAATTTCAAATAGAATTTAATCGTGTCCACAAAAAACACTTACTGTGTGACCCTCTAGGATCATTTCTCGATGGCATTAGGTGGGGTTTACTAATGTCCAAGATTACTACCTAGAAATAGGTCAAGGCACCCAAGAGAATGAACTTAAAGTCACAATAATGACATCCACATACGAATTCTCACTGTGTAATATAATCTATTTTTCACAATATCTCATCAAGTAGGTTTCATGATAGTGCCATCAACCTATATGCTTGATACGTAATTATTTGAATACTTGAAATAAACTCATCATAAGAACATGACCATGGAATTTTGGGAGATAGTTTTATTTCAATCAATGGGCTGAGATATCAACTGCCATAAATAGAAGGGGAAAATACTTCCTCAACTTATCCATTAATAACATGTCATTCATGACGCACCCAACACACCCTACTTCCCTCCAACTTATGGCGTGATGTTTTTCATTAATAAATCAAAGTTCGTGAGTCATGACATGTATTAATGATAAATTTAAAGTCCAAGGACCATTATAAATTCTCTTAGATAAGAATATCTAATGACACCGAAACTTGGAGAATTCCTACTGGTGGGTCTGTTCTCATAATCTCCCATCTTGGAGATTACCATGTGAAAAATTTATGTGAGGAAGTCTCATATTCTTATGAGTACTCTAAAATGATGGTATATATACTATGTGTCCCATTATAGTATATCATCAACCCTTGAACTATATTAAGTATATTTTCATATCACTTCAAGGTTCTCATCATAGCAGTAAACTACTATGACCTTATCAATGCAATAAATTCTCTAGGAAATTATTACAATATAGTCATGTAGTATAATGAAAAATATGTTATAAGATGTTTAATATTTAAATACATTAAATATTCCGACAATCAAAGTAAAAATAGTTGGTTATAGGAAAACAACTCTTACAAACTCCCACTTAAACTAGAGCCTACTGCCTACGATTTTCAGTCCACTAGACCTCACATGATGATCTTATTTCTGATGAGTCAAGGATTTAGTCATGGGGTTTGCCACATTTTCTTCCATAGAAAAACTACTCACTACAACTTTACCTCTCTGAGAAAAATACCTCAAGAGATGATACTTCCAATGTACGTGCTTCGTCCTTCGATGTGACCGTGTCTCTTTTGCGAGAGCCACCCATGCAATACTATCACAATAGAGTGTGATGAGATCTTTACTGCTAGGTACCACATCCAACTCTTGGATGAAGCTCTACATCCAAACTGCTTATTTTTCTACCTCAGAAACTATGATATACTAGACTCTACTGTAAAATATGTGACCACACCCTACTTTGAGCTCTTCCAACTCACGAAACCTCCATTCAAAGTGAAGATGTATCCCATTTGTAACTTCATGTCATCACGATCAGTCTGGAAACTAGCATCAACATATCCTCTAATGAATAGTACCTCATATCCTCCATAAACTAAGAACATATCCTTAGTACGAATCAGGTACTTAAGGATAATCTTGACTACCTTCCAATGGTGGTCACCTGGATCAACTTGATATCTACCTATCAAACTCAATGTATAAGTGACATCTAGCCTAGTACATATCATGGAATACATGACTAACCCAATCACTAATTCATATGGATTCATTCCTATTTTTTTTCTTTTCTCATGTTTCTGAGGACACATTTTATTGGAAAGATAAATTCCATGTGATGCTGGAAATAATCCCCTATTGGATTGTTCCATACTGAATATCTTCAGTGTCTTGTCAATGTATGTACTTTGAATTAGGCCAAATAATCTCTTGGAGCTATCACGATGGATCTTGATCCCAAGAATATATGCTGCCTCTTCCAAGTCCTTCTTGGAGAAGAATTTGTTTAACCATACCTTTACAGAAAGTAAGATAGGTATCTCGGTTCCAATAAGTAATATGTCATCAACATATATTATTAGGAAAATGACTGCACTCCCATTAAACCATTTGTAGACACAAATCTCACATTCATTCGTTATAAAACCAAATTCTGTTATGGCTTCATCAAAATGAATGTTTCATGACCTAGATTCTTACTTTAATCCATAAATGTATGTTTGTATCTTCCATATCTTATTGGCATCATTTGGAGTCACAAACCCTTCATATTGTGTCATGTAGAAATCTTCCCTAAGGTTCCCATTAAGTAAGGCTATTTTGACATCCATTTTCCAAATCTCATAGTCATGGTAAGTGGAAATGGAAAATAGAATTCTAATGAATTTTAGCATCACAACTGGTGAAAAGGTTTCAACACAGTCAATGCCTTGATGCTGTTTAAACTGTTTTGAAACCAGTTGTGCCTTATAGGTACTGAATTGTCATTCCATATCCAGTTTCTTTTTGAATACCCATTTGAAACCAATAGGCATTACATCTATTATAGGATCTATGAAAATCCAAACACAATTTTGGTACATGGGATTCATTTCAAAATTCATGGATTCTTTTTACTTTACAACGCTTGTGCCACTTACTAATTCCTTTTAGGTTAGAGAATCATTATTATCATCTAATAATGAGTCACCATCCCTGATAACTAGAAAATCATACCATTCTGATTCTATAACCTCTATTTTACTCCTACGTAGTACTTGTGTCTATAGAACAAATATTTCTTCCATGGGGATTTGTGGAGTCTGATCCTGTACCATCTATTGTGTACCTTGTTTCTCTACTTCATATAAGTCTATCTCACTCACACTATCTCTTTTGGATATGTGATCCCTCTCAAGGAATATGGTGTTTTTTCCACTATACCATTTTTTTATGAGGGTTCGTATAGGTAATATCCCCTTGTTTCCTTACTGTATCCTATAAAAGTAAACTTTGTGCCTCAGGGTGAGAGTTTGTTACCTGAAGAGGCCTTAACAAATTCTTTGCTTCCCCACACATGTAAATTCAATAACATGGATTTTCATGCACACCAAAACCCATATACAATACCATTTATCTATTTAGTTGGTACTTGGTTTAGTACATGTTACTTTATTTTTAATACATATCTGCAAAACTATAATGGAAGACTTTCATGACTCATCATTGATCTTACCATTTCCAAAATTGTGTGATTCCTCCTTTCACTTACACCATTCCACTGAGGTGTGTAAGGAGGAGTGGGTTTGGATAGGATCCCAAACTCCCATATGTAATCAATAAAGTCTTGATTAAGAAATTATCCACCTCAGTCTGAGTGGAGTTTCTTAATATTCTTACCCATTTAGTTCTCAACTTAATTCTTGATTTCTTTGAACTTATCAAAAGAATCAAACTTATACCTCATTAAGTATATATATCAATATCTACTAAAATCATCAGTAAAAGTTATGAAGTATGAGTACCCACCCCTTGCTTTAACTGGAAATGGTCCACACACATCGGTATGAAACAATTCAAGAAGCTCTTTGGCCTTTTCACATTTCCCACTAAATGGGGATTTGGTAATTTTGCCTTATAAAAATGCGTGACAGACACCAAGTGGTTTTATTTTGAAAGAATCTAAATATCCATCTTGATATAACTTTTTCAAGAGTTTATCATTTACATGACCTAGCCGATGATGCAAAAGTTGGGTGTGATATGATTCATGTGAAGTAACTTTTTTATCAATTTCTATTACTTGGGTTGTGTAATCCAACATGTAAATACCGTTATATAAATGTTCCTTACCAAAACAAATGATATATTTATAAAATAAGCAAAATTCATTTCCAAAATTTAATATAAATCAATATGTATCTAGTATGGATATAAAAATAATTTTTTTGGTTATAAAAGGCACATAATAAAAAATCTTTAAAACCAATATCATCCCAGTTGGTAATGTGAGGTGGTAGTCACTGATAGCTACAACAACAAGTCTAACTCCATTGGCTACTCATAGATCTACCTCCCCCTGGTCAATTTTTCTGAATATACTTGGTTCCTGTATTTGAATACATATTTGATAACCACATGATGTATCTAATACCCAATTTGTAGAAACAGATAAATTACAGTCAATAACAAACGCACCTGAAGATTACCCTTTCTTATTTAACTAGGTACAGTTTTTCTTCTAGTGTCCCTTCTTACCATAGAAGAAATAAACATATTCCTTTTCCCTTACCTCCCATTTGATCTTACTTTTATTGGAAGGGTGAGAAGAAGCTTTGGGCTTAAATATCTTCACCTTCACTTTCATATTATTCACCATAAGGACAGAAGGATTTTCGCACTTCATGTATTTATCCACTTGGAGAATAAGGATAAAAAGATCAAGAAGAGACATCCTAATGTTGTTCATATTAAAATTCACAACAAAACTGGAGAAGCTCCAAGGAAGTGATGTGAGAATGAGATCAGTGCCTAGTTCTCTAGGGATTTTAAACACTAAAACCTCCAGGGGATCAATGAAGCCAACGATCTTGACTGTGTGTGGCCCATCTAGGGCACCCTCTCCAAGCATACACTGAAAGAGTGATTTGGTAGTCACAAATAGTTCCTTTCTAACTGTATCATGGTAAATACCATAGATTTATCAAGCATGCTATAGGAATACATGTTTCTGTGAGACTTCTTGAGTTCACTAGACATTGATGATAACATCAAACATTGAATATCGATTGAATCATTCATATATTTCTCATAGACCAGGAACTCTTCATCACTCGCCTCTTGGGAAGGAGGATTAAGTAATGAGGAATCCAACACATAATATTTCTATTCATGGCATAGAATAACCCGAAGGTTTCTAAAACATTAATGGAAGTTACTACTGGTGAGGATGTTGTCTTTATCCAGTATTGATCGCTGGGACATTGTGGTTGAAGATATTTTCATTTTTTATTCTGCAATTAAAAGATCAGATTATTAGTACTTTTCTTGATTACAATTTTTTGAGAATTATTAAATTAATTTTACTAAGTCTCCCACTATTTTATCAAGTCCCAATAACCCTCACCATTGAATTCAAAATATCTAGTTTCTTGGACATTCTAGTAGAAATGATCCATATTACCCTTCTCATAACCCCAATTAGGGTTGGTCAAGCTATTTGAAGTTATTTAGGTAGGTTGGTCTTTGCTAACTGTGGGTTTACAGCTCCTTGATCCTTTGAGTGGACTCCCCAATCAAGAAATCCTAACTTGGATTTCCTCAATACTTGCCTCCAAATATACACCAAGTCTGTCAAGGGCTACTCCTCTTGATGTAAAATGGTTAATTCAACCCAAAATTTTCATAAGTGCTTCATGTATAAAAGTAAGTGTCTTAACAAGGGTTGGTCAAACACATAGTTTTATGGAGTCTTTCCCTTAATCAAGTAATGGAAGGCTTAGTCTAACTTAATATTTTATTAAGGGATTTTTATATCTTATGCGTGAATTTCTTATTATCATTATCACATGCTTGTTAATATTAAGTGGAATTTACTTAAGTGATTAACCATGTCTTGATAATATTTACAAAAAATCTAGGTTTATTTTAGATCCATCTTGCATGCTTGTGAATTCATTAATTATGTAGTCATGATAATACAAGCATAATGAAAAAACCATGAAAATAACAGAAATAAAATAAAGAAAAGGGTATGATAATGAGCTTTTCTAATGGTTAGTTTACCTAGCGGTTAATAAACTAACCGCTAGCCTAGGGGAGAAACACCATTAACCTTTTAAGGGTTGTGTTTATAGCTTTCCACCTATCCACCTTTGTATCTCCTTAGTTTGGTTTCACCTCAACTCCTAACATGAACCACCTCCACAAGCTTGGGAACTCCATCCATTACATATGATTTTACTCACACACAGGTGAGTGGTGAAAGGGGGTTTACATAAAAGAAACCATGGGCATGAATGCCCTACATATTAATGAGGAGAGATGGCACACAAACCAATAATTTAATTTAAAAATAAATTAAAAGGATACCGATCACATACAAAGGTCTGGTCTAGCTCATCATCATCCACATAGATGCCATAAATTACACATTTAATAAAACAAACATTCAATTATTTAATCATTCTTATTAAGATAAATCATGCTTAAATCGATTAATTATTATCTTTAATTAATCATTCATTTTATCTTAATATTTTTTTTAATTTCCTGGAGATTATCATCCATTTAATTTTAAACAAAATAAATTCATTTAAAATTATCCTTGTACATAAATATACCTTGGAGGAAACATGGTGAACACCCGTTCAAACCTACCCAACATCTATTATATTCATATACTGTTTTACTCTAGTAACATATGACATAAAAAAATTAATGGATACTATCACAATGTGTACTTCATGGATGATTACACAAATCACATGATTTTTTCATCCACGTGTTATGGTTTAATGCATATAGTAACAACCTATAATAATATTTATACATGATATGTCATTCTAAACATTACACAAACATTACAGATTTAATTCTATGTAATTTGGTAAAGTACATGGTGTGTAGTTCCTACTGCACAACATGTACTACCTTCACCGTCTTATCCTAAGTACACGCTTAGGGACTCGGCGTGTGAGGCGTATTTCCAAAATATCAGAGAACATGGCGTGTCCAGTGGGCATACACCATGTTGTATCTAGGTTACATGGTCATCGGTCTGCTGAGCCATGTATGGGATACATGGTTTCACCCTAACCAGAAATGGACTATACGCTATGTCTAGTGGGCCACATGGTGTGTAATCCAGTTACCTTATGCCTATATGTCCTGGTCAACACATGGTGTAAGAATTAACTACACTGATTTTCATTAATGCACACAACATGAGTAATTTCTGAATTACTCCCGATTGGATGAACACAACTACACGATGTGTAATCTGGTTTACATGGAATTTATGGAAGATTACATAGCATGTATCCTCAGTTACACAGTGTTTACTATTGTATTACCTAAAAAAATCATCAGCACCTCCTGATGAGATCCTTATTTTAATTTTAATAAAAAAATATTTTTTTCTATTAGATCTTTGAGAAACGATAGAGGAAGAAAAAATATCTAAATTCAGATTACAATAACGATTAAACGTGAATTGACAAATTAAACTATCAAAGTGTAGATCATCAACGAATTATTTAGATAATTATAAATGATGATGGGCCTACTCTGATACCAATTGAAGGATCCATATGCAACAGAAGAAGGATGTTGGGTGGGGACCAAATTTTCATTTTCCCTAATTGATGACCAATTTGGGATCAATATGATGATGAATGCGAGTATCCACAGATTAAAATAAATTATTTAGAAAAAGAGAAGAAAAACACCAGATCCAATAAATAGGATCTTTCACATCATGTTTATAATTAATTTATTAATTTATGAATAAATTAAATAACTGGTTATTTGGTACTTACTTAGTTGATGATCGTTGATATTATAAAATGATGCTTTCCAATTTCCTTTATTGCACTGGTGAGGATCCAAAGAAGGATCCCTCTAGAATTGATCCACACATGCTCTGATGGTCTCCTATCAATGCCAATCGTTATCTAGGTGCTAGTATGGTGAAGCAAATGTATTGCGTCGATCATTCTTGATTTCATGCTCTTCAGTCTTGAAGAAACTCTCCCATTCTTGAGAGGGATAGAGGAGAGGAGTCATGAGAGAATTCATTTGGCTCAACAATTCTCTATTCCTGACTTGGAATTGCTCTCGCATCATCAGTGTAAATGGCACAATAGACACACCTGTCTATTAATCGAGCTAGGATTTCAATTACAATACTTAATTATATAACAGTGATTAAATACAATTATCACCATTAGAGAAAACCCATGCCACCTAATAACAATAACAACATCATTATTTGTGGTGCACCAACTTGCGTAAAACAGAACCATAAATGGAATCCTGAGACACATAATGATAACAATATTATTATTATTTTTGTGCCACTTGGATAATTAATATTTACCCACTTGTAAATAATTAATTTATCACAAGACACAACCTTGGTCTTCTCGAACTACACTTCCATTTATTAAACACCCGAATAAATTTTTATTCTCTTAAATAAATATTTTATTTTTAAACTAGTAAATAAACATTTATTTAAAGTTCAATAAAATAAATAAATAAATTTTATTCACAATCTGATGAATAAATATTTATTTAATTTATGAGATCATTTTAACTTGAATTAAATTATTCCTCAGTATTGAGAATAATATTTATTCGATTAGTTAAATTCAAATAGAATTTAATCGAGACCACCAAAACAATTATTGTGTGACCCTATAGGATTATTTCTCATTGACATTAGGCATGCTTGCCTAAAGTCTAAGAATAATATCCTAGAATTAGTCAAGAAACCCAATAGAAATAACTTAAAGTCACAAAGATGACATCCACATATGAACTCTCACTATGTAATATAATCCCTTTTTTACAATATCTCATCAAGTATGTTTCATGATAGTGTCATAAACCTATATGCTTGATATGTCATTCTTTGACTACATAAAATAAACTCGTCATTACACCATGGACATGGAATTTAGGGATATGGTTATATTTCAATCAAGGTCCCAAGATATCAACTTCCATAAATTGAAGGGACAAATCCTTCCTCAGCATATCCATTAATAACATGTCATTCGTGACACACCCAATATACCCTACTTCCTGCAACATATGGCTTGACAGTTTTCATTAGTAAATCAAAGTGCATGAGTGGTGAAATGCAATAATGATAATATTAAAGCCTAAGGACCATTACAAATGATCGTATATAGGAATATCTGATGACACCAAAAAATTCAGAATTCCTATTAGCGGGTCTATTCTCATAATATCTCATCTTGGTGATTACCAAGTGTGATCATCATGAGAGGAAGTCTCATCTGCTTAAAAGTACTTGAAACTAATAGTCTCTATACTATGTATCCCATCATAGCATGTCATCTAACCACAAAACTATATTAAGAATATTGTCATATCACTTCATAGTTCTCATCATAGTGGGGAACTTCTATGACCTTGTTAATGTAATAAATACTCCCAGAAATTATTACATAATAGTTATATATAACAATGAATAATATATAATAAGATGTTTAATATTTAAATACATTAAATATTCATGTAATTAAAGTAAAAATAATTGGTTCTAGGACACCAAATCTTACAATTCAGCTGTGAAATCAAGATATTAAGCATCAAATCTCTTCCATGCAAATCCATTTGTAGGGTGAAGCAACTCATAATTATTCTTCTTTCTCTTGATATCATTCCATCACATTTTTATTGATATTTCATCAGACATGAAATGATTCTAGAGTCTGGGGATCAATGGAAAGTTCCACATTACTTTCTATGGAACACGAGATGGTGTTCCATTAGTTTTTGGCTTCCACAGGGATGTCCCACATCTTGTAAAATCATTTTTTTGAGCAGTTTCCTCCAAGAATAAGCTGTAATATTTTGATAAAGCATGACTTTTTTTTGAAAATCCAAGTTCCTCAACTAAATTCCATGACATATAGTGGTTTTAGGGAATATCTACATTAGTTGGAAGAATGTACTTCAAAAAAATAAGAATGTAATTGATGGGAATATCAGAAATCCCATACATTGTTTTCCCATGAAACAATCAGATTAAAAATTCTATCTTATTAATTTTAACACATTATTGATATACTAGATTCGTGGTAGAATCATTCAATTTTTTAATCCCATAAACATCATCATTTTCATTAGATGCATCATATGTGCACATATCGAAGCCTTCTTGGGTTGACATCCCTTCCTTCTCATGATGAGGAATAAAGAGATACCGATCATCTAAAAAATTCTCTAATCTAGACCCCTTATTTGGATCATGAGAATTTTGAGATTTAAGTTTATCCCCATTGTGATATCACACATATTAGTTTCTTTGAAAACCATATTTGGTTATATAATAGCTAACTTCTTCATTGATCAACCAATTTTTTCCAACACAATTATAACCTGGGCAATGTATGTGACCACTATTTGAAGAATTATAAAATGAAAAAAATCTAAAAATCCCTCCTACTTGTTATGAAAATTTCTTAATATCCGATCAGTTTCATACATCCATATTCTATCTATTCTGTAAAAAAAATTTATATTCTATTTTGCAAAATAAATTAAATAATATTGAAGTTTAATCGAAGATATATTTAAGGAAATGAGAAATCTTCAATTTATATGAAACCATAACTAAAACACTGGTCTATATTAGAATCATAATATAAAATACAAAAAAATTATATATATAACAAAATACTATAAATATAAAAACATGATATTGAATTCCATTATATCAATGAGTAGTAATGTGAAAAATCCATTAAGGTTAAAGGATGTAATTATAATTTTTTTTCTTATGGAATATAAATACCTAGGGGTGTTATTTAAATGGGATGTTCTATATATAATAACATCTATAAAAACATCTACTGATAACCCCTAAAATAAGGACTAGATAATCCATCAAAAATCCAAATTTAACCATTGAAACTTCACACTCCATATCCCTCTCTTTCTCTAGGAAATTTTCATTACATAGTTCTCATATAAAATGACATTTACACATATTAGATATTCATTTTAATAATTTGATTATAATATAACTAGTAAGAATTCACCACCCCACCACATAAAAAATGTTATAATATAATATTTTTGTGGAAACAATATAGAGCTATAGGAGTAGAAACAACTATTTTTAGCATTGTAAATCAGAAATATTGGATATATTTTTTATTGATGACCAGTAACTCCAAATGTAATGATGGTCTAGAACGGTATTACCTTAAACCAACCAACAAATAAAATCTGAGGGCATAAAAAAATAATTGATTCAAGGATGAATACCCAAACCATTTTAGGGAAAAGTTAATTTTGAATCTCATTTTATTTATTTTATTTCTCTTTAGCATGGGAATAAGGTAAGGAGTATATAAAGTCAACATGATTCATGTCAAACTAATTCCATAAAACATTATTCAATAATAGGTATACCTATTACTGATCATTTTTAATAATATTCTCATACATACATTCACAATACAATTAAAAATATTATATTAGACATTATGATATTTTTTGAAATTATTTAATGAAGTAAAAATTGAAAATAAACTTTATCTCAAACTAGATAGATAACCCTTTGAAACATCATGAGCTAATATCAATGAATAATCCCAT
This sequence comes from Viscum album, assembly GCA_963277665.1. Lineage (NCBI taxonomy): Eukaryota > Viridiplantae > Streptophyta > Magnoliopsida > Santalales > Viscaceae > Viscum > Viscum album. Next base: position 435,150,450 of record OY728161.1, read on the forward strand.
GAAATTAGATAAAAAGATAAAAATGCATTTAAATAGTAGAAATGAAATGTTAACATGAAAAATATATTTTTATCTTCTCCAAAATTCCAAATATTAAAATTACATGAATATGATAATTTTATATTTGAAAACAAATCAGTGAAAAAATATACTCATACTTATAACATTTCTATTAAAACATTACACATGCATGAGAGAGAGAGAAGGTGTTAACTATATGACTAATAATAATCATTTAATGAATATAAATTAATATCTATTGATATATAATATATAATTTTCATTTAAAAATTCCTAATTAGTGATTTTTAATCAATAAAAATAGATAATAATTATACACTTTAAAATAGCTTTCTGAAAAATCCTCTTTTTAAACCCAAAAATAAACTTATACTAAAAATACATATATTGATCATTAAAAAGAAATTAATAAAATTAAATATAACTAAATAATACTTAGGTTACTTGAAATCACATTAAAAAAATAACGGGACTTTTAAATTACTTCAATTTTTTAATGGAATGGATTTTTTAAATCAAATTTTCTACTATTCACAGAAAAATCCATATTTTTGAAAAATACAAAAAATTAATATTAAGTTAATTTTGAAATGTTGATTTAAAAAATGATATTAATTTATAAAAAGTAAATTAAAAAATATAGAAATTAAAACTTTAAATAAAAACATTTAATAAACTAGTTTAATTAAAAATATTATTTTTTTGATATAAGCAAATACATAATATTTTTATAATGAATATAAATATCTAATTCATATTAATAATCATGAAAATGATACATTATATCATTAAATATGTTTTTAGATTCTTACAAATTTTTTAAATTACATCCTTTCAATTTTATTCACTAATTAAAAAAATGGGGATATGTTTTCCTCATAGAATTTTTATATTCCTATGTTGCCTATTCAAGCAAAGTGTTTTTCCATAAAATCCTAAATTGGTAAATAATATTATTAAAAAAACATTCTCTTTATGATAATGTATCTAAATAGGATATTCCTCATAATAATGGTTCCCTTAATACTGAACTACTTCAGGGCTCAAAACATGACATGAATACAACACATATTTCCTTAACAATGAAACATGAAATACATTGTGTACCTAGGATAAAATTGGAGGCAAGTACACTCAGTAGGAAATTTGTCCAGTCTTATCTATGATTTTATATGGTCTAATGAAACATGGAATTAACTCCCCCTTTTTACCAAAATCCATTACACTTCTCCCTGGAGATAATTTTAGAAATACATGATCACCTACCTCAAAAAAAATATTTTTCCTTTTGTTATCTGCATAACTTTTATGATTGGTCTAAGCCACCCTCATATGATTCTGAATAAACTAAAAATTCTCATCAATTTACTCTACAAACTCTATCCCATAAATTTATTTTCTACTAATTTATCCTAAAAGGTTAGCATCTAACACCACTTTCCAAAAAATGCCTCAAATGGGACCATCTTTATACTGGAATGAAAACTGTTATTATAAAAAAACTCAACCAAATAAAGATGATGATCCAAAATTCCCTGGTAATCAATTAAAAAAGAAAAAATAATAAATTCCAAGTTCTTAATTGTTCACTCTGACTTTCCATCACATTGAGTATGAAAAGATATACTGAAATTTAATTCAATAACAAATGATTTCTGATGTCTATTATAAGAATTTGATGTGAACCTGAGATCATGGTCTGATATATTAGAGGGAGGAAATCAATGTAAAATTAAAATATTAATTATATAAAGTTGAGAATGGATATCTAAACACATTGTATCTCAAATAGGAAGTTAATGTGAATATTTTTTTAATCAATCTATAATAACTCGAATAACATTTTTTCCTCATGATGTATTTGGAAATCGCACCACAAAATGCATCAATATATTTTTTTATTTCCACTCTGTCACTGGAAAAGGTTGAGGAATCCCCTTTGGCAATTATCATTCTTATTAACCTACTATCAATAAGATATTTCATGTTATATTTAGTAATATATCTTTTCATACCATCCCACCAATAATGCCCCTGATGTTCCCAATACATCTTAGTGATCCTAGGATGAATACAAAATGACTAATTATGAGCTCCACTCAATAACTCTCTTCAATTTTGAATCAAAAGGCACACATAATCTTTCCCAAAATATGATAACACATTATTTATGAATATTAAACCCAAGAAATGTACCCTTTTTAAAAAATATACCTTTTCTTATAGAACATTATCCCCCCTCTCATAATTCTTAATTATTTTTGATAGAGATGATTGTAATGACACCTGATAAAAAACAGAGGAGGTTCCATTATCTACAACTTCTAGGAAAAATTTCATCATATCATTAACCAAAGGATTATGTTCTAAACATAACGTGGTTAATGTAGCATTATTTTTTTTAACTCAAAGCATATGTTACTTTTTTTCTTTATACGATGACAATGAATCATGAAATAATAATCCTTTATCAGTTATAACAATCTTCTCTACCTATTGTTTAACTCTCTTTGAGTAAAAATATACTTTAAAATTTTTTGATCATTATATATCGTACACTTTAATCCATATAAATGAGCTTTCCAAATTTTCAAATAAAAAACAATAATAGCTAATTATAGATCATGTTTATGATAATTTAACTCATGATGTTTCAATTGATGTGAAGAAAAATAAATTAATTAATTATTCTTCATCATGAAATAACCAAGAACCTTCAATGAAGCATTTCCATAGATGTAAAATTCACAATTTCTAGAAGTAAAGGCCAAAATTAAAGTATTCACCAACCTTATTTTTAATTCTTGAAAAATAATAATCACATTATTTTTCTATAGGATTTTAACTCCTTGAGTTAACTTAGGTAGTGGGATAGACAATCGAGTGAAGTTTTCAAAAAACATTCCATAGTAACATGCTAATCTAAGAAACTAATAATATCTATGATATTTTTAGGACTTTTACATTCCTCAATAACTTTTGTTTTATAAGGGTAAAAGATATTCTATATTTAGAAACAATATTTGCAAGGAAAGATTTTTTTTCAACCAAAATTTACACTTACTAAATTTACCATAAAATTTCTCTTATTTTATGGTTTGTATAAAAATTATTATGTTTCTTTCATGTCCCTATTAACCTATAGAATATAAAAAAAAATATTACAAATAAAAATAATAATTTTTTTCCAAGAACTCATTGAAAACTCTATTCATATAGTCCATAAATATAGCTGGTGTATTAGAAAAATCAAAGGGAATAACTAATAAATCATAATTCTCATATCTAGTTTGAAATTCTGTCTTTGGAATGCCATCCACCTTCACCTTTAGCTGATGGTACCCATACCTCATATCAAACTTTGAAAACTACTGAGCTCCCAAAATATAATAAACAAATATTTGATATAAGTCAAAGGATAGATTCTATAAATAGTGATGTTTTTCAAGGATCTATAATCAATAAAATGTATCATTGAACCATATTTATTTTAACAAAAAAATAGTGTCAGCACATAGTAAAGTTCCATGTCTAATAAAACTTTTATCTAAAAAATACTGTAATTTATTTATCAATTTTAGATGTTCTACTTGAGCCATTTGGTATGGGTTTTAGAAATAGGATTAGCGCCAGACACTAATTCAATAGTAAACTTAAAATCCCAATCAAGAATAACACTAGGAAAATCATTCAGAAATACAAACATGTATTCATTCACTACTAGAACAACAATAATTTTAATAGTTCCTTTCTTTTAGACAACCCTAGCTAAGTAAGTTTTACTGCCTTCTCTAATCAAATTTTCAGCTTCTTGGTAGGTTATCAAGTGCATAAAAATGTTTAACATAACTTTATTAGATCTAAAATCTATCATATCATGATAAATTTAAATCCAATCCATATTATGAATAATATCAAACTCTATTATGGGTAGTTCAACTAGATTTATAGGAAATACCTTTCCACTGATTACAATATTAATATTAATATAAATATATTTTTCTTTAGTATTTCATTTCATAGTTTTCACCAAAAGTAAAATTATATATTTATGATGTAATATTTTGAGTTTTATTTAAGATTTACCATAAATTATTTAATGAAAATATCTAGAGTAAAATAGTTTATTTTCATAATTTGAATAAATCACATACCTTTCACCACTTCACTGGATGACCCAACACCAACCACGTTAATAGAACATTATTTTTCAAAAAATTTCTATTTCCAATAATGATGATTTACACCCTGATTAATTAACTTATAAAATACGTTAGAATAATTTCACAACTCATTTTATGTAAAACATATCACTTTTGGCTAGTTATCTGTTCTCTCATTATTTGATTCAGGACACCTTTCATTGTAGTCGTGATCACTATGACCAAACTTATCACACAAGTAGAACTTTCTAGATACTTAAAAACATTCCCAAAAATTCCTTTTAATACTCTTGAAACATGTTTGGGGATTAACTCCATACTTCCTAGTTTTTCGGCTTCACTATTTCTTTCCACCTTTATCATTTCTTAATTTTTTTATATCTAGGAGCATATGTTTTTGAAAACTCCATCTCCACTTTCACAACACAACGAACACAATTCTAATAACTTTTAAATTATCAAGTGGACAATAATCTCCATAAACTTGGTTTCAATACTGACTTTAGCCAATTAATTTTACTATCATTTCTATGAATAAAATTTAACATATACATGACCAATATTGTGAAGTTTGATTCATACATGACATCTGAATCTTCATCTTTTTTACTTTAATTCCAAGAATTGTTTATCCATCCAAATATGAAAAAACTTTGGTAAATATTTCTTGAGGAATATATTATTAAATGTGTCCCATTCCATAGAATCAAGCTCATCTGTATCTTTTTTATTCTTATCCAAAGACCACTATCGATCAGCTATAACTTAAAAATAAAAAATTGAAAGGGTTACCTTTAAATGTTCCAAACACCCCATGAACTAAAATATATTCTTTAAGGCATTGATCAATCCTTAAACTACCACTAGGTTAGATGATCTACTAAATGATATGGGATGCTGTCTCATGAAATGCTCTACTATAATCATGTTACTCTATTTAAGATCTAATTTATCGATTGTATGGATACACCACCATTTAAATATTAGGTCAAATGATCCATAATAGTAACAAACTTCTCAATTCCTATTCTATCCATCTTAGGATGCTAATTTGGAAGGATATTTTCTTATTGGTTCCCTCCTACTACAAATTCGGTGTTTCTTCTATGGAAAACCATTTCGAAAAAACATAGTTTAGATAAAGGAACATAGTAATCCTAAAATTATATATCATGTTATCTTAACAATAAAGTATAATCTTTTGAGGGAATGATATTATCATTATCCTAAACTAAAATGTTATCTAAACTATCCTGTGATACCAACCATAAGATCCTGGACATAAAAATTACATAATCTTGATTTTTAAGTCAATAATTCAATCCCTTACAATTGAGAATCATTTTAGGATTAGAATTACAGATAATTACTTCATAAATCATACATAACAAAACCAAATAATACAAAGTGGAAACTTCATATCAGTAACCATTTTACCCATAATATAAATCTTTTAGAATAACATATGATTTCTTTTCATGGTGAACCTTCATGACTTTCAACCTGACTTCCTCATTTCCCTTAAACATTCATAAACCCTTTGAAAAACATTTTAAAAATGTGGGATGCACATAATGATCTTAGCAAAGGATAAAAAAGGAATGAAAAATTTTAATCTAGTGAAAAACATGAAAGCACATGTAATGCTTCCTTTAGCTTAAATGTTCTTTGAGTGCATGAAATAAAAAATATTCACATGAAAAACACACACACTTTTTTCTCAAGTAAATCCATTAAAACCCATAACAAGAAAATAAAAACCCTTTTAGGAAATATAGAGAATCATATTCATAAAACCACTTCAAATCTATTTCAATTTTAATAATCATACAACCAAATTCCAATATAATTCTCCAAAGAACATAATCCTTACCCAATGAATTGAATAAATACAATGGGTCTCACCCTTCACATATGTTATATCGGGATCACTTGTTTTTCATGATCTATAAAGGGGATCAACCTCTCATATAATTTATATGAGGCTCAACCGTAATTGATAATGGGGATCAATACATCGATTAAGTTGTATAGAGCTCACCCATTTTTTATATAATGTTTGTGTTTCATATCATGAATAAAACAATGTATGCTTTCATCTTTTCATTATAAATACCTTTGAAAAATACTTTGGAATCCAAATGAAAAATGATTTTAGATATCAAAATACCCTTTTATTTTAAGAACCAGTTTCATTACCAAAATACCAAAAAAAGGAAATAGGGTTTTTCTTTGAATAAAACATAAAATATTGTAATGGAATCCAAACATAAAATAATGGTTATGGTGGTGTAAAATGTCATTGTCACCATATATGTTAAATTAGAACATTCTTTTTGTGTTTTATAATGAAATTAAAATATTTCATAAAAAGATTCCTTTATAAAAATATGAAGTTAAGAAAATATTTTCTTTATAAAATTGTAATGTACTTATGTTTAAATCATTAAAAAACACCAAAATTTAATAAAAAGTGATTTTGGAAGGAAAACTTTAAAAGAGTATTTTTTTTAAAAAAATTACCTTAATACTTTGGAAAAATTTGAATCATGAGCCCCATGAAATAATAAAATTATTATTATTTTAAATATCATGATATTAGAAAATTCATGATATAACATGTCAAATGGGATGTATATTAGCCCATAAAATAATATGCGTGCATAAAATTAGTTGCGCCTCAATAAAATGAAATTAAGATAAAATCCCTTACAACTTTAGAAACATTTGAATCACAATCCCCATGAATGATTAACAATAAAAAAACATTAAATATTATAATAATAGATAAATTCATGTTATAAAAAGTCAAAGGGGATGTATATACACCTCATAAAATAATATGGGTTCATAACATCAAAATATTCCTCAATGAAAAAAATTGGGACGAAGTCTCTCACCTCAAGTTCAATTCATCACGTTCGTTCTTTATCTTAAAAAATAATAAAATAAAATTAATTATTTAAATTCCTATTAAATTTTTTGATGTTTATTATTCCTTTTATTTCACTTATTACCATTTTATATACAATTACTTAATCAATTAAGTTTACATTGGATGTTTAGATTATATTTGGATTATGTGTAAAAAATGATTTTGGTAGGTTGACTATTGGTAAAATAGATAATTATTTCAACATATATAGAATAATAATCATGAAATATATATCTTAATTAAAAATAAATAACAATTTTAAAACCAATTATAAAATATGGTTATGAAAAATTAGACACGTTATGACCATGGAGACAATAGGCCGTATGAATGCGTGAGTAACATTTCCATTTTTCAACGATCATTTTAGAAAGGAGGTAAGTAATATTTTATAGTTATATATTGATAATAATATCATATATAACATATTATTTAATTAGATATTCTTACATATATCATCCATGTGTTTTCGTGATGAAAAATTATCACATCGCTTTGTGGAGGCGACAATCAACACGTACACACGAACGACGATATGATTTTTCATTGTAAGAACGAAAATGATATATTGTGTTTTCATAATGAAAAATAATTTCATGAATTACATAATTATTTCATGTATATAACATATATTAATAAACTTTACCCTTATTATATTTCATGTTAATCGTTATTTAAAAATGAATCACATCGCTTCATGAGGCAGTAGTCCAACGTACACACGAGCAGCGTTATCGTATCCACCACAGAATGAAATGTAAGATGTTATATGTGATATAATAAATAAATAAGTATAAATATATTAAAAATATATCACATATATATAAAATTTATCATTATTACATGCCGTGATATGTGATTATGAAAAATGAATGACATTGGTTCTTGGGGAGGTAGTCCGTCGTACGCACAAATGATTATTTCGTATCCCATTTGATGAAATAGGAGATTGATTTAGGTTATTAAATTAACATAATAATATATAAGTATAATTGGAGATAATTTATATATTATATAATCTTAATTTAATAATATTCTATGAATTTTGAAGACTAAATAAAATAAATATGCTTAGTTAAGTATGAAACGTCTTCTTCGAACAACCTCATTAAGTAAGAACCAAAAGGATTATTAGGATATATTCATGGTAAAAATAAGGTTTATAGGTATTGGGGAGGTAATTTAGGAATTTATTTGGTTAGGTATTGTCTGATATAATTTTATTTGAATTTGTGAATATGATAGGAGAGTGGGTGGCCTTTTATAAGTGAGGTGAGTGGCACACATGTAATATTTGAAAAGAAAAAGGCGTAACCATATTTTTCAAATTATAAAAGGATAAAAAATGGAATATGATAAATAATGAGACATTATAAGATCAAAATATGGCCTAAAAATATATTTTATACAAGTTTTCAGGTCTTTTTAGCCTTAATTATTTTAGTTTAACCCCTCGATAAACCGGTTTTTACCTTAAGAAAGGTAATAAATTATTACAGTTTTCACTATTTATTATAGTAAAAAATAAATTTACCTTATTATATTATATAAATTATTACAATTAAAAAAATATTTAATCAATTTTAAAAAATTCAATTCACAGAAGTGGAAAAATTTAATTTAAAATTAAATCAACATACACTACGGAATAACGGGTTTTCAAGAAGTGTATCTTTGAAGTAAAAGATGATTTTATTTAAACTCTATCACTAATAATAATCACTAAATTAAGTTAAATTAAAATTTATTTATATATTTTATTAATTTTAATTTAAAAAATTCCTCAATTAGTATTTTTTTAATCAATTAAAATGGAGATATATTATGCATATTAAAATAGTTTTCTGAGAAATTCTGTTTTAAACCCAAAAATAAACTTATAATTAAAATCAACATAAGGTTGATTAAAAATAAATTAATTGAAATAAATATAACTTAATAATACTTATGTTAATTTAAATCATATTGAGAACATAACAACACTTTTAAATTATTTCAATTTTTGAAAAGAAATGACATTGAAAAAGAAAACGATATTTTCACCCTTCATCGAAAAATCAATATTTTTTGAAAAACACCAAAATTATACCCTAAGTTTATTTTTATATTATAATTTAAAAAATTATATTAATTTTTTCAAATTTTAATCATAAAATTTATAAATTAAACTTTTAGTTAAATCCTTTTAATGAAAGAGTTTAATTAAAAATATTTCCCTTTTGATTCAAAAAAATTAATTAATATTTTTATAATGAATATAACTATATAATTAATATTAATAATCATGAAAATGATTTATTATATTATTACCTCTGTTTTTGAAAATATAATGTTCAATGATAATAAGAAATTAAATGTTTCAAGAGAAAGATAATGAATACCAAATTAATCAAGAAAGATAATGTGAACACATTCCCTGATCAAACTAGTCCTAAACCATCCTAAGAAAGAATATGGATGGTATTATTACAAAATATACCAAGTTAAGTACATGTAAAATAAATAGTTTTTGTCATTTTTGAATTAAAATAACATAAAAATATCATTGAAACCATTCTTGAGGATAATATCCTTTTAACTTACAAATTCACTTTAAAAAACTAAACATTTCAAGAATATTAGTAAAAAATTATTTGAAATGAATCATGGAAACATTAAATGAATCTTCAAATAATGAGTGGTAATGATGGAGGGAATTTTCAGTTCATGTTAAGAACAATAAACAATAATTAATTTCAAATTTTTATATGAAATTAAAAATCCACCTTGTTTGAAAAATGACATGAAGACTCATTTTACAACATTTTTTTAAAATAAAACATGAGTAAAAATGTCTTTAATAAATTATTTGAGAAAATTGAAACATTATTGATTTGTTTAGAAAAAATTGTTTTGTAGGAAAAAATTTTTTGATCGAAGAGAGAAATAATGTCATGTTTTCATAAAAATATTTTCCCAAACATTATACTTACCAAAGAGAGGAAATTGTTACTATTACTTGAAAATTTATTGAATAACCAGAGGTGAATAAAATTTAATGGGTTTAATATACAATGATCAAATACTCTTTTTAGTTGAAATTAAAGAATAAAAAACCCAATCAAAATTGGATTGAAACATAAACCCTTACCTCTTATGTAAATTTTAAATAATCACCCCTATGAAAGAAATATATTCAAATTAAGCCTTAAATACCATAAAAATAAATAGATTCATTATATAACACATTAAAGGGGTATTGGATACACCTCAAACAAATAAATAGGTGTATAATACCTAATTTGTACTATGGAGTAGAGTTTGAGACAAAATCTATGATAAATATCATGTCATTCAAGTTAGTATTAATTAATGATTTTATTATATATATATAATTAAAATAAACATAAAATAAGTAGGGAGAAACTATAAAATGATCAGAATAAATTTCATAAATAATATTATAATATAAAATCAAATGAAGAATTATTATAATTTGATGAGAAGAGATTTAGTTATGAAATTCCTTACGACTTAGTAACATTTATGTCAAACCCCCCATGGATGAGATACTTCAAAAGGAAACTTAAAATAAAATGGATTATAATGGATTCATGATTTTACATCTAAAAGTGGTATTTTATGCACAATATAAAAAAATAAGTCCATAAGGTTAAAATATGTCCCAATGAAGGAAAATTGTGAATAAGACCATTACCACCCACTTCTCATTAGTTCAACATGATTTAGCATCCTGTATAAAGGTTTTACACATGATATTAATTTATAAAAGAACCATATTCAAATTTATAATATCATATTTTATCCTCTTATAATATCTTACAAATTGTTCACTACTAATATTTAATTATTACCATTGTTTCGAGTGTTAGTTTCTTCATTTTGTCAATCGTTTTTTTGTTTGGTAGTTTCAGTCATTTAATATTGATCACTGTTCCATCATCTATATAAGTTTAATAATGATTTAAATATCATATATATTAATTTTATACATATTTATAGTAATCCTTGAAATTTAGAATGAAATATAAATTACACTGTTTAGAGAGGTGGTGGGACATATATATGCATGAAAGTTGTTTCCCTTTTTTTAACATATGGAATGAAAGATAGGTAAATAGTGATTCAACTTAAAATAATCATTATTATAACATATATATCATATATATTTATTAAATCTATCCTTATTACCATCAATTTCAAAATAAAATGAAGAACTTATCACATCGATACATGAAAGTGGTAGTCCACATGTACGCACGAACGACGTTATCGATTTCCTATATATTAGAAAGTAAGAAAGTATTTTTAATTTCATTAATATAGAATTATAATTATTTCATAAATTAAATAAATAATTTTTAAATTTATAATTATATCCATCCATGAGATGAGGTGATGTAAAGTGAATTACATCGGTTCATGAGGTGGTAGTCCTCCGTGCTAATGATTGACAATTTTGTTTCCCATTTGATGGAATAAGAGATGTATATAGGTTACTAAATTAACACAATAAAATCTTATTATATTATATATGACTCTATTAATATCTTATAATATTTGATAAATATTTTAATGAGTTACAGAAATAAATAAAATGAAAATTCATGGTTAAGAACTTTACATATTCTTCAGACGACCTTTTTAGGTTTATACCAAAATCCATTCTAAAATGTTTTTATTATAAAAAAATGGACTCTAAGTAATTGGTAAGTAAATAAGGAAGGTATTTTTTCAGGTATCGTCTAAAATAATTACTTTGAGAGTGTGAAGAGGGGAGGAGATGGGTGGCCTCTTATATAAGGGGGAAATGACAAACTTAGAATTTTCAAAAGAATAAATTATACCCACATTTTAACATTCCAAAAGGATAAAAAAAGGACAATTATAAAAAATTACATGATATAATATCTAAATATTTACATAAAATTGGTATTACACAAGTTTCTAGGTAATCTTAGCCCTTATCTTTTTAGTTTGTCCCCTTCTAGTAACCCGTTTTTACCTTAATCACGATAATTTATTTTTAAAATTCTTACTATTACTTATGGGAAAATATAATGTTGAAATTTTTAGATAATATTAATTAATATTATTAAAAATATGGAATTATTTTTTTTCAAATTAATTTCACTGAATTAGTAGAATTTAATTTAACATTTAACCCACAGACTCGGTGAAAAAATGATTTTCCAAAGTATGATATTCATTAAAAATACTGAACATATAATTAAATTAAATGAGTTAAATTGGGTTAAATATTATATAATTGATTTAATTTTACTTTTATAACAATTTTAAAACAAAATTAACCTTTTTTAAATATTTTAAATGAAAATAAAGTTCCCAATTAAAATCAGTATTTTCACTAGTCATCATAAAAATAATCATTTGAGAAACTTATAAATAATTTAATATAAGATAAATTTGACATTATTATTTATAAAATTACATTAATTTTTTGAAATACATTTTCTAAAATTTGTAAAAAAATATTTTTAAAATTAGTGTGGAAAATGTGATGAAACCATTTCTTGAAAAATACTATTTTTAAGCATAAAATGAGATTTATTCTTATCCCATGATTATAAAAAATGCATGATGAATGGTAATATATTTTACTGAATAATATATATTTATATGAAAATCATTATCCAATATTTATTTATCTTATTCATTAAAAAACACATTGTGCCCATAAATTTATCTTTTTGGAAGAACATTTCTCATATTTAAACTGATTTTTATGTTCATTTTTAGTCAATTGAAAAAAAATTAATTTATTTTATATCTGTGTAAACCATATAAATTTCCTAATATAATTAGTATAATTCATACCCACCAATTTAAAATCTAGTTTATGATAGTAAAATATATTACAGTTCATTTTGAGTCGGGGATGCATGTATCACAAGTTATCGAATAGATTATATTTAATGGAATTCTATTTCATAGGTATTTTAAGCCTTTTGTTTCTTTTTTTCCTATTATATTAAACATAATTTTCTTCTTTTAAAATCTTGGGCTGTAAAATTCACCCCACCATTAATAAATTATGTCCTCACAATTTGAACTTGCGCCCAGAAATAAGTAGTTTGACATATGAAAATTCTTTTTTTGAAAACCCACATGATAAAAATGTATTCTAAAAATTCCTATTGATAAGTGAATAATTAAATTATGAATGTCATATATAATAAGACATAACTAGGTTTAAAAGTAGTAAAACCTCAGTAGGAAGTGAAAATATGTATTTATAGGAGACAACTAACACCCAAGGACTACTATAGTTTGATAGAGAACATGGTTTGGAAAAAGTAAACCACCACGAAGCCATAAATTTGTAATGGGTAAAAATACCATTGTATTACTGGTAATGACTGTAATAGGATAATATTTTTTCAATATCATTTTCCAAGATATGAGGAATTCTTTTACTATCAAGATATAGAAAACCGTAAAATATATTTACTTAATATATTTGTATTTTATAAGAATAATCACATACATTGGTTGTACATTGATAAATTTACAATTTATTTTCTATTCCATGAAATGGATATCCAAGAGGATTTTTATGCCCAAATCATTAAAATTTACTTTTAATAGATCATAATATCCATAAAATAGTGAAAAGTATTTCCATATTTCTCAAAATATTTACCAAAAACAAAATGGTTAGAAAAAGTTATCCAATATAACACAGTAATCTCTAAAACCATAACAGTATCACCCAAAATTAAACATAACCCATTCAATAAGTCTCTATCATGAAAATAATTTACATAATGTTTTTAAAGTAATTAATACATCACATAGTCTAATGGGAAGTGCAAACCATTAACACCCTTGGTGTAGGGGTTGAAGCCCCCATGACATTGCTGGATTCCACAGGTTTTCACCCAACATAAAGGTTGTCCTTTTTCTAAAACTATATTATAATAACTCCTATAACATTCCAAAAAATGTGATGAAAATTCCCAAAAATAACATTTTTCATAAAATAACTTTTAAACCACTTAACTTTCCTTTACAAATTATTTTTCCTACAAAATAAAATAATATTAACTGATTATTATTACCTTAACATCAATGATCATATTAAACATTAATTTTATAAATACCTTTAATATAATTTAGAGTCCATTATTCCCCAAATAATACTTCATGTTTAACCTAAGGTTTATATATATATAAACCCAATAAAATGAATCCCAAAATTTCGTTAATCACATGCAAATCCAATCACTAAAACATCAAAAGGGATGTATAAGAAATTGAAATTATGATAAAACATAAAATAATAATCCCATTATGGTATTTAAAACTATTATGTTAATATTTGATTAAGAAATATATGTTTTCAAAAATTAAAACAATCCTAAGATATTTCATAGTTCTTATAACCAAAATACATTTGATAAAAATACTTCTACAACATAATTCATGAATCTCAATACATAAATTTTCAATGATTCCACTTCAACAATTATAATAACATAAACCCTTCCTTGGTCTAGGAGTTAACCATTATAAGAGATAATTGACTCGAACTCCCAAGTTCCCCACATTTATGAAAATGAACTATAAATGTATCCCTATGATGAAATTAATTTCTCCCTATTAAACTCCTCAATTTTCCTCATAAATTTCATATTTTGTGCCATTAATTTACACACTTAAAACATTTTCATATTATTTTAATTAATCCTCATGGTTTTCACTTTCTAAATTTTTGACATGAAAAAAATTGAGCCTTCTTTCTACTATGGTCTCCACCACTTGAGCTCTTAGAAGACTCCATCTTTCTCTTCTTTGATGCGTTTGAGAGTTGGTTAATATATAGGTTGTTAATCATATATTGGGATAATTTACAAGGAATAATTAAAATAAATTTTATTTCAGTTATCATCACATTTGATTATTAAAAAAAATTTCCATCATATACAACATTAACATCATTCCACTTGGTTTTATTAATTAGATAAATTCCAAAATCATGGTGTGGGAAACAATATTCCTAATTAAGAAAGATCATGTATAGTATTTCTAAATCATAACACCTTATTTTAAATAAAAAATACATTAGGTTTAATCTTGGTAATCCATGAACATAATATATTCAAATCATTCATGATGGATTGTAATTAAAATGTGAATTAACCCAAGAATATTCCCCAAAAGTTTCAAATCAGGTGTGCAGAAGGGCTCATTGTTGTGCACCAGGTGATGATTGATTCAAAGTAAAATGAACCCATTTTGAAATTCATACCCCTAAGTTATATTTTTCTATATCCACATCAACTTTTAGTATCTAATATGGATTTATTTCTATGAAAGACACATAATATATACCTAAAAAAACTTTAGGATGTTATCCTATACTTAGAATTTTACTTAAATTCATTCATAGACTTATGTTTCATAAGCAAAGTTTTTTTAGCTCTAGTTCCAAAGGATTATAATAAAATTTCTTTGATACCAACTATAATGGACCTAACCTTAATAACCTAGATTAGATGGATACTTTACTACTTTATCATACTACACAAGTGATCACATCCCAAAGTATAGAATAGTTTAGTTGTCTTGGAAAGCTAGATACACACGTAATTGGAACATTACATATGAAAACATAAATTAAAACATAGTCAATGTAAAACATAGTATATAAAATGGTCTATTTTTTAAGAAATAGTCATATACATGATAAAATTAATATGGATATTTAATGGTAATTTAATGTTCAATGATTATAGGAAAGTGAATGTTTTAAGAGAAATTTAATGAATAATAAATTAATCAAGAAAGATAATGTCAATACTTTACCAAACCAAACTGATTACAAACCATCCATATAACTGATATGTATGGTATAATTACAATATATCCCCAATGGAGTACAATTAAAATAAAGGGTTATTTTAATTGATGAATAGAAGTACCATAAAATGATAATTGAAAACATTCTTGAGTAAAATGTCCTAATAAAATTATTAATCACATTTAAAAACAAAAAAATTATATAATATTATAAAAAATATTTTATTTGAAAATAATCATGGAAACATGTGAATAAAACTTCAAAGAAATAAGTGATCATGATGGAGGGAATTATATTTTCATGCTTTGTATGTCAAAACAATGATTCCTATCACATTTTTGTATGAAAATTCAAAAGGTTACTTTTTAGTGAAATGAACAGAAGATTAATTTTAAAACATTTTTTTTAAATTAAAACATGTGTAAAAATATATTTAATAAATTATTAAATTATATTAAACATATTCTATAATTTTGTTTTATAAAACATGGATTTGGAAAACAAATTTGGATTGAAGAGAGAAATAATGTCGAGTTCTTTTTAAAACATTTTCTCATGTATTCTAGGTAAAAAAGAGAGGAAATGGTACTATTACTTGAAATCATTATGAATAACTAGGGGTTAATCAAATTAAAGAGTTTTATTAGAAAATTATGAAATAATTTCCTTCAAATGAAAATTCATGCATAAACAATCCTGATCAAGATGGGATTGAATCATATAACCTTTCTGCTTTGGAAACTTTTGTATCATATCCCCCATGAAAGAAATAATGTCAAATGAAACATTAAATAACCTGAAAATAAATATATTCATGATATAACCTATAAAATGGGCAGTATATACCCATCATAAAAATAAATAGGTAAACAATACCAAATATGTCTCAATAGAATGAAAATTGAGACGAAATCTATAACAAAGATCGCACCATTGAAGTGAGGATTAATCAATGAATTGATTATTAATATAATATTTAAATCCACATAAAAAATTATATGTAAAAAATTAAATGATAAAAATATATTACACACATAATCTAAGAATATTAAAGATAATGAAAAAGTAATATAACCTAATGAAAAGAAATTAAGTTATGAAATTACTTAACACTTGGTAACATTCAATTCAAACCGCCTTGGATAAAATAATTAAAATAAGAACATAAAATAACATTAAGTATGAAATATTCAAGATATTATAGGTAAAATGTTCTTGTTTATATTCTATATAAAATAAATTAGTTTCATAACATTAAAATATGCCTTAATGAAGGAAAATTGTGATGAAGTCACATACCTAATTCTTCCATTTTGCTGAACATGATTCAAAATTGTGTATAATGGTTTTAATAATATTATTAATTTTTAATAGAACCATATTCATATTTATAATATAATATATGATCCTTTTATAACATCTCACAACCAGTTTGTTAATATTATTTCATTAATACAATTATTTCGGGTGTTAATTGCTTCATTTTGTAATGCATATTTTGGTTTGGTAGTTTTGGTCTCTTCACTTATTTCATGGATATATCATATAAATAATTTTAATTATTATTTAAATAGCATATATATATTTTATTCATATTTATATTACCTAATAAATGTTAGATAGAAAAATGAATTACAGTGTTCATGGAGACGGTGGGGCGTACATACACATGATTGTTGTTTACATATTTTTAACAGATGAAATAAAAGAAAGAAAAATGATGTTTCAAATTTAAAGGAAAATAATTTTTTAATATATATAATATATATTAAATAAATCTATCCTTATTACCATCCATTTGAAAAATAAAATGAAAAATGTATCACATCACTACATGGAGGCTGTAGTCCACACGTACGCATGAGCGACGTTATCATTTTCCAATGGATTGGAAGGTCATAAGTTAGTTGTGATATTATAAATCTATAAGTATAATTATATCATAAATATCATAAATAATCATCACACCCATCATTATATCCATCCATGAGAGGCGGTGATGCAAAACAAATTACATCGGTTCGTGAGGCGATAGTTCTCCATACACACGATCGATGGTTTATTTTCCCATTTGATGGAAGAGGAAATGGAAATAGGTTATTAAATTTATATAATAACATATAAATCTATGGTAGATACTTATTATTATTATTTTTCTATATATTATAAATATTTGAAGGAGTTAGATGATAAAATAAAACAAAAATTCATGGTTAAGAACTATATTTCTTCAAAAAACCTCTTCAGGTTTATACATGAAATCTTCCTAAAATGGTTTTTTGATCATAAATTTGAGTCCAAGTATATGGTAGGGACTCATGGAATGGATTTTTTTAGTTATTGGATGAAAAAAATAACATTGGGAGTGTGAGGTGGAGAGGAGTGGGGGTGGCCTTTTATAAGTGGGGGAAATGACACACTTTAAATTTTTGAAAGGAATAATTTATTCCCATGTTTTTCACATGTCAAAATGCTCCAAAATAGATAATTATATAAAAATATATTAGACAAGGTCATAAAATTTCCATAAATTTGGAACTAGACATGTTTCTATGGTATTTTTACCCTTATTTTTTAGTTTATCCTCCGGTAAACTGGTTTTTACATTAACTGTAGTAATGAAGTTGTTACAATTTTTACTATTCATCATGGCCAAAATTCAATTTGAACTTATTATATAATATTAATTATTAAAATTTAATATATGGAATTAATTTTTTTAAATTCAATTCATTTAAGTGGCAGAATTTAATTTAAAATTTAACTCGTAGATGTGACAAAAAACGTTTTACCAAAAGAAAAGTATTCAAACGTAAAAAGTGTTTTTATATAAAAATTTAAAATATAATTGATTAAAATGACCAAAATTGGATTTAAAAAATTACTTTTTAAAAATTTAACTTTTAAATAATTTTAAAATAATATTTTTCTTTGTAATTGTCTTAAATGAAAAGGCAGTTGTCAATAAAAAATCAGTATTTTCACTATTCATCAAAAAATAAATCTTTTTGAAAAAATATAAAAAATTCACTCTAAGATAATTTTGACATAATGATTGAAAAAATGAATTTTATTTTATAAATTATATTTACTAAAGGTCTTAAAAAATAAATTTTAATAAATGTGTAGAAAACGTATCGAAACCTTTTTTTTTGAAAAATACATTTTTTAGAATAAAATTGCATTTATTCATATTAAATTCTTAGTAAAAAAACTAGATGAATGGTAAAAAATTTAATTGAATATATATTATATATAAATTTAATTAAAATAATTCACTAAGGGAGATTAATTTAATTTATTAAGATAAATCACATTATGCGAATAAAAATAGTTTTTTCAGAAAAAAATTTCTTTTAATTTAAATAGATTTTTATTTTTCATTTATAATAAATTTTTAACCTTTGAATTTATTTTATATATTTTTAAACCACATAATTTTCATAATATAGTTTTTAATATTCATACCCACTAATTTAATGCCCAGTTAATAATGGGACACTATATTACAGTTCATTTAAACTTGGTGATGCATGTATCCTAATATGTTAAAGAGATTAAATTTAATGAAATATATTTTATAGGCCACTTAAGATCAGTGTTTCTTGTCCTATACTATATCAAACATAATTTTATTCTTTTAAAATCATAGTGTGTTTTAAAACTAACCTTTGAGATGTATGTAAATCCTTGAAACATTGAGAAGCACCACCAATGGTGAGATATGGAACCCATGAAGAAACACTTATCATATCACCAATGAAGGAAAAAGACTCCCCAAGAACAACAATTTGTGATGTTCATCCTCCGACCAACCATTAGGGATATCTCTAAAGACAACACAGTCTCTCTAGACCTCCACCTCAAAAACCCTTAGTTGGTACCCTCCACCTTATCCATCAAAGATGATTTCACTACCATCAACTATAGATAGCCTCTACCTCCGAATTCTCCCATATCTAGATATATCACTGAGAGTTATTAAATAACTCTCATAGAATCATTAGATTCACATACGGCATCACTAAGTGATTTCATACTAAGCACATTAGCTATATCATTTCCCTTTCTCATTGTATACAAAACCTGAATGTTATATTCCTAAAAAAATTCCATCTACCATCACTATCACATGTTCAATTCACACTAGGAGAATACATACCTTAGGATTTTATGATCGGTAAAAACCATGAAACAATCGTTGATGTGGTAATTTTTCCAAAACCTCATGAAAAACAAAACTTCTACAAATTCAAGATCATGGGTGGAATATTAATTCTCATGAGGAAGAAACTATCAATAACTTTATGAAAACATTGATATCTATTACATTGAAACATACTCCATTTTAAGATGTGAAGCATCACATAAAACTTCAAAATAAACTATCTCTTTTGGTAGATAGTGAATTGAATCTCTGACCAATTTCTCTTTCAAGTATTCAAAAGCTGTCTAATACTTGTCAATACAAAATAACACCTAATCCATTATCATCATGGCTATCATAAGCTTCATAACTTGGGAGAAACTAAAAAATAACCTATTAAAATATAATGTGAGACCAAGGATACTTCCCACATGTAATACTATCTTGGGTACTAATCAATAAATAACTAACTATATCTTTAAAGGTTTAATAATTAATCCTTTTAGGGATACTACATGCCCCATGAAACAAAATTCATGAGACCAAGACTCCCAATTTGACAACTTCCCTAACAGATCCTCATGTTGAAGAAATCCTAAAATGGATCGAAGATTATCAATATTCTCCTCCTCAAACATGGAGTTTATAAGGATTTAATCTATTAAAACCACAGTGAAATTATCTATAAAATCCTTAAAAAATGCATTAATTAATTCTATGAACATGGATGGATCATTCTTCATGTTGAAATAAATCACAATGAACTTGTAATTCCCATAACTACATCAGAAATCAGCCTCTAAAATAACCTTATCCTTCACCAAAATATGATGATATCTTGAAGAAATATTGATATTCAAGAATTAACTAGATCCTTTAAACTAATCGAATAAATCATAAATTTTTGGAAGATTAGAATGGTTCTTAAATTTCACCAGATTCAATTGATTATAAAAAATACACATACAAAAAATGCTATCAGACTTTTTCAAGAAAAAATAGGTACACCTTACAGTGACACACTCATAAAAAAAACCTTACTGCAACAAATAACTGAGTTTTATTCATAGCTCTCGCAACTCGTAAGGCATCATCTTGTATAGAGACATTGAGATATGAGACACTCCTAACTATAGCTCTATACTAAATTTGATATCCCACCAAGGGGGTAATACTAAAACCTCCCTATAGAAAGACATCATGGTACTATTCCAAAACCTTAAGAAATACTAGTTGTTTAACCTTTGATTAACTCATCATTAGCTTTCCCATAAAGAATGACAAGTAAGAAACATGCCTATAACCCATTCGAGGGTATCACTCTCCATAGAATACTATTTTATCTTTATCGACATCATAGAGCATAACCTATCTCCTAAAGAAATCCAAAATAGCCTATATTGAATATTTCCAATCTATGACCAGGAAGATGTTGTAGGTCTATATCTACAGACATTGGATGTCTCCAAAAGAGTAGTGCTACCCAAGAACTAGCTCAAAACCTCTATGCACTTCACAAAAATAATATTGAACTTCCACTAGCATAATCAATACTAAGGTAATTTGAAGCCTCTCCACCTATAGTTATAAATCATAGACCAGGATGTGTGATACAAATTAGTGTGGATATCCTGAATATAAAAAAGCATGAACCCATCTAGAAAAAAATAAAAGGGTTCCCTGAATAAAGTCTATATCACTCGGCATAGGGAACTATAGAGAATGAAGCTGACCATGACCTACTCCATGACCTCTCTAACCCTAATGATGACCACCTCCATGGCCATACTCCTCTTTCTGAGTTTGAGTAGGGTATGAGGGATTTCCTCTACCTAATCTATCTCTTCTCTACTCATACCAATCTAAAGCATCATCCCACTACTATTGTGGATAAAACATCTCTAATAGAGGAACCATAAGTGTAACACATAGTATATTTTAACTAAATAGAAATTTCAAGAACTCCCAACATTTATTACCTCATCCCCTATAATAAAATCATGCATATAATCCATTCTAAAAGGTTTGAGAGTCACCAAACCCAAATAAACTAGTTGATGGGGTTTGGGTCCTACCCTCAGATATTTGGAATCTCTTATTTCTAGACAACCATTAACCCCAAACCACTGATCTAGTTCATGATGAATTAACATGAATCCCTACTTATGACAATCCATTTTTTTCTAACATCCTCTCAACAACCT
This sequence comes from Viscum album, assembly GCA_963277665.1. Lineage (NCBI taxonomy): Eukaryota > Viridiplantae > Streptophyta > Magnoliopsida > Santalales > Viscaceae > Viscum > Viscum album. The sequence continues at coordinate 435,172,744 of OY728161.1, forward strand.
ATGATCTAGACATCTGATCTAGACAACATCTCAAGTTATGTTGAAAATATTAATAGGGTGACCTAGAACTATATCACTAGATGAAAAGCCTCCTCAAAATATATCACCCTAACCTCCTCATATAGAAATGGGTCTGAATAATATCGCACAATGGTCCTAAAAGAGATTCCAAAATCACACACACTGGAACTCCCATGTTTAAGGGTGAGTAGCTTCTTGTGATTGGTCATATTCATGGTTGAAGAAAGAAACACTGCTAAAAACTGATCTCAAAACTTATCCCATGATACTGATGACTCATCACGATCCTCAAGGAAAAAGATCCGCTATTGCGTTTCCTATCTATAAAGTATCTTCACATACAATGAAACCCATTGCTACTTCAAAGAATGAACCAAACTAAAATATATCTCAACCTAAGAAAACCATTCTTATTTCAATGTGTTTGAAATGATCCATCATAGTTTTATAGGCTATAGAATTGAAACTCTTTGAGTTTCCTCCTCAAAGTGTCATCTTTTTTTACCACTATTATTCTAAAATTTACTAGAGTATCCTGTTGAACATATTTAGTATAAACCTGATGAGTATGTAGAATTAGAGCCATGACTGCAAGACAAAAAATGCATACATAATCCTAAACCTAAATATTGAATATTGAATATTAATTAATTAATTAATAATGTTTTATTATTTTAAGGGTTAACATATCCCAAGTTCTACCCTTCTCAAACACAAGAGAAAATAACATTGATAAAGATCCCTTCCTAGGTATCTACCCTACAATCATTATCACTTCATTTAGTAGGCCCAGTAAACATAATGATCTATTCAATATATCACACGAGGCCTTAAATACCTCTGTATTATCTAGTCTCCCTTGTTTACATCACTTATTAAACTTAGTTGGCACTATTTCCCTACCAACCATTGTATTACTAACCTATTTATAACTCCAAAATCAATCCAATACCTAAACCAAAAACTCTAACACCACTTTGTCACAACCACACCCCCTAAATATTTCCCATATTGGGCCTAAAATGAGAGAAGGAGGATCATGACTGCTCGAGTCCCACCTTTAGTTTGCCATGGGTTGTTGACAAGCACTGAGGGTATAAACATACACACAAATGGGAGGCATTACCCTATAAAACAAACATGTGGAAGAGAGAGATAAGGTAGATATACCTATAAGATCCCGTTCATATATATATTTATATATATAATATACCCCAAGTACATACATGTAATTTCATACAATACCATAAAAAACTAAAGGAAAAATATTGTTATAGAAAGGTAAACTTGGTAGTGACCATGAAGACCAAAATTATCCTACAAAAAATAAGAATTAGTAAAATTTATCCTAATCTCAAACCTACTCCTAGTGACCTAAAAATTGTTTATATATATATGGGGTGAGCATAACAATATACTGAGAAGGGTCCTCCTTAGAACCTCTCATTAAAAGGTAATGAAATCATAATAAATCCTAGTGAACAACTTGTGAAACATACTTGTTTCCTAAACATGTATATTATGTTCTTAGACTCACCATGGATATATACCACCATGTATCACATATAAGATATCATATATTATAATAATAATTCAACAAGGGTTCCCTTCTACCATTTCCCCACTAGTTTACCATTATTCTCGAATGTCGCATGTCTTGATCCATCTCTCTCCAAAAGATTCTAGCCCATACACACCTAGGATATGTTTCACAACATACACCATGTGAATTATGTCATCCCATATCACATATCTATATAGTAACCAATTATTTTATTATATACACCACAACCTATAAGATGTGTATCATATATCATTTATTATTCTTCAACCTGTCACATCCCATACATTGAGTATGTTCCTTGGGCCATCACAACCTAGACACATCATACCAATAATAATAATTTGGATAATATATCCATGGATACAAGTTTCGGAAATAACCTCACGCCATTATATACCTCTACACACATATTTGGGGAAAGATAACCACCATGCATACCAAAAAAATATACTAACAGGAGAAGAGAGTGGGGTCATAGGGGGTAGTTAGCCATCTATCCAACACCAACCTAGATATTGGGGAAAAAACCCTCATAGAGTCCACTGGTTGTTAGTCACCCTAATTGACACTGGTGGGGTAAAACATGAAATCAAAAGACATACATGATATAATATAGTTTATAATAACATTATGGGAGTAACCTAGTCCTAAGATGAAATATAGCTAACATTACTAAGACACCTTTTTCCCCTAGCTAGGGACTAGATATTCTATAAGCAGGCAAGAATTTAGGGACACTTTCAATTAATTACATTGATTATTTCTATTTAAAATTACAATTTATCTTAATTAATTCATCAGAATTTAATTAACCACATTAATCTATCCAAAAAGTTAAGTCCATACCCTCCATGAATAATCCAAACCGAGTCAATAGTTTCCCAAGATAAACATTAACATTTTCATTCCAACAAGAATAGACTCAATGGGTTAAATATTTATAAAACATTATTACCATTTTGTAATTATAGACACTCAAGTGGAACCTCATAAAATACCATAAAAAATGAAACTAATCATATCCAAATGATTAAAGTAGTGGAGAAAGGAATGATGATAAACAAGAAACTTGGAAATCAATCCCTTCAACTAATTCAATAAGAAAGTGTCTGATATCTTTTCATCACAACAATGGGTAATCCTATATTCTACACATTCCATCATCTCAGTTTCATCCTCAACACCATCATGCATATCACCATACATCTTTCAATCACAAGAATCAACTGCTAGCACAACCTTGGGCCTCCCAATCCATATCTCATTATCTTTCACAGGCTCACATCACATTGCATAGAAAGGAATGCATTTAGAGAACACAAAAGGAAGAAAAAAATAAGAGTCAACAAGTAAACTTGGAACAAAAAATTAGGCATTTATCCATTATATTCAAATGAGATCACTTAGCCCCAAAAATTTTATAATTATCAAAAAACCAGTTTTTATTCCACCTTGAATTAACTAATTCAATTATTCATAGTATCCAACTATAGGTAACCTAGGGAATTAGCTATATCTATCTATTGAAATTATTAATATTTATTTCTAGAATTTTACATCTTTAATAATATTTAATGAACAAAAATTCATTAATATTACTTTTTAATTCCATTAAGATTGTAAAAAATTATAACATCATGTTATTAATTAATTTCATCAAAACATTGAATATCAACTTTAAAAAACATGAAATTAGAACCAGTTTGATCATAATAAAATTATGAGACACATAAAATTAACAAAAAATACCACTTCTTTAATTATTTATCCATCCAAAAAAAATTATAACTATATTTTAATTCTTCACACAATTATATACATTTCAACATGATAAACCATGATTACAAACATTCTAAAAAACATAGTAAATAGAAAAATAACTATAAAATCATGTGGAAAACTATTATAATAGTATAAAAACATATGATCAATAGACATAACCAGTTCCATTTTTTAATTGTTTTAACTATTTATTAGGAAAATTTCATTTCCTTACAAAGGGATAGACTATGGTAAATTTATGATTTCCTGTAATGTAAATGGGAGGAAAAAAATAATCTACCTCAAAAGCATCAACATTACTTTCACAAGAATGGATTAACATCACAAATAACTGATCACTTATCCCATAGGAAAATGAATCCCTCCAAAGACAATGTCCCACAACCATACAAATGAAAAAAAATAAATCTACATTATAATTATGGTGATAAACTCACATAACATGGAAATTGTAAATGGTATGAAACGAGATTGATCCAAGAAGAAAATGTGGGAAAAGCGAGGTTGAACATACCTGAGATCACTGTGAATCAAACACGGGAGGCTAGGATTGATCCATATTGAAAGGGGCTTGAAATATTTCAAAAAAAAAACCCATGATAAACTTGGGTTTGAGTGGAAGAAGTTTGTGAAATTGGGGTTTGAATGGGACTAGAGGTATTTATAAACCCATTGATAAAATTGTGGTCTACGACACATCACAATGGACCCCACCACATATATGGATAACATAGGATATTCTACGGTGTAGCATAAGAGAGTGCACTACAACACCCCTTGGCCACAAATATGTTTGAGATCCATAGGAAAATACTATAAAATTGGATCTAGTATTATGGTGCAACCTAAATTACCACACCACAGAATCCACTTCAACAATAATGTATGTCATTCCATAGCCTATCATCTACAACACTGCAACCTCTTGATTTTTTCTTATCCTCAAAACTCACTTCCACGAATATTCCTCTCCACACACCATAATGCTTGACATTGGAGGAAGGTCCTACACTAAAGAATGACTCCATGTCATATCTATGCCTGAAAAGTATGTATCACCTAATTCCTTCATTGATCTCATTACACCGCAATCTTGGTCTACCACACTACATTCACTATCTTTATGGTTACACACACTACTCCACACCACAACCATGGAATTTTTGGAAGTGGCACCCCTCTGAGCCCCTAACTTCCCTAAAAAACCCTTGGCACATCCTCTAGATTCATTTAAAAACCAAAACACACAATAGAAAGGGCTTCCATGATCTACAACATTACTGTATATTCTAGGAAGTCATTAATTTTCCCTAATAAATCATACCAAAGTCTAAATATTTCATTATATTCCAAATTAAAATTAATTAAACCATCTCTCAAAAATCTTATTTCTCATCAATTAATGATTTTATATGAAAATAAATTTTATTTTAGGGACCTATAAGTCTATCAATAAAAGTCGAACATAATAAAAATGGTTTCATCATACATGACTCTATAATCGGAGGTATATAACAACAAACCTATAACCATACTAAGTGTCACATCAACCATAGACCTGAATTGGGTAAAACCATATGATGCCAAACCCAATTGAACATTGTGTGTATTCTAGGAAAATTTTGAGTGTCTCTAATAAAAATCCTTCCATGTTAACATACGCTTCAGTTGAGTTATCTTATTTGAATCTTTGTTTCCCTCAAAATCCCATATAATTGGTTTTGTAATTTTTAATGACCTATTTACTATCTTTAATCCCTTTTTTAGTGGGAAGTAAAGCATATTATTAACTATAATCATTTACCCTCAGTTCAATACCCTACCTAGAAGAATATGTCAGCCTTTATTATTATTTTTTCCCTTACACATATATGAGTAAAATATAGTACAAGTATTAAGTTGAACATTTAATTTTCTTAAAAATATATTTTTTTTGTTATGAAATGCATAAATTTTATCATTTACTAAAGAAAAGTTTTTTTAAATTGTTTGGTTATTAGTATGACTCTAGAATACTCAATCAAGAAGGGAATATCATCTTTAAAAGTACTAACACCACACACTACTAAAAAACATGATTTTAATAGTGCTTGGGTATATCATTGCTAGATAAAAGAATTGATAAATCCACCCTTTATCACTACTAGAAAAGTCCACCATTATCAGTGATAAAAAATGTTAATAAATGGGGTCTTTATAATCACTAAAAAAGTACTAATAAAAAAAGCACTGATAAAGGGGCCCCTTTATCAGTGCTAATAGAAAATCACTGATAAAGGGGTCCATTTATTAGTGCTAGTAAAATGAATTATTAAAGTGGTTACCTTTATCAGTTATAATAAAAGCACTCTCATAAAGGGGGGCCTATATCAACACTATAAAAATGAAAATAAAGGGACCTTTATCAATGCTAGTAAAAAAACGCTAATAAAGGTGGGTCTTTATCAATATTTTTTACTAGATATGTAATGTATAAGTTTCATAAAAATTATAAATAATTAAAAATAATATATTAAGATAAATATATATATATATATAATATTTTATTAAATACAGTTTATATAAGGCAAAATACACATTTATACTTAATATTTAAGGTATTTAGTGAAAAATGGATTTTAAAAGAATTTAAAAAATAATATGAATTAATAATTTTCTAATTATTATTGAAGAATAGTTATTTAATAACAATTTTAAGATAGAAAAATTCTAAAAAATTGATAACAACTCTAAAATAAGTTGAAAACCTGACTTGAACTTCGAACGACCATAACTTTTGATCCGGCTATTCATTTGAGATCTACCACATATCAAATCAAAGTTATTGAAAAGATCTAATCCATAGTGACCTATGGAAACTATCATACATGTATTTCAGTATATGTTTTCTTTAGGGTGGGAAGTGGTTCTCCTCAAGCATTTTGGAGGTGGCTTTGGACGATTTTGGGTGGTTTCACAAATGGTGAAAAATTGGTGGTTTATAGTTTTTCCTTTGGGCCTCTTGGCCATTTTAGATTATTTGAGCATGGAATTATATAAGTCTTTATTCAATATCCACTGGACTTCAATATATATCTTCCTAGTTGTTCTTCTTTTAGGACTTGGGCCCTCTGGCATTTTATTTTGGCCTTTGGGCAACTGAGCCTCCAGGCGATGGTGAACCTTTTTGTTGTTTGGTTTGGGGTTCTTCTACATATAATGGGTTCCCTCACAGTTAAAATGTATTTCATTTTTATTTTATTTTTTTAGGGGATTGTCCCAGAACTATTTCGTAAATAAAGAAATATATATTTATATGCATATTCTAATATATATAAATAAATACATATTATGTAAATATTTTTATCCCTATGTGAGAAATCTAAATTCATACATGGGTGATTTAATGTGTGTGTGTATTATGTATATATATAATATAAAAATGTATTGTTATAAATAAATCATTATCCTTATCCTTATCATTATATATAGTATATAAAAGTATTTTACAGTAAATATTTATAAATACATTATAAACTATTTACATGTAAATGTACGATTACATGTGAATAAATAAATATATTGAAATATAAATATATATGTATTAATGTATAAAAAATATATCTAAATATAGAATATATATGGACAAATTCTAAAAATGTATTTAAAACAACACCTAACCATTTTTTACATTATAAAAATATATGAATATTTATATATATACTTATATATATATAATGTTTATATATACATATATGTGTGAATTTATAATTATATAATATTTATATTATATTCTAGTATAAGTAAATGAATATTAATATATAATATATTTAAATTATTATATATATATATATCACACATACATAATCATATATTTTATAGATGAATTTAAATATAATTATATAAATATATGAATGAAAAATACACACACATATACATATATAAATAATAAAAAATATCAAAAAATAGACAATAAAACAATAGGGTGTAGTGCTAAAGGCGTTTGAGTTATAAAGGAGAGGTACATGGATCAAATCCAGGCATACGTAGGAGACTGGAATTATGTAAAGTGCTAATAATAGGGGAGAACCTGAGCGAGTGGGAAAAAATCTGTAATAAGTGGGGGGGGGGGTGGGAAGCATTGATAAATGGTGAGGCGGGAAGAGTTTCAAATTTTTTTATCCCCTTTAAAAGCACTACAAAAGTGTGGATAAAGGGGGCCTTTATCAGCATTTTTTTAGCACTAATAAAGGTTCCATTTATCATAGATAAAAAATCACTGATAAATGTGGCCTTTAACATCACTAAAAAAAGCTCTGGTAAAGGCCCCCTTTATCAGCTCTAAAAAAAGTGCTGCTAAAAGCCAAATTTATCACTGCCTTTTCTTAGCACTATTAATGGGTTCATTTATCATCGATTATTGCAAGCACAATTAAAGACCACCCTTTAAAATCACTCACATTATTTACTAAATATCAGTCTCACCGTTCATTTGAATTCAATGATTGAAAAATATTTTTTGTGAGATATTTTTCATTTTATCTCCATTGATATACCCACCCTTTCACTATGTTATTCATGAAAAATTATCTTCTTAAAACATGGTGGGAATATCACTATTTATATTTAATCCATAATTAGTTCTAATATGATTAATAGCTAATCTAAGGAAAACACCTTTTCACTTATATAATTAATTTCAATCAATTATTATAATTGGAGGAAGTCATAGAAATGGTTTCATTTGTAGAGTACTATGAGATGGAAGTTACACAATTTGTAAATAAATTTCATGTATGAGATCTTGATTTATAAGGATCAAAAAAGTATCCTATATCTATATAACAAATTGATTTTGGTTTAGAACATTTTTAATAAAATAAAAATTGATCTACAGACACTTGAAGGCATCTTAATATCTGTTTGATATCATTCCAATGTCGATGAGTAGGAAATAAACTGTGCCTTGAATAAACTTGTTTTATTTTCAAGGTATATTAATGCTCCAACAACAACCAGATATGGTAATTTCAGACCAATAAGTTATTAATTACCCCCTCTTGGTTTAAAAGGATATTTATCCAAATCAAGTTACCACACAACAATTAGTGTACTTAAATTATGTAAATCATCCATGATGAACCATTGTAGAAAATATTCATTATATCTTGATTGATTAAAAAAATCCAACTTCAAGATGATCAATTTATCAACCAAGTTATGACTTTGTATTCCTAATGTAATTCATTAAAAATTCATAATTTAAATATTTTACTCCCTCAGAATGTTAATCATGCGTTTTAATAATATTCAAATCATCAATGTATGCTACATGATCACAAATTTAGTTCTAGTTATATTAATAAAGACACATGGTTATATTATAACGTTTTTATAACATTATTTCAACAAATATTCACTGAAACAGATTTACCACCTTTACCCTGATTTATTTAAACAGTATAGTGATTCAATCAACTTATCTAAATAAATATATCGAAATGAAGAAAATTTTCCATCATTTTGAATCCTTGTGGAATTATTATGTAAACACAATCATCTATATTAACATAAAATTATACATTTATAACATTAAATATGTGTAATTAAAATTAATCATGTAAAAAAGGAATCATGCGATATTTAAATATTGGCATATCCATTACAGGAGAGTATGTTTCATCATAATCAATCTTGGATATTTATAGCAAACATTGTGAAATAAGTAGTGTTTTATATCTCATGAATTCATTATTTTTATTTCTATTTCTAAATAATAACCATTTATCCATGGATTTTAATCCCTTTAGTGGTTTTCAAAATTGACCAAAAAACTACAATTTTTGAAAGTGAGTGTAATTAAGATTAGATCAAAACATTCATCCAATACAAATATGGTCTATTACGACTTTCATTAACCATTTTAGGTTATTGAAACCCATAATTAATTTCAGGTGGATAATTAAATGAAAATGGTTCATAAACAATAGTTTTTACTCTATTCCCACATATTCTTGGATTTTCATAATTTATAGAAACAACCTCATGATCACTATCATATAATTTTGAATGAAAATTAATTTTTTATTAAACTTTGAATATGAACATAGATTCAAAACCATAGAGAACCCTCAAGGGGGATGATAATTATATAGACCAAGAAAATCCCCATGAATAAAAACCCTACACTCTAAAAGAAGCAAACCCAAACTATCATAAATAACAAGCTCCTCTTCCAGTCTTCCCATGTGAGTTGGGTAGTTCGTCGCAAAAATTAGCCTCCCTCCAACTATGGTGAACCATATTCCCATGATTGGTCTCCATAGTGAATCTATTAATCTGGTAAATCAAATACCATGACACCACATAACTCCCCTGAATAGACCTCACAAGGACTTTAGAGTTTGATTTGACCTCAACTACATAATAACCAAGCCTCCTACATATCAAAATACCAGAATGAAGATCCCACACCTCCACACCCAAGGAGTTTCCCGATCCATATAATTTTCTAAAACCCATGATAAATGAACCCAATAATCCTTGAAGAACCCCACCACCTCTCATAATCCCGTCCATAAAGGAACCATTCATTTTTAGCTTCAAACCATTGAGATAACCCTCCCACGTGATCCAACATCCATCCTCCTTGACCTGTATGCGAGGTCTATTGAGTAGATTAAAAACTATAAATGAAAGATTTACCCCTTCAACAATGATCCCAACTTGAAGATAAGAATCCTTAACCTCATATGAATAAAAAATAATGAGCATCTGAATCCCAGCCAAACATGGTTGCGAGCCTCCCAGATAGTCCAATAGATGGAAGAAAGAAAACAATCCACACGTTGCATTCCATGAACCTATTCTCCAAACCCTGAAACCAAGAATCCAAGAATCCATGCAAGGAAGGATGATTATTATTGAGGTAGGTTTGGGGTGATAAAAAAGACTAGTGGTAATCCACACAACTACTCATAGAAAAGAATTGCAGTGTAGATTCTGCCTGTGGGTTCTTACAACAAAAGCAATGAGAGTATAAAGGGATAACCTTATACTAAATATTCTCGTCTGTTGGAAGTGACTTGTTTCTGTTATGCCAAATCATAAAGTTAATTTTCATAGTGATATCACTGAAACAAACCTTTGGTGAACACTCATCATGAGATTTTTTTGCATGAATCAACATCCTGTAATCCTGAGTGACAAACATACCCGAACTCGATCCTGTGAAACAACATCTATTTAGTTCGCTGTTCATGACAGTACCTTCAAACACCTTCATCTAATTAGGATTGAGAACTAACTGAATGAGATCATGTTTCCTGCTCACCTCTTTAAATGAAATATCAAGTGAATGGAAACCTCAAAAGGACAACCTCACGCCAGCCCAGTTGGACTTCCGGAAGTTGACATCGCCTTTCTCAATGATCCACTGGGAAGATCCACTAAGGACCTGAAGGTGAGAGAAATGCACCACGCCATGCAAGAGGGATGTTTACTACAGAATCTAGATGTCTCCTATTGATAAACATACCGTGCCCTGAAGAATGATTCCCAGAAAGAATCCTTAACAACAATATACCAAGCCATCTGACCTTACATGTCCTACATGGATTCGTTAATATAACATAGCCTCACTCCACCTTCATCTATGGGCCTTGCCATAAGGGACCAGGAGGCCCATTGAATTCACCCTAATTGGTTTGAATCCCATATAAATGCAATCAAAATTTTCTCCATCCTCCCAATGATCCATTTAGGATGCTTAATTATCGAGAATAAATGCATCATAATAGAGGTAAGACTGTTGTAAATCAATGGAACCCACTCTAAAAATGATAGAAACATGTTTTTACAATTGAATATACTTCCTAGTATGAGGTTTATGATATAACCAAAGTATTGTTTCTTAATTAGATCGTAAAAAATTGGAACACCAAGATATAACAACAAAAACATCATCCATTAGCAACCTAGGATGTCCTGAATATCCCTACAGTGACTTCCGGAACACTTATTTGAAATAAAAACATGGATTTTCCTTGAGTTAATACCCTCACCACTAAATCAGCCATAAAAAGACATGATCTCTATGAGGTTAAGTAAGGACCTCCTCATTCCATTAATAAAAATCAAGAAATCATCAACAGACATTAAATGAGAAATACCTTCCATTCCACATTGTCTATGATACAGTGACAACCTACCATCATCCAAGACTCTATGCACATTCCAAGATAAGGCATCTTGAGCCAAGATAAAAATGCTTAGAGATAGAGGATCTCCCTGGAAAACTCCACTAACAGACTTTTAGAAACCAAAGCACCTCCCCATAAGAGATAAAGAAATCCAAGGGATAAAAAGCACCTGAAGCATAGGTCACAAAACTAATCTTGAAATCCAAACATCTGCATCACATGGATAATGAAACTTCACTCAATTATGTTTTAATCATTATCTATATCCACTTGAAAGATAACATTTTATCCCACTGATCTTTTATTGATATCATTCACAATTTCACTAGAAATGCCAACCACCCCTTGAATGCTCCTACCTTTGAAAAAACCATATTGTTCCCTAAAAACTAGCCTTGGGATAACCCCACTCAGCCTTCTTGAAATGAAATCTTCTGAAATCTTATATGATACATTACAAAGGAAAATGGGATGGTAATGACTGATACTAGTGGGATCCTTCATCTTTGGGATAAGAACAACCCTGTATGAACAAACACTCCTATTCATCGCACCACCACAAAAGAAGACTTGAAAAACCTCGACAACTTAAAGACCAATAACATCCCAAACTTCCACATAGAAAAATCCTTGAAATCCATCCAGATTGGGGGCGCTATCATGGGGCATCCTAAGAACCGTATCCTTGATCTCCTCCTTATTATGTAAATATTTCAGGAAGAAATTATCATAAACCCCCACCAGGTGAGGCATACATCCCAAGAAGGCATCATCTACTACTTAACCTTGAGAATCCTTGTATTTAGAGGGGAAATACCCATACAAAAGACCTTTAAAATGTTCTAGTGCCATCTGACCCACCACCTCCATATCTGACATGAAAAATCCATTACCAAGGTTTAGGTTGATCCTCATGTTACTCTTATCCTTCAAAAATTCATGAAAAAGGAAATACTTAGGTCTCCCTCCGTTAACCATATCACTTGATACCTCTTCATATAAATCATTTCAATCTACAATAGTTTCTCAGGGAGGAAAGAATGCTTATCATATAGAATAATGAAAGTTTCCTTATCCAAATCATTCTGAAGACCCTTCTCCAGTCTATCAATATAATCTTGGATGCTATTCATCCTAGAAAAATTGTTAGGACTACTAGCCAAACAAATTTAAATGTCTTCCTTTAGGTGTTTGAGACGATTATCCAGGCCACACTAGGACCTCCCAACCTCCCTGTGATCCCATGAACCTTTCAGCATCTACATGAAGTTATCATCTTGATGCCAGATGTTGGAGTAATGGAAGGCTTGGCTCCCCGAGATGTCCCACCTATAATCCACAAGAAACAGAGCGTGATATGAAAGTGAATGAGAGAGATGAGTAAATGACAGCTGATAAAAGTATTCCAATCCCTTAATATTCGTAATGCATCTATCAAGATGGATCCAGATGTGGCTAGATCCCCTGTGGTTGTTGCACCAAGTATATTTAGAGACAATGAACCCAAATACAAAAATCCCTATAGAGGACATAAAATCATGGAAATCCAACATTCCAGCATTAAAAATGGCTAAGTATGGAATCCATCCATTTTATAACATAACTTTTCATTACATTTTACCAACAGAGGATCTTTGAAGTCTAGTGTCTTGGAAAACAGGAACAAAAAAATACATGAAAACATAAAAATATATTCTAATCCACTTGTAAGGATTCATAATAAGTTCATCCTAAGTAAAAATTACTACATCTCATAACCTGGAGACATACATCAAAGGAAAGGGTGAGAATAAGTCTCAGTAAGTAAAACAAGTGAAACAATTGACATGTGATCTTGAGCAATATTAATAAGAACATGATAAAAATCATAAAGACATGAGAAATATAAGAATAGGCATATCAAGATAAAAATAACCTGAAACATAACTTGAATATGTGGCTTCAACATTTCATTTACACATTCATGAACATATCACCAAGGTCCATCCCCAAGGTGTCATAAAAATTACTACGGTTATCCACCAAGGTATTGTGAAACTTGTCATTTGTAGAGATTATTTATTTACCAATTGCGTTGAAGCACTATCAGGGCACACCCTTAATATGTCATTATTTTCATGCAAGACACATAGATCATAATCAAAAGTTTCATAAATAACCCATAGAGAATAAAATAAATGGGTTTCATTTCAAAATCGTGGCGTTTTAAAAGTTCTTAAAAATAAGATCATTATGTCATTCATAACCCATGGAAAGGGAGTGAGGGTTATATGTATACCAATTACAGAATCAAATATATCATTTTTTTTTGTATTTATGAACACCCATAGATAAAAAATAGGTTTGGGTATTCAAAAAAAAAATTTAAGAGAATTTCTTGAGTAGAAGAGAGAGAAATTTTGAGACGAAATTTCTACAGCACAACGACTATATAACATGGTTTTAGAAAACAATAAAAAGAGAGGGGAAAGGGTAACACACTTATAAACAAATCATTATATAGTAGGGGTATAGAATAAAAATAAATAAGATCATTTTATGGATATTTGAAAGAAATACCATATGAAAATGAAACTCAAAGGTTAAGAGAAGATGCGATTTCTTTTATGAAATTTCGGCAGCCTAACGACGTCACTTAACAATCCAGAAAAATAAATTGTTGAGAGAATAAAGGGTCTATAATAATTTGTACATGAAATAGACAGTAATAATGATATTGAAGAATATACCCCCATATAATAAAATGGAAACTATAAGACATAACATAAAGGAAGTCATGACTTAAAAGAAGAGGGTGAGAGGTTCCCATACCTTGAAGATTAACTTCGAAAGCTTGATGTTAAGGACCTTGGGAGGCTTGAGGGAACCTTGGGAGGACTCTTTGGGAGGTAAAGAGACCATAACATTGTTTAGGGGGATTTTGGAATGGAATGGATGATGGAATGTCTTGGTATTTATAGGAGAAGTGAGGGAACAAATCATTAATTTCCAAGGGACACCTCATTAGTGGTATTGGAAAAAAATGGGCTTGATCATGGTATTTTCCCATGTTATTGGCCACTTTGGACACCTTATAGCATATATTACTATTCATAAGTCTACCAAAAAGATTAACTAATTATTACACCCCTAATGATGTCATTAAACACCAGAAACTCAAAACTGTATTTACACTATTCACCAAAAATTCAACTGTTTTAGAAAAATCCAAAAAAAATCACCTTAATATAATATCGATGTTCTGAATTAAAAAATGAAATCCATTTTATGAAAATAATTTTCTAAATATTTTTAATTTAATTTTTAAATAAAAACACTATTCACCGAAAATTCATCTATTTTAGAAAAATCCCAAAAATTCACCTTAACCTAATATCGATGCTCTGAATTCAAAAATGAACTCCATTTTATGAAAATAATTTTATAAATATTTTTAATTTAATTTTTAAATAAAAACACTATTCACCCGAAAAAACTAATACTTAACGAATAATTTATGAAACATTAATTTACTTATTTTATTGAATCAAATTACCTAATCATGGTGCCTAAATTATGTTAATACTTTCTTATGTGAGGTTACTAATCCATTTGGTCACATTACTATTCATAAGCGTAAAATTACTATTCATAATTTACTATTCACCAAAAATTAAGTTGATCTTATTAGACTCTAAATTTCTTATTGAACACAGCTGTAGAAGACCATTTTTTGAAAATCATTACATATTATTAATTATTTAAGGTTTACATATATATTTTAAAATACTTTTTTTTTTCAAAATTCATCAATAATACACATCCTATATTTATCCGGAAATTTGAAAATTCACAAACTTCACCATAAGAAGAAATAACAATTTTTATTTATATCAAAGGATTACATAAACCAGCTAAGGTATCGTTACATAGTCCCTTATAACACCAGCATATGACCTAAGTGTAAGGTGTGCTAAGGTGATAGAATTTGGGGGCAGCTTGACCAACATTGCCCGAGTGGTGATTTCTATCAGCTTGAACTTATCCCATATGTGATTCCATTCCAGCTTCACACGATGAAGTTAGGCTTGGGTTTGGTCCAGAACAAAGCCCAATGGTGCTACCTCCTTCCCAAGTTTTGTCAGATGGGCTTCAAATGGCCCGAGACTACTAGATGAGGCCATCAAATCTTCTTTCTGTATTAATTAACCAAGATCACTTGTATTTATAGACAATAATCGCAAAATTAAGAGTTTAGTTTCCAACGGTCATATTGACCAACAGTCATATAACAATCGAAACCCAACGATCTCATTTTAATTATACCCATTTCATTAAATGAAATAGTTTTGTTGAATATAAAATAAAATAACACAGAAAATTAGTAAACAAAAATTATTAAAAAGTTTGGGTCGTTACATTCTTTGCCCCTTAAGAAATTTTGTCACCGAAATTTTAAACTCATATCCTCAGAAGAGAAAAGGTGTGGGTACTTCTGCCCCATGGAATCCTCTGGTTCCCACATGGATTCTTTATATTTGTGGTTCCTCCATAACACCTTAACAAGGTGGGTAGTCTTGTTGCGTAGAACCTTGTCTCTACAATCCAAGATCTCCACCGAATGCTCCTTATAAGAGTGGTCATGTTCTAGTTGTAACACCTCTGGGTTTAGTACATGTGAAGGGTTAGGTATGTACTTCCTCAAGAGAGATACATGGAAGACATCATGAACTTGTTCTAGATTCGGAGGAAGTGAATGCCGATAGGACACAACTCCTATGCGATCAAGGATTTCATAGGGGACAATGTACCTAGGGATGATCTTCCCTTTCTTCCAAAACCTCATAACTCTCTTTCAAGGTGAAATTGGAAGAAAGACCTTGTCACCAACATCAAACTCCAAGTCCCTTTGACGATTGTTAGCATAACTCTTTTTCCAACTCTGAGAATCCTTAATGTGTTGTTGGATGGCATGGACTTTTTTTGTTATCTCTTACAGAAGATTAGGCCCAAGAAGCTTTCTTTCTCCAGCTTCATCCCAAAAAGTTGGAGTTCTACATCTATTCCCATATAGATCTTCATAGGGTGCCATTTGAATGCTCGAGTGGAAGCTTTTGTTGTAAGAAAACTCAACTAAAGGGAGATGTTGATCCCATCCACCTTTAAATTCCATTGAGCATGCTCTCAGCATGTCCTTGGGTGTTTGAATAGCCCTTTCAGATTGGCCATCAGTTTGGGGGTGATAGGCTGTACTGAAATTCAATTTAGTTCTCAGAGCATGCTGAAGACTTCTCTAGAATTTTGATGTGAACCTTTGATCACGATCAGATACGATAGAAAGTGGAACTTTATGCAGGCTTAACACTTCCTTCACATAAATCCTGGAAAGTTGATCAAGAGAGAAATCTTCCCAAATGGAGATAAAATGGGCAGTCTTGGTGAGACGTTTCATAATTACCCATATCACATTGTTTTGTTTGGAAGTTCTCGGAAGATCAGTGACGAAGTCCACAGTGATATTGTCCCACTTCCATGATGGTATGGGTAGTGGTTGCAATACTCCTTTAGGAAGTTGTCGCTCTACCTTCACTTGATGACATACTAGGCACCTTCAAGTGTAGTCAACAATCTCCCTTTTCATATTATCCCACCAATAATGATCAAAAAGGATCCTATACATTTTTTTGCTTCCAGGATGCATAGAGAAAGTAGAGATATGAGCTTCATCCATCAAATCCTTCTTTATTTCCAGAAAATATGGACCACATAGTCTTTTACGAAATTTCATTACACCTTCTTGATCAATATTGAACTAAAAAAACTTCCCATCCTTCACAGCCTCAGACTTATTCTGTAACAAAGGATCTTCTTTCTGATCTTTCTTGATCTTCTCTAGTAATGGAATTTGAGAAATCATTTGGGTTAGGGTTGATGATATCTCTTCCCTTATAATTCCCAAGTCCAGCTTTACTAGGTCATTGATCAAAGGATCTCTTTGAATTCCCATCATGGAAAGAACAATTGAGTCTTTCCTACTTAATGCATCATCAATTTTTTTTCTCTTTCTAGGATGATAATGAATCGAACAATCATAGTCTTTAAGAAGTTCCAACCATCTCTTTTGTCTCATGTTCACTTCCTTTTGTGTGAAAATATACTTCAAACTTTGATGGTCTGGGTATACATCACATTTCTCCCCATAAAGATAGTGCCTCTATATTATCAGAGCAAAAACGATCGCAGCCAACTCTAGATCATGTGTAGGATAATTATGCTCATGAGTCTTCAACTTTCGAGATTCATAAGCAATGACTTTGTCATTTTTTATGAGGATGAACCCAAGACCTTTCAGAGATGCATCGCTAAAAATAATGAATCCTTCTTCACATGAGGGTATAGTTAACACGGGTGTAGTAACCAATCTCTTCTTTAGCTCTTGGAAATTTTCCTCACACTCCTTTGTCCAGATGAACTTGACCCCTTTTCGAGTTAACTTGGTTAATGGATTATAAAGTTGTGAAAAGTTTTTCACAAACCTCTTATAATATCCTACTAATCCAAGAAAACTACAAATATCAGTTATTGTTGTAGGTTGAGGCCACTCCTCTATAAATTTTGTCTTTATAGGGTCAACTATGATTCCTTCATTGGTTACAATGTTCCCCAAGAAAGCAACTTGTTGTAACCAAAATTCACATTTTCCGAACATCCCAAAAACCTTCTCCTTCCATAGTGTTTGAAAAATGTCCCTTAGATGATCCTCATGATCCTCGTGAATTTTGGAATATATCAGAATATCATCAATAAAAACTACCACAAAGTTATCAAGGTAGTCCTTAAAGAATCTATTCATCAAATCCATAAAAATAGCAGGTGCATTAGTTAGTCCGAAGGGCATAACAACAAACTCATATTGCCCATATCTTGATCGGAAGGCAGTTTTTGGAATATCTTCATTCTTCACTCTCAATTGATGATAAACAGATCAAAGATCAATCTTAGAGAAAAATTGAGCCCCATGAAGTTGGTCAAATAAGTCATCAATTCTTGGAAGAGGGTATTTGTTCTTCACCGTGATCCCATTAAGTTCTCTATAATCAATGCATATCCGCATCGGTCCATCCTTCTTCTTCATAAAGAGAATTGGTGCTCCCCAAGGAGACACAATCGGTCGGATAAACCCTTTATCCAAAAGATCTTGGAGTTGTTTCTTTAATTCCTCTAGCTTTAAATTTTCCATCCTATATGGGGTCTTTGATATCAGATGAGATCTAGGTACAATTTCAATGGATAACTCTACCTCTCTTTCTGGGGGAGGTCCGGGTAATTCCTTAGGAAATAAGTCCATGTATTCCTGGATGATGGGGACTTTTTCTATCCTTAAACTCTCATCTCCTTCTTCTTCTTCACCAATAAACTCCATAAATAAGGATATAGGAGGTTCTTCTAAATAAAGATCAGATTGAGATATATCTCCTTGGAAGATAACTGTGGGGTTTCAATTCATGACTACTGATATTTCCTTGATTCTGCATTATATCCTAGCATTATACTTTGAGAGCCAGTACATCCCTAGTATAATGTCGAATTTCATCATGGTAATGACTACTAGATTTATGATAAGATTGTGCTCACTAAAGTAAATACTAGAGTTTCTAAACTTTGATGATGCTTGGATAATCCCACCAGAAGTCTTGAATGATAACTCTACTTTTATCAAATAGGGGGTTGATTCTAAATTCTTTGTAAACTTGGAAGAAATAAAGGATTGCATAGAACCAAAATAAAAAAAAGTACTTGTTAGCTTTGAGAGAACAAAAAGAGTACCATCTACCACATCATTTGGAGCTTCAACTTTAGCTGTCATGATAGAAAAAGAACAGCCTTGATCCCTTGGCCTTTTCTAAGGATGATGGTGGTTCCCCGCCACTGCCCTCAGATTTAGAAAGTGATTGGAAAAGTTCCCATGTTTTCCACACTTAAAGAACTGGACATCATGTAGGGCCTACACCATCTTCCCCTTGTTGTTAGTGTTTGGAAGTTGAGGTTTTAACTCACTATGACAATTCCTCTCAATATTTCCATCTCTTCCACAATTGTATCATTTCCCGGTCCCGATTAGGCAGTTCCCCGAATGCTTCTTCCCACATTTATTACACATGGGATGCTGTAATTTCTTGCCTCCTCTTCCCTAATCAAAGGTCCTCCCTAAGATGGGCTCCATCATTATCTTCTTGTCGTTTGATTTATGAGACCACTGTGTCTCACCAAACTCTAGCTCGACTTTAATCGCACTTCGTACGATCTCCTCATAGCTATCATATTCTTGGTTGGATAGATTCTTATGCATATGAGGTCTCAGTCCACTGAAGAATCTATCAACCTCCCCATTTGGAACCATGGAAAAGCTAGAGGTGTAAAATGAAAGCCTTGTGAAGCTCATCTCGTAGCTTCCCACAGATTCATTATCCTTCTGCTTCAGCTCAAGAAACTCCTTCTCCATTCTTTTTCTCATGGAACGAGGGAAATACTTACTAAAAAAGATCCCTATGAACTCTTCCCACTCTATAGCTTCAACTTCAACTCATTTTCTCATTTTTTTGATCAGTTCCCACCACTGATCATCTTCTCTTTCTAAGCGATAGACAACCAGGGTGACCTTCTCTTGCTCTGAACAGTGGATCACATAAAATATCTTCTCGATGGAGCTGATCCACTGATCATTAATAAATGGGTCAGTCAATCCACTGATGGTTGGTGGTCGTTGACACATAAGGAATTCAACCGAACATTGTTCCCTTCATGGTGAGATCAGTCTCTCAACTTGATTCAAGTTATTTCCCATAACTTGAGTCAGTTGGTTCATCATTCGCATGAATGTTTCCATTCCAGCTTCCATTGGAGGGCCATCAGCGCATAGTCCATTACGGTCACCATTTGAATAGTTCCTACTATTTCCCTATATTTTCTAAAAGAATAAAACCTTATTGAGGAACTTATTTCATTTATGAATCTTTTAACTATAAAAGATCTTATGTCTTAAAACTTCATGCTTAAATTTTTACATTTCTCCATAATTCATTCATAATGATTCCTAAAAATATTATGATTAACCAAACATATCCCCCAGGAGTGTCGTAACCAAGAGTGAAGCAAGGCCCATTGTTGTACACCAGTTCTCGTTCAAGTCTAGTTCAAAGCGGTGTTTTTGGGATTTACCCCTATGTACATCTGTGCCAGAGCTGCCTCTACCTGCTCGTATCTAGAGAGGGATGTATTTGTTTGATAAACCACTTACTCAATACTCACCAAAATACCAGGAAGTTTTCCTATATTTAAACTTTTCTATAGGGTTCTTCCTAAAGTTTTCATATCCTTATTTCCATAAATAAATAAACTATACTTTGATACAAACTATGGAATCTCACCTTTTTTTACATAACTTTTCATTATATTTTACAAACAGAGGATCTTTAAAGCATAGTGTCTTGAAAATCAGGGAAAAAAATACATGAAAACATAAAAAAATATATTCTAATCCACTTTTAAGGCTTCATCATAAGTTTATCCTAAGTAAAAAATACTGCATCTCATAACCTGGAGACATACATCAAAGGAAAGGGTGAGCAGAAGGCTCAGTAAGGAAGACAAGTGAAACAGTTGACATGTGATCTTGAGAAATATTAATAAGAACATGATAAAAATCATAAAGACATGATCAATGGAATAATTGGAATATCATGATAAAAATAAATTTAAACATAACATGAATATGTGGATTCAAAATTTCATTTAGACATTCATGAACATATCACCATGGTCCATCCCCAAGGTGTCATAAAAATTACCAAGGTTATCCACCAAGGTATTGTGAAACTTGTCATCTCTAGAGATTAATTCTTTACCCAATGCATTGGAGCGCTATCAGGGTGAACCCTTAATATTTATTTATTTTCATATGAGCCACATAGATCATAATCAAACATTTCATAAATAACCCATAAAGAATTAAATAAATGGGTTTCATTTCAAAATTGTGACGTTTTAAAAGTTCTTAAAAATAAGATCATTATGTCATTTATAACCCATGGAAAGGGAGTTAGGGTTATATGTATGTCAATTCAAGAATCAAATATATCATTTTTTGTGTATTTATGAACACCCATAGAAACCAAATAGGTCTGGGTATTCACAAAAATAAAACAAGAGAATTTCTTGAGAGGAAGAGAGACAAATATTGAGACGAAATTTCTGCAGCATAACGACTATATAATTTGGTTTAAAAAATAATAAAAAGAGAGGAGATAAGGGTCACAAACTCAAAAATAAATCATTATAAAGTAGGGGTATAGAATAAAAATAAATAAGATCATTGTATGAATATTTCAAGGAAATGCCATATGAAAATGGAACTCGAAGGTAAAGAGAAGATTCGATTTATTTTACAAAAATTCGGCAGCCTAACGACATCACATAACAATTCAGAAAATAATTTGATGAGAGAAGAAATGGTATATTTTCATTTGGACATGAAATGGAAAATAATAATGAAATTGAATGACATACCCCCATATAATAAAATGGAAACTAAAAGACATAACATAAAGGAAGTCATGACTTAAAAGAGGAGGGTGAGAGGTTCCCTTACCTTGAAGTGTAACTTCGAAAGCTTAAAGGTCGAGACCTTGGGAGGATTGAGGGAATTGTGGGAGGAATCCTTGGGAGATAAAGAGACCATAAATTTGTTGGGGAGGATTTTAGAATTAAATGGATGAGGTAATGGCTTGGTATTTATAGGAGAAGTGAGAGAACAAATCATTAATTTCCAAGGGACACCTCATCGTTGGTATTGGAAAAACCATGGGCTTTACCATGATATTTGACCATGGTATTGTCCACTTGGGACACATCATAGCATATCTTACTATTCATAAGTTAAGCAGAAAGATTACATAATTATTACATCCTTAATGATGTCATTAAACACCCGAAACTCAAAACCCTATTTACACTATTCATCGAAAATTCAACTATTTCAGAAAAATCCCAAAAATTCACCTTAAACTAATATAGATGTTCTGAATTCAAAAATAAACTCCATTTTATGAAAATAATTTTCTAAATATTTTTAATTTAATTTTTAAATAAAAACACTATTCACTGAAAATTCAACTGTTTCAGAAAATCCCAAAATTCACCTTAACTTAATATCGATGCTCTGAATTCAAAAAAGAAATAAATTTTATGAAAATAACATTCTAAATATTTTTAATTTAATTTTTAAATAAAAACACTATTCACCTGAAAAAAAACTAATACTTGACTAATAATTTCTGAAACAGCTATTTACTTATTTTATTGAATCACATTACCTAATCAAGGTACCTAAATTATAGTAATACTTTTTTAAGTGAGGTTACTAATCCATTTTGTCACATTTCTATTCATAAGCGTAAAATTACTATTCATAATTTACTATTCACCAAAAGTTAAGTTGATCTTTTTAGACTCTAAATTTCTTACTTAACACAACTGTAGAGGAACATTTTTTGAAAATCATTATACATAATTAATTATTTAAGGTTTACATATATATTTTAAAATATCCTTTTTTCAAAATTCATCAACAATATACATCCTATATTTATCCGGATATTTGAAAATTTACAAAGTACACCATAAGAAGAAATAAATTTTTTTATTTATATAAAAGGATTACATAAAGTAGCTAAGGTCTCGTTAGATATCCCCTTATAAAACCATCTTAAGACCTAAGTGTTAGGTGTGCTAAGGTGATAGAATCTAGGGGCAGCTCGACCAACATTGCCCAAGTGGTGATTTCTATTAGCTTGAACTTCTTTCATAGGCGATTCTGTTCCAGCTTCACATGATGAAGTTCGGCTTGGGTTTGGTCCAGAGCAAAGCCCAGTGGTGCTAACTCCTTCCCAAGTTTCGTCAGATGGGCTTCGAATGGCCCAAGACTACTGGACGAGGCCATCAAATCTTATTTCTATATTAATTAACCAAGATCACTTGTATTTATAGACAATAATCACAACATTAATAGTTTAGTTTCCAACGATCATATAGACCAATGGTCATAAAACAGTCAAAACCCAACGGTCTCATTTTAATTATACTAATTTCATTAAATTAAATAGTTTTTTGAGTATAAAATAAAATAACACAAAAAATTAGGAAACAAAAATTATTAAAAAGTTCGGGTCGTTACACTAAGCCACCTATTTTCTATAATAAATCCATGATTGAGTTGAAATCACCACCGGAAAACCAAGGGAGAGTTCTAGATTAAAAGGACTCCATATGTAGCCATAAATCCAACCTCCCATGTGGATCAATACTAGCATAAAAGAAAGATAAAGAAACCTCAATCGCATTGTAGGTGATCTTGGTATTAATGCATTGCGACCTGAGAATCACCACTTCTATCAAAAAATGATTCTTCCAACAGATCCATATTTTCATATTGTTTAGGAACCCATGGAAAACATCAAAAAACCCCATTTTTCTAGCTAGATAAGAAATCTTTAATGGGTACTGTTTGGGCTCTATAATCTCCACGAGAGACAACTGATGATTCCTGGATTTAGAGGCCACAAACACACACTTCACTTGTGCCCCCAAGTCTTGGGAATTTTAAATAAACAGAGAGTACATTAAGGAAATCACTTTTGGAAATTTTCTCCAAAATATTTTTAAAATTTTAGGGAGTGGAACAATCATGTATCCTTTGAGTTGGAATGGGAGACTGAACCAGATAGTCCATCTATTAAAACACACTATGCCAGTGAAAGAACCTTCTTGTTGAATGAACCTTCTGGATTCTCAGAAATGGAAAAATTGTTCACTGGGGAAAGTCATAGTGGGATCACCACCATTTCTACTTATAGAAATGAGACCAAAAGAAGACATTGCAGATAGCCCTGGGATGACTGAAGCTCTTTCTCTACACCATCAGGCATCAGATCCATCTACCGTAACCCTTTGATGGTAGACACTATGATACTGACCAAGGAATGCTGCATAAAATCTGGGGAGAGCTGGGATGAGGTAATAACTAATGGATAAGGAGGAGAAAATTCCCTAGGAGGACATGGGATAGAGAAGGTGATAAGTCCATAAGAATCACAGTAAAACAACGAGTCCCCCATAGAAGAGACGACGTCGCTAGAAGCCTAGGTGTCAGTGCATGGAGCAGGAAAAAAATAAATCTGGTCTGCTTGGTCTGAGGATGGGTCTAACAAGAGGACACTCACATCAGAAGGGCCCACCAAGATAGATACCATATCATGAATGTGGGGACCACTATATGGATTTGAATTTGAAATCACCTTCCCAATGGTAACACTATCCACCCTCTCTGTCATCGAGCACGACAGACCCCCAACCTGGTCGCCTTGAGATCCAGCACCTGAAGAGATCACCCTCTTCCTCTTGAATACTTCCACTCGATGGCCATGAAAACCACAAAAAACAAAAAAACCTATGAGGGGATTCATAAAATATCTTTTTCCACCACCTAAATCCATCGATCAACCTCAACAGAATGTGAGAGGGCTGGATCACTGAGAGGCCCATCTCAACCCAAATGTGGGGATTGGACACAACATGGAGGCACTTGGTGTTATCGTTAGAGCATAGGAAAGAAACCAGAGAGTCACCCATAAATTTACAGATAACCGGATTGGGGAATGGAAGGGAAGGCCAGGAAGGATTAACCAGACTATGTACAAGGAGGAATCCCTACTGAACTGGAAATCCCAAAACCACTGGGATAAGTAGAAATTCTAGGAACTACAAATCCTATCCTCTCACAACCACACTTCCAAAAAATCAACCTTGTAAAACAAATAGATTCAAAAGGATACTCTAGAGAGCTTGGAAACTACCATGGGATTTCAGAAACCCTAGGAATCAATAAAACCATTAAAGAAGCCAAGTGAAGGGTTTATATGAAAAAAAAATACAACCAGGGATAAATCATGGAAGGAGGATGCCTCTTGTAGATCCTTATCCAAAAAATACACTATTAGAAACCCATCTATAAAACCATAGGACCTAGGCTCCACAACGATTGGTAGAATTCTCAAAGAGCATGTAGAGGTAGAAGAAGACACCCCCTCCAATAGAAGAAGAAGAAGATGGAGCATTGAAGAGATAATCCTTAAACAATACCCCTTTGAACACACCACTCGGTACCCAAACCAGGTTTGGTCAAGGAGAAGAACTACCTGTTGGGGTTCCACCCATTTTTGGAATTAATGGTGCCATTAATGAGGAAATGTGTTTTAAAGAGGAACACGTGTCAAGGCTATGTGAATTAAATTCATGAGAATATGTGTTTTTTGACGTAGGATTGAGGGCCTATAAAATGGAGGTAGTAGCCAAGCTTCATCATCCACAATACCAAAAGCATAGGGGTGCACACGAAACACCAGCAAAGGGAGGAGGCTTGTGCTAAAACATGGACAACAGTTTCAAGTGTGGGTGGAAGCAGACAATGGTGAATTGGGTTGTGTAACAAGGTGGTACAAAAATTACATGTGTTTAGGTTTGATCTATGAATAATGATGAATTGTCACGTCCTATCATCAGAGAGGTGGAAAATTCCTATCAGGGTTTGAATTTCACACAGGTTTTTCTACGCTATATTTTTAATTCATATTTGGGATACTGTGTGGATTCTTTGTATTCTATCATTCATAGTGAATATTCTCGAAGTTTCTCCATGGTTTATTAATCCTCTACAAAGAGGGTTTTTCCACATTAAAAATATGTGTCCCCTTTATTATTTCGCTGCTTGGTTTGGCACTTCATTTAAAATAGTGATTCTCACAAATTGTTGTTTTCACAACTGAGTTTATTTTTAAACCAATCCACTTCCGACCCAACATTTGGTATCAAAGAAGGTTATCCATGTTTCTTGATGATTAAATATGAGTGATTCACACCATGGGATTATTTTCCATATTGAACTGTTTAATGGGAAAAATGTTTTTACACTTTGGAAGCAAGGAGTTAAAAATATTTTGGTCCGTGAGAAGACAATGAAGGCGTTGAAGAAAAAAATCAGATAAACTGGAGACGATGAGCATTGGTGATTGGTAGGATATGAGAGAGTTGGCAACAAGCACAATTCCGATGTATTTGGGTGATAATACACTGTAGGAAGTGATGAATCTGACAGATCCAGAGGAGATCTGGGAAAATCTTGAAAGGAGGTATAAATAAAAATCCCTCACAAATCATTTATATTTGAAGAAACAATTGTATCATTTGAGAATGCCAGAGAACAGAGATTTAGGTAACTATCTGGATGAGTTCACCAAACTTCTGACAGATCTATCCTTAGTGGCGTTTGAGATTGATGATAAAGGTAATGCGATACCTATTGAAATGGAAAAAGAAGATATGTCTTTGCTTCTTTTGGGTTCGTTTCCAGATTCATATAATAATCTCCTCACCAAACGGTTGTTCGGGACTGATACACTGAAGTTGGATGATGTGATTTAATCATTGTTGATGAAAGAGACTCGGAGAAAGACAAATGATGGTGAATCTTCAGGTAATAGTGGTATTCTGGCTATGACATATGGACGCGGTAGTCAGAGTTATCGTTTAAAGACAAGAAGAAAGGTCATGTGCTTCTTTTGCAAAAAGGAGGGTCATGTGAAGAGATGCTGCTATGAATTGAAAAAGATTAAGGAGTAAAAGAAGGTACACGACACCGATTCTGAGGATACCAGTATAAGTATTGTTCAGGGTGACGATGATTTACTTTCTGTTGGCATTGATTGTCGCAGGTCAGATTTGTACACCGAATTCGTGGTTGATTCAGTAGCATCGTACCATATTTCACCAAAAGGGGACTATTTATTCATATAAAGAAGGTGAATTTGGTAGATTGAAGATGGGAAATGGAGATTTTATTGTTGTCATTGGTGTTGGTGATATTTGTATAACTACAAATGTAGGTTATACACTGACATTGAAGGATGTGGGACATGTTCTCGGTATACGCCATAATTTGTTATCAGCTTGTGCACTTGATACTGATAGATTCAGGAGTTTGTTTAAAGGTGGAAGATGGAATTTTTCCAGAGGATCGATGGTTTATGCACATGTAAAAATGGATGACATGCTTTACATGATAGATGTAAAGGTGTGCAGTGATGTGATGAATCCAGTTGCGAAGTGGAATTCGTCAGATTTGTGGCACAAGCAATCGTCATGCATGAGTCGAAGACCATCGATTAAGTTGAAGAAGGTTTGGAAGCCGAAGCATGTAGGTCAGGTGTTTTAGATCTTACACCTAATTCTTTTTCTTTAAAGAGTGACACTTTTTAAGAAATAATAAAAATCAAAGATCGGGGTGATGCACTGAGAGTTTTTGACTGCTCGGATGATGTTGAGCAGAAGGAGCGAGTAATTCTTACAGGTGATCCAGATTATGTGGCAATCACAATTATGGAGGAGAAAAATATGATTGATTCTGGTATTAGCAGTGCAGATAAAGATATGAAGAAGGCTTCGACATTTGGATTTCCTTTGTAGGGGGAGATTTCAGGTTTCCATCAGATATGCAAAAGGGGGATGTCTTATTTTCTACAGAAGTTGAGTATTGGTCTGATACCAACTGTTTTTCTTTCCAACTATGTTTATTAGATGTGATCTCCTTATTCGATGGGATGAAGGGGGAGATTTTTGGGGTTCATCCCATTTTTTGAATTAATGGTTCCATTAATTAGGACACATTTTTTAAATTGGAGCGCATGTCAAGGACATGAGAATTAAATTCATGCGAAGATGCATTTTTTGACGTAGGATTGAGGGCCTATAAAATGGAGGCAACAACCTTGATTCATCATCCACAATACCAAAAGCAGAGTGGTGAACACACATCACCAGCAGAGGGAAGAGGATTGTGAGAAAAACGTGGACAATATTTTTGAGTGTGGGTGGCAGCGAACAATGGTGAATTGTGTTGTAAAACAAGGTGCTACAACAATACTACGTGTTCAGGTTTGATCTCCAAAGGGTGAAGACTTGTCATGACCTATCATTAGAGAGGAGGCGAAGGCGTATCAGGGTGTGAATTTTATACAGGTTTTTCTACGCTGTATTTGTAATTCAAGTTTTGGATACTTCTTAGATTCATTTTATTCTCTAATTCATAGTGAATATTCTCAGAGTTTCCCCATGGGTTTTTAATCCTCTAAAAAGAGGATTTTTCTAAATTAAAAATATGTTTCACCTTTATTATTCTTCTATTTGGTTTGGCGCTTCATTTACATTGGCGATTCTCACAATTTTTTGTTTTCACAACTAAGTTTATTTTTAAACCAATCTTCTTCCAACCCAACACTACCCACAAGAGGAGGAGGCCCCAGGAGAACTGGAGGAGGGAAGCCACCATCAGCTAGGGGAGATCGGAGTGCAAGAGAAGAAGCGAACGATGTGAAATCTATCTTTCCTATCAACTCCACTTCTGCAATATTGATTTCTTATGAAATATTATAATCAAGAGAACATACATTAACCTCAATATCATTTATTTATTCTTCCAATAAGGGTTTTAACTTTTTAATTATAGGGGTTTTTATCCTTTTAACTAAATGGTCTCAATTACTTCAATCACGGATTAGAAGAATTACTATCAACATAAAAATATTTTCTTTTAGAAAAATCCAGTCTCACTGGTGCATTCATAGTAAGTATATATTATTGTGTAATAGGTTTTATATCATTGAATCCATCCGGTAACCGATTTTCAAAATGTTGAAAATTAATGATTTTTTGAATTTAAAGTTCACTCCTATTTATATATGGATCATGATATATCAATGAAGTTGTTTTTATTGGTATTTCATTAAATGTCAATTGGTTTTTTTCATTTATTGTTCGAAAACATTTTTAATCAAAATAAAAATTGGAAATCTAAGAAGTGAATATATATCCTCTCATTTTCCCATCATACCCAATGATTGAGGGAGATTAAAATCCAACATGAATCCCCAATATTCTTTGGTCTATCATATTTTTTCATTATAGAGGTATTACATGAACATCTACAACACAACTATTTTTTTAAATTTAAAATATTGGGTTCCGGTAAAAAACTAATACCATAGAAGAATATTCATGATATATTAATTAAATAATTTGAATTATTTATGTAGTATGATGAATTTTATGTTCCCATATTGAACTAGGAAATTTTTTTCTCATGAGAAGTTGTCTAGCAATACATTGTATTGATGATATAAATTATTTAGCTAGACCATTTTGAGTGTGAACATATGCTACAACATGTTCAAAATTTTTTCAAAACCAAATGCATTAATTATAAAATCCATTTGATTAATATTGAGTAGAATTATCATTCTAAATATACTTGTTTCAATAATCTAGGAATTATTCCCTTAACATTATATTTTTTGGAAATTAATCTCGAAAATACCTTCTTTTAAGTTGATAACACACACAAATGGAACCATTGATGAATTACTAATGGTAATGAAAAATATAATTAATTTTTTTTATATGAATTAAAACAATTATGTCATCAGGAATCATTACCACAAAACAGAGGATTCAGTACAATTTTTTATGGAGATAATTTTATAATTAATTTTCCATTTAAACAACTAGTGAATGATAAGTAATTAATTGTAATTACATTTTATCACCCATTAGAAAGAAAATTATATTTCGAAGTAGGGTTTTTATGTATTTTATCTCATAAAAAATATTAAAATAACCACCAATAGTATTTTAAAATCTTTTATTTAACAATTGATGTTAAAATCCCATCAGTTCTGGTTTTTTACATTAGTTATATAATAATATATTTTAAAAGTATGGTTTTGACACCTATTTTCTTAAAACTATTTTGAAAATTCTACTTTTGACATTAGTTATTAAATAACTCATATAAAAATATAATATTTTATATCAATTATTTCATGATAGATGTTAAATAATTTAAAAAAACATGTGATTATTTCATTTTACCCTAGTATTTTTCTAGAAAATTTTATAAATAATTGCCTCACTAATTTATGACCATATGATTTCTCCCTTAAAATTCCTAAATCATTTTAAATCAAGATACAATTGATTTTTTTTCCACTAGAGTTGGGTTCCAATTTCCTTTTCTATTTTTGTTTATTCTTCATTATTCATTGGGGGATGATTATTGGCATTCAATTTATGCACATCGGAGCTGCATTCGTGTAGCCTCATTTAAATGTAATTATTTTTGTTATTAATTTTTATTTTCAGTCATAAAAATATTTATTGGTTACAATATAATGTGTTTGTATCATTGATTTGGATATCATGGCCACATATCATCTTCTTGAATATCTATATATTTTCAAGTAATTTTTTTACTTTTTTATTTTTAAAATATTTAAATTTTTAGGTTAAATTGATTTTGATTATAAATTTGGGTCATAATTTTTTTGAGGCTATAGTTTTTTGTATTTATCAATTAATTATTATAATAATTTTTTTTGGTTAAAAGTGTTTGTTTAATAATTTGTTTTTCAGTTATAATTTTTTTGTTATAATTTTTTATTATTGTTTATATTTATAAAATTATTTCATATTTCAAATATTTTTAATTAAAAATTATTTATTTTAAATTATATCATCTTTAAATACTTACTTGATTATATTTTTTATCCTAAAAATCAAACTATAAATTTAAAAAATTATATTGAAAAAAGATGAATATTTATACTAATTAATTGGCTATTCAAAATATAGAATTTGTGAATAGTATATATATAAAGTGAAATTAATTATTTTTTTATGTAGGTAATGATAAAGGTAGTGATATATCAATAAAATTAAAGATATTTCCTTTAAATAATACCATAGATATATAATAATCTAAAAATTTTATTAGGGTACTATATTTTTCAAATGAAATTTTAAAAATAAGAGGGAATAAAAATAGTTAATATTAAAAGTTTGAAATCTAAATTATTATTAAAAGTTATTGAAAATTATTTATTGAATGATAAGGAATTGTAAAATATTTAATAATATTATTCAATAGGGATTATTAAATATTGAAATAATCATAAGGAATGCATCATTTTTTAAAAAATACACAAAAATAAGAATATTCTCACAAGAAAATGACACTTTAATGTAGTAAAATGATTATATAATATCACAAAAATTAATTGATATCAATGAAATAATTATATATATGTTATAAAATAATAAGAATTTTTGAAAGAACTATCTTTAGTAATTTCATAGTATATGAAATATCTATGAAATAAATGTAAATGAATTATTGAATGGTTAAAATAAATCTAATTTAATCAAAGATGATGATAATATAATGTTATAATGACACATATATAAAATACATATGAAATATATATATATATATATATATATATAATAGAATGTGAAAAATCAATGGAGGGATTAATAAAATTTCTCTTTACATCCATCAATCTGGGAACTGTTTCAATTAATTATAGGAAAATAATAAAATGAAATTAAAATTTCAAAAATTTCAATGATTGATGGAATATTTTTAGTGAAATTAAAATTAATAAATATTTATTTTAAGGTTTATTATTATAGATAATATCAATAAATAATAGTGATTAGG
The DNA here is from genome assembly GCA_963277665.1 of Viscum album. Classification (NCBI taxonomy): domain Eukaryota; kingdom Viridiplantae; phylum Streptophyta; class Magnoliopsida; order Santalales; family Viscaceae; genus Viscum; species Viscum album. Next base: position 435,204,932 of record OY728161.1, read on the forward strand.
ATTATGTCCTGACATACATTATAATTTGTATGGTATTATTGAAAAATAATATATTGAATATATGGAGTCAAATTAAATAAATAAAATTTTAGATAAAATTGAATAATATAATATCATTGGATAATATATATACATAAATGATGAATAAAGATAAATAGGATGAAATATAAAAAAACGGGTGATATTGAGACAAAAATCACTATTTAAAAATCATAACAGGGGATGAATGAATAAATATGGGGGAATACAAAAGGATATTTTATTAACAAAAATAATTATAATTTTATGAATATAGGGATACAAATAAAGTAAATAAAAATTAATGGAATATTATATGAATGAAAACTCTTGAAAAAAGGGTGACATGAATTTGTTTTATAAATAGTTTTTTTCTTCGTTATAGTTTTTTTATTTATAATTTTTTTTATGGTTTCAAATATTATTCATTTATAAGTTTTATATTTTAAATTTATCTATATTTATATATTTATATTCTTATATGTTTAAAATTTATCTATTTATATATATATATAATTGTTTATATGTTTTAATATATTTATATTTTTTATTTTTATAGGTAATTAATGAATCATAATTGGATAAATTTACATAGAATTAGTGGTTAATATGATAAAAGAGTTAAAAATTTCTTGGAATTTTCTAAAAAAACCATTAAAAATATATTTAAATTTCTATTAAATCATGAAGAATTTGAATATGATAAATTTAAGGCCTATTGAAATCAAACACCATCTAATTTTATATAGTTTTTATCATAATTATACACACTGGTTCCATCATGGTGAAACAATAGATAATAAAAGTTATAGTGTTGATAATGATATTCAACTATATATAAAGGATCATATTGACGAGTTAATTCATTTTACAAGAATTAAAACTATTTAAAAACACATATTATTGAATGATTTTATAGTTATTCTAAGAAAATACTCTTTTCAGGTTTAACTAAATTTATAATGTTATCAATAATGCTGACATTAATTTATTCGAATGAAATAAATGGGTAGAGAAATAAATGATTCACTGACTTTATTTTACTTTTAATAGTGTCACTTATAGAAGGAAACAAATATTCAAATTCAAATTATAATAAAAAAATTATTATTAATAATGGGATTGGGATATAAAAAAATAAATTATTTCTCCAATGATTGTGTTCTATATAGAATTGAATGTAAAAGGTTATTAGAATTTTGAAATATTGGAAATCATGGTATAAAATTGATAAAAAATATCCAATTATGATTTATACTCAAGTAGTGACACCAAATCTTCTGTTAATTTTTTTATTTTCTAGTAGTTTATCTTTTGATACATATATTTTCAAATTAAAATGATGCAAAGTGGTTATGATTGAATATAGGTGAGAATAAATCTGATGGAAACCTACACGACCCAAATAATTCCACATAATGGAAGAGATTTGATAATTTTTTTACTAATTTTGGAAGGGAATATAGAAATCATACAATAAAATGATGAACAAATGAAACAAATACAAATTAGAGCCTTGGTGACCGAGATAGTTCATAAGAAATTATGTTTTCAGTTTAAAACCTTTCCCAATATATATGTATGAAGAAGAAATGTTTTATTATGATAATGATGATTTATAAACCAATGCATCATAGAAAAGATATTAATGTTATCTATAACCATTGATTGATGATTTAAAATGTATATGGTTGAAAAGTGGCATAGTATTGATATATACATGAAAGTTTATTTAATTTTTTACTCTGTTATCATGCTCAATGTAAATTAATTTCTTGAAAAAGGAAACATATGTGCATACCATGTTAATGGAAATAAGTTCTATCATATTTTTTTAAGAAGATACTTTATATTATTAATTATTTAATGGAAGAATGATAGTGTACATGTGATGTTGATTTTATTTAAAAATAGTTCATCCTTATCTGAGATTAAAAATTAATATAATGATTTATAATAGAATGAATACGAAAACCATTATCAGCTGAAGAATATTATGAAATGGTTAGAACATAGATTTCAGATATGGAATTAAATGAAGGTATGGTAATCAATAAAATTCACTCAAAAAATTATTTTATATTTTTAAAGAAACCTTTTGGAAATTTTCAAAGGTGAAATATATAAATTATGTTATCCATGTTGAGAAAAAAATACATGAAAATGTTATTGAATTTTTTTATACATAAAAGGAATGATAAAATAGGATTTCATGCAAGAATATACTTAATTTATTTGGGAATACATTTGGAGTTAGTTCCCACTATGAAAGGAATTAGAAACTATTTACCTCTATCTATTCACATATTAAACAATATTGAAAAGAAAAAATCTTGTCAATGTCTACATGGTATTAAAGTACCAAGTGGGTTTTCTTAAAATATATTAAATTTAGAGTCAAGAATAGATTTTAAATTAATATTTATTATACTAATGTCTGTCAAGTATTAATGAAACCAATACTACTAGTTTCACTACATGAAATATTATATATGCCTATCAAAAATTATATCATCAGGTTTTGTAATTTTTTATTTTATTTATAACAATGTAATTGATCAAAATTTTTTATATGTGTTAGAGGATGAAGTTATCCCCATACATTCCCAACTAGAAATATTATTTACACTATCATTTTTTAAATAATACTTCATTTGGTTATTTATTTGTCAAGATAAATAATAATATATTGGGCTCTTTATTTACATTGGATGTATCTTTTTGAAAGACATATAAATATCTTGAAGGGATTTATAAAAAACACCATCTACTAAAGGCCTATATTGTTAATGAAAATATATAGAAATAAATGATTTATTTTTCTACTAAATATTTGTATGAAGTGAAGAACATTGGTCAACCTATATCTTGATATTGATAGTTAATAGCGAAGTTAAAGAGACTAACCAATTAATAGAAATGTTAGTTACACATGATGAAGTGATTCAAGGACATTTATAAATCTTGAAAAATATATTTCAATTTCAACCACATATGTCATGGTATATTGATATATTAAAGGAATACTATTAGAAATGAAAAAAAGAGGTTTATGAATGAATATAAAAATACATTTATCTCATTGTTGAAGGAGAAAGAAAACATTGATTTATCTACATCAGAAACATTGAAATTGTTTGTATGGACATTATGAGTAAATGTGTTCTCATGGTTGTGTCATATTATAAATGGTTATATATTTTTCACAAAAAAATCAGCATGAAAAGAGTATTATTCACAATAGTGGATTAATTGTTAACACTAAAGAATTTCAATTTTTGATTACAAAATACAAATATAAAATTTTTTCCTTGATGAATATTTTGGAGTTGTTGAGGATATATGGGAAATTGATAATACTAAATCTGTATACATATTTTTAAGTCTAACTGGGCCAATAGTAATAGTTTTCTGAAACATGATGATAATGGATTTAAACATCCAGATTTTAAAAAACATAGTTTTATTGAGTAAACATTTATCATAGTGATGAATGTAATGATGGAATTTTATGTTATTGACCTGTCAAATGATCCATTCCCTATCATTTTTCAAGGGAAAATAATTCATTTGGGTGATGAGGACGTTGATGATGGTTTTGAAATTTTTAAGGTTTCTTTATCTATTTCACAATTAATATATGATAAAAATGAATATTATTTCGACATTTTCCATGCATTACAAAATGATCACAGTGAGGAATATGGGAAAACCCCATATTACTCTCTTAATTTTTCAGAAACATTTTTATTTTCAATTTTGTTGAAAATTTACATATACAGAAGCACTATTATTTTAATTTTATATTTAAATAATATATGATGAATTTTTCATAAATTTTCTTATTAAATTTTATATTCATCACTTCCAGTTAAATATTTTTATATTGAGGAATCCGTGCGTCATTATTTGTTATAAAAAATTTATGAATGTAAAATACTTTTTTTGTAAGAGAGTTATTTAAATATATATATTTTGATCATTTTTTTCAAGTTTGGGTTAAATTTCATATTCATCAATTTCAGTTAAACATTTTTGTTTGAGGATTCCTTATGTCATTATTTCTCAATGAAATTTTTACATATAGAAACACTTTTTGTAAAATGGATATCTGAATCTATATATGATGATCATTTTAACAATTTTTTAATAAATATAAATATTTATTATTTTTAATAATATATATTTTGGTTAAAAAACCTAAAATAATTAATTTATTTTTGTAATATTCAAATGCAATGACACTATTTATTTAGCTAGATATTTCTCTGTTCATTTTTTAGTTATTCACATTTCTTTAACTATATTAGCTAACATAGTTGATATAATTTCATTTCTATTATTAAAAATAAAATATTTTACTTTTTACAATAATATAATTATGATAATGTATAGGTACACAATACTTTTTTACATTTATATATTTAACTGATAGATATAGAGGTAGAGGAAGATTAATTGTGTTATTTATACATTTTCCCATATTATTAAATCTCTACTAATTAAATTTATTAATGATAGTAAAACTTAGTCTTCCAAAATTATTTTTAGCTCTATTTGAAAGCATCCAATGGTGGATTATTCTTCTCCAGAGAAAAGCATTCTTAAATTTGGTAGAGGTGATATTTCATGTTTACTGAAGCTCTCAGTTTCTTCTATATAGAAAAGGATTTAAATTTAATTTGATGGAAATAATAACCCATTTATCCCATTTAAAAATTTATTTATGTTTTATATACCCATGATGATATATTTTAGGATAATCATTATGTACCCTAATTGGAGAATATTCAAAAAAATGGTTAAGGATTAGTTATGGGTATCTGTAATAATATACTATCTCAACATAATTTTTCACCAAATTTATCATTTTTTTATATTTCTCCTCACTCCTTTCTAATATATTTAATTATAGATGTCATTCTAATTTCATGAAATGAATGAAAATTTTAATAGGTTCTGACCATTTAATGTAGTTATATGTAGATATTTTCTAAAGAAAATTGTATTGAATTTATGTTTTTTGGGAGTTTATAATAAAAAATCATTCCTCAAGTATTCGTTTTTAGATGAAGATATAAGGAATAAATTTTTCATGATCCAATATGAGGTTTCCTTTCTGGTGTGATAATTATTATATTAAAAGTATATTTTTTAAAAATATTTTTTCATTACATAATTTATCATTCAATTATTTTTTTGTAATATGATTCCATGAAGTCCCATAAATAAATCTTGTCATAAAATTTATACCATTATATTTTATCACACCGAGTGTATAATTTATAAGAGGATAAAATGATTACTAAAAAATTTGATTCGCTAATAACTAAAAATAGAAGTGGGTCATATGAGGTTTAATTTGACCCTCTATCAACCCACACTCTCCATGAAAAATGGAAAAGGGAATGAAAGAAAAAATGAAGATGTTTCTTATTGATTTATCAATTGATATAATAGTCAAAATTATAATAAATTATTTTTTATTTTTATTAAATATTTCTATTTTATAAATTCATTGTGCTAAAATAAAATATTAATACATTATTTCATGATTCCCATCAAGGGAAGGTGATTTTGGGAACTTTAATCCCTAAGGTTAGGATGTAAATTTTGGATACTACAGTAGGAAACCAAGAACACATGATCCATGTAAGAGGATATGAGATGAGTGCTAGTATTAAATATGTTTTTGGTTGTCTTATTATGACATCAAGGGAGGCACAATAAAGGTGATATATAGATTCCTTCATGGATGATATGTGATACATGATGTTGTGTATGATATATCAAATTAAATCCATTGTATATTCTATATTTTCATAAATTACAAGACATATACTGCATGCATAGGCTATATACTAAGTGATAGTATCGAGCATAGTGAAAGTGCATATTAGCTTTCAGCCAACATAGAGTTTTTAAAATAAATGGTTAATCTGAGATGTACATGATATATAACATCCTAACCAATGATATTTAATTTATTTTTAAATGAAATAATGTATATAATCAATAATAGTTTACATTTTCATATATAATTTATAATTAATTTGTTTAAATAATAATTTCCTTTTGTTGGAATTATTTCATCATTTATGAGTCATTTGACCACTTATTCTTGTACTATCATTCCCATGAGAGGATCAAGGGACAAAATCCCTATAGTGATGATCTACACATGCTCTATGAACCTCTATTCATCGCTAAAAAATTCTCCAGGTTCTAGAATGGGTGTTTTAACAATTGAATCCATTTCTTTTGATCATAATATAATTGTTTGAGGTGAGAAGGAATTACCTTGGTGAAGGATAAATGATCATTATTATTGAGAGAAATCTAGAAAAATATATCTCTAGTTCTTGATAGAATTATTTCTAGAATTCATTGTGCACAATGACTATAACAACATGAATAGGGTTATAGAAAGACATAATCAAGTATCTGTAGACCTTGGGTTTGAGAATATATAATAGAATACAGACCCTTATTGTCATCATAATCCCCATTGAACCCTATGTCTAAATAATAATAATGATAATATTTTTATTTACTTGACATGTGCTAAAGAGGAAGAAAATAAATATTATTTCCTTTAAATATTATTACAATATTTATTTAAATACTATTTAATATATTATTTCTTATCAGTCCATTAAAATCGATTTACACTTCCTCCTCAATATATACCGAATCCTGTATGGTTTCAATTTATTTAAATTAAAAAATTTCGTCATATTTTTTTTCAAGAAATAAATCAATTTTATATTCACTAAACTAGAAAATAAATATTTATTAATTTTTAACATAACTAAATAAATTAATATTTTTTACCCAATAGATGAACTAGGAAAAAAATTATATATTTTCATAATTAATACTTCCCTAGTGAATTCATTTTTATTTAATATTCAAATCATATAACATTATCACAAATAACTCATTACTTAATAGTTTCAATCAATACAAACATTAATATTACCTAATTTTTTTTGGAATAATATTTATTCAACATGATAAATTCATATTGAAATTAACAAATATTCTGACTACACATTGTGTGTGATCCTCTAAACCCCTTTCGCAGTGGCATTCAGTAGTTTCACCTGAAGTACAATGTTGGAATCTAATGACAAGAAAAGGCTCACATATAGAAATAAGTAAAATTTCACAACAATAATAACCCTATAAAAATGTAAAAAATGTAATATAATATATTTATCTCAATATCTATAGTCAACCAGGTTTCATATGGGTGTCATCAACCTATGTGCTTTAAGTCTATTTCTTTGAGTTTTTGGAAATGAAAATTCCAATAAAATGCCATGACCATAGAAATTATATAGAATTTCCTTTCCCATAAATGGTACTAAGATATCAACATTTGTTAAACTAATGAAGGTACCATTCCTTTATCACATCATTCATCATTGAAATATCACTTGTGGAAAACCCAATGTATCTTACCATGCTGTAAATAGATGACATCAAATTTTTTATCTATACATCAAAGTAAAATAATAATGATGTGAATTAATAATAATAAAGTATAAGTACCATTACACACATTAATAGATATAATTTTCTAATGACACATATAAATGTGGATTTTCGACCAGTGGGTCTTGTTCTCATAATCACATGCTCTAAAAATTTTTAAGCACATACACAATGAGAAATAGTCTCAAAGACCTATGATTCTATACCCTAGATAGCCTATATAATTTAGATCTCATAACATGATATAATTAATCCATAGAACATATATTTATTTATATTATCATACCACTTCAAGGTTCTTATTATAACATGAAACTGTTATGACCTTTCAGTGTGACGAGTACCCTTAATAAATTATGACATAGATGTCACAATGAAGAAAAATCATCATCTGTTAATATAAATAAATATTAAATACTATGAATATTTTGGTAATTTAATGATCAAAGTAGTTAGTTATGGGATTCCAACTCCAACACCCCTATCTCTACATCGTTATTAAAACCAAACCATGTACTATGAGATGCATGTTTGGGATCCCCATTTAAATATTATAGTGTAATCTTATTTATTTATTTTGGGATATTATAACCCTCATCAACTTATATATCCAGGTCAATTAATATTAATGGAATGTGTTATTATTGATCCAACTTCCCTAATGTTTTTACCTACTGAGGTGGTGGTAAGAGGAAGAGATAATATGTAACATCCTAGGTAATTATAGAATAATAATATTTTATATCTATTAAATATTTATGAATTAGATAGTGTTTTTACCTTAATGGGGATACTATATCCGATACGTACTTGACACACAATAATGAGTTTCTATGAAATCTTATGTTGCATATAAGACTGAGTTATATCGAAAAATAATACAATTTTAATATTATTATTTTAAATGGTAGTTAACACCTAGCCGTTGTATTGGAGGGAATGAAAAAAAACTAACAGTATGATGATTACACATGTTTGTCAAATGTTTTTACATAAATATTGTTATATTCATTCAATAAATTTTAGAGGCTTAAAATGAGAGCATATCAAATTTTATTCATAAAATACTCTATTATTTTTAAAAGGAAGTTTACCACTTTTTGATGGAGAATGCTTTTTAAATTTTGTTTTTTGTAACTTTTATATGTTCTATTTGAAGAAGTAAACTTATTCTTTGGAAGAGGGAAATAAAAATTTACTTTGGAATTTTTTTTCCTGATAAAAATTATTTTTAATGAATAGTGAAATATACTGCATTTTAATTCAAAACTGCCGCTTTGTAAAATTTATTTATATATTTAGGTTATCATTTTAATTTTCTTTAAAGTGTAATTAGAATAATTTTTTATCATTTAGTCCAATTTTTTTCATTGTATGTAATTTCAAATTTTAATTGGACATAAACACAGGTCGATATTTTGATAGTTTTTACTTAAAAAACCGTTTTCTCATTTTGAAAATGAGAATTAATTTTAAATTAATTACTGCAATTTCTATGTTTTGAATTTGGAAAAATAGATTCAATATTTGGAATAATAAGGTACAAATTATGTAAATATATCCCCTTTATTTTTGGACATTATGAATCATAACTTTAGTAATTATTTTTATTTACCACGGTTAAAGGGTAAATCCGGAAAAAGTGGTAAAAATAATATAATAATAATATAAAAATACCCTATTTTTTTAATTTAGGTTACAAAAGTGATATATTCATCTATAAATAGTCATTAGAAATATAAAAATATTTCTTATATCATGGTTATTTATTTATAATTTTTAGGAATTAAATGATTAAATTTAATCATGACACAATGATGACGTAATATTAGATTTATTAAAAGAAGAATCAAATAAATGATATTAATAAGAATAAAATAAATATAATTTATAATTATTGATGTCATACATGAATTTTATGGATGAATATGACATGTTTGAATTGGGTTATGTTATTTTTTCGACAGAATATTTTTTTTATGAAATTTTTAAAAAGTCATTTATGAATTGTGTCAAAATTGACATAATTTATAACTTGAAATATAAAATGGTTTATTAAATATTATAAAATCCCTAAAAAATATAATATTCGACCAAATGGTTATTATAAGTCCAAATATGTTACAAATGAATCTTTTTTTGTTCATTTGACATGTTATTATAATTACATTAACTAAAAATGTGTAAATAACATGGTATCACAGTAAGATTAAAAAGGGTAAAATATGGGTTAAAAAAATATATGGATTAAAAAATATTAAAAAAATGAATAATTTTAATTATATGATGGTTATACAAACCCAAATCATCTTATCTTTCTTACAAATGAGTTTTTTTTTTCAATTTGAAACTGAAATTGATTTTATAATAAATCAATATTTCAAGACTTTCCTAAAGTGCCCCTCACCTATCCTATAAAAGGGAACTTCTCTATCTCTATTATTCACACTTTAAGAGCCATTTTGTTCCTAAAATCCATATACAAACCTATTAATATAATTGATAACCTCATCCTAGAATCTTACCTTAGGGCATAAATCCTCTAAAAGAAGCTGTTTGGTATTAACCAAAAGAAGTCACCCGATTAAGAGGTAACACCTACTCTCATGATTTTTAGTTTCATTTCCTTTCTCCTCTCCCTATACTTTTTTTGTTCTATGATTACATATCAAAAAAGATATTAAATATTCTAGGATGTTTCTAATATATGTATTCAACCTACACTTACATGCACCTACATTTAATGGGTAACGAACATACTGTTTCTATGTACGATGAAATATTTCCTCACAAAATGATGATTGTTCAATTTTACACTACCACTTATCATGGTGGCCATTATGGTGGAAAATATATTTATATATGATATATATTTTATTTATATTTTCTATATGATTCTGTAATTTTTATTTAGAACATACCTTTATTCTTTCCATGTTGTGTCAATACGACAATTTTGATTGAGGAAGTGTGGACTACCACCCCCTCAAAGGGATATGACTCATTCATACCAAACATGGAACATATAAAGAATGGTTTTATTACAACTATGATACATATATGACATTAATATAATACTATAATTATAATATACATTATTTATGTATTATTATTTTAATATGAAAAAGAAATGAATGTACCGTTCATTGGTACGTAGGGCCTACCGTCTCCCTGAATAGTAAATTTAATTTCTTATCTCTAAATATTATGGATTATTATAAATACATATATACTAGATATATATTATATTTAAATCAGGAATATTATTCTAGAGATTATGGACTTTTGGCCACATGGAAAATTTACATCATAACAAGTTTATATTTGACTCAAGTACCAAATATCGACAAAACATCCGATATGAACTTAAATAATTGTGTAATTTCTATAACATGGTAAAAAGTAATATAATAGGAATAATAATCTTGAAAAAGGATACGAATAAAGTATAAATTAACCAATGTTTTTTATTTGGCATGAACAAGAAACATACGCGGCGATTCGGACTCACGGTAAAAGAATTCATCCCAATCTCCTTTCATTGATACATTTATTGATAATTTGAACCTTTATTATTTTATAAGGTGTATATATGACCAATATGACATTTCATATCCATATTCTTTCGGTACTAATTTTATTTATTAATTCATAGAGATTAATATTTAAATGTTCAAAGTGTTATGAGACACCTTAAATGTTTAAAGATTTAATTATCAAATCTTTTTCTTCATGATATTAATTTATATATTTATTTATGTGGATCTAAATGAATTAGACTTGAAATTTTATAACTATCATGAATTTCATTAAAAGTTTTCAAAAACAATATTTTTATATGAATCATTTTACTTTATTTACAAAATGAAAAGGCATGTTTTTAACGTATATGGCGACATCGAATTCTCCACCATTGTTACCATTATTTGATATTTGACTTCCTCAATAAGCCTTAACGTTTTTTGAAAATAAAATAAATACATTATTCCTTTATTTGGTTATGTTGGTATTAAAAATGGGTTCTTAAATTAAAATAATATTTTTATACAGAAATGTTTTCATATGGGATTAGAAGATTTTTTCAAAAGGGTTTTGTGATGATCATGTTTTTGAAATGGTACTTGAGAATTATATGAAATAGGTGAGCCCTATACGACTTATACGAAGGGTTGAGCCCCATTATATCGCATGGGCGAGCATCATACAGCTTATAAAAAGGGTTTATCCCCATTATAGCTCATAGGTGATCCCATTATAGCTTATATGAAGGAACAATCCCCATTATAGTTCATGGGTGGGCCCGATATATCTTATACTACGGGTGATCCCCATTAAAGATCTCAAATTTGGAAGCTAACCATATAGTTATTCAAATTGAAAGGGGGTTTAAAGGGTTTTATGTATATGATGAACTAAGTTACCTAAATTATTTTTAATTTCTTGATAATAGTTTAAAAGTTCTTACTTGAGCAAAATGTATGATCTTTATTCATGTGAATTTTTTTTTCATTCTCTCAAAGAATATTAATTTGGTTCCCATGTTTTAACTAGACTATTGGTTTTTATTATTTTTAATTACTGATATTTTTGTGATCATCCTAAGTTTTTAAATTTTTTTTATAGGTCTTAAGAATGGTAAGGAAAAATAAGATGCTATGATGAAAGTATTAAAGATGTGTCTTGAAAAGAAATCATGTTTTATTTTAAAAGGTGTTTCCATTGGTGAAAGAAATGGATACTGAGTATAATTTTCCAATTGTAATGTATGAGTTTACTCTGTAATAGTTTTTCCTAATTCTATAAAACCCTAGACCTAAAAGGTCTTTAGGAATGATTGAAAATAGTTTCTACTCAAAAGTCACTAGAATAAGTTATGTTTAAGGCTAGGTCCTTATAGTTGGTATTAGAGCATGGTTTAGACAATTTTAGAGGTTAGGATGGTGTTAATTACTTTCCCTTAAAGGATTTTACATTATGGTTAAGTTGTAATGTTGTATAATTTTAATATTAACTTGTTGTTTCATATAAACTATGTCTATTCAGAATGGTTTTCCAAATAAGAAATAAGAAAGATGAAATGGGAAGGCATCAAGAGGAAAACAACCTTTCAAATCAACATCATGAGGTGGTCAGAATCAGAACTAAACAATTTTTTGCAGTGATGGTGCAATTGAATCAGGCTCTAAATGTTGGTTGTATCCATTCACGAGATCATCCAGATCAACCACATAGAAACATTTTAGTAGTGGAGAATTTTATGAAGAAACATCCCTTATCATTCAACGGATCGTATAACCCAGTAGAAGCTTAAAGATGGACCAATAAATTGGAAAATATATTTGATTTCATTAGATGTTTAGAACTTCAAAAGGAAACTCTTTTCATCTATCATTTTTAAGGTAAAGTTGACCGATGGTGGTCACTGGTTAATAATACTAGAGAGAACAATGATCTTAGTGCCATGGAATGGGAAGAATTTATGGATATCTTTTTAGATACATATTTCCCAATGTTTTTTCAGCTTAGGAAGGATAAAAAATTATTATAATTAAAGAAAAAGGATGATGATTAAGTTACTGCATATTAAGATAACTTCACAAGATTGTTCATGTATGTTCCATATTTTATTCGAGACATTGAAAATAAAATTAATAGATTTTACTCAGGACTGAAACTAGGGCTATAAAGAGTTTTGGACTCATGATAATTTAAAAGTTTTTTAAAAGTGGTTCATTGTCATAAGAAAGGTGAAATGGATGATTCCAATACTTATGTTCCATGAGATGATATGAGTAAGAATTGGTCAAGGTTCCAAGAAATGGAGAATAAAACAACTATGAATTCTGGAGGTAAGCCCAAATCTTGTACCCAGTGTGGTAAAACACATTTTGGGGAATGTATGTCAGGATCTAAAAAGTGTTACTGATATGGTAAGTTTGGACACAAGGTTCGTGACTGCAAGAAAAAGGGTTCAGAAAATTCAAACAATTAGATAATAGATATCCAGTCTATAGTAATATGCTTTAGCTGTAATGAGTTGGGAAATTATGAAAATAAGTGTACGAAGTTAGTTACACAGGGAAGAAATCAGTATGATTAGAAACAAAATGGTTTGGGAAAATATTTTTCTATTACTGTAGTTAATTTTGATACATCTTATTAAGTGATAGAAGCTATTGAGAGCCTGATATTTTTTAAAGGATAACCATATGTTCAATGTTTTAGGGCCACCTTCTGAGGTTTTAAGTGATGTTTAAATAAGTTACTAAGGACCTTTCTAGGAGATATTCTATGGGGTTATCTTTATATAAATATTTTGTTTAATGTGAAGTATGCCTTTAATTTTGGACCTTAGTTTAAATATATTGATAACATTTATATTTTGTGTGATCTTGATGCTTAAGGATATACTTCATAATTTTGGGAATATTATATGGATGAAATTGTGCTTATAAAATATAAATATATCAAGTATGTATGTTTCCTTATGTTATTATTCTAGGAAGTAAATTAAATCCTTATAAAGGATCTAATAAATCAAACAACATTTAACCCATCACAAATTGATAGTTTTGGGATTGTTAACTTGTTGTTGACAATGTTTTCTATCAATCTCCATCAAAACTTCATAGTTTTTTCTCTCTATCATATCCATATTTTGCTACGTGGAACCATATTGTTTTTATCTCATGTGACCATTATAATTACATTTATATCTTTCAATGTGGAGGTTTTACTGACTCTTTTCCAATGTGGGATTTTAATTTTGAAAATTTAAACCTTAGTTACCAAGCGCATATTTAAAATTGCGATGGCACAATTTCCCAAAGAGGGAAAGGATGTAACATCCCATAGAAATATAGAATAATACTTTTTTCATATATATTAAATATTTATTAATTATATAGTGGTTTTAACATAATGGGTACACTATATATGATATCATACTTAACACAAAACAATAGGTTTCTCCAAAATCTTACGTTGCACACTAGACTGAGTTATACCGAAAAATAATACAATATTAATATTATTATTTTAAATGGTATTTAATTCTTACCCATTGTATTGGTGGGAATGAATATAACTAAAAATATTATTATTACACATATTTTTATATGTTTTAACATTCATATAATAAATTTTATATAATTAAAATGATAATAAATCTAATTTTAAGAATAAAATACTCTAACATTTTTAAAATGTAGTTTACCACCTTTTGATGGAGAAACCTTTATAAATATAGTTTTTGATACTTTTATATTTTCTATTTGACAAAATGAACTTCTTCTTTGAAATAGGGACATAGAAATTTAATTTGGTTATATTTTTGGTATTTTTTTGATAAAATTCATTTTTTAATGAATAGTAAAAAATACTGTCTTTTAATTCAAAACGACCTTTTCATCTAATTTATTTATATAGTTAGGTTATCATTTTAATTAGTTTTAAAGTTTAATTGGGTTAATTTTTTTATCATTTAATCAAATGTTGGTCATTGTATATAATTTTATATTTAAATTGGACACAAACACATTTCATTCTTTTGATACTTTTTACTTAAAAAAACTATTTTCTCATTTTGAAAATGAGGATTAATTTTAAAATAATTACTGAAACTTTTGTGTTTCTAATTAAAAAAAATGGATTCTATATTTGGAATCAAAAGGTCAAAATTATTTAAATAGTTCCCTTTTGTTTTTGGACATTATGAATAGTAACTTTAGTAATTATTTTTATTTACCATGGTTAAAGGGTAAATCAGGTAAAAAGTGGTAAACATAATATTATAATAATATAAAACTACCCTAAAACTTATAATAATACTATTGGATGAGTTATTAGATACCGAGACAACACTTGAGATGCAAATTTTGTCTTTGGAGGCCACTTATGTGTGATTATGACACTTATAACTTTTAATTTAAAGGTAAAATGTCATAATCATGTCTCTTCTCTAAAAAAAATTATAATTTATGTTATATAAGTGATATATTAGACTATAAATATTAATTATAAATCTAAAAATATTTCATACATCATGGTTATTTATTTATAATTTTTTTTAATTAAATAAATTAATTTAATTATGACACAATGATGATCCAATAACAGATTTATTAAAGGAAGACTCAAATAAATGATATTAATAATATTAAAATAAATATAGTTTAAAATATTTTATGCCATACAAGAATTTTATGGATTAATATGACATGAAAGGATTTATTTAATGATTTTTTTACAAAGTAATCAATTTGTTATGAATTTTTATAAAAGTCAAGTGTGACTAGTGTCAAAACTGACATAATTAATAACTTAAAATAAAAAATAGTTTATTAAATTTTATAAAATTACAAAAAATATAATATTAGTCCAAATGGTTAGGATAAGTCAAAATATGTCATTAAACACACTTTTTTTGGTCTTTTTACCTGTCATGATAATTACATTAACACACAAATTGTAAATAACATGGTATCATGGTATGATTAAAAAGGGTAAAATAAGGGTTAAACCAAAAAGATAAGGATTAAAAAATATTCAAAATATTTATAATTTTAATTGGAGAATAGGGATAATACAAAAACTCATCTTATATTTGATATAGATGAGTTCAAGTCCATTTGAAACCCAAATTGATTTTATAGTAAATCAGTATTTCAAGAATTTCCTAAAGTGACCTTCACCTCTCTTATAAAAGGGAACTTCTCCTTCTCTTTTATTCACACTTAAAGAACCATTTGGTTCGGACAATACCTATAGAAAAATCTTACTTGAATCCGTACCCTCATCATAGAAGCCTCACATAGGGAATAAATCTTCTCAAGGAATCTTTTTGGTATTAACCGATAGAAGTCACCCAATTAAGATGCAACACATTGTCTCATTCTTTTTAGTTTCATTTCCATTATCTAATACCTATAATATTTTTATTCTATGATTAAATAACAAAAATAGTATACTCGATATAGTAGGATTTGTTATGATAAGTATTCAACCTACACTTACAACCACCTCCATTTAATGTGTAGTGAACATTCTGTTTCTGTGTATGGCGAACTACAGCCTCACAAAACGATGATTGTTCAATTTCCCCTACCACTTATCATAATGGCCATTATTATATAACCTATATTTTTATATGATATATATTATATTTTTATTGTCTAGATTATTCTTTAATTTTTATTTAAATCATACCTTTATTATTTCCAAGTTGTGTAAATATGATAATTTAATTTGAGGAAGTGTGGACTACCGCCCCCTCAAAGCTATATGACTCATTCCCTCTATACATGGAACATATAAATGATGGTTTTATTACAAATATGAGACATATATGATATTAATATAATACTATAATTATAATATACATTATTTAATTCATATTATTTTAATATGATAATGAAATGAAAGTAGCGTTCATGCGTACGTACGTCCTAGCGTCTCCATGAACAATGCATTTATTTTCTTATCTCGAAATATTATGGATTATTATAAATACATATATAATGGATATATATGATATTTAAATCATAAATATTATTATGGATATTATGTAATTATGACCCCATGGACAATTTACATGATAAAAAATTCATTTTTGACTCAAGTACTGAATATCGACAAAACGTACGATATGAACTTAAATAATTGTGTAATTTTTATAACATGATAATGAGTAATATATGGGGAATAATAAATTTGAAAAATGTTATGAGGCAAGTATAAATTAACCTATGTTTATTATCCATGATGAATAAAGAACATACTTAATGAGTTGGACTCATGGTAAGGGGCTTCGTCTAAATCTCCTTTCATTGAGGCATTTCATGATAATATGCACCTTTATTCTTTTATAAGGTGTATATACAGCCACTATGACATTTCATGTCCATATTTTATTTATAATAATGTTATTTATTAATTCATATAGATTAATATTTAATTTTTCAACATGGTATGAGACACCTTGAATGTTTAGAGGTTTAATTATCAAATCTTTTTCATCATGATATTAATTTACATAATTATTTATATGGATATTAAAGGATTATACATGACATTTTATATCTATCTGGAATTTCATTCCATATTTTCAAAAGGATTTTTTATATTAATCATTTTAATTTATTTATAAAATGACAAAAGAATTTTTCTTTTAACTTATAAGAGAACAATGAATTCTACGTCGCCATAACCGTTATTTGGTATTTGACATCCTCTATAAGTCTTAATATATTTTAAAAGGACAATAAATCCCTTGTTCCTTTATTTTGGTGTCTTTTTATTGAAAATGAGTTCTTAAATTAAAATGGTATTTTTATATGAATTTTTTTTCATATGGGATTAGAAGAGTTTTTCCAAATGGTTTTATGATGAATGTGTTTTTGAAATAGAACATGAGAATTATATGAAATAGGTGAGCATGATACAGCTTATATGAAGGGATGATCCCCATTATAGCTCATAGGTGAGCCCAATACAGCTTATACGAAGGGTTAATCCCCATTATAGCTCACGGGTGAGAACTTTATAGCTTATATTAAGGGATTATTCCCATTATATCTCACAAGTGATCCCGATATAGCTTATACGAAGGGTGATCCCCATTAAAGTTCTCCAAGTTGGAAGTTGACCATATGGTTATTATAATTGAAAGGGGTTTGAAAGGGTTTTATGTATATGATGCACTAAGTCACCAAAATGAGTTTTAATTTATTTATAATAGTTTTAAAGTTCTTCATTGATAAAAAATTTTGATCATTATTCATGTGAAAATGTTTTTGTTTCACACTCTCAAAGAACATTAATTGGGTTACCATGTTTTAACTACACCATTAGGCTTATTTCTTTTTATGTACCTTATTGAGATTTTTGTGCTCATCCTATGTTTTTAAATGTTTTTCACAGGTCATAAGATTGGTATGGAAAAATATGATTCTATGATGAAAGTATTAATGATGTGTCTTGGAAGGAAATCATTTTTTTATTTTAAAAGGGGTTTCCTTTGGTGGAAAAAATGGATACCGAGTATATGTGTACAATTGTAATGTATGAGTTTACTATGTAATATTTGTCTCCTAATTCCATAAAACTCTAGACCTAAAATATCTTTAGTAATGATGGAAAATAAATTCTAGTCAAAATTCACTAGAATAAGTTTTGATTAAGGCTGAGTCCTTAAATAACGTTGGTCATTTCTTACTCTATCTAGCTGAGCTTCATTAATTGACATATGAGGTATGTATTTTTTTTTAAATTTTTATGTATATTTTATTTCAAATTAATTCAATTTTTTACATTTATTTACCTTATATAGTATAAATACCCATTATTTTCATAGAAATTATTACATCTTTTAGATGAATATTCATTACATAACATAACAATCCACACCAAAATCATATAGGTCTAGTGCCTTTGGAAACATGGATACACAAAAAACTGGTTTAAAAAATATATTCATCATTCCCAAGTTAATTCTTTAAAACATGTACCCTTCTTATAAAAATCATTATTAAAATTTTACTTCATATCATGGGGAATGGAAACATAAGAAAGGGTGATCTCAGATGCTCAGTAAGGTTATAAACAGTAGAGATTAATGATCAGATAGGCATAATATAATCATAAGTATAGCGACCCTGCCTTTTCATACATTACTGTTACATCATTTCAAAGATAAACAACATAATAGTATTACACATAGAGGATACAGAGGTTTAGTGTCTTGGGAAAACTAGGACCACACATAACAAATACAACATCGAGCATAAACATTCATTTAATTTCTTCTTCTATAGCTTCTTATTGGGACTTTTCCTCTCCTTAGTACATGTAGACACCTGAGGATATAAATAAAAATGGGTGAGCTAAAATCCCAGTAAGAGGATAGATAGGACCAATATACCATAGGGTGAGCATAATCATGACATAGTCAAAAGATTATGAACATGAGAGGAGCATAAATAAAAGACTTGAAGTGTGGCAATGCATAAAAATGAAACATCATGTCTTAGTGGTTAACTACCACACATACTTGTAAAACAATCTACCATCTTGTTCACACATCATTTCACATTTACTCATGATATTCATCACTTTACCAAATGCATTAGAGAGCTATATAATTCCGGGCGCACCAGTCACATTTAAACATTCATATTGCGCTATATAATTCCAGGCGCACCCATCACATCATAACATCATCATTTATCATGAATTCCACAATGAACATATAACATAAATCAACATAATTAACCCATGAAAAGTAATGGGTTTCATCTCATAATAAAACCTTCATAATCTTTGGGTTCCCAAAATAAATAGGGAATAACCCACATGTTACAAGAACCGTCCACTTTGAGTGAGAAGTAAAAGGGGAATTCTTAAAAGAAGAGTTCTTTTGGAAAACATTTTGTTGAACATAAAAACCAGTGAAAAACATGTATATACAAGAAAATTAAAGTAAATTATTAACAAATGATCTTTTAGGAGTAACCATATCAAAAAATGGAGTGAAAGAGGGAGAACCCGAAGGAAGAAAATTGGGTTCGAGATTTCCCCTTACCTTGTACCCGAATGCTTCCTTCTCTTTAATGTCCTGTATAATGACATTATATTCATTAATTAGAAATCCATAACAATGTGTACATTAATAGGGTTCATTCTGGTTTCATTATGTCATATTATGTTCCTTTGGATGACTTATAGAGTTTAAAAACATTGTTCAGGGATGTTCGTTTTTGTGGATTTTCTTGGGTGGTTCACTTGTATTGTTAAATTGAAGTTCGGGTAGATCATGTGTAAACACCCAGAAATAATATTACATGTTATTAGTGATATTAAAGTATATTTAATGATTTTATAATTAATTATATTATATCCATGTGGGTGAACCATTAGATAAGAATTAAATGATGATTATTTGGGTTAATTTGAGCGGTTTTTGGATTACAACGAACTTGATTTAACTTTTAACTTAGTAATATGTCCATAGGTTATTTACAGAACTTAAAATAGAAAATAATACATACAACATATTCTGTTTCAACCATAATAATGTTTCATGACCAGATCTGAAGGTAGAAATGGGAGAAGAGAGCATGTCGTTTTTGAAGGTGATAAATTTAACACCTCATGAACAACGATCTCTTCAATAAAATAAAAGGAAGAGGGAAAGGGGGTGGGGTGATATAATATCCCATTAGCATCATAACATTCCAGTAGATTTATAATACTAGAGTTACAATACAATTTAGATTAAAATAGGTGGGGAGAGATCAAGAAATGAACTTGAACTTGAAAGGAAAATAAAGGAGAAGAGGGAGAGAAATTACCTCTTGAATCCTTCACTTGAGAACCTTTTTAAGGGCCTAATATTGATCTTTTGATGATACCAGAAGCTATTGGACGTGGGGGAGGGGATAGGGGAGATGATTGGGCAGATCTTAGACAATTCTTGAAGCTTGAGAGGAGTGGTTTGGCAAGAGGAGGGGGAGGGCTTTTTTATACAAGAGGAGGGAGGTGTTTTTGGTATAAAATATTAAATAAAATAATATATCAAGAGTTAGACTTGTAATAGTAGTTTTTTTGACATCCTAAATCATATATTAATATAATATAATTCGTTTTAGGCTTTAATTCTTCTTTATAATTCGAATTCATTAATTTATTAAAAGGAAAGTGAAAGAAAGAGAAAAAGACACTTTAAGAAATCACTTTTTGACTTTAGGCTTTGGAAAGTTCTTTTTAGGTTTGAGAATTGGATTTATTGTATTTTAAGGAAAAATTTATGAAATTTAATATAATTTGGCCGAAACTAAAGTTATATAATGTTTATGTCATCATTACGTCATTAATGATGCAATTTAGTATACACCGATTATGCGAAAAACTGTATTTTTTACTATTCACCCGAAAAATGAAGTATTTCAGAAAAAACCCAAAAATTTAACCCTTCCATTTTTCGACGTGTAGAATCCAAAAATAAAGTCCATTTTTCAAAAATAATTTTCTAAATATTATTAATTTAATATTTAATTAAAATCATAATTTACTTAAAAAAAGTTTTTAAGATTAAAACTGATTTTACAGTGCTTCCAAAAATTATGTAGGGTCTTATAAAATTATCTAAAAACTAAAATACATTGATTCAATAATTTATGAATAAATTATAGGGAAATAAATATTCTTTTAAATTAATTAATTAATTATAATTAATTATTTATGACTTAGAAAATAATAAAACGTTTACTAAGGTCAAATTGTCACTTTTAAGAAGACTAAATTTTATTTAATTATCTATAGGTAATGTTACTATTATATTGGATGATTTAATATTAATAAGTGTCATTATAATATTCATAAGGGTATGTTACTATTCATAAGGGTTGGTCACTATTCACCAAAAATTATTTTTGTTTCATTAGACTCCAAAAATCATCTTGAACATAACTGTGTATGTCAGATTTTCAAAATTCTAGACATAGGGGTGACAAAATTATTTTTAAAGGTCACTTATCACTTAGTAGTTCATTATTTTGTGTTTTCATGTTATTTTTTGACATAATTATAAGAAGGGAATTTCCATTGGAAAACTTTGGGTCATTACATTCTTCCACCCTTAAGAAATTTCACCCTCGAAATTTCACTTTACACAAAAAGGTGAGGGTACTTCTCCTTCATTGCCTCTTCTGGTTCCCAAGTTGCTTCCTCAAACTTATGATTCCTCCATAACACTTTGACAAGATGAGTTGTCTTGTTGTGTAGAACCTTGTCTCTCCGATCTAGAATCTTTACTGGCTGCTCCTCATAGGAGAGATCATCTTCCAGCTGCACCACCTCTGAGTTTAGTACATGTGAGGGTTCTGGTATGTACTTCCTCAGTAGTGATACATGAAACACATCATGAACTTGATCCATAATCAGTGGAAGTGCTAGGTGATATGCCACAGATCCTATGCGGTCAAGGATCTCAAAGGGGCCAATATACCTTGGGCTTAGATTCCCTTTCTTCCCGGATCGCATGACTCTCTTCCATAGAGATATTCGAAGGAAGAATTTATCTCCAATGTCGAACTCCAAGTCCCTTCGACGGTTGTCAGCATAGATCTTTTTTCGACTTTGAGTAGCTTTGATGTGTTTCTGGATGACTTGAACCTTCTCTGCCATCTCTTGAACATGATCGGGCCCAAGTAGCTTTATTTCTCCAACTTCATCCCAACAGGTTCGAGTTCTACATCGCTTCCCATAAAGATCTTCATACGGAGCCATCTGAATACTTGAGTGGAAGCTATTGTTGTATGCGAACTCAACCAATGGGAGATGTTGATCCCAACCACCTTTGAATTCAAGAGAGCAGGCTCTTAGCATATCTTCAAGCATCTGAATAGTCCTTTCAGACTGGCCATCAGTTTGGGGGTGATAGGCCATGCTGAAATTTAATTCAGTACTCAAAGCATGTTGAAGGCTCCTCCAGAACTTAGATGTGAAACTTGGATCACGGTCAGAGACAATTGAGAGTGTAACACTATACAGTCTCACCACTTCCTTCGCATATATTCTTGTAAGTTTTTCAAGCGAGAGGTCTTCCCGAATAGCGATAAAATGGGAAGTCCAGGTGAGTCGGTCAACCACAACCCATATCGCATTATTTCCCTTTGACATCTTTAGGAGGCCTATGAAAAATTCCATAGTAACATTTTCCCATTTCCACATGGGTATAGGCAATGGCTGCATCATAACCTTGGAATTTGGCCACTCATCTTTAACTTTCTGACAAACCAAGCACCTTGATATATATTCTGCAATCTCCTTCTTCATGTTATCCCACCAGAAGTGTTCTCAGAGATCACGTTACATCTTGGTACTCCCAGGATGGATAGAGAAAGTTGAGCTATGTGCATTATCCAATAGATCCTTCTTAATCCCGGGTGATGAAGGCACACATAGCCGTGTTCCAAACCGAATCACACCATCATCATCGATATGGAACTCTTGCAGCTTCACTTCCTTTACTGCATTCACCCTCTTTTGTATCTCCACATCATCCCTTTGTGCTTCCTTAATCTTCTCTTGGATGGATGGTTGTGCAATAATTTGGGCAAGGTAAGATGTATCCCCTGCCCTTATGATTTCCAAATCCATCCTTTTCAAATTCAAAGAAGATAGGGTCTTTCTCAATACGCAACATGGAAAGAGTAGCATGATCTTTTCTGCTTAGAGCATCAGCTACCTTGTTCACCTTTCCAGGATGATAGTGAATAGAGTAATCATAATCTTTGATTAGATATAACCATCTCCTTTTACGCATGTTGAGCTCCTTTTGTGTGAATATATACTTTAGGCTCTTGTGGTCGGTGTATATGTCACACTTCTCGCCATAAAGGTAGTGCCGCCAAATTTTCAAGGCAAAAATCACAACTGCCAGCTCTAGATCATGCATTGGTTAATTTTGCTCATGGATCTTCAACTATCGTGAGGTGTAGACTATCACATTATCATTTGGCATGAGTACACAACCCAATCCTTTCTTTTAAGCATCACTATATATCACAAAACTTTCTCCACTTTTTGGTAGTGTGAGTACAAGTGCAGTGATCAGCCTTCTCTTTAGCTCCTTGAAGTTTCCCTCACATTCTTCCTTCCAGACATACTTTAACCCTTTCCTTGTTAACTTAGTTAGCGGGATTGACAATCGTGAGAATTTTCTCACAAAACGTCGGTAGTACCCAGCTAATCCAAGAAAACTACGGATTTCTATGACACTAGAGGGCCTGGGCCATTCCTCAATCGCCTTTGTTTTTGAAGGATCCACAGAAATTCCCTCACTTGTGATCACATGTCCCAAGAACGTGACTTGATTCATCCAAAAGTCACAATTTCTGAATTTGGCATACAACTTCTCCTTTTTCAATGTCGCCAACACAAGTCTTAGATGTTCTTCATGTTCCTCCTTTCTCTTGGAGTAGATGAGAATATCATCGATAAACACTACCCCAAATTTGTCGAGGTAATGTCTAAAGAATATATTCATAAAATCCATGATGATTTCAGGGGAATTAGTAAGTGAAAAGGGCATCACCAAAAACTCATAGTGCTCATACCTTGTTCGGAAGGCAGTCTTCTGAATATCTTCCTTCTTCACCTTTACTTGATGATATCCAGAACGAAGATCCACTTTATAGAAGTATTGAGCTCCTCTTAACTGGTCGAACAAGTCATCAATCATAGGGAAATGATACTTGTTCTTTATGGTGATCTTGTTTAGTTCCCGATAATCGATACACATCCGCATTATTCCATCCTTATTCTTCACAAAGAGAACTGGCACACCCCAAGGTGATGCACTAGGGCGTATGAACCCCTTTTCCAAATGCTCTTGCAGCTGCTTCTTTAACTCCTCCAGTTCGATAGGATCCATCCTATAGGGACACGTCGAGATAGGAGTAGATCCAGGTATGAGTTCAATTGAGAACTCTACCTCACGATCCGGGGGAATTACGGGTAACTCTTTAGGAAATACATCACCGTATTCCCTCATGATGGGTATTTCCTCAAGGTTGGAACTTTCCTCCGACTCAACCATTTGGGTGAGGTATGCTTCTTCATAGGGAATCAACACCCAAACCATTAAAGGATTTCTCAAAGGAGATTCATGTTCTTCCTTGCATTTGTAGAGGAGCATGGGATGGTTCAAAATATGAAAATATATTTCCTTTTCCCGATAGTTGATATGTGCTCTATATAACGAGAGCCAGTCCATTCCCATTATAGCGTCAAATTCCACCAAGGGAAGTATCACGAAATTTTCTAGAAGAATATTCCCACATACTCCAACAGGAGAAGAGTCAAACACTTGGGTTGCAATGATTTCACCACTTGGTGTTTTTACAGATATCTGTACTTCAAGGTTTCGGGGCTTCGATTCTATAGTTTTAGAAAACTTGCAAGATATAAAGGAATGTGTAGAACCAGAATCAAATAAGACTTTTTCCATTCTTGAGTGAATAGTAAGTGTAACTTTTACGACCTCATTATCATGATCCACCTCCGTAGTAGTGATGGCATAAGCCTTCCCTTGTTCCTTTGGATTTGGTGGTTGCTGACGCTGATTACCCTCGAGAGCTCGAGGTTTAGTGCACTGGTTTGCATAGTGCCCTAGCTCCCTACAGTTGTAGCATTGAACCATGGGTGGTTCTCTCCTTTCATCGTCTACATTCTCCTTCCTTTTCATGTCTTTTTTACACTCTTGAGCTTGGTGTCCTTCTTTCCTACACTTGAAGCATTTCCCTGTCCCTTTGAGGCAGTTCCCATGGTGCAACTTCCCACATTTTTGGCATGTGGGTTGTTGATTTTTCTTCCCACCTTTGTCACTATATCCACTGGCTTGAAACTCCATATTTCTTTTCTTATCACCATAGCCATGGGACCATTCTCCAAACTCCATATACACTTTTATATCACACCAAACAACTTCTTCATAACTCCCAAAGTCTTGAATTTCAAGTTCCTTTCGAAGGTGTGGTTTTAATCCACTAAAGAATCTATCAATTTTTCTATCATTATTGATAACAAAACCCAAAGCGTACCTTGAAAGCCTTGTGAAATTCGCTCCATAGGTTGTGACAGATTCTCCTTATTTTTTTTTGATCTCTATGAATTCTCTCTCCATCTTCGTGCGAAGAGTTCGTGGGAAGTACTTATTAAGAAACATTATCTTAAAGTCTTCCCATTCCATCTCTTCAATTTCCTCCCTTGGCTTGGTGTTCTTAATCAAATCCCACCATTGATCGGCTTCTCCATCTAGATGATAAATGGATAGAGTCACCTTATCTGTCTCAGAATAGTTAATCACAAAAAAGATCTTCTCCATGGAGTTGACCCACTATTCTGCAACTAGTGGATCAGAAGATCCACAAAATGCAGGTGGTCATTTCCGCATAAAACATTTGATAGCCAGTTTCTCCCTCTTTGGTGAAGGAAGAAGTTCCCCATTATTATGGTTATTACTCATAACCTGAGATAATTGGGTAATCATCACCATGATGTTTTGAACTCCACCTCCCAAATCATTGGGGATGTTGTTCGGGCAATCATTGCATTGGCCCTCGCAATAGTTGTTGGTCCGATTTCTCCTGGTTCCCACCATTTTCTAAAATAGAAAAGGATAGAACAAAACATAATGAAACATGTCATGAATAACTTATTCATTTAAACAATTATACCAAAAAAATAACATATGGGATCCCTAAGTAAATATTCTTGTGTTTATATTTTTACTTAGTCTCATACTAGAGGTTTTCTCTAGAGTTCACTAATCCTAATTCCCAAATTAACTAAACCTTTCCTCTGATACCAACTATAGCCACCCTGCCTTTTCATACATTACTATTAAATAATTTCAAATATAAACAAAATAATAGTATTACACATAGAAGATCCAAAGGTTTAGTGTCTTGGGAAAACTAGGACCACACACAACAAATATAACATCGAGCATAAACATTCATTTAATTTATTCCTCTATAGCTTCTTATTGGCACTTTTCCTCTCCATAGTACATGTAGACACCTGAGGATATACATAAAAAGGGTTGATATAAAATACCAGTAAGAGGATATATAAGAATAATATACCATGGGGTGAGCATAATCATGACATAGACAAAAGATTATGAACATGAGAGGATCATAAATAAAAGACATGAAGTGTGGCAATGCATAAAAATGAAACATAATGTCTTAGTGGTTAAATACCACACATACTTGTGAACCAAGCTAGAATCTTGTTCACACATCATTTCACATTTACTCATGAGATTCATCACTTTAACCAATGCATTGGAGCGCTATATAATTCCAGGCACACCCGTCACATTTAAACATTCATATTGCGCTATATAATTCCAGGCGCACCCGTCACATCATAACATCATCATTTATCATGCATGAAAAAATGAACATATAACATAAATAAACATAATGAACCCATGAAAAGTAATGAGTTTCATCTCATAATAACACCTTCATAAGCTTTGGGTTCCAAAAAGAAATAGGGAATAACCCACATGTTACAAGAACCGTCCACTTTGAGGGAGATGTAAAAGGGGAATTCTTAAAAGAAGAGTACTTTTGGAAAACATTTTGGAGGACATAAAAACTAGTGACAAACATGTATATCCCAGAAAAGTAAAGGAAATTATGAAAAAATGATCTTTGAGGAGTAACCATATCAAAAATGGAGTGAAAGAGGGAGAACCCGAAGGAAGAAAATTGGGTTCCAGATTTCCCCTTACCTTGTACCCGAATGCTTCCTTCTCTTTAATGTCCTGTATAATGACATTATATTTATTAATTAGAAATCCAAAACCATGTGTACATTAATAGGGTTAATTCTGGTTTCATTATGTCATATTATGTTCCTTTGGATGAATTATAAAGTTTAAAAACATTGTTTATAGATGTTCATTTTTTATGGATTTTCTTGGGTGGTTCACTTGTATTCTTAAATTGAAGTTTGGGTAGATCATGGGTAAACATACAGAAATAATATTACATTTTATTAGTGATATTACAGGATCTTGAATGATTTTATAATGAATTATATTATATCCATGTGGGTGAATCATTATATAAGAATTAAATGATGATTATTTGGGTTAATTTGAGCGGTTTTTGGATCACAACAAACTTGTTTTAACTTTTCACTTAGTAATATGGCCATAGGTTATTTCCAGAACTTAAAATAGAACACAATACATATAACATATTCTGGTTCAACCATAATAATGGTTTCATGACCAGATATGAAGGTATAAATGGAAGAAGAGAGCATGTCGTTTTTGAAGGTGATAAATTTAACACCTCATGAACAACGTTCTATTCAATAAAATAAAAGGAAGAGGGAAATGGGGTGGGGTGATATAATATACCATTAGCATCATAACATTAAATTAGATGTATAATACTGGATTTATAATACAATTTAGATGAAAAGTGGTGGGGATAGATCAAGAAATGAACTTGAACTTGAAAGGAAAACAAAGGAGAAGAGGGAGAGAAATTACCTCTTGAATCCTTCACTTGAGAACCTCCTTAAGGGCCTAAGCGTGGTATTTTGATGAGACCATAAGCTCTTGGACGTGGGGGAGGGTCTAGGGAAGATTATTGGGTAGAGATTAGACAATTCTTGAAGCTTGAGAGTAGTGGTTTGGCAAGAGGAGGGGGAGGGGTTATTTATACATGAGGAGGGAGGTGTTTTTGGTATAAAATATTAAATAAAATAATATATCAAGAGTTAGACTTGTAATAGTAGTCTTTTTGACATATTAAATCATATATTAATATAATATAATTATTTTAGGCTTTAATTCTTATTTATAATTCGAATTCATTAATTTATCAAAAGGAAAGTGAAAGAAAGAGAAAAAGACACTTTAAGAAATCACCTTTTAACTTTAGGATTTGGACTGTTCTTTTTAGGTTTGAGAATTGGATTTATTGTATTTTAAGGAAAAATTTATGAAATTTAATATAATTTGGCCGAAAATAAAGTTCTAGAATGTTTATTTCATCATTACATCATTAATGATGCAATTTAGTATACACTGATTATGCGAAAAACTGTATTTTTTACTATTCACCTGAAAATTGAAGTATTTCAGAAAAAACCCAAAAATTTACCCCTACCATTTGTAGAAGTTTAGAATCAAAAAATAAAGTCCATTTTTCAAAAATAATTTTCTAAATATTATTAATTTAATATTTAAATAAAATCATAATTTACTTAAAAAACAGTTTTTAAAATTAAAACTGATTTTATAGTGCTTCCAAAAATTACGTAGGGTCTTATAAAATTATCTAAAAACTTCAATACATTGATTCAATAATTTATGAATAAATTATATGGAAATAAATATTCTTTTAAATTAATTAATTAATTATAATTAATTATTTGACTTAGAAAATAACAAAACGTTTACTAAGGTCAAATTGTCACTTTCTAAGATGACTAAATTTTATTTAATTATCTATAGGTAATGTTACTCTTATATTGGATGATTTAATATTCATAAGTGTCATATTACTATTCATAAGGTTATGTTACTATTCATAAGGGTAGGTCACTGTTCACCAATTTTTTTGTTTCATTAGACTCCAAAAATCATCTTGAACATAACTGTGTATGTCAGATTTTAAAAATTCCAGACATAGGGGTGAAAAAATTATGTTTAAAGGTCACTTATCACTTAGTAGTTCATTATTTTGTGTTTTCATGTTATTTTATGACATAATTAGAAGAAGGGAATTTCCATTGAAAAACTTTGGGTCGTTACAATAAGGGTATAAGAACACGTTCTTAACATTTGAAAACCATTCCCTGTATATCACATATCAAAATCATGAGTCAGGTAAAAAATCATGGTTGGCCATAATACTAGAATCATAATGGAATAAAATAACACGATCCTTGAGTGTATAACATTAGAATAATACATAAGTTTGTGGCATATACATAATTATAGAAATTCATTTCCTTTATAGTCAAGGATCATTTTCAAAACTATCATAATGGAATGGATTCACTCCCCAAACCATCATAGTAATAATGGTTCACTCCTAATACTAAATTAGTGGATAGAGTCCCTTACTTGACATTGTTCACTCTCAATTCCAGTGCTTTTTATGACTTGAAATATCCATATTTACCCAATGAATTAGAAGGATATATAATTTAAGTCCCACAAGACACAAAATAAAAATCATAGAGATGTCTTTCATAAGATCTTAAAATAATCATCATATCACAACCCATGAAAAATGAAAAGATTTCATAAATTTTCATCATATAATAACCCATTTAAAGGAAATTGGTTTCATAAATATTTCACCAATTAATCATAGAATAACCCATGAAAAGGAATAAGGTTTATGAATATATTTTCGTGACAATAATAAACCATATAGATAAAGGATATGGATGGTATCCTTGTATCATAACCCCAATACAACATATTTAACATCTAATTATGTCATTTGAGATGAAAAATTATTTTAAAATATCATTTAGAATATTTTTGGAGTAAAATAACAATTTCAATTTAAAATAAATTATATAAAATCCAAAAAATTTATCAAATGTTAATAAAAAAATTATATTTTAAGAAAAAATTGGATACTTGTATATAATGCTTTAAATTATTTACTATTTATGATAGCATTAAATTTCATTCATGTCTTGTACATTAAAACAATGATTCCTTTCACATTTTAGGTAAAAAGTAAAAAGTAACTTGTTTCATAAAATGAAAATAAGTTTCATATTAATTTTTAAAAAAAAAATCAATAATGGGTTAAAATGACTTTAAATAATCATTGAATAAAATTGAAAAAAATCTTGAATTTTTTTAGAAAACATAGAGATGGAAGAGAATGATTTTTTGACCAAATAGATAAGTAAATTCACTTTTTCCTTAAAACATTATTTTAGTCCCTAGAGTAATTCAAGTGAGGTAAATTTGAGGAAAAAAAGTATTTCAAATAAATGAAAATAGGATTGTAAAATTCATGAGATTATTTATAGATAAATCATTAAATTTCCTCATTATAAACTTAGTCATAAACAATCCCAATAAACAATGAGATGGTAACATAAAACCCTTACATCGACTTACACTATCTTTGAAATTGATATTTAATTATTTATAACAAATTTAAAGTTATTAAAAAATTACCATAATAATGTGTATACTTATAATATAATATATGATCCCTTTATATCATTTCAACACCCATTCAACAATAATTCCTTTTTAAAATAGTTGTTTTCAGGTACAATTTGTTTTGTTTTTTTCATAGGAATCTCGCTATGGTAGTTTCAGTCCTTTTATATTGATCATGGTTGAATCATATCAATAATATTAATCAGTATATATATATATATATATTAAAATTCACCCATATAAGTTAGATATGGAAAAATGAATTATAGTGTTCACAGATACAATAAGGCGTATGTGCAGATGAACATTGTTTTGAATTTTCAGTGGATGAGTTGAAATAAAAAGAAAATTATAATTCAACTTAAAATAATATATTTCATATAATATTAATCATTTACATTCATCAAATCAAAAATTATTTCCATCCATATAAAATAGAAATAAAAAAATAATCACATAGCTTTGTGGAGGTGGTAGTCCACAAGTACGTACGAGCGACATTATAATTTTCCAATAGACTGGAAGGTATGAAGGTAAATATTATATTATGATTAAATAACCCTAATTATTTCATTAATATCATTTATAAATATTAAACCAACTATTATACCCATCCATAAAATATAGTGGTGAAAAATTAATTGTATCACTATGTGGAGACGGTAAGTTGTACGTACACATGAGTGATAATTTCACTTACCACTAGATGGGAATGATGGTGAACAAAGGTGTTTTCATAATAATAAAATTCTAGTATATTTAGGACACTTAATATATTATTTTATGAAAAATACAATATATTTTAGAGGAGGTAAAAGAAGATGTAAAAGGAATGTGATCAGTTATGGTGATTGCCTTTTCATTGAAAGAACTCTTTTAGATATCATATTAAGGATATGAGGGTTGGTATTTTGGAGACAAAAACACCTATAGAATGTGTATAAGTATTTTTAGAAGATAATTTTGTTGGTTATGGTTTATATATAAGTCCCAATGTGGTGTAAATAATAGAAATGAGGGGTTCCCTTTTACAAGTTATTGGATAAGTATAATTGGAATTTATAAATAGATTAAAATATAAAAAGGAAATTGTGAAGAAAAATATTTCAAAATGGAAATATATTTGAAGATAAGGTATGACTTGGTTAAAATACCATCAATTATTCAAAATTTTATTGGTTTATTTGGTCTTTTAAGCCTTATATTTTGGTATAAACCCTTAGTTAACCTATTTTAACCTTAACCATGACAACACATTTTTGACACATATAATGGTTATAATTTTACATGTAAGGTGACAATTGTATCATATATGGACAATAGATTATGGATTCAACACTATTTTATCCAGTATATCCTTTTTTAATATTTTTCTGATATATAAATAATTTTGAAACACATTATTTTCATAAAATATCATTAATTTCATTGCACACTATTCATTTAATTTGACATTAAAGACACTATGAAAAAGATGGAATTTGAATATAACAATTTAATACAATAATAATATGTTAAATTAATTTATAAATTTGTGGAACACTATAACTCATTCAATTTATATTAATTTTAATAATCTTAAAGTCATTTATTTTATTTTTCTATTTGTTGAAGAAATAATGTGTTAGTGGTATGAAAGAATATAAGGTAATTATATAGTCAATAAAAACTATAAATAGATTTAAATCAATAAGAAAATTTAATTATTCTCAAAATAAACACTAATATTCCTTCACATCTTGATTTTCCCCTATGTAAAAAATAAGAAACATTTAAAAGGAAGAGAGTGACATTTTATTTTATTTTTTATATAAATATTATATAGGTTATTTTTATGGATAAGTGTCCCTTAAACAATTAAATTTAGATCCTATGGGGATAATGGTAAAATTACATTTATCCAATAGTATTTAAGATGAAAATTGGTGACTTTACCATTTAGTTTTAACCTAGGATAACCCAAATTACCCTTCAGTAAGCTGATAATTTTTACCATGGTCACTATTCAAAATACCTAAAAATAAAAGGGGGATTTTTATAAAATATTCACATCCCAATTAAAATTATGTAATCCAATTTTCAAAATTAAATTTTTATAAGTGGTATAAATTATTATTAAAATAAGTCTACAAGACATGAAGAAAACCATTTTTAGAGAATGTATTTTAAGCATAAAAATAGATATAATCTTTTACCATGCCTATGAAAAACATTATATGTATATCAAAAAATTTTATTGAATGTAAAATAATTAAATTACATCAAAACCATTCATCAATAGTTATTAATTTAATTCATTTTGATAAAAATACTTTTGGGGAATAAAAAAGGTTTTTTTCCAAAGCATCTCTATTATTTTTAGATCTTTTTTATTTATAATTATATGATAACCAATTAATTAATTTTATAAATATTTAAAACATAAATTTTTCATAATTTATTTATTCACATTCATACCCACCAATCCAACGACTATGTGAGAACTGTCACATTAAATAACAAGATTTTAATAATATATCACGATTCATTTAAACTATGTGTGACATGTAAAGCAAGATAATAAAGAAATAAACATTATTTAATGAGAAATACAATTTATAATAGCATGTTGTTACATTATACCACCTTAAAATGAATTTATCTATTGAAATTCAGTCACTATGATATTAAAAATTATCGATATCTTAGTTTTGTCACATCCTCAGGTTCCCATGTAGCTTCATTAAATTTCAGATTCCTATAGAGTCCTTTCACTATGTGAGTACTCTTATTCCATATTGATTTATCCCTATGATCCATGATTTATAATCAATTTTATTCATAGGAAAATTCAATATCTGGTGATTTTACCTATATGTTCAGTACATGTGATAGATCATTTATGTACTTCCTCAGGAGAGATAAATAGAACACATCATGAACTTGAGAGAGGTTTGGTAGATGTTCCATGTGATAAGCTATTGTCCCTACCTGACCAAGAATCTGGAAGGGAAAAATATACCTTGGTTTAATCTTTCCTTTCTTCCTGAATCTCATAATCTTATTCCGTGGAGAAATTTTTATAAATACATTTTGACAAAATTCAAAATCAATATCTCATCAATAATTGTCATCATATCTTTTTTATTGAATACAAGAAACCTTGATGTGATTTGGAACATCTCTAAATTTCTATTTCATTTATTTATCATTATCATGTGTGAATTAACTTCATTCTTCAACTTCATCCCAACATTTTGGATTTATATACTTCTGTCTACAAAGGGCTTCATAAGGATCCATCTTAAATCTTGAGTGAAATATATTTTTGTAAGAAAACTCAAATAGAGGAATGTGTTTATCCTAAACATATTTAAAATATATAAAGAGTGATCTTAGAATATTCTCTAGGGTTTTAATGGTCATCTTATAATAAACATCAATCTGAGGATGATATTAAATACTGAAACTTTACACTACATCTAGATCACACTAAAGACTTTTCCAAAACATTGAGGTAAACCTTAGATCCTAATCAGATAAAAAAGTTTTTCATAATTCATGAAAACTTTACACATATTTAATTTATATTCTATCAAGATGATCAAGAGTGAAATATTCTCTAATAGAAATGAAGTGCGATGACATTTTAGGGTGATCAAATACAACCCAAATAGAATTATGGCCATTAGATGTATTGTGGATTCCAATGAAAAAATCCATGGTGATGTCTTCCCATTTTCATTTTGATATAGGTAATGGTTGTAAAATTTTCTTAGACATCTATCTCTCAACCTTAAATTACTAGAATACCAAGAAACATGATATGAATTCATCAATATCTCTCTTAATTCATTCCCATAAGAAATAATTATTCATATCTCTATAGGTCTTTATACTTCATGGATGAATTTAGATTGAAGAACCATGAGCCTCATCCAATAGATAATGCTTCAAATTTAGTATGAAAATATCACATATACAGTTCTTGAAACTTCTCATTCTATCAAAATTATGGGTGAACTCAGGGACATTTATAACATTCTTCTATAGTTATACATCTTTATTGTAGGTATATTTAATCCTCACATGGGTTGGTGGTTAAACAATAATTTTTTGCATGAGAAGATTTATACCCTTCCTTCATGATTTCTAAATCCATACACTGAAAATCTAGAAATTTTGGATCTTTTGTGATCCTAATAATGGATAATATAGCATTATCCTTTCAACTCAAAGCATCACGAACCTTTCTCACTTTCCCAGGGTGGTAATATATTAGGAATTCATAATATTTAATAATCTTCTACCATATTACCTAGATCATTTTCAAATATTTATATGTAAATATATACTTTAATCATTTATGATGAGTATATATATTAAACCTTTCCCCATAAATATAATGCCTCCATATTTTAATACAAAAATTATCACAACTACCTATAAATTATAAGTTGGTTAATTTCTCTCTTGAAGATTCAATTGTTAGGAGGCATTAGCTATAGCCATGTAATTATTTATGAGGACACATACCAATACCTTCTATGATTCATTTATATATATTAAAAACACCTCTCTAATATAGGGTAATGTAATCATATGTTCAATGACTAACCTTCTCTTATGTTCCTTGAAGTTTTCCTTACATTCATATGTCTAAAAGAACTAATATATCTTTTAAGTTAACATGGTGATTAGATTAGAGATTCATGATAAATTTTTGACAAAGAATAAATAATATCCCAAAAATCCAAGAAAACTATGTGTCTCAGTCACATTGTTTCTTCTTGGTCAATATTCAATAACTTCTGTCATTGATGGATCCACTGATATACCCTATATTGAGATTATATGACCCAAAAATTAAACATTTTATAAAAAAATAAAAACATTGAGATTTTTTCAAATATGTTATCCTTTATTAGGGACTTCAATACAATCATATGTTGACATTTTGATCATCCTTTCTCTTGGAATATATAAGAAATTCGTCAATAAAGACTAAAAAAAATAGATTACAGTAATATCTAAAGAAAATATTCCAAAAATCAATGATGATAGAAATAGAATTATTAATACCAAATTGAATCACTATATATTAAGTGTTCATACCTCATAAATAATGGATTTATATACCCATCATCCATGTTGGCCCTCAATTTATGATATCTAGAATAATGTTAAATCTTGAACAACTATTGACCTCCACAAAGTTGATCAAACAATTAATCAAGACAGGGTAGAGGATACTTGTTTTTGATTATGATATTTTTATATTCCAGATAATCAATAAATATTAACATCAATCCATATTTATTTTTAACAAAAAGAATAGGTTCACCTCAAGGTGATTCAATTTTCTGAATGAATCCATTGTCAAGATTATACTGGAGTTGATTCTTCAATTATGGAAACTCAATTAGGGTCATTCTATATGAAGTCTTTGAAATTGGTGAAACACTAAGTATGTGTTATATGAAAAAATCAACTTCACAATTTGGTGGTGGAATTGGAAACTCATATGAGAATAAATCAACAGACTCCAAAAAAATAGGCATATCATCAATTATGAGTTTCTCCTAAATCATCTTAGATAAACACCCATTTTGAATAGGAATCAAGACACATAAAATAGATGTAGTTTCCATTAGAATTTTGTATTTATCATTTCACTGATAGATAGTCATAAATTTATATGGAATATCAAGTTTCACTTACCTTACTGATAAATTATTGTGAAATTATTATAAGGAAACCAAATCCATTACAAAAATAACATCAAATTCAACCATAGGGATACTAATTAGATTTATGAGAATCAGATTCCCAAAAACATCAATCGAAGAAGAATCATAGACTTGTTATGTGATCATCATACCATTAGGGGTTTTCATGGTTAATTAAACATACAATCATTTTGCTTGTACTGTGATACCCATATAAAATTCTACAGATAATAATGAATGGGTAGATCTATAATAAAATAATACATTAATAGTTCTACAGTGGATGGTATGTGTACCTTTCAACGCATTGTTGTCTTACCCCTCATTAGCAATAGTGATCACATGATATTTACCCCTTTCTTTAAGTATTAGAGGTTAATTATGTCAATTATCCTCATTTGGATTTGTATTTGGGAACTAGTTAAAATAATTCCCATAATCCATGCATTTGAAACACTAGAGTGTGGGTGGTTTATTCTATGGAGTATTTATCTATTTTTGTTAATAGATATCTTCTTCTCATCACATCAGCATTAGATTTCTTGATGACCTTCCATTCCACACAAAAAACATTTACTGGTACCCTTATGAAAATTTACTCCATGTTTCCTTCTACACATGGAGTATAAAGGATGGCTCATCTTCTTCTCTCCTACGATTTTAGAATTTCCATTGAATTTCATCTTACTTTTCTAATCAAAACAACAAGATTAACAGGAAAATATAATATCTATCTCCACTATAATAAAGGATCAACTAATTTATCCATAGATATAGAAGTCCATTATGGATGACACTCATTGAAAGCTTTGTTTTAAGCCATTGAATAATCGATCAACCATACTTTTAGGTTAAATGATAATACCATAAGTGTACCTCACAAGTCTTGTAAAACATGACTCATAGGTACCAACATATTTTTCATCCTTTTACTTTAGCTCAAGTAATTAATTATTCATTTTCATACAAAGAATACAAGTCATGTACTTATTAAAAATAAGATCCTAAATTCATCTGATTTTAAAGAGTGAATTTCCTCTAGTTGCCTTATGTTCTTGATAAGAGTCCACCATCAATCTGCTTCACCTTCCAAATGATAAACTTCTAAAATAAAAATTTCATGTTTCGAATACTAAATAATGGAAAATATCTTTTTAGTGGTACTAATTAATTTCTCAGAAACTAATAGACCACAAGACACAAAAAATTAAGGTGAATGTTGCCTCGTGAAGGACTAAACATAAAATTGTTTCCAACCATGTTCATTCGGAAGTTCTCAAAGATTATTATCTTGATAAAGTTACATAAGCATAGAGACAATATTTTTCATTCTATCTCCCAAAAATTTTGGTTTATATTGAGGAAAATAATTTTATTTTCTATCATATTCATCAATAACATGATTCTTTTTTCCTCCAAAAATTAAATAAAACCAAAAAACATAGAATTATCAACAAAACTAATTATGGAAAACCAAAAAAGCATGAAAAATAATTTATAGGATGTCTAAATAATATCACCTTATCTTAAATATATGACATATTATTATTTTTATAGGCCATCCATAATCATCATATCTTCAAATCCTTTATAATAGTTCATTAAAAAAAAGTGGATTAACCCTTTCATATCCCCTAGGAGTTTCAAACTATGTCTATAGTATGCTAACGCAAACCATGCACCAGAATGATAGAAAATATATAATTGGCCAATAAATTTCAGGTTAATGATTCCTAGATTCATCTATTCTAAAAAATCACCCATTTTTAGTGTTATGAAAGGTAGGGTTTTCTAATAAAATCATACAACTTTGTTTACCATAACATAGGGTGTTATCTTATACGTAGGATTATCCTAAGGATTCTACTTAATGTTTTCAAATCATTGTTTTCAAAGGTAACTATACCTTAATATAATACAAACTATAGAGACTCATACTTTTCATACCTAAATATCACAAATTTTTCAATGAATATTCATTTTATAACATAATGATCCATTTTAAAATTTTATAGGTCTAGTGCCTTTGAAAACATGGATACATAAATAACTAGTTCATATAAAATTTACATCTTCTCCCACTTAATTATTCCCAATTGGTATCCTTATTATAAACATCAAACATAAAAATTTTCTTCACATACTAGGGAGTGTAAACATTATAAAGAGTGATATTAGAGGCTTTGTAATAGTAAACATGGGAGACATAATTGATCACATAAGCATAATATAAGAATAAAGGTTTGAGAACATGATATAAAAATTTTAAAACCATACCCTACATATCATAGATCATAAAAATGAGTCATGGAATAAATCATGGTAGTTCATAAGGCATGAATCGTAAAGTAATCAAAGAACATGATCAATGAGAGCACAAAATTTTCATAAGACATATGTTTTTGAATAAAAATAAGCATAGAAAATAATTTCCTTAGTAGTCAATAATCATTTACAAGACTATCATTGTAGATTGTGTTCAATCCCCAAACCATCATAGTAGTCAGGGATCACTCTCAAGACTATCATAGAGGATAATGACACTTAGTAAATTGGATTCATCACCCATTCCATTCCAATTTATCTCAGTAGATATTCATAAAGCTTCTATATAAAGGATGAGGATTGTATCACTAAATAATTTCCCCAGTAAAACTTAGGTAACATCTAAGGATGTTATCATCGATGAAAAATTCAATTCTAAGATCACTTGGAAGACATCTTAAGGAAAATAAGCTTTTCAATTCCAAATCACTTATTTAGAATCTAATAATTACCAAAATATTATGGAAAATATTTTATTTGAAAATATCCTTGAAACATTTTAAAGGAATATTTAATTTATTTAGTAGTCATGATGGTGTAAAATTCCATTCATGTTGTATACCTTAAAAGAAAGATTCCTTTCACATTTTTGGTAAAAATTAAAATGCACCTTGTTTTAGAAAATAAAACGAAGATTCATATTAAATCATTTTGTAGAAATTAGATCACTGGTGAAAAATAATTTAAAAATTATAATATAATATTAAAAACAATATTAAAAACATTTTTATAAAACATGTACCTGGAAGAGAAAGGATTTTTTTATCGAAGTGATAAATTATTTCATTTTTTACATAAGAACATTATTTCAGTCTCTTGAGTAGGTAAAGTGAGGGGAATTAGAGGAAAACATGTATTATAAAGAAATAAGAATAGGATAATAAAATTCATGAGACTATTTATATATAGATCATAAAATCTCATTATCAAATACTTAATCTTAAAAAATCATGATTAACAATGAGATTGTAACATACAACTTATACCTCGACATCCATTTTCTTTAAATGTGTTGTATCCTACTATATAATGTATTTAAATTGATAATAACAGTATAAAAAATAATATACATA
Source organism: Viscum album (assembly GCA_963277665.1). Taxonomy (NCBI): domain Eukaryota; kingdom Viridiplantae; phylum Streptophyta; class Magnoliopsida; order Santalales; family Viscaceae; genus Viscum; species Viscum album. The sequence goes on from OY728161.1 coordinate 435,245,290, forward strand.
ATTATAATATTATATATTATCCCTTTATAACATTTAAATACCCAATTTTCTATAATTATGTATTAAAATCATCATTTTTTGGTGTTAGTTGTTTCATTTTATCATAAGAATTTATGTTCGGTAGTTATCATAATTATAATTTGATCAGGTTTAAATCATATATATAATTTTAATAATTATATAAATGTCATGAATATTCATAACATACATATTTATATTCATCCATAGAAGTTATAGATAAAAAAATTAATTAAACCATTCATGGAGATGGTAGGACATATATATAGTTGAATGTTGTTTTCAATTTTCAATGGAAATAATGAAAGAAAGATAAATAATAATTCAATATTAAAGAATAATTATTTTAAATATAAATCATATATATTAATCAAATACATACTTATTAACATACAAGTAAAAAAGATATAAAAAATGTATCATATTGCTTCTTGGAGGTGGTAGTCCATACGTACATACGAGTGACATTATTGTTTTCAAAAAAATTGTAAGGTTAAAAGGTAGATATTATATTATCATTAAAAAGAAAAATTATTTAAAAAATATCATATATAAATATTAAACACATAATAATAAAAATCGATAAATGACAGTAGTGAAAAATGAATTTAATCACTATGCTGAGATGGTAAGCCACACCAGTGATACTTTCAAATCCAGCTTGATGAGAAAGAGGGTGGATAATTTTTTTTAGAATAATAATAAAATTTGGGAATATTTAGGGTAATTAATTTATTATTTTAATATAAATACCATTTATTTTATATGAGGTAAAATAAGAAGTAAAAAGAAAATGATTGGTCAAGGCTATTACCTCTTCTTTGAATGAACTCCTTTAGATCTCCGTTTAAAGATACTGGGGTTGTAATTTTAGGAATACCAACAGCAATAGAACGTGTGTAATTATTTTTAAAAGATAATTTTTTAGGGTATGATATATCTATATGTACCAATGTGGTGTAAATAAGAGAATGGAGGGGTGACATTTTATATGTGAGGGGAGGGGAACTCTGGGAATTTTTTAATATATTAAAATATAAAAAATGACATTATCTAGAAATTGTTTTCCAAATGGATAAATATTCAATGATAAAGAAATAATAATACCATCAACCTATAAAATTTGGATAGGTTTAACTCATGGGTTAAACCATATCTTTTGGTTTAACCCCTTAGTTAACATATTTTAACCTTAACCATGGTAACATATTTTTCACTCTTAAAGAGTTATAATTTTACATATAAGGTGATAATTGTCTCATAAATGGAAAAGGAGTTTCATTTTAGACCATATATTATAAAACATCTCTTTTATTAATATTTTAATGACTTTTAAATTATTTTTTAAATTATTATTTTCATAAAATATCATTAATGTCATTTTTAACTCAATTCATTTAATTTGACCTTAATGACACCAATAAAAAGGATAAAATTTGAATTTAATACTTTAAAAAAACTTTAATATGGTATATACATCAATAAAATTCGCGGAATACTATAAATCACTCATTTTATATTACTTTTAATATTTTTTAAATCATTAATTTTATTTGTCAACTAATTGAATAAATTCTGTGTTGGTGTTGTGTGAGCATTTTAGGTAATCATATAATTAATAAAAATTATAAATGAATTTCCATCAATAAAAAATTTAATTATTCTCATAATATCAATTATTATTTGTTCACAACATTCTTTTTTCCCTATGTGATCACATAAAATATATTTAAAATCAAGAAAGTGAAATTTTTTATTTTTCATATATTTAAATATTATATAGGTAATTTTCATGGATAAGTGTCCCATAAACAATTAAATTTTGAGAATAAGGTGATAAAGGTAAAATTACATTCATCCAATAAGAATTATGAAGAAAAATAATAGCCTTATCATTTAGTTTAAACCTAGGTTAACCCATTTTAACATTTAAAGAAGTGATCAATTTTTTAAAGGTTACTAATCATAATGCTTAAACATATAAAGAGACTATTTATAAAATTTGGACCATATAATTAAAAATATTTAATCCATTTTCATAATGAAATTAATTTAAGTCAAATAAAATAATATTAAAATAATTTTGCAGAACGTGACAAGAACCATTTTCAATAAATACATCTTTTTATATAAAACAATATTTATTCCTATCCCATGCTGGAAAAAAATTAAATGAATGTTAAATAAATTGTTTGAATTTATTATATATAAATTAAATTAAAATAATTCACTAATAGTGACAAATTTTATTTATTATGAAAAAAATATTTACATAGATAATTTTTTTTAGAAAAAAACCCTTTATTTTCAATTGATTCTTAATTTCATTTCTATTTAATTGATGACCAATGAAATAATTTTATACATATGTAAACCATAAGTTTTTAATAATTCAGTTATTCATATTCATACCCACAAATACAAATTCTGTTTAATAACTATCACATTAAATAATAATTTTTTTATATTATATCACAGTTCATTTAAACTCGACATTCCCTGTAACACAATCTATCAAATAAAAAAATATATTTGAAGAGAAATGTATTTTAAAATCTATAGTTGTTACATATATAGTATCTAAAATCAAATAAATTAGTGAAAATGGAATTTTTTTAATAAGCACCACCAATTGATACTTTTTAGGTTTCTCATTTGATAACCATATTTTCCCATATTTCATCTATGTTGGAGTTGTATTATGAGTTTTTTATAACAACCCATAAATTTAAAAATATTTTTATTATAGAATTAATGGATCACTGAGTCTCTATAAACACCACTTTTTTATAACCTAGCCATGTAAACATAAGTTTTTTCACTTCTGTGATGTGAATTTTGAAAATATGACATACACGACTGCGATGAGTAAGTTATTTGGAGTCTGATAAGAAATTTTTTTTTGTGAATAATAACCTACCCTTATTAATAGTAACATAACCTTATGAATAGTTATATACCATAATTAATATTAACCTTACCTATGATAGTATATAAATAATATTCAAGTTGGAGTACGATATACTTGTGTTTTGGAAAAAGTAAATAAATGTTTTAAAACTTTTTTTTAGAATAAATTATGATTTTAATTAAACATTAAATTAATCATATTTAGAAAATTATTTTTGAAAAATGGTCTTCATTTTTGGATTCTACATGTAGAAAAATTTTTGGGGTGAATTTTTGGGATTTTTTTGAAATACTTTAATTTTTGATGAATAGTGAAATACCATAATTTACAAAATAAGCTAAATACACTAATTATAGATTCATGTATGATGTTATACTGATATAAGACCAATTTATTCGGATTCACATGATAAAATTAGTATTCTTTGTCATGGAATACTCACTATTCCTTGTCTTGTGGAGAAATAATAAATTAATGAATATAAAATTGAGAAATCCCATCTCCCCTACACTATAAAAACCCCTCATCATTCCCTCTTCTCTTCACTCCTATAAAGCTTTGTTACTTCTCCAAAATCTGCCCAAATATCCTCCCAACCTCCTCTAACACTTGAATAAATCCATGGTCTCATAAAAAGACCAAAAACTCTCTCTTAAAGAGGCTGTCAAGGAAGTTTGGTTCAAGAGTTAAATCCCTCTTTTCAATTCTTTGTCTTTCCTTCCAAGTTCATTTGTTTTCTTTTTCTAATATTACCTCTCCTTATCAAAATTTTGTGATGAATCTAGTAACTTTAATGTATTGGAATGTTTTAATTATAGTGTAATAAGTTATCATCATCTCTTCCTTTTACCTTCTTTTATACTAGTAGCAACCATCCGAGATGTGTCAATTTACCACATTCAAGGACGATGGGATTTCGATTTCTATTATCATTATAAATTATGTTCATGAAACCATTATTTTTATGGTTGAAAAATATTATTATATATATAACATACCCTATGTATGGTTATGTAATACCTTTGTACAAATGGTATTAAGTTATAAATAAAAATGAGTTCGTTGTAATCAAAACCTACAAATTAACTAAAATAGTTATCATTAAAGTTATATAGAATAATTCATCCTCATTCCATGTAACCAAATTATATAAATGAACACTAACACCTATAGGTGATAATAAATAATATTCAAATTCAGTTTTGGATATTTACTTCCATTCTACATGAACTCCATTACTTAAGAACAAGTGAACCGATTATGAAAATAAAGAAAACGAACACTGCAGAACATAACAATTCAATATAATAACTTATCATGAAGAGAATAAATGAACTAAAAAGAATTATGATAAAATAAATACATCTATAATAGGTTCTGAAATAATTTATTAATAAGTCTAATTTCATATTACAAGACCTTATGTTCAAGAGAGGAACACATTCAGACTTAATGTAAGGGGTTTCTTTATCTCACTTCCATTTTTGTGAGGTTTCTCGTATTCACTACTAATAATTGTGTATGGTGTATGTATAATCCAATTGATATAAAATTTCATAAATATATTTATTTTCATTGTATTAAATGTATCATTTTAATATTATTAATTTTGGGTCATAAAAATCGATTGATTACAAAGTGGTAAGGGTTTTTCCACCCAAACCTCCATTTTCATTCGAGTTACTTTTATTGTATAATTACCTCAATGAAACTATTGTGTATTATTATGTACTCCTAATAAATTATGTGTGAGTGTTATATATATGTTCACTAACTAGAATCATTCCTTATTTTACGGATAGTTACATTTTTTAAAAGGAACTTTCAAAATTGTTTCCGAAATACAAACCTGATTCAAGGGATATTTTCAAATTCTTACCCATTTTCAAGTGTACTCAAAAATAAGTTTTAAGAAATGATTAGTTTTATAAAAACACTAATTTTTTCATGAAAAATTATCTTGGATCATTTCTAGATTTAAGATAGCAAATTCTCCTTTCCAATTTAAAATTCTCTTTAATAATTTCTTTAAAATGCTCTAAAATGTTTTATTTACAAAGAATCTTAAGAACTCTTTTTACATGATTTAACTTTAGTGGGAAACAATTTATGCCTAAAATATAATTTAAATGTACTAGTATTTAATTTTATGAGGTATTCATGTTTAAAATATGATTTCATGGAAAATATAAATGATTTTCCAAAAGGAATCTTCTTTCAAAAGTAAAAAGGAGTTTTCTCATCTCTCATTAACTTTTATGAGATATAAGCATTGTTCACCACTTACTTATTTCCAGTGGTGTATGTACTGCCCTTTTTTATATCATATCAAGAGTATCCTTTTTCTCATGATATTCTAAGGGATTATGTTTTGAATGTTTCAAGGTGGTATGGGACACTTTGGAATGTTTAAGGATTATTTCCTCAAGAATTTTTCAATGGTCTCATTTATAAATATATTCATCTATGTCAACATCCTTTGTTGAATATTGTAATTAATTGAGGCTTATCTATTATGATATCATCTAAAATATGTTTTTTAAGGGTTTCTTGTTATTCTGAATATGGATGTTCTATCTTGATATCATTCACTATATTATTCTGAATGGTTAGTTTTTATGTTCAATTATTGGGGAATGTTATTTACATTTCATATGTTAGTTTCCATATGAATGTATATGTTGATTATGTTCACCCCTTTCATATGAGGAATTCATTGGACATAGTAAGTGTCGGGTGGGGCCCACTATATCCCCTTGGTGCATCGGTAGGTCTCATGTGACAAACTACGGTCTTGAAAAAAGGCCTTGACAAAATGATTATTTATGGTCTTGGCATGAGGCCTTAACGGTATGGTTAGGTTGTCCCGCATTATACACTCCCTCATTATGAAAATAGAATTTATGGTTCATGTGGTTATTAGACTAGTATAATACCCATGATTATGTTTATTTATAGAATTACTTACTTAGCTCTTATTCCTACCATAATATGTTCAAGTTTTTGTTAAAGGCACATGTTTTTAGGTATTCAACATGCCTAATGTTTATGTTATGATATATTCTGCTGTATTTCTTACCCTTACTGTGTGTTTGAGCTCAACCCTTTCATTAGTTTTTCCTTTCACTGGTTAAGAAGAAGAGATCATTTATTGAGTCTTCAAGGATGCAATTTATTATCTTTTGTTATGTATCATATTTTTTTAAATTTCAAAATGTAAAATGGGTTCCATGTATGTATCTATTTTCTTCAAGACTACTAAACTGGTCAGTCTTTCAGGATGCTTATTCCTTGTTTATATACCAATGTAATAAAATAAGGCACTGGCTCTGGGAAACTGGGGTCAGGTCCTTACATTTATGACTCCTAAAATATGTTGGAGCGTCAAAACAATTAATAATATTTATAAAAGATATATTTGGTTTTTTATGGTGTTTATGTACCCATATTGTAGATTTTTTCCATATAAGTTAATTTTAATTTCAGTTTTTATTTTATTAAATAAATATTACATGTAGTTGAAAAATTTATTGCTTATATAATTGGGTATCTCAACACACATTAGCTCCAAAATGGGAGAACCTTCATTTGTGGTTTTATGGATCTTGAACACATTTCAATGGTTATTCAATATTCGAGTGATCATGTTAGAGTTAAAAATATATTTTAAATATTTGAAAATATGAATATTTATTTTTGGTTTGTTTTATTACTTTATGGGTACAAAAACTAATATAATAATGAAAAACTATTAATTAAAAAGTTTTTAATATCAAAATTTTTATATTTTAGTTTTCATTTTATGGTATGATTATTCATCCTGCTTGAATGGATGCCATTTTGGTTATTCTCTTTAATGTGTAGAGTATATAAAAGCATTAAAAAATTATTGAATTCATGGCTGGTATTTTATTCTATAAGATATTTATTCATAAAATTTCCTACTTTATATGATTTATTAGTAGATATATGAAAATATTGGTCATGGGAATAATTTAATGATTTTCAATTATCAATAATTATTCCATATAAAATGAAATATGTCAAATAATACATAAATGAATTTTATATTACTTAATACTTGTTTGTTATTAAATAAATACTAGTACTTATTTTTAATGTATTATTTCATAACTGTCATGTTAACATAAAAAAAATCTTTTGAAATTGGTCAATATAATTTATGATTCATGTTTTTTATTATCCTAATCAGGATAGTTACATATTTTCCTATGTTTGGTTCCATCACAACTCTTATGTTTCACACCCAATATATTGTATTTAATAATTTTATAACATCGACTATTTTTATAGGTTTTAATGATGTTAAATTATATATGGTTGAAGTCATAAACCACATTTTATTTTTATTATAAAACTATATATTGGTATGGTTAATTCATAAATTTAAATTATAAAGTTATTTGAAACTAATTTTTGTTCTTGTTATATTTTAAACAAAGCCTATTATTCTATTTTTTTTGATTTTTTTACTACATGTTGTACTAAAAATAATTTTATTGTTCTTAGGATGAATTATTTTAAAAAAAACTAAAAAAATTGGAATAAAAATTAGTTTTCTATAAAACTGATATTCAAACATACTTTTAGTCTTGGTTTCACAAAAATATACATCGAATTTAAATTAAAAGTGGCAATTATTTTGAACATTCTATGATATTTTCTTTAGAAACTATTTTTGAAAGTCCAAAATATGGTATAATTTTGGAGAATCATTTTTTGTTTTTTGGAAAATGGATGATAAAATTATGTTTCAATGTAGGGTTGAAATAAACATTGTTAAAAATTTATTTTAATATTTTTTCTACTGACGTCACTTTTTTAACCATTATTAGAAATGAAAAACTGATTTTAAATGGGTCCTTTTTAGCAGTGTACAGAGTAATGAATATAATTACATTTAATTATTTCCCACATCATTATTGATCATAGATGACCCAAATAGTCATTCCATATAATAAATTCATTATTATCACCAGAATTTAGGCTTTCCATATTTCTCTAGATTGTAAAATTATAAATATAGTATAATACTAAGGGAACTCCTAGATGTTTTTTGTAAATCAGTTTGATCTCATTTTTAATTATTGTTTTATAGAGTCATAAATCAACCCCTTCATACAAATCCTTTATGTGAAAACTATTTCCACAGATATCTTTAAAACCTATAAAATTTAAATGGTACAGAAAAGAAAAAGGCACTATTTATTAAAATATTTGTACGACCAAGTCGGAATATTTTTTCTCTTCTAAGGACTTAAATTAATTTATCACTATCAGTTAATGTATATACATGATAAATACCCATTTTAATATTGATATGATATTTCTCATATTTAATTTTTTTACATCATCACACAATGAATGAGAAAAATTTCTTTAACATGGGGACTAATCCCAATAGAACATTTCATAACATTAATTTCTATTAAAAAAAATATAGAATTTAGATAATAACTAAAATAAACGAATTAAAGTAAAAAAAAAACATCTATTAAACTAAAATAAAAATTCAATAGTATAACTTCATCATGAGAATATATGATGTGAAGATACTCTTGATACCTTTATAGATCACAAAATAATTATATATATCAAAATTTATAATGTAATTTTCATATTTTTAGGCCTAGCCTGCAAAGTTTTCTCTAACACCTTTTTATTCCCTTTGACTAATTGTTGATAAGGGTCAATAAAATTCTTCAGTATATGACATTTATACATATATTTACCCTTCATTACACATAAAAAACATTTTATTTCATCATTATTTGTTTTCATTTACTGCAGTAGTTCATTATTTGAAAACATATAATAGTGAACTTTACTGTTACCATTTGATGTTTGACCATCATTAGTAGATAGTTTTCATCAACCTCAACTTTCAAAATGCATTACATGACCAAAATTATATGTTGTTGAATTTAGTTTAGGGAATATGGATTCACTGGGCTTATTGATTCCTCATTAGGGGTTCACTATTTTTTATAAAAAATAAGGCAAGTAAGCAATTTTTGTGTACTTTATAATGGAAATATCATGATATTATTGTTTTAATATAACATGTGAGGTATGGAAAGTAGATTATGTTTTTTATAATATCAATTTCACTAATATTATAAAAAAATAATTTAATTTTTTATGTGATCATAAAAAATGAATGTTGTATTCACTTGTCGATTTAGAATCATTCAATCAGAAGTGGATCCAATTGTATCAATCTCTTGTTAAAATTACCTGTTGTAAGTGATCATATATTTCATTGATATTTTTATATAAAATTAGAGGGTCCTTTAATATTTGTTATATTTTATTAAAACATTCATGGTGCTAGTGGTGAAGTAATATTACGTCTTTGGTACAGTCTTGAGTGGATAATAAGATTTCCATCTTCAATCATCTCACTTAGTCCATTTGTGTTGAGGTGCTTCTCTACATTGAGAATCCATGAAAAGTAATTATTTTTATATGTATCAAGATAATGAAATGTAGTATTCATAATATTTACCATATAATATTTATCATTCAAATAAAATGGAAATTTATTCTAAATATAACCTCATTATGATAATACATTGTGAAACTACTAGAACAGTGATTAAAACTAGAATTAATTTAAAAATCAGAATCATGGGATCAATCATTGGTGAAAATTATCATTGATGGAATTAGATTTCAAACATGAATATGGTGATGATGAATGGAAATGAAAATATAATAGTTAGATGGGAATTAGAGAGAATATAGTGTAGAGGGCCAACAAATCACTAATTTCGTTAACATATTTTCATATATATGGAGTACATGTGATTTGATCCACAAGTTGAGATTAATCACAAAATTTATTTATCCAATTGTTGAAATATTAATGGTTTGAGAAATAAAATTTTCCCATTATGAGGGGTTTAGGAATTGAGGATTCCACATGAATGAATAATTGTGACATACACACATAATAATTTATCTTTTTATAACATGAACTAATAAAACCAAAAAACAAATCAATGGAATTAATGTTTTAAGATGCATAAGAGATACCCTTGAGAGTGAAGATCATATATGGAGGACTGCAAGGATTATTATAAGGATGGTAGAATTTTTAAAGAAAATAGACCTAAGAATTTTCAAATAGCCATAAATATAAATTGAAATCCACTACCATCACATCCACTCAGAGTATTTTTTCACTTCAACACTGAAACCATTGGAAGGTAAATTCCCCATTATTATGCCTATGTTGGAGTTTCTAAAGAGTCCAACATATCTTCTGAAACCTGATACATGTTAATAATCATTGAATACTTTCACTGATGTTTGGAATCATTAATATCATTGATGAACTTTCAATACAATATAGAATAAGAGGTGGATTTTTTGCTATAAAATACTTGGTAACACTAATCTATTCTCATGAGGTTCAAAAGAAAAATATTTATCCACTCATTCAATAGTAGGTCTAATAACATTATAGTTTCTTTTGTCAAATTGAATTTCAATTCAAATATACATTCACATGTCTTATCCATTTATAACCTAACTCCAAACTTAGTAATTTTGGCATCAGATGGAATGATTAGTATAATCATAGTTCATCACACTAAAATCCATGAACAAAACGAATTTTGGTTGTCATTTGATATATACACATATTGGTTTACTAATGTAGTTTCTCACTCAGTAGCCTCATGCCTACTAATGAGGCGTCTCTTTCCTATGTTCAGAAAATTCATGCTTTTATGATTAATGACTAGTAGAGCCAGTGGGATGATTAAAATCAAGATACCCACATAATCGATGGTGAGAAGGTGTAATGGGATTATAGAGTGTATATTTTAGAGTTTATAGAATTTTTTCACCATAAACCATGGGATCTAGTTATCCACTTACACTTGTCCATTATTGAGTTAGTTCACCAGGCAAGGGATTTGTAATATGGGATCTCACTCATCCTTCAATACCATGATAAATAACAGTACCACTGCAATAATGAACAAAACATCGAAAATAAGAATCTGACAAAAATACTACCACCATTCAGAAAGTGTGAGAGAATATCAATGACACATATGAGCTTCATGTTTTGTCTTAACATGAATCAAATCAAGCGGGGTTATTCAGGGGTTGCAGGTGAGGAATTTATGGGTGTAATAGAGATTGATGTTTTTAGTGTGTTTTAGATAGGGAAGGTCTTGGTGGATGGGGATGATAGAAAATGATCTATTATGGAAAAACTAGGGTCTATAGAAGAATCAAATATCCAAATAATCAATTAAATATTAGTGGGCTACTACACCAATTTATCCACTCATCCTATGATGAAAATAATAATCCTTTTATTTAATGTACCTAATTTCATCATCCATGTTTTTAGACATTGAAAATTTATTTAAAATCATAATTTTTGTGAAAACATTATCAATATGATGATCTGTAATGAAATTCAATGTCTATATGAATCTGTTTAGGATGGGTGTATATTGTGATGGGAATTCGTAGTTATACATTTAATCCATATTTTTATGGATGTTTCCAAGAGAATTTTATAATTATTGATCATGGAACCATGATTAAAATAATTAAAATTAATTATTATTTAAAAATATTGACATTGATTTTGGGAGGGGTTAAATAAAATGGGAATCATACACTTGTAGCAGTAAATAACTTATTGAGACTTGAATTGGAGATCTCCCTGAGACCCTACAGAGGATGATACCACAGATAAATACCCTGATAATTATTATATACAAACACACACACACAAACAAAAACACACTATTATGGTTTATCCCATATTAATTTTTCAAGGGGAGATAATTTAGGACTTCGAATTATTTCTATAATCCCACTGACATCATGTAAGGAGTATAAATGAGAGATATATTTGTTTTCTCTAAAAATACATGAAATTAAAATATGCATCACTTGAGTTTTTTATCTTGGAATTCATATACTATAAAAGTGTATAATGGGGATTCATGGATTCATGGTAGATACATAGAAATGAGGATAAATTTTTTGGGCATTGATATCTTGGGAAGATATGTGGGCAGAATTTTATGTGTCATAATCAATGAGCAATGGAAATTCAGGTTGTGGAGTGGATTTTAGGAGGTTCATAAACAAATTGTGTTCAAGTTTGATCTATAAAGGCTGAGGTTTTGTAATGAGATTATTATGAAATATAATAGATAGGTATACTAGGGTGTGTCTTTTCACACACGTTTTCTATATTGTACTACAAATCATGATTTAGATTATTTTATGATTTTTTTATTCTTTGGTTATAATGTAATTTTTTAGGGCTACCTCATGGTTTTTTAAAATTCCACATTGGACTATTTTATAACATTATTTTTTTTATATTATTATAAGTTTTAATCATACTTAAATTCTCCCAATAAAATTTTCATTGGAGATTTTAAAAACTAGTTTACTACATCATGTTTTTATCAATGGACTGATATATTATTCTCTAAAACATATTATGTTGCGAAATGATTCTTTTATAAAAAGATTATTATAATAAACAATTATATAATATGTATATAATAATAAAATATGATAAACAAATTTCACTAAAATGTTTCAAAATAATAACCTTTATTTTTTATTTGAATAAAAAATTATAGGAAATGTAAGATTAATATTGAAACACATATTACATTTTTAAAATAGAAAATGTTTTATTTGGAAAATTTAAAACAAATTAAATGATAATATAAAAATACCAAAACACACCATTGTTATGAATTATAATTTATAGATGTTATAATACCTCAATAATGAGGAAAATTCATTTCTAAAACCCCCCATAATGACCAAATTTAATGGGTCTCTCCGTCCATTGTAATTCCATGATATATATATATATGAATATTATAATGGGTTGAATACCTATGGATTTATAAATTTTCTTCTATATTATCCTCTATTTATATTATATTCCCTATTCAGTAAATTAGTTAATTTTCTCATAAATGACTTAAACATTTGACTTAACTCTACATTCACCATCACATAACCATTAATCAATATTTCATTCCAACAATGAAAGTTATAATTATTTCAATCAGTGCCTTATCTATTTAATAACACATTTTTTTCATGATTATTATATCAGGCTAATAGGTTAGTCAGATCATTATAGTAAATTTTTCTGTTGAATTTTTTTGAAGAATTGTTTCTCCATCTTGATATTTTAAGAAATAATTAGTTTTAAATGATTTTGAATATCAAAATACTTCCTGATGAAAATAGACTTGGTGAAATGATTAAAGATATAAATTACACATCCTCTCAAGACAGTTCCTGAGAAACAATATTTCTCTACCACCACATCCAAAAAATACATAAAGAAAATGAACCTGATAGTGAAGGATCCTCATGTTTTAAGAAATGACCTTATAGAGAAGTATGACCAACTTTTAGGGTTAATATTATTAAGATAAAGGCACATGTGTATTCAACTCATACTTCATTATTTTTAATTATTTCGTGAATAAAAATTTTCTATGTTTAAAATAAAATCACAATTAATAATATGTGGAGATAATGTCACTCAAACTGATATATTAGAAAAAAACATACTCTACTTTCCATGCATCAAACATCATTTAAAAAAAATATTATGAGAATGGATTTTCAAAATACATTGAGTTAAACTATTTACTCCTTATTGTGGGAAAATATTGAAATCCTAGTGGGAATTGACAAATATAGACCAACTTGTGTAACAAAATTCCCTAAATAAAATGTAACTACTTATAATTATGTTCATTGAATGAATCGATGTATTTGAAGATTAGAAAAATAAACTACTAAAGGTGTTTATACACCAAGTTAAATGTGTAAATGGAACCATGAGAAGTAGAAAAAATAAAGAAAAAACAAAACTAAGGAAAATAATGAATGATGAAAGTGAGTCTTTTTAGTGTGAAGTGAAGGGGAATTGGTATTAAACCATTTTTAACCTAAAGTAGATTATTGATAATTTTTAATAATAAATTAAAGTAAATGTAAATATAATTGATTTTTTTGTTTAATAGACCTTGAAATCCAATGATAACATTATGAATGATAACATATCTGATTATTTTTTGAATCTTGAATATTTTGAGTATATCGATAACGTATAAATGGTGGTAATAAGGATTTAATTTTTGTAGTATTTTTTGATGAATGTTGCATGTTTTATTTAATGTTTTTTTGTATTTTATTTATTATATGAATTTTTTTTATTTTCCTTTAATTTTAAATGATTCTATGAAACAATCGGTTAAAATTAGTCCCCATGATGATGAAAATTTCCTCATTGACCACTCCAAATGAACACAATTTTTAAATATGAGATTATTTAATCAACATAAAAATGGTAATTAATCATGTATGTATATTAAAATTTAGTGTAAAATTAATTGAATACTCCATTAAAGAAAAAATATTCCTACCCGGTGATACTCATAAACAAATAAATAATGATTTTTCTTCACCCAAGTATTTTTTAAACTTTTTATGTTTGAAGGAGATATATGAAAATGGATATCACATTGAGAAAATGGATGAAGAAGGTATCAAATACATATATATAACAAGCACTAAAAATTATAACATATTTATATTAGAAAACATTCAATAATTCCCTAAGGATTTTATTATATCAATATTTTCACAATCGAGGAAAATATAATGAATCTATATTTTTCTAACCATGATGAATTTATTGAATGGAATGACCATTTTATGGTTATCCTTTAATTTATAAAAGGTTTTATACATCTAATTATTTCTCATGCACTGCTTATTCTACAGGGATTTTTTTATAAAACTGTTGACAGTCCGTTTTATCAAGGAGGAAGAAAATATTATAAAGACAACATTAAACCTGATGAATAGGTAATGATCCCATAGGATAACCCAAAAGAGCTGTCGAAAATTGGCATGCATGTATACACCAGTTCATCAAAAGGCCCATGAAGCCCTCCTAGGCATCATTGAAATATAGGTGACCTCTGTATGGATTACCTGTACCAATGACCTATACCCGAGACCTACTTGAGAAACTACCAATGACTAGGGTTTCCTATTTTCATATAAATAGGACCCTTGAGCTCCCCATTTGGATAACTAAAAAATCCTGAAGAAGCCCTGAGCTCTGGTCATGCATCCCCTTCACCAAGGTCTCTAAAATTTCTCCAGTAGCTCTATAAAACACCATATAATAGATATTTAAATGAGATAAGTTATATTAAAGACCACACAAGGTCTAAAAACAATGGAAGATTCTTGAGGATGGATTCTCCCCTAGTAGGAAACAACCTGTCTAAGGCACATTCATTAAGTAATGACCTACGCCAGACCCATCCTGGGACACTTAAGGAGACTCATGGTGCTTAGGTTAAAGCCTTAACCTAGAGTTTTTTCCTAGGTGGTATATTTTTGATGGCATATTCAGATATCATTTTCCTATAACCCCCCTATGAAAAGAACTTTAATTACTCCTAGGCACTATGTGGAGCACCAATGCTGAGAACTTGTAACGAGCACCTACGCCAGAGACCTATGCCTAGGACCTACATGAATCACCCTTTTAGTCATCTTCCAAGCCTCTAATGGTATGGATACTATTTTGGGTTCCATTATCTTAAACAAACCAAGTTGAAACCTCCACCATGGCCTATGTACATACAAAACCATTGGAAAAGGAACACCAACATGCCACTAATTTAGATTTGTATTCCTACGGTCAAATGTTTTCCAAACATGTCTCACCAGATGGTTATGATCCTCTCGGTGCATTATGATTTATATTCCCATGGTCATGAGGACCCCGACCCCAGTGATGGTGTTAGAGAGTTCCTAGTCTCAGATATATGGGATAAGACCATGTCCATACCTTGTTGTCTCTATGACTTGGATCCACCAGTTTAGAGAAGAGAGGGTAAGGATTATACTTGATTTTCCATTTAGTATTTAATGATATCATTTCCTTCTTCTAAATGATTTTTTAAGGAATATCTTCTATAGTAATCCCCTAGACTTTCTTGTAAGAGGATTCACTCCTGCTCATCCTTGTCCACTTGGCTACTGGTTTAGAGAGGGGATAAGAAGTGGTGTCTTCTCCTCTCTTACCTACTTTAATAATTTTTATTTTTCCATACACTAGACCTAGTACAGGGTAAAAAACGAGAAGGAAGTATCCTATACATGGACTCTTCCACCAACGGATAAGGGATTATGTTGGCTTGCAAGCTATTTGACTTCCCCTTGTTTCTCACATTCAAGAATGAATCATCATGACTTACATTATCTTAGCGGATAGGCATGATCATAAAATGAACATGATTAGATGCTTGTTTTTGGTACAGAAAATTCCTTTATATCTTTTCCTTTCCTTCCTTCAGAGTACTTATATAGGCATATGTCCTCAAATCCATGTATCCATCCCCAGGGAATAACATATTGTGTGGTTTATAAGATCTTTTGCTTCCTCTTATTTCTCACACCAAACATGTCTCACATAGTCTTAGAGTCTGGAAGTCATCATAACATCCACACAATCAAGAACACTCTTTGGGTCCCATTCTAAGTGTATATCCCAACCATTATCATAATCCTCCTCCTTAGGTTTAATCCCCAACCACATCCATTCTCATGGGAATCCTAATGTGTATGTCCCAACCACAATAACTCTTTGGGATTCCTCCTTTGATGTAAACCTCAATCCCAACCATAACCTATCTCCAAATAAACCTCCAATGGGCATCCTTATTAGGAGTAATCCCCAACTAAACCATCAATGAGTATTATTTTTAGGAGTAAGCCCTCAAACTACCATGAGATGAGATATTATTTTTGGACCCTTCCACAGGGATTCCTTATCAGTAATAAGAACCTACTTAATCCTCTCAAAGGGATATACTCCCCTGCAAGAAAAACTAGTAGAGACACTCTATAGGTAGGGTCCCACATACGAACTATCTAGGATTTGATTCACTTTCAAATGGAATACATTGGATGCCTCCCTAGGGTCTAAACCCAACACCCCAAATCAAACCTATTCTCTCTGGTCCACATTACCACTAGGGTCTAATTCAACCTGAAAATTCATATTCATTTAGGATCCCTAGGCCACTTCAGCATAAGCCCCATACCAAACTTGTTCTAGGTACCATACACTTAGACATCCTTACCACATGAAATGAAACTACGTGGTTGGATCTTTATCACATGACCTTAAAAGGTATGACGTGACCATTTAAGTGGCCCCAAAATATATGTTTTATGATTTATTTCAGAAGAATACATATAAATACCATTAATGGGTTTGATCCCAACCTCAAAACAACTCCCGTCTCCCTGGATAATGATACACTCTAGAGTGACCCACTGTGTGCCTAGGAAACAAACATCATCAGAATAATGACCAAAAGATCTGTAATTAGTAAGAGGATACCATAGATTAAAAACTTTATATACAAACATATGTCTTCATTAATGAAGAAACTAGGATACATACATATGATTTTAATCACCATACATTCTAATAATTGATTGTTAATTCGAGATTGATGCACATCAGTCTTGGGAATTAATGAAGGATTCATGAACATATCTTAAATCTATATGAGATTCCTAGAGTATGAAATAATTCCCCCAAAAAGGTGTGATGTGTATGACCTCCCAACATCTTGAAAAATGTGAGTTCTTAAGAACCATTGGATAAAATTACCTAACGAGCACCTTCATTTGGAAAGAAGGTCCTTAATGATATAGAACCATCAGGTGTTTCTGGTTCCACAAAAAAACCTATTTGAAACTGTTCAAAAATAAAGAACATATCACAAATGATTGAAAAAAATTCAACCCCTAATGAATTGTTGGGTGAACATGTTTTCCATTAGAAACAAAAATGGTGAACCCGACGTGAATACTTAACCATGATACTGGTTTCAACCATTTATTAGGCCCCTTAAATCTATCAAAAGAGTGTCAGGAAAGACAATCAATCATGCATGTTATTGTTTAATGAGATGATACTTTTATGGGGATTTCTAATTTCTATTTTTCAAGTTTCAGGAACATACCCTCAGATATCCCTTCAATGAAATGGAATCATTCAAACTTTTATCAATAAATAACCTAACCATCGTCTAGGATATGTATTCTTATATGTGGAGGATTCCATCACCAACCTAGTATCTCTGACATTGGGTATCAAACTCGTTGGTTTGGGAGTACCTTTAGAATAGTACAATCTTGACTCTAGAGGCTGCCTGATAGGACCTACAACTCAAAATCTCCCACTGATCATCCAGTGAGTGATGACCGGTGGTCCTGACATAGACGACACTAACTTCCATCTTCAACCATTTTAGGAGTCTATCTATGGAATGCAACAACCAGTCCCTCCCCACCCTTAGGGAGGTGGATTAGGAGGCCACGTACAACCACTTCTAGAAGAAAAAGGGGTCCCTACAAAGGGATATAGCCAATAGTCATCACTGCCAATGCAACACAGTAGTATACCCTCAACATGATGAGGGTGACATTCTCATTAGTTTATCCACAATAATATAGTCTCGGGCACGTAAGATGGACCACTAAGGAAGTAGCTAGTCAACAGGAAGCACGAACATACCCCACTTTCTTTAAGAGAATCCCACCAATCAGATTTGGTGGCCAACTGCGAGCGGGCACATACACCCTCCCACCTTAATAAAACTATCTAGAAGACTCACCTAGATGAATCCAAGGAATTCCACCTTTCAAATTTGGCAGCAAACGGTGGGAAGGAACATACACCTATCAACACCAGTCAATCCTTTCTGTAGACTCATTTTATAGAACTCAAAGAAGCCCGCCAACCAGGATTCATGGAAAACTACTAGAAGGCACACTAACCTACCTATATTCATCATGCTTTCTATCAGTTTAATTTGATCATAGATAGATAACCAAGTTATAAATCCCCTTTGAAAGTTAAGGAGAATACCCAAATCTATAACCCCACATATGAATAATGTCAATATCCTTTGTCAGGAAATAGAGGATAGAAGTAGGTACATACCCCATCCCCAAATACGGAATGGGAATATATCCCTATTCTAGTCAGTAAAGTCACATAGAATATCTTGAAAATGGTAAAAGGGTATTTGAAAATCACTTCCCACATCCTATAGACTTTCATGGACATCATAATTATAATGAAAATAGTACCCAAGGGATGGACGCACAGCTCTGTCCCCACAAATGGAGTGTCTCCTCAGCATACCACCCATGAGCAGACACACAACTATTCTCCTATCTAGGAGGGTCCTAGGGAAAACACCCTGCAATATACAAATAACTGAATCAGGAACATAAAACTGTTCTAACTAGAGGTAATCAGATAATTCCAATGGCCTCTCTAAGGTAGGTAAAAACCACTTCCATAATTCCAGAATCATGTCTTCAAATTCCAAAAATCAATGTGGTAACCAATCAAACAATATCCTGTACTTGAAAACCACTTCCCCTAGAAAGTTTCCCCAGTCACTCATAAGAAGGCATCTAAGAATTATCCCCATTAAACACAATTGTAAAACAAAGAGTTGATCGATGATCCTACTCTAAAAAATGATGGAGTTCTTGAATCCCTTATATTATTATATGTGGATGCCCAATATTCTAATCTTCCATTATTAAATCATAAGGGCATTAGTAGTAATTCTAATGTTCCTCCTCAGATACTTCACCATGAATTCTTGAGTCATAGCTATATTCTAATCAATTTTGAGAGCCTATATCCATATGAGAGTCATGAAAACCCTCCATATAGCCAAAATATCAATGAGAAAGAAGGTCTCCCCCTTAATATAGTCCATCATAGTGGTCCTCCCCATGATGGAATACACTATAAATGTTCTCTCCTAAATAGTGTTTTACATCTCTAAAAGGGTCCTACCCTTGGTGATGTAGTGATGATAAATCCCTCTTACCGCAAGGGACTTGAGAAAAAGGACTCTATCGTATGATTCATTAACAAATAAAACTGAAATAATTTATCAACTAGAATACATACTAAAGAAATAGTTAGTCTCTGAACCACATTTGGGAAATTTTCATTCCAAAAGGATAGAAGGAAACCCCTACCAATCTCATTTCACATGATAGTGAAGTAGGAAATCATCTACTCTAGTTAGATCAGGTTGAACATCCTCTAGTGAATGCTTAAGATGAAACGATAAAAATGAGGAAATAGCTGGAAAAAGCTGACATACTATTCATGTTATGGCCTTTAGACACCCCTCAATATAGAATTCAATAGGTGTTGTTGGATTATTATGTGAACGACATATAACTCAATGTATGTAAAACTGTTCGTTACATGAGAGAAAAGGTTTTACCATATGAAATGTATCTAAGTCATGTCAAGGTAATAGAAGGTTTGCAACACAAAATTAACATGGAAAATCTCCTGGATTCATGATACCCAAATATTGAGAATTTTAAAGGGGCCCTTCAACGTGCATGCCTTAGCGAATTAATGATATTGCAATAGTTGATCACCAATGCCCCATCTGGTTTTCATATTAGAGGATGGAGTGAACATGGAGAATTACATTTCATCGTGATCCCCAACCTGTAGAGCCCGCTAATGGTTTTATCATGCAACATCTTAGCTTTAGGCTGGCTCCAACAAGTGGAATTTGTCCACAACCAAAGACAAGCCCAACAAAAACAAGCCCCAAACGACTCTCACTAACGTTGGTCCATAAGAGGGAAGCACATTGAAAGAATATTGCATCATGAATTTGAAAATATTGAACAATCCTACCACTTAGGAGAGATCAGTCATTAGATGGAACAAATATCACAAATATCATAACAATATTTATATTTGCCTAATCTAAGTTCATATTAAATGATGTACCCAGACCATGTTCAGAAAAAATTCTTAAAATCAAAATAGAAAATGTGGTGTTAGAAACCATGTTTGTTTAGGAGTAACCCCAATTCATAGAGCTTGGGGATTTTTGAATACCACCTTTGAGGTCAAAAATTCAATCCCAAAGTGTTGTGAAAGAAGAGAAAGAACAACCCGACCCTATAGGATGGGGGCTTTATTACCCCAACAACCACATACTCCATGGATTTCTATCTTCACATGATTATGGGAAATGCCGAAAAATCAATCCACCCAGTTTGTCCTATTCCGTGATTGGGTGTCCTCATTGGGTTCACAGAAAACATAACTATCTGGAGATTACCTCTAGGTTACCATCCATCAGATGACTCCCAGAGAATCAAAAAAGGAGAGGACAATGACTTTTATAGGGAGTAGGGAAAGGGGGTATCACAGAAACACCAATAAAAACACAACAATGAAGTATTAATTAGTGAATGTCAATGATTCCACCTTTTTATATCCTATATAATGTGAGGATGATTCTGAGGAGGAGATAAAGGTTAAAGTTTCAGTTCAAAATGTGGAACACACTAAAAAAATTAAAGGGGGAATGCATAACCAAAATTATATGGTTGAACTAAATTTTGTAAATCCCTCAAATAATCCATTTTTACCTCCATGAAAGGTACCAACAAGGGAATGGGTAAGGATCAAATTTTACCTCACCCACCATATAGAGATGACAAGCCACTTTCAATTGAGTAAAGGTTTGATCAATAAGCGGAGGATATGAAAACATTGAGAAGAATTATTGTATAATTACTCTAAGGTATCCTCCCTACTAGATATGTTCTTCAAGAATACCCTCAACATGCAATTCCAGTTGGAACACCTCAATAAAGAGGGTTTCCCAAAATAATTAAAGCAGATCTGAAACACCTACTCAACATGGGATACGAACCACCAATATGTTTGGATACCATATTAGTAGATAGAGAGTCACATCCATTAGGTTTATAACTAGAATAGGGTTAGAGACATCCTTACAGGACTTCCCATATAGTTTACCCACAAATGATACTAGTAGTGCCACCACTGATGGACTTACCAGCCACTACACCTGCTTAGGATTTGGTCTACTCACCTATTCAAGCTTCAGCTCAGCCCGAAATTCATAAAATTCTTATAAAAACTATTAAGTAACTAATGTATTGATTGGAATCCATATAGTATTGGTGTGTGTCAAAACATCCATAGAAGAAGCCTTACCATGAATTAGTTGATCTGATTCTTCTGCTGTTGAACTTTAGGAATCCTATATTCCCAATTTTCAAAGGATCTAGGGATCTGAAGTAGCACATGAAACACTTTGTGTCTAGCTATGATCCAATCATGGTGAACCTTTAACAATAGGAGTAAGTGAAACTCAGTTTCATTGTTTAGTCACTGTAGGGACTATCCTTTTTATGGTACACTAGCCTACAAACTCGGCCAATCACGGGATGTGAAGATCTCTATCAGATGTTCCTCTTCCAGTTCATCTCAACACTGTATAAGAAACCAGTCCTTGAACTCTCTAACTAAAAACAATTAGAGAAATAGATGGTATCATATTTTATTTCTTGATGTAAAGGGTTGAAAAACTCCTTAAACTTACAGCCTTTTCAAAAATATTTGTTTCCCATCTGTATAGAAAATCTTTGTGATGAGTTGAGTACACCACTTATTCTTGTGAAATACACATGAGGGTTTCATGAACTTTATGGTATTTCTCAAAGAGTGGAATACTCATTTGAAGAGACCATGGAAATTTCCTGAGTGATTCCATCATCTCAGGGAAAGAGAATAGAGAAAGAAGAGACTACCAAAATTATACATATGCATTCCAGTACTCCTGATCATCCTACAAAGATTGCACCATATCATGTAGCTCTACCTATCAAGAATTAGAAACAACACCCACCCATTAGGATGATCCAAAAGAGTGGAGGAAAAATTAGTTTGAGGAGATAAAGAAAAAGGACTATTTGTATCAAAATGACCAAGTCCCATGCTACTTCATATCATATTTAGAGAACAATTTTGTCACATTTTTAAAGCCCATGAATCCCAGTAAGAGGGTAATGAAGATATACTGAACTATTTACCCTTACATAAAGTATTAGGTAACATCATACTTGAATAATTTGTATTCAAAGACCACATGAAAATGATGGTGGACTCTGGGAAAGTATAGCTAATGAATTCAACTTCTTAGGTAGAAATTATATCCACCAATTACCCATAAGAGGAAAATGAATAGAAAGAGGTAAAGAGAAAGAGTACGTATAAGTTTGATAATTGGATGGTTTGAAAAATTGTAAATAGAAATTATTCTAGAAACTGAGAATAGTTTAAGAAACAAAATATTCCCTTAACCACATCCACTACTACACAACTGAACCCTTTAATTTCACAATCCTATGAAGGCCAGTCCTCCAGAAGGAGACATGGCCAGAAGGGAAATAAGAATATGCATGAATATGAACCTATAACAATCCAATGATGTATTTGGCTTTAGCTAACATCATACCTACAATCCCAGAAGCACAGGCACCACCCCACCAAATGGTACACCATGAGTCAATCCACAGAATGAAATCTTCATCATACGAGGAGTTGATTTTCAGCTCCATTAATGTCATTAAATTAACATATCCCTTCTTAGATGATGAGTATGAATATAAGAATAGATTCCCTAAAATTTATTGGGGAACTAGGGGTAGAGGCCATCAGGGTAGATGACCCAGGGGAAGAAGCCATCATGATATCAGTCATTACTCGGACCACATCCCTTCTCAGATATTTTACTCAATAGAAACTCATGGGAAAGATATATAGTGAGATAAATAATAATAAGAAAGTTCCCCGTGACATGAATGGGTCTCCCTTGACACAATCATCTTAAAAGATAAGCTGAGGTTATGTCATCAACTAATCAAACTCAGTGTGCATGTAGATCTAGTCAACCTAATCCACTGAGATAAGAGGAACCTTCAACTCTTATTCTTTGGGATATTCCATCCACATCAAGTACTCCATCTCCAAAATCACCTGCAATAGATAATCCCCTTATTGAGAAACATAGACCTCTGGACTAGAAGTATTATTTTCAAAGAAAAAATACTTGGTTCTAGCTAAGCTGTCAATTTTGGATGCCTTTAGTCTAAAAAAAGACCTTCATGAGGTACTTATAGAGGCTTTGTCAATCCCTTAAGAGTTTTAGGTTGAGGTTTCTGCTGCTAAAGTATATCATTCAGACAATGATCCTAAATAATGCCACATAATCATCTCGTTCAATGACCAAGATTAGTATCCATTATAAAGGGGAATATCAAACGATTGTATATATCTGGAAGTATAAATGACATCGATATCCAAAAAGCCTTTATTAACAATGGATCAGGAGTCAACCTCATCCCGGTTGAGACACTTTATCAACTAGGTCTCAATGACTATGAATTTTTACCCTCCACTCTAATGTTAGAGGGCTATGAAAATAATTAGAAAAATACCGTTCATGAAATTAAACTTCGAAATCAGTTTTAGGATCTTGTGCCTGACACATAATTCATGGTTATTCAGAAAGATAAAGCCTTTAAGTTTCTGTTGGGAATACCAAGGCTACATCAGCATGAGGTTATTACTTAGTTATAACACCAATGCATCAAATATCATGTCAATGGATTGATTGGGACATTGTATGGTGACAAGGCCCCATTTAAATCCTATGAGTCATAGTACATTGATGCAAGACTCTATTATAAGTAAAGGAAATAGTCCATGGTTGTTGATATTGCTCGTATCAATGCCCCGAATGGTTTGGAGATGATTCTGGAAAACCCTTTCATTCATCTTTGTGAAGAGTACATACCAAAAATCAATCAAATCAAAGTAGTAGACCAGATCTTAAACACACATCAATTGGATTCTGTGATGTCAGTTGTGGCAAATGAACCCAATATTATTGAAGATTTATTGAACTCTCCAAGAAGTGAAGAAATCATGGATGAAAATATTTTCATCCATCCCAAGAACTTCATCAAATACTAGATCTATTATTCATTCTAGAAGTAGTTTTTCAATCAATGAGAGACAATAAAGATGCTCATTCTCAGTCTGTTGTCTCCCCTTCAATGATCCAAAAAGGTCTTGCACTAGTGATCACGCTAGAAATGGTTGCTTCATTTTTTAAATGTCCAAACGTGGACTCTTCCCCTAACTTTGAGAAAATTTAATCATCACCCACTTCCCATGTAGGGACAGGAGAGGTAAATCATGTGGATGAGGAAGAGGAGGAAGACCTTAGAGACATCCCTCTATCATTTGAGGAAGCCGTCTCAACCACTTTGGATAAACATAGGGAAATAAACCTAGTCAATAATGAAGATCCCTGACCCACTCTGTTCAGTGCGACCATGAATTCAAAAGAATAAGGGGTGTAAATTTCATTGATAAAGTAGAAACATGACATGTTTTCTTGGAGTTACACAATGATTCCAAGCCTCAATCCCAAGGTGTCCAACCATTACTTGGGTTTTCTAGAAGATCAATATGGATTTAAACACATATCCAGATGGGAACACCCAAATCATGCCTCCAAAATTGAGGTTAAAGTGGATAAGATCATCAAGTATGAATTCATTTGGGAAGTACAATATCCAAAATTTTGAGCCAATATTGTCCTAATGAAGAAAAATAATGGGAAAATCATAGTTTTCATTGAATTCATAGATCTCAACCAGAACTATCCCAAAGATCACTTCTTGGTTCTAATTACAGAAATCCTGATTGATGTGATGACTGGTTATCAAGACCTCTCCTTCATGGAAGGATATTCCAAGTACAAACAAATTCATATATCCCTAAAAGATGAATAAACTGCTGCCTTCAGATCCCCTTAGAAGGTATTTAATATTGGGTAATTCATGTTTGATTTAATATTGATGGTTCCACATACCAATGTTCTATTCATTACATCTTCAAAATATTTTTGGGGATGTTTTTTGAATGATACATTTACGATCTAGTGTTTAAGCCCCAAAAATGTTTTGACCATCTGAATAACATAGAATCCATCTTCGACAAGCTTTGACATCATAGACTGAAGATGAACACCTTAAAATGTGCTTTCGGGGTAATAACAGGAATGTTTCTTGACTTCTTCATATGTAATCATGGCATCGAAGTTGAGAGGACTTCAAGGAAACTTGGCATACATTCAGCGCTTCATAGCCAAACTTTAAGGAATTTGTTTTCCCTTCACCAAACTAATGAAGAAGGGGGGAGGTCACATATTAGTAGACTAGAGACTATACAAAATAATTTCATAACCTCAAGAAATAACTCTTGATCCCACCTATATTAGTGTAATGTGTACAGGGGAATACACTCATTCTATAGGTGATGTCCCTAGAGTGATCACTGGGAACCTTCCTCAAGCAGAAGAATGATGTTGGGAATGAAAAATCATTTTTATGGCAGTTGAACCATGCTCAACATTGAGACTCATTACTCAAATATTGAAAAGAGTTTCATGGCATTAATAATTGTAGTTCATAAGTTGAGGCACTACTAGCAGTGCCAGGAGGTATAATTGATCTCTCATAATAACCCACTCAAATTTATCCTTAGTCGTCCTATATTGATAGGATTTCTATCATGGTGGGAATTTATTTAGAAATGGTACAATATATAGTTCATGCTGCAGAAAGTAGTGAAAAGATAGAACTTGTTAGACTTCCTTGCATAACACCCACATATAGAAGCAACATCATTAAATACTGAATTTGTATATGAATAGTTATTTTATATTGAAGAATGAACCCAGACATGAGAAATTTACTTTTATGGATTATCTATAAGTCCAATATCTAGGATAACAGAAGAACCTATACTAAATAATGTTGAGTTAGGGATCATGTTTATCTCCTAAAAAAAGATATTTTTACCTTCACTAGTGCAGATAACGTTTTTAACGTCACCATTGTTTACATCGGTTATATATAACCGATGTGAAAATCTGTGAGATGTGGTTTTTTATCACTACAACAAATGCCGGTCCTAGCGGCGGTTTTTTTCCGGTTTAGCGGCGGTTTAAACCGCCGCTATATTGTGTGGCGGCGGTTTACAAAAACCGCCGCTAAGTTTGGCGTCAGCAATCTATTAGCGGCGGTTTTTTCGATTCTGCGTCGGTTTTAGAAATGTGTCGTAGGTCCGTCATTTAGCAGCAGTTTCTCTTCATTTAGCGGCGGTTATATGGGTATCTTATTCGCGGCGGTTTTAACCGCCGCTAAATACAGGCGTTTGATGCACCTATTCTGCGGCGGTGAATACCGCCGCTAAATATCAACATAATATATTTAGCGGCGGTTTTAACCGCCGCTAAATGATTCCCGGTTATTTAGCGGCGGTTAAAACCGCCGCTAAATGCTCACAGGTATGGCATTAGCGGCGGTTAAAACCGCCACTAAATGTTGAACTGGAAAAAAAAATATGTTGGATCTGCTCCACCACTGCCCTAAATTTTCCAAAACCACAGCCACATCTCACCCATCAGCCCCACATAATATCACATCCACACATATTTGTAATGTACAACAGCTTACAACATTATTACATCATTACCATTTCATATTCCATCACTAAAAGAATACTACCACAAACCACTACACACAAAAACCAACATCCTCATAATAGTGACCATAACATCTCTTACCATAATAAAAACCAACATTAAAAACACCATCCCTCATAGACAAAACCACACCATAACAAGAAACATGTATCTCACTATGAGAACCAAATTCACCCATAACACGTCCACAATTAAAAACAAATTGTGAAACCAAACTTGTTGGTTCCATCATACTTCAAACCCCTTAAATCCCACACAAAAAAAGATGAACAACAGACAACCAAATGTACACAAGAATATATTTCAAGATATATAAAGACAATTTAACATTAATTCATCATCTCATGTGGTTGTTTTTTCATAATTATCAAAATTTTCAATGTAATTGATTCTTATCAAAATATACCTATTATTCCTTTTTCGATGGATGAGTTAAAATAATCATCCAAAAGAAGATTTTATAAATAGACAAATAATACATTCAGGAATCACAAGGAAGAAGAGAATGATACTGTGGAATAATAAAGAAAAACCAAATATCTAGTAACCATATTTGAAATCACGGATCACGTAAAATCCATTTCAAAATCAATTAGTTATTTTTTCTTTGATTTATCTCAATTACCCACCCACATGGAGAAAACCACGATAATTTCATAAATGGTAAAATCAATAGAGATTAAGGACACCCTAATAGAATATACTATAATTATTTCTACACAAAAAAATGGAAATGAGAAGGACATGTAATAGCCTATATATACCAAGGTAATGCTTTGATCAGTAACACAACCCATTTAGAGAATGGAGGAATAAGGGAGGGGGACTAAAAACAACATCAAACTTCACATCACGGTGCAATCAAATGAAGAATGGTAGTAAAGAACATACCCAGAATTGCATGTTTGGGGAGTCCATGTCCCATATAGTGGATCTAAAAAATTAAAACCATATCTAAGGATTGATGAAACAAGATAAAAACAAGTTAATACATAATATAGAAGGAGTCCCCTAATTTAAGATTCAAAATTTAATTTACCAAACGTTATTGGGTTGTTATGTTTGTCAAAATTCCATTTTTTTGTATCATCAAATTTGGTTTCATTTAAATGATGGGTAATTGACCATTTAAAACCATGAATCATGATTATTTCAGTAATGTTGGGATATATGGATGATATTGTGAATTATTTTTATCAGTGGTTAGAGCTCCAACTGATATAACACCTCACCAATGTTCACCAAAACCTAAAAAATCCAGAACAACCTAGGAGAATCCACACTCCCTCACACAAAATATGCCTACACCATCATGGAAACAACCTCAAGAACACATGATCTTTGAAATATAACTACATGGGTCTACATCTATATTATACAGTGGTATTGAAATGATCCTGATCTTCTTTTATATTTTCTATAACTATTAGGATATTTTAAGTCATGCATTACACCACACTAGAAAAATATTTTTTTATTCCCTTACATAGACACATCACAATTTAAAAGTATACAACATCCAACACAACTCATAGAATATATACACAAAAACAGATGAATGATGTATATTTTTATCGGAAAACAAAAAAAAATTGGTGTTTTATTCACCCATAATGCAACTAGGTCAAAATTAATGTTCCCAAAAAATCCCACAACATATTGAAATTCAATTCCAGATTTCCATCGATTAGGGGATTGAAAGTCATTTTAAAGAGAGTTTAGGTAATGGATGGATTCCATATTCCTCCCAATAATGATGATATGAAATAGGAATTACATTCTAAACAATTAATTATGGTATCATGGGGAGTCCTAAAACCTCATCCATGTACAATCATTCTTAATAATGTATTTAACTGGACTCCTTGATTTCTATATAATGTTATAAAATCATTATTCAATATATGATCACATATCCTCCCTAATATTGGGGATACATTGTGACCATCACAATATTTGACCCTCCACCAAAAGGATTTAATGATTGTATACATAAGGAAACATGAGAAATCAAGAAAATGTTAGGACATGGAAATGTTTGGTGGAAACTATGTGTCATAAATGTTACATATACAAACCAACTGTTATCATACTTGTTCAACACATCAACAATACTACTACTCATCATCTGATGCTGCATCGTCACCCTCTCCACCTTCATCTCCACCACCTGCTGCCACCTGTAATAACATTATATTGAAAATTAAATATTGTTGCATATTTATAATAAAAATTAAAACCAATAAAAGTTTGCAAAATAAATGATTTTGATTTTTTTGTGATTTACCTGCTCACCACTACCCGATGCACTACCACCGGGGGAATATCTGCTCATATGCTGACGTATTTCAAGCAACTGTTTCTGCAAATCAGATATCTGATTCCCCTGCTGGTGAACTGTGTTTCGTAGAGCAGACATCTCCCTATGAGCATCTTCAGGTATGAAATGACTATAACCAGGAGTAGATGAGGCCGAAATCCCTAATGGCATGCGAAAGACCTCAGATGGTATGGGTCCCAAACCCATCCCGCGCACTCTACCAGGATGCTCCTTCCCAAGGACTTGACCAACCGGGTCATCCTGGGAGACTGAGTAGGATTGCCCAGGATTGGCATCCCATATTTCTTTAATTTTTACCTATAAATCAAATATCAATATATATTAACACAGTAAAAACTGATATTAAGTTATTATAATAAATAATTGACTTCATACCCCAACTTCTCTGGCAGGTTCATTAACAAAACTTCCATCTGTTTTTTTATGAACATCCAGCCACAGTTCTGTTCGGGATGCTTCATGCCCTAAACTCTGTGACTGCATTAAACAAAGATAAATCATCAATCAAATATGTTAAATAGATAATATTATCTTATAAATATTTAAACTAATTAAAAGATTACCAATGACATTCGGCTTCTTGAAAAGCTTTTTGAACCCGCAGTGTGCGGGATTACCTACTTCGCCCGGTTTGAAGCATTCTTTCTTGAGAGATCCTGAAATAAATAAAATTCAATTTAACAGTATTGTATTCAATGTCTATCTCCTCTTCATGTACATGTATAAATGTAAAATGAGGATAATATAATAATATATATTTCAATACCATCCGCTTCTCATCACGATGTCTATCGACAAAAACCTTCCACTGTTCTTTCGGTACCCCACTGGGTATCTTCTCATACATCTGCTGCATGGTCAACGAAGAATCGTTGACATCACACCACAACCTCCATTTGAAATCTTTCCATTTTTTTCCAAGATTTTTCAATGTCCACTTCCGTGCTATCACATCAGCAACGGTAAAGTGGAAGAACATCTGTATACAGAAATTCATTTTGAATATATTAGTAAAATGACATTCAATTGAACCATAAAGTAATAAAATTACCTTTATCTGAGAATCATAAACTTCATTTTTCCAGTTTGGAGGCATATGCCTCCAATCATCATACGAAATAGGCAGGGAAACGGGCTCCGCTGCCAGCTGACCTATAATCTGACCAAGTAAACCTGCGGCGTCATCCGTCGGGTCCCCATAAGAATCAAATGGCACCACTATCTTCTTGCCATGCATGTTCCAAACATCAGAACTTTTTATGTCTCTTTCCACGGTTTCATTGTCTTCATCTGCAATGAGCAAACAATTACTATAAACAAAATGCAATAAATTTATTTAATTAAAATTTGTACCTATGAATGCGACCCTCCAGAATGTCCGTGATGAACTGGAGGGGGCGTGTCGCTACCCCGCTGCTGAAGCTCCTGTAGGGGGAGGCGATGACTCATCCTCTAATGAGGCATCCACTGATGGTGTTAGAGATGGTGCAGGGGGAGATGATGCCGTGGGGACAGACGGATCGTCATCTGTCGCAGAAGAAGAAGGAATAGTGTACCGCTTCTTCCTTGGCATTCCTGTCATTTAATCAAATAAAATTAAGTTCAGAATATATATTTCAAAAAATTTATGCAGAAAAAAAATTAAAAATGATAATAGATGCCCAGTATTAACAAACAAAATATATATAACAATGATAATGAATGACTACAGAAATGAAACAAGTAGTTGCTGAATGAATAAATAATTGTACATACAATCATTTTCCCCTTCAATCATGTCGGTTTCCTGATCCATTGCTTCATCCACTTTATTCATCCTTGCTAGACCAATATTTTCAATATCATGATGGACAAATAATTCTGCTTCCTATTGTTGATGAAATTCAATTACAGAGGTCAAATCTTCCACTTCATCACCCATATCATACAAATCTCTTTGTATTACGTGAGTAACTACACTCCACCCTTCATCCACAACATCATTCACATAATATACCATTTTTGCCTGCGATGCTAAGATATATGGATCATGCAGTTCACGATCACCAACATCCATCAAGCGAGAGAAGTTTACAGAAGTAAATTGCAAGGAATCTCTTTTAACACCTCTGATAAAATCGACCCATTTGCATTTGAATAAAACAACAGAAAAATGCCCGTGGTAGTTTAATTCAATAATATCATGCAGCTTTCCATAGTATTCCACTTCAGCAAATGTAAAAATACCACTATTCTGTGTTTTCAAACCCACTTCTCGATCGATTGTACGAAATCTAAAACCATTCACATTATAAGCGTTGAACTTTCTAACTTGTTTTATAGGACCTCTAGCAAGAAACATCAAATCTTCTGAAAAGTCAGCTCGAGTATCAGTATTCATGATCTGAAAAAAAATATACTTTAATAGATTTGCAAATTGTATGTGTCAAAGTAATATTCGTATTTATTGCAATATTTATAAACTTACACGTCGTGCAAACCATTCTACCAGCTCTTTATTCACAGCTTTCTTTATATCTTTTTCATTTCGTGTTCGGATTCTCATTCGTCTCTTTGTTTTTATCCTCAACTCTTCAATAAATGGATCTGCAATTTCACTATTCAGCAACACATATCTATGTGCCTGTAATAATTCCAATTCTGTTAGTGTCGCGTATGAGGTCCTCCCAACTGATCGGCCAATAGCAGGAAATATTTTTGATTTTTGATGCATTTGAGATTGAGTTGATGTGTCGTCAACACGTCCAACTCGAGTAAATCTTGTCTCAATATCATCCAAATATCTGGAACAAAAGGTGAGACACTCCTCGGCCAAATAGCCTTCAGCAATAGAGCCTTCTGGTTGAGCTTTATTTCTCACGTATGCTTTCAAATGCCCAAGATATATGTGAAAAAAAATAATAATATTATGCATTTATTTAAATGCCAAAAAATGTTTACTTAACTGGAAACATATAAATAAAATACCTCTCAATTGGATACATCCATCGATAATGAACGGGGCCTCCTAATTTAGCTTTGTCAACCAAATGCACAGTTAAATGCATCATGACAGTAAAAAACGATGGAGGGAAGATCATCTCCATTGCACAAAGGGTCAATACAAACCTCTCATGTAGGTTGTCAAGCTGAAATGGATATAGAGCTTTCTCACATAACTGTCTGAAAAATGTGCAGAAATGGAGTACAACAGTAGTAACTTTTTCAGGTAATAATGTACGCAATGCCAATGGTAGTAACTGTTGTAACAAAACATGTGAATCGTGACTTTTCAATCCATATAACTTACGATTCTTCAAGTCAACACACCTCGAGATGTTACTCAAATACCCATCAGATACCTTCACATTCTTTAAAATTTGAAGGAACGTATCTTTATCCCTATTTTTCAATGAAAAAATGGCCGGAGCATACTTTTCATTCTCATCTGGCCAGAGATCACGTTTTATGTTCATTACTTGTAAGTCTTTGTGAGCATTGAGATGATCCTTTGACTTTCCATGCTCATTAAGTAATGTGAAAATCAAATTATCACATACATTCTTCTCAATATGCATCACATCAAGATTGTGGCGCAAAGAATTAAATTCCCAATATGGAAGTTTGAAGAATATACTTTTTTTCTTCCATTGTTGCGTTCTGATTTCACTTGACGATGCACTTCGCACTCGTTTTCCGCTATCATTCAAATGATGAACCTTCCCAAATTCTGTTTTAACATTTTCAAGCTGTTTCAATATTTCAGAACCGGTTAACAACTTTGGAGGTGGTCTACGATCAATGCAACCATTAAATTTTGATTTGTTCAGCCGAAATCTATGAGATGCATCAAGAAATCTTCGATGGCACAAGAAGCACCATTTTCTACTGTGAGGTAGCCGTTTGGGATCGAAATCAAAGTTACAAACGGGACAAGCCAAACCCGTATAAGTGTTCCAACCAGATAAATTCCCAAGCCCAGGGAAGTCACTAATGGTCCACATTAAAGCAGCATGCATTTTAAACATTATTTTAGAAGAAACATCAAATGTCTCAACACCGTTGCTCCATAACTCCTGCAATTCTTCAATCAAAGGCTGCAGGTATACATCAATATCATTTCCAGGCATTTGTTTTCTAGGAATAATCATCGAAATGATAAAAGATGTTTGTTGCATACACATCCACGGAGGCAGATTATAAGGGATCAAAACAACTGGCCAAATGCTATAACTCGTACTCAAAGTCCCAAATGGGTTGAATCCATCGGCAGCCAATCCCAATCGAACATTCCTAGGATCAGCTGAGAAATCTGGATGTAATGAATCAAATGTCTTCCACGATTGGGAATCTCGTGGATGTCTCATTAACCCATCATTGTTATTATCTACAGTATGCCACTTCATGTGTTCGACGGTTTTTGATGACATGAATAATCTTTGCAATCGAGGCTTCAAAGGAAAGTAACGCAAAAGTTTTTCAGGTGTGTTCCTTTTCTTCTTCTCCGTGAAATTATGTTCATTCATACTTCCAACATCACCCTTTGACTGCCATCTAGAAGAAGAACATTTCATACAATTCTGTCTACTTGAATCCTCTCCCCAGTAAAGCATACAATCATTGGGACACGCATGTATTTTTGTATAATTCAGACCAAGCTTGTTAACAACTTTTTTCATATCATAAAACGATTCTGGGATTTTTTCTTCAGGAAATGCATCACGAATCAATTCCAATAACATGGACATTGCCTTATTTGTAATTCCACATAGACATTTGATATGGTACAACTTCAGTAGAAATGAAAGCTTTGAATATTTCAAACACCCACTATACAACTCTTGATTTCCATCGTCAACTAAATCATGAAATGCATTTTCCTCACTGAAGTTTTCCCTTACATTTGGCTCCACAGAATCAAGAGGATCCAATGATATGTTACAATCTTGATCTGCTTGTGTTACAGTCTCAGAAACATCACTTGTCATGTTGCAATTTGTAGCACCCTCTTCTGGTTGTTCTGATGTGTTTTGATGCTCATAGTGGTGTCTTGCAGTGCCGAATGCATCATTTATGAGGTTTTTCATTTCATTTTCCATTGTCAAAGAACTTGGGACCTCATTCTGTGGATTAACATCAGTCCTCAATATTTCTGTATTGTTTGATTCTCCATGCCAAATCCAACAAAAATATTGCTTAGGGAATTGCTTCAGTATTAAATGTTCATAAACTTCATCTCTCTTCAACCATGTTCTAAATTTACATTTAGGACATGGACATCTTATTATCCCTTCAACGGATTGATTATAAATTGCAAAATCTAAAAACCCATTCAAACCCTTAACATATTGAGGTGTGTTCCTCGGTAATGTGATCCAGCTTTTATCCATGTATATCACAATGTGCCTACACAAAATATACGATAGTGTAAGATTATAGAAACATAATATAATAAAGATGAACCATTGACCATAAAGTATGAATAATATAATAAAGATGATTCATTGACCACATTTACCATTTCAGACCAACTGAACAAGTCTGGTCCATAGGAGACAGCGTCAACACCTCATTGAGGAGAAATAAGAATATCGGGATACACACTTATCATAACACCATCGATCACACATTTATGTTGCCTCAAACAACACCCCATTGATGTGTGATTGAAACTGATCATAATGCATTTTAAATCAAGTTAACTACATTCACTGAAACCATTTTCACAATGGGTAATGTTTGTTTTATTGTTCTAGGGAAATCTAAATGGCCACATTTAAGTTTTGGGGTTCATCTTGTGATGGAAGCATGAGACATGGTGTTTGAATTTCTTGAATAAATTAGTGATAATGACCCTCCTAAGGTGGAGAGAATTATTTTAGTCATGGAAATGTGGAGAAAACTGTAGAGTGGATGTGGAGGAATCAAGGTTCCAAATAGAAACCTATAAGGGACATGTTTGGGGGTTCTTAGGGAAGGCCAGGTGGAACTTGGATATGGTGTGTGTAGGTGATGGAGGTATACCTTAAGTGAGAAGGCTTCGTGTTTGGGTAGAGGGGCGACATGCCAATAGGGGAAGTTGGGAACCAACGGAGTGAGTTAGCAGGAATGGAAAGACATAGTTGGATAGAAAGGGAATGGATGTGGTGGGCTGCGAGGCACCTCAAGTTAATGTTGAAATAATAAGTTTATCATAGTAATGTGAATGAGTTTTGAAGAAGAACCAAGTAGTCCTTGGTTGAGATATGGATGGTGAAAGTGTGACAAATCTTGGTAGTTTTGGCAGAAATAATGAATTCTAGAATTGGGTGGAGTTTTCATGGATGTTGTGAGTTGAAAAACATGTTAGGGAAGTTTTGAAGGTTGAGTTGAGGTTCTGTTGACCTCTTTTATGATGAGTGAAGTTCTCAAAACTAGAAAATTGTGGTGACGAAGTAAGTAATATGGTGTTGAGAACCATGGAAGGAAAGTAATCGATTAATGGTGTGGCTAGAGTTTCAAGTTGGATGGTCTCAGGTAGGAACCATATTAGTGTATTAGTTTTGGTGATGGGTGTTGGATCAGGTTTTGGATGGTTGAATACCTTGAGATGAAGGTTATGCTTGGGTTGTGCTTTGGATGTTTGAAATGGAGTGAGGCTGTTGGGCCTTGAGTTCTGGATTGATGTAGGTCAAAATTAAAGAGTTCTCAATATAATATAAGTAAAAAATTGAAAGTAAAGAATAAATCAATGTAAATTGAGACAATTTACTCCCCCTTTGTAATAAAATTATTATTCCACACATATTACTCCAACTTTGGGATTATAAAAAATAAATCATAAAGGGTGAAAGAATAATTAATATAATAGACACATAAATAAGATTGAAGTGTAATTTTCATTAATTTTTCAAAAAGATTGAACATTATCCCTATGCGAATCTAATCAGAATCCGAATTAGCAGAACTAATTATTTAGAAGGGGTAATGGGATCCTTCCCTTTTCGAATATCAGGAGGAGGATCATAAGTCTAATGAGTATAAATAGGTATAAGAATGGTTATTTATATGAAAATAGTAATAACATGTATAAGTTGTTGAGAAATTATAAGACCAAAAGGTTTTCTTGGAGGAATATAAAAGAAACTAAATATGGTCTTGGTATAGGTAGGGTAGGAGGATCTAACATAAGAGTATTGGAAACCTACATATAAGGTTCCAAAAGACTTGTGATATTGGTTACAACCCTTATTCCATTCTCCGTTTATTGAATAAAGACATCTTTTTCTGAAAAAGAAATTATCTTGTAGCGGAGTCATTTCCAAAAAATTCTTTACCATAGATTTGAAAGAAACTACCAGAGGTGGAGTTTTCAAGTCTCTAACAAATTATAGAAAATGAGTTTTAAGGTAATATTTAGTGTAAATTATTTTCAGATAATATATTATTTCACCCTTGGTTATATTGTTTTCCTTAGTAGACCTGTTTGTTTCTTCCTTAATCAAATGAAAGTGTTTCTCACCATGAGTATAAATATCCATTTGAACTCGATTTTCCATATACTTTACACTATATAGAATATCTTGAATCTATTTATGGACTAACATTCTAATTAGATATTTATTAACTAAAATAGGTGGTGTAGGAGGAGGCTCTAAATAATAGTTATAAGGTTGATAAGGGTTGGTAATCATAGATAGATACCTTACATCCATGGTATCTATAATATTGTTTAGATATACTTATAGGGATTCCACATGACTTTTAAAACATTCTATTTCCTTTATGAATGATTGAAATTCTTGGTACTGATGGCCTAACATGAGAAATAACTTCAGATGATGGTGAGAAACAACCTTCTAAACAATATATTCTATATCTTCCCATCGATCAATATTATTAAAAAAATTGATACACATGAAAATTTTATTTAACATCTCTAAACATCATTCTTAAAATGAATGAGATCTCTAGAATTGAGGTAAAAAATAGGGATTAAATAAGGTCTAGACTCTTTATATTTAGTAGATTTAGCTTTAGTAGAATGAAAATTGGTAATGAAGTAATGAACATAATTAGAATAATGAGAAATAATATCAAGAATCTATCTCTATATTATTCTTTCAGTGAGAATACCCTATGTGGTCTCTCAATTTCCTTCAAAAAGACCTCATATTCTTCACTAGAATCATCCCTGGCTATAACCTCAATTCTATAAGAAGATTAATAGACATGATCTTCCCGAGAAGTGTTCTTAGGAGCATATATATGAGAAGGCGGGGTTTCCAAAATCTTCAATAGGTCTTTAGTAGAGTCAAGTCTAATTGGTCTCTCAAAAAAAGATGTATAAGGAAGCCTAGGCTCCACTAATTATTCTTTCCTTGTGTAAACTATAGAAGCTCATTATGCACTTCCTTCTAGGTTATCATGATTATCTTTTCTATCATTTTAATTAGCCTTATCAACTTATTTTTCCTCTTTTTCAACCTTATTTACACCATTCTTAGGAATATATACACCCAAATCAATGAAATGGTTATCTATTGGGGCTTCATATTCAGAAGGAAAGGAATAAAAAATGTGAGCTCCACCAATCTAAAACATAGGTGGACTCTCCACTATAGTAGAATAAAAATACTTATCACTTTTAGAATATGTAATAATTAGTCTAAACAACATTGAAGTTTGAAATCTCTCCTAGGAGATGAATTATCTCTTATTGATTTATCTCTCATGAGAAAAAAAATAACTATAGTAGGCTCAAATAAAACATTAGGATGTTTTTTAGCTTTATGAATATAAGGTACTTATTATCTCATTAGTTCTAACATATCATGAGATTCATGTACATGATAATTTTCTTGGATTTAATCAAAATATCTTATGACTTATACAACCAAATCTATAGTTTGGGATTCATCCTCATTAGAGGATTAATTAGAATCAACAATTTTATGTAGTTCCAAACCATGATAAATTAAAACCCATATCCTAGAGGGATGATAGACTGGATTGAACATCTCTTAGAGTCTCCACTCATCAAATATCTACATTATTTTATTAGGATTCCAACTAATTTTTATCCTTTTAGAGGTAGTCCAATTTAAATAAACACCACTTGGAAAAACATTCTATAAACTCCTAAAGTAACTAAGTTTATCCCTTCGAGTATAATAGAAATAAACTTTGGATAAAGAAGTGTATTGAATCTGGAAAAAGGTTTATTCAAATACTCCATACATATCATTAAGAAATGAGGTACACTAATCTGAATTCCATGAACCATTAGATATAAAAATAATAAATCATGAAACCTAAACGAACTAAAATATACCTTCCTTAGGAGGAGGTCGCGGGGTCTCCGGAGGAGGTCGCGGGGTCGCCGGAGGAGGTCGCGGGATCGCCGGGGGGTCGCGGGGGGCTGCGGGCGAGGGTTGCAGCACGCGGGGTCGGGGGAAATGGGGGTCGGGGTAGGGAAGGGTCGGGGTTTTTAAAAAAAAACAAAGGTTTAGCGGCGGTTTATTAAAAACCGCCGCGAAACGTATTTCAGAAAACGTTTAGCGGCGGTTTTGTGAACCGCCGCCACAAAACCGCCGCTAAACACTGTTTATTTTGTAGTGTATGTTGGTTATTTTATAACCGACGTAAAAAATATGGATAGTAAATTTTTTACGTCGGTTATTTGATAACCAACGTAAAAAATGAGGTATCTACGAATTTTTTACGTCGGTTATAAAATAACCGATGTAAAAAAGGAGGCATCTGAGGCCTTTGTGACATCGGTTATCAAATAACCGACATAAAAACCCAACATACTGAGTTTTTCACTTCGGTTATATTATAACTGACGTAAAAATCCAACACTCGACAATTTATACGTCGGTTATAAAATAACCGACATAAAAACTGCGTTATTTGATACATTTATAATATAGGTTATTATAATAACCAACATTATAAATGTAAAAAAAATAGTTTATAATGTTGGTTATTAAATAAATGACGTTATAAAACATTAAAAAAATTAACTTGCCCCGTGGCTTGTCATTTATGATTTTTTGATCGACAGCCCGATGACTCATCTCTCTATTGCGGAAAACCCTAATCGAATCTTCGATCTCATTTCGTTAAAATCGTTTTGGCATCATCTTTTATCATCTTTACTCTCCTCAAATCTATCATCTCCACTCGCAACACTCAGGTAAGCCTCCCACAACTTTATTTCCTTCATTTTTTTCTCAGATAGTCTATATTTACGTTTTGTGATTTTTTTGTTTAAACTAGGTAAGATTCTTCAATTTCGAACCCTCTTACCTTGTTTTTCCATCATCATCTTATTTATTATAACGAGTTCTATTAGATAAATTCACAATATTCACGTAAGCCTCACTTACTTCTATTTCGTTTGTTTTTGTTTTGCGGATGCCCGACAATGATGGTAATTTTTGTTGTCATTGAAAAATAACGATCTCATTCACCTATATTAGTGCAATTTATATGTAAATCATTG
Organism: Viscum album; assembly: GCA_963277665.1. Lineage (NCBI taxonomy): Eukaryota > Viridiplantae > Streptophyta > Magnoliopsida > Santalales > Viscaceae > Viscum > Viscum album. Next base: position 435,285,615 of record OY728161.1, read on the forward strand.
TGATACACCCATTCTGTGTACCAGTGTGATTTATTTTATAAGTATATATGGTTTTTCATGGTGGAATGTTTTTTTGGATCCTTGGTTGTTTCTATTTTGGGTATCACTATTTGTAGTTCCATAATCTATTTATGTCGATTATTTTCGTGGACTATTATAAGTCATCATATGCTATTAAAACCTGATTCATTGCATAATAGAGCATTTTAGAATAGTAGGATATACAACTCATGGTTCTCATTTTTAATAATAGCATGATACCAAAACTAGTTGCTTGAGGTTAAAATCCCTAGATTTGAAAAAACTAGTAGCTTGAGGTTAAAATCCCATGGTTCTGGAGGGCTGTCAAGAGGGTTGGTGGCTGTCCAGGGGGTTGGGGGCTGTCCAGAGGGTTGGGGGCTTTCTAGGGTGTCCATGGAGGCATGTGTGTGTGTGTGTGGGGGGGGGGGGGCAGTCCAAGGGTGTGTGTGTGTGTGGTGGTGGTGGTGGTGGGGGGGGGGGGTCCAAGGGGGTGGGGGTGTCGAACGGTGTGGGGGGGCTGTATAAGGGGGTGGGTGGGTGACAGGGGGGGGGGCTTTCCCAGGGGTGGGGGCATGTACAGAGGGTTTGGGGGGTTGTCCGGGGGGGGGGGGTGTCCGGAGGGTTGGGGGTGTCCAGGGGGTGTCCAAGGGTGTAGGGGGTGGTGTCCAAGAAGGGTGGGGGGGGGGGGGTGCTGTCTAGAGGGGAGGGGGGCTGTCCAGGGGGTGGGGGGGGGGGGCTGTCTATAGGGGTGGGGGGATGTCTAAGGGGGTGGTGGTGTCCAGGGGGTTTCCAAGGGGGTGGGGGGGGGGGGGGTGGTGTTCAGAGGGTTCGGGGGGCTGTCCAGAGGGTTAGGGGGTGTCCAGGATGTCCATGGAGGTGTGGGGGGGGGGGGAGTCCAGGGGTGTGTGTGTGGGGGGGGGGGGGTCCGAGGGGGTGGGTGGGGGTGTTGAAGGGGGGTGGGGGGGGGATATCCAAGGGGGTGGGTGGGTGGGGGCTGTCCAAGGTGGTGTGGGCCTATCCAAGGGGTTTGGGGGGGTTGTCCGGGGTGGGGGGGCTGTCCATAGGGTTGGGGGGTGTCCAAGGGGGTGGGGGTGGGGGTGGTGTCCATGAGGGGTGGGGGGATAGCTAGGGGTGGGGGGGGGGGGGGGGGTTCTATTTAGAAGGGTGGGGGGCTGTCCAGGGGGTGGGGGGGATATCCAGAGGGTTGGGGGGATTTTCAGAGGGTTGGGGTTTGTCTAGGGGGTGTCCAAGGGGGGTAGGGGGTTGGGGGGTGGTGTCCAGGAGGGGTGGGGGGGGGGGGGGTGCTGTCTAGAGGGGTGGGGGTTGTCTGGGGGGGGGGGGCTATCCAGAGGGTTGGGGGTTGTCCAGGGGGTGTCTAAGGGGGTAGGGGGTGGGGGGGGGGGGCTATCCAGAGGGTTGGGGGTTGTCCAGGGGGTGTCTAAGGGGGTAGGGGTGGGGGGGGGGTGGTGTCCAGGAGGGGTGGGGCATGCTGTCTAGAGGGGTGGGGGTGATGTCTAGAGAGGTGGGGGCTATCCAGGGGGTGGGGGGCTGTCCAGAGGGGTGGGGGCTGTCCATGGGGGTGGTGTTGTCCAGGGGGTGTCCAATGGGGTGGGGGTGGTGTTCAGAGGGTTCGGGGGGCTATCCATAGGGTTGGGGGGTGTCCAAGGTGTCCAGTGGAGGCCCCATGGTTTTCTTTGGTTCAATGGAATTTAAAACTATTATATCTAACTATATTTTCTTTTTAAAATCATATTCAATCATATTTTTTTAAATTCACGTAGATTTGTTTTATATTTCAAAATTGTTTTACATTCATATTAGAATTTTTTTCATATAAACATATATTTGTCTTATCTTAAAAAGATGTATAATTTTGATATTTTTTATAAGTAATAATGAGTCAAAATTGGATTACGGAACATCGAATGAGAAATGAATATGAGGAAGGTGTTGATGCCTTTTTGTAAATTTTTAAATGAAATTTTCCAAGTAGTGACATTTTTTTCCATTCCTGAAATGTTTGAATATGAAGAAGTTGAAAAGTAGAGAGATAAAAATCATATGATTTGTCATGGTTTTAATCTGACTTACAACCCTTGGATTTGGCATGGTGAAACTGGATGGAATGTCACTGATGACGATGATTTGCAAGATGGTAACTCCGATGGAATTGAAGAAATGATTCGTGATATTGCACCAGAACAAATTGAGATAGAACCGACAGTTGTGCATCTATATGGTGATGCTGAAAGACAATTATATCCTAGTTGTACAGATTTTATGGTTTTTTTGGTAGTGTTAAGATTGATTAACGTGAAGGAAAAACATGGATGGAGTGACAGAAGTTTTACAGAGCTGCTACAATTGATGAAAGACATTCTTCCAAAAGATAACAATCTTCCAGATTCACATTATAAGGCCAAGAAAATATTATGCCCAATGGGATTGGGATACAAGAAAATACATGCCTGTCTGAATGATTGTATTATATATAGGAAGGAATATGAATTTCGGTCAGAGTGTCCTAAATGTGGGACATCATGGTATAAGGTGAAAGAAAAAGCACAGGCTGATGTAGAGATTACAAAGATCCATTCAAAAGTATTTTGGTATTTTCTTATAATTCATAGTTTCAAACGTTTATTTGATAATTCACATGTTTTAAAAAGGTTAAGATGGCATGAAGATGAGCTGTTATGTGATGGAAAAATATGTCATCCAGCTGATTGTCCACAATGTAATAAAATTGATGAGTAGTATTCTACATTTGAAAATGAAATAAGAAATCTCAGACTAGGGTTGTGCACAGATGGAATGAATCCATACCAAACCCTCGGTAGCACACATAGTTCATGGCCTATTTTATTAGTAATTTAAAACCTCTCTCCTAAAGCTTGTATGAAGTGAAAATATTTCATGTTGAGTATAATGATCTCTTGTCCGAAGCAATCCAGCAATGATATTGATGTTTACTTGTCACCGTTGATTGATGATTTTAATCTTTTATGGGATGATGGTATTAGGGTGTATGATTCTTATAAAATAGATTATTTTCAACTGCATGTAGTGCTTTTGTTCACTATAAATGACTTCCCAGCATATGGAAATTTGTCTGGATACAGTGTTAAAGGGCATAAAGCATGTCAAATTTGCGAACAACAGATGTTATATTGTCAATTGCATCATGGGAGGAAAACAATGTACATGGTTCATCGGAAGTTTTTGCCTATGGATCACCCTTATAGAAGACTAAAAAAGGCATTCAATGGAACACAAGAATTTTATATTGCTCCAAAACCTTTATCCCCTAATCAGTATTTTGAGAGGGCGAAAACCCTTGATGTGACATTGGGGAAGACTCAAAAATCTGGCAATGATAGACATATTTGGAAGAAAATGTCAATATTTTTTGAGCTACCATATTGGAGATATCATGAAGTTAAACATAATATTGATGTCATGCACGTGGAGAAGAATATCTGTGATTGTTTGATTGGAACATTATTAGATATTAAAGGAATGAAAAAATATGGGTTGAATGAAATATTAGACTTACTATCAATAGGAATACGTTTGAAGTTATCTCCCACTCCTAATGGAAGACGAACATTTCTTCCCTCGGCTTGTCATACATTATCAAAGAGGGAGAAAATTAGCTTTTGTTAGTGTCTTCATGATATCAAAGTGCCTCAAGGTTATTCTTCAAATTTAAAATTTTTTGTCTCCTTGAAGGACTTGAAGTTGATAGGTATGAAATCACATGATTGTCACATCATGATGCAACAAATTCTACCAGTTGCATTGCGTGGAATATTTCCCATCTGTGTCAGAAATACTATAATGCAGTTGTGTTATTTTTTCAATTCAATTTGTAATAAGGCGATTGATGTGATTGTTTTGACCATTTTGGAAAAGGATGAAATTTTTATACTTTGTGAATTGGAAATGTATTTTCCACCAACTTTTTTTGATATAATGGTGCATTTAATGATTCATCTGGTTCGAGAAATAAAGCTTTGTGGACCTGTATATCTTTGTTGGATGTATCCTTTTTAAAGGTATATGAAAATATTGAAGGGGTATGTTTAGAATACATATCGACCTGAAGCCTCCATTATTGAAAAGCATATTTCTGAGGAGGTTGCAGAGCTTTTTACGAGCTACTTGGCTACGGCGCAGCACATAGGTTTGCCTCTATCTCACCATGAACAAGTTAATAATGAGGGAAAGGGGATTTGTGGATTGAAAGTCAAATCACTGTCAGCTAAACAGATGAAAAAGTTAGAATCATACATCTTAAATAACATAGCTGATGCTCAACCGTATATCACATTGCATATTAATGAGTTGAAACAATGTCATCCAAAGAAGAAAGAAATGTGGATTTTTAATGAGCACAACAAAACATTTTTTTCATGGTTTAAAAAGACCTTGCTTAGTAGATTAGATGTATCAGAGACATTAAAATGGATAGTGGGTGGTCCATGTTTAAATGTGATAACATGGTCCGGTTATGACATTAATGGCTATACATTTCATACGAAAGCTTAGGACAATAGAAGTGCAGCTCAGAATAGTGGTGTATTGGTGTTTGCAGAAGCAATGCATTTTTCAAGTGCTAAGGAAAAAAACCCAATTTCTGCATCAAGTGCATATTATGGAGTGATTGAATACATATGGGTGGTTGATTACTTTAAAATTAAAGTTCTTATTTTTAACTGTAAATGGTTTATCAGTAACAACAGTGTCAGACACGATGAATTTGGAATGACACTTGTTAATTTGAATAGATTGGAAGACATAGATGATTCTTTTATAATGGAAACACATGCAAAAAATTTTTCTATGCATTAGATCAATCAGATATGCAGCGGGCTGTTGTTTTACAAGGGAAAAAACAATATGTTGGTGAGGATGAACTTGATGAAGATGCTGATTTATGTGAGAGCCCCACTTCCATGGATAGATTAGCTGAACATAATGATGAGCATGTTGAAGACATGGTTTGTGCCATAAGAAACGATCACGATGAAGGAATTTGGGAAAATAATCCATTTATACATTCCTAAAATTATAGGTAACATATGTTTATTTCTTGTTTACATTTAATTTTTTCATAAATGTTAGATATTGTAAGTTTTTTCTTTATTAAAACATGTATTAAAAAAAATAAGTATAAGTTTTTGTTTGTTTTATGTTTGTTTAGTTTACTTTATCATGTTTACCATTACATGAATTATATATCTATTATTTTTGTTCAGTGAAAATTACTTTACCATGTTTAACAGGTTTACTAGGTTTACCATGTTTACCATGTTTACCATCTTGACCATCTTGACCATCCTTACCATTGTTTAACAGGCTTACCATATTAACAATGTTTACTATTATGTAACTTAGTACAATTTTCTATTTTCTGATTACAGTAGTATTAAAATATTTAAATTTTTATATTTATGAACTAATTTTTGTTTTTTTGATTTGAAGGATAATGACAGATCATTCAGTTGATCAACCACATGATTCTGGAGATGAGCATGTTGGTCATACCTCTGGGGAGGAACATTCACATGCTCCTCTTGATGTTCCTCAATCTTCCTCATGTGCTCCTATTACGACAAAGCGTTCAAGAGTTGGTAAACGTGGGTGCACACGTTTACCAAAATTAGTACTTGCCCGTACGCGGGATCAGAGGATACTCATTGAGTTTGATGATGATGATATTCCTAGAGGCCCAAATGTAAGAGATTTAAAGATTTTTTTATCAACATAGGCTAAGAGGAAAATAATCATTTTGTATGATGACTAGAGAAGTGTTGATAAAGAGATAATCTCTCAACTGTGGGAGACAATTTTGGTAAGATCTTTTGCTATTGTTTGAATATTCTTTAAATGTTTCTAGTATATATAATATGTTTAACCTCTTCTTCATAAGATGAAATTTTATATTCCTAAAACTGGAGGAGTCAGGAAGAAATGCTAATCGATGGCTGCCAGGAGATGGATGGATTTCAAATCAACCCTCTCATCTGATTTCATTTTTGGTCATAGGAGTCATGAAAATCCATGTCGTATATATCCTTTTATAAATGAAGACACATGGAGACAGTTTGGTGAAAGTAGAAGAAAAGAGTCATTTTTGGTAAGGGAAATGTAAACATTTATAAGCTTTCTTATATAAATGATCTTATTAATGTTTTTTTAATGATTTCTTATTCTTAAATTATAGTAAACAAGGAAAGCTTATCCGGAGATCCAATCTAAAAATTTATACCCTCATTGTTTATCTCAAGGAGGGTATGCATTTTTAAAAGAAAAAATGATGGAGAAAAAATTTCAAAAACTAAGAGCTGAGACTTCAAGCTCTGGAGAGGTGGCCCCTCCATCCCCTCTATCTAGACATGAAAAATGGAAGAGAGCTCATATGGGAAAAAAGGGAAATATCTTTCAGAAGAATCGAGAATCTTGGCTGAGAGGATTGTAAGATATCTATTTTATTTATTTAAGTTAACTATTTTCTTCATATAATTTCAATCATCACAGAAATGTTCAATTAATTACTACAGGACTCTCTTGAGGAGCAGAGCTCATAGGGGGCATTTACAGCTACTAGGAGGCAAGATATTTTATCTGTAGCATTGGGAAAACTTGAACATCCTGGTCGGGTAAGAGGATATCTGGTAGGTGTATCGGTAAGAAAAGTGTTTCCACGCTCTTCAACTTCTAATGTTGAGGGTGTTTATAAAAAAAATAGAATACTTGGAGGCTGAAGTTCATAATATTAATGCGATGATGGAGGAAACGATTAGAGCGTTGGTACAGTCTATGTTTGCATACATGCAAAGGAAATTTCAGACTGCAGCTCCCACTCCTCCACCTCCCCTTGCAGACCCCATTATTTATCCTCCACCTCCTCCAGTAGCTCCCACTCCCCCACCTCAGCCTACAGACCCCATTTTTTATCCTACTCCTACGCCACAACTTCATACTTATTGCGAGTTGTATGTTGATGATCCTCACCATCATATAGTTGCATATGGGTTGGTATATTGTATAGGAGATACAATTCATCATTAGCAATTAGAGGTATAGAATCATAGGGTCACTGTATAGGATATTATAGATAGATCATCTCAAGTACCTTTACCTACAGAAGAGGTGACGACAGTTGGACATAGTATCAGCCATTTTTTAATTTGGCCATCCAGACTTCTTCGACTCATTACCATAGAGGTATGAATGTTATATCTTTTATTTTATTTTTTTATTAATGTTGTTTTATAATTTGAAAACTAATATATTTTTCAATTTATTTTTATAGGAATACTTCAAAGGTAAATAAATACTGTATAGACAACAACAAAGACAAATGGATATGACATCAGATATAGATTCTAGTAGTCTGGACAGCTTTTCAAGATATTCAAATTTGTTGGTGGGTCATTATCAGTTTCCAATGGAAGCTCATGTTTGTGGACGTGCAATAAATGTGGGTATTATGAAAACTGATATCATAGAGCCTGTTACTGGAGATAAGTTGGGCATCAACGTGGTGATTTTTTTTCCATATAAGTCTAAACACATTTTCCCTGCGTTATATTTATAGAAAATGTATACTTATGTTTGTTTTGTATTAGGTATATTTATAGCATTTATGAGAGGAATGAGCTGACATATGTATATGGATTCATGGACCCACAATTGATTTCCCCTGAAGCATGTGCATTGGATGAGTAACAAAGAATGCTTTATATTGCTAAAAGACTTGAATAGAATATAGTCACACAATGTTGGATGATGCCTTTTTGTGAGAGGTATGAAACACATCTCTCTCAAAGTGTTCATTGTATTTTAACATAAAAAACCACTAACCTTAAATTTTCTTTTATCAGTGATCATTGGATGTGAGGGGTTTTTTCCCAAGGGAGAAAACACTTTATTGGATATGCTCTGTCCATGATGATGTGCGGGAAGGTTTTATGAATATATTGGAAAAGTAATTTTCAATTTCTCAATAGTTTTATATATTATAATGAATTTGAAATTTACCCCATTTGTATTATTTTCTAATAGGGCATGGGTCTACTTTCTAAAAAACACAAAGAAAAGGAGTGCAATGATCAAATATGTAAATGGGAAGGTAAATATCCAATTATAATTTGTACTTTTTGATTTATTACATAAAAATAATATATTGATTTTACACTCATTCAAACATAATTTTCATGAACAAAAAGGCGTCATCGAATGCAGATATTATATGTTAAGATTTATGTATAAAATAATAACAACTGGGACAGTTGTGAACTTTGACCTGGTAGGATTTCCTTTTAAAATTTTCCATAAAATTTCTTTTTGATTTATTCATTATACACATTAAATACTATCCTTTTCATTTGTAGCTATTTGATAACCCTCAACCCTATACTGCTCAAGACATCAAACACTTACAAGTGGAGTGGTCAAATTATTTTACAGGATTAATTAAATTTTATTTGTTTGTAGCGTGAAATGAAATTTTGAATATTGTTGTTGTAATTGTGTATTTGGTAGTCATTTAGGTTGGATTTAGTTTTTTTAAGTTGAGAGTGTAAGTTTTGATTGTTATATATGTGAATGTTTAATTTTTCTATACTTCTTGTTTTGGTCTACTTATGATGGTTTTTCTGGTATGGATTCTGGTTTGGGGGGGAGGGGTTCCAAGGGTGTGTGGGGGTGTTTAATGGGGTGGGGGGGGGGGGGGGTGTATAGGGTTGTGGGAGGGCTATCCGGTGGGTTGGGGGGGGGGGGGGTTTCCAGGGGTGTGGGGGTGTCCAGGGGTGTGTGTGTTTGTGTGTGTGTGGGGGGGTGTCTAGGGGTGTGGGGGGTCATCCAGGGGTGTGGGGGGATGTCCAGGGGGTGGGGGGATGTCCAGGGGTGTGGGGGGCTCTTTAGGGGTGTGGGGGGTGTCCAGGGGAGTGGGGGGATGTCCGGTGGGGTGGGGGGGGGGTGTCCAGGAGGGTTTGGGGGGGGGGGGTGGCCAAGGGTGTGCGGGGCTGTCCAGGGGTGTGGGAGTGCTGTCTAGGGTGTAGGGGGGTATACATGAGGGGGGGGGGGGGGGTTGTCCTGGGGTGTTTGGGGCTGTCCTGGGGGCCGGGGGGCAGTCCAGGGGTGTGGTGGGGGCTGTCTAGTGGGGTAAATGCTTAATTTGTTTTGGTTCTTGTTTTGGTCTACTTCTGTTTTTGTGGTACGAATTCTTGATTTGGTTTCTGGTTGTTTCTGGGGAGAGCAGAGGACTGCATTCCATTTAAAAAAAATTGGTCTTTCACATCGGTTATTTTATAACCGACGTGAAAAAAATGGGGAAGGGTTTATCACGTCGGTTATTGAATAACCGACGTGATAAAAGGCCCCCGGACTGGTTTATCACGTCGGTTATATAATAACCGACCTGATAAACTCCCCCCACCGGTTTATCATGTAGGTTATGTAATAACTGACATGATAAAGGCCAGGGAAATGGTTTATCTTGTCGGTTATTATATAACCAACATGATAAAAACCCCCACAATGTTTTATCAGGTCGGTTATATAATAACCGACGGGATAAACCCTCCCCCCTTGTTTTTGCATGTCGGTTAATTAATAACCGACGTTATAAACACCACGATGTTATGTTTTTTACATCAGTTTGTAAATAACCGACGTAAAAAACAATATTTATAACGTCTTCCATATTAATGTCGGCTAAAAACTGATGTAAAAAATGAAAAATAACCAACGTTAAAAATATTTTATGCACTAGTGCTCACTCCTTCCAGTTATCAGATGGTTTTAAAAATAATGATTGGGAATACCAGGTCCTCATTGGTGACATGGAACCGGTACTCCAAATACTAGTAGACCACTTAGAGGTGAAAAGAAATTGAGAGTTGGTAATCAAACACATCATTAGGATTATTCCATCAGAAAATAAGCGTTAATCCCCCTGTTTGATTGTGTCTTAGGGTTGATGACAGAGTTCCCCTTAGGTCCAACATTGAATCACATCTGCGATCATAGAATTACCTGGAAGACGCATTGGAAAATACATCTATGGATCTGGCCGATCCAAATCGAGATGAAACAGTCATCAACATTTACCGCTGTAGAATTATATCACCTTTTGTTCAGATCAAAATAGAAGAGATCAATGAGATCAATCTCATACCTGAGCCATATATCCCTACCACTGTGTGGATGATTCCAATCATGGAATACCCTCAAGATAGAGTCCTCTAACTGGATATATCTAGGAAAGAGAAATTCTAGAAAAAATTAGTCAACTTAAATCTTTATTTCAAAACAAATAAATAATAAGTCCTCTACAAATGATGTTTTGGTGAATTCCTTTGAAAACGTATTGATGGAGAAGAGACTACTGCCTTCATGAATGAAGTACAATCGAGAGATTGTGGTTCCCACCAATTATGATACAAACATTACAACCAATTCTGAAGTCTTGGGTACTACTAGCCCACTACAATATAAGATTTCATAGATTTCACCAAGAAATGTCAATCCTTCTAAGTTCATGCTAATATCATTCCTCAAACCTTGTAATTTCTACATACAACTATATACTCCTAGATATTTTCTACATGGGGAATGGATGTTGTGGGGCCATACCCTCTAGCTATGACCAAGAATTTTAAATACATGATTACTGCTACTGATTTATTCTCTAAATGGGAAGAGGTGATTCCGTCAATGAAGTAATGTCCTAAATCATTGTTAGATTTCTCAAAGCTAACATTGTTACCATATTTTGTGTTCCTCATACGACATTGATAGACAATGACACCAATTTCTTTTCCATGGAGGTGGAGAAGTTATATCAGGAATACAATATCAAATCCAACCATTCATCATACTATCATGTAGTGTATAATGGATAGATAGATGCCTTCAAAAAGACCCATACTCCAAAAGATGGTGGATAAAGATAAAAATTCTTATCCTGAGAAGATCTTTCATTCCTTATGGGATTACCAGAATACAATTCATACTGCCACATAGTAAACACCATACTCACTGGTATATGGAACAGAAGAAGTCCTGCTCCTTGAGGTTTTATTTCCATCAGACCTTATTTGCATATGTGATCAACTATTTATAGATAATCAATCCTATAATTGGTTGGATGAATTGAAGTGACTGGATGGAAAAATATTTCACACATTGTATCATTTTAATTTCTATCAGAAAATAGATAGTGTAAGACTTTAATAAGAAGGTTTTACTCTATTCGTTTCACAAAGGAGAATTGGTACTGGTTCTTAGGACTCCATTGATACCAGGAAAGAAGCCTCCAAAACCAGAGTCATAGTGGGAGGGACCTTACTCCATACATAAAGTCAAATCTAATGGAGATAACTCCATGATCTCAATGGATGGAGATCTCACTATGAATACAACTAATGAACGGTTCCTAAAGAAATATTTTGTGTAATCACAAAAAATAATCCTAGATATAGGACTTTAAACTGCATAGCACCATATACATCCCAACTATAAGACGTTGAACTGTGTTGTTGGTCCTAGTCGTATGACCCAAAAAACTACAAGGCACCATTCATCCTCACTGCATGATGTTAAACTATATGGGAAATTTATATCTTATTTTATTTTAAGAACCCCCCAAAATTCAACTAGATGATACTCATTATGGTCCCTTAAATATGGGATTCCGTCTTAGGTGTAAGTACTAATCACATTCCTCTAACCTCTTAGTGGGTTGAGATGCCCTCTTGGCCATGTGGGTTGATTATCATTACAATGAGATATGTAGTAATTCCCAATTCCCCCAGCTGCAAAAAACCCCCCTTCACCCTTGTCTATATGGGTTAGACCTGCATAGAGGGGATTTACAGAACTACATGTGGCTTGATTATCATTCCAATGAGACATGTAGTGACACCCAGATCTCCATTCTTGGTTCCATCCAAACCAAAATATATATAGACCCTTTTACCTATGTATGAATTTGAACTACACAGGGAACCTGTTACGAACTATGTGGTGCTTGATTCTTACTCTAGAAAGATAAATAGTGATGCCTAAACCCCAAGTCTCTTGGACAAACTTCAATATGGAAAGTATCAAATCCTCTTTTCCCCACATCATAACTTGATTAATGAGGGGAACTGTTCTTTAAGATCCACGTGGGAATTGATTCTTTCTCTAAAAAGATACGTAGTGACAGCCAAGTATTATACCCTAGTCTAGCCGTAAAATTCCTTTCCACATTGGGTGACCCATGCCCTTACCACATGATGCTAAACTATATGGAAAATGTCATGGCTTCATGAATCTAAAATTTAAGGTAACTCAAGAACTACATATAACATGATTCTCATTCCAATGAGATATATAATTATGCCTGAATATCTTATACTGGGTATAAACACAATGAAAAAAAATCCCCAACTCCCTGTGTACAAGTCTAACTTGCATAGGGAACCTTTCATGAACTATGTATGGATTTATTCTCATTCCAATGAGATATTTAGCAATTCCTAGGTTTCCATACATAGTCCCATACATAAAATTTCCCATATCTTCATTTATATTCATCTTCATATTTACCACATGACGTTATATCCCATTTCCATCATCCTTACCACATGTCGTTAAACTACACGGGATTTCAGGAACTATGTATGTATTGATTCTCATCCCAATGAGATAAATTGTTAAATGTAGATCATACCTCCTAGTTCAACCACCACACAAATCTAAATACCTCTATAATTCACTTTTTTCACCTTAATGTCATGAAATAAGCTTTTCCCACTCCTTGTTTCTCACATTGAGAATAACTCATGCAGGCATAGGAGTTTTGGAAAAAGAGTTCCATGAATGAGTAAGGTGTATTAATTTGTTTTAGGATTATCATGGTCTTCGATGAAATACCTTAAAAGGTGAACCTTATTTCCTCATTTCATGATAATAAAACTTCATGGGTTTTTTAAGAACTATGATTTTCTTGATTCTCATTCCAATGATATTTATAGTGTTTTCTGAATCTTCAATTGGACCTAGCTGCAATATAATATAAGAAATAAACCTACTATCTTTTGTAAAAGTTATATCTAACTGGAATGATTCAATATGGTGCCTCACCCCTTATATGATCCCATAAAAAACCCCCTCTTCCATTTACACATGAATCCAATCAGTGTGGAGGACCTTTATTCAAGAACTACATGCTGATTGATTCTCATTTCAATGAGATATGTAGCGATGTCTAGATATTCAATCCTAGACCTAGATACAACATAATATTGGAAATTCCCCAACTCTCTTGTGTATTAGTCAGATATACATGATAGGATTCAATATGTTTCCTCACCCCATGCATGATCCTATACAAAAAACCCCATCTTCCCTTTACACCTGAATCCAATTGGTGTGGGGGGAATTTATTCAAGAATTACATGTGGCTTGATTCTCATTCCCTGGAGATATGTAGTGATGTTTGGATCTTCAATCCTAGACCCATCCACAATATAATATGTGAACTACCCTTACACTCTTATTTATGAGTTATATATACATGAGAGGATTGAATATAATTCCTCACCCCATGCATGAGCCTATACATCAAAACCCCCATTTTTCTCCACATGTGAATTCAACCAGTATAGGGAATCTTTTTAAAACTACATGTAACTTGATTCTTATTTGATCACGATACATAGTGACACTCAGGTCCAATTCCCCAGTCCACCAACATTTTCCCTTGTTTTTAACATCAATTCACCTCCATCCTTACCACATGACGTTAAAATACATGGACAACGTCCTCACGATATGACATGAAACTGCACGGTACCTCAATATCTACGTATGGTTTGATTTCCATTCTACTGAGATATATAGTGACACTTGCGACTCGTATCCTATTACTAGATGTGGGGTAAAGAAAAGTACCCCTCTCCTATATATGTACAAAAATCTATACATGAGATTTTAATTTGGGTCCCCACATTAGAGGGTCCACCAAGAAAATAGAGACTATTACTTCTACATATGTGTCATATCAATGAATGCGACTCTACACTTTATAGGCAATATCAATCAAAATGTTTCCTTTTTTTATCAGACAATATCCTTTCCACATGTCATACTCCTAATCTTGGACACTTTCATATCTCCATAATCTTTCTCTAACTTCCAGTGATAGTATTTCTGATACCAAAGGGATCCTTTGTTTGACTATACTATCAAACTCCCCAGTTGGATTTTCCTAAAACAACCCAAAAAATAGGGTTTTTATCCAAATGATTCCACTATTTAACTATGTAGTACATGACCCAGTTGGCCTTGTATAAAACATCTCGCAAAATGGGTTTGTCAAGCATCGATAACTTCTCCCTCAGGAGAAACCTCTTAGGTCATTATGAGCTTTATTGGCGATATGTTTCGACCCATGATTTTAAAGACTATGATTATCCATCAAATATCTACGCCATAACCTTTATCCCAATTTCAGAACCCTGAAGACAATGGTCTAAAATTTTCTCCATCATGTCCAAAGTATGACATAATGATGTTACTATAATAAGGCCACATACCACCTATTTTTTCCACCATGTTATGGTCCTATTCATATCTCCTAAAACTATAAGAATAATATTTTTTTATGTTTGGATTAGACCTGCATAGAAGATCTATTACCCTAATTATTTAGGAAAGTTGACTTGGAATTCTTCTTCCATATTCAGCTACTTTCCTTTCAGAATCCAAAATATGTTTATGTGGAAACCCAAATCTATCTAAACTTCCATCGGCTTTTAGTAATATAATGTGAGAATTCTTGAGAAAATATTTGTTTGAATATTCTATAAAACTCTCTAGTTGGATTTGCATAATGTAGCCCAAAAAACTAGGTTTTCAACCAAAGGATGCCACTATTTTACCATGTAGTACGTGCCCTAGTTGTCTTTGAATAAAAAATATGACATATGAGTTTTTCAATCAATGGTTACATCATTATTGGGAGATACCTCCTCTAACCCTATAATCCCTTTCTCCCCAAACCATGAATCAGATCCAAAGATCCCGTTGTTATAACTTACAACATTTTCAATCATCACACCTAAATATTGCATCACATTTTCAAATAGATCAGTAAGAACGAGAGAATCATAAACCATTAGGTCAAAGATAAATGCATTATATTATAGCCCCCCACAATTTCCTTGATGTATGACTTCAAAATGCATAGCATAACATCCTTTTAAAAATTTAAACTACATAGAATAATGTCCTTATTGTATGAATTTAAACTGCATAGAACAATGCTGTCAACATAGGAAGTTAAAATACATAGTCAATTTCCTAGTAGCATGAAATTAAATTGAAATATGCTTCAACCCTTTTAAGAATGGGGCCTCCCCCTAACAACGATAGTTTAGAAAAATGTAGCCTCCATCACACACCAAATTCATATATGAGAGGGTTACTATTCATGGTCAATGCTAATACAGATTCTCTTTTCATTCTCTGATATTTTCCCATATAAAAACCACCCATCATGGTCTTAAGAAATCCGAATCTCTATAAACTCCCTTCATCCATCAACAATGGAATGTCGAAAATCATGGGAACCTCTTTTCCTTAAAATTCTGTTACATACCCCAGTTGTTTTTTCATAAAGTAAGAAAAAAATGGGACTTTCAAACAAAAGAGGCTACTATTGACTATGCATTAACACACTCGAGTTGGATTTTCATAAAAAAACCCACCAAATACGATCGTTAACCAGTGGTAACTTCATCCTCATGGGATACATCCTCTATTCCATAATATAATTTTTAGATTGGGAAACCACAAAATCATATCTCAAAATTACCCTTGAGTGTATATCAATAATGTCAAAACATTCCTAACTAGAAATCCTTGTTTGGGTCATCATCTCAAAATTTATGGTCAATGATATTCGACCTGAAACAACAGTATCAATAGTTCAGCTCTCATTACTTTAAACATCCCACAAAAAGATACATATCAATCACTAGATTGAAACCCTGCAATGGGAACTTTGGACAAATTTTGAGTCTCATCTCATTAGACCTAAATTCCATATGGATAAGGAAAAAAATTGATCCATGAAAAGAAAAAAGGAACAAAACATGTATAGATGAAAACCCAAAAAGGGTGGTGTAAGAAAAATAAAAGTCTCGTATGCTAAGTCTCTTTCATATTGAGCTTAAGAAAAAATTTGGGTGATGACATAAAAGACACAAAGCCTGTAAGGTTTTATATAAGACCCTAGAAATAGACAAAATATATTCACTAGTCCCCATGGATAAGGAAAAAATCAGAGCACTCTATCATCACTATTACTATAATTATAGCATGATGAAATCCAATCAAATGATTCATTCTTCAATGTCATATTATGATTACAGTAATGTTAGAAATTAAAAAACAAGTTTTTGGAACCAAAAATCCTTTTCATTTATGTTTTAAAATTCAAGAGAACTTCCACATGCTGGATTCTATCTACCAAATTTTATAGTTTATCTTCAATATAAGATTTGATAAGTTTAACTATACCCTGAACAACTATAGAAACTTACCATAGCTTAGACATTTGTGTAGTAGCATCCTCCTCATATTAACATATAATCTTATACTCATTACTAACGAAATCTAACCTTCATAAAGAAGCCCTTAATAGGGATCAATGAAGTTAGACTACCTCTTCCCTTACAATATTTAATTATTATGCAAGGTGCATTATTTGGTGTGAATCCTCATTAAGGATATTTTGATACTCCTCTACCTATTTGGTGTGGATGGCCTCACCTTGGATTATGGAATCTCTAAGTTCCTAAAACTGGCCAACCTACTGCACCTCGACCTACTGAACTCTTCACTCCTCTTCCATTTCTTAGAGGATAACCTTCACTATATAATTGAACTCAAGGTAATTAAATCCACCATATCCTAGTATAGAAATATTGAATGGAAGTCAGAAAAGTCACGATGGAATGTCCTCTAGAGGAAACTCCATGATTATCTTCCAAATGTATCACCAGATAAAGAGATGTGTAAGGAAAAAAGTTTCTTTCATCTCTAAATCAGAATCAGAGCCACTTTTATAGGGAGAGAAATAATATGGTATCATTTCACTCAATTATCCACCATGTTCCTCTCCCCTTAAAACAACCTCATATTTAACTACCAATATTAGTGGGGCATGCTAGGAAGCCCCTGTCTCAAGTCCAACTGCTAAAAATGGTGACAATAAATAATAATTAACACTTTTCATCATCATTAGGAGGTCAAAAAGTATAAAAGGTAGTGAATTGGCCAAAATAGTTGATTATACTCACCCATTACAAGATCAAGTTTCAGAATATATACTTCTCCAAAATCCCTAACCTCAGTTTCTAGAGCATGTACCTCCTGATGGGGATCAACCTCCTAAATTTTCTCCACGACCAGGATCAGAGGCTCTTGGGGATCTTCCCCTTAAGAACCCTCAACCATTTTTTCCTCAGTAGATGGAGTAGTGTGGAGATAGATTACTTGTTCATGAAGTTCCTTATAAATATTCTCTATCGACAAATATTCACAATTTGGGCATTCATATAATGCATCAGATGAAACAAAATCAACTGTGTATGCAAACTTCAAGAATGATAAAAATGACATATGTCTAATTCCTTAGGTAAACCCCCAAAATCCTTGAAGGAACATGGAATATAAATGAATTTAATATCAATATATTGATTAAATAAATCCATCAGTTCATCATACTTATCCTCAAGTCTCAAAGAATCCACACTAGTAAGGGCATCCGATACACATTGATCAAGACCCAAATTGGATCTACTCACATTCTCCTCTACCAACTCCTTAGTAGGAACATCACCTTAACCTTCCTTAGATACTCTGAGATCCCTATCACCCCCCTCTAGAGTGACAATGGGAGTAACATTGATTGTAAAAGAACCCTCTGGTGTAAGAAATGGATCTGAAATATCACAAAAAGTGAAAATTTAGAAATAGAACATGACACCTAATAGAGTGAATCTAACATTACCATGGGCCTCTACCCACTCTATAGAAGTCAGAGTAGATATAGACACATATTTTATCACTTCATCCATCAAGAGGATGGTTTTATTTATATGGATCTATAACTCACCTAGAGTATCCTCTTCAATCCTCAAAGGAAAAGTTTCTAATTCATTAAGGGAGGAAAGTGATGCAGATTATAGAAAATACAAGCTTGATCATAATAGTATGTCAAACAAGTCATGGTATCGAATGAAATCATAGAAACTTACTGTGGTGCATGCACCTGTCCGACTATATCACCCTCTTACTCTTTCTATTTTGAGGCAGTGTAGATACCTTACTATTCCTATCGATAGTGGAGACTTTAGGGGATGACTGAAAAGTTCCCACCTCCATATCCTCCATCATGGTACTATGAACCATGGAAAATTATGATGATTCAAAATCCTCATACACTATCTTAATGGGAGTTCCCATAGTCCCATACCTCGATAACATAAGCACCTCTATTGGTACCCCTCCTTCAACAACTTCTTCTTCTTCTTACTCTTCTTTGTTTCCTCCGAGATATAAAACAAACCACTTAAAGGTTAATACAAGTAGATGAAAGATCAAAATAGGGAAGGGTGAAAGGATAAATACATCATCATTGTCAAGGTAGATATTCCATTCATCTTTTGGATGATTAACTACCCCTTAAGCAATCCTCATTCTTTCATGTAAGGCACTATCTTTGTGATCGAAATATGATAATCTGTTTCATATATCGAATCCTCCATATCCTAAAACTTTTTTTCACCTCAGCTAGATCAATATTAGGGTAGAGATAAGAGGGTGATATGATATCTCACAGCTCTGGGATTCACAGACCATCCTAGAGAACCTCCCATGCATCTCTAACATCATGAGGTATGCTACCCCAAACTCAAATCACGAGGGGTCACACATAGTTTGTCTTTGATGTGGTTAGTTGTGAGGAAGACCCATCACCCTTTGACATTGAATCCTTTTTTAGCCTCCTTTATCTCTCATATGAATGAGGGTTTGGAACATTAGCCTCCTAATGATGGTGATGAATAGATCACCTTTCCACAAGAGATGTGGTCTCTTTAACCCTAGCCTGCTTGGTGGTCTTTATATGTGAACATTTTGAAGGCTCTGAAGCCTCTTCATCATCTTCATCTCAAGACTTTTTACCATCCACATCACTACTAGCAGTTGTAATAGCCTTAATGTGTTAAACACTTTTTTAAATTACCTATAAGTATTTGAAGAGATCCACACGTTGGTATATCTGGATTCCAGCCCGGTTTATGCCTTTGATGGAGGTAACATGATTGAAATCATGGATACCTCCATAGCCACCAGGATACAAAACTATCAGGATAATATCATATTATTTTCAAGGATAATATTTGTAAGGGGAATGATTATAGGCTTCTGAATACATTTGAACTTTTTTGGAAATTGATAGGGGCATAATTCTTAAAGATGATCTCACTGTCAATACGACCTGCCAATATGTTGTCCCTGAATGCTATCATATATAGACTCATCTTGTAATTATTCTGCATTCCTTCATCCTTAAATGTCCATGTTGGTGGGTTACCATGTAGGAAGAAGTTAAATTATCTTGAAACATTTATCATCCTCAGCACCTCATCGTACCTCAGTTTCAGGGGCTGGATTCCAGATATAGGCTGAAAAAATGGGCAGAATCAGCTATCAGGGATTTCAACTAGACGCATCACCCCATATTAACTAAAATGTGTTGAAATTTACCTCCGAAACATCTAAAATGACCCTGAAATTCTAAACATATCATTCCCTTTGTATGTATGTAGTAAACAACGATAAATCCTTTCCAAAAGAGGGGAAATGAACCTTATGTACATCCACTCTACTAGTTTTTCCTCAATTATGAATGTCTCTATCCTCACACTACCACCGAAACCATGGACTAGGTTTAGGTAAAATCTTATCCACATAGTAAGGAATGCTTCCAGGTGAGTCGTCGCATCAACATTGGGATTGACCTTATAACCCAAATGGGTATACTGTCCCTTCTCTAGGGTTGGCCATAATGTACCAAGAGCACCCCAGTTATCTATGGTGGGAAATATGGTAGGACACCCTCATGTGGGAGCTTCCCCTATTGATCCATGAAATGTATTCATCCATGTTCCTAGATGAATGTCATCCCTAGGGCAAGGATATTTGTTATACTTCAATTTATTCATTATCTTGAAATGATCATGGGATAATGGTGGAATCCTCTCAACATCATCCCATGTTTTATATAGTGGGATAAACTCCTCATACATTTACTGAATATTTGAGGCACCATAAATTTGGTAAACATCCCACTATATTATTCCAACATCACGATGTATCAAGTGAATGGAATTTTTCTATGGAATCAAGTGGATCAGTAAGTTTGGGATGATATCTGGGTTTATATAGACATAGGTCTACCCTACCCGAACAACTTCATATATGTGGACATTATACTACACCTTTTTGAATTCTGAACATGTTTGCCATACCCAGTATTCCTATATCCTCTTGAGATTGACTCCTCTTCCAAAACAGAAATCCCAACCCCCTTCCATCCTTGTGTCTAATTTTTCTATGAAGCACAAATGGTTGAATTATAACAACGCGGACTCAATTCTTGGACATACAGATTTAGTTCTTTAGTGTAACTATTGGGATGAATCATATATCCAATAGGGTCCATCCCATCCTTTCTATAAACACCCTTGGAGGAAATATTTCCAGAAGGGTAGTTGATGTGCTTCACAAACCAAGACGTTAGAAAGTAGATCTTGAACCCAGGTATGAAAACATCCATTTGAAGTTCATGACTATATAGGGGAAGGTAGTATCTTCATGGTTACTCATGTTTATATGGTACCAAAAACTTTAATATATACAAAAGGGTAGATTCAACGACATCATAATAGTCTGGCCCGATAGATTTGATCATCTCTGAGGAGCGTGCAACATCTTTCTCATTAGTTGTTATTGATATAACCATTGGAAACCTACAAGAAGACACCAAGTTATCCAATTATGTTTAAATATTTAATTACATAAGTTCAAATTTTTACTTAGATGAATCCCAAAAATTAGGAAAGTAAAGAACTCATGAAGATCCATTAACAAGGTTCCCCACACAACCCTTTCGACCAAGTCCCTCAAATGGATGCCTCATCTAGGTTCATCATTGATGTGATTCTTCATAGAAAATTAAATCATGTATCTATAACATGAGAAATTATTCAAGATAATTTCTTTAAAACAAATAATGGAATATATGGGTGGAAGACCTTCATGTTAAGAGAAAAAATTAGAAACATCAAAGGCAGTGAAAATGACCAAGGGGCCAGTGATATTTATAGAAATTATTGGAATGAGTAATGGATATATGATGATGTTATATACACCAATACTATTAATCCTTCCTATGTGGAATACCTATGATTATTCCCTGTGGGACTCTCTAACACACCCTTCATAATATTTACCCATTTCAGATCAGGACAAGAACCTCCTCTTTCTATTATATCCAATCATAAGGAGGTGGGAGTTTTTTTAACACTCCTCTTTATCAAAGATGAAGGATATATTATTAATATAACCTTATGTACTATTAATAGGTAAAGATACCCAAGGATAATCCCAAATAATTATCCAAAATTGGCCTACATTCACACCCTTATGCATCATATGGATTCTGTAGCACTCTTATACAGAATTGAAAGACAAGACACCCATGTGTAGCATACCTACTCCGAAGACCTATGATTGAGACCTATGTGGTAAACCTCCATAGACCATGGTTCCTTATATTCCTATATATAGGACCCTTGGGCTCCCTATTTTCAAAACTAAAAAATCCATAATAATCCACGAGCTTTATTCACATAGCCCCTTCACCCAGTTATCTAAAATTTTATAGGTATCTCTAAAAAAACCCATGAGAAGAGAGAATTAAAGGAGATAAGTGAGACCAAATTCCATTCAGCGTCTAAAATATAAATACACCTACCTAAGTATGCCTTCTCCCCAAGTAGGAAACCACCTTCACGAGGCCCATTCCATTGGAAAGGACCTACGCCAAACCTATCCTAAGACACATGAGGATACCCATGGCTCTTAGTCTAAAGCCTTACCCGATTGTTGTTTTTCTAGTGGTCCTTTTCTGAAGACATATTAAGATCACTCAGGCCTATAACACCCCCACACGATTCATTTTCAGTTCCTTGGAGAGGAGGGAGTGGGATTAGGTGGCCAGCTTGAGTTTGGGCAGAGGATCATTTCCCATGGAGTATATCGGGGCACCGGTTAGTCATTCATCCATTAGGGTTAATCATTTTGAAAATATCATAAGAAAAATCACAGGGAACATCTACAACTGGATAAACAGATTCCTATCCTTAAGAGATCGCATAACTCTTGTTAACAGTGTTCTAGTTTCCATTACCATGCACATTCTTTCCACCCTGAAGGTCCCTAAGAGTGTGATTTCCAAACTAGATAGGATTATGGTGTCTTTCATATGGGATGGACAAATGGAATGTAGAAATCACCGGGATTTAGGGAAATAGATCATAAGAACTCTCCCCAAAGGGGGAATTAACCTAAGAAGTGTCTCCTCAACCATGCAAGGTATTCATGCTAATCTTGTGTGGGAGGCTCCGAAAGGCTGGTCCGTTTGGGGCAGAACAATGCAGTATATTTATGGCCTGAATGTGAGTGATCAGAGAACCCAAACTTTAAGGATATGGAACTTGACTCACCCATACCTGGAGACCCTGCATCATCACTCTCGATGGATCTTGGGAAGAGGGAACATCAATTTTTGGTAGCAGGATTGGGGGTGGGAAGGCTGTGGTTCCCGAGCTTCCCTATCCCGAATATTTCATTTAGTGAGGCAAGTTGTCATCGTAGGTTTATCCAGGACATTCTTGATGTGAGACAAAATGAAATTTTCAGCAACATATTTACTAGTGATGACCGAGATACACTTATTTTCATGAACTCTATGTCATGTGTTTTCTCCATCCAGGATTTCACTCATGTGATGAGGGACATGTCAAATGAAGACCTGTGGTGGGTGACTCTGTGGTGCAAGGATATTCCATCCAAATTTAATTTTTTGTTGTGGTGTGTGAGGATAAATCCCTTCCTACTGATGAAAACCTACAACATATGGGAGAAAACATGGATTCTAGGTGCTGGTGTTATAGGTCTTCCAACCATGAGTCATTGGGGAATCTATTCTATGATAGTGAATGGGCCAGAGGGGTATAGTAGGCTTTCAAGGACTTCTTTGGTTGGGATGGGCATGATGGGGTGCATGCTAACTTCTTCAATTCATGGTTTATAGGAACTGGTACTCATGGGGCCGAGAGAAAAGCTGGGTAGATCATTCTAATAGTGGGATGCTAGAACATTTTGAAGGCCCAAAATGATATTTGTTATAAAAAAATCACAGGATCCCAGGTCAGTATTTTTTTAAAAATGGAAAACAATTTTCTAGATCAGATCAGGTTGTGTCCCGAATGTCACTCTATGCTGTCTGTGAATTCTATCATCCCAACCCTCTTCTTCGAAAACCATGCCAAAAACTCGAGGTAGGGATGATGGGTCTGCTGGAGACCTTCCAGGCAGGGGCTCAAGCTCAATATGAATGGGTCTCTACTCAGGGGGGAGATGCATGAGGGTGATGTCGTTAGAGACCAGGAGGGGTTTGTTCTTAAATCATTCGAGGCCTCTTATGAAAGATGTAATGTTCTGTAGGTGGAGGCTCATGCCTTGGTTATGAGACTAGAAATATGAACCTAAAGGCATATCACTTTGAAGATGGTGGAGACAGACTCCATGATTCTATACAAAGCACTGCTCGGCCAAGGTAGGTTTCCTCATAATATTCCCTATACTATCAGAAGATGTAAATTTCTCATGGGGAATCATACATAGATCTCTCACATGTAGAGGGAGGGAAATATGGTGGCCAACTTTTTGGCATCTATGGATCCCTCAAATCAATTTATGGTTTCCTTCTTTAACTTGGGTTCTTTCCCTAGTGAGGGGATAGAATTTGTTAACAATAATACTAGGATTGCATTACTTTAGACCACAATGATGTATTTTTGATTTTTAGTGTATTTCTCTTTTTAAAAATCAATAAAATATAAATTTTCAATTAGTTCCTATAAGGACATACACTGAGAACCTACACCAAGAACTTGTGCCGAGAACCTACACTAGGAAACTGCACCCAGGACCTACACGAGTAACCCTTTAATCCCCATTCAAAGCCTTCAATGGTAGGGATCCTCTTTTTTGGGTTATATTTTCAAAAAGGGCCTCTAGAATTACAAAATCATTAGAAAATTCACACCATAATATCTTTAATTCGGATTTGTATTCATACGACTATAGGTTTCCCGCACTTGTCTCACTAGAGGGATAGGATCATTGTAGTTGATGTGTATTTTTATTTCCATTTTCATGAAGACCCCAACCCCAGGGACATGTTAGGGAGTTATCGGTCATAGATATAAGTTCTAGAACGATTTTCATCCCTTGTAATCTCTAATACCCAAAGACTCGAGTTCTGAGTAAGGAGGGAAAGGATTGTGCTTTATTTCCAGTTCAATATGGAATGAGATCCTCCATACCTTCTATGGGACCAATTTTTATGGAAACCATCCAGGAATAATACCATATCCTTTATTGCAGGTGGTTTCACCCCTAATCATCCCCACTCCCTTAGCTACTGGGTTAGAGAGGGAATGGGCACCAGAGTCCTCTCCTCTCTTCCTCGCTTTATTCTATCCTCATTTTTCTTACCTTGGACACAATATTGGGTAAAGTAATGAGAAGAAAGTGTTATATCCCTATCCTCTTCCACCAGTGGAGGAAGGATCATTTTTGTTTTCCAGATCATTGAATTCCTACTGTTTCTCAAATTCAGGCATGACTCGTCATGACTATCATATGCTTAAAGGATATCCATGATCACAACATCCACATGATCATATTCATGTCTTGGCAGAGAAACTTTCTTCAGATCTTATCCTTTAGTTCATTCATAGTGCCTCCATTGACATAGGTCCTCAAATACATGTATCCATCCCTAGGGAAAATAATATTGTGTGGTTTCCCATATCTTCCACTTCCTCTTATTTCTATCACCATGAATGAATCACATAGGCTTAGAGGCTGGTAGTGATCATAAAATTTGTGCAATATTGAACCCTTTTTGGGCCTTATTCTAATTGTATGTCCCGACCATTCTCATTGGACTCTTCCTTAGGTGTAAGACCTCAACATATCCATTCTCTTGGGCATCTCAATTCATAATCCACAACCACACTCACACTTTGGGAATACTCCTCAGGTCTAATCCCCTAATCACAACCATAACCTATTGCTAAATAAACCATCAATAGTCATCCTTCTTAGTAGTAATCCCCAACTAAACCTTCAACGGAAGTTCTTTTTTGGAGTAAGCCCTCAAACTCCCTTGAGTCTAGATATTACTCATGGAACCTTCTAGAGGGAATACTTTTCAGAAATAAGACCAATCCTAAACATCTCAAGGGGTTATAGTCTCCTACGATACAAACCTGTAGAGAGACTCCATAGGTGGGTTCCTCGTAATCGAACTATGTGGGTTTTGAATCCAGTCCAAATGGGATATGTAGGAAGTATCCTAGGGGTCAAAACCCAATTCCCCAACCCAACCCAATTATATATAGAAATCATTACCAGTAGGATATAATTAAATTGGAAATACATATTCCCTAAAGGGTCCCTAGGATACTTCGGTATAAGTCCGACACCAAAATTGGACTAGGTGCCTTCCGCATAGATGTCCTTGCCACATGACGTTAAACTGTATGGTTGGTTCCTTATCACATGACCTTAAAAGGTATGATGTTCCCTATTAATTTCGACCAAAATATATAGATTCTAATTCATTCCACAAGGTTACGTAGGATTCCCATTCATGGGTTCAATCCCAACATCAAAATGAATCCCATCTCCATAGATAATGATACACTCCAGAGTGACCCACTGTGATGCTAGGAAACTAGAATTTTCTTAATAATTAACAAAGAATATATAATAAATATAGAATATGGTACCATCAATGGAGAACCTCCGATACATATAGATGTCTCTATTGATGAATAACCTTAGAAACATGTAGATGATTCAACGCTCCATTCATGCTAATAATTGATTGTTAATTCAAGAGTGAACCACGTAATACTTGGGAATTAATGAAGGATTAATGAACATATATTAAATATATAAGAGATTACCAGAGTAGGAAATAATACCCCTAAGAATGTGTGATGAGCCTAAACTATAATCCTCTCAACCAATAGGAGTTCTTAAGCACAATTGATTAAAATTCCCCAACAAGCACATGCCTTTGGAAAGCAGGTCTCTATGGATACAGAACTTTTGGGTGTTTCTGGTTCCACAAAAAAACCCATTTGAAACTATTATGAAATAATTAACTGATCACGAATAATTTCACAAAAAACTCACCCCTGCAAGAAATCGTCGAGTGAACTCATTTTCCGTTGGAAACAAAAACAATCAACATTAAAAAACTAGAATGGATCTAAAATGTTATTAGCATAGTTTAATGTTGAAATATGTCATATGATCCTCCTATCATGTCAAACATTAAGATAATTTATTATTATGATTGATACATCAACTAGATGGTATCATGTATGTTAACTATCAACTCACAACCGAGCAGTTGAGAAATGTCTTACTCATATAATAAAGATATTTTCACAATTACCTAATTATTCAATCTATAAAATTTTTCTTGATAATTCTAGAAAATATTAATCTATTTATTTTAACAATTTTTTCATTTCATTATAAATAAATATTGAATATCATGTATCTCATGTTCACAAAAAAAATATTCTAGTAGAATCATATATAATGTGGTTACAATATATCATTCGACCAATATTTATGAAATATAAATTTCCCAGTTTGGCATAGGAAAATGAAAATTTTTATACAAGAGTAGTAATCTAAAATATATTTTCATGAAAGTTTCAATATTACCCAATATAATTAGCTTTTTTCTATGAAAAAAATATTTCACGTATAAGAATATTTGGTTTCACTGTATATGTGCCTATAGTAGCCACATAATAAAAAAATTTGGGACCCAAAATAATATAAGGTATTTCTATTAGATATGATTCTACAATTATTATTATGTATCTAGTAATAATGATAAGAGAATATTTCATACCTTTGTTTTCAATTTTTTTTGAGGAAAAAGTATTTCCAACATTAAAAGGGGGAAATATATTAAAATTAAAATAAATATCATTTAAAATGATTTCATTATTATGTCTTGTTTCTCATAAAAATATGAGTAAAATTGATGTTAAATTGATCAAAAATTTTAAATTTTAAAAAACTAGATTAAAAATGCATTAAATATGTATAAATGGGTTACTAAATCCTGTACACCTACTTAAAGTGCACTAATAATATTAAAATTTCTATGAAGGACAATCTAATGGTATTAATAATAATATTTCTAATGCATCCCTAAAGTCATAGGATATTACCTAGTAAAAAATATAAAAATTTATCATCCTAGAAAAAAACCATGTTTTTTAAGGAAATAATTTAACAAAAGAATAATGAAAATTTACATGATTATGAAATTCAATTATACATGAATATAAAAAAATTACCAAATTATTATTAAGAGGAAATTTGAATAAATTTTACTAACACTACAACAATTTAGAATATATTAGAGACTTTCTTTTTGACACATTTTAATTTAATGTGGCACTTGAAATTATAGATGAGGTTTAGGAAAAAAGATAGATAATAAAGGTTATAATATATCAGATTCATATTAGTGGAAAAATTTGATCCAATCTAAAGTAGAATCACCTTTAAAACATGATTATTTTTGGGTCGAATGTGAAAACCCTCAATCCTATTAAATATGTTAGTAATAAATGGGAATTTATGAGAAGGTAATATGAAAATAATGAAGGTATAAGATATAAATCAAAACATGATACCCATGGATTCTCAAAATGAAGTGATATTAAATATAATGAAGCATAAAATCTTGTAATGGATGTGATAAACTTTTAGTACATCATGACGTCTCCTATAATTAGGAAACATGAACTATTCATAATAGATGTTGTGGCTACATATCATTTTGTTAATATTGGTAATGGTGCATATATGAAAATTCTAGAGGGATTGGATATGATATAAAAATATCAAGGATCTCATGATCATTATTCAACTAAGAAAAATAATTTTTTTATGGATTAATATGTTAACGGAATGCATGGTGTAATCATTTAAGTGAGTATTGGATGAATGAAGGTTATAAAAATGATCCAATTTTTTCATGTGTCACCATTCAGTGAACAAAAAAATTAATTTTATATCATTACAGTATATATTTTTGATTTTATTATTATTGGAATCCAAGATTAACTTTTTATGGTAGTATAGATTTTAAATGTGAAATTTGAATTGAATGTAATTGGAAGGAAAAGGTTCTATATTTTAGTATAAATTGAATGTTTTGAAGTTATAATTTGTTTAACAATTATGATATACTGAAAAAGTTTTAAAAATATTTAATATTGGAAAATATTACCCATTAAGTAGACCAATTCTTTTATGATATATTTCTTGAGATAAAGACCATTCTAAACTACTTGAGGATAATAAAGAACATTTTGGTCCTGCAACACCAAATCTCAGTACAAATAGATAACTAATGTATCTTAATAATAATTCAAAGAAAATTTCTAATTTTCTAGAATTTTATTAGAAATGTATATTTCTTATCCTACTCAATGAAATTGGAATGGTATTAATTATTTATTAAGATACCATCTTGGATATGTAGATGGGTGGATATTTTATTCCAAATGTTTTGAACAAGAACAATTTGTTTATTTAGATGTTGGATACATTTATGATCCACATAATGAAATATATACAAATTGATATTTATTTATTTATAATGGAACTATAATTTTATATCATTCTACAAATTTTTTTAACTTCCTCCAATTATAATATATTTATTCTGATTCATTATGCGAGTAAAATTTTTTTTTCGATGAGATCAGTTATTTATTATATAATAAGAAATTGTTTATTATATATGTAAAATTTTATTCCCACTATAATATATAAACATAATTTTTCTTTAGTGGAGAAATTAGAGAGTTTTCATATCAAAGGAGGCAATAAGAAAACATATCTCACGAAAATTATTTTTATCTCATGATATTCAATAGAATGGTGAGATTGATATCCGTCAAATATGGTCTTTTGATAATCATAATTTTTTCTAAAATGAATTTTCGAATTAAAGTTTTGATAAATTGATTTATAGTAGGAAGATATAAGTGATTTTTCTAATTTTGTAAGGACTACAACCCTAGTATTGCCGAGTCAGTGGTTACATTATTATATTGAGACTAGATATAATATACCACATCTCGAAGGACTGAATAGTTTAGTATCTTTATAAAAATAGGGAAATACTTAAATCTCATATTAAAATTGAAAATAAAAAATAAAAAAATACTATTTTATTTTCTAACACTATTATTCCATTTAGAGTATCCCTACATATCAATAATAACCTATTTTTTTTGGCATCCTGGGAAAAAGAAAAAATAAGAAAGGGGTAAGTTATAATGATTATTAAGTGTATGCATATATGTTATGCTAACAAATCATAAATAATATGGAATAAAAAAATAATTATCCAATAAAACCATTTAAAAAATCAAAGGATCTAGAAAAATATCCATGGATATAATAACATATCAAATAATCACATGTATATGAATACCTTATTTAATAGTGATATAAAACATACTGCTAGATATTTTAATCTTACCATTAAGGCCAAATACCAAGAAATATATACTATCAAGGCCTCATGTAAAGACATCTTACATAAATGGGTCAGGCCTCAGCCAAATACCCAAACTAGTTTATCTTATGAGACCTGTCGATTAATTGATGGGCTATGTAATTCTAATCCATACCTATCAAATAATATTTCCAATGCACTAATCATATGAATAATCAATACAACATAATCAACATGCCTTAAAAATTAATAATTACCCATATTGGAAGAACTATAATATAAAATATTATTGATTTCAATAGTAAAAGTGACCATGAAACATCCAATGGGATAATAAGGGTTGTATTCATACATCATATCCCTAGTTAATCATAAGTAAAATAAAGGTTTTATTTCACCAATGAACATGAATACCATAAAAATATCATTACAAATATTCTTGAGGAAAATATCATTTTCTCTTTGAAAATCCCATTTAAAAACTAAATTTTTATAAAATATGTGGAAAAATATTTCCTTTGATAGTAATAATGGAAACCTATGATGGAAGCTTCAAAGTAATGTGTGGCATGATATTTTGAAATTTCTATTTATACTGAGTATGTTAAAACAAATATTCCATTCACATTTTTGTATGAAAAGAAAAAAAGTACCTTGTTTGGAAAAAAGATAGGAGGATTCATTTTAATTTTAATTTTAAAATAAAAATAATGGGTAAAAATGGATTTAAAAAATTATAGTATTATATTAAAAACATTATTGAAATCAATTTTATAAAACATAGATTTTGAAGAAAAAGGATTTTTGACCAAAGATAGAGATAAAGTAAGATTTTATTGAAATGAGTTTCTCAATAATTTTAGGTACTAATGAGGGGAAAAATTGTACTATTATTTGGAGATTTCATGAATAAAAAGAGGAGAAGAAGATAAATTTGGTTTAGGATACATATATTAAATAATTATTTCAATGGAAACTTAAAAATAAACATTCCCGAATAATTAGGAGATTATGAAATAAACCCATAACACATTGGTAACTTTTGAATCATAACCAAAATGTAAGAAAAAAATTCAAATTAAACTTTAAATCCTATTAATATAAATATATTCTTGATATAATATATCAAATTGGAATTATATACACTAAAAAAATAACTGGTGAATATGGTAATCTCTCAAAGAAGTAAAAGTTAGATGAGAAACCCTTACCTTAGGTTTGATTTCCTTCATACATGTTCGAACACACTATATAATAAAAATAGTTTTATTATAAATAAATTTAAAACCCATACTCATATATAATACTATAAGTTATTTTATTATAACTTTATGTCACCCTTTTATTAATAATTATTCATTAAAACTCATTGTTTCAAGTAATAGTTCCATCTTTTTTCACATATGTTTTGGTTTGGTAGTTTCATTCCTTGAACATTGACCATGTTTGTATCATATATGAAATGTTATTAATGATATTAATATCATCTATAATCATTATATATCTATTTTTCGTAATTCATAAAACTTATATATAGAAAAATGAACTATGATGTTCATAGAGACAGTAGGTCGTACGTATGCATGAACGTTGTTTCAATGTTTGGAACTAATAGAATAAAAGAAAATTAAACTAAATTTCACCTTTATGAATCATTATTATATAATATATATCATACATATTAATTAAATATATCCTGATTAACATCCATGTAAAAATAAAATGAAAAAACATTTCACATTGCTCCATGGAGGAGGTTGTCCACGCATACACATGAGGGAAATTATAATTTTCCAACATATTGGTTGGTAAGAATTTATATATGATAATATAATTACATAAATATATTAATTTAATAAATATAATATTAATAATTTAAATCCATTAGTACATTCATCCATGAAAAGCGGTGACAGAAAACATTTGACATCAGTTCGCAAGGCTGTAGTCCACCATACACATGATTAACAGTTTTGTTTCCCATTTGATGGAATAGGAGATAGATATCGTTTATTAAATTAGTATAATAAAATCTAAATATATGGTAGATAATTTTTTATTATTTCAAAAAATTTATAGATTATTTGGAGGATTTATAAGAATAAATTAAATAAAAATGCTTGGTTAGGCATGATACCAATTCTTCGTACAACCTCTTATGGTAAGAAAAAAAGACTTATTAAGAGGTTTTAATAATAAAAAATTAATATTGGACGTATTAGGTGATGTAATGAAGTAATTTGGGTAGGTATTGGCTGAACCAAAGGGTATTTGGAGTGAGAAGTGGGGAGGAGAGGGGGATCAATTTTATATGTGGGGGAGAGTACACACTTGGAATTTTTGAAAAGAATAAATAATAACCTTTTTTTTCACATACTAAAAGGCTAGTAAATGGATAATTGTAGAAACTTCTATGATATATGGTTTAAATAGGGGAAAATAATAGAAATTAGACAAGATGTTGGATCATTTTTACCCTTATATTTTTATTTAACCTCCTCATAAACCTGTTTTAACCTTAACCCCGATAATTAATTTTAACAATATTTAATATTCATTGTGACCAAAAATTAATTTGATCTTATTAACTCATATCCATTTTTTTTGTTTCAAAATATTGAATATTTTTTTTAAATTCAATTCATATAATTTTTATAATTTAATTTAAAATAAAACATGCAAGCACGACGAAAATGTTGTTTTCCAAAGAGAACGTTTTGATAAGTATAAAAGTATTTAAAGTAAAAATGAAATAAAATTTATTAAAAAGACATAAATTTTATTTATTATAAGATAAATAAACTATTTTTACTTTTAAAACATTTTAAAACAATATTGGACTTTGTACACATTTTAAGAGAAACATAAGTTTTTAATAAAAATCAGTATTTTTAAATATTCATCAAAAAATTAATATTTTAATAAGATTAAAAGAAATTAAATATAATTTAATTTTGAAATTATTAATTAAGAAAATAAATAAATATTAAAAAATTGAAAAAAATATTAAAATAAGTGAAAAAATATGCGACAAAACCACTTTTTAAAAAAAATACAATTTTAAGAATAAAACATGGCCTAATCTTTTCAAATGACTAGAAAAAATATTATATGAATGATAAAAAAATATAAATTAATATATAATATATATATATTTCATCAAAATAATTCATCAATATTAATTAGTTTAATTTGTTAAAATAAAACACATTGCGCACATAAAAACATTTTTTTTGTAATTTTTTTTCTACCTTTAAATGATTTTAATTTTTATTTAGAGTCAATTGATAACCAATGAATTTATTTTAGATATGTGTAATCCATATAATTTCCATATTCTAGTTATTCCTATTTGTACTTTCTAATTTAACAACTTTGTTATAATGGACACATTTAAATAATATTATTTATATCACTATTCATTTAATCTTAGGTTTCCGTGTATTGAAACCTATCAAAGGGATTAAAGTTATTTGAAAAAAATCATAAAATATCAGGGTATAACATTATAACCCCAATAAAAATAATTTATACATTGAAATTTAATAACTCTCATACAAACAACTCATGATGCTTCTGTCTCATCACAACCTTAGGTTTTTACATAGCTTCCCAATATTAGTGTTTTTTCCTCAAAATGTTGACTGGGTGAGTGGTCTTGATTCATAACACTTTCTCCCTATGATCATGAATTTTACTAGTTTATCTTAATATGAAATATCATTCCCTAGTAGTATAACCTATGAGTTTATAACGTGCGAAGGATTAAGTATAACTTCATCAAGATATATATATGCAATTCCATGTGAACTTTTGAGATGTTTGGTGGATGCTCCAATTGATAAGCTACCACACCGAATTGATCTAGAATTTTCAAAAGAGTCATTATACCTAGGGCTTGGATTTACTTTCTTCCCAAATCTTATAACCTTCTTCTATTGATAAATTTTTAAAAACACCTTGTCCCCTAATTCAAACTCTAGACCACACCGATAATAATTACTGTGTCTTTTATATCAATTTCGATCTATGTTGACCTGTTGTTGAATGAATATGACTTTTTCTTCCATTTCCTAAGCTAGCTCAGTACCCAATATATTTCCTTTTACAACATCATCACAATATGCTGAAGTTCTACACATATTTCCATAGAGGGATTCATAAGGACACATCTAAATTCTTGTGTGAAAGCTATTTTTATAAGAAAACCTAACTAGAGGAAGGTGTTGATCCCAACAACCTTTGAAATACATAGAGCAGAATCATAGTATATACTCTAGGGTTTGAATTCTTCTTTCAAACTGATCATCTGAGTGAGGACGATATGAAGTGATGAAATTCAACTCATTATCAAAATAGTTCTAAAGAATTTTCCATAACTTCATGGTAAACTTTGGATCCTGATCAGATAAAATAGAATATTATATTTCATCAAACCTTAAAATTATCTTGATTTATATTCTAGAAATTTGATCAAAAAAGAAGTCTTATTTTATAGAAATGAATTGTGTTAACTTTGTAAAGAGATCGACTACAACCCATATAACATTATGGCCTTTTGAATTTTTTTGGAGTACAATGAAAAAATCCATAATGATGTTTTCCCATTTATATTATGGTATATGTAATGGTTTTAATATAACCCTAGACTTTTGTCTTGAAACCTTAACTTGATGGAATACCAAGCACCAAGATACAAATTTTTCAATATCTTTCTTCATGTTTTCCCACCATAAATACTCTTTAAAATATACATACATATTTACCCATCCCTAATTAATTGATATGTATGAACTACATGCCTCATCCAACAACACCACCTTTAGATATGTTTTGTATGGGAAATATACACAGTACCTGAACTTTATCATTCCATCACAATCAAGGTTAAACTCATGAAAATTTATGGCCTTCTTCTATAGATCCGCATCTTCCTTGTACTCTACTTTAATCCTCACATGGATTAATGTCTGAACATTTTTCTGAGAAATATATGATTATTTCCCTTCCATAAATATTTCTAGTTCAATCCATTAAAAATCTAGAAATATTGGGTCTTTTGGGATCACCATCCTAGGTAAGCTAGCATGGTATATCTGAATCAGAGCATCGACCACCTTGTTCACCTTACTATGTTAGAAATGTATTGATAAATTTTAATCTTTAATTATCATATATAGTACCATTGGTTTTGGGGTGTAAGGGAATTTGGGTTAGGGGAAGGTTATTAAGTCAAGTCCCTATGCCTTCTAGTTTACTGTAATTTATTTCCATGTGTTGTGATCCACGATGGTGAATGTAATAGATCTTATATAATATTTAATTATATCCAACCATCTTCTGTGGTGAATGTCCAATTATTGTTTTGTGAATATATACTTTAATGTTTTATGATCAGTATATTTATCACATCCTTCCCCATAATGAAAATTCCTCTATATATTTTATGCAAAAATAACCATTGTAAAATCCAAATCATGGTTTGGGTAATTTTTCTCATGAAAATTCAATTATTTTGAGGAATAATATATCACTATATCATTTATCATGAGGGAACACCATAAACAATTCATTGATTCATAAATATAGATTATAAAACCTTCACTAGTACAACATAATTTATGAAAAGGTGCACTATCTAACCTTATATTCAGTTCCCTAAAATTTTACTCACATTCATCAGTCCAAAGGAATATGGATCCCATTCAGGTTAAAATTGTTAGTGGATAATAAATCTGTGATAAATTCTCCACAATGTGATGATAATATCCATCCAAAACAAGAAATCTATGGATCTATGGGTTGTGGTAGGTTTGGGACATTTCTTAGTAACACCCTTATTTTAAGGATCCTCTCATAAACCCTCAATTGAGGTTATATGACCCACAAATGAAACTTTCAAATGATAAAATTCAGATAATAAATTTTTTCATAAAATTTTTCCATCTTACGGGTCTTTAGTAAAATTTTCAAATGAACATAATGATCTTCCTTTCACTTTTAATATATAAGAATTTCATTAGTAAATAAATCCACAAAGTGATCAAGGAAAAATCTAAAGGATCTATTCAGGAAATATGTTATGATATATTGGGAATTTATAAGCACAAATGGCATCACTATAAATTCATAGTGTCTATACCTTTTATGGAATGTTTTTGCGGGTATGTCTTCATTTTTGAACCTCAACTGATAGTACCCATATCAATGATCAATTTCAAAAAATTATTAAGATCCTCATAATTGATCATAAAAATATTTTATGTGACGTATATGATACCTATTACTTATAGTATTGTTTCTATGTTCTTGATAATCAAGGAAACTCACACTTATACATCATTATTATTAATGAAAATTAATTGTGGACCCCAAGGTGAGGCACTTGGATGAATGAATTCCTTGTTAATATTGTCTTGGATTTCCTTCTTTAATTCATGAAACTCAATTGAGGAAATTCTATATAGAGTTTTTAAAATAGGATTAAAACTAGGTAATATTTCTATCGAAAATTCAACTCCACAATTTGGCGGGAAGCTAAGAATCTCTTCTATAAAGACATAAAAAATATCCCAAAAAATAGAAGTATCTTCAATATCACATTTTTTCCCAACCATCACAGATAAAAAGACATTTAAAATAGTAATTAAGACACATATATTGGATGTGATTTCTGTTAAAGATTCATTCATATTGTCACACTAATAGATGATCAAAGGTTGATTCAAAAAATTAAATTTGAATTCCCTTAAATGGAATTTTTTGTTGAATTTATGCAGAGAAATAAAATCCATTGATAGGATAAAATAAAATTTTACTAGAGGGAGAATAAAAATATTTTAATGAATAACATTCCCACAAAAATTAATTGGAGAAGAATCATAGAATTTAGATGTGTTCTTTGAACCATTAGGTGTTTTAACTTATGATCCAACATCAAATTTTTGAGGTGGTAATGTTATACCCTTAGAAAATTTATCAGATATAAAAGAGTGGGTAGAGAAAAAATCAAATAAAAAAATTTCAATATTAGAGTGGATGATATGTGTTCCTTTCACTGCATAATTAGGTACATCCACATAAGCTGTAGTAATTTCATATTCTTGACCTTCCCCCATTGGATTATTTTGTGTCATGTTCTCTTGACATTTATGGAGTTAGTTAAAATAGTTATCCATCTCCATACAGTTAAATAATTCTACTTTTAGGGATTCTCACTTACCATTGAATTCATGGGAATGATGAAATTTTTTTACTAACTCGAAGAAAAATCCATGTACTTTTTGGAATGTATCAAGGTGTTTCTTTCCATAAGCATCACATGTTGGGAAACTCCCATTTCTCTCATATTCATTATAAATTTATTTCTATGTCATCATTTTCTTCTATTTTATTCTTTCTATACTATGAGTCTTAGATATTTTTTCTTTGTTGATAGCACATGATACTATATCCCCATATTATGAGAGTATTTTAGAGACAATTAACTTTTAATGGATTAGATAAAGTCTATCACAAAAGTTGTCAATATTTCACATTGTATTACATATGTAGTTTGAAAAATGCATTTCTAACATTTTAATTTTTTATTAAAAAATATAATATTCTCCTCTTCTATTTATGTCAAACTAAGGAATTGAATCTCTATATCCACTCATTATTCACAAGGAAATTATTTTTCCAAGATAAGTTCAATAAAATCCATCCATTTCATGCTCACTATTTCCTCCTTATAATTACTATTTTGAATCAATGACCATAATTAATCTGAATCACTTGAGAGATGATAATATTCCATGAAAACCTTCTATCTTTTATTACATCCTAGAGTGAGAAATATATTCTCTATAAAACTTACCCATTTCTCAGCAAAAAATGATTATTTAGTCCAAATTAATGAGGGAAGTTGATGATTCCTAAATAAATCTAACATTGTTGCACCACATTTTTGATCAATAGGGTTCTCCATAAGGGAAACATTGTTGGTCATAAATAGATTCAACCATCCCAATATGGTTATAATTTGACCAGTTCCAGATGAACCTCAAGCTCCGGATTCATTATATTACCAAGTAGGGAAATCTCTACATGGAGTGTGAGCATTGATACAGTTACCATTCCTTCCACTAGGATAAATTTCAAAACAATTCTATACAATATATTTGATCATATCATTGTAATGTATAATATAAAAAACTTTTGTAAAATGTAACATAAATTTAGAAATTTATGCATAGATTTCTCATAATCAAAAAAATGGTTTGTTTGTGAAAGTTTTTAAAACATAGAAATATTTTCAAATCCTTCATAATTTCTTTTAAAAAATTTTAATTAACCAAAGAATATACCCATGGTGTGTCAAACCATGTGTGCATAAAATCTTGTTTTCATGCACTAGTTGATGATAAAGTCAATGCCCAATGTTCCCTTCTCAGAGTTATTTCCCCTCGATACAACTATGCCTAAGAAATATCGACCATTATTATCCATAAATGGATTTGTTTTTTAGGAGATCCCAAATAATAAATTTGTCATATAAACTTTATGATGTTCTTATATACATATAATCAAAGTCTATGATCGAGTTATGTTATCTAATCTATGTTTTTTTTTAAATCTAGTTCCCATGGTTTATACTATACTTCCTATGACAAAAACTATAAGGACTAAAACCCTAGTAGACCAAAGTTGATGGGTAAATTATTACATTGTCATTAGATACACTTTATATCATCTTCAAGGTCTGAATAGTTTTGTGGTATTGTAAAACTAGATACATACATTAATCACAAATTATATTTGAAAACATAAAACAAAACATAGTATATTTTTTGAGAACAACATTATTACCATTAGAATATCACTGTGTATTAATAATAATAATACAATTATTGGAATCCTAATAAAATGAAACAAAAGAAATGGAGGAGATATAATACTCATTAAGGGTATGTTCACATCAAAAACTAATAAGGGATGAATAATATAGAAATAATAAATGATGAAGAAATAATTCTATAAATATAATCACCCGAGCTAAAAACATATCCATGGATATCATAACAAATAAAATAATCACATGGAAATAAATAGATAATTTCATAATTATTGAATGAATAATGTTGTACA
The DNA here is from genome assembly GCA_963277665.1 of Viscum album. NCBI lineage: Eukaryota > Viridiplantae > Streptophyta > Magnoliopsida > Santalales > Viscaceae > Viscum > Viscum album. The sequence continues at coordinate 435,324,769 of OY728161.1, forward strand.
TCTAAAAAATTCTGTCTAGTCCTCATGCTAAGACATCTATTCCATTATGTCTTTGTTCCAATACATCATACATAAATGGATAAGGCCTCTGGAAAATAACCAAACTAGTTTGTCTCATGAGACATAATAATGTATCAATGGGATATGTTATTATGATCCCCACTCATCACATAATAATTCCAATACATTTATCATATGAATAATAAATACAACATAGTCAAAATTCCATAAAATCATTAACTATCTATATTGGAAGAACTTTCATTAATAATATCATTACTTTCCCCAGTCAAAATGATCATAAACCATCCAAGGAATGAATAAGGGATGTATCAATACATCACATACTCATTGAATCATATGTAAAATAAATTTTTTATTTCGTTTATGAATATGAATACATGAAAAATAACATTAAAAACATTATTGAGAAAAATATCCTTTTCACTTTTGAAAATCATTTTAAAAAACTAAACATTTCCAGAATATTAGGAAACATTTTTTTTTCAAAATAATCCTAAAACATTTTTATGGAAACATCAATGAAATTAGTGGTCATTATAGTGGGAAAGTTAGGTTCATACTAATTATGTTAAAACAAATATCCCTTTCACATTTTTGTAAGGGAAATCAAAAATCCCCTTCTCTGGAAAATGGTAGGAAGATTAGATTAGATTTTTTTTTGCAAAAATCCATTCTTTAGTAAAAATAAATTTAAAAAATAATAGGATATTACTAGAAAATTATTGAAAACATATTTAGAAAATATGGATTTTGATGAAAAAGGATTTTCGATTGATGTAAGAGATAAAGTTGTATTTTCTAGAAAAATATTTCCCAATATTTTTATGTAGTAAAGAGAGGAAAAATGAAAAAATTATGTGAAAGTTTAAAGAATAAAAATGGGAGTAAAATATAAATCAGTTTAAGGATATATATATCAAATAATTCTCCCAATGGATACTTAAACATAAATAATCCTAAATAATAATAAGATTGTGAAATAAACCCTTACAGCTTTGGTAACTTTTGATTTGTAACAGCAGTGAATGAAATAACGTGATATAAAAATTTATGTAACATTAAGATAATGGTAATATTTATATAAAACATCAAATCATAAATATATACACCACACAATATAAATCAATGCTGAGTGTGACATATGTCACACAAAAGTAAAAGTGAGACGAGAAACACTAATCTTAGGTACTATTTACTTTGTACATGTTTAAACCCTATATATAAAAAATTTAGTTTTATTATAAATATATTAAATAAATATACTCATATATATCACACCATATGTGATTTCATTATAACTTTTTCCCACCCTTTTATAAACAATTCTTCATTAAAATTCACTATTTCGGGTAATAAGTACTTCATTTTTCACATATGTTTTGGTTTCATAGTTTTGGATATTTTGTGCAGATAATGTTTCCATAATATAAATAATTTTATTCATTATATAAATATCATTTATATTTATTTATTGTAATCTATAAATGTTTGATATAGAAAAATAAATTACACTGTTCATAGAGATGGTAAGTCATATGCACACAAAAATAATGTTTCCATTTTTTTAACTCATTATAAAAAATAATTTTATATAATATGTCTACATTATCAAATCATTATTATATTATATATATCATATATAGTCAAAAATTTTATCCTTATTACCATAAATGTAAAAATAAAATGAAAAATGTTTCACATTGCTTCGTGGAAATAGTAGTCCACACATACTCATTAGCGACATTATCATTTATTAATATACTAAAAGGTCAGAAGGTACATGATATATTATAATTCTATAATTATATTAATGTTATAAATATAATATATATATTTTAAATTCATCATTACATTCATATGTGTAATGTGGTGGTGGAAAATGATTGACATCGGTTCACGAAGCAGTAGTCCACTGTATACACGAACGATGGTTTTGTTTCTCAGAGGAGAAAGATATAGGTTATGAAATTAATATAGTAACTTCTCAATATATGGGAGATACTATTTTTATTATTTTATAACATTTAGAAAAGATTTTATGGATGTGGAAGAATAAAAAATAAAAACACTCGGATGTGAATGATACATGTTCTTTGGACAAACTATATAGGTTTACAAAAAAATGATTCTTAGAAGGGTTTAATAATAAAGATAAGGATTATTGTACATAGATATTCAAGTGAGGATGTAATTTTGGGAGTTATTGGCCAAAAAATGAATTTTAGAGTGTTAATGGGATAAGATAGTGGGTACCATTTTATAAGAGTAGGAGATGAGACACTTAATTTTTTTAAATAAATAAATTATACCCACATTTTTCACATAAAATAAGGATGAAAAATGTATCATTAAATAAAATTCAATGATAGATGGTCTCTAGTCCTAAATTATATTTAAATTATACAAGATGGAAGGTCATCTTAACCCCTATTTTTTTTAGTTTAACCCCTCAATAAACCTGTTTAAACTTTAACTGTGACAAATATTTTTATGTGTTTTTACAATTGATTTTGAAAAAAATTAATTTAACCTTATTAAAAAATATAAATAATTATTATTTAATATATGTAATAAATTTTTTAAATTTAAATTCAGATAATCTTTATAATTTAATTTAACATAAATCCTACTAGAGCGTTGAAAATGCCGTTTTCCAAAAAACAAGTTTTCATAAGTATAAAAGTTATGATATCAAAATTGATCATCAAATTTATTCTCATGAGCTAAATTGGAAAGTTATATAATTATTGAAATAATTTTATTTAAAAATAAATTAAAAACAAAATGTTACATTGTAAATTATTTTAATAAAAAGGTAGTTATAAAAAAAATCAGAATATTTTTACTATTAATAAAAAATTAGTCGTTTCTGAAAATTATGAAATGCTTAGACTAAGATAATTTTCACATGATTATTTTAAAAATAAATTTCAATTTTAGAAGTAATTTTTATAAAAGTGGATAAAATTAAGTTTAAAATAGGTGTGAAAAATACGATGAAACCTCTTTTTATAAGGAAAACTTTTTTAATCATAAAACTGGATTTATTATCTTCTAATTCATAGAAAAATTATTATATGAATGAATTTTTTTATTTAATATATAATATACATATTTCTTTAAAGTAATTCATGAATAGTGAGTAAATAAATTTACTACGATAAAGACACATTTCATGATAAAAATAATTTTTTAGAAAAAATTTCTTCTACTACAAAATGATTTTAATTTTTATTTATAATAAATTGATAACCAATGGATTTATTTTATACATATGTAGTCTATATATTTTAGAAATTTTATTTAGTCATATTCATACCCACCAATTTAATAGCTTGTTTATAATTTTACATTTGAAAAATATTATTTATATCATGGTTCATTTAAACTCTAGTTTACATGTATCGCAATCAATCTAAGAGATTAATCATATTTAATGGAACTCATAAAATATTGGGGTTTCTATTATTTTATATTAATCAATGTTCTCCCTTCAAGGTTTCTTGATACCATTTTTTAATGATCCAAAACTATTAGTACATGATGTTATTGTAATCTTTTTCCCTAACCAATGGTTTCCCCCTAAAAGTGTTTTCCTTTACAAGGTTTTTATGAAAATCACACAGCATAATTGATTTTTGAAGGATTTTTATAAATTATTATTGATATCTATAATTAATTATCACCATTTTTCTTAACTAAGAGTTCCAATTTTCAACATGACACTTCATTAGGACCTATGGTGTTCATCCTATATCCCAAATGCATAATTTAATAATATTATTAAATGATTCCATCAATATCTGGATAAATTATCTAATAGAATGGGGTTGTGAATGTTTTTCCTTTTCCCCTTAATCATGTTTTTCCTATTGGGTATTCTTGATACATTTTTTAATGAGGCAACAAGATATTGAATCCAACTACATTAGGCTTCACATATTTCTCCTACATGATTTTTTTGGTAATGATTATATGATATTCCATGATACTATGTCATAAAAGGTGGAATTATATGAATTATAATTTATTAATGTTATAGTTTTAAATTTATGAGGACACATAATTTCCTAAACCCCTCATAATTAACAAATTTTATTAGTCTCCTTATCCTTGGGAATTCCACCCAATATTTATACAAATAATATAATGGGATGATTAAATTTTTCTTGATACATTATGTTTTATCTCATCTTCAATTTATTTTATATTTTTTTATTTTTTAATTATTTAATTTCTACATTGACATTTGGAACATTAAAAATCACTTCATATTCACCATCTCTTTGCCTTTGATTATTGTTTTGTATCGATAATGAAAATCTTCCCTAATTAAATCATTGAGTAATCAATATCAAAAAGCGTTAATTAATTATGTGTCATTAATGATGGTGGTGAATTAAATTTTAGATTAAATTTAATTGTGTGAATTTAATGTTGGTATTATAAATTTAATGGGAAATACCCTTTGTAGAATTTTCAAGACTTAAAATGAAGATGTGTACAATAAATATTGATTTCAAAGTGTAAAATAATAATAAAAATAATAATAATTTTAAATCATGTTAATAATAGATTACGATCCTCATTTAATGGGGATCCCAACTTGATTCGTAATCTATTTCCAAATAATAATTCCACCGCCCATTTTTTAGGCTGTCTGTCACAAACTAGCCTCTGTACCATGGTAGGCTGATAACTGAGCAAGCTCTAACATGGCCTGAAGGGTGTTTCTGATCCCCATGGGTTGGTGACTATCAGATGGCATCATACAAAATAATAGTGGGAATTATTTTTTCATAGTATTGTGGAAGTAATGAAAAAAATTCCGCATGCATACAAAATAATATCCACTAAGAGAAGTGTACCAAAAGTCAAACAGGTAAGAAAACCCAATGTAATAAAACCAATTACTAGAAAATAAGGAAAAAGTGCAATTCCCAACATATGATTCTGAAAATGTCCACATATCAATAGTAAGTTTCACCTCCAAGTGGTTTATTACCCTTGTTTGATTTTGGAAGGAGATAATCTAAAAACACCCAAAGACACAAGTTGGGTGCATTCCAAATACTTGTAAGATTTCACCAAAATATTCCATAATATGATTTAAATATTTAATTAACCAAATAAAGAGATTTTAATTTAGAATATATAGATTTTGGAAATAAAAAATAATATTTAAACAAATCATTGTTTACTATCAAAAGATGGAAATAGTTTAGAAAATAATTCTTCACATTACAAAATGATAGATTTACATTTAAAAGAAGGTACTTTAAAAAAATGTGTTAATTAAACACTTATATACAATTGTTTATATAAATTAGATGGAATGTATAATAGTTTACAAAAATGGCATATTTTCATCAAATACAAACATGCGATAAACATGGTAATATTCCTAAAAGTAATATTTTTCTTAGTTAAAAGGACTCCACACACTCAAATAGTGATGAAAAAAATGTGTACACACATTCCTTTGAGCTATAGTCAAAGAGGACTCATCACTATTTCCTAAGGGATGTGATTTACTACATGTATGTTTTAGAACATTGTAAATCATAGAGTGTTGTCCAAATAAATCACTAGCTACCCAAGGATTGCATGTGCTCTAATACCAAAATCAATGATGGGAAATTTATTCCTTAAAATAAAATTCATCCCATTTTCTATTTCATAATATTCTAATTTCCCATTTAAATACCAAAACCATTTTTAACCAAAATAATCAGTTTCACTAAGATAAAACCTGAAGGAATCTATCAAAACCATTTTAATCCATTTTCACAAATACAAATTTGAATTCAATTCGATTTCACAATTAATCTAAAAAATTTAATTTCAAATGATTTCAATCAAATCCATTCCACAATTTAAATTTCACTAACTTCCCTAAACACATCACAATTCAATGAAATTTGGTGTTTTCTAATTTTAGGCCATAAACCCAATTTAAAACCCCAATTCAATGGAATTGGGTTTTTTCTATCAAAATAATTGAAAGCTAATTATTTAAAATATTATTTTATTTAATTCAAAAAATTGAAATTAAATAAATCAATTTAGGTATAATTAAATTGGGCATCATGAGCGGAATCATTTACATTGGGATCAATGGATCTCGAACCACCAAACCCAAATCGGGATTTGTCAGTGAATAATGATGATCTTGGAATCCAGGAAAATGAGAATAAAACCTAGGTTTAAATTTATAATAGTGGGTATTAGATCTAAAAAACAACATGGGGATCCACAAAACCCTAGGTAGGAGAATAGAGATAATAGGAGAAAAAGAACGAGGAGAACAACCTTATAAGGGATAGACCGAACAATGATCGACTAGCTTTGATCCACCCAAGAGTGGGTTTTGAGGAGTCAATAATGGTTCTTCAAAGACCCAAAACCTTCATTAAACATGTAGGGTTATAATGAGCTTGAGATGTGGTAAAAAAGAGGGTTTGGGAAATTTTTAACAAACTTTGGATTAATTAAAAGATATATGCATGGTTACCGAGGCAGAGCCACATTGTTTGAAAAACTATGCTGGATAATCATGCACCCCTTTTATTTGGGTGTACATTTTCTACTAAGAGGGTGCACACTTTACTAACCATGTGCCATCCATGAAAAACCCCACTACCCGGGTGTGCATGGTTTTCCTTGGGAGGTCGCACCATTTGGAAAAACTATGCACCAATCATGTTCTAGCCTAGAATTTTTCAAAACATTTAATTTCACCCAAAGAAACCCCAAACAAAACACAACCAATAGATGATTAAAAATATGGGTTTTTGAATACTTAAAAATACTAACAAGATGTTACACTACCCCTAATTATTATTTATCTTATATCAATATATTTATAAGTATAATAAAATTTATATATTTTCTATTATATTTTTTATATATTCTTATTTTATGAAAATTTTTAATAATATAAATATACATGATCTATATATTGTAATTAATATATATATTTTTAATTTTATTATTTTCAAATTTTTATATAGTTTTATTATTATGTATTGAAAATTATTATATATATATATATTCATTTAATATATATATATATTAAGTATAAATATTTATATTTACATTTATATTCATATGTGGATATTTTTAATATAAATTTCATTTCTATTTGATGTTGTTTTTCTGATAACTATTGCACAAAGACTCAAGAGTGGGTGAAATGAATTCCTAATATTTTCTTCACTTAAAACCACCCTCTATAAAGGTATGAAAAATTATGAGATTTTACTACCAAAAAAGGAGATGAAATGAAAAATAGTTTGTGGAAGAAAGAACGAAGTGGATTTATAGTTGTTTTGGGAAAAAAGATCCCATAGTACACTCTACTAACACACTACTCCTTGAGATTAGCCATTTTCACCAGACCAACACTTTTTCCAGGAACTTCCCAGATGAGAATAAGAAGTATACACTTGGAAAAAATGATTAACTTATTTTATAACAAATGAAACTTTCTTCAATATGTCCATGGTCTTAACATTCTGAGAACAATGAGTAAAAATATTTTCAAAGATGGAAAAGAAAAAGGTTCCATAGGTTTAGTTCACATTTACAAGAAATAACTAGAAAATTAAGAGGAAATATATCAAAATATATAATATATTCCAAGAGTGGCTATGGAGGTTTATTGATTTCATGAGATAGTATTATAATAATAACAACATTGATGATTAAAAATTGATCATGTAGTAGACCAAGATTATGTATGTCTATCTGAATGTTTTTCGTCTGTATCTCAATATGCATCTGCATGTTTTTATTTTTATAATACCTCCTTTTGAATTTAAACTAATCAGAATTTTTAATAAAATTTTCAAGTGAAAATAATCCTTTTCGAAATCTAAAGCAAGAATATTTTAATTACAATGTGACCTTCTTTACCAAAAATGGATTGAAAGAGGGAGAATGTCATATACCATTATGTCGTCATCTGATTATTATATTCTAAAAAAAGATGATTTATAAAAAATTTTCCTTTCTATATTTAGAAAACATTTTTTTTGATTCACATAAAATAAAAGGTTGAACTTACAAAAAATAGGGTATAAGTAAAGAGAGTCTTTTAATGATCCTAAAAATATGAGGATAAAAATTAATCCTTACAAAGAAAATTTGATCTACATAAGTTAAATTTTTGAGAAGTAATTTTCTTATAAAATAATTCCAATGAAATAAGATTAACTATCTTCCATAAATTAAATAGTTTATTAGATCATTAAAATTGTTATCCATTAAAATAGTATACTTATAAAGATCCTTTTTGTACGATAAATTGAGATCTATACAAGGGAGAATAATTAGCTTAATATATATCCTTTTCAGCTTTCTGTGCTAGAATATTTCCATAATATATTTCTATTATGTGAAAAGATAATTTCCATACATCGTAATAAAATTAATTTACTTTGGTATTTCATAAAATAAATTACATTTGTGAAAATTTATAATACTTTCTATAAAATAAATTGCGTGGGAATAAGATAAAACTAAAAATGTTAGATAATGTACTTATGAATTTTTTATATAAAAAATAAAATAATTTAAGTGATTTAATAGTATTAGATTTGATCTTGAAAAACATCAAATAAACATATTAGTTAAAAAATGATAATTTTTTGAGCATAAAAATATAGATGAGTTTATGAAATATGGTGGAATAAAATTAGTCTATCCAACAATATCCTGCTTTTTAATAACCTTAGAACACAAAAAAAAAACAATCAATAAGATCTCACAAACTCTCACCCATTAAGAAAAATCTTGAAAATTATTTGTTATCTTTTAAAATTTTCCATATATATTCCCATAAATACTCCCCCTTTTATGATAACAAAAAAAGATGATAAAATGTAGAGACCTGGTTTTTTACTAATAAGACTTTGAAATATTTCTAAAAATATTCCAGAGTTGGGCGTTGAGACAACGTGCAATTCCAAGGTTCGGTGTTCCCGGAATTAATTTTATAAAAATATTAAGTGTTTGTATACTACACACATGTCGAAAATGAGATATCTATTAAAAATTTGATTAGATAAGAAATTTGAGACCATAGTTGGGTCTAAAACGTGGTGTTTACCCTAGACACGACATAAAATTAGTCGGTATAGGACGTTCAGACTCCTCACTCGTTAGCGGTGTGTTAAATAGATAAACTAAATTATTAATTTAATCATTTAATAGCTCAAACTTAAATATCTCTTGATCGGGGACTCGTATGAAAACTATGAGACCACTGATGAGATCAGAAAATAAGTTTTACCCTTGAAAATGTATAACCTTTGTCGACATCAGGAGGTTGGTCTGTGGGCCATCATGGTCAATTAATTAAATAAATGATTATATAATTATTGGATTAATTTCTTATAAACTTGTGATTGGTTAAAAATACATTGTTTATAGGTGGATGGACTCATAATTCAGTTTGGACAATGATAGAAAACCCTACCTTCCTCTCCTCTCCCCCTCTTCCCATTGACGAATGACGAACGATGAAGAATGATGAGGAGAATCTTGGATCAAGGCAGAACAAGGAGAGACAAACGTAATAGCTTCTCCAAATCATTGAGAAAGTGAAATCTTCATCAATGGAGGTTGAACCTATCTAGGTAGGACTCGTCTTTGGTGTATTTACGCCTCTGATTAAACATTGAGCATGTTGATAATCGAATCCTCAATCTGTGCCTTCTTACACGATCCCAAAAGTTGAAATAAATTGCTTTAATCAATTTGTAAATTATTGTTATTGTTCTTTGTTCATCATTCTAATGGAAATGAGTGAAGGATAATATGAACAATAGACATGTTTATTCATCAAATTTTTTAATCAATATTTTATTATTCGTTCTTTCTCCGTTCATCGACATATTTTATTTGGGTTGGCAGTTCGATAAAAACTTGACAATGAATCAATGTGAAACCGATCATTGACACATTGTATCGTTTATGCCAATAATGATTCGTGACAAAACAAGGTGTACTACTCAGATTAAATTTCTCGAGAATATTGAATGTTCGGGATCCGACCATTGGTGACAAACTAGGAAGCAGAGAGGCAAAGGGGTTCGGCTGGTGAGAGAGGGTGGCTAGGCAGGTCACGCGGAGGCAGGGTGGCGGCGTGAGGTTGGCAGTGCTGTGGTTCAGGCAGCAACGTCCCAAGGCGGCAGGCCGGCTGTGGGGCTGTCTAGGTGGGTGTCGACACGATAGAGCAGGGTGCATGAAAGTTGTTGGCAGGGATGTTTTGGAAAGGCCATCAGGGGGTGGTTGATCAGGGGTGGCCCATGCAGATGGCCGATGCGGGCTTGTGTTTCGAACGTGAATGGTGGCGGCGATTTTGGTGGGTGAAGAGCAACCCTACAATTAGGGTTGAGTAGTAGGAAAATGAGTACGAGAATGAATTGGAGAGATAAGAATAAAAAAAGAATGGAAAATAAAAAATAAAAAATAAAGAATAAATAAAATTGGATTTGGTGGGTGCTGCGTGCGTGTGGAGACAAAGAGGAAAAGGGGGTGACTTATGCGTGGAATTTGGGGAAATTGAGATGGATTCCTTCTTCCTTTATTATATTATTATAATATTACTATTATTAATGATATTATTATTGTTATTATCAAAACACCATTTTCAATATAACTCTATCACTATACCACAGTTTGACGAACCATCAGTGGTACATAAACCCTGAGATTAAGACAGTCGACTCAAGTTTGATGTTGAATATTAAATTTTGGGTTTTGGATCGGGTTTATGAAACACTGATTATTATTATTATTATTATTATTATTATTATTGAAAGATCTTGTATCCGACATATCTCCCTCATACGGTGTAGAAATGATGAACTGTATGTGAATATACGACCCTGAAATTAAGACAGTTGTTTCAAGACCAATTTTTGGATATTTAAGTCGAGGTTGGGGCGTGAGCCCCACGATGACCGGTTCATGCATATTATGGTGAAATGAAACTTTTTCACCAGGTATCTGTTTTGGACAAATGGGTAGTCCATATCATGAATATTTCTGTGAGGATCACAATGGCGTGATACATACAATTTGTTTCAAGACCGAGGCATTGACTCCACATGATGCCATTCAAGCACAATGCAATGATATACGAATTTTCCATCAGATTTTTGTTTAGGGTGAATGAATAGTTGATCCTGTGTGTTTTTCTCCAAGGATCACAATAGTGTGAAATTTTTGGTCATTCGGTGCCATTGAAGATTCCTACCAGTAAAAGTACGTTTTCTCCATTTGGTGTTACAATGAGCAATTCACGCTCGTCAGTTTTTTTGGACAAAGATATCATGTACCCGGGGAGTACAGTAGCATGTCTAGGGGTACCAGATTTTCAGTTTACTACCTAAGTATGTATATGTATACGACCAAGGAAATAGGTGGGGACACACAATGTGTGGGCCCCACAAGCACCGTGTACCAACTTACGAATCTTATATCTCTCATATATCCTTCTTTTGGACTCATAATTTGGCATATGAGTATCCTATACTGAGTTTTTTTCCACGTAGAATGTGATGGGGCCCTCCGTAGTGGCTTCTGAGATATAATGCGAGATGTTATGGGTGTTATGCCTATATGGGGAGACACCCAATGACTACATCAGTGTTTTTTAGATAGGTTCCATCCAGTAGGGATGACTAGAGTTCCTCAGTGATTTTTCCGAGAGGTTCCATCCAGCAGGGATGATTATAGTTCCTCGATGCTTTTTCTGAGAGGTGTCATCCAGTAGGGATGGTCAAAGTTCCTCAATGATTTTTCCGATAGGTTCAATTCAGCAGGGCTGATCAGAGTTCCTCGATTATTTTTCTAAGAGGTCCCATCCAGTAGGGATGACCAGTGTTCCTTAGTGCTTCCTGATAGGTACAATTCAGCAGGGATGACCTGTGTAGTTCTAAGATGACCCTCCCACTAGGCCGGGTAGAGGAGTCCCTAAAGAGATATTGGGTATACCGAGAGCATAGTCCCCAAGGATATACAGGGCTGACCCATAGTGTATTCCCCGAGGTGATATCGAGCTGACTCTCCTGGCGGGCCAGGTAGCATAGTCCCTGATTGGTCAGATAAGACCCTTGACTATGCGGCATAGTGGATAGGCATGGTTTGATTTACCTAAGGACTTATGAGAAAGGGAGGTTCTTTCCCCACCAAGACGCGTTTTTGTGACATGACCTAAAATCATGCGTGTGAACCAGTGCCACCCAAAGTGGATAGTATTGAAGTGTGGTGATTTGAGCTCCTTTGAATTGGAATTCCTAGGAAGATGTGACGAGGTGTTGGGCATTGCAAATGGATTTACTTGGAACTATTGTATACTCACTTTCTTGGGCTGATCTGTGAGATGGATGTCCCCTAAGTCTCTTGTTTAGGTTTCTTTGAGCGGGTATATCTATTATTGGGTGGAGGTGTACTCCTTCTGTTCACTCTTTTTTTACCTTGTTCTCTCTTACTACTCCCCTATTTAGTACCTCTCTTGCTACTCCCTTGAGCCTTCAGGGAATACTAATGAGTATTTTTATACTCACCCCTACTTGGGCATTGCCTGCATCTTCTGTACCCTTGCAGATGACATATAGGTTGATCGTGATATCAAATGAACTTAGGGACACCGAGTGCTTGGACCATGTGCAGTGGTCATAGCCTGGGATTCTGGAGTGGGACTCTTACAACTATTTTACTTTTTCACATGTTGCTGGGTTATGACACTTTTCTAGTTGGATGTGTATTTTTACTCTTTCTCTTTTAGCTTTACTTTTCTTGTACATGTACTATTTATAGGACGGTGCATATGTGTTTGGTTTACCTTTTATAGTAGTTTTGTATATTGATTTCTTTTCTTATTTAATTTTTCATTGAGTTGGCAGTGTGTGTGTGTGTATAGTTTATTAGGAAAAGGCCTCCCCTATATTTTTGTGCCTTCAGTGCTAGTCACCAGCCCCTGGCATATGGAGGCGGGCTTGGGGTAGTTACAGATCGAGCCTCGGTATGGGTTGGGTCATGATAAAATGGTATCAAAGGTGGTTTAACCCTTGGGAAATCGTTTAGAAGTTTCCCTAAAACTGTATTGGTTGGGTTTAGGGTAACAATGTCGAAGTGTCTCAAGAGAGGTTCTCAGTCCAGGGAGTCCAGTGATGGTATGGGAAGCCGACATATCCATTTACCAGGACCCTGATTACCCTCTTGTCGACGCGTCACCCTGAGACACTTGTTGAAGGGAATAATGGTACATGAATCATATAGTATTGAGTCTTTGATAGTCCTTCTTGAGTCATCTATCCACTTCAATTGATTTATATATATATGGTCATCTAACCGCGGTACTCCTTGATAACATTCAGGATGTCTCTATGACGACATACATCCAAGATACTAGCTACTATTTGTGAAGAAGATTCTATGAGCAACTAGACCTAAATTCAGGACCCATCGTGTGACCCCATTCCCCCAGGTGGTCCGGTAACAATACCTCCACCTTTTTAGAAGAATATAACCCTACCAGAGCTAGTTGAGAATGTGCACAAGTTGAGCGAACTTACCTAGTTCCATCACAAGAGATCACTGAGGTTACGTGGTGAGCCAGACCCTCTTGTAGCAGAGGTTTGGCTAGAAATGGTGGTTTTCCTCTTCAGGCTTGTACAAACACCGATAGATTATATAGTGATTTTGGAATATAACCATTTTCCATAGATTAACAAGGAATTGGTGGATCTTGGTTACTCAGGTACTCTATGAGTCAACACTATCATGGGAAGACTTCCAACAACTGTTTCTTGAAAAGTTATACCCCTCCTACTTGCGCTCTATTCGACTTTAGGAGATCTTTCAGTTTCAGTAAGGAGGGATGATGGTGACTGACTGTGCGACTAGGTTCACAGACCTTACAAAATTCTCTTTGGACATGATCTATAACTGTTACTCCCAATCATGGAAGTTTGAGTAGGGACTTTTTAGAGAGATTTGAGCTATCATTGTATAGTTGTGCATCTTCGCCTATGTCGGGGTGCTGGAGCAGGTGTTGGGGACAGAGATAATTTTTTCAGAATAATTCCATACACCTGGTTGTGGTAGTGAGCGTAATATATATGAGACGTATTCTACAACTATAATAGGACAAATTAAGAGATCTCAATGTAAAAGATCTTCTCATGATCAGTCTTAGGCATTTAGTCATATGGGCCCCAGTCAGCGCAGAAAAAGCATAGTGAAAGAGTCCCTCTGACTTGTGCACTCAAGGAATGGTTGTGTAGAATATTACCTTAGTGTGAGGTGTGAGATGTCCCAGAATCACCTATTGTGGGACATTTTAGAGTAGTTAACTTCCCTACGGTTGACCCTTGTTGGGAAGTAAGGTAAAAATTTTATTCAGTCAACGGTGTTGTCTCTTTCACTTATCGAGCATGTAATAGAGTCTCGATTGTGATGTATTTACTATGAAATCCTACATGCCTAGATATCCTTGTGGTTTTTAACATATTGATATTCTGAAGGAGGGAATCACGATACCCTTTTCCAGTGAAAAATAGTGATTCCAGTTGTGACATGGGATGTAGAGGTTTGATTGGGGACACAAATTATCCCCCGAGTTCTATCAGGTCATTCAATACTATGCAAGAAGATGGAGAGGTTGCGTACCACCTTGACTTACCACAAATAATTAGAGTGGGTACACAACATCTTACAAATGTCACAATTGAGGAGATATGTGTGTGTTACTACACACATCATCAACTGAAGAAAGCCTTATGATGGTAGACCATCCCTTTTGTCCATTTTCTTTGGCAGTAAGGAAAAGTATAGGTTTCCCTTGGATCGGGATATCTAAGTGCGGGCTCGATATCCTGAGTTGTTTCCCTAGTTTTTATTTTCAAGGATTAAAAGATTTTAGGAGGGAATAATGTAGAGACCCAATTTTTTCCTAATAAAACTTAGAAATATTTCTACAAATATTTGTAGAGTTGGGTGCTGAGATGGCGTTAAATTCCGAGGCCCGATGTTACTAAAATTAATTTTATAAAAAATATTAAGTGTTTTTATACAACGCACATGTCAGAGAAGGGATATATCTTAAACAGTTGATTGGATCATAAATCCAAGACCATGTCTAGGTCTGAAACATGGTGTTTACCCTAGGTGTGGCATAAAATTAGTCGGCACAGGATGTTCGGACCCCTCGCTCGTTGGAGTTGTGTTAAATGGATAAATCAAATTATTCATTTATTCATTTAATATATCAAACACTAATATCTCTCGAATGGGGACTCAGATGAAAAATTTGATACCACCAATGAGCTCAAAACATAGGTTTTACCCTAGGGAGAGTATAACCTTTTTCATCATCGGGAGGTTGTTCTGTGTGCCATCGTGGACGATTAATTAAATAATTAAATATATAATTATTTGATTAATTTCTTTTAACCTAGTGAGAGGTTATAAATTAATTTTTTAGAGGGGATTGTACTCATAATTTAGTTTGTAAAATGATGACAACCCCTCCCTTCCTCTCCTCTCCTCCTCTTCCCATTGATGAAAGAAGAATGACGAAGAACGATGAGGAAAATCTTGGATCGAGGCAAAAAAAGGAGCGACGAACGCAGTAGCTTCTCCCGATCATTGCATAAGTCCAATATTCATAAACAACGACTAAAAAAATCTCGGTAGGACTGGTATTTGATGTATTTACACCTCTAATTAATCTTTGAGCATATTGATAATTGAAGATTCAATCTGAACCTTCTTGCACGATACTCGAAATTGAAATAAACTGATTTTATCAGTTTATAAATTACTGTTATTGTTATTCGGTAATCCTTCTAACAATGATGATTCAAGGATAATCCGAACAATAGCCGAGGTTATTCATAAAATTTGTTAATCACGATTTGTTCTTTGTTATTCCTCTATTCATCACCGTATTTTATTGGGGTTGGAGGTTCGATAAGCACCCAAAAATGAATCAATGTGAAACCAATAATTAACACATCGTATGATTTATGGAAACACAGATTACTGATCAATAGAGGTACACCACCGAGATGAAATTTCTCGAGAAGATCGGATAGTCAGGATCCGACCATCGGTGACAAAACAGGCAGCAGAGAGGATGAGGGGTTCGCCTAGTGAGAGCGCGTGGCCAGGAAGACCGTGCAGAGGTAGTGAGGCGGTGTGAGGATGGAAGTGTAGTAGTCCATGTGGCAGTGTTCCAAGGAAATAGGCCAGCGGTGCGGCTATCCAGGTGAACGTCGGCATGGTAGAGAGGGCACATAAAGGTGGTCAGTGGGGATGTTTTGGCGAGACTTGTAGGGGGTAGCTGATTGGGGGTGGCCCATGTAGATGGTGGGTTCAGGCTGGTGTTACAAACCTGAATGGTGGCGACAATTTCGGTGGGCACGGAGCAACCCTACGGTTAGAGTTGAGTAGTAGAAAAAGGTAGAAGAGAATGAATACGAGAGATAAGAAGAAAAAATGAAAAGATGATAATAAATGAAAAAGAAAGAATAAATAAAATAGGACTGAGGGAGTGTTGCATGTGCATGGAGGCAAAGAGGAAAAAGGGTGACTTATGCCTGGAATTTTGGGGAAGTGAGTGGGTGTCCTCCTTCCTTTATTATATTATTATTATAATAATATTATTAATGATAATATTATTTTTATTATCAAAACCCCATTTTCGTTATAACTTTATCGCGATACCTCGATTTGATGAACTATCATTGGCAGAAAATCCCTGAGATTAAGTCGTTCGATTCATGTCCAATGTTGAATATTAAATTTTGGGTTGTGGCTCGGGTCCACGAAACACCAAATGATAATAATAATATTATTATTGTGGTATCTTGTATCTGAGATTTCTCCCTCATACAGTGTCGGAATGCCGAATCGTCTGTGACCTACAACGTTGAAATTAAGACGGATATTTCAAGAACAATTTTGGATATTTATATCATGGTTGGGTTGCAGGCCCCACAAGGCCCAGTTCACGCATATTGCGGTGAAATGCTAATTTTTCACCAGGTATCCATTTTGGTAAAATGGGTTGTCCATATCGTGTGTCTTTCCGTGAGGTTCATAATGACATGATCCATATAGTTTGTTTTGGGACCAAGGTGTGGAACCCACATGACACCATTCAAGCACAATGTGGCAATATATGACTTTTCCATCAAATTCCCATTCAGGGTGAGTGAATAGATGATCTTTTATGTTTTTTTCCAAGGGTCACAATTGTGTGACCCGTTTGCTTATTCAGTACCGTTACAAAGACCTGCTAGTAATAGTATGTTTTTTCCCTTCGGTGTAATAACGAGCAATGCCCGCTCATCAATTTTTTTGGTTAGAGATATCATGTACTCTGGGACTATACTTGCATGCATAGGGGTACATGATTTGAATTTTAGTACCTGAGTATGGATAGGTATATGACCAGGCAAAGAGGCAGGGCCAAAAAATGTTTTGGCTCCACACGCACCATGTGCCACATTACAAATCTTCTATCTCTCATATCTTCTTGTTTGGACTAAGGCTTTGGAATATGAGTAGTCTATCCTGAGTTTTTTTCCAAATAGAATGAAATTGTGCCATCCGTAGTATCTTCTGAGAAACGATGAGAGATGTTCTAGGTGTGATGCCTATCCATGGCAATACCCAATGAATGCAATAACGTTTTTCCAAGAGGCTCCATCTAGTAGGGATGATCAGAGATCCTCAATGATTTTTATAAGAGGTGCCATCCAGTGGGGATGATCTGAGTTCCTCGATGCTTTTTACAAGAGGTGTCATTCAGCAGGGATGATCAGAGTTCCTCAATGCTATTTCTGAGAGGTTCCATTTAGTAGGGATGATCAGAGTTCTTCAATTATCAGTGTTCCTCAATGCTTTTTCCAAGAGGTTCCATCCAGCAAGGATGATCAAAGTTCTTTGATAATTTTTAAAAGAGGTACCATCCAAGTGGGATGAATAGTGTTACTTAGTTATTCATGGGAAGTAAAATCCAGTAGGTATGACCATTGTAGTTCCGGGTTGACCCTCCCAACGGGCCGGGTAGAGTAGTCCCCGAAGAGACATTGGCCTGACCCAGAGCGTAGTCCCCTTGGAGATACTGGGCTGATGCAGAGTGTATTCTCTGAGTAGATTTTGGGATGACCCTCCCATTGGGATAGGTAGTGTAGTATCTAATGGTTCAAAGAAGACCCTCAACTATGTGGCATAGTTGAGAGGCATGGTTTGATTTACCTAAGGACTCACAAGAAAGAGGGGTGCTTTCCCCACCATGAAGCATTCTTATGACGCAACCTTAAACCGTGAGGGTGAATCAGTGCTGACCAAAGTGGATAGTATTGAAGTGTGGTGATTTGATCCCCTTTTACTTGGGATTCCAAGGAAGATGTGATGAGGTGTTGGTCATTATAGATGGATTTACTTGGAACTATTGGCTACTCACTTTATTGGGTTGAGCTGTGAGATGGAGATCCCATCACTCTCTCTTTTGGGATTCTTTGAGCGAGCATATCTATTATTGGGTGGAGATGTAATATTTCCAATAACTATTGTTGTACCTGTTTATATCTTACTAGTCCCCTACTAAGTACCTCTATTTATTCTCCCTTGATCCTTTGAGGCATCCTACTGAGTATTCTTATACTCACCCCTGCTTGGGATTTTTACGCATTTGGTGTGCCCTTGAAGACGACAGACTGGTTGATTGTGATATCATAAGAGCTTAGGGACACGGGTTTCATGGACCACGTGCGATGGTCATAGCTTTGGATTCAGGAGTGGGACTCTCCTAGTTGTTTTATTTTTTCGCATGTTTTCTGGTTGTGTCACTTTTCTAGTTGGATGCATATTTTTCCCCTTTCCCTTTCAGCTTTAATTTTCTTGTACTTTTATTATTTAGAGGATGATTAATAAATGTTTGGGTTTCCTTTTATAGCAGTGTTGTATCTTTCTTTATTTTCTTATACACTTTTTCATTGAGTTGGCTAGGTGTGTGTGTACAGTTTCTTAGGAAAAGGCCTCCTCTAGTTTGTTGTTACTTCGGTGCTAGTCACCAGACCCTGGCCTATGGCTACGTTCATGGTGTAGTTACAGCTTGAGCCTTGGTATGGTTTGAGTCATGACATAAAATGATAGAGAAAAAAATTTAGTATAGCACATTAACGAGTATAAATGAATTTAATATAAATCACTAAAATGAATGATGTTTATAATGTACTTATTAAATATAAATTCTTGAAATAAGAAGTCAAACATTAAAATAATTAAATGATAAAAATATATTATGTTATGAAAAAATATTCAACTAATGATGATTCAATAGAAAGTATTATGAATACCCATTAGTTAAAAAGAATATAGAGAAAAAAATTCAATCTTTCACTTGAATATCAAAAGGGAGATTTTTAGATAGAAATTTCTTGAATGATTGAGGATGGTTGGGCATAAATAAGAGGTGGTTAAATGAGTAGCAGATATTTCTCCACAAATATGACTAAAATGAACATCAAAAATGTATTTACCAATTAGGTCTACTATTTGTTGTGGAATAGTCTTGATGGTACTAGCATGAATTCCAAAGGCACTTCTTGGGAATTGGCTAAATCATATATATTGGAAGGAGAGAACTAAATCATTTAATATTGTCATTGGATTCACAATAGGATTTTATGATTTAAGAAAAAAGATTATAATTCCATTTAGAATAAAAGGAACATGAATTAGTTTTCACTTTAAGGCACTAAAAAGTTATAGGGTGGTGATATGGAATACCATTTATATGTGAATTAAGATCACAATAATATACGATTACATTTGTGCATATGTTGTTCCTCTTCAAAATTGTATTTAAGTATAAGAATTGAACGATAGTAGAAATATGTCATGATTTCAAGCTAAATGTTATAATGAATTCTTGAAAATCAGAATTCATGGTGAAAATATAGATCAACCTCCTTAATAAGTTTATTTTCCCATTGGAAATTATGACAACACTAGTTCAAGGGATACATAAAAATGCAATATCCTGAGATCTAGCCAAAAACCACATTACTCTTCTCAACAACATGTCACTTTGCTGGTTAATCAAAATAGTCTTCATCATATGAAGAATAATTTGGAAGTTGATACTAGCCAAATAGTTGAATAATTTCCACATGCATCTAATCAAGATAAGAAATGTTGTTGCAAAGAGAACCATACATATTAATGAGTCTAGTAAAAAATATTATTACTTCGTTTAGGGTCTTCATAGATGTTTTTTTGACATAATATTTTATTTTATGAACCAAAATTCTTAATTAAATTATGGTCTTTTCAAGAATTTGTAGAGTATTTCTAGGAAAACTAGAAAAAAATACAAAGCTTTATAAATAAATATATTTCAACCACTTATTAAATCATTATAAAAATAGAATCAAATTATATCAATGAAATTATATAAATAAGTGAATCTAGGGAAATGGTGATAGATTTCATATTCTCTATCTACATAAATTGATCCATACATGATGGGTCTATAATATGCACTCCCTAGGAGTCATTCAAAAGTAATTGGAGAATATTATTCATACAGTCAATTGTTTTTCTAGGGGAATCGATTTAGTTGATCTATTAGAAATCATTTGATGTACTCTTTCATATATTCCCAAATATTCTTCATCAAATCCTTATCATCCATCAAAAAAGAATACTCCTTAAGATTTTGAAATTATTCTCTTGAATTAGCTAATTCAACTTTAAGGAATTAAATTAAATTAATAAATCATTAAAATTAAGATATAATTTTATAAACATAGTTTAAATTAGTAGTGTGAACCTCTAAAATATTAAACTTCGATTGAACATAATGAGGATAAGAAACTTCTTGATTATCTACCACATAAGAGGGTTGAGTGAAAACTCTTTTTCTTTTCCATAGAACGACTAAAGGAATATATTTTAATATTAATTATTCTTAATTATTTAATCCCAATAATTAACATTTGACAAAATTAATTTTGTCCTTTTTAATTATCTATTGTGATTTAGAGTGTTGTGAAAATTAAATGTAAGTAAGTTCACCAAAAAATATATAGATATTCCATTCATATCCAATACTAACAAGACTAGTTATGGACATAACAAATCCTTCTCTAGTAGAAAATAGGATCATAATATTATTGAGTATAGGTTTTCCTATATTCCTATCTTCATGAACACGAGGAGAGTCAGATTTTTATTTAGGGATATAATATTTAGATGTAGTCACCACTAATCCAAATCCCTTATCAACTTTCACAGATCAAACAAAAAATTAAAATTTATTCTCATCATAAATAATTAATCTCAGTCATATTCTTCTATCTGTAAGAGATACATCATCCAAAGGGTATTCTAATGTTACAATCACATCCACATATTCAATTATTTCAGAAATAAATTACACTATAAATCTCCCCTCAACTAGAGAAGGTACTCACCATTATCTTCATCAGCTCAAACATGAATATATTTCCTCATATAGAACCTATAAAATAACCCACTCCATTTAAGCATTCAAAAATTGAGATTTTTCAACTAATTATATTGATATTTCATTGTATCATTCAAATTAATGACCATTTTTAAAAAAAGGGCATGAAAATTCATCAAAATGGATAGAAATTCACATATATGTTTTGAATATGACATATATATTGAATAATGTATCTCATAAGACTAGAATGTTTTCCAATTAAAATCAAATACATTGGAGAAATATCTTGAAAAAAATAGTATGGAACTCTCTAGCTCATTTATTGATTACAGATTGAATAAAAATAACCAAAACATTCATTTATAGATCAAGATAAATTATTGCTATGATACTTATATATGAAAATATTAACATAAATATCAAAATTTCAGGAGGGATTACCTCATATATAACAACATGATATCTATTGATGTAGAAACATTACACATATGGACAATGAAAGACTCCAACCATTTCTTCATAAGATATCCAAAAATACTTTTGATTCATAATCATATTAACTAAATATTCATTATCTTTAAAATGAAAAACAGAATTATCATAAAATTCTCAAAGTTATTTATCATTAAATAAATCCATCCACATATTGGAATAGATGAACTCCAAACCTTAATGATTCACTAATTTCATTGACAACATAAATTCTCTATCTAACTAGCTAAAATCAATTTCTTCCCCACTACACATCTACTTCAATGTCTTCAATTATTTTCAACTTATGGACTAAAAATTTCAGAAAACATTTTCCTTACTATAATCAATTATCATAAAAGAATGGTTATAGTTTTTAGGGTAATAATTATTTGATAATGATGTAAGAAGCTTTGTGGTTTGAAAAGGTTCAATATTTTCATATGAAGACTGATTTAATCCCCCTCTCTCTCTCTCTCTCTATTTTATGACATACAAAAGGTCACCACATAGCGACATGACATGGAATCATAATGAATAGGAAACATGTATTTTCATGACATGTGAAGAACCATAGTAGGATACTATAGTATAATATAATAGAAAAAACAACTAAAAATTTATTTTTTATGAAGTCTTAAAACAAAAAATTTGAATAAAATCATTGAAAATAGAAAATGTGATTTTATTTTAATACAATCATATAGATCATTGGGAAATGTATTTGTAAAAATTTAGTTTTATTTGTTTTCTATAGAAATTAATTTTAACATGATAACCTCTTTTTCTAATGATCTTGAAGGTATTAATTACTTAAATAATCATGCTTTATTGTTGAATGGTTTATTATATTTTTTAAAATTTTGATAGCACTGGTGTTATCACATTTGGTTGGTATATGATTATAATTGAATCCAAAAACCATCAAGGTGTATTTTATCTATAGTGATTGTGGCGAATAATAACCAGATGTAATATATTCAGCTTTTTCAGTTGATAATTCAATAGTGTGTTTCTTATTTATTAACTGAAAAGCTAAAACATTTAATAGAAATTGATAGGTTCCTTAAGTACACATTATATCTAGTATACACCATCAAAAATTAGTATCTAAATATGATGTTAAATTAAAATTAGATTATTTTTGGAAAAAGAAAAGAAAAATAGACTTCTCTTTTTAAATATATTAAAATTATTTTGGATGAAGCCAAGTGATATTTGTTTGGATTTGAAAGAAAATGAGAATATAACATACATAAAACATAAAATCTAATCTACTTAATGTGTGATTGTGAAATATACTTGTTATTAGTCTATATAGATTGTTGTTATATGGTTTTGTAGAATTATCTATGTGATGCTTAATATGGGAACTTCTATGAGTTAAAAAATTATTACTTCTTTGAAGTCCAAATATTACAAGTATATCTTTTATGTATTGTCATTAGTTTACGATATTTTAAAAATATTACTACTAAATTTGAAATATATGTAAATAGTTTAGCTTACCCATAATTCTCATTCACACTCTTTTTTCACAAGTTTTGAAAAATCACCACAGTTTTTATAGTTTTTAACCAAAAACAACATCATCATCCTAACATTATAAAAGTAAAGTATCCTTTAATGATGCTTTCATAAAAATAATGGGTTCTTTTGATCCCATAATAAAAAATTTAAGAAAAGGAGAGGAATGAAATATTTTAAACTACATTCTAGGATCTTATTTGAGAACATATATAACTTTAGTATTTTTGAATAAAAAATTCATAAAATGAGGTTCTCTAAAACCAAAAGGTTGTAGAACATAAACATACTTAGTTAAAAATAAATTATAAAAATCAGATTTATCATCCATATAATATAATTTAATGTTTATATATGGTGGATATGTTAAAATTATTATAATGGATTATAATGTAGAAACATGGAAAAATGATTCCTCCTTATTTATTATTTTCTTCTTGATTTTATAATTGAGAGACTAATGTAGAATTATTTCAAGTGAATAAACTTTGATCATCCTATTTATTAAAAAATACAAATTTATTTCCAATAACATGATAGTTAAAGGTACTATAACCTAATTCTCATACCTTTTTCCTATTGAACTAATTAAGATATTATTACATAGAAACTACCCAATTTTAAATTAATAATGATTCTACTAGGGTTTTAGTTTCAGGCGGGGAAAGAAAGGTATAAATTTCAGAATGGATTCCTACACTTAATCTAGTCATAAGAACTACATTTGTGTTCATATGCCCATTTTTAAAGTATGTTTGTAATTTCCCGACCCCAGTTAACCAGACTCGGTGCATTATTACATAACATTGTCATGATCACAAGAGATCAAGTCCCGAAAGACCAATCAATTTAGTATCGTCGGAAGTAATAGATACTTACATAAGTTTTACATTACATTATGAAATGAGAAAAACAAAAACACTATTTTTCCTTTCAACACACTCATATCCCTTATCCTATCCCTGTAGGTTAATCATAATACACTTCTTCACATCCTTGAAAAAATATAACATAAGAAAGGGGTGATCTCATATGCTTAGTAAGGATAACATTATAGCAGAAACTATCATAAATAAGAATAAACATTTAAGGAAATATATAAGAATAAAACACAAGACTTTTAAACTTAAACTTCAACATAATATGGAAAAGATAAATCAAATAATTCTATTTACTTATTCTCATGGATATTATACTAGTCTAATAATCAGATGTAATATCAATAAATAATTTCATAATGATGGAATGCATAATGAAGGACATCATAACCACATAGTCAAGGCCTCATATCCGGACTAAAAATACAATTTTTTCAAGACCTTATTCCAAGACACTATTTTGTCTCATGATACCTACCGATGCATCAAAGGTTTATATCATGACTCACCCGTCACTTACTACTTCAAATTCATTTCTCATATGAAAAGGGTGAAACATAACATAAACATTTGTGTTAAACTAATATAAGAAATGTTAATACTTTAACCATAAACCTTGAATGACATAAAAATATCACATCCGAAGTCAAACATATCACAAAACTATCAATACAATAAGGAATATTGTATCAAAATAAATCAACTTCAATTAAACATGAAATCCAAAAGTAGATGTTGACATAGATGAAATCAATACAAAAACTATTTAAGAGAAATTTCTCTTTCTACATTGAAATAATTTAAAAGTAGAATAATTATAATATAAAAAATTTATTTTTAAAATAATAATATAAGCTTGTATGGGATGTTTCAAAGGTATTATCACGACATAAAATAGACACACCCACTATATAAGTTAAAAAAACATTCTTTCCCTAATTTGTCAAAAATTTTCTAAAGTACCTTATTTGGAAAACGACAAAAATATTCCTTTAAAATTTTTTTATAAAAATTATATAAAGGATATAAATGATATTAAACCAGAGTATTTGAAATTTTAAAAATGTTTTGAAATATATTTTTAAGAAACAAAAATGTGGATGATAAATATGTCATAATAGATACTTATATATAAACAACCTCAGATGATAAAGAGATTTTAAAATTAACCCTTACCTTATACTTTTAATTAGTTTAAGGTATGTTAACCTATTGTATAACGGTTAAATAATTTTTGTTAAATTATAAAATAACCACATAAATAAATATGATTTCATATATGATCCTCTAATTTTGGTTTGTTAATAATATTTCAGTAGTATCGTTGTTTCAGGTGTTAACTGATTCATTTTCCTTCATATGTTTTGTTAAGTAAGTAATGTTTGTTATGGAAATGATGTATTTGATTCATATCTATAATGATTCTAGGTTCTTTAAAAATTATTTTTAATCATCAAATGAAGATTATTCTTGAATTGTTATGATGGGGAATGAAATCTCATCACGTCGTGGTGACGATAAGCCGTGTGTACGCATGAGCGACACTATTATTCTATTGATGGTGAAATCATATGTAATTGGATGGTAAATTATATATAAATAATAATTAACATGTTATATTTATTATTTACATCAATTATACTCATTATTATAGCCATCCAAATAATGAAGTGTTGAATAACAAATTACCCCATGATGTGGATACGGTAAGCCGTACGTAAGCACCTATGGTGAATTTTTCATTCATAGGATGGATAGAATAATGAATATGGATATACCATATTTATAATAACATATCAATATGTATAATTTAATTGATTTATTATTTTATTATGGAAACAACAAATAAAGATTAAGTGGAAGAAGAAAAGAACTTTGAAAGAGGTGATGAAGTAATTACCTCTTCTTCAGGTGATTTCTTTTGATTTGAACAAAAGGGATCCTTAGGTTGTATTTATGATAAAATTAAGGCCTCTAGAATGAATTTAGGATAGTTGGGAGGATATTAGAGTAGGGTTTGTCTGTGATAAATGGATTTGGAGGTGTAAATTTGAGAGAAGGGGAAGTACCCTTTTATAAGATAGGTGAGGGGCACTTCAGGAAGAACCTGAAATATTAATTTATTATAATTTTATTTCCTCTTTATAATATCTAAAAATTGATTTATTTAGAGGATAAGGTAGGTATGGGTCAAAATACTCTCAACCCATAGGCTTTAGAAAAGTTTAGGTCACTATATAAACCTTATTATTTATATTTAACCCTTAGTTAAATAGTTTAAATGTTACCATGCCTTCTTGTATTCTTACACTATATAGTTAAAAAAATACCAAAAAATGGAAATATAACCTAAATAGGTTAATTAATGACATATATAATATTATATAAGTCTATTGGACAAATCTTATATTTTTTTAGAATATTATATCATTTAATAAAAATAGTATTTGTTTCAAAAACTCATTTATGTCAATTGTGACACTATTTAGTATTTGTTTTTTTTGAAATTTATAAAAAATTTATTATTTATAAAAAAATACATTTAATCAACTATAACATGTAATATTCATTTAGACAATTAGTTTATGGAATCAAAAGTTTCAATTTACATTTATTTTAGTATTTATAATATCAATTATTTTAATCTTTCATTGATAAGGTAATTACTGAATCATAATTGTGTCATAAATAAATGTAATTATTTAATATATAAAAATTATAAATAAAATAATATGATGTATTAAATCATTCTATATTTCTAATAAATATTTATATTCTAATTTATCTTATGCGTATCCCTATATTAATAATGTTTTAGTTATTAAACTTTGAATTTGACACTTTTAACTCTTCTTTAAATAAAATATAATAAATGTACAAATCTAACCCAAATGGATCCAAAAGGATCTTATTTTTTTCTAAGGTTGATTTTGGTCAAAAGAAACTTCTACAATAGAATTAGTAATTTTTCTGTGGTAATTATAATATTATTTTTACCTTTAATTACCCTATTTTCTTTTAACCGTGGTAAATAAAATTCAAAATTTACTATTAAAAAAATTTATTTTTAACCTATTGAACCACATTTTAATTACTTATAAAAACTTTTTCTATTGGATTTTTGAAATTCCAATCATAGAAGCGGTAAAATTATGTTTTATGCAAATTTACTAATGTTCCTAGAATGTGGGTAAAAGACGATAAAAAGTTCAATAATATTTTATATATCTAATATTATTATAAAATGACTACAATGAGTTACATTGGCATAATATAGGTATTATGTATATATTTTTAATATAAAATAAATTTAAATTTTTAAAAAATAATTATTTAAATAAAAAGTCGGTTTCAAACCATAACGCAGTGTTTTTCACTATTCATCAAAAATTGAATGTTTATAGAAAAATAAAAAAAATTAACCCTAAGCTAATTTTGATATTATGAATCCAAAAATAAAGTCCATATTGAAAAATAAAATTAATAAAATTTCAAAAAGTTGGTATTACAATTCATATCTTCATTTTAAATGGCTAGTTGATTGGTCATGGTGTGCTGAAA
This sequence comes from Viscum album, assembly GCA_963277665.1. Classification (NCBI taxonomy): domain Eukaryota; kingdom Viridiplantae; phylum Streptophyta; class Magnoliopsida; order Santalales; family Viscaceae; genus Viscum; species Viscum album. Next base: position 435,352,732 of record OY728161.1, read on the forward strand.
CTTATTTTTTATTAAGATAAACACTTTTGTGGAAAAAGTGTGAAACCGTAAAGTTCAACATACACCAAAAATAAAACAAAGCAGACAAACTAGAATAGACTAACCAAGCAAAGACAACAACCGCCAACCCCAATGCAGCACCACTCGGCGATCCCATGCAAGCATGGTCCCTCCCGAGGGCAAAGCCCTACCTCTAATACAACCAAGTCCCAAATGGCCTGCAAAGAGGAAAGGGGTGTACTCCAGCCCATCAGAACCGATCTGGCCCTCCGACATTCCCACCCACATCCACAGAAATGGCAGATTCATTGACAAACAGTTTAATTCTTCCAGAACCCATATCCCTAAATAACTTCCAAGATAAAGTGGATACCTGGTAATGTGGATCCTCCCTTAATAGATCTTCAAGTGAGGAAGTCATCTTGTTCCATACCTGGATATACTCCTCTAGTTTGATCACCCCCTTGTTGAAGCCGCTAACCAGAATCATATCTTGTTTGTCAACCCATTTATATTGCTCGTCATTGAGATTCACGTCAAGGGTCCGCCCCATCAACCTGGCTGCATCCTCCTCCGAAGCATTGAGAAATAGAACCTGCTCTTTCACCTCCTCATCTGAGGACAGTATCAAGTCCAAGGATGTGTCAGACATGCCAGATGGAATTAGTTGGCAGCCGACACCGCTGTCCAGCTCCCCAGCCACTGCCCTTCTTGCTGACCGAGTCCTCATAGGAGGTGGAAGAGAGGAGTAGTCTCTCTTACCCCTCCTCCTCCTGACACGCCTATTGCTATCCCTAATTTGTTCTCCTTCAGAGTATCCTTTACTGAGCTCCAAAGAATCTTCATAAGGATCCTCTTCCTCCTCTATCTCAGCAAGGCTGGCAAATCTGTTGCTCAAGTTGACCGGGGTTCGAGTTGAAGAAGCTGCTCCCCCAACCTGTATGGCCTGACTCAAGTCCCCAAGTTCCCCAAAAATGGTAAGGACAGGAATTTCCAAGGTGTCGTCTTGCATAACACCAGTTTCGTCATCCCCTATCCCCTCCTGCAAAGCCTGTTCTGCACTGCTAGCAACAACCAGACCATTCTCCAACCGTTTGTCCCCCGCACCAGCCTCCATGGAGCAACTGGCAACATGATTGTGTGGCATCTCAAGACCCCTACCCATAAACTGGAATGCAACATCATGGTTCAATACTTTTGAGTGTCCAGTATCCTTCCTGCACCTCTCAGAAACAAAAGAAGAAGCAGTTACAGCATCCTCAGAAACAGGAACCTTCTCTTTACCCTTATCCACACCAGCCTCCTCCTGAGACACCCCCGGCCCTGTTGAGACACCGACCTCACTTGACTTAGGGAGGTCCGAATCGGAGTGAGGCCGACCTGCAAGGGTGGCCTAGGCACCACCATGTCCAGAATCTGTGGAGATTGCACCACCCCTCAGGGATACATCAGTGGGCACATCTGTGATCAAAGAGGGTCGACCACCTGCAGGCTTTCTTCTACAACCATGTTCACCATGTCCTTGTCTGCGACAATAAGAGAAAAAGTCAGTCCAGGACTCATACACAATCGGCTGCCCATACCTATACTCCTACTCAACAACAATCCATACTAGTTCCGGTGGAACTCTTGAAATATCCATTTCAACACAAATCCTTGCCGACATGGGATGCGACAGGGATGCAGTTCTACGATCACTACACACAAATCGGCCTATGGAATTACCTATTGATCTCAGCAGCCCAAGATTCTGAAACGGGAGAGGAAGACTAGGCAACTGAATCCAAATCTCTGTAACGGGAGTGTCGCGGTTCATGTGGACATCAAATGACCAGCGGAGCAAGTGGAAAGGAAGTCCGGAGAAAGTTTCCCTCTTTCTCGACCAAGCCCTTCCCAGGTCGTCTTCATCAGCAAACAAAATAAGAAATTGATGAGGACCCATAATACCTACCTGCGCGCGATGTTCAAGGACCCAATCCTCATTGACGACCTTGGCAAAGTGTTCCACCAGAGGTCTTCGCCGTGCAAAACGCACAATCAGAGCCGAGGAAAGTAGTGCCGACGCATCAGTGAATTCTCTAACCGAAATCGGAACTATCGGCTGACCTAAGATGTAGCCAGGAACATTCGGAGCAACCTGGATTTCAGGAACAAAAAACCCCACATCCGACGAGTAACGCAAGGAATCAGAATCTCCCAAAATCATAAAATTAGGAGCGAGAGAAGAAGACTGGGGTGTTATATTCTTCCCTCCTTAAAATAATTTCATCCTTAAAATTTCTAGAATATTACTGCATAAAAAGTTTTGGGTGGTTCTTCATCATATGTTCCTGAGGTTCCCACGTTGCATCTTTCATTTTATGGTTTTCTCCAAAGAAATTTTACCAGATGAGTCGTCCGGTTTCTCAACACTTGTTTTCTAGTTTCAAGAATCCAGATAGGTTCATTACAATAAGACAGACCAGGTTCCAGTTCTATTTCTTCATAGGTGAGTACATGCATTGGGTCTGGCATGTATTTTCTCAACAGTGATATGTAGAGCACATCATGAACTTGGGAGAGACTTGGCGGCATTTCCAAATGGTAAGCTACAACTCCAATTAATTCTAGAATTTTGGAAGGTCTGATGTACTTGGGACTTAATTTACCCTTCTTACCGGATCATATAACACCCTTCCATGGAGATACCTTCAAGAAAACATGATCTCCTACTTGAAATTCCAAATCCGTCCTTCGGTTATCAGCATAACTCGTTTTCGTACTTTTAGCTGCTTTTATGTGGGTTTGGATAATATTTCTTTTTTCCATTGTTTCCTCAAAAAGTTCTAGGCCTACATTTTTTATTTCACCAACATCATCCCAACAAGTTAGTATATAAAATATCTTTCCATTTAATGATTCATATGGTTCCATCTGAATTCTTGAATGGAAAATATTTTTATAGGAAAATTCTACCAGAGGTAAATACTAATCCCACATACCTTGAAAGTCAAGTGAGAAAGATCTCAACATGTCTTCTATGGTTCGAATAGTCCATTCTGATTTTCCATCAGTTTGAGGGCGGTAGGTAGTGCTCTATCAAAGTTCAGTATCTAGGGATTTATGAATAATTTTCTAGAATCTTGTTGTAAAACATGGCTCATGATCAGAAACAATCGATAGGGGTACACCATGAAGTCTTTCAACTTCATTAATATATCATCCTGTCAAAGGTTCAAGTTGTAAATCTTCTCTTATAGCATGAAAATGTACTTACATGGTAAGATGATCAATAATGTACCATAATGTATCATTCCTTATAAGAAAGTTTGGTAGCCCCATGACAATGTCCATCGTAATATCATCCCATTTCCACTGAGGTATGGTAATAGTATGCTTGACTCCTCTTGGATATTGTCTTGTAGCCTTTACCTGTTAACAAACCATACATCTTGACACACAATCAAGAATCTCCCTCTTCATGTTGTCCCACAAAAAATGTTCCTTCAAATATCTATACATCATAGTGCTACTAGGGTGTATAGATAAATTGGAGCTATGAGCATCATCCAACAATTACCTTTTTAGATCAGGTATTTTGGGAACAAAAATCCTCTTCCCAAATTTCAAAATTCCATATTCATATACGATGTCAATCAATCTCCCATCATTCACAACTTTAATTTTCTTTTGAAACTACTCATTTTTAGTCTGAGATCTTTTTATCCTTTCTAGTAAAGATGTTATGGAACCCATTTGAAAAGGTATTGATGTTTCACCTTTCATGATTATTCCCATATCCATCTTTACTAGATCCATGAACATAGGATCCCTTTCAACTCTCATCTTGTTCAGAAATCCATGATCCTTTCTGCTCAATTCATCTTCCACCTTATTTTCCTTCCCCAAGTTGTAGTGTATAGCGCAATCATAATTCATGAGTAGTTCAAGCCATTTCTTTTGCCTCATGTTGAGTTCTTTTTTTTGAGAAAATATACTTCAAACTCTTGTGATCATTATATGTCACATTTTTCACCATAGAGTTAGTGTCTCCATATCTTCAATGAAAAAATTACAGCTTCTAACTCAAGATCACAAGTGGGATAGTTTTGTTCATGAATTTTTAGCTACCGCGACACATGGGCAATAACTCTATCATTCTCCATAAGGACACAACAAAGTCCTTTTTTTGATGCATCACTATAAATAACAAACCCATCATTCGCTGATGGTAGATTCAAGATAGAAGAACTGACTAATCTTCTCTTCAATTCTTCAAAAAAATTCTTCACACTCTTTTTTCCAAAAAAAATTTAACCCCTTTATGTGTGAGCTTGGATAATGGGTTATCCAGTTGGGAAAAATTCTAGATGGAACGCTGATAGTAACCTGATAAACCAATAAAACTTTGTATCTGAGTTATACTCATCGGTGCGGTCCAATCTTGGATTTCCATTGTATTTGAAGGATTAACATAGATTCCATCCATATAGACAATATAGAAAAGAAAAGAAATATCCTGAAGCTAGAATTCACACTAGTTAAACTTTTTTTATAATTTATTTCTTCGAAGAGGTTTTAAAATAGTGTACAAGTGATTTTCATGATATTCGTAGATTTTGGAGTATACCAAGATATCATCAATATATTCCACTAAAAAGTCATCAATACATTCCTTGAAAAATCTATTCATTAAATCCATGAAAATAGAGGGTTCCTTAGTCAGTCCAAAAGGCATTACTGTAAACTCGTAATGCCCATACCTGGTTTGAAATGCTATCTTTGGAATGTCCTTTGTCTTCATGCACAACTGATGATATCCAGATCAAAGGTCAATCTTTAAAAAATATTGATCTCTATGAAGTTGATCAAATAAATCATCAATACAAGGTTGGGGATGCTTTTTCTTTATTTTTATAGAATTAATCTAACTGTAGTTAATGCACAACCGCATAGATCCATATTTTTTCTTAATAAAAAGAGCAGGGTCTCCCTAGGGAGAAACACCAGGGCAAATAATGCTTTATTAATCAATTCCTCTATTGGTTTCTTTAGTTCCACTAATTCCAAAGTGGACATTATATAAGGGTTCTTCGATATGGGACTTGAAATAGGAATTAAGTCAATGTATAACTCAATTTCCTATTCTGGAGGATGTCTAGGTAAATCCTCTAGAAACACATCAACATATTCTTGTACAAAAGGTAAATCTTCTATTTTAACATTCCATTCCTCACCCATAGTTATTTCACTCCCTTCCTCCACAATTATTGAATTTAGTAGAGCTATTAGGGGTGGATATAGATGAGAATCAGATGGTGATGTTTTTACTCTAAAGATAATGGATTCCCTATCATAAATTTTTTTAACCTCCTTCTTACAATAAATTTTCACATCATGGTCTGAAAGCCAATACATACCGAGGATTATATCAAATTCAATCATGGTTATGATAGTAAGATCAACAGATAAAGTATGTTTATATCCCATTATGGTAAATGATTGAAAAATCATTTTTTTCATTAAGGTTCCCTTAAGAGTTTGGACTAACAACTCCATTAATAAGTCAAATTGGAAATATCTAATTTTCTTGGAAAATTCGAAAGATAAGAAAGAATGCGATGATCTAGAATCAAATTAACCATTGGCTAATTTTGAGGAAACCGTTAAAGTACCTGCCACCACGTCATTCGGAACTTCAACCATAGTAGTTGTGATCAAATAAGCTTTTACTTGATCCCTTGGCATTTTCTGACGTACATTTCCTTGATTATTAGGACATTAATTTGTATAATTCCCCATTTCTTTACAACTGTATCATTCAACATTGACAACCTCTTTCTTCCCCTTAAAATCACGAGCTTGATGGCCTTTTTCTCTACACTTGTAACAAACTCCCATAACCTTTAGTCATATGATTGGATGTTTATTCCCACAATTACCAAAGGATGAAAATTTAACTTTTCCCTTCTTCCCCTTATTTCCTTTTTAGAGTTTTCAGTAGATCTATTCATCTCTTACTTCACATTAAAGTCATAAGACTTAGAGAATTCCTTTTCTCTCTTGATATAACATGAAACTATATCTTCGTATGATGAGAATAATTATGAGACTAAATCTCTTTGGAGAAATGTTTTTACCCATCAAATAATTGATCTATCTTACTTTTTGGGTTACGTATATAATTTTCAACATGCCTTGCTAACCTTGTAAAGTTAGCTTCAAAATTTGCGACATTCTCATCCTAGTTTTTCCTCAGACTCAGAAATTGTCTTTCCATATTTGCTTGATGTTCACAAGGAATGTATTTTTCTAAGAAAATCTCTTTAAAATCACTCAATTCCATAGTTGACACATCTTCATCCTCCTTTGTGTTTTGAATTAATGACCACCATTGATCTGTATCTCATGTGACACGATAATCTTCCATGAAAACTTTTTCCCTTTCGCTACTACCCAAAGCATGAAATATTTTCTCTAAGGAACTTATCCATTGCTTGTTTAGAAATTAATTATTAGTCCCATCGAATATTGGTGGTTATTTCCTCATGAATCAGTCGAACATTGATCCTCCATGTTGAGGATCTGGGTGCTCCCTACGTGTAAGTTTATTATTCAAAACCTAAGTGAGATATCCCAATATGGTTATAAGCTGTTCAGAACCAGTTGCATCACCAGTTCCACTAGAATTATCTTGAGTAGGTGGGAAATCCCTACATGGATTACGTGCATTGATATGGTTTCCATTCCTTCTAATGGGAACCATTTCTAAACAATGGAATACACTAGGTTAGTTTATGAATCACAATGCATAATTCCAAACAATTAAAATACTTAACATAAATTGAATAATTTATACATATAATCCATAATCATAAAAATGATTTCTTTGGGGATGTATTTACTCATAAATATTTCATAATGGTTTGTAAAGAAAATGTGAATTATCCTAAGCATATCCCCCGGGAGTGTCAAACCCGGTTGGAAGTAAGACCCATTTTCATGTACCAGGATACCCCAGGTCAAGCCCGAAACTCATTGTCGGAGTTTTCACACCTAGGTACATCTGTGTCAGAACCACTTCCACTTGTAGTATCCAGATAGGGATGTATTTCTTCGAAAACCCACATAACATTTACATTACTAATTTTTTGGATGTTCTTTTATTCTAATCCTCAATGTCTATCTTAGGGTAATGTTCTCTAATTAGAGTTTTTCTAAATCTAGTTTCCAATGTTTGTACAAAAATTCCTTTGATACCAACTATAAAGCCTGACCCTAGTAACCCAGAATTTTTGAATTATTAAATAACATTGGCATGATCATAAGAGATGAATTCCTGAAAGACCGATCAATTTAGTAGACTTGGATGCACTAGATAAACACATAAGTTTTAAATTAAATTATGAAATGAAAAAACAACAACAAAATTTTGTCTCCTTTGAACACACTCATATCCCTTAGCCTATCCCCGTAGGTTAATCACAATATACTTCTTCATATCCTAGGAGAAACAAAAATAAGAAAGGGGTGATCTCAGATGCTAAGAAAGGATAACAGTATATTGGAAACTATAATAAATAATCATAAACATTTAAGGAAATGAATAAGACTAAAATATAAGCCTTTTAAACATAAACTTCATTATAATATGGTAATGATAAATCAAATAATTCAATTTAATTATTCACATGGATATTCTACTACTCGAATAATCACACATAATATCAATAGATAATTTTATAATGATGGAATGCATAATCCCGAACATCATAACAACATAGTCAAGGCATTGTTCCAAGACTACAAATAATTTTTTTTTCAAGGACTTATGCCAAGACACTAGTTTGTATCATGAGACCTACTGATGAATCTAGAGGCTATAGCAGGCCCCACCCTTCACTTACTACGTCCAATGAATTCCTTATATGAAAATGGTGAAATATAACATAAACATTCGTATTAAACTAACATATGAAATGTTAATACTTTAACCATAAACTGTGAATAACCTAAAAATAGAACATCCACAATCCAATATATCATAAAACTATCAGTACAACATAGAATATTTTATCATAATAAATAAACTTCAATTAAACATAAAATCTATAAATAGATGTTGACATAGATCAAATCAATACAGAAACTATTTGAGAGAAATATCTCTTTCTAATTTGAAATAATTTAAAGGTCACATAATTATAAAAAAAGACATTTATTTTGAAAATATTTATATAATCTTGTAAGGGATGTTTCAAAGGTGTTATAATGGCAGAAAATAGCCACACCTGCTGTATAAGTTAAAATAATATTGTTTCGTTAATTTGTCGATAAGGTTATAAAGTACCTTGTTTGGAAAGAGACAGAAATATTCCTTTCAATTTTTTTTATAAAAAGTCAATCAAGAGTATAAATGACTTTAAACCATAGTCTTGGAAATATTAAAAATGTTTTGAAATAAATTTTTAAGAAAAACGAATGTGGATGATAAATAAGTCCCAGTAGATACTTACATATAAACAACCTCAGATGATAAAGAGATTGTAAAATTAACCCTTAACTTGTACATTTCCTTAGTCGAGGGTGTGTTAACCTCTTGTATAATGGTTAAATAATTATTGTTAAATTAAAAAAGTACCACATACATAAATATGATATCATATATGATCCTCTAATACTGACTTGTTAATAATATTTTAGTAGTATCTTTGTTTCAGGTGTTAACAGTTTCATTTTCCATTATATGTTTTGTTACGTAAGTCATGTTTTTTATGGATAAGATTTATCTGATTCATATAGAGAATGATATTATGTTCTTTAATCATTATTTTTAATCATAAAATGAATATTATTCTTGAATGGTTATGATGGGGAATGAAATCTCATCGCGTCGTGGAGACGGTAAGTCGTACGTACACATGAGCAACAATATCATTCTATTGATGGTGAAATAATATGTAATTGGATGGTACATTATATATACAGAATCATTAAAATGTTATATTTATTATTTACATCAATTACACTCATTATTATACCCATCCAAATAATGAAGTGTTGAATAACAAACTATGCCATGATGTGGAGATGGTAAGCTGTACATATGCACATATAGTTAATTTGTCATTCATAGGATGGATAGAATAATGAATATAGTTGTACCATATTTTTAATAACATCTCATTATGTTGAAGACACTAGAGTTATTATTTTGATGGAAACAATAATGAAATAGGAAGTGGAATAAGAAAATAACTTTGAAAGAGGTGATGAAGTAATTACCTCTTCTTCAGGTGGTTCCTTTTAATTTGAACAAAAGGGATCCTTAGGATGGATTTATGATCAAATTAAGTCCTCTAGGTTGAATTGAGGGTAGTTTGGAAAATATTTTAATTGGTATTGGCTGAGACAAATGTCTTTGTAGGTGTAAATTTGAGAGAAGGGGAAATACCCTTTTATACGAGAGGTGAGGGGAACTTTAGGAAGAGTTTGAAATATTAATTTATTATAAATTTATTTTTCGTATCTAATAGATACAAATGGATTTATTTCGAGGATAAGGTTGTTATAGGTCTAAATACTCTCAAAAAATATTATTTATACAAGTTTAGGTCACCATATTAACCTTATCTTTTAGATTTAACCCTTTGTTAAATAGTTTAACTTTTACCATGTCTTCTTATATTCTTACACTATATGGTTAAAAAACTTACTATAAAATGACAAGAGAACCTATAGTAGATAATTAATGAAATATATGACATTATATAAGTACTTTTTCTGAATCTTATATTTCTATTAATATTATATCATTTAATAAAAATAGTATTTGTTTTAAATACTCATTTATGTCTTTTTTGATACTATTTAGTAGTTGGTTTTTGTGAAAGTCATAAAAACTTTATTACTTTATAAAAAATACTTTGAATGAACCCTAAAAAGTAATATTCACCTATAAAAGTCGTGGATTGAATCAAAAGTTTCAATTCCCATTTATTTTAATATTTATAATATCAATTATTTTTATCATTCATTAATAAGGTAATTACTGCATCATCATTGTGTCATAAAGAAATTTAAATATTTAATGTCTAAAAATTATAAATAAAATACCACTATGTAGGTAATATTTTTATATTTATAATGAATTTTTATAGTTGAATTTATCTTATGTGTAACCCTATATTAAAAATGGTTTAGTTATTAATCCTTGAATTTAACACTTTTAACTCCTCTTTAAATAAAATAAAATAAATTTCCAAATCTAACCCAAATGGATCAAAAAGGATCTTATTTTTGTCCTAAGGTTGATTTTGGTCAGAAATAACTTATAAAATAGAATTAGTACATGTTTTGAGGTAATTATAATATTATTTTTACCTTTAATTACCATATTTACTTTTAACCGTGGTAAATAAAATTCAAAAGTTACTATTCATCAAAAATTATTTTCATCCTATTGAACTACATTTTACTTACTGATGACAACTGTGTATATCTTATTTTTGAAATTCCATTCAAAGAAGTGGTAAAATTATGTTTTATTCAAATTTACTAATGTGCCTAGAAGTTGGGTAAAAGACGTTAAATAGTTCAATAAAATTTTATATATCCAATCTTATTATTAAATGACTCCAATGAATTACATTAGACTAATATAAGTATTATGTATCTATTTTGATATTAAAATAAATCTAAATTTAAACAAAATAATTATTTAAATAAAAAGTCGGTTTTAAACAATAACATAGTTTTTTTCACTATTCATCAATAATTGAAAGTTTTTAGCAAAATTTAAAAAATTCACCCTAAGATAATTTTGATATTCCGAATCCAAAAATGAAGTCCATTTTGAAAAATAAAATTTATAAAATTTTAAAAAGTTGTTATTACTATTCATAACAACTTTCTAGACGGCCAGTTAATTGGCCATGGTGTGCTAAAACTCGAAGTTTCATATAATGCAAGCTATTTTATTATTCAAAGATAAATGTATCGTGGAATATTGGGGTGTTACATTCTTCCCTCCTTAAACTAATTTTTTCCTCAAAATTTCTAGAATATTACTGCATAAAAATTTATGGGCGGTTCTTCATCATAAGTTCCTCAAGTTACCATGCTGCCTCTTCCATTTTACAGTTTTTTTCAAAGAACTATTACCACACGAGTCGTCTGGTTTCTCCACTCTTGTTCTCTGGTATCAAGAATTCTGATAGTTTTTCACAATAATATAGATCAAGTTCTAGTTCAATTTCTTCATAGGTGAGTACATGTGTTGGTTCTGGCATTTATTTTCTCAACAGTTATATGTTGAACACATCATGAACTCTAGAAAGAAATGGTAGCATTTCCAAATGGTAGGCTACAACTCCAATTTGTTCTAGAATTTCGAAAGGTCCGATGTACCTGGGACTTAATTTACCCTTCTTACCGAATCATATAACACCCTTCCATGGAGATGACTTTAATAAAACATGATCTTCTACTTGAAATTACAAATCCCTCCTTCAGTTATCGGCATAGCTATTTTCCATACTTTGATATTCTTTGATATGGTTTTGAATAATATTCACTTTCTACATTGTTTCCTCAACAAGTTCTGGGACTATGAGTTTTATTTCACCAACATCATTCCAACAAGTTGGTGTACAACATCTCTTTCTCTCTTTCCATATAATGCTTCATATAGTGTGATCTGAATACTTGAATGGAAGCTATTGTTGTAGGAAAATTCTACCATAGGTAAATAATGATCCCACATACCTTCAAAGTCAAGTGAAAAAGATCTCAAAATGTTTTCTAAGGTTTGAATAGTCTTTTCTAATTTTACATCAGTTTGAGTGTGGTATGCAGTGCTCAAATGAAGTTCAATATCTAGGGATTTCTAAAGAATTTTCCATAATATTGATGTAAAACAAGGATCATGATCAGAAACAATCGATATAAATACACCTTGAAGTCTTGATAATTCATTAATATATAGTATTGACAAACTTTCAACTGGTAAATATTTTCTTATAGCAATAAAATGTGTTGATTTGGTAAGATGATCAATAATGACCCATATTGCATCATTCTTTCTAGGAGTCTCTGGTAGCCCTGTGACAATGCCCATCATACTATCATCCCATTTCCTCTTAGGTATGGGAAGAGGTTGCATGACTCCTCTTGGATGTTGTCATCCAGCCTTCACCTATTGAAAAACCATACATCTTGACACAAAATCAACAATATCATTTTCATGTTGTCTGACCAAAAATGTTTCATCTAATGTCTATACATCTTAGTGCTACCAGGGTGTATAGAGAAATTAGATCTATGAGAATCATCCAACAATTCCATTTTAAGATCAGGTTTTTCAGGAACACAAATCCTCTTCCCAAATTTCAAAATTCTATTTTTATATATGAATTCAGCCAATATCCCAGAATTCATAGCTTTAATTTTCTTTTGAAACTCCTCGTCATCATTCTGAGAACATTTTATCATTTCTAGTAAATATGGTCTGGAAGCCATTTGAAAAAGTATTGATGTTTCACGTCCCATGATTATTCCCATATCCATATTTACTAGATCAATTAACATAGGATCCCTTTCAAATTTAGTCTTATTCAGAACTCCATGGTCATTTCTACTCAAAGCATGTTACACTTTATTTTCCTTCCCTTGTTGGTAGTTTATAGTGCAATCATAATCCTTGAGTAGTTCAATCCATCACCATTGCCTCATGTTGTGTTCTTTCTATGAAAAAATATACTTCGTACTCTTGTGATCGGCATATATATCAAACGTTTCACCATAGAGATAGTTTCTCTATATCTTTAGAGCGAATATTCCAGATTCTAACTCAAGATCATGAGTGTGATAGTTTTGTTCATGATTTTTTTGCTACCATGACACATAGGAAATAACTCTATCATTCTACACAAGAACACAACCAAGTCATTTCTTTAATGCATCACTATAAATAACAAACCCGTCATTCCCTGATGGTAGATTCATGATAGAATAATTGACTAATATTAACTTAATTTATTCAAAAAAGTATTCACACTCTTTTTTTAAAACAAATTTAAAATCTTTACATGCGATATTGGTTAATGGGTAAGCCAATCAGGCAAAATTCTAGATGAAATGCCAATAGTAACCTGCTAAACCAATAAAACTCTGTACCTCAGTTATAGTCGTCGGTTTTGGAAAATCTTGGATTTCCCTTATCTTTGAAGGATCAATAGAGATTCCATCCTTAGAGAGAATATGGCCAAGAAAATAAATCTCAGGAAGCTAGAATTCAAACTTTCTAAACTTCCCACATAATTCTTTTCTTCTAAGAGTTTTTAGAATAGTGCAAAATTGATTTTCATGATGTTCTAAGATTTTGGAGTATACCTAGATATAATCAATAAAAATTCCAGTACAAAGTCATCAATATATTCATTGAAAACACTATTCGGTAGATCCATGAAAATAGAGGTTGACTTAGTCAGTCCAAAACACATTACTGTAAACTCTTAATGGTAATACATGGTTCGTAATTCTATCTTTGGAATGTACTCCTTCTATATGAGCAACTAATGATATCCAAATCGAAGGTAAATATTTGAGAAATATTAAGATCCATGAAGTTGATCAAATAAATCATCAATGCGAGGTAGGGGATACTTTTTATTTATTTTTATAGCATTCATCTCCCTGTAGTCAATGCAAACCTCATAGATCCATACTTCTTTTTAACAAAAATAACAGAGGCTCCCCATGGAGAAACACTAGGGAGAATAAATCATTTATTACTCAATTCCTATAGTTTTTTCATTAGTTCCACTAATTCCAAAGTGGATATTCAATAATGGGTCTTCAAAATGGACCATTAACTAAGAATAAAGTCAATGGAAAACTTAATTTCCCATTCTGAAGGATGTTCAGGTAAATCCTATGGAAACAAATAAACATATTCTTTCACAATAGGTACATCCTCTATTTGAATATTCCTTTGCTCACCAATAGTTATTTCACTCACTTACTCCCCAATAATTTAATTAGTAGAGCTAATAGGGGTGGATCTAGATGAGAATCAGATAGTGATGTTTCTGCTCTAAAGATAAGGGTTTCTTTATCATCATAAAAAAATTATAACCTCTTTCTTACAATAAATTTTTGCATCATGGTATGAAATCTGATCCATACCCAAGATTATATCAAATTCAATCATGGGTATGTGTAACGCCCTGACACCAGTTACCCAAAGTCGGTTCATTATTACATAACATTGGAATGATACATGGAATCATGTCCCGAAAGGCCAATTAGTTTAGTAGCCTTGTAAGTAAGAGATACATACATAAGTTTTACACTACATCATGAAATAAAAACAACAACAACATTTTGTCTCCTTTGAACACACTTATATTCCTTAGCCTATCCCTACAGGTCAACAATAAAATATTTCTTCACATCCTAGGAAAAATAAAACATAGAAAGGGGTTAGCTCAGATGCTTGGTAAGGATAACAATATAGCGGAAACTTTCATAAATAATTATAAACATTTAAGGCGATGTATAATACTAAAAAAAAGCCTTTGGCACTAAAAATTCAGCATAATATGGAAAATATAAATCAATATAATTCCTTTTACATATTCACATGGATATTCTATTAGTCGAATAATCACATGTAATATGAATAGAAAATTCCATATGATGGAATGCATAACGCCAGCCATCATAACCACATAGTGAAGGCCTCGTGCCAAGACTACAAATAGTATTTTTCAAGGCCTTTTTCCAAGACACAAGTTTGTCTCATGAGACCTAAAGATGCATCTTGGAGCTACAGCGGGATCTTCCCGCCACTTACTAAGTTCAATTCATTCCTCATATGAAGTGGTTGAAACATAACATAAACATTCATATTAAAAATAGCATAAGAAATGTTAATAATTCAACCATAAACCATGAATGGTATAAAAATAACACATCCCCAGTCAAATATATCATAAATCCTTCAACAAAATATGGAATATTGTATCATAATAAATCAACTTAAAACAAGTTTATAATACATCAAAAGATGTTGACATATATGAAATCAAAACTATTTGAGGGAAATATTTCATTCTATTTTGAAATAATTTAAAAGTAACATAATTATAAAAGAAAACATTTATTTTGAAAATATTATTATAATATTGTAATGGAATATTTGAAGGATTTATAATGGTGGAAAATAGATGCACCCAAAGTATAAGTTAAAAAACATTCATACCTTAATTTTCTGGAAAGATCATAAAGTACCTTTTTTGGAAAATGACAGAAATATTTCTTTATAAATTTTTTATAAAAATGTAAGATAAGGGTATAAATTAATTTAACCCATAGTCAATAAAATATTAAAAAAAAATTGAATTTTTTTCAAGAAACACAGATGTGGATGATAAAAAGGTCCCAGTAGATACTCACGTATAAACCATCTCTAATAATGAAGAGATTGTAGAATTAACCCGTACCTTGTACTTTTACTTGGTTGAGGGTAATTTCACCTCCTATACAATTGTTAAATCATTGTTATTAAATTATAAAAGAATCACATACATAAATATTATATCATATATTATCTTCTAATATTGCATTGTTAATAATATTTTAGTAGTATCATCATTTCAGATGCTAACAGATTCATTTTCCATTATATGTTTTGTGACGTAAGTCATGTTTGTTATGGATAGGATGTATTTGATTTATATCCAGAATGATATTAAATTCTTATGCATTATTTTTTTTAATCATAAAATGAAATTTATTCTTGAATGGTTAAGGTGGGGAATGAATCTCATCACATTCGTGGAGACGATAATCCATACATATGGACGAGCGAAAATACAATTATATTAATGGTGGAATAATATTTAATTGGATGGTATATAATATATACAGAATCCTTAACATGTTATATTTATTATTTACATTAATTATATTTATTATTATACCCATCCAAAATAATTAAGGGTTGAATAACAAACTACAACACGACCTGGAGATGATAAGCTATAAGTACGCACATATGGTGACTTTGTCATTCATAGGATGGATATAATAATTAATATGGTTGTACCATATTTATGATAAACTCACAGTATATAGAATGTTCTAGAGTTATTATTTTGGTATGGAAACAACAAAGAAAGAGGAAGTGGAAGAAGAAAATAACTTTGAAAGATGTGATTAAATTATTGCATCTTCTTCAGGTACTTCCTTTTGATTTGATCAAAAGTGATCCTTAGGTATGCTTTATGATCATAGTAAGGCCTCTAGGATGATGTGAGGATAGCTTTGAGGATAATTGAGCTGGGTTTTGCCGAGCCAAATGGATTTGGAGGTGTGATTTTTAGAGAATGGGAATTACCCTTTTATAAGAGAAGTGATGGTCACTTTAGGAAAAGCTTGAAATATTATTTTATTATACAATCATATTCAGTTTATAATGGATAAAAAGGATTTATTTCGTGGATAAGGTGGGTATGGGTCGAAAACCACTCAACCAATAGGTTTTATATAAGTTTAGGTTACCATATTAACAATATATTTTAGATTTAACTCTTAGTTAAATAATTTAACTTTTACCATGTATTCTTGTATTATTATAATAAATTGTTAATAAACTTATTATAAAAATCCAAGAGAACCCCAAGCGGTTAATTATTGATATATAAAACCTTATATAAGTCATTTGGATAAACCTTAGATTTTTTGGAATATTATATCAATTAATAATATAGTATTTTTGTTTAAAAAACTCATTTATGTCAATTGTGACACTATTTAGTATTTGTTTTTTTGTGAAAGTCATACCAGCATGATTACTTAAAAAAAATTCATTTAATAGACCCTAACATGTCATATAAATCTAGAAAATTCATCAATGGCTCAAAAAGTATAAATTTACAGTCATTTTAATAATTATAATATCAATTATTTTAACCTTTTATTAATAGGGTAATTACTGCATCATCATTGTGTCATAAACAAATTAAATTACTTGATGTCTAAATATTATAAATAAAATACCATTAGGTAGGAAATAATTTTATATTTTTAATAAATATTTATAGTCGAATTTATTTTATGTGTAACCCTATATTAAAAATGGTTTCGTTATTAATCTTTGAAATTAACACCTTTAACTCCTGTTTAAATAAAATATAATAAATTTTTAAATCTAACCCAAGTGGAAAAAAAGCATAATATTTTATTACTAAGGTTGATTTTGGTATAAATAAACTTATCCAATTGAATTAGAACATGTGTTAGGGTAATAATAATAATATCATTTTTACCTTTAATTACCTTAATTACTTTTAACCGTGGTAAATAAAAGCCAAAAGTTAATATTCACCAAACTTTATTTTCATCTTATTGAACCATATTATACTTACTGATATAAAATGTGTCTCTCAGATTTTTTAAATTCAATTCACGGAAATGGTAAAACTATATTTTATGCAAATTTGCAAATTTGCATAGCAGGTGGGTAAAAGACGTTAAAAAGTTCAATAAAATTTTATAAATCTAATCTTATTCTAAAATGACTCCAATGAATTAAATTGAACTAATATAAGTATTATGTATCTATTTTGAAAAAAAATTAAAAAAATTAAATAATTATTTAAATAAAAATTCAGTTTTGAGCAATAATGCAGTGTTTTTCAATGTTGATAAAAAATTGAATGTTTTCAGAAAAATACCAAAAATTAACCCTAAGGTAATTTTGATATTCAGAATCCAAAAATGAAGTCTATTTTGAAAAATTGAATTTATAAAATTTTAAAAAGTGGGTATTACTAATCATAACAGCTAGTTTTATTGGACATGGTGTGTTAGAACTCGTTGTTATGTACATCGCAAGCTATTGCATCATTAAAAGGGAAACGTACCGTGGAAGGTTGGGGTGTTACATTCTTCCCTCCTTCAAATAATTTCATCCTAAAAATTTCTAGAATACTATTGTATAAAAATATTTGGGTTATTTTTCATCATAAGTTCCTTGGGTTCCCATGTTGCCACTTCCATCTTATGGTTTCTCCACAGAACTTTGACCAGACGAGTTTTCTGATTTCTCAACACATGTTCTCTAGAATAAAGAATCCTAATAGGATCTTCAAAATAAGACATATCGGGTTCAGTTCTATTTCTTCATAGGTGAGTACATGCATTGGGTCAGACATATATTTTCTCAGCAGTGATATATGGAACACATCATGAACTTTAGAGAGACTTAGAGGCATTCCCAAACGGTAATCTATAACTCCAATTCGTTTTAGAATTTAAAATGGTCCGATGTATCTGGGACTTAATTTACCCTTCTTACCAAAATTTATAACACTCTTCCTTGGAGATACCATCAAGAAAACACAATCACTTACTTCATATTCCAAATCCATCCTTCGGTTATCAACATATCTCTTCTGCCTACTTTGAGATGCTTTGATGTGGGTTTGGATAATCATCACCTTTTCCATTGTCTCATCAAAAAGTTTTGGGCCTATGAGTTTTCATTCACCGAAATCATCCCAAAAAGTTGGTGTGTGAAATCACATTCCATATAACGCTTCATATGGTGACATATGAATACTTGAATGAAAGCTATTTTTATAGGAAAATTCTACCAGAGGTAAATATTGATCCCACATACCATGAAAGCCAAGTGAGAAATATATCAACATGTCTTTTAAGGTTTGAGTAGTCTGTTTTGATTGTCTATCAGTTTGAGGGGGTAGAAAATGCTCAAACAAAGATCAGTATCTAGGGCATTCTGAATACTTTTCTAGAATCTTGATGTAAAATAGGGATCATGATCAGAAACAATCAATTGGGGTACTCCATCAAGTCTTTAAAATTCATTAATATATAGTCTTGCTAAATGTTCAAGTGGTAAATCTTCTCTTATAGCAAGAAAGTGTTCTTACTTGGTAAGCTGATCAATAATTACCCATATTGCATCATTCCTTCTAGGAGTCTTTGGTAGCCCCATGACAAAGTCCACCATAATATCATCTCATTTCCACTCAGGTATGGGAAAAGGTTGCTTGAATCCTCTAGTATGTTGTCTTCTAGCCTTCACCTATTGACAAACAAGACATCTTGACACATAATCACAAATCTCCCTCTTCATGTTGTCACACCAAGAATGTTGCTTCAGATCTATATACATCTTATTGCTACCAGGGTGTGTAGAGAAATTAGAGCTATGAGCATCATCTAATAATTCCATTTTTAGATCAGGTATGTCGAGAACACAATGTCTCTTTGCAAATTTTAAAATTACATCTTCATATATGAATTAGATCATTCAACCATCATTCACATCTTTAATTTTATTTTGGAAATCCTCATCATTAGTCTGAGAACTTTTTATCCTTTCTAGTAAATATGGATTGGAAACCATTTGTAAAAGTATCGATGTTTCACCTTCCGTGATTATTCCCATATCTATTTTTACTAGATCCATGTACATAGGATCCATTTCAACTCTCATATTGTTCATAACTCCATGATACTTTCTTCTTAAAGTATCTTCCACCTTATTTTCCTTCCCTGGGTGGTAGTGTATAGTGAAATAATAATCCATAAGTAGTTCAAGACATTGCCTTTGCCTCATGTTGAGTTCTTTTTGTTAGAAAATATACTTCAATATCTTGTGATCAGTATAAACCACAAATTTTTACCATATAGATCGTGTATTTATATCATCAAAGAAATGATTACAAATACTGACTCAATATCATGAGTGGGATAGTTTTGTTCATGAATTTTTAGCTGCCGTGATTGATAGGAAATAACTCTATCATTCTAGATAAGGACACACCCAAGTCCTTTCTTTGTAGCATCACTATAAATTACAAACCCATCATTCCCCGATGGTAGATTCAATATAGGAGAATTTAATAATTTTTTATTCAATTATTCAAAACATTATTCACACTCTTTTGTCCAAACAAATTTAACCGCTTTATGTTTTATCTTGGTTAATGTATTAGAGAAGCTGGCAAAACTCTAGACGAAGCGCTGATAAAAACATGATACCCCAATAAAATGAGTACCTCGGTTGTACTTGTTAGCACTGTCCATTCTTGGATTGTCTTGGTCTTTGAAGGATCAAAAAACATTCCATACTTAGAGGTAATATGGCCATGAAAAGAAATCTTCTTAAGCCATAATTCACACTTGCTAAACTTCCCATATAACTCATTTCTTATAATAGTCTTTATAATAATGCACAATTGATGTTCATGATCTTTGTAGCTTTTGGAGTATTCCAAGATATCATCAATAAATGACACTACAAAGTCATCAAGATATTCATTGAAAAATATATTCATTAGATCCATGAAAACATAGGGTGAATTAGTCAGTCCAAAAGGAATTACTTTAAACTCTTAATGCCCATACCGGGTTTGAAATGTTTTCTTCGGAATGTCTTCGTTCTTCACGCACAACTGATGATATCCAGACCGAAGATCAATCTTTGAAAAATATTGATCTCCGTGAAGTTGATCAAATAAATCATCAATGTAAGGTAGGGGATACTTGTTATTTATTGTTATTGCATTGATCTCCTTGTAGTCAATGCACAACCTCATATATACATATTGTTTCATAAAAAAATGGACACGGGCTCCCCATGGAGAAACACTAGGGTGGATAAACTCTTTATTACTCAACTACTCAATTTGTTTCTTTAGTTTCACTAATTCCATAGTGGCCATTATTTAAGGGGTCTTCGATATGGGCCTTGAACAAAGAATTAAATCAATGAAAAACTCAATTTATCATTCTGGAGGATGTCCATGTAAATCCTCTAAACACATTTACATATTCTTTCACAATAGGTACATCCTCTATTTGAACATTTCTTTCATCTCCCACAGTTATTTCATTCTCTTCCTCCCCATTAATTGAATTTAGTAGAGCTACTGGGGTGGATCTAGATAAAGATCAGATGGTGACATTTCTACTCTAAAGATAATGTACTCCTTATCACCATCAAAAATTGTAACCTCCTTCTTATTACAATAAATTTTCACATTATGGTCTGAAAGCGAGTCCATACTGAGGATTATATCAAGTTAAATCATGGGAATGACGATGAGATCAGCAGATAAATAATTTTTATATGCCCTAATGGGAACTGATTGACAAATATTTGTTACAATGATACTCCCCTTAAGAGTTTTGACTGACAACTCCCTTGTTAAATCTAATTGGAAATATTTAATTTTCTTAGCAGACTGGGAAGATATGAAAAAAGGCGATGATCCAAAATCATATAAAGCATTGGATAAATTTTAGCAAACCATTAAATTACCTGCCACGATGTCATTCAGAGCTTTAACCTTAACAGTAGTGGTCGCATAAGCTTGGCCTTGCTCCCTTGGACTTTTCTGTGGTATGTTTCCTTAGCACTTAAGAAATTTATTTTTTATTGACCCATTTCACTTCAATTGTAGCATTCTACATTAAAAACCTTTTTCTTTCTCTTGTAATCACGATCTTGCTGTCCTTTTTCACCACACTTGTAACAGACTCCCATTCCCTTCAGGAAAGTACTGGGTTGATTCGTCCCACATTTACTATAGGATAGAAATTTAACTTTTCCCTTCTTCCCCTTATTTCCATTTCCAGAGTATTATGCATTTCTCTTCTTCTCTTTCTTTGCTTTAAAGTCGTAAGACTTAGAGAATTACTTTTCTGTCTTAATAGAACATGATACAATATCTTCATATGATGAGAAGGATTTTGGGACTAATGCTCGATGGATAAATGGTTTTAACCCATCAAAGAATCAATCAATATTACTACTTGGGTTACATATATAATCTGCAGCATGCCTTTCAAACCTTGTAAAGTTAGCCTCATACTTTGTGACATTATCATCGTCCTTTTCCCTCAAACTCAGAAATTGTATTTCCATATCCTCTTGATGGTCATGAGGTAAGTATTTTTCTAGGAAATGATATTTAAACTCCATACCTTATATATTTTATATCTATTCCTCCTCCTTTGTGTTTTTAATTAATGACCACCATTGATCTACATCTTCTATGAGGTGATAAACTGCCATGACAACTTTTTCCCTTTCGCTACTCCCCAAAGCATGAAATATTTTCTCTAAGTAACTAAACCATTTCTCAGCTACAAATGGAATTGTAGTCCCATTGAATGTTGGTGTTTTTTCCTCATAAAGAGGTCTAACATTAATCCTACACATTTTGGATCTAGGTGCTTCATACAGGTAAGGTTATTATTCATAACTTGAGTGAGTTGTCTCAGTATGGTGATAAGCTAATCAGCACCAATTGTATCACCATCTCCACTATAATTATCTTGAGTTGGAGGGAATTCCCTATATTGATCACGTGCATTGATACGGTTTCCATTCCTTCCACTAGGTAACATTTCTAAACAATGGCATAAACTAGATTAGTTTATGAATCATAATACATAATTCCAAAATTGTAAAACACTTAACATAAATTAAACAGTTTATGGATATAATCCCTAATAATAAACAGGTTTTCTTTGAGGAAGTATATAATCATAAATCTATCATAAAAACTTGTAATGAAAATGTGAATTATTCCATGAATATCCCCCGGGTGTGTCGTAACCAAGAGTGCAGTAAGGCCTGTTGTCGTATACCAGGATACCCCAGGTCAAGCCCGAAACTCCTTATCAGAGTTTTCACTCCTAGGTACATCTGTTCCAGATCCAACTCTACCTTATCAAATCCTGACAGAGATGTATTTCTTGGAAAATTCACAAATATCTCTACATTACCAAAATTCTAGGAAGTTCTTCTATACAAATCCTCAATGTTTATCTTAGTGTAATTTTCTCTTATCAGAGTCTTTCTAAATCTAGTTTCCAAGGTTGTACTAAACTTCCTCGGATACCAAATATAATTCCCTGACCCCAGTTACCTAGAGTCGGTGCATTATTACATAACATTGGAATGATACAAGGAGACATGTCCCGAAATACCTACTAGTTTAGAAGCTTTGGAAGTTATAGATACATACATAAGTTTTACATTACATCATGAAATAAAAACACCAACAAAATTTTGTCCTCTTTGAACAGACTTATATCTCTTATCCTATCCCTGCAGGTCAACCATGAAATAATTCTTCACATCAAGGGAAAAATAAAACATAGAAATGGGTGAGTACAGATGCTCAGTAAGGATAAAAATATAGTTGAAACTTTCATACATAAGCATAAACATTAAAGGCAATGTATAAGACTAAAGTAAAAGGATTTTAAACTTAAACGTCAGCATAATATGGAAAATATAAAACAAAATAATTTCATTTCCTTATTCACATAGATATTCTACTAGTATAATAATAACATGTAATATCATTAGCTAATTTCATAATGATGGAATGCACAATTTCGAACATCATAACCACATAGTCAAGGCCTCGTGGCAAGACTAAAAATAATATTTTGTCAAGGAATTGTGCCAAGACACTATTTTGTCTTATGAGACCTACTAATGCATCGAGGAGATATATCGAGCTCCACCTGTCACATACTAATTCCAATGCATTCCTCATATTCAAATGTTGAAACATAACATAAACATTAGTACTAAAATTAGCATATGAAATGTTAATGCTTTAATCATAAACCATGAATGGTATAAAAATAACACATCCACAGTCAAATATATCATAAAACCTTCAATACAATATGAAAGATTATATCATAATAAATCAACTTCAAATAAGTGTAAAATCAATCAAAGGATGCTGACATAGATGAAATCAAAACTATTTGAGAGAAACATCTCTTTCAATATTGAAATAATTTAAAAGTCACATAATTATAAAAGAAAAAATTTATTTTGAAAATATTATTATAATATTTTAAGGGAATATTTTATTGTTTTATAATGGTATAAAAAATACACACCCGCCGTATAAGCTAAAAAACATTCTTACCTTAATTTTTTGAAAAGGTCATAAAGTACCTTGTTTGGAAAGCGACTGAAAGATTAATTTATAAATTTTTTATAAATAGTAAAACAAGGGTATAAATGAATTTACCCCATAGTCTAGGAAATATTAAAAAATATTTTGAAATAAATTTTTAAGAAATATGGATGTGGATGATAAAGAGGTCGCAGTAGATACTCACGTATAAATAACCTTGAATAATGAAGATATTGTAGAATTAACCCATACCTTGTACTTTTCCTTGGTATAGGGTACGTTAACCTCCTGTATAATAGTTAAATAATTATTATTAAATTATAAAATAACCACATACATAAATATGATATCATATATGATCTCTTAATATTGCTTTGTTAATAATATTTCAGTAGTATCATCATTTTGGGTGTTAACTGATTCATTTTCGATTATAAGTTTTGTTACGTAAGTCATGTTTGTAATGGATAGGATGTATTTGATTCATATATATAATGATATTAAGTTATTAAACACAATTTTTTTAATCATAAAATGAAATTTATTCTTTATGGTTACGATGGGGAATGAATCTCATTTCGTTCGTGGACACGGTAATCCGTACGTACTCACGAGTGACAATACCATTCTATTGATGTTGAAATTGTATGTAATTGGATAGAATATCATACATACAGAATAATTATGATGTTATATTTATTATTTATATCAATTATACTTATTATTATACCCATCCAAAATAATTAAGTGTTGAATAACAAATTACACTACGACATGGAGATGGTAAGTCGTACATACGCACGTATGGTGACTTTATCATTCATAGGATGGATAGAATAATGAATATGGTTGTACCATATTTATAATAACCTCAATGTATTTTAAGGTATTGGAGTTATTATTTTGGTATGGAAACAACAAATAAAGAGGAAGTGGAAGAAGAAAAGAACTTTGAAAGAGGCGATGAAATTATTACCTTTCCATCGGGTGCTTAATTTTGATTTGATCAAAAGGTCTCCTTATGTTTGATTTATAATCAATGTAAGACATATATGTTGAATTTAGGGAAGTTTTAAGGATATTTGAGCAGGGTTTGTCTGATAGAAATGGCTTTGGAGGTGTGATTTTGGGATAAGGGGAAGTACCCTTTTATAAGAGAGGTAAGGGTCACTTTAGGAAAAGCTTGAAATATTATTTTATTATACAATCATATTCAGTTTATAATGGCTAAAAAAGAATTTATTTATTGGATAATTTGTTTATGGGTCTAAAAAAACTAAACCAATAGGTTTTAGAAAGGTTTAGGTCACCATATTAATATTATATTTTAGAGTTAAGTCTTAGTTAAATAGTTTAACTTTTACCATGTATTCTTGTATTATTATAATACTTGGTTAATAAACTTAATATAAAAAGAAAAGAGAAACCCAAGTTGTTAATTATTGATATATATAATCTTATCTAAATCATTTGGCCGAACCGTATATTTTTAATAAAATTATATCAACTAATAATATAGTATTTGTATTAAAAACTCATTTATGTCAATTTTAACACTATTTAGTATTTGTTTTCTGTGAAAGTCATAACAACATGATTACTTCAAAAATTATTCATTGAATCAACCCTAACATGTCATATTAATCTATAAAATTCTTGTATGACATCAAAAGTATAAATTTACATTTATTTTAATAATTATAATATCAATTATTTTAACCTTTTATTAATAAGGTAATTACCGCATCATCATTGTGTCATAAATAAAATTAATTATTTTATGTCAAAAAATTATAAATAAAATACCATTAATTAGGAAATATTTTTATCTTTCTAATTCATATTTATCGTCTAATTTATCTTAAGTATAACATTATATTAAATTTTTTTTATTTATGAATATTAGAATTTAACACTTTTAACTCTTCTTTAAATTAAATAATAATAAATATCATAATCTAATCCAAGTTGACCAAAAGGATAATATTTTATTCCTATGGTTGATTTCGGTAAAAAATAAACTTATAAAAGAGAATTAGGACATGTGTTAGGGTAATAATAATATCATTTTTACCTTTAATTACCCTATTTACTTTTAACCGTGGTAAATAAAAGTCAAAAGTTACTATTCCCCAAAAATTATTTTCATCTTATTGAAAAAAATTTTACTTTCTGATATCAACCTTGTGTCTCGGATTTTGGAAATTAATTTCACAGAAGTGGTAAAATTACTTTTTATGAAAATTTTTAAATATGCCTAGTAGGTGGCTAAAAGACGGTAACATGTTCAATAAAATTCTATACATCTAATCTTATTATAAAATTACTCTAATAAATTACATGGAACTAATATAGGCATTATGTATCTATTTTGGCTTAAAATAAATTTAAATAAAATAAATAATTATTTAAATAAAAAGTCGGATTTAAACAATAACAAAGTGGTTTTCACTATTCATAAAAAATTGAATTTTTTTAGAGAAATAACAAAAATTCACCCTAAGCTAATTTTGATATTTCTAATACAAAAATGAAGTCCATTTTGAAAAATAAAATTTATAAAATTTTAAAAATTGTGTATTACTATTTATAAAGGCTAGTTTGATTGGTCATGGTTTGTTAGAACTTGTAATTGCGTACAATGAAAGCTATTACATTATTCAAAGGGAAACGTACCGTGGAATCTTGGGGTATTACATTCTTCCCTCATTAAAATAAGTTCGTCCTCAAAATTTCTATAATACCACTGCATAAAAATATTCGGGTGGTTTTTCATCATATGTTCCTCAGGTTCCCACATTGCCTCTACCATCTTATGGTTTGGCCAAAAAACTTTTACCAAACGAGTTGTCTGGTTTCTCAACACTTGTTCTCTAGTATCAAGAATCCTGATAGTCTCTTCATAATAAGAAAAATCTGGTTCCAGTTCTATTTATTCATAGGTGAGTAAATGCATTGGGTTAGGTAATTATTTTATCAACTGTAATATGTGGAACACATCATGAACTTTGGAGAGACTTAGAGGCATTCCCAAATGGTAAGCTACAACTCCAATTTGTTCTAGAATTTAGAAAGGTCTGATGTACCTGGGACTTAATTTACCCTTCATACCGAAACATATAACATTGTCCCATGGTGATACCTTTAAGAAACCATGATCACCTACTTGAAATTCCAAATCCTTACTTCAGTTATCAGCATAGCTCTTTTTCCAACATTGAGTTGCTTTGATGTGGGTTTGGATAATATTTACCTTTTCCATTGTTTCCTCAACACATTCTGTGCCTATGAGTTTTCTTTCACTGACATCATTTCAACAAGTTAGTGTGCGACATCTCTTTCCATATAACGCTTCATATAGTGCCATCTGAATACTTGAATGGAAGCTATTTTTATAAGAAAATTCTACCAGATGTAAATATTGATCCAACATACCTTGAAAGTCATGTGAGCAATATCTTAACATGTCTTCTAATGTTTGAATAGTCTATTCTGATTGTCCATCAGTTTGTGTGTGGTAGGCAGTGCTCAAATTAAGTTCAGTATCCAAGTCCTTTTGAAGACTTTTCCAGAATATTGATGTAAAACAAGGATCACAATCAGAAACAATCGATAGGGGTACTCCATGAAGTCTTATAAATTAATTAATATATAGTCTTGCTAAAAGTTAAAGTGGTAAATCTTCTCCTATAACATGAAAATGTGATAACTTGGTTAGATGATTAACAATGACCCATATTTCATCATTCTTTCTAGGAGTCTTTGGTATCCCCATGAAAAAGTCCATCATAATATCAACCCATTTCCATTGAGGTATGGTAAGAGGTTGAAAGACTCCTCTAGGATGTTGTCTTCCAGCCTTAACCTGTTGGAAAACCATACATCTTGGAACATAATCAGTAATCTCCATCTTCATGTTGTTCCACCAAAAACGATCCTTCATATCTCTATACATCTTAGTGCTACCAGGGTTTATAAAGACATTGGAGCTATGGGAATCATCCAATAATTCCCTTTTTAGATCAGGTAAGTTGGGAACACAAAGTCTCTTTCCAAATTTTAAAATTCCATCTTCATATCTGAAGTTGAACATTCTCCCATCATTCATAGCATAAATTTTCTTTTGAAACTCATCATCATTAGTCTGAGAAATTTTTCATTCTTTCTTGTGAAGATGGATTCACAACCATTTGAAAAAGTATCGATGTTTCACCTTCCGTTGTTATTCCCATATCCATTTTTACTAGATCCATATACATTGGATCCCTTTCAACTATAATCTAATTTAGAACTCCATGATCCTTTCTTCTCAAAGCATCTTCCACCTTATTTGCCTTCCCTGGGTGGTAGTTTATTGTAAAATCATAATCCATGAGTAGTTCAAGCCATCACCTTTTCCTCATGTTGAGTTCCTTTTATGAGAAAATATACTTCAAACACTTGTGATCAGTATAAACCTCACATTTTTCACCATATAGATATTTTCTTCATGTCTTCAAAGAAATGATTACAACTACTAACTCAAGATCATGAGTGAGATAGTTTTTTTCATGAATTTTTAGCTAATGTGAGGCATACACAATAACACTATCATTTTACATAAGGACACAACCAAGTCCTTTCTTTTAAGCATCATTATATATCAAAACCCATCATTCCTTGATGGTTGATTCAATATAGGAGCATTGAATAATATTTTCTTCAATTCTTCAAAAACTTCTTCACACTCTTTTGTCCAAACAAATTTAACCCCTTTATGCGTGAGCTTCATTAATGGATTAACCAATCAGGAAAAATTCTGGATGAAGCGCCGATAATAAACCTCTAAACCAATAAAAATACGTACCTTGGTTATACTTGTCAGCTCTGGACATTCTGGGATTCCCTTGGTATTTGAAGGATCAACATAGATTCCATCCTTAGAGACTATATGGCCAAGAAAGGAAATATTCTGAATCTAGAATTCACACATGAAAAACATCCCATATAATTCATTTCTTCTAAGAGTCTTTAGAATAATGCACAAGTGATTTTCATGATCTTAGTTGATTTTGGAGTATACCAAGATTTCATCAATAAATACCACTAAAAAGTAATCAAGATATTGTTTGAAAACTCTATTAATTAGATCCATGAAAACAGAGGGAGAATTAGTTAGTCCAAAAGGAATTACTGTAAACTTGTAATGCCCGTACCTGTTTTGAAATGTTGCCTTTGGAATATATTCCTTCTTCATGCACAACTGATGATATCCAGATAAAAGACCAATCTTTGTTAAATATTGAGCTCCATGAAGTTGATCAAATAAATCATCAATTCAAGGTAGATGACACACATTCTTTGTTGTTTTATAATTGATCTCCCTGTAGTCAATGCACAACCTCATAGATATATCTTTTTCCTTAACAAAAATAACATGATCTCCCCCTGGAGAAACACTAGGGTGAATAAATCCTTTATTACTAAAATCCCATAGTTGTTTCTTTAGTTCCACTAATTCCACAGTGGCCATTCTATAAGGGTTCTTCAATATGGGCTTTGAACCAGGAATTAAATCAATGGAAAACTCAATTTCTTGTTCTGTTGGATGTCCAAGTATATCCTCTAGAAACAAATCAAAATATTCTTGCACAATAGGTACATACTCTATTTGAACATTCCATTCCTCACTCACAATTATTTAATTATCATCCTCCCCAATAATTGAATTGAGTAGAGATACTAGGGGTGGATCTAGATAAGAATCAGATGGTGGTGCTTCTGCTCTAAAGATAAGGTACTCCTTATCAACATAAAAAATTGTAACATCCTTCTTCTTATAATAAATTTTCACATCATGGTCCAAAAGATAGTCTATACTGAGGTTTATATCAAATTAAATCATGGGTATGATGATGAGATCGGTAGATAAATAACATTTATATGCCCTAATGGGAATTGATTGAAAAAAAATTGTTGCAATGATTCTTCCCTTAGGAATTTTGACTAAAAACTCCCTTGTTAAATCAAATTCAAAATATCTAATTTTCTTAGAAATCTAGGAAGATATGAAACAATGTGATGATCCATAATCAAATAAATCATTTGATAAATTTGAGTAAACCATTAAATTACCTACCACCATGTCATTCATAGATTCAACCTCAGCAGTAGTGATCACATAAGCTTAGCCTTGATCCCTTGGCCTTTTATGAGGTAAATTTCCTTAGTGCTTAGGAAATTCATTTTCATAATACTCTATTTCACTACAATTGTAGCATTGAACATTGAATGTCTCTTTCTTTCCCTTACAATCACGAGATTGGTGGAATTTTTCACCACAATTGCAACAGACTCTCATTACCTTCAGGAAAGTACTGGGGTGTTTCTTCCCACATTTTCTGCTGGGTGAAAATTCAAATTTTCCCTTCTTCCCCTTATTTACATTTCCATAGTGTTCATAAGATCTATTCTTCTATTGATTTTCTTTAATGTCATAAGACTTATAGAATTTTTTTTTCTGTCTTGATAGCACATGAGACAATAACTTTTTACGTTGAGAAGTATTGTGAGACTAATGCTCAATAGAGAAATGGTTTTAACCCATCAAATAATCGATGAATATTTCTCCTTGGGTTACATATATAATCTGTAACATGCCTTCCTAACCTTGTAAAGTAAGCCACATAATTTGTAACATTATCATCCTCATTTTTCCTCAGACTCAGAAATTGTCTTTCCATATCTGCTCTATGGCCATGATGAAATTATTTTTCTAGGAAAAGATCTTTAAAATACATCCATTCCAAATTTGATACGTCTTAATCCTACTTTGTGTTTTGAATTAATTACCACCATTGATCTGCATCTCCTATGAGGCGATAAACTTCCATGACAACTTTTTCTCTTTCTATACTCCTTAAAGCATGAAATATTTTCTCTAAGGAACTTATCCATTTCTCAGTTACAAATGTATTTGTAGACCCATTGAATGTTGGTGGCTGTTTCCTCAGGAAGTGATCCAAAATTGATCCTCCACATTGTGGATCAGGGTGCTCCATACAGGTAAAGTTATTATTCATAACCTGATTGAATTGTCCCAGTATGGTGATAAGCTGATCAACACTAGTTGCATCACCAGCTCCACTACAATTAACATGAGTAGGAGGGCGGTACCTAAATGGATTATGTGCATTGATATGGTTTCCATTCCTTCCACTAGGTTCCATTTCTAAATAATGCCATACACTAGATTAGCTTATGAATCGCAACACATAATTTCAAATATGTAAAACAATTAACATAAATTGAACAATTTATGGATATAATCCATAATCATAAAAACTTTTTCTTTGAGGAAGTATATACCCATGGATCCTTCATAATGGATTATATATAAAATGTTAATTATTCTATGCATATCCCCAGGAGTCTCGTAACCAAGACTGTAGAAAGGCCCATTGTCGTGTACTAGGATACCCCTGGTCCATCCCAAAACTCATTGTCAGAGTTTTCACTCCTAGGTACATCAATACTAGAGCCGCATCTACATGATCGTATCCAGACACAGATGAATTGTTTGGAAAATTCACAAAATCTCTACATTACCAAAATTCTAGGAAGTTCTTCTATACTAATCCTCAATGTCTATCTTAGGGTAATTTTCTCTAATCACAATTTTTCTAAATCTAGTTTCCAAGGTTTGTACTAAACATCCTATGATACCAAACTGTAACGCCCCAAACCCATTTACTCATAGTTGGTTCATTATTACATAACATTGGAATGATATAAGGAATCATGTCCCAAAAAACTGATCAGTTTAGTAGCCTTGGAAGTACAAGATACATACATAAGTTTTACATTACATTATGAAATAAAAACAACAACAACATGTTTTACCCTTTTAACACACTTATATCCCTTAGCCTATCCCTACATGTAAACTATAAAATAATTCTTTACATCTTGTAAAGAATAAAACATAGAAAGGGGTAATCTCAGATGCTCAGTAAGGAGAACAATATAGCTGAAACTTTCATAAATAAGCATAAACAATTAACGAAATGTATAAGAATAAAAAAATGCCTTTTAAACTTTAAATTCATCATAATATGGAAAATATAAATCAAAATAATTCCATTTACTTATTCACATGGATATTCTACTTTTTGAATAATCACATGTAATATCAAATGCTAATTTCATGATGATGGATTGCATAATGCCGAACATCATAAACACATAGTCAATGCCTCGTGCCAAGACTAAAAATAATATTTTTTCAAGGCCTTATTCCATGATACTAGTCTATCTCATGAGACCTACTGATGCATCAAGGAGCTATAGTTGTCTCCACCCATTAATTATTAAGTCCAATTCATTCCTCATATGAAAAGGTTGAAACATAACATAAACATTCGTATTAAAACTAGCATACGAAATGTTAATAATTTAACCATAAACCATGAATGTTATAAAAATAACACATCCATGGTAAAATATATCATAAAACCTTCAATATAATATGGAATATTGTATCATAATAAATCAACTTCAAACAAGGGTAAAATCCATCAAAGGATGTTTACATAGATGGAATCAAAACTATTTGAGAGAAATATATCTTTATATTTTGAAATAATTTAAAAGTCACATAATTTTAAAAGAAAACATTTATTTTGGAAATATTATTATAATCTTCTAGGGGAAGCTTTGAAGGTTTTATAATTGCGGAAAATAGCCGCAACCACCGTATAAGTTAAAAAAACATTCTTACCTTAATTTTTCGAAAAGGTCATAAAGAACCTTATTTGGAAAATGACGGAAAGATTAAATTATAAATTATTTATAAAAAAGTAAAAAATGAGTATAAATAAATTTAAACCACAGTCTAGAAAATAGTAAAAAATTATTTTAAACACATTTTTAAGAAACAAAGATGTGGATAATAAATAGGTTCCAGAAGATACTCACGTATAAACAACCTCGAATAATGAAGATATTTTAGAATTAACCCTTACCTTGAACTTTTACTTTGTCCGGGGTACGTTAACAACATGTATAATAGTTAAATAATTGTTATTAAATTATACAAGAAGCAGATACATAAATACAATATCATATATGATCTCCTAATATTGCTTTGTTAATAATATTTTAGTAGTATCATCGTTTAGGGTGTTAACTGATTCGTTTTCCTTTATATGTTTTGTTACGTAAGTCATGTTTTATATGGATATGATGTACTTGATTCATATCCAAAATGAAATAGTTTTCTTAAAAATTATTTTTTTAATCATAAAATGAAATTTATTCTTGAATGGTTATGATGGGGAATGAATCTCATTGCATTCATGGAGACGGTAATCTGTACGTACACATGAGTGACAATACCATTCTATTGATGGTGTAATCATATTTAATTGGATGGTATATCATATATACATAATAATTAACATTTAACATTTATTATTTAAATCAATTATAATTATTATTATACCCATAAAAAATAATTAATCATTGAATAAAAAAGTACACCACGACTTGGAGACGACAAGCCGTACGTACACACGTATGATGACTTTATCATTAAAAGGTTGGATAGAATAATGAATATGGTTGTAACATATTTATAATAACATCACAAAATGTTTAAGGTAATGGATTTTTAATTTTTGTTTGGAAATAGCAAATAAAGAGGAAGTGGAAGAAGAAAAGAACTTTGAAAGAGGTGATGAAATTATTACCTCTTCTTTGGGTGATTCTTTTTGATTTGATCAAAAGAGCTCATAAGTTTGGATTTATGATCAAAGTTATGCCTCTAAGTTTATATGAGGGTACTTGGTAGGATATTTGATCAGGGTTTGGCCGATCAAAATGGATTTCATGGTGTGATTATGAGAGAAGGTGAAGTACCCTTTTATAAGAGAGGTGAGTGTCACATTAGGAAAATCTTGAAATATTATTTTATTGTACAATCATATTCTGTTTATAAAGGCTCAAAAAGAATTTAATTCGTGGATAATGTGTGGATGGGTCGAAAACCACTCAAAAAATAGGTTTTAGACAAGTTTAGGTCACCATTTTAACCTTATATTTAAGATTTAACTTTTAGTTAAATATTTCATCTTTTACCATGTATTCCTGTATGATTATAATAAATTTTTAATAAACTTACTATAATAAATCAAAGGGAACCCCAAGTGGTTAATTATTGATAAATATTGCCTTATCTAAGACCATTTTACTAACCTTAGATTTTTAGGAATATTATATCAATTAATAATATAGTATTTGTTTGAAAAATTCATTTCAGTCAATTTTGACACTATTTAGTATTTGTTTTTTGCGAAAGTCATAACAACATGATTAATTCGAAAAAAACTAATTGAATCAACCATAACATGTCATATTAATCTATAAAATTCGTGGATGGCATAAAAATAATCAATTTACATTTATTTTAAAAATTATAATATCAATTATTTTAACCATTCACTAATAAGGTAATTACTGCATCATCATTGGGTCATAAATAAATTTAATTATTTAATGTATAAAAATTATAAATAAAATACCATTATGTATTAAATCTTTTTATCTTTATAATTAATATTTAATGTCAAATTTATCTTATGTATAAACCTATATTAAAATGTTTTAGTTATGATAATTTGAATTTAACACTTTTAACTCTTCTTTAAATTAAATAATAATAAATGTCCTAATCTAATAAAAGTGGACCAAAAGGATAATATTTTATTCATAAGGTTGATTTTGGTCTAAATAAACTTATCTAATAGAATTAGGACATGCTTTATGGTAAGAATAATATCATTTTTACCTTTAATTACCCTATTTACTTTTAACCGTGGTAAATATAAGTCAAATGTTACTATTCAAAAAAATTTATTTTCATCTTATTGAACCACATTTTACTTACTGATATCAACCATGTCTATTGTATTTTTTAAATTCTATTCACCGAATCTGTAAAATTACGTTTTATGAAAATTTTGAAATGTACCTAGTCGATGGGTAAAAGACGTTAAAAAGTTCAATAAAATTTTATACATCTAATCTTATTATAAAATGACTCCAATGAATTACATTGAAATAAAATAGGAATTATGTATCTATTTTGACTTAAAATAAATTTAAATAAAATAAATAATTATTTAAATAAGAAGTCGATTTTAAAAAATAAGGAAATGTTTTTCACTATTCATCGAAAATTGAATGTTTTCAGAAAAATACCAATAAATAACCCTAAGCCAATTTTGATATTTCGAATCAAAAAATGAATTACATTTTGAACAATTAAATTTATAAAATTTCAAAAAGTGGGTATTACTGTTCATAACAGCTAGTTAGATTGGTTGTGGTGTGTTAGAGCTTGTAGTTGCGTATAATGCAAGATATTGCATTATTCAAAGGGTAACGTATCGTGGAAGTTTGTGGTGTTATAGTATGACAATAAGATCAGAAGATAAAGAACGTTTATTTGTCATAATGGTAACCGATTGAAAAAAAATTGTTGCAATGATACTTCCCTTAGGAGTTTTGACTAAAACCCCCTTAATAAGTCAAATTGGAAATATTTAATTTTCTTGTTAAACTTAGAAGATATGAAAGAATGTGATGATCAAGAATAAAATAAAGTGTTGGATAATTTTGAGTAAATGATTAAAGTACCTTCCACCTCATCATTCAGAACTTCATCCTCAGAATTTGTGATCACATAAGCTTGGCCTTGCTCCCTTGGCCTTTTCTGAGGTATGTTTCCTTGATGCTCAGTACATTCATTTGCATAATGCCCCATTTCTTTACAGTTGTAGCATTCAACATTGACAACCTCTTTCTTTCCCATACAATGACGAGAATGGTGGCCTTTTTCTCCACACTTATAAAAAACTCCCATCACCATTAGGAATGTACTAGGATGTTTCTTCCCACAATTACTTTAGGATGTAAATTCAACTTTTCCCTTATTCCCCTCATTTAAATTTCAAGAGTATTAAATGACCACCACTGATCTCAATCTCATGTGAGGTGATAAACTGCCATGAAAACGTTTTCTCTTTCACCACTCCCCAAAGCATGAAATATTTTTTCTAAGGAACTTATCCATTGCTCAGCTATAAATGGATTTGTAGTCCTATTGAATGTTAGTGGTTGTTTCCTCATGAAGAGGTCTAACATTGATCCTCCATATTGAGGATCAGGGTGATCCATACGGGTGAGGTTATTATTCATAACCCGAGTGAGTTAGCCTAGTATGACTATAAGCAGTTCAGCACCAGTTGCATCACTAGCTCCACTATAATTATCTTGAGTAGGAGGAAAATACCTAAATGAATTACATGCATCGATATAGTTTCCATTCCTTCCACTAGGAGCCATTTCTAAACAATGGCATACACAAGGTTAGTTTATGAATCACAATACATAATTCCAAACAAGTAAAATACTAAACATAAATCGAACAGTTTATTCATATAATTCATAATCAGAAAAATTATCTATTTGGGGACGTATTTACTCATAAATCCTTCATAATGGTTTTTAATGAAAATGTGAATTATTCTAAGCATATCCCATGGGAGTGTCAAACCAGGTGCATAGTATGGCCCGTTTTCGTGTATCAGGATACCCCAGGTAAAACCCGAAACTCTTTCTCGGAGTTTTCACTCCTAGGTACATCTCTTCCAGAACCACATCTAATTGTAGTATCTAGATAGGGATTATTTTCTTGGAAAACCCACATAATATTTTAATTACCAATTTTTTTGTATGTTTGTCTATACTAATCCTCAAAGTCTATCTTCGGGTAATGTTCTCTAATCAGAGTTTTTCTAAATATAGTTTCAAAGGTTTTTACTAAACTTCATTTGATACCAACTATAATGCCTTGAACCTAGTTACCCAAAGTCGGTGCATTATTACATAACATTGGCATGATCACAAAAGATCAAGTCCCAAAAGAATGATCAATTTAGTATCCTTGGAAGTACTAGATATATACAGAAGTTTTACATTACATTATGAAATGAAAACAAAATTGTATCTGCTTTGAACACACTCATATCCCTTATCCTATCCCTGAAGGTCAATAATAATAATATTATTTATGTTATATGAAAAATAAAACATAAGAAAGGGGTGAGCTCAGATGCTCAGTAAGGATAGCAGTATAGAAAAAACTATCAAAAACAAGCATAAACATTTAAGGCAATGTATAAGACTAGAACACATGTCTTTTAAACTTAATGTTTAGTATAATATGGAAAAGATAAATCAAATAATTCCATTTACTTGGTCACATGGATATTCTACTAGTCGAATAATCACACGTAATATCAATAAAAAATTTCATAATGATGGAATGCATAATTCCAGACATCATAACCACATAGTCAAGGCCTCGTGCCAAAACTACAAATAAAATGTTTATCAAGGACTTGTTCCAAGATACTAGTTTGTCTCATGATACCTATCGATTCATCGAGTTTTGAGTCAATAAAGTTTTCCTTATGAATTTTCCATTCCTTCATACTTGAGGGAGATTGTTAAGTCAATAAGGTTTCCTTATGACTTGACCATTCCTTCTTGTTTTGGAAATCACAAACACCTTATCTCAAGGAAAATCTATTTTTACCATGTTTCTTACTTCTACAAGGAAAATTTCCTTTCCCAAGGAAATTTATCCTTACCATGTTTTTCATTGATCATTATTTTTCCTAAGTATAAAATTCGATTTCATGTCTAAAACCTCGGAATTATCTAATATTTAAAATATGAAGCATTCTGTTTTAGGATACGAATTCCTGTTACAAACTTTTATGATGTTATACTCCAAATTCTCTGTTACCAACTTTTATGAAGTTCAACTCCAAATTCTGATTACAAAATTATATAAAGTTCACTACAAATTCTAATGACGAATTCTGAATATGAATTCTCATTACGAATTCAAATGATGAATTCTGATTACGAATTCTCATTACAAATTCTGATGATGAATTCCGATTTTGAATTATAACTACGAATTCTAATGATGAATTCTGATTATGAATTATCATTACGAATTCTGATGATGAATTCTGATTACGAATTCTCATTACGAGTTCTGATGATGAATTCTGATTACGAGTTCTCATTACAAATTCCTTGATAAACAGAATCTGAATATCCTTGTATTATAGACACCGATTTTATTTTCGGTTAGACTCTGAGCTTTTTCTTACATTCAAAATATTTGAGTTTGGTTATATACCCATATTTTTTCTTACACCTATTTTAGTTATAAAACGATGTCGTGTATTCAGTTATTATCTAACCGTTGGTTGAGAGATACGTGTATAGGTCCCTCTGAGATTTAAGGAAAAATATGACCGTTGGAGGAGGGAGCTGACTGTTGAACCCATGCCTATAAATAGGAGCATATTTGAACAGGCTCACAACTTTTGGACAACTTATGATCCGAAGTGATTTCTAAAGAGTGATTCTCTCATGCTTAGTGCGTACTAAACTTCTTGTTCAGATTTTCTTTGTTCGACACTGAATTTAGCTAAGTACATTCGAGGGCTTCTGGGGACCAGAATATAGAGGTGTCGACTACCTTAAAGTTGAGGACTTTTTTACTGAGGAAGACAGAGGTGCCAACTAA
This sequence comes from Viscum album, assembly GCA_963277665.1. NCBI lineage: Eukaryota > Viridiplantae > Streptophyta > Magnoliopsida > Santalales > Viscaceae > Viscum > Viscum album. The sequence goes on from OY728161.1 coordinate 435,391,354, forward strand.
CATGAAGTTGAGGGCTTCTGGGGATAGCAAGACATACTCCGATATTCATATCGAGGGCTTACCCTGGTGTGGGTAAGACAAACTTTCTTGAATGTATAAACCAAGGGAAATTTATCCAAGGTTGTCAGATACCCTTATCTTTAGGTTAAAAGATTTACTACTTGTTACTTGTTTTGTTACATGTTTTCCGCTGCATTTGTATTGTTAAGGAAAGTATAACTATCTTATACTTCCTCTTACTTGTATTCTGATTTAGTAAGATTCTATACACTTTAAGGTAGAATCTTTTACTTGTAAACTTTTCTTAAGTTTCATTTCTGGTACTATATTTCTAGAGCCTATCAAGTTTGTAGAACTTAGTGGTGTTTTCAATTTACTTAGTTTAACTTTGATAAAGATAGTTTTCCGAAACTAACTTTAAAGGTTAGAAAGGAAATTTTAAAGTGTATAACTCACCCCCTCTTGTATTTTGAGCATCATTAGATAATACATATGGTATCATTATTATTTAGATCCTACATTTGGTATTAAAGAGTATAACACACTCACATGACATCTCACAATTGGTATCAGAGCATTGGTTCAATCTGAATCAATCTCACGATTAGATTCAAAAGAGAATTCATCTCATTCTTTTCTCAGAATAAATTTTTCGGTCTCATATAGTTCAGATTCATTTTTTCTTAGAGTACGCTTGTTCTATTTTTTTTCTTAGGAATATTTTTCTTGTTTACAAAATTTTATTACTAATAAGTTTGTGGAAGGATTTTTTTTATGATGACAGGAATAAATTTTGGTTCTATTGACAATCTCAATCCAACAAGACCACCTATTTTTGATGGGAATGATTATGAATATTGGAGAGATCATATGAATACACTTGTGATCAACACTGGAGTTGAAAACTTTGATATTCTTACTAGAGGATATAAAATCCCTGATAAGGAAGTTATTACCTTTACAAATCAAGAAAATCATGATTATCAACTGAATTATAAGGTACACAATACATTTATTTGTTCTATGACTAGAAATATATATATATATATATATCCAAATTTCATATTGTGAAGTAGAAAATTATATATGGAAGAAACTTGACATCACTCACTTTGGAACATCCAAAGTTATTGAAACTTGAAGAGCTATGCAAGGAGCTGAATATCATGGTTTCTGATTTCCTTATAGAGAACCCATATGTAAGGTGAAACAAAGATTCATGACTATTGTAAATAGTTTACAATAAATGGGCTAGAAAGGATTATATGATGAATCTCTTGTTGATAAGATTATAGACATCATGACAAATGAGTGGGAATCCAAGAGAACAACTATAGATGAGAACATGAAGGTTACTCAGATATCCTTAGATGAACTTTTTGGAAATCTTCTTCAACACAAGACCAAAATGAAGAGAGATGCTGATAACATCAAGAAGAATAATGGGAATGGCAGTTTTGCTTTTACCGTAACTTCAAATCATATGAAATCCAAGACTCCTAACAGAGTTACTAGATCTAAGTCTAAGAAGGTTGTTATACAATCTGAATCAAGTGGAAGTGAATCTTCATAGAATGAGTTAGCAAATCTTGCTCATAGGATGAACAAGATTTCTGGACAAAGAAACTTTCAATCTAAATATAAGAAGAAGGAAATCAAAGATAAGAAAGATTCTGAAGCTACACATTATGAATGTAAGAGAGATGGACATATAAGACCTGATTTTCCTTTTCTTAATAGAAAGGAAAGGAAGGAAAATCATTCTGAGATAAATATAAATAAGTACTATAAGGATATATCTAAGAATGTATTTAAAGATAATGACACTTGGAGTTATAGAGGTGGTGACTCTTCATATGAATCAACAAATTATGAATCTTCTGGACCGAAGAATCTTGGTATAATAGCCAGATTACTTATTGAAAATAATTGTTTGATGGCTATGGTACATAATTCTGAATCAATGAACAATGTTTCTTTAAATGAAAATTATAGTAATGAAAAATATTATAACTCTTCTGATGAAGAATCTTCTTCTGATGAAGATAATTCATTACCTACCTATGAAGAAGTTTCTAGGTTTTCCAGACTTCTTGAGAATGGGAATTCAAAAATCATGAAAAAACTTGATAAGGAAAATTCTAGGAATACTATTATTACTAAGGAAATATCAGATATTTCTAAATATCTTGATAAGAAAAATGTTGATTTTGAAAGTATTTCAAAAAATATTGAGAAAGTAAATTCTGAGAAGAATAAACTTTATAAAGATCTAGAAAACATAATTTCTAAGAAAAATGTTTTAGAGGCTAGATCTAGTTCCAAATATAATGTTTTTGAAGACAAGAACTTAGCTATCAAACTAAAATCTGAAATTTTTTCCTTAAGGAAGTGTTTTTCAAACTTAACCTTAGGTGAGGAAAATTTTGATAAAATGTATTCACAAATCCAACCTCCAAAGAATAAATCCAGATTTGGGTATACTAGTTCTAAACCAATTTTTAGTAACAATTATTTTGTTCCTCAAAGTGCCCCATTCTTTACCATGTGTCAGTGTGGTGGGCATTGTCAAAGAATTGTTCCTTAAACAAAACTCCGTCTTTGGGATTTCATAAAACTTATTTTTCTAAAAAGATGTGGGTGCCTAAAATTTTACTTTCTGAGATTTTCGGATCTAAGAAAGTTTGGATTCTGAAAACCTAACTTTTTCTTATTTTCAGGAAAATAGTGAAAGTACCAACAACAATACATGGTACACGGATAGTGGACATTCCCGACATATTACTGATAACAAAAACTATTTTTAAAAGATTATCAAGATGAAAGGAGGGAAAGTAACTTTCGAAGACAATTATCAGGGATAAATTATTTGTATAGGTAATATCGTTCTTCTTGGAAAAGAATTGATTTCAAATGTTTTGTTTGGTAAGGGTCTTAAGAACAACCTCATTAGCATAAGACAATTATGTGATGAAGGTTACCTTGTGAATTTAGGAATGATAAGTTCTTAGTACACAATTCCAAGGAAGAGTTTATTCTTTCGGACCATAGGAAAGTGAATGTATAAACACTAATCTTAGAAGACCTTAGGATCCAAGATTTACCTTGTCTTAGTGCAATGAAGGATCATTCTTGGTTGTGGCATAGAAGGTTAGGTCACTGTAACCCTAGAAACTTATGAAAACATTCTATGAAAAGATTATTTAAGGATCTACTAGAGCTTAGATTTGATTATTCAAAAGTTTTTTATCCTTGTCAATATGGAAAGCAACATAAATATAGTTTTAAATCTATCAGTGAAGTATCAACTACTGATGCATTACAGTTGTTGCATATGGATCTTTTTGGACCAAGAAAAACTGGAAGCATTAGAGGAAATTATTATGTATTTGTTCAAGTTGATGATTACTCTAGAATTACATGGGTCTCTTTTCTAGAAAATAAATATGAAGAGTTTTTGTATTTCAAAAGTTTTAGAGCCCAAGTTAAAAAATGAGAAAAGCCTACCATTGAAAACTATTCATAGTAATCATGGTGGAGAATTTCAATATTCAGATTTTGAAACTTTTTGTTGTAGAAAAGGCATTACTCATAACTTCTCAGCACCCAGAACACCTCAATAAAATGGTGTTGTTGAAAGAAGAAATAGAATTCTTCAAGAAATAACTAGAACCATGTTGAGTGAGTATTCTGTTGCCAAATTTTTTTGGCCAGAAGCTCTAAGTACTGGTTGTTATACTATAAATCTAGTTTTAATTATACCTTTTCTTAATAAAACTCTTTATGAGTTATGGAATGGTAGAAAACCTAGACATTCATACTTCACAGTTTTTGGTTGCAAAGTATTCATTATGAATACTAAATATAATTTACATAAATTCACACCAAAATCGGATGAAGGAATTTTCTTAGGCTACTCCACAAATTCTAAGGCTTATAGAGTTTTCAATAAAAACACTTGTACTGTTGAATAAACAGTACATGTCAAATTTGATGAAACTGATCCATTTGTTTTTAAACAACCCCAACCTATATCTTCAGATGTGTTTTCAAAAATCGATTTTCAACCTATGATAGAAGATCCTTTTGATAAGAAAAATGTCTAAAAAAATATTTCTGAAACATTTACCCCATAAGATTTCTTACCCTATATTGATGAACAAGCTTTAAAAAACCCAAATCAGGTGTTTCTTAAGAATCATCCTAGTGATAGTATCATTGGTGATCTGAATCAACCTGTAAGGACTAGAATTTCCTTAAGAAATTAAATAGAACATCTAGCATTCCTTACCAAATTAGAACAAAAAATCACTGATGAAGCTTTAGGTGATGATGATTGGATAAAAGATATGCAAGATGATCTAAATGAGTTCGAAAGGAATAAAGTCTAGACCTTGGTTGAAAGACCTAAAGAAAATTATGTTGTTGGAGTAAAATGGGTCTTCAGAAATAAGTGCGATGAAAATTGAATCATACTAAGAAATAAATCCAGATTAGTTGCTAAAGGCTATAATCAACAAGAAGGAATAGACTATGGAGAAAAATATGCTCCCGTAGCTAGAATTGAATCTATTCATATCTTACTTACCTTTGCAGCTTTTTTCAATTTCAAACTTTTCTAAATGGATGTGAAATGTGATTTCCTTAACGGTTATGTTAAAGAGGAAGTTTTCGTAGAACAACCTCTTGGTTTTGAAGATACAAAACATCCTAATCATGTTTTTAGACTTACCAAAGCGCTATATGGCCTTAAACAAGCACCTAGAGCATGGTATGATAGACTTACATGAATTTTTCTTCAAAATAATTATGTTAAGGGAAATGAAGATCCAACACTTTTTTTAAAGAAAGATTAAAAAAATGTTTCTATTTTCCAAATTTATGTTGATGACATTATATTTGGTTTAACTCAGCAATCCTTAACTGATTCCTTTGCAGATCTAATGAAATCTGAGTTTGAAATGAGTATGATGGGTGAGTTAACATTTTTCCTTGGTTTTCAAATTTCTCAAAAACCAGAAGGAACTTATATATCTCAGCATAAGTATATTAAAGATCTTCTTAAAAAGTATGGATTTGACAACACTAAGAGTATTAATACTCCAATTGGTACCTCAAACACACTTGATCTTGATGAAGTTGGGAAACCAGTGGATCAAACAATTTTTAGAGGTATGATAGGATGTTTACTTTACTTGATATCTAGTCACCCAGACTTAATATTATTAGTATGCTTATGTACAAGATATCAATCCAATCCTAAGGAATCTCATTTAAAGGAAGTGAAAAGAATTTTTTCACTACTTAAATGGAACCATGGATTTAGGACTCTTTTATACTTCTGGAAATGATTTTATTTTGAAATGCTTTTCAGATGCTAACTTTGGTGGTTTTAGAATGGACAAGAAGAGTACATTCAGAAAAAGTCATTTCTTAGGATATTCATTAGTTTCATGGTCATGAAATAAGCAACCCTCAGTAGCACTTTCCACTACTGAAGCTAAATATGTAGCAGCTAGAAGTTGTTGTGCTCATGTGCCGTGGATGCAACACACACCCACAGACTATGGTATGAGTTTTACCAAAACACATATTTTGTGTGATAAAACAAGTTCCATTGCCCTTAGTAAAAACCATGTACATCACTCTCGTGCAAAACACATAGATATTAGGCAACACATTGTTAGGGATCACACAGAAAAAGTATATATCATTTTTCAATTTATCAGAATGCAAGATCAACTTGCTGATATTTTCACAAAATCTTTACCTTCTGATAGATTTGAATACATTAAATAAAAGTTAGGAATGATAACCATAAATTAAAATTCCTTGATTAACTTCATGTTGAAATAATATCCTTAGATTAATAAACTTATTTTTCATAGGGGGAGTACATTTCTTTGTTAGCATAATGAAAATTTTTCGTAATGAGTTTTTCAAAATTTTTCATAACAAATTTTTCGTAATGAGTTGTTCAAAAAGATTTTCTTAACAAATTTTTTGTAATGAGTTTTTCAATTTTTTTCTTAAAAAATTTTTCCTACGGAAATTTTTCGAATTGAAAATTTTCATAATGGTAATTTTTTACTCATAATTTTCATAATGTATTTTTGGCACCCAATTTTTTTTTGCAATAAATTTTTTTGACCTTATATTTTTTCCTAGTGAGTTTTTCATTGTCAAATTTTCTTCAATAAGAATATCATCTATTATGATTAATATTCCTAGCCAATCCGAATGCTATGATTTCCTTACTTTAGTGTTCGTAATCATATTTTACTTACTGGTATTTTCTTTTGTATTTTTAAATTTTTCAGAATCGTTTTCCCTTAAATCGGAATGTTTTTCTTAAAAACCTCAAAAGATCGGATTCAAGATTTCCTTGCGGCTAGTTTTTCAACCGTCAGATGAGATAAAAAATATTCTCAACCATTAGATTGTTTTAGGAAGATTAAAGGTCACACCAATTTCCTATATAAAGGACCCCCAAAGGGTTGTCCCACATTTGTTGTCAGGCTATCTCCTGTTGAAGCTCTACCTCCCTTCTTAATCCCATTCCGAATCCATCAGAGTTCCTACAATATGAATGTCTGTAGAAGCCTCTTCTCTAGATATGTCTACCACGAAGCCAATATCAAGTCGGAATGTATACAGGGAAAGGATAGTCCATCCAATCTTTTTCAGGTACGATTCTATCATTTCAAAGAATATCAAGATTAATGGATTGGAGAACATGTGTATTTCAAAGCTGGGAAATCCAGTCTTGGTCTATCCGGATTTGCTTATATAATTCTATGAGTCAGTGTGCTTCTTGAAGGTAGATGCCTGAGAAAAAGTTTCTTTCAAAAGTTATTGGAATACATACAAGCTTTCTTACACCAAGGTTGCTATCTTGGTAGGTCTATCTTATGAAGGGGTAGCTGAGTTTTTCTCTCACAATCTTCCAGATGTTCAAGGAAGTTTTATAAGGGTGAAATCTTTAGAATGTCTTGGAATTTATGAAGTCAAGACCACTAAAATTTCTCACTTATCTATCAATAATCGGATCCTACAGTTATGGGTTCATGGATATTTTGTACTGATAATGGGTGACAAGGACACTCTGAAGAAGAGTGATATATACATCCTGGATTTCTTTGTAAATTTACGGAAAATGAATTTGATGAGGCAAATTCTTATTACAATAGAGAATATCAAGAATGGAAACTTAAGAGCTCAGATTATCATGTATTCTGCCTTACTTTATAAGCTGATAGTTCAGTGTCTTGAATCATTCAAGATTCCTTACAGTACCAATCCAAAGAATTGCAAAGTTATGCTTGTATGTGATGACACTTTTAAAAGAATGTGTATGGGCTTTTCTAAAGAGATAGGTGAATTATATATCTTACAAGAGGAAGAGGCCAAAGCTATTCAGAAGGAACAAGAAGTTCCTAAACCATCGAAAATGTCTGGAAAGATAAGAAAGTTGAAGGAATTAGAATCTGAAGGTGAAACACCTAAAGCTAAGGAAGTCCAATCCTCACCTCCTAAGCCCAAGAAACAAAAATATTATCCTGATGTAGTGGTTTCCAAATGGAGGGAGGATAAGGAGAAAATGAAATAAGGGGAGAGTTTCTTCACTCCTAAAGGCTACTGAAACAATGTTATGATTGTAAGTGATGACACTTTGCAATCCCCTTTGAAGGCTACTGAAGTAGCATCCGAGAACATCCCTGTTCCGAAAAACTTCTTACTTGGACCTCTACCAGAGACTTCAGGGAAGAGTTTCTTCACTCCTGAAAAACCGAAAGAAAAACTTATTGAAGAAGTGGAAGAAGTGGAAGAGGTGTAAGTAGAAGAATAAGAAGAAGAAGAAGAAGAATAAGAAGAAGAAGAAGTATAAGAAGAGAGTGGTGAAATAGATGATCTTATTAAGAAAGTTGAAGAATATCAAGATAAGGGAACCCCATCAGAAAATTTGTCACTCCAAACTTCTAAAGTCGAGTCCTCGAGGCTTTTCACTCCTATAAAGGATGAAAATAAGGATTAGGAGAATAAATATAAATAAGTAAACAAATTGTTTGAAGAAGAAATCCTAAATCGCGATTTCATTCATCCTGAGGATTCTGAGGCTAGAAAACAAAAAGAAGAAGTAGATGAAGATAGAGCTATTTAATTGTCTGACAGTGACCATGAATCCCCTGATGAGGAAGCCGTACCGAAGATTGATAAGTGTAAGAAAGTTCTTGTTGATACTCCTAGAAAATCTATAGTGAAGAAGAAGTAATTTAAAGTAACTTCAAATAGGAAGCTTGTTGAGCTTGAAAAACAATCCTCACCAAGTAAAGTCTCGGATTTGGAATCATCTTCACTTGGTCATGATTTTTTTGAAGAGTCCTTGAAGAAGATTGTCGGTTCCATTCTGACTTTTAAAAGTATAGAATCTAGATTCAAGATTCTCCAACACACACTTAATCAGAAATCAAATTCAGTGTCCATGGTGATGGACAAGTGTGTCAAGATGGAATCAGATTTAAAAACTTTCCTCATAAGACACGAAGCTCACAGAAAGTCATGTAAGAAGATAGCCATCTAGTCAAAGAGTTCAATATAATATATGAGTGAGATTGATGAATTCCAAGATGGAGTAAAGGAAGCTTTTGATATAGAAGATGGGAGGATCAAGGATCTTACAAGTTCTTTTGAAGAAAAGATGACCCTAGAACATAATTCTTGGATTCAAGAGGTGAAAGACTTGAATGGGAAGTTGTATTCTATATCCCAAAGTTGGAAGAGGGAAAAAGATCTCTGGATTGAGATTGAAGAGAATCTTGTGAAGCAATATGAGTTTCTGAAGGCTCAAGCAGAAGTTCTTAAGTCTCAGGAAGAGAGAATCAAATTCCTAGAGAAAAAAGTTAAGGAAGATCACAAAGAGTTCAAAAAGCTAAAAACCATCATGAAGAAGCTGATACCCAAGGAAAAATAAGAAAAATATATCCAAATCTCATCTTTTGTTGTATCTTATTTTCCTTGTACAAATTCATTCAATCGTAATGAAAATTTTTCTTGCTTGTTTTTGCTTGGTTGTTTGAACTAATATTTCAGGTACCATTTTGTTTTCCATTCCCTCAAAATCTTTTTGAAAATCAAAAAGGGGGAGAAGGAAAAATAATTCTAAAGGAGAGAAAGAAAAAATTCTAAGATTAAAAGAGATATCCCTAAGTAAGGGAGAGTTTCCATTCCAGAGATTTCCGTAATCAAGATAAATATCATTCTTGAAATCTATAATATGATCCTTAGTGTTCCAAAGCCTAAGGGAAAGTTAGTGGTATTCATCTTTTCCAATGTGAAAGGGGAGATAAGTTTTATTTTAAAAGTCTAGAAAAATTTTCTATGTCCATTTATTCTTTTTCATAAGGATGTTTGTGCTTTCCAAAAAGGGGGAGATTGTTGATTCAATAAGGTTTTCCTTATGAATTTTCCATTCCTTCGTACTTGAGGGAGATTGTTAAGTCAATAAGGTTTCCTTATGACTTTATCATTCCTTCTTGTTTTGAAAATCACAAACACCTTATCTCAAGGAAAATCTGTTTTACCCTGTGTTTTACTTCTATAAGGAAAATTTCCTTTCCCAAGGAAATTTATGCTTACCATGTTTTTCATTGATCATTATTTTGCCTAAGTATAAAATTCAGTTTCATGTCTAAAACCTCAGAATCATATAATACTTAAGATATGAAGCATTATGTTTTAGGATCCTAATTCCTATTACGATCATTTATGAAGTTCTACTCCGAATTCCCTGTTATGAACTTTTATGAAGTTCAAATATGAATTCTGATTACGAACTTATATAAAGTTCAACTATGAATTGTGATGACGAATTCTGAATATGAATTCTCATTATGAATTCTAATGATGAATTCTGATTACGAATTCTCACTAAGAATTCTGATGATGAATTCTGATTCCGAATTATAACTGTGAATTCTAATGATGAATTCTGATTACGAATTCTCATTATGAATTCTGATGATTAATTCTATCTACGAATTCTCATTACGAATTCTAATGATGAATTCTGATTACAAATTCTCATTATGAGTTCCCTGATAAACAGAATCTGAATATCCTTGTATTATAGGCACTGAATGTATTTTTGGTTAGACTCTGACCTTTTTCTTACATTCCAAATATTTGAGTTTGGTTATATAACCATATATTTTCTTACAACTATTTTAGTTATAAAACGATGTCGTGTATTCCATTACTAACTAACCATTGGTTGAGTGACATGTGTACAGGTCCCTCTGAGATTTAAGGAAAAATATGATCGTTGGATGAGGAAGCTGACCGTTGAAGCTGTGCCTATAAATAGGAACTCATTTGAACGAGCTCACAACTTTTGGACAACTTATGCTATGAAGTGATTTCTAGAGAGAGATTCTCTCATGCTTAATGTGTACTGAACTTCTTGTTCATATTTTCTTTGTGAGATTCTGAATGTTGCTGAGTACATTCGAGGGCTTCTGGGGATAGGAAGAAAGAGGTGCCTACTACCTTAAAGTTGAGGGATTCCTTGCTGAGGATGACAGAGGTGCCGACTACCTTGAAGTTGAGTGCTTGCAGGGATAACAAGACAGACTCCGATCTTTGTATCGAGGGCTTACCCTGGTGTGGGTAAGACAGACTTTCTTAAAAGTATAAATCAAGGGACCTTTATCCAAGGTTGTTGGATACCCTTCTCTTTGGGTTAGAATATTTACTACTTGTTACTGGTTTTGTTACAAGTTTTCCACTGCATTTGTATTGTTAAGGAAAGTATAATTATCTTATACTTCCTCTTACTTGTACTCTGATTTAGTGAGATTCTATATGCTTTAAGGTAGAATATTTTACATGTAAACTTTTCTTAAGTTTCATTTCCAGAACAATATTTACAAAGCCTATCAAGTTTTTAGAATTTAGTGGTGTTGTGAATTTACTTAGTTTAACATTGTTAAACATAGTTTTCCGTAACCAACTTTAAAGGTTCCAAAGGAATTTTTAAAGTGTACAATTCACCCCTTCTTGTATTTTGAGAATCATTAGATACTACACATAGTATATTTATTATTTCGATCCTATATTTGGTATTGAAGAGTATATCATACTCACATACCATCTCACATCGATGGGATATAGAGTTCCTTGCCCATCACTTACTATATCCAATGCATTCCTCATATGAAATGGGTGAAACATAACATAAACATTCTTATTAAACTGACAAATGAAATGTTAATACATTAACCATAAACCATGAATGGCATAAAAATATCACATAAACAGTCAATAATATCATAAAACTATAAATATATTATGGAATATTGTATCAAAAAAAATTAACTCCAATTAAACAAAAAAAATCCAAAAATAGATGTTGAAATAGATGAAATCAATACAAAAACTATTTGTGAGAAATATCTCTTTCTACTTTAAATCATTTAAAAGTAACATAATTATAAAAGAAAACAATTATTTTGAAAATATTCATATAATCTTGTAATGGAAGTTTCTAAGGTGCTATAATGGTTAAAAATATCCGCACCTATCGTATAAGTTAAAAAAACATTCTTTCCTTAATTTGTCAAACAAGTAATAAAGTACCTTGTTTGGAAAATGACAGAAAGTCTCATTTCAATTTTTTTAAAATTCAAAAAAATGGTATAAATTAATATAATCAATAGTCTAGGAAATAGTATAATTTTTTTGAAATACATTTTTAAGAAACATGGATGTAGATGATAAAGAAGTCCCAGTAGATACTTAAGTATAAACACCTCAGATGATTAGGAGATTTTAAAATTAACCCTTATCTTGTAATTTTCCTTAGTAGAGGGTAGGTTATCCTCCTGTATAATGGTTAAATAATTTTTATTAAATTATACAATAACCACATACATAAATATGATATCATATATGATCCTTTAATATTGTTTTTTAATAATATTTCTGTAGTATCATTATTTCGGGTGTTAAATGATTCATTTTCATTTATATGTTTTGTTATGTAATTCATGTTTTTTATGGATATAATGTTTTTGATTCATATTCAGAATGATATTATGTTCCTTAAATATTATTTTTAATCATCAAATTAAAATTATTCTTGAATGGTTAGGATGGAGGACAAAATATCATCACGTCGTGGAGACAATAAGCTGTACTTTCACACGAGTGACAATATCATTCTATTGATGGTAAAAATGTATGTAATTGGATGGTATATTATATATAAAAAATAATTATAATGTTATATTTATTATTTACATCAATTATACTCATTATTATATCCATCCAAATAATGAAGTGTTGAATAACAAACTACATCACGACGTATAGACGGTATGCCGTGCGTACGCACGTATGATGAATTTTCCATTCATAGGATGGATAGAATAATGAATATGGTGGTAAAATATTTAAAAATAACATCTTAGTCTGTATAAGGTACTGGAGTTATTATTTTAGTATGGAAACAACAAATAAAGAGGAAGTGGAAGAAGAAAATAACATTAAAAGAGGTGATGAAGTAATTACCGCATCTTCAGGTGCTTCCTTTTGATTTGAACAAAATGGATCCTTAGATTCGATATATGATCAAATTAAGGCCTATAGGTTGAATTGAGGGTATTTGGGATGATATTTCAGCAGGGTTAGGTAGAGACAAATGGATTTTTTGGTGTCAATTTGTGAGAATGGGAAGTACACTTTTATAAGAGAGGTGAGGGGCACTTTAGGAAGAGCTTGAAATATTAATTTATTATAAAATTATCTTCAGTTTCTAATAGCTCCAAATGGATTTATTTCGAGGATAAGGTAGTTATGGGTCTAAATACTCTCAAAAAATTGGTTTTAGATAAGTTTATGTCACCATATTTACCTTATCGTTCTGATTTAACCCTTAGTTAAATTGTTTAACTCTTACCATATCTTCTTGTATTTTACACTATATGTTTAATAAACATACTATAATATGCCAATAGAACCTCAAGTTGTTCATTAATGACATATATAACATTATATTGTTCCTTTTTCTAAATCTCATATTTTTAATAATATTATATCATTTAATAAAATAGTATTTGTTTTAAAAACTCATTTATGTCAATTTTGATACTATTTAGTATTTGGTTTTTGTGAAATTCATAAAAACTTTATTACTTCTAGAAAAATAAATTAAAAAAACCTAACATGTCATATTAACATAAAAAATTCGTGGATGGAATCAAAAGTATCAATTTACATTTATTTTAATATTTATCATATCAATTATTTTAATCATTAATTAATAAGGTAATTACTACATCATCTTTGTGTCATAAATAAATTTAATTATTTAATATATAAAAATTAAAAAATAAAATACTATGATGTATGTAATATTATTAGTTTTCTAATTAATATTTATAGTTGAATTTATCTTATGTGTAACCCTATATTAAAAATGGTTTAGTTACTTAACATTGAATTTAACACTTTTAACTCTTCTTTAAATAAAATATTATAAATGTCCTAATCTAACCTAAATGGATCAAAAAGGATCTTATTTTTTTCCTAAGGTTAATTTTGGTCAAAAAATACTTATTCAATAGAATTTGTAATGTGTTGGGGTAATTATAATATTTTTTTACCTTTAATTACCCTATTTACTTTTAACCATGGTAAATAAAATTCAAAAGTTACTATTCACCAAAAAATAATTTCATCCTATTAATGCACATTTTACATACTGATGACAACTGTGTCTGTCAGATTTTTTAAATTCCATTCATAGAGGCGATAAAATTACATTTTATGCAAATTTATTTATGTGCCTAGAAGGTGGGTAAAAGTCGTTAAATAGTTCAATAAAATTTTATATATCTAATATTATTATAAAATAAATCCAATGAATTACATTGGTATAATATATGTATTTTTTATCTATTTTTAATTTAAAATAAATTTAAATTTTTTAAAAATACATTTTTAAATAAAAATTTGATTTTAGACAATAACATAGTGTTTCTCACAATTCATCAAAAATTGAATGTTTTATAGAAAATATAAAAAATTCACCCTAAGATAATTTTGATATTCCAAATCCAAAAATGAACTCCATTTGGAAAAATAAAATTTATAAAATATCAACAAGTGGGTATTACTTTTCATAGTTTCTTTTTAAATGACTAGTTGATTGGTCGTGGTGTGCTAGAACTCGAAGTTGCGTACAATAGAAGCTATTTTATTTTTCAAAGATAAACTTACCATGGAAGCATGAGGTGTTACAATTTTTTTATGGTTTCATGGATTTATAGGCATTATATTTTCCAATTATTCAAAATATATCCCTCCTGGTTAGGATTATTCTTGATCATATTACAAATCATCATTATTTATGTAATGGAAGAGAGGTTCAAGTCCTAGGTTGTCTATAAAATCACACAAGTTATCAATTTGAGGCTTTTTTGATGGAAAAAATAACCTTAATAAAGGTTTACTTATGTTTATTCTTTAACTATAATTTAATTTTTATTGAAAAATATATAAGATTTAGATATAGAAGAATACTCTAAGAGGATTCTACCATCACACTTGTCACAAACTAGATCTAGTCGCCACCAAAACCCGCACCAAACCCAGCTTGTGACATAGCCTGAAGGGCGTTCCCGATCCCCACGGGCTGGAACAAGTACCCGGGTATAAAAAAATGAAGTTTGGGAATGATTTACCTGGGTCTATAAACATTAAACAACAAACAAACTCAATAAAAGAAATATGGATTTTTCATCTAAAACTGTCTTTTTCAAAATTTCAGAACTGAATTACATAAGTTCAAACTCTGTATAAAGACCATTAAAAAGGTAATAAACCAAAAAAGGATAGCCCAAGAACCTCCCCATGGAAAGAGGCACCACCCTGAAGCCATCTCTACAACACAACATCACAAACGATGAATAAAAACCCGAACTGTTGGCATAAAGGTTGTACCCAAACCTGCAACAACAAAATAACCAAGTATACTTCCACCCAAGGGTGAAAGTAGGGTACAATCCAATTCCTAGTAGGATACCACCAATAAGATATTCCATGCGATTAACATTCAATGATGAAAAGCATGCATGTTTTCAAAAACATGTAATTTCTAGATACAATTTCTAAAAGATGCAACTAAAGAAATCAGTTTTCAAGTGGGTTAATTTAAATAATAAAAACTTTTAAAATAAACTACAAAGATACTGAGTTTTACATCCAAAAATATCATATTCCAATTATAAGTATAAAGGATCTAATGATAGCAAGCAATAGGAAAATAACCCCTAGGCACTAGCTCATTGTGGGTCCCAGGTACCTCGTATCTCGGTGAGAGTAACCATCACAAATATCTATTCTCGTGCACGAGCCACTAGTAGGGAACATACCCATAACTTAGTGGTCCCCAATAATCATCATAATAGTTTAGTTAGAGTTGTAAGCTTCAACCTTGCTATGTGAAACTGAGTCCAAACCCCACAAATTCACTAGCATACTAGTACAAGTCCACCCACCTAGATACTTGGGTTTTCACTTTGTGCTCAAACAAGTTCAATAAGTCAGGAAATATAATTTGCACATGAAAATATCATTTCCTCATAAAAAATTCACCAAACAGCCCACATGTATACCACACAAGTCACAAAATTCCACTTTTCATTCAAATTGATCTGAAATCCGACTCATAACAAAATAGCCCACACCACTTTTCACATTTTTTTTACACATCTACAAATCCATTAAATTTTTTTATAAAACCATTAAAATATATTAAAAATCACATAACATCCCACTCACATGTTACATAATACCCTTTTTCATAACCAAAATACATTTTGCACATCACACTCACACAAAACATCCCACATCACTTTCACATCTCTTACACACTTTAGTAAATCCTTCAAACATTTTTGTAAAATATTTCCAAGATGGAACACATAAAAAAAAGCCACTATCACATTTAAAATGTTCCATTTCAGAATATACACACTCCAAAACATTTTTCTAATATGGTCTCACCATTTACATAAATAAATAAATCATTCAAATATTTCATAAAAAGTTCCAAAGAGTATACCCAATCTTTTCACATAAAACCCATTTAAAAACCATATTTCAAGGACAAAACCACACCAAAACACTACCACAATATAATTGACAGCCCTAGAAAATTATTAAAACCACTTTAATGTGTTATAAAATCACCATTGATAATTCCATGAAAGATACAAATGAAAACACCCATTTTCATAAAATGATCTCAACAAGTATAACAAAGTATTACACAACAAAACTATTCCAAAAAACCCCTTCCAAGGCCCTAATAATACTAATGCATTACGAAACCATAATTTTCAGGCCAAACAGGATTTATTAAACCAATTCCATATGTTATGAAATACACCCAAATAATACCCCATGAGTTACACATGAAAACACCCAATTTCAAGTTAAAAAGCAACAATAAAATTAAATGCTTAACCAAATAAATAATAAATTGTTTTTCCCCACACCCAACATATTTTGAATATGAAAAATGTGTAAATACAGAATGATGACTCATCAATAATTTTTTACACATGGAACCACCTACCAAAAGTGTCGAATCCCACAAAACATTGTGCAAAACATCAACCGCACCACTGCCGCACCATGAGGATGATAAAAACATCCCTAGACCACAATATTTGACCAAAAAGTCACCAAATCAAATCCTAGGTTTTAAACCTAACTTCTTGACATTTTAGAACATAATTAAAGAGGGAGGAAACCCTAAGGGAAAAGGAAGAAACCAAGAAAGAACCACTTACCATGAAAAATATTGAAGAAATCACCCAAAATACACCAGTATCTTAATTTAAAAACATCAAAGAATTCAAGGGAGGCTCTAAAACGGTTTAATAGATCTTTTAGGAACTGGAATGTATGAAAAGGAGTGAGAAATGGAGTTATGAAATAATCAATTTACCTATTCAAATCTGGGAAATTTGAGGAATTCTGAGAAGTTTCATCCCTATTCGCGATGAAACCGAGCTCCAAAGAGTGGGATGAGAGCTTGGTGGCACATCTTGTGTATGTGGGCTCGGGGGAGAGTTATAAGAACAAAAAAATGTAAATATTGAAGGATATATTAAAGAATTATTTTTAATGCAAAAAATTAGGATTTCCGGAAGGCCCAATCCCTTAAATAAAAACCCATATCCACCATGATTATGGATTCCTAAATGGTACAAATTAATTTTTTTAGTGTTAATAGGTCAGGGGATGGAAAGTAGGATTTGGAATGGATGAAAAATGTTAAAAAATGAAGGAGTTATAGAGGAGTCAAAATTTATTTTTAATTCTGGAATTGGGCTCACGGTTTGGCCCAATTCATGAAAACTCACTCATTCCTCCATAAAAGTTTGGGAAACCTCAAAAAAAAAAATCATGAATAGAAGATAAATGAAATTTAACTTTAAAATAAGTCATTTATGTGAAAATTCTTCTAACCATGAAAACTTTCTATCCCTGGAAAGCCATAATAAGGCCAGATACAAAAACCAAACACAACCGATAAACCAAGATGTACTTCTTTGCCAAGTTTTTCCCCCAAGGGCCAAAGAAACTCCAATGATCAATTAAGGAATGATTAATCTCACAACCCAAACTTACACCACTTTCCTGAAAATATCAATCACATTCAAACTTTATCCCTAAAGAAAACACCTCAATCACTAACTGGACAAGACTCAAGCAATTCACCCAAATGAACAACAACTTCGAACAAGGATACACTTACCTTTCTTTAACTAAACCACTGGGTGCTCTCCAATCCCAATGTTTACTCAAGGAAGATGTTGGTAGCTAGATATTTATGAACGAGGCTACCTACTTCCAAGCCAAGATGATGGATAAATATGATCTATTGGTACGAGGGACACAAATAGGCACCCCACCATAAGAGACAACCTAAATTTTTCTGAGACAGAATCAGGACACTAAAGGGGGGAGGCCTAAACAGACTCCCTAGTACAATGGGTAGAATTCCATTAAATGTTTACAAAAGAATGTACATTAAAATCATAGTGGGTCTCCCCACCATCAGAACTGACCATCTTAACCGACCAGCATGGGCTGACACAGAATGACCAGAAAAAATTTAAAGACTTGGGAAGGGAATAGGGTTAGTCCACACGGTTTGGGAAACTGTGCACTAACTGTGCAGATCATTATTTCTGCATGGATTTTTGGAACACAATCAATACTAATCGTGCACAAACTATGTCCTCAGCATGTCTATCCAAATTTCTAACAATTCTCTAATTACTCAATAGAAACTAAAGGGGGATGGAATGAAATTAGGTGATGACATCGGTAAAAGGACATCCACCAATTTCCACCGAATGGGAACAATAGAAAAAATACGATGACACCAGAGGTTTGAAACTCTTCTTATCTTTCATACTGAGTATATGACATTGTACAAGGGTTTAAATGAACCTGGGATTTCCCCTGACTATGAGCCAACTTCTCTACAAGACCTATGGATAGAGATCAAATGATTGAAGCATCTTTGGCCTCGCAGTTAGTCTTTGGAAAAACCCTAAACGAGAATTCTTCTTTTGGTGCCACCAACCAATACACTACAATCCCCGATAAGATTGCCAATACATAACACATTCCAAAATCACCTTAACCTAATCCAATATTTCACTGAAAAAAGGGATTAAAAGATGCACACACATCATACCTTGTTTCTTCGGGTGATAAACAATAGAAGTAAAGAACACCTATACTCAACTTCCTCTAAAATGGAAGATTTTGATGTCTTTCCAAGGGATACATTCTCCCAACATAACAGGGACTCTTAGAGGATTTCAAGACTTTCACCTTTATGGTCAATCGAGCACATGACATCTCAAGGAGTCACTGAACAGGACCTTGTCAACTGATATAAACAATGCATAGAGAGGGACCTTATACAACATCCCAAAACAACACACAATTCTAGAGAGTAGCCACAATATCCTATCATGACCAAAATTCCCACACTGGTATTTTAATGTGAACTCCTTATTCTAAGAGACTATGAAGGACTGAGAGGACCTCTTATACACCATCCAGATACTCATCCATGCTAATAACCCCAGACCACATCCACCTTCGGAAAATAAGGAAACTTAAGAAGCCAAGGTCTCTTTCAACCTTCAATGGTCACTCTACCGCTACAAGAGGATACAAAAAAACCAAGAAAGGAATGGGTGTAGACTCAATCTAAAAATCTTAAGAAAAACATTCCATACATTGATCTACTAGAGGATCTTCCAATGGTGAAACAAATTGGGTTTCACTTCAGTTGTGCACTATCCCTTAATGGGGCATACCTAATCCAACGATTAAACCCAAGGATACAACCTAGATGTTATATTGGTCAATATATACCACATACCCGATCTAAAAATATGAAAGGAACCACCATAAAGGCGTCCGAAAACATTTCTCAGAAAATACCACTAACCAGCCCTTCAACACAGCTTACCGACCAAACACAAACCCAAAACACAGTACAAAAATGAGGGGTTCTTGGACTCAAAACATCCCACAACATCAACATTAAAAAAAACAAATAATACAAACCATCCTAAACTAGTCATAATGGCATCGTGTTTCTCCTTTAAAATATTGTTTTTTTAAATAAACAGTTCAGCGGTTAGTGTATCCACCAATGGTACCCCATGAGCCTCACAAATGCATGTTTCTTGTGCCATACCAGGCACCCTTCTCATATCAATCCTAAAACTCATCCATCCATTCCATAAACCATCCATCATCCCATATAACCCCATGCATGAGGTCACTCATGAAAATACCAAAGGTTAATAGAAAAACTCATTCTTCTTTTTAAAACCAAAATAATCAACCAATAATTCCTTTTTGTCTAGACCGCTAACCATGAAAACAAACCCAAATTACATCTTACCAAGATTTTTATAAAAGGAAAATCATTTAAATGAAAACTCACTTTCATGTCATAAACATTAATTTCAAAAACATCTCATCCCATTAAAACACCTTTCAGTAGTTTAAAAAACTCTATTGGAAACACTTTTTCAAAACCAACCTTGACATAGTTCATGATTTCAAAATAGGTGTAAACACACCATTTTCAATTCCAATAAAATTATGAAAATTCAGTTATACATTTTAAAAAATCTATCCATTATCTCATTATTAGATAATAATTTAACAAAATCATTATGCTTTTTAAAACCATGTCACTTTAAAACCAAAGTTCCAAGATTTCAAAACTAAAGAACACAAGATAATGCGAGAGGAAACTAGTTTCAGTGGGTGAATTGGACATATGGTTGGTAGCCATATTACAATCATTTCATCGTCACAAAGAGTGTTCTAGTAAATTTCCCCAGCTCCGCATGTCTTTCCACTCCTTGAGAGCTCACTGAGACCATTAACCCAACTCTCTTTTCATTTCCCCGAATCATTATCAGTCCAAGAAATCCAAAGGACTCATAGAAATCCCGACTTCCCCTAGAAACTCGAATACCATAATGAGGTGTGGTGATCAGGCACACTACACATAACCGAAATACCTTGTCCCAAAAATCATAACTCCATACTATCCTAATTGTTCCCCAAATAACGTGACCCAAATAGAGTGAACATCCTATGATACCATTTTGTTACGAACCAGATCTTGTTGCCACAAAAACCGGCACCAAACCCAGACCGCGACATGGCCTGAAGGGAATTACCAATTACCACAGGATGGAAGATGTTCATGGGTATCCTAAAATGAAGTTTGGGATGATTTACCTGAGTTTATAAACATTAAACAACAAACAAACTCAATAAAAAAATCGGAATTTTCAACTAAAACTGTCTTTTGAAAAATTTTATAACTGAATTAAATAAGTTAAAACTATGTTTAAAGACAATTAAAATGGTAAGAAACCAAATAAGGAAATACCAAGAACCTCCCCATGGAAAGAGGCACCTCCCTCAAGCCATCTCCACAACACCGCATCACAAAGGACCGGTAAAAACCCGAATTGTTGGCACAAAAGTTGTACCCAAACCTGCATCAACAAAATAACCAAGTCTACTTACACCCAAGGGTGTATGTAGGGTGTGATATAATTCCTAATAGAATACCACCACTAAGAGATTCCATGCTATAAACATTCAAAGATGAAAAGCATGCAATTTTTCAAAAACATGTAATTTCTAGTTACAATTTCTAAAAGACGCAACTAAAAAAATCAGTTTTCAAGTGGGTTAATTTAAAAAATAAAAACTTTTAAAATAAATGAAAAAGATACTATGTTTTCCATAAAAATATACCGTATGATGATGGTAATTATAAAGGATATAATGAGCCCAAGCAATAGGAAAATAACCACTAGGCACTAGCTCGCTGTGGGTCCGAGGTACCTCGTATCTCGGTGAGAGTATCCATCACAAATATCTGTTCTCGTGCATGATCCACTAGTAGGGAACATACCCATAACCTAGTGGTACCCAATTATCATCATAATTTTTTAGTTAGAGTTGTAAGCATCAATCTTGCTAAGTGAAACTGAGGCCAAACCCCACGGATTCACTAGCATACTAGTACAGGTCCACCAACCTAGATACCCGAGTTTTCCCTTTGTGCTCAAAAAAGTTCAACAAGTTATGAAATATACTTTTCACATGAAAATATCATTTTCTCATAAAAAATTCACCAAACATCCCACATTTATACCACAAAAGTTACAAAATTCCTCTTTTCATTCAAATTGATTTGAAATCCGACTCACACCGTAATATACCACAACACTTTTCACATTTCTTTATCACTTCCGAAAATCCAATAAACAATTTTATAAAACCATTAGAATATATTTAAAATCACATAACAGCCCACTCACATGTTACATAATACCTTTTTTCATAACCAAAATACATTTTTCACATCACACTCACACAAAACATCCCACATCACTATCACATCTCTTACACACTTTAGTAAATCCTTCAAACATTCTTGTGTAATATTTCGAAGATGGAACACATCACAGAAGATCCACTATCACATTTAAAATGTAACATTTCCGAATATACACACTCCAAAACATTTTTCCAAATGGTCTCACCACTTACATAAATCAATAAATCATTCAAATTGTTCATAAAAAATTCCAATGAGTATACCCAATCATTTCTCATAAAACCCATTTAAAAACCATATTTTAAGGAAAAAACACACTAAAACACTACCAAAGTATATTTGGAAGCCCTATAGAAATTTATAAAACCACTTTCAAGTGTTATAAAATCACCATGGATAATACAATGAAAGATTCAAATGAAAACCCCCATTTTCATAAAATGATCGCAACAAGTATAAAAATGTTTTACACAACAAAGCTATTCCAAAAAACCCCTTCCAAGGTCCACATGACACTAATACATTACCAAACCAGAATTGGTAGGCCAAACAAGATTTAGTAAACCAATTCCATATGTTACGAAATACACCCAAATAATACCCCATGAGCTACACATGAAAACGCCCAATTTCAAGTTAAAAAGCGACAATAAAATTAAACACTTAACCAAATCAATCATAAATATTTTTTGCACCACACCAAATATATTTTGAATATGGAAAATGAGTAAATACAACAAGCTAACTCATCAATAATTTTTTACACATGGAACCACCTATCGAAAGTGTCAAATCCCTCAAAAAATGGTGCAAAACATCAACCGTACCACTCCCGCACCCCAAGGAAGATAAATCCAGCCCTAGACCAAAATATTTGACCAAAAAGTCACCAAATCAAACCCTAGGTTCTAAAACTAACTTATGGACATTTTAGTACATAATTAAAGAGGGAGGAAACCCTAAGGGAAAAGGAAGAAACCAAGAAAGAACTACTTACCATGAAAAATATTGAAGCAATCACCCAAAATACACTAGTATATGAATTTGAAAACACCCAACAATTAAAGGGATATTATAACAATGTTTAAGAGATTATTTAGGAACTGGAATTGATGAAAAAGAGTGAGAAATGAAGGATTAATGAAATAATCCATTTACCTATTCAAATTTCGGAAATTTGAGGAATTAAGAGAAGTTTCATCCCTATTCACAATGAAACTGAGCTCCAAAGAGGTTGAGAAGAGCTTGGGGGTGTGCTTTGTGTATGTGGGATCGGTTGAGAGTTGGAAGAAAAAAAATTTAAATATTTAAGGAGATATTAAATAATTAAAAAATATTTTTAATGCAGGAAATGGGCTTTTGGGCATGCCCAATCTCTTAAATAAAAACCCATAACCACCATGATTATAGATTCCTAAATGGTCCAAATTAATTTTTTGGTGTTGATAGGTCTGGGGATGAAAATTATGAGTTGTAATGGATGGGAAATGTTGAAAAATGAAGAAGTTATAGGGGAATAAAAATTTATTTTTAAATCTGGAATTGGGCTCACGGTTTGGCCCAATTCATGAAAATTCACTCATTCCTCCATAAAAGCTTGGGAAACCTAAAAAAAACATGAATAGAAATTAAATGAAATTTAACTTTAAAATAATTCATGTATGTGAAAAAACTTTTGGTCAAACACACCAAGAATTTCATTAGTTCTCATGATTTATACTTTACATTAAAAAACATTAATGTATCCAACCTTTGGTGTATTATTTTTCCCTAACTCGTAGAGTGTTTTCTTTAGGATTGGACTTGCTAGAAATATTTAAATGACATTACATATTTTCTTAAAAGTTTTAACCAAAAATATGTTTACATTATATATTCCTATAACGTAGTTCTAATTTATTTCAATGTCTTGTTACACCTATCAATAAATCATTTCTTTTGAGGTGTTATTAGTGAAGATAAGGTATGATTAATACCATGTCCTAAGAAAAATGAATTCAATTGATGAATCAAAAAGTATCCCCATGGTCACTACTCAATGTTACAATTTTGGAATGTTATTCATTTTTTAAAATTTTAAAAAATTAACAAAAATAGAGTAGGCTTCACTCTTAAATTTTAAAAATAAAAATCTGAGTAAATCGATAAAAACATTGACTAAATTATAAAAAAAGGATTTACCTCCAATCCTTGTTGTTGTAGATGGTCCAAAAAATTTCATATGGATTATTTTTTAGTATCAAGTTGTAGATAACTATTTAAATGAAAAAATAGTTGTTTTTTGTTGATTACTATATAGTACGAATCACATACTCTCTTTTTAGAAAAATTATGTCTTGGTAAAACTAAAAGTAAATTTATTTTGAATAACTTTCCTATTGAATGAAAAATATAACTTCTAATTATCCTATTCAAAATACATTATTAATTTATTTAATAATTCATTTATTTTAGATTTTGTTTAATAATTGAATAAATATCTAAGTTGTAAAAAATTTCTACTCATGGTGGTTTAAATTTAATGGACATTTCTTTGATGACTTAGCTCGAATTGTTAGAAAAGTATACAAGGTAACCGTTATCAAAAAAATAAAAGATACTCATCATGTTATTCTTATAACCACCCAAGTATTTAAAAATAAATTGAAATTTATAAAACACTAAAACATTATGAAACAACACTTTGTATAAGGTAATAGTTAGAAACTAGCCATTAAGTATAATTTTTCCTCTTTCATGATTTGAATTTCGAAAAACAGACATCCACGGTTGTGATCAGTAGGTTATTTAGAGTCTAATAGAACCAAATTAATTTTTGATGAATAGTAACATAAATTATGAATAGTAATTTGACCCTTATGAATAGTAAATCACATTATTATTTTATTGTATTAAGGTTATAAGATAATGAGATCTTGATTAATATTTCAAGGTGATATAAAATGAGTTAAAGGTTTAATTTTTTTTCGAATAAATTTTGATTTTATTCAAAAATTAAATTAACCATATTTAGAAAATTATTTTTAAAAACTTCAGTTAATTTTTTAATTCTACACATCTAAAAATGGTTAGGGTGATTTTTTTGGGATTTTTCTAAAATACATGAATTTTGGTGAATAGTGAAATGCGATAATTTGAAAATAAGCTAAGCACTAGAATTATTGTGTCATAAATATTATATGGTGATGATCTAAGCCCATTATCTCAAACTTAAATGAAATTATTACTATTTTTGGTCACATGAATCAATAATATTCATAGTCTAGATCAAAAATATTAAACTAATGTCTAAAATAATTGAAAACCTCTCCTCCCCTATAAATACCACCCTCACCCCCTCTTACTCTGACACATATAATGCTTTGATAATTGTATAAATTATTCAAAATAACCTTCTCAAGTCCCTTACCCATGGATGAGATCCACTGGTCTCACCAAAAGTCCTAAAAAAAATCCTTTAAGGAGGATCTCAAGGGTAAGACGTCAAGAGGTGAAAATCCTCTTTCATTTTCTAGTGTATTCATTTCAATTTCGTTTCTTTTATTATATTCTCTTACGCTACCATTGTCCAAGAGGAATGAAATATATAGTATCTTATATATTCCGTATTCTTATCATGTTTATGAACAAATTCATCATCATTCTTCTTCTCCTCTCCCACTTATTCTATAAAATAAAAACATGGTCCGTGAGGTACCGATTTACCAAAATCATGGACAATGTGTTTCCAATTTCCTTTACATCCCTCAAATATGATCACAAAACCATTTTAATGGTTTGAAAATAATATTAATTATATGATAAAACCCCATTTATATTCTATAATGAACTTATATCTAATATTTTTGTTATATGACGAAAATGGTTCATGATTATTGAAGAACTACTAAACTGATCTAAACGAATTTTGATAATGAATTATCTAATGATTCATCCTCATAACATATAAATTTTTTTTATTTAGGTAATAATTTAATATTTTGGAAAAATATTAATTCTATTTCATTCCTCTTTTGTATTTTCACTTCCCTTCGATAATGAAATACGTTACAAACCGACCATGGAAATCAGGCGAAGCACGCACCCAAAACAATGGAAATAACAAAATATTACTAATAAATGGGTCGAATGATGTTAAAATATGATCATATAAGGTGTTATAAAAATGATTATGTTTCTGAAATCTATTAATAACACTCTTTTAACCATTATAATGTAGTTTTAAAATGTTTTTAGTAATCCAAACCCTAGGTAAAGGAATTATTAACCCAATTTCCATTCTTTGGGTTAACATTATACTTCATTAATTGTGTGGTTTTAAGAACCTTTTTGTGAGGATTTTTTTATTATATTATGTTATATTTTTTTTATAGTTTATTCACATATTACTATTTTACTATTGATTCTCATGTCAATTATATGATATTTTTAAGGGAATTTTCTTATAAAATCCTCTTTTGAAGTACTAGTTTTACAAAATTCAAAATGAATATTTTTAATAAAGTTTTATTGTTTGATGATTATGTTATGGTTATTTGGATTTTTTTATGATGAATGTTGGTACCTATATCTACATTCAATTAATAGGGTATGTGTAATTTGGAGGTAAGTCGTATTATTACTCTATGTGTAATTACAATGATTACACCATAAGTTAGCCGTGAGGGTTACAAATTGTAAGGTAGTTGTGACATTTACAAATTATAAGGTAGACATGATGGTTAAAAAACTATGTAATTAAATCCCCAATATTATTTTATGGTTTAATTTAATTACTTTATGTTATATATAAATATCATGTTTCACAAAGTAAGTATATATGGGTGATATGTATGTATTTTAGAAAATTATTTCATATGTTTATAAGTATTCATAGACTAATGGCTTCTTTACTTTTTTTTATATCCCTTTCTGAGAATTTTATCATAATACCTTATTTTGAATTTTTTTATTAGGTTATAATGGTGTGTTAGGGAAATAAGTAATTCAAGTTAAATGTTGTAAAGTTTGGTCAAAGAAATCTTATTGTTGTTTTGTTTTAAAAGATTAATGTTTTGGAAGAAATGGATATTGTTTTTTTGTACCAACTTTGTATTCATATGGGTTTATATGTATTATTTATTTCATAACATTTTAAAATTATAAATTGAAAATATCATTGGGAATGTAAATAATTTAATTCTAGTTGAACTAACTTGATTATGTAATGTTTAAGACAATGTCCTTATAGTTTATATTAGATAATAGTTTAGATAACATTAGGAGTTACTGTGATGTTAATAGAATACCATAAATGATTTTACCTTACTTTTATGGTTATATGGTATATAATTTAATGATTACCATGTTTCTTCATCTAATATATGTGTTTTATGAATGGTTTTCCACAGAAAATATTGGGAAGCTAATGTTGGATAGAACCAATAGGCTGACATCTTTCTGAATCCGCACCTAGGAATGGCTTGAATTGGAAACTAGTAGTTTGGGACAATAATGGATTAGTAGATGTAGGTAATAAATGTCTGTGGTATCCGTGCAAGAGAACAACTAGAGATACCACAAAGAAACATGAAGATAATGGAACATTTTATGAGGTAATATCCTCATGCTTTTAGTGGATCTTCAAAACCAGTGGCATCTGAAAGATGAATTAAATTCCTTGAAAAGATATTCGATGTCCTGGGGTGTTGAAATATAATGAAGGTAACTATTTCAATTTATCATTTTTAAGGTTAATTTGATCAGTGGTGGTTAGCAGTCAAGAATATTTGGGATAGAGAGGACATTAAATCCTTAGAGTGTGATGAATTTAAAATTATTTTCCTAAAAAAATATTTTCCTAAGGTGGGTTGACTTAGGTTGGAAAAGAAATTCCTTGAATTTAAACTAAAGGAGAAAGATTATATGGATGTGTATGAAAAAAACTTCATCTGACTAGTCTTGTATGCTCCAAATATTATTCTTGATCTTGATGTGAAAATCAACCATTTTTACTCAGGATTGAAGCCAAGATATCTAAGGGAATTGGCATCCCGTGAGTGCAAAAGTTATGAGAATCTTTTTTGAAGTGCTGATAGGGTAGAAATAGAGTTTTATGATGATCAAATTTACTTTGAAAACAAACAAAAGAAGCAGTATTGATGGAAATATATGGGTAAGAATCAATCAAATAAATCTGATGGTAAGAAAGTTTAGTTTCCAATTTCTGAAGTGTGGTAAAAATAACACTGGGGAATGCCTTACTAAAAATAAGAAGTGTTTTAGATGTGGTAAGTTTAGTAATATGGCCTAAGATTTTAATGAAAATGATCGTAAGATGAACACTGATAAGAAAACACTAAACTGTTTTTAATGTTTTGAGATGGGTCATTATGAAAATGCTTTCCCAATAAAAGATCTGAATGATGCAAAGAATCCAGACTATAAGTAGAAAGGTGCAGTGAGATCCTTTGGGACTACATCAACAGATGTTCGTCCATCCAATGAAGTGGAATCATGTATATTGTTTGTTCACTCATATTTTCCTAATGTTTTTTTCGATACGAGGTCTAAACATTCATTTATATCTGATAAATTCTCTAGTAAATTGGAAATATCACCTCAACAAATGAGATCGGAACTTGTGGTTAAAACACCAGGGTGAAATATTTCAACAAAAAGGTATTATAATAATATTCATGTTTTTATATATATAAATACATTACATAAAAACCTTTTTTCACTTTTTAGAGTTTGATGTCATTATAGGTATGAATTAGATTTCTACTTTTATCATGATAAGATGGATTATAGAGCTAAAGAAGTTGTTTTTCCGAAAGAGTTTCAGTTTGTATACAAGAATGAACCCATACAATTGATTACATATTTGTAAGCTAGGAAACTTTTTAAATATGTAAATAAATGTTGTCTTGATCATATTTTTTAAAACAAGGTAACTATTCAGATTAATGATGTTCCAATGGTAAATTAATATCTCGATGTTTTTACGAATGATTTACTAGGTGTTATAATTGATCAGAATGTTGAATATACAATTGACTTAATTCATGATTCTAAGCCAATTTCAATTTTCCCTTTATGAATGGATCAAATGGAAATTTTAGTGACGACCTGAGGTATGGGTACCATCAGTTGCAAGTAATGGAAGAAGACATCCTGAAAGCCATGTTACATACTAGATATGTTAATTATGATTTTTTTATTCCATTTGCATTAACTAATAAAATTTATGTATTAATGAATCTTTTGAATAGAATATTTCATTTGTTCTGACATAAGTTTGTGGTTATATTTATTGATGTAATTTTGGTATTTTCTAAAAGTAAAGAGTATCTTTAAAAACATATAAGGGTTATTTTTCAAACCTTAAAAGAAAAGAAGCTATATGTAAAATTTAGACGGTGTAAATATTGGTTGTAACATGTTTCTTTACTTGGGAAAATTGTAAATAAGGATGGAATAATAGTTTATCATACTAAAATAAAATTGGTAGATGAATGGACAAGACCTAAAAATGTTATAGAGATTCTTAGTTTTCATGAATTAGCAGGTTATTACTGATGATTTGTTAAAAACATTACAAGGTTATCTATCCTGCTAACTAAGTTAACACGAAAAGGGGTTAAATTTGTTTGGATAGAATAAGGTGATGTTTTTTTGAGGAACTAATTATGGGATTAGTGAATGCACCAGTTTTGGGATTGACTTGTAGAAATGGTGAGTTTTTCATCTTTAGTGATGCTTCATTAAAGGGAATTGGTTGTTTTCTGATGAAGAATGATTAGGTAAATGATTTTTCATCAAGACAAATAAAACCTCATGAGTTAAATTATCCCACCCATGATTTGGAGTTAGCAGTTTTGATTTTTTCTTTTAAAATTAAGAGGCATCATTTATAAGGTTCCAAATGTGAAATATATACCGACCATAAAATCCTGAAATATATATTCACTTAGAAGGAATTAAACACGAGGTAGAGAAGATGGGTTACTTTACTGAATGGGCCAAAGGCATTCATTTTTATTTATTTTTTATAACCCCTGCTTTTAAGGGATAAGGGGGAACCCTTACAAGGCCCATAGGCTCAGATATTACATGGCCCATAGTCTTAGGAGATTACATGACCCGAAGGTCTTAGGGAATTCAACCAGACTATCTACAAGGAACTGCCCCTCCCCAGCATCTGCATCCTGATAGTAGCTCTCCACCTTTTCATGACTGTCTGTCAAGGCTTCCCATGAAAGCATAGGCTAGTAACAATGGAATAGCCATACCCTCTCATTCTAACAATCAATTTGGATCTGCTCGGGTGAGTGCACCTGCTCTGAATCCTCTTCTGGGGCTGCTCTTTTTTTAGTGTGTCTAGGGCCTGCATTCATGTGGCCCGAAGGCCTTGGGGTGTCCCTAAGGGCTTAAGGTGGCCCGAAGGCCTTGAGAATCAATTTCCCCAAAGACCTTGGGTAAAAAACATCATGCATCATTAACCATGTTACATTTAGAACATGACCCTTGATTAATTATTTGATGTATTTTGGCATGGATGTTGTTGGTGATAGAAATTACACTGTTTTTTTAGGTTTTAGTGCAGTCATCCTTGTCAAACAGAATTAAGAAAGTGCCGAAGGAATATGGTGAGCTATAAAAAAGGTATAATTGGACAAAATGGGTTATTTTCTAGAATTTAAACTTGATAAAGATTTTCTTTTGAGATTTGGAAAATGAATATGCGTGACATATGATTTCCAAATTAATATATAATTTTTGGGTGAATCTCATAGTTCCCCATTTTTAGTTCATCCTGGTAGTACCAAGATGTACAAAGACCTTCGAGAGTTCTAATGGTGGGATGGAATGAAAAATGATATTGCATATTTTTCCATGAAATGTATGACATGTCAACATGTTAATGCAGAGATACAACTAGAAAAGTGGATGCTTCAGCCTTTTAAAACTATAGAGTGTGTATGGGATAATATATCCATTTACTTCATGGTGGGACTACCAAACAGTTCTCGATGTACTAATGTGATTTGGGTAATTTTTGATCGGATGACTAAATCTTCATATATTATTCCTATACGAGATACCATGTATTTGGATCCACAATCTTGACTATAAATTAAATTGATTTTTAGGTTACATGAAGTTCCACTTTCCATTGTATCTGCCCGTGATCTTAGGTTGACTTATAACTTTTTGAAAGGCCTTCAGAAGTCATTAGGAACAAAATTAAACTTCATCACTTATTTTCATCCTCAATCTGATGGACAGAGTGGGAGAAAAATTAAGACAATGGAGGATATGTTTCGAGGTTGTTCAATAGACTACCAAGGAATTTAGGATCATCATCTTTATTTAGTTGAGTTTTCTTATAATAATAGTTTTCATTAAAGTATACAGATGGAACCTTTTGAGGCATCATTTGGGAAGCGGTGTTGAACTCCGGTTTTATGGGATGAATTCCTAAAAAGGAAGTTGATGGGAACAAAATTAGTAGAGTAAGTGACCAAGAAAGTGAAGATGATCTAGTAACACATAAGGAAATCTTAGAGTAGGTAGAAAATTTATGTAGATGATAAAAGTAAATACTTATCTTTCAAGGTAGGTGATCATGTTTTTCTAAAATCTTACCATGGAAAATTGTTATGTGTTTTGGTAATAAAGGAAAGCTAAGTCCATGGTTCATTGGAACCCATGAAATCCTAGATAAGGTTAGAACAATTTTATATTGAGTAGATTTTCCTCAGATTTTATATTAGGTACACAATGTTTTTCATGTTTCGATGTTGGGAATGTATGTTCTAGATTTTTCTCATGTTTTGAGCCTAGAAATAGTTCATCTGGAAGCGAACATTTCTTATGAAGAGAAACCTGTTTAGATTGATGATCAAAGAGAACAAGTATTTTGGAATAAGGAAATCCACCAACTAAATGTTTTGTGGAGAAATGACAGGTTGATGAAGAAACATGGGAATCTGAAAATGCTCTGAGCGAAAGGTACCCTCACATATTTAATGAGTAAACAAAAAGGACACAATTTACAGAAGGTGTGGGGAATGTTACACCCCATGGATATAAAAATAAATTGAAATTAATGAAATATTAAGACTCTATGAAACAACATCTTTTTTTAAGAAGTTAACTATAAACTAGCCGTTAAAATAATTTTTCCACTTTTATGATTTGAATTTCAAAAAACAAACATATATAGTTGCGATCAGTAAGTTATATGAAGTCTGATATAACCAACTTGATTTTTAATGAATAGTAACATACCCTTATTAATAGTAATATGAATAGTAATATTAATCTTATTAATATTAAATCATAGTATAATTTTATTGTCTTAAGGTAATAATATAATGAGATGATGATTAAAATTTCAAGGTGATATAAAATGAGTTTAGTTTTAAAATTTTTATTTTTCGAATAAATTATGATATTTATAAAAATATAAATTATTCATATTAGGAAATTATTTTCAAAAAATGGAGTTCATTTGTGAATTATACACGTTGAAAAATGGTTAGGGTGAATTTTTGGGATTTTTCTAAAATACTTGAATTTTTGGGAATAATGAAATACTATAATTTGTAAATAAGCTAAATACTTGAATTATTTTGTCATAAATCTTATGTTGTGATAATTTAAGCCCATTATCTAGAACTAACATGAAATTATTACTGTTTTGGTTCACAATAATCAATACTATTCAAAGTCTTGAGAAAAAATATTAAACTAATGACTTTAATAATTGAAAACCCCTCCTCTCATCCACTATAACTACCAACCTAACCCCTTACTCTCAAACCTATCTGGCTTTGATAATTGTCTAAATTCTGAAAATTTCCCTTACCAAGGCCCTTTCCCTCTTCTAAGATCTTCTGGTCTCACCAAAAGGCCAAAAATAAAGTCCTTAAAGAGGATCTCGAATAGAAGATATCGAGAGGTAAAACCCCTCCTTCATTTTCTTGTGTTTTCTACTCAATTAATTTTATTTTATTATATTATCTTACCCTACCCTTATCCAACTATAATGAAAAATATAGTATCATATATATTATATATTCTTATAATTTTTTTGAAAAATTCATCATCATTCTTCTTGTCCTCTCCCACTTATTCTACAAGAATAAAAACACCGTCCGCGATGTACCAATTTACCAAAATCACGGACAATTTGTTTCCAATTTCCTTTAAATACTTTAAATATGATCATAAAACCATTTTAATGGTTTAAAACTAATTTAATTTTTATGATATAACCTCATTTATTTTATTTAATGAACTTTTATACATGATGTTAAGTTATATAATGAAACAATTTTGTGATTATCACAGAAGCACCAAAATGATCTAAACGAATATCAGTAATTAATTTTCTAATAATTCATCCTCATACCGTTTAAAAAAATTATTTTGGGAATAAATTAATATTATGTAAATATATTAATTCCATTTCATTCAACTTCTTGAGTTTCACATCCATTTTAAAAAGAAATACGTTACGAACCGTCCATGGAAATCATGTAAAGCATGCCCCCGAAACAATGGAAATATAAAAATATTACTAATAAATGGGTTGAATGATGTTATTAGATGATTATATAAGATGTTATAAATATTATTATGTTTCTATAAAATATTAATAATACTCTTTTAACCATTATACAAGAGTTTTAAACAAGTTTTAAGTAAGACCAACCTGGGAAAAGAGAATTCCGAACCCAATTTCCATTTTTGGGTTAACCTTCTACTTCATTAACTGTGTAGTTTTATGATCATATGTGTGATGAATTTTGGTTTATATTATATTATATTCTATTCATTTATAGTTTATTCACATATTTCTATTTTTATATTTATTATCATATCAATTATATGATTTTTTAAGGGTCTTTCCATATAAAATCCTCTTTTGAACTACTAGTTTTACAAAATTCAAAATATATGTTTTTTTGAAAGTATTATTTTTTTAATATTATGTTATGGTTATTATGCATTGTTTATGATTAAGTGTTGGACCTATATCTCACTCCAATTCATTGGGTATGTATAATTTGGTGGATTTCTATATGGTTACTCCATGTGTAACTACAACGATTACACCATAAGGTAGCCATGGGGGCTAAAAATTGTAAGGTAGCCGTGAGGGTTACAAATCATAAGGTAGCCATGATGGTTATAAAACTAAGTAATTAATACCTCTAGATAAATTTATGGTTTTATTTATGTACTTTATGTTAAATTTAAATCTCATGTTCTAAAAATAAGTATATATGGGCGAGATGTATGTCTTTTTGAAAATGATTTCATATGTTTATAAGTATTCATGGACTAATGGTTTCTTTCCTTATTTTTATATCTCTTAATAAGATTTTTATGATCATACAATGTTTTTAAATGTTTTTCATCGGTTAGAATGTTGTGTAAGATAAATATGAAAGTCTAGTTAAATGTTATGAAGTTTGGTCAAAGAAATATTGTTGTTGTTTTTTTTAAAAGTTTTATGTTTTGGAAGAAATGTATACTGTTTTATTATAAATTTTTTTTAATCTTGTGGGTCGATATGTATTATGTTTTTCCTAAAATTATAGAATTATTAACTTTAAAGATATTTGGGAATTTAAATATGTTAAATCTAGTTGAATTATCTAGATTATGTAATTTTTAAGGGTGTGACCATTTAATTCTTATATCCTTAAATATAAATAACTTTGTTGATGAGAACTGGATTTGGATTTCCAACTGATCTAAATCCACTAATTTTTCGTTCAATATTGTCACCAAATGTGACATAGCCTCTATAAATCTTGTATAATGAGTGAATGATTTAAAAATATACACTCATATATCTTGACAATCCACTATCAATATACCACTTATCATTGGTATTATAAAACTATTTGCACACAAAAGTTATCAAACAAGAATTGGTTTTGGCACCCATATTCTCTTGGGTTCGGAAATGTTAGCAACTGAGGATTTTGGGATCCAATTTTTCTTCTACTATTTAGAAATTACATCAATGATTTTTGATAGATATTTTGATATTACCGTTTGTTTAATGTATTAAAATTGGTTAATTTTAAGACTAAATATAGTGGTATAATTTCAAATTTATTTATAATGATAATATTTAACTTCATGCAGAATTTTATTTTTACAACTAGGAACCAAAATTACTATATATTTTAAGTTTATCCCTATTACTACGTATTCCAAATTATCTTATATTTTTGTTATTTTTACCATAATTTGATCGAGATATATTTCCCATGCTATAATGACACTTAAAATATCGTTAAAATATTTTACTTCATTTTTAATATTTTACTTTTATCATCATGACCAACATCAGAGAGGATATATTTGTCTTGTATTGTTTTTAAATTTGAAATCTAATTTCTCATATCATCCTTTTTATTTATCACATCAATGTAATATTGTCTAGGGGTTTTTTCTTATTTTGCATGTGATAATTTTTATATTATATAATTGTAAAATATTAATTTAATTCTTAAAATTCTAAATTTTTAGTTTCAATTTCATATTAATTGTCAGAAGAGTAAAAAAATTACCTCTATACCGTGTGCTTTAAAACACATTTTTTCAGTATTATTTGTGAGTTCAGCTTTAGATTAAAAATTTGATTCATCACTAGAGTCATATGAAGCACTCAAGGAAGACTTCATTTCATTATATTTTATCTTTATATTGATTACCATCTTGAGAAACTTCCTCTCAGACATCTTTTGGTCTTGTAGTTGAGGGATGTCAGTCTTGATATTCCCAATTTCTTATACTTATAACAATTGAATTCTATAGTATTTCCATAATTATTTGGCTAATTTTAAAAGTATTTCAATAATAATCTTTTACTATTATATAATATTTTATCTTCTTAGAAAATTGAGCATGTTCACCATAAAAATAAAAACTATTTGAGTGTTCTTTAATGGATGAGTTAGATTGAGATATTGTATTTGATTTCATTTCTTCCTATGAATTAGAAACTTTCAAAGAATAACTATAATTATTAAATATATTACTATCTATATCCTCATCATCTATTTCATCCTTGTGCATCATGAGTGTTCAAATAATAATTTTTATTTTTAAATATTTCACAGTAGTAGATAGCTTAATGGAAACTGAAATTCTTCTCTATTTGAGAGGTAAAACTCTGAAAACATTAAATCTTTGGTTGGTTTAAAGAAAAGGATTACCTAAAGAAACAATATTGTTTATAATGTCAGTTATTGATCCATTAATTTTAGTGATTCTCTCACCATCAATCATTTTGAAGCTGTAAAACATCATTTTCATAGCGTTGAACCATTTTTGTCCAATGTTATATGTTCCTTCATAATGTACTGATCTATTTTTCCACATTCCATGTGTTATAGAATATTGAGAAATAGTATTGAACTAATATGGATAAATTCCACATATAAATTCATTCATATATTTGGATTTTGGATCATATTTGGATCCTGAGATAGAATATAATAAATTTTATATACTCTATATTATTAAATTTATGCACTAAAATTGCACTCTATGCAATAATATATATATATACATATATATATATATATATTTGATGAAGATAACATATAGATCATTCATAAGATGCATGGAAATTTCTTTCATATGATGCATGTAATATGTATACATTTTACATGCATCTGATGCATGTATACTAAAAATATATCTAAAACCTCAATGAGATGGAAATTGTAAATGAAATTTCTCACCCACACAATTTAATTTAGATTGAAGTATTTTAATAAAGGCTTTGTTAAAAAATATTAAAAAACATTAATGAAGGACATATCGTGGTTATTTTTTGATATTACCCAATTATTAAATCTAGTTTTAACATTTATGAAGATGTATCAGATAGTGATTATAAAAGGATAAATGGATTTTCACATTTTGGTGTGTCTTAATGTGTCCATTTGATATAGAATTTGACTATTAGTTCATGAAAATATTTAGGTAAGATCCTTCCTCTCGAACCCCCATTCGTCTCTCCCTGAGAAAGTTCGACCACCCCTTCGTTTACATAAGGTGTCCTCAGAACTAGATCGGGATCCAACAGATGGTGTTCCCCACTCATAGGTAGTAGGTTTTGAATCAATTAATCCTCATGATATTCCATTGTCATTCTCTTGTGAACTTGGGGAATGAATTCTTTTACTACACTTTCCCACATACATTATTTTTATGGTTTATTTACACATTGATTTGTGAGAGGCAGATCTTCATGATTTTGGGTTTTGAACCACTTTATTGGATCATATACGATCCAAAAAAACCCATCAGTGGTATAAAATCATATTCCTATAAGAATTAATTTTTTTCTTCAATTTTTGAGAATGCCATAAAAAACATTCAATTAAGGTTATCTTTACATAGATGGGTCAACATAAAGGTAATAATGAGTTTACATTTACATAGAGGGGTCAACATAAAGGTACTTAAATTTCCCCTTTTAAATACAAGGTCAATGTAAACATATGTGTAGCTTATAGTTACATAGAACATATACATAAGGCTAACTGCTCATTTACATTTATACCGAATATTACATTATTCCTCTATATAAAGGTAATCGAAATTTTACCTTTTCACAATAGTTAATCTTTTATCATAAATTTAATCACATATTGCATTTACATAGGTCTCTGCATAAAGGTAAGGTGACAAATTCTTTATAAAAATTTTAGGACATTTATTTTTATATGGTTTATAAAAAATTTATAATTCATATAAAATAGAATTGTGGGTATATTATAATTTTTAAAAATTTTATAAATTAATTAATTTAAGGTTTTTGTAATTAATTGAAATAAATATTTAATAAGATTTTATTTATAAAACATGAAAAATATTTTAGGTTATATTTTAAAATACCATATACAAAATAATATAGCATAATTTATGATTTAAAAATAAAATTTTTATGTTGAAATCATAAAATATAATTTATAAAAGGTTATAACATTATGAATGAGGAAATGATAAATAATGGTTTTTTTTATTTTCAATTAGGAATTCTTCAAGAACACTTAATTTGGATCTGTTCAAATCAATTGAGTCCTTAGTTTTAGAAATTATTTAAACTATATCAAAATTCATTTGGATTATTTATTTAATATTGGTTTAAATAAAATTAAAATATATGTTATATGGATTATGTAAAATGTTTACATGGCATTAATTGTATTATAAAATTTCTATAATTCATACAATATTAAATACTAAAATAGTATTATCATATATCCAAAATTCTGAACAATTCATAATTATTTACACTATAAAATGTTCATATTTAGAATTTTAGTATATAAATAAAATTTATAATGGGTGGTTTTATCAATTAATTAATAATAAATGGTTTATAGTTAATGCATTAAATGTTTTTAAAAAATTAAAAACATTCCTTTAATATTATATGGTTGTTATTATTAATATTATTTTCAATATAATATGGTTAATAAATGTTTTGAAATCATAAATAAAAGTTATTAATTATATATAATCATTATAATTTTTTAATATATTTTTCCTTTAATATTATAAATTATTTATGAAATAGTTTATAAATCATATAAATGTGGATAAAATATAAAAAAATTAGAGCAAAAATTACACATTTTTTAATATTAATTAATTTTGAAATAGTTCAAATTAATAAAATACATTATTTAATGATATTATATAAACCACATTAATTTTTTTCTCAAATTTAAAAGGAATAAAGGATAAAATAATATATAATATAATATATATAAATTATGTTAATAGGTTTTGATAATATAAATTTAATAATAAAAGATTTATAATTCAAAAAATTCATATTATTATCTAAAATGAAATATAATGAAAATATGTTATATTTAATATTAAAATAATATATAAATGAATTTATGTATAATTTTATAAATTATCCATAACATTTATCTCAATTAAAAATTGTTTATAGTAATATTTTAATTTATGAAATGTTTACATAATGTTCCTGTGTTTGAATTTATGGAATGTTCATTTTATTAAGTAATTTCTTGATTTATTCATCTATATAATGTAGTTTATATTCAGAATATTCTATATTAAAAAAATTCTAAGATAGTATCTTACATTTTATTCTAGGAATGACTCCATAAAATTTAGTTTTCATATACCTTGAACTTATTTTTGTTTAGAGTTATGATATTGAATTTAGTTATTAGACATAGTTCCTAAATAATAAGAGTGAGAGATATCTTGAGTTGGATTATCTCTTGAGTGATTCTCCCCAAGGAGAGTGACCTACTACCCTAGAGTCTTAATCCTTATCATAAAAGTGAATGGGGGGTGTTCTATCATTCAATCTAGTATTACTCATGAGGATATTGTCATTCCCATATAGTTCTATGCATATACATGATGGGTTCAGATGCCTTATTCATATGATGTATTGAGATATGTATAGTAACACCCCAAGTTTCCATGGTATGTTTCCCTTTGAATATAGAAATAGCTTGCAATGTATGCAACTACGAGTTCTAACACACCATGACCAATAAAACTAGACATTATGAATAGTAATAAACACTTATTGAAATTTTTTAAATTTTATTTTTTAAAATGGACTTCATTGTTGGATTTGAAATATCAAAATTATCTTAGGGTGATTTTTTGGTATTTTTATGAAAACTTTTAATTTTTGATGAATAGTGAAAAACACTATGTTAATGTTTAAAACCAAATTTTTATTTAAATAAATATTCATTTTATTTAAATTTATTTTAAGTCAAAATAGATACATAATACCTATAACAGTTCAATGTAAGTAATTGGAGTCATTTTATAATAATATTAGATGTATAAAATTTTATTGAACTTTTTGATATCTTTTACCCACCTACA
This sequence comes from Viscum album, assembly GCA_963277665.1. NCBI lineage: Eukaryota > Viridiplantae > Streptophyta > Magnoliopsida > Santalales > Viscaceae > Viscum > Viscum album. The sequence continues at coordinate 435,431,252 of OY728161.1, forward strand.
AGGCACATTTGAAAATTTGCATAAAACTTAATTTTAACACTTCTGTGAATTGAATTTCAAAAATACTAGAGACACAATTGATATTAGTAAGTAAAATGTGGTTCAATAAGATGAATTTAATTTTTGTTGAATAGTAATTTTTGACTTTTATTTACCACTGTTAAAAGTAAATATGGTAATTAATGGTAAGAATGATATTATTATTATCCTAACACATGTCCTAATTCTATTGGATAAGTTTATTTCAACCAAAATCAAACTTAGGAATAAAATATGATCCTCTTGGTCTACTTGGATAAGATTAGGACATTTATTATTATTTAATTTAAAGAAGAGTTAAAAGTGTTAAATTAAAATTTTCATAACTATTTTTTTTAATATAGGGTTATAAATAAGATAAATTCAACTATAAGTATTCATTATAAAGCTAATAATATTTCCTACATAGTGGTATTTTATTTATAAATTTTTACATTAAATAATTAAATTTATATATGACACAATAATGATGGAATAATTTCTTTATTAATGAAAGGTTAAAATAATTGATAATATGATTATTAAATAAATATAAATTGACACTTTTGTTTCCATACATGGATTTTATAGATTAATATGAAATTTTAGGGTTGTTTAATTTTTTTTAATTAATTATGCTGTTAAAAATTTCACAAAAAAGAAATACTAAATAGTGTCAGAATTGACATAAATGAATTTTTAAAACAAATACTATATTATTAATTGATATAATATTCCTAAAAATATAAGGATTGGAAAAAGGACTTAGATAAGGTTAGATATATCAATAATAAACCACGTGGGGTTCACTTGGATTTTTATATTATGTTTATTAACAATTTATTATAATAATACAAGAATACATGGTAGAAGTTAAACTATTAAACTAAGAGTTAAATCTAAAAGATAAGGTTAATATGGTGACATAAACCCATATAAAACCTATTGGTTGAGTGGTTTGAGACCCATACCCACCTTATCTAGTAAATAAATCCTTTTTAATCCATTATAAACTGAATATTATTTTATTATGAAATAATATTTCAAGCTTTTCCTAAAGTGACCGTCACCTTTCTTATAAAAGGGCACTTTCCCATCTCTCAAAATCACAACTCCAAAGCCATTTGGCTTGGACAAAACCTACTAAAATATCCTCCCAACTACTGTCACATCAACCTAAAGGACTTAATTTGATCAGAGCACCTACTTAAGGATATTGTTTTATCAAATCAAATGGAAGCACCCGATGAAAAGGTAATAATTTCATCACCTTTTTCAAGGTTCTTTTCTTCTTCCACTTTATCTTTATTTGTTGTTTCCATAAAAAATAATAACTCTAGTACCTTATATATACTATGATGTTATTATAAATATGGTACAACCATATTCATTATTCTATTTTTCCAATAAATGAAAAAGTCACCATACGTGCGTACGTACGACATCCCGTCTCCACGTCGTGGTGTAGTTTGTTATTCAACACTTAATTATTTTTGATGGGTATAATAATAATTTTAATTGATGTAAATAATATATATAATATGTTAATTATTCTTTATATATTATATAACATCCAATTACATACCATTCCACTATCAATATAATGGTATTGTCGCTCGTGCGTACGTATGAATTATCGTCTCCACGAACACGATGAGATTCATTCCCCATCATAACCATTCAAGAATAAACTTCATTTTATGATTAAAAAAATAAATTTCAATAACTTAATATCATTATCTATATGAATAAAATACATCCTATCCCTAATAAACATGAATTATGTAACAAAACATATAAATTAAAACAAATCGGTTAACACCCGAAACGATGATACTACTGAAATATTATTAAAAAATAAATATTAGGAGATCATATATGATATCATATTTATGTATGTGGTTCTTGTATAATTTAATAAAAATAATTTAGCTATTATACAAGAGGTTAACGTACCCCCAACCAAGGAAAAGTACAAGGTGAGGGTTAATTTTACAATCTTTTCATTATTCGAGGTTGTTTATACGTGAGTTTCTTTTGAGTCATCTTTATCATCAAAATCTGTGTTTCTTCAAAATATATTTCAAATTTTTTTTTTACTATCCTAGAATATGGGTTAAATTCATTTATACCCATGTTTTAAATTTTATAAAATGTTTATAAAGCAATCTCTCCGTCGTTTTTCAGATAAGGTACTTTATGACCTTTTCAAAAAATGAAGGTAATAATGTTTTTTTAACTTATACCGTGGGTGAGGATATTTTCCGTCATTATAAAACCTTCGAAGCTTCCATTAAAATTTTATAAAAATATTTTCAAAATAAATGTTTTCTTTTATAATTATGTGAATTTTAAATAATTTCAAAATATAATGAGATATTTCTCTCAAATTGTTTTGATTTCTTCTATGTCAACATCCTTTGGTCGATTTTACACATTGTATGAAGTTGATTTATTATGATACAATATTCTATATTATATTGAATTTTTTATGATATATTTGACTATGGATGTGTTTTTTATACCTTTCATGTTTTATGGTGAAAGTATTAACATTTCGTATGCTAGTTTTAATATGAATGTTTTTGTTATGTTTCAACATTTTCATATGAGGAATGCATTGGAATTAGTAAGTGATGGGTGGAGCCCACTATAGCTCTTCGATGCATTCATAAGTCTCATTAGATAAACTAGTGTTTTGTCACAGGTCCTTGAAAAAAAATTATTTGTAGTCTTGGAATGAGACCTTGACTATGTGGTTATGATTTACGACATTATGCATTCCATCATTATGAAATTAGCTATTGATATTAAAGTTGATTATTCAACTAGTAGAATATCCATGTGAATAAGTAAATGGAATTAGTTTGTTTTATGTTTTATATATTATACTAAAGTTTATGTTTAAAAGGATTTTGTTTTAGTCTTATACATTTCCTTAAATGTTTATGATTATTTATGTATGTTTCGGGTATATTGTTATCCTTACTGAGCATCTGAGCTCACCCCTTTCTATGTTTTATTTTTCCCATGATGTGAATAAGTATTTTATGATTGACCTACAGGGATAGCATAATGGATATAAGTGTTCTCCAAGTGGAATTTTTTTTATATTTTTATTTCAGGATGTAATGTAAAACTTATGTATGTTCCTAGTACATCCAAGGATACTAAACTGATCTATCTTCCGGGACATGATTCCTTGTATCATGCCAATGTTATGTAATAATGCACCGACTCTGTGAAATTTGGGTCAAGGTGTTAAAGTTTGTATTAGAGTAAGATTAGTACAAACCTTGGAAACTAGATTTAGAAAAACTCTAATTAGATAAAATTACCCTAAGATAGATTTTGAGGATTAGTATAGAAGAACCTCCTATAATTATGGTAATGTAGAGATTTTGAGAATTTTCCAAGCAATACATCCCTATATTGATAAAAGAAGGTAGAGGCAGGTCTGAAATAGATGTACCTTAGGAGTGAAAACTCCGACAAGGAGTTTTGGGCTTGACCCTGGATATCCTGGTACACCCCAATGGGCCTTGCTGCACTCTTGGTTACGACACTCCCGAGGGATATACTTAGAATAATTCACATTTTCTTTTCAAGACATTATGAAGGATATATGAGTATATACTTCCTAAAAGATTTTTTTTATGATTATGGATTATATCCATAAACTGTTCAATTTATGTTAATTGTTTTACATGTTTGGAATTATGTATTGCGATTCATAAACTAATATAGTGTATTCCATTGTTTAGAAATGGTGCCTAGTGGAAGGAATGGAAACCATATCAACACATTTAATCCATGTAGGGAATACCCTCATACTCAAGATAATTATAGTGAAGCTGGTGATGAAACTGCTGCTGATCATCTTGTCACCATACATGGACAACTCACTCAGCTTATGAATAATAACCTTACCCCTATGGAGCACCCTGATCCACAACGTGGAGGATCAATGTTAGACTGTTTCAGGAGGAAAAAACCACCAAAATTCAATGGGACTACAAATCTATTTTTAGCTGAGCGATAGATAAGTTCCTTAGAGAAAACATTTCATGCTTTGTGGAGTAGTGAAAGGGAAAAAGTTGTCATGACTGTTTATTGCCTCACAGGAGATGCAGATCAATGGTGGTCATAAATTAAAAACACAAAGGAGGATGAAGAGGTATCGAATATTGAATAAAGGGAGTTTAAATATCTTTTACTAGAAAAATACTTTCCTCGTGACCATCAAGCGGATATGGAAAGAAAATTTCTGAGTCTTTGCCAAAAGGAGGATGAGAATTTCGCAAAGTATGAGGATAAATTGACATGGATAGTAAGGCATGCTGAAACTTATATACCTAACCCAAGGACAAAGTTTGATTGATTATTTGATGGGTTAAAACCATTTCTCCATCAAGAATTAGTCTCACAGTCCTCATCATACGAAGATATTGTCTCATGTGCTATGAAGGCAGAAAAGGAATTCTCGAAGTCTTACGAATTTAAAATATTGCAAGAGAAGAAGAGATCAACTAAACACTCTGGAAATAGAAATAAGGGAAAGAAGGGAATAGTTGAACTTCCATCCTATAGTAAATGTAGGAAGAAACACCCTGGTACTTTCCTGAAGGGAATGAGAGTATGTTACAAGTGTGGTAAAAAAGGCCACCACCCTTGTGATTGCAAGGGAATGAAAGTGGTTGTCAATGTTGAATGCTACGATTGTAGAGAAATAGGGAATTATGAAAATTAATGTCTTAAGTGATAGGGAAACTTAATTTAGAAAAGGCTAAGGGAAAAAGTCCAAGCTTATGCGATCACTACTGCCAATTTTGAAGCTCTGAATGATGTGGTGGAAGGAAATTTAATGGTTTCCTCAAATTTAGCCAATGATTTATTTGATTCGAGATAATCACATTGTTTCATATATTCCCAGTTTTCTAACGAAATTAGATATTTACAATTATATTTAACAAGGAAGTTTTAAGTCAAAACTCCGAAGGGAAGTATCATTGAAATACTGTTTTGTCAATCAGTTCCCATTAGGGCATATAAAAATTATTTATCTACTTATCTCATCATCATGCCCATGATTGAATTTGATATAATCCTTAGTATGGACTGAATTTTTGATCCTCAAGTGAAAATTTACTATAAGAAGATGGAGGTTACAATTTTCGATGATGATAAGAAGTACCTTATCTTTATAGCAGAAACGTCAGCATCTAATTCTTATCTAGATTCACACCAGTGGCTCTACTAAATTCAATTATTGGGGAGGAAGAGAATGAAATAACTGTGGGTGAGGAAATGAATGTTAAAATAGAGGATGTACCTATTGTGAAAGAATATGTTGACATGTTTCTAGAGGATTTACCTAGACATCCTCCAGAATGAGAAATTGAGTTTTCCATTTATTTAATTCTTGATTCAAGGACCATATAAAAGTCCCCTTATAGAATGAAAACTGTGGAATTAGTGGAACTAAAGAAAAAACTAAAGGAGTTGAGTAATAAAGGATTTATTCACCCTAGTGTTTCTCTATAGGAATCTCATGCTCTTTTTGTTAATAAGAGAGATGGATATACAAGGTTGTGCATTGACTATAGGGAGATCAATGTTATAACAATAAAGAACATGTATCCCCTACCTCGCATTGATGATTTATTTGATCAACTTAATGGAGCTCAATATTTTTCAATTATTTATATTCTATCTGGATATCATCAGTTGTGCTTGAAGAAGGAAGACATTCCAAATACAACATTTCGAACCAGGTACAAGCATTATGAGTTTATAGTAATTCCCTTTGAACTGACTAATAAACCCTCTGTTTTCATGGATCTAATGAATAGAGTAATCAAGGAATATATTAATGAATTTTTAGTGGTATTTATTTATGATATCTTGTTATACTACAAAATCTATGAATATAATGAAAATAACTTGCACATTATTCTAAAGACTCTTAGAATAAATTAATTATATGGGAAGCTTCGAAATTGTGAATTCTATCTTTAGAATATTTCTTTTCATGGACATATTTTCTCTAAGGATAGAATCTCTATTGATCCTTCAAAGACCAAGGAAATCCAAGAATGGCCATTTCTTACATGTATAACCGAGGTACATAGTTTTATATATTTAGCATGTTATTATCGGTGCTTTGTCCAGAATTTTTCCCGATTGGCTAACCCATTAACCTAGATCACACGTAAAGGGGTTAATTTTTTTTGGAAAAAAGAGTGTGAAGAATGTTCTGAATAATTGAATAATAGATTAGTAAATTCTCCTATATTGACTCTACAATCAGGGAATTATGGGTTTTTTATTTATAGTGATTCTTCAAAGAAAGGACTTGGTTGTGTCCTTTTGAGGAATGATAGAGTTATTGCCTATACATCACCACAACTAAAAATTAATGAACAAAACTATCCCACTCCTAATCTTGAGTTATCAGATACAATATTTGCTTTGAATATATAGAGAAACTATTTATATGGTTAAAAATGTGATGTTTATACTGATCACAAGAGTTTGAAGTATATTTTCTCACAAAAAAGAACGCATCATGAGGCAAAGGTGATGGATTGAACTACTCAAGGATTGTGATTGCACTATACACTAAGACCCATGGAAAGAAGATAAGATAGAAGATGATTTTAGTATAAAAGATCATAGTGTTTTAAAAAATATGAGAGTTTAAAGGGATCCTATGTACACGGATCTAGTAAAAATGGATATGGGAATAATCAAAGAAGGTGAAAAATCAATAATTTTTCAAATGGTTGCTAATCCATCTTTACTAGAAAGGATAAAAAGGTCTCATAATTATGATGAGGAGTTTCAAAAAAAATTAAATCTGTGAATGATGGGAGAATTATTGTCATCATATATTAAGATGGAATTTTGAAATTTGGAAAGAGACTTTGTGTTACCGACATACCTGATCTAAAAAGGGAATTGTTGGTTGATTTGAATAGCTCTAATTTCTCTATACACCCTGGTAGCACTAAGATGTATAGAGACCTAAAGTAACATTTTTTGTGGGACAATATAAAGGGAGATTATTTATTATGTGTCCAGATGTATGGTTTTTCAATAGGTGAAGGCTGGAAGACAACATTTCTAGAGGAGTTATGCAACCTATTCCCATACCTGAGTGTAAATGTGATGATATTATGATGGAATTTGTCGTGGGGATACCAATGACTCCTAGAAGGAACAATGAAATATGGGTTGTTTTTGATCATCTTACCAAGTCAGTACATTTTCTTTCTATAAGAGAAGATATACCACTTGAACGTTTAGCAAGAATATATATTAATGAAGTTGTAAGACTTCAGGGATTTCCACTATTGATTGTTTCTAATCATGATAACCATTTTAAATCAAGATTTTGGAAAATTATTCATAAGTCCCTGGATAATGAACTTCCTTTGAGCACTACATACCACCCATAACATAATTGAAAATTTGAACGGACTATTGAAACCTTATAAGACATGTTGAGATCTTTCTCACTTTACTTTTAAGGTTTGTGGGATCAATATTTACCTCAGGTATACTTTTTTTTATAACAATAGCATCCATTCAAGTATTTAGATGGCACCATATGAAGTGTTATATTGAAAGAAATGTCACACACCAACTTGTTTGGATAATGTCGGTGAAAGAAAACTCGTAAACCCAGAACATGTTGAGGAAACAATGTAAAAGTAGAAGATTATCTAAAACCAAATCAAAGTAGCTCAAAGTAGGAAAAATAACTATGCCAATAGTTGAAGGAAGGATTTGGAATTCGAAGTAGGTGATCATGTTTTCTTGAAGGTATCTCTATGGAAGAGACTTATATGTTTCAGTATGAATGGTAAATTAAGACCTAGGTACATCGGACCATTAGAAATTCTAGAACAAACTGGAGTTGTAGCTTACCGTTTGGAAATGCCTCCAAGTCTCTCCAAAGTTCATGATGTGTTCCACGTATCATTATTGAGAAAATACATGCCCGAACCAACACATGTACTCATCTATAAATAAAAAGAACTAGATCCCAATATATCTTATTGTGAAGAGCCTATCAGGATTGTTGATACCAGAGAACAAGTTTTGAGAAATCAGATAACTCATCTGGTAAAAGTTCAATGGGGAAACCATAAGATGGAAGAGGCAACATGAGAACCTGAGGAACTTATGATGAAGAACCACCCAAATATTTTTACGTAGTAGTATTCTAGAAATTTTGTGGATGAAATTATTTGTAGGAGGGAAGAATTTAACACCACAAGCTTCCACAGTATATTTTCCTTTGAATAATGCAATAGCGAGCGTTGTACGCAACTACGAGTTCTGACACACCACGAACAATCAAACTAGCCATTTTGAATAGTAATAACCAGTTTTTGAAATTTTATAAATTATATTTTTCAAAATTGACTGCATTTTTGGATTCAAAATATCAGAATTATCTTAGGGTGAAGTTTTGGTATTTTTCTGAAAACATTCAATTTTTGATGAATAGTGAAAAACACTGCATTATTTTTTAAAACTGACTTTTAATTTAAATAATTACATATTTTATTTAAATTTATTTTATGTTAAAATAGATAAATAATATCTATATTAGTTCAATACAATTAATTTAATTCTTTTTATAATAATATTATTTGTATAAAATTTTATTGAACTTTTTAACGTCTTTTACCCACCAACTAGGCACATTTGCAAATTTGCATAAAAATTAATTTTACCGCTTATGTGAATTGAATTTCAAAAATATAAGAGACAGAGTTGATATCATTAAGTAAAATGTGGTTCAATAAGATGAAAATAATTTGTAGTGAATAGTAACTTTTGACTTTTATTTACCACAGTTAAAAGAAAATAGGGTAATTAAAGGTAAAAATGATATTATTATTACCTTAACACATGTTATAATTCTATTGGATAAGTTTATTTCGACCAAAATCAACCTTAGGAATAAAATATGATCCTTTTGGTCCTCTTGGATTAGATTAGGACATTTATTATTATTTAATATAAAGAGGAGTTAAAAGTGTAAAATTCAAATTTTCAAAACTAAAACATTTTTAATATAGGTTTATACATAATAGGAATTTGACTTTAAATATTCATTAGAAAGAGAAATATATTTCATACATAATGTTATTTTATTTATAAATTTTATACATTATATAATTAAATTTTTTTTATGACACAATGATGATGCAGTAATTACCTTATTAATGAAAGGTTAAAGTAATATATATTAAAATTAACAAAATAAATGTAAATTGATACTTTTGATTCCATACAAGAATTTTCTAGATTAATATGACATGTTAGGGTTGATTAAATTAATTTCTTCCAATAAATCATGCTGTTATGACTTTAAAAAAAACAAATACTAAATAGTATCCAAATTGACATAAATGGGTTTTTTGAAAAAAATACAATATTATTAATTGATATAATATTCCTAAAAATCTAAGATTCGGCCAAAGGAATTATATAATTTTATATATATCAATAATTAACCACTTGGGGTTCTCTGGAAATTTTATAGTATGTTTAATAACCATATATTTTAATAATACAAGAATACATGGTAAAAGTTAAACTATTTAACTAAGAGTTAAATCTAAAAGGTAAGGTTAATATGGTAACCTAAACCTATCTAATACATATTGGTTGAGTGTTTTTAGACCCATCCCCACCTTATCCACTAAATAAATACTTTTGGAGCTTTTATAAACTGAGTATGATTGTATAATAAAATAATACTTCAAGTCTTTCATAAAGTGACCCTCACATCTCTTATAAAAGGGTACTTCCCCTTGTCTCAAAATCACATCTCAAAATAAATTTGGCTCTATCAAACCATTATTAAATATACTCCCAACTACCCTCACGTCAACCTATAGGACTTACTTTGATTATAAAGCAAACCTAAGGAGCCCTTTTGATCAAATCAAAAGGAAGCACTCGAAGAAGAGGTAATAATTTCATCACCTATTTCAAAGTTCTTTTCTTCTTCCACTTCATCTTTGTTTGTTGTTTCCATAAAAAAATAATAAATTTAGTAACTTATACATACTTTGATGTTATTATAAATATGGTACAACCATATTCATTATTCTATCCATCCTATGAATGAAAAACTCACCATACCTTCGTACGTACGACTTACCGTCTCCACACCGTGGTGTAGTATGTTATTCACCACTTAATTATTTTGGATGGGTATAATAATAAGTATAATTTATGTAAATAATAAATATAACATGTTAGTTATTCTGTATATCTGATATAACATCCAATTACATACTATTCCACCATCAATAGAATGGTATTTTGGCTCGTGCGTACGTACGGATTACCGTCTCCATGAACACGATGAGATTCATTCTCCATCATAACCATTCAAGAAAAAATTTCATTTATCATTAAAATAATAAGTTATAAGAAGTTAATATCATTCTGGATATGAATCAAATACATCCTATCCATAATAAACATTACTTACGTAACAAAACATATAGAGGGAAACTGAATCAGTTAACACCCGAAATGATGATACTACTGAAATATTATTAACAAATAAGTATTAAAAGTTCATATATGATATCATATTTTGGTATTTTGTATTGGTATAATTTAATAACTATTATTTAACTATTATAAATGAGGTTAATATACCCTCTACAAAGGAAAAGTACAAGGTAAGGGTTAATTCTACAATCTCTTTATTATTTGTGGTTGTTTATACGTGAGTATCTACTAGGACCTCTTTATCATTCACATCTGTGTTTCTTAAAAATGTATTTCAATTTTTTTAATATTTTCTAGACTATGGGTTAAATTCATTTATACCATTTTTTGACTTTTTATAAATTTTTTATAAAGCAATCTTTCCTATGTTTTCCAAACAAGTTACATTATGACCTTATTGACAGATTTATGTAAGAACATTTTTTAACTTATATGGAAGGTGGAGCTATTTTCTGTTATTATAAAACCTTCTAAGATTACCTTACAATCTTATAAGAATATTTTCAAAGTAAATGTTTTCTTTTATAATTATGTGACTTTTAAATGATTTCAAAATAGAAAGAGATATTTCTATCAAATAGTTTTTATTTCATCTATATCAACATACTTTGATGGATTTTACATTTGTTTGAAGTTGATTTATTATGATACAATATTCCAATTTTATTGAAGGTTTTATGATATATTTGACTATGGTTGTGTTATTTTTATACCATTTATGGTTTATGGTTAAAGTATTAACATTTCATATTCTAGTTTTAATACAAATGTTTATGTTATGTTTCAACCTTTTCATATGAGGAATACATTGGACTTATTAAGTGACAGGTGGATCCCGCTATAGCTACTCAATGCATTGGTAGTTCTAATGAGACAAACTACTGTATTGGCATAAGTCCTTGAAAAAATAATATTTGTAGTCTTGGAACGAGGCCTTGCCTATGTGAGTATGACATCCGACATTATGCTTTCTATCATTATGAAATTACCTATTTATATTTAATGTGATTATTCAGCTAGAAGAATATCCATGTGAATAATTAAATGGAATTATTTTGATTTATATTTTCCATATTATCCTGATGTTTAAGTTTAAATGTCATTTTTACTAGTCTTATACATTGCCTTAAATATTTATGCTTGTATATGAAATTTTCCGCTATATTGTTATCCTTATTGGAATTTGAGATCACCCCTTTCTATGTTTTCTTTTTCCAGGATGTGAAGAAGTATTTTATGATTAACCTGTAGGGATAGGATAAGGGATATAAGTGTGTTCAAAGGGGACAAAATTTTGTTTCTATTTTTATTTCATGATGTGATGTAAAACTTATGTATGTATTTAGTACTTCCAAGGCTACAAAACTGATCGGTATTTCAGGACATGATTCCTTTTATCATGCCAATGTTATGTAATAATTAACTGACTCTAGGTAACTGGGGTAAGGGTGTAACATGTATGAATATACATAAACTACATTTTTGGTTATGTAAAAAAAATGTGTTTTATGTAATAGTTACACATTAATATGATGGCTAGATTATTAATTATAAAAAATAAATCACAAGAAGCATGCTTACATAGAAGGAATAATCCATGGGAAATTAAATACGATATAATAATTATGGAATTAATATTAATATGATGTATATTACATTTTTGAGACTTTAAAATAATACCCCTCAAACACTAACTGTGAGATTCCTTCCAAAGAAGAACTTTTCAAGACCACAACCATTCAACTGGGTAGATTCTACAAAAGTAGGGTGCCTTTCAATTATCTAGTGTAATTTATGTAAGTAGTGTGTAAAACTAGGCCATCCTTGATTAGGTTCTTCTCGATCATTGTTCCAATGAATTTTCTTTTTTTTAGATTATTATTATCTTTTACTTTCGGTGATACATAGTTAGGAAATGGTTAGGAAGGATACTATAAGAATAATGTTTAGTATATCTATATGATGGATATGAGGGAATATTTATCCACTAAATTATACAATAATTGAAACTTTTATACTTTGTATGATTCCATGATTAAATATATATTTAGTGCGAGAAACACAAAAAAAGACTCATTGTTTAGTGAAATATGGGTCTTCACGCACTAAATGGATAAGATATATTGGTTAATCAATTTTAGTGGGAGTGCTATCATTAAAATTCTTTAATAAAGATATATAATACATGATATTCATCTAATACAACTACTATTATTGATAATAACATCATGAAAAAATTTAACATTGAGATCCATCTTAAATTATTATAATATAAATATAGGATAAAATATTGATTTTTATATAAATAGTGGAATCATATCCATACCGGAGGAGAAATTATATGTACAAGAGAGACCGTTTCCACATAAAACCATTGTGAAATATATTCCACCAACATAGTTATTTGTCTATAATAATAATCTAAAATATTTATTGGAGGTTTCTACCCATATTATTGTAACCATGAACACTATTTTACAAATGAAATGTTAGAATAGAGGTGCTTACAAGATAACTAAAATATTAAAGAGGCTCTATTAGGGACCATAAATATACATAGGGTATGAATTTTAAATAGCTCTTTTCTGAAGTAAAATGGTTAAAGTAACCTTATTATCTACCCATGATATCAATAGGATTGGGTATGTTAACAATTCAAAGAGGCTCTTTTATCCTCTTATGTTAGAGATTGTCACTTATTTCATTATTATATCACAATTGGAATAGCTCTGAGACTTTCTTGTTAATTAAAACATGAATGATTTATCATACCTTTATCATATCTCCTCAAAATATTTTGGATAATTGAGCAAGATATATTTGTTCTTAGATCTTGTACCATCGTGATGATACAAAAAAAACTTAATGGTTGTGGAAATAAATATCACAATGTAGGTTGTGAATAGTTCACACTACAAATTATATTAGAAAATTAGAATAAATGATGATACTAATAATATTTCTAAAATATCCCTTAGATAATGTTTTTTCCAGAATACCTGGAATATCACAGGAGACTGAGTAGAGAGCAAACTATAGTTATAAATATTATAGAATTCAGTTATTGGATTCTGAGAGGTCTATACACAAACTGTGTGTTTTTATAATATTTTAAGTATACATTAGATCCAAAACAAAAGTGATGAACTAAAGGATGGAAGTTAAAGTAATGGAGAAAATGGTTCCTACATGGAATCCTTGAAGGTCGGGGGATTTATTTTAGATATGGATCTATTTTTCTCATTTAGTTTTTAAAATAGTTGCTTATTTGAAATTTATTAGAATATATTGGTTATAAACATTTTATTACTCTGAATTCTATAATAGGAATAATATTGAGTAATGGATAATATTTTCTATCCATGATTGAATATTTATTCAGTTATAATTAAACATCATATCAACTTGAGTCTCTTAATATAATGAATACAATACTTGATATGTAAATAATAGTTTATTGGATAAATATTCATATTAAATAGAAATAATATTATTTCATAACATAAGGAAGTTTGGGATGAATCTTAGAAAGATATTTTAATATGAATGATGTGTCGAAAAGGTTAGTGGAAATTTATCTATACTTAGTAAAGTTAAAAGTTGTAAAATAAAGGATTATATTATTATATTATTTTTGTGTCTTTATCGTAAAATGTTTTGGGTAGTTAATGGTAAAAAAATGTAAACAATTATTTTTATTTACATTACGATTGAAAATATATTTATTTATTAAGGGATTATACTATTAAAATTACAAATTGAATTATAATGGATATCCTAAAAGAGTTTTAGGGTAAGAAGGGATATACAAATATAAATATTTACATTTAAATTATTTAGAAAATATTTATATCATATTTTCATAAATGTTTATTGGGTTTTGATAGTAATATTATGATGTAAATATTTAAATTATTTTTGAAATAAATTCAATAAAAAATTAATATGAAATTATTTATAAGGACCATGATGATAATAAACAAAGAATTTATAAGTAGACAATAGAAGTTAAAGAATGTTATTTTTCATAAAAGTTTAAATATGTTCAAGTAGTATAAAATCTGGAATATGATTCCTAAGACATAAAATCATTGGAACTAAATTACTTAATAGATTTAACTCATTAAGGGGGTTAGCAGTGCTATTTTTTTATATGGTCACATAGTGACGTGTTATTAATTATATGTAAATTTAATAAATTTTTTAAAACCATTATAGAAATATAAGCATAAGGGTCAAATAAAATCTCTTGGTATATGATACATGATAGATTGATGCAACCATTCGATAATAAAGTAAATATAAATTTATCATTCATTTAGGAATCTTTAAATTTATATTATATGAGTGGTAGAATGGTAAATATCACATTAATGTATAAAACCATGAGTTTCCCAAAATATATGATCATCATGGAGTGTTATCGGTTGTGACACATTTGGATAAGTTGATGATGTTCATAATCCACGAAAATATATATGAAACTATACGAATAGATATATAAGTGTGAATTCCCAATATGCAACTCACATTACTAGTATGGGTCTGAATTAGGAGGTGGAGATCTAGGTTCTAGAGTTGGTGACATAGAAACACCTACACAAATCAATAAATTATTAAAATATTAATAATATTGAATATTAATTTTTCATATAAAATGATGAAAATTATTTGTTTCGACATATTTGTGATAATTTCTAAATGGTCATTGTCTAATTTAAAGGTGATATAAATTCCATAATAGGGGAAGAACATATGCAACACCCCAAACCAAACCACCGAGTTGATACAAAGAGTTAAAAGACCTCATAAAATTTAGGTCGGATAGACAATAATGACTACGATGAAGAAACACAAGGGAGGTGAATTGTGATCCTTTAAAATCATTGATATAATTAAATCAATTATCTTATCATGTAATGATTCTTTCTATATGTCAAAGATGAATAGGAAGTAGAAATAAATAAGGAAAATAACACATTACGTGTTGTGGTTCATGACACAAACTTCCCATACTCCACTCCGCCAATGCTCTATCCACAAACATGGTGATTTTCACTAGACAATTCATCTTATCTAAATACCTCTGCAAATGAGTTCAAGAAGTAAAAAACTCTATAAAAAGGCTTTCATGAGTCATACTGGTTCATTGATAGGGAATAGTAAATCCACCTGCTAGACTACGAAGACAATAATCCTCCACAACCTCGACCGATTCTACACATCCAAAAATCCAATTAATCAATAGTGTATGATTTTATGAAGAAAGAAGGTTTCACTAAAATTTTCAGTATAAACTAATAGAGATATTTGATATTTATTGACATAAAATAAAAGAAAATAGATCTTCAATATTGCACAATATTTCTTTAAATAGTTGTAGAGAAAACACCAGACATATGAATGAACATGTTTTTCTCCAAAGTGTATATTTGAACAATGATTTATCAAACCTGATGAATAATATATAATAATAAGTTATAGAATAAATGATATAAATAACTTCAAATAGATCAAAACATGTATGCATCCGATGTGTAACAATATCATGTTTTTCACTTTTATGTATTTCAATATTTATTTTCTCTATTATATGTGTTTTCAATGATGAACATTTTCATATTTATAGATTTTGAATATCCTAGTACAACATAAAAACTTTTCTTCAGGTCATACTCTTTTAAAAACACTAAATAATAAATTGTGAATAATTGATTTCAAAATCATTCAAGATATTCATAACATCTTGTAGAAATAGGAAAGATCTACTCGAATGAATATAAATCTCTGAATCAGTCATAAATTATCTTTAAATTTATATTCACTCTTGTCAAGACCATTTAGGGAAACATGGATAATATATTTAATATAAAACTCCATCATTGGCCAGTAAAACATAGGGATCCTTAATATAGCAATAAACTTCAAAAGTATTTTTGACAATGTGTTGTTTTTCACAAAATTAAGGTCTATGAACCATATATTTATTCCTTGAAACATAGGGTGTATTCCAAACATAATGTTGTTGATTTATAAATTTTATACAGTGTAGGGTACATGATCCATTGGTGTTATTACAAATTTATGGTTTCCAAACCATAAATTATGCTTAAAAATTTAGGTTATGAACATTGTTTGCATAATATTTTCAAACACATCCTGAATAAACAAAATAATATTTTCCCTTGAGTCAATGAATTGAGTATTCTTCCAAAATATTATCTAAAAAATATGATTTTATATAAATTCACTTAAAATAAAAAATATTTGTAACATAAATGTGTGTGTTTGAGATAAAAAAAATAAATTAACAAAGTTGTTGAATCAAAACATGCTGAAAAATATCTCCTTTTTGATGATTATAAAATAAATAAAATAAACATTAAAATGTAAAATAGATAAGAAATTTTTTAAGAACAAGTATTTGTTTGTTTAAATAGTTTTTATAAACTACTCAGAAATCTCCCTTTTATCAACAATCTCATAAATTTATATTAATAGATTTCTCACCAACAATTTTTTCCCCTTATAATTCTCATAAATATTTTCCTACAAATTTCTATATTAATTATTAATTTCATAAGTTTATCTCCCTATTATTAACATCAAAATGATTAGAATAAAATGTTGAAATATGAACTCCCCCTAAGTTCATGAAATAAGGATATAAATAAGAACTTTGATAACATATAAAACATTTATTCATCAAATAATAATAATTTTAATGAATGTATTAAAAAATTTAATTCATTCCATAATAGTGATATATTTAACATAACACCCCATATGTCATATCATAATTAGAAAAGATATTAAAGTAATTAAAAATGCTTTTACACATGTCATAGTGGAGAAAAATATTTAATCCATCAATACAATTTTCTTACTCAGAGAAATAAAATAATTTTCCATGTATAATGTATTTAAAAATTTATGCACATGATTAAATGACAGATCAAATGTCTCAACTTCAAAATGAAATTAAAAAATATTTTATATCCAAATTTTACTAATCACAAAATTTAAATGGAAATATAAGATATTAAATTTAAATAATGTACAGTTAAAAAGAAAAGTCAGGGTGTTAGGAAGGATTAGAAAGATCATCCAGACATTCCAAACATCAATTTGTTTCCTTAAAATCATCTAATACCTTTTACATTTGTTCTATTCATCTTTGAACATCTAATTTTCTTTGATATAGTGAATAATACAAAACATGTTTGACCCAAATTTTTTTTCAGTTTATCAATGTCTAACTTACTAACATCTTCCCTTATTTGTAGCTCCACATGAATTAACATTTCCACTTTAAAAGCTTAAAAGTATTATTTTGAGATTAATATTTCTTTCACATTTTGATAATCCTTTTTATGTGTATAAAAAAAATTTCTTGAAATAGACACTATTTTAGCTATTCATATTATTTTCTTAAATTATTTGTATTATCATAAAACTTCACTATTTCATTATTCAAGTTATTAACTTTAAAAAAAATCACTTCATAAGACATTTCACATTTAACCATTTGAAATGATATATTCTATATCTCTTTAGAACATTGAAGATCCTTATTTCTTATAGTATATTTTTCAATGGAATCATTAATATATAAAATGAAGTGTTCTTTTCTAAAATCAGAATAAGTATTAGGTCTATTTATCTTCTAAGAAAGTATTTTCTTTGAACATGAAGATAATGGCCGCTTCATCTTTAATAAAAATGTATTTTTAGATTCATTAAAAAAATATATTTCAAAGAAGAATAATAAACTGATTAAGATTTTTTATAAAAAAAGAGTTCTATATTTTTAAGAGAAAATGATACGTTTTTATCTGATAAGTTTTAAATGACACTTCAAATTCTTGAGTCAAAAAATAAAAAATAATTATTATAGAATTTAAATTTTAAAATTAAATTTTACTTAAGAAAGATATTTTTAAATAAAACACTACTTAAATAATTTTATTATTTTTTTGAAAAATAACATTTTTAAAAGATTAGACAAGGAACATCATTATTTAAAAAAATATTTTAGATATTTTAGAAATATTATTATATAATAATATATAATGTATTTTTAAAAGTTTTAATTAAAAGGGGAACCAAAAATATAATAGTTTTATCATAAAATATCTCTCTTACATAAAATAATTAAATGTAATCAACACATATAAAGAAGATAGTATTAAAATACTTCTTAGATAATTACTTTATTTATAAGATTTTTTTGATAACTAAATACTTAGGAGTTGATCACTCCTTTATTAGGATTGAAATTTCCAAATACTCTTTATTTGGTCACTTAGTGATTTAATGATGTATTTAAGTGGTGTATTCCTACAAAAAATCAAATACATGTTCCCTTTTCACCCATATTATTTTGGGTATGTCAATGTTTTCAAGTATGGTTTTAGGCAACCAATTTTCATTTTTAATTTTTTTAGATGTTCTACTATTGTAATTAAATATTTATTTTGAACATTAAATATTTTTAACACAAAAAATTGAGGTTTTATAAATCAATAATCATTTTCATAATGAAAATTAAAAACACAATAACAAAATTTAACAATTGAAATGTTTTTACTATTTGAGAAAGGAAAAAAATAATTCCTATATAACTTATATCGTTCTCCATTAAATATTATTCCATATTTTAATTTATGGATTTTATTTTTACTAAGGATTTTATTTAAATAATATTACCCTTTTATGAGAATACTATATGTTGGTTTTAAAGTTTCAATTTCAACCAATAATTTTTTACTTATATTTTCATGGAAATTATAAGAAATTTTGGATGAATTGGATTTAAAATTTAAAATTTGTTTTAACAAGATTTATTTATCTAATAAGATAGAATCATGAAATTTTCTATGTTTTCTATGATATTTATTCAGACATTTAATTTTATCTTATATAATAATGAAATACTTATTTAATTAATATTAATATTGTTTTCAGAATTAGTGTTTTGAGAGTTATAAGATTGTACCTAATTATTGTGTTCCATAAGACATACCATATTATTTACATCTTTATCCTCCGTATTTAGAGAGGGTTAACCATTTGAATAGAATAATAAATTGATGTAGAATTCATAATATTCATGCCTTTTCTTTTATAATTATATTTCCTTAGATCATTATGTTACGGAATGTTCAGCTTTGTATGACCTTTTTCTTTTCAATCATAGCATCTATTCTCTCCAGTATCTTTTTTTATTTTTTTATAGTTTTTCAACCTTTTACCAAGATTCGATAAATCTTTATCTATATCTTTATGACTTGAATATGATGATTCATACAAATATGTTTTGAGGGAATATTATTCATATTCTATGTGATTTTTATCTTTAGCCTACATCTCATCTTCATACATCACTAGGGTTCCAATTAGTTCTTTCATCAATAAATATTTCACTAGTGTAGATTATTACATAGCAATAGATATTTTATCCCACTTAGAGTTAATGATGATATATAATTTTGATGCTTGATTTAACTGTATAATTTGAACTCCCAAAGTAATAATATTATTGACATTTTCTATCAATCTCCCATTCATCTGAGTGATATTTTCATCTTCATGAATTCTAAAAGTATCAAACCTTGACTTCATAGTAGTTTACCTTAATTTTCTAACATTTTCATTTACTTTGTGGGAAAAAATGGTTTTCTACATTCAATAAGTAGGAGGACATTGAGAAACTCGATTAAACTCATTAGTCCCTAAACCACAAACAATATCATTCAATTATTTTGAATATAGATCATATTTCATTTCTTTATCCACATCCCATTACTCTAGATATTCTTTGGGAATTTCATATG
Source organism: Viscum album (assembly GCA_963277665.1). Lineage (NCBI taxonomy): Eukaryota > Viridiplantae > Streptophyta > Magnoliopsida > Santalales > Viscaceae > Viscum > Viscum album. The sequence goes on from OY728161.1 coordinate 435,451,654, forward strand.
ATTTTACAACCATTAAATAAAATCATATTTTATTATTTTTCAATAAAATAATCACACATTATTTATAGAATCGATAATTATCACCATTAAAGTAATGATCACGAATCATTGACATACCTTATCTAGGGTCAGCCATTTAAAGATTTCCTCTTTAATTGATTCTTTTATTAAAGAATTTAGATCAAAATAAAACCAATAATAAAACATTGTTGATATCATATATGATGATAAAGCTCTATCCTTTGATATTACTTACTAGAATAAAAATAATTAACCGAATATTAAATGATTTAAAATATATCTAGTGGATCCGAATATTTGATTTCACTTATTTGAATTAAATGGAATACTCGAGGTATTTTTAAATAGATAAAAACCTTTTATATCAATTTTTGGTATTAGATATAATATTTATAGATTTAAAAAATGATAAATATTGAAATTAATAACTTATTTTAATATAAATGTTAGGTATGATATGCATGAATGACTATAACAAAGACACAAGAGGGGGTGGGGGGTGGGGTGTGGGGGTGAATCGTGATTCTTTAAAATATTTTATAGACTTAAATAAATTTTCTTATTATGAAGTGATTCCTTCCTTATCCCAGAAATGACTAAGAAGCCAACCTAAATAAAGAAATGAACACAATAATGTACAGTGGTTCAGGGAACAATGTTCCCTTGTTATACTCCATCAACACTCTCTCATTGATCTTGGTAATTACAAATAGACACATTATTTTATTCAGAGACATCTATAAATGAGTGTAGGAAATTGACGCTTATAGAACAAGGATTCTATAAGTATTTATAGTTATTTTATAGGGAATCATAAATCCACAGCTTATTTTGAGAAGATTTTATTCCTTCACAACCATGACTAAGTCCGTTTAGCCAAAACTCTACGAAATCAATGGAGATTAATTTGATTGGGAAAAAAGTTCTCACACACCATTGCATCAGTAATTAATAGATGTATTCTATCTTCAATGACATACAAAAGTCACAAATAGTTCATCAATATTGCCCAATATTTATTTAAACAATAGTAGAGAAAAGACCAGACAGATGAATAAACATATATGTCTCCAATTTCTAACTTCGACCATTGATTTTCAAACTTTTAGAAAAAGATTTAACAATAAGGTATAGTAGAAACAATAAATATAAAATAAAATAGATCAAAACTTGACTTTCTATAAATTGTTGAAATGATATATTTTTCATGTATGTTTATATATATATATATGTTCTATATTCTCGGTGTTTTTTATGATGAATGTCTATATAATTATAAAGGATGAATATCCTAGTACAACATTTAGACTTCTCTCTAGGTAAAATAGTTACAGAAATACCGCATAATAAATCATGAATATTTGAATTCAAAATCATTTAAGAGAGTCATAACTTCCTATAGAAATAGGAATTATTTACACTATTGAATATGGTCCTTTGAATCAGTCATAAAACAATTTTAAATAGATATTCCCTTTTATCAAGACCATTAAAAAAATCCAAAAATATATTTAATATAAAACTCCATCATTTAACATTCAATCTTAGGGTTCCTTCATGTAGCGATAAACTCCAAAAGTAATGTTGACAATGTACAGTTGTTCACAAAAGAAAGGTCTATGAACCACATGTTTATTCATTTAAATGTAGGGTTTCTTCTAAACACAAAGTTGTTGATCTATACTTTTCCTCCCACATATGGTATACTATCTATACATGTTATTACATATAAAGGGTTTCTAAACCATACATTAATCTTACAAACATATGGTATGAACAATGTTTCCAAAATACATTCAAACACATCCAGAATACTTAAACAAATATTTTCTCATGGATCAATGACTTGAGTATACATCTAGAATATATTCCAACGACTAACATTTTCTTGAAATTGACTTAAATTTTACTTTATTATTAACATAAATATGGGAATTTTTGAGCATAAAAACCAAAAATAAATTAATGAAATTGTTAAATCAACACATTTTCAACAATTCATGTCTCCCCATATGCAAGAGGATGTTGACTATAAGTGAGGGTCAGAATACCATCAGTGGGGAGATTGTATCCTCAGTAATCATAACCACAAACTAAAAGTGTAAATGAAAACAAAACAACTTCATATATCAAGGACAAAGTTTAGTAAATATTTTATAATAGTAACAATCATAATTCTATCAATGTTTATAATCCAAGATCCCAGTGTGGAAATGAAAAATTGAGTATATAAGTTGAAAGTAAATAATTATAAGCACTGTGGATTCCTTTAGAATATATCATAGTGTTTCTAGTAGCTCCATTATCCACTACCCATATATATAACAGAAGTCCCTTTACCTTACATGGATCCCTATATATGAATTCTTAATTTCCATTGTGATTTCCATGTTGGGTGTGATTCATAATATCTAATAGGATAGTAACAATGAATCCATAACATGTGAAAATGAGTATAACAGGTGTATTTCATGATAATAATAAATGAAAATTGAAAACATAGAATTCATATTGTGAGTGTTAATGTGCTAACCAGGCCACCATAAGGCTCGATCATATCTATATCAACTCCATGAAAAAATGATATTCAAAAGATCTCACAAGAGATCAAGAACTGGTCAAAAGGACAGTGTAAATGTTACTTGAAATCTATAATGAATCATGTTTTAAGTTATACTATAAGGACTATTGAAAATGTGTTACCCAACATCCCCAAATAATTAAGTAAACATGTTAGTATCATGGGTTGGGACACATGTTCTTCATACCATTACCCTGTGTATGGGTAAATTGGATTCATTTCCACATGTCGTGCACACTAACCTTCCCAGGGATAACCATACGGTGATGGTCCACATATTCCATGTACCAATGAAAATACCTCAAAAGTCATGGTAAAAATATATAATATGTCCAAACATAATAGGGAATAATAGAGCATGAATTCATGAATTTTTTAGCAATATACAAGTATAGGTGATCAAATTAATCTTGTATAATATGTAATCTTAGTATACTCTTAGAATCAAACATATTATAGTGGTATTATGTGCTATAGAAGAACTAAAACACGATCATTATAAAATATGGGGAAATAATATATTCCAATATGGGATTCATATCATGGGAAAAATTGTATACAATGGTCACAAATGGTAAGAATCTTCTTACCATTAGATTTTTGATGAATAAATCAACTATTTATCTAATGATAAAAACCCAAAGGATAGTCTGCGAAACCTATAATAGGTTTTGGTTAATTAGAGAAGATATTTTTAGAAGATACTCAAGGATATCACATGCCAAGAAGCATAGTTTTATAATAACATACCTCGTAGAGTATGCTAGTGGATCTAGTCCCATGAAATGTTGAATAAGAAGATTTCAATTCACGAGATCAATTTTCAATAATCAAAAGGAAAGGATTTTTGTTAAAAATTCTAAAAGAGAACCATAGTTATAGTAAATTTACATTGATCCACCATGAATCTATCATTATAATAGGTATCTGATATGATATTCAATAATAAGGAGTTAACCAAATGATATATCTTTGACAACGTTCCCAGAAACGTCCCAAATCCATGTGAAATATATCTTAAGTGAAGTAGATTTCATTTTCATGTCGAATCTACCACTGATTTACTAAAGGATTGTCAATGGATTATAGTTTTATCCTCAACCTTCAATAAGGAATAAATCTGTAAAGATAATCCATACACACATACCCATAATATGTTTGTAGTCACTGGTAGATCACAATCTAATAAAAAAACAATGTTGACTCACTATATCCATCACAAATATATGAAGAATGGAATAAAACATCTTTTAATCCATAGATAATTCCAATATCCCTCATAGATCCATGAACATTTCTATGAATGTAGTGTAGACCTAGAGAGAAAATACCATTTCTGTATTACATGATTCATCTAATGTTGAATGACCAATGATAGATGAATGGGAGAGCTCAAGAGTCAAGGTAGGATGTCTCTAATTAGAAATAGTTTGACATATGCCATAATTTAAAATTAAAAAATGTTTAAGAGGTTAAATTGAAAATCCATGGGTTTACTTTTATGAACTCTCAACCAGGATACAATAGATGAATGGCGGTGCCACCGGTTGGCCAGTTGCTATCCCCCAACAAGATGTTGTGCATGGCAGAACCACATGGGTTCTTTAAGCATCACCAGTTGGTTTGTGGCAACCCACTGGCTAGAAAGTGGAACTATACTTTCTAGATGGTGGAACACCACTTGCTAGATAGTGGGGTCTGTAGAAAACTGTACACATACTATAACAATGTGGGGTCGACGGTGGGATCCATCGATAATCATGTTGTATCTTACGACCACCATTCCATATATCCCCATCTCACCTCATCTATATTTATTTATCAAACACAATTTTAATAAAAATCATTCCCCTAACACTCTTAATAGACATTAACCAATAGGAAAAGGGTAATTTTTATTTGAGTTAAAACATCTCATTCATCGAATTTAGCGAGGATGTTATAATTCTACCCATTTAACTACTTCACATCCTCGATTAGTACCTTCAACAGTTCCAATCAAATAATTCAGGCCATTGATCATGAAAATCCACCTCACACACCTAATTATCCCTATGGATCCTTTCATGTCTCCTTAGAAGCTAAAGATGTTGTATAATATTCCCTCATTTGTCTTTCTCACTCTGATCTAGAGTCTGCATCGGATGTTCCATGTCAAATGTTTCAGGATCTAGCTCAACATCCTCAATAGTGAGAAGGAAGATTCATATGGTACACTAATTTTCATATTATATTGGTTATCTCAATGGTTACAATACAATGTGGTAAAATCATCCCTTGCTTCCTCGAATATTGGGGTCCTAACCGAGGAGTGATCATTATAGAAACTCATCATCCTATAGAAAAATCCAAAGGGATTCTCATATAGTAGGCATAATATTTACAAATGCATTGAGCTGTGACAAACCACCCATAAATTAACTACACCTTTTAGAGGTTTCATATAATTTATTAGGTCCCACAATTTCTTCCTCAGTAGCCACATTCCAGTAAAGCGGTGAACAACATGGACAACCATAAAGAGACTCATAAGTCTCAATCTAAATGAAATCTAAGATACCATTATTTTATGATAAATCTACCTATTATATGTTATCATCTTAAGAACATCCATAATCTAAAATATTCACTAGGAGAATATCCCCCAATATATGAATCATCTGATCTAACTACCTATATTTATGGGGATGATATACTGTGCTCAATATCAACTGAGTCCATATGGAAATTTGTAAGCCTCAATCAGTCTGTGATATAAAACATGATTCTATTTAAATAAAATTCTCAAGGTAAATCTATGTAAGTTTAATATATCAGACGCATACTTCTTTCTCATCTCTTCTACAAAGTGATTATCAAGGATCAATAAAAAATTTGAATTTTTTATAGCTGATCAACAATCACCCAAATAACATCATGGATCCTCAGGGTCCAGGTTAACCCCACCAAAATGAACATTATGATGTCCTATAAATTTCATACTTGTTCTCGAAGTGTCTAGATAAAAAAACCACAATTATAGTCCTCCACATTTATCCGTTAGTAGGTAAGACATTAGAAAATAAATCTAGTAAAGTACCTCTTCATCCTTGGTCACCAGAACTTCCACCTGGGATCATGGTGTATATTTTTCTCTATAGGATTGAATTCATAATTAAAGGTTTAGAATTATCTCATCATATATTCCATTATATAAATAAGTAACACAACTCCGCCATATACTAGGATCACATCAACATTATCCAATGACCATGCAAGTATTGGGTCCCAACATTCTTGTTGCTCATGTATCATAGAGCATGATATGCTAGATTCATGAGTGGAATTCGCCATCTCTATTAAGAGATACATGATCACTAATAGGGTACATTTCATTGAACCCTAGTCTTTAATGGAATCCATCCTCAAGTTGGTCAATAATATCAATAGGAGCCACTTTTCCTGCAAAGGTCATTATTCATTATCTTGAACTATTTTATTCTGAGGGATAAGTGGATATGAAATGAAGTTACATTAGACAGTGCATAGGTTTCATGGATGTTGAACATATATAACTACTATACATATCTCCTCTATACCAAATTCAGATCCCATTGTGTACAGATATATCATAATCTCTTGGTTTCCATGCAGTCAATGAAAATCTTTCAAGCGTTATAGTGTCCCCAGAACATCATAGAATGAACCATAACAACTAGATCCATTTAATGGGTTGGATAGTTCCACCCATGGGGTAGAAACTAACATGTCCCATGAGCTACTTACTATTCCCTTTGCATTAATAATTTCCCCAAACCAACTCCTAATGCCTCAATAAATATATAATATACAATCATAGGATTAGAAATAAGAAGAACCAAAGTTATATTTAATATCTTATTTGGATCAAGAAAAGTATCAACATATTGTTTTGGCCACTGAAACTTAACCCCTTTCTTCACTAGTTTTGTTATGGGTGCCGATAAACAAGTGTAGTCCAAGAGAAAATGATGATCAAATCCCAATAAACAAAGAATGATTTTTTTCTCAAATATGTTTTGTGGATGTGCACCAAATATCACTACCTATAATTTCTATGGGTCTATTGATATACCATTATCATAAATCAGATTCCCTAATAATTTCACCTCCTATATCCAAAAGTGACACTTTTATATCTTTACATATTATTGGTGTTCTCTATGTGGAGTAAATAATATCATTAGATTTGTAGCATATTTTTTTTGTAGTCGGTGAGTTAATGAGGATATATTTAATGAGAACCATGGAGAATGGGTCATGGAATGGGTAGAATATATTTTTAATTAGGCCTATAAATACTATTAGTTAATTCATCATGTAACACCCCATGATTTTAAAAGTAGACAATTAAGTTCGACAATATAAACACCTAGCAACACTAAGAGTAGATGAGAATGTCACACCCCATGACCATATGATATATTTAATTTTAGCTAAATTTAATATCTTTGATAGATTTCCATATACACAACACCTATATTTTTGTGTTGGATATCACATTCAGCATGTAATACTGAGCTTAAACGACACACATTATATATATCTGTTATGACATAGCTCTTAAATTGGTAGGTATGAATCATGTTAACTAAAATATGATATATATATATATATAAATTTCATACTCAATATAAATTAATTATATATTTTTTTGTAAACAATCAATCAATTTTTAGTAAAGTAATATTATTTTTCAAAAATATGTTTTCTAAAAAAATTGTTTTAATTACTTTTCATAAAAAAATATTATAATTAATTTTTGGAAAATTTATAAAATTTATTTTCCCAATCTAATTTAATTTTTGAAATTTGAATTCCATGATTTATTTTGTGTGAAAAGTTTCTATTTTTGGGAAAATATTGATTTTCTGATGAATAGTGAAAAATACTGATTTTTGTTAAAATTTCATATCTTTTCAATATATTAAGAAAAGTCACATTATGTATTAAATATAATTTAATAAAACATAATTATTTTTATATTTATTTAATAAACATAGTTACTTATGAATAGTCATTATAATTTATTTTAGTATATGTTTTTTTGGATTTTAAAAATAGGGTTTTTGATGAAAATAGTTTTAAAGTGCATAATGTTTATAAATTTTAATTAATTAAGATTATAAATAATTATGAATGCTTTAAAATGAGATTTATATTTTATATATAAATAAAATTTAATTTTTATTCACACAATTGTTATTAATTTCATAGTGTTAATATAAAATCATTCTTTTCTTGAAAAATACACTTCTTAAAAACCCTTTTTTTATTCCATCTGCGGGTTTATTTTTTAATAAAATTGTAAAAATTCAAGGAAATTAATTTTATAAAATTTATTTAATATTTTTAATAAACTTTGAAGTTATATGATTCATAATAATTAGTACAGACAATAAAAAATGACGACCACAATTATTTTTAAAATCTATGTTTTTACCTGCACTTGTGGCAAAATTAATTTTCAATACACATAGGTTTTTTATTTAATAAATTTTATTTAATATTTATAATAATTAGTTTAAAATTATATAATATGGAAAATTTTATTTTAGGATTTAATATTTAATTACCCAGGTTAAAAAGACTAATTATCACAGTTGAATCTAATGTGGTAAAAGTGAGTAATCATAAATGATAAGAAATAAAATTTTTAAAATAAGTTTTCTATATGGTGATGTTGTGTCTCAAACATATCATAAATAAATTGAATTTTTTATAAATTTTTATCCACATGAGAGGGAGTTACCTCTAATTGTTTAACTGTTTTGTGTAATTACAAAAATCCCACTTCTCCTCAATTATAAAAGAAAACTCACTCGCTTCACATCCTGAAACCTTTCATTCCATTTTTCTCAACCAAAACCTACCCAAATGACCTTAAAATTTAGATAAACTCATAATATTATCCATATTTTGGTTATAAATAAACCTTTTAAGGCTTTTGGTGTACATATAAGGAGGTTACCCAAAGAAGAGGTAACATTCTTCAATAAGTGTTTTTATTTTATTTATTCCTTCACCAATTTTAGTTATTATTAAAGAATGATCATATAATAACTAGAGAATATTAATCATAATAAGATGTTTTTTGGTTAAGTTAATTACCTATAACCTTACCCACTTCCATTAAATGGGTTATGAAATCATAATTTGTGTGGATGGAGGACTACCGCTTCACAAATTGAGGTCATTCATTTTTCCATCACCACCTTTCATGTTTGGGTATGATGATGGATATAAATTATATAAATAATATATTTATAAAATAATTATTCCTATGGAGTCATTATATCATATATATGTTTTTTATTTCCATTCTGTAGTGGATACGATAACATTCCTCGTGCGTACGACAAACTATCTCCCCGCGAAACGATGTGATTTATTTTTCACTAACACATTACATGGAAGGTAATATGGAAATATATAATGAATATATATGATATAAATGAAATAATTATATTATTTATGACATATTTATAATTATTAACATACAATATTTATTTTTTTACACTAAAAAAAGATAATGTCATTCATTTACGTATGGACTACCGCATTCCCGAAGCGATGTGACTCTCTTTTCATCACCACATAACATGGATAATATATATAAGAATATTTAAATAAATAATATTGTATATATGAAATTATTAAAATTATTTGAATATAAAAAATCACTTACCTCCCTTCCATATTGATCATTAAATAAATGAAACATTTCTTATCCGTATGTATGACTTTCCATCTCTTTGATTGTAACATAGTCCAAATTTCATAATCATATTTCATGAAAGGGTTTAAAATAAAAATTTATTTATAAATAAGGTAAATATTTAATGATTATTATTTAGGATAAATTGAAATAGTGGCCTCATTAGCCATTTTGAACACACCAAATCCATTTTGAAACAATGAACAGAACACCGTCAAAACAACAACCATTGTCTTAACTGATTATGTATTCAAATATGTCATTATAAAGAAATAAAACAAATTATTTACTAATATGGTATTATAACAATAAAATTTTCATATAAAACAAAATAATTTACATAATATTATTATACAGGAATTAAAGGACTTACATGGAATATCTAGACTTGAGGTAAGGGATTTTCATCACAGTTTTTACTTTTGTTGAGACAAATACCATATTCACCACCTATTTATTTTGTATGGTGTATATAATACCCATGAATTAATTTTATAATTTTTATCTTTAATATGATTTTTATTTTCATATCCATTTGTTATTCTATATTTCAAGGGGCTAATGGTTTAAATTTTACTAAAGCGATAAGAGATTTTTGCCTCAATTTGACTTCTTTCATACAGATGTTATGCTTTGTAGCTATATCATTTTATGAGGTGTATATATGTACCCTGTGAAATTATATATTATTAATATGCTTATTTTCATTAAATTATATGTTTCAATTGATGTTATTATTTCATGGGGATTGAAATTCAATATTACTAATGTGGTAGGAGTTTTAAAATGCAATCTCATCGTTTATCAGGATTGATTATGATTATATTTTTTGTGATGGAATCTTATGATCCATCTCCCATGAAACTCATGTAATTTCATCTATGTAGGTTATTTCATGAGAATAAATTCATTTTAATATAGTAACCTGAGTCAACTAGATAATCCACTTGATCAAGCCTATCACAAGATGAGGTACATCACTGTAACAAAAACAAGTCTTGTATATAAAGAAATGCATGAAACCAGAGTAAAAAATGTAAGAAAAAGAGATACATAATATATCTATACAATATAAGAAAAAAAGTTATAGAAAAAAAAATCATGAAATGTGTAGACAGACAAGACTCCATGTGACCAACCATCAACACTAAACCATCCCGCTGCGAAGGCAACAATGAAAGGATAATCCGGTATGCTACAAAATGCTCTTCCCATTACCTGGATCCCAAAATAAAATAAAAAAACACACTATGTAAAAAGTAAGATTTTAAAGAAAATACTAGTATGATACTACCACATATTTAATAAAAAGTAAAATAATAATAATTCAATACGTTCTTTCTTTAAAAAAACAATTTTAGAATGCAATTTCATAAATTCAATCCCACTTATAAATCATTTTCCCTTTCGTTTTCATAAAATAATACCATATTATAAAATCTATAAAAATGAAAATGAAAATTGATAAAAATTTATTCCAATCCATAAATCTAGTGGTATGTAGGTAAAACAATATCCATGAAAATAATCTATCATGTGAAATTATGCGATTCAACGTCATATAAAATCCAGTGAGAAAAAATCAATGATAAAAACCCATCATGAATTAAATAAATAACAAATTTATAATCACCTCAAATTTTTCCCTAGACTATGGGAATAGATACTATCAAAAAAGATCATAAATTATAATATGTGGGTTCTAACCAATACCATGTCTTTCCATAGTCCATCTATACCCCAACTGTTACCTCATAGTAGTGCCACACTCACTAAGGCTACACATGTCTATTTCTAGATGAAACCGTGGTTTCTAGTGTGGGAATTTTAAAAATAAATTTCAAATCCCTGAAAAATGTTTATTAACCCTTTAAAAATACATTCCAATCATGTTTGGGATTTGAAAAGAAATTTCCAAATTTAAACAACAATAGTAGCATTAAAATTACCTTATGGTGTGAAATAACCAGTATTTAATGAAAAACATTTTAAAAAATATATAATTCCATCAAATCCCTTGAAACTACAAATCACTTCAATTAAATGAACAAACCAAATAAATTTATCAATAATGATAAGAAAATTATCTAATTAACCCACTATATAGAAACACATATATCAAAATAGTGGTAAAATATAAAACCTTCGAAAATAGTGATTGAAGAAGATTAGATTCGGTCAACATGATTATATATCCATAATACACAATTTAAATCCTCTATCAAACCCATAATAAACATCATAAAGAACACATATGGGTTCCAAAATATGATATGAGAAGGGATTTAGTGTAGATATATAAATAATGAGCTAAACCAGATAAAAAATAAAATATTGCTCGAAGCGATCCATTAGGAACAAAGTATTTCCATCTAGAATCCATGGGAAGCGAGCTCTAAATCACTAGGAGTGGATAATAAGAAGAAAACATGAGGTTTGGGGTGGTTTGGATTAAAACTGACCTAGTAAAAAAATTTAAAATCCCATTTTTTAATGTTTTGGAAGTGGGATTCATAGTTTCCTAGACAAGGACACATAGTTAAACTAACTGTGAAACATAATCGAGCACCCCTACAGTACATTTTTTCCAAGGGTTCATGATTTTCACTGGGGGTATACATGGTTATTTTAACCATGTTCTAACCGTGAAAACCCCCATTGAAGCATTATATAGGCATACCACACGATTACAACATGGTTAAACTAATAGTGTTCCTTAATCGTCCACATTTTACTTTTATCCAAAAAACCCTTATTATTGACCTTCAATTCCAAAAATTTTCCTAGACATCAAAAGAGAATGCCGAAGGCTCAACTAATGTATACATGTGGCCTGTAGAGTGTCACAATTCTCCCCAACATAAGATTTTTCTATCCCCAAAAATTCCTTAAGATTATAGATCCACAATGATAAAATAGACTAAGGCCCCATAAATGATTCACACTCCCTCATCTCATGGTTTTGATGTCTGCATTTATGAAGTATCTAGACCAAGGGAATCATTCTATAGTGTATTACCATATCCTAGAAATCAATATTCTATATTGGTAACTCAACAACTGTGGTTTTTGGATCAATATGAACATCCTCCCATCCAATCACATTGGAAGGATTTGAAAGATACCTCCTATATTGTGAAACATGAAACACATCATTGATCTATGTCAAATTGGATGGTAAGTACCATTGATATACCAACTTTTGGATTTCTTCAATAATCTTAATGGGGGAAAGAAACCTCAGTGCCAACTTACCCTTCTTACCCAACCAACAATGTCCCAATCAAGGTGAAAATATAAAGAAAAACTGATCACTAACCTCAAACTCTTGAAGATAATGAATATGGTCTGCATAATATTTTTGATGTATTTGTACCGTGAACAAACTATTCTAGATCAATTTTACCTTTTCTATTGTCTCTTAAATGAGGCTCATCATAACCATGGAATTCTCTCCCAAATCGGCCCAACGTTAGGGAGATCAATATGGAAACCCATACAAATACTTGAAGGGTACTATCTTTATCAAATCCTGTAAATTTATATTAAAGGAAATCTCAACCAAATTAAAATTCTATTCCTAGTATCTTCTAAAATCAAGCACAAAATCCTGAAGAATATCCTCAAATACCTTGATATCCCTCTCTATATGTGCATTCGTCTACGAATAATAATCCATTCTCAATTTAATCTATGAACTCATCACCTCTAATAGGAATTTCTTGATCATGTATGAAACCCTTGGGTCCTTATTAGAAACAATTACAGAGGGAACCTCATGTAGTCTCATGATCTCTTATACATACAAGTCTCCAAGATGTCCCATATTTAGCATCTCCTTAATAGAGAAGAAATGCACTAATTTCACGAGTCGATCAACGATCTCTCAAATCACATCCTACCAACTAAGAGCCCATGTAAAAAAATTATTAAATACATTGAAATATCATCCCAATTCCATACCATAATAGGTAAGGGATATAACAGAACAATAGGTCTCTAGTGTTCTGTATTGATTCTCTAAAATGTAAGACATCATGATACAAAATACACAATCAACCATCTTATCCCCTTCCATCAATAAAAACAAATAAAATCATGATATATATTGGTATTCAAGGGTTCATGGACTAATAATACTGGTGTCCATTGTCTATGAATTCTTTCTCCATGAAAAAAAAACAAACCGACCTTCTATAGAAGCACAATGTTTCATTGGAAGACCATACCCACTTACCTGAGGTATCCCCACCATAAAGTACTTCAATTAAGCATTTTCACTTTGTGTCTATCACTTTCTTGATCTAAAGTCACCCATAGAAATATGGGTTGGATTTTTTTGAATCCAATAACACCTATCATCCAACCTCTTCCACTCCCATGCTTATCTTGGTAAATAAACTCATCAAATACCACTCCACAACTAAATACTTCACATCTTGTGTTGGTAATTTTAATATCATCTCATCAATGAGTACATTAAATTTTCCATGAGTTTATGTGATATGAAAAAAATATTATGATACTCTACCCATAATATCTATTTCATGTTTAGATCCCACTGGGTGAAAGTATATTTTAGGATCTTATAATCAGAATACAGTATAAACTACTCCTAAAAGAGATAGTGACACCACGTTCTAGGTGTATTCATAACTGTTTCCAACTCAAGATCATGTATAGGGTAGTTAATCTCATGAGGTAGTACCTAGAGAGAGCCATAAGCCGACAAATATTTCCCCTACATGAAGACACATCCCAATTATATTTCAGAAGAATCACATAAAACATCATAACCTGAACCCGATTACAAAAGAATAATTTTTTTTACTGAATTCAGCTTCACATTCCAATCCTCAAAATATTTTTGATCTTTTTCATTCCATTCATGATTTACACCCTTATAGGTAAAATCTATCATAGAAGATGAAATCTTAGAGATGTCCTAGAAAAAACCCTGTAATAACCATCAAACCCCTCAAATCATTAGATCTCAAATAGATATCTTAGAATATCTTATGACATAACTTCCTATACCTTTAAGGGATCTAATGAGATGCCCATCTCATATATCACATTCCCCAAAACATTTACCACTTGAATAAAAAAATCACATTTAATGAGCTTACAATATTGATGATGTTCCCTCAATGTTCTCAGATTGATACCAAAATGGTCCCTGTTATTCTCCACGGTCTTGGAATAAACCAAAACATCATCCATGAACATAATGAGAAATGATTACAGGAACCAATGAAGTATCTTTTTTATCAAATCCATAAAGACTATTAGAGAATTAGTCATACCGAATGACATAACTAGAATGTCTAAATGGACATAACATCTCCTAAAAGTTTTTTTAATTATACCCTCATCTTGGACCCTCAACTGGTGGTATAATAACACTAATTTAATCTTTGAAAACCAACATTACCTTCTATGATGGTCAAATAGTTCATAAATCCTAGGAAAACAATATTTATTCATAATGGTCACTCTACAAATCTTTAGATAATCAATACAAATTGGGAGGTTCCATTTTACTTTCATAGAAAAGAGGATAGGAAAAGACCACAATGACACATGAGGTTGAATAAATACTTTAGCCTTTAGTTCCTCAAGATGGTCCATAGGTTATACCAACTTATTAGGTTCTATATAGTAATATGGAATAGAAATGGGCATTGTATGAAGGAGAAGGTCTATAGTAAACATGACCTATCCATCAAAAGGTAAGTCAAAAAATTCATCCAGAAATACCTCAGGGTATGCACACACTACTACAGGTAGTTGAATTCCCATACCAGAGGAAACAACATCAAGAAAAATATTTGGAAACTAGAACAAGATTATAGCATAATATAGTACAAAAACCCCTCCCTTCACAATCTAGAGTTCCAATCACCATAAAAAAAATGAGTGACTCCATCAAAAGATAAGAAAATGGTAAAATTCAATCTAGTACTTAACAATAATAATCAAATCTATGTCAAGAATCATGTGAAAGATGTCATGATTGACACTAGAAAGTCCCATATCACCTCGATGTCTGCCATTACCACTCGACTTGTAGGGAAATTAAATCCTTATTTAGACCTATTTTCTAGTAGAATGGAATGATCCAATAGGAATGGAATAAGTTATGAAGGTAATCCCGAAAATCAACCTATCTTTGGTGATATGAAGTAATGTTTAGCACACATATAATAAAAAATAGCACCACAAAATATGAAATAAACACCATATCTCTAACAGATGCTAGAAATGATTTAGATTCCTTTGGAACATACTCTGCCACATAATTTTATCCGGTCTTAGCAACATGAACATCCAACATGGCTTAAGGAGTACACCCATTGTCTTTGGAAGCATTGATATGAACCTACAAACCCTTGGTGAGAGTGGATCCTACCCCATTTATATATAATGACCAAAAATTACACATGTAAAGTAGTTAATTTGATTTTGTTTTTTAAGTCCCTGAAACTAGAGCTATAGAATCATGAACATCATGTCACTTCGTATTCTAGCTCGATGACACACCCTATATAACAAATTCATGAACTTTAGATCTACCCAATCCAATCTTCATACCTTTGTCAGCCTTATCCGAATATGCCTTTTTAAATAATTCCAAAAAGGCCCGAATGCACATGAGAATCAACATTAGCCCAATATCAATCCTTGGTACCAAATAAAACCTCCAATCATCTAGGTGCTCATTAGAGGCACAATCCCTTTCCAAATGTAGAAACAAAAAAAATGGAAGAAATACGAAAGAATGGTACTCCTCCTGCTTCATGGTAAAAAACTCTTGGGTATTTACAGTGCATAACATCTTGGGGGTAAAATTGATGATTAAATATTTTATTGAAAAATCTTTAGGTAAGATACTAAGGTAACATAAAATTCATAATAGAGGCCCCTCTTCTCCTTCTAGGACCCTTGAGCATGCATGTGGAAAAAACCACCATAGTGTCTTTAGATTTCTTAAAGAAGATGAATATCCTCTCAATTTTCTCAAGCCAATCCTTAGATTATGGTGTCCCTTTATCACCCTGGATGATGGGTGGATAGTGATAAGTGAATTCAGTGCCATGATCCAACACACGTATCATGTTTTTAACACCCAAATGAACAAAATTGTGAATTGTATGGATTATAGATTCAACTATAGAAGGGTCCACTATAGGATTCACCTATGGATCTTGTATCACATTTTCCACTCACTAATATGGAATATATCCTCTCGAAGACATTTTTTGTTAAGAAAATGAAAATAAACAACCATATTTAGAGAACATTCCCAAATATTCGAATAAACTGCAATAATTCAGATATATGTTTTAAAACATCTTGAATTTAAAGAAATCATGAATTATGTAAATGAAAAACAATTAATTATGAAGGAACATAACCATTTAAATTAGCTTCCCATATAGTTCATTGAAGTGGACCCAAACACCAAGTATCAATCCTAGTAAAAATTCTCCAACCACCCTTGGTTGTAAAAACACATATTTTTTAAATTATATTTTTTTCTCAATTAATGTGTGTTATATTTTACAAAATGAAAACATATCCCTTTAATAATGAAGTGTTATTTATATATTATAAAGTGAAATGTGGAAATAAATATTGTACCGTTATTTCAATATTGTTCAAATATGACCATTTTTTAATATGTGCATTGGAAACTATACTCTTGGTAGTATTTCTAACATTATAATTAGAGTTGATAAGTATAATCAATGATCAAAGGAGAAGCAATGGCCTAAACCAGAAGATTCATTCTGTATGAATCCCATTTTACAAAACAAGGGAAGGAGGTAGTGTCACAGGGGTTCTACCTTGACAAATCCCAAGCATACCTTAAATAAGTGATGCTTGAACAAAATCAACTGTGTGATATGTTCAAGATAGTGGAAATTACCACTCTGTCAATGTTAGCTGAGCCACCCCATGAATCTATCATCATCACACACCACACCCTTAGGTCGCACATGCGTGTTATAAGGGGTTATGTGTTGATGCATTAGTTAGTTAAAGTGTAATTCAATTTTATAAATAAATTTTTTATTCCATTAATTTCTTATTAAGAATATTTTTTATTAATAATATATAATAAAAATTTGATAAATTTATTTTTTTGACTAAAGTTATACTTTTTAGAAAAAATATAAATGTTTTAAAAATACTTATGTATTATGAATAATATTTAATTTTATGAAATATGATGTTTAAAATAATCATATTTAAGTATAAATGAAGTTTTTTTTATTATTCCCCTGAATAATTTTCTGTTTCAAAAATTCGACTATGCATTATCAACCCACAATTTTTTTAAAAAATTACGATTTTTATATTTAGAAGTTAAAATTCACAGACTTAGATAAATATTATGAAAAAATAATTTTTTTTTTGAATTATATCATTCAAATCATGTTAGGGTGAATTTATAATAATTTTATGAAATACTTTATTTTTCCATGAATAGTAAAAATACAGTTTGAGATTTTTTGCATGTTTAATTAATTCATAATTATTTCATTATGATTTAATAGTTAATTAACCACAATACAAGACTAAAATTATGTTATTTTATTAATATCAAGTATTTTAATTGATTTCAATCAATTTCTAAACCAATATGTTACTTTACAAAGTCTAAAATTGAAACTTTAACCTTAAAAATATCATTTTATGAAAACTTCAAATTTCCATTCCAAAATAAGTAATATAAAATTATTTTCAGATATTGTGGGATAAAATAACATTAAATATAACTCAAATGTCTAAAACCATGGGAAAATCCATGGGAAGTTCCATTGTTTTTCATTTTTTTCAACCCAGATTTCAAAGGCCCATATTTAAAAATTATTAATAAAAACCCTCCACTTTTGCTATAAATACCCATCAATTTATCCATTTACATTCACTAAAAAATACATTATCCACTTTTTTTCTGCTGGTTTCATCTCCAAATTATCCACCCATTTTTTCTCAATTACCCAAGGTTCCAATCCTCAAGATCTAGGTGTAACTTTTTAAGGTAAGGGAAAATAACAACTTCTCTTTTCAATTCAAGAGTCATTTTATTTGTATATCTTCCAATGTTGAATAATTTTTGTCCACATTTTATTACTTCATTAGGTTAATAATATTCTATTATAAATTGTATACCTTTGTCCCCTCTCAATTTATCCTCTTTTAAAACCATATTTTATACCCGTTATGTTGCCAAATTTACATCTAAAAATTTATCTCTTTTCCTCAAGAAACTTTCCTTTATTTTATTTTTGTGAATAACAAAACCTATTTATTTTCTCAGGGTATTAAACTAGTTGTAAAAATTATTTATTTTACTTTTATATTAACATACATAAAACTCGTATTCCAGTTCCTTGGGTTAAAAATGTCATAATGATCATGTCTTTATTCACTTTTGAAATGCCAGAATTTTGATATGAAACATGTTTTTTATTATCTATGGGTTATTAATGAAATTTTGGATTATTATATATGTGGATAAAATTAGTTTAATACTTATTATGTTTAAATACTAATAAATCTCCAATGCATTGGTTTAAGAATTTAATATCTATAAATGACATGTTTTGTGATACCTTGGTGAATTACATTGGTAATTTTTATGACACCTTAGTAAAAAACATGGTGATATGATTATGAATGTATCATTTAAATTTTATAGAAACATTTACATTTTATTATTAGTTTTATTTTTATTATGTTATGCCTCATGTTCCCTTGATCATTATCATTCCATAATGAGATTCCTCATATTGACATGTAAACCATTTCCCCTACTAGGACTCTTGCTCACCCATTTCCTTTGATGCTTTCCCCATGATATGAGAAGTATTAATTAACTTTGGATGAACCAATGGGGATGTATTCAAGTTTATTTAGAATAATATTTTATGTTTAATTATATTATAAACCTTATTTCCATGAAACTAAACTTTGAAAGATCTTATTTATAAAATATTC
Source organism: Viscum album (assembly GCA_963277665.1). Lineage (NCBI taxonomy): Eukaryota > Viridiplantae > Streptophyta > Magnoliopsida > Santalales > Viscaceae > Viscum > Viscum album. The sequence goes on from OY728161.1 coordinate 435,471,003, forward strand.
AATGAAAAGTTATGTAAATAAAATGTGGGATACCATAGTTGGTCTCAAAGTATGGTTTAGTTATTTGTAGAAATTTTGATTTTAAAACATCAAGAAGAACCCTATGTAAAATTTTAATATAAGACAAAAGCTTGGTATGTTGGTGAACTATTAAGTTAGTGGTTTCCGATCTAAGAAATCCCTATATGGATACAAACAAGTGGACATGGCATTAGCCTAGATGTATCTTGGGGTAACACCCACAAACGACACCTTGATGTAGAATCAAATATGAACTGGTGCATTAAAGTATGCCTTGATTCACTCTTGGTTTGAAACTCCCAGGGGATATGTTTGAATAATAACACGATTTTTAAAGAAAAATTATCAAATATTTATAGAATATATAATTTTTATTAAAGAATAATATTTTAATCATGATGTTTTAAGACTTCAAATTCCATTATAATTATAAGATTTATAAAAGTAACACGTTTCTCACTATGTTTTTATTCTTCTAGAAAATTGAGGAAAATAGGAGGAACCACAAAAATTATGAGCACAATGGACCATGAGATTAAGGCCCTATGATGTAATATGGAATAGAAAACATCACAAGACTAATGAATCTACTATATCGACTAATGAATAATAACTTGAATCATGCTGTGAGACCAGATTCAGCTCGAAGGAAATAAATTTCTATTATTTTTGTTATGTGTCAACAACCTACTTAATTTAGTGGATCTTCCAACCCATTTATTTCTGAATAATGGATAATCTATATATAAAATATCATTTTTGAACTATGTTTTTCAGAATAAGAGAAAGTCACCCTGGCTATTGACCACTTAGAAAGAGAAGTGGATCAGTGGTGGAAACTGATTAAAAACACAAATAAAATAAGGGATATTTAATCTATGTAGTGGTATGAGTTCTAGGGAATATTTTTAATAAACATTTACCATGTTCAATGAGAACTAAAATGGATACACAATTCTTATAAATAAATCAAAAGTAAATTAATTGGTGGGAATATATGATATGAACTTTACAATATTTTCTCGATTAACTTCTAGATTTTTTATGGACCCTAATGAAAAGGTTAATAGATTATTTAGTGGAATAATACCCCATATATGGAGGAATATTGCCAATAACTACCATGATTGATATGAAGAGACAGTTTAAAGTATTATGAAGGTAGAATTAGAGTTTATAGAGATGAAATGTTCACATAAATAGAATGAAAAAATTGATCATTAGAGCTAAAATTATGGAGGAACATTGATCATGGAAGAGGAGGAAATCAAGTGAAAATTTCCACATGTAATAAATTAGGTAATAATCATTCAAGGAAATAATTTATTAGGGGTGAAAAGCTCTATAAATTAGAATGATATGGGAATAACACTTGGAACTATCATGGTGATGTGAAACATCAAATTCTCGTCACAAACAGAAAATGGAAGGTGGTGCAGGCCTAGCCAAAAGTATAATACTTAAAATGTGAACATTTTGATCACTTCTATAATCACTTTTCGAATCATATTATAATGGAAGTAAGTTTTAATCATCCTTAACATAGTCCAAGTGAGAATGGTCGAGATTTTTCTATCACAATGGTTGAAGTGGATTCTCCGAATGATGTGGTTGTAGATACACTCACTGTTCTCTCAAAGCTATAAATTACTTTGTTTGATTATATTATTGTGGATTCCATCATATTATTTGAGTTTTGAATTAATATAAAATATATCCATGAACTTCAAGAAGTCTAATTACTTGTCATGACTCATTGAGGGATTATACTAGCATCAAAAGTTTATAGAAGCTATAATATTTTCTTTGGAAGGTAAAATCTCATTGAAAATCTAGTTGTCATTTATATGGTGGAATTTGATTTTATACAAGGGATGGAATGGATCAGAAAGTATAATTCTAAGATAAATATACAATTCAAGGAGATTTTAGTAGTCTTGAATGGATATGCTACCATCTTTTTCAAATGAGAGATATCCTGACCTGCACTTTGGAAAGAAGAAACTCCTTTAGTCTTCTTTATGGAGATGATCAGTGAAGAGGAATGAGTAAATAAATGTATAAGAATAGAAAATTCCCCCATAATTTTGGAATACATAGAAATATTTCATTAAGAGTTTCTTGGAACTCCCTCAAAAAGAGAGGTAGATTTCTTCATCAAACACATAACTGGATCGAAGCCGATATAGAAGGCCCCATATAGAATGTAAAATGAGGATCTAAAATAATTAAAGAAACAACATCAAGATATTTTGGATAAGGGGTTTATTTAAACATGTGTGTCTTCTTGGGGAGCACCTATTCTATTTGTGAAGAATAAATATGGATTAATGCGGTTATGCATTGATTATAGGGAAATTAATGGGATCATAGTAAAGAGCATGTACCTTCTCCTAGTGATTGATGATTTATCTGACCATCTTTTTGGGTAACAATGCTTCTACAAGAATGAACACTGATCCGGATGACATTAATTGAGGGTGAAGAAAGAAAAGTTTACAAATACCTCTTTCTAATAAAGGTATGTGCATTATGAGTTTTCTGTTATTTCCTCCATATTGATTAATTATTTTATTATATTTATGATTTTTTTGAATTCTGTTGTTATGTAATACCTTGATAAATTTGTGGTAATTTTTATTAATTTTATTACGATATTTTTTAAAAGTTATTGGGAGATTTAGGATTGTCTTTAAGTGATATTAAAATCAATTAGGAAGGAGAAGATATGTATAAAATTCCAAAAATGTGAATTTTGGTTACAAAAAGTTGTTTTCTTGGGGAACATTGTAACAAAGGAAAGAAAATTTATTAACCTTTCCTTGAAAAAGGTTGTGCAGGAGTAAACTAATCCTACAATAGTAACTGGGATTCATAGTTTTCTTGTATTAACAAGATATAATAGGAAGTCTGTGAAAACAATTCAGGAATTTTTAATCCATTTACCATGTTAACTCAAAAGGTGATAAGTTTATCAAGAAAAATGGGTGTGGACAAAGTTTCCAATAACTGAATAAGTGATTGGTTACTATACTTGTGTTAAATCTACCCTATACCAGAGAAGGATTCATTATTTTTAGTGATGCGTCTCTGTAAGTGTTTCAGTGAATCCTCATAATGACAAGGTGATTGCTTATACATATAGATAGTTAAAGAATCATGACAAACATTATCCTACACATGACAAAGAGATAGCCGCAATTATATTTTCTCTGAATATATAGTGTAAATATCATTAATGGGAGAAATGTGTTATATATATAGACCACCAAAGTTTTAAGTATATATTCATAAAAAATGAATTGAACATGAGATATAAGAGATGGTCGTAACTTCTTAATGACTATGATTATTTAATTCATTATAAATCCAGAAGAGTAAACAAAAGTGTTTATGAATTAAGTATAAGATAACTAGTTGTGATGGAAATGATGAGGATTCAGGGAGATCCATTGATTAAAGGCCTAGTAATGTTGGATATTAAGGGACATCATCAATCCTGTCCCAATTTATTTCTCAACCATAATTACTAGATAATATCATTAAATCTTAAATAGAAGATCCTTTTTTACAAAAGAATATAGAGGATGTGAATAATGGGAAGTCTACTCAGTTCAATATTCATCAATAAGGTGTACTAAAATTTCATATAAGTCTATTTTTCTCATCTATTCTGGAGATAAAGAATGAACTGATGAATGAATCTCATAGATCTATAGTCTATATACATCCTAGAAGAATTAAAATTTATTTGGACCTTCATGATAATTGTTGTTGGGATAAAATGAAAAGAGATATTTCTGATAAAATTGCATGGTTCTTGGTATGTTAGTAAGTGAAGGAAAATCGACAACATCCAAAATGGATATTAAAACCACTACCCATACCAACATGGAAGGGGACAATATCACTATGTACTTTGTCACTATTATACCAAAGAATCCCAAAGGAAACAATGTGATATGGGTTATAGTGGATTGACTCAGTAAATATCCCATTTCAATACTATTCTGGGGGACTTATCTCTTAAAACAAATTACAACATATACATAAAGGAATCAGTGAGACTAAATGGGGAACATATTTTAACCATTTATGATCATGATACAATGTCCACATATAAATTTTGGAGAAGTATACAACATGATCTGGATACTATATTGAATTTCAATACAGTCTATCAGCCCCAAACTGATGGCTAATCTAAAAGGATTGTTCAAACATATGAGAAAATTTTGATAACATGCTTAATGAAATTTAAAGGTGTATGGGATCAACAACTCTAACTAGTTGAGTTATCATTAAAAGATAGCTTCAACTTGAGTTTTCAAATGGTTCCATATTAATCTCTATATGGGAAGCAATGTAGAACTCCTACTTCTTGGGATGATGGTTTTGAGAGAAATCTTCTTTGACCTAATCTTGTGAATGAGATGATTGAAAAGCTTCATTCCATCCAATAACACACAAATGTTTATTAGAGTCTTTAGAAGAGATATGATGAAAACAATTGAAGGGACTTGGAGTTGGATGTTGGTGTTAATGTTTTCCTACAAATATCACCATGAAAGAGAGTCATACGGTTTGGGAAGAAAGGGAGGCTTATCCCTAGGTAAATTGGCCTCTATGGAATTCTTGATTGAATAGGTGCAATGACCTATCCAATAGAACTTACAACAAATATTGATAAGGTTCATGACATATTCCACATATCTATCTTGAGGATGTATATACCTAATCCATCACATGTTCTGAATTCAGAGGTGGTACAATTGGAACATTACCTGTCTTATGAAGAGCATTCAGTGAAGATATTAGACCGTAAGGACAATGTTATATGTAAGAAGACTACCCACCTCATCAATGTGATATGAAGGAACCAAAAATATGAAGAAGAAATTGTGAGAACCATATAGGATAATGAGATAGAAATAACCCACACTATTTTCTCATCTAAGAGAACAAGTTAAAATTTCGAGGATGGAATTTTTTAAGGGGGGAGAATTTAATGACCCACAATTTTTAAATTCTATTTTTTTTCTGAATTAATGTGTTTTTTATTATAAAAAAACAATATATCTTTAATAATGATTTCGTATTTATAGAGTAAATAGGGAAATGTGACCATTTTGATTGGACCCTTATATGACCATTGGTGAAATATGAATGTTTTTTAAATATGTATATTGGCAACTATACTCTTTTTAATAACTTTAACATTGTAATTAGTGATGACAAGAAGAAATAATAAAGGATAATTAATGATGATAGGAAAAGAAATTTCCTCAAATAGTAGATTCATGCCATATGAAGAACAATTTTTAGAACATGGGAGGGAGGTAGTGTCACTGGGGTTCACCCTTGACCATGCCCAAGCCAAGCTTCAACATGTGAAGCTTTCACGTAATCACATTTCATAGAATTTCAAGTTAGTGGAAATTACCACTCGGTCGATGTTAGCCAAGACAACCCATGAAACTATCACCATCACACACCTTACCCTTAGCCAATACGCGAGTGTCATAATGGGTTATGTTTTGAGGACTTAGTTACATAATGTGTGATTCCATTTTATAAATAAAAGTTTTATTTTAACAATTTCATTTTAAGAATAGTTTTTCTTGATAAAACATAAAATGAATTTGATAAATTTAATTTTCATCAAAATATTATGATTTTCAGAAATGATAAAAAATTTTATAAAAAACATAGGATTTATAAATAATATTTATTTCAATTAAATAATTTTTTAATAACAAATTTTTTTAATATAAATAATAAAATAATTTTATTATGTCTGTTAAAATTTTTATGTGTTAGAAATTTTACTATGCATTTTTAACCCGCTATTTTTTTAATAAATAAGTATTTTAATATTTATGATTTAAAATTAACATAATTAGAGAATTATTATGATAAAATAAACATATTTTTTTTTAATATTAACATCGAAATTAGGTTAGAGTGAATTTAAATAAATTTTCGAAAATAGTTTATTTTTTCATGAATAGAATAAAAACAGTTTGTGGTTTTTGATATGTTTAATGACTTCATAATTTTGTCATAATTTTTAATAATTAATTAAAAAAAACTTATGAAATAAAAAATGTTATTTTAGATATATCAAGTATTTTAATAGATTTTAATCAATTTTCAAACCTATAATTACTTTCCTAATCATAAAATGTAAACTTTATCATTAAAAATATTTTTTTTATGGAGACGTTAATTTTTCATGCCTAAAAAATTAATATAAAATGTTTTTTCAATATTTTGGATTAAAATAGCTTAAAATATGATCAAAATGTACAAAAACATGGAAAAAACCAATGATAAAGCCAATGGTTTTTCATTTTTCACCACTTAGATATCCTTGGAATATATTTGGAAATCATTGAAAAGACCATCCACTTTTTCGATAAATACCAACCCATTTATCCATTTTTTTTCACTCACAATACATAATCCATGTTTTTGGGGGGGTTTTAACTCCCATGGAGTCCCACAAGGTGTCCTCAAGAACCAAAGGTTCCATTTCACATGATCTAGGTTTAAATATTTTTGGTAAGGTAAAATCACCAGTTCTCTTTTCATTTCAATATTTCTTTTTGTGATATATATTCCAATTGATAAGAAAATTTCTCTTGGTCCAATTTCTATCTCCTTGATAATATAAGAATAGGATTATATCAATGGGTTTCCCTTTTCCCCTATCACTTCCCCCTTTTCTAATACCACATTTTATATTTGTTATGCTGAAAAATTTACTTCTTAAAATTTCTCTTTTCCTCAAGATATTATCTTTTATTTTATTTTTGTGAATACCCAAATCTATTTAATTTTCATGGATATTCAACTATATATAAAAATTATTTTTTTGATTTTGGGATTAATATACATGAAACTTGCATTCCCTTTCCATGAGTTAAAAATGACATAATGATTATTTCTTTATGCACTTTTGAAATTCCATTATTTTTATATGAAACATTTTTTTTATTATCCACTGGTTATTTATGTAAGGTCTGATTATGGTTTATGTGTCTCACATTAATTTAAGTCATATTAAGGTTGTTCCATGATAGTGCTCCAATGCATTGGTTAAATAATTTATTCTCTTGATATGACATTTTTACGATACGTTGGTGAATAACCTTGGTAATGTTTATAACACCTCAGTGAAAAACCATGGTGATATTATTATGAATGACTCATTTAAACATTGCAGAAAAAATTTCATGTTATGATTCATGTTCTTTTTATTATGATATTCCTAATTATTCCTTTATCATGCTCATTCCATAATTATATTCCTCATGTTCACATGTAAACTATTTCCCTTACCAGGCCTCTTGCTCACCCAATTCCTTTGAAGTATGTCCCCAATTTATAAGATGCAATAAATGTAAATAAAATGAACCCACGAGGGTGTCTTCATGTGGACTTAGTATAAATTTTTACATTTTCTTGTATTATGTACCTCATTTCTATGAAACTAAACTTTGAATAATCATCTATATATACCATGTAATGAAAAATTTTGTAAATAAAAGGCAAGATTCCATAATGATAACTCAATTTGAGACATGGAAGTGAGCGAGCCAGGTACCCTCCCACAGTTACAACCTAAATTCTGATGTTCCTAAATCTTTTAAACCCATATAAAATAATAAAATCAATAAATGTTAACACACTTAAGGCTGATCATCCCTCTAATAAAAAATTGGAACAAACCAACCCAAGCCAACAAGACCAGCCACAAAATCCGGCCCGTCACATGATAAGGTAAAATAGGGTAACATAGAGTAGTATCTTATATAAAAAACATGAAATAAAATGAGAGTAAAATGTGGAATAAAAATAGATATATATATGATCCATTCAAACCATTCCAAAAAAAATTCTAAACTTGAAATCATGACAAGTCTAGACTAACAATTCTCTATGTGACCAACCATCACCTCCAAACCATCTTTCTATAAAGGAAACAATTAAAGGAGAAGCCTACATTTTACAAAATGACCTCCCATTTACTTAGATGCTACAATAAACTATCTACAACTCCAAATGTTATGAAGTATGGTGTGATCTCAAAGCTCAATATAAGACCTTCACAAAGCCTATACAAGGTTTAATTATAAGAATGAAATAGTTATGAATTTTAAAATAAAAATAATAGTAAAAATAATTTTAATAAATCCAAAACCACTTGTAAATCATTATCTATTCAGTTTTCCTAAAATCCATTCACATTACAAAAGAAAAAATATGATAAATATACGTGATAAATGAGGATTTTAATTCATACATCAAGTTGTAAGAAGGTAAATGCATATCCATGAAAAAATTATCTTGTCAATATATGTGATACAACCTCATCAAAACTTGTGAGCAACAATCCATGATAAAAACCTATCATGAAATAAATAAATACGAATTTAAAATCACCTAATATTGGCCCCCATCCAATGAGAATATGTAATTGAAATAAAATATCTTAAACAATCATATGATGGTACCAACCAATATCGAGTCATTACATAGTCTATTGATTCCCCAAAGTTTATCTCCTAGTGGTTCCACACTCACAAAGGCTACCCATGATAGTTTGTTGACACACCTAATGTTAACAATGTACTAATTATCAAAATACATTTCAAAAACATGCTCAGAGTATAATTTATTTTTCAAATTGAAGGTAGTTTTATTTGGTGATTGAAAACCCATTTCAAAATAAAATCCAAAACAAAAGCATCTAAACAACCACTTGGTGTGCAAAAAAATATTTTTTAGGAAGAAAATTTTAAAAAGATTTATCTTTAAATGAAATACATTGAAACAGAAAAATCAATTCAATTAAATTTTCAACTTAAATAAAAATATTAGGAATGATAAGATATTAATTGAATTAACCGATTCTATAGAAATACCAACCTCAAAATTGAAGTAGAACATAGAACATTCGAAAATGGTGATCAGGGACGACTAGATTGAGTACTCATGATCCTAGATCCATAAGAAACAACAACATTCCCCAATAAAAATAATTATATATTTCATAAATATAGCCTATGGGTTCCCAAATATGTGATAATAATTGATCTACCCAAGATCTACAAATAAGAGGATACATCATATAAAAGATGCATCATATCGCGATGTGATCCATCACGAATAAAGGATTTATGCTTAGAATCCAAGGGGAGAGATATCTAAAGAAATATGTTAGGATGATGAAGATATAATATGATATTAGGGTGTGGTTAGGCCTAAAACCAACCATGTAAAAAAGGGTAAAATCCAATTTTTAATGGTTTATAAGGGTGTACATGGTTACCTAGAGGAGGCTACACAGCTAAAAAATCTATACACCTTAACCGTACTACCATATTATACATTTTTTCATGGGGATTATGGTTTGAACTGATGGGTTGAATGGTTATCTCAATCATGTACCAAACATATAAAAGCCCACTAGGACATCATATAATAATTCTACATGGTTACCGCACGGTTAAACTAATAGTTCACCTCAACCGCACGCCTTTCCATTTTCTACCAAAAACAATTTTTTTCAACCTCTTATTCCTTGAATTCTACAGGTTCTAAAAATAGTGTAATTGAGGCTTAACTAAGGAGTTCCTACGACCTGGAATATTTTCAAATATTTTTCCTTCATTTTTATCTCCTTATGAACTCAATAATTCAAATGATATTTTTATGAATAATTGAATTAATTTCTCACTTTGGTCAAAAACCCTTTTTCTTCAAAGTGTTTTTTCAATTTCTTTTAACATTATTAAAATTATTTATTAATGAAAATTTTAACAAATTTTGACTTTTTTATAATTTTTTTTAATGGAATGTTCATGTAGGTTTCCAAACAATGCCCATTTGTATTTTTCCAAAAATATGAATGGAATTATTTTTACAATTAAAACATGACCAAAATTACCACCGATTACGACCCTTATTTTATTAGAAGTTTAATTTATAAATTTTCAATTTTTTTTAAAGAAAATCATTTTCAAAATGTTTTTTGATCATTAGGATAAGAATTTTTTTTAACAAAACTATTTTATTATTTTTAATGGTATTTCCATTCCTAAAAATGAACAACCATTTTTATTACTTCTGCTCTATTGGGGATATTTTTAAATGATACCATTCTTATTATTTTTCTTGATGGATTGTGACTATTTTAAATATATTTTTATAGAACCTGTTTCTTTTAAATGGGTTAAAGATGTTCAAAAATAATTTTATGGAAAACGTTTCTTTCCCTCGAGTTAATAAAGTTATACAAGGAATAATGACTATTTCAATGAGTTTAGGATGGAATAATATATATATATATATTATTTAATTTTTGGTTCATGGACATTGTTTTATCATTGGTGAACCTAAATAGAATTAGGTGATCTAGTCATAGCTTATATGATGTTTTTTCCCAGGAAATTATAGGTGATCCCATTATAGATTATATGATGGGTTTGCCTAGATAGAATCAGGTGAGACCGATATAGATTTCCAATGGGTTCAACTAGAAAACTCTCTAATTCATTGGGTAATTATTATGTTATCCAATAAATTATATTCGATGTTGACCATATGGTTATTCCATTTATATGGGTTTTGTAATTGTTTTATAAAGATGATGTTCCATAATACAAACACATATTTTCAATGATTAGTATGGGTTTATAGTATTTCCTTTGATAAAGATTAATTTCACATGGCTCATGATTATTGATTCTTATAAATCTTTCCTTTTGAAAGTCTTATACCATGTTTCATGATGAGTTAAGTATTTATGTGTATGAGTTTTTTTATGATTCACTCATGCACCCATATTATTTCTTCATACCATTTATGAACATGTTATGCTCATTGAAGAAATTAAATTGTTAATTCCTATGTCTACCATTACTAAGTAGTTGATCTCATCCTTCATATGTTTCCTTTCCAGCAGGTTATCAAGAAATGATGTTTAACGAATTTTTTATAGAGGGGTTTCATTTGGATGTGGAAAATGAATTAATATGAAATATAAAAATCTAGGTTAATTGGGACAAATGATCACTTAAAAGAAATGGGTAATATTTATATACGAGTTAATCATAATTATCTGAAACATTAAACTTAAAAGGACCTTGAGAGTGTAAGTGATTCAATATCTTCTTTTTATATTTTCTGTTTTTATGGAGAAAATTGGCTCACCTTGATCGGTATCATAGATGGAAATGTAAAGTTTATGATTTCAACACTAGTTTCTATAGTGTGGGTTTGGGGCTATTATAAATGGTATTAGAAGAACGGTTTAGATAAATTTGGATATTTTGATATTATCATTTTTGGGTATATTAAGAGTTATGGAAAACATCATAAGTCTATAATATTAAATATGATCACAAGTTCAATATATTAGACCCCCCTTTGAGTTTTTAAGTGATGAAATATTAAAGAGATTAAGGAACATATAGGAAATTATTTATTATATTGAAGTATATTTAAATTTTCTTTCTTAAGGAGTAATAATCAATTATATTTTTTGAGAAAAAGATTTAAGGTATTGATGACCTTTAGGGTTTATAAGATCTTGCATACTGTTTTTATTATGGGATCATAATTTTTATCCTAAAGATCACCATGAGATATAAAAGTGATTTAGTGACTAAGTTATTAATGATATTTTAAAAAAAATCACCATATTTTTGGGATTCATATCTGAAAGTTATGAGATAAAATTCGTGTTTAAAACACCATTGGATTTTAAGGTTATTCAGGAATGAATTAATTTAATCATTGTGTATTAATATTTAATTCTGAATATTAATTTATTATATAAATTTATACTCATTTGGGGTATTTTTATTTCGTTTACTCTTTGGGTATTACTCATTTTGGGAATTATATCAGCTTGTGATAACCATTTTAGTTTTTGATAGTATCCAAAGATAGGTGGAATATATTTTTTTCCCTTTTATGGTAATATAATCCATTAAAATTTGTTTTTTAGTGAATCAAGCATGAAAATTTCATCGAGAGTACACATCATTTTGAGAAAAATATTATATTATAGTGGAAATTGGATGAAGGAAGAAATTATAATTTTCAAATATATGTTACAATATTTTTAGTCTATATGGTGAAAGGGTTCCACAAATTATGGAAAAAAATCTTGAAACAAAAATGTTGTCCTAGTATATTAATTTCTAATGAAGGTGTTTTCACTTATCATAGATTTACAGTTTTTAGGTCCTTAAATTTCAACTGATAATTCAATTTCATACGATAAATGTTCTCTATCACTCTCCATAATTCTTTAGAATTTTTTTCCATGACCAAATATTCACTTCCCACCTATGTTCTCCTATTTAGGAAACTAGTATGTGTTATTCTAGATGACCCTCATAATTCCATTTCAATTTTCTCCAGAGGATGTTTTATTTTCCATATTTATGATGCGAGTTTACAAAAAAAGTATTTTCAAATGTTTATTCCTTTATTATATAGATAAATTTCTAATTGCGAGGAAACAATTTTATAAAGGGGGGAGGATGTGAAAACCTTGTATTTTAAAAGAAGTAAATTATGTTCAATTGCATAAATGACATGAAACATTGGGCATAAATGATAATTTTAGTCCACAATAAATTTTTATTTATTTATTTTTAAATTATTTTTATCTCTCTGATTAATTTTGGTACATGAAACCCTGAAAGTTTTATCTTCAATAACATATTTAACATGCAACACTGATCTAAAATGAAAGAAGACATATATAACTATTATATACTATCTCTTAAATTGGTAGGTATGAACATATTAACTAATTTATTATATATATATATATCGTAATAATTATTGTATAATTATATGTTTTTAGATAATAATCAAAACATTTTTTGTTTGGTATTTTTATTCTATAAAAATAAGTTTTCATCAAAAATTGATTTTTATTGATTTTCATGAAAAAATATAATAAATATTTTTTGAAAAATTTATAAAATTAAATTTATAAAATTAAATTCATTTCAAAAATTGGGATATCAAAGTTAATTTTGGGTGAAATTTCGGTATTTTTAGAAAAATATTTATTTTTCAGTGAATTGTGAAAAATATATATTTTTATAAAAATTTAATTTCATCTCAATAAATTATTAAAAGTAGCTTTAAATTTTTAATATTATTTATGGAAGAATATGTATTAATTATTTATATTTATTATAATTAATTATATTTTAAACAACATTATATTTTATATTTGTTTGCATTTAATTTTTTGTCAAAAATTAGATTTTTATAGAAACAATTTTGAAGTACATAATGTTTCTTTATTTTAATTAATTAAGAAAATACATAATGATGAATGTTATAAAATAAATTTATAGATTACATATAAATAAAAATTATTTTTTATTCATAAAATTATTATTATTATTATCCATAGAGTTAATATAAAATCATGTTTTTCTTGAAAAATATAAACTTATTGAAAACCTAATTTTTTATCGCATCGATGGGTATAATTTTAAATTAAATTATAAATTAATTATATAAAATGGATTAAATATTTTGAAATATAATAATTAATATTTGGTTATAATTTCAATATATTTTTTTCATAATAACTAGTAAAGATAATAAGAATTATATTATGTGATTAAGGTTAAAAGTAGTGTTTTTACATGTGCTTGGGTTAAAATTAACTTCCAACACACTTAAGATTTATATATGATAAATTGTATTTATTATTTATAATTACTAGTGTCAATTTATCTAATAAGGATGATTTTATATTAGGCTTCAATAATTAATTACATAGGTTAATGAAAACTAATTACTGTTGTGGAAATTAAAGTGGTAAAAGTGCAAAAACTAAAAATCTAAGGAATAACATATTTAAAAAAAGTTTTTTGTGCGTGTTTTAGGTGTGTATAGACTATATAATCACTAACATACATTATTTATCAATTTCTGAGCCACATGTGGTGAGATTGGCCTCTCATTATTGAACACTTTTGAGTATTTTCAAATATGCAACTCCTCAATTATATAAGGGAACTCAATCCCCTCACATATTAAATCATTTAAATCCATTTAGATCGACCAAAACCTACCAAAATAGACTCCAGAAATCCATAATATCTATTATAAGCCTCATTTTGGGCATAAATTTAACATTTAAGGATTTTTTTGAAATCCAATGGATGTTTCCAATGGAAGAGTTACCATTTTTCAACGAGTGTTTTTATTTTATTTTTTCTTATACATTATTAAACTATTATATAATAATTATTATATAAAAAAATAATTATATTAAATATACTAATATGTTTTTATGTTAATTTCAGGACCTAAAACCATCCCCACTTTTTCAAACATCGGTGTCAAAATAATCATTTGTGTTTATGGAAAACTACTATATCATGAACCGATGCCATTCATTTTTTCGTTACCACATATCAAGGTTGGATGTAATGATGGATATAAAGTCAATATATGATATTTATAACATATTTATACCTATAGAGTAATTAAATAAAATATAAGTTTTTTAAATTCCATTTCATATAGGATATAATAGCGTCACTCGTGTGTATGATGGACTATCGCCTCGTGAAGCGACGTGATTCATTTTTCACTAACACTTTACATGGTTTGTAATTAGGAAAGAGTTAATGAATATATGTTATATAAATTAAATAGTAATTATAATAATTATATATTTATCATTTTTAAAAGATAATATATCATTTTATTCCTTACACTAAAAATTGATAATGTCATTCTTGTACGCATGGATTACCACCTTCACGAAGTGATGCGACTCTCTTTTCATAACCACACGACATAGATCATATATATAACACTCCAATAATATAACACACTAATTATTCATGATATATTTAATTTATAATAAATTTAATCTCTCCTATAGATTGTGGTATATACAACCTTGAGTTTTTTATATTTGATAGTGTATTCAACACGCGACACTGACCTTAAATGACCGATGTTATATATAATCATTATAACCTATACGTTAAATTTAATATTATGAATAAAATTATGTAGTTTATAATATATATATTAATTTCATTCTCAATATAAACATTTGATAACTTTTTAGTAAATAATCAATCAGTTTTTAGTAAAATAATTTTATTCTTCTAAAATATATTTTTTTCAAAATGATTTTTATTACTTTTCATGCAAAAAATGTAACTAATTTTTGGAAAATATAGAAAATTTATTTTATTAAAGAAAATTAATTTTTAAAATTTGAATAATTTTTTTTGGAAAATAGTGATTTTTCAATGAATATTGAAAAATACCGATATTTGTAAAAATTTCATTTCTTTTGAATAAATTAAGTAAAGTCGCATTATTTTTTCAATATTATTCCAAGTAGAAAAATTATTATTATTTTAATGTAATTAATTAAATTTAAATCATCCTTTTATTTTATTTTAGTATAATTGATTATTTTAAATAAAAAACTCGATTTTTCTGAAAGTAGTTTTAATGTGCATAATGTTTCACCATTTTACTTAATTAAGATAATATATAATGAGGAATATTAATAATTAAATTTAAATATTATATATTAATAAATATTAATTTTTATTAATAAAATGATTATATATATTCATAGAGTTAATATAAAATCATCTTTTTCTTGACAAATTCACTTGTTGAAAACCTTAATTTTCATCACATCTATGGGTTTAATATTAAGTTAAATTCAAATAATTATATAGATTTAATTTGGTATAATGTATTAAATATTTTTAATATAATATATTAATATTGTTTAATAAGTCCAAAGAATTTTTTAACAATAATTTATAAATACAAAAAAAATAACTACTCCTATTATGCATAAAAGCTGGTTTTTACACGTGCACGTGTTAATATTAATTTTAAACACAAATAAGATTTCTATTTTATCAAATTTAATTAATATTTGTAATCAATAGGTTAAAATTATATAATAGTTCTCATTTTATTTTAGAATTTATTATCTAATTCACTAGGTTAAAAAAACTATTTACCATAGTGGAAACTAAAGTGGTAAAAGTACGAAAACCTAAAGGCTAAGGAGTAACATGTTAAAAAAAATTTATAGAGGATTTTTTGATATAATATATAATCACTCCCATAAAATTTTTATCATTTTTATCTATATTATCCGAGAGGAAACTACCATTGTTGAACACCTTTGGGTATTTACAAAAATAACACTCTTCCACAGTTATAAAATGGAACTCACTCCCCTCACTTATTCACACCTATAAATCCATTTAATAGGAAAAAAACCATAAAAAATATCCTAAACACTTCTATAACCTAATCCTATAGACCTATGATTGGGATTATTTCCATCCTTGGAAGGATTTTGGTGCAAACCTAACGAGGTTACTCGAAGAATATGTAGTGTTATTTAATGATCGTTTTTATTTTATTTCTTCATCCACCTCATTAAATTTTAATTAAAAAATTATTATATAATAAATTAACTATATTACGTATACATAAATATTTTTATCTTATTGTAATTACTTTAAACCGTACCCACTACCGTCAAATTGGTTACAAAATCATTATTCATGTGTATAGTGGACTACCACCTCGTGAACCAATGTCTTTAATGTTTCCATTACCACCTCTTTTTGATGTGAATGACGATTTATGTAAAGTATATATATGATATTTATAACATAAAAATACAATTTTGTTCAGTATATCATATATACATTTTTACTGTTTATTCTAGAGGGGATATGATAACGTCTCTTTTGTGTATGACGAACTATGACCTCATGAAGCGATGTGATTAAATTTTCAAAAATTATTTAAATAAAAGGTAATAAGGATAAATTTTATGAATTAATTTTATATAAATGAAATAATTATTATATTAATTAAATAATTATTATTTTTAAAAGATAATATATCATTTTTTTCTTACACTAAAAAATGATAACGCCATTCATGCACAAGTGGACTATAACCTTCACAGAGTGATGTGACTCATTTTTCATCATCAAACAAAATGGATGATATATATAAGTATATTTAAACAAATAATATGGTATATATGATATTATTATCATTATTTAAAGATAAAATATTACATACCAACCTTCCATAATGATCATGGAAAAACACATTCATACGTATTACCTACTATCTCCCGGATTATAATATTTCATAACATTTTGTCATGATTGGTTTTAAGAGTTTAATAAATAAAAAAATATTATAAACATATCATTAATATTTTTCTGTATATTTTGAAATAATTTCATATTTTATCACGATCAATACACCTAATCTGTTTTGAAAAAATGAACCAAACATCCTCAAAACACCTAATGTGGAACTAACTAATTATGTATTGAAATATACCATTATATTGAAATAAAATATATTATTTAATTAAAATTTAATAAACCAATAAAATTATATTAATGAAATAAATAATTTATATAATATTATTTTACAGGAGTTAAAGGACATGCATAGAAATTTTGTACTTGAGGTAAAGTATTTCCTAATTAATTTTTACTTTTGTGGGATACATTCCATATTCACCACATATTTCATTAATGTGGTCTAAATATAATTACCATTAATATATTTTATGATTATTCTACTGGTTTTTTTTAATTTACATATCCAATTTATGATTTATCTTTCATGGGGTTTATAGTTCAAGAGTTACCAAACCGGCAATTGATTTTTGTCTTAATTTTCTTTCATTGAGACATATGTTATTTTATGTACCTATATCCTTTTATTAAGTATATATACAACAACTTGGATATTTTACATAATAAATATCCTTGTTCTCATAATATTAAAATTTTCATCAAATGTTATTCTATCATGTGGATTACGATTCAATGTTATCGAAGTGGTAAGAGTTTTATGATACAATGTAATCATTTATCATGATTTTTTATGATTATATGTCTTATGGTGAAATATTATGATCCTTCTCTCATGAAACTCATAAATTTTTTTATCCTTTGTTTATGTCATGGGAATAAATTTTTTTCCATCATTTTCCTCTCCTTATTTAATATTTCAAAAAAAAAATTTATGAAGGAGAATCGATATTTATCTCTTTGGTTGAAATCCCTTTTTCTTCCAAAACTGTGTTTCAAAAAAATATCATTCCTTAAATGATTTATTAAATAAATTTTTAACCTTTTGGGATTCTTAGAAAATGTTTTTAAAGGAATATTTTTTTCATTTAAAAATCATTTCTCATTTATCTTTTACTAGAAATGTGAAAGGACTCTTTATTTTAACTTACATGGCATGAACGAAATTACCCACCATCAGGACCATTATTTTCTTTTAAGCTTACATTAGAAAATTTCAAGGTTATTTTGAAAGAAAATAATTTTCAAAATGTTTTTTTATATTTTTAAAAGAATATCATTGTAAATGATATTTTAATATACTATAATACTAAATTTTTTACTTCAATATTACATTTGAGGAAAAAGTGGGAAACTAAACTAGTTCAAAGAAATGGATCAGTATACACAAAATAAATAAAAAATTCATCGAAGAATAGAATAATATTATTGTAAAAAATTACCCTATATAACCCCCATTGATGCGAGTTTACCTTTTTATTTTGATTATCCTTGATTAGTCATTCAAAATGATTTCCCAACTTATCCCTGGTTTGGATGCATTTCTCAAAATTTATTTTCTTTTCATTGAATCCACATGAGAAAATTTAATCTTGTTTATTGATCTAAAAACATTGATCCTCATTAACATTATTTTAAAAAAATATTTATAATATTTTTTTTCCACATCCCCCTCTGAATCAATGATCTGGAAACCCCCTCCTAACATTTCTTCCTTATAATGAGGAATGAGATCTTGTTAATTTACATTTACCCCAAACACCTTACCAAATGAAAAAACATGAATTTATTCCTTAGAGAAACCAATCTTGGAATTTTTCTCTCCACTTTTAATATCCAAACTATTATTAAATTCCTTTTTATGATCCATAGGTTCACAATCCATCAAATTTTTCCTTTTGGAAGATCATATTTCCATCACCTTAGCAATTGAGAGTAATCCATTCAGCTTTATCTTTATTCCCCTTAACCATAATGCAACCCTCCCAATATGAATCACT
This sequence comes from Viscum album, assembly GCA_963277665.1. Lineage (NCBI taxonomy): Eukaryota > Viridiplantae > Streptophyta > Magnoliopsida > Santalales > Viscaceae > Viscum > Viscum album. Next base: position 435,490,204 of record OY728161.1, read on the forward strand.
ATTCTCAATTCATCATTTTTCCTTCCTTGGACTATGTATTACCCTAAATCACGTCCCCTCTACACTTTCATCTAAGATTTTAATATAGATCTCATCTATTGAATCGTGTTATACGAAATATACAAAAGAAGAGGGTCAATTGTGTCTTTCAAAACTTCTCACAAAATATTGATGGTAATCAATTATGTCCTTTTATCTTTATTATATTGTTTATGCAACAGAAATTAATAGATATCAGGATGAAAAGTATTATTGTGGTTTAGGGAACAAATATCCCATAGTCCACTAAACCAACGCTCTTCTCCACGATCTTGGTTATGTTCACTAGTCAATCATCTTTTCACGAGACCATCCAAAATGGTGTGCAGGAAGTTGAAACCTTTATAGATTAAGGATAAAATAGAGCCTCCAAGTTCTAATAATTGAATTGATCAAACAAATTAGCATGAGAATCCAATACTCAAAATAAACGAATATTGTTTTGACAAATACATTTCGATTGATCATCACAGTTGCAGCAGTACGCAACTGAGAGTAAATGGGTCATCATATTCATAAAGGTTGTTCTTAAGATAAGAGAATTTATGAATCAATACATTTGCAATTGATCTTAAAATATATTCAAAAACAAATCATTAGTATATTCATAACATATATCCAATACAGAACAAGTAAATATTAAACGTTTCTCTTTCAGATATGAAACAAAATCTGGTCGTTCTTTGTAGGAACAGATTTGTAAATGATATTTTTAAAGAATTAGTGAATCTCAATTTTTGTGAAACTCGAATATCTCAAGATTTGAAATTTTTAATCACCATGAATTAAAGAGATATCATGTAACCCGTGTGATCTATATAATTTAGATACACAAAATATATATAATAAATACGAGTACCTTATTCATAAATTCGGACCCACAAATGTCGTCTGAAAGATCGTATTATTCAAAAAAGTTTGAATGACAGAGTGGTCGTAACTTCCCTTAACAATACTCCTCTTAAATCAATTCATTGAATTAAATATAAATGGATTTAAATCAGCCAATGATGCACTTTTAAAAATGGTCATTGAATCAAGCTTGAAATCAGCTAGATATTTTTCAAAAGGCTGTTTTATGATAGAGTTAAAAATTCATATCTCTGACATTTGAAGAAGTAAAATGGAGGGTTCCAAACATACCGTTGATTAAAAATGTTAGGTTGATTACAAACATAAGGTTGATGATCCATACTTTTTTCATTGACTTTCAAACATATGTTATATGATCCATAATTTTTCTTTGCTTCATAAATGTATGGTTCATTTCAAAAGTATGGTTTATGATCCATAATTTTGTGAAGAAAATGTAAGGCTCCATACTTACATAAGGTTCTTCATCCATACTTTTCTCATATAAAAAATGTAAGTTTACTTCCAAACATAAGGTTATTTTACCATAATTTTCAGAAATCATTTAAAATAAACATAGGATATAATCCATACGCTACGCTCTCCAACGTATGATATAAATAGTGTTCCAAGAACACACTGATTTGATTTCTAAATACCTTTCCAAATATTTCACATGAATCAGATGTTTTAATATTATTCCAAAATTGGGAATATAATGAATATTAATTTACTGAAATATACTTAAAGAGAAATCATTAGAATAACAAATAAGGGTATTTGTAAGCATCAAAATTATCATAAAAATAAAGATTATTGTTGAAACAAAATGATCAACAATATCCGCCTTTTGATGATCACAAAACCCATAAAATTTTTTACATATAATTTAGAATTTTTCAAAAATAAAAATAATATTTAATTTTTACTTCTAAATGTATCATTGAAAATATACAATACTAGTTTATCCAAATTTCTCTCCAAAGGGTCTCTATTTAAAAAAAAATCTCTAAATAAGTCTATTTAAAATAAAATTTCTATTACTTTATAAAATGTTATGTTTATCAAAATTTATACACATTTATGTGATTTCAAAAAGAATTATAGCATATGGAATATAACACTTTTAACGTAGCACTGAACCTATGAGAAAATTTTATGAGAAACTACTTATCAATAAATGAATCAGGATTTTTTTAGGCAGTATAACATTGACATAAACAAATTGAAAAACCATAGAATATGATAAAAAAGAAATTTCATTGAGAAAACAATATACAAGTACATGAATGATCAAGAATCAAGGTTGTTGAGCTAAAGGTAGGAAAAAGTGTTTCTCAAAAATTCTGAATAACATCCTTCAACTCTTCCAACTATAACCTTAATCTAATAATTAGACCATCTCCCAGATGAATGATTAAATATATTCCTTCTTAAGTCAAATTAATATCTTCAATGAGGTTCACTCTAAAAAACTTATGAAATAATTCTTCCTTCTCTATAAACTGATTTATCTTCTCAGTGAATATGATCAATAATTCTCTAATACCTGGTTCACTTGAAGTAAGATGATCAACAAGATGTTTCTGATATTCCAACAGAACAGACAGAGGAGCGCTATTACACTGTAAATCCCGCAACCTGTCATTCACGTTTCTCATTACAGTTGTAATGGAGTGGAATCTTTTGATCAAATTATTTGAAGTACCTGATATACTTTCTTGACTTCATGTGATAGTTGCAAACTGTTTCTCCATAAAACATTTCAGTTCTTCCAATCTGATTTCAATACAAATTAAAATTTTAATTTTGAAACTTATTCCAATAATTAATTTTTAAAAACATCAACCTATTGCTTTGAAATAAAAGTATCTTTCAGAATTTGAAATTTATGTTTCTCTTTCTCTAACTTTCTTCTTAAATTATCATTCTATACTTTGGATCTACTAAATTTTATGACAAGTTCCTCAACATGATCAGACATAGAATCAGAGGCCCCGTGGGCTTGATTCACAAATGGATTTACCAAGATTAGTGGTAAATATTGATCATATGATTTCTCTTCTCCATCCTGCTCCACTAGTTTCTCAACTGATTTTACTCCAGAAATCTCAACAATGAAAGATTCATTAAAAAAATCTGTATGAATTTCAGAGAAATTTTCTTGAACTGGTTGATCTTTAACATCAACTTCCAAAGACATGTGATCTTCTTGAGTACTTTCTTATGGAATATTTCTTGAATTTGATGTACAGAGTCAATCTGATCTACATATTGATCAATAATTTCCATTTCTTAAAATTTTCTAATCTGAGTTACCTCATCTGTTCTTGTGTCTACCTCTGCCTGAGACAAAACTTCCAATCCTTCCTGAGAAGTAGCTTCCTCTTGTCTTTCTTCTTGAAAATATTCTCCCAAAAACTTATAACTTAAAAGATATATTGTTTCAAGAATTGTCTCAATAGTATGTTCCTAACCAACTATTCTTATACCTGAACTAAGATGTCCTTCCTAACTTTCTTTATCAGAAGGTTCATTTACTATTTCAAATCTAATTCTTCTTGGTGTATTTGAAACTTCTCCTCTTTTGGATTCATCCATACCTTCTTTAGATTTTGCAGGTTTCTCCCCCTGAGCAAATTCCTGTTCCACTTAAGCTCCAATATGCATGATTTTTACTCTTACGGTGCTCTAAAAAGATCCAAGCTTTCTCAAATTTCTAGCATTCAACACATTACTATGATGTCATCTAACTCTCGCATCAATCAATCTTACCATATCTGTAACACCCCGAGATTTTATGAAAACTATTCTTTTTAATTTCATTAATGTCTTGTGTTGTACGCTACACCAAAAGAAACTTGCACAACACGCATCCTTGACTTTCCTTGTATTACACGCAATTGCGACCTTCCTCGATAGCGTGTGTAGTACGCAATAACGAGTTTCACTAAATAACAATATGCTATTAAAATATTATTAAAACTAGCCGTTATGAATAGTAATAACCACTTTTTGAAATTTTCTAAATTTTATTTTTCAAAATGGACTTCATTTTTGGATTCGGAATATCGAAATTAGCTTAGGATGAAATTTTGGTAATTTTTGGATAACTTTCATATTTTGATGAATAGTGAAAATTACTAAATTTTAATTAAAAACAACATTTTCAATCGAAATAATTAATAGTGATAAATTATTAATTTGAGTGGTTTTAAAGTATATTTAGAATATATTTTTACAATTTAATACAATGTTGGTCATTGGATGTAATTTCACATTTAAACCAGACATAAACAAGTGTCAATCTTTTGATAGTTATTATCTCTTAAGAACACGCTATTTATTTTGACGACGGGAATTAATTTTTAAATTAATTAATGAAACTGATATGTTTTGAATATGGTAAAATAGACATCATTTTTGAGTTCATAATATCAAATATATCTTAGGCCTAATTTCTGGAATTTTTCTGGAAACTTTCATTTTTTTTTGATGAATAGTGAAACCACTAAGTGGTAGTTAAAAAAAATGAATTTTTCATAAAACATAATTTTACCGCTTCTGTGAGTGGAATTTCAAAAATCCGAGAGATACGGTTGATGTCAGTAAGTAAAATGTGGTTCAATGAGATGAAAATATTTTTTGGTGAATAGAAACTTTTACTTTTATTTACCACAGTTAAAAGTAAATAGGGTAATTAAGGGTAAAAATGATATTATTATTACCCTAAAACATGTCCTAATTCTAATGGATAAGTGTAATTCGACCAAAAACAACCTTAGGAATAAAATATGACCATTTAGGACCACTTGGATTAGATTAGGACATTTATTAATAATTTATTTAAAGAAGTGTTAAAATAGTTAAAATCAAATTTTAATAAGTATATCATTTTTAATATAGGGTTATACATAAGATAAATTAGACTATAAATATTCATCATAAATATAAATATATTTCCTACAAAATGATATTTTATTTGTAATTTTTAGACTTTAAATAATTTAATTTATTTATGACACAAAGATGATGCAGTAACTATCTTATTAATGAAATATTGACATCTTGATGTTATAAATACCCAAATAAATATAATTTGAGACTTTTTATGAATTCCACTAATTTTCTAGTTTAATATGACATGTTAGTATTGATTTAATAAACTTTGTTCGAACTAATAATTTTGTTATGATTTTAACAAAAATTAATTACTAAATAGTGTCAAAATTGACATAAAATAGTTTTTAAAACAAATATTATATTATTAGTTGTTATTTTATTCCTAAAAATCTAAGTTTCAGCCAAATGACTTAGATACGGTTATATATATTAATAATAAACAACTTGGGGTTCGTTTGGCTTGTTATTGTAAGTTTATTAACCTTTTAGTATAAGAACACAAGAAGACACGGTAAAAGTAAAATTATTTTACTTAATGTTAAATCTAAATGATAAGGTTAATATAGGATCCTAAACTTGTCTAAATTCTATTGGATGAGAGGATTTCGACCCATCCCCACCTTAGATTCGAAATAAATTAATTCGGAGCTATTTAAAACCGAATTAGGCTTTATAATAAAATAATATTTTTAGTTATTCCAAAGGTGCCCCTCTCCTCCCTTATAAAAGGGCACCTCCTCCCTCTCCTCCTCACACAAATTTCAGCCTTCAAGCTTGGCCAAACCTTGCCAAATTCTCTTCTCCACTTCCTTAGAAAAATAATAGAGGTCATGGTCTTCTTCCAAGACCAATTGTAGTGCCCTAAGAGGAGGTATCAAAGAGGCGCTTCAAAGAAGAGGAGGTTCGGATACGTACGAAGCATATCAGACCTAAGGTAAGGGATAATTTTGCAAATCTCATTTTTATCCTAGATTGCTTATTCGTAAGTATTTACTGGGGTTATTTCAATCATTCATGTCCATGTTTTATAAATGTTTTTTCATGTATGTTTAAAGTCCTTTTTACCCATTCTTGACTTTTACTACATGGTATGTAAGGAATCTTTCTTTTGTTTACGTTACGAGGTACTTTTTGACTTTTCCGACAAAAGTACGAGAAGAATGTTTTTTTAACTTATATAGCATGAAAGGATTTTTACGGTTTTATAAAGACTTATTTTCATGAAGCTTCCTCCAAAAGATTTCATGAATATTTTCAACAAAATCCTTTTCTTTTAAAATTGCATGACATTTTTTTTGAAAAGAAAATGATTTTTAGGAAGAAAGGATATTTTCCTTAAGAATTCATTTTAAGTGTTTTATCAAAACCATTTTCCATCTAAGATGAAATTATTTCATATGTGTATGTTTGAAGTATAATGTATCTATGATTTACATTGTTTCAGTTTTCTTATTATGAAATTATATCCATTTATTTTATATGCATTATGTGATGATGAGATGATGTTTATGAAACCCATTTTATTTGTTGGGTTATTATGAATGATGTATGTTTATTTTGTGGCACAAGTAAGAATGATTTCATTGTGAGATGGGTGGGACCTATATCTCCCTCCAATGCATTGGTTAAATATTTTATATCTCATGAGATAGACACGGCTGGAACGACAAGTTAAACCAGTTCAGTAATACAGGACTGGAACGAGGTGTGAACTCGATTCAGAAAGGGGCTTTTTCCACTAAGATGGTCTTGGAAGCAATGCCTTGCCTAATATGGAAATCATATCATGTTCTTAATGGTTTCCAAAATTACATGTTTCATTCCTATGCGATTTTATCAAGCTTAATGTTTCTTTATGATCTTTGCCTTATGTACTTCCATGTTTTATGTCATTACTCAACCTTTTGATGTTTAAACATTATGTTCATGTTTTATGTTAAAATGTATATGGTAAGTTTTATTTTATCCATGCTTACCATTACTGAGCATTTGAGCTCACCCTTTTTATGTTTTCTTTTCCCCAGGATATAAATAAAGGTTTTAGGTAAGAAAAAAAGGGGAAGATCTTTATGGGAGATGTTAAAGATCTTTCACCACGATTAGAAGATTACGTTCCATGCTTCCAAAGACACTAAACTATTACGGTCCTTGTGTGTCTATATTTTTTATGTATTAAGTATTCCTCAAAAGTAATGTAATGTCCATGTATGTTAAGCTTCAGGTCTCTACAGTTGGTATCAGAGGAAAGGTTTAGTCAACCTTTGGAAACAAGGATGTGAAAACGTTAGTGAGATCTCTAGAGATATTTCTAAGCTATGTCTAGGGATGTCTCTAAGGTTAAGTATACGTATAGGATATAGTCCAAGAACTATGGTAACGATATTAGATTAAACCAAAGATGTTAGATATTTAATTTACTTCCCCTTTATTATGATTTTTTCCTCTCACACTATTCTTTTTGGGTTTTAGAAAATGGCTGGAAACAGGAAGATTCATGATAATGGAGGATATGACGGACAATGGAATGATATTCTTCATGAGAAACCAAATGAAATGGGATTTGGAAGTCCAAACATTGTTATTATGCCTAATCATAAATCTCATAATATGATCAATAATATCAACTTTGGTAAGTTTCCTAACTCAGATAATAAGAGAAAGATGGAGTTTCATGATGATCATTGAGGAAATAAAGTTCAATTTCCCTCATCTAAATCATGTGGGAAGAGGCATCAGGGAGATTGTTTCAAGGGAAATGGAAGAGGCTTTGGGTGTGGAAAATAAGGACACAAATCCAGTAAGTTCAAAGGAAAAGGTTCAGTTAACACCATGGATGAAGATAATGGTATTGCTATGACATCAACAATGGTTAAATGTTTTAAATGTGGAATGTACGGGCATTATGCAAACCAATTCCCTAAGGGAAAGTCTAATAAAGAGAATCAGTACGGCCGTATGGGTAGTATTTATGTGGATGATGATGAGGAGACTACAAATGAAATATGAGATGAAAGAAATGATGAAGCTCAGTCAGTGGTATAAGAAGTTAGTGGAATGATTGTATGTTTATAAAGAATAATGTATGGTACTATGGAATAAAGAATCATCTAAGGATTTTTACATTATTGTCTTTCCTAAAGTATTTGAAAGTATATGTTGAATAGTACCAGTAACCATGGAAGGTTATTCAGATATTTTTGGAATGTAGATGATATGCACATAGTGATGGGAAAAGGAGAAAATTAAATGTTTAATAGTATTCATGAGCTCATGACTGATATAAGGAGAAGGTTATATCATGGTTTGAGTATATAGAATTTTTGGATTTTGGTTTGAGGAAAGATTTACCTTTTGAAAGCATTCATGTTTTCACTAAGGTTTAATGGGTATTCATTTTTCAAGAGAATACATGATTAAGGTATTCATAGGATTGGAATGTGACCAACAGGATATATGGGGGATAAATGATGGTATTCACATGCTTAGTTGATGACATTTCATGTAATCGTTTTCTTTATACTATGAGCTTGGACCGAAGTATTTTAGATAAGCCTGAAGATTGGAATGGATTATATTGGACATAATTTAGTATTGTTTAAGGATATAATTTTTTTCGATATTATTGATGGGATGTTATAGTAATATAGCTTTAGAAAAAGGACAACCTGTTGGACGGGCGACAACCCATCGCGTCAGACAAGGCTGTGGGAATCAAACCCACAACTGAAGTGCGACTGGCCTTTATCGCCTACTACTGGCCTACAAGAAGTCCCTGGTTAGTATAAACTAGTTTTATTTTATTAAGCGGTATGATATATGAAGTATAAGTTCATTTTTGGAATCGTATATGATTAACCTCACCATAGATGAACTTATGTATATTTGATAACTTTTCTTGAAACAGATGGAATGACCCATCATTCTATCACATGATCTGCTAACACTTCATGAATAACAAATTCAACTTCATTTCTTTAAGATATGAAGTGGAAATTGTTCAAAGCACGAACAATAGTGAGATTGTACCACAATCAAGCAAATATTTATTCTAATTCAAATTCTTCAACTTTAGGGAAATGCTCTTGAAAACAAAAAATGTTGTCCTAGTGCCCTTATATCTTCTGAATCAGATGGTACCCTAGATCATCAAAAATTTATGTCTTTGTGATTGTTGTCTTTTTCCATAGCCATGTTCTCTACCACTCTCCATCAGAACATGATGGTTAGATTTCTCTTCCATATCCATATTTTCACCTATGTGGAAACCTAGTGATTAGTTTATTTGGGTAACCGTTACGTTTCATAATTTTGTTTTTAAAAGATTGGTTTTGATATTCCTTTTTACAATGTGGGTTTTTATTAAAGAAACTTTTGAGTAGTAACCCATTTATAACCCCGACGAATTTTGAGGGCGAAATTCATTTTAAGGGGGGTAGAATGTAACACCCCGAGATTTTATGAAAAGTATTCTTTTTAATTTCATTAATGTCTTGTGTTGTATGCTACACCAAAAGGGGCTTTCACAACACATATCCTTGACTTGCCTTGTATTACACGCAATCACGACCTTCCTCGATAGCGTGTGTAGTACGCAATAACGAGTTTCACTAAACAACAATATGCTATTAAAATATTATTAAAACTAGCCGTTATGAATAGTAATAAGAACTTTTTGAAATTTTGTAAATTTTATTTTTTAAAATGGAGATCATTTTTGGATTCGGAATATTGAAATTAGCTTAGGATGAAATTTTGGTAATTTTTGGATAACTTTCATATTTTGATGAATAGTGAAAATTACTAAATTTTAATTAAAAACAACATTTTCAATCGAAATAATTAATAGTGATAAATTATTAATTTGAGTGGTTTTAAATTATATTTAGAATATATTTTTACAATTTAATACAATTTTGGTCATTGGATGTAATTTCACATTTAAACCAGACATAAACAAGTGTCAATCTTTTGATAGTTATTATCTCTTAAGAACACGCTATTTGTTTTGACGACAGGAATTAATTTTTAAATTAATTAATGCAACTGATATGTTTTGAATTTGGTAAAATAGACATCATTTTTGAGTTCATAATATCAAATATAGGTTAGACCAAATTTCTGGTATTTTTCTGGAAACTTTCATTTTTTTGATGAATAGTGAAACCACTAAGTGGTAGTTAAAAAAATAATTTTTTCATAAAACTTAATTTTACCGCTTCATTGAGTGGAATTTCAAAAATCCGAGAGACACGGTTGATGTCAGTAAGTAAAATGTGGTTCAATGAGATGAAAATAATTTTTTGTGAATAGTAACTTTTACTTTTATTTACCACGGTTAAAAGTAAATAGGGTAATTAAGGGTAAAAATGATATTATTATTACCCTAACACATGTCCTAATTCAACTGGATAAGTGTAATTCGACCAAAAACAACCTTAGGAATAAAATATGACCATTTAGGCCCACTTGTATTAGATTAGGACATTTATTATTAATTTATTTAAAGAAGGGTTAAAATAGTTAAAATCAAAGTTTTATAAGTATATCATTTTTAATATAGGGTTATACATAAGATAAATTAAGCTATAAATATTAATTATAAAGATAAAAAGATTTCATACCTAATGATATTTAATTTTTAATTTTTAGACTTTAATTAATTTACTTTATTTATGACACAAAGATGATGCAGTAATTATCTTATTAATGAAATATTGACATAATTGATGTCATAAATACACAAATAAATATAATTTGATACTTTTTATGAATTACACTAATTTTATAGGTTAATATGACATGTTATTATTGATTTAATTAAATTTTTTCGAACTAATCATTCTGTTATGAGTTTTACAAAAATCAATTACTAAATAGTGTCAAAATTGACATAAAACAGTTTTTAAAACAAATATTATATTATTAGTTGTTATTTTATTCCTAAAAATCTAAGGATCTGCCAAATGACTTAGATAAGGTTATATATATTAATAATAAACAACTTGGGGTTCTTTTTTCTTGTTATTGTTAGTTTATTAACATTATAGTATAAGAACACAAGAAGACACGGTAAAAGTAAAATTATTTTACTTAATGTTAAATCTAAATGATAAGGTTAAAATAGGAACCTAAACTTGTCTAAATTCTATTGGATGATAGGATTTCGACCCATACCCACCTTATCTTCGAAATAAATAAATTTAGAGCTATTTAAAACCGAATTTGGCTTTATAATAAAATAATATTTTTAGTTATTCCAAAGGTTCCCCTCTCCTCCCTTATAAAAGGGCACCTCCTCCCTCTCTTCCTCACACCAATTTGAGCCTTCAAGCTTGGCCAACCCCTGCCAAATTCTCTTCTCCACTTCCCTAGAAAAATACTAGAGGTCTTGGTATTATTAAAAGACCAATTTTAGTGCCCTAAGAGGAGGTCTCAAAGAGGCGCTTCAAAGAAGAGGAGGTTTGGATACGTACGAAGCATATCAGACCTAAGGTAAGGGATAATTTTGCAAATCTCATTTTTATCCGATATTGCTTATTCGTAAGTATTTACTGGGGTTATTTCAATCATTCATGTACATGTTTTATAAAAGTGCTTTCATGTATGTTTAAAGTCCTTTTTACCCATTCTTGACTTTTACTACATGGTATGTAAGGAATCATTCTTTTGTTTACGTTACGAGGTACTTTTTGACTTTTCCGACCAAAGTACGAGAAGAATGTTTTTTTAACTTATACGACATGAAAATATTTTTACTGTTTTATAAAGCCTTATTTTCATGAAGATTCCTCCAAAAGAATTCATGACTATTTTCAACAAAATCCTTTTCTTTTAAAATTGCATGACATTTTTTTTTGAAAAGAAAATGATTTTTAAGAAGAAAGGATATTTTCCTGAAGAATTCATCTTAAGTGTTTTATCAAAACCATTTTCCATATAAGATGACATTATTTCATATGTGTATGTTTCAAGTATAATGTCTCTATGATTTGCATTGTTTCACTTTTCTTATTATGAAATTATATCCATTTATTTTATATGGATTATGTGATGATGAGATGATGTTTATGAAACCCATTTTATTTGTTAGGTTATTATGAATGATGTATGTTTATTTTGTGGCAAATGTTAGAATGATTTCATTATGAGATGGGTGGGACCTATATCTCCTTCCAATGCATTGGGTAAAGATTTTATATCTCATGAGATAGACATGGCTGGAACGACAAGTTAAACCGGTTCAGTAATACATGACGGGAACGAGGAGTGAACTCGATTTAGAAAGGGACTTTGTCCACTAATATGGTCTTGGCAATAATGCCTTGGCTAATATGGAAATCATATCATGTTATTAATGGTTTCCACAATTACATGTTTCATTCTCATGCTATTTTATCATTATTAATATTTCTTTATGATCTTTGCCTTACATACTTCCATGTTTTATGTCATTTCTCAATCTTTTAATGTTTAAACATTATGTTCATGTTTTTAAGTTCAAATGTATATGGTAAGTTTTATTTTATCCATGATTACCCTTACTGAGCATTTGAGCTCACCCTTTTTATGTTTTCTTTTCCCTAGGATATAAAGAAAGGTTTTAGGTAAGAAAAAAAGGGGGAAGATCTTTATGGGAGATGTTGAATATGTTTCACTATGATTAGAAGATTACGTTCCAAGTTTCCAAAGACACTAAACTATTACAGTCCTTGTGTGTCTGTTTTTGTTATGTATTAAGTATTCCGCGAAAGTAATGTAATGTCCATGTACGTTAAGCTTCAGGTCTCTAAAATATCTTTCTTAAATAACAACATTGAAATAAATATTCCATAATGATAGAAATTATTTAGATACTTATGTTGAAAGAAGTAATTCAAATATCTAATCATGTATCTTGTAAAATTAATCTTTATGTAACTTAAAAATAGAAACATTATATACATATCAGGAAAAAGAATCTTCTCCATCTCAGATATCCTTGGGGCTATCCCAGTATGAATAAACTTAATCAAAATTTTCTGATCTGGTTCAAAATATTTTTCCAACACATTACTTATATTAGTAGACCCAAACCGAAAAGACATAATATCCTAAGATTTATGATTTTAGTCCTCGATTTACATCAAATAAAAATTAAAAACTCCCTCATGAGGGCATTTTAATATATTTTCTATTTCAACAAAAGAGATCAATAACTCCCTGTTTTCAATCTTGGCAATAATAAAATATCATATATCTCCCAAACTAAATTGATCAGTTTTAAAGAGACTTATCAAATCAACTTCATATAGAAATTGAGTTTAGTCCTCACTAAATGTCATTTCATTACCTTGAAAGGATAACACTTGCTTCAACATTAAATTCGTCTAATATAACCATTCTAGGTCAATGACTTTTCTTTGTAGGATTTTTTGTCCAGTTGAAAACTAACGCTTCACATCACTGGGTTTCCCTTCTTTGATTCCATTTTTTTTTTCAATTAATGTCAAAAATATTTGATGGTTTTAGGTTTTAGGGTTTTGAAGGTGCGAGTGAAGGAAGACGATAGAGGTTAAGGGTTTTGGTAGTACGAATGGTTTTGAGAAAATGAGCAGTTTTAGAATTCGAAACGGGCTATGACAGAACCTTGATTCCCGTGTCATTACGTACATAATAATAATTAAATAATTTAAAATAAATTAAACCATATGTGGTGTATTTTAAATTTATTACAGAAAAAAGCGTAACTTATTTATTGGATAAGTAACTAAATTATTTTTAATTTTTTTTAAAAAATAATATAGTCATATAAAATTATGATTAATATTAAATGCAATTTATTTAAAAATAAAAAAAATATAATTGAAAATAAAATATATTTATAATTAATTAAATCTAACTTCCCCTTACTAAAATAAATACTTATAATGGGAATTGGTTTGGTAAAAATATCAGCTAATTGAAATTTAGTACTTATAAATTCTAAAAATATATCCTTTTTACGAACATGATCTCTTAGAAAATGATGTCTAATATCAATATGCTTAATTAAATAATGAATTATAGGGTTTTTTGAAATATTTATAGCACTATTATTATCTAATAAAATAGGTGTATTATCAAAATTTAGTCCAAAGTCCATAAGAGTGTTTTTTATCCACAAAGATTGTGCACAACAACTGCCTGTAGATACATATTCTGCTTTAGCTATTGACAAAGCAACTGAGTCTTGTTCATTACTAGACCATGAATCTAAAGATTTTTCTAACAAGTGACAGATTCCTGAGTTACCTTTTCTATATAATCTACAACTTCCAAAATCAGTATCTGAGTATGAAATTAATTTAAAATCAGAAGTTTTTGGATTAGGAAGAGATTGAAAAAACAGTTCCTTTTAAATATATATGAATTATTTTGACAGTTGTAAGATGATATTCCATTGTATTTTATTTAAATCATACACAAAGAAATACCGAGTACATAATATCTGTCCTTCTAACAGTAAGATATAACAAACTACCAATCATACCTCTATATAACTCGTTGTCTACTATTTTTCCAGTTTCATCCAAATCTTGTTTTATATTAGTTCACATAGGAGTTGTATAGGTGTTTCTATTTTTAAGTCCAAATTTCTTTATGGAATTAGTATTTTATTTTATTTGATTCAATATATATCCAAAATATTTTTTGTAAATTTGATGTCCTAAAATGAAATTTAGTTCTCCGATCATACTCATTTCAATTTTTTGGGCATTATGTTTGAAAACTCATGACATAGTTTTTTATTTATAGATTCAAAAATTACATCATCAACATAAATTTGAATCGACAGAATATTAGAATTTATTGTTTTCTTGAAATGTGCTGGTTTATCCATACCAACAGTAAAATAATTTTTCAAATTAAAAGAACTGAGTCTTTCATACCATGCTCTAGGTGCTTGTTTAAGGCCATAAAGATATTTAGTAAGTTGTTTTTTTTTGTTTTTTTAGAATTTTCAAAACCTGGAGGTTTCTCTACATAGAAATCCTTGATTAAATAACCATTGAAAAAGGCAGACTTAACATCCATCTGAAATAATTTAATGTTCCTACGATATGCAGAGTCTAAAAGGATTCTAATATCTTCTAATCTAGATATAGGGGAAAAGGTCTCATGGTAATCTATATCTTCTTCATTATTATATCCTTTATCTACCAGTCTTTCTTTATTTCTAGTTATATCTCCTTGATCATCTTGTTTAATTCTAAATACCCATTTGATTCCAATAACAGGATCATTATTTGGTCCTTCAAATAATTTCAAAACTTTATTTCTTTTGAATTGGTTTAGTTCTTATTCCATTGCTATCATCCAAATTTCATTAACTAAGTCTTATCCTATTGACTTTGGTTCTAATTAGGATAGAAATATAGAAAAATAAACTAGATTTCATATATTTATTCTAGTTTTTATTTCTATGTCTAGGTCTCCTATAACAATTTCTAGTGGGTGATTCTTTATAGTTCTTGATAGTTTAGGTAAACCACTATTTTTTTATCAGTGTCATGTTCTTCTGAACTAAAATGAATTTTGTTTATATCATTTTCAATATCATCTTTTAGGTTTTCATGTCTCATGTTATCATTAGGGCCAGATGCATCAATTTGATCTTTTTTTGTCAAAAGGGTCAGATTTATCATATTTCACATGAACTGATTCTTCAAAAATCCTTGAATTTTTATTAAAAACTCTATAATCTTTATAGGTATTTGAATCTAATAAGAAAATTCCTTCACCATATTTTTGACCAATCTTACCAAGCTTTTTCTTGGTGTTCAAGATATAAACCATGCATCCAAAAACATTAAAGTATTTTACTTTAGGTTTTCTATTATTTCAATGTTCATTGGATGTCTTTTTGAAAGATTGTCTAACTAAAACTCTATTCATTATATAGAAGGATGTTCTTACAACTTCTTCCCATAAATTGGTAGGAAGACTATATTCATTTAGCATAGTCCCTGCTTTTTCCAGAATAGTTCTATTTCTTATATCAACAATTCCATTCCGTTGAAGTGTTCTTGGTGTAGAGAAGGTGTGTTTAATACCTAGACTTGAGAAAAAGTAATTGAATTCTTGACTCTCAAATTCTCCACCATGATCTCTTCTTAATGAAATTATTTTAAAATATTTTTCATTTTGAACAGCTTTTCAAAAAATTTGAAATACAGTAAAATCTTAATTTTTAAATTTTAGAAAATATATCCAACTAAATCTATAATAGTCATCAACTAAAATAGATACATATAATTTACCAGCTAAACTTGCTACACTTTAAGGTCCAAAAAGATCCATATGGATGAGTTCTAATGGTTTAGATGTACCAATTTTGATAATTTATTTTTTAAGAACCTAGATCTTTTTGTCGGGTATGTCTTTATTTTATGGTTTCTTTTGAGAAATAGAAGAGTTTCAGAAAATTTCAGGAGTACACACCCTGTACCCTGTTGTCGCGGGTAGCCATGTGCTGGCCGTGTAACAGCCCAACACATGGCCATGTAGGGTGACCTAGAGACCACTTAATGTGGGGCCCGGTAAAGACATATACACACCAAATACTTATAAAAGAAACTCTTTGCACTATTTCTTTTATTTCATTAAACAGACCAGGGTCGCGTCCCGTTCAAAGGAATAACATCTTCTCCGTTCATCTCGTCTGGGAGTGACTGTACGACGTGATTCCTCTCTGAGCCCCCAACCCATCATCCATTATCTGAATCGACTGCCATCGATTGCATTGGAATCTACATGGAAAGCTCTTCCTTATACTAGAGCCTTGTTTCTTGATTTCTCATATTTTGTGAGATATTTGGGCTTGAAATGTTTTAGCATTTTTGTATATCTAAAACGTTCTAGGGAAATTTAAGGCATGCAGTTCACGTATATCGATCGTATAATTCCAAAGTAGGTGGTTTGTGCCTTTTCGTAGTTAGTATTTGAGTTATATGTGAAAACGTTCCCAATACCCTTGTCTGGGTATTGTGTGTTTATGGTGTTTAGCACTGTTATTGTCTGCTATTACTTTTGTGCCTAAGTAGAGGATTTATGATTGTAAATAGGGTTATTTACCTTTCTAGGGATGTGCGGCCTATGTATTCTTGATATTGACCGTTTTATCTAGCTTTTC
Organism: Viscum album; assembly: GCA_963277665.1. NCBI lineage: Eukaryota > Viridiplantae > Streptophyta > Magnoliopsida > Santalales > Viscaceae > Viscum > Viscum album. Next base: position 435,507,149 of record OY728161.1, read on the forward strand.
CTATTAGGATACCTTGTTTTACAGGCCTAGTATTGGTAGGATGGAGTGGTTTTTATCTAACATGATTTGATATGTTGTAGACTATTTATCCAAGTAGTTATTCAGGTTTTCTTTAGCTGCCATATATCGTTTGTGCATGATTGATTTACACAGGGCTATGGGAACCTGGTGTAGTAGACCATGGGGGGAATGGACACTGAGGGATTCTCTAGAGTGTCTATTTTTCTTTACATTTTGAGACCATAGGGGGGATGGAATTTGTACTCCCTCGTAGTGTCTTTAGTTCCACGTTACGAGACCACAAGGGGAATTGGAAGTCTAGTTCTTTCTCAGAGTGTCTATATTTACCGATACGAGACCACATGGGGAATTGATGGTCAGTTCTTCCTCATATAGTCTGTTTTAAAGTTGAACAAGAGAGGTAAGGCTGTGAGTACTTCCCAGAGGGTTACATGTGTTTTTTTACATGCCTACATTGATAATGAAAATGAATGTAATTGAAACTTTAGGATTGTTCAATTTTGAGTACTTTCATGTATATTTATTGATTTTGTAAATTGACTGCCATATATAATCACTAACTGTTAGGAACAGATCTTTGGGTGGTTGCCTACTGGGATTCGTCTCACACACTGTTTGGATCATGTTTTTGGGACCAAACAGATTAAATTACTACAGGTCTAGATAAGGAAAAACGCCCTTCTACTTCAGGTACTTGACAGCTGTGGAGCTGGAGAGCATGGGACCATGCTATGGCTTTGGATGACGAGGAGTTGTTTACTTGTTTTCCTTTGTACATTGGTTTAGTACTATATTCTAGCATTGTGACTTGTTTAGATACTTTCTTAGATACATGTATCATGAACCATTATTTGTATACTTATGTTGCAGTTGTTTATTTACATTCGTTCTTCCACTGCTTACTGTTGTATGGTATTATTAATGATTCCACTATTGTATCAGTTTATTTCCACTAAATTAATCTTCTACGAGGGAATAATTTTCACAATATCATACCCAAGGCCCTTGCTACTAGTCGGAAGCCTCTGGCATTTGGGGAAATACACCTGAGGCTTTGTGACCAACCAGGTATGGATCACCTCTTGGTGGCACCCAGAACCGGGACGTTACGAAGTTGTATCCGAGGAGTTCTTTTCTTCTTGATTTACAGTTTGGAGCCTATAGTCAGGGATAGGATGGAATAGGTACTTGGTAATAAGTTTTTGCTGATAGTAGCTAACCTTTATACAAGGAAAAGACAATTTACCTCATATATTGTGATTTTTATAGTTTTTCAATTATTACAGTTGATTTGATTTCACCGTCGGGTGATTCACATGTTTTATGTTGTTATCATTGATATTATTGAGGTTCTATTTCTGTTGCAACCCGATGAGATGAGGGTATGCTATCTCATGCATCATATAGGAACTTGATAGAGGTCACATTTCTTGTATTCTTTACATGAAATTTAGGGTGCATTACTGATTTCATGTTGATGTGATAAATGTTGTGCCTGATATGCATGCTGTTGTGATATATGCCTTAATAGAATACCTGTTATTTGATAGGGTATTTATAATATGTAAGGTTTTGTTTGAATAAATTCCAAACATTGTTTCTTGAGGTGTTATGGGCCCTCATGGACCAGAATTTGGTGGATCATTGCTCTGTTATGTTTTTATATGATATTTAGAAGATTCCATGCATTGATTCATGGGGAGTATAGGCCCTCATGGATCAGAATTTGGCACTTAAATGTTTGTTTCAGTGTTTTCTGGGTTCCAAAGTAGTTTTTGAGGCTTACGGTCCGAAAAAACCTAGAATACACAACGTGTGATGATAAATACACACCATGTATCCTTCTGTTCGGGATGTAAATGTTTTTCTTAAGTGCACACCGTGTACTGTATATACATGTTGTGTAGTCTCTAACCATGTCATGGCTGTGTGGACGAAGAAATGGGGTTGGGAAATATTTGGTGGAACACGCCATGTACCAGACGTACATGATGTGTGTATAGACCATGTGTCCATCAGTGTGACCAATGACATAGGTGGATAATGGGTATTTAGTACACGCTGTGTCTGGCACAAACACTTAGTGTAGAGTCATTCATGTTAATGGTCGTGTGACTAACAACACGGGTCGGTGATGTTCATCTAGCACACGCCATTTCTGGCACAAACATGCTGTGTTGTCTTTCTTTAGGAGAACCGTGTGGATTAGTCAGGTAAAAGACCTCGGGTAGGGGAACATGATTCAATTACACACCATGTCTTGGGATAACACACCGTGTGTAGGGGGTGTTACATGACCAGGGTTGGCAGGAATACATTCCCAAGTGAGGGCTTAAGGGAACACGCCATGTAGGGCTATACACGCTGTGTATCTTTGTTTAAAAAAACATGAATGATTTCTTTCTCTTGTTCCCTTCTTCCACTTCTTTGTTTCTGTCCTTTTTAATCTTGATCTAAGTGTGTGCTTGACCTTGTAGATCCATGCCACCGAGACGTCCTCCATTTCTACGAGAGTTATAGGGTAGTGATCAAACACAAAACATGGATGATCAGGGACTACCAGTAGATCCTCCTATAGTTCCAATCATGGAACCAGTCATTATCTTAGATGTAGGTGTTGATGCATTTTTTCGAGAGGGCTTTATGAGGTTCATGAAGAACTTCAGGGGTTCCTCGCATCTTTCCCCTTATATTTCAAAATTGACGCGAGTTTTTCAACAGCAGCATCCTCCCACCTTCACAGGGGAAGGAGGACCTCAGAATGTAGAGTCATGGTTAGAAGCCATGCTATCTATCATCGTGTAACTGAAGATGCCTCCAGAGAGGAGGGTGAAGATCTCTATGTATATTCTCTAGGACTCTAAGAAGAGATGGTGGGATATGATCTCACAGGTGGGATGACAACAGTTTATGGATTGGGATGAGTTCCAATGTGTCTTCTATGACTACTTTTACCAAGAGACTCTAAGGGCCAACTGAGCCCGAGAGTTCATGATTCTGGAGTAGGGTACTCTTTTAGTTGTAGAGTATTATTCTCGCGTCACAGAGCTGGTGCTCTTTATACCCATCTTAGGAGGTGATGAGTTATTTCTGGTTAGGAAGTTTGCAGACGATCTTAGTCATGACATCCAATCTCAGGTGAACATCTTCTGGTTGACTTCAATCACCTCTATAGTCAACTAGGAGATGATCACAAAGTGCAATACGGGGGATTCTAGATCTGTGAGCTAGGGAGGTTTGGCATCCGTAGTTGGTTCCCCTCAGACTAATAGTAGGAAGTTCCGTAGGGAGTATAAATGTGGAGATCTTAGTAGGTGTGATAGTTCTTCTGGTAGCCAGGTGGTATGCTACCAGTGCGGGGAGAGCGGACATATGAGGCCACATTGCCTGAGAGACCTAGTGGAGTTTTGATCGTGCAACAAGATGGGAAATCATCAACGCCTCTTTCAGTTCTTCTCACTAGTAGTTGGTGATATGGGTTCTCTTTCGACTCCTCATACCAGAGCAGGACAACCAATTTCTCAACAGTATGGGAACTAGAGTTCTTTAGGCCGTTCAGGCTGAGGTAGATGTCGTGGCCACAACGGTCCAACATAGGGGTTTTGAAAGCCACATGGTGGAATAGTTTATGGTTCATAGTGCTGCAGTGTAGGTCAAGCTTTTGAGTAGAGTAGACCCAGCTGAAGTTGGATCCTGGACCCTCTACAGTTCGAGGTACACTCTTGGTTGCCTCAGTTTTAGCTTGTTCACTTTTTGATATAGGGGCTTCCCATTGTTTTATATCTGTTTATTTTTTGGATAGCCTTGTGCTCTGTATATTTAATTCTATTGATGTTTTGATGATGGATACTCTGTTGGGGACTAGAACGACAAGCGTATGTCAGTGCAGGGAGTTCTCTTTTGAGGTTGTTGGGAGTCACTTCTTCTTGCACCTCTATGTCTTAAATATGATAGTCTATTATGTCATCAGACCCAGAGAGAGGATTGTTTCTTCATAACCGTGAATGAGATGTCCAAGAAAGTAGAGTGGGACCCGAAAATCATGGGTAAAGAGGAGTTACATACCATATTTATAATCTATATATAGATGACCATGGGGAATCACATATGGACTTTCCTCCAGTGGTGGATCGTTTTAGATATGTCTCTCCAGAGGAAATTTTAGGTTTGCCTCCAGAGTGAGAGGTATAATTTTATTTTGAGCTCGTGATAGGATCAACACTAGTATCCATTCCTCTTTATAGGATGGACACACCTGTAAAGACCCTGAATTTCAATGTAATTTTTTTAAAATAAATGGGAATTCTATGAGTCCGCGAAAATTTACAGCACGTGATTCCGAGGCCCGGTGTGCCCAGAATTAATTTCTAAACTTTTTTTCGGGTACGTTTAGCAAACGTACAAGAGAGTTTTTCTAACTTTTGAACTAGTGCTTTGAATTGAAATCTGAGCGCACCGTTGAACTCACAGCACCAGTATTTTCTTAAAAAGAACTTCACCTTGACCACAGTGGGTCAAGAGTGAAAGTTAGATGTTATGTTTTTCGTGAAAGAATTAAATAAATAAAAATGTTAACATTTTTATTTTATTTGTTGAAACCTCCCATTTGGATGTTTTAAAGGTTGGGACCACCTGAAGTAAAACCCCCCACATGTATGTTTAGGATATGGGGACCACCGAGCCTAACCCCCATTTTGAATTTAGAGGTGGGGACCACTTGAACCCCCTTTAATGAGAGGAAACCTTCCAACTCCATCTTTAATGAGGGGAGGTGAATTTTAAGTTTCCCCAAAATTTATTATGCCAACCGCATCGAATTAATGAGGCCAATTTAATTTGATCCAACAATTAAATTAAAGAAACATAATTTAATAGGTTGGATTTTCATTTTGGGTGGAATTGGGAGAGAAAGGAATTGGAAAGGGATGGATTTTGGGTGAAGTCATTCTCTAATGAAGAACAATTATCCAAAGAAGAATGTTTCTCCAATGTAGAATGCCGACACACGACTTTGAATTATTCCTCGGGACATCCTCTAAAGTGGGATGTCTTCAATCGATGACATTCCTTCCCTCATCATTGACATCAACACATGATCAAGCTAGGGGAATGTTTTAAATTGATAAATGTTAATTTCCCTCTCTCATTGAATCATCTTCCTTGAGCTGTTTGCTACCACCCTAACGCAGAGGGTACGAGCCAAACAAACATGGCCTGACCCCTCCACAAATCTTTAGGTTCATTTCTGTGTTCCTCAAGATGGTGATGGATACTAGTGATGGCGGTTGGAACCAGTGGAACTCGAGAACCATGGCCGTCACCATAGCCGAACGTGACAAAGGTGACGAACGAAGGGCACCAGGTCGAGCCGACCACCGGTGAAGGCACGACGCCCCACCGCCTGCAGCCTCTGCCATCCTTGGCCTCTTCCATTTGCAGCCTTCGCTGTCTGTGGCCTCCGCTGCCCCCCATCCTCGCGCCGTCCGTGGCCTTTTCACCTACGGCCTCCGCCGCCCCCATCCTTCACCGACCCGTGACCTCCGCTAACCCCCAACCTCACACCGCCCTCATGGCCCCCCACTACCTCGCACTGCCCTCACGGCACACTACGATCACTCTCCGCACTCGTGGCCCACCGCAGCCTCGAGCCACCCGACCCCCCCCCCCCCCCCGCGGCCTCTTACCACCCTCACAGCCCCACGGGCCTCCCGCTGCCCTCCCCCCCCCCCATGGCCACTCGAAGCCCTAGCGTCCAGCCGGGCCTCCTAGCATGGTCCAAGTCGACTTGAACCAGGTCGGGCCGTGTTGGTCCGACCGGGTCGGACCAGACCCAGGTCGAGTTGTGTTGGTCTGACCGGGTCGGACCAGACCCGGGCCAACTTCGACCCATTTATGCTCTTTTAGCCACAACTTTGGCACCGAGCGACCATTTGACGAACCGTCAGTGGAGCTGGAAACCATGGAGTGAAACGGTCCCTTGGGAGTAACTCAACTATGTTTTGGGTTAAGTTGGGGTATGGTCAGGTTGGATCGAGCACAAATCCAACCGGGCCCTTGGGACTAAAAGGCTAATAACTTACAGATCGGGCACCCGATTGAGCAACGTCTGCTGCGTTGAGAACCCTATGATGTGGCGGTCCTTTGAGATACTTCTTCATGGGAATTAATGGAATTTGGAGTATTGACCGGTGGCGTGAGGAGCTAACCCTCCCGGAAACAAGAAATCTTAGTGCGGGAACCCAATAGCTAGCTGTGACGTGAAGAATGAATTGTGATCCTATGTGAGTCAGCACCGAGCGATCCTATGTGGGTCAGCACCTAGCGATCCTGTGTGGGTCAGCACCGAGCGATCCTATATGGGTCAGCACTGAGTGATCCTATGTGGGTCAGCACCAAGCGATCTAGTGTGGGTCAACACCTAAAGATCATGTGTGGGTCTGATGATGATTTAGGATCCTCCTTGGGTCCGCCTATTAATGTAGTAAGATGATTCAGTAGTTATATCTAATCATCTTTACTACCGTACCTAAGTTATACCTAGTGTGAGTTTTGTTCGTACCTGTGTGGTACTTCCTTCATGGTAATACCTTAGTGATATTCTTCTATGTGGCGTACCTGTGAGGAACTTACCTTTGTGGTATTCCTTCCTTTGTGGAACATTCGAGCTTTGGGATAATGAGTTGGGCCTTGTGTTTCCTCCTGTTTGGGATGAAATTAATTGATAACTTAGGTATATGTATGGGCATAAACCTAAGTAGGGTTGACATTGGTTTTCATTCTTTTTGGTTTATCGTTTTTAGATCTTGTGATACCTTCAAGGTCTTGGGGTCCCTACTGATTATCATTATAGTCACCCCGGCATGGGCTATGCCCGCACCTCATTGTGTTTGGTGCAGATGACAAACATCGCTAAATATGGATGAGAGTACTAGGACTGGAGGTAGGTTAGAGGTGGACTTAGATGAGGCGCACCGCATTGAAGACCGTTCGAGATCTGTACCTACCCATCAGGTAGGATCCTTGGCAGGTGATCACAGGAGCTGTTCTAGTTTACTTGTACTTTGAGTTTCTTGTACTTTCTAGTTGTGATTGTATTCTGGCCAATTTTTTGCTTGCTATACTTACTATTTTACTATTCAGTATACTTGAGTTTTTATCTTGATGTGTGCTTGGTTGTGTGAGTTTACAGGATATAAAGTATATTCCTTACCAGTTTTAGGGAATACGCCTTCAGTGTTAGTCGCCAGCCCCTAGCCTATGGATGGCAGGCTTGGGGTAGTCACGACACATGCCCTGAGGGATAGGTCATGATATATTGGTATCATAGGAGTCGGTTCTACTGTATAAAAAAGGACTATTATCTTTTCTTTGTGGAGCAATAGTGTTAGGTGTTCTGAGTGTGGTTTTCTGTTTGAGGAGTCTAGTGTTGGTGTAGTGGCCGACATATCCATACACCATGACAATGTCTTCTGGTTTCTGACTCAGTGCACGAAAACACTGATTGTTTGTGTGTTTTCAATAGTTTTTTTGTGGTCTCTTGAGTCATCTCACGAGGTAAAATTTATTGGCCATCGAACACATGTTTCTTTTTAGGATGCCTCCACGCAGACAACTAGGTAGGGTTCCAAGATTAGTACGTACAGATAGCCCATCGAGAGATTAGGCATGGGTGTAGGAACCATTTGCAGTAAAGGTACCAGAAGAGGCACCAGCAGCACCATTACCTATTGGGCCACCAATGACACCAGCCCCAGCAGTAGAGGGTGCATGCCACTTGAGCGCATTGCACGAGTTCCAGTGCAAGAGGCCACCCAGGTTTAAGGGAGATACGGAACCACATGCATCTGAGGATTGGATGGAGGCCGTGGTGAGAGTTTTTTGACTAGTAGGGACACACACTGATCTCATGGTGATCTTTGCCACCAGTCTTCTATAGGAAGCATCAGGAAAATGGTGGAGCCTGATGCTCCAGGTTCATGAAGATGTGACACTTCTCTGTGCAGACTTCGAGAGCCTGTTTCGGTTTGGCTCAGTACTCAGGGAGGTTCACTAAACTCTCACATTACTCCACCAATATGGTGTGGGACCCATTCTTCAGGGACAAGACCTTTGAGAAGGGGATCAGGAAAGAGATCAGGGAATCGATGATCTCTCTTACCATCTCGATGCAGGAAGCGGTGTTAGATCAAGCCCTCTTAGAGGAGAGTTTTCTTGCTGAGAAGTCACTGGTAGTGAGACCCACAATAGGACGTCACGTAGTAGAGTCTTCTGCAGATGGTAGCAGAAAAATGTCACAGAGGTCCAAGATGACCAGACCTACATGTGGACGACCGCAGGATTCAGGGTCAGTTGTGCGAGGCCCCCGAGGAAGAGCCAGTAATGCTAGGAGTGTGCAATGTTACATAAGTGGCGGGCAGGGTGACATGGCTCATGACTGTCCAACCCGCCAAACGGATGATCAACAGATAGTCGAAGGACCTCCTAGGCAGAGACAGAGGTTCAATCGAGGTGGTCCACAGGGAGCAGGCAGACGTGGTAGAGGAGCTGGTCATGCAGCTGGCGGGGGGAGACGATTAGAGATGTTACCGCCACCACCACCAGGTGGTCCACCCCAACCACATGGAGCTGGTGGATAGGGGCAAGCTCAGCTCTAGGAAGCTGAGGTCTACGATCACGGAACTCCGAAGATGATATGAGGTACGATCTGTGTCTATTCCACCTGAGCTGCAATACTTATAGAAACAGGTTCCAATCATTCTTTTATTGCCACTGCCCTCATTCGGAGCTCATAGATTCCAACGAAGCCGTTGGCTCGATACTTATTGCTAGAGACTCCTATAAGAGTAGATTCGATGATTATGCATTGGTGCTAGTAGTGTGATATTACTCTAGGAGGCGAGAGCTTCATATGGGATCTCCTAGTATAAGCGTCGAGGCCTTACGAAATCATCTTGGGTATGAATTGGTTATCAAAATTCCATGATCAGATATACTAAATTAGGCGCAAAGTGTTGTGTGTCCACACAGATGGGACCAGTTTTACCTTAACCAGTGATAAGGGAGCCTTTGCAGCACTGGATTAACTTACTCGGAGGAGAGTGAAGCCGATCACACTTTAGTTGGATAGACATAACCTTAGAGCAATTGATGTGGAGAGTCTGAGTTATCTTTTAGTGGTGGACCATTACATGGATGTCTTTCTTGATGTTGTTCCGGATCTACATCCCCATAGAGAGGTGGACTTTTACATTGAATTTTATGCCGAGACGACACCAATATCTACACCAGCATATCGGATGGCTCTCGTGGAGCTTTGTGATCTACTGATAGAGCTAGAGGACTTGCAGGGAAAGGGATTAATTCGGCCCAGTGTTTCACCTTGGGCAACCCTGATTTTGTTCGCCAAGAAGTAGGATGGGAGCTTCAGGCTTTGTGTTGACTATCGGCACCTGAACCAGGTAACTGTGAAAAACAAGTACCCACTCCTGAGGATTGATGACCTCTTTGATCATCTGAAGGGAGTCCGGTAGTTCTCGAAGATAGACCTCAGATAAGGCTATCACCAACTCAGATTATGAGATGAGTACATTAAGAAGATGACTTTTAGATGTCAGTATGGCCACTAAGAGTTCTTAATTTTTCCATCCGGCATGAACAATGCTCCGGAAATGTTCATGGGACTAATGAAAAGGATCTTTCAGCCATATCATGATCATTTGGTAGTAGTATTCATCGATGAAATTCTGATCCACTCGACTACTAAGGAGGATAATGCTAACCATTTGTTGGTAGTATTGGACACACTTTGAGAGCACCATCTTTATGGTACACTCTTGAAGTGCCAGTTCTGGATCCGAGAGGTTCACTTTCTAGGACATGTCATATAGGAGGCTAGAGTTGTAGTGGATCCAGCGATGATTGAGGCAGTACATGCTTGGGAGCCACCCAGGAGTGTGATGGAGGTACAATTTTTTCTTGGGCTTACTTGGATACTACTGGAGTTTTGGGACAAATTTCTCCAGAGTTGTAGCACCACTATCAGCATTGAAGAATAAGGGGAAACCCTTCATGTGGTCAGAGAGAAGCCATATTGAGGCTTCTAGAGGAGGGCGTAGGGTACGTAGTCTACTGTGACACATCAGGGACCAGGATCGGATGTGTCTTGATGCTTGAGAGTGTAGTGATCGCATATGGATCCCGACAGCTAATACAAAATGAGTAGAACTACACTACCCATGAACTAGAGTTAGCAGCAGTGGTCCTTTCCTGGAAGATGTGGTGACATTACTTGATGGCAGAGAGTTTTACAGTCTACTTGGATCAAAAGATTCTCAGGTATATCTTCTCTCAGAAAGACCTGAATCTGAGACATCGATATTGGCTTGAGTTCATCTAGGACTATGACTTCGAGATAGTCTATACTCCTGGGAAGTGGAACGTTGTTTCAGATGCACTTAGCAGGAGGTTTGGTATATAGCTGCTAGGCGAGGTGACAGAGAAACTAGCTGCTTTGTAGATATCCTTTGTGGATCGATATGGAGCAGCTTTTTCTCAGTCTCTTATAGTCACTCCCCCACTTATTCAGCGAGTCATGGGGCGCAACGTGGGGATACTGACTGCGAGGATCTATGTGATCCGATATCCACAAGACATGAACCTGATGGATTTTCTGAAGGTGTGGAGCACATCATCCTCTTCAAAGGATGTAATATGGTGCCGGTGTCGCTTCAGGAGGAAGTGTTGAGAGAGTTTCACACATTACCTCAAGCGGTATATCCATGAGTGGAAAAGATGTACTAGGACCTCTAACGACACCACTGGTGGCTGGGAATGAAGAAAGAAGTTGTAGAGTTTGTCTCTCAGTGCCTCACTTGTCAGCAAGTGAAGGCGGAGCATCAGGTAACAACAAGCTTGGTTCAACCTTTAGAGGTCTGAGAGTTGAAGTGGGATTGGATAACCATGGAATTCATGAAAGGACTTCCACATACATCCAGAGTTCATTATTCTATTTGGTTGATCGTCGACCGACTCACCAAGTCGGCCCACTTCTTACTGATCAGATATCAAGGTTCATTAGAGAGTTTGGGACGCCTCTCTGTGTAGGAGATTGTGGGGCTACATGGAGTACCCTCAACGATTGTCTCTGATCGTGATGCAGGATTTACTTCCCAGTTATGGAAGGGATTGTTGGATGCTTTTAGGAAGTAGGTTCATTTGAGCACGACCTTCCATCCTCAGACGGATGGCTAGACTAAGCGGACCATTCAGACCCTTGAGGACATGCTTCGTGCTTACGTCCTTGACTTCAGTCGCAGCAGGGAGGATCACTTTACTTTGGTGGAGATTTCATACAATAACAGTTATCACTCCACCATTAGGATGGCGACTTTTTAGGCATTGTACGACAGACCTTGCAGATCAAATTTTTACTGGACTGACCTAGGAGCGGATGAAGACTGCATAGAGTAGGCAGAAGTCTTATACTGATAGGAGACATAGACCTCTATACTTCGAGGATGGTGACCAAATCTTTCTAGGGGTATCACCTCGATGAGGTTTACGGATATTTGGATGAGGCGAAAAGTTATCTCCGAGGTTCATCGGACCCTTTCAGGTCCTTAACAGAGTTGGCAAGGTGGCATACCGCTTAGCTCTTCCACCTCAGTTTCACCGAGTGCACGACGTCTTCCACGTATCCCAATTGAGGAGATACATGCACGAACATTATCACATCATCAAACACAAAGTGATGGATGTCAATGATGAGGCGAATTTTACTAAGGTTCTAGTTGAGATTGAGTATTGACAGGAGTAGGTACTTCATGGGCGGTCGATACCTCTGGTGTGCATTAGCTGGAAGCACGAGAACCTCCAGGAGAGAACATGGGAGCGGGAGGCTCAGATTCATGCTCATTACCCCCACTTGTTTTCCTAGTTTTGTGATGTGGATTTCGGGGACACAAAGTCCAGAGGTGGAGAGAATATAAATACCCCTAATTTCTATGTAAATTGTTTTAAATATATTGTAATTCTATGAGTCCGTGAAAATTCATGGCTCATGATTCCGAGGCCTGATGTTCCGGGAAAGAATTTATGAACAATTTTTCGGGTACGTTCTGTAAACATACGAGCTTGTTTTTGCATCTTTTTAAAATGGTAATTTGAATTAAAATCTGATGGCATTCTTGAACTCATAGTGCTAGTATTCGCTTAAAGAGACCTTCACTTCGACCGTAGAGGGTCGAGAGTGAAAGTTAGATTTTGTGTTTTTTTGCGAAAGAATGAAATAAATAAAAATGTTAACATTTTTATTTTATTTGTTGAAACATCACATGTGGATGTATTAATAGTGGGGACCAACAGAACTAAAACCTCCCACATGTATGTTAAGTAGGTGGGGACCGCCGAGCCTTGCTCCCATTTTGAATTTAGAGGCAGGGACCACCCGAAACCACTTTAATTAGAGGAAACCTTACAACTCCCTCTTTAATGAGGGGAGGTGACCTTTATGTTTCACAAAAATTTATTATGCCAACCACATTGTATTAATGAGGCTAATTTAATTTGATCCAACAATTAAATTAAAGAAACATAATTTAATAGGTTGGATTTTCATTTTGGGTGGAATTGGGGGAGAAAGGAATTGGAAAAGGGAGGATTTTTGAGGAAGTAATTATCCAACGATGAATGCTTCTCCAATGAAGAAAGTCGACGCACAACTTCAACTTCTTTCTTGGGACATCATCCAATGTGGGATGTCTTCAATCGATGACCGTCCTTCCCTCCTCATAGACGTCAAATAAAGTTCGAGGTAGAGGTCTGTTTTAAATTGATCAATGTTAATTTACCTCTCACATTGAATCATCCTCCTTGATCCATTTTCAATCACCATAACACAGAGGGTATGAGCCAAACAAACATGGCTGACCCCTCCGCAAATCTTAAGGTTCATTTGGGAATTCTTGGCGATGGTGATGGTGACCGGTGCTGGTGATTGGCACCGATGGAACTCGAGAACCGTGGCCTACACCATGGCTGGACACGACGAAGGAGATGAATGAAGGGTGGATGGTCAAGGTGGCCACTGGAAAAGGCAAGATGCCCTGCCGCCTGCAGCCTCTCACGTCAGCGGCCTCCTTCACCCATAGCCTCCGCTGCCCCACGACATCACACTATTCGCGACCTCCACACCGGCGACCTCCACCGACCCGTGGCCTCCGCCGACCCATGTCCTCCATAGACACGTGGCCTCACGCCACCTTCACACCCCCCCGCGGCCCCGCCCTGCCCTCCCGGCCCTCATAGCATGCCAGGCCACCCAGCGCGGGAAGTGTCTAACCCAGCAAGCCGGGCCGGACCCAGTGGTCCAGGCCAAACCCAGCGGGCTGGGTCAGGCCATGTTGGGCCAGCTGGGTTAGACCAGACCTGTTCCAACTTCAACCCATTTACGCTCTTTTAGCCATAACATTGGCACCAGGTGACTTTTTGACGAACCATCAGCGGTGCTGGAAACCCTGGAGAGAAACAACCCCTTTGGAATAACCCAGCCGAGTTTTGGGTTATGTTGGGGTATGGTTGGGTTGGATCGAGCTTGAATCCAACCGGGCCCTCAGGACTAAAAGGCTAATAACTTATAGACCGAGAGTCCGATTGGAGCACCATCTGTTTCATTGAGACCCCTATGACATGGCGGTCCTTTGAGATACTTCTTTGTGGGACTTCATGGAAGATGGAGTATTGACCAGTTTATTGAGGAGAAGACCCTCCTAGAAATGAGAAATCTTAGTGCAGGAACCCAGTAGCTGGCTTTGACGTGAAGAATTAATAGCGATCCTGTTTGGGTTAGCACCTAAAGATCCTGTGTGGGTCAGCACTGAGCGATCCTGTGTGGGTCAGCACCGAGCAATCCTGTATGGGTCAGCACCGAGAGAGCCTATGTGGGTCAACACATAGAGATCCTGTGTGGGTCTGATGATGATTTAGGATCCTCCGTGGGTCTGCCTCTTAACAGAGTAAGATGATTCAGTAGTTATATCTAATCTTTTTTACTACCGTACCTAAGTTATAAATAGTGTGAGCTGAGTCCGTACCTATGTGGAACATTCTTTGTGTTAATACCTTGGTGGTATTCTTTTGTGTGGCATACCTATGTGGTACTTACCTTTGTGGTATTCCTTCCTTTATTGAACAGTCGAGCTTTGGGATAATGAAATGGGACTTGTGTTTCCTCTTGTTTGAGATGAGTTTACTTGATAACTTAGGTATATGTATGGGAATATACCTAAGTAGGGTTGAAATTGGTTTTCATGATTTGTGGTTTATCATTTGTGGATTTTGTGATACCTTCAGTGTATTGGGGTTCCAACTAAATATTGTTATACACACCCCTGCATGGGATATGCCCACACCTCATTGTGTTTGGTGTAGATGGCGGACATCACTGACTGTGGACTAGAGTACCAAGACTAGAGGTTGTTCAGAGGTGGATCTGGATGAGGTGTAACATAGAGACGACCGTTCAAGATCTGTACCTGCCCTTCAGGTAGGATTCTTGGCAGGTGATTACAGGATCTGTTCCAGTTTACTTGTAATTTTAGTTTATTTTATTTTCTAGTTGTGCTTGTATTCTGGCCCCTTTTTGCTTACTATACTAACTCTTTTAATATTCAGTTTACTTGAGTTTGTATCTTGTTTTTTGATTAGTTTCATGTGTTTATAGGATATAAAGGTAATTCCTTCCCAGTTTCAGGGAATATGCCTTCGATGCTAGTCACCGGCCCCTAGCCTATGGAAGGCGGGCTTGGGGTAGTCACGACACGGGCCCCAGGTGACGGGTCGTGACAACACCAGAGTTATAGGAGCTCAATAAGTAGTTGGAGGAGTTACAAGAAAAGTGTTTAATCCATCCCAGTGCTTCTTCTAAGGGCTCACTTTTCCTTTCTACTAAGAAGGCGGACAATACCCTCTGATATTGTGTGGATTGTCGGAAGCTGAACTAGTCGGCGGTCAAGAACCGATATCCCTTGCTGAGGACTGATGATCTCTTTCATCAACTTCTTGGAGCCCATGTATTCTTGAAGATTGAATTGAGATCTAATTACCATCATTTTCATGTTAGACCATATGATATACCTCTTACAGCTTCTCGAAGTAGGTAAGGTCTATATGAGTATGTGGTTATTCCGTTCATTCTGACGAACAAGCCTACAATTTTCATGGCACTGATGAACCGAGTGTTCCATCCATACTAGGATTATTTTGTGGAAGTCTTTGTGGAAGATATCTTGGTGTAATATCACACTTGACACAACCATTATACCCATCGTGAGATCATTTTGAATACACTATGTGAGCATTAGTTATATGATAAGATGTCAAAATGCCACTTTTGGATGGACCAGATTCTCTCCTTGGGCCATGTTAACTCAAGGAAAAGAGTATTAGTAGACCAAGATAATGTGAGAGAAATAGTTTTATGGGAGAATCCAAAGAAAATCTTTGAGGTACATAGTTTTATAGGGCTGGCTGGTTACTACAGACATTTCATGTAGGACTTTTCACACTTAGCAGCACCAATGACGGGACTGACAAAGAAGGGTGTGAAGTAATTATTGTCAGATTCTTGTGAGCCATCCTTTCAGGAGTTGAACGTAAGGTTAAATTCAGCACTAATTCTAGTGTTCCTAGAGCAGGTAAAGAGCTATACTATTTACTGTAATGCATCAGGTATGAGGCTGAGAGCTGTTCTTATGCAGGGAGAAAAAGTCATCATGTACGAGTCCCGGTAGTTTAGGCCACATGAGAGGAATTACGCGATGCACAATATCGAGTTGGCTGCAGTTGTTCATGTTTTATGTTGTTGGACAAATTATCTTCTGGGAGAGAATTTTGTGGTTTTCACCGACCACAAAAGTCTCAACTATATCTTCACTCAGCCTGACCTAAACTTGGGACAGTGATGGAGGGTTGAGCATCTTCAGTCCTTTGGATTTGCGATTGCCTACACGCCTAGAAAAGGCAACGCTGTGGATGATGCATTGAGTAGGAGGATGTAGATACTGGCAGACCCAGAGGCTAGTGGTGAGTGACAGCTTATGGGTATGTTCTCAAAGTTTCATTTGGAGGTGCACGACAGACAGTGGCAGACATTCCTTTCTTCTGAAGATGTTACTTATACTATACATGATTGAGTGTGAATGAGGCAGCTATCAGAAGCTGAAGGCCTTTTTATATGGGATAGCATATCAGGAGAGGACACTATTCCTATATGGATAGTAGACATGGATGAGATCTGGCATTTTCATGGATGAATATGGGTGTCAGCTGACATGCAAATGGAACTGATGTAGGAATTTCTTTCATTAGTTTGGGTAGTTCATCCTGGTGTCACCAAGATGCATTGAGAACTGCACCATCAGTATTGTTGTCCATGTGTGAAGATAGATATTGCTATTTTTTTCATGAGGTTTTCCACCTCTCAGTAGGTGAAGGTGGAGCATCCGCCACTAGTAGGTCTTTTGTAGCAGTTAACCATTCCTGAGTGGAAGTGGAATGATGGCACAATGGACTTCGTGATAGGTTTACTGAGGTCGCCTCAAGGGAATGATGTAGTTTGGGTTGTCATTGAAAGACTCACGAAGGATGCTCACTTTTTTCCGATCAAGGATACTTTCAGTGTTAATGAGATGGGAAGGTTGTACATTAGAGAGATTTAACGTCTACATGGGGTTACACACTCCATTGTTTTAGAAAGGGACACACATTTTACTTCTCAGGGTTGACAGGGACTACAAGAGGCTTTGGATACACAGGTACTTCTGAGTACGAATTACGATCTCAAGACAGACAACCTGTCCGATCATATGATACAGGTGATGGAGGATATGTTTCGGGCATGCGTCCTAGATTTTGGTTTTTCTTGGGAGAAGCACATACCTATTATGGAGTTTTCATACAATAATAGTTTTCAAGAAACTATTCATATAGAACATTATGATTCTTTGTATGGTAGTCCATGCCGGTCACCCCTATGTTGGCTGGAAGTAGGAGAGGAAGCTATGCTGGGACATCATCTTGTCTAGAAGGCCACAAAACAGATAGGGTTGATTCAGGAGAGGATGGATACTGCACATTCATGATAGATTTCTTATGATGATCGATAAAGATGACCTATGGAGTACTAGGTTGAAGATCATGTATTCTTGCATGTCACACTAAGGTTGGGACATAAGAGGATTAGCAGATAGGGAAAGATTTTTCCGAGATATGTTGGACCATTTGAGGTTTTGGAGAGAGTCGGTCCATTTTCATATTTCCTATAGTTACCTCAGAGGTACTAAGATATGCATGAAGTTTTCCATGTTTCTCAGTTGCGGTGTTACTTCTCATACCCATCTCATGTGTTTCAACCCAAGGGGGATTAGTTGGAGTTGGATACATTGTTCGAGGAGAATCCTATCTAGATTTCTGATTTTAGTGAAAAGGTTCACTGTGGAAAGTCTCTTCCTCTTGTATAAGTTCTATGGTAGCACATGCGAGTACATGACAAGACTTGGGAGAGGGAGGCTGATGTACGATCGTAGTGGCCGGAGCTGTTTGAGGTTTCTTATTCTATTCCTCCTTGCTAGGGAAATTTGGGAAAAAATTTCTTTAAGGGGGGAATTTGGTAAGAACCGGGATCTTCTCTCCCAGTCTTTCATTATTTTCTGCTTGTTTTTGAGAAGGAAATGAGTTTATGGGAATTCCAGGAGTACACACCATGTACTTATTAGTACACACTATATACTCAGTTACTACAGGTAGTTGTGTGTGGGTACTGTAACGACCAAGCACATGGCCATGTGGGGTGACTTGGAGACCACCGAAGGGGGGGGGGGGGGCGTAAAAGTATATACCCACCATGTAATTTTAAAAGACACGTAGTGTACTTTTTCTTTAATTTCATTAAACAGACTGAGGTTGAGTCCCATTCACATAAATACCTTCTTCTTCAATCATCTCGTCTAGGAGTGACCATACAACATGATTCTTCTCCAAGACCCCGAT
This sequence comes from Viscum album, assembly GCA_963277665.1. NCBI lineage: Eukaryota > Viridiplantae > Streptophyta > Magnoliopsida > Santalales > Viscaceae > Viscum > Viscum album. The sequence goes on from OY728161.1 coordinate 435,525,215, forward strand.
CCGTTATCCATTCTCTGAATCGACCATTGTCAATTGCATTGGAATCACCATGGTATTCTCTTTCTTCTTCTTGAGCATCATTTACTGATTTTTCCTCTTTTGTTAGATATCTCTGGTTGAACATTTTTAGTCTTTTTGTAGATCTACGACATTCTAGGGTGATTCAAGGCATGAGGTTCACATATATCGATCATAAAATGTTGAGGTAGGTGGTTTGTGCATTTCAATAGTTAGTCTTTGGTTATATGTGAAAAAGTTCCCAATACCCTTGTTCGGGGTGTTGCGTGTTTATGGTTTTTAGCCCTGTTATTGTATTCTATGGCTTGTTTTCTTATGTAGAGGATTTATGATTTTAAATAGGGATATTTACCTTGCTAGGGATGTGTGGCCCATTTCTACTTGATATTGACTGTTTGGTCTATCTTTTCCGATTAGGATGCCTTGTTTTCTATGCCTAGTATTGTTAGGATGGAGTGGTTTTTATCTGGAATGATATGATATGTTACTAACTATTTATCCAAATAGTTCTTAAGGTTTAATTTGGCTTCCATATATCATTTTTACACAATTAACTTACACAGGGCTGTGGGAACCTGGTGTAGTAGGCCATAGTGTGAATAGACATATGGGCTTCTACAGAGTGTCTATTTTCTTTTATGTTGCGAGACCATATAGGGGATGGACTTTGTGATCTTTCATAGTGTCTGTAGTTCCTCGTTATGAGACCACAAGGGGAATTGGACATTGAGTGCTTCCATAGAGTGTCTATAGTTACTAATATGAGACCACATGGGGAATTGACGGTGAGTTCTTCTTTAAAGAGTCTATTTTAAAGTTGAACCAGAGGGGTTAGGCTATGTGTACTTCGTAGAGGGTTACTTGTATTTGTTTACCAGCTTACCTTGGTAATTAAAATGAATGTAATTGAAACTGTAGGATTGTTTACTTTTGAGTACTTCCTTGTTTATTACTTCATTTTTCATTTTTTCTGCCATATATATTCACAGACTATTTGGAAAAGATCTTTTTGTGTTTTCCTACTAGGATTTGTCTCGCACCGTATTTGGGTCATGCTTTTGTGCCCAAACAGATTATACTACTGCAGGTCTAGATAAGGGAAAGTGCCCTTCTACTTCAGGTACTTGAATTCTGTGGAGTTGGAGAGCATGAGACCAAGATAAGGCTTCCGATGCTGAGGAGTTGTTTACTTTTTTTCCTTTATACTTTCGTTTATTATGGTATTCCAGCATTGTGAATTTTTATGATTCTTTCCTAAATACATGTATCATGCCCCATTATTGATATATATATATATATTATGTAGTTGTTTGTTTAATTTTAGTCTTCCACTGCTTACTATTGTATGGTATTATTACCGCTTTCGCAATTGCTATCTGTTTATTTCTACTGCATTACTCTTCGAATGAGGGAATGATTTCCCCACTATCACACCCAAGGCCCTCACTGCTAGTCGACAGCCTCTGGCATTTGGGAAATTTCTCTTGAGGCCATGTGTTCAACCAGGTATGGGGTACCTATGCGCATCACCCGAAACTAGAACATTACAGAATTGGAGGACGATTTATGTTGTTTGCTAATTTGACATGCATTACACAATCTTTCACTATCGAATTTAAGACTAGGTAAATCAGAAACTAGTTTCTTCTTAGACAACTTATGTAGAGCATAAACATTGAAATGTCCATGTATTCTATGCTAGATCCATGATCCATTTATATTAGTAGTTAAATAATTTAATTTTGTTTACATAAAGAATTTAAGTCTAGTGTATAAACATTATCATTTCTGGGTGCTCTAAATTTAAGCCGTTTGTCTTTAAAAATATAACTACAATTGTTAGAAAAATCAACAAAGTAACCATAATCACAATGTTGAGAAATAATTATCACGTTATGTTTCAATCATTTTACATAAATTACTTTATTGATCAAGATAGCCTCTAGATCTCCAATAGTTCAAATACCAATTATTTTTCTTTGGCATTATCACCAAAGGTGACTAAACCACAATCCTTTTGAGTTGAGGTTTAAAAGTTAAATGAGTTTCCACTCATATGACTAGAGAATCAACTATCCATATACCATATTTATTTTCTTCTTCTGTGACCCGATTCCTATAAAATAATTTAAATAATGGTTTTTTTTGGTACCCACATTCTCTTGGGCCCTGCAGTGTTAGCTAGTAGTGATCTGGGAATCCAGAGTTTCTTTGTTTTTCTGCAATCTTTTTATTCAAATAAACTATTTAAAATAAATTCCTTCTTAATTCCACTAATTTGGGGATTTTATAAATTACAGTTTTTAATTGTATGACCTTTTTGTCCACATTAGTTGAAAATTACACCTTTTGTATTGGGAACAAAATATTTTTTTTATGGTTTAGGTTTCTCACTATTACCACCTATTCCATATATTTATTTTTTAATCACATTATTACCTAGAATTTCATTTAAATTAATTTTCTCCTTTTTCAAAAAATAGCGACGAATTTTTGTAGGTTTCTACTTCATGTTGTAGTGTTTTGATCTTAGTTTCATGATTTTCACTATTTGTGTAAGATGAGTTATATTTATTAATTAATTCTTGATTTTGTTTGAGAAAAGTGTCTCTTTCTCTTAAAATTTAATTGTGAATATTTTTTTTGTGATTTATGATTCTTAAATAAGGAATCATATTTTTCTTGTAGCATATTATAGTAGGCTTCTTGTTTGTCATTTGAGCTGCAAGGGTCAGAAACCGAATTGGAAGAGTAATAAGATTTTACCTCATTATCTTCATCCATGAAGAACATGTTTTCTTTTAGATATGATTCTTCTTTTTCTGAGTTAGAAATTATGAGATACTAGAGTCTTCATAAAAATTCCATGTTCCTTTCTTTAATCTTTTATCTTTCTTCTCATAATCACTATTTTTGAAAAACAAATTTTTCATTTCTCTTTTTAGTAGAGGAACATCAGGTCTTATGTGACCCAGTTTCTTACATTCATAGCATCTTACTTCCTTTGTATTTTTCACATCTTTCTTAGAAGATTTTATTAATCATTTATTATTCTTATAAAATTTTATGAATTTTATGGACATTTTTTCTAGTTCCATTTCTGAATCAGATGAGTCAGAACATTCTTCCTTTTTGATCCCTTTTTTTTCTCTCTGCTCTTCTTCTGAGATGTACCATTTATAGTAGTATATTCTATATTAATCATGAAATTATTATCATTAACTTTATCTTCCATCTTAGTTTCATAAATCACCTGGGTTCTAATCAATTCCATCAGGGTTTTATTTTTAACAGGTGATGATTTTCTAATGGCTGTTGATATCCCATTCCATTGGGTTGGTAGTACTCTCAGTACTTTCAAGGACTGTTCTGCTTAGTTAATAGGATATCCCAAGGCAGTAATTTTGTTGAATATATTTGTAAGCCTTCTATTCATCTGAGTGATGTGTTCTACATCAATAATTCTAAATTTATCAAATTTCATCTTTGCTGTAGCATACTTCATTTTTCTGACAGTGTCAGTTTGTTCATAATAAACAGCAATTGTCTTCCACATCTCATAAGCCATCGTGTATTGAGATACTTGATTAAATTCATCTGGTCCTAGACCATAGATGATAACATTCATAGATTTTGAACTTATTTCATACTCTGCTTTAGTAGCTGCACTCCATGTTTCCGGTTTCTCAGGAATTTCATAAGGAGTAATAATATTTGAGTAGACTCTCTATCAAAGTTTCTTCAAGTATATGATCATCCTCAATTTCAAACATCCATAGTTTTCACTGTTGAATTACTGAGCTCAAAACATTGATATTCCCTCTCGTGTATCAGCAGTTGAGATATCAGTATAATCCTTTACTTTTATCATGCTTTAGCTTTAACAAAAACACCGACCTATGATACCAATTGTGGGACCGTGTTATATGAAATATACACAAGAGGGGGTGAATTGTGTCTTTAAAAAATTCTTGAGAAACCTTGATGATAATCAATTATTTTATTTTATCTTTATTATATTGTTTATGTAGCAGAAATAAATAGATATCAGGACACAAATATTTATAGTGGTTCATGGCACAAAGATACCTTAGCCCACTCACCCAAAGCTATTCTCTACAAGCTTGGTGATTTTCACTAGTCATTCCTTTATTCGCGAGACCATCCACAACTGAGTGGTGGTAATTAACACCTTTACAGTTTATGGCCAAAGCAGAGCCTTCTGGTTCTAAACACAGAACCGATCAAACAACTTAGTTTGATAAGCCGATACTCAAAATAAAACAGTATTGTTTTGACAAAACTTTCTGATTGATCTTCACAGTTGTAGTAGTACGCAACTGATAGTAAATAGATCGTCATCTTTAGGAAGGTTGTTCTTCAGATAAGAGAAGTTATGAATTGATCTATTTCGAATTGATCTTGAAATATATTCAGCCACAAATCTGTAGTAAATTCACAATAGATCTCCAATGGAGAACAAGTAAATCTTAAATGTTTCTCTTTCTGATATAAAACAAAATCTAGTCTTTCTTTGTACCAATGGATCTGTAAAATATATTTTCCAAGAATTAGTGAATCTCTGTTTTTGTGAAACAAAAATATATATAGATTTTAAATTTTTAATCGCAGCTAATTCAAGAGATATCACGTCACCCGTGTGATCTATAGAATTTAGATACACATAATATATAGAATAAATATATACGTATTACTCAAAAATTAAGATCCAACAAGGTTTCCTGACAGATTGAAATATTCAAAAAAGTTTGAATGACAACGTGGTCGTAACTTCCCTTAATAATTTGTGTGAAATCCTCTTCTTAAATTGATCCCTTGAATTACGTATAAACAGATTTAAATCAGTCAAAGAGTTATTTTAAAAACGATCTTTGAATCGAGCTTGAAATCAACCCGATATTATGCAAAAGACCCTTGTACTATATAGTTGAAAATGCTAATTTCCAACATTTAAAGAAGTGAAATGTAGGGTTTAAAATTTAAGGTTGATTAAAAATGTAAGGCTGGTTACAAATGTATGTTTGATTATCTATACTTTTTTCATCATCTTTCAAATGCATGGCATATGATCCATACTTTTTCTATGCTTCAGAATGTATGGTTCATTACAAAAGTATGGTTGATGATCAATACTTTTGTGAAGAAAACGTAATGTTCCATACTTACATATGATTCTTCATCCATACTTTTCTCATATAAAAAATGTAAGGTTCCTTCCAATCATAAGGTTCTTTTACCATACTTTTCTGATCTCGCATAAAATAAATGTAGGATATAATCCTTACGCTTTGATCTCTAATGTATGATATGAACAATGTTTTTAGAACACGCTTAATAGATTTCTGAACACTGTTCCAAATATTTAACTTGAATCATATGCTTTAATATTATTCCAAAATTGGGAATATAAATAATATTAATTTATGGAAATATACTTAATGTAAAATCATTATAATAACAAATAAGGGTATTAGTGGGCATCAATATCTTCATAAAAATATAGAGTATTGTTGAAAAAACATGGTCAACATCATCATAATATTCAGCCTCAAAGAAACCTTGGATGGCAGTGGGGTTATCCTATGGTAATGTAAGTACATTCCCAATTTGTATTGTTTGATTTCCCATATTCTTGAATTGGTAATTCAACTTCTTGACCTCCAAAGGGGTTGGAAAGTTTAATTGTTGGGGGAGAACATCTAGTGCCTGACTTTCTCTTTTCCTTCTCCCATCCTTTTATAATTGGTGTAACTTCTTTATTATTTTCATAGACCATGAATCTTGAAGAACACCCATTACTATCATCCTAAAAATACACCTTTTGAGTATCTCTATTTCCAATCAACACTACCTCTTCATAGGTTGACGATTCTGTTGCATAGATTTAGGTTTTAAATAAACTAATGCACACATCCCTTATATCCTCTATGATCTTGATGGGGACTACAATGAAAAATTGTTATATTTTAAATCCATTCTCAATATTTGAAATATACCCAAAACCTTCAAATTAGGAAACTTAAAACTTGACTCTTTATAATTGTGATTCACATTTTATATATCATTTGGACCCATTTGATCAATTATGAGGCCCAAGATAAGAATTGTTTGTATTAGATTTTTCACCCTAACTAGATCAGAAAAACTATTTCCACCTCTATCAATTTCAAATGAAACAATTTTGTCTCTCTAAATAGCAGAGTCAATTCCTTGGATGAACTAACCACACTTACAAATTTGTTGGAAGTGGGGTATAAAATGGACAGAGTAACAAACATCCATCCAATCTTCTAAACATTCCACCTGTTTGAAATTATATTCCATCTCAATCCACACAAAATCAACCGAAGTATTAGATACATCAGTCTCAATACTGATAAAATAGAAAATTGGATGTAAATGGGAATGAGATCAACTGTCAAAATAGAAAAATCATATGACCATTTTTCCAAGCATTGAGAGGATAAAAGGATTCTAAATTATTTCCAAAAGTCCTAAAAAACATACCCATATTAGACCAATCATAGGATCACATCTCAATTGATAGTCAAATGACTATCAGAAAATAATTAACTATACACAATTGATAGATCTCTTGATTATTTTATTGGTAGATATTAGATCATTCTCATTCAAAAAATGAATGATGAGATGATGGGGGTCTAGGATCCCTACAATATCAATATTTTTCTGATCCCATGAATTATAGATGATTCAATTGAAGGATTTAACTAAGGGTTGAAAGACTATGATGTTTCAAATAGATTATTATGGAACCCATTTCATTCCCATTTTTTAATCACATTTCAATGTGATTATTATGGAAGTTGTTTCTTTTCCCATAGGTTAATCAAGTTATACACGGAATAATTATAATTTATATGAGTTTATTATGGAATGAAAGATCTATACTTTATTTTATGGTTCTTGGACATTATTATAAGATGGATGTTCCTTGATAGTTCCGGGTGATCCTGTTATAGCTTATAGGATGGGTGGAACAAGATAGTAATGGGTGAGGGCATTTTATTTTATTTGATGAGTGTGCTCAGATAACACTAATTGAACCCAATGTAGCCTCTACTATGAGTGTTCCAAGATATAGTTGCAATGTATTGGGTAATGATTATGTTCCCTCGATAATATTATTATAAGTTGATCACATGGTTAATAAATTTATATGGGTTCTATAAGTGTTTTATGAAGATAATGTACTACGATAATAATATGTTTAATCGATGCATTCTATGGATTTATGGTGATTTGTTTTACAAATGTAAACATAACATGGATCTTTATTATTCATTATGATGAATCTTTCTTTTGTTAAAGACTTATGAAATTTTCTATGATTGATGAATCAAGTATTGATGGGTATGAGTTCTTTAATGATTTGATGATGCACTCTGGTTATGTCACCATACCCTTATACACTTCTTATTCCCATAGATGACTTTCAATTGTTAATGCTTATGTTTACACTTACTGAGCATTTGAGATCACTCTTATAATGTTTCATTTTCCATATCTTATCATGAAATGATTATGAATGAATTATGTCTATATGGGGTTTATATGAATGACGATAATGACTTAATGTGAAATAAGTAATGCTATGTTATGTTGTAGAAATGATAATTTGAAGAAATAGGTATTGTTTATGTAAGAGTTTTTCTTAATTATCTAAAACTCTAAACCTCAATGGTCCTTGAGAATATAAGTGATCCAATTTTCCCTTTAGATATTGTATGTTTTGGAAGGAGAAAATTGGGTCAATTTCATTAGTATCAAAATTTGAAAAGTAATGTTTATGATTTCAATGCCATATTAAGTAGTTTTGGTTTGGGTATGTTATTAATCAGTCTAAACAACATCATAATTTAATCCTGTAGCCCATACCTTCTGCTAAATATTTTATTCAAAATTTCCTCCTCTCGATCCTAAAACTAACAATAGCCTGATCGAATATAATTCTTGGAACCCCACCATGCTTCCAAAAAATGATCATAGAGGTCCTTAGTCTTGGGAAAATGGTATATATTCTTCACATTCACCTAATTATTATTTTGAAAATCATTAAAAAATTGACCACTACCATCCACCTTTTTGGAAAATAGAACATGTTCACCACACTATAATTTACCCATTTGGATAAATTTTTTCCCCATGCACTTGAGCTTTAACATGAGCTACTTCAACACATTAGTCACCATATGATAACAGTTATTGAAATAAGATTCCCATATTAAATGGGTTCTATCTCAAAGTTAACTCATATATCAGGGGAAAGTTCTATCAATTAATCTTATAATATTTTCTAATTTCGATCCACAAGTTTAGGAAATGGTGAGGGTGATACTAATGATTCTGCTAAATGATCTAGGCATGTAATCAATTTTATAATCATCCAATATAGGCTCATGTTTGGACCTAGTATACCTAATCCCAAATCCCACTCACTGTTTGTGACAAAATTCTCCTTATTAAGTGATTTAACAGATACATGTCTCTAATAGAAGTCAATGTCATCTTAGATGTTGGAAAACACATCTATTAAAGGAATCACATTGAAGCTTGTTTTATTAAAAATAATGAATTCCCAAATATTTCCATAATAGGAAATTACTATAGGGCACTCTTATCATCATTGAAAATGGTCAACTTTATTTTCCAATGGGGTATTATGGTAAAGAAACTCAGAGGATTACTTGACCTGTATGTCATGTCTGGTTATAAGATGCCTAGATGTAAAGGAATTAAAATTTATAGTATCTAACAATATAGTAGATAATATAGAATTGATTAAGAAAAAACTATAGTAGTAGATGGTCCCTCACCAAAATCTTCTTGATCATGATCTACTACATACAATCATTCATCCTCAGCTCCATGATCATGTCCCTAAGGTACATCACTCATCTGAGTCATCATATTCTAAGCCACCTACTAAGGAACCTATCCAAATCCATAGGTCTTATATCATTCCTATCATGAAACCCAATGGAGTTCTGGCCTCAATGTTCCAGAGTTTAACTGTAGGAGATTCCTCATATTTCCACAATTTCAACATTTTCTATGAGTTTTTTTGTGGAACTTGTGATAATGACCGAACTTCCTATTATTGAAGCACTATGTAACTCTTCCATTGGATGATAGATAAATAAAAAAATACTCAACTTACCTACCAATACTCTAATGCATGTCCTTGATATTTCTATTTGTACTACCAAAAGTGATAATCATTATAGTAGTAGGAGGTCCAACAAATAAAGTACTGAAGAGTGGAAGAAGACTAATTTATGAATCCTTATACAATCTATTCTCAATAGTCATGGCCTTTCATAAACCCTAAGTATATAAACAGGATGAAGCTTTGAATATGACTTCTAATATCAAGATAAAGACCGATCTAAAACATCATATCCTTGTGTGTCTTCAAAGAGGAGTAGAATGAGGTAGTTTAGTGAAATGAGCATAGTATTCAGATAAAAACATATATCACTACTATAGATATATGAAAAACTATACTCATCCATCTTCTACAGTTTAGGAAAAAATGCCATGAAATAATTGAACCATGATGTTCTCTCAAGTGAGACCCACATGTCTTCCATCCTATCCCATCACGTGCCTCCATCTCCTTGAGGGACCATATAACATAAATGCATCCATGTTCACCTATCTATCATTATAGATCTAAATGAGATCAAATTAACTATTTATGATAACTATCCATACCTCTACATCCTATGGATCTACAGTTCCCAAAAATACTAATGAATATATGATATGGAAGTATCTCGTGTCATTGACCATGGATTTGTGTGCCCCTCCACCCAGGTTAGGAGTAAGCGAAAAGACTCCTAGATAATGTGGGAAAAACATCTCTACCAAAAGAGGGGTTACATGATCATGCAATACTACACCCTCGTATACAAAAGGAGATGGAACATGGGAATCTTCCCTTGTGGGAGTATCTTAGACTCCTTCAGTTAGTGGTATCATAAGTCTCATTCAAGGTGACATTTTATAAAATGTGAAGGAAACATTTACGATATTTAATGTTTCTAAGATTGAATATTTTTAGTATATAGAATGACACAATGGTTATCTAAGGATACTACCTAGAACCTATGTTGTATCCCTCCTAGCACTAACCAACATTCTCCATCCCTACACATTAGAATCTATAACATATAAGTATAAAATATAATAGAATTATTAAATTAAACTAATAATCACTACAAGATATATCAAAATAAAAAGAAAATATAGATATATCACTCAACATAGAATATAGGTCTATCCTAAATAGATAGAAATGAATGTGTATATATAGAGTGTGATACTATTTTCCAACCCATGATGTATGGACACACCCAAATCCCAATAAACTATAATTTTAATCCGATCAATGGTAACTCAGTGGTCTATTAAACATGAGAATGAAAATAATATGGAAAATACCCTATGTGAGTTCAATACAGCCAATTATATTCCTTCCCAATCCTAGAATAACCAAGAAGAGAAAAATAAATCTTGGCTCAAATAGTATTTTTTAATACACCAACCCAAACCATCGAGTTTGATATGGAGAGTCACATTACCTCATGCATACATAGCCATATGCCGAAGTCCATCGACAAGTGGTGTGGGACTGAAATCCATCAATGAGGAGATTATTCACCTAGCAATCATAGCCATACACCAAAATTATAAATAAATAAAAACCTAGACAGATAACTAATGAAAAATATAGAGAAACATAATTTAATAACAATTGTTACACATGTTAAACATGTAAATAAAACTAGATTCAATTTTATCAAGACAAAAAAGAGTATTTATGTAAATGTATATAAATATAAATTCTTCAAAATCTGCAATAGCCTATCCTAGTTACACTATTAGCTCAATGCACCACGACTGTGCGATCTTCCATGGGCTCCATTACATTACATGGAAACTATATGTGACATCATCTTGCACATTATTATCCTTATGTAGGGTGTGAATAATAAAACTCAATATGACACCCCTACTTCATCTTTAAAGTGTGTGAACATGTATAATTGAGCTTATGACATATAAAAATGAATTAATAAGAAAAAAAATCATATGTCGGTCATTCATGTTCTAAAAAATATACCCAAAGCTTTGTCATATAGTTTTTAGATCTATGATGGAATAATAATCCAAAGATGTTGGAAGTGATTAAGAATTGGCTAAAAGGCTAGTGAACATTCTACTCAATGTACACAAGGCATCATGTATCAGGTCTACCCACAAAACTGACTGTGAAATCATTACTTGACATCCTTAAAGCATCGAGTGAACATGTCACTCTCATGAGTTGGAAAACTAGTAATCATTACCCTACCCAATATATGGGGGAATCATTTTCATTGCAGCATATCATGTGAACTCCCCCTAAAAGTGATAACCATACCATGATGTTCTACTTATTTTGATTACTATAGAAAAAACCTCCAAAGTCATGGTAAATAAACTTAAATGGGTAGGGAATATAATGATAGAATGTAATATGGAATCCTGATAATCAATAGAAACACAAAAGTATATGTGATGATATAAGGCATGGATAATAAGCTAAAAAGTCATACTCAAGAAATCAAATATCATATATGGGTCTCATATTCAACACAAGATCAGACATGCTATAACTATAAATCATGGTAAAATAGATACATTAATAAAAGAATCATATCATGGGAAAAACTGTATACAAGGGCCCAAAATGGTGAAAAACTTCCTTCAATTATATTTTTGATGATGCAACCCACTATTTGTTAATGGTTTAAATCTACATACAAATTTCGTACCCTAGGAAAACTAGTTCACTAGTCAAGGAAAACTATTATATATTTGATTTCATCAGTGAAGGTGTTTTGGTAATAGTCATAAAGAGTTTCCATGCCATGAAGTGTAGTTCTAGAATCACATACTTTGTGGAGTCCATCAACAAAAATAGTTATGATATAAGTTAAATAACTGGATGTCAATTCGTGGAATCAATTATTGTTTAAAGATTGGATCATCAATTCATTTTCAAATTTTTAGAGAACCATGGTTCTAGTTAATGAACATTGATCCACCATGAATTTTCCATTATAATAGTGATCTAAATTGTAATTTGGGAAGGATGAGATAACAAGATGACCGATCTATGAAAATATACATGAAAATTTCAATTTTTCATGAGAAGCCTATATTTTTTATAGGGTATGTTGTTGACATGTTAGATCCTCAAATAATTATGAAAGGATCATAAATAGATTATAAATTTTTCATCTATATTCCATAAAAAATAGGTATAGAAAGATGATCTGTAAACACATAACCATATGATGTCTTTAATGGGTGGTAGATCTTTATTTTATTAAAATACTTCATTAATTCACTTGAAATATCATTTATCGATGAAGGGGGAATAAAACGGCATTGAATCCACATTAAATTCATAGATCCATCATATATTATATTCCCATCTCTAGTTTTAATGGTTTTAATAATCATAAATGATGTAAAATAATGTTTAATAATTTAAATAATGTTTATTTAAGTTTAAATATGTTTAATTATTATTATCTATGAGAAACTATGTATATAACACATTCTTTGTATATTCATGTTATAAGATAGTGAAAATAGAAATAATTTCTACGTATGATTCACTGACACCAACAGAACAAGTGTGATATAGATAGAGTAAATGTCTCATTGAAAGTTTAATTGAGACACTAATAGAATGAATGTATCACTAACAGAAGGAAGGTATAACCTATAAAAGGAATGTCTCACCGACAGTAAAAACTATCTCACAAATAGATGAATCCCTTATAGTAAAAATTGACTCACCAATAGAAAAATCACTGACAAAACAAAATGAGTCACCAACACATAGAGATACCAAGAATATGACTCCCTGATAGAATGAGTTACTGATACCGACAGAAAGACACAACAATATATGGATCGACTGACATAATGAATCACTAGCAGAGGAGTCACCGACATGCTGTTTAAATTTTATTTTATTTAAAATTTTCTATAAAAGTCATATTTGAGTGTTTTAATGATACTGATTAAATTACTGACTTTTTGCAGATAACATTAATAACTATGTCAGTGGACAGTATAAGAAACAAGTTACCTCTACCTGCTCCTCATCAGCCAACATAGGACACCTGAAATAAAATGGAATGTTGGTGAATGAGCTGTATAAAAGAAGATATCAAAATAAAAGAACATACAAGAAGAGTTACTAGAACAAGTTAAAGAACACATGAGTAACTATCATTCTTTATATTTGTGAACTAATGGAGTATTTATGTGAATAAAATCTTTAACAATCCTTGGAGCAAACAAACACTAAGGAGGGGAGTGCGATCTTCCTGGAAAACTGGGACACAAAGCTTCACAAAACCGTGTTTTCTGTGTCTTTTTCTAGAAGATGACTCAATATTAACATTTTCTATATACTAAGAGTCCATAGATGCATTTAACATCAAACAGATCCTTATAAACCCTATAACTTTATTTACATCTCAATTGTGTTATTTTTTTACTACATTTAGAGCAGTGTGTTCATCTGTCTGTTAAACATACACTATCTCCTACACTAAACTAGAGGATATAAGATATCCTCACATTACCATTCTCTTACACCATATTTAACCCAAAAATAACTATGTAATAGGTCTATGCGTGACCTAGTTTTAATCGTTTTCCCATATAGAATTGTGGTAGAGGTCTATATTGACCTTGATAGCTTTGAATACTCTTGTAAAACCAAGATATATGGTGTGAATCATTTTTTATTAATTTAAATTTCTTGGTTCTAGGTGATCATTAGGTGTAGAGGATTATCTCTCATCTTAAGAGTGACCCACTTGTTTTATTATTCTATTATTTTCAAATTTAGTTTACTCTATTTTAACTCATATTTTATAAAACTATGTTTCACTTTAACAGTTAGTCATGGATAGTATGTATTGCTATTTTGGTTTAGAAAACAGGTTTCAAATGTTATTTCAATCTCATAGGTTGTTATAATAGAGAATTTATAAATCTTTTGATAAATTAATGGAATATTCAAAACATTATAAAATTACTAATTTGCTTAATTGGCCTGTTTTTTTAATGTGGGGTATATTCAAATAAAAATTTTAATAGAAATTTTTATAGGAACTCAATTAACCCCCTCTTGAGTATCCTACTCCGACCAACATTTGGAATTAGAGGAATTCTAAATTATTTTTAAATATTTTCAACTATGATTTTATTTATGTTTTCATGATCTCTAAATTTCTGTTAGTTCTATATTTTAAGCTCATTAAAATCTTATTCTTTATTGTTTGTTATGGATAATTTATAAGAAGGTTATTCTACTAACAGACCTCTTTTTTTTCAACGGAACTAATTATTCCTTGTGTAAAATCAAGAAAAAAATTAATTTTGAAAGAATGGGATTTGAAATTGGGTCTTCCATTATAGATGAATATAATATTTCTCATACTTTACAAAATACATGGGATGATCCAACCAAGATTACTTAAAATAATAACTACAAAGATATGAATTCCTTATATTATTATTTAGGACATGAATAATTTAGTAGAATTTATGCATGTAAAACAACCTATGAAATTTGGGATACTTTAGCTATTTAACATGAAGTAACCAATAATGTTAATGAAATGATACTTAATACCTATTCTACTAAATATGATAACATTAAGATGAAGCCTGATGAACCCATTTCAGATATGTATCTTAGGTTCAATGAGATAGTCAATACAATGATCTCTCTGGGGAATCCATTGGATGCTAAAGAATAAATCATGTGGCTACATAGATTTCTACTCGAAAGATAGAGGGGAAACACAATATCAATTAGAGAATCCATTGATATGTGAAAGTTTATAGTTATGTAACTGATAGGAAATATAATGATGTATAAGGAATAATTAAAGGTAAATAAGGAGGAGGAGGATAAACCAAAGAGAACATAAGTGTCTTTCAAAACCACTACATCCAAACATAAAGAAATGGAAACAATTCATACTCATTCTGATAGTACAAGTGATGAAGATTGACTATCTGTCAGTGATGAGGAAATGGATCAGTTATCCAGAAGGTCTAAGAAGTTTTATAGAGGGAATAAATTCTTTAGGAAGATGATCTACAAAGGTAAATATGATAATAAGGGAAACTAGAAAAAAGGATTGGAAAAGCAATGATAACACAAATGAAATATTTTTTTATGAATGTAAGAGAAGATCACACGTAAAGGTAAATTGTACTAAGTTAAAATATTAGAATAAATATGAGAAAAAAAATAAAAGATACAAGAAGGAAATAAATTCCACCTAGACTGCTTCTGTGGATATCTCAGTGATTCATAATCATCACATGAGGAGAAAGGTGATAAGAAAAACATTTGTTTGATGACAATCCCATCTGAGGTAAACCTTGTGTATCCGAGACAATATTAATATTATTCGGGAGATGAATATGATTCTAAAAATATGAATAATGTTGAATTGTTTGAATATTTCCAAATTATCTTTGATAAATGTAATGAATTAAATTATAATTAAAATTATTTAAAGATATAAAATTCTATTACCTATACTATTAAATCAAATCTTACCATATAAAATAAAACAAATTCTCAATTTCTTAAAGAAAACAATGAGCTTAAATTGTAAAATGAGAAATTAAAAAAGGACTTAAAGAAATTTACCCATAGAAAATTTACACTTAAAAAAATTCTTGGTACACAAGTTTCTCCTAGGTGTACAACTGGTATATGACACCATCAGGGACAAAGAAACATAGATAAAAATAATTTTGTAAGTAAATCTGGAAAAATGGTTTTTATGTCCCGAAATGAATGTTTTTCTGCTAGTTCTAAAACTGGACTACATTCTACTACTTGTAGTTTTTCTGGACCAAATAATTTTTTTCTTTCAAATAATTTACAATATTATTAAAGGAAACCCATGAATCAAATGAAGGTTCCCAAATCTCTAATTACATTTACTACACCCAAACAAATATAGGTACCAAAATCTTCTCTTGTTTGATCATTTTTGTAGAAAAACTATTTGAAGATGTAACGCCCCGACCCTAGTTACCCAGAGTCGGTGCTTTATTACATAACATTGGCATGATTATAAAGAATGAAGTCCCGAAGGACCGATCAGTTTAGCAGTCTTGGAAAATAGATTACATACATGAATGTTACATTGCACTTTAAGACATACAAAACAATATAAATAATCTTTATGAATGCCATTATTCCCTTGTCTTAACCCTGCATATCAATCACAATACACTTCTTGGAATCCTGGGAAAAATAAAACATACAAAGGGGTGAGCTCAAATGCTCAGTAAGGGTAAGCAATACAACAGAAACTTTCATGAATAAGCATAAACATTTAAGGCAGTGTATAACTAAAACAAAAGCCTTTTAAACTTGAACTTCAGAATAATATGGCAAAAATTAAATGAAATAATGACATTGACTTATTCACATGGATATTCTACTAGTATAATAATCACATGAAATATCACTAACAACTTTCATAATGATGGAATGGATAATGTTGAACTTTAGTTTCTTTGTCAAGGCCTTGTGCCAAGACCTAGGGGCCAACTGTAAATGGAACCCAACCCCGAGTGCCTCTAATAACTGGACACAAACCCGGAGTGCCTCTAATAACCGGACACCAACCCAGAGTGCCTCTAATAACCGGACACCAACCCAGAGTGCCTCTAATAACTGGACACCATCCCGGAGGGTCTGCTATAACCGGACCCCAACCCAGAATGTACTAGTCCAACACATTCATCTTAAGAAGAGGATGAAATATAACATAAACATTAATATTAAAAATGGCATATAAAATGTCAATACTTTACCCGTAAACCATGAATGGTATAATAATGACACATCCACAGTCAAACATATCACAAAACTTCCAACACAATATGGAAGATTTTATCATGATAAATCAACTTCAAAACAAGTTTAAAATCTAATAAGGGGTCTTGACATGGATGAAAATGATTTGTAAAACACTTTGAGAGAAATACACCTTTTTCATGAAAACATTTAAAAGTCACACAATTTAGAAAAGAAGTCGTTAAATTTTTTTTTGAATCAAAGTGTCCCATACCACTTTGAAGCTTTTGAAAGGAATCAACATTTTAAAAACATTCATGTCCATATAAATAAATCCTTAAAACCCATTTTGAAGACATGGACATTAAAGATAAATATTTAGAAGAATAGATATTTAAAACATTTGAAATGATGTTTTAGTAAAAATTCCCTAAAAAGAATTACTTTGAAAACTCTTTCATAAAACATGGACCTAAATTATAAATATGTCCTAGTAGATATTTACATAAAAAACCTCGAATAATAAATAGATTTTGAAATTAACCCTTACCAATTTGGTGACTTACAAAACATACACCCCATGAAGGAGGTATCATACAATGAATATTTAAATACACATAAATTAATGTTTATTACACAAAGAATACAATTATAGGCAGTGCATACACCACAAAAAAGGTAATAGTGGAAATATGGCATGAATATCCTGGGAATAAGTAGTGAGATGAAAACCACTTACCTTGCACTTTCCTTTAGTCGAGGGTTCGTTTAACCTCCTCTTCTTCGGGTTCTTCCTTTTGATTTGATCAAAAGGGATCTTTACGTTGGATTTCTGGTCAAACTAAGGACTCTATGTTGAAGTGATGGAATTTGAGAGAGTATTTTGGTAGGGGTTGGCCAAACTAAAAGGCTTTGAAGGTATGAAGAATTTGTTAGAAGTTGGGTCCTTTTATAAGGGGGAGGAGGGTCTCTTTAGGAAAAACTTAAAGTATTAATTTATAATAAATTCATATTAAGTTTCTAATGGCTTAAAAGTTTATTATTAAAAGTATAAGGTGGGGATGGGCCGAAATAATTTCAACCAATATATTTTACACAGGTTTGAGTCATTATATTAACCTTATCTTTTAGTTTTAACTCTTGGTTAATTAGTTTAATACTTACCATGTCACTTTGTATTTTTATAATATATAGTTAATAACATTACTATATACATACAACTGACCCCAAAGTGGCCCATTAATGAAAAAAATAATAATTATATAATTCTTTTGGCTGAACCATAGATTTTTAGGAATAGAATATAAATTAATAATATAATATTTTAAAAAAAAACTCATTTATGTCAATTTTGACACTACTCAATAATTGATTTTTGTTAAAGTCTTAACAACTTTATTAATTCGAATAAAATTCATTTATGGAATCATAACATGTAATATTAACCAATAAAATTCATTTATGTCATCAAAACTTTCAAATTATATTTATTTTAACATTTATAATACCAATTTTTTGATTCTTTCATTAATAAGGAAAATACTGCATCATTATTGTGTAATATATATTTTTACTTTTTCAATGTCTAAAAATTATAAGTAAAATATAATTATGTATGAAATCTTTTTATATTTCTAATGAATATTTATAATCGAAAATATAACATATATAACCCTATGTAAAAATTGTTTTGCTAAAAGATATAAGCTCATGTCATTTTTGTATTTACTTTATCTTAATTAAAATAAAGTGCCTCTATCACCTACAAGTGGCTCCATGGGGTTCCAAAAATCGACCCAAATATGACCATGGTCAGAAATGTATCCACCAAAATGGTTAGGACACGTTTTAGGGTAATTTATTATTATTATAATATTATTTTTAACCCTTATTTACCAGATTAACCCTTTAACCACGGTAAATAAAATATTTACCGAAGTAATTATTCAAAATGTCTAAAATTAAAAGTTACCCATTTACACAATTTTGAAATCCTTATTCCAAATATGGAATCCATTTTTCCAAATTCAAAACACAGAAGTGGCATAAATTAATTTAAAATTAATTCCCACTGTCAAAACAAAAAGCGTGTTTTTAAGATATAATAACTATCAAAAGATTGACACTTGTTTATGTCAAGTTTAATTGTAAAATTATGTCCAATGACCAAAATTGTATTAAATGGTTAAAAAATATTATAAATATACTTTAAAACCACTAAAATTCATAATTTATTACTATTAATTATTTTGATTAAAACAGTTGTTTTTAATTAAAATTTAGTAATTTTCACTATTCATAAAAATATAAAAGTTATCCGAAAAGAACCAAAATTTCACCCTAGGCTAAATTAGATATTAAAAATCCAAAAATGAAGTCCATTTTGAGAGAGAATATGTATAAAATTTCAAAAAGTGGGTATTACTATTCATAACGGATAGTTTGATTGGTTGTGGTGTGTGTTAGAACTCAAAGGTGTATACAATGCACGCTACTGTATTATTCAAAGAGAAACGTACCATGGAATATTGGAGTGTTACATTCTTTAATCCTTCAATAAATTGCATCATCGCAATTTATTCTCGGTATTGGAAACTTGGGGTTGACATTTCAAAATATCTTAGTTGAAATCCCACATCAAAAAATGGATTAATGAGGCCTCTATTTAAAATAAAGAGTGGTAAGTATGAAGGTTACCGAAAATAACACATACTATGGCTCCATGTAGGAAAACACAGATATGAAAGAGAAATCTAACCATCAATATCTGATAGAGAGTGGTAGAGGACATGGCTATGAAAAGGCCAACAATCACAAAGCCATAAATTTGTGATGATCTAAGGTACTATCTTGGACTACATTTTTGTTATAAGTTCCTTTTCTTAATGTTGGGGAATTTATTTATGAGATTGGATAAAATCATAAGGAGATATACTTACTTTATAATTAGACTTTTATCCATTACTAAATTTCTACCACAAACACATCTTTCACTCCAAAACATAATACAACTCAAAAATACTCTATTTATCCTAATCATACAGGGTTCCAAATATAATGAATTTATAATTCACATATCAGACCCTTTTAAAAAAAGAAACTAGATTATACAATCTAGGGACTTCACGTAGTCCAGTGGTAGGTGATAAATCCCAATCGCACTATGGTTGTGGGTTTTATTCCCATAGCTTTGTCGGACGCGACGAGTTGTCAAACGGTCCGCGTGTTGTCCTTTTATAAAAATCCAAAAAGAACCATTCAAACATAATCCATTCCAACCATTAGACTTATGCAAAATACTACTATCCAAACTCACAGTCCAAAATTTACGAGGAATTTAAACATAATGAGGATCCTTTTTTCCAAGTAATAACATGTGACTGCCATCCTCATATATTCTTTTACAACAACGCAACATCCAGAATTACCAAAATCAACCATCTCTTATTCCAAAATCACTACCTCAATATCACGACCATATTAAAGTTTGTCATTCCTTCAACCATGTAATTTTTAAAAATTTTAACTCGCTGTAGAGTCACTTTTCTTAGTACCATAAAATCTCAAATCCTCAATGAAATAGTACTGCAGTACAATCCTTATTTATTTCCCAAACATCATTGATACAACACTTAATTGAAATAATTCTAAAATAAAAACATAAGAACACTAGTCATTCCTCTTCATATGTGGTAGTATCATAACTTGATTATTATCCAATAGCATCATTTGCGGCATAGTCTGATGACTGGGACATTGGTTCGTGTAGTGTCCAAACTCCTTGCAGATGAAGCATTGTACATTGGAAACCTTTTTCATACACTTGCAGTCACATACTTGGTTTCCTTTTTCTCCACACTTGTAACATACTCTCATTCCCTTCAAGCATTTTCCAAGGTGATTCTTTCCACAGTTATCACATATGGGAAAACCCTTCTTTACCTTCTTTCCTTTATCTGTCCTTCTCTCTACCATCCTTTTCTTCTATGAATTCCCTTCAAATCCATAGGACTCCGAGAAAGCTTTACTTATCTTATCAACACATGATACTATTTCTTCATATGATGATAATACGTGGGAGACTATTTCTCTTCTAAATTATGTCTTAGGACCATGAAAGATATGATTATTATTACTCTTTGGATCATACGTATTACTGGAGTTTACATTCCTTATACTGGGCACCATTTCAATAAAATAGCATAAACTAGGTCAGTTTATGAATTTCAATGAATAATTACAATCTTGTAAAATACCTAACGCAAATTGAACAGTTTATGGATATAATCCATAATCATAAAAATGTTTTCTTTGAGTAAGTATATACTCATGATCCCTTCATAATGGTTTGTAATGAAAATGAGAATTATCCTAAGCCTATCCCCCGGGAGTGTCGTAACCAAGAGTGTAGTAAGGCCCGTTGTCGTGCACTAGTTTCCGTTCGAGTCTAGCTCAAAGCAGTGTTTTCAAGTTTTACCCCTAGGTACATCTATGCCAGATCCACCTCTACCTTCTCATATCCAGACAGGGATGTATTGGTCAGAAAACTCACAAAATCTCTACAATACCAAAATTATCAGAAGTTCTTATATACTAATCCTCAAAGTCTATCTTAGGGCTATGTGCTCTAATCAGAGTTTATCTAAATCTAGTTTTAAAGGTCATTTCTAAACTTCCTCTGATACCAACTGTAATGCCCCGACTCCAGTTACCCAGAGTCGGTGTATCATTACATAACATTGGCATGATTACATAGAATGTTGTCCCGAATGACTGATCAGTTTAGCAGTCTTGGAAAATAGATTATATACATGAATGTTACATTGCACTTTAAGACATACAAAACAACATAAATAATCTTTATGAACTCCATTATTCCCTCGGATTAACCCTGTATATCAAGAACAATAAACTTCTTGGAATCCTAGGAAACATAAAACATAGAATGGTGTGAGCTCAAACACTCAGTAAGGGTAAGAAATACAACGAAAACTTTCATAAATAAGCATAAACATTTAAGGCAATGTATAACTAAAAAAATCATTTTAAACATGAACTTTAGAATAATATGGAAAAAATAAAATGAAATAATTCCATTTACTTATTCACATGGATATTCTACTAGTCGAATAATCACATGCAATATCACTAACAACTTTCATAATGATGGAATGCATAATGCTGAACTTTAATTTCTTTGTCAAGGACTCGTGCCAAGACCTAGGGGCTGAATGTAATCGGAACCCAACCTGGAGTGCCTCTAATAACAGGACACCAGCCCAGAGAGCCTCTAATAACTAGACACCAACCCAGAGTGCCTCTAATAACCGGACACCAACCCAGAGTGCCTCTAATAACCAGACACCAACCCGGAGTGCCTCTAATAACCGAACACCATCCCGGAGGGTCTGCTCTAACCGGACCCCAAACCGGAACATACTGGCCCAACACATTCATCTTAAGAAGAGGATGAAATATAACATAAACATTCGTATTAAAAATATCATATGAAATTTCAATACTTTACCTATAAACCATGAATGGTATAAGAATGACACATCCACAGTCAAACATATCACAAAACCTTCAACGCAATATGGAAGATTTGTATCATGATAAATCTACATTAAAACAAGTTTAAAATCTATTAAGTGATTTTGACATGGATGAAAATGATTTTTAAAACTCTTTGAGAGAAATACACCTTTTTCATGAAAACATTTAAAATTCACACAATTTAGAAAAGAAGTCATTAAAAACATTTTTGAATCAAAGTTCCCCATACCACATTGAAACATTTGAAAGGAATTAAAATTTTAAAAACATTCATGTCCATATAAATAAATCCTTAAAAACCATTTTGAAGACATGGACATTAAAGAGAAAGATTTAGAAGAATAAATATTTAAAACATTTGAAATGATGTTTTAGTAAAAAGTCCCTAAAAATAATTGCTTTGAAAACTCTTTCATAAAACATGGAACTGGATAATAAATATGTCTCAGTAGATATTTACCTATAAACAACCTCGGATAATAAAGATATTGTGAAATTAACCCTTACCAATTTTGTAACTTACGAAACATACACCCCATGAAAGAGGTATCATACAATGAATATTTAAATACACATAAATTAAAGTGTATCACATAAAGAATACAATTATAGGCAGTAAATACACCACAAAAAGGAATACTGGAAATATGGCATGAATCTCACAGGAATAAGGAGTGAGATGAAAACCCCTTACCTTGCACTTTCCATTAGTCGAGGGTACGTTTAACCTCCTCTTCTTCGGGTTGTTCCTTTTGATTTGATCAAAAGGGATCCTTAGGTTGGATTTATGATCAAACTAATGCCTCTATGTTTAAGTGAGGGAAGTTTAGAGTGTATTTTTGTATGGTTTGGACGAACCAAAAGGCTTTGAAGGTGTGAATAATTGGTTAGAAGTTGGGTCCTTTTATAAGGGGGAGGAGGGGCTCTTTTAAAAAAACTTAATGTATTAATTTATAATAAATTCATATTCGGTTTATAATGGCTCCAAAGTTGATTATTCAAAGTCTAAGGTGTGAATGGGTCGAAATAATTTCATCCAATAGATTTTATACAGGTTTTAGTCCTTATATTAACCTTATCGTTCAGTTTTAACTCTTGGTTAATTAGTTTAACACTAACCATGTCACATTGTATTTTTATAATATATAGTTAATAAACTTACTATATACATCCAATCGACCCCAAAGTGGTCAATTAATGATAAAAAAATAATGATAGAAGTCTTTTTTCTGAACCTTATATTTTTAGGAATAGAATATAAATTAATAATATAAAATTTGTTTTAAAAACACATTTATGTCAATTTTGACAGTACTCAATAATTTATTTTTGTTAAAGTCTTAAAATCTTTATTAATTAGAAAAAAATTCATTTAAGAAATAATAAAATGTCATATTAACCAATAAAATTCGTTTATGTCATCATAACTCTCAAATTATATTTATTTTAACATTTATAATACCAATTATTTGATTCCTTCATTAATAAGGATAATACAACATCATTATTGTGTCATATATATTTTTACTTTTTCAATGTCTAAAAATTATAAATAAAATATCATTATGTAGGAAATTGTTTTATCTTTCTAATGAATATTTATAATCAAAATATAACATATATAACCCTATGTAAATTTTTTTTCTAAAAGATTTAAGCTTATGTCATTTTTGTATTTACTTTATATTCATTAAAATAAAGTGTCTCTATCACCTACAAGTGCCTCCATGGGGTCCCAAAAATCGACCCAACGATGCCCATGGTCGGACATGGATCCACCAATAAGGTTAGGACACGTTTTAGGGTAATTTATTATTATTATAATATTATTTTTTAACCCTTATTTACCGGATTAACCCTTTAACCATGGTAAATAAAATATTTACCGAAGTAATTATTCAAAATGTATAAAAATAAAAGTTACATAGTTACACAATTTGGACATCCTGATTCAAAATATGGAATCCATTTTTCCAAAATTCAAAACACAGAAGTGGCAGGAATTAATTTAAAATTAATTCCCGCTGTCAAAACAAAAAGCATGTTTTTAAGATATAATAACTATCAAAAGATTGACACTTGTTTATGTTCGGTTTAATTGTGAAATTATGTCCAATGAACAACATTGTATTAAATTGTAAAAATATATTCTAAATATACTTTAAAACCACTCAAATTCCTAATTTATCACTATTAATTATTTTGATTAAAAAAGTTGTTTTTAATTAAAATTTGGTAATTTTCACTATTCATCAAAATATAAAAGTTATCCGAAAAGTACCAAAATTTTACCCTAGGCTAATTTTGATATTCTGAATCCAAAAATAAAGTCCATTTTGAGAGAAAAGATGTATAAAATTTCAAAAAGTGGGTATTACTATTCATAACAGCTAGTTTGATTGGTTGTGGGGTGTGTTAGAACTCGAAGTTGCGTACAACGCACACTACTATATTATTCAAAGAGAAATGTAACATGGAAGCTTGGGGTGTTACATAAGAGATCTTGTAGAAGTATATGGTACAAAGATAGTGGATTTTTAAGAAACATGACATGAAATTATTCATTCTGGAATAATATGATAATGATTTATGGTGGGCATGTCAATTTTGTTGACAATGCTAAAGGTAAAATAATTGGGCTTGGCCAAATTGGTAACTCTAATTCAGTTTTAATTTCCATAGTAATTTATTTATGGATTGAAGCACAATATCATTAGTATCTATCAGTTATGTGATGATGGTTTTAATTTTTAATTTTAAAATTATGCATGAAATGTCTTTAATTCTCAAAATGATTTAGTATTTACTGCCTTTAGAAATGAAAATGGGTATGCTGTAAACATAGATTCCTTAGTGTCTCAAAATTGTTCCTCTCTATGTGCCTTTCAAAAAGTGTCTTGGATCTGGAATATGATATTAGGACATTATAAAATTCAATATCATAGAAAGATTAGTAGTAAATGATGAGTTTAGGATCTAACCAAACTTCTGTTTTCAAATTAAAAAGTATGTTGTCCTTTTCAAAAGGTTAAAAACATAAAATATCGTTCATACAAAAGAAATATGTGGCAGCTTCTTAGCCTCCTGAGTTGGTTCACATTGATTTTTTTGGACCATCAAGAGTTTCATGTTTAAATTGATATCACTATGTCTATGTTTTGGTGGATTACTATTCTAGATTTACTTGGACTTTCTTTCTTGCTCACAAAAGTGAATATTGTTCTCATTTCACCATGCATGCTAGAATAGTAGAAAAATGAAGTTGTCTTAGAATTAAATCCTTAATAATTGACCATGGTCGTGAGTTTGAAAACTAAGAGTTTCAATCTTTTTTATCAACATATTTCAAGAGTAATAACTTCTGTTATCCTAGGACAACCCAATATAATAGTATTGCAGAAAAAGGAAATAGAACCTTATAAGAGATATCTCAGACTAATCTTAATGAATAGGGCTTAATTTTATTTTTTTGGATAGAAGATTCTTGAACAACTTTTTATATAATGAACAGAGTCTTAATTACACCAATTCTTAAGAGAACCCACTATGAGATATGGAACAATAGAAAGATCAAGGTTAATTACATCAAATTCTTTCATTGAAAAGCCTGTATCCTTAATACAAAGGGCAATATTGAAAAATTTTCATTCGAAAGTGATGAAGGGATCATTATAGGTCATCCAATATCTAGTAATGAGTATAGAGTATTCAATAAAAGAACCAAATGTGTGGAATAATCTATGCATACAAAATTTAATGAAACATATACCCATTAACCTAAGACTTATCTAGAAAATATTGTGGATAATCTATCCAATTTGGGAATAAATGAAAATCATTTAACACTAATATTATGCAATATGTTAAATCATCATATTCTGGAAACTCTCCAGACAAAAGTCATGATGAAGTCGAACCTGCTGATGAACCTAAAATAACTATAAATTCTTTTTTCTAGACCCATACAAATAGCTTAGAACCATCCTTTAGATGTTGTAGTTGGAGACCTAGATAAAGGGACACAAACTAGAGGTTATCTGAAAAACCAAGTTGAACGTCAAGATTTTTTTTACAAATTGAACCTAAAATAATTAATGATACAATCAATGAATAATTTTGGGTAATGGATATTCAAGAATAATTAAATTAGTGTGAAATAAAGAAAGAATGAAAACTTGTAGATAGACCCAAAGGCACCAAGACTATATTAAATTAATGGGTGTTTAGAAATAAAGTAGATAAATCTGGTAATATATTAAGACATAATGATAGATTGTTTTCACAAGATTATAGTAAAGAATAAGGGATCGACTATAAGGAAATATATGAACTCGTTGCTAGACTTGAGGCCATTAGAATATTTTTTGAATATGAAGAACATCTAAATTTCCAGCTATATCAGAAGGATGTTTGGAGTACTTTCCTAAATTTATATATAATTGAGGATGTTTTTTAAACAACCCCTTAGTTTTAAAAACCCTCATTTTCCAAATCATGTTTTTAAATTAATGAAGGCTTCCTATGGTTTAAAAGATGTTCCCAGAGCTTGGTATGATAGACTTACTATTTTTTTTATTTCGAAAGGTTTTAAAAAATTTATAGCTAATCCTAATCCCTTTATAAAAATAATTTCTAAATATGTTTTAGAAGTTCAAATTTAATTAGATGATATTAGTTTTGGATCTTTGAAAAATTCATTATGTGTTGATTGTTCAAAAATAATACAGAATGAATTTGAAATGAGTTTAATGGGGGAACTCAAATAATTTCTTGAATTTCAAATATTTAAAAAAAAAGAAGGTATTATTTTAAATAAATGTAAATATACTAAATATCTTTTAAAAAGTTTTGTCTTTTATTGTAAAAAATGTTGTTGCACACCAATGGGCACCACCGGTAAGAATGATCTGGATAAAAATGGTAAATCTATTGATCAAACCACCTATAAAGGAATTATTATGAGTTTACTCTACTTAACCACTAGTAGGCCTGGAATTATATTTACTGTGCGTTTGTCTTCCCATTTTCAAGATAACCATAACAAATATCATCTAAATTATTTTTAATGAGTTTTCAAATACCACTGGTATACTACCAACTTAGGATTGTTATATTCTAGATTTAAAACTTTTGATTTGGTGAGGTATTATGATGCTGATTTTGGTGGTTGTATATTAGATAAAAAGAGATCCTTTAGAACACTTCA
The DNA here is from genome assembly GCA_963277665.1 of Viscum album. NCBI lineage: Eukaryota > Viridiplantae > Streptophyta > Magnoliopsida > Santalales > Viscaceae > Viscum > Viscum album. The sequence goes on from OY728161.1 coordinate 435,552,949, forward strand.
CTTTTTGGGAAAGTATCTAGTTTCTTTGTGTAGTAAAAAGAAAAATTCTCTTTTATTATCTACTTCTGAAGCTGAATACATAGCTTCTAGTAGTTTTTGTGCTCAGATATTGTTGAGGAAACACACTTTACTAGAATATGGATATCTATTGATACATGTCCCTATAAACTTTAATAATAAAAGTTCTATTGACATATCTATGAATCCTATTTCTCATTCTATAACAATGAATATTGTTGTAAAACATCATTTTTTGAGAGATAATTATCAAGAAGTTCTTAGAACAGTAGAGTTTATTGGAAATGAACATCATCTTGCTGACAAATTCACAATTCCATTGAACTATGAAAGAATGAATTAAAACAATCCTGAATTAGGTATGATTAATTTATAAGGAATTTATATTTACAACTGTTTGTTAAAATGAGTGTAAATGTCATGATGACACTGACAATGTCATACCGACACTGACATATTTTCTATGTCGACACTTTTTTCATGACAACATTGATAGTGTCATTCTGATAATGTCTGGCCAACACAAATAGTGTCTTACCAACACCAGTAGTGTCATGATGATATCTCCATGCTGACATCGATAATGTCATGTATATATTTTCAACTAGACACCGATAAAACATGATGTTTTATCTATTTTATGTTTTAACTAAAATGATATTGTTTCATTTATTTCATTGAACCTGGTTTATGAATTTGTGATCTCTAATACTGAAATGATATAAATTCTAGTTAATACACTCTACTACTCACCCTAACCTTTAACCCTTACACTCTCATACTGTTTCTGTTTACCCTCAACCTTTATCCTACCAACTTTCAAACTGATCTGTTAGAATGGGGAAAATGAAGAGCGCACTTGAAGGTGGATCAGGAGATGAGTATGAACCTGCTAATAATCTGAAATAATAATTTAGTAAGTTTAGTACTACAAATCATTGACCTTCATATCATGTGGTTACACTAGAGAAAAAACTTTTCACAAAATGGATATTATATAGTAAGTCTCTCTTATTAAAAGTACCACAAACCCAAGGTTAGCTAGACTAGTTTTCAAATAATGAATGGTCATTATATCCTAATCTTGTGAATGAGTTCAACATAAATGCTAAGTTTCATTTGGGAGGTTTTGAGATATTTTAGATAAAATAATTAGTTAAACGAAAAATAATTTCATTTTATTATAGGCATTGGGAACAATGCCTCAAGGTTCTACTTGAAGGAATATTTGACGATGATCAGGGAATTAGTCCACCTGAAATTGAAATCGTTTTCATTGAGACAACGTTAATGGAGATGACTGGAAATGAAAAGAACATAAGACCAATAGTTGTTGTGTTAAATGGTGAGAGAAGATTTCTGTTCAAGTTCATTCAGCACCATCTTTGTGAAAGGAAAGGGGAATTTGAATCTTTGAAGTATCAAGATGTATAATTGTTATATTTTCTAAAGAAAGGGAACAATGTGAATATATATAGATACCTAATTGTTCATGTTAGTGAGATAGGATATCCCTAATGTAAATTTTTTTTATTCTATACAAGGATGATTCTTTCCATGTTAAAGGAGAAAGGATGTGTTAGTGAAGATGAGGAGACTGTGTCTACTTTCAATGAAATCTATTTGAATAAGAAAATTTTCTAAAGAATAGAGATTAATTGGAGTCCCTGAAGAGTGAATGGGTTGGGGATGGAGGGAAGTTTTATGAAATGTTTAATCTTGTTCATCATCCATCTAGGATAATATATATTGCTAATCCAAGTCTAGGACAAGATAAATAAGCTAAATATTCTAACAATGGGTATAAAGAAGAGGAAGGTAAACCTTCAACAGAGAAAGGATCTCCTATAGATGACATGAGTGACCTAGACATTGCTAAAAGACCAAGGATAATAACCATTTCACCACACATTCCACCTATTACTCTTCCCTCAAAAGAACCAATTTTAAGTGATGATAATGAAACTGAAGAATCTGGTAGTGTTGAGTATGAGAGCAGATATTTTGGTTCTAAAGATGACTATGCATGAGAATAATAAGTAGATAGAGTGGATGAAGAGGAATTTTGTAGTAGTTATAGTAGTGAGGAAGATGAAAATGATAAAAATGTTGAAAGAAGTGACAGTGAAGGAGATTCATCTGAACATGAAAATGATGGATAGGATGAAATAAATGGGATTTATAGTGATTTAGATCATCATAGTGATGATAAAGATGCTACTGTAGAGATGGCTAGTACTGTGAATCATGAACTCATTATAAACCGTCATCATTCCTCAGTAGTTGATATTGTTGAAGTGGTAGTGGTTGATGTTCAAAGAGAAGTGAAATATCAAATAATCCAATTTCCCCAGTTGTTTTATTCTAGAAGAACATCTAATGTAGAGGGGGAGAAGAAATTTAGAGGAGATCCAATTGAGGGGAGCTTCATGATATAAGAGCTCTAGTTGAGGGGGATCCTAAAACTAGAAGAGTAACAGTTAACACACTCACTCTTTTGGATGACTTTGTGTTGTCTGAATGGAAAAGGCATCCCTGATATGTTTTCCTTATCTTGGAATATTCTAATTCTAATGTTAAAATAATAGAGTAGTTCCAATGAGATCAATGGTGGAGGAGCCTGTACAGTCTGAGACACTTCTTGTAGGTGCATCTAGTTTTACTCTTATTACTTTAGTAATAAAAATTATAGCTGACTATGTCACTATAGATGATTTTAATAGTTCCAAGGAAGAACATTTCTCCACCATTAAGAATTTTACTTGCCTATTCACATGTTTAGATTGAGTGAAAGCGGTGAAAATATTCTCTCTAAAACTATTATTTCCAAAGTGGAACCCAAAATTATTATACTCATTGAAGCTATTGTGACCGATAATTAGAAGCTACAAAATGAGTTGACTATATTAGTTTACACTATCAGCAATTTGACTTATGATTATTTGACATCCATGTACAAAATCATGAAAGGACTTGAGGATATTATTTCCCTATTTCAAGTTCATGATTTTACCTAGTTGAGACTGGATGTTAGAGAAATTTTACAAGGGGAATCTAGCTCAACATCTCCTCTATCTCACTAACATCGTGTTGTGGCAGTGAGGAATGTGATTAGCGAAGAGTTTCATGATCTATTGGGTGGAGAAAATCAAGAGAAATTATCAAATATAATGAAAAATAATGACCGTGTTCATGATATAGTCAAGATCTACTCCAATAGTGTTAAAAATAAAATGCTCAGATCACAGAGAAAGTGGACTAATACTTGAAGAGGAATTATTCAAAAAACTAGTTGAAAAGTCACATTAAATATATGGTGGAGAATATCCAGTTACCTCCAATTACTCAAGCGTTTAAGGAATATTTTAGGGAACTATAGGACTTCCCACCAACTTTGGAAAAGTTCATAGAGAATAAGATCATTTTTGAAAATGAAATGCAATTTGGTGTTGAGATAATCACAGATTTAAACTATCTGTTAAATCAATATCTACATGTTCAGAGTGAATCCATAGTGGTTGAAGCTGGTGCACCTCCAAGACTGGCTGCCTCTCCTGCAACCATAATACATCCTCCTCCATAGTCTATGTTAGTTGCTCAGGCTTTAAGCCAGATCTGACCTATGATCTTAGAGTATATTCAGCCCCATCCATCAACCAAACCTAACCTTACCCCTTTTGTTCCTGAATTTTTTGTACTTCCTCCCTTTATAATTCATTTAGATCCTCTAGTCTCTCAGCCTCCATCTATTGAACCTACTATTGATTCTTCTAGCGAAAGAAAACAAAAACTGAACCACAAGGAGTAGTTTGGATCAATTTTGTATAGGTATTCTTGATTTTACTTTTGTTGTAGTTTACTAAACTATATTATACATTAATTAGGAAATTAAATGATCTGTCGATTTCCTTCTTTTTATTATGAATCGTTTTGTTATTACATTTTATTCTCTAATATATTTACTCTTTTTTATAATCCCAATAGGGGGAGAAATAATCAAGGCATTATTCCTTTTTTCCTCTTCTTATATATGAACTTTATCAGTAATCCTTATAGAAACATGAAATATGAGATAACAAGTAAAATTACAATATTATTCATCAAAAGATTATAATTTATAATGCCATGATTTTTGATCATCAAAAAGGTGGAGATTGTTGCCCCAACTATGGGTTTAATGGTTTTAATAATCACATATCATATCAGATCATTTAAAATCATTTCAATCATTTTTATTTATGTTTAAATATGTTTAATTATGATAATCTATGATTAAATATGTATTTAACACATTCTATGTATATTCATGTTATAAGACAGTTAAAACAGAAAAATTGGTTATGTATGAGTCACTAAAACCAGCAGAAAAAGTGTGATACTGACAGAGTAAATGTCTCACCAATAGTTCAACTGAGACACCAATAGAAGGAATGTCTCACCACCAGATGGAAGGTATCACTAATAGAATGAATGTCTCAATGAAAGTGAACAATAACTCACCGATAGATGACTCCCTGATAATACAGACTAACTCACTGATAGATGACTCACCGACGCATTGAGTCACCAATTCCTGGAGATACTGATAGAATGAATCGATGATATAACGAGTCACTAAAACCAAAAAAAGGACCTACCAATAGAAGGAGTCACTGACAGAATGAATCACGGATAGATGAGTCGCCTAATAAATATTTTAATTTTCTTTTATTTAAAATTATCTCTAACGGTCATATTTTTGTGTTTTAAATATAATGATTAAATTAATGAATTTTGTAGACCACAATAATAACTATTGTAGTGGATAGTACTAGGTATGAGGTTCCTCCGAATTCTACTTGTTAGACCATACAATACACCTAAAATAAAATGTAATTTGGGCGCATGAGGTGTATAGAAGAAGAGAACAATAGAGAAGAACATACAAGCAGAGATACTAGACCAAGATGAAGAACACACAAAGAACTCTAGCTCATGTTAGATGTGAACAAAAGGAGAATTTATGTACATCAAGTATTCAATCATCCTTACAATAATCGAACACTAATTAGGAGAATATTTTCATCCTATAAAACCAAAATACAGTGCTTCAAGACACTCTATTTTCAGTGTTTGTTTCTATAAGAGGCCTCAATCATCACATTTGGTACATCCTAAGAGTCCATAGTTTCATTTCACAATACATAAAGCCTTCTATACTATATCTCTTTATTTCCTACTCTATTGTGTTCTTTTTTGCTACATTTCGAGCAGTGTGTGAATCTATCTATTAAACACACACTCTCTCCTGCACTAAACTAGAGAATAAAAGATATCCTCATACTACAATTCTCTTACACCATATTTCTCCCACAAAGAATTGTGGGATAAGTCTATGAGTGACCTAGTTTAAATATTTTTCCCATGTAGAACTATAATAGAGTTATAGCTTGACCTGGATAGCCCTGGATGATATTATAAAACCCAGATCAAGGGTGTGGATCAAAGTTTGTTGATTTAAATTGTTTGGTGGATGTTGATCACCAAGGGATAGGATTAGGTCTCATCTTAATACTAAACCCCTTATTTTTTTCTGCTGTGATTTTCACATTTAGTTAACTCTATTTTAGCTTATTCTTCAGAAAACAATGTTTCACTTTAATAGTTATTCTTTGATAGTATTTATAAATGTTTTTGTTTCAAAATTTATTTCAATCTTTTAGGATGATATAATTGAAAAGTAATAAATATATTGAGAAATTAATTGAGTAGTCAAACTATTATAAATTTAATAATTTGAATAACCGTAATATTTTGTTTTTAAGTTGGGGGATTTTAAAAAAATATTGTTAATTGAAATTTTTTAGGAACTGAATTCACCCCCTCTTAATATCCTTCTCCGAAAAATAGATATCCATTCAAATATCTCAGGAATGGATAAAATCAAAAGCAGATCTAAGAATAATGTATCATTCTTGCACCCCATATTGATCGAATGTTTAAATAACAAGGGGAGATGAATTGAAGACATAAATAGTCATTGAAATAGGTATCTAATTCAAAATAGTGTTGCAAGGGTTAGAATTTGGTATTAAATCATGGATAGTGTAATTCCCTGACACTAGTTTTTTAGATTCGGTGACTTATAACATTACATTAGCATGATTACAAGGAATTTAACCCCAAAGGACCGAGTAGTTTAGTAGTTTTGAAAAAACAGATACATACATTGGTTTAACATTACAACTATAAATGAAATACAACATATAAGTTTTATTAGGAACATCCACAACTTTATGTTTATCTCTGCATGTCATTCGTAATAAAAGTCTTCATGTCCTGCGAAAATGAAACATAAGAAACGGGTGAGCTCATATACTTAGTAAGGGTAAGAAATACAGTGTAAGATTTCATAAACACAAACACTAGGAATAGTGAATAGCTAAAAACATATACCATTAGAAATAAACTTGAACACAATATGGAAGGAATATTAGATGAGTAAATATTTCCATAACAAGATATAATCATGGGTATTCTACTAGTCTAATAACCACTTGAAATTTTAATTAAAATTGTCCTAAAGATGGAATGCATAATTCATGACATCATAACCATAATGTCTATGCCTCATTCCAAGACCATAAATAATTATTTTTTTCAAGGCCTCATGCCAAGACTGTAGTTTGTCTCATGAGACCTACTAATTCCCAGAGGGTATATAGTAGGCCCCAAATAACACTTATCAAGTCCAATTCATCCCTCTTATTAATGGGGATAAACACAAACAATATATACATTCATATTGAAACTAGGATATGAAATATAAATAACTTTCCCCATACATTAAACATAAACAATAACAATTCGAAGTAAATTGGTGAATGGTATCAAGATAGAACATCCACATTAAAAATAATAAGAAACACTTCAACATCATATTGTAGATGATATAATAATATAATAATCTATATGAAATAAATGATTCATCAATGTATGTTGACATAAATAAAGAGACTTTTAAATGATACCATTGAGAAATTCTTGGGAAAATAATCCTTAAACATTCCAATATGTCTCATTCCACCTTAAAACATTCAAATCATATTACCTTAGAATATCATGAGAATATGTAGACTCTTGATATGATATACCAAGGTGTAGTACATAAACCACACGCATGGAATAAGTGGTGAACAAGGAATATATCTTATAAAAGTTAATGGGATTTGGGAAAAATTTATTTTACATTGGAAAGAAGTGTTATTTTTGTATATTCATTTGTGTTTTTCATCAATATGTTCTTAAAAATCTATATCTCAAAAAAGAAAATGGAACTACATTGAGATTACATTTTAGGCATAAATTATGTCCCACTAAAGTGAAATAACATAAAATGTGTTTTTAAAGAAGCTTTAGAATTAAAACATCTTAGTGTTGTTTAAGGAATTCATTAAAGATATTTTAAAGAAAAAAGAAATGTTTCATTTCATAAAAAAATAAATGAATATATATATATATATATTTTCAGGTTAAAATGTGTGATTTTAGAAAGATAAATCTGGATTAAATCATATTAGAGAGTGAACTTTAAAATAGGCAACAATTTGAGAAGTTTCTTGAATCAGGCTTGCATTTCAGAACAATATTTGAAATATTCTTTTAAAACATTTAACTACCCATAATATAAAGAATAATTCTGATGGGTAAAAATATATATAGAATTACAACATAATTTTTAAGTAGTATATAATAATAAATAATAATTTCATTGAGGTGAGTAGAGAATAAGAGCAACTCAAATGAAAATAGAGGTTTGGGTTGAAAATAATTACAACTTTGTAATCAAATGAATCATATTTCAAAAAATTAATAATAATAAAATGATACATTTAATATCATGAAAATGAAGAGATTAATGATATGATAAATAAATGGGTAGTATGCATACAACATACACAAGAAATAGTAGTGAATACAAAATATCTCACAAAAATGGAAGTGAGATGAAGAAACCCTTACGTTAAGTACGATAGTGTTCTTATATTTATCTTAATGACGTGAATAATAAAATGTAGGCTCATCAATTAACTAGTAGATAACTTCATCTAAATTTAATTTATTTAGTATAACCTTATTAAGTTCATTTACGTCCTTTTTGATGGGTTAAGAGGTTCAATTTCATTGTTCAGGTCCGTTTGTTTCATGACTGAAATATTTATATAAATTAATGGAGAATCTTGTAAAAAGAGGATAGTTTTCCAAAATTGAAGTTATATGTTATTATTTAACATCCAGAAGGTTACACGGTTGTAAATATCATTTGGTTAATTGGAGTGAATATGAATAATTAAATAAATTATATAATGATAACTGTTTGGGTTATTTGGCGGTTTTTGAACACAACGAACACATTTTTATTTTAAATCAAAACCATGTGTAAAAAAAGATTCTAGAACCATATAGGATACATAATACATATATTACAGTATTTTTTACCATAATAATGGTTTCCTGAATATAATTAAAGATATAAATATAAATTGAAGACCCATCTTCCTTGAATGTGACAAATTAGCACATCTCAGATGGTGTTTTTACTACTAGAATAAAATAATGGTAAATGAAATATGATAAAAAATTATTCCTTAATCAAAAAAATAATACATTACATGTATTTTACTAGAGTTATCCTAAAATTTTTATTATAATAGGTGGGGATAGAAATGAATATAAATGAACTTGAATAGAAAGTAATAGAATGTAAAAGAGGAAATACCTCTTGAAGTAATCTTCCTTGAGAGCCTCGTTAAGGGAGAGGATTTATAATTTTTATGAGACAAATGGCTTATGGATGTGGGAGAGGATCATAGGGAGAGATTTGGATAGAATTTGGTCTAATAACAATGCTGGAAAGGAATGAAGAGAATACGGACTCAAGGGGGTTTTGTAGTAGAGGAGAGAAGTAATTTTTGAATATCTTAATCATTATTTTATTATTTTTCTCAAGACCACAAATTGTATTGATTTTTGTGACCAATAATAGTAATATTTTCATGTGAGTTCAAACCAAGTGGTATTACATCATCCTTACATCACCATTGACTCAATAAACCATGTACTTAACATTTATCATAAATTATCGTATTTTACTATTAACCTTAAATAGAAGTATTTTAGAAAAATCCCAATAATTAACCATAACCAATTTTCAATGTGTATAATACAAAAAAAAATTCTATTTCACTATTTTTTATAAATACGTGAAATATAATTTTTAAATATGATCCTTATATAAATGAAAAATACATATTTTAAATTTAAAACTGATTTTGTAATAATTTCAAAAAAACTATGTATTATTAAATTATACCAAAAAAGTTAATTTTTTTTAATTAGGAACATATTTTATGATTTTTTTTGAAATTCATTTATTAATTTAAAATTTAAATTAAATATTTATCACTCCCAAAAATACCAATACATAATAAATAATTTATAAAATATTCTATTTTATTTATAATGTTCCTAAATTTCACTTATACTTGAATGAGTGAGGTTTCTATTAACAAGGGTATTTTACAATTCATAAGGGTACATTACTATTCATAAGGGTATGTTACTGTTTATAATGGTAGGTTACTATTCATAAGGGTAGGTTACTAATCACCAAGAATTATATTTGTTCTATCAGACTCCAAAAAACACCCTAAATGGAACTGTTTATGTCAGATTTTCAAAATTAAAATAACAAAATTGAAAAAATAATGTTTATTGGATTGGTCATAAAAAGTGTTGTTTTCTAGAGAATTAATATTTTATACATTTAGAATTAAATTTATTTGTAAATCCTTAGGGTGTTACATTCTCCCCTCATAAAAATTTCATCCTCAAAATTTCAAAAGTTTGTGGTTCATACTTGAAAATTCCCTTATGGGAAAACCACATCAGAAATATGGGTAAAATATCCTCTTAATAAGAGGAAAAGGGAAATGCATCAGTTACTACAAAACCACAAATTGTAATTAGATAACATGGTCATGGAAGAATAATCAAACCATCATGGTCTGATGGTAAGGGGTAGAGAACATGCTCAGATAAAAGATCATTACCACAAAAATATAAACTATAGTTATGAAAAAAATTTATAATAGGACAACATTTTTTGTTTAGGACTCATTTCCTAGAGTTTTGGAGTTATTGCACTCTATAAGAGTACAAATATATATTTCTTCTTCACAAAAAAAATCTTATCCATTTTTGTGCCTTGAACTATCTATATTTCATCTCTTATAATAGGTTGCATCATGTGGTGACATTATACTCTAAATCCTCATACAATGATCAAATTAAAATATTTCATAAATGGTTTAGCATTCCAAAAGATCCCGATCCAACACTTTATAATCATTCCCATATCCACCCTTGCTAGATCCATGTATATGGGGTCCTTGGAAATCCTCATTTCGTTTAGAACTCCATGATCCATACTTTCTCAATGCATCTGCTAAATTATTGTCCTTTAATCATCATAAAGCAACCCTAAATTATCATATTCTAAACATGTGAATATCTTCATCATGTATCCCCATGAAATATTATAATAACATAAATTACCATAAAACCTTATTAGAAACATTCAATCATCTATAAAGATGCTATTGGATATATTTCATATATCCATAAATGTTGTAAACTTCATCAATGATAGCATATCCCACTTTTAGAAAAGTCAATAATCTGGGTGGAGGTAGTGAGTACTTATCCAAATAAATAATTTCTTCATCATTATCTTAATCATCAAGAATATATTTAGGGTTTTCTTTACCTCATCCATATACATTCCCAAGATATTAAATTTATACTGAGTCACTTATCCTTAGTAAAATTAATCATAGGACCTAAAATTCTTAATAAAATAGTACTGTAGAACAATCCTCATTTATTCCAGAATTCTTACAATTAGTACATTTCTGATAAAATACTCATATGAAATGATTCTCGATGATGCATATTAATCAGTCCACTTTATTTGAGGTAGTATCATGACATGATCATTATCCAGCAACATCATTTTTGGCATATTAATTTCACGCTTGGGATATTTATTCGCATAGCCTCCCATTTCGATGCAGTTTAAGCACTATATAATGAAAATCATTTTCTTACCGTTGCAATCATGAACTTTGTGTACCTTTTCTCCAAACTTTTGACAGACTCCTTTTCCTTTTAATTAGTCACTAGGGTTTTTTATTCCACAAGTACCGCATGTTGGAAAACTACCTATTCTTTCCTCTACCACCCTATTATTCACTTGATTCCATTAAAAGCAAAATGACTCAAAGAATTATTTATATACCTTGTTAACACTTGACATTATCTCCTCATGTGGGGAGGATACTTCAGATACTATCTTCATTTGAAATGATTTATTAAGACCATAAGAGATATGATCCTTCTTACTCTTTGTATCGTATGAATTGGTGAAGTTATAATTCCTTTTTCTATGCATCATTTCTAATCAATTCCACATACAAAATTAGATCCTAACATTATGAACACTATAGAACCCTAAAAATGGTATAATACATTACATAAATTTATGAATCAAAAATATTAGAACCATATACATTGGATACTTTATGGGAATAAATCCTTCATAATGGCTTATAATGAAAATGTGAATTATCATAAGCATATCCCCTAGGAGTTTCAAACTAGGTGCGCAGTAAGTTCTGTTGTCATGTACCAGGTTACCCCAGGTCGAGCCTGAAAAATCTTTTCAGAGTTGTTACTCCTAGGTACATCTATTTTAGAACCACATCCACTTGTAGTATCTAGACAGATATTTATTTCATAGGAAGATCCAAATAATCTATTCCTTTCCAAAATTATAGGATGTTCTTGTATGTGTATCATCAAGTCTATCTTAGGGGTTTTTTCTATAATGTAAATTTTCTAAATCTAGTTTCCAAGTTCCCTTTTAAAATTTCTATGATACCTACTGTAATTCCATGTCCCCAGTTTCCCGAAGATGGTGACTTATAAAATTACATTGGTATGATTACAAGGAATTAAATCCCAAAGGACCGATTAGTTAACTAGTTCTAAAAAACTAGATACATACATTGGTTTAAAATTACAAGTTGAAATTAAATGCAACATATATGTTTTATTGGGAACATCCACAACTCTACATTTATCCCTACAGGCCACTCAAAATAAAACTTATCATGTCCTGAGAAAATGATACATAAGAAAGGGGTGAGATCAGATGCTCAATAAGGGTAAGAAATACAGTGGAAGATTTAATAAACATAATCATTAGGCACAGTGATTATCTAATAACACATACCTTTAGAAATAAACTTGAACGCAATATGGAAGGAATATGAGATGAGTAAATATTTCCATAATATAACACAATCATGGGTATTATACTACTCAAATAACCACATGAACTCCATTTAAAAGTTTCCTAAAGTGGAAATCCATAATGTGGGACATCAGAAACATACCGTCAAAGCCTCATTCCAAGATAATAAATAACCATTTTGTCAAGGTCTTGTGCAAAGACCGTATTTTGTCTCATGAGACCTACCGATGCACTGAGAAGCTACAGAGGCCCCCACCTGGAACTTAATAAGTTCAATGAATTCTTATTATGAATGGGGATAAATATAAACAAAATATACATTCATATTGAAACTAACATATGAGATGTTAATAACTTCCCCTGTAGATTAAATACAAACACTAACTTTTTGAAGTGAATTGGTGAGTGATATGAAGATAAAACATGCCCATTAAAACTAATCAGAAAACTTTAAACAAAATATTTTATATTATATCATAAGATATAAACCTCTATGAATGTAATATTCATCAAATTATGTTGACATAAATAAAATTACTTTTAAATGATACCATTGAGAAATTCTTGAGGAAATAATCCTTAAACATTCCAAAGTATCCCATACCACCTTGAAAAATTAAAATAATAATCCCTTAGAATATAATGAGAATAATTAGACTATTTATATGATATTCCAAGGGGTAGTACATACAACACATTCAAGGAATAAGTGGTGAACAAGGAATATATCTCATAGAAGGTATGTTAGGTGAGAAGAATTTATATTAATTTGGAAAGAAGAGTTCTTTTAGAAAATATTTTTTATTTTTTGGTAAATATTGTTTTAACCATGTATACCCCAGAAAATAAAAGGTATTTACATTGATATTACATTTGATAAAAAAATTATGTCCCACTTAAGTTAAATTATGAAAAAAGTGTTTTTAAAGAAGCTTATAATTATAACATGTTAGTGTAGTTTATAGAATTAATTAAGGAGATTTTAAAGCGCAAAGGAATGTTTTCTTTCATAAAACCATAAATTAACCAAAATATATTTTCTTGATAAAATTGGTGATTTTATAAAGATAAATATGGATTAAAACAAATTAAAGGGTGAACTTTAAAATAGGTAAGAATTTGAGAAGTTCCTTGAATCGGGCTTGCACTTCATAAGATTTTCTGCAAGATTATTTTAAAACATTTAACTACCCATAAAATAAATAATGATTATAATTGGTAAAAATATATAGAACATTAAAACATAAATTGTAAGGATTACATAATAATAAATAACAATTTCATTTAGGGGAGTTGAGAATAAGAGCAACCCGAATGAAAATGGAGGTTCATCTAGAAAATACTTACAACTTTGTAATCAATTAAATTGCATGATCCAAAATTAATAATAACAAAATTATACAATGAATATAATGAAAATAAATATATTCAAGATATTATACATCAATGGGAATTATTCATACTCCATACATAAGTAATAGTAGTAAATGTAGAATATCTCACAATAATGGAAGTGAGATGAAGAAACCCTTACCTTTAGTCAGATAGTGTTATTCTCTTGATCTTAATGACCTGAATAATCAAATTTAGGTTCAATAATTAATAAATAAATAACCTCATATACATGTAACTTATTTATTATAAACTTATTAGGTTTATTCATGTCCTTTTTTATGGGCTAACAGGTTCAATTTCATTGTCCGGGTTCATTTGTTTCATTATCGGTATACTTATTTACATGAATAGAAAATCATGTAAAATTAGGATGACTATATAAAATTGTAGTTATATGTTATTATAGACCATACATAAGCTTAAATTTTTGAAAGTTTTATTTGGTTACTTATATTGATGATGAATCATTATATAAATTATTTAAGGATAATCGTTTGGGTTAACTGGTGGTTTTTGAACATAACAAACTCATTTTCCTTCATAAATCAAGAACTTGTGTAAAAAAAGATTAAAAAAACATATATGATAAATAATAGATATAATATAGTCCATGTTAACAATAATAATGGTCTCATGACCTTAATTGAAGACAATAATAGAAATTGAATACCTCTTATCCTTGAATGTGGAATCTTAGCACATCTCGGATGGTGATTTTTATTACTAGCATAAAAGAAGGGTAAAGGGGATATGAGAATAAATTATTCCATAATAAAAAAAATTACATTAAATTTAAGGTACTGATTTTTTCATAAAACATGGATTAAGAGAGGCGAGGAAAGAAAATGAAAATAATGGAACTTTAAAAGAAAGTAAAATAATTGAAAAGAGGAATTACTTATGGAATTAATCTTCCTTGGGAGACTATTTAGGGGAGATGATTTTATCTTTTTATGAGACCATGGGATGATGGATGTGGGGGAGGATATTATGGATAGATTTTGATCGAATATGGACTAGGAACATGTATTTAGAGGATTGAAGAGAAGAGGGAGTGAGGGAAGTTTTTATAGTGGAGGAGTGGAGAAATTTTGGAATATCATAATCATTATTTTTTTAATTTTCTCAAGACCAGCAATAGTATTGAGTTCTATGACCAAGAATTGTAGTATTTTCATGTCATTTAGAACCAATTGGTTTTAAATCAGCCTTAAATCACATATTACTCAATAAGCCATGTATTTAGAATTTATTGTAAATTATAGAATTTTACTATTCACCTAAAATAGAAGTATTTTAAAAAAATCCCAAAAATTCACCATTATGATTTTTCGATGTGTAGAATCTAAAAAAGAAATCCATTTTTTCAAAAAAATTATAAATATGTGAAATTAAAATTTTATATAAAATCATTATTTAATTGAAATATACTGATTTGAAATTTAAAACTGAGTTTGTAATACTTTCAAAAATTACTACGGTCTCATAAAATTCTACCAAAATAATTGGAAAAAAATATTTAATTAGGAAAATATTTTATGAAAATGTATTTTAAATTCTTTTATTAATTTAAAACTATAATTAAATATTTATCACTTCCAAAAATACCAATACTTAATCAATAATTTTTAAAATATTCAATTTCATTTATAATTACCCTAAACTTCACTTATATATCCGTGGGTGAGGTTACTATTCATATGGGTATATTAAAATTTATAAGGGTACATTCCTATTCATAAGGGTAAGTTACTTTTTATAAGGGTAAATTACTATTCACCCAAAAATATGTTTATTCTATCAGACTCCAAGAATCAACCAGAACACAACCATGTATGTTAGATTTTCAAAATTCAAATAATAGAAGTAGAAAAATTATGTTTAATGGCTCAGTTATAACAATGTGTTGTTTTTTAGAGACTCAGTGTTCTATGAATTCAACATTAAATTTATTTGAAAATCCATGGGGTGTTACACATAGAATGAGTGGAATTAAAAATCCATAGGGTGAAATTAAGGCACTCTAATCTAGGATAGATAGGCAGGATAGTGGACCACACTGGCTTGTTTGTGGAACCACTAGCCACAATGTTTTGGCCCCCATTAAAGACGATGTCAAAGGAAACCCCACGTGGGTTTTTTCAGAACCATCAATTGGTAGATGATATCCCACTGACTGGATGGTGGGGTCTACAAAAAACAATAAAACTATGGTAACTCGAAGATCTAGATGGTGGATTCTATTTAATATCCAAATATTTTAAAAGGAATGATATGTTCGATAGTGTAGATGAAACAGAACACCAAGACTAAAAGAATAATGAACTATTATTATTTAAATGTCACAATTATAACCAGGACATTTAGTTGAAGTGAATAAATAGTATTAACCACATTATGAAATTTATAATGGTCCTTTTCATTTATAATATATTAATTATGTATTTTCAAATAGAACTTGATTTTTTGTAGTCATTTTAATCTTTAAAAAAACATTTTCTTCAAAAATGGGTTTTTGTGATTTTTATGAGTGATTATTATAATGAATTTCTAGAAGTTTTAAAAATTTAGTTGAAAACATTAATTTCATTTTTTTATTTAATATTTTAAAAAATATCTTAGGAATACATTTTTAAAATTTTCTAAAAAGGTTAATTATTCAGCTAATAGTGAAAAATACCGATTTTTAGGAAAAAATCATTTTATTTATATTAAAAAGTACCTGTATGATTTTCATTTGATATCAAATTAAAATAAATAATATTCATTTATATATATTCTAATTAATTACATTTAAATTATCCTCATTCCTTTGTTTTGTATAGTTAAAATTTTGGGCCTAAAAATGTATTTTTTAAGAAAAATATTTTTCTTTAAGTTTTACCAGTTTAATTTTAAATCAAATTCTACAAAAACTTTGTTTTCAAATTTGAAAATTGGATTAAATATTTATAATTATGTGGCCCAAATTAAGTAAATAAGTATCTTTTATTTTTTTTATGATATTAATAACAACCGTAGTAATTTTTGTTACCATGGTAGATGGTAAGTATGAATATTTAGGGCCAAATATAAAATTTTAAGGACTATAAAATAACCCTATAACAGGAAATAATTTTATTTTATTATTCCATTTTGTTATTACTCGTCAAATATTAGCTTATATGGAATTCTATTTCCATTTGGGTGAAATTTTGACATTTATAGTATTTTGTTTCATGAAAATCAAAACATGTCACACTCTTGTTTTTAAAATTTGTAATATTTTTAATATTGGGGTTATTTTGAGGATCTGATAAAATATAAATACTACATAAAAATTTAAAATATTTATATTCATAAAGTTAAGTTATTTTTAATTTTTAGTGAAGAATTAGTAAAATTAAATTCTTAAACAACACCCACGCAACAATAATTTAATTATTAGAAAAAAATTTAATTATATTAAAAATGTAAAAATTATTAAAATTTGAGATACATAATGTGAAACTTTAATTTCATATACTAAAATGAGATGTTATGTATATAATAAAATGTTTTATTCTGATTATAAGTTTTATCATGTGATTATTAATGTCAAAGTAATGTATAGTTCTAACAATTGACATTATGAAAATTTTGTAATAAATAATATTTTATTAAATGATATAAATTTATTAAAAAAATTATATTTAGATAATTTATTAGGATATGGTTTATAATACCATCCTTGATCCATTTATCGGATATTTTTTTCATTTATAGTTACTATATTGACCCTCAAATTGTAAAAATCCTTATTGCCATAGTAAGTTTTTAAAGGGTCAATGATGTTATAAAACCAACTTATAAGGGTAAAAAAATAAAATAAACCAGTAAAAAAATTACTTTATGATATTATTTCAACACATACTTATCATGTAGTCTAAATAAACATTTTTTGATACATTTAGAACTTAATATTAATTTATATTAATTTAATATTCTTATAAATTCCAAGAGTGCCCCTCCCCTCTCTTATAAATCAAAATCTTTTATTCTGAATAATGTACCCTTAAAAACCCATTTCAGTTTGTTAAATACATAAAAAAATATCACCTATAATACCTACCCTAATTATATAGGACTTATTCAGGATATAATACTTATCTTAGTGGTCTTAAGGTGTTAAGTGAAGGAGGTTTTTCAAAGAAGAGGTATTGTTTTCAACTAAATGTTTTAGTTTTGTTACTTCTTCCACCACCTTAAAATATTCTCAACAATGATAGAATAAAAAAAATCATATATATAATTATATGTTTTTATTTTAATTTAATTAATTATATACTTTTAATATATTCATTAAATGAAAAAGAAACTTATCGTTCAAGTGTATAAAATATTACCATCTTGCACTCCGATGCAATTCTTCCATTGCCATCTCACAAGATAGGTTATAATGACATATTTTTTTTATATTATGTTAATAAAATATTTATAATAATAAAAATATGTCATATCCTTTACCATCTTAGCTTTCTAGGCATTGAAAAATGACAAGGTTGTTCATGCTACGTGTAGACTATTACCACCCAGAAGCGTTGCAATTCATTTTTCATCACCCCATAACATAGTTGATATATATAAGTTTATTTAAATAAATAAATAAAATATATTATATTATTATCAGTTTGTGACATTAAAATGATACTTATTTTCATTCTATAATGGTCACTGAAAAATGGAAAAGCTACTCATGCGTACATATGTCCTAAGATCTCCATGTTTTTTACATAGTTAAATTTTCATAAAAAAATTAAATTTATTTGTTTAAAATTATAATTTATTTATAAAAATGAAAAATATTTCATGAATATTATTCTATATATGGTTGAGTAATTTTCACATTGATTACAGTAAACATACCTAAGTCATTTTGGACTTATGAACTAAATATTGTCAAAACGTTCAATGTAAAACTAAATGACTAAGTAATTGCAATGATAAAAATTTATAAAAAAGGAATAATATACATGAAAAATGTATTTAATATATTATAAAACTATCCAATTTTTATTATTGAGTATGAAAAATGACATACATGATGATTCGGACTCAAGATAAGGGTCTTATTCCCAGTTTTCTTTTGTTGAGGCATGTTTTGATATTATGTCCCTATATTATTTTATGAGGCATATATACAAAAAAATTTGAAAATTTATATCATTAATATCTCTATTTTAATTATATTTAATTTTTAATGTTATTAGTTTATGGATATTATGATTCATATTTTTTAAAATTTATAAGAGGATTTATTTTAAAAATAATCTTTTAATGTTTACCTTAAAACTCATTTTTTAATCCATATCAATATTTACTAAAAAAATTAAAAAAGACTTTTAATATTATCGTATTATTTTTTAAAATAATTCTTACACATATTTTTCTTTTGTTTTCTTTTTTTAAGAGGAATTTTTTTTTTGTTTTCCAAACAAGTTACTTTTTGACTTTTCAAACAAAAAATTAGAGGGAATGTTTTTTAACATACATGGATTGAGAAGATTTACATCCATCATGGAACCTTAATGTGTTGAATTTTACTTTATGAGTTTTCATATTTATTTTCAATTAAATTTTTTTCTTTATTATGAGATCATTTTTTATATTTCAAAATAAATGGTTTTTAAGAAAAAAAGGGTATTTTGTTATTCGAAAGTGTCATACACTATGGATTAAAATATTTTTCATTGGTTCTGTTATTGATATGATACATAGACATTATTTATGAATGGTTGATTCCCATTATATCTCATGTGTGATCTTAATAAAACTTTTACATAGGGCGAGCCCCATTATAAATCTCAAACACATTGGTTAATGTTTGTAAATTGATCGTAAGGGTTCTTCAAAGATTAATTGCATTGATTAATCAATGAGTATATGTGATGGTTACTCTGAGGTAATGTTTCGAAGATAATAATGAAGTTATTGTGGAAGTATATATGATATTTACTCTATGTTAATTTTTATAAGTTAAAAATAGAGGTCTTCTATTATTATATTTTAGGGTTACTCTATTTATAACTATGATAGTTATTATATATATAAGAATGAAATGTATAAATTTTAGAAAATTTCTCATGTAATTTTAATATTTGAAAAAATAATTAAGAGTTTATTTTTTCCTATAGGTTTCAAATGAAATGTTTTATGAAAACCTTTTTAGTAGAGAAGATGATTTCATGGGTATGAAATGGTTTATTTTGAACCCAAAGTTTTTTTTGGAAATGGGGAATTTTTATAAGTATTCATGGACTAACCATTAATTTATTTCTTTTATCCCCCTTGTTTAGATTTATGTTCTCATACCATGTTTTATAATGTTTTTCATGGGGTTTTAAGGAATTTTATAGACATGGATAGGGTCAAGATGTAAATTGTGAACATATTTCATGAAAAGAATTCATGTTTTATTGAAAAGAGTTTTGTGTTACGGGTAAAATGGATACAGAGTAGAAGTTTCCAATTATAATGTAAGGGTTTAATATGTATGATTTTTTCCTAATTATATAAAAATATAAAAATATAATACCTTTTGGGTTAAAAATTAACTAGAATTATAGTCTAAATCCCCTAGAATATGTGATGTTTAATGTCAGGTCCTTATAGTTCATACTAAATCCAATGTTAGTCAATTTTGGAGATTATTATGTTTACATGAGGGGATATCTTAAGAGTTATGGATACAATAAAGGGTTTATAATTTTAATTTTAGTTATATGTTCAATGTAATAGACACCCCCTTTTGATGTATTAAGTGATGATATTTTAAGGTTATTAATGATATTTTGGGAGATGTTTTATTGAGTTTGAGGTATATGTAACCGTTAAGTTTATCATGTAAATTTGTTATTTGATTAATAATTACCTTTTCATTTTGAGGAAATAATTATAAATATTTGGAGAAGATTTAGGATTTATATGATCTTCTATTTTTAGGTAATTATAGTTTATTTAATCTTTGGGATTCCAAATGAAACGTATAATATATCCTTTATGAATAAAAAATTTACATAATATTGATTATAATAAGGTAATTTTTTAGGATATTGGTAAATTTTTTAGAAATTTTATAATTATTATATTAATATAGTTTTTTTAAAAAGGACAAACCATGGGTAGGGAGACAATATATTCCATCTTGAAATGCTACGAGGTTTGAACCCACAACCGAAGGGAAAAAGGGTGTTTCTCCAACCACTAGGCCATGTGATGTCCTAGTTAGTATGAAATTGTTTTTTTTATTTAAAAAATATAAAATATAAATTTTATGTTAATTTTTGGGAATATATGTTTTATCTTACATATAACCATGTATATGGAAATTGATTTAGTGGTTTAGTAATTAATGTTATTTTAGAAGAAGCATAGTATTTTGGGAACTTTATATGATTAAGTTAAATAGAATATTTTAGTTTTTTATTTGTAGAATAAAGGTAGAATTATATTTTTGAAGAATTAATTATTTCAATTTGGTTTAATGGTGATTTAGGTCACTTAAAAAATGATTATCATATCTTGGAGATTATGTAATTAGAGAAATTACATTTTTTGTATGAGACATTAACACTGATTGATGCTATTTGGAGATAAATTCTAAATTTTTCTTAGATGGGCAAGTGATATAATCCTTTATGATTTTGGGATTCAATCACAATCAATAATTTTTTATAGAATTTTGAGTATGGTTATTTAAGGAATTATCTAAGTTGATATTTTGGTACTACTCTTTAATTTTTGATATTCAAGTAGTTTTTTCATCATTTGAAGGTTTAATATTTTTTGAATTATCTTTTATTGTTCAAAATATTTACTTTTTAGTTAATTTCAAATGATTATAGGAATATATTTTAATCCTTTATGTATTTTTTAATCCCTAAAAGTTGATTCCAGGGCTTCATTAATGAAATATTCATCACGAATAATTATCATTTGGAGAAAAAATAAGTTATTGTAGTGGAAATTGATTAGAGAAATAAAATATACTCATGTTATTAGACCTAATATTAATGTATTCTCTAAACTTTCTGACAATATTTTTGATTCAAAAACATTTTATATTTAGTTTTCATGCATGAAATCAATGTCTTTTAAACCCTTCACAATTTACAGTTGGGTGATGATTACCTTTCTCATGACCAGGTTTTTTATAATTCTATATCAATACTTGAGTGTTATTTTTCACTTCAATATACATGTTTTTAATTGTCGCTAATTTTTTCTTACATAGTGACCTCATTATGAGTTATTTAATAGGACATTCATACTTCCATTTTTTCTGTTATCAAGTGGATATTTTGTTGACCCTTCTTATGATGTGGGAATTTAAAAATGGTATTTCAAAAATTAAAACCCTTTGTTTTGAATAAAAAATAAAAATTGTGGGTTTTTTATTTATTTAAGTGTGTGGATAAATTACTATCATGATATTTTTAAAAGAAATACTATGTTTGATAGCATACGATATATGAAATACCGAGAATAAAAGAACTTTGAAATATTATTATTTAAATGTGATAATTATCACCTATCCCTTAAATCAGAAGGAATAAATAGTTTTAACCATATTATAATCTATATAATGGTCATAATCATTTATAATTTTTTAATTAATTTTCTATAAACCAGCACATGATTTTTTGTAATGTTATTTTGTCATTCAAAAATACATTTTCTTAAAAAAAATATTTTTACCTTTCTTGAGTGAATATTATAATTAATTCATATGATTTTTATAATATTTATTTGAAAAAACTAAATTCTCTTTCTTAATAATACTTGTAATATTATCTAACGATGAAATTGTGAAAATTTTCGAAAAAAATATTAATTTTTTATTGAATTGTAAAAAATAACTATTTTTATGAAACTATCACTTTAATTATATTAAAAAGTCCAATATTGATTTTAATTTTATCTCAAAGTAACATAAGAAATATAATTTATAAATAATCTAATTAATTAAATTTTAATCATCTTTATACCTTATTTTACTCTAAGTACAATTTTTTTGATTAAAACACATTTCTCAAGAAAATTTATATTTTTACACATTTCATGATTAATTTTAAATTATATAATGCCACTTATATGTTTATAATTTTGAAAAATTGATTAAATATTGTTACTTTAAAGGTAAAATTTAACTAAATTGGTCAATTTTATTTTTGGTGAATATGAATAGAAACCTTATTAATTCTTGTTAAAACGGTCAAGGGGAAATCAGGTAATTATGGGTTAAAAATAAAACAACAAGGACTATAAAATACCAATAACACTAGAATTAATTTTATAGGATGAATCCATTTCATAATAATCATCCTATATTTGGTTATATGGAATTATATGTCCATTTTGATGAGATTATGACAATTATAGTATTTTATTTCTAGAAAAGTCAAACATGTCACACTCTTGTTTTTAATAACAATTATATTTTTAATATAGGGTTATTTAGATTATATGAAGAATATAAAACGTTTTTTGAAATATAAATTACTTATCATAATCATGGTAATTTATTTTACATTTTTTTTGAAAAAATAATTACATTAAATGGTTACACAACATTGACATAGTAATAATTTTATTATTGGAAAAATCAAAGAAATGATATTAAAAATAACAAAAGTATTATAATATGAGATACCTAATGTGATACCATAATTTTACATATTAACATAACATGTTGGCGATGTAATAAAATATTTGGTTCAATTTATAAGTGTTATATTGATATTATTAAAGTCAATGTACTGAATGGTTTTAAAAATTGACATTACTCATATCTTATAATAAAAAATATTTTATTAAATGATAAAAAATTTCAAAAAATATTTGATTCAAAAACGTTATTAGGATGTGTTTTATAATATTAACTATTTCCCATTTATGGGGTTTTTTCTTTCTATTTATTATAACTATATTGACCCTCAACAATTAAAAATCATAGTTGTCACGGTATGTTTTTCTAAGATTAACGAGGGGTTAAAACCAAACGATAATGGTAGAAATGTGATCTAAACATATAAAAAAAATATTTTCTTATATTATTTTGATCTATTATCATCCTATATTGGAAATAAATATATTTTCATCCATTTTAATTGAATATTAATTTTTATGAATTTATTATTTGGATAAATTCCATGAGTTCCCCACCCCTCTCTTATAAAAGGGAGCATCTTATTCTCAATTCATCAGACCAAAAAAACCCATTTGGCTCCCAAAATACCTACCCAAATACCATAGTAATGTCATTTTAATAATTATAGAGTCCATACTTTTTGTATAATACCAATATTAGAGTGCTTAAGGTGTTATTAAATGGAGGTTTTCCAATGAATAGGTACAGTTCTCAACTACATGTTTTAATTTTGATTATTCTTACACATACAAAAAAACCTTTAAACCCTGATAAAATAATAAAAAAATTCACAATAAAAATAACTATGTTTTACTAATTTTTTTAATAACCAATATCTATATCCTATATCCATCAAATGGGAAAGGAACTTATCATTTTTGTGTAAGGAGGACTACCGCCTCGCGAACCGATGTGATTTTTCCATCACTAAATCTAAAGAAATGTTATACATAGAGAATTAATATTTATATATTTTATTCAAGACATAATAATAATTATTAAAATATAATATACCATTTACCATCTTATCATTCCATGCACTGAAAATTGACAAGGACGTTCACACATACGTTGTACTACCACCTCCACGAAGTGATGCGAATATTTTTTCATCACCACATAACATGAATGATATATATAAGTGTATTTATAGAAATAATATAATATATATGATATGAGTATCATTATTTGATGATAAAATGATACCTTGTTTCTTTCAATAATGATCATTGAAAGATAGAAACGTTACTCATGCATACATACGACATCACATCTCTCGGATTGTAACATAGTGCATTTTTCATAACAATATTTACTGGTTGTATTTAAAAGTATAATTGGTGAATGAAAATGATAATTATTTCATTAATATTATTCGGTATATTTTATACTAATGACCACATTGACCATATCCTACATACCTATTTCATTTTGGACTTATGAATCGAATATCTTCAAAAAGTCCAACGCAAAACAAAATGATTATGTAAGAGTATATAACATGGTAAAAAAATTATATAAAAGGATTAGTAAAATTTAAAATGTTTCTTAATAAAATATAAAATTATCCAATGTTTTTCATTGACAATTATAAGGAATGTACATGTTGTGTCTGACTCAATGTAATAAAATTCATCTCAATTTTCTTTCTTAGAGTCATATTTTTTTTTGTTTTCCACCAATATTATTTAATTAAGTGTATATATAGAAAATTTGAAATTTTATATCAATAATTTATCTATTATCATGATATTTAATATTTTTTGTAATTTTATTATTTCAAGGGGCTTACGATTTAAATGTATCCAATGTGGAAAGGGACTTTCTTTTAAAAATTATATTCTAATTTTTCCCTTAAAACTCATCTTGTATTCCATATATATATTATATAAAAATGTTTTAGATAAAGTTTTTAATATTATAATATGAATAGTTAAATTAATATTTACCATTGTTTTAAATTTTAAAAAAATGATTAAAAAATATTAATTTATTTATTCTTCAAATGAGGTAATTTTTGTCTTTTCTGATGAAAGTACAGAAAAAATGTTTTCTAACATATAAACTGTGAGAGTATTTTTACAACATCATGATGCCTTAATTATTTAAAGGTTACTTTATAATTTTTCACAGTTATTTGAAAAAAATGGTTTATTTATTATGTGATTGGTTTCTAGATATTAATATATTGGGTTTTAAGAAAAATGGTATTTCAATATCTGAATGTGTTTTTCACATGGTATTAAAAGTGTTTCCATGGGTTTATCCATGATATGATCCTTTTATTTATTATGGTTTGTGAATAGTTATTGCTGATGGGTGAGCCCATACAACATTTATGTAGGGTGAACCACATTATAGCTTGCAATGAATTGGTTAATGACTAGAAGTTGACCATTAGTGTTATTCCTATATAAAATGTGATGGTTAATTCATGTGTAGTTGTGATGGTTACTCTAAGGTAATGTTCAGAAGTTAAAAGTGAAGGTCTTGAATGAGAATTTGTAATAGTTTCTCTAAGGTAATTTTTTTATGTTAACTATTATTGTATTCTATGAGTATTAGTGATGGTCACTCTATTTGTAACTTTGATGGCTATTCCATATATAAGAATGAAAATTTTAACTTTGTGAAAACATTTCAAGTGATTTTGAAATTTTAAAAGAAAACTTAATGAATTTATTTTTCATTAAATATATATAGTGTAATTTTATATGAAATGTTTAAATAATAGAGATTTATTTCTCGGGTATAAAAACTGTTTATTTGGAACCAAAAGTCTAATTTAAAAATGGAAACGTTTTATGAGTATTCATTAGATTGTGGTTTCATTCATTATTTTGTGTCCCTTAATGATATATTTTTTCTCATAATATGTTTAATAATTTATTAACATGGTTTTATGGATGTTTATGTACATGTATGAGGAAAATACAAAAATTATGTTGATTTTTCCTGATTAGAAGTCATGTTTTATATTAAATAGTTTTTTAGGAAAAATGGATACTGAGTAAAATTTTCAACTTTTAATTTAAAGGTTTAATAAGTAAGTGTTTGTACTCATTATCTAAAACTCCAAAACAATAAGATATTTTGGATTTAAAGTAACAAAATTATAGTATAATTTCACTAGAATGTGCAATGTTTAAGGAAGGGACCTTCCAGTTTTTATTAGAGCATGGTTTATAAAACATTAGAGATGATAATGTTTTCATGAGGGTGTATCTTAATAGTTTGGATAAAATCATGGATTATTAATTTTAAGGTTGTATATATGTTCAAATGAATAGAATCCCTCCTTTTAAATTTTTTGTGATGATATTTTAAGTTGAATAATGATATTTATAGGAGATATTTTATTGAGTTTATTGTATATATAAGCCTTAAATTTATCAAGTGAAAATTTATTTTTGAGATAATGATATTTTAATTTTGAGTAAAAAAATTTATTTGTTTGGAAAAACATTAGGGTTTATATGATCTTTTATTATGAGGTAATCTTGGGATATTACATTTTGGGGATGCAACATGAAATTTATTAGATAACCTCTATGGTTGAAACACTTCTTTAATGTTGAATATATTAAGGTTATTTTTAGGATGTTTTAACAATTATGGAAATTTTTTAAAGATTAAATTAATATAGAATTATAAAATGGACAACCTTCTACTCAGGGGACAACTCATCACATCTAATAAGTCCACAAGGTTTTAACCCACAATCGAAGGGCATAAAGGTTGAATCTCCGACCACTTTCCTAGGTAATGTATTGGTTAGCATGAATTGTTTTTATTTATTTAAAAAATATGAAAAATAATGATTATGTACCATTTTCGGAACATATTTTTTATTTTATAGATAACCAAGGTCTTGTAAATTTAATTGTTTGTTAAGGGATTAATGTTATTTCATAAGAAGATCACTATTTTAGGAAACTTATACGATTAATGTAAATAGTATTTAATATGATTTTATTTTAGGAATGAAGGTTGAATTATATTTTTTAAGAATATATATTTTTAATGTGGTTATATGGTGATTTGGGTTATTTATAGAAATGATTAGCACATATTAAAGATTATTTAATTAGATAAATTACATTTTTGGTATGAGACATTAACTTTGATAGGTGTTATTTGGAGAGAAATACTAATTTTACCTTTGATGACTACGTGATAAAATGATTTTGATTTTTGTGTTTAAATCATGTCTAATATATTTTTGAGGAATTTTAAGTGCAGTTAATTATTGAATGATCTATGTTGATCTTTTGGATTTATTATTGATTATTTTAAATTAATGTATTTTTTCTTTGTATGATGATTTATTAAATTTTCAAAATACATTAAATTGTCCTAACCATTTTTGTTTTGCTTAATTCCATAATTGAGGAGGATTATATTGTTTTCATTTTTTGGATTTCATGATCCATAGAAGTTGACTATTGTGCTTCACGGATGAAATTTTCATCTTGAATAATAATTGTTTTAAGAAAAAAGTGAGATTGTAGTGGAAATCAAAAAAAGGATGAAACTCTACATTTTAGGTAAGTATATATATGATTTTTATTAGATAAGGTATTAAATGGATTCCTAAAATTTAGGAAAATTAATATCTATCAAAAAGGATATCTATTTATGTTCTTTATCATGAAATCAATGGCCTTTTAACCCAACACATATTTAAAATTTCGAAATGGTTACCTTTCCCATGGCCATGTTCTCCATCACTATCAATCAGTAATTGGGAGTATTTTTCTATTCCATATAAATATTTTCAATTCCACCATAGTTTTTCTACAAGGAAACAAAGTTATGTGTCATTTCAAATGAAATTCATACTTCCCTTTTCTCTCTTATTAAGTGGATGATTTATTAACCCTTTTTAAAATGTTGGAGTTCAACAATAGAATTTTGATAAGTAAAACCCTTATTTTAATCCCCAAATTCTATTTGTGGAATGAAATTTCTAAAATGGGGAAACTGTAATATCCTTAGACATTAAAAGGAAACACTATATTCAATAGCATACAAGTTTTTCAACATTTATTTTAAACAAATATTGTAATATTTTTATTTAAATGTGGTTTTTATAATATAGCAGTTAAATTAAAGGCAATGGATTTTACAGTACACAATATGAACTATATTATGGTCTTCTAAATTATAATATTGTAGATAATTCTGTGAAAAAAATCACTGTATTTTTATTAAAGTAATTTTATAATTCAATTTATTTTTAAAAATAGTTTTTCAATTTTTTTTGTGATTGTTTTATTTTATTTTGGGTTGTTTTAAAAAGTTTATTTGAAAAAAATATGTTTTTTGAATTAATCTACTAAAAATTATCTAAGTATGAATTTTTTAGAATTTTTTCGAAAACATTAAATTTTCCATAAATAGTGAAAATAAAATATTTCGATAAAACTATCATCTTTTATTATTAAAAAGTTACTTTATTATTTGAAGTTGATCTAACAGTAACATAATTAATATTTATCTGGATATAATATAATTACTTAATTTTCCTCAAACTTATACCTTATTTTAGTTTTAGTTTGATGGAAACCTACTGTGGGACCTATAAAAACAATATTTTCAATTACCTATGTATAGTATATTGATTAACCCTAGGTTGTATCCTGAATAGGAGTGAACAAAAAATATATTTTAAATTTTTAATTAGAGGAAAAATGTTGTGTTTTTTGAATTTTTTGTTTTGAATGAAATGAAATGAAATAAATAAATTAGTAAGATGATTTAAATAAAATTGGAAACATAAGTGATTAATGGCTATGATTTGAGAACAGTGACCAGGTTATGGTCAATTTTATAATTTCAATTCTATACATTTTCTATTTTATTCAATCATCTTTGGAAATGTCTTTTGAAGTGATATTCCACAATAATTTCCTCTCGCTCCTTTGGTCAAATGGTGATGGTGACTGAAAAACAAACCAAGATGTTAGTTTAGCATAATATCCTTCCATGTAAATTAGATTTACAATGAATATCCTCAATTGACTTATGCCATATTAGACCGGGTCTTGTTTATCCAGAACAATCAAGAACAACCACTACCCCTTTTTACACATATAGATGATCATTGAGTACTTCAACACTAATCTCTAGAATATTCCATCACATATAATCCAATACCTATTGGAGTGAGATAATGATAATTGACCAAAGAAAAAATTATTGACAATATCAATAACCAAATATGATCACACTTGATGATAAAAACCTCTATATGAAATTAAAAACAATATCATAGAAGAGAGAAAGAAATTTCATTAAATTAAATAAAAGAACTGAAGAATTAACAAATAGAAAACAAACCATTAAAGAATCACTAAATTGCTTACCCCACCATATTAAAGGTAATTTATATTATTGGGGATGAAAAGGAATTAAAAAAATAAGAAAATCAAATGACAGAAAAGAATGACAGAAAAGTTGTCCAACAGAATATGATATTTGAATGTTTTATCCTGTTTCATGAACCATATGTTCAAATAACACAAATCCCCCTTATTATTGGATACTAGAAATTGAATTTCCTATATTACCTTGAAATTTACCATTAATAGGACATTTATAGAGGAACTTATGTAATTATTATTGACTATGAATTTTTTCAGCCAAGGATTCCATGAATATTCATTCAACGTATATCGTTCAATGACCCCTTAATTGATGAAAAAATTCCTAGAATAGTTTCCTAAATTGATTCTATGAGTCTTATTTCATACATTGGTTGAATCAATTCAATTGGAGGTGTGTATCTCGAGTTATGACTCATTTCCAAAGGAGGGGTCCACTTAGTCCACACAATCAATTTTTAAAATTGAGTGGTTTTTTCGTGCCTCTAGATCTTTTAATCAGCTCTTGGTCTAGAAGACAAGGTTGTGGCCCCTAAATCAATGAATCCTAAAAATATAACAAAAAAATTGAATATTTTTGTAAATTTTATTCCCAAAATACCCTTGGGATTAAAATCTATTAAAATTGAAGAATTAAACAATTTATACATTTTAGCCCAAAACACACTATAAGTTAATAATTGTTGCAAATAATCTAAAATTGATAAATTTGGAGGTTTTAAATAAGTGAAATACATATAATAAATGAAGAAAATATTAGCTATATCAATTATCGTACACTAAAACTATGTTCTTCCTCAATAATAAAATATCAACATTGAAAAGTAAAAGTAACCAATGTTACAAATATTCTAATTTCAATGCAATAAAATAATAAAATCATAAATTATGAATAAAAATTTTAATTTATACTTAAAATATCAATTTAATATATAAATTTTCAAATAAATGATAAACTCATGTAATGATTTTTCCCCATTTTAAAATGATGTAACTTCTCCTTTCATTCATTTAATCTCTTTAATTAATTATTATGAAACATTTCAAATCATGATCTACCTAGCTATTCAATCTTATCTCTCATCACTCATATTAAAATTAATGTAGATTTATACTTATATCATCATAACATGTTCATAATCTATAATCTTGAAAGGAACTATTTTCTCCAATTTATAAAGAAAAAAGGAATATAAAATCATGAGGTCCTTTCAATCATGGTTCAAATGACTCTAAGGATTATGGTTGGTAGGATTTCATGCTTTAAAAATTAATGCTCAAGGAGGAGGTATTATTAATAAAAAGTGAATGATATAAAATGTAAAATCTCAGTGAAATTCTCCCCTTTAAATTAGCAATTCCCATATCCCCAAACAAATATTAAAGGTTATGCTCAAATAAAACCTAATGAATGATTTGTGCACCCTCTTAAATATTATTTGTATACTTTTATAGTTTTTTTACTTTTTCAAATAACCTTTTTTTTTCATCTGATGGAAATTTATTCTAGGAATAAACCTCAAATCCACCACCCAGCCACATATGATAAAAATCATAGGTATATTAATGGTTCTTTTTTATTCCCCAAATAACAAACCGTTTTTCTTATTTCTTAGTTATTTTTTTCATATTCTATTTTTTTAGTTTAAAAATAGGAAAATAAATTATCATGAATGAATCAAAAGCTTAATTTATTCCTAAAATAAGTACCCTCATACTTTTCCCATACAAATAATTTCATCCCTTTGACCATGATTCCCTTTACCCCCACATTTCGACTTTAAAATATCTTGAAAATTCTAAGAATAAGGTAGAAATTGATAAAAAATGTATTGAAACATATCTCATACCTATTAAGGTCATTCATGGTATATATGGGATAAATACGGATTGATGTAAAGGAGGTATTTGAAGGATATGTGGTTTATCAAAAGATGCCTCAATTATTTCAAATGAGTTTTTCACATTCATAGCTTTGATAAGATCAAATGTAAGTTCTGGTCAATTTTATGTCCCACAACCACTTATTACATATGATCAAGAAAAATAGGAAGTACTTATTCTAGATATACTCTCAAGATTAGGAAATATGATTTGGGATAATCACCCATGGCATGATTAATAATAAAAAAATTGAAATGATTTTATGAAATTAATAGTGTGAAAATTATTGGGAAATTTCATTTACATGAATCAACTAATTCCCTCAAATTACAAGTACTCATTTTAATATCCAAGTTTCATTTTAATAATCAAATTCTTCACTTTACTCATTACAATTCATTATCATTGAAATCCAAAACATAACATCACAAGATTCCTTTGGAACTCATGTCTCCTGGATAAGTCAAGTAAACTATAATTCATGTGTGGGGATGAAATTTCCTTTGAAGGTTCAAGAATAGATTTTCAAAAAATATTTATAGGAAATTAAAAAATATTTAATGTAAAAGAATAATCCCTTTAGAAATGATTATTTAGTTGGGTGGTGAGAGTTATGTTCTTTCAGTTCTATTTTGTAGCACATTCACGAAGGGTGTTCCATTCGGTTTCCCCATTTTTCAATTATTCATAGCCTTTATTAACAAACCTAAAAAAAAAACAAAAAAAAACAAAAACAAATGACAGTAAATGAATATTCAATCAGGATACAATATGACCGATGGGAATATTAGACCAATGAAAAAAATGTGGATTTCTTCATGAAGGAACATTTATTTATTTTCATTGGCTCAACATAATTTTTTTTAAAATCCTTGAGTATAACATTCCCTCCCCTAAAATTAATTGATGTAGTTTCTTCATTTCATTTAATTTTTTTCAAGCATTTATATAAATAATATAATTACTTATTGTAATTAAGTGTTAAGGAATGAGTTGACTTGGTGGATCTTCATTGATAATAAGCTTGAAAAAGAACAATATATGCCACTCGTTCATAAAATTTATTCATATTCCACCATTTTTTTCTCCAATTTCAGTTGATGTGGAAAAACTACTTGGCACTACTTGTGGACATTCTTACCACTGGATTCCTTTTGGACCATATTTTCTTTCACAATATAGGAAACATCTCTTTCTATGATTTTGGTGTACACCTCACTGAATTTCCAGCTTTTTCCTTGCATTGTTCCTATAGAAGACATGTTAAACCAACATGAATAGGCTTTATGACCATTCTTCCCAAGGTACCAGAAAAACAGTAAAATTTTGTTCTTCTAGGATGGTTTATAATCTATCCGTATATTTTTTGATATCTTATTACAGTCCATTTATATCCTTTCATGTGGCGTTGTGGTCTATTTGGCATATTATTCCCTTCCAATTTAGGTTTCAACATAGTTTTTGTTGACCCAAATTATATATTTTTTGGATTTGATAACTATAGTATTAAGTATAATATGTATATTTTGAAAGTTATTGATCACAAATTTTCCACTTTCTTATGATCCACTCTTCTCGCCAGCTAGAGAAGATATTCCGCATACCTATAATAATTTAATATAATTTTCCCTGAAAATTTTCAATTCGATTTGTACAGTGAGATATATAGAATTAATTTCATCTAGTTCTTCTTCATTCATAGAATTTCATTTCTAGAGATCTTTGATAATTTTCTCATGTTTATCCTCTTTGAGTTTATAATTCTAGATCTCAACATATTATACAAATTCTGATTCTCCATCCTCTTTTAACAAACAATCCATGAAATTTGATGTAGTCTTTTTTGTTTCTATATTTGTTTATAAACCATATTTGTGGTAGATTTAATTTAGTGAATTAATTCTTGAAATATTATTTACACAGTCAAGTATATTGAAGTGCAGTTGACTATCTACGAGATCCACTGAAATTGTTCCCTCATGTACATTGATAATGATATTTGATATTTTTAAAAACAGTCTCCCTAAGATGATAGGTGATTTTGAAGAACTCCTATATTCATCTATTGTCAGCATGAAAAAGTAAACGTGGCATGAAAGATCATTGAATTTCACAAGAAAGTATTATAGAACACATAATGGGAAAACTATGGATCTGTTTTCTGGCTGGACCACCACTCTATAGGGATCCAATTTTACAATCTGTAATGATGTAAATAAAAAGGGAGGAAATATGTATTTTGAAGCACCTAAATCACATAAATAATCAGTGAAATTTAATAATATAATAATATTGGGAATACATAATGTCTATGGATCTTGATTTGTTTTGGAATTAGTGGTGCAATGAGGGATGAGATACTTTTTCCCAAGTTGAAACTCTCATTTCTATCCAGTGGATTTCTTTTGGAGAATAGTTCCTTTAGAAATTTTTTATATATTGATATTTTTCAGATTTATTATATGATTAGGGTGTTGATCTCAAATTTTAGAAAGGTATATTGAATTTATTTTTGTATCTGATCATCATCAAACATTGTCAACATAAATAAAGAAGAAGGGAATAGAACCAGATTGTTCTAATTTTTACCCCCATCTATAATTATATAGGCATTTCATGACTTTTATTTATGAACCTTAATCTATTTTTATATGATTCTAGCCTCCTTATTTTGGATGCATGGGTTGTGATTAATAAGGTTTCTTAGAATCATCACCCTGATATTATTCAGGTGGTGTGAGCTATTATTAACATCGTGTAATAAAGATGCTCTTATTTTCATTGGGATTTGGAACTCTTTTTTTTCTAGTTTCTTCTATTCAATTAGTTGGAAAAATATTATAAACTGTATTTCATCTCGAAAATATGATATTTCTATTATTGGTTCTGAATTAATGGTTTTGCATTGGTGGATGGTTTTTCATGGGGTCTCTAGATTTTTATTGGTTAAATGTTTTTCTGTTGGTACAACTATTTGTAAGAGTGTTGGAATGGTTGGTGTATTGATATTTTTGATGATGGTTAGGAGGTTGATTGGGGTATTGGTTAGGATTTAATGATATTTTCTAATTTTTTTGGTTCCCATATCCTTTCTGATCTTGGGGTTGAAATGGTTGATTTTCCTAGAATTGCCTTTATTGATAGGTAGTAGCCCTACTTTTGGTTCCCTGCACTTCTAGACACTGATTTTTGAAATGATAAGTATAATAAAATAAAACAAAAACCCGAGTCATGCCTTGTTGTTCATTCACTTGGATTATATTATGATGTATCACACATTTGTGATTTCCTTAAGTGTTGCTTCATGTAAGGTTGAAGAAGAATCAGAAGACCTTACCTCATGGATGCCTCTAGTACCTGGACCTGTAGTACCAAATTTCTATATGTTATTTTGTGATATTTTCAATCATACCACTAAAACCCACTAGTGAGTTTTCAATTAAGGATCCTCTAGACGAGGAGTATATCAAGTTGTTGTCATTATCAATCATTCCTTGAGAGAAGGAAATAAGGAAGTGGTTTTCCTTTAAAGTTAATTTTGTATAGTTGGCATTGAGATTATTGATTCACTCTCAGTACTCATAAAGTGTATATTTAATTGATTAGTGAATAATATATATTTTGTTTCAGATAGTCAAGTCCCTAATGTGGTAAAACCATTTCATGGAGCATCTTTATAGATATTCCTAGTCTTGGACCTATTCTAGTTGCATAATGTGAAACCATTCCTTTGTTTCCTCCTCAACTAAGAAGGTAAATTCCCTCCACTTTACTAGTTCTTCCACAACTCCTCGGTGTTTACATCTGGAACACACAATTGTAAATTCATGAATATTTCTATTTGGGTCTTCTCCTTAAAGACCATGGAATTTATGTAGAATTTCAATAATGTTAATACAAAATTCAAAATCATTCTCCAAGGCAGGTATAACTCATAGATTTTTTTGGTCAAAGAATTATGGGGTGCATAGATCACACAAGTTTGGTTGGGATTACCATCAATTATTGTAGGTTCAGATTGATCAAGAAATGTGTCACTTGAATATCTAAGGTATATTTTATCAAACTCAATTTGAATTTTTTTTTCCAGTTAGGGTACTATTTACTAAATTTCAGGATATATTTATTTAAATGGTTATTTGAACTATGGTTCATTCAATTTTTTTTTTAGTATTTTATGGCATTGGCTCCCTAACATTGATGCCAATTTTAATGAAAGACTGTAGTGAGGTATAGAAAAACAATATTTTATGTTACCTAAGTATAGTATAGTGATTAAAACTATGTATTTTACTAAATAGGAGTGCACAAAAAATAGTTTGTCACATTTTAATCAAAGAAAAAATGTAGTGATTTTGGAATTGTTGGGTTTTGAATGAAATTAAATAGAAGAAATAAAATTTTAAAATGATTTCAATGAAATTAGAAACTTAAGTGATTAAAAAATATTATATAATAAGCTAGATCAGGTTAGGGTTGGTTTTCCATCTTTAATGTTATCCTTTTTCTATTTTATTCAATCCTCTTTTATAAAGTTGTTTGATGTGAGATACCACAATAATTTCTTCTCACTCCTTTAGTAAAATGGTGATGTTGAGAGAAAATCTTACCAAGATCAGAGTTTTTTCTACAATACTTCCATATAGAAGACAATTTCAATGAATATTCTCAATTTACATTGGAAATACCCAATCAGGTCTTCTTTTTCCTAAACAATGAAGAACATCCACTACCCCTTTTACACATACTGAATATCGTTGAGTACTTCAACAATAATATATGTCAATTACTTCATAGGTAAACCAAAACCTAGTAGAGAGAGATAATGATCATTGACAAAATCAATAATAAATAATAAAATCAGAAACCAAATACGATCATACTTGAAAATAAAAAATGCTATATGAAATCGAAGACAATGTCATATAATAGAGGAAGAGATTTCATTCAATTAAGTATAAGAACTCAAGAATAAAAAAAATAGAAAACCAACCCATATCCAATAAATCAAAAAATTTCCCCGCCATGGTAAGGGTAATTGATATGAAAGGGAAAAAATATGACATTACAAAACTATGAAAATGAAAAGAAATAAAAGAAAAGAAGAAACGTTTTCCAACAGAATACAATCACCAAAAGGTTTCTCCTATTTCAATTCCCATATGTTTGAATCACCAGAATATCCCTTATTAATGAATGATGAAAAATTAATTTACTATCATACATCCAAATTTCATATTAATAGGATGCATGTAGTAGAAGTTATGAGATTATTATTTACTAACCATTTTCTAGGAAAGGTTTCCTAGAATCTTCCTTCAATATATATCGTTCAATGTCCCACTTAATTGATGGATAAATCTCTAAAACTTATTGGTAAACAATATTCTGATTCCTCTATTATATCTTGGTGGAAGGACCACAATTAGATGTGTGTACCATATGTTATCCCTCATTTTTAGAGGTGGTGTCCACTCTATCCAGCCGAACAATATTTCGAATCAATTGATTTATTCGGGCCTTTAGTTGTTCGAATTAGCTCTTGGTCTATATGAAAAAGATTCATCTCATAATTAAATGAATCCAAAAATTACTTATCG
Organism: Viscum album; assembly: GCA_963277665.1. Taxonomy (NCBI): domain Eukaryota; kingdom Viridiplantae; phylum Streptophyta; class Magnoliopsida; order Santalales; family Viscaceae; genus Viscum; species Viscum album. The sequence goes on from OY728161.1 coordinate 435,590,254, forward strand.
CTAAAATTGGAATAATGTTGTAAATTTTATGCCAAAAATATCCATGTGATTAAAATCTGTTAAAATTATAAAATTAAACATTTTGTACATTTTATCCCAAAACACACTACAAATCCAAAAATTTATGTAAATAATATAGAATTTCTAAATATTTAGGTTTTAAATATGTTTAATACATATAAAAAATTATTGAATTATTTTCTCTATCAAGTAAAATTGTTGGCTTAAAAACACACTCTTCAAGAAAACTATTTTTCATTTTCTTTTACTAGTTTAATTTTAAGTTAATATTTTCAAATTATATGTTTCCAATTTTGAGAAATATATTCCAAATTTATAATTATTTGGTTCAAATTACTTAAATATTTCCCTTTTATATTTTATCAATATGAACAGTAACCTTAATAATTTTTGTTACCATGGAAATGTGTAAATTGAGTAATTAAGGGTTAGAAATAAAATAATAAGGACTATAAAAACTCTAACAATAAACTTAATTTTATTGTATGATTACATTTAATCCATAATCATCTAATATTACGTTAAATTTTATTTTATGTGTGTTTGAATGAGGTTATTACATTTATAGTATTTTATATCAAGAAAAGAAAAACATGTGATACTCTTGTTTTTAGTAAATATAATGATTTAAATACAGTTTTATTTAGATATAATTTTCAACAATAAATATTATTATGAAGATTAAATGATTTATATTCATCTAGGAAACTAATTTTTAATTTTTAGTTATTAAATAATTACATTAAATTCAAACCCAACAATGACTCCATGATAAATTAATCCATAGAAAAATCAAATAAATGGTATTAAAAATATTATAATTATGATAATTTTTGATAATTAATGTTATACCCTAATTTTATAGATGACCATGACATTATCGAGATATAATCAAATATCTATTTCAAATTCAATGTGTTATCTTGATAATATTAAATTCAACGTAATGAACCGTTCTAAAAATTGACATTATTTATATTTTATAATAAATAATGTTTAATTAAATGAAATAAAATATATAAAAATGTTATTCTATTTGTTAAAAAAAATGGTAAGCGTAAATATGTTACCTATAATTGTCCAAAAATGATTTTATTATAGTATTTAGACCCATTATTAACTTATCATTGAAATAATTGAGTTTGGATACATTTTCAGTTGAATATAGTTTATATTAATTTAATAATTTGATAAATTCCATGAGTGACCCTCCGCTCTCTAACAAATGAGAACGTTTTCTTAGAAAAATATTACACTTAAATACCATTTTTTTCACCAATAAATACCCAAAACCCTTCCTAAAATCCATCCCATAATTATAGATGGATTATTTTTGGTATAAAACCAATACTATATGTCTTAAGGTGTTAATCAAAGTAGGTTTTCCAAAGAATAAGTATAGTTTTCAACTATATGTTTTAGTTTTATTTCTTATTCCAATTCCATAAAATATTATTCGAACATGATAAATTAAAAAATTAAATACAATGAAATGTTATGTTGTTAATTTAATATCCTATATCCATCTCCAATATTAACAAAATTGGAAAGGAACTTATCATTCTTGTGTATGACAGAGTACTACCTCGTAAATCCATAAAATTTGTTTTCCATCACCGTCTATCAAGAAAATTTATAATTATGGAAATAATGTTTATATATTATATAAATTAAATATTTATCATTATAAAAAAATATTATGCCATTTACCATCTTACCCTTCCGTGCCCTAAAAAAATAATAACATCATTCAAGCGTACGTGTGGACTACTACCTCCACGCAGCGATCAGATTCGTTTTTCCTCCCCACATTACATGAAAGATACATATAAGTATATTTAAATAATTAATAATATATCTATATATTATGATCATTCCATACAGATAAAATGACACATTATTTCATTCCATAATGATTATTGAAAATGGAAACGTTACTCATGAGTACACATGTCCTGTCTTCTCTATGAAGGCAACATGGTTCATTTTTCATAAATATATTTAATAGTTTGAAAAAAAAGTATAATCTATGTATATATATAATAATTATTTCACTATTATTATTCTGAGTATGGTTTAATAATGACAACTATGAATATAGTCAACATATCTAAGTCATTTTGGACTTATGAGCTTAATATCATCAAAACATCTGATGTAAACCTAAATGATTAAGTAATTGTATATAAAATGGAAAAAAGTTATATAAAATTAAAAATAATCTTTAATAGGTTTTTTAATAAATTAAAAAATTATCCTAATTTTATTATTTAGGATGATAAAAATCATAGGTGACGAGTTGGACTCAAGGTAAGGGACTTCATCTCAATTTTATTTCACAGAGGCATAATTTGATTTTGTGCACCTATATTCTTTTATGATGTAAATACAAATCCCCTTTTCCATGTAATATGAATTATTTATATATTAGAATGATATTTAATATTTTTTAATGCTATTATTTCATGGGTATTACGATTAAAATGTTTCCAATGTCGTAAGGGAAATTCTTTTAAAAATATTCTCTTAAAGATTCCCTTAAAAATCACATTTTCTTTCATATTAAAATTTTATAAAAATGTTTTGGAATTTTTATTATTATTTTAATGTAATTTTTAAATTCAATTTTACCCATGTTAGAATTTTTTATTTTTTTATTTTATTGTAATCATTTTTTTTATTTTCCAAAAGAGGTACTTCGTGAATTTTATGAAAACAATAATGAAGTAATTTTTTGTTTTCATATATGGAATGCTCTCTTTTCAAACCATCATAAAATATTAATAATTTTAATTTTCTCTTATATGTTTTAAAATTTAATTTCAATGAAATTTGTTTCATTATTATGTGAGATGTTTTTTGGATTTTTTAAAATGGATTTTTAATAGAAAAGGGTTTTGTTGATATGCGAACATGTTTTTCACATAGGATTAAAATAGTTTTCATCAGTTTAAATCTTGATTTGGAAATCGAAAATTGTTTATGAAGGTGTTATTCCCATTATATCTCCTGGGTGAGACTAATACAATATATAAATTGAGTGATCCCCATTATATCTCTCCAATGCATTGGGTAATGTTTGGAAGTTGACCATGAGGGTTATTCCAAGATTAATTGTGATAGTAAATCCCATATAAGATGTTATTGCTACTCAATAGTAATTTTTGGATGTTAAATGTGAAGGTATCCCATGATTATCTGTGATCGTTACACTATGGTAATGTTTAGAAGTTAACCATGAAGGTTTTCCGTGAGTAGATATTATGGTTAATCTAATTATAACTAAGATTTCTATTTCATATATAATAATGAATAGTATAAATTTTTGAAAATGTTTTTATGTTATTTTAAAATTAAAAAATAAAACATTATTATATTATTTTCCATAAAAATTTATAATTATTTTTCTAATGAAATGTGTTAGGAAGAGAATATGATTTTTTGAGTAAGAAAATGATTTATTTTAAACCTAATGATTATTTTGTAATAGGAAATTTTTTATAATTATTCATGTCCTCATTGATTTATTCTTCATATTATGTAACTCACTTGGATATTTGTTCTCACATAATGATTTAAAAAAAATTCCTAGGGTTTTAAGGATGAGTGGGTACAAGGATTAGGCCAAGAAGAAAATTTTAATGATTTCTCATGAAAAAAAAGATGTTTTATTTAAAAGTGTTTTGTTTTATGGAAAAAATGGATACTGAGTAAAAGTTTCCACTTTTAATGTAAGGGTTCATTATGTAAGAGTTTTTCCTAATTATCTTAATGTCTAAAACTAAAATTCCTTTTGTAATGAATGAAATGTAATTATAGTCTAACGTCACTAGAATATGTAATTTTTAAGGTCGGGTCCTTACATACCATTGGCATGTTTGTGGTATCTTAAATCAACCATTTAGATGAGCCTCAACTCATATATTATAACATTATTTCACATACTCATTTTTACTAAGAATACCTGATAACACCCTTTACAATGATGAAACAAATGGGAAATTTATAATTTTATTTATACATTAAACATCTCATACATATAATTTAGTGAGGATGTTACATCCAAAACATATTATGATAGTTTTCATAAATATAAATTCTATGTTTGGATGATTTCATTTTATGGGATGAAAATGATATAGGCTATAATTGGTGGATACTCATATAAATTTTGGAAATATTCTCATGTGGTATTTCCTTGGTAATTTTTAGAGTATGAGATTATGAGAACATAAACTTCTTGTAGGAAATTGATATTCACATGTGAAATTATACATTCATATATTTAGATGTGTGTGATGATCCTTATATATTAAGATTGTTATTAATGTTTAACATGAGTTGTGTATTTTTATGTGTTGATAAAAACTAAATTTCATTATGTTTTTATGAGGTAGGATACATTAATTTCATCCCAAGAGATATTTATTTAATGGATAATGTTAAAAAGGATTTTACCATTTTGTACACTAAAAGAAATTGATATTTATGTTCCTTTGATGGGAAGAAATATTCTTTATTAAGAACGAGTCCTTTATATTCTATCATGATATTAATATCTAGAATTTCATTTTAAGTGATGATGAGAACATAGGTGGATGACTCTAGTATGTGACCTTCTTTAATGTATATATCGAGGTAAAGGGATTACATTACAAAGTGTGAGTTCATATGTGGTTATTTTCCGTATATAATTTTACTTATTTCGTTATGGGATCTTTGGAGAGATCCAAGAAGATAACCTATGAAATTATAAAATACTAAATAATTCTATTGAGAAAGGGGCCTATAATGTCTCACAATATGTATATTCAGAACCGTAGTTAAATTATATATGAACTTATCATGTTGAATAAATTTTATTCCCATGCATGTTTTATGGATTGTTCATGTTTTTAATGATTAAAAATATTAAATCCCAAATTATTTGAGGTAATATTATGTGTGTTGAATATTTAATTCATATTAATTGTCTAGGAAATTATTAATTTCATAAATATATAGTATTTATTTTAGTTCATTCTCATGGTAATTTTTTTATTTATTTAGTTTGTTAAATAATTTATAAATATTTATGCATAATTTTCAGAAATATAATACTAATTTACTTATTGGAAAATAATGTAGTGAAATTTATTTATGAAATAAATTTACATGATTTAGAGTTCAGTAAATATTTAGGAGGATAGATGGCCTAATTTTAATACTCTGGTGAGAAATGGGTTATTAAATATTATTTGAATTAATATTAAATTATATATTAATTTAAATAATATATATTTATCTATGACATTGGATAAAGTAATGATTATTATAATAATAATAATATTATTATTACTATTTATTCAAGGGTTTTATTTAGGATTAGGAGTAGAATAAGGGTCCATGTGAACTTATTTATTCTCTAACCCTAGGTATATAACTACTTAGTTGTGACTTTATCTAACCATATATGTTCTATTCTAATAATTATTAATAGTTAATTTTATATAGATTCCTCTCATGTAGTCAATAACTCATCTTCAAGATCACCCACAAGAATTAAAAGCGTTTCTCCTCCTCTACCAGATTAATTAAATTTCACCTTAAAAGAATTTATTTCGACTAATAACAATTAATGGATGCATTGTAATATCCATGAAAACACCTAAAAAATCAATGGAAATAATTAGAGGACCATAGAACATTTGTCGATCTCTTCCTGAGGGATAATATCTATGGATCCTCAAACTAAAATAATCTTACACTATAAATATTTTAACTAATTATTCATTGAGGAAATAATTCCAACAATATTTAAATTTTTTAAATAAGTTAAATTAATTTTTTTGGAAAAAATCTTCTCTTATAATTTCAAGCGCTTATTTAAATTAAAAATTGATTTAATTTCCATAGTAATTATATTCCATGTAATTAAAATCTTGTATTATTCATTAATTATGATAAAAATCCAAGTTATCTAAAGTCCAATAGGAACTTTCATTATTCCAAAACCTTCATCGTGTAGGTAGTTTTTGTGGGTTTCATCTATCTCTTAATTTCTAAAAAACATTATATAAAACTAATTTAATTTTATCACTTATGTACTATTTATTGTATTTAATCTAATTCTTCGTTGAATCTATGTGGCCTCTATATTATTCCTCCCTTATTCTCATATCGAGATAAAAAAATGTTTTTAATACAAACAAACACCTCATATCATCTTATGTGGCCCGTGTGTTACTAATTTCCTGAAGTAGTAGCCAGAATGTACATAATATTTCCAAAGATAAGAATCATGTAAAATATATTTTTCTGAAGACTTACCTAAAACGATATATTAATTTTAGTTGTAATGAATTTGAAAAATACATATTTTTAATAAACATGAGAATTGTTTTCTTAATTTTTTTGACCTACATCTCCCAATGAATCTATAAGAAACATACCCATTTCAGTTAACCCAACCCCTTTCCATTTTTCATAGTTAGTGGGGGGGGGGATGGATGTGTGAGTTAAAAAAATCGAAAACTTTACTAGTTTTATATCTTATTGAAACACATTTTTCATCAATAATTTATCACTCTTGTAAATAATACCCACTAAGTGGTACTGTGTGAGAGTATAAATTCATTGAATCGATTTCATAGTGAGACCTCATAGAGGGGTATTAAATAAAAATAAATATATATGTAATTAGGTAATAGAAAAATATTTTTAATAATTGATTTTATATAGGGTAATTGTCATACAATAATGGATTCCTCTTATTGTCTAGTGATAAATATCTACCATGTCTCTACATAAAAAAATACATACATAAGGTATGGGTTTTCATTTTTTACCTCATATAAAACACTAATTTTATACAACATTGTTTCAAAATACCTCAATATATATTTAATGAAACATACCCTAATATTAGTTCTATGAGATATATAAAAATTCATGAATTGGATATAATCTATATTGAGATATTTTATCATTACAAACATTCTTAGATAATAATTATTCATCTTTTAAATGATCCAAAAATCAAGATATAGAATAATAATCGATCAAAAGTTATTCATGAGAATATAACTCAAAAAATCACATTTTATATGATCCAAATGGAATATTATTACAATCATATTCAATTCTTAGCCTATTCTCCCCACAAGCAAGTGAATGTTTTTTTAAGCATGTAGTATCAAATCAACCAACTCCTGGAAACATATTATATAAGGAATAATAAGTATTTGATATAGGAGGATCACCTTTAGCACTGACATTAATTTTGAAAAAAAAATCTTTTATTAAATAATTAAATAATTAATGATTTAATAATATGATGAAATGTACACATACCTCAATAAATGTTCCCCTAACTCTATTTCTATCATTTAAATAGATAAATATATTTGGTACTTTTATATTATTAGAAATAAAATATTTTTATAAGTAAAAAACTTCACATTTAATAAAAGATAGAAATTTACATCAATTATGTTAATTAATACATTTAAAGAAATTAAATATCTAAAAATAATGAATCCAAAATTTTCAATTCTAAAAAATAGTTTGAAGTCTGGATAAATATTTACAAAAAAAATTCATGCTTTTAAGACCAAAAATATATAATATAAAATAATAAATATTAATATTAATTCAAAATTTGAGTAATTGATCAAAATCTATCGATTTAAATTTCCATGTTACAATTTTTTTTTTAATTTTTAAAATTCACCAAAATAATTTTGATTGATGGATTATTCAACGAAAAAAAATTATTTTTGTTTAGAAGGATAAAATTTAACACGAAAATTATATAAATTATCAAATATCTATTAATATAATTATCCAAGATATAAAAATGTTATTTTACATGTGTAAATTTCACAAAAAATAATGATATTTGTTACTTGAATAAAAAAATGTTTTAGAAACACTGATTAATATAAAATTTAACAATAACCGATATAAATTATAAACATATATAGATTAAAATATCCAAAAAATCGAAAAATAATTTTTACTTATATATCATTCAAAGAAAAGATGAAAATAGATATTTACCAAAATATTTATTAGATAAATAGAGTGTTTCCCTATATTCCATCATTATGACCATTTCATATAGAATAGAATATATCAACTTTAACATCATTATTATCACTAATTTACCATGTAATATATTAAGAAATCATATATAATTCAATAACATCATCAGAATTCTCATATCCTGAATTAATTATTTTAACTTGAAAAACAATAGACTAATGATCAATTTATGGGTCAGGAACATGTATTATATATTCCAAATGTGTTTCCATAAATATGGTTCCTCTTTGAAACTAATTATTTTCATATCCACATGTGTAAATATATAATTTTAATATCAAGAACCAACCCATTAGTTTTAGAATAACCAAAATTCAAATTAATTTAGCTGGGATTCCCTAGAAACAAAAGTCTAATAATAAAATCAATGTTTACAGGTAAAAATTGTGAAATGATTTACCATAAAAGGGTAAAACATTCAAAAGAAAAGCTACATAATACAACATAAATAAACATGATTCCAAACTTAAAAACAATGGTAACTAATGACATTATTCAATAATCATTATCAGAGTCATGGAAATGTGAAAACACAATAAATAGTTTAATATGTCAAATTCGACAAGGCCTGGATACGAAGGTGGAACTACTCTAGACTCGAACAATAAACCGACTCTAAGATCCATTCACTAATACCAAAACACCCATATCCTCCATGATAAAATTATAAAATCATTCCATTACCTAATCAAGATAAATATCATCGTATACACACCATGATGAACATGTAGGGGTTGAGTATAAAGAAGTTTTATATAAACCATTATAAATCCCAAACATGGCACTAGAAATAAATCAATATTGAACTATTTATATAAAATGTGAAAAATTATTAAAGGAGTTAAAAAGTGATAAATATAAAATTAGTTAATTACAACACACCAATAAAAAACACATTGAATGAACACATTCACTCATGAAACATACCCCAAATGCATATATCATCAAAGGGGTCCATCCGAATAGTCTAACTCGTTAGTATTACTCATCCATCAAAACCCAATATGTCTCTTGGTAGCATAATCTAGTGATCATTAAATGAATATATAACCATGTATAAACCAAAAGGGACAACCTAAAATATATTATAAATGAATTACAACCATGATCATATTACTTTCTTAGACCCCAATTCAATATTTATTTGAAAAAATCCTCATTAAAGGGTTTCATCAACCATTGTGTGGGAGACACCCAAATCCAAAAAATTAAAAATTAAAAAACAAGGGGTTTTCATAAGGGTTTTCATAATTTTTTTTCATCATAGAATTAAGAAAACTATTTAGAAAAAAACTCTTAAATTATTAATAGAATTAGAAAATGAGAGAATACACCTACATAAAATAGTTTCATTATGAATAAACACACCATGATCTCACTAGTATGTCGATGATTCCAATGATTTCTAATTAATAGAAAGACCTAACACACATATTTGGGAACATAATCCCTCATATAGGGATCCACTTGATATAAAATGAGAATATAAATAAGGAACATGAGAAAATGGATTCTTACCTTTGATCCTAATGGTCCAACTTTCTAAAATTTGAATAAACCAATCACCAAAAGGAATAGAAAACCCCAAAAAAGAAATTTGGGACAACATATTGATCAAGTGAAATTTTTTATGACTATTAAGATCCTAATGGTCCTAAAATTAATTAATTATATGACCTTACATAATTTATGGATAAATAGAAATTCTCAACATGAAACATTGAGATATTTGGTATACCAAAAACCAAGACACTCTTATTTATATTTCATTAAATCCATTCAAGAAATGAACACTCCTAATTATTATTCTATAAAATTATTCTAATGAACTACTCACACTGTTCTTTATTAATCATTTTAGAAACCAAATACTACAACCAACTTTATAATATCTTTCTATTTCATCTTCCAAAAATGTCTAGTGATTCAACCCAATCATTCAATAGAATAAAATAACACCAAAAATAATGATATACCTATAACCATTTTTTCTACATTCTTTACCCCATTAAGCCCTCATCCTTAAAGAATGAGGTTAGCAGTGTCTTTAAAGAATTATGTTCATCACTTAAATATAAAAATGTATTATTCCCAATTTTCATCTAGAAATTGACTATACTACCATAACACATTCACTAAAGGGATTCAAATTTTCCATATAATAATTCCATTTTATTCCATAAGAAGAATCGGGGAATGAATTAAAGTATCATCTAGTTACAGAGTAATGTTTTCCCAATAAATAACATACCTAGGATCTAGCTTATGTTTCATCAACTGGGAAACATGTAAAGCATTTTTGGAAAACAATGAATCTCATAAATCATGATAAATAATATGTAATAATGACATTTTTTTTTCTAAAATCTCATATAATCTAATGTATTGAGGATCCAATTTTATTTTCATTCTCAAATGGTTGTGAACAAGTCTTTACAACACTATTGTAAAAACATATTCACCTAATCCAAAAGATAACAGTCATTTGTGATGATATCTATATGATTTTAACGGATCCTCAACATATCCATTTGTTTCCTCACCATCATAATTTTAATAATAGTCTTATAGATATGACATGGTTTATTTAGTGATATTTCCCGACCTCTTCCTAATAATGTAGATATTGTCATATAAAGTAATTTAATTACTCAAAAAGAGACATCTATATCATGAACCAATGATTTTCATTTTATGAAAACTATACTAAAGGCACATGATCTTAAAATAAACCTCAAAAATTCATCACAAAATATCTAAGATGGCCTTCTAGTGTATGGAATGTATATTTCAACTGGCCATACATTTGTGGATCATATTCCATGCATATGGTCATATAAGTCCCATGGGCTTATTTCATGGATTTCCAAAACTGTGACATGAAACTAGGGTCTCTAGGATAGGCATTAGAATCTTATAATCCATGAAAAATCACCACTAATAATATATATATCTTTTTGGATTTTTATTATGTTCCAAACTCTCAAATTTGAATAATATTTTATGACCTAGTGAGTTGGTCCTCAATCACCAAAAGATCATCATTATTTTGTAGCATTCATAATAATATTGTAATAATTTCCATGTATTCTACTCACATTTCCATTGGGTAAGAGCATATATTAAAAAATGAATATTATTCATTAATTTTTAAACTTTTATTAATGATAGGTGAGGCACTTCATAATAGAATCATCTAAAAACCATTTCATACCCAACAACTAAAATTGGGCCTCTATTTCTATATGCATTTTCAAAATACCCAGTTGGACATCCAATTTTAAATGATGATAAATAGAAATTATATATTCTTTGAATGATTAATGATATACCGTCCAATCAAGAAGAAATAAAATGAAGTTGTTATCCTCTAACTAAAATTTAATGGTCTCCTAACTATAAGGGTTTGATCTAATTTTAAGGTAGTACCAGTCTGATTCCAGAGCCTCTTTGACCTAGTTACCTTAATAAAGAATAAGAGTAACTATAAAAAAAGATAATATTATGGATATATCCAATAAAATACAAATTAATTCTGAAAATTACTCCCATTAATTTCCATTAGTTGTGATATTATCGTAGAATATATTTTTATGACATCTAACTCAAATAATCAACTACTGAATATCCCTTTCCATAAGTATAACACAAGTCAATGTCAATTGTATTGAGATATTACATCCATTATCATTACCCTAGGTTTAGGTTCAATTGGTAGAATATGTATTTGATTCCTTTATGATAAGTAAACTAGGTGAACTTTCCATTAATGATATAGTGACTCCATGTTCTCAATGTATAGAAAACCACAAATAATTGTTGACCATGCATCAGATATTTATTTTCATGTATTCAAAACTTTCCAAGACATGATATTCGTATCCTGAAATGACTCATTATATTTGGTAGGATCAATATTCCACTAACATTATGTGGCGTTCTCCAATAAAATAGAGTTTGTCACAACATATTGGCATATAAGTAATCATTGGGGGTTGACCTAGCATCAAAATAATGCAACCTGAAATAGAAAATATGAATAATACAATAAAAATAAACATGATTCATGATATAAATCAATTGGAAAACTATTAACATGTATATAGAATCATAATAATAGTATCATATAGGAAACAATACAATGAAATGTCTAAAAAACCCAAAGGAGAAAAGACCTGATTACCAAGGTGTCACTACGCCAAACCCCAACCCTCATCCAACACCAAGATCCATTAACTAAGACAAAAATATCATGATTATCCTCTAGAGAATTATCAAGTATTATCTATATGTAAATCATGATAAATTGTATCTTCATATGAAATACTATGGATATGAAGGGGGAGAGTATAATGAATCAGGAAGAATACACATAGACATCCTACATACAACACTAAGATAAAAACATATTATAAAAATTTATATAAAAACTACATAGTGTGTAAAACTAATTATCAAATGAGAGAAATATAAAAAAATTTAATTAAAACACACCAATTACACACATATGTAATGAATCCCTAAACCCATAAAATACACACCCAATGTATGTCATGTTAAAGAGATCTATGTGAACAATGCAGCTTTCAGTGGTACCCATCCCTCTAAACCTAAGACATCACTCGGAAGTATAGTCTACTATACCACAGATAGAAGTGTAACCATGTAAAAACTAGCATGTTTACAGTCTAATATAGTATGATCACACACCAACCCTGATAATGTTATGTCAATATAACCTAATTAATTATTTATTCAAAAAAACTCTTCATTAATCATTTTGTCAGCTATGTTATGAGGGAAACTCATACTCCATCTAATAAAAAATTCAAAAATAGGGGGTTTTAAGAAGTGTTTTAATTAAAGGTTTCCATCAAATAAATTTAGTAATCAACTTTAGTGATAAAATCCACAAAGTTGTTGATAAAATTGGAATGGGAGAGAAGCCACATCCCTCAAAAAGGTTCATTACAATGAAACAAACCACGGTATGATATATCAAAGCTCTCATTTCCACTAAATTATTAACTCCCAGCGAGTTCCCATCAAAACACATCATAATCCATAGATCTGGTAATTAAATCCCCATCCAAGGTTTACTCTTATGAGAAAATGGGGAGGTAAATAAGGAACAAGATAAAATCGATTCTTACCTTTGACCCCTAAGGTCCAATAGTCATTGTTTTGTTGAAATTGGTATATAAAAGGAATAGTATTATAAAAATATCCTCAATAGAGATTGGGTTCAAGTGAAAAATAGGGAACACTTATTAAAAATTACATATTTTAAAAATGTTAAATTAATTGGACCTTACAAAATTCACAAAATGAAATAATATTTCCACTAGAGGACTTCAAGTTATCATGTACATGAAAAAATAACCACTGATTTACATATTAAAATACACATTAATGTTATAAATCGTGTTCAGATTATGTGCATACTCAAATATGTTTCTATCTAATTCTTCCCAGGAAAACTTCACACAATATGTAATCAATCATGTCATGAAATAATTCATCCAACCAAATTCCTACTCCCAATATATTTCATATTCTATAAAATCTATATATATCAAACAAAAAAATTATATAACATAATAGATAATTATAAAAAATCGATATATCTCAATCCGGGGGTTTTATAATTACCAGCATGGATTACACTATTGTTAATATCAACTGAGATTCACAAAAAAACTATTACTTGAAATTTAGTATAATATATTTTATATATAACTCAAAAAAATAAAAAAAAAGTCATCAATGGAAAAAATTGTGTTTTTCTCTTTTCACTAAAAATGGACTTCTTCAATATTTAACAATACCCCCTTTATTTTCAATGATACTCTTGTCACGGAAATTGTTTCTATTAAGACTAAAAATATTATTATAATAACCTTACCATGTGACCAAATTAATATATTCCTCATAATAACCATTTAAATGTTTATGATTTAGATAAAAAGTTGTTTACATTCCCCTTTAATATTAAAAATATATATTTTTATGCTCATTTATAAACCTCATGTCATTTATTTCAAGATATGAAACCTTCAACACAATAGTATGTGAAGATGTATATTAGTGAATCGTACGTATGTTGTTTAGAATTTATAAATGTTTTATTAGCAATTCCTCACGTGGAATTGATTTTTTTTTGATAAATTAATCATATTACCTTCACTATCAACCATCTGATGTTAAGATATATGGTGTAAACCATGCTCTAATTCATAAAAATAATTTTTATGAAACTAAATCATTTAGTTAGATATATATATATTTATAAAAAATAAAGTCATCATTTCATTTTATATTTTAAATACACCCCTTCAAAATATTCATATATCATTTAAAAGGATATATCTCATTAAATAACATGCCTACAAATTCTTGTCTCCTGAACCAGTTGAATCCCAAAATAAAACATTATATAAAAAAATATTGGTGGAAATAACGTTACTAGTTTGAAAAGTATGAGGATAACTTCAATCTATTACACATATAACAAATTTGGATATAAAAAACTATTTTAAATGGTATTGAAAAAATAACACAACCTCATGTTATTATTTTTGATAAGTATCTATAATATTCAACCCAATTAAGCTTGTAATAATTATTTCAACAATAGATGAGAATTATGATAATTTATACCTATTAATTTAAAATCCTTCAATTACAAAAATAATTTTCACATTTTAATTATATTAAATTGTTTCATTCATAATATTCATAGATATAAAAAAATTTATCTTCTCACTCTTTTTTCATTTGTGACATGCAAGAGTTAAATATGTTCTGTGTTCTTTCATAGTGGTATCAAGATCCAAAATGCATTCCCATGGAAATTATATGTAATATTTTTTGAAATAAATATTTTCTCACTCCTTTTACAACTAAAAAATTTCAATAGAGGCCTGGAATTTTCCTATGAAGACTTTGAAATATTTCTATATATATTTCCAGAGCTTGGTTCTAAGATGACGTGTGATTCTGAGGCCTAGTGTTCCTGAAATTAATTTTATAAATATATTAATTATAATTTATATTATGTTCATGTAATGTCTTTATGAAAACATGGTAAATAATAAACGAGAGATTGGATCAGAAATCTAATACCAGGGTTGTGATAACATTGCAATTCCAGTCAGGGGATGGCACCCTTCTCTCCTCGGTCTCCTCTTTCCCCAGTCTCCTCCTTGGGTTTCCTCATGAAATCCTTCGATTCGGGGTCAGTGGATTTCCATTTTATCATTTACACTCATCATTTCTCCTCCTCCAGCCTTTTCTTGAATCCTACAACCTTTTCATTCTCTACACGTGAGTTATTTACCATGGTGCTTTTTCAGAGTTTGTCTGCATCCTATTTTCTTCCACTTCAGTACTACTCCTCGTTCTCACTTCGGTGAAGGCGCTTTGGTTTTATTTCATCCGTGATGTTGTATTCTTATTCTAGAGGTCTTGTCTCGATAGGTTGTATGCTGATGAAGCTATCAGATTCCCTCTCTGCAGATATCGCCTCATGTTCCACTGTGAATCTCTGGGCTGGATATAGAGTGGTGGTTCAAAAAGGTTTTAAGTGTTGTGGCTCGGTGGTAGATGGGTCCCAAGGCACTACATGGGTCAGCTTGCTCCAATTTTTTAAGGCCCCTAGTTTTCTATATGATCGATGTTGTCATCGCCTGGAGATATCAGGCGCTCAAACCAATACTCTAACCATATTCTTCGCTGATCCCCTCTTGGTCGGATCTAGAGAAGTGGTAATAATGGGGTTTTAAGAGGTGTGGTTCGGCAGCCGGCAATGTTCCCAGGGGGATGCCTTCAAGGAGGGTTTGATTATTCAGTTTTAACTCAAGTCTTCAGTTAAGGTTTATTTTCTTCTTATCGACAGTTGGTCAGTTAGAATATTTTTTTATGTTGTTTCAATCTATGGTTCTAGTTTGGCTTCGTTCTTGATTGGGTATGGTGGTGGTTATCTGGTTTCGTTCATTATTGGGGGTATCATTTTTTTGGGTTCGATGAGGTTTGATAATAAGACTATGTTCATGTAGAGACCCAAATCTTGACCTACATGGACATTACATTACTTTTGCAGAATACATAATACATAACAAAAACAGACACACAAGGACCGTAATAGTTTAGTGTCTTTGGAAACATGGAACACAATCTTCTAATCGTGGTGAAAGATATTCAACATCTCCCATAAAGATCTTCCACTTTTTGTTTCCTTACCTAAAACCTTTCTTTTGATACTGGGGGAAAATAAAACATAAAAAGGGTGAGCTCAAATGCTCAGTAAGGGTAAGCATGTATAAAATAAAACATACCATATACATTTGAACTTAAAAACATGAACATAATGTTTAAACATCAAAATCTTGAGCAACGACATAAAACATGGAAGTACATAAGGCATAGATCATAATGGAACATAAACCATGATAAAATATCATGGGAATGAAATATGAAACTGTGGCATCCATTAAGCACATGTAATTATTTCCATAGTAGCCAAGGAATTGCTGCCAAGACCATCTTTGTGGACAAAGTCCCATTCTGAATCGAGTTCACTCCTCGTTTCAGTCCTGTAACACTGAACCAGATTAACATACTGTTACAGCCATGTCTATCTCATGAGATATAAAATCTTTACCCGATGCATTGGAGGGAGATATAGGTCCCACCCATCTCATAATGAAATCATTCTTACTTGTGCAACAAAAGAAATATACATCATTCATAATAACCCGACAAATAAAATGGGTTTCATAAACATCATCCCATCATCACATAATCCATATAAAAGAAATGGATATCATTTCATAATAATAAAATTGAAACCATGTAAATCATAGAGACATTATATATGAAATAATGTTATCTTAGATGAAAAATGGTTTTTGATAAAACACTTGAAATGAATTCTTGAAGAAAATATCCTTTCTTCTTCAAAATCATTTTCTTTTCACAAAATGCCATGAAATTTTAAAAGAATATGATTTTTTTTAAAATAGTCATGAAATCTTTTGGAGGAAGATTCACGAAAATAAGGCTTTATAAAACCGTAAAAATCCTTTCATGCCGTATACGTTAAAAAAACATTCTTCTCGTACTTTTTTCGGAAAAGTCCAAAAGTACCTTGTAGGGTAAATAAAAGAAAGATTCCTTCCATACCATGGGGTAAAAGTAAAAATGGGTAAAGAGGACTTTAAACATACATGAATACACTTTTATAAAACAAGGACAGGGATGATAGCAATAACCCCAGTAATTACTTACGAATAAGCAATCTCGGATAAAAATGAGATTTGAAAAATTATCCCTTACCTTAGGACCGATATGCTTCGTACATATCCGAAACTCCTGTATAATGATTTAAATAATGTCATTGACTTATTACAGAATCATATTCATTGTTATGATATTATATATGTTTCACTTATGACTTTATATTACCCGTTCTTTTGTAAATTCCATGTTAAAGCATTGTTTTGGGTAAAATCATTTCATTTATCGTATGTATTTCAACTTGTCGTTCTTGATATTATTACTTATATCATGATTTATATAATTCCAGAATGTAAAACATGATTTATATATAATATATATTCATCATATACATATATATTATAGATCGATAAAAGTAATGAAATACACCGTTCATGGAGACGGTAGGCCGTACGTACGCATGAACGCTGTTTTCGTTTCCCTTTTTAATTAAATGAAATTAAGTAAATGACATACATATATATATATATATATACATAAATCCAGTATCATTATTATTTCATATATTTCATTATTATTTATTATATATACTTTATAATCATTCATGAATGGTTAACATGGAGAGTGAATCTCGTCGCGTCATGGAGACGGTAGTCCGTACGTACGAATGAGAGATGATATCATTCCCAAGATCGTGGAATTGTATTAAAGTGTATGTATAATATTACAGAATCAATATCACTTTACAATAATAATATATATTCATTACTTTCACCCTTATACCCATCCAAGTAAGGTGGTGGTGGAAAATAGATTCCACCACGACGTGGAGATGGTATTCCGTACGTACGCACGCGTGGTGACTTCGTTTTTCGTTGGATGGATAGATGGTGAAATATGGTTGTTTCATACTTATAATAAAATATCAGTATATTATTGATACTGATGTTATTACCTCATAATGAAACAACTAAAAAATAATAAGTGGAAAAAGAAATAAATTTGAAAGAATTGGTAATGGACATCACCTCTTCTTTGAAGCGCCTCTTTGAGACCTCCTCTTAGGGCACTAAAATTGGTCTTTGAAGAAGACTAGGACCTCTAGGATGTTTCTAGGAAAGTGTAGAAGAGAATTTTCCAGGGGTTTTCCGAGCATGAAGGCTCATTGTGGAGTGAGGAAGAGAGGGATGAGGTGCCCTTTTATAAGGGTGGAGAGGGGCACCTTTGGAATTGTTAAAAATATTAATTTATAATAAATATAACCCCACATAAAAACGTCAAAAAATGACTCATATCCTAATATTAGATTATATAGGGTTGTAATCTCATCAACCAATAAAATTTAGACATGTTAGGAATTTATTGTAAACATTATGAACTTGATTTATCCTTATTTAATCAATTTTATTTTATTTGTGGTCATAACATTCTAAATTTTAAATTATAACAAATAATTACTTATTTTTTGTGAATTTTCCATAATTTGATACTTTATAAAATTTTATACCATATAAATTTAAATTTATAATTTGTAAATATTTTTGCGATTTTTAAACAATTTTATAATATATTATTTTTATAAAATAACAATAGTGTCAAATTTCACACTATTCATTTATTTGAATTTAAATAAAATATATACAGAAGATATGTTCGAACTAAAAGCTTTAATAGATTCATAAAAGGTCATATGTATATATAAAATTAGTGTAGAACATTAAATAGTTCATATAATATTTATTTTATTATTTTTAAAACCATTTATTTGGTTTATCTCTTAATAAAATAATTACTAAATCATTTTTTGTATAATTATTTAATATACTTATTTGTTGCATAAAAATTAAAAATAAAATCCTATGATGAAGATAAATCTATTAACTTTCATAATAATACTTTTAATCTAATTTATCATCTTAAAATAAAAATATTTAAATTGTTATATTTCTTAAATTATGAAGGTGACAACTTTGACATCATTTAAAATAAAATAATATAAGTGTCATAATCATCTTAATAAGGATGCAAATGGTCAAACTTTCTGCCAATGGATTATTAGGGTTTATATATACAGTAATAATAAGTTTTGTGCAGATTTTGGAGCCTTTTTATATGTATTAATATTTCAATAAAAACTATATTATTTATTTTTCACTAAATAAATAATTTCTACATCCCTATTGTGTCAAAATTAATGATAATTATTTAATACCTAAAATTTTTAAATAAATATATATGATGTATATAAGTTCATTATCTTTCTGGAGACTATTCATTTTCTAAGTTTCATGAATTTTTTCACTAAATTAAAATTAATATACTTATAAGATTTAAGAGAGTGACATGTTGTCACTTTCTTTGGTTTTAAAAATAATTATGTTATTTTCATGGAAAAAAGTCCATTAAATGATTCTAATCCTTCCATTCGGTGATATGGGTCTACTTTTAGTCATCCAATAGGATTTTGGCAGGTGTTAGGTTAATTTTATAATCTTATATTTACCCTTAATTACCAGATTTACCTTTAACTATGGTAAATAAAATTTACCGTAGTTACTATTGATAAAGCCGAAAAATAAAAAGTATCTTATTAAAATAATTTGGACCTACTGATTCCAAATATGGAATCCATTTTTCTAAATTCAATACACAAAATTTGTAGAAATTAAATTAAAATTAATCTCATTGTCGAAAGAAAACAGGTTTTTGTTTAAAACATTGCAAAAGATTCAATTGATTTAACTAAAAAATTCAATGTAAAATCAATGCTAATGACATACATTATATTAAATGGTAAAAATATATTCTATGTATACTTTAAAAACATTCAATATTATAATTTAACCACATAAGTTATTACGAAGATAAAAGTTGTTTTTAATTAAAATATAGCGTGTTTTTACTATTCATTAAAATATGAAAGTTATCAGAATAATATGAAAAATTTATCCATGGAAAAATTTTATATCCTGATTCCAAATAATAATTTTATTTTGTAAAATTGAACTTATAAACACATCAAAAAATAGATTTATAGTTGGTGCGCCATCAAAAGGCGGAAAAACTGCATTTTTTTGAAAAATACTCATTTTATCCGAATTTTTTTTGTTCTTATACTATGTTCTAGAAAATGTGTAAGATGAATAATAATGTTATAAAATTCAAAATTTAGTTAATACTATTCATAACGCCTAGTTCATAATAATATTATAATAATATATCGTTGTTTAGTAACACCCGGTATTGCGTACAACACACGTTATCGAGGAAGGTCGTGATTGCGTGTAATGCAATCCAAGTCAGGGTTGCGTGTCATGCAAGATCCTTTTTGTGTAGCGTACAACACAAGACATTAATGAAAATAAAAATAATAATTTTCATAAAATCTTGGGGTGTTACATTCTTCCCCCCTTAAAATTAATTTCGCCCTCGAAATTCATTGGGGTTATAATTGGTTTACTACTTGAAAGTTTCTTTAATAGAAATCCACATCGTAAAAAGGAATAATAAAACTTCATTTAAAAAAATATTGTTAGAAACATGACGGTTACCCAAATAACTCATCACTGGGTTTCCACATAGGAGAACATATGTGAAAATATGGATATGGAGGAGAAATCTGACCATCTTGTTCTGATGGAGAGTGGTAGAGAACATGGCTATGGAAAATCCATCAATCACAAAGACATAGATTTGTGATGATCTAAGGTACCATCCTATTCATTGGATATAAAGGAACTAGGAAAACATTTTTGGTTTTCATGATCATTTCCGTAAAGTTGATGAAATTGGAATTAGAAGAAATAATTTCGTGATTTTGGTACAGTCTCACCGTTGTTCGTTATTTGGACAATTTCCACTTCATCTCTTAAAGAAATTAAGTTGAATTTGTCATTCGTGAAGTGTTCGTAGATCATGTGATAGAATGATGGTCATTCCATCTGTCTCAAACAAAAGGTTATAAAAGTTATAAAAAATACATAAGTCCATCTATAGTGAGATTAATCATATATGGTTCCTAAAATGGACTTATACTTCATATATCATACTGCTTAATATAATAAAACTAGTTTCTACTAAACAGGGACTTCCTGTAGGCCATTGGTAGGCAATAAAGGCCAGTCGCACTTCGGTTGTCTGTTCGATTTCCATAGCTTTGTCCGACGCGATGGGCTGTCGCCCGTCCTGCAGGTTGTTCTTTTTCTAAAACTACAGTACTATAAAATCCCATAAATAATATCGAAAAAAACTTCTATCCTTAAACAATACTAACTTATGTCCAACATAATCAATTCCAATCTTTAGGCTTATCCATAATACTACAGTCCACATTCATATTATAGTGAAAACGATTACCAGAGATTTCATATAACAAGCATGTTAATTCCATCGTTGATCCCCATATATAATAAGATATGTCTTTTTGGTCACATTCTAAACATTTGAAGGCCTTAATCATGTATTCTCTTGAAAAATGAATACCCATTGAATATTAGTGAAAACATGAATGCTGTCAAAAGTTATCTCTTTCCACATACCAAAATCCAAAAATTCTATATTCTCAAACCATGACATAACCTTCTCCTTATATCAGTCATGAGCTCACGAATACTATCAAATATTTAATTTTCTCCTTATACCTTCATTATGCGCATATCATCTACTTTCCAAAAATATCTGACTAACCTTTCATGGTTACTAGTACCATTAATCATACACTTTCAAAACATAGGAAATACAAAAGTGTAACAATCCTTAGATGTCTCTTTATTCCATAGTACCATGAGATTACTGATACAACATTACACTTGATAAACATGTAATCATTCCACTACCTTCGTAAACCATTGACCGAGCTTCAACAATTATTTCATCTCACATATAATTTGTAGTCTCTTCATCATCATCAACATAAATACTACCCATACGACCGTACTGATTCTCTTCATGAGACTTTCCCTTAGGGCATTGGTTTTCATAATGCCTGTATATTCCACATTTAAAACATTTAACCATTGTTGATGTCATAGCAATACCATTATACTCATCAATGGTGTTAACTGAACCGTTTCCATTGCACTTGCTGGCTTAGTGTCCTTCTTTTCCACACCCAAAGCATCTTCTAGTTCCTTTGAAACAATATCCCCGATTCCTCTTCCCACATGATTTACATGAGGGAAATTGAACTTTCTTTCCTCTATGATCATCATGAAACTCCATCTTTCTCTTATTATCTGAGTAGGGAAACTTACCAAAGTTGAGATTATTGATCATATTATGAGATTTCTTATTAGGAATAATAACGATGTTTGGACTTCCAAATCCCGTTTAATTTGGTTTCTCATGAAGAATATCATTCCATTGTCCGTCATATCCTCCATTATCATGAATCTTCCTGTTTCCAGCCATTTTCTAAAACCAAAAAAGAATAGTGTGAGAGGCAAAAATCATTCTAGGGAAAACAACATAGTATAGGGGGAGCACTCTCAATATCTAACATCTTAGGTTAAATTCTAATATCGTTACCGTAGTTCTAGGACTATATCCTATATTTATACTTATCCTTAGGTACATCCCTAGACATACCATAGAAATATCTCTAGGGATCTCACTAACGTTTTCGCATCCTAGTTTCCAAAGGTTGACTAAACCTTTCCTCTGATACAAACTATAGAGACCCGAAGCTTGACGTACATGGACATTACATTGCTTTTGAAGAATACTTAATACATAACAATAACAGACACACAAGGACTGTAATAGTTTAGTGACTTTGGAAACTTAGAACGTAATCTTATAATCATGGTGAAAGATCTTCAACATCTCCCACAAAGATCTTCCACTTTTTTTTCCTTACCTAAAACCTTTCTTTCGATCCTGGGGGAAAATAAAACATAAAAAGGTTGATCTCAAATGCTCAGTAAGGGTAATCATGGATAAAATAAAACATACCATATACATTTGAACTTAAAACATGAACATAATGTTTAAACATCAAAATCTTGAGGAACGACATAAAACATGGAAGTACATAAGGCATAGATCATAATAGAACATATACCATGACAAAATAGCATGGTAATAAAGCATGTAACTATGGAATCCATTAAGAACATGTAATGATTTCCATAGTAGCCAAGGCATTGCTGCCAAGTCCATCTTAGTGGACAAAGTCCCATTCTGAATCGAGTTCACTCCTCGTTTCAGTCCTGTAACACTGAACCCGATTAACATATCGTTCCTGCCATGTCTATATCATGAGATATAAAATCTTTACCCAATGCATTGGAGGGTTATATTGGTCCCAACCATCTCATAATGAAATCATTCTTACTTGTTCCACAAAATAAACATACATCATTCATAATAACCCAACAAATAAAATGGGTTTAATAAACATCATCGCATCATCACATAATCCATATAAAAGAAATGGATATCATTTCATAATAAGAAAATTGAAACCATGTAAATCATAGAGACATTATATATGAAATAATGTTATCTTAGATGAAAAATGGTTTTTGATAAAACACTTGAAATGAATTCTTGAGGAAAATATCCTTTCTTCTTAAAAATCATTTTTTTTTCACAAAATGCCATGCAATTTTAAAAGAATAGGATTTTGTTTAAAATATTCATCAAGTCTTTTGGATGAATATTCATGAAAATAAGGCTTTATAAAACCATAAAAATCGTTTCATGCTGTATACATTAAAAAAACATTTTTCTCGTACTTTTGTCGGAAAAGTCAAAAAGTACCTTGTAGGGTAAATAAAAGAAAGATTCCTTCCATACCATGGGGTAAAACTCAAAATGGGTAAAAAGTACTTTAAACATACATGAATACACTTTTATAAAACATGGAAATGGATGATATAAATAACCCTAGAAATTACTTACGAATAAGCAATCTCGAATAAAAATGAGATTTGTAAAATTATCCCTTACCTTAGGTCCAATGTGCTTCGTACATATCCAAAACTCCTGTATAATGATTTAAATAATGTCATTGACCTATTAAAGAATCATATTCATTGTTATGATATCATATATGTTTCATTTATTACTTTATATTACCCGTTCTTTTGTAAATTCCATGTTAAAGCATTGTTTTGGGTAAAATCATTTCATTTATCGTATGTGTTTCAACTTGTCGTTCTTGATATTATTACTTATATCCTGATTTATATAATTCCAGAATGTAAAACATGATTTATATATAATATATATTCATTATATACATATATATTATAGATCGATAAAAGGAATGAAATACACCGTTCTTGGAGACGGTAGGCCGTACGTACGCATGAACGCTGTTTTCGTTTCCCTTTTGAATTGAATGGAATTAAGTAAATGACATACATATATATATACATATATCCAGTATCATTATTATGTCATATATTTCATTATTATTTATTATATATACTTTATAATCATTCATGAATGGTTAACATGGAGAGTGAATCTCATCGCGTCATGGAGATGGTAGTCCGTACGTGCGCACGAGCGATGATATTATTCCCAAGATCAGGGAATTGTATTAAAGTGTATGTATAATATTAAACAATCAATATCACTTTACAATAGTCATATATATTCATTACTTTCACCCTTTCACCCATCCAAATAAGGTGGTGGTGGAAAATAGATTACACCATGGCATGGAGACGATATTCGGTACGTACGCACGCGCGGTGATTTCGTTTTTCGTTGGATGGATAGATGGTGAAATATGGTTGTTTCATACTTATAATAACATATCAGTATATGAGTGATACTTATGTTATAACCTCATAATTAAACAACTAAAAAAGAAGAAGTGGAAGAAGAAATAAAGTTGAAAGAATCGGTAATGGACATTACCTCTTCTTTGAAGCGCCTC
This sequence comes from Viscum album, assembly GCA_963277665.1. NCBI lineage: Eukaryota > Viridiplantae > Streptophyta > Magnoliopsida > Santalales > Viscaceae > Viscum > Viscum album. The sequence goes on from OY728161.1 coordinate 435,615,488, forward strand.
TTTGAGACCTCCTCTTAGGGCACTAAAATTGGTATTTGAAGAAGACCAGGACCTCTAGGATGTTTGTAGGGAAGTGTAGAAGATAATTTGGCAGGGGTTGGCCGAGATTGAAGGCTCAATGTGGTGTGAGGAAGAGAGGGAGGAGGTGCCCTTTCATAAGGGAGGAGAGGGGCACCTTTGGAATTCTAAAAAATATTAATTTATAATAAATCTATCCCCACTTAAAAACCTCGAAAAATGACTCATACCCAAATATTATATTATATAGGGTTGTAATATCATCAACCAATCAAATTTAGACATGTTAGAAATTTATTGTATACATTATCAACTTGGTTTATCCTTATTTAATCAATTTAATTTTTTTGTGGTAATAAAATTCTAAATTTTAAATTATAACAAATAATTACTTATTTGTTGTGAATTGTCTATAATTTTATACTTTATAAAATTTTCTACCATATAAATTTAAATTTATAATTTTTAAATATTTTTGTGATTTTTAAACAATTTTATAATATATTATTTTTATAAAATAACTATAGTGTCAATTTTGACACTATTCATTTATTTGAATTTAAATAAAATATATACAGAAGATATGTTCGAAATAAAATCTTTAATAGATTCATAATAGGTCATATGTATATATAAAATTAGTGTAGAACATTAAATAGTTCATATAATATTTATTTTATTATTTTTAAAACCATTTATTTGGTTTATCTCTTAATAAAATAATTACTAAATCATTTTTTATAATTATTTATTATACTTATTTGTTGCAAAAAAATTAAAAATAAAATCCTATCATGAAGATAAATATATTTACTTTCACAATAATACTTTTAATATAATTTATCATCTTAAAATGAAAATATTTAAATTGTTATATTTATTAAATTATGAAGGTGACAACTTTGGCATCATTTAAAATAAAATAATATAAGTGTCATAATCATCTTAATAAGGATCCAAATGGTAAAATATTCGGCCAATGGATGATTAGGGTTTATATATACACTAATTATAAGTTTTTTTCAGATTTGTGAGCCTTTCGTTATGTATTAATATTTCAATAAAAACTATATTATTTATTTTTCACTAAATATATAATTTCTGCATCTCTATTGTGTCAAATTTAATGATACTTATTTAATACCTAAAAATTATAAATAAATTTATATGATGTATATAAGTTCATTATATTTCTGGAGACTATTCATGTTCGAAGTTTCATGAATTTTATCACTAAATTAAAATTAATATACTTATAAGATTTAAGGGAGTGACATGTTGTCACTTTCTTTGGTTTTAATAATAATTAAGTTATTTTCATGGAAAAAAGTCCATTAAATGATTATAATCCGACAATTAGGTGATATGGGTCTACTTTTAGTAATCCAATAGGATTTTGGAAGGTGTTAGGTTAATTTTATAATCTTATATTTACCCTTAATTACCCGATTTACTTTTAACTATGGTAAATAAAATTTACCATAGTTACTATTCATAAAGCCGAAAAATAAAAAGTAGGTTATTAGCATAATTTGGACCTACTGATTCCAAATATTGAATCCATTTTTCTAAATTCAATACAAAAAAGTTGCAGAAATTAAATTAAAATTAATCCCGTTGTCGAAAGAAAACGGGCTTTTGTTTAAAACATTCCAAAAGATTGAATTGATTTAACTTACGAATTCAAGGTAAAATCAATGCTAATGACATAAATTATATTAAATGGTAAAAATATATTTTATTTATACTTTAATAACATTAAATATTATAATTTAACCACATAAGTTATTACGAAGAAAAAAGTTTTTTTTAATTAAAATATAGCGTGTTTTTACTATTCATTAAAATATGAATGTTATCAGAATAATATGAAAAATTTATCCATGGTAAAATTTTATATCCTGATTCCAAATAATAATATTATTTTGTAAAATTGAACTTATAAACACTTCAAAAACTAGATTTAAAGTTGGTGCGCCATCAAAAGGCGGCAAAACTGCATTTTTTTGAAAAATACTTATTTTATCTGAAAAATTTATTTTGTTCTTATACCATGTTCTAGAAAATGTGTAAGATGAATAATAATGTTATAAAATTAAAATTTTAGTTAATACTATTCATAACGTCTAGTTCATAATAATATTATAATAATATATCGTTTTTTAGTAACACCCGGTATTGCGTACAACACACGCTGTCGAGGAAGGTCGTGATTGCGTGTAATGAAAGCCAAGTCAGGGTTGTGTGTCGTGCAAGATCCTTTTGGTGTAGTGTACAAAACAATCTATTAATTAAAATAAAAATAATATTTTTCATAAAATCTCGGGGTGTTACATTCTTCCCCCCTTAAAATGAATTTCGCCCTCGAAATTCGTTGGGGTTAAAAATGGTTTAATACTAGAAAGTTTCTTTAACAGAAACCCACATCGTAAAAAGGAATACTAAAACTTCATTTAAAAAAAGAATGTTAGAAACATAACGGATAACCAAATTACTCATCACTGGGTTTCCACATATGAGAGCATAGGTGAAAATATGGATATGGAGGAGAAATATGATCATCATGTTCTGATGGAGAGTTGTAGAGAACATGGCTATGGAAAAGCCATCAATCACAAAGCCATAGATTTGTGATGATCTATGGTACCATCTGATTCATCGGATATAAGGGAACTGGGAAAACATTTTTGGTTTTCAAGATCATTTCCGTAAAGTTGATGAAATTGGAATTAGAAGAAATACTTTCGTGATTTTGGTACAGTCTCACCGTTGTTCGTTCTTTGGACAATTTCCACTTCATCTCTTGAAGAAATGAAGTTGAATTTTTCATTCGTGAAGTGTTAGTAGATCATGTGATAGAATGATGGGTCATTCCATCTGTCTCAAACAAAAGGTTATAAATGTTATCAAAAATACATAAGTCCATATATAGTGGGATTAATCATATATGGTTCCTAAAATGGACTTATACTTCATATATCATACTGCTTAATATAATAAAACTAGTTTCTATTAAACATGGACTTCCTGTAGGCCGGTGGTAGGCAATAAAGGCCAGTCGCACTTCGGTTGTGGGTTTGATTTCCATAGCCTTGTCCTACGCGATGGGCTGTCGTCCGTCCTGCAGGTTGTTCTTTTTCTAAAACTACATTACCATAACATCCCATAAATAATATCGAAAAAAACTTCTATCCTTAAATAATACTAACTTATGTTCAAAATAATTCATTCCAATCATTAGGCTTATCCATAATACTACAGTCCACTTTCATATTATAGTGAAAATGATTACTAGAGATTTCATATAACAAAAATGTTAATTCCATCATTGATCCCCATATATCATAAGATATTTCTTTTTGGTCACATTCCAAACATTTGAAGGCCTTAACCATGTATTCTCTTGAAAAATGAATACCCATTGGATCTTAGTGAAAACATGAATGCTGTAAAAAGTTATCTCTTTCCACATACCAAAATCCAAAAATTATATATACTCAAACCATGATATAACCTTCTTTTTATATCAGTCATGAGCTCATGAATACTATCAAACATTTAATTTTCTCCTTATCCCTTCATTATGCGCATATCATCTACTTTCCAAAAATATCTGAATAACCTTTCATGGTTACTAGTACCATTAATCATACACTTTCAAAACATAGGAAAGACAATAGTGTAACAATCCTTAGATGTATCTTTATTGCATAGTACCATGAGATTACTTATACAACATTACACTTGATAAACAAGTAATCATTCCACTACCTTCGTAAACCATTGACCGAGCTTCAACAATTCTTTCATCTCACATATCATTTGTAGTCTCTTCATCATCATCAACATAAATACTACCCATACGACCGTACTGATTCTCTTCATGAGACTTTCCCTTAGGGCATTGGTTTGCATAATGCCCGTATATTCCACATTTAAAACATTTAACCATTGTTGATGTCATAGCAATACCGTTATCCTCATCCATGGTGTTAACTGAACCGTTTCATTTGCACTTACTGGCTTTGTGTCCTTCTTTTCCACACCCAAATCATCTTCCAGTTCCTTTGAAACAATCTCCCCGATTCCTCTTCCCACATGATTTACAAGAGGGAAATTGAACTTTCTTTCCTCTATGATCATCATGAAACTCCATCTTTCTCTTATTATTTGAGTCAGGAAACTTACCAAAGTTGAGATTATTGATCATATTATGAGATTGCTGATTAGGCATAATAACGATGTTTGGACTTCCAAATCCCATTTCATTTGGTTTCTCATGAAGAATATCATTCCATTGTCCGTCATATCCTCCATTATCATGAATCTTCCTGTTTCCAGCAATTTTCTAAAACCCAAAAAAAATAGTGTGAGAGGAAAAAATCATGCTAGGGAAAACAACATAGTAAAGGGGGAGCACCCTCAATATCTAACATCTTAGGTTAAATTCTATGATTGTTACCGTAGTTCTAGGACTATATCCTATACGTATACTTATCCTTAGGTACATCCCTAGACATACCTTAGAAATATCTCTAGGGATCTCACTAACGTTTTTGCATCCTAGTTTCCAAAGGTTGACTAAACCTTTCCTCTGATACCAACTGTAGAGACCCGAAGCTTGACATACATGGACATTACATTACTTTTTCGGAATACTAAATACATAACAAAAACAGATACACAAGGACTGTAATAGTTTAGTGACTTTGGAAACTTGGAACGTAATCTTCTAATCGTGGTGAAAGATCTTCAAAATCTCCCATAAAGATCTTCCACTTTTTGTTTCCTTACCTAAAACCTTTCTTTTGATCCCGGGGGAAAATAAAACATAAAAAGGGTGAGCTCAAATTCTCAATAAGGGTAAGCATGGATAAAATAAAACATACCATAGACATTTGAACTTAAATACATGAACATAATGTTTAAACATCAAAATCATGAGCAATGACATAAAACATGGAAGTATATAAGGCATAGATCATAATAGAACATAAACCATTATAAAATAGAATGGGAATAAAACATGTAACTATGGAATCTATTAAGCACATGTAATGATTTCCATAGTAGCCAAGGCATTAATGCCAAGACCATCTTAGTGGACAAAGTCCCATTCTGAATCGAGTTCACTCCTCGTTTCAGTCCGGTAACACTGAACCGGATTAACGTACCGTTCCAGCCATGTCTATCTCATGAGATATAAAATCTTTACCCAATTCATTGGAGGGAGATATAGGTCCCACCAATCTCATAATGAAATCATTCTTACTTGTGCCACAAAAAAAACATACATCATTCATTATAACCCAACAAATAAAATGGGTTTCATAAACATCATCCCATCATCACATAATCCATATAAAAGAAATGGATATCATTTAATAATAAGAAAATTGAAACCATGTAAATCATAGAGACATTATATATGAAATAATGTTATCTTAGATGAAAAATTGTTTTTGATAAAACACTTGAAATGAATTCTTGAGGAAAATATCCTTTCTTCTTAAAAATCATTTTCTTTTCACAAAATGCCATGCAATTTTAAAAGAATAGGATTTTGTTTAAAATAGTCATGAAATCTTTTGGAGTAATCTTCATGAAAATAAGGCTTTATAAAACAATAAAAAACCTTTCATGACGTATACGTTAAAAAAACATTATTCTCGTACTTTTGTCGGAAAAGTCAAAAAGTACCTTGTAGGGTAAATAAAAGAAAGATTCCTTCCATACCATAGGGTAAACGTAAAAATGGGTAAAAAGTACTTTAAACATACATGAATACACTTTTATAAAACATGGACATGGATGATAGCAATAACCACAGTAATAACTTATAAATAAGCAATCTCGGATAAAAATGAGATTTGCAAAATTATCCCTTACCTTAGGTCCGATATGCTTTGTACGTATCCGAACCTACTGTATAATGATTTAAATAACATCACTGACCTATTACAGAATCATATTCATTGTTATGATATCATATATGTTTCACTTATGACTTTATATTACCCGTTCTTCTGTAAATTCAATGTTAAAGCATTGTTTTGGGTAAAATCATTTCATTTATCGTATGTTTTTCGACTTTTCGTTCTTGAAATTATTAATTATATCCTGATTTATATAATTCCAGAATTTAAAACATGATTTATTTATAATATATATTCATCATATACATATATATTATAGATCGATAAAAGGAATGAAATACACCGTTCATGGAGACGGTAGGCCGTACGTACGCATGAACGCTGTTTTCGTTTCCCTTTTGAATTGAATGGAATTAATAAAATGACATAAATTTATATATACATATATCCAGTATCATTATTATGTCATATATTTAATTATTATTTATTATATATACTTTATAATCATTCATGAATGGTTAACATGGAGAGTGAATCCCATCACGTCGTGGAGACGGAAGTCCATACGTACGCACGAGTGATGATATCATTCCCAAGATCATGGAATTGTATTAAAGTGTATGTATAATATTAAAGAATCAATATCACTTTACAATAGTCATATATATTAATTACTTTCACCCTTATACCCATCCAAGTAAGTTGGTGGTGGAAAATAGATTACACCACGGTGTGGAGATGGTATTCCGTACGTACGCACGCGCGGTGATTTCGTTTTTCGTTGGATGGATAGATGGTGAAATATGGTTGTTTCATACTTATAATAACATATAATTATATGAGTGATACTGATGTTATTACCTCATAATGAATAAACTAAAAAAGAAGAAGTGGAAGAAGAAATAATGTTGAAAGACTCAGTAATGCACATTACCTCTTCTTTGAAGCGCCTCTTTGAGACCTCCTCTTAGGGCACTAAAATTGGTCTTTGAAGAAGACCAGGACCTCTAGGATGTTTATAGAAAAGTGTAGAAGATAATTTGGCAGGGGTTGTCTGAGCTTGAAGGCTCAATGTGGTGTGAGGAAGAGAGGGAGGAGGTGCCCTTTTATAAGGGAGGAGAGGGGCACCTTTGGAATTCTTAAAAATATTAATTTATAATAAATCTAACCCAACTTAAAAAACACAAAAAATGACTCATATCCAAATATTAGATTATATAGGGTTTTCATCTCATCAACCAATCAAATTTAGACATCTTAGGAATTTATTTTATACATTATCAACTTGATTTATCCTTATTTAATCAATTTAATTTTATTTGTGGTAATAACATTCTAAATTTTAAATTATAACAAATATTTACTTATTTGTTGTGAATTGTCCATAATTTGATACTTTATAACATTTTATACCATATAAATTTAAATTTATAATTTTTAAATATTTTTGTGATTTTAAACAATTTTATAATATATTATTTTTATAAAATAACAATAGTGTCAATTTTGACACTATTCATTTATTTGAATTTAAATAAAATATATACAGAAGATATGTTCGAAATATAAGTTTTAATAGATTCATAAAAGGTAATATGTATATATAAAATTAGTGGAGAACATTAAATAGTTCATATAATATTTATTTTATTATTTTTAAAACCATTTATTTGGTTTATCTCTTAATAAAATAATTACTAAATCATTTTTTGTATAATTATTTAATATACTTATTTGTTGCATAAGAATTAAAAATAAAATCCTATGATGAAGATAAATCTATTACCTTTCAAAATAAAACTTTTAATAGAATTTTTCATCTTAAAATAAAAATATTTAAATTTTTATATTTATTAAATTATTAAGGTGACAAATTTGGAATCATTTAAAATAAAATAATATAAGTGTCATAATCCTCATAATAAGGATCCAAATGGTCACCAATTAGGAAAATGGATGATTAGGGTTTATATATACACTAATAATTACTTGTGTGATGATTTTTGAGCCTTTTGATATGTATTAATATTTCAATAAAAACTATATTATTGATTTTTCACTAAATAAATAATTTTTTCATCCCTATTGTGTCAAAATTAATGATAATTATTTATTACCTAAAAATTATAAATAAATTTATATGATGTATATAAGTTCATTATATTTCTTGAGACTATTCATGGTCGAATTTTCATGAATTTTATCACTAAATTAAAATTAATATACTTATAAGATTTAAGAGAGTGACATGTTGTCACATTCTTTAGTTTTAATAATAATTAAGTTATTTTCATGGACAAAAGTCCATTAAATGATTATAATCTGACCCTTAGGTGATATGGGTCGACGTTTAGTCATCCAATAGAATTTTGGCAGGTTTTAGGTTAATTTTATAATCTTATATTTACCCTTAATTACCCGATTTACCTTTAACTGTGGTGAATAAAATTTACCGTAGTTACTATTCATAAAGCCCAAAAATAAAAAGTAGCTTATTAAAATAATTTGGATCTACTGATTCCAAATATGGAATCCATTTTTCCAAATTCAATAGAAAAAATTTGCAGAAATTAAATTAAAATTAATCCCGTTGTCGAAAGAAAACAGGTTTTTGTTTAAAACATTGCAAAAGATTGAATTGATTTAATCTACGAATTCAAGGTAAAATCAACGATAATGACATAAATTATATTAAATGGTAAAAATATATTCTATTTATACTTTAAAACAATTCAATATTATAATTTAGCCACATAAGTTATTACGAAGAAAAAGTTTGTTTTTAATTAAAATATAGCATGTTTTTACTATTCATTAAAATATGAAAGTTATCAGAATAATATGAAAAATTTATCCAAGGTAAAATTTTATATCCTGATTCCAAATAATAATTTTATTTTTTAAAATTGAACTTATAAACACATCAAAAACTATATTTAAAGTTGGTGCGCCATCAAAAGGCAGCAAAACTGCATTTTTTTGAAAAATACTTATTTTATCCGAAAAATTTATTGTGTTCTTATACCATGTTCTAGAAAATGTGTAAGATAAATAATAATGTTATAAAATTCAAAATTTAGTTAATACTATTCATAACGTCTAGTTCATAATAATATTATAATAATATATCGTTGTTTAGTAACACCCGATATTGCGTACAACACACGCTATCGGGGAAGGTCGCGATTGCGTGTAATGCAAGCCAAGTCTGGGTTGCGTGTCGTGCAAGTTCCTTTTGGTGTAGTGTACAACACAAGAAATTAATGAAAATAAAAAGTATATTTTTCATAAAATCTCGGGTTGTTACAGTTCGATGGAGGCTTCAAGGGTCTTCGACGGTCTTTGGTGCACATCGTTGAAGGGATGATGGTGATCTGCAGTTGTGGATGCAGGTGTCGAGATGATGATGAGAGATATGATGATAGTGGAGACATATTTCCATGATGTGTGCAGTATTCCATGTGTGAACAGAGGGATTTTATTGATATGCAGTGATAGGTTCCCCTTTCACATTTGAAAAAGGCAGCGTGTTGATGGTTTTGGCGCGGTGATGTTGGCTCTTTTGAATCTTATTGAATTTTGAATTCTGTCAAAGTGGAATGTGTTTGTGAATTTATGCTGGTATGGATGTTTTTGTTGTAGGTTCCCACTTTTCCTCAAAGTGGAGTTTCAATAATATAAAAAAATTGATTTGGAGTTAATACTAGGGTTGATTCTGGAACTCATTATTTACTGATGGCATGTCCTAAAATAGGTTGGTGTAGGTTGTTTGGAAAACACGCTCATTATATGTATGTTTAGTGGATTAATTAATCAATGAATTCATTCATTCATTCATTTTTACCTAAATGAAATGTTTATAAGTATAATTCCGGGGATATTTCCCTAGGTTTAGCCTCATAATACTAGAATCTACCGAGAGATTCTCATTCCACCATCATTAACTAATCACCTCAGATGACGATAAATCACCGAATCATATCATATCAGAGTGAAACTAATGCATAAACATTCTTAAATCCTTAAAAACTGTATTCCGAGATTATGAACTATTCAATATCCTGGTAGGGATCATCAATTTATGGTTTACACCCTTGTCAATTAAATTTATGGAGCACATTAAACCCATCAATTGATCTGCACTAATTTAAAATCCTTAACTTGATCCCATGTACTGGATTTATTTATTTATTTTAATTGTTTCAATCCTAAAAATCCCAATTCTTGATTTTTTTTCAAACAGAACTTGGGAAATGATCCTCAAATCATTTTTTGTGATTTTATCCATAAATATCTTCACATTCATAACTGGTTGGACCCTGCAGTCCCATTTCGAAATCTCTGTGAGGCACCGAGCCTGATCGAAACCTCAAAATCATGAAAAAATCTCGTGTGAGGATAGAATCAATAAAAATATCACAAGTTTTGGTTTATTATAGGTTATATATGATCATTTCAATGATCTATGACCATATCTTCAATCTTGGAGGGATCATCAGTGTGTGGTTTGGATGGAGAATCCGCTGTGGATCAATAGAGACTAATTTCTAGTTAATTTTGGTCGAAAACATTGATCCTCAGATAGATAAATCTTTGTAGAGAGAAGATAGTGCCAAATTCAAAGCGATGAGGCATAAATTGAGGTGCAGATCATGTATATGGGATTCTGTAAAAAACCTAAATACACACCATTTTCAATGATGAACACACCTATTTTAGCCCTTAGGTGTGGCAGTTTGGGTTTTAGAAATCATAAGGATGGAATGATGAATATCTCTCCTACACACAGTGTACTCCTTCCTCGGATGGTCATCCCATGTGGTGGATCACACAAGTGGGATTCCGTGTAGAATTATAAGTCCAGGTACACGATCATGTACCAGAGCACACAGACACAGGAAGTGCACATGGATGACAACCCATATTAAGTGACATGCCATTTATCGAAGTACATAGAATCAACTTGAGTACACAAACATAGCCAAAAGGACACAACCCAGTCTCGATTAGTCTAGACACACCATATAGTCCCGTATCACGACGTGTATTAAAACATGGGTTGTAAGCCATATGCTATCTAGGGACACAACTATAGGGTTGATCATGAAAAAATTTTGTGTGGGTCCCCTGACACACTGTGTATCCCTTAGTTTATTTTCATGAATCTTCAAGGTTCTAAATCTCCTTGGTTTAGAATCATATTTTGGGACGCAAGTAACATTTCCTAATTGTTTTTCTATGTAGAATGAAATTGTTACCGCACTGTTGTTTTTGAGATACAATATGGAACATTTGAAGAATGAAACCCTTTTTGAGGTGACACCCAATGATGGTAGTGATCAGGCGGGATCACCATAGGATACTTATAGATTTGAACCCCCATCAGTGTCGACATGTATCCTCTATAGGTACTTTCTTGAGTAGAACCCCCTATCTGATTGTGTGTGGGTCCTTGATTACTAGAGTTGAAACCCCTATCACACATGGTAGTGGGTCCTCAAACTATATACTATAACCCCCATAAGTTTGGGTACATGTATTATACCTTCCAAGTGGATCCCCCTATAGAATAGGGAATGTGTCCTTGATGACCAGAGTGGAACCCCTGTCATACTAGGGTGTAGGTCCTTGTGACACTAGAGTGGAACCCCCATCATCTTCAGTATGAGTATTCTACAGACACTTATGGAGTGGAACCCATTGATGAATCCTATTATCGGAGTTGAATCCCCCTCAACATTGCAGCACAGTGGTGAGATGTGGGAATTCACACAGTTACTTCTGAGAAGATGCGTGGGATGTCGAGCATTGTTTAAATACAAGTGGAAGTGTCACCGACTCTTCTTCTAGGGAATATATGCGATTTTTATATCCCCTTTATATCTATTTTTTTTTATTTTGACTGAGAATATATATATATATATCCATACCTTGGATTTTGTTATTCTCTTTCCATGGGAGAAAAAGTCACATAGAGTATTCCATGTTCATTCTGTGTTTATCTTATATTGTTTGAATGAGTTTACTTTCCTTCTAGGGGTGGAAAAAACTATACCTATAGTTTATCTACTCATTGTGATGATCCCCCTTTGTTTGGATAAGATTTCTTTTTCTTTTTCTCTATGTTGAGCTGCAACTTTTGTAATTTTCTACTATCATTCAATATCCTATTGTATCAATTACTTATCCCCCTTCATATTTAGGGGAATCCTATTAGGTCTGTATATACTCACTCCTGCACGGGCCTTGATTTCAAATGTTGTGTCTTATGCCAAAAACAGGTTGGTCAATGAGGAATTTAGAGGATCTTAGGGATACCATGTTCTGTGGACCAAATATAGTGGTCGTATCTTGGAGGTCAGGAGTTGGGATCTCTCAGCAGTTTAATTTTCTAGTTTTTTCATGTTGGGATACTTTTTGGTTGGGCATATATTTTCCCCCATTACTTTTTTATTGCCATATCGTACTCTTATACACCCTGTAGGTTTTTCATGCTTGGTTTACTTTATAGTTATTTCAACTTATTTTCTTTTTTTCCTATGCACATTTTCATTGAGATGTTCTGGTGTGTTCATACAAGTACTAGGGAAATGCATCCCATTTAGGTTATGCATTGTGGTGCTTTTCCCCACCACTTGCCTATGGAAGTAGGCTTGGGGTAGTTGCGGCTTGAGCCCCAACATGGGTTATATAATGATAGATTGGTATCAGAGAAGTTCATTCCTTTGGATCATTTCTGGAGTAGTCTTATTATGAGGATTTGGTTGGGATTAGGGAAATAATGTCAGAGTGTATCAAGTGAATCTCTTAGGATAGTGAGTCTAGTGATGGTGTATTCTATGGAAATATCCTTCACCAGGACCTTAACTACCTCTTTATCAACTAGGAATACCAAGGCATTGGTTGTAGGGGTCAATGGTCCATGAATCATATAATATAGAGTCATTGACTTTCTTTCTTGAGTCAGCTCTCCATTGTTGTTTTAAATATATATGCTCATCTAACTATGGTTTGACTTGATAACTTTTAGGATGCCTCCATGATTACATACAACTAAAATACTAGTTAAAGATCATGATGGATATCTGATGAGAAATGAGGGCTCTATTAAAGGACCATATGATGAGATTCTCCATCAAGGTGGGTAGGTAGAAGATTCTATACCTATTAAGAATCATATCATATCAAAAGAGAAGGTCGAGGATGTGTACAGACTTGGTGCACTCCATGAGTTCTAGTACCAATGGTCAATGGGGTTTAGTGGTGATCCATGTCCTCTAGCAGTTGATGATTGGATTGATTTTGGGGTCCTTATCCTTATTCTTGTTCTTACATAACAGGTCAAGTTGTTTAACTAGAAGTTATCTATTTCCAGAGAGTAGCTGGGTGTTGGTGGAGTCTTTTTATGAAGATGAATAATATGTTGGAAATATAATGGCTATATTTCTAGAAATTGTTCCATGAAGAGTACTACCTCCCATTCTTGTGCTCTATTTGGATTCAATATCTTTTGGAGATACAACAATGAGGGATGATAGTGGCTGAGTATGAAGAAATGTTCATAGACATTATTCGACACTCCCTTGACATGATCCACACTAGTTTCTTCCAAGAATGAAAGTTTGATTAGAGAATCTGTAGAGATATATTTTCCAATTTGTTACCCATGTTCATTCCTAACTATACTGGGGTTCTAGAGAGGGCAGTATTTTGAGAGAGATTTTTGTCTAACAGACACAAGATAGTTGGAGCTAGTTGTGAGTTTCATAAATCTCAGTAGTCTACAATATCTAAAAGATTTCAGAAAATAGGGTCTTGACATACGACACCTTCCCATGAACAAAATCCAACATGTGGTATGGGGTATCATAGAGGGATAGGGTAGTCGGGGGAGGGGTAGTTCTTTTCTTGTGAAAGGTTCAGTCAGGCGGCATGATACTTCCTGACCAGACATACCAAGGGGTACATACATATAGCTCATGTACCCCTAAGATAAAGGCAATATTGTGACAAGGGATCTACTAGGTGAGGATAGGGTGGTCCTGATAGAGGTTGAGATAGAAGAGGATAAGTATGACCTAGGATTGGTGGAAAATTATATGAAATCCTTCCACCACCACCATAAGGAAACCCATGTCTGGCTCAAGGATCTGATAGTCAGGGCCGTAGACATCTGCGGGATTTGGATACTTATGACCCCACATCAAATGAGATGATCATTGGTATGATATGTGTTTATTCTAGACTTACTTTAGTATTAGTAGACATAGGTTTTTTAATTACTTTATCTATATACATCTACTATGACGGCTGGAGCTCCCATTTGAGGGGATACCTTAGCTTCTTCATCTATAGTTTTCCACTGGGAAAAATTCTTATACTAATATTTAAATATATAGATTAGTAGACAGAGGTTCATGTGGGACCTTTTGGTCATCATGATGGGACCCTATGATGTCAAATATGGTATGGATTATCTTTTCATTTTCAGATCCTAGATTGGATGTCACCATAGATGATTCAGATGCATTTTCACAAATGGGATGAGATTCACCATTAAAGGAATGATAAATATCATGGAAATATCAGTGGATTTTTTCAAGAAGGAGGACACAACCCATCACTAATCAGTTTGAGAGTATATCCCTCAGTGCCACAAGCTCTTTAGGAATCTAGATTCCTTCAGTTCTGGGGGATTACCTAGATGTCTTCCCTGAGGATATTCCAGGACTACCTCCATGGTGGTATATGAATTTTCCTATCAATATGCATCATGGTACCACTATAAAATATTCTAAGGAATATTAAATGGAACCCACTTTTCTATAGGAGCACTGATTAGGGTTGGATGACCTTCGAGAGAATGGTTTTGTCAGAACCATTATATCCCCCCAGGAGGATCCTGTCTTGTTCATGAAAAAGTTTGATGAGATATTTTAGTTTTTCATGGATTATAATCACCTAATTCATTCCATGATAAAGCAAAATTAACCCTTATAGAGGGTCGAAAACCTCTATGACCAGTTGAGAGGCACTAATTGGTTCTCTAAGATCGATATCCAATCTGGCTACCCCTAGTTGAGGGTTTGTGAGGGTGATATTCTAAATTTTTCATTCCATTGTTGCCACATACAATGTGAGTTCCAAGTTATTCCCTTTGGTCTAATGAATTCCCTTTCCTTGTTTATGGATTTGATGAAACATGTTTTCCAGCCATACATAGAGTAGTTTGTTCTTGTCTTCATCGATTACATACTCATCTACTCTTCATTAGGGGAGGAGCATGCAGATAACCTGATGATGGTTCTATATTTTCTTATAGGGCACAATATTTATGGGAATTCTTCGACGTTCTAGTTCAAGATTCATGATGATCACATATTAGGGAAAGAAATTTTGTAGCATGGTTTATCCATGAACCCAACAAAGGTCAATGAAGTTCTTGCTTTGGATCCATCCAAGAGCATATTAATGATGTGAAGTTTTCTTGGATTCGAGGGGTACTACATGTGTTTTATGGATGAATTCTATAGAGTTGTATCCCATTTAACCACCATAACATAGAAATGGTAGTTGTTTATCAGATTTGAGTAGTTCCATAAGGCCTTCTTGTTGTTTTTGATGAGGTTAATGAGTGCTCTAGTTTTGAGACTACCAAAGAAGGTTTTTGAGAATGTAGTGTATTACGATGCCTCTGGAGTTAGTCTCAACGATGTGTTGATGCAGTGTCTTAAAATTATCGCATATGGGTCAATGCGGTTGTGACCCCATGTGAAGAAGTACATGAATCACAACCTAGAGATGGTAGGTTTATTCTTCTCCTTGAGTATTTGGAGTCACTGCCATATAGGGGAGCACTTTGGGATTTTCTCATAACATCTGAGTATGAGGTATATCTTCACATAGAGAGACCTGAACCCAAGACATTAGTGTTTGTTTGAGTTCCTACAGGACGATGAATTTGGGACAATATATAATCTAGTGAAGTGAAATGTGGTAGTATAACCCCTTAGCATGAAGCCTTAGGATCACTTGGTATAAGAGTCATTAGAGCCGTTAGACTCCTTGCAGCTGACCCAGGTGGAGAAGGAGGTAAATTATTATTTTTTCAGTCAATGATATTGACTCTACCACTTCTATAGCATGTGAGAGAGTCCCAGATAGAAGAAATCAGTTGTGAGGTATTACGTGAGAAAATACCCACATGTGACACACCCGATAAATATTATGAAGGAGCAATTCAAAACATAATTTTTCAGGGATAGATGGTAGTTCTAATCACGATGTGGGAGAAGGTTATGAAAAAGTTCCACAATTCTAGCCTATCTATACATCCATGTGTGTGGAATATGTATAGAGACTATATGTGATAGTTCAATTGGTCTAAAATTAGACAAATTATAGCTATGTTCATCTCTCGGTGCCTCACCTTTCAGCAACTGAATGTTGGCTAACATGTTTCGGTTGGGTTGTTGAAGACTCTTGAGATCCCTATGTGGAAGTGGGATGGTATATCAATGGAAATTATGATAGGGAATCCACACAAAGTGAAATCTCATGATACCATTTCAGTGACAGTTAAAATACTCACAATGTTGTCACACTTCCTTTTTATCAGGGAGTAGATTTCAGTGTGTAATTTGTGGAATTTGTTTGTGTGGGAGATCATTTTCCATCTTGGGATTAACTCGATTATTATCTATGATAATGATGTGTGGTTTATATAATGATTGTGGAGAGTACAAAATGAGAAATTAAGGACCCAGATGAAGATGACTATAGACTTTTAGCCGTAGACCAATGGGAAGAACGAGTGCACTATCCCTGTGTTGGGGGATATCCTGAGGGATAGTGTGTTAGGAACTATATGGAGATGGAAGGATCCCATGACCTTGTCATGGTTTATGTACAAAAATATCTAACTCGCTACCATAAACATGGATCCTTTTTAAGTCTTGTACAGTAGATAATGACGGTCCACATTATAATGGATAGATATTTTGGATATAACTTTTTTGGTCCATAGATGGTTTATGTGGTGATAGATAAGGTCCATGTCATATGTGAGAAAATGAGGATGGACCAAAGAAAATAGAAATCTTACATAGATTTCCATCACAGGAACTGGGTGTTTGAGCTAGGATAAAATATTTTCTTGAGATACTTTCCACGATGATGATGGAAGAGGTTAGGCTGGGGAGGAAATATATCCCCTATGTTTGTATGGACATTTGAAATCATGTAATGGGTTGGTGAGGTTTTTTACCACCTTTCCATACCCCCATAACTAGAGAGGGTGCATGATATCATCTACATGTCACAACTGGGGAGATACCTCCATGAAAATATACATGTCATCAACTAGGGAGAGTTTGACATCAAATATGGATCCACATTTATGGAGCACCTAGTGGATATCGAGGATTGATAATAGAAGATCCTATATGTACATACCATTCCCTTGGTTATCATGTTGTGGTAACTTGAGAACATATAGGAGAGTTCCTAGGAGCATAAGAGAGAGATATGGGCTCAGTATCCTATGTTCTTTGTTTAGTTTTTTATTTCACAGATGAAATGTTTTATGGGGTGAATGAGGTATAGACATAGTTTTTTAAAGAAAGAAATATATCTATATAAATTTATAGATTTAGGTGCCATCATAACTTGTGATTCCAAGGAACAGTGTACCTGGAATTAACTTTATAAATATATTAAATATATTTTTTTGTTGGACACACACAATTTATTAAAAAAATTGTATAAATCTAAAAAAAGCTCAGATTTGAAATCCCAGACCATAGTTTAGTTTGGAACCTATTGTTTTCCCATGTATTAAACTAAAATAAGTCTATGTGGGGCATCCAGACACCTATCTCATTGGAGGTTTTTTCTGTGGATTAATTATTTAATTAATTCATTTATTCATTCATTTTTAACATAAAAATTTGTTAACAAATATATTTCCCTAGAAATTCTCCTTTGATTAGCCTTATAATCTCAGGATATTTTCAGAGATTCTCCTTCCACCTTAATTGGTTAATCCGCTCAGATGCCGATGAAAGGTCAAATCATAGAATATCAGAGTATAATGAATTTAGTGACATTCTTCAATGATTTGCGAGCATGTTTTTAATAAAAAATGACACAATATCTAGGTAGTACTCATCAATTCGTGGTTTATGAAATTTTTGATTAAATTAATTGATATGATCAACCCCTTATATTGATATATTCTAATTATGGCCCCTTGTAATTATGTCACGTACCGTATTTATTTGGTCTTCAATTTACTCTCTCATGAAAATACATGTTCTTCATTGTTGTATAGGAATGCTTCTAAAAGGATACATAATCCTTTGTTCTTGTTCTTGTCTCTCCAAATATATGTTCATTTATCACCAGTTAGACCAAGTGGTCATGATTCAACATTGTGGGATGGTTCCAAGCCTGATTGGACAACTACAATTGTGAAAACATCAAATGTAAGAAGTGGATCGATGAAATGAGCCCATATTTATGTTTGTTGTATGTTGTAGACGAGCATTTAAATGATTGAAGGTGGGATCTTCAAGGAAAGAGGTATTGGTGGCATGAGGGCTGGACGATGGAACCCCTATGGATCAACGAAGACTGACATCTAGAAAACAGTGGCCGAAATCCTCAATCCTTAGTTAGAATCACCTTTATTAGGTGAGGATAAGGCCAAATTTGAAGCGGTGAGGCCTGAATCGAGGCACATATCGTAGATATGGGATTGTATGAAAAACCTGACTGCACGCCATGTACAAGGATGAACAGACAACATGGATCACCATATGTGTGTTGGCTAGGGTTTTGGAAATCATAAGGATGGAACAACAAGTATCCCTCCAACACATCATGTATCCCGTCCCCAAATAGATTACCTCTGTGGTGGATCACATGGGTGGGATCCTATGTAGTAGTACACAATTATTTTCATGACCATCTTCTAGAGTAGACAGACATTGGAAGATCACACCAGTGGCCCCCCTTGTGAAGCGACACACCATGTACTGAAGTACACAAACATGCCTTGAGTACAGAGTCATGACTAAAAGCACACATCCTGGTCGCAGTTATTCTGGACATCCCACATAGCCCCCCTACATGGGGTGTATTACTACATGGGTTGAATATCATGTGCTATCTAGGGACATGATAAATAGGTGGAGTGGGACCACACATTTTGTGGGTCCCCTCCCACACCATGTACCACTTGGTTCAATTTTAAGAAAAATCACGATTATGTATCACTTTTGTTTGGAATTGGATTTTGGGTCATGAGTTGCCTTTATTAAGTGGTTTCTATGTTGAATGCAATGATGACCTCAGTTGTGACTTTCTTGATATGATGTGGAATGTTCTGGGCACAATGCACTTTTGAGGTGATGCCCAACTATGGTTGTGATCTGGAAATATCATTATAGCATTATTATAGATTGGAACTCATGATGTGGCATTAAAATCTACTAGCTTTCCATATATTTTTATTATGTTTTTAATAATTTATTTAATTAAATTTCTTACTATTTATTAATTAATTTCACTTTAATAATTTTATAGTATAATATTTTTAATTAATAAATATTTATACTCAATTTTTTATTTTCACATTCAATTTTTTTTAACGACCTTATGGGTTCCTTTTAATCTGGTAAAAAATCAATTTCATTTTTCCCATTTTAAATGTCATTAAAAGTATTTATTTTAATAATACATTAATTAAAACGTAATTTTTGTTATTATCAAAAAAATTTACAATTTAATATTTTTATTATGAAATTTTTATTTTA
Source organism: Viscum album (assembly GCA_963277665.1). NCBI lineage: Eukaryota > Viridiplantae > Streptophyta > Magnoliopsida > Santalales > Viscaceae > Viscum > Viscum album. The sequence goes on from OY728161.1 coordinate 435,635,199, forward strand.
TTCAATCAATTTTAAAATATAATATTATTTCAACAATTAATTTAATTCTTTAATTTGAATTTTTAATATCAATTTATTATATTAATTTAAAAGTTTTGTAATGGTCATTTTTTTAATTTTAGTTTTTTTTATTAATTATAGAATAATTTTTAAAATTTGATTTTATGTTTTTATTTTAATTAATTAATTTTACTTGTTTGTAATTTTTGTTTCTTAATTTATTAATTGTTCAATTTTTTATGTTTGTAGGTAAAAATTTCTCACCATCAGCCGAAGAACCTTTGAAAAAATTCCAACAGTTTCTCTTCCATTTGAAAAATATTCTATGTAATGGCTACTCAATTTGATACTTCAAGAACCTTGAAACAATGACTCTAGCGATTCATTGTTGTTTTTGACATTACCATCTGAAATAACCAACTGTTACTACTAGCCTCCTTCTTTCTTATGGGTTACCTTTACAATTCCACTTCACTCCACAATGGTGACTCCTCCTCATACAATTCACTATTACCACCGGGCTGCCACGAAGCCACCATTGGTCATAATTGTCATTGTTTCACAGATATAAAGCTAAAGAATCCTCACCACCATTTGACCCCACCAAACTAGATCTAACACTACCACGAGTCGAATCTCACATCGTAGTGAGAAAGGGGAAGCCACACTATATCTATATGTACCAGGAAATCATCGTTCGAGTATGAAGGGGAGATTACACCGCTACAACAAGGGGATGCTGACAGATATGAGTGTCGTTGTGAAGGGATGATGTCACCGCCACCACTGATGGCCACTGCCGTGATGCACTGTTGATGGAGGAAGACCCAAAGGACAAACTGCCATACGAAGAATTGATGTTAAACCACTCATTTCTACTCGAGGAAGACGTGCCACTGTGGAATCCAAGGATGAGCCATCAAAGGGAGAAGCAGCCATAGACATTGTATTGATCAATCTTCTAGATGAAACTACCCCTGCATATGGATAAGGGAGAAGTAGGGGGATGCAAAAAAAATAAATTAACAATAAAAAATTAATAAAATAAGAAAATATAAATAAATATTTTTTTTGTAATAACAATATTAATTAATTTAATAAATTAGTTTAAATAAAAATATTATCGAATAAATATATAATAACATTAATAATTCAAATTAAATAAATATAAATAAACATAATTAATAAATGCATAACTTTTATGATAATAACAAGTATTATAAAAAAATTGTAAATAAATTAACATAATGACATTTAAACTATAATTAAAATAATTTTCTTTTATAAGGTTATAAAAATATTAAAATTAATTAATAGTTTAATTAATAATAAATAATAATAAATAATTAATTTTTAAAATAAAATAATTAATTAAAATAATAGCTAATTAAAAGTGTAATAAATTAAAATAACAATTAATCAAGTAATTTTAACACCAAATTTTTATAAATTAATAATATAAATTTATATTAATCGAATAATTATAATAATTAATCAAATATTTAAATAAAAGTAATATTATAATCATCATAACATCTGAATAGTTTTTTTTTCATATTCCAACCGGGGCCCAATATATGTTTAGGTTCATGAAGAACTTTGGAGCGATGTTTGTTAGAGGGGTTTTTCTAGAGTTACATTCTAAGCACTCATTCCACGAGGCTGATGCCATAGGATCGGTGGCTTAGAGGAAAATAGGGAAGAAGTCGATGTTGAAATGGGTGACTAACTGGAAGATGAAATTAGAATTTCAAAAAACATAAGAAAAAGAAATTAGAGATAGTGGATTCAGTAATGATTCACATTCTGATCATTTTTTATGGAGACCATGGGCTAGACATGGGATTAAAGGCAGCGAGTAGTTCAGAGACGAAGATGAACCAGAATAGAGTAGCAGTAAGTGTAGTTTTGAGAGGTATATTTCATTCTCCTATTTTCAATTTCTTAATCTATTATTGATTTTTATTTAATTCATATTCTTATAATTATCAAAGGATAAATCTTTTAGTTCTTTGGGAATCAATTTCTACTGGTCTAATATTTTTATTATTCATTTGATATTTTTTACAAGAATTAGATCCAACCTGAGAGGTTGGTTCTTTTTATTAAACCATAAAATGTTTTTAATCCTTTCACTCATTAATTAAACACTCAATGATCTTGTAGAAATACCTATCATGGATACAATTCATAAATATTTAAATTCCAAACATTAGAAACTTCCGGTGAGGTTGTCATTGTTGATGTTTTTTTACAAATATAGTGTGTAAAGTCTTCTGGTGAAGAAGGATAAATGAAACATTTTATGAGGAGTCAATTAAATTTACATTTAAATGAAAAATTAATCTTTTAATACTAGTAGAGTTGTTCTTCCTGATCATTCTTTTTTTCTGATTATCTATTAGCACTCCTGTTCTCACTGCTCGTCCTCTATTACTGTTTCACTTTTGTTTTTTTAGTTTTCACTACATCTTAACACTTTCATCATCATCGATTCATAATCAACCTATTTCATTACATTTTTTTAATCAAATTTATGAGAAATGATAAAACAAAATATTTTCTCTCTGTTGACAACAGTGGGAATCTTTTGTAATTTTGGTTACTCTAACACATTTTTATCCTTCCATTAGGTTTAACCCTTCTTACAACTATAATATAGTTTGTATGAGTTATATGTTTTTAAACATTGAAATGTATTAAATGATGAGAGTCTCATGTTTTTGGAATCATTTCCGTGGAGGGCTTCTAGAGACCACTTGTCAAATATAAAAAACCAAAAAAAATCTAATATAAAAAAAATTTAAAAAATTTAAAATTGAAAAATGTTTCTAAAAAAATTATTTCTGTTTTCATGTACTTGCAGTTTCTTTTGTTTCTTCATTTTTCTATTATTTTCAATTATCTTTCAATGTTTGTCACTACTTGCTATTGTTTTTCTGAATTTCATCTTTTTTACCCACTGTATGAGAATACGGTAATCTATTGATAGATTAGATCCCATATACCCTAAAATTAAAAAAAACAACTTCTCTAGAAAAGAAAATAAATACATAAATAAAGAAATTATGATAGAGGGTTATTGCAAATAATAATCATCCAAACATTCCCCCTGAACTTTTATAAGAAAATGAGAGCCCCAGGATAAGGGATTTCCAACTCTTTCAAGTTTAAAGTATTCTTTCTTCTATTAGACTTTCACCTAGATCCATAAATTATGAACTAAATCAATCTCACTTATCAAAACTTCCATTATACAATGGACTCTCTAATGTGGAATATCTAGACTTCATTACACATTTCTATAACACTATGAAAGAATTTCCACTTTTACAACTCATGGAAAATGGACATTGATTGAGAGTATTTCCATTTTTCCTTAAAGGGAATGATAGAAAGTGGTTTCTATGTCTAGATGAGAATATTATTGAGAATAATGACCAAGTCTAAAATTTATTTTTTCATGAAAATTTACCCTTAATGACTTACAGAAGAATATAGAACCAGAATGATATGTTTTTACCAAGAGGTTTCTGAATCATTTTAGGAGGTTTTGGATAGAATTAGAGACATTCTTAAGTTGTGTCCCATTCATCAAATCATATACCATGTTCTCATAAACACCTTCTATTAAGGGTTTTCCTCTTTTGGTCATAACTTTTTTGACCAATCTATTGGGGGAAATTAAAATCATAAATCTAATTAAATGTTAAGAAAAGTTTTCGACAACCACTACTTTGAACTCTCAACATAAAAATACTTGAAGGAAAGGAGTTAACATAAATGTTAAGATATATGTTATGAAATAGATATAAAATAACAAATTTTTGAAATAAAAAACAAACATCAAACCGTAATGAAAAAAATAAAAACTATCTATAAATGAAGTGGGATTTTAAAATCAAAACCAATCACATAGATAACTTTATTACCAGTGTAGAATGTTTCGGCACACTGAAAAATTCTGCCAAAACATTGACATGATATCCCAACAACAAAATTCAAACATTGTGAACTATGGTCCTAGTATTCCTTCCAATGATGATCCCTTTTTAACTAACTATAACCATGTATATAGAAAACCATCATAACTTGTCATAGAATGAACCATGTAGGATATAGAAACCAACTTACTTTGGTTACCAAAACCAACGAAGTCAACAATGTCAAAATCAACTAAGGGGTGAACCTTCAAATTCACATGGAAATTTGGAGGGTCAAATGTTTTCTAAAATTTATAAAATCTTAAATTTAATGGACTCACAAGATAAAAAATCTTAAACTCATCTTGATAATAAATATTCCCAACATGATTCATAAAAAATCCATTATGATGTTATAAGGGAAAAATGGAAACTCAATTGGGCCATCTAGCTAGAGACATTACATATAGGTATAGGGGAAAGATACCTAATACAAATGAATTAAACCCTGGTGATATTATAATGACTGTGATATCAAGGAGTTAGATAAATAATCAAATTGCAACTGAAAATGTCTCCAAAAATTCCCAATATAGAAAATAAAATGAATCTAAAAACAAAAATCTTATTGTCCCTGAATCTGGAAAGCATGAGTTAAATGTTGAAATTGAAGACATTGTCAATTTTTCACCTGAAAGAAAAGTTAATTTATATTAACTGAGTAAGAAAAAGTGTAAAGAAAAAATTATTGTATAAAAGAGTGGCATACCTATTCTTCTATGTAATGTCTCCCCACCCGTCCCTTTCCTAGAAAAACTAAAACCCAAAAGTAACAATAAGGCTTAAATTCTTCAGATCCTTGGTCTTTTAACCAATATATGAGTGAATATACCATTTATAAAATCCTTGATTCAAATTCCATTTACCTCAAATATCATAAAAAATATTTCAATCAAAAAAATCTAGAAAATATATCCCTATATAGCCTCATTGATGAGTGTAGTGATATAGTCCAAATGAAAATCCCATCAACACTCAATGACCTAGGTAGTTTTTTCATTCACTACACTTTTAGGAATAATAGTAAACTAAAATATCTATGTGACTTAAGTGCTAGTATCAATTTATTCCCACACTCACTATTTCAAAAGTTGAGATTTGGTGTTCTTCAACCCACTATGGTCGTCCTATAGTTTGCTGACTACTGTTTCACATATCCCATGGGAGGGTAGGTGATCTTCTTGAAGGACCCTAGAACACCCTGAGAGGAGAGGGGTGAATCAAGGTGTCTAAATTTTCTTTTAAACATTATGGATCTTTTTAAATGTTTCTAGGAACCTGTTAAACCTGTATGAAGAGAAATATCAGAAAACAAACAATCACATGCAAAGCAATGACACAACAATTTTACTTGGTTCACTACTAAGGGCTACGTCCAAAGAGCATACACCGACAGTGTTTTAGTCATACCAAAAACCTTTTATATTCTCATGTTGTGTATTATAGGAGTTTGGGAATAGTAACTCATTCCCAAGTGCACTTCCATTACAAGGTTTTAGAGATATCATACAGCTTCCCTCAGATCACTTCCACTGACTCCCCCTTGATCACTGCATTGGAAGAATCATCACTAAGTTTATCAACATGAAGGTTGCCTCAATGGTTTAAAATTAAATGATGCATCCTAAACAGTAAATGTATTGTATTTTGAAGTCCTATAATCACCCACAGATGTAATTTATTGTGGCATCCCACCTTTTTATTACATAACATTTCATTACATTTTACAAACAGAGGATCTTTAAAGTCTAGTGTCTTGGAAATCAGGAACAATAAAACATGAATACAACATAAAAAATTCTTTTAATCCACTTGTAAGGATTCATCATAAGATCATCCTAAGTAAAATTACTTCCTTTCATATCCTGGAGACATACATCAAAGTAAAGGGTGACCAGAAGACCCAGTAAGGGTAAACAAGGGAATCTGTGTACTTGTGTTATCAATAATAAATTGAATAAAAACATAAATACATGAGCAATGTAAGTATAAGAAAATCATAATGAAAATAACGAGAAACATAACTTGAATATGTGGCTACACCATTTAATTTAGACATTCATTATCATATCACCAAGGTCCATCCCCAAGGTGTCATAAAAATTACCAAGGTTATTCACCAAGGTATCGTAAAACTTTTCATCTCTAGAGATTAATTTTTTACCAAATGCATTGGAGCGCTATCAAGTGTCACCCTTAAAATTTCTTTACTTATATGTGATCCAAATAGATCATAATCAAACATTTTATAAATTACCCATGGAGAATAATAGAAATGGGTTTCATTTCAAAATCGTGACGTTTTAAAAGCTCTTAAAAATAAGATCATTATATCATTTGTAACTCATGGAAAGGAAGTGAGGGTTTTATGTATATAAATTCTAGAATCAAATATATCATATTTATATTTATATGAACACCCATAGACACTAAATAGGTCTGGGTATTCACATAAATAAACAAGGGATTTTCTGGAGAGAAAGAGATTGAAATTCTACAGCATAACATTTATATAACATGGTTTTAGAAAATAATAAAAAGAGAGGGTAAAAGGGTAAAAAACTCATAAATAACTTTTAATACAGTATAATTACAGAATAACATGGAGATAAGAACATGGTATGGAAATTTGAATGATATACCACATGAAAAGGAAACTTGAGTGAAAAGAGAATATGTTATTTCTTTTATGAGAAATTCAGCAGCCTAACGGCGTCAATTAAAAATTCAGAAATCAAATTGATGAGAGAGAAAAGGGTCTCTCAAAAATTAGACATGAAATGGTAAGTAATGAAAAAATATAAGAACATACCCTAAACATAGATAGATGGAAACTAGAAGACACAACATAAAGGAAGTCATGACTTAAAAGAGGGTGAAAGAATCCCTTACCTTAAAGAGTAACTTTGAAAGCGTGATGTTCAGGACCTTGGGAGGATTGAGGGCACCTTGGGAGGACTATTTGGGAGGTAAGTGGACCATAAATTCGTTTAGGAGAATTTTTAAATGAAATGAATGAGAGAACGTCTTGTTATTTATAAGAGAAGTGAGGGGACAAGTCATTAATGGCCAAGTGACACCTCTTCGGTGGTATTGGATAAATCATGGGCTTGACCATGGTATTGGCCACGCGGGATACCTCATACCTTATCTTACAATTCATAAGTCTACCAGAATGATTAAATAATTATTAAATCCTTAATGATGTCATTAAACACCCGAAACTAAAAACTGTATTTTCACTATTCATCAAAAATTCAACTTTTTCAGAAAAATCCCCAAAAATCACCTTAACCTAATATCGATGATCTGAATTCAAAAACTGAACTCCATTTTATAAAAAAAATTCTAAATATTTTTAATTTAATTTTTAAATAAAATACACTATTCACCTGAAAAAACTAATACTTAACCTAATAATTTCTAAAATAGTTATTTACCTATTTTATAGAATCACATTACATAATCATGGTGCCTAAATTATTTTAATACTTTCTAAAGTGAGGTAACTTAATTCATTTGGTCACATTACTAATCATAAGTGTAAAATCAGTATTCATAATTTACTATTCACCAAAAATCAAGTTGATCTTATTAGACTCCAAATTTCTTACTGAACAGATTTACAGAAGACCATTTTTTGAAAATCATTACACATTATTAGTTATTTATGGTTTACAAACATATTTTAAAATATAATTTTTTTCAAAATTCATCAATAATATACATATTATATTTATCTGGACATTTGAAAATTCAAAAACTTCACCATAAGAAGAAAGCACCAATTTATTTATCTCAAAGGATTATACAAAGCAGTTACGGTCTTATTACATAGCCCCTTATAACCCCAACATAGGACCTAAGTGTAAGGTGTGATAAGGTGAGAGAATCTGAGGGCGGCTCGGCCAACATTGCACGAGTAGTGATTTCTATTAGCTTGAACTTCTCCCAAAGGCAATTCCATTCCAGCTTCACACGGTGATGTTCAGCTTGGGTTTGGTCTAGAGCAGAGCCCAGTGGTGCTACCTCCTTCCCAAGTTCTGTCAGATGGGCTTTGATCAGCCCGAGACTACTGGATGGGGCCATCGAATCTTATTTCTGTATTAATTAACCAAGATCACTTGTTTTATAGACAAAATCACAACATTAATAGTTTAGTTTCCAACGGTCATATTGACCAACGGTCATATAATAGTTGAAACCCAGCGATATCATTTTATTTATACACATTATATTAAATGAAATAGTTTTGTTGAGTATAAAATAAAATAACACACAAAATTAGGAAATGAAAATTATTAAAAAGTTCGGGTCGTTACATTAATTTTCCAATTCACTAATATGTTATAGAAATTAATTTGGAAAACAAATTTGGTCAATTTTCAAGCTTCCTTGGGTGTTCCACGTACTATGTTCTGGGTATGGTGTGTGGACCACTTACGCTGCATGCCACTACTATTTCCACATACTGTCCAAATATTTGGTGAACTACCATGATCTGCGTACTACCTTACTTTTCATACTACTCATCTTTTCCATGTATCGTCCTACTACACGTACTGCCTTGCTCCGCTTTTATTGCAATAGCTTCCTCTATAAACCACACTCTCTTCCATGGACTTTGTTCTATTCATGGATGATTCTCTCAACATAATGAATTTTCCTCCATGAACCACTTCAGACTTCACCGGATTTCTTCTAAGAATATTAATTTCCAATATTGTCACTTAATAAAGGGGATTACTTCTATATAAATAGGCACAAAACTCTACAAAATTTTTAAATTTGATTTACCCAAATTTTCAATGTGGGATAATCTTCACTATATAATGAACTCCATCTGCATACTATTTGACTCTTCTGTGTACCGTCACTGTGAACCATTTCGGTTTTATACGTCGCTCTTTGTACCATTCCCGCGGCTAGGTATATAGCCACAAATTATTTTAGGAATATGCTATGTGGTCCATGTTCTGAGGTACGTGGTTCCATTATTTTTCCTATTTTCTTTGTCATTTTTCATACCATTCACTCCTATGATAAAAACCATTCTATTTAAACACCAAACTCCCGATTGTGAGGCCCAAAAATTTGGAAAACACTAGGAAACTATGCCATCTTCAATATTGTATTCATCCTCAAATGTATGAACTCAGTCCTTTTGAACTTCCTAGACATCCATGTGAAGATTGACAAAAAAGAGAAACCAAAATCCATTATTCCCATCAAGTTTCCTTGGTTCAAACAATTTCCACCTTTGGGTTTGTTGGAAATCTCCTAATAAATTTACTGATTTTCCAGCTATAATAAAAACCTGAACGTTTAGGAAACAACCCATCCATCACTATAAGTCTACGTGGGAAATGATTGGTGAAGAAAAAAATAGAGAGGATGTTCTCATTATTTTTTTATTCTTCATATTTCCTGTATCTATAAAAAAACAGATTACCCTCCATTGAATTTATCCATTCTCCCTCATTGTCAATAAACCCTATGCACCAAATCTTCACTTTTATTGTAAAAAACATGTTCCCCCTAGATATTATCTCCCCCATAAACCGACATCATTTCCATAAAAAATTAAAAATAGTTAAAACCACTAGTGTGAGGGGAATATCGTAACGTCCTTATGCACTGGGATGTGGCTGAACACCGAGGTTCAACCGATGTTTCTCAAACATAGCCACTAACAGTGGCTTGGTCCTAATGTCAGCCACTAACAGTGGCTTGGTACTAATGTCAGCCACTTACTCATCAGTTCAATCATGGTCCAATTTGATCATGCCTCGTTCAAATTTTTACTTAATAAAGTGATATTTAAATTAATGTAATTTCCATGTAATTTTATTTATAAATAAATGGTAATTTTACTAGTCCACAAAAATTGATGACATGTGATTCTGAGGCTCGGAGTGCCCGAAATGAATTTCTGAACTTTTTTTTTCTTGTAAACTCAGTAAACGTGCAAGTGGGTTTTTCTAAATTTTGAACTGGTGCTCGGAATTGAAATCTGATGGTACTGTTGAACTCCCAGTGCTGATATTCTCTTAATAATACATTCACCTCGATGACAGTTGGTCAAGGGTGAAAGATAATTTTTTGGGTTTTTTCGTGGGAATTATAAAATAAAATAAACACACGTTTTATTTTTTTTGTTGTAACCACCCTCCATGTGGAAGTTGAGAAGTGGGGTAAACCAGACCTTAACCTCCCATAAGAGGTTATGGTGGTGGTGTCCACCCGAGGTCTAAATCTCTTCGACTCCCTCATTAAAGTGGAGGAGCCTCTTGAGCTTCCTCCATATTAACTTTACCAACCCTCCATATTTAATTGTGCCAACTCATGGTATCCTCCAATTTGAATTTTATTCCAACACAACCCATTTATTGTTGCCAATTAATTAATCCAACTTGATTTTCCAAAAAATCAAATAGATAAACATATTTTATTTGGTTGGCTATTCATTTGTTGGAAAAGTGTTGGAAAATGAGGATTGGAAGAACTTGGGAGAAATCCCTCCAAAGATGAATGCCCCACCAATGAAAAACGTAGACCTACTTCGACCTCCTTCCTCGGGACGTCTTCTGACATCGGATAACCAATGTCTACGGAGAATCAACGACCATACTAACTTCTTGCGCCAACATCATAGAGAAAACAAGGTAGGGGGTTTCTTCTGTGATAGTACTTTTCCTATATTCTTAACTTGGTTTCTTTTGCTGTTTGGGAATAGAACATTGAGAGAAGTTGTAAGCTTTACATTCTTCTTTATTGTTGAGCTATATGCTACCACCCTAATGCGGAAGGTATGTGCCAAACCAACATGGCCCGAAACTTCGGAAAATCTTGTGGTGGTCTTCGGGATGGAGAAGGATGAAAACCATCTATGGTTGGGACATGAGAATGGTGGCCGGCACTGCTGCAAGCCACAATTAATGTGACGACAAAACAGCGTGGCCCCATGGTCACCGCTACCGCCTCGTGGCTACTGTGTTGACCGCGACCACCACCATCATCTGCGGCTTCACGCCGCCACACTGCGGAGGTGCCACCCCCCGGCTGAGGTGCTGCCCCATGACTGCGGCGCTGCCCCGTGGCCGAGGCGCTACCCCGTGGCTAAGTCACTGCCCCACAGTTGGACTGCCGACCCACGCCAGGCTGAGCCGCCAGCCCATGGCCAGACCGCCATCCTGCAGTCTATTTGTCGACCCGTGGTTGGACCGCCGACTCGTGATCGGTCTGCCGCCCCTGCGGCCGGTTCTCTGCCAATGCGGCCTGTTCGCGTCCTCACGGCCGGTATGCCACCGTCGCGGCCGATCCATCACCCTTGCTTATTTCCCACCAACCTCGTGGCCGGTTTGCACCCTCGAGGCCATTCCGCACTCTCATGGTACCCATGGCCTCCAGGACTAAAAGGCTAATAACTCACAGACCGGACATCCGATTGATGCACCGTCTATTGCGTTGATACCCCTATGACATGGAAGACCTTTGAGATACTTCTTAGTGGGAATTCGTGGTAGTTGGAGTATTAACTAGTAGCTTGTGGAGCAGATCCTCACAGAGACGAGTGAGCTTAGTGAGAGAACCCAGTGGCTGGCTGAGAGTTGATGACTGCAAACTGTTTCGACTCAGAGTGACTTGACAGGCCCAGTGGGGAGTGCCTTGGTGATGCGGCAGACCCACGATAGTCGACATGTGGAGTACCTCAGTAGGACCAGTGGGGAGCACCTTGGTGACGCGGCAGACCCACGATGAGGAGCGCCTTGGTGACATGGCAGATCCACGGTACTCGACAGGAGGAGTACCTCTGCAGTCCAAGGTTAGTGGGAAGCGCGTTTGTGTGACACGGTAGGCCCACTGTACTCTATAGAGGAGGAGTTCTCCAGCAGCCGAGGTATTTGAAAATGTGACTGGAGATGTTACTTGATACTACCTCTAGAATAAATCCTAGTGTGAGCTGAGTCAGTATCTCTGTGATTTTCCTCATGATTGAGATGGATTACATGATAACTTAGGTATATGTATTGGAATATATATAAGTAGGGTTGTCTGTTGATTTCATACTTTTTGGTTTATCCTTGGTGGATTTTTGTGAGACCGCGAGTATATTGGGGTACCTACTGAGTATCGTTATACTCACCCCTGCACGGGCTATGCTCGCACCTTGTTGTGTTGGATGGAGACAATTGACATCACTCTTTTGGCTATACAGTTTGCTTGTGTTTGTATCTTGCTATGTGCTTGGTTACGTGAGTTTTCAGGTTATAAATGCAATACCATCATAGTTTTAGGGAAACTTTCTTTCGGTTCTAGTTGCCAGCCCTTGGCCTATGGAATGTGGGCTTGGGGTAGTCATGACACGGGCCCCAGGGGACGGGTCGTGACAAATTAGTATCAGAGGAGCCAGTTCTACCATAGAACATAGGATTATGATCATTTAAACAACAATAGTGTTAAGTTTTATGAGTGTGGTTATCAGTTTAGGGAATACAGTGTTGGTGCAGCGACTGATATATCCATACACCAGGACCCTAAATTCTGATTTCCGACTCAGTGAATGAAAAAACTGATTGCGTCTGTGTTTTCAAGAGATTTATTTGTAATATCTTTAGTCATCTCACCGGGTATAACTTATTGACCGTGGCACACCTGTATATTTTCATGATGCCTCCAAAAAGACAACCATTTATGGTTCTGAGAGTTATACACACTGATATCCCACCAAGCGATGAGGCCTCGATGCAGGGCCCTTTTCCAGTAGAGGCCTCAGTGGAGGCACCAACGGTACCATTACCTGTTGGGACAACGATCGAACCATCCCTAGCAGGAGACAACGTATGCCACTTGAGTGAATTACATGAGTTCCAGTGCCAGAGGCCACCCAGTTTCAGGGGAGAGACGGACCCACAGGCAGCTGAGGATTGGCTGGAGGCTGTGCTGAGAGTCTTCTGGATCGTAGGGACACCAGCTGATTAGATGGTGATCCTTTCCGCCAGCCTTCTATAGGCAGTAGCAGGAAGATAGTGGAGCTTCATGCTCAAGGTTCAAGACATGGTGACGCTTCTCTGGGAAGACTTCGAGTGCCTGTTTCGGGAAGAGTTTGTTCCAGTGACTCTTCAGACAGTGCACATACAGGAGATTCTCCATCTGCAGTAGGGCAACATGGCTATAGCTCAGTACTCAGCAAGGTTCACAGACCTCTCACATTACTCCACAGATATAGTGCGAGACCCATTCTTTTGGGCCCGGACCTTCGAGAAGGGGCTCAAGTTGAAGATCAGGACTTCAATGATTGCACTCAGCATCCCGACGCATGCATGGGTGTTAGAGAGAGACCTCTTGGTGGAGAGTTTACTTGCTGAGGAGTCACTAGTAGTGAGACCCAGCACTAGTCGTCACGCAGCGGAGTCTTCTATAGCTGGAAAGAGACATATTTTGCAAAGGTCCAAGAGGACCAAACCAACATGTGGACGAACGCATGACTGAAGATCAGTTGTCCGGGGCACCCGAGGCGGAGATAGACAAGCTAGGAGCAGATAGTGTTACGCATGCAGCGGGCAGGGTCACATGGCCCGTGACTATCTGACCTGTTGTATGGATGATCAGAAGCTGGTCCAAGGACCACCCAGGCGGAGACAAAGATTTAATCGAGTTGGTCCTCAGGGAGCAAACAGACATGGTAGAGGAGCTAGCCGAGCAGCTGGTGGTGGGAGATGATTTGAGATGTTACCACCACTACCACCAGGAGGTCCACCCCAACCGCAGGGAGTAGGTGGACATGGGAGAGCTCATCTCTAGGTAGTTGAGGCTTATGATGATAGTGTTTTAGAGATGATACGAGTTATTATTTTTGTCTACTCCACCTTATCTTTAGTAATTATAAACACATGTTCTAGTCATTATTCTATTGCCACTTCCCTCATTCGGAGCTTGGAGATACCAACAGATCCATTGGCTCAATCCTTACATCTAAAGACTCCTGCGGGAGAAAAGTCGATGATTACACACTGATTTCGGCAGTGATATCTTACTCCAGGAGGTGAGAGTTTCGGCTGGGATCTCCTAGTAGCAGTGTCGAGGCCTTACGACATCATCTTGGCTATGGACTGGTTATCTACAGTCCATGCTCAAATTGATTGTATTAGGTGCAAAGAGCAGTGTGTCCGCACAGATGGGACCTGGTTTACCTTCACTGGCAAGAAGGGAGCCTTTATAGCACAATATGGACTTGCTCGGAGAAGAGTGCAGCCGATAACTCATCAGTTGGTTAGCCGTACCCTCAGAGCGGTTGATGTGGAGAGTCCGAGTTATCCTGAAGTGGTGGACCAGCACATAGATTTCTTCCCTCATGATGTTATGGATCTACCTCCTCGTAGAGAGGGGGACTTTTACATAGACTTGTACCCTGAGACGACACCGATATCTACACTAGCGTATTAGATGGCTCCCGTAGAGTTTCATGAGCTGTGATTACAACTAGAGGACTTGCAGGTGAAGAGATTCATCTGACCTAGTGTTTCTCCCTGGGCAACCCCAATTTTGTTTTCCACGAAAGAAGATGGGAGCTTCAGACTTTGTGTTGACTATCGACACCTAAACTAGGTGACCGTGATGAACAAATACCCACTCCCAAGGATTAACGACCTCTCTGATTAGCTAAAGGGAGCACAGCGGTTCTCGAAGATATACCTCAGATCAGGCTATCACCAGCTCAGAGTGCGAGATGAGGATCTGAAGAAGACAACATTAAGGTGTCGATACGACCACTACGAGTTCTTAATTATGCCATTCGGCATAACCAACACTCCAGTAGTGTTCATGGGAATCATGAACATGATCCTTCTACTGTACCTTGATCACTTCGTATTAGTCTTCATCGACGACATTCTGATCTACTCGACAATTGGGGGGGGATGCCTACCATTTACGGGTTGTACTACACACACTCCGAGAGCACCAAATTTATGGTAAGCTCTCGAAGTTCCAGTTCTGGATATGAGAGGTTTACTTTCTATAATATGTCAAATCGGAGGCTGAGGTTGTAGTGGATCCAGCAATGATTTGTGCGGTACATGCTTGGGAGCCACCCAGGAGTGTGACGGAGGTACGGAGTTTCCAGGGATTGGATGGATACTACTGCAGATTTGTGCCAGATTTCTCCAGAGTTGCAGCACCTCTATCAGCGTTGAGGAAGAAGGGGCAACCCTTCGTGTAGTTAGACAAATTCCAGCAGAGCTATCAGGAGCTGAGGCAGAGGCTGACTAGTGCCCCTGTCTTGGGGCTTCCAGAGGAAGGCGTAGGGTATGTAGTCTACTGCGACACATCCGGGACTGAAATCAGATCTGTCCTGATACAGGAGAGAGTAGTGATCGCATTTGGTTCTCGACATCTGAGATATAATGAGAAGAACTATGCTACCCATGATCTAGAGATAGCGGAAATTGTTTTCACCAAGAATATGTGGCGACACTATCTGATGGCTGAGCATTTTATAGTCTACTATGATCAGAAGAGTCTCAGTTATATCTTCTCTCAGAATGACCTGAACCTGAGACAACGATGTTGGATTGAGTTCCTCCATGACTATAACATCAAGATAGTATATACTCCAGGGATGGGGAATGTCTTAGAAGATTTACTCAGCAGTAGATCTAGTATATAGCTGCTAGGAAAGGCGACCAAGTAGCTGGCCGCTTTGCAGATATCCTTTGTGGATCAAGATGGAGAATCTTTTCTTCAGTCTCTTACAGTCACTCCCCCACTTATTCAGTGAGTTAGGGAGAATCAACATGCAGACACTGACTGCGAGACTCTATGTGCTCAAATATCCATAAGGTAGACACTTGATGGATTTTATGATGGTGGGGAGCATTCCATTCTCTTCAGAGGACGTATCATGGAACTAGTGTCACTTCAAGAGGATATGTTGATGGAGTTCCACACATCCCCTCTAGCAGTACATCTAGGAGTGGTGAAGATGTATTAGAACCTCAGACGACAGCACTTGTGTCCATGAATGAAGAAAGAAGTAGGAGTTTTTGTCTCTCGATGCCTCACTTTTCAGCAAGTGAAGGTAGATCATCAGGTACCAACAGACTTGGTTCATCCTGTAGAGGTCCCAAATTGGATGTGGGATGGTATATACATGGATTTCGTGACAGGACCCCCATGTACATCTAGGGGTCACGACTCTATTTGAGTGATCGTCAACTGACTCACCAAGTCGACTCACTTCCTACCGATCAGAGAGCATGGCTCAGTGGGGAGATTGGGATGCCTCTATGTGGAGAATATTGTGCGATTACATGGAGACCCCTCGACAATTGTCTCCAATCGTGATGCACATTTTACTTCCCAACTATGGAAGGGATTGCAGAAGGCCTTCAGGACGCAGTTTCATTTGAGCACCACCTTCTATCCTCAGATGAATGATTAGACTGACTAGACCATTCATACCCTCGAGGACATGATGCATGCTTGTTTCCTCGACTTTGGTCGCAGTTGGGAGGATCACTTGCCTTTGGTGAATTTTTCCTACAACAACAACTATCACTCCACCATTGTGAAGGAACCTTTCGAGGCATTGTACGGGAGACCTTGAAAATAACCTTTGTATTGGACTAACCCAGGGGAGTCAGCACTTGTGGGACCAGAGATGGTCTGGGCTTCCACAATGAAGGTGAAGATCATCTAGTAGAAGATGAATACTACACAGACTAGGTAAAAGTCGTATGCTGATAGGAGATGGAGATCTCTGGAGTTCAAAGATGGTGACCACGTCTTTCAATGGGTCTCATCTCAATGAGGTTTGTGGAGATTTATCTGAGGTGGCAAGTTATCTCCAAGGTTCATTGGACCTTTTCAGGTCCTCAACAGAGTTGGAGAGGTGGCTTACCGCTTAGCTCTCGAACTCATTTTCATCATGTGCATGAATTTTTTCATGTATCCCAGCTAAGGAGATATGTGCATGACCCTTCTCACATCATCGACCATGGTGTGCTGGACGTCGACAATGGGGAGAATTTTATGGAGGTTTCAGTAGAGATTGAGGATCGATAAGAGTGGGTCCTTCATGGGTAGTCGATACCTCTGGTGCATGTTCATTGGTAGAACGAGAACCTCCAGGAGAGTACATGGGAGTGGGAGGCTCTGATGCTTGATTAGTACCCCCACTTGTTCCCTTAGTTTGAGTGGTGGCTTATCAGGATGTAGACCCCTAAGGTGGGGAGATTGTAAAGACCCAGAATTTCCATGTAATTTTCTTAAATAAATAGGAATTTTATGAGTATGAAAAAATTGACGGTGCATGATTCCGAGGCCCGGTGTGCCCGAAATTAATTTATGAACTTTTTTAGGGTACCTTTAGAAAATGTGCGAGTGAGTTTTTCTAAATTTTGAACCGGTTCTCAGAATTGAAATATGAGGGAACCCTTGAACTCACAGCACCGATATTCAGTAATGAAGACTTTCACCTCGACGGTAGTTGGTCGAGGGTGAAAGTTAATTTTTTGGGTTTTTCGTGGAAATAATAAAATAAAATAAACACAAGTTTTATTTTATTTTGTTGTATCCAACCACTATGTGGAATTTGAGAATTGGGGACCACCACAACTTAACCTCCCATGAGAGGTTATGGTGGTGGGGACCACCCGAGGTCTAAACCTCTTCAACTCCCCATTAATGTAGAGGAGCCTCTTGAGATTCTTTCACATTAATTGTACCAAACCTCCTTAATTAATTATGCCAACCCTTGGTATCCTCCATTTTGAATTTTATGCCAACGCAACCCATTTCATGTTGCCAATTAATTAAGCTGACTTGATTTGCCAATAAATTAAATATATAAACATATTTTATCTTATTGTCTATTAATTTGTTGGCAAAGTGTTGGAAAAGAAGTATTAGGAGAACTTGGGATAAATCCCTATAACGAAGAATGCTCCGCCAATGAAGAACACTGATCTCCTTCGAACTTCTTCCTCGGGACCTCTTCCATTGTGGGAAGTCCTCTTTTAAGGAGAATCGGCGACGATACTACCTTCTTGTGCCAAAGTCATCAAGAGAATGAGGTAGGGGGTAAATTTGCATGAAAACAATTTTCCCATATTCTTACCTTGGTTTATTTTTTGGTTTGGGAATGAAAGGTTGTGGGAAGTTGTAAGCTTGACGTTCTTCTTTCTTGTTGAGACATATGCTACCAACCTAATGCGGAGGGTACAGGCCAAAACAACTTGTTCCTAACCTTCTGCAAATCTTATGGTGTTCTTTTTGATGGAGGAGGATGAAAACCATCGAAGGTTGGGACATGAGAATGGTGGTTGGCACTACCACTAGCCGCAACGTAGGTGACGGCGCAACAACGCCACCCCACGGTCAGCGCCGCCACCCCGCGACCTCCACGTTGACCGCGGCCCCCGCCGCCCTCCACGGATCGGCGCCGTCCCGCGACCGAGGCCCCGCCTCATGACGGAGGTGCCCCTCACGGCCGAGGCGCCGCCCTACGGCCGGCCGAGATGCCGGTCCACGGCTGGAACGCCGACCCGCGACTAGCCAAGCGGTCCGCCCGCGACCGGACCGCCGCCCCACAGCCGGTCTGCTGACGCGCGACCGGACTGTCGACCCGCGGTCAGTCCATTTCCCCCACGGGTAGTCTGTGCCCTCACGGCCAGTCTTCACCCCCAAGACCGGTCCGCCGTCCTTGCAGCCGGTCCGCCGCCCCCGCGGCCGGTCCACGCCCTCGCGGTACCCGCGGCCTGTTCGCACCATCTCGGTACCCACGACCGGTCTGCGCCCTTGAGTTACCCTATGGGTAGGGCCGAGTTGACCCAGACTGGGTCAGCCCAGGCCGGATCTGGCCAGGTCAGTCCGACCAGTTCGGACCGGACTTGAGCCCACTGTGACCCATTTACTTCTTCTGGCCATAACTTTGGCACCAGTCGTCCGTTTGAAGAACCGTCAGTAGTGCTGGAAATCTTGGAGCATGAAAGTCCCTTTGAGTATACACCATTTTAGTTTTGGTTGAATATGGGGAACAGTCAGGTAGGATCGACCACAAATCCAACTGGGCCCTCGGGACAAAAAGGCTAATAACACACAGACCAGGCATCCGATTGACGCACCGTCTTTTTTATTGAGAACCCTATGATATGGCAGAACATTGAGATAATTCTTTGTGGGAATTAGTGGCAGTTGGAGTATCGAATAGTATATTGTGGAGAGGATCCTCCATGAGACGAGCGAGCATAGTGCGGGACCCCATTGGCTGGGTGAGACTTCATGACCGCTAACCATTTCTTCTCGGAGTGATTCGACTGGCCCAGTGGGGAGCGTCTTGGTGACGCGGTAGACCCATGGTGGGGAGCACCTTCATGACATGGTAGAACCATGATACTTGTTAGGAGGAGTACCTCAGTAGGCCCAACGGGGAGCAACTTGGTGACGCAGAAGACCCACGGTGGGGAGGGCCTTGGTGACACAATAGACCCACAGTACTCGACAAGAGGAGTACCTCAGCAGTACATGGTTAGTGGGAGGCGCCTCTGTGTGACATGGCAGGCCCAATGTACTCGATAGAGGAGGAGTTCTCCACTTGTCGAGGTGTTCGACGATGTGACTGGGGGTGTTACTTGATACTAACCCAAGAATATATCCTTGTGTGAGATGATTCAGTATATATGTGTTTTTCCTCCTGATTGAGATGAATTACATGAAAACATACGTATATGTATGGGAATATACCTATGTAGGGTTATCTGTTGATTTAATACTATATGGGTTTTCCTTGGTGGGTTTTCGTGAGACCTTGAGGGTCTCGGGATCTCTATTGAGTATCGTTATACTCACCCTTTCACGAGCTATGCCCACACCTTATTGTGTTGGATGCAGACAACATACATCACTCTTTTGGCTATATAGTTTTCTTGTGTTCGTATCATGTTGTGTTCTTGGTTACCTGAGTTTGTAGTTTATAAAGGCAATGCCTTCCCAGTTTTGGGGAAAATGTCTTTCAGTGCTAGTCGCCAGCCCCTGGCCTACGGAAGGTGGGCTTGGGTTATTCATGGCACGGGCCCCAGGGGATGGTTCGTGACATGAAATCTGATCTCAATATGTTTCATATGATAATGCTGAAGTGGATTCTTTTTAAGATCAATTGCACTCTTGTTATCATAATAAATCACCATTAGTAGTTTCTGTAACACCCCAATATTTCTAGTTACTTTATCTCTTCAAATTAACTTATGTATTATGTGTTTCTTAGACATATTGTAAGAACAAATTCAATTTTTCAGATAAAAAATGTATTTTTCACAAAAAATGAAATTTTACCACCTTTTAATTGTGTACCCTTTAAAATCAAATATTTGACACTTTTATATATTCAATTTGAAAAAATTAACTTCTTATCTAGAATAGGGACATAAAAATTTATTTTTGATAAATTTTTGGAGTTCTTCTGATAACTTTAATATTTGGGTGAATAGTTAAAAATACTAAATTTTAATTGAAAACAACATTTTTAATAAAAATAATTTATAGTGTTAAATTATACATTTGAATGGTTTGTAAGTATAATTATATTATATTTTTACCATTTAATCCAATTTTGGTCATTGGAATTAATTTTACTTTGAAAATGGACATAAACAAGGGTCAATCTTTTGATAGTTATTGTTTCTTAAAAAACACTCTATTTGTTTTGACACTGGGAATTAATTTTAAATTAATTAATGAAACTTATATGTTTTTAATTTGGTAAAATAGAAATATTTTTTTAATTCATAATATCAAATATAGCATAGGCTGAATTTTTGGTATTTTTCTGAAAAGCTTCAATTTTTGATGAATAGTGAAACCACTTAGTAGTAGTTAAAAAACTGAATTTTTCATTTTAATGAAATTTTACCACTTCTGTAAATTGAATTTCAAAAATAAAACATACATGGTTTTTATTAGTAAGTAAAATATGGTTCAATAATATGAAAATAATTTTTGGTGAATAGCAACTTTTAACTTTTATTTACCGTAGTTAATGGTAAATAGGGTAATTCAAGGTAAAAATAATATTATATTAATACAAAACTGACTTAAAACATGTCGTAAACATATTTTATGAGTCATGACCGACCATGGGAATCCTTGGGTTGATTTTGGGACCCCATGGAGCCACTTATGAATGATAATGACACTTTATTTTAATTAACTTAAAGTAAAGGAAAAAATGACATGAACAAATATCTTTTAGTAAATCAATTTTTACATGGGGTTATATAAGTCATATATTATACTATAAATGTTAATTGGAAATATAGAATGATTTAATACATCATGGTATTATTATTATTATAATTTTTAGACATAAAAAAATTAAATAATATATGATTCAATAATGATGCAGTATGTACCTCATTAATAAATGATTTAAATAAATATTATTATTAATATTAAAATAATATTAAAAACCTGTCCAATCCTTATTGGATGATTTTATTTCGACCATGAGTCATTTTATATTTGACATTAATTATTTTTGGACCTTTAGAAACCCAATATCCCTATATAATAAAATAATATTTTCACACTTTCTTAAAGAGACCCTCCCCCCCTTATAAAAGGACACCACTTCTAAACCATTCCACACACCTCTCAAGCTCTGTGGCTTGTCCAACCCCTGCCTAAATAATATTTCAGTATCCCCATATTGCTCCTAGAAACTATACCTTTGGCAGAAGGCACTTCAATAAGTCCTTTTGGTTCAAACCAAAGGAAGTTACCCAAATTAAAGGTAACACTTTCGCTTAAATTCTTTTGTTCTATTTTGTTTTATTTTACTTCTAAAACCGCATAAATCATTTTATTACTTTCATTTATAACATAAAAAGTATTCTTAATACACTAGGATGTTTTTATGAGAAGTATTCAAACTACACTTATACACACCTCCATCTAATGGGTGAAGAACATACTGTTTCTGTGGATGGCAAACTAACGCCTCACGAAATGATGATTGTTCGATTATCTCCTACCGGCTCTTATGGTGTACATTATGATGTCACTGTATTTGGATATTATATATAATATTTTTATGTTTTCTCTATTCTTTGTCAATTTTCATTTAGAAACACTCCTTTATGCTTTCTAATATGTGTTACCACGATAATTTCATTTGAGGAAGTGTGGCCTACCGCCCCCTCAAGGTGATATGATTCGTTCATGACATACATGGAACAGATAAATGATGGAGTTAATTAAATTATGTAAAACTTATATCATATGATATTATATTGAAATTATAATATACCTTTGTATCATTAAGTTTTCATTTCATTAAATATGAAATATAAATGAAAGTAGCGTTCATGGGTACATGCAGCTTACCGTCTCCATGAACGGTGCATTTCATTTCTTATCTCCAAATATCAGGAACTAATCATAAACATATATATATATATATACTGGATATATATGATATATATGATATTTAAATCTTGAATATGATATTTTAGATAATATATAATTTTGACCTCATGAACAATTTGTAATTATAACAAATTCATTTTGGACTCTAGAACCAAATATCAACAAAATGACTATTATTGAATTTAGCGATTACATAATATTTATAACATGGTAATAAGTGATATAAGAGGAAGAATAAACATTAAAAAGGTTCTTAATCAAGTATAAATTATCTTTAGATTATTATTCAAGAGATTAAAGAATGAACAATTCAAGACGGACATGAGGTAAGTGATTTTTTATCTCACTTTTAATTCCGTGAGATTTCCATTGTTCACCACTTATTTATTTCATGTGGTATATTGTGTACTAAATTTTGTTATATATTATCATTATTCCATTTATATTCATGGTATTCTGTGATTAATTTGTTATATATTAACTTTTGGTCATATGACTTGATTGATTACAATGTAGTAAGAGGTTTCTTATCTCACTCTTAATTTCATGAGATTCCCATTATTCAGTACTTATATATTTCATGTGGTGTATTTTTTACTGCCCATTATTGTATTATTTGTGTATTATACTTCAATTTATGGTTATTTACATCTTCATTTTATGAAACATCTTTCATGGGGTGTATGTGTCATGAGTTACCAAATCAGAAAGTGAATTTATAATGTCAATATCATCTCATTAGGCTTTACACACACTTCATTGATTATTTTACTCCAAGATTAAGTGTGGAATAACTATTTATTATTTATGTAGTAATTTCTAGTCCCCTTTTTGTGGATATACTTTTTATACACATAATAACTCCATTGATAATTTCACATGTCATTTATATGAACTTGATAAGAGTAATATTAACTCAATTTCCATTCATTGAGTTAAACATCCAAGTCATTGGTGTTGTATTTACAATAATATGTGTGAATTTCCTCTGATATATTTACACTGAATATCCAATCATATTTGGTGTATTTATAATTTTCACACATAATTATGTCATTGATTTATCCTTAACCTAAGGGTATGGTCTTTATAAGGGATTTCATCTCAATTTACATTCCATTGAGACTTCTTAGTTGTCATATGCCAATTCAATTTTATATGGTGTATATAATATACTTTGAAATAGTATATAATGTATCACTTTATTCTCATGATATTATAAAGTGTTTATTTCCTCAATTATTTGTATTCAATTGTCTCTCTTTTGGTTAGAAACTCTTACTAAAATATCATTTTAAATGTTTTAATGATTTATTCTTCTAAATATTTCTCATTAATTTCCTTCTTTTAAAAATGGTTTTAAGGATTTATTTATATAAACATTAATGTTTTAAATGTAAATTCATTTTAAAAGTTTCAAAGTGGTATGGGACACTTTGATTCAATAATCTATTTTAATCGGATTCTTGATAAATAGTGAGACTTTTAAATGTTTTCAA
Source organism: Viscum album (assembly GCA_963277665.1). NCBI lineage: Eukaryota > Viridiplantae > Streptophyta > Magnoliopsida > Santalales > Viscaceae > Viscum > Viscum album. The sequence goes on from OY728161.1 coordinate 435,659,104, forward strand.
GAAAAGGGGGATATTTCTCTCAAATTGTTTTGATGATTATTTTCATCTAGGTCAATATCCTACATTATTCTCGATTAAGGTCAATTTATTATAATAAAATCTTCCATATTGTATTTTATGAGTTACGTTTGACTGTGGATGTGCTATTTTTATACCATTCATAATTTGTGGTTAAATTATTGACATTTTTTATGCTAGTTTTAGTTCAAATGTCTAGATTATGTTTCAACCTTTTCATATGAGGAATGAATTATACTTAGTAAGTGACAGGTGGAGCCTGCTATAGCTCCTCAATTCAACGGTAGGTCTCATGAGACAATGTAGTGTCTTGGAACAAGGCATTGACAAAAGCTTATTTGTAGTCTTGGCACATGGCCTTGACTATGTGGTTATGAAGTCTGGCATTATGAATTTCATCATTATGAAAGTGGCTATTGATATTGCATGTGATTATTCGACTAGTAGAATATCCATGTGAATACGTAAATGGGATTATTTGATTTTATCTTAGCCATATTATGCCGAAATTCAAGTTTAAAAGGCTTTTGTTTTAGTCTTATCCATTGCCTTAAATGTTTATGATTATTTATAAAAGATTATACTATATTGTTATCCTTACTGAGAATCTGAGCTCACCCCTTTCTATGTTTTATTTTCACCAGGATGCAAAGAAGTATATTATGACTGACCTGCAGGGATATTCTACAAGATATGAGTGTGGCCAATGGAGACTATGTTGTTTTATATTTTCATTTTATAATGTAATGTAAAACTTAGGAACTTATCTAGTATTTCCAAGGCTACTAAAATGACCGGTCTTTTGGGACATGATTCATTGTATCATGACAATGTTATGCAATAATGCACCGATTTGGGTAACTGGGGTTGGGGAATTACAGTTGGTATCAGAGGAAGTTATGTACAAACCTTGGAAACTATATTTAGATAAACTCTGAATAGAGCACATTACCCTTAGATAGACTTTTTGGATTAGTATAGAATAACTTCTTGTAATTTTGGTAATGTAGAGATTTAGTGTATTTTTAAATAAATACATCCTTTTCTGGATACGAGCAGGTAGAGGCGGCTCTGGTACATATGTGCCTAGGAGTGAAAAATCTGACAAGGAGATTCGGGCTTGACCCGGTGTATCCTGGTACACAACAACAAGCCTTGCTATACTCTTGGTTACAACACTCCTAAGGGATATTCTTAGGATAATTTACATTTCCTTTACAAAACACTTTGAAGGATTCTAATATAGGATGAGAATAAATAACATTGGTTAATCCTAAGGTGTTTTAAATTAAAAATACGGTTTTATGATATTCTCTAAATGATTTTATGACTCACACTATGCTTTCTTGTGTTAGTAAATGGACAGATTTCAAGGATTTCATAGTAACATTGAAGATGATGTATAAGGTGGGAATAGTGGTGGAAATGAGAAATGGAATGGAATGTTGATAGATGTAAAATATTTCGTGTTCATGCCAAATCATTTTTTCAAAAATATGATTAAAAATATATATATTAACCAACTCTCGGACTCAAAAAATAAGAAAAAGGAGATGAATGATAAGAGCTCCAACAGTGGAGACCATGGAGAAATGAAAGCTCAATTTCTATCATGCAGGAAATGTGGATGGAGACACCTAGGAAAGTGTCTCAATGGAACAAATAAATGATTTATGTGTGGGAAAGATGGACATAAATTAAAAGAGTTATCATGGAAAAATGATGAGTACTATGGAATAAAATAAAAATCATCCCAAGAATCCATTTACAGTCATTTTCTGTAAATGTAGGGGACTTGTCCACTACCTGAGTGAATTCCCTTTTCTATAGGATAACCGCTTGGTCAAGGAAGAACCAATGTGGAAATAAATGGATGGAGAAATTTTTAAAATTATGGGAATACTTTGGAATACTATACACTTTTATGTGTAACCATGCTGTTTGTTTTGTGAAAATTATTTTGGAGGAAGAATTATCGCTTCTTTTGTGAATGTAGATATAAAGAACCATTTGGGATTATATGACCCATGAATTTGAGGAAATTATAGGTTATTAATTTTTGGGATGAAAATTTGAGGTATGGGATAACATTTGTGGTAAAATTATGCTATAGTTATTTTGATGAATCTATCTCATTTTTGAGAATATTATAAAATTATATAGTTTTAAAAAAAGACAACACACAGACCTTGTGACAGCACATCACGTCGGACAAAGCTGTGGGAATCGAATCCACAACCAAAGTGCGACTGGGATTTATCACCTACCACTAGACTACATAAAGTCCCAGGTCAGTATAACTAATTACTTTTAGTTAAATGATTTTATAGATCAAGAATATGTTGATTTTTGGAAGATACGATTTATCCTTAGTATAGGAAAATGATTTTGTGATTTTGTGATCAATGTTATTTTGGAAGATGTTCTCTCTTTTGGTAAAACTATATGCCTACGGAAAATAGAATACTATGGGATTTCATTTGAGGAGAAATGATGAGGTTTTATCTATGTTTTTATTCTGGATTTATAGATATTTGGGTTATTTATGGAAATGATTAACCTATCATAGAAAATATGTTATTAGGTTAATTACTTTTAAGTATGTGACTTTAAGAGTAGTCGATGTTATTTGGAGATAAAATTTTACGTGGAAGACTACGTAAGAAAATTCTTCTGATTTTTGGGTTTCAATATTAGCTTGGATTATATTGAAATATTTTATGGACAATTATTTATTGAATGATATTTATTGAACTTTGGGTATTTTTGGTTTAATTTTAGATATTAAGTTTAGTATTTCTTTCCCTAATGGATTATCCATTTTGGGGATCATCGAATCTTTTAAAAACCAGTTTGGTTTTGGTTAATTAATAAAAATGGTAAATATATAGTTCATCCTCTGTATATTATGTGATTCTCTCTAAGTTGGTTCTAGCGCTTCATGTGTAACCAAGTCATCTTGAATACTCATCGTGTGGAGTAAAGGATGAGTTTGTGGTATGAATTAGATGAAGGATGAAGCTCTACTTTTCAAGTATATATATATATATATATATTCTTCTATTATTAAATGAATAAAATAATTATTAAAATTTAGGGAGGGGATATTCAAACCAAAAATGTGTTATCCTAATGCTTTATGTTTTGTTGGACTGATGATAATTTAAATCATCATAGATTGATGGCTTTGAGGCCCTCAATTTTACACTTGTTTGTGATTGATGACATCAATCAATCCCTATAAATATTTACGTTTTCCTCCAATTAGGTGTCTCTAATTGCCACCAATGTTCTCCTAATCAAGATCAAAATTTTTGGTGACTTTTTCATTCCCTTTCACTCTTATTAAGACTAAATTTTATTAACCCAATTCCCGATGTGGGTTTTCCACAAAGGCATTTTTTATATTTTTAACCTTTTATTTTTGAAGAACAATTTCAAATTTCGAGGATTCAATTTATTGCAGGAGGGTATAATGTAACACCCCAATATTTTTTGGTATGTTATATTTTCAAAGTAATTCAATGACTTTTACTATACGCAACACAGAGTTTGAGCGCACCACGACATACCAAACTAGTCATTCCAAAAAAGGCTATGAATAGTAATAACTAGATTTTGAATTTTATATACTCCATATAATTTTAACTTATGTATTATGTGTTTCTTAGACATATTATAAGAAGAAATTCAATTTTTAAGATAAAAAACGTATTTTTCACAAAAATGAAAATTTACCACCTTTTAATGGCAAAACCTTTCTAAATCCAATATTTGAAACTTTTATATATTAAATTTGAAAAAATAAAATTATTATCCAGAATTGGGACATAAAAATTTAGTTTCGAAAATTTTTTGTTGTTTTTCAGATAACTTTCATATTTGGGTGAATAGTGAAAAATACTAAATTTTAATTGAAAAAAACTTTTTTAATCAAAATAATTTATAGTTTTAAATTATACATTTGAATTGTTTTTATGTCTAATTAGATTATATTTTTACCATTTAATCCAATGTTGGTCATTGTAATTAATTTCACTTTGAAATTGGACATAAACCAGTGTCAATCTGTTGATAGTTATTGCTTCTTACAAAACACGCTATTTGTTTTGACAACGAGAATTAATTTTAAATAATTAATGCAACTTATATGTTTTGAATTTAGTAAAATAGATATCATTTTTTAATTCGTAATATCAAATATAGCCTAGGCTGATTTTTTGGTATTTTTCTAAAAAGCATCAATTTTTGATGAATAGTGAAACCACATAGTAGTAGTTAAAAACCCGACTTTTTTTTAAATGTAATTTTACCGCTTATGAGAATTGAATTTTGAAAATCTGGCATACATGGTTTTTATTAGTAAGTAAAATGTGGTAAAACAAGATGAAAATATTTTTTGGTGAATAGTAACTTTTGACTTTTTTTATTGTAGTTAAAGGTAAATTTGGTAATTCAAGGTAAAAAGAATATTATAATAATATAAAATTACCTTAACACTTGTACTAACCTTATTGTATGAGTGATGGCTAACCATTGGCATCTTTGGATCGATTTTGGGACCCCATGGAGCCACTTATGAATGATAATGACACTTTACTTTAATTAACATAAAGTAAAGGCAAAAATGACATAACAAATTATCTTTTAGTAAATCAATTTTTACATAGGGTTATATAAGTTATCATTTCGATTATAAATATTCATTGGAAAGATAAAAATATTTACTACATCATGATTTTTATTATAATTTTTAGACATCAAATAATGTAAATTATATATGATACAATAATGATGCAGTATCTACCTCATTAATAAATGATTTAAATAAATATAATTATTAATATTAAAATAATATACAAAACCTAGAAAATCCTTATTGGATGATTTTATTTCCACCATGAGGAATCATATCTTCAACTGTAATTAGTTTTGGACCTTTAGAAACCGAATATCACTATATAATAAAATAATATTTTCACACTTTCCTAAAGAGCCCCTCCTCCCCCTTACAAAAGGACACCACTTCTAACCCATTACACACACCTCTCAAGATGCTTGGCTCGTCCAAACCCTTCCCAAATAAGATCTCAAGATCACCCTATTCCTCCTAGAGGCCTTACCGTATGTAGAAGGCACTTCAAAAAGTTTTTTTGGTTCAAACCAAAGGATGTTTCCCAAATTAAAGGTAACGCTTTATCTTAAATTCTTTTTTTATTTTGTTTTATTTTACTTCTCCAACCCCCTAAAATATTTTTATTAATTTATTTTATAACAAAACCAGTATCGTCAATATAATACGATGTTTTTTTAGATGTATTGAAACTACACCTACACACACCTCCATCTAATGGGTGAAGAACATGTTGTTTCTATGGATTGATAACTAACGCCTCATGAAACGATGATTGTTCAATTATATCCTACAACCTCTTACGGTGGAAATTATGTTCAAAATTTATTTATATATTATATATATTATGTTTATATTATCTCTATGCTTCTGAAATTTTCATTTATAAACACAACTTTATGCTTTCAAATATGTGTGACGACGATAATTTTATTTGAGGAAGTGCGGACTACCGCCCCCTCAAGGTGATATGATTCGTTCATGACATACATGGAACGTATAAAGGATGGATTTAATTAAATTATTTAAAACATATATCATATTATATTATAATGGAATTATAATATACATATCTATCATTATGTTTTCATTTCATTAAATATGAAATTGAAATGAAAGCAGCGTTAATGCATACGTACGACTTACCGTCTCCATGAATGGTGCATTTCATTTCATATCTCCAAATATCATGAACTAATTATAAATAAATAAATATATATATAATGGATATATATGATATATATGATATCTAAATTATGATTATGATACAGTAGATAATATACTTTTGATCCCATGGACAATTTGTAATTATAACAAGTTCATTTTTGACTCAAGTACCAAATATCGACAAAATGGCCATTATTGACATTAATGATTACATAATGTTTATAACATAGTAATAATTGGTATAAATGGAATAATAAACTTGGAAAAAGGTTCTTAAGCATGTATAAGGAGATTAAATAACGAATGAGTCAAGTCGGACACGAGGAAAGGGATATCTTATCTCACTTTTAATTCTGTGAGATTTCCATTATTCTCAACTTATTTGTTGCACGTGGTATATTGTGTAACAACTTTTGTTATGTAGTATAATTATTACCTTTACATTCATGGTATTATGTGATTCATTTGGTGTATATTAACTTTTGGTCATACGAATCGATTGATTACAACGTGGTAAGGGGTTTCTTATCTCACTCTAAATTTTGTGAGATTTCCATTGTTCACCACTTATTTATTTCATGTGGTGTATTATGTACCGAACATTATTGTATTATTTGTGTAATATACTTTAATTTATGGGTATTTAAATATTTATTATATGATAATTCTTTCATGGGGTGTATGTTTCATGAGTTACCAAATCGGTAAGATAATTTCAAATTTCAATTTCCACTCCTTGGGCTTTACCCATACTTCATTGATTATTTTACTCCACGATTATGTGAGGAATCACTATTTATTATTTATGTAGTAATTTAATATCCCCTTTGTGTGGATATACTTTTGATACACATAATCACTCCATTGATAATTTCTCATGTCATTTATATGAACTTGATAAGACTAATCTTAACTCAATTTCCATTCATTGAGTTAAACATCCATGTAATTGGTGTTGTATTTACAATAATATTTGTGAATGTCCTATGATTGATATAAAATTAATATCAAATCATATTTGGTGTATTTATATTTTTCAAACACAATTATGTCGTTGATTTATCCTTATCCTAAGGGTATGGTCTTTATAAGGGATTTCATCTCAATTTACATCCCATTGAGACTTCTTTCTTATTATATGCCAATTAAATTTTATATGGTGTATATAATGTACTTTACCATAGTATATCATGAATACCTTTATTATCATGATATTTTTAAGTGTTTATTACCTCAATTATTTGTATTCATGTGTCTCTTTTTTGGCTACAAACTCCTACTAAAATATCATTTTAAATGTTTTATAGATTTATTCTACTAAATTATTCTCATTAATTTCCATGTTTTAAAAATGGTTTTAAGGACTTATTTATAAGAACATTAATGTTTTAAAATTAAAATTCATTTTAAAAGTTTCAATGTGGTATGGTACACTTTGATTCAGAAATCTATTTTAGACGGCTTCTTGATAAATAATGATACTTTTAAATGTTTTCAAGAAAAAGGGGGATATTTCTATCAAATAGTTTTGATGATTATTTTCATCTAGTTCAATATCCTTCATTATTATTGATTGAGGTTAATTTATTATAATAAAATCTTCCATATTTTAATTAATGAGTTATATTTGACTGTGGATGTGCTATTTTTCTACCATTCATGGTTTGTGGATAAATTATTGACATTGTGTATGCTAGTTTTAGTACGAATGTCTAGATTATGTTTCAAAAATTTCATACGAGGAATGAATTGGACATAATAAGTGACGGGTGGAGCCTACTATATCTCTTCAATGCATTGGTAGGTCTCACCAAACAAACTAGTTTCTTGGCATAAGGCCTTGACAAAATTTTATTTGTAGTCTTGGCACAAGGCGTTGACTATGTGGTTATGAATTTTGGAATTATGAATTCCATCATTATAAAGTGTCTATTGATATTTCATGTTATTATTCTAATAGTAGAATATACATGTGAATATGTAAAAGGAATTATTTGATTTTATCATTTCCATATTATGCTAAAGTTCATGTTTGAAAGGCTATTGTTTTAGTCATATACATTGCCTAAAATGTTTATGATTATTTATGAATGTTTCTACTATATTGTTATCCATACTGAGCATCTGATCTCACCCCATTCTATGTTATATTTTTTACATGATGTGAAGAAGTATATTATTACTGACCTAGAGGGATAGTCTATGGGATATGAGTGTGGCCTATGGAGACTATGTTTTTGTAGTTTTTCATTTTATAATGAAATGTAATAATTATAAATGTATCTAGTATTTCTAAGGCTACTAAACTGATCGGTCATTAGGGACATGATTCCTTGTATCATGACAGTGTTATGTAATAATTCACCGACTCTGGGTTATTGGGGTTGGGGAATTACAGTTGGTATCTGAGGAAGTTTAGTACAATCCTTGGAAACTAGATTTAGATAAACTCTGATTAGAGCACATTACCTTTAGATAGACAATGTGGATTAGTATAGAATAACTTATTATAATTTTGTTAATGTAGAGATTTTGTATATTTTCAAAGCAATAAATCCTTGTAGGGATTGAAGAAGGTAGAGGTGGCTCTTCCACAGATATATCTAAGAGTGAAAAATCCAACAAGGAGTTTCGGGCTTGACCCGGGGTATCCTGGTACACGACAACAGGCATTGCTGCACTCTTGGTTATGACACTTCTGGGGGATATTCATAGGATAATTCAAATTTTCCTTAAAATCTGATTTGAATGATTTTAATATAAGATGATAATAAATAACCTTGGTTAATCCTAAGGTGTTTTAGATTAAAAAAATGATGTTATGATATTCTCTAAATGATTTCATGACTTACCCTATGCTTTCTTGTGTTAGTCAATGGCCGTATTCCAAGGAAGTCATAGTAACATTGAAGATGATGTACATGGTGGCCATAGTGGTGGAAATGAGCAACGAAATAGATATTGATATGTTTAAAAGATTTCGTGCTCGTGCGAAATTAGTTTTCCAAAAATATGATCAAAAACATATATATTAACCCACTCTCGGACTCAACAAAGAAGAGAAAGGCAATGAATTATAAGAGCCCGAGCAGTGGAGACCATGGTGAAAAGAAAGCTCAATTTCCATCATGCATGAAATGTGGAAGGAGACACCCAGGAAAGTGTCTCATTAGAAAAAATAAATGATTTATTTGTGGGAAGGAATGACATAAAGTAAAGAATTGTCGTGAAAAAAATGAAGAGTAATATGGAAGAAAATAAAAATCATCCCTACAATCCATTTACAGTCAATTTCTATAAATGTAGTGGACCTGGACACTACCTGAGTGAATGACCTATTTTATAGGATAACCTCTTGGTCAAGGAAGAACCTATGTGGAAATAAATGGATGGAGAAATTTACAAAAGTATGGGATTACTTTGGAATAATTTTCTCTTTTATGTATAACCATGCAGTTTGTTTTGTGAAAATGATATTTGAGGGAGAATTATCTATTATTTTGTGGATGTAGTTATAAAGAACCATTTGGGATTTATGACCCTTGAATTTGAGGCAATTACAGGTTATTAATTTTTGGGATGAAAATTAGAGGTATGAGATAACATTTGTGGTTAAATTATTCTATAGTTATTTTGAAGAATCTATCTCATTTTTGGGAATATTATCAAATTATATAGTTTTGAAAAAGGACAAAACGTAGACCATGTGACTACCCGTCACGTCAGACAAATCTACGGGAATCGAACCCACAACCAAAGTGTGACTGGGATTTATCACCTACCACTGGACTACGTGAAGTCCCTGGTTAGCATGAATAATTCTTTTTTATTAATTGATTTTATGGATCAAGAAAATGATCATTTTGGGAACATACAATTTATCCTTAGTATATGAAAATGATTTTTTGATTAAGTGATAAATGTTATTTTATAAGATGTTATCTCTTTTGGAAAATCAATATGCCTAAGGAAAATAGAATACTTTAAAATTTCATTTGAGGAGTAATGGTGGGTTTTTATCTATGTTTTTATTGTGGATTTATAGAGATTTCGGTTATTTATGGAAATGATTGACCTATCATAGAGAATATGTGATTACGTTAATTACATTTCAGTATGTGACTTTAAGAGTAGTCGATGTTATTTAGAGATACAATTTAATGTGGAGGACTAAGTAAGAAAATTCTTCTGAGTTTTGGGTTTCAATATTAGTTTGGATTATATTTAACAATTTTATGGACAATTATTTATTGAATTGTATTTATTGAACTTTGGGTATTTTTGCTTTAATTTTATAAATTAAGATCAGAATTTCTATCTCTAAAGGATTATTATTTTTGGGGAATATATAATCTTTTACATACCAGTTTGGTTTTGGTTAATCTATAAATAAAGGGAAGTATATAGTTCATCCTTTGTAGATTATGTGATTCTCTATAAGTTGGTTCTAGCGCTTCAGGTGTAACCAAGTCATCTTGTATACTCAGCGTGTGGAGTGAAATATGAGTTTGTGGTAAGAATTAGAGGAAGGATGAAACTCTACATGTCAAGTGTATATATATATATATAATCTTATCATATTCTATGAATAAATTAATTATTAAAATTAATGGAGGGGACCTTAAAACCAAAAATGTGTTATCCTAATGCTTTATGTTTTGTTGGACCGATGGTAATTTAAATCATCTAGATTGATGGCATTGAGGCCCACAAATTTACACTTGTTTGTGATTGATGCCCTCAATCAATCCCTATAAATATTTACGTTTTCCCTCTAATTATGTGTCCTTAATTTCCACCAATGTTCTCCTAATTGAGCTCATAATTTGGTGGTGACTTTTTCATTCCCTTTCCCTCTTATTAAGACTAAATTTTTTTAACCCAATTCCCAATGTGGGTTTTCCACAATGTTATTTTTTCTATTTTTATCTTTTTATTTTCGAAGAACACTTTCAAATTTCGAGGACCGCAATTTATTTATGGAGGGGAAATGTAACACCCCAATATTTCTTGGTACGTTATCTCTTCAAAGTAATTCAATAACTTTTACTATACGCAACACTAAGTTTGAGCACACCATGACATACCAAACTTTCCATTCAAAAAAAGGTTATAAATAATATTAACTAGATTTTGAGTTTTATATAATCTATATAATTTTAACATATGTATTATGTGTTTCTTAGACATATTTTAAGAACAAATTTAATATTTCAGATAAAAAAAGTATTTTTCATAAAAATGTAATTTTACCACCTTTTAACGAAAAACCCTTTTTAAATCCATTACTTGACACTTTAATATATTTAATTTTACAAAATAAACTTCTTATCTAGAATTGGTGCATAAAAATTTAGTTTCGATATATTTTTGGTGTTTTTTTGATAACTTTCATATTTGGGTTAATAGTAAAACACTAAATTTTAATTGAAAACAACTTTTTTAATCAAAATAATTTATATTATTCAATTATAAATTTGAATATTTTGTAATTATAATTAGATTATATTTTTACCATTTAATCCAATTTTGTTCAATTGAATTAATTTCACTTTGAAATTGGACAGAAATAAGTGTCAATCTTTTGATAGTTAATGTTTCTTAAAAAACACGCTATCTGTTTTGACTACAAGAATTAATTTTAAATTAATTAATGAAAATTCTATATTTTGAATTTGTTAAAATATACATCATTTTTTAATTCTGAATATCAAATATATATTAGGCTGAATTTTTTGTATTTATCTGAAAAGCTTCAATTTTTGATGAATAGTGAAACCACTTAGTAGTAGTTGAAAAACTGACTTTTTCATTTAAATGGAATTTTACTGCTTATGTGAATTGAATTTCAAAAATTTTACATACATGGTTGTTATTTGTAAGTAAAATATGTTTCAATAAGATGAAAATAAATTTTGGTGAATAGTAACTTTTGACTTTCATTTACCGCAGCTAAAGGTAAATAGGGTAATTCAAAGTAAAAAAGAATATTATAATAATATAAAATTACTTTAACACTTGTCCTAGCCTTATTGGATGAGTAATGCCTGACCCTGGGCATATTTTGGTCAATTTTGGGACCCCATGGAGCCACTTATGAATGATAAGGACACTTTATTTTAATTAACTTAAAGTAAAGGCAAAAATTACATAAGCAAATATCTTTTAGTAAATAAATTTTTACATGGGGTCATGTGGGTAATATATTTGACAATAAATATTCATTTGAAATATAAAAATATTTCCTACATCATGGTATTTTTAATATAATTTTTAGACATCATATAAAGTAAATTATATATGATACAATAATGATACAATATCTACCTCATTAATAAATGATTCAAATAATTATAATTATTAATATTAAAATAATATCCAAAACCTAGACAATCCTTATTGGATGATTTTATTTCTACCATGAGTCATCTTATCTTTGACTTTAATTAGTTTTGGACCTTCATAAACCGAATATCACTATATAATAAAATAATATTTTCACACTTTCCAAAAGAGCTCCTCCTCCCCCTTATAAAATGAACCCACTTCTAACCCATTACACACACCTATCAAGCCCCTTGACTCATCCAAACCCTACCCAAATAAGATCTCAAGATCCCCTTGTTCCTTCTAGAAGCCTTACCTTAGGCAGAAGGTAGTTCAATAAGTCCTTTTGCTTCAAACCAAAGGAAGTTACACAAGTTAAAGGTAATTTTTTCTATTAAATTCTTGTGTTTTATTTTATTTTATTTTACTTCTCCAACCACCTAAACTCTTTTTATTTTATTATTTTATAACAACACCAGTATACTAAATATACTAGTATGTTGTTATGAGATGTATTATAACTACACTTACACACACCTCCATCTAATGGGTGAAGAACATACTGTTTCTGTGGATGACAAACTAACACCTCACAGAACGATGATTGTTCGATTATCTCCAACTGCTTCATATGGTGGCCATTATGATGTAAATGTATTAATATATTATACATATTAATTTTATTTTTTATCTATTCTTAGGTAATTTTCATTTACAAACACACCTTTATTCTTTCCAATATGTGTGACCACGATAATTTCATTTGAGGAAGTGCGGACTACCACCCCCTCAAGGTGATATGATTCGTCCATGACATACATGGAACATATAAAGGATGGAGTTAATTCAATTATGTAAAACATATATCATATGATATTATAATTTAATTATACTATACCTAATTATATTTAATTTTTAATATCATTAAATATGAAATATAAATGAAAGTTGTGTTCATGCGTACGTACGGCTTACCGTCTCCATGAACGATGAATTTCATTTCTTATCTCCAAATATCATGAAATAATTATAAATATATATATATATGCTGAATATATATGATATATATGATATTTAAATCCTTAATATGATAGTTGAGATAATAGAATTTTGACCACATGGACAATTTGTAATTATAACAAGATCATTTTTTATTCAAGTACCATATATCAAAAAACAACCATTATTGACTTTAATGATTACATAATGTTTATAAAATTGTAATAAGTGATATAAAAGGAATAATAACCTTGAAAAAGGTTCTTATGAATGTAGAAATTAATTTATTTTATTATTCTGGAGATTAAAGAACGAACGTGTCAAGTCGGACACGAGGTAAGGGATTTCTTATCTCACTTTTTATTCTGCGATATTTCCATTGTTCGCCACTTATTTATGGCATGTGGTATATTGTGTACTAAATTTTTTTATACATTATCTTTATTCCCTTTATATTCATGGTATTATGTGATACATTTGGTGTATATTAACTGTGGGTCACAACGTGGTAAGGGGTTTCTTATCTCACTCTTAATTTTGTGAGATTTTCATTGTTCGCCACTTATTTATTGAATGTGGTGTATTATGTACTACCCATTATTGTATTCTTTGTGTAATATACATTAATTTACGGGTATTTACATTTTCATTGTATGATTATTCTTTCATGGGGTGTATGTTTCGTGAGGTACCAAATCGGTAAGAGAATTTCAAATTTCAATTTCCACTCCTTGGGATTTACGCATACTTCATTGATTATTTCTCTCAAATAGTTTTGATGATAATTTTCATCTAGGTTAATATCCTTCATTATTCTTGATTGAGCTTAATTTATTATAATAAAATATTCTATATTATATTTAATGAGTTATGTTTGACTGTGGATGTGCTACTTTTATACAATTCATTGTTTGTGGTTAAATTATTGACATTTCGTATGCTAGTTTTAGTATGAATGTCTCGATTATGTTTCATAATTTTCATACGAGGAATGCATTGGATTTAGTAAGTGATGGTTGGAGCCCACTATATCTCCTCGATGCATCGACAGGTCTCATGATGCAAACTATTGTCTTTGCACAAGTCCTTGACAAAATCTTATTTGTAGTCTTGGAACGGGGCCTTGACTATGTGGTTATGAAGTCTGGCATTTTGAATTCCATCATTATGAAAGTGGCTATTGATATTTCATGTGATTATTCGACTATTAGAATATCCATGTGAATAAGTAAATGGAATTATTTGATTTTATCTTCTCAATATTATATTGATGTTCAAGTTTAAAATGATTTTTTAGTCATAAACATTGCCTTAAATGTTTATTCTTATTTATGAATGTTTCTGCTATATTGTTATCCTTACTGAGAATCTGAGCTCACCCCTTTCTATGTTTTATTTTTTCCAGGATGCGATGAAGTATATTATAACTAACTTGTAGGGATTGTCTATGGGATATGAGTGTGGCCTATGGAGACTATGTTGTTGTAGTTTATCATTTTATAATGTAATGTAAAACTTATGAATGTATCTAGTATTTACAAGGATACTAAACTAATCGGTCATTCGGGACATGATTCCTTGCATCATTCCAATGTTAAGTAATAATGCACCAACTTTGGGTAACTGGGGTCGGGGCATTACCGTTTCAGCTCATCACCTATGTCAATCAATTTTTGCTTCATCTAGAGTAACTGAGTTCATGCCTTTGTAGAGGATATATATTCTGAATTGTCATTACTAAGTGTAGTAATTTCTTATTTCTTTCTCAGCCAACCCACTCATTTTTTCCCAATATAGAATGCTCCCCCACTGGTGGAAATTCATCCCACTACATCTCCAGCTCCTTCAGCATTAAAAAAAGTACATAGTTCACTATCACTTCCTACAGAAAAGTATATCCTAAAATCATGTGTACCTTGAATGTATATCATGATTCTTTTCACTGCCGCAATATGGGCATCCTTCATATTACATTGAAAAAGGATAAAATTCATGATACAAAGATAATATCTGGTCATGTCACCATCTACTATAGTAGGCTTCTAATGATTCTTGTGTACATGGTGGGATCTATAGAAGTCCCGTACTCGTGCCTCCCGATCTTTGTTCGAATGGTAATTAGAGTTTACCTTGGATTGGAATCATGCATATTGAATTTATTCAGCATCTCTCTTGCATACTTTTGTTGAGAAATGAAAGTGTAATCTTTCTTCTGAATTACCTAAAACCCTAAAAAGTACGTGAGTTCACCAATCATGGGCATTTCAAATTATTATTTCATGTGATTGGAAAATTCAACAACTAATCCATTCTTTCTTCCACCAGAAATAATATAATCCACATATAAAAATACTGTGAAATAATTCATTTGATAATTCGTCACATATATATTGTGATCTACTACTCCTCTCTTAAACTCAATCTTTCTCAGATAAGAGTCCAAATGAGAGTACCATGCCATTGGTTCTTATTCTAGTCCATAGAGAGCTTTCATTAATTTACAAACCTTCAGTTCATCATTTCCAAGCAATAACCCTCTGTTTTGTTCAATGTAGAGAAAATTTTCCAATACTCCATTTAAGAATGATGTCTTTATATCCATTTAATGCACATTATATCCTCTTTTGATTTCCATGGCCAGAAATATTCTGATTGACTACAGTCTCACTACTGGAGAACATGTTTCTTCTATATCATCACCTTTGATTTATGAATATCCCTTACAAAGCAAACACACTTTATTTCTGATCATATTTCTATGCTCATCAATTTTTTTATTGAAAATCCACTTTGTACCAATCACATTGTGACCTATGAGTCTTCTGACAAGATCCCAACTCTGATATTTGTCAATCTGATCTAACTCTTCATTCATTGCTTTTACCCAGGACTCGTCCTTTATAGCCTCTTCAAATGATGATTGTTCGCCAACAGATATAAATTCATATTGAGAATTTTTCATCATTCTCCTCGTCTCTAGTTGGGAATTTTGATAACCAATAATGTTGAATTGATCAATCTATTCTCTTCAATTTCTTCTTTTGCGTTCGACCAAATTCTCTCTAGCTATGGATTCCTCTTTCGATCCTTGTTCTGTGTCAGCATCATGATGTGACTCCTGAGAGTTTTTCACATCTTCCTCTACCTCTAAATTTTCAATTGTTATATGTTCACATACTTCCTCATCTTCTATCACATCTCCCTAAGAATTCATTGAAGAATTTATATTTTTCTCTTCAATGATCTTAACATAAATTATTTGAAAAATTATTCCCAAGTGCTTATTGAAACACATTTAAGCTCTTCTGTTCATCGTGTATCCAAGAAATATTCCTTCATTGACATTATCACCATACTTCCCTTTATTTAATTCTTTGTTTCAGATGAAACACTTTATTCTGAAACACGAAAATATTTCACTGAGGGCTTCCTTACATGAAACAATTCGTATAGTGTGTTTTTATGACCCATATATAGCCCTATTAGGTTTTGAATATACACTGTAGCTTGAACTTCCTCTTTCTTGAAATTTTGAGGAATATGACTCTTTATCAGCATAGTTATGGCCATGTTGTTTACCTCTCGATTCCTACACTCAACAACTCTATTTTTCTGTGGAGTTCTCATAGCATCCACCTTATGTTGTATCCCATGCTTCTCTAGGTAATTTAAAAATTCAAAGGATGTGTATTCCCCTCCATTTTCAGGCCATAGGACTGTGATCTTTCATCTAGTATCATTCTTAGTGATTTTTTGATAGGTTTTCATGCAATCATGCACTTGTCGCTTCTAATGTATAACGATCACACATTCCATTCTACTATAGTTGTATATTAAAAGAACTATGTACCTTTCTCTAAGTGTTCCAGAAACATTTACGGGGCCTCATACGTCTGTATGGATGAGGTCAAGTAGATTATGTTCTATTATATTCTTTGGATGATAGGAACTGCATACAAGTTCCCTCACATGTAGGCATCACATGTCTTATCTCGTTCATTCTTTAAGTTAGGGATATGCATTACTATCTTCATCTTAGATGTCCATTACATGGTATGCTGATTGATGTGCCCCAATATCTGATGCAACAAGTCGTTTTCCTCTACAACTATTAGGTAGAAAATGTTCCCTTTGCTATCAACCTGATATATGTTGCCTTCTATTCTACCACCTTTCATGAGAGATTTCCCAGAAATTCTTCCTAGAGTACATCAATTTGGATTGAATGTCATAATATTACCCGAGACACCGAGATGACTCATAATAAGAATATTGTGATGAATTCCATCCACATAAAGGACTTCAGTTTTCTTTATCTCTCCATTAGAGAGCTTAGTACTTCTAATTAATTTTATCTTCAATGCACCACCATTACATAGCATCACTTTTTTGTCGACCTTTTTCTTGGAATTCATTAATATGTATTCATTTCTGATAATGTGGGATGAACATCTACTCTCAAGAATCCAAGTTCTGTTGTTATTTGTAGCTTTGAGGGCTACTTCTACAAAATTAGATTTTTCAATTTTCCTTTTTTTCATTCCATGAGATATTGGATTGATTATAGGACACTGATGGCCTTTCCATTATCACTTCCATGTACATGGGTTCTTTATATTTAAATTCATATTCTAGAGGAGAAAACCTATTTGAAATAGAAACACTATCTGGTTGACATGTATTGACTCATCTATGAGTATTGAAATAATTTCTCATGTCATACCTCTACCTGCAATACCCAGATTTATGGAAAAGTAAGAACAATGAAAATAATTTCCATAGAAATTATTACTTGTATATGAAATAGGATATGAATATTTTCTCATTTTTTGAACTCCAAACTCTTCCCCATTCATATTGATCCTTGCTTCATCATAGTATGACGTGGTATGGCCCAGATAGCCATAAAAATGACACTTCATGAGGGGAAATGTATTCTCACTTCTATTTCTCCTCATGCCTTCTTCGATAGGAAAATAGTTTTACTACCTATCATTTCTGAAAACTCAAGGATAATCTTTAGTTCTCCTTTCATTTTGATTTAAGGGTTTCTTTTTCAGAACATATGGTGGATTTTCAACATGATCAACTTTCAACTTTCCTTTATTCAATTTCACTTTAATTAAAGTGTTTAACATTTCAAAATCACAACCAATTCCACTATTTCCCATGCATGTGGGTCTTTGACCAATCATGATGTTTTCAACTCCATCATAACCACGTCTTTCTCTCTCTAACATCTCATCATATGAGGACCTTCCAAATTTTATTTTCTCCTTTGCCTCATTAAAAATTTATTCACTTTCAACTTTTATTCTTAGAGTAAAAACTTCTTCTTCATGACCCTCAATGGTTTTGGACTTCTCCACCAGTCTAGAGGTATGGTCATTGATGACCTTTTATTGTTGTTCAATTCAGATTTTTAGTTCCACAACATCATCAGTGCTTTCAAGGATTGATTATTCTGCATTCACTAGATCTTCTAGTCATTCAATTTATTCTTCCAACTAATCAATATATTCTGACAATTCATCCTCCATTACTTTCTACATATTTCATCACTTTAATTTATTATAAAGTTTACCAAAATATTCCTTAACTTCTAAAATGTGATCGAAATTATTAGTCAATTGATTGTATCTAGCTTTATCTTCCAATGGTTCTGAATTTTCAATGGTATCCATCATGGAGGCATGGTTTTCTATCTTAAATTATGGTTCTTCTTTATCATAAAATTCATTATCATCATCTTCCTCCTGACAAAGAAAACTCTTCTTCTGTACATTATGTGAAAATTTGAGGTTTCTTTTTTTGAAGTATATTTTTTGAGGCTCTTCCAAGATTTTAACTTAACTCTCTTCATCATAATATTTTCTTGATCATTGAGATGAAATGTTACCAAATCTTCCACAACAAAAACAATCCAAATGTAGCTTTCCATCAAATTTTTCGATTACCTTCTTGATATTCTTGGAAATGAGAGAAAGAGTTTTATTTTCCCCATATTCTTCATCACCGCTATCTCCTGAAAATTTTAGTTTCTTCATGGATTTGAATTCAGTTTCCTTGCTCACACGAGTCGTATATTTTTATGGTTTGATTCTCATTTCATATGCCGATAGATTGTTCAGAAGATCATCAACTGAGAACTTGAAGAGATATCTTTCTTCCAGGGCTGACACCTTTGCATTGTAAAGGGGTGGAAGTCTTATATAGAATTTCTTTACTATGTCAATGTCTTTTATTTCTTCACCAAGACCTCAGATTTCTCCTAATAAATTATTAATTCAATTGAAAAAGGAATATGTATTCTTCTCAAGTTACATCTTTAGATCATCAAACCTATTGTGTAGTACTTGATGTTTCACCTCCGTCACTTTGATGTCACATTCATAAATATTCTACAGTTTATCCCACGTTGACATGGAATATGTTCAACTCATTACCATTAGATAAATATGATCAGAAAGGGATATGGTGAGAGCATTATGTGATTTTCCATCTATATCAAGCAATTTCTTGTCTGTATTTGTCATTGACAGTTCTATAGGATCAATGACCTATATTCCATGCACATAAGAAAATAATAATTCCATTCCAAGAGACCTTAGGTTAGATATCATAATGTTTTTCCATATATTAAAATTTATTCTATTGAAGAGGGAAACTCCCTTAACATTTACTGGATTCTCCATGATGGAAGAAGATATATTCAACAATAGCATCCTCCCTTTGATGCCACTTGAAGGACCCCAAAACACCCTAATACGGGAGGGGTGAATCAGGGTGTGAACCTTTTCTTTTAAACATGATGGATCTTTTTCCCACGTTGGTATGAACCTATTAAACTTATCAAAATATAAATAGTATAAAACAAAAAATCACATAAAATGCAATGACAAAGAATTTTACTAGGCTCACCACTAAGGGCTACGTCCAAGGAGCATACGCCGATTGCATGTCAATCATACCAAAAACCACTAATCTTCTCAAGATTTGGATTACATGAGTTTAGGAATAGTCACACATTCCAAGTAACACAACCTTTATAAGGTTTTAGAAATAGAAAACAACATCCCTTAGATCACTTCCACTGATCCCCCCTTGATCATTGCCTTAGAAGAAGAATAACTCGTTTTATCGACTTGACGATCTCCTCAATGCTTTAAAATTATCCATTCATCTTCAATTTTAAATGGATTATTTGTTGAATTCCTGAAATCACCCAAAAATGTAATTTATTTTCCCATACACTGATATGTTATGGAAATTAATTTACCAAAATGATTTGGTCAATTTTTAGGATTCTTTGTTTGTTTAGTGTACTGTGTTCCGGGTATGGTGTGCGAACCACCTCCTCCACGTACCACTACTGTTTCCACATACCATCCAGATCCTCAGTGAACTAACCTACTCCATGAACTACCTTACTCCACATACTACTCATATTATCCATGAACCGTCCTACTCTGCATACTTCCTTTCTCTGCCGCGTACTGTGAGGGATTCCTACGTGAACCTCACTCTCTTCGATGGGAAATTTTCCATACATGGATGATTCTTTCCGTGTACAATCTTTCTCTCTGCGAACCACTTCAAACTTCATTATATTTCTTCCAAGAATTTTAATCTCCAATCTCATCACTTAATAATGGGGAGTAATTCTCCTTAAATAGGAACAAAACTCCACAAAATTTCTAATCTGATATACCCGAATTTTCAATGCCAGACAATCTTCATTGTATATTGAACTCCATTTGCGTACTGTTAGCCTCTACCGTGTACCATCACTATAAACCATTTTCTGTTATGCACACCACTCCACACACCATTCCGGTTGCCAGGTAGGCGGCCGCAAACCATTCCAGGAACAAGGTATGTGGTCCATGTTATGAGGTATGAAGTTCCCTTAATTTTCCAATTTTCTTGGTCATTTCACATACCATTCATTACTATGTGAAACACCTTTATTATCCAACACCACACTCCCAATTATGAGTCCCAAAAATTTGGAAAACACTAGGAAACTATGACATCTTCAATACTGCTTTTAGAATCAAAGGCATGATCTCATTCCATGAGAACACCCTTCTCATCCATGTAAATACTAACAACAAACACAAACCAAACTCCATTATTATCAAAAAATATCCTTGGTTCCAATACTTATAGTTGGAGGTGAGAAACTTTTTTTCCTGACAGACTTATTAGTCCTAGACATGTTGTGTGACCAAAAGGTTCCTATCATTCTAGGTAGTCCCGTCTTTTCCATTAGTGGAGATTTCATATATGTTTCTAAAGTTCAAATTATCGTTGAAATTAGAGTAGAAAATGAATAATTAAATGTCTTTAAAAATGTTAATGGACCAGAATTTTCAATCAACTATTCTAAGATAGAGTCCCTAGAAGATAGAAATTAGGTTGAAAATATTAAAAAAAGATTAAAATATATCCTTTATCGAAGGAATAAATCTTGAAGTTGAAAATTATTTTTTACATTCTATAGAATATAATCACACTGAGAATTCAGAAAATTTTATATAACTATAAAATAGTCCAGTTTCTACTTTGGCTGAGGATGTATCATCATCTTCTGAACTTCAAAACTTTCTGAGGGAACTTGATGGTTATTATACGATCACCATAACATTCGAGAAATTGGATTTAGTAGAGGAATATTTTTTATAACAAATAAATAATGTTTCTTTAATAAGTATGATGAATTATAGTATAATGAGTTATTATAGGGAGCTTTCCACTTTGGAAAATCATGAGGAAGAACTTAATTATGGTTATGAAATCAAACATATTTCCCAATTTCGAATTCCATAGAAAAGTAATTCTGAATACCATGGACCTCCTAGGCCCATGAGTCTTTCATTAAGTGGAAAATAACCCACCATGGATCTTAAATGGATTCTTACACATCTTATAAACTCATTTTAGTAGGAAATTCTACACTACCTGTCAGTATATTTATTGAACAGAAATAGTATCAAGATTAAAAACTTTTGGGTGTTCTGATGAAATTTAAATATGCCAAAGGTTGGACCTTAACTAATATCAATGGTATTAGAACTTCATTTTTCAGGCATAAAATCCCTATGGAACCAGATCGCAAACCTAGAGTAGAGTTTTTAATAAGTCTAAATCCCAATATGAAAGATGTTCTAAGAGATAATGTTATCAATCTTCTTGACACAATAATTATCTGTATTATCTTCAACTATACTTGGGTCAGTTCGGTAAAAGTTTTCCTTAAAAAGGAGGTTTCACTATTTTCATAAATGAAAAAAATAGATAAATTCATGTAAGGAATGAAACCGAATGGAAAGTATGTATAAAATAGAGGAATCTTAATTCACCCATTAAGAAGGAACATTTTCCAATTCCCTTCATCGATCAAATGATTGAGAGGATTCTTGGGAATTAATTATTCTATTTTCTCAATGTCTATTCGGTTATAACTATATTCTAATATTTCTAGAGGATAAGGGTAAAACTACCATCACATACCCCTTTGGTACATTTAACTACCAATGAATGATCTTTTCTTTATATGGTGCTCCAGTAACATTTAAAATGATTATGATTGCTATCTTATTTGATATGATTGATAGGATCATTGAGGTTTGCATGGATGATTTCTACATAATTGGTAGCACATTTGATACATGTTTGAAAAATTTAGAATTTTTGTTAGAGCTATGCTTGGATACCAACCTAGTTCTTAACTAGGAGAAATTACAATTCATGGTCACATAGGGGATTGTGCTGGTACATAAGGTGTCTAAGATGGGTCTAGAGGTAAAAACTACCAAAATAAAAGTTATTCAAAAACTACTACCTCCTAAAAATGTTAATTGTGTCAGGGGTTTCATAGGGCATGTTGGTTTCTACCAGAGTCTTATCAAAGACATCAATTTTTATTATTTTTTTGTATATTTATATTTACTTAAGGAAAAAAATCACTTCATCACATGTCATAACTACAAATATTATAAATGTTCCATTGAATTAATGTGTATTTCAAGTAACATGGTTGTTGGAGATATCTTAGGATAGAGGAGAGATAAGAGGTTACATTTTGTTTAATATGCAATAATGCTACTAAATAAGGCACAAAAGAACTATACCACTAATAAAAAGGAGTTTTTGACTGTGGTCTTTGCTCTCGAAAAAATTAGGCAATACCTCTTAGGTTTTATAGTTATTATCTTTAGTGACTATTATGCCTTAAAGTATGTATTTTCTAAGAAAGAGGCCAAACCTAGTCTGATTAGGTTGTTTATATTATTTCATGAGTTTAAATTGGAAATTATAGATAAATAAGAAGCTAAGAATTTAGTTGAATCCCATATTTCCAGGCCCCCTAACACCCACTGTGAGGATTCTAGGGAGATAAACTCTTCCTTTCCCGATAAGAATATTGTAACTATCTGTATTAGGATGTCTTCCTGGTTTTCATATTTTTCCATCATTTGAGAATCTAGTGTCATTCAAAACGAAATTTCAAAAAACTGAAGAAAAAAATTGAATTCATAAATTATGTACTATCATTTGGAGAATCGTGTTCTATTTAATAGATATATTAATGGAATTATAAGAAGATGTGTTCTAGAAGTGGGAATGCTACCAATAATGAAGAGTTTTAACTCCTCACATTGGGAGGACATGATGGTGGATAAAAAATAGTTCTTAAAGTCTTTAAAGATAGATTTTGTTGTTCCACCTTATTCAAGGAATCTAAGAGATTTGTAGTTTGTTGTGATAGATATTAGGGGTTGGGAAATATTGGACGAAAGCCAAAGTTACCACAAAAAATTTATTTTAGAAGATGAGATATTTAATGTTTGTGGATTAGAATTTGTGGTACAATTTC
Organism: Viscum album; assembly: GCA_963277665.1. Taxonomy (NCBI): domain Eukaryota; kingdom Viridiplantae; phylum Streptophyta; class Magnoliopsida; order Santalales; family Viscaceae; genus Viscum; species Viscum album. The sequence goes on from OY728161.1 coordinate 435,683,130, forward strand.
CATCATCTCATGGAAATGAGTACATATTAGTTGTTGTTTATTATGTTTCTAAGTGGGTAAAGGTTGTTGCTCTGCCCAAAAAATAATCTATTAGTGTGATCATGTTTTTAAATTTTGTTTTAAATATTTGGGCTGCATTAATCCTTTATTACTAATAATCGAAGACAATTTAAAAGTTAAAAATTTATGGCTTTAATGGAAAAATATGGATGTACCCATCGGACTGGAATTTCCAACCATCCACAGTCTAGTATAAAGATAGAAATCTCAACTAGGGAGCTGAAATAGATTCTACAGAAAACTATATGAAACTATAGGAAATACTGGTCTCTAATTTTATATGAGGAGTTATGTACCTATAGAACTTCTTTTAAAACACTAATTAGTATATCTATATATAGGTTATTTTTTGGTAAAAGTATCCAATTTCATATAGAGTTGCCACATAATTCATATGGGGTAGTTAAGGATCTAAATTTTTATTTTAAGAGTGTTGGATAGTGGTTACTACTTGAGTTGAGTGAGATTGATCAGATAAGGAGGGAGTCTTATTATAAATCCAGGATATACAAATCGAGGTCCAAATTTTGGAATAATTTTATAATTCAAAATTAACATTTTAAATAAAGACATAAGGTCCTAATATTTATTTCTAGACCTAAGATATTTCCTGGTAAGCTGAAATCTATGTGTTATGGACCCTTTATAGTTGTTAGAGTGCCAAAGAATAGAGGAGTAAAATTATTGGACAGTAAAACAAGCCAATTATTATTATTGGTCAATGAGTCAAACTATATTTTTAAGGTAAACCAAAGGTCTTGGATATCATTTATGTGATTCAAAATTGTTCACAATAAATTATATTAGAAGGATTAAAATTTAGTGATTCATGGGTGTCAACCCATGATCTTTCTTTGGCACTCTAAGATATGTGTTCATAGTCTTGCTGTTTATTATTCTCAGTGTAGGAAGGATTCTATTATTAGTGTCATTAGAGAAGCAGAATTGCCTTTATTATTCAATTTTTTTTTGAGTTTCTTGTAGATGCATCCCTGGATATAATTTAATCCGAAAAGTTCCTAATTTTAATCTTTTATCTTATATCTATTACATTAATATAAAACAAGTCACTTTTAATTCACTATTCCACTTCACAATGGTGAGTCCTTGACTCACTGTTGCAAAGGAGTCACTGTTCAATTGGTAGAGGTGAGTCACCAGAATGGTGACTCACTGGTGTGGTATTGGAAATGATTCATTTATTTTCATTCTATTTCTATAAAATTTTTCTACAAGTGTTTATCTGATTAATTTTTTTCTACATTTCGATATTCAGTATTTTAAATTCACTCATTGTTAGAAATTATGTATGGGGGAATTAACCTGGGCTAGTTTTTATTTATGTATGATGTTTTGTATATATTTTTCTACTCTATTTTAGAAACATTTGAATCCACATTTTGAAATTTCATACACCCTATTTACTATATATTCATGATTTACATGTTACATTCTTAAGCATAATTAAAAATTCATTTCATTGAATTTAATGAAAATTAATGCGAGTTTGTGAATATATTTATTATTGAAAAAATAGAATGTTTGAACTATAATTTGACTCTTGAACATCTCATCAATATGCTTCAATGAATTTTTTTTGGAACCTGTAAAGTAATTTTTTTATCCAACCATTTAATTTAACATTGGGAACAATATTGTGTTTTATGTGTGGGGGATGGGTCACCCTATGATTATACTGAGCTAATATGTGCTTTAAGCCCATCAAAATTATTTGCCACATTTTTTTAATAAAAATTGTTTAAATTTTCAAAATTAATTTTCCAATATAGGTTTATTAGCCATAATTTTTTTATTTAAAATCAGTTTTTTTATAGAATAGTATCACTGTAGTAGTTTAGAGTTGTTTTGAAATTGAAATTTTTTAGGATGAATAACTGTTGAGTGAATGTGCTTACTGCTTATAGGAATGTTCTATTTAGGAATTGAGTTTGAGAGTGATATAAGATAAATTTTTGGAGAGTTATGATCATAAAATTATGAAACTTAAAGTTTGAACTTCATCCCAGGGACTCACTTTTTAATTATTAAAAAATAATCACATTAGTGATATAATTTAAATGGTATTCGTATAAATATTTTCAAACTAGAGTAAAATGTTCATTTGGGAACCCACAGTGACTTTTTGAGACACTAGGCATAGTGTCATCAAGTAAGACCTCTATAAAATTCTAATAAGTGTATGTGCACAGTGTTAAGAACATGTTACATGGATGGGAAAAATAAAAAAAAATCCATAAAGTGCCTAGTTGTCAAACACGAGTTCATTAAGGTGAGGAAAATTTTGAACACCAGATGAAGATGAGGATAATTTATTTTTATGAAAATCACTTAGTCGTATAGAGAAGTTATTAAAAAAAATAATTTAATTCTTTTCCTTTTCGAATATAGGAGAAAGTCATTGTATATGTTGGGTTTTTTAATGTTTGTAATTCCACTTTTATTCATCCTTTTATCACTATTAGATTATGAAATTTTCCAGGAATTTAAGTAAGTCAGTAGGATGCTTCATATACGAGGAATGACATCGTCCAAAGTCTATGATTAATTACATCCTTGATCACCCAATAAATATTTTATTTATGCAAGGTCTATTTTGAAACATTCCATTTAAAAATCTAGAACTCAATTTTTTTTCCAATATTATTAAATGAAATAACATTCTTCTTTGTGAGCTTAATGATTAAAAAATATTTTTCGGTTTTAAAAAATATAATAGAGCATGTAATTTATTGGGGACAATTGATGCTTAAGTGTAGGGGAATTTGATATAGTTTTAAAATCTATTGATTTGTAGCAAATTTTTATTAAGTTTTTTTTCATTTATATAATTATTTTTACCCTTTTTAATATTTAATTTCACAATAATAATTTTTTACTATAATTTTTCAATTAATCAATTTTTATTATCAATTTTTTTGTTTTTACATTCAAATAATTAATTTTAACATTATGGGTTCCTTTTAAAATGGCTAAATATAAATTTTATTAGTTTTTTAAATGTGATTAATAGTAATTATTTTATTAATTTATTAATTAAAAAATAATTTTAGTTAATATTACTATTATTTAATATTAAATATTTTAATTAATTAGTTTAACATTATTTAATCAATTTTAATATTTTATGTGATTTTAGCTATTAATATAATTCTTTAATTTGAATTTTTAAAACCAATTTATAATATTAATTTAAAAATTAATTAATGGTTCTTCTTTTTAATTTTAGTTTTTTCCAATTATAGTTTAAATTTTAATATTTAGTTTTTCAATTTTATTTTAATTAATTAATTATATTTTCTTTTAAATTCTAGTTTCTTAGTTTTGTAATTTCTTTATTTTTTAATGTTTATCGGTAAAAAATTTTCACTGTCCGCAGAGGCACCGTTGTAAAAATTCCAATGGTGGACCCTCTTCCAAAATTTTCCATGCAATGGCGACTCAATTTATTATAGCCAGACCATTACATTGGTGAATCTAGCGAGTCACCATTATTTTTCAAGCTCCCATCAGAAACAAGACACCATTACTTCCAACCTCCTCCTTGATTATTAGTCATCGTTACCATTCTACATCACTCCACAATGGTGACTACTCTTCATACGAGTCACTGTAACCCCTAGGCAGCCGCGATGACACCATTGGTCATGGTTTTCACTAGGCCGCAAATATGAAGTCGAAGAATCCTCACCACCATCTAACTCTACCATCCTCATTCTAATTCAATCACAAGCTGAATTTCACAGCCTTGGGAGAAAGGAGAAGCCTCACCATATCTACCCGTCATCGATGTCACTATCCAGATAGGAGGAGGAGCTTCCCCCACCGCCGCTATAACACCCCAAGATTTTATAAGATATATTAACTTTAATTTCAATCATATCTTATGTTGTACGCTATAGCAGGATTATCTTGCGCTATACGAAACACCGTATTAGCTTGAAGTATAAGCAACACTAATCTTGGACCGTGTTACACACAATTTCATGTTTGTTTGATAGTAGTTATTCAACGCAACATTGAGTGTATATATATATATATATTCAATGTATAAATGAAATATGGTTGTATTTTTTTATACGTAACAACAAAGGAGTCTTTCACTACACGCAACCCTGACTTGGCTTGCATTACACGCAATCGCGACCTTCCTCGATAGCGTGTGTTGTACGCAATACCGGGTTTCACTAAAACAATGATATATTTTTATAATATTATTATGGACTAGCCGTTATGAATAGTATTAATTACTTTTTTAATTTTATAACATTATTATTCATCTTCCATATTTTCTCGAACATGGTATAAGAACAAAATATATTTTTCGGGAAAAATAAGTATTTTTAAAAAAAATGCAGTTTTGCCGCCTTTTGATGGAACACCCATTTTAAATATACTTTTTGACATGTTTATAAGTTCAATTTGACAAATTAAAATTCTTCCTTGGAATCAGGATATAAAAATTTAATTTGGATAATTTTTTCATATTATTCTGATAACTTTCATATTTTAATGAATAGTAATAACATGCTATATTTTAATTAAAAACAACTTTTTTCATCGCAATAATTTATATGGCTAGATTATATTTTTAATTGTTTTTAAAGTGTAATTAAAATATATTTTTACCATTTAATCCAATGTTGATCATTGGAATTAATTTCACTTTGAAATTGGACATAATCATGTGTCGATCTTTTGATACTTATTTTTTCTTAAAAACACGCTATTTGTTTTGATAACGAGAATTACTTTTAAAATTAATTAATTACACTTCTATTTTTTTAATTTGTAAAAATAAACATCATTTTTGAATTGGGAATATCAAATATATCTTAGGCTGAATTTTATGTATTTTTTGGAAAATCTTCAATTTTTGATGAATAGTGAAACCAGTTAGTGGTAGTTAAAAAACTGACTCTTTCATTTAAATGAAATTTTACCACTTCTGTGAATTGAATTTTAAAAATCCTACTTACATGGTTGTTATCAAGAAGTAAAATGTGGTTCAATAATATGAATTTTTTTTTGGTGAATATTAACTTCTGACTTTTATTTACTATTGTTAAAGGTTAATTGGGTAATTCAAGGTTAAAAGAATATTATAATAATTTAAAATTACCTTAACACCTGTCCTAACCTTATTGGATGAGTATTTTTCGACCATGGGAATCCTTGGGTCGATTTTGGGACCCCATTGATCCATTCGGTAGAGATAATGACAATTTGGATTAATTAATTTAATGTAAAGACAAAATTTACATTAACACATATTTTTTAGTAATGAAATTTTATAAGGGGTTATATAAATAATATTTTCAACTATAAATAATAATTGGAAAGATAAAAATAATTCCTACATGGTGGTAGTTTTCTTATAATTTTTAGACATCATATAAATTAAATTATTCATGACACAATAATGATGTAGTATTTACCTCATTAATAAATGATTTAAATAAATAAGATTATAATGAATAAAATATTATCCAAAACATTTCCAATTCTGATTTTATGATTTTATTTCGACCATGAGTCATCTTATCTTCATCTTTAATGATTTTTGGACCTTTTGGAACCGATGATATGTTTATAATAAAATAATATTTTCACACTTTCCAAAAGAGCCCCTCCTCCCCCATATAAAAAGAGACCATTTCTATCCAATTCCTCACACCTCTCAATCCATTTGGATCATCCAAAATCTGCCCAATTAATCTACCTATATACCTATCCTCCCCTTATGAAGCCTTAACTTAGGCATAAGGCACTTCAAGAAGTCCTTTTGGTTCAAACCAAAGGAAGTTACCCAAATTAAAGGTAACAATTTCTCCTAAATTGTTTTCTTTTATTATACTTCTCATACCCATAAACTCTTTTTAATGATTTATTTTGTAACAAAACCATTGTTCTCAATATAATAGCATTCTTTTTTGAGAATTATTAGAACTACACTTACACACACCTCCATCTAATGGATGAAAAACATAACGCTTCTGTGGATGGAAAACCAACGCCTCACAAAACCATGATTGTTCGATTTTCTCTTACCGCCTCTCATGGTGGCCATTATGATAGAACTGTATTTATATATGATATATATTATGTTTATGATTTCCTTATGCTTCTTTACTTCCCAATTATATCAATCCTTTATGGATTCCATTGTGGTTAAATACGATAATCTCATTTGAGGAAGTGCGGACTACCGCCCCCTCAAAGTGATGTGATTCGTTAATGATTTATGTGGGATGTATAAAGGATGGAGTTAATGATATTATATTTGATATTATACTGTAATTATAATATAACTATGTATCATTATGTTTAAATTCCATTTAAATAAGAAATATGAATGAAAGTAGTGTTCATGCGTACGTATGGCTTACCGTCTCCGTGAACGGTGCATTTCATTTCATACCACAATATGTTATGTACTATTATAAATAAATGTATATTCTGGATATATATGATATATATGATAAATAAATCATGAATATCATTCTGGATATAATGAACCTTTGACCACATGAACAACATGTAATTATAAGAAGTCCATTTTTGAATGAAGTACTAAATATCGACAGAACAAATGTTATGAACTTAAATAGTTACATAATGTTTATAACATGGTAATAAGTGATATAAAAGTAATAATAAACTTGAAAAAGGTTCTTAAGAAATTATAAATTAACTTTGGTTAATTATTCAGGAGATTAAAGAACGATCGAGTCAAGTCAGACACGAGGTAAGGGAACTTCTTAACACAATTTATGTTCTTTGGGTTGATGTTCTCATTCTTGTTTACATCATTCTTTGATTATGTGAGAAATTAATTTTTATATCTTATCATGTATTTTTACTTTCTTTATGTGACCTTATAGTGAATACTCATAAGTGATTTATTTTATTTACAAAAAGATATTTTTAAGGAACAACTTTTCCAATCTCGTTCTTTTCCAAGATTGTTTATTCGTAAGTATTTACTGGGGTTATATTTATCATCCATGTCCTTGTTTTCTAAAAATGGTTTCATGTATGTTGAACATCCTTTTTACCCATTTTTGAATTTTACCACATGTTATGGAAGGAATATTTCTTTTGTTTACCATACAAGGAACTTTTTGACTTTTCAGACAAAAGTACGAGGATAATGTTTTTATCTTATACGGCATGAATGGATTTTTACCGTTTCATAATGCCTTATTTTCATGAATATTACTCAACAAGATTTCATGACTATTTTCAAAAAAATCATTTTCTTTAAAATTTTCATGGCATATTGTGAAAAGAAAATGATTTTGATAATGAAAGGATATTTTCTTCAAGAATTCATTTCATGTGTTTTATTAAAACCATTTTCCATCTAAGATGAAATCATTTCATATGTGTATGATTCAATTATAATGTTTCTATGATTTACATGGATTCATTTTTCTTATGATTAAATGATATCCATTTGTTTTATATGGATTATGTTATGATGGGATTATTTTTATGAAACCCATTTTATTCTTTGGGTTATGATGAATGATTTATGGTTATGTTGTGGCACACGTAAGAATGATTTCATTTTGAGATGGATGGGACCTAAATCTCTATCTAATGCATTAGGTAAACATTTATATCTCATTATATAGACATGGCTGTAACGGAAATTCAATTCATTTCAGTAATATAAGGATTAAATGGCATGTAAACCCGATTTAGTAAGAGACTTTGTCCACTAAGATGGTCATGGAAGCAATGCCTTGGCAACTCTGGAAATCATATCATGTGCTTAATGTTTTTCCACAATTAAAAGTTTTATTCCCATGCTATTTTATCATGATTAATGTTCTTTTATGATCTATGCCTTATGTACTGCCATGTTTTATGGCATTGCTCAAGATTTTGATGTTTAAACATTATGTAAATGTTTTTAAGTTCAAATGTATATGGTTTGTTTTATTTTTTCCATGCTTACCCTTACTGAGGATTTGAGATCAACCTTTATATGTTTTCTTTTCCCAAGGTTATAAAGAAAGGTTTTAGGTAAGAAAACAAAAGGGGATGATCTTTACGGGAGATGTTGAAGATCTTTCACCATTATTAGAAGATTATGTTCTGAGTTTCCAAAGACACTAAACTATTACAGTACTTGAGTGTTGGTTTTTGTTATGTATTAAGTATTCCACAAAAGTAATGTAATGTCTATGTACGTCAAGTTACAGGTCTCTAGAGTTGGTATCAGAGGAAATGATTTGTCAACATTTGGAAAATAGGATGTGAAAAATTTAGTGAGATCCCTAGATATATTTCTAAGGTATGTCTGGGGATGTCTCTAAGGTTATGTGTTACTATAGGTTATAGTCCTAGTATTACGGTAACGATCATAGAATTAAACATAAGATGTTAGATATTGATGGTACTCCGCATTTTTTATGTTGTTTTCCTAGCATGGTTTTTGCCTCTCACACTATTCTTTTTGGGTTTTAGACGATGGCTGGAACCCAGAGGAACAATGTTGATCAGTGTAATGGACAATGCAATGATTGTCCTCTTGAACAAACCAATGTTATGGGAGATGGAGTACAAAATCTTATTACTATACTTACACAATCGATGAATCATTCTGGACTTCCAAATGAGCAGAGAAGGGAACAATATTCTATTGAATCAATCATGAGGCAATGTCCACCTTCTTTCAGTGGGTATTCTAATCCACTTTTTGTTGAATAATGAATCAGTACCATTGAAAAGATATTTTCCATACTTCGCTGTTCAGAGCATGAAAAAGTCATTTTGGCTATCTAACAGTTAGAAGGTGATGTAGACAAGTGGTGGACTCTAATTAAGAATACAAGGCCCCAAAATGAAATGAAATCAATGGAATGGGACGAGTTCAAGAACATGTTTTTCAATAAGTACTTCCCTCGTATTCTTTGAACAAATATGGAAAAGGAGTTCCTTGAGCTTAAGAAAAAGGATGATGAATCTGTTGGCATATTCAAGGCGAATTTTACATGGCTTTCAAGGTATGCATCTGGTTTTATCATCCAACCTCAAAGAAAAGTTGATCGATTCTTCAGTGGCTTAAAACCAAGTCTTCGAAGGGAATTAGATATAGGAGACATCAGTAGCTATGAATAAATTGTGCATTGTGCTATCAAGGTAGAACTGGAAGTTGGTGTTACATATCCATCTCATGGTTTTGTCAAAAAACGAAAGATGGAGTTTGAGGAAAAATCTCATAAAAATGGTGAAAAGAAGATGAATGTTTCTTTTTGCTCAATGTGTGGAAAGAAACATGGTGGAGATTTCCTAAAAGGTACTAGAAAATGTTTTAAGTGTGGAAAAGAAGGTAATCGAGAAGTTGAGTGTCGAAGTAATGGGAAAAATGTAGCTAATGATGTGAATAAAGAAAAGACTATAGAGAATGCTCCACCAACACTTCAATTCTTCAAGTGTAAGGAAATGGGGCATTATGATAATCAATGCCCTAATCCAAGGGTTAATGATGATTGACTGGAGCAACCTCTTAAGCCAAAGGATAATGGGAAGTCACATGCGATCACTATTTGTGATGTTGAGTATGACAACGATGTGGTGGAATGAATAAGTGTTTATGTAATGGGATTCAGAGATAATGTTGTGGAATCTCATTTAAAGTATCGTGGAATATTGGAATATCAATTTATGGGATCATTGTTGTTTTTAAAAATTTTATGGTACCGGTAACCATGAAAAGTGATGGAAATATTTTTGGAAAGCAGTTGAAATACGCATAATGAAGGGATAAGGAAAAAATAATATGTATGATAGTATTCCTGAGCTCATGACTGATATAAGGACAAAGTTATATCATGGTTTGAGTATATAGAAATTTAGGGATTTTGGTATGTGGAAAGTGTTAACTTCTGAAAGCATTTCTGTTTTCACTAAGGTTTAATGAGTATTAATTTTTCAAGATAATACATGATTAAGGTATTCACATGTTTGGAATGTGATCAATAAGATATATCGTATGATATTTGGGGGATAAATGATGGTATTCACGTGCTTATTATGTGACCTTTCAAGTAATCGTTTTCTTTATACTATGAGATTGGACATATGTATTTTGGATAAGCCTAAAGATTAGAATGGATTATGTTGAACATAAGTTAGTATTGTTTAAGGCTGGAATTTCGTTTCAATATTATTGATGGAATGTTAAAATAGTGTAGTTTAATAAAAGGGACAACCTACAGAACGAGGGACAACACGTCGCGTCGGACGAGGCTGTGGGAATCAAACCCACAACTAAAGTGCTACATGCCTTTATCACATACAACTGTCCTACATGAAGTCCCTAGTTAGTATAAATTAGTTTTAATTTATTAAGTGGTATTATATATGAAGTATAAGTCCATTTTAGAAACAATATATGATTAATCTCACTATAGATGGACTTATGCTAGCCTTTTGTTTGAGAAAGATGGAATGACCTATCATTCTATCGCATGATCTGCTAACACTTCATGAATGACAAATTCAACTTCATTTCTTTAAGAGATGAAGTGGAAATTTTTCAAGGAACGCCCAACGGTGAGATTGCACAAAAATCAAGAAAGTATTTATTCTAATTCCAATTTTTTTTTCAACTTTAGGGAAATGATCTAGAGAACCAAAAAATGTTGTCCTATTTCCCTCATATCTGATGAATCAGATGGTACCTTAGATCATCAGAAATTTATGGCTTTGTGATTTTTGGATTTTTCATAGCCATTTCCTCTACCACTCTTCATCAGAACATGATGGTAATATTTTTCTTCCATATCCATATTTTCACCTATGTTCTCCTTTGTTGAAACCCAGTGATGAGTTAATTTGGGTAACCATTCTGTTTCATACTTCACTTTTAAAATTAAGTTTTATTATTCCTTTTTTACGATGTGGGTTTCTATGAAAGAAACTTTCAAGTAGTAAACCATTTATAACCCCGACGAATTTCGAGGGTGAAATTCATTTTAATGGGGTTAGAATGTAACACCACGAGATTTTATAAGATATATTATTTTTAATTTCTTTCATATCTTCTGCTGTAATCTAAACCAATATTATATTGCACTATATGCAACACCGTATTAGCTTGTAGTATACGCAACATTAATCGTGGATCATGTTAAACACAATTTCAAGTTTGTTTGATAGTAGTTATTCAATGCAGCATTGAGTGTGTATATATATATATATATATTCATTGTATAAATGAAATATGGTTGGATTTTGTTATATGAAACAACAAAGGAGTCTTGCACTATACGCCACCCTGACATGGCTTGCATTACACGCAATCACGACCTTCTCGATAGCGTGTGTTGTACACAATACCAGGTTTCACTAAAACAACTATATATTGTTATAATATTATTATGGGCTAGCTATTATGAATAGCATTAACTACATTTTGAATTTTATAACATTATTATTCATCTTACATATTTTCTAGAATATGGTATAAGAACAAAATAAATTTTTTAGGTAAAATAAGTATTTTTCAAAAAATGCAGTTTTGCCACCTTTTGATGGCGCACCAATTTTAAATCCAGTTTTTGAAATGTTTATAAGTTCAATTTGACAAAATAAAACTTTTCCTTGGAATCAGGATATAAAAATTTAATTTGGATAAAATTTTCATTTTATTCTAATAACTTTCATATTTTAATGAATAGTAAAAACACGCAATATTTTAATTAAAAACATATTTTTTCATCACAATAATTTATATGGTTAGATTATCTTTTTAATTGGTTTTAAAGAATAATTAGAATATATTTTTACCACTTAATAAAATGTTGGCCATTGGAATTAATTTCTCTTTGAAGTTACACAAAAACAAGTGTCGATCTTTTGATAGTTATTGTTTCTTAAAAACACGCTATTTGTTTTGATAATGGGAATTACTTTTAAAATTAATTAATGCCACTTCTATGTTTTCAATTTGAAAAAATAGACATCATTTCTGAATTTGGAATATCAAATATAGATTAGGCTGAGTTTTTGGTATGTTTTCAAAAAACTTCAATTTTTGATGAATAGTGAAACCACTTAATGGTAGTTAAAAAATTTACTCTTTCATTTAAATAAAATTTTACTACTTCTGTGTATTGAATTTCAAAAATCTGACATACATGGTTGTTATAAAGAAGTAAAATGTGGTTCAATAAGATGATTTTTTTTGATGAATAGTAACTTTTGACTTTTATTTACAGCGGTTAAAGGTAAATAGGGTAATTCAAGGTTAAAAGAATAATATAATAATTCACAATTACCTTAAAACTTATCTTAAACTTATTGTATGAGTAGTGGCCGACCATGGGCATCCTTGGGTCGATTTTGGGAACCCATTGAGCCACATGGTAGTGATAATGAAAATTTGTATTAATTAATTAAATGTAAAGACAAAATTGACATTAACAAATATCTTTTAGTAATTAATTTTTATAAGGGGTTATATAAATTGTAGTTTAGACTATAAATATTCATCGGAAAGCTAAAAAGATTTTATACATGGTGGTATTTTGTTTAAAAATTTTAGATATCAAATAAATTAAATTATTTATGACAAAATAATGATGCAGTATTTACCTCATTAATAATATATTTAAATAAATTAGGTTATAATGATTAACATATTATCCAAAACATGTCAAATTCTGATTGGATGATTTTAGTTTGACTAATACACATCTTATATTCATCTTTAATGATTTTTGGACCTTTTTAAACTGAAGATATGTTTATAATAAAATAATATTTTCACACTTTCCAAAAGAGCCCCTCCCCCCCTTATAAAAAGTGACCATTTCAATCCAATTACTCACACCTCTCAAGCCATTTGGCTCGTAAAAACTCTACCCAATTAAGATACCTACATCCCTCTCCTCACCCTAGAAGCCTTACCTTAGGTATAAGGCACTTCAACAAGTCCTTTTGGTTCAAACCAAAAGAAGTTACACAAATTAAAGGTAACAATTTCTCTTAAATTGTTTTCTTTTATTCTAATTCTCCAACCCCTAAAATCTATTTAATCCTTTATTTTGAAACAACACCAGTATCCCCAATATACTAGGATGTTGTTTTGAGAAGTATTAGAACTACACTTACACACACCTCCGTCTAATGGATGAAGAACATAATGTTTCTGTAGATGGAAAACTAACACCTCACGAAACGATGATTGTTCGATTTTCTCCTACCGCCTCTCATGGTGGCCATTATGATGGAACTATATTAATATATGACATATATTATGTTTATGATTTCATTATTCTTCTTTACTTCCCAATTATATAATGGATTTATGGTTTCCATAGTCGGTAAATACGATAATCTCATTTGAGGAAGTGCGGATGACCGCCCCCTCAAAGTGATGTGATTCGTTAATGCCATATGGGGGATGTATAAAGGATGGATTTAATCATATTATATATGATATTATTATGTAATTATAATATAACTCTTAATAATTATGTTTTAATTCCATTAAAATTATAAATAGAAATGAAAGTAGAATTCATGCGTACGTACGACTTACCGACTCCATGAACGGTGCATTTCATTTCTTACCTCCATATGTTATGTACTATTATAAATACATGAATATGATAGATATATATGATATATATGATAAGGAAATCATGAATATAATTCTGGATATATGACCATTTTACCACATGAACAACATGTAATTATAAGAAGTCCATTTTTGATTCAAGTACCAAATATTGACAAAACAAACGTTATTAACTTAAATGGTTACATAATATTTATAACATGGTACTAAGTGATATAAAAGTAATAATAATATTGAAAAAGGTTCTTAATCAAGTACAAATTAACTTTGGTTTGTTATTATGGAGATTAAAGAACGATCGAGTCAAGTCGGACACGAGGTAAGGGAACTTCTTAACCCAATTTCCGTTCTTTGGGTTGATCTTCTCTTTCTTGTTTACGTCGTTCTTTGATTATGTGAGAAATGATTTTTTATATCTTATCATGTATTTGTAAATTATTTATGTGACCTTATAGTGAATACACATAAGTGATCTATTTTATTTACAAAAAGATCTTTGTAAGGTATAAATTTTCCAATTTCATTTTTATCCGAGATTTTTTATTCGTAAGTATTTACTGGGGTTATATTTATCATCCATGTCCCTATTTTTTAAAAATGGTTTCATGTATGTTTAAACTAATTTTTACCCATTTTTGTTATTTACCACGTGTTATGGAAGGAATATTTCTTTTGTTTACCATACAAGGAACTTTTTGACTTTTCTGACAAAAGTACGAGGAGAATGATTTTTTAACATATACATCATGAATGGATTTTTACGGTTTCATAATGACTTATCTTCATGAAGATTACTCTACATGATTTCATGAATATTTTCAATAAAATCCTTTTCATTAAAATTTTCATGGAATATTTTGAAAAGAAAATGATATTGAAAAATAAAGGATATTTTCATCAAGAATTCATTTCAAGTGCTTTATCAAAACCATTTTCCATCTAAGATGACATTATTTCATATGTGTATTTTCAAGTATAATGTCTCTATGATTTACATGGTTTCATTTTTCTTATGATTAAATGATATCCGTTTGTTTTATATGGATTATGTTATGATGGGATGATATTTATGAAACCCATTTTATTCTTTGGGTTATGATGAATGATTTATGTTTATGTTGTGGAACACGTAAGAATGATTTCATTATGAGATGGGTGGGACCTATATCTCCCTCCAATGAATTGGGTAAAGAATTATATCTCATGAGATAGACATGGCTGGAACAACAAGTAAATCCGGTTCAGTAATACAGGGTTGGAACGACAAGTAAACCTGGTTCAGTAAGGGACTTTGTCCACTAAGATGGTCTTGGAATCAATGACTTGGATACTATGGAAATCATATCTTGTGCTTAATGTTTTTACACAATTACAAGTTTTATTCCCATGATATTTTATCATGATTAATGTTCTTTTATGATCTATGCTTTTTGTACTGCCATTTTTTATGCCATTTTTCACGATTTTGATGTTTAAACATTATGTTCATGTTTTTAAGTTCAAATGTATATGGTTTGTTTTATTTTCTCCATGCATACCCTTACTGGTCATTTGAGCTCACCCTTTATATATTTTCTTTTCCCTAGGATATAAATAATGGTTTTAGGTAAGAAAACAAAAGGGGAAGATCATTATGGGAGATGTTAAAGATGTTTCACCATTATTAGAAGATTATGTATTGAGTTTCCAAAGACACTACATTATTATAGTCCTTGAGTGTTGGTTTTTGTTATGTATTATGTATTCCAAAAATGTAATGTAATGCCTATGTACGTCAAGCCTCAGGTCTCTACAGCTGCAAGGGGATGCCGACTGATCTGAGTATCACTGTGGAGGGATGAATTCGTCGTCACCGTTGATGGTCACCACCATGATGCATTGTTGCTGGGAGAGGACCTGAAGGCCGAACCACCATCCGGAGAGTGAACACTAAAACTCTCACCACAACTTGAGGAAGACGTGCCACCATGGAAGTCGAGGACGAGCCGTCAAAGGGAGAAGAGGACAAAGACTGTGGCTTGGCCATGTTTCTAGATGAAGCTACCCTCTACATGCGAATAAGGGAGAACAAGGGGGGAGGTAAAACAAATATTATATAATAATCAAAATAATTAATAAAAAAATAAAAATAAATAAACAATATTTATAATAAAAATATTAATTAATTTGATAAATTATTTTTAGTAATGATATTATCAAATTAATATAAAATAATGATAATAATTTAATTTAAATAAATATAAATAAACTTAATAAATAAATTAATAAATAATACGATAATAACATTTTTTAAAAATAAATAATTTTTTAATAAATTAACTTAATGATATATAAATAATAATTATTATAATAATATTTTATAAAGTTATAACAATATTAACATTTATTAATAATTTAATTGATAATAATTAATAAATGATTTAAATTAAATAAACAATTAAAAGAATAATTAATTAAAATAATAATTAATTAAAATAATAATCAATCAATTACATTTAACACCAATTTTTTTAAATTATTAATTTAGTCTTTTCACTATACTAATAGTTATAATAATTACTCATATAATTAAATGAAACTATTATTATAATCACTGTAACATTTGAATAGTTTTTATTTGCATATTCAAACCAGATCCCTATAATTGTCTAGGTTCATGATGAACTCTTGGGTGGAGGTTGTTAAATGGGTTTTGCTAGAGTTACATTATGTGAACTCACACCAAGATGTTGGTACGACATGTTTTGAGTCTTCGAGGAAAACAAGGAAGTTGTTGGTGTGAGCCTGGGTGGCCAACTGATATATGGTGGCCGAATTCTAAAATACATACGCAGAAGCAGTTAGAGATAGAGGATTCATTCATGATTCACATTCTGATCATTTTTCTTCGAGACCCGAGGAGAGACTTGGGAGCAGAGGTAGTGAGTAGTCCAGTGACTGAGAAGGACCATAACAGAGGAAGAATAGAAGTGGTTTTGAGAGGAATATTTCATTCTATTCTTTTCAATTTCATTTTTCTGTAATTAAATTTTAATTAATTTTTTCTTTCATAATGATCATAGGCTAAATATTTTAATTCTCAGGGAATCGATTTCTATTGGTTTAATATATTTCTTCTTTTTTTGATTTCTTTTTGCATGAATCAGATTCGACCAATGTGTTTGGTTATGATTCATGAAACATAATCAATTTTTAATCCTTTAATGCTTTAGAATTAGACTCCAGGATATTTTGGGGTGATTGATCTTGGATCCAATTCATCATGATTTAAATCCAAAACTTCTGAAATACCAAGAAAACTTGTTTCTGTTGATTTTTTTACAAATATAGTGTGTTAAAAATTTTAGATATGAAAGTTTAACAAATCAGTTTTAAAGGGATGAATTAAATTTAGTTTTTAAGGTAATAATTCATCTTGTAAAACTAGTAGATTTTTCTTCTCAACAATTCTTTTTATTTGAATATATTTCTGCAATCCTATTCTCACTACCTATTCTCTATTTCTGTTTCGATTTTTTTATTTTCATTTTTCATAGAATCTTATCACTTTGATCATCATCAATTATTTCTCCTTATATTTCATCACGCTATATTAATCTAAATTTAAGATAAAATATTAAAAAATAATTTTTCCCACTACTGACAACAATGATATTTTTTTGAAATTTTGGTTACTCTAACACATTTTTATCCTTCCATTTGGTTTGACGCTACTTACCGCTATATTTTAGTTTGTACGATTTATAAATTTTTAAACATTGGAACGTATTAAATGACATGTGGGTCAACCCCCCATCAGTGGGGATGCATGTCCTATATAGTTAAATTCCAAGTGGAACCCCCTATAAGATATGGTGTGGGTCTCTGATAACTATATTGGAACCCCTATCACACCAGAGCATGGGTCCTTCACATATAGAGTGTACCCCACCCCATTAGTATGGGAACACAACTTCTATATTTTGAGTGGAAACCCCTATCAAATAGGGTAGCAGTCCTCATTGACCTGAGTGGAACCCCATATCGAATATGGAACAGGTCCTCGATGACCGAATTAGAACCTCGCCTACCGCACCAGGGAACGAGTCCTCATGACATGAGAGTGGAACCCCCCAATCATCTTGGAAATGGGTCCTCTATGGATGCTCATAGAGTGGAACCGCCTGGATGCACTAGGGAACAAGTAATGTACACGGAGTTGGTGGCCCCTTGGTTGTATGACCTAGTGGAAAGATGTGGGCCTTCACCTGATTGCTTCTAAGAAGATGCATGAGATGATGGGAATCATTGATAGATTTTTGGAACTGTTTTTGACTGTTTATCTCATGTTGAATAGTGATATGTAGATCCCCTTACTCTCTCAATTGGGATTCTTTTTTCTGAGAACACACACACACAAAGATATATATATATATATATATATCCACACCATGGATTTGATTTCTCTATTTCCATTGAGGTGAAGACACAAAGAGTATGAGATTTGCTTTAGGTGATTAGCTTCTTATGGATGGATGAGTGTACTCTCATACTAGGGGTGGAAAAGACTCGATGTGTAGTTTATTTACTCACCTTTTTGAGCCTCCTGTGCTTAAGTGTGCTTAGTATTTCTCTTTATTTCGGTTTTGATGCATCTTACGTACATTTATACTATCATACTTCTTCATATTGTATATCTTAATGGCCCCATCATATTTCACGATTTCTTACTGGTTAAGTATATACTCACACCTGGATGGGATTTTATCTCACATGTCATGATTTATATAGATGAAAGATAGGACATCAGTGACTTCATAGGATATTTGAGATACCAGTTGATGTGGACTAGTTTTGGAGGTTGAACAATGATATTAGGTGTTAGGGCTTTTTAGTAGTTTACTTTTCTAGATTTTTAGTTTGTAAAAATTTATGTTTGTGTTTATATTTTTTACATTTATTTTTCAGTTGCACTGTCGTACTCTTGCACACCCTAAAGTTGTTTCATGCTTGGTTTACATTATAGATTTTTCATATTCATTTTTTATTCGTCTTAACATTATCATTGAGATGCTATGGTGTGTACGTACATGAACTTTGGAAAAGTCCTCCCATTTAGGATAAGCCTTTCACGCTTATCACCACCCCTGGAATATGGAGGCGTGCTTTTCGTAATTAAAGCTCAAGCCCCATCTAGGGTTAGGTCATCAAAAATTCAAATAAAACTAATAAATATGATTTTATCGTCATGAATACTGTAAATGTTAAATTTTATCTCTAATAAAAATATGGTATCTCAAATTAGAAAGACCATTTTATCTATGTTTTTATTTAATGGAATATACATCGTTCGATTCCAAATTCCAAATTTCTATTTTCACCAAGCCAAAATATTTTTTATTTAAAAATGGAATTTTAGGAAAATAAATCTATTTTAACCCATTTAATACATTTTAATCTTTTATTAGAATAAAATATTCATAAAAGTAATCAATATCACTTCTTCACTATATTTCTTCTAGAAAAAACAAACAATATAAAGTATTTTTTTTTAAAAACTTGATGCAAATTATGCACCTAAAAATAGTGTCTATATATATTTATATATATATATAAGAATTTAATTTATAGTAAGAACTGACAAAATAATAATAATAAAATACTCTTTATTTTATGTATAAAAAAGTGTAACACTTTTCTCCTATTGAATTTTTAAATCATTAAGCAATGATGATTGAAAAATAACAACATAATTTACATAAAATTTTTCTCTAGAAATCATTATGATAATGATAAGATATTTCTTATCCATACATATATGGGGGGAAATATTTAAATTACGAAAATAATAAGCTACGAACTAAATCAGTTATTAGGGTTTGATATGGATTCATTACATCTACGAATAGCACCATTATGATATTTCTAACATTAATCCCAAAATCATGATTTTTCTTATCAAATATCAAACAATATGGTGAATTGGTAGAGTGACATTAGTTTATATAAGTGATGCACTAATATTTGTTAAATTCTAATAACATTGAATCATTTGAATTAGAAAATAAACACTTCAAATAAATAATTATGTGAAAATACAAAACTTATTTGGTTGGAGGTTTGGGGTTATTTTATGATAATTAATCAAAATAGGATTTTTCATTCATTATATACCATGATGTCACGTTTTTATGTTATTTTAATAACATTCATATTCATTATTATACAATACACAGTCATTGGGGCAATCATGTATCATTTTATATCCCAATCCCATAACTTTTTCCTTCATAATTTGAATTTGTAAGTATGTTTTCTTATAGAATCATATCTTTAAAAATTTCAAGTAATTTAGTGAGTATTTTATCACTATATCCATTTATTTCATTAACGTTAACTAATACCAGTACTTGTGATAGTACTGTAAATTTTGTCCAACTAAAGAATATTTTTTTCTAATCATTTATATGAAACTTTTCAAACATTATTATATTTAATGGTTTAGATGAATACATCCATAATATATTCAGGAAGACAGCCCTATATCTCATGTTTAATGTCTCCAACAACATTAGATCTTCAATTTTATATTATTTGATCATGTGAAATCTTGTGTGTATAATTATAATTAAAAGAAGATAAAATCACATTTTCTTTTATTTCATTGGACTATAGAATTTTCATATTAAAAACATGTATGCATCGAATGTAAATTATATCTTTTTTTTTCAAGATTTAATTTAGAAAATGCTTAGAAATTTACAACTCCAATCTCATAATCAACAGGGATTCTATGAAAATATATCAAATTACTATTCAATAATTTCCTATAATAAAAATAAAAAAATTCATTATATTAAAATATATTATAATATTAATATATTCATAAATAGAAAATTCTAATTCATATAATAACTTAAATATATAAAAATTCATAAATTTAAAACCAGCAAAAATCTGTCTGGTGAAAATTTAAGAGCAGAGAAAACATTTATAGCCAGAACATATTTCAATAAAAAAACAAAATAACTATATCTATATTTTTTCAAGATATTTCCTTTTTCTAACATTCCATTTAAATTTTTTGATTTTAATTTTAACATAATACTCTTACAATTCTACTTATTTTGGAAAAAGAAAAAAACCTTTAGTTCCCCACTTATTTATTAAGGCATTATGGGTTATGATATTTGTTCGGTGATTTTTCTATCAATCTCACTCATTTACGTTATATTTCATCCTATTGATTCATATTCATCACTACTTCATATACAATATCCCATGAAAATATATTATTCATTTTTTCTTGAAATACTATTTATTTACCTTTCCTCAATACATTTGTTATTTGATTGTTCTGTAATACTTTACAAATTATGATGTATATGAGGACTCCATCATAATAAAACTTCATATATGAGATTCCCTATGATTAATCATCCTTTATAAAAATATTATATAAATACAATATAAAAAATATTCCATCAATTTTATAAATCAAAAAAATTTAAATTTCATTTTATAAATTTCCACTCATTAATTAATACTTCACCCAGTTTAATGATTATAAAGATAAATTTTCTTAACCCCGCACATTATTAAATAATTCCACCACCTACCTTGGTATATTATCATCAACTTATACATTTATAATTATAAATTATTTTTTCAGGTTCTTTGATTACATTATTTTTATTTTCATATTTATCTACATTTGTTAACTTTTATTCCATGGAAATTTCATATATTATTTTCATACAAATTTTTTTATTTTTAATTTTTTTATAATATATTATCTTAGACATCATGAATCATTTACTGAAAATAAATTTTAATTATATGATCTATTAATTTTTCATCACTAAAGTATCATTTTATTTTGAGTTTATTATTATTTTTATATATTTTTGTAAATAATTTCTTTCATTGTGATTGTTTCAATATTACATAACCATTATGGTATCATTTTATTATTCTTTTACAATTACATTTATCATACTAAAGGATTTTACAAATCATTAAATAACCTTTTTTATTGAACTCTATTAATATTTTTCCTATTTTCTCCCCCTTATTATTTATATTTCTTAACGGGAAAAAATTATTTAACTAAAATTTGAAATTCACATGAATCTATTTTATTTTTAAATGAATTTTCATTATTAGTATTATTATATCCCTACAATTATCATTATTCATTGTACAAAATTCATAGAAGTCAATTTATATGGATACCTTTATATAGTATAGATATTATGAATTCCTGATTAATTAGTATAAGTGTATAATTTTTTCTCATATAATTTTCTTAATTTTATTAACATCATTTCAGGTCAAAACACAAACCATGTAGTTATAAGGATTTTTTTCTTTATGAATTTAAAATTTATACATAAAACAATACCCTCTCTTGACTCATTAATGATGAAACAAACATAAATATCATAAAGAGGATATCATTATTATATGATCTATAGAGTAATCATCCAAGATTGATTTATTAAAATTATGTAATATGGGATTCTTATAAAAAAGAGAAGAAAAATAAAAGTAATAATATTCTTTTAAAAACATGGTATATTCATCAGGTCATGAAGAAATGAAAAATTGAATCATATGACCTAGTTGAATGAAAAAAACAAAAACCAATACAATTTAGGAAGAAAAAGAGGATGGAGAGTCTATTTTATGGTATTATACATCACCATGAATGTTGTTAGTGAATAAGTCAAATGATAGGAAAACAAATGTGAAATATGAGAACTTATCCTTAGAAATAATTTTCTATTAAAGGGTAGTTTAAATAACCCAAGATGAAATCAATGGTAATTATAGATAGAATATAATTTATTAACATTACATTCAAGAGGAAAATTATCACCAAACTAGGTACTTAGTAGAGCACCACATGGTACTTTATGGTAGCCTAGTTGTGATTTAAATAGGTTTTAACTTTTTTTATTATTTTTTTTGTTTTTATATAATTTAATTGTAAATCATTTAATTAAATCTATTTTTTAAAAAATATTTTTATAACATGGTTTAATAATTTTCATGATTTTTTGTTACTAATTTTCTAATATATTTCTTATAAAAATGGACTTTGTGTTTAATCACACAAAGTGAATTTCAACCACTTTTAATGGAACTGGAAGGTCTACATTCATGGGAGGTCCATCACTTGAGGCTCTTATAGAGCCTGGTTTCAAAATTTCATAGTAAACTCTTTGAAAATTCAGGGCCATGTATAGTTGTATACCCTAATAGAGAGTAATTTTTTTATCATCATTGGTGTTTACCAATAGTTAGTAAATTTTGTGTTACTGTTAGAAATTTCACAATGGTGAGTAACATTTCTCATTGCTAAAATCCAATGGCTAGTCACTGAATCCACACTAGTTGCTAAAAAATATGTAAATTTGGATATCATTGATCATAAATTCTAGTTAAATTTACCCACCATTGAACACCGATTATGAGTTTTTTCTTTACCCACTGTTTTCTTTCCTTTACTTCCCAAGTGCTTCTGCAATTTCATATTCTTGTTCCTACAGTAGCGCTTGTATATTTTGTAAAATAAAGTGTTTTATTACTAAGTATTTGAATTTATTTTAATATATATTATTGTTATCTTTTTTTAGTTAAAATATTATTATTCTCATCTTCAGTTGTTAGTTCTATTTTTAACAGCCTCATTGTGATGCTATATTCCTCCAAGATCCTAGAAGCTTAATAGGAGCATCTTTTTGGATTATTTATGTTTGATATATTTTATTCTATACTCAATTGATAATTTATATGTATGACTTATTAATATGAATTATCTTTTCAATTGATGGGTATAATATTTTTGACAAACCACCATTGGAATCCAATGATGGGACATGATTAATTGGTTAAATCCTATTGTGAGTCATGAGTCACCATAGGAAACCGAGAATGATTAATTTTTTATTATTCTCATGAATACATTTTATGTTTATATTAATGGAAATTATCTTTGTTTTTCCTAATTTATATAATTTTATCTTAAAAATTCAATGGAATGTAATACTTTATATTTTAACTATCTGACATTTCCATTGGTGAGTAATGCCTCATCGCTCTGCATTTTCAAGGGTGAGAAATGTCTCATGATTAGTTAAAAACTTGTTTCCGAATTTTTAATTTATTTTATTACTAGTAAAATATTTTAAAGAAAATTACTTTGATTTTTTTGTTATTTTATGACGAAATACAATTGCAACATTGTTTAAACCAATTGCAGCATTATAAGTGACATCTTCTCATGCAGATTGTTTCTCATATGATGCTATGTTATTTATAAATTTATGTTTCATGTATAAATTGTATAATTATATTATTGTTTTTATTAAATTTCATTTTTTAATAAAAATAAAATTTTAATATATTTAATATTAATTTTAATATTTCATGAATAAATATTAGCCCGATTGGGTTTTTTTTTCATCACAACTTCAATAAAAACGTTAATGGTCATATTAAAATATTTTAATCTAAACTGTGTCATTGATAGATTGAACAGGAAAATTCTATTTTAGATCTCTATTTTAGTGTTTCAAGAGATTTCCTCATGGATAAAAAACATATACACATGTAGATGATTCATTCGAAAAGGGGATAGAAGAATTCATTTCCTATAGCTTTGAAAATTTATCAAGAAACTTCTTTGACATCCACTGTTCTACTACGATCACTGGTGATCTTCATCACCTTCATCTTCCTCCGCTGATGTGATCAGAGAAAACAACCTGCGTTGAATTTTTAAATCATTTTCTTAAGATTATGTTTTTATTTTTGTTAAATATATTCGTTGTAATAATTCATACTACATGTTTTTCCTCTAGAGTTTTGGTATAAGATCTATCTATCCAAAATAACCCAATGGATTATTCCTCCCATCTAAACAGATGTTCATTTTGTTCCTCTTAGATAAAAGGAAGGTAGGTTGTGGCTCTTTCGAATGTTTTGGGTTATACCAACATGTGTGAAAAATGTACATTGGTTATTATATGTATTTTTTTATCACTCCCATTAAAAATTGAGGATATAGTGTATACCAATTTCCTCGAGGAGTAGAGGAGATTGAAGAGATGACTAGGATCTTGGTGATCTGAACCTCTATAAAAACATCCTGTATTAACTCTATTATTTATGTTGAAACATTTAATACTATTATAACTATGATATATTAGAGTTTGAGATAATAAATCAAAAAAGGAATATTCACCCACTCTATTAATAATTTCTATACCAAGGACCTAATAATTTCAATTGGAGAATGGGTCCTTTTGATGGATTTGGTTTTATTTTTTTCAATATATAATTCTGAATTAAACATTATCCTTGTATTAAAAGTATAAGGAAAATATCCACAACTTTTTTATGGCTAATTAGGATTTCAAGATGAAGAATCCTACCAGAACACCTCACTTCAATGTAAGTGATTATGTCTTCTAGAAAGGCCGAATTGTTGTATTTATTAAAAATATAGGTCTTGATTATATGGATATAATGTGAAAACCATATAAAATTTTTGAGGATTATTGAGAAACTCTCAAAGGTAATGATGCTTCAAAATGTGTTTTAAATTACAATGTTGTGAATTAATTATATAACACTTTATGTAGAAATATGTATATTCATATTTCATCATGTATAAATGGTTCTAACATTTGGAAGACTGTAAATGATACTCATCAAAGAAGTGAAAATCTTTAGAGAACTTAGATAGGTATACATAGAGTTGAGTTTCATTAATTTAAGAATACTAGCCATGAATGAATAAATGAGATGTACAACATATTGCCCAAAATTGTTAACACTATGGATTCTCTCAGGGAGACCATGAAAAATGAAGATCTCATATGATGATTACTTCAATATCTACCCCAGAGATGGCATTCAAAGAATGTTTTTATTGAAGAAATTATGTATTTTACTAAATATTATATGGCTGGGTTTGTAGGGTCACTTATTCAATAAGTGATGGAAATAAAGAATGAAAACCCTAATGACCATAAAAAAAGTAAATGTATAACAACTAAATCAAATATATGTTCTTCACTAATAATTCTAATTCTGAGTTATAGCATTTGAGAAGGATGAAATTTAAAGTTCCACCAAAGGTGTATTCATGTACATGATGATTAATAGAGGCTTTAAAAATCATCCTAGAAGATATTTTAAAAAATACAATAGAATGTCTAGAAAAAAAAGTAAAACTATTAAATATGATGTTTTTAAATTAAAATGTTATGAGTGTAGGAAAAGGATTATATAAAATCATATTGTCCCAAATTTAAAAAAACATGGAAAGGTAAATCAATATAAAAATCCGCAATACAAGGAATGTAATTCTAGATGGCGCAATACAGGAGATTAAAACTCATATGACGTTTCTCATAAAAGTGAAAAAGAATTTATAAATCATTGATTGATAGCTACTACTATAAATGTGTTACACTCTGAATATAATTATAGTTCTGGTTATGAATCTTATATTTAATGAGAATTTAAAGAATTAACTTCTCCAAATGTAATATTTCAAAGTGCTATATTAATAATGGATGAATGTATTGAAAAATTCATAAAGAAAAAAAAAACAGATTAATGATGAAAATTAAAAAAATGATTGATTATGTTTTAAGTAAAATAGAATAGAAAGGTGTTGTAGATTCTAAATTATTCATTAATTAAAATGAGAATATAAAAAGAAACTATTTCCTATAAAAACATGATGAAGATCAGCCTAGAATATTAAAATTGGTTTTTATTGATTTATACAAAATTAAAAAGGTATTTAAACATATTAAACATAGAAATAAGAAACAAAAGAATTATTAATATATTTCTAATGTGAAATTATTTGGTGAACATGAAGTTATTCAAAAAGAGATTGAAAATGATAAAAATTAAAATACTGGTTTAAAGGAAACATTATCTATATTTGATTGTGTAGAAGATAAATTTGATAAAATAATGTCTATGTTTAACATATGTAATTTTATTTTATGGTATTACATTGTTTATCTTTGGTCCTTTATTTATTATTTAGTTTCCCCCTAGATTTTTCGTGAAAATAGAGTTTCTGAGCTTGGAAGATGATGGTGTATGGTTGGATCACGGTTAAGGGAAACCATACACCCTCCTAGCGACATGTGTGGAGTCGGTTTCCTCCTGGATAAAGGAGACCGGAAAGAGTTTCTACACTGTTTGGAAAACCGTGAGGGCTAAAAGTGAAGAATGTTCCTATTAGACATTGAGGGATCCATGGTTTCTACATAGTTTGGAAAATATTTTGGAAAAATAGTTCGACTTATCCATGTCATTAAAAACTAGAATATTTCCATCTTTACCTCTTCCAATTTAACCCTACAACACCTTTAATTTGAACCCTATAGTATTTTTAGTCTTGGGAGGATTCTCTAAAAATTATTGGAGCCTTTGACCATCATTATTAGGGTGGTTTTGGTGTTTGAACTTCATGAAATCATCACTTAACTCCCTTTTCGCTTGATTTCTTTCTTCTTCTAGGGTCCTTCTTCCTCCCTCTTTTGATTCTTATTTTTTAGTGTATTTCTTTCCCATGTGTGGGTAAAAAATTATTTTTTGGGTAAAATATTTATGTTTATGACTGTATCATTCCTTTATAGGGTTCCTTAGTTTTGTGGATGTGGTTTTACACCGAATTACATATGTTTCCTAGCTTGGGGTATGTGGTTCCATGATTTTACATTATTAGATGATTTAGAATTGATTAACTGGTTTCCTAAATGTGTTCAATGGATTATTTGGTTTGTGAAAAACATGTTTTGGAAATATTTTGACATATATATCTTAAATATATTGTTTTTCTAAAGAAAAATTGGTTGTGTTTCTGTGTGCCTTACATTAGAGCTTCCAGAAAGTGTTCTATGATTTGTGTGAAAGGTTAGAAATGTGTTTTCAAAGGGATTTGAAGGTAAAAGTTATTTGAAAGTGGGTTTTACCAAAATAATTGTTTTTTTCATGATTTATTGTTTTTTTGAACCTAAAATATGGACTATTAGTTTTGAAGTGATGTGAAACATGTTTTTAAAATGTATTTGCAATGTTTGTGGATTCAAAATAGGCTTTTCCCATAAAAATGGATAGATTTCCTGTGTGATTTTCCATTATTTTTTCTAAAGGGGATTTTTAAATAGTTCATGTGGTGCAAAATGTATTTCCAATTTTTTGGTGTGTGTGGAAAAATTAATATGGTTTTTGTTTTGTAAAATGATAGTTTCCATGTGAAGATTGATTGTTGGATCAATATTCATTGAAAAAATGGTTATTTACTTGTTTTCTTCTTCTATTAGCTTGTGTATGTGAAAGTGATCATTTAGGTGACATGTGAAATGAAATTTGATCACAAAGGGAATCTGGGGTATCTAGGTGGGTGAACTAGAACTATTATGATATTTGATATGATAGAGGATGAGGATGATTTCTTATAGAAGGATTAAAACTAATACACTAACTAATCCTTTGGTATGATCTGATCCACTAGAATAGGTGATGGGATCGCCTCTAGTGGATTGTGCATGGAAACACTTATGATATTGTCTTATGAATTAGAGGCCACTCGACTTTGGGATGCGATCCTCACTAGTGGCTCATGCATGATAATGATTTGGTTTTGGTTAGAATATTTTTGTCACTATGATATGAGATTCATAGTGTCCCATTTGTGCTAGTTACCTATATGGATTACACATGGTTATCTCTAGTGACATGATGCTTATGTGCTGTGGTTCCAACCATCTATATACAGTGAACCATTTATGCACTATAATTTCATGGATGTTTATTTTAAGAAAATAGTTTCTTTAAAATCATTTCCCGGAAAATGATTCCCATGAAATGTCCTTTGAAAATGATTCAAGAGTTATTATGAAAACATGCATCTTTATCTTTCTTATAATGTTATGGAATGTAATCCTTTTTTGGGTGATATCCTACTAGGAATTGGCTCACACCCTATATACACCGTTGGGTGTATGTAGAATTTGTTGTGTATGACCCAGGTAAAGGAAAGATGTCACATGTCGGGGATAGTAGATCCATTTTCTAGTGTTCAACATCATGAAAGTGGGGGTGGTGGTGGATTAAGGGAAGTGAACCTATTGTTGTAAGATGTTTTTTGAGTTTTGGTCTTGTTATTTTCCTTTCATTGTGGTATTTTGGTTTTTGTTTAATTTATGAAAGGATGAATATGGAAATTTTTCTATCTCCCATGGTTATGATTATCAATTATGTGATGTTTTATATTTTTGGATTTTTATGTTTCTTTATCATGGGTTAAATAGTTCCCAGATGTATAATTGTTGATACCCATGAACGTTTTTATATATCACAGGGCTTGGGAACTCCTTTCGAGCCATGTATCATACCGGGATAGGTGTTGGGTTGGATGGAAACCAAGATTAGTTAATGAAACTACAAAAAAACCCAAATATAATAAAATGGGTTGCGGGTATAATATTTAGGATCCTAAAATTTCAAAACTATTTTTGTTAAATGAATAATAAAAATATTTTAAATGTCACTTGATTTAATTGTAACATTAATGGGAATTATAAAAATTATTGTTCTTTAAACTATACTATATCTTTAGGCCGTACTATGACTTTTAATTTCTAAAAATTTATCATCTATGTTACCATACAATAAATTTCTCAAATAAGCATGGGTACCTAAAACATTCACTACTAATTCAGTTGGACCCAAAGTAGTCTTGGTACCAAAAAAACTATATTCTTAAATTGATTTTTAGGAAACCTACCAGAAGCTTAACAAAGTCACATGGTATATGGATATTGGATGATCAAGGCTTGTGATTGCTGAAATTTCTAACTTATTATCTTATAACTCTTATTATGGAGTTATTATCCCTTTTGGTGACAACTCTAAAGGTTTGTTAAAGGTTTTGTAGAAGTATGTATATTAAATTATATTATAATTCCTAAACTAATTTTTTTATATGTTTTAAAACACAACTTATTTAGCATAACAATACTTTGTGATGATGGAACAATGTTATAATTTAAGATAAAAAATGTCTTTTTTTTTAATATAATAAAGATTTACTTTATGATAATAGAAAATAAAATATATATTCTGTTGGTTTTTTTCAAACTAACCCTATAGAATGTAAAATGATTAAATGTTATCGATACATATCACATTATGTGGCACAAATGGTTAGGACATGTACATCGTTGATAGTTATACATGATTGATAAATATGAGCAGGCTCTGTAACCTCAGAAGTTCATGTCATGTAATTATTATGTATTCAATTCTTTTTTAAAAGTATAGAATCAAAAAATGAATATTTTAGATATATAAATATGGTTAATGTTTCTAGATGCATAGAACTAGTTCATCTTGATCTTTTTGGACCCCTGACAACTACTCATTTGGGTTATAAAGGATCTGTTTTTTGTAACTATTAATGATTTTCATAGATTTTGTTAGACTATTTTCTTATCTAAAAAATTTGAAACATTAAAAAATACATTACTTTCTATAAGGAAATCCAAAATCAGAAAGGTTACATATTTTTTTCAATTAGAAGGGATAAAGGAGGAGAGTTTATAAAATGTTAATTTGATTTTTTCTGATAAACTAATGGATATTTTCACAATTTTTCATCTCCTATGACACCACAGTAGAATGGTGTTGTAGAGGGAAAAAATTTAATTATTTAAGAAATTGTACGAACAATGCATAATGAATTTAACCTTTCAAAAAAAAATTTGGTCTGAATTTGTTAAAACTTCTTGATAATTATTGATTACATAAGACCCTTATTGAGGAAAACTTCCTAGGAAATATATAAGAATAAGAAGCCAAAATTGGTTATTTAATTTTTTTTGGATATACTATCAAAATTTTAAATAAAAATATAATCAAGAAAAAGATACATTCAAAATGTGTTGAAGGTATATTTTTGGGATACTCTAATAATATTAAAAATTATAGGATATACAATAAAAGAACCATTATAATGGAAGAATCTGTGTCTGTTTAATTCATTGAAAATAATGATAAACGGAGTAATAAATTTATTCAAAATGATGAATATTTTAAATAATCTAACTCTAATAATGATAAACCTGAGTATAATTATGCATCAGATGAGAGGGTGCACATATAATCTCAATTAGATACTTCAATTTGGAAACTCACAAAGATCACTCTTTGAAAAAAGTTATATGAAATTTTGAATATTGAATTAGAACTAGAAATTCAATTTTACATTTATGTGTGATTTATACCTTTATAGCAGATTTTTTTTTATGTTAATATTAAATATTTGTTTATGAATTTGAATTTGTTTAATTCCATGCATGATGAACACAATTCTTTGATAGAAATATTGTTTATATTCTATTTGAGTTACTATTGATACAATTTAAACAAAAAAATGGATTTCATGAAATAAATTAGATGAATCGGTTAATATAGTTTGAAATAAGGGTAGATTAGTTTCATAAGGTTATCTTCAAGAATAAGGTACTGATATCGAGGATTCATTTTCATCATTATATAGATCATAATCCGCTCGTATTTTATTATCTTTTTCATGTTTTAAAAATTTTGAAACTTTTTCGAATGGATGTAAAAAGTGAATTTATAAATTGTGTTTTTTCATAAGTGGTTTATGTTAAAAAATCAACTAGTTTCAAAAATAATGAATTTGAAAATAATGATTTCAAACTATCTAAAGCTCTTTATAGTCTTATGAAATCTCCTTGATCTTGGCATGAAATACTAACCCAACTATTAATTTAAAATAATTTTTTTAATGGTAAGGTTGATCCAACCTTATTAATAAAAATACTTTTAAATGATATACCGATTATACTGATTTATGTTGATGAAATCATTTTTGGTTTGACAAATGATAACCAAAGTAATGGGTTCTCAAAATTAATGACAAATGAATTTTATATGATCCAAATGGTGGAATTAAATTTTTTTTTCTTATTTTTCAAATTAGTCAATGAAATAATGGTATTTTCTTATATCAATTTAAGAATGAAAAAGAAATTGTTAAAATGTGTAGATTTGATTATTGTAAAATAATGAGAACCCCTCTAAGCACAAACTCTAAACATGATGAAAATAAATTTGGAATGTATGTTTGAGATAAGTTGAATAGAGGAATTATATAAAGTCCATTATATCTTACTTGTTAAAGGCTTTATACTATTTTTACTGCATGTATGTGGGCTTGATATTACGTCTGACCCAACAAAATACATCTTACAACTATTAAATGAGAAATTAAGTGTATCGAAGTTACTGTTAATATGAGACTATTTTAGTATAATGAGAATTGCTATGATTTACGGTGTTACATTGATTCTGAATTTTGAGGTTACCGATTTGACCAGAAGAGTACTTCTGGTATGTTTCACTTTTTAGGAAAAAAGTTTAATTTCATAGACCTCTAAGAAACAACTATCAATAGCACTATCAATAGCTGAGGCTGATCATGTTACAACTTGTAGTTGTTTCTCACAGAGTTTTTGGATAAAGATTTTTTTTTATAATTTCAATATCACTTTTGATAAAAGTTATATTTATTATGATAACACTAGTACTATTTTAATTTATAAAAATCCTATTCAACACTAAACAAATTGATGTTATATTTCATAATCTTAGGTATCATTAAAATAATTATTATATATATTTATAATTTATTCCAACTATGAAAAAATTAGCTGATATTTTCACTAAACACGTGGATTTTGTCAAATTTTTGATAATAACGTTTTAAATGGTTATGCTGGAAGCTTAATATTTGATTATTAGAATTTATTTTTTGATAAATCTTTTCAATTTTTGTTCAATGTATTTTATAATTGACTGTTATTTATTATATTTTGATTAATTTTTATAAAATAAAACTATCTATATGAACAAAAAATCTATCTATTTATATTATAATAATTCTATATCTCATCGATACGTTTTACTGTTCTTAAATGATTCCAAGATCATAATGTTTAAAATTTTCACTGTTAAACAAAAAAAATTATATTTTCTAGTATATAAAGGTAATATTTGACTTTTATTATTTTACAATTAATTATAAATGTAATATTTGATAAATTTCAAAAAAGGGGGATAATGTTTTCGATGTTTTAATAATTTTCTATTTAGCTATTTGAAAACTTAATAAATATTATGTATTGTAATTTGAAAAAGTGGGATATTGTTTTTAATTTGTTTTTAACTTATTTTTAATTTTTTTTGTTTATATAGAATACAATATTACAACATTTAATTAAATCTAATTTTGTTTCAAAAAAAATTAATAACATTATTTAATACTTTTTCATTATTTTTGGTTGCTATTTTGTTTATATATATTCTTTTAAAAATATGGTTGTTTGTATAAGAACCAATGGATAAACTCAACAAATTTTAAGGAGACCTGAAGGTCTACCCTTGTGGGAGGTCTAAGACTTGAAGCTCATAAGGATCTTGGTTTCAAGATTGTATAGTTAATTCTTTGATTATGTAGACTCATGTATAAGGCCTGAGTAGTGCACCCACATAGTGAGTGGGATTTTTTCCCCATTGGTGTTTACCAATGGTGATTATGTTTTGTGTCATTAGTTGGAAATTTTCTAAAGATGAGTAATTTTTATCACCAATGGAACCCAATGGCGAGTCACTGACTCACCACAAGAATAAAAAGGTTGAGTAAATATACACACCATTGCACCACAATAGTAAGAAAATTTACCCACTATTTAACATCAATGGAGAGTTATTTCTTCACCCACTTTTTCAATCCTTTTCAGAACAAATTCATTACCATTTTCCACTTCTTGTTCCAACATTATCTCTTGTATCTTTTGATAACTAGATTGTTTCCTTATAGAATTTTTTATGATTTTTTAATCCGTTTTATTATTTTTTTGTAGAAAAAATACGATTCTTCTTATCTTCGGTTTTTAGATATTTTTTTCAACTACATCTTTGTGATTCTCTATTACTCTAAGAGCAAATATTCTTGGAAATAGATTTTTATTATTATTTATGTTTGATTTATTTTAATACGTGCTTCATTTATAATTGATATGCATAATTTTGTAATATTAATTTTAGTTTTTGTGGTGTAAAATATGTTTAACATTCCATTATTGTAAACCAAATGTGGAACACAACTCACCTTTGAAATCCAATAATGATTCACAAGTCACCATTGGAACCCAATTGGGAGTAATGTTTTTATTGTTCTCATGAATACATATTATTATTAGATGCATGGAAATGTTTTTCATTTTTAACAATTAGATCTATTTTTCCTAAAAAATTCAATGGTAGGTAATACTAAATTTTTCCACTCTTGGAGATTTCCGACTGTGAGTAATGTATCATCGAGTTATTTTCAATTGTGAGTAACGTGCCAGTATTAGTTAAATTTTTTTTGAATGTTTTTATTTTATTATTTTTAGTTAATTTTTTTAAAATAAATAATTTTTTCAAATGTTTTTTTATTTTATATTGAAATTCAATTGAATAATATTCAAAAATAATTATAAAATTTTTTAGTGACATCTTATCTTGCATATTTTTTCTAATATAATGCTTTGTTTTTCATAACATTATTATACATGTATAATTTATATAATTATATTACTTCTTTAATTTATTTTTATTTTTTTTAATTAATATAACTTTTAATATATTGAATATTTCTTTTAATATTTTAGGATGAAATAGTAGTCTTATTATATTTTGTTTTTATCATGGCTTTAATAATAAAGGTAATAGTCATGTTATAATAATTTTTTAGACTAACATATGTCATGAATTGATTTGAAATGTAACAACTCTTATAGATCACTATTTTAATGATTCAAGAGATTGATTCAAGCATAAAACATATGTACCAGTGAAAACGATTCATTCGATAAGATGATACAAGGATGAATTTCTTACTGCTCTGAAAATTGATCAATAAACTTTTTTGATATCAACTATTCTACAATTATCACTGGTGATATTCATCCCCTTAATCTTCCTTCACAGATGTGATAAAAAAACATGATCTACAAAAAATTTCTACATCATATACTCAAGTTCCAATTTTATTTTATTTTCTATAATTTCTCCATTTCTATGCTTCATACTGCCTATTTTTTCAATAGACTGTTGGTATAAGATTTTCCCCTCCAAAACCTATAATTAGGTTATTACTCCCATCTAAAAGGATGGTTGGGTTCTTCCTCCCAGACAAACAGAAGCTATGTTGCTACCTCGTAAAAATATAGAGATTATAATAACATGTTTGAGAAGGGTATGGTTGTACTTTTATGTAATTGGTTTTTCACCCCCATTCAAAATTGAGAGTATAGTGAATACCATTCTGCTCGTGGAATAGAAGACGTTGAAGAGTGGACTAGGATCTCGGTGATCTGAAACTCTATAAAAAAATTATATGTTCACTTTTTTATATCCACTGTTTCTTATAACACTATTATGACTCTAATAAATTAGTATTTGTGATAATAATTCTGAACGAACTATTCACACCCTTTAGACACTACATTTATATAAAGGGTCCTATAAACTGGGAGCTACCCAACTACTGTTTTTATTGGGCACTCGATAACATGATACCCTATACCTAGTTCCCACATTATATCACCAGCCAAATACCCTAACCCTTTAAATTATAAAATCGCCACTTATCAAAACTTTTATAAACCAATATTTCATCATTTATAGACTCTACAATTCTATACACACAAATCCATTAGACAAAATAAAATTTCAGTTCTGTATGAATGTACAATAACTCTTTAATATTTAATTACTTTATATTTAATGCCATTTAAACTTCCATTATATACACCAATGAGAGATGAGGAGTAGATTAAAAAAATTATATCTTAATAAAATTAATTCTAAAATGAAATTCATTATTAAAACTTTGAAAATTTATAAAGGAACCCATTTTAAATGTTTACAAAATTTATTTTTCATTCAAAATAATTCCAGAAGAAGTTATTTATAATTTATAATGGAAAAACACTTCGTAAAAATTATTTAGGATTCCTTATTTTAACTCAAAAAAAATAATTTTAATACATCTCCATCCATTTAATTAATCAAGGAATTATTTAAAAAAAATCAAAATTGGGCAAGCCTTTATGTTACTTATTAAAAACCCTAACATAATCAATGATAGAAAACCCATACAATATAATAAAGGATGGGGATATATAAAATAAAACCACAGTCCAACTAGGAGCCTCAAAATTAAGAGACCACCAAGAACAGTATCATAAATATACACAATAATTATATATCATATTAAAAAACTATTAGGTGAACATAATAAACTCACTGAATTCCATAGATCTTGAGATCTTCTATATCATCCAAGAAATGTAAATGATAAACTATGTAAATATTTTCCCTATAAAATTAGTATATACCTAGTTATCTGATATAAACCAATAGTTTGAATTATTTATATTCAAATCTTATCTCTTCCACATGTACATTTAGCAAAATAAATTACACTTCCAAAAAATATATATAAGCCTTTTAAAAATAATTTTCAATAGAAGTAGATTAAATAAAGAATATGTTTCTTAAAAAAGTATAAAAATAATTAAATGTACTCGATAATATAATTATGAATATATTTTTGATAACATGCAGGACTTTTGTTAAATATAACAATAACTAAACTAACTATAAATAAAAACAATGAAAATTCAGCCAAAATATTTATTTAGCAATATGCATTTCATTTAAAAAAAATTAATTCTGAGCCCTTGTTTAGAAATTTTCAAATTATCATGATATCATTTGAAGTAATAATATCCATGTTATTGGTATTTCATAGATAAAACTAACTATTAATGTCATAAATGAGTTATTCCAAATAAAGGAATCACCTAATAACCCTTATTCTCCATGTTGTTATTAATAAATATTTTGGGAAAACTATATAAATATTATTAGTGGTTCATTTATTATGGATTTTAAATAGATTACATTAATAAATCATGTGATAAAACACATGAATTCACACAACAATAATTCTACCTATAACACCTTAAAATTTTAGAATTTATATTTTTAAAAATTAATACTAGGTTTGGTAGCTTGAACAATAGCCTAAAAAAACTAAAGCGTGTCATGACTTACTTATTATCAATAAAATATAATAATAATAAAACTATAGTAATTAAAAAATATTTTATTAAATTAATATATATATACATATATAAAATAATATTAATAACACATAGTATTTAAAAGGGAATTATTCAACAAAAGATTTTTTTTCGTTATATATTGTGTTATCATATAAAAGATAAATTTATAAATATTAGAGTGGGAATTTTGTAAAATGAATTTATTTTTTGAATTAATCACATCACAATTAAACTATTTCCCATGTTTCACTCCCATTAAATAAATAAATTTTAGGTGAATAGTTTAAATAATATTTTTCACAATAAAATAGCGTTTATGATTATATAAAGATGTAAGTATAACGTAAAATATTATAAATAATTTTTAATTATAAAATAATTATTTATGGAGTGAAAAATAAATATTTTTAAATAATAATATGTTTTTATAAAACCTATTATAAACATTTAGGAAACCTAAGTAATATTTTCCAATAAATTTTGATTTTGATCTTTTATTTTAATTAAATATTTTTGTTTGTAAAATTTGGTTTTGTATTTTTTTAAACACACATACCATTTATTTATTTTATAAAAAATTGTTATAAATTAGTAAATACAAATAAATTGATAATTTTATCCCATATTTAAATTATTTATATCAGATTTCAATTTTTCTAAAAAATTGTTTATAGTCATTACACATAAGTTGAAATTTACTTTTTCTTAATGATAAAATATTTATCTAATAAAAATTATTTTATATTTGGAAATTTATGTACCAATTACATAATAAGGTAAATATTGAATTTTTTTCATTAAAAATAAATTACTCGGGTATAAATTTGTAACATTGGTAAAACCAAAAAAATGTAACAATGATAATTATAAGAGTTAGTGACCTTAAATCCTTTACAAATCATGTATGAAAATGAATTTTTGAGGGATTCTGGAACATATATTAAAACCTAATCAAATAATTTCCATTTTTTTGTCTTCTTGACATGTGAAAAATGTTCCCTATCTATAGTAGTTGAAATATTTAAACAATTATCATTCACACAATTTACAAATGGAGCCTCCCACAACACATTAAAGACCAACCATAGAATTCACTTTACCCTTGAAGCTATAAATTTTCTCCATCCCATGGAGTAATTTTCCTTTTAATTAATCATGTATTCATATGATATTTTCTTAGGACCTCCATTTCTGAATAATAATCCAAGGAAATTGGAAGGATTTAAATGTTAGTAATCATTTTTCTTAACAGAAATTCCTTTCTATATTACCTTACCAAATAAATTTTTCATAGGCCTATATAACAAAATACATATTTTTTGAAATTTTACATTTTTATAGAGCAACTACTGTAAAGCACATTTATTTTTTTTAATGAAAAACAAAACTGTTATTTGTGTGCTGTGTAGACTACCATCTCCATAAAGCATTGATTTATGTTTTTCACAACTAAATATCACCACTCATTATATGGATACAATTGAAAAAAAAAATTAAATATATAATATAATTATAGTAATTAAGTGTAAAATTATAATCCACCTTATTTCCATTTATTTCTTCAAGAAATGGAAACCATAAAATTTTGTTGCGCAGACTACCACCTCCACAAAGTCATGTATATCATTTATCATATATATTTATTATTAACTGTTAATTAAAATTAAAATATATTTCACTACCATAAAATTATCTAAATAATATCATTATTCTTCATTAATAATGTTATTTTTCCCAATCAAGAGACTTTTATATTCAAAATCACCTATTAAATATTTTATATTCATGTTTGGTTGGTCTAACTACCTACATGAGAAATGATATAAAATTATATAATGGATGAATATTATAAATTAGTTATAGATCAAATAAGATATATGTTATTAAATAATTATTTAATTATTTTTTTCTAATGGAATCCTTAATATTGAACTCATTAATTAAGATACTATTATTCGTTTGTTATAAATCACTAAAACATATTTGCAGCCAATTTCTTCAATAAAAACCATGATATAAATCTCATAGAATGAAATTAAAAAATTATATCTTATCATGAAACATAATTTATATTACCTTTTATGATTTAGGAATGATGATATTTTGGATAATATCGATGAACAAAACTACTATTTGGAAACTAGTTAAAACCCATTAAGATTACTCAGATCCGATTTCAAAAATAGATAATAACTATGTAATATAAAGGCAAACAATAATTATTTAAGAAATATTAAAAAATTAATATAAATTAATAATATTATTTTATAAGTTATTAGGGTATTTTTTTAATATAACATAGGTTAGTGTCCACACGAAAAAGTGGGAATATAAGGTTTAAGTTTCATTATCTCATTTTCAAATCCATGAGACTTGTTTAATATTTCACTCCATCATTTCTTTTATATAGTTGGATTAATTCATAAGGAATAAAATTTTAGATATTTCTAAAAATCATTGGGTTTCAAGATCTATATCATTTCCTTAATTAAATGGATTTCATTTAAAATGATTCTAATGTTGAAAGGGGGTTAGTTAACTCAACTCCCTAAATTGAGTAATAATGCGTATACTTGAAATCATTTCATCCAAGGTTAGTTTCTTCCACCCTACGATTCTATTACATGGTACATTCTATTTCTCTCTAGGTAAAATGAAATTATTTATTTATATCTTCCCCCATTATGAGATTTGTATGGATTAAATTTCAAATCATTATTAATAATTACTTCAAACCACTTTAATAAATGTATCCCCACTTTTTCCATATTTTCCATTTCCGAAAATGTTTTCTTATATATTTTGAAAGATAATTTATGTGATTTATCATGATACCTTAATATTTTCTATTGCCACTATACAATGGTATGTTTTCTTACCTCTATTTATGATGTGTATTTTAGGAAATGATACTTGATAATATTAAATATATTTTCCATCCTTTAAAAATATAATGTATCATATTCCACTCTACCTTCCATACTGATAAAAATTAAGTCTTTTCAATGCTAAATTAGTATATATTCTTTCTAAATATATATTTTTTCAAAACAATAACTTCACCATTATAAGACCTTTATATATTGTTCGAGGATCATCCATTGAATGTTTAGTTTAAAAGTAATTCTTTTTCAATAGATTTCACTTAATCATTTCAAAAATGACATTTCATTGTGACATTAAAATATTTTTCTATGCCAATGATATTTTTTATTCTAAAAAATATTTTATGATTTTACAACACTTTTCATCATTATCATTAATGTCTATATTTAATTAGTAGTTATTTTTGATAAATCATCCTCAAAATTTCCTTATGAAATACACTTTTCTGTTATCAGATTTTGGGTACTAACCATTCAAATTCTTGAGGTTAATGTTGCTAATGAAACCTTGAAATGTGATGAAACACATTGTATCCTTACATAGATCACAAGGATTTAAAAAATGATTTTTTTGAGGTAGACAAAATTTATAAGGCTTAATTAGTAGTGTGATACTATATCTCCCTTCAAGGAATTGGTAAATGTTTTATCCCATGGGATTAAATAGTTACAAGAGTGTATTCAACCAATGAAAAGTGTGTATGAGAGGATTTATCCCAACCCAAAGGGTACACTGAATATTTATCTGAATCTAAAGGGGTACATGATATGATTTATCCCAATCCAAATGGTACATGGGATAATTTATCCAAATAAAAAAGTGTAAAAGAAGGAATTTTTATAATTTTAAGGGTATATGGGAGGATTATCCCAATCCCAAGAAGCGACACCAGTAATTCTCCAAAGAATACTATGTGATGAATTTCACAATGGGTTGTCTTGACATGTTATTTTATTGCACATATTTATTCCAACATCTTATTTAATAATCATGAATCATGTATTATGAACCTTGACTTATGTATAATGTCTCATGATTCCACAAACATTTTATATTGTATATGTTTATTCAATTGAGATTACATAACATTTTATAAGAAATTATTGGAAATGATTATTATCCCATATTTTTAAAAAGAAATTTCTTCCCTATCCTTGTTTTATGACAGGCTTATAATCCAACCATTGATAACCTATTGATAAATAATCCCTTATTGATCATTTGGTCAAACCCCTTTTCTTATATTTACCTTCCACTATTTTTTCATGATAATTATAACATTTTGGAAGTATAAAATGAATCTAATGCAGTTTAATTATGGAGAAAAGTTCTCTTGTTTTGTAAAATAAATTACTCATATGACTAGTCATAAATGACACTAAATAAAAAATTTCCCTTATTCATGTGTATTATTGCGAGATGCAATAATAATGAAAAATGATTTCATGTTTTTATTTTAAAATATCACTTTCAATAAAATTTAATTTGTAAATTTATGTGTTTTTTGAACTGCAACCTGGAATTTGGGTTAGGGTATCCTCAATAATCTATTTGTTTCTATCTATCCAACCATTACTTGATTCATGAGAGTCAACAATTTTTTAGAGACTCAATGAAGAAACAATAAGTGACCCTTATACCACCATTGGTAACTACTTGTTCACTAATAATTATACTATCCAAGCATATTTATTGGGTATCTCATATGTCCTATGTAATGCCTCAACACTAGAAGCCTATAACTAGTTCATTGTTTTAATACATTGGAATGATTACAACGAATCATATCCTGAAGGACCGATCAGTTTATCATTCATTGAAAATAGATTACATACTTGAACTTTACATTATACTTAATATAATATGAAACACAGATAAATCATTGAGAATATCAATATTCTATTAGATCAGCCCTTTATATCAATCATAAAACACTTATTGGCATTCTAGGAAAATAAAACATAAGAAAGGGGAACTGATGAGATACCCTGTATGGTTGAACAATACAAAATAAGGTTTCATAGATAAGCATAAAATATTAAATAAGGGTATAAATCTAAAACACAATCCTTTTAAATATAATTTTTACCATTATATGGCATAAATTAATCAAATAATTCCATTTTATCTTTCAAATAGATCTTCTACTAGTCAAATAATCAAATGTATTATTATTAACTAATCTTGTAATGAGGGTATGAATGATGCCAGCCATCATAACCATATTGTCAATGACTTGTGCCAAGACCATACATATTAAGGTAAGAATTTAGTTAAAACCTAAACTAGTTTGTATCATGGGAACTACCGATGAATCGTGGGTATTTCATTAACCGGTCCCCAACCCTTACAGATTTCATTAAGAAGTCCCCAACTTGTAACTTACTAAGTCCAATGCAATACTCATATGAAAATGGTAAAACATAAACAATATAAACAATAATAATAAAACTACCATCTAAAATGCTAATTCATTAACCATAATCCATGAATGGTATCAAAATAGCATTTCCATAGTCAAACATACCCGGAATTCATCAATATATATTGGTAGATTGTATCATAAGTAATCAACCTCAATAATGGAAAGGATCCAATAAATGATGTTTATATAGATGAAAATAATCTAATAAAATCATTATAACTCTTTTAGAGAAATATCCCATTTCTACTTTGAAAATATTAATAAGTCACACACTTTATAAAATTAGACATTTAAAAAGAAATTCAGGAATAAAAGTGACCCATAATGATTAGAAAAATTTCAAAGTAATTAAAATTTAAAAACAATAATTTCCACGTAAATAAATCATTAAAACGATTTTGAAAACAAGGACATTAATGAGAATGATTTAGAAGAATAAATATTTAAAACATATGAAATTATGTTTTAGCTAAAGAGTTCCTTACATAAATCCTTAAAAGAATAATTTTTGAAATCATTTTAATGAATTTAAAAATATAAATATAATTTTCCTTATAATACTTTTATATCCATATAAATATTTCTGCAAAATAATATCATTAATATTGAAATGGATAAAGGATTAATTCATTAAACATTCAAAGCATCTGATAATACTTTGAACATGTAAATAATAAGTCTAATATATTCAAATTAATCAATAAATACTATGAAGATAAATTATTCATGATATAAAATATAATAGGGATATTACAAAAACCACAAACAAGAAATAGGTGGTGATAATGGCTTATATCTCAGGAAAATTAAAAGTGAGAAAAAATTCCCTTATCTTAGGTATGATACTCTATGTACATGTTCAAAACTACTGTATAGTGGTTTTAAATATTTTATTAACTTTTAAAAAAATAACATTAATATTTATTATGTCATATATGATTCATTTATGGCATTATATTACCCGTTTATAAAAAATTCCTTGTCAAACTAATGTTTCGGGTAATAATCAA
This sequence comes from Viscum album, assembly GCA_963277665.1. NCBI lineage: Eukaryota > Viridiplantae > Streptophyta > Magnoliopsida > Santalales > Viscaceae > Viscum > Viscum album. Next base: position 435,726,357 of record OY728161.1, read on the forward strand.
TTTGTTTATTGTACGACATTTGACTAGTGATTCTTGATTGTATTACTTAAATCGTGATTTAAATACATCCATAATGTATAAAATTTTTATATGACATATATATTCATTATATATATATATGAAATGGAATACATTGTTCATGGAGACGGTAGTCCGTATGTACGCATGAATGTTGTTTTCATTTTTTATATCAACATTTAGTGAAAGTAAGTAAATAAAACATATATATATTTATATATATTATTAAATTAAAATTATTATTTCATATAATTAATAATTATTCATTAAATATACTTTTAAAACCATTATTTATTTGTTAACGTGGAAGATGAATTTCATTGCATCATAGAGACGGTAAGTCATACGTATGGACAAGCAATGGTATCATTTCCTTAATGATAAAGGGTAAATAGATGGATTGTCTGTTGATTATAATTAATCAATATAATATCATATTTTTTAATTATATGAATTATATAAATCATTACACATAATTAAATAATGTTGTGTTGAAAAAAATTTACACCACAACGTGGTGACGATAATCTGTATGCTTACACACATGGTGAAATTATTTTTCATAGGATGGGTAAAATTAATAATATGATTGTACCGTAATCATAAAAAAATATCATAATATATTAGAGTCTAGAGTAATTACTTTATTATTGAAACATCTTAGTTAAAGGATGTAGGATAAGAAAAGAACATTGAAATAGTTTTTAAAATAATTACCTCTTCTTTAAGCGTCTCCTTTGGATTTGCACAAAAGGACTCCTTAGGTTGGCTTTCTACGTAATGTATTACCTATATGATGAAGTGATAGAATATTGGTGGATAAAAGGTCAGGGTTTGGCCGAAGTAAATTACTTTATAGGTGTTATTAAAATACATGGAGATGTTCCATTTTATAAGGAGGGGGAGGGGCACTTCAGGAAACTCAGAAACTATTAATATATTATATATTTATTTTCAATTTCAAATAGATGAATAGTGAGTTATTATGAATATGATATGATTATGGGTATAAATACTATCATCCAGTGAATTTTAGGCATTTTCAGGTCACAAAATTGACCATATCTTTTGGCTTTAACCCTTAGTTATACAATTTAACTATTAACATGAAAAATTGTCTTCTTAAAACAATAGGGCTAATAAAGTTTATATAAAATTCCCAAAAAACCCAAATTGGAAAATTTATGAAATATATGACATAATAATAATCATTTGAAAGAAATATAGTGTTCTGTTAGTTTTATATAATTTTAAGAAATATTATTTATTTTAAAATATCATTTATGTCAATTTTGACACTATTTATTAAATGAATTTTCAAAATATCATAACAAATTGATTCCTTTGAAAAAATGAAATTAAATCATCCCAAATTTTTTAATGTCCTTCAAATCATTTGTGGATGGAATCAAATATTTAAAATCGTATATATCTTAACACTATTAATATCATTTAATTGAATCTTGCTTTAATAAATCAATTTATGCATCGCCATTTTATCATCATTTAATATAATTATTTAATTTATATAATTATAAATAAATTAATATGATTTATATAAAAATTGTTTATCTCTAAATACTATTTATAGTGAACCATATCACTTATATAACCTCATATTAAAAATTAAATAGTTATTAAAATTTAAATATTTTATTTTAACTCATATTTAAATAAAATATAACAAATGTCCTAATCTAACACAAGTGGCATAAAAAGTATAAAACTTTTTAGATAAGGTTTATTTTGGTTAAAAATCTCTTATCCAATGAAATTATTACAAGTGTTAGGGTAATTTTATATTATTATATATTTATTTTTACTTTTAATAACCATATTTACCTTTAACCGTGGTAAATAAAAAACGAAAGTGACTATTCACAAAAAATTATGTCGATACTTTTAGACCAAATTTATCATACAGATTAGAGAAATTTATGTATTTTATTCAATATTTAATTTAATGAAGTGGTAAAATTACATTTAATGCTAATCCCGCTGATGTGGCTAGAAGGGTAAAAGCGACGTTCAAAAGTTCAATAAATATTTATATCTAATTCACTTATAAAAATTATTATCATTACCTACATTGGATGTAAATGTGAATTATTTATTTATTGTAACTTTAAAATCGAATTAAATTATAATAATTATTTAATTGAAAAAGTCATTTATTCACAATAGTGTAGTTTTTTTTCCGTATTCATAAAAAAATTAATCTTTTTAAAAAATACCAAAAATTCACCCTAAGATAATTTTGATGTTAAGAATTCAAAATTGAATTCTACTTTGAAAAATATAATTTATAAATTTTCATAATGTTGTTAATACTATTCATAACTGATTTTGGAACGACTAGTTTTATAATTCACAGTGTGCTCGAACTTGGTGTTGCATACAACACAAGCTATTGAAGATAACGTACCATAAAATCATTGGGTGTCACATTATCCCTCCTTCTATAAATTTTATCATCACAATCTGAAATTTTATATCAAATATAAATGGTTGATATAAGAAAATACATTTGTGGAAAACCGACATCAGAAATACGGTTAATGAAATATACTATTAATAAGAGGGAAATGTAAATGTTGTGGTCACCACAAAATTAGTCATTATAATAGGAGAACATTAGTTTTAAGTAGAGATACAAACATGGAGAAAACATAAATATTTATAGGTAGTGATTGAGGTCATCAATCACATACTTGTGAATATTCAATGGAAAATTTTGGGCCTCAAGGCCATAAATCAATATTGATTTAAAATACCATTGGTTCAAGAAAAACTAATGTATTTGGATAAAAAAATTTAGATACTTTTTCCTAGAGTTAAGGGAATATTTTAATACTCATATAATACTTTTAATGAATAAGATATTCCATAATTATTTTATTCATCCTTTAAATGAACACTGAAACAATGTTTTTTCTCATAATATCAAATAAATCATTCTTAAACCTCAAACAATAATATCCAATGTTCTAATTATCCCATTACAACATTAAAAATTGAACAAAATAATTCCATCGAAATTCAGTATCCAAAAAGGTCTCAAAAATTTCAAAATAAATCTTAACATCAGATTCCCCAAACAATGTTATGTAGTTCTTAATGTGACATACCAAATACTTGATCACTGTTAAATCTATATTGAAAACACTTATGCTTCCAAATAATTAAAGAATAAGTTCTAAAATACAATCCATATATATTACATGTTAGTATAACATAATTCTTGAATAAAAAAATTAGAATACATTAATTATTCTACATCAACTATAGTAATAAAATAAGCTTGACCTTATTACATTTTCTTCTTCTGAGCTACATTTTCTTGATGATTTGAAAAATCATTTCAATAATGTCCCATAATATTAAAATTATGGAATTCCACATTTATAACTTCTTTATTTCCCATACAATAATGAGCTAGGTGATCATTCTCTGCACACTTGTAACAAACTCCCATTCAATTTAGACACGTACGAGGGTGTTTTATGCCACAATTATCACATATGGAAAAATAATTCTGTCCATTTTTTTCATTATCCATCTCTTTCTCCACCATTGGATTCTTCTCTTTTATTCCCTTAAAGTCACAAGACATAGAATTTTTTTTCTACCTTGATAGAACATGGGAATATATTTTCACATGTTTAATAAGTTTGGGAGACCAATACATTTTAGAAAAATGGATATAACCCAACAAATAATCAATCAATATTTATCTTTGGGTTATTTATATATTCTACAACATGCCTTGTTATCCTTGTAAAATTATCTTTACACATTGAAACATTCTCTTCCTCATTTTCTCTCATATTCAAGAATTTGTTTCCCATATCTGCTCTTTGTTCATGAGGGAAATACTTTTCCAATAAAATTACCGTAAAATCCATCCAATCCATATTTTATATTTTCTATTACTTAATGTTTTGTATACATGACAACCATTTATCTACATCTCCAGAGAGATGAAAAATTTCCATTATAATCTTATCAATTTTATTGCTTCCCAATGAAAGCAATATAATCTCCAAATATCATATCCATTTTTCAATAACAAATCAATTTGTAAACCCATAGAATTTTGGTGGTTGTTGTCTCATGAAGTAGTTTAACATTGTTCATCCACATTTTGGATCTGACTACTCCATATGTGTAAGGATATTATTCATAACCTGAGTTAGTTGACCCGATATAGTTTTAAGTTGTTTAGAACTCGTTTTTGCTCCATCTCCAACATCATTATCTTGCATAGGGGAAAAATAAATACACATATTACGTGTATTGATACAGTTTCCATTTCTTCCACTAGGCTTCATTTCTAGAAAATTACATACACTATATTAGGATATAAATCTAAATGCATAATTTGGAACTAGTAAAACACTTAACATTAACTGATAATTCATACATACCTAATTTCATTATCATAATCATGGCTTCCTTGCACACACATTTACATATAATTCCTTTATAATGGTCTGAAAGTAAAATTTGAATTATCCTAGGAATATTCTTTGGGAGTGTCAAACCCAGTGCGTAGTAAATAACATTTTTGTGTTCTATGTAACCCCGAGTCAGGCCCCGAATACCTTGTTGGAGTTTTGACCCCAAATTACATCTGTGTTAGAACTAGATTCACTTGTAATATCTAGACACAGATGTATTTGATATGAATAACCACATAATCTCTACATTACCAAAATTATAGGAAGATATAAAATTCTTATCCTTAATGTTTATCTTAGGTTAGGTTCTAAAATTTGTGTATTCTTAATCTAATTTCTAAGTTTGTTAATAAAATTCAATTGATACCTATTATAACACCCCAACCCCAAAAGCCTAGAGATGATGCATTATTTTAATACATTTCCATGATTATAAGGAATCATGTCTGGAAATGATTATTTGTTTAATGTTCTTGGAAAATAGATTACAAACATGAACATTTAATTAAAATTAAAAACATAATATGTATCATAGTTAAATATTTTATAACACCATTATTCTCTTAGGTCAACCCTACATATCAAAAATAAAACATTTCTTGGAATCCTAGGATAATAAAACATAAGAAAGGGGTGATATCAGATTCTTAGTGAGGTTAAACAAAACTGTAGAAGCATTCATAAATAAACATAAAATTTTATGTCAATGGTATAAAACTAAAAAACAATCCTTCTAAATAAACTTTCAGAAATAATATATAATTAATTATTCAAATAATTCCATTTTAACATTCCACTAGTACAAAAACAGTTTTTTACGTCAACATTTTTCACGTCGGTTTTTTTAGAATCGACGTGAAAATATCTAAAAATCGATTTTTCACATCGGTTATTATATAACCGACGTAAAAATACATTTTCTCTGATTTTTGACGTCGGTTATATAAGAACTGACGTTAAAAATCCATTTTATTTGATTTTTCACGTCGGTTATTATATAACCGACGTGAAAAATCTTTTTGGCAGGAAAATATATTAAAATTTTCACTTATTTTTCACATCGGTTATTTCATAAACGACCTGAAAAATATTTACAAAAATGTATTTCATTTCTCAAGATTTAATTTTATAGGTCACGGAGCTCAAAATGAGTTACGGATTAAAATTTATGGCCTTTAGAAGTTGATCATCTCTAAACGATGTCTTAAGGATGTCCAACTTCTGAAGGACATAACTTTTAATCCGTAACTCCGTTTGAGCTCTGTGACTTGTAAAATTAAAGCATGGATTATGAACTACATCTTTGTAAACATTTTTCATGTTGGTTATTTAATAACCGACGTGAACAATACCTTTTAACGTCGGTTATTAAATAACCGACGTGAAAAAGTCCAAAAAATTGATTTTTCACGTCGGTTATTTAATAACTGACGTGAAACAGTGACGAAGATTGATTTTTCACGTAGTTTTTATAATAACCGATGTGAATAATCATTTTCCAGGAAAATATATTAAAAGTTTCACTTATTTTTCACTTCGGTTATTAAATAACCGACGTGAAAAATCAATTTTCGGGACTTTTTCACGTCAGTTATTTAATAACCGACGTTAAAAGGTATTTTTCACGTCGGCTATTTCATAACCGACGTGAAAAATATTTACAAAAATGTAGTTTATTTTGAAAGCTTTAATTTTACAGGTCACGGAGCTCAAACGGAGTTACGGATTAAAGGTTATGGCCTTCAGAAGTTGATCATCTCTAAACGATGTCTTAAGGATGTCCAACTTCTGAAGGCCATAACTTTTAATACGTAACTCTGTTTGAGCTCCGTGACCTATGAAATTAAATCTTGGATTATGAACTAAATTTTTGTAAACATTTTTCACGTCGGTTATTAAATAAACAATGTGAAAAATACCTTTTAATGTCGGTTATTAAATAACTGACGTGAAAAAGTCCCGAATATTGATTTTTCACGTCGGTTATTTAATAACTGACGTGAAAGAGTGATGAAGATTGATTTTTCACATTGGTTTTATAATAAACGAAGTGAAAAATAAGTGAAAATTTTAATATCTTTTCACGTCGGTTAACATAAAACCGACGTGAATGAAAATTTTAATATCCCGCAAACGCGAAATTTCAATTTTATTACATCGCGGCATCGAAATATTGAGTTGCCACCTAAAATTTTTAATACCAAGTTTTCTCATAGAATCTCAATTATATGTTTCCATTATACACACATCTTAATTTTACGATCATTTCTTTCAACCATTATCGTTCCCCCAAATCGACTCTTTTTCTCTCAAACGCGAATCAATTATTTCTTCTTTCCGTGATCTCGTCAAGGTATATTTAATCATACATCCATGGTTTATGGTTTTTAGTATTTGTTTTCTTAATTGACTTACCATTTTACGATCATTTCATTCAACCATCATCGTTCCACCGAATCAACTTGTTTTATCTTCAACGTGAATCAACAATTTCTTATTTCCGCGACCTCATCAAGGTATTTGTAATTATTTTCCCATGATTTATATTTTCTCTGAGTAGTTTTCTTAATTGATATATCATTTAACGATTGTTAATTTATTATAATGGTGGATTATTCTTTATATCATGATAAAACTAAAAATCCTCCTACGGATTCAAAAATTCTTTCTAATATGAAGCTACGGTTGGCTCATTCAATCTTTCCTCAAAAAAATATCGAACTTCTGATGGTCATAACTTTTGATCCGTAAATCCATTTGAGCTCTATGACCTGTCAAATGAAAGATTAGAAAATTTTCTACAAGATAGTAAACAATTTCTACGTCGGTTATTTAATAACCAAGGTTAAAAATAACTTTTAACGTTCTTTATTAAATAACCAACATAAAAAATGACTTATAACGTCGGTTTTTTCAAAAACTGAAGTAAAAAAATGGATTCTTATCACCATTTATAGAATTTATTTCACATCGGTTTTTTAAAAACAGATGTTAAAAACTATATTACCCCATTTTTACGTCGGTTATTAAATAACCGACGTAAAAAATCATATTTTTAACGTCGCTCGCAATAACGTCACCTAAAAACCGACGTTAAAAAGCAAAAAAAAAATCGACGTAAAAGAAGGTTTTTGTACTAGAGTTCACATGGATATTTTACAAGTAAAATAATCACATGTATTATAATTTACTAATATCATAATGAGGGAATGCATAATGCTGAACATCAAAACCATATTTTCAAGGCCTCACACCAAGACCATATGCAAGAGGGTAAGACGTTAGTCATGTTAGAACCAAGGATGTTCATTGTGGTAAATTGAGTATGGTTTGTGTTTTTTTCAATACTAATATAGAAGATCAGAAAGATTTCATGGAAATGAATCTTACAGTTTAAGATGAAAATAGTTTTGAAGGCGATGTCATTTCATAGTGTTTGATATTTTTTGGTGTCCAAAATTTAGAGGATTAATTTCAATGTGACATGTGGGTTTTCTTAAAGGCCTTGTGAAAATATATATAAAATTCATGACTTTCGCGAATATGGGATACATGAGTTGTGTTTTGTAAAGGGTTAATGATTTCTGATAGTGTGCTCTATGATTACGAAGGGATTAATGATTGGATAAGGTATTCTCCGATATTACGAGAGTTTGAGATTTATTGTTTGGGATGAAAGATCTGCAATTGTGATGGGAATCATAAAGGGTTTTGATAGAAATATCTGTGGCTATGATGATATCATTGAATAGAGAATTTCTAAGGTGATTCCTGGTAGTTGCATCACTGTGAAGATGTTTTTGAAGGATCCAAAAAATGCGCCGGAGGTGGTGGATCTTTGCAAACAGGTGAGCCAATAAATAATACGACACCTCCCTTCACCAATGACAAAATTTCCCAGGAAAACTTGTAATGGATCTGATTTATTGATGGGAAGTAAATTTCGAGAATCTTGATTTCTATTCGAACTTGAGCCTTGAAAAAGGAATATTTTTCTTGACTGATGATCAATGATTTTGTTTAAAGGGTACTTCATGATGATCAGGTATTCCACATTGAATAATTGAGCTTCATTAAGTAAGATTATTCTACGAAGATAGTTTGGTTCTTGAAGGTAGTGTATTCTGTAATGGTAGAGGTCCTTTGTGAAGGGAGAATTTTGAAGGATCGTTGATAATGGTAGTATTAAACATCATGTTTAAGTAGACATGGATTTAAAAGTTGAAAAACATAAGTCTTTGGTGAAATTAGTGGCCTTTAGGTCCATAAAAAGAGAAAGACTTCTCTTGAGGCAGTGATATATAGGTAGTCAAAAGAATTGTTTAAAGGTACACAGTGTTATCCGTAAAATCTTTTAAAGTCAGTATTCTTGATAGAGATCGGTTGTGTCTCGACATATTTTTTCAACAACTATTTAAGATTAGTGGATTTTGATTTGACTGGAACACATTCAGTGTATGCTCCTTGGATGTGACCCTTAGTGGTGAACAATAGTAAATTGTTGTGTGCCATCTCTATGTATGTGAATGGTTGATTTCTAATCAAATACATCAAATAGTTTTAACAAGTTTCTAACAATGTTGGAATATGAACCACCATTTTGTGAGAAAAAGTTGACCCCATAATTAATCCATCCCCTCTCAGGGTGTCCTGGGGTGATACAATTAGTATTAGAGCCTAAAGGTTGCTGGTGTTAATTCTATTCTTTTTTGTTGTCATGGAGAACTCAGTTAATGTTAGGGGAGTGCTGCAATTTGATGAATAAAAATATCAAATATAGAATAATATGATGAGATCTCACCTAAGATCTCTTGGAATGGAAGTCCTTTTTTCTACTATGTAAGTAATACAATCCACTGATCTAACAGGGCTATCTATGACTGATATAGATAAGAACATGGTTGATGTAGTTACTAAAGTGTTAATTCTCTCACTGAATAATATTCTAATAAGATCTATCCAAAACAAGTGAGTAACACTTCAGTGATGTCTATGTGGAAAAAATAAGAAAATATATAAGAAAGAGACAACAAAGTATAGGATGTGAAGATACAAGTACTGTATAATAGGTTTGAAGATCTGATGATGCACCTTGTTGATAATGTAGATTCTATATTAAATAGAATTAATGAAGTTGTAAGAGAAATTTCCAATCATAGAGAAGATATCAATGACATCAACATCGTGAGGAAAATTTTGAGAAGTCTTCCACCTCTCTACAACCCAAATGTTTCATCCCTTGTGGAAAAGGATCCATCTAAACTTTATCTAGATGATCTTCTGAGCTATTTGGTGGCATATGAAATGATATTAATGCTAGAAGATGTGATGACATGTGTCAGCAAGTAAATGGAATTCAAATCCATGGAAAAACAAGATATTTCAAGAGATTATGTGAATGCATCTGATAAGGGAATTGTAATCCTTCATTCCATTCCATGAAATTAAAGAGATGAAATTGATATTTGAAATAAAGATACCCATGGCATATTTTTGTTGTGGTATAGTTTGGACAATTGTGTCTTGGTGATCAAGGAAGAACAATGATGATGAAGGTGCAACTAGAAACTTTAAAAAGTCTCATAAAAGGTTTCCACTAAAGGGAAACATTAATCTTGGAATGAAACTAAAAAAATAGTTTTTTCTATGACAAAAAATGATAATAATGAATTATTTTATTATTAAGAACAAGAGTTTAAATCTGGAAACCATGCATCTACGACCACTACCATTGAGAAGTTTGAATCATCAAAATATATATCTAAAGTTCATAAATTGAGTGATGATGTTAATCTAAAGATAAAACATAGGGATTTTTTTAGTAATATTTTGAATCAAACTAATAGATGAAAAAATTTGAGATTAAGGGTGGAAGAATCATCATAATATGTTGAACATCTTGAATATGAAATTGAACAACTAGATGAATTAGCAAAAGTTCAGTCAATGAATCTTGAAAGTATAGAATATGTAGTGGAACTGAAGATTATAATTGAAGAACAAGAAGTGCTCCTCAACAAACATACCTCCTGACTAGAGGAAAAGTCCAATATTGCGGAGGGACATGAGGAAGAATCTGTTACTCCTAGGATTAAACATTAATGTAAATCAAGTTCAAAAAAATCATAGAAGAAAATACCGTTTGGATAGTTCTTTGATGTTGAGTTTCTAGAGAGAGTTATACATAGTTCTGATGGAGTCGAAAATATTTTTAATGTCCGAAGACTCGCATGCATGGGAAATATTGGAATCAGTTGTGATTCCAAATCATAAAATGATGAAAATAAATTGGGTCAAAATAATGGAATGTTGAAAGTTAGACATGATGAAAATGAACATGTAGTATTGAAAAAGAAATCCTCAATTTAAAATGAAAAGAGAACTAAAAACTGTGATCATAACAATATAAATTATAGGTATAAAATACACCTTCCTAAGGAAGGAGGCATGAGGAATAATAGAAATTGGAAGGCATTTCCACTTATAAAATGTCAATTCTGTGGCTATCTGGGCCATACCATGGAATATTGAGAATAAAAAAAGAGCTATTTGAATGGGGAAGATATAAGAAGTAAAAAATGGATAACAAATTCATATCCTACATCTTATATAAGAAGTATTTTTTATGCATATTGTTTTATTTTTTCTAAATCTTTCCATAAATTTTTTTTATTGCAGGCATAGAATATACCTAAATAGTACATACAGAATTCATATACAAGTCAATTATCATCAAACAAACAATGTTTCTCTTTCAAATTGGTTTAATCCTATGTAAGAGGAGTATGGATTGTAAGAACCCGATTACACAAAAGATATAATTGAAAGACCATCAGTGTCCAACACTCAATCCAATATCTCATGGAAAGAAAAGATGAAAATTGGGATATCCAACCTTTCAGAAGTAGCTATCAAATCTATAGAGAGAATCAAATCCTAGATTATTGATAGGATATTCTAATCTCATATGACATGAAATGAATACCTATTAAAGAATATTAAGAAAATTATTGATGGAATTGTATGATTCGATAATGATAGATCTTTTATAATTAAATGCAGTGGAAGTATTGAACTAGCTAATGGAGAGATGAAGAGTACTAAAGTTTTTTATGTGGATGGTTTGAGTAACAATCTACTTAGTGTGAGTTAACTCTATGAATCAGGACATAAAGTGACTTTTAGTAAAAAAGGATTCACTATTAATAGAAGGAAATGGAATTATCTCCTAAAAGTATGAAAAATAGATGCCAACTTATATCAGGTTGACATTAAAGAGAAAGTTTCTATGAAACAGTTGTCGAAGAAAACAACCTTTTGCATCGATGGTTAAGAGAAATTAATAAATAATACATGGAAATGATATATAAGATTAATATAGTACTGGAGATCCACTATCTGATGTGTGAATAGGAAAAGACTTGTGATGCTTGCGTATGAGGTAAGTTGGTCTTCAATTCTTATCTTCCAAAGAAGAGAAGGGAATAAAATTTCTTGATCTCATTTATACAGACATATTTGGCGTAATAAATGTTGTTGTAAATCATAGAGAAGGGTACATATTACTTTTCATTGACAATTTTAGTAGAATGACATGTGTGATGGTTATATATAGAAAATGAAAAGTTATTGACTTTATGAAAACTTATCACCGAATTATTGAGAATGATACTGGACAAATAATCAATGTTCTATGATCTAAAAATGGAGGGTATTACACATCCATTGAGTTTTAAAAATACCCGGAGAAGCATGGAATTAACTATGAGGTGTTTATTGTGAGAACCCCATAGAAAAATAGTTTTCTTGAGTGTATGAATCAATAGGTGAACAATATGGCTAGAACTATGCTGATCTAGAATCATATCCCCAGAAATTACTAAAAAGAGGTTGTTCAAGCTGTAGTGTGTATTCAAAACCAATCATGGATTTACATGGGGAAACCAAGACACCATATGGAATGGAAGAAATCCCTCATTGATATATTTCCATGTTTTCAGAAATGTTTTATCATAAACAAATAATTAAATAAAGGAAATTATAGAGATGTATCAAATAATGTAATATTCCTCATATATTCAATGAATATTAAATCCGAAAAGTGTTTCAATAAGAGGATCATAGAAGTTGTGTAAAGAATTGATTTTTATGTTGTCGAAGATAAGATGAAAAATACCATGAGGGGATCATATACTGATGTGATTGAACATTAAAAAGATAGTGGACATGCAATTGATTCAATAGAAAATGTAGAGGAAGGAGTGGAAATCATTTAGAGGTCACAATACGATGTCGATTCAGATGTTGAATCAAAATATGAAACTATTCCTGATTAAGATTATTATAAACCTCATATGAGAGATTGAAGAGAAGAATTTGATCATTCCAACATCATTAGGTATTAGACAACACCCACACAAATATGTAGAATAATGAATAATTCCAAATCTTCCTTCCAACCAGTGGTTAAACCATCAACATTTGAAAAAGCAGCAAAGGATGAATCATAGGTTAAATACATGAATGAAGAGTTAAATAGAATTGAAAAAAAACCAAACATGTAATCTAGTTAAGATACCTAAAAACAACATTGAGATTGGCACAATGTGGATTTTAAGAAAAAATTCAATGATCTTTGTAATTTTATAAAAAATAAGGCACCATTTATGTGTAAAGGATACTCTCAAATTGATGGTGTTAATGTTGAATAAACATTTACTCCATTGAATATAATTGAGTCGATAAAACTTTTTCTTTCCATGACAATAAAAAATGGATAATAATTTTATTAAAAGGATTTCAAAATAGACTTCCTAAATGTTTTTCTTGAAGAAAAATTCAACATTTAACAACTTGTGGGTTTTTTATTTGTTAATGATCAAATGATGGTTTTATGAATAAAGAAGGCACTATATGGTCTAAAGAAGGCACCAAGAAAATGGAACTCAAGGATTGATTCATATAGAGGTAAGATCAAATTTATAGTAGGATGAGGGGATCACAATCTCCACATGAAGAATATTCCAAAAGATTAGTTTATGGTGTTGGAATATGTTGATGAGATTAGTTTTGGTGGAAGCAGGAATGGATCAATGAAAGAATTTTCCAATCACATGAAATCATAATTTATGTATACGATTGGTGATATCACATACTTATTGGGGCTATATGTGATAAAGAGGAAGGAGTCCACTTTTATCTCTCAGTAAAATTATGCAAGAGAGTTGTTGAGAAAATTCAATATGAATGAATCCAAACCAATTTCGCCTCTGATTGAGGTTGAGAAAAAACATGGAAAGCATGAATATGAGATATCTTTAGATCCCACAATTTATAGGAGATTCATTGGAAGCTTATTATAATTGAAAGAAACATGAATAGATATTGACTTTCTAACATGATTAGTGGCCCACGTTTCTAGTAATCCAATGGAAGATCACATGGTCATGAGATACATTCTGGGTAATCACAACTATGGATTATACTTTTATGTAAGAAAATATAACAAATTGTTGGCATTATATGATTCTGACTAGGATAGAGATGTGGAGGAAGAAAAGTCCACGGGTGGTGGACCATTCATTGTTGGCAGGAAATGTGTGTCTTGGTTGAGTATGAAACAAGAATGTACTTCTCTTTGAACTGAGGAAGTAGAGTATATCTCTTCCACAAAGTCATGCACTCAGCTTCATTGGATGAAAAAACAATTTAATTATATTGGTGATGAGGCAAAACAACCAATGGTGATTCACTATGATATCAAGAGTGAGATTAATATTATGAAGAATCAGGTTTTTCATTCATGTAAGAAGAATATTGAAATTAGTTGTCACTTCATCGAAGAAAAGTATTAACAATGTGTGATTAGAAGGTATTGTGTTGGAACTGATTAGAAAGTGGCTGGAATTCTAACCAAGCCATAGCCAGTGTAAGTGTTCTAGAAACATCAGTTGAACCTCAGTGTTCAACCACCTCCTAGAGTATGAGGAGGTAATAAAAAATCCACTCTCCCTAGTTGTAATAATTTTTTATCTTATTCATGGATATAATGCCTGCTTATAGGACAAACACGGTCTTGGGGAAGTATGTTTTGAGATATAAAAGTAAACATAGAGATCTTTGATTTTATTTTGTATGGTGAATAAAATGAATAAATTGGATGGTTCAATAGTACAATGGTATTGGAGAAAATATGGTATGAAATGTTTTTTGGTTATAGGAAAATGAGAATGGAGAACATGAGGTAATATTTAGTGTCACGGGGAAAAAATTATATAATATCTCAGACATCTTTAAGAAATCCAAAACATGATAATCCAATTGATATTTCCTCTCTTATTTTGTACACTAAGAATTTATCATGTATAATTAGAGTGTTGGTTGAGTTGTTTCATTCATATAAGGTTTTTATAGTGGCTACTACTTTATTGATTTTATCTACAGATTTCCAACAAACTTAATGGGGGTGTTGTTTGAACAAAGGCTATTCTCTGAACGAAATGGAGTATAGTTTGTGTTTTCATTCAATCATAATATAGAATATATGGGAGATTGCAAGGAAAGGGATATTATAGATCAAGCTGAAAATAGTTTTAATGTTTTCATCACTTCCCATTGTTTACCAAATTTTTGGAGTCCAAAATTTAGAGGATGGATTTAAATGTGAAAAGTGTTATTTCTTAAACTCCTTATGAAAATATGGAAAATCTAGAGTTTCACAATAATGGGATTTATATGTTGTCTTTCGAAAAGGGTTAAATATTCTTGATGGTGTGCTCTAATATTACGACATACCTCACAATCAGAGACAATGTTCTACGTGATTTTGAGAGTCGGAGCTTCGTGATCAGTGATGGATAGATATGCGATTATAATAGGCGCTGAAAAGGGTTTTGATGGAAATTTATGTGGCTATAATGAGATTTGAGAATAGATAATTTACATGGTGATTTGCGATTGGTGGAGTGTCTTGAATATGTTTTTGATGGATCTAGAAATGCATTGGAGGTAGTGGAGCTTTGAGAAAAATGGAGCTGATAAATATGAGCCTACCTCTCTTCACATCTAGAAATGATTTCAAGAAAAATTTGGAAACACACTGATTTCATGAAGGAAAGGGAACTTCGTGAATCTAATTTTTTTTTGAGATTGAGAATCGTAAACAAGACTACAAGTCTTGACTAATGATAAATTTTTTAAAATGGTATTTATTGATGATGAGGTAATCCGCTTTGACTTAGTGTGCTTTGTGATAGAAGTTTGTTCCGCAAAGGTACTTTAGTATATGAAGTTAGTGAGTTCTGTGATGGAAGAGGTTCATTGCGAAGGGGGCCTTTCAAAACTTCGTATTGAACATCATGTTTATGTGGGAAAGGATTTTAGAGTGAATCAACTCAGTTTTGTGTTGCAAGCAGTTTCTTGTGCTAAGTCACAGACAAATCCTTTAATTCCAATAAATTGAAGTGACCTTCATGTTGAAAAACTGATATAGACTTCTCTCGAAGTAGTGAGTTAGGGGGAGTCCATGAAAGTATTCTGAGGGACATAGTGTACCATCCTTGAATTATTGTAAAGGAAGTGTTCCAGACAGAGAGTTACTATGTCACAACTTCTGTTTTCCACAACATGTGAAGATTAGTGGATTTTGGTTCGACTGACACACTATCATGGTATGCTCCTTGGATGTATCCCATAGTGGTGAACCAAGTAAAATTTATGGGTCCCATATCTTTTCATGTTAACTGTTGATTTCTGATCGTATCCATCATAGAAGATTAATGATTTCATAAAAATTTGGTAATAAGATCCATCATTTTGTGAGAAAAAGTTGACACCTTGATCCACTCTTCCCCTCTCATGGTGTCCTATGATCCTACAAGTCAAATCCCAAAAGGGTTTTGTTCATGATAACTACTGATCCATCAAGGGTATTTAATTAAAAGGATCTAGACCCATAGAGATTCCATTAAACAGTCCCCAACATATCAATTACTATGTTCAATAAGTTCCTCATATGAAATGGGTGAAACATAACCAATATAAACAATTTTTTTAAAAATAGCATACGTTTCACGACCTGACCCAACCTATGTTCGAGCCACAACTACCCCAAGCCCGCCTCCATAGGCCAGGGGCTAGCGACAAGCGCCAAAGGCTAAAAAACTCAGGGAGGCCTTTCCCTGAGTACCTATACACACACACACAACACACTCAATGAAAAAGTGCAGAGTAAAAGTGAATGTAAATTACTAACTTCTATAAAAAACCCCAAGAGTGCATTGACCTATAAATAGTACAAAGTAAAAGTTGAAGGTAAACTGAAGAGAAAAGGGTAAAACATGCTCCCAACTAGAAAAGTCCCACAACCCGACAACAGGTACAGAAAAGAATAATAGTTGGATGGGTCCCTCACCTGGAACCCGACTCCGACCACCGTATGTGGTCCAAGCTCCCGATCTCCTAAGCTCCGCTGAAGACACAATCCACCTGTCCGTCATCTGCAAGGGAACAACAAGTGCAGGAAAATCCCAATAAGGGGTAAGTATAAAAATACTCAGTAGGATGCCCCAAAGGCTCGAGGGAGAAACAAAGGAGATACCGAAGACAGAGCAGTAGATCGGACAAGGAAAAGTAAAGGAGTACAACCGATAGTGCAATAAAGAGTACATATCAAACCAACAAGAGAAAGAAAGTAGACTCGTCTAGGCCCAAGGAGATGGAAACGGTGAGAAGATGAACTTCTCGTCGAGTCTTCTCTGCTTGTATCAGGAGATTAGACTCGTCCAACCACGAGAAGCTAGACACAGAAATCATGTGGCATACCCTGCGCGTCTTCGCCTTTCTAGGAGGGAGAGTAACCAAGCACAAGAAGTGGGCACTGGAACAAGGTATATACATAACAATGTGCTCAATTAAGAAGCCCAGACAATATTGTAAGGGGATCTCCATCCCGTAGCTCAGCCTAGGAAAGTGAATATCCAACAGTCCCAAGAAGTAAACACCATCGATTCATAGCATCCCGCACGTCTGCCCTGAACTGCATGTCAAGGGGCTCAAATCACTGCACCATGATACTATTCTCTTTGGGCGGCACTGACTCGCCCACACAGTTTTAGGTCGAGTCATAAGGACGCGTCTCGGTGGGGAACGTTCCCCTCATACTTGAGAGTTCTAGGGAAAATCGAGCCACACCTCGTTACTTCCCTACAGTCGAGAAGTCTTCTCAAATTCAATCCATCACAACACTAACCCAAACAACTAAGGGTCCCACTCCAGTAGTCATGGAGAAAAGCCACATACTAGCTTAGTGGAAAGGACTGAGTGTGAAAAGCCAATAGTTGAACCACTTCCCAACCCTACTGGCGGGTAAATCATAATAAGATATCGGGTGACCCACTGCCCAGCCCTGCTGGTGGGTAAACCCTAATACATCATCAAGAGACCCACTACCCAGCCCTACTAGAGGGTAAACCTAGAATAAGTTGACAGGCGACCCACTGTCCAGCCCTGCTGGAGGGTAGACCTAGAATAAGTCGATAGGCGACCCACTACCCATCCTTGTTGGAGGGTAGACCTGGAATAAGTCGACAGGTGACCCACGGCCCAGCCCTGCTAGAGGGTAGACCTGGAATAAATAAACAGGCGAACCACTGCCCAGCCCTGCTGGAGGGTAGACCTGGAATAAGTCGACAGGCGACCCACTGCACAACGCTGCTGGAGGGTAGACCTGGAAGAAGATGACGGGCGACTCACTGCCCAGCCCTGCTGGAGGGTAGACCCTCAAGAGTCGTTGGGTGACCCACTGCCCAGTCTCTATTGGAGGGTAAACCCTGAGATGTCGATGAGCAACCCATCACCCAGCCCTGGTGGAGGGTAAACCTGGAACTACTCTGGCCATCCCGGCTGGATGGTACAACACTGGTCAATAGAACACTGAGTGGGTATCGCACAACCACCCAACTCCAGAACAAATCACATAATAGAGGTTCAGCGCCCGTGACATCAGTAGGTGTCACTAACACCGCTACCATGCATAGGTTTGGAGTACGCCCAAAGAAGCCTTCGACTAATGCCATTTCATATTTCCACATTTAATAAGATTACGTAAGAGGCTCCGCTCACCTGAACAGATTACACCATTGTAATCATCATGGAAAAACACGCGAGATAGACTACTTAATCGCCCGAAACAGTCAACCGGTGAATACGATACTATTCACCATAGCCAGCCCTTATGGGGCCCACACCATGATCTTGAAACTGAAAAAATGGATCACACCACCAAGATCTCCTCCAAAAAACACATGGGATTGAATACTCAATCTCCCCAAAAAGACACCCAGTAAAAAAGGTACCATTCACCGTAGCCAACCCGGGTGGGACCCACACCACGATCCCGAAAAAGGTCGGGCGAACTGCGCCATCACAATGCTCTCAGAACTATATCTATTATCGACAATCCATTCAGCCCGAACGGATGCCCGATGAAAAAGGTGAAGTATGATATTCACAGCTTAAAAGACGGTTGTTGGGGCCCATGCCTCAACTCTGGCTTCAACGCCTAAAACCACCCCGGTCAAATTTGCCTCGATGCCCAGGTCACAACGCTATTTACGGCGCCTAAAACAGACTCTAGATGCAGAATCTGGCAATTCCCACATCATATGCTAACGGGACCCCGTGGGGCGCACACCTCGGACCCGAAAATAGTCGGGCACATCACACCATTGCGATCTCCTTAGAAAGACACGTCAAAAGGACTACTCACTTGAGTGGAAAAAATATTCAGATAAAAAGATGCATTTCGTCAAACGGCGCAGGAGCGGTTCTATGTGGAACCCGCACCTCGGTCCCGAAGCACAACGAACAGATCGTACCGTTGCGATCCTCTTGGAAAAGTACACAAGATGGACTATTCAATTGTCCAAAACGGGCACCCGGTGATAAAGATGGAAATGACCGCCAACTCCCAAAACAGCCCTCGTGGGGCCCGCACCACCATGCAGAATTAATATGGGTGGGTTGCAATAATGCAGTGCCCTCGAAAAAACAACCAAAAACGACTGCTCGCACGCCCTGAACGGACGTCCAATGAAAAAGTTGTAAAGCATTGCACGCAGCTCGATAGACAGGCCGTGGGTCCCACACCTCAACTACCGTTTCAATGCCCAAAACCACACTGGAAAACTCCGGCTCAACCCTATGGTCGCAACGCCACTGACAGTGCTCAAAACGGACACCAGATGTGTCTGCGCCGCTCAAAACAAGGCCTCCCAGAAAATGCCAAACTTACATAACGCACGTGTCGTGCCACCAAACCCCTAGTCTCGAAAATTAAAATTTCCTAAGACTATCTAGAAATGTTCGCCTCGTTTCAAAGAACGCGTCGCCGCTGACGACATGCAAATCTGACACCCGATCAGAATTTTATGGGTGTTTTAGTGTGGATGGGCCGAAACGGGGTGGGCCGGGCCGGTTCGGCTGGCCCACCCACTCCCTCGACCGGCCCACGGTTCACCGCACATGCTGGCCACTTCAATTCCCGGACTAGCTCGGCCGGTTCGGCTCCTCCAATATGGACCCGCATTCTGCGGGTCCACTGCACGTCCCGGGGTCATCGTGACCTCGGTCTCCCCCACCGACCGGCCGACAGCCGGTCGGTTTCCCTGCTCGCCCGTGCTCTCTGTTCCCACTATCCGTAGCCCCCTACCGTTCAATCTCATCATCCGCCGCTGCTGCTCGTGCCGAAGCCCTCAGCAGCTCGCGCCTCCGCAGCCCGCTCTCCTTCCCCAGCCGACACCCCTGCTCGCCGAACCACTGAAGCCCGCAACCTCCTCCGCTAAAGGGAGCCCGCTCCGCCGTTCTCGGGCTCACCGCCTGGAGCTGAGGACTTAATCCGCCTGGATCTGTCACCTCAGGCTACTGCCGAACCGCCGGAACCCCCAAAACCGGCCAGAAAACTCAAATCCACCGGAAAACCCGCAATCTTCGGCGGACATTTGCGAACACGTCGGGACTCGGATTTACAACCCGAAATAGGTGATGGAAAACTCGGAAAAAGTAATACACATACATGGGCTTCAATTGAAAATTAGATGGAAAATTGATGCTTGAAATTGAGTTCAAAGGTAAATGCAGAATTAAAAATGCAAACGTAACCTCGTACTTCATTGGGCGTAGCCCGGAGCTTCGCCGCAGGTTCTGTGCCTTGCCGCCACCGCTCCCATCTTGATCAGAGGAGGTGGATGAGGAGAGGAGGAGGTTGAGGGTGAGAGGGCTTCACCTGGGGATGCAAATGAGGGAGAGGGGGAGAGTTTGGTTTAAGTACAAAAAAAATTAATTTAATAGTTTTAATTAATTTTAACCTCCAAATTAAAACGCATCTGAAACATCTTGACAGGGTCAAGATTAAACCTCCTCTAGGGTAAAAACCACATCCCGAGCACAACGGCGGTCTCGAAGTTTTAATCTGAGGCCCTGTTCAAATGTTATTAAACTCAACGCTTGAGGCTTCCAAATTACGAAAACGCCCCTGGGGCCATTTTTCATAGAAGGCCCGCGACCGTGAAAGTTACACCTCTACTTGGGAAAATGGAATGCTCCAGACTTAACGGTGCCCTTGGTTTTCCGATACGAGCCACCATTTAAGAGATACATGAGTTTAACCAATAAATGAATAAATAAATTAATTTATTTATCCATTCAACATTCTGGAAACGGGCGAGGGGTCCCAACGTCCCGCGCCGACATGTTTTATGTAATTCCTACTGTAAACACCCCATTTTGGACCCATCCACACACTCAGATCTCCAATCCAAAACACTATTTAGGAGTTAGCCCATTTATTTGTCGTATCCCATGTGAACACACTGAAAATTTAATTCCGGCCACACCGGCGCTCAGAATCACACGCTGTCTGAAGGCGCTGCTCTGGAATGACATCGAGAATATTCCAAAGTCCTTTATAGGTAAAACTGGGTTCATACATCATTACCTCCATCAAACAGTTCGTCTCCAAAAAGCAATACCAGGGAACAACTCGTGGTACTAAGCACGCACCTGGCTCTTCCATACCTAGAAGAACTCATGCACAATTCTGCACCACCGCACACAGACCAAAGAATTTGATCTATTCACACTAGGTCTGCCCTCACTGATGACGTGCATAAGAGCACACACACTTCTTCTCAAGTGAGTCACGTGGGAGACGTCGTGCACCCACTCCCTACCTTGGGGTTAGGGAAAGGAGGTAGGGAATCTCCTCATCCATTCACACGACCTCAAACGGACTGAAGGTCCTTGGGGGTAACTCACCTCTCCGGCCGAACTCTTAGGTCACATGCCACGACTGGAATCACCGTTTGGACCTAGGACAATGCCCGGTGATTCCCTCCTTCATAATATCCATATGGTGAAACACCCAAGGATATCTGGTCATGCAAGATTTCACAGTCGATGTCCCATGACCAAGACTATCTTACACGCTCAAACAGAGAAGGAGTCACTACCATCGACTAAAGAGAAAGGTTCCACGCCTTCTACCCTTCTGACACGGGGTTACACTAACGCCCCAAATCACCCTTGTAACAACCCAAGCAAAGAGCAGGGATAAAAAGCATTCCACTCACAGAGTCTAACAATTATACTAAAAAAATTAGTAGATATGTAGAGCGTAACTCTTATCACCTCATGCCCTGCAAGATCATAGACATCCAAAACTCGCGGCTGACTGCGGTCCCAACTGTCAGCACCTAGAGCCTGACGTGGACTACCTGGTGGTGATGGGAAGTCCTCATAAAGTCGTTCCCCACTACCATTTTCCCCCGCTCCACTTCTAGCACCATCTCTCTGGGCGCTACCCCGATCACGGTGCTACCTCTGCCACGGTGGTGCACCTGTTACCTGCTTGGCATTCTCAGTGTTCCTGGTCAGGCAGTCCCATGCCAAGTGACCTCGGCCACCGAAAGCATAACACTAGAATTCTATGGCCTTCCCTGGTGCCCTTCGGCACCATTGTGGTATATGACCATGACCTAGAGTCCACTCATATAAGGGTATCCTCAGTTGAGGCCCTGCACTTGATGCCAGAGTGGTGCACGACCACGTCTTAGAAACCGGCGGGTGGAAGGCCGCCTACGTCGAGGTTCTGTCTGCTGACGCCTGCTAGTTGCAACTGATGTCTCACCTCCATCGTTCCTATGGCCACCACCAACTGTAGAGCATGACAGGAAGCTCCCTATCAATAGTGCTTACTCTAGCACCACAGCATATGTGGGAATACCCAAAGGTACTATGACAACATGAATCTCTCTGTGGAGACCCCGTTCAGACTTTCGCGCTCAGTAGTGGTTTCCGTGGACCAAGTCCGTGTAAAAATTGCATAGTCTGGGAAACTGGTCGCATACTCAGCCCCCATCATCCCTCCTTCTTGTACTGCAGGAGCTCCTAGATCTGAATGGAGCGTAAGCAGGAGGGGTAAAACTTTTCACGAAATAGCAGCTGAAAGTCGCCCCACGAAAGCGATGACTCATCAAGAAACTAAGTCACCAGACTCTACCGATGCCCACATGCTCTGTGGAAGAGGATGCCGGCCAAATACACCATAAGATCAGCTGGCGTCTGCACAAGTTTGAAGTTCCAAACCACTATCACTAGGCAATCCTCTGCTACCTGAGGTTCTGGCTCACCACCAAACCTCAGCAGTTTCTGCCACTGGAACTCATGGTGCACGCTAAACCTATGCTCAAGCTCAGTCTTCTCTACTGAAGCTGTCTGCTACTCACCAGGTGAGGGTGCTGCTACCTGCCCACCCGGAGAAAGGGGATTTCATGATGGGTCCTGGACTATGGCCTCGTAGCTCACATGGTTTTCGTAACGAACCAACCTGGTATCCCGGCTGGCTGTCTTCGCGGAGACAGCCTGAATATTATCAAGGAGTTCCGCAATTAGATGAGCATATACGTATATCACAACAACAACAACAACAACAACAACGATGGGGAGATGAATCAAGAAGGACAATCAAAGACTCAATCCTATATGATCCACAAACCAATTTTCCCTGCAACGGGTGTCACAGCATGCCGAGTTGACAAGCAGGTTATCAGGGTCTTGGTGAATGGATACGTTGGCCATCACAGCATCACTAGACTCCCTGGCCTAAGAGCCGCTCTCAAGACATGTTAACACTATTTCCCTAGATCCCAACCAATTCTTTTTAGGGATGTTCAAACAACGTCCCAAGGAAAAAAACACCTCTGATACCACTTTGTCATGACCCGACCCTACCCGGTCTCGAGCCACAACTACCCCAAGCCCACCTCTATAGACCAGGGGCTAGGGACAATCACCAAAGTCTAAACAACTCTGGGAGGCCTTTACCTATGTACCTGTACACACACACACATCACACTCAATGCAAAAGTGCAGAGTAAAAGGGAAAGTAAAGTATTACCTGCTATAAACAACCAAAAGAGTGCATCGACCTCTAAACAGTACAAAGTAAAAGCTGAAGGTAAACTGAAGAGAAAAAGGAAAAAACATGCGCCCAAAAAGAAAAGTGCCACAACCTGGAAACATGTACACAAAATAAAAACAGCTCGAATGGTCCCCCACCTGGAACACGACTCTGACCACCGTACGCGGTCCAATCTTCCGATCTCCAAAGCTCTGCTGAATTCATGATCCACATGTACGTCGTCTACAAGGGCACACCAATTGCGGGAAAAGTCCAAGCCAGGGTGAGTATAAAAATACATAGTAGGATGCCCCCAAGGCTCGAGGGAGGAACAAAGGAGATATTGAAGAGTGGGAAGTATATCGGACAAGGAAAAGTAAAGGAGTACAACCGAGAGTTCAGTAAAGAGGACAACTCAACCCAACAAGAGGAAGGATGTAGAATCGTCAAGACACAAGGAGTTGGAAACAGTTATAAGATGAACTTATCGTTGAGTATTCCCTGTCTATAATAGGAGATTAGACTCATCCAACCACAAGAAGCTAGACACGGAAAGCATGTGGCATACCCCGCGCGTCTTTGCCTCTCCTGGTGGGAGAGTAACCAAGCCCAAGAAGTGGGAACTGGTAAAAGGTATATAAATAACCATATTCTCAATCAAGAAGCCCGAAAAACATCATAAGGGGATCTCCGTCCTGTTGATCAGCCTAGGAAAGTGAGTAGCCAACAGTCCCAGAAGTAAACACCATCGATGCCCAGCATCCTGCAAGTCTTCCCTGAACTACAAGTCAAGGGGATCAAATCACCGAACCTTGATACTATCCACTTTGGGCGGAACTGAGTTGCCTGCACGGTTTTAGGTCGTGTCGCAAGGAAGCGTCTCAGGGAGGAAAGTGCCCCTCGTACTTGAGAGTTCTGGGGAAAGTTGAGCCACACCTCGTCACTACCCTGCAGTCGAGAGGTCTTCCAAAATTAAAGCCGTCACAACACTAACCCATACGACCAAGGGTCCCACTCCGGTAGTCACGGAGAAAAGCCACAGACTAGCCTAGTGGAAAGGACTAAGACTAAAAAGAAAACGGGTGACCCACTGCCTAACCCTGCTGGAGGGTAAATCATAATAAGATATCGAGTGACCCACTACCCAGCCCTGCTGGAGGGTAAACCCTAATACATCATCAGGAGACCCACTGCCCAGCCCTACTGGAGGGTAAACCTAGAATAAGTCGATATGAGACCCACTGCCCATCCCTGTTAGAGGGTAGACCTGAATAAGTCCACAGGCGACCCACTACCCAGCCCTGCTAGAGCGTAGACCTGGAATAAGTCGACATGCGACCCGGTGCCCGGCCTTGCTTGAGTGTAGACCGGGAAAAAGCCGACTAGAGACCCACTACCCAGCCCTACTGGAGGGTAGACCTGGAATAAATTAACAGCCGACCCACTGGCTAGCCCTGCTGGAGTGTAGACTTGGAAGAAGACGACGGACGACCCACTACCCAACCCTGCTTCTAGAGACCCGAAGCTTGACGTACATAGATATTAAATTACTTTTGTGGAATACATAATACATAACAAAAACAGACAAACAAGGACCGTAATAGTTTAGTGTCTTTGGAAACTTGGAACGTAATCTTCTAATCGTGGTGAAATATCTTCAACATCTCCCATAGAGATTGTCCACTTTTTGTTTCCTTACCTAAAACCTTTCTTTTAATCATGGGGGAAAATAAAACATAAAAAGGATGAGCTCAAATGCTCAGTAAGGGTAATAATTGATAAAATAAAACATACCATACACATTTGAACCTAAAAACATGAACAAAATGTTTAAACATCAAAATCTTGAGCAACGACTTAAAACATGGAAGTTCATAAGGCATAGATCATAATGGAACATAAATAATGATAACATAGCATGGGAATAAAACATGTAATTGTGGCATCCATTAAGCACATGTAATGATTTCCATAGTAGCCAAGGCATTGCTGTCAAGACCATCTTAGTGGACGAAGTCCCTTTCTGAATCGAGTTCACTCCTCGTTTCAGTCCTATAACACTAAACCGGATTAACATACCATTCCAGCCATGTCTATATCAAGAGATATAAATATTTACCCAATGCATTGGAGGGAGATATTGGTCCCACCCATATCATAATGAAATCATTCTTACTTGTGCCACAATATAAACATAAATCATTCATCATAACCCAAAGAATAAATGGGTATCATAAACATCATCCCATCATAACATAATCC
This sequence comes from Viscum album, assembly GCA_963277665.1. Lineage (NCBI taxonomy): Eukaryota > Viridiplantae > Streptophyta > Magnoliopsida > Santalales > Viscaceae > Viscum > Viscum album. The sequence goes on from OY728161.1 coordinate 435,752,553, forward strand.
ATATAAAAAAATGGATATCATTTCATCATAAGAGTAGTGAAACCATGTAAATCATAGATAAATTATACTTGAAACATACACATATGAAATAATGTCATCTTAGATGGAAAATGATTTTTATAAAACACTTGAAATGAATTTTTGAGGAAAATATCCTTTCTTCTTCAAAATTAATTTCTTCTCACAAAACATCATGAAATTTTAAAAGAAAAGGATTTTGTTGAAAATAGTCATGAAATATTTTGGAGGAAGCTTCATGAAAATAAGGCTTTATAAAACTGTAAAAATCCTTTCATGCCGTATACGTTAAAAAAACATTCTTCTCGTACTTTTGTCAGAAAAGTCAAAAAAAATTACCTTGTTGGGTAAATAAAAGAATGATTCCTTCCATACCAAGGGTTAAAAGTAAAAATGGGTAAAAATGACTTTAAACATACATGAATACACTTTTATAAAACATGGACATGGATGATAGCAATAACCCCAGTAAATACTTACGAATAAGCAATCTCAGATAAAAATGAGATTTGCAAAATTATCCTGAAACTTAGGTATGATATGCTTCGTACGTATCCAAACCTCCTGTATAATGATTTAAATAATAATATTGACTTATTAATGAATCATATTCATTGTTATTATATCATATATGGTTCACTTATGACTTTATATTACCCATTCTTTTGTAAATTCCATGTTAAAGAGCATTTTGGGTAAAATCATTTCATTTGTCATCCGTGTTTTGACTTGTAATTATTCATATGATTACATAGATCATGATTACATAATTCCAGAATATAAAACATGATTTAAATATAATATATATTCATAATATACATATAATAGATCGATAAATGGAAAGAAATACACCGTTCATGGAGACGGTAGACCGTACATACGCATGAACGTTGTTTTCGTTTCCTCATTGAATTGAATGGAATTAATTGGATGACATACATACATATATACATAAATCCAGTATCATTATTATGTCATATATTTCATGATTACTTATTATATATACTTTATAGTCATTTATGAATTGTTAATCATTGAGAATGAATCTCATCACGTCGTGGAGACGGTATTCCGTACGTACGCACGAGCGATGATATCGTTCCCATGATCGTGGAATTTTATTGGAGTGTATGTATACTATTACAGAATCAGTATCACTTTACAATAATAATATATAGTTATTATTTACACCATTATACCCATCCAAGTAAGGTGGTGGTGGACAATAGATTACACCACGGCGTGGAGACGGTATTCCATACGTACGCACACGCGGTGATTTCGTTTTCCGTAAGATGGATAGATGGTGAAATAGGGTTGTTTAATACTTATAATAACATATCAGTATATGATTGATACTTATGTTATTACTTCATAATGAAACAACATAAGAAGAATAAATTGAAGAAGAAATAAAGGTGAAAGAATCGGTAACGGACATTACCTCTTCTTTGAAGTTCCTCTTTGAGACCTCCTCTTAGGGCACTAAAATAAGTCTTTGATGAAGAAAAGGACCTCTAGGATGTTTTTAGGTAAGTGTAGAAGAGAATTTTTCAGGGTTTGGCCGATCTTGAAGGCTCAAAGTGGTGTGAGGAAGAGAGGGAGGAGGTGCCCTTTTATAAGGGAGGAGAGGGGCACCTTTGGAATAACTAAAAATATTATTCTATTATAAAGTCATATTCGGTTTTTAATAGCTCCAAATTGATTTATTTATAATCTAAGGTGGGGATAGGTCGGAATACTCTCATCCAATAGAATATAGACAAGTTTAGGTCATTATATAGACCTTAACTTCTAGTTTTAACTCTTAGTTAATTAGATTGACATTTACCATGTCACTTTGGATTTTTATATTATATAGTTAATAAACTTACCATATACATCCAAGAGAACACCAAGTGGTCCATTAATGATACACATAGCATGATATAAGTATATTTGGCGAACCTTAGATTTTTATTAAATATAATAACAATTTTTAATATAATATTTGTTTTAAAAACTATTTTATGTTAATTTTGACACTATTTGGTAATTGATTTTTGTGAAAATAATAACAGAATGATTAGTTCGAAAAAAGATATTTAAATAAATTCTAACATGTCTTGTTAACCAAGAAAATTATTGTAATTCATAAAAAGTCTCAAATTACATTTATTTGGGTATTTATAACATCAATTATGTCAATATTTCATTAATAAGATAATTACTGCATCATAATTGTTTCCTAAATAAATTAACTTATTTTAAGTCTAAAAATTATAAATAAAATACCATTATGTAGGAAATCTTTTTATATTTCTAATTAATATTTATAGTCGAATTTATGTTATATATAACCATATATTAAAAATGATTTAGTTATTAAACATTGATTTTAACTATTTTAACCCTTCTTTAAATAAATTAATAATAAATGTCCTAATCTAATCCAAGTGGGCCTAAATGGTAATATTTTATTCCTAAGGTTGTTTTTGGCCGAATTAAAATTATCCCATAGAATTAGGACATGTGTTAGCGTAATAATAATATCATTTTTACCCTTAATTACCCTATTTACTTTTAACCGTGGCAAAAAAAGTAAAAAGTTGCTATTCACCAAAAATTATTTTCATCTCATTGAACCAAATTTTAGTTCCTGATATTATGGTGTCCCTCGGATTTTCGAAATTCCACTCACAGAAGCTGTAAAATTAAGTTTTATGAAAAATTCAGTTTTTTTACTACCACTTAGTGGTTTCACTATTCATCAAAAAATGAAAGTTTCCAGAAAAATACCAAAAATTAGGCCTAAGATATATTTGGTATTTTGAATTAAAAAATGATGTCTATTTTACAAAATTAAAAACATATCAGTTGCATTAATTAATTTAAAAATTAGTTCCCGTCGTCAAAACAAATAGCGTGTTCTTAAGAGATAATAACTATCAAAAGATTGACACTTGTTTATGTCGGGTTTAAATGTGAAATTACATCCAATGACCAACATTGTATTAAATTGTAAAAATATATTCTAAATATACTTTAAAACCACTCAAATTAGTAATTTATCACTGTTAATTATTTCGATTAAAAAAGTTGTTTTTAATTAAAATTTAGTAATTTCCACTATTCATCAGAATATGAAAGTTATCTGAAAAGTACCAAAATTTCACCCTAAGCTAATTTCAATATTACAAATCCAAAAATGAAGTCTATTTTGAATGATAAAATTTATAAAATTTCAAAAAGTGGGTATTACTATTCATAACGGTTAGTTCATAACAATATTATAATAATATCTCGTTTAGTAAAACTCGGTATTGCGTACTACACACACTATCGAGGAAGGTTGTGATTGCATGTAATGCAGCCAAGTTAGGGTTGTGTGTTTTGCAAGACTCCTTTGTTGTAACGTACAGCACAAGACATCAATAAAATTAAAAAGAATATTTCTCATAAAATCTCGGGGTGTTACATTCTACCCCCCTTAAAATGAATTTTGCCCTCGAAATTCGTTGGGGTTATAAACGGTTTACTACTCAAAAGTTTCTTTAATAGAAACCCACATCATTAAAAGGAAAACCAAAACCAATCTTTAAAAACTAAAGTATGAAACATAACGGTTACCCAAATTAACTAATCACTGGGTTTCCACATAGGAGAACATAGGTGAAAATATAGATATGGAAGAGAAACCTAACCATCATGTTCTGATGGAGAGTGGTAGAGAACAAGGCTATGAAAAATCCAACAATAACAAAGCTATAGATTTTTGATGATCTAATGTACCATCTGATTAATCGGATATAAGGGAACTAGGACAACATTTTTGGTTTTCAAGATCGTTTCCCTAAAGATGATGAATTAAAAGAACACTTACATGATTTTGGTACAATCTCACTACTGTTCGTGAATTGAACAATTTCCAATTCATACTTTAAAGAAATGAAGTTGAATTTGTTATTCGTGATGTGTTAGCAGATCATGTGATAGAATTATGGGTCATTCCATCTATTTCAAACAAAAGGTTAGAAAAAGTTATAAGTCCATCTTATGGTTAGATTAATCGTATATGGTTCCAAAAATGAACTTATACTTCATATATCATACCACTTAATAAAATAAAACTAGTTTCTACCAACCAGAGACTTCCTGTAGGCCAGTGGTAGGCGATAAATGCCAGTCGCACTTCGGTTGTGGGTTCAATTCCCACAGCCTTGTCCGACGCAATGGGCTGTCGCCCGTCCTGCAGGTTTTCCTTTTTCGAAAACTATATTACTATAACATCCCATCAATAATATCGAAAAAAACTTCTATCCTTAAACAATACTAACTTATGTCCAACATAATCCATTACAATCTTTAGGATTATCCATAATACTGCAGTCCACTCTCATAATATAGTGAAAATGATTACCAGAGATTTAATACCATCTTTGATCCCCATATATCATAAGATATGTCTTGTTGGTCACATTCCAAACATTCGAAGGCCTTAATCATGTATTCTCTTGAAAAATGAATACCCATTGAACCTTAGTGAAAACATGAATGTAGTTAAAAGTTAACACTTTCCACATACCAAAATCCTCAAAATTCTATATACTCAAACCATGATATCACTTAGTCCTTATATCAATCATGAGCTCGTGAATACAATCAAACATCTCATTATCTTCTTATTCCTTCATTATGCACATATCATCTACTTTACAAAAATATCTGAATAACCTTCCATGGTTACTGGTACCATTCAACATATACTTTCAAATACTTTTAGGAAAAACAATAGTGTAACAATCCTTAGATGATTCTTTATTCCATAGTACCATTAACTATAAAACATAACTCTCGATAAACATACATTCATTCCACTACCTTCTAAAACAACTGACTGAGCTTCAACACTTCTTTCAGCTCATATTTCATTGGTAGTCTCCTCATCATCATCCACATAAATACTACCCATATGACCATTCTGATTCTCTTCATGAGATTTTCCATTAGGGCATTTGTTTTCATTTTGCCCATACATTCCACATTTAAAACATTTAATCATTGTTGATGTCGTAGCAATACCATTATCCTTGTCCATGGTGTTAACTGAACCTTTTCCTTTGCACTTATTGGCTTTGTGTCCTTCTTTTCCACACCCAAACCATCTTCCAGTTCCTTTGAAACAATCTCCCTGATGCCTCTTCCCACATGATTTACAAGAGGGAAATTGAACTTTCTTTCCTTTATGATCATCATGAAACTCCATCTTTATCTTATTATCTGAGTCAGGAAACTTACCAAAGTTGAGATTATTGATCATATTATGAGATTTATGATTAGGCATAGTAATGATGTTTGGACTTATAGATCCCATTTCATTTGGTTTCTCATGAAAAATATCATTCCATTGTCTATCATATCCTCCATTATCATGAATCTTCCTATTTCCAACCATTTTCTAAAACCAAAAAAGAATAGCGTGAGAGGCAAAAATCATGCTAGGGAAAACAACATAGTAATGGCGGAGTTCCCTCAATATCTAAAATCTTAGGTTAAATTCTAAGATCGTTACCATAGTTCTAGGACTATATCCTATACATATACTTATCCTTAGGGACATCCCTAGACATACCTTAGAAATATCTCTAGGGATCTCACTAACTTTTTCGCATCCTAGTTTCCAAAGGTTGACTAAACCTTTCCTCTGATACCAACTGTAGAGACCCGAAGCTTGACGTATATATATATTACATTACTTTTCCAGAATACATAATACATAACAAAAATAGACACACAAGGGCCGTAATAGTTTAGTGTCTTTTGAAACTTGGAGCGTAATCTTCTAATCGTGGTGAAAGATCTTCAACATCTCCCATAGAGATCTTTCACTTTTTGTTTCCTTACCTAAAAAATTTCATTTAATCTTGGGGGAAAATAAAACATAAAAAGGGTGAGCTCAAATGCTCAGTAAGGGTAAGCATGGATAAAATAAAACATACCATACAAATTTGAACCTAAAAACAGGAAAATAATGTTTAAACATCAAAATCTTGAGCAACGACTTAAAACATGGAAGTACATAAGGCATAGATCATAATGGAACATAAATAATGATAACATAGAATGGGAATAAAACATGTAATTGTGGCATCCATTAATCACATGTAATGATTTGCATAGTAGCGAAGGCATTGCTGCCAAGACCATCTTAGTGGACAAAGTCCCTTTCTGAATCAAGTTCACTCCTTGTTTCTGTCCTACAACAATGAACCAGATTAACTTACCATTCCAGCCATGTCTATCTTAGGAGATATAAATCTTTACCCAATGAATTGGAGGGAGATAGAGGTCCCACCCATCTCATAATGAAATCATTCTTAATTTTTCCACAACATAAACAAAAATCATTCATCATAACCCAAAGAATGAAATGGGTATCATAAACATCATCCCATCGTAACATAATCCATATAAAAAAATGGATATCATTTCATCATAATAATAGTGAAACCATGTAAATCATAGAGAAATTATACTTGAAACATACACATATGAAATAATGTCATCTTAGATGGAAAATGATTTTGATAAATCACTTGAAATGAATTTTTGAGGAAAATATCCTTTCTTCTTCAAAATCAATTTCTTTTCACAAAACATCATTAATTTTTAAAAGAAAAGGTTTTTTTGAAAATCGTCTTGAAATATTTTGGAGGAAGCTTCATCAGAATAAGGGTTTATAAAACCGTAAAAATCCTTTCATGCCGTATACGTTAAAAAAACATTCTTCTCGTACTTATTTCAGAAAAGTCAAAAAAAGTACCATGTAGGGTAAATAAAAGAAAGATTCCTTCCATACCAAGGGTTAAAAGTCAAAATGAATAAAAAGGACTTTAAACATACATGAATACACTTTTATAAAACAAGGACATGGATGATAGCAATAACCCCAGTAAATACTTACGAATAAGCAATCTCAGATAAAAATGAGATTTTCAAAATTATCCCTTACCTTAGGTCCGATATGCTTCGTACGTATTCGAAACTCCTTTATAATGATTTAAATAATTTCATTGAATTATTACAGAATCATATTCATTGTTATGATATCATATATGGTTCACTTATGACTTTATATTACCCGTTCTTTTGTAAATTCCATGTTAAAGAGCGTTTTGGGTAAAATCGTTTCATTTTTCGTCCGTGTTTTGACTTGTAATTATTCATATGATTACTTAGATCTTGATTACTTAATTCCAGAATATATAAAACAATTTAAATATAATATATATTCAGAATATACATATAATATATTGATAAATGGAATGAAATACACCGTTCATGGAGACGGTAGTCCGTACGTACGCATGAATGTTGTTTTCATTTCCTCATTGAATTGAATGGAATTAATTAGATGACATACATATATATATATATACATAAATCCAGTATCATTATTATGTCATATATTTCATGATTACTTATTATATATACTTTATAATCATTTATGAATGGTTAATCATTGAGAATGAATCTCATCGCGTCGTGGAGACAGTATTCCGTACGTACGCACGAGCGATGATATCATTCCCATGATCGTGGAATTTTATTGGAGTGTATGTATACTATTACAAAATCAATATCACTTTCCAATAATCATATATAGTGATTATTTAAACCATTATACCCATCCAAGTAATGTGGTGGTGGAAAATAGATTACACCACGGCGTGGAGACGGTATTCCGTACGTACGCACGCGCGGTGATTTCTTTTTCCGTAGGATGGATAGATGGTGAAATTGGGTTGTTTAATAAATATAATAACATATCAGTACATGAGTGATACTGATGTTATTAATTCATAATGAAATAGCCTAAGAAGAAGAAGTGGAAGAAGAAATAAAGGTGAAAGAATCGGAAACGAACATTACTTCTTCTTTGAAGCTCCTCTTTGAGACCTCCTCCTAGTTTACTAAAATTGGTCTTTAAAGAAGAACATGACCTCTAGGATGTTTCTAGGGAAGTTTAGAAGAGAATTTATCAGGGGTTGGCCAAGCATGAAGGCTCAAAGTTGTGTGAGGAAGAGAGGGAGGAGGTGCCCTTTTATAAGGGATGAGAGGGGCACCTTTGGAATAACAAAAAATATTATTCTATTATAAAAGTCATATTAGGTTATTAATAGCTCAAAATTGATTTATTTCTATGATAAGGTGGGGATAGGTCGAAATAATCTCATCCAATAGAATTTATACAAGTTTAGGTCATTGTATTAATATTAATATTTAGTTTTAACTCTTAGTTAATTAGATTGACATTACCATGTCACTTTCTATTTTTATATTATATAGTTAATAAACTTACCATATACATCCAAGAGACCCCCAAGTGGTCCATTAATTATACACCTATCATAATATAACTGTATTGGCCGATCCTTAGATTTTTAGGAATATAATAACAATTTTTAATATAATATTTGTTTTAAAAACTATTTTATGTCAATTTTGACACTATTTGGTAATTGATTTTTGTGAAAATCATAACAGAATTATTAGTTCAAAAAAAGTTACTTAAATAAATACTAACATGTCATATTAACATAGAAAATTATTGTAATTCATAAAAAGTCTCAAATTACATTTATATGGGTATTTATAACATCAATTATGTCAAAATTTCATTAATAAGATAATTACTGCAACATAATTGTTTCATAAATAAATTAAATTATTTTAAGTATAAAAATTATAAATAAAATACAATTATGTAGGAAATATTTTTATCTTTCTAATGAGAATTTATAGTCAAATTTATCATATGTATAACCATATATTAAAAATGATTTAGTTATTAAACATTGATTTTAACTATTTTAACCCTTCTTTAAATAAATTAATAATAAATGTCCTAATCTAATCCAAGTGGGCCTAAATGGTCATATTTTATTCCTAAGGTTGTTTTTGGACTAATTACACTTCTCAAATAGAATTAGAACATGTGTTAGGGGAATAATAATATTATATTTACCCTTAATTACCCTATTTACTTTTAACCATGGTAAAAAAAGTAAGAAGTAACTATTCACCAAAAATTATTTTCATCTCATTGAACCACATTTTAGATCTTGATATTAACCATGTCTCTCGGATTTTCGAAATTACACTCACAGAAGCGGTAAAATTATGTTTTATAAAAAATTCAGTTTTTTTAACAACCACATAGTGGTTTCACTATTCATCAAAAAATGAAGGTTTCCAGAAAAATACCAAAAATTAGGCCTAAGCTATATTTGATATTATGAATTCAAAAATGATGTCTATTTTACAGAATTCAAAACATATCAGTTGCATTAATTAATTTAAAAATTAGTTCCCGTCTTCAAAATAAATAGCGTGTTCTTAAGAGATAATAACTATCAAAAGATTGACACTTGTTTATGTCTGGTTTAAATGTGAAATTAAATCCAATGACAAACATTGTATTAAATTGTAAAACTATATTATAAATATACTTTAAAACCACTCAAATTAATAATTTTTTACTATTAATTATTTCTATTAAAAATGTTGTTTTTAATTAAAATTTAGTAATTTCCACTATTCGTCAGAATATGAAAGTTATCCGAAAAGTACCAAAATTTCACCCTAAGCTAATTTCAATATTCTGATTCCAAAAATGAAGTCTATTTTGAAAGATAAATTTATAAAATTTCAAAAAGTGGGTATTACTATTCATAATAGCTAGTTCATAATAATATTATAATAATATCTCGTTTAGTGAAACTTGGTATTGCGTACTACACACGCTATCGAGGAAGGTCTTGATTGTGTGTAATGCAGCCAAGTTAGGGTTGCATGTTTTTCAAGACTCCTTTCTTGTAACGTACAACACAAGACATCAATAAAATTAAAAAGAATATTTCTCATAAAATCTCGGGGTGTTACACTGCTCGAGGGTAGACCCTCAAGAGTTGTCGTGTGACCCACTGCCCAGTCTCTGCTGCAGGGTAAACCCTGAGAAGTCGATGAGCAACCCACTGCCCAGCCCCACAGGAGGGTAAACCCAGAACTACTCTAGCTATCCCGGCTGGATGGTATAACACTGGTGAACAGAACATGAAGTGGGTATCGCACAACCACCCAACTCCAGAACAAATCACCTAATAGAGGTTCAGCGCCCGTGCCATCACTGGGTGTCACTAACACCGCTACCGTGCATAGGTTCAATGTACGACCAAAGAAGCCTCTGACTAACGCCCTTTCATATTTCCACATTTAATAAGATTACGTAAGAGGGTCTTCTCGCCTGAACAGATTACACCATTGTAATCCTCCTGAAAAAACACGCGAGATAGACTACTTACTTGCCTGAAAGGGTCAACCGGTGACTATGGTACTATTCACAGTAGCCAGCCCTTGTGGGTCCACAGCATGATCCTGAATCTGAACAAACAGATCACACCACCGCGATATCCTTAGAAAAACACATGGGATTGAATACTCAATCGTCCCAAACGGACACCCGGTAAAAAAGGTAATATTCATCATCGCCAACCCAGGTGGGACCCACACCACGATCCTAAAAAAGGTCAGGCGAACTGCTCCATCACGATGCTCTCAGCACAACATGTCAGATCGACTATTAATTCTCCCCGAACAGATGCCCGATGAAAAAGTTGATGTACACTGTTCACATCTTAAAAGACGGCCAGTGGGCCTACGCCTCAACTCTGGCTTCAATGCTTGAAACCTCCCCGGACAAATTCTCCTCGATGCTAGGGTCACAACGCCGTTGACGGTGCCTAAAATGGAATTCGAATGTAGAAGTTGCCAATTCCCTCACTATACGCAAACATGACCACATGGGCCCCACACCTCGGACCTGAAAAAAGTTGGGCGCATCACACCATTGCGATCTCCTCGGAAAGACACATCAAAAGGAATTCTCACTTGAGTGGAACAGATATCCAGAGAAAAGATGCATTTTGTCAAACTGCGCACGAGCGGTTCTACGTTGGACCTACACCCCGGTCTCGAAGCAGAACGAACGAATCCTATAGTTGTGATCCTCTCGAAAAAGTACACAAGATGGACTATTCACTTGTCCAAAACGGACACCCGATGATAAAGCTAGAAATCACCACCAACTCCCAAAAAGGACCTCATGGGGCCCGCAACACCATGCATGATTAATGTAGGCAGATTGCGCCAATGCAATGCCCTCGGAAACACACCCAAAAACGGCTGCTCGGACGCCTTGAACGAACGTCTAATGAAAAAGTTGTAAAGCGTTGCACGCAGCTCGAAAGACGGACTATGGGGCCCACGCCTCAACTCCAGTTTCAACACCCGAAACCACACTAGAAAACTCCAAATCAATGCCAGGGTCGCAACGCCACTGATGACGCTCACAATGGACATCAGATGTGTCTGCGCCGCTCAAAACAAGGGCTCCTAGAAAACGCCAAACTTACTTAACGGAAGTGTCATGCCACCGAAACCCTCGTCTCGAAAATTAAAATTTCCCGAGACTATCTCATAATGTTTGCCTCATTTCGAGGAACACATCGTCACTGATGGCATGCAAATCCGAAACGCGGTCGGAATTTTATGGGTGTTTTGATGTGGATGGGCCGAAACGGGGTGGGCTAGGACGGTTCGGCCGGCCCACCCACTCACTGGACCAGCCCACAGTTTACCGCGCGGGCCGGCCGGTTCACTTCCCGGACTGGCTCGGCTGGTCCGGATCCTCCAACATGGACCCGCGTTCTGCGAGTCCATTCCGTGTCCTGGGCTCGTCGTGACCCCGGCTCCCCCACTGACCGGCTGACAACCGGTCAGTCATCCCCCTTGCCCGCGCTCGCCGTGGTTGCCATCCGCAACCACCTCCCACTCAAGCTCACCGTCTGCCGCTGCTGCTTGGGCCGACGCCCTTAGCAGCCCGCACCTCCGTAGCCTGCTCGCCGTTCCCACCCGGCGCCCCTGCTCATCGAGTCGCCGACGCCCGCAGACTCCTCCTCTAAAGGGAGCCCGCTCCGCCACACTCGGCGTCACCGCCTGGAGCCGACGCCTCACCTCACCTGGAGCCGTCGCCTCGCCCTGTTGCCGAACCGCCAGAACCCCCAAAACATGCCTAAAAACTCCAAACCACCGGAAAACCTGCACTCTTCGGCAGACGTTTGCGAACACGTTGGGACTCGGATTTAAAACCCGAAACAGGTGATGGAAACTCGGGAATAGTACTACACATACATGGGATTCAATTGCAATTTAGATGTAAAATCAAAGATATAAATTGAGTTCAAAGGTAAATGCAGAATTAAAAATGTAAACGTTACCTCCTACCTCATTGGGCGTAGCCTGGAGCTTCGCCGCACGTTTCGTGCCTTGCCGCCGCCGCTCCCATCTTGATCGGAGGAGGAGGAGGAGAGGAGGAGGTTGAGGGTGAGTGGGCTTCGCCAGGGGATGAAAATGAGGGAGAGGGGGAGAGTTTGGTTTAAGTAGGAAAAAATTAATTTAAAAGTTTTAATTAATTTTAACCTCCAAATTAACCCGCACCCGAAACATCTTGACGAGGTCAAGATTAAACCTCTATAGGGTAAAATCCACCTCCCTAGCAAAACGGCAGGCTCATAATTTTAATCCAAGACCTCGTTCAAAAGTTATTAAACTCAACGTCCGAGGCCGCCAAATTAGGAAAATGCCCTTGGGACCATTTTTCACAGAAGGCCCGTGCCTGTGAATGTTACACCCCTCCTAGGGTAAAAGGCACACTTCGGGCTCAACGACGCCCTCAGTTTTCTGATCTGATCCACCTGTTAAGAGATACTTAAGTTTAACCATCAAACAAATAAATAAATAAATTTATTTATCCGTTTCACGTTTTGGTAATGGGAGAGGGTTCCCAAAGTCCTGTGCTGACGTGTTTTATGTCATTCCTAGGGTAAACACCCCATTTTGGACCCATCTGTACACTCAGATCTCTGATCTGAAACATAGTTTAGGAGTTATCCCATTTATTTCACATGTCTGGTGTGAACGCACTGAAAATTTAATTCCGACCAAACCATGGATCAGAATCGCATGCTGTTTGAAGGCGCTGCTATGGAATAACATCAAGAATATTCCAAAGTCTTTTATAGGAAAAACCAGGTTCTTAAAATATGAAATTATAATACATTAACCAAAAACCATGAATGGTGTCAAAATAGTACATCTTCTTTCAAACCTAACATGAATCCTTCAATATAATATTGTAGGTTGTATCATATGTAGTGAAGATAAATAAAGCATAAAATAGAAAAAATAATGCTTACATAGATGTAAATAATCTAACAAAATCATTAATGCTATTTGAAAAAATATTATTTTTTAGTTTAAATACAATAAAAAGTCACAAAATTTATAAAAGAAAACATTTAATAAGATATTTTTGAATCAAAGTGGCCCATAACAATTTGAATGATTTGAAAAGAATTAACATTTTAAAACATTTATTTCCTTATAAATAAATCCTTAAAACCATTTTGAAAACATGGACATTAATGAGAATTATTTAGAAGAATAAATCATGAAAACATATAAAATGATGTTTTAGTTAAATAGTCCCATAAATAATACATAAAAAAGATTATTTTTTGAAATCATTTTAATTAAAAAAAAATATACATAAAATTTCTTTTTTAATCCTTTTATATCCATATAAATTGTTATGTAAAATAATATCAAGAATATCGAAATGGAGAAAGGATTAATTATCTAAACATTCAAAGTTTCCAATACCACATTGAACATTTATATTATAAGCACAATATCTTCAAGAGAATGTTCAAATAATATGAAGATAAATGTACTCATGATATCAAATATAATAGGGGTATTACAGACACCACAGACAAGAAATAAGTGTTTATTATAGCTTATATCTCACAAAAAAATAAATGTGGGATGAAATTTCCTTAACTTAGTTATGATAAACTCAGTACGTGTTTGATACTTCATTATATTGGGTTTAAAAATTTTAGTAACATTTAATAGAATAATAAAATTTTTTTTGATATCATATATTATTCATTTATTAATTTATATTAAGCTTTTATTAAATGTTCCAGGTTAAAGCAACATTTTGGGTAATAATCGCTTGGTATATCATAAATGTTTTCACTTGTTATTCTTGATCATTTTACATAAATAATAATTTACTTACCTAATTAATTTATAACATGATTTATATATAATATATATTCAGTATATAAATATATATAAAAGATAGATATATGAAATGGAAGACAACATTTAGGGAGACGGTAGGTCATACGCACGCATGAACGTTGTTTTCATATTCTTATAAAATTGAATGGAAGTATGTAAATAATATATATATATATATATATATATTATTTTATTAATTTTATTATGTCATATAATTCATACATATTAATTATATTTATTTTTATAATCATTCTAGAATTATTAATGTGGAAGATAAATCTCATTGCATCGTGGAGACAGTAAGTCGCACGTACGCACAAGAAACAATATCATTTCCTTAATGGTAAAGGGGTAAGGAAATTGATGGTATGTTAATTATATAGAATCAATACCATTTCCATTTTATTATCTATATCTCTTATGTTCATCATTATACCAATTTAAATAATGTAGTGATGAAAAACAAGTTACACCACAACATGGAGGCGGTAAGACGTACGAATGTAGGCATGGTGATATTATTTTTTGTATATTGGGTAAAAGGAAGAATATGGTTGTCCAATAATCATAATCAAATATCAAAATATATTATATTTTTTAATTATTACTTTAGTATGAAATAAACCATGGAAAATCATGTAGTAGAATAGTGGATATTTTAAAGAGTTGGTAAAAAATTAAATCTTCTTTGAGTGTATCCTTTTGATTTGCAAAAAAGGAAACCATAAGATGAATTTATAAACTATTTATGGAATCAAGGATGGATTTATAAAAGTTTCTAGGAGAAATGGTTTGGGAATTTTTGAACTAATGGGCTATAGAGGTGTGAATAAATGTGAAGGATAAGTTTCCTTTTAAAATGGAGTAGAGGGGAACTTTAGGAAACTCCAAAAATATTAACTTATTATAAGTTTTTTTTGATTTAAAATAGCGAAATAGGGAATTATTTATAATATGAAATGAATATTGTTTTAAATCCTCTCAAATAATAAATTTTATACATGTCTATGTCACACCATTATTCTTGTCTTTTGGATTTAGCCATTTGTTAAACAATTTAACTCTTACCCGGACAACTTGTGTTTCTACACTATAGGGTCAATACATTTACTATAAATTTCAAAGGAACCCAAATTGGATCATTATGAAATATTTATCATCAAACTAGTTATTTTCCTGAAATAAATATGTTTATGAATTTTTTATGATTTAATAATACATTATTTATTATAAATTCTCATTTATGATAGTTTTGACACTATTTATTACATGACATTTTTTAATATCATAACATCTTGATAAAATATAAAAAACTACATTAACTCATCCCTAATATTTAAAAGTAATCTAAAAAAATCATCGATGGAATAATATATTTCAACATATATTTATTTTAATACTATTAATATCATCTAGTTGATTCATCCTTTAATAAATCAATTACTGTATCATCATTATGTCCCCATTTAATTTAATTTTTTATTTTACAATTTTTTTAAATAACTATGTCATATATAAAAATTTTACATTTGTAAATAATATTTATAGTCTGCCATATCATGTATATAGCATCATATTAAAAATTCTATATTTAATAAAATATGATTATGAAATTTTTAACTATTCTTTAAATAAAATATAATAAATGCCCTAATCTAAAAAAGTGGATTAAAATGTATAATATTTTCTACATAAGGATGATTTTTGTCAAAAAAATTCCAATCAAAATATGAATAGGGTTAGGGTAATTTTATGTTATTATAATATTATTTTTACCTTCAACTACCCTATTTACCATTAACTTTGGTAATTAAAATTCAAAAATTACTATTAAAAAAAATTATTTTGATCCTATTAGACCAAATTTTTCATAGTGATTATAACCATATATTTCCATTTTTCAAAATTTAATTCAAAAAATTGGTAAAATTATGTTTAATGTTAATCTCGAAAAATGTGGCTTGAAGGTGGGTAAAAGACACGTTCAAAAGTTCAATATATTTTTATATCTAATTCAATTATAAAAATATTTCAAAGGAATAAAATTGGATTACCATTTTTAATATTTATCTATTTTTACTTTATAATAAATATAACTTTATATAATTATATAATGAAAAATTTGGTTATTAACAACAATGTGATATTTTTCACTATTTATAAAAAATTGAAACGTTTCAGAAAAATAGAAAAGTTTTACCCTAAGATAATTTTGATATTTGAAATTAAAATATGAATTATATATTTTAAAATAAAATTTATAATGTTTTATAAAGTGGTTAATACTATTCATAACCTCTTTTAAGTCAACTAGTTTGACATATCATAGTGGGCTCGAACTTGGTGTTGTGTGAAACACAAGACATTAAAGATAACATAACATGATATCATGGGGTGTTATATCCTAAAAATAACACATCATTGATACTATCATTTCCCATACCCCATAATCCATGATGGGTCTATAATACCAATTTCTAATGTACACGCCCCAAATACCTGAATGACACTAGAACCACATCCTGAAAACAGCTAAGGCACACCACTCAATCATTAGAGGATATCCAAATCACAAGAGGTTGAGAAGGAAATAATAATTTAATATAGTTATTTTTATATTTTTAAATATTATTCTCTAACTAGAGTATAATAAACATAAATAGAACCTTCATGAAACCCTTTTTTGGTTTAGATTAGTGGCATTAGAAAACTGGTAAGTGGAAGCTCAGTTACTGGATGTTTATGAACATTTTATAGATGTCAATAAGGATATATCTTCATCGGTAATTCGAAAATATGTTCCAATCACATGTAAGAGATTCTGAATTTGTTTAAATCACACTTTGTATTTTTTTTCCAGAAATGGAGTGAGTATCGGGGAACATTAAAACCCCACTGGTGACCAGAGGGCAAGCCATGAAAAGTTACATGATATCGGCAGTTCCATAGTACAAATAATAGTTGACTAAAGAAGTAGGATGTCTATAAATAAGGATGAACGATGATACCCTCTATTTAAATGGCATGGGACCATTCTACCAACATGTTCACAATACTTTAATATAGTGATCTATATGGAATACGTGTCATAGTGATGGTACACCATACTTCTTTTGAAATGAAATCTATAATGTCTTCACAGATGGAATAATGATGTAAATATAAACCATGTAAATTAAATGTGTATTTTATGTGAAAATTTTATTCTTTGATGATATGTTTCGTTGGGTAAGAGTACACATGACTTGAGGGTGAATTTGATTTTGTGTGGTGATTTGGGTGAAACAGTTCATTCCTTTCAAGTTTAGTTACTCTAGATTTCTAGAGGGTTCATACAAGAAACCACTTTTTACCAATGTGGTCTTTTGGTGTTAAATTTTCAATTTTCGAATTTTGGTTTATTTCTAAATAATTTATATTAAAGTATGTGGGGTTATCATAGGATCAGTAGTTTAGTCAACAACAGATCAAAAAAATTCACACATTCTTAGATGATATTTCTATTTATTGGGAAATATTATTTTAGAAGGAGATATATTTAGAAGAGAGAAAGGACTAAATATATATATTTGAAGGGAATGATTTAAATTACTAATGAATTCAGATTCAGGGCTGTATCATCTAAAAAATATTGAACATATATTTAATATTGAGAAATCATTTAATGTGGCGAAATATTAAAGGGAAAGGTAGTAAGTGTTATTTTTTGTGTGTGGGGATATCATATTATAAAAATGTATCATTCAATATATAGGAAAATAATACCATAGTGAAGTTAATATCATCCCTGATAAAAATGTATATGAATCCCAAAACAATCTAAAAGTTGGGTTTACCGAGGTTTTTTTTCAATATTTTATAATTGGAAGGATGATTTTCTATTAATCATGTGATTATTTAAACATGATCAGTATCCAGATTGAGTCTATGTTGGTAACATTTATAGATGGTGTGTTGTAGATATTAATAATATCATCATTACCATAATCATCAGCTGTAATATTAACAATAATATGTCACATCCATAGGAAATGTGACATAATCATCAATGAAATCCATAAAATTATTATGAATGAATATATCAAAGGGTGGGAGACTCTGAATCATTTAGTGATGCATTAAATATTTATGGAAGATGGTTCACTCTTAATAGAAGAATTTATAGGTGCTTACATGTGAAGATAATAGAAAGAAGTAGTGTAAAATATATGGGTTCAATCTAATCCTAATGTTATTGTGGGAATATATTTCATTATAAGAAAGAAAATCATGATAGAAAAGAAAATTATGAAATACCATAATTCAAGGGGTTAAATCTAGTGAATTCCATAAGTGAAACAAGTGCTAATATATTTATTTCTATTAGTGCACCAATAGAATCTCTGATCATGTACCCTTTTTCATTCTACCATTAATTTTTTTTAAAGGGATGCACATAAACTTATTTATCTAGAAATATAAGGAGAGTGAATATATTGGATGATAAATCCATTGACAGAATGAGAATGGGAGAATTCAAAATCAGGTTGAAGAATTGTAGTATCCTTTGACTTAAAAGGTGCCAAATATATTCAACGTCTTTGAAAGAATAATCTATTTTCATGAATGTTGTATTAAAATTTTTATAGGGAATGTTGTGCAGATAAAGAGTGGAAAATCACTCATGTAACCTTATTCATAGATAATGGTGTAAATGGT
The DNA here is from genome assembly GCA_963277665.1 of Viscum album. NCBI lineage: Eukaryota > Viridiplantae > Streptophyta > Magnoliopsida > Santalales > Viscaceae > Viscum > Viscum album. The sequence goes on from OY728161.1 coordinate 435,771,459, forward strand.
GGAATATTATGTAGGATAATAAGGGAAATGGGAGAAACACTCACTCGGCATTCTACTACCAAAATTCCTTACATGTGGAATTGTCTACACATTAATCTTAGTGAGAATTTTTTGAATGTTCTAGTGGAATAGATTGTGTTAAAAATGGATAATTTATACATTATATTTTTTGAGTGTTTTATCCTTTGGTAGTAATAGAGGGTGAGTTTTAATCTTATCATAACAATATCGAAAAACAATAAGCAATATCTTGTTCATATGATTGTATGAGGACCGTCCCTAGTAAAATTTCAAATATATTTATCATAATTTGTGACATTAAATTATTACTAAATGAGTAAGGTTTGGATATTAAACCTAAAACATAAATATGATGTCTTTGAAGTGTTCATGCAATGGAATTCAATGATGGAAAAAGATATTGGATAAAAGATGAATCGATTAATATATAACAATAGGGGTGGGTACATGAGAATATATTTTTTAAACATCTAATGAAAAAATAAGAATTGTGCATGATAATATTGTTCCTATAACACCAGAAAAATATTTCATATAAAAATGGATTAATCTGGAATTGATTGAAGTGGAACAAGGAATAAAACTACATTCTAGAATGCCTGAGGTTTTTTTTGGATAAAATCAGTTGGAACTACATATTACATGATCAATTGAATCCACTAATGTCTAATTGGATTGGAATTTCCGAACAAACTATGGATAGAAAAGATATTGGATTTCATAAATGTCATGTTATTTTTATGTCGAGTATACATTCATGTCGATTTCCTAAATAGATATAATTTTTTTTATATCTCATGTATTGTCCTCTTTAGGAAATGATGATAATGAATTTGGGATTCTAGTTTGTGATGATGAAAAAAAGAAGTTCATCTGGAGTAGAAACATTATCTTTAATGATAAATTAATTTAGATTTACACGTATATAAAGGAAATAGAAGTTAAATTAAGATAATCAACTTCAATTAAGGTGGTTATATATTGAGTTAGTACAAATATAAAAATTATATGGTATTTAAATAGAACAAAATATATTGGATCATTGAAAATTATAGATGAAATATTAATGTGAATATTAAAAGAAATGGGGGGGGGGTGATAAAATATAAATATGTATGTGAAATTACTAGAATTGGTGAGGATCAATCTAGAGTTTGAGATAATGAAATGTTACATTCAAAGGGATGAGTTGTTGTAAAAATTACATAGGTCAACAACAGTTGAATATTTAGTAGATGGGTATATATATAACTTGAATTTAAATATTTTAATGTATATAAAAGAACAAGAATTCACTAAAGAAGTTGTCAAACTTAGAGATTATGGTATGTGGATGTTAAAAATAGTGAATGGATTAGATTAAATATTTATTAAAAACACCTATAAATTAGTATAACTAATATATAAATATGAAACATGAAAAAAGTTATTGTTCAAGTTAAAATAGGAAGCTATCATATGTGATAAGTGTAAATAGAGGCTTGTGGATAATGGTTTCCATAAAAAAGATTTAATTGAAATTTCGCAAAATATATACTTTGATATTAAAAAATTCTTCCATTTTCAATTTTCCATGTTTAGATACCTCCAGAGGCATAAAAATAAACGAAATGGATTTGAAGTTGGTTTTTCTATACAGTTATATAAAAGGGGAAATCTATATGAAGCAACCATGTAGTTTCATGGAGAATCGAAATTATGAAGTGGTGTATAAACTCAATAAATGTATCTATGTGTTGAAATAATCACCAATATATTGGAATTAGAAATTCAACTAACTTATAAAAGATACATGGTTCACATAGATTGGATCAGATAAATTTTAATAGTGAAAATTGTTTGATGATGGGATTTTTTGGTTTTTTATTGTATATTGATTATAATATTCTTATGGGTCAATAAATTCAGAGGATATAATAGTTAAGGTGAGAATTATCAGATATTACTGTAATAAATTTTCCTATTGAGAAAAAATATGATCATATCACTGGGGAATGATCATGATAAGATGATTGGGAGTTTGGATCTATAAAAGAGAATGAACATTTGAAGGATTGTTGGAAAATATACTTTGACAAGATGTTTCTTTAGTTAATATTTTTAGTAACATCAATCTGTCAAAGGAACAGGTTCCACAATTTAAAGAAGTGGAATAATATACTATGAGGATATCACATGCCTCATTAGTAAAAAATCCCATTATTCCATGGTGTGTAATTGACTGGATATTTTCCATATAGTGGGAGTAGTCATCAGGTTCATTTTATATCATGGTAATGAATAAAATAAATATGTGGAGTAGATATTGAGTTATCTGAATGGAATAGGATATATAAAACTTTGCTTCAGTAATGATGATCCATTGGTTAGTCATGTTGATATAGACTCTAGGGGATACTTAGATTCATATAAATGAATAACAAGTTATGTCATTACAATCAATGGAACCATGGTTAACTAGATGTTGTTGATAGAAATAGCGATAACATGGTTAAAAAAACAAAATATATAGAAGTTATAAATGTGAACAGGGAAATTTTGTGGTTGAAAAATCTATGTGAAGAGATTGGAAGTATCCAGGATAATGCATTACTCAGTTATGATAAAAAGAGTATGATTCATTTGGCTAGAAATCATATGTCCCATGTGATGATGAAATTTTTTGATCTGAAGTACCATTCAATATGGAAATTGATTGATGATGGATTTATGGGGTTATAAAAAATATGAGGATAACATAATATTATAGATATATTCATGAAGAATATATCCCAAGAGATTTTGTGGTAGAATTGTCACTTGGTTAAAATTTAGTGAATGGAACAGGAATTGAGTGGATCATAGAATGTAATTAATGTTTAGTGCATGTTTTTTTTTCAGAGTGTTACAGGTTGTTGTGGAGTACTTGAATCAATCTTTAAGAGAAAATATTGGTTTGATTTTTTATGTCACTTCATTGACTATAATATTCTTAATAGAGGGAGAGAAATTGGGAAACCATTATGTTGGTTTGGAGTATTAGAAAAAGGGTCCAGTTAGATGGAAATCAGGTTATCGATATTTGAAAAAAAATTGATTGTTTTTTGCAAGGATGTTAGTTGACATGCAATGAAATAATTTTTTACAATGATTATTAGGAGATATTTCCTTGATTGTAATCACTTCCTACAGGTTTTGTCGAATCATAATGATATTTAGTGAACAATTTTATTCTACCAGTGATCAATAGTAAAACCAAGGAAATTAAGAGGAGATAGTTTATTACACAGTGAGACGTATGGTTTAAAGAAAATTAGGGAGGTTAGTTCAAGTAGAAGATAGAATTGGACCCTTTACATATAGTTGTAGGGACAACACTGATTACTTGTCCCATAATACTTGAATATAGTGATCTATATAGATTATGAGTCATAGTGATTGTAAACTATAATTCTGAGAAAATGAATGTTGGCATGCCTTTTCGCATTGATGTTGAATGTAAATACAAACATTGTAAAACCAATATGTCTTTTACTTTCATTCATGTATACATTGATTGTTTGTTGGTCAAGTTAGAAAAAATAGGGCTTCATTGATAATTAGATTTACTGTGGTGATTTTGTTAGAAATTTTTTTCCTTCTATGTCCGGGTGCATTGAGTTTTTTTGTATTACCTACCAGAGAGATTTTTCCTCTAGTCTAGTCTTCTTATTCTGAATTTCTAGTGTGTGAAATTATAGTAGAATTCTCAATTGGTTTTCACCTCAAAATGATGTATCATGTTTGATATTGTATATACCTAGTGATGGAATCACATATCAAACATTATGTATACAAAGTGGCTTATTAGTTATTAATATTAGCATGTTAAATTCCAATTTAATATATTATGGAATAATATGACCTGAGTATCTAACATCACACAAAATAGGTTTTATATTAATAAAAATTCGTACAAGGTGTTCAATAATAAATAAAATATTTATATAAACATAATTCAATACAAATATATTTTAAGAACTATAACTGGTACTACCATGTGCAGACCCTCTCTAAAAAGTTTTTTAAATAACCCACATGCCATCATCTAGTCCCATAATCAAAACACAAATAAGATATTATATAATATCATTATCGAGTATACAACAATCAATTTCATTAATAAGAGATCAAACACATTCCTTGAATGGTCTTGTGTAAGTCTTGAGTATGAAAACATAGTAAGTATTTTCCACACAAACCCCAACAACCTATCATAAGATATAGTTCGTGAAATTAATAGTATAATAATAGAAGAATATTTTAACAGTAGGAACATGGTATAACAAATAATCTAGACATATACATTGGAATTAATACGTAAAATATTTCAAGATGAGAGTTTATAATTTCATCAATCCTCATATTAGGATCTATGAAAATAATACAAATACATACCCTAATAAATACATCATTAGTGACTAAATTAGCTCTCAAATGTATACATTTGAACCATCATATTTGAATAGATGTATGAAAAATATTTTGGGGATTTGAGAACCTTATTATAGGAATAGAATTACGTAAAACTAATCAAGGAAATATTATATCCCATCCTAGTTGTAAGGTCCCAAACTTTTGAAAACCTTACCTTTTCATTAAGGATTTTAGTTTTCAAGAGGGTTCTTGAAGTTTTTTTTCCATTTATAAATTTTTTGATTTCTTTATGTTGTTTTGGGTAGTCATTTTGGTCATGTGATCAGTCCTTTATGGTCAATCATTATTGTCATGTGGCTAGTCCTCATGATATATAATTTTTACAGGATGGTTTTAATGGTTGTTCATTTATTTAGGTGGTTCATTCTCATGGTAAATCATTTTGATAATTTGGTTAGCCCATACAATCATCTATATTGGTCATGTTGTCTTTCTTCATAGTTATCAATTTTAGTAAAGATGTTATTACTCACAGTCAATAATTTTTTCCATGAGGTTAGCCTTCATGGTTTTTCATTTTTGTTAGGAATTTTATCCACATGGTTTTTTCATTTAGATCATATGTTTGGACCAAATATTCTATTAATCTTCATAAAAAAATTCAAGTATATCTAGTTTTTCTAAAATTATGCAGAAAAATTATTAATAAAAATTAAGATTTAATAAATATAAAAAGGGAATTAAAAACCAAAATAAATATTGATTAATATATCTTTTAATTACATAATTGTGGGTATTTTATAATTATTCATTCTACAAGAATTAATTTAAACCAAATTAATATAAATTGTAAAGGATAGATTGATATTGTTTTCTAAATACCCAATATAATAATTTTTTTATAAAACCTATTTTCATTCATATTATTATTTTTTCATCCATTGTCATCCGTTTAGATGATATTAATAATTTATTTTCATTTCATAAAAATGTTATATGATTTTTATGATCTTATAATAGTTTTTAAGAATGTGTGTGCACCTTTATTTCTAATATGCTTGCGGTGATGTGAAATTTGGAACCTATATTATGAGGAGGGGGTATAATTATTCTCCCATATTTTATGTGAAAGTGTTCTGGAGTTATACATTAGTTTCTATTGTCCATATCAGTGTAATTTACCTAAATAAGATAATAATCTATAAATTTCATTCAATTTAATTATTTAATAATATAAAAAATTCATAAAGTCAAAAGATATAGAAAAAACATACATTAGATTATTTCAAATATATTTTTTGTTATTTAAAGAGTTGAAATAAATGTAATAACATATAATTATATTTTATTATTTCTCATGAAATTAAATAATTCTAGAAAATGATAATTTTATTTTAAAAATTATCAAATAAATAGAAAAAGAGCCTATCATGTGGGAGATTAATCTGAAATATTTATCTGAACATTATTGAACCAAGATAAAAAGAATAATGGCATGATATAAAATTATATGTAGTTTATTTTATGACTATAATTAAATTTTATGATTGGTTATATACGAATTGAAATTATATTTATCACATGTTTTATATAAATATGTGTTTCATGTATTAGAGATAAATAAATTGTTGGTATTTCATGACTACATGTGATTTATGATTTCATAAAACATCCATTTTTTATATATTATATTTTTTGATATCTATTTGGTGGATTTTATAATTGTTTAAATTCATGAAACAAATAAAAAATATAGTTCTAGCAATGTTATGTGAATAATAAAATAAGATTATAATTATTTATTATTTTTCAAATAAATCATTGAATTATATTAATAAGGCTTAAGAAATATTTAGGTTTATTTATATTTAATATTAGATATAACATATTGGTTGATTGCTGAAAAAACCAATTCAAAATTTTGTTAATTCAAGTTGAAAATTTAAATGGGATTTTTCTAAATACTAATTATATAGTGATAAAAAAGAAATATTTTTTGTATGAGTTTTCATTGACTCAATGTGATTGAATTAGTTGGCTTTAAGTTTTATGTGGAAAATACATTGAATATGTATTTAAAATCTAGGTATATAGAGACATTATGTGACCAATTGGTGACCTTGTGTGGTTCTATTAATTGATGAGAAATTTGATGGGGGCTCAATGATGTTGTGATTGTCAATTCTGGTGATGGAGGGAACAATTATAAAATTAAAAGTTTGTTATGAATGAAACAAGTGTGTTATGGTTTATATTACAGAAATTATACTCATAAATAAATATTTTTGTATTGATTCTTTCTAAATGGAAATATGTGTATATATATTTTTTATAGTTTGTTACTGCTTAGTAAAATTTTACATTATGTAAAACAAATGAATTATTATTCATGGTATCTAAGGATGATTCCAAGATTTCTCAATAATAATGAAAAAATAATGAATTAATAAATTAATGGGGATGGTTCATGGAATTTAAATAGGACGATGACATAATTTAGAATATAAGCCAATTTAATAAGGTGATTCTTTAAAATGGGTTAAATAATTGGGTAATTAATCAATGAACTGATTGATGAATAATTTTAATTAATTAATTAAAGATGAAAAATTAATACTGGACTTTGATTCTTGTATGAATATTTTAGCTCTTATCAATATAAGTTCTGGACGATTGACATGTCTGCTGAAAGAAAATGTTGATTCTAAGGAAAGGATGTTGACCTTAGTGTGGATGTGAGAAATATTTCCTTATATTTTCAAATTTTATATGATTGAAAACCCATGTTGGTAGGGTAACTAACAACAAAATTGGGGGGGGGGTGTTTTCTCCAATATCATTGATGGTGAGGGAATGGTTTTTTGACTTCTCCCTCCCACTCATTATCCCTTCGGTTACCGTTAGGTGTCAGAGCATCCTGGTCTCTAATGGCATAACACATACGGTGAATTCTAGAACGAGCTATGATGGATCTTAGTTCTATGATACAATTATGTGTGGTTATTAATAGCTTGCAGTTATAACACATAATTTAATCCACACATGGTGCTTATAAAAACTCATGGGTATAAATTCTTGTGTTGTGATTGCTTGAGGTATAATGAATATATGAAGGCGATGGTTGATTAAAAAACAACCAATTGACAATTTGGATATGAGGATGATGTTGATATTTTAGGAAGTAATAGAAAGATAATTGATGAGTTATGTAAGAACTATATATTGGATGATTTATAGGAGGGACGAGCATATGATATATGGAATCAGGGTGTGAGAGAGAAAAAATAGTGTTGAAGTGGAAGGGGTACCTTTATTTATATATATCCTTTTGATATGTATTTTTTTACATCATCATATTACTTAGACATTGATCTATAGGGATGATGGAAAACTAGTACTACATGTTTAGGTGACGAGTCGCCTTCATTTTATTTATTTATTTGTATTTAAAATTATTCATTCACATTTTTTATTAGAGGTTTTGGGGAGGATGATAATATTTAAAAATTTCATGCAAACGCTATGTATATATTAACAATTTTTAGACCTGAAAGTGTGGATTAGTGATTTATCTTGGTGTTACTAGATTAAAATTTAATTCAATTGTTGATATATTTTTGTGGTCAATGTCGGGGATTAATTTAGGTAATGTAGTTTTTCATTTTTTTTTACAGTTATATGAAATTATATTATATTTTTTACATTTCTTCATTATTTATGCATAATATTGGTTTGGGGATTTTTAATATTATCTATTACTCCAATGAATTATATTGTTAGAAATTTATCCAATATGTGTGATTTATATACACCCAACGATAATTTTCAACCTATATCATACTTGATGCAGTGATTAAGGTTCATTATATCTCTTTCATCAATTATGGCCCAATGGGGGTACCTTTATAATGAAGTGGTTGAGCCACTAGTGAATAGAGAATGGGTATAGTGTCTTAGGTAATCATTGACCAGCCAATAGATTCATTATCAAGGCCTATGTGGTATCGTTAAAACATCCATTTCCATTACTTTAACTTGTTATTCAATAATGTTTACCTACTTATTCTCAAATAAATAAATGATATATATATATATATTCTACAGGCTTCACAAGGATAAAAAACAAGATCAGAATGATAAAAAGAATTATTTATAATAATGGTGTAAATTCCATCTAATATAATACTTAAAAACAATATATTAGAGTGATAATTAATATTGGGACACCCCTCATTTACTTCTTCACTTTGATTAATCATATTAAAAACATCTTAGGAATGTATAAAATATAAAGAAAGATCTTGAAATTAATATGTAGAATAATTACATGAAATATAAAATTAATATTGGGACTACAAACATTTTGTCCAATGTAATATTTACGGAAAATATTTTTTTATTTAAATCACTTTGCTTTAATTACATTCCTTTAGCTGGAGACCATTTATGGGGTAGCACACTCTATGTATAAAGGGAAGAAGGGGTTCACCTACCTATACAAGTGTTAAATGACTCTTCAAAGTCCATGTAGAAACCCATATTTCTGTTATCTATACTTTTAAAATATATCTAATAACATTTATAATATGGTTTGATGATATGTTATGATGTTTCATGTATCAAGGAGACTCAATAATAATATATTAAAACTTAATATTTTTAATTCATGAACATCTATGATTTATTGTAGTTCCCCCTAAATGTAGAATCAGATAAAGAAACTAATGCCATGTATATTTATAAAATGAGGATTTAAACCTAGGGTGGTATTATTTTAGTTATCTTGGAGGCCCCATGGTTTCGTTTATCATGTGTGTGTTGTAAAAAATAATAAATTAATTATTTTAATATTCAGTTTATTTTTCGTTATCATAGTTCACAAATATAAAAATCCTATTATTAATATTTTATATGTAAGAAAATTTGGGATCTGTATAAACATAAAATTATGGAAATGGAGAGAAATGGTTTTTGGTGGAAATAAAATCAAATTCAATATGTAGAAGTGGAACTATGGTGATATCTATGAGTGAATCACATTGTTGAAATAAAATATCAATAAGATGATAATCATTCCATGACGTAGGGGTTATTTCATAAATTTTTTCCATAATCTCCACTATTTATTAATTATGAAATTACTATTTTATGGTTTTTTAATCATTTTAATTATTTCTCATTTATATATTTGGTTTAGTTTTGATTGGAGTTAGAGATCCTTGTTCTAAAATCTGAATGCTTCTTTGTGAAACAATTTTCTATATAATTTCTCTATAATCCTCATTGTGATTCTTCCACAAGAGGATTCCATTTTTTACTCATCTGGTGGTGTTTTTTGAATGAATGATCATGTTGTCATTTTTCATAGGGTAAAAAATTATTTGTGGTCCATTTTTCAATGGAGATTGATCACTACTATCCATTTCATAGCCTAGTGGTTCGACATTGGGGTGATCATATTAGAATTGTTAAAATTTTTTAAATTTATATATATGATTCATGTTAGATTGTGGAATAAGGATTATGTTTTGATTGTTTGGTGGGGATTTAGGACTGAATATTTGAGATAAATCTATTAGATATGAATAATGGTATTTAATTGACTACCTAAAAGGAACCCTAGTGGTCCTGTATTACATTAGATGGCCTGAAAACAAGGTTGGATTTGTTTTTAGGTGTCAAAGGCTTGGATATCATATGGATCTAGAATCTGGGTGACGAACCCAACTATATAGCGTACAATTTAAAAGATCCAATGTATTTTATTTCCATTATTATTAACATCGGTTATAAGGGTTTATAAATATGAGATGATGACTATTAATATTTACACACCATTTGGGTTGAGGTGGAAAACAGAGTACACACCCACTTTCACAAAATGTAGTTTGGATACACACTATGTGTGTCCTACATGATATTAGATAGGTATTAATACACTACAAATGTATCGTCAAAGATCATAAACCTTGTTTCCTATATGTCACCCCATTTTATTTGGGACTACATGACTCAGGATAGTTGGTGGTACTTACTGAGTTTCATGATCCATATAACAAACCAAGTATCACATTATTAACTATTAAATTATTTTATATGAATATCCAATACAAATCATAATAATACATGACCTAGAACTGTAATGGTTTTGCGCCATTAGAGACTATATACACAATCATCCTTTTTCATGAATGATTTTCAATATCTCCCAATTTTTTTCTCCCTTAGTACCTTTTATAAACATATCCTTCATAAATACTTTTTTCATAACCTAGGGAAATATGAACATAGGAAATAGTACTCTAAGGTTATCAGTAAGGCTAAATATAGGATTTATTAATATATGATCATATTGGAGCATAAGATATGTATAATATTATAAAAAATGGTCAAAACATATAAAAACATTCCCAAGTAGTCATAGATCAAAAGTCAAGAGTAATGACATAAGGATTTTTATAAAGAAATAAAATTTTCCCAAGTGTGTAAAACACCAAACAATCAGGATCAATGAGAGCATAAAAATGGAATAAGAATATTACTACTGAATTTAGTATAATAATTATTATAAAAATCATATGTCATGGTTACCCATGGAGAGATCCATCATATAGTAGGTGTGGGCTAACCACATGTGTACATTATTGGGCTTGAGACAACTGCCAATTTACATTATTGGGCTTTGGCTAAACATTTTTTTACCATTTATGGATTAGTTCAAACACCTCTATACCCTCTGATTCTTGGACCAAAAACCATTGTATCCTCATAGGAAAAAGGTAAACATTATTATTAATTCTTGGTATTAAGGTAACCATTAATGTACCCTTGATATCTAATGATAGAAAATATTACTCAATACATTAAAGGGAAATAAAATTTCAAACCCACCAAAATTTTGAAAACCAAAAATTTGTGTTCCTCATTATAATATAGAAATTCAACATTTCATAATATTGTAATTATCCCATGAAATTGTATCATTTTATATTTTAATTTTCTGAAAACATTATAATTCATACATTTCTTAATTAACCCATGCACGGAAATGGGTTTCTGTAAAACTATATGAAATGAACATAGACCATCCAAAAAAATTATTTTGAAGGTATAAATAAAACTTATCCCCAGTTGAGGATAGAAAATATTAAAGTATGTTGACATAGATTAAAATCACATTCATAAAATCATTAAAAATTGGATTTGGAAAATTATGATAAAACATCCTCATATTTTTCTAACTATTAAAAAAATTCACAAAATATTGAAAATTGTAATTTATTTTATAAAACATGATATATTATAAAGGTATCTTGATAACAAATAAAAGTCATGGTAGATGATATTTGATGCCGAGTCATAAACATTAATAAATGTTTTTCTTAATTTTGTAAAAAGTAAAAAGTGGGTCATATAAAAAAGATGTGATAATATTACATTAAATCATTTTTAACAAAATATGATGATACATGAGATTATATTTAAGACAAAATTATGTATAGATTAAAAATTTAACAAAATAATTTGAAGAACGTGTACATGGAGGTAAAATATTCCAAATCTAAATGGAGAAATACAAAAAATTATTCACAGAAAAAATATTTTAGTATTTTTGTTTACAAAATATGGGAAAATAGAAAGAATACTAAAATAACCCATAAATATCTATATGTGGAGAAAGAATGGGTTTTAGGTAATAAATAATATACACTTTCCCATTGTGGAAATTGGATCATAAATAATCCCAAAAAAATAATGATTAGAACTCAAACTCGTACAAATTTAATGATAATTGAATTAAAACGTCATGAAATGTAAAAACTTTTATGGTCTAGTAAATCACCATAATTTTATTTAAAATTATTATAAATTAAATTCAAGGGAATGAAATACACCATAAAATCAAAGGATAGTAGTTATTATGAAAAAATCTCAATAAATGAAATTTAAATCGAGGAAGCCATTACAGCCATAGAATCTCCTAAATTGAAAGAATTTGAAATATATAACATGTAATGGATTTATAGATTCCTTTAGTTTTATGAATAAATTATATAAACATTAATTGGAAATTATATATAGGATGAAATATGAAATAATTTTTTAGTTTTGAATATTTTAGAAGAATAGAAGAGAGAAGAGAAACCCATAAATCCAATCCCTTTTTTATGTGATCTATCCTATTTTTTAATAAATTAAGATCAATTATAAATCAATAATATAACCTTTTACACGTTTTTCATACTATTTATCATTCACCTATATTTTCTAATCACCCATTTATAATAAATTATTCATTGAAATCAATATTTGGGTTTTAATTGTTCCATTTTCCTTCTATGTTTGGGTCTGATAGTTTCAATACATATAAATTGTTCATGTTTCTAAAATCATGTAATAAATATTATGTATATTTATTATGTAATATTTTATATAAATCCATTTATAGTTGTGATAAAAAATAAATTACATCACATAGGGGATGTCATAGTCTACATGTAATCACTGGTGATGCTTTCATTTTTAATTAAATATAATGAAAGGAAGAAAAATAATATGTTATATTTCAAGAATAATAATAATTTCATAAGTAGTATTTATATACATTAAATAAATCCATATAACCATCCAGATTAAGTAATGATCAAAAATGAAATTCATTACCTCACGGAGGGGGGTTTGAGCACGTATCTTGATTGACACATTCATTTTTTCAAGGGATGGAAAGGGGATAATTTTTTTTACCATTAACATTAAAAAAATATAGTATAGTAATGATACTTATGAAATAATTTTAATATGGATTTTAAATATTTTTTTGGAGGTTTAATATTAAAGGAATGTAAAAAACTCAATAAGAACATCTATAGCTTGGATGTATAATCTCAGTTGGAAAAAACCGTAAGGTTTCTTGGATTTCTCTTTAGAGATTACTAGATAAAATAGGTTAGGGGTAAATTATTAGGGTATTTATTATGATCTCATTAATAACAAAATATTTTCTTTTAGTGGGGAATTATTGGACTAGTATTCCTTCACATTAAATAAAAATTCTTTGGATGTTATTATTTAATTTTTTTATTTATAACCTCGATTTTATTTATTAATTTTATTTATATCATTTTTCAAAGGATTTGAATATAATAAAATTACAGTATTCATAAAAATGATTCACGAGTATTTTAATAGTTGAATTTGACACATTTTACAAATTCATTTGTTTATCAATTTAAGTTGACTATCTAGTAATATATATATGTTTTTAAATTTAAAAAATAACTTTTCACTTATATTTGGTGTTGTTCTCATCAAAAGCTATCAAAATTTTAATTTTTAAAAGTACAGATACATATTAAAATATATATGATTTTTATTATCCACCCATTAAATAAATTATAACCTTATAATTCTAATTTTTAATTATGTAAAATAGTATATTGTTAGATAATAATTAAATCAGATGTATATTTTATAATGATAATTAATTTCAGTGTTAATACTATTAAACATGGTATTTAACTATTAAATAGTTCCAAAACCATGTGTGTATAATTATTGGATTCATACATTTGAATAGGTTTCCAAAAGAATACCTTGATAGAAGATTGATATTTTACACATATGACTTGAAATATTTTGATTCATATTTATTGAGTTAATGAATTTTTTTACCAAGAACATACTGAATTTGAGTAATATAATTTTTTATTTCTTTCCATTCTATATGAACAATTCAATTTTTTGGCTGTGTTTCAATAAATTTCCAATATTTGATTAATCCCATATTCAATATGATAAAAAATGATGACATTTTTTCTTAGATAAAACATTAAAATTAAATTTGAATATATCACAATATTCATGAATGGGATTAAAATCAATTCCTCTTATTTATATTAATTTACTAATCCATAGATGGATACTGATATTATATCATATAAAATCATAATAAACAATCATAAGAATGGAATAAATTTTTTAGTGTACATTATTGTTTCACATTATATTAAACTTTTTTAGTTCAACCAATGTTTGTCAATGTTTTTAAATTTCTTAATCTAACTCCCAAAAGTAAACATAAAATTTGAAATAAAAATAATTTCCATTGGAAATACATGTTCATCATCACACATATAAAGGATCATAGGATGATTCAAAATATCAAATGTGTAATTCCTTACTTGATATGGGAACTAAATATAGAGATCCAATACATTATTAAAACCACATCAAATTCAACTATTAGGATAATAAAAAGATTTGAAGCAGTCACATTTCCCATATTTTGTATGAAGAGATAATATAGTCATGAGATATAGTAATCATACTATTAAGAGTTTTCACTATTAAATTAGTATATAACCATTAAGGTAGTTATGTGATACTCTAAAAAAATTATTCTGACTCAAAATATTGGGCAGAACTGAAATACAATAAGACAGTTTCAATTGTATAGTGGATGACAAGTGCATATTTTATTACATTTTTATCATTTCCCACATTAATAGTTATGATCACGTTGGTCTTATCTTTTTCTTATGGTATAATATGTTTTTGATTTTTATTACTTTCATTGTACTTTTTTGGTTCAATTATATAAATAATTCCCACACTCCATATAATTAATTTTTTTGTGTAGGTGGTGTATTTAGTTGTGATTTATTTTCACACATATATCCTCAACATTCATAATCATGACAACCATTGATTATAAATAAAAATAATTTATATACCCATTGGGGTTAATTTTTCCAATTCATCTTTCCATATTATTTGTGTAAATAAACATTAATTTTAATTCCATTATGTGTTTTAATATTTGAATCTCAATAAAATTACAATTTTTTGTTTTTTCTTAAAAACACAATACAAATGGCACCCTCTACTCTACATTTTTTTGTTTATATTACACTGAATGATTTCTTCAATGATATAAAATTCTATTATATCCAATGAAAATCAAAGTCTTATTCTTAAGACAATAAAGAATAAATTAATATTTTTTATGTGGTTGATGGTAAAACTAAATAAATACCTTGAACTTTTATGTAAATTTTCCTTATTGGTGCCAATGGTTCTTACATTCTTCTACTTCATTCCTAAGAACTCCCTCTCCAGATCAGTGAGAATATTTTGAGCAATATACTTATTAAAAAAATAAATTTTAAAAATCATTTAATTTTATAGTGTTTATTTATTCCTATTACCTCGTATTCAAGATAGGAGTCCACTATTGATCAGCATCACCATTCTAATGAATCATTTCCAAAAACAATTCTCATGGAAATAGGAATAGACAATAAAAAATATATTTTCTACAGTATTGGTCTCCTAATCCATAGTAAGTGTATCATATAACCCACTAAAAAAATTATATTTTTTTGCATAAAGGAATAAAAATAATATTTTTTCCTTCCAAATATATTTTGGAGCATAGAATTGTTTCAATAATTATTCATATCGTGATAATTTTCAGTGATCATTTCTTTGAGGATTTGTAGCTTAGATCTAATCTCATTTGGTTTCTTATTTGGATGTTCATTGAACTAGTTATCACTTTCACTATTAATATGATTTCTTCTTCTTTCATACATTAATAAGAACAAAAATTATTAGTGTGAATATCAATAAAAATGAATCAGAGTAAGAAATGAAATAATATAAGACATATTTCCTAATATGTTATATTTTTACACCATTTTATTTTCCTATGACTCATTAGGATCATATTATATCACTTTAGTTTATCATAGGTTTTAATGGGTTATATCCTTTTATTACTCATAATAGTTTACAAAGTGAAAGTAAATTAACCAAAGAATACCCACATGGTTTATCAAACCAAGATAGAATTTAAGCCTCTTTGTCTCACACCAAGTGACGATCATGTTAATACTCAACCATCCTCTTAGGGTTATTACCCCATGATTCATCTATTCCAAATCCAAAATCCACTTGTTTGTGAATAGATTAATATTCCTTTGATAAGAAACCACCCAATTTCTATTTCCCAAAATTTTAGGATGTTTTCCAATTCTATGATTTATCCAGATGGTTCTCCCTATATTTATATATTTCTTATCTCTATAAATTAATAAACCCTACATTGATTCTAATATTAATTATTTGAGAATAAATTTCATATATATTACATAATTTTATATGAATATTCACTATATGTCACAAAAATACATGTCCAAGAACCATAAATTTATGGATTCTTTGGTGACTGAATACATAAGAATACAATTTCTTTAAATATATTAATCAATTCTGAAAAATTACCCATCACTAAGTACCATAATTTTTCATATCCATCTTAAAACCATCCTTCAAATAAAAGAATATAAATCATTTTTCATGCCTACCAGCAATGTTATAAATCATATAATATATTTCATCTAACCAAATATATACCTTCATGGTCTTAAGAAAATCACTTGTATACCCTATTATGCATTGGATAAAAAATAGTTCATACTCATAAAATTTGGTCAACAACAGATATACACTCTTATACATGGTAGAACCAGCCTTGAACCCTCTTCGATATGATATAAAGACTTTAATACCTTCTGGGGATTGGGCTTACAACACATTTACCCATGAGATCATAATACATAAAAAATCATCAAATGCACCAGGGAATACAATTTTGGGCTCACACATAAAATAATTAAACTATAGATATTTATTCTACATGATCATAAAAAAATTATTATAAAGACCCGGCCTTGAAACATTACCTAATCTTGAATCAAATGAATAATTTACATTGAGGATCTTTTCAGGATTATAGTTTTAAAGAATTAGGACATAACTATTACATATCAACTTTAACATTACAAAGGAGACACTTATACTATAACTGATTTTTCAAATCCTTAAATAAAACAAGAGGTCTTTTCATGATATAACTCTTCTTGAATATTTTCTTTCTCTTAACCTTCCTTATAACCTGTGAAAAAACAATTCAAAAACATGGGATGAGAATAAAAATGTCAGTATGGGTTATAACATAATTAAAGGAAACATTAACCCATAAAAAGTAAAAATCAATTAAACCATAATTTTCGATCATACCATACCTTCTGAAATCATAATATTTATTAATAACACATAGTAATCACAAATCATAAAGGTAACTTAAGGTATAAATAACGTAAATAAACACCAAATAAATCACAGAATAACAGGAATATAAATGGAATCATGATAATATATATCAAATTTCGGTACAAAATACACCACATGCAATAAATAAGTGGTGAACAATGGAAATCTGAAAAAATTAAATGTGAGATAAGAAATCCCTTACCACGTGTCTGACTTGACTCGCTCGTATGTTATTTGTTCTTCCAAAATGATAAATTTAAGTTAATTTATAAATTATTATGAATATTTTTCAAGTTTATTATTCCTTTTATATCACTTATTACCTTTCCATAACAATTAGTTAATTGTTTGAGTTCATATCTAACATTTTGTTGATGTTCAGACCTAGAGTCAAAAATGAAATTGTTATAATTATAAATTGTCGATGTGGTAAAGATTCCATTATCTCCAGAATTAGATTCATGATTTAGATATCATATATATCATATATATCTATTATATATATATATTTATAACAGTACATAACATTTATAGGTAAAAATTGAATTGACTCGTTCATGGAGACAGTAAGCTGTACCTATGCATGAATGCTACTTTGATTTCTATTTTGTATTTATTGGAATAAAATAATAATGATATAAAGGTATATTATAATCCAGTATAATATCATATATAATATCATTAACTCCATCTTTTATACACCCCAAATTTGGAATTAACGATTTATATCACTTTGAGGGGGCGGTAGTCGACACTACCTCAAAAGACATTATCACATTTACCAATAATGGAAACCATAAAGGTATGCCATAAATAAAAAATAAATAAGCATAAGGAAATCATAAACATAATATATATCATATATAAATATAGTTACATATTAATGGCAACCATGAGAGGTGGTAGGAGAAGATTGAACAATCATCGTTTCGTGAGGCAGTAATTCTCCATCCACGGAAACAATATGATCTTTAACCATTAGACGGAGGTGTGTGTAAGTGTGGGTAGAAAAACTATCATAAAAAAATAATAGTATACTGATTATATTGGTGTTATTATGGGATCAAATAATATGACGATAGAGGTGACTGAAGAAGGAAAATAAAAGAAATAAAGTCGAGAGAAGACATTTCCTCTAAATCAGGTAACTCTTTTTGATTTGAGCCAAAGGATTCCTTTGAAAGACTTCTGCACAAAGTGAGGATTCTAGGAGTAAGAGTGGTATGTGGAGAGATAATATGAGCAGATTTTGGATGATCCAAGTTCTTGAGAGGCGTGGGAAAGGGGGTAGAGTATGGGGCCTTTTATAAGAGGGAGGAGGGTCAATTTTGGAAAGTCTTGAAATGTTTATTTATTATAAAATGATTTCCAGATTTTAAAGGTCCCAAAATAAAATATTTTGAGGATAAGGTGATAAGGATTCGAAATCCACCCATAGAATAGGTTTTATACAAGATTAATTCACACATGAAACCTTATATTTTAATTTTATTTAAATCGTTCATTAATGAAGTAATCACTGCATCATCATGGTGTCATAAATAAATTTATTTATTTCATGTATAAAAATTATAAAAAAATATCATGATGCAGGAATTATTTTTATCTTTCCAATTACTATTTATAGTGTAAGATATCATTTATGTAAACAAAATTAAAATTTTTTTACTTAGGATATACAAACCTTTGTTATATTTCTCTTCTTTTTCAAAAATAGTGTCATAAATGTCATTATCACACCCATATGACTCCATGGACCCTTAAGTATGGTAAAAATATTCCCATGGTCTTCCATGACTCAATAAAGAGGATTTTGAAACATATTGGGGTTAGTTTATATTATTATGATATTATTTTATTACCCTTATCTTCCCGATCACTAATTAATCACGATAATTAAAGATAATTGACGTCATTACTATTCGTAATTTACAAAAACGAAAGAGACTTAATTAAATAATTTGGACCATATGATTAAAAATATGGAATCCATATTATCAAATTACAAACACAAATACTGTTGTAATTCATTTAAAAATAATTCTTGTTGTCAAAACCAAAGAGGGGTTTTAAAGAAGTAAAATCTATCAAAAGATTGATTTGTTTTTACATCCAATTTAAAAGTTAAATTACATAAAATGACCAAAATTGTATTAAATGATAAAACAATAATTATATTACACCTTAAAACCAATTAAAATGACAATCTAACAATATAAATAAATTTTATGAAAAGTTATTTTTGAATTAAAATGTTGTATTTTTCACTATTCATAAAAAAAATGAACATTATCAGAAAAATACCAATAATTCACCCTAAGCTATATTTTATATTACAAACTCAAAAATGATTTCCATTAAAAACATAAAAGTTTCATTAGTAAATTATATAGTTAATTCCCATTGTCAAAACAAATAGAATGTTTTTAAGAAATAACATCTTACAAAAGATTAACACTTGTTTATGTCCAATTTCAAAGTGAAATTAATTAAATGAACACCATTGTATTAAATGGTAAAAATATATTCTAATTAAACCTTAAAAATAGTTAAAAAGATAATCGTTCCATATAAATAAATTAGATTAAAATGAGGTTTTGAATTAAAATACATCATTTTTCAATATTCATTAAAAATTGAACTTTATCAAAAAATAACAAAAATTTACAAAAAGTAAATTTTGAGGTCTTGATTCTAAAGAAGGATTTTATTTTTTCAAATATAACATATAACATTGTCAAAAATTATATTTAATTATGGTTCTCCATCAAAATACGGTTAATCGACCTTTTAAAGAATATTAGAATATTTATGCTTAAAATTGGATTCATTCGCAGTTTAAGCCTCTAACATTTATGAGATAAATGTAAAAATATTTAAGAAACATATATAATAATTTTTTAGTTAGTTCTATTCATTCCCTCCATTACAATAGCTAGTTGTTAACTACCATTTAAAATAATATTATTATATTATTAGTGTGCAACGTAAGATTTCAAAGATACTCGTTGTTGCGTATTGGGTACGCCATCGAACATAGCATCCCCTTTAAAGTAATATTAATATTTTATTGAAAAATATTAATAAATATGAAAATTACATATTCTTTATTTACCTGGGATGCTACATCCTTCCCCCCTTTTGGGAATTGCATCCTCGCAATTTTAAATTTGGGCACAAAAACTTCATTGAAATCCTCACATTGGAAAAGTAATCAAAAAAAATATCAATTTAAATGAAAGAAAGAAAAGTAAAAATGTCAACCGAGAAAACATATACTAGTATTCCATGAAAACATAGACATGGAGGAGAAATAAAACAATCAAAGTATGATGGAGAGTGATAGAAAACTTGTATAGGAGAAAGTTAACCACCTGAAAATCACAAACTTGTGATGGGTTAAACATCATTTGATTCCCCGGTAGGAAAAGTTAACAAACAACGTTTTTGTTTTAAGTTACATTTCATTGAGGAATGTATTTACGAGCTTAACTAAAACATAAGGAAACATAATTACTTGTCATGTAGACTTTCATCTTTTACTAGATTTCTAACACAAACTAATATTTTCTCCAAACGATGAGTATTTAGGATGACTTGTTCACATTAATAATTCTATAATCAAATCTAAGAGAATCACATAATCCAAATAAGATAAAATATCTATTTCCAATGTCGTTAGACTTTAACCAGAACCAAAATGGTCAGTACAAATCAGATAATCCCAAAAAAGGATTAACATTTTCCCAAAAGGAAAACTACTCTTAATCTCAAAAATTTGTCCAACAAAACCCAAAGTTCATCAAAGACCATTAAATAAACACCTATCCATAAAATTCCTTAATTTAATCCAAACTATGATTGAAACCCAAATATTCTAAGGATTTAATCACATAATCTTCTAAGATAAATCTTAAAATTTATCACCAAATAACATCAGTTTCTCTTAAAGTATCATATTGAAATGTAATTATCTTAATCACATATCCTCCATGATTGGTTAATCATTTCTTTAGATAACCCAAAATCATCTTTTTATTGATTAAGAAAGTAATATAACTAATTTTTTTTGTCATACTAACTAGGTACATAATTTAGTCCAGTGGAAGGCGATAAATATCACTCGCACTTTGGTTTTGGGTTCGATTCCCACAGCTTTGTATGACGCGATGGGTTGTCACACGGTCTGCGTGTTGTCCCTTTTCAAATACTATATAATTTTATAACATTTCCAAAAACAAATAAATTCATCAAAAATAACCATAACATATTTTAACAATGAAGGTTATCTAATACCCTTCATTTGGCATACCAAAATGTATTAACCATTAGTTGCGTCAAATTAAAGGATCATATAAACCCAAATGGTCATTATAACTATATTCAGAAAAGAAAAGATAATTATCCCTTGAAGAAAATTTCCATGTATCAATCTTTAGGGTTACACATACTATAAAAAGTCTTCTAATGTAGTCCCATCAACAAAACAGAGTTAATACTTTTAAGCATATCACCATTCTAAAATCTACCATAACTCTTGAATACCTTATATGTTGACTTCTTACACATTCAACATTATTCATGAAACATTAACCATTCCTTTCCAACTTATTCTGAAATACTTCTTTCCTACAAACAAAATCATAAATCGTATCCTAAGATTTCAATAATAGGAAAACATATGTTAAGAAATAATCCATACATTTCATTGGTAATTGTCAGTTTCTTCATCCTCAATTGGAATGAAATTAGGTATTGGTAAAAAAATATATGTACGATCTTGGTGATCCCATTCTCGAAACATCTTCATAAGACATGTGTTTGTATAATGACCATGCACACCACATTTAAAACATTTAATTGATACCTCATAAAGAACATCCTTCTCTTTCCTGGAGTCAATTAGATGCTTCATTTTTCCATGGTAGGTTCTTGATTTATTACCTTTATTTCCACATCTATAGCATCTTTCTGTCCTTTTGAAACATTTTCCTAGGTGTTTCTTTCCACATCTTTGACACATAAGTTTTTTAAAACACTTACCATTATGATTAATACCTGAACCTTCCATAGGAATTTGTTTCTCGCTTATATGATGCCTTATAAAAATCACCATGGTTTAGGTAGTGAATCATGACTCTAGATAGTTGGTTGAGAATAACCACAAGAGTTCTTATTGCAGATCCCATATCATTCAGTTGTTCTTTTAGAAAACCGTCACAATTTTCTTCACATCCACTTTTACTTTGGTGCCTGCTAGATCCAGCCATTTACTAAAACCAAAAAGGTCACTGTGAGTATATCAGCAAAATCAGGATATAATATCTTATGAGTAGGTTAAATACTAAGATATAATTATTCATGTTATCTTAAACTCATTCAATTTTTCTAAAAAAACTATGACTCTTTCTAAAATCCTAACAATTATGGTAATGTCACTTATGCTTAAAGAATACCTTAACCTCTGATGTTATCTAAACCGACATCTGATACCAACTATAAGGACCCGACCTTAAAAAATTACATAATTTTGAATCAAATGAATAATTCACGTTGTGGATCTTTTTTGTTTTAGATTTTTTGAGAATTAGGATATAACTATTACATATCAACTTGAATATTACAAAGTAGACACTTCTACTATAACCAATTTTTCAAATCATTAAATAAAACAAGAGTTATTTTCTTGATATAAATCTTCTTGAATTCTTCCTTTCTCTTACACTTCCTTATAACCTGTGTAAAACATTTCAAAAACTTGGGATGAGAACAACAAGCTCAGTAAGGGTTATAACATAATGAAATGATACATTAACCCATCAAAAATACAAATAAATGAAACCATAATTTTTAATCATAACAAACCTTAGTAAATCATAATATTTATGAATAACCCATAGTAATCTCAAATCATACAGGTATCTTAAGGCATACATAACATACTTACATTGTAGCTATCACAGCTACATTGGACGTCACATTGGGAATACCCATCATAGTATATTCCCTAAATCACTTCAGTTAAACATTTATGTTTACCTTCTTCATGTTACCCAAGGAATTGGAGTGCTATCTTGGGCTCACCCACCCTAGGTTTATCCCGGAACCACCTGTATACGTAACGATGGCCAAGAACCATAACATAATCATAACTCATAACTTAAGCATGAAGGAATGATAACGTTCCCACATTGCAATAACAATATAAAATTTTAAGATACTGAAATAATGAATCCATTTTAGAAACCATTTTCAATACCAAAATACGTAAAAAGATTATATGGTATTTATTTTCCATTTAAAACATTACGGCTTGTTAAGGAAGCCAAAGATCAAATAATACTGGCGGAGGCAGAAAAGGTTGTTGTCACCACTTAGGTAAAAAAAGATACATTACATGTTGTCATTTAGAAAAATGATTTTTAGAGAAAATATTCCCATAGAATGAATTGAAAAGTCAAAAGGGTTTTCTACACCATATAAAACAAATTTGTGTATAAATAAAAGGATGCCTCAATAAAAGGATATTGAGACGATGTCCCTTATAAAGATTGTATCTTTAGATTAAGGATAAATCAATGACATAATTATGTGTGAAAAATATAAATACACCCAATATAAGTGGATATTAAGTGTAAAAAAATCATAGGTCATTCACACATTTTCATAGCATGACATAATCAAGAAGTAGAGGTTTAACCCAAAGAATTGAAATTGGGTTAAGAATTTCCTTTACAGAGATTTGACAACCTAACAATGTCACTTTAAAATTCATAAAGTGAGTTGATGAGAGATAGAGAGGGTATCCCGTCATTTGGAAATAAAATTTATAGTAATAATTATTATAATAACATATCCCAACATAATAAGATGTAAATTAAAAGACCTAACAAAAAAAGTCTTTTAAAAAGAGGAGGGTGAAAGGTTCCTTTTCTGATTTGGGTAACTTTCGAAACGTACACCCCATGATATAAGGATCATACAATAAAGATTTAAATACCCTTAAATTAAAGTATATTATACAAAGAATACAATTATGGTAAGTACATACAACACACAAAATTAAATAGTGGCAAATGTTGCATGAATCTCACAGGAATAAAAAGTGAGATAAAAACCCCTTACCACATTGTAATAAATATATTCTTATTACCAAAAGATAAATAAAAACCAAATAAATCATAGAGTAACAGGAATATAAATAGAATCATGATAATATATTTCAAATGGTAGTAAAAAATACACCACATGCAATAAATAAGTGTCGAACAACGGAAATCTCACCGAATTAAAAGTGAGATAAGAAATCCCTTACCACGTGTCCGACTTGACTCGCTCGTATGTTACATGTTCTTAATGAATGATATACGTAAGATAATTTATACTTTATTAAGAATAATTTTCAAGTTTATTATTCCTTTTACATCACTTATTACCAATCTATAACAATTATTTAATTGATTTAATTCATATCAGATATTTTTTTGATGTTCGGAACTTGAGTCAAAAATGAGCTTGTTATAATTATAAATTGTCCATGTTGTCAATATTACATTATCTGAAGAATGATATTCATGATTTAGATATCATATATATCATATATATCCAGATTATATATTTATTTATAACAGTACATTATATTTAGAGGTAAGAAATGAAATTCACCATTCATGGAGACGGTAAGCTGTACGTACGCATGAATGCTACTTTCATTTATAGTTCGTATTTAATTGAATGAAATCATAATTATATAAAGGTATATTATAATTATAGTATAATATCATATATAATATCATTAATTTCATTCTTTATATGCCCCACATATGGCATTACCGATTTATATCACTCTGAGGGGCGGTAGTCCGCACTACCTCAAATTACATTATAGCATTTACCCATAATGGAAGCCATAAAGGTATTCCATAAATGAAAAATACAGTAGCATAAGGAAATAATAAACATAATATATATCATATATAAATATAGTTACATCTTAATGGACACCATGAGAGGTGGTTGGAGAAGATGGAACAATCATTGTTTTGGGAGGCAGTAATTCTCCATCCACGGAAATAGTATGTTCTTTAACCATTAGACGGAGTTGTGTGTAAGTGTAGGTAGAATCATTATCATAAAAACATACTAGTATATTGAAGATACTGGTGTTATTATGGGATCAAATAATAAGAAGATAGTGGTGAGTGAAAAAGGAAAATAAAAGAAAGAAAGTCAAGAGAAGACATTACCTCTAAATCGGGTAACTCTTCTTAATTTGAGCCAAAGGATTCCTTGGAATTACTTATGCCCAAAGTGAGGATTCAAAGAGAATGAGAGGGATTTTTAGAGATAATATGAGTAGATTTTGGATGTAAAAGGTCTTGAGAGGTGTGGGTAAGGGGGTATTGGTGGGGGACTTTTATAAGAGGGAGGAGGGTCACTTTTGGAAAGTCTTGAAATGTTACTTTATTATAAAATGATTTTCAGATTTTGAAGGTCCCAAAATGATTTATTTTGAGGATATGGTGATAAGGGTTAGAAATCCACCCATACAATATTTTTTCAACATGTGTATGTTTTATATTTTACCGTATCTTTTCATTTTATTTATATCGTTCACTAAAGAGGTAATCACTCCATCATCATGGTGTCATAAATAAAATTATTTATTTAATGTCTAAAAATTATAAAAAAAATATCATGATGTAGGAATTATTTTTAGCTTTAAAATTAATATTTATATTCTATGATATCATTTATGTAAACAAAATTAATTTTTTTTAATTATGATATATAAACCTTTGTCGTATTTCTCTTTTTTTTAAAATAATGTCATAAATGTCACTATCACACCCATGTGACTCCATGGATCCTTAAGTTTAGTAAAAATCATATCATGGTCATCCATGTCTAAAAAAGAGGATTTTCACACATTTTGGGGTAATTTTATATTATTATGATATTATTTTATTACAGTTAACTACCCGACACTAATTAATCATGATAATTAAAGATAATTGTCATCATTACTATTCATAATGTCCAAAAATGAAAGAATCATAATTATATAATTTGGACCATATGATTACAAATATGGAATCCAATTTATTGAAATACAAATAAAAAATTGTAGTAATTAATTTAATAATAATTCCCATTGTCAAAACAAAATACTGGTTTTTAAGAAGTAAAATCTATCAAAAGATTGATTTGTTTTTACATCCAATTGAAAAGCGAAATTACATCCATTGACCAAAATTGTATTAAATTATAAAAAAAATAATTAAATTACCCCATAAAACCAATTAAAATGACAATCAAACTATATAAATAAATTGGATGAAAAGGCTATTTTGAATTAAAATGCTGTATTTTTCACTATTCATAAAAAAATAAACATTATCAAAAAAATACAATTCTTTGGATGTTATTAATGAGATCATAATAAATACCCTAATTTTGGCTGTGTTTCAATAATTTTCCAATATTTGATTAATCCCATATTCAATATGATAAAAAATGATGACATTTTTTCTTAGATAAAACATTAAAATTAAATTTGAATATATCACAATATTCATGAATGGGATTAAAATCAATTCCTCTTATTTATATTAATTTACTAATCCATAGATGGATACTGATATTATATCATATAAAATCATAATAAACAATCATAAGAATGGAATAATTTTATAGTGTACTTTATTGTTTCACATTATATTAAACTTTTTTAGTTCAACCAATGTTTGTCAATGTTTTTAAATTTCTTAATCTAACTCCAAAAAGTAAACATAAAATTTGAAATAAAAATAATTTCCATTGGAAATACATGTTCATCATCACACATATAAAGGATCATAGGATGAATCAAAATATCAAATGTGTAATTCCTTACTTGATATGGGAACTAAATATAGAGATCCAATACATTCTTAAAACCACATCAAATTCAACTATTAGGATAATAAAAAGATTTGAAGCAGTCACATTTCCCATAATTTGTATGAAGAGATAATATAGTCATGAGATATAGTAATCATACTATTAAGAGTTTTCACTATTAAATTAGTATATAACCATTAAGGTAGTTATGTGATACTCTAAGAAAATTATTCTGACTCAAAATATTGGGCAGAACCGAAATACAATAAGACATTTTCAATTGTATAGTGGATGACAAGTGCATATTTTATTACATTTTTATCATTTCCCACATTAGTAGTTATGATCACGTTGGTCTTATCTTTTTCTTATGGTATAAGATGTTTTTGATTTTTATTACTTTCATTGTACTTTTTTGGTTCAATTATATAAATAATTCCCACACTCCATATAATTAATTTTTTTGTGTAGGTGGTGTATTTAGTTGTGATTTATTTTCAAACATATATCCTCAACATTCATAATCATGACAACCATAGATTATAAATAAAAATAATTTATATACCCATTGGGGTTAATTTGTCCAATTCATATTTCCATATTATTTGTGTAAATAAACATTAATTTTAATTCTATTATGTGTTTTAATATTTTAATCTCAATAAAATTACAATTTTTTTTCTTAAAAACACAATACAAATGGCACCCTATACTCTACATTTTTTTGTTTATATTACACTGAATGATTTCTTCAATGATATAAAATTATATTATATCCAATGAAATTCAAAGTCTTATTCTTAAGACACTAAAGAATAAATTAATATTTTTTATGTGGTTGATGGTAAAATTAAATAAATACCTTGAACTTTTAGGTAAATTTTCCTTATTGGTGCCAATGGTTCTTACATTCTTCTACTTCATTCCTAAGAACTCCCTCTCCAGATCAGTGAGAATATTTTGAGCAATATACTTATTAAAAAAATACATTTTAAAAATCATTTAATTTTATAGTGTTTATTTATTCCTATTACCTCGCATTAAAGATAGGAGTCCACTATTGATCAGCATCACCATTCTAATGAATCATTTCCAAAAACAATTCTCATGGAAATAGGAATAGACAATGAAAAATATATTTTCTACAGTATTGGTCTCCTAATCCATAGTAAGTGTATCATATAACCCACTAAAAAAATTAGATTTTTTTTCATAAAGGAATAAAAATAATATTTTTTCCTTCCAAATATATTTTGGAGCATAGAATTGTTTCAATAATTATTCATATCGTGATAATTTTCAGTGATCATTTATTTGAGGATTTGTAGCTTAGATCTAATCTCATTTGGTTTCTTATTTGGATGTTCATTGAACTAGTTATCACTTTCACTATTAATATGATTTCTTCTTCTTTCATACATTAATAAGAACAAAAATTATTAGTGTGAGTATCAATAAAAATGAATCAGAGTAAGAAATGAAATAATATAAGACATATTTCCTAATATGTTATATTTTTACAGCATTTTATTTTCCTATGACTCATTAGGATCATATTATATCACTTTAGTTTATCATAGGTTTTAATGGGTTATATCCTTTTATTACTCATAATGGTTTACAAAGTGAAAGTAAATTAACCAAAGAATACCCACATGGTTTATCAAACCAAGATAGAATTTAAGCCTCTTTGTCTCACACCAAGTGACGATCATGTTAATACTCAACCATTCTTTTAGGGTTATTACCCCATGATTCATCTATTCCAAAGCCAAAATCCACTTGTTTGTGAATAGATAAATATTCCTTTGATAAGAAACCACCCAATTTCTATTTCCCAAAATTTTAGGATGTTTTCCTATTCTATGATTTATCCAGATGCTTCTCCCTATATTTATATATTTCTTATCTCTATAAATTAATAAACCCTACATTGATTCTAATATTAATTATTTGAGAATAAATTTCATATATATTATATAATTTTATATGAATATTCACTATATGTCACAAAAATACATGTCCAAGAACCATAAATTTATGGATTCTTTGGTGACTGAATACATAAGAATACAATTTCTTTAAATATATTAATCAATTCTGAAAAATTACCCATCACTAAGTACCATAATTTTTCATATCCAACGTAAAACCATCCTTCAAATAAAAGAATATAAATCATTTTTCATCCCTACCAGCAATGTTATAAATTGTATAATATATTTCATCTAACCAAATATATACCTTCATGGTCTTAAGAAAATCACTTGTATACCCTATTATGCATTGGATAAAAAATAGTTCATACTCCTAAAATTTGGTCAACAAAAGATATATGCTCTTATACATGGTAGAACCAGCCTTGAACCCTCTTCGATATGATATAAAGACTTTAATACCTTCTGGGGATTGGGCTTACAACACATTTACCCATGAGATCATAATACATAAAAAATCATCAAATGCACCAGGGAATATAATTTTGGGCTCACACATAAAATAATTAAACTATAGATATTTATTCTACATGATCATAAAAAAATTATTATAAAGACCCGGCCTTGAAACATTACCTAATCATGAATCAAATGAATAATTTACATTGAGGATCTTTTCAGGATTATAGTTTTAAAGAATTAGGACATAACTATTACATATCAACTTGAATATTACAAAGGAGACACTTATACTATAACTGATTTTTCAAATCCTTAAATAAAACAAGAGGTCTTTTCATGATATAACTCTTCTTGAATATTTTTTTTCTCTTACACTTCCTTATAACCTGTGAAAAAACAATTCAAAAACATGGGATGAGAATAAAAATGTCAGTATGGGTTATAACATAATGAAAGGAAACATTAACCCATAAAAAGTAAAAATCAATTAAACCATAATTTTGGATCATACCATACCTTCTGAAATCATAATATTTATTAATCACACATAGTAATCACAAATCATAAAGGTAACTTAAGGTATACATAACATAAATAAACACCAAATAAATCATAGAATAACAGGAATATAAATGGAATCATGATAATATATATCAAATTTCGGTACAAAATACACCACATGCAATAAATAAGTGGCGAACAATGTAAATCTCACAAAATTAAATGTGAGATAAGAAATCCCTTACCACGTGTCTGACTTGACTCGCTAGTATGTTCTTTGTTCTTCCAAAATGATAAATTTAAGTTAATTTATAAATTATTATGAATATTTTTCAAGTTTATTATTCCTTTTATATCACTTATTACCTTTCCATAACAATTAGTTAATTGTTTGAGTTCATATCTAACATTTTGTTGATGTTCAGAACTTGAGTCAAAAATGAAAATGATATAATTATAAATTGTCGATGTGGTAAAGATTCCATTATCTCCAGAATTATATTCATCATTTAGATATCATATATATCATATATATCTATTATATATATATATTTATAACAATACATAACATTTATAGGTAAAAATTGAATTGACTCGTTCATGGAGACAGTAAGCTGTACCTATGCATGAATGCTACTTTGATTTCTATTTTGTATTTAATGGAATGAAAAAATAATGATATAAAGGTATATTATAATCCAGTATAATATCATATAAAATATCATTAACTCCATCTTTTATACACCCCACATTTTGAATTAACGATTTATATCACTTTGAGGGGGCGGTAGTCGACACTACCTCAAAAGACATTATCACATTTACCAATAATGGAAACCATAAAGGTATGCCATAAATAAAAAATAAAGAAGTATAAGGAAATCATAAACATAATATATATCATATATAAATATAGTTACATATTAATGGAAACCATGAGAGGTGGTAGGAGAAGATTGAACAATCATCATTTCGTGAGGCAGTAATTCTCCATCCACGGAAACAATATGCTCTTTAACCATTAGACGGAGGTGTGTGTAAGTGTGGGTAGAATCACTATCATAAAAAAATAATAGTATACTGATTATATTGGTGTTATTATGGGATCAAATAATATGACGATAGAGGTGACTGAAGAAGGAAAATAAAAGAAATAAAGTCGAGAGAAGACATTACCTCTAAATCAGGTAACTCTTTTTGATTTGAGCCAAAGGATTCCTTTGGAAGACTTCTGCCCAAAGTGAGGCTTCTAGGAGTAAGAGTGGTATGTGGAGAGATAATATGAGCAGATTTTGGATGATCCATGTTCTTGAGAGGCGTGGGAAAGGGGGTAGAGTTTGGGGCCTTTTATAAGAGGGAGGAGGGTCAATTTTGGAAAGTCTTGAAATGTTTATTTATTATAAAATTATTTCCAGATTTTAAAGGTCCCAAAATGAAAAATTTTGAGGATAAGGTGATAATGATTCGAAATCCACCCATAAAATAGGTTTTATACAAGATTAAGTCACCCATGAAACCTTATATTTTAATTTTATTTAAATCGTTCATTAATGAAGTAATCACTGCATCATCATGGTGTCATAAATAAATTTATTTATTTCATGTATAAAAATTATAAAAAAATATCATGATGTAGGAATTATTTTTATCTTTCCAATTACTATTTATAGTGTAATATATCATTTATGTAAACAAAATTAAAATTGTTTTACTTAGGATATACAAACCTTTGTTATATTTCTCTTTTTCAAAAATAATGTCATAAATGTCATTATCACACCCATATGACTCCATGGACCCTTAAGTATGGTAAAAATATTCCCATGGTCTTCCATGACTCAATAAAGAGGATTTTGAAACATATTGGGGTTATTTTATATTATTATGATATTATTTTATTACCCTTATCTTCCCGATCACTAATTAATCACGATAATTAAAGATAATTGACGTCATTACTATTCGTAATTTCCAAAAACGAAAGAGACTTAATTAAATAATTTGGACCATATGATTAAAAATATGGAATCCATATTATCAAATTACAAACACAAATACTGTTGTAATTAATTTAAAAATAATTCTTGTTGTCAAAACCAAAGAGGGGTTTTAAAGAAGTAAAATCTATCAAAAGATTGATTTGTTTTTACATCCAATTTAAAAGTTAAATTACATAAAATGACCAAAATTGTATTAAATGATAAAACAATAATTATATTACACCTTAAAACCAATTAAAATGACAATCTAACAATATAAATAAATTTTATGAAAAGTTATTTTTGAATTAAAATGTTGTATTTTTCACTATTCATAAAAAAATGAACACTATCAGAAAAATACCAAAAATTCACCCTAAGCTATATTTTATATTCCAAACTCAAAAATGATCTCCATTAAAAACATAAAAGTTTAATTAGTAAATTATATAGTTAATTCCCATTGTCAAAACAAATTGAATGTTTTTAAGAAATAACATCTTACAAAAGATTAACACTTGTTTATGTCCAATTTCAAAGTGAAATTAATTAAATGAACACCATTGTATTAAATGGTAAGAATATATTCTAATTAAACTTTAAAAATAGTTAAAAAGATAATTGTTCCATATAAATAAATTAGATTAAAATGAGGTTTTGAATTAAAATACATCATTTTTCACTATTCATTAAAAATTGAACTTTATCGAAAAATAACAAAAATTTACAAAAAGTAAATTTTGATGTCTTGATTCTAAAGAAGGATTTTATTTTTTCAAATATAACATATAACATTGTCAAAAATTATATTTAATAAGGGTTCTCCATCAAAATACGGTTAATCGACCTTTTAAAGAATATTAGAATATTTATGCTTAAAATTGGATTCATTCGCAGTTTAAGCCTCTAACATTTATGGGATAAATGTAAAAATGTTAAAGAAACATATATAATAATTTTTTAGTTAGTTCTATTCATTCCCGCCATTACAATAGCTAGTTGTTAACTACCATTTAAAATAATATTATTATATTATTAGTGTGCGACGTAAGATTTCGAAGATACTCGTTGTTGCGTATTGGGTACGCCATCGCACATAGCATCCCCTTTAATGTAATATTAATATTTTATTGAAAAATAATAATAAATATGAAAATTACATATTCTTTATTTACCTGGGATGCTACATCCTTCCCCCCTTTTTGGAATTGCATCCTCGGAATTATAAATTTGGGCTCAAAAACTTCATTGAAATCCCCACATTGGAAAAGTAATCAATAAAAATATCAATTTAAATGAAAGAAAGAAAAGTAAAAAGGTCAACCGAGAAAACATATACTAGTATTCCATGAAAACATAGACATGGAGGAGAAATAAAACAATCAAAGTATGATGGAGAGTGATAGAAAACTTGTATAGGAGAAAGTTAACCACCTGAAAATCACAAACTTGTGATGGGTTAAACATCATTTGATTCCCCAGTAGGAAAAGTTAACAGACAACGTTTTTGTTTTAAGTTACATTTCATTGAGGAATCTATTTACGAGCTTAACTAAAACATAAGGAAACATAATTACTAGTCATGTAGACTTTCATCTTTTACTAGATTTCTAACACAAACTAATATTTTCTCCAAACGATGAGTATTCAGGATGACTTGTTCACATTAAGAATGCTATAATCAAATCTAAGAGAATCACATAATCCAAATAAGATAAACTATCTATTTCCAATGTCGTTAGACTTTAACCAGAACCAAAATGGTCAGTACAAATCAGATAATCCCAAAAAAGGATTAACATTTTCCCAAAAGGAAAACTACTCTTAATCTCAAAAATTTGTCCAACAAAACCAAAAGTTCATCAAAGACCATTAAATAAACACCTATCCATAAAATTCCTTAATGTAATCCAATCTATGATTGAAACCCAAATATTCTAAGGATTTAATCACATAATCTTCTAAGATAAATCTTAACATTTATCACCAAATAGCATCAGTTTCTCTTAAAGTCTCATATTGAAATGTAATTATCTTAATCACATATCCCCCATGATTGGTTAATCATTTCTTTAGATAACCCAAAATCATCTTTTTATTGATTAATAAAGTAATATAACTAATTTTTTTTGTCATACTAACTAGGTACTTAATTTAGTCCAGTGTAAGGCGATAAATATCACTCGCACTTTGGTTTTGGGTTCGATTCCCACAGCTTTGTATGACGCGATGGGTTGTCACACTGTATGCGTGTTGTCCCTTTTCAAATACTATATAATTTTATAACATTTCCAAAAACAAATAAATTCATCAAAAATAACCATAACATATTTTAACCATGAAGGTTATCTAATACCCTTCATTTGGCATACCAAAATGTATTAACCATTAGTTGCGTCAAATTAAAGGATCATATAAACCCAAATGGTCATTATAACTATATTCAGAAAAAAAAGATAATTATCCCTTGAATAAAATTTCCATGTATCAATCTTTAGGGTTACACATACTATAAAAAGTTTTCTAATGTAGTCCCATCAACAAAACAGAGTTAATACTTTTAAGCATTTCACCATTCTAAAATCTACCATAACTCTTGAATACCTTATATGTTGACTTCTTACACATTCAACATTATTCATGAAACCTTAACCATTCCTTTCCAACTTATTCTGAAATACTTCTTTCCTACAAACAAAATCATAAATCGTATCCTAAGATTTCAATAATAGGAAAACATATGTTAAGAAATAATCCATACCTTTCATTGGTAATTGTCAGATTCTTCATCCTCAATTGGAATGAAATTAGGTATTGGGAAAAAATATTTGTACGATCTTGGTGATCCCATTCTCGAAACATCTTCATAAGACATGTGTTTGTATAATGACCATGCACACCACATTTAAAAAATTTAATTGATACCTCATAAAGAACATCCTTCTCTTTCCTGGAGTCAATTAGATGCTTCATTTTTCCATGGTAGGTTCTTGATTTATTACCTTTATTTCCACATCTATAGCATCTTTCTGTCCTTTTGAAACATTTTCCTAGGTGTTTCTTTCCACATCTTTGACACATAAGTTTTTGAAAACACTTACCATTATGATTAATACTTGAACCTTCCATAGGAATTTGTTTCTCGCTTATATGATGCCTTATAAAAATCTCCATGGTTTAGGTAGTCAATCATGACTCTAGATAGTTGGTTTAGAATAACCACAAGAGTTCTTATTGCAGCTCCCATATCATTTAGTTGTTCTTTTAGAAAACCGTCACAATTTTCTTCACATCCACTTTTACTTTGGCTCCTGCTAGATCCAGCCATTTACTAAAACCAAAAAGGTCACTGTGAGTATATCAGAAAAATCAGGATATAATATCTTATGAGTAGGGTAAATACTAAGATATAATTATTCATGTTATCTTAAACTCATTCAATTTTTCTAAAAAAACTGTGACTCTTTCTGAAATCCTAACTATTATGGTTATGTCACTTATGCTTAAAGAATACCTTAACCTCTAATGTTATCTAAACCGACCTCTGATACCAACTATAAGGACCCGACCTTAAAAAATTACATAATTTTGAATCAAATGAATAATTCACGTTGTGGATCTTTTTTGTTTTAGATTTTTTGAGAATTAGGATATAACTATTACATATCAACTTGAATATTACAAAGTAGACACTTCTACTATAACCAATTTTTCAAATCCTTAAATAAAACAAGAGTTATTTTCTTGATATAAATCTTCTTGAATTCTTCCTTTCTCTTACACTTCCTTATAACCTGTGTAAAACATTTCAAAACTTGGGATGAGCACAACAAGCTCAGTAAGGGTTATAACATAATGAAATGATACATTGGCCCATAAAAAATAAAAATAAATGAAACCATAATTTTTAATCATAACAAACCTTAAGAAATCATAATATTTATGAATAACCCATAGTAATCTCAAATCATACAGGTATCTTAAGGAATACATAACATACTTACATTGTAGCTATCACAGCTACATTGGACGTCACATTGGGAATACCCATCATAGTATATTCCCTAAATCACTTCAGTTAAACATTTATGTTTACCTTCTTCATGTTACCCAAGGAATTGGAGTGCTATCTTGGGCTCACCCACCCTAGGTTTATCCCAGAACCACCTGTATACGTAACGATGGCCAAGAACCATAACATAATCATAACTCATAACTTAAGCATGAAGGAATGATAACGTTCCCACATTGCAATAACAATATAAAATTTTAAGATACTGAAATAATTAATCCATTTTAGAAACCATTTTCAATACCAAAATACGTAAAAAGAGTATATGGTATTTATTTTCCATTTAAAACATTACGGCTTGTTAAGGAAGCCAAAGATCAAATAATACTGGCGGAGGTAGAAAAGGTTGTTGTCACCACTTAGGTAAAAAAAGATACATTACTTGTTGTCATTTAGAAAAATGATTTTTAGGGAAAATATTCCCATAGAATGAATTGAAAAGTCAAAAGGGCTTTCTACACCATATAAAACAAATTTGTGTATAAATAAAAGGATGCCTCAATAAAAGGATATTGAGACGATATCCCTTATAAAGATTGTATCTTTAGATTAAGGATAAATCAATGACATAATTATGTGTGAAAAATATAAATACACCCAATATAAGTGGATATTAAGTGTAAAAAAATCATAGGTCATTCACACATTTTCATAGCATGACATAATCAAGAAGTAGAGGTTTAACCCAAAGAATTGAAATTGGGTTAAGAATTTCCTTTACAGAAATTTGACAACCTAACAATGTCACTTTAAAATTCATAAAGTGAGTTGATGAGAGATAGAGAGGGTATCCCGTCATTTGGAAATAAAATTTATAGTAATAATTATTATAATAACATATCCCAACATAAGAAGATGTAAATTAAAAGACCTAACAAAAAAAGTCTTTTAAAAAGAAGAGGGTGAAAGGTTCCTTTTCTGATTTGGGTAACTTTCGAAACGTACACCCCATGATATAAGGATCATACAATAAAGATTTAAATACCCTTAAATTAAAGTATATTATACAAAGAATACAATTATGGTAAGTACATACAACACACAAAATTAAATAGTGGCAAATGTTGCCTGAATCTCACAGGAATAAAAAGTGAGATAAAAACCCCTTACCACATTGTAATAAATATATTCTTATTACCAAAAGATAAATAAAAACCAAATAAATCATAGAGTAATAGGAATATAAATAGAATCATGATAATATATTTCAAATGGTAGTAAAAAATACACCACATGCAATAAATAAGTGTCGAACAACGGAAATCTCACAGAATTAAAAGTGAGATAAGAAATCCCTTACCACGTGTCCAACTTGACTCGCCCGTATGTAACTTGTTCTTAATGAATGATATACGTAAGATAATTTATACTTTATTAAGAATAATTTTCAAGTTTATTATTCCTTTTACATCACTTATTACCAATCTATAACAATTATTTAATTGATTTAATTCATATCAGATATTTTGTTGATGTTCGGAACTTGAGTCAAAAATGAGCTTGTTATAATTATAAATTGTCCATGTTGTCAAGATTACATTATTTGAAGAATGGTATTCATGATTTATATACCATATATATCATATATATACAGATTATATATTTATTTATAACAGTACATTATATTTAGAGGTAAGAAATGAAATTCACCATTCATGGAGACGGTAAGCTGTACGTACGCATGAATGCTACTTTCATTTATAGTTCATATTTAATTGAATGAAATCATAATTATATAAAGGTATATTATAATTATAGTATAATATCATATATAATATCATTAATTTCATTCTTTATATTCCCCACATATGGCATTACCGATTTATATAACTCTGAGGGGCGGTAGTCCGCACTACCTCAAATTACATTATAGCGTTTACCCATAATGGAAGCCATAAAGGTATTCCATAAATGAAAAATACAGTAGCATAAGGAAATAATAAACATAATATATATCATATATAAATATAGTGACATATTAATGGACACCATGAGAGGTGGTTGGAGAAGATTGAACAATCATTGTTTTGGGAGGCAGTAATTCTCCATCCACGGAAACAGTATGTTCTTTAACCATTAGACGGAGTTGTGTGTAAGTGTAGGTAAAATAATTATCATAAAAACATACTAGTATATTGAAGATACTGGTGTTATTATGGGATCAAATAATAAGAAGATAGTGGTGAGTGAAAAAGGAAAATAAAAGAAAGAAAGTCAAGAGAAGACATTACCTCTAAATCAGGTAACTCTTCTTAATTTGAGCCAAAGGATTCCTTGGAATTACTTATGCCCAAAGTGAGGATTCAAAGAGAATGAGAGGGATTTTTAGAGATAATATGAGTAAATTTTGGATGTAGAAGGTCTTGAGAGGTGTGGGTAAGGGGGTATTGGTGGGGGACTTTTATAAGAGGGAGGAGGGTCACTTTTGGAACGTCTTGAAATGTTACTTTATTATAAAATGATTTTCAGATTTTGAAGGTCCCAAAATGATTTATTTTGAGGATATAGTGATAAGGGTTCGAAATCCACCCATACAATATTTTTTCAACATGTGTATGTTTTATATTTTGCCGTATCTTTTCATTTTATTTATATCGTTCACTAATGAGGTAATCACTCCATCATCATGGTGTCATAAATAAAATTATTTATTTAATGTCTAAAAATTATAAAAAAAATATCATGATGTAGGAATTATTTTTAGCTTTAAAATTAATATTTATATTCTATGATATCATTTATGTAAACAAAATTAATTTTTTTTAATTATGATATATAAACCTTTGTCGTATTTCTCTTTTTTAAAAAATAATGTCATAAATGTCACTATCACACCCATGTGACTCCATGGATCCTTAAGTTTAGTAAAAATCATATCATGGTCATACATGTCTATAAAAGAGGATTTGGACACATTTTGGGGTAATTTTATATTATTATGATATTATTTTATTACAGTTAACTACCCGACACTAATTAATCATGATAATTAAAGATAATTGTCATCATTACTATTCATAATGTCCAAAAATGAAAGAATCTTAATTACATAATTTGGACCATATGATTACAACTATGGAATCCAATTTATTGAAATACAAATACAAAAATTTTAGTAATTAATTTAATAATAATTCCCATTGTCAAAACAAAATACTGGTTTTTAAGAAGTAAAATCTATCAAAAGATTGATTTGTTTTTACATCCAATTGAAAAGTGAAATTACATCCATTGACCAAAATTGTATTAAATTATAAAAAATAATAATTAAATTACCCCATAAAACCAATTAAAATGACAATCAAACTATATAAATAAATTGGATGAAAAGGCTATTTTGAATTAAAATGCTGTACTTTTCACTATTCATAAAAAATAAACATTATCAAAAAAATAAAAATAATTCACCCTAAGATATATTTGACATTCCAAATTATAAAATTATTTCCATTAAAAACATATATGTTTCATTAATAAATTATATAGTTAAATCCAGCTGCCAAAACAAATAGTGTGTTTTTAGGAAACAATATCTATCAATAGATTGGCAGTTGTTTATGCCCAATTTCAAAGTGAAATTAATTACAATGACCACCATTGAATTAAATGGTTAAAATATATTCTAATTAAACTTTAAAATAAATTAAAAAGATAATCTATGCATATAAATAAATTAGATTAAAAAGAGGTTTTGAATTAAAATATTGTATTTTTCACTATTCATTAAAAATGAACTTTATCGAAAAAATAACAAAAATTTAAACAATGTAAATTTTGACGTCTTGATTATAAAGGAGGATTTTATTTTTTCAAATATAACATATAAAATTGTCAAAATGTAGATTTAAAATGAGTTCTATATCAAAAGGCGGTTAATCGACCTTTTAAAGAATATTAGAATATTTATGCTTAAAATTGGATTCATTCACATTTTAAGCCTCTAAAATTTATTTTATAAATGTTAAAATTTTTAAAAAACATATATAATAATTTTTTAGTTAGTTATATTCATTCCCACCATTAAAAATACTAGGCATTAACTACCATTTAAAATAATATTATTATATTATTAGTGTGTGACGTATGATTTTAAAGAAACTTGTTGCGTATTAGGTACGCCATCGAAAATAGAATCCCCTTTAAAGTAATATCAATATTTTATTCACAGATATTAAAAAATATGAAAATATCATTTTCTTTTTTTACCTGGGTTGTTACATTCATTATTTCATCATATATTAATTAACCCACTAGGAAAGAATGGGTTCGATCTAAAT
The DNA here is from genome assembly GCA_963277665.1 of Viscum album. Classification (NCBI taxonomy): domain Eukaryota; kingdom Viridiplantae; phylum Streptophyta; class Magnoliopsida; order Santalales; family Viscaceae; genus Viscum; species Viscum album. The sequence goes on from OY728161.1 coordinate 435,812,101, forward strand.
TTCTATAAAACATCATAATTACAACATCACAAAATTAACCGATGAAGTGAAACACGTTTCGTGTGAAAATACATAAAATATAATAATAGGAAATCTAGATAAACAATTTAGATGAAATTATTGGAAAATATCTATAAGGAAGTATATGATATAATAAATAAATTCGAGAAAGATAACAAAATTATATATTAATTAATGAATGTAGTAAAAAAAGTAAAATCATTCTCTTCTTATGGATTTTTTAAAAGATATTACCAGAATAATAGGAACTTCATTTTTAGTAAAAAAAATGGAAAAAAATAAAATCAATGCTTGATCATGAATAACATTAATGATAGTTGAAAAATCTGGTCTATTTGTAGAAACTATAAAATACTTATTTCTTATGTTTTTAAAATATTAAGAGTGAGTCACATAGGAAAACATTTATAATATTGAATTAAATATTTTCTAAATCAAATACGAGTTAATATAAAATACCATGATTAAAAATTTATAGATAGATAAAATCTTCATAAAACAATTTTAGGGACACAGACATGGAATAAAATGATTCCCATATTTAGAAGATAAATGTGGTAATTTTTCCTTCAAAACATTATTTTTCTATTTTTGAGTTTTAAAGAGAGTGATAACAGAAGGTATACATTAAAAACTAATAAATAACTATAGGATAATAATATAAATGGGATTCAATAGATATATGAAATACATGTTCCCATAATGGAAATTCAATCACATTCAATCCTGTTAAAAGTGAGATTATAACATAATGTTGTACAAATTTTGTATCTGTTGAATTAAAATGTCATAAAAGAGATAACTATAAATGGATTCTAAAATAAATACAATATTCAGTAAATGTGTTATATAATTCATCTGTTGTAGGTATATACACAACAAAAATTAAATTATGTGGTGAATATAGAACATATCTCAATGAAGAGAATTTGAGATGAGGACACCATTACAATATTAGTATGTTTTGAATCGATAGCCCGTGAAATATTGATGTTGAGGTGGATTTTTAAATAACATTAATTTAATGAATTTATTTTAAAAATATTAAATGGATTTTATATTCAAATATTAAAATAATTTTCCAATAGGATATATGTCTCAATAAATAAAAGTGACATGAGAAACCCATACATTATGCACCAAGTTATTTAATAATAATAAAACCAAATGTATGATCTATTAATATTTATTAAAAAATTATAATATAAACATATAAATGTTTACATTACTATATATCATTCCACTTTTAACTTCTAATCACCATTTTATTAATAATTCTTTATTAAAATGAATATTAGAGTGTTAATTCCTTTATTTGTATGCATGTTTTCATTAAATCGTTCCATTATTTGAATCATGTTCATGGTAAAATAATAATAATCATATAATAAATATCATATATATTTATTATATAATATTTTAGAACCATTTAATTATGTTTTTGATGAAAAATAAATTTCATCACTCCATGGATGCAGTAGTCTATACGTACACCCATGTGGTTTTTTTATTTTTAAAAGAAATGAATGAAAGAAAACTAAATAATATTTTATATTCCTAAAATAATAAATATTTTATTAATATAATATATATTCATTAGATACAACAATATAACTATTTATGATTTTTAATAATTAAAAATTAAATGAAACGCTTCATGGAGGAAACAGTCCGCACATACTCATGAGTGGTGCGTTCATTTTTTCCATGGATAGAAATGAGATAGAAAATAGTTTTAAAAATAAAATTAAAATTTTTTAGTGTTATAAATAAATTATTTTAATTATGTTAATATTTTTATTTTATATTTGGATTAGGTTTATGAATAAAGAATCTTGAAATGTTTTTGTAAGAACATATACCAATTCCATCAATAATATTATTAGACAAACACCTGAAGGATTGATGGAAGGATATTTTTGGAAGAACCAAACATCTATGTCATGGATAATTATTTTTAAGGTATTTTGGATGATATTTTTTAAACTATGTTCCATAGGTGGTATAGAGAAGTGATAAAATGACTCTGTATTTTATATGTGAGTGGAGTGGAACTCTTTTAGACATCCTTATGTTTAAAATAAAATAAGGTTATTTATATGGGAATGTGGTAGAAAATGGAAATATATCCAAAAAATATCCTTTGGTATGTTTTCAAGGAATTAAAAAAATCTTATTTATACATGTTTTAGTGATATTTGTATCCTCATCTCTTAATTTATCTAACTTGGTGACCTTTTTAACCCTTATCGTGCTGTCAAAATTTTTTCCATGGAAACTATTAATTATATATAAATATTACATTTATTTTATTACATAATAATGAATATTAATCTTCATAATATTTAATAAATTTTACTATATTTAATTTCCATATGTGAAAGAAATTAATTCTAATGTTCATGAGTAGAATGCATAAAAACTATTTTTAGGAAAAATGTATCCTTAAGCATAAAAATGATATTATTCTAAATTTATGACTCATAAAAACCAATAGAAAAATATTAATTTATTTTTATGAATATATACAAATTTTTTTTCTAAAATCATTCATCAGGTGTGATTAATTTATTTTACTTAGATAAAATGCATTACGTATATAAAAAATTACTTTCTGAATAATGTCTCTTCTTACCTTCATAAGATTCTATCATAATTTATAACATGGTTATAATAATTATATGAATGATAATTAATTTTTATAGATTATTTAAAAATAATTTGACATATTTATAATATCCAAAATAATATAAATTATATTTTACTTAAAAAATATATAAATAAAACAAGGATTTCCTGCGAAACATTTCTATTCATCTGAGATTTTTTAGACTAATCTTATATATAACTACTTAACCATATTATAAATGTAATTATAATTTTATTATTATTTATAACTTAAAGTGTTTCAGTATTTTTTTATTTCATTATTCAAAATTATTAAATTTAAAAAAGGAAGACAATTCACTAAAATATAATCAATTGTATTTTCTTATGTGAATTTGACCCCATTTAAAAACTCATTTATTAACAATTTTTTTACTATATAGAAATATATATTATTTTTTATATTTTAATATACAATTTTTCACTAAATATTTGTGTTATGTGAATCATACAACATCGATCATTATATTATTGAAAGTATAATTAAATATTTAAGTCTCTTTGTGTAACAATCACCCCCACTAAAATCCCACACGGGTCAACAATGAAGATAAGTTTGACCACAAAATCACACCTTTGATAGAACACAAGATAATAAATTGAACAAAGTGGGTCTATTACAAAAATGAGAGGCATTAACCTAAATAATTAATAGTAAAAATTTATATGAACCACCAATAAACTCCATTTATTTTTTAGTCCAAAGATGCAATTGTAATTCTAGACATTCTTTCCATGATTATGAAACAAAATTTTTAAAAAAATGTAAGGATGACCTCATAGACTCAAATATATCAACTTAGATTTAAAAATATCTAATATTTATAAAACCATCTAATAAAAAAACTAAATAAACATTATAGGGGTTATAAATTGGACGTTCTTAGTAGGATTATATTTATACCAAGTGCTAATTCCATGTAAAATATAAGTGTTTTGATAAAAATGTGTGAAACAAAAAAGCAATAGAAGAATTTGGGATAAGCTAAAAAGTGTAGTAATAATTTAAATACCATTCATATTTTTGGGCATGGATTAAGTAATTATTATCATATTATTCTGATACATATCATAAGAAAGTGACAAATGATTATTCTAATTTCCATGTATTTATATTAACAAAAAATGAAGCATAAAATTATGACATAATTTTGAAATAAAAAATAAAATAAGAACTATTTTCATGATACCTCATCCATAAAAATGAATTGTTAAAAAATAAATTTTTACTCTCAACTTATTATAATCCTCACCATTACATCATTATATAGAACAAAGGAATAATAATCCCTGATCTCAACTTGTACCAATCTTCCCATTACATTTCAATCATTATATATGGAAATACCTACTCTCAACCAATTTCAACCATCATAGCATCATCAAATCATCATAACCAGAAATCCTCACTCTTATCCTATGTCCACTATTCCAATATATACTATATTTCCACATCATTACATAGACAAGTTCGGATATAACCTCGAGCCACTATACCCAAGGACTAGATATAAACCTCAAGCCATCACAACATGAGGAAATGGGTATATATTATAACTTAATATATTGAAAACAATGACATATGTACGTGTTATAACCATAAAAAATTATAAATCATGGCTACAATATCAATCAAAACAGAATCAATCAAACATATAAACAAACAATCGCACAAGATAACATTTAAATAAGAATACAAAAAAATGAATATAATTTACACAAACAACTATGTATAATAAAATAAATACTATATAAAAATATACTAATATAATCAATATTAATAATGAAATTGTTAATATATATCCATAATATAACATGAGAATAATCATCGTAAAATTTTCAAGATATTGATATTAAATAATATTAAAATGGAATTGTTAATAACATATATAAACATTAACAATTTAGTAACACAATTATTATTAATTATTGACTACTTTATTAGGCCCAAATAAATTATATCAATGAACTAAGACACAAACATTACCTTCATTATTTTATAAATGATAAAATACCTTTTAAATTATTCCCATGTAAACTTCTATTTCGTTTAATTTTATAGTTAATAAAACTCATCTACAATGGAACAACAAATCCTTCACGCACCTCTTTCCCAAAACCATACAATTATAGTTTGTAACATAATTATTTAAATGAAACTGATTAAATAGGATTACCAAAAATGAAACTAGATCTTAACCCTAACCTATTAATGGTATTAACTAAAAAATTTAACTGAATCTTATTAAATTTTCTCATAATTATTCATACCATATTTAACTAACTAATCATAATATAAAAAATCACAACATAAAGAAACATTTACATTTATAAAATCTTGTGTTATAATTATTCAAACTGACTGATAATAATTAATATTAATTCTTGATTCACTTTATATTCATTTCCATTCTTAATAACATTCCATCACAGTAAATTTGATTATAATTTTATAAATTTTGGTTCTTTTCATCTTATCCGTCACTACTCAAATTATTTCAAAAAAATATAACCAACCCAATGAAGTACATTATGATCAATTAAATCAATAGAACAATATCAATTTTATACAAAAACATTTAGATAATCCTCAACATAATATCATCAGTTAAATGCAACTATATATAATTGAAACAAAAGAAATAATCTGCACTATCAAAGAGAGATAGTAATACATTTTCAACATTATATATCCATGTTCAAAATTATTAATTCTCTTATCCATTTACACTTAAAAAATATCCAATATTTTATATGGTTAGTGAAATAAAATTTTCCTTGGAATATGTAATTTATTGTATAAATTAATGACTACTCATTCACCATACCAATAAGAAAAACTAAAAGTAAATTAATTATTTATAATAATTTAATAAGAAAAAAACTTAATAAATTAAGATAATAATAGGAAATTAATTTTTTAAGTTAAATGGATGTAGAGATTTCAAACACCCCTTACCCCAAATGAAATAAGGGTCTTATATAAGGTTATAATACTAAAATACATCAGGTAAATTACACCTCACCCCCAAATAAAATCATATATACCAAGAATGAGAAGAGAGTATGGGTTTATCTTACACTCTAGGGTTTGATATGGTGGTGTTATAATGTTTGCAGTGATTCATGAAATTTTGGATGATGGGAATCAATGGGTCGGCTTGAATTATGAATATTTAGAATATATATAATCAGTCATATTAGATGAGATGAAATGGAATGTGAAGGATCATATTTGTGGTAAAAAATTTCTAAGGGATGAAAAAAGAAGGATTTTTTATCAACAAGGATTTATAAGGTTCGATAATATATCACGAAATATTATTAAAAATATGAAAAGAAAAAACATATTCCCACACATTAAATAGGTCATGTTATCCCCCATTGGAATGATCATAGTAAAACACCCCTAAATCAATGAGGAGATTCCATCAACCAATTTCATATTATTAAAAAAATTTACCCATAAACACAAATAAATATCACTTCAAAAAAAGTCTATAATTAATAAGAACCTAGGTATAGGATGTAATGGATCAAAAGAACATCACAATACTTCTATGACTCATCCCTAATCTATTGATAGTAATGAAATGAAGGGACAAAGAGGAATATTATTAAATCAATATGAAACAAAATTTCAATGGGCGCTATTAAAAATTAAAAATTTATCCTTTGGTACTCATTAGAAAAAACGATAGTCCCACAAAAATATATATAATAATTCCATAAATAAGAAGAATAAATTATATTACAATATTATTTCAATTAATTACCAATTAAAATATTATATTATCTAATCATATGAAGTTATTATTAGTATTATTATTTATAACATATTTTCACACATGTTCACAAAAATATTTTTTTTATACAGTTTTATTTTTTATTATATATATATACATGCAGTTTTTGAAAAGGGTATTTTTTCTATTTTCTCTATTATATTTTTTTCAAATTCTCCATGGATTTTTTTATAAATTGCAACTAATTTAGTACATTAGATTTTTACATTATTTATACCACCTCTACAACTTTGATAGAGCCCCACCCAACCCCACCCTTTATGCTCTCACATTTATTTCATTATAATATTTTTGGTTGTTTATCTATATGTTGTAATTTTTATTCCTATTAAGAAGTATATATAGTGTATTTACTAAATTAATTTTTTATGTTTAATGCATTGCTAAATCTCACTCACAAACATCAAATCCTAATTCCCTATGTTAAATTACAATAATTTTTTTGTAGAATTTCTATTTCCTATGTTAAAATCAACCATATATTATTATCATTTAATTGGATGCGAATAAATTGTATCCCCACTAGTTAGGGTTCTCTGTTACATTTTATATATTAATATCAATTCATTAACATGAGGCTCAAATATTCTAGAATTCCATAATTAGCACAATCTCTACATTAATAATTCATATATTAAAAATATTAATATTCACAAAATATTTTAATTATAAGAAAAAAATAAAATGAAACTGACACCTTTGAAGATATAATAAATAGATAAAATAATGTTGATTAAATTATACAATTTCCAATGTTTAAATTAATATTATAAACCAAAAAAATTTGTTTTAAATGAAATTAGGAAAATGTAATATATATTTTTTAAAATTATATGAGGGGAAAAAATAATAATTTCAAATTGACATTAACAAAATATTTAACATATAAAAACATATTGTTTCAAAATTTCTCATACACAATATAAATTATTTTATAAAAATATCAACACGTAATTTATTTTATTCAATGTATAAGAAATTAGAACTGATATAAAATGTTTTTTTTTTGTAAATTAATGCATGATAAAATTTTCTATGTGAATGATTTTATAATTTAATAAAATAAACTCATGAGATTTTTGAAAAGTGTAATATTCCACCATTTAATAAAAATTTCATTTTAATGTTATTTTCCATTTTACAAAACACAAAATGTAATATATTTAAAATTATATTTAATTAAATACCTAATATATTTAATAATCATTTGATTTGTAATAAAATACCATCAATTATTAAATCACAGACTACCATAGCCACTTACCAAAAAATACATGATAAATTAGATTCACCATACAATCTGGGACATTGAATAAGATACCAATCAAAATTTTATCATCCTTTAAATTGAAATAGAATTGGTGTAAAATGAGAGAGAAATCCACAAAAAGGAAATAGAAATTTGGGCACTAACATTAAATATCTCTCAAATGATTATCACCCTAGAGAATCCAAACATAAGAAAAATAAAATAATAATAATTACTAAATTCCAAAGGTTATTAGCCATGGAAAATAACTATAAAAACCCTTCCAATTGGGAAGAAATGTCTTTTTATTAACGAATATAGAACTGAAAGACCATAATAGAATCAACAACAAATAATGGAAAACAAAAAGTATCCATAAAATAAATAAAGAATGAATAATAAATAATCACCATCTAGTAATTAATAAAATGATGATAGAAAGAAAGATAATACCATAAATTAAACATTAAAACAGAAAACAGTTATAGGAAATTATTGAAAATACGAAAATAGTATAAACACAATCCAGTGGATAAGAAAATAATAGATAGAAAAATGAATTATATCTAGAAAATAGACAAATTTTGGCTAACAATTTTTCCTCAAGAAGATTCCCATTTATTCGAAGTTAATAAATTTCTAAATTTACTATGATCTCTTTAAATTAATTTCACATTATCATAACAAATACATCCAAGGATATCATCAAGAATATTAAAATCAATTATTTCATTAATATTTAATTTAAATAGTAAATTAATATATTTATTTGGGATTTATGTAATTATATCATAACAGTAAAATGAATGTTTAACAATCAATATAGTAACGGAATAAATGACACTAAACTACCATTAAGTGTAACACCCCGAGCTTCCACGATACGCTTCTCATTTAATAATGCAATAGCTTGCATTGTACGCAACTTCGAGTTCTAAAACACCGTGACTAATCAATGTAGCCGTTATGAATAGTAATAACCACTTTTTAAAATTATAGAAATTTAATATTTCAAAATGGACTTCATTTTTGTATTCGTAATATCGAAATTATCCTAAGTTGAATTTTTTGTAACTTTCTGAGAACTTCCGATTTTTTTTATGAATAGTGAAAAATACTTAAAACAAATTTTTTAATAAAAATAATTTATTGTGATAAATTATACTATTTAGTGGTTTTAAAGTATAATTAGAATATATTTTTACCATTTTATCCAATGGTGGTCATTAGAATTAATTTAACATTGAAATTGGACATAAACAATTGCCAATCTTTTGATATAAATTGTTTTTTAAAACACGCTATTTGTTGTGACAACGGGAATTAATTATAAAATTAATTAATGCAACTTATATGTTTGGAATTTTGTAAAATAGACATCATTTTTGAATTCGGAAAATCAATTATAGCTTAGGGTGAAATTTTGGCCTTGTTCTGAAAAACATCAATTTTTGATGAATAGTGAAACCACTAAGTGGTACTTATAAAAACTGATTTTTCCGTTTAAATGAAATTTTACCACTTATGTGTTTTGAATTTCAAAAATCCGACATACATGGTTGTCATTAAGAAGTAAAATGTGGTTCAATGGGATAATAATAATTTTTTGGTGAATAGTAACTTATTAAGTTCTTAATCGCGATTAGTGGCAATTAGTGTAGTTTAAGGTATAAATAATGCTTTAATAATATGAAATGACCTAGACACATGTACCAACCTTATTGGTTGTGTCATGGCCGACCAAGACAACCCATGGGTCAACTTGGGGACCCCATGGAGCCACTTTGGTTGGAAAATGACATTAATATATATTTATTTAATGTTAAAATTAAATTGACACAAACATGAGTTGTTTTACTAAAACAGTTTTTAGGTGGGGTTACACAAGTCCAAATTTTGATTATAAATATTCATTATAAAGCTAAAACGATTTCCTACATCATAGTTTTTTTTTATAATTTTTAGACATTAAATAAATTAAATTATTTATGACATCATGATGATGCAGCGATGACCTCATTATTTAATGATTTTAATAAAATGAAACGATATTGTAAAATCCAAGGCTTACACTTGTCCAATGCCTATTGGATGAGTATATTTCGAACCCTTATTATCTTATCCTCGAATTATATAAGTGTGGGACCTCTAAAATCCGAAACTCATTTTATAATAAAGTGAAATTTCTTTACTTTCCAAGAGTGCCCCTCCTCTCCACTTATAAAAGGCCCCCACCTCTCCCACCTTATTCACACCTTCAAGCCATTTGGCTCGGCCAAACTCTGCCAAAATACTCTCCCAACTCCCCCCTCTTACTCCTAGAAGCCTAACTTTGGGCAGAACTCTTCTCAAGGAAGCCTTTGGCTCAAATCAAAAAGAGTTACCCGATTTTGAGGTAATGTCTTCTCTAATGTTGTTTTGTTTTATTTTTCTTCTCCAACCCCCTAAACTCTTTTTATTCATTTCTTTTGTAACAACACCAGTATCCTCAATATACTAGGATGTTGTTATAAGAAATATTCGAGCTACACTTACACACACCTACATCTAATGGTTAAAGAACATACGGTTTCTGTGGATGGCGAATTCTGCCTCACGAAACGATGATTGTTCAACACTCATATAACACCTTCAAAGATGGCCATTAAGATGTTACTATTTTTATATATGATATATAATATGTTTATGTTTTACTTATGCTTCTGTATTTCTCATTTATGGCATACTTTATGATTTCCATTATGGGTAAAATGCGATAATTTCATTTTAGGAAGTATGGACTACCGCCCCCTCAAAGTGATTTGAATCGTTAATGCCATATGTGGGATGTATAAAGGATGGAGTAAATGGTATTATACACTATATTATACTGGAATTATATTATAAATTTATATCATTATGATTTCGTTCCATTAAATATGAAATTGAAATGAAAGTAGCGTTCATGCGTACGTACGGCTTACCGTCTCCATGAACGGTGCATTTCATTTCTTACCTCTAAATGTTACGTGACATTATGAATGAATGTATATACTGTATATATGATATATATGATATCTACATCATGAATATAATTCTGGATATAATGGATATTTCATCACATGAGCAACTTGTAATTATAAGAAGTTTATTTTTGACTCAAGTACCAAAGATCGACAAAACGACCGTTATTAACTTAAATGATTAAATAATGTTCATAACATGGTAATAAGGGATATAAAAGGAATAATGAACATGAAAAAGGTTCTTAAGTAAATAGAAATTAACTCTAGTTTATTATTCAAGAGGTTAAAGAACAGTCGAGTCAGGACAAGACGCAAGGTAAGGGAACTTCTTAACCCAATTTCAATTCGTTGGGTTAATCTCCTACTTTCAAATCATGTCATGATATTATTATGTCTTATTTTATATTTTTACTTTCTTTATGTGTACCTATATTGAATACACATAATATATCTATTTTATTTTAAAAATGATCTTTTAAGGACTTCGTCTCAATCCCCTTTCATTGAGGCATATTTGGTTTTATACACAACTTTCTTTTCTTACGGTGTATAAACCCCTTTGACTTTTACGGTTATTCAAAAGGAATCTTTTTATACGAAGCGTTTAGCTAAACGACAAAAGGGAATGTTTTTCTTTCCGTACTTATGCGGCGACAATGACTTCCCCGCCGCCATGACCATTATTTGAGTTTCGGCTTCCTCTACAAGCCATCTTTTTTTAAATGAAAAATAAATACAAAGTTTTAACTTTCTTGTATTTTGGTATTGAAAATGGTTTTGAAAGCGTTTTTATTATATCAATGTGTTGTATTGATATCTTGTTATTGAAATGTGGAAATGTTATGTTTCCTTTATGCATGTTTTATGTGATACGATTATGTTATGGTTTATGATATGTTTAAGCCTATTCATATGAAGAATGTATTGGACTTAATAAGTGACGGGTGGAGCCCGCTATAGCTCCTCGATGCATCGGTAGGTCTCATGAGACAACTAGACGTGGAATTGGCCGAGGCCCTTTCCCAATTTTATTTATGGTTTTGGTCGAGGCCTTAATCATTTTAGACGTCTTGGCCGAGGCCTTGACGAAATGTTTCAGAATGTCTGGCATTATACATTCCCTCATTATGAAAGTGGTTATTGATGTTTCATGTGATTATTCGTCTAGTAGAATATCCATGTGAGTAAGTAAATGTAATTATTTAATTTTATTTTTGCCATATTATGCTGAAGTTCAAGTTTAAAAAGGCTTTTGTTTTAGTTATACATTGCCTTAAATGATAATGTTTATTTATGAAAGCTTCCGCAATAATGTTATCCTTACTGAGCATCTGAGCTCACCCCTTTCAATGTTTTAATATTTTCCAGGATGTGAAGAAGTATTTTATGAATGACCTGCAGCGATAGTCAGAAGAGGATATTAGTGTGGACTATGAAGACTTTGTTATTAGTTTCTCACTTTATGATGTAATGTAACATTTATGAATGTATCTAGTGTTTCCAAGGCTACTAAACTAATCGGCCTTTCGAGACTTGATCTTTTGTGATCATGCCAATGTTACGAAGTAACGCACCGGCTCAGGGTAGCTGGGGTCGGGGCGCTACAGTTGGTATCAGAGGCAGTTTAGTACTAACCTTGGAAGCTAGATTTAGATAAACTCTGATTAGAGCACATATCCCGAAGATAGACATTGAGGATTAGTATAGAAGAACTTCCTAAAATTTTGGTATTGTAGAGATGTTGTGAGTTTTCTGAGCAATACATCCCTGTCTGGATACGAGCAGGTAGAGGCGGCTCTGGCACAGATGTACCTAGGTGTAAAACCCGAAAACACCTCTTTGAGCTAGACTCGAACGGGAACTGGTGCACGACAACGGGCCTTGCTGCACTCTTGGTTACGACTCTCCCGGGGGATATGCTTAGGATAATTCTTGTTTTCTTTACAAACCACTATGAAGGGTTATGAGTATATAATTTATCAAAGAAAACATTTCTTTTTATGATTATGGATTATATCCATAAATAGTTCAATTTATGTTAAGTGTTTTATAAGTATGGGATTATGTATTTTGATTCATAAACTGATCTAGTTTATGCCAATGTTTAGAAATGGCGCCTAGTGGAAGAAATGGAAACTGTATCAATGCACGCACTCCATGTAGGGATTGCCCTCCTGCTCAAGATAATTATTGTGGATCTGGAGATACAACTGGTGCTGATCAACTTATTACCATACTGGGACAACTCATTCAGGTTATGAATAATAACCTTACTCGTATGGAGCACCCTGATCCACAACGTGGAGGATCAATGTTAGACCGCTTCATGAGGCAACAACCACCAACCTTCAATGGGAGTACAAATCCTATAGTAGCTGAGCAATGGATAAATTCCTTAGAGAAAATATTCCATGCCTTGGGGAGTAGTGAAAGGGAGAAGGTTGTCATGGCAGTTTACCGCCTCACTAGAGATGCCGATCAGTGGTGGTCGCTGATTCAAAACACAAAGGAAGATGATGACGTATCGAATATGGAATGGAGGGAGTTCAAAGAGATTTTCTTAGAAAAATACTTTCCTCGTGACCATCAAGCAGATATGGAAAGGCAATTTCTGAGTCTGAGGCAGAAGGAGGATGAGAATGTCGCAAAGTATGAGGCTAACTTTACAAGGTTAGCGAGGCATGCTGCCGATTATATAGGTATCCCAAGGAGTAATATTGATCGTTTCTTTGATGGGTTAAAACCATTTCTCCGTCGATCTTTAGTATCACAATAATTCTCATCATACGAAGATATTGTCTCGTGTGCTATCAAGACAGAAAAGGAATTCTCTAAGTCTTATGACATCAAAGTAAAGCAAGAGAAGAAGAGAACGGTGGAACAAGAGACAGATAAAGGGAAAAATGGAAAGAAGGATTTTCCATTATGTGATAATTGTGGGAAGAATCACCCTGGTACTTGCCTAAAAGGAATGGGAGTTTGTTATAAATGTGGAGAAAAGGGTCACCAGGCTCGTGATTGAAAGGGAAAGAAAGAGGCTATCAAAGTTGAATGCTACAATTGTAGAGAAATGGGTCATTATGCAAATGAATGTCCTAAGCGTCAGGGAAACTTACCTCAGAAAAGGCCAAGGGATCAAGGACAATCTTATGTTGTTACTACAGTTGATGCAGAATAATTAATGTAATTGTGCTTTTGGACTCATGGATTATATTCTGGTTATTATAATAATGTGATATATATATAAGGATTGTACTGCAGTACTTGTTGTTTCAGTAAGGTTTTAATATGATTAAGTTAATCATATTTTTAGTATGTGACAATAAGAGAAACTTTACTTTGTTTGGGGAATCTGATAAATTGATTTTGGAATTAAGAGACCTTTTAGAGAAAGTCTGGACAGAGGTATTTTGGATAACTATAAAGGTTGGAGTGGATTAAGTTGATATTTGGATAAGTAATGTTTAAGGTTAAAAAATTTATGAAGACTATTTTTGGAATATTATGATACTATAGTTTTAGGAAAAGGACAACCTGCAGGGTGAGGAATAACCCGTCGCGTCGGACAAAGCTGCAGGAATCGAACCCACAACCATAGTGCGACAAGCCTTTATTTCCTACCACTAGCTTACAGGATGTCCCTGGTTATTACAAAATAGTTTTACTAATCTAAATGGTATGTGTTAACATTTGGAACCTTATACAATTAGGATAAATAGAATATTTTTGAGTTCCGTTACCATTTGGAGTAAAAGTTGGGTTTGTGGTAAAAATTTATTAACGAATGAAAGTATACATAACAAGTATGTATATTCCCTTACGTTCTTAGTAAATCTCCTAAATAAATTCCTCAACATTATAAAATGTAACTTAAAACAAAAATGTTGTCGGTTAACTTTTCCAACTGGGGATTCAATGACCGTTTAACCAATCAAAAGTTTAAGATTTTCTTGTGGTTAAACTTTCTCCTAATCCTGTTTTATATAACTCTCCATCAGACCTTGATGGTTTGTTTTTCTTCCATATCCATATTTTCATAGAATCCTAGAATGGGCTATATCGGGTGACCTTTGTACTTATCTTGCTTTCTTTTAATGTTATATATTTATTAACCTTATTTCCGATGTGGGTTATCCTCAAAGGTATTTTCTCTTTTCAACCTTTTATTTCCAAAGAAAAATTTCAAATTGCGAGGACGCAATTTATTGAAGGAGGGGAGAATGTAACACCCCGAGCTTCCACGATATGCTTCTCATTTAATAATGCAATAGCTTGCATTGTATGCAACTTCGAGTTCAAAAACACCGCGACTAATCAATGTAGCCTTTATGAATAGTAATAACCACTTTTTAAAATTATAGAAATTTAATATTTCAAAATGGACTTCATTTTTGTATTCGTAATATCGAAATTATCCTAAGTTGAATTTTTTGTAACTTTCTGAGAACTTCCGATTTTTTTATGAATAGTGAAAAATACTTAAAACAACTTTTTTAATCAAAATAATTTATTGTGATAAATTATACTATTTAATGGTTTTAAAGTATAATTAGAATATATTTTTACCATTTTATCCAATGGTGGTCATTAGAATTAATTTAACATTGAAATTGGACATAAACAATTGCCAATCTTTTGATATAAATTGTTTCTTAAAACACGCTATTTGTTGTGACAGCGGGAATTAATTATAAAATTAATTAATGCAACTTATATGTTTGGAATTTTGTAAAATAGACATCATTTTTGAATTCGGAATATCAATTATAGCTTAGGGTGAAATTTTGGCCTTGTTCTGAAAAACTTCAATTTTTGATGAATAGTGAAACCACTAGGTGGTACTTATAAAAACTGATTTTTCCGTTTAAATGAAATTTTACCACTTATGTGTTTTGAATTTCAAAAATCCGGCATACATGGTTGTCATTAAGAAGTAAAATGTGGTTCAATGGGATAATAATAATTTTTTGGTGAATAGTAACTTATTAAGTTCTTAATCGTGAATAGTGGCAATTAGTGTAGTTTAAGGTATAAATAATGCTTTAATAGTATGAAATGACCTAGACACATGTCCCAACCTAATTGGTTGTGTCATGGCCGACCAGGAAAACCCATGGGTCCACTTGGGGACCCCATGGAGACACTTTGGTTGGAAAATGACATTAATATATATTTATTTAATGTTAAAATTAAATTGACACAAACATGAGTTGTTTTACTAAAACAGTTTTTAGGTGGGGTTACACAAGTCCAAATTTTGATTATAAATATTCATTAGAAAGATAAAAATATTTCCTACATCATAGTTTTTTTTTATAATTTTTAGACATTAAATAAATTAAATTATTTATGACATCATGATGATGCAGCGATGACCTCATTATTTAACGATTTTAATAAAATGAAAAGATATTGTAAAATCCAAGGCTTACACTTGTCCAAAGCCTATTGGATGAGTAGATTTATAACCCTTATCATCTTTTACTCGAATTATATAAGTGTGGGACCTCTAAAATCCGAAACTCATTTTATAATAAAGTGACTTTTCTTTACTTTCCAAGAGTGCCCCTCCTCTCCACATATAAAAGGCCCCCACCTCTCCCACCTTATTCACACCTTCAAGCCATTTGGCTCGGCCAACCTCTGCCAAAATACTCTCCCAACTCCCCCCTCTTACTCCTAGAAGCCTCACTTTGGGCATAACTCTTCTCAAGGAAGCCTTTGGCTCAAATCAAAAAGAGTTACCCGATTTTGAGGTAATGTCTTCTCTAATGTTGTTTTGTTTTATTTTTCTTCTCCAACCCCCTAAACTCTTTTTATTCATTTCTTTTGTAACAACACCAATATCCTCAATATACTAGGATGTTTTTATAATAAGGATTCGAGCTACACTTACACACACCTACATCTAATGGTTAAAGAACATACGGTTTCTGTGGATGGCGAATTTTTGCCTCACGAAACGATGATTGTTCAACACTCATATAACACATTCAAAGGTGGCCATTAACATGTCACTATTTTTATATATGATATATAATATGTTTATGTTTTACTTATGCTTCTGTATTTCTTATTTATGGCATACTTTATGATTTCCATTATGGGTAAAACGCGATAATTTCATTTTAGGAAGTGCGGACTACCGCCCCCTCAAAGTGATTTGAATCGTTAATGCCATATGTGGGATGTATAAAGGATGGAGTAAATGGTATTATACACTATATTATACTGGAATTATATTATAAATTTATATCATTATGATTTCGTTCCATTAAATATGAAATTGAAATGAAAGTAGCGTTCATGCGTACGTACGGCTTACCGTCTCCATGAACGGTGCATTTCATTTCTTACCTCTAAATGTTACATGACATTATGAATGAATGTATATACTGTATATATGATATATATGATATCTACATCATGAATATAATTCTGGATATAATGGATATTTCATCACATGAGCAACTTGTAATTATAAGAAGTTTATTTTTGACTCAAGTACCAATGATCGACAAAACGACCGTTATTAACTTAAATGATTAAATAATGTTCATAACATGGTAATAAGGGATATAAAAGGAATAATGAACATGAAAAGGGTTTTTAAGTAAATAGAAATTAACTCTAGTTTATTATTCAGGAGGTTAAAGAACGGTCGAGTCAGGACAAGACGCAAGGTAAGGGAACTTCTTAACCCAATATCAATTCGTTGGGTTAATCTCCTACTTTCAAATCATGTCATGATATTATTATGTCTTATTTTGTATTTTTACTTTCTTTATGTGTACCTATAGTGAATACACATAATATATCTATTTTATTTTAAAAATGATCTTTTAAGGACTTTGTCTCAATCCCCTTTCATTGAGGCATATTTGGTTTTATACACAACTTTCTTTTCTTACGGTGTATAAACCCCTTTGACTTTTACGGTTATTCAAAAGGAATATTTTTATACGAAGCGTTTAGCTAAACGACAAAAGGGAATGTTTTTCTTTCCGTACTTATGCGGCGACAACGACTTCCCCACCGCCGTGAACATTATTTGAGTTTCGGCTTCCTCTACAAGCCATCTTTTTTTAAATGAAAAATAAATACAAAGTTTTAACTTTCTTTTATTTTGGTACTGAAAATGGTTTTAAAAGCGTTTTTATTATATCAATGTGTTGTACTGATATCTTGTGATTGAAATGTGGAAATGTTATGTTTCCTTTATTCATGTTTTATGTGATACGATTATGTTATGGTTTATGATATGTTTAAGCCTATTCATATGAGGAATGTATTGGACTTAATAAGTGACGGGTGGAGCCCGCTATAGCTCCTCGATGCATCGGTAGGTCTCATGAGACAACTAGACGTGGAATTGGCCGAGGCCCTTTCCCAATTTTATTTATGGTTTTGGCCGAGGCCTTAATCATTTTAGACGTCTTGACCGAGGCCTTGACGAAATGTTTCAGAATGTCTGGCATTATAAATTCCCTCATTATGAAAGTGGTTATTGATGTTTCATGTGATTATTTATCTAGTAGAATATCCATGTGAGTAAGTAAATGACATTATTTAATTTTATTTTTGCCATATTATGCTGAAGTTCAAGTTTAAAAAGGCTTTTGTTTTAGTTATACATTGCCTTAAATGTTATTGTTTATTTATGAAAGCTTCCGCAATAATGTTATCCTTACTGAGCATCTGAGCTCACCCCTTTCAATGTTTTAATATTTTCCAGGATGTGAAGAAGTATTTTATGAATGACCTGCAGGGATAGTCAGAAGAGGATATTAGTGTGGACTATAAAGACTTTGTTATTAGTTTCTCACTTTATGATGTAATGTAACATTTATGAATGTATCTAGTGTTTCCAAGGCTACTAAACTAATCGGCCTTTCGAGACTTGATCTTTTGTGATCATGCCAATGTTACGAAGTAACGCACCGGCTCAGGGTAGTTGGGGTCGGGGCGCTACATTAAGTGAAACATTTTATTTTATGTGCACACAAAATATTCATTTTCATCGCTTTCATAAATAATTTCTAGATAACTAGCATCATATTATATGCATTATATCAATTCATTTATTAGAATATTATCATGAATTTTAATTATCCACTAAATTTTCATATGTTTATATTTAACTCAAAATAATTATTCAAATAATTTCATATTAAATCCAATAGAATATTTAAATCATAACATTTAGTACTCAGCATGTTGAACATGTAATAAATGTAAATTAACATGTAACATAATTTTGTATTTTTATATATCAAATTGTAAATATTATTTAACAATAGTATCCATATTGTCTATAATAAGAAATTCATACATACCACATTACTTCTTAATTTAAATCATACATTATTTATTTATATGCATAATAAATTTTAGATAATATTCACAAAATTCATGAAATGATACATGTAATGTAATGAATAATTCATAACTCTATAATTATTTATAATTTAATATAATCAAATATGAATCATCCTTTTGTTTCCAATAAATTCTTAATTTACCACTTCATATTAATAAATGATTTAATATTTTTTATGAACTATTATATTATAAAATTTAAATGATAAAAAATTTCTTTCCAAATATATCAATATAATTAATAATTAGTCATCAACGCCATGCTTAATCAATAATTTTCTATAAAAAATATTTATGGAATCTATGATCATTTATGCATAGTACATTATGAATGAAACTATATTAACATAATGTTATTATTAATTTAAATAAACCTAATTTTTATAATTCATAAAATCCTTTAATTTTTTTAAATAAACATGAATTTCAACTATAACTTTTTATATCAATAACATTTTAAAATTTTATCATATAAATGGTTGTAATAATGAAATTATATACATTACAAGAATT
Organism: Viscum album; assembly: GCA_963277665.1. Taxonomy (NCBI): domain Eukaryota; kingdom Viridiplantae; phylum Streptophyta; class Magnoliopsida; order Santalales; family Viscaceae; genus Viscum; species Viscum album. The sequence continues at coordinate 435,831,741 of OY728161.1, forward strand.
GATTTCTTAAATGCTGATTATAATAAATATTTAATCAATAAACCTAGTAAAAAATTTAAATATTTTAATTTAAAATAAACGTATTCTTTAAAAATAGTGCATAGAACCTTCCTAAAATTAATATCCTATAATTAGTGAATTTTTCTTCACCAAAACATGTTTATTATATGATAAATGACCTTATATAAGATCAATAGGGGTTACAATATATTAATCCCAGTAATTTCTTGTGACATCATGAGTTTGAAATTAGTTCACAAGAATCCCTAAATATCCACGTTCCAGTTAGTGCCAAACCTTCACCATATGTTTGGTAAAATGGAAAAGTTAACATATTAAACCTAGAAAATCCCCATTTGTTCAATACTCTAAGCATCATCATATATATATTAACCAAAATATTTGATTCCTAAATATGAAAATACACCCAAATAAAACCCCACATGGGTCGGTAGTGAAGATAGGTATGACCCTTAAATGCCACCTTTAAAGGGTCATGTTTTAGAAACTAACACTGAGGTTATCTATTACTGAAATGGGAGGCACTTCCCTCTTTAATTTATAGGATAAAATTATAAAACCACTAATTAACTCAATATATATGTTAATAAAAAGATATAATTCTTATTATAAACCAATTCTACATTATTCAGAAACAAATATAAAAATATTTAATATATAGAGGAAAACACATAGACTCCAAATTGTATACTCAAACAGTAGAATCCTCAATATCCATCGAACCATCCTACAAAACAACTCATGAAATTACATAGGGGTGACCTGTGGTAAGTACTTAGTAGGTTAATATTTATAATAACTTCTATATCTACAAGAAATATGTGTTAGTATAGACAATAATGAAAAAAATAATCAACATAGTAATAAATATTTTTCATGATATAAGTTATTATTTAACATATAATTCATCTTTACCTGTATCACCTAGAGGAATAATAATATTAACCAAGTATAATATCATAATAAAGTATGAAATAAGGATTCTAATCTCTAGGGACATATATTAATAAAATATTAATATATTAATTATGAAACCATCATCGAATAATCATGCTATATCACAAATATTGTTTTAATATAATAGCCATTCGAGAATTCCTGTAAAATAAGAAAACCTCTATTTGAATGTAAGGGACCTATCCCAATCACCAAGATTCAATGCATTATTAAATAACATTGGCATGATACATGGAATCATGTCCGGAAAGATGGATCAGTTTAGTTGCCTTAGAAGTACTAGATATATACATAATGTTTACATTACATCATGAAATAAATACAACAATAACATTTTTCCCCTTTGAACACACCTATATCCCTTAGCCTATCCCTATAGGTCAACTGTAAAATAATTCTTCCCATCCTGGTAAAAATTAAACCTAGAATGAGGTGATCTCAGATGGTCAATAAGGATAACAATATAGAGGAAACTTTCATAAATAAGAAAAAACATTTTAGGCAACGTACAAGACTAAAAAAATACTTTTAAACGTAAAATTAAATATAATATGGAAAATATAAATCAAAATAATTTCATTTAGTTATTCTCATGGATATTCCACTAGTCGAATAATCACATGTAACATCAATATCTAATTTCATAATGATAGAATGCATAATTCCAGACATCATAACCACATAGTCAAGGCCTCGTGCAATGACTACAAATAATATTTGGTCAATGCCTTGTACCAACGCACTAGATTGTCTCTTGAGACCCACCGATGCATCAAGGAGTTATAGTAGGATCCACCTGTCACTTACTAATTCTAATTCATTCCTCATATGAAAAGGTTGAAACATAACATAAACATTCATATTAGAACTAGCATAAGAAATGTTAATACTTTAACCATAAACCATGAATGGTATAAAAATAATACATCCACAGTCAAATATATCATGATACTATCAATAAAATATGGAATATTGTATCATAATAAATCAACTTCAAAAATTGTAAAATCTATTAAAGGATGTTGACATAGAAGGAATCAAAACTATTTGAGAGAAATATATCTTTCTATTTTAAAATCATTTAAAAGTCACATAATTATAAAATAAATTATTTATTTTGAAAATATTCTTATAATATTTTAAGGGAATCTTCCAAGGTTTTATAATGGCAGAAAATATCCACACCCACCGTATAAGTTAAAATAACATTCTTACCTTAATTTCTCGAAAACGTTATAAAGTACCATGTTTGGAAACCGAAGGATATATTTCTTTATAAAAAATTTATAAAATGTCAAAAAGCGTATAAATGACTTTAACCCATATTCTAGGAAATAGTAAAAAAAATTTGAAATACATTTTTAATAAACAATGATGTGGATGATAATGGGGTCCTAGTAGATACTCACGTATAAACAACCTCGAATAATGAAGAGATTGTAGAATTTACCTTTACCTTGTACTTTTCCTTGGTCAATGGTATGTTAAACACATGAATAATAGTTAATTTTTTTTTATTAAATTATAAAAGAACCACATACATAAATATTATATCATATATGATCTTTTAATACTACATTGTTAATAATATTTCAGTAGTATCATCGTTTTAGGTGTTAACTAATTCATTTTCCTTTTTATTTTTTGTTATATAAGTCATGTTTATTAAGGATAGGATGTATTTTATTCATATCCAGAATGATATTATGTTCTTAAAAAGTATTTTTTAATCATTAAACGAAATTTATTCTTGAATGGTTATGATGGGGAATGAATCTCATCGTGTTTGTGGAGACAGAAATCCGTACGTACGCACGACAACAATAAAATTTTATTAATAGTGAAATTGTATGTAATTGGATGGTATATCATATATACAGAATCATTAACATGTTATATTTATTATTTTCATTAATTATACTTATTATTATACTCATCCAAAATAATAATGTGTTGAATATCAAACTATACCACGGCGTGGAGATGGTTAGTCATACGTATGCTGACTTTGTCATTCATAGGATGGATAGAATAATGAATATGGTTGTAGTAGATTTATAATAACATAAAAGTATTTATAAGTCACTATATTAATTATTTAGTTATGAAAACAACAAAGACATAGGAAGTGGAAGAAGAAAATAACTTTGAAAGAGTTGATGAAATTATTACCTCTTCTTCGGGTGCTTCCGTTTGATTTGATCAAAAGGGATCCATTGGTTGGCTTAATGATCAATTTAAGGCCTATAGGATGAATTTAGGATAGTGGGTTGGATATTTGAGAAGGGGTTGGCCGAGCCAAATGGCTTTGGATGTATGATTTTGAGAGAAGGGGAAGTACGCTTTTATGAGAGAGGTGAGGGTCACTTTAGGAAAAGCTGGAAATATTATTTTATTATATAGTCAAATTCGGTTTATAATGGGTAAAAAGGATTTAGTTCGTGGATAAGGTGTGTATGGGTCTAAAACCACTCAACCAATAGGTTTTATATAGGATTAGGTCATCATATTAACCTTATCTTTTAGATTTAACTCTTAGTTAAATAATTTATCTTTTACCATGTCTTCTTGTATTATTATAATAAATTGTCCATAAACTGACTATAAAATACCACGAGAACTTTAAGTGAATCATTATTTTTATATATAACCTTATCTATGTCCTTTTGCCGAACCTTGGATTTTTAGGAATATTATATCAATTAATAATATAGTATTTGTTTTAAAAACTGATTTATTTCAATTTTGACACTATTTAGTTTTTTTGAAAGTCATAACAACATGTTTACTTCAAACAAAATTAACTGAATCAACCCTAACATGTCATATTAATCTCAAAAATTCGGGTATGGCATAAAAAGTATCAATTTACATTTATTTTAATAATGACAATATAAATTATTTTATCCATTCATTAATAAGGTAATTACTGCATCATCATGGTGTCATAAATATATTTAATTTTTTAATGTATTAAAATTAAAAATAAAATACAACTATGTAGGAAAAAATTGAGATTTATAAGGAATATTTATAGTCAAATTTATCGAATTTATATTCCTATATTAAAAATGTTTTAGTTATGAAAAATTGAATTTAACAATTTTAACTCTTCTTTAAATTAAATAACAATTAATTTCCTAATCTAATACTTGTGGAAAAAAGGATTATATTTTATTTCTAAGGTTGATTTTGGTAGAAATACACTTATCCAATAGAATTAGGACATGTGTTAGTGTAATAATAAAACCATTTTTACCTTTAATTACCCTATTTACATTTAACCGTTGTAAATAAAAATCAAAAGTTACTATTCACCCAAAATTATTATCATCTTATTGAACCACATTTTACATACTAATATCAACCGTGTCTCTTGGATTTTTGAAATTCAATTCAGATAAGTGGTAAAATTACTTCTTATGAAAATTCTTAAATGTGCCCAGTAGATGGGTAAAAGACGTTAAAAAGTTCAATAAAATTATGTACATCTAATCTTATTATAAAATGACTCCAATTAATTACATTGAACTAATATAGGTATTATGTATCTATTTTATTTTAAAATAAATTTAAATAAAATAAATAATTATTTAAATAAAAAGTTGGTTTTGAACAATAACGCAGTGCTCTTCACTGTTCATCAAATATTGAATGTTTTCTGAAAAATACCAAAAATTCACCCTAAGCTAATTTTGAAATTAAAAATTTAAAAATGATGTCCATTTTGAAAAATACAATTTATTAAATTTCTAAAAGTGTGTATTACTATTCATAATGGCTAGTTTGATTGGTCGTGGTGTGTTATAACTCGTAGTTGCATTCAACTCAAGCTATTGTAGTATTCAAAAGAAAATGTACTATAAAAGCTTGCGGGGTTACATTATTCTCTCATTTAAATAATTTCATCCTTGAAATTTCTATAATACTACTTTGTAAAAAGACTCAGGTGTTTCTTCATCTTATGTTTCTCGGGTTCCCACATTGCCTCTTCCATCTTATAATTTATCCATAGAACTTTTACCAGACGAGTTATCTGGTTTCTCAACACCTGTTCTCTAATATCAAGAATCACAATAGGCTCTTCACAATAAGACATATCGGGTTCCAGTTCTATTACTTCAAAGGTGAGTACATGTGTTGGGCCAGACATGAATTTTCTCAACAGTGATACATGGATCCTATCATGATCTTTGGAGAGACTTGGGGGATTTTCCAAATGGTAAGCATAACTCCAATTCGTTCAAGAATTTCAAAAGGTCTGATGTACCTTGGACGAAATTTACTTTTATTACCAAAACATATAACATCCTTCCCTGGAGATACCTTCAAAAAAACATGATCACCTACATGAAATTAAAAATCCTTCCTTTGGATATCGACATAGCTCTTTTTCCTACTTTGAGTTTCTTTAGTCTGGGTTGGGAAAATCTTCACCTTTTCCATTGTTTCCTCAACAAGTTCTGGGCCTACGAGTTTTCTTTCACGGAAATCATCCCAACAAGTTGGTGTGCGACATCTCATTCCATATAACGCTTCATATGGTGCCATCTGAATACTTTAATGGAATCTATTGTTATAGGAAAATTCTAACATTGGTAAATATTGATCCCACATACCTTTAAAGTCAAGTAAGAAGGATCTCAACATGTCTTATAATGTTTGAATAGTTTGATCTGATTGTCCATTTGTTTGAGGGTGGTAGGCAGTGCTCAAATGAAGTTTAGTATCCAGGAACTTTTAATGTCTTTTCCATAATCTTGATGCAATACAAGGATCACAATTAGAAACAATTGATAAGGGTACTCCATGAAGTCTTACAACGTAATTAGTATATAGTCTTGGTAAAAATTCAAGTGGTAAATCTTCTCTTATAGATAGAAAATGTGCTGACTTGGTAAGATGATCAACAATGAACCATATTTCATCATTACTTAGTGGAGTCTTTGGTATCACCATGACGAAGTCCATTGTAATATCATCCCATTTTGACTCAGGTATGGGGAGAGGTTTGATGACTCCTCTAGCATGTCGTCTTCCAGCCTCCACCTATTGAAAACCCATACATCATGACACAGAATTAGAAATCTACCTCTTCATTTTGTCCAAGAAAAAATGTTCCTTGAGATCTATATACATCTTAGTGAAACCAGGGGGTATCGAGAAATTTAAGCTATGACCATCATCCAAGAATTTCCTTTTTAGATCAGGTATGTCAGGAACACAAAGTCTCTTTCCAAATTTCAAAATTCCATCTTCATATATGAAGTCAATCATTCTCCCATCATTTAAAACTTTAATTTTCTTTTCAATGTTTTCATCATTAATCTGAGAAAATTTATCAATTCTTGTAAAGGTGGATTTCAAACATTTAAAAAAGTATCATTGTTTCACCTTCCATGATTATTCCCATATCCATTTTTACTAGATCCATGTACATAAGATCATTTCCCACTCTCATATTTTTCAGAAATCCATGATCCTTTCTGCCCAAATCATCTACCACCTTATTTACCATCCCTAGGTGGAAGTGTATAGTGAAATCACAATCCTTGAGTACATAAATCCGTCACCTTTTCCTCATGTTGAGTTATTTTTTTGAGAAAACATACCTCAAACTCTTACGAGCAGTATAAGCATCAAATTTTTACCAAATAGATTGTGTCTCCATATATTCAAAGTAATGATTAGTAATGATAACTCAAGATCAAGAGTGGGATAGTTTTTTTCATGAATTTTTAGCTATTATGATTCATAGGAAATAACTCTATCATTCTGTACAAGGACAAATCCAAGTCCTTTATTTGAAGCATCGTTATAAATAACGAACCCATCATTTTCTGATGGTAGAGTCAATATAATATCATTGAATAATATTTTATTCAATTATTCAAAACATAATTCAGACTCTTTTTCCCAAACAAATTTAGCCCCCTTATGTGTGAGATTGATTAATGGGTTTTCCAATCAGGAAAAATTATAGACGAAGTGCCGATAATAACCTGCTAAACCTATAAAACTGTGTACCTCAGTTATACTTGTCATCAATGGCCATTCTTGGATTTCCTTGTTCATTGAAGGATCAATAGAGATTCCATCCTTAGAGACAATATTTCCATGAAAAGAAATCTTCTGAAGCCATAATTCACACTTCTTATGCTTCCCATATAATTCAATTCTTCTAAGGGTATTTGGAATAATGTGTAAGTGATTTTCATGATCTTTGTATCTTTTAGACTATACCATGATATCATCAATAAATACCACCAAAAAGTCATCAAGATATTCTTTGAAAACTCTATTCATTTGATCAATGATAATATAGGGTGCATTAGTCATTCAAAAAGGCATGATTGTAAAGTCGTAATGCCTATACCTAGTTCAAAATGCTGTATTTGGAATGTATTCCTTCTTCACGCACAATTGATGATATCCAAATTGAAGATCAACCTTTGAAAAATATTTATCTCCATGAAGTTTATCAGATAAATCATCAATTCAAGGTAGGGGATACAAGTTTATTATTGTTATAGCATTGATCTCTGTATAGTCAATGAAAAAACTCATAGATCCATCTTTCTTCTTAAAAAAATAACAAGGGCTCCGTATGGTGAATCAATAGGGTGAATAAATCATTTATTACTCGACTCCTCTAGTTTTTTGTTTAGTTCCACTAATTCAAAAGTGGTCATTCTATATGGGGTGTTCAATATGGGCCTTGAACCAGGAATTAAATCAATGGAAAACTCAATTTCTCATTCTAGAGGATGTACAGATAAATCCTGTAGGAATACATCAACATATTATTTCTTAATAAGTACATCCTCCATTTGAATATTCCTTTCTTCATCCATAGTTATTTCATTTTATTCCTCCCCAATAATTGAATTTAGTAGAGCTACTATGGGTGGATCTAGATAAGAATTAGATGGTGATGTTTGTCCTCTAAAGATAAGGTACTCATTACCATCATAAAAAATTGTAACCTCCTTATTATTACAATAAATTTTAACTTCATGGTCTGAAATCCTGTCCGTCACAATGATTATATCAAATTAAATCATGGGTATGAGGATGAGACCGGTAGATAAATAACATTTATATGCCCTAATGGGAACTGATTGACAAAACATTGTAGCAATGATACTTCGCTTAAGAGTTTTTACTGACAACTCACTTGTTAAATCAAATTCAAAATATATATATTTTTTGAAAACAGGGATGATATGAAATAATGTGATGATCCAGAATCAAATAAAGCATTGGATAAATGTGAGGAAACCATTAAATTACCTGCCACCACATCATTCGAAGCTTCAACCTCAGCAGCAGTGATCACATAATCATGGCCTTTCTCCCTGTGAATTTTATGAGGTATGATTCCTTGGATCTTAAGAAATTCATTTGAATAATTCCTGATTTCTCTACAATAGTAGCATTCAACATTGAAAACCTCTTTCTTTCCCTTTCAATCATGAGCTTGGTGGCCTTTTTCACCAAACTTGTAACAAACTCCCATTCCTTTTAGGAAATTACCTTGGTGTTTCTTCCCACATTTATTGCAGGATGGAAATTATAATTTTCCCATACTCCCCTTATTTCCATTTCCAAAGTGTTCAGTAGATCTCTTATTTTATTACTTTGCTTTAATGTCGTAAGACATTAAGAATTCCTTTTTTTTTGTCTTGATAGCACATGAGACAATATCTTCGTATGATGAGAACGATTGTGAGACTAATGCTCAAAAACTAAATGGTTTTAAACCATAAAAGAATCAATCTATATACTACTTGGGTTACGTATACAATCAACAGAATGACTTGATAACCTAGTAATGTTAGCCTCATACTTTCGGACATTCTTATCCTCATTTTACCCCAGACAAAGAAATTTTCTTTCCATATCCACTCGATAGTCATGAGAAATTATATTTCTAGGGAAATATCTTTAAAATCCCTCCCTTCCTTATTTGATTCCTCTTCATCCTCCTTTGTGTTTTTAATTAATTACCACCATTTATCTACATCTTATGTGAGGTGATAAACTGCCATGGAAACTTTTTCCCTTTCGCTACACCCCAAAGCATGAAATATTTTTTTCTAAGGAACTTATCCATTGATCAACTATAAATTGGATTTTTAGTCCCATTAAATTTTGGTTTTGGTTTCCTCATGAAACGGTCCAACATTTATCCTCCACATTGTGGATCAGGGTGCTCCATACGAGTATGGTTATTATTCATAACCCAAGTGAGTTGTCCTAGTATGGTGATAAGCTAATCAGCACCAGTTGCTTCACCAGCCTCACTATAATTATTTTGAGTAGGAGATAAGTCCCTACATGGATTACATTCATTGATATAATTTCTATTTCTTCCATTGGGTGCCATTTCTCAACAATGGCATACACTAAATTAGTTTATGAATCGCAATACATAATTCCAAACTTGTAAAACACTTCACATAAATTGAACAGTTTATGGATATAATCCATAATCAAAAAAAAGTTTTCTTTGAAAAAAATATATACTCATAAATAATTCATAATATCTTTTAAATAAATTTTGAATTATTCTAAGCATATCCCCCAGGAGTGTCATAACCGAGAGTGCAGGATGTCCTATTGTCATGTACTAGGATACCTCGGGTCAAGCCCGAAACTCCTTTTTGGTGTTTTCACTCCTAGGTACATCTGTGCTAGAGCTGAATCTACATGCTCTTATCCATACATGGATGTATTTTTTGCAAAATTCACAAAATATCTACGTTACCAAAATTCTAGGATGTTCTTCAATACTAATCCTCCAAGTCTATCTTAGGGTAATTTTCTCTAATAAGAGTTTTTCTAAATCTAGTTTCAATGATTGTACTAAACATTCTCTGATAGCAACTGCAATGACCCGAAACTAGTTACCCAAATTTAGTGCATTATTATGTAACATTATCATTATACAAGGAATCATTTCCCGAATGATCGATCAATTTAGTATCCTTGGATGTACTAGATACATACATAAGTTTTACATTACATAATGAAATAAACACAACAACAACATTTTTTCTCTTTTGAACACACTTATATCCCGTAGCCTATCCCTGTAGGTCAACTATAAAATACTTCTTCACATCATAGGAGAAATAAAACATAGAAAGGGTGAGCTCAGACGCTCAATAAAGATAACAATATAGAAGAAACTTTCACAAATACACATAAAAATTTAAAGAAATGTATAAGACCAAAAGGAAAGCCTTTTAAACATAAACATATGCATAATATGAAAAATAAAAATAAAAAAAATTCCATTTACTAATTCACATTAATATTTTACTAGTCAAGTAATCAAAAGTAATATCAATAACTAATTTCATAATGATGGAATGAATAATGTCGGACATCATAACCACATAGTCAAGGCATTGTGACAAGACTACAAATAATATGTTGCCAATTAATTGTTCCAAGAAACTAGTTTGTCTCATGAGACCTAGCGATTCATCAAGGAGCTATAGTGGGATCAACCTAACACTTACTAAGTCCAATGTATTCCTCATATGAAAAGGATGAATCATAACATTAATATTCGTATTAATACTTTCATACACAATGTTAATACGTTAACCATAAACCATGAATGGTATAAAAATATCACATCCACATTCAATTATATCATGATAACTTCAATACTATATGGAAGATTGTATCATAATAAATCAACTTCAAACAAGTGTAAAATCAATCAAAGGATGTTGACATAGATGAAATCAAAATGATTTGAGAGAAATATATCTTTTATTTAGAAATCATTTAAAAGGAACATAATTATAGAAAACACATATTTTGAAAATATTCTTATAGTATTGTAATGGAATATTTGAAGGATTTATAGTGGCAGAAAATAGCCTCACCCGGCGTATAAGTTAAAAAATATTCATATTTTAATTTGTCGAAAAGGTCATAAAGTTCCTTGTTTGGAAAATGAAGAAAAGATTACATTATAAATATTACTACAAATTTTTAAATTACGTTAACCCATAATCTAGGAAAATGTAATTTTTTTTGAAAGAAATTTTTAAGAACCACAGTTGTGGATGATGAAGATGTCCCGGTAAACACTCATGTATAAACAATCTCGATTAATGAATAGATTATAGAATTAACCCTTACCTTGTAATTTTTCTTGGTTGAGGGTACATTAAATTATTTTATAATAGTTAAATTGTTGTTATTAAATTATACCCGAACCACTTACGTAAATATGATATCATTTAGCATCTCTTAACATTGCTTTGTTAATAGTATTTTAGTAGTATCATCATTTTGGGTGTTAACGGATTCGTTTTACATTATATTTTTTGTTACATAAGTGATGTTTGTTATGGATGGGATGTATTTTATTCATATCCATAATGATATTATTTTCTTAAGCATTATTTTTCTAATAATAAAATGAAATTTATTCTTGAATGGTTACGATGGGGAATGAATCTCATCGCGTTCGTGGAGACGGTAATCCTTACGTATACACGAGCAACAATACCATTTTATTCATGGTGGAATTGTATGTAATTGGATGGTATATCATATATACAAAATAATTAACATATTATATTTATTATTTAATTCCATTATACTTATTATTATATACATTAAAAATAATTATGTGTTGAATAACAAACTACACCATGACGTAGAGACCGTAATCCGTACGTACACACGTATGGTGAATTTGTTAATCATAGGAAGGAAATAATAATGATTATAGATGTAAAATATTTATAATAACATCACAGAATGTAGAATATATTATATTTATTATTTTGGTATAGATACAACAAAGAAAAAGGAAGTGTAAGAAGAAAGGAACTTTGAAAGAGGTGATGAAATTATTACCTCTTCTTCAGGTACTTCCATTTGATGTGATCAAACGAGCTCCATAGGTTGGATTTCTGATCAATGTAATGCCTCTATGTTGAAGTGAGGGTATTTGGGAGGATATTTGGGTAGGGTCTGGCCAAGGAAAATGGAATTGGAGTTGTGATTTTGAGAGAAGGGGAAGTACCATTTTATAAGAGAGGTGAGGGTCACATTAGAAAATACTTGAAATGTTATTTTATTGTACAATCATATTTAGTTTATAATGGATACAAAAGGATTATTTCGTGGATAGGGTGGGGATGGTTCGAAAAACACAATACCAATAGTTTTTATATAGGTTTAGGTCACCATATTAACCCTATCTTTTAGATTTAACACTTAATTAAATAGTTTAACTTTTACCTTTTATTCTTGTATTATTATAGAAAATGGTTAATAAACATACTATAAAAGCCAAGAGGACACAAGGTGGTTTATTATTCAAATATATAACATTATATAAGGCCTTTTGAAGAACATTATATATTTAGGAATATTATATCAGATAATAATATCGTATTTTAAAAAAAACCATTTATGTCAATTCTGACACTATTTAGTATTTGTTTTTTCTGAATTCCATAAAAGAATTATTACTTCTAAAAAAATTCATTGAATCAACCCTAACATATCGTATTAATCTATTAAATTCGTGGATGGAATAAAAAGTACCAATTTATAATTATTTTAAAATTTAAAATATCAATTATTTTAACCTTTCACTAATAAGGTAATTACTGCATCATCAGTGTTTCATAAATAAATTTAATTATTTAATGTGTAAAAATAATAAATAAAGTAAAATTATATATTAGATATTTTTAAATTTATAATGAATATTTATAGTAGAATTTATCATATGTATAACCCTATATTAAAAATGTGTGAGTTTTGAATATTTGAATTCAACACTTTTAACTCTTCTTTAAATTAAATAATAATAAATTTCCTAATCTAATCCAAGAGGAACAAAAGGATAATATTTTATTCCTAAGGTTTATTTTAGTTGAAATAAACTTATGCAATAGAATTATGACATGTGTTAGGGTAATAATAATATAATTTGTACCTTTAATTACTATATTTACTTTTAATAGGGGTAAATAAATTTCAAAAGAAACTATTCACCAATGTTTTTCATCTTATTGAACCATATTTTACATACTCATATCAATTGTGTCTCTAGAATTTTTGAAATTCAATTAACAGAAGAAATAAAATTATGTTTAATGCAAATTTTCAAATGTTCCCAGAAGTTGTGTAAAAAACATTAAAAAGTTCAATAATATTTTATACATTTAAAATTATTATAAAATTACTCAAATGAATTACATTGAGCTAATATAGGTATTATGTATCTATTTTGAATAAAAATAAATTTAAATAATATTAATAATTATTTAAATAAAAAGACACTTTAAATAGTAATTTAGTGGTTTTCACTATTCATCAAAAAATGTATGTTTTCAGAAAAATACAAAAAATTCACCCTAAGCTAATTTTGATATTATGAATAGAAAAATGAAGTCCATTTTGAAAAATAAAATTTATAAGATATAAGAAAGTGTCTATTACTATTCATAACCGCTAGTTTGATTGGTTGTGGTGTGTTAGAACTCGTAGTTGCGTACAACGTAAGCTATTGCATTATTCAAAGAGAATCAAACTGTGGAAGCTTGATGTGTTACACTGAACCGCAGCTAATGATCACCATGAAATCATTATATCATCCAAAAATACATGAAATCCCAACTCTCAACCTATACCAATCATCCCATCAGTATCCCATCATCATAATAAAAATCATAGCACTTTTCCTATTTCTACCATCTAAGTATATCACATAATTATAATAGGAATTGTCACATTTAATCAAATGTTATGTATCCTCACAAACAATATTTTACCACATATTCACCACTGAGAATCATGTTATATCCTAGATCGAATAAATACCAAAACTCGACATAATGAATTTACCAAAACAATTGTAAATTCAATTTCTTTATGAATAAATACATTCCTTATATATTAATGTAGTAATGAAAAAAAATTCACCATTTGAGTTATTTATTATCTTCGTAATATATATCCTATAATATTTGGAAGACTATTAAATTTTTTTTCCATTGATAATATATCAATTTTATTGTTACTATATATATTAGTATATTAAAGGTTATGATAAAGTATAATGGACGTAGATGGAAGAAATTACGTCCTTGACCAGCAGGATCTTACCCTATGAATATAATTTAGGAGAGCTTCCAAGATATATGGAATCACTAGTATTTTCCCATTACCAAGACCACGTCAGGATTCAATATCTAAAACATGAGAAAAATAAGTTATGAGAGAAGTTCAAGATTATCAAGATCATGGACTAATCAAAGTTCACCAAACAACCCCAAGAAATCACCATTATCCCACACCTTACCCTTATGGTTTTTTTAAGAAGCAGAAATGTATCCATACCCTAGTGTTATTAATTTTCATATTCAATGTTTTTTATAAAATAATTAAAATATTTATCCCTTTTTATTATTACTGTATATATATTTAAATTTTATTATTATTTAGTTAAAGTTAGATTTTATATAAAGAAACCATAACTGTATTTTTGTACAATATATGGTTTTCATTAAAACCCACATTTTTCTAAATTCATGAATTTAAAAAAAATGATAGTTTCATGAAATATTCCTAATAAATGTTTTTTATTTAATTATAAATTATAATTTAATTTAATAGGGACCAATGAAATTTTTACAAGGTTTAGAAAGATGCTACTATCATAGAAACACATATTTTCAAGTAAAAAAAATTTAGTTAAAGGTTTAAAATCTCATATTTATTAAAAAACATTGTTAAAAAAATTATTTTAAAAACCAACACAATGAAATTAGCTAGTTCTGAATCATTCATAATTTTATGATGGATTATAATTCTTTGGAAAAAATTAATTAATTTATAAATATATGGTCTGTATTATGACAACTTAATCACCAAAAAATGATGTTTCAAATGATATAAAATGAATCCATAACAAAATAAATATTTACCATTTTAGATAATGTGATTTTAATGAAATTGGATTATTTTTATACACAATTATTGAATCATATAGATCCTATATTATATACTGATGTTTTAATATCAATTTTTTTGAGCATTACTCAATTTAACTTCACCAATGGTATTATTTTATTATTATTAATTACTAGACTTATAGAATATTGAGAACCACTCTTAGTCTAGAGAAACCATGGAAAAACCATGTTATGGTTTTTGGTTGGGATAATTTTATTATATATATTCCAAAACCTAAATTTTGATATTAATAAAAAATTACCACATCTTTAATTTTAATTTCCCACCCAACTTTACACTCATTATAATGAACAAAACTAGAGAGGTAACTAAACTAGTATCCAAGCCAATTCTCTACTAATATGAATGGTGTTTTCAATCCCAAAATGCTTGTGTCAATTACCCAACTATCAAAAAGAATGTGGTAGGATCAATTTCACCCAACTACAAAAAATATTTTCTAATAACTATCCAAATTAAAGATAAAAAAGTGAGATATCAACATGCAGAAGATAAAAGTATAAATAATATAAAAAACTAAACTAAACAGATAAGACCATGAAGGAATAAACCTAGAAACTCTATCCAACAAGTAGGCCACATGTCCCACTAGACTAAAAAATCTTCCAAGTCCCAATTAAAAAGCCCCCTCACCACCCTGAGTGGTTCATTACCTTTTACGGACCTAGAATATGAAAACCAATAAATTATCAAAGGAAAAGGTATGGTGTGAGAATCAAATCCCAATTGGATTTCACCAAGTTATTTCATTTGTAGTTACTTATAAAATAAACCAATTAGGCACAAATTTAAATAAAAGCATGGCATGATAATATTTTCAAAATTCATAACATAACATGATTTTCAAAATTATTAAACGACTAGTACAAAGTGGGTATAAAAGAAAAACTTCCACAATGAAATCTTATCATTTTATAAAAATTTTCATGGACATGAATTTCTATAAAAACTAATAGGTATCCATATCAAAATAAGTATAAATAAATAATTTTAGAAATCATTTAAGTGAGGACTAATTATTTAAATAATTTATATTTAATAATTTTCAAAATTTTCACATTAGATGTATGTATGTTTATCAAAACATGCATGAATAACATAATATTTTCAATCATTATCTTGTACACATTTTAAAATAATCACACCATGGATATAAAACTCTATGATTATTCAGTAAATCCATATTACAAGGCTTGTAGAGTTTTGGTGAGTTACATCTCTAGGTGTGCACACATCCATATGATCAATACAAGGGAGAATATGAATAAATCATAGAAGAATGATTCTTTTCCCTCCACCCATTGGGTAGTTTGATGATTCTTCATACAATTATTTCTATAATATATATATCCACCTAAAAACTAACAAGACTCTCATGTGCATTAGAGTTATCAAATACTCATATGATTTTCTTTTATATCAACCAATGAAAATCCATCAGATCATTCATTTTAAATCATCCCCTTGTTTAATGTTACAAAATAATAATTTCATTTAAAAAAAACTAAAATAATTTTTTTATAAAAAAAATAATTAATTTTATTTTAGAAACAAACATCAAATGGTTTTTATAAAAAATTCATACACAACATTTCAAATCATATAATTTTAAATGATAAAAATTTTCGTGCCTTTATATGTCATCAAAACCATTCTTTTAAAAAAATTCATGCCTTTCATTCTATAAAAACAATATCTCTTTCAATCATAATTTCAATTCAAGAACATTTTTTAGAATCAAAAATTAATTTTCAATATCAACTATCAGGGGCTTACTTGACAAACACCATGAAATTTTAAAACCAATTATCAATTTTTCAAATAAAATCATAAAAATAAATAAGTAATTAATTTCAAATTATGAAATAAAAAATGGTTTAAATAGATAGGAATTTCCTTTGGAAATCACCTACATTAGGAACAATATCATAAAACATGAACAATGGATCCACTATAAGAAACATGAGGATTTCCATGAAACAAGAATAAAGGAAACCCCCAAAAATACACTTTTGTCAATAAAGCTATATCTAGATTCCAAAAAATCATCCCAAGAGGATAATAAAAACTGATGTAACATTGGTTCAAGTATTTTTAAAAATACCACATGTATCAATGTTCATTGAAAGGATAAACCAAAATAAAACAGTATTTTGTTTTTAATTTTAAATATAATCTTGAATGTTTAAGGTTTAAAATCATTTAAAATAGGATTTATGTTAATTAATGGTTCAAAATAAATAAATATCCATATATTTGGGTATTTAAAATCATCAACATGGAATTACATGTTATTATAGAAAAAAAGAATGAAAATATGAATTCAAAAACATTTTTTTATAAAATGGTTTTTGTTTTAGGGTAGTATTGATTGACATTATATAGATCATATATTCCATATATTGTTTAGGCATTTTACCCATATAAAGATCTCACATCTATAACTACTAATATTAAATCGTTGTATAACCATATGAAACTTCTAGTTAACCTGAAATTACCTTTGAAACTCATCATTACCCATACATTGTAGAACAACACACATAAATTACCTTATGTTGGTCTAGAAAACCCTTACATGAGAAGGGAAAACCTCAGGTTATCCTTATAGAACCCTTAAGAATCATGAGATACCCTTAAATAGTGAGGGTTTAACTTTCTAGAACCTTTAATAAAAATAGTTCAGCTTTACATAACACCTATGTTTACCCTTAATCAACCTGGATGAAAAGTACTCGACCCTTATGGAACACATATAAAAGGTAGTTTACCCTTATGTAGTGCATGGATTACCATTACATAATTCCTATGATTTCACCCTTACCCTTATAAAACAACTGTTTTACCCTAATATAACAATTTTAAAATCGGGGTTACCTTTATTAAACCCCACAAAAATAACCCTACTTAATGGTAAGATACATTTACCCATACGAACAACCTATACCATACGTAAAGGTAAAAATTAAGTTAGAATTTATTCAACTTCCTTACAAATTATTTATAAAATAAATAAATATTTATTTAATTATTATAAAAAAGGGGATTCTTCAATTTTCCCAACCATAACAATTTTAGTCCCAAAAAAGCTTCTAGTCCAAAAGATATAAATAATGAGACTAAAAGAACTCACATACTAAACTTGAGTAATATACATTATATGAAATAGAATAAGGAATATTTTTTTTTACGTGCTTGGAAAAAAAATTAAAACGCAATAGGTTAAATTTTTCTAAATAAACAGTAGGCACAAAGGTGGCATTGTTGATGTCTCCTTTGTGTTGATGAAAAAAGGTGGCATCACCAATGCCACATTCACTCCCCTGCACCACCTTTGGCCTGGATTGATGACATCGAAAATGAGAAAGGGGGGATGTGAGCTTTGGCCTCTGGGTAAGGAGAAAGGAGGCACCTCTAAATCCGCCTTTGCCATGTCTCCCTATAATAGGGCACCCCACCTTCTCCTTACTAGATTATCCTCTTAATCTCTCCTAAACCCTCTTCTTCTCTCTGTAAAAAATTCATTTTCTGTATGGGTTTTTGCGAAGCCTCATTTAGAGGTATTTTTATTTATTTAATTTAATGTTTTTTATTTATTTAATTGAATTTATTTTAGATTTAAATATTTTATTTTTTAAGTAGTTTAGTTAGATCTAAATATTTTTTAAATTTTGTTGTGTAATTAATTATATATAGTTTGAAATAATTATTCTTAGTAGCATAGATTATGTATAGATTATGTATTGATTAACATAAGATTAACATAGGATTAAGTATTGTGAGATTTTGGTTTCATAAATATTATGTGGTTATCTAAGCAATGAAATCCTTATCTGGATATAAACAAGTAGATGTGGCTCTATCACATATGTACCTAGGTGTGAAAAATCCGACAAGGAGTTTCAGGCATGACCCCAGGTATCCTGATACATGACAATGATCCTTGCTTTACTCCTGGTTTGTCATTATTGGGGGATATGCTGAAGATGATTCATATTTTCTTTATAAACTACTAAAATATCTAAGAAAAGAAAAATTATTATATTTATCAATGATAAAATGATAATTATGATGTTATAGAATGAAATATGGAAAAAACCATTAACGAATAAATGCTATTATTAGTAATTAAAGATGTTTATGTAGTTTAATTAGTTTTATATACTTTAGAAATAATATTTGTGATTAGTAATGACTAATTATAGATTAATTAATCATAACATAGGAGTAAAAATGAATACATATGATTAGTAAATTATAATTATCTAATTAATATAACATGATTACGGATTAAAGAATAAATAATTAAATAATAAATTAATAATGATTAACTAGTTATTGAAGAATTAGTGATTAGTTAAAAAATTAATTATTAGTAATTAAATATGTTATGTATTAAGTAGTTTAATTAGTTATAAATTGTTTAGAAATAATTATTATTGTTATTAATGATTAATTATATATTAATTAATTATAACTTCAGATTAAAAGTGAATACATATGATTAGTTAATTTTAATTAACCAATTAATATAATATGACTAGTATTAAAGAATAAATAATTAAAGAATAACATAATAATGATTAACTAGTGATTAATATTTTATATAAAGAAATATTACTAGAATATTTTAGGGTAGAGAAAGGAATCCTAAAATTTCATTCTAATAAATATTATATGGTCAACCCTAATTTTTAATATTCATTACACTATCATAATTTTGATGAAGGGAACATTTTTGACGTAAAGAGTCATGTTTGCCTGTGTGTACTGCTATGGGGGCGTTATTCAAATTGGACAAGGATATTCATATAGTACACAACCAATAATGGTGGTCAGTATAGCTGATTGTGTAACCATAAGTGACCTTCAAGATAGAAATCATGGTTCTTTAAATTTGGGACCCGATCAAGAGACCAAGTCTATGAGATATAGACATTTGAAATTCCTGCCAAAACTGTGGCATCTAGCTTGTCCATTGGTTGCTGATGTGTAGTGGGTCCATGAAATTACTTTATTTTCGCAATAGTCAGATGGTACCATGGTGGATTTATACGTTGTTGTTTCTTCTATACAAAAACTATTTCCAATTGTACCAAGATGTTGAATTAAAATAGTGGATGAAGACAGTCCAGCCCATGAAATTTAGCCTACTCCAAATGATGCAGCAGAAGGGGAAAACCTAGATGATCTCCTAGATATATATTCCAATCCGACATTTCATGGGGTGTTTCTTAGCGAAGGATCAGATGGTGACAATAGTGCTGATGAGGAGGGATCAAATGAAGTTAGGAAGAAGGTTTTCATAAATGCATTAGTTGTACATCGACCTCGATCTAAAATAAATCATCCACCACTACTTTCATCTTGGTCAGAAGAAATGAAACGTGTTTCTGAATTCGACAATTATGTTCTCACACCGAAAACTGAGTTCCCTAGATTTGTACCGGATAGGTTTTTTGAGTTGGAAAAAACCTAATATATTGTAAGGAATGTTCCAAGTAAAGATGCATTAAAAATCACAGTAAATATATTTCACATTGAGAAGAATTGTAGCTATATATTTCATTAATAAAGCTATAATAAATATGTCATATGGTGTGAGAATAATGGGGTTGATTTTATATTTTTCTGGAGGGAAATTCTAGACAATACATTTGGAGGTTAGAGAATCTTGAGGATTGAGGCAGCTCATACTTGCATTCAGCCAAGCCTCACACAAGATAAAACCTCATTGGATGTAGAATGTTTGTCATATTTTGTCGTTGAGATGATTATGACATTTCAATATGTTCTAATATCCCTTGTTCAAGAGAGGATTCAATAGAAATATGGTAAAAATATTTCTTATAATATGGCATCGATGAGGAAACAAAAGGAAATTGTGATGGTTTATAGTGATTGGGATGAATCATATCTTGTGTTGCTACAATTTCTATCCATACCGAGGCATCATAACCACGTTGTATTGCATCTGGATACAAACGAACATGTTTCCCATGATAGAAGACTTGATCCCTCTCATATTCAATTTCATCGGTTGTTCTGGGAATTCATTCCATGTATCTCTCCATTTCGTTTTAGCAAATAGTTCATTCAGATTGGTGGAACATTTCCATACGGGAAATACAAGGGCCAATTGTTGATTGTATAAAACTAGGATAGAAACCATTCACCTATTCTGCTTGCATTTTCCATTGTAGATAAAGGGATCTATGAATCATGGAGTTGGTTTCTTGCATGTATCAACAACCATTTCACCAATATTCCAGGTGTTTGTTTGATATCAGATTGCCATATAAAAATTAATGAGGAAATCAATGTGGATCTTGATACATGGAGATACCCAAATGCACATCATCAGTTCTGTATTAGACAGATTTCGAGAAATTTTCATAAACAATTCCACAACAAACAGACGAAGAAGGCAATCACGAGGCTTGGTACACATTGTATTTTATATTTTTTACTATTTCAACTTAATGATAAAATAAAATTATGTGAAATTTCATCTATTCTGTGTAGCATATGAGTGGGACCAACAATTATTTGAAGAAAATTCGTAACAAACCTGCTAGGCTCATCAAGAAGTTTATGATTATATGATGTGGTTTCCAAAAGAAAAATGGACATTGGCATATGATGGGGGGAAGAGGTACAATCACATGATGACAAACATTGTGGATTGAATCAATGGAGTCTTCAAAGGTCTTCGAAAGATACCTATAAAGACGTAGTTCAGAAGGCATTATATTGATGTGGGAAGTACTTTAATGATAGAAAAAATCATCAAATAGAATATAGCAGGGGACATGGTATAGAAGAAACATTCAACGAGAGGTTGAAAAGAATATTGATGAAGCTTTTGGTTATCATGTATTCCTTTTTTGATGAGAAGACTCTCGATTTGAAGTTGAATAGTGTTGAGACCCCATCACAAATCGCATCGGTGAAAAAATGGTGGCATGACAAGAAAAAGCAATGCCAATGTAGAAATTCTCAGGTCTTACGGTTTCCATACACAAACTCCACAACATGTGCCTAAATGAACATATCATGGGATAAATATGTTGGTACAATGTACTGGATGGATACCATTGCTAAATGTTATCTTGCACCATGGACACCTATTGGGGAGTATCATTATTTCCCCATTCCCGAAGGTCGGTCTATAGAAATACCTGACATCAATCGGTTGCATCCTCATGGGAGACCGAAGGCCGGTAGGATGCGTAATAAGATGGGTTGGCATCAAGAACAAGGGAAGATTTTGAGATGCACAATATTTCATAAAGAAGGTCATAACCAGAAACGACACCCTAACGTTGCTGGGTCTAGTTCATTGTCTCAGCCAGAATGATGCATTTTATTCAATGTGACATTATAATATTATAAATTAAATGTTGTTATCTCTTCTTTTTTTTTCTTGGTTTTCTAAACCCCAAAACCCTAAAGCAGAACACTTTACCCAGAAAAATATTTCTTAAACACTAATATCAGAATTCGAAACCCTAAACCCTCACAACTGAACCATAACCTAAAAACTTATATCCATTACCGTGGTTTTTGATAACATTATGCCCAATATTTTAATAAACATTTATTTAACAAAATAATAGTATCATAATGATTATCATATGTTATTCAATATAGAAAATTAGACAAATTCCTAAAACATCATTAGTAATTAATATGGTTTATCTTAATCCAATCAAAAATTAGTTAATCATAAATCTCCTCCAAAATATGTCTAACCAAATTCAAGACCTAATATTTTTTGAAATATTGTCTCTACAATTCTAAAAATTAGTATGCCATTATTCCAAAAATATATATCTTAGTTACACATACCTAATATATAAATACCCTATTAATCTTAAATCCTTAATAAATACATGAATTCTTTCAATAATTAACTTTATCCTTATTCCTTAAATAAAATCTTAGATAATAGAATTTATTTCATAAATCCAAAAGTAGAACACAAATACCTTATTGTAAATTAAATGTTGTTATCTCTCCTTCTTTCTCTCGTTTTTCTAAACACCAAAACCCAAAAGAAGAACACTTTATGTAGAAACATCTTTCATTACCCTTAATATCCGAATTTGAAAACCTAAACCCTCAAACCTAAACCCTATCCCAAAAATAATAAACCTAAACGCTAAAACCATAAATAAAATCCAAAAACCTAGATATATTCCCTTAAAGAATGTATCAATTGATAAAATTATTAAAAAGAAATTTTCATAAATAAAATTCATTCACTATGTAATTCATTCCATCTATTTTCTTCTCTTCGTTCCTCTTATTATCATTATTTCATTCAGAACCAAAAGACATGGAGAATTATATTTATTGTAGTCAAAATAACTTCATAAAACAATGTGAATAATCATGTCATGTCTTTCAATAAATAATTCATTCAATTATTCTAACCATAAGGTTAAATATACATTTTACATTTACAACTCATTTATTTTGTTTATATGAGTATGGATGATACCATAATACTCACTCAGCAGCGTGCCCATATTTCACAGGTCGTGTTAGAGGGTGGTGAGGATCGATTGATCAAGGTATGTCGAGCAAACCATTTCTATCACAGAGAGACTCCACGTGTCATTAGACCATACATGCATCATGCTAGCTTCTATGGCCTTGTAGTATCATATTTCACATTTGCAGACCATCACATACTTTATTCCATCATTTAGAGGTGGATTACAGATACATGCACATTCCACCTAGATGAGGGAGAGATGATATCACCCTCAAGGATGTGGTGGTTCTTCTTGGTCTTCCTATCCAGGGGATACCCGTTATTGGACTCACTCGTGTAGCTTGGCCAGACCTTGCTCAATGCTTGTTAGGCGTTGAGATTTTGTTCGACCGTAGGCATAAAGATGGAGCTTCCATATCTACGCCTCGATTGGAGTAGTAGATTCCACATTTACAGGATGATGATGATGAGAATATTTTCATGCGTTATGCCTGTGCATATATATTATGGATCATTTTCCATACCATGTGTAATGATCACTCAAGGATTAATG
Organism: Viscum album; assembly: GCA_963277665.1. Taxonomy (NCBI): domain Eukaryota; kingdom Viridiplantae; phylum Streptophyta; class Magnoliopsida; order Santalales; family Viscaceae; genus Viscum; species Viscum album. Next base: position 435,855,800 of record OY728161.1, read on the forward strand.
TGCACATGATGTATTAACCCAAACTAGTGGACTTTGATCGGGCCGATACATACAGCTGGGGATCATCCTGCTCAGCATACACATACATATCATTATGCAGGATGTCCCATAGGTACTGTACATGTCCTGGAAGATGCATCATCCTTATTCAGATGTGGGTATGAAAGTAGATTCCCATATTCCGCCCGGATCATACTGGTCAGCCTGTCGGGATGGAGGTGTTGCATGACGCTCCATGTGGATGCTGGTATGATCAGTCATTTTTATTGGTATCTAATGCTACTATGAGTTAATGAATTTATTTTATCATTATTTGTCACTATCGATGATTTATTTTACAGGTGGTGTCCGTGACACAATTTTGACGTGGTTCTAAGACATCATTTGGGCGTATATCGGCCCCAGTTGGAATGTCTCTTGCCGGATCAGGTATGTATATACAGTCTATCACTGTCTAACATATTTAATAATAGCATCAATTTTGGGTTCTATTTAGGTGTTTTTTTTGACAAAGTCACATGTCATTTCAAATTTCATGGATTCTATTCTATAGTATTATGTACAAGTTTCTAGCATACTGCACTTTTGGGATTGAGGATTATATGGTTGTAGTCTCGCTCATTTGTTTCCATATTATTCAGTGGCAACAGCCTGACTGTGCCATGCACTAGTTTTTCTATACTCAGCCGATTCCACTACCATCGAGAGAGACAATGTGGATTCATGGGATAAAGCTGACAGGGAGGTAGGATGATGACTAGTACCATGTACATGCCAGCTTTATCGACTGCAGGCACATACATGATGAGATTCATATTTAGGGTTTTCATACAAATCGATTCTTTATTTCAGAGTAGTTTCAATATGAGCCATGGTATAGAATGAAGTCTATACTATATCTTATCCAACCCGACATAGAGATGCAGAGGATGGTAAGTCAATAAATTTCCATTAGTTTTTTATTGAAATATTTTCTAATTCAATATGAATCTTTTTACAGGGATTTATCACAGAGAATCTTGTTCGCATGAGTGATAAAGAGGAGAATGGGTTCTTTATCCCGGAAGCCATCCGTGCTATAGCTCTTGAGGCAAGGGAATCATTTTGTGCGCTTTCTGGGAGCATCTTCGCACATCCGGCCCGGAAAGAGGAGGTTCCTACCCCATAAGAACATCCTACAGCTGGTGCTGGTGCGAAGGAGCCACGACCTTGACTACGTAGTCAACTTCATACTGCACGTGAGGCCTCACCTCTTCCAAAGGCAGAGGTCGGCCCTCTAGTAGTCCAGGAGCATCTGATTCAAGATGTGCCTCAGGTGGAATGGGATCCCTATTTCATGACATGATATCCACAGTTCATTCCATCATGGGTTCTAGATCATCCACATTCTTGGGATCCATCACAGCCTTGGGTTCTAGATCCATTGCAGTCTTGGGGTAGAAATTTATCGTAGGCTTTGTTCCCCACTGTGATAGAGGCAGGTCCTTCTACCACCCTAGTGGTAGAAGGACCTGAAGGGATGTACGAGATGCATCTGAAAGCTCCACCCACTGACACACAAATAAAGGATACTTCAGTCAACGTTACAGTGCTAGAGGATATGCCTTCTCCATTTCATCAGACTCCCCAACACAATGAATGCGGATTTCCTATTTTCAGACCACCATGTGGGACATAATCTCCTCTCCACAGACATAGACATTGAATGTACATGTTTATTTTCTTGTTTTATGTCTACTGAAATGAAAATACTATTATTACCATTATCTCTTCTTATATGTTTATCCAGTATGTCAGTTTTAATTTACATTTTATGAACTTTTTAAATTTGACATCATTCAAATTCGAATACTTGAAACATAGAATTAATTAGTAAATTTATTGAAAAAAACAATAAAAGATTAAAAAAATATACACTTTAAAAAAAATTTAAATAAAATTTAAAAGATCGATTAATCATCTAAAATGTTGTTGAATCTAAACAGTTTCATAAATAAAATAAATTAATGATAATGAAAGTATTTTATGAAAATAACTTAGAAGTGGGAACAAAATGAATTAATATCGAGGAGGATCCTATACCACCCACTATACTTTGAAAGCCTATAAAATATAAACTATATTACCCATATAAATAAAAATAAAAAATTCAACCACTTTTTATATGTTTAATCAGTGTTTAAAATATCATTACTATAGGTCTTACAGTTTATATTATTTAGGATAGAAAAGGCACGTACTTGAAACATTTTTATGTTTTAAGTAGGTGTATTAGAAAACTTATAAATTAATTTTCATCAAAATTTTGTAAGAAATTATTTTTTTTTGGAATTATTTTTATATGATTAATATATGTTTAAAATTTAATTCCTATCGGTCTTATAGTTATATTATACAGGCTAGATAAGGAACATACTTGAAATATTTTTACGTTTAAAGTAGGTGGATTAAAAATTTTGTAATTCTTTTTCATCAACATTTGGTAATAAATTCTTTTAATTTTAAACAATTTGTTATATGTATAACAAATTTATAAAATTTCATTCATATCAGCCTTATAGTTTATATTATATAGACATGAAAAGGCACATACTTGAAACATTGTTAAGTTTCAATTAGGTGGATTAGAAAGCTTATAAATTAATTTTCACCAATATTTTTTAGATGTTTTTTTTATTTTGGACTACTTTTTATTTTTTTATGCAATTTTTAAAATTTTATTCATATATTTCTTATAGTTTATATTAAATTTGATAGTAAACTCACGTACTTGAAACATTTATATGTCTCAAGTAGGTTTATTATAAAGCTTTCAAATTATTTTTTATCAACATTTTTAAGAAATTCTGTTTATTTTCGACTACTTGTTATATGTCTAATCAATGTTTAAAATTTCATTCATATTGGTCCTATTGTTAATATTTTATAGGTTAGAAAAGTCACGTACTTGAATAAAAGATAAATTCTGATGATACATTATGTTATATAAATATATATATATATACAACCATACGAACATAATAATAAAACATTAAAATTTTAAATATATAAAAAATAATTAAACTATAAGGGAAAATTTCTATTTTATGGAAAAATATGCATCAACAATTCCTCCTTTAAGTGGTATTTTAAAAAAAACAACATAGGTTGTTTGAAAAAAAAATTGTAGAAAGTGTATAAAAACATAGAATAAGGATTTCCCAAAATCATCCACCCAATAAAAATCTACGAAAAAAGTCTAACATGAATTCTATAGTAAAATTTATGTATAATTAACAAGGTCAACACTTGTGTCAAAAAAACAAATGAGAGGAACCAAAAAACAAGTAGAAAGAATCGGGGACCTCTCATAGGGAACCCCACCATTTAATGATTCACCATAATTGTGTAAGATTAGGAAAAAACACTTCTCTTTATCTTAAACAAGTGAATTTGATCCCTTGTAACAATTAAGAATCCAAAAAATAAAACAGAAACCACATGGAATATAATATCCCAAATAACTCAAAGATTCCAAAAAAAGAGACAACACAATGAAGATCCATCAATGATTCAACCATCCACAATATAGTGAAAGAAATGATAAGAATTTATACCCCATGAATGTACTAATTAGTAACCTGGTTTCTTCATCACCAATCATAACCCTTTGATGGTTTTATTGAATCATGTAACTGAACCTTTGAGTTCCGATTCCATCATGAATAAATTTAATCCTAGTCACCCATTTATAGTCCTATAGCATATCTATGTTATTCCAGAATATGTTTGAAAGAACAGGGTTAGTGCATGAATATGGAATTGAAATCTCTTGAGGGGTATCATCTATTATATCAATTATATGATCTATCCATTAGGGAAAAAATATAATACCTACGAATAAAAACTAACCTGAACGCTATCAAGAACTAACCATAGGAAGACACCCGTGTAAGGAAGTTGTTGGAGGGATTTTGAATAACAACATCACCATACATCTAGAGGTTCCCATCATAATATTCCATTCCATCCCTAGGAATAAAATCCACCACAAAAGATTCAAAAAATTCAATATAAAGTCCAACACATTTCCAATATAGTACAAGAAAAAGGTCTAAGAAATATATCTTAATAAAGTGAAACTATAATCACAATTACAACCAATTTCTACATAAGAACATAAAGAAAAGACATAATCCCATCCAAATGGAAAACTCACACTAGTATTTCATAAGAATATGAATGTATCTAACTATAGGAATATATCCTAGAGATTAATGTTCATGATTAAGGGAACCATAATTCCCAAATACATTTTCACTAGATCTTGATCAATGAATTCACACAGAAGAGGAGGGATGACATTTTAATATTGAAAATTCCATATTAGATATATCCACATCATATATCGATTTACCTCAAAATTTCACATATCGAACTCAAATCATCAAAATTTCGGAAATCTAAAAAAGTGATACAATATTTGTAATGACTACAAAACCAGTTTTTTCATCTCCTTGATTGAATTAAAAAATGAGACTAAAAAAACATAAAATTTTCAGACAAAAACAAAGATAAAATAAAGAAAAATTCTATTTTCATAATTGATACAAGGAATAAGATGTTCACCAAGAACCAATGAGATGCAAAAATGAAAAATCAAATTTCATCCACTACAACATCTTATACAATAAGCTAGATAAATATCAACCATGACTAGAAACCCATTCACATAATGAACACTGACAATCTGAGGTATATTGCTAGTTGAATTTTGGATTCATGAATATTTTTCCTCATTATTTAGGAATTGAGATCCCTAAAAAGGACTTCCTATTTCAATTTCAAAATTTATATAACATCTTTATGTTACTAAAGTGGTCACACCTTTTATAAACTCTTTTATCATTCAAATATGAATTCGTATGATAAACATATTTCCACACTGGTAACCCATGGATATTCCTCTTTATTTCCTGAGATTAGTTCCCCTTATAAACCAAAATACATGTTCCATCAGATGTAACACCCCAAGCTTCCATTTTATGCTTCTCTTTGAATAATACAACAACTTCTGTTGTACGCAACCCTGAGTTCTAGCACCCCACGAACAAACAAACTAGCTGTTTAAAAAGAAGTTATGAATAATAATTCCATCGTTTTGAAATTTTATAATTTTTTTCACAATGGACTTGATTTTTGGATTCATAATATCAAAATTATCTTTGGTTGATTTTTGGTATTTTTATGAAAACATTCCACTTTTGATGAATAGTGAAAACCACTACATTATTGTTCAAAGAAGAATTTTTATTTAAAAAATTATTTTTAATCTATATATATTTTAAATGAAAAACATAAACATAATACCTATATTAGTATAATGTAATTTATTGGAGTCATCTTAGAATAATATTTGATATATAGAATTTTATTGAACTTTTTAACGTCTTTTACACACTTTTTGGAACATTCACAAATTTGTATAAAATTTAATTTTACCACTTCTATGAATTGAATTTCAAAAATCCGATAGAAATGGTTGTCATCAGTATGTAAAATGTGGTTCAATAGGATGAAAATAATTTTTGGTGAATAGTAACTTGTGAATTTATTTACCAGGGTTAAAAGTAAATAGTGTAATTAAAGGTAAAAATAATATTATAATTACCCAAACACATGTCCAAATTCTATTAAATAAGTGTATTTCGACTAAAATCAACCTTTGAAAAAAACAATATGACCCTTTTTGATCCACTTAGATTGGATTTGGACATTTATTATATTTTATTTAAAGATGATTTAATAGTGTTAAATTCAAATTTTATTATGTATGGAATTTTTAATATAGAGTTATACATAAGATAAATTTGACTATAAATATTCATTAGAAATATAGAAAAATTCCTAAATCCGGGTATTTTATTTATTATGTTTAGAAATTAAATAATTAAATTTATTTATGACACAATGATGGCTTAGTAATTACCTTATTAATGAATGACTAAAATAATAAGTGTTATAAATATTAAAATAAATGTAAATTGATTTTTTTTATTCAATAAATGAAGTTTCAAGGTGAATATGACATGTTAGGGTTGAATCGGTGTATTTTTTTCAATATAGTCAAGCTGTTATGACTTTTACAAAAACCAAATACTAAATATTGTTAAAATTGACATAAATGATTTTTTAAAACAAATACTATGTTATTAAATGATATAATATTTCAAAAAAATATTAGATTAGGCCAAAAGAAATATATAATATTAGATATTTCATTCATTATCCACTTGAGGTTATCTTGGCATTTTATTGTAACTATATTAACCATGTTGAAAAAAAATAAAAGAAGACATGGTAAAAGATAAACTATTTAATGAAGAGTTAAATATAAAAGATAAGGTTAAATGGTGACCTAAACTTTTCTAAAACCTATTTGTTGAAAGTATTTCGACCCAACCCCACCATATCATAGAAATTAATTAATTTTGAGCTATTATAAATCAATAATTATTTTATAATATATATATATTTCAAACTCCTCCTAAAGTGCACCTCACCTCTCTTATAAAAGGGTACTTCCCATTATCTCAAATTTACACCACCAAATAAGTTTGGATCTTCCAAAACCTACCTTACTATCCTCCCAAATACCCTCAATTCATCCCAGAGGCCTTAATTTTATCATAAAAACAACCTATAATTCCCTTTTGTTCAAATCAAAAGGAAGCACCCAAAGAATAGATAATTATTTCATCACCTCTATCAAATTTATTTTCTTCTTCTAATTCCTATTTAATTCTTATTGACATACTATATTAATAAATCTAGTACCTTATACATACTGAGATGTTATTATAAATACGGTACAACCAAATTTATTATGGTATACATCCTATTAATGAAAAAGTCTCCATACATGCGTACGTACAACTTACAGTCTCCACATCGTGGTGTAGTTTTTTATTCAACACATCATTATATGGATGGATATAATAATGAGTATAATTGATTTAAATAATAAATATAACATGTTAATGATTCTTTATATATAATATATCATTCAATTAAATATGATTTCTCTATCAGTGGAATGATATTGTTGCTCATGTGTCATTATGGCTTACCGTCTCCACGACGGGATGAGATTTTATTTCCCATCATAACCATTCAAGACTAATTTTCACTTGATGATTATAAATAATTTTTAAGAACATAATATTATTCTTGGTATTAATAAAATAAATATTATCCCTAACAATGTAAGACTTACATAACAAAACATATAAAGGAAAACGAATCCATTAACTCCTGAAACAATGATAATATAGTAATACTATTAACAAATCAATATTAAATAATCATATATGATATAATATTTATGTATGTGGTTCTTGTATAATTTAATAACAATTATTTAGCCATTTTACAGGAGGTCAATGTACCCTATACTATGTAAAATTACAAGTTCATTGTTAATTTTACAATCTCTTTATTATCTGAGGTTGTTTATACATAAGTATCTACTGGGACATCTTTATCATCCACATCCATGTTTCTTATAAATGTATTTAAAAACACTTTTAATGTTTCCTAGATTATGGGTTAAAGTAAATTATAACCTTTTTTGACTTTTTATAAAATGTTTGAAAGGAATATTTCTGTCGTTTTCCAAACAAGGAACTTTATGACTTTTTCAAAAAATTATGGGAAATTTTTTTTTAACTTATACGGTAGGTGCCACTATTTTCTACCATTATAACACCTTATAATATTCCCATAAAATATTATAAGAATATATTCAAATTAATTTTTTTCTTTTATAATTATGCGACTATTTAATGATTTCAAAGTAGAAAGAGATATTTTTCACAACTATTTTTTGGATTGATTTCATATATGCCAACATCTATTGTTGGATTTTATGTTTAATTGAAGGTGATTTATTATGATACAATATTCCATATTTTATTGATATATTTATCATATGTTTGATTGGAGATGTGTTATTTTTATTTCATTCATGGTTTATGGTTAAAATATTAACATTTCATATGTTAGTTTAATATGAAGGTTTATGTTATGTTGCACCCTTTTCATATGAGGAATGCATTGGTCATAGTAATTGAAGAGTAGGGCCCACTCTAGCCCCTCGATACATTGGTAGGTATGATTAGACAATACAGGGTCTTGAAACAAGGACTTGGAAAAATTTATATTTAGGGTCTTGGCATGAGGACTTGACTTTGTGGTTAAGATGTCCAGCATTATGAATTCCATCATTATGTGATTAACAATTGATATTACATGTGTTTATTCGACTTGAATAGTATCCTTGTGAATAATAAAATGGAATTATTTGGTTAATCTTTTCTATATTATTTTGAAGTTTATGTTTTAACGGAATGTTTTTAGTCTTATAAATTGGATTAAATTTTTATGCTCATTTATAATAGTTTCCGCTATATTTTAATCCGTACTGAGAATATGTGATTATCCCTTTATTTTATTTTATTTTTCATAGGATGAAAAGAATTATTTTATGAATAACCAACATGGATAGTCTAAGGGATATGATTGTGTTTAAATAAGACAAAATGTTTTTTATTTTTCATTTCATAATGTAATGTAAAACTTAGGAGTGTGTCTTGTAATGACATGGATTCTAAATTGATCATCCTTTCAAGACATGATATCTTTTGATCATGCCAATGTTACGTAATAATGCACCGACTCTGGGTAACAGGGGTGGGAGCATTACAGTTGGTATTAGAGGAAGTTTAGTACAAACCTTGGAAACTAAATTAAGAAAAACTCAAATTATATAACATTACTATAAGATAGACATTGAGGATTATTATATATGAACATCAAAAAATATTGGTAATATAGAGATTATGTAGATTTTCCAAAAAATACATCCTTGTATAGATACTACAAGTGGAGTTGGTTCTTGCACAGATATACCTAGGAGTGAAAACTAAGACAATGAGTTTCGGGCTTGACTCGTGGTATCCTGGGACACGACAATGGGACATACTGCACACCTGTTTGGACACTCCCAAGGGATATGTTTAGGACAATTCACATTTTCTTTCAAACAATTATAACAGATTTATGAGTAAAGACGTCCCCAAAGAAAACATTTTTACGATTATGGATTATATGCATAAATTTTTTAACTTATGTTAAGTATTTTTCAAGTTTGGAATTATGCATTGTGATTCATAAACTAATATATAGTATTCTATTGTTTATAAATGTAACCTATTGGTAGTAATGGAAACCATATCAATGCACGTAATCCATGTAGGTATTTCCATCATATTTGAGATAACTATAGTGGATCTGGTGATGAAATTGGTGCTGAAGAACTTATAACCATACTTAGAAAACTCAATCCGGTTATGAATAATAACCTTACCTGTATTTATCACCCTGATCCACAATGTAGAGGATCAATGTTAGATATCTTCATGAGGAAAAATCCACCAACATTCAATTGGAAAAAAATCTATTTGTAGTTGAGAAATGGATAAGTTCCTTAGATAAATTATTACATGCTTTGGGGAGTAGTGAAAGGGAAAGGGTTGTCATAGAAGTTAATCGCCTCTCAGGGGATGCAGTTCAATTGTGGCCATTAATTCAAAATACAAAGGAGGATTAACAAGTATCAAATAATTAATGGAGGGAGTTTGAAGAACTTTTCATAGAAAAATACTTTCCTCATGAACATCAAGCTGATATGGAAATTAAATTTCCGAGTCTGAGTCAAAAGGAGGATGAGAATTTTGAAAAGTATGAGGCGATCTTAACAAGGTTAACAAGGCATGATGTAGATTGTATACGTAACCTATGAAGTAAGATTGATAGATTACTTTATGGAAAAACCATTTCTCCATAAAGCATTAATCTCACAATCCATCTCATCGTATGAAGATATAGTTTCATTTGTTATCAAGATAGAAAAGAAATTCTCTGAGACTTATGGCTTTAATGAAATGCAACAAAAGAATATATTTGATGAACACTATGGAGAAGAAAATAAGGGGATGAATGGAAAAGTTGAATTTCCATCCTGCAGTATATGTGGGAAGAAACACCCTGGTACTTTCCGGAAGGGAATGAGAGTTTTTTTACAAGAGTAGAGAAAAGGCCATCAAGATCGTGATTGCAATGGGATCAAATAGGATGTCGATGTTCAATGCTACAATTGTAATGAAATGGGGTATTATTCAAATGAATGTCCTAACCGATAAGGAAACATACCCCAAAAAAAGGCTAAGGCAGAACGGATAAGCTTATTCGATCATAACTACTGAGGTTAATGCATCGAATGATGTGGTGGAAGGTACTTTAATTGTTTCCTCAATATGAACCGATGCATTATTTGATTATGGATCATCACATTCTTATATATCTTCCTAGTTTTCAAATAAAATTAGATATTTCTAATTTCACTTAACAAGGGAGTTGTCAGTCAATGTCCTAAGGGAATTATCATAGCAATAAAGATTATTCAATCAGTTACCATTATGGCATATAAATGTTCTTTATCTGCTGATCTTATTGTCAAACACATGATTGAATTTTATATAATCCTCGGTATGGATTATCTTTCGAACCAGGATGTGAAAATTTATTGTATAAAGATGGAGTTTAGATTTTTTGAGGATGATAAGGAATCCATTATCATTAGAGAAGAAACATCACCATCTGATTATAATCTAGATCTACATCAATAGCTCTACTAAATTCAATTATTGGGTAGGAAAGAAGTGAATTAACTATGGGTGAGGAAAGGAATGTTAAAATTGAGGATGTAACTATTGTGAAAGAATATGTTGATGTGTTTCTAGAAGATTTACCTGGACATGCTCCAGAATGAGAAATTAATTTTTCCACTGACTAAATTCCTAGTTCAAGGCCCATATCGAGGACCACATATAGAATGGTCACTGTAGAATTAGTGTAACTAAAGAAAAAACTAGAGTAATTGAGTAATAAAGGATATATTCAACCTATTGTTTATCTATGGGGAGCCCTTGTTAATTTTTTTAATAATAAATATGGATCTATGAGGTTGCACATTGACAATAGGGAAACCAATGCTATAACAATAAAGAACATGTATCCCCTACCTCGCATTGATGATTTATTTTATCAACTTCATGGAGCTAAATATTATTCAAATATTGACCTTCAACCTAGATACCATAAGTTGTACGTGATGAAGGAAGGCATTCCAAACAAATCATTTTGAACCAGGTATGGGCATTATGAGTTTACAATAATTCCTTTTAGGCTGACTAATACACCCTCTGTTTTCATTGATCATGTGAATCGTGTTTTCAAGGAATATCTTGAGGACGTTATAGTGCTATTTATTGATGATATCTTGGTATACTCTAAAACCTATGTAGATCATGATAATCAATTTCACACTATTCTAAAGACTCATAGAAGAAATTAATTATATAGGAAGTTATGTATGTTTGAATCCTGGATTCTGGAGATTTTTTTTCTTGGCCTTTTTGTCTCTAAGGATAGAATCTATGTTGATCTTTCAAAGAACAATGTAATACGAGAATGGACAGCACCGATGAGTGTAACTTAGGTATGCTGTTTTGTTGGTTTAGAACATTATTATAATCGTTTCTTCTAGAATTTTTCCAGATTGGCTAACCCATTAACCAAGATCACATAATAAGGTGTTAAATTTGTTTGGAAAAAATAGTGTGAAGAGTGTTTTAAAGAATTAAAGATAAGATTTGTCAATGATATTATCTTGACTCTACCATCGTGGAAAGATGGGTTTTTTATTTATATTGAAGCTTCAAAAAAAGAAATTGGTTGTGTCCTTATGCAGGATGATAGAGATATTTTTATGCATCCCATAAGCTAAAAATTAATGAACAAAACTATTCTACTCATGATCTTGAGTTAGAAGCTATAATATTTTCTATGAAAATATGGAGAAACTATGTCTATGGTGAAAAATGTGAGATAAATACTAATCAAAAGGGTTTGAAGTATATTTTCTCACAGAAATAACTCAATAGGAGGCATAGGTGGTGGCTTGAACTAGTCAACTATTATTATTTCACAATACACTACCACCCTGGGAAGGAAAATGTTGTGGAATATGCCTTGAGTGGAAAGGATCATGGAGTTCTCAACAAGATGAGAGTTGAAAGGGATCCTATGTTCATAGTTCTAGTAAATATGAATATGTGAATAATCATGGGAGGTGAAACATCAAGAATTTTTCAAATGATATCCAAACCATATTTACTAGAAAGGGTAAAAATTTATCAGACTGATGATGAGGAGTTTCAAAAGAAAATTAAAGTTGTGAATGATGGGAGATTTATTAAGTTCATATATGAAGATGAAATTTTAAATTTTGGGAAGAGGCTTTGTCTTCCCAATATACTTGATCTAAAAAAGGAATTTATGGATGATGATCATAGCTCCAATTTCTCTATATACCCTTGTTGCACTAAGATGTATAGAGATTTGAAGGAACATTTTTGGTGGGACAACATGAAGAGGGATATTGCTACTTATGTGTCATGATGTATGACTTTTCTGTAAAGACCTGTAAATTTCAAGGAAATTTTTTTTTCTTAATTTTCTTTGAAATTTTACAAGAACGCAGTCTCTGACAGCACCTGATTATGAGGCCCGGTGTGCTCGGAATCATGTTCTGAAGTTTGGCTCGGGTATGTTCAGTGAACGTACGAGTGGGTTTTTCTAACTTTTGAACCGGTGCTCGGAATTGAATTCTGAGGGCACCGATGGAATTGCATCGCCGATAATTGCTTAGAAACGCCTCTTCCGGAGTTGCGTTTTCTCGGGTGTGGTTTTTAATTTTTGGGCTTAAAGTTAAGAAATAAAATAAATTGTATGACAAACTTTATTTTATTTCACTTAAGCCACTTGGAAGCCACTTAAACCTGCTTAAGCTGAGTTGATGCGGATAGGGTGCTATCCAGAAATATCCTACGCTCTTGGTAGGATGTTAGTGAGGTGGGGCCCACACGAGCCCCACCATTTATTTCCGCTAAGTAACGCACCCGCGAAAACCCGTCATTATGAAAGTCAACTGACGTGTTTTCTTAATTTCTTAAAGCACCAATTAATTGGGTGGTTTTATTCATTGAATTAATTGGGTGGTTTTATTCGTTCAATTAATTCAATGAATTAATTTAATCGTTTCTTAACCTATTTTCAATCCGTTGGCGTAATAATAAAATAAGACCAACGCACGACTTCTGGAAGAATGCTCGTTGAGAGGTTTTGACAACTTTGTGCCTTCATACTTCTTTGCGAAGAACGCGAAGAACGCGAAGAACGCGAAGAACGCGAAGAACGCCGTCACCCTCAGAGATTGACGACGCTTCTTCCGAGACGTTCTTCCCTACAACGATCTTCGATCACCAACTACTTGAGGGAGGAGATTTCGTGTTTCTTTTAAATCTTCCTTGTGGTTTATAACAACACATGGATTTAATCGATATAATTAAATCATCATGTTCTTGAACCTTGGAGTTCGTCGACGCATCACAGTATTCCGCGACGACGCGACTCCCTTCCGCGACGATGCGACGCCTTTCCGCGATGATGCGACGCCCTTCCGCGACGATCAAATCCGCGAAGAACGCGAGTGCGACGACATGACGGGGTAGGGGTTTTTTTTTTGTGAAATGATTTTATTCCCGTTGTTATTCATCTAAAATAATGATCCAGGATCAAAGTGCAATTTTAATTTATTAAAATTGTTTCTTGAAATGTTTCATGTGTTGATAATTAATTTTTCCCAATTGTTATCGCCTAATGCGGAGGGTGCGGGCCAAACAAACACGGCCCGACAACCCTCCGTCGTTCTTCGTTGTTGTACGGATTTGGCGGGTGATGAAAAAACGTGACGCAAGGGAGATTTGATGATTACGAAGTGAAGAGCGGGTCCCGGGAGGAGCAGCGGCACAGACGGGAAGGAAAACGGACCACCGGAGCAACTCCGGTGGCCCGCGGAAGTCTCCGGCAGCGCGGGTCGTCGGCGCGGCGGCGCCCCGGCGCCCCGCGGCTACCGCGCTCGGCCGAGCCGAGCCAGGCCGGTCCGACCGGCCGGGCTGCACCCTGGCCGGACCGGACCGGGTAGGGTCGACCCGGTTCGGCCGACCCAGGGGGGGTCGGGCCGGGTCGGCCCGGGCCCAGACCCCCCCGTCTTAGGACCGTTTTCGGTCTTTTGCCTGTATCATGAGCAACGGGCCTCCGAACGACGCGCTGTCAGTGGCGATGCAATTCTTAGATTGAGACGGTCATTTCGGTATATTACACTCAAGGTTTCAGGATACTTTGGGTTCGGCCGGTTTGGTTCGAACACGAAACCAAACGGGCCCTCGGAGCAGAAACGCTCATATCTTGAGCTTCGGACGTCCGATTGACGTGCCGTCGACATTGTTGAATTCCTCTAAGTGAGACGGATCTTTTGGCTCATGCCACCCGAGGTTTGAACGTAGGTGGGGTACGGTCAGGTTGGTTTTTCCTTAAAAACCAACCGGGCCCCTGGAATGAAAAAGCCAATAACTCACAGACCGGGCGTCCGATTGACCCATCGTCTGTCTCGTTGAATTCCTCTTGAAGAGACGGAACTTTTGGCATACTTCGCCCGAGTTTTGGTTGATGTTGGATAGTGGCCGGGTTGGATTGTACCTGAAATCCAACCGGGCCCCTGGAACAGAAAAGCTGATATCTTTCAGACCGGACGTCTGTTTGACGAACCGTCAGCAGCGTTGGTGATCACGTTGAGAAACGTTACCTTTGAGTATACCCTATTGGAGTTCGGGGTATAGTTGAGATATGGCCGGGTTGGTTCTCACATGAAACCAACCAGGCCCCTGGGACGAAAAGGCTAGTGACTCACAGACCGGGCGTCCGATTGACACGCCATCTGTTGTGTTGAGACCCCTATGAAGAGGCGGTCCCTTGAGATACATCTTCGTGGAAACTTGTGATACTTGTAGTATCGACCAGCAGCTCATGGAGAGGACCCTCTCGGAGACGAGCGTGCAGAATACGGAGACCGTGTAGCCACCTGAGACTTGACGACTGCTGATCGAATGACTCGGTGTATTACGGATAGCCAAATGATGAGCGGTTGGTTGTAGCGACAGACCCACGACGGAGGTGCGCTTGGTTGTAGCGGCACAGGTGAGTGCTTGGTTGTAGCGGCAGACCCATGACGGAGGTGCGCTTGGTTGTAGAAGCATAGGGGAGCGCTTGGTTGTAGCGGCAGACCCACGACGGAGGTGCGCTGGGTTGTAGCAGCACAGGGGAGCGCTTGGTTGTAGCGGAAGACCCACGACGGAGGTGCGCTTGGTTGTAGTGGCACGGGGAAGCACTTGGTTGTAGCAGCAGGCCCACAGTACTCGACAAGAGGAGTATCTCAACAGTCCTAGGTCGGTGAGCAATACCTCGGAGTCGTGACAGGACCACTGTACACTCCAGAGACAGGGCTCTTCAGTAGTTGCGGTTTCGATAATGAAAATCCTGGTTTGAGCTGAGACTTTTGACCTTGATAACTTAGGTATATGTATGGGCATATACTTGGGTAGTGGTTATCCCTTGATTCTAAATCCTTGTGTTTCCTCAGGATTGAGATGGGTTACTTGATAACTTAGTTATATGTATGGGCATATACCTAAGTAGAGGTTATCTGTTGAGATCTTCTTTGTGGTTATCCTTGTTGGTTTTAGTGAGACCTTGGGGGTCTCGGGGTCCCTAATGAGTAGCTTATACTCACCCCTGCATGGGCTATGCCCGTACTACGTTGTGTTGGTTGCAGACGATGAACATCGCTGATCGTGGTGGAGGCTTGCGGAGCAGGACAATACTTAGAGGTGGACCACTGGGTGGGACGTACTCGGAGCGGTTAGGTAGACCCGATGAGCAGTGGAGGATATCTGTACCCACCCTTAAGGTGGGACTTCCAGAGGACGGCTCGATGCTACGAATTTTCCTTTCAGTTGTTGTTTTTCCCATTCAGTTGTACTTTACAGTTGGGCTTGTATTTCTGGCCCCTTTTACTTTCAGCACAGCTTGTTACAGTTTTTACTTAGTGTTTACTTTTCCGCATTCTTACTCTGTGGTTATTGTTTACTTTTCAAAGGCAATGCCTTCCTTTTTTTTGGGATTTACGCCTTGGTGCTAGTCGCCAGCCCCTGGCCTATGGAAGGCGGGCTTGGGGTAGTCACGGCACGGGCCCCGAGGACGGGTCGTGACAAATTGGTATCAGAGGTGGTCGGTTCTACCGCAGACTATGATCTTTCGTCTATGAGAAGCAATAGTGTTTAGTGTATTGGGTGTGGTTATCATTCCAGGGAGTCCAGTGTTGGTGCGGCGGCCGATGTATCCGTACACCAGGACCCTGACTTCTGATTTCCGACTTAATGCACGAAAACATTGATTGCATGCGTGTTTCAAGTTTTCTTGTGATTACTTGTGTCAGCTCACTAGGTATACTGTTCTGACTGTGGCACACTTTTTTCCATTTCAGGATGGCCCCACGACGGCAACCAGCTAGGGTTCCGAGCGATGTGCGTGGCGAGAGCCCACCGAGCGTCGAGGACTCGGTACATGGCCCTTTGACAGCTGAGGCACTGGCGATACCTATACCCGCCGAGCCACCGATGCTACCAGCCCCAGCCGCTGACGATGCATGTTGCCTTAGTGCACTGCATGAGTTCCAGTGCCAGTGACCACCCAGGTTCCGTGGGGAGACGGGCCCTCAGGCCGCCGAGGACTGGCTGGAGGCAGTTGTACGGGTTTTCAGATTAGTGTGGACACTAGCAGACCTCATGGTGATCCTCGCAGCGAGCCTCCTGCATGCAGCAGCAGGCAGATGGTGGAGCTTGATGCTCCAGGTGCACGATGAGGTATCTCTCTTCTGGATGGACTTTGAGAGCATCTTTCGCTCCGAGTTCGTCCCAGCCACCCTCCGAGCGGTGCGCATCCAGGAGCTACTACAGCTACGGCAGGGCATCCTGACAGTGGCCCAGTACTCGGCGAGATTTACTGATCTCTCACGCTACTCCACAGATATGGTACGGGACCCGTTCTTCCGGGCCCGGACCTTCAAGCCGGGCCTGAGGCACGAGATCAGGGCTTCGATGATCTCCCTCAACATTCCGACTCAGGCAGGGGTGTTGGAGCGAGACCTCTTAGTGGAGGGTTTCCTTGCTGAGTAGTCTCCAGCAGCAGGACCCACCACTTGACGGCATGCGGCAGAGTCTTCTGCAGCGGGTAGTAGACAGATGACGCAGGGGTCCAAGAGGACTAGACCTACAGGTGGTCGACAGCATGACTCTGGATCGTTTGTGCGAGTAACTCAAGGTGGAAAATGACTTTCCATGATAGGGCAGTGTTACTCCTGTGGCGGGATTGGTCACATGGCTCGTGACTGTCTGACCCGCCATGCGGATGACCAGCAGATGGACGAAGGGCCCCCCAGGCAGAGGCAGAGGTTCGATCAGGGCGGGCCGCAAGGAGAAGGCGGCCAAGGAAGGGGAGTTGGCCATGCAGCTGGAGGTGGACGATGCTTTGGGGTGTTGCCACCACCACCACCAGGAGGCCCACCCCGACAGCAGGGGACAGGAGGATATGGGAGAGCTCAGCTTCAGGCAGCTGAGGCCTACGATCATGGAGCTCCGGAAGCAGATGGACAGGAGCAGGACTAGCTCCAGACTTGGAGACTTTTGTTCATGTTGCTTCTAGTTTTGTTGATGTATGTTTGTAGATGCTTTGTGTCTTTGTACTTGAGCTGCAGTAATAAAATACACCTTTTCTTGTGGCATTTACTTCCCTGTCCTCTCTTGTGTTGTTACTAAGAGGTTCTGGTTTAGACTATTTACTTGACCCTCACTTGAGAGGTACCTACTAGAGGAGACCCAGTTACCACACACTGATGCTGATAGTGTGACTCAACCCTTGGAGGAGAGAGTAACGGTTGGATCTCTTGGTAGTAGCGTCGAGGCCTTATGACGTCATCCTTGGTATGGGTTAGTATCATCCATGTCGGGATTGACTGTATTAGGCAAAGAATGTGGTTCATCTAGGGGATGAGACCAGCTTTCTCTTATCAGAAAGGAATAAATCCCAGCTGCTCTTGAAGGACGAGGAAGGTCCAAGTCATCCATGAGCGGATGAGGACAGCTCAGAACCGGAAAAAAGTCTTGTGCTGACAGGAGGCGGAGGCCACTAGAGTTCGAGGATGGCGACCACATCTTCTTGCGTGTCTCACCTCTACGTAGATTACGGAGATTTGGTCAAGGTGGAAAGTTGTTTGCACGCTTCATCGGACCTTTCCAGGTACTCAGCAGGTTTGGCGAGCTGGCTTATCGCTTGGCTCTACCACCTCAGTTGCACCGGGTGCACGACGTCTTCCACGTATCTCAGCTGAGGAGATACGTGCACGACCCGTCACACTTCATTGACCATGGGGAGCTGGACGTTGATGATGGGGCAACCTTTGCGGAGGTCCCGGTGGAGATCGAGGATCAATAGGAGCGGGTCCTATGTGGACGATCTATTCCACTTGTGCGCATCAGATAGCAACACGGGAACCTCCAAGAGAGCACTTTAGAGCGGGTGGCTCAGATGCGTGCTCAGTACCGCCTTTGTATCCCTAATTTTGTGGTGAAGCTTTACGGGGACATAAAGACCTATGGTGGGAGTAATGTAAAGACCCGTAAATTTCAAGGAATTTTTTTTTCTTAATTTTCTTTGAAATTTTACAAGAACGCAGTTTCTGACGGCACCTGATTCTGAGGCCCGGTGTGCCCGGAATCATTTTCCAAAGTTTGGATCGGGTACGTTCAGTGAACGGAAAAGCGGGTTTTTCTATCTTTTGAACCGGTGCTCGGAATCGAATTCTGAGGGCACCGATGGAATCGTAGTGCCGATAATTACTTAGAAATGCCTCTTCCGGAGTTGCATTTTCTCAGGTGTGGTTTTTAATTTTTGGGCTTAATGTTAAGAAATAAACTAAATAGT
This sequence comes from Viscum album, assembly GCA_963277665.1. Classification (NCBI taxonomy): domain Eukaryota; kingdom Viridiplantae; phylum Streptophyta; class Magnoliopsida; order Santalales; family Viscaceae; genus Viscum; species Viscum album. The sequence continues at coordinate 435,874,838 of OY728161.1, forward strand.
ACGACAAACTTTATTTTATTTCACTTAAGCCACTTGGAAGGCACATGAAGCCACTTAAATCAGCTTAAGCTGAGTTGATGTGGATAGGGTGCTATCCATAAATATCCTACCCTCTTGGTAGGATGTTTTTGAGGTGGGGCCCGCATGAGCCCCACCGTTTCTTTCCGCTAAGTAACGCACCCGTGAAAACCCGTCATTATTAAAGTCAACTGACGTGTTTTCTTAATTTCTTAATGAACCAATTGATTGGGCGGTTTTATTCATTGAATTAATTTTGTGGTTTTATTCGTTGAATAAATTCGATGAATTAATTTAATCGTTTCTTAACCTGTTTTCAATCCGTTGGCGTAATAATAAAGTAAGACCAACGCACGACTTCTGGAAGAATGCGCGTTGAGAGGTTTTGAAAACATTGTGCCTTCATCCTTCTTTGCGAAGAACATGAAGAACGCGAAGAATGCCGTCACCCTCGAAGATTGACGACGCTTCTTCCAAGACGTTCTTCCCCGCAACGATCTCCGATCACCAACTGCTTCAGGTAGGAGATTTCGGGTTTCTTTTAAATCTTCCTTGTGGTTTATAACAACACATGGATTTAATCGATATAATTAAATCTTCATGTTCTTGAACCTCGGAGTTCGTTGACACGTCACAGTATTCTGCGACGACGCGACGCCCTTCCGCAACGACAGGATGCCTTTCTGCGACGACGCGATTCCCTTCCGCGATGATCAAATCCACGAAGAACGCGTGTGCGATGACTTGACGAGGTAGGGGTTTTGTTTGTGAAATGATTTTATTCCCGTGGTCGTTCATCAAAAATAATGATCCAGGATCAAAGTGCAATTTTAATTTATTAAAATTGTTTCTTGAAATGTTTCATGTGTTGATAATTAATTTTTTCTCTATTGTTATCGCCTAACGTGGAGGGTGCGGGCCAAACAAACACGGCCCGACAACCCTCCGCCGTTCTTCGTTGTTGTACGGATTTGGTAGGCGATGAAAAAACATGACGCAAGGGCGATTTGATGATTCCACAGTGAACAGCAGGTCCCGGGAGGAGCAGCGGCGTAGAAGGGAAGGAAAACGGACCACCAGAGCAACTCCGGTGGCCCGCGGAAGTCTCCGGCCGTGCCGGCGGCCGGAGGCGGCGGCGCCCCGGCGCGCCATGGCTGAAGTTGCGGCGGCAGCCAGCAGACCCACGGCCGCGCGGGTCCGGCTCGCCCGCACGGGACGCGGCAGAAGCCGCGTCCGCTGTAGCTCAACACGACCCCTCGAGGGCTGCGGCTTCCTCAAACCGCGGGGGCGGCGCCCCGCAGCTGCCGTGCTCGGCAGCACGACCGAGCCGAGCCAGGCCGGTCTGACCGGCCGGCCCGCGCCCTGGCCGGACCGGACCGGGTCGGGTCGACCCGGTTCGGCAGACCCAGGGGGGGTCGGGCTGGGTCGGCCCGGGCCCAGACCCCCCCGTATTCGGACCGTTTTCGGTCTTTTGCCCATATCTTGAGCTACGGGACTCCGAACGACACGCCGTCAGCGGCGATGCGATCCTTGGATCGAGACGGTCGTTTCGGTATATTACAATCAAGGTTTCAGGATACTTTGGGATCGGTCGATTTGGTTCGAACACGAAACCAAACGGGCCCTCGGAGCGGAAACACTCATATCTTGAGCTTCGGACGTCCGATTGGCGTGCCGTCGACTTTGTTGAATTCCTCTAAGTGAGCCGGATCATTTGGCTCACTCCGCCCGAGGTTTGGACGTAGGTGGGGTACGGTCGGGTTGGTTTTTCCTTAAAAACAAATCGGGCCCCTCGAACGAAAAAGCCAATAAATCACAAACCGGGCGTCCGATTGGCACGCCGTCTGTCTCGTTGAATTCCTCTTGAAGAGATGGAACTTTTGGAATACTTCGCCCGAGTTTTGGTTGCTGTTGGATATTGGCTGGGTTGGATTGTACCTGAAATCCAACCGGGCCCCTGGAACAGAAAAGCTGATATTTTTCAGACCGGACATCTGTTTGATGAACCGTAAGCGGCGTTGGTGATCACGTTGAGAAACGGTCCCTTTGAGTATACCCTATGGGAGTTAGGGGTACAGTTTATATACGGCTGGGTTGGTTCGCACATGAAACCAACCGGCCCCCTGGGACGAAAAGGCAAGTAACTCACAGACCGGGCGTCCGATTGACGCGTCGTCTGTTGTGTTGAGACCCCTGTGACGAGGCGGTCCCTTGAGATACTTCTTCGTGGAACCTTGTGATTCTTGTAGTATCGACCAGCAGCTCATGGAGTGGACCCTCCCAGAGACGAGCGTGCAAAATATGGAGACAGTGTAGCCGGCTGAGACTTGACGACTGCTGATCGAACGACTCGGTGTATTACGGATAGCCTAGTGAGGAGCGCTTGGTTGTAGCGGCAGACCCACGACGGAGGTGCGCTTGTTTGTAGCGGCACAGGGGAGCGCTTGGTTGTAGCGGCATACCCACGACGGAGGTGTGCTTGGTTGTACCCGCACAGGGGAGCGCTTGGTTTTAGCGGCAGACCCACGACGGAGGTGCGCTTGGTTGTAGCAGCATAGAGGAGCGCTTGGTTGTAGCGGCAGACCCACGACGGAGGTGCGCTTGGTTGTAGAAGCACAGGGGAGCGCTTGGTTGTAGCGGAAGACCCACGACGGAGGTGTGCTTGGTTGTAGCGGCACGGGGAACCGCTTGGTTGTAGCAGCAGGCCCATAGTACTCAACAGGAGGAGTACCTCAGCAGTCCTAGGTCTGTGAGCAGTACCTCGGAGTCGTGACAGGACCACTGTACACTCCAGAGACGGGGCTCTTCAGCAGTCGTGGTTTCGATAATAAAAATCCTGGTTTGAGCTGAGACTTTTGACCTTGATAACTTAGGTATATGTATGGTCATATACCTGGGTAGTGGATATCCGTTGTTTCTAAATCCTTGTGTTTCCTCAGGATTGAGATGGGTTAATTGATAACTTAGGTATATGTATGGGCCTATACCTAAGTAGAGTTTATCTGTTGAGATATTCTTTGTGGTTATCCTTGTTGGATTTAGTGATACCATGGGGGTCTCGGGGTCCCTACTGAGTAGCTTATACTTACCCCTGCACGGGATATGCCCGCACTACGTTGTGTTGGTTGCAGACGACGGACAACGCTGATCGTGGTGGAGGCTTGCGGAGCAGGACGGTACCTGGAGGTGGACCACTGGGTAGGACGTACTCAGAGCGGTCAGGTGGAACCGAGGAGCCGTGGAGGCAATCTGTACCCACCCTTCAGGTGGTACTTCCAGAGGACGGATCGACGGTGCGACTTTTCCTTTCAGTTGCTATTTTTCCCTTTCAGTTGTACTTTACAGTTGGGCTTGTATTTCCGGCCCCTTTTACTTTCAGCACAGCTTGTTACAGTTTTTACTTAGTGTTTACATTTCCGCATGCTTACTCTATGGTGCTTGTTTACTTTTCCAAGGCAATGCCTTCCCTTTTTTTGGGATTTACACCTTGGTGCTAGTCGCCAGCCCCTGGCCTATGGAAGGCGGGTTTGGGGTAGTCACGGCACGGGCCCTGAGGACGGGTCGTGACATTGTCAATAGGTGAAGGCTGGAAGACACCATCATAGAAGAGTCATGAGACCTATTACCACACCTGAGTGGAAATCAGATGATATTATGATGGATTTTTTCATGGGGATACCAAAGTCTCCTAGAAGGAAAGATGCAATATAGGCCATTGTTGACAGTCTTACCAAGTCAGTACATTTTCTTGCTATAATAGAAGATTTAGCACTTCAATGTTTATAAAGAATATATATTAATGAGTTTTTAAGACATCATTGTGTAACCTAATAGATTGTTTCTGTTTGTGATCCCCATATTACAAGAAGATTTTGGAAAAGTCTTCAGAAATCCCATGATACTAAACTTCGGTTGAGCACTACCTACCACCCTCAAACTGATGGACAATCAGAACAAGATATTAAACCATATATGACTTGTTGAGATCTTGCCTAATTTACTTTCATGTTATGTGGGATCATATTTACCTTTGGTAGAATGTTCCTATAACAATAGCTTTTATTCAAGTATTCAGATGGAACCATATGAAGCATTATATGGAAATAGATTTCACACACCAACTTGTTGGGATGATGTTGGTGAAACAAAACTCGTAGGCCCAGAACGTATTGAGGAAACAATAGAAAAGGTTAAGATTATCCAAACCCAAATCACAATTGTAAAATGTAGTCAATATAGCTATGCTGATAAACGATATAAGGATTTGGAATTTCAAGTAGGAGATCACATTTTCTTAAAATTATGTCCATGGAAAGGTATTATATGCTTCATTATGGAGGGTAAATTAAGTCCTAGGTACATCGGAACGTTCAAAATTCTAGAATGAATTAGATTTGTAGCTTATTGTTTAGAAATTCCTCCATGTCTCTCCAAAGTTCATGATGTGTTCCACGTATCATTGTTCAGGAAATACATGCCAGACCCAACACATTTACTCACATATGACGAAATAATACTGGAACATGATATTTCTTATTATGAAGAGCCTATTAAAAATATTTATACAAGATAAAAACTATTGTAAAACTAGAAAACTTTTGTGGTAATAGTTCTTTGGAGAAACCATACAATGGAAGAGGCAACATGGAAACCTAAAAAACTTATGATGAAGAACCAACAGAATATTTTTATGTAGTAATATTCAAGAAATTTCATAGATGTAATTATTTTAAGGAGAGAAGACTATAATACCCCATGCTTCCACAGTATGCTTCTCTTTGAATAATACAATAGGTTGTGTTGTACACCACCACTAGTTCTAACACACCACAACCAATCAGACTAGCCAATTAAAAAGAATTTATGAATAGAAATACAAAGTTTTTAACCGTTTATAAATTTTATATTTCAAAATGGACTTCATTTTTGGATTCTAAATATCAAAATTGTCTAAGGGTGAATTTTTGGTATTTTTTTGAAAACATTCGATTTATTATGAATAGTGAAAAACATTGCGTTATAGTTTAAAACCGACTTTTTATTTAAATAATTATTTTCAATTTAAGTTTATTTTAAAGTAAAAATAGATACATAATACCTATATTAGTCAAATGCAATTCATTGGTGTAATTTTATAATAAGATTAGATCCATAAATTTTTATTGAATTTTTATCGTCTTTTACCCTCCTTCTAGGCACAATTGTAAATTTGCGTAAAATGTAATTTTATCACTACTGTGAATTGATTTTAAAAAATATGATAGTCATGGATGTCATCAGTATGTATAATGTTTTTCAATAAGATGAGAATAATTTTTTGGTGTAAAGTAACTTTTTATTTTTAATTACCATGGTTAAAAGTAAATATGGTAATTAAAAGTAAAAAAAATATTATAATTAGCAAAAAATTGTACTTATTCTATTGTATAAGTGTATTTCCACTGAAGTAAGCCTTAGAAAAAAATATGATCCTTTTTTATCAACTTGGATTAGATTTGGACATTTATTATATTTAATTTAAGGAAGGGTTAAAGTGTTATATTCAAATTTCGGTAAATAAACTATTTTTAATGTAACGTTATACATAAGATAAATTCAACTATAAATATTAATTAGAAATATAAAATGATTTTTTACATCATTTTAAATTTTTAAAATTTTTTTGACATTAAATAATTGAATTTATTAAGGACACAATGATGACATGGTAATTACCTTATTAATGAAAGATTAAGATAATTGAAGTTATAAATAATAAAATAAATGTAAATTGAAACTTTTGGTGAAATCCTAGAATTTTTTTGGTGAATATTACATTTTAGGGTCGATTAAATGTACGTTTATGGTAGTAATCAACTTTTTATGACTTTCACAAAACCAAATACTAAATAGTGTTAAAATTAACATTAATGAATTTTTAAAACAAATACAATATTATTAAGTGACATAATATTCCAAAAAATCTAAGATTCATCCAAAGGACATAGATAATGTAAGATGTATCATTAATGAACAAATTTTGGTTTTATTGGCATTTTATGGTAACTATATTAACCATCTAGTATAAAAATACAAGAAGACATGGTAAAAGTTAAACTATTTAACGAAGAGTAAAATCGACAAGATAATGTTACTATGGTGACCAAAACATGTCTAAAACCTATTAGATAAGATTATTTAGGACCATCAACAAAATATCCAAGAAATTATTCCATTTTCATCTATTAGAAACCGATAATTATTTTATAAACTAATATTTCAAACTCTTCCAAAAGTTCCCCTCATCTCTCTTATAAAACGGTACTTCCCATTTTCTCAAATTCACACCTTAAAATCCATTTGGATCAGCCAAAACCTACTCATATATCCTCAAAAATACCATAACATAATCCTAGAGGACATAATATGGTCATAAATCCATCCTAAAGAACCATTTTATTCAATAAAAAGGAAGCACCCAATGAAGAGGTAATTATTTCATCACCTCCTTCAAGATTATTTTCTTCTTCGACATCATATTTATTTGTTTATTTCAACCTAAAATAATAAATACAGTACATTTTACATACTTAGACGTTATTATAAATATGTTAAAACAAAATTCAATATTCTCTCTATCCTATTAGTGACAAAGTCATCATTCGTGCGTACATACGGCTTACCGTCTCCACATCATGGTGTAGTTTTGTTATTCCACACTTCATTATTTATATGGATATAATACTGAGTATAATTTATGTAAATAATAAATATGAATTTTTTATTATTCTTTATATATAATATACCATCCAATTACATACGATTTCACCATCAATAGAATGAAATTGTCGCTTGTGCGCACGTATGGCTTACCATCTCCATGACGTGATGAGATTTCATTCCCCATCATAACCATTCAAGAGTAATTTTAATTTGATGATTAGAAATAACTTTTAATAACATAATATTATTATGTATTAGAATAAAATACATCATATCCCTAAGAAACATTATTTACATAATGAAACATATAAAGGAAAATGAATCAGTTAACACCTGGAACAATGATAATATTGTAATATTATTAACAATGAAATATTAGAGGATCATATATGATATCGTATTTATGTATATGGTTCTTGTATAATTTTATAACAATGATTTAACCATTATAAAATAGGTTAATGTATCCTCTACTAATGAAAAGTACAATGTAAGGGTTAGTTTTACAATCTCTTTATTATCCGAGGTTGCTTATACGTAAGTATCTACTGGAAATTATTTATCATCCACATCTATGTTTCTTAAAAATTTATTTGAAAACATATTTAATATTTCCTAGAAAATGTTTTAAAGTAATTTATAAACAGTTTTTTTTCCTTTTTTAATTTTTTTAAAGGAATCATTCTGTCATTTTCAGAACAATGTTCTTTATGACATGTTCAACAAATTAAGGAAAGAATGTTTTTTAAATTATACGGTGGGTGTGGATATTTTCCACCATTATAACACCTTATAATCTTCCCTTAAAATCATAAATGAATATATTTCAAAATTAATATTTTATTAAATAATTATTCAAATTTTAAATGCCTTCAAAGGATAAAGAGATATTTCCCTCAAATAGTTTTTGAATAGATTTCGACTATGTCAACATCTATAACTGAATTTTATGTTTAATTGAAGTTGGTTTATTATGATAAAATATTCCATATTGTACTAATAGTTTTATAATATTTTTGACTATGGATGTGTTATTTTTATTTCAATCACAGTTTATGGTTAAATTATTAACATTTCGTATGTTAGTTTGATACGAATGTTTACATTATGTTTCACCCTTTTCATATGAGTAATGAATTGGATATAGTAAATGATGGACAAGGACCTCTATATCCCCTCTATGCATTAGTAGATCTCATGAAAAAAACTTTTATCTTTGCATAAGGCCTTGGAAAAATTCATATTTAGGGTCTTGGAATGAGGCCTTGACTTTGTGGTTAAGATGTCCGACATTATTCATTCCATCATTATGAGATTAACTATTGATATTAAATATGTTTATAAGACCAGTGGAATATCCTTATGAATAAGTAAATGGAATTATTTGATTTATCTCTTCTATATTATTCTGAAGTTTAGGTTTAAAAGGATTGTGTTTTAGTCTTTTACATTGTTTTAAATTTTTATGATTATTTCTGATAGTTTCTAGTATATTGTTATCCTTACTGAGCATTTGAGCTCAACCCTTTCTTATGTTTTATTTTTCCTAGGATGAAAGGAATTATTTTATTGCTGATCTATAGGGATAGGCTAAGGGATATGATTTTTTTCAAAGGAGACACAATATTGTTTATTTTTCACTTCATAATTTAATAAATTTTTTTGAATGTATATATTACTTCCAAGGCTACTAAACTGATCCGTCTTTCGAGACATGATCTCTTGTGATCTTGCTAATGTTATGTAATAATGAATAGAATCTAGGTAACTGGGGTTGGGGCATTACATCATATGGTACATAATAACATAATTCAACCACATACGAGTCATTAACCACTTCATGTCACTTTTCTATATTTGCTTCAACTAAAAATCCCTTTTCATGAACGATGGGGTAAGAGTTAAGAAAAAATATAGGAGAATAATTATAAAGACAATGTGATGACCTTTCTTAAAATAATGATATTTATAGGATTCATCACCAAAAATATAATGTGACAAATATACCAAACATGCTAATTTTTTGGAATACTCTATAACTAATATCTAACCATAACCGAACTAAATATCGTAGAAAATTTCTGTTAATCAACCTACTTTGGATACTTCCACTAAATGAGGAATGACTAGAATAATTAAAAATACCTTATTTCATATACAGAAGTTAATTATCTAGGTCCCCCATGAAAGGAATTGGTTGACTTGACCCATAAAAAATTAGGATCCTTGAGTGAATCAAAGATCAATTCAAATTTTTCAAGTCATTTCACCAATTCATGAGAACCCTACTCACCTCTCCAAGAAATAAGGTGATGATTCAAGAAGACCTAGGTGGGATCTAATGTCTAGAAATCATCAGGGTCTCTTACTAAATTTAGACTATGGGTAGAGTCTTCAATATGAGAGTCCACTTCTAGAAAACAAGAAGGTCTTCCTCAAATATTGGATGAGTGAATAATCTTCCAATCATTATTGTAATACTTTCTAGAAGACATTTTTGTAAAATTAAAAACACAGAATCACAAAATTAAACATGAAACAAAACTCAAAAAACACATACAATATTAATGATCTTAAAAAAATACGTAAAATTTTTTATCAAAGAATTATTATTTTAAAATATTTTAATATTTCATTATTTATAAAACATTTCACTATTCTTAAAAAGTTTAAATCCAAAAACAAATCCCTAAATATTATAAAAAATCATCTACAATCTTGACATGCCTGAAGGGAAACATTATTTCCCTATAGTTATAATGAAAATAAAATTTTTATAAAACCTCATCCAGTTATACTAAATTAATTAAAATGTTGTATTTTGGAAAGTTGGAGGTCAAACCCAAAAAGATGGTGATTTAGTTTATTTAGGTTTTTAAATGATTACATTTATTTGAAACAAATAATGTAGTGAATAATCATATTGGTTTGATTAATTTTTAGAAAGAAGAGTTTAGATGAAGTAGATTGATTGTTTTTTTAAATCATATTTGAAAGAATTATAGGGTTTTGTAGTTTCAATGTTCATGTGGAATGTTATTGTAGAAAAAATTGATTTTCCATTTTTTGTTTTGGTGATGAGAAAGGGAAATCCAATATTCATGGTATCACCTCATTGATGTGCTAGTCCCCCTTTTCCTTCATGCTGGTAATTTAGGGTTTGTTCGGAAATGATTTTGTCTTAATACCATTTTTAAACCTAGTACACCTGAATGTGATAATCATGACCTGATTTAGGGCAACCAACTATGTAATTTAGAATTTTTATTTCAAATTAAAATACCAATGGATAGAATAAAATTAAAATAAAGTAATTTTATGTTAATTCATTGAAAAACAATAATCCAAAATACAGTAATAATGAAAAAGGAATAAATCAGACGATATCTCCCCCCTTTAGTAGAAAAACCCTAAAATAATGAGAGTTTACCCCCAAATCATAGTGATGATTGAATTAAACATAAGGATTATATAAAAATAAAGAATAATGAAAATGGAAATGAAACTATATAGGATTATTCCCAACCCAGCTTCATTAACCAAGCATTCGTCTTTGGGATCTCCCTAACAGTTGTATCCTAGCACTCTATTTATATACTTTTGATGGGATCAATACATGTTAAAAGGAATTAATGATGTATAAAAAAGTGTTCATTACTATGTATTATGTCATAAAATGTGTCAAATATTAATGATAATTCAAATATAGTTATTTTGGCCTATCCCAAACATTACAGGCCATGTATTGATCACCCGACATGTAAATCTTACACCACATGTATCAATTTTTGGAAATTAGATCTTTCCTAGAATACTGAATGTTTATTGGAATGACACTTATATACTAGGCCATGAAACATTTCAACATCACTTCATTCTGATTTCCTCAATTTCATGACCTATACTACATTCAATAATTTGAAAAATTACATGATTTGTGATAATTACACAACACCAAAATTCAGTTTTCAGCTTCAGAACTCTTACTTTTCTATGTTTATTTAGTTATGTGCCTTATAATATTTCAATGATCATCATAATTTATGGAAAACATTATTTTGAAGGAATTTTTTATTGTTTCAGTTCCTTTTTCTCAATTTCTATAAACTATTTCATCCTGAAAAAAAATGATAAAATCATAGGGGAATAAGAATGAATTAATAATAAAATTATCCAAATCATATAATTTTAATATGAAAAATTTAAATGATATGTTCACTCATAAAACACCCACACCCACACATGATTTAATACTTGTCCCCAGGGATTGAATATCAACATACTAAAAAGGTTTCTTACTCTACCATGATTTATATTCAATATCAATAAAAACAATTGGTCAAATGGAAAGTTATGTGTTCAAGATTCACACATATAAAATTTATCAACACCTAATTTTTCAAAGAATACAAATAAATAATTTATTTTAGTTTTACACTTTTCAAATAGTCAAGGATTTTCATTCACCCATATTCAATTTTCAAATCATTGTTCATATGCATACCATTCATAATTGACCTCATGTTACGATTTCTCATAATTATAATGGTATTATTGAATTGAGTGATTCACATAACTTAATAATATGTCACTTTCCAGAGGCTTACAACACATCTAAAATCACCACTGCATAAAAAAAATAACATATAGCCATTAGGGATTAAACATTTTGGACCGAATGACTCTGATGTAGAGGGAAGTTAGGTAAATAATGTAAATCAATTAAGGATCAAAAAAGAGGTTTGTCTCTAATGTACTTTTCTTGATAAGAAAAAAGAGTTGAAAAAAAGTCTCTTATTCCCCTAGTATCTAAATCTAGGATCATAGAAAGGTTAAATGAAATAAATGAGACACACCGTTTTATTATTATTATTTTTTCTTTTCTTTTTCTAATGTTTATACTAATGAAAATTCTTACTTCTAACACCCAACCCCAACTGAACTCCTCACAACACTATGTTTAACATTTATAACAAGACTAATGATCAAGAAATTTTGATTTTTATATTTTCATAGGAACAAAACATTTTCTTCATGAAGGTGTTCAATAATTACAATGAATGTTAATTACCTAAATATCATAAAATTTCCCCCCATGCTTATTCAATAAAAAATATTCTTCCATTCCACCGGTCCCCATCTCTTCTACTATTATTTTAAAACATTAGGAAAAAATATTTAGAGAAATATTAGAAAAGAGAATATGGGATTATAAACCAAATCTTCCCGATAATGGATATTCACGGATTTATGAGCATGAAAATGGATTAATGTAAGGCCGGCCTCCATATAAGGGATAAAAAATATTACAAAAATCAAATAAAAATTTATTCCATTCTATCATATAGTAGATTATATGCAAATCATGTTCTAGAAGAGAACATGGTTGAGTTTTATAAGATATATACAATAGAATGAATGGAATGTATTGAATCAAAGGATGTCTCGGGAAGGATATGAATGGTTGTGACAATCCCTCTTGTAAAAGAATATAAATAATTAAATTAATTAATGAATATATCAAAAATTTAAAACATAAAACAATCTTAGAAAAAATTCATTTACTAAAATAAAAATGCTCCTCTAAATCATGGTGTTCCATATCCTAATCCACATACATGTCCCTAAAAACTTGTTTCCTAATTTTTCTCATTCAATTTTATTGATAAACTAATATAAATTCATGGATTGGTAATCGTCCATGGTATTTTATCTCACACCATATTTTTTCATTATTTTTTTCATCAAAAAACAACAACTACTAGAATATAATGAATTGGCTTAGTCCTCTACCGCCAAAAATACATACTAGAAAAACAAATCATGCACGAGAAGCTGTCTAACTCCCTTTATCAATACCTATAGTTATAATGTCTATTGGGGCACCAGAGGAGGCCTAAGTAGGATGTGAGATAAAATCCTAGAAGTCCACCACCAATGATTTCTAGATCAATTGAGTACATTAATTTTAAAATTAGTACTGTGATATAATTAATAAATGTAATATGGGAATAAAAAAATAACGAAATAGAAAAAGATCTTAATGTGTCACCCAATCATGTCTAACTTTTATGGACAAAGTCGATGAGTTTGAACCAAGGTATCCTGCAAATGTAAATTTGGTGATATGATGTGAAATAATGTGTACATTACCCAAGCTTTTAATTAGACTTGGAGGACATGTCTATACTTTTTTATTTAGAAGGAATATTTTCTCAATATTCAGGCATTAATTTACTTCTAAAATTCTATTTAAAACCTTTTTATAGGTACTGATAATCACTTACATCCATTCGATGGGAATTAATCTACAATTTCAAAGTATCACTCAAGGGGCTCGGTATATTTCCAATTCCTAAGGATGGCATCCAATACGACCCAAAAATGAGGTATCAAGTGTCACTCTAGGTATTGTGTGATAATTCCAATAACTAACCTATGAGTCTATACCTAGTATCTCACATAGGGTCCCAATTCTCTCTCATGGAATTGTACAACTATCGGTCCATCTACCCCATCCAAGGGGTCTCCCTAAGGGAATTCAGGTCTCTTTTCTAGAGGAAAAAAAGGAAAATGAATGGAAAGACTATCTTAGGCATATATAGTGTCTCCCTTGGCATGTTTTCAAATAATTAATTGAATTAAAAAAAAGGCATGTGGTTCCCTTATGGTGATTCCTTAACTCAAAACCCATTGTATCTCCCTCGACACTAGGTGAGGTTATGACTTTGTTAGCAAAGCCATATCATTTAACAAAATAATCATTTATAAAATTATTAAACAAGGTGTCCAAGGTGATTAATCATGTAATATATTTTTGGAACCCGTGTAAATTCATAAGCATGTATCTTGTACTATTAGTCAAATGATGTATTTATTGCATGTGATGTATAGGGGGCCTAACTTATCGAATACCCTTATAAATCATTTAATTTAAAATTTCATGGTATTAATTACAGTAAATATTTGAAAAGATCATTTAAATAAAAAATTTAATAGGGACAATACTCTTTAAATGTGGATTACACCCATTTGCGTGGCATATTTAGAGGAAATATTTCTAAGGAGTTGATTCACAAAAAACTTGGGGTGCACTTGGCATGGTAAGGGTCCAAATTTAACTTAATTAATCATTTAGAGTTTTCTCCAGAGGTGTCTGGCTCCCATCACATTGTTTAATATTATAAAATGAAACTAAACATTGGGAATGAACCCATACAACATACCATATCCTTTTAGAGCTTCACTCATCCACCCTCTCCCTTTGATTTGAGCTAGAATAGAAGAAATCGAAGAAACCGTATAATTCATGAAAACGTGGAAGAAGATCTTACACACAAATAGTGAAACATATGACACAAGAAGCTTGAAATAGAAGATATATGATTGATGATCATACCTCTATGATTCTAATGGAATAATTGTGAGAGAAATTAATTCCACATAGAGGTAGAAATGTGATCATGAGGTTGAAAGGGTGATGAGCTCCACACATGAGGGAGATGAGAAGTCCACTATAGAATATTAAAGGAAGATGAAAAAAGGGATAAATAATTAATTATGTGGAAAAAGATAATTTATCCCTCACTTATAGGGGTGCAGTGTTTGCACACATGGTTGGTTAATCTATGCCCCAACCGTACACCAAGATCTACATCCAAGGGGCTCTCTCATAGTTAATGTGTAGAATTTCCATAACTGGGCACTAAATGTGAAAAAAATTCTCTATAAAAAAATATATATGAATAACAAGTCCATGTTCCTTGGGTCACACAGTTGTAGAAAAAACTTTCTTCCCCCATTTACCCACTACATGTGACTACACTATCAGAGAAATGATGTGGGATGAGATGGAAAATTTATACTAATAGTGTGGACCAATCTACCTCTTTTTTTCGGGGTTTTGGAGAAAAAAATGAGCCGATGAAACCCCATAGACCTCCTTTAATTTCTTATTAATTTTTATTAAGTCCACACAATGGAATTGGATTAAAAATTTAACCTTCCTTACCATTGGGAAAAGCAATGATGTTACATCCTCCCCTCCTTAAGACATCCCATCACGAGTTTCCCTTCTAAGGGTGGAAGAATGTCATTAGAGAAGTGCTCTGACCACTTCAGACATACATCAGCCTTCCACTCATAGGTCTCATCCTGAAAGAGTCTATCCTGACTTAGCTTATACACCAGAGGAATTGACATTCCATCAATGAGCCTTTGTGCTCTGATCAATGATACAAATCTGATGATCCTCTAAGGATGCATCCGCCTCTATATTGATATACTATGAGTTAATATAACGAGACAAGTTTGCATGGTAATGACCATGATGTGATACATGTATGATTTCATGCATTGCATGGTACCGTTGAGGTAACAACAACCGATAGGCTACAAGAACATCTCTCTACACTATCTCGAATGGATAGAAAAATCAAGGCAATAACATTCCCTATCTAATGATTAATCGATGACCCAATCTAGGTTATACTCACAGAAATAGCTGATGTCCCACCTCAAACTCTTGAGTTTGATGATGATGCTTATAATAATTCTTCTTCCAAGTCTAAGGTATAACCATTTTATTCTGAATCAAATGGACTTTCTCTAATGTCTCCAAAATGGGATGAGGACCTAGTAGAGAAACCTCACCCACCACAAAAAAGAATGATGGTGAAAGGCACAAACTTCCCTAAAGTACCTCATATGGATGCATCTGAATCACGACCTAAAAACTATTTTTATAGGAAAAATAAAAAAGTGGGATATTTTTTTCATGGAAACCTCCAAAATCAAGGTTACGAGCTCATTGCATATCCTCTAATACCCATATTTTCCTCTTGGAATGCCCATTATTTTGAGGGTGATATGCAATAATAAAGGTAACCTATGAACCCAATGTCTTTTTCAACCATTCCCAAAACTGGTAGATAAACATGGAATCTCATTCTGAAATATTAGAACGGGTAACACCAGTGAAATGTACAATCTACCAAATATAATTCATACCAAGATCATCAATTGAGAAGGTCTCTCCGATCGGTATAAAGTTTATGACTTTGGTCAACCTATCGACGATCACCCAGACTACATTGCAGCCTCATGGGGATCTTGAAAATACTATCATGAAATCCATTGTGATATCATCCCATTTACCTTCCAGAATGGATATAAGCTATAGAAGTCCAACATGTTTTTGGTGCTATACCTTCACCTGCTGACAGGTGGACCACTAAATGATGAAACCTACAATCTACCTAATCATACATGGCTTACAATAATGAATATGAATCCATATGAAGATATTAGTAACCTCAAGTTGAACTACCCATATAGAGGCATGATATTCATTGATAAACTCTTGCCATATTTTAGAATTCATCCAAAAAAGACCACAAAAGATCAAAGTCTCATTCGCGTCAAAAACCCATCCAAGAGGAAAGTTCTCCTACTGGATTCTCTTCCTCAAAATGAGGCCCTCATAATCACATTAGCATATTGACTAAACCTATTAGAGAAGGGAGGATGTCACTACTAGAGTGACTAGAATTGGCTTCCAATGCTATTCCTCAACCTCCATGTGAAACTCAGAAAACAAATCCATAATATACCACTCACTGCTTGCCTCCATAGTAGGTTGGATCTGAGTCTTACAGTTTAAAGCATTATGCTGCATTACCATCTAATAGTGTATAAGTTTGGTCAAAGTAAAATGACTCCAGAAATTTCACCCATAAGCAATGTCTTAGATTCAAGTCTCATTATGTGGAGATGTATTTGAGACATTCTTCATTTTCATAAATAAATAATTGATCACCCAAAAAGAAGTTCACACTAAATTTTATATCATAAACCATGACTTGTAGATCAAGGTCATGATTTGTGAAATTCCTCTCCTGATTCCTCAGCTGGTGGGACTCGTATACCAGGAATCGATCACTCTTCATCTTAAACTGCCCCAACCCAATCCCTAATGCATCACAATAAAATGTATAACTTTTATCCGGCTATAAAACAATCAGGATCATGTATGAAGTGATTCTTCCCTTTAATTCCCTGATCTCTATTCTAAATACTTCATACAAGGTTATTTTAATTCCCTTATTAGTCACACCCATTAACAGTGATGTTCTGTAGGATAAATCTCGGATGAAACACCTTTAGTATCCATCTAACCCCATGAAGCTGTGTATATCAAAAACATTCTTAGGATTCTCCTAGGAATCCACGATTCACACCATCTCTATGTCAATATATTTATATTCCTCAAATTTGATATGACGTAGAAGTGAACCTTGATTACAGTCATGTGGAATTTGCTGATATTTGCATATAAATATTTCCCTATCAATGTATTTAGCATGGTCTCAAGGTGATTGGAAAATACATTTCTTGTGTGAAAATATACTAACATGTCTTCTATGAAAACCACTATAGATGAATAAATATATATGTAAAAAAATGATTCATCATAGCTATAAATACTGTTGGTTCATTCAAATGACTGAAGTTCATGACTATATAATCATACAAGATGTACCTTCTCTATGACATTTTACATGGTATATCTGATGGACTCACATGAACCTGATAATAGCCAAGCCTAAAATATATCTTATAGAAATCTTTTTCTCCTCACAAATAAACTATGAATTTTTCTATACAAGGAAGGAAATTCCATCTCTTTATCGTAATATACTTCAGTTAGTGGTAATATACACATAATTTATGTGTATCCACTAGCTCTTTCCTAAAAAGGACATGTGAACCTCATGGTGATTTGATGGTTGGATAAAAACCTTATCATTCATATCATCAAGATATATGTTGAGTTCCTGGTGCTCTGTAGGTTCCATCCTATTAGGAGGAACATACATATGTGACAAACCTAGAACTTGATCAATAGTAAACTCAACCACTATATTAGGAGGTAATCTAGTGAAATATTTAGGGAATATGTCCCTAAAATGAGTCACCATAGGAGGGAACTCCACTAGATACATTCCTTGGTCAATCAAAAAAGAGACTGGATATCTATGCTATCACTCCACTAAGCCCATCCAGATTGATTTCATCTCGAAATTCCTAGATACTCCAATCTCCATTATGGATATACATGTTTCCCTCGAGGGATGTGAATGACACATAACAACGATAGAAATCTACATTGTCTCAATAGGGAACATGCTTGTCCATACCGATAATTATGTCAATGTTATTCATATCTATCATGATGAAACTCCATAGAAAGCAATACCCTCCTAATTCAAGGGGTACTCCTTACACTAGTTTATACCCTCTTCATGAACCCTTAACAAAATTTCATGAGTCATAACTCCACTAAAGTATACTATTCGTAATCCTAGATAACACATAGTTTCAATAAATAGAAAAGGGTTAAATGTACATGTTTCAAATAATAACGATAACAAAGTAGATGTTGTAAAAATAATACCTCATTCAGTAGATTTCGTTAGACTCTTCTCCTCAAGGATAGGCTCCACATCATAAATATGACATGAACCATGGCCCTGGGATACTTGATGTTTCCCCCGATGAGGTCCACTATTGCGACGATGGAACTCTAAGGAATAAATTCCTCGACCACGACTAGCTTCTTAGCCCAAAAACCTGTAGAAGACCAAATCCATTTCTGATGGGGAGTCACTAATCTTGCACATAAAGACAGTGCTGGCATAGAACCCTGTTCACTTGGAACTCATGTAAAGGATTGATAGAAATGTTGGTTTTGACCCATCCTTCTGCAAGCCCGACACTATATTGAGTTCCCCATACACTGGGGATTTTTGTGACCCATCCTACCAAACTGGTGAAACCATATTACATTCAATCAATTCCACCTGAATAGTATTTCTCCAATGTATACCATCAAACAATCACTACCTATCACTGGATAAACCAACACTCTTTATAAATGATGAACATCCATGTTTCACATCGCTTGATTCCCCCAAGTTTTCCCATTGTCAAGAGAATGTTTCACTATCTCAAAAACAGTGTTCAATTGAATGATGTTCAACATGGAGAGGATAGTGTATGAAATCCCATCCTCAAAACTCCTCACAGTAGTCAACTCATCACTGGTCAAGGGTGGTGAAAAGCACACCAATTCAGTGAAGCAATCTACGTAATCCATCACGGACATGTCTCATTATTGATAGTGCATGGATTCCCAAGAATGATCTATTCTCAATATCTATGGAATGAAGTAGCCAAAAAATAATTTTTTCAATTCTTACTATGACATACCTTAATGTCATCCATCCTATGTGAGAAATTCTAACCAAATATTCATAGAGTCACATAGCATGTAGGTCATGAAGTTGACTCTCCATTCTAGATGAATATCTATATACTTGAAGATAGAAAACATTCCTTCGATCAATGAATCATTAGACTAAGGACTACCATCCCCCAATAAGGTGGGAGGATGTCGCTGAAAAAACTGTCAAACCAACTTTTCCACAGAAGGGGAAGGTTTGGGATCACCCTACATAGATTGAAAGAAGAAAATGAAGCTATAACAGAACTGGGAATTATCACCCAGTCGAAGATTCCCTAGTGGTGCCTCATGCGACACTATAAGAGGTATCATGGGTGGCTAGAAACCCACCACCTCTAGAGTATGCTCATTTCCAAATTATTGGAATAAAACACAATTTCCTCATAGTTTAATATCTCTAAATTTTTAAATCACATGCCTTAGATAGGATTTATAATAGATAGGGAAAGAGATAATGAAAGGATAGATACAAGCCTTACTACTAAGGAAACACACACCTCTGCTGGCTCCTGAAGTCATATTTGGGTGACAAGAATGAGTTAGTGAGGGATCATATAAGAAATGGACAACTTCCCACTACTATTGTCAGGTTAGGGTCTAGGTATCTTATCTCACATATATGGTTCCCATTTCAATTTAATGTTGGTATTCATTTTAATTCATATGGATATTTAAATTCACTTTTAATGGTTGATTCGATGGATCACAAATTCTAATTTATAAGGGCTATTAAAACATTAAAATTGATATGTGGAGTCCACATAATCCTAACCATAACATTTCCATACCTTGAGACTAATGGTACACATGTCATTGTTTCATAAATTACTACTTAATGTGTATTCATTAACCTATGCAGGAAAAGACTGTTAGGTTAAGGTATGAACTTTAAGTGCCATTTATATTTTTTATCCTTTACAAGAAAAATGTCACATTTATCAATATATATATATATATATAATCACTCAAAAATAACAATTCGTAAAAAATAACACATAACAGTATTCACATATGATGTATGCAATGCACACAATTAAGTCGATATTCCATGGAATAATGAATGGAATTTAAGATCCTATAGTGCCTAGTTTGTTGCATGAATTATTTTTTACCATCATATCATTGGGATTGGGATAAAAAACATTTCTAAAAACATTTTTAATAATAAAAAAACAATGAAAGAGATTCACCCAATAGTGAAATTAATGAAGTGATAAAAATGAAAGAAGTACCAAAATTTACCCATCCAAGTTTGTATCATCCCACCATGGATTCCACTCAACAGTGCCCTAAGATGGTGGACTCAAGTCCTCTAGCGCACCTCCCAAAATTATAGAGGCCGACAAATAGTAGTGAGGGCCTTGGGTATGCCTATGAGGATACTATACCCTAATTGATCAGAGTGAAGTGAAATAGTATAAGTATGAAATATGAAAATAACATAATAAGATTTTATAGAAAATGAATGTAACCCACCATAGTCGAATCCATAAAATAATACAATAGAACAATAAGTATAATAATACATGTAAGATAAATAAACAATAAAAAAGGCTGAATAATAAATGTATATGCAGTGTTGATGATGGTATTTCATGTATCTATACAAAAGTGTGTATATGGAATATGAGATACGAGCATATACCAGATGCTAAAAAAATATACACAGAAAAATCTACTATTAGAATCTTGATTATAGGCTTGGTCCTCCCCACCCCCCCCATAATCCATCCTAGAACTAAATATCTTGCATCAAAAGCTGTCCACATCCCATTTTCAAAACCTAAAGTCATCAGGTCTAATCGATTACCAAAGATGGACTTAGTAGGTTATGAGATAAAATCCCAGTATTCCAACACAAATGTTTCGTAGATCAGTCTTGTTCCTACATTATAAAATGAGAAGTGTTCTATAATTAATAAATTCAATACACAATTAAATAAATAAAAAAACTAGACGAAATTTCAAAGGACCAATCAGTCAAATCTACCCAGTTTAGCATAATATTTTGAGTCTGAACCAAGGGATCCTAAAAATGTAAATTGAGTGATATAATGTGTTATAATGTGGGATATCCCGAATCATGTTAATTGGATTAGAGGACACATCCCTATATATTTTTGAAGCAGTCATTTCACTTTTTGAAAATGTTTATTTACATTTTAAATTTATTTGAAAACCACTTCATAATTATAAATAACCAACCTGATCTTGTCCCTATAAATTCAATGAGAATTTCCAAGTATTGCTTTAGGGGATTGATATATGTCCAATTCCAAGTGATTCCATCCATGGTGACCCAAGAATGAATTCACAAGGATCACTATAGGAATGATGTGATAATGTCCAGAACTAACCATCGATTCCATACCTTGTATTGCATGTGGGGGTCTGACTCTCACTCTTAGAATTGTACAACCTTAATTCCATTGATCCCATCCAACAGGTCTACCCTTGGGAACTATTTTCAATCATATGTAGGTAAAAAAGGAAAATGTACAACGATCCCATCCCAGGAATAGCTAGTGTCGCACCCAGTGTGTTTAAAAATAATTAATTGAGTTATAACTATGGAATGAGATGCTCGTTCAATGGGTCTTTAATTTAGAACCCATTGTGTCTCCATTGGAAGTAGGTAAGGTTATTACATGTGTAGAAAAGACATTCCATTTAACAAAACAAGATTTTATAATATGATTATAGAAGGTTAAAATGGTGTTTAATCAACACTTCCATTTATTGCACAAGGGGAAATGAATCAGCATGTCACCAATATACTTAGTCCAATGATTATTTCTGTCATGGAATTTAAGGGGGGATAACTCATGTAACACCCATATATATCATTTAATTTAATAACTAATGGTATTTATAATAGGAAATACCCCACAAGGGGATTTAAATAACTATGGTAATAGATAAAAAAATCTTTAAAGTAGGAGTGGACCCGTTGGAATGTCATATTTCATGGAAATCCACCCAAGGGGTTGAATCACCAATAACTCATGTTTCACATAGCATGTTAAGGGTTCTAATTTAATCTAATTAAAAATTTATAGGCATCGATGGAAGGGTCCAACTCACGGAACTAACATATTATAAAATGAAAAGAACACAGGGGAAAGAACCTAGAACACTTACCTTAGCCTTATAGAACTTCCCCCATCCACCCTCACCCTTTTATTTAATCTGGAACAAAATAAATTGAATAAATCATATAATTTCCTAAAAATTTGGAAATGGTGCATGTGCCTAAATATCAAAACAGAGAATGGAAGAACCTTTAAATAAAAGGAGGGTATCTAATATCTTACCTTTATATTTACAATGTATATGATGGAGAGATAAATAGATGTCAGATGGAAGTGTCATCATGATCCCTAGGTTTAGAGGGAAGAGAGAACCACACATGAGAGAGATGATTCCACTGGAAAAAAGAAGAGTATGAGAAGGAAAGGGTTAAATCCTTATAGAGGGTCCAAAAGATGAATTTCCCAATTAATTACAATAGAACAACATTTCACAAACTGTGCCCTAACCGTGCACTGAGATCTTCTTCAAATGGTCACCTGCATGTTACTGTGCACAATTTTAATAAAAAAGGGCCAACCACAAAAATATCCTTTGTCAAAAACTATAGATGTATCACATGATCATGCACCGTGGGTATATTGGTTTAAAAAAAACCATGTGGCCCCTAGGTCCCCACCCTTTGGAACTACACAATTAGAGAGTCCATGTGGGATGAGCTTCACAGTTTCTATTAACTGTGTGGCCAAATTTTCCCCTTTAAATTTTTGGTTTTTGGGCCTTGAATGATCCCTGGACACCCCTGAGACCTTCATGACTTCAATGAGAATATTTATTATTTCTATGCAATAGAATATTAACAAAAAATAATGGTTTATATCTTTGGGAAAATCTAGGATGTTATAGTTATAGTGACTTTGTTGTGTGGGTTTTGTTAAAATGTTTGGGTGGACTCAATGATGTATTTTATTTTATCCTGAGTGTTATAAATATTCATTAACGATTTAAATCTGATAATTGTAGCACAAAATAACCAACTAATAAAGTGGGATTGAAATATTGTAAAAAAATTAAAATTAAAATTTAATACTTAAAAACTAACTTGTAATCATCCTTGACAATGGTGCCAGGTTTGACAGGAGAAAAGGGCGTCGTTACTTCCCTACAGGTCAAATAAAAATAAAATTCTAAAAAAATGCAAACTATGCTACTCAATTAATTAAAATTTAGTATTTAAGAATGTTAAAGGATGAATCCAAAGATATAATGAATTATTTTATATATGTTTCAAAAGATTTGATTTATTTGTATTAATGAAAGTGGTGAAGAATATAATTGGATTAATTTATTTGAATAAATATTAATGAAGATGAAGTATATTATTTTCTTGGTTTGAAATTACATTTGAATGCATTACAGGGTATTGCAATTTTAAGGATTTCATGCAATTGTATTTTAGAACACAAATTCATTAATCCATTTTGTGGTTTTAGATTCAAGATAAGGGAGATACAGTGGGTATGGAATCCCCTCCTTGATTCAGTAATACCCTTTATTCCTTCATGTAGATAATTTATTGGTCTTCCTAAATAATTTTTGTCTTGATACCATTTTCAAAACTGGTTTCCCTGAATGTGAAAATGGTTGTTCCTTCATTTAGGATAACCAATAAAAAAATTTATAATCATTCATTAAGATTAAATTACTAATGGTAATGATAAAAATGAAACAAAGATATTATAAATTGATTCCATAAACTATGACAATAAAAAATATATAAATAATGAAAAATGAATAAATCTAATGACACCTCCCCCCTTTAGATACATAACCATAACACAATGTGGGTTTACCATCTCATCCAAGTGTTGCGAGAGTAATAAGGATGGATAAAATAAAAAAAATAAAAATAAAAATGGAGATGAAACTTGTGGGGACACTACGTAGTGCAGTTTGCCTCTCCATGCTTTGGCCAATGGGTTCTCCTGGACTACAACATCATAACCCTCTATTTATAGACCCCAGTTGGGCTTGTGCATAATTAAATGATATTATAGATGGTTCTAAAAGTGTTCATGGTGGTTCACATGTTACAAATAGATGAAATAGTATAGAAAAAATATATCTATCCATTTTGGGCCCATCCCTAACATTACATGCCTTTTTGTGATTACAGGTCATATAAATAATTTACCACATGTATCAATTTCATTACATGTGATCTTTTTGAGAGGACATAACAAGTGTCATGGAAAAAAAGATACATGTCTCAATCTGACACATATGAACTTCACTTCATATTTATTTCATCCACTTTACGACCTATGTTACTTTCATGAATTGCACTGGTGCATGGCATGTAAGGATTACATGATGTGTATTTTCCGTTTTTAGCTCCGGAAGTATATTGTATTCCTTTTTTTCTTTAGTTTTGTGACCTAAAATTATTTCGTGATAATAATAATTTGTGAAAAACATTATTTTTATGGAATTCTCTTTCATTTATTGTTATTTTACTAAATTTCTATAACATTTTGTATCCAAAAATATATGATAAAATCATCTGGTACATAGGAATGCATTAATAATTAAATCAAAAAAATATCTAAATTTTAATATCAGAGATGTAAATGATAAGTTCACCTAAAACATATCTTTGAAATTCATCCATGGTATCAAATTTATTAATCCATTTTTTCAATTTAAAACCAATTTAAATTTTAAATCCATCATAAACCAATGATTATTATAAAAAACATTCCATTATCACATCATCAAAGAGTCTTTGTAAGTCAGTTTTATAAACCAATATTTCCATAACAACACACCTTTTGTTAATTTAATACACTTTTAAAATGACATAGATTGTATTTGTTTTAAGTCAAAAAATTTCTTTTTCAATGGATTTAATGACATCAACAAAGATATTAGGAATAAAAAACAAAACATACGCATGAGAAAAACCAGCCCCAAAATGTCCATCCAAAAATTAGAACCTTCCAAACTAACCTCAAATTAGTATACTCATGGTAGGAAACAATTTATAGTGTACCATGTTAAATATAGTGTATAAATATAATTGGTCACATTGCCTATAAAATTAAAAAATAACCTCAATATAGTTCCTAGATTATCATATATATTAGCAATTCCAATTACATATAGATTTCAGAATGTGAAGGTACAATGTGGCTCTGGTCATCTTTTTGTCCCAACTTAAAACACATAAGAGGTTCCAAAAAACAAATATAATATCATTGGTAAAATAAATCTATTTGATCATCATGAAACTAATAACTCAAAATAATCACTCAAGTCTTCAAATTCCCTAGTAACTCAAGAATCATCATGAAGATGTGGTGATCAAGAACCTGCTTAAAAATTACATCTTGTGTCCCAACATAATCATAGTTTCATTTCTACCATAAATCACCCCAAATATTGTTAGTGTTAAAAAGAAAAAATCCATCTGATAAAATTAAAAAACTACCTATATAAAAATATGCACTAGTTTATGAGATTATTTACCACTAACTAAAGGGAGTTTTAATTCCCCCTAGGTTTTCGATAATCTCCGAAGCCCCAAAATAATTTTGTTGGATTAATTTCACCAAATCAAAACAAATATAAATTAATAAACAATGGTTTGAATAGATAAAAAATTAATAAAACCAATTATATAAGTTACATGTCTCATGATGTTATAACATCCAAATTCAATATACAAGACCACAAATACATTATACCCGAAACTACATGAGGCAATTTCATCACATTCTCGATCGGCCACCACCAACTCCCAAGTCCCTCAAAAAAATTACACTCACTGTCTCCAAGGGGTTTATTCCCTTTCATGGACCTCGAAAAAGAGAAACTAAAGATTCCTAATGGAAAAGGTAGGGAGTGAGTAAAAAATCCCATTAGGTTCGCACTAAGTCATTTCATAAGCAATTCCATATCAAATAAATCAATTATTCTCAATTATAACTAAAAACATGACTTCATAATATTTATACAATTCATTTTATAATATTATTTTCAAAACATTTCAATGCCTAGTGAAAAATAAGTAAAAAATTGTATTTCCAACAAAGGTGTCATACAAATTTTGAAAAAGAATTATGAATAATAATTTATACCAACAATAACTAGTATCTATTTCTGAACAAGACTAAATTAACCATTTTACCAAATATTCATGACAAAACCAATTCTTTGAAACATTAGCATGTAATAATTTTCAAACATTTCTAAATGGATGTAAGAATCTTTAACAAAAACAACATGAATAAATCATTCCTTTCAAATATTGTCATGTACTCATTTGAAAAACATCAAATCGTAGTTGTATGCCTCATGAATTAGTTAGTAAATTCACGTTATGATGTTCACATAATCCCAGTGAGTTATATGTGTAGGTGTTCACACATCCCATGGATCAAGCCTAAGAGAAATAATAATATATCCCCAAATAATGATTCCCTTCCCTCACCCCGTCACCTTGTTTAATGTGGTAGTCATCATCAAATCATTTCAAGTGTTATAACCCCTTTTAATTAATAAGGATCTAATGTGAATCAGTGTAATAAAACACGCATGGGGATATATTTCATTTTAATTATACAGAAACCATCAATGAATTCATTCCAAATTATCACAAAGTATCTAGTTTTATAAATATTCATTTGATTTCAAAAATCCGAAAAAATGATTTATATCAAAATTCATGCATTTTATTTGAAAAATGAACATAAAATATTTTTTCTAAAAAATCTAAGACTTTAATGTCATCTCACATTAAATTATAAAATATTTACTTCCTTAAAAAACAGATAAAAACATGCTGCAAAACAAAACCCATGCCCTTTATTCTATCAAAACAAAACCTTATTCAATAGTCATTTCAATTTATAATCATTTTTGTATTGAAGATAAGAGTTAATTTAAAAAACCTCTATTATCAGCATACCTCATAGACACCATGAAATTTAAAAACCATTTATCAATGCATCAAATAAAGTATTAAAAATAAATCATAAATTTATTTCAAATTAAGAATGGGAAATGTGTTTAAAGAGACATTAAATGAAATAATAAATCATCTAACTTAATAAAAATATCATAAAACCTGATTTTGGGACCCAAAATAAGAAATATGAGAAGATCCATGTCACATGTGCAAATTAAAACATTGAAAAAACTATTCTATTGATCACCCAGTAGCTAGACATCAACGGTATGTGCCTTCTCAAACCAATACATTGTCATTTGGGTATTTGGAGGTATTTAGGGAAGGTTTAGAGGGATCATTGGAACTATATAGATAGGAGTAATATAGGTGGAAGTTCTTGTCATTAACAAGATTCACGCCATGATATAACGACTCATGGACTATGTTTCTAGGGAATTCAAGGATTGTGTTTTGCTGAGGTTTGTAGAGTGAAAAAGATTCACATCATGAAATTCTAATTCATGATGTGTAGCAAATAAAGGATGAGGTGACATGAATTTCAATGGGACCCTGAGATATGGCGATTACACACTGTGTATTTGGATTATATATTATAAACCACGCGACTTCACGGAATTCATGTTGTGAATTGTGTTCACAATTTATAAAATCCATGTTCTAAGTTTTAAGTAGTTTTTTTATTATTCTCATGTTTTTTGCCTATATTCCTCATCATGTTTTAGATGAACCATAGTAACCCTGTGGATAAATTATATCCCTCTTTCCCATTTCATGGATCATTATGTTTTGGTGGATTCCTATTTGATATTTATTGTGAGTAAAACTCACTTTCTTGTGGTTTTCAATCTATTCTTATTTGGATATCTGTAGTTATGGTGCAGTTATAATTTGGGGTGCGTAAGAGGTGTTTTTTTATAAATATTTTCTTTGGTGTAGGTTTATCCATTTTTTTCATATGCAGTTATGGTTTTTAGGTTATTTATTCTTCGACCAACAATGCACAAAGAGTTCAAAAAGATTCTTTAAGGTCAAGGATCATCATTCTCACTGGTTTATGTATTGTGTGTTGGATATGCATTCTTTTTCTTACCTTTTTGGGATATTAATCATTAGTGTAAAAATATAATAAATAAAAAAAATTAAATTTATGGTAATGGGGTGTCATCACATGCTTCAGTACATTGTTTATTTTTTTAGATGTCGTTATATATTCATGATTCCATTTATAAAAACTAAAAGCTGTTGTGAGCCTTGTTTTCACTATAGTTGTTATGTTGTAGTGACCCTTTCTAAGTTATTTTATGATCACATTGTAAATAAAAGGTTAAAGAACGTGTATTTGGATAAGAAGATTGTGTCACCATGATTGTGATTTGTGTGATAATACCAATGCTAAGTAATGATTCACTGTGATAATTCCCCTAAATAAATGTAATGTCAGGATCTGTTTATGTTGTGTATGGTTATTCTTATTGTTATTATTTATATGGATTGTAGTATATGTGTGGTGATTATGATGATTGGAAATGTTGTGTGATGTATGGGGGCGGTGATTCAATTTTTGGTTATCATGGATGTAATATGGGCAGTTGTGCTATGACAGAGATGTGAAGTGTATGTGTTGTGTGATGTGGTTGTAGAATTTTGGTTATGGAGAAGTGGTTGTTATATAGAGGATGTACCGTAGTGGTCATGTCATAGTGGTTCTAAAACAGAGGTTGTTTCATGGTTTTTGCAGTATAATGGCTGTGGAATAGAAGTTATGTCGCAGTGGTCATGATGTAGTGGATGTTTTGTAGAGGTTATTTCATGGTGGTCATGGAACTATGGTTTTGGTTCTATGTTTGTGGCATAGAGGATGTGGCATAGTGTTGTTCCGCAACATTTTCTATGATGATGTTTGTGATAGTAATGTATGATATATGTGTGGTGTTTTGGTTGTTATTGTGTGAGTTCAGACCATTTTTCTGAGGAGTGGTTGTGATAATTTCCTAGTTAGCCACTTAATAAATAATGATGAAATTTAATGGGAAGTTAAATGAATATAGAAGTTTTGGAAACATGGTTTTAGTAAATAGATTAAGTGAGGGAAAAAAGAATGAGTTTTTTAATGTGAAATGGAATGGATGGAGAGTATAAGGTGGTGAAACCTGTAACAAAATGATTGAAATATTTTGGGGATTGTATGGTGATGTGATATGTTTTATGTATCAGTATAAGCAGCTGTGATGGTTTTTGTGTAGTATAGTAGGGGTGATGTGGTGTATACTAGTGCATTTGATGTGACCCCATAGGATGGATATTGTGTGTTATCTATGTATCATGTATGTTAATGTTATTTATTTTCATGTCTCACTCAAGTTCAATAAAATTACTGACACTTAGAGGTTCTAGGTTCTTGGTGTTTTACGAAAAATATGAGATGGTGGTGATACGAATGGATGGATTCCCCTTCCTACATACTCTTCCTCCACAATGATGGACCATGTATTTTTCAGTGAGATATGAAATGATATCTAAGGTGTTTTTGGGTGAGACATGATGTGATGAGGTTGTGATGAGATGTTAAATGTGGTGGGGATCTCGTAGGGTTGTAGGAGGGGACAAGGTTTATTTCCTTCATGTTCATGACACCACATTATCTGGTTCTTGTTTGGAAGTGTAGTGATTTCCCAGGTGTCTTTGGGCAGGATGTGAGGAGATGTGACAACCCAAGTGTCTTCACAAAGTGTGTGATGTGATTTGATAACACAAGTGTATGTGGGAACTACGTAATTTGATGTGAAGTGAATTCCCAGGTATATATTGGTTGCATGTGTTGTGATGTTATTTTCAAGCTGTTTGTTGGAGGGATGTGATGTGCTGTGATTAGGTATGTGTGGACTGTGTGTGAGTATTAGACATTCGATGTTGGGGCGTGAGAGCTGGAAATCAGTGGGGAAGCAGCAATAGAGTTCCTTTGTTATGATCTTGATGATATTTTGTTATATAGGATGTGTGAGAAGGCAAGGTATCCATAGTGAGGCTGGAATTGGTTAGATGTACTAAATAAGTGGTTGTTGGTTCTTTAGTTTATTCACTAGTTATTTACCATTTTCCTTTCACATGTGTGCTTGAGTCCTATGTTATGTCCCTACTGAGTATATATGTAATGATCACCCTATGTATACACACTATTTTTAGGTTTCTAATAGGTCCTTGGGGAATGATGTGGACATTACTAGCTCACGTTGGAGTTACCAATGAGTCACTGTAGTAGATGTTAATTTTGGTATATTTGGAGACTTTTATATTTTTAAGTTTTAATTTATTCAAGCATTCTATGACGGTATTTAGTCTACCATTATATTATTTTCTAGGGATGTTCAGTGATTTTTTACCCTATCTCTTGATGATTTTTCATTTATTGAGGGTCATGTATCCCATACTTTGATATTTTTATACCCTTGGATCTAGTCTCCATCCTTGGGCTACTTATCACACCCCAACCTCGGAAACTCTTTCCTTTTATTTATTTCTCGATGTTGGATCTTTTGATTGAGGTTTGTGTTGGGTTACCAATAAATTTCTTTCTTTTTTGGTGGTATTTTTTTCTTATAACCCAACTCAAGGTTTTTGTGAATGTTGTAGGAATAAAGTGTCATGTTGGGGAGTTTCTAACACCCAAAGTGTCACAATATTGTGTTTAAAAAATTTAGTGATATTTGAGTGAACTTCCCTATTGTTTGGGGAGTATTGTGGGGGTTTTTAGCCAATTTTTGGGGTCTCAAGGTTTGAGCATGACCTATCTAAACCGTGCAACCTAACCATGCGATGTTGTAGGAGTGTCCAGTATCCCTCACACGGTTTGTTCACATTTTGACAAACTGTGCAGCCAAACCATAAAGCCACCTGTGGGCTTTATAACTATTGACATGGAGCTCATATTTGGGTGGTTTGACCTCCAAAACTAATCCCTATTTGTTGTCCATCAACAAGAGAATCCTCCCCCGTCATTCTCTATATATTTAGGTCACATTTGTGGAGATTTATCACCAAAGTTCAGTGGTTCTTCATCAAATCTTCCCCGTTTCACTTTTCCACTTACCCCTCTCTCATTTCATCACTCTCTCTTGACTTGGAACCCTTTTAGACGAACTCTAGGGTTAGGGTTGCCTGATTGTGGTTTGATTTTCTTGTGGATAGGGTAGACTGATTGTTCATGGGGCTTAGATACCCCTTTCCTTGAAGTTATTTTCCATTCGCCCAAGGCGAAGGTAGGTGAATCCAACTTTGCCTATCCGGAACAATCCTTTGGCACTTTCACATTTTCATTTTCTTCATAAATTTTATTTTAACATCTATTATACCCATTAGATAGATATAAATGATGATTTGGTGTGGATTTATTTTCTTCAAAATGGTTTTATCAAGATATTTCTATGAAATGTTTAGGTTTAAGGCACATATGGTTGTTTTTTTGAGATTCCTTGTCTTTTAATGTGGAATTATGTCTTTTATGAAATTCGTAACTCTTATGTTGTGTGATGGAGCTTATTTGGTTTTGAACATGGTTTTGTGTGTGTAATTTGGAAATGGTGTTGCTTGACATGTGGGTTTAAAGGTCATTGAAAGGTGTTTTAGAGAAAAAATGGGATGTTGGGGTCCTTTAAAATAATGAAGGGTTGGATTTTGTTCTCAAATGGTTTCTTGGATGAAAGGGGTGACATTGGATGTTGGAACATCGATGGGTGCACTATAAGAACACATGGTTGTTCCCTCAAATGAAGATAAATCTTGAAAAATAGTATTCTTACAAATTCCTAATTTCTCAAATGACTATTGGTTTTCAAAAAAAATTGGTTCCTTTTGGAGACTTCTAAAGAAGGTTTTAAATGGGTTTTTGATAAAGGGTTGATTAATGTGTTTTGGGAAAGCTTGGTTTTAAATGTATTCTTCAAGGATTTGGCCCCTTTGTCTTTATAAATTTAAAAGCGGTATTAGTAAGATGTTTTGGGTAAATGAATTAGGACATGTCAAATCAAAGGCCCATTTGGAACTTTCAATGAAATGGTGATGTTTAGATAATGATTTGGGATTATTTGGACTTAATGGACCGTTTGGATCTTCCAACTCATGGGTGTAGTTGTGTTAACTTTTAGAATGATTTGTGTTTGGAAATTGTGTGTGCCTGGTTGGAACATTAAATGGTTCTGGAATAATGAATTCGTAATGGGTGTGTCATGACAGACCCTTTGGCACTTTCAAATTTAATGTAATGATTGCGTTGACTCTTTGAAATGACGATGTTTTGATTATTGTATGACCATATAAAAACATTAGTATTTTAAAAAGGTATCAAATGGTTTTAATGATTTCATGGCATGAAGGCCTGGTTGGCACCTTTGATGACATGTTATATATATATATATATATATATATATATATACTAGGGCACCACTATAGGGGCATATCCCTTATGGGTTATCGTATAGAGTATCTGTGTTTGGGGTAGGAAAGTGCGGTGAGATGAGTCACACGTGTGAGGGATTCCTACTTACACAGTATTATTGTAACCACCATGGGTTCTTAGGAAGCTTTTAGAGATCAAGGTACGATTGTTGACCAACCCCTATTAGACATGTTAGTACCCCCTGGATTTGTTGTTAGGCCAGGTGGGCTTTGCCACTAGATTGGACAGTTAGGGTGGATACTTGGTTATATACTTAGGAGCTTCACCACACGCCAATATGTGGTTCCAAAACCAAGTATGTCTAGGGGTTTTATAGGGATGTTTAGGATCACCCATGGTTACTGGATTATTTTCATTGCTTGTTTACTTTCTGTGCACTAATCTTGTTTACTTTCTCTACACTAGTTTATTTTCAGCTTTCACTCTTACTCATTTTACTCTAGCACATCATGGTATATTCTATTTTGGATTTTATTTATAAAACGAAAAATGAATTTGGAAAATGGTATGGGGCATGTGTTGGGTTTTTAAATGGGAAATATTTTTTGCTTATTTTTAAATGTTAAAAAACTACTTTTATAATTGTATTTCAAACTTGGGTTAATGGATTGTTTCTGAAAGGAGACGTTGGATTTTGTGGTTTTTCTTGGAAACCCTACTGAGCATCTTTAATGATCATTCCTATCTTTATCATTTTATTTGCTGGTTTCCTTGCTCATGTTTTATTGGTTGAGTTTCTCTTTATTGGAGAAAAGTTGGCCTTTGGTTGGGAGGTGACCTAAAAGATCACGTGTAGGTATGTTAGGTTATATTATCATTTCGTTGATAGAGTTATTCCTATCTGCTATTTATATTTATCTTTTTTCTTGATTATTTTTTTTGTTAATGGTTCAAATTGCTCCCAACGATTAAAATTTTGATACCCAACACTAGCTGCCAGCCTGTGGGGATCGGGAACGCCCTTCAGGCCATGTCACGGACCAGCTAGGGTGACTGGTTCTCAGTCGAATCGGGTTGGTTTGTGACATACTGGAGGAAGGACTTGGGGGTTACTATTTATCTCCCCTCAATATAGTATCTTTGGTGGTAGA
Organism: Viscum album; assembly: GCA_963277665.1. NCBI lineage: Eukaryota > Viridiplantae > Streptophyta > Magnoliopsida > Santalales > Viscaceae > Viscum > Viscum album. Next base: position 435,908,407 of record OY728161.1, read on the forward strand.
GGTCTTGGAATAGTGTTATCATAGGGAGGTTGAGAGATATGATGATGTATGGAGTTAATAATAGTATGGTTTTCATGGGTTGGTGTGGAAATGGTTCCATTTGATCATGGTGCATGAAAAAGTCCTAGGAGACCATCTAGGACATAATATTATAGTTCCCATCAGGATCTACTTCATATACTCTAATCTTATTGAACGATCAACTGAGGTGGACCAATTTATTGGGTGGAGACCTAATAATGGTTAATGCATCATTATTTTTGTGTGTTCATATTTGGAATGGGTTATTGTGGGAAAATAAAATGAATAAATAAATAAGATTTGATAAATTTCATGATACAGGGCTTTGGGTGTTCTCCTTTATTTTCAAAAATCCTTTCTATTAAATGTCTATTACTTTCTCTAGTAGTTTAGTATTTTTATGATGATCTAGATGATCATCAAAAAATTTTACCTAACATTGGATGATTAGGTATGATAGTACCCATTTTATGATTTATAGCGGGAGATTTTGGATAAGTATGAGGGAAGAATCTTTGATCTGGAGATAGAGCATTGGTTGGATGAGATCAAGATTTCCTTTTGTCTGATTATAGAGTGATTTGAGTCTTCAAGTTTTTCGGCATTTATCCAGATGTAGGGATCTATGTGTTAGTGGTGGATGCAATATCTTGGTGACAATAAGGAGTTAGATGTGTTATGGACCAAAACCCATTGGGTGTTTTGGGAAAAGTTATTTTTTTCTATGATGATGGCATCTAAGATGTTGGATCTTCTCTCCCTTAATCAAAGTAGTTTAATTGTGTGTGAACTTTTGATTAGGTTCAAGGACCTATTACACTTTTCTAATGATGAGTTTCTAGACTACGAGTCTAGGACGTGGCGTTTGGAAGAGGATTTGGTCCCATTGATCAGGTATACAATCAATCTATTTACACTTCCAAATGCACATGGAGGTGTAGTAATATCTTGAGATTATAAAAAATTATTTTCTTGGGTGTTCAGCCTCTAGATTTTTTCAAATAGGGTGTTTCTTGGAGAAGAGATTTAGGGAGTGGGTTATGACAGTTTAGGTAGTCTAGGTTCTCTTATGTGGGTAACAGTCGCGATAGTCTCATCCCTACTCGTTAGGGACATGTGGTTTCCAAGAACATTATATAGGATTTTCATTCTCATGTTATGTTTTAAAGGGGCATGGGAACCATCATGATTAGTGTATGAGTACATGAGGTCCAGTTTCAAATATGCAGTCATGTCCCTAATCAGCAGCTATAGTTTCCTCTGAGGCCGTTTTAAAGATAGGGATCATAGGTAATTATTCAGTAACAAGGGGCAGGAGAAGCTGGCAGAGGGAGGCCTCATGATGGTACCCTCTAGTTGGAACTCAAGCCAGATCATGGTAATGAAGGTCAGTAATATGGAGGTAGAGGATATCGGCATGGTCATATGCATTCATTAGAGGCAACAGTTCCAACAGAGCCTGAAGTCGTTCATGGTATGAATAGATTATCATCTACCATTATATGTTATTTTTTTTATTTGAGTGAACCAGACTCAATTATTTATATTTAATTATTCCTCTATTTGGTATTATATGTGGATTGAATTAATGTTCACCTGGTGTTTTTACACTAGTTGGAGGTCAAGATTTTTTATTTGATGTGTGTTAGGGATGTAGACTGGTGATAGGGAAGTACTAGTCACTAAGAGACTCCTTCCAATCATAGACACATCCATATGATGTTATCATTAGCATTTATTGGTCGTATTCCATGCATTCATACAAAATTTTATTTCAAATAATTCTTTCATTTTTTGATTTGGCAGACTACTGAATGGTGTTTTTTGGAAGGTGAGGTTATTTTTTAGGTGTTTGGAAAGTGGAGCCGCTTTTATCATAGTTGGATGAACATTTAGTAAAAGAATATGTTGAGGGTGTTCCCAATGTTTTGGAGGAGTTGTTGGATGTTTTCCCAGAGAAGTTTGTGACACTACATCCTCAATGGAATGTTGAGTTTCACATAGAGGTGCATATGGTCATAAATCCTATTTTTATATCTCCCTATCGAATGGATCCTATAAAGATGAATGAGTTGAGGTTGTAGGTGGATGTTCTAAGGTAGAGGGGTTTCATCTGACCAAGTGTTTCATCATGGAGTTCTCTAGTATTTTTTTCTAAGAATATAGATAGTAATTTGATGTTATTTATAGGCTAAATGTGGTAGAATCAGGTGGATTTCAAGAACTATTACCCTCTTATGAGGATTACTGATTTGTTTTACCTATTTAGAAGAGATGTCTAATTCACTAAGATTGATCTAGAGTCTGTATATCACCAGTTAAGGGTGAAACATGATGATATACTCAATATTTCCTTTAGATTCAGGTATAGAAACTTTAATTATTTTGTCATGTAGTTCACTGTTATGAACACAATAACCGTGTTCTTCGGTCTTATGACCTCTATGTTCAATAACATCCTGAATGAATTTTCCTCGTATTTAGTAATGATATCTTAATCTAATCAGCGTTATAAGAAGGGAAGGCCGAGAATATCAGATCTCTTTTGAAGGACCATCACCACTACCAGCTATATGTAATATTTTTCAAGTGTGTATTATGGATTTAGGAGGTTCATTTACATGTATATGTGGTTTCTATGCTGGGGGTATTAGTGGGACCATCTACGGTTGAGGTAGTTATTTCCTAGGAAACACAAAAGGATTTGGATCAGGTTTTTAGTTTCCATGTTCACGTAAGATATAATCTTAGATTTTTACATAATGTTTATCAATTGTTAGCCCCTCTAATAGCATTTAATAGAAAGGAATAGGATTTTTTGTAGACTGTTCAGTGTAATGTATTATTCAACAACCTAAAAGTGAATTTGGTTAGTGCTTAAGTGATTTATTTTCTCAAGGATGGTCTGTTGTTTTATGTTTCATGTGAAATGCACTATCTAATATTTAGATGCATGATGATTCTACAAAGAGAAGTGATATCATATAGCAGAATGAATTTATGCACTCAGAAGTGTTACAATTCCATTTCACGACCTGACCTGATGATGTATGACCTGTAACTTCCCCATGCCCACCTTTAATAGGATAGTGGTGGAGACTAGTGCAATGTAGGTATATAAAAAAAGGAGGCAATAGAGTAAATTAAATGTACACCTGCACACATACCCAAGCCCATAAAAGTTGAAATGTAAAACAACATAAAATAATGCTTGTACACCTGTATGATCCCACAATAGAGTATGAAAATAAAGTAATTCAAATGAATAAAGGGGGAAAATAAATGCACAACCAAAACTGTAATGATTCCATACTTCTCCAATGGAGAGGAATAAATTCCAATTTAAGATGTTCATAAACACCTCGTTCTAACAAACTCTAGCAAGAGTCCTCCACCTCCATGTCCTACCAGGGCACCATCAAAAGGGACATCATCTTCATAAGACATGACACGTGTGAGAAAATTCCATGTAGGTGTATGTATAACAATATGTAGTAGGACTCCCTGAAATCACTAAAAATGAAACACTTTTTATATTAAACTCAATACATGATATATTAATCAACGTATAACAGAAAAACCCATATATACTTTGGAAATACACCACACCACAAGGAGGTCCAAACCAACTGCTAGCTAAAGGATTCCTCTCGAATAAATGCTTATTATGAGAGATACCACTCCACAAGCCATGCTATCACTGGAGACACTCGATGAAGAGGTCGAGATAATGGGGCCCCACCCAATAAATCTCATTGGTCTAAGAAGACCTTACTACACATATAGGGGGTTACAACTAGAATCATTTGGTTACACCATGAACCCAATTTGGGTTAACCCACTGCATAGGGGATTATATGTCAATGATTACACAAATCCTACTGATATGACCTGCTAGATAGAAGATCAATGAACTTCTTAGGGTGGTTACATAGATTCCAAAAACCCCACCAACAAACAAATATGATAGAATATTGCATGACGATGTAGATCCAATGTTGTGTGAAATTGGGTTTTTGTCTATTTGTTGTGTCATAGTGATTACGGGGAAGAGGTTGTGGTTACAGTATATAGTGATTGTGGTGAAGAGGTTATGGAATTATTATCATGGTGTAGTGGTTGTGACATAGAATTTGTGACACGAATATAACTCTCCTTCTCTTTTTCACACATTAATTCATGATTTATTAAATAAAATCACACTTAATACTGCTTGAATGATCAATAAGCCTAGTGTATTTTTTGATTAGGTACATTATATAAAAACTTCAAACATGATTTATATCAACTTTATTGAAAACATACTTAACATGATCATTCTTAAAACTCCATGGGATAACCTTGGGAAATACATAATAAAGGGGTGTGCCATAAATCCCAGCCGGTAATAAAAATGAAATAACATGAAGAAATTTATCAATTTTAGAAAATATGAATATTATTGGGGCATAAAAGGGGTTGGAATAATAAAAATAAAAAATGAGGCATGATATTACATGATAATCATAAAGTAAACATTTAAATATGGAAACAACATAAAACACTACATCATAAACATATGTCAAGGCTAAATTCCTAGACATCATGATGGAAAAATTCCCATAAAGTAACTAGCTTCACTCCATGTCCCAACATGAAGTCTCTTGAGACTAAGCATTAGCCAAATCATTGTAGAACTATATAATTCTGAATAGATCCAACACTTTCATCTCGTTATCATGCTTATGTGTTCCACATAATCTTACAACATGGATTCATTCATCACAATATTTTATCCCAACTTCAAATAGTATATAATACATATAGGTAAGTCCCAAATCATATATGTATTATTGTATAAAGGTAAAACCCCTTTATAGGAAATGGGAACGGTTTCCACAACACAATTTTAATGGAATATACAATCTTAGTGAATCTTTAGCAGCATAACAACATCACTTAAAGATTCATAAAATAGGTTGATGAGAGAGTAAATGGTTTCTCATAATTTGGAAATAAAATGGAAAGTAATGGAGACATTAAAAGACAAGTCCCAATATATGTAATTAGAAATATAATTCATAAGATAATGAAGAAACATAAATAAAGTAGTTAAAGAAAAGAACAATTTCCTTGAGAGTGTGATTCCAAATAGTTGAGGGGAGATTCATGAATGTTTGGGGGAACTATAGGAGGAATCTAGAGTGTAGAGGGAAGGTTAAGTACATGATCCATGAATTTTTAGTTAATAAATATGGGATCTCATGTGGGTTAATAAAGGAAAAGAGTGGGGATTTCTTTATTATTTCCCACACATATGTTTGGACTCTATATTAAAATAACCCATAACGCAATTAATTACAAGGTTTTCTCCCATTTTTTCATCAAAATGGTTGTGGTTTTCATTTTTTTTATAAGGAAAAATTCTTAACATTCTAAAATAATAACCTTGATAATGTGGATGTGAGTCACACTATTAATCAAATGATTTTAAGAAACTTAAAATATATTAATGGTTAGGAGGATTCATAAAGACATTATAAAAGTTATAAACAAAAGTAAAAAAACATTATTTTAAGGTAAAATATATACTTTGTTGTGGATACCATTTATATTATTTATTACACCACATTCAGGTCATTATGATGTTGTAATAAACACAATATATTCATAGAGTATTTAATTTTTACCAGAAAATCCGGTTGTCTCAAAAAACATTGAAAATTCACCATTGGATAATTTCTTCATTATAATTCCAAAATTAATATTTATATTCTCAGAAAAAATATAACTATTTGAATTTTATCTTTTATAATAATCATAATTTATTGAGGAATGTAGGTTTTTTTGACAATAACAGTTTTCCAACAGTTGTAAAAAATTTATTTGACTTCATAAAATTTATATGACAAATTACATTTAATAATTTTTTTAATAATAATATTTTATTAAAATATTATTTATTTCAACAATATAATAATTCATTAAAATAATTTCCTAAAATAATCATGAATATTACATGAAAATACAATTTTTGTTTTATTGTATAAAATATGAAAATCAGTCATAAATAAACAATGATAAAACAAAAATATATTCATTATTCTATAAAATTTACATATTCATATTATTAGTGTCCTGATATAGATACCTTTAATGCCCCAAAAAAATCTTAAGAGTAATATTTTTGATGGTGAAGCTATAATGGGGTGGTTCAGTATACTTGGTTTGGGCTGTGATCTTGATGAACTTGAAATTATCCCCCAAATAGTATTAATCATTCATAAGATGTTGGATATTAGCATGGTATTGATCAATGTAAAAGAGTAGTTATTTTTTACCCTTTGGAAGACATGATAAATGAGATTCATACATTATGATCCTACCCTTTGAGGCTATAACATGCATTGTCTAAGTCGATTGGATTTGTTAAAAACATTAATTTATAGTAATCTTATGATCATTATTCAAGGTCTATATTATCAATGGTAACGATACTAACCAGTATTTAAAATATGATTGGATAAAATAGAATCGAAGAAAGGAATGGGTTTTCTAAAACCATAATACATAATAATCCTTTTAATTAAATCAAACGGGAATGTTAATTTATAAATGTTTGGGTCGTTACAACAATGGTAGTGGAACAATGGTTGTAGAACATAGGTTATGGTTAAATGTTTGTGGGGAATAGTATTGGAACATTGGTTGTGGTGCACTAGTTGTGGTGATGATGTGTGTGATAGTGATGTGTGGTGGATGTGTAGTGGTGTGGCGTTAGTAATGGGAGTTGGTCTAGTTATTACCTATCATGGTGGTGATATTTTTCATGTTATCCATGGAATAAATTATAATGAAATGCGATGCAATGATGAATTAATACAAATGGGTTGTATCATTTATGGTAAAATGGGATAAGTAAATGAATAAAAGAACGATTTGTGTAAAGTGAAATGTAATTGATGACAAGTTAAAAGTGGTGAAACCTGTAACTGAATGTGGGAAATGTTTTGGGGCTTGTGTGGTATTCATTTAGTGTTATATATCGTGGTGGCAGTAGTAGTGAATGTTATTGTGTAGAATAGTGTTTGTGATTTCATGTTAGTTAGTGATGATGATGTGAACCTATATGTTGGGTACTGGGTCATACATATGTATAATGTATGTCTATATAATTTTTTTATGCACACTTTTGAGTTGAATTAAAATACCATAACTTATATGTTCTATGTTACAGGTTCTTTCCCAAATATCCTAGATGGTAGTTATATGGATGACTCACTACACCCTCTTCCCCAATCTTTCTTTTGTAGTTATGGAACCTGTGTTTTCAGATGAGATGTGCAGTGATAACCAATGTGTTTTAGGGAGAGACATAATGAGATGAAGACATGATGAGATTTGATATTTGGTGGATTCATGAATGGTGGTAAGAGAGAATAAAGATGATTTTTATTCATGTGTATGACAACTTATTACTCTTGTTCTAGTTGGGATGTTATGTGATGGTCCAGGTGTCTGTGGGATATATGTGTTGTGATGTTATGGACTAGGTTTTTGTGGGAGGGATTTGATGTGTTGTTATCACCTATGATTCCATGGGTGGGATGTGATTTGATTTGATCTGATGCCCCAGGTGATTGCATATGATGTGTGATGTGAGGCGATGGACCTGGTTTTTGGGGGTGGGGTGTGATGTGATGTGATGTGGCATGTGTGGAAGGGATGGGAGAACATTTGACATGGGGGCATAACAGTGGAAAATCAGTGTTGAATCTGCAGTGGGGTGCCTTGATTTTTTGTGATCTCAATGCTTTATTATAATATTGGATAGGTAACTTGGTAAAAGAGCCACACTATGTCTGGGAGTCTTTAGATGATGGAATAAGTGCTTGTTGGTTCTGATGTTTGTTCACCTGCAGTATAGAATGATATTTTCACCAGTGCACTAGAGGGCTTCGTTATATCCCTACTATGTATAACTTTTGTACTCACCAAACATATATAAACCATTTTTCTTGGTTCCAACAAAAATTTGGGTTCTAAAATAGACATTAAATGGTTATGTTAGAGTTTCTATTGATTCAATTCCATATACATGCATTGTTGTATATTTGGATAATTTTAAATGCATTAATTTTACATCATTTCGGCATTATTTGTTAGTTTTTGGATTACATTTATATTATATACACATTTTTTTAATTATTTATTATCCTGTCTCTGGATCCTATTTCATTTGTAGAGGGAAATTCACTTCATACTGTGGGATTTTTATAGCCTCACTACTAGTCGCCAATCCGAGACATACTGGAGGTGGGAATCAGGGGTCACTATATTTCACCCATTATTGTGATATTTTTGGGGGGAGGGGGTCCTGACATGGATTCCATAAAATACAATTAACAAGATTATAGGAAATTATGCATCATATATTTCTGTATTTTTAAATTTATGGTAGATAATCAGGTTCCCAGAAACGAATTCCCAAACTGAAAAACTATTTAATTTGTTATCTTCAACTAATTCATGAATGAATAATGATTAAACAAATTTAAAATAAAATTTTCAACCTTTAATGAGTAATTATCAAATTCAATGTAAAAAAATGGGTTTTTATGTCATTCAGGATGAAGAAGAAGGAAAAGTTGGTTTTAAATGCATTTTTCATAAAAAGGCTACTACATAAGGGTAACAAGGTTTACCCATATGTTGATCGTAAATTCCACATAAGGGTAAGACATTCTACCCTTATGTAGATCTCATATATATACCTAACCATATTTATTTTTGGATTCCTCTTACACAACTCTATGTTACCCATATAAAACATTTTAAAGCTCAGATTTACACTTATGTAATGTAAGGAATAGAAAATTATCCCTTACACATCTCTAACCTACCCTTACACAAGAACGGAAAGCATCTGGTTACCCATGCATAACTATTTAGAATCATGATATACTCTTATGTGGACATTTTTTAACATTATTATATCATTACTAATTTTTTTCCTTTGTATTTTGATCCTAAATTACCCCTTTATTTTTGGTTTCCAGAACGATTTCTAATTTATATTGCCTTAGAGATTTATTTAATTATTATATTATAACTATATTTTTATTGATCACAATCTAACACAAAATTTTCCATTGGATATAACATATATTTTTCATCATTTAATTAATCTAAATGGATGTCTGAATTTGTTGTTTATGTGGTGTAAAAATTTCCCAAGGATCACGCAACCATTATGGATTCCATGAATTTCAAAAATTCAATATCATTATATTTCAATGGTATATCATTCGATTATCATTGTAATCTTTCTCTATTTTTCATGTTATTAATATAATAAAATTATCTTCATTTTATTCAAATGAATTAATGTTTAAAAGTTTAATTTATATACCTAAAAAAGTTTCCAAAATATTTCATTATTTTCATTATTTTTCTAGGGTTTTTAGATCATATATTTAAATAGTATTCAATAATATGTTATAAATATATATATTGGATTGATGTGTTAATTGGTTCTTTAGAAAGATATCATAATATTATACATTTAATTATTCTTTTGGAAATGCTAATTTTTTTTAGATTGTCTAGAAATTCACAAAATATATTATAGACAGGCTATACAAGGATTTCAGGTTCCCATATTCTAATTACTATGAGTTCTTTTTCAGTTTTCTGTGAGTTCATATTCACCATACCTTGAGTTATATCTCCGCTGATCGTGAACCCTAAATGAACCTGCCAATACTTTCTCCAATATACTACATTACTCATACCACATTACCACATGTTTTTGAAGTGACTATAATTTCCTTAAAGTACAATCAGGGTACCATAGTAGGAACACACCACCTATTACACTAAATCATGTTTCATTTACATGTAGTGCATTATAGTGTTTCATTTTTTTCTTTTTCAGTAATTTAGTTTATAAGGAATGTGTGTATTCATCTATTTCACGAGGAACATAAATTGATTATTTCTCTTGCATGTTCAATTGTTTTCTATATATACAGGATTATTGTAATATTTCTTATAAAATATAGAAACTAGGGATGTCATGTCAGTACCTATCTTGAAGACATGTCCCTCATTCAAACCAAGATGGTCATGTTTATTTATAGTAGTCATACCTACTGGATACTTTATCCTAGCCCTCATGGTTTTTTCCATTAAGTGTGAAAATGAATGTTGCATCTTATCCGTATCTCACACATGCAATTTCATGTGGACACATATAACTATGGAAATGGGTTCAGTGACTCACTAAATATACTTCATTAACTACCACATGAAAATTATAGTTACTATAATTTAATTACCCACAATTATTATTTCGACCATACATTCAAGGTAATAATACCAACTAAAAGTTATAAAAACAAATATCATGATATACCAATAAGTGACTATAAGCTATTCACATAGCCAGAATAGCGGACGAACGTTTTATCATGTGACCACATGTCATATTCTTCATAAGGTTATTATTGTTACAATAATAAATCTTTAACTAACAACATGACACGATAATCATAAAAAATGCATGACTACAAGGCTTTCATGGTCATTTCCTTCCTTTATCTATTTTTATTATATTCTGGAATTCTACACATGCTATTTTTATCATGTATCTTATTATCATTAAATACATTCAATATAAATTATTTTAAGTGTATAATTATTTTATAAAATTAGTATTTAATTTATATAATTTATGCGAGGTTTTTAATAAATATTTTAAATTTTTGTAAAATTTTATTAAATTTATAATGAATTCATTATAAATGCATACACATACAACATAATTCCTATACTTAATCTTATTATATTTTGAATTTATTTGATTGTATTTTTTTCTAAATTAATTTTATTTTATGAAAAATATTTAAAATTTAATTTGTGGAATTCAATGTAGTATGATTAATATTTAAATTAATCAATAACTTAAATTAGAATTTATTTAATATTTGATAATAAAATTCAAATAATATTATGAATTTTATACCATTTATTATACTGATTTTCAAAATCATTTTATGAGTAATAGAAATTGGTTTGAATCACTATTTAATTTTTTAATTTAAATAATTATTGTTGTGATTATTCGAATGATATTTTTCTCCTTCGTAGACATTTCTCTAACTTGAATTTGAATTTATTTAAGAAGTTGGAGTTTTATTTATTATTCTATACAGACTCTATTCAAATCCTTCATGACATAATTCAATGTATGAAACTGATATAAAGTATGATTACACAAAAATATTGAGAACCAAAGCTTGATGTTGAACATTGACCTATTTTGTGATCATTCATTCTACTACTAGATAGTGACACAAGCAGAATGAAAACTTCTATGACTACTACTGAATTGGTGATACGTCCACATTTCTCATGAACCATTACCTTTTATATCTTTTTTTGTCTTTCACACCCCCATATTTTTTGTGTTTGTAACACTATTTCTCATCTCTTTCACATACACTGTATTCTTTTTCTTTTTCTTTTTCATACCAAATCATTTCTTCTTCTATTCTTCAGGATGTGTTTCTCAAATTCTAATGCTAGGACTATTAGGTTTTTGTATCACATAGTATAAAGTTATGTAATGAATATGGTTTTTACCCATATGATATTGGAATATTCCAGAGAATATTTCTAGAGATGGGTGTTGAGTCAGCATTGGAAGCCAAGGGAACGGGGATACTCAGTGAGTCGATATTAGAAATATTAAATATATTTTTTGCGCACACATAAGCTCACTTGAAATATAAATAAGTTCCATTTGGAGTCTCTTAACAGATTTTAGATACCACATTTGAGTCCATAATGTCTTTTTTACCATAGGGGTGACGTAAGGTTGTCTACGCCGAGAGTTTTATTCAGGAGGTGTTTTGATGATGTGGCATTGAGGGGGGAATTGATGAGTTTAATTTATTTAAAATGAATTCATCCCCCTAACCCTTTGATACATAGCACACCAAGGAGGAGCATCTATCCTCTCCTACATTGTTTCCCCTATGACGACAGATGAAACCAATGTCGAGTTGATAAAGCAAGGAGTTTCAAATCTCTATTTTTGATTCTGATCATCATCAGATAAATGAACAACATGATCATGGTATCGTTATTCATTAAATCTATCAGTGTTTCACTATCAAGGTAGGAAAATTTGAGTTTTGGTCCTGATCACCTTGTTTTTGCATTATTTTAAGGTTCTAGAGCCAAAATACTATTCCAAGAGATCCCTTCTAGGTAGATGCCCAATTTTTGGGGTACAATAGTGAAAATTAGAGTTTTTTGGAGGTGATTAAAGAATGGAATTACTGTCTATATGGCATGTATCTCAGGGAAACACACTATATAGATCTTCTCATTTAGGGATGATGAACTCTTGGGAGTACACATTGTGTATTGGGGTTACATGTTGTGTAGTTCCCTAGACCATGTGACCATGGGGAAATAAATTGTGTTTGTCATGTTAAAACACATGGCCCTACACTAACACATGACAAAGGTACGAAGACATATGATATGATACATGGAAATGGGAAAACAACATGGGAAGGTGGCTATGTATTCCATACACACCATTTAGTATGGGATGCATGATATGTAAGGAAAACAGTTGGTTGGTACATGTAGAAAAGGAACAGGTCTAGGGGATGTGCAAAGAGGGTCATAGAATGAACCACCTTTAAAATAAATATACCCCAAAATCTATTGGTTAATTTTTTAGACATGATACATGAGTAGGTGCTCGGGCGGGCTCACAAGTCTAGTGTACCAAAGTGCATGTCATGTACTCCTAGGAGATTCTCATCGGATCTTCTGTGTCCCTGAGCTACTTTACATGGACACAGATTTGGGCTTGTGAGTATTTTATTCGGAGTGGTTTTCCAGGTATAACGTGATGGTGGCCGCTTTTATGGATTGTGAGATACAAGATGCAAGAAGAGAAAAAGAATATTGTGAATATTTACAATGTTGATGTTTGATATCGATGGTTCGTATAGATAGATGTTGGGACTAGTACTCCCCTTAGGGACTAGGGATCATATTTCCCTGACCTCTCTGATTATGTAGATATGGGACTCCCAACATCTTGGGTGCTGGTTTTTAACCTTTGAGTATTTTTTTTGTTGGGTGTTACTTCCCTAATAAACTAGGGTTCTGGTTTCCCTATTATGGTCATGAAGGTAATGTATATACTCCCTTGTTAGACTAGGGAGAGGGTCCTCTATTCATGGAGTCAGTAACCCCCTATTGGAATAGGGTCTAAGTACCCCAAATATGATTTATAGATAGATTTCATACTCCCCTACCATGTTAGGGTGCGGGTCATCTATTCTAGGAGTCGACACCCCTATCCTTTTTGGGAGTGGGTATTCCATACATGTGTTTCCCGCAAAGTCGGTACACATATGCCATGTCAGGGAGTAGGTCCTCTAGCATGGGGTTGGTACACCCCTACCTTGTCTGGGTGTGGGTCCCCCATTGTGAACGAGTTGGCAGAGTTGGTACTCCCCTATCATACCAGGGTGCGGGTCCTCTAGTAAATGAGTGGTACTACTCTACTGAGTTAGGTTGTGGGTCCTCAATTTACAAATTGGTACTCCACATTAATATTAGGGTGTGGGTCGTTTATGATTATTACTCACCTATTGTATCCTAGCATAGGTCCTTAGTTATGGAGTGGTACTCCCCCATCATTGAGTAGTAGTAGGGAGCATGTCATATATTGTAGTTGGAGCACCCTCAGATATTGTCTATGGTTATGAGGAGAGGTATCTTCCATTTCATGTGAAAAATACCTAGATAGAAGCTAGTGGACTGTCGATGAACTGATGTGCAGGCTACTCCTCATAGGAGAGAGAGAGGTTTCACAAGTTTGTTTGGGAGCAGTACTCCCTCGAATGCAGGGTATGGGAGAGGAATGAGTCCCTCAATTATCTCTTATTTGATATGTTGCACACAATGCATAATTTGGAGTAGTTCTCCCTCAATTGTGTGTAGTGGTTAGTGGAAGGGCCTCCTAACATGGATTTATTTATCTTGTCCTTTGTGTAGGTTAGTGATGACAAGACCTATTGTGTCGACCACTAGAGATAGACCTAGTATGAAGTTACTAATTGAACATATTCTCTTAAATGCACCATTAAGAATGGTAGAGTCGTTCTTGATGAAGTGTATCTCTCAAACGAGTTCCATTCAGTATGGATGAGCTCATGGAGTGTGTTCTCCTGGTTTTAGACACTACCTTCAAATAATCAATTAGAAATATTATTACTGGCTATGTGGTTGGAACCTTATGAGACATAGTGTCTGAAAAGCTTATTTCTAGGTTATTTTGTGGAGTCCTTGTGGTGTTGAAACATGTCGATACTAACACCCCTTGTAGACCGAGCTCACATGTCATGTAAAGTTGAGAATGGTTCAAGACGGAGTTTGTCTCTTGATTGGTGTTCCCTATGGATAGCTTGAGAGGAATGTTTCAATTCAGTTTCCCCCTTTTTAATTTTTGTTTTTTTTTGGATTCAATTATCTATTTTTTTACTCACCACGGAAGGATCTTTTCGCGCACATGTTTTGTGTCTTGTGAACACCATAGGACATTCTCTACAGTCCTCAAAGTACCCGAGGTAGGTAGAGATTATTAATCTAGATAGACCAAGGGGTTTACTGGAGATGGGCAAAAGAATTTTCTTGCAGTTTTAGTTGGTAGAGATCCCCTCTTACTATGTAGGTTAGACACTATTACAATTTTCATTAGAGGGAATTTTTTTTGCGCTTATTTCACATTCAATGCTTCTATTGTATTCTTGTTGTTGGATAAAGATTTATGCATTATTTGGAAACCTTTGTTTTTTTAAATTTTAGATTTTTGTGAGCTTGGAGATTTTTGTGTGTGTACAGTTACATAATCATTGACTCCCATTTCAGTTACATGCTTTCTCAATGCAATTCACCTACCCTTGGCCTATTGGATGTTGTATGGGGGAGTTGTGGCTTAAGCCCTGTTGGGTTGGGTCCTGAAAGTATGGTATCGGAGAATAACTACATATTGGGGCTGCAGTGTCATGATCATGGTTTGGGTTTCATAGAAACATTGTTAGGATATTTCAAGTCATATCTCAAGATAGAGGTTCTAGTGTTCGTGTGGTGGCCAACATATCCTTTCACTAAGACTCTGATAACCTTATTTTGGAGTCTGAACATTAGGACATAGGTCTTTGGGAAATAAACAGAACATGCATCATATATGATTTTGTTTTTAGTTTTTCCTATCATTCATTAGTAATATCCCCAGATATACTCTTTGACCATGGTGCATCTTGATTATATTTCAAAATGTCTCTATGATGACAAGAAGACATGATTCTATGGCATGGTTGTGAGGACAATCCTCCCTGTGATGAGGCTTCAGTGCATTGCACTGATTCTGAGGCATCACCTTCGGGTGGTCCAACGGTAGATCCACCACCTATTGAGAAGCAGGTTTTACAAGAAGTTCAGTCCCAGGGCACCCGTAGGCTATGTTCTCTACACAAGTTATAGTGGAAACAACGTCTATGGTACCAAGGTGATCCAGAACCCTAGTCAGCAGATGTAACTCCCTCACACCAGAATCCCAGATATGCTTCATTATTTTATTAATGTAGACTGATTACAAGGATTTAATTCCAGAATGACTAATCCATTTAGTAGTATTAAAGAAACTCTATTCATAAATAGAACCTATTTTAAAATACTAAAAAAAAAATATAATACATAACAAATGATAATAACCTCTGTCCTTGAAAACTCAATAAATGATTTCTTCTTCATAACAAGGGGATGGAAAACAAATGAAAGGGTAAGATGAAATTCTCAGTAAGGGTTACAAAATATCGAAGCATGAACCAATAATAAGTTAATCCTAATCAATTTGAGATATCTAACATGGCACGATGAATAATTGAAAAACACACACTATCAATAAACTGAGAATGAAAATGCATCCAATGATTTTGTCATAGTGAAAACCATATGGAATGTAAAAAATAAATAATAAATAAAGAGAATGATTATTATTTGGACATCATGTGTCTAGAAAATGAACCATTATATATCGAGATGATTTCTTTCTGGGGGTAGATACCCATCTGATTATGTTTGGAAACAAAGTTGATGGGTTGGTCACCAACTGTTTTGTCTGATGAGACCTATCAATACATCGATGGGCTATAGCGGGCCCCGATTTTCACTAAAAGAACAAAGAATTATTTACACATTAATTTCATACAAGATAAATACGACTTAAAAATATCTATATTTTTTAGATGTTACAAATTCATCAATATTTTCCCAGTTAAAATTGCAGTCAAAATAAACATTGTATGTAAAATGGTATACGACTAATAAAATAATCATATCCATGATACAACAATGTGGATATTTTATATAAATAAAATTCAAAATAAAAATTATTTGAAAGGGGTCGTATATAAACCATATAAGAATTATTATTAGCACAATACCAAGTCTCAATTAAATAGAAATTTAGATAACGTCCCTTACCATACTGTAATCAATCGAATCATAATTTTTTTAATAATCATCAAATGAATCATTGAATACCATGATTATAATTAGAATCATGATATTATAAATTAAATGGAAGCATAGATGCTCTAAATATAGGAAATAAGTTAAGAACAATGGAAATAATAAGTGAATAAAAGTGTTTTGAGAAACCCCTTACTTTAAATCCTGCTTAATTACGTCGCTTTTAGAGCCTGCTGAATAAAAAAGTATATATTAATTAAAATAAATTAAACAAGGGAATTATATTAATTTATACCACTATTTATTAATGATAATTATTGGATTATAATTATCTATTTTTTATGATGAAATTGAAGCATTTTGATTTCATGTTTTTCTTTAAACATTCCCATTTTTCCTTGATTTCTCTATTAGTTTAATGTAAATAATATTTTAGTATAAAAAATTACAGAATCATATAATACATGAAATTATATATATATATATATTTTGTAATCCATAACCTCTATCCTTGAAGCTGTTTATAATAATTGTGTTTAGCAATATCTATGTAGGCGGTTAACCGACCATTAATGGGACATTATCGTAATAATAGGAAAAAAGATCAAAAATTTATATATTCCATATATGTAATAATTTTAGTCGTTTATCATACTTAATATAATGTTTACTAATTTTATAAATAATTTTTACATTATATTATTTTTAATGTAAATTTATAAAGAAAAAGGATGAAAAAACGGGGGTGGAGTTAATGGATACTTACTCTTCCATCAGCGTGGCTTCTCTTACATGACACTATAAATCCCTTGGTAATTGGTGTTAGATTGATCCAGAAAATACCTATGTTTTCTATGACACTTAATATGGAGGATTTGGGCATAACATTTTCTTTTAGATGGGCGGAAATAGTGGTTTTCCAATGGAAGGGGGAGGGGTTATTTATACTTAAGGAGAGGGGTATTTCGTAAATATTTTAATCCTTTGTTTATTAATTTTCTCAAGGAAAGAAATAGAGTTGGAAATTATTAATAAAAAAACTAAATATATACTTTTATTTTGAACTAATGGTTTCTTACATCATTAATGACTCACATAAAATTTTATTTATATTATAATGCATTTACATCGTCAATTAAAATATTTTACTATTCACAAAAATTCAATTATTTTAGATAAATCCAAAAAATTCACCCTAACCCTTTTTCATTTCATAGATTCCAAAAATGAAATAAATTTTTCAAAATAATTTTATAATCTTTAGAAATATAATTTTAAATTGAAATCATTATTTAATCGAAAAATAAAGATTTCAAAATTATAATTTATTTTATGAAGCTTTGAGAAATTATCTTAGGTCTCCTAAAATTATCTAATAACCATAAGACATAAAAATTATAACATAGGATTCTATTTTATGAAAATAAATTTTATTTTGAATAATTATATTAATTATAATAACAATTATGTTTTATAAATATAGTAATATTTAATTAATAATTTATAAAACAGTCATTAATTTATACTATGAAAAATTATATCATAATTTCATTTATAAGGTGCCAATATTTTAGTTACACACTCATGGGTTTGGTTACTATTCATTTGTTTGAATTATTATTCATAAGGTTCATATTATAATTCATAAGGTTAACATTACTATTCAAAAGGATAAGTTACTATTCACCCAAAATTATTTTGATCCTATCAGACTCTAAATATCATACTAATACCAACCTTCTGTGTTAGTTTTTTGAAATTCAATTCATATAAGTGGATAAATTAATTTAAATTTCTATGTTATAACTTGCGTGAGTAGATATTTATAATAACAAAGTTTTGTTTCTCAGTGACTTAGTGTTGTATGCACATTATCTATCTAATGGATTGAAATTATTTAAGAATAACATACCATTAAATCTTGGGGTTTCATATTAATAGTGAATATATTCATAACATGATATAGTAATTATCAAAATAATTATAATAGTCAATATATATATATATATATATATTAATCATTTTAAATATTTAACTATATAATTTTTTTGATAAAACTATATTTATCATAATTAATAGTGAAAATATTTATAACACAATTTTTTATTTATCAAAATAACTATAATAGTCAATATATAAATTTTTATTATTCATTTAAAATATTTAATTAAATAATCATTTTATAAAAATGAATTTTGTAATTCATTTTATTTTATTAGTATAAAAATAATCAAAAACATATATTCATATTAAAATATTATTTTACACAATATAATACTCCAAAATAGTATTTAGTTTTTGAACATCAATTTAAAATTCATTTTAAATCTATAAATTTTAAATATATTTATTTATAAGTATTATTTTTAATTAAAACACTTAATTTTTAATTATTATTTTTTAACTTAATTTATATAAAATTACAAAACAAATTACTGGGGTGTTAAATTATTTTCCCCTCAATAGAATTGTGTCCCCATAATACGTTTTCCAGACTATAAAGAATTCTGAATTTCTACATTCTGAATTAAGAAACACTAGAACCACTAAAAATCTAGAATATATAGTTTATATGACAACATATAATCTCAAAAAAATTCTAGTCCATTTCTCTGATAATAAGTTTTATGCATAACTAATCTCATAATCATAAACACTGCATCTATTTAATTTTAAATCATTCACAATAGTTTGTAAATAAAATGTGAATTATACTAAGTATATTACTCGGGAGGGTCAAACCAGGTGCACAATAATGCTCATATTCGTATACAAGGTTACCTTGAGTTAGGCTTGTAACACCTTGTCTGATTTCATAATCCTAGGTACAAATGTTTCAAAACCACACCCACATGTATTAACCATATTAGGATACATTTCTCAGAATATCCACATAGTCTCCACCTTACCAAAATTCCAGGATGTTCTAGTATGCATAACCTCAAATTATATCTGAGGGTTTTATTCCCTAATCTACAGTTTCTAAATCTAGTTCCCAGGGTTTCTACTATAATTCTGTTGATACCAGTTGTAACGCCCTGACCCAAAATGCCAATAAAGAGTGAATTATTTTATTTCATTGACTTGATTACAAGGAAAATTATACTAAATGACCGATCCATTTAGTTGTCTTTAAGAATAAAAATACATACATGGAACCCATTTTACATTATGAAAGGAGACAAAAAATAATACATAACAAAACATGATAAATCTCATCCTTGAAAACACAATAAACTATTACTTCTTCATAACATGGGGAAGGAAAAAATGAAAGGGTGAGATCAGATCCTCTTTAAGGGTTACATATATAGGAATAATGAATCAATAATAATTGAATCATAATCCATTTTACATAATCAATATGTAATGCTGAATAATTGAAAAATAGACACCATTAATAAAGTGAGAATGAAAATACATCCATAGATTTTTTTATTGTGAAAACCTCATGGAAAGTAAAAAATGAATACTAAATAAAGAGATTTCATATTATTCATATTTCATGTATCTATAACATGAACCATCATAATTTCAAGATGGTTTAAGTCTGTGGGTAGATACCTGTATGATTATGTTTTGGAAACAAACTCAGAGGGTCTGTTGCCAAGTGTTTTGTCTCCTGAGACCCATCGATGCATCGAGGGGCTATAATGGGCCCCATATTTTACTTCTAGTCTAAAATATTCGTTATAAAAATATTTTATACAAGAATAATATGTCTTTTGAATATTCGTATGGAGTATAAGATATAGATTCATCAATATTTCCCAAGTTATTACAATATTAAAAATAAACACCATATGTAAAATGGTATATGACGAAGTAAATAATAATATACATGACACAATAATATTGATATTTAATATAATTATTATTTAAAATGATAAATGATCTTAAATGGGATGTATATACAATACATAAGAATGATTTGGTGCACAATACCATGTAAATCTCAATGAAATGGAAATTGAGATAAAGTCCCTTACCACATTGAAATCAATCGAATCATATATAAAATATTAATAATAATCAAATTTTTCATTTTATACCATTAATATAAATATAATAATGATATTATATATCAAATGTATTCATTCATACACCTAATATAAGAAATATGTGGCTAATAATGGAAATCTCATGGAAATAAAAGATAGATGAGAAACTGCTTACCTTAAATCCTATATAATTCTGTCGATTTTCATGCCACCTTAATAAAAAACATTTATTTATTAAAACACATTTCAAAAGTTAATTATAGTCATTTTTATAACTATATATCTGTTATAATTATTTTATTATATATATTAATTTTAAACGATGAAATTGATGCCTTTTGATATCGTGTTTCTTATGATGCTTTCCCGTATAGCCTCAATTTATCTATTTTTAAAACATAAATAATATTTTAGTATAAATAATTCCATAATAATATAATAAAAGTAATTATAGAAATATATATTTTACATATAATTCATATTATCCATCCCTGAAGGTGGTTTTTAGAAATGTTTATGGCAATGTCTCCATAGGCGGTTAACTGATTATAAATATGACATTATCGTAATAGAGGGAAAAAAGATTAAAAAATTTATATATGTCATATTTGTAATAATTTAAGTTGGTTAATATCATTGATATAATATTATGTAACTATATAAATAATATTCATAGTATATTATATTCAAATTAGTTGGGAAATGAAGAAGGAGAAGAAAAATATAGGGAGGAATTAAGGGATACTTACTCATTCCTCAGTGTGACTTCTCTTGAACGACACTGTAACTCCCTTAATTATTGTATTTATATGGATCCATAAAGTACCTTGGTATTATTAGAGTCTTATGAGGGAGTATGTGGGTAGAGAAATGGCTTTGGAAAGGGTGGCATGAGTTGTTTACCATAGGAAGGGGAGGGGTTATTTCAACTTGAAGAGAGGGGTATTTCTTCAATATTATTTTTTATTTTCTCATGATAAGAAAAATTATTGATTATTTTTACTTAATAAAGAAAATAGAGCATGTTATTTCTAACTAATGGTTTCATACATCATTCATGACTCATAGAATAGTGTATTAATCTTATAATGTATTTATACCTTTACTATTCACAAAAAATTCATGTATTTCGTAAAAATACAAACAAATCACCCTAACCATTTTTCAAAAAGTAATATTTAAAAATGAACTCCATTTTATGAAAATAATTTTCTAAATATGAAAATTTTAATTTTTAATTAAAATCATTTTTGACTAGAAAAATACCGATTTTAAAAAAATAACTGATTTTATAACAATTTGGAAAATTAACTAAGGTCTCATAAAATAATCATATAATCATAAGACATAAAAAAAGTAACTTTGAATTATATTTTATGATAATATATTTTATTTTTAATAATTATATAAATTATAAAAATATTTATGTTTTATAAAAATTCTGATACCTAATAAATTATTTCTAAGGCATTAATTTATTTATCCTATGAAATAATTATATCATAATTTCGTTTATAAAGTGACTATATTTTATTTATAAAATAATGGGTGAGGTTACTATTCATTTGGCCAATTTACTATTCTGCAGTGTCATATTACTATTTATAAGGTTAACCTTACTATTCAAAAGCGTTAGTTACTATTCATAAAAAATATATTGATCATATCATACTATAAATATCATACACATCAAAACCATGAATCATCATTTTTTGAAATTTAGTTCAAAGAAGTGGTTAAATTATTTTTAATGGATTGGTTATAACTATCTTGCTTATATAATTATAAGCAAAATAATTGAAATTATTTAAGAAGAGCATACCATAAAATCTTGGTGTTTTATATTAAAAGTGAATATACTAATAACATAAAATATTGTGGTTTCATATTAAAATTGAATATACTAATAACATAATTTAAGAAGAACATACCATAAAAGATTCGAGTGTCAGATTAAAAGCGAATATACTAATAACACAATTTAGTTTTTATTATAATAATTAAAATATTCAATATATATATATTATTCATTTAAAATAGGTAATTAAATAATATTTTGAAAAAAAAATTATCATAATTAATATTGAATATATTTATAACAAAATTTACTGTTTATCAAAATAATTATTATAGTTAATATATAAATTGTACTTATTCATTTAAAAGATTCAATTAAACAATATTTTGATAAAAATTATTTTTTTAAGTGAAATTATTTTATTAGTATTAAAAAATTGAATATATACAATCATATTAAAATATTATTTTACAAAATATAATACTATAAAAGATTATTTATTTTATGAACAAAAAATTAAAATTTATTCGAAAGATATAAATTTAAAATATAATTTTTTATATGTATTATTCTTAATTAAAATAATTGACTTTAAATTGTTATTTTCGATAAAATAACTTATTTAAAATCATAAACCATATTACTGGGGTGTTACAATAGATGATAGGCTCGAGGCAGTCACGTGAGTTATCCACTTAGTAAGGACACCTCCAGATCAGATGGTGGTCCTAGTGGCGAGCCTTATGGAGGGTTCTGCCAGGTGATGTTGGAGCTTGGTGATATTGTATCATGATGAGGTGATACTCACATGGGAGGAGTTTGGGTGACTCTTTATGAATGAGTTTTTACAAACCACGTTAAGATTAGTGTTTATCCAGGATTTTATGTTTCTTGAGTAAGGTAACTTTATAGTGGCGAATTTTTTGACAAGGTTCATAGACATGTTGCGATACTCCTTTGATATGGTTAGAGATCAGTTCTTTTTATCACATACCTTGGATAAGGGATTTCATCAAGAGATCATGGAATCTATGATTCCACTGGGCATTCCCACTTTTGTGGGATTGCTGGAGCAAGTTATTTTGGTGTAGAGTTTCCTGGTTGAGGGATAGGTAGATGTGACCCGCAATAGTGGTCATGAGGATGAGGCTTCTTCTAGAGATTAAGGATTATAGGTGATAATATTGAAGTGTAGGAGGCATACCCATGCCAAGACAGAGACATGTGGGTCTATAACACAAGAGAAGCTTCAAGGATCTGGTCAATCGTAGGAGAGGCATTGTTATGTTTGTGACAACTGGGGATATCTCACTGGAGATTTTCCAACCCCCATGCTACTGAGAAGGATCTGGCTAAAGAGATTCCTTGGGAGAGACAACAATTGAATCAAGGAGTCTTACATGGTGGAGGATGTGGTGGAAAGATATAAGAGAGGAAAGAGGTCTCATGCAGTTCGAGATATTGCCACCACCACTCCATGGTGGTCTGCACTAGGCTCAAGGTGTAGGAAGATGTGGGTGAGGAAAATTTTAGTTCATAGAGGCCTTTCAACCACAAGCTCTGAGGATTAATAGGGTAATTCCTTGTGTCCTTTATCCTTTTTTCAGTGGAAATTGTTAGACACTATATTGGGAACTCATTACTTTCATTCTATGAACAAGATTTGACCAGGGTGATTCGGGGTGTTGGTGGAAACCAGTGTTTGTAGTTGAGAAAGACGGCCTAATAATACCCAATGTTCATTTGTGAAAGCCTTTATCATCATTGGTGCCATCGTGTATCTTACATCAGATTGGTAAACGAAACACTCATGTATGATGTGGTGTAGTCTGACGCAACGTTTTACTCATGTAGAAGGGAGAAATTTCCCCACCGAGACATGATTTTATGACTTGAGAAAAACTATGCAGGGGAGTCAGTGTTACCCATAGTGTATAGTATCGAGTTTTGGTGGATGAATTCCTTATACTTTCATGTTAAGGGTGAGTCTATGCAATGAAGTGTTAGAGAATGTCCATGGCATTCCAGTGGAGTTTCTCTACTTGACTTCTTCTTCCTTTGGCTGCCCTTTGAGAGGTAGATTCCTGCTTAGAATCATTATGTATTGCTAGAGTGAGGCCCTAAGATGCTTCCATAGTGTGGACTGGTTTCCTAACGTCCATACATAGATAGGATGCCCCTGGTGGGTGTGGTAGTGTTTATTCTTGGGTGATTTGTGCTATAGTTGAAGCTGGTAGATGGAGGGATTAGAAAGACCCTGTGTTTACTCTTTGGGACAATGGTTAGTTCGTGATTCCTTCCCATGTTCAGTGTCGAAATTGAACATAAATTTCTTGAGGATGTTTTTTGTGTAGTCCATTCAAGGGTGGATGAGAACTATGGTTTTCATCATGTTCTTCATTAGGTTAGAGAGGTGGTGTACCACTAGACCCCATTACTGCAGATAGAAAATGGTGCCTCATTCCTTCCAACCTATTGCTGCTAAGAAAAGATGTCGTCATTTGTTTCATGATGTTGTCCTGCTAGAATCTGGACATGAGAGTGGTTTGTTCTGGGTGGTTCCTTTTTGTGTGTGCATATAAGTAGCTAGAGAACCCTTAATGAGCTCGCAAGCATGGTAGTCCAATTGGGAGCTCATTTTATTCCATTATTCTTAGGTTTTTTCTGTTTCGGGATGAAAATCCATAAGGGGGGGAGAAATTAATCACTCAGGTTAAGACTTGTAAGACTTTTGAATATTCTAGAGAATAGTTTCGGAGCCGGGCACGGAGTATGTGAGAGAATATGAGGGCCCAGGGAGCCTCGAGGTGGTAATATTAAAAAAAATTAATATATTTTATAGTGTCAGCATAGTTTCTATTGAAGAATAAATAACTCCCATTTGAAGTATTGGAATAGATTTTTAAGGTCGTGGTTGAGTCCAGAATGTTGTGTTTACCCTACGCACATCCTAAGGTCATATGTGCCAGGAGTATTAATCAGGGTCCATTTTGGCGAGTTTGAAATGAGGGGGGATTTAATGGGTTTAATTTAATTAAACACAATTCCTCCCCACTAACCCATTGATGTGCCACACACCATGGAGGACTTCCTCTCCTCTCCTCCCTGATCTCCATTTTTTCAATAGATGAATCCAAAGCCGAATTGACGATGTAAGGTGA
Source organism: Viscum album (assembly GCA_963277665.1). Classification (NCBI taxonomy): domain Eukaryota; kingdom Viridiplantae; phylum Streptophyta; class Magnoliopsida; order Santalales; family Viscaceae; genus Viscum; species Viscum album. Next base: position 435,933,936 of record OY728161.1, read on the forward strand.
TGTCGATCTCTATTTCTGGTGCAGATCTTCATCTGATTGAAGAACAACATGAACCAAGCATCATTATTCATTAAATTATTCAACACTTTCGAGGTATGTGGATATGAGTTTGGGTCTCTATCCCCATTTTTATACATTGTTTTTAAGGTTTTAGAGCCTAAATATATTTTCTAAAGATCTTCTAGGTGGATCTGCAGGTTTCAGGGTAAGCCATGGAAAATAGGATGTTTTCAGAGGTGATTCCTGAATTGAATTACAATCTACAAGGCATGTAGTTCAATGACATATGTCATGTAGTTATTCTTGTTGGGATAAGACTAACTTTTTGTACTACACACCATGTATTGGGGTTACATGCCATTTAGATCTAAAGACCATTTTACCATGAGGACATGGCTCACTTTAGTCATGTGAAAACACAAAGAAATCCATTTTCCCATGACCATGTAATATGGAAACATGTTTTGGAACACAGAAACTGAAAAAATACATGGAAATGTGGATGTTTATTCCACACATGTCATGTAGTATGGGTTGCACAATGTGTAAGGGAAACAGTCGGTTGGTCTGTGAAGAAGATGAACATGGCCAATGGCTGAGAAAAGAGGGACATTACATGTACCACCTTTATATTCCATGTACCCATACATGGGAGGATAATCCATGTAGATAGGATACATGACCAGGTGCTTGGGTGAGCTCACACAACATTTGTTTCCCAGTGCACATCCTGTACTCCTAAGAGATTCTCCTAGGATCTTCCGTCTCTGGTATCTTATTCTCTAGGACTCAGATTCAGGATTGTGAGTAGTCTATCATGAGATGTTTCCTATGTATAAAGTGATGGTGTACTCTATTATGGACTACAAGATATGATATGTCATGAAGATATGAAGATTATTGTGAAGTCGTATTGAGATGATGTTGGAGATTAGTGGTTAGTGTAGAGAGATACTAGGAATGGTACTAGAATGAGGAACTAGGGTGTGAGTTTCAATTACATATACACATAGGTAGATATGGGACTCACAATGTCATTGGTGTGGGTTCATTACATGTGGGTAGTTTCTCTTGTGGGTGTTACACCACCGATGGACAAGGGTCTAGGTTTCCCCATGATGTTCCACATGGCTGAGTCGGTACTCCCCTGTTGGACCTAAGAGAGGGTCCTCTATCCTTGTATTCTATACTCCCGTTTTGGGCCATGGAACGGGTCCTCCATATATGACATATAGATAGATTTGGTAATATTCTACCGTGTTAGTGAGGAATCTATCTATTCTAGTAGTTGGTACTCCCTTATCATTCTAGGGCGTGGGTCCTCCATACGTGTGTCTCCAACAGAGTCGGTACTCTTCTGCCATGTTAGGGAGTGGGTCCTTTGGCCTCGGGTCTGTAGTCCCCTACAACATCAGGGTGTATGTCCCCCATATGGAACAAGCTTGTAGAGTTGGTACTCCCATGTCATACCTGGGTGTGCGTTCTCTTGTCACTGAGTTGTAATCCCCTACCGTGTTAGGGTAAGAGTCCTCAATACATGAATTGGTACTCCCCTATCATATCAGTGTGCATTTCCTTCAGGAGTAGTACTCCCCTGTTGGATCAGGTCATGGGTCTTCACATACGGAGTTGTACTCCAAAATATCTGATAATTTTCAAGCAGTGGTTCCTCTACTAGAGTTGGGGCTCCCTAGGATGTTGGCTACAATAATGATGAGTGGCCCTTCCACTTGATGTGAGTGATACCAAGATTTGAGATAGCGATCCCTTGATAGACTTCGGTTTAGGATACTCTTTATAGGAGAGATAGAGTTTTTATGGGTCAGTTTATGAGTAGTAATGCATTGACTATAGGGTAGTGTAGAGGCACGGGTCCATCTGTTCTCTTTTGTTAGAGAGGATGCACATGGTGCCTTTTTCAGAGTAGTTCTCCCCCAACTGTGTATAGTGGTGATGGTCAGGAATTTTCAAATGGGTTTCTATAGATTTCAATGGGAATAGGGTAGCAACAATATGACCTATGGTGTCAGAAACTAGAGATGTACCTAGTGAGAAGTTCTTGATTGACCCCTTTCTCTCAGATGAAGCATTAGGAATGGAAGAGTTTTTCCAAATGGAGTGTATATCTCGGACATATTCTATCTGGGATGGCTAAGAATATGGAGCGTGTTATTCTATTTTTATGTGATACCTTTAAATCCTCAAATATAAATATTATTTTTTGATATGAGGTTGGAATATCAAGGGACTTATTTCTCTAGAACGAGTATATATGGTTGATTTCTAGGAGTCCATGCAGTGTTTTCATATTTTGTGGTTGGAACCCTTTGTACACCGAGTTGACATCTAATTTAGAACAGAGGATGGTTCAAGATGACGTTTCCCTCTCGATTGGTGTTCACTCTAGCTAGGTCGAGTGAACTTTTTTCCTTTCAGTATCTCACTTTTTCTTTTGGGAGTTTTTGGGGCCCCTTATAATTATTTTTATACTCACCCATTCACAGGAGTTTCCCACACATGATTTGTTTCTTGTGAAGACCATATACCTTTTGATGGACTCCTCAGAGGACTTGAGGTAGACAGATCATTGTGAGATATAAAGACTAAGCTATTTACTCGAGCTATGTAGAGACCCTAAGCTTGACGTACATGGAAATTACATTACTTTTTCGAATACATAATAAATAACAAAAATAGACACACAAGGACCGTAATAGTTTAGTGACTTTGGAAACTCGGAATAAAATCTTCTAATCATGGTGAAAGATCTTCAACATCTCCCATAAAGATCTTCCCTTTTTTTTCTTACCTAAAACCATTCTTTATATCCTGGGGAAATGAAAACATAAAAAGGGTGAGCTCAAATGCTCTGTAAGGGTAAACATGGATAAAATAAAACATACTATATATATTTGAACTTAAAAACATGAACATAATGTTTAAACATAAAAAGCTTGAGCAATGACATAAAACATGGAAGTACGTAAGGAATAGATCATAATGAAACATTAAGAATGACAAAATAGCATGGGAATAAAACATGTAATGGTGGAAACCATTAAGCACATGATATGATTTCCATATTATCCAAGGCTTTGCTGCCAAGACCATCTTAGTGGACAAAGTCCCTTTCTGAATCGAGTTCACTCCTTGTTCCAATTCTGTATTACTGAATCGGTTTAACTTGTCGTTCCATCCATGTCTATCTCATGAGATATAAATCTTTACCCAATGCATTGGAGGGAGACATAGGTCCCACACATCTCATAGTGAAATCATTCTTACTTGTGCCACAAAATAAACTTAAAACATTCATCATAACCCAAAGAATAAAATGGGTTTCATAAACATCATCCCATCATCACATAATCCACATAAAACAAATGTATATTTCATCATAAGCAAATTGAAACCGTGTAAATCATAGAGACATTATACGTGGAACATAAACATATGAAATAATGTCATCTTAGATAGAAAATGGTTTTGATAAAACACTTGAAATGAATTCTTGATGAAAATATCCTTTCTTCTTCAAATTCAATTTCTTTTCACAAAACATCATGCAATTTTAAAAGAAAAGGATTTTGTTGAAAATAGTCAAGAAATATTTTGGAGGAATCTTCATGTAAATTAGGCTGTGTAAAACCTTAAAAATCTGTTCGTGCTGTATAAGTTAAAAAAACATTCTTCTCATACTTTTACCGGAAAAGTGAAAAAGTACCTTGTAAAAGAAAGATTACATACATACCATGTAGAAAAAGTCAAAAATGGGTAAAAAGGACATTTAACATACATGAAACCATTTTTAGGAAACATGGACATGGATGATAACAATAACACCAGTAAATACTTATGAATAAGCAATCTCGGATAAAAATGAGATTTGCAAAATTATCCCTTACCTTAGGTATGATATGCTTCGTACGTATCCGAACCTTCTGTATAATGATATAAATAATGTCATTGAATTATTACAGAATCATATTCATTGTTATGATATCATATATGTTTCACTTATGACTTTATATTACCCGTTCTTTTTGTAAATTCCATGTTAAAGCATTGATTTGGGTAAAATCATTTCATTTATCGTATGTGTTTCAAATTGTCGTTCTTGATGTTATTATTTATATCCTGATTTATATAATTCCAGGATGTAAAAAATGATTTATATATAATATATATTCCTCATATACGTATATATTATAGATCGATAAAAGGAATGAAATACACCGTTGATGGAGACGGTAGGCCGTACGTACGCATGAACGCTGTTTTCGTTTCCCTTTTGAATTGAATGGAATTAAGTAAATGAAATACATACATATATATAAATAAATCCAGTATCATTATTATGTAATATATGTCATTATTATTTATTATATATACTTTATAATTATTCATGAATGGTTAACATGGAGAGTGAATCTCATCGCGTCGTGGAGACAGTAGTCCGTACGTAAGCACGAGTGATGATATCATTCCCAAGATCGTGGAATAGTATTAAAGTGTATGTATAATATTACAGAATCAATATCACTTTACAATAATCATATATATTCATTACTTTCACCCTTATACCTATCCATGTAAGGTGGTCGAGGAAAATAGATTACACCACGGCGTGGAGACGGTATTCCGTACGTACACACGCGTAGTGACTTCGTTTTTCGTTGGATGGATAGATGGTGAAATATGGTTGTTTAATTATTATAATAACATATCAGTATATGATTGATACTGATTCTATTACCTCATAATTAAACGACTAAAAAAGAAGAAGTGGAAGAAGAAATAAAGTTGAAAGAATCGGTAATGGACATTACCTCTTCTTTGAAGCGCCTCTTTGAGACCTCCTGTTAGGGCACTAAAATTGGTCTTTGAAGAAGACCAGGACCTCTAAGATGTTTCTAGGGAAGTGTAGAAGATAATTTGTAAGGGGTTGGCCGAGATTGAAGGCTCAATGTGGTGTGAGGAAGAGAGGGAGGAGCTGCCCTTTTATAAGGGAGGAGAGGGGCACCTTTGGAATTCTTAAATATATTAATTTATAATAAATCTAACCCCACTTAAAAACCTCCAAAAATGACTCATATCCGAATATTAGATTATATAGGGTTGAAATATAATTTACCAATAAAATTTATACATGTTAGGAATTTATTATAAACATTATCTACCTGATTTATCCTTATTTAATCAATTTAATATTATTTGTGGTAATAACATTCTAAATTTTAAATTATAACAAATAATTACTTATTTGTTGTGAATTGTCCATAATTTTATACTTTATAACATTTTATACCTTATAAATATAAATTTATATCTTGTAAATTTTATTGTGATTTTTAAACAATTTTATAATATATTATTTTTATAAAATAACAATAGTGTCAATTTTGACAGTATTCATTTATTTGAATTTAAATAAAATATATACAGAAGATATGTTCTAAATAAAAGCTTTAATAGATTAATAAAAGGTCATATGTATATAGAAAATTAGTTTAGAACATTAAATAGTTCATATAATATTTATTTTATTAGTTTTAAAACCATTTATTTGGTTTATCTCTTAATAAAATAATTACTAAATTATTTTTTGTATAATTATTTAATATACTTATTTGTTGCATAAAAATTAATATTAAAATCCTATGATGAATATAAGTCTATTACATTTCCCAATAATACTTTTAATCGAATTTATCATCTTAAAATCAAAATATTTAAATTGTTATATTTATTAAATTATGAAGGTGACAACTTTGGCATCATTTAAAATATAATAATATTAGTGTCATAATCATTTTAATAATGATCCAAATGGTAAGAATTTCGGCGAATGGATGATTAGGGTTTATATATACACTAATAATATGTTTTGTTCAGATTTTTGAGCCTTTTTATAAGTATTAACATTTCAATAAAAACTATATTATTGATTTTTCAATAAATAAATAATTTCTGCATCCCTATTGTTTCAAAATTAATGATAATTATTTAATACCTAAAAATAATAAATAAATTTATATGATGTATATAAGTTCATTAGATTTCTGGAGACTATTCATGTTTGAAGTTTAATGAATTTTATCATTAAATTAAAATTAATATACTTATAAGATTTAAGAGTGTGACATGCTGTCACTTTCTTTGGTTTTAATAATAATTAAGTTATTTTCATGGACAAAGTCTATTAAATGATTCTAATCTGACCCTTGGTGATATGGGTCGACTTTTAGTCATCCAATATGATTTTTTCAGCTGTTAGGTTGATTTTATAATCTTATATTTACCCTTAATTACCTGATTTACCTTTAACTATGGTAAATAAAATTTACCGAAGTTACTATTCATAAATCCCAAAAATAAAAAGTAGCTTATTAACATAATTTGGAACTACTAATTCCAAATATGTAATCCATTTTTACAAATTCAATACAAAAAAGTTGCAGAAATTAAATTAAAATTAATCCTGTTGTCGAAAGAAAACTGGTTTTTGTTTAAAACATTGCAAAAGCTTGAATTGATTTAACCTACGAATTCAAGGTAAAATCAATTCTAATGACATAAATTATATTAAATGGTAAAAATATATTCTATTTACACTTTAAAACCATTAAATATTATAATTTAATCAACTAAGTTATCACGAAGAAAAAAGTTGTTTTTAATTAAAATATAGCTTGTTTTTACTATTCATTAAAATATGAAAGTTATCAGAATAATATGAAAAATTTATCCAAGGTAAAATTTTCTATCCGGATTCAAAATAGTAATTTTATTTTGTAAAATAGAACTTATAAACACGTCAAAAACTAGATTTAAAGTTGGTGCGCCATCAAAAGGCGGCAAAACTTCATTTTTTTTAAAAATACTTATTTTATCTGAAAAATTTATTTTGTTCTTATACCATGTTCTAGAAAATGTGTAAGATGAATAATAATGTTATAAAATTCAAAATTTAGTTAATAATATTCATAACGGCTAGTTCATAATAATATTATAATAATATATCGTTATTTAGTAACACCCGATATTGCGTACAACACACACTATCGAGGAAGGTCGTGATTGCGTGAAATGCAAGCCAAGTCAGGGTTGCATGTCGTGCAAGCTCCTTTTAGTGTAGCATATAACAAAAGACATTAATGAAAATAAAAAGAATATTTTCCATAAAATCTCTGGGTGTTACATTCTTCCCCCCATAAAATGAATTTCGCCCGCGAAATTCGTTGGGGTTATAAACGGTTTACTACTCGAAAGTTTCTTTAATAGAAACCCAGATCGTAAAAAGGAATACTAAAACTTCATTTAAAAAAATAATGTTATAAACATAACGGATACCCAAATAACTCATCACTGGGTTTCCACATAGGAGAACATAGGTGAATATATGGATATGGAGGAGAAATCTCACCATCATGTTCTGAAGGAGGGTGGTAGAGAACATGGCTATGAAAAAGACATCAATCACAAAGCTATAGATTTGTGATGATCTAACGTACCATCTAATTCATCGAATATAAGGGAACTAGGAAAACATTTTTGGTTTTCAAGATCATTTCCGTAAAGTTGATGAAATTGGAATTAGAAGAAATACTTTCGTGAATTTGGTATAGTCTCACCGTTGTTCGTTCTTTGGATAATTTCCACTTCATATCTTAAAGAAATGAAGTTAAATTTGTCATTCGTGAAGTGTTAGTAGATCATGTGATAGAATGATGGGTCATTCCATCCGTCTCAAACAAAAGGTTATAAAAGTTATCAAAATACATAAGTCCATCTATAGTGAGATTAATCATATATGGTTCCTAAAATGGACTTATACTTCATATATCATACTGCTTAATATAATAAAACTAGTTTATACTAAACAGGGACTTCCTGTAGGCCAGTGGTAGGCAATAAAGGCCAGTCGCACTTCTGTTGTGGGTTTGATTCCCATAGCCTTGTCCGACGTGATGGGTTGTCTCCCGTCCTGCAGGTTGTCCTTTTTCTAAAACTACATTACTATAACATCCCATAAATAATATCGAAAAAAACATATATCCTTAAACAATACTAACTTATGTCCAACATAATCCATTCCAATATTTAGGCATATCCATAATACTACAGTCCACTTTCATATTATAGTGAAAACGATTACTAGAGATTTCAAATAACAAGCATGTTAATTCCATCGATGATCCCCATATATCATAAGATATGTCTTTTTGGTCACAATCCAAACATTCACAGGCCTTAATCATGTATTCTCTTGAAAAATGAATACCCATTGAATCTTAGTGAAAACATGAATGCTGTAAAAAGTTATCTTCTTCCACATACCAAAATCCAAAAATTCTATATACTCAAACCATGATATAACCTTCTCCTTATATCAATCATGAGCTCATGAATATTATCAAACATTTAATTTTCTCCTTATCCCTTCATTATGCGCATATCATCTACTTTCCAAAAATATCTGAATAACCTTTCATGGTTACTAGTACCATTAATCATACACATTCAAAACTTTGGAAAGACAACAGTGTAACAATCCTTAGATGTCTCTTTAATCCATAGTACCATGACATTACTTGTACAACATTACACTTGATAAACATGTAATCATTCCACTACTTTCGTAAACCATTGACCAAGCTTCAACATTTCTTTCATCTCACATATCAATTGTAGTCTCTTTATCATCATCAACATAAATACTACCCATACGACCGTACTGATTCTCTTCATGAGACTTTCCCTCAGGGCATTGGTTTGCATAATGCCCGTACATTCCACATTTAAAAAATTTAACCATTATTGATGTCGTAGAAATACCATTATCCTCATCCATGATGTTAACTGAACCTTTTACTTTTCACTTACTTGCTTTGTGTCCTTATTTTCCACACCCAAAGCATCTTCCAGTTCCTTTGAAACAATCTCCCCGATTCCTCTTCCCACATAATTTACATGAGGGAAATTGAACTTTCTTTCCTCTATGATCATCATGGAACTCCATCTTTCTCTTATTATCTGAGTTGGGAAACTTACCAAAGTTGAGATTATTGATCATATTATGAGATTACTGATTAGGAATAATAACGATGTTTGGACTTCCAAATCCGGTTTCATTTGGTTTCTCATGAAGAATATCATTCCATTTTCCGTCATATCCTCCATTATCATGAATCTTCCTGTTTCCAGCCATTTTCTAAAACCCAAAATGAATAGTGTCAGAGGAAAAAATCATGCTAGGGGAAAAAACATAGTAAAGGGGGAGAACCCTCAATATCTACCATCTTAGGTTAAATTATAAGATCGTTACCGTAGTTCTAGGACTATATCCTATACGTATACTTATCCTTAGGTACATCCCTAGACATACCTTAGAAATATCTCTAGGGATCTCACTAACGTTTTTGAATGCTAGTTTCCAAAGGTTGAATAAACCTTTCCTCTGATACCAACTGTAGAGACCCTAAGCTTGACGTACATGGACATTACATTACTTTTGCGGAATACATAATACATAACAAAAATAGACACACAAGGACCGTAATAGTTTAGTGTCTTTAGAAACTCAGAATAAAATCTTCTAATCGTGGTGAAAGATCTTCAACATCTCCCATAAAGATCTTCCCTTTTTTTTCTTACCTAAATCCTTTCTTTATATCCTGGGGAAAAGAAAACATAAAAAGGGTGAGATCAAATGCTCATTAAGGGTAATCATGGATAAAATAAAACATACTATATACATTTGAATATAAAAACATGAACATAATGTTTAAACATCAAAAGCTTGTTCAATGACATAAAACATGGAAGTACGTAAGGCATAGATCATAAAGAAATATTATTAATGACAAAATAGAATGGGAATAAAACATGTAATTGTGGAATCCATTAAGCACATGATATGATTTCCATATTAGCCAAGGCATTGCTGCCAAGACTATCTTAGTGGACAAAGTCCCTTTCTGAATCGAGTTCACTCCTCGTTCCAGTCTTGTATTACTGAACCGGTTTAACTTGCCGTTCCAGCCATGTCTATCTCATGAGATATAAATCTTTACCCAATGAATTGGAGGGAGATATATGTCCCACCCATCTCATAGTGAAATCATTCTTACTTGTGCCACAAAATAAACTTAAAACATTCATCATAACCCAAAGAATAAAATGGGTTTCATAAACATCATCCCATCATCACATAATCCATACAAAACAAATTTATATTTAATCATAAGAAAATTGAAACCATGTAAATCATAGAGACATTATACTTGGAACATACACATATGAAATAATGTCATCTTAGATAGAAAATGGTTTTGATAAAACACTTGAAATGAATTCTTGAGGAAAATATCATTTCTTCAACAAAATCAATTTCTTTTCACAAAACATCATGCAATTTTAAAAGAAAAGGATTTTGTTGAAAATAGTCATTAAATCTTTTGGAGGAAGCTTCATGAAAATAAGGCTTTATAAAAACGTAAAAATCTGTTCGTGCCGTATAAGTTAAAAAAACCTTCTTCTCGTACTTTTGCCAGAAAAGTCAAAAAGTACCTCATAAAAGAAAGATTACATACATACCTTGTAGTAAAAGTAAAAAATGGGTAAAAAAGACATTTAACATACATGAAACCATTTTTAGGAAACATGGACATGGATGATAGCAATAACCCCAGTAAATACTTACGAAAAGCAATCTTAGATAAAAACGAGATTTGCAAAATTATCCCTTACCTTAGGTTCGATATGCTTCGTACTTATCCGAAACTCCTGTATAATTATTTAAATAATGTCATTGACTTATTAAAGAATCATATTCATTTTTATGATATCACATATGTTTCACATATGACTTTATATTACTCGTTCCTTTGTAAATTCCATGTTAAAGCATTGTTTTGGGTAAAATCATTTCATTTATCGTATGTGTTTCGACTTGTCATTCTTGATATTATTACTTATATCCTTATTTATATAATTCCATAATGTAGAACATGATTTATATATAATATATATTCATCATCTACATATATATTATAGATCGATAAAAGGAATGAAATAAACCATTCATGAAGACGGTAGGCCGTACGTACGCATGAACACTATTTTCGTTTCCATTTTGAATTGAATGGAATTAAGTAAATGACATACATACATATATATATACATAAATACAGTATCATTATTATGTCATATATTTCATTTTTATTTATTATATATACTTTATAATAATTCATGAATGGTTAACATGGAGAGCGAATCTCATCGCATCGTGGAGACGGTAATCCGTACGTATGCACGAGAAATGATATCATTCCCAAGATCGTGGAATTGTATTAAAGTGTATGTATAATATTACAGAATCAATATCACTTTACAATAATCATATATATTCATTACTTTCACCCTTATACCCATCCAAGTATGGTGATGGTGGAAAATAGATTACACCACGGCGTGGAGACGGTATTCCGTACGCACACACGCGTAGTGATTTCATTTTTCGTTGGATGGATAGATGGTGAAATATGGTTGTTTCATACTTATAATAACATATCAGTATATTATTGATACTGATTTTATTACCTCATAATGAAACAACTAAAAAAGACGAAGTGGAAGAAGAAATAAAGTTGAATGAACCGGTAATGGACAATACCTCTTCTTTGTAGCGCCTCTTTGAGACCACCTCTTAGGGCACTAAAATTGGTCTTTGAAGAAGACCAGGACCTCTAGTATGTTTCTAGGGAAATGTAGAAGAGAATTTGGCAGGGGTTGGCCGAGCTTGAAGTATCAATGTGGGGTGAGGAAGAGAGGGAGGAGGTGCCCTTTTATAAGGGAGGAGAGGGGAACCTTTGGAATTTTGAAAAAATATTAATTTATTATAAATCTAACTCCACTTAAATACCTCCTAAAATGACTCATATCAGAATATTAGATTAGATATGGTTGTAATCTCATCACGCAATCAAATTTAGACATGGTAGGAATTTATTTTAATCCTTATCAACTTGATTTATCCTTATTTAATCAATTTAATTTTATTTGTGGTAATAATATTCTAAATTTTAAATTATAAAAAATAATTACTTATTTCTTGTGAATTGCCCATAATTTGATATTTTATAACATGTTATTCCATATAAATTTAAATTTATAATTTGTAAATATTTTTGTGATTTGTAATCAATTTTATAATATATTAGTTTTATAAAATAACAATAGTGTCAATTTTGACACTATTCATTTTTTTGAATTCAAATAAAATATATACAAAAGATATGTTCGAACTAAAAGCTTTAATAGTTTCATAAAAGGTCATATGTATATTGAAAATTAGTGGAGAACAGTAAATAGTTCATATAATATTTATTTTATTATTTTTAAAACCATTTATTTGGTTTATCTCTTAATAAAATAATTACTAAATCATTTTTTGTATAATTATTTAATATACTTATTTGTTGCATTGAAATTAAAAATAAAATCCTATGATGAAGATAAATCTATTATCTTTCACAATAATTCATTTAATCGAATTTATCATCTTAAAATCAAAATATTTAAATTGTTATATTTATTAAATTATGAAGGTGACAACTTTGGCATCATTTCAAATAAAATAATATATGTGTCCTAATAATCATAATAAGGAACCAAATGGTCAAAAATTAGGAAAATGGATGATTAGGATTTATATATACACTAATAATAAGTTTTGTGCAGATTTTTGAGCCTTTTGATATGTATTAATATTTCAATAACAACTATATTATTGATTTTTCATTAAATAAATAATTTCAGCATCCATATTGTGTCAAAATTAATGATAATTATTTAATACCTAAAAATTATAAATAAATTTATGTGATGTATATAAGTTCATTATATTTCTGGAGACTATTCATGTTCGAAGTTTCATGAATTTTATCACTAAATTAAAATTAATATACTTATAAGATTTAAGAGGTTGACATGTTGTCACTTTCTATGGTTTTAATAATAATTAAGTTATTTTCATGGAAAAAAGTCCATTAAATGATTCTAATCCTACCCTTAGGTGATATGGGTCTACTTTTAGTCATCCAATAGGATTTTGGCAGGTGTTAGGTTAAATGTATAATCTTATATTTACCCTTAATTACCCGATTTACCTTTAACTATGGTAAATAAAATTTACCGTAGTTACTATTCATAAAGCCCAAAAATAAAAAGTAGCTTATTAACATAATTTGGACCTACTGATTCCAAATATGGAATCCATTTTTTCAAATTCAATACACAAAATTTTCAAAAATTAAATTAAAATTAATCCCGTTGTCGAAAGAAAACCGGTTTTTGTTTAAAACATTGCAAAAGATTGAATTGATTTAACATACGAATTCAAGGTAAAATCAATGATAATGACATAAATTATATTAAATGGTAAAAATATATTCAATTTATACTTTAAAACCATTCAATATTATAATTTAACCACATAAGTTATTATGAAGAAAAAAGTTGTTTTTAATTAAAATATAGCGTGTTTTTACTATTCATTAAAATATGAAAGTTATCAGAATAATATGAAAAATTTATCCAAGGTAAAATTTTATATCCTGATTCCAAATAATAATTTTATTTTGTAAAATTGAACTTATAAACACGTCAAAATCTTGATTTAAAGTTGGTGCGCCATCAAAAGGCGGCAAAACTGCATTTTTTTGAAAAATACCTATTTTATCTGAAAAATTTATTTTGTTCTTATAACATGTTCTAAAAAATGTGTAAGATGAATAATAATGTTATAAAATTCAAAATTTAGTTAATACTATTCATAATGGCTTTTTCATAATAATATTATAATAATATATCGTTGTTTAGTAACACCCGGTATTGCGTACAACACACGCTATCGAGGAAGGTCGTGATTGCGTGTAACGCAAGCCAAGTCAGGGTTGCATGTCGTGAAAGCTCCTTTTGGTGTAGCGTAAAACACAAGAAATTAATGAAAATAAAAATAATATTTTTCATAAAATCTCGGGGTGTTAAAAGCTAGGTCGAGGAGGTTTCCAGTAGTTTAATTTGGAAGTGATCCCCTCATTTTGAGTAGGTTGTATGATTTTATAGTTTTTTGTGGCCATTATTTTTCCATTATTCCTCTTTCAGTACTTCTATTTTACTTTTGTTGTGGGATGTTGATGTATTCATGCTTTGGATGCTTTGTTTTTTTAAATTTCATCATTTTGTGAGCTTTGTGATGTGTGTGTGCATACTGGTACAAAAAAATGCCTCCAATATTAGTGAAATGTCGTCTCAGTGCTAGTCGCCAATCCATGACCTATTGGAGGCGGGCTTGGTGAGTAGCGTCCACGGCACCATTGGGTCATGTTGTGATAATATAGAGTTATATTTTGGTTGTTAATAGCCATAAAAAAATTAGTGAGTCATTGTTATCCCTTTACATAGTAGAATAAGATTCTATTATCGGGTTATGAATCCCTTTTAAAAATCCGGTTGTGAAAAACGTATCTATCTGCAAGAAGGGAGGTATTAGACTGGAGTAGGTCCTCTTTGGATTAAACCAGCATAAAAGTTTTTTTGTCTTTCATTATTTTAGTTGAAAATTAACCCTATTAATTTTTATTAAAAATTAGTTTAAATATATAATTTATTTCATTAAAATATTTAATCTAGTCTATTCACACCCCCTTTATACCATCTTTGATATCCTTTTCTGACCTAATAATTGGTATAAAATTACGACCTTCTTATGGATATTTTATCTCATTTATTATTTTTCCCAATACAAACAATTGGTTTCAAAATTTTGTTCCTTTTTGAATTTATCCAACCATTCTATATAGTATTTTTATATTTTATTTTTCTAACCACTTCAAAGACCTCGTACTATAAGGTAATGATCTTAAATATAGTGGGAGTGAATGTAAATTTTTCTCAGATAAGTCATAATATAATTAACATTGATGGAAAAAATTATGGTTACTAGAAATCTATAATGGAAGCATACCTCAAACAAATTATCATTGAAAACTAGTTGATAATGGGAAAATAATTTACACATCAAGAATCCAATATAGAAACTCTTATAGGAAATTACTCAGTTATATATGTTTTAAATTAGAAATTTATTAATATCTTATAGTATTTTATTAATAGAATTATTTTATTCATGTATTTACTTATAAGATAGATCTCTATATGTGGAAGATTCTATAATTCAATCACCATATACGAGGCAAATCAAATCAAACTAAGCTGGGAATTCTTCAAGTGATTTACCTAGAAATCTCAATTAGTGAAGATGAAATAGAAAAAAAATGTTCCATCGATTCATAATCATTGTGAATGGAATGAATTACATTGAATAAGCTTTAGAAAATCTAGTAATTGTTGAACGAGTTATAAGATCCATACTGATGAAATGTATTGAAAAGAATCTTTCCATTGATAAAGGCAATATACTCAAATAGTGAACTCATGATAAATCGATTGGATCACTCCATCAGTATGAATTGGAACTAAATAACATATCTAAATAATATAAAATGATAATTAAAAATGTAGCATTAAATTCTGTAAATTTTGATTCTGTTGAATATTTTGATTCTGATATAATGGATAGTTAAAAATAATATACAACTCAAATTGTGACAAGAGTATATAAACAAATAAAAAAGAAAGGATTAATGAAATTATTTAGATGAACCCCAAAAAAAGAAAAAAATAAAGGGAGATAGGAATGGATTTTTGTTTGAAATGTGTTAGAAATTACTTGTTTTGAGTTCTAAATGAAAGGGAATATAAAACCTCACAGTCCAAAACTGAGGAATAAAGGGAAATGAAATGACAAAGACAAAAAATAATTAACAACTTTTCAAGGTTATAAAACAAAATATAATTATGGTGAATAATCTAGACATGATAAAGAATATTATATCTTTTTTTCTTGGATTCACGAGATAATGTTAGAGATTTTAGAATTTATTCTAGATGTTTTGATTTTTATTATGATTATGAAAATCTGAATATTTTTTAATTTAATGATGAAATTGAAAGATTGAAAAAATATGTTTTCAATGATTCTGATATATATAATAATATTAATGAATATAATGAAAAAAATGAGTACATAAATAAATTTATTTTAAAAGATAATAAAAAATTAGGAAGCACAATATCTACTTCTCATTCAACAGTTTATGATAATTTGAAATTTCCCCTAGATTTGAATGAAAAATTGAAAAGAAGGAGTTTAAAGTCAAATGGAATTTTGACTCCTTTTATTCAAGGTCATGTGAAATATCATAATATTAATTCTTTCAATAAAATAAATAAAAAAAATATTGTATTTGATATGACAGGAGATTACCTAAAATGTGTAATTTTTTTTACAAGTAAAAATTTGTTTTACTTTTATAGTTACATATTTTAAATATGAAATGAAATTTCATTATGAAAATTATTTTTCTCTATGATTCCAATAGTCTACGGGAATTAAGAAAACTTATATTTATATTTATTTATTTTATAGAGTACCTTAGAATAATTTTTTATATTTTTGTGAAGAAAATCCTCAGGATAAGGAAGAGTCAATTGAAGTGGAGAATTATCCTTCACAAAATGATCCTAAATAATGTAATATTCATAGAGATCATTTTATTGACAATTTTATTAGTAAATTTTATTCTAGTATTAAAACTGTTAATACTCATTTAAACTTTTAAGCCAATTATGCTTTTATTTAGGATTTTTTTCCATAATAATGTAGATATTGATTTAAATTATTCTAAATGGATTGATTCTGATACTGATGAACATAATTAGTTTTGTAGAAATAATTTTTTGACGTTAGTTGAATCCCCTAAATAAAAGTACTTTATAAGAACTAAATGGATTTATTAACATAAAATAGATGAATTTGGAAAATATTTTAAGAATAAATCTTGACTTGTTGGTCAATGTTATTATCAATAAGATGTTATATATTTCAAGGAATCATTTTCACCTATTTATAAATTTGAGTCAATTAAGATTTTATTAGGTTTCCCCACTTTTAAAGGATATAAATTATTTCAAATGGATATGAAATGTGTGTTTTTAAATGGATTTATTTCTGATTATTATTATATTTTCAACTACCTAGTTTTGAATATGAAAAAAGTTACCTATAATATTTTTAATTTATTGAATGTTTCATATGATATAAAGAAAGAAACATACTCTTTATATGATTAAAGTACAATTTTTTTTATAAAAAATTATTTTTCTGAATGGTAAATCAGATATAATATATTTATTAAAATAATTTGTATTGATATATTAATTGTACTAATATATATTGATAATATTTTTTTCGATCTTTAAATGATTTTATTTATAGATTGATTTCAAATTTTAGGGAAATTGAATGTGACATGAGTCTTATAGGAGAATTAAAGTTCATTTAGGGATGTGAAGTTTTTCTATGAAAGTATAGAATTTTTCTGAATCAATAAAAATATTAGTATTATTTAGGTAAATTTTTTGCTATTGGTCCTTTTAAATCATATAAAACCCAAATGATTGTTTCTCTTAAATTAGATTTTGATATTTCTAGAAAATATATTAAATCTAAATTATTCCATGAATTATTGAATGTTTTTTATTTTACTTCTTTTTGAACCTATATAATGTTTAGTGTTTGTTTATTTTCTAGATTCCAATCCCATCATAAGAAATATCAATTAAAATTTTTTAAACTCATTATCAGATATATTAAAGGGACTATTAATTGTGTGTTATTTTATGCTACACAAAATTGTTTTTATTTTATTAGTTAATATGACTTTGATTTTGGAGGTTGTAGACTTGATAAAAAGGTCACCATAGGCATGTGTCCCATTCTGAGTAAGAATTTAGGTTATAGGAGTTCGAGAAAACAAAATTCCATTTTTTTATCAATGGATAAAAGCGAGTATATCCATGAAGAATCTTATTACAGGTAGTCATTATCGATTAAACTATCGTTTTATGAATATAGATTTTAATTTGAAAATATTCCTATTTACCACAATTATTTTTTTGACAATTTCCATTTTCAATGAACCCTTTAATGCATTCTTGAACAAAGCATATAGACCTGATTTGTGATTTTCAAAGATAATTTATTAATAAAGGTGATATTATTCATAGACATATACTAACTAAAAATAAACCTTTGGATATTTTTACCAAACTGTTAGATTGTACTATGATTGAAAAAATAAAATCTTTACATGGTATGTCATAAATTTAGGTCAATATTTTATTATTTGTTTTTAACATTCCTTAATGTGAACTTATTTATGGAATGCAGTTCTATATTTTTCATAATTATTTTCTTTTTTATTTATTTAATATTGATATTTTAAATAAATTTAGAAAGGGATAGAATTTTATAAAAATATATTTTGGTTTTTCATTTTTCGAAAAGAGGGAGTTTTTTAAAATTTTGTTTTAATTTTCTATTATTTTATGTTTTTGAATATTACAAACTCTCTCATTATTTCATTTCAAAAATAGTTTTCCTTAACACTATTAATTTTTCATATATAATTATTTATAGAGATCTTGTTTTTATAATTCATATTTCATATGCAATATAAGAAGTATATATTCATTTTATTCAACCACAATAGAGCCTAATTATATCTCCAGCATGTTCAAATTTTGATTTGAATTTACAACGATTTTGGTTTCATTGATATTTTTTTTCATACTAATTTATAATTTCATTTAATTGTTCTATTATAACAAGAGTAATATATATCAAATTCATTTATATATTTTTCATATCGATATCCAATAGATTTTAATTCATTCATCAAACTAAATGGATTTATGAATTTTGTAGTGGTGTACAATTTTTATAAATAATTATGAAGAAATAACTAAATTACAAATATTATTTATGTTTTATTTCAAAAATTTAATTTATATTAAATGTATTATATGTTAAACATAATTCATTTAATCAATTATTATTTCCCAAAAATATTAAATTAACATGGAATAACAAAATAGTATTCATTCATAAAATATTAATCCTTGTATTTACTTAAACACTTGTAAATACACTAAATAAACAAATTCAACACAATTATTCATTACTTAAATAATAACTAATTTATATATTTATCGGTGGTCTATAAAACTTGGACAATTATCAGAACCTAGGGTGGGTCCCACTATGCCTTATGTTCCTATTCACCAAAATAGAAAGGGGTCATGAATTCACTATGCGTGGGACACTCTATGCACATATCTCACTAGTAGTGAATAGTAACCATACACATATAGAAGAGTCTATAAATCCATCAAGGCCCCTAAAAAGATTGGTAAAAGTCATAATAATTAAAACCAACCTATGAACACACACCGTGTAAAATAATTTCTTTGTCATTCAATATCACGTAAAGTAAGAAGCACACTTTTGTAATCACAGTTTAAAAATTTATTATTTATTGATCTAAGTAGATTTATTTACCCTATTCAACCAGGTCCAAGAATTTATAATGGTAATAACATCCTGATAAACCTATAAAAATATATTTCTTACATACCTCTAAAGGAAAAATATTCAATATTGATCATTCAATAAAAGCCATTCCACCAATGATGAACCCAACACAAGCCACCAATATATGATTTCATTATTGTTGTTTTTCCTTTCATTAAAACAGTTGATAAAATAGAACAAAATTATAATAATATCATGATAGGATACCAATTAACATGTCTGTATATAGGAACATCCAATGACACAAAACATATGTGGTGTTCCTATTGGCAGATCTCTTCTAATAATCCCACCTACCAGAGATCACCAAGTGTGAAAATCAAGATTAGTAGTCTCAATGCTTATGAAACCACATACCAAATAGTTATAATTCAACTATATCTATCCAATATGGTGTATATACATCATATGAAATATGTTTAATATTAATGTCATAATACATTGTAGTTGTCATTATTGCATGGGATCTGCGATAACTTTTTGACATGATAATGAATCTATGGAAATTAACATTTAATATTTGAAAAAAAAATGTATTCACTAAAATAGTAATAATAAATCATGAATAAACTACTAAATAAATTTTATGGTAATCGAAATTGTTGTCATACCCCAGTTTTTATTTTTCATTTTTTTGGTGTATCACTTTCTCTTTGGTTTTTCATTCCATGTCATGATTGCTTTATGTCAAAATTTGGAGTTTCAGGATGTCTTATTTGGATACATGGTTTCAGAGCTTCATTAAGGGTAAAATGTCCGGACACATGATGGTGAGACTCATTTAAGTTAATTTTTAACTTTCATAGTTGATGTTTCCTGGGGAGATCAAGGATTTATCCAAATCATGCAGATTTTAGGATTTATCATTTGTGTGTTGTCTGTGCTAGGTAAGGGGTTCATGACTTGAGTATAGTTAGTCCAAACCATGTGAGAAGTATTAACATGGTTGTATAATTTTTGATTGAACCAAACTACATGGTTGTAATAAGGATTACCAGATAATGTGGCCAAACTATGCATGTGTCATGTGTGTTCAGTAAGGGGTGCTGGGTTGGTACACAATTTACTAAATTAGGCATCATAACAGTGTACAATGCCTAGATTCATTAAAAATGAGAAATTACCCACTTCACTTCTTATTATTTAACCACAAACCACTTTTTATTCCTCTTTGGGATTATGTTATCCTATGTATATCATCCATTCTTTTTCATTCCTTCCCTCCTCCTACTATGGTGATTTTATGTGAATCATTCATGTTTCAGGCAGAATCTTCCTGGTAATCCACTTCCTTCTTCTTCCTTTTCCTTATTATTACTTTTTATTCTTGGTTCCTCTTATCCATTGGTCTCCTTGGTGTAGTGTTCATGTTTCCTTAAATTTAAATTTGGGTTTTTTCTTTTTAAGGCCCTCTATAGGTGTTCTTTCCTCCTTGGACTTGTGTAGAGTTGTCATGGTCTTCTGTTGTTGAAGTGCTTGCGATTTGAGGTATGTTCCATTATAAATTATCCTTTTAATTTAAATTATAACATTATTCTGGTCTTTCATCCAATTTTTTTACACTATAATATGTTGTGAAATTATTAGAATATTTTTTTTATTTGACATTAAGTGAATATCACCGTTTATTAATTGAATGAGATTTCATTATTAAACTTCTCACACTAAGTGTTCGAAAAAATGCTGTTTGGATTTTTTAAGTGTATTTTGGAATCTATTATATGGTTTTGTCTTAGTAAATGTTTTTTTGTAACTAAATGGTGATTCAGATTTCTCAAATGGATTTTTAGATGGATTTTGGTTTCATAAGATGTGAGTCGGGCTCTTTTGGAATTTTTTTTAATTTAAAAAATGAATGAAGCCCGATATGATCTTACTAATAGTTGTTCTCTTTTGAAAACGCTCATATGTGAGAGTCTATAGAATTTTCTAGTTCTAGAAAGAATGGATTGTCCTTGTAATGGGACTTCCCCCATGTTTTTTTTGGTTTAATGGAAAAGGGGCTACCCCTTTGTGGTGATTCAGGTGTGGTTCTTTTGTGTGGCTTGTGTACTTTCATTGTATATATGTAGTCAATTTTTTGTTGAGTTATATATATATAGTCATTTTTTGTTGCATTTTCATGGATCACACCCACTTTAGAGAGTAAATGTGAACCTAGAATAGATTTTGGATCATTCAAGAAAATTATCTATAGTTGTTTTGGATTATTCTCTCGCTAGTGGCCCATAGTACATACTTTCTCTACATTGGGATTATACACCTCTGTTAGGCTAGGTATGGTAAAACTGAGTATGTGAGATGCTTAATTTTTGTGAGCACACCAACATGATAGATCATAATCAATATGTTCTAGATTACCCCTTCAGATCCTATGTATTCCCATGTTCCCCAAAACATAATTTTCAATTGAGGATAACATAAGTTCCAATCCTAGTTTGGTCACCTGAGTACTGTTTTCCCAATTCCCTCATTGTACCTTTATTTCAACTACTCCATTTTTCTGGTATGTTTTACTTGGTAAAATATATTTTTTCATTTTCAATTGTTTTATTATTATTTTTCCATACCCCTTCCCCTTTACAAAATCAATATTTTTCTTATATTCCATATATTATTCTAAAATTACCAAGCTCTATTCTTGAAAAAAATAATTAAAATGAAGAGGGTTATGGACATGTTTTGTTTAAAATTAAATTTCTTAAAAACTATATTTATATATGTTATTTTAAACATTCAGTTAGTGGATATTTTATTAAAAATAAAATTCATTAGGAATGTATTATTTTGGAATTCCTAAGGAGTCTTAATACTCATACCTATAATTTTATCTCATTTTTTAAACTCATCTGCATATTCCATCATGGATTTTATCTTTGTGGTGTGATGTTGGATTTTGGGATGGGAGAGTGACCCATGGGGTCACATTAAAATTTATTAGTCATTAGGATCTGGTTTTTTTGGTTTTCTATTTTGTTTCTTGTTTGTTTTTTTGTTTATTTATTTTGGTATTCTCTTTTATATTACCCTATAATTGTTTATTAAACTGAAAGAAACATTACCAATTTACTTATTAATTCCCTTGATTCATTTATCCACACCGGGGTAATCCAGAACGCCCATCTGGGATGTCATGGGCTAGATCCGGTGACCAATTTGGGGAAATCCCAGGTTGGATTATGAAAGAATGGTAGCAAACAAATAGGTTACTTAGGGGGGCCATATTTCAAATATCCCTTTTTTATTTGAGTTTGGAAGGTATATAGAGTAATAATTTTGGAATGTGGTGTGTAGGCATGTGTGATTGTCTAGCCAACACTTTCTATAAAGAACATTTGGTTACCATGGGAAGTGGGTTTTTTTCTAGTTTATTTGGGTCTTTTGAGGATTTTCGTATTTAGGTAAATGAACAGGGAGTTTGGCTAAGGGTTTTAGCAAGATCTTATAACATGAAAGGCCTTGTGGTTCTTGGGATGTGGTCCTGAAAAAATCTTCATCATAGTGGCGTTATTGGCATATGGTCACAAACCATATTACCAGGTCACCCATCAACACTACCCCCTTGTGATTTAGAGTGTTTCATCACAATTTTGATTTTTTTTTGAAAATATTGATTTAAATCATTATATAGTAGATTTCAAATAGTGATGTGTTGGTTTTGAAAATGATAAATGAGTTTTCATATTTGTTCAAAGGAAGTCTTGGATATTTTATTTCAAAATAAAATGATTTTTTTTAAATTAGGTTTGATTTAAAATTATGAAAATATATTATAATGATATATATTGGATTCATGGGTAAATTAAAGGTATTTGTTTTATAGAAATAGAACAGAGAGTAGAATATTAAAATGGTTTTAAAATTTGTGGGTAGTGAGAATTTTTAAAAAGGAGTTTTTTATTTTTTCTAGTTTTGTATTTGGTGTTTAAATTTCATCATATTATATGGTGATTTGATTTTAATTGAATTTGTTCCCTTTTTTTAGTGTATTCCCCCACCAAAGATTCAATGGATATTCAGGGAGTAGCTACGGGCAGTTCATCATTTGTGGACTCTATAGATGGTCAATCTGAAATCTTACTCCTGGCATTTTGGAAGTTGAACCATCCTCTATTTTATGTGAAATTTACCATTTTGAAGAAGAAGAGTGTATGTGAAAAATCTAAAGGGGCTTTTGATTCCTTTAGTTTCATGAGTTAGTAATGGTTATGTTCTCCAGATTTATACTTGATGGTCTAAGTTGGAAGTGGTGGAATTGGGTCATTAGATTCAATCCTAAAGAAGACCTCCCATATGAATTCTTCAAGGAATTTTTAATTTAGTGGTACTTCTCTGTGGATGTAAAGGTTTCAATCGTGATAGATATGTGCTTTATTCAACATGTTTATCAGACAATGGTGGTTTTTTCTGCCACTTTGTGGATCCTGTCCCCTATCTTATAGAGTTGGATAAGTAATATTATCTAAAATAAAAATGTTTTTAGTATTTTATTCTTCTTTATCTTCAATCAACTATGTTGAAATTCATTCTCTCCTCTTATTCCTATGTGGTGGGGAAGACGGTTTGGTTTGATGTTGTGTTGAAAGGAGTGCTCGAGGCATCCAGTCCTCTTTCAATCACAATGATTACTGAAGGAAATTCTAGTAAATTGATGGTAAAGGGGCCTGATTCTTATTGTGTTGGTGGTGGAATTTAGGTGCCTTCTGATCTCTCATTGAACTCCTCTAGGAATGGGACTGTGTTGTGTCATCAACTATCCAGGCTGTGTCCCATGAAACCACTATATTCATGTGCTATGAATACCTATCGTGTGTGTGGTTGTTTGGGAAATATTTGAAGATTCTGTAAGGATCTCATTTGAAAGAATAGTGGAGTCGGATCCACTCCCTCAAAGAAACAGATGGATCAATAAGATGAATATGGAACTGGTCTGACCCCTATTTGGGGTTTGTGATGTGAATTGTCTTTTTGTTGTAATGGTTGAATCCCTTGGTGTGGTGTTTTGATTGGAATGAATAAGGAAGTTATCTTTGTTTTTAATGATTTTTTTAATAGAATAATATTTTTTTTAAATTATGAATGTCATCATATTTAAGTGAATCATGTTATATTTTTGTGCATTGTTTGTTTAGTTCCTTATGGGGGTTTTGGGGGGTCTTTCCAGTATATAAGGGTACTGTTTGATCAGTGGTGCTGTCTAAGTACCTAAAAAGAATTATAAAATGGGTGGGAGTCCACCATGTAATATTGTGTTAATTGAAGTAATATCATTCCTTATATCTTGTTCATTTTCTTATTTTCCCTTTAGTATTTTTTTGTGTTTACATCGAGAGTTTTTTTAACATTTAGTTTTCCTTACCCTGAGAAAATTAATGGATCTTGGAATATGCCCATTGGTTGTGGTGATGGTAGGGTATTTTGTTGTGGTTTTGAATTTTTCTCATCCTTAGAAAAGTGGTTTGTGTTCAATGGTATCTTTCATGTTGGGATGTAAGTTCTAACTAGGTGGTGGTTAAGGTGTTTTTTCTTTGGAGGATAGATCATGTGAGAGAATGGAACTTTTTATTTTTATCGATCAACCAGTTTTTTTGATGATTTTGGGGGGAAGAATTCGTTATGATAGGTATAATTGTCACACCATTATTTTTAGTTTTATCTTTTATTTTGGTTAATCATTTTTTTCTATGGTTTTCCTATTTAATCACACCTGTTTGAGATCAAAATTTGAAATTTCAGGATGCTTTCTTTCTATTTCATGGATTGAGATCATGGTTAAGGGTAAACTGTTTGGTCTATTAATATTGAGTCTTTTTTATGTTCATTTGGAATATAAACTATTCATGTGGGATGTGTAGTGTTTGGTTTGATCCAAATCATGTGGATTATAGGAGTAACTGTGTGGGTTTTGAGAGTCCAAGGATGATGGTGCATAGATTGAGCATGGCTAGTCCAAACCATATGAGAATCATGTCCATGATTTTAAAAACATACCTAGAAACAAACCACATGATTGGTGAACAGTATAAAAAATTATGAAACTAGACAGTGCGTGTGTTTTTTGAGTCCTGTTAGGGGCGCATGATTGGAAAATGGTTTACCAAAAAATGTGGCTACACCTTGCACATGATCCAAATTGTTTAAAAATTAGAAAATATCCTTTACCCTGCTCAGTTTTTTACACCCTAACCCCTCTTTCTTACCCTATTGGTTTATGTGACCGTAGAGAGCTCGTCCCCTCTTCCTCACACCTCCCCACCACTTTCAATGGTCATTCCAAATGATTTAATCAAATTTTGGGGTAAAATATTCAAGGTAATCTTATTCCTTCTTCTTCCACTTCCTTCTCCTTCCTTTGTCTTCTTTGTTCCTCTTCTCCCTTGGTCCCCTATGTTTGGGGTTCATGTTACCTTGGGTTGAGGTCTTTTTCCTTAATTAGGTCCTCCTTGGGTTTTATTTCCTTCATTGACTTCTATAAAGTTGTTATGGGATTCCATTATTAAAGTTCTTGTGGATTGATTTAGGTTCCCTTATACATTGTCCATTCAATTTAATGAGTTACTGATTTCTTTTTTTTTCACAATTTTTTTCACTATATAGTTATATAAAATTATTATAATAATTGTTCGATATGAATGTAAGTGAATTTCACCTTCTATTTGATTGAATGAATGTGTTTTATTAAAATTCTGACATTACGTGTTTGACCAAATTCTAGTTCGATTATTTTTATTAGATTTGTAGATTCTAAGGCAAGTTTTTTTACTTTGTAAATTTTTTGGCACTGAAATGGTGATACATATTTGATAAATGGTATTCTAGATCGATTTTGGTTTCATAAGTGCGAAGTTGTGTTGTTTTGGAATTAGATTTTTTTTAAATAACGCACGAGGCCTAGTTATAATTTATAGAAAATGTTTATTTTTGTAAAACTCTCATAGTGGTGAGATTCTTTCTTTATTTTTTGCAAAATGGAATGGGAGGTCCTTCGAATGAAACTTCCCTCAGGTGTTGTTAGTTCGAACGCAAATGGACTACCACTGTTGGGTGATTTAAGTGTGGTTCATGTGTGTGTTCTTTTCGTTCTATATATATATAATTGGATTTTTGTTGGGTTTTCATGGATCAACCACACTTTTTCATGAAGCTGGAACCATTCACAATTAGTGTATCATCTTAGAATGAATGATGCAATATTTTAGGATTAGTCTCTAGCTATTGGACATAATAATGATTTTTTCTACATTGGGATTATCCAACTCACTTATCCGATGTAGGTTATGATAGAGCATGAGGGGTATTTGATTACATCAAGCACACCGACATGATGGATCATGATAAGAATGTTCTAGATTATACCATGAGCTCCTAAGTATTCCCATGCCCTTGAAACGTTTTTATCTGAGGTGGATAACATAGGTACTTCTTCTGGTTAGGTTAATTGAGTATTGTTTTCTTATTTCCCTAATTGTATCTTCATTTCATCTAATACATATCTAAGGTGTGTTTTATTTTTTAAATGTGTGATTTTGGTTTTCAAATGTTTTATAAAAATGCTACTATACCCCTCTTTCCAATAGTAAAGATACTATTTTCATACTTTGCCAACCTTTTATAAAAAAATACCAATCCCCCATATTAAAAATCCTATTTAAAATGATGATGGAAATTGAGTGTTTTTTTAAATTAAATGTGATAAAAACATATGTTCATATGTTATATTTGAAAACTACAGTTAGTGAATATTTAATTTTAGGGAAAATGAATTTGGAATAGATTAGTTGGGCATGCATACTATGTTTTAATAATCACACTTATTATTTTTCCTATGTATTTATCCTTAAGAATATATTACATCATGTTTTCTATCACAAGGGTGTGATGTCGGGTTTTTGGACCAGAAAGTGACCCATGGGGTCACAGAGAGATTTAGTGGACATCATTTTTGGGTTTAGTTATATTTTAATTTTCTATTTAGTTTCATATTTGTCCTTTTATTTATTTATTTTGGACTGCTATTTTATATTCCACCATCATTGTTTATTATATTGGGAAAAATCATTCCCATAGTACTTTTTAATTCCTTTGGAACTTGTCTCCACCCTGAGGCAATCATGAACATGCCTCAGGGATGTCACAAGTTGGGTCGAGTGACCGGTTTGGGGTCGACATAGTTTGGTTCGTGACAGGTAGTAGTAATGTTGGGTTTATGGAACCCACTTTTACAACACTCCGACATACACTAGATCTATCTTTCTAACCATCCTTTATAGCTCTCATGTGATTAAAATCATTTATCTGATGAGTCATGAATTTAGTTATTTGGTCTTCCATATCTCCACTACATGGTTATTCGTCCATGTGGGACATCATCTCCTTGAGTAAAACTCCTCAAGAGATGTAATACCTAAGTTTATAGCTTTTTTCATCATTTGAAACAATAAATTTTGTCTAGTAACAGTAATATTATGATCATCATGAAAAACCATTAATTAATTTGTGACATTATAAGAATTGGAATAAATAATTGTGTATTTTAAACTCCTGCATGGATTCCTTAGAAGTTGCAACACACTCAGTATTTGTATAGATGGATACCAATAGCTTGAATTATCTTGTATTTCTTATATTCTTAGCCTATCTTGAATATTAAAATACATTGATCTAAGGAAGAATATTTTTTCCCCTAAAATCTAGCATCCATTCGTCTCTATGTACCATGTACATATAATTTGTACTTTTTTCAAATATAATTAGATAGTTCTAGATGCATTGCCTAATGTTGTCTAGGATATAACTTATATTTTTCTACCTTAAAGTATATAATTTCAATATCATATCTTGTACATATCATGTCATATTTGAGTGATCCATTGAAGAATTGAATGGAATTCGACTCACCACATTTATCTCCCCACATGTACCATACTTTTCATCTTGGATAGATTTACTACATGGTACATTGGTAACAATTATCTCTCAAATTGTTCCAAAATTTAATTTCAATACCCATTGAATATATGTATACTTCATTAGGTCTATCTAGTAGTTAGATATACCTCAATAGATCATGTTACCTAGGACATAGGTTTCCATATTAAGTAAATATATCGATTATTACTATAATTATAGATTTAGCTAATTGTAAGATTGATAGTTATTTTCCATATGTTATCAAACATATTTTACTTAGAAACTATTGGATATTAAACTAACCTATGATGTTCACATGGAAAAGAATCATTTCAAATGAATATTATCTGATCTTGTTTATTACATTTTATCTTGAACTATATTTTAGTAACTTTCACCTTATTAGTATTCTATGATGTCACCATCACTTTCTTTTATTGTCATATGAATACCTTGAATAATTGGTTGTATTGGCATCGAATAATCAACTAAAATGACCATATATTGTATCTATGACAAATAAATTCTAATTGAACTAGGTATAATTAATTGGTATAACCAATTTCTTCTTATTAGTACCATGCTTGTACCATCCATGTATTGTCTCACATGACTAACCACCATAGTATTCAATATAATAAGAACCATTCACTTTGATACATGGAATCCGTTGTGGATTTTCTATTGATCTTATAATGTTTAGTTTATTTTTATATTCTTCTTAATTGTATGAATTGTTATTATAAATGAATAATTTATCACCAACCATATTGAATATATAACAATCACCATGGTTTTATCATTCATACACAATATGAGTCTCTGGAACATTTTATTTCTACAATCTCTTGTGGAACAAGTTCCCATTCAAACATTATTTGAATCATTGGAATTGGTTAAACTGACATAAATTTGGATCCCATAATCTCAAATATATATTTTCACCCTTTTAATTGAAATGTAGTCTATCATATGGATTTAGAAATAATCTTTAAA
The DNA here is from genome assembly GCA_963277665.1 of Viscum album. NCBI lineage: Eukaryota > Viridiplantae > Streptophyta > Magnoliopsida > Santalales > Viscaceae > Viscum > Viscum album. Next base: position 435,963,403 of record OY728161.1, read on the forward strand.
AAATTTGGATAATTATTTTAAATGCACTTTGTGTTATCTTGATGATAATTTATATATATCCTAACAAACTCATTGCATCTAAACACATATTCTTATGAGATAATTTATTTATATAATAATATAACTCATACTATATCCATATTTCAGTATATTTGGAGTGTGGATGTGGTATAGTGTCTCTATCTGCAAAAAATGTCTCAAAACATTGAAGTATCTACAATTCATGAGTTTTATCATCAATGCTCCTTTCACATACATCATGACTCTGATGTGTATAAAGAAATGTGAATTTAGGAATTGACCCACTGTTAATTTTTTTGATCAATGTTAACATGTCACACTCATCATCAATCCTACTTAGTTACGTCACAGACTTGATGTGGATAAGGTAATGTGAATTTTGTAATTATTCTGTACTATATTATATTGATCAATGAATGACCAGCCATGATATTCTCTAGAACAATAAAGGGTCCAAAAGAATCTGAAAAGGAGACTCTACCCAAATCACCCAAAATAATTAGGGAAAAGAATGGAAAAAATTCCATGATGGGAAACAAGAAGGACCTGTTCGCAGACCGGTCCCATGAAAACGTGATTTGTCCTATCCCCGCGAAGCACCCCCTCCACGAACCATCGTCATTCACGAAATGGAGGCGTAGATCCTTCGTTGTCGCGAGGCAGGATGGGCGCCAATACGGTTCGCCTTCATGAACTGCCCCAACTGCGGACCACATCGACCGGTTCAAGCCGCATCCGCTCTCACTCACAAAATGGAGGCAGAACCCTCCACGGCCACGAAGCACCCCCTGAGTTAGGTTTGCAGAAGGGGGGGGGGGAGAAGCGCTCAATACCCACCTTGAATTACGGATTGTCCAAGTGAGCTGTAAACCGGGTATTCAGTCACGGGCCTCCGCAAAAGGTGCCACGTGATCGCATATACATCTATTTCCCTACGATATAAAAGGAGACCAAGTGGGAAAGTAGAGGGAATTCAGATTCGGACGATTCGAAGGAGGGAGAAGCGAAGAGCGATCAGACTCGGGTGGAAGGACTTTGAAAGAAGGCTTAGGATTTCACAAACTGCGAAGTTCTAGTTCGCGAACCAAAGCAGGTATAAACCTGGGAATGAATTAATAAGGAACTGAAAATGCATAATAATTGGTGAATCGCGAATATAAAATAAAATAAAAAAGAGAAGACTGTGAACCATAGCCCTTCCGCGGATGCACTCCCCGCAGGCTAGGGTGTTTATGCCTCTTTTCCGATCTGCCGCACCGCATAGCACCCTCCTATGTGGGCGAATCCTCGACCAATGAAACCCTGATTGGCACTGCCCTTGGCCGCCGCTGCTCGCGTGGACCCCTCCGCGTACCCCGGGTATGCAGGCCAAACCCAAAGCCATGAACCACCCTGGTTCGCGGGATGCTCTCCAGACCGTGAAACACCCTAGTTCGCAGGATGCCCCTCAGTCTGTGGACCACCCTGGGTCGTGGGGTGACCCTCAGTCCGCGTACCACCCTGGTTTGCAGGCTTCCCCTCAGTCCGCGGACCACCCTAGTTTGTGGACCGCTTCTCCATCCACGTAGCACCTTCCTACACGAAGGGCGCCACCACTCCTTCCTACGTGTGGCCCATTAGAACCATCAGAGTTCCCATTCCCCGAGGCAGATAAAATATTTCTAATCCGGTCCAATCCTCAAAAACCTCCTCATTGTCCTACTCATCGGATCTGAGCTGAGGCCTCCACCAGAGCCACTGGATCCGTGTGGTGTAACCCTTAAGCGCATCAGCGCGCCGTTTTGAGTTCCCATACCCACGGTAAATAGAGGCGAAGGGGTTTCCCCAAACCTTGAGCAGATTCATGAAGCATTCCTGGGTTCACATTCCCACAATAATGTGGAGTCTGAGCTCGAGAATCCCTTTTATGCCTCTCCAATTGTTAAAGACTTCCCGGGGATAGTAAAATACCCATCATAAGGAAGCCCTCATGAACTGCAAGATATGATATGGGAACAGGAGCACCCCCTTTCCCTCTCCCACTGCGCTTTATCACCCTGTACCTGCTCAGAGTGTAAGACACAATCCATCAACATGGGCCTCCTCAGAGTGTAAGCCCCAATCCATCAAACTAGGCATCCACCTAGGAGTAAGCCTCGACCTTATGGGCCACCCTCATGCGTAAGCCCAACTCCACTTCTCATGGACGCACCTCTCGCAACATGATCCTCTGGTCCCTGCTGCCTCTTGTTTCTCACACTGAGCATGAATGACGTGGGCTTAGTGTAAGCATCGACCATGACATCCTCTTATGGGCCTCCTCAGAGTGTAAGCCCCTATCCATCGCCCTGGGCCTCCATAGAGTGTAAGCCCCAATCCATCATTCTGGGATAATCACCAGCGGACCCCTGGGTCCACCTTCACGTCGATTCTCCGGTGCTCCCATTCAAACTACGTGGACTTTGATCCTTGTCTCCTAGGCAGGGTAGTTTGGAAGCCTCCCTGAGGTTTGAGCCCGATAATCGGTCGATCCGACTATCTTCACATCGGTTCACTGAGCTGCTCCTAGTGCCGCCTCAATGATTTATGACTCCATGGGGTCATTAATCCAACGAGGGATGGTAAACCTCAGGCCTAAATGATTCTGAAACCCCTGTGTCTAGTTGACCATTTCCCACGAGGGTTAAATCCGTGGATACTATGTTTGGGTATAAACCAAAGATTCACGAACATATGAACACGTCTTAAATCTATATGAGAGTCCCAGAATAGGAAATAATTCCCCCCAAAATGGTGCGATGAGCCCGACTTCTCATTCTCTGGACCAATGTTAGTTCTTAAGCATTGCTGGTCAGACCATCTGACAAATGGCTTACTTTGGAAAGTTGGTCCATCCATCATCGGATATGGAGCCGTTGGGCATTTTGATACCAAAACCCGAAACAAAAATTGTGAAGCCGATGTGAATCTTTTTCCAAGCAAGATAGATTTAACTTAATCCCACCTTGTCCCCCTATTACTCACATGGAGGGCCAAGAAAGGTCATTAATTTTTCTTGGGATCTTGAGATGCTTCTTTGATGGGTTTGTTGTTTGTATTTGTTAAAATGTTTCACAAGTACTACCTTCAGAACTCCCTTCGATCCAATGGAATCGCAAAGGAACTCACAGGAGAGCGCTTCCAACAACGCAAGGACTGGAAACCCTCACCTATGGAGGACCCCGTCACCCACCCAGCGTCTTCAATGCTAGGTCTCAGATGCGCTGATTCGAGAGTACCACGTGAACCGTACTCTCCCAATGGTGGAGGCGGCCATGCACGCCCTCCAATCCGCCAGAACTCGCCGGTCGCTTGCCCAGCAGCGGCCGCAAAGGCAGAACCAGACACCCCTCGTTGCTGTCTCAAACCGTTTCGGGAGTCTATCCCCGGAACGGGAAAATGTGTACCTCCCTTATCTTAGGGAGGCAGATGAGGTCGACGTTGAGGAATTCATCCCCACGGAACAGGGGTTCCGCTCCAAGGCCCCCGCCGGCAGATGTCATCGCGTTGACGCCGCGATTCAACATCCCCGTGCCGAGGAGGATGTCTCCCCGAGGATTCAGGCCCACGCTCCCTGAGCTCTGGCCCCTCGGACCGCCCGACAAGGGCGGCATACGTACAATCAGGGACCGGTCATCACACTGGTCCCTAAGGAGGAGCTCCGCTACCCAGCCACGAAGACGTACCACGAACAAGCACCTAAACATGTTAGCTACTCTCGAGCCCTCCATCCAGACATGGAGGCATTGTACAAGCCAGCACACATCCCCGTCGAGCTCCATCAAGCCCATCGCTCACATAGGATAACAATTACCAGGAATGCACCTCTCCCTCCCCAGGGTCGTGAAGCCCACCAACCTGACATGGTGGCGACCCGGCACCTGCAGGGCCAGCTCCTAGCAGTTTCATCTGACGCATTCCATCTTGATATTGTGACGATCAACAAAGACCGCCACCCATATGTGGCTGAAAATCATAGGCAAGAACATCTACCCGCCAACAAAGGCCACTGACTCGATATGGTGGGAAACTAATATATGCAGGGCCATATCCCTGAGGATGCAAGTAAAGTCTGCCACCCCAATGTGGCAGCGAACAGAGAGATAAACTGGCATATCCCAGTACAGGGGAAGATTCATTCACCTACCCAGACACAGGGGAATTGTCAGTACCCACTGACCACCGGAGGACCGGAGCAGGATATTCCTACTCCGATTCCGGAATGGGCCTTCATACCCGTTCCAGCCAAAGATATATCTCTACCAATCCTGGAAATGATGGAGGATCAGATACTGATCCCAGATCCTATCTTGCAGAATTTTCAAAATGTAATTACATCAGTGGCAACAACAAGGACTTGGGACTGTGAGCCCGTCTCCCTAATTGAGGCGACTCATCTAAGAGACGAGATAGCTTCCTCAGAGATGATCTTCATCCCTACTTCTGCCCAGGAGGGTCTCCGACCATATTCCGCGACGCAAGGGCAACCAGATCGAACAACTTCACTCGTTCCAACTGGGGGACACCCGTCCATCATGGTGGATGCCCCAGAGTAGGCATATATCCCTGATAAAAGTCAATATGTTTGTCGGCATATCCCGACAACATCATGGGACCCAATTAGATATGCACCCAAAGGTGAAGGCTATTATCAATAGCAGATGGTCCCAGCTACCCACAAGAAAGTGCCCCGAATGTGCCGAAGGAAGTCGGAAAATAAAATTGGAGTTCAAGACTCATCTCTGCTTGAATCTAGGGTTCCCAACACCACAAAGCATACATCAATGGCTCATAACCTTGCCCCTCCATTACCATATTATGGGAGTGGCAGTAGCAGTTGTGAAGGTCCTCCCCGCAATGTCTCTACCATCTGCTTTGAAGGTCCTCCCCAGAGCACTCGAGGGGGCCTCCCCCCGGGCATATAATGATTGATCACAAGAGCTCCTCATTTGATGCGAGTCATGGAAACCCTCCACGTGACCAGATGATCGAGCAGTAAGAAGGTGTTCCACTTTCTGCAGTCCACCTTGACGGTCCTCCCCAGGGTATACACTATAATCACTCTCTATGCAGTGGGAACACATATTATGATAGTAGTCCTCACTATCATAGTGGAAACTATAGAGGCCCTCCCCACAGTGACGTCTCATCATGACAAGGAGGTCATCCCCTTGTCGTCTCCTGCCCTAAAGGTCCTCCCTAGGGGTTACGCTGCAACAGAACTCCATGCAGCCAGGAATCAGATAATGTTGGTAGTCCTCTCAACCCTGATAATGGAGGTCCTACCTGTAGAGATGTCGAGCAACGAGAAGGCCCTCCCCTCATTATGGTACATTCTGGAGGCCCTCCCCAGGATGTATCCCGCAAATATTCTCCCTGCGGCAGCAGAAATGGTAGTTCTCGCCATTTCTGCAGTTGTGATGGTATTCCTCGCCACCACGACTGCCATTGGGAAGGTCCTCCATGTATTGGCCCCAATCAACAAGAAGGTCCTCCCCTTGTCGCAGTGTGTCCTTAAGGCCCTCCCCAGGATGCACATCGAACGTCAAGACCTGATGGTCATCCTCACAATGATGGCGGTTGTTGCGAATGTCCTCCCCGTAACAATGCTACGCAGCCAGAAGATCCTCCCCATGCTGTGACACGCCTTGGAGGTCCTCCCCAGGGTGTGGACTGCAAAGGTCCTCTATGAAGTGAAGAAACAAGTAGTAATGGTAATCCTCGCCATTACGTCCGCTATTGCGGAGGTCCTCCCTGCGATGACATATCATATTGACAGGAAGGTCCTCCTCCTGCTGAATCAAGCCTAGAAAAGCCCTCCTATGCTGAGGCACTCAGAAGGATGAGATAAAGTAAGTCAGATTCCTAGTTAGTCACCGACGATATCCTTCTACAATCAAGAGATGGTCCAGGGACGCGTTCATCCTCTGAACCATCTTGGAATCGCCCACATAATGATTCAGCACCTACCAGTCCCACTGCTTCTAACTACACTAAGAGTGAGCGTCTCAGATGGGCTAACCAGGTAGAGGAGTCACTAGCGCATAAGTATGCCGATATGCTGAACCTGAGGAAATGACTAGACAGGGATGTTATACCAGTTATGTTATGGCCTAAGACCACCTATCAGTTAGACATACCCAGAGAGTTGTCGGAGGAATGCGTGCACGACATCTGCCATAATATTTGGACAACCCTATGCTGACTGAAATAAAGTTTCCTGCCCTACGACGTGTATGTAAACCACGTCAAGACAATAGGGGACCTCTTACATCACATCGACCTGGAAGCTCTTCCTTCAGCATGGAAACAGCGTCCCGGGAGGCGTAAAGGAAACATGGAGATAGCCTGCCTCCGTGCGCTGCACTAGCTATACTGCGTCATCAGTGACACTCCGACGGGAGTCCATATCCGGGTATGGGGAGAACATGGAGCTCTACATTTCACTCCGCTACCTGCCCAGAAGAACCCATTCAGTATGGTGTCTTGCAAAGTCGTCACGTCAAAATGGAAATCAAGTGGTCTCCCTGTTCAGGTAAGGAAACACACCTAACCGAGTCAGGCCTTGAGTAAGTCCCAGAAGCGTCAGGCTCGATGGTAACAAGCCATTCAAGAAATCCTGAATTAGGCCAACAAGAGCATACAACAGGCATCTCGCCTAAGATAGTCCAATCAATGATCTTTTCCTGCCTCCCCAGAAGGGATTGATTCACTGAAGAACTCAACACCAAACCCAGTTCACCCCCGAATGAGGGCACACGAGATCAGGCAGGTCACGATAGCAGCATCCACTGCCGCAATCCAGGGTCAATCCCAACCTGTAGGGCTGGGAGAATTTTTAACAACAAATGCCCCCGTAAGACCTATAAAGCCAGGAAGAGACTCAACGTCCAAGGAATGGATCCAACCCTAGCCCTCAGGTCTGGGGCATTATTACCCCCTCAACAACAACCTCCCCCATGAGAGTCTGTGTTCTCTCGTATGGGGAGGAAAATCAAAACAGGAGGTTACCATCTTATCCCATCATTTAAATCATCATCCCCTCCGAGTGGAAGGTGCATAGTAAGGTCGCATCAAAGAACTCTCCACGTCACCCTTCGTCAAGAAGTCTGAAGGAAATCCTAGGACACAAAAGGGAAGGACAGTAGAAGACGTGGGGGATCCCCTTCCCATTTGGAAGATGACATCCCCTCCACCCCAAGATATGAATTCATCAATGCCATAGAGGCTAACCCCATGGGTGACACCAGGGAAAATGAAAATCCGGATGGATCGGGAGACGATTGTTCCGGTCAGGCTGTGACTCACAACGAGCAACTAGGTGTGCACACCCGGAACCAGAGGGCTGCCCTAAAAATGATCGTCCTTCCAGCCAACCCTCCTCCACCAACCCATCGAGCTTCCAATAGGGATAATAATAAAGGACGGGTTACCCTTAACCCTCCTCCTTCTCTCGACAAAGATGAGTCACTCACGCTCGAAGAGAGATTCACTCGATAGGAAGGGGAGATGAAAAAATTGAGACGGCCTAACACCGAGCTACTCCAGATGAACCGCAATATTGAATGTGTGTCCTTGGAGGAGCCACATCATGCACTCCAAGCAAGTGAACCTCAAAGGATAAGGTTTGTCTCGGAAAACAAAACACGGTCAGGGATACCGTCCAACAAGGCGCCCGGCCCGTCCAACTACCTAAACTTAGATTCGGATGAATACCAAGACTTCCCACCACTCAGGAAACAAATGGAGAGAGTACACCTAAACTCTATGAAGGTGCCACAAACAGCACACACACCCTTGGTGCCGTCCAATCCGAATCCTCAGGCAGTTCCTCGGGCTACGCCTGCCCAGGACCGGGCCCAACAGGATGTAAACCAGGGTCTCACCAACACCATCGAGGGACTAACGGCTCGATTGGAAGAGATGGAAGGTCGACGCACTCCGATACAGCCAGAGCGGAAACCCTACCCAGATTGGGTGACCAACACACCAACTCATCCCAATTTTGGGAGCCCTGTATTCCTAATCTTCAATGGGTCAGGCGATCCAGATCAACATTTAATGCACTACGCATCCTATTGCGACCCTATGATGGGAAATCCGGAACAACAAGATATAGTGAAACTCAGATTCTTCATACGGACCTTGCAAGGATCTGCCTTCGTTTGGTATATGAGTCTGCCAGCTCAGTCAATAAAGAGTTGGGAAGACCTTCAGCAGCATTCATGTTCCACTTCAACTCAATGATGCATAAAAAAATGGTCAGCGATCTCATGAACTACAAGCAGAGGGAGAACGAGAGGGTCTCAGATTTAATCTCCAGATGGAAAGGTCTAACCTATTCTCTAAATAGGCCAATTCCTCAATATAAGATGCTAGCCATATGCATCGATAATCTTCGAGATGAGTTGCGAACACCACTCATACTAGGGGAGTGCACCACTGGATTCCGCCATCTCTCAGCCATTGCCCATAGAATTGAGGACTCCCTACAGCAGACTAATTTGAAGTCCCGAATAGCCTTTCAAGCTCCTACGAAAAGATCCCCTAGAGCTGAAGCGTCCGCTATCACACTCAAGATGACCCCTGTGCCCACTCCACCGCTTAGGCCTCCACGTAATCGTCAAGGGCCCCCTGCATATCAGCGACCACCTCCTCCAAAACGAGAAGATCAGAGAGAACCGAAGCAGAACCGGTTTGAGGAATGAAGACAAAAACTATACTCGTTCCAGGATGATCAAGTCCGTGGCTACTTCATTACCTCCATGAACTACAACTTTCTTTTCCTTCCAGAGTCGAGGAAACCTGAAGAGGTCGGTCGCGATGACATTCCAGATTACATCCCTTAGCATCAGATGTTGGGACACAGTATCTGAGAGTGCTTTGCCTTCAAGGAAATCCTGTAGAGGATGGTAGACTCTGGGAAAGTCGATCTAGGACCACCCCCAGCACATGTGGCATATATCTCTACCACCAGCTCCGACAAAGAAGAGGGGTGGAGAAAGTCACCAGCAAGCATGGGAAGAAATTTGATGACTTGATGAATCAGAAGACTATCAACCGAGCCCAGGGCATACTACAAGCTCAGCTACGGCAGCCAGTTTTGCCGCTGATATCCCCTGACGCCCCAAAACCGATAGCATCGGCTTCAGAATCCTCCACGAGCCAGTTATCCGGGCAGAGTAGAAGAAAGAAACAATCACAAGAGAAGCAGTCCACAATAGGGCCAAAGTTAGTCCTGACCTTGGCAGATTATATGCCCTTGAATTTGGCGCCACGGGCACCGAGCCACCAAACGACACCATCAGGGACAACCGACCATGTTGACCTGTCAGAGGATGAAGAGCCACCCTTTGGTTCTATTAAAGTCATCCATCATATGGAATCATTCCCTGAAGAAGGGTATGGTTACGAACCTGAGTTCCCTGCACGAGGAACCGGGATGAGGAACCACAGAGGTAGGGGATACCAGGGGAGGCGCAGTCGCTGCCGAAACCCACCCTACGGTTAGACCCTGGCCCAAACCGTTAATATTGCGGAAACCCGTGGAAGAGCCCTTCAACGGACTCAGGAGAAGAAGGAATGCCCCTCCACCCCCACAAGCAGCCACTCTGGACCTGTTGTTCTACGATACCCACCAGAGGAGGAGCAAGTGCCTGGCTACCTAGTGCGCAAAAACAAACCGGTCGGGACAAGTCCTCAAAACATGGGAGCGCCATCGATATCTGACACCATGGCCGGTCCCTCCTTGTCAAATTCTCCATCCCCTAAAGCACCCACTAAGACTCTCCCGCCAATGGAGAAGCGTAGGTCATCGGAGAAGAAATATGACATCCTTTAGCAGCTAGCATCGGTACCAGCCATGCTATCAATCCTTGATGCCCAAAGTCTATCAGCAGACCTCAGGGAGGTGCTTATAGAATCTCTGATCATCCCACAGGAGTTTCAAGCCAAGGTAGCTACCGCAGAAATTTACCGGATGGAGACTGACCTGGCTGAATGCAATGCGGTGATTTCCTTCACCGATAAGGATGAAGATGCCATCATTCAAGGACACATTAGACCACTATATGTGTCAGGAACACTGAATGGTACTGAGATCTGGTAAGTCTTTATAGACAATGGCTCTGGAGTTAACCTCCTTCCCCTACGGACACTCCGTAAGTTGGGCTACAGTGAGGAATATCTAATTCCCTCAGCCACAACTCTTTTGGGTTACGAAAAGATCGAGCAAAAAACAACGGGAAAAATCAAGATAAAGACCCATTTTGGTGACCTGGTAGCCTACACGGAATTCCTGGTGGTCCGGTAGAGCACAAAATTTAATGCCCTACTAGGAAGGTCGTGGCTCCATAAGCACATGGTCGTTCCTTCATCCTGTCACCAGTGTATCATGTACTGTGTCAATAGAAAAAGTGTGACAGTGCACACAGACAAGGCCCCTTTTGAGCCCTCCGAGTCACATTACATTGACGCTGGGTTCTATGAGTAAAAGAAAAAGAAGCCTTTGGTCGATGGTGTCGACTGAATCCCCGCTCCAAACGGCCTGGAGATTGATCCTGATGACCCCCTCAGGCAGGTTGGCGGAGATTATGTCATTCCCTTCAACCACGTTGAGAGTAGGAGTTCATGTACGGGCACACACTCAGATTTCCTCGTGCCTTCAGCCATAACGGCCTAGTGTGACAATGTGGGAATGTCCACCAACCCTCAATCTGGGGATGAATACTAGAGTAAGGACGTCCACGACACCTCACCTCCAGACTCCCAAGAGCCCGTGTCCGGAGCTCTCTCCTCGTCAGATCAAGAAGATGAGGACTTGGGAGAAGAAGAGGGGGAAGATCTTTGGGATGCGCCTTCGGCATTTGATGAAGGTATCTCCACCACTATGGACAAACTCAGGGAAATAAACCCGGGTATCGAGGAAGATCTGATGCCTACTCTCATTAGTGCAGCCATGTCCCCCGAGGAGGACGAGGTATATACCTATTTCCTGAGGCAACATCGGTATTTTTTCACCTGAAATTACACGGAAATGTTAGGACTCGATCCCAATGTGGCGACGCACCACCTAGGTCTTCCGGAAGACCACCGGAGCTATAAACAGGCTGCCAGAAGAAAGCATCTCTCACATGCCGCCAAAATAGAGGTTGATGTCGATAATCTCATTAAAGCAGGCTTCATTCGAGAGGTCCAGTACGCCATTTGGTTGGTCAACATCGTCCCTGTCACGAAAAATAATGGACAAATCTGTGTCTGCATGGATTTTAGAGATCTCAATCGGCATTTCCCGAAAGATGACTTCCCGATTCCAATCACTGAGTTGTTAATCAATGCAACGGACGGGTATGAGGCTTTTTCCTTCATGGATAGCTATTTCGGCTATAAACAAATAAGGATGCCCGAGCCGACGAAGAAACCACTGGCTTCAGGGCCCCTCAATGGGTATTTTGTTACAGGGTCATGCCCTTTGGTCTCACGAATGCTGGCGCCACATATCAGCGTACCATGAATCAGATCTTTAAACCATTCCTAGGGAAATTCATTGAATGTGGCATGGATGACCAAGTGGTCAAGTCCTAAGAGCGATCGGATCACCTGTCAGGCCTTGAGATTGTCTTCAATAGGCTCCAACATCATATCTTGAAGATGAACCCCTTGAAATGTGCCTTCGGGGTTACCTCAGAAAAATTCCTTTGCTTCGTCGTATGCAATCATGAGATCGAAGTAGACCCTGGAAAGACACAGGCTATCCTTGGCCTGCCACCTCCCCAAAACCTCACTGAGTTGAAAGGATTCCAAGGACACCTAGCCTATATCCGGCGGTTCATAGCCAACCTGGCAGGAATTTTTTTTCTGTTCACCATGTTGAGGAAGAAAGGGGTTATGTACCAATGGACGAGTGACTGTAACGAGGAGTTCGACAACTTGAAGAAGTACCTCTTAAGCCCACCGGTTCTCATGCCCCTAGTTGATGTAAGACCTCTCATCTTGTTAGTGACAGCCTTAGAGTGATCACTGGGAGCCTTCCTCACACAAAATAATGACGCGGGTAGTGAAAACAGTCTCTATTACCTCATCCGAACAATGATTTATGATGAGAATCGATACTAAAATATTAAGAAGAACTATTTTCCTTGGTCTTTGCAGTTCAAAATTTTCAAAATTAACTTTAGCATCATGAAGTCTATTTGATCTTGCGGAGTAACCCGATCAAGTACATCCTCAGCCACCCGATGCTAACCGGACGCCAATCTAGATGGGATGTCATCCTGCAATAGTTTGACATCCAGTTTGTGCCTCAAGAAGTCATCAAGGATCTGGCATTAGCAGAATTTCTGGAAAAGACCCTTTGATAGGGACCACTACACCGGACGCCGAGCTACCTGATGAAGACATCTTCTCGGTTTGAGAGGAGTTCCCAGCATGGGAAATGTACTTCGATGGCGCATCCCGAAGCCCAACCAGGGGGGGGGGGATGGAGGATCCCAGATTCAACAAAGTGGGTTTGGGGATAATACTCATGTCCCCATAAAGGGCATTATTTCCATATTCCTTCCTCATGTCCGAGGGATGTACGAACAATGAAGCGGAATATCAAGCCCTCATTGTAGGCCTAGAACTCGCACTCCAGGCACAAGTACAACACCTTAAGGTATAAGGTGACTCGAAACTGGTCATAAAGCAATTCAATGGTGACTATGATTTTAAAAAGGAGGAGTTGATCCCCCTATTTGGCCATGCCCGAGGGTTAATGGCAGAATTATCCACAGTACCAACATTGGCCTATATTCACTGGTCTCAGAATGCTCAGGCTGATGCATTATCCAACGCGGCCACAGACCTAGCTAACCCAGACAGGGATGAAACGGTCATCAGTATTGCTCATAGTCGAATGGTATTGTCGTTTGTCCAAGCAATGATGGAAGAAATCCATGAAGTCAGTCCTGTCCCCATGCCATATGCTCCTACCACCAGCTGGATGCCCCCCATTGCGAACTACCTTCAACGGGGAGAACATCCATCAGACAAGGTTGAACGAGAGAAAATAAGGAGGAGGGAAATCAACTTTGTCCTATATAGCGGTGAGGGTCAGCAAGAGGTCCCCTACAAATGAGGCCCTGACAGAGTGCTCCTCAGATGCATTGTTTGAGAAGAAACCACCCCCGTAATGAATGAAGTACATGCAGGAGCATGTAGAGCACATCAACCAGGGACCAAGATTTCCCATCAGCTTCGAAGGCTTGGGTACTACTGGCCTACAGTGGCACAAGACTGCGAGCGTTTTACCACAAAATTCCACTCATTCCAAATTCATTCCAACTTCATAAACCAACCCCCGGACTTACATCATCAAGACAAGTACTCCTGGACGTTTGCCGTCTGGGGGATGGACGTCGTGGGACCATATCTTCCTTCCATGGCCAAAGAGTTGAAGTATATCCTCACAGAAACCAACTTCTTTTCCAAATGGGCAGAATACATACCCCTCAAAGAAGTCATGGAAATAAATATTTTCAGCTTTGGGAAGACCAACATCATCACCAAATTTGGTGTCCCTCATATCATACTGACGGAAAACGACACCAAATTATGCTCTACTGAAGTGGAGAAACTATACCGCGAATATGGTATCAAGGCTAACCACTCATCCTGCTACCATGCAGCAGCCACCAGATAGATAGAGGCTTTCAATAAGTCCATGACCGTTATTCTCTAGAAAATGGTTGAAAAAGACAAGAAGTTGTGGCCAGATAAACTCCTTCATGTGTTGTGGGCTTATTGAACCACAATCCGCCCCACTACTCGGGCTACCCCGTACACATTGGTGTATGACACCGAGGCGGTCCTGCCCATTGAACTACAACTTCCCTCACTCCTTGTTTCCATTTGTGATCAATTATCCGATGATGAGCAGTCAGAAAAGAGGCTATGGGAATTTCAATAGCTAGACGAGAAGTAGTTACACACCTTGCACCATCTGGAATTATACCAGAACTGGATAACACGAGCCTTCAACAAAAAGGTTCGTCTTGGGTCTTTCTTGGAAGGAGAGTTAGTGTTGGACCTCTGGACCCCAATGATACCCAGCAATAAACCTCCAAAGATAGAACCCAATTTGAAGGGACCATATGTTTTACATAAGGTCTACTCCAATGGAAAATATACCCTAATCTCCATAGATGGGCAATTCACCACATCTCCTACAAATGCGAGATTCCTAAAGAAGTATTTTGCATGATGACTAAAGGTGTATCAATCGTCTGAGCTTCATGACATTAAACTGCCAAGCATTCAATGGTCCAAACTCTATGACCTTAAACTAGGAGTATCACGTCCTCACCACATGATATTAAACTGCATTGATTACGTCCTCACCGCATGATGGTAAAATGTAGGGAATCTAATAATACACCTCGTCCAAACCACATGACGTTAAACTGTATGGACCTCATCCTCACTGCATGACGTTAAAATGCGCAGATTTTAGAGAACTTTTTACGGCTTGATTCCTACCCTCACAGGATATGTAGAAACACCGAGATCCCCTATCCTGGCCCAGCCCCCTGAAGAAAAGTTAAAAATGCCTTCTTCCCTCCGTGTACGGAACAAAACTGCATGGAGTGTATCAATCGTCCTCACCGTATGACGTTAAACTGCACAGACAAGATGTTTTAACAATGTCCCCTTTCCCCATGAATGGACCAGACCTGCACATGGTGTACTCCTTTCAGAGAACTATGTGCGGCTGGATTCCTACCCTCACAGGATACGTAGAGATGCCAGGATCCCCCATCCCGACCTAGCCACTCCTGAATGAAAATAATGTTAAAAATGCCCTTTCCCTCCTCTAAGGACCAGACCTGCACGGGGTGTACCATCGTTCAGATAACTACATGAGGCTTGATTCCTTCCCTCACAGGATACGTAGTGACGCTAGAATTCCACACCCTGGACCAACCACCTCGAAAAAATGCCCCCTTCCCCCGTGTACAGACGAGACCTGCACAGGGTGTATAATTCGTCCTCACCACATGACGTTAAACTCTGTGGACTTCGGCCTCACCGCATGATGTTAAACTACATGGACTTCGTTCTCACCGCATGACGTTAAACTGCACGGACTTCATCCTAACCGCATGAGGTTAAACTGCACAAACTTCATCCTCATCGCATGACGTTAAACTGCACGGACTTTGTACTCACCACATGATGTTAAACTGCACAGACTTCATCGTGACCCACCCAAGACTCATTGAAAAATGAGATGGAGATACTCCTTTCACATTTGGAAGCATCCTCTCTATACATCAGACTCCACGATCCGGATTATTATGGATCTTCATAACCACTCATGGACATCGGAAGTGGAAAGTCATCGACCCATGGATGCCATTTCATGAATATGAATACCATTCCCTCAGTGGCTCTTCATATTGATATCCCCTAGCCCGTCTACCAATGGAATGATTTCCTCGAGCGACACTCTTCCTAGTTCCATATGCCTAACGGCCTCAGATCCCCCATATCACATCCTCCGATCCCAAAATTTATGGAGCAGTGGTTTACAAGTTCATTCCACATTTCACACCCAAGTGTTTGTAGGGTATCCCTATCTGGATAGCATATGTGTCCACCGGTGGTTCACATAGCAACCTACATCAACAAACATCAATCCAAGACTAGGCTACATTGACTCATTGGACAAGTGCAGTGAATATGTTTCTGGTATACCTAGAAACCATTATCCCCATGTGCCGGACTTTTCACTATGAGCAATCGCGGATTCTCATAATCATTCATGGCCTTCAGAAGTGGAAAGTTATCGACCCTGGGACACCTTTATACGACTATGCATACCATGCCCTCAGTGGCTCTTCATAATGATATCCCCGAGCTCGTCCATCAAAGGCAAGATTTCCTCGGCCGGTACTCTTCCTAGCTCCGTACGCTTACCGACCTCAGAGTCCCCACGCCACACCTCCAGATCCGGGAAAACTCAATGTTGTTGTTTACAACCTTCATCCCCCACCTTGTTCCAAGTATATCATAACATGTTGACCAAATTATCCTTCGAGTGACTCCAACAATAGTCACTCAATGGTCCGAGATCTATGATCGCTAAACTAGGAGTACCTCGTCCTTACTGCGTGACGCTAAACTGCATGGAGTAGAGGTACACCCCCGCGCACAAAATAAATCAGCGCAGGGAGCTCTCTAAGCTTTAACGACAACCAGGGCCGTGTAGGCCCAACATGTTCAGACATTTCCTTCCCTGATGATAGACTTCGTGGCCTGGATAATTGGGGATATTCATAACCAATCATGGCCATCAGATGTTGAAAGTCATTGACCCGGGGACACCTTTTTATGACTATGCATACCATGCCCTCAGTGGCTCTTCATAATGATAGCCCCTGGTTTCTCCACCTAAGGCATGATTTCCTCAGGTGACACTCTTCATAGCTCCGTACACTTACCAGCCTCAGAGCCCCCATATCATCTCTCCTGATCCAAGAAGCCCTGGAACCATGATTTATACCATCAAACCCCCCTCCACATCTTGCACATGCCAGGATACTCGGGCCCAGTAACATCCTAATCAAGTGCGGCATTTTTAACTACGTCCTTACCACATGATGCTAACCTGCACGGTCAATCGTCCTTGCTGTATGACATTAAACTAAAAATCATTGGAAAAGGAAAGAAAAATTCCCCTCGCCCTCACTGCATGAAGTTAAAATACACATCATCCTTTAATTATTCTCTTCATCCTTACCAAATGACGCTAAACTGCACGGTAAAACCTGCCACGGGTTCAGTAAGAAATGGAGGCTTTTCTCTGTCCTTCAGTTCACGGGTCAGACCGACACATGTCCCTGTCTCACACCCGCATGAGAAGGGATTACTTCACCAATTCTTGGGAAGTTTAGTCTAGATGTTTCCCCCTGTATCTAGGAACCCTCTCATCATAAACCATACTCTGCACTCAGAAAAAGCCGACCTCTCATAATCCACCCCTGGTGGTCCCAAATCTCAACTTCCCTGATTTTTCTTGGCTATCGGGGGAATAAAATCATTGACAAAAGGACACCTTTTCATGACTATGAATACCATGCCCTCAGTGGCTCTGCATATTGATATCCCCTAGCCCGTATACAAAAGGCAATACTTAATTAGGCAATGATTCTCTTCATATGCCTCTTGGACCCTGAGCCCCCATGTCTATCCAAAGATTCAGAAATCGTCTGAGCTATAGTTTACCAACCTCTTTCACAACCCTGCCTGAATATGGTGGAATGTCATTGACAAGATTACTGAGAACTAGAAGAGGTCGTTCCATTTTAAATGATGTCCCGGCTGTATGACTTTAAACTACACCAAGCCTCAACCATCCCTTGCGCTAACTAAATGCGTAGGAAGGTGGTCTCTTGACCATGCTCCTGATTAGTACGGATGTTCCCAAAATCCTTTCAGATGTCACACTGACCTTCTAAGCCACCCATGGTGATTTTCATAATTTTCCAAGCCACCCATCGTGGTTTCCATGATCCGGACTTCCATGAAGTCCCCTGGCCATCAAAAATGGATAGTCATTGACATAAGGATATCTTTTCACAACTATGTATACCATGCCCTCAGGGGCTCTTCATATTGATCACCCTTTCCCCGTATACCAACGACATGTTTTCCTTAGGAAACTCTCTTCCTACCTATGTACGCTGACACGGCTCCCATGACTTGAGGCATGCCATGTATGCTGTTCAAATTTAAACATGTTTTCTCCACGTGCATCTGAAGAGTATTAAGATATCTTTTAATCTGCTAAACCCCATTGGGGCCCTTTACCCACCATGTTTGGTCAAAGCTATTCAACCTAAAACATCAGTAATGATAGTCTTGTCGGTGGGACTTTAAACCGCACACAAAAAGTGGCACAAAGCCTGTTAGGCCGAAAACCCGAAAAGGAAGCCTAAGCAAAAGTCGGGCTATACCCGCTGGGTCCACACTAAATGGGCCCAGTCAAAACTTGGGCATTAAAAAGAAAAGACAAAATTTTTGTGGGGCTTTTCAACAAAACCCCTAGCAATAGTCAATCTATGCTCACTGGACCCCATGGTCCATGCAAAATTTGGAGCTTGTTTTATTTTTATCAACGGTCCAGGACTTGGATTATTCTATGTTCGAGGAATTAACATATGCAGTGATCGTGCAAAATAATTTATATCATCGGAGAATGCGACAAGAGCACTGAGGAGAAATATTTCTTTGTTCCATAACAATGTTGGTAAGAAGGGCATCCACAATCCAGAGCCTGCTCTTGCGTGAAAGGTAATCACATGAGTTTTTTGGCAGATTCACAAAGCTGTATCAGGCGCTGGTGAGAATCCTTGATTGTGTGAGAGAGATTCTATAGTAAGCCTATTTCAGCTTCTGCACCAGCCCACAACTCTTCCCCCTCCTGGGCCGCCTTTGAGATCGCCCTCATTTCCTCCTCCATCCACCGCTCCCCTTCATCAATCATAGTGGCAACGTTGTCCTCTTCCTTCCATAGCTGTTGTATCTCATTCCTCACCACCTCCAGGTGAGAACGCCGCTCAATAAATTCTCCCTGGAGCCTTGCAACTACCCCGACGGGATCACGTGCCTCTGTTAAGCAAAGCTGTCAGGTTGCGGAAAGGTAGGCTTCGGATTGGGCATCAAAAAGGCGAGATTTGAAACCGCCCAGTCTTTCCTGATCAACAACCACCTTCTTGATTGTGTCAGAAACACCATGATAGTCAAATCCATCAAATCCTAGTAGCATAAACAAATTGCGTAGCTTCGGTAATCTGGCTAGAATCTCGGCTCGGGGCGTCTGAGAAATCAGTCTCCAAAATTTCCCCCAAGCCCTTTTGTGAGCAGGCTGAAGACTGGAAAGGACTTTTTGATCAGGCTTGGAGTCACTCCCCGATGAGGAGTCATACTCGGGGATGAACGTCACCAAGGAGGGACCCGATGCGGCTTCACCTGCAAGCTCTGGCACTGCAGCAACTTCACCCCCGACAGTTGTGGTCATAGGCACAGATGGGTATAACGACACAGTTTCCAGCGCCAAAGGTCGTGGTCTTGAAGCCCGAGAGTCAATAAGACAGATAAGTACCCCTAATTAGGAAAGGGAAGGAAAAGGAATTAGTGGAAGGAGATCGAAAAACTTACACCTGATCGTAAAGGCGTCGGTATCCTCATGCTCTGCACCACCGCGACATCCACTCGAGGAAGGTGCTAAATCCTCAAAAGGCAAGGGAGTCCGGGGATCCCCCAGAGGGGTCCAGGATCTAAAGCCATGACCGAGGATAGTAGCTTCCAAAGCCATCCCCAAGCAGTTTACTATGGAGACCAGGCTCTGGGAAATTACTCCCCTGGTAAACAAGACAATGGCCCACTCCAGGTTTCCAACAAATGGACTAATGGCAGGCTCTTCCTCCATTACCATGGGATCCATTGTGTCTAAAGTGGCATGCCCTATCGAATCTAGAGGCCCCTCATCAGTCACGGGCGCCCCATTTTTCTCAACAACATAAAGCACTGTTTGATCAGTATGAGTCTCGAATACCAGCAGTTCCTCCTCTGATGCATCTCTGACTAATGAAGGTGGGAGTAAAACATCCATATCACTGGCCCTTCCAGCAGGGCCCTCCATTTCATCGTGCCCAGGTTTGGCTACAAGAGATTCAGCAGATGGCAAGGAGGCAGATGGTATGACCGCTTGGGTAACCGCGACCAGATCGACGAGTGGCCCTGCACCATACGCCGGAACAGCTAATGACTGGAAGAATCAAAATATGAAAGTTGGCAATTAAGAAAATGGGAAGTCATGATTACCCGACGTCCCCTATGTGAGTCGTTCCGATAAATGGAACACCTGTTGCTATCTCTGGATCTGACCATGGGACAGTTTTCCCAGAATTCTTGGAGGAGATGGAGGAGGGAAGAACCTAGCTGGGTCTGCAATGATAACTTCCATGAGCTCAGCTGCGCCAGAGGACCCCTCCTCGATGACCCGCGTGGGTGAAAGCACATGCTCACCCACTGCGGTACCACGAGGAGTATACTCCAGAGAGGGAATTATCCCTTGATATTCTCTGGCACCCTACACTAGGGGATAAACCTTATAACCTCTACAATAAAAGAGGAAGAAAGTCATAATAGGCAATTAGAGAAACCTACTCTTCAGGGTCGGACAATTCAGAATGTCTAATCATCAGAGATACAGGGTGGTCCCATAGATCCAGTTTCGGAGTGAGCGCACGTATGCGTCCATCTCCTTCAATGACGTGACTATGTCACTCAAATCCTCTTCCCAATACATGTGGGGCAGAGAAAAGATAACCACAATACCTTGAAGCATGAGATGGCTCGTTTGGAGTGATGCCCAAGCCTCTTCATCTGATCCCCCGGCCCTTTGGTCATCCCAAATCCTCCATGAATCTGGGAATGCGGCCGTAATGGGAACGGCTGCCCTAGAAGAATTAACATGAGAGGGTCGGGCAACGACAGGGGCTGGTAGGGGCGCTGATGTCCGTGTTTGTGTTCTGAGTCTCACCACCACCCTAGAACTGTCTGGGGCTACCAGTGGGTGGGACCTCGCAGGTAGGGAGGGGAATTCCCTTGCTTCAGCCATGACGGGGAGATCATCAAAATTATCACCCCCTGAATAATGGTCACTTCCTTCCCCCTCCTCATCAGTCACCAGATGTAGCATGGCCTGGACTCAGTGGGATAATACTACATAACCTTGGCGCACATAAAAATTGGATTCAAGATCATGGAGATATCTATTGACCCTCTCTGGGTCCACATCATAAAGGATGCTAGTAGGGGCATATATGTAGCCCAGCCCTTCAAATGCCACTTTTGATTCCTGAAGATACTCCCACAGAGAACAGGGGTACTGGCTACGAAAGGATGATCAACCTTTGAATTCATCCCATTGACCCCAGGCTGTTGGAAAGGCAGCATCTTCAGGAATAACCACCCCCCTCCGGGAAGCCTCAAGGGCATGCGAGGATACACATCTGTCTGTTATTATCTTTCCCAGAAGCACGGGACCAGCAGGGTGGTGAAGGACGTTCCCCGACCTAGTTGAAGCACCATCCCCCTTTGGCTTCCTCTTTCCCTTTTATGGCTTAGGACTTGAAATGGTAGGCACCAAAGTCCCTAGATGGCCATTTGGGTATGATTGTACCTAGGAGTCATCATAATTCTTGGATAAGAAGGATATGGAGTCTACACGCATGGGAGTTATAACCTCTCAATCGGTATCCTCTCGGGTAAACATTAACCAAATTTTCCTAACCAAAATTATATGATGGTTCTCACGGGCACCATTAAGTGCGAGAGGACACAGTGCTTGGACACAGCCAAACTGGCGCCCGAATCGGCAAGGCACGTACCCCTCGCAAATCAGTTACCCCCCAATACGAGCCACCATAATACCCTATCAAAGGGAAAAGAGTTAGCCCCGCTTGCTAAACTCTTCTGTTATGGTGTTTGTGATTGAACTAGTTGGGGAAGAGAATAGATGGAAATTGAAATGATCATAACACTAGATTCGACTCAATAACAGACGCCTGTTTTGAACTGTCTATTGATTGTCCTTCTCCTGGGTCACCCACTCTTCGGGCATAACCCCGCTGGTCAGTTGCAAGTATGGCCAGAATGTGCTGCTTGGAATCAGAAGTGGGTTGATGAAGGTGTAGCCGTTCTTGACATGAATTCCTAGCCATCCCCAGAGAATCTGAAAAGGACTAGCCACTCTGTTTGGCTGGCTCCCATCGGTAATATTACCACGAAATTGGTGAATCCTGGCCACCACTAGGATGGCTTGGTTGATAACGTTGATGGTATCCAATTGTGCCGCCATGATAAAGGTAGAGACCTGTACGCCGCTAGACTCGCATATAGGTAACAACCAGCACCTCAAAAACATGGCCAGAAACGCCTCCAGATGAAGCAACTGATCGATATCTGGGACAAGCTTCCAGCCCCAGTCGTTGAATTGGCCTTGCCCCAGGTTCAGCCAATAGTTGCCCTTCTGCTTTTGGGACTTCATTGTAGGGAAGGTCGGGGGCCTATGCGGAGGAGATACAGATTGTCTCTGTCTGGAAAAAGCCTTGATCCAGTTGCGATACGCGGTAAGCTGTCTCAGAGACGTATCTTTCGGATGCTCCTCATGACCAGGGATAGGTTTTTTTGGAGATATATCCTTTGAATGTACCTGGGCCAGATCAATGAGCTGCTTCACCAAGGGAGGGGTTCTCCCTTCGTCGTCCCACACAGAAAGGGGATGCAGGAATTCGTCGTACATACCCCCAACAATAGGGACCACTGAAATATAAAAGACATCCAAAAGACTAATGCCTACCTCCTCGTGGACTAGATGAAAGGTGTTGGTGTCCGGGATCAAACGACTCATAAGTTTCCTGGAGAGGGCTTGAGGCCGGTAGGTATAGGTATGGGACACCCAGGCAGCTTCATACAAGCCTACGGATTGCAATTCTGCCTCGAACTCCACACAGCTCCGGCGGACCTAGAAGGGCCACCCCCAATCCCAAGGACATAAATGCTCCTCCCGGCCAGAGATCCCGAGTCGCTGACTAGCCATGCTGGTCGCTTACCATGGAATTGCAGGCAATACTTCGATAGCATTGGATTCCTCCTTCATGTTGAGGTTGTTCTCCTATCAGAGATACTCGAAGGTGATTCAACACAGATCCGATAGCTGTGTCCCTCGAGGTCGTCCGCCCGTTGACAGGTATCACGAACCGAGTGATAGTGGCAGTGAATATCCATGCTTCAAGATTGTTGTCACAGGATGGTACCTGAGTCGAGGTATCAGATAGAAAACCGAACCCATAGACAGGAAGGCTTTTAGAAAAGTGGTACTCCTGCTGTGGATTGGAGAGCCGACCGGCAAGAAATGAAGATGATGGGGAGTGGCAGACTCCATCCTGAACAGAGCTGACCATGTCCTTCAGTAATTGATCGCCAATTGGGAGCGGCTCTGCAGTAGGCCTCGGTGCAGAAAGAGGGGGAACTATATCTTCTCCCTGCACGACGAGAGCCAACAATCAGTTAGTCTGGAATAAAAATCTGGACAAAAATACCAGATATATGGCTAAGGATCAGTTGAGGAACCTTTATAAGCAATGTTCGCAAGGAGGCCTCAAATGATGGTTCACGAACCGTCCCTTTGCGAATGCAGTCTGTGAAACCCTAGCCCGCGATGCGTTGACCAGGAAATCGCCAACCAAGTTGCTCCGCGGAATTTCAATCCCAAATTTAAGTGATTATGTTTGGAAGAGTTAGAAACTTTTAATGTTCAATAGATTTTAGTCCACAGAGCATCGAAACTGCGGAGCATTGAAACCACAGATCACCAAAACTGTGAAGCAAGATCCTTCGCAGCCCGTCATGACATACTTATTAATTAATTAAGTGTAATGGTTCGCAGTTGGGGAATTGTTTCACGGGTGAAGTCGACCGCGAAGGTGGAATGGTTCTCAGAAGTCGCAGCCGGTTCACGGACGAGGAACTTCACAAAGGAATGAGCGCGCGAAGGCGAGGGAGTTCTGGTTTTGCAAAGAATTCAGTAAAGGACAAATGAAGCCCCCCCCCCCCCCCCCGTATTTATAGGCGTGGTCCCCTACTGGGTCCACTGCCCTACTAAAATCCATCTCAATTTCAGGACCAATTTGCATCGGAATGGCCTCCTCTTTGTTCTGATCGGACCCCATTCCGATGGGGGGCATTTGTAGGGTCCTAAATATTCCGCAAAGGATATTCTACCCAAATCCCCCAAAATAATTGGGGAAAATAATGGAGAAAATTCAAATAAGGGAAACATGCAAGACTGGTCCGCGGACCGGTCCCATGAATACACGACGTGGCCAGGCCCCGTGAAGCACCCCCTCTGTGAACCATCATCGTACAGAAAAGGGAGGCGGAGATACTCCGTGGTCGCGAGGCAGGATGGGCGCCAATCCGGTTCGCCATCATGAACCACCCCAACCGCAGACAACGTCGACCGGTTCAAGCCGCATCCGCTGTCGTTCGCGAAATGGGGGTGGAAACCTCCTCTTCTGCGAAGCACCCCCTGAGTTCGGTTCATGGGTGAGGGTGGGGGGGGGTGGAGAAGCGCCCAATACTGACCGCAAATTACATATTGACCAAGTTAGATGTAAAACATGTATTCGGTCATGGGCCTCCGCAAAAGGTGCCGCGTGACTGCAAATACATCTCTTTCCCCACTCTATAAAAGGAGACCTAGGTAGAAATGATAGGTAATTCGGATTCGGACAATTCGATGGCGGAAGAAGAGAGAGCAATCAGAATCAGGTGGAATGATTTAGAAGGAAGGATTAGGATTTCACAGACATTAAAGTTCCAGTTCGCGAACCAGAGCATGTATAAACCTGGGAATGAACTAATAAGGAACCAAAAATTCATAATAATTTGGTGAACCGCGAACTTTAAATAACATAAAAAAGAGAAGACATTAACCATATCCCCTCCGCGGATGCACTCCCTATGGACCAGCGTGTTTATGCCACTTTTCCGATCTACCGCACCGCGTAACACCCTCCTCTGTGGGAGAAGCCTCGATGGACGAAACCCCAATCGGTGCCACCCTTGGCCGCCGCTACTCACGTAGACCCCACCGCATACCCCCTAGTACGCGGGCCGAACCTGAATCCGTGAACCACCCTGGTTTTCGGGATTCCCCTCAGTCCGCGGACCACCCTGGTTCGTGGGGTGCCCCTCAGCCCGCAGACATCCCTGGCTCACGGGGTGCCCCTCAGTCTGCAGACCACACTGGTTCGTGGACGGCTTCTCCAACTGCACAACACCTTTCTACGCGAAGGGCACCACCACTTCTTCATATGTGTGGCCCATCAGAAACTTCGGAGTTTCCATTCCCTGATCCATATAAAATCCTTCCAATCTGGTCTGATCCACTACAACCTCCTCATTGGCCAACTCGTCGGCCACGAGCCAAGGCCTCCACCAGAGCCACCAGATCCTTGTGGTGTAACCCTCAGGAGCATCAACGTGCCATTTTGAGTTCACTTACCCATGATAAATAGAGGAGAAGGGGTTTCCCCAACCGTGGAGCAAATTCCTGAAGCATTCTTGGGTTCACATTACCACGGTAATGTGGAGTCTGAGCTCGAGAATCTCCTTTCTGCCTCTCCTCTTGTTAAGGGATTCCCGAGGATAGTAAAATACCCCTCAGAAGGAAGCCCTCAGGCACTGCAAGAGAGGAGATGGGCACAAGAGCACCCCCTTTCCCTCTCCCACTGCGCTTTATAGCCCTGGGCCTCCTTAGAGTGTAAGCCCCAATCCATCACCATGGGCCTCCTTAGAGTGTAAGCCCCAATACATCACCCTAGTAATCCACCTAAGAGTATGCCCCGACCTTATTGCCCGCCCTCATGTGTAAGCCCCACTCCACTTCTCACGAACGCACCGCTCATGAGGTGATCCTCTAGTCCCTGCTACCTCTTGTTTCTCACACCGAGAATGACTCACGTGGGCTTAGAGTAAGCATCGACCATGACATCCTCATATGGCCCCCCTCAGAGTGTAATCCCCAATCTATCGCCCTGGGCCTCCTCAGAGTGTAAGCCCCAATCCATCGCCCTATGCCTCCTTAGAGTGTAAGCCCCAATCCATCATTCTAGGCTGATTACCAGCGGACCCCCGGGTCCCCTTTCATGTCGGTTCTCCGGCCCTCTCGTTCGATCTACGTGGAATTTGATCCCTATATCCTAGGAAGGGTACGTAGGAAGCCTCCCTAAGGTCCAAGCCCAACAATCGGTCGATATGACTATCTTCACATCGGTTCACTGAGCTGCTCCTAGTATCGCCTCAATGAGTTCCGACTCCACGGGGTCATTAATCCAATGAGGGATGGTAAACCTCCGACCTAAATGATTATGAACCCCCTGCATCAAGTTGACCATTACCCAGCAGGGTTAAATTCATGGATACTATCTTTTGGTATAAACCAATGATTCGCGAATATATGAATACGTCTTAAATCTATAAGAGAGTCCAAAAACATGCAATAATTCCCCCGAAAAGGGTAGGATGATCCTGACTTCCCATCCTCTCAACCAATGTGATTACTTAAACGTCGCTGGTCAAACCATCCGGCGAACGCCTGCCTTTGGAAAGCAGGTCCATCCATCATCGAATACGGATCCGTTGGGCGTTTCGAGACCGAAACCCGAAAAAAATACCAACCCAAATAATCTCATAATTTTTGACCATGAATATAACATACTTTAGTATCATATTCCATATATTGTTAAAATGTTCTTTTGAAGTATACTTACCAATAGCTTACCCTTAGAACAATTCAAACTCTCTAAATTAATTAGTTTCCAATTCTTTTTGGATTACATTTATTTGTAAAGATTTAATTTTCCAAAACTAAATTTGTCGATAATACCTAATTAATTTTACTCAAAAGTTTCTAAATACCATAATGGGTATATCCTTAACTTCTAATGAGTTTTTCATGAAAAATATTATCTTTTTAAAAATGGTTATATAATTATTAAATTTTTTATTCATCAACTATTGAATATGATTCAAAAATTACTAAACTATTCGTTCAGTAGTAAACACTATAAAAAATATTCATTCATGAAATATAAAATTGTTTTATAATTTGCAAAGGACATGTGAGATAAATGTTTTGGTAATAATAAATAAAATTTTGACTAGAACCATTTACTTAATAGTTAGAATTTTTGTACCTCTCACCATTGACTTAGGTACCACCAATTCTCAACCACTTAGAGAATAACGAATAATTCTAACAACCTTTCTATAATTAGTTGAAAAATTACATTTCATTTAAATAATAATTTACATTATATAATATTTTAATTTTGATTTAAAGTAAAAAAATAGATCTATAATAAATATATTAATTCAATTTATGTGATTTAAATAATTTTCATTTATATGTTAGTTATAAAATCTTAATGAACTTTTGAACATTTTCACCTTAAAAACCCACTTTCTCACTATGTCCACTTGATTGAAATTAAATTTAATTTTTCACATCTGATAATTGAATTAGAAAAAATGTACATGAATAGTTTGAATCCATATAATATTTATATTCTAATAATATTAATATATTTTTTATGAAAAGATTAGAAAAATAAGTTAAGTTTAATTGCATCGATTAAGGTAATAATTAGTTCACTTAGAGGTTAAACATTAATATTAAGGAGAAAAAGACTTAGAAACTCTTAAAAATTCTTTTCATGAACATATTTCTATAATATACCCTATTGGTTATAATATTACGAGTTATTGTGATACTATTCCCTAAATGTGAACTACATAATATGTTATGAATGGAAAAATACAAAAAAGCAATCTTCCTTGACTTTAACATTTATAAATCTTTGAGATATGAAATATTATATTATTTTTTGTTATACTTATAATTTATAAAGATAAATGAGTCCTTATTAGCATTATAATTTATAATTATTTTTTAGAGATGAATTAGATTTTTAAAATGCTTAAGAAATGACATCATAATAATTATTTAGTTAACAATTAAGCAAAATAAATTATACACAAAAAATAAAAGTGATGAAAATTGAATGAATTATTGTGTTTTCTTATTTTGTAGTTTATTATTTAATTTTAATTATATTTTAACTTAATATATTTTAATTTTATCATTTTATTGATATTTTATATTTTATATTAATTATATAATGTTAAAATTTACATTAATGTTATTTTATAATAAATGATATTTTATTTAAATATTTAAAATTAACCAAATGTCCATTTATTTTTTAATTTTTTAAAATTATAATAAATATAAAATGTGTTCTATTCATGGACCAATTTATCTTTTATAATGAATATACTGACCCCTAAAATGTAAAAACCTTATTAGTGTGGTTTGAGTTGAACTATTATCTTTGCAAGTTACATGTGTTTGTTTTAAAATTAATTCCTATAAAATGTGTGATTTGTATTTTTTATATTAGATATAATATTTAAAATTAATTTGGTATATATTTTCTAATAGTTTTTAATTTAATTTAGTTTTAATGTCTAAATCACATTGTTTTGAAAACTAGTGACATTAATAAAAAAATGGTGAATGTGGGGGATGTCAAAGGTTATGTAAAAAACTATATAAATCTTATTATTTGATATTTTTATTGACCATGAATTCAATTTAGTACATTATTTGTTAATATTTGAGGTATATGAGCTAAGAGAGACCTCTTAGTAGGGTTTACCTTTTTTATTTTTATAGGAATACCACTCCTCCAATATAAAAGGCACTCACCCCTCCAACTTATTCACACATATCAAGTGATTTGGATCATCCAAAAACAACCCAACTAATCTGACAATATAATTACCCTTATCAAATATTCATAACATTGGGAATAATTATAACAAGGGATTATTTTTGGTATAAACCAAATGGAGTTACCCTAAAACATAGTAGCGTTCTTAAACGATCACTTTTGTTTCATTTCATTATCCAACCATTAAATTATTCTTATATCATTCCTATTTAGTATTAATAATGTCATAGATACATTATAATTGATTTTTCTAATGTTTATGACCTACTCTCAGAACCACTTCCATCAAATGGGATACTTAATCAACTCGAGTTTGTTCGGAAGACTACTGCGTCACGAACTATTGTCATTTGTTATTCTATAACAACCTTTCATGGATATGAATAAATATAGATTAATAGTTTTATATGATTTATATGATATTTATAATATATTTACGCTTTTATGATTCTTATATAATACACAACATTATGCTTTTTATTTTTTGAAATACAAAAACATCATTTGTGGATATGTGGACTACCGCCTCCTCAAAGCGATGTGATTCATTCACATTTTTCATGGAATGTATAAAGTATAGTTTAAAAAAAATTACATATGTAACATAAATATGCTACTATAATTATTAGATATATATATATCACAAAAATTTTAAATATGATAAGTAAATAGAAGTAGTGTTCTTGTGTACCTACGACCTATAATCTCCCAAAATGATAATTTTCATTTCATGTATCTATATTTCATAGATTACTATAAATATATGTAATGAATATATATAATATTTAAATCATTTTTTAAATTATATATGTTATGAAATAATGTTATAATTAATATAAACAAAAATAACAACTTAAAACATACTAAAAGACAATGCAACTAACACCTGAAATGATGAAAATGATAAAATATTATTATTGAACTAGTTATAATAAGTTATGAAAGGACTATATATGATATCATAGATATTTATATGGTTCTATTGTAAGTTAATAAAATTATTGAACCATTATATAATAGGTTAAATAGTGTTCCTTAAAATGGAAGCATAAGATAAGTGATTTCTTCTAAATTTACATTCAATTTAGACTTATTTCTTATTATGCACCAATTGACATCAATGTGGTGTATATACATACACTTTATCATTTAATATATTATTTTACAAAAACATCATGTTATTTTAATTTTCAAATTGAATTACCTCACCCTAGGGGTTTGATATGAATATTTAAATTTGGTAAAAGTTAGCTTTGTAATCTCAATTTATTTTTGGAATTTTGACATTATCATGAAACAATTACTTCCTTATGATCATTTTATATTATTATACATTACATTTATATCAAAAATAGATATTTTTATGTGATGTTTATTATTATTTACTAAAATTTATTCCATTTCCATTGTTTTAAACTACCTTTACCTTTTGATAAATACAAATCTTTTATTCGACATTAATATTTTATGATAAAGAAAATTGTTTGTTAATTAAATTGATTATTATATTTATATAGAATTATATAGACATGTATGAAAGGGTATGAGGACCATTTAAAGTAATCCCATGATGTATTATTAGTCTCATGAGACTAATCAAGTGGCCACATCATATGGGATTCATCACGATATGCTAAACCATCTTATTAAAGGCATTGATGGTATATGTACATTGTAGAAAAAAAACATGATGTAAAATAATTTAGAATTTATTTTTTTAGAATTCTATTGTTATTATTATTATTATTCATGTAATTATTTCTTTGAAATTTGATATGGATGCAATCACTACTACAAACACAGCCTTTATCAGCGCTAAAAATGGCCTTTATCAGCGCTAGAAAAGCGCTGATAAAGCCAGCGTAGATGGGGGGGTCCCCTTTATCAGCGCTCCGAAAAGCGCTGATATAGGACCCCTTTATCAGCGCTAAAAAAGAGCGCTGATAAAAGTACCCCTTTATCAGTGCTTTTTTACCGCTAATAAAGGGGTCCTATATCAGCGCTGTCGTTTTAGAGCTGATAAAGGACCCTTTTATCAGCGCTTTTAAAAAAGCACTGATAAAAGTTAAAAAAAATTATTAAAATTTAAAAAAATTAATAAAATTTAAAAAAAATTTAAAAAATTTAAAAAATACTGCCAATCAGGGGGGGCTTTTATAGCGCTTGAACCCCCCCTTTTACAGCGCATTTTGGCCACTATACAACACCCCACGCACCCCATGCACCCCCCTCCACCCTTTAACAGCGCTTGCTCCAATATTCCCCATGTGCGCGCACCCCTGCCTCCACCAAGATTTGAACTCGAGACCTCCCCCCTGCGCGCCTAAGCCCTTACCACTACTCTATTTTGATTTGCTTTCCAATTCATGATATCTCTATATATATATATTTATATATTTAGTTATATTTATTCGTATAGTAATATATATTTATATTAATATATATATATAGTTATATTATAATATATATATAGTTATATTATAATATATATATATAGTTATATTAAAATATATATATATATAGTTATATTATAATATATATAGTAATATTAAAATATATATATAGTGGTATTAATATATATCTATATCTATATATATATATTTAGTTATATTTATTCGTATAGTAATATATATTTATATTAATAATAATATATAGTTATATTAACATATATATAGTTATATTAACATATATATAGTTATATGAATATATATTTATATAGTTATATTAATATATATATAGTGATATTAATATATATATTTATGGTGATATTAATATATATATTTATAGTAATACTAATATATATATATGTAGTTATATTAATATATATATAGTTATTAGATTAATATATATATAGTTAGACTAATATATATATATATAGTTAGATTAATATATAGGTATATAAATATTCATATATTGGTATTTTAAATAAAATAGATATTAGTTATTATTTAGATAAAGCTAATATATTTTATATGTAAATATGTTTAATTATTTATTTAAAAATTTTAATTTTTAGGTGCGAATATATAAAAAATATGTACATATAGTTATATATTTGATTATAAATAGCAGTTCATTATAAAAAAGCATGAAATTTCAAAGACATAATATCAATATTAATGTAATACCTTGGAATAAATTTAGTCCCCACCATGAAAAGCCAATAATACCCCCTTAAACGAGTTTGAAAATCCACAAAATGTTATAAAATCTGGGTACCCCGACAAAAAACTCAATTTTGGAGGCCTTCTGGGCCTCTTTTGGCCTAGAAAAACGCTTGACTGGGGTTCCCTCGAGTCACAGCGACGTAGAGCTCGTCGCAGGCTTCAATTTGATATGTGGTAGAGCTCAAACGGACACTCAGATCAAAAGTTATGGCCGTTTGAAGTTTGAGTTGCGTTTTCAACATATTTTGGATCTTTTTTTCATTTTTTTTAAATTTTTTAGTCCTCAAATTGTTATTAAATGGCTATTACTCCATAATTATTATCAAAATATTAATTAAAAATATTTTTTTAATTTTTTAAGAAGTCATTTTCACTAAATATCTTAAATATTAAGTATAATAAGTGTAAATGTACATTTATACTTATCTAAAATATATTTAAAAATTATATATTATATTTATATAACAATATAACTATATTTATATATTAATATATTTTTAATTTTTTTTTTTTGAAGCTGATCCTTTATCAGCGCTAAAAAAAGCGCTGATAAAGGCCCCCCTTAATCAGCGCTACTAAGAAAGCGTTGATAAAGGGGGTCCCTTTATCAGCGCTACTAAGCAAGCGCTGATAAAGGGGGGCGCTGCGAAAAACTGTTTTTGTGGTAGTGAATTCATTATTAGTTTATTCATTAAATGGAATGTGTTTGAGTTATTGACCTTTCCTTATTGATTATTCCTTATCTAGATATTTATATGGAAATTGTGCTTAGTTATTTACCATGCCATGTTGGATATGATCATTGATCCATTAGTAATTCTATTTTACATACCCATAATAAGTATATGAACTCACAATTATTTTTTTCCTCTCCCCAGGTTATGAATTGGAATCCTTTAAATGATTTTCAATGATGATGTTCGTTTAATTTTATTATATATCGTGTTTTATTTTATATTTCCCACTATGAAATAGGTATCATGTAGGTAATATGGTTTTTAAAAATAGTTGAACTAATCAGTACTTTGGGATTTAATTCCCTTTAATTATTCCAATTTAATAAAGTAAGGCCTCAGCTCCATGCTTCAGGGGTCAAGGCATTACGGTTGGTATTAAAGTAATTTTAGAAGAATCATTGGAAACTAGATTTAGTAAAAAAATAGATTATAGAACATATTCCTATGATATGATTTGATGATATGTATAGAAGAAAATACAAATGAAATTATTTTTATGGTTAGAAGTTAATTATAATTGTTTTTAAATTTATATAACGTATTTCAGTTGTTTTTGGATTATACATTATAATATATAATATAGTCTATGTTTACTGTTAGAATTAGTGCATAGAAGAAGGAATATGAACCTCATTGATGCACATGATCCAAATAGTAAAATTGATCATTTATTTTATGGTATTAATTGAATATTATGAAGTAAACTAGTCTCCCAAGAATTCTCATCATATAAGGACATAGTATCCGGCTATAATGAGACAATGAGAAAAATAGCTAAGTTCAATGGGTTTGGATGGAAGCACGAGAAAAAGAGTAATGCTGGGAATAATATAGAAAAGGTAAGAAGGGAATGAAATATTTTACCACATGTATCAATTATGGAATTAACCACTCTATAAATTGATTAAAAAGAGTGGGTGTTTTCTACATGTGTGGAGAGGGAATCCACCGTACTTATGATTTTAATGATAATAATAGGGTCTCCAGTATAAAATGGTTCAACTCATAAGAGATCAGACATAATGAAAATCAATGTCTCTAGTGTCAAAGGAATGTACCCGAAAATAGATTAATGGATCTGGGTATAGAATTATCTATAACCATATTTGAAGAAAAATGATTAATATTACTACTTTTGGATTTAAAAATCATATCATTAGATTATGGTACTAGTCAAGAGAATTATTAAATATAATAGGATTGAATTTTTGTACTTTTCGTTAAGGACTTGAATGTTTTTGGTGAATGTTACCCTAAAAAGTTGTTTAGTAATTTTTTTTTCAAAACACATTGTTAAGGGAAATAAAATCCTTAATATTTTTTTTATACTGAGATGAAGATTTTGGAATAAATATATGATCGATATAGATAAATTAGATTAGATACTTCTGAATACCCTAGAACTGATTATAATTTTTTGGATCTTAATGACTTGTAAGGGACATAAGTTTAACCATTTAGGAAAAGTTTTATGTTGAATTTTGGATAAGTCTTTATAAAAGAGTGTAATAATTCAATATATGATGCAACTACTGAATAAAGATGACGTAAAAATAGCTCAAAGAAAAAACCAAAGTATAACATTGTTTTTATGAAATATAAATTTATAGACTAAGTATATTTCATAATATTCATAGATAGTGAAATAATTTATATTCAATAGTAAAAGGGTTTTAAAAAATAAATATTTTCATATTAACATCATTTTTTATGGTATCAAGGAACTTTTTACACTATTGGTTTATGGATTTTTTTCAATAACTTTATCATGATCAATTTTCCCTATAACTCTCCATTAGAACATGAAAGTTATGTTTCCCTTCCATATCAATTTTTTCTATAATGTTCTCTTATTAAAAAGCCTAGTTTTTTGGATACCATTGAATTTCACTTTCATCTTTTTAAGAACATGTGTCATTAACCCTTTTTAAATTTGAGTATTTCAACAATGGTTTTTTTGAAAATGTAAACCCTAGATTACTAGGATAATGTTTGAAATATTAGGGTGAAATTTATTTAAGGTTTGAATAATTTAACACCCCAATACTTTACAATATTTTTCTTTTATATTAAATTTTAATTTTTTTTCATATGTTCTTTATACACAACACTAAGTTGGCTTGTGTTACAGAAAATACGAAGTTCCATCTGTATCGTATAAGACATGGAAGACTAAGATTATAAGTGTATATAAAATCTTGAGACCAAATTATTTATTTATTTTTATATTATATATTTTATAAAATGTTGTTATATTCATATAATATATTTGATAGACATATCATAAGAACAAATCTCGTTTTATATAATTTTTGTTTCTAAAGATAGTTTTTCCACATTTTAATTGTGCAGACATTTTAAAACTATTATAAATTTTATTTGTCAAAATAAAATTCATTTTTGAATGTGTAAATTTAATAATATTTTAGGGAATTTTTTTAAATTTTTTGAGATGTATCATTTTTGTTTAATAATGAATAATATTGCATTGTATTTGAGAACTGACATTTCATTTAATAATTGTTAATGTGAAATTATATTTTCAATTGGTTTTAAAGTATATATATATATATATATTAATCTAATTTTGTTAATTTTAATCATTTTTTATTTAATTTATATATAAAAACATAATGAACTTTTGAACATTTACATTTTAATAACCCACTTTCTCACTAGGCATGTGTGCTTAGATTTAAATTTAAATTTCCCAATTTTTGAATTTAAATTGGAAAAAAATATATGAATAGTTTGAATTATTATAATATATATATTTTAATATGGTGAACATATTTTAAGGAAAAAAATAATAGTGAATATAAATACTCATAATTATACCGATTATCGTAAAAATTAGTTTACTAAGTGGGTAAACATTATTCCAAAGGGAAAAATGACATAGAAACTTTTAAAATTATTTACATGTCCATATATTAACAATATCCCCTATTTTTTCTAATATTATGGGTTTTTGGGATATAATTTCATTAAAGTGACCTATATAATATGTTAAATAACGGAAAAGGAAAAAAAAGAACCTTCCTTACAATTAAAATTTATAATTCATTGAGATTTGGAAAAAACATAATCTTTTTGGTTATACATATAATTTTTATATAGAATTTTTTTAATCGTAATAATCTATCATTAATTTTTAGAGATTAATAATTTACGTAAAATACTTAAGAAATGAAAACACAATGATTATTTGTTTAAAAATTAAATAAAATAAATGGTACTACAATTACTAAAAGTGATTGAAATTGTAAGAATTATTGTGTTCCCATATTTTTTAGATTAATATCTAATAGTAATTATATATCATATTAATATATTTTAATTATATCATTTTCTTGATATTCTAAATTTTAAATTAAATAAATCATGTCAAAATTGACTTTAACGTCATCTTATAATAAATGATATTTTATTTAATTATTTAGAATTTATTAAAAATCATATATTTGGCATATTATTTTTTAAATCCCAAAAAATATAAAATATGGTCTATTCATGTTACAATTTATTTATTATACTGACAATAGTGACCCCTAAATAGTAAATGAATTATTAGAACAGTTCGATATAAAGTAGTGTTTTTGAGAATTACATGTGCTTGTTTAAAAATTAATTTACAACACTCATGTGTTTTATATTTTTTAATTTTTATTTCATGTTTATAACTAAATGGTTCAATATTTAATAAGAAATACCACTTTAATTTATTGTTAAATGTTAATGAACAAAATTCAGAAAATTATTTTCCTTATTAATAACTTTAATGGTAATAGTGGGGAAATAGATAAGTTAAGTAATAGAATAATAAAAATTAACTTATTATGGCATGGTAGATGTTTTTATGAACCATAAATTACATTTACTCCATTAATTGATAGTTTCAGAGGTACATGAGGTGAGAGATATCTCTTAATAGTCTTTACCTTTTTATATTTAAAGAAGCTCACTCCTCCTCCACTATAAAAAAGCACTCACCCCTACTACTATTCACAAATATAAATCCCAATTGGATCATAAAAATCCTAGAAAAATAATATACCATCATTCATAACCTAATCCTTGAAGCCTCACTTTGGAAATAAATTCAACCATGTATGTATTTTGGTTTAAACTGAAGGAGTTACTCACAAATAGTGGTAATGTTATTATATGATCACTTTTGTTTCATTTATTTATCCACCCCTTCGATTATTATTGTATGTTTGATATTTAATAGAATTAGTATCTTAAATATAGTATAATTTTTTTATGTCAATGGTATAACCTACACTCATACACACTTCAATATAATGGGATATGCAATCATCATTCGTGTGCATGTTGGACTTCCACTATGCAAACTGATGTCATTCGTTCATCCATTACCAAATTTCATGAGTGATAATAATGATGAATTTATTGTTTTAATAGGATATATATATATATATTATTTATAATTTAATCGTTCTTTTTTATTTTTATAGTACACAATTATTTATTCGTTATATGTTATGGGAATATAATTATATCGGTTGTGGATGTGTGGAATACTGCCTCCACAAAGCGATGTGATCCATTCACACATTAAATGAAATGTATTTAAGATCATTTTTATAAAATATGTGATATATATAAATTAAATATGAAACTGGAATGATAACATACATACACACACACACACCCCATATTTATATATATCACATAGTTTTTAAATACGACATGGAAACAGAAGTAATGTTCATGCGTATATTCGACATACCATCTCCACAAACGGTTCATTTAATTTCATATCTCAAACTATTATGGGGTACTATAAATACATATATAATGAATATATATGATATTTATATAATATTTTACATTATTTAGATGATGAAATAATTATAAGATTAATAGAAACAAAAATATAAAGTCAACACACCATTGAAAAACAAAGAAACTAACACCTCAAATGATGAATATGGAAACAGATTATTAATGAATGATTTATAGTATTCTCTAAAAAATGATATATGATATCGTAAATATTAATGTTGTTCTATTGTAATTTAACAACCTATGTAAACCATAATACAAAAATATAAATTACCTTCATCCAAAAAGAAGCGTAAGTTAAGGGATTTCATCACCACTTACATTCCATTGAGATATATTTGTTTTTATGAACAAATTTTATTCAATATTTATTATATACTTATCATTTTTCATTTAATATCATTATTCACTCATGAATTATGTTATTTTACCCAAGGTGTTATGAATTGAAAATTACCAAGTGGTAAATGTTATCTTTGAAATATCACATTATTTTTCAATTGTTAACTTTCAGTTGAGACAATAACATCCTTTATATATTCTTTTATTATTGTACAGTTAATTTATATAAAATATAAATATTATTTTTTTGATTGATATTATTATTATACAAACCCTATTCCATTTTTACATATAATGTTTACTATGAAAGTTATTTGATTAACTGCGGACATTTTGATTTATTAGTATATTTTATTCATTATAGATATTTGATGATAAGTCACAACATTTATTATTTATATCTAGTATTATATATAAAATGACTTATTTGGAATGGAATGACATAGTATGGGGACTGTTTAATGTAATATACTCAATGCATCACTAGTCTAATAAAACAAATCAGGTTGCCAAATTAGATGGGTTTCTACCTAGTATACTAAAACGGCTTGTGAATGGTCTTGATGGTAATGGTAAAAACTAAAAAGGAAACATTGAATCCAATATTTAATATTTTTATTTTTTAGAAATCCATAATATTTAGCACCTAAGAGTTTTTTTCTCCTTCAATATCCATGGATTCATTTTACTCATTGTTTATTGATTAAAAGCCATGTGTTTTAGTTATTTACCTTTAAATATTGATTATTACTTATCCATATGTTTATATAGAATGTGTGATTAGTTATATAACATTCCATTTTGATTATGACCATTTATTCATTACTTCTCCTATTGTACTTACCCTTACTGAGCATTCGAGATCACCCTTTTTTTGTTTCCTTTCCCTTGGTTATGAAGAGAAATCCTTTAAATGGGTTTGATGAATGTCGTTCATTTCATTTTATTATGAATTATTTTTTATTTTCTATTTCCTAATGCAAAATTGTGTATCTTGTAAGTAATATAATTTTCCAAATCTACCAAACCGATTGGTACTTCTGGATTCTATTTCTTTAAATCATTCTAATTTAATAATGTAAGGACTTACTCTATGCTTCTAGGGTCGGGGCTTTACATCACAAGAAACATAGAGATGAGGAAAAAATTTAAATTATCTATATAACAATATTTTTATCCATATATAACATTATCCATTAATGAAAAATGTATGAAATAACCATCATATGCATCATACATGAGTCTCCTGTAAACAAATTTACACACTCACTTCTTGAGGTGTTTAAAAAGTTGTTGGGGAATCCAGGACATTGAATTTCCTATATCGTAAGATTGTTCACAAGGGCCTGAACATATCAATAGAAACAAGTGTTGGATAGGTCCTTAGATTTTTCTAATAAGTATCAAAATGTGTCTATTGATATTAGTTGACAATTTATACAGAAATTAAATCTAGTATATTGTAATTTTATCTTTACTATGGAATTATAATTTATTGATTAATCCATTAAATCATTAAATATCACCCAATACTTTATTGAAATATATAAACCCTATATACTAGAATAGTAATACACTGCCTCTGGATTATTCTAGTAGAATGGAACCATGAGGTTCACCTCATAGTCTAAAATCAATGTCTATGACACTTCTCAGATATTTCAAGAATTTTTTTTGACTAGAGAACCACTTTAATTGGTGGCTCCTTGATCTGTTGTCTGAAGTATTTGCTTCTAAAATCATTAGTTTTATTTAATTTTTTTTCTAGGATGTTGAAACAAGATATCATTGACTACTACTATTCTTCCAACTTCATTTAAGTCCACCCTTCGTTATCATCAGAAATCCATAGTTTTGGAGGCACCCTCAATAATAGCTGACTGAGCACCTGAACATGTGGTTGTGCTCAAATTAATATTAAGGAAGGTGGTTGTGACTTAATATTTCATTGAGGGTTTTTTATTTTTTGAGGAATCTAATACATTTTTTATTAATATATTTAATATATTTTTCCATTATAACAATTGAAAATTAATATAAAAACATTCATCATGTCATTTCACATATTACATTTTATTATTTTATGAATTTTACCATTATCATACCAATGCATAAAAAAGAAATAAACACATAATGGAAATAAAATACTTGACTGGTCTTGAGCATATAGTATATGTTGATCATTTTAAATATAACAGGTCGACCATGACCTAGTGGATTCATTACCGAGTCATAGATAGACTCATGAGGTAGCTCATCCCCATCCAGTATGTCCATATATCATCTGGATATTGTATTATCTTGAAAGGGGCCACCTATTTTTACACCATCACAAATTGTACATGTAGACTCACTCGTAGTTGAGGGTGTCTAGGGACTGCAATATAAAGCTTATAAATTGGACCTGAAGAACCTTATACATAATGAATGAAAAGGAGATGCGTAGACCATCATTTAATTGCCTACTTATTACAATCATAGCATGTACATAATAAACAATTTATGAAATTAATCCAAAAAAACACAGGTACAAACTCTAGATCAAGAACAATTAGTATAATAAATAAAAGCACGATTAACAATTAAATGAAAATATATTTAAAGTAAGAGGGTATTTAAAAAAATAATATGAATAATATGAATTCAATTAATTTATTTTATTCAGGATCATAATTAATATAATTTCAATTCAAACAAATAAACTATTGAATACATTTAATTTAACAGTAAAACTAAATTAATATTTCAAAATATTAAAATTATTAATTTCAAAACAAAAAATAATATTTAATATTCCAATTTAATAAAAATATTAAATTAATTAAATTAATTAATTATTTGCAATATAAATTTATCCCAGGACACAGAAACCCCAAGTGGTGGTCATTATGGGCAAGAACAATCTCTAACAGGACCATACTGTTGTACCTCTCGTACCCCTCGTGATTTAATTTTCATGATCACAATCACTCTCTTATTTATCTAATCTTGTTTTAAGTGTTTTTGGATGATAGGCATGATTTCAGGTGGCCAAGGAATTGGGCCAAGAAAGCAAGAAGCCAAAGTGGACTGAAAATCAGTCCACCGGCCAACCGGTGGACGACCACCAGCCAGCCGATGGAGCCTGGACAGAAGGCATCATTTCTGTCCAGACCACCGGCCAACCGGTGTCCCACCACCGGCCAGCCGGTGGCACCCAGACAGAATAGTGTTTGCTACTGCCTCCTCACCGGCCAACCGGTGGCCTCCTCACCGGCCAGCCGGTGGCGCCTGGGCAGAACAAGTCTCCACTTTCCAAAGCAGCGGCCAACCGGTGGCCAGGCACCGGTCAGCCGGTGGAGCCAGTCAAACTAGCCGTTGGGCTTTGACCAGACTTGTCCACTTGCCTCCCAACGGCTCCGAAGGCCTCTCCAACAGCTCCGAAGCCTCCCAAAGGCCATTTGAGGGTTCCCCCTCTATAAATAAAGGACTAGGAAGCCTCAGAAATGTACGGTAGCCTACGGGAACATTGTTCGATCATTTGGCGAACCTCCAGCGCTTTCCTTCAAGGAACCTCCACTTGCTCCAACTCAATTCCACATCCAAGGAGCACCACCAAAGAAGCTTGGGAGCACTCTTCATCAACTCCATCAATCCTTTGGCGCCCAAGGCTTCTCCTTATTACGGTTTTTCATTGTTTTATTATTTTGATCATCAAATTGGGTTTGTGCCTACAAACCCCATCTCTTTCTCTCATCCTTTCATTTGGGTTCTCACACCACCTTCAAGGTGTGAAGAGGTTAGTCAAGCCTTCCCTTTTAAAAGGCTTGAGTCATAGGTGAGCTAGCCTTCACCTATAAGAATGCTAGTGGGTTCTTTCTCAACCATTGAAAGCAAGTGGGTTCTTGCATAACCATTAAAAGCAAGCTGTAATAGGTTCTAGACTAACCTTAAAGTCTAGTGGGTTTCTTGCTAAAACCATTAAAAAGCAAGCGGTAGTAAATCTCTCAACGGTTGAGTTGGGAGCGGAGACGTAGGCTTGGGTTTAAGCCGAACTCCGTTATCAAGTTGTGTGTATTGCCTCTTTTATTTCCGCTGCACTTTCACTTTGTTTTTAAATTGTTAATTATTTTTTAAAAGGCAATTCACCCCCCCTCTTGCCATCACTTCTCCGCCCAACAATTGGTATCAAAGGGAAAATTTGAGTAATACCTTCACCGGTTTCAAATTTAAGATCCATTGTGATGGCTTCGTCTTCTTTCGCCCCCGAAGGCTATTCTTTGGGTCGTGCTTCATTCTTTGATGGAACCGACTATACATATTGGAAAACCCGCATGACCACTTTTCTTAGATGTATAGGTTATCCTATTTATAAAATTGTCATGCATGGTTACACTCTCTCTTCTCCCAATGAATCCAAATGGACTCAAGCCGACATTAAAAATTTCGAGCTTGATGGAAAAGCCATGAACGCTCTACATTGCGGCCTTGATCGTAATGAATTCAATCGAGTTTCCACATGCACCTCATCACATGAAATCTAGAAACTATTGGAGGTTACCCATGAGGGGACCAACAAAGTCAAGGATACTCGATTGGACATGTACCGTCAAGATTTTGAGTCTTTTACCATGCATCCATCCGAATCTATTTCTGAAATTTTTACACGCTTTACTGACGTTTGCAATGGTAGAAAGTCTCTTGGTGATGATGTGTCTGCAGAAACGATGGTCAAGAAGATCCTTTGGATCCTACCAAGCTCATGGGCACCGAAAGTCACGGCAATTCAAGAAGCAAAGGACATCAAGAACATGCCGGTCGAAGAACTCATTGGGTCACTTATGACCTATGAGATCACCATGAGGAGGCAAGCTGAAAAGGAAGGCAAACCGATCAAAGTTCCAAAGAACATCACCTTCAAAGTTCAAAAAGAAGAAAGCTCCTCCTCCTCATCGTCTTCCTCTTCAAGCGGCGATTCCGAAATGGAGAATCTTGCCCGCAAAATGCACAAATTCATGAAGAAGCACAAGAAGAAGAAATCCCGCAAGGCTCGAAAGGAAAAACACGACGAAAAATCCGAGCCCGAGGTAACATGTTACGGGTGTGGCAAGAAAGGCCATTACAAGCCCGATTGTCCACTCAACAAGAAAAGGGCCAAGCAAAAGGAAAAGAAGAAGGCATTCAAGGCCACATGGAGTGATAGCTCCACATCCTCCTCCTCCTCCTCCTCAAGTGACAACGGTAAAAAATGCCTAATGGCATTTCATGAGGTAACCTCTTCGGACTCCTCTTCCTCTTGTTCTTCAAATTCTTTCAATCATTTGTCTTATAAGGATCTCCAACATGCTAGAGATCAATTGGAGGAAGGTTTTCACGAACCTTCTTCCAAATTTGTTGCTTTAAAAAAGAATTTCAAAAAACTTTCTTCCGAAAAGGAACAACTTCTCAAAGAGAAGGAAGACGTGACCCTTAAAATCCAAAACCTTCCCGATGTTGAGTCTATGGAATCAACAATCAAGGATTTAAGGGAATCCCTAGCTAAGTTCACCGAAGGTGAACATAACCTTTCGAAGCTCCTTGATTCCCAACGCGTATCTAGAACCACCCAAGGGCTTGGCTATTCCAAGCAAGCTTCCTCTTCCCATGCTCCAACTATTTTTGTAAGGGGGAGCTCCCAATATAAATTTTGCAACTATTGTAAAAAACCCGGGCACTTAATTTATTAGTGCGATTGCAAAAATGCCCGGTATGGAAGGCCTAAAACCATTTCCCTTAGTGATGAATTTCTTAGGAGAAGACCCGCCACTAGAAAAGTATGGATTGAAAAATCCCTTTTAGCGAGTCTCACCGGACCAAAATTTGTCTCGGTTTCAAAAACCTCTCCCCGGTGATTTGTTGTTTTTATTTAGGGGGAGTTTGGAGCGTTTAAGCCTTTTTGATTTCAATTTCAAAATTCTCATTTCAAAATTTTCGATTCAAAACTTTCAAAATTTTCGATTCAAAACTTTCAATTCAAAATTCTCATTTCAAAATTTTCAATTAAAAACCTTCAATTCAAACTTTCAATTTCAAAACTTTCAATTCAAATTTCAAAAATTTCAATTGGTTTTAAAAACTCTATCTTGTTTTTCAACGTTTCCCTCAATCAAGTTTTATGCCCCGTGCTATTTTGATAATCACAAAGGGGGAGAAATTCTTGGTTGATTGGGGGAGAAATCTTTCTCTCATGCTTTGCTTTACTTTCCAATTTATCCATTAAAGCATGCCTTTCATTTCATTTTTACATTGCTTGTTTTGGTGATTGTGATCATCAAAATAGGGGGAGATTGTTGTACCTCTCGTACCCCTCGTGGTTTAATTTTCATGATCA
This sequence comes from Viscum album, assembly GCA_963277665.1. Classification (NCBI taxonomy): domain Eukaryota; kingdom Viridiplantae; phylum Streptophyta; class Magnoliopsida; order Santalales; family Viscaceae; genus Viscum; species Viscum album. Next base: position 436,007,258 of record OY728161.1, read on the forward strand.
CAATCACTCTCTTATTTATCTAATCTTGTTTTAAGTGTTTTTGGATGATATGGATGATTTCAGGTGGCCAAGGAATTGGGCCAAGAAAGCAAGAAGCCAAAGTGGACTGAAAATCAGTCCACCGGCCAACCGGTGGAAGACCACCGGCTAGCCGATGGAGCCTGGACAGAAGGCATCATTTCTGTCCAGACCACCGGCCAACCGGTGTCCCACCACCGGCCAGCCGGTGGCACCCAGACAGAATAGTGTTTGCTACTGCCTCCTCACCGGCCAACCGGTGGCCTCCTCACCGGCCAGCCGGTGGCGCCTGGGCAGAACAAGTCTCCACTTTCCAAAGCAGCGGCCAACCGGTGGCCAGGCACCGGTCAGCCGGTGGAGCCAGTCAAACTAGCCGTTGGGCTTTGACCAGACTTGTCCACTTGCCTCCCAACGGCTCCGAAGGCCTCTCCAACGGCTCCGAAGCCTCCCAAAGGCCATTTGAGGGTTCCCCCTCTATAAATAAAGGACTAGGAAGCCCTTGAAATGTACGGTAGCCTACGGGAACATTGTTCGATCATTTGGCGAACCTCCGACGCTTTCCTTCAAGGAACCTCCACTTGCTCCAACTCAATTCCACATCCAAGGAGCACCACCAAAGAAGCTTGGGAGCACTCTTCATCAACTCCATCAATCCTTTGGCGCCCAAGGCTTCTCCTTATTACAGTTTTTCATTGTTTTATTATTTTGAGCATCAAATTGGGTTTGTGCCTACAAACCCCATCTCTTTCTCTCATCCTTTCATTTGGGTTCTCACACCACCTTCAAGGTGTGAAGAGGTTAGTCAAGCCTTCCCTTTTAAAAGGCTTGAGTCATAGGTGAGCTAGCATTCACCTGTAAGAAGGCTAGTGGGTTCTTGCTCAACCATTGAAAGCAAGTGGGTTCTTGTATAACCATTAAAAGCAAGCTGTAATAGGTTCTAGACTAACCTTAAAGTCTAGTGGGTTTCTTGCTAAAACCATTAAAAAGCAAGCGGTAGTAAATCTCTCAACGGTTGAGTTGGGAGCGGAGATGTAGGCTTGGGTTTAAGCCGAACTCCGTTATCAAGTTGTGTGTATTGCCTCTTTTATTTCCGCAGCACTTTCACTTTGTTTTTAAATTGTTAATTATTTTTTAAAAGGCAATTCACCCCCCTCTTGCCATCACTTCTCCGCCCAACACATACTAGGCCATACAACCCCCATACATGGGTGTTTAGGGATAGGAAGGCCTACCCACACCCGGACCAGGTCAGGCGGACCTGCCCGAGACAATTTTAGGATAGATAATGTATAATGGGACTATAGAAGGGGTAACTTTTGTCCAATAATATGGAGGTAATGTAGTGATTGGTCGAAGCCCAAGCGACAAGAGATGTCATGGGAGGTTACAGATGTAACAAACCTGATCTTCATATACATTAACATTACATCACTTGTGTGGAATACATAAAACATTACACCAAAAGACATCCAAATAATGCACTATTATAGTGCGTTTGGAAACAAGGAATCATAAACACTAGTAAATAAATGAGTGATATCATGTAAGACTTGGTTTTTCATGACTAGAAAACATAATAGACTCCTAAAACATAATACATAAGTTCATAACATGGCTGAAAGGAAGCCACAAGGGGGTGAGGTTAGATGAACATTTAGGGTAACCAAGGGAGATATGTAACCATAATTATGAGCATAAGGTTATAAGAACATGATCATGGGACGTGAAGATCATACCTGACATATGTATGTAATTTGTTTTGTAATTTTATTGAAAAAGGAGAGCCAAAAGGAGGCCAAACAAGATCCCCCCCCCCCCGAAGGAAAGCTTATGGAGGTCTGATGTAATGTTTCCCGGGGGCATCCCCTTTAATGAAATCAATCCCCATGGATTTAATACTGCCCACCGTATGAATAAACACATCCTTCGTGCCTGTGTATGCCACTGAAGCAAGGTAGTCCGCTACCTTGTTCCTCTCCCTCCAGGTACGTCAGACATTAATGGTAGTATTGAGCTTACTTTTGCATTTCCTGATATTATAGGAAGTTAGCCAAGGTGTGACCCCACACCATTTCAAGGAATTATGGACAACCAAGGAGTCAGTTTCAACTTTAGAGATGCCCAGCCCGTGCTGCCTACTTAAGGTGAGGCCGGTGAGCATAGCCATAGCCTCCGCTTGGAGAGCAGATCCCTGCCCCAGCCTGGCCGAGAAAGATAAATAGACAGACCCAAAAGCATCCCGCACCACTTCTCCACCACGCATGTACCCCGGAATACAAGACCCATCTGTATTGAGTTTCAAACCACCTGAAGGTTTTCACCAGCTAACCAAGTTGCCAGACCTACTACTGGAAGCCACATTCATCCTAGACTGGAAACGGTGGAGCGAGGGATCCTCTTTCAAAGTTTTAACAGCCTTATTCCAATCCAACATGAGGCTTTTTTCCCAGACAATAATAACACAGGAAGTCACTAACCCTCCCTCATGCTTCATCTTATTTCGTTCCTGCCAAAGACACCAACACCCTGCGTGCAGCAACACCACGCAGGCCACCTTCTCCACCCCTCCACCCTCAGTGCCATGAAACCAGTCCTCCAAGAAAGAAATGATATCATCATATGGAGTACGAACCACCAAATTCTCCCCTAGAGCGTTCCAAACCTCATTCGCCCATTCACTACAGAAGAAAAGGTGGGTAGCGTTCTCCTCTCTGTGCGCCCTACAGCAACACACGCATTTGGATACCATTTGTATTCCGTGCCTGCGAGCATTATCATCAGTAGGCATCCCTCTGTTCTGGAGCCTCCATGTGAGAAAGTTAAATTTAGTCAGAATGCTTTCCACCAAGATAAACTCATCCCATCCCCCAGCCTGCACCAATCCATGCGCCACACCCCTGAAACTCTTCGATGAGAACAGACCCGAGGAAGAAGCGGTGAAGACACATCGGTACTCTTCGGAACTCATCACAATACACTGGAAACTCTCTCTCTGGCTGGTGTCCAGAACCGCAGAGATGAACGATGGGAAGAGACTCGCTTCCCTGAACGTGATATTCATGGCCGGGCATCCGGGAAATGCCAGCACACCGCCCCCCAGTCCTGATGCCAGAAAGATAGTGCACCTCCCCCAACCAACCACTCCGCAAAAGGCCTAAGGATCTCAATAGTTGGCCCAATGGTCGACCATAGGGTAGATCTACCCCTATCCACCATTCCACGACACCTTGACGAGTGAGAGTGCATGGTTCTGCCCCAGAGAGTACATCGTTCCAGCATGCTCCATGCGAGACTTGCTTGCATATAGAAAATGGTATCACTTAGGTTCCGCACACTGATCCCCCCTTCACCCACAGGTTTCGCCATTCTGCTCCAGGACAACCAGTGTATCTTCCTTCCTGCATACGGGTCCCATATGAAGGAGGCGAGGATCATATCGATGGAACTGATCACCCCCTTAAGAACCTTGCTAGAGGAGAGACTGTGGATGGGGGCAGCCACCAAGACGCTGTTCACCAGGGCAATCCTCCCTCCAAAAGATAAGAGTTTATTTTTCCAGTTCAACAATCTCTCTGTGATCCTAGATAAGAGGACGTCGAAGCCCTGGATCCGAAGTCTCCCCGATGAAAGAGGCACGCCAAGATAAGTCGTAGGGAACGACCCCTTATGAATTCTCAAACACCTACTGACAGACTCCACCCTCTCAAGCGCACACCTGGTGGAGATGAATAATTCTCTCTTACCAGTGTTGATGCTTTGCCCGCTCCATCTGCAGTATCTGTCCAGCACCTCGCTTAAACAACGTAGGGATCTACTTTTCCCATTCAGAAAGAGGATGGTATCGTCGGCAAAAATGAGATGCGAGATAGCTAGAGCCTTCAACCGACACTGGTATGGGAGAATGCCACCGTTATTGGTACTCCTTCAGAGGAGCCGGCTCAAAACATCCTGAGTTAGGATGAATAGAGTGGGAGATATTGGGTCCCCTTGCTGAAGCCCCCGTGTAGACTTGAAGAAACCGTATGATTTTCCCATAAATGAAACCGAAAACCACGCAGTACTGAAGCAGCGGAAGAGTATATCCACGTTCCATGAGTTGAGGCCCAAGCATGCCAAGACTTTGTTAATAAAAGCTCCATTCGACTCGATCATAAGCCTTGTTCATATCACGTTTGATGACCAAATTTGAACCGCGAGTTTTGAAGTTGATATCGTTAACCAACTCCTGCGCCAAGGCAACCACCTCCTGGATAGAGCGACCCTTGAAAAAACCATACTGTTCGGGAGAGATCTATTGAGGGAGATGGGTGACCAGTATTGAGTTAATAAGGATCGCCAAGACCTTATAGGGGATGTTACACATACTTATCAGACGATACTGTGAGATCGAGGAAGGTGCCTTCAACTTGGGTATGAGAACGAGAGTGGTGGCGTAGGCCACCCTAGGAAAACTACCCCCATGAAGGAAATCATGCATGGCCGCAATCGAGGATGCTTTCACTTGTTGGAAATTGCAAACCAAAATAAAAGCTGTCCGTTGAGTTCCGGATCTTCCCCATGCAACCCCTATTTTCTATGTGCCTCTTCATTTATCCATGCATTTGTTTAATTCCAAGAAAGCATTAATTATTACCTTGTTTTTTGTTCCTTTTATTAAATGTATGGGCTGTCCATTTTAGTGTATTTTTCATACCCTATAAATATGGGTGCATATGTAATCCGTTGGTAGAGTTGTGTGCAATAAAAAAAAGGTTGCTCCTTTGTGTGAAGTTTTACTCCGCTTCTTTTTTTTCCTCCCGTGAATTATTTGTCTCGGCTTTGTAAAGCTATCTCCCACCAACAAACTGGTATCAAAGGCCGGTTCGAAGGCATCCTACAAATTCCGAAGATGGCCACCGCGATCCAGCCGCAAGTTCCGACCTTGTCTAAAGACAACTATGAGAGGTGGTGCATTCAAATGAAGGCATTGTTCGGGTCACAAGAATTATGGGAAATCATCACCGACGGGTATGTAGTACCCACTGCGGAGGAAGAAGCGGCCTTCACGAATGAAGAAAAGACGACCGTCAAAAATCAAAGGAAGAAAGACAACAAGGCGTTGTTCCTTCTCTATCAAGGGTTGGATGAATCGACGTTCGAAAAAATTGCCGAAGCAACATCGAGCAAGCAAGCTTGGGATACACTTGCCACCATTTTCAAAGGAGTTGATCGTGTGAAGCGGGTCCGTCTTCAAACATTACGAGCGGAGTTCGAAGCGGCGCGAATGAAGGAAGATGAGAGTATCTCGGATTACTTGTCACGCCTAATTCTCATTATTAACAATTTGAAAAGAAATGGTGAAAAAATGGAGGATATTCGAGTTATTGAGAAAGCACTTCGATCGCTCACAACCAAGTTCGAGCATGTGGTTGTGGCAATCGAAGAATCGAAAGATTTGGAAAAATTATCTATTGAAGAGTTGATGGGGTCGTTGCAAGTACATGAGCAGCGAATGCAGAAAAATACGGGTTCAACAATAAAGCATGCCTTAGAGTCCAAGATGACTATGCAAGAACCCAAGAATGGCCAAGCACAACGGGGCGGTTATCGTGCAAGAGGTAGAGGACGTGGATACCATCCAATCTATCAGCAAAAGCAACAAAACTTTAGTAGCTTCCGTGGAAGATGATACGGTGGAGGCCGATTCACGCGTGGTCGTGGAAATGCAAAAAATGTTCAATGTCATAACTGTAAAAAATTCGGCCACTATGCCTCTGATTGTTGGAGCAAGGTGAATCATGATGAACGATCCAACTATGCTGAAACGTCACGCCATGAAGAAGAAGGTACGACACTCCTCCTCACACAAGAAAAGGCATCTGAACGCCCCGATGTATGGTATCTTGACACGGGTGCGAGCAACCACATGAGTGGTAACAAAGAACTTTTTGAAGAACTTACTGAAGAAGTTCGTGGCGATGTGACCTTCGGCGACTCATCGAAGGTACCAGTGATTGGCAAAGGTAAAATCAAAATCTATCTGAAGAATGGTGAGTCGAATTACATTTCCAATGTGTATTACGTACCAAGTATGAAAAACAACATCATAAGTCTCGGCCAACTCCTTGAAAAGGGGTATGTTATACACTTGGAGAATTCTTCTTTGTCAGTAAGAGATGCTCACAAGAGGTTGATTGCTCAAGTCCAAATGGCGAAGAATCGCATGTTTCCACTGCACATCAAAACAAAGGCCGAGGAGTGCCTATTTGGGCTCATGAAGAATGATTCGTGGAGATGGCATCTGCATTTTGGGCATCTCCATTTTAGCGGGCTTAAACTTCTATCCTCCTCAAGAATGGTGCGTGGCTTGCCGACGATTGAATCAACAAATCATGTGTGTGAGGCATGTACACTCGGCAAACAACAAAGGAACTCCTTCCCAAGTGGAGTGTCCAGAAGAGCAACAGAACCACTTCAGTTGGTTCACACTGACATCTGCGGACCACTTGAAACACCCTCACATGGAGGTAATAGGTATTTCATTACCCTTATTGATGATTTCAGTAGAAGAATGTGGGTGTATTGCATCAAGGAGAAATCTTCCGCCTTTTCTATCTTTAAAACTTTCAAAGCTCGTGTTGAAGCTGAGAGTGGTCACAAAATCAAAGTGCTGAGATCTGACAGAGGTGGAGAATACACCTCAAATGCATTTCAAGACTTTTGCAGGGAGCATGGCATCAAGCAGCAATACACTGCTGCTTACACCCCACAACAGAATGGCATTGCAGAAAGAAAGAACCGCATCATCCTCGACATGACGAGGACCATGCTGAAGGAGAAAGGGCTACCAAAGAGTTTTTGGGCAGAGGCAGTGGCGTGTACTGCCTACTTGCTCAATCGGTGTCCAACGAAGAGCGTCAGGAACTTTACACCACAAGTGGCGTGGAGCGGCTACAAACCGAGCGTGGCGCACCTAAGAATCTTCGGGTGTGTCGCCTATGCTCAAGTTCCAGAAGTAAGAAGAAGGAAGCTGGATGATCGTGGCGAGAAATGCATTTTCATCGGATATTGTGAAGCCTCTAAAGCCTACAAGCTTTACAATCCACTAACCAATAAATTAGTGGTTAGTAGAGATTTGGTCTTTAGTGAGGAAGAAGCGTGGAAATGGGATGATGAAGAACCAAACAAGGATGTTGTAGTCGAAACTGAAGATTTTGAAGAAAGACATGATCATCAGGAGCAGACGCCCACAACACCTTCCTCAGGTGCATCATCAGTTGGAAGAAGTCCAGGAGTACATTTCCTCACTCCTCAAAGCACTCCATCAAATCAAAATTTGGCCAGATCATCCTCGCCTATGGCTCCTATGAAGATGAAAAATTTGAGTGACATTTATGAGAAGACTGAAGAGGTAAATCTTTTTTGCTTGTATGCAGATCATGAGCCTTTGACCTTTCAGGAAGCCATGAGGGAAGAAAGCTGGAGAATGGCTATGGAAGAAGAAATTCGTTCCATAGAGAGAAATGACACGTGGGAGTTGACTACACTCCCAAAAAGACAGAAGAGAATTAGTGTCAAATGGGTGTACAAAATAAAGAGAAATGATGATGGCGAGATCGATCGATACAAGGCAAGGCTTGTAGCAAAGGGGTACAAACAGAAATACGGGGTGGACTACAAAGAAGTCTTTGCTCCTGTTGCTCGCCTTGACACTGTAAGAATGATTATATCCCTTGCTGTTCATCACAGTTGGATGATCTACCAACTAGATGTGAAGTCTGCGTTCCTAAATGGATTTTTGGAAGAAGATGTCTATGTTGATCAGCCTGAAGGCTTTGTCATGCAAGGGGAGGAAGACAAAGTGTATCGATTGAAGAAAGCACTTTATGGGTTGAAGCAGGCTCCTCACGCATGGAATGCACGCATTGACAGTTATCTCCGAGAGAATGGCTTCGCCCAATGTCCATATGAGCATGCGGTTTACATCAAGCAGAATGATCGTGGCGATATTCTTATTGCATGCTTGTATGTTGATGATTTGTTGTTTACAGGGAATTGTCGACCAATGTTCGATGATTTCAAGGAGGCCATGTTTAAAGAGCTCGAGATGACCGATGGGGGTATCATGTCCTTCTTTCTGGGCATTGAAGTGAAGCAACAACATGGAGGCATTTATATATCTCAGAAGAGGTATGCCAAGGAGTTGCTTGAAAAATTCAAGATGGCCGATTTTAATGCTGTAAACACACCGGTTGCAACGAGCTTGAAACTGACAAAAGATGGAGAAGGAAGAAGCATTGACTCGACTCTGTTCAAGAGTCTGATTGGAAGCCTGAGGTATCTCACAATCACAAGGCCAGATATTGTCTATTGTGTTGGACTTCTAAGCAGGTATATGGAGACACCGAAAGAGTCTCACTGGCTAGCTGCAAAACTTATCCTCAGGTACGTTAAAGGAACGGTAGATTTTGGTCTCTTTTATCCATACAACGAAGAAGCAGAGCTGTATGGATACTCAGACAGTGATTGGGGAGGTGACCAAGATGAAAGAAAAAGCACTACTGGGTACGTATTTTTTCTTGGATCGACTGCTTTTACATGGAATTCAAGAAAGCAAAGTGTGGTTTCTTTATCCACATGTGAAGCAGAGTATGTGGCAGCATCCTCTACTGTTTGTGAGGGAATATGGCTGAGAAATTTTTTGAAGGAAATGAAGCATCCACAGGATGGATCCACGGTGATATATGTGGATAACAAGTCGGCTATTGAACTAGCCAAAAATCTGGTGCAGCATGGGAGAAGCAAACACATTGATACTCGTTTTCATTTCCTCAGGGATCATGTGAAACAAAAAACGATTAAATTGGAATATTTCCATACTTCGGAACAGGTGGCAGATATTTTCACAAAGGCATTACCGTCGGATGCATTCAAAAGATTAAGAACGATGCTCGGGATGAAGTCGGTTTTGGTTTGAAGGGGAGTGTTGGAAATTGCAAACCAAAATAAAAGCTGTCCGTTGAGTTCCGGATCTTCCCCATGCAACCCCTATTTTCTATGTGCCTCTTCATTTATCCATGCATTTGTTTAATTCCAAGAAAGCATTAATTATTACCTTGTTTTTTGTTCCTTTTATTAAATGTATGGGCTGTCCATTTTAGTGTATTTTTCATACCCTATAAATATGGGTGCATATGTAATCCATTGGTAGAGTTGTGTGCAATAAAAAAAGGTTGATCCTTTGTGTGAAGTTTTACTCCTCCGCTTCTTTTTTTTCCTCCCGTGAATTATTTGTCTCGGCTTTGTAAAGCCATCTCCCACCAACATCACTATCTCCCAGGAACCCCTGTAGAATGAAGCGTAGAAACCATCCGGTCTGGGGGCACTTTCCGAAGCCAAGAGCCAGAGCGCCTTATTAATCTCCCCCTCGTCAGGCACAGCCCCCAGGCTGTTATTGATATCCTCAGAAACCATGTTAGGAACAACATTGAAAATGACTGTGAAATCCGATGGGTAACCAGAGGGACAGTTCGTCTGAGGGCCAGCCAAAAGATCCTGAAAGAAAGAGCTGGCCAAACCGCCAACAATGTCTCTGTCGTCCGTAAAGGAGCCATCTTCCAGCTGTATATTAGGCATGACCTGCCGTTTCCTCTCCGTAACACACGGATGAAATAAGCCCGAGTTCTTGTCTCCTTCTTTAAGCCATTTGATTCTGGCCTTCTCTGTAGCCAGACGCTCCTGCATGATAAGTAAGTCGGCCATTATACCCTTCTTCACCAAAATCTCCATGTAGATTCCCTCATCCCACTGTTTCTCCAGACTGCTTTCCATACTTTCGATACCCTGCATAACAACTTTAAAATCATCCTCAGGGGCGCCAGGTCGCTAGACCACTCCAACATTAGCGGCCGAAGCCTCAATAATTTTCTATGAAGAATGTGCCATGGGTTTCCATGACCAGGAACACCCCACATTGATCTGACCAAGTCCTGATAGCTCGGAGAGTCCACCTAGTACTATGAGAATCCAGAAGCCGCCTGCGGCTTGTGCGAGGATAGTAGAGAGACAAGGAGGGGGGAATAATCCGACAGACCCCGAACGAGGTGAGTTACCTTTGTGATAGGGAATATCGATAAAGCTTGGGTATTTTCCAGGCACCGGTCCAGCCTACCCCATGAACGGCATGGACCATGCTGATTATTACACCATGTAAACTGATCACCCACAAATCCTAGGTCCGAGATACCCTTCACTGCCATGAAATGCACAAACATCAGGCTGGCTTTCCTGGGGAATGGACCTCTGCCCTTCCATTCATCTGGGTCTGCAACCACATTAAAATCGCCTCCGACAATCCACGGTTCCACACCGGGGTCAAAGATACATAGCTTCCTCCACATGGACTCTCAGGTGTTCATATCGCAGCTTCCATAAATGAAAGAGGCAAAGAAAGAGACCTGACCAATGTTCACCTTAACGGTGATGAACTTATCCTCAGCTTGAACCAAGATCACCAAGCATCTTTTATGCCAAAAAACCCAGATGTACTTGTTAACCGACTCAGCCTGCATGCAGCCATGCATCGGTAGCTTTCTGGTGTAATCTCCAATTTTGTTAGGTTGTTGTTTGTGTTCAAGAATAGCCACCACAACCACCTTGTGCCTGGAAGATTCAGAGGCATGAAAATTTGATTTTACCTGGGCACCAAGCCCCCTGGCATTCCAAATTAATAAGGGAATCATTTAAAAGGTGAGCGCCCTAGTTTTGGCTCCAGAGACCTTAGCCTTCGAGACACGGGAGGATGCCGCCACTTGGTTCAGCTTCCCCTTCGATCTAGTACAAACCCTGGTCCCATTGGGCGTCCACTCAGAGGGGGAAGAGGGACTACCTAGCGTGCTCGAGCTCCACATCCTCCTTGCTCGGGCTGCTGACCGAGACCCACCTTCACTAGCATCCCCAACACAGGTGGGAGAACCCTCCAGAGAAAACTGGGTGGGCCGACCCATTATATCCAAGGGAGGGGGAGAGGTCACCCTGGGATCAGCGTCTGAGACTTGTGGGATCAACTCCAAGACACATTGGTCCATCCCTGATCGTCTCTTCAACACCACCTCTTCAACTGGAAGCCGGGACCCGAGCCCCATGAGCTTAACACAAAACTGACCTCCTACTGTCGGGGTCTGGGCGATCCTGACAGGAGAAAGCTGGGAGGTGAGGACCCGGAGGTCACAAATACTCCTTGGAATGACCAGTGAGATGGCCAGGGAATCTTCAGGAAGGGCCTGCACCGCAGGCTATAGAGGCACCCTAGAGGGGATCCCCGAGGTCGAGGAGGAGGAAGCAGGATCTATCAACACCTTTAGGCGCTTCTCCACATAATCCGAGGGAGGAGATCAAACACCACCTCTCCTTGGAACCTTCCTTGGTATGTCTCCTCACCCCTTAGGGCCACAGTGATGACAAGCCAGAGCGGAATGCCCTTGGAGGAGACAGTGCGGGAAGAACCTATGAAAGACGGGGTAAACCAGATCTTGCTACCAGGAGAGAGAATCCCCAACTTGAAGGACCAGCTTCTCTGGGATCAAACAGGCTATATCGGGATCGACACAGATGTGAGCCTCTGAGGACAACAGGACCCTCTTTGTGTTGTCATCAGAGCATAAGTATACTCCATTGGGGTCGCCGATTAGCTTCAGAAGGCCTTCGTTCTGGAACGGCAATGACAAACCGGGAAGACATATCCAGACCGCTGCCAACGAACTCTCTTTCCCTCGGTGAGATTCCATGGACCACCTGATTAGACTAAAATTCCAACGACCCATGGATCACGGAACCTTGCACCAGACATGGCGGAAGTCCACTTCGGAGGTGAGGACAATACAGAAAGAGCACCTGTGGAGGGCCGAGATCTGCGCCAGCATCTGAAGCCCCCAAGAAGCAACCCACCATTGGAATACAACAAGAGGAGGCTTGGCCACACCGAACCGAGCCACCAGAGTCCATTTAAGAAAGGACTTGGCCTCCTCGAACGCCGACACCGGCACATTCAGAAAAACCCTGTTACCTCCACACAAATATTGAAACGGCTCCACGGAGACTGCCGGGAAGCACAGAGAGACCCCGGACGAGCCATGGAGCACATCGCAGAAAGAGGCTCCTTCGCCAGGGGGTCGGGAAGAGGACAGGGGGGGGGGGGGGGGGGGCTGGGCCGAGGAGCCTTCTAGGAGGGACGGAGTAGCCTGATGCACACCAGAGAGGCGGGAGGACGAACCTGGATCAAACACTGCCGGATGGGAGGATTTGGCCCAGGAAAGACCCGCCGCAACGATCGAAAAATTTGAAAACACAGGATGCGCGTGTGGCGCGTTCTTTGCGCAATCCATCAGAATTCCATACCAGAGATATCAAAGGTCATATACATGAATCATTTCATAATTCATGACAGTTTATAAGACATTAATTATATGTAAACAAACAAAATAAGGAAAGAAATAACAAAATAGGGAGAAAACCTGAAAATGTGATAAAAACATAAGAATATAATATGATTTCAATAGTATCCAAGGAATCACCTCTACGACCAACTTAATAGTGTGGGTTCACTCCCCATACTATCTTGGCTGTCATGGTTCACTCCCATGGCCATATTAATAGTATAATTTCACTCTTAATACCATCTTGGTTGTCATGGTTCACTCCATGGCCATATAGTAGCATGAGTTCACTCGTCATACCATCATGATATTCATGGTCCACTACAATGTCCATCTTAGTAGTCAAGGTTCACTCCCAAGACCATCCTAGTTTATCTCATGATATATAAATCTTTATCTAAATCAGTGGAGCGAGATATTGGTCCCAACCATCTAATAATGAAATCATACATACAAGTTCCACAATATCATAGATAATCATATCATGACTCATGAAATGAAATGGGTATTATAAACAAGTAATCATATCATAACATGTGGAAATTGATAGGTTTCAAAATCATTTCATCATAAAAATAACCCATGAAAATAAGTGGGTTTCAAATTCATATAACATATAAAAGAGAAATATATTTCATAAACATATAACCCATTGAAGAGAAACATGTTTTATAAAAATATAACTAGGAAAAGAGAAAAATGTTTCATAAGGACCATGAAATTAATCATAACGCATTCCTAGAAATGATACGAATGGGACCTTTAGATAATTTCCTTATAGGGCATGAGTAACATCAACATATGCCTTCTTAAATGGAAAGTAATTTAAAAATACATTTCAAAAAAATTTCTTGAAGAAAGTATTCTTTCTTATTTGAACAATGAATTTTTAATAGATAAAAAAAATTTAAAATCATTTTCATAGAAAATAACTTTAATACAAAAAAATAATATGTGGATTAATTTAAAATACCATTTTCATTGAGAAAATATAACATAAGATTAAAATATTTTTAATAAACTCTTTCTTTGAAAACACTTTGAACAATTATAAAAAAATCATGAATTGTTTTTAAAGCCTTTTTTACTTTAATATATATGGAAGAAGCTAGAAAATGTTTTAAAACTATTTTCTTTGAAAATATGTTGATAACATGTAAATAAGGAATGAAAAAATTTTGTTTTTTTTACATCAAGTAATATAAAATAATCATTAAAAATTGTGAAAACCCTTTTCCATGAAAATTACATTAAAAAATTTTCTTAAATAGTAACAATTCAAAATGATAAGTAATATTCAATGAAATTTTGATAGGTAAATCCGTACATGTCATACAAGGTGAAAATAACATTATTTTTTCACAGTAAGAAGATTAGAAAAATGGTTTGTTAGATAAGAGACAAGAATATTACTATGAAGAGATTAGTAAAAGACAAAAAAGGGTTATTATCCCTTTTAATTATTATAGGTGAATGTAACAATATTATTGGATCCTTTTATAGAAAACATTGATTTCTGACCAAAGATAGGGTAAGGTCGGGCTTCTTAAAAAACAATTTCATTACTATATTATATACCAATGTGTAGAAATATAGTACCAATAAATGAATAAATACTGAATAACTAGAGGGGAAGAAAATTCATTAATTTCTTAAGATATGGATCACAATATTACATCATAGAAACATAGTCATTAACAATCTGAAAAATCGATGAGATTGTTTCATCAAATCTTACCACTTGGTTACTTGATATCATAATATACATGTATGATTTGGAAATTACATGAATCCTTAAATGACATGAGAAAAATATATTCATGATAAAACATGTAAAAGGGATTTATATAGACCCCAAAAAGAGTTTAGGTTCATGATAAAACATGAGTCTCAAAGAAGGTAAATTGATACAAAACTATTATACCAATTTAGTAACATTTGAAAATTAAACACCATATAAGAATGATTTTAAAATGTAAAAATGAATACCCATAAATTTCATTAATGGAAACATTGAATACAATAATGGAAACTAAATACAACCAGAAAAGGAAATAGTGGGAAACGTAATATGTGTCTGACAAAAATAAAAACTGAAATTAAATCCCATTACCTTTTGTCTTGTCTCTCATCGTACTCATTCGAAGAAATGTATAATAAATATTAAATTATTATAAATTTGATACATAACTATATTATTGTATCTTATCCCATATATGGTCTGATAACAACCTTATATTACCCACTTTTTACCATAATATGTTAAGGTTTTACTTCAGATAATATTCACATTGTTTTTCGCAAGTGTCTTAATTTGTTATATAATTGGGAATTATAATTATATAATTATTTATGAATGTAAAAAATTATATAAATAATATTTTTATCTATTATCTATGAATTACAATAATCCTTACAATATATAAGTATCAAACAGAAAACACCATTCTTGGGTACAGTAAGTTGTACGTACGTATAAACACTATTTTAGTTTTATTGTTGTGTTGAAAGAAAGATAATAAAAGACATATATATTTATATATCATTATTAATTTAGATTTATGTTATGATATATATCATATATATTCACTAAACCCATTCTTAATACATTCTATGAGGTGTATAAATGAGTCACATCAATTTGAGAGGGTGGTAGGACCCACTTCCTCAATCAAATTTATCATATTAACACGAAATGGAAGTAATAAAGATGTTAGTTTTAAAATAATTACCGAAAAAATACATAATAAATATTATATATAACATATAAAAATAGAGTTTCTATCATAATGGTCACCATGATAGGTGGTGAAGGAAAATGGAAAAATCATCATTCGATGAGGTTTTAGTATGCTTACATGTAAATATTATGTTCGTTACTCATTAGATGGATGTGTGTGAAAGTAAAGGTTGAAATATTAACATAAAAAAGTTTATGTATATTTAATATACTAGTTTTTATATATTATCATGCAATAATAAGATTTTAGGGAGTGGATAAAGGAAATAAAAGAACAGATTTTGAGGGAGTGTGTTACCTCTTAATCGGGTAACTCCTTTTGGGATTGAGCCAATATGATCCGTTGGATTTCATTCTGCCAAATTGGAGGATTCACGGTATAAGGGAGGGATTTTGGGGAGATATTGGAGTAGTGATTTTTGTATCCTATGTGGCTTGAGAGTTTTTAGATATTTGAAGTGAATGTGGCATTTTATAATGGAGGAGGAGTTGAATCTCTTGTAATATTTTCTAAAAAAACCCCACCAACCTTTTTTTAATGTGGTTAAATAATGGGTAAACATAGATACCATAGAGTATAATGTCGATATATTTCTATCCAATGGATTTATGAAAAGTGTATAGTTCTTTTTGGGCTATAATGTTACGGTTTAGTCCCATTTTTAAAAATTTAACCATAATCAATGTAATTCATTTTAATTACTTCAGAAATCATTTTGGTCCAAAACTAAAGTGACCTTATTAGAAATTAAAAATTACGATGACTAAAAATATGGAATAGATTTTTCGAAATTTCAATCTAAAAAGTGGAAAAAATTCATTTAAATATAATCATACAGTCTGGTTAACAATGCAGGGTTTAAAAGTAAAAACTTTCACACATTTGGTATCTATTTATAGTCAATTTTAAAATTAAATTGATTCCCATGGTTAAAATTGTATTTATCGATATAAATATTATCAAATTAAACTTTGAATCCAACTTAAAATATATTATATCCCTAAAAATAAATTATATGAAAAATGAGTTTTTAGTTAAAATATAGTATTTTTAGGGATATAATATATTTTAAATTGGATTCAAAGTTTAATTTTATAATATTTATATCGATAAATACAATTTTATAGTATTTTTAAGAATTTATTAAAAAAAAGAAACCATAGAGAAAAATATAAAATATTAATCCAAACCTAATTTTTATTTTTATATTAAAAATATGAATTTTATTTTTTAAATAATAAATTTATATAATTTCAAAAAACAAGATTTGAAATGGGTTTTTCATTAAAAGACGGTAAAACTACCTTAATAAAAATATAGGGTTTTATGTCTCAAATTAATGTTTTTCTTATTCTTATAAAATATATAGGATAGTAAAAAAAATATCTTATTAGACATATAAAATCTATATTACATTAAAATTACTTACTAATTTAAATTAATTTATTTTATTTGGATCAAAATGAATTTTTTATCATAATTATTGTTTTTTACAAAAACACTGCCCTTATATTCAGCGGGTTCTTTTATTGATTTATGAATAATATGTAACTAATTAATTGTTATTATATTTTGTGAAAATTATATATTTAATTAAATTACATAATAATATTAATTAAATCTAGTTTAATAGCTGGGTTATACATTATTATTATTATATATATTAATAATATATCATTGTTCAGTAACAATCGTTCTTGTGTATTATGAAAGCCATCGAGGAAAGCCTCTGTTCCATTTAATGAAAGGTTTCCTCAATGTAACATTTAGATAAAAATACATGGTCTATAGTTCACATAATCCAAACATAGTTCTTAAATATAATATTTATTTTTTAGTGTTTTTTGAAATGAAAAATAAAAAAAATAATTAATTATTTAGAAAAAATAATTTCCAAAATCTAAAGGTGCATCATTATACCCCGGTAAAATGAATTTCAACCTAAAATTTATTTGGTTTATTAATGGTTTAATACTTTATATTTCATTTGTTATGACCTCACATCATAAAAATGAACACTAAAACATCCCATAAAATGAGAAAGTTGGAACCATAATGATTACCAAAAGAAACAAATCACCAGGTTTCCATATTGGAGAACATATGATAGGAGTGAAGACTGGACATGGAGGAAAAGCATAAATATTTAAAGGGAGTTATTGAGGCCATCAATACAAAACAAGTGAATGATCATGGAAAATATAAGGACTCAAAGTCATAAAACATTTATGATTTCAAAGTCCAGCAGTTCAACAAAATTTTATGTATTAGTAAAATATTGATTTGATAACTTTCATAATGTTGAGTAATTATTGATATATTTCAATAAAAATATTTTCATAATTTTATTATTCTTTGATCAATTTCCATTACCTCCATTAAATCAAGTAATGTATGTATATAAATTAACAGTGATACAAATCAATGGATCTTATGGCCCAGAAAATAATGAAATGCCTATATATTTGTCTCTTAAAATTTAATATTTGTTAATATAAATACATATAAATTAACACTACTGATTCATAATTAATAATAATTCATAAAAAATAAGTACATATTATCCAGTACTTCATATAGGACAGTGGAAGGCATCAAACCCTCATCGTCCATCGAGCATGGATTCAAGACAAATGGCCTTACTGGACTTGATTGGTTATCAAACGACATGAATGATTTCATTTTATAAAACCAAAAAATATAAGTTATAAAATATTATGGAGATACATGAAATAATGTTAATCATATATAGCTTATTATCTAGTTTTATCAATACATCCATAATACATAAATACTTCTTTAGAAGATTAACTAAAACTGTTCACGAATGTTAAACTTTATAACCGTTCCGAAAGATGGAAATATAAATATTTAAACAGAAATTACCAAATTCATCTTAACATTGATCCCCCATATTTAACAAATTAGAAAAAAAAATCACATTCCAAACACGTCAATTCCTTTATAGTATATTTCCCTGAAACATGGTAATAACAATAATTTCAATAAATTCGTTTTTAAATATTGTATGCTTCCTAATTAAATAAAATCAGATCTATTCCAGAAATATATAAATTTATTAAACTCCATAAATGATGGCATTAACCACGTATCAGAAAATATTTATTTATTTTAAAGTTATTTAGTACTGCCAAATTTAGTTATGCATATCCAACATATCATAATAAATAAGTTATCTTAACATAAGGAAAATATTAAGGGTGATCTTCCCTTAGTCAAAATGTCACCCTATCATTAAATAACTTCACTATTCCATCTGAAACATTTAACATACATTTGTAAATACTGAATGAAAGACACAAGTAGAACAAACCTTGTATATATCATCATTAATATAAGATAATTTTTTAGAATACAAATACATTAAAACATCAGTTTCTTTATCCTTATGTCTTTATGAAGGATACATCATCCTGTTAACATTACCTTATTCTATTAAAATTTCATTATTAGTATCATCATCAATAATAATGTAACTATTACTCACACACCCTTACTGGTTCCCTTCAGGAGGTTTTATCTTGGGAAATAATGTTTTATAATGACAGTTTATTCAACACTTAAAACACATAACCTTTAATGATGACATAGAGAGGCCAATGTTCACATCCATTTACTTAACCAAAAACATCATTTTCCCTTACATTCACTTTCTCTGTATTGTTATTTTCTGCAGCCAAAACAACTTATTGTTCCTATAATACATTAACATAGGTTATTATTTCCACATTATTGACATAATGGAATCCCAATATTCTTTCCTCCATGGTCTCCATTACATGAACTATTAGAAAATTCCTTAATTCACATCCTTAGAGTGTCTAAGTGTTGGTTAAGGTACACATTTTTGATTATGTTAATTGAAAACTGATTAGATATGATAAAAACATCCTTCACTCCAGTGATCATCCCACTTGATTTATAATCAGAAAATCTTCCATTAAATTCAGCTTCAATATAGTTTCTTCTGGTTCCTTCCATTGACTAAAACTAGAATCATAGTGTGAGGATTACTTACCCTAGTATAAAACCCTATAGTTAGGAAAATATTTACTTATGGGATGTATAAATCATGAAAAAATAATTAATATATGACCTCATATATTCATTATAGGTTTTTGATATCCAAAATATATCTAAATCATTCATGATGATTCATGAAGATTTCTTGAATTCCCAAACCATATCCCCAATGATTTTCAAACCAGGTGTGCATCATGGCCTATTGATGTCTATGGGAATACCCCGAGTCAGGCCTAAAATATCTTGTCGAAGTGGTTACTTCTACGTACATCTCTACCAAAGTAACATCCACTTGTAGCATCCTAATAGGTATGTATTTCTAGGAAACCACTCACTCTATCATTTATCAAAATTCCATGACATTTTCCTAAACATTAACACATCCTTATACTTATCCTTAGAAACGTCACTTGACATATCATTATAAATATAGGTAGGGATCATAATAATTTTCTCATATAATACTTTACCAAGGTTAACTAAACCTTCACTCTAATACCAACTGTAATGTCCCTAATATTGGCATACACAAACATTACATCAATTGAGTGGAATAAAAAAAATACATAAATAGATTCCCAATGACTGAACTAGTCTAGTGCATTTTTAAACATGGAAATATAAATACTTGTGCATAAATGATCTATATCTTCTCACACTATATTCTCCTTGACTAGAACCATTCTTATAGACATCAAACATAATATATATTTTCATAACCCGAGTGAAAGGAAACATAAATGAAGTGATCTCAAATATCAATAAAGGTAAACAAGGGAGATATGTAAGCATAATCATGAGCATAAGGGTATGAGAACATGATCATGAAAAGTGAAGATCATACCTGACATATCAGGTACCATATACATGAATCATGGAATAAAGCCTCGTAGTTCAAAAGACATGAATTATAAGGAAAATAATAACATTATCTAATAAATTATATCATAGGAACAAAATAATGAATTTTAGAAGAAACATAAGAATATAATATTATTTCAATAGTATACAAGGAATCACTACCAAGATCATATTAGTAGAATGGGTTCACTCCCCATACCATCTTGGTTGTAATGGTTCACTCCCATGGCCATATTAGTAGCATGAGTTCACTCCTCATACCATCATGGTATTCATGCTTCATTCCCATGGCCAAATTGGTAGCATGATTGCATGCCTAATACCATCCTGGAAGTCATGGTACACTCACTTGACCATCATAATTTTCAAGGCCACTCCCTTGACCATCTTTGTTTATCTCATGTGATATAAATCATTACCTAATGAATTGGATGGAGATATAGAACCCCCCATCGCATAATGAAATCATACATACATGTGCCACATGATCATAGATAATCATATCATATCTAATTAAAATTAAATGGGTAATATAAACTTATAATAATTTCATAACATTTGGAAACAGATAGGTTTCATAATCATTTAGTCCTACACATAACTCGTGAAAAGAAACCAGTTTTAATAGCATATAACCTATGATAGAGAGACATATTTCATAAAAATATAACCAATTCAAGAGAAATAAGTTTCATAAATTATAAAGACCATGAAATTATTCATAACCCATTCCTATAAATTTTACAAATGTAACCTTTAAATCATTTGTTGGAAGTAAAATAGTAACATAATAAGATGTCATCATTGATGAAAAGTATGTTTGAAATATATTTCAAAAACATTTAATGATGAAAATATCATTTCTTCTTTGAAAAAGTCTATTTAATACATAAAACCATTTAAAAATCCTTTTTCATAGAAAATACATTGAAATTTATAATGAAGATGTGAAATCATTTTGAAATACTTTTCCCTTGAAATCTTATAAAATAGGTTTCAAAATGTTTTTAAAACATTTTTCATTGAAAACACATTGATAAATTTAAATAAATCTTAAAATTTATTAATTCCCTTTTAGTTGAAAACATATTAATGAATCTTTAAAATGTTTTAAAAATCATTTCTCTGGAAATGTTTTCATAACATTTAAATAAGGGTTAATTATTGCATAAAATATAGTATATAAAAATGTATAAAATTAATGTTATAACATTTTGAAATCAATTTTCAATAAAAATTATTTTAAAAACATTTTCTTAATTATCAACCTTTATGAAAATGAAATGTAATCTTCAATGAAGTGATAGTGGGTAAATCTGTACATGTCATATGAGGTAAAAATAACATTCTTTTTGCACTGTAAAAAGATTAAAAACATGACTTATTTGAAAATTTACAAGATTTTAATTTTTATTATATTAGTAAAAAAGTGTTAAAAATTCTTTTATATATTATAGGATAAGGGTATAATATTTTTGGAACCCTTTATAAAAAACATAGAATTCCGAATGAAGAGAGGCTAAAGTCAGGCTTCCTTAAAAAACTTTTCTTAACTATATTATGTATCAAAGTTTATAAATATGGTACCAATACATTAATATATCATGAATAAACATAGGTCATTAAAATACATTATTTTCAAGAGATATAGATTTCTAATTTCATCAATGACACGTAATCATTACCAATTTTAAAAAGAAATGAAATTATTTCATGAAACTTTTATCACATGGTTACATGAGATCATACTCTCCATGAATGAAGAGGAAATTAAATGAATCTTTAAATTTCAAAAAGATAAATAAAATCATCATATATCATGTAAAATGTAATTATATACACCTCTAAATTGTGTTTAGGTACATAAAAAAATCATGTGTCTCAATGAAAGAAAATGGAGACAAAACTATTTTAAAGATTTGGTAACTTTTGAAGCTAAAACCCCATAAATATAGGATAATAATATAAACTTGTTAATACCCATAAATTTAAAAATATGACACATTTATTACAATTTGTTAAGTAAATGAACCCCATAATATGAAATAGTGGCGAACATAGAATATATCCCACAGAAATACTACATGTGATGTAATCACCTTACCTTCTATCTTGACTCTTGTCATACTCATTAAAACTTCCTTTATAATAAATATAAATATTTTATAAATATTTTATAGATCTATTTTATTATATATTATCCCATATATGATTTTATTATGACCTTATATTACCTACTTGTTTACCATCCTATGTTAACGTTTCACTTCAGATAATATTAGTTTTGTTTTTCATATGTGTCATAATTGGTCAAATAATTATAACTTATACTTATATCTTGATTACATAATGTAATACATGATATAAATTTCTCATATATATATTATATATTTATTATAATAATACTTATAATATATAAATATCAAATAGAATACACCCTTCATGGTGATAGTAAGCCGCACATACGCATGAATGCAATCTCTATTTAATTTCCATGTTGAAGGAATGAAAGTGAAAGAAATATATAAATATATATATAATTATTATAGTAGTTTTATTATATTATATATATCATATATATTCACTAAAACATTTTTAATATATTCCATTTAGTTTATAAACGAATCACATTGTTTTGAGGGAGTGGTAGTCCAGACTTCTTCAAACAAAATTATTTTATTTACAAAAAATGGAATGTATAAGTTCTTGTGTTTTAAAATAATTTATGAATCTTAAATACATAAAAAATATTATATATAACATATATAAATATGTTTTCCAGCACAATTTCCACCATGAGTGGCGTTAAGGGAAAAATGAACAATAATTAGTTAGCAGGGTGGTAGTCCACCTTCACATAAACAAAAAGCTCGTTCCCATTAGATAGATGTGTGTGTAAGTACAGGTCACACACTTAACATAAAAACATCCTTGTATATTTATTGTACTGTTATTGTTTCTGTTATTATGGAATAATTATATTTTTGGGAGTGGACAAGAGAATTTAAAAAAAGGAGTTTGATGAAGGGGGTTACCTCTTAATCGGGTAACTCTTTTTGGGTAGTGTGAAAAGGGACACATGGATTGATTTATGCCCATGTAGATGATTAAAGGTCTCAATAATTGATTTTGGGGACCAATTTGGGTGGAGTGTAGTTCATAAAAATTTTCATGAGAGTTGTGAGGTAGTGGAAGTGAAAGAGAAATTTTATAATGGAGGAGTAGTGGATTCTCTTGTAATATTTTAAATGAAATTAAACCCACCCATGTTTTTTTATTTAATGTGGATAAATAATATTCCAAAGTATAGAAAATTTAGTATAGGGTAGAAATATGGCCACCCAATGGTTTTAGGACAAGTTTATAGGTCGTTTTGGGCCTTAATTTTATTTTTTAGTCCCTTATTATGTTTAATTTAGCCCTAATTATTATAATTAATTTATTTACATCACTACTATTTTTGGTAAGAAAATAAGTTGACATTATTAGACATAATAATTTATTATTATTCCAAATATGGAATCCATTTTTCCAAATTCCAATCAATGAAGAGGCAGAAATTAATTTAAATATAATCCCAAATTCGGGTTGACAATACAGGTTATTTTAAGTAAAAATGTTCTAATGTTTTCAATGTATTTATAGTAAATTTCAAAATAATATTTATTCAAACGAAAAAATTAGATTTATTGATAAAACTATTATCTAATTAAAATATGAAACAAATTTAGAATATTATATAACCTTATAAATAAATGCGATGAAAGAATTGTTTTGAGTTAAAATCAAATATTTTTAACAAAGATTAAAAAAAGGAACCCTACAAAAAAATACGAAAAATTTATCCTAACCTAGTTTTTATGATTCTCTTCGAAATATGATGTTTTTATGTTAATTAAAATATTGTGTTCTATGTGTTAAATTGGTTTTATTATTATCATAGGCTTATAAAATCTATTCGATGATTACCAGATATTCTTACTTAGACATATAACATATATATTACATTAAAATTACTTAATAATTAAAATTAATTAAATTTATTAGTATTAAATAATCATTGTGAGAATAAAAATATTTTTCTATAAAAAAAACACCCTTTATATTCATGTAGTTGATATATTTATTTCTAAATAATACATAACTAAATAATTAATCTTATATTTAAAAAATATATATATTTAAGTAAGTTGGTTAATAAAATTTCTAAAATCTATTTTATTATCTAGGTTATATATTAGTTTATATATATTAATATTATTTTATTATTTTGTAACACTCATTCTTGCATTTTACGCAAGCCATAAAGGAAATCCATTATTGTGTGTAATGCAAGCTAACCATGATGTTCCTTATAGAGATAGATAAAATTTATGTTTTGTGTAGTGCACATAAGCCAAACATTCTGCTTTAATATAAAATAACTATTTTTAGTGTTGTCCAAAATGAAAAATTTCATGAAGAATTAATTAATTATAAAAAATAATTATCAAAATCATGGGGTGTAATGATTTTGGCAGAGGGGGGAAGGGATATAAATGAAGGAGCCATGGTCGGGACCTTGATCTGGGAAAAACTAAAGATCAGATCAATAATGTTGACATAAGGACCTGGTGAGGAAGAGGTGACCCATATTTTTTCTTTTCGGTGAGGGTAGGTGTCCCTATTCGAGGTGGAGGAGGCCGAATCTCATCCAAATTCATGTTGTCGATGAGGCAGTTTTCTCAGATAGAAATGAGGAAGGGGTCCAACGTATCAGCCTCCCTGGTGGATAGTGGTGCAGGAAAGCAGGGTGTAATGATTATGGACATTTGGGAGGAGGCACTAGGTGTGGTAGGGAGGTGATCTATCATCTGCGGAGATCAACATCTTGTGGTATAGGGTGGAATACATAGGCGATTTGTCTGTGAACTATGCTGGCATGACCTGAGATGGATGATGGGAAGAGGTGACGAACTGGTTCACGACTCTGCATATGGTTCTTCACAAGGTAGAATACCTAACCCTTACCCTTGTTTTAAATCTTTTTGATGCAGAAAAATCATCCTTCCACTAAACCCTTTTTAAAAACAAGTTTTTTTCTCATTTTAAAGGTTAGACCTTCATAATACTCCCCAAACATTTAGTTATTTTGTGTATTATATTCCCAAACCCTATAAAATATGATAAAGAATTATTTTTATTAAATAATCTTCACAACTAGTTAAAACTTGGTCATTTCAAAAAATTCTATTCAGGATGAAAAATAGTATTCACTATAATTCTGGGATCAAATACACATGACAGTTATAATAATTTTTTGTGACTCAATTATATTTTTAATATTGTAAAGGAAACATGAACAATCGTTGTAATTTTTTTGATGGCCATAACTTTACTGTTCGATAATGGATCAATGCATGGAAAGAACTATTAGAACTGATTTAAAACCCTCAACATAAATTTATATAAAATAATTTTTCTAGGCTTGGAATGTCCATTAGTTCTGTCTGATACAAATTGTTGTTACCGAGGTTTGTAGTAGAAGCTAGTGAGCTAGGGTTTTTAAATTTATATCAATGGAGTGATAAAACCTATCACATTTAGTGATCCGAGCCATAGTATGATATGAGCATCTCATGCGAATTAAACAAAGAATATATGTTTTAAGAGAACAAGTACCTCATTACATATTAATGCACACATTCCTTTCACATGTCATCTTTGACCATTTGTCAAAGTATATCAGGTAGAAAACCATTAGATAGTACACAATTTCTTCTCGAATAGGCACATATGTTGTCTGTTTGAATTTGGATGCTATTAAGGAGTTATAATGATATCTTCAATGCTATTACGATCACCACAATCTCATACCGTAGATCATTAAGGCATTCGGATTTCGTTCACTCATATCGAGTGATTCTCTCTTTAGGATTCACAAATATATAATCTCTCAATTCCAACTGAGTGAATCATCAAATGGAAAGATATTCTCTTTTAGTAATATAATGGAAGTCTAAATACCTAGTTAGGTTTCTCCACTTGAAAATATAAAATTAATATGGAATATTAAAAAATATTCCTTCGTATAATATTAATCCTTGTATTTAGTTATACACTTGTAAATGAATTTAGTAATAAAATTAATCCCAATTATTCTTCACATAAATATTAATGAAATCTAGAAAACCCTGAGAGGGGAGGGGTGAATTAGGGTGTTATCTTTTTCTTCTAAAGGAAATATTCCTATTACCATTTTGGTAGGAACCTATTTAACCTATATAATGATAATTTTATGCAATTTAAGCACTCAATGTAGAGACACAACACAAAAAAAATATACATGGTTCACCACTAGGGGATAGTCCATGGAGTATACAATGAAAGTGTATTTATCATAAATAATTCCACTAGTATTCATTAGTTGTGGAATATAGAAGTTCAGACATAGTCACTCTGTTCCAGGAACACTTCCTTCAATATATTTTAGGGATAGAACACTTTGTCCCTCAGAATGCTTCTGTCAAATCTTCCTAGCTCACTAATTTGAGAGAAGTCTAACTATGTTTATCGACATGAAGGTATTTTCAATGGATTGGTGTTAAAGGCTTTGTCCTTGTTTAACATGATACACATCTTATAACAATTACCTGATTTGAAGCACTTTGAAATCACTCTTTACTTATACAAAATATTCAGAACCATTATTCTTGGGGATCCTTCGTGAAGCTCCCAACCATCATTAGTTAACTGCCTTTGTGGTCAAAATTTCCATAGTGAATCTCACATAGTCAACGAGGAATACCAATTCATCACGAAGAACCCATCACTGAAAATAATTGGCATCATTAAATACTAAACTAGTCTTTTCATGATTCTCAATCTCCCATTGAAATCCTGATTCATGGTGAACCCCTATATTCATGAAGTTAGAGAGATTCTATGTTTTCTGAGATTACATTCATGTGTATTGATTTGGGGGTAGCCTTATATTTATTGCTTGGCCATTCATGATGCTCCACCTCATTCACTATACTTTTAAATTCGTTCAAAATTATATTCATGGTTCTCCCCCTTAACAATTCTCCATTATGATTTGGCATTTTCATGATGAATTCCATCAAACTATTGGGTACTCATGCTTGTCCTATTCTTGTAGTCACGAAGAACACCATCACAGTTCGTGATTCTTCTCCTCTTCATGGAAAAGAACCTAGTATTCACAAAACACATATCATTACCATTTTCATGATGTTTCATTCCCAAAAGATCATTTTTCATTATGCTACTCTCTTCCTCCATATTTTTGATCCAAAAAGTTGACACTCACCGGGAAAACATTCCACCTTAAAATCATTAGAAAACATTTATTATAAGATGTCTTTATTACAAAATCTATATTATTATATTTGGGATTTGTCAAAAAACAAAAAACATACTCAATTTTTATTAATGAACACCGTTGGTTCCAATAATCTCCCCATCTGGGTTTCATGGAAATCTATAGATTAATTCAATAAAGCACAAGTCACTATAAAAAACAGACGCACAAGAAAGAATTCATCTACGAAATCCTCATGTAAACAAACCAACAACACTGTCTCCCTTGCTTCTACCTCTAAATTAATTTATTATTATCTTAAATAGCCATTTCAGATGGTGAAGATCTATAATAAAATAATTTGTCTTTATTGTTCCTCCCCATTTGTTAGAACGAATAATGATTTCCAAGAAAGATCTCACTATTTCCTCGAAACACCGAATTCTCATTCTGTGATGGCTGAATTTTAGGGTTTATCAAAAACATTCTGAATTTAACATTCTCCCCCTTTGTAACATTGAATTTCCCCATTCTCCCCATTTAGCAATAAATCCCACAATTTGGATTTTAGAATTGTAGATCCTAAAACACACAACCCTTATATCATATCTTTCCCATAAACATGTACCACTTAAAAAAATATAATCAATTAACAAAAATGGGGAGAGGGGATCATCCTACAACCTCTACACACATTGGGAGGTGGATGAACACAAAGGTTCAACTGACATTTAATGAAAACATGTGCTGCCAATGGAAAGGCCAAAATGTCATCACTTGGTCATAAGTTTAAACAAAATCCATTTTAATGACTTATTCAACTTTTTTCATTAATTAAATGATATCTAATTTCAATATGAGACATACGAGAATGATGAACAGGATTAATCATAAGATCCATCATTCTCTTATTATCATAGTGAATCACTATTGGTTGTTTCATTTTATCACCAATATGAGTCAGTGATTTCTTCATCCACAATATTCGGGTGAAAACTATTGTAGTTGATATATTCTATGCTTTAGTAGTACTATGTAATGTACTTTCCTATTTACTTCTCAACAAAATTTCATATTAAATTCCAATAAATAATTCTCCACCAATTGTGTAAATTCCATCCACCACATCTCTGTCCTAGTAATCATAAAGAAAATTCTTATAGTTCATTATATTTTCCAATTTTAAATTATATGCCATAATTGTGGGTGACATGAAAGTTCCTCATGAATACTTTTATGCCTATGAAATGTTCTTCCATTAAATTGATCAGAAAGGGGGCCTCTAATCAGGATTGAAAGAAAAATATATGGCTATGTCGCAGTCCAGTATAATAATATTCCAATGATTCTCTTATACATTCCAAGATCTATATATGTCCCTTCCTAATTAATTCCTATTTTTTACCTACCATAATGAGAGGAAACATTGGTTTGGAGTCATGAATATTAAATTTCTTCAGAAAATTTCATACATACTTCGCCTATAAAATCAAAGTGTAGCCTTTTCTATGAATCAATTGTATCCCCATGAATTATTTGAGTTATCCAATCATAGACATTTCAAATTCATATTTCATGTGATTGGAAAATACATCCATTGATCCTTTCCTTCTTCCACAAAATATAATATAATCAAGGTACACCTTTACTAGGAATTGATCTTTCAAAAATTTCTTCATATATAGAATGTGAACCACTACTCCTCTTTTAAATTTTACCGTCTTTAGATAATAATTGAGCTGAGAGAACAATGCTCGTGGTGATTACATCTAACCATAGAGTACCATCTTTATTCTGAAGACCATTATTTCGTCATTAATATTAAGAAACCCACTTGTTGTTAAATGATGAAATATTCTTCAATAAAACCATTTATGAATATTGTTTTGACATCCGTTAGATTCAATTTGTACCCCATGTCAATTTTCATTGAAAGAAAGAGTCTGATGTATTCTAGTCTAGATTCCATAGCAGATGTTTCTTCAACATCAAATCCACCAATCAGAGAATAGGCTTTACACACATGATGTGCCTTGTTTCTGATCACGTGTCTCTTATAATTGAATTTATGATTGATGATATATTTGTTTCCTATCACATTGTTATTTTTATGTTTTATTAGCAATATCCACATCTAGTTCTTGTCAATATGATCTAGTTCTTTATTCATGGATTCATCCCATGATTCAAACTTCACAACTTCTTCATATGAGGTTGGATCCAAAATCGATATGAAAGAATATTGGTAATCATTACTCAATCTCCTTTTATGTGTAGGCATAGTCCAATCCCAAATGATGTTGGATTGATCAATTTCTACTATTCTATTTCTCCTATGATGTTCAGAACAATTTTCATTAGCCATGGTTTCCACTTCTGATTCTTCTTCAGAGTCAACATCATAATGTGATTTCTGAATGTTTTCCATGCCGTCCTATAAATATATATTTGGATCTATTCGATGGCCACATTATTCTTCATCTTCCATCACATTAGCCTAAGACTTCTATTATACATTTCTAGTTTTATCTTCAATTATCATTACATCAATTATTTCCAAAAAAATCCGAAGAAGATTATTAAAACATTTGTAGGCTTGTCACTTCATTGAATAACCATGAAATATTCCATTGGCTGTAGCATCATCATTCATCCTTAGATTTTCTTCATTAATTTTATTAAAACAATTACATCCAAAAAAATGAAATAATTTAAAATAGGGATTCCTTCCATGCCAAAAGTCATATGGTTTATTTGTTTCTCCCATATAAATCCGTATTAAATTTTGAGTACACACTACATCTTGAACAACCTCTTTCCTGTAATAGTGAAAGATACGACTATCAATCAACATTGATATAAATATTTTTTACCTATCGATTCCTATATTCAACAACTCCATTTTGATGTGGGGATCTCACAATATCCTCCTTATGATGTATTATATATTTATCTGTGATTTTCTAATTAAATGGACATGTATTCCCCTCCATTGTTAGATCACGAAACACTGATTTTATTTCCTATTTCATTATCAGCAATACATCGATAACTTTTCATGAAATCATTGACTTGTTGGTTCATGTGAATAACCATTACATAAGAAATTATAATATAATCATCAATAAAAATAATGAAGTACCTATATCCATATGTTTTAGCCACATTTATCAGTCTACATACATATGTGTGGATGAGATCAAGAACATTTGATGACCTTTTCTTCTTGGACAATATGAAATAGAACCCACCATTTCTTATATGAAAGCATCAAAAGTCATTTCTTATTCGTATTCATATTGGGGATATCTAGTACTATATTCATCTTAGATATATTTTCCATGAAATTTTGATTAATGTGACATATCCTCTAGTTACAGAAGTTCTTATCTTCTTCAAATATCATGTATCAAATGTTCTCTTGACTATCTACCTAATATAAAGTGCTTAATTTTGTACATCATTTCATGAGATAATTCAATATACTTCCATTATAGTGCATCACTTTTGATTGAATTTCACTGTAATTCATGAGTCTTAGAGTTGAATAACACATAGAAAATTGTAATGCAAACCATCCACATAAAAAAAATTATTATTCTCATGCTCGTAACCTTTTGATGTTATACTCACACTACCTTTGATCTTAAAATAACAATATTTTTAGAACCTCAATGTCCTATCAGCCATTATATTTACATTCCTTAATAAATCTACATTTCCCTTCATATGGGTTGAGAATCCGCTATCTAGAATCCATGTGATACTATTGTTGGTAGCATTGCGACCGACTTATGTATGATTATATTTCTTTATTTTATTCTTTTCTATTATTGAGATATATTATTTAGTGAAGGATAAATATTTCCAAAACAATTTCTTTTCTATATTCATGGTTTCATCATACTCATAATTTTCATAAAAAGTAGATAACATATTTGTAAGAGGAACACCATATGTTTGACGTGTTTTGGCTTGTATCTGTGTTTTGTATGTATTATTCCACCCTTTCTACATCAATAAATAAATAGCATTTTGGCCAATGTTAGAACAATGAAAAAAATATCTATAGAAACTATTTCATCTACAAGAATTTAGATATGAATTCATTCTCCATTGTTAGCTTCTAGGACCTTCACCATTCAAATAGCTCCCTACCTGTTCATAGAATTACATGGTTTCGACCAGATAGAAACATAATTGATATTTTATAAGAAGAAATGTCTTCTCCTTATATTCATCCCCATGTCCCCTTACATATGAATATTCTTGGACTGCCTATCATTTTGGGAAACTTGTGGATAGGATTTTGTTATCGTTTAATTTTCATTTGAATCTTTCTTTTTTAGCACTTCAAGTAACTGTGATATGTTTAACATTCAATTCCCCTTTCTTTCGTTTATCAAATTTCCATTTTTTAATGTTTCATCATAACAATGAATTCCACTATTGTCAATGCAAGTGGATCATTGATCATTCAAAACTATTACTACTCCATCATAGAACTTCTTAACTATCTCCAGCATCTCATCATATGATAATATTCTTAACTATATTTTATTTTTTGTTTCCTTTGAATTTGATTCAATTTTATGATTACTTATTAAAGTAATAACTTATTATTCACATTCCTCAATAGTCTTCAACTTCTCCTCTAGTCTGAATGTAAGTTCATTGATGGCCTTTTCATGTTATTAAATTCTGATCTTTAGTTTAACAACATCTTCTCAAATATAAAAATTTGTTGAATTTTATTTCACTATTTCTTCATGTCGATAAATTTCAATATGATGATGATCAATATGTTCTAATAATTCATCTAGAAATTATCTCATATTTATTTTTTCTATTTTTTATTCTCATGCATAAAAATAGATTCACAGAGTTGCATCTTGACATTAGCATCCCCAGTAAACTAATCTTCCCTAGCATTATCTTATCATGGTTCTGACTTTTCAACTATGGACAACATGGATTCTTGGTTTAAAGATTTAAATTTCAGTTCATCTTCCTCAAATAATTCATTTTCATCATCTTATTATTAAACAATAATACACTTTATCTATAATTTGTTTCCACATTTGAAGTCTCCCTTTTGTGAAAACATTTTATAAGGCTTTTGAGTGTTTCTAGCTACACTTTATTCATCATAAAACATCCTTGAGTATATAGAGAATATTTTCTCAACCCTTCCACACCAAAAACATACAATGGGTAGCTTTCCATGAAGTATTCCCTTTCCTCTATTGAATTTCATGTAAAAGAGGGAAATAATTTCATATTCCAAATTAAATTTATCAACATTATCTCTTGAAATCTCCAATTTCTTATGGATTTGATTTATATTTCCTTAATTAATCAAATCATTTCATCTTCTGGGTTGGATATCATTTTGAAATCCCATATATTATGTAGTAAATCATACAAAGAATGAATTGATAGATCTCTTTCCTTATGGGTTGAATCTTTTGGATTATAGAGGGATGGAAGCCGTATCAATATTTTTATTAAAATTTTAATGTATTTGATTTCATTACCAAGACCTCATATTCTCAATGAAAATCATTGAATAAGTTATAAATTGTATCTAAATTGTCATCAGTATTCATTTTCAGATAGTTAAATCTATTGTGAAAATCTTGGAGGCTCACCTCCTTCATGTTATTGTCACGATCATAAATATTTTCTGACATTTTTCACATATTTGTGGACGAAGTGAAACACACAACATTTAAATATATTTGATCAGATAGAGTACTAGTAATGGTATTATGTGCTTTTCCATCCACATTAATAATTTTCTTGTCTATTTATGTCATAGATAGTACTATTTCATCAGTGACATGTATCCCTTTTTCATTGGAAAAATGAACATCCATTCCAAGAGATCATAGAATAGATCTCATCATATTATTCCAAATCATAAAGTTACTTCCATCAAATAGGAGGACAACCCTAACATTTGTTGACTTCTCCATGAAAACCAATGTGGGAAGATTTTACTCCAGCAACATCGTTCTGATACCTATTGAAGGACCCTAAAAAACCTAGATAGGGGAGGGATGAATTATGGTGGAAAATTGTTCTTATAAAGTGATGAATTATATTCCTACATTGGAAGGAACCTACTAAAACTGTGTCATTGTAATGAGTTGTAATTTAAAAATTCATAAACAGATAGAAAACACATCAATTTGAATTGGTTATCTACTATGGGATAACCCAAGGAGCATAATCCTATTATGTTTCTATCATACCTAAATCCACTAATATTAACATGTTGTGGAAAAGAGATGTTCAGAAAAATATACCATGTTCCAGGATGAATTCTTTTATAATATTTTAGGGATAGAACATTGTGTCCATTGGAACAATTCCATCGACTCCCCCTATCATAATAAATCGAGAGAAGTCTAACTTACTTTATCAACATGAAGGTTGATTCAATGTACTAGAATTAAATTATATCTTCCTATCTATAATGATAATCATCTTGACCCCTAATTCTTAGTTGATGCAGTTTTAAAGAACTGTTCACATAAAACATATGTTTAGAAGCACTATTTTCTGATCTCCTTTAGCAAGCTCACAATATTTGCAAAGATAATTGCCTTCATGAAACAATATTACTTCATGAATCTCACTGATTCATTATGGTTTACGCAATAATCATAAATAAAACATTAATAAATATCATTTCCATCAATGAAGGATAACCTAGTCTTCTTTATGCTCATGCTCATATAGAAAGAAAAATTCTTGAAGTACCCCTATGTTGGAGTAATGAGAGTGATTCCAAATTTTATCAGAATAATTTTGATTATTTATATTTATTGGATTTTCAGTTCATTATGGTCCACCACCTTTACCATATTTTTCTATACTTTCTAAAAAAATATTCGCAAGACGCTTCCATTGCTGATTCTCCATTGATATTTGATTTTTTTGTGAAGATTTTCATCAAACCATCATGTACTCCTTATGTTCTTATTTTATTAATCATTAAGAATGCCTTGATCATTTGTGATGCACCACTTATTCACAAAAAATTCCCAATCTTCACGGATCCCATGTCTTTACCATATTCATGTTGTTTCATTCACAGAAAACTACCTTTCATGATGGTAGTATATTCCTCTATTTTTTGACCCAAATTTCATTCAAACACTGGGAAACGATAGGACCATATAAACTGTAGATAGCTTGTACTGTAAAACATCATTCCCTACAAACTCCTTGTTCTTCCATGTATGGTCTGAGAACAAAAAAATCCCATACTTCACTTCTATAAAATATCAACCTTGGTTCTAAGAAATTATTTATTGACAATAGATGAATCTTTGAAAACCCTCGAACTCCGTGGTGTGGCCCACCATCTCTTATATTCCTATTCCCCATAATAAGGATGATTCTTGAATGAGTTATAATGTGTGACCCTCTACGTCCTTACCTTAATAGAAATGTATAGTATTCTATAGACCAATAATGATGTTTAGAAACCCATCAAGGTCCCAAAAGTGATAAGGTCTAATCAAAACAATGACAACTAACCTGTGAACATGCATTGTGTAATATAAACACTTTTTAATTTTATATCTCATAAATATGGAAACACACTTGTCTCATAAACCATTCTTTATTTATTGTTTGTTGATCTAACAGGATAGATTTACACTCTATTACAATGACCATGGATTAATGAAGCTAATACCATCACGATCAACATTCCCCGATATATTTTATTTTTAACTCAGATGAGAAAAATTCTATCTTGATCATTTAACCAATGTCTTGCCACTAAAAATTCACCCAACACAATCAACCTTACCACGATTTCATTATATTGGTTTTTCAATTACATCCATGCATGTGATAAAATGTCACACATTTATAAAGATCTCTTGTTAGAAGACCAATTCACATGAGCATTTATAATAACATCCAATAACACCCAAAACATGCGGTGTTCTTATTGGCGGGTCTATCCTCATGGGATCACCTTATAGAGATCTAAAATTATCACGATCATGATAATAAGTCTCAATTATTATGACCCCTCAACACCAGATCATCAGAAATCAACTATATCCTATTAGTATTATATATGAAGCAGTAGGACATATGCTTAAGAATAATTTCATAGTATCTTGAAGTTATCATTATAGCTTGGGATATTCTATAACCTTTGGTATGATAATTATTTTTTAGAGATTAACAATTAACAAAGGACACATAAGTGTATACAAAAAAATGTTAAGTATAAGTCAGACATAAATCACTACATAAATGTTATTGTAATCAAAAGTACTGAGAAAGATGGTTTTAGGGAACCCATATTTCCAAAAATAGTTAACTAAAAAATGAAATGAGAATAATTCTCATCACACATAAAATCTATCAATACTAAATAATATAAATATGATGGTGTTAAGACCTAAAAAGACTATTAAATGTTAAGATATACTACTCTTTTTAATTAACACTTATATAATTTGAACTAACTAAAAAAATTTATTAAAAAAATATAAATCCATGATCTATATGAATTAATAATCCAAATTATACAATTTATATTATTTTCATATAAACATTCATTTCATTTAATTATCCTATTAATAAAACATAACTTCTTTGACAAAACTCAGGCTTCACACACCACCTTCTTAGGACAATATCATTCATCTTAATTAAATAATTAGTTAAATGAAACCACTTAAATATGAATACATATAAAGAAAGTATATCCTAACCCTAACCATTTAAGGTTCTTAATAGATATAATTTATGGAATCATGTCTATCCTTTTCCCAATTATTGTAACACGCTATAACTTACTAGTCGTAATGATAACACTACTCATTGTAGAACAATATTTCTATCTATAAATGAATATATTATATCTGTAGAAACTTATGAAGAATAATTAATATTAATTATATATTACTATTCTATTGATAATCATTTTTATTAAATTTCGAACAAATTTAATTTAATTATAAATTAATATATTATTTCCATTTCATTCTTAATCTTCTTTGCCCAAGTGTGGGGAATAAATTCCAAAATTCACCATTGATGTATTTTTGTGGAGATTGATTTTGTTGAAAAAGGGAGCCTCGATGTTTTTTTTTCTGACAATGTGGGAATCCATGGTGATTTTTCAGGTTCATGAATTTTTTTTGAACATCCATGATTGACATGGGAGTCTCGATAATGGAATGAATGATCTAGAGGCGGTACAAAAAGAGAAGATAGAAGATGGTGCTGTTTTCCAGTGTTCTCCAAATTCTTCGGCCTAATAATTAGAAAATGGTGAGATATGTTTTTGGAAAAGGAATGTGCATGAAATAGAGAATGATGTTTTTTCACAGAAGAGGTGTTTCAAGATCAGAATATTGAAAAATATCAAAGGCATGATGTGCATGATATATTGGAGTAGTGCCCAAAATACTGTGTTGCATGCAATATGTGCTTTCTGCAGTCGAAGAGGATTGCGTGCTCAAGGAGGTGTGTTCAAGTAGGGGTTGAGTTTTAAAATAAATGAGGTGAACCCCTCATTCGGTGCAACTCATTACATAGAGATGATCCATGCTTTGATGCGAATAAGAAACACGCTACGGAATTTGCATGACAAATTTGGTGTTTCACTTAAAAATTGATGTTGCGCGTAAAAGTTAACATTACACAAAAAATGAAGGTTGTGTGGAATTATTGAGGTTTTGTGAAATGTGGAGTTTGTATTGCTCACAAAAAGAGATATTTTTCACCCAAGGCAAGGGAATTACACACAAGGTGCAGTAAGTGCTGTGCTTAAAATTTAAGGATGCCCAGTTAAATTATGTTGTAAATTGGTATTCTT
The DNA here is from genome assembly GCA_963277665.1 of Viscum album. Classification (NCBI taxonomy): domain Eukaryota; kingdom Viridiplantae; phylum Streptophyta; class Magnoliopsida; order Santalales; family Viscaceae; genus Viscum; species Viscum album. Next base: position 436,044,497 of record OY728161.1, read on the forward strand.
ATGTGGATGAAAGTAGAACTTCAATTGAGAATCTACCTATATTTTAGGATGTAGTTTTTAATTAAATTGAAGATACCTATTTGTCTATAAACTGTGATTGGATCTTATGAAGAATCAGTGAGCACACTTCAGTTGAGTGAGCATTGAGCTTTCATATTGTGACTGGTTGTAAATGAGAAGGGATAGTGTGTCCTCCTAGAACATTGTGATCATTAGTGCAATTTTAGTGGATTTGGTACATCAGTATATTGCCGGTGTATGCTCTTTGGAAGTATCCCAGTGAGGGGGAACCAATTTAAAATTGATGTGTCCTATGCATGATTTAATTTTTGTTTATACTTTGCAACAAAAAAGAGAGGGAAGTGTTTATTTCTTAACAATGAAAAAAGATCCAAATGGATAGAGGTTTAAATCATTCATGACCTGATTCACCCACCCTCTCTGGGTATTTAGCATTGTGGGAATAAAAATAGATATTAATGTCAAAGGTTAATATCAAGGTTTCCCTCTCAATGGAGGTCACCAATCATAATAGGATTATGATCTTAGATAGTAACAACATTCAATTGTAGAAGAATCATATGGAACACTACTTATGATATTTGCGAATGGATTTGTTTACTGCAGTAACGCATGGAATAACAACCGATATTAATAGGGCTGCACAATCAAAAGCTGAGAGAAGAGAATTGGATGTTGACACTATGGGAATCAAAATTTTAGGGGGATCCCTATCCAATGAAATTTATGCAAATTTAATGTCATTAAAAACATAACATTATATGTGGGAAAAGAAGTTTAACATATATGAAGGGGAGAAAAAGTTCATTAAGGTAAAGATGCAAGTGTTGTGAAATATGTATGGATATCTAAAAATGAACTTGAATGGCACTGTTGATGAATTCTTTTATAGGGTAAATATTGTTGTTGAAGATATGTGAGGTAATGGAGAAATAATTAAAGACTTAAAAATCATTAAGCGCATCTTGAGAAAACATCCACCTTGGTTCAATATGAATGTTTCATTACTGGAATATAATGATCCAAAAGAGTTGACACTTGAAAATTTTCATAGTACCTTGGTTGCATATGAAATGAGGAACGATGACAACAAAGCAATGGAAAAGGGTAAATCCAATGAGGTGAAATTCAAGGCTATGAAGAAACTTACCATTGAAGATACTCAAGAATAAGAAGTTACATATGGGGTGATGTCATTCCTTTCTTCAAATCTGCAAAGAGGAAAAGGAATTTTTAAGGGTAAACTGTCACTAGTATGATTTAGATGTGGAAATTATGTTCATCTAGTGGAATGATGCCCCAAAAAGTTTCAAGATGGTGATAATGATGATGATGATGATGAAGTTACCATGAATTTGTCTTCATCCTTTTTGAATGTGAAGAAGGAATTTACATGAAATTTATTCAAGATGTAGAATCTTCTTTCACAAGAATTTAAAACTTCAAATGAGTCTGAGGATGAAGTGGATAAGAAGATTAAAAAATATAAAGATTGTGGAGAAAATTCTATGGCAGCTATTGTCTGTCATGCTCCAGAAAAGGAAGAAGCCAACATTGATAAAAAAGAATAATTTGAAGGAAGAATTGATATGAAAGATGTGTTAAAAGCTTCTCTTGATGAGATAGATGTTTGAGAGACAAAATAAAGAATTCCAAAAAAGATTTCTATGACGCCAAAATCTTCATGTCATAGTAAGAAGAAGAAAAGTCCAAGCTAATGGATGAAATTGAGAAACTCTAGTCATTTTCACCAAAGAACTCAGAATCGGTAAGTGAGTTTAAAATCAAGTTTGAATAGCAGAGGAGGGAGATTTATGTCTTGAATAACACAGTGAATTTTTACGTCAAACATATCGAAGAGCATAAAGATGAAGTTTTTGGTCTGTGACAAAAAGAAAAGGACCATGAATAACTTATGATTCCCATCATGTTATTGGGAAAGAAGATCATTCAGAATACTGAGAAGATGAAAGAGAAAGCTAGTAGTTCCGCATGAAAGAAACAGCAATCGAGCTCATATGTTAAGGCTTATTTGGGGCTCGATCTGAAACATAAAGTAGTTAGGGTTGGGTCTAGACCAAAAAATCCCATTCCAAGAATGAAAATTTATTTGGGTACAAATCGGAATCATAAAATTCAAATAACCCAAGGGACTATTGGTAGTAATTAAGTGTCATGTAGGAATGCACCTTTCATCAGGTGTTATTGATATGGAGAGATGGGGCACTAACAAAATGTCTGTTCTGTAGCTAGATGATACTGATGGGAAAAAGAATAGAGGTGGAAGCAAAATAAAGAATGGTTCTCCAGAACATATTTCGAAAGTCATTGTTTTTGGTGTAGTGGATTTGGTCACATGGATATATATTGTACATAGAACTTATAGAGGAATGTACCAAAGAAGAATCAAAATGTTCACAAGCAGTAGATATATGAACCAACGGGTGTGTTGAAAATAAAAAATAGATTTGAATATTTGAAAGATGAATCCAGTCCATCATACTATGAGAAAGATCAAGAGTATCAATCAATGCTGAGTGTGAAGACAAAATTATAGACCAAGAAGAAGAGAGTAGAGAAGGCAGTGGTTGCTAAAATTTCTCTTAAAGCATCACACTGTTCTGGTATATAGATCCATGACTATTATTTCATGTCTCACATGATAGGAAATAAAAATCTGGTTATAAGCATAACATATGACAAATAATGAGTTGACAAGTTTTGGAATTATGAGGGCTTGATGATAATTGGATTGGGATAGGACAAAATTGGTGGAAATAAAATAAGACATATCGATGTCTTGGTTGTAGAAGGTCTCAATCACAATTTTCTCAGTGTCAGTCTACTGTGTGATTTAGGTAATTCTATACTATTTTCCAAGAAGACACGTGTCATCAAGGTAAGAGATGGTACCGTGATCCTACATGGAAAATGAACAAAGGTGAATCTGTACCTGGTAAGTGGAGATGAAGACATGTGGTTTTTATTCAGAGAGAAAGGAAACAAGTTGGGGCATAAACAACATGGTCATCTATTCCAAAGATCCTTGGATGATTTGGTTAAGTGTGATGTAACTAGAGATATCCCTAAGATATCACGAGATCATTCTCACACATGTGTTGCATTCAAACAAGGGAATCACATCATAAAGTCATATAAGGCAAAGGAAAAGAAGTGAACAAGAGTTCTTGAATTGGAGCATGCTGATGTATGTGGGCCTATCATATGAAGAGAAGTTGATGGAAAGAGGTACTACATTATTTCTATTGATGAATATAGCAGAATAGAATGGGTATTTTTTCTCATAAGTCGAATGTGTTTAGCTTCTTAAATTAGTACCGGAGGGATTGCGAAGGATGATTGGACATAAAATTATGAAGTTTCGTACTGATAATGGTACGGAATTCAAAAATAGTCCAGATGAAGACTATCTCAAGAAACATGAGTAAGGAAAAAAATTTCCTCAGTATGAACTCCCCAAAGAAACAGAGTGGTTGAAAGGAGAAATTAGATAATCAACAACATGGACCGAATGATTCTTGTGGAAAAAGACCTACTAGAGAAGTCCTGGAGGGAAGCAGTGTTGGCATTGGTCTACATTTCTAATAGAGATCTATTATGTCCAAAGGATGTAAATAATCCATATGAGATATGGTATTGAAATAAGTCAACAATGAAATACATTCGAATCATTGGATGTAAGTTCATTATTCTCAACAGGGAGAAACATTGGAAATTTGAGTCACATTGAGATGAGGGAAAATTCCTTGGCTACTCAGGAAAAATGAAAGCATACAAATGCTTTAACATGAAGCTAGGAATGTTAGTTGAGAGAAATGATGTCACTGTAGTGGTCAATAATTAGAATATTCAACAATGCAGTGAAAATGTTACCGATGAAAGTGACGAGGAGGAAAGAAACACATGGGGAGCAGAAGAGGTAGGTGCTAATTCAGAAGAAAACACTGATGATGAGCAAGAGGAAGAAAAATCTTAATCGGTGAAGAAGACGATGATTGGAGCTAATACTATCATGAATAATATCATTAGTGATCAGACAACTCTAGTTCAGACAATAAAGATGAAGTCACTACAACAAAAATCCCTCTATTATCATGTAGTGTCTAAATTTTCTTCTGATACAGCAGAAGATGAACATTGGGTTTCGGCAATGAAAGATGATCTAGACTAAATTGAGATGAATCAGACATGAGAGATTCTTTCAAAGACAACAATTATAAATTTCATTGGAAAAAATGGGTTTTTCGTAAAAAAAATAAATGAGTATTGTGTTTTGATCCAAAACAAAGCATGATTGGGGTGAAAAGTGTAATCCTAGATATAGGGAATTTATGTTGATGAGACATTTTCACCTTTCGCAAGGGTGGAGACCATCAGATTATTCTTGTCCATAGCAGTGCAAAAAGAATCAAGGTTTTCTAGATGTATGTAAAGTCATCATTTCTGAATGGGGTCCTGGAGAAATAATTATATATTGCGAGGCCAAATGGTTTTTTTCATTCCTGATGATTTCATAAAAGTTTTTTAGCTAAAAAAGGCACATTATGGGTTGAAGAGAGCACCAAGAGCATGATACCAAAGTCCTGATCCATATTTGAGTATCATGGATTTTAGAATGATGGGTTGATTAAAATTTATATTTAAACAATTATAATAATAAAAGGATGATGGTACTAGTATATGTCAATGAAATAATCTTCAGTGGATCTGATGAAGCACATTGCAGATAGTTTTGGGAGTTCACAAAAGTTTTGTTTGAAATGTCTATGATTGGTGAGCAAACATTTTTCCTTGGATAACAAGTGACCCCTGGTAGGAATGGTACATTAGTCTCTCAATATATATACACCAAGGATGCTCTAAAGATATTTGGAATGGAAAATTCCAATAAGGTGAAGACTCTATTTTCTACCGGGATGAAACTGTCAAATGATGATGGAGGAATGACAGTGAATATCACAGAGTACATGCCAATCATTAGAATTCTACTATATCTGAGACAAACATGACCTGACATTATATTATCTATAGCAGTGTAATCCCAAGGAAATCCAAATGATTATGGTGAAAATAATACATTAGTATATCAAAGGAACGGTTGATTTTGTCTTAGTGTATAATGTCAAAACTTAGTCATAGTTATAGGGATATACAAATGCGGATTGGGCTAAATCAGCAGATGATTGAAAATCAACGTCAGTAGGTTCATTCAATCTTGGTTGATTTTGTATTTCCTGGCTAGGTTAGAAAGAAGATTGCATTTTACTGAGAACTGTAGTATTTGATTACATTGCATCCACATAAGCATGCATTCAACTATTATGGATAAAGCAGCAGCTTGATGACATGGGCATGGACGTGTAGTCTCTGAATAGAATTCAGTGTGATAACTCAAGTGTTATAAATCTTAGAAAAAAATTTCATCCATATTTAAGGGACCAATATTAAAGAGATAAGATATCATTTTATCAAGGAGAAAATGGTGTAAGGGTTGGTGATGTTGGAGTAAGTGCCTAGAGAGAAACAGGTTGCTAATATTCTGACAAAGGCCTTACCCAAAATAGCGTTTGAGAGGCATCAACTGTCTCTAGGAGTCCAGTCAACTTCCTTCACTTAAATAAGTGTGGATTTATCCTCTTCCCCCTCTCCTCGAGGTATGATGTGTTTTTACCTTCTTTACTAATCTGTGTTCTTTACCCAGTTACAGAACGCAATAGAGTGCCCTTTGCATTCGTTGACAAAGGGGTAGAAAACTATACACTTTATGGGGGAGAACAATGTTCAAGGGGAACATAGTTTAGTTATTTGAGAAATTATTAATGATATGGAGAGAATCTAATAGGTGTAGAATAGTGTAGTTATTTGAAAAGTTATGAAATATGTGGTGAGAAGTTGATAGTGGATCTAGATGATAGGGGGAGTTTAAGATGAAGAGGATTTAAAGCTAACAAGAGATGAAGCTCTAAGAATATATGGGGAGTATTAAATCTAAAAATGCTTAATGTAATTGATAAAAGATTAGATATAATGGTAGATGGAGTTCATCATAAAAGAATATTATTGGTATCAGTATGGAATCAACACTTGGTGTTATAAATGAAGTGACTCATTGAGAGTTTTTCTTAATACTTAAAAAAGAGCCAAAGGGGTAGAGGTTTAAATCTTGTATACCTAGATTCACCCCCCTTAGGTTATTTGGCCTTGGGGGACAAACACCATTTTATATCAACACAACATACCCAACATAATACATAAGCACATGCTTAGTTAAATCAATACACCCATATTAATTTAACAAAACATAAAAAAGTATAATACTAATAAAATATCAATAATTCAATGTAGCATCGTATCATAAAAGAAAAAACAATAACACGTAGCTTGAAATTGGAATAAATAGTAATATTCTTATTCATATATCATTCTTCATCATTTTGAATTTTCGCTTATATTTCAAATACTACAACATCACCATTTGCATGGGTAGTCATGTAAAATTTAGTGCCAAATATTCAATGTATTTTATAAAATTGCAACCACTCATTCACCATAACAAATTGACATATTAATAATCAGTCCATTATAAATAGGAATTTAAATAAATTACTAATGAACTCACTTAAAAAATATATAATTAAAACACAAACAGATGAAATTAAATGGAGAAATAATATTCAATAATCCCTTCCACAAACCATTCAGGGGCCCAAGAGAAGAGTATGATAGTAAAATGAATAAATTAAATTAAAAACCCTCCACACAGACCAAGTCATCTAAACCGAGTCCTAGCAGATAGTAAAGCCTTACCTTGTGCTATGGGGATGGTCAGAGATGTTTTGATATTATTGGAGTGATAGAAGAAGTTTTTTCTTATGAGATATAATGGGAGGGATTTAGTCATTATATTGTAGGGGTTGAGAATAAAATTATTATGGATCAACTGGGTCATAGAAGGATCCATATCATTTCATGGACTCCTATTATATAAGATCAAATAATGTCCAACATTGGTCATGTAATCCCATTCTGAATAGATCAAGGTCATGCGCCATTGAGTCCGAGAGGAGCTTCTATATTAACCGCATTCATATCTATCCACATTAAAATACCCACAAACACCAAGATATATATATATATATATATATCACTATTTTAATAGTTTTTAATTACAAATAGACTATTTGAATGATTGAATGGATTGAATTATGTTTATAATAATCCTAGGGAAATGATATGATCATTAGGAAATGGGGAAACAAAGGGAGGAGGTATATTATTGAAATGTGATAAAAACATGATTTCTAATATCTCAATTTGGGGTTAAAATATGATACATGACAAAAATGAAACTAAATAATGGTCTCGCAAAAATATATATTATCATTTCATAAATTGGAAAAATGAATTGTATTTTTAAATTTTTATAATTACTTCTTCCATAAAATTTTATACTATCTAAACATGTATTTTATTATTATTATTATTTTATACTTCTTCATATTCCTGTTGGAACCTCATGTATTCATTGATATAATTTAATGTTTTAATATATATATATATAAGAGTGTGTTGGCCCCATTTTTTCCAATAATACATTTTTGAATTACTAAAAATTATTTTAAAACATTGTAATTAATTTTCTTTTTGATTTTGTTTGTTATTTTAAATCCCCCACACCACCACTAATCACACCCAAACCCCCCTTCAAAATTTCACATTTTTTTCATTTTTTTCTTGTTGTTGATCTATGTGTTTTATTTTTATATATTTTTAATAAACATCTGGGTTATATTTATTAAATTGAGTTATGCATTGAATTTAATGATGCATTGACACTCACTCCACTAATTCAATTCCTAATTCCATATGTTAATTTAAATTTATTATTTTGTATAAATTTAAATTATTATAATAATGAAAAATTCCCATAATTATCTTTTAATTGGATTATAATATATTTTGACCCAACAAGTCAAAACATACCCATTCCTTGTTATACATTAATACCAACTCATTAATGTAAATCTCATTCATTCCACAATTCAACACTTATCACAATATTCCTATTAATTAATAATATCTTCAAAATATTAATAATTTCATCATAATTTTGTTACACCCAAAAATTAAAATTCAACTTTCTCCTTTAGCCATCAATGACATTAAATTAATAAATTATTTTTATAATAGTGTATCCATCATTAGAGTAAATATTCCAAACCAAAGAAAAATTATTTCAAATGCACTGATGAAAATAAAATAAAAAATTATTTCAAATTAAATAAGGAACATAAAATAATAATTTCACATTAAATTTAATTGAATTATTAATTAATTTCACTAATACAAAAAAATATTTCTCACATATAATATAATTTCAATTAGAAAAATATAAACACACAAGATATTTTAGATAACAACTAATCTATTGTATGTAATGTGTATGATTCAAATATAATTTTATATATCAATGTCCAGAATCATTAAAACTAATATATTATAATTCTTTTGTAAAATTAATATGTAATATTTTTGAGAATTTTAATATTTTACACTTTAATAAAAAATTCTCACCTACCTTATTTTCCAATTAAGAATATGAAATGCATAATATAATTCAAATAATGTGTAATAAAATCCAACAAAAATTTAATAAACATTAATAAAATTTGTTATGTAATGAAATTATATCAATTAATAAATGATAGACTACTCTAAAATGTTATATCCTGTTAAATGGTCAACTAAGAACTCACAAAAAAATTGTCCCCCATAAACTAATTACTACCAAGGGTGTCATTGTTCCTGTGATTTAATGTACACATCATGTGCATCAAAATGGAAGGGATCTTGTATTAGAAGAGAAAACTGAGTATTAACCTGATTCCATAGGTTCTGTACACCCTAGTGAACACCATGTATGTAGTCTCCATATTCTATTTGATTCTCCGTTCATTGTCAAGATTCTTTTCACATAGGGAATATAATTTTTGCACGTCTTCAGTATATCCAGAAGCTTTCTCAAAATAGAACATGATGGTGATCTTATCATTACAGTCATAGATGAGACATGAGGTTATTTGAGTATTTTAGTCTCCTTTACACTAAAGGTTTTTTTACTAGGAAATGTTGAGATAATTAAAGCATCCTCAGGGAAAGGTAATACCTTATCTATTGTTTTCTTCTTGAATTTTTGGAATTCCTCCCGCAATATGGATATATTTCTCCCCGTACCATCCGAGGTATGATACATGTTGTATGTGAAGTGCACTTATAGTTTCTCATTCACATTTAACTGTTGTGTGTTACCTTGGGTGCAGGTCTTCTATGTATAGTGTTGTGTGATTACTTGTCAGTTATGTGCTAATCATTAAGGAATGGAATATCGTTTCTTACTTTTTTGGGAATGTGGTCTTCCATGACTCCTGTAACATCCCCCAATCCAACACACTCTCATGTGTCCAGAAAGGCTTCTTCACAAGGCATCAAGCATGCATCCCTGTATGCCAGAGTTTTCCGACTAGAAGTGGGAGTGTGAAATGTATAGTGGGATGATATAAAACCTAGTATAATGTGTCATAGTTGTAGAAAGATAACATGATAAAATAGAAATAATCAAAGTAAATAAATAGAATAAAAAACAACAAAATCAAACTGAATAATCCAATAATAATAAATTAATAATGTAATGATGTGATGGAATTTAACTAAATTTTATGCAAGAATAATACAAGAAAAGTCTTGTAGACACAACTAAAGGACTCATGTTCCTAGTTTGCAAACCCCACATCAGCCTCATATCGAAACTCCATCCCATTATTTAAAATGAAATAAACAGAATGTTCATTTTCCATTGTCCAAACCTATATCCACAAAATCTTCTCAGGTAAAAAATGGTGTCCCAGATAGTGTGTGATTATAACTCTTTAGGTTGAATCCATCAAGTAAAAAAATATTCTAATAATTCTGGATTCAGTAAAGAGATAAATGATTTTATTAATTAATTCAACAAATAATATAAAATTTTTTTTTATTCAAATATTTGTTAGAATGTCTTATGTCAATTACAACCATAACTATATAACAAAGTTAAATAACATACTTCAGCTATATTCTCTAATATCTCTAACACATTTTTATGAACATCCCATATATAACCATATAATCATGGTATAATCACAATAATCTTGAGAAATGACCAATAAGATATACAACATCCAATTCAAAGGCCTATAAGAATTACAACATGGGGTTGGGCATATCTGTTTTCCTATAAGAATTACAACATGGGACTGTGTCAAGCATGCTCAATATCAGCATTACATCATAAGAGTTTGTACGTTCTAGGGAATCCGATATTCTGGAATTTGAGCCATAAAATAAATCCATGTCATGCTGCAAATATATAGAAATATAACATCACAAATATCAATGGTTAATTATGTGAAATGACATTATTATTTCATATAACACATGCAATTTAATTCAAAATTGATTAAAAATTATGTCAATAATAAACAAGAAACGATTTAGGGATTCTAAAACTATAAATCACCCCATTTAACTTGTCATGATAAATATAATTTAACACATCAATTATATAAATGTTCCTCTCAACACATGGGTAGCCATAATCATGCTAAAAACCCCTTTGAAACCAAAGGTCTTCAAGAAATAATCTCATTTTTTTATTATTTTGGTCACACAAAATGTTGACATAATCACACAATTACATAAACATGGAAATTATCAAACCATTGGGTTAATATTTAGACTCCCCACCTTTAACCTATGATCCAACAATGCTTCCATGGAAAAAAACCCATAGAGAATAAGGTATGAAAGATTTTAAACAGGTTCCTAGATATATAATGACCCTGATCAAAACCAACAACACAATCATTAAAGGGATTTCACCACAATGGTTGGAGAAGATGTAAGAGAATAAATAATCCTAACCAAAAAGGATTAACAATGATTGATCATACCATTGGTATGTAAAAAAGAGAAGTTAGCACCCAAAAATTCCATTACAAATTCCCTTTGGTCATTAGGATAGGGGATGCAACCAGTATAATGAGAATTTAGTCACAAAACTATATTAAAATAAGAGGTCAAGAATTTAAACAATGTATGATGTGGTTACATGTCTTATAAATGTTTTTAATGGAATATGATAAAAACCCATCATATAAGATTTATTTTATTAAAAACTTCAAACAATTACACAACATAAAATCCCATTTCATGATGAGTAAATTTTCTTCAATTTATTTTTCATCCCATTTTAATTTTAACTAAACCGAACCTCTTTCAAATATTATCAACACACCAAGAACCTGTGAAATAATTAACCCAGATATACTTAGACTCCATTAAATCAAACAAGCATACAAACCCAAACATTAAGTTATTCTCTCCATCAAAGCTCTCCATGTAGATAATCATTGATATTTATCGTGTTTCCTTGTATCCAAATACTATTTTTTTTTCAAAAGATAAAAATTAAAAATGAAAACATTATATAAATAAAAGATCAATATAAAACTCATAGAGGGACATACTTAGAAAAATATTGGATCATAAAACCTCCCCATATAGTAACAGATAATCCCTTGAGCTGCTCCAAGTGCCAATATTAGGTGATAGTGAACATGTTAGGACACTGTGTTATCTTATCAGACTGACTCTCCTTGGTTTCCTCTAGATCTTTCCCATTCTTCCACAGCACTCAAACCAATGATATATTCCTACACTAATGATGTTTCTCACTATGATCCAAAATCGTGTAAGAATATCCTCAAAGGGCACACCAACACAGTTCTGATTGTCTATTATGTTAGTCACATGGGAAGGTTCTGTATGATATCTATAAAGCTAAAAAATTTGTAACACATTATGCAAGGAATTTTAGTACTGTGGAAGGGAGAAAAGATACACCACTGGACCGACCCTTTCCACTATTTCTAGTAGCCCAAAAAACCTAGGTCATCGCTTCCCCTATTTCCTGACATGGAATTTTCCCAATATAGGCTTCACCTAATGGAAAACATGAAGACCAACCTCAACTTCCATATGCCCTCTCCGATGGTCAGCATAATATGTCAAGCTTCTATGTGCGGTCACCAACCACTGTCTGATCATGTGAACCTACCCAGATGTATCATGCCTAAGACTATGCACACCATGTGTTAATTCACCTTTCTCTAGTAAAAAAAGAAGTAAATTTCCAATAATTCCATAAAAATACTCAAAATGATCCATTTGGATTAATTATTGGAATATATTATTGTATTAAAACTCTATGAGTTCCATAAGTTTCTCACTTAAACCATGAAAATCCAAAACAAAGGCTTATAACATATACTAAAGAACTCAAATAGTCCGCATAGATTGACCATCTATATGAGGATGATAGGATATGCATAAAATAACTCATGATCCCAAGGATTTATAAAGACCCTTCTAGAATTGTGATGTGAAAGGAGGATCTTTGTCATAAATGAAACACCATGGAACACCATGAAACCAAACAACTTCATGCATATAAAGAATGCCCATATCATCAACATTTAATATTTCCCTAATAGGTAATATGCTGGATAAAATAGTCAGTTGATCCACAAAAACCCATAAAATTTCATACATATAGGTTTTCCTTGATAATATTATCACAAAATCCATTGTGACATCATCTGATTTTCACTTATGAATGGGTAAATTCAACAAAATCCCAACTGGACTCTAATGCTCAAATTTCACCTACTGACAAGAGATGCATATATCCAAAAAGCTTCCCACCTCTTTAGTTGTTATTTACCACTAGTATCGTCTATGTAGATCACGATACATCATTGATAAATGACGATGCACTACCCACCTAGAGTCACAAAACTACCTCATTATATTCTCATGAAATAATGTATGAACCCATACTCCACCATAGAGAATAAGTAAATTTCCACTATCAGGAAAACATCCTAATGGTGCCTACCATACAAATAATCTGTCTCTCAGAAATGATCCCTTCAAATATGATAGCTAAGTAGTATTAATCTAGTCCAAAATCATGGTTATAACATTTGTCCATGTCAGATCTAATTTCTGCTGATATCCCTGAAAATCCATATGTGTGTCCACATAGAGGACCATTATCCAACAGTCATCACATGACTTCTGTATTGCCTCTTTATGTGTCATTGGACTCAATGTGTCAGAAACCACTTTTCCCTTACATGGTGTATAAGCCAAATCAATATAGAATGATTAAATATACTTATCCCACCTCCTCTGTTGATGGTCAAGGTCCCACTAATAAAATATATACCTAATTCTATTATACTATTTTTATACAAAAAACCTCTTACACATGATATAATGTCTCCAACATCTCAGGGCATGTAACATAAGTGATAAATATAGATCGTGAGTACGATAATTCCTCCCATGCAGTTTTAGCTACCTAGATCCATAAGCGACAACTTGATCCTCCATCATTAGAACTCCTCTAAGTATGTAGAGGGATCTGTCATAGTACATGGTATATACAATTATAGTCATAATAAAAGTGGGGATAAATGTTGAGGGAAACCTACATTTCGGCTCATGAAAATCACTCTTTCGTGGATTAGACCAAGTAAACTTCACCCCATTATTGGTCAGCCAATATACTGGTGCTACCAAACAAGAGAAATCATGGATAAAATACCAATAATATCATGATAAACCTTGAAAGATATGAATTTCAATGATGTTCTTGGGTTTTTTTCCAAGATACAATTGTTGTGTGTTTCTCTGGGTACATTAACACCCTCTCTTTCATAACCTATACCTAAAAAGATACCACAATGAGGGGAGATAGATAATGACCCATGATTTCAACCTCCAGTAAGCACCAGATTAGAGACTAGCACCGAGGGTATAAAAATCTCAGAATATGAATGGAATTTCTTTCGATATGAGAAAACAACTGGGAGATAGAATGAATCAACCAAAAACAAATCTATGAAATTAATTTTAGAAAACCCATACCATCCCATAAAGCATGTATAAATTAAATAGATATAAACAAAATACTCCAATGTAAATACCCAAAAATAAATCTAAATAAGTGATACAACATCTTCCCAATGGTTCGGGGTAGTAATTCCGAACATGTTCCACATAATCCTCCTGGAAACCTGGAAACTATTTTATATAATATAATTAGAATTACATCAACAAGGGTACCTTGCACCACTTTCCCCTGGCATGCCACATTCACACCCCAACATAGTACATCCTGGTTCTACCATCACTTCTTGTATACCATAGTTCCCTACTAGAATTATTACAACACACCTCGGCTACATACACCTAGGCTAGCCTCCCCACAAGAATTACCACATCACATCTTGCAAAAAAATCATGGGCCACATCACATCTGAAACCATAACCAATGTAGTAGGGTATTGTGAACATGTAGGACATCAATATCGTTCACTCCTCTTACCATGCCTGACCACCACCATAAGCCAACCCACAAGCATAGTCACGTCTATCCCGAAAACACATGGGCCATCATTTATTTCCCAAAGACACATGGGATATCACAACCAACAATTAATGCACTAATAGACCATTGACCATTATTTTTTGTGTTATACCTACCTATTCTGGAAGAGAGATTAAGAAAGAGTGGGTTCTTATCCATCCATAATCCTTACCATATCTCCGGAAAAACAGCCCCACATTACTATGTGGGTGTCGACACATAGTGATCAATATGGGTGGGATGTGTATTGAAATCTCAAGAATATGAATGTTTATATATACATAGTATCAAACAATCAATACCAACCTATGGGTTCACAAAAAAACTAACCAACCCACAACACCATCACTTATTAAACCTCATCTAAATTAATAGAACCACAAAAAAGACACAAACCCGATTTCAAATTTCCAACCAATTCCATTATACAGGTCATTATTTTCATTATTTATCTTCAACCATTTTTAATCACACAACCCATTATTTAATTATTAGTTAACAATTTTGATCCTACATAGAAAACCATCCCATATCATTTCAAACATTTTTAAACAATTATTTTTTTATTTGACCACTACCCAGACATCTAAAAAAACACAACACCATATCAAAAATAGAACAACATACCTCCAAATTTATTCCCCAAAATCCAGGCCAAACAACCACCACCTCACAAACCCAAAAGCATGAAAAAATAAAAAACCATCATGGTAACCCAAAATTATGGCCCAAAAACCATAATCCCTACATTCCATAATTACAAACCACATTCCAAAAAGTATGGTAACACATAAAAACACATAAATATCATATTATTTGTTTAAAACGGGGCTTTATCACATTTTATCTATTCTTGGGGGTGTTATCACATTAGTCATAATCCAAGGGTACTCATTTCATTAGCCAAATGTTTTTTGTTTATCAATTTCCATTTCATGGTTATGTAAAAAAATCACAATATGAATAAAATTCACAAAAAATATCATCCAGTGAAAACAAATCCCCCTATGAACAACAATTTTTAGTTGGGCCACAAGCCAGTACAATCGAAAATGTCACAATAACAATAAAGACGTAAAAACAGGAGAAACAACTCTATTTTCCATTTCATTTTCAAATAACCAAATTTTTATCTATAATTAAGTCAGAACAACCACAACCAATATGTAAAACAAGAAACATTATCTAGTATGATACACAATAAAGTGAAATGGGGGATTTCCTACCTCAATAAAGATTTACCAACACACCATGCACTACATGGAAATGAAAAACACCCAAAAACCACAACCACACCATTGGAACATAGATCCACCTACACCGCACTAATGAACCATCAAAACATATCCCAAAGATACATCCCAAACCAGACCACCCCACCGCAGTGAAACTCAAAATAAAACAAAATTAAACCAACCATGAAAGGGAGAATAACTCACCACAAATACACCATGGACTTCCAATAGGGATCAACTGAAACCATTAAAATAAAGAGGGAATAAGATCAAATTATTCTCTCTTTCGGGAGCCTTGGGTTTTTCAAAAATGAGATATAGAAGAAGACATAAATGGAAGAATGAAAATTAATCCAGAATCTAACATTAAAACAACACTCCATTAGGGGTTTAAATGACATGTAATCCCCTTTAACATCATGTAATCCCCAGGGTTCAATTTCAGGGAAAAACACATCACCTTTTTATTATTTAAGCCTAACAATATATACATCCTGAATTGGCCCATATAAATCTATGAAACTAACTATCACGTCAAGTAATACACTCGCACTATGTGTATTTCTTGTACCAGCTCTAATGAACCTCCAACATCCAGTGAAAACTCATGAAACCACCCTCAAACACATCCGACACTCAAAACCAAAAAAGTAATAGATTGGGAGGACATTAAGGACTATATTAGATATCTCTAAAATGATTTTAACCCTCAAAATCTAAAACCCACCCTACAATGAAAGAGGTGTGAACAACCACCATGAATGATACCTATCAAGGATCTCATCACAACTAAAATTCTAGAAAAATCCAAACATGTCAACCAAAATGAACAGAAAACAAATTTCCCAACCACACTACCACACAACCACAAAAAAACCATATCAACCTCCCTGAAGACAAAACCAAAAACTACTTCAAATATTAAACCACACCATCCCAAAAACCCAAATCATGGAATTATATCTTTATTGTCATGATAGTATCCGTTATTGGTGGTGTAGACTCACCTGCATGAGTTTAATCGCATCACCATTAATGTGTGTTGATTAGGAATTAGGACCTACAAATTCCAAATGTCAGGAATTTATTGCACATAACATAACACACAAAACAAGGAAAATAAATCATTTGATAAAACAAAAAGGTCTCAAAAATCACATTCCAAAAAAATAAAGCCCATAAAAACTCAAAAAAAACATTGGGTACTTCGAATGAATCTATGTGTCTTTCTTCCAAGTACTCTACTCCAGTAGATCATGCCTCCACAACGTATGAACAAATTAAATGGTCCGTCAACATACTGACATCTCCTATCAATCCAAGATTTATATTGGACACTCCACGAACATCGTATTATCCTCAATATAAAACTCTCCCCATTAAATGAAACGGGAGTCAATATGAAGATACTAATTGAGATAATAGATGTGGAAGATGTCAGGGGTCCTCTCTAACCGAAGTAGAAACACCTGCTAATACACCACCTCACCGACTCACCCCAACACCTCAAAAGGCCCATTAAACCTACATGAAAGATTACCCACTCATCCCAAACTATGCTCCCCATATCAATGTGAAACCATTAATAAAACGTTTCCCTGACCATGAAATCCCAGGGCCACCTTCAGTGACAAGCATAAGACTTATACGGATTTTGCGCTTTTTCCATCCTCTCATGAAAAAGATGAACCTTTTCTATTATGATCTGCACTACATTGATTCCAAGAACACATATCTCCCTAAACATGATCCATCTCAATGCAGAACGACACGATGTTCCATACATATCATAAAATCTGGTCGCACAAATGGAAGATTGATGTCTATTATTATAATAAAACTCTGAAAAATGTATGTGTCACACCAAATATCCACTAAAGTCTAGGTCACATGATCACAACATATCCATCGATGTCGGGATAGTCCATCCCATCTTCTTATATGTATGATGGTGGAAAGAAGTGTTAAAATTTATCTCAGTGCCAAAATCATGCTACAATCCGCTAAAGACTTGTTAGGTGAAAAAGCATCCTGATCTAAGATAATGGACCTAAAAACCACATGCAAATGCACCACCTCATCTATGTTCCACTTAGCCAAATAATCAACTACACTTTACTCATTGATCACTAAGAAGTAGAATGATTTTTTCAAACAATCCATGATTAGTTAGATGACATCACAACCTCGCTAAATTCCAGGTAACCCTGTGATTAAATACATCTATATGTCAACCCATATCCTCTTGGTAATATCTATGGGTTTAAAAAACTACATAGAACATAATGGTTGGCCTTTACCTATTAAAAATAAAATCACATCTCCCTGAAATCCACCATAGCCTATTTCATTCTTGATCAGAAAAACAGCATCCCAAGTCCATTTTATATCTGGTTAACACCCAGGTGTAAAAAATGTTTGTTCTATACAAAACCTAAAGTACTCCTTCATGCATCATAGTCAGTACAAAAATCCTCCCATGAAAAAACAACTAGTTTCGACAATCCTCCGACAATACCTTTCGAACTTCATCCTGGCCAACACTATCACACATAACCTCTGCCTCTATGTATCCTCATGGAGACTCTAATGGACTCTGAAACCGAGAATATTCCACTGTTATCTTATGAAAATATCCTCTAATACTATCTACCCTTTCATTTATGTGAAATATTACATGATCCTTAATTTCTCTCCAATCAAACATAGAATCTAAAACAACACACTTCCACAACATCCTTCTCAATGTTTGGGACACAATATTCCCCTTTAATGAGATTTAGAAGATATCAAAATCGTAATCATTTAAAAAATCCATCCACCTTCACTATCACAAGTTCGTATTATTCTAATAAAAGATATACCTCAATCTATTCTGATCCATCAGCACCACAAAGTGCTCCATATTTAGATAATGTCACAAAACATTTTGCACAAACACAACCTCTAATAGATCCAAATAATGGGTGGAATATTTTTTCTTGGGGGGTCGTAACTTCCTAGACCCATAAGGGATCACTACCCTCGATTGCATGAACCTGGATGCCAAAACAAAATGGGAATCATCACAAAACACCTCAAACATCACCCCTCCTTAGGAAACAGAAGAACTGGATAACTGACCTTCATATCCTTCAGTTAATTAAAGGTTTCCTATCACTGATCATTCCACACAAAAGATTAGTATTTCCTTATAAAACTTTTCAATGGGGATATGAATTGAGAGAAATCGGGTACAAACCTCTGAAAATATCTTGCGAGACCAAGGAAACTGTAAACCTCTTTAACATTCTTAGGTGATTTCTAGTAAAAAAATTCTTCAACCATCAATGGGTCTACTACCACATCTTGTTGAAAAACCTCATGGGTGAGGAAATGTATTTCTCATGTCGAGAACATATACTAGGACAACATTCTATAATTCTTGTGGCATTGAATAACATGAAAGATAGTTCTAATATGCTTGGCATGATTCTCCATTGACTTTGATTATATTAAGATATCCAAAATTAATACAATGATGAACCGATCTAGGATCACAGAGAACATTGAGTTCATAAGCCCCATGAACATAGTTGGTGTGTTCTTAACAATGAATTCCATGACTACAAACTTGTAGATCTCATACCTACATTTTAATGTAGTCTATGGGATATCTCTCCCCTTTGCCATCAAATCATAATATGAAAACTAAAGTTCATTCTTAGAAAACCATATTTCCACTCTCAACATATAGAAATGATAATAAATCCTTGGAAGGGTATAATGATTTTTGACCATCACTTGATTCATCCTCTGGTAGTCATTACAGAACCACATAATGCCAACCTCCTTCTTGGAGAACAAAACTATATCTCCTCACGACATCACACTTGGTCTTATAAAAACCATCTACATCATATCATCTATATCAATACGCATATCCCACAACATAAAAGGTTCCATTCTATAAGAATCTTTCAAAATTAGAGAACTTCAAGGCTTAATGTCTATCCCAAACTCAACATCATGTTGAAGGTGTAGCACCACAACCTCCATGAAAAAAACAACCAAGAATTCCCCATCGATCATTGGGACCTCAACTATCCTTGCATCCTCTGGTTCCACTGAAAATTCATCCATTAAACAACGAAGGGGCTCTACATGTCAAGTACTCACTTGATAACCTAGCTTACCAACAAAAACAACATGCTGAACATCCACACCTAAAAATATGCTTCTCCAATATAATTAGTTGGTAAAATCACGTACAAAATATAACCAATTGATGTCATGGATGAAATTGTGTTGTTGCATCTGTAGTAAGAAAAGATCCACATAGGAATGATGCAACCACATCATCAGTATACACGCCGACACACATAGAAAAATCTTGTATGGCCTCCGAATGGCATATTCAATACCAAGGTATCATGATTCGTATCTACATGTAATCCCAATGAATGTACTAGAGAGGGTGCAATAAAAGAGCATGAATCTCATTAATCAAACAAGGCAAAAACAATTGTAGTAAAAAAACTGATTATACCTATGATAATATTTGGCCTCTCATGAACTACTACCTTGATTGTATGTAAATAACCACCCCAAACATCTATACCTCTGAACTGAAAACCACCTCTATGGCCACGCTCAAGTCCCTGCCCCTAAATGCAAGGAACATCCTGATGTCAACCTCTACCTACTCCATCTCCCATATACAGAGTACAAGACTGATTCCCTTACTATTAGAATAGTTTCCCTGTAAACAACTAATGAGTCTAGAACTGAACCTATCCACCTACCCCAAAATCAGTTATTTAGGAACCACTACGCACTGATTCTGGAGATGATCAGGAACCCCAAAACCAAATCATTATGGCAGAAATATCCAAGTAAAATATGAGAAACCACTATCCCTAAAAGGCTAGAAAAGAATCATCTAAGTTCAACTCCCTACAAGTAGAAACCTAAAACATCCTAGTGCCTAATAACAACAATTGATAACCCTTACAGTCAAGGAACCCTATTGGATCCACTCTTTTAGTAAACCTCATTGTGAGTGTCCTCACTCAATTGAAAATTCCTTCTTCTGAACCTCCAGATATGTTGGAAATATAAATTTATTAATTGGATACTGGATAGATGGATAATGTACCTCCTCATGAAGTTTCTCAATTGAATCCAAATCTCGAAAAATATCCAGTTAAAAAAAATATGTTCCTTAAAACTGGTTCACAACTCCCGCACTGACATGCCCCCAACAGAAGAGAAATAATGTATTGCCTCTTTACTTCCATCATAGTCGATGAAATGAAATATCTCCAGAAATCATTATGGAAGTCAGCCCACATAACATCTACATCCCTACACTCTCCTAGATATAACATCCTCCACTGATTTATATCTCTCCACATCTAGATGAATTCCAAAGGGACATAATACTCTTTCGAGGCCCAGATCAAACTAAAAGTGATCTCGAGGTCCTCCATCCATCTCTCTAACTCCAATTATAAAAAACTAACCTCGTATATTAAGAATTACTTCTATTGGAAATAATGAAATTCCATATTCCTATCTTCATCTTCCTATGCCAGAGCAATCCTATAGTGGTCAACCAGATCATCATTTTAGATCTCAATTACATGAGCAAGAAGCATATGAAGAATTGGAGCCATATTTTAAAGAAAACAAAAAAAATCCTATTCCTGATAGGGTGGAATTTTTATGAAGATTCATTTTAATTAACTTTCACTATTTTATCAATTTTAACCTTCCAAAAAACAACCTAATTAAAAAAATGAAGACATGAATTGTGATGCATGTACCAATCATAGGTCTTAGTCCTCCAATCTGGTCTACCTCACATGGCCATTCAATAAGATCTATGTCTATGCATTGGATCATAGGGGCCCTAAAATACTATTTCCTAGCATATCTCCCTAGCCTAGATCACACACAAAGGTCAAATAGACCTATTTCCATACCATCAGATGAAAATATCACTAAGCCTAACTCCAAATTCCATATTATCTCTCAAACATCAGCATTGATAATATTTCTTCATGACCCCATCCCTGAAATGATACTAAAATGATGGGTGATATAGAATGAATCCTGAGTCCCACATCTAGTAGGCCTCAGGTTGGAGACTAGCAGAAAGGCTATAAAAATCTCACAATAAGGGAGGAATTTTCCTCTTTAAGAAAAGAAGACTGAGAGATAAAATGAATCAACCGCAAAAAAATCCATGAAATAAATATATGAAAACCCATACCATCCCATAATGCATGTATAAATGAAACATATACAAACAAAAGTCTCCAAATTAAATACACAAAAGTAATGATAAATTCGTGACACAACAATTATCCATAGGTATAATCTAGTAATTCCCAACATGGTGTACATAATCCGCATGGAAACCTGAAAATAGTTTTTTATACATAAGGTGATCATTGAAGTGTAATCCATATGTAAAATAAAATCTCTCATAAAAATCTGAAATAATCATACCAATGCTCTTATGAGAAAATAGTATAATAAAACAACACCTATAAAGGTATACTAACCAAACCCACAAAGGCACACTCACCAAATAACACAATCTAGGTAATATAATATAATAGGAATCACATAAATAATAGGTACCCCTCACAACTTTCCCACTGGTATGACCCTCCCAAACCCCAATGTCGTATATCCTAGAGATCCCATCCCTTCTATATACCACACCGACCAACATGAATGATCACAACACATCTTTACCAAAGACACCAGGGCCTAAAACCCCACAGTCACAACCAAATCACATGTCTCATGAAAACACATGGGCCATGACACATCCACATCCACAACCAGAGTAGTGGGGTATCATTGACTTGTAGGAAATCAACCTCATTCCTGACTACTACCAGGAACGACACCCAC
This sequence comes from Viscum album, assembly GCA_963277665.1. NCBI lineage: Eukaryota > Viridiplantae > Streptophyta > Magnoliopsida > Santalales > Viscaceae > Viscum > Viscum album. The sequence goes on from OY728161.1 coordinate 436,067,216, forward strand.
CAAAAGATGCCCCAGAATCTCAGTCGCGTCTCTCCTGAAAACAAATTGGTCGTCAAATCTATCCCACAGACACCTGGGAAATCATATCAAACATTTTATGCACTAAAATCCCTTTGGTCATCATAGCTTGTACAATACCTAGCTCTCCTAGAATGGAGAGTGGAAAAGAGTGGCTATCGAGTCATGGTTAGTCCTCAATGGCTGTTAGGACCCCCCCCCCCCACATGGAATTGAAGGTGTCGACACATAGTGCTCGACATGGGTGGGTTGTGTATAAAGAGATAAGAATATACAAGTATACATACATAATATAAAACATTGAAGATGAACCAATGGGTTTACAAACAAACTCACCCACCCACAACTACATCAGTTTTCCTTCCACATCAAAATGACTAACACCACACAAAATGTGACAAAAACGATTTCAAATTTTAATCCAATTCCTTTTTATCACCTCATTATTTTAATTATTTATCATTTACCACACATAATAATAAAAATTGTTATTTAATTATTCATTAAAAATTTCAAAACCATTTTCCAAACTAACCCATGTCATTTAATAATTATTAAACAATTTTTTATTTATTCATCCACTACCTGAGCATCATGCACAATAAAACTATATATATCAAATATATAAACGTACTATCACCTTGGTTCCCCAAATGAATGTCCAAAAAACCACCACCTCACCTCCAAAAAATCTCTACCAAACAAAAAACAATCTCGCCACCTAAAAATCATGGCCCAAAAACCATCATCCACACATTTCCAAACCACACATTGCCATACTAAAATCAGGGTAACGCATCACAACACATCAATATCATTTTGAATATTTACAAAGATAATTTTATTGCATTCAACATTACTTTAGAGGAATTATCACACAAGCTATAATCCCAAGGAAACTATTTCATTATCCAAATATACATGGCTAATCATTTTACATTTTATGGCGGTATAAAAAATAATCACAATAGGAAACAAAGTAACAAGACATATCATCCATTGAAAAAATTCTTCCAATGGGAACAATTTTCAGTAGGACAACAAGCCCGTACAATACACAAAATAACAAATAATAATAAGGATTTAAGAGCATTCGAACTGAAACCCTCTACCCTATTCCATTTCAATTGAACAATTATTTATCCTTAATTTATGTAGAAAAATCATAACCCATAGGTAAAAAAAATAAAACTCCTCACACATGATACAAAATTAAGCGAAATGAGGGATTCTCTAACTCAAAGAATCTTTACCTCATCATAATACATAGTAGTGCGAAGAAGAAGTCCCAAAATCCTCAACCACACCATAGAAACAAGGATTATCCTATACCAACCCAATGATCCATCAAAATGTATACCAAACACATAATCCAAACCAAACCACACCACCATAGTGAAACCCCGAAGAATAATGGAAGAATAACAACCAATAAAGGGCGAAGATATTACCATAGATCAACCATATATTTCCAATACTGATGAACCAAAAAATATAGAAAATTGGGGATAAGAGGGTATGTATGTATCGTTGGGGCGGAAATGGTTCACCCAAAATGACAGAATGAAGATTAAATGGGAAAGAGAATGAAAATGAATCCCAAAAAGAACATTAAAAATACACTAAATCGGGGTTTTACGCACCATATAATACCCTTTCATATCATCTATCCTTGAGGTCTAGTTTCAATGAAAAAATGCCTTATTTTTATAATTTAGCCCAAAAAAAACACTTAATGGATTGGCCCTCAAAAATCCACAAAACCAACTTTCACAACATGTAATACACTTACAAGACATATATTCCCTACAGAAGCTCGGTTGGACCTGTAGATTCAAATGAAAACACTTGGAACATCCCCTGAACACCTACAATGCTCAATAATGGTGATGTAATTGAATAGGATAGAATGTACCATTACATCTACCTTTGAGATTACATTCACTAAGAAGTGAACATTATTAATCCAAAAATATCCTTTGGATTACTGGGCATAAAGTCGATGCTCTCTCAACGTACTGAATATTATTTCATGAAGTTTAACATAATACTCTACTACCTGGGAGTACACTAAGATATCATTAACAGAAAACACAAAAAATAGGCCGAGAAATTGATGAATGATCCTCTTCATTAAGGCTATGAATACCACAAGCGCATTAGTAACCCCAAATAGCTTCCCAACAAGTTAATATATTTCATACCTGCTTCTAAAAGTAGTCCTAGGAATATCTAATAGTCTAACACTTAACTGATGATATCCAGATATCAAATTAATCTTGGATGAGAACTTATAACCTATAAAGTGATTGAAATCATCATCAATGTGTGAAAGAGGATACCATTTTTTGTCCTCTATATGGTTCAACATTCGATAATCCACACATAAGAACAAATATTCATCATCCTTTTGGAAAATAAAACTGAAGAACCACAAGGAGAAGTTCTAGTTCAAATGAATAATTTACATTATAGACCATCCAACTAAACTTTATACTCTTGAATATCTATTGGTTCCATTTGGTAAGGCGGTATAGAGATTGTCTCTGCTCTCGGCACTAACTCGATTGAGAAATCATTCTATTGATCAGGTGGTAATCCATACAAATCATCCGGAATGAAATCCTAAAAGTGGTCAACCACTAGAAGAAAATAATATTTCCAAATTTCAACATCATTTAGAAAATGACTTCTGATCTAATATGTGATACAATCCAATCATAACAGAATTTTCCCAGCATAACTCACCTAAAGATCCAACTCTCCATGGTGAGGATATGTGCTTCCTTATAGAGATAGGAAAGTGAATTTACACATGTAATAATCGATATGAGCCTAGAATATAACGAAACAACAAATGCAAAAAATCATGTCAAAACTTATCATTAACCATATGAACGATTTCGAAAAAAATGGTAACCACCAATCTATAGAGGACACTCTTTACAAAGTTTGATATTCTCTGACCTCACTCTCAATGGTGTGTTAATGGTAAAAAAATCATCTAGAGACTTCCAAATCTAATCCTAAACTGTTGACAAAAAGAGTTGATAGAAGAAATTATGATGCTCTAGTATAAAAAAACAAAATCTAAGGTAGATGGTACATGAGTCGTACCTCTTAATATAGATGGTTTTGCATCATCATTAGCTAGAGTGGTCCGTGTAATGTGAAATTGACTTTTCCCACTCCCTTAGGATAGTACCTAACTACCCTGAGCTATTTCCATTTTTTTTGTACTTCTACTCATGCAATGAGATACCATGTCCCTTGCCTCATCCTGAACGGCCTGTAGAACTCTAGTGACCAGGTTGTTGAGCTGTAACTAATCCCCTTTCCAAATCTGGTTCGATCCCTAATCCTCTTCGAATGGACTTTTATGAAAAAACATAGAATCTATAAATATGACCCATTATTCCACAAATATGACAATTGACTATGGGGTAATAACATTGTGGGTTATTATTACCAAATATGCCACACTGATAGAAATGGAATGGAACACAGTCATGAGATATTTTTCTACTTCCCTAACTGATCTTCCAACTAATTAATTGATTTAAAATCTCATAATGGTTCTTCTTACTACTCGAAAAAGAACTCCTATATTGAACAACTAATACAGCTTGGCTGATGCTAGATTCCTCTGTTAGATTCTCTTCTTTTGATGATTGCACGATTCATCATGTCTTTAAAACATCATAAATGTAAGGTGTTTATGTACGACCTAATATCATAGAGAAGATCATACTAGAAATTCCTCACCCTAGAGATCTCATCAGTTTCTATAGATAGAGTAAACCACTATTGGTTTGTAATATTTCTAGCTTATCCCAAAGATAGCTCACCAAACTGCATATCTTCCTTTAGAATATCTCACCAATTAATGGTGGATCCAAAATGAATATATTCATAAAGAATCACCCTACTATCCATGTTTTTCATGAGATGCTTGAAAATATTCGGGACTAATTCAATCTAGAGATCGAATGCCTGGGGGCCCCCTTCCCCATTATGCATTGGAAGATAGTGAATCTGAAAGAATCTGGTCAGCTCATACATCGAAAGAATAGTATTAATAGTCACCTATTCCAGGGATCGTATAAATAGCAAGAATATATTTTGAAGATGAATGTCCATCCTTGCCTCATTAACTATAGGAATAATAGGTTTACCTGCATTAAAATCATGTTTATTTTCACTTCCCTAGGACTCAAGTCAAAGATGATGGGGAGGAAATTTCTTGACAAGAAAAGAACACACCTTATAGATCTGGATAGCATAATAATCAGCCTAATAGGTGAATGAAATATATAATCTCTAACTATTGGTCTCTATAGACATGGATTAATATTATTATATCACGAAAAGACAACTTATTTCATTTTTAATTTGAAATATATATATATCATATTAACATTCAAAAGGAAATATATATTACATACAAATAATAGATATGACACTATCATGAGAAATCCATATAAGTATATCTTGATGTGCCTATTATGATTAATGTGTTCTTATATCACACTATATCGGGCCACGAATAAAAATATCAAGAAACAACAACCACAGAAAACAATTAAATAAAAAAATTGAAATAACTTCAAATGTAACTAGCATACAATACAAACAACAATCTCATCCCTGAGCACTCTGTTTCCCCCGTACATGGATTAGCTACCCCAATGAACAATATCATTACCAAGTACCAAAACATCATATTATCCTTTTTACCTTTCCCTCATAGGAAGTCCAAAGATAAGAAAAAAAAGTCTCATTTGATACCACTTTTAATCATACTCCAATTAGACACACTCTCACATGTCTAGAAAGGTTTGTATACTAGTCCTCATCTGCACCTCCCCATATTTCAATGGATTCCGACATGTAGAAGGGCTGTGAAATTTATATTGTGTAAAATATAACCCATTTTATGAAGTGTCATAGAAGTAGAAAAAATAATAATAAACCGTAAATAATCAATATAAAGACATATCGAAAGAAAAAAAATCCAACTTAATAATAAAACAATAATAATATAATATTGTAATGATGTTTTGGAATGTTACTAAATATCATGATAGAATAGTAAAAAAATAATACTTGAAGACTCAAATAAATGACTCGAATTACAAGGTCTCAAAACCCATGTCTATCACATCTCTAAACTCTAGCCCATTTGAAAATAAGAAATCAATAGCATGGTCCTTTTCCATTTTCCAAACCAGCATCCACTTATTCTTCATGGGTACCAAACAAAATTACAAATAGGGTGTGATTAATACTCGGTAGAATAACACCTTCATGTCTAAAATAATAGTTTGATAAGATGTGTACTTCATAAAGTGTTAATCAAGTGTATTAATAATTTAACAATTAATATAATACAAAAACAGCATGCTTCAGCTCCGTGAAGGAATATATTAGGGCATTCATTAAGACCATGCCAACCATAACCATATAAGCAAGGTAAATAACATATATCGATTCTATCCTAAAATATTTCATAGCATGTCTTATGATAATTCCAACCATAACCATGTAAACATGATATAGTCCCAACTATTTGGTTCAATGACCTATCAGCATTACAAATTCTAGGTGAAGGCCCTATATGGATAGATCATGGGACTAGGCATAGACCACTCTTTATAGGAATTAAATCATGGGACTGGGTCGAGTCCACTCAGTATCAGCATCACAACATACAAGAGTGCAATTTCTATTGCCGAGTTTGATATATAAGCATTAAAACATGGAGCAAAATCCTCACATATATCATGGATATCACAATATCACATCACAATTCATAATGGTTAATTATGAAAACTACCATTCTTATTTAATATTCCACTTGAAATTTAATTGAAAATTTATTAAAAATCATATCAGTAATAAATAAGCCAAAATTTAGTAAGTCTATAAAAATAATTACCCATGGTTTCAGGTCATGATAATCATACTTTAAAAAAAATTACAATTCAATTATAATCCTTGTCTGATCACCCCATGGGTAGCTGCATAGTAGTTAAAATTCCATTTGAAACCAATGGACTTCACCGAATAATCTCATTCATTTATTTAATTAATTTTGGTTCACACAATGATGATCTAGTTAAAATATTTTTTATACATGGTAATTCTAAAACAATAGGGTTAATATTAAGACCCATACCTTTAATCAACAACCCAACAATTCTTCCAACCATAAATTCCCCTAAGGAAGAAGGTGGAGATGATTTCAAATAGGTTAAAATATGAAAACTAATGAAGATGAAAACAAAAAATGCAATCATTAAAGGGATTTCACAACAACAGTTGGACAATAAGTATGAGAATGAAGAAACCTAAACAAAAAGACATAATATAGATTTATCGCACAACTAAGATGTCTAAAATGGAATTTAGTACCCCAAAATTAATTGTAGAATGACATAGGTTTGATAAGAGAAGCACAAAAGCTGAAGCATTGAGAATTCATCTCAAAAAAATGTTTAAAATATAAGGTCGTGAATTTACACAATGTGCAATGTGGTTAAATTTCATGTAAATGTTTTTAATGTAATATGTAAAAAACCCATCACCTTAAATTTATTTAACTAAGACTCGTAAACAATTACATGACATGAAATCCCCTTACATGGCCTATAAATGTCCTTCAGTTTATTTTTTAGCATAATTTCCTTTTAACAAAATTGAACCTCTTTTAAATCATCTCAACTCACTAAGAACCCATGAAACACACAACCCATTTATAACCAGACTCAATTAAGTCAAACAAGAAGTCAACCCCGAACAATAAGTCACATTCTCTAACAATTATATCCTCATGCATACTCATAGTTATTTCATAGGTTTCCTTGACAACCCAGAATATTTCCTTTGAAATGGAAAAAATTTATAATGAAAACAAATTTGAATGAAAAGATCAATGTAAAACTCAGATAGAGATTTACCAAAAAAATATGGGATCTTACACCTCGTTAGGTATGGTATTATAGTTTAGAACTCCCATACCTAACCATTATCCATGCACATGGTATGGTTCCCACTATGAGATTTTAGAGCGGTGGCATGGTATCAGTGAATAGTAAAGTGTGAATCTTCCTCAAATGTCACACATGCTTCACCAAGTAGTAAGTCCCAGAAAATTTATTGATGTTGTGATTTGGAATAATGGATGAGTAGATAATTTATTAAAGACTTTTTATTTCTGAGGCACCCATGTTCTACTTTAGGGATGTGGCACACAACATGGTAGACAACAGCAGACATCCCGAGGCTTTTGGTTCTTCGAGATTCAATAATTTCTAATAAGATCCAAACCATCATACACTGGTGCTTACATGATTGGGACTTCCATGAATAAAATTGAGTTATTATTATAAAGAATATATGGATTTTCTGTGCTTTTCATTTTCTTCGAAACCTCTAATAGTAGGATTTTTGTGTTGCGAGGTTCTTTTATATTTCATTGTTGGTTTGGGGGAATCCAACTAGTTGAGTTTATACTCACCCATTCATGATATCTTTTCCAAAAAATGTTCTGCCTATGTGGACGTAACATATTTGTAGATATTTTCTTAGAATATTTGGAGCTAGTGTGGCTTGTTTGTAGAAAACTCTAGATGATGCATGTTTGTACGTGAGGGAGAAAAGAGGATCTTCAGGTTTAGGGAAAAAATAGAATCAGTTAGGCCCATGTTCAATAAAGATTTTTCATTAACCTATTTCGATTTAAGCTCAGAAATATATGAAATAGATAGAATAAAATTTATGATATTGTATCATCACATTGTATTTGTAAATAATTGTATTCAAGATAAATAATTACCTTTGATTTGAACTAATTATTAATTAATGATTCGATTGACATACAACATCAAACAACCATCATGTTATAGTAACCAATGACAGATTCTATCTAGATATCGACTCCATATGCTCCAAAAAACTTCAGAAATCGAAGTATAATTATTTTGGTGGTAGTGTAGATGGTCAAATTCATTCACTAATTGTTGTTGTTTACAATAAGATCCTTTTGGATGAGTAGTAATAATTTTGGTGGATTTGGAGGATCACTCTCCATTCTTGAGAGAGTTATATTATAAGTTCTAATGTGAACCGATCATTAAATTTCCCAATATGACGTCATTTTATCTGAATATTAAATAAATTAAATTACGATCCATACTAGAATCATAATTATTTAGAGTCTTTGGAATCTTTGATACACTAAAAAGTAGTACTTAAATGATTTGTATCATCTACCACTAATTTATTCACAATTATCACCATTCTTAGACAAACAATACACAAAACCATTATTCATATCTAGGGGAAGAGCAAACATAGTAAAGGGTGAGATCAAATTCTCAGTATCGGTAAATAATTTATACATCAATTAATGATCATTTCATAATGTAACATGATTATATGAGTATTTGAGGAAGAGATTAAAATTTAAAAAATTTACCCATCTATTCATTGAACATAATCATGATTCATTAAAAAAAAGATGTAATTTCATAAAACATTAAGTATAATGTAATAAATGAAGATGGGCCCTGCAGGTATTACATTGGTATAAGATAATGATATAAAAGGGTTGCATAACGTGTGGTATAATCATAATCATAGAAATATTTTTTCAAAGATACCCACCATTAATTTCATCAAATGTTTATATTGGGATATACAATATCACAATGATATTTAAAAATACCATTATGTTCAATACCATATATGATATGAAACAACAAGATTAAATAAACCATGAAAATTAGTATTTAAACCCAAATGTTATAAAATAGTCATTGAATTAGAGGTTATTAATAGAGGTAATCATGTATTGAAATATATATAATGGTACTAATCAGAAATAAATTATTTAAAATTTCATTGTAAATAAGAACTAAGATTTTTGTATACTCATTTTACTCTTCAAAAATTTGTTTTTCTTAAAATTGTTTTAAGTTAATTATTTGAGAAAATATAAAAATTAATTTAATCCAATTTTATAAACATTTAATGATAAAAATTATATACTATTTAAAATCATAATATCAAAATTATCTTAGGATGATATTATTTGATTTTATAAGAAGACAGATTTTTCAATGAATAGTGAAAACATACTTTTTTTATTGAAAAATGCATTTTTATTTCACGAAGATTTTTTTATGTTTTAAATGTAAAAATAATTCATTTATATAATGAAAAATCCAATAAATTTCATTGTAAACAATTTTATGATTGATTTTTATATTAAAAATCCTATACAAAAGAGGTAATTTTTTCATGAAATCTATTTTTATCACATTTTATGGGATTAATATTAAATTAAAATATACCATTTCTGTGAAATGAAATTGATAAAATTATTTGCATATTTTTAATATGTGAAATTATAATTATATAAATAGGTCCCTTTTATTTTCATTCATTATAAATAGAAAGTAAGGTTAATATTTATAACCATAGTAAAGGTTAAATCCTAATGATTATTGCTTAATCTAATGTGAAATGTTTTTAAAATATACCAGACACTTTACATTAAGCTATTTGATAAGTGGAGTTCCCCTATCCTCATCTATGTTTCATACCTTTGGACACAGGGATCCTTTTTTCTTTGATAATGACATATATTATATGAAAAGTAAAAAATATATAAAATGTCACTATCTTATCATTAGTGAATATATGATTACTTTAAACACTTATACAATACAAATACAGTTCCTGAGAAATTTGTGAAAAAAACAAATTAAATAATTTTAAAAACAATAAAATTAATGTATTTTGGATAAATTATTGTTCCACATGAATTTTAAAGTTAACAACACAGTAATATTGATTTTAAAATGGATTAAATTCGAATTCCAATGTCATATTTATTACATTATTGTGAAATTATATAAATAGTTCCAAAAATTAAATTATTGATATTTTATTAAGTGATTTAAATTTCATTAAAATACAATATTTATCTAGTTTAGTTTTATATTGTACATATTATCAACCACAGTTTCATTATGGTTTACATGTCCTTTTATAGTAACTCTCCTTAACAAAAATAGTAAAACACTTAGATACCCTGATAATAATCAAAAGGGGTAATAGGGGGTCAAAATTAAGATATAAGGATGAAAACATCACCTTATATTTTAAAAACATTATTATATGAGAATATTTTGAATCATAATAATCCAGTAATGGAAATATTTCTATTTGGATCCACATTTTATTTTAAATTAATATATATTAATTTAATAATTTATGAAATTCCATGAGTGACCCTACCCTCCCTTATAAAAGGTAACTTCCACTAATTTCCTCTCTATAAATTATGGTATATTTGGTCCAAAAAAATACCTGAATAAATACATTCCTAAAATGTATCACCCTATTATAGATTAATTATTTTGGATTTAATAGTAATCATAGAGGGATTATGTTTTAAATAAATTGTGGTTATCCGAGAAAATATTTTTAAATTATAACCAAATGTTTTAGTTTAATTTCATGTTATACCACCATAGAAATTATTTCAAACAATTTGATATAATAACATCAGTATATTTTATATATTGATCAATTATTATGTTTATGTATTAACCATAATCAATTTCCTTCTTCATATAAGGGTATATGAAACAATCATCTATGTGTACTATAGACTACCGCCTAATGAACTGATGAAATTATTTTTTGCATCACCACTACTCAAGGATGGATAAATTAATGGATCTTATGTGTATATATAATATTCATGACATTATTAAAATTCTTTAATGATAATATATCATCTATATTCTTACTATTCCATCCATTTATAACATATAAAATCATTCACATGTATGTGTTGATTACAACATACATGAAGACATGGTATTCCTTTTAATTACTACCTCATGTGGATAATTTATATAATTTTATTAAAATAGGTAATAATAATATTATTTTTTAATCATAATTCTATAAATATAATTTTATACATACCTTATTTCCCACATTTTCGTTAAAAAGTGGAAACATTATTCATGCGTACGTGAAAACTACCATGTCCATATTGGAACATAATTAATTATTTATCATCACATTATATAGATTCTTAAAAAAGTATAAATAATTAATGAATATGATAATTATCACCTTATTATTATTCAATATATGATTTATAAAGGACAATTATAATTTCAGTCAACATACCGACGGGACATTAAAATTATGATCCAAACTTCCTCAAAACACCCAATTTGGAAATAACCGATTATGAAATTAAACATATTATCAAAATTAAATAAAATACATGGGTTGATTAAAAATTAATAAAGAATTAAATTTTTTCTTAAAAAAATTAATTATTTAATTAAGTTTATTATTTTTTATTTAAAGGATATACAAGGAATGTTTTCACTCATTGTATGAGATTTATTATCACAATTTCCTTTTGATGAGTGTTATTCCATTTCCTCCACATGGTTTCTTTTATGGGGTGTATAACCTAACTAAGGAATATATTTAATCATTGTTTTATTTGAAATATTATTTTTCAAATCCTTTTCATTTTCGGGTTTTCATTTTGTTTTTGTTCTCAATGGAAGAGAAATCTTCAAAGGACACTTTACCTTAATAACATCTTTTTAAATATTTTAAAGATTTATTTTCTAGATATTTATCTTCTATATACATACTAATAAAAACTTTTTATAAATATATTTATATTGTAGCAACTAAATTATTAATGAAATTTTATGTCTCTTTTGACATCATTTCCATAGTTTTCAAAAGTTATATATTTACAAATTGTATACAAAATGTTTTGAATACAAGGCAGAATAAATGTCATATACAAGAATATATGACATCAACAGGTTTTATAGGCACCAAAACCATTAATTTATGTTTTATATACCCTGCAAGCTTCCATGTTTTTTTTGAAAATATAAATACTCCTCTTTTTCGACTAGTTTTTTTTCATAATGGGTTTTTAATGGAATTGATATTTTGAAATACATTAATGATTTTTTATAGGTGTAAAGAATATATTTTTGAGTATGATTATCGAAATAAAATCATTCATTTGTTATATACATGTTATGGTTATTTATAATTATTTATGATGATTGGTTCAGACTGATATATCTCATGATAATGTGTGAGCTCGATATACCTCTCCAATGAATTGCGTAATGGGATCATGTTATGCAATTATAGTTTTCTCCCATGGGATTATTGGAATTTACCATGTATGTTATTACATTTTTTTGACAGATATGGATATTATTAATAAACTAACTTATAAGAATTTTCTATAATTTATAATTATTTTTTATGGAAATATATTGATTTCACAGGGTAAGTTAATTATATTTTAATTTAATGGAATTATAATATTCTTATTATGTAAAATGGTTTGGTTTTAGTAAAAACTTTTTTATGGTTTATCATGTTTTATAATTAACTCTATTTATTAATAACTTTACATTATGTTTTCTGCAAAATTGTTTTACAAAATATTTTTGGAAAATTTTTTATTATATGTGTAAATAAATGATTATTTGAGCTCAATGTTTATTATGTTAATTATGAAACTCTCTTTTATGATCATAGGGTTTTTAAATAGACTAATGAGTTAATTTATTCATTTCTAGAAATCATAAACTGAGTATTATTTTTCTTATGCCACATTTTAAAATTATTTTTCATGGGGATTAATTTTTAGTTGAAACATTAATAATGAAAGAATTACATATATGGAAGTTTCCTTGAACGATATAAGAATATCATAATAGAGAATATTAATTTTTTTTAAAAAAGAAATTTTTTGGAGATATTTAATTTGATAGAGTTTTTACTAATTTTATTAAACTATATCCATAAATGGTCATTTTAGATGTATGTAACAAAATAATTATGATTCATGTTATATGTTTTGTATGGATAATAATGTATGATTTTTATGAGTATTAATGATTGAAATGTAATTATTTTTTATCACATGATCTGAGAGTATGGGTTCGGGGATGTTATAGTTTGTATAAGAGTAGGGTTTACAAAACTTTTGATATTATGATTTCTTCATTTGAGGTTAACTTAATAGTTATGGATACTGTCATTGGTTTATATGTTTATGTTAGATAATAAGATCAAAATAAAAGACACAACTTTTTATGTTTTATGTTATGGGAGTTCAAGATGATTAAGAGTATTTTGGGAGACATTTATGGTAATAAATACATTATATTTAGTATATGTTATATTAAAAAGTTTATTTTAGGAAAAACCCTTTCATATTTTATGGAAATAATATTAATTTTATTAATATCCTTTAGGGTTAACATGATCATTCATGTTGAGTTAATTGTTTTTAATTAGGATAAAAGTGTTATTAAATGTTGGGAACATATGAATATTTTTATATATAACCACATAATTCGAAAATTATTTTGTGAATAATTGACTAGTGGTAATTTTAGAGAGTTTTTCTATTTCAGAATCATTACATAATTTAGTTAAATGGAAATACATTAGGGTAAGGTGATTTATTATTAGGTTAATAAAGGCTGAATAATATTTTTATGAATATATGATTTTATTTTGTATTTAAGGAAATTCATGTTATTTATAGAATATATTAGTATATTATAGAGATTATATGATTAGGTAACATACATTATTGGACTGTTCCATTTATTGTGATTGATTATATTTTGGGATAAATGTTAAGTTTAACTTTGAAGATTATGTTATCAAATATTTTTTATTCTTTTAGGTTTTGAACATGGTCAAGAATATTTTGATGAATTTTATGGTCATTTATTTATAAAATAATTTATATTGAATGATGATTTTAATTATATATTATTTAAGGATTAATTTTTTCTTTATTATTATGATGGTTTATTAATATTGGATATTATCTTACCATGGGAAAAATAATTTTTTGGATGATTTTTATAGTCAAGAGAAATAAACTATCATCCTTTTATGGATCATATGATTTTTTAAATGTTTATTTTTGTTCATTAGGGATGAGAAAATCATTTTATAATATTCATTTCATAGATTAAGAGATGAAATAAAATTATAAACTTATTAAAACATGTATCTAATGGATGAAATTTCATTTATGGAGTTAAATAAAATCAAAAAAAAATATATTTCCCTGTGTTCTTAGTCAATATGGTAAGGAAATTCCACAATATTAGGAAAATGAACTTGAAATAAAAATGTTATCCTATTTACTTATTCCCTCAATAATTGATGTCATTTCCCAAACTTCATTGGTTTCTGATATATTGATCACTGACTACCTCATTCACATGAATATTCACGTGATCGATGCTCTTTGTCACCCTTTAACATTAATTTTAAATTACTTTTTCCCTCTATGTCATTATTTTCACATCCCACTAATGTTCTCATATTTTAAAATAATGTTATGTGTTATGTTAGATCACATATCTGACATATAAAAATGAATTTTAATTTACCATTTTAATGATTTTGGATTTTGAATAAGGATATTTTGAATACCAAAAATATTTTACTTTCATTATCATATGATTTATCTTACACTCCATGGAAATGATTTTGAAAATGTATTAAACCGTTAATTATGCATATTAATAAAAAATTAAGAGTTAATAATTTATTAAAGTGGGAATGTAACGTCCATATATTTAAAAATAACACCGTGTTTGATAGTATATATGACATATAACAACAAACTTAAAGAAACATGGAATATTAAAACTTAAATATTACATTTATAAAAAAACTGTCGAATTGGTGGGAATAAATAGAACTAAATTATAATATATATATATATATATATATATAAAGGTCGAAGTAAATAAAAATTTACTGATAAATTCAGAGTAAATAATTGATCAATTTTGAGTAAAGTCGTTTCATTCATCTAAAATACAGTTTCTTCAAAGATAGTTTTTGTCTATTTTTGTGAGAAAATATTATAATTAACTTCGACCACTTTTATAAATTACATTTCATAAAATAATAAATTTTTCCTATTTTCATATCAAAATCATATTAGGATGAAATTTCTGAATATTTCATAAGAAATTCATTTTTTTAGTTTTTTAAATATAATGGGGGCCAAGGCCCCTTTATTAAACAGAAAACTAGATAACCTATATTTAAAACAAGGAAAACAGGCAACCCATAACAAACAAAAAATAAATAACCTTATAGTTGCATGATTTGAAGGAGATAATAGTCTTTAATATCTAATGAGTAAAAAAAATCTATATATGAAATAGAAAAATACTCAATATATATAAAATCCCAACTTCTAATAACATAAAATTTCGTTTTAATTGTACAACGATATGATCTTTAAAAATTAGTTTCTAAGAAAAAGGGTACATAATACCTATAAAATTAAATAATTATTCAAATCCACTTTGAAGGATTCTAAATTTGTTAATGTTCATTATATTTACTTAATCTAATAAACTTGGGACATAAATCAAGTTAAAGGGTGAGAAAAAGGCCTATTAACTAGAAAAATGGAAATAGTTTACATGCGATCTTAAGGAAAATCAATAAGAACAAGAGGCATAATAATAAGGCATGATCAAGAGGCATATCAAAACAGAAAGAACATTAATCATAATATGGAAATTTGGATAAAAATTATAAATGATAAGTTAGTAAGAATATAACCATGTTTTATCACCACTTTGTTCTAAACATTATCATGCCTATTCACCAAGGTATCATAAAACATATCATCTTTATAGACTAAGTTCATTACCCAATGCATTGGAGTGCTATCAGGGTGAACCTTTAATATATATTAATTTTCATGTGATCTTCATAGATTATAATAAATCATTTAGTAAATAACATATAGAGAAAGAAATAAATTTGGTTTTATATGAAATTCATGGAGTTTTATATAGTGGTTAAAAAAATATTAATATCATTTTTAAAACAAACATAAAGGTGAATGGGTTTTATATATGCTAATTAAATAATAAGATAGATAATTTTTAAAACTAGGAGAAGAAAACTGAAAAATTAATATTTTTTTGAAATAAAAAATAATAAATATTGATAAAAAGAGGGAAATTTGGTGGAGTAAAATCAGCAACATAATGGGTATAAAAGAATATTTTAGAAAAGTGTAAAAAGAGAGGTTACACAGCTTTCCCATACATTAAAGAGATGTTAGTAAAATAATAAAATTTTACTTTTGGATTATGGTTAACTATTTATTATAAAATTATGACCTAATTAAGATGTCATTCATCATTCTAAAAAACGAAAATTGTATTTTAACTATTAATAGAAAAACAAATTATTTTAGAAAATTTTGATAAATCCACCCTAACCTAATCTCGACACGGTGATTTCAAAAATGGTATTTGTTTTTTCATAATAATTTTCTAAATATGAGAAATTTTAATTTTAATTATATAAATCCTTATTTATTAAAAATAATAGGGGATTGATAATGGAGAGTAAAATTACAGACACATGTAAAAGAATAAAATTATTGTATACTTTATATTTTAATAAGAGTGTTTTTATCATACTATTTCATTAAAATAACATAATTCATATTATATAAATTTATTTTAAATATTTATTTCTTTTTTGAAAAGTACATTTTTGGATCAAAAAATCAATTTATAAAATTCATCATATATTTTTATTAAAAAAATATATTCTTAAAATGGAAATAATTGAAAGACAATTTTATTTATTTAAAGGAATTAAAATTTAAATAAATAAGGCCTCGACACATAACCTCTTATAACACCCATGTATGACCTAATGGTAAGGTGAGCGATGGTGAATGATTTATGTGGTGCCTCAACTAACATTTCATGAGGTGAAATATCCACTAACATGGACATATCCCATAAGTCATTTTATTCAAGCTTCACTAGTTGAAGGTTGAATAAGTATTGTTCCAAAGTGAATCCTAGTGATGCTATAAAACTCCTATGTTCTAACAAATGGGATTTTTATTACACAACATTACTAGTTGAGATCATTGATTCTCCTTTCTGTATTAATTTTACATTGTATTTTGTAAAAATAAACACTAATTATAGTTTTAAAATTATTAATATAGGTATAGTTTTAATATTTATATTGACCAATGGTCATATATGACCTACTATTATATAACAGTTGAAACCCGATATTCACATTTAAAAATATACAAACTTCTTTAACAGAGAGATATACTTATTCAGTAAAAAATAATATTCAACATATTTTCTTAGGAAAAAATATCTATTCAAAATATCTTGGTCATTACATTATTCCCCTAATGAATTTTCATCCCTGAAATTTCAAATTGAATACTTAGTTGAGAAATGATGTGGTTACTTCTGCCTCAGTGTCTCCTATGCTTCTCATGTATCTTCTTCATATTTATGCTTCCTCTACAACACATTGACGAGGTTGGTAGTCTTGTTTCATTGAACTCTATATCTATGGTCCAAAATCTCCACCAAATACTCCACATAAGATAGGTCTTGTTCTAGTTCTACAACCTCTAGATTAAGTACATGTATAGGTTTAGATATATACATCCTCATAAGAGATACATAGAATTGTTCATGAACATGATCAAGATTTTGTGTAAGTTATAGCTTATAGGACACTGTTCTAATAGGATCAACTATTTAATAGGGACCAATTTACCTATGAATAATATTTCCTTTCTTCTAAAAATGCATGAATCTCTTCAAGGGTGAGATTCAAAGGAAGACATTGTTTCCAACATCAACCTCCAAGTACCTTCAATGGTTGTCATCATATATCTTTGACTAACTTTTAAAAACCTTTATGTGTTTCTAGATAGAATGAAACTTTTATATCAACTCATGGACACAATCAGGCCCAAGAATCATTCTATCACAAGCTTCATCCCAACATTTAGGAGTTATAAATCACTTTCCTTATAGTTCTGACAGGGTTCCATTTGAATACTCGAAAGAAATCTATTGTTGTATGATAAATCAACTAGTGGGAGGGTTTTATCCCATCAACGTTTAAATTACATTGATCATGTTATTAGAATTTCCTTGAGTGTTTGGATAGTCCTTTTAGATTTGGCCATTAGTTTGGAGTGATAGGCCATGATGAAATTCATTTTGGTTCATAGATAACATTGAATAATTCTACAGAATATTGATGTGAACCTTGGATAGTGATCATAAAATATATAATCTGTTACCCCTTGTTTCCTCACCACATCCTTCACATATATCTTGTAAAGTTGTTCATGACAGAGATCTTCCCTAACAACAATGTAATGGGAATTCTTGGTGACTCTGACAAATATAGCTAAGATCACAACGTTTCCATTGTATGTTCTCATGAGACTAGTGACAATGTCTATAGTGATATTTTCCCACTTCTAAGATGGTATGGGTAGTGTTTGTAATACCCCTTTAGGAAGTTGAATCTCTGCCTTCACTTGATAACACACTAGGAGGTTTTTAGTGTAGGTTTCAATGAACTTTTTCTTACCATCCCACCAATAATGATATTGAAGACCTCTTTATATTTTAGTTGTTCTAAGATATAAATAGAAACGATATCTATGACATTTATACCACAATTATTTATTTATCTTGTGAAACAATTAGACACATAGCCCTTCACATTTCAATACACCTTCTTGATCAATATTTAACTCAATAGACTTCCCATTTTTTATAGCCTCTATATTATTCTACAAAAAAGAATCATATCTTTGATATTTATTGATATTCTCTGTTAATTATGGTGGATAAATCATTTATGATAGGTTCAATCATGTCCCTTACCTTACAATTCCCAAGTCCAGTTTTACAGGATTTTGATCAAAGTTTCTCTTTGAATCCTCATCATTTCTGCAAACATAAGGTATTTCATATATAACGCATTAGTGAAAATGTTTTTTCTTTTGAGGTGGTAATGAATTGAACAATAATAGTCTTTAAAAAGTTCACACAATCTCCTTTGTCTAATGTTTAATTCTTTTTGTGTTAAAATATACTACAATAATTGGTTGTATATGAATTTATCACACTTCTCCCCATAAAGATATTGCTTCCAATTCTATAGATAAAAAACGACATTATCTAGCTCCAGGTAATGCATTGGATAATTCTGATCATGATCCCTTAACTATTAAGATTCATAAGAAATCACCCTGTAATTTTTATAAGGACCCATTCCATTTTAGATATATATCACTAAAAATGATAAATTATTATATGATATCGGGGAGAGTTAATAAGGGTGAAGGAACCAATATCTTCCTCAAATATTGGAAATTCTCCTCAAACTTCTTTGTGAATATGAAAATATCCCAATTTCATGTAAACATTGTTATTGAATTAGAAATCAAAATACATTTTTTCAAACCCCCCTAAAATATCTTTCGAATCAAAGGAAACTATGAATCTATATTACTCTTGATAGATGAGGCCACTCCTCCACAACCTTTGTCATGGTAAGGTCAAATGAGATTCCTTCATTGGTTACGATGTTCCCTTATGAAAGAATTTTTTTTAAGAAAAACTAACAGTTTATGAAATTTACCAATATCATTTCCTTCTTTCTGAATTTCAATATGGAGCATAAATGGTCATCATGCACCTCGTAACATTTGGAATATATCTGAATATCGTCAATAACAATTTCCACAATTTTTTCAATGTAGTCCATAAATACTATATTAATCAAATATATATATATATATATATATATAATAGGATCATTAATCAATCGAAAGGTAATAACAACAGACTCATAATACCCATATATTGATCGGAAGGATGGATTTGGAATATCTTCTTTCTTCACCATCAAATGATGATATCCAAATTGATGATCAATCTGGGAGGATAATTGATCCCCATAAAGATGGTCAAATAAATATCAAATCCTTGGAAGATGGTATATATTCTTTTCTATGATCCCATTAAGTTCTCTATAGTCAATTCATATCCACATTGGTCCATCATTTTTCTTCGCAAAGAGAACATGTGTTCCCTAAGGAGAAACACTTGGTTAGATAAACCCCTTCCCAAAAATAACTTGGAGTTAGTTCATTAATTCTTCCTCCTCCACATTTCTAATCCTATAACGAGTCTTCAAAATCATCATGGGTCCGTGTATGATTTCAATAGAAAACTATAACTCTTTTTTATTGGTGAGGACAATGTATCTTCTCCAGAAATAAATCAATGTATTCCTAAATGATGGGGAATTTTTCAATTTATATACTTTAATTTCCTTCTTCCATCTCATTGTTCAACACCATAAATAATTCTATTGGAGGTTCTTTTAGAAAAAGATCAGGTAAATATTTCTCTCATTTGAAAATATATGTATGATATCAATTCAAGACTATAAATATTTCTTTACATATGAAGTTGATTATATTATTTTACATTTCCTAATATTCCCTACCTAATATAATTTCTAATTATAGAGTTGGAATTAGCACTTTATTTTTGATGATATTATGATCGCCAAAGTAAATACTAGAGTTTCTATACACTGTTGATGATTGGATAATTCATCAAGGAGTCTTGAATGATAGTTTTAATTCTATATGTTCATGGATTTTTTTATATTATTTGAAAACATGGAGAAAATATAGAATTGTGTAGAACCAAAATCAAACAATGTACTATTTATATTTTAAAGAACAAGGAGAGCACCTACCACCACAAAATATATTGCGTCAACTTCAGATGTCAAGATTAAAAAATCATGACCTTTCTCTTGCTGGTGGTTCTCCTCCACTACCTTTGGATTTGGACAGTGATTGGAAAAGTGTCCAAGGTATCCACACAAACAGCATTAGACATCAGGCTAAGCTGATACCATCATTCCTTTTTTTGTGTGTTTAGAAGATACAACTTCACCTCTATATAATAATTCTATGAAATATAGCCATATATTCCACACATGTATCATTTTATACTCTTGAGGATGGAATTCCCCATATGATTCTTCCCACATTTTTTCATGTTGGATGATTCCCTTACTTTCCTTATATTTCATAAAAAAATATCCCGCCGGTTTAGTTCCAATGATCACTTCTATTAATATGATATTTGGGGCCAATTTTTCTCAGTAAAATCCCTTTCATCCTTTATATAACTCCACGTTATTTCCTCATAGATATCATATTATTAATTTGATAGATTCCTCGATGTATTTTTTCTTACTCAAGAGAAGAATCTACCAACCATCTAATTAGGATCTATGAAAAAGCATGAGGTGTGACATTAATTTATAGAAATCATTATATCATAGATTCCCCTAGATTCATGTTCCTTTTATTTCAGTAGTAAAAAATCACTTATCTATTTTAGTTCACATTGAAATGGGAAATAATTATTGAAAAATATTAACATAAACTCTTACCACTCAATAGCTTCAATCTATGTTATTGGATTCATGTTTTTTATCAGTTTGCACCACTTATCAGATTCTCTCTCTAAGAGGTACACATATAAGGTGATTTTCTTTTATTATAAACAATGATGTATAGAAAAGATCATTTCTATAGAGTTTATCCACTGTTCAGCAATCAATGGGTAAGTAGATCCACAAAAATATTGTGTTGATAGATGCATGAAGGATACAACAAAAAGTTATTCCCCTAATGGTGACTCTGGTATCATAGATTAATTCATGTTATTTTCTCACAACTTTAGATATTTGATTCATAATTATAATGATGTTTTCTATTATGGATTCCATCGGATGTCCTTCTGTGCCTGGTCCATTGTGCTCACCATTAACATAGTTTATCCTATTTTCCTACATTTTCTAATAGAATAAAATCATAGTGATAATCATGTTTCCTAAAATAATATTATTATTCAAAAATAATTTTATGTCTTAAAACATCATTCATAAAAATGTTATTTATTTTCAACCATTACTATTCCACATTTCCTTTATAATGGTTCATAAAAATATTGTTATTAACCAATCATATCTCCAAATAATGTCAAACCTATGGTGCAGTAATGACCATTGTTGTGTACAAGGCTACACTGAGTTATACCCATTGAACCTTGTCTGTGTAGTTACTCATATGTACATCTGTACCAAAACCATATCCACTTGTTCATATTCCTAGATTTGTTGATTTTCTTGAAAACCACATACATAATATTTCACCAAAATACAATGTTATTTTCCTATATTTAAACTTCTCTCTGTGATTTTTTATAATAATTTCAAATCCAAATTTCAACAAATAACAAAATATTGATTTGATAACAATTATAACATCTCACCCTTTTATTTCATAACAATTAATTTTTATTGTACAAACAATGGATTTTTAATTATTAGTTTCTGGTAAAGAAGGGTACATAATACTTGAAAACATATAACATTATTCATATAAACTTGATAGGATTATTTATTTTTTCTCACACTATGTATATCTACATTAAATATTTACTTATGGACATACCACATATGAAAGGGTGAGAAAAATGCATAGTAATGGAAAAAATTGAAACATTTTCATTTTATGTTGCATAAAATGAATAAGAACATGATGCATAATGATAAGGATTGAGAAAGAGGCATATAAAAAATAACAACATGAATGAAAACATGGAGATGTGGCCCCAAAATTAAAATTATTCATTCATAATAATATCTCCAAAGTTTTTCACAGTGGATTCATAAACATTACTATGGTTATTAACCACGTAATCGTAAAAAATGTCATATTTAGAGATTAAATTCATTACCCAATGCAGAGGAGTGCTATCAGGGTGCACCATTCATATGTATTAATTTTATTTTGAGATACATAGATCATGAATAATTATATTATAAATGACAAATGGATAATGAAATAAGTGTGTTTTATATTGCAATCATTGAGGTTTAAAAAGTACTTTAAAATAAGATCATTATGTCATTTTTAAAACCATGAAAAGGTAAAATGGGATTAATTTATGTTAATCTAAAAATAAAATAGACCAAATTTACATCTAGGAGAATACCCCTAGAAAATAAAGAGGTTCGGGGATTCAAAAATATATAATAATAGAATTTACTGAGAAATAGAGAGAAATTTGGATAAGTAAAATCAGCAGGATAATAGGTGTGAAACCATCATTTTAAAAACCGTAAATAGAGGTGGGAAAATTTTAACCAATTAATAAAATAATATTAATATATTAAAGTTATAGAATAATATTTATAGAAAAACATTGTCTGAAAATGTCACGACCCCCTCCCACCAAAGATACCCCTCTTGAGCTGGAAATGGTGAAAGAGAGACAATGACCCCCGAGTCCCGCCTCCAGTAGGCCCCGGGGTGGATACTTGCACTAAGGGTAAGAGTTTTCAAAAATATGGGGGGCATTACCCTTTTTATTATTTAGGATCGGGAAATAGGACAAGTCAACCATCAAAAAAAAACAAGTGTATAGAAATAAACCAAAACCAAGCCCACATGCATGTTTAAACAATTTTATAACAAGGTACAAGTACAAGAAAGCTCAAATTATAATACCAAAAGAAAACAAGAGTACAACAACAGCAACAACTCCAACTGTCCGACTAGTAGGGTATCGCACGGCCCTGGTAGTCCTCCTGGAAACCTGAAAGTAAACATAGGGTGAGAATACTAGTATACTCAGTAGGGAAACCTAAAGCTCTCGTGCACATGTGGGGAGACATCTTAATGTCCCATGAGAACAACATATGAAACATAGCAAGGAATTCTATCCACCCAACCTCACCAGCCACACTCACCAAAACACAAGTACAATAAGTACTAGTATATATGAAACACGAGTATTGGGTACCCCACACCATTTCCCTTTAATTAGCTGCTCTTCCTAATGGAAAACGTCCTGACGCTGCCACACTCTCCCCACCCGCACACAAATGGGTCTCACCCCCACGTATCCCACCCGCACACACCTGGGCCTCACAACCACGTATCCCGCCCGCACACACCTGGGCCTCACAACCACGTATCCTGCCCGCTCACACCTGGGCCTCACAACCACCTATCCCACCCGTACACACCTGGGCCTCATCCCGAAGAATTTTGGGAAACAGTAGAACCTGCTCGAAGAGTCTTGGGATAATGCCACCCCAATCGAAACCTACCCGAAGAGTCCTAGGTGTAAGGTCGCCTCAAGCCATCACATCCTAGGGGAGAAGGAGCGGGAAAGAGCTAGTAACTAAGGGGAAAACACCACCTCCCATGAAATGGGAGTGTTCAACACTAAGTGATCAACATGGGTGGGGTGCGATAAAACACAAATGATATAGATATATATAAATATACCAAACACACAGCCCGACTTATGGCTTCTAAATAGAGAAACTGATCACGGGCCTCAGCACTGCTACTACGAAGCATGCATACAAAAAACAACCCCAACCCCTTTTAGGTTTTTATGTTTCACCAGAATTAATTTATTAGTTCTTTAACTACTGGGCAACTATCCACAACCGACCACATTCATAAAACATATCACTGCCATCCACAAATCAAGTTAGGAAAACACAAGCAGCACAACAAAGTCCTTCTTAACAACCAACCAACCCCGTTGATTATTAATCTTGTTACATTACCACGATTCACCATTCATTAAATCTTCCGCTTTTTATTTATTATTCAAAACCCATAGCCCGTTCACATTTAAACCCATCCCTGCAGCCCCACATCCAACCACCATAACCATAACCATACAAAAGCCCATACATCATTATCCCTTTAATACCATTTATCGCATCCCCGCTGCCCATCACCATCATAGCATTCACACCAACCCACAACCGATCCAACCGCAGCCCTGCTACTCACCCTATCCACAGTAACCCACAAAACACCCCCATCACATGCCATGTATCCAAGACAACACCCACATGTTCATTATTCCATTTTTGTTTAACCGGGGTGATCACAGAAGGGTTCCATATTTTCATTTAATCAGCCAACATTACATGATTAACCAAATTCCACATTCCACAAGGTTCCATCCACCAAACTGTCTAAAATATAGGGCAGCATTTAATTGCGCAAGCAATGGCCCCCAACGATTGTGATTTTCAGTAGGCATGATCATATTCAATTCATAACATATCAAAAGGATAAACAAAGATAATAATAAAAACTTTCCCATCCCCATTCTTTAAGCAAGTTATTATCTTTATTTAATGGTTCAACTATTACTCATGAAAACAAGAGGATACCCACCCCGCATGATGCACAAATTAGAGAGACCAAGGTAAGATCCCTACCTCAAGAGGTTCCGATCACAACGCTCCCCCAGATCAACCTTAGAAGACATCTGTCGGCGTCCGTCACTTCTGTCGGGTCCTGGAAAAACCTCCTCGGGTGTAAGTCGGAAAGGAAAGGCTGATTGAAAGACAACTGATCCAAGCTCGGAAGTTCCGCCTCGTCGTTACGATCCTGTGGCCGCTGACGGTTCATAAATCGGAGCTCGGACAGAGAAGTTAAGGAAGAAAAAGAAGGCTTTGAGTCTCTTGGGAGAGCTCTGCTCAGAGGAAAGTGGAGGAGAGGAGTGAATTGAAAGGAGGAGGGGACCCCTCCTTTTATAGGCGTGAAAAGAAAAAGTACACAGCGTGTACTCTGTGATTTCACACGGTCTCCACACAGCTTCCAACACGGCGTCGCGACCGTTGACTGGTCAACACACGGTTTGAGGGTAATGCATATGTGGGGAAGGACTACACGGCGTGTACTTTTGACACACGGCGTGTACTCATTTATTGCACACGGCAAGGATAGGGCTCCAACACAGTACACGCCAGTTGACGGGTAACACATACGCGGGGAAGGACTACACGGCGTGTAGAACTGGACACACGACATGCACCCATTATTTAACACAGCAAGGACACGACTTGCAACACGGGGTATACCTAGAAAGGGGTACACGACGTGTACTCAAACTACACGGCATGTAGTTTCAAAATTATGGAAAGTGTAGGAAAAGTCCATTTTAGCCTCCCGTACACTTCTTGACCTTCTCTTTGACAAAGGAATGGGCTGGAGAGGTCCGGGCCATTACATCAGATACCTCTTAAAACATTCTCATCCCTAAGAATTCAAAAACCAACCCAGAGGATACCCAACAAGATACCTCTTAGGGTTCTTGTTATAACAAAAACCCAACCAACAACCCTAATCATTTGTGTTAGGAATTCCTTCTCCTATGTCGAGATGTAATCCGCTTTAGGCGGCACTGACTCACCTACACGGGTTTAATCGCATCCTCATTAATGCGTCTTGATTAATAATTGGGTCTTCCCACTTTCATACATTATGATTTTTCAACTCGAACTACCCCCAACACCACACAACCAACACACTGCCCGAACACGTTGTTTTGGGAAATTCCTTCTCCGATGTCGAGATATTATTCGATTTAGGCGGAACTGACTCTCCTGCACGGGTTCAATCGCATCTGCATTAATGTGCCCCAATTAAGGGTCAGGTTTTCCCCTTTCCCACAAATCCAGACATGTTACACATTACCAGGGATTAAGGAAACAAAAGGTCTCACAACTGACAAGCCAAGCATTCCATATAACAAAGGTACAAAGTACAACATCAACACAAATCTCAGAAGAACAAGGAAAAACATAAGTCAAAACAACTCCGGGTATTGAGCGTGCATCTGGGTCTCCCGCTCCCAAGTGCTCTTCTCGAGGCCGCCATGCCTCCACATCACATGAACAAAGGGAATGGTTCATCCACGGAGCACCTTCTCTTTAAGATCCTCGATTCTGACTGGTCGTTCCTCGAAGGTCATTTCGTCTCCAATATCTATCTCTCCCCAGTCGATAACGTGAGAGTCTTCATGTAAGTACCGACAAAGCTGGGAGATGTGGAAGACGTCATGAACCTTCTCCAACTGAGGTGGGAGTGCCAGCTGATATTCCACCTCGCCGACTCACCTCAGCACCTCAAAATGTCTAATGAACCTAGGTGAGAGCTTGCTCCCTTTCCCAAACCACTGCTACCCCCGTCGAGGGGAAACCTTTAAGAACACATGATCTCCCACCTCGAACTCCAAGGGCCTCCTCCGACGATCATCATAAGACTTCTGTCGGTCCTGAGCCGCTTTCATCCTCTCACGTACAAGATGGACTTTCTCTGTGGTGCTCTGCACTACCTCTAGCCCAAGAGCACCTGGCTCACCAACCTCTGCCCAGAAAATGGGTGAACGACATAGACTTCCATAAAAAGCCTCAAACGGTGCAATGACAATAGTAGAGTGGAAGATGTTGTTGTAGGCGAACTTTACTAAAGGAAATTGTCGTACCCATGATCCTCTGAAATCCAGAACGCATGCTCGCAGCATGTCCTCCAACGTCTGGATAGTCCGCTCTATCTTCCCCTCAGTCTGGGGGTGGAATGAAGTGTTAAGGCGTAGCTAGGTGCCAAAAGCATGTTGTAACTCCCTCCAGACTCGTGAGGTAAACCGAGTATCCCAATATGAGATGATAGACTTCGGAACTCCATGAAACCGCACAACATCGTCTACGTACCTCTGTGCTATGGTACTCACCAGGCCTAACTCCTTAATTGATAATAATTGAGCTGTTTTCGTTAGTAAATCCACCACTACCCAGATAGCATCATAACCTCCTTGAGCTCTGGGTAGTCCTGTGACGAAGTCCATAGAGATGTCATCCCACTTCCACTCGGGGACATCTAAAGGATGCAACAAACCACTGGGAACACTGTGTTTAGCCTTCACTTGCTGACACACTAGGATTTTAGCCACAAACTCTACCACTGCCCGTTTCACCCCGGGCCACCAATACCGTTCCCTCAGGCCTCAGTAAATTTTTGAAACTCCTGGATGTACCGCTAAGGCTGAGCTATGGGACTCACAGAGACCTCCCTCACGCATTGTCTTAGGGACAAACAACCTTCCATGGAAAACCATCCGATGTCAGCTATCCTCTGACCATCCTTCTGGAGAGTTCCCCTGATCGACATGATCCCGCATCACTTACGCCTCGGAGTCCCCCAACTAAGACTCTTCCACCTGCTGCAATAAGGTGTACTGCACCATCATCTGAAACAAACAGCCTCTAACACCTTCTTCCCTTGCATCCAAGTGCAACCCAGCCAACTCTCCCATCTCTTTCCAAGCATCAGCGGATTCCCGAAATACTTCCTGATGCGAATTCCTGCTCAGGGCATCAGCCACAACGTTTCCCTTACCTTCAGTGTAAGAGATCTCAAAGTCATAGTCTTGGAGAAACTCAAACCATCTCCGCTGCCATAAGTTCAAGTCACGCTGGGAGAAGATATAACGTAAGCTCTTGTGATCCGAGAAGGCCAAAATGCGCTCCCCAAAGAGGTAATGTAACCACAACATCATTGTAAACATTAATGCTGCAAGCTCTAGGTCATGGGTGGCATAGTTACGCTCGTCAGGGCATAATTTCCTAGAACCATAACAGATTACTCCCTTCTTCTGCATCAGCACACACCCCAGACCAAGGCCAGAAGCATCACAAAACACCTCATACAACAACCCTTCCTCTGGAAACATGAGTACGAGAGCACTGACTAACTTCTTCATCAGTTAGTCAAAAGAATTTTGGCATTTCTCTCTCCATAGGAAGACCTGGTTCTTCCTAGTAAAAGCTGTCAATGGAGCAGCAACTCGAGAGAAGTCTGAAACGAACCTCTGATAGTAACCTGCCAACCCCCGGAAACTACAAACTTCTTCCATGCTCTTGGGTTCCGCCCAAGAAACAACTGCCTCCACCTTCGACGGGTCCACTGACACTCCATGCTGAGACTCTACGTGCCCAAGGAAGTGTACTTCTGGTGTCAAGAACAAACACTTCGACAATTTCCCGTAAAGATGTTGGTGTCGAAGGAATTCCAAGACTGCCCTGATATGCTCAACGTGCTCCTCCTTTGATCTTGAGTAGATCAAGATTTCATCGATAAAAACAGTGACGAACCGGTCCAAAAACTCTCGGAAGACAAAGTTCATAAGTCCCATGATCATAGCTGGTGCATTCGTAACTCCAAAAAGAATCACTACAAACTAGAAGTGTGCATACCTGCTCCTGAAAGCCGTATTCAAGATGTCACTATCTTTTACCCTCAACTGATAATATCCAGATCGTAGATCAATCTTAGAAAACCAACCTGCTCCCCTCAGTTGGTCGAAGAGATCATCTATCCTTGGGAGGGGGTAGCGGTTCTTGACCGTTACCTGGTTCAACCTTCGGTAGTCTATGCATAGCCTGAGACCACCATCTGCCTTCTTCATGAACAAAACCGGAGCACCCCATGGCGATATTCTAGGTCGAACAAAACCTTTCTCCATCAGATCATCAATCCGAATCCGAAACTCCCACAACTCCGAAGGTGCCATCCGATAAGGGGCCATCGAAATCGGACGGGCACCAGGCTTTATGTCTATCCCGAACTCAACGTCACGTCGGGGGGGGGGGGGGGGGGGTAGATTCACAACCTCCTAAGGAAAAACATCGAGGAAATCCCCATCAACCTCCGGGGCATCCATCATATCTGTATCAACTGGAACTACTAATAGCCCCACCTAACAAGGAAAGGAGCAGCTTCACATGCCGGCTTCCCACCTGATAGCTCCTCTCGCCAACAAAAGCTACACGCTACCCATCCACGTCGGAGAACACGACTCTTCTTCGGAAGCAGTCGATAACGACACAAACAGAAAACAACCAGTCGATGCCTAAGATGACATCATATGGTTGTATCTGTAACAGAAGAAGGTCCCCACTAGATTGATGTTGTCCTAACGTCATCCCAAATCCCCGGAAAACACACGATACGCTAGTCTGGCCTCTAACTGGTGTACTCAGTACCAGTGGTACGAAAAGTATCTCTACGTCTAGTCCTAAAGCATGGGAAAGATGAGGTGAATCAAAGGAGTGTGAAGCTCCCGAATTGAACAAAGTAGAAACAAGAGTTCTGAACAAAAAAATCGTTCCTTGCACCACCACTGGTCCTGCTGGAGTAGCCAACTCTGCTGTGTGAAACTATCCATGCCCAGCTCCTCTGCCTCTCTGATGTCGTCCACCTCCTCGACCACGCCCTGGTTGAGGTCCCTAGAAAGTACCCTGAGGTTGGCTCCCTCCCGCAATGCCTGCCCTCAGAGGAGCATGGTCCTGCTGCTACTGGAAGGGCCTCGCTGGCAACTGGTGCTGCAGAGGTGGGAACTGAACCTACCCACCTCCACCGTACTGAGGTCGGGTCGGGCACCGACTCTGAACATGCCCGAAACCTCCACAAGAGAAACACTTCGGGCCTGAGATCGTGAAAAAGGGACGAGGACCCGAAGATCTGAACTGGAACTGCTGGGGCCTGCTCCCCACTAGCCTGAACCTAGAAGGTCCTGTCACAGGAGACCTACTGCTGACTGCCTTCCCCTTCGACGAGCCTGGCTGGTTTCCCTCTCGGGGTGCACCTCACAGTGAGTGCATCCTCTCTACAACCTCTACCTTCTTCTGTATTGCCAAGTACGTCAGAAGGGTGATGGGGGTGACAACATACTGGAGCGAAGGATGAAGCACCTCCTCCAAACGTCTCACCTGATATTCCTCATTCGGAAAGAGATCCGGAGTAAAGCGCATGAGATCCTTGAACTTGAACCCCAGTTCTCGTACTCACATACTACCCTGCTGAGGGGAGAGTAAATCTTACCGCTTCTCTGCCTTGATTATGGAAGAAATGAATTCCTCTCGGAATTACTTCTCAAAGTCCGCCCATGGAACCTCTGCCTCTATCCTCTCTCCGAGGTAGAGCGTCCACCAATTTCATGTCACGCCTCTCAGCTGAATGACTGGTAGGGGAACCCATTACTCTCTAGGAGCACGGATCAAGGTAAAAGAGATCCCTAGCTCCTCAATCCACCCCTCTATCTTCGTATCTGAAGTACTACCCTCGTACTTCTTGAGGGTCTGCTGCTAGAAAGAATGGAGAGTCTTCTGCCACTGGCTATCTTCCTCTTCTCAGTCAATCCTCAACTGATCGACCACCTGGATCTACTGGGCCTTGGCCGTCTGAGCTACACGTGGATGATGTACAGGTGCCATAGCTGTATGGTAAACAAGGATCGCCTAAGACAAAGTAGTAAGGAAAAACTCAAGGTTTTATTTTTATCAATTTATTTCAATTTCTTTCCCAGAACACCCAAATCAAGTATAACACAATCATGATGATGCATGTACCTTCCCTAGGGTCTCTACCCTACAATAAATGTAGTCTCACTTGGTCGTTCGGTAGGCTCAGAGTCCTTGAATCAGATCACGGGGGGCCCTAAAATCCAGTGTCCTAGCCGGTCTTCCCAATCCTATGTCACGCCCCAAGATTAACTAACATTGTCGCCCTACCATCCCATGCAATCCTCACTATTCCTAACTCCAGACTCTATACTATCTCTCAACCATCAGCTCTGATACCAATATTTCATGACCCCCTCCCACCAAAGATGCCCCTCCTGAGCTGGCAATGGTGAAAGGGAGATAATGACCCACGAGTCTCACCTCCAGTAGGCCCTGGGGTGGCGACTAGCACCAAGGGTATGCGTTTTCAAAAATATGGGAGTCATTACAATTTTGATTATTTATGATCGCAAAATAAGACATGTAAACTACCAAAAAGGAAAAAGAACAAGTGTATAGAAATAAACCCAAACCAAGCCCACATGCATGTTTAAACAATTTTATAATAAGGTACAAGTACAAGAAAGCTCAAAGTACCATTCCAAAAGAAAAAAAGAGTACATCAACAGCAACGACTCCAACTGTCCAACTAGTAGGGTACCGCACGACCCTGGTAGTCCTCCTAGAAACCTGAAAGTAAACGTAGGGTGAGCATACAAGTATTCTCAGTAGGGAAACCTAAAGCTCTCATGCACAAGTGGGGAGACATCTTAATGTCCCGTGAGAACAACAGAAGAAACCTAGCAAGGAATTCTATCCACCCAACCTCACCAGCGACACTCACCAAAACACAAGTACAACAGGTAGTAGTATATAAGAAACAAGAGTATTGGGTACCCCACACCATTTCCCTTTAATTAGCTGCTCTTCCTAACAGCAAACATCCTGAAACTGCCACACTCTCCCCGCCCGCACACACCTGGGTCTCACCACCATGTATCCCGCCCGCACACACCTGGGCCTCACAACCACGTATCCGGACCGCACACACCTGGGACCCACACCCACATATCCCGCCCGCACACACCTGGGCCTCACAACCACGTATCCCCCCCGCACACACCTGGGCCTCATCTCGAAGAGTCTTGGGAAATAGTAGAACCTGCATGAAGAGTCTTGGGCTAAAGGCACCACAATCGAAACCTACCCGAATAGTTTTAGGTGTAAGGTCACCCCAAGCCATCACAGCCTAGGGGAGAAGGAGCAGGAAGAAGCTAGTAACTAAGGGAAAAAAACCCTCTCCAATGAAATGGGAGTGTTCGACACTAAGTGCTCAAAATGGGTGGGGTTTTATAAAACACAAAAGATACAGATATATATATACATATAACAAACACACAGCCCAACCTATGGCTTCTAAACAGAGAAACTGAGCATGTTCCTCGGCAATGCTACTACGAAGCATGCATACAACAAACAACCCCAAACCCTTTTAGGTTTTTACGGTTCAGAAGAATTAATTTATTAATTCCTTAACTAATGGGAAACTATCCACAATCGACCACATTCGTAAAACATATCCCTACCATCCACAAATCAAGTTAGGAAAACACAAGAAGCACAACAAAGTCCTTCTTAATAACCAACCAACCCCATTGATTATTAATCTTGTTCGATTACCATGACCCACCATTAATTAACTCCTGCACATTTTATTTATTATTCAAAACCCATAGCCCGTTCACATTAAAACCCAGCCCTTCAGCCCCGCTTCCAACCACCATAACCATAACCATACCAAAGCCCGTACCTCATTATCCCTTTTATACCATTTATCGCAGCCTCGCTTCCCATCACCATCATAGCATTCACACCAACCCCCAACCATGCCAACCACAACCCCACTGCTCAACTTATCCAAAAAAACCCACAAAACACCCCCATCACATGCCACGTATCCAAGCCAACACCCACATGTTCATTATTCCATTTTTGTTTAACTGGGGTGATCACAGAAGGCTTCAATATTTTCATTTAATCAGCCAACTTTACATGATTAACCAAATTCAACATTCCATAAGATTCCATCCACAAAACGGTCTAAAAGATAGTGAAACATTTAATTTCGCAAGAAAAGGCCCCCAACGACCATGATTTTTAGTAGGCATGATCATATTCAATTCATAACATATCAAATGGATAAGCAAAGATAATCATTACAACTTTCCCATCCCCGTTCATTAAGCCATTTATTATCTTAATTTAATGGTTGAACTGTTACTCATGAAAACAAGAGGATACCCACCCCACAAGGTGCACAAATTAGAGAGACAACGGTACGATCCCTACCTCAACAAGTTCCGATCGCAACGCTCCCCTGGATCAACCTTATAAGACGTCCGTCGGTGTCCGTAACTTCTGTCAGGTCTCGAAAAAACCTCCTTGGGTGGAAGTCGGAAAGGAAAGGCAGAAGGAAAGACAACATATCCAATATCGGACGTTCCGACTCATCATTACGATCCTGTGGCCGCCGACGAATCATAAATTGGAGCTCGGACAGAGAAGTTATGGAAGAAAAGGAGCCTTCGAGTCTCTTGGGAGAGCTTTGCTCATTGGAAAAGGGAGGAGAGGAGTGAATTGAAATGAGTAAGGGACCCCTCTTTTTATAGGCGAGAATAGAAAAAGTACACGGCATGTATTTTATGGTACACGGCGTGTACTCAGTGATTTCACACGGTCTCCACACGGCTTCCAACACGGCGCCGCAGCCGTTGACTGGTCAACACACGGTTTTAGGGTAACACATATGCGGGGAAGGACTACACGTCGTGTAGTTTTGACACATGGCGTGTAATCATTTATTTCACATGGCAAGGACATGGCTCCAACACTGTACACGGTCGTTGACTGGTAATGCGTACACAGGGAAGGACTGCACGTCGTGTAGAACTGGACACATGGCGTGCACCCATTATTTCACACAGCAAGGACACGGCTTGCAACACGGGGTATACTCGGAAAGGGGGTACACGACGTGTACTCAAACTAAACGGGGTGTAGTTTCAAAATTCTAGAAAGTGGTGGAAAAGTCCATTTTACCCTCCAGAATACTTCTTGACATTCTTTTTGACAATGGAGTGTGCTGGAGAGGTCCGAGCCATTACATCAAATACCTCTTAAAACATTTTAATCCCCGATAATTCAAAAACCAACCTTGAGGAAACCCAACAAGATACCTCTTAGGGTTCTAGTTATAACAGGAACCCAACCAACAACCCTAATCATATGTGTTAGGAATTCCTTCTCCTATATCTATATATTATCCGCTTTAGGCGGCACTGACTCGCCTGCATGGGTTTAATCGCATCCTCATTAATGCGTCTCGATTAAGAATTGGCCCTTCCCACATTCATACATTAGGATTTTTCAACTCGAACTACCTCCAACACCACACAACCAACACACTTCCCGAACACATGGTTTTGGGAAATTCCTTCTCCTACGTCGAGATATTATTCTCTTTAGGCAGAACTGACTCGCCCACATGGGTTCAATCGCATCTTCATTAATGTGTCTCGATTAAGGGACATATTTTCTTCTTTCCCACATATCCAGACATGTTACACATTACCAAGGATTAAGGAAACAAAAGGTCTCACAACTGACAATCCAAGCATTCCATACACCAATGGTACAGAGTATAACATCACCACAAAGCTCAGAAGAACAAGGAAAAACATTAGTCAAAACAACTCCGGGTACGGAGCGTGCATCTGGGTCTCCCGATCCCAAGTGCTCTCCTCGAGGCCGCCATTCCTCCACAATAAACGAACAAAGGGAATGGTTTGTCCACGGAGCTCCTTCTCTTTACGATCCTCGATTATGACTGGTTGTTCCTAGAATGTCGCGTCGTCTCCCATATTTAACTCTCCCCAGTTGATAATGCGAGAGTCGTCGTGTAAGTAACGACGAAGCTGGGAGACGTGGAAGACGTCATGAACCTTCTCCAACTGAGGTGGCAAGGCCAGCTGATATGCCACCTCGCTGACTCGCCTCAGCACCTAAAAAGGTTTGAGGAACATAGGTGAGAGCTTTCTCCCTTTACCAAATCTCCGCTGCCCCAGTCGAGGGGAAACATTTAAGAATGCATGATATCCCACCTCGAACTCCAAGGGCCTCCTCTGAAGATCAGCATAAGACTTCTGTCGGTCCTGAGCCACTTTCATCCTCTCACATACAAGCTGGAATTTCTCTGTGGTGCTCTCCACTACCTCTGGCCCAAGATCACCTGTCTCACCAACCCCTGCCCAGAAAATTGGTGAACGACATGGCCTTCCATAGAAAGCCTCAAACGGTTCCATTCCAATAGTAGAGTGGAAGTTGTTGTTGTAGGTGAACTCTACTAAAGGCAAGTGTCGTACCCATGATCCTCCGAAATCCAGAATGCATGCTCGCATCATTTCCTCCAACGTCTGGATAGTCCGCTCTATCTGCCCATCGGTCTGGGGGTGGAAAACAGTTCTAAGTCGTAGCTGGGTGCCAAAAGCATGCTGTAACCCCCTCCAAACTCATGAGGTAAAACGAGTATCCCGATTTAAGACAATAGTCTTCAGGACTCCATGAAACCGCACAACTTCATCTACGTACATCTGTGCTAAGGTACTCACTGGGCATGACTCTTTAATTGCTATGAAGTGAGCTGATTTCATCAGTCGATCCACCACTACCCAGATAGCATCATAACCTTCCTGAGCTCTGGATAGTCCTGTGACGAAGTCCATCGAGATGTCATACCACTTCCACTCGGGGACATCTAAAGGAAGCAACAAACCACTAGGAACACGGTATTCAGCCTTCACTTGTTGACACACTAGGCATTTAACCACAAACTCCGCCACTGCCCGTTTCACCCTGGGCCACCAATACTGTTCCCTCAGGCCTCGGTACATTTTCAAAACTCCTGGATGTACCGCTAAGGCTGAACTATGGGACGCATGGAGAACTCCCTCACACATTGTCTCCGGGACAAACAACCTTCCATGGAAAACCATCTGATGTCGGCTGTCCTCTGACCATAATTCTAGAGCGTTCCCCTGATCAACACGATCTCGCATCACATCCGCCTCGTAGCCCCCCCACTGAGACTCTTCCACCTGCTGTAACAAGGAGGACTGCACCGTCATCTTAAACAAACAGCCTCTAACACCTTCTTCCCATGCATCCAAGTGCATGGCAGCCAACTCTCCCATCGCTTTCCAAGCATCAACGGATTCCCAAACTACTTCCTGATGTGACTTCCTGCTCAGGGCATCAGCCGCAACGTTGCCCTTACCTTTATTGTAAGAGATCTCAAAGTCATAGTCTTGGAGAAACTTGACACATCTCTGCTGCCGTAAGTTCAAGTCACACTGGGAGAAGATATAATGTATGATCTTGGGATCTGAGAAGACCACAAAGCGCTTCCCAAAGAGGTAATGTCGCCACAACTTCTGTGCGAACACTACTGATGCAAGCTCTAGGTCATGGGTGGCATAGTTACGCTCGTGAGGGCGTAACTTCCTAGACCCATAACAGATCAAACCCTTCTTCTGCATCATCACGCACTCCAGACCAAGGCCAGAAGCATCAAAAAACACCTCATACAACAACACTTCCTCTGGAAACTTGAGTATGGGAGCACTGACCAACTTCTCTTTCAGGTAGTCGAAAGCCTTTTGGAAATGCTCGCTCCATAGGAGGACCTGGTTCTTCCTAGTCATAGCTGTCAATGGAGCAGAAACTCGAGAGAAGTCCGAAACGAAACTCTGATAGTAACCTGCCAACCCCAGGAAACTACAAAATTCTGCCACGCTCTTGGGTGCCACCCAAGAAACAACTGCCTCCGCCTTCGACGGGTCCACTAAAACTCCATGCTGAGACACTACGTGCCCAAGGAAGTGTACTTCTTGTGTCAAGAACTTACACTTCGACAATTTCCCGTCAAGCTGGTGGTGTTGAAAGACTTCCAAGACTTCCCTGAGATGCTCAACGTGCTCCTCCTCTGATCTTGTGTAGATCAAGATGTCATCGATAAACAAAACGATGAACCGGTCTAGAATCTCTTAGAAGACAATGTTCATAAGTCCCATGAACACACCTGGTGCATTCGTAACTCCAAACGGCATTACTACAAACTCGAAGTGCCCATACCTTCACCTGAAAGTCGTCTTCAAGTTGTCACTATCTTTTACCATCAACTGATAATATTCAGATCATAGATCAATCTTGGAAAAACAACCTACTCCCCTTAGTTGGTCGAAGAGATCATATATCCTTGGGAGGGGGTTGGGGTTCTTGACCGTTACCTGGTTCAACCTTCGGTAGTCTATGCATAGCCTGAGACCACCATCTGCCTTCTTCACGAATAAAACCGGAGCACCACATGGTGATACGCTGGGTTGAACAAAACCTTTCTCCATCAGATCATCAATCTGAATCCGCAACTCCCACAACTCTGAAGGTGCCATCCGATAAGGGGCCATCGAAATCGGACAGGAACCAGGCTGTAAGTCTATCCCGAACTCAACGTCACGTCGGGGGGGGGGGGGGGGGGGGGTTGAGTCACAACCTCCCCAGGAAAAACATCGAGGAACTCCCCATCAACCTCCAGGACATCCATCGTCTCTGTATCAGTTGGAACTACTGATAGACCACATATCAGGGAAAGTATAGGCTTCACATGCTTGCTTCCCACCTGATATCTCCTCTCGCCAACAAAAGCTACACGCTTCCCATCCACGTCGGAGAAAACGAATCTTCTCCGGAAGCAGTCGATAACGACACTAATAGAAAACAAATAGTCGATGCCTAAGATGACATCGTATGGCTGCATCTATAACAGAATAAGGTCCCCACTAGATCGATGTGGTCCCAACGTCAGCCCACATCCCCGAAAAACACAATATATGCCGGTCTGGCCTCCAAATGGTGTACTCAGTACCAGTGGTACATAAAGTCTCACTATGTCTATTCCCAAAGCATGGGCTAGACCAGGTGCAACAATGGATTGAGAAGCTCCCGAATCGAACAAAGTAGAAACAAGAGTGCTGAACAAACAAATCGTACCTCTCATCACCTCTGGTCTTGCTGGAGCTACCAACTCTGCTGCGTGCAACTATCTATGCCCAGCTCCTCTGCCTCTCTGATGTCTTCCACCTCCCCGACCACGCCCTGGTCGAGGTCCCTGAGGAGAACCCTAAGGTCGGATCCCTCCTGCAATGTCTGCCCTCGGAGGAGCATGGTCCTGCTTCTACTGGAAGGGACCCGCTGGCAACTGGTGCTGCTGAGGTGGGCGCTGAACCTACCCACCTCCACCTTACTGAGCTCGGGTCGGGCACCGACTCTGAATGTGCTCGAAACCTCCACAAGAGAGACACTTAGGTCCTGGGATCATGAAAAAGGGACGAGGACCCGAAGATCTGAACTGGAACTACTGGGGCCTGCTCCCCACTGGCCAGAACCTGGAAGGTCCTGTCGCAGGACACCTGCTGCTGTCTGCCTTCCCCTTCGACGAGCCTGGCTGGTTTTCCTCTCAGGGTGCACCTCCCAGCGAGTGCATCCTCTATACAACCTCTGCCTTCTTCTGTACCACCAAGTACATCGGAAGGGTTAAGGGGGTGACAACATACTGGAGCGAAGGACGAAGCGCCTCCTCCAAACGTCTCAGTCGAGAATCCTCTTCCGGAAAGAGATCTGGAGCAAAGCGCAAGAGATCCTTGAACTTGATCCCTAGTTCTCGTACTGACATACTCCCCTGCTGAAGGGAGAGTAACTCCTGCCGCTTCTCCGCCTTGA
The DNA here is from genome assembly GCA_963277665.1 of Viscum album. Classification (NCBI taxonomy): domain Eukaryota; kingdom Viridiplantae; phylum Streptophyta; class Magnoliopsida; order Santalales; family Viscaceae; genus Viscum; species Viscum album. The sequence goes on from OY728161.1 coordinate 436,106,267, forward strand.
TCATGGAAAGTGTGGGAAAAGTCAATTTTACCCTCCAGAACACTTCTTGACCTTTTTTTGACAAAGGAATTTGCCGGAGAGGTCTGGACCATTACAGAAAATTTTAAAGATATACCACATAAATGAGGGAACTTGAAAAGAAAAGGGAAGTTGAGATTTCTGTTACCTTGAAGAGTGACACCTAAAATGTGGGAATTGGGGTCATGGGGGATGACAAAACCTTGTAATGAGTCATTTGGAGGAAAAAATATAATATATTCATGGAGGATGATTATGTAGTGAATTAAAATGAAAAAATGGGTGGATATTTATTGCAAAATTGGCTTACTAATTCATTAATTTCCAAATAAAGGCGTTGGACACTTAGGTAGTGGTAATTGAAAAACAATTGGATTGACCATGGTATTGGAATCATGGTTAATATTATATAATATTATAATACACATTAGTTTAGTATTATTTTAAATTACTTAGTTTGGCCTTGAAAAGTAAGGTTTTCATAAAAATAATGTTTTTAATGATAAATATTCCATTTTAGACTTTGGAATGTAAATTTTAGGTTTGTAAATTCATTTAAAAAAATTAAAATACATGATATTAATAAAATAAGAAAACTGAGTCTTGTATTATGGTTAACTAATTATTATTTCAGTGTGAAATAATTATGATGTCATTAAACATACCAAAAAACTCAAATGTGTCTTTACTATTCACCAAAATAATATTTTAGAGAATTTTTGTAAATTATCCGTAACATAATTTAGATGTGATGATTTCAAAAATTATATTTATTTTCTCATTATAATTATATAACCATTATAATTTTAAATTCTAAATAGAAAAATCCTTATTTATTAAAAACAATACTGGATTGAAAATGCATAATTAAATTCCACAAACTAAAAAAATAAAATTATATTATCTTTTATATTTAAATTATAGTGGTTTATCATAATATTTTAGTAAAATAAAATTATTCATAATATATTACATGATTATAAATATTTATGTTCATTCTATAAAGTATAATTTATATCTGAAAAATCAATTTATCAAATTCATCATATTTATTTATTAAGAAAAAATCTTCTTAAAAAAGAAATGATGGAATAAAAATTTTATTTAAAAAAAGTAAATAATATTTAAATGACCAAGGCCTCAACACATAACCCATTATAACATATGTATATGACTAAGCCCCCCACACCTGCTCATGTGGTGGCTCAGTTAACATTTCCCTAGTGGTAATTATCCGTAACATTAAATTCTACCGTAGGAATTTTTTTCCATGTTTCTATTCTTGAAACTCCTATTGAGATTTGTTATGTTTGAAGACTAGTGACACTACTTCCCTCAAAAGTTCTAAAATTTTGGTTTCATATGACATGACTCTACTAGTTGATGACATTATTTATCCTTTTTCATTAATTTTCATTTTTAATTTCTACTTATAAACACTAATTATAACATTAAAATTATTATTAAGAGTATAGTTTTCAACGGTCATATTGACCAACATTCATATTTGACCAATGGTCATAAAATGGTAAAAAAAATACTGTCACATTTCAAAATATACTCACTTCATTAATAAAGATATATAGTTTTTCATTACAAAATATTAGAACACACAATGTCTCATGAAAAAAAATTCATAAAAAATTCTGGGTCGTGACATCATCAAGCTACGAGACAATGCAATTGTGAAATCAATAGATGATAATGTTTCTATCCCCTTCCAGGATGTGGTATTGTGCTTGACTAACACATCATCGATAAGAACCCCTCCAACCCACAAAATACCTGTGGAGGGGGGGACTGGATGATAAGTTCCACAATACCTATCTCACTATCAAGATTCCCACCAGAAAATAAATTTGAGGAAATCACTACACCGATAACCTAATGAAACAAAAAAACCAGATAGAAAACATTGTGAGTAATTGAAAATTGGGTCCCCATTAATCTAATAGAAGACTACATATTGTAGAATTATGGGTTCCAACAAACCCATCCCTCTTTTTTTTTCACCCACCCAGTGGTACCGATAATTAGTTATATCACAAAAAAAATGAAATAGGAAAAAATCAAATGGTCATGATAAATATGTGACCAAATAAACCACAAAATCTGAAAAATAGAATATATTCCTACTGAACCTCATCTGAATTCTCTAAATCAAAGCATCGTCTATAGAGTAATAATTTTTTAATTTAGAAAACACATATTTATCATGTTTTTTTGTTTTAATTTTTTATTAAATTCTTACCCTAATATGAGTTAAAGTTTATAAAATAGATTCTTAATTTAGAATAATCATAATTAATATTTTTTTATACATGAAACTATTGCTTTTTTTCATTATAAATGGTAACTACATTAAATTATTTTAATGATAATAATGTGTAAATAATGTTAATTAATATTAAAACCAATGTAAAAATGGCATTAAAATTTTCCAAAAAAAATTTATTACCCTATTAGACGAAGATTTACATCAATACTCAAAAATTCATTATATTTTTTTACCACATGGATTGTTTTTTATTTAATATTTAAAAATTCAATATATTATGAAATGAAAAGATCAAAATGTCTCTCTCATTATTTTAAATTTCTATTATCTGTTCACATAGGGACAAAAATATGTTCCGAAGGAATATTTATTGTTTTTTAATAATAATGATATTATTTTTATGATGGATATTTATATCAAATTTTTAGTGATTTTAAAAATACCACAAACACTTATACAATGATGACATTGTTCTTATGCAAGAAGTGGATAAATTAAAAGTTACTCATTTAAAAACACATTAATAGTAGTATGTTTTGGATAAATTATAATTCGCCATGAATTTTACATTTAATAATAATTTATTATTGATGATAAATTGGATTATATTATAATTACATTGTTATCTTGAATAAATTATTGTCAATTAATTAAATAGTTTCAAAAATGTCATTAATTATATTTTTTAAATTTTTTTATTAAATGATTTATTATTCATGAAAATTTTACCGGTGGCCTATTTAATGGGATATAGTTTATAATATTATCAAATATTCATTTATGGATCCATTTTACTATTATAGTAAAATCCATAACCCCTAAAGAGTAAATAAATTTGATATAATGGTATTAATCGAAAGGGGAAAGAGGGGTTAAAATAAATATTTAATGGTAAAAAAGTAAATTATACTTGTCCAAATGCTATTAGATTAGAGTATTTGGAAACATATTCATAATATATTTGAAATATATCAATTTCATGCAAATTTTAATATAAATTAATATAATAATTTATAAAATTCCACGACCTCTCCACCACTCACATATATAAGGAATCCTCCTCTTCCATCCAATCCACACATATAGAGAAATTTGGTTCAAATATTAACTTAATAAATAGATTCATAAATTCTATCGCCATGGCCTAGAGGTATTACTTTGGAAATAATACCATACTTTTGGGGAATAAGGTATAAAACATGGTTTTTTTGAAGAATATTAATATATTATAACTAGATGTTTTAGTTTTATTTCATCTTTTATAACCTTCAAAAAACATGCAACCATTATGATATCATAAAAAAGGTTTCAAACATACAGTAAGATATTATTATCATTAATTATTATCCTTAATTTTAACACCTTGATATTTTATGATATATTTCTCTTCAAAATTTTATTTCTTTTATAGCTTTTGATAATTGAAAAACCGAGTTTAAATGAACTACGATAAGAATAATATTATATGAATTTTACCATTATACCCTATCAATTATAATTTTAGGTAAATATTCAAATATTTTTTTTTGAAAAATTATTTCAAATGGTTTTTTATTAAATATATGTTTTCAAAAAGACATAATCATTTTTTAGTAAAGTATATTTATCCCACAAGAAAACATTTTTTCCTCAAAAATGAGTTTTATTACAATTTGTGACAAAATAATATAATATATTAATTATACATTTAGAAAAGTTTTTTAAAAAATTTGACTTTTTTTATACTGACTTGTACAGATTATTGTAGAGTGAATTTTTTATAATTTATTGAAAATATTTATTTTTTAGTGAATAATGAAAATAATAAATCTTACTAAAAATTATCATATCCTTTAATGAATTTAAAAGGATAATTTTCTTAAATGGGTTTTAAAGTTATGTAATATTATTTATAATATTAGTTATCTTATTTAGGTAATTATAATTATTTTTTTGTCATATTTTGGTATAGAATTTTATTATACTTAGGAAAACATTTTTATAAAAAATTGTTATTCATTGTGTTCTGGGAGTTTAATTTTAAAGTAAATTTTGGAACTTCTATGAATTAAATTTGATAAAATGGATACTATATTTTCGATTAGAATTTATGTTTTTTTATTATGGGAATATCATTTTTGTTCATAATTAATTATAGAAACAATAATGATTTGAAACCACTGTTAATTTTAAAATATGATTAATCGGGGGAGTCAAACCTATAGTTATGGGTAGTTACCCCAATTAAAATGGTGAAAAAACCATTTTATGAACATATTTTTACCTCATCATTGTCCAATTTCAATCCTCGTACTATCTGGAAGCATTTTTCTTGAGTATAAAATTATTATAATTCGATATTTTAATAAATTTCAATTGTACCCACTCCCCCACTTATAAAAATACAACCCCACTTTCTCTTAATTTCACCATATTGAGAAATATATATTGACCAAACTTGTCCAATTATCTTATATATATATATATATATATATAATTTATAGAATAATTTTTTTTTAAAATCCCAATCTGGTGGTCTTTATGAGAGTATCTAAAGGAGGCCTACTAAAGAAGTGGTAATCATCTTACCGAGACTCTTCCAATTTATTTCATAATCTACCTTCTATAAATATATGGTATTTCCCATAAAATCATTAATATTGTTTTAAAAATATACTAAAATTGTATTTTGATTATGTAATGACAATTACCCAACTTATATTCCATCAAATGGGTATGTAATGTATCACACATACGTATGTGTGGACTACATCCTCCTTGTATTGATACAATTAATTTTCCATCACCATCATTCATGGATGGTTATTATAATGATTATGATTATTATATGTGATGTTAATGATATAAATTTACTTATATAATTTTAATATAATATATTTTTTCTTACCTTTCTAATCTATGGGAAAAACGTAATGTTTCTGATGCATATGTGTATACTAACACCTTCATGAAGCGATTTGATTTATTTTCTATTGTAGAATTGATTGGATTGTAATATGAGAAGATTTAATTAAATATATATGATATATATGAAATTATAATGATTCTTTAATAGTTATTTATTATTTACCTTTCTTTATTTTTATCCATTGAAAAGTTAAAAATGTGTTCATGTGCTTTTACGGCCAACCATCTACATGAATTGTGTAAATCATTTTTATATATCTAGGTTTTACTGATGAATATATATTTATAATTAAAATATATTATTTTTATATCATTATTAACATTATATATATTACTAAAACATGAACAATGAAAAGGTATCAAAACTACCAAATTGAACTCTCAAAAAAAAATATAATACTTAACACCCAAAAATGATGATTTTATTAAGTAATTATTAATAAATGGTTGCTTAAATGTTATAAGTGGATCATATAAGATTTTATAATTGTGTTAATGATTTTATTTTTATAAATTTTATATATCTATATTTATTATACATTCAGTTATAATAATTTTTAATTAATTAAAATAGAGGTAAGGGTTTCACTCTCAATTTTGATTATTTGATAGATATGACATATTCACTACTTGTTTACTTAATGGGGTGTATATACATAAACATCGAAATGGTATAAAATTGATAACTTTATATTCAATGTTTTAATTCTTTTTTTTATTTCTTTCATTCATGGTTCATATGATCCAAATTTTACCAAAGCGGAAATGGATTTATTTTAAAATCTCATTATTTGACAGGATTGTTTACGACTAAATTCCCAAATATGAAATTCTATGTCTTATCTATCAATAATACAATAAATTTAATTTTCCCCTTGTTATTTATATATATTATTTTTTTCATTTCATATTATTTTCTTTTGTAACTCAATAGATTCAATTAATATTTTTATGTAAAATGAGTTTAATTGGTACCTTCGATTGAAAATCATATTGCTTATATATTCAGGTTTTCTAAAAATGGTTGTAAGCAAGTTTTATATTATTATATGAATGTTTAAAATAATATTTATCCATGTTTTTTTATTTACCAAATGATTTTTAAAGAATATTAATGTCATTTTCTAAACCAATTGTTTTTGAATTTTTACCAAAATTGTGAATGGAATCATTGTTTTATCGTACAATACATGAAAGAAATTTCCCACCACCATGACTGCTGAATTATTTTATTCTTACATTATATGTTTCCATAGTTATATTTAAATAAAATATTTTCCATAATATTTTCAAAATTTAGAAAATTAAAATATGTGATTCTAAAATGAAAAGTGTTTTTTCCTAATCAAATATTACAAGTGATATTTTAATTGAATTTTCATTTAATATAACATAACTTGTTTTTACTTATAATATATTAGGGATATGATCAATGTATTCGATTATTATTATTTATCAGGATGGGTTTTTATTCTTATTATGATATGTTTATGAAAATATTTTATTTTATAGGGCTTAAGTTATGATAAAATACTAAAATATTTACGAAACCAAATTCCTTTCAATAGGATATGATTTATGATTAAAGATTTGGGATCATGTGGAACACATATAAATTTATTATAAATATATTATGGGTGGGACTAGAATTATATAATCCTCCAATGAATTTTGAAATGATATGAATCTCATGAGATAATAACAACTTGAATGGGGAGTGATCCCTATTCATTAAGGGTTTATATCCACAATGATAATCTTGGGATTGAACCTTGACTAATGATATTATAGAACGAAGAGTGAACCCAATATACTATGAAAGTCAAGGAATCAATTCAAGATGAGAGAAATAATTTTTTATTACTATGTTTATAAAAAAACTAAGTCTTATACCAATGTTCTACTCTTATGGATCATGTTTTTTATTTCAATGTGATTCATTTATTATGTACTCTGATTATTTGTTCCTATATTTAAAATTTTTATCTATGATATTATGGGTATTGATTTTAAAATTTCATTCTCATGTTATCAAACCCTTATTCCATTGATTTTTATAGTGATTATTGATATATCACCATTTTGCCCTTACTGGTCATCTGAGATCACAATTTCTTATGTCCCGTTTCCCTAATATATAAAGAAATGTTTTATGTTGGTTTTTTCAAGGAATAATACTTTGTGGGAAGATCTTTATAGGATATATTGAATATCTTTCATGAAATTAGAGGATTTTTATGTAGTCTCCAATAAAAAAACATTTAAGGTCCCCTATAATTTATTTTTACAATATATCTATTATTCATATATAAGGATGTTATATATATGTATGAAATGTATGGGTCTTGATAGTTGCTATCAAAGGGTGGTTTATAAAATCATTTTCGATTTGGATTAGGTAATTTCAGTGAAAACACTAGGGATATGTCTAAGAATACGATAAAAACCTAATATTTTGGAAACATAGAGATAATGTGATTTTTTAACTATAAATCCACATGTGGATAATACATGTGGATGTTCTTTTGGTATAGATAAATATAGGGGTGATAACCATAAACACAGTTGGTCAATTATATCTCAATCATCATTTTTGTGAATGATGATTGTAACCTTACTCTCCAACATGATTGACACCCTTCTAGGATATTCTTGGGTTAATTGACATTTTTATTATGAACCATTATGAGGGATTTTAATAGATTATTTGTATGTATGATCTTGGTAAAACATAAGGGTTTAGAGAATGTAATAGAGGTTTCATGATTTATACATCAAATGAATGATTTTTATGATTTTATGACTATTCACTCTAATTAATGATGTTTAATTCGCATGCAACCCATTTTGGTTTTACTAATGTATTGAAGATAAAATAATAAATTTAAGGTGGTAACATGTATACAAAAATATTTAGGTTCTATATATTATCCTAGTTATATGAATTATTATATAGCACAAAAATTCTCAATGATTATTAATTCATTTCCTCAATGATTAGATGTGGAATTATCTTTGAAAAACACAAGTATTATAATGATCACATCTCAAGTATACGATTCATCTATGATTTATTTTTTTGGGGGAATGTGCTTCCTAAAAATATTGCAATTCTCTCTATAGGTAAATTTTATAGTTTATTATGTTTATATTGTATTCATTTAAATAAAAACGACATGAATTTTTGAGGAAGGAAAGTAACAATTGATATTCTGAAAAAACCTATAATCATCTATTTGTTGTTGATAATATAAAATTCTGATGGAAATTGCATCATTTGTATGGGTCTTGATGTGACGTACTAGACCTGGATACCACCTAAAGGGTGCCCCAATCCTTGTGGGCCACATGGACTGAAGATCATCTACCCCAATGATAGAGGTTTCTGACCAGTCGGGATGGTCTTGGGTGTGTATGTGGGGAGATTATGACCTAATTACCAATTTTTAGGGTAGAGGGTATGAGTAAACATTGGTAAATTGAGGAAGAAATATATGTAAATAGAAGACACATCAGAAAAGAGCACCAATAGTAATAATAACTGATAAAACTATAATAACAGTAAAAAAATAATGATATGTTATGTACTAGAAAGCTATAAAACATGAATGAAACAATAGGCATAACATGTTCCACAAAGCATAAAAGAAATCAAAAACAGTCCCAAGCATCCCAAGTTCCAACTCGATCCAATAATATCAAGTTACATACTAAAAAATAAGCAATCAAGTGTTTGAATCCATATTCTCCCCTTTGTCGACACCTGCAACCTTGTAATATGCCTCAGGTGGGAATGATGCCCGAATAGGTTGTGAGATAAATCTCAGCGAGCCACCACTAATGGTGTTTATAACATCTGGCCTATGTAATGGAAATTCAATAGTGTCAAGGCATTCATATATAATGTAACAAGTAAAATGTAACTAAATACCCAGGTACCTACTTTAGTACTCAACTGGTGTCTGAACGTAACCAGACCATTTATTTAATCAATTATCGGTTTATATTAATATGTCACATGAGGCCTGTCTTGTTCTAAAATTTTCTCCAGATGGTGTAAATAGTGAATGTTGCAAGGTAACGACCAAGTCAACGTAGACCTCATGGGTCACCAACTTAGTAGTAAATGTAGCATGGTATGAGGTAAGAGTGTAATCCAAGGACAAGTTTCCATAAAATTCCACAATTATTTTCCAACTGAATACAATGGGATCATCCTAGGTAAGACAAGGTTATGTAGAGACAAGGCCCTGTAAGCTATAACCATGGAACCAACTTGTCAATGATGGATCAAATGTGTGTATCCAAGGAATCTTGTAATAATTTGGAGGGATCCTACAATGACATACCGAGCATCCAAGAATAGAGTAGGATAAAGATCTAGGTGGTTCTCATCCTAATATAGATGTATCCTTGAATTAGAGTGGATTTCCCAATGGATCATGGCATTCCCTGGTCAGAATCAAATGCGAGCTCGAGTCAGGACATTCCAATTTGGTTATGAAGTCATTTAATATTTCATTCAGTTCAATCCTTGTCTTTCATTAGTGAGATAATGTCATCTAGCATGTAACCTTTCTTTAAAGTTATTTAATTCAATCCATTCCTTTTATTAGCGTGACACAGACTAGTAATATTCAACCATTTTAATCCATTTAAGGCATATTCCATAATTTATGGTTTATTTTTCTACCTTCCATTAATGTGGTAAGGGGTTCTAAGGATATGAAACCAATTAATTATTCACATTTAATTATCAATTTGAATCACATACCTTTGGTGGGTCAATTCATATGCATACATGGTACATTTTAGTATGCAATTAAAAATATAAATCATGGAAATTAATCAATAAATGCTTAACCATACAGTTGTAAATCCATGGAACACATGAATGGTGGTGAAAACATTTAAGAACTCTAAACCACAATTATGGAATATTGTTTGACATGGAAGGGAAGGATATGTGATCATAACCACCCAAAATTTATCATGTATTTGGAAATATCATAACCACATAGTTATAACAAGTATAAGCATGGAATATTAATTACATAAATGAAACGTGATTAAATCAGTGTTCCCCACACAAAAAATCCAAAATAAACGAACATTAGGGCTGAGTTATATACCACCCACCTTATGGTTATATGAATATCCTCCTCTGTTATTGGCCATTGATTTCACTCAGATCAGATTAGAGCTTAGAAAAATAATAAAATTCTCATACCCCGATATCTAGGTCAAGAGAAAAAGAGAAGGAGAACGGCTCAATAGGACTCAAGTAAAAAACATTTCACATCCAACGTGATGAAAAAAATCTCAATCTATTTCCAAATAGATGGGATCCCTTGATTATGAGTTAGTTCTTAAAAAATCCCTAAATTTATAGAGAAAGAGGTTAATCCTGTAGAAACTTTGATTATGAAAGAAGGTGGGATCTTAATTAGACCATTAAGGGAAAAACTACAATTTTACCAAAAATTTATCATGTCCACGATTTTTTTCTTGGTTTGACATACTGTACAAAAACCATTTAGAGGTAACTGGGAAACAGGGGCACTTTCATGGTTAGGCCGCACATCCATGCTCCAACCGTGCAAGGCGGCTCTCTCCAAAAAACACCATTCCCACAGTTTTCCAAATAATGATGAATTCAATCATGGTTTACTCAAAACTGTGTGCCATGAATTTTTTCCACAAAAGATAGGTTTTGTGCTATGAACATTACTTAAATGGACTTGATATCATTTATAACCCCTTAGGTATCTATATTATGTCCAATGTGAAGATTTATACTAAATTTTAATGGATCCATGCCTGAGTGAAAACATGGTTCTTAAATCATCCTCCCATACAAGAAATCATACCTAAGTTCACCTTTCAAAGGTGAAGAAACATTACCTGGGAACAACATTGGCCATTTGGAAATTACATTGGATTTTCTCTCCGAAGTCTCACCTTGTACCCAGCCACACTATCATAGCACATGTACTAGATGGAATAACCTGTGTTAGAGAGCCTTCATGCTTCAGTTGAAAATGAATACTGTATACTTATTAAAGGTATCATCATCATCTAACTCAACATAATTAGGATCAATTGTATGAAATGGGTCAGCATGATACTGGTTAAGCTATTAAACATGAAAGACATCGTGCATGGAACGATAAATCTAAGGTAGTACAAACTGAAAGGTGACATGATGAACTCTATCTAGGATCTCGAATGACCATACAAATTGAGGTGGAAACTTTCGCATCTTTCCTAACCATCTATACCCTATCCTAGTTGATACCTGAAGAAAAAATTGATCCCCTTCCATAAAATTAATAGGTCATCGAGGGAAATGAACATATGATTTATGTCTAGACTGATCAGTAGTAATATGCTTTCTGATCAGCATAACTTCCTATGAAGTGTCCTAAACGACATGAGGACATAATAGGGCAGCCTCACATGCCCCTATCTAGAACATGGTTGAAAATCATGGCCTACCATATTAGACCTCAAAAAGATCCATTTGGATTATCTCCTAAAAGATATTATTATTGGAGAACATAATGAGAGTGATTTTCTTCTACCATGAACAACTGAAATCATGGAAACATGGTCAGAGGATAACCTAGAAAACCTATATTGTCCATTCTAATTTTCCATCTGTCTGAGGGTGAAAATCTATTCTTAAAAGAACCAGTGTTCTCCAAGACTTCTTCTATCCATTCCAGAACCATGATATGGAAGAAGCATCCAAATCGTAAACGATATTATGTGGAACCCCATGGAGTTATATGATCTCATAGACATATAGTCTTCTCATCTCATCAATTGAGAAAGTCTCCCATGTAGGAATAATGTGAGTTGATTTTTTATTCTGTCAATGAATACCTAGATATCATTTCTACCCCTTGGTGAACTAGGTAATACAACCATGAAATCCATGGAAACATCTCCCCATTTCTATTGCGGGACTAGAAGTGAATTTAACAATCCCAAAGGTCTCTGGTGAACTATCATCACCTTATAATAGGAGGAACACCTAATGATAATGCCTTCTATCATACATTTCATCCAAGGCCACCAATACCAGCGTCACATGTCTCGATACATCTTTGAGATACTTGGATTAACTTCCCACTGAGAGGAATGAGTCTCATTCATCAACTCCTCTCTAATATATATAGAAACCTAGTTATGTCCATGTAGATCTAGAATGTCATATCTATCCAGTGTCCAATCCAAAGGTGGATAATCTCCTGATATACACACAAGGAGAACCAATCCTTAAGGATATGAAAACTACCTAATCTTCACATTCTCATGAAGGGAAGAGGTTACTATCAAGGATAAGAGGAAATACTTCTCATGACTGTCATGATAATCTATATGAAGCTTAGGAAATAAGGTCATTAACATCCATTCATCACTGGATTCCAATACAGCATGTGTCTAAACTTTCTATTTGAGTTCATCTGCAACCACATTGACATATCTAGGCATATAAGAACGTTCAAAATCATAGGATTGTAGTTATTATATCCATATACACTATATGGGATTCATTTCATGCTGACAAATGATTAATTTTAAGCTCTTCTTGTCTGTGTACACCACAATGCACTCACCCAAGATATAATTTCTCCAGCAATGTAAGTCATAGACAACAGTTTCTAGCTCATGGTCATGAGTCAGGTAATTTCTCTCATGAGGCCTCAATAACCAAGATATGTACATAATGACATTCTCTTCCTGTATCAACACAACTCCAAGGACAATTCTTGATGGATCTCTGAAGATAGTACAACCTACAATAGGTTCAAGAAGAATTAGAATTGGTGATGAGACAAGCCTCCATTTCAGTTCATAAATGGATTTCTCAGATGCTTCTGACCATGTGAACTCGAAAACCATCATTTTAAGGCCAATAAGATGTGATTCATGGTGAGAGATCTCTTTTATGAATTACCTATAATATCCATCTATCCCCATGAAACTCTCTATATCAAACATGTTATTGGGATGCACCTAGGAAACTACAACACTAACCATTCCAGGTTCAATAGACACTCCCGATTCTGAGATAATATGACCCATGAAGTGGAATTTGTTGATCTAAAAGTGGAACTCAGAAATATTTTCATAATAATGATTCTATCATAGGGTACATAGAATAATCTCAAGATGTTTGGCATGGCCGTTATGGGTGTGAGAATACACCAAGATATCGTCCAAAAGTACCACGACAGAAGAGTCCAAAATGGGGTGGAAATCCATATTCAATGAAGACATGAAAACTTCAAGAACACTCTTTTGAACGGATGATATAATAAGGTACACATAATGACCATACCTTCTACAAAAAACTGTATGAGGTATGTCTGATGGTCTGACTCGGACCTGATGATAACCTAATCTCAGGTCGATCTTAGAGAAGAAATTTTATCCTCAGAACTGGTCAAAGAGATCATCTACTCAAGGAAGTGTATACATATTCATGATCCTAATTTGGTTCAACCTACAGTAATCCACACATAAACATAAGGTTACATCTAACTTTTTGGTGAAATTCCTCGGTAAACCCCAGGATAATGTGATGGGACTTATAAAACCTTTGTTTTCTAAATCCTTTAACCAATTCATATACTTATGAAGCTCTATAGGTTCCATCCTATAAGGAGGAATCTAAACTAGATATTCTCCTCAAATAATCTCAATTTTATACCCTACCTCTCTCTTAGTAGGTAAGGCTGAAAAATAATAAAAAAACACATCCCTGATATGGTACACTACTAGATAGAAATCATCTCATTTTAAACTCTGATACTCCATGAAAATATTTGAAATCTAGGAAGTCACTCCAAATATCCAATGATTCTCTAGTCCAACTCTACCATCCTTGACATCCCACTCACCATTACGTAGATATCTACTTCCCAATGGTGATGTAAATGATACCATGCTGTGATAGCAGTCTACAAAATCGTGACAGAAATCCCACCATTCCATTTTGTGAATGACATTGAATCCCATCATCTCAAGAAAAAATTGGTTCCATAATAAAGGGTGACTGCCTAACTCAATGGGATTGTCCTTATTTTGGGGTATTCTCTCTATTCACTCCCCAAATAGTGTATCTAGGGTCATTACAACATTGTAATATCGTTTCTCTAATTCTATACATTCCATGATGGATACATAGATAAAATAGTTTGAAGAACCCATATAAAATAAAGTAGATATTATAGTTGAGGTTAGTAGAATGTTACCTCGTACTATAGATGTTCCCACATCTTGATCCTTGGGTATTGGATATAGTTAATGCAATTTACCCGATCGACGACCATGTGCGAAAGATAGAAAACCATGATTGAAACTACTATGTTGGCGCTATAGGTGATCAGGGGTCTAGCTACCATAACCACGACCTCTGGCTCGGCTAGACATACTGTTTCTAATAAAACTCCCCATTTGACGCGGTATAGAAGAATTCACTCTTGAAGGTAGAGATGGTGCAGATCCTTTTCCAGTGGCTGTTGGTGGAAGGGTCCTACATAAATTATGAAGATTCCCCATACACCCACAAGAAAAACACTACATTGGGTCTCTATCACATGAAGAATTTGAATTCCCCTATCTTCCACTGTGATGACTCACCAAAGAGAAATCTTAATGGGTAATTTTTTCATCATTTCCCTAACAAGAATCCTTGAGGGCACATTTCCTACCACCGGATGAACTACTGGCATGATGTGGAACTGATCCTCTATGCTCGATACTATTGTTGTCCCTCATGTTATGCTCAGTGATAAGATCCAAATTAACTATTGTAGAAAAATTAGGTAGTCAAAAGACATTAACCAACATACTGATGACATAATGGAGAATATCATTGAAATGTATAACATGTGAAAGATCATCTCTAGTTAGAAGCGATGAAAAGTTATGTAACTCTTTAAAATGCGTTGAATATTCCATGAATGATATTGAAACATTTTTGAGATGTATGAACTCCAACATTCTGTCAGCTCTCAACATCTGAGGAATTGAATGATCATATAAGGAAGTTTGGAAATCAACCGATGACATGCCCGAATGATGACCAGCCTGGGTAATCACTTCCCACCAATGCTTGGACGAATCCAAAAGCATGTATGTGAGAAGCTTGACCATCCAATCGGGAGGCATCTCTAGATTCTCAAACATAGATATGGTGGATTCTATCCAAGACTCAGTAGCATTCGAACTGCCATACCCTAAAAAGGTAGGAGGATGTTGCTGATGGAACTCAAGAGTCATATCATCCATCATGGGTGCATGCCATGTAGTACCATGCATGGAATGCATCTGATATATAAAACAATCATGAAGTTGGGATTCAATGCCAAGATTATGTAAAGTATTTAGTGCCTCATGTGGAACTTAAAAAGGTAATGCTGGAAGCCTAGGGCCCACCATGTGTGGAGCATGATCATCACCACCTTCCTGGAGAGCAACATGAGGATTTTGTGGTGGAACTAGCATATAAATTCCATTCACACACCTTAGAACAAGAGTAGAAGCATAAGATAAGATCACTAGAAGAAGATGATGGTAATAAAACTCACTAACTAAGGAATACAACCCCAAACTACCTGCATAGATAGATAAGTATCAGTAAGTGCTCAAGTATATGTTTCAAGTCATTTTGTAGTTAATTTAAAGTTTCAATCCATTACCATTCCTAAACATGACACAGAGGGATAAGGATGTGAAACGAATTCATTTCAGATTTCATGAATCATCGTAAATGGATATAAATTTCCGTTGAATCAGTTACAATACTCCTATCACGAGAAACAGAACCCATTTATGTATAGATTAATGGATTGAATCAGTAAATTACTCATCCCAGCCCAAGAGGGCCCATACACCTAATGAATTATGAAAAAAAATCACTAAATGAAAACAAAAAGTAATACCAGTACAAGAAAAATATCACAACATCACTCAAAAATCAAAAGAATATAAATAAATGCAAAGCTGTGAAATGAACATATATAAAATGACAATCTGAAAGACTTGTGAATTCTAGGTGCCTATAATGATGTAGGTAGCAATGATGCTTATTGTCATATCATTAGGATAAAGATGAAATAAATCCTTGATCATAGTAATATTCAACAAAACCACACATTATGTGCATCACCAATTGGTGAAATAATATCAAATGTAATAGGAAAATCAGAACAAGAATTACATTTTTGGTAACATGGATTTTACACCAAACATGGGTTCATCATGCCTAAGAATTACTTAGGACTATGTCCCAATCATTCATAATCTCTAATACATTGTCTCCAAATAGTATATAATAAAAAAACACCTCTGATACAACTTTGTGATGTCCTATTCCAGGATTCCACCTTAAGGGTGCCCCGAGCCCGGCGGGCCACATGGCCTCAAGAGCATCTCCCAATACTCAATAGAATGTCGACCAGAATCAAGGGACTAAGGTGTGTAGATGGGAATACTATGACCTCACTAAAAAGGTTTAGCACTGTGGGTGAGATAAAAAATAGTTAAATTGTGTAAGAAATATAAGTAAATATTATGCACAGTGGAAAATAGATCCAATAGAAATAATAACTAAAATAATTGGAATAGCATTCAGTAACTGATGATATGTCATGTACTAGAATTTTGGAAAACATGTATACAACAACATGAATAACATGTTCCATAAATCAAAATGAAAATAAAATATTGTCCCAAGAATCCTGAGTTCCAACTCGGTCCTCTACTATCAAGATCCACTCTAAACAACAATCAATCATGTGTTTGAACCCATATAATTCCCTTTGTCAACACATGGAACCATGTCATCTACCCCTGGTGCCAATAGGGACTGAAAAGGGTGTGAGATAAATCTCAGTGGGCCACCACCAATGATGTCCATAACATCTATCCCATGTAATGGAAATGTAAAATTTATATTGTGTGCATATATAAACTACATTAGTACAGTGTAACTAAATACCCACATACCTGCTTTCTTCCTCGGCTGGGGTCTAAATGTAACCAGTCCATTTATTTAATAAATTAACTATTTATATTAATAGGCCACTGGAGGGATGGCCAATAGTGACATAATCTCATGATGGTGTAAATTGGGAAAGTTCAATTGTAATGGCCAAGGAAAAATAGACCTCATCGGTCACCAACTCAATATTAACTATAGAATAGAATGGGGTATGTGTGTAATCGAATGAGAAAATTCTAAGTCATTCCACAATAAGGTGCCTACCGAATCTGAGGTGATTGTCCAAGGTAAGATGGGTTTAGGAAGAGACTAGTCCCTATGGGCTTTAACCATAACACCTACTTGTCAATCCTGGATCAAAGGAGTGTATCCAAGGCATCAAGTGATAATATAGAGGGATCCTAAGGTGTCATACCAGGAATTAAATAATATACAAGGATTGGGATGTAGGTGTTTCTCAACATATTCATGTAGTATCCTTGAATCAGAGTGGGGTTCCCGAGTGCTCATGGAATTCTCCGATCAGAATCTAAGTCAAGATTGTGTAAGGAAATTCTAATTTGTTTATGAATTCATGTAAAATTTCATTTGGTTCATTTTTTAATTTCTTTAGTGTGATATGGTCAAGTAACATGCAACCATTTTATCATGTGATTTGTTTCAAGCTTTGCGTTTTATTAGTGTGACAAGGAAATGTAGCATGAAACCATTTTAATACATTTAATGCATATTCCATAATTTAAGGTTCATTATGATAACATCCATTAATGTGGAAAGGGGTGTAAATATATGCATCCACTTAATCATTCACATTTAATTATCAATTTAAAGCACTTACCTTAGGTGGGTCAAGTGGTACGCATACAAGGTACATTCCATTATTAAATTCAAAATATAAATCAAGCCAATTAATATAGAAATGATTACCCTTATAGTGGTCAAGCCATGGCACATCTGAATGGTGGTGAAAACGTGTCAAAACACTAAACCATAATTATGGAATAAACTTGTACATGGAAGGGGAGGAGTTGTGGTCATCCCCACCAATAATTAATCATGTATTATGAAAGATAATAACCATAAAAATCTAACAAGTATAATCATGGAATATTAATTACATAAATGGCATGCAATGAAATTGATGGGCCCCACACGAAAAATACAAAATCAACAAAATTTAGGAATGAGTTATATACCACCCACCTTATGGTTTTACGACTCTCCTATTTTGATATTTCCCCATGATTTTTCTCAGATCGGAGTAGATCTACGAAAAAACGAAAAATGCTCATACCTCGATATCTGAGTCGAGAGAAAATGTGACAGAGAACGGATCAAGGGGACTCTAGTACATATCGTTGTGCATCCAACGTGATGAACAAAAGCTCGATCAAATTTCATATGTAGGAGATCTCATGATTTTAAGGTTATTTATTAAAAAGCCTCAAATTTAGCGGAAAATTGTTTAATCCCACATAAAATCATATTAAGGAAGATTGAGGGAGCAAAATTAGATCATTAAGGGAAAATTGGAATTTTACCCAAAATTTAGGCTTTGCACGATTTGTCCACATGGTGTGAAATACCATTTGAAAACCTTGAACAAGTACATAAAAAAGGGGAGCTCTCATGGTTAGGCCGCATGACCATGCATCAACCGTGAGAGGTGGCTCTGTCCGAAAAACCCAATATGCACGGTTTACCAAACTGTGTGAAAATCCAGCACGGTTTACTACAACCCGTGTGGAAATCCCATTTTTCTAGAAATATGGTTTTCGGGCTCTAAACATGCCCTGAACACCGTTACGACCGTCTATAACACCTAAGGCATCCATATTAGGTCAAAAGTAATGATTTAGTCTATAATTTAAAGGATCTATACCTGAGTGAAAAACAAGGTTCTTACAGTTGATTCTTATAAAAAGTTTTTTATATATCATATAGTAGTGGAGAAGGTCTAGATTAAAAAATTTTATATTGTACAATATTTTTTGGTTTTTTTCTAGACTATTTTTATAGTATTCATCTATATTATGATGTTGAGTTTTTAAAATAACTCGTACCTAGTGTTACACCTATTTCTAATACTTTTTGTAGAATGGCCCCGTTTGAGATTCAAAAATAAATAAGAATCAATAGAATAATATTTAGATGGGAATCGACTGGTCATGTTCATCAGATTGGGGTGTACCAATTATTTTTTAAGAAGAATGATGGATCATTACAACCATGTATTGATCATCATGAACGTAACAAGATCATAATAATGTATGACTATTATCTAACATGTATTGATGATTTGGTCATTCAATTATAAGACAAATTTTTTTTATAAGATTGATATTAGATATGGATACTATTAGTTTAGTGTACAAAATTTAATACATACCCAATATATACATTCGTTCGAGGTATGTACACTAAGAAATTACACTCACCACATTTGGTATTACTATTTCCCACATATCGTCACAGATTTAGTGAATATAGTTTTTACATATTTCCATGATTATTTTTTTGTATTATTTATGTATAATATTCTTATATATTCCAAAATAAATGAAAGTTATGTAGATCAAAAAATAATTGCATAGAAGACCCAAAAAATCAAGATGTTATTTCCAATATTTAATAAGTGTAATGTCCCATAACTCTATGAATGTATTTCCATTTTAATGTATATTTCAAACAGTATAAATCACATAAAATAACTTATAGAACACAATAAAATCATTATAAATTATGAATTAAAGAAATTATTGGTATTTAAAAAATTTAAGAAACCTATATTGATAAAATAATAACTTACCCTTAGTGATAGTAATATGAACCTTATGAATAGTAAATTAGCCTAATGAATAGTAACATCACCCATTTATTTGTAAATAAAATTTATGAAGCTCATAAGTGAAGGTATGATATAATTATATCATATTATAAGTAAATTAATATTTTAAAAATAATTAATTATGTTATTGTATTATTGGGAGTCATAAATATTTAGTAAAATTAATATAATAAATAAAAAAATTTCAAACAAAATTTATTTTCATAAAATTGATTTTTAAATCAATATTTTTTGGTCATATGATTTTACGATAATTTTATGCGAGCTTAGTTAATTTTTCAGAGTGTTATAAAAAATTTTTAAATCTAAAATCTATATTTTTCAAATAAATAATGATTTTATTTAAAAATTAAACATATAAAATTGATAATATTATTTTCTAAAATGGAATCAATTTTTTAATTCTACATGTTGAAGAATGGTTATGGTGTGTTTTTTTAGATTTTTTTAAAATACATGAATTGTTTGTGAATAATATAATATGATAATATATGATAAATGCTAAATACATTATATAATGAGCCATTGATAGTGTATGGTTGTCTTAATACCATAACCTCAAATTCCAAAGAAATATGTAATTTATTTATTCATTAGAATAAAAAATATGCATAGTCTTGATCCAAATTGTCAACTAATTAATAAAAAAATCAAGGAAACCCTCCACTCCTCCACTATAAATATCACCCCTCACCCCACTTCTCCTCACATAAAATATCCTTGAAGAGTGTCAAAATTCTACCAAAATACCCTTCCCTACTATCTACCCACTTATTGGTGTTCTTGGTCTTTAAAAAATAACAAATCCCCTTGCCTTACAGATGGTACTCAAGGAGGATAATTCAAAAGGTATATCCTCTTCCTTTTTTCATTTAATTTCATATCATTTTACTTTCATTTATTATTCTATCCCCACCTACCATGTCAAAATGATCATGATAATTTCAATTCAATTTATATAATATAATGATACATTATTATTGTAATATCCTTTATCAATCTCTTTACTCTGCCTCTATTTTAATTTTTTTAAAATGAAATCATCATCTCAGAGGTGCCTATTTAGAACCTTCATGGACCACGAACACTCATTATTCAATTTAACCTAAAATTATGGACATGAAACCATTTCAATGGTTTAATAATGTTATATAATATTTATTTTATCTTATTTAATGTTCTATAACCATCATATGTACATTATATTAAAGAATATAACAAAACTAGTTCATTGTTATAGAAAAACCACTAAAATCAAGCTAAACGAGTATCATTAACAAGTTGTCTAATGATTTGTCCTAATTTATGAAAATAAATAAAACATAATATCAATTATAATTTTTTTTCATTGACAACATTTAATTCTAATTATGTTGAATTATACTAATTTTACATGAAATCCATTACTTATAATCAACAAGCCGATCATGAAATCAATGAAACAAACACTCTGTAATGATGGAATTTAAAATTATAACTCATAAAAAAGAACATAAATTAAGTTAATATAGTTATTATAAAAAAATCATGTCTAATATGTTATTAATTTTGTTATTAATCATTCTAATTTCACATTATAGGACCCAAAGGTCTTTTACCAAACACATTAAGACATAAGGTAAGAGTTTCTACCCGAACCTCCATTTTCTTTTGGGTTAAAATTTCTATCCCTTTACCTCAATTAAATTATTAGTTAATCTATTATAATGCTAAAAAATTATGTTTTAATTTTCTATATATGTGTACTAATCATAATCCATCATTCATTGATGGGGAGTTTCATGTTTTATATGGATCATTATCAATTATTCCTGATATGCATGTCCAATTAAGGATTATGTCTCGATTTATTACCAAATATCATGAATCCCACTATTATATTTTAAGACACTATTATTTGAAATCAATAATTTTCACTTGAAAAAGTTTCTTAGATCAATTTTGGTTTTATAAAAATATTTTTAAAAAAGTACTCTTATTTGAAAACTATAAAGACTATTTCCCTTATCAATTCGTCAATGATTTTATTAGAGTATTTTTATCTATTTTAACACCCTCGTTTATTCATATTTTTAATTGGGGTTAATATTTCATGAAATCATATACCATATTTTATTCAATCATTTATGATTAGTTTGATAGTGGATGTTCTATCGTGATTCCCTTCGCTATGTTACACTGAATGGTTAGTGATTGTGTCTACTAATTGGGGAAAGTTATTTAAATTTCATATTTTAATTTTAAAATGAATGTATATGTTGATTATGATTCACCCTTTTCATAGGGGGTATTAATTGAACTTAGTAAGTGTTGGGTGGGTCCTGTTATAGCCCCATCAGTTCATCAATAGGTCTCATGAGACGAAACAAATATGGACTTAGCTGAGGCCTTTCACATTAGTATATATGGTTTTTGCTGATACCTTAATCAGTTTTAGTTTTCTTGGTCGAGGCCTTGATTACATGACTATGATTTTTCAGATTATTCATTCCCACATTATGATGTTATTAATTTTAGCTATAGTTTCTTCGGGCCATTAAAGACCATGATGTAGCCCAGGTCACACAGAAGAGGCCCCAAAAAAGGATCAGATCAAAAGTAGTAGTCACAAGATGTAGAGCTAACTGGATTGTGAGAATGAGAGGGCATGACCACTGCCATTGGGACCAGGCACCATGTATCTTTCTATGGGGAAATTCTAGCCGATCAGCAATGCAGGTGGAGAGATAAAGGTGATCAATGATGCAGAATCTGGGGAGGGGCAGTTCTAGTGGGCTTGGCTTACGGGTCATGTATGGGCAGGGTATACCTCTAGGCCTTCGGGTCACGTATTACGGGTCATGTCGAGGCTTGTACCTTGGGACTACGAGTCATCTACGGGTTCCCCTTCAACCCTTAAAAGGGGGATTATCTATAATAAAATAAAAAAAGAATTCCTTTAGGACATTCAGAGTAAGACAAGTTTTTTTAGTTATTCACCAAGACTAATGTTTATTTTTATGATATCTTTCACTATATCTCTTACCCTTACTATGCATCTGAGGTCACCACTTTCTTATTTTTTATTTTTTATCAGGATGAAAGGATGTTAATTATGAATGACCTGCATGGATAATGTAGGATATGTGGATATTTCTAATGGAATTTATATATTGTTTCCTATTAAATTTATTATGATTAAATTATGTTTGTGTCCTGTTTTCCAAAACTATTAAACTATTCCTTCTATTGGGATGCATTTTCCATGTTTATATTCCAATTTAATCAAATATGGAAGTAGCTCTGGGAAACTGCAATCGAGGTCTTTATAGTTGGTATCAAATGATGTTTAGTAGAAACTATGGGAACTATATACAGAAAATGTATATTTGGGAACAAACCCCTAAGATAGAACTTGAGGATAAGTATACAAGAACATCCCAGAATATTTGTAAAGGATGATATTATGTTGATCTTCCTAGGAAATATATCCATGTTTGGATACTATAAGTAGACATGGTTTTGGAACAAATGTAGATAGGTCCAACAATATTGTGAATGTGTTTCTGGCTTGAACTAGGATAAACTGGTCAATGACTACGATCCTTACTACACACCTAGTTTGAAGCACCTAGTGGATACACATAGGACATATCAAATTTCCCTTACAATCCATTATAATGGATTTAAATGTAAATTTATCCTAAAAGAATCATTCTTTTGATTTTGAGATTAGCTATGCATTGGATTTCAATTTATGTTTTGTTTTTTCCTAGTTAATATTATATATTATGAATCAAAAACTAATCTAGTGTTATCTATTATTAAAAAATTTCACATTTTTGAATGAATGGAAACCATATCAACGCATGTATCCCATGTAGGGATAACCCTCACATGGATGATAATGATATTGGTACTAGAGATTCAACTGGTGCTAAGAAACATTTAACTATATTGGGATAGCTTGTAACGCCCCAACCCCAAAAGCCCATATTATGTGCTTTATTATGTATCATTTTCATGATCACAAAAGATTAAGTCTTGAAAGACCGATTTGTTTAGTAGCCTTAGAAGTACGAGATAAATTCATAAGGTTTAAATTACATCATAAAATGTGGAACTACAACAATATTGTTTCCATAGAAAACACTGAGATCCCATAGACTATCCCTGCAGGTCAGTCATAATATAATTCTTCGAATCCTGGGAAAAATAAAACATAGTAATGGGTGAGTTCAGATTCTTAGTAAGGATAAAAATATAGTGGAAACATTCATAAAAAATCATAAACATTTAGGGCAGTGTATAAGACTAAAAAAATCATTTTAAACTTGATCTTCAGCATGATATGGTAAAGATAAAATCAAATAATTCCATTTACTTATTCACATGGATATTTTACTAGTAGAATAATCAGATGAAATATCAATAGCCACTTTTATAATGATGGAATGCATAATGCCAGACTTTCAGACCCACATTGTAAAGTCCTTGTGCCCAGACTACAAATAATATTTTTTCAAGGCCTTGTCCCAAGACCCTAGTTGGTCTCATTAGACCTACCGATGCATCGAGGATCTATAGAGGGCTCCACCCGTCACTTACTAAGTCCAATTAATTCCTTATATGAAATGTTTTAAACCTGAAAAAAACATTTGTATAAAGTATAGAATAAGAAATTTCAATAATTTATCCATAAACCATGAATGGTGTAAAAATACCACGTCCACAGTAAAACATATCAGAAAACCATCAACACAATATGGATGTTTTTTATCATAATAAATTCACTTCAATAATCTTAAAATCCATCAATGGATGTTGACATAGTTGAAATTAAAAACTTTTATAGATAAATATCACTTTCTATTTTGAAATCATTTAAGAAAACTTTTATTTTGAAAATGTTATTATAATCATTTAAGGGAAACGTCGATAATGTTATAATGGCATAAATTAGCTGCACCTACCATATAAGTAAAAAAAATACATTCTTACCTTAATTTTATCAAAAAGGTTTTAAAGGACCTTATTTGGAAAATGACAGAAATATTCCTTTATAAACATCATATAAAATTCAAACAAGGGTATAGATAACATTAACTCATAGTATATAAAATAGTTAGAATGTTTTGAAATACATTTTTAAGAAACATGGATATGGATGATAAAGATGTCCTATTAGATAATTACGTATAAACAACCTCGGATAATGAAGAGATTATAGAATTAACCCTTACCATGTACTTTTCCTTGGTCGAGGGTAGGTTAACCACTTTTATAATGGTGAAATAATTGTTATTAAATTATACAAGAATCATATACATTAACATGATATCATATACGATCTTTTAATATTTCTTTGTTAATAATATCTTAGTATTATCGTCCCTTCAAGTGTTAACTTATTTGTTTTCCTTTATATTCTTTGTTACGTAAGTAATGTTTTTTATGGATAAGATGTATCTTATTCATATTCAGAATTATATTAAGTGTTTAAAAATTATATTTCATCATGTAATAAAAAATGGTCTTGAATTGATATGATGTGGAATGAATCTCATCGCATTCGTGGAGACGGTAATCTATACACATGCTCGAGCGACAATATCATTATTTTGATATTAAAATAATATATAATTCGATGTTATATCATATATAAAGAATTATTATCATGTTATATTTATTATTTTCATCAATTAGAAAACATTATTATACCATCCAAATAATAATGTATTGAATAACAATTGCACCACGACGTGGAGACGGTAAGCCGTACGTACGCACGTATGGTGACATGTCATTAAAAGGATGGATAGAATATTGAATATGGATGTACCATATTTATAATAATATAACATTATATATATGAAAATGGTGTTATTATTTTAGAATGAAAACAACAAATAAATATGAAGGGGATGAAGAAAGGAACTTAAAAAAGGTGATGAAATATTTTCCTCTTCTTCGGGTTCTTCCTTTTGATTTGATCAAAAGGGATCCTTAGGTTGTTTTTTTGACTAAAGTAAGGACTCTAGGATAAAGGGAGGACAATTGATAGGGTATTTGTTAGTGGGTAGGGCAAGCCGAATAGATTTGAATGTGTGAATTAGAGAGAAGGTGGAGTGCCCTTTTATAAGGGGGTGAGGGGCACCTTAGTAAAAGCTAGAAATATTATTTTATAATAAAATAATTTTCAGTTTATAATGGCTCTAAAATGTATTAATTAAAGGATAAGGTAGATATTGGTCAAAAACCACAGAACCAATAGGTTTTAGGCAGGTTTTGATCACTATATTAACTTTATCTTTTAGATTTAACTCTGTTAAATAGTTTGACATTTAACATGTCTCATTTTATTATTATATGATATGGTTAATAAAGATACTTTATACTTATATGAGAACTAAAAGTGGTTAATTATTGATAAAAATATCATTATATATGACTTTTGGCCAAAACTTTGATTTTTAGGAATAGAATATCAATTAATAAAATAATATTTGTTTTAAAAACACTTTTATCTCAATTTTGACACTATTTTGTATTTTGTTTTTTCTAAATTCATAAAATAATTATTAATTAGAAAGAAATTCATCTAACCAACCCTAACATGTCATATTAACCTAGAAAGTTAGTGTAATTCATAAAAAGTATCAAATTACATTTATTTGGATATTTATAACATCAATTATTTTATTATTTTATTAATTTTGTAATTACAGGATCATCTTTGGGTAATAAATAAATAGAATTATTTAATGTCTAAAAATATACCATTATGTAGGAAATCTTTATAGCTTTCTAATGAATAATTATATTTGAATTTATCTTATGTGTAACCCTATATTAAAATTGGTTTAGTTATTAATAATTGAATTAACCACTTTTAACTTTTCATTGAATTAAATAATAAGAAATGTCCAATTCTAATCCAAGTGGACATAAAGGATCATATTTTACTCCTGAAGATGTTTTTAGTCTAATTATACTAATCCAATATAAATAGGTCATGTGTTAGGGTAATAATAATATCATTTTTACCCTTAATCTTTTATTTTTAACCATGGTAAATAAAAGTAAAAAGGTACTATTCAAAAAAAAATATTCCCATCATATTGAACCAAATTTTACTTACTGATATCAACCGTGTCTCTTGGATTTTTGAAATTCAATTCACGTACGTGGTAAAATTATGTTTTATGAAATTTTCAAATTTTCCAAAAAGGCATGTAAAAGACGGAAAAAAGTTCGATAAAGTTTTTATATATCTAAAATTTTTATAAACTGACTCCAATGAATTACACTGTAAAATATAGGTATTATGAATCTATTTTGACCTAAAATAAATTTAAATAAAATAAATAATTATTTTAAAAGATGTCGGTTTTAAACAATAACTCAGTGTTTTTCACTATTCATAAAAAATTTAATGTTTTCAGAAAAATACCAAAAATTCAACAAAAGCTAATTTTTATATTCCAAAATTAAAAATGAATTCTATTTTTTCAATTTATAAACATAAAATATTCATTAATTAATTTAAAATTAATTCTCGTTGTCAAAACCAAAAGCGTATTTTTAAGAAATAATAACTATCAAAAGATTAATAATTGTTTATGTCCAATTTCAATGTGAAATTAATAAAATGACCATAATTTTATTAAATGGTAAAAATATAATCTAATTGTACTTCAAAAACATTAAAATTTATAATTCAACACTATAAATTATTTTGATTAAAAAAGTTGTTTTCTGTTAAAATAATTTATTTTTCACTATTCACCCAAATATAAAAGTTATCAGAAAAACACCAAAAATTTATTGAATCTAAATTAATATATCCTAATTCTAAATAAGATGTTTATTTTGTCATATTGAATATATTAACGTCTCAAATATTGGATATAAAAAGGGTTCACCATTAAAAAGCTTAAAAATTGCATTTTTTTAAAAATACTTCTTTTATCTAAAAAAGAATTTGTTCTTAAATTATGTATAAAAAACACATAATATGAATTTTAAAATTATAAGGATTATATTATGTTCAAAATTTAGTTAATACTATTCATAACAACTTTTGAACGGCTAGTTTGGTAAGTCGTGATGCACTTGAACTCATTGTTGTGTGCAGTGAATGTTATTTAATTACACTAAAGAAATAACATACAATGAAATATTGGGGTGTTACATTCTTCCCTCCTTCAATAAATTGAATCCACACTATTTAAAATTGTTATTCGAAAAATAAAAGTTTGAAAATAGAAAATACCTTTGTGCGAAAACCCAAATCGGAAATTGGGTTAATAAAAATTAGTCATAATAAGAGGAAAAGGGGAATGAAAAAGTCACAACCAAATTATGATCTTGATAAGGAGAAAAATGGTGGAAATTAGAGAAACAAAATTGGAGGAAAAACATAAATATTTATAGGGAGTAATTGAGGTAATCAGTCACAAAAAAATTCAGAATTGAAGCCATCAATCTATGACAATTTAAAATATCATCGGTTCAACAAAACATAAGGTATTAAGATAAAAAAATTTTAGTTTTCAGATCCCTTACATAAATTTTAATAATTAATTTCTTCATAGAATAAGAGAAGAAAAAATTATATACTTCACATGTAGAGATCCATCCTTTTTACTAATTTATACCACAAACTCATCTCTTACTCTAAAAGATTATAGATCTTATAAAAATATTCTATTTATCCTATTCATATAGGGTTCCAAAAAAATGAATTTATAATTAATCAACTAGACCTTTTAAAAAAATAAATTATTCAATCCAAGACATCACGTGGGCCAGTGGTAGGTGATACACCCTAGTTTCCCTTCAGTTGCGGGATCAAGTCTCGCGACCTTACCGGATGCGACGGGTTGTCGCCCGAACATCAAGATTTTATTTTAATGAAAATACAAAAAATAATCTCAAACTAGAATTATCTAAAATACGTCTGACCAAACTCAAAGTCTAAAATTTATAAGGAAGGTAAACACAATGAAGAACATTTTTTCCACGTAATAACATGTGAACACCTTCATCAAGTATTATTTTAATACACTACAACATCATGAATTACCATAAAAACTTATTGATTACATTTTTTCTCCCTTATTCCTTATTGAATACTGGATATACTCCTTATATCCAAAAATGTTGTAAACTCCAGCAATGATGTAATATACAAATCATTAATAAGTTTCAAGGTAGTCCATAATATCCAATATAATTTATCCAAATAAATCATGTATTTTTCCAAAATCACTACCTGGGTATCAGAACCATATTATGGATTATCTTTCTATCAAACATATATTTTCCAAAAAAATTAAACTTCTATTGAGTCACTTTTCTTGGTTCCACACAATCACAAGTCCTTACTAAAATAATACAATAATACAATTCTTATATACTCTAAAATTCTTTTAACATGTACATCATTCATACAATACTCAAATGACAAAATAATTTAATAACAACGTAATAAATATAATCATTCCTCTTCATCATTGGTAGTATCATACCAATATTGTTATCCAATAGTAGAATTTGGGGAATACTCTAATGATTTGGACATTGATTTACATAGTTTCCCAACACCTTGCAGATGAAGTATTTTACATTTGAAACTTTTTTCTTACCCTTACAATCACGTACATCGTTTCTTTTTTTCCCACACTTATAACAAACTTCCATTCCCTTCAAGAATTTAGAAAGGTGATTATTTCTACAGATAACACATATTGGAAAATCTTTCATTTCCGTCTTCCATTTATCCATATTTCTCGCTTCCATCCTTTTCTTCTCTTTCTTCCCTTCAAAGCCATAGGACTCAAAGAATTCTTTACTTATCTTATTAACACATGATACTGTTTCTTCATATTTTGAGAATACGTGGGAGAATATTTCCCTTCTAAATGTTTTCTTAATACCGTGAATCATATGATCCTTCTTACTCTTTGGATCAAACGTATTGATGGAGTTCACATTCCTTCAATTGGGTTCCATTTCTATACAATGGCATACAATATGTCAGTTTATGAATTACAATGAATAATTCCAAACTTGTAAGATACCTAATGTAAATTAAACAGTTTATGGATATAATCCATAATCATAAAAAGGTTTTCTTTGAGGAATTATATACTCATAAACCCATGATAATGGTTTGTAAAGAAAATGAGAATTATCATAAGTATATCCCCCAGGAGTGTTTTAACAAAGAGTGCAACAATGGCCGTTTTCATGCA
This sequence comes from Viscum album, assembly GCA_963277665.1. Classification (NCBI taxonomy): domain Eukaryota; kingdom Viridiplantae; phylum Streptophyta; class Magnoliopsida; order Santalales; family Viscaceae; genus Viscum; species Viscum album. The sequence continues at coordinate 436,136,575 of OY728161.1, forward strand.
CTAGTTCCCATTCGAGTCTAGCTCAAAGTGGTGTTTTCGGGTTTTACACCTAGGTACATCTGTGCAAGAGCCGCATATACCTGGTCATATCCAGACATGGATGTATTGCTTGTAAAACTCAAAAAAACTCAACAATACAAAAATTCTAGGAAGTTATTCCATACTAATCATCAATGTCTCTCTTAGGTTATTGTGCTCTAATCAGAGTTTTTCTAAATCTAGATTCCATGGTTTTTACTAAACTTTCTCTGATACCAACTATAATGCCCCGACCCCAAAAGCCCAGAGTAGGTGCTTTATTACATATTCTTGGCATGATCTCAAAAAATAATGTCTTAAAAGAATAATTAGTTTAATAGCCTTGGATATACTAGATACATTCATAAGGTTTACATTACATCATAAAATTGAAAACTAAAACAACATTGCTTCTATAGATAACAGTTAGATCCCATGGACTATCCCTGCAGGTCAGTCATAATATTATTCTTTGCATCCAGGGAAAAATAAAACATAGAAAGGGGTGAGCTCAGATGCTCAGTAAGGATAACAATATAGAGGAAAATTTCATAAATAAGCATAATCTTTTAAGGAAATGTATAAGACCAAAAAAAATATTTTAAAACTTAAACTTCCGTATAATATTTCAAAGATTAAATCAAATAATTTCATTTACTTATTCACATGGATGTTATAATAGTCAAATAAACACATGCAATATCAATAGCCACTTTCATAATGATTGGATAAAAAATGAAAGACTTTAATAACCACATACTCAATGCCTTGTTACAAGTTTACAGATAAGATTTTGTCAAGGACTTGTTCCAAGATGCTAGTTTGTCTCATGGGACCTACTGATGCATCGAGGAGCTATAGTGGGCTCCACCTGTCACTTACTAAGTCCAATTCATTCCTCATATGAAAAGGTTTAAACATAACATAATCATTCATATTAAAAGTAGCATACGAAATGTCAATATATTATCTATAAACCTTGAATGGTGTAAAAATAACACATCCACAGTCAAACATATCACAATACCTTCAATAAAATATGGAAGTTTTATATCATAATAAATAAACTTCAATAAGCTAGAAATTCATCAAAGGATGTTGACATAGATGAAATCAAAACCTTTTTCTAGAGAAATATATCTTTCTATTTTAAAATCCTTTAAGAAAACATTTATTTTGAAAATATTCTTATAAGCTTGTAAGGGAAGCTTCGACGATGTTATAACAGCAGAAAATAGCTACACCTGCCGTATAAATAAAAAAGAGACATTCTTACCTTAATTTTATTGGAAAGGTTATAAAGGAAATTCTTTGGAAAATAACGGAAAGATTCATTTAAAAAAATATTATAAAAGTCAAACAAGGGTATAATTTAATTTAACTCATAATCTATAAAATAGTAATAATGTTTTGAAATAAATTTTTAAGAAATATGGACGTGGATGATAAAGAGTTCCCAGTAGATAATTACGTATAAACAACCTCGGATAACGAACAGATTGTAGAATTAACACTTACCTTGTACTTTTTCTTGGTCGATGGTAGGTTAACCTCCAGTATAATGGTGAAATAATTTTTATTAAATTATAAAAGAATCATATACATTAAAGTGATATCTTTTATGATCTTTTAAAATTACTTTGTTAATAATATCTTAGAATTATCATCGTTTCCGGTGTTAAATAGTCCGTTTTCCTTTATATGATTTGTTATGTAAGTAATTTTTGTTATAAATAGGATGTATAATATTCATATTTATAATGATATTAAGTCTTCAAACAATATTTTTATTCATATAATGAAAATTATTCTTGAATGGATGCGATGGGGAATGAATCTCATCACGTTCGTGGAGACGGTAATCCGTACATACACACGAGTGACAATATCATTTTTTGATATTAAAATAATATAAAATTGGATTTTATATCTTATATAAAGAATTATTATCATGTTATATTTATTATTTACATGAATTGAACATCATTATTATACCCTTCCAAATAATAATATATTGAATAACAATTACACCACGACATGGAGACGGTAAGTCGTATGTTCGCATGTATGGTGACATGTCATTCAAATGATGGATAGAATAATGAATATGGATGTAAAATATTTATAATAACATCAAATTATAGAGAAGATACTTGATTTATTATTTTATAATGGAAACAAAAAAGAAAGAGGAAGTGAAGAAGAATGGAACTTGAAAGAGGTGATGAAATATTTACCTCTTTTCGGGTTCTTCCTTTTGATTTGATCAAAAGGGCTCCATAGGATGGCTTTCTAATTGAAGGATGAACTCTAGGATAATGGGAGGATAGTTTAGAGGGTGTTTGGATATGTTTTGGCCGATCCAAATGGCTTTGAAGTTGTGAATTAGAGAGAAGGCGGAGTTCCCTTTTATAAGAGGGGCGAGGGGCACCATTGGAAAAGCTAGAAATATTATTTTATAATAAAATAATTTTCGGTTTTAATGGCTCAAAAATTAATTATTTAAAGGATAATGTTGGGATGGGTCGAAAACCACTCAAACAATATGTTTTATACAGGTTTGGGTAACTATATTAACTTTATATTTTATATTTAACTATCTATTAAATTGTTTGACTTTTACCATGTCTCTTTGTATTTTTATATTATATGGTTAATAAACTTTCTATATACTTCCAATAGAACCCCATGTGGTTCATTAATTATACACTATCATTATATAAGTCTTTTGGCCGAACCTTAGATTTTTAGGAATAGAATATCAATTAATAATATGATATTTGTTTTAAAAACTCTTTTATGTCAATTTTGACACTATTTGGTATTTTGTTTTTTCTAAAGTCATAACAGCATTATTACTTCGAAAAAAATTGATCTAACAAACCTTATAATGTCATATTATCCTATAGAATTAGTTTAATTCATAAAAAGTCTCATAATACATTTATTTGGATATTTATAATATCATTTATTTTAATATTTTATTAATTAGGTAATTACTGCACCATCATTGTGGCATAAATAAATGAAATTATTTAATGTATAAATAATTAAATAAAATACCATTTTGTAGGAAATTTTTTTATCTTTCTAATTAATATTTATAGTCTAATTTATCTTATGTGTAAACCTATATTAAAAATAGTTTACTTATTAAACTTTGAATTTAACACTTTTAAATCTTCTTTGAATTAAATAATAATAAATGTCCTAATCTAATCCATGTGGACCTAAAAGATCATATTTTATTCCTAAGGTTTTTATGGTAGAATTTTACTTAAACAATCAGATTAGGACATGTGTTAGGTTTATAATAATATCATTTTTACCCTTAATCACCATATTTACTTTTAACCGTGGTTAATAAAAGTAAAAAGTTACTATTCACCAAAAATTATTTTCATCTTATTGAACAACATTTTACTAAGTAATATAAACCATGTCTCTCGTATTTATGAGATTCAATTCACAGAAGTAGTAAAATTATGTTTTATGAAAATTTGCAAACGCTCCTAGGAGGTGGGTGAAAGACGGTAAAAAGTTTGATAAAATTTTTACATATCTAAAATTAATATAAATTGACTCCAACGAATTAAATTTAAATTATATAGGTATTATGTATCTATTTTTTCCAAAAATAAATTTAAATATAATAAATAATTATTTAAATAAAAATTCTATTTGAAACAATAAATCAGTGTTTTAACTATTCATCAAAAATTGAATATTTTCAGAAAAATACCAAAACATCACCCTAAGATAATTTTGATATTCTGAATTCAAAAATGAATTCTATTTTACGAATTTCAAAACATAGAAGTTTCATTAATTAATTTAAAATTAATTCCCGTTTTCAAATCCAAAAAGCGTATTTTTATGAAATAATAACTATCAAAAGATTGACATTTGTTTATGTCCAATATCAAAGTGAAATTACATACAATGTCCACCATTGGATTAAATAGTAAAAATTTAATCTAATTATACTTCAAAACAATTTAAATTTATAATTCAACACTATAAATAATTGTGATTTAAAAAGTTGTTTTCAGTTAAAATATATTATTTTTCACTATTCAGCCAAATATGAAAGTTATCAGAAAAACACCAAAAATTTATTGAAACTAAATTCTTATATCTGGGCTCTAAAGAAGAAGTTTATTTTTTCAAATTAAATATATAAAAGATTTAAATATTGTATTTGAAAATGGTCCACCATTAAAAGTCGTTAATATTGCATTTTTTGAAAAATACTTCTTTGAACTGAAAAAAATGAATTTGTTCTTAAATTTTGTCTAAGAAACTCATAATATGGATTATTAAGTTATAAGGGTTTATAAAGTTCAAAATTCAGTGAGTAATATTTATAACCGCTTTTGAACGACTAGTTTGATAATTTGTGGTGTGCTTGAACTCAGTGTTGTGTGCAGTGCAAGTTATTGAATTACATTGAAAATAATGTACTATGAAAACATAGGGTGTTACATAGCTTACTCATGTTATAGAAAATAATCATACCCATATAGAGCATCCAGATGCATAATTTTTTGGAGAAATGTTATTCTGTTTTATATGATAACAACTTCCAACATTAAATGGGAGTAAAAACCCTTTCGTAGTGAATAAATGGATATGTTCCTTAGAGAAGACATTTCTCAATTCAGGACGTACCAAATGATAGAAGGTTTCAATGAAATTTTATCATCTATCGAGAGGTTAGTATCATTAGTGGTTGTTAATTCCAAACACAAATTAAGATGAAGAAATAGAATAAAATGAATGGAAGGAATTTAAGGAAATATTCTTGGGAAATATTTTCCTCCTGAACAAAAAGAATATATGGAGAGACAAATCAGGAGTCTGAAACAAAATTAGGATGATAACTTTGCAAAGCATGAAGAAAAAATTACATGGTTAGAATGTAATGTCACAGACTACGTACATAATCCAATGAATAAGATTGATTGATTCCTTGATGGTGAGAAACCATTTATCCTAAGGGAACTAGACTCCAAATGTTGCTCATCATACGAAGATATAGTATGATATGATATCAAGAAAAATAAATAGTTATCTATTTCTTATGACTTTAGTGGAAAAAAATTATAAATGGATGGTGGAAGATCATAGAATGGATAAAGGGATTAATACAAAAAGAAATTTTCAACCATGTGATACTTGTGGAAGGAAACACCTCATAGCATGCTTAAAAAAAGAGTTGTCTACATGTTTAGAGAGAAGAAAAAATATTCTAGTGATTTAATAGAAATTAAATAAGCTATGAATTTTCAATTCTATAATTTTGTAGATATGTGACACTATGCTAATGATTTTCCATAGCATCAAGGAAACATTCTTAAAAAATTCCAACAGATCAGGGCCTTGATTATGCGCTCGCAATTGCCGAAGTTGAAATTTCTAATGATGTTGTGGAAATTGGTTTAATGGTTTCATCAAACATATCCAATGCTTTATTTGACTCTAAATCATCAAATTCTTTTATATCTTCCCTGTTTTCTACGAAAATTAGTCATTTGAAATTTGAGTTAATAAATGAATTTTCTGTCAAAACCCTCAAGGGAAGTATTATTGTGACAAAGATGTGTCAGTGAGTCCCCTTTAAGACACATTATAATTATTTCATTATAGATATTATCATTATACGTATTATTGAATTCGATATAGTCCTAGGTATGGATTTGATATCCAAATTATGATAAAAATATAATGCAATAAGAAAAAGGTTACAATTTTTTAGAATGATATAGAATCAATTATCTTTTTATCAGAAACATCATTATCTGATAATTATCTAGGACCACCCATAGTAACTTTACATGATGAAATTATTTTGGAGTATGAGGATATAATATCTATGGTAATGGAAAGACACATTTAAATTGGTGATGTACCTATTTTGAAAGAATACAAAGATGTTTTTCAAAGGATTTACCTAGACATCCTCTATAGTAGGAAATTGAGATCTCTATTGATTTAATTCCTGGTTCATAGATTACAACAAAGACCACTTATAGAATTTATATAGTGGAATTAGTGGAGTTGAAGAAACAACTAATGGATTTGAGTAGTGAGGGGTTAATTCACCGTTTTTTTCTCTATGGGGATATATCTTTATTTTCGTTAATAAAGAATTTTGGATCTTTTTGGTTGTTCATTCACTACAGGGATATCGATGCTATTATGATAAAAAACAAGTATCCACTTCCTCATATTGATTATTTATTTGATCAACTTAATGGACCTGAATATTTTTCAATGATTTACCTTATATCTAGATATCATTAGATCAATGTAAGGAAGGAATATATTCCAAAGATGAAATTTTTAAATAGCTATGAGCATTATGAGTTCCCAGTAATTTCTTTTGGATTGACTAATGAACCCTCAGTTTTCATGTATCAAATTAATAGATTTTTCAAGCAGTATCTTGATGACTTTTTGTTGTATTTATTAATAATATCTTAGTATACACCAAATGCTATGAATATCTTGAGAATCAATTATGCAGTATTCTAATGACTCTTAGAAGAATCATATTATATGGGATGTTTAGAATGTACGAATTTTGTCTTTAATTAGTAACTATTCTTTTCCATATTTTCTCTATGGATGGAATCTTTGTTGATCCCATAAAGAGAAAGGTTGATCCGGAATGGGATAAACAAAAATAATTATCGAGGAATGTAGTTTTATTGGTCAAATCATTTATTAATGGAATTTCAATAAAAAAATCACCAGTTTAGAAAAACCATTTACCAAGATTACTCGTAAAGGGGTTAGGTTTGTATGGATAAAAGAATGTGAAGAATGTTTTGAATAATGTAATGGGATATTAGTGAATTCCCCAATTAGGAATCTACCACCGGTAAAAGGTGGATATATGATTTATAGTGATGCATCAACAAAATTACGTGGTTGTGTACTTACGAAGAATGATAGAGTTATTTCCTATTCATTAAGGAGGTTACAAACACCTGAACATAACTTTCCAACATATGATCTTAAGTTAAAAGTTATAATATTTTCTCTAAGTATCTGGAGACAATATCTCAATGGTGAAATATGTCAGATATATATGGATCATAATTGCTTGAAATATATACTCTCATAGAAGGAACTCAACTTGATTCAAAGGTGATGTCTCAGGCTACTCAAGTATGATGATTATGCAATAAACAATCACTCATGAATGGAAAATAAGGTAGCTGATGAATTAAGCACGATGGATCCTGGTGTTCTATAAAAAATGAGGATTTTTAATGACACACTATACGGGGATCTAGAAAAGATGATTATGGGAATTATCAATGATGGTGATACATCATTACTTTTTCAATTGGTCGCCCAAGTATCTTTATTGGAATTAATTAAAAGTTCTATACTTATAGTGAGAATCCTCAAAAGAAAATTATAGGTGTGAATGATCAAATGTTGGTTAGCTTCATGTCTGAGGGTGGAATTTTGAAATTTGGGAAGTGGTTATGTATTCCCACTATACCCGATCTAAAGTGGTATTTATTCGATGATACCCATATTTAATGTTTCTCTAAACACCCTTGGAGCACTAAAATGTATATTGACTTGAAGGAACGTTTCTAGTGGGTAAATATAAAGTAGGAATGTTTTTATTATGTATCAAGATATTTAGTATATCAATATGGGAAGTTAGAAAAAAAAATATCTCAGAAGATTCATGCTTCCTATTCCTATTCCAACATGTAAATGGGATGATATCACCCTATATTTTGTCATTGGATTGCCAAAAACTCGTAGAATGAATGATGGAATATGGGTGATAGTTGACCAACATACAAATTCTGTACATTTCCTCGCTATAAGGGATGACCTCCACTGATGTGACTGGAATGATACTATATTAATGGAGTTTTATGACTTCTTAGAGAACCTTTTTTCAATAGTGATTGATTTTGATACATGATTTACATCAAAATTCTAGAAATGTCTTTAGATAAAATTGTATACATAGCATCGTTTGAGTACTTCTTGTCACCCTCAAACAAATGGGTTATCAGAAAGGACAATCCAAACATTCAAATACATGTTGAGATCTTATTAACTTGGTTTTCAAGGTATGTGGGACATTTATTTACCTTTGGTGAAATTTTACAACAATAATAGTTTCCATTATACTATTTAAATGTAACCATATGAAGCATTGTATGGAAAGAGATTTTTTACACCAAGATGTTGTGAGGTATTTGGTGAAAGGAATCTAATGGGACCAGAGAATATGAAGGATACAAAAATAAAGGTAATTAGTATTCAAACCCATATAAAAAAGTTGTATGTAAGAAAATGATCTACACACATAATCGAATGAAGGATTTGGAATTTCCTGTGGGAGATCATGTTTTCTTTAATGTATCTCTATGGAAGGGTGTTATAAGATTTGGGAAGAAAAGAAAACAGATCCCAATATACATTGTTCCATTTGAAATTATGGTTAGATTTGGAGTTTTGGTTTATCATTTGGGAATTCCACCTACCCATTCTAATATACATAATGTGTTTAACATCTCTTTGTTATTGAAGTCCATGCCATACACAATGCAAGTCATAATTTCTAAATGGATAGATCTGGAACCTGATTTATCTTACTGTGAAGAGCCTATCTAGATTCTGGACCCTAAAAAAAGGTTTTTAGGAACTGGATGACCTGACAGGTAAAGGTACTTAGGAGAAATCATTAAATTGAAGAGGCAATATGGGAACTGAGAAACATATGAGAAATACCACCCCAATCATATTATAATGTAACAATCTGTATATTTTAAGGTATAAATTATTGTAGGTGGGGAGAATTAAATGACCCATAACTCTATCAATTACTTTTACCTCTTATGTCTATTTCATATATTGTTGATAAAAAATCACTTATAGAACAAAATATGAACTTTGTAAATTAAGAATGAATGAAATTAAAGGTATTTCTATAAGTTAAAGAACATATACAAATGAAATTGAAACATACACTTAGGAAAATTAATATAACCCTTATGAATAGTAAGTTATCCCAATGAATAGTTATGACACCCATGTAAGTATAAATAAAATTTAATCATCTCATAAGTGAATGTATGATATAAATATTTAATATTAGAATTAAATTGATATGTAAAAAAATTATTAATTATGTGTTGGTAGTTTTTTAGTCACAAATATTTAGTAAACGTTTTATAATTAATAAAATTATTTAAAATAAAATTAATTTTCATAAAATGGATTCATAAATCATCATTTTTTTGTCTTATGATTTTATTCTAATTTTATGAGACATTAGTTACTTTTTTAGAGTGTTATAAAATATGTTTTTAATTTAAAAGCCGTATTTTTTAGTAAATAAATATTTTACATAAATAATATAATGCTAATAATTACAAAACTATTTTGATAAAATTTAGTCCATTTTTTAATTCTACATGTTGAAAAATTATTATAGTTAATTTTTTGGATTTTTCTAAAATAGTTGAATTTTTTGTGAACAATAAAATACAAAAATTTACGATAAATGCTAAATAAATGATGTATTGCATCATAGATTATGTAAGGATATGTTAAGTCCATAATATCAAACTCAAAAGCACTTTTTTATTTATTTATTAATTATAATAAAAATTATTTATATTATTCACCCAATTAGTAAACTAATTAATTAAAAAATCTATGAAATCACATCTCCTCCTCTTTAAATACCACCACTCACTCCCTCTTCTCTTCACATCTCTAAGCCTTAAGTCCTGTTAAAATTATTCCCAAATAATATTTTCATGACCCTACCCATGTGTATGATCTCTTGTTATTTCCAAAACACAAAAACCCATTCTCATAAGGAGGTTCTCATGGAGGATAATTCAAGAGGTAAATCCTCTTCATTTTTCATTTAATTTCATTTCATGTTATTTTCATTTCTTATTATCTACCCAACTACTCAATCAAAATTATAATGATAAATATGGTATAATATATATAAATTGATTATACCATGTTAATTTAATATTCTTTATTAGTATCCTTACTCTCTTTCTATTTTATTTTTAAAAAAAATTGAAATCATTATCCGGGAGGTGCCGATTTACGACCTTCGTGGACCAAAAACATTCATTCTTAAATTTCTCATACATGTTTGGTCATGAAATTTTTTTATGGTTGTACACATTATGATATATTTATTATATCTTAATTAATATTCTGTAACCATCATATTCACATGATATTAAATAATAGAACAAAACTAGTTCGTTGTGATCGAAAAACTGCTAAAATTAAGATAAATGATTATAAATAACATGTTATAAAATGATTCATCCTCATTTATGGAAACAATAATATTAAATAATAAAAATTACACTTATTTATGTTCATTATTAACATTAAAATCCAATTCTATAGAATTATACCCATTTTACATGTACTCCATTACTTGTAATCATGGAAACTGATCTTGAAATCAAGAAAACGAACACTCTTCAATGACAAAATTCATTCATATAACTTATCAAAAAGACCATAAATGAACTTAATAAAATAATGGTAATTTAAAAAAATTTCTGATATATTATTAATTAAGTTATTAATAAATCTAATTTCATATTTCTAGTCCATAAGTTCCAGTGTAGAAGATATTTTCACATAAGGTATTGGTTTCTACCCAAACCTCCATTTGCATTCGGGTTATACTTTTTATTTCATTATCCCAATTAAATTATTAATTATTATTATTTAATCCACATAAATCATTTTTTAATGTTATATACATGTTAACAAACCATAATCCTTATTTATTTAAGTGATCGTTACATGATTTATAAGGTTTATTCTCAATTCTTCCTCATATGCAAGCCCAATTATAGAGAAATGTCTCGATTTCTTACCCAATTTCATGTATCACCCATAATCTATATTAATACACTATTACATTTTTAAAATAACTAATTTTGACTTGAAAAAATATCTTCATTCATTTCTAGTTTTTTACGATTATTTTTCTAAAATAACCCTTCTTTGTAAATTACAATGTGTATTCCCTTTAAGAATTCCTCGATATTCTTATAAGAATATTTTCTTCTTTTTAAATGATTTTTTCTTATTATTATGTTTAATTTTTATTAATAATTAATGATATATTCTACCATATATTATTGATTGGATTATAATTATTTTCGAAATTTATATGTCTTTATTGATTCCATTCACCATATTTCTCCAAATGGTTAGTAATTAGGTATACCAATTGGGGAAAGTTACCTACATTACATATTTTAGTTTCAATATGAATGTATATATTAATTTTGTTTTACCCATTTCATTTGAGGAATTCATTGGGAATAGAATGTGTTGGGTGGGGCCCAATATAGCACTTGGTACATCGGTAGGTCTCAAGAGACAAAATAGATATGAAGTTGGCTGAGGCCTTGAACATTTTAAAATATGGTTTAGGACGATGCAATAATCATATTTAGTTTTCTTGGTTCAGGCCTTGAATATATGATTCATATGTCCAAAATTATGCATTCCCTCATTATAAAGATAGTAATTGATATTCCTTTTGATTATTCTTCTAGTATAATATCCACAGATATGTTTTAACATGGAATTATTTATTCTCCTCTTATTGATATCATATTATGCTCATGTTTATTTATAAAGGAATATGTTTTTATTTATTCACCAGGCCTAATTTTTATTTTTATGATATCATCAACTGTATATCCTACCCTTACTGAGAATATGATATCACCTCCTTCTTAGGTTTTATTTTTCTCAAGGATATGATGAAGAATATTATGAATGACCTGCAGGGACAATCTATGATTTGTGGATGTTTCCAAAGGAATTTAACTATTGTTTTATCTTTCAAGTTGCATTTCTTAAATTATATATGTGTCATTTTTTCAAAACTAGTAAATTATTTGATCCTATTGGATGCGTCTTCATTGAATATATTCTAATTTAATGAATATAGGAACCTGTTTTTGGAAACATGGGTTGGGGACTTATAATAAGTGAGAATTTTTGATAGAAAATATTTCATTTTTTGGGTTATATAATCTCATGTGAGGGTATATTTGTAGATCAATGCCATATAATATTGAATGTTTCCCCAAAAAAACCACTCTAGATGAGATATATTTTAAATAACCTGATACAAGTATCCTAGAGTTGGTTATTTAACTCATTACATTAGAATTATAAAAAATGAATTCGTATCTCGAAGGACCGAATAGTTTCATTTTTTAGAAAATCATTATACAAACAAGATCTTTACATTAAAACGTTTGTGTGGAATAAAATGTTAAAAATCCATTGGAAACATCCAAAACTCCAATATTATCCCAACAAGTAATTCATAATATTCATCTTTTCACCCTTGGATAAAATAAAACATAATAAATGGGTTATCCTTGGTTCTCAGTAAGTGAATGATATTCATAAAAAGATATCATAAATATAATCATTAAGTCATGGGGAATAACTAATAACACATTCTATTAAAATATAATTTTTAGCATAATATGGTAGGATTAAAAGCTAATAAATATAATTCCATAGTAAAACTTTACCTTGAATAATAAAATAGTCTAATAATTACATAGACTATAAATTAAAAGATTTATAATGAGTGAATGTATAATATAAGACATCATAAACATACTATGAAGGTCTCATCCAAGAAACCATACATAATAGGTATGAAAATGTTATAGTTTGTCTCCTAAGACATATCGACGCTTCACGGGGCTATAGAAGGTCCCTCACGTCGCTTACAATGTCCAATGAATCACTCATATGTCTAAAAGATATACTTAAATCAAAGTGCCTCATAACACTTTTAAATATTTGATTCTTAATTATAGATGAGTCTAATCTAATAAAATGATTGATAAAATCAAAATGAAAATAATCTTTAAACATCCCAAAGTGTCCCCCACCATGTTGAAACATTTAATTCATAATCCATATAATATCAAAAAATAAGAGTACTTTTGATTGGATATATAAAAGGGAAGTAAATACACCAAATTAAATTAATAATTAGTGATCAAGGAATATATCTCATATAAGAAAAAGAGAGACAAGGAAAACACTTTTTTACTTTGGAAAGAAGAGATATTTGGGAAACTCTTTTGAATTTTACATAAAATAGAATTTTTAACAAGTATATTCCAAAACAGAAAAAGGTAGTAAAATGATATTATATTTGAGGAATAAATGATGTCTAAATTAAGGGAAAACATGTAAATATTTTTAAAAAAATACATTAGGAATGAGCCACTTTAATGCTGTTTAAATAAAGTATTAAAGAGTATTCAAAATGGAAAAGGGTTAGTTTCATGTATAAAACCATTCATATAATAACATTGTTTTTCATGAATAAATTACTGATTTTAGAAAAATAACGTTTTCTTAATTATATTATGTATGGTACATGATAATGTGTAAGAAATTGAGACATTCTTTTTAATCAAGTCTGCGTATCGTGAATAATAAATAATGGAGAATTGTAAAACATATATTTCCCATAAAATAATAAGTAAATGTTATTAATATATGAGTTTTGAACTTATACGCAGGAAATAGAATAATAACACAAATATAAATAAACATTAAATTGGGGTAAATACTGAGAACGAATATCCTAAAGGAAAAAAATGAAGGTTTAGGTAGAATCCCTTAAAAAAGTACAAATAGTCAAACCATATGCACTATAAAATTAATTATCATAAAATAAGACATTTAATACCATGGAAATAATTATATTCATGATATAATAAATAAATTGATTTATAATTACATCATAGATAAGAAATCTTGGTGAATAATTCATAACTCATGGGAATAAATGTGAGATGAGGAAACCCTTACCTTATGTCAATATGGGTTCTGCACTTGACCGTAAGGTACCAGATAATCATGTTAAATCCATTAATATATTAATTAAGAAACATATCAACATTTTTTATTCATTCTAGATTTATAATGTTTATTTATGACCTTATTGATGAGTAATAGTGTTTAATTTCATCGTTTGAGTGCATTCGTTTTCTTGTTTTTCATGATTTGTTCACATCTTTATAAGTAATGGAGTTCATTGAAAATGGGTATAATTATACCTAATTTTAATTATGTGATATTTAGTAAAATGAAAAAGTGTAAATGGTTTTATATATCATTTGGTTACACGGTATTAGGATGAGTCATTAGATAATACATTAGTGGTAATCATGTATATTTTTACAACGGGTTTGGATCACAACAAAATCTTTTTTTTAATCATTTTTTATTATGTAGAAATATTACCTCAAAAAAAGGGGGTTTATAAAAATTTGAATTTTTTTCCACCCACTATTTGTTTCTCATGAATATCCATGAATATTTTGAAGGAAAATTAAAATACGTCATCCTTGAAGGTGATAAAATAGAACCTCACATATAAAGTTTCCATTTTTTACAATAAAAAATGAGAGGGGATGGGGATTGATGATGGATTATTAATTAATAATAATAAAATTATATTATATTTATGGTACTGGAGTTATCATTCTATTTTGATTAGGGGAGGTGAGGAGATAATAAAAAAAGAAAATAACTTGAAAAGAAATTAAAAGGAAGAGGAAGTGGATTCTTCCTCATGAATTTTCCTCTTTAAGAACGTCCTTAGGTAAATGGTTTTGGACTTTTGATGATACCAAGATCTACTAGACATATATAGAGGAATTTTTATGATTATTGGGTTGAACTTTTACAAGAGTCGAATCGTGGAAGGTTTAAAGAGGAGCGGTGGTGAGAGGTGGTATTTATAGTGGAGGAGAGGGGCGTTTTAGGAATATTTTATTCATTTGTTTATTTTTTTGGATCATAACTTTAAAAAGATTAAGAATTATCATAAAATATATTATAATAATTATTGAGTGTCTAAGATTACCGATGACTCAATAATTCTTGTATTTATCATTTACCATAAATTATTATATTTTACTATTCATAAAAAATATGCGTATTTTTGATAAATCCTAACAAATTCAATCTGACAATTTTTTGATGTTTGAATAAAAAAAATAACAAAATTTTATTAAAACAGATTTCTAAATATGAGAAATTTAATTTTTAATTTAAATCCTCATTTAAATGAAAAATACTATTTTTAAAATTATAAATTATTTTATAAAACTCTAAAATGTAACAAATGTATTATTGAATTATCTTAAAATCATAAGACAAAGAAATATTGATTTATTAATACATTTTATGAAAATTAATTTTCCTTTAAATCATTTTTTAAATCTAAAATTGTAATTATATATTATTTACTCACAAAAATACCAATAGTGAATTAATAATTTTTAAAATATTAATTTACTTATAATATGAAATAATTATATCATAATTTCATTTATGAGATGCCTGAATTATATTTATACATTCATGGTAGAGGTTACTATCCATTTGGACGATTTATTATTGATAGGGGTAATATTATTATTCATAAGGGTAACATTACTATTCCAATGGGTGAAGTTCATATTTGCTAAAAAAATTATGTTGATCCTATTGGACACTAATTATAATACTGTTATTAACCATGTATGTCAATTTTTTAATTTTACTTCATAGAGGTGGAAAAATCATGTTTAATGCTAATCCAACCAGTGTGGCGAGAAGGCATGAAATAAGAATGTTCAAAAGTTCAATAAGTCTTATATTCAATTTCTATATAAATATCATTCTAATGATCTATAATTAACTAATATATGTATAATATAACTATTGTAACTAAAAAAAATTCAATTTAAATTATTATTTGAATGAGAATACAGTTTATAACTAAAATGTAGTACTTTTTCACTATTAAAAATACATCACATGAAAATACTAAAAAATCAGACTATGTTAATTTTTGAGAAAATAATTATACATTTCATAAAAAATATGTATTATTTATTTGAAACCATTATAAATAATATTTAATGGTAGTTATTACTATTAATATTACTAGGTTTTACTTCTAGTTTATAACTATCTTGTTTAAATAATTATAATAACAAAGAGTTTTTTTGAAGAGACTTAGTGTTGCATGCATTACATTCTATGTTATATGTATTTGTAAATCATCGGGGTGTTACATTCTCCAATCCTTCAATAAATTTTGTCCTCACAATTAAAAATTCCACTTTCTAAAAGGAAAAATTTGATACTATAAAATAGATTTATTGAAAACCACATCGGAAATAGGGATCATATATTCTTAATTAGATTGAAATGGAAATGTGATGGTCACCGCCTAACAAGAGTTTTGAATAGAAAGACATTGGTGGAAAGTGAAAACATGCACATAGGAATGAAATCTAACTATAAATTTCTTGTTGATACTATTAGAGAACATTGATACGATAAAGATATCATTCACAAATCGTTAAATCCATGATTATATTAGAGACCATTTGATTTATCAAAAAATAATGTAATTGAATAAATGGTTTTTTATGTTTGAAAATACTTTTCCTAAAGGCGTGATATTTATTCACTCTATAATAATTTAAGGAAATATATGTACTTGATACATTTCTAATTTTAAAATCTTATTCATTAGTTATTAACTTAACTATTCCGACTTCATTTCAAACAAAATGTTCTATCATAGGCTATTGTAATAAAATAATCTCTAAATCCATGTCTACAGATGAAATTCAACAATTTCATAAATGGTTAACTTTCCCAAAATATTACAATCCATCAATTTACAAAAAATGTCAGTGAATTTCCATAATGAATTTATTAATAAAAATGAAGTGTCTCTTAATAGTCACATACCAACATGTGAGTGATTACTCTATGTATTATCTTAAAGCATGGAAATAATTTTAGTTAACATAAAACCTTATTGAATAAATTAATGTTTCCTTATTCCTAATTTAAAACTTAGGATATTGGATATATTCCTCAAATCCAAAATGTTGTAGACTCTACCAATAATATCACAAATCTCTTTATCAACAATAATATATTTATATCAAAGATAGTAATTTCTATCTAATATAAATTATCCAAATAAATCATCTATTTACTCTGAAATCTATTTCTTAGTACCAGGAACATATTGAGGGTATTATTTCTCTCAACCATATGATTTCCCAAAATATTAACATGCTATTGACTCAATTTTCCTTGGTACTATCATATATTCTTAAATCATTAACGAAACATTACTGCAGTATGATCCTTATATATCTCATGATTCTTATAAAAAAATTATTGATAAAATAATCATATAACACAATTCTTTAATTTATAAATAGGCAATTAATCTATAATCTTCATATCTGGTTGTGTCATAGGCTAGACCATGATCCATTATCCTCTATTGGTGTATATTCCTTTGACTCTCGAGACAATGATTTTCATAGTGTCCCACGTTCTTGTAGTTTTTGCATTGAACATTAGAACACTTTTTATTATAGTTGAAATGAAAATAATGGTGGCATTTATCCCCAAATTTATAATAAGCTCCCATTCCTTTTTATGAAATTACTAGGGTGTTTGTTTCCACAATTTTCATATGTGGGAATATAACTCTTTCCCATATTCCCTTTACTTATCATTTTTCCAGTTTTTCTATTCATCTATTTCTTCTTTACAAAGTCATAATACATAGAAAAATCATTATAATTCTTGTTATAACATGATATTATATCCTAAAATGATGTGAAAGTGTGAGAATGTAGTTCCCTTTGAAGGACATGCAAAAACTCCTCAAATAATTGACCATTCCTACTCATTGTATTATATTCATTGATGTGGCTCATATTACTTTTATTAGGATCCAATTATAAACAATGGAATACACTATATTAGATCATAACATTATGAAACATAATGTATAATCCCTATACTTGTGAAATAATTAACATAAATTGAAAATTTATACATAGCTAATCTCATAATCATAGACATGGTTTCTTTGGGGAAATATTTACATTCAAATCCTCTATAATGGATTGTAAAAAAAAATTAATTATCCTAATCATATCCCTAGTTATATTTAAACTAGTTTCATAACAAGGACAATTTTCTAGTACGAGGAAACCACAAGTCAAGACTGAGACACCTTGTTAGAGTTGTTACTTCTCGATACATTCGTGCCAGAAGCAGGTCCACTTCTACATTCCATACATGGAATTATTTCTATATATACCCACATAATATCCACCCAAAAAATATTCTTGGACATAATACATGTCCTAAAATTATATCCCAGGGTTACGTTACCTAATTGAAGTTTTTTAAATCATGTTTCTTGATTTTCTACTAAACAAAATTTGATACCAACTGTAAAGACACCAACCCCAGTAGACCGAATATGGTGCCTTACTTCATTAAATTGGCATAATATAAAAAAGAAGTCAAATCATGAAGGACCAAATAAATTATTATTTTTGGAAAACTATATACAAACATTATCTTTCAATTACAACTTTGAAAGAAAATATAAAATATAAATTCCATTGGTAATATCAATAACTCCTAGATTATCCATTCTAGAGATTAATAATATTCATCTTATCATCCTCAGGAAAAATAATATATAAAACGGGGTGATCTTAGGTGTTCAGTAAGGGTTATAAATATAGTTAAATCTATCATAAACACAAACAATATGGCATGGTGGATAACTGAAAACACAAGGCATTAAAAGCATAATTTTGAGCATAATATGGAAGGAATAAAAGATGATAAAATAATTCCATTAAAAAATTAATATTGTATATTCTACTAGTTGAATAATCTCATGGACTATAAATTAATTGATTCATAATGAGATAATTCATAATACCTACCATTATAAAAATACCATCATGTCCTTAGCCAAGACACCATACATAATGTGTAAAAACTCGGTATAGTTTGTCTCATTAGACCTACCAATGCATCAAGGGGCTATATCAGGACTCACCCATCACATATTAAGTACAATGAATTTATAATATATTTAAAATATATATTTAAATCAATTTTTCAAATAAACTTTCAAATATTTGAATCATTATCATAGATGAAAATAATCTAACAAAAATCATTGATAAAATATTAAGGAAAATAATCATTAATCCATCCAAATTGTCCCATACCACTGTGAAGAATTGTATTATTAATCAATATAATATCATAAAAATATGATGACTCGTGATTTGATATATCAAAGGGATATTAACACAACACAAGAAATGAATAAGTGGTGAACTAGCATATATTTCATAAAAGTAAAAGTGAGACAAGAAAAAACATTTTTACTTCGGAAAGAAAAATTCTTTTGGTAAATCATTTTTATTCGTAATAAAATAACAGTGTAATAATTTTTATCAAAGAAAGGAAAATGGAAGTAAAATGAAATTAAATTGGATTAATAAATGATGTCAAACTCTTTGAAAACATGTAAAATGTTTTTTAAAACAAGATTAGAAATGAGCATTTTTAATGTGGTTTATGAAAAATATTAAAAAATATTTAAAATTGAAATGGATTGATTTTTTATAATAAAAAAACGTTAAAATATAGTTTCATAAAAAAATTAGTGATTTTATAAATATAAGAGTGTTTTAAAATAGATTACGGATGGTGCTTGAAAATGGGTAAGAAATTGAGACGTTTCTTTTAATTGGGATCACATATCATGAATAATTGAGAAGGAACCTTGTAAAAAATTTATTTCCCATAAAATAATAATTAATTGATCTATATATATGACTTTTTAACATATAATCATGATATATAATAATTACACAAAAATATAGATATAATACATTACGGTTAAGATAGTTAAATAATAACCTGAAGGAAAATAAAATGTTTAGGTATAATCCATTACAACATTGAAAGTAGTCAAACAAAATATCCCATCAAATTAATAATAATAAAATATTATATTAAATACCATGAATATAAATAAATTCTTGATATGATATATCAATGTATTTATACATACACCACACATAATAAATAGTATTGAATAAGAGCTTTCTCACGAAAATAAAAATGAGATGAGAAAACCCTTACCTTATATCTGAATGTGTTCTTTACATGACCATAATGTCCTAGATAATAAAATTTAATAAGTTAATTAATAAATTAATTCAGATCCTTCTATAAATGTATTTGATTCTTTATAGTTTGATTAAGTTCATTTATGGTCTTATTGATGTGTTATAAAGTTTAATTTCCCCATCCGGGAGCATTGGTATTCTTGGATTTCAGTATCGATTCGATTGTTTATAAGTTATCGAGTTCTTGTAAAATGTTATAAGTCAATAGAAATTTAATTATATGTTATTGATGAAGATAAATATTTTCTAATATTTATATAAAACAATTAGTTATATCATATGAGTATGAATCAATTGATAATACATTAGAGATAATCATTTAGATTATTAAGGTGGGTTTTTATCACAATGAGCTTATTTTGTTTAATTATTTTGTATTATGTAATAATGATAATTCCATAACATAGAAAATGTTTTAATATATATTTTAATGTGTTTTTGAACCATTTAAATGGTTTCATTAATATCCTTGAATATGGTGAAGGAAAATGAAAATATGTCGTCCTATAATGCAATAAAACAACACCTCACCAACGACGTTTCCATTTTTAGAATATAAAGGGACAGAGGAAGGGAATTGATGATGGATTATAAAATTTGTGTAATAAAATAATATTATATGTATGGTACTAGATTTGTTATTATATTTTTATGTGGGTGTGTGAGGAGTGAATAATAAAAGAAAAGAACTGGAAAGGAAAATATAAGGAAAAGAAAGAGAATTTTACTTCTTGAAATATCCTCCTTGGGAACCTACTTAGGGAAATGATTTCAAACTTTTGATGAGAAAAATATCTCTTAGACAAGGGTTAGAGTCTAAGAAAGAGTATTGGCTAGAAATTTGGAGAGGATAAGGTCTTGAAATGTGTTAGGATAATGGGTGGTGAGGTGTGATATTTATAGTGGAAGAGAGGGGCGTTTTAAAATATTTTATTCATTTATTTATTATTTAGGCTCAAGACTATGAATACTTTGAGAATTATCATCAAATAAATTAATATAATGAAGTAAAGTTTGATATTATGGTCTTAAGTCATCCATACATAACCTATGACTCAATAATTCATGTATTTATAATTTATCATAAATTACCGTATTGTACTCTTCATCAAAAAATATTGAATTTTAGAAAAATATAAAAAATTAACCCTAACCATTTTTCAACATCTATAAATAAAAAATGAACTGTTTTTCAGGAAAATAAATTTCAAAATATTAAAAATTTAATTTTTTTAAAAATCTTTATTTACT
This sequence comes from Viscum album, assembly GCA_963277665.1. Classification (NCBI taxonomy): domain Eukaryota; kingdom Viridiplantae; phylum Streptophyta; class Magnoliopsida; order Santalales; family Viscaceae; genus Viscum; species Viscum album. Next base: position 436,157,982 of record OY728161.1, read on the forward strand.
CAAAAAAATATAGTTTTTGAAATTATAACTGGTTTTATAACAATCTAAAAAATTAACTAAGGTCTTATTAAATTATCCAAAAATCAGAAGAAAAAATAATAATATTAGATTAATAAATTTTATGATAATGGATTTTCTATTAAGTAAATTTATTTATTATAAATTTTTTATATATATTTATGACTCACAAAAATTCCAAAAAACAATTAGTAATTTTTAAAGTATTCATTTACTTATAATACGATATAATTATATCATAACATAAATTCTGAGATATCTAAATTCTATTTATTCATTCATGGATGAGGTTACTATTCATTTATCTGATTTTCTATTCGAAAGGGTCATATTACTATTTATAAGGGTTAAATTAATTTTCCAATGGTTTGAGTTAATATTCACCAAAAATTTAATTTCATCTTATCAGATACTAAATTTTTTCTTGATCGCAATCATGTTTGTGTATTTTTTGAAAGTCAATTCAGAGAAGTAAAAAATTCCATTTAATGCTAATCACACACGTGTGGTGCGGTGGGTAAAAAACCTTAAATGATCAAAAACTATTTATGTCTAATTTCAATATAAATATGATTCTAATGTTCTAAATTGGATTAATATATGTATAATAAATCTATTTTTACATAAAAAATAAATTTGTTGTATTTTTTAATTGAAAAAAATAGTTCCCATAAAAAAATCTATATTTTCTAGCATTTATCAAAAAAATTAAACTTCATTGAAAAATACTAAAAATTCACCCGAAGTTATTTTTGTACCAAATGATTATATTTTTCATTTTAAATATGTTTTATTTATTTTCAACCATTATAAATAATGTTTATTAGTATTTATTACTAATGGTATTACTATGTTTAATGTCATGGTTATAACTATGTTGTTTAATTAAATATAATAATAAATCATTATTTTGTAAAGACTTGTTGTTGTGTGCATTACAGGCTATATTAAATATATTTGTAAATCCTTGGGCTGTTACATACATAGTTTCCATGGTTTGGATAGATATTATAGTTATTTTATAGATAATTTCTCATGTATTTATTACCCACTCCAAATGGTTACATGTAATGGATCCATGATTCTTTGGAAAGATGAATGTGTAGAATATTTCATAGAACTAAAAATAAGGGTAGTAAACACACTTGGTCTTACACTTCCGTATAATTGATAGGGGATTTTGATATTTTTAGGATTAACATAATCGGGTACTCGAATGAAATCTCATATATAGTGATATAATGTTAATTTATTCTTCACTACAATTAAAAGATCAGGGGCTAAATTAACAAGATCATTATTTAGAGTTACATATGGTAAATCATTACATAAAGATATGGATGAATTTTATTTATTGTTAATGATGTTACATATATGCCAGTCCTAACTGTTTTATTTATATATGTACTCAGAAAGGGATTAATTGCTTCCATGGGATATGGTTGGAGTTGATTAATGATTATAGCTAATAAATGTATTACCGCCCTAGGAAACCAAACAAGTTGGCCAATGATTTTTGTTGAAAGGGTTATGATAACTTATCTATGATGGGGAAAAAAGATCAAATATTTATGTCTTTGAAAACGACCAGACATGAAATATTGAACAAATATGATAAATCTATTATTCATAAAATGTATGTGTAACCATTTATCGTTGTAATGATTCTAATGGTGCAAAAGGATGATTTGGGGCTAGAAAATAAGGTAGGAAATGATACTATGTTTAACAGTAATTTTGATGGAATGTTAGGTTTTAGTAATTTTTTTGTGTGTATGTCATCCCTACAATATTTCATGAAAGATTTGTTGGACAAAGATCATATTTCATCATTCTCTATTCATACTATAAGTAAGAAAATGTATTGGGATTTGAAAGAGTATTTGTAAGGGAAAAACATGAAAAGAGATATTTCAATCTATGTATATAAGTTCTTGGTATGGAAGTATTTTAAGTACAATATATATAATTCAAAAAGTATTCTACAACCATTATCCATTCAAAAACTAGAAATGTGAAAACCTCACATTGGATTTTCTTCATCAAACACCCAAAAAACATCTAAAGTTTATAATATATCTTGGGTTATAGTCGACCACCATATGATGTATAAAAATTTTATTGGTATTCGAGAATATTTAAATCTTTATTATATTTTTAAAATATAAATTAATTTTTTACATTCCATGGAGTACCAAATTCAATTGTTTCTGATTGAGATCATAAGTTTACATTAATGTTTTGAGAAGTATTCAAAAAACATTGAATTCAGAGTTGTGTTTTAATATTTCATATCATAATTAGACAAATGTTTCGTCTAAGAGAACCATTAATAACATAGAGGATGCACTAAAGAAATTTTTATATGTATTTCAATGGTTTTTATAATCAACACCTTCCTGTTTTTGAACTCTATTATGAAAATTGATTTCTCTTAATTAGTCAGTTGGATCCTTATAATTTCTTCTATGTAAGGAATTGTATAACTCCAATGTGTTGGGATAAATATGGATAACAAAATATATTTAGACCTAATATATGTGATTAAATTGATGATAATTTTAGTTTCATTTATCATAACATCAATCTAGTTAAGTGTCAATATAAATTTTATGTGGATAATAATTAGTAAAATTTACAATTTGTAGTTAGAGAGAACATATTCTTATGAGTTTCTCCATTGAAAAAGGTTATGAGAATTGAAAATAAGGGAAAGATAATCCTTTATATATTTTCCTCCTCTAGATGCATGATTTATTAGGTATTATAGAATATTTCTTATCCCATTCACCGATCTTACCCCAGTTTTTTATGTGTTCCATGCATCTATCTTGAGGAAATACATATATGATCCTTCACATTTACTGTACTCAACGGATTTACCATTGGATAATTATATTCATTATGAAGAACAAATATTAGAAATATTTGATCATAGAAATAATGTTCTATAGAATACTACTAATCATCTATTTAATGTTATCTTGAACAATATGAGATTTGAATCATCTACTTGGCGGCCCTGGGATGTGATGAAACTGAAATATCATCATTTTTTTTAGAGTGACAGAATTATAGGGGATAAAATAATTTTAATGGGGGAATAATGTAACACCCTGAAAATTTATGATATATTTTTCTACAAATTTAAATTTCATTGATGTCTTGTGATATACACAAACCCATGTTTAAATATACCATCATATAAATAATAAAATTTAAGGGTGACTCTTATAACCTAGCCATTATAATTGGATGTATGAATATGAATATTTTTTTTAAAATTATATGAAATTTTATTAGATAAATAAAATATATTGTTAAATAAGTACTCTATTTCTAGTAATGTCTATATATACTTCAAAAATACATTTTTTCCTCAATGATAATTTGTATTTATTTTTGTAAGAAAATATTATTATTAATTTCTAAAAAAAATTATAATATTTATATTAAAAAAATGATCTTCATTTCAATAATTATATTGAAAAAAATATCTTATTATAAAATATTGAAAACTTTAAGAAAATATTTATTTTACGATAAATAGTGAAAAATACTGATTCTTATTAAAAAATGATTTAAATTAAATAATTTTTTTCAATATTATATTATGTATTATAATATTTATAAAACTAAAATTACTTAATTTATATTATAAATATTCCAATAAATGTAATTATTTTTAATTTAATGTTGAATTTCATTATAATAATTTTTATAATTAAGAAATAATTTTTCAGGAAAAACCATTTTCATTGCATATTGTAGGTTTAAATTTTTAATTAAATTCAACCACTTCTCTAAATATAATTTTCAAAAATTTATTTCATATTTTCAATCATAATTTACATACTTTTTAATGAGGCCAATACTTTATGGGCATAATTAATAGTAAAAACAACAAAATATTATGGCATGGATAAGGGTAAAATAAGTTAACTTGGGGTTAAACTGAGAGATAAGGTTATCAATTCCAATTAAACATGTCGAAATACTATTTTATAGAAAATTTATTGCCTTATAATATTCAAAATTCAATCCTCCATCTATTTGGATTCATTTTTCTGGAGTAAAAATTTATCATATTTTATCTTTTTTCAAATTCCAAGTGTTTCCTCTCCCTCACTTATAAAATAAAACAACTAATTTCTCTTATTTATAAAAATTTGAGCCATAAATTATTTGAAAAACCTACTAAATTCTATTCTCAATATCCCTATAGATGAATTAGAAGTCCATAACTTCATAAAAAACCACGCCAAATGATTTTAATAAGGGACATAAAGAAGGTATATAGAAGAAATTGTAATCTTCTTACTCATCCACCTTTAATGTATTTTTTCTTCCACATATTTTGAATCATGTATATTTATCATATAAAAGAACATCAGTATCATCAATAAAAAATTTATTATAATTATGGAACCATCATTATCCATTTCCTTTTTCACCATATGGGAAGTGAAAGTGTTGGTCGAAGGTATGTGTGGACTACCCCTTCCATGTAGTGATACATGTCATTTTCCATCCCCATCATTCATGAATGATTTATTTATGTATTTAATGTTAATATATGAAATTTATAACATAATTATGCATTTGAAATTATAATATCAAATCTTTCATATTATCTTTCAAATCCATTGGAAAATGATAAAGACGCTAGTGTATATATGTGGACTACTACCTCCACAAAGCGATGTGACTCATTTTTGGCTTCTTCCTTCACAGGGATTATGATTCAAATGTTACCAAAATGATAAGGGATTAATGTTATGATCTCATTTTATATTTTCAATTTTAATTATTAAATGTAGAATGATAAAATTTTATGACCCATATGTGATAAATTCAATGAATCTTCTACTATGATAGTTATTTATGGAGATTAAATGTTTTCCATTCAATTTTATCACATTGAGAAATAAAAACAATGAATGAATGTTTATAAATAAAACTAAATTTATTTCTATCTGTTGTAAAAAATCCCTTTATCCTATATAATTATTTTATTAAAAAATAATGACTATTTTAATATTATTCTTTGAAATTATAAAGTAATTATTACCCTTGTTTTAATTTTTTAAAAATATTTATATATTTATATTTTCATCCATTTTTCAACATGTAATTTACATATTTTTACAAAAAATTTAAAACAAATATTTTCTTTAACATATAGAACATGATCATAATTTCCAACAATAACGACCACTCAATTATTTCAAGCATGCATTATAAGTATTCAATTTTTTTTAAACGAAATGTTTTCGACAACATTTTTTAAATTTATAGATTTTACGTGATTCCAAAATGAAAAGGGAATTTTATTCCAAAAATATTAAATGTTATTATTTAAAGGAATTTTTAATTATGATAGAATCCATTAATGTTACTATTTATTTAATAGGTATATGATCCAAGGATACAATACTTATTAATTATATATATGGTTTATGATTAGTGGGATGATATTCTTAATAAATCCCATTTATCTTTCATGGGTTATATTATATTGAAACGATGAAATGTTTTTCAAAATCATTTCCTTTTCATGGTTTATGATATATGATGAATAATTTATGATATTGTGGAATACATATAAATGTATTTTGATAATATGAGAGTTGGGACCAGAAATATGTATCCCTCCAATGCATTGGATAATTATGGGGATCTCATGAGATAATAAGGATGGACTTAGGAGTGAACCCAGTTTAGTAAGGGACTCTTACCACTACGATAGTCGTGCGAGTGAGTAATGAAAAAGTATATTATTAAATAAGGAATGAACAAAATCAACTGTTATATTTTTGGTAGTGATCATTGACTATGAAAATTAATTTTGATGAAAATGTGTATGACATAAACTTATATATTTTTCCAATGTAATTCCCTCATGGATTGTGTTCTTTTATTTCATTTTGATTAATAACATATGAACTACAAAAATTTATGCAATGATTGAAATTATGATCTATGATATTTTTGGAATAGAAATAAAAATTCTAAGCTCATATTCAAATACCCATATAGTAATTTTATTCGTATGTGATCATTGACATGTCTATTTTTTACCCTCACTATGATTCTGATGTCGCCCATTCTTATGTTTCCTTTCCCTTATAATGAATGGTTTTAATAAGGGAGTCAATAAGAAGTGATAAATTTCGGAAGACATTATATGATAAGTTGAATATCTTTCATGAAATAAAATGATTGTGAATGTAGTCTCAAAATAAACTAGACCTTTATGGTTGTTAGGCATGTATTTATTAATTATATGGAATATTCATATATTATGATACAATATCTTTGTATAAAAAGTATGGGTGGTATAGTTTTTTATGGAAGGATTTTTATTAAATATTTTCTTATTTGGATTAGAGAACATTAGTGAAAAACCTAAGGAAAAGTCTCGGAAGAGGATACCTTATTAAATTGTTATTAAGGTAGATATTATGTAGGTTTCTTAACAATAAATTAATGTATTGATACTTCAAGTGGATGTGATGTCATCATAAATTCATCTAGGGATGAAAACCCTCAAAAGAGTTTTTTATGTTTATCTCAACCATCATTCTAGTTCATGGAGAGAGTGCCCTTATGAGGAAACTATATTAACACTCCTTGGGAAAATTAATGGCTTAATTCACACTTCCATTTTAAACTATTATGATAGATCTGGATAGATAATGATCCTACATGACCTAGGTTAATCCTAAGGTTTTATAGATTGAAGATAAGGTGTCATGATTTCAGTATCCTATGAAATATTTAAATGATTATAATATCGATTACTCTGATTAAATATATATTTTAATAATGAAAGTAAATTTGGTTTTAATAATGTATTAGGATATAACGATGAGGTTGAGGTGTTAAGAGGTGTGGTAAAATATTTATGTACCCTATATTATCTTAATTATATGAATTTATGTATATCAGGAAATGTATTAGGGAATGTTAATTCATTACCCCAAGGATTAGATGTTGAATTTGATATTATCTAAGGAATTGATTTGATTTATTTATATAAATCCAACATCAATTGGTGAATATGGTAATTAATTTTTAATATTTTAACTAACCTGTGATTTTATTTTACTGAAATGATAAATATGAAATTCTGATGTAAATTTCATCCAATTTATGAGTCTTAATTCCCATTAAATATGAATTTTACCTCAGATAGTTTTGGAAGAACACAACATCAAATATATGGATACCAATAAGAATTTTTTTAGTGTTTCTAAGGAATATTTTAATATTATTTCAATAATTCATGAGGTAGTGTTTTCAATATAACTCATACCCGGTACAATGACTATTGTAAAGAAACAAAATAGAATAGTCATGATTGAGTTATAAGAATCAATTGAGTATCTCTAGGATAATATTGATAAGGGATTGATTCATCCATGTGGGTCACCTTGGAGTTACCATGTTCCTTTTGTTAATAAGAAATATGTATCAATGATACTATAAATTGATTATCGGGGATATAACAAGATCACATTCAAGAATGAGTATCCTTTTCCTTATACTGATTGTTTGGTTGATCAATTACCATGAGTTAAATATTTTTCCATGAGTGATCATAAAAATGGATAATATATGTTCATGGTTAATGGTGAAGACATACCCAATACATAGTTCATTACATGGAATGGATGCTATGAATATAAAGTTATTCCATTTTTTCTTACTATTGTTTTCACAATGTTCATGGATTTAATGGATATAGACTTTAGAGATTACCTTGAATTTTTTTTCATAGTTCATATAGATTATATTCTTATATATTCAAAAATAATGAATAAAATGAAGATTACCTGAGACTAGTAATGAAGACCCAAAGAAAAGATATGATGTATAAAACATTTAACAAGTGTGAATTTTTTCTTTGTAAGGATTCATTTTTGGTTTATATAATATTTTGAGAGGGTATATTATTTGATCCATAAAATAAAGATGTTATGGAATTTTTCCCGGACTATGCACAATAATTGAGATTTATAAATTTATTAGATATTATTGTTATTTTTGTAGCGTTGTGGTTAATTTCTCAGAAAAATCTATTATACTCCCCAAGTTCACTCATAAGGGAGCCGTGTTCCATTGGACATATAAATGTGAATAAAATTTCATGAAAATGAAGAGAAGGTTAGTCATTGAACCTACTCATACAATAAGCTACATTGGGTCAGGGTTTGTGATCTTTAGTTATTAATCAAATAATTTAAAAGGATGAATCCTCAAGTAGAACAATACAGTGAAGGAAAATACCTAAAAATAATTGAAGGCTCATGTGAAAACATGCCCAACCCATGACTATGGTAGTTTCTTCGTTAAAGATAGAGATTTATTATATTTTTAATTAAAGGTATGAAATATATATTGATAAAAACGATTAAAGTATATATTAACTCAGAAAAGGTTGAATTGCACCAGATAATATGGTTAGAGATCATTAATTATTATCATTTCTCAATAAAATACCAACCTCAAAAATAAAATTAGGTTTTTGATGCAAGGAGTTGAAATTATCATGATAGGTTATCTATGTTGATAATTAAAAGAGATTCAATATTTATGTATTTTCAAAGGATAGACCATGAAATAATTAAGGATGGAGAGAAATCATATATTTCTAAAATGAGTGTTCAATCATCTATTCATTTGAATAGTAAAGATGAAAAAAAGTAGGATTTGGAAAAGTAAAATAAGGTATGAAATTTTCTTGAGTTCAACCTTGATTGTGTTGGAATGATATGGTTTTGGAAATTGGAATGTGTCCCATACATACCAGATTTGAAGGAGTTGATGGATAAAGCTCGTATTTCATCACTCTCTATCCATCCAATATGTACACTGATGTATAATGATCTGAAATATTACCTATGGTTGGACAATATAAAGAGAGATATTATAGAGTATGTAACTCAAATATTATTATTTACTCATGTTGATGATGTGGGGAAAAGTATAATGGGATGTTACAACCATTAAACATACCATAATATAAATGGGAAAACATCACCATGTATTTTGTCATTTGAATCCCAAAAAGATCTAATTGAATATTCTATTTGGGATGTATTTTATTTCCATATAAATCAACAACAATTTTTTTATATCATATAATATTCCTATCTTGATAATATTTATGAAATATAAATTAACGATATGGTGAGGATCCATGTAGTACCACGTTATATTGTATTTGGTCAAGATCTAAGGTTTTCCTCAATGTTTTGGCGATGTGATCATAATGATCTAGATTTAGATTTATGTTTTAGTAATGATTATCAACCTTATAATGATATTATTCCATAGATAACCACTCAAAACATGGAAGATATATTGTGATCATGCTCTGTGGATCTCAAAGTAGGTTGGGAACATCATCTTCTTCTTGTAAAATTCTCTTATAATTATAACTATCATGCGAGAATTCAGATTTCCCCTTATAATGTCCAATAATGAAGGTAGTGTATAACTGTAATGTGTTGTGATTTTTTTGAATAAACAAGATATTATAACCTGAGATATATAATTAAATTTTAGAGAGTGTTAGATCTATTCAACAACACATCAAGGAGGATTAGAGTCATTCAAAAATTGATTCTGACAATCATAATAAAAACATGGAAATTGATGTTGGTGAGAATCTATTATAATGAATTTTACCATGGAAAGAGGTTATGATATTATAAAAAATGGATTGTTGATACATTGTTAAATTTTCAATTTCGTTATTCCTAATCGAGTAGGTAATTCATTCTATCACATAGCACTTCAGCTGAACCTATATCGCATTCATGATGTGTTACACATATCTCTCTTGAGGAAGTACATACATGATACTTTAAATTCAGTCAACTCGTAGGTTTTAAAACTAGATAATAATAATTCCTATGACCACATAGTAATATAAATATAGGATCAAAGAGATAATGTGTTTTGGAATAAGTATACTCAACTGGTTAATGTTCATTGGAGGAATCATAAATTTGAAAAATCTATTTGGGAACATGTGGATCTATTGAAATAAATCCATTCTAATTCTTTTATTGGTGTGATGGAATTCAGTGGATGAAATTTATTTTATTATTAGTATAATTTAACACCTTGCGATTTTATGATATATATTATATCAAAGTTTAATTTATTTAAATAAATTGATACATGCGAACCAAATTTTAAAGGAACCATGATATAAAAAGTATTATTTGAATCTGACCATTATAACCTAACTGTCCTAATTAGTTTTTTAATAGGAATATTTTTTTTAACTACGTATAGTTATTTTAGATATATAAAATCTGTTGATATAAAATTACTCTAATTTTTGTAAAAACTAAATATTCTTCAAAATATATTTTTCCTTAAATTTTTTTATTGATTTTTTTGATAAATAATATCTTTAATTTCTAACACTTTTATATAATTTATTTGAAAAAATTAACATCAAATTTTAAATAACTATTTCAAAATTATCTTATGGTGAATTTTTGAAAATTTCTTCAAAATATTAATTATTTAATGAATAGTGATAAATATTGATTATCGATTAAAAATATATTTTCTGTAAAATAATTTACAAATATATAATATGATTTAATTTAGTTTTAAAATTAAAATATCTTCTTTTATATTATTAAATATAAATTAAATTTATTTGGAATTTATTTTATATTTGACATTGGTATAGAAAAATTTTATACATAAGAAACCATTTTTCCGGAAAACTGTATTTCATCCAATTTTGTGGGTTTAACTTTTTTAAAATTATTCAAAACCCATAAATATAATTTGAAAAATAGATTGAACATATTTAATAATATTATTAAAAAAAATTAATGATCCCACGTTAAATTTTAGACAAAATTAATTGTAAAAATAGTAGAAATGGTTAAGACGATTAAGGTGAAAATGTGTTGACCAGGGGTTAATAAAAGATATTAGATTATTTTTTCCATTTAATATTTTATTTATACTATTTTTGAAACATATATCAACATCATAATATCCAAAATTAAATTTTATATCCATTTTAATGCATGTTTCTTCAGTATGACATTATTATATTTAAATGTTTTCAGAAATTCCATTTGTGTGCTCTGCCCCACTTATAAAAGGAATACATTTCTTCCCCAATTTACACTACCTTGAGCCATAAATCTCTATAAAACCATTGAAAATTATCTTATAAAATCACTAATTAATGATTTATGTATTTTTCTCTTATTAATAGTACATTCTAATAGTCCCTATGAATGGATCTATATGGGCCTACTGAAGAGGTGGAAATCATCTTTTCCAACCCATTTCAAAGTATTTCTTTTTTTATGTCCTTTAAATATATGGTATTAATCAAAAAATAATAAAATAAGCATGGTAAATAAAATGAAATTTTATTATGATAATATAAGCACCATTATCCACCGTCTATTATATCAAATGTGATGTGAATGTTTTACTCAGGCGTATATGGGGTCTACCTCTTCCACGTATCAACACATTTCATTTTAAATCACCATCAATCATGTATGATTATTAATATTAATTTAATAATTATATATAAAACTAATGATATTATTTATTAAATGTAATTATATTTTCATATCTTACTTCATAGGTTTCCAATCTCTTAGAAAATGGTAACTTTGCTAATGCATATGTGAAGACTACCACCTCCTCTAAGAGATGTGATAAATTTTAAGATTACTCTTCACATGGATGGTGATATGAAAAAATTCATGAATATATATTATATATAGGATATAATAATTATTTTTAAATCTAAATTAATACCTATGTTTCCTTATTTCCATCCATAAGAATGTGAGAATTACATTCATGCCTACGTAAGAGCTAGAATCTCCATAAAAGGTGTTAATCATTTTTATATTCTCACATTTTATAGATGACTACAAATATATATATATATATATATATATATATAAGGAATAAAAATGATATTAATATAATTGTTATAACTCAAGATATTATGGAAGTATGATTAACGTGGATGGTCCTGAACTACCGAATTGAGACAAACATGAAAAATGAGACATTTAACACCCCGAAATGATGATTTTAATATGTGATTACCAATAAATTTGTATTGATACTTTATATTTTGATCATATATGAAATTATAAGTATGTGAATTATTATTTTGTAAAAATATAATATATTTATATGTTTTTATACATGAGTTTAGAGATCTTTTTAAGCTATTTAAACATGAGGTAAGAGTTTCTCTTCACACTTTTGTTTTATGAGACATATACCATATTCGCCACTTGTATTTTCCATGTGGTTTATATACTTAACATTTAAAATAATATATCATAAATAAAATTATATTCCTTGTACTTAAATTTTCATTTTAAATTCTTTATTTCTTTGGTCTTATGGTTTAGAAGTTACAGAAGTGTTAAGATATTTCTAATACAATCTCATTATTTATCAAGATTGATTACAATTATTTTCTGATGAAAACAGTATTTGATATATATTTAAATAATCCAATTAATATTTTTCCATATATATATTTATTTATATTACATGTTTTTAATTCATTTTCCTCTCTTTAATAACTCATGATATGGAAATAACATTTTTAAATAAAACTGAATTTATTTCTCTCTTGGATCAAAACATGTTTTCTTTTTTTAATTATTTTATAAATACGTTATCATGTGTTTTTTAATATTATTATATAAATATTTAATGTTTTTAAATCATGGTTTTAATTTTAATAAATGTTTTAAAATGAATAGTCTTATCTTTATAAAAAAATTGGTACATTTACTTTTTTACAAATGAATGTGAAAGGAATAATTGTTTTAACATTCGTGATAGAAACTAAATTTCACACAATCATGACCACCCAATTGATTGAATGTTCTTTTGAAATTTTCCAAAGTTAAATTCAAATAAATAAATTCCAAAATATTTTCAAAGTTGTAATATTATAGAGAATTGATTCAAAAATCAAGGTTGTATTTTCCTTAAAAAAATATTCCTGGTGTACTTTTAAAGAAATTTTCAATTTAGATAACAAACTTTGATTTAAAATAAGATTTTCTAGGGATATGATCGACGTAAACCAACTGAATTCACTATATGGATTTATTATGATTATGATTATGATATTTTAATGAAATGTTTTTGTTTTCTATGACATATGTTATGATGAAATGTTAACATATTTATGAAACTCATTTATTTTCAGGGGTTACGATATGTAATAGGTTATTTACGATATCATAGAAAACAATATGAAGATATTATTATTATTTATTTCATGGTCTTATAATTATATATCCCTAAAATTTGTTGGGTATTGATGGATATCTCCTGAGATAATAAGGACTGGAATACGGAGACAACCGAGTTCAGTAATGGATTATATCTACTGTGATAGACTTGGGAGAGAACCTTTAAGAGATATATGATGGAATAGGGAGTGAACCCATTCCACATTGTTTGTATTGGATGTGATCCTCGACAAAAGTAATCATTTCCTATGATTTTGTGCATTTGAAAAACTTATTTATTATTCCAATGTAATTTTCAAATGGATTATAGTTCTTTGAATCAATTATGATCTATATCTTATAAACTTCCATGATTTACGACATGATTTTTGATTATGATCTATGATATTATGGGTATGGATTTTAAAATTTTATTCTCATGTTATAATATGATTATTATCATTTTATGATGAAGTGGTCATTTATATCTCCAATTTTCACCCATAGCAATCATATGAGCTCACCCTTTCATATGTTCCCTTCACCTAGTTTGTTAGGAATTTTTAAATATGGTATTTCTAAGAAAAGTACTACGTCGGAATATATTTATAGGGGATATTGAAGACATATCATGAAATAATAATATTTTTTATCTCTTATCCAAATACACTAAAACTTTATTGTCCTTGTTCTTGTATTTTTAAAACATATTGAATATTTATCTATTATGAAGTAATATCTATGTATAAAAAGTATGGGTCCCTATAGTAGATATTAGAGGGGGGATATACAATATTTGGATATTAGGATTAGATAAATTCTATTAAAACCATGTGAACCTATATAAAAATAAGAAAACATCCTATTGTTATGGTATACCAAAAATAATTATGTTTTCCAAACAAAAAATCCAAATTTAGGTACTATATTTGGACATGGGTTTGATATAGAAACATTAAAGTGTGATAAACCTAAAAATAATTGGGGGTGTATTTATCACCCATAATTCTAGTTCCATGTGTGTGTTCCCTTATTATACACCTAGTTTGACACTCTAGGGTGATATTTTTGGGTTAATTCACATTTTATTTATAACCAATATGAAGGATTTAAATACATAATGATCTTAGATGACCTTGGATAAACCTATGGTTTTATATATTAAAAACAAGATGTAATGATTTAGTCATCCAATGAAATATTTTCATAATTGTATAATTAATAACTCTTATTTTTATGTGTTGTGGACATGGAAACAAATTAGGTTTCACTATGTTATTGACGATATGGTGATGAAGATGTGGTTTTAACAGGTAAGCAAAAATATTTATATTCCCTATTAGATCAGAGTTATATGAATTATTATATACTAGGAAAAGTCCCAAAGATTGGTAATTCATATCATTGATGATTAAATGTTGAATTATCAGTGAAAATCCTTAATTGTTTGATGAAAACATTTTGTGTCTACGATTCTTCTCTGAGTGATTTATATATATATTTACATAACTAAAAAATCGTCATTCTACTTATAATTGAATTTTATTTTATTTTTGAATTTGATTTGATTTATTAAAAAAAACTTACAACAATATCTGAGGAAGGTATTCCACTTCTGGTATTATAAAATAACATATGATCTCCTATAAATTGAAAGATAAATATGAAATTATAATGGATATTATATACACTGTATTTGTCTTTATTGATTTTAGAAAAGGGGTTTTTGTATATATGTTTGGGTAGAAACAAAACATAAAATGTATGTATGTTGTATAAGGTTTTTTTCATGTTATTTCAAAATATCTTCTTAGTATTCCTCCAAATCATGAAGTTGACTTTTCAATCAAACTCATACTAGGTGAAAAAAATAATTTAAAAAATCTATATAGAATATTCTTGATATGTCTTGAATGATTAAAGAATAAACACTATATAAATGTTGAAAAGTCATTCTTTCATCGAAGTGCATCGTCTTGGGGTGAACCATCTCTTTCTAGTATGATGAATGATGTAAAAAGTGACTATTCATTGATTATTTTGAATACAACAAGATAATAATCAATAATAATAATTATCTACCCATATTGATGATTTTTTAGTTCAATTATAAGGATTACTATATTTTTAAAACATTAATCTTTGATATGGATAATATCAGTTGAGGGTCAAAAATTATGAAATACTACAGAAAAAATTCCATTTGATGTATGCACAATAAAATTTTAGTGATCCCTTGGTTCTTATTAAATTGCCAATTATCTTCTAGGATTTAATGAATAGAGACTTTTCATATTACCTAGATCAGTTTTTGGAAGTATTTAAATTAGATATTGTTATACATTCTAAAATCATGTAAGTGAATAAAAATGACATGTAACCTGTAATGAAGAACCAATAAAAGGATATGTTATATGAAAAATTTAGCAACTATGAAATTTCTATATAAAATTTCATTATTAGTTTGTATAATGTTATGAGAGTATATATCGACGGATCAATCAAATATTGATGTTATTGAATGTTTTCTTAGACCATCCACTATGATTTAGGTTCATATTTTTCTTGGTTTGGATAACAAATATTGAATTTTTGTTGAATATTTATCATGGCTGTCTAATATACCAATCATGTTAACATGAAAGGGAGCCAAGTTCATATCGATAGATGAAAGTGAATAAAATTTCATGGATCACATGAGCCTTAACCCAGTTCATGAGGTATCCTTAAGTGTATCTATGAGACCTAGTTTAAAAACAAGGCATATGTATATTTCCGAGTACTGTAGCAAGAACTATAGAAGATACTATGTGGGTACTGTAGCAGTTACAGTAGCAGGTAATGTTCGGTACTGTAGCAGCCAAAACTATTCAACTTGGGCCACCAGTTTGGTCTTGGAGTACATAAGTTATTCGGGCCACCCAGGCCGTCATGTAAGTAATGATTTCAGGCCACCTTTAAGGCCTTCCTACCACCTCAAGGCCTTTGGGCCACATGAAGTTTTCCCATATATATTGTTCATGAAGGAGTAACATCAGTGGAGGATTCAGAGCAGGAACACTCACCAGAGTTGAAGAAATAGATTTTAAATAATGAGAGGGTATAGATTTTCCATCGAGACCAGCATGTTCTTTCATGGGAAGCTTATCCATATGGTCATGCCAAGGTGGAGAGTTTCCATCATGATGCAGATGTTGGGGGGGGGGTGGTTGTTCCATGTAGTTATAGATCTGTTGAATTCCCTAAGTCCATCGAGTCATGTGATGTCTATTACCCTATGGTGCTTGTAATCACTTAGCTTATAAGCATTATAAGGGTTCCACATCATCCAATGAAAGGGGGTTATAAAAAGTCAACAAAAGTGAGGCCTTCGGACCATTCATGCAGTAACATTTCAAGGAACTAAAGAGACCGATAGTTTTCAAAATGGTTCTTATAGCACATTGTATTAGAGATGGGTTTATGATATTTAGTGATGCATTAGATAAGGTACTAGGATTTTTCCTCATGTAGAATGATATGGTGATATCTTATGCCTCATGACAATTAAAGATTCTTACAAAAACATAACAGGATCATTATTTGGACTTAGCTGTGATGATTTTTTCACTTAGGATGTAGAGGTATTGTCCTTTTAGATAAAGTTTTTATATATATATACTAATTATAAATAACAAAAGTGTATATTCTATTAGAAAGTGTTTAATATTAACCATAGATTATTGTTGTAGTTGATTAATTATTATGAACGATCAATAAATTACCACCATTGAAATGAAAACAAGGTGGTTGATGGTTTGAATTGAATAGATCGTTATTTATTATTTGTGTTGAGGATTACAAAGTATCCCATATTTCATGATTTATAAATGATAAACCTTGATATATTTAAGTAAAGGGAGAAATTTTATCTTTATCAAATGTGTGTTTAACCATCTGTTCATGTAATCATTAATGATGCAGAAAATGAGGATGTGAGGCTACAAAAAAAGTAATGTTTCAAATTTCTACCATGATTTGGATATAATAATATTGTTCATGATCAATGTATGTGTATTATCCACACTATATTTTATGAAGGATATATTTTTTAGAATTCATAGATATCATTCTCAAATCATCCTAGATGTAGGAAGATGTATAGAGATCTGAATGATTATTTCATGGTGGGAGAACATGAAGGTACATATTTAAATGTATGTATCTCCATGCCTTATATGTCAGCAGATTATGGCTGAGAGTAAAATTTCTAAGGTTATGTTACTAAAATTACACATACCTAAATGGAAATAGGAAAATATCATAGTAGATCTTATTTTTGGACTCCCCAAAACATCTAAAATCTACAATTATATTTGGATTATAATCAATAACCTTGTGAATTCAACACATAATATTAAAATTAAAGAATATTTACATCTTGATAAAATTTGTAGAATATAACATAAAAAAGAAGTATTGTTTAATTTAGTACTAAATAATATTATATCTGATTGGGATGTTATTATTAGCTTCATATTCTGGTCAAGTCTTCAGCAGCCCATCTTGGTTGCACATAATTGACAGAAAAGTTGTGCAAACAGTAATTGGTGAAATATTGATTTAAAAATTGGTAAGGAGTTATCAATGATAATTTATCATTGGAAAGCGGTTATGAAATTTAAAAATATTGGATATTTGAGCCTCAGGTATATTTTATCTTTTGAATCTCTTGATCGAGTAGGGATGACATCCAATCTCTTAGTGATTCCGTCAGACCTATCTCATGTTAACTTTGTGTTTAATGTTTTTCTGCTAAAAAATTTCATACAAGATACTTCACTTGTATTGAACTCAAAAGTTTTAACACCATTTAATGATCATTACTATGAAGGAAAACCATTATAAATCATGGATAATAGAGATAATTTTATATAGAACAAGACTACTCAACGTGTTATTTTTATTTGGAGGAAATATAAATTTCAAGAATCTACTTGGGAAGCTATGGATTTGAGAAATTATAGATATCTTCATTTTTATATTCTTTTTATATAATATAAATGTAAAAATT
Source organism: Viscum album (assembly GCA_963277665.1). NCBI lineage: Eukaryota > Viridiplantae > Streptophyta > Magnoliopsida > Santalales > Viscaceae > Viscum > Viscum album. The sequence continues at coordinate 436,176,330 of OY728161.1, forward strand.
CGTATTATAAGAGGTATAATTCAACACCTTGTTATTTCATGACATATTTCTCTTATAAATATAACTTCTTTGATATCTTATGATACAAGAAACCCCGATTTTGAACTAACCATAATATAAATAATATTATCACACTGTGATAGTTATAACCATACTGTTACAGTTAGAGGTATTAATATGAATAAAAAAACATTAAAATTTTTGTATAAAGTGTTATGATAAAGAAATCATATTGACATATAAGTACCCAATTTTTTGTAAATCCTATATACGATTCAAAAATATATATTATCCCTAAAAAATTAATGTTATTTATTATTATGAAAATAATAATAACAAATATTTTATGCCAATTATTATTTTTTTAACAAAATGAACATTATTTTTGAAATCAGAATTCCCAATTTATTAGGGAATAATGTTTTGAGAATTTTTGAAAAATGTTATTTTTAAATTAATTTAGAAGATAATAAATATAATTAGAAATTTTTTTTATATAAATAATTTATAATATTAAATGTCAATATAACATGTTTTAAATGTAAAATTATTTCATTTTATAATTAATACTCTATTTAAGGTCATTGTAATTAATTTAAGGTTGGATTTTGATATAAATTCATATAATAATTAGGAAAACATTTTTCTAGAAAACTGTTATCCATGATACGATATGGGATTAATTTTATAATAAATTCTGGAAAATATATGAATTGAGAATCATTTAATGAGTTAAAAAAAATTACTAAGAATTTTGAAAACATTTAATGGTGAATCATTCATTTTTTTTATAATTAAATCTAAAAACAGAAATAAATTTCCCTAGGTTATGGACAAAATCAGATTACTAAGGGATTAACCTAAATGATAAGTGTATTTTTTCAAAATTATAATTGTCTAAATCATATTAAAATAAATGTTTTGACATAATACTATCCCAAAAGAAAAATTATGGCCATTTTTATGAATTTTTATTGATTAATAATTTGTTATATTTTAATATTTTAAGAAATTCTAATTTGTCCTCTAGCCCACTAATAAAAGGAGACCCCTATTTTCTATTATTAACACCACTTGGAGCCATATCACTCAACCAAAACCTTACCAATTATCTTATTGAATTATATTTCCCTGAATTTGGTATTGTTATTATTTCATAATACCATTCCAAGGGCCCCTAAAAATAATATAAATGAGGATTACTTAAGAAGAAGTAATCATATTACCTGAACTCTTTCAATTTATTTCTTATTCTATCCCCTCTAAATATATGGTATTCATTATAAAATAATAAATTTAGTATCCTAAATATAATTAGTTATTATTATTGTACCACCATTTTCCACCCACTACACTAACAAATTTGAATGTAAATGTGTCACATGTGTGTATAAGTGAACTCCCACCTCCATGTAGCGATACAATTCATTTTACATCACCACCATTCATGGAAAATTTTTATGAACGGTTTAGATTATATATTATATATTAATGATATAACTATTCTTATATAATTATAATTTAATACACCCATTCTATGAATTCCAATCTATTGTAAATCGATGATGTCACTAGTTTGTACGTGTTGACTACCACCTCTACATAGCGATGTGATTCATTTTTCATTTTTTTTCTTTTCATTTGTGATAATAAGGATAGATTTAATGATTATTTATTATATATATTATATAATATTGTTTATGTAAATTTTAATTTGTATTTACTTTACTTTTATTCCATCTATTGAAATGTGAAAACTATGTTCATGAGTACGTACAACCTATCATCTCTATGAATAGTGTAAAAAAAATTATATATCCACATATTGTAGGTTAATATAAACATATATAATTAATATATAAAAAAATTATGATTGTTAAAATTATTACGATTTTTGAACTATGATCAATGTAAAATGACTGAAACTACCAAACTGAAACTCTAATGAAAAAAGAGAAAGTTAACAGCCAGAAACAATGATTTTAGTAAGAAATTATTAATAAATTGGTGTTAAAATTTTATTAGTTGATCATAAATGATATTATAACTATAGAAAAAAAATTATATTAATATTATATATTAAAATTTATTACATAGTATGATAGTGTTATTTTAAAGTAATTCAAACTTAAGGAAAGGATTTCTCATCCCACATGCCTATAAATATGACATATTCCATATTCACAACATATTTCATTGAAGTTGTGTTTATACTTTAAAATTGATATTATATATCAAGAATCCATATATAGTCTTTTTATTTAAATTAACATTTGAATCTATCTGTAACATCCCTAGTAAGTAATGAATAATAGATATTTTTATCTATGTCTATTAATGATTAAGATAGTGTTATAGAGGCTTAAAATGAGAATAAATACAATCTTATGCATGGAATACACTAATATTCTTAAAAGATTGTTTTAGTGCCTTTTGATGGCAAACCATTTTTGAATCTATATTTTGACAATTTTATAAACTATGTTTGTCAAAATAAACTTATACTTTATGATTGGGACATCAAAATTTACCTTGTGTGAATTTTTGGTAATTTTCTGACAATGTTCATTTTTTTAATGAATAGTGAAAAATACTGCATTTTACATCAAAACTACTTTTTAATCTAATTTATTTATATGATTATATTATGTTTTGAATTGGTTTTTAAGTAAAATTAGAATCTATTTTTACCATTTTATCCAATGGTGGTCATTGGAATCAATTTCACTTTGAAATTAGACTTAAACTGGTGTCAATCTTTTGATACTTATTGTTTTGTAAAAACACGCTATTTGCTCTGGCAGCGGGAATTAATTATTAAATTAATTAATGTGACTTATATGATATGAATTTTGTAAAATAGACTTCATTTTTGAATTTGGAATATCAAATATAGCTTAGAGTGAATTTTTGGTAATTTTCTGAAAAACTTCAATTTTTGATGAATAGTGAAACCACTAAGTGGTAATCAAGAAAACTGATTTTTCAGTTAAATGAAAGTTTACCACTAATGTGTATTGAATTTTTAAAATCCGACATACATGGTTATCATTAAGAAGTAAAATGTGGTTCAATGAGATTAAAATAATTTTTTTTGGTGAATAGTAACTTATTAAGTTCTTAATCGCGATTAGTGGTAATTAGTGTAGTTTAAGGAATAAATAATGCTTTAATAATATAAAATGACCTAGACACATGTCCCAACCTTATTGGTTGTGTCATGGCCGACCAAGACAAGCCATGGGTCAACTTGGGGACCCCATGGATCTACTTTTGTTGGGAAATGACATAAATTACTTTTTATTTAATGTTAAAGTGAAAATGACACAAACATAATATGTTTTGCGAAAACAATTTTTAAGTGGGGTTATACAAGTCCAAATTTTGATTATAAATATTAAATGGAAATCTAAAAAGATTTCCTACATAATAGTAATTTTTTTATAATTTTTAGACATTAAATAAATTTAATTATTTATGACATAATAATAATGCAGCGATGACATCATTATTTGACGATTTAAATAAAATGGAAAGATAATATAAAATCTATGAACTACACATGTCCAAAACCAATTGGATGAATGGATTTCGAACCCTTATCACCTTATCCACGAATTATATCAATGTGGGACCTTTTAAAACCGAAACACATTTTCAAATAAAGTAATGTTTCTTTACTTTCCAAAAGTGCCCCTCCTCTCCCCTTATAAAAGGCCCCCACCTCTACCTCATTTCACACACTACTCAAGCTTTTGGCTTGGCCAAACCCTGCCCATTTGCTCTCTCCACATCCCTCTCCTAATCCAAGAGGATTCCCTTTGGGAAGAATCCTTTCAAAGGAAGCCTTTAGGCTCAAACCAAAAGGAGTTACACTTTTTAAGGTAATTCATTCTATAATGTTCATTTGTTTTATTTTGCTTCTCCAACCACCTAAACTCTTTTTATTTACTTCTTTTGTAACAACAACAATATCTTCAATATACTAGGATGTTGTTATAATATTTATTTGAGCTACACTTCCACACAACTACATCAAATGGTTAAAGAACATAAGGTTTCCGTGGATGGCGAAATTCTGCCTCCCGAAACGATGATTGTTCAACACTCATTAAACACCTTCAAAGGTGGCCATTATGATATCACTATTTTTATATATGATATATAATATGTTTATGTTTTCCTTAAGCTTCTGTTTTTTCATTTTGGGCATACCTTTATGGTTTCCATTATGGGTAAAACACGATATCTTCATTTTAGGAAGCGCGGACTACCGCCCCCTAAAAGTGATTTGATTCGTTAATACCATATGTGGGATGTGTAAAGGATAAAGTTAATGATATTATATATGTTATTATACTGGAATTATAATATACTCTTATATCATTATGATTCCATTCCAGAAAATATGAAATAGAAATGGAAGTAGCGTTCATGCGTACGTACGGCTTACCGTCTCCATGAACGGTGCATTTCATTTCTTACCTCTAAATGTGATGTAATATTATAAATGAATGTATGTACTGGATATATATGACATATATGATATCTACATCATGAATACCATTCTGGATATAATGAACCTTTGACCAAATTAACAACATGTAAGTATAAGAAGTCAATTTTTGACTTAAGAACCAAATACCGACAAAATGAACATTATTAACTTAAATGATTACATGATGTTCATAACATGGTATAAAAGGAATAATGAACTTGAAAAAGATTCATAATCAAGTAGAGATTAACTCAAGTTTATTATTCAGGAGTTTAAAGAACGGTCGGGTCAAGTCGGATACGAGGTATGGGACTTCGTCTCAATCTCCTTTCATTGAGGCATATTTTATTTTATACACCACTTTCTTTTATACGGTGTATAAACCCCTTTGCCTTTTACAAAGGAATCTTTTTTATACGAAGCGTTTACTAAACGAAAAAAAGGAATGTTTTTGTCATACGTATGTGGCGACAACGACTTCTCCTCCGTCGTGACCGTTATTTGAGTTTCAGCTTCCTCTACAAGCCATACCTTCTTTTTAAAAGAAAAATAAATACCATATTTTACTTTCATTTTATTTTGGTATTGAAAATGGTTTTCATAATGTTTTTATTATATCAATGTGTTGTATTGATATCTCGTGATTGAAATGTGGAAAATTTATGTTTCCTTTATGCATGTTTTATGTGATATGATTATGTTATGGTTCTTGGGCATTATTATGAAGACGGGTGGTTCCGTGATAAACTAAGGGCGGGTGAGCCCGTTATAGCTCTCCAATGCATTGGGTAACGCGAAGGAGTGAAACGTTAAAGTTTCTCCGAAGAGATTTTAGGGAATATACTGTGATGGGTATTCCAAACGTAACCAAGAGGGTTACTCCCTACGTAAGAATGTTATGAATGCCTCAAGTTACCTTTATGTCTTATGATTTCTATGATTTATTCATGATTTTATGAGGTATGTTAAAGTGCCTATGTTTTATGGGTAAAGTATGACTTCATTCTTATTTATATATGAACTCATGTTTCCTTTCCATGTTTTTTTTATAACCCATACTGAGTTTTTATGCTCATCCCAAGTTTTTGAAATGTTTTTCACAGGTCAAGGGAAAGGTACATGATAAGATGATAGAGTCAAGGATGTGTCAATAATTAATCCATGTTTTATTTTAAATGTGTGTTCCATTGATGGGAATGAAGAATACTATCTTTATGTAACCACTTTGTTTATATGTGGAATGTAATGCAAGTTTTATGATCTAATTCTCTAAAACTCTAAACCCGAAAAGATCCTCAATGTGTAATCTTGTAATAACTCAAGATTAAGTAAGGTTTAAGGCTGGGGCCTTATAGTTGGTATCAAAGGTTGGTTTAGATAACTTTAGGAGTTAGAATTCTATTAAATGATTATCCAAAAATATTTTTCTTTTCTTTTTCGAAATGATATAGCATTTAAAGATTACCATGTTGCTTCATCTAAGACATGTTTGTTCAGAATGGTTTTCCGCAGAGGAAACAGGGAAGCTGTGCTAGGAAGGCATACAGAAAGAAATATCCTTCCGAATCAGCATCCAGAAATGGTCGGAATTGGAACTGAACAGTTTGTTGCAGTAATGGCGCAGTTGACTCAAGCGATAAATGGCGGTGGTATCCATGCACGAGATCAGCCAGATCAACCGCAGAGGAACATGTCAATGGTGGAACATTTCATGAGGCAACATCCACCATCATTCAGAGGATCATCTGACCCTGTGCAAGCTGAAGGGTGGATTATATCACTGGAGAAGATTTTTAATGTCATGGGGTGTTCAGACAATCAAAAGGTTAGTCTTGCTATTTACCGTTTGGAGGGTGAAGCAGATCAGTGGTGGTCTATGGTTAAAAATATCAGGGATGCCGATGAGATTGATGCTCTTGACTGGGATGAATTCAAAGGTATGTTTCTTGAGAAGTATTTTCCTAAGGCTGTTCGACTTAGGATGGAAAAGCAATTCTTGGAATTGAGGCAAGAGGAAGACTCAGTGGCTGCCTATGAAGAAAGGTTCACTCGATTGGCAAGGTATGCTCCAAATTTTATCCGAGACCTTGATAGTAAAATCAATCGTTTTTACTCAGGATTAAAGCCAAAATATCGAAGGGCATTAGGTTCTCGTGAGTTTAAAAGTTATGAAAAGCTTGTTTGATGTGCTGAGAAGGTGGAAATGGAGTTTGCCGATGACCAAGTGTCCTATAACAACCAGCAGAAGAAGAGACCGAGGTGGCAGGAGAAAGGTAAGAATTCTTCAAAGAAGTCTGATGGTAAGAGAACTAAGTTTCCAGTTTGTGATAAATGTGGCAAAAGGCATGCTGGGGAATGTCTTCTGAATTCTGGGAAGTGCTACCGATGTGGTAAGATGGGACATAAGGCTCGTGATTGCACCGAAAAGGATCAAGGTGAAGGTAAAAACAAATTTGATTTACAGTTAGTGAAATGTTTTAAGTGCAATGAGATGGGTCACTATGAAAACGAGTGTCCGACAAGGAGCTTGAGTGATGGGAAGCAGTTAGACTACAAGCAGAAAGGGGTGGTGAAATACTTTGCAACTACTTCAGCAGATGTCGGGCCACCAAATGAAGTCGTATCAGGTACTTTGTTTGTTTTTTCAGACTATGCCAGTGTGTTGTTTGATTCGGGTTCTACACATTCTTTCATCTCTGAAACCTTTTCTAGTAAAATGGGAATACCATCTCAAGAAATGACTCCTGAAATTTTGGTAAAAACACCTGGGGGAAGTGTCGAGGCAAAAAGAATTTATAAGAATCTTCCTATCCTTATCTGTGGAAAGAACCTACTTGCAAACCTTATTGTTCTACCTCTAGTAGAGTTTGATGTTATCCTGGGTATGGATTGGCTCTCTTTTTACCATGCTAAGATTGACTGTAGAGCTAAAGAAGTTTCTTTTCAGAAAGACTTTCAGTTTGTTTACAAGAATGAACCCTTACTTTTGATAACATATCAAGAGGCCGAGAAACTTGTAAAAGATGGAAATGAATGTTACCTTGCACATGTCGTTGAAAATAAAGGAACTGTTCAGATTAATGATGTGCCAGTGGTAAATGAGTATCCTGATGTTTTTCCTGATGAGTTGCCTGGAATAATACCAGATCGGGAAGTTGAGTTTACTGTTGACTTAGTTCCTGATGCTAAGCCAATTTCAAAACCCCCTTATCGAATGGCACAAATTGAACTTTTAGAGTTGAAGGAGCAATTGCAAGATTTATTAGAGAAAGGTTTCATTAGACCTAGCACATCACCATGGGGTGCTCCTGTTTTATTTGTTAAAAAGAAATATGGTTCTATGAGACTTTGCATTGATTATAGAGCCTTGAATAATATCACTGTTAAGAACAAATATCCTTTGCCTCATATCGATGATTTGTTTGATCAGCTCCAGGGAGCTCAGTTTTTTTCAAAGATTGACCTGAGATCGGGGTACCATCAGCTGAAGGTAAAGGAGGCAGATATTCCGAAGACCGCGTTCCGTACGAGATATGGCCATTATGAATTTGTAGTAATGCCTTTTGGGCTAACCAATGCACCTGCTGTATTCATGGACTTAATGAATAGAATTTTCCAAGAGTTCTTGGATAAGTTTGTGGTGGTTTTCATTGATGATATTTTGGTGTTTTCTAAAAGTAAAGAGGAGCATGAAAAACATTTAAGGGTTATCTTGCAAACCTTAAAAGAAAAGAAACTGTATGGGAAATTCAGCAAGTGTGAGTTTTGGTTGCAACAAATTTCTTTCCTTGGTCACATTGTTTCTAAAGATGGAATAACTGTTGATCCTGCAAAAACAAAAGTTGTGGAAGAATGGCCAAGACCCACAAATGTAACCGAGATTCGTAGCTTCCTTGGTTTGGCGGGCTATTACCGAAGGTTTGTTAGAAATTTTTCACGGTTATCTAGTCCAATGACTAAGCTAACTCGGAAGGGTGTTAAGTTTATCTGGACAAAAGAATGTGATGATTGTTTTCAGGAATTGAAAAGAAGATTGGTGAATGCTCCAGTTTTGGCACTACCTTCCAGGAATGGTGAGTTTGTTATATACAGTGATGCTTCATTGAAAGGACTTGGTTGCATCCTAATGCAGAATGATCAGGTAATTGCTTATGCTTCACGACAGTTGAAAACTCATGAGGTGAATTACCCTACACATGATTTGGAATTAGCTGCTGTTGTTTTTGCTTTAAAAATTTGGAGGCATCATTTGTATGGAGTAAAGTGTGAAATATATACCGATCACAAAAGTTTAAAGTATATATTCACTCAGAAAGAGTTAAACATGAGACAAAGGAGATGGCTAGAATTAATCAAGGATTATGATTGTACAATTCATTACCATCCGGGAAAAGCAAATAAAGTGGCTGATGCTTTGAGTCGAAAAAGTAATGCTTCATTAACAATGTTGCGTTTGGAACATGATCCTTTGGTTAACGATTTGATGAACTTTGGCATAGAAGTTGTTGGTGCAGGAAGTCCTTCTGTTTTGTTTCAGGTATCAGTGAGATCATCTCTATCAGATAGAATCAAGCAAGCACAGAAGCAAGACAGTGAGTTGCAGAAAAAGGTAGAGCTGTTTCAGAAAGGTAAGTTGCCTGAATTCAACATTGATAGTGATTGGGTTTTGAGATTTGGGAAGAGATTGTGTGTGCCTTGTGATTCACAGTTGAAGAGAGAGTTGTTATGTGAAGCTCATAGTTCTCCGTTTTCAGTTCATCCGGGCAGTACTAAGATGTTTAGAGATCTGCGGGAGTATTACTGGTGGGATGGAATGAAAAGAGATATTGCTGATTTTACTGTGAAGTGTTTGACTTGTCAGCAGGTTAAAGCAGAGCGGAAGTTACCGAAAGGGATGCTTCAGCCTTTACCAGTGCCAGAGTGGAAATGGGAGAATATATCCATGGACTTTGTTGTTGGATTACCAAAGACATCTCGAGGTAATAATGCAATCTGGGTTATTGTTGATCGCTTGACCAAATCTGCTCATTTCCTTGCTATACGAGATACTTTCTCTCTTGATCAACTTTCCCGTTTGTATCTTAAAGAGATAGTCAGGTTACATGGAGTTCCTCTCTCCATTTTATCGGATCATGATCCCAGGTTTACTTCTAACTTTTGGAAAGGCCTTCAGAAGTCGTTGGGTACTGAATTAAATTTTAGTACAGCTTTTCATCCTCAATCAGATGGGCAGTCAGAACGAACAATTCAGACATTGGAGGATATGCTACGAGCTTGTTCTATGGATTATCAGGGAAGTTGGGACCAGCATATTTCTTTGGTTGAGTTTTCATATAATAACAGTTTTCATTCCAGTATACAGATGGCACCATTTCAGGCATTATATGGGAAGCGGTGTCGAACTCCAGCTTTCTGGGATGAAGTGGGTGAAAGAAAGTTGATGGGACCAGAATTGGTAGAAGAGATGGTAGAAAAAGTTCAGCTGATTCAGAAACACATGAGAACAGCTCAGAGCAGGCAGAAGAGTTATGCGGATAACCGGAGGAAGGATCTATCTTTCGAGGTAGGTGATCATGTTTTTCTCAAGGTTTCTCCTTGGAAATGTGTGATGAGATTTGGTAAGAAAGGAAATTTGAGTCCAAGGTTCATTGGACCATACGAAATTCTGGAAAGAGTTGGATCAGTTGCATACCGAGTGGCTTTACCTCCGAGTTTATCTCAGGTACACAATGTTTTTCACGTTTCGATGTTGAGAAAGTATATGCCAGATCCATCTCATGTTTTGAGTCCAGAGGTAGTTCAGCTGGAAGAGAACCTATCTTATGAGGAACAACCGGTCCAGATTCTTGACCACAGGGAGCAAGTGTTACGGAATAAGGTGATTCATCAGGTAAAGGTTTTGTGGAAAAACCACATGATTGAAGAGGCAACATGGGAATCTGAAAATGCAATGAGGGATAAGTACCCCCATTTATTTGATAAGTAAATAAATTGCGGGGACGCAATTTTCTAAAGGGGGGAAGGATGTAACATCCCAAGTAAGTAATGAATAATAGATATTTTTATCTATGTCTATTAATGATTAAGATAGTGTTATAGAGGCTTAAAATGAGAATAAATACAATCTTATGCATGGAATACACTAATATTCTTAAAAGATTGTTTTAGTGCCTTTTGATGGCAAACCATTTTTGAATCTATATTTTGACAATTTTATAAACTATGTTTGTCAAAATAAACTTATACTTTATGATTGGGACATCAAAATTTACCTTGTGTGAATTTTTGATAATTTTCTGACAATGTTCATTTTTTTAATGAATAGTGAAAAATACTGCATTTTACATCAAAACTACTTTTTAATATAATTTATTTATATGATTAGATTATGTTTTGAATTGGTTTTTAAGTAAAATTAGAATCTATTTTTACCATTTTATCCAATGGTGGTCATTGGAATCAATTTCACTTTGAAATTAGACTTAAACTGGTGTCAATCTTTTGATACTTATTGTTTTGTAAAAACACGCTATTTGCTCTGGCAGCGGGAATTAATTATTAAATTAATTAATGTGACTTATATGATATGAATTTTGTAAAATAGACTTCATTTTTGAATTCGGAATATCAAATATAGCTTAGAGTGAATTTTTGGTAATTTTCTGAAAAACTTCAATTTTTGATGAATAGTGAAACCACTAAGTGGTAATCAAGAAAACTGATTTTTCAGTTAAATGAAAGTTTACCCCTAATGTGTATTGAATTTTGAAAATCCGACATACATGGTTATCATTAAGAAGTAAAATGTGGTTCAATGAGATTAAAATAATTTTTTTTGGTGAATAGTAACTTATTAAGTTCTTAATCGCGATTAGTGGTAATTAGTGTAGTTTAAGGAATAAATAATGATTTAATAATATAAAATGACCTAGAAACATGTCCCAACCTTATTGGTTGTGTCATGGCCGACCAAGACAAGCCATGGGTCAACTTGGGGACCCCATGGATCCACTTTTGTTGGGAAATGACATAAATTACTTTTTATTTAATGTTAAAGTGAAAATGACACAAACATAATATGTTTTGCGAAAACAATTTTTAAGTGGGGTTATACAAGTCCAAATTTTGATTATAAATATTCAATGGAAAGATAACAAGATTTCCTACATCATAGTAATTGTTTTATAATTTTTAGACATTAAATAAATTTAATTATTTATGACATAATAATAATGCAGCGATGACATCATTATTTGACGATTTAAATAAAATGGAAAGATAATATAAAATCTATGAACTACACATGTCCAAAACCAATTGGATGAATTGATTTCGAACCCTTATCACCTTATCCACGAATTATATCAATGTGGGACCTTTTAAAACCGAAACACATTTTCAAATAAAGTAATGTTTCTTTACTTTCCAAAAGTGCCCCTCCTCTCCCCTTATAAAAGGCCCCCACCTCTACCTCATTTCACACACTACTCAAGCTTTTGGCTTGGCCAACCCCTGCCCATTTTCTCTCTCCACATCCCTCTCCTCATCCTAGAGGATTCCCTTTGGGAATAATACTTTCAAACGAAGCCTTTAGGCTCAAACCAAAAGGAGTTACACTTTTTAAGGTAATTCATTCTCTAATGTTCATTTGTTTTATTTTGATTCTCCAACCACCTAAACTCTTTTTATTTACTTCTTTTGTAACAACACCAGTATATTCAATATACTAGGATGTTGTTATAAGATTTATTTGAGCTAAACTTCCACACAACTACATCAAATGGTTAAAGAACATAAGGTTTCCGTGGATGGCGAAATTCTGCCTCCCGAAACGATGATTGTTCAACACTCATTAAACACCTTCAAAGGTGGCCATTATGATGTCACTATTTTTATATATGATATATAATATGTTTATGTTTTTCTTTAAGCTTCTGTTTTTTCATTTTGGGCATACCTTTATGGTTTCCATTATGGGTAAAACACGATATCTTCATTTTAGGAAGCGCGGACTACCGCCCCCTAAAAGTGATTTGATTCGTTAATACCATATGTGGGATGTGTAAAGGATAAAGTTAATGATATTATATATGTTATTATACTGGAATTATAATATACTCTTATATCATTATTATTCCATTCCAGAAAATATGAAATAGAAATGGAAGTAGCGTTCATGCGTACGTACGGCTTACCGTCTCCATGAACGGTGCATTTCATTTCTTACCTCTAAATGTGATGTAATATTATAAATGAATGTATGTACTGGATATATATGACATATATGATATCTACATCATGAATACCATTCTGGATATAATGAACCTTTGACCAAATTAACAACATGTAAGTATAAGAAGTCAATTTTTGACTTAAGAACCAAATACCGACAAAATGAACATTATTAACTTAAATGATTACATGATGTTCATAACATGGTATAAAAGGAATAATGAACTTGAAAAAGATTCATAATCAAGTAGAGATTAACTCAAGTTTATTATTCAGAAGTTTAAAGAACGGTCGGGTCAAGTCGGATACGAGGTATGGGACTTCGTCTCAATCTCCTTTCATTGAGGCATATTTTATTTTATACACAACTTTCTTTTATACGGTGTATAAACCCCTTTGACTTTTACAAAGGAATCATTTTTATACGAAGCGTTTACTAAACGAAAAAAAGGAATGTTTTTGTCGTACGTATGCGGCGACAACGACTTCTCCTCCGTCGTGACCGTTATTTGAGTTTCAGCTTCCTCTACAAGCCATACCTTCTTTTTAAAAGAAAAATAAATACCATATTTTACTTTCATTTTATTTTGGTATTGAAAATGGTTTTCATAATGTTTTTATTATATCAATGTGTTGTATTGATATCTCGTGATTGAAATGTGGAAATTTTATTTTTCCTTTATGCATGTTTTATGTGATATGATTATGTTATGGTTCTTGGGAATTATTATGAAGACGGGTGGTTCCGTGATAAACTAAGGGCGGGTGAGCCCGTTATAGCTCTCCAATGCATTGGGTAACGCGAAGGAGTGAAACGTTAAGGTTTCTCCGAAGAGATTTTAGGGAATATACTGTGATGGGTATTCCAAATGTAACCAAGAGGGTTACTCCCTACGTAAGAATGTTATGAATGCCTCAAGTTACCTTTATGTCTTATGATTTCTATGCTTTATTCATGATTTTATGAGGTATGTTAAAGTGCCTATGTTTTATGGGTAAAGTATGACTTCATTCTTATTTATATATGAACTCATGTTTCCTTTCCATGTTTTTTTTATAACCCATACTGAGTTTTTATGCTCATCCCAAGTTTTTGAAATGTTTTTCACAGGTCAAGGGAAAGGTACATGATAAGATGATAGAGTCAAGGATGTGTCAAGAATTAATCCATGTTTTATTTTAAATGTGTGTTCAATTGATGGGAATGAAGAATACTATCTTTATGTAACCACTTTGTTTATATGTGGAATGTAATGCAAGTTTTATGATCTAATTCTCTAAAACTCTAAACCCGAAAAGATCCTCAATGTGTAATCTTGTAATAACTCAAGATTAAGTAAGGTTTAAGGCTGGGGCCTTATACTATCTCTTTCATGGGGAATATTATTAAAATGTTTCCATAACGGAATGAGATTTATGTTACAATGTCATTATTTATCCGGATTTTTTATGATTATGTTTCTGATAATAATATTTTATGAAATATCTCTCTAGAATCTAATGAATTATGTTTTCCAGTAATTATTTCATTAGATTACAAGGGTTCCTTTCATTCTAAACAAAATAATAACTCAATAAAAGCGTAGTTTTTTAAAGAAATCCACTTTTATTTATCCATTCAATCAAAAACCATTTTCATTGAAATCCTTATATTCTTAAAACAATTATGAATGCTATTATATTCTTATGTTAATTATTGTTGTAAATTTTTACAATGTTAGAATTTTTTTAAATGTATTAAATGTGAAACCTCTTTTCCTTTTCCAAATGACGTACATTTGAATTTTATCCCAAAATGTGAATGAAATAATGGTGTTAACTTACATGAGATGAAGGAAATTTCCAATTAGCATGCCAACATACTTATTTTAACATTCCTTTAAAATTTTCAATAGTAATTTTCAAATAAATTGTTTTCTATAATATATATGAAATTTTTATTTCCTAACGTAGTGATTAGAAAATGAAAATTCTATTTTTCTTAGGAAATATTCCAAGTGATATTTTAGAGGAATTTTAATTTCTCATAACATACTTTCATGTTACTTATACATTAATTGGGATATCTCCCATGGGTTGAATCCTTGTGAATTCTATATATGTTCTATGATTATGATCACGATATGATTAGAAAACCCATTTATCATCCATGGGTTATGTTTCGATGAAATACTGAAATGTTTTTGTTCATAAATTCCTTCCAGGACTACTGATATATGATGTGTAAGAACATGGTTTTTTTACTCAGGTATGGATCATTTGATTTTATGTCTAAGTTTATAATTTATACCTAATATGGATGCCTAGTTTTTTTAGTAAAGGTTATAAATAATTCCATGGATTATTAAAATCATGGATCCTATATTTTTTGGAGAAAATAGACTTTGTGCATGGTTTAGAGTAAACCATCTGAGATTTCTGTACGGTTTGACAAACTGTGCGGATGGTGATTTTTCAGAAAGTGGCACCTCACACTGTTGGCGCACAGTCGTGGGGGAAAACCATGAAAACACCCCATTTTCCTAGATAATCATTCATGGATAAAACATAATATGAATAACCCATGAATAGGATGACTTTTCGGGAAGAATGATCTTTCATGGTTTGCGCACTGTTTGACAAATTATGCGGAAAAAACGTCCAGAGGCTAAAAACCTGTTTAAAGTGTCCAAAAATCCTTTATTGATCAATTAATCCTCCTACTTCCTCCTTATATAAGAACCATCGGGATTTTCCTCTATGTTCACCCATTTGGATCTTTTTTAAGGAAAAATATACTGATCAAGAGATCTCCTTCGTCCAACATCTGATTGAGCATTCGTTCATCACATTGGATGTGCAACCGTAGGTAATGGAGTCCTCATTAGTAGTTATTCTTCTATTTTTCTCTAAACCTATATATCACCATGTGAGAATTTTCCACCTTTTCTTTGATCTACTCTGATCCAAGGAAAATCAAGGGTAATACCAGAGGATAAGGATCGTACAACCCTATGATGGGTGGTCTATAACTAATCCCTAAAGTCTGTTGATTTTGAAATGTTCGTGCAGGGACCACCGATTTGTTGGAATCCATTTCTTAAATTTAAATTCCTTGATTATACATGTTAGAATAATAAGATTATTATCTTTCTAAAAATGATATTTGTTTCTATTGGTTACTACCAAAACTCTATTGGCCCCATGTTGAAGTTCTTCCATGGTTGGGTTTTTAGTGTTTTGACACATTTGTGCCACCACTCGGGTGTGCCTTTACTTGAACTTCCTAAGGTTTAGCCTGCTTATAATAATTGAATTGTTATTGATGATAATTTTATAATGGCATGTAACATGTATTCTCATCAGTTGACCCACATAAGGTTTTTGCTTCTAAATTATTATGAAATGTGAAATGTGAAATATCAAGTATAAAAATTATTTGGCATGTCCTTTTTAAAAGAGATTGAATAATTGTTAATTGTCTATAGCAACCCTTCCATGATGATGTATGGTAGAATAGTGAACATAAATAATTGAATATGACTTAATGGATAAATAATTCTTGATCAAATGGTTGCAATGCTACTTGGCCTATTCACACTAACGAAAGACAACGCATGGACCAATAAACAAATGGTTTCAACTCTACATGACCTAGTCACACTAATGGAAGGAAAGACTTGAACCAACTGAATTTTTACATGATTAAAATATCAAATATGAATGGTCTAACATGATCTCACCTTGGATTCTTATAGGATAATACCCTGGGTATCGGGAACCCCATTCCGATTCAAGGATACTCTTTTCATAACATGACACCCACCTAAACTCTAGTTCTTGTCTAATCCTTGGATGCGTAGTATAGTACCATAGGGTCCCTTTTTTCTTATAGGATACCTCAAGTACATTCGTTGGATCCATCATTGACTAGTAGGTGCCTTGGTAAAATCCTATAGGGCCCTTTCTTTTCTTAGCCTCGTTTTACCTTGGTCGATCAACATAGACTTGGTATCTTTCTTATTGTGGAATTCTGTGGATTACGCACCTTGGATTACACACATAAACCTTAGATAGACTCAGATACTAATCATTCAGCTTTCCATAATATTTACATTACCTTGGTTTTAATTGGGAACTCCCTCACTGGATATCATTTTTGGGTTTCCTTGTTACGTCTTGGGACATATACTACTGATATTACCATGAGGTGATGTCAGTGTTGGCTATGCATCACGTGACCTATTAAAATTAAATGGAAATTACTTAATTAATGAACTAGTAACATGTTCTGACACCAGCCGAGTGATGAAGCATGTACTTGGGTATTTAGTTACATTGTACTATTTTCACTACTTTATATATATATATATGCCTTCACACTACAATATTCCATTACACAAGCAGGAGGTTATAGACACCGTTGGTGGTCGCCCACTAAGATTTATCTGACACACTCTACAGGAGCTGTTTGGTACCTGGAGTAGATTACATGGTTTTAGGTATTCAAAAAGAAAAGCATACAACTTCCAACACTTGATTGGGTGTAGATAGGATAGATCGTGCTAATAGATGACTGAGTAGGATCGGAGGATTCTTGGATTATCCTTTATTTTCTTTTACTGTGTGTAAGATGTTATGTCTGGTGTCTTGTATCCATTTTTTCCAGTTTTCTGGTGACATGAAATTACATCAGCAATGATCCTGTTGGTATAGTTATTATTATTTTTTCAATTTATGTTTTATATCAGTTTTCTACTACTATATAATTATATTGATTTTGTTGTTCACTATTCATTATATTCCTTCTATAGTGCTATACTCTGCTAATGAGGGAATATTATTCCCATATAAACAACCTAGGCCATCACTGCTAGTCGGAAACCTCTATCATTTGGGAAGATTTTCTTGAGACTATGTGGCCCACTAGGCTCGGGGCACCTGTTAAGTGGCATCCAGGTCTGGGTCATCACAAAGTGGTATTAGAGGTGGTTTCTGTTGGTGGTTTACTATTTGGATACAATAGATTGGACAATTGATATGATTGGGAATTGGTCATAAACCATTCATGGGCATTGTGAACCCATGATCGGGGTTAAATCTAAGTTACCAATTATGAAATTGTTGTTGTATTTTTCCTATTACAGTTGATATTGTTTCACCATTGTGTGACACACATGTGTTGTGGTGTTGTTGATTTTTACTCTATTTGAAAATTTATTTCATCCTTAAAATGATGATATCTGGGAAAGGAACATTGCTACATGCATCATTATGGGAACTTAGAATTCATATTTCATGCATATTTCTAAGTCATATAGGTGTATTTTACTGCATTCCATTTCATGATATTCATGTAATTGCTATGTGATTCTATGATAGTTTCTTGTAATTATATTACATTAGATTCGATTGATTGATATAATACCTCAATTCATGAGGTGTATGGGCTCTCATGGGTTGGAATGAGTAATTTACCATGTAAATCCATTATTCTATATGTAAATGGTTGACGTTTCTAGTTATAGGTGTATGGTAATTGATTCGTAGTAAATTATTATCCATTATAAAGTGAATCATAAAATCAAAAATATTTTTTTCCACATTCTTAACCCACCTTTTCGTGTTCATTAAAGGTAAATGATCCATCATAATAACTAACTACAAAATGACATAAAACCTATACTTGAGAACATACTGATACCTGGCTGTCTATGCAGATTGTTTGGGTAGTATGCCTTGGGAAGTGAGTTTTATTACGATATTTTTCTGCTAGTGATGTTATCTCTATGATTCCAAACTTTTAATAGGTTTTTTTCTAGTAATTTTTAGACAAATTCTACCATAATGTCCTTATGTCATTCTCCAGGAGGGTGCTGACGACCATGCTCTATACAAGGTGGGCCATGAGCCTCCAGTTTTACTTTCATGAGTGCCACTTTAGGCACCACCTACTATACCTAATCTAGGAATTTATTCCCAAGTGTGTGATAGTTTCTCACATATGATTCATTCCATTTTTGGTGCTCTAATGGTTGAACCTACGACGGCTAGTCTGACCCGCATGTTCCAACAGCATCATCCACCTAATTTTTTAGGGGATGTCGGTTCTCAGGATGATGAGTCTTGGCTACATTCCATGTTGTCTATCTTGGAGCATCTAGAAACACCTCCATATCAGAGAGTCAATATTTCTACATATATTCTTCGGGATTCATCCAAGTGTTGGTGGGATGTCATTATCCAGGTCATACATCATTAGACCATGTTATGGGTTGATTTTCAGACTACCTTCTATGATCAGTTCCTTTCTCAGTCACTGATAGATGACATAGCCAGAGAGTTCATGCATCTTGAAAAGAGTTATATGTTAGTTATGGAATTTTCAGCATGTTTAACTGATTTACAGTGCTTTTCACTACTTCTAGCTGGGCATGAGCTTTCAAATTTTAAATGTTTTGAGGATGGGATCTCGTATGCCATCTGAAATCAGGTGAATGTCTTTCACCATCCTATATTCTATACAATAGTTGATCAGGCCCTTATCACTGAGCATAACCTGAGGGATGGTATGTGTTTTATGTTTAATGGATCAGTGTCGTGTTAGGACAATAGTTCTTTCTGTGCCACGTAACGTTCCCTTGGAGTTTTTCATCAGGGCAACGACAGCCAAAATAACAAATTTGATAGCTCTTTAGTGAGACATCAGTGTTCAAGACTAGGGAATAATAAGAACCAATGTGATAGAGACCCTATGGAGTGCCGGTCTTATAGAAATATGGGTCATATTCCGCACTTTTTCATGACCTTTCCTCCATCTATGAGTGGAAAAGGTTCAACTTTCGCTCCACCTTAAGGAGAGAGTTATTTTGTGCTAGATCAAGCAGGGTGTTGGAGTAGCACCAGTAGGTCTGGCTGAGGAGGAGGTCGTGGTATTGGTAGTCTAATCCCTGATCACCAGCAATGCATGTAGAGCATTATTGATTTTGGTATTCCATCAGTTTCACAGGGCAGTGGATCAGGTCAGTTTCATTACTTGCAGCTGATACCCAAGGATCAGGCTGTGGGACCATCTAAAGTATGAAGTACTATTCTAGTATCCTCTAATATTGTCTATTATTTTGTTGATACAGGTACTTCAAACTCTTTTATTTCAGTCTGTATCATAGAAAGGCTTCTGCATAGTTCATCCTAAGTTCATTACAACATCGTATTACCTAGGAGCATACATCAATGGAAAGGGTGAGAAGAAGGCCTGATATGGGAAACCAAAGAAACACTTTATATGTGAACATGACATAAATCAATTAAGTCATGATAAATTACATTAAGGCATGACGAAGAGATAATGATTCAAATCATAATAAAAAAAATGTGTTTCATAACATGATGATGTGGACAAAACATTTAACAGATACAATCTTTTCTGTATCACCAAGGTCCATCCCCAAGGTGTCATCAAAAAATTACCATGGTTATTCACCAAGGTATCGTTAAAATGGTCATCTCTAAAGATAAAGTCTTTACCCAATGCATTTGAGCGCTATCAGGGTGAAACATTAATTTTATTCATTATCATGTGATCCACATATGTAATCATCCAAAATTTTATAAATAACCCATATATCATAAAATAAATGTGTTTTATTTCATAATCATAATGTTTTAAAAACTGCATTAAAGACATGATAATGATGTCACTTTAAACCCACGGAAAAAGGAAAGCGGGTTTCATGTATGTAAATCCCAGAATTAAAATAGAAAATTTTGATATATATGAGA
The DNA here is from genome assembly GCA_963277665.1 of Viscum album. Lineage (NCBI taxonomy): Eukaryota > Viridiplantae > Streptophyta > Magnoliopsida > Santalales > Viscaceae > Viscum > Viscum album. The sequence continues at coordinate 436,196,821 of OY728161.1, forward strand.
CTTCCCCTATATAAGAATTATCTTTGAGTATTCACTTAATAAAATAAAAGAATGTGAGAAAAATATAAATACATTTTGAGACGAAAATTCTGCAGCATAACGGCTATGTTACAGGGTTTTAGAAAACATTGAAAAGAGAGGGGACATGGGTCACCCACTCATAAATAATCCATAACACAGTAGGGGGACATAATATAATTTAAGTAAGAACATGGTAATAAAATTTCAATGATATAACATATGAAATGTATAACTTGAAAGGAAGACAAAAAATAAGATTTCTCTTATGAAAATTCGGCAGCCTAACGACGATACTTAAAACATAAAAAAATGAATTGATGAGATAAAATATGGTATCTCATCCTATGAACATAAAAAAGGATATTATGATAGATATATAAGATCATAACCCAACATAATAAAAGTAACTTGAATGAAATGACATGAAAATAGAACTTGAAAAATGAGAAGGGTAGAAGAATCCCTTACAAAAATTCGGCAGCGTAACTGCGCCACATAAACATTCATCAAACAAAATGATGAGAGTAAGAAGGGATATATCATCATATTATCATGAATAGGGCAGTAATATGAATATAAAAGAACATCCCCCAACATAGGAACATGGGGCTAAAATGAAATGACATTCAAAAGAGTACTTGAAAAGAAAGAGAGAGGTAAGATCCCTTACCTTGAAGAGTAACTTCGAAATCATGATGTTTGTGACCTTGTGAGGCTTGAGGGCACCCTGGGAGGACTCCTTTGGAGGTAAGGAGACCAGAACATTGTTGAGGCGGATTTTGGAATGTAATGGATGAGAGAATGGCCTGGTATATATAAGGGTTGTGAGGGGACAAGGCAATAATGGCCAAGGGACACCTCATTGGCGGTATTGGCAAAACCATGGGAATTACCATGGTATATTACAATGGTATTGGCCACATGGAAAAAATAATACCATATAATACTATTAATAAGTCTACCAGAAATATTATATAATAATTACATCCTTAATGATGTCATTAAACATCTGAAACGCTACATTGAAAATTAACTATTCACCAAAAATTCAACTTTTTCAGAAAAATCCCAAAAATTAACCTTAACCAAATATCAATGATATGATTTCAAAAATGAACTCCATTTTATGAAAATAATTTTCTAAATATTTTGAATTTAATTTTTATAAAAAACACAATTCACTAAAAATTCATTTTTTTCCAGAAAAATCTCTAAAAATCAACATAACCTAATATCGATGCTCTAAACTCAAAAATGAACTCCATTTTATAAAAATTATTTTCAAAATTATTTTAATTTAATTTTTAATTAAAAAACACTATTCACATGGAAAATTAATACTTGACTAATAATTTCTGAAACAGTTATTTACCTATTTTATTGAATCACATTACTTAATCAAGGTGCCTAAATTATATTAATACATTATTTATGTGAGATTACTAATGCATTTGGTAACATTACTAATCATAAGTGTAAAATCACTTTTCATAAATTACTATTCATGAAAAATTATGTTAATCTTATTAGACTCTAAATTGTTTACTGAACATAACTATAGAAGAGCATTTTTTTAAAAATCATTACACATTATTAATTATTTAAGGTTTATATAAATATTTTTAAAAATATCCTTCTAAAATTCATCAATAATATGCATACTATATTTATCCAGACAATTGAAAATTCACAAAATTCACCATAAGAAGAAATCATAATTTTTATTTAAATGAAAGGATTACAAAAGGTATTTATGGTCTCGTTACATAACCCCTTTTAACACCAGCTTAGGACCTAAGAGTACGGTGTTCTAGGGTGATTAAATCTTGTGGTGACTCAGCCAACATTGCCCGAGTAGTGATTTCTATCAGCTTGAACTTCTTTCGAAGGCAATTTCCTTCCAGCTTCACATGATGTTGTTCGGCTCGGGTTTGGTCTAGAGAAAAGCCCAAAGGGTGCTACCTCCTTCCCATGTTTTGTCAGATGGGCTTCGATTGACCCGAGACTACTGGATGGGACCATCGAATCTTATTTCTATATTAATTAATCAAGATCACTTGTATTTATAGACAACTATTGTAACATTTAGTTTCCAATAGTCTTATTGACCAATGGTCATATAACAGTCGAAACCCAACAATCTTATTTTAATTATACTAATTTTGTTAAATGAAATAGTTTTGTCAAGTATAAAATAAAATAACACACAAAGTTAGGAAACAAAATTTATTTAAAATCTCAGGTCGTTACACTCTTCCCCCTTATGAAATTGCTTCCATGCAATTTAAAAAAATGGGCTTTTAAATTTCCTTGAAAGTCCCATATCGGAAAAAAGTCCGTTAAACTATAACTTTAAAAGAAATAAAGGGAAGTACAAAGGTCACCTGAGTTAAACCATAATAGGATTCCATGTAGGGAACTTGGATATGGAAGAGAAAACAAAGGGTCATGTTCTGATAGTGAGTGATAGAAAACATGATTAAGAGAATGTTAACAACAAGAAAATCACAAACTTATGTTGTGTGTAAATGGCCTTTGATTACATAGTAGGAAACGTACACCAAATTTTTTTTTATTTACGTTCTTTTTCATAATTTTGATGAATTCATTTTCAACATAGAATAAAATCATAAGGAAATATACTTACGTTGAAGTAGAGTTACATCCTTTAATAATTTTCTACCAAAAGTAATATTTTCTCCTAATGATGAGCATTCAAAAAGACTTGGTCACATCAAAAGCACAAGAATAATCTTCTAGAGAATCACATAATCTTTAAAAGGATAACTATATATTTCACTTTTATTTAGACATCAACAAAAACCAAAATGGTTAGAACGAGATCATATAATCCCCAAAAAGGATAATCCTTTATAAAAAAATAATATTAATCTCTAAAATTCAAGAAATAGTACCCAAAGTTGAAGAAAGACCATTAAATACAAAAGATTTTTTAAAATTCATCAAAATAATCCAAACTAAGATGGAAACCCAAAACTCAGAAGGATTTAATCACATAGTCTTCCACAATAAATCATAACATTTATCTCCAAATAACATCAAGTACTCTTAAAGTCTCATACTAAAGTGTAATTAACCTAATCACATATTCTCTATGCTAGGATAATCATTTCCCAGAAACAACACAAACCACCATATGTCCATAATAAATAGATAGATTCATACAAAATAAAAATTTCAACTATTCCTCCATAAATAAAATCCGGTATTATTTTTATTTTCCTTAGGCATATAGTACTCCAAAAGATAAAACATCCTCCAAAATAACCTTTATCATTTAATAACCAAATAAATTTCCTATACAAATGATATTAATTTGATAAAACAAAAATTTCCAAAATAAACTTATTATTGGTCCATAAAAATAGATGGTGTATTAGTCAGTCCGAAGGGAATAACAACAAACTCATAACGCTCATATCTTGATTGGATGTTAGTTTTTGGAATATCATCATTCTTCACCCTTAATTTATGATATCCAAAACGAAGATCAATCTTAGAGAAGAATTGAGTCCCATGAATTTGTTCAAATAAGTCATCAATTCTTGGAAGATAGTATTTGTTCTTCACTGTGATCCCATTCAGTTATCTATAATCAAGGCATAGCTGCATCGATCCATCCTTCTTCTTCACAAAGAGAATTGGTGCTCCTCAAGGAGACACACAACGATGGATAAACCCATTCTCCAAAATATCTTGGTGTTGTCTCTTTAATTCCTCTATCTCTAGATTTTCCATCATATAGGGGATCTTTGACATCAGATTACATCTAGGTATGAGTTCAATGGAGAACTCTACCTCTCTTTCTGGGGGAGGACCGGGTAATTTCTCAGGAAATACGTCAATGTATTCCTAGACGATGGGGGTATTTTCGAAAATAATATATAATTCGTGAAAAAATTATTTCATTTAATAATTTTTTAACTAAAAGGATTTTATGTCTTAAAAAATCATGCTTAGAAAATTACATTTTACTATAATTCCTTCATAATGATTCATAAAAAGCATGTGATTAACCAAAAATATCCCCCAGGAGCGTCGTAACCAATAGGAAAGAAATGCTCATTGTCGTGTACCAGTTCCCGTTCGAGTCTAGCTCAAAGTGGTGTTTTTGGTGTTAACCCTATGTACATCTGTCCTAAAGCCACTTCTTCCTACTCGTATCCAGACATGGATGTATTTTATTGAGAAACCACTTACTCAATACTCACCAAAATACCATGAATATTTCCTATATTTAAACATTTCTATAGGGTTATTCCTACAGTTTTAATATCCTAATTTCCATAAATAAAAAAACATTCCTTTGATACCAACTATAGTATCCCACCTTGTTATAACATAACTTTACATTACATCTTAAAAAACCAAGGATCTTTAAGGTTTAGTGTCTTGGAAATCAGGAACATAATACATTATGATATAAAACATTCTTCATAAACACTTGAAAGGATCCTTCTTTTTTCATCTTATGTTCATTAAAACATCTCATAACCTGGGATCATAAATCAAAGGAAAGGGTGAGCAGAAGGCCCAGTAAGGGAAACAAGAGAAACATTTTACATGTGAACTTGAGATACATCAATATTGTCATGATAAATAACATTAAGGCGTGTAAAAGAGATCATGAGGCCTATAATAATAAAAATAACTTGTTTCATAACCTGAATACATGGATACAACATTTAACATATACAATAATTTCTGTATCACCAAGGCCCATCCCCAATGTGTCATTAAAAATTACCAAGTTTATTCACCAAGGTATCGTCTAAATTGTCATCTCTAGAGATTAAGTCTTTACCCAATGCATTGGAGAGCTATCAAGGCACACCATTAATTTGTCTTCATTATCATGTGAACACGTATATCATCATCAAACATTTAATAAATAACCCATATAGCATAAAATAAATGGGTTTCATTTCATAATCATGACATTTTTAAAACTGCTATAATGATATGATCATTATGTTACTTTAAGCCAGTAGAAAAAGGAAAGAGGGATTCATGTATGTAAATCCAAGAATTAAAATATAAAATTTTCATATATATGTGAATACCCGTGTAGAAGAATTATCTTCGAGTATTCACTTAATAAAATAAATAATATGAGAAAAAGAGAAATACATTTTGAGACGAAAATTCTAAAGCATAATGGCTATGTTACAGGGTTTTAAAAAACATTGAAAATAGAGGGGACATGAGTCACCCACTCATAAATGATCCATAACAGAGTAGGGGGACATAATATAAAGGATTCATGAACATGTTAATGAAATTTGAAAGATATATCATATGAAATGAAGAACATGAAAGGAAGACAAAAAATAAGATTTCTGTTATGAAAATTCGGTATCCTAACGACGTAAATTAAAACTTAAAAAAATGAATTGATGAGATAAAATAAGGACTCTAATCATATGAACATAAAACGGACAGTATGATATATATAGAAGATTATACCCCAAATAAGAAAAGGGACTGGAATGAAATGACATGAAAATAGAACTTGAAAAAAGAGCAGGGTGGAAGAACCCCTTACAAAAATTTGACAGCCTAACAGCGCCACTTAAAAATTCATCAAATGAAATGATCAGATAAAGAGGGGATCTCTAATCAAATGATCATGAAAATGGAAGTAATAGGAATATAAAATAACATCCTCCAACATAAGAACATGGGTCTTAAATGATAAGACATACAAAATAGTACTTGAAAAGAAAGAGAGAGGTATGATCCCCTACCTTGAAGAGTAACTTCGAAATCATGATGTTTGGGACCTGGGAGGCTTCAAGGCACCGTTGGAATACTATATGGAAGGTAAGGATACCAGAACTTAATTGAGGATGATTTTTTAATGGAAAGGATGAGAGAGTAGATTGGTATTTATAGGGGAAGTGAGGGGACGAGGCATTAATGGCCAAGGGACACCCCATTGGAGGTATTGGAAAAACCATGGATTTTCCCATGGTATTTGCCCATGGTATTGGCCACTTGGGACACCTCATACCTTATCTTACTAGTCATAAGTCGACAAGAATTATCCTATAATTATTACATCCTTAATGTTGTCATTAAACACCAGAAACTCTAAACAGAAAATCCACTATTCACCGAAAATTCATCTTTTTCAGTGAAATCCCAAAATTTCACCTTAACCAAATATCGATGCTATGATTTCAAAACTGAACTCCATTTTATGAAAATAATTTTCTAAATATTTTTAATTTAATTTTTATATAAAAACACTATTCACTGAAAATTCATTTTTTCCAAAAAAATTCCAAGAAATCACCATATCATAATATCGATGCACTGAATTCAAAAATGATCTCCATTTTATAAAAATAATTTTCTAAATATTTTTAATTTAATTTTTAATTAAAAAACACTATTCACCCGAAAAAACTAATGCTTTACTAATAATTTCTGAAACAGTTATTTACCTATTTTATTGAATCACATTACTTAATCAAGGTGCCTAAATTATATAAATAATTTATTTAAACGAGATTACTAATCCATTGGGTCACATTATTAATCTTAAGTGTAAAATCACTATTCATAATTTACTATTTATCAATAATTATGTTGACCTTATTAGACTCTAAAATTATTACGGAACGTAACTTTAGAAGACTATATTTTAAAAATCATTACACATTATTAATTATTGAAGGTTTATATAAATATTTTTAAAAATATCCTTCTCAAATTCATCAATAATATACATACTATATTTATTCGGAAATTTGAAAATTCACAAAATTCACCATAAGAAGAAAGCAGAATTTTTATTTCAATGAAAGGACTACACAAGGCAGTTACGGTCTCGTTACATATCTGCTTATAACACCAACATACGACCTAAGAGTAAGGTGTTCTAGGGTGATAGAATCTTGGGGCGGCTCGACCAATATTGCCCGAGTAGTGATTTCTATTAGCTTGAACTTCTCACGAAGGTGATTTCATTCCAGCTTCACATGATGATGTTCAGCTTGGGTTTGGTCCAGAGCAAAGCTGAATGCTGCTACCTTTTTCCCGAGTTCCGTCAGATGGGTTTCCATCGGCCCGAGACTACTGGATGGGGCCATCGAATCTTCTTTTCCATATTAATTAATCAAGATCACTTTTATTTGTAGACAATAATTGTAAAATTTAATTTCCAACAGTATTATTGACCAATGGTCATATAACAGTCAAAACCCAACAGTCTCATTTTTATTATACTCATTTTATTAAATGAAATAGTTTTGTTGAGTATAAAATAAAATAACACACAATGTTACGAAACAAAATTTATTCAAAATCTCAGGTCATTACATTCAAACTCTTTTATTTCAATATCTATTATGGAAAGTATCATACTAGAGATATAATATAACTATGGTTTAATGACACTCAATACACCAATGGGAGTACGGACAGAGGGCATACGCCAGTACAAGGACTGCACCCTTGATATTGGTAGTTAACCATTTTTTTGGAATATATTTATTGTCGAGATGACAAGCTTCGATGTCATTCTTTGGATGGACTGGTTAGCCATCTACCATTCCATTATAGACTACTATCATGATAGAGTTTCTTTTACCTCTCTCGAAGGAAGAAATTATCTTTTCAAAGGTGAGTGGGATGTCCAGCCTGGGAGAGCTGGACCAAATCATCATGGGCTAGGTGGTGTGACCACGCAGATTTAAAATCATTTCATGGAGGATCAGGGTTTGCTTCAAACTGATTTCCCACAAGTAGTTGATCGTTTTATGGATGTCTTTACTGATGAATTTTTTACCTTACCTCTTAAGAGAGAGGTAGAGTTAACAATTTATGTTATTCCAGGAGTAACACTGGGGTCCATTCCTCCATACAGGATGACACATAATAAGATTTAAGATCTCAAGAAATAGATAGAGGAATTAGAGGCCAAATGATTTATATGGACCAGCAAATTCTCTTGGGGTCTGTAACACCCCAAGATTTCATAGTGCGTTATTTCATCAAAATAAATCAATAACTTGCACTACACGCAACACTGAGTTCAAGTACACCACGACTTACCAAACTAGCCGTTCCAAAGTAGTTATGAATATTATTAACTAAATTTTGAACTTCATATAATCCTTATAATTTTAGAATCCATATTATGACTTTCTTAGACATAATGTGAGAACAAATTCATTTTTTTCAGATAAAAGATGTATTTTTCAAAAGAGGCACTTTTACCAACATTTAATGGTGAACCCTTTTTAAATCCAATATTTGAAACTTTTACATATTAAATTTGACAAAATAAACAACTTTTTTAGAATAATTACATAAGAATTTAGTTTTAATAAATTTTTAGTGTCTTTTTAATAACTTTCATATTTGGGTGAATAGTGAAGAAAACAATATTTTAACTGAAAACAACCTTTTTAATCAAAATAATTTATAGAGTTAAATTATACATTTTAATGGATTTAAAGCATAAATATATTAAATTTTTAAAATCTAATCCAATGCTGGAAATTTTATGTAATTTCACTTTGAGATTGGATATAAACAAGTGTTAATCTTTTGATAGATATTGTTTATTAAAAATGCGCCTTTTGTTTTGACAATATGAATTAATTTTAAATTTATAAATGCAACTTATATGTTTATAATTTTGTAAAATGGACTTCATTTTTGGTTTCGGATTGTCGAAATTAGCTTAGGGTGAAATTTTGTTACTTTTCAGATAACTTTTATATTTTGATGAATAGTGAAAATTATTAAATTTTATTTAAAAACAACTTTTTTATTTGAAAAAATTAATAGTGATAAATTATTAATTTTAGTGGTTTTGAAGTATATTTAGAATATATTTTTACCATTTAATACAATTTTTGTCATTGGACATAATTTCACAATTAAACTGGACCTAAACAAGTGCCAATCTTGTGATAGTTATTATTTCATAAAAACACGCCTTTTGTTTTGACAGTGGGAATTAATTTTAAATTAATTTCTTCCACTTATGTGTTTTGAATTTGGAAAAATGTATTCCATATTTAGAATCATTATTTACAATTTTTGTAAATATTTATCTCTTATTTTTAGTCATTTTGAATAATTACTTTGGTAAATATTTCATTTACCATGGTTAAACAGTCAATTCCGTAAATAGGGGTAAAAAAGTAGTATTATAATAATATTAATCTACCCAAAAATGTGTCCTATCTCTATTGGTTGATACATGTCAGACCATGGGTATCATTGGGTCGATTTTGGGACCCCATGGAGCCACACGTAGGTGATAAGTACACATTATATTAATTATGTTAAAGTAAATAAAAAAATGACATAAGCATATATCTTTTGGAAAAACAAATTTTTCATAGGGTTATATATGTTATATTTTATACTATAAATATTAATTTTAAAGCTAAAACGATTTCATACATAATGGTATTTTATTTATAATTTTTAGACATTGAATAATTAAATTTATTTATGACACAATAATAATGCAATATTTTCCTTATTAATGAAAGAGTCAAATAATAAGTATTATAAATGCTAAAATAAATATAATTTTAAAGCTTTGATTTCATAAAAGAATTTTATTGATTTATATGACATGTTAGGATTTCTTAAATTAATTTGGATCTAATTAATAAAGTTTTTATGTCTTTATCAAAATTCAATTATTAAATATTTTCAAAATTGATATAAATGAGTTTTTAAAACAAATATTATATTATATTGATATTCTATTCCTAAAAATCTATGTTTCGGCCAAAGGTATTATATCATGATATTTATATCATTTATGGACAACTTTGGGGTCTCTTGGATGTACATAGTTTGTTTATTAGAAATATAATATAAAAATACAAAGTGGCATGGTAAATGTCAAACTGATTAACTAAGAGTTAAAACTAAAAGATAATGTTAATATAATGACCCAAACCTGTCTAAAATATTTTTGTTGAAATGATTTTGAACCATACCCAAAATATATTTTTAAAAATCCACTTTTGAGCCATTATAATCCGAATATGAATTTATTATAAATTAGTACTTTAAGTTTTTCCTAAAGAGCCCCTCCTCCACCATATAAAAGGACACCACTTATAACCAATTCTTCATACCTTCAAAGCCCATTGGTTCGGCCAAAATATTCCCAAATACCCTCTCAAATATCATCCCTTAATCCTAGAGGCCATACTTTAGTCCTCAATTCAACATAAAGAGACCTTTTAATCAAATCAAAAGGAAGAACGCGAAGAAGTGGAAATGTTTTCACCACCCTCTTTCAAGTTACTTTCTTCTAAAACTTCTTCATTATTTATTATTTCCATTCTAAAATAATAACTCCAGTATCTTCTATATATTTTTATGTTATAATAAATATGGTAAAACCATATTCAGTATTTTATCCATCATTTGAATGACATGTCACCATACGTGCGTATGTATGACCTACCGTCTCTACGTCGTGGTGTAGTTATTATTGAAAACATTATTATTTGAATGGGTTTAATAATGATGTGTAATTGATGTAAATAATAAATATAACATGATAATGATTTTGTATATATGATATACCATCCAATTATATATTATTTTCATATCAAATGAATGATATTGTCGCCCGTTCGTATGTACAGATTACCATCCCCACGAACGCGATAAGATTAATCCCCCATCGTATCCATTCAAGACTAAATTTTATTTGATGATTAAAAATAATTTTAGGAGAAATGATATAATTCTGGATATGAATAATATACATCCCATCCATAACATATATGGCTCACATAACAAAAAATATAAAGAAAAATGAATCTGTTAACACCCGAAATGATGATAATACTAAGATATTATTGACAAATCAATGTTAAAAGATCATATATGATATCATATTAATGTATATGATTCTTGAATAATTTATTAACAATTATTTCACCATTATATATGTGGTTACTCTACCCTCATCCAAGGAAAAGTACAAGTTAAAGGTTTATTTCACAATCTCTTCATTATCCTATGTTGTTTATACGTAATTATCTAATGGGACCTCTTTATCATCCAAATCCATGTTTGCATAAAAATGTATTTCAAATCATTTTTACTATTATATATACTGTGGTTTAAATTAATTTATATCATTTTTGATTTTTTATAATATTTTTATAATGAAATCTTTCTGTTGTATTCGAAACAATGACTTTTTTAACCTTTTCGACAAAATTAGTGTACGAATGTCTTTTTTTGAAACTTATATGGCGGGTGTGGCTATTTTCCACCGTTATAAAAATTGTGGAAGCTTCCCTTACAATCTTAGAATAATAATTTCAAAGTAAATGTTTTATTTTATAATTATGTGACTCTTAAATGATTTCAAAATGAATATTTTTAGAATTTGTGAAAGGAACTCTATATGAAGATCAGAATTTTAAATGTTTTAATGATTTATCTTTCAAAATATTTTTAATTAATGTCCATGTTTTCAAAACGATTCTCAGGATTTATTTATATGGACATGAATGTTTTGAAATGATATTTCTTTTCAAAAGTCTCAAAGTGGTATGTGACACTTTGATTTAAAAATCTCTTATAAATTAATTCCTTTATAAATGTGTTACTTTGAATTGATTTCAAAAAAGAGATATTTCTATCAAAGAGTTTTGATTTCATCTATGTCAACATCCTTTGATGGATATTAAGATTATTTTAAGTTGATTTATTATGATACAAATCGTCCATATTGTATTGAAGGTTTTGTGATATGTTTGAATGTGGATGTGTTATTTTTAAACCATTCACGGTTTATAGAGAATGTATTGACAGTTTGTATGCTAGATTTAATACGAATGTTTATGTTATGTTTAAACCTCTTCATATGAGGAATTAATTAGACTTAGTAAGTGATGGGTGGAGCCCTCTATAGCTCCTCGATGCATCTGTAGGTCTCATGACACAAACTAGTGCCTTGACACCAGGCTTTGACAAAATCTTATTTGTAGTCTTGGCATGAGGCCTTGACTTTGTCGTTATGATAGTATGGAATTATGCATTCCATCATTATGAAAGTGGTTATTGATATTTGATGTGATTATTTGACTTGTAGAATATCCATGTGAATAAGTAAATAGAATTATTTCATTTTATCTTTTCCATATTATGTTGAAGTTCAAATTTAAAAGGATTTGGTTTTAGTTATACATTTCCTTAAATGTTTATGTTTATTTATGAATGTTTCCTCTATATTGCTATCCTTACTGAGCATATGAGGTCACCCCTTTCAATGTTTTAATTTTTCCCAGGGTGTGATGAAGTATATTATGAATGACTTTTATGGAATGTATGAGGGGATATAAAGACAAGATGTTGTTGTAGTTTTTTTCACTTTATGATGAAATGAATGAATTATGAATATATCTTGTGTTTCCAAGGCTAATAAACTAATTGGTATTTTGAGACATGATCTTTTGTGATCGTGACTATGTTATGTAATAATGCACCAACTCTAGGTAACTAGGGGCGGGGCGTTACAGGGTCCACCCATATATTTCTCTAAGAAGAGGGATGTAACTCTACGTTTATTCATGGATTATAGATGATTAAACTAGATTATGGTCATGTACCGGTATCAAATTCCAAGAATAGATGATCTCTTCGACCATCTCGGAGGAGAAAATGTGTTTTATAAAATTGATCTGAGATCGGGTTATCATTTGGTGAATGTCAAACCATCAGACATACCTCGTAGATCTTTTCGTAGTAGGTATGGTTTGTATGAGTATCTTATTATATCGTTCGGTATTACAAAGGCACCTTCCATATTAATGGATTTAATTAATAGGGTTTTCCACTCCTATTTTGAATCTTTTGATGTGGTCTAAATGGAGACATCTTGGTGTATTCTCATACTCATAATGACCTTGCCAAACATCTTGAGATCCTTCTATGTACACTGGGAGAGCATCAAATTTATTCCAAGATTTCTAAATTTGGCTTCTGGATCGATAAGGTCCAATTATTGGGCCATATTATTTAAGAATCATGATTATCTATTGACCCTTAAAAGGTTAGTGATGTAGTCTCCAGGTAGCAGCCTAAGAATGTGTTTGATATCAAGCGATTCTTATAACTCTCTGGATATTACAAGAATTTCCTACACGAATTTTCTCATCTCGAATCACCTATTATTGGATATATAAAGAAGGGTGTCACATTCAAAAGGTCAGAAGCATGTGAGAAATCCTTTTAGGAGCAGAAAGGGAGGCTTATCTCAGCACTGATTCTGATTCTTCTAGAACCTGGAAAAGGATATACTGTCTTCTACAATGCATCAAGAATTGGACTTTGGGAAGTATTGATGTAGGATGAAAAATTCATTACGTAAAGATATCGACAGTTGTGGCCTCATGAGATAAATTACATGACTCATGACCTCGAGCTAGCATAATTGATCATGCCTAATGTGGACGGATGCATTATCTCTTGGGGAGCACTTTTTGGTGTATACAGATCACAAAATACTCAAGTATATATTTTCTCAGCATCACATGAACATCCTATAGTGATAATGGGTCAAATATATACAATCCATTTATTGTGATCTTGCCTATACTCCTGGGAAGTTAAATGTGGTCACTCAGGCACTGAGTTAGAAAACTCAATCACATACTGTAAAGGAAGCCATTGATGAATTGAAGATAATGACACTATTTTCATAACTTCATCTAGAGTTTCACAATAGTCACGATAAGTATTACCTCTCGACCTTAACTTTTACATATTCCCTCCTTGATAAGGTGAAGAGTAGGTTGTTTTCAGATAAGGATGGTTTGGTTCTCCGTGAGATTTTATCATAAGATAACCCACCTTTGGATTGGTCTGTGGATAAAGGCAACATCCTAAATCTACGTGGATGTATCTGGGTTCCTGCAGATATGAGAGAGGAGTTGATGAAAAAGTCTCATTATTCTTAGTGGGAATTTCATCAAGGAATCTCAAAGTTGTATTGAGATATGCGACTCCAGTATTGGTGGCCTGGAATGAAATTTCAGATTTCAGGATTCATCACTAGGTGTTCAACCTGTTATCAGGTGAAGGTTGAGCACCCGAGACCTATAGGCTTGTTACAACCACTTCCAGTCCAAGAATAGAAATAGGAAGATGTTTCTAGGAATTTGGTTGTAAAGACCCATAAAATTCAAGGGAAATTTATTCTTAATTTTTCTTGGAATTTTACAAGAGCGCGGTTTCTAGCGGCACCTAATTCCGAGGCCCGGTGTGCCCGGAATCAATTTCCGAAGTTTGGCTCGGGTACATTCAGTGAACGAACAAGCGGGTTTTTCTATCTTTTGAACCGGTTCCTGAAATCGATTCCGAGGGCACCGATGGAACCACAGCTCCAGTAATTTCTTAGGAGCTTTTGTTCCGGAGTAGCGTTTACATGAGTGTTGATAATAATAATTGTGGAAGTTTATTTTATAATTACACTACAATTTTTATTATTTTACTCTAAGTGTTAGTTCTTGATGGAAGTTGGGTAACCACCCAACCTCCCTTGGGAGGTTATGAGGGCTGTGGGGCCCACACGAACCCCACCCCTACATATCCTCTAACCCCCCTCAACTCCCACTTTAATTTTTGTTAACTTAAGTTATAACTTATGACTTTAATGTAATAACTTTAATGAGGTGAGTAGTGTGTGGTTATTGAATTTCATACTCTTGAAATTCAAAAGAGTTGTTGTGTTAATAAAATAAGAAAGGGTCTTATTTTATTTTTGTTAGAGTTTTGTCACCTTGAGATGATTGGGGAAGCATCTTCTTCTTCTTCAACCTTGATGAAGAACGCGAAGAACACCATTCTTCAACGAAGAACTTCTCCGTTGAAGAACACGGTTCTTCCGTGACGCCGTATCCTCTACGCGACATTCTTCTTCCGTGTCGTCTCTTCCGTGACAGTTTTCCGCGACGAAATCGCCGTCAACGACTTCGAATCCTCGCTTCACGACATCAACATTTTCCCGCGACGCCCGACCTCCGCGACGCTCGTCTTCCGCGGCTCGTTGACGAACACAGTTGCTGAACCGAGGTAGGGGATTATTTTATTTAATTATTTCCGTTCATGATTCTAGTTTATCGATTATCATGGATTTTCGACTAGATGTTATCGTTAACGAGAGGGGGGTCGGACCGCACAAACATGACCGAACCCCCCCCCCCTCCTATGTTCATATTTGATTTACTTACGGATGGAACGGGATGGCGTGGTGCCGTCGCACCACGCGGGAATCACACATCAGGTTTTGCACGACGCCGTCGCGCCGCGCCGAGGAAATAAGTTTAAGAACGCGACGCCATCACGCCGCGTCGAAGAAAAATCGAAGAGGCCACGGCCGGAGCGGGGCCGCGGCAGAGGGGTGCGGTGCCGCCGCACTACGCCGGATGACAAGGGCCGCGTCCAGTTCTTGGCCGCGGCGGAGCAAGGTGACCGGCGGCCGGACCGGACCGCCGGTGATGGAGCTGGAAGGGGACCGGCCACCGCTGGTCCCATTGAGAAGGAGCCGGCTGACCAGGTCGGGCCGGCCGGAAAGGGGAGGGGCCAGGGGAAATAAATTCCCCCGGCCGGTTCAAACGTCCCCCCATAAATTTTGGGGGGGGGGGGGTTACACCGGGGGCAGGCGCCCCCCCTTTTCCAAAATAGTGCGGCCACGAGCCGAGCCGGCAGCGCGCTGGCCGGGCCACGCCAGGCCGGGCCGACGTGGACCTGGGGCGGGTCGACCCGGTTCGGGCCGACCGGGGGGGTCTCGGGCCGGGTCGGTCCGGGCCCGAAACCCCCGATATCGGACTATTTGGGTTCAAATGCCCATAACTCGGGCTACGGACCTCCAAACGACGCGCTGTTAGCGGCTATGTGATCCTTGGATCGAGACGGTCATTTCGGTATATGGCACTCAAGGTTTCAGAATACTTTGAGTTCGGCTAGGTTGGTTCGTACATGAAACCAACCGGGCCCTCAGAGCGGAAACGCTTATATCTTGAGCTACGGACGTCCGATTGATGCGTCGCCAATTTTGTTGAGTTCCTCTTAGTGAGACGGAGCTTTTGGCATACTCCGCCCGAGGTTTGGACGCAGGTGGAGTACGGTCGGGTTGGTTTTTCCTTAAAAACCAACCGGGCCCCTAGGACGAAAAAGCCAATAACTCTCAGACTGGGCGTCTGATTGACGTGTCGTCTGTTGCGTGGAGTTCCTGTTGACGATACAGAACTTTTGGATACATCAACTCTGGACTATGTGACAGTTGATGTATCAGCCTCTCGGCTCGTGGAGCGGACCCTCCCAAACGAGCTTGCTTTGTGCGGGAACCCTAGTGCTGGCTGTGACTGCTACTCTGACTGCGACGACGACTGTGCAGAGATCCTCAGTGGATTCGACGACGACTACTACAACACCCAGCGATCCTATGTGGATTAGTGCTACCGATCCTGTGTGGGTCCGATCCTGTGTGGGTCAGCGCTCAGCGGTTCTATGTGAGCCAGCGCCTACAGATCCTGTGTGGGTCCGATCCTGTGTGGGTCTTTGCGGGGGTTAGTACCTATCGATCCATTGTGGGTCCAACGACTTAGATTGATCAGTGATCATCTCTATCGTCTTTCGAAGTAGTATACATGTGTGAGCTGAATCCTGTTTTCTTTCCTGTGTGGATTGTGTTGTGCTATCCTGTGTGGATTACGTTTTGCTTTCATGTGTCGAATACGTATACATTCTTATGTGGACTGGGTTGTTCTTGGGCTCGGAGGTTGGAGCGTTTTGGAATTGATGACTTAGGTATATGTATGGGCATATACCTATGCAGTGTCGGTTGTTACTTCGTGATTGTATCTTTCCTTTGTGATTTATCCTTTGTGTATTTTGGGAGACTTTCGGGGGTCTCGGGGTCCCTACTGAGTAGCTTATACTCACCCCTGCACGGGCTATGCCCGCACAAAGTTGTGTTGGTTGCAGACGATGGACAGCGTTGATCGTGGTTGAGGCTTGCAGAGCAGGATGGTACCTGGAGGTGGACCACTGGGCGAAACATACTCGGAGCGGACGGCAGGACCCGAGGAGCAGTGGAGCTATCTGTACCCACCCTTCAGGTGGGATTTCCAGTGGACAGATCGGCGTAGCGGCTTTTACTTTTCAGTTGTTGTTTTCCCTTTTGAGTTGTACTTTACTTTCAGTTTGGGTTTGTATACAGGCCCATTTACTTTCCGCACTTACAGTTGTACTCTGTTTTTACTTAGTGTTTACTTTTCTGTTTGCTTACTCTATAGTGCTTGTTTACTTACAAAGGAAATTCCATCCATTTTTACTGGGATTTACGCCTTGGTGCTAGTCTCCAGCCCCTGGCCTATGGAAGACGGGCTTGGGGTAGTCACGACACGGGCCCTGAGGACGGGTCGTGAAAAATTTTTATTAGAGGAGTTCGGTTGTACCGCGAACTCTGATCTTTTCTATGTGAAGCAGTAGTGTTTAGCGTATTGAGTGTGGTTATCAGTCCAGGGAGTCCAGTGTTGGTGCGGCGGTTGACGTATCCATACACCAGGACCATGACTTCTGATATCCGACTTAATGCACGAAAACATTGATTTCCTGTGTGTTTCATGTTTTCTTTGTGATTACATTGTATCAGCTCACCAGGTATACTGTTCTGACCGTGGTGCACTTGTTTCCTTTTCAGGATGGCCCCACGACGGCAGCCAAATTGGGTTCCAAGAGTCGAGCGTGACGACAACCCACCGAGCGATGAGGTCTCGGTGCAGGGCCCTTTGTCAGCAGTGGCACCGGCGGTAGCTCTTCCCACCGAGCCACCGATGCTTCCAGCACCAGTCGCTGACGATGCACGCCGCATCAGTGCACTGCATGAGTTCTAGCGCCAGTGACCGCCCAGGTTCCGCGGGGATACGGACCCCCAGGCAGCCGAGGACTGGCTGGAGGTAGTGGTACGAGTTTTCAAGCCAGTGAGGACACCAGCAGACCTCATGGTGAACCTCGCTGCGAGCCTACTGCACGCAGCAGTGGGCCGATGGTGGAGCTTGATGCTCCAGGTGCACGATGAGGCATCACTACTCTGGACAGACTTTGAGAGCCTCTTCCGCTCAGTGTTTTTTCCAGCCACCCTCCGTGCGGTACACATTCAGGAGCTTCTTCAGCTGCGGTAGGGCAGCATGACGGTTGCTCAGTACACGGCGAGATTTACTGATCTCTCACGCTACTCGACCGACATGGTACGGGACCCATTCTTCCGGGCCCAGACCTTTGAGCAGGGATTGAGACATGAGATCAGGGCATCGCTGATCTCCCTCAGCATTCCGACTCAGATAGGAGGACTGGAGCGAGCCCTTATGATCGGGAGCTTTCTTTCTGAGTCTACACCAGCACTGAGACCCTCTGCAGGGCGGCACGTTGCAGAGTATTCTGCAGCAGGCAGTCGACGGATGACTCTTGGGTCCAGGAAGACCAGACCCTCAGGCAGACGACCTCAGGATACTGGATCAGTAGTGCGGGGAACACAGTGCGGAGCCAGTCTTTCGAGAGGCAGATAGTGCTACTCATGCGGCAGGCAGGGCCACATGGCTCGTGATTGCCCGACCCGCCGTGCCGAGGAGCAGCAGATGGTTGAGGGACCACCGAGACAGAGAGAGAGGGTCGACTATGGCAGTTCGCAGGGTGGAGGCGAATGAGGCAGAGGAGCTGGCCGAGCAGCAGGTGGTGTGAGATGCTTTGAGGATCTACCACCACCACCACAAGGAGGTCCACCCCGACCACAGGGAGCTGGTGGGCAGAGACAGGCCCAACTCCAGGCAGCAGAGGCCTACGACCACGGCGTGCCCGAGATGATTTGAGGTACTATCTGTTTCTATTCCACCCTTGCTGAAGTACTTATAAACATAGGAGAAAGTCACTCTTTCATAGCCGCTTCCCTTGTTCGGAGCTCAGAGATTCCGACAGAGCCGTTGGCTCGATCCTTACGGCTAGAGACTCATATGGGAGTAGACTCGACGATTACGCACTAGTGCCGGCAGTGTGAGCTTACTCTAGGAGGCGAGAGTTTCGGCTGGGATCTTCTTGTAGTAGTGTCGAGGCCTTACGACGTCATCTTGGGCATGGATTGGTTATCTACTGTCCATGCACAGATTGACTGTTTTAGGCACAAGGTTTGATGTGTATGCACCGACGGGAGCAGGTTCACCTTCACCGGCGAGAAGGGAGCCTTTGCAGCATAGGATGGACTTTCGTGGAGGAGAGGACATCCCATCACTCATCAGTTGTCTACCCTCATCCTAGGAGCAGTTGACGTGCGGAGTCCTGGTTTTCCTACAGTGGTGGATCAGTTTGCAGACATTTTCCCCGACGACGTTCCAGGGTTACCTCCCCGCAGAGAGGTAGAATTTTTAATTGACCTGTACCCCGGGAAAGCTCCGATATCGACTCTAGCATATTGGATGGCCCCCACCGAGCTTCGAGAGGTACGGGTACAGTTGGAGGACTTGCAGGGAAAGGGGTGTATCCGACCCAGTGTTTCACCCTGGGCTTCCCCGATATTGTTCGCCAAGAAGGCAGACGGGAGCTTGCGACTTTGTGTCGACTATCGTCGCCTGAACCAGGTGACAGTGAGGAACAAGTATCCGCTACCGAGGATTAATGACCACTTTGATCAGCTCAAGGGAGCACGGTGGTTCTCGAAGATAGACCTCAGGTCAGGCTATCATCAGCTCAGAGTTCGAGATGAGGACGTACATAAGACGGCCTTCAGATGTCGGTATGGCCACTATGAGTTCTTGGTTATGCCCTTCGGCATAACCAATGCTCCAGCAGTGTTCATGGCCCTCATGAACAGGATCTTTCAGCCATACCTCGATCGATTTGTCGTGGTCTTCATCGACGACATTTTGATTTACTCGACGACTTATGAGGAGCACGCCTACCACTTACGGGTTGTACTAGACACACCCCGAGAGCACCAGCTTTATGGTAAGCTCTCGAAGTTCCAGTTCTGGATACGTGAATTCCACTTCTTGGGACATGTCATCTCTGAAGCGGGAGTTGCAGTGGATCCCACGAAGATCGATGAATTACTAGCTTGGGAGCCACCCAGGAGCGTGACGGAGGTGCGGAGTTTATTGGGACTAGCTGGATACTACCGGAGATTTGTGCCAGACCTCTCCAGAGTTGCGGCACCACTCTCAGCTTTGACAAAGAAGGGGAACACCTTTGTGTGGTCAGACAGATGTCAGCAGAGCTTCCAGGAGCTGAGACAGAGATTGACCAGTGCACCTATCTTTAGGTTTCCTGAGGAGGGAGTAGGGCACGTAGTCTACTGCGATGCATCAGGGACCGGACTCGGTTGTGTCCTGATGCAGGAGCAGGTAGTGATCGCCTATGGATCACGTCAGTTGAGGCCGCATGAGAAAAACTACGCTACCCATGACCTGGAGTTAGCAGCAGTGGTCTTCGCTCTGAAGACATGGCGACACTATCTGATGGGCGAGCACTTTACAGTCTTTTCTGACCATCAGAGTCTCAGGTTCATTTTCTCGCAGAAGGACCTGAACCTGAGGCAGCGGCGATGGCTCGAGTTCCCCCAGGACTATGACTTTGAGATAGTCTATAATCTTGGGAAGGGGAACGTGGTAGCCGATGCCCTCAGCAGGAGGACGAGCATTCAGCTACTTGAGGAGGAGACAGAGCAGCTAGCCTCTTTGCAGATATCCTTCGTGGATAGAGATGGAGCAGCCTATCATCAGTCTCTCATAGTCACTCCTCCACTACTAAAGTGGGTCAGAGAGGCACAGCGTGGGGACGCTGACTGTAAGACGCGGCGTGCACAGATATCCTCAAAACAGGCACCTAATGGTTTCTCCTTTGGAGCATAGCACGTCATCCTTTTCAGAGGACGTACCTTGGTACCAGTCGCTTTACGAGAGGAGGTGCTGAGAGAGTTTCACACTTCTCCTTTAGCGGTACATCCTTGAGTGGCAAAGATGTACCAGGCTCTCAGACGACAACACTGGTGGCCGGGCATGAAGAAGGCTGTGGCAGAGTTCGTTTCTCGATGCCTCACCTGCCAGCAGGTGAAGGTAGAGCACCAGGTACCAGCAGGCTTGGTACAACCCTTGGAGATTCTGGAGTGGATGTGGGACGACATATCTATGGACTTCGTGACTGGACTTCCATGCACTTCCAGAGGTCACGACTCCATTTGGGTGATTGTCGACCAACTCACCAAGTCGGCACACTTCTTACCCATCAGAGAGCAAGGCTTAATGGAGAGCATGGGATGACTTTACGTTCAGGAGATTGTTCGGCTTCACGGTGTGCCATCATCTATCGTCTCCGATCGAGATGCTCGCTTTACTTCCCAGCTTTGGAAGGGGTTGCAGGAGGCGTTCGGGACGCAACTACGTCTGAGCACAGCCTTTCACCCTCACACGGATGGTCATACGGAGAGGACCATTCAGACTCTCGAGGACATGCTTCGTGCATGTGTCCTCGAATTTGGTCGTAGCTGGGAGGACCACCTACCCTTGGTGGATTTCGCATACAACAACAGCTACCACTCCACCATCGGGATGGAACCATACGAGGTGTTGTACGACCAACCTTGCAGATCACATTTGTGCTAGACAGACCCTGGGGAGTCAGCACTTGTGGGACCAGAGATGGTTCAGGCCATGATAGAGAAGGTCCAGGTCATCCAAGAGCGGATGGGGATAGCTCAGAGCTGGCAGAAGTCAAACACTGACAGGAGGCGGAGGCCACTGGAGTTCACGGATGGCGACCACGTCTTCTTGAGTGTCTCACCTAGACGTGGTTTACGGAGATTTGGCCGAGGCGTCAAGTTATCTCCGCGCTGCATCGGACCATTCCAGGTCCTCAGCAGGATTGGCGAGGTGGCTTATCATCTGGCTCTACCACCTTAGTTTCACCATGTGCACGACTTCTTCCACGTATCATAGCTGAGGAGATACGTGCACGACCCGACACACATCATTGACCATTGGGATCTTAACGTTGACGATGGGGCGACTTTTACGGAGGTCCCGGTGGAGATCGAGGATCGAAAGGAGCGGGTCCTACGTGGACGGTAGATTCCTCTAGTGCGAATCAGATGGTAGCACGGGAACCTCCAGGAGAGAACTTGGGTGTGGGATACTCAGATGCGTGCTCAGTACCCTCATTTGTTTCCCTAGTTTTGATGTATCTTTACGGGGACGTAAAGCCTTGAGGTGGGAGTAATGTAAAGACCCGTAAAATTCAAGGGAAATTTTTTCTTAATTTTATTTGGAATTTTAAAAGAGCGCGGTTTCTGACGGCACCTGATTCCGAGGCACGGTCTTCCCGGAATCATTTTTCGAAGTTTGGCTCGGGTACGTTCAGTGAACGAACGAGCGGGTTTTTCTAACTTTTGAACCGGTGCCCGGAATCGAATTCTGAGGGCACCGATGGAACCGCAGCGCCGGTAATTGCTTAGGAACTCCTGTTCCGGAGTTGCGTTTACAAGAGTGATGATAATAAAAAATGTGGAAGTTTATTTTATAATTACACTAAAATTTTTATTATTTTACTCTAAGTGTTAGTTCTTGATGGAAGTTGGGTAACCACCCAACCTCCCTTTGGAGGTTATGAGGGTGGTGGGGCCCACACGAACACCACCCCTTCATATCCTCTAACCCCCGTCAACCCCCACTTTAATTTTTGTTAACCTACGTTATAACTTATGACTTTAATGTAATAAGTTTAATGAGGTGAGTTGTGTGTGGTTATTGAATTTCAAACTCTTGAAATTCAAAAGAGTTGTTTTCTTAATAAAATAATAAAGGGTCTTATTTTATTTTTGTTAGAGTTTTGTCACCTTGAGAGGATTGGGGAAGCATCTTCTTCTTCTTCAACCTCGACGAAGAACGCGAAGAACACCATTCTTGAATGAAGAAATTCTCCGTTGAAGAACATGGTTCTTCCGCGACGCCGTATCCGTGACGCGACGTTTTTCTTCCGCGTGGTCTCTTCCAAGACGGTTTTCCGCGATGAAATCACCGTCAACGACTTCGAATCCTCGCTTCGTGATGTCGACGTTTTCCCGCGACGCCCGACCTCCGCGATGCTCGTCTTCTACGGCTCGTTGACGAACACCGTTCCTGAACCGAGGTAGGGGATCATTTTATTTAATTATTTCCGTTCATGATTCTAGTTTATCGATTAACATGGATTTTCGACTAGATGTTATCGTTAACGAGAGGGGGTCTGGACCACACAAACACGGCCGAACACCCCTCCTATGTTCATATTTGATTTCCTTGTGGATGGAACGTGATGGCATCGTGTCGTCGCACCACGTGGGAATCACACGACAAGTTTTGCGCGGCGCCGTCGCGCCGCGCCAAAAAAAGAAGTTTAAGAACGCGACGTTGTCGCGCCGCGTCCAAGAAAAATCGAAGGCACCGCGGCCGGAGCGGGGCCGCGGCGGAGGGGTACGGTGTCGTCGCACCGCGCCAGACGACAAGGGCCGCGGCCGGTTCCGGGCCGCGGCGGAGCAAGGTGACCGACGGACGGACCGGACCGCCGGTGATGGAGCTGGAAGGGGACCAGCCACCGCCGGTCCCGTTGAGAAGGAGCCGGCTGGCCAGGTCGGGCCGGCAGGAAAGGGGAGGGGCCGGGGGAATTAAATTCCCCCGACCGGTTCAAACGGCCCCCCATAAATTGGGGGGGGGGGGTTACACCGGGGGGCAGGCGCCCCCCCCCCTTTTGCCGAAACGTCTCGGCCATGAGCCGAGCCGGCAGCGCGCTGGGCGTGCTGTACTGGGCCCAGCCGCGGTGGGCCGCACCGGGCCAGGCCGACCCGGACCCGGGGTGGGTCGACCCGGTTCGGGCTGACAGGGGGGTCTCGAGCCGGGTCGGTCCGGGCCCGAAACCCCCGATATCGTACTGTTTGGGTTCAAATGCCCATAACTCGGGCTATAGACCCTCAAACGATGCGACGTCCATGGCGATGCGATCCTTGGATCAAGACGGTCGTTTCGGTAGATTGCACTCATGGTTTCAGAATACTTTGAGTTCGGTCGGGATGGTTCGTACACGAAACCAACCGGGCCCTCGGAGCGGAAATGCTCATATCTTGAGCTACGGACGTACGATTGATGTGCCGTCAACTTTCATGAGTTCCTCTTAGTGAGACGGATCTTTTTGCATACTCCGCCCGAGGTTTGGATGTAGGTGGAGTACGGTCGGTTTGGTTTTGCCTTAAAAACCAACCCGACCCCTGGGACGAAAAAGCCAATAACTCTCAGACCGGGTGTCTGATTGACGCACCGTCTCTTGCGTTGAGTTCCTGTTGACGATACGGAACTTTTGGATACATAAACTCTGGACTATGTGATAGTTGATGTATCAGCCTCTCGGCTCGTGGAGCGGACCCTCCCAAACGAACATGCTGTGTGCGGGAACCCTAGTGCTGGCTGCGACTGCTACTGTGACTGCGACAACGACTGTGAAGAGATCCTCAGTGGATTTGACAACGACGACTACAGCAGTCAGCGATCCTATGTGGATCAGTGCTACCGATCCTGTGTGGGTCCGATCCTATGTGGGTCAGCACTCAGCGGTTCTGTGTGAGCGAGCGCCTACAGGTCCTGTGTGGGTCCGATCCTGTGTGGGTCTTTGCGGGGGTTAGTTTCCTACCGATCTTGCGTGGGTCTTTGCGGGGGTTAGTACCTATCGATACATTGTGGGTATGACGACTTATATGGATCAGTGATCATCTCTATTGTCTTTCGAAGAAGTATACCTGTGTGAGTTGAATCCTGTTTTCTTTCCTGTGAGGATTGTGTTGTGCTATCCTGTGTGGATTACGTTTTGCTTTCCTGTGTAGAATACGTATACTTTCCTGTGTGGACTGGGTTATTCTTGGGCTCGGAGGTTGGAGCGTTTTGGAATTGATGACTTAGGTATATGTATGGGCATATACCTAAGCAGTGTCGGTTGTTACTTCATGATTGTATCTTTCCATTGTGGTTTATCCTTTGTGGATTTTGGGAGAACTTCGGGGGTCTCAGGGTCCCTACTGAGTAGCTTATACTCACCTCTGCACGGGCTATGCCTGCACTATGTTGTGTTGGTTGTAGACGACGAACAGCGTTGATCGTGGTTGAGGCTTGTAGAGCAGGACGGTACCTGGAGGTGGACCACTGGGCGGGACGTACTCGGAGCGGACGACAGGACCCGAGGAGCAGTGGAGCTATCTGTACCCACCCTTCAGGTGGGATTTCCAGTGGACAGCTCGACTTAGAGGATTTTACTTTACCGTTGTTGTTTTCCATTTCGAGTTGTACTTTACTTTCGGTTTGGGTTTGTATACTGGCCCACTTACTTTCCGCAGTTACAGTTGTACTCTGTTTTTACTTAGTGTTTACTTTTTCGTTTTCATACTCTGTGGTGCTTGTTTACTTACAAAGGCAATGACTTCCCTTTTTACTGGGATTTAAACCTTGGTGCTAGTCGCCAGCCCCTGGCCTATGGAAGGCGGGCTTGGGGTAGTCACTGCACGGGCCCCGAGGACGGGTCGTGACATTGGTAGTCAGATTACCTAGGTCACCAAGGGCTATCTATGCTATTTGGGTAGTTAATGACTGACTTACAAAATCATCCAACATCATTCCTATTCGGGATAATTTATCAGTTAATGATATGGGAAGCATGTATATCTTTTAGATCATACAACTACACAGGGTTCCATGTACATTCATATAAAATAGGGATTCACTTTTCACTTAATGAATCTGGAACGGTTTGCAAAAATCTATGGGAACTCAGGTGCTTCTATGAAAATATTTTCACCCTCAGACTGATGGTCAATCATAATAAATAATACATGTTTTAGAGGATATGCTCCGAGAATGCGTCCTTGGTTTCAGTTGTTCTTGTGAGAAACATATCCCTCTCATCGAGTTATCCTATAATAACAGTTTTCATGAAATGACTTAGAAGGCTCCTTTTGAGGCCTCATATGATAGGTCATTCGGTTCATCCTTATGCTATATAGAGGTAGGTGAGGTAGCCCTAAAAGGTCCTCATCCCGTTTAAGAGACTTCAGAATAGTTCTAGCTGATCAAGAAGCATATGACTACTGTTCTTTCTAGAAAGAAATCTTATATTGATAGAAATTGATGACCTCTTGAGTTTGATGTTGGGGATCATGTTTTTCTTCGGGTATCACCCAGGCTTGAGAATATATGGTTACAGAAGCATGGAAATCTATATCCTTGTTACATCGGGCCTTTTGAAATTCTATAAAGAGTCAGGATGGTAGCCTATAGGTTTTTACTACCTTATAGGAACCATGACATGCAGGACATCCTTAATGTCTCACAACTTCTTCAATATCATGTTTACCCATATCATACCATTGATGCTGAGGAATTTGAGTTAGATGTTGATGCTACCTTTGAGGAATATCCATCATGCATCACTGACCAAAGCATGAAGGCTCTCCATGTCAGGTCTATACCTCACATATTGTAGCTATGGTTTCACAACCGATTACAGGATGAGACTTGGGAGAGGGAAGATGATATATGTGCTTAGTGTCCAAACTTTCTCTCAGAAAGTGTTTCCTTAACCTTAGATGGAGAACACATAGGCGAGTTATTTTAAGGGGGAAAGACTGTAAGAACCCAATTTTTCACCTAGGTATGGATCCTTTATTTTTTAGTCTAAATTTATACTTTAGACCAAATATGGATACCTAGTGAGTTATTAAAGGTTCTGATGCTGGATAGGGATTTTTGGGATCCCAAAACCTATCATTTTTTAGAAAAAGATATTGCTCACAGTTTCGAGTAAACTGTGTAGATGGTGATTTTTTGGAAAGTGGCACCTCATACAGTTATTGTGTGAACACCCCCTATTTCCTAGTAATCCATACATGTATGTTTCCTGGTATGAACGAACTATGTGGAGGAAGACATTTCGGGCAGAACCATCTCACATGGTTTTCACACTGTTTGAAAAACCGTGCGGAAAAATTGTGCACAGGCAAAAAACCTGTGTAAAATGCCCAAAATTCCCTTAATTATCTACTAATCCTATTCTATACTCCTAATCATAGAACCAATGGTATTTTCCCCAATTTTCATCTAATTTTAGCTTTTTGAAGGCCAAACCTAGGGATCAAGAAATCTCCTTCATCCGACATTCGATCGAGCTTTCGTTCATCACGTTCAATGCACAACTGTAAGTAATCGAGTCCTCTTTATCTATTCTTATTCTCTTTTACCCTCATCCTAGATATCATTGTAGATAACCTAATCTTGACATACATGGACATTACATTACTTTTGAGAAATACTTAGTACATAACAAAAACACACACACAAGGACCGTAAATGTATAATGTCTTTAGAAACACGAACTATAATCTTCTAATCGCGGTGAAAGATCTTCAACATCTCCCATAAAGATCTTCCCTTTTTTTCTTACCTAAAACATTTATTTATATCCTGGGGAAAAGAAAACATAAAAGGGTGAGCTCAGATGCTCAGTAAGGGTAAAAAAAAAGAAATATCAATCACATAATATTCATATGGACTTAACATTTTAGAAATCTAAACCTGCAAAAGAGATCATAATATCATAACATGGGATAAATCATAGTAGTGAAATGTAATCCCAATAATCATAAATTAAAACATGAAACTTTTTGGGATAGACACATAATCATAGAGAATCATTTCTTATTAGTCAAGACTCATTGCCAATACTATCTTAGTGGACAAAGTCCATTTCTGAATTGAGTTCAATCCTCATTTCAGTCCTGTTTCACTGAACCGGTTTAACCTGCCATTCCTGCCATGCCTATCTCATGAGATATAAAATATTTAACCAATGCATTGGAGGGATATATAGTTCCCACACATCTCATAATGATACCATTATTATGTGTGCCACAAAATCAAAAATAATACATCATTGCAAAACCCATGTAATAAAAATGGGAATCTTAAACATCATTCCATCATAACATAATCCATATAAGATAAAAGGACCTCATAAATATAATTCCATAATAACATAATCAAATAAATGTAAAAATAGGGATAGAAACAGAACCCTATATTATCTTAGATGGAAAATAATTTTGATAAAACACTTGAACTCCATTCTTGAGGAAAATATCCTTTCTACTTTAAAAACATTTTTCCTTTCTTAACATGTCATAAAAATTTAAACTAAATGAAGTTGATTAAAAATAGTCTTTAGAACATATAAAGTAAGATTCTTGGAAGTAATGTTTTAAAAATCCATTCATGAAATATAAGTTAAAAAAACATTCTTCCCGTACTTTTGTCGTAAAAGTCAAAAAGTACCTCGTACGAAAAACGAAAAAAGATTCCTTTTATATCTTTTACTAAAAACTCACCAAAGGGTAAAATTGGATTTAAAAAATTGTAGGTGGATGGAAAAAATATTACATATTGAGGAAACATGGATGTGTATGATAAAATACACCCCAGTAAATACCAAAGTATAAATAATCTCGGATAAAATGAGATTGTTATATTTTCCTTACCTTAGGTCCGATTTGCTTCGTAAGTGTCTGAAACTCCTATATAATGATTTAAATAATGTTATTCACTTATTACATAATCATACTTATTTTTATGATATCATATATGGTCATATTATTAGCTTCTTATTAGTAATATTTCATTACTACTTGTTATTCGGGTGTTTATTACTTTTTGTTCTTATGCTCGTTTTGTCGAATAAATTCTTATTTTTATCTTTAGGTTATAGATACCTCATTTACAGAATGGTATTATTGTAATATATATCATATTAATTCACTAAATTCATTTATATAATCATTATGCAATGATGATCATGTATAACGAGTCGCATCACATCGTGGAGACGATATTCCGTACGTACGCACGAGTGATGATATCGTTCCCATGATCGTGGAATTTTATTAGAGTGTATGTATACTATTTTAGAATCAAAATAACTTTACAATAATCATATATAGTTATTATTTACACCATTATACCCATCCGAGTAAGGTGGTGGTGGAAAATAGATTACACCACGGCGTGGAGACAGTATTCGGTACCTACGCACGCGTGGTGATTTCGTTTTCCGTAGGATGGATTGATGGTAAAATAGGGTTGTTTCATACATATAATAACATATCAGTATATGAGTGATACTGATGTTATTACTTCATAGTGAAACAACTAAAGAATAAGAAGTGGAAGAAGGAATAAAGATGAAAGAATTGGCAACGGGCATTACCTCTTCTTTGAAGCGCCTCTTTGTGAGCTCCTCTTAGGGCACTAAAATTGGTCATTAAAGAAGACCAGGACCTCTAGGATGTTTCTAGGGAAGTTTAGATGAGATATTGGCCGGGTTTGGATGATCTTGAAAGCTCAAAGTGGTGTGAGGAAGAGAGGGATGAGGTGCCCTTTTATAAGGGAGGAGAGGGGCACCTTTGGAATAACAAAAAATATTATTTTTTTATAAAGCCAAATTAGGTTATTAATAACTCCAAATTTATATATTTCGAAGCTAAGGTGGGGATGAGTCTAAATCCTCTCATCCAATATAATTTGGACAAGTTTAGTTTACTATTTTAACGTTATCATTTAGATTTAACATTAAGTTAGACAATTTTACTTTTACAGTGTCTTTTTGTGTTCTTACAATATAGGGTTAATAAACTTACTATAAGAAGCCGAAAAAACCCCAAGTTGTTTATTATTAATATATATATATCCTTATATATGTCATTTGGATGAAACTTATATTTTTAGGAAGAATATAACAATTAATAATATAATATTTGTTTTAAAAACTATTTTATGTCATTTTTTACAATATTTAGTAATTGATTTTTGTGAAAAACATAACAGAATGATTAGTTCGAACAAAGTTAATTAAATCAATACTAACATGTCATATTAACCTATAAAATTAGTGGAATTCATAAAATGTATCAAATTACATTTATTTGGGTATTTATAACATCAATTATGTCAATATTTCATTAATAAGATAATTATAGCATCATATTTGTGTCCTAGATAAATTAAATTATTTAATGTCTAAAAATTATAAATAAAATACCATTATGTAGGAAATATTTTTAGATTTCTAATGAATATTTATAGTCGAATTTATCTTATGTATAACCCTATATTAAAAATAGTTTAGTTATTAAACTTTGATTTTAACTATTTTAACCCTTCTTTAAATAAATTAATAATAAATGTCCTAATCTAATCCATGTGAGCCTAAATGGTCATATTTTATTCCTATGGTATTGTTTTGTAGAATTACACTTATCCAATAGAATTAAGACATGTGTTAGGGTAATAATAATATCATTTTTACCCTTAATTACCCTATTTACTTTTAACCGTGGTAAAAAAAACAAAAAAGTTACTATTCACCAAAAAAATATTTTCATCTCATTGAACCACATTTCACTTACTAACATCAACCGTGTCTCTCAGATTTTTGAAATTCCACTCACAGAAGTGGTAAAATTAAGTTTTATGTAAATTTACAAATTATCTTAGGAGATGGGTAAAAGAAGGTAAAAAGTTCAATGAAATTTTTATATATCTAAAATTATTATGAAATTACTCCAATGAATTACATTGAACTTATATAGGTATTATGTATCAATTTTGACCTAAAATAAATTTAAATAAAATAAATAATTATTTAAATAAAAAGTAGGGTTTTAAATAGTAACCCAGTGTTTTAACTATTCATCAAAAATTGAGTGTTTTCAGAAAAATACCAAAATTTTACCCTAGGCTAATTTCGATATTCCGAATCCAAAAATGAAGTCCATTTTCAAAAATATAATTTATAAAATTTCAAAAAGTGGGTATTACTATTCATAACGTCTAGTTTTAATAATATTTTAATAGCATATCATAGTTTAGCGAAACTCGGTATTGCGTACAAGACACGCTATCGTGGAAGGTCGTGATTGCGTGTAATGAAAGACAATTCAGGGATGTGTGTTGTGCAAGCTCCTTTTGGTGTAGCGTACAACACAAGACATTAATGAAAGAATATTTTTCATAAAATCTCGCGGTGTTACATTCTACCCCCTTTAAAATGAATTTTTCCCTCGAAATTCGTCGGGGTTATAAATGGTCTACTACTCGAAAGTTTCTTTAATAGAAACCCACATCGTAAAAAGGAATATCGAAACCAATCTTTAAAAACAAAAGTATGAAATGTAACGGTTACCCAAATAAACTGATCACTGGGTTTCCACATAGGTGAAAATATGGATATGGAAGAGAAATCTAACCATCATGTTATGTTGGAGAGTGGTAGAGAACATGGCTATAGAAAAGCCAGAAATCACAAATCCATAGATTTGTGATGATCTAAGGTACCATATGATTCATCGGATATAAGGGCACTAGGACAACATTTTTGGTTTTCAAGATCATTTCCCTAAAGATGAAGAATTTGAATTAGAATAAATACTTATTTTATTTTGGTACAATCTCACTATTGTTCATGCTTTGATCAATTTCCACTTCATCTCTAAAAGATATGATGTTGAATTTGTTATTCTTGAAGTGTTAATAGATCATGTGATAGAATGATGGGTCATTCCATCTGTTTCAATCAAATTGTTAGAAAAAGTTATCAAATATACATAAGTCCATCTATGGTGAGGTTAATCGTATACGATTCCAAAAAATGAACTTATAATTCATATATCATACGGCATAATAAAATAAAAATAATTTCTACTAACCAGGGACTTCATGTAGGTCAGTGGTAGGCGATAAAGGCCAGTCACACTTCGGTTGTGGGTTCAATTCCCACAGCCTTGTCTGACGCGATGGGCTGTCGCCCATCCTGCAGGTTTTCCTTTTTCTAATGATATATTACTAGAAAATACCACTAATAATATCGAAAAAAAGTTCTATACTTATACAATACTAAATTATGTCCAACATAATCCATTCCAATCTTTAGGCTTATCTAAAATACTTCGGTCCAAGCTCATAGTATAAAGAAAATGATTACTTGAAATGTCAAATAATAATCATGTGAATGCCATCATTTATCCCCCATATATCATACGATATATCTTGTTGGTCAAATTACAATCATGTGAATATCTTAATCATGTATTATTTTGAATAATGAATACTCATCGAACCTTAGTGAAAACATGAATGCTGTTAAAAGTTAACACTTTCCACAAACGAAAATCCTCAAAATTCTTTATACTCAAACCATGATATCACTTAGTCCTTATGTCAATCACGAGCTCATGAATACAATCAAACATCTCATTATCTTCTTATCCCTTCATTATGCACATATCATCTGCTTACCAAAAATATCTCAATCATTTTCCATGGTTACAGGTACCATAAAATTATTGAAAACCACAATAGATCAATACATAAATATTCCAATATTCCCCGATACTATATACAACACTATTTTGGAATCCCATTACATAAACACTTAATCCTTCCACCACATCATTGTCATATTCAACATTGCCAATAGTGATCTCATGTGACTTCCCTTTGTCCTTTTCCTTAAGTGGTTTCTCATGTTGATCATCATTAACCCTTGGATTTTGGCATTGATTAGCATAATGACCCATTTCATTGCACTTGAAGCATTGAAGTGTTGTTGGTGTGTCCTCTGCAGTCTTTTCATTATTAACACCATTAGCAACCCTTTTTCCATTACTTTGACACTCAGCTACTCGATGACCTTCTTTTCCACACTTAAAACATTTTCTAGTCCCTTTAAGACAATATCCACCATGCTTCTTTCCTCACATTGAGCATAATGAATCATTCATCTTCTCTTCACCATTATTCTGAGATTTCTCCTTGAACTCCATCTTTAGTTTCTTGTCAAAACCATGAGATAGATATGTAACACCATCTTCCATTTCTACCTTAACAGCACAACACACAATTTTTTCATAGCTACTGAAGTCTCTTATAGCTAATGCCCTTCGAAGATTTGGTTTTAAGCCACTAAAGAATCGATCAACATTACTTTCAGGTTGGATGATATAGGTAGATCCATACCTTGAAATCCTTGTAAAATTCTCTTTGTATATACCAACAGATTCATCATCCTTTTTCTTTAGTTCATGAAACTCCTTCTCCATCTTTGTTCGAAGAATACGAGGGAAGTACTTATCGAAAAATAAGTTCTTGAACTCGTCCCATTCCATGGACTCAATTTCAACTCTTGGCCTCATATTGTTGATAAGATTCCACCATTGATAAGCTTCACCTTCCAAACGATATACTGCTAAGATGAATTTATCACGTTCAGAACAATGAAGAACTGAAAATATCGTTTCAGTGGTACTGATCCATTGTTCAGCAACATGTGGATCAGAAGACCCACTGAAAGAAGGTGGACGTTGCCTCATGAAGGACTCAATAAAATATTGTTCCCTTTTCTGCTCATTTGGAAGTCTAGAATGATTCATAGCTTGTGTAAGTATAGCAATAATATTTTACACTCCATCTCCCATAACATTTGTTTGTTCAGGAGGAAAATCATTTCATTGTCCATTACATTGATCAACACGGTTTCTTCGGGTTCCATCCATCGTCTAAAACCCAAAAAGAATTGTGTGAGAGGGAAAAATCACGCTAGGGAAAACAACATAATAAAGGGGGAGTACCTTCAGTATCTAACATCTTAGGTTATTGTAATTATAGTACTATAACATATACTTATACTTAACCTTAGGGACATCCCTATACATACCTTAGAAATATCTATAGGGATCTCACTAAAGTTCTCGCATCTTAGTTTCCAAAGGTTGACTAAACCTTTCCTCTGATACCAACTGTAGAGATGCTAAGATTGACGTACATGGACATTACATTACTTTTGTGGAATAATTAGTACATAAAAAACACACACACACAAGGACCGTAATAGTTTAGTGTCTTTGGAAACACGGACTATAATATTCTAATCGTGGTGAAAGATCTTCAACATCTCCCATAAAGATCTTCCCTTTTTTTCTTACCTAAAACCTTTATTTATATCCTGGGGAAAAGAAAACATAAAAGGTGAGGTCAAATGATCAGTAAGGGTAAACAAAAGAAATATCAATCACATCATATTCATATGAACATAACATTTTGGAAATCTTAACCTGCAAAAGAGATCATAATATCATAACATGGCATAAATCATAGCAGTGAAATGTAATCCCAATAATCATAAGTTAAAACATGAAACTTTGTTGCATACATAAATAATCATAGAGAATCATTTCTTATTAGTCAAGACTCATTTCCATGACTATCTTAACGGACAAAGTCGATTTCTGAACCGAGTTCACTCCTCGTTTCAGTCCTGTTTCACTGAACCGGTTTAACCTGCCGTTCCATCCATGTCTATCTCATGAGATATAATATCTTTACCCAATGCATTGGAGGGAGATATAGGTCCCACCCATCTCATAATTTTACTATTCTTAAGTGTTCCACAAAATAAAAAATCATACTTCATTACATAACCCATTTAATAAAAATGGGAATCTTAAACATCATGCCATCATAACATAATCCATATAAGATAAAAGGACATCATAAAAATAATTCCATCATAACACAATAAAATCAATGTAAAAATAGGGATAGAAACAGAACCCTATATTATCTTAGATGGAAAATAATTTTGATAAAACAGTTGAACTCCAGTCTTGAGGAAAATATCCTTTCTTCTTTAACATTTTTTTTCCTTTCTTAACATGTCATGCAATTTTAAACTAAATGAAGTTGATTAAAAATACGGTTGAAAACATGTAAAGGAATCTTCTTGGAAATAATGTTTTAAAAATCCATTCATGCCATATATGTTAAAAAAACATTCTTCCCGTACTATTGTAGGAAAAGTCAAAAAGTACCTCGTACGAAAAACGAGAAAAGATTTCGTTTATATCTTTTACTAAAAAATCACCGAAGGGTAAAATTGGATTTAAAAAATTTTAGGTGGATGGAAACAATATTAAATATTGAGGAAACATGGATGTGGATGATAAAATACATCCCAGTAAATACCTAAGTATAAACAATATTGGAAAAAATGAGATTGTGATATTTTCCTTACCTTATGTCCGATTTTCTTTGTAAGTGTCCGAACCTCCTGTATAATGATTTAAATAATGTTATTGACTTATTCAAGAATCATAATTATTTTTATGATATCATATATGGTCATATTCTTAACTTCTTATTAGTAATATTTCATTACTACTTATTATTCGGTTGTTTATTACTTTTTGTTCTTATGCGTGTTTTGTCGAATAAATTCATTTTTTTCTTTTTAGGTTATAGATACCTCATTTAAAAAATGTTATTAGTGTAATATATATCATATTAATTCACTAAATTCATTTATATAATCATTATGCAATGAAGATCATTATAACGAGTCACATCACATCGTGGAGATGGTATTTCGTACGTATGCACGAGCGATGATATCGTTCCCATGATCGTGGAATTGTATTGGAGTCTATGTATACTATTTTAGAATCAATATAACTTTACAATAATCTTATATAGTTATTATTTACACCATTATACCCATCTGAGTAAGGTGGTGGTGGAAAATAGATTACACCACGGCGTGGAGACGATATTCCGTACGTACGCACGCATGGTGATTTCATTTTCTGTAGGATGGATAGATGGTGAAATAGGGTTGTTTCATACTTATAATAACATATCAGTATATGAGTGATACTAATGTTATTACTTCATAATTAAACAACTAAAGAAGAATATGTGGAAGAAGAAATAAAGATGAAAGAATTGGTAACGAGCATTACCTCTTCTTTGGAGCGCCTCTTTGAGACCTGCTCATAGGGCACTAAAATTTGTCTTTGAAGAAGACGAGGACCTCTAGGATGTTTCTAGGGAAGTGGAGAGGAGATATTTTCAGGGTTTGACCGCGCTTGACAGCCCAAAGTGGTGTGAGGAAGAGAGGGAGGAGGTGCCCTTTTATAAGGGAGGAGAGGGGCACCTTTGGAATAACAAAAAATATTATTTTATTATAAAGTCAAATTCGGGTTTTAATAGCTCCAAATTGATATATTTCGAAGATAGGGGGGGGGGGGATGGGTCGAAATACTCTCATCCAATATAATTTGGACATGTTTAGTTTATATTGTAACCTTATCATTTAGATTTAACTTTAAGTTAGATAATTTTACATTTACCGTGTCTTTTTGTGTTCTTACACTATAAGGTTAATAAACTTACTATAAGAAGCCAAACTAACCCCAAGTTGTTTTATATTAATATATATATATCCTTATCTAAGTCATTTGTCCGAACCATAGATTTTTAGGAATAAAATAACAATTAATAATATAATATTTGTTTTAAAAACTATTTTATGTCAATTTTGACACTATTTAGTAATTGATTTTTGTGAAAAACATAACAGAATTATTAGTTCGAAAAAAGTTAATTAAATCAATACTATCATGTCATATTATCCTAGAAAATTCGTGGAATTCATAAAAAGTCTCAGATTAAATTTATTTGGGTATTTATAACATCAATTATGTCAACTTTTCATTAATAAGATTATTACTGCATCATCTTTGTGTCATAAATAAATTAGATTATTTAATGTCAAAAAATTGTAAATAAAATACCATTATGTAGGAAATATTTTTATATTTCTAATGAATATTTATAGTCTAATTTATCTTATGTATTACCCTATATTAAAAATGGTTTATTTATTAAACATTGATTTTAACTATTTTAACCCTTTTTTAAATAAATTAATAATAAATGTCCTAATCTAATCAAAGTGGGACTAAATTGTCATATTTTATTAATAAGGTTGTTTTTGGTCGAATTACACTTATCCAATAGAATTAGTACATGAGTTAGGGTAATAATAAAATCATTTTTTACCCTTAATTACCCTATTTAATTTTAACCGTGGTAAAAAAAAGTAAAAAGTCACTATTCACCAAAAATTATTTTCATCTCATTGAACCACATTTCACCTACTGACATCAACCATGTCTCTCGGATTTTTGAAATTCCACTCACTGAAGCTGTAAAATTATGTTTTATGTAAATTTGCAAATTCTCCTAGGAGGTGGGTAAAAGACGTTGAGAAGTTAAATGAAATTTTTATATATCTAAAATTATTATAAAATTACTACAATGAATTACATTGAACTTATATAGGTATTATGTATCAATTTTTACCTAAAATAAATTTAAATAAAATACATAATTATTTAAATAAAAATTCGGTTTTTATATAGTAACCCAATGTTTTCACTATTCATCAAAAATTGAAAGTTTTCAGAAAAATACCAAAATTTCACCCTAGGCTAATTTCGATATTCTAAATCCAAAAATGATGTCCATTTTCAAAAATAAAATTTATAAAATTTCAAAAAGTGGGTATTACTATTCATAATGGCTAGTCTTAATAATATTTTAATAGCATATCGTTGTTTAGCGAAACTCGGTATTGCATACAACACACGCTATCGTGGAAGGTCGTCATTTCCTGTAGTGCAAGACAAGTCAGGGTTGCATGTTGTGCAAGATCCTTTTGGTGTAGCGTACAACAGAAGACATTAATGAAAGAATATTTTTCATAAAATCTTGGGGTGTTACAATCACCATTTGATATTTTTTCACCTTTTCATAGATATACTCCAATCCGAGGAAAATCAAGGGTCTATACTGTTGGATATTGATTGTACAACACTATGGTGGGTGGTCCATAACTCATCCCTAAAGTTAATTGATTTTGGAATGTTTTTGCAGGGCCAACATATTTTTTTTTGGAAAACATTTCTTAAATTTACATGCCATGATTATAAATGTTAGAATTGTATGATTATGCTCTTTTTAAATATGTGATTACTTGTTAGTGGTTACACCCACAACTCTATCCACCTCGGGTCGAAGGTTGTGCCATGGTTGGGTTTTTAGTGTTCTGAAAAATTAGAGCCACCGTTCGGGTGTCCTTTTATAAAACATCTTAAAGGTGAGCCTTCTTAAAATAAATGAATTGTTATTCATGAGAATTGCGTAATGGCATATAACATGTATGCTCACCACTTTACCCTCCTAAGGTATGTTCTTCCAAAAGATTTTCTAATGTGAAATGTAAAATGGAATGTATACTAAGTATATGACCTGGCCTTATTAAAATTAATTGAATAATGGATACATGTCAGTAGCACCCCTTCTATGTTGATGGAATGTAGCAGTGTGAACCTCAAGAATTGAATACGACTTAATGGCTAACTAAGACTTCATCAAATGGTTGAAACAATACATGGCCTATCATGACTAATGGAAGACAAGGCATGAACCAATAAATAAATGGTTTCAACACTACTTGACCAATCCACACTAATGGAAGGAAATACATAACCCAAGTAAATTGTTACATGATTAAAATGTCAAATAGGAATAGACTGACTCGAGATCGCCTTGGATTCTGAGAGAAGAATACCTTGGGTCTTGAAAACCCCCTTCCAATTCATGGATAAGGTTTTCTTAGTTGATACCAACCTAGACTCCAGTTCTTTTCTATTCCTTGGATGCCTGATATACTACCATAGGGTCCCTTTCTTCTTACACGATACCTTTGATACACTTCTTGGATCTAGAATTAACTAGTAGGTGCCTTTTTGAAACACCATAAGGACCAATGTTTGCATAGCCCCATTTTATCTTGGTCAATCACCTTGAAATCGGTAAGCACCTTATTATGGATGCCTTGGATTACACACCATGGAATACACTCTTACCCCTTAGTATGACTCATATACTTCTAAGATAGTTTTCAATAAGATTCATGTTACCTTGTTTATTACCCTATATCTCCCTCACTGGATATCATTTCTGGGTTTCCTTGTTATGTATTTGGGCTTTCACTACATATACTTTCACAAGGTTATTTTATTGCTGGAAATGCATCACATGAACTATTAACAATAAATAGAAATTACGGAATTAATTAACAGGTTACATGTTCAGACACCAACCAATGGCTGAAGCAGGTACATGGGTGTTTAGATATTTTTTACCAATTTTTTAAATTATATACATATTTCGATACAATACTATATTCCATTACATGAGCCAGATATTATATAAACCGTTGGTAGTGGCCCCAAAATATTTATCTCACACCCAATTCAGGCTCCTATTAGTACCCATAGTATATTTAATGGGTGATGGTATTGAAAAAGGGGAGTATACAACTTCCATCAATTGATTGTGGGTTGATAGTATGGAGCTTGATAGTAGATGACCGAGTGGGATATCGAGAGTCTTAGAGTAGCTTATTTTTCTTTTACCTTGTGGAACATGTAATGCTGGTTGTATTGTATCCATGTTTTCCAGTTTTCTAGTGACATGACATTACATCATCATTTATCCAGTTGGTACAGTTATTATTATTTTTGTCATTTATATATTTTATCAGTTTAATTCCATTGTTTACTTGTATAACATCCACATTTTACTATTAATTTTATTCCATCTGATGTTCTATACTCCGCTAATGGTGGAATAATATTTCCATGGACACACCGTAGCCCCTTGCTTCTAGTTAGAAACCTCTGGAGTTTGGGAAGATGCACTTGAGGCCTTGAGGCCCACTGGGCTCGGGGCACCCGTTAAGTGGCATCCTGGTATGGGTCGTCACATGATGGATGATTTATGATCTTGTGGCACACATAGAAATATATTATGATTGTGTGATGGGTGGGGATGAAATTATATAGACCTATAATTTATTGGTTAATGATGAATATCTCCTAATACAATAATAACTAGAATGTGGATTGATCCCATTTTATAAAGCATATTTTTCCAAAATGATAGTCTTGGGAGTGACCATTTACAATTGATATGGTAGAATGAGGAGTGAACCTAGTCCAATATGATATTCTTGATAATTTTTCATGACTAGGGAAATGATTTGAAAGATTATATTTATGAAAATGATTTTCTCTCATAGAACAGGTTCACTGATTAATTCATGATGATTTATTCCATGGTTTAATATTAATATATATGAAATTATGGGTATGGATTTTCAAATGTTAATACCATTTTCTCATACCATTATGATCATGTTATAATATAAATATTATTGATCTTTCCATTTTTACACTTAATGATCATATTATCTCTCCGTTTCTAATGGATTTAAAGCCCACACTGTGGTGTCATTACTTCCTCCGACATGAGTAAAATTAGAATTTATTATCCCAAACAGCCACTAAATACTAGTTCATAGTGGAGTTCGATTTTAGGGTCGAACCGATATGGGGTACACTATTTCGGATGTGGAATTCCAGGTTTTAGACCCGTAGGGGAGACATCAAATACTAAAAGAGGGGTTGGGATCAAGTCATGTATCTGGGTGAAGGATGGGTTTTTAACTCTAATCTTGGAAAGTTCATACAATTTTTTCTATGAAGCAAACATAGGTCCTTAGTTGGATTTCTTCATAGGAACATTTTTCTACATGGGCAGTATCTATTCCGTGGTCGGGAGATAGTTAACAAACATGGTGCATTATGTTTGGATTCTTAGGGAAGAAATCATCTGAGGGCAGTGATCATAGCCTAGTCTGCTCCAATTAAGATAGGTTTGTTCGCTTGAATGTATTGTGATCCAGGACGTTCACATAAATGGGTTAGAATATGGGTTTTATTCTAATTAAGAATTTAGTTATGTTTTCCATGTTTAGAATTAACATTACAAATAAGTGTTCAGATACATCGAACTTGATCCCTAACCCCAATGAATTTAGCTACTCATGATAGGGTTGTATGTAATTAATTAAAGGAAAGACAACATGATTGATGGATTGATTAACATTTATATAATTCAGATCATGAAAGGGGGTTTGGGGTAATGAAAAGAAAACATGCACAAGATAATTGATGACCTGAATTAAAATAGTTACATGTGAAAAAAAATTGGTATTTAATATAAATATAGAAATGGATTCAAGAATTCATTGAAGAATAGAATCTCAACAAATCCTGGATTAATAAAAATGAAAAAACACTAATAATTTGATTTTTTAATGGAGGGAGGTGAGAAACTCACAGAGAGTTGAGAGGGAGTAAGTTCTCATCCAAAAGATTCATGAAAAGGTCTTCCAATGCATTTATTATATTGTTATATTTTATCACGATGTATTTGAGAAGTACATGTTGTTTACCCTCGATACACAACATTTTCTAGTGATTCTGGATCTCCAGTGTGGTTCATGTTTCTCTCATGAGTTTATGATGTTTTACTAGGTACACGTCTTGTCCTGGGTGTTTAGGGCATGTACCTCATGTCAAGCTATTTTTTTCACATATCCTCACTTCTTTCTCGCTATCTTGTTTGATAGGAATCGTGACATGTCCTTGGTGTACACAATGTGTAGT
This sequence comes from Viscum album, assembly GCA_963277665.1. Taxonomy (NCBI): domain Eukaryota; kingdom Viridiplantae; phylum Streptophyta; class Magnoliopsida; order Santalales; family Viscaceae; genus Viscum; species Viscum album. The sequence goes on from OY728161.1 coordinate 436,238,390, forward strand.
AACTTATTTTCTTCAGGATTTGTGGTATGGTCCATACTTGGCTTCACGGCATGGGGAAGGCTATATTATTCAGGTACATGTTGTATATAGGTTAATCACATCATGTACTTGAAATTTTTTTCACTTCTTCTTCTTATCATCCTTGGATTGCTATGATATTTTTATTCTAGAAAAATTAGACACATACCACGTGCATTATTATGCAATTTAATGAAAAAACATAAAAAATTTATAAAAAAATGAATATATAAATTAGGATTATAAAATCCCACCACACTTGAATAATTGATTGACACCAATAAAAAAGATCTCAAAAAATATTTCACAAAGGAATAGAAATTTTTATAGAAAGAAATATTCTTTATTTCGATGAAATTAAAATTAGTTGTATGTTGAAAAGTAAATTTCTAGAATTATCACTACATTGAATGTTAATCATGCATCCTAGTCTATCTTTTTTAAAAAAACTCTATTCTTTTAATTACAACAATTTGATTATTCCAGATGTTCTATACCCAAGTTTAATATATCTCACCATGATTTTATCTCAACACCTAGGGTAAAAAATTTAAGTATATGTATGCTTGTACCCGGAGTACATGTTTCTTACCATAGTCTAGTAGTGGTTTTATAATCACCACTATGTAAAGAAAAGTATAAACGTAATCTTAAGGGCTTCAAAAATGAGGTTCTGATTACTCTGAGGCTATAGATAGGTAGGTAAAAAGAAAAAATCATGCTCAAAATTAGGGAAAACTCTAAAGTACAATGCATAGGTATAATGGAAAGTGTCATAATGTTCCTCCATTATGTGAGTCAAATTCAAACTCCATCATCTCAGGCTGGATCCATATATGTAAAAAGTATGTTTACAAAAATGATTCAATTCCCTTCCTTCTATTCTTCTTTTTAATTTTTATTTTTCAAATTTCATGCTTAGGATAGATCTCATATCCATCACCTAACCAAATATGATCCTTCAAGGTATTCTTAGGTCTGGAAAATGGTAATTTTTGACCTTCATTGTGCACAAACCATATCAATTTTTCTTTCTTTTATATTTTTAAAAGGAACAGAATAAGAATGAAATGTATTAAAAATAGATATGGATCATAGCCTCATTGTTAGGTAAGCACACTATGCATATCTAAAAGTGAGAGCATCCCATGCTGTCTGAATTCCTCCCCTAAACTTGTTCAAAAGTAACCTTAAGCATTGTACTGTGAGAATGGTAGGAATGGAAATGGTCTTTAAATTGATTTATCCTAATAGGTCATTAATGGAAAATATGGGCTAAATGAATGAAAGATGTCAGGTGGGTCTCTGAAAAAGTGGATATCAAAGAATACATTAATCATTTTAATTTTATAATTGTTTAGTCATCTCTTTCATAAGATCTCAGTACATGTTCTAGCAGTTTAACATGTCCAAAGTACCTCTCATGATATATTCTCAAATAAGAATATGAAATTTAAGGATTATAGTCCTCTTGGGTGGTGAGAATAAAAAATAAACATCTAATTACTATGCGCATAAATCCTATGTAATGGTTCAATTAATCATAATTTCAAATATTTTAAATTTGAATTAATTATCAAAACTCATAAATCATCCTTAACATGTCTAATCATGAATAAAATATTGTTTTAACAATTTTCCACTTATCTTTTTCTTTAATTACAAGGGCATAAATGTTTTCAACTTTTAATCATGATTATAATTTTTATAAATCCTTCCTAGACAAGTGATAAGAAACAAAAATTCAAGTGTATCTTCGGTGATATTTTGATAAAACCCCCACACTTGTAAAGGGAAAGTGTCCCTACTATCCATGAAATGAATGTGGGAGAGCTATAGGTATGAATGTTTTTTTAAATAGTTTTAAAATCGAATGTTTGAAAGTTTTAAAATAACATGGAATTGAGATCTCTCTAGTGTAAGTGGTATGCCATATGTTTTTTTCTAGTTATCATAGAATTTAATCTATTGAACCAAAAAATAGGTGAGAAATGAAATCCTACACTTCATAAAACACATTATTCCATAGGTATAATCCTTTTTGAATAGTATATAAAAAAGGAAGGCCATAGAGTGAGAAAAAATGATTCTAGTTTTATTCAAATTTTGAAAAATTTTATGTTATGTTCAATGAAAGACACTAAATTAAAAGTAAAAAGAAAATGAAAATGACATGAAAATGATGACAGAAATAAACACCAGATGAAAAAAGGGATTCCTCCCATAAATTGCTAACTAATCTTCATCATCCAGAAAAGTGGATAGATATTTTTGTTAGTCAATCCATCATCTCAGATTCTCCTTCACCTCTTACAGCTACTAGAGGCCATTTCATCTCGGTCTTGTGGTCTCTCTAGAGGATTAATCAATTCTGGTGAAGACATGTGAGAATAAATGAGGAACGTTATGAATATAATCATTGGTCATGTTGACTATTGGTGTTCATGGATTTCTATTGTGATTTTCTCAAGTTTTTGAACATTTTCATCTAGTCACTAAATCCGTTGATGTTTGAGGATAGAAGATGTGAACAATCCATCGGAGATTAGGGGTAACTTGTTATATCTAGACATAGATCAAAAAAGAAAACGAAATAAATTATGATCAAAACAAATGATGTGAAATGAAAAATACCATTTATATAAATAAATAGAATGTCTGTAAAAAGATCGGTAAATAAAATTATAGAAAAAAATATCCAGCCTGAATACTAAAAAATTCCTAAAATCCCCAAAATATAGAAAAAAATGACAGTCAATGGTATGAGATAGAATTATCCTCTAGTGTCAGTCCACTGCCTGGGGTCATGATCATGTTTCCGGACAGATCATTGTCAGCATCAATAGTGGTAGAGTATTGAGGGAAAACTCATTTGGATGGTGGGGTGGTGATGATAGGTAAGTGGGTTGGGGTAGGAGGAGGTGATGTACTAATTCATATGGGATAAGTGGGTCTCGAAATTGGATCAACAATGGGAACCTCAGGGATTGGTGCAATAGATAACTCTTTACCTTTCTAGGCCTCCTATTATATTAATACCTGCAGAGAAGAAGGGTCTGTATGGCCCAGAGGAAGGTCATAATGGAATTAAGGGGTGGGTTAATGATGGAAGATGATGGTTTGGTTGGTTTGGTTGAAGGGTATGGGGTTAATGTGGTGGGATAAATGAATGGAAGATAGAGGTGGGTCAATATATTGCGCAGATTCTCCAGAATAGACTGATAATCACCCCAAAAATCTATTGGGGTTTGAAGTGTGGTGGTGGGATGGAGAGGGTGTGGTGGTTGTGGTGGAGGTGGGAAATTATGGGGTAGGATGGGTGGTGTACTAATGTTGGGTAGGGGTTATGTTGATGTTGTATTTTTTGTTGCTCTTTTGTGCTCCTCTGGGGTGGCCTCTTGGAATTCAAGTGACCAAAAGTAAAGGGCATCCTCCCTATCTAGAATATACATCATTTGACGCATCACAAAATCTATCTTCTCTATGTGACATAGTAAGGTGAGGGTTGAGATGCATCTAAGATGACCATGTACTTTGCTAAGTGGGTGATAAAGGAGCCTCCCATGAGTGTGACTCACTTTCACTGGGTCTAAACCATGAAATACTGAGTGAACTGGGACACCATGTTTATGTGTGGACCACCCATAGAATCTACATGAATAATAATGTCGTGATGGCTGACACTTAAATGGGTCACATTTTGGGCGATCCATCCATGTCCCATGGCTCTATGAAACATGTGAAACACTGGGATCTTCAGCCTAGTTCTCTTGGATAGGCGAGGGCTATGAGGCAAATGGGGGTCACGAGTGATAAAAGTACATAGCTCTAGTTCTTCCTCTTGTGATGGTTTCATAAGTAAGGTGGGATAAACATATGAGATGATGAAATCCTCAGTATAGTTGCCGAACCTAACTATAAATTTGGTGAACTAAACCTCCAGGGGTCTACCACCTAGTCTGAAGTGCAGACAGTCAATGGAGATCTCGAATATAGCCATGAACTCTGGGAATAACTCCCAAAAGTCTCCTCCGAGTCCTCAATAATACTATCGATACGTAAGGTCCCGAGGATATCCATGATGGAATCAACTAGTTTGTGTTTCGTGAGGATGCTCATATCCAGCGTCTTGTTTTTCCATGTTGATTGGATTGCATCTGAGAAAGATTAACTCAGTGCGCGGGTTTTGTGAAACAAAGAACTGGGTGTAGGATCTCATCACTTATAAGGAAATGGTGCTTTGTTGTAGACTTCGATTGGATGTTTGATGATGAAGTGGTATAGCATGGGCCAGATGGGGAGGAATAGGGTTATGATGAAAGTTGTGGTTGTTTGGTTCACACAATGGATGTAGGTGGGCGGTGTGCAGGTTTCTGTGCAGTGAGCACATGAGGGAAGGGGAGGGGTGTAATGACCCAGAATTTTGAATAAATTTTGTTTCCTAATTTTTGTGTGTTATTTTATTTTATACTCAACAAATCTATTTTATTTAATAGAATGATTATAATTAAAATGAGACAGTTGGGTTTCGACTGTTATATGACTATTGGTCAATATCACGGTTGGAAACTAAATGTTGTGATTATTGTCTATAAATACAATTGATCTTGGTTAATAAATATAGAAATAAGATCTGATGGCCTCATCTAGCAGTATCGGGACGATCGAATCCCATCTGACAAAACTTGGGAAGGAGGTAGCACCATTGGGCTTTAATATGGACCAAACCCTCGCAGAAATTCATCGTGTAAAACTAGAATAGAATCGCCTTCACGAGAAGTTCAAGATGATAAGAATCACCACTTGGGCAATGTTGGCTGACCCACCCCAATATTCTTTCTACTTAGCACTCCTAACACATAGATCATATGCTGGTATTATAAGGGGCTATGTAATGAGACCGTATCTCCCTTATGCAATCCTTTGATAAATAAAAAAATAATGATTTCTTCTTACGGTGAAGTTTGTGATTTTTCAAATGTCCGGATAAATTTCGGATTTATATTATTGATGAATTGTGGAAAAAGGATATTTTAAAATATTTATGTAAACCATAAATAATTAATGATGTGTAATGATTTTCAAAAAATGGTCTTCTTCAAATGTGTTCATTAGGAAATTTTGAGTCTAATAAGATCAACATAATTTTTTGTTCAACAGTATTTTATGACTAGTGATCCATGCATAGGATTAGTAATATGACCAAATAGATTAGTAGTCTCACTTAAAGAATGTTGTAATATAATATAGGCACCTTGATTATGTAATGTGATTGAATAAAATAGGTAAATAACTGCTTTAGAAATTATTAGTCAAGTATTATTTTTTCAGGTGATTATTGTTTTTTAAATAAAAATTAAATTTAATGTATTTATAAAATTATTTTTATAAAATTGAGTTTATTTCCGAATTCGGAGAATCGATATTATGTTAAGGTAATTTTTGGGGATTTTTCGGAAAAAAATGAATTTTCGACGAATAATGTTTTTATTTAAAAAATAAATTAAATAAATTTTTAATTTTTTTTATAATATGGAATTTATTTATTAATTCAGATCATCGATATTATGTTATGTTGAATTGTTGGGATTTTTCTGAAAAAGTTGAAATTTCAGTGAATTGTAAAAAGACAGTTTTAGGGTTTGGTATGTCTAATGTCATCATCACTATGTCATGATGATGTCATGAGATATTTTATGGTATGGTCTACTTATGAATAGTAATATAAATTATGAGTTGTCCCAAGTGGCCAATACCATGAGGAAATACCATTGGTTTTTCCAATACAAACGATGCAGTGTCCCTTGGTATTAAATTCCTTGTCCCCTCACTTCCCCTATAAATACCAAGCCTTTCTATCATCCATTCCATTCCAAAATCCTCCTCATCTATTATCTGGTCTCCTTAACTCCCATGGAGTCCTCCCAAGGTGCCCTCAAGCCCCCCACGGTACCAAACATCATGATTTTGAAGTTATTCTTCAAGGTAAGGGATCATACCTCTCTCTTTCTTTTCAAGTACTCTCGTTTATGTTATTTATTTTAAGCCCCATGTTCATATGATGGAGGTGTTATATTATATTCATAGTACTGAAATTTTCATTTTCATATAATTTTATTCCCCCTCTTTCTCTCATCATTTCATTTTATGAATGTTTAAGTGGCGTCGTTAGGCTGCCGAATTTTTTAAAGGGATTCTTTCACCCTTCTCATTTTCAAAGTTCTATTTTCATGTCAAGTCATTCAATTTCCTTTTTATTATGTTGTGGAATTATCTCTATATCCATCATACTTTACTTTTATGTTCATATTATGAGAGACCATATTTTATCTCATCAATTCTTATTTCAGAAGTTTTAAGTGACGCCGTTAGGCTGCAGAATCTTTATAAGAGAAATCTTATTTTTGTCTTCCTTTCATGTTTTTCATTTCATATGGTATGCCTTTAAAATTTCATTACCATGTTCTTGTATCCTTTATATTCAGTCCCTCTAATGTTTTTTGGATCATTAATGAGTGGGTAACTTATGTCCCCACTCTTTTCAATGTTTTCTAAAACCCTGTAACATAGCTGTTATGCTACAGATTTTTCTTGTCAAAATGTATCTCTCTTTTGCTCAAATTATTTTATTTTCTTATGTGAATACTCAAAGACCTTTATTCTATAGGTGTCTTCACATATATATCAAAATTTTCTATTTTAATTCTGGGATTTACATACATGAATCCCTCTTTCCTTTTCCATGGGATTAAAATGACATATAGATCATGTCTTAAAAGCATTTTTTAAACCGTTATGATTATGAAATGAAACTCATTTCTTTTATGATATACGGGTTATTTATGAAAATTTGATGATGATATATGTGGATCACATGATAATAAAGACAAATTTAAGGGTGCGCCTTGATATCACTCCAATTCATTGGGTAAAGACTTAATTTCTAGAGAAGCCCATTTTATTGATACCTTGGTGAATAACATTGGTTAATTTTTAATGAAACCATGATGATGGACCTTGGTGAAACAGAAATTTCTGTCTATGTTAAATGTTGTATCCACATCTTTATGTTATGAACCACATTATTTTTATTATGATATGCCTCATGATCTCTTTCTCATGCCTTAATGTTATTTATCATGACCTTATGGATGTATCTCAAGTTCACATGTAAAATGTTTCTCTTGTTTCCCTTACTAGGACTTCTGCTCACCCTTTCCTTTGATGTATGCTCCCAGGATATAAGATGTTGTTATTAACATAGGATTAACAATGAATAATTCTTTCAAGTGTTTATGAAGAATGTTTTATGTCATCCTATATTAAGTTCCTCATTTCCAAGACACTAAACCTTAAAGATCCTTTGTTTTGTTTAATGTAATGAATGTTTATGTGATTAAAAGGTTGGATGTCGTAGTTGGTATCAAAGGATGGTTTAGTTATTTTTGGAAATTAGGATATGAAAACATTAGGTATAACCCTATATAAATGTTTAAATATAGGAAATATTCCTGGTATTTTGGCGATTATCGAGTAAGTGGTTGCCAAAAAAATAAATCCATGTCTGGATACGAACAAGAAGAGGTGGCTCTGGAACAGATGCACCTAGGAGTGAAAAATCTGACAAGGTGTTTCGGGATTCAACTGTGGTAACCTGGTGCACGACAATGAGCCTTCTTGCACTCAGGGTTTGACACTCCCAGAGGATATGATTTGGTAAATTCATAAGCTTATTATGAACCATTATTAACTGAAAAAAGATAAAATAAAATAAATAATCAGATAAGAATTTATGATCATGGATAACCTAGATTGGAACATAGGGGATAATAAGTTAGGATATGATTTCCTTCTACAAGTTTATCCTTTTATGCTTAATGTTTCCTTTTCATGATTATTGGCTAAGTATTTAAGCCCCCTAATTATACTTACTTTTCTTAGTTAATGGAAGGAAATAGAAGAACATGTCTCAACCACCAATGTGATAGGCAATGTGGTGATTCCCCTATTAATATGATAGATATGGTGAGAGATCAAGTTGAACATATTTTTAATATGCCAAACCATCTATCAAAGATCAAAATTAACAATTGCTACCTAGTTGAATTCCCAAATTCATCAAGGAAGAGAAAGATGAAGTCTCAAAGATGTTCATCTGATAAAGGTGATAAGGGAAAGACGACACATTTTCCTTTGTAAAAAAAGTGTGGAATGAGGCACTGAGGAAAATGTCACAAAGGAACCCATAAATGTTTTATGTGTGGGGTGATAAGGCATAAATTATTCAATTTATTTAAAAAAAATGGATAATGTGATGAATGGAGATAAGGTTCAATCTAATGTACAATATACTATTCAATGTCATAAATGTTGTGAAGTTGGACATAATCCAATGAGATTATCTCTTATAAGAGATAAGAATCATGATGAGCATCAACAATGTTCAAGGTCAAGGGAACAATGAAATTCCTATGCTGAGATGGATCATGATGACTAAAGTACATGTATCTTCTTCAGAATAATTGTCTATGTCATGTTGTATTTTTGTTCATTCTCTATAAGCATATCTTTAATGTTTTCTAAGAGCATCGAGTCAATACCTAAGATGGTTTAATATTATTATGGAAAAAATCTATTATTATGTATCACGTGTTGATGTTGTGAAGTTATTCTTATTAAAAAATGATTAGGGGATTAAAAGATGAATATTATTATGGTAGCTGTTCACTAATTCTAGGAACCATATATGATCAAGGTAAATAGATTACTATGGTATTTTCTTTGAGAAGTAAATTTTGAATTATATTTTGTAAAATAGATGAATATATGGTGAAATTATGGTAATTTAAGTAAATTATGGAAATAATTAACCTATCTTGGGGAAAATGTGTTTTGGTTAGTTACTTTTGTTATAAGATGTTAAGAGTGGTTGATGTTGTTTGGAGATGAAAGATAAAGTTTATCTTGGAATACTATGTTATCAAATCCTTCTTATATTTGGGTTTCAATCTTAATTTGGATTATTTTGAGGAATTTTAAGGATAGTTATTTATGGAATGTTCTATGATGATCTTTGGGTAGTACCACATAATTTTGATGATTAAAAGTAGATTCCCTACCTGTGCGGTTCTTTTTTTTGAAGAGTTGTTTTCTCTTTCCCTTTTTATTTTTAGGATAATGTTTAAAGATAGAATAAATAGATAGTTAATCTTTTGTAGGTTATGTGAATTTCTAGAAGATGATTCTTGTGCTTTTTATGTGACCAAGTCCCTTTGAATGCTCATTGTTTGGAGAAAAAATTAGTCTGGGTCGAAACTTATTAAAGGGTTAAACACTACATTATTTTCAGTATATTTCCTTATGTTTTTTTTCAATGTAGTAAATGAAATCATCAAAATTATGAAAGTGAACATAAAACAAAAACTTTGTCAGTTTAAATTTCCTACTGGGTAATCAAATACTGTTTAACACATCATATGTTTTTGATTTTATAGTGGTGAACTTTCTCCTAATCATGTTTTCTATCACTCTCCATCAAAACATGACACTTTGTTTTATCCTCCATATCCATGTTTTCCTATATGGAATCCTTGTATGGGTTAACTAGGTGAAACTTTGTACTTACCATTATTTCTTTTAAATTAATAGTTTTATTGACTCTTTTTCTGATGTGGGACGTTCAATGAAATTTCCAAGCCCAATTTTAAAAATTGCAAGGATGTAATTTCATAAGGGTGGAAAATGTAATGACCCGAAATTTGGAATAAATTTTGTTTCCTAAATTTTGTATATAATTTTATTTAATACTCATAAATACAATTTCATTTTATAAAATGAGTATAATGAAAATGAGATTGTTCGGTTTTGACTGTTATGTGATCTTTGGTCAAAATGACCGTTGGAATCTAAATGTTATGATGATTGTCTATAAATACAAGTGATCTTGGTTAGTTAATATAGAAAGAAGATCTGATGGCCTCATCCAGTAGTCTCAGGCCAATCTAAGCCCATCTAACAGATCTTGGGAAGGAGGTAGCAGCATTGGGCTTTGCTCTAGACCAAACCCATGCTTAACTTCATCGTGCAAAATTGGAACGGAATCGCCTTCGCCAAAAGTTCAAGCTGATAAAAATCACCACTCATGCAATGTTGGTCGAGCCGCCCCAATATTATATCACATTTTCACACCTTAAACTTAGATCCTATGCTGGTGTTATAAGGGTTTAATGGCCCAAACTTTACATAAATTTTTATTACTTCAGAATTGAATCATACTTATTACTACATATAACAAAATCATGGTTGGACCGTATAGGTATAGTGTCTTTAGAAACTGGGAATCATAAACAACTGGTTCTTAAAGCATCTACATTGTCTCCTGTTTATTTCATCATATCTAGAGTCCCTTTTAAAATATCATACTTAATACCCTTCTTCCTGACCTGGGGAAAAGAAAACATACAAAAGGGTGAGCTCAAATGCTCCGTAAGGGTAAACAAAATAAATATCAATCACATCATATTAATAATAACATAACATTTTGGAAATCATAACTTGCAAAAGAGATCATAATTTCATAACATGGGATAAATCATAGTAGTGAAATGTAATCCGAATAATCATAACATAAAACATGAAATTTATTGGCATACACACATAATCATAGAAAATAATTTCTTATTAGTCAAGAATCATTTCCAAGACTATCCAAGCGGTCAGTGTCTATTTCTGAACCGAGTTCACTCCTCGTTTTAGTCATGTATCACTGAACCTGATTAACCTTTCGTTCTATCCATGTTTATCTAATGAGAAATAAATCTTTACCCAATTCATTGGAGGGAGATATAGGTCCCACCCATCTCATAATGATACCATTTTTATGTGTTCCACAAGATCATAAATCATACATAATAGCATAACCCATGTAATAAAAATGGGATTCTTAAACATCATGCCATCATAATATAATCCATATAAGATAAAAAGGCATAATAAAAATAATTCCATCATAACATAATCAAATCAATGTAAAAACAGGGATAGAAACAGAACCCTATATTATCTTAGATGGAGAATAATTTTGATAAAACGCTTGAACTCCATTCTTGAGGAAAATATCCTTTTTTACTTCAAAAACATTTTTCCTTTAATAAAATGTCATACAATTTAAAACTAAAAGATGTTGATTAATAATTAACATGAAAACTTGTAAAGGAAGCTTCATTGAAATAGTGTTCTAAAAGCCCATTTAGGCCGTATAAGTTAAAAAAACCTTCTTCTCGTACTTTGGTTGGAAAAGTCAAAAAGTACCTCATACTAAAAACAACAAAAGATTCCTTTCATATATTTTACTAAAAACTCACAAAAGGGTAAAATTGGATTTAAAAAATTATAGGAGGATAGAAATAATATTACATATTTAGGAACCATGGATGTGGATGATAAATATTCCCCAGTAAATTCTGAAGTATAAACAATCTCAAATAAAAATGAGATTGCGATATTTTCCCTTACCATAGGTCTGAATTGCTTTGTACATGTCCGAACCTCATGTATAATGATTTAAATAATGTTATTTACTTGTTAAAGAGTCTAAATCATTGTTATGATATCATATATGGTCATATTCTCATCTTCTTATTAGTAATATTTCATTGCTACTTGTTATTCGGGTGTTTATTTCTTTTTGTTCTTGTGTTTGTTTTGTCAAATAAATTATTATTCTTATTTTTAGTTTATAGATACCTCATTTCCAGAATTTTATTAGTGTTATATATATCATATTTATTTATTCAATTCATTTATATAATCATTATGCAATGAAGATCATGTAGAACGAGTATCATCACATCGTGGAGACGGTAGGCCGTACGTACACACGAGCGATGATATCATTCCCATGATCGTGGAATTGTATTGAAGTGTTTGTATACTGTTTAAGAATAAATATCACATTACAATAATCATATATAGTAAATATTTACACAATTATACCCATCCAAGTAAGGTGGTGGTGGAAAATAGATTACACTATGGCGTGGAGACGGTATTCGGTACGTACGCACGCGTGGTGACTTCATTTTCCATATGATGGATAGAAGGTGAAATAGGGTTGTTTCATATTTATTATAACATATCAATATATTAGTGATACTAATGTTATTACTTCATAATGAAACAACTAAAGAAGAAGAAGTAGAAGAAGAAATAAAGTTGAATGAATCGGTATCAGACATTAACTCTTCTTTGAAGCGCCTATTCTTATCCTCCTCTTAGGGCACTAAAGATGTTCTTTTAAGAGGAAAATGAACTATAGAATATTACTATGGAAGTTGAGAAGGGAAATGGGCAGGGTTTGGCAGATCTTAAAGGCTCTAAGTGGTGTGAGGAGGAGAGGGAGGAGGTGCCCTTTTATAAGGGAGGAGAGAGGCACCTTAGGAAAAGCATAAAATATTGTTTTATAATAAAGTCATATTCAGTTTTTAATAGCTAAAAATTGATTTATTTTGAAGATAAGGTGGGTATGGGTTTAAATCCTCTCAACCAAAAGATTTTAGACAAGTTTAGGTTACTATGTTACCTTATCACTTAGGTATAACTCTAAGTGAAATTATTTAACTTTTACCGCGTCTTCTTGTTTTCTTACACTATATGGTTAATAAACATACTATAACAAACCAAAAGAACCCCAAGTGGTTAGTTATTAATATATATAACCTTATCTATGTAATTTTTCCTAACCTTAGATTTTTAGGAATAAAATAAAATAATATTTGTTTTAAAAACCATTTTATGTCAATTTTGATACTATTTGGTATTTGATTTTTGTGAAACTCATAACAACATTATTAGTTAGAAAAAATTTAATTAAATAAATAAAAATATTTCATAATAACCTATAAAATTATTTTAATTCTTAAAAAGTATCAAATTATATTTATTTGGGTATTTATAATATTAATTATGTTAATATTTTTTTAATAATGTAATTATTGCATCATCATTGTGTCATAAATAAAATACATTATTTAATGTCTAAAAATTATAAATAAAATACCATTATGTAGGAAATATTATTATCATTCAAATGAATATTTATAGTAGAATTTATGTTCTTTATAACCCTATATTAAAATTGTTTTAGTTATTAAACATTGATTTTAAATATTTTTACTCTTATTTAAATAAATTAATATTAAATCTACTAATCTAATCCATGTGGACCAAAAGGGTCATATTTTATTTGTAAGGTTGTTTTTGGTCGAATTAATCATATCCAATAGAATTAGGACATGTGTTAGGGTAATAATAATATCATTTGTACCCTTAATTACCCTATTTACTTTTAACCGTGGTAAATAAAAGTAAAAAGTTACTACTCACCAAAAATTATTTTTAACTTATTGAAAAACATTTTACTACCTGATATTAACAGTGTCTCTCAGATTTTTAAAATTCCACTCATTGAAGCGGTAAAATTATGTTTTATATAAAATTTCAAACTCTCCAAAGAGGTGGGTAAAAGACTGTGAAAAGTTCAATAAAATTCTTATATATTGAAAATTATTGTAAAATTACTCCAATGAATTACATTGAATTTATATAGGTATTAAGTATCAATTTTGAGAAAAGATAAATTTAAATAAAATAAATAATTATTTAAATAAAAAGTCAGTTTTTAAATAGTAACCTAGTATTTTCACCATTCATCAAAAAATTGAAGGTTTTCAGAAAAAAACAAAAAATTCACCCTAGGACAATTTTAACATTCCGAATCCAAAAATGTACTCCATTTTGAAAGATAAAATTTATAAAATTTCAAAAATTGGGTATTACTATTCATAACAGCTAGTTTTAATAATATTTTAATATCATATCGTTGTTTAGTGAAACTCGGTATTGCGTACAACGCAAACTATCGAGGAATGTCGTGATTGCGTGTAAACCAAGCCAAGATATTGTTGTGTGTAGTGAATTATTCTTTTGATGATGTATATAACATAAAAACAAAATGTTTCTCATAAAAACCTCGGGTGTTACATTCTACCCCCTTAAAATGAATTTCGCCCTCGAAATTCGTCACCTCGTAACAAAAAGATGATGATACCTATCCCTCATTATATACTGAAGCTCCCATGTCGCTTCTTCTAATTGATGGTTCCTCCATAAATCTTTCACCAAGATAGTGGTCTTGTTCTGTAGGACCTTTTCTCTACTATCCAAAATCTCTATCGGTTGTTCTTCATAAGAAAGATCTTGCTTTAGCGGTACAACTTCTAAGCTAAGTACATGTGAAGGATCCGGAATGTACATTCTCAGGATAGTACATGGAACATATTTTAAACTTGAGAGAGATTAGGTGGAAGCGCCAATCGGTAAGCTACCTTCCCAATACGATCTAGTATTTCAAAAGGACCGATATACCTAGGGCTCAACTTTCCCTTTTTTCCAAATCTCATTACTCTCTTATAAGGAGATATTCTTATGAAAAATTTATCACCCACCTCAAACTCTAGGTCTTTTCTTCGGTTATCGCCATAAATTTTTTGTCGAATCTGAGCTTCTCTTATGTGTTGTTGAATAGATCTGACCTTTTCTGCCATCTCATCAACAAGATCAGGTCCTAATAGATTTCTTTCCTCAACTTCCTCCCAGCAAGTTGGAGTTCTGCATTTCATTCCATATAGAGCTTCATAGGGATCCATCTGAGTACTGGAGTGAAAGATATTATTATATGAAAATTTCACCAAAGGTGGGTGTTGATCCCAACCACCTTTGAAATCCATAGAGCAATCTCTTAACATATCTTCTAGAGTTTTAATTGTTCTCTCAGACTGACCGTCTATCTATGGATGATAAGCAGTGCTGAAAATCAACTCTGTATCCAGAGTATGCTGAAGAGTTCACCAAAAATTTAAGGTAAACCTCGGATCTCGATCAGATATAATGGAAAGTGGTACTCCATGCAATCTTACCTCTTATTTTACATATATCAGGGAAAGCTGATCCAGAGAGAAATATTCTCTAATAAAAATGAATTTTTATGACTTCTTAAGATGATCAACTATGACCCATATAGAATTATATCCTTTGAATGTTTTAGGAAGTCCGGTGACAAAGTCCATAGTGATGTTTTCCCATTTCAATTCGAGTATGGGTAATGGTTGTAACATCCTCTTAGACTTCTGTCTCTCAGCTTTAACTTGCTGACAAACAAGGTATCGAGAGACATATTCAGCAACATCTCTTTTTATGCCATCCCACTAGAATTACTCTTTCAGGTCCTTATACATCTTCGTGCTTCCATGATGAATATAGAATGAAGAACTATGAACCTCATCCAACAACACCTTCTTTATTTCTAGGATGGGAGGAACACAAACCCGATTCTTGAACCTTATTATCCAATCACAATCAATGTTGAATTCAGGAACATTTCTCACCTTCTTTTGTAACTCTACATCTTCTTTTTGTACCTCTTTAATCATCAAATGTATAGATGGTTGAACATTCCCTTAATAAAGATAAGTTTTCCCCTCCAATTATAATTCCAAGATCCATCCTTTGTAAATCCATAAATATTGGATCTTTTGTGATCGTCATCATGGATAAGCTTGCATGTTCTTTTCGACTTAATGTGTCTGCTACCTTGTTTGATTTCCCAGGGTGATAATTAATTGAGCAGTCGTAGTCCATAACCACCTCCAACCATCTTCTTTGGTGCATATTCAGGTCCTTTTGTGTTGAAAATATACTTTACACTTTTATGATCAATATAAATGTCACACCTTTCACCATATGGATAATTCCTCTAAATAGTTAATGCAAATATCACCACAACTAACTCCAAATCTTGAGTTGGGTAAATTTTCTCACGGATTTTCAACTATCATGAGGCATAATCTATCACAATATCATTTTTCATGAGAACACACCCCAGTCCCTTCTTGGATGCATCACTATAAATCACAAACCTTTCTCTACTACACGACAGTGTGAGCATAAGTGCATTGGATAAACTTATTTTTAACTCCTTGAAATTATCATCACACTCCTCCTCCCAAACAAACTTAACTCCTTTTCGAGTCAACCTGGAGAGTGGATTAGATAATCTTGAAAAATCATTCACAAAACTTCGATAATATCCAGACAATACAAGAAAACATCAGATCTCACTTACTGGTGTTGCCCTCGACCATCTTTCGATAAACTCTGTTTTCTCTAGATCCACAGATATCCCCAATTTTGAAATTATGTGACCCAAAATTAAACTTTTTGATGCCAAAATTTACACTTGGTAAATTTGGAATGAAGCTTCTCTTTCCTCAGGGTCTTTAATACAATTCTCAAGTGATCTTCATTTTATTCCATGCTCATTGAATAGACAGGAATATCATCTATAAAGACTACCACAAACTGATCAAGATAGTCTCTAAAGACTCTATTCATTAGATCCATGAAGAATGCAGGGGCATTAGTAAGACCAAATGACATCACTATAAATTCATAGTGTCCATACCTTGTACGGAAAGACGTCTTTATTATATCATTTTTTTACCCTTAATTGAGGATACCCTGAACAAAGATCAATCTTCGAAAGGTATTGACCTCTGCATAGTTGGTCAAATAAGTTATCAATGCGCGAGAGAGGATATTTTTTCTTGATAGAGATCTTGTTATGTTCTCGATAATCAATGTAGAGTCTCATTGATCCATCGTTCTTCTTATCAAACAGAACATGTGCTTCCTAAGGTGACACACTAGGGCGTATTAATCCTTTATCAATATTCTATTGGAGTTGCTTCTTCAATTACTACAACTCAATTGTGTCCATTCTATAAGGTGTCTTTGAAATTGGAAAAGCACCCGGTACAAGTTCTATTGAAAACTCATATTCACGATTTGGTGGAAGACCTGGAAACTCCTCTTGAAAGGCATCATCAAACTCTCGTACAATGGTGTATTATTAGTCGTGAGTTTCTCTCCACCCATTTGAGATAAATAAAATTCATTTAGTGGAATCAAGACCCATAAGATGGAACACATTTACACTAGCAGGTTATGTTCATCCATACATCGATAGACGATCAGAGATTGATCGAGAATATGAAATGTGACTTCCCTTTGGAAATTTATATGGGATCCATATAAATAAATCCAATACATTCCAAGTATCACACCAAATTCCACTATAGGAAGGATCACAAGATTTACAGGAATCACTTTCCCACAAACTTCAATTGGAGAAGAATTATAGACTTTTGATGCCACTGTTGTGCCATTAGGTGTTTTCACAACTAACTTGACATCTAATTGTTGAGGTAATACGGTGATACCCTTAGAAATTTTTTTTGAAATAAATGAGTGGGTGGATCCATAATCAAATAAAACATTTACTACTTTAGAGTGGATGGTAAGTGCACCTTTCACCACTTCCTTATCGTACTCCACATCGCTGATAGAAATTGCATGTGACTTTCCTTTGTCTCTATCATTAAGAGTTTGTTGGCATCGATCATCATCAACAACCCTTGGATTAGGGAATTGATTAGCATAATGCCCCATTTCCTTGCACTTGTAACATTGATGTGTAGGAGGTGAACTCTGTGTAGCCTTTTCTTTGTTCGCATCACTAGACATCTTCTTCCCATCATTGCGGAATTCAAATTCACGATGACCTTCCTTTCCACATTAGAAACATTTACTTGTCCCATTAAGACAAATCCCTCCATGTTTCTTTCCACACTTTTAGCATAAGGGAAAACTCATCTTCTTTTCAGTGTGGTCTTTAGATCTCCCTTTGAATTCCATTTTCCTCTTCTTATAAAACACATATGACTAATGGGTTACTCTAATCTCCATCTCAACCTTGAGAGCACATCGAACGATTTCCTCATATCTATTGAAGTCCCTTATGGATAACACCCTTCAAAGACTTGGTTTTAAGCCACTAAAGAATCGGTCTATCTTACTCTCAGGTTGGATAATAATCCCAGAAGTGTACCTTGGAAGTCTTGTAAAATTTTCTTCGTAGGTACCAACAGATTCATCATCCTTTTTCTTTAGTTCAAGAAACTCCTTCTCCATCTTTGTTCGAAGAATATGAGGGATTTACTTATTGAAAAATAAGTTCTGGAACTCATCTCATTCCATGGACTCAATTTCGTCCCTTTGCCTCGTATTCTAAATAATATTCCACCATTGATCAGGTTCACCTTCCAAACAATAAACTGCTAAGATGACTTTATCATGTTCAGAACATTGAAGAACTGAAAATATCTTTTAAGTGGTACTGATCCATTGTTCAGCCACTAATGGATCAGTAGAGCCGCTGAATGAGGGTGGACGCTGCCTCATGAAGGATTCAATAGAATGTTGCTCCATCCTTTGTGAATTTGGAAGTCCTACTTGATTCATATCTTGAAATCGTTGTGTGAGAATGGCTACAAGATTTTTCATTCCAGCTCCAATAACGTTTGGTTGCTCAGGGGGACAATCATTGCATTGCCCGTCACATTCAGCATTAACACAGTTCCTTTGGGTTCCAGCCATTGACTAAAACCAATAAGCATAGTGTGAGAAACACTAATCATTATAGGAAAACCACATAATCAAGAATAAAATTTCACACTTAAGGTCTTATCATAGGTTATTCATGGCCATTTCAAAAACACTAAGATTGTGTTCAATGCTTAGATATATCCAAAGGGTTCTTAATAAGGCTTTCACATCCTAGTTTCCAAAGGTTTACTATACCTTTCCTCTGATACCAACTATAACGACCCATAAATTACATACATTGTTATTACTTCAGAATTGAAGCATAATTATTACTACATATAACAAAAACATGGTAGTACCATATAGGTATACTGTCTTTAGAAACTGGGAAACATAAACAACTGGTTCATAAAGCATCTACATTATCTCTCGTTTATTTCATCATATCTAGAGTCCATTTTGGCATATACTACTTAATACCCTTCTTCTTGACCTTTGGAAAAGAGTACATACAAAATGGTGAGCTCAAATTCTCAGTAAGGGTAAACAAAAGATATATCAATCACATAATATTAATAATAACATAACATTTTGGAAATATTAACCTGCAAAAGAGTTCATTATTTGATAACTTGGGATAAATTATAGTAGTGAAATGTAATCCTAATAATCATAACTTAAAACATGAAATTATTTATCATACACACATAATCATAGAGAATAATTCGTTTTTAGTCAAGACTCATTTCCAAGAGTATCCTAGCGGACAAAGTCCATTTCTGAACCGAGTTCACTCCTCGTTTCAGTCCTATATCACTGAATCAGATTAACCAGCCGTTTCAGAAATGTCTATCTCCTGAGATATAAATCATTACCAAATGCATTGGAGGGAGATATATATCCAATCCATCTCATAATGATGCCATTATTATGTGTGCCACAAGATCATAAATCATACATCATAGCATAACTCATGTAATAAAAATGGGATTCTTAAACATCATGCCATCATAAAATAATCCATATAAGATAAAATCATATCATAAAAATAATTCCATCATAACATAATCAAATCGATGTAAAAATAGGGATAGAAACAGAACCCTATATTATCTTATATGGTAAGTAATTTTGATAAAACGCATGAACTCCATTCTTGAGGAAAATATCATTTCTACTTCAAAAACATTTTTCCTTTCTTAAAATGTGATACAATTTTAAACTAAAAGAAGTTGATTAAAAATAAACTTGAAAACATGTAAAGGAAGATTCATGGAAATAATGTTCTAAAAGTCCATTCAGGTCGTATAAGTTAAAAAAACATTCTTCTCGTACATTGTTCGGAAGAGTCAAAAAGTGCCTCGTACTAAAAATGAAAAAAGATTCCTTTCATATCTTTTACTAAAAACTCACCAAAGGGTAAAATTAGATTTAAAAAATTGTAAGAGGATAGAAATAGTATTACATATTGAGAAAACATGGATGTGGATGATAAATATTCCCCAGTAAATTCTGAAGTATAAACAATCTTGGATAAAAATGAGATTGCGAGATTTTCCCATTCCTTAGGTCCGATTTGCTTCGTACGTGTCTGAAAATCCTGTATAATGATTTAATTAAGGTAATTGACTTATTATAGAATCTTAATCATTGTTATTATATCATATATGGTCATATTATTAGCTTCTTATTAGTAATATTTCATTGCTACCTGTTATTCGGGTGTTAATTGCTTTTTGTTCTTATTCGTGTTTTGTCGAATAAATTATTATTATTATTTTAGGTTATCGATACCTCATTTCCAGAATGGTATTAGTGTAATATATATCATATTTGTTCATTCAATTCATTTATATAATCATTATGCAATGAAGATCATGTAGAACGAGTCGCATCACATCGTGGAGACGGTAGGCCGTACGTAAGCACGAATGATGATATCGCTCCCATGATTGTGGAATTGTATTGAAGTGTATGTATACTATTTCAGAATCAATATCACATTAAAATAATAATATATATTCATTCTTTACACCACTATACCCATCCAAGTAAGGTGGTGGTGGAAAACAGATTACACCACGGCGTGGAGACGGTATTCCGTACGTACGCAAGCGTGGTGATTTCGTTTTCCATAGGATGGATAGAAGGTGAAATAGGGTTGTTTAATATTTATAATAACATATCCGTATATGAGTGATAATGATTTTATTACATCATAATTATAAAACTAAATAAGAATTAGTAGAAGGGGAATCAATGTTGAAAGAATCGGTAACAGATATTATCACTTCTTTGAAGCGCCTCTTCATAACCTCCTCTTAGGGCAATAAATATGGTCCTTGAAGAAGACCAGGACATCTAGAATATTACTAGGGATGTTGATAAGGGAAATGGGCAGGTTTTGGACAAGATTTAAGGCTCAAAGTGTTGTGAGGAGGAGAGGGAGGAGGTTCCCTTTTATAAGGGAGGAGAGGGGCAGCTTAGGAAAAACATAAAATACTGTTTTATAATAAAGTCATATTCCTTTTTTAATAGCTCCAAATTGATTTATTTTTAAGATAAGGTGGGTATGGGTAGAAATACTCTCATCCAATTGATTTTAGACACGTTTAGGTTAATATTTTAACCTTATTATTTAGATTTAACTCTATGTTAAATAATTTTACTTTTACCATGTCTTCTTGTTTTCTTACACTATTTGGTTAATAAACTTACTATAACAAGACAAAATAACACCAAGTGGTTAATTATTAAAATATATAACCTTATCTAAGTCATTTGGGCGAACCTTAGATTTTTAGTAATAAAATAAAATAATATTTGTTTTAAAAGCTCTTTTATGTTAATTTTGACACAATTTGGTAATTGATTTATTTGAAAATCATAACAGCATTATTAGTCCGAAAAATGTTAATTAAATCAATACTAATACGTAATAATAACATAAAAAATTAGTTTAATTCTTAAAAAGTCTCAAATTACATTAATTTGTGTATTTATAATATCAATTATGTTAATATTTCATTAATAAGGTAATTACTGCATCATCATTATGTCATAAATAAATTAAATTATTTAATGTCTAAAAATTATAAATAAAATACCATTATGTAGGAAATATTTTTATCTTAATAATTAATATTTATAGTCGAATTTATCTTATTTATATCATTATATTAAAAATGACTTAGTCATTAAACATTGATTTTAACTATTTTAACTCTTCTTTAAATAAAATAATATTAAATCTACTAATCTAATCCATGTGGACCTAAAGGGTCATTTTTTTTCTAATGTTGTTCTTGGTCGAACTAAACTTATCCAATAGAAATAGGACATGTGTTTGGTAGTAATAATATCATTTTTACCCATAATTACGCTATTTACTTTTAACCGTGGTAAATAAAAGTAAAAAGTTACTATTCACCAAAAATTATTTTTATCCTATTGAACCACATTTTACCCCTTGATATTAACCGTGTCTCTTAGATTTTCAAAATTCATTCATCGAAGCGGTAAAAATATTTTTTAAGTAAATTTTTAAACTCTCCTAGGAGGTGGGTAAAAGACGGTGGAATGTTCAATAAAATTCTTATATATATAAAATTATTATAAAATGAGTCCAAAAAAATACATCGAACTTATATATGTATTAAGTATCAATTTTGACCTAATGTAAATTTAGGTAAAATAAATAATTATTTAAATAAAAAGTCGGTTTTTATATAGTAACCTAGTATTTTCACTATTCATCAAAAAATGAAGGTTTTCAGAAAAATACAAAAAATTCACCCTAGGCTCATTTTGATATTCCGAGTCCATAAATGATGTCCATTTTGAAAGATAAAATTTATAAAATTTCAAAAATTGGTTATTAATATTCATAATGGCTAGTTTTAAAAATATCTTAATAGCGTATCGTTGTTTAGTGAAACTCGGTATTGCGTACAACACAAGCTATCGAGAAGGTCACGATTGCGTGTAAAGAAAGCCAAGATAGTGTTGTGTCTAGTGAAATATTCCTTTGATGATGTATATAACATAAAAACAAAATATTTCTCATAAAAATCTCGGGTGTTTCTAAGGGTCTATGTAACGAGGCCTTAGCTACCTAATGTTATCTTTTGATAAATAAAAAAAATTGTGATTTCTTCTTATGGTGAAGTTTGTGAATTTTCAAATGTCCGGATAAATTTAGGATGTATATTATTGATGAATTTTTGAAAAAGGATATTTTAAAATCTTTATGTAACCCTTAAATAAATAATTATGTGTAATGATTTTCAAGAAATGGTCTTCTTCAAATGTGTTTAGTAAGAAATTTAGAGTCTAATAAAAGAAACTTAATTTTTGGTCAATAGTAATTTTTGATTAGTGATTTACACTTAGGATTATTAATGTGACCAAATGTATTATTAATCTCACTTCAAGAATGTATTAATATAATATAGGCACCTTGATTAAGTAATGTTATTCAATAAAATAGGTAAATAACTGTTTCAGAAATTATTAGTCATGTATTAGTTTTTTCAGGTGAATAGTGTTTTTTAATTAAAAATTAAATTAAAATTATTTAGAAAATTATTTTTATAAAATGTAGTTTATTTTTGAATTCGAAGCATCGATATTATGTTAAGGTAATTAATGGGGCTTTTTCAAAAAAATGAATTTTTGGTGAATAGTGTTTTTATTTAAAATTTAAATTAAAAATATTTACAAAAATATTTTTATAAAATGGAGTTTATATTTGAATTAAAATAATTGATATTATGTTAAGGTGAATTTTTGAGATTTTTCTGAAAATGTTAAATCTTCAGCAATTTGTAAAAATACAGTATTAGGGTTTTGGTATGTCTAATGATATCATAACTATGTCATGATGATGTAATGAGATATTTTAAGGGATGATCGACTTATAAATAGTAATATAATGTTTGAGGTGTCCCCAGTGGCCAATACCATGAGGAAATACCATTGGTTTTTCCAATACCACTGATGAGGTGTCCCTTGGTATTTAATTCATTGTCCCCTCATTGCCCCTAAAAATACCAAGACTTTCCGTCTTCATTTCCATTCCAAAATCCTCCTAAAAAAATTTGTGGTCTCCTTACCTCCAAAATAGTCCTCCAAATGTTCCATCAAGCCCCCAAAGGTCCCAAAAATCATGATTTTGAAGTTACTCTTCAAGGTAAGGGAACCTACCTCTCTCTTTCTTTTCAAGTACTCTTGTTTAGGTCATTTCTTTTAAGCCCCATGTTTTTATGTTGGGGTCGTTATTTTATATTAATATTACTACCATTTTCATTTTCATATGATGAGATACCACATCTTGCTCTCATCATTTCATTTTATGAATGTTTAAGTGGCGCCTTTAGGCTGCCGAATTTTTGTAAGGGATTCTTTCACCCTTCTCATTTTCAATGTTCTATTTTCATTTCAAGTTTTTAATGTTCCTTATTCTTATTTTGGTGTATGAACTATATATCCATAATACTATCCTTTTATGTTCATATGATTAGATACCCTATTTTCTCTCATCAATTCATATTTTATAATTATTAAGTGACGCCTTTAGGCTACCAAATTTTTATAAGTGAAATATAGTTTTTGTCTTCCTTTCATGTTTTTCATTTCATATGTTATATCGCTAAAATTTCATAACCATGTTCTTGTATCCTTTATATTCAGTACCTATACTATTTTTTGGATCATTTATTAACGGGAAACTCATGTGACCTCTCTTTTCATTGTTTTTTAGAACCCTGTAACATAGCCGTTATGCTGATGAATTTTCGTCTCAAAATGTAACTATCTTTTTCTCAAATTATTTTATTTTATAAATTGAATACTCCAAGACCATTATTCTATAGGGATATTAACATATATATAAAAATTTTATATTTTAATATTGGTATTTACATACACGAATCCCTCTTTCCTTTTCCGTGGGTTTAAAACGACAAAAAGATCGTGCCTTAAAAGCAGTTTTTAAAACGTTATGATTATGAAACGAAACCCATTTATTTTATGATATATGGGTATTTTATGAAAATTTTTTGATGATATATGTGGCTCACATGATAATAAATAAAAATTTAAGGGTGTTCCCTGATAGCACTCCAATGCATTGGGTAAAGACATAATCTCTAGAGATGACCATTTTAACGATACCTTGGTGAATAACCATGGTAAATTTTTATTGACACCATGGGGATGGACCATGGTGAAACAGAAATTATTTTCTATGTTAAATGTTGTAGCCACATCTTCAAGTTATGAAACCCATTATTTTTATTATAATATACCTCATGATCTCTTTCTCATTCCTTAATGTTATTTATCACGACCTTATTGATGCGTCTCGTGTTAACATGTAAAATGTTTCTCTTGAGTCCCTTACTGGGCCTTCTGCTCACCCTTTCCTTTGATGCATGCTCGTATGTTATGAGATGCTGTATTGAACATTGGGTGAACAATGATTAATCCTTTAATGTGTTTAAGAAGAATTTTTTATGTCATCATGTAATAAGTTCCTGGTTTCCAAGACACTAAACCTTAAAGATCCTCAGTTTCATTTAATGTAATGAAATTTTATGTGATAAAAGGTAGGATGTCATAAGGGGAACATTTCTGGTTTTGCTGGTATGTAAATATTGGGGGAGGGGTGCGCAAATGTTGGATTATAAGGGAGGACCATGTGGGTTTGAGGGGGAGGAGAGGGGGGGGGGAGTTGTTTTGAGGATGCAGTAGATGGGATTCTCGCAGGAGGTTAATTGTCAGGGGGATGAAGTGGGTCAGGACATTCCTGTCACAATCCTCTCTTTTAAAAATATTTTTGATCCTATTCATGATGTTTACTTCTGTATCTCTTCATTTATGGGTAATAATAAATAGAATGACAGATAAATAGTACATGTCGTGAACCAAAGTGTCATGTCATGTACTAAAATATCATTTCCATTGTGTTCATATTTCTGTGCCTCCTACTCCTACATACATTAGACTCTTATATGATGATCGTAGTCTACTTATCTAATGATCTCTTATCCTTGGATTCCACCCAGTAAAAAATTCATTTATCATCGGGAACCCAAATCCTTTTAAAGAATAGTTGAACTTGAGGATGATTATTCATCATTCATGATATAGTTCTTAAAAATATTTTATCATTGACCATTTAGCTTTAATGGTGGTACTATGTGTCATTTAATTTAAATTTTTCCACAATGAATGACTTGGAAAACCTCAAAAAGGCCTGGCTGTCTTGGCTTAATCTTTATCAGGAATAATTTAAATCATGAATTAAACAGAAAAACATTAATTCCCATGACAAAGGTTCACCTTGTGATGCATTGTTCAATCTACTAATTCATCTTATCCTTAAAAATCCGGGTTTTTTTTTCATATGCACATCTTCTAATTTCTTCCAATGGAGTTAATTCCAATATGCACTCTTCCATCAATTTTTATATATCGAAATTCATCTTCTTTATCGCATAGAATGGAAAATGATCCAATTCCATTAGAAGAGGACATGGTCTTCCATAAACTAGTCAAAATGGGGTGGTGCCTATGGGTGTCTTTTACATAGTTCGGTATTCTCATTATGCATCGTCCAACTTTAGATTCCAATCAAGTATACTGCTATTAAGAATTTTTTTGTAAAATATGCTTCACCTCCCTATTCGACAATTTGACTTTCCCACTTTTTGGGGATGATAGGGAGCTCTTGTGTTGTAGCGAATTTTATATCTTTCTAGAATATTCCACACCTGTTATATAGAGAAATGTCACCCTTGATCAATGATGAGTAACTGTGGGAATCCAAAGTGTGGAAACAAATTCCTTCGGAGAAAATTCATGACTAGCATTTTTATGTGATGAGCTGTTTCATTGGATTCAAACCACATGGATACGTAATCTATAAGTACTAGAATGTTATTTCTTCCATGTGATGTGGGGAATGGTCTCATGAAATCTAAGCCCCCGAAGTCAAAAATCTCATCTTCTTGAATGGGGTTTCATGGAATATCTTTCCTTTTGAGGATATTACCAGTTCTGTAACATCTATCACATCACTGACAGAAACCCCTTGTGTCTTGATGCAATGAGGGACATAAAAATACACTATTTAAGATCATGTACATTGTGCGCTCAGGTCCATGATGCTCGATAGTTAGCGATATGTGGAACACTTCAATTACATTTTGTGTCTCTTCTTTGGTAATGAATCATATTATTAGGCCATTAGCACAATGTTTTAACTGAATTTGTTTATCCTAAATAAGTTCTTAATATCTCATTAAAACTTCTTCTATTGCTGATAAGGGTGGTCTGGATGTATAAATTTTGTTGCAAGATAATTGGTAGTTTATGAGAACCAGGGCTGGGCCTTGACACTAAATAAGGTCTCATTAGGAAAATCTATATCAATATCTGAATCTTTGTTTTCTTTTATGTTGGTTTGTGTTAATCCGGATTGGGGGCATGTGTTGAAATATTCTATTCCCTTTGTATCTTTCATCATGACATCGAATTTTTGTCGCTTAAGAATCCATCATATCAAAATTGGTTCAGAATAATTCTTGTTCATCAAGTATCGAAGGGAAGCATGATAAGTGTGGACAATGACTCTTCACAACACATGTTTTGGATGGAATATTTTGATTTCATATAATACATATTGGAGTTCCTTCTTCATAGTATTATAATTTATCTGGGATTCATTTAATGTGTATATTGTATAATAAATTGGACAGAAGATGATATCCAAGAATTGTCTGAGCAAAGATCCCACTACAATGTCGTTGGCATCACACATTAATTAAGATTCTTTTTCCATATTAGGTGCAACAATAACTAGTGATGTAATAAAAATATTCATTAGTGTTTAAAAAAATCTTCAACAGTCCTCATTAAGATCAAAGGAATCATCTTTTGACAATAGTTGTGTCAATGGAGGTGAAAATTTAGAGAAATATTTAACAAAGCATGTATAGAATTCAGTATGCCCAAAGAAATTTCTGATTCCATTAATAGTAGATGGTTCAACCAGAAAATTTATGACATTGAACATTTTTTGTATAAGCTTGAGTGCCTTCTTTTGAGATCATGTGGCCATGTACAATTCCTCACTACACCATGAAGTGGAATTTTCCCCAATTCAATACTAAGAATTTCTCCTCATAGAATTGGAGAACCAAGTTGAGATTGCAGAGACTGACAATGAATGATATCTAATAAATTGAGAAATAATTAATGAATCTTTCGAGAAATTACTCATCCATATCATGAAAATTTGTTTCATGTATCTTTGGAATGTGTATAGAGCATTACACATAACAAATTACATGGTTCTGTTTGTGAATTTATGGAATGGGCAGGTGATGGTGGTTTTTTATAATTAGTAGGGTCGACTAAAATTTGATTGTATCCTAAATTGGCATCCAAGCGACTCTATAAATCATTCCCTAATAGTATTTCTAAATTTTATCCATAAAAGTTAAGGGAAATAGAATTTTTTGTCGCATAATTCGAACATTGTTAGTCCACGCAAACTCTCCATCCAGTGATAGTGCATGTTGGAATTAGTTCATTTTCTTTTATCCTTTCACCTATAAGTCCTCCATTCATGGGAATAACATAGAGGGGGATCTCCCATTTGATATTTGATTTTAGAATGTCTATTAAAATTTCCATGAGCATTGGTTGTTCCTTATTGACAACTTCCTTCACTTGTGGCATTAGCTGCCTCTAAGGTTGTATTTTTTATTTCGTATCCTCTTCAAGTAAAATAAATTAGGTTAAATTGGTATGATTTATTCCCTTTCTATCTCTTAATATCTAGGAAATTTATTTTTTGTATATCTTCAGGTCCTGAACTGACTTTCTGTCCTAATCCTAGGGTATATTAGAATTAATAATGATGGGAAAATATGATGACCCTCCATGGTATGAGAACATTAATGTACGAGTCAGAGGTTTTAATTCCAATTGGGGTGGATGAATGATTGATGGAATAACTTTTTGCAAAATGGCACTATTGAATGTTTCAATAAAGCTCACTTCTTTAAAGTCATATTATTCATCCTTATTTGAAAATGAAATGTTAGTTTCATCCTCTTTGTCCATGTACTCCTCTCCTTTCTCGGCATGAGAGATGGAATTTTAGTCCACAGTGTCACTAGAGTATTGTGTAGCCATAATCAGGTTAAACACTACTTTTTCTTCTCTGACACTAAATATATTTCTTCCTTCATTAACATCAATCATATCATTTCCTATGACTAGGAATGGATCATCCAATATTATAGGGACGCCGCCTTCTTTTTCTATGTCAAACACTAGAAATATAGTTGGGAAAATAATCTTTTTGACCATAAATAAAAATTATTCATGAATAAATATTGGGAATTTAACTGAATGATTGACTAACTACAATTATACCATTGTTTCTTTGAGTTTATGCAGTCCGAGCTTGTGGAAAACCCTCATCAGCAACTGGTTAATGTTGGCTCCAAGAGCACAGAGTACTCTTCTAAATATTCGCTCTCCTATAACAGATGGAATTGAAAAGGTTCCAGTATATCTCATCTTTGGTGGTATTTTATATTGTACAATAGGAGATCATTCTTCATTTAATGTGGTGAATACTAGATCCTCTATCATTATCTTTTTTGGTACCAATTATTTGAAAAATTTGGCATAAATGGGCATCAGGGTGATCGGTTCAGCAAATAAAATATTGATATGTAATTTTTTGAACATTTCCAAGAATGTTTTGTTCTAACCCACCTTCCTACCATTATTCACTATTTTTGGAAAGGGATTTCATGGTTTGTCTAGTGGTGTGAATACATAAATGGGTTCCTTCAGTTTTTTTGGGGCTTTCTCTTTCTCAACTGGTTGTGATATGGGAATGAACTCTTTCACATCCTCCTCTTCTATATGTTGTTTCTTTGTCTCTTCTTGGTTCTTTTCTTATTTGGTATGTTTAATGTATATAAATTTTCTTCTTCTTTGAACTCTCACCTTAGATTCCTCTCGTTGGTATGTCTCAGTGTTACCCAATATAGTTCATGGTAATCTAGTAGATAATGTATTCGAGATTTGACCCATTTTAATTTTCATGTTTCTTAGAAAACCTTGATGATTGTGTATCTCCATCTCCTAGGTGGTTATCCACTGATATGAATTTTATACTAAAGATTTTAGGAGATTATCCAAGTTACATTGAGGTGGTGGAGGCATTCTTTTTGTATCCTTGGCTAGGTGGGTTGAAATTTCTACTATTGGGGTCTCAGTTGAAAGGGTTATTGTTTTGATTGTTGTTACATATTCTGTTGAGGTCAAGGTAAAGGGATAATTGGTCGACACCCTAGTGGCCCTTGATTATAGAATAGATCATAACCCCAACGTTATTAAAAATATACTTTATTGCTTTGAGGATGAAGCTATGTAGGCCTCTACTGATAAAATTATTGTTGTTGGTGTAGAATCCGTTTACATTCTAAATTATAATTAGCATAATTACCATTATACTGATCTTCATACCCTACATTTTAGTCTTAATACCGGTACAGACCATTTCACATTTCACATGATTGGACATCCTTGACTAAGGCAGGAGGGAGTTGTGTGGTTGGTATATGAAAATTGTCATGCTTCTTGGTAAAGGATTCTAGTTGGGCTGCTAATAGGTTGTTCTCATCAACTTGGTGTATTCCACGCCATAGTGGTCCATGATCACTTTTCCATATACTGTAATTGTGCGAGGCTCCATCCAAAATGGAACTTCCTGGTTTCATAGTCTTGAACATTAACTATCCAAAAGTGGCAACATCGACAACTATTCATTCCGCTGGCTTGAGTATTTGATAAAACGTTTGTAGCTAAATCGATGTGTCGAGTAAATGATGTCTAAAATTTCTCATTGTCTCCATGAATCAATCCCATGCTTCTAATGCATGTTGTACATCTGTTTGAGAAATTTTTTTAATATCATTCTATAGTTTCTTGGTCCGGATAGGTGGGAAATATTTGTCATGAAATTTCTTAGAAAGGTCATCTCATGTCGTGATTGACTCGTGATCTTGGATATTTAGCATGTACATTGTTCTATCTCTTAACTAAAAGGGAAAGAAATGATCCATTATCGCATCAGAAGAAATTATTTCCTTGAGAAAGGTATCAAAAACCTCTAGGAAATTCTAGATATGCTCATGTGGGTCCTTTCATTTAAGACCACTATATTGACCCATATTCTGGATCATATGCATAATTCCATGTTTTATTTCAAATGTATGGGTTTGAATATGTGGGTGAACAATTTTGGGAGTCACACCATGGATTAAAGAAATTTTATAGTCAATGATGGTATTCATTGGATGAGTCGGGTGTTCTCCTGATATGTTTTGATGGTTATGTGGGTTGGGTCCCACAACAATGTTTTTCTCATACATCACTGACTGGTGAAGTGAAGACACATGCCTTTCAATATTAGGATCAAAGGTCAAGGATTCTTATTCCTAAAGTTTCCTTGAACGAGTCAAGTGACCATGGTATACACACTAAAATAGATTATGAATATGCAAGGGCATCTAAAAATGAAAAGAAAAATTGATGAGGGAAAAGTAATCCTTTTTCATTATAGAAAACCAATGTTCATTTCAAAATGGAGTTTCTTCCCCAGAAACGGTACCATAATTTGATGGTTATGAAATGATGTTGTTACATCCTATGGTGTGAGTAAAATTAGAATATATTGTCCCATAATTTCACTAACAATAATGGTGTTCTATATTAGTAGTACATGGTCAATCCTATAATAAGAAAACTGTTTCATATGGAAAATTTTGGTTTTCAGACCCATAGGGAGTCATTTTGAGAAATAATTTTTATTTTGGAAGTGTATTAATTTCTAATTAAGGGGAGGCTTCAACTAATAAAATAGGGGTGGGATCGTGTTTAGTATCAGGCTGATGGATGGGATTTTAACTCTAATCATGTAAAGGTACTATAACATAATCTGTGAAGAAAACAGTGGTCGCTAGTTGACTTTGGGATTTTCCACCTAGTTCTACCTAGGCAGCAACTATTTCATTGTTGGTATACAGTTAACAAAATATGTTCATTATGTTCAGATTCCTAATGAATAAAGCATCCTAGGATAGTGATCATAGCCTAGTGTACTTAAACTAAGATAAGGTCGTTTTCTTAAAACTCTCGTGATCAGTGACGTTCGTGAAAATGGTATAGACTGTTGGTATTATTCTAATTAGTAATTATGTTATGTTTTCCATGTTTAGAATTAATGTTACAAATATGTTTTCAGATACATCAAACATGATCCCTACCCCCAAATAATTTAGATACTCAAGTAGGGGTATGATGTAATTAATGAAATGAAAGACAACAGGCTTGTTGGATTGATGACAATTAATATAATAGAGATCATGTTTGGTGTTCGGGTTAAAAAAAGGAAAACATTCCCCAGATAATTGATGAGTTGAATTAAAACACTTATTTGTGAAAGAAATTGGAATTCAATATAAATTCATGAATATAATTTAGAAGGATTTTAAGAAAGACAGTTCTATGCCTCTTGGATTAATAAAAATGTAAAAACACTATGAATTTGAGTGTTTAAATGGGAAAGGTAAGGGAACTATCATAAAGTTGAGAGGGAAGAAGGAGCTCATATGGAATATGTGTGAAATTCTCTACCACTACATTTCTTATATAGGAATATTCCATCATGATGTGTACCAGATGTACATGTCGTGTGGCCTCAATTCGTGACATGTTACAAATATTTTTGATCTCCAGTGTGGAATGCATTTCCTTTGCAGATTTAGGAAGTTTGAATACGTACACATAATGTCTTGGGTGTTCAGGACATGAACCCTGGTCCAGATATCTTCGGCATGGAATCCTCGTGGCTTTCTCACTATCTAGTTTGACTAGAATCACAACATGTATTGGGTGTACATGACGTGTTGTAGGTTTTAATCCTTCTGGATTTGTGGAATGATCATGACATGGCTTCATGACTTGGGGAAGTCTTTGATCTTCAGGTCCAAGATGTGTACAGATGATTCATGATGTGTACTTGACCATTATTTTCACTTAAATTACATATCTTCCTTAAATTCGTGTGAATATATTATTCTTGTAAAATTAGATACATACCACATGCATTATCAATTAATTTAATAAAAAACTATAAACAATTTACATAAAAATTTATATAAAAATTAGGCCTTTCGGGATCCTTTCCCCATGTTAGGAATAAAATTTTTCTCTATGGTATTTCTAAGAAGAGTGTTGTGTGGGATGATATTTATGGAAGGCATTGAAGATATTTATTTAAATTTGAATATATTGTATCTAGTATCCAACGACACTATACCTTCATTTCCCTTGAACGTTTATTTGTAAAATATATTGAATATTCATTTGTTAAGATGAAATATCTCTATATTAAAATTATGGGTCACTATATTAATCCATCTCCTTCTTCATCTAATGATAATCTTAACCATTATTCTTATGTATGGCTTAGCACAGCCTTGTAAACATATGTAATACGTTTTACATCATCACAAATAACCACTACATATAATAATTTTTTAATAAATATATATGAAATTCATGACCTAATTATCCATCTCGAAAGATATGATATCATATATTTTATTACATTTCCATCCATTTAAAACTTATAATGTATTTCATTTATACATGTGGATTACCACATCCACAAAGTTATATCAATGATTTTTCATTACTATCTCATTTGGATTGTATATATAAGTTTACATAAAGATGGAAAAAGTTATTTTTTATATAATTATAATTCTATAAAGAAAAAAATCTTCTATATTTCCTTCCTCATGTTTTTTAAAAAATGTAAACATTACCTAAGTGTACATATGGACAACTACCTCTATGTCATAATATATTTCATTTTTCCTAACCATGTTACATAAATGTTTCAAAAAATATAATGTACTTATAAAATGGTAATTATGAATTTAATATTATTCTATATATGTCTGAATAATACCCTCCTTATCCAAATCCAATACACTGAAACAATTTTTAAATTATGAAGTGAACATCTTTAAAACACTTCACCTGGAAATAACCAACTATGTAATTAAAAATTTAATTAAAATGAATGAAATTAATTGTATTATGATAAATTATTAATAATATAAAATTTTCTTAAAAAATTAAATGATTAATAATATATTATTATAGAGGAGTAAAAATACATACAGGGAAACTTCATACAGACGATCAGGGATTTATCACCTCTATTTCCTTTCAATGATACATAATCCATTTTACTCAAAATTCATTGTGTGTTGTATGAACTTTCTTATTGATGTATCTTATAATTATATTAATAAAAAATTTGGTTTCAAATACATTTCATGTTCTCTTATTCTATTTCCTTATATTTCAAAAATTATTAATGTTATAGGGGACACATTACCATAAAAATCATTTTCAATATTTTCAATATTTATTTTATAAATTCTTTTCATCAATGAAAAAATTCATAAAAAAATTATGGATTTATTTATATTGAAATAAATGAGTACTAAATTAAATTTTATGTCTGTTTTTAATTTATTTCAATGTGTTTAAAATGGAATATTTTTATGAATTTTATAATTAATGTTTTGAAAATATTACAAAATAATTATTCCATTATAATCTATAATGGGTCAACAGATTTCTCAAAATGAAAACTATTATTTGATGTTTGAATTGTATTATAATATTTCATTTTTTATTGAATGAAAAAATCTCATTCACTTTGTTTTGGGTAGTTTTAACAAAGGGGTTTAAATGGAATATATATATCGATATCCCAAAAGTTCTTCTTACGGGTGAAATTAATATTGTTATGAGTTCGATGAAAGAAATGAAATAACTAAAGTGTCATGTGATTTTTTTGTTTCTTTAAAAGATTTTATGATTATGGTTGATCTTGATATAGCTCATGAATGTAGATTTTCTCAAATTTATCAATCCAATTTGTTGGGTAAAGGGACAAATTTGAAAGATGATAGGTTTCTCCTAAGACATTTTTTAAATTTAATAGGTATTTTATTCTATTTGTATGAGTGATTTGAAGAGTCATATTAAAATGATGTATGCATTTATTTACATTAATTTC
Source organism: Viscum album (assembly GCA_963277665.1). Classification (NCBI taxonomy): domain Eukaryota; kingdom Viridiplantae; phylum Streptophyta; class Magnoliopsida; order Santalales; family Viscaceae; genus Viscum; species Viscum album. The sequence continues at coordinate 436,273,104 of OY728161.1, forward strand.
CAATGACTTAAAATGATTTTTCAATGAAATATTATGATTTCAAAAGGTAAGATAATGATGTTTTTATTGAAAAGATTTATTCTACCCTTTTTGGGTAAAAATGAATGTTTTTTCATAAATGAATTTAAAGAGTTATCATGTTATTTAATATATCCTCAAGATTGTGATTCTGAAAATATATTTTCTTATAAAGTATTATAAGAAATAAATTGGATACATAAGTTTATTTCATATGTAAATAAACTATTACATGTGATTAAATATTATTATGTTAAAGGAGAAAACCATATTTCATTATATTTTTGTTTTGAAAGAGGTTAACATATTTAATTCATCCTTTTTATATATACCTTAATGATCCTTATTTTTCTCATTATATTTTTCAAATTGTTTATTGATATTGATTAATGATGTGTATAAAAGATAATAAAATAAGAGTTTTAGATATGGTTGTTATCTTAAATGATGTAAGAATTTCTTTATAAAGAACTTGTTTGGTAGAAATAATTAACACTTTATAGAAATTTCCACTTAGAAATAATTATCCTAATGATATAAAACCCAATAAAAAAAATTTCAAGGCTATTATGGGGATTTAATATTGTAGTTTAATGTTGAATGTTTTCTATGAGTAAAATTAGGACATGTTTATTGTAATCAGCAAAAAAATTATATAGATTATGTTTTTAGTATCAGATCTAGCAGTACAAGATCATGTATTTTATATATCCTCCTATGTACCATCATTGGAATTGGAATTACCTATTTTACACCATTTTTAATATTGGGATAATGTGTTATATACATTCTTCCATTCTTGGGATAACCTACCATATACCATTTGAGCTAATAAAACAATAATCACTACCCAAAATATTGGCATGATAAAATGGACCCACCCATCACATAATCATAATATGTTAATATGTATGATAAATGATCTAGATCACATTTATCATTACATATATGCTTATCCCATAGAAAATAAAACATTCTTCATAAATATTATCTTATCATAATCATAAATCATTGAGATAATTAATAAAGATGGGTACACCAGAATTAATTCCCAATTGAAGTGATTATTATTTTTAGGATTCCCTGATTCCTTCTCATCATCTTTTTCTGCTAGTAAAATAGGTGATTTGAACATATAGAGTCCCGAAAAATCATTGAATTTAGAAACCCTTCTATGTGGATAGCGTGGAACCCGCTTCCATAAATGAAAAAAATGTTACGCTAAACAACTCCAATTGAGGTGATACAACCTGGATATGAAAGAGGATTAAATGGATAGTTCAACCAATAAATTTATGTTGTTATTCAATAATTTGTGAATAAATTTAATGATATATATTAAAGGGAGAATCCTAAAATTCTCATCTAGAAAAATGCATACTCATTATAAATTCCATAACATCCTCTAGGTGCATCCAATTAATGTGAAATTTGGTAGTCACATGGGAATATAAATTAAAAGCATCCTAAATGAATGGAACTTGGTCTCACTAAAACATATGGTATTCCCAATGGGATAAAAATTCATATTATAGAATCTACAGGACAACACTTCTTTCTTTCATTTCTTTCTTTCATATTTCTTTGTTTTTTAGTGCCTTCTTTTTCCTAATTTATATCGATTACCCTTACCATAGCGGGGAAAACATATGAGTTATTGATGAAGGTTTGGTTTTATATTTTTTAATTCTTTAATTCTTGGACTTAATTGAATAAAATATCACTATACTTTATTAAAAGTTGATTTCAAATCCACATATCTATTTTTATTATCAAGTACGATATTGTTCAGTTTTTTATTCTGTTATTGATTTTTTCTATAGTCAATGATCAATATCTCTCTCTAAGGGGATTTGGATTATATATTATAGAACATACCATGGCTTAGTGGTTAAGTAATCAATGGTCATCAGTACATGTGAATGGGGTAGTGTATGTTCCTGATTATTTGTGATAAACAATACCAAATCACGTATTTCCTATGTCGGTTTAGGATATTCATTGCAACTATTTTTCACATGGATGGATAGTAGAACATACTAAGATCTTTGTATAGTTTTCTCTCACTATCACCATTCGACCAAGGGAATGATATGAAATTATAATGGAACCTCAATTGATGAAACTTTATAGAGGAATATTGAATAAAATAGAACAAGGATAAAATTACAATAGGAAAATTGACCCTGACCTGATCACACTTCTCATTTCATGTATATCAATAAATTTATTTTAAAACTTCATTGTATCAATTTATTACTGATTTATTTTTATTAATAACCAACAAATTCAAAAGTCACTACATTTTTATTATAATTAAAAAGTTGAAAACTATTTTGTGTGCACTTCTATTCAGAAGACTACCTACGATTAACCAATAGACTATACATACATAATATAAAATATTGTTTTTCCAAGCCCCATGATAGGAATTCATTAATTTTTGTTTCATTTCATAAGGGTTAGTACCACAACCTAATCAAAAGTATTTGAAAATTTTCAAATTTTTAAAAAAATATATAAAAAACATTTCCATGATGTTTTCAAATGATTATTTATCTAATTCAAGGAATAATTAACCACCGATGAATGAAATGATTTTTGACTCACCCTTTCCATGTAAGATGGTGTTTGTTATATTGTTGGAAAATTGATTTTATTATGGAAATAAAATATTGGGGGAAATCATTCAATGAATTCATAGATGGCTTGAGGGTGGATATGAATATAAATTTTTTTGAATAGATGGATAAGGAGCAAACTGAGTTCTCCTATTACCTTCCAGAATTTTATGATGTTTACAAGGGCCAAGAAGATGACCACTTAATATTACCTAATTTTTATATTTAGATCTATGAAATGGAGGACATTGATTACCTTCAACTATATGCAACAATAAAACTCTAATAGCTTCATCCCAATTAAGAAGAGATTGAAGACGATCAAATATGGGGAGGTGAATTTTTTTGAACTCATTGTCTTCTAATTATGTTGATACTTAATTGAGTATCAACTATAATTGTTTTAAATTTTCATATTCATTCATCACATTTATTACTTTAGAGGATGAACAAGGAAAATAATATACACTTGATGAAGAACATATCAAACTACCTGAACATATTGACCAATTATTTGTTAGAATTCAAGGGTATACCAAAGAAGGTTTTCCTGAGGAAAATGTGATGAATACTTCTCAAATTAAAAGGAAGAATTAGATATTGATTCGTTATGTTTTATTTTTTTGAAATAGAATTACACATGTACATTCCCTTATATTATTACATTGTTACAACATACCTTGAGAATGCACTTGTGAATGAAGAAGAAATTACGAATGTTGAAACAAAGAAAGAGGAGGAATCATTAATTATGCTACCTCCACCATGAATGATTTATATCATTCCCATTGGTGTGTATTTGGATTAAAATATCTATGTATTCCTACAAAAATTATGATTTTCATTCTTGAAAGAATATTTTTTTGTTTCATGGGTAAGAATCATCACCCACCATCTGACCGGGGATAAAATTATAGAACTACACATATAGATGCAGTCAAAATTGGTGGACTACTTGGGGAATTAAACAAAGTTAAATCCTTACTTTCTAATTCTATCTCTATTTTCATCTATTTTAATTAAATTTTTATGCTTTCGTTTAAAATGTTACTTATTTATTTTCATATAGAAATAGTTAGGTGCATAAGTCAATGTTTCAGTTTCAGAATGTCCGGTTTTAACTCTCTTTATAACATTCTTGATTTTTGTGTTCAATTAAAAATCTACATTCATGTTAAATCCACGTGACTTCATTGAGGACACTTCATCATTTATGTGTGGGTGATAAGACATTCATAGATTATGATTTTCATTTTATATTATTTTTTCTGTTTGTCTAAAATAAAATAATTCAGCCTTTTAGATTTTTATGTGTTTCTTATTAAAAAATTTGTTTGATTTCAAAAATTGTGAGCATAAATGATTATCATTTACATTTTTCAAACCCATTTCAATATGTTAAGCTATATATTCCATGAAACTAAGCTTAAATGAATGATGATAATTACATTGTATCAAATTCAAATCTTTAGAAATTTTATGAAAAGTAATATGATTTTCGAAATCCATGCCACATATCACTATCTTTATTATTTAAGTCACTACCCTAGGGGGATTATAAAACGTTATTTTCATATTATTTACATTCACCTAATTTCTTAATAGACCCAGACTACGTTTTCATTAATTACAATTTGATTTATTCCGGTCAAAACAGATTTGTAACATCCCAGGTAAATAAATAATATGAAATTTTCATATTTATTAATATTTTTAAATAAAATATTAATATTACCTTAAATGGGATGCTATGTTCGATGGTGTACCCAACACGCAACCAAGAGTTTCTTAGAAATATATCATTGCACACTAATAATATAATAATATTATTTTAAATAGTAGTTAACGCTTAGTTGTTGTAAGGGAAAGAATGAATATAACTAACTAAAAAGTGATTATATATGTTTTTTAAATATTTTTATATTTATCCAATAAATTTTAGATGCTTAAAATGCGAATGAATCCAATTTTAGGCATAAATATTCTAATATTCTTTAAAAGGCCGATTAACCGCCTTTTGATGGAGAACCCTTTTTAACTATACTTTTTGAAAATTTTATATGTTATATTTGACAAAATAAAATCCTTTTTTAGAATAAATACCTCAAAATTTACTTTGTGTAAATTTTTGTTATTTTTCCGATAATGTTCATTTTTTAAATGAATGGTGAAAAATGTTGTATTTTAATTCAAGACCTCCTTTCAATCTAATTTTTTATACGGTGAGATTATATTTTCAAATGGTTTTAATGTGTAATTAGAATATATTTTTACCATTTAATTATATGGTTGTCATTAGAATTAATTTCAATATGAAATTGGACATAAATAAGTGTCAATCTTTTGAAAGATATTGTTTCTTAAAAACACGCTATTTGTTTTGACAACATGAATTATTTTTAAATTAATTAATGAAATTTTTGTGTTTGGAATTTGGTAAAATGGATTCTATATTTGAAATCATAAGGTCCTAATTATTTAATTAAGACTATTTTGTTTTTGGACATTATGAATAGTAACGACGACAATTATATTTAATTATCGTGATTAATTAGTAATCATGTAGTTAAGGGTAATAAAATAACGTTATAATAATATAAAATTACCCATCCATGTGTCTTAATGCTATTTGTTGAGTCATGGCTGACCATGGGTTGCCCTGTGCCAACATTGGGACCCCATGGAATCACTATAGTTTGATACTGTCCTTTTATCGTATTATTTTTAATGAAAGGAAAATATAACCAAAGTTTGTATCACCTATGTAAAAAAATGTAGTTTTGTTTATATAAATGGTCTCTTTGACTATAAATATTCATTTTTAATATAAAAATATTTCCTAAATCATGGTATTTTTATATAATATTTTGACATTATATAAATAAATTTATTTATGACACCATGATGATGCAGTGATTATCTCATTAATTAATGATTAAAAAAAATGAAATGATAAGGTAAAATAATAGACATAAACTTGACAAAAATCTATTTTATGTTTTTATTTCGAACCCTTATCACCTTATCCTAAAAATATATCATTTTGGGACCTTTAAAATCCTAAAATCATTTTATAATAAACTAATATTTCAAGACTTTCAAAAAGTGACCCTCCTCCGTCTTATAAAAGGACGCCATCTCTACCCCTTTACAAACAACTCTCAAGAACTTGGACCATCAAACAGATGCTCATATAATCTCTCCACATCCCTCTCTTACTTCTAGATTCCACACTTTGTGCAGATGTCTTTCCAAGGAAGCCTTTGGCTCAAATCAAAAAGAGTAACCCGATTTAGAGGTAATGTCTTCTCTCGAGATTCTTTCTTTTATTTACCTTCTTCACTCACCAATATATTCTTATTATTTGATCCCAAAATAACAACAGTGTACTAAATATACTATGATTTTGTTATGATAAGGATTCTACATACACTTATACACACCTTCGTCTAATGGTTAATGAACATACTTTTTCCGGGGATGGCAAATTACTGCCTCACGAAACAATGAGTGTTATATCATATCCTACCACCTCTCCTGGTGGAAATTAAGATGTAACTATATTTATATATGATATATTTTATGTTTATTATTTCCTTATGCTTCTGTATTTTTCATTTATGGAATACCATTATGGTTTCCATTATGGTTAAACTTGATAATTTCATTTGAGTTAGTGCGGACTACCGCCCCCTCAATGTGATATGAATCGTTAATGCCATATGTGGTATGTATAAAGGATGGAGTTAATGATATTATATGTTATATTATACTGGAATTATAATATACCTTTATATCATTATTATTTCATTCCATTTAATACAAAATAGAAATTAAAGTAGCGTTCATCCGTACGTATGACTTACCATCTCCATGAATGACGCATTTAATTTCATACCTCTAAATGTTATGTACTATTATAAATACATAGATATACTGAATATATATGAGATATATGATATCTACATCATGAATATCATTCTGGATATAATGTAATCTTGACTACATGGACAATTTATAATTATTACAAGTTCATTTTTTACTCAAGTTCCGAACATCAACAAAATGTTAGATATGGACTCAAACAATTAAATAATTGTTATCGAAAGGTAATAAGTGATATAAAAGGAATAATAAACATAAAAAACATTCTTATGAATGTATAAATTAACTTATATTTATCATTCAGGAAGAAAAAGGAACATACGGGTGAGTCAAGTCGGACACATGGTAAGGGATTTCTTATCTCACTTTTAATTACGTGAGATTTCCATTGTTCGCCACTTATTTATTGCATGTGGTATATGGTGAACTGAAATTTCATATATATTATCATTATTCTATTTATATTATTGTTATTATGTGATTAATTTGGTGTTTATTATCATTTTTTCATACGACTTGATTTATTATAATGAGGTAAGGGGTTTTTATCTCACTTTTTTCCCATGAGATTCATGCTACATTTGCCACTATTACCTTTTATGTGGTGTATGTACTGAAAATAAATGTATTATTTGTGTAATATAATTTAATTTATGGGTATTTGAATCTTCATTGTATGATCCTTCTATCATGGGGTGTATGTTTCGAAAATTACCCAAATCGGTAAGGGAACATTTCACCCTCCTGTTTTTAAAAGACTTCTTTTTGTTAGGTCTTTTAATTTACATATTCTTATGGTGGGATATGTTATTATATATTCTTATTGCTATAAATTGTATGTCAAAGTGATGAGATTACATTTTTATCTCTCATCAACTCATTTTATGAATTTTAAAGTGACGCTGTTAGGCTATCAAATTTATGTAAGGGAACTTCTTTACTCGATTCAATTATTTGGGGTAAACCTCTACTTCCTGATTATGTCGTTCTATGAATATGTGTGAATGACCTATGATTGTTTTACACAAAATAATCACTTATATTATGTGTATTTATATTTTTCACACATAATTACATAATTTATTTATCCTTAATCTATGGATACCGCCTTTGTAAAGGACTTCGTCTCAATCTCCTTTTATTAAGACATCCTTTGATTTATACACGACTGTCTTTTATACGTCGTATAAAACCCTTTTGACTATTCATTTTATTCAAAGGTAATATTTTCTCTTTGAAGCCTTTTACTAAAAGACAAAAATGAATTTTTCTTTTTACATTAGAAGTGACACTTACCTTTTCCGCTGTCGCGAATATTATTTGACCATTGGATTCCTTAACAAGCCATACTGTTTTTAAAAGGAAAATAAATACCATATAATATTTTTATGTACTTTGGTATTGAAATGGGTTTTAGAAATGATTTATTATTTCATTATCTTAAAATTTTATATTGTTATTGCAATGTGGGAACATTATCTTTCCTTTATTCTTAAGTTTTGAGTTATGATTATGTTATGTTTCTTGGTCATTGTTACATATACAGGTGGTTCCGTGATAAACCTTGGTCTGGGGAGCCCGAGAGAGCTCTCCATTACATTGGGTAACATGAAGGAGGTAAACATGAATGTTTCGCTAAAGAGATTTCGGGAATATACTGTGATGGGTATTCCAAATGTGACTCCCTATATAGCTGTGATAACTACAATGTAAGTATGTTACGTATGTCATAAGTTACCTCTATAAATTTTGATTACTATTAATTTTTCATATATATTATGATTTCAGAAAGTATGATATGATTTAAAATTATGGTTTCATTGATTTTTATTTTTGATGGGTTAATGTTTCCTTTAATTATGTTATAACCCTTACCGAGATTTTTATGCTCATCCCATGTTTTGGAAGAAAATTTCACAGGTTATAAGGATGGGTAAGAGAAAGGAAGTATTCAAGAATATTTATATCAAGAAAAGAACTCTTTTTTACTTAAGTATTTGAAAAATCGGTTATATTCGAAGTGTTTACTTTGTAATATTGATGTTAAAATGTAATATTTATGTCCTAATTCTCTAAAACTCTAAACCTGAAAACATCCTCAATGTGAATTATTTATTTAATTCATGATTATGTAATGATATAAGGTCGGTCCATATAGTTGGTATCAAAGGTCAGTTTAGAAAACATTAGGGATTAGGGATTTTCGTTAGACACATGGTTAGTCCCTATGTCTATTATTTCAGTTAAATCCTTGTTTTATAACTTTTTTTAGATCAGGGAAAGTCAGTTAAAAATGAACAGAGAAGGATCTCAAATGATATTTCTATCTCTTCCAGATGACTTGCTTGTAATAATTATGGCAAAGTCTTGTTCAGATGATTTTGTAACTTTTTCTAGCAAACAACTCACTTGCAAGTAGTTGTTTGAGATATCAAACACCTCCACTATACCTTGCTATCATCGTGGATAATGGGTTTTATTTAATAAAATCCTATCTTCACAATGTTCTCATATTTTCAGGAATGGTAAATATTATCAAGCAATTTTCAAATATTTTACCTTATCACAAGATTTGGAAGCATATTATTATTTAATAAAAGGTTCTGAAGAAGGAGACCCTTACACAACCTATTTATATTTGATTTTAAAATATAGTCTCTCAGCACAAGCTTATGGTATTTTAAAAGGAATATAGATTGAAAGTATCAACTCAAATTCGGTCAGGCTGTTTTATAAAAACAAAATTTTATCAGATGTTTTGAAATTATATGTCATACATGATTATTTTACAAAACTATTTTTCTGTGAATACCCATATGACCCAATTTATACAATGTGTATTTGTATGAAGGAAGAAAATTATTTTGAAGGTTCCTGAAATCATTATTGCAATGCGTGGACCTTCTACATACAAGAACTAGATGATGATGTAACCATATGGACAACATGTTGAAGGTATGAGGTTATTTATATTATTAATAGTTTTATTTTATCAGTTGGGGGTGAAATAAAATAACGTAAAGTATATTTAAGGCTTCATGAATTAAAATGTTGAGGTATTAATGTGTTGGGATAAAAATGAAAGGTATAACAAAATCGTTGAGGTTAAAACTTGTTAGGGTTATTTTGGAGTTTTACAAAAAAAGACAACCTGTAAGATGGGTGAAGAATCGTCATGTTAGGAAATTCTATGGGAATCAAACCCACAACCGAAGGGCGACATGTGTACATCACCTACCACTGTCCTACGTAAAGTCCCTGGTTAGTATCACTTATTATTTTTTTTGGTTAAATGATTTTACAGATCAAAAATAAGGTGATTTTCAAAACATATGTCTTTACAACAGGATATCATTAATATAGGAATATGATTTGGTGATTAACTGATAAATGTTATTTTGGAAGACGTTCTCTCTTTTGGGTAACTTTATATGCTTAAGGGAAACAGAATACTATGGGATTTCATTTGTGGAGTAATGGCTGAAATTTTATTTGGGAGGAATATATGTTTTTATTATGTACATAAGGAGATATGGGTTATTTATGGAAATGAATATCCTATCAAAGAGAATAAATTATTAGGTTAATTACTTTTCAATTATGAGACTTTAAGTGTAGTCGATGTTATTTAGAGATAAATGTTAACATTTATCTTGAAAGATTATGTGATAAAATCCTTCTGAATTTTGGGTTTCAATATTAGTTTGGATTAATTTGAAAAATTTAATGGACAATTTTTTATTGAATGGTCTTTGATGAACTTTGAGTTTTGTTGGGAAAACATTGGAGATTAAGAGTAGTATTTCTTTTTATAAAGGATTATCCTTTTGGGGATTATCAGATTTTGTTCTAACCATTTTGGTTTTGGTTAAGGTCTAAAGAAATGGAAAATATATAGTTCATCTTTTTTAGATTATGTGATTATATATAAGTTGAATATAGCTCTCTTAATGTGAACAAGTCATCCTAAATACTCATCATTGGGAGAAAATATGATTCTGTTTTAGAAAGCTAGTAAAAAATGAAAGTCTACCTGACAAGTATGTAGGTTTAATTATGTCATTGTTAAGCTCATAAATAAATTCCTCATTCAAAAGTAACATAAAATAAAAACATCATCTGTTTACCATTCCTACTGGGGAATCAAAGACTGTTTAACCCATCACAAGTTTGTGATTTTCTAGTGGTTAACTTTCTCCAAATCATGTTTTCAATCACTGTCCATCAGACATTGATGGTTAGTTTTTTTCCCTCAATATACATGTTTTCAAGGAATCCTAGTATATTTTTTCTTCGGTAACCTTTGTACTTATTTTTCTTTATTTTAAAGTGATTGTTTTACTGACTGTTTTCTGATGCGGGACTTTTAATGAAGTTTTCAAGACCAATTTTAAAATTGTGAGGACGCAATTCCTAAAAGAGGGAGGAAGGATGTAACATCCCAGGTAAATAAAGAATATGAAAATTTCATATTTATTAATATATTTGAATAAAATATTAATAGTACTTTAAAGGGAATACTATGTTCCATGGCGTGCCGAATACACAACAAAGAGTTTCTTTCAAATATTACGTTGCACACTAATAATATAATAATATTATTTTAAATAGTAGTTAATTCCTAGCCGTTGTAATGGCGGGAATGAACAAAAATAACTAAAAAAGTGATTATATATGTATGTTAAATAATTTTACATTTATCCAATAAATTTTAGAGGCTTATAATGCTAATGAATCCAATTTTAAGCATAAATAGTCTAATATTCATTAAAAGGTCGATTAACCGCCTTTTGATGGAGAACCCTTTTTAAATCTAAATTTTTAAAATTTTATAGGTTATATTTGAAAAAATAAAATCCTTCATTTGAATAAAGACATAAAAATTTATTTTTCTGTAACTTTTTGTTATTTTTCCGATGAAGTTCATATTTTTAAATGAATAGTGAAAAATGCAGTATTTTAATTCAAAACCTCCTTTTAATCTAATTATTTATATGGATAGATTATCTTTTTAATCGGTTTTAAAGTTTAATTGGAATATATTTTTATCATTTAATTCAATTGTGGTCATCGGAATTAATTTCACTTTGAAATTGGACATAAACAAGTGTCAATCATTTGATAGATATTGTTTCTTAAAAACACGCTATTTGTTTTGACAACGAGAATTATTTTTAAATTAATTAATGAAATTTATGTGTTTAAAATTTAGTAAAATGGATTCCATATTTGTAATCATTAGGTCCAAATTATGTAATTAATACTCTTTTGTTTTTGGACATTATGAATAGTAACGCTGACAATAATTATTAATTTTCGTGATTAATTAGTAATCGGGTAGTTAAGAGTAATAAAATAATGTTATAATAATATAAAATTACTCATCCATGTGTCTTAATGCTATTTTATTATGTCAATTCCGACCATGGTATGCCTTTTTCAACTTTGGGACCCCATGGAATCACTTTAGTGTGATAGTGACATTTTATCATATTATTTTTAAAGAAAAGAAAATATAACCAAAGTTTGTATCGCCTAAGTAAAAAAAATTAGTTTTGTTTATATAAATGATTTCATTGACTATAAATATTCATTTTAAAGATAAAAATATTCCCTACATCTTGGTACATTTCATTATAATTTATAAACATTAAATAAATAAATTTATTTATGACACCATGATGATGTAGTGATTACCACATTAATGAACGATATAAATAAAAAGAAAAGATAAGGTGTAATATAAGACATAAAATTGTCAAAAACCTATTATATTAGTCGATTTAGAACCCTTATCACCTTATCCTTAAAATATATCATTGTGGGACCTTTAAAATCAGAAAAATCATTTTATAATAAAGTGACATTTCAAGACATTCCAAAAGTGACCCTCCTCCCACTTATAAAAGGCCCCCACCTCTACCCCCTTACCCACAACTCTCAAGCCTTTGGCTCATCCAATCTCTACTCATATTATCTCTACACATCACTCTCTTACTCTTAGAAGCATCACTTTGGTAATAAGTCTTTCTATGTAATCATTTGGCTCAAATCAAAAAGAGTTACCCGATTTAGAGATATTGTCTTCTCTCGAGTTTCTTTCGTTTATTTTCCTTCTTCACTCACCACTATATTCATATTATTTGATCCAATAATAATACTAGTTTCCTCAATATTCTATGATGTTTTTTTTGATAAGTATTACACGTACACTTACACACACCTCCGTCTAATGGTTAATGAACATACTATTTCTATGGATGGCGAATTACTGCCTCACGAAACGATGATTGTTCAATATTTTCCTACCACCTCTCACGGTCGAAATTAATATTTAACTATATTTATATATGATATATATAATGTTTATGTTTTCCTTATGCTTCTGTATTTTTCATTTATGGGATACCTTTATGGTTTCCATTATGGGTCAACACAATAATATCATTTGAGGTAGTGCGGACTACCGCCACCTCAAAGTTATATGAATCGTTAATTCCATATATGGGACTTTTAAAGGATGGAGTTAATGATATTATATATTAAATTATACTGTAATTATAAAATACCTTTATTTCATTACGATTTCATTCCATTAAATATGAAATAGAAATGAAAGTAGAATTCATGCATACGTACGACTTACCGTCTCAATGAACAGTGCATTTCATTTCTTACCTCTAAATGTTATGTACTATTATAAATACCTATATATAATATATTTATATGATATATATGATATATAAATCATGAATATCATTCTGGAGATAATGTAATGCTGACCACATGGACTATTTATAATTATAACAAGTTCATTTTCGACTCAAGTTCCGAACATCAATAAAATGTCCAATATGAACTCAATCAATTAAATAATTGTTATAGAAAGGCAATAAGTGATATAAAAGGAATAATAAACATGAAAAATATTCTTATGCAATTATAAATTATCCTATGTTTATCATACAAGAAGAACAAGGAAGATACTGGCGAGTTAAGTCGGACAAGTGGTAAGCGATTTCTTATCTCACTTTTAATTCTGTGAGATTTCCATTGTTCGCCGCTTATTTATTGAATGTGGTGTATGGTGAACTGGAATTTCATATATATTATCATGATTCTATTTATATTCATGCTATTATGTTATTCATTTGGTGTTTATTATCTTTTGGTCAGATGACTTGATTGATTATAATGAGGTAAGGGGTTTTTATCTCACTTTTTATTCCCATGAGATTATAGATACATTTCTCACTATTTAATTCTATGTGGTGTATGTACCGACAATAATTGTATTCTTTTTTTAATATACTTTAATTTATGGGTATTTAAATCTTCATTGTATGATCCTTCTGTCATGGGGTGTACGTTTCGAATGTTACCCAAATCGGTAAGGGAACCTTTCACCCTCCTCTTTTTAAAAGACTTCTTTTTGTTAGGTATTTTAATTTACATATTCATATGTTGGGATATGTTATTATAAATTATTATTGCTGTAAATTTTATGTCCATGTGATGATATCCCCTTTTTATCTCTCATCAACTCATTTTCTGAATTTTAATGTGACGCTGTTAGGCTGTCAAATTTCGATAAGGGAAATTCTTTAACCGCTTTAAATTTTTTGGGTTAAACCTCTACTTATTGATTATGTCGTGCTATGAATATGTGTGAATGACCTATGATTGTTTTACACTTAATATCCTATTATATTGGGTGTATTTATATTTGTAACAAATAATTACATAATTGATTTATCCTTAATATATGGATACCATCCTTGTAAGGGACTTCATCTCAATCTCCTTTTATTGAGGCATCATTTGATTAATACACGACATTATTTTATACGGTGTATAAAACACTTTTTACTTTTCGTTTCATTCAAAGGGAATCTTTTCTCTATAAATCATTTTAATATATGACAAAAAGTAATGTTCCTTTTTACATAAGTGGTGACAACACCATTTTCGGCCGCCAAGAGTATTATTTGACCTTTAACTTCCTTAACAAGCCGTAATGTTTTTAAAGGAAAATAAATACCATGTAATCTTTTTACGTATTTTGGTATTAAAAATGGATTTTATAATGGATTCATTAAATCAATATCTTAAAATGTTATATTGTCATTGTAATGTGGGAACGTTATCTTTCCATTATGATTAAGTTATGTGTTATGATTATGTTATGGTTCTTGGCCCTTGTTATGTATACGGGAGGTTCCGTGATAATCGTAGGGCAGATGAGCCCTAGATAGCTCTCCAATTTATTGGGTAACATGAAACAGGTAATCCTGAATGTTTCTCTAAAGTGATTTAGAGAATATACTATGATTGGTATTCCAATGGTGACTCCCAATGTAGTTGTGATAGCTACAATGTAAGTATGTTATGTATGCAACAAGTTACCTTTATGAATTATGATTACTATGTGTTTTTCAAATATATTATGATTTCAGAAAGTATGTTTTGATGGAAAATTACAGTTTCATTGATTTGTATTTTTGATGGGTTAATGTTTCCTTTCATTATGATACAAACCTTACTAAGATCTTTATGCTCATCCCAAGTTTTTGAAATGATTTTCACAGGTTATAAGTAAGGTCAAGAGAAAGGAAGTATTCAAGAAGATTTATTTCAAGAAAAGAACTCTTGTTTTATTTAATGATTTAAAAATTAGTAATATTAGAAGTTTCTACTTTGTAATATTCAAGTTGATATGTAATAGTTAGGTCTTAATTCTCTAAAACTCTAAACCAGAAAATATCCCCAATGTGAATTATTCATTTAATTCATTATTATGTAATGATATAAGGTCGGGTCCTTATAAAGAGGGTTTGAGGTACTTGTGTTTTGAAAGATTGATGATTTTTTAAATCCCCCTTTTCAGGAAATTGTTTTATTATGAACATCCCTTACGTTTAATCATTGTATCACACAGATGAAACGAACTACCTATTAGGATAACCACATTACAAGAATGTTTCCCAATCCAACATGCTCTTGAAGTGAAATTGAATGATCTGATGAAGTTAGGTGTGGAAGAATCTATCTTATAGTGTGCTACCTAATTTGGTGATAATTTGGGGGAAAAATGTTTGAGATCTGATGATGTTATGAAAGAATTATTTTTGTTGAAAGTTATTTCTATCTGAATATTTAATGATAAGAGAAGCTATGACTTTCTAGAGCCTCCAAGGAAGAACAAACGGTGTGCCTATCAAGAGCATTATTGAAAACAATTATGAGATGATTGAATTTTGTTAAGGTGAAATGATGAAAGGAACAAACCTTCCTTGATTTCTTGTGATGATGGAGCTTCTTTTCAACTAAGGGGAGTGAGGAGGATACCATACATGAGGGAAAATTAGAATCTTGAAAAAAGAGCCAATCCCTCCTTATTCTAACTATTAATTTTTAACATATAAATTCTACAAACCGGATCCAGAAAAAAAAATAAAATCATAATGAAAAAAAAATATCTTGACTCGAATTGGGTGGAGATGTAAGAATTTATCAAGCCAATGGTGTCTCTTTCATGGGTTTGGATGACAAAATACTTGTTCAAAATTGACATTTTTGAGGTGAGGGAAAATTCATTTGATGTACTTGTATTTTGCCTATGGTATGAGAATTGAAGTCAAAATATATTTAATTATCTAAATTGAGAACATGAAATAATTTATTTTGATGAGCCATGATATCTTTTTCTTTATTGGTGTGGATTTGGTGGATTTCATGTGAATGTGTTTTGAATTATTAGTGACTTGGTTTTAATGCCTACATGTTCAGGAGTCTAAGTTCAATGTGTGGGGAAATTGATAGAGATAATAATTTCCTCATTTTTATTTGTATTTAAATTATTTAAGGCCTCTAATATTTTCAATTTTAGTTTATTTTCATCTATTTTGGTTTAATGGTATGTTTTGTGCTAAAATTTTAAAAAAAAATTATTCTGTAATTTTGAATGATTTTTATCATAAGGTTATTTTGGGAATAACATTAATAATATCAATCAAATTGGTGTAATTATTTTATATATAGTATTTATTGATTGATTTTAATCAACTATATCAATTGGGATAAGAGTATATTTGATCATCTAGAGGCCCAAAAAATCATTGGAGATGGAAAACCTTCTGGGATGGTAGTGTGAACCTCACCTGTATAATGGAAGAATAGGTTGGTATATGAAACTCCAATTGAGGTTCTTTCACATTTATATGAAACAGGAATCTGTATCTCATTCTAACATTAAATTTCATTGAGTTATTTATCCATTAAGGAGGAAAGAGAATGATATACATTAAAGGATGATTCCTAGAATTATCATCTAGAAAAATCCATACTCATTATAAATTCCACAACATCCCCTATTAACGTCCAATTAATGTTATATTTCATTTTCATATAGGAATTATAATATATAGAATCCTATAAAATGGTAACTTATGCTCAATAATAAATATGTTGTTCCAAATGGGATAAAACATTCATAGAACAGAATCTATTAGATTGCTTTTATACCTTTCTTTTGTTTCTTTATTTTTTATTAGTTTTGCAATTCCTTCTTCCTCATTCATTCGGATTACCCATACCATGGTTGGGTAAAAATTTGGGCTATCGGGGAAGGGTTTGTGTTATTTTTTTAAATACATGTGTTCTTGGACTTAATTGAATGAAATCTCTTTCTCTCTTGTTAAATGTTGTTTTAAATTTCATATATACATTTTTATAATCAAGTGCAAACATATTTCTTTCATTGCATTATTGATTTTTTTTCATTGGTAAATAATTATTAATTCCCTCCACAAGGCTCTAGTTTTTATAAGATGGTGATGACCGAGGCTTAGTAGTGATTACTCGACAATCGTCAGTACGCATTGAAGGGGTAGTGGATATTCATGATTTCTTGGGATAAAAAAGACCCGATTGGGAACTGGCTAAGTCATATGATGATATTCATTGAAAACCTTTTTTACATGGTAGAATATTATACCATAATATGGTCTTGGTATGGTTTTCTATCATCATCACCATTTAACCAAGGGATTTAGAGGAAATTATCATGGAATATAACTTTAAGAAACTTAATAGAAGAGGATTGACAAAAATAGAATAAGGATAGTATATAAATTGGAAAACTAATCCTATCATGATCAACCTTATCATATCATAGTTTTTTATCAATATAATTTCAAATTTCATTACAAAATTTTTATTATATATTTCTTTTTATTCAAAACCCATAAATTCATAAAACACTAAATTTTTTACTCTAATTGAAAATTGAAAATCTTTTTTGTCTGCACACTTCTTCAGGAGACTACCTATGATTAAATAGTAGACTATACATAGGTAATATAAAATACTATTTCTCAATGACCAATGACAGGTGTGCATCAAAAAACTAATAAATAAATTATATGAAACCCAATGCAACACATTGGTCCATCTCAATACGATGTAATTTCAGAACCATCCCTACCCACTATAAAGAAACATTATCTAAGACACTATTAATATATATGACACTCTTCCCATTACCATTAACCAAAAAAGAAACTCTAAAAACTCTGAAAGGAATAATTAGGGTGTGTGAAATAAATCTCCATAGGATGCCCCCATAAAATATATACCATAAACATCCACACGAATCCAATTGTTATGTTTTTAATCATGTTACAAAGAAATATCAGGAAATATCATTTTTTAGTATAAAATAAAAAATTATTATTTTAAAAAACATGTCATATTAAAATAGAAAAGAAAATATTAGATAAAAAATATCCATGAGGCTGATGTAGAAAAATAATCTCCATTTCTAGCATTAATATCATCTTCATACGGTAAAATGAAAAAATCAAGTACACATTCATGAAATTTATCTAAAGGGAACCAAATGTATGTCCACAACATGTGGGTATACACAAAAACAATGCTCAGTCTAATAGTAGAAAAAATAGTTGAGTTATAATATCTGGGATCTTCGGTCCCCCAGAAATGTCACCCACTAGAAATGATGGCTTTTTGGGAATCTCCCCTTGAGAAAACATAGTCCATGAATGATTGAATTTATAATGTTTTTCCTATAAACCGTGGTTTCCTAGTGTGATATATATAATCATTAGATTTCTAAAATATGAATCTCATACTTTATAAATATATTTCATTACTGATTCCTCAACGGTAACACACATGAAAACCCATTTCATTTTCAAAATAATAATTGAGGGATTTTATGAATTATATTATGTGTATAATTTATATATATTTCAATGAAAATCCATTTTTAAAGACTGTTTTTAAATTTCCATAAAATATCAATTCCATAAACTATTATATTTCAAAATTAAAACCAATGGAATGCATTATATAAATGAGAACATGACAAAGGTTATTCCATCTGAGAGAGACACCTACCTCGCCAAACAATAGATTTATTCTACCTTCAAAACCAGTGATGAGAAAAAATAAACTTCTTCCTCTAAATCCCATATCCAAGACTAACAGCATTAATTCACAATCAAAACCTATAGATAAATATTTCATATCCCATTGTGGTTAATATAAGACAAATGGAAGATAGATCAAGAGAATATCTAGTGAATGGAGATGAGAGTGAGAGGAAAACCAAACATAAATCAATGATTTCAACATAAATATATCATGTATCATTAGATAAATAATGGGTGAGTAATTTTGAAAATCGTGGAGGGGATAGATTAATCGAATGTATGATTAAGAAGGGATTAGAGTTACAAAAAACAATGACATTAGGTTAATTTACAATTTTATTAGGTTTGAATCAGGTCACATGGTTAGGCGATATAGTTAGAAAAAAAATTCACCAAAACTTTAGTAGCTTATACACCTTAAAAAATAAGTCACAAACTTACTTGGTAATAGTTTCAAGGTTTGAAAAATCATAAAAAACCAATGTGATAGCCTTTGTACCCCACAAAAACACTCCCAATGTATTCTTGGTGGCCCTCATCATTAGAAAACCCCTTCATAGACCATGGAAATATACATATGAATGAATATAACCATATCACATGGTTACTGAAAGGTTATTACTAACCGTGTACCTAAACTATTTTCCTGACATGTTATCCAAAAATATTTCTCAACCCCTAAATCTAAAAATCCCCTAGAACATTAAAGGTGATAAACTAAAATAAAAATTAAACATACAAGAATATCATAGGGAAACACAATTCTCCCCAACATGAAATGTTCTATGATTAGAAGGTTCATTTTCATGAACATGAATAGAGATAAGGATATTACTATATAATTAATCCTTTATGGTAACATACATCATATTTAACCCTTCCACAATTCCATATCACTCGAAATAATCAGATAATCACTCCATACAACATGTTATCCTATCATTCTAGTATTTGAATATGTCATTCACTAACTAAGGTGTTGGGTTAAATTTAAACATCTTGCTAGTTGATCACATGGGATGTATATGGATGGTACTTCTTCATTTGAAAAAACATGGAAAATAATAAGGGTCTATGTGAAATTATTTATTAATTCTAACTAAAAATCACATTATCGAGACGATCCATGATCTCAAATGGTCTGACATAGTATGATACTGACTTACCCTTCCTTCAAAACATCTAGGACCAACCCTGGTGACTCTCTAAGTAAAACCCAATCACAAATCATAAAATAAAACATTTGATAATTTCAACTGACATATGATTTCTAGTGATACTATGTTATCCATAATATTCTCTAGATAAATTGAACAATATTTTTTGGCAACTATGTGATGCTAGGTCTAAACTAATACTATTCAGAAACCTCTTCCCAATAGACAGGTGATCTATAATTTCTCCATTAAAATGACTCTAGTGGCACCAAAAAAATAAAAAACTGATAACATTTGTTATAGGTGAAATCTACTAAGGGAATATGCCTCTCCCAGGATATAGTAAAGTCAAGAATGCATTCCATAAGCATGTATTCACGAATCTGGATGGCTTCCCTATTCTGGCCATCTATCTTGAGATGATCTGTTGTGATAACCTTCTATTGGGGACCCTTCACATCATACAATCCACATGAAAAATAGTATGTGAATAAAATTTCTCTTTCAAAAAATATATCAAATTGAATATTATAGTGTTTTAAAACCCTTAAAATATACTAGTTCCCAAAATACTCAACCTTTTATATCATGATAAATGGTAGGAAGTGTGCTCATGTTATGAATATATCAAAAAACTGACCTATCACGTGATTACCACAAGGATTTTTAGGTAATACAATCAAATTATCTATAGATATCAAATCAAAATTCCATATTAGACTAGGGGAGGGTTGTATCAAACAAATTCATCTAAGATATTCATCCATAATTGTCAAACATGTTAGGCATCAAGAAAAAAAATATGCAATTGATTATCTCAATACAATAAACTAATATTTATTTCGAAATTCATGATACATATTTGTAGATTAAGGGTTCACTATCCTATTGGATTAGTGTCCATTATCCATCAATTTATGTCTCATGTTTATTAGATAACCATCCATCATTCGATGTGAAAAATCCCTCGGTAGGATGAGACCACTCACTTAAGGTATTACCACCTTAATGATTCATTATAAAATTCATGACACTCCATATTCTCTACCTAAACATGCTGAATATGATCACCCTTAGGTGATAAATTAGAAATAAAATCAAGGGATACTGTTCTTTCTACTCTCCCTTCATCAATTTTAATCTCAATAAACAAGGATATCAATAATTACTCGTTAATTGATTCCTCTGAAGCCTACGTCATAATTATTTTTTTGGAAATAGTACACAAACATGTTTCCTTTAATAGGGGTGTATTAAATATCAATTTCCATGTCCTAAATGAGCTCTATGAATTATATTTTTATTACAAGATTTCTCTACGTGAAGATATAATTTAGGGATATATTGTCTAAATAAACTATAAACCAGTCACTAAATAGGTATTTTCACCAAGTATTAAGATAAAAAATCACTACTTCAAAACACTAATAGAAATATGATCTACACCAATGGTTTAGGGAAAACAGTTGGTATAGTCCACTTATTTGGACCTATACCAACGGTTTGGCCAAAACTGTTGTTATAGGTCCCAAATTCAATGAACCTATACCAATGGTTCTCAAAAACGTTGGTAATGGTCTATACCAGTGGTTTTGAGAACCATTGGTATAGGTACATGTATTTTTAATGGAATCTTGTTACAAAGGACATTAAATAAATGAAAATTTAAAATGCTCATGATAATACATATACATATATATTTATGAAATTAAGTTCACAAAAGAAAGTTAGGTTAGTTGTTATGTCATTCAGTCACAAACGGGAGGTGCTGGGATCAAAACTAATAGAATGATTATTATTTGAGTTACATATACCAATGTTTTATGGAACTATTGGTAAATATTTTCTTATTACTTACACCAATGGTTTTCAAAAATATTGGTATAGGCCTATACCATCGGTTTTCCAAAAACCGTTGGTATAGACCTATCCCCATGGAATACATGGAAATGGTTCTACAAACCATTGGTATAGACTATACCATTGGTTTAGAGTCCTATAACAACGGCTCCAAACCGTTGGTATAGGGTATTTTTCTAGTAGTGAAATCAATATCATGTATAGGGTTGTTCTTATCATGACAATTTATTTGGAAAGAGTCATATGCTACCACCTACCTACCCTTAATTTTAACACAATTCAAATCCATTCATATGGTATCAAAAGTGTAAAAAATACCAAATACAACTCAAGAACGTTCAGTATTCACATTGAATTAAATGACTCTTTCAACACATTGAAAAATTTATAGCGCTAATTTCCCCATAAATGCTTCACACAACTATGGTATAACTCTTTAATAGGCAATGGAAGCTTAATGATTTTTTTATAAAAATAATTTATAATAACTAGAAAATACCAAGAATGTATTTATCATAAAAAAAATTATAGGATACCCTGATGAAATAAGAGCATGAATATAATCTAGATCTATTGACACACACTTCTCAGAAATTGCATGGCCCTAAAATTTTACCTCTTGAATCCAAAACTGATATCTGTATAAATTCCTATACAGATTATGGTCTTTCATGTTTCCAATGAAGTCATTCGAATTCATTGTAGGATCTTCTTCTTATCTAAAATACAAAATGATCTCATTCATGAATATAAACACAAAATATTCTATAACCCGACAAATGATTTGGTTTATTATTTCTATTAATAGCACATGAGAATTAGTATGTCCATATGGCATGAAGAAATACTCATAACTCCTCTAGCAACTTCTGAATTCAAGCATTGAAGTATATTCCTCTTAGATCCTTATCTGTTTGTACCCTATTCTTAGATAAATTTTTGAATTCCACTCAGTCCCCTTATAATGATTAAAAATGGTCATGTATCATATAAATTTGATATTTTTTTATGTATCACCTAGTTGAGTTTTTTGAAATCAACATTAAGAAAAAAGGCTCATATCTACCGTTGTTTCATAGAATAATGTTGATTCCAAAGTAGAAAAACTAAGATGCATAAATCCCTTAGCCTCAATATCCCCAATTTGAATCATTAATTAATTGAATTCAACATGTTTCATATGGTATGAATGAATGAAAACTATTCTCATCCATGGAAGAAATTATATTGTGAACTCAAATTCCCTCTAAGGTGAAACCCTAAGAAATCATAAATAATGAATTTAGGATACCCACTCAATCACCACTATAGTAAAATTAAAGATATTTTATGGATCATCAATATTATGAAACAACCTTGAAAATTAAAATGATATCATCTCAACAATTATAACAGCTGAAAAATTTATCCCATAGGTAAGATTGAAAATACCCTAAGAAACATGAGTGACTCCATCAAAATAATGAAAATATAATTGAAATTGATAAATATTTATCAAATATTTAGAGAAAATAGTCTCATCCTATCCAATGATATGACTAATATTATCATAATAAAAAGCTATATAAACACATATGGTTTCATTCTTGGAAATCATCACCCGACATTTGGGAAATTTGAAACCACACTCCATCTTCATTCCCAAAGGATTATAAAGAGTAACCATAAAAATAATAATCTCAAAACCAAAATGTACACACCAACATGATTATATGTGAGTAATGAATGAGTTTTACTAGTATAAAATAAGTCCATTACCATAGAAGATACAATAAAAACCATACCTCTTAAAGTAGTTATTCTTTCCTTTAACGCTTCTTGTTCATACTCAACTATGTGGATATGTCCATCCTTATTCTACCATTTCCTTGAACCATAGAATTAAACATATGAAGTAGCTGATATGAAACCCTTTTTCTTCATTAGATCTAAACTAATAGCCCTTGGTAATGGTAGATCCATCTCTATATCCCTTGTATGTTCTCTAACTGAAACACTAAAGATGTCAGGATTTATCACATGAATGGATCACCTTGGGTTTTATCATAAAATAATGTTCATGGTGTCCCTTTATCCACACTTTAAATAGACCACCTTCCAATACACTAAAATCAATTTCAAATTCCCATAACAACATTTGAACTATTCACCCAACTTCCTATACTAGAAAACATGTGATATATCACTAAATACTCCTATACCTAATTCTAGACAGAGTCTCTTAATCCCATATATATCCACCTCAACAATAAATTATTTTTCCACTATCTCTGTGATATTGTGTTGGGACAAAAAAATTAGAATGGAATAAATTTATGGCCTCCAGACCATCTGGAACCTATGCACATTTAGACAGTCATTAGAAAAAATCTACAGATATGGTTACACAAACATGGAAATTCGGGTAGCATACTCCATGATGGAATAGTCTCCTTTCTCTATGGTAAGATAATCTCATTCCTTTACCACGATTAATATATATTGAACTATTGATAAATTTATTTCATGAATTCACTTTACGTAAGATCTCCATGGAACTTGACTTAGAAAATTGAATAACACCACTAATTTCACGAACCTATAAGCTTATATATGGTTACACCAACCTTTGAGTCTTATGGAGTTTTGAGAAATTAGAAAATCCTATCAATCATTTAGATCCTTTATTTTAATTCATATTTCCACTTATCATTAGGGATGATCATTGGATATTTCATGGTGAATTCTAATGTTTCATCCACTTTATGTTCTTGTTCAAATTTAATGTCATTTCCCATATAGACTATAGTTACCACGAAAACAAATACAACCGTAGTATTATCCCATGAGAATAACTTTATATCTTTCTCCTATGAATTCATATATGTTATAGTTTAGGGATCCATATTGTAAAAAATATGGTCAAAAACCATTTATAATAGAGTCTTATTCCATTAGCATATGTAAAATTGATAAATATGAATTTGTAATGATAAAATTATAATCAAGGATGCTAGAACACCCATACATAGCATGGTAACTATAGGTTTCTGATGAATGTTTGATGTACAGGCACACATCCAAACTATAACTCGAGTTTCAATAGACCAATATCTTGTCTATCAAAAATCCCTATACAAAATTGTCTGATAAACTAGCACAAGTGTAGGATTTTAATGGAAGAATAACCATTTTTACTAATTTGTAATAGACCAACCATGGTCATCCAATAATTTCATCCAACTAGGAATGTCAATGGCATCAATGAAAAT
This sequence comes from Viscum album, assembly GCA_963277665.1. Classification (NCBI taxonomy): domain Eukaryota; kingdom Viridiplantae; phylum Streptophyta; class Magnoliopsida; order Santalales; family Viscaceae; genus Viscum; species Viscum album. Next base: position 436,298,351 of record OY728161.1, read on the forward strand.
TCTCATTTTCTACGTAATGATAATATATTATAGGTTTCATACAAATTAACATAGGAATGTTTTCACCCATCAACAGACGTATGAGAAGATAAAACCGATCATAGTATGAGCAATGATATGCAAATAAATCATTTGGAAAATATAAATTATCATTAAATGTAACATGAAAAACCTAAAAAAATGGACTATAAAGGAAAATGAGAGATTGACATCATGGAACATAAAGTTACTCATTGTTTAATCTATACCTTTCAAGATGTCACCTCCAGCCTAAACCACTAGATTGGAACCTGATATAAGAGATCCAATTTCAACGTGATTATCATACCTTTACATATATCCTAAAGAAAATAAATTTTCAAGCATAGGAATAAAAAATTTATGTGTGATCATTATACTCGGTTGGATACCTCCAATGAATCTGTACAATATATATCCATTTTTATCAGCTAATTCTTGTGTAAAATTGTTTTCAAAAATATTTAAAGAGAATATAATTTTTCTATATAAATTCAATATTTTATTTTATTTTCGATAGCATTTCATTTTATAATATACATGGAAATATTAAAAAAAAATATCATTGTTGAATAAGTTGAAAACTAATCTTGATTTCATTATCACTATCTATATCAAGTGGGAAAATGAATGTATTAAATAAATATGAAAAAAATGTACCAACAGAGTAAAAAAGTGAAATATTCCGTGATCTACACAATGAAGATACATAAATGAACAAAAGTTGGTATAAGTGAATCATAATGTCCTATAACCATGGTCCCCCAGAATGGTGACCCACTAGAAACCATGTCATAATAGGTACCTTCCACAGTGATATCTTACTCCACTAAGCCTCGAATAGGTATATTTTCCCCTATATCCCAATGTCTCCCAAGGTTCTATATATAATCCATACATTTAACTAAAACTAACCCAACATTTAATAAGGTTTTTTCTATAAATATGTCACATAACAGCCTTTTCCTAGGAACCATTTACTTTCCAAAAACAATTTTTTTAATTTAATCAAATAAATCATGTGCATGAAATATATTTTTAAATAAAAAACTTTTTTTTTAGAATTTCCATAAATAGTTAAGTCCATAAAACATTTAATTAGATAATCAACACCAAAGGAATGAATTATAATAATTAAATCATGTAAATATATAGACCATAAGATAGAGACACCATCCTCTCCAATGAAGATAATGATGTTTCCATTTTTATTGTTGTTGATATATATACATACATATATATATATATATATAGTCCTCATAAGCCAAGATCCTAGAGAAACATCATCAATTATACATTAAAAAACTATATCCATCAATCATTTCCAATTAGGGTTCCAATGAGATGTAGGGAATAGAGATCAAGAGATGGTCAAAATAAATGGGATGGAACTGATAAAAAAACAAACACAATTCAAATAGAACCAACCAAATCGATTAACTATCAATAATAGAATAACGGGAGAGTCCTATAGAGAATTATAGAGATGTTTTTTTGACATAATTATTTATTATGAGTGGATTAGAGTCAAAACTTTCTCAGGGAATAATTTTATTGTTCCACTATAAGTGCTTCAAATCAGGTCACATGGTTATGATACATGGTTAGGAAACCCATGTTATAACTTTGAGGTATCCTCTATCCTTCAAAAATAAGTTATATGGTTCCATAGAAATATCATCATGGTTTAAAAAATAATGAAAATGTTATGTGGCAACCTATAGACCCTACCCAAACACTCACATATTTTTTTAGTAATTATCATGGATAAAAAAACTATTCTTTAAGAACAAAAATCATCACTAGATCCAATAGAGATACATTAAATAGGTATTACATGATTAAAACATAGAGTATCATTAAACTGAGAAGAAAGTTTCATTTCCATGAAAACAATGATTTTAAAACCTAACTCTTGATTTCCAATATAACCACAACATACATAAATTGTGCTCAAAATTAATCATACAAATGACCTAAAGGATGTTACAATAGTTGTATAACACAACATATGTCCCCAATAAGTCACACTAAGATGATAAAACCCTACGAATTTGTTATAATTCATATAAAAACCAATTAGATGTAATAATTTGAATTTTAACATTAAATACCATAATTAATAAGGATTAATGATATAAAAAGTAATGTCCCTAACCTGGTACTTCCTCATGTGACTTATCCATTAGGTCATGTGACCTCAGGAACATATCCGCGTACACAAGATGCTTCCAACTACATGCGATGGTATAAGGGATATATTTGGGATACTATAAACTATGATACATTGTTGAAATAAATAATAAATAGTTACAATGTAGAAAAAATAATAGAAATAATATAACTCAGAATCCATACAAACATAGAAAAATAAATTCCAAAACTAAATAGTCAAAAAATAATTGAATCATGTAATTATATTATGAATGTATTTAAAAGATGAAATAATATTAAAAAAATAAAATAATAATGGAACCTATAAATGATTATAATGGTCCCAATCTTAAACACCATGTTGGTCCCATCTCTAAGATCCAACCCATCAAGTAAGAAACAAAATAAAATAGGTTCACATTCCCTTGTCTGTACCTATATCCATGATGTTTGTCCATGTACCAAATGAAATCCTGAACAAGGTCCAAGTACAACATAGTGTTCCAGCACCAAAAGTGTATAATAAATCCATTCTGATTATAAAGTGAATAAAATAAGGCTTTAAAAATGGATTTTAAATAAAAAAATTAATATTGTACTTGAAATAATGTCACTAGCCCTCATGTTCTGATTTGATACTCGAGGAAAGCCAACAACTGCTCCAGAACCATGATGTAAATATTAGTCTAGGGGAGGATCCTCCAACTTTAGGAATTATCACCCATGTTAGTTGCAGAATCTCCTACTAACAATGAATCACAATATTTTATCATGAATAAATAGTTCAAACCCTCAGGCTACTAGAATCTAGTTCACATGCCTCTTGTGACGATTCAACTTTTCCTCATATGATTCCTACATCATTTATATAACCTCACATTATATTGAATACCATGAATCATACCCTTAGTTTATAGGTAACCAAACACCTTTCCCTTAAGCGTCACACATGGTTTCCTTCCACAGGCATCATTAAAACATGCAATGTTAAACGAAGAACTCAAATAGATCATCTAACAACCATGCCTCTAACATCAATCATGTAAAATTCATCTAAATAATAACGTGAATAAAATCAAAATACCATGAACCATTAATATCAATAATTACATAATAATCCATAATATTATATTTATATGAATACCATTTATCTTTCCATTAACATTTCATAAAGATAGAAACCCAGTTTATTATTATCATTACGTCAAATTCTATTCCTTTCAAAATTTTAACCCAAACTGTTTTTATAACGCTCATTAAAATATAGTAGTCCATGTGATTATATTACATGAAATAGACACAATTCACATGTTATTCCCATTCCTAATTTCAAACCCAACTCACATTGTCAATAAAAAAGATACATTGTCAAAATTGTTAGATTATTTAGATTTCATGGGTTGGCTCATCGTTTGGATGGAAAAAAGCCAAGTATGATCTCCAATGGGCCTAATGGTGTATAATTATATATTTAAGAAACATTATTGTCATCAATCATCAATAATTAGGGTTGAGTGTATGGCATGATGACATGTTCAGACATATTTCTCATACAAGATGAATTAAAATTTCTTTTTAGTGATTTAATCTCAAACACCTACCTAAAAAGTAGGAAGTTGTAGATAAAATCCCAAATTCCAAGTTATTGTTTGGTTAATTCTCCCATACATTCAAAATCTAGGCCAAAACACCAATATATGAGGGATCTTTATTTTGGTTGAAAGGGGATAGTTAGAGGATTCAACAAGACATTTTTTATCTCTAAAGACATATACCTAAAAGGAGGGAATCAAATTAAATCAAAAAGATAACCAGAGGACATCAAAGTGATATCCATGGTTCCTATGTTTTGAGTGGAATAGATGAGAAAAAAAATATTTTGGAGGCTTGGGGTATATATAGGGACATATTTTTTTGAATACCACAGTGCAATCCCTTAGACCATGACATAGAAATTGATACAACAAGGGAAACTATGGAACATAATGATGGAAAATATTGTAGGATACCTAGTCAAATCCACCCCCAAGATCCACAATGGTCTCCACAAAATAGATACTTTTAACCTAGGGAAACACTTAGGTTCATCCAAAATCACCATACAATAGTTACCTTTCAAAAAGAAGGAGGTTAGGATGATGGATATCGACCATAAAATAGCTACCCCTAGAAATAGATGGACTAATCAATCTCACCCTGGGGAACCCAACTCAATAGTTGGGGACTCTATTCCACAACCACTTGACCAATGAATCATATCCTTCTCCATGCCAAAGATATGAATGAAAATCCATTATCTCAAATTATCTTCATTCCAAGACCCTATTTCATATAATGGGGCTCCAATGTATAATCACTATCATTATGGCATGTCTCAAAGCTCCATAGTGTAGAATCCTATTCATCTCAGCTCCCCTTCTTCATTCATATAACTTGTTCATGGAATAACCCAGTTTGGATAATGTTTTGAAAAAAAATGTTCAAACTAAAAACAAAATACTAAAAAATATACCACAACATAAATAGTGATATTCCTAAAAATATGAGATCTTAGAACCTTCCCACCATGTAAAATCTCACCCCAATCCATTCTCCTATGCATCTCAATGTGAATCAGGATTACACATATAGAAACATTGTCCCCATATCAAGATACATCTCCCATGTCACTAATTTCACATTCCTATTCTACGACTTCACTTTAATGTGAGTTTTGTTATTCCCATAGAGATTATTTTCACTAAGGTCTATGGTAATGATACTAACTTCCTAAAAAGATGCATAAATATCCAATGGTATATCCATCTCTATATCCCTTGGATATTCTCTAACTAAAAGAATAAATATGTCAGGATTTATCACATGAATGGATCACCTGGGGTTTTTTCATAAAATAATCTTCATGGTGTCCCTTTATCCACACTTTAAATAGACCACCTTCCAATACACTAAAATCAATTTCACACTCCCATAACAACATTTGAACTATTCACCCAACTTCCTCTTCTAGAAATCATGTGATATATTGCTAAATACTCTTATACATAATTCTAGAGAGAGTCTCTTAATCCCATATATATCCACCTCAACAATAAATTATTTTTCCACTATCTCTGTGATATCGTGTTGGGACATAAATATTAGATTGGACTAAATTTATGGCCTCAAGACCATCTAGAACCTATGAAACTTTAGATAGTCATTAGAAAAAATCTATAGATATGGTTACACAAACATGGAAATTCGGGTAGCATACTTGATGATGGAATAGTCTCCTTTCTCTATGGTAATAGAATCTCATTCCTTCACCACGGTTAATATATATTGAACTATTGATAAATTTATTTCATGAATTTAGTTTATCTAAGATCTCCATCGAACTTGACTTACAAAATTGAATAACACCACTAATTTCACGAACCTATAACCTTATATGTGGTTACACCAACCTTTGAGTCTTATGGAGTTTTGAGAAATTAGAAAATCCTATCAATCATTTAGATCCTTTATTATAATTCATATTCCCACTTATCATTAGGGATGATCATTGGATATTTCATGGTGAATTCTAATGTTTCATCCACTTTATGTTCTTGTTCAAATTTAACGTCATTTCCCATATAGATTATAGTTCCCACAAAAACAAATACAACCCTAGTATTATCCCATGGGAATCACTTTATAGATTTCTCCTATGAATTCATATATGTTATAGTTTATGGATCCATATTGTAAAACAAATGGTCGAAAACCATTTATAGTAGAGTCTTATTCTATTAGCATATATAAAATTGATAAATATGAATTTGTAATGATAAAATTATAATCAAGGATGCTAGACCACCCATACATATCATGGTAACTCTAGGTTTCTGATAATGTGTGATGACTAGGAACACATCCAAACTATAACGTGAGTTTCAATAGACCAATATCTTGTCTATCAGAAATCCCTATACATAATTGTCTGATAAACTAGCACAAGTGTAGGATTTTAATGGAAGCATAACCATTTTTACAAATTTGTAATAGACCAACCATGGTCATCTGATAATTTCATCCAACTAGGAATGTGAAAAGGCTCAATGAAAATTCTCATTTTCTAAGGAATGATGATAATATTATAGGTTTCATACAAATTAATATAGGAATGTTTTCACCCATCAATAGACGTGTGAGAAGATAAAACCAATCATATTATGACCAGTGATATGAAAATAAATCATTTGGAAAATATAAATGATCATTAAATGTGACATGAAAAACCTAAAAAATGGACTATAAGGGAAAATGAGAGACTGACATCATGGAACATAAAGTTACTCATTGTTTAATCTCTACCTTTCAAGATGTCACCACCAACCTAAACCACTAGATTGGAACATGATATAGGAGATCCAAATTCAACGTGATTATCATACCTTTACATATATCTTAAAGAAAATAATTTTTCAAGCATAGGAATAAAAAATTTAGGTGTGATCATTATACTCGGTTGGATACCTCCAATGAATCTGTACAATATATATCCATTTTTATCCGCTAATTCTTGTGTAAAATTGTTCTAAAAAACATTTCAAGAGAATATAATTTTTCTATATAAATTCAATCTTTTACATTATTTTCGATAACTTGTCATTTTATAATATACATGGGAATTTTAAAAAACAAATATCATTGTTGAATAAGTTGAAAACTAATCAAGATTTCATTATCACTATCTATATCAAGTGGGAAAATGAATGAATTAAATAAATATGAAATAATATATCAACAGAGTAAAAAAGTGAAATATTCCGTGATCTACACAATGAAGATACATAAAGGAACAATAGTTGGTATAAGTGAATCATAATGTCTTATAACCTTGGTTCCCCTGAATGGTGACCCACTAGAAACCATGTCATAATAGGTACCTTCCCTAGTGATATCTTACTCCACTAAGCCTCAAATAAGTATAGTTTCCCCTATATCCCAAGGTCTCCCAATCTTCTATATATAATCCATACATTTAACTAAATCTAACCCAACATTTTATAAGGTTTTTCTATAAATAAGTCACATAACAGCCTTTTCCTAGGAACCATTTACTTTGAAAAACCAAATTTTTTAATTTAATCAAACAAATCATGTGCATGAAATATATTTTTCAATAAAATAATTTTATATTTTTTTAGAATTTCCATTAATAGTTAAGGCCATCAAACATTTAATTAGATAATCAAATCCAAAGGAATGAATTATAATAATTAAATCATGTAAATATATTGACCATAAGATAGAGACACCATCCTTTCCAATGAAGATAATGATGTTTCCTTTTGTATTGTTGTTGATATATATTCATATATATTTATATATATATCTGGTCCTCATAAGCCAAGATCCTAGAGAAACATCATCAATTATACATTAAAAACACTATATCCATCAATCATTTCCAATTAGGGTTCCAATGAGATGTGGGGTATAGATATCAAGAGATGGTCAAAATAAATGGGAAGAAACTGATAAAAAAACAAACACAATTCAAATAGAACCAACCAAATCGATTAACTATCAATAACAGAATAACGGGAGAGTCCTATAGAGAATTATAGAGATGTTTTTTTGACATAATTATTGATTATGAGTGGATTAGAGTTCAAACTTTCTCATGGAATAATGTTATTGTTCCACTATAAGTGCTTCAAATCAAGTCACATGGTTATGATACATGGTTAGGAAACCCATGTTATAACTTTTAGGTATCCTCTATCCTTCAAAAATAAGATATACAGTTCCTTAGAAATATCTTCATGGTTTAAAAAATAATGAAAATGTAATGTGAAAACCTCTAGACCCTACCCAAACACTCACATATTTTTTATAGTAATTATCCTGGATAGAAAAACTATTCTTGAACAACAAAAATAATCACTATATCCAATTGAGCTACATAAAATAGTTATTACATGATTAAAGCTTAATGTATCTTTAAACTACGACGAAAGTTTAATTTCCATGAAAACAATGATTTTAAAACCAAACTCTTGATTTCCAATATAACCACAACATACATAAATTGTGCTCAAAATTAACATACAAATGGCCTAAAGGATGTTACAATAGTTGTATAACATAACATATGTCCCAAATTAGTCACACTAAGATGATAAAACCCTAAAAAATTTGTTATAACTCATCTAAAAACCAATTAGATGTAATAATTTGAATTTTAACATTAAATACAATAATTAAGAAGGATCGATGATATAAAAAGTAATGTCCCTAACCTAGTACTTCCTCATGTGAATTATCCATTAGGTCATGTGACATCGAGAACATATCCACGTTCACAAGATGCTTCCAACTACTAGCGATGGTTTAAGGGATATATTTGGGATACTATAAACTATGACACACTGTTGAAATATATAATAAATAGTTACAATTTAGAAAAAATAATAGAAATAATATAACTGAGAATCCATTCATACATAGAAAAACAAATTCGAAAACTAACTAGTCAATCAATAATTTAATCATGTAATTATATGATGAATGTATTTAAATGATGAAATAAAATTAAAAAAATAAAATAAAAATGGAACCTATAAATGATTATAATGGTCCCAATCATAAACACCATGTTGGTCCCATCTCTAAGATCCAACCCATCATGTAAGAAAAAAAATAAAATAGGTTCCCATTCCCTTGTCTGTACCTATATCCCTGAAGTTTTTTCATGTACCAAATGAAATCCTGAACAAGGTCTAAGTGCAACATAGTGTGCCAGCACCAACAGTGTATAATAAATCCATTCTGATTATAATGTGAATAAAATAATGCTTTAAAAATGGATGTTAAATAAAAAAATTAATATTGTACATGAAATAAAGTCACTGGCCCTCGTGTTCTGATATGATACTCTAGGAAATCCAAAAACTGCTCCAGAACCATGATGTAAATATCAGTCTAGGGGAGGTTCTACCGTCTTTAGGAATTATCACCCATGTTAGTTGCATAATCTCCTACTAACAATGAATCACAATATTTTATCATGAATAAATAGTTCAAACCCTCAGGCTACTAGAATCTAGTTCACATGCCTCCAGTGGCGACTCAATGTTTCCTCATATGATTCCTACATCATTTATATAACCTCACATTAAATTGAATACCATGAATCATACCCTTAGTTTATAGGTAACCAAACACCTTACCCTTAAGAGTCACAAACGGTTCCCTTCCACACGCAACATTAAAAAATGCAATGTTAAAAGAAGAACTCAAATAGATCATCTAACAACCATGCCTCTAACATCAATCTTGTCAAAGTCATCTAAACAATAAAGTGAATAAAATCACAATACCATGAACCATTAATAACAATAATTACATAATAATCCATAATATTATATTTATATGATTACCATTTATACTTCCATTGACATTTCATAAAGATAGTGACCCAGTTTATTATTATAATTATGTTAAATTCTATTCCATTCAAAATTTTATCCCAAACTATTTTTATAATTCTCATTAAAATATAGTATTCCATGTGACTATATTACATGAAATACCCACAATTCACATGTTATTCCCATTCCTAATTTCAAACCCAACTCACATTGTTAATCAAAAAGATACATTGTCAAAATTGTTAGATTATTTAGATTTCATGGGTAGGCTCATCGTTTGGATGGACAAAAGCCTAGTATGATCTCTAATGGGCCTAATGGTATATAATTATATTTTTAAGAATCATTATTATAATCAATCATCATTTATTAGGGTTGAGTGCATGGCATGATGACATGTTCAGACATATTTCATATACAAGATGAATTAAAATTTCTTTTTAGTGATTTAATCTCAAACACCTACCTAAAAAGTGGGAAGTTGTAGATAAAATCCCAAATTCCAAGTTATTGTTTGGTTAATTCTTCCATAACTTCAAAATCTAGGCCAAAAACACCAATATCTGAGGGATCGTTATTTTGGTTGGAAGGGGATAGTTAGAGTATTTAACAAGACATTTTTTTTATCTCTAATGACATATACCTAAAAGGAGGGAATAAAGTTAAATTAAAAAGATACTTAGAGGACATCAAAGTGATATCCATGGTTCCTATGTTTTGAGTGGAATAGATGAGAAGAAAAATATTTTGGAGGCTTGGGGTATATATAGGGACATATTTTTTGAATACCACAATGCAATCCCTTAGACCATGACATAGAAATTGATAAAACAAGGGAAACTATTGAAAATAATGATGAAAATATTGTAGGATCCCTAGTCAAATCCACCTCCAAGATCCAAAATGGTCTCCACAATATAGATACTATTAACCTAGGGAAGCACTTAGGTTCAACCAAAATCACCATAATATAGTTACCTTTCAAAAAGAAGGAGGTTAGGATGATGGATATTGGACATATAATAGCTACCCCGAGAAATAGATGGACTAATCAATCTCACCCCGGGGAACCCAATTCCATAGTTGGGGACTCTATTCCACAACCACTTGACTAATGAATCGTAGCCTTCCTCCATGCCAAAGGTATGAATAAAAATACATTAGCTCAAATTATCCTCATTCCAAGACCCTATTTCATATAATGGGGCTCCAATGTATAATAACTATCATTATGGCACGTCTCAGAGCTCCATAGTGTAGAATCCTATTCATCTCATCTCCCCTTCTTCCTTCTTATAACTTTTTCATGGAATAACCCAGTTTGGATAATGTTTTGACAAAAAAATGTGCAAACTAAAAACAAAATACTAAAAAATTTACCATAACATAAATAGGTATATGCCTAAAAATATGGGATCTTACAACCTTCCCACCGTGTAAAATCTCACCCCAATCCATTATCCTATGCATGTCAATGTGAATCAGGATTACAATTATAGAAACTTTGTCCCCATATCAAGATACATCTCCCATGTCACTAATTTCACATTCCTATTCTACCACTTCACTTTAATGAGAGTTTTTTTATTCCCATAGAGATTTTTTTCACTAAGGTCCATGGTAATGATACCAACTTCATCAAAATATGCATAAATATTCAGATCACGGTAATCAATTCCTATAAGATGATAATAGTTGGGATGGTATCGGTGAATATGTGAATCATCAAACATGGAATTCATGATATTGTAGTGCTAGGTAAGGTCTAAATTTTATTCAAGTATATAAAGTCTTTACACTATCACAAACTACCTAAAAAACATGGGTTCCAAATTCCCCTCTCCTTAAAATTTCATTAAATCATCCTAGAAAAAATTTTAAGGGACAAATGATGACCAACCTCAAACATCAGAGGCCATCTTTGATGGTTAGAATAGGATTTATACTAACTCAACATATTCACCAACTACTTTCTATTCAACTAAACCTACTTAGAAGTACCCTACATGAGACTAGTTCCAATGATAATTGGCTCCATTGACTCTAACGTGCAAAGATGAAAAAAACAAAAATTTCTTTATTAATCTTAGAAACTGTCCATTTTGATATATTCTTCAATGCTTTAATTTTTAAAGAATTTCATGAGTACAAAATGATGCTCTCAACAATGATTGATGTCAAAATATTTGGTCATAACATATCCTATAAAATTTTAAATATCCAATCATAATTTTCATTATATTATGGATGATGGGTTATACTCCAGAGTATCTATAATAAAAAAGACTTCTGAAGGCCCTTCTATAATTGAGAAGTGAAACAAGGATCTCAATTTAAAACAATAATCTTTAGAAAGAAATGTAGCCGAATTATTTATGGTAGATAACTAAATCCAAAACCATCGACATTGTATGCATCCATGATAGTTATAAAGTGGGAAACATTCATATATTGATCCAAAATCACACATACTAAATCATTTTAATGGATTATACTTGGAAATATTTTCATTAAATACATAGTGATATATTTATACCTCTAATCATGAATAGGTAATGGTTGTAACAACCAAGTAGGATTCTATTTATGAAAAACAAACTACTCATATGTGGAATTTTTCACTATTATGTACCCTATATCATTTTAATTTCTAGACAATAATATTATATAAAAGTAAAAAATAAAACATTGCCTGATCAGGATGTACTTCATACTTAAAATTATGAAACCCACTCATTAGATACCTATAAATGCCCATACAAACCCTTACATGACCATGTATAATAATAAAATATCCAATTCCATGAGACCATCCTTATGGTGGATCCTCATCATATAATTAGTCCTTTAGATACAAGTCGTTATGATCAAATAACTGCTCTACGTTAATCTGGTCAAGATGCACAAGTATAACTAATGTTAAAGTTAGAGACACTCATCATTGGGAGAGTAAATTTCCAGAACCTAGTAGACTAGAGTTAGTAGATTCCTTTTCTCCATTCACACTATATACAAGGATTCATAACCCTAGGGACTAAATAGTTTAGTAGTATTAGAAAATTGAAAAAATAATTTAATCTTAGATTAAATTTATTAAGTTAAAATAAAACAGTGCATTTTCTTTGAGTTCATCATTATTTAATATAAAATAACCATACATATCAATCAGAATCAACAACTTGTAATACTGAGGAAAATAAAAATAATAATGGGGTGACATCATATTCTCAGTAAGGGTGAACATACAATGTATGCTACTAAGGAATGGATAATATTTCAATAATATATGATGATAAAATAGTTCCATTAAGATAATCACATGAGTAAGATAAATAGCTATGGAAGTCCAAAAAAATCATATAATTACATGGAGATATATAACTTATTTCATAATGATGTGATTCACAATTTTGTGTATATGAAACACCCCCTTGAGTATATCTTCCATGACATCAAACATAAATGTTTATGGACTCATCCAAACACCCAAGATAGTTTTCACAATATTACATACTAGTGAATTAAGCATTAATGAAGTTTTATTCCCCATAAATAAATAAATAAATATTTCCATTGTATTTATCATATTAATAATCAATATAATCTAATCAACATGTCTTCAAAATAATGAATTGTCTATATTTGAAGAACATGTATAAAGAAAATCATTACATTCCCGAATCAAAAAATCCTAAACCATTAAAAAATAGAAACATTGGTATCAATAGAACATATCCAAAGTTATTCATAATTAAAATAATAGGTTTATGTAAATTATGAATAGAAATACCACAAAAAGTTCCATAAGTATATTTTTGAGAATTTTTTTTTTGTAATTTTTTTTTGAAAAATTAAAAAATTACAACATGTTTGGAAATAAATTTCACTAAAAAAACCATATAAACCTAAAATGAAATATTAAAAAATTGTTTGGTCATCATCATAAGAAATTGTATACATGTCCTATAAGTTAAAAAAGATTCATTTCACACTGTTGAAAAAAGGTGAAAAAGTACATTGCTTGGAAAATGATAGCATGATTCCTGTGAAAACATTTTGAAAAAAGTAAATCATGGGTAAAAATTACATTAACTATCAATTTTTAGAATTTTAAAAAAAAAATTCAGAATATGTTTTTATTACATGCATATGAAAAAAATTTTACAGAGGAGAGAAATAGAATAAACTTTTTTAGAACATTTTTTCAATCATTTTTTGTATCAAAGAGTCAAAAAATGGTTATATCAATTGATAATTTCATGCATAAGTAAATTCATAGAACATATATTGGTTCAAGATAGAGATATCAAAAAAAATCTATAAATTAATAATTAAACATAAAAAATTCAAAATAAAAAGAAGATTGTAAAATAAACCCTTACCGATATGTTAAATTTTTATTAATAAGCCTTGTGAATGAAATAAAATCATTTGAAACATTATATTAAATTAAGATAAAATGATTTATTACATAAAATATAAAATGTGTTGTATATACACTACACCAAATAAATAAGATGGCAATATGACACATGTCTCATAGAAGTAACAGTTATATGAGAAACCCTTACCCCATGTCAGATATATTTCAAAAAGTTTTGATCCTCATGTATAATAAATATATTTTTATTATAAAAATATTACATAATTATAATCATATATGTCAAAAACCAGCCTGAACACCCTGGTACCTTGATTCCCAAACAGATTCTAATATGGTCTGAAGTGTGTTTATGTTCCCTAGAGGGTAGAAACTAGCACCTATCATCATATAAGATAAAGGTGGGAATGGTATCTCCATATAAAAAGTGGATGAAATAGTCACAAGTCATTATTGTGAAATGATAACTCTACAGGGGACAATACCAAAAGTCAAACATGTATAAACAACCCATGTATAACCACAAGGTACTATAAAATACGATAATAAACACCCATTTCCCAAAAAACAAATCTCTTCAAGATCAAAGGTAAAAAAACAAGAACCAACTCTATGTGGCACTTTACCCTTGCTCGAACCTAGATGAAGATAACCTAAAAACACATGAGGTCATTGTAAGAGTGTGATCTAAAATCTCAGAAGTGTCTCACCAAGGATTCCATAAGAGGAAGCCAAATATATTAACCAAATAAAGCATTAAATTTTAAGTAAATAGACATGGAAGTACAATATCATATTTATAATAAATGAATATATATATTTAAATTAATGCATAATATTTATAAACAATTGATTAATAAACATTTTATATTGACCATTTTCTATAAATTCAGATGGTTGTATAAAATACTTTAGAAAAAATGGAATATATATCAAAATAATCACAATAGGAGACATGTTCATCTACCATGTGGTATGATAGTTTCTTGTTATGAGATCCTCAATCTATTATATAGGTGATAATGGAAATGTGCATACACATCCTTTGAGAATAGGATGAATAATAACTATCAAAATCTTATAGGGGATATGATCCACTGATCTAGGTTTTTGTTAGTGTTATAAAGAATAAATCCATTTCTAGAGAATTACCATCACATCATGTTTGTCCAAAATAATTGACTTACTACCCAATATCACATGTGATAAATCAATTAATAAATAATGGAAAAATTATTTCAAAATTTCTAGAAATTTAATTTCCTAATTTCCAATTTTAATATATCAATTTCTATTTAAAAAGCAAAACATGTTTTTTTAATTCATTAAACTTTCAAGGATGAAACCATTGGGTTCTTTTCAGAATAATATAGCCCATTTTTCTCCAGTAAAAATTTCAAATCAATTTCACATTTTCATTTTACAAGATCCATCAAATTCCACAACCACACCCCAATTCACTGGAATTCGAGGTTTTACCAAATTTTCAGGCCAATGGAAATCCAAATCACAATCCACAATGAATTGGTTTTTCAGAATTTCATTGAAATATAATTTATTTTAAATCAATAAATTTATGTTTAAATAATTTGGCCAATCTTAAAAGAAACAACCAACCATTTTCAAAAAAACATGACACCGACAAAGGCATCCGACAATAGGAACAAAGGATCCAAAGATTTAGCAACATCACATAGAAACAAGATAAAAAAACACATAGTTTAGATCCTTCAATCCCTTGATAATCCATCAGACTCCAAGGAGTAAAAGAGAAAGAGACAGAGAGATATAGGGAAAACTTACCCATATAATCCCACCACAACCACAAAAATGATTAATTATTGGAAAAAATGATCTGGAAGGGTGGGAGGGATCCATAATCACATGTTGATGGCTTTCATTAAAAAAACTACTACAAAAACTGGATAGGGAAGCTGTACCCATTTATCAGTGTTAAAAAAATCGCTGATAAAAGGGGGCCTTTATCTGTGCTAAAAAAAATCACTGATAAAGGGGCACTTTTAACCGCGCTAAAAACCCACTGTTAAAAGTGACCCTTTAATAGTGCTTTTTTAGCACGGATAAAGGCCCCCCCTTTATCTGCACTTTTTTCGGGCTGCTAATGGGGACCCCTTTATCAGCGCTTCTTTAAGTAGCGCTGATAAAGGGGGGCTTTATCAGCGCTTTTTGCTAGCGCAGATAAATTTTATATTAAAAAATAATAATTTTTCATGAAAAATATAACATGGTTATATAAGTATATTTATATTGATATAAATATAATATATATTTTTTAAATGTGTTTTAGATAATTATAAAAATACTATTTCATTTAATATATAAGAAATTTAGTGAAAAGGGATTTAAAATATTTTAAAAAATTACAATTAATTAATAATTTTCTAATTATCATCGATTAAAAATCATTTAATATCAATTTAAAGAAACATAAAATCAAAAAATTAATAAAAGATCTAAAATAAGTTGAAAATGTTAATCAATCATCAAACAACTTTATATTTTGATCCGGGTGTCCATTTGAGGTCTACAACATATCAAATCGATGCCTGTGATGATCCCTATGCGCTAGTGATTGAAGAGATGTTTTTTTATATTTTTTAATGCCAAAAAATGCCCAGAATGCCTCCGAAACTGAGTTTATAGTCGGGATACCTCGATTTGTTTATATTCAAATAAGTATAACTTCTGATCTGGATGTCTGTTAGGACATTACGACATATCTTATCAAATATTCTTTCACTTTCTTCGATTTTACTAGTTGTGGAGTTGAAAAAGGCTTCTGGATTAGAGGTTATGGTCGTTTTGACAGTATATGGCTTTTTAAACACACACACACACACATTCGTAAATATATATATATATATATATATGTGTGTGTGTGTGTGTGTGTGTGTGTGACTCTGTTTTTATTTGTGTGGTTTTTATATATTTATGTATGTATTTATTTATTTATAAACACGCCTAAAAAACATATTTTATAAATTTATTTAAAACTAATCTTATAAATTTATAATATTATAAAAATAAATATATGGAATAAAATTATAACTAAAAAAAATATATAAATAAATATAAATATAAATTAATATATGAATAAATATATATATACTAATATATGAAAAAATATATATGTATTAATATAACTAAATATATTTATATTAATATTAATCTATATTATTATACGAATAAATATAACTATATATATATAAATATATATTAATATATATTAATATATGAATAAATATATATGTATTAATATAACAAAATATATTTATATTAACATGAATATATATTAATATATGAATAAATATAACTATATATATATATATGAATAAATAGATATATCATTAAATAGAAAAAAAGTGAAATGGAATATTGGTAAAGGTGAAGGCACACAAGGGGGAGGTTGCGAGTTCGTGTTCTTGTGGAAGCAAGGAGGAGCGCGCATGCAAGGGAAGCGCGATGGAGTGGTCCACCAAGCAATGATAAAGGGGGTCATGCACTGTTAAAAGCACCCTCCATGAATTATATATTTTTTTTAATTTTAATTTTTTTGTCTTTTATCAACGGTTTTTAAAAACTCTGATAAAGGGGTCATTTATCAGCAAAAAAGCTATGATAAAGGACCCCTTTTATTAGTGCTTATATTTAGCGCTGATAAAAGTGGTCCTTTATGAGTGCTTTTTTAGCGGTGATAAAGAACCCCTTTATCAATTCTTTTCTGAGGGATGATAAAAGGGACCCCCTGTATCTTTTCCTAGATTAACAGCACTTTTTTAGCGCTTTGAATGCACTTTTCTAGCACTAATAAAATCCATATTTGTAGTAGTTAAAGGAAATATTGTTTAAGGGGGATATAAAATTCAGTGGAGCTGGCTACCTAAAATTGACACTCAGGACTTTATAAGATGTGTAACCCAATTACAGATTGTGGAAATGACATGTCCCATATATGAAGAATACATTCTCTCTATTTATTAAATAATAGATTTATTATTATATTTCAATTTACAGGTCATGTAACAAAATTCAATGACTTCTAAACCACCAAAAGCCTGCAGAACCAATTTATTTTATGTTAAGAATACAAAAAAAAAGACTTCACCATTATAGGTATCGTCCCAATTAATTTTCATCCCCACCTAGTCAACAAAAAAGGAAAACCATGGAAAAGCCAAAATTATACCTGATGTATTGGTAAAGGGATGTAAGAAACACCACACCTTAAAAAATAATATCTATAAAAAGACATTCACGATGCTTCTATATGAAAAAGATGAGGGAACTTCTTTCTTATCAGTATCTCACACTAACATTTCTGATAAGAATCAAAACTGTGCGTTCATATCACTCAAACCAAGGGTATATTCCTCCCACGATGTAATTTGGATTCAAAATCAAATATCCTGACTAGATTCTTATTCAATGAAAAATCTTCTCAAACATTGAGATCACTCTATAACTAAACATGACATGGATTAGAAAGAGATGTACATAGATGAGATACATGGAACACATCATGTATCGACATTAGTTGTGCATGAAATGCTAAATGGTAATCTAATTTACAATCCTATTAAACTATTGAATTTTCTTTCCTATGACCAACTTTTTTTACTTTGATTACATGTATATTCTATTTATTGAATACTAATATAATAACATATTTCATTATTTTTCATGACTCTAATGTAATATTGTCCTAGAGTATACATCGCATTGATAAGGAAATAACATTTCCCCGCTATTATGAGATCCTTGATTATCTAGGATGATGTTCTCAATAAATATTATTTGGTGGGATAATGTATTATGATGTGACACATAGTACATAAACAATTACATTCATGTAATCATAATAATATGATATTGCTTATCATGATGTTCTCACTAGGAAATATCGTTGTTAGTAGATTATGATAATAGTTCTTCTAGTAGAAATTCTGCATGTTTGGGTTTCATTAGATAGTCCTATCTTTTAACATGTGTGATAGTACATAAAATTTAAGATCATTATTAATGCATGATATGACTCGCATGATGATATTTATTTCGTAAACCATAATGATAACAGATCATGGAAATGTTGAAAATGATGGATGCATCATGAGTGACATGTCGTTAATGAATATGTTGGGGAAGGATTTGTCCATTATATCTTTATGGAATTTGATATCTCATCCCTTTTTTGAATATAAATTCCACGTTAAATTCAATTTCCAGGGTGTATCAACGTGTTTATTTTAGATAGTAAAATAATTACATATCATGAAAATAGTTTACTGACACATATGTGTAACCTTCATGATGATATATTGTGATAAAGGGATAATATTATATAGTGAGTATTAATATGTGGTTATCGAGGTTTTGACATTAAGTTCACTCTCATTGGTTCCTTGACCCATTGGTAGATAGTAATCTTGGGAATTATGAAAGATCTCCTAATGATAATGTGAAATAAACCTAGAGGGTAACACAATAAGTATTTCTTTTGATCTCAGTTAAATTAAATTTGAGTTTAATTAATGTAATATATATTATTCTCACCTCTAGGGAGTAACATTATTGATGTTATATTGATCAAAATAATTAAATATTTATTTATTTTGTGTATTGTGAATAAAATAATTATTTTATTAAATATCTTAATAAATATTCATTCATTAGATTGTTTATAAACTATTTATTTATGAAGAAAATATTTATTTGATTGTTAAATAATTAATAGAGGAGTTTGAATGGATCAATACTGGTTCGAGTAGAAAATATTAATTAACAAGACTGTTATATAATATTTATTATGGAAAAAATATGAGCACACCAAAAATATATAACTATTATTATGTGGAATTGGTTTTTTACGGTTATAATTTTTTTAATATCAGGTATGTAATTATGTAATATTTTAACATAAACCATAACTCTATTAATAGATAGATATGTCTCTTGTGTAGAGAATCGACAACTGATATTCGAGAGTTTTTGTGCACAAATAATTATATCTCAAATCCTCATTCTCTCAACTTCCCAAGAATGTGAAATGAAAGAAGGATTTCATTATGAACAAAGAACGAGTGGTCAAGAACAAACAACACAATACATTAGACTTAATGCACTAGCACCAAGAGAACACGTGGTGTTTCGTAGAGATTATAGGATCCTAGAACCATCTAATAATGTGAAATGGTCTTTTCAGATGATCAACATTCCCCAACTAAGAATGTTCATAAACCTAGGTATTTATTTCATAAAATTTTTAATAAATTAATTATAAAATCAATGTACAAGATCCTCACTCATGGTTGTGTGAAACAATTATTAAATGAAATTTTAATATATATCCTAACTCCAAAAACCTATGTTGCGCCTGGAACCATCAAATTATATCACAGAAGTCACATTTTATTTTAAAATTATTTATTTGGTTGTTGATCTATGAATAGTTGGGGTTAAATTTTAATTTTATGTAATCCATTATTTAATCATATTTTCAATAACATTTTATCAACATATTAATCATTTTTCATTCATTTTTTCAATTTCATAATGTTTTATGAACAAATGTAGAATGATGAGAGTTGCCTTCAGAAAGTGGAAAATCACTGGCTAGTAAACATGGCTACACTATGTGCGACCAGAGCACATGACCTATACCCATGATAATTATATGTAGACGCACCAAAAAATTAACTACACATAGTTATCTTATTTCACACAATGTGTTTACTGGGTTAACTAGGCACACAACAAGTGGAAACACGGTGTGTAGCTAGCATGTACACATAGTGTAGTCTGGCCAAGTTAACATGTCGGTGCCTTAGGTCTGTGACTTGGATATATGGAAAATGAGTTTCATGGCGTGTTACATCACATAAATTCCCCATAGTCTCTTATTAATGGAAAAATTAAGATTGAATTATATTTTAATAGTATATCATTAGAACCTTATTTCATTGAATGGAACACCATTGTGTGTTTGAAAATTTAATTGTGATTTCAATTAATTTTAAATGCTAAATTAATTAATAATAATTAATATGTCATTATTAGTTTTTTCATTTTTTTTACATGAATTCCAATTATGGTTGGTATCTCCAAATAAGACCGTATGATCATTATGATAAAATGTATTTATTTAATTATCTAACGAAAGAGTGTTTCTTTTAAATAATATAAGAACATATAAAGAAGTGAATACTATCCATTTAATTATTCCAATTAATTGTATGTATGAATTTTCATAATCTTGATCAAAACATGGGTATGTTCTATTTGATTTAATTTAAATTATTTCATGGGTTTTAAATTATTTTATATTTAAATAAATAATTAATTGAGAGTTATCAATCCCTCCATAATTATATAGGACCTATGTGTCCAAGGATATTTGTATAACTGCCATTATCCAAACCATTGGTTCCCTTCACCTTTGTGTGAGTAATAAATATTTGTAATTAATGAAGTATCCCATGGTTAATAAGAGGAGTTTAAAGGAGGGACTGTAATGATCCAAACATAGGTGACACCTAGGTGAATTAGTGGAATGTTGCAACTCATGGAAAAATAAAAAATAGGTGCTATTTCCCCTAGGTAATAGTTGATTTAATGTCCTCTCATTAAAGAAAACATTATATAAGGATCAGGAACATGTCATATAATTAGTTAATTATTTATGTCTATGAAAATTATTTATTTTATGGATTCAAGACCATGATAACCTAAATAAATGAAATGATGTAAAGGATGAAAATTTAATAAAATAATTAGATATAAATGTTTTATTAGAAATGGTTAATTAATAAAGTAAAATCAACTTAATATTGAAAATATCTCTTAATTATAAAAAAATGAAAAACATTATACATTATAATTTAAGATACATCAATTGAATATTATGTCATATTAATCCTTATATTACGTGACTGATAATGAGACCATATAACTATATGTAGTGCATGGCCAATGCCTGGAAACATATTTTTATTAGGGAGTTCTCATGATAGTTTTTTGTATAATTAACCAAAAGTTTATTGATGTTAACAACCAATTTATGCTAAATAAACATTTAGAGGTATGTGTTGAGGAATTCAACATCAGGAATTCATGATAGGGAAATCTACTCAATGGATTGAGGAGATGGATGTTTGCAGTTTCCAGGAATTCCTATCTATTTATATTATTATAGTTTTAATGGAAATAGTCTAGATCATTAATAAATTTAATTGGGATATTTTCCACTATAATTTTAAAGAATTTAGTCATTCTGAGTTCATTAGTGAGGGATATTGATACTTGGTAAAATATTAGGAGATTTAATAAATTAATTAATTTAAATTATTATATATCATTTGTTTTGTAAAATAGAAAATTACTAATAATATGTTTATTTTTTAATTATAGAATAAAATGAGATATTTGTCATCCACACTATTCCATTGATTAAAAATGGATAATGATAAACTAAGAATTGGAAGTAAATTCCATGAGTGGTTTAGATGCTTGCTGAATATACTATGCTTTGAACAGAAATCGTATGTGATAGAATCCTTAATACCAAATCCACATGCTAAAGAGGAATGTTATGAAGATTCACTTACCTATATAAAACCTTTGAGTGACATAGTTTTCATTTTATGTTTGGTAATTTCATAAATATCTACTGAATTAATGAAGTCTCACAAATACATGGATGTGTATACCATTCTTGAGAACTGAAATGATAGTTACTATGAGATATCTAGACATTAACAATTTGAGATGTCCAAGGAGATCTTTCAAAAATATCATGGAGAGGATTACCTACTTGGGTCTCCCATAGTCCAGATCATTGGATGCATTGAGTGGTTATAGATTTTAAGGTTTAAAATACAGAAAGAAATTGTTACCAGCCTCATTCTAATATCACTCTCTCAGAGCTTCTCTAGATTTGTTTGGAAATTTTGTATGAAAACATTGAGATGTCTCTACCAAATCATCTTATTATTTCTTTCCAAGTTGATAAGGACTGAACGCATGAAAAAACATACATTATTATGTTGAAAAAACTGAATGGTCATGTGATGATATTTAATCCCAATGCTCCTTCATGAACATCCAATAAGAATATGATCAAGGGTAAATAAATGGAATATGATCCTATTTGTTTTAGATGTGGTAAGAAGGTAAATTGGAATAAAAACAACACCATTAAAAATAAGTTAGTGGAGGCTTTAGGTTTATTTCCTATCAAGTGAAATTTATCTATTTTTACTAAAAAGGTATTAAATATAGATTGTTTATCTTACACTTGTTTTCATATAAATGTACAAAGTATCTTCAGATTGATTTACCGAGGAGAGGTAGATATTTGAGTATCCAACAGATCTAAACATGCATATGTTGATATCATGGACTACCACCTCATGTTGCCGACTAGAATGGTCCTAATTTTGAAGGGATGTTACTATATTCCATGTGTTACAAAAAATAGTATTTCTATATCCAGAAATGAAATGAATGTATTTATTTTAAAATTTGAGAATAAATGTTTCTAATTTTAAAAATATAGTTTTTATGGTAACACACAATTAAATAATGGCCTTTTTTTATTTTATTACCTAAACCAAATAATGGTAATTGATAGTGAAGTTACTTCGCATGACCCATACCAGACCCAACATTGGCATCACATGATAGGCCATGTAAATGATAAGTTCCTGAAAAAATTACACTGAGATTTATATTTAGATTCTTTTTAAATAAAAACACTTTTTGTGTGTCAGAAATGTTTACAAAAAAAAAGACCAAATCTCCATTTAGTGGGAAAGACCAAAACGGAGAAAGAACTTCTTGAATTAATTCATACTGATGTGTGTAAACCATTTCCTATAAAAGAAAGGGGTGGTGACTCATACATCATAAATTTTAATGATTATTTTAGTAGATTTGAATATATTTACTTAATAAGTTGGGCATCATATTCTTTTGATAAAATCAGGGAATACATGAATGAATATGAGAACCATCTAGGCATGAATATTAAAAAACCTCTTTGACCTAGGTGGTAAATATCTTAATCAAGACATCATTGATTATTTATAGGCGTTCTAGATTTTTTTCCCACTCACTCGTCCTTATAACACTTAGTGGAATCGTTTAAGAGAATGGTGGAACCAAACCTTGTTGGAAAATTGTAAAATAAATGATGAGTCATGCAAGTCTTATATTTTTTTGGGTATATGTTTTATAAATACTAAAATACGTACTAAAATAATTTCAAACTAAATAAACAGATGGTATACAATACCAGTTATGGAATGTAAAGAAACCCGTTTTGTCTTACATACATGTGTGGGGTTGTGAAATTTTTTTTATGGCCACTATAGGTGAAAAGCAAGTACCATGAGGCACAAAGTGTATCTTTAGAGGATATGATATATAAAGAAATGGAAAAAAACTAAAAAAACTTTTAGAAAATTTTTTTTTGGTTGACATAAGTCCCATATTTATTAAAGAATTTTTAATCTCTAAAAGACATATTGGGAGAGAGATAGAAATTGATTAAGTCCAGGAACATGATACAGAATATTTGGCTCAGTAAAAAATTCAACTAAGCCCCATGGAAGATGAATTTTTTCTATAGACAGTTACTGTATAGGTGTACTACATATTTTAGTGAACCAGAATGGTATGGGTTTCAAGTCACCAAAGATGGTGATAAATTATTAGTTGATAATAATGAGCCTATAAACATATGTTTCCATGTGGAAATAATCCATGAATTATAAAATGGATTCCATCATCAAAAAATAGGTCTTGATTTTGGTAGAACCTCTACTATATGTATTTGACATTGGTTTAAAATGGGTATTCCAGAAGAAAACAACCATGAAAGGGTATATTATTACCTATAAACTTACAATTATTATAAATAGGATAAATCCATGTCAAGGAATTTACTATTAAAAATACTTTTTACAAGTTTCAAAAGTAAAATCCATCATAATTCTAATTTCCATTGTGGCTTTCCATGATTATGTGAATTTGGAAAGGGATATCAAAAAAGACTTCCATAATAGGAACCACTAGAAAGATGAGTATATGTCACAACACTATTGGTTTGTGACCCCAAATGATTCCAAGAAGGTATTCATGTTGAAAAGATCCATATATGGATTAAAGAAGTCATCCAGGTCATGGAACATTCATTTTGATGAGGCTATAACTAAATTTTGATTCATAAAGAACCAATGCAAGACATGTGTCTATAAAAATATTTGTGGTATTGTAGTAATTTGATTAATAATATACATTGATAACATATTACACATTGAAAATGAAATACCTATCTTACTATCAGTTATGGCATGGTTGAATCAATTCTTCTCTACGAAGGAATTTATTGATGTAGCATATATTATTGGGAACTAGATCAATTGTGATAGATCCAAGAGGTTTCTCATCCTATTCTATAGTGCATATACTAACAAGATACTCAATATATTATGTATGGAACAATACATGAGGTTATTGTTTCCATTATAACATATAATTCATCTTTCTAGGACACTGTGTCCCTAGACCGATGAGGAATGAAGTATAATGACAAGAATTATATAGAAATCAGCGATTGGGATAGTCGTGTGTGATATTATATGTATTAGGGTAGATTCATCTCAGGAATTAAATGTGGTATGAAGATACCAAGATGATCATGGTGACCATAATTGGATGGAATTCAATACTATCCTTATGTATCTAATACATACTAAGGATGTGTTCCATGTTTATGGAGGAGATAAGGAACTAGTCCTCAGAGGTTTTGAATATTGTAGTTTTAAAACTGATAATGATGATATGAAGTAACAAAAGACATCCATCATAATTTTGAATAGAGGAGTTGTGAGCTAGAAGAGCTCAATGAAGGATGTGGTTGGAAATTCTATATTAGGGTTTGAGTATCTTACACATTATGAGGTAGCTAAAGAGGTTGTATGGATGTTTAACTTCATCCAACCGCTTGATGAGGTATATAGCAGTAAAGATCCTATCACACTCCATAGTGATAATATTTCATAAGTGGATATGGTAAAATATGCATGGTCACATCATTGGATGATTCACTTACTTTGTATGTATCATCATTTAAATGATTTTTTATAAATGAGGTGATGTTGTAGTGATCATTATTTACATGGAAGAAAACATGGTGGACCCCTTGAATAAATCCTTGAATTAGAAGAAACATGACAAGCATGTGATGTACAGCAGGCTAAATGTCATAGGAAGTTGTCTCTAGTCCATGTGAGAATTTTTTATTGTTGGTTTCATAAGACCAACTATTTGTAATTTGATTACATGTACATATAATTAATTTAAAATTAATAAAACTAATTATTAAATATTATTTTTTTTATTTTACATTACACTTATATAATAATGTCCCAGTGTATACATAACATTGATAATGTCGTGGTAGTTCCCTACTAGTATGAGAACATTTATGTACTATGATGTTATTCTCATAAAATGTTCTATGGTTGGAAATCATACTGTTATCGAACACATAGTATATATACCATCAGGTGAGAGTACATGTAAATACATGAGGCTCTTTCTCAAGTATTATTCACTTAGAATCATTCAATTTAGTAGATTATGAGAACAGACCCTCTAGTTGGAATTTTTTATTTTTTGGTGTCATGACATATTCCAATTTATGAGCATCTGTGATGGACCTTAGAATTTAAGATTATTATTAATGCATGTTATAATTCACATACATAGATTTATTTCTTAAACCATGATGATAATAGTTCATGGTGAATGTTGGAAATTTTAGGTGAGTCATCAGTGATATTTCATTAATTAATAACCCAAGGAAAGATGTGTCCCTTCCATCTTTGGGGAAGCTGATATCTCAAACCTTTGATTGGAATAAAACAATCACATTAAATTCCAAGGCAATGGTGTGACGACATGCTTCTTTATGATAATCAAAGAAAAACATATAGTGCATATAGGTTGGTGACATGTATTTGAAACCTTCTTAATGAGTTATTATGAAAAAGGAATTATAGTAATTGGTGAGTATTTGTATGTGGTTGTCAATGTCGTGACATTTAGATATTTTTATTGGTTTCCTTAACCCGTTACAAGACAAAAATATAGTAATCTGGGTAAAATACCCAAATTCTAATGAGAAATAGTCCTATATGGTCACACAACATGTGTTTCCATTGATCTTGATTAAATTCGATTTGATTTTTATTAATGTAATAAATATTATTCTCAAGTTCGAGGAATAATTTTTTTTGATGTTATATTGATTGCATAAATTAAATTAATATTTTTTCACGAGCTTGTGAAAAAAATATTTATATTTTTTATAGAATATTTTAATAAATATTTATTGGATAGATTGTAAATAAAATATTTATTCAATTGTTCGATTAATACTAGAGGAGTTTTAATGGACCATGTTGACGTCTGGTGAAAAATATTAATTAACCATAGCATCAAATAATATTTTTTGTTACATAAGTTGGTGTACTCCACAAGATAATAATAATATAATTATTATTATGTGTCATGGGGTTTACTAAAGGTAATAAATGTTATTAAAGGGTTATTATGAAATTAAATAAAATGTTAATTTAATTATTAACTCTATAAATTAGTGGATATGTCCATTGTGTTGAGAATACAAAATTGAGAATAGAGAATTTTTGTGCACAATTAATTATCTCTCAAATCCTCCTTCTCTATCCATATCAATAATAATAAGTGAAAGAGATATTTTCTCTAGACTAAATAATGAGCGATCAATAATAAAAAAAATCAATACATTCAACTCACCATTCTAGCACAGGAATATTGATTTGTGATACTCAAAGATTATATGAGAACATGTGGATCACCACAAAAGGTATTCAATTCCTAGATACTCACAGCACAGTAATGGTTATCTAGAAGGTTATTTTTTGATGATCATTATTCACCAACTAATGATGTTGATATTCCGAGGTATTTATTTCTTTATGTGTTAAATAAATTAATTATTAATTTGACATGAAAGATCATCACTCATGGTTTCATGAAAAAATTGTTAAAATAAATTATAATATATAGACCACCTCTGTATGCTTTCACTGTTCTCAGAACCATACTCAAAAACCTCAAAAGTTACCACACAATGAGGAAAAGGATTGACATTCTCCCCATTTATTAATGACCCAAATGAGATGATGCAATTAGGAAAACAAGATCACCATATGAAAATTATAATGGTCTATAGTGTCAATTAGTTTAATATTTTTACTGTCTATGTGACAAAAATATTATCTTATAAATCATTAAAATCATTGATTTTATCATTCAACCAAGCTCAGTCCATCCTAATAAATTTCACCAATATATGAATAAATTGAATATTTTCAAGTCCAACCATGAAATGCTTAAAAATTCCATTCTTGTTATTGACCTGTAACTATTTTTATAAGAAAACCCAACCTACCCAAAATGGTAATTCTAAGACCCACCAAAGTCAAGAATGTTGGTGAAATGTATATCCTCATGAGTGTGTATAGATCTTTCTATATGTTCATCCAATTGCATATGGTATTTCATACTCAAACAAACATGAGATCTCAATGATT
Source organism: Viscum album (assembly GCA_963277665.1). Taxonomy (NCBI): domain Eukaryota; kingdom Viridiplantae; phylum Streptophyta; class Magnoliopsida; order Santalales; family Viscaceae; genus Viscum; species Viscum album. The sequence continues at coordinate 436,326,970 of OY728161.1, forward strand.
CCTATAAGAACATCCAATAATGAGAAGTAAAATTGGGATCTCTATATTAGACTATATATGAAGTAACTCCATGAAAATAAATAATCTCTCTCACATATAGATTTACAAACTCGTCAACATTGGTTGTATATGAAATGGGAAAACGTTAGTAGATTTAGTCACAGTATCAATCACAAGCATTATCTCATTCATATTTTTATGGGCACATGGAAACTAAACTATAAAGTAAATAGAGATATCATCCCACAACCATGTCGGTGTCGTATGTAGCTAAAGAAATCCTGAAGGTCTCTAGTTCATGGCCTTGACCTATTTGACATTATAACAATGAGAGAAAAAAATTACCAATGCCCCATCTCATTCATGGACCCCGGAATAATTGAAAAATTTAGAAGATCATATTTGTGGTTCCTAGGTGAACATCCCAATAGGAATTATGGAAATCCCCATAAATTCATTCCTTGGAGATAATAAACTATATAAATATTCCAGAAACATAAAATGTTCTTAATGGAGAATGACCAATTAGCAATGATCTCCCTTCCATTAAGAGAGTTGAAAATTCCTTAGAACTCATCATCAAGCAGTCATTCATGAAGAATAGTCTTGAGAAGAATAGAGGTTAAAAAACTATCCAAAAAAACCTAATCCCTTAATTCATAAACTCTAATATTCATTTTAAAAAAGTGAGTCATAAAGCTCCACTATTATGATAATTATTTCATTTCTTGTGTTGGATGTTTCCTGATAAATGCATGAATGATGAAATTCCCTTTACTCAGGGTATAAGTGTTATCAAAATCAAAGGACTTCAGGTAATCCACCCAAATACTTCAATGATGATCCAATTATTTTTTATAGAATATATAAATCGTGTTTTGGTGGTCATAATACAAGGGAATACTTTATCTAAAATGGTAATTTCACCAACTCTTATGTGCATTCATCATATCTACATGTTCAAGGTCATGCATTAGATAATTCATCATGCTTGGCATAATATTACATGAGACAAAACAAACAATTTGATCACCCTATATAATAAAAAACCCAAAAATGAACATGATTCATAGAAAAATACCACATAGCCTTTCCCAGCCTCTAGATGATTTAACACCAGAGTAGTAGTAAAAAGATATTTTAGCGCAAAAAATAACTCTAAATTTTTTCATCCTATGGAAGCATTACACCCTTCTGAGTTAGGTTAGTCATCATAGAATACAACATCAAGAAATAATTTACAACAGGATCATAATACCCTACTAATTAGAAGACGGTCAAATTCTTGAAATAATTATGTTGTTATTCCAATGTCATAATAGCCATCACATTCCCAAGATCAACTGATATAAAATATTCTGACACATAGATTAAAGATGGATTTCATTCATAACAACCACTGAAAAAGTATGAATATACTCATGTAAAATCCTGTTTATTATATCCATAAAGAATACATGAGAAAAAGATAGACCAAATCGAATGAAAATGAACTCATAATGGCCATACCTTCTCCGTAAGGTGGTTTTATGAACATTAGATTCTTTTTTTCTCAGCTGATGGTAAACAGATCAAAGATCAATATTTTAACACCACATCACCCTTTCAAACTTGTCAAATAGATCATAACTATGTGGGAAAAGATTCTTTTACTTTTCAATAACATGATTGAGTTTTGGGAAATCCACTCAAAGGTGATGTGGCCCATAATATTTCATAGAAAAGAGAACTGTCTCCACCGAAGGTGACACATTGATTTATATAAAGCCTTTATGTAAAATATAATCTAAGTATTCTTCCATTTAATTTATTCTCTTTCCAGGTACTAATAAGGAATAGATAATGTTTAATATTAAGAACTAAATTGATTAAAAACCATACCTCCCTTACGAGTGGAAAAATAGAGATGTTAGATCAAAAAAAAATAGGAAACTTGAAGACAACATGATGGAGATCACAACTCATATATTATTAACCCAGATCAAAAGTACACATTGATTTCACTTTCCCCAACATTAGATAGTATGGTCTAGATCTACTTTATCTCAAGTTGCATTTTCCCTCAAAGATATTGCACACACCATAGAGTATCCTAAAGGAGACACATCGATGATAAAAATAAATCCATACATTATTGTAAATGATTCAATACATCTCAAAAATAACGTCCCGAGGCTTCATTTTGAGAACCATAAAATCTAAAGTATGCTCTATATCTAATAATGTGAAAACACAAGAACGATAGTGGAGACCCATCTCTCTCTTCATTCTGTGGGATGTAGTTATATCCATAACATAAGAAAAATTATTCTTAGAATGATTAAGAATATTTACAATATGAGTTGAAATAAATTAATTATATGAACCAAATCAAATAAAATTGTCACTAATGATGAATATATAGTGATTTACCACACCCAGTTGATAGAACTATACCTCCATCCACTGGAGACTCTTATATTGCATGAATAAAATTTGTACTGGATTTTAGAGGATAGAACCCCTTTGATCATGATGCATCTGGTTACAACGTAATTATAATTGGCACTTATGATCATGTTCTACTACATGGGGTAGAAAGGAAATGGATGAACTTCTATAGGTGGCCTAAGGATCTATATGAACCACATTTCTTTGGTACCTTTGTGACATTTTTTTTTGAGTGCCCATGATTTCCAATCTGGTAAAAAATCATAGGTTATATACCCTATACTATTAGAGGTTCATAAAAACCATTCATTCAAGAACCATCCTAAGAATCATCATACTTGGTATTCCCTTTATAGGAACTAAAAAAACTGGGATTATGAGAGAAAGGAACCCCCATCAACCTTAACATACCATCCAGGTACATTTTTACCCTTAAAGATCTATCCAAAAAAATTATAATAAGAAGGGACATTTTACAAGAATACCTGAGAAATAATATTAGATATATCTCCGATATCAAACATTAAAGTCTTCATCTTCTCATTAAAAGAAATATCATGTGAAAATTGCATATTCTAATTAAAAGTATTTATATATTCATTCACATTCCTATCAACCTAGTCAAGTTTGAAAAACTCTATATCATTTTCCAACTCTATTAAATGTAGATATAACTATTCAGTGAAATGAGATTTAATTACCTTATAATCTAAACCCCGGTCTTTCTTCTTTATCACAATACTATCCATCTATCTCCATCTAGGTCCCTCTATCTTAAAGGTGATATATCAATCCTTGATTTCATCTAGAATTTTCTAGAGCATAAATAGAATCTAGATATTTCTGAACCAATCCTGATTCGTTCAAGGATCTTTAGAACCTAGGAATACTAGTTGGTTTTTGTGAATGAACTCATAAGCATGATTCCATGAAACAACCCTCTAAGGCTCCATAAATTCTGCTTGAATGGAAATGGGTGTAGGTGTCTATCCCATAGAAAGGACAACATGTATGATTGCCTCAACTAGAATCTAGACTATGGGAGGATTATCTCACTATGTATCACCAACATCTTCCTCTTAAATCTGATTCTCATCTTCTATTTGGGCCAAGATACTACCGAATATCAGTAAAATACATTGAATAAAACATATGATAACTCATAACAAGAATCCAACAAGAGAAAAAAGATATTTTAAACCCAAAATAAAATAATAGAAGATTAGGATCTCATCTTATACAAATCAAAATTTTGAAAAAGTATATAACTAATCTTCATGATTCCTTTCCCAAACCTCCCATTCTGACAAAAGGAATATTGAAATGAGAGATGACTGGGCACTCACTCGTAACTACCTACTAATTTCATATAGTATTACTAAAATTTCATTATAACATAAAGGAAATATGTTTAACCTACACCTTAGATATAAATTTTTCACAAACTATTAAAAACACCAATGTTCCTAGATACCCAAAAAAAATTCACCCTCTAACCCTATTGAGTCATTACATTCAGTGATCTATCTTTGTTACGGTTCCAGTGTGATTCTCTAGGTAAGAGGTCTTATTATCCATTTATCTCTTATAATTTCCCCCCATAGAGTTTGATGGATACTAATGGTATTTATGGATCTAAACATCACAATTTGAATCTTTTTTCTTGGTTGGGTTCCAAGATTTTATGCGCCTTCTTTCTTATTGGCGAGTTCCAATGTAGGAGTCATGTTTCAATGGAAAAAATATGTGGTTTTGTTCACTATTTTCCAATATATTTAACATTAAATTACATTATTTAAATTAAATTTCCTTCATTTTAAAAATAAAAATAAAAATATTTATAGATTTTTATTTATAATTTTATTTACATGAAAATTGGGGAATCCCACCAATTCAAATGAATTTGTGTGTGACTGCGGAATTTGAGGGAAATTGTAAAATTAAATTCTGAAATTTATTCGAGAAATTAATTTAAAATTTAATTTAAATAAAAATTTATTAAATTGATTTGATAATAACCCATTGGTTTTATCATATAAAAAAGGAATGAATTGATTAAAATTGTGTTTTGATTTTTAAATGGAAACCGGGATATTTAAATTGTAAATGGGGAAATTGTATTTGAAACTATTTTGAAATAATTTTCAAAATATTAATTGATTGATTGAGAAAATGAAAGGTTGGGAGGTTAGTAAGTTATAGGGGACAATTATTCTTGGAATTTAATTCCATTTTAATGGACTGATGCATTAAAAATATAAAAAAACCTAGTTCAATGAATATTATACCTAGTTGGATATCGATGTATCATGTTCAGCCTAATACAAAGGGATGTATGTGCACATTTTCATGATCACGAATATAAATATATGAGAATAAGAAACTAGAAACTATCATACCACATGGAAGATGACCACGTTTCTAATTGTGAATATTTTCTTATATATTCCATTATTTTTAAACTATTTTAGAAATGCATTTGAATGTATATAAACTCCTTTATATAAATTTTTTATTAAAAGAATGATTATTAATATTTCCAATTAATGTAAATGTGAAGCATTATTTGTTTTAAATATTCTTTTATACTTCCATGCATATTTATTAAATATAGAAAACATTATTTGGTTTTTAAATATGGAATATTTTTATAGAGTACTATTTGAGACCCTACCAGAATTTTCAGTCCCACAATACCTATGACTTCAAGTTTTTATATATTTCCTTCTTCTAGGTCTGATAAATGTTAAAGTACCACATGGTGGTGGATTGTGGGGTTGATCCTTGGTTATTAGAGAGCTATGTCTATTGGGACAATGGTTGTTATCTTCCTATTTCTGGGTACATTTTGGTTGTGCATTGGGTTATTTATAGCTATTTGAATTCTAGTATTATTATTTATATATAATTCCCTTATTGATATACTAACTCTTGATAGTTACCTTTACTTTTTCTGTGGAAAAACCAGTTCCACTTTTTTCTTGTATGATGTTAGGTGACAGTTTCCAAACCATGGGGATTAGGAACACCCATTAGGATATGTCAGGACTTGCATGGGAATTTGTGTAAGAGGGTAACTTTTTCGGTTTGTGAAAATATATATAACACCACATATTATTTTCATCTAAATTTTTATTACCCATTTATTAAAAAAATTCATTAAAATTAACTATTTTAGGTAATAACTCTTTCATTTTTTATTAATATTTTGTTTTACCTTTATTCCTTCTTATTAGATCATGGTTCCATCATCTCTAGAAATTTAATAATTATATATTTATAAAATATATTCATTGTATATTTACTTATAGAAATCCTTAAAATTTTGATAAAAAATTTAATTACACCACTCATGGAGATGGTAGAACGTACATACACATGAACATTGTTTCCAATTCTTAATAAATAGAATGAATTAAAGGTAAATAGTATTTGACCTACATAGAATCATTATTATATCATATTTATTATATATGTTCATTAAATCTATAGTTATTACCATCCATGTAAAAATAACTTGAATAACATTTCACATCGCTTCATGGAGGTGGTCTTCGACATGTACGAACACGTGATATAATATTTTTTCAACAGACCAGATAGTAAGAAGTTAGATGTGATATTATAATTTACTAATTATTATTATTCAATATATATCATATATAAATATTCAATCTAGTATTACATCAATATATATGATGTAGTTATGGAAAACGAATGACATCAGTCAAAGAGGTGGTAGTCCCCCATACACACGATCGATAGTTTTAGTTCCCATTTGATGGGAGACGAGATTGATATAGGTTATTACATTAAAATTATGACATATTATTTATATTTTATATTTTTATGTTATTATATAATCACATTTTTTTATTTATAAAGTGGTGGTAGAAGAAATAAAAAATCTCTTCTAACAATGACACCTCATCTTCGAACAACAACTGTAGGTTTGCACCAAAAGTATTCTTACGAGGGTCCCATAAGAAAACATTTCCATTATGAAGTGGGAATATATGTAATAAATTGATTTTATTAGGTAATCACCAAATCAAATGATGCATGAAGTGTGTAGGATATACGAGAGGGGTGACCTTATATAAGAGGCAAAGGTGACACAATTAGAATTTTTGAAATGAATAAATAACACTTAAGATTTTATCATTCTACAAGGCTATAAAATAACTCCTTATACAGAATTATATTATATAACATATAAATATGAAATTAAAATATAAATTATAAATTTATACATGTCATTTTAACCCTTATCATTTTCTACTAACCTCATGTAAACTTATTTTACCATTAAACAAAAAAATTAATTTTAATTATTTTTACTATTCATTATTACCAAACATTTTGTTTAACTTATTACCTAATTTTAACTATTATTAATAAAAATTTAGAATCAATTTTTTTTCAAATTCATTTCATATAAGGGTAAAAATTTTATTTAAAATAAAAATAGTAATCATTATGAAAATGTGGCTTTCCTATGAAAAAACCTTCATAAACATAAAAGATTTTAATATCAAAATAATGTGAGTTGATCATAATGAGAAAAATTGGATTATTTATAATATATTTTTAATAATTTTACTTTTAAAAAAAGTTATATCAAAATTATACATTGTAAATTATTTATACAAAAATGGGTTTTTTTGAAAAAAAATCTATTATTATATATTCATCAAAAAATTAATATTTTCTGAAAACTCTTATAAAATTCCTCTAAGATAATTTTGTTATTTTGATTTAAAAAATAAAGTTCAACTTTTAAATTAAATTTTATAATATTAGATTAAATTAATTTTAAAAAAGTTTCTAAAAATTAGATGAAACCCCTTTTAAGAATATTATTGTTTTAAAAGTAAAAATGTTCTTATTCATTCCCATAACTAGAAAAATATATGAAAATAATGATAAAACATTTAAGTTAATATATAATAAATAAATTTTAATAAATTATTCTAAAAAGTAATAAAATTTAATTTATTTTGATAAAAAAAAATATTTTACAAATGAAAAAAAATATGGAAAAACATTTCTTATACTTTAAAATTATTTTTATTTTTTATTTATAATCAAATGGTAACAAATAAATTTATTTTATAAATATTTAATCTTTATAATTTAGACATATTAGTTAGTTATATTCCTGAAAATCAACTTAATGGATAACCTATATTGGTCATGGATAAATAATATTATATATATCTCGGTCCTTTTCAAATCGTTTGTGATTGTATCATAAGCTATTAAGGAGATTATTTTTTGATTGAAAAAACATATTTCATAAAATACCAGGGTTTCACATTATAATCGACTTAAAAATAAAATATGTTTTGAAATTATATCTCTCTGATACAGAAATATGACGATATTTTGTCCCCATCTCATCCTTAGGTTCCTAAATAGCTTCCTTAAACTGGGGTTTTCACCACACAAAATAACTAGGTGAGTGGTCTTAATTCAGAGAACATTCTACCTATTAAAAAAAATTATTTTCTACTTAGAGGAATTATCATGATCTATTATTATATCATTTGATTTCAGTACATGTGAATGATTTGATATGTTCTTCCTCATAAGAGATACATGGAACACAACCTGAACTTGAGATAATTTTTGTGGAAGAACCCAATGATATGATATGATCCCAAATCGATCAAGAATTTTTAAGGGGATGATATAACAAGAGATCAAAATTATATTTTTCTCAAATATATTTGTATTTTTTCATGTATAAATTAGTAGACAAATATTCTCACTACGTTTAAACTTGATATCACATCAAAAAAATTTAGCATAACATTTCAATCGACTTTGAGCAGTCATGGTTTTTTAATAGATCTAAATTTTTCTTCTATTTACTCAGAAATATTGGGTCATAATAGCTCTATTTTTTAAATTCATCCTAGAATTTTTGTGTTATACACTTATTTCTATATTGGGCTTTATATGCATCCATCTAAATGATCAGGTGAGATCTATTTTTTTTATGAAAACTCAATTATATAAAGGTGTTTATCCCAAAAAACATTAAAATCCATATAATATATCTCACTATATCCTCTAGGTTTGGATGTGTTTTTTGACCATCCATTATATAATGATAAGAAGTGTATAAAATCAAATTCCAATGAAGTTCTTTCTGAATAATTTTATTCAAAAATCATGGTAAACCTCATATCCAGATCAAATACAATAGAATGTGGTAATCAATGAAACATTAACACTTACTTAATATATGTACAAGAAGGATAATTTAGAGGGAAATGTTATCTAATAGAAACCAAGTATGCAATATTTTTATAGTGATTTATAATAAACCATCTATAATTGTTCCCATTATATGTTTTAGATATTCTGAAGAAAAATTTTTGGGTGATGTTTTCCCATTTCCATTATTGTATGGGAAATGGTGGTAACATCCTTGTATAATTTTGTCCCTCAAATATAAATTTTTGATATAACAACCCCCAGGATACAAAAAAATTCCCTCTCTTCATCCCATCCTAAAAAAATAATCATTCATATTTTTAACATCCCAGACCCGGGTGCCACGCAACGGGTTCCCCGAGCCCGGTTTTCCACGTGACCTCAAGCGCATTTCCCCAAATGCCAGAGGATGCCGACTAGCAGCGAGGGCCCAGGTCTGATAGTGGGGAAACTATGCCCTCATTTGACAAAGTGTAGTGCAGCGGAATACAAAATAAAACATACAACAAATAGCAGAAGCAGTAAACCATACACAACTGAAATAAACAACAACAATGGATATAACCAACAGTATATAAATGATGATACTACATGTCTCAAGTTCTATGAAAAGAGCCAGAACATGTTATACATCAATACGATACAACCAAATGCAGAGTACAACAAAAAAAGCAAAACAGCTAGCAGCGGCATCGCGAGCCTAGGCTCGGTCCTATGCCCTCCTATTCCTCAACAGCAATCATGTACCTGTATAGGGATTCTTGCCCCTATCTACACCTACAAAAACGTAATCTGTTTGGGTCTAAAAACATGACCCAAACAGGGTGTGATAAATATATCTCAGTAGGCACCCACCAAAGGCTCGTTCCCAACTACATGTAAGCATGCAACAACAGTGTGCAATAGTAAAATTTAATAAAGTAAGAAATACTGAAAAGTAACGAACATAACAATTAAATTTCCATTTTATTATTCATTTAATCCATTAAATTTAGTATCGTTCTGTTCTCAATAGCACTAAGCCCTCGGGCGAACCAGTATCTTTCCTTCATGCTAATATAGTGAACCACGCCCTCAGGCTATACAGAATCCAACCCACAGGTATTGCCCTTAGGCATAACAGAAATTTTCTCTCAGGCATAGGAAGTTTCACCCTCAGGTACAGAAGTCAAGCCCTCAGGCACGAAAGGTTTCCCTCAGGCGAAATAGCTACAGCCCTCAGGCTAAACAGTGTAGTGCCCTCAGGCTAATCACAACAACGCCCTCAGGCTAAACAGGTAAACGGGCCATGCCCAACATGGAAACAATTAGTAACAAGAAATTCCTCTCAAGGAAATTCTACAATTACTACCTGAAAGGAATACCCTCGGGTATCCTGGCCAAATGGCTAAACAGTGGAACACACCCCCGGGGTGGTTCTAGATCCAAGAAATGATCCCAACCAGCATTTTAATAACATAATTAAATACCTAATCAATTCTAGGTGTTTAATATAGCAACGACCTCAGCCACATGACACCCCAACATGGGTTCATGGCACAACCACGCACAAAGCACACATCAGTTGGAAAACTAAACACCATGCCACCTACCTTATACGCCAAAGAACGTTATACCCGTACACCGACTCCAGAAACACCCAAGAACGGCGTAGATCTTATGAGGAACACAACCCATTAAAATGTAAATAAATTACGTTAGAAGAATAATTGGTATGAACGGTACCAGGAGGGGAGAGGGATTACCCGTGCGGTTACAACGTAATTGTCCGAAGCTGAAACGGATTCCAGATGAACGCCCAGTGGATCTTCGAAGATCCGGCCTCCTCCTTTGGCTCCAAAATGGCTTGAATGACTCCTCTGCCAAATGAGGAGGCTACTACCATTTTTAAGCCGAAAAAAAGTACACGACGTGTACTTCTGAGTACACGGCATGTACTTATTTCATTTAACTATTCATTTGGCGGCACCGCCACACTGTTCACCCGTCGACCTATGTACATGGCATGTAGTCAAGAGTACACGGCTTGTACTGTCACCCAGCTAGCGACGACTCCATCGCCTTACTATTCAAGCCTTCCAACAGACGACACGGCGTGTAAGGTACCACTACAAGGAGTGTAGTCGGTTCTTACACCCCTCGTCGCCGACAAGGCAACATGCCCCATGTACTCATCCCCACAAGGCCAAAATTACATGGCGTGTGGACAAAGTACACGATGTCTAGTTTCAAAATTTAGCATTTTTCCCCATTTTCCATATTTTCTAAAAAAACACTAAGGAAAAGGAAAAAGAAGAAGCTCGTGCCTCAAAATTAAGAACCGAGTTCTTAAAAACTTCCCCCTTATAGCAATTCATCCCCGAATTTCCCTTCCAAGGGTGGCGATGATAATGCTCAGAACAGCTCTGGCCACTGAGCACGTACGTCGGCCTCCCACTCCCAGGTCTCGTCCTCCACTTGGCCATGCTTCCATAGCACCCGTACGAGAGGAACTGACCGGCCTCGTAGAACCTTCATGCTCCTGTCAACGATACGGATCAGATGCTCCTCAAAGGACGCATCATGCTAAAGCTCAACCTCCTTATGCTGAAAGGTGTGATATGGGCCTGAATGGTAGCGACACAACTGAGACACATGGAAGACATTATGCATGGCTCAGTACCGTTGCGGTAACTGCAACCAATAGGTAACCAGCCCGACTCTGTCCAGAATCTCGAATGGCCCCACATACCTCGGGGAAATATTACCCTATTTCCTGATCTTCTTGTGTCCCAGACTCATAGAAACACGTAGAAAAACCTGATCCCTTACCACGAACTCCAAATGTCATCTGCGGCGATCAGCATAAGACTTCTGACGAGACTACGCAGTAGCCATCCGCTTCCGAATCAACTGGACCTGCTCAGATGTCTCCTCCACGAGTTGTGACCCAGGTAAAGCTGCCTCACCTGCCTCTAACAAACACAAAGGTGATCGTCATGGCCTACCATATAAAGCCTCGTATGGTGCCATCTCAATAGTTGCATGAAAACTATTGTTATATGAAAACTCGACTAAGGGTATATGCTTCTCCCAAGAGCCCCCAATGTCTAGGAAACATGCGCGCAGCATATCCTCTAGCAATTGTATCGTCCACTCTGACTGGCCTTCTGTCTGAGGGTGGTATGCTGTGCTCAGAAGCACCTGTGTACCCAGCACCCTATGAAAACTCTGCCAGAAACGAGACGTTAAGGGGGCATCCCTATTTGAAATGATAGAACGAGGGACCCCATGAAGATGTACGATCTCTCGGATATAAAACTATCCAAGATCGTCCACGCCTAAGGTCACCTTGATCGGAAAAAGTGATCTACCTTCGTGATTCTGTCCACAACAACCCACAATACGCCATTTCCTCGAAGAGACCTCAGCAATCCCGTCACAAAATCCATCGCGACATAATCCTATTTCCACTATGGAATGGGTAACTGCAGTAATAGTCCAGCTGGTCTCTGATGCGCTTCCTTCACCTGCTGACCGGTGGAACATCTCATAACAAAGCCAGCTATCTCCCTCTTCATACCCGACCACCAATACTGACGCCTCAAGTCTCGGTACATCTTGGTAACCCCGGGATGAACTGCCCAAGCTGAAGCATGGAACTCCCGCATCAGCTCCTCACGTATATCCCTTGGAACCCATACTCGTCCATGGAAACAAAAAACCTCGTCGTCGCCTATCATCCAACCGGTAGGAGGGTCCTCACCTTCCATAGACTCCTGTAGAACTAGGACTTCTGAAAAAAATAGATTCCTCATCCTCACTATATCCAGGAGGGTAGAAGACACAGCTAACGAGGAAAGCTAAGTCTACCCCTGACTATCATGCACCTCCAGATGCATCTCAGAGAATAAAGTCATAAGCTGCCACTCACCACTGGCCTCCTGCACTACCTATATCTGAGTCTTCCTGCTCAGTGCATCAGCTATTGCATTACCTTTACCAGGTGTATTGGCAAGCTCAAAATAGAAGGACTATAAGTACTCGACCCACCTTCTTTGCCTTAGATTCAGGTCACACTATGTAATGATATACTTGAGGCTTTTGTGGTCGGTGAAAATCACAAAATTCTATCCCAATAGATAATGTCTCCAACAGCGCAACACATGCACAACTACATCCAACTCGAGACCATGCGTCGGGTAATTCTTCTCATGTGGCCTCAACTGCCGAGACCCGTACGTGACAACTCGGTCGCCCTGTATCAAAACGGCTCCCAGCCAAATCCGTGATGCATCACAATAAACTGTATAGCTCTTCCCCTTCTCTGAGAGTATCAGGATCGGTGATGATGTCAACCTTCCCTTGAGGTCTTGAAAAGCTGTCTCACAAGATTCTGACCAAACGAAGTTCACACCCTTCTTAGTCAGACCTGTCAACGGTGCTGCTAAGCGGGACAAGTCCTCTATGAAGCGTCTATAGTAACCAGCCAGCCCTAAGAAACTTCGTATCTCAAACACGTTCTTAGGTTGATCTCAGAAAACGAATGCTCTTACCTTCTCTGGTCTACTGTAACTTCTACCTCTAAGATAATGTGTCCCAGGAAGTGAATCTGGTCCATCCAAAAGTGGCACTTTGAGAGCTTAGAATATAGAAAATTCTCTCTTAGTGTACTCAATATGATCCCATGATGGGTGGCATGGTCGTGTCGAGTGCGAGAGTACAAAAAGATGTCGTCCACAAAAACTAGCAAAAATGAATCATGATATGGATGGAACACATGAATCATCAGAGCCATGAAAAATGCTGGCGCGTTTATCAGTCCAAACGGCATAACCGTATACTCATATAGACCATACCTACTCCTGAGAGCTGTGAGAGGTATATCAGATGGTCTAACACACAACTAATGATATCCAGATCTCAAGTCAATCTTCGAGAACACTCATGCTCCACGAAGCCGATCAAACAGATCATCTATCCTCGACAAGTGATATCAGTTCTTAACCATCAATTGGTTCAGCTACCGATAATCCATGCAAAGCCTAAGGGTACCATCGGCGTTCTTCACAAAAAGGACCAGAGAACCCCAAGGAGAGGTACTAGGTCGGATAAAACCCTTCTCCTGTAGCTCCTCTAACTGCCTCTTGAGCTCCTGCAACTCAGGCGTGGCCATCCTATAAGGAGGAATGGACACCGGTGCAGCTCTTGGCACTAGCTCGATAGAGAAACCCACCTCACGCACCAGAGGTAGACCTGAAAAGTGGTCCGGGAATACATCACTGAAACGATCAACAACTAGAGGGAAATCCATTTGACAAGTCCCCTGGTCATCTAGATACAAACTCTCAATCTGGGCTATGACTCCACCTCTCCCATGATGCTCTGGTCCAGCTCGACTCGCCTGAACATCTCATTCGCCCTTGTATAGAAACTCTCCACCCTCTAGTGATGTGAAACACACCCTGCGATGATAGCAGTTTACAAAGGCTCTAAAGGGAACCAACCAGTCCATTCCGAGAATTACGTCATAGCTCGTCATCTCTAAGACATAGAGGTCCCAAAGGAAGTGACACCCTCCAACCTCATGGGGTCACTCCTTGCACTGACGCACACCAGCCGTTCTAGTCCCCAACAGAGTGTCTAGCATTATGATATCAGAATAAGAAAAAACACGCAGCCCAAGGCTCTCCACAACGAGTACAGATATGAAACTATGCGTAGCACCCGTATCAAAAAGTACTGAAGACAAGACAAAAGCTACTAGAATAGTACCTATGACTGTAGAAGGTCCGGGATCCTGCTCTTGCTAGGTCTGTTGCACTGCATATGCCAGCCCAGTGCTGCAGCCCTGCGACACAGCCTGGATCCCCTGAGCTGTCCCGCCCTACTGCCTCTACGATCTTGGTGTCTCACTACCATGGCCATGACCACCATCCCTTACTGCACGCCATGACGTGTTCCAGTTCCCTGAGCTGTAAGAATCCACTGGTCTTGTTCCCACACGTGGAGTCTCCACAGAACCCCTCTCACTAGCCACTGGTAGAAATGCCCAGCAAAAGCACTGCAGATGACCCATCTTGCCGCAATCTAGGCACTCTACTGGGTTTTGTGGACACTGCGGTCTCTTGTGCCCCTCTCTACCACAGTAGTAGCACCTTATCGGACCACCTGTAGAAGCTGCCTGGCTGGTACTGCCGCCCCATGAGAAGTCTATCTGTCTCTTACTCTTTCTAGCAGAAACAGTACCAGTAACTGGTACTGAACCTCCCTGAACCACACCACTTGATTCATGTAGGTTCCTATCTGTGATTAGTGCCTGGTTCACGATGGTGTGTAAAACATGAGACCTAAAAACATTCACCAGCGCTCAGATGTCATACCGAAGACCATCCTCAAAACTCCTGGCTCTCAGTGTCTCATCACCCACTAGCATCGGTGAAAAGCGCTGAAGCTCCGTAAAATGAGCAGAATAGTCCATCACTGACATAGCGCCCTGCTGCAGTTTCATGAACTCTTGAGCTATATCTGCCCTCATCACCTCGGAATAGAGAAAGTCATAAAAGACTGCCTAAAAGTCTTCCCATGCCATGTCCCTGTGATGCTATGACTGGGTGGTAACATCCCACCACCTCTTGGCGAAATCACGCAACATATATGTCGCGAGCTTGACCCTCCGACCTGGAGGCGTCTCAAGATGCTCCAAAATTGTCTGCATCGATCCTTGCCAAGACTTTGCAGCCTGTGGTCCACCATCCCCTGAAAACGTATGCGGATGCTGCTGCTGAAAGATACGCGTCAGCTCAGCCATAGATTTAGCAGCCTGCGGTGCTCCCTGAAAGGTCTGCATAAACCGCATAAAACCTTCACAGAACTGTGCCTCCGTGCCTGTGTCTGGTATACCAGCTGGTGCCACATCTGGAACTACTGGAGGATCCACTGGTATCCCATGGCCCACCATCTCCGGAGTATAATTGTCGCCGCTCCTCCGGTGAAAAACTCACAGTCATCTAGGCGGCATGACACTAGAAGGTCAAAAGCACGCCTCAGATTCAAAATTATTATGACCGAAAAGCGAAGGAACCACAAAATAAACAAGAGGAATAAGGCATTAAAAATTGCCAAACAAGACTACACGACATGTACAATGACTACACGGTGTGTACGTGACTTCCCTTCCCCTGCCCGGGTCCTTCTACAAGGCTATGCCACACGACATCCGTTCAAAAAAACTACACGGAGTGTATAATATCTACATGGCATATACGGTGTTATTTTCCAACTTCTCGTGTCGTCTATGACACGGCCGACGACTCGGCTTAACTCCATAGGGTGTGTTACACCCGTACACGACGTGTACATCACCCCGTTTCCCAGCCATATGGATTACTCCGCACGGTCTGTCCTTGAAAAAGACTACACGGTGTGTCCCACAGGTCCACGACATGTTCTGGGAGAGGTGACACTGGCCCGTGTTGTTAGCTACACGGCCGAGTCCCCAGGTCATACTACACGGCATGTCTATAACTGACACAGCGTGTTTTGTACAGGATTTGACGGACCCTTGTTGTGAGTTACATGGCCGGACTCTGGGTCAACACTAAACGACTTGCACAAAACTACACGACATGTTTTACCCAAGCCCTTACCTACCTCGTGTTTCCGCCCACACGGTTTGTGACACGGGAAGAGACTACACGACGTGTACTCCGGGTACACGGCATGTACTCAAAAGGTTCATTTTTCTTTTCGAAAAAAAGAACACACACGGCGTGTATGAGGTCCTACATGGCGTGTCTTCTATTGTTTCCAGCCAGTATGCCTCAGAAACTACCCTGGAACCCAGAAACACATAAAAACCACACCTATGTGTCAAATTCCGACCGGTGGGGACCATACGTCCCATGAATCAAAGTTTGTCATCTTATATGTGTTATAATAAATAAAAAGTCAATGATCCACCAAATTCCGGTCAATGGGGGCCCATACTCCCCAAAAACCAAAGTTGGCTTTCATTCTATAAACGTGGTCAAACTAAAATACCATATCACAAGGCAGGTATTTATCATGCAGCTATAACAACAACATTATTTATTACCACAACAACTATCACAACAACATGAAAATTATAATGCACCTACATGGCATGGAAACTATGCATGGAATCTGATATCTAGCATGTGCCTATATGATGCATGAGACGAAATACCCTCATCTCATCGGGTTTCAACTCAATAGAACCCACATATAAAATATAAAAAACCCAATCCAAGTGCGTCACCCAATGGTAAAAACATATCAACAGTAAAATTAAAAAATCAAAAGAATGCCGAATACGAGGTAGACTGGATCTTCCCTATACACAGGTCAGCTATGCCCGAGCACAGCTTATTACCAACTACCATTCTGTCCTATCCCTGACTACGACTCCAAATAGTAAGTCAATGAAACGAAACACCCTCTGATATCACTTCTTAACATCTAGGACCTGGGTGCCATGCAACGAGTGCCCCGAGCCCGGTTTTCCATGTGACCTCAAATGCATTTCCCCAAATGCCAGATTCTGCCTACTAGCTGTGAAGGCCCAGGTCTGAGAGTGGGGAAACTATGCCCTCATTTTTCAAAGTGTAGTGCAACAGAATACAAAATAAAACATACAACAAACAGCGGAAGCAGTAAACCATACACAACTGAAATAAACAACAATAGTGGATATAACCAACAGTATATAGATGATGATACTACATGTCTCAAGTTCTATGAAAACAACCAGAACATGTTATATATCAATACGATAAAACCAAATGCAGAGTACAGCAAAACAAAGCAAAACCGCTGGCAGCGGCATCGCGAGCCTAGGCTCAGTCCTATGCCCTCCTATTCCTCAGCAGCAATCATGTACCTGTATAGGGACTCATGCCCCTATCTACACCTGCAACAACGTAATCTGTTTGGGTCGAAAAGCGTGACCCAAACAGGGTGTGAGAAATATATCTTAGTAGGCACCCACCAAAGGCCCATGCCCAACTACATGTAAGCATGCAACAATAGTGTGCAATAGTAAAATGCAATAAAGTAAGCAGTACTGGAAAGTAACAAACATAACAATTAAATTTACATTTTATTATTCATTTAATCCATTAAATTTAGTATCATTCTGTGCTCAACAGCACCAAGCCCTCAGGCCAACCAGTATCTTGCCCCCAGGATAATATAGTGAACCACGCCCTCGAGCTATACAGAATCCATCCCGCAAGTATTTCCTTCGGGAATAACATAAATTTTCCCTCAGGAGTAGGAAGTGTCACCCTCAGGCACAGAAGTCACGCCCTCAGGCACGAAAGGTTTCCCTCAGCCAAAATAACTACAACCCTCAGGCTAAACAGTGCAGTGCCCTCAGGCTAATCACAACAACGCCCTCAGGCTAAACAGGTAAACGGGCCATGCCCATCATGGAAACAAGCAGTAATAATCAATTCCTCTCAAGGAAATTCTACAATTACTGCCTGAAAGGAATACTCTCGGGTATCCTGGCCAAACGGCTAAACAGTGGAACACACCCCTGGGGTGGTTCTAGATCCAAGAAATGATCCCAACCAGCATTTTAATAACATAATTAAATACCTAATCAATTATAGGTGTTTAATATAGAAACATCCTCAGCCACATGACACCCCAACATGGGTTCATGGCACAACAACGCACAAAGCACACATCAGTTGAAAAACTAAAAACCAAGCCACCTGCCTTATACACCAAAGAAAGTTATACTCGAACGCCGACTCCAGAAACACCCAAGAACAGCATAGATCTGATGAAGAACAAAACCCATTCAAACGTAAATAACTTACATTAGGAGAAGAATTGATAAGAACGGTACCAGGAGGATAGAGGGCTTACCCGTGCGGTTCCAACGAAAACGTCTGAAGCCGAAACGGATTCCAGACGAACGCCCGGTGGATCTTCAAAGATCCGGCCTCCTTCTTTGGCTCCAAAATGTCTTGAACGCCTCCTCTACCAAATGAGGAGGCTACTGCCTATTAAAAGCCGAAAAAAGTACACGATGTGTACTTCTGAGTACATGGAATGTACTTCTGAGTACACATCGTGTACTTCTTTCATTTAACTGTTCATTTGGCGGCACCACCACACTGTTCACCCGTCGACCTAAGTACACGGCATGTACTCCTGAGTACACGGCTTGTACTGTCGCCCAGCTGGCGACGATTCCACCGCCTTACTATTCAAGCCAGCCAACAGACAACACGGCGTGTAAGGTACCACTACATGGCATGTAGTCAGTTCCTATACCCCTCATCGTGGACAAGGCTACACTCCCCATGTACTCATCCCAACAAAGCCAAAAATACACGTTGTGTGGACGAAGTACACAACGTTTAGTTTCGAAATTTAGCATTTCCCCCCATTTTCCATATTTTCCAAAAAAACAATAAGGAAAAGGAAAAATAAGAAGCTCTTACCTCAAAAATAAGAACCGGGTTCTTACAAACTTCCCCCCTTATAGCAATTCGTCCCCGAATTTCCCTTGCAAGGGTGGAAAAGATAATGCTCAGAACAGCTCTGGCCACTGAGCACGTACGTCGGCCTTCCGCTCCTAGGTCTCGTCCTGCACATGTTCATGCTGCCATAGCACCTGTACGAGAGGAACTGACCGGCCTCGGAGAACCTTTGTGCTCATGTCAACGATACGGATCGGATGCTCCTCAAAGGATGGATAATGTTGAAGCTCAACCTCCTCAGGCTGAAAGGTGCGAGACGGGTCTAAATTGTAGCAACACAACTGAGACACATGGAAGACGTCGTGCATGGCTCGGTACCGTTGCGGTAACTGCAACCGATAGGTAACCAGCCCGACTCTCTCCTAAATCTCGATTTGCCCCACATACCTCGGTGATAAATTACCTTGTTTCCTGATCTGCTTGTGTCCCAGCCTCAGCGAAACACAAAGAAAAACCTGATCCCCGACCACGAAATCCAAAGGTCATCTGCGGTGATCAGCATAAGACTTCTGACGAGACTGCACAGTAACCATCCGCATCCGAATCAATTGGACATGCTCAGATGTCTCCTCCACGAGCTGTGGCCCCAGTAATGATCCCTCACCTGCCTCTAACCTACACAAAGGTTATCGACATGACCTACCATATAAAGCCTCGTATGGTGCCATCTAAATAGTTTCCTGAAAAATATTGTAATAAGCAAACTCAACTAAGGGTATATGCTTCTCCCAAGATCCCCCAAAGTTTAGGACGCATGCGCGCAACATGTCCTCTAGCAATTGTATCGTCCACTCTGACTGGCCATCTGTCTGAGGGTGGTATGCTGTGCTCAGAAGCACTTGTGTACCCAGCGCCCTCTGAAAACTCTGCCAGAAACGAGACGTTAAAGGGGCGTCCCTATCTGAAATGATAGAATGAGGGACCCCATGAAGACATACGATCTCTTGGATATACAGCCATCCAAGCTCGTACACTCCTAAGGTCTCCTTGATCGGAAAAAAGTGAGCTACCTTCGAGAGTCTGTCCACAACAACCCACAATACGTTATTGCCTCGATGTGACCTCAGTAATACCGTCACACAATCCATCGCGACATCATCCCATTTCCACTCTGGAATAGGTAACTACTGTAATAGTCCAACTGGTCTCTGATGCTCTGCCTTCACCTGCTGACAGGTGGAACTTCTCATAACAAACCTAGCTATCTCTCTCTTCATACTCGACCACCAATACTGACGCCTCAAGTCTCGGTACATCTTGGTAACCCCGGGATGAACTTCCCAAGCTGAAGCATGGAACTCCCACATCATCTCCTCACGTATATCCCCTGGAACCCATACTCGTCCATGGAAATGTAAAACCTCATCATCACATATCATTCAACCGGGAGGAGGGTCCTCACTTGCCACCGACTCCTGTAGAACTAGGACTTCTGAAAAAATAGCTGCCTCATCCTCACTATATCCAGGAGGGTAGAAGTCATAGCTAACGAGGAAAGATATGTCTACCCCTGACTGTCATGAACCTCTAAATGCATCTCAGAAAACAAATTCATATGCTGCCACTCACCACTGGCCTCCTGCACTACCTGAATCTGAGTCTTCCAACTCTGTGCATCAGCTATTTCATTACCATTACCAGGTTTATTGGCAAGATCAAAATCGAAGGACTGTAGGCACTCGACCCACCTTCTATGCCTTGGATTCAGGTCACGCTGTGTAAATATATACTTGAGGATTTTGTGGTCGGTGAAAACCACAAAATTCTGTCCCAATAGATAATGTCTCGAACAACGCAACACATGCACAACTGCAGCCAACTCGAGATCATGCGTCTGGTAATTCCTCTCATGTGGCCTCAACTGCCGAGACCCGTACACGACAATTCGGTCTCCCTGTATCAAAACGGCTCCTAGCCAAATCCCTAATGCATCACAGTAAACTATATAGCTCTTCCCCTGCTTTGGGAGTATCACGATCGGTGATGATGTCAACCTTCCCTTTAGGTCCTGAAAAGCTGTCTCACAAGCTTCTGACCAAACGAACTTCACACCCTTCTTAGTCTTACCTGTCAACGGTGTTGCTCAGCGGGAGAAGTCTTGTATGAATCGTCTGTAGTAACCAGCCAGCTCTAAGAAACTCCTTATCTCAAACACGTTCTTAGGTTGCTCCTAGAAAACAAATGCTCTCACCTTCTCTGGGTCTACTGCAACTCCTTCCTCTAAGATAATGTGGCCTAGGATGTGAATCTGGTCCATCCAAAAGAGGCACTTTGAGAGCTTAGCATATAGAAGATGCTCTCCCAGTGTACTCAATATGATCCCAAGATTGGTGGCATGGTCGTATCGAGTGCGAGAGTACACCAAGATGTCGTCCATGAATACTGCCACAAATGAATCAAGATATGGATGGAACACATGAATCATCAGAGCCATGAAAACTAATGGCGCATTTGTCTGTCCGAACGGCATTACCATATACTCATACAGACCATACCTACTCCTGAAAGTTGTGAGAGGTATATCAAATGGTCTAACACGTAGCTGATGATATCCGGATCTCAAGTCAATCTTCGAGAACACTCATGATACACGAAGCTGATCAAACAGATCGTCTATCCCCGGCAAGTGATATCGGTTCTTAACCGTCAACTGGTTCAGCTTACGATAATCCACGCAAAGCCTAAGGGTACCATCCGCGTTCTTCACAGAAAGGACCGGAGAACCCCAAGAAGAAGTACTGGGTCGGATAAAACCCTTCGCCTGTAGCTCCTCTAACTGCCTCTTGAGCTCCTGAAACTCAGGCGTGGCCATCCTATAAGGAGGAATGGACACCGGTGATTCTCCTGGAACTAGATCGATCGAGAAATCCACCTCACGCACCTGAGCTGGACCTGAAAAGTCGTCCGGGAAGACATCACTGAAGCGATCAACAACTAGAGGGAAATCCGTTTGACAAGTCCCCTGGTCATCTAGATACATACTCACAATCTGGGCTGTGACTCCACCTCACCCATAATGCTCTGGTCCAGCTCGACTCTCCTGAACATCCCCTTCTCCCTTGTATAGAAACTCTCCACCCTCTGGTGGCGTGAAACGCACCCTGCGATGATAGCAGTCTACAAAGGCTCGAAAGGGAACCGACCAGTCCATCCCGAAAAAGACGTCATAGCTCATCATCTATAAGACATAGAGGTCCCAAAGGAAGTGACACCCTCCAACCTCATGAGGTCACTCCTTGCACTGACGTACACCGGCCGTTCTTGTCCCCAACGGAGTTCCTAGCATTATGATATCAGAATAAGAAGAAACACTGAGCTCAAGGCTCTCCACAACGTGTATAGATATGAAACTATGCATATCACCCATATAAAAAAGTACTGAAGACAAGACAGAAGCTACTAGAATAGTATCTCTGACTGTAGAAGGTCCGGGATCCTGCTCGTGCTGGTTCTGTTGCACTGTATATGCCAGCCCTGCACCGCGGCCCTACGACACAGCCTGGCTACCCTGCGCTTTCCCTCCCTACTGCATCTGCGATCCTGGTGTCTGGCTACCACGGCCACGACCACCATCCCTGCCTACACGCCCTGACGTGTTCCAGTTCCTTGACTGGTAAGAATCCACTAGTCCTATTCTCACATGTTGAGTCTTCACAGAGCCCCTCTCACTTGCCACTGGTGGAAACGCCCAGAAAAAGCGCTGCAGATGACCCATCTCGCCACAATCTCGGCACTCTATTGGGTCTCGTGGACACTGCAGTCTCTTGTGCCCCTCTCTACCACACTGGCAGCACCAGATCGAACCACCTATATAAGCTGCCTAGATGGTACTTCCGCCCTGAGAGAATTCTATCTATATCTTCCTCTTGAAAGAAGAAACAGTACCAGTAACTGGTGCTGAACTGACCTGACCCACACCACTTGATTCACGCAGGTTCCTCTCTGTGATCAGTGCCTGGTTTACGATGGTGTGTACAACAGGAAACCTGAAAACATTCAACGGCACTCGGTTGTCATACCAAAGACCATCCTCAAAACGTCTGGCTCTCAGTGTCTCATCACCCACCAGCACGGGTGCAAAGCACTGAAGCTCTGTAAAATGAGCAGAATAGTCTATCACTGACATAGCACCCTGCTGCAGTTTCATGAACTCTCGAGCTTTATCTTCCCTCATCACCTCGGGAATGAAAAAGTCATAAAAGATTGCATGAATGTCTTCCCATGCCATGTCCCTGCGATGCTCTGACTGGGTGGTAACATCCCACCACCTCTTGGCGGAATCACGCAGCATATATGTCGCAAGCTTGACCCTCTGCCTTGGAGGCGTCTCAAGATGCTCGAAAATAGACTGCATCGATCCTAGCCAAGACTTTGCAGCCTGTGGTCCACCATCCCTTGAAAACCTAGGCGGATGCTGCTGCTAAAAGATACGCGTCAGCTCAGCCTTAGATGTAGCACCCTGCGGTGCTCCCTGAAAGGTCTGCATAAACCGCTTAAAACCTTCATGGAACAGCAACTCCGCGCCTGTGTCCGGTATAACAGCTGGTGCCACATTTAGCTCTACTGGAGGATCCACTGGTAGCCCATGACCTTCCATCTCCAGAGTATAATTGACGCCGCTCTCCCGGCGAACAACTCGCGGTCTTCTAGGCAGCATGACACTACAAGGTCAAAAGCACGCCTCAGATTCAAAATTATTATAAACGAAAAATGAAGGAACAACAAAAGAAACAAGTGGAAGAAGGCATTCAAAATTAGCCAAACAAGACTACACGACATGTACAATGACTACACGGTGTGTACTTGACTTCCCTTCCCCTGCTCGGGTCCTTCTACATGGATAAGCCACATGGCTTCCATTCAACAAAACTACACGGCGTGTATAATATCAACACGGCGTGTACGGTGTTATTTTCCAACTGCTTGTGTCGTCTGTGACATGGCCGACGACTCGGCTTAACTTCACACGCTGTGTTACACCCGTACACGGCGTGTACATCACCCCTTTTCCCAGCCATATGTATTAATCCACACAGTCTGTACTTGAACAAGACTACACGGTGTGTCCCACGGGTCCACGGCGTGTTCAGGGAGAGGTGACACCGGCCCGTGTTGTTAGCTATATGGTCGAGTCCCCAGGTCATACTACACGGCATGTCTATAACTGACACAGCGTGTTCCGTACAGGAGTTCACCGACCCGTGTTGTGAGTTACACGGCCAGACTCCGGGTCAACACTATACGGCTTGCACAAAACTACACGGCGTGTTTTACCCAAGCCCTTCCCTACCCCGTGTTGCTGCCCACATGGTTTGTGACACGTGAAGAGACTACACGGGGTGTACTCCGGGTACACGGCGTGTACTCAAAAGGTTCATTTTTCTTCCTGAACAAAAGAACACACACGGCATGTATGAGGTCCTACATGGCGTGTCTTATAGTTTTTTCGGATAGTATGCCTCAGAAACATCCCTGGAACTCAGAAACACTAAAAAACAACACCTAAGTGTCAAATTCCGACCCATAGGAGTCCATACTTCCCACGAATAAAAGTTTGAAATCTTATATGTGTTATAATAAATAAACAGCCAATGATCCACCAAATTCCGGTCAATGGGGGCCCATACTCTCCAAAAACCAAAGTATGGTGTCCATTCTATAAACATGGTCAAACTAAAATACCATATCACAAGGTAGGTATTTATCATGCAGCTATCACAACAGCATGATTTATTAGAACAACAACTATCACAACAACATGAAAATTCTAATGCACCTACATGGCCTGGAAAATATGCATGGAATGTGATATCTAGAATGTGCCTATATGTTGCATGACATGACTTACCCTCATCTCTTCGAGTTGCAACTCAAGAGAACCCACAGATAAAATATAAAAATCACAATCCAAATGCGTCACCCAACGGTAAAAACATATCAACCGTAAAATTGCAAAATCAAAAGAATGAAAAATACGAGGTAGACTGGTTCTTCCCTATACACAGGTTAGCTATGCCCGTGCACATCTTATTACCAACTACCATTCCGTCCTATCCCTGACTACGACTCTAAATAGTAAGTCAAAGAAAAGAAACACCCTCTGATACCACTTCGTAACATCCAGGACCCGGGTGCCACGCAGCGGGTGCCCCGAGCCCAGTTTTCCACGTGACCTCAACCACATTTCCCCAAACGCCAGAGGCTGCCGACTAGCAGTGAGGGCCCATGCCTGATCATAGGGGAACTATGCCCTCATTTTTCAAAGTGTAGCGCAATGGAATACAAAATAAAACATACAACAAACAGCAGAAGCAATAAACCATACACAACTGAAATAAACAACAACAATGGATATAACCAACATTATATAAATGATGATACTACATGTCTCAAGTTCTAAGAAAACAGCCAGAACATGTTATACATCAATACGATACAACCAAATGCAGAGTACAACAAAATAAAGCAAAACAACTGGCAACGACATCGCGAGCCTAGGCTCGGTCCCATGCCCTCCTATTCCTCAGCAGCAATCTTGTACCTGTATAGGGACTCTTGCCCCTATCTACACCTGCAGAAACGTAATCTTTTTGGGCCGAAAAGCATGACCCAAACAGGGTGTGAGAAATATATCTTAGTAGGCACCCACCAAAGGCCCGTGCCCAACTGCGTGTAAGCATGAAACAACAGTGTGAAATAGTAAAATGCAATGAAGTAAGCAGTACTGAAAAGTAACTAACTTAACAATTAAATTTCCATTTTAATATTCATTTAATCCATTAAATTTAGTATCATTCTGTGCTAAACATCACTAAGCCCTCAGGCCACCCAGTATCTTGCCCTCGGGCTAATATAGTGAACCACGCCCTCGGGCTATACAGAATCCAACGCGCAAGTATTGCTCTCAGGCGTAACAGAAATTTTCCCTCAGGCGTAGCAAGTGTCGCCCTCAGGCACATAAGTCAAGCCCTCAGGAAAGAAAGTTTTCTGTCGGGCGAAATAACTACTACCCTTAGGTTAAATAGTGTAGTGCCCTCAGGCTAATCACAACAACGTCCTCAGGATAAACAGGTAAACGGGCCATGCCCAACATGGAAACAAGCAGTAAGAAGCAATTCCACTCAAGGCAATTCTACAATTACTACTTGAAAGGCATACCCTCGGGTATCCTGGCCAAACAGCTAAACAGTGGAACATACACTCAGGGTGGTTCCAGATCCAAGAAATGATCCCAACCAGCATTTTAATAAAATAATTAAATACCTAATCAATTCTAGGTGTTTATTATAGCAACGGCCTCAGCCACACGACACCCCAACATGGGTTCGTGGCACAAAAACTCCCAAATAACACAACAGTTGGAAAACTAAACACCAAGCCGCCTACCTTATATGCCAACGCACCTTATACCCGAACACCGACTCCAGAAATTCCCATGAACGGTGTAGATCTGAAGAGGAACAAATCCCAATAAAACATAAATAACATACGTTAGGAGAAGAATTGGTAAGAATGGTACCAAGAGGAGAGAGGGCATACCCGTGTGGTTCCAACGAAATCATCCAAAGCCGAAACGGATTCCAAACGAATGCCCGGTGGATCATCAAATTTCCAGCCTCCTTCTTTGGCTCCAAAATGGAACGAACACTTCCTCTTCCAAATGAGGAGGCTACTGCCTGTTTTAAGCTGAAAAAACAAAGTACTCACCGTGTACTTCTAAGTACACGGCGTGTACTTCTTTCATTTAACTTTTCATTTGGCGGCACCGCCACACTGTTCACCCATCGACCTAAGTACACGACATGTACTCTTGAGTACACGGCATGCACTGTCGCCCAATTGGCGGCGACTCCACCGCCTTACTATTCAAGCATGCCGACTGACTACATGGCGTGTAAGGTACCACTACACGGCATGCAGTTGTTTACTACACCCCTCGTCGCCGACAAGGCAACACGCCCTGTGTAGTCATCCAATCACGGCCAAAAGTACACGACGTGTAGTTTTGAAATTTAGCATTTTCCCCCATTTTCCATATTTTCTCAAAAACACTAAGGAAAAGGAAAAAGAAGAAGCCCGTACATCCAAAATAAGAACCGGGTTCTTAAAAAATATATAGACATCATTATATATTTTGGATAAAATGTAAACAATGAACTATGATCTTCCTCAATCAATTCATTATCTGAAATTTGAATGGATGGTATGGAATTTTTTTTGAACCTTATCCTTGATTTACAATCAAGGTTATATTATGGATCATTTCTCAACTTCTTTTATATATCTATATATTCTTTATAACTTTCTTTATCCATCACTTGGATTTATTGTTGAAATCTTATTAGAGCTAGCTATGAAAAATCCTATTCCGTTAGGATTTCATGATCGATCCATTAAAAATATAGAAATATTTGGCCTTTTGTGATCCTTATCATAGATTATATATAATGAACATTCTAATATATAATATCATAAACCCTTTTCACTATATATTGGAGGTAATGTATTGACAAACCACAATCCATAATCAGATCCAACCATCTACTTTGGTTCATGTTCATAACTTTGTGAGGAAATCTAGACATTAATATTTAATTATTAGTATATATTTCATATATTTACCAATAATTATAATTCCAACATATCTTAAATATAAAAATTACCATATCTAACTCCAAATAATGGGTTGAATAATTTTTCTCATGAATATATAAAGCTCATGAGGCACATTCCATTACCATATCATTCCACATGAGGAGGACTCCCAATACAATATATAATTAATCACTTTAGTTTAAAACCCTTCTACAGTAGATGTTAATGAAATCACATTTGTGCGGAATAACATACTATTTATTTCCTTATACATTCTTCACATTCACATATCCAAAGTAACTTGACTCTCATTTGAGTTAACATGGTGAGTGGATTACAAATATTTTAAGAATTCCTTAAAAAGTGTCAATAATATCCATCCAACAAAGAATACTATAGATATTAGTAATTTTTTTGTTCTGGGCCATTTTTCAACAACTTTCATATTTGAGGTATCCACTAATATAGATTCACAAGAGATTATATGACACAAGAATGAAATAAAGAATATAAAATTCACTCTCTTTAAATTTTATATACAATGTTTCCTTCCTCAGGGATATCATTTCAATTATCAAATTATTTTCATGCACATCCTTGATCTTTGAATATTTAAAAATATCATCTATAAAGACTACCACAATGTGATCATGGTTATATATAATGAGTCTATTCATTAAGTCCATGATGATAGTGTGGGAATTTGGATAACAAAAAAGAATCACTAAAATTCATAGTGTTCAAATGTTGTATGGATGGATATATTCGGTATGTGTTCATTATTTCCCATAGCTGATAGCATGAAGATCAATGATAAATTTTTGAAATTTATTGAGCCCATCATTATTGATCATAATAATCATTGATAATGGGTAGAATATTCTTTTTCTTGATAGTGACCTTCTTATGTTTTTGATAATCAGGGAACATTTACATTGATCTATCTTTCTTATAAACAAAAAAATGATATCACCCCAAGGTAACATGATAAGATAAATGAATCCATTTCCAAGATTCTTTTTGATCTTTTCCATCAATTACTAAAACAAAATTGGGGCCATTCTAGTCAGAATATATGAAATAGGTGTACCACTACGTGTAGGTTATATTGAAAATTCAACATCTTGATTCTATAGAAGACTAGAAAATACTTTTGGAATGGCATAAACTAAATCCCATAAAATAGATATATATTTGATGTTGAGTTTTTTCCCAACCATGTGAGATAAAAAACCTATTTAATATGAATCAATACCCACCTAAATTATGTGATTTCTATTGGAGGTTCATATTTTTTTATCACACTAAATTATTATTAAATATCAGTTCATTATGTCAAAAATTACATCTATTCATTTATAGTTGATGAGGGATTTATCTATAGAAACCCTTCTTGTGATAAAATAAAATTTTACTAGAGGTGGAAAAATAATATTTTTAGTAATCAGGTTCCCAAAAACATCATTTAGAGAAGAATAAAATACTTGTGGTATGATCATTGTACCATTTTTTATTTTAAAGCCCAACTAAACATTTAATATTAGAGGATACATATTAAATATTACAGGATAATTTTCATGATACAGGTAATCAGTAAGATTATACTCAAATAAAATACATCAATAATTGACCATGTTCTCACAACCTTAACTTCATCATTATTTCTTCATTCCCTTTCTAAAATAAAACTGGTAGAGATGACAATCATTCATTGTTAATCAGAGTGATCAATCCTGAAAACATGTTTTAATAATGTCTCCATCATAAAAAAATATTTTAAATCTATGATACCTTAGGTTTAATCAGGGTTATTTTATCATTATCAAAAGATTAAATCCTTCATAATGTTTCATAAATAAATTGTTAATTAACCCAAGTATATCATCTAGGTGTTTGAAACCCGGTATGAATTAGTGCCTATTGTTGTGCACCATGGGAAAATCGACTAAAAGCCTAATATACTCTCTTTGATTTTATTAAACCTAGTAAAAACTATTCCAGATCCACATAAACATGAAGTATCCAGGATGGTTTGAATTTCTAAGAGAAACCACATAATATATTCTACAAAAAAACCTGATTATTTTATTCTATAATTAACTTGAAAAGATATCAGAGGGTTATATTACATATTCTTTGTTTTCTTTAGTGTAGTTTCCAATGTATGTACTCCAAATTATTTTGTACTAAATGTAATAGACCTAACCATAGTATCCCAGATTTAGTGATTATATTATTTTAATGTCACTAGATAAAGTGAATCATATCCCAAATGACTGATTTTTTTTAATACTGATGGTAAACTAGATATAATCATTAATCTCATAATAATTTTGAAAAAATATATTGTATTTTCGTCAAGGGTATCATTATTTCCTCTAGAATAACCCCATATATCAATCATAATACACATCATGTCATCATGGGGAAAAGAAACATAAGAATGGGGTGATATTATAGTCTTAGTATGAGTATGAATATAGTAGAATCGAATAAGGAAGGAATTATATATAAAGAATATATGATTGAAAAATAATTCCATTCAAATAATTACATTTTCTTAAAACATATCCATGCATAACATAGAAGATCAAATAATCACATGGAGATCAATAACTGATTTCATAATGATATAATCCATAATTTTAAACAAATTAAACTTACCATTATGGACTCATGATATGAATCCATACATAAATAGATATTGACTCATCCAAATACCCATGTTAATTTGTATCATGAGACCTAATAATTCTTTGAGGGGAAATGCATTCCATCCCCACCCATCACATATTATGTCCTATTAATTCATCATATGTATAGAAACCATAATTTTAATACACTATTAATACATCATTATAAATATAAGAAACATAATAGTTCTAATGAAGTAGGATATGGAGGCTTAGTTTCATGGGATAATTAGACCCATACATATCTTTTACAGAGTAAATCATAAACATTTATTTAATTCATTCTTATCTAGCTTCTTATTGGCCCTTGTTTTCTCTTTACTAATATTAATCCCTTGAAGTTATACATCAAAATAAGGGGTGAGATAAAATCCTAGTAATAGGATAGGTAAGAACATAAATTAATATAACATGGGTTATCATAATCGTCAACATCATAAAATAATCTAAAGATCATCATCATAATCTCAAGACAAGAATCAGAGAATGGAATGGAATGTGGAAATGGAGAAAATGAATCATCACGTCTTAGTGGAAAACTACAACACAAATTTCACTTTATATCATGAAATATATAACATTCCATAATACTTTAGTGAACTATATAATTCCAGGAACACCAATCACATTATAACATTAACATGCGCAGTATAATTCTGGGTGAACCTATCACACCATAACATATACATAATCTTACATGTCACATAGAATGTATATCAATCTTGGAAAATAAATAACCCCTGGAAAGGAATGGGTTTCATTTCATAAATAATATATTCAAAAATAAAATTTGTGGTTCCCAAAAGAGTGAGGTAATAAAATACATGGTCTATGAAGAATCAATAATGTGGGTTGAAGAAACTGTTTCACAAGAAGTAAAGGACATATTTTTTGAAATAAGAGTTCTTTTGAGAGCATCATTAATTTTTTCATATAATCATATTAGATGCATGTATATCTGTGAATTTAATATGAAAGGATAAATAAATCATATTTATGAACCATTACTGTAACATCCATATTAAAATGGTTTGAATAATTGAAAACCCAAAATAAGAGAGTTGGATTTTAGAATTACCTTACCTTTTGTCTGGAAGATTTATTAACATTAACATCCAATATAATAAAACGAGATGAATTAATTAATATTTCAATAACAATTTAAACACGAATTAAATTTATTAAAATTTTATTATGTGAATTTTTGGACTTTTAAATTCGTCAAAGAGTTAAATTTCATCATTTTAGAGTGTTCATTTTCATTGTTTTTATGATTGGTTCATTTGTATATGATTATGTAGGTTCATGTAAATTGGGAATAATTATTCATAATGGAAATTATATTTCATTAATAAAATTTCAAAATAATAATTTTTCTTTTATATTATATAGTTATATGGTATGAGGATTATTATTTCAATAGAATGTTAGTGAAAATAATTTAATTGATTTGGAGGTTTTTTACAATAATAACGAACTTATACCATTTTGTTAAATATCATGTTTATATTTTGGTTCTATAAAACTAAATAACATATAACATGTATAAAAATGTATTATTTAAACCTAATAATTGTTTTCTTTCCATCCTTGATGGAGGTAATGAGAAATGAATTTCTATTATCCATGACGGTGGTAAATCTACACACAAGAGATGATTTTTCATTTTTATAATAAAACAGAGATCATAAGGCGTTTGATGAGAATTGTTCAATTAACGTAATAACATTTTAGTATATATGACATACTAGAGTTATTGGTCATGTTTATATATAGGTTGTGGGGATAGGATAAGAAAAGAACAGAAATTTAAAGGAAAATAAAAGAAAAACAAAGATGATTTGAACTTGTGAATTTATCCTCCTTGAGAAACCCATTTGGAAAAAGTGTTTGGTCATTTTATGAGACCAAGGGATCTTGGATATGGGGGAGGGGCTTGGGAATATTATTGGGTAGAAATTGGAAATTCTTTATACATTTTAATGATTTAAGAGAAGTTGGGGTGAGGGGTGGTATTTATAGGTGAGAGAGGGAGGTCTTCTCATTATTTAATTCATTAGTTTATTATTTTTCCTCAATAATAATAATATTTTGTGTCATATCTATAAAAATATTAAAATTATTAAAGAGAGTTTGAGATTATGATCTTAAATTATCCTTACATAAATAATGAATAAAAAATTCATGTATTTAACATTTATAAATAAATCTATTATTTTACTATTCACTAAAAATTGATGTATTTTAGGTAAATCCAAAAAAAAAATTCTAAAACATTTTTCAGCTTGAAAATTTTAAAAATGGAAACTATATTTTAGAAATAATTTTCTAATTATGAGAAATTTAATTTTTAATTAAAATCATTATTTATTATAAAAATAATGATTCTAAAATTATAATTGAATTTATTAAACATTAAAAAATTACTTAAGGTCTCATTAAATTGTCTTATAATCATATGACATAAAATAATTAATTTATAAATATATTTTAAAAAAATAAAAAAACATAATTTAATATTTTAAAAAAATTTATTTACTTGTATTATGATATAATTATACCTTATTTTTATTTATAAGATGAATAAATTATATTTATAACTTTACGTGTGATTTTACTCTTCTATTGGATAGATTACTATTTCTAAGGTTAATGTTACAATTCAAAGGGTCATATGAATACTCATTAAATACAGGTTCTTTAATTTTAAAATATCATTTATTTCATTATTTATTTATGAGAATAATATTTTTATTGGTCTCCTTAAGTAATGTTTGTATTTTATACCTTTAAAGATTGATATAAAAAATGTAATAATTCCATTGATAAAATTTTGGGTTATTACATTCTTCCCCCCATTTTAAAATTTCACCCTTGAAATTTAATTTTACATAAATAGGTGAGGGTAATTATCCTTTATATATTCCTCCAATTCCTATGTTGACTCTTCATACTTAGTGTTCCACTATAGTATATTGACCAGGTGAGTGTTTTTATTATGTAGAACTTCTTCTGAACAGTTCAACATCTTCATTGGATGCTCCTCATAAGAGAGATCATTTTTCAAATGAACCATCTCTAGATTCAGTACATGTGAGGTGTCTGGTATATACATTCTCAATAAGTATACATGGAATACGTTGTGCAACTAAGACATGCTATATGGAAGTTCTAGTTAATATGCCACAACTCTAACACGGTCAAGAATCTAGAAGGGGCCAATGTACCTTGTACACTGCTTTCCATTCTTCCTAGATCCCATGACCTAGTTCCATGGATATATGTAGAGAAATACCATGTCTCCAACCTTATAATCTAGGTCATGTCCATGATTATTAGCATATATTTTCTGTCAACATTAGGTAGCCTTGATGTAGCACTAAATGGATTTAACCTTTTCCTTCATTTCATCAACCATTTTAGGTCATGGAATCTTACCATCACCTTCTTCATTCCCACATGTTGTTGTCCTACATCTTTTCCCATAATTAAATTCATATGGGTCCATTTGGAACCATGATTGGAAACTGTTGTTGTAATAGATTTCATCCATAGGTAAATGTTAGTCTCATACTCCTTTTAAGTCCATAGAAAATTCTCTCAATATATCAAAATAATTTTAAATAGTTTGTTCTTATTGTCCAATAGTTTTAGGATAATATGTCATATTGAATTTCATCTTAGTTTTTAGATTATGTTGGAGGCTTCTCCTAAACATGGATATTGATCTTAGATCCTGATTGAATATAATCAATAGTTGTATCCCATGAAGCCTTACCACTTATTTGATATATATCCTTGAAAGATTATCCTATGAGAATTCCTCTTGGATTGTAATAAAGTGAGATATTTTTTGAGGTATTTTATAACAACCCATATAGCATTGTTTCCTCTGGATTTCTTCAGATGTCTAGTGATAATATCCATAGTGATGTTTTTCTGTTTCCATGTTTGTATGAGTAATGGTTACATCATCCCTTATAATTTTTTCTTTTTTCAATCACTTTTAGACATATAAGGAACATAGATTTATATTAAATGATACCCATCTTCATATTGTCCTGCCAATTGTTTTCTCGAAGATCTCGATACATCTTTACACTACCTAGGTGAATAAATAAGGTTGATCGATGTGAGTCACTCTGAATATTATTTTTTATATCTTGATTAGATGGTACACATAGTCATGACCCAAATATTAGAACTCCCCCATCTTCAATTTTTAACTCCGACAGTTTCTCCTTTCATATGGATTCTACATTATTTTGAATTTCCACATCATTTCAGTAAGCATCATTTTTTCCCATGAGGGATGGTTAAGAAATCATTTGAGAAAATATTGATGATGTTCGTTCCATAATAAATCTCATGTCCGTATATTAAAAAATATAAGAATATTGTATCCTTATAAATTCACATCATTGATAATGTTTCAGGATCCTTTCTTATTAGAACATCTACCACATTTTTTTATTTTCTAGAATTGTAGTGGATTGAGTAGTTGAAATCATTGATGAGCTATAACCATATTCACTAGTTCATATTATGTTGTTTCTTTGTGAATATATATTTATTGAACATAATATCGGTATATATTTCATATTTTCCCTATAGAGATAATACCACCACATATATATAGTGCAAAGATGAAATCTTCCAACCCCAGATCATTCATGGGACAGTTTTTCTCATAAAATTTTCAACTATCTTGTAGATTAGGCTGTCAATTTATCATTTATCATCTACAAACATTCTTATCCATTCATTAAACCATCGTTATATACCACAATGATCTCCCCACATATTGGAGGTGTAAATACTGTTGTAATGACAGGACACATTTTTAACTATTTGAGGCTGTCTACAAATTTACTATTCCATACAAACTTTTATCCTTTCCAAGTCATCTTGATTAGTAGTTTTTACAGTTAGGATAAGTTATTAAAAAATCAATGCTAATACCAAGCTAAACAAAAGAAACTATAGATCTTCGTTACAAATATTGTCATATTCCACTCTATGATTTCCTTTTTCTTGTAAAGGTCCAAAAATATTCCTTTTTTGGCGATAACATACCCCATGAATGGTACTTACTCCTTCCAGAACAGACAATTAACGTTCTTTTCATAATGTTACTCACTTCTAATATAATTTATCACAATATTCAAAAACTCCTCATGTTACCATATATCTTGGAGTATATTATAATTTCATAAATAAATAATGCCATATATTTTCCATGGAAATACATAAATAATATATTCATTATTTACACGAGTATTTCTGGAGAATTAGTGAGTAAAAAAGTCATAAATATGAACTCGTTTTGTCTATAACTCTTTTAGAAGGTAGTCTGGGGAGTATGTTCCTTCCTCAATTTTAATTGAAAATTTCCCAACTAAAGGTCCACCTTAGAAAAATAAATAGCCTCATGGTGGAGAATGAAAACTTTATCTATCCGTGGAAGGGGATACGTGTTCTTTATCTTGATTTAGTTAATCTCATGGTAATCAATGAATAAGTTCATCATCAATCATTCTTCATGATGAAGAGGACCAACACACGCCATAGTGATTCACTCAGGCATATAAATCAATTGTCTATATATTCTTATAAAAACTTATTCAATTTTTTCAACTCAACGACCACCATTATATAAGGATTCATTGATATTTGAAGAGTTCCATGAATAAGATCAATTGATAACTCGATCTCTCAGTCATTTGGATGAACAAACAATTCCTTGAGGAAAACATCAGGGAAATCTCTCATAATGGGAATGACCTCATGCATGATTTTTTCATTTTCTTCAATCATTTGATCTATTTATTCTTTCTCATAAGGAAATAATGTCCAAAATTAATATGATAAATCAGAAGGATAGTCATCCTCATCCTTACACATATATAGAATGGTAAGATGCCTTTGGATAAGAAGAGTGATATCCCTTTCCTAACAATTGTTGTTGTTTTTGTACAAAGATATCCAATCCATGCCCAAAAAAGTATAAAACTCCACTAATGGAAGTGGGAATGATTTGTTTCGAGGTTGAGACCCTAAAAATAGATAAGGAGGTGTTATATACTTTGGATTCCATAATTTCTTATTTTATTTTCTCACCATTAACTCAACCTCTACATTTTGAGGTAGCGGTTGAATAGTTATCCAAAATATTCAATATATGAAAGATTATATAGAACAAGAATAAAATTGTAAATTCACTATTATTGATTTAATTACCATACTACCTATCACCTATTCATTATTGGGATTCACCTGAGTAGTAGTGATGGAATATGATTTCCCTTGATCCTTTGTAATTTGTAGCTAATGATGCTAATTACCCTCTAGGGATTGGGTTCTAGTGAACTAGATTTCATAATTCCATTTCTCCATACAGATATAGAATTAATCCATGTGTGTTTCTATCTATTTCTCCATCATTTTGGATAACTTGATTATGTCTATTCAAAATTTATGAGCATGGTTTCCTTTTCTCCCACAATTATAGTATTTCCCCATCCCATTGAGGCAGTTCCCATGATGCATCTTCCATAATTTTTTAAATGTGGGTGGTTGATATTTTTATCCTATCGTCGTTAGATCCTCTAGATTGAAAATCTGTCTTGTTTATTATCTTAATATTAATTGGACCATTTTCCAAAATTGATTTCCAATTTCATAGCACATCAAATAGCATATTCATAACTCCCAAAGTCTCAAATTTATAGTGATTTTAGAACGTTTGTCCTTAAAACACTTATGAATATATCTATCTCTCTATCATTGTTGATAATAAAACCTAAGGTATACAATGAATTCCTTTCGAACCGTTCTCTATACACTGTGAAAGATTCACCTTCTGTTATCATTTTCTTTATAAATTCTCTCTCCATATTTTTTCCCAGATTTGGAGTTAAATTCGTGTTAAGAATCATTATATTAAATTCTTCCCACACCATAAAATTAATTTCATACGTTGTTTTTGTGTTTTTAATCAATGGTCACCATTGATTGTCCACTGTATATAGGAAATAAATAGAAAAATTCACCTTCTCTATCTCATAATAGTGATGAAAAAAATAGATATCATCCACTAAGAAAACAAACTATACTGAATAGTGGATCAGAAGATATACTAAACATTAGTATTCATTTCCACATAACATATTTTATATCTATTTTCTACCTCTATGGTGAATGGGGTAATTCCACAAAGTTTAGGTTATTATTAATAGTATGATACAGTAGGGTATGTATCATCATGAAATTATGAACTCCACCTCTAATGGGATTGGGTATGTCATTTGGTAAATCACTGCATTTCCCTTCGCATGGGTAGTTGTCATGGTTTCTTTTTGATCCAACCGTCTTCTAAAATAGAAATGGTTTGAAGTAACATAACACAATAAGTTAAGAATAAATAATTTATATCTTGGTGCAATTAACAATGAGGTAATATCTTGTGGGATCCCTATGTTATGAATTTTTCTTATAAAATTATTCTTGAGTGCTTACTTATACATAGTCTCTAACTAAGGGTTTTCACTAAGGTCCTCCAATCCTAATCACCAAATTAAATAAACCATTATCTAAAATCAAATATAACGAACTTAATTTTGATACATTATTATTCCATCACTTTAAAGATAAAAAATATTATAATGCTTAAAAATAGGATTCAAAGGATTAGCGTCAAGGAAAAATTATGACTATATATAAAACTTATATAAAAACATAAACATTTATTTAATTCCTTCTTATCTGTCTTCATATGGGACCCGTTTTTCACTATATTACAAGTAATCACATGAGGATATACATAAAAAAAGTGGTCATATAAAATCCTAGTAAGATGATAGATAAAAACATGAATCAATATCTCATTTGTGAGAACAATCATCAGCATCATTAAAAAATCAGATGACCCTCATCATAATCATGAGATAATCATTAGATAATGTCATGGAATGTTGAAATCCAGAAAAATGAAACATCATATCTTAGTGGCCAACTACCATGCATATTTCACTTTGTATATGTGGTATATCACAATACATAATGCATTATAGTTCTATATAATTTTGGGATCACCCATAACATCCTTAAATTTACATGCACTATATAATTCTTTGTGCACCCGTCACATCATGACATTTACAAAATCATTCATGCCACATAGAAGACATATAAATATTGGACATTAAATTACCCATGGAACGGAAGGGGTTTAATATCACTAATCTTACAATCACTAATACTCTTTAGTGTTCCAAAAATGGAGAGTTTATACCTAATTTGTTTAGGAATCATCAATCTTGATTGAAGAAGAAACAATCCAATGAGAAGTAAAAGTTTTGTTTTTTGGAAACAAGAGTTCCCTTGGAAAATTCATTACATTTTTCATAGATTCATAATACTAGAATGTGTATCATAAAATTAAAATCAAAATGAAAAAATAAATGATATTATTGAAACAGTAAAGGAACATCCATACTAAAAATGGAGTGAAAGGGGGAAAACACAATTAAATATAATTGGGTTTGAGAATCCCCTTACCTGTTGTACGAATTATATAATTACATTAATATCCTATATAATCAAATTAGATCCACTGATTAATATTTTATGATAACATTAGATATTATTTTTTATTTTAGTTTTATTAAGAGAATATATGGTATTTTGGTTGAGTTATAATGATCAGTTTCAACATTTGGTACTGATCTTTTTTTTGGATTTTTTTGATTGGTTGACTTCTATATAAGTATAGAAGTTCATGTAAAATGAGAACTATTATGCAGATTTAAAATTATATGTTATTAGTGATCATACAGAAGATTAATTATTATTATATATTTTTTTGTTATATGTTTTGAGTATGATTCTTTATATTTAATATTAATCAAAAGGGTTTAATTTATTTGGATGTGTTTTTTACAATCATCATGAACATATATCATTTTATTTAATATAATTTTTATAATTTGGCTCAAAAGCACTACATAAAATACTATGTGTACAATGAAATATTTTTTAACAATAATAATGTTTTTACTTCCATAATTTAAGTAACTAATGAAAAATGAAAACACATCATCCATGGTGGTGATAAATTGACACACCATAAATGATATTTCATTATTTAGAATAAAATGGAGAGGAGAAGAGGTTTGATGAGTGATTATCCAATAAAATAAAAAATTTATAGTATATATTCGATAATGGATTTATAATTCCTATTTGGATAGATTGTGTAAGTAGAACTTAAGAAATAAAAATAAGTTGAATATAAATTAAAAATAAAATAATGAGGATTCTAACACAAGAATTTGTCATCCTTGAGAACATTATTAGTGAAAATGGCATGGTATTCTGATATGACCAAGGGATCTTGGTTGTGTTAGAGATGATTGGAAAGGTTATTGGGTAGATCATGGAAAATAATCAAGTCTTGGAAGGTGATATGATAATATGGGGTGAGGATGGGTATTTATAGGGGATGAGATGGGGGTTTTGTCAAGATTTTATTCATTTGTCTATTATTTGGTCTCAAGACTGTGAATAGTTTGAGAATTATTATTAAATATATTAAAATAATGAATGATATTTCAAGACTATGGTCTTAAATCATCCTTATATAAAAAATGGAAAAAATTCATGTATTAACCATTTTTAAAAAATTATCGTATTTATGTTTTCACCAAAAAATTCAATTATTTTAGAAAAATCCCAGAAATTCACTCTAATAATTTTTCAATGAGTATTATTAAAACGTGGAATACATTTTTATAAGATAAATTTGAAAATGTATTAAAATTAAAATTTAATTAAAATTATAATTTATTGTAAAAATATTTATTTTAAAATTATAACTGATTTTATGACCCATTGAAAAAGTACATACTGTCTCATAAAATTATCTTATAATCATGAGACATAAAATAATTTATTTTTTAATCTATTTTATAAAAAAATATTTTAATTATTTATATTTATTATAAAATTAAAAATAAACATTTATGTTTTAGAAAAATACCAAAAATTAATTAATTAGTTTCAAAACATTTATATACTTATACTATGATCAAATTATACCATATTTTTACTTATAATATATCTAAATTTTATTAATATCATAGTTGAGGATAATATTTTATTTACTATATTATTATTCATAAGGGTGATGTAACTATTTTATGGTTCATGTTACTATTCCATCAGTATAGGTTCCTCAATTTATAAATATCACTTATTTCATTATTTATTTTGCAAATAATAATTTCACTAGGATCCCTAATATATGTTTGTGTTTTATACAATATAATATATTTATAATAATGAAACCAATTCCATTGATTAAATTCTGGTATGTTACAATATGACTAATCAATAAAATTAATCAAATTGCCTTACAAATCAATAACTCTCTGTATTAGAAGAACAATCATATAGAATATCAATACATTCCCCATTCAAAATGACCATAAACCATCCAAAGAAAGAGTGCGTATGGTATCAATAAATCATATCCCTATATAATCATATTTACAATAACAATTATTTCTTTGATAAATAGGAATACAAAGAAAAGATCCATGAAAACATTCTTGAGAAAAAATAGCCTTTTACATTTGAATTTTTTTTAATAACATAAAAAATTAAAAATATTTCCAAATTCGATTTTAGGGAAATAAACCATGTACATATGTATATGAAGAAGAAAGGGAATTATTTTTAATGAATATGTGTTAATTTTATACATATCGTATAAGTTTTTGAAACATTATATTATCAATGTATTATAAATTATGGAAGTTCCTCATATAGAAAATGACAGGAAAATTCCCCTCAAAATTATTTTTAAAAATTTAAATAAAAGTAAAAATTACATTAATAAATCATTTACATAATGTTAAAACCAAATTTTTAATTTGTTTATATAATATATATATGGATGAAAAATGATTTTCGGCCGAAGAGAGAATTAGATACAGCATTCCAGAAAAACATTTTCACCAAATTTTTTAGTGAAAATGAGAGAAAATATGGTATTATTATTTTAAATATTAAGTAATAAGGATAAGTAAAAATCATTCGTTCATGATATATATATAAGATAATTATCCCAAATATTATATTATTATAAACAATCCCAAATAAGAAAGAGATTGTGAAACAAATCCTTACAGCTTTTATAAATTATGAACCATAAGACAAATGAAAGAAATAAATTCAATTGAAACCTTAAATAACATGATGAAAAAAATATAAATTATATAAATTAGATAATTTTAAATTTATACACCATATAAAAAATATGAGGTGAATATGGTATATGTCTCATGGAAAGTAGAACTGATACGAGAAACCCTTACATTTGGTCTAATTTTATGTAAACATGTTCAAAAATCATTTATAATTATAAAATATTTATCAAAAATATATTATAGAACAATAATAATATATATTTTACCTT
Source organism: Viscum album (assembly GCA_963277665.1). Classification (NCBI taxonomy): domain Eukaryota; kingdom Viridiplantae; phylum Streptophyta; class Magnoliopsida; order Santalales; family Viscaceae; genus Viscum; species Viscum album. The sequence goes on from OY728161.1 coordinate 436,368,891, forward strand.
ATATAGTTTTTATAACTTTTTTACCACCAATTTACAATAAATTCATTGTTAAGCACTGATGCTTTGGGTAATAACAACTTTTTTTCACGTATGTTTTGGGTTGGTAGTTTTGGTCATTGTAACTATATGATGCTTAAATGATATCGAGAAAATTAATAATTATATATATATATATATATTAATTTTAGATTTATTTATTATAATCCAGGAAATATATTTTAAAAATGAGTTAATTCTTTCATAGAGATGGTAGGATGTACGTACGCATGTATGTTGTTCCCATTTCACTAACAGTTGGAATTATAGAAAGGTAAATAATATTTAAATTTTAAAGAGTATTTATTATATCATATATATTACATATTTTAATTTAATCTATCATTTTCACCAACTATGAATAAATAAAATAAAAACATTTCTCATTTATTTGTGAAGGTGGTAGTATACACGTGCGCACAAGCGACATTATCATTTTTCAACAGTTTTCAAGGTAAGATGATATATGTGATATTATAATTTTATAAGAATAATTGTTTAATATATTTATTATATTAATAAACAAACTATAATTATATCCAATCTTTAGAGGGGGTGATTGAAAATGAATGACATCAACTTGCGAGGATGTAGTCTGGTGTACACATGATTGATGATTTCGTTTCAAATCCAATAGAATATGATTAAATAATTAAAATAATAACACCTTCGTATATTAGATATATTAGTGTTATTATTTCATAAATTGTTTTGTATATTTGATGGATTTGGAAGATGAAATAAAATAAAAATGATCTTTTGAAAATGAAAAATCTTTTTCAGACATCCTATTTTGAAAAGAAACAAATGTATTCACCGGAGGGTTTGCTAAAATATTTCTATAGGAAGTGTACTAGGAATTAGTAAAGTATTTTTTTTATTTTTTTTTTTGAATAAAATATCTCTTGAAATGTAAAGAATATAAGAGTGTTGGTGGCTTTTTATACATCGGTGAAAGAAAATGTGGAAATTTTTAAAAGAATGAATTATTCCCACGTTTTGTCAGTCCACAATACAATAGAATGGATTATTATGAAACCTTGTATCTTTTAAGGATTAAATATGTGTATAAAATATAAATTATACAAGTTTTTATGTCCTTTTAACCCTTATCATTTTAATTTAACACCTAATAAATTTGATTTAAACATAAGCAGAGTAGTTAATTTTAAACATTTTTACTATTAATTATAAAATAATGTTAATTTGAAAATTTTACATAATTTAAATTATTGTTATTTAAAATAAAGAAACCCTTTATTAAGATTCAATTAAAAAAGTTTTAGATCTTAATTTAGAATAAAAAATGTAAGTGTATTGAAATTATATTTTCCAAATAAATGTTTTCATAAATATATTGTTTTTATTAAAAAATTCAATGTAATGTGGCTTAAAATTTCCTATATAAAATTATTTATAATGTAAATTTTCTAATTTTACATTTAATACAATTTCATAGAAAATGTTACTTTTTAAATTCATCATCCAAAAAGGAAATTTTAAATAAATATCAATTTTTTTACAATTCTTTGTAAATTTAATCTATTATGAAAATAATAAAACATAAATCTATGTCAAATATGAAATGATAATTAAAAAAAATATTACACTGTTTAAAATTCCTTTTATAATATTATAAAAATCTAATTTTAAAATAACTGTAGAAATATGATAAAACCTTTTTTAGATTAATATATTTCTTAATAATAATATTATATTTATTCATTTTGATTCCAAGAAAAATGATTAGATGAATATTAAATAATATTATTTATTTATATGTATAATATAAATTTCATTAAAACCATTAAAATTGAATTAATTTAAATTTTTATGGTAAAATAAGCATATTTGTGTGCATAAAAATAATTTTTCATAAAAACATATCTTCTACTTTCGAATTATTTTTATTTTTTATTTATAATTTATTAAAAACCAGTGAATATATGTGTTTCACATAGAATTCATATAATTATCATATTTTAGTTAGTCGAATTCATACCCACTAATTTAACTACTAGTTTATAATGGACACCATTCAATAATATAATTTATATCATGGTTTCTTTAGAATTGAATTTTCATATACGATAATCTATCGAAGAGATTATAATTAACTGAAAAAAAAATTTATTATAATCTTGGGGTGGTATTGGGGTTCAAAGAAATTGATATTCATGTCTGTGAATAGTATCATTATCTTCCAAAAAGAACAATACTCCTCCACTATTGTTGTCAGTGTCTTCCAACCCAAGGAATCAACAATGATGTTGACTTTTCCAAGAGTGTAAACTATCTTGATGTTGAAGGGCTATAAATACTCCACCCATATCTTCCACTACTGGTTTAGTTATCAATGTGAAAATATATATTTGAAACTATTTTGGTATATGTACACCAAAGCCTTTCCCCCGATATATAGTGTCTCCAACATCTCATTGAATGTACCACCATATCTAACTCCATATCATGAATAGTGTAATTCCTCTCATACAGTGTCAAATATCATGATCTATAAGAAACAAATTGATCCTCTATCATTAGAACTACAATGATTCTAACTTCAAATGCATCATTTTACATGGTATATTTCCTACCAATAATGGGTATGGTGAGGATCGATGATGAGGTCAATTAAATATTCAGATCCTATGAAGATATCTCGTAAGCATCTGACCAAAAAACAACACCCCTTTCTTGGCCAGACTAGACATTAGTGATGATAGATGGGATAATTCTGGGATGGGATACAGATAATAACCTACAATACCTATTAATTTATAAATCTCAAAATAATTATTGGGTCATTCCTCGGATACCACAGATGCAACAATTTATGGGTCCACTGAAATAAAATCCTTTTAAATAACATGTCTCATGAAGTGAACTATAACCATCCACAAACTAAATTTGATATCTTAGAATAACGTTGAAGATATCTCAATGTACACAAGATGATGTCAATATGTTTGGATTGAAGACTTATAGACTAGTATTAAACTAGGATTTCATTGACAAAATCCACCTAAAACTGATCTAGAAATGGATGAAAAATACAATTCATCAAGGCCATGAATTCTACTCGTGCATTCATTAAACTAAATGGAATCACCAAAATCTCAAACATGACATTCATGATCTTAAAAGTAGTCTACATTATATCTTATGGTTTAAATTTAAATTTAATGTACCTTTATCAAAGGTTGATATTGGAGATGATCATTGAACCTCTCTATTGATTGATGAGATTATCAATACATGAAAATGGATATTGGTTCCTAACTCTCATCTGGTTCATCCCTTCATAATCAACACATAAGTGAAAATTCCTATAATCCATCTTATAAAAAGCATGGGAGAAACCCATGGAGTGGTACTAGTCTGTGTGGACCTCATTACATCCAAATATTCCAACTAAACATTTAACTCAACGGAATATATTGGCATGGTTCCATAAGTATGGATAGAAACTAATTTAGATCCCATTACCAACATGATTGTGAACTCAATATCTCACATGGGTGGTAAAATAGTGATCTATTTAGGAAATATTCCTTCAAAATAATCTACCACGGGAGGAAAAGTATCGTGGCTAATTTATCCATTTTCCAAGATAAGGCTTCTAGTCTGAGTCATGAGACAATCAAATCTTCACTAAAGTAGTCCAACATGACAAGCATAAATATCCCACTCATCCCGGTGAGTAAAGATTCTTCATTATAGATATAGTATGGTAAATCCCATTTGATAAAAATTTATATAAACCTGGTATAGAACTAGATACTCTTTACCATGAATCAAATAAAAGCCTATTATTTCTACCATAAACTATTACCAAAGTTATTTGTATCCTAATGTTTAAATATAACTATCATTATAGTGTTTTGATATCCTCTAACTACACTCTCTAAGGCATTTTAATGGCCATACCACCATAAGATAAAATCCAAACCAAACCTAGGCCATATTAAAATTGAATAGTTAAAAACTAATGTACTTCCCTAGTATCAAAAAAATACCATCAATAGTACATGGAATAATAATCATACCTCTCACAGTAAAAGGTCCATTATCCAGACTACTTAGAGTGGACAAAATAACATGTAGGTAACTCACCCCTCTACATCAGGCTCTATTATCACTCCTCTATGTTGTTCCCTCTTCATGGTACTATCACTCCTTTCTTGGGGTACCACATTCCTTTCCTTAGATTAAACATCGTGTGTAACTCCAATTAAATTCTTTCTGGGGGTAGATATATCCATATCATATATATGGATATATAATTTTCCCATACCATTTATCTACTATCAATTGATCCTAGAAAACAACTATAGATTTCCAAACCCACTATAAATAAGACACTCCACTATAGGGTGAGGAAACAATGAGATCCTGAGGCCCAAAATTTCACCCTAAAATTACTACAAGAGACTGTAGTTCTAAGAAGGATTGCCATTTCCATAGATTCTCAACCGACTATTTTCATTGAGTCAACTTTCATAATGGCATTTCCTACCATTGGACTAAAATCTCTAAGATCATGTAATTAGAACTATATATCCACCAAAAAGGAATAGTTTTGGTTCCAATAAATTAAGGGATCTTGATTCATCATGTCCACAAAGTTGATCAGGTGGTAGATGTTCACTTGAGACCTTATTTCAAAGTCAGGTCAATCCTATAAATGATTTTCCAAAAGCACTTGATCAGCTTCCAGGGATGGATAAAAATAACAGAGGTTGATGTAGCATATTACATAGTCCATCATTGACATTCCATCCTTATTTATGTGAATAAACATGAAATCCCTCTCACCCCTCAATATATATAGATATAGGTGTATCAAAAACATATCCTGAATATTATTTTTGGTTAAATACTTATGTTTCATGACATTATCTAGAATTCCTCACCAATTCATGATAGTCCTTGGTGTATTTATATAGAAACCATAAACCTTCTATTTTCTGGTCTATGAACGTTATTTTATATTTATTGACTGAATCAATATCTAAATCCTCCTATTTGTGACCTCCCTCCCAATTAACCATATATTATTGCAACATCTTGAACTATATCTTCAGCTCAGAAATCAATGGAAAAGTGAAATCAGTCTCCCTCTACATGAATCTCACTACTCTCAAGAAATAGTCTCAGAGATTATTTCCCATTTGATTCTGTAGATTTTTATTATGTTCAAACATAGCTGTATTAGGAGGGTGCTGATTACCATTCTCTTTGTACATGATATGAATATGGTGAGAATAAATTTTATCTAAAATGTTTAACATACACCATAGATGATATGTTACGCTATAATATCAGCATCATAATTTGAAAATATTAGAGGACCATTCGATGATGTTTCATCTGCACTTGTCCTAATATGTTATTTGGAATAACATAGCTATTTCATTCAATTTTTTTAATTATACCAAGAGATTTATTTTCAAAATACATATGTGAAAATATGTGACATAAAGTTTATATGTTACTATAGTGAACAATGCATGTTCATATATATCCATATGTGCCTTTCATTATTCATGAAAAGTAACCTTAGTCCATATCTTCCCAAGTTTGAAAAATTAAAAATAGTAACATCACACAACAATTGAATCAAAAAAGGTGAAATAACTTCAACCATTTCTAGAGAAGATTAAAAACCACAATCCCATCCCTTGGAACCCTATTTTCCCCCTATACATGGGTAAGCCACACCCCTCCTAAAGATCAATACTATGCCTAGAAATATTCAAGTCTCCTTTATACCTTCCCCAAAAGTAAATAAACAGAAAATAAACCTAGCCTATGGTACCATATGTAAACATCCTTAACTAGATACTCCTTTACATTAGTAATTTGGTTTGCTACGTGAATTTAGGTTTCCCTCCCCATAAACAAGTGTTTTCCAACGAGTAGTAAGGGTGTAAGGGATATAGTGGGGAGACTATACTCTATAGTTAAATGTTTCAATAAAAATTTAAATAATACAATATTAGAAAAAATAGTGGAAACATTTTTATGTAACATCAAAAAAATTAATGGAAGAAACCTAATAATTCAAACAATAATAAAATCTTGTAATGATATTCTGAATATATCAAAATAATATTATGAATGTAAATAATATAAATGATAAACATTCTCCATAAAATAATTTGTTGAGCCCATTACCAAACCCTATATCCATCTACAATTTATGATTTGACCTAACTAACAAGAAATAATCAACAATTATGACCCTTTCATTTTTCCATAACTATATCCATAATGTCTTTATAATTACTAAACAACATGAAAGGGTGTGAGTATGATTTAATAGTCCATATAAATTGGTGTATAAAAAATATATTATTAGTATATAATTCATACAATAATTCTTTAAAAATGGGTATTAATTCAATAAACTAATAATATACATTATATAAACTCACTAACCATTTGGTTCTGAGTTGACACCTAGGGTGAGAAAAACCAACTTTATCACCATTCCAGATATCTCCATAAAGTAGTGAATCCTTATGTATTACGATGGAACACCCATGATATTGAAATATTATCATAATTTGGATGAATCACACATATCATATCATTAATAAATTATCCATACCCTAATGCTACTAAAATATATCTATCAGGTATACAGTAACTATGTAACATACCCCCATGAAATTCATACCACAAGAAAATTATCCTTGTGTAGAATTGAAGACCATGCGTCATACCCTAATATAGAATGTGACCATTAAACATACCCACATACATCACATATGGTTCCCTTCCACACCCATCACAAGAAAATTTCATGTCAAAGAAATAAATAAAAAAGGCATTGTAATAACCATCCCGTAAGAAATAAATCTATCAGATTCATATAAAAAATATTATCAATCCATTCAAATGACTAATCACAAAGAAAAATAATAATCATAAAGTATAATGGTCAATTCATACAATTATCATTTATCTATCATATTGAATTTCATATGCCTTTGAAAACCAACTTATTATTATAATAAAAAAAATTCTGTTCAAAAACAAATTCATATTAAAAGTCCTTAACATTAAAATTCATGGCCATTTTTGTCCATGTGATTCAATTTCATGAAATCATAAAAATTCACATGTTATGAAAATTAATAATATTACTCCAACAACTCACTCATATTGTTAATCCAAAATTCACAATATCAAAACTGACAAATCATTATGATTTCAACTGTAGGTTCACCCTATGGGTGACTAAAAGCGTGGTATCAAATCTAATGGACCAGAAAAGATTCAATGGTAAGTTAAATAATTGTTATTAATATAAACTGTTATTTAATAAATTAGATGGGTTGTGTAAGCTGCGTGCCAACATTATCAAAATTATTAAACATACTAAATCAATTAATACTGACTTTCGGTAGTTTTTCAACACCACCTACCTCAATAGTGGTAAATATGCAGACAAGCACTTGAGGACTAGGTAATTCTTGGTTCCTCCTCCCCTCCCTTACATACCTAGTCCATGAAAACTAAGATAAAATAGATATTTCTTCTCGTATGAATAAAATTCTTAGAGAGTATCACTGGAAGGATTGGATCACCATATATTTATAACTTGAATTTGGTGAACGAATCCATTTTATAGGGTCTTTAAAATCCTTTTAATTTCTCTTAAGGGTTTATATAGTTCTAGTGTAAGTGATGAGAGAAAAATGTTTTTGAATTCATGGGGGTATTTATGGTGATTGATTTTTTTGAAGACCATTGTGTAGCCCCTTGGACCGATCTATATAAATGGATGACATAGGGGAAAATTGTGTATTACAAGGGACCACATCATACCCTCCTTTGTAAAGTCCACCTCTAAGATCCACAACATCCTCCACCCCACAAATCCCATAAACCCATGTAAACTCTATGGTGTAGCAGAAATTATCAGGGAGAAATACTATTTCTCTAAGAAGAAGATTACAACATTGACTATCATACACACCAAATATACACCATTAAATGGAATAATAGATCAATATCACCCCTTGGACCATTATGCCTCATCCAGTTCCCCTATGAAACAACCACTCATCCATTATTACAAAACATTTCCACACATTGGAGCCATTCCTAATAAATATGTAGCTTAGATTCCCCTCATCCAAAGACCCTACTCCACATCCTAGAGTTTTGAGGTGTGTCAACAAGACTTATGATGTAGCCCATATATCAATGGTGTATATCCCTCTATAACTCAAATAACTTTCTTTAATTATTCATATTCCTCCTAGAACAACCCAATGCATACTAATTCTCAACAAAAAATATTCAAACCAAAATAATAGACTCAAACATGTTAAAAAAATAAAGAGGAACCTTACTAGAATATATGGGTTCTTAAAGAACATGAAAAATGTACAATTTAAAACCCTCATAATCTTAAATAGGTTCATAACACAAACAATGTATCAACGAAACATGATTATGATGATAAACCTTTACTTTATATATATCCTTATTTATAATATCTTTTTCATACAATATATTAAATTTATATTTATTTTAGTTCTATAACAGAACAATTCACACACTTATAATATCACATATGACCAATGTATAACGTTTCTATAACCATTTTCTTATTAATTCATTTTTGAAAACCTCATTTCAGGTTGATTACCTTTTAAATTTTCATGAGTGTTTTCATATAGAAGTTATTCTTAATGAACATTGATCAGGGTTCCATTATCTCTATATTGTTAATAATTTAATAATTTTTATATTTATTAATTATAAACATATTTCTAACCATTAATATAATGTTTTGATGAAAAATTAAGTAAGTCACATTATAGAAACTATAGTTTCTTTGTATTCAAGAGTGATATACCCACTTACTGAAGGATGTAATGAAAGAAAGGAAAAAAACAATTCAAATTTATAAAAAAAAATATCATATATATCATATATATTCATTAAATTTATCCTTATTATCATCAATATAAGGTGGAAATGGAAAACTAATCACATCACTTTGTGAAGGTGGAAGTCCACACATATACATGAGACATTATGAACTTTCAATTGATGGGAAAGTGGTAAGGTAGAAAATATCATATAATTGAAAAGTATAATTACTTTAAAAATATTAAATAAAAGTATCAAATCCACCATAATAATCAATCATGCGGTATGTTGAAGGAAAATGAATCATATATCTATATCGTGGGTGTAATCCACTTGTATTAGTGGGGTAGACATTCATTTCCCATTTAAAGAAAAGTGGTAAGAAATTTTGTGAAATATAATACCCATAAATTTTATAAAATATATTTTTTTCTAATAAATTTCATATCTTCTATAGATTGTATTACACACAACACTTAGTTTTACAGAACCATGAATAACTATTACTATTATTATTTAAGCCTCACCATTATTCATAGATGTTAATTATGGTGTCATGAATTGGGGAAATACAATTTTAAATGTTATTTATAATTTATTTATATTATTAAACCTACTGATAAATAAGTACATAATTTTTTAGAAATTCTTTCTATATTTTAAATATACTATGTGAAAAATAATGTTTTATTTGTATTTTACCAAAAAATAATAAAAATAATTTTTTCCACTTCTAGAAAATGAATTTAAAAAATAAGATTCTTTTTTAGAATCTACATATGAAAATTCATATAGGGTAAAATATTTTTATTTTTTAGAAAATATGGATTTTTCTATGAATGGTGGAAAATAATAAATTTTGAAAAAAAAAAATTTCATTTCATTTCAATAAATTAGTTAAATAGAAAGTCCCATTAGTATTTAAATATAATTAAATGTTACAAAATTACTAATTATTTTTATTTTAACAACTTTATTACTTTTTAATCAACATTATATTGGAATTTAGTATAATTTAACTTTTTGGTTTAAAACTACGTTTTTTATATAAACTTTTTTAATGTTCATAAAGAATATTCTTTTAATTAATTTTAAAAAACCCTAATGATGAATTATTTAAAATAAATTTATATATTATATGTAATTAAATATAAATTTAAATTCATATAATTATTATTACTAGTAATGTATTGAATATGAATTATTCATTTTCTCGAAATATACACTTCTTGGAAAACAAATTTTTCATCATTTCTATGTGTTTGGTTTATAATATAATTATCCTGAATATTTTATTTGAATTAAAATATGTCAAATATTCTGATTCATAATAATTAAATTATCTATTAATATAATATTACTTTTTGGTAAAAATTTATAGTGAAAAAAGAAGAATATTTTACTATGGTTAAAGAAAAAACAGATTTAATGAGGGTTAAACTAAAACCATATTGGATAAAATGACCCAAAAAACCATAATAAAATATATTTTCTAGAAATTTTTATAAATTTTAAGCTCTAAATATTGATATTGGTTAATTTTATATAATTTTTGAATGGCAGAAACATAAGTATATTTTTTTCTTTTCAAGAATTACCAGTGTTCCACTCACCTCACATATAAAAGGGCACAAACTCTCCTCTACACATAACACATTATAATCCCATTGAATCCATCAAGACTGAAAAAAGTAACTTTATTACTTATCTATTAATTACATATATCGATTATTTTGATTATAAATCCATACAAAGATTTTTTTTGGTGCTTACCTAAGGATATTTTCTGAAGGAGAGGTACAACGCTTAACTGAGGGTCTTGATTTTATTTTTTCTTCCACATCCTTAATATATTCTCCAATTGTGATGATATAATAATATAAAAATATCATAGAGAATGATTTTTTATTATGTTAATTTAATAACCTAAATATATGTAATACCCCGAGATTTTATGAGAAATATTATTTTTTAATTTATTTAATCTCTTGTGTTGTACGATAGACGAAGATTATCTTTTTCTATATGCAACAACATATTAGCTTGTAGTATACTCAGACACTATTCTTGGTTTTTGTTGCACGCAAGAGTGACCTTCCTCAATAACATGTGTTGTACGCAATACTGAGTTTCACTAAACAACAATATATTGTAATAATATTATTATGAACTAGACTTTATGAATAATATTAACCAAATTGTGAGTTTTATAACATTATTATTAATCCTCCATATTATATGATTAAAAAAAAATCAATTTTTCAGATAAACGAATTATATTTTTTAAAAAATGCAGTTTTGACTCTTTTTGATGGAACACCAATTTTAAATCTAATGTTGGACATGTTTATAAGTTCAATTTGAGAAATTAAACATCTTTCATGGAATAATGATGTAAAAATTTACTTTTTCATTTTTTTTAATATTTTTCTGATTACTTTCATATTTTTATGAATAGTAAAAATACGCTAAATTTTAATTAAAAACAAATTTTTTCATCAAGATAATTTAAATGGATAAATTATAATATTAAATGGATTTAACGTATAAATAGATTAAATTTTTAACATTTAATATAATGTATGTCATTATCATTAATTTTATGTTGAATTCATAGGCAAAATCATTTCAATCGTTAATAATGTTTTAACTTTGAAAACATTTTTACTCAGCAGTGGGATTAATATTAATTTAAATATATCCACTCCTCTATATTGAATATGGAAAAATGTATTACATGTTTATAATCAGTGGGTGAAGATTATGTTAATATGATACTTTTTATTTTTGGACATTATGAATAGTAACTAATGAAAATTTGTTTTACCAAAGTTAAAGGTAAATCAGGTAATTAAGGGTAAAAATAATATTATAAAATTACAATAACACTTGTAATAATATAATTGGATGATTATATTTCGTCCTAAAATATACTTGCATTGAAATGGTATTTTTTGGGACCCACTTGTATGTGATGAAGAACTTTAATTTATTTTATTTAAAGAAAGTGAAATATGTCTCACTCAAACTTTAATAATTAAAGTATTTTAAATATAAGGATATACAAAAAATAAATTTGATTATGAATACTGATATTAATGAAAATATTTTCTTCATCATGGTAATTTATTGGTAATTATTATGAATTAGACAATTTACGTAATAGATTATACATTAATGATGTAGAAATTATTTATTTTGTGAGAAATCAATAATATAGTTTTTATAAAAATAATAATTCCCAAAAAAGGACCATAAACATGACCAAACCATATTGGTGGAGTATATCTATACGCTAAGAATCCAAGGGTCGGCTTCTAGACCATTTTGGAGCCTTATTAAACAGATTATGACATTTATATTATTGTATTTTAAATGATGTCAAAGTTGTCACCATCATACTTTAATAAAGATTACATTTTAAAAGGGTATGTTTTAGAATATAAATTAGAATAAAATAATTATTATGAAATATATTAAATTTAAATTCTTCATAGTATTTATTTTTTAATTTTTATTCAAAAACTATGTATATTAATAATTATACAAAAATGTTTTAGTAATTATTTTAATAAGAGAAATATCAAATAAATTGTTTTAAAAATATTAAAATAAATATTATATGAAATAATTAATGTGATCCACGAATTTTATAGAAAAATATGACATGTTAGGAATATATTAAATATTTTGTTTTGAAAATATCATCTTTTTGGATTTTATTCAAATTCAAATAAATAAATAGTGTCAAAATTGACACTATTGAAATTTTATAAAAATAGCATATTATTAAATTTTTTAAAAATCAAAAAAAAATTAAAAAATTATAAATTAAAATTTATATGGTCCAAAATGTCATAAAGTATCCAATTATGGGCAATTACCAATACATAAGTAATTATTTATAACAATTTAAAATTTAGAATATTATTACCACAAATAAGATTAAATATATTAAATAATGATAAATCAAATTGATGAGGTTTAAAATAATTTCCCAACATGTCTATTTTTTAATGATGATATTTCAACCCTATATCATTTAATCTTCATATTTGAGTCATTTTGGAGGTTTTTATGTGGGGTTGGAGTTTATATTTCTAAGGGTTCCAAAAGTGTCCCTGTCCTCTCTTATAAAAGGGACCTCCTCCCTCTTCTCTTCAATCCATTTTAAGCCTTCAAACTCGGCCAAACCCTGGAAATTCCCCTTCTCAACCTCTCTAGTTATATTATATTGGTTTTTTTCTTCTCAAAAGACCAACTCTATTGCCCTAAAAAGATGTTTAAAAGAGGAACGTTGTGGAAGTGGTAATCTCTTCTACTGGTTCTTTCAAGTTTCTTTCTTCTTCAACATCCTATTATTTAGTTGTTTAATTATAAAGAAATAACATAAGTATCAATAATATACTGATATGTTATTATAAATATGAAACAACCCTGTTTCAGCTTCTATCCATCCTATGAAAAATAAAATCACTACACTTGTGTACGTACGGCTTACCGTCTCCACGTCATGGTGTAATATATTTTTCCACCACCACCATACATGGATGGGTATAATGGTTGAAATAATAACTATATATTTTTATTATAACATCATATTTATTATGAGATATTATATCATCCATTCCAATTTCATTTAATAATTATGGGAATGATAGCATCGCTCGTGCATACGTACGGATTACCATCTCCACGATGCGATGAGATTCATTCTCAATGTTAGCCATTAAAAAATGATTATAAAGTATATATAATAAATAATAATGAAATATAAGACATAATAATGATACTATAATTATGTATATGTTATTTAGTTTGTTCCATTCAATTTAATAAGGAAACCAAAACAACGTTCATGCGTACGTACGGCCTACCGTCTCCATGAACGGTGTATTTCAATCCATTTATAGATCGATTATATATATTAATATATTGAAAATATGTGATATATAAATCATGTTTTACATTCTATAAGTAATTAATCATGATCTAAGTAATCATATGAAAAATTAAAAGTCAAAACACATATGATAAATGAAACGATTTTACCCAAAACACTACTTTAACGTGGAATTGACAAATGAACAGGTAAATAATGTCGTAAGTGAAGCATATATGTTAACATAAATATTTTTAAGGTTCTATCACAAGTTAATAATATTTTTAAACCGACTATACAGGAGTCTCAAACACATACAGATGAAATGGGACCTATGGTAAGGGATTATTTCTTCTCACTTTTATTTCTGTGAGACATATGCCTTAATCACCAACTATTTCTTTTGTATTGTGTTTATGATTACCATGCATGTTTTTAGATTTTTATTATGAAGGATTTGATATTTACATATTTATGTAATTTTTTTTAATTTTATGACATGTATGATTCCACTAATTTTAATTGGTAGGGGATAATTTTGAAATCTCATTTTTATCTGAGATTGTTTATTCATAAGTATTTACTGGGGTTATATTTATCATCCATTTCCATGTTTTAGAAAAATGTTCTTATTAATTATTTACTACTCTTCCATTTATTTTTAATGTCATATTTACCCCCTTTTTACTTTTACTATGTGTTATGGAAGTAGTATTTCTTTCGTTAACCGTACGAGGTACATTTTTACTTTTCTGAAAAAAGTATGAGAATATCGTTTTTTTAACTTTTACAACATGAACGGATTTTTACGGTTTCATATCGCCTTATTTTTATATAGATTCCTTTACAGTATTTAATTATTATTTTCAACAAAATCCTTTTCTTTTAAAATTTCATGGCATTTTGAGAAAATAAAATGATTTTGAAGAAGATAGGATATTTTCCACAAGAATTCAATTCAAGTGTTTTATCAAAACAATTTTCCATCTAAGATGAAATTATTTAGTATGATAATGTTTTAAGAATAATGTCTCTATTATTTACAAGGATTGATTATTCTTATGATCAAATGATATCCATTTGTTATATATGGATTATGTTATTATTGGATCATCCTTTTGAAATCCATTTTATTCTTTGGGTAATGATGAATGATTTATGTTTATTTTGTGGCACATGAAAGAATGATTTCATTATGAGATGGGGGGAACCTATATATCCTTCCAATGAATTTGGTAAATATTTAAATATAATGAGACAGACATGGATGGAATGACAAGTAAATCTGGTTTAGTAATACATGGTTGGAAGGCCAAGCAAACCTAGTTCAGTAATTGACTTTGTCCATTATGATGGTCTTGACAGCAATTCCTCACCGACTATGAAAATCATATCAAGTGATTAATATTTTTCCACAATTAAATATTTTATTTTATCATTATTAATGCTCCTTTATGATATATGCATTATGTACTGCCATGATTTATGTCCTTACTCATGATATTGATGTTTTATGTTCATGTTTTTACATTAAAATGATAATGGAATGTTTTATGTTCTACATGTTTACCCTTACTGAGCATTTGATCTCACCCTTTTTATGTTTTATTTCCCCCCGGATATAAATAAAGGATATAGGTAAGAAAAAAAGGGTAAGATCTTTATGGGAGATGATGATGATCTTTCACAATGATTAGAAGATTATGTTCTGAGTTTTGAAATACACTAAACTAATATAGTCTTTGGGCATCTGTTTATGTCGTGTATTAAGTATTCTTCAAAAGTAATGTAATGTCCATGTACATCATGATTTCAGTCTCTACAGTTGGTATCAGAGAGATGGTTTTGTTATCCGTTGGAAACTAGGATGTTAAAACTTTTGTGAGATCCCTAGAGATATTTCTAAGTTATGTCTATGGATGTCCCTATGGTTAAGTATAAGTATAGGTTATAGTACTAGAATTATGGTAAAGATATTATAATTAAACCTAGAAAGATATATATTGAAGGTACTCCCCCTTTATTATGTTGTTTTCCTAGCATGATTTTTTCCTCTCACACTATTCTTTTGGGGTTTTAGACGATGGCTGGAACCCGAAGGAACCGTGTTGATCAATGTAATGGAAAATGTAATGATTGTCCTCCTGAACAAACAAATGTTATGGGAGATAGAGTGAAAAATATTATTGCTATACTTACAAAAGCTATGAATCATTTTGGACTTCGAAATGAGAATATAAGGGAACAATATTCTATTGAGTCCTTCATGAGGCAACGCCAACCTTCTTTCAATTTGTCTTTTGATCAACTTATTGCATAACAATGGATCAGTACCATTGAAAATATATTTTCCATATATCACTATTCAAAACATAAAAAAGTCATTTTAGCTATTTACCATTTAGAACGTGATGCAGACTTGTGGTGGACATTAATTAAGAATACAAAGCCCCATGATTATATTGAATCCATGGAAATGTATGAGTTCATGAACTTGTATTTCACTATGCAATTCCCCCGTATTCCTAAAAAAATGGACAAGGATTTCCATGAGCTTAAGGAAATGTATGATGAATCTGTTGGTATATACGAGGCGAATTTTACAAGGCTTTCAAGGTATGCATATGGCTTTATCATCCAACCTGAAAGTAATGTTGATCGATTATTCAGTGGTTTAAAATCTAGTCTTCGAAGGGAATTAGCTATAAGAGACATCAGTAGCTATGAAGAAATTGTGTGTTGTGCTATCAAGGTAGAACTGGAAGTTGGTGATACAAATCAATATCATGGGTTTTATAAGAAACAAATTATGGAGTTGAAGGAAAAATCTCAATACAATGGTGATAATAAGGAGAATGTTTCTTTATACTCAAAGTGTGGAAAGAAGCATGGTGGAGATTGTCTTAAAGGGACTATAAAATGTTTCAAATGTGGAAAAGAAGGTCATCGAAAAGCTGAGTGTCTATGTAAAGGGAAAAAGGTAGCTAATGATGTGATTAGAGAAAAGACTATGGAGAACGCACCACCAACACTTAAATGCAGCAAGTGTAAGGAAATGGGGCATTATGCTAACCAAAGCCCTAATCCAATGGTTAAAGATGATCAACATCAACATCCTCTTATGTAAAAGGGAAAAGGGAAGTCACATGGGATCAATATTGGTGATTTTGAATATGAAAACGAAGTGATGGAATGAGTAAGTGTATATGTAACGGGATTCAAAAATAGTGTTGTGGAATCTCATTTATAGTATTATAGAATATTGGAATATCTATGTATTGGTTTTCAATAATTGTATGGAACTTGTAACCATGAGAAGTGACTGAAATATTTTTGGAAATTAGTTTATATGCACATAATGAAGGGATAAATGTATAATGTGATGTTTGATAGTATTAATGATCTCATGATTGATAAAAGGACAAAGTGATATTCTTTTTTGAGTATATAGAATTTTTGGTATATTTGGGGTTTGGAAAGAGTTAATTTTGATGGAATTAATGTTTTCACAATGGTTCTATAGTAATTTATGTTATTATCATATCTCAAGAGGATTCATAATGAAGTCCATAAAAATGTTTGGAATGTGACCAACAATATATATCATCTAATATATGGGGGATAAATGATGGTATTGATATACGTGTTATATGACCACTCTAGAAATCGTTTTCTTTATACTAATATTGGAAAAAAGTATTTTGGATAATCCTAAAGATTGGAATGGATTAAGTTATACATCCGATAGTATTTTTAAGGCTAGAACAATTTTCGATAATATTTTTGAAATGTTATAATATTATAGTTTTAGAAAAAAGGACAACCCATAGGACGGGAAACGACCCGTTGCATCAGATAAGGCTACAGGAATCGAATCCACAACCGAAGTACGACATGCCATTATTTCCAACCAATGGCCTACAGGAAGTCATTGGTTTGTAGAAATTTGTTTTATTTTATTATGTGGTAAGATATATGATGTTTAAGTCCATTTTTAGAACCGTATATGATTAACCTCACCATAGATGGAATTATGTATATTTAATATGTTATGCTAACCTTTTTTATGATAGAGACAGATGGAATGACCTATCATTATATCGCATGATCTTCTAATACTTAATGAATGACAAATTCTACTTCTTTTAATTAAAGACTAGATTAAGTTGAAATTGTTCATGGCATGACCACCGATGATTTTACACTGAAATCAGGTAATTATTTATCCTTATAAAAAATATCATCAACTTTAGGGAAATGATCTTCAAAACCAAATAATGTTGTCCTAGTACCGTCATATTTTAGTAATCAGATGGTACCATAGATAATCACAAATTTATGGCTTTGTGATTGTTTTATTTTTCATAGCCATGTTCTCTACCACTCTTCATCAGAACAAGATTGTTAGATTTCTCTTCCATATACATATTTTCACCTATATTCTCTAATGTGGAAACCCAGTGCTATGTTAATTTGGGTGACCGTTATGTTTCTAACATTCCTTTTTAAAATTATGTTTTAGTATTCCTTTTTATGTTGTGGGTTTCTATGAAAGAAACATTCAAGTAGTAAATGATTTATAACCTGATGAATTTCGATGGCGAAATTGATTTTAAGGGGGGTAGAATGTTATACACTGAGATTTTATGAGAAATATTATTTTCTAATTTCATTGATGTCTTGTGTTGTACGCTACAACAAGATTAGATTGTGCTATACGTAACACCGTATTAACTTATAGTATACACAAACAATATTCTTGGATTTTGTTTCATGCAAGAGTGACCTTCCTTAATAGCGTGGGTTGTACGGAATACAGAGATTCATTAAACAACGATATATTGGAATATTATTATTATTAACTTTCCATTATGAATATTTTTAACCTAATTTTGAATTTTATAACATTATAATTCATCATACATATGATATGAGGAAAAAATCAATTTTGAAGAGAAAATAATTATATTTTTCAAAAAATGTAGTTTTTCCACCTTTTGAAGGTGCACCGATTTTAAATATAATTTTTGACATGTTTATAAGTCCAATTTGAAAAATTGTACTTATTACTTGGACTCAGGTTGTAAAAATTTACTTTGCGAATTTTTTTAATATTTTTTTGATTAATTTCATATTTTGATGAATAGTAAAAATATGCTAAATTTTTAGTAAAAAATACTTTTTTCATCAAGATAATTTATATGGTTAAATTATATTATTTAATAGTTTCAAGTATAAATAAAATATATTTTTACCATTTAATATATTGTATGTAATTATAATTAATTTTACACTAAATTCATAGGTAAAATCATTTCAATCTTTTGAAATGTTTTAACTTTTAAAACATGTTTTCTCAATAGCAATATTAATTTTAAATTAAATTCTTCCACTCCTGTGTATTGAATTTGTAAAAATGGATTCCATATTTGGAATCATTGTGTGTGTATTAAGTTAATAGGCTACTTTTTATCTTTGGGCATTATGAATAGTAACTACGGTAAATTTTATTTTCCAAAGTTAAAGGTAAATCAGGTAATAATGGGTAAAAATAATATTTTAAAATTACTATAACACTTGTATTAAAATAATTGGATTATTATATTTCATCCTAAAATATACTTCGGTCGAAATGGTATCTTTTCGAACCCACTTGGATGTAATTAAGACCTTTAATTTATTTTATTTAATGAAAGTGAAATATGTCTCACTAAAACTTTAATAATTAAAGTATTTTTAATATAAGGATATAAATAATATAAAATTGATTATAAATACTCATTTGAAAGATAAAATGCTTTTATTTATCATGGTAATTTACTTTTAATTTTTATGAAATATATAATTACCTTAATAGCTTATACATTAATGATGTAGAAATTATTTATTTAGTGGAACATCAATAATATAGTTATTACTAACATAATAATGGCCATCAAAAGGAATAAAAACTTGACCAAACCATACTGGTCGAGTATATCTATACCATAACCATACAAGGGTCAACTTGTGGACAAATTGGAGCCTTATTAAATAAATTATGACATTTATATTATTTTATTTTAAATTATGTCAAAGTAGTCACCTTCATATTTTAATAAAGGTAACATTTTAAAATCTGGTTGTTTTAGAAGATAAATTTGAGTAAAATTATTATAATAAAATATATTAGATTTAAATCCATCATAGTATTTTACTTTTAATATTTATTCAAAAAATAAGTATATTTAATAATTATACAAAAATGTTGTAGTAATTATTTTATTAATAGAAATATCAAATAAATGGTTTTAAAAATATTAAAATAAATATTATATGAAATAATTAATGTGCTCCACGAATTTTATTGATAAATATGACATGATATGAATCTATTAAATTTTTTTGTTTGAATATATCTTATTTGTAGATTTTATTTATATTAAAATAAGTGAATAGTGTTATAATTGACACTATTGATATTTTATGAAAATAACATAGTAATAAATTGTTTAAAAATAAAAAAAATATAAAAATTATAAAATGAAATTTGTATGGTAGAAAATGTCTTAAATTATCCAATTATGGATAATTAACAATACATAAGTAAGTATTTATAAAAATTTAAAATGTTGAATATTATTACCACAAAGAAGATTAAATGGATTAAATAAGGAGAAATCAAATTGATAAGGTTTAAAATAATTTCCCAAAATTTCTAAATTTTATTTTATGATGATATTACAACCCTATCTCATCTCATATTATATTTTTAGTCATTTTTGTGGTTTTTATGTGGGGTTTGAGTTTATATTTTTGAGGTTTCCAAAAGTGCCCCTCTCCTCTATTATAAATGGGCACCTCCTCCCTCTTCTATTAGCTTCATTTTATTCATTCAATCATATAAAAACCCTGAAAATTACTCTTCTAAACCTTTATAGTAATATTATAGAGGTTATTGTCTTCTCAGAAGACCAACTCTTGTGCCCTATGGGGAAGTTTAAAAGAGGCACGTTGAGGAAGAGGTAATCTCTTCAATTGATTCTTTCATATTTCTTTCTTATTCTACTTCCCCTTAATTAGTTGTTTAATTATAAAGTAATAAAATATGTATCAATAATATACTGATATTTTTTCATACATATTAAACAGCCCTATTTCACCTTCTATCCGACATACGAAAACTGAAATCACCGCGCGTGCGTACGTACGACTTACCGTCTCCCCGCCGTGGTATAATATGTTTTTCCACCACAACCATAATTGGATGGGAATAATGGTGGAAATAATAAATATATATGAATATTATAAAATCATACTTATTCTGAGAAATTATATCATCTACTCCAATTCCATTCAATAATTATGGAATGATATCATCGCTCGTGCATACGTACGGATTACCGTCTCCACGACGTGATGGGATTCATTCTCCATGTTAACCATTAAAGTATGATTATGAAGTATATATAAAGAAAAATCATGAAATATATGATATAATAATGATATGGATTTATGTATATGTTATTTACTTACTTCCATCCAATTTAATACGGAAACGAAAACAACATTCATGCGTACGTACGACCTACCGTCTCCATGAACAGTGAATTTCAATCCATTTATAGATCAAATATATATATTTACATATTGAAAATATGTGATATATATATATAATGTATTACATTTTAGAAGTAATTAATCATGATCTATGTATTCATATGAGAAAATACAAGTCAAAACACGTACGATAAATGAAACGATTTTACCCAAAACACGACTTTAACCTGGAATTGACAAATGAACGGGTAAATAAAGTCATAAGTGATGCATATATGATATCATAAATATTATTATGGTTTGGTTACATGTTTATAATATGTTTAAAACCACTATACATGAGTGTTGGACATAAAAAATAAGAAATTGGAGTTACAGTAAGGGTTTATTTTGTCTCACTTTTATTTCTGTGAGACATATGCCTTAATCACCAACTATTTCTTTTGTACGATGTTTCTAATTACCATTAATGTTTTAAGATTTTTATTATGAAGGATATTATGTTTACATATATATGTAATTTTCTTTATTATATTACATGTATGATTCCATTGATAATAATTGTTAAGGGATAATCTAGCAATCTCATTTTTATCTTAGATTATTTATATGTAAGTATTTACTTGGGTTATATTTATCATCCATTTCCAGGATTTAGAAAAATGTTTTCATAAAGTATTTAATATTCATCCATGTATAATTAAAGTCATAATTAACACTTTTTTACTTTTACCATGTGATCTGGAAGGAATATTTCTTTTGTAAACCATACGAGGAACCTTTTGACTTTTATGACAAAAGTACGAGAAGATTGTATTTTAACTTTTACATCATGAATGGATTTTTATGGTTTCATAAAGCCTTATTTTCATTACGATTCTTGTACATTATTTCATAATTATTTTAAATTTTTTTCTATTTTATAATTTCATGGAATTTTTCCAAAAGAAAATGATTTTGATGAAGAAAGGATATTTTCCTCAATAATTCATTTCAAGTGTTTTATCAAAACAATTTTTTATCTAAGAGCACATTATTTAGTTTGTTTATGTTTCATGAATAATGTATCTGTTATATAATTTATTTTATTTTCGTTATTATGAAATGATATCCATTTGTTTTATATGGATTATGTTATGATGAGATGATGTTTATGAAACCCATTTTATTCTTTGGGATATGATGAATGGTTTATGTTCATTTTGTGGCACACAAAAGAATGGTTTAATTATGATATGGGTAGGACCTATATCTCCCTCTCATTTATTAGGTAATGATTTATATCTCTTGAGATAGACATGGATGGAAGGGAATGTAAATCCGGTTCAGTAATACGGGGATGGAACGACAAGTAAACTGGGTACAACAATGGGCATTGTCTACTATGATGGTCTTAGTAGCAATGACTCAGCTACTATGGAAATCATATCATGTGATTAATAGTTTTCCCCAATTATAAGTTTTATTTTATCATGATTAATGTTCTTTTATGATCTATGCCTTATGTATTTCCATGATTTATGTCATTACTCTTGATTTTGATGTTTTATATTCATGTTTTTACATTAAAATGTTTATGGATTGTTTTAAGTTATCCATGATTACCCTTACTGAGCATTTGGGCTCACCCTTATTATGTTTTATTTTCCCCAGGATATAAATAAAAGTTTTATGTATGAAAACAAAAGGGTAAGATCTTTATGGGAGATGTTGAAGATCTTTCACCATGATTAGAAGATAATGTTCCGAGTTTCCAAAGACACTTAACTAATATGGTCTTTGGGTGTCTATTTCGGTCATGTATTAATTATTATGAAAAAGTAATGTAATGTAAATGTACTTCAAGATTTGGGTATATACAATATATATACTCTTCTTTCAAATGGTATATGACATCATCATGCATGTGTACAACAGACTACCTCCTCGTAGCCCGATGTTATTCATTTTACATCACCACCCTACATGGATAGATATAATGATTAATATAATATATATAGATATATTATATATTATATTATTATAATTATTTACTTAGAGTATCAAATATAACTACTTTCATTCTATCCCTTGGGGGATACGATTACATCGTTTGTGTGTATGGTAGAATACCACTTAATGAAGTGATGTGATTATTGTTTTAGTAACTCATTCTATAGAAGGTAATTATGAAAAATATGATGCAAATATGTGATATATATGGAATAAAATGATTCTATAAAATAATTATATTATTTTCAATCCTTTTTTATCATCCTTCATGAAAATGGAAACACCACTCAAGCTTCCGTATGGCCAACTGTCTATAAGAATGGAGCATTTCATTTTATATCTCTAAATATATGGATTAATTTTACAATATATATACTGACTATATATTATATTTATTTAATTTTAAAAAATTTCAAGTGATGGAATCATGATAAAAGTAATTGGAATTACAATATCAAATCCAAAACATATAATAAAAACTAAGCTGTTATTTTCCGAATCGTGATTTTATCATGAAGTTAATGATAAAAGGGAAATAATGGGCCTTAAGTGATTCATATAAATTATTATATATATAATTATTGTTATTCATAATATTTAAAATAAATATATTTTCACTATAATGGTGGTTCAAATGTGTACGTAGGATGTTGGGACTTAAGGTAAGAAAATTTTGTCTGAAATTATCTTCTTTGCGAGTTATGTTATGTTATGCACCTATCATATTCTATGATGATTATATAATAAACATTTAAAATGTTATATAATTAATTTATTTTGTTAATTATAATAAAATAATAATTTTATTTTATTCTATAATGGGGAAAATGATATAAATGATATGAAAGCGGTAAAGGATTGTGGTTACAATCTTAAAGTTTATCAGGATTGTTTATCATTATTATTTTAATTATTATATACTGTAATATGTTTTCCAATAACATATTTAAAGATATTATAATATTATAATTTAATAAAAATAATTTTTTTTCTTTATTTTACTCACTTTATTTACTCGATATACCAAAATAATTTTTTTAAGAATCACTGTATTTATTTCTCTCTTCGTTCGAATAAACTTTTTTTTTCATATCTATTTTTGTCTAACAATGTTATAAAAAATTATTTAACATTATCCAAATGATTGATTAATGTATTATTACCCATGTTATACATTATTAACAAGTTTTTTCAAATGAATCATCATGTGTTTTTCAAAATAGTCTCAATTGGATTTTCTAAAAATCTGAAAGAAATATTTTTTTAAATTATACGATATGAATGGAATTTACCAACATCATTATAATTGTTGTATTTTAAAATTTAATTATATTTTTTATAGGTTATTTTCAAATAAAATTATTTCAATAATACTTTGTGAATTTTTTTCTTTTAAATATTTTATTTTCAAAGAAGTGATATTTTCGTCAAGAAACAATCCAAATAATTTTTATTTCAAAATTATATTCTTTAAAAAATGAAATGATTTGATGTAACATAATATTTATTGGTGATATGATCCAATGATTTCCTTTTTATTCATTATCTATGTGTTTTTTTTATTATGAAAATAATTTTTGGAAGCACATTTCTTTTCCGTGGGTTATTCATTGATGTAATGTTATATGAAACCCATTTTATTCCAGGGGTTTTCATATGATGCATTCTTTGTGAGAGCCATTTATTTTCAGCGGTTCTGATAAAATTAATGTTTTATAGGCCTGTAGAACAAATATTTATGATTTTTAACCTATGATTGGTGGTACCTACATCTTCTTCCAATGAATTGGGTAATGATTCATATATCCCGATATAAATAGTACTGGAATGGGGAGTGAACCCAGTACACTAAGCGACTTTATCCACTATAATTGTCTGGGGAGTAAACTATGACTACAACGATGTATTGAGGTGTAAATCCATTACACTATTATATACATGTAATTGATCCTTAACGACTAGGGAAATTATTTTTTGATCCTTATTTGAATGAAAAAATTCCATATCTTATGTCAATGTTATGCTCTCATAGCTCATTCTCATAGAATTCAAGATTAATGTCTTATGAAATTCTAATATGTTTTCCATTACTCGATATTTTGATATTTAGTATTATGTTTGTGGTTTTAATATGTTATGATCATTTTCTCACACAATTATCCTCACATTATGTTTACTTATTAACCTTGATAACCCTTACATAACATTTGATGTGACCGATTTTTATGATTCTTTTCCCCTTGTTATGAATATATGTATTGCATGTGATATTTTATAAAAGGTTCCTATTAATGTTGAACTAAGTGGGTGATGGTGTATTCCACATATAAACCAATTGTTTATGTTTACATTTACTCAAATTTATTACAACATTACAACCCTTAGGCGCGTGTTTAGATAATGAAATGAATATTCATATAAGAAGATGTAATATCTATATATGAAATGCATGGATCTCAATAATATGTACCATAGGATAGGTTTTTCTAACCTTTTTAATGTAGTATAGGAGAACATTAGTGAAATATCTATGTATATGTCTAATTATATATCCTGGGATATGTCAAAGGATATGTATAAGGATGATCCAAATTATAGGAAAATGTCCAATAATTTTCTTATGTCTTGGAGATAGTGTTTTCAATGAAATTACATCCTTTTTTTATATTATAAGTTTACTTTACTATAGAATAGAGGTAAATAAGGGTAATAATACTAAAAAGGGTGCATTAAGTTGGACTCGATCATCACATGGTGTATGAAAATGGGCCTTGATGAACACCTGGATTCACACACCTAGGATATATTCCATGTGTATTTACAAACTCTTTATGAACTATCATAATGGATTTAAATAATGACTATGAATGACTTATCATAATCCTAATGGTTCATATATTTTAAAAACATTTTCATGATTTATACATCTTGAAAGTGATTTTTCATGAATACTTGGTTCCATTATATGATAATTATTGATTAGAATATTATTTTTTCTTTTATTCAATCGATGAAGTCAGAAGGAACCATGTTAATGTCGAGTGTGATTAGTAATGTAATGATTTTCCAACTGATCAGTCAAATGATATGGGATTTGGAATAAAAAATATCATATATTTACTCACATAGATTTCTCAAGATATAAATCATGCTGAAAATCAAAAAGAGAAATAAAGAGAAAAAAATTATTTTGAATCCTTTATGAGGAACATCCACCTTCATTAAATGGTTATACTGATCCACTTGAAACTGAACAATGGGTTAGTACAATTAATAAAAAAATCAATATTTTCGTGTTTCAAGCATGAAAATATTATTTTTGATACCTATCATTTAGAAGGATAAGCGGATCAATGGTGGAATCTTATAATGAATATGATTCAATAAGATGAAATTAACTACATTGAATGGGATGAGTTTAGAAATTATTTTTCAATATATATTTTCCTCATATTATTAACAAGAAACTGGGTAAAAAATTTCATTACTTAGATAAGAAGGATGATAAATATATTTCTATGTATATAGTTAATTTTTAAAGACTTTTGAGGTAGGATTCTATAATTATCATCCAACCGAAATGTAATATTGAATGATTTTTTAGTTTCTAAAAACCAAGACTTTAAAGGGAGTTGTACATAAGGTTATTTGTTAGATTTAAATAAATAGATATTTTTTTAATCAATGAAGAAATTGAGATTAAGGTTAACCATCAATCACATGGTTTTGATAAGAACAGAAAGATGAAATTCGATGAAAAATCTAAAAATCATGGATAAAAGAAAACTATATTTCATTCAATCTCAATGTGTAGAAGGAATCATGGATGGAAATATCTTTAGGGTATTGGTAGTTGTTTTTATGTGGGGAAGAAGTTCATCAAGTAATTGATTGCTGAATTTATAGGGAGAAGTTATCTATTGATGCAAATTGAGGTAAAAACTTCTATAATACACCAACAACACTCTAGTGTTTCATGTATATGGATTTTGGGTATTAATCCAACTAATGAACAAATTTAAAGGTCAATTGTGATGATTAATATTAAAACACTATTAAGATGAGTGATAAGGGAAAACATAATTTAATCACTATTTCTTGTGAGTGGTGTGATAAATTCATGGTGAAATGTATATTTATCATCCACATTAGAAGTGGTAATGTCTTATTTGACACTCAATCAAACCATTATTTCTTATCGAAATAATTTTATAAGGGTATAAATATTCCACCAAAAAGAATAGATGTATAATTAGCATTGAATAAATATAATTTTTGTGATGATAATGTATCAATTATAAGATTCTTCTATGGCTGAATTTTGTGTTGAATGTGATTCCAATAAATAATATCATTATTCCTCTAGTTTAATTTAATGTTATCATAGGAATGGATTAGATTTATCTACATAAATAACACATTAATTAATTAGAAGGTGAATTAATTTTTGATATTTGAAATCCATCCTATAATCATATATAATTGTGATGATAAATATAATCCTTTTATGTAAATCAAATCCACTTTGTTGGTTTTCATTCATATTTAAAAGGGAAGTTTATCTAAAATGGATAGGTAGTAAGTCAAAATTGAGGATATGCTTGTTGAACAATAATCTGTTTATGTCATTCAAAAATAATTTTATAATCTTCCACAAAAACACTAAACTGGGTTCCCAATATAATTCATATCATGTTCCACACTTATTTCAAAGTCACCCAATAGAATTGCCACAATTGAGTTGCAAGAATTAAAGAAGAATATTTTTGATAACTTTGCTAAGGGATTCATTCTTCCAAGTTTGTCACCTTGAGGAGAACTTATTCTATTTCTTAATAAGAAATATGGATATATATGATTGTTCATTGATTATCGAATGATTAACCAGATCACAATTGATAAAATGTATCCTTTACCACATGTTAATAATGTATTTTTTGAACTCTGTGGAGGTCAATACCTTTCCAAGATGGACCATAATTTTTGATAACATCAATTCAGGTTCAAGAAGAAGGATATAACCTATATATAATTTTCAATAAGGTAAAGAACCCATGAATATATATTGAATCCATTTTTTCTTATTAATACCCCAAAAATATTCATGGATTTAAGTAACAGTCACTTTTGAGATTACGTTGATCAGTATTTGGTAGACATCAAAAATTATATTAGCATTTATTCAATGTTGTAGTAGGAGCTTGAACATAACTTGTTAATTTTACTAAATACCCTAATTAAGGAGAGAAATTTATGAAATGTATTCAAATTGTTCATTCTAGTATAAAAGGGTTCACTTTTGTGTTATATAATCTCAAGATATGTTATATTGGTGTATTCATCAATGGAAGAGGCAATTGAATGATTCCCCAGACCAAAAATTGAGACTAAGATCCATAGTTTTTGTTATTTATCTGTATATTATCATCAATTTATGGATAATTTATCATGAATATCTAATACACCCTCAGAATTTACTCATAAGGGATCCATGTTCCTTTGGGTAGATGACTATGAGGAAAATCCCAAGTATTTGAAGAGAAGAATAGTTAGATTCCTCATTCTTACATTCCCCTATATTAGAGAAGGGATTTTAATCTATAGAGATCCCTTAATGAGGGGATTGTGATTCATTATTATGATGAATGACATGGTTATTGCTCATCCCTCATAAAAATTGATGGTTCATGAGAAAAATTACACAAATCAATATTTCAAGTTGCCATGGTAATTTTTTAATTTAATACATGGATGAATTACATTTATATTGAATGGTGTGATATATATTCTAATTATAAAATGTTAAATTGTATATTCATATAGAATGAGTTGAATATGTACCAATGAAAATGGTAAGAGTGGGTTTACAATTATAATTTCATAATACATTTCCACATTTAGAAGAAGAACATGGTGGATAATTCTTTGATTCAAATGGATAATGCTATGTTATATGTTATAAGGATCCAGAAAGATATAGTATTTATGGAATTTAAAATGTTGGATTTGGGAATAATGAACGAATGTGGGAAATATTATCTTTAAAAATTGAATATTAAACCATTTATCCATGTGATGATTAATGTGGAATGAAAGAATCATGTGGAACTACAAAATATGGTTTTAAATGTTATGGAGTTTAACCATGATCATGATTGGATGATATGTTTCATGAACAATTTATATGTTCCAACCTCGATAGATTTAAATTAGTATATTTTATAGGAATCACATAATTTTTTGTTTTCTATCCATCCTAGAAGAATAAATATGTATTTATATTTGAAAGAGTATTTCTGGTGGGTTTATAGAAAATGAGAAATAAAAAATTTGGTATATTTGTGCTTGGTTTGTCAATAACTCCATAATAAGAGACAAAAGTCTAAGGGTATTTTACATTCGTCACTCATAATATAATAGAAAATGGAAAACAACACCAATGATTTTGTTATCAGACTCCCCAAAATTTATTTATCGAATATTATTATATGGGTTATATTAAAATACCTTAAAATGTCAGAAAAAATCATCACTATTTGGGAAGATTTATCTATGTATCGGCTAACTTAGATATATATGAAGAATGTGGTAAAGTTTCACGGAGTACCACATTCCACTTTATCAGATCAGGATCTGAGATTTAAGATTATGTTCTTGAAAATCCATCATAAAAAACTTCATATAGAGTTGAGTTTTGGATCTTTGTATCTTTATCTAAAAAATGGCCAGTCTTTGAGAAAAAATAAAACCCTATAGAATATTCTTTGATATTATTATTTGTATTTTAAAGGTTTTTTTGATCAAAACCATAATATTGTTGAGTTTTCATAAAATAATAACTTTCACATAAGTGTATAGAACGATCCTTATGAATCCCACTATGGAAAAACGTGTTAATATTCAACATGATGGAATGATGATGGAGAATTAGGGTTATGGGTACATGATATAGAAAATTAATGGAAGAGAAGTTTATGGGAATTAAATAACACAAAATGGAAACCCAAGGTTGATAAAACATTTATATGAAAAATCATTGATGTGATTTGGAATTTGAAGTTTTTGAAAAGGTGTTTCTATGAATTTCTTTAAGAAATAAAATATAGGTATTTGTAAATAATGGAACTCTAAGTCCTATGAGTACCAGTCACTTTAAATTTATTGATTTTGTTATGATGTTATCCTATCAGTTGGCACTTCCACTAATCCTCTCTCAAGTCCCTTATGTGTTCAATGTAACTTTTTTGAAGAAGTTTGTACATGAACCTTCATATGTTATGAACACAGAGATCATAACATTGGAGAAATAATTTTATATTTATGAAAAACTGAGAGATATTATATATTTTAGGGAGATTGTACATCTATACAAGTCACTTACAAGGTAAATGATTGGTAGTGAAAGCACCAGTTTGGGGAAGCTATATGGGATCTTGAGGATGAAATAAGGTAGAATAATCCTTGGTTTTTATATTAATGTGATATAACATAGAGAGAAAAATTCATTTTAATGTATAAAAATTGTTACAAACTTATGTTTTATGAATTAGTTTTTCTAAATAAATTTTATTTCATTTATTGCTTGTGTTATATGCAACACTGAGTTTTAACATACCATGAAATACTATAAATATTATTACTTTTGCATAACCATTAATACCTAGACATTAAATGTTTCTATATGAATAGGAATAATAAATTTTTTAATATTATTTATAATGATTTTATGGAAATAATACACAATGAAAAAAGTTATTAATTTTTAGTGAAATCATTATATGATTTGAAAATAATATGTTCTCAAAAAAACGTTTTTGCCTTTGTAAAAAAAATATTTTTATAATTTTTAAAATATTATTGAAAAAATAAAACATATTTTCCATGTTGTAATATCTAAATTTACTAAGGGTGATATTTTTTGATTTTTCATAAATATTGATTTTTTATGAATAGTTAATAGGATCGTTTTTTGTAAAAAATGTATTTTCCTTTCAATAAATTATATAAATATAAAGTACCATTATGTTTTAAATATGATTTAATGTAAAATTAGTATTATTTATTAGTATTGATTCCACTGAATAAATTTTTAATGAACATTATGTTATGTCTCAGAATAAGGTTTTTTCTAGATTTTAAAAAAATAATTTAAAAAAAAACTATTTCAAAGTGAAAGATGTTGCTTATTTTTTACTAGTTAAAATCCCATAAAGATAATTATTTTGATGAAATATATATAAATATATATATTATAAAAAAATATTAATTGAAATTAATATTATAATTATTAATAATCATAGAGTTAATATAAACTCATTATTTTCCGGAAAAATACACTTCTTAAAACATTTATTTCTCATTACACCAATGAGTTTCATTTTAAATAAAATTATATCAAATTATTAAAGTTAATATATTAAAATTGATTCCATATTTTTAATAATCATAATTATTAATATCTTATATGTTTAACATAATTTTATTTCACTATTAATAGTTAATATAGTAAAACTATTTTACCATGGTTTTGGTAAAAACAGATTTACTCAGGGGTTAAACTAAAATGATATGGGTTTGAATGCTCTATAAACTTGTATAAAATCTATTTTATAGCCATATTTATACCTTATAAAGACAAAATATGAATAACGGTCCATTTTATATCCTTTTTCCTATTAAAATCATGGGTGAACATTTTTATTTCTAAAAAATTACAAGTGTTGTATTCAACTAACTTATAAATGGAAACCATTTTCCTCTCCTTTTAACACTTAGAAGGCCATTTATCTTAGAAAATACCAAAATAATTAATTAACTCCTTCCCTAGGACCTATATCCATTATTCTAATCATAAATCAATCATAATAATAATTTCGGTACTTATATAAGGAGGTTGTCTGAATAAGAGGTATTGTGCTTAACCGAATAATTTTATTTAATTTCTTCATCTAAATCCAAAAAAAATTATTTAATAATGGAGATATAATAAAACCATTATATCCCAAATAATAATATGTTAATATTTTAATGATATAACGTAAATCCATCTAATTTTCAACTATGTTGGATACAATATCGTCAGTAATGTATATTGTGGACTACCACCTCACCAAACGATGTTTTCTTAAATCACCACCTTACATGAATGGATATAGTGATGATTTTTCTTGAAATAGAGAGTTCCCTAGAACCAACAATGCAGTGATGTCGATTAATATATCATGAATAAATTTATCTATTCATGATTTATTTCTTATCATTATAGTGTAGTTATTTATGCATTCTCAATTTTATTGTAATGTCCATAGACTTATTTTCATGTAAAAAAGTATATATAATATCCCAATCTCCAACGAGAACCTA
This sequence comes from Viscum album, assembly GCA_963277665.1. Lineage (NCBI taxonomy): Eukaryota > Viridiplantae > Streptophyta > Magnoliopsida > Santalales > Viscaceae > Viscum > Viscum album. Next base: position 436,401,598 of record OY728161.1, read on the forward strand.
AAGATACATGAAAATATTCTAAAAAAATATCTTATGGTATATGCATATCTTATTACCTATACATATTATAGGTTTGACTGTTAGGTGCAGGTGGATCATAAAAATTTAGACTTCATCTCATGATGTTCACATTTGGTGATCTCTATTAGTGAGATCATGGGGACTTACCCGAAAATAGTAACACCACATGTTTCAGGAGTCATTAGATGTTCTAATATATGATCATGTGTAATGGTATCATAACTTTGGATCATTGCCAATTTATATCATTTGATCACATACTATGATGAAAGATGGAAACTATAATATTGAAATCATGGTGAGGTGGTTTGTCTTGGGTTCTTCATTGGTGACATAATATTGTTTGAATGTAAAAAAAGAATTTGTTGCTTCTGGGTTAAGGATGTTATATATCTCAGTCTATGTTGATAAGTATGGAGGAACATTCATAAGACCATATCCATGGAAATTGTGGTCAAATCTATCCATTTGGATCATTAAAACATTGTGAAATAAAAGGACGATGACACATGTGTGGGTCCAACCTTATGAGATACGTAAAGACAAATAGATTATATTACATAGTGTGTGTTTGTATGTTGGTTGTCACTGTTGTGATAATCCACATCTCATTATTATCCATGATGGGATACTAGATCCCACACTTAGTCTTTGAATAGTATTCACTTATATCGATATAAGGTCTTAGAGGGTCACACATAATAGCGTATTTAAGAATCTTCCCTTTTCGGTTGAATAGGAGAATTGGACATGGTGCGACCCACCACTGGGGTTCTAGATTTTTCCAAGGATAAACGATCACCAAGGAAATAAATAAATTCATATTATTCAAGTAAATAATAAAGGGAAATGAATTTATTTATGAAATGTATTTACAATTTTTAAATACATATATGAAAAATATTATTTGAATGAATATTAATATATTAAACGATCAATTAATATTTGGGGGAATAATGTGTCAAGTTAATGACTCATTTATTATCATGTAATTTATATTTAAAATATTAAAAAAGGGGTTACAAAATTAATGACTCTGATTAGTAGTCATTACATGTCGTTTAATGTGCGTTAAGTATTCGGGGGTCAGAGAGGCACCACCAGATATTTTAATTACACACTATATATAGAATAGTAGAGCCTCCTACCATTGACTATTTATGGGATTTATCTCTATTATACTCTCTACTATGTTCTTAAGTGAGAGGATCTAGATCTTGGAGCTCTAATTGAGCTCTCCGTCGGGCATCACAAGAAAAGAAATACACTGATCATCAGAGCATCGAAGGCATTGCTGGAACTCTGCACTAGCACCCTAATTTACACAATCGGTGGACCCACATATTTTTGATGTGTGTGTGGATGATGTTGAGGAATTAATCTTGAAATTAATTGAGTAGAGATATATAGTGATGCACAAACATAGTGTAAGGATTTCTATTTATTCCATTTATTTTATAGTTTAATTTTTTGTTTAACATATTTCATGCATGATCCTGATGATGTAATCGGGCTACAATTAGTCTTCTTCTGTGTGTTCCTAATGTATGCTGTGAAAAGTTTTAAAATCCCACTTTTGGGGAATCCACTGTATGCCCATTATATTAAAATTTAAAATATATATGTGAAATTTATGTTATTATTGTACTTCTGTAATTATGATATCATATATATATATTATCTTTCCTTTTAGTGAGGGAAACGATAACATAGTTCATCTATACGACAGACTTCCACCTCACGATGTGGTGTGATTTATTTTTCAAAAATTTATTAAATAGATGGTATTTATTATATATATAATTAATATATGTGATATTGATGACATTAAATTTAATTATTAATATTAATATATTGTTTAACTTTATTTCTTATCATCCATGGGAAAATAAAAATAATGTTCATGCATGTGTATGGCCTACATTCTCCGTAAATGATGTGTTTCATTTTCTCTTTCTAAATATATGAATTAATGTAAATATATAAATAATAAATATATATATGATATCAACATCATGGATAAAATTTTTCAGATGATAGAACCATGATCAATAAAGAAGGACAAAAAAATACATATCAAAACATACACGAAAAGTAGAAGTTACTACCCAAAACATGATTCTATCATGGAATTATTAGTAAATGTGTAGTAAATGAAAATAATTAATTCATATATGATATCATATATATAATTATATTTATTTAAAAAATTTATAACAATCAAATATTTATTATACATGTGGTTCAAATGAAAATAAATGATGTAAAGCTTTTGGTAAGGAGTTTTTGTCTCAAATTGCCTTTTTTGGGATACATGTTATGTTATGCACCAATATTGTTCTATGATTTTTATATACATCCCCTTTAACATGTTCTATAAGTAAAAATTTTCTTTTCATGAAATTCATTGTTTCATATAGTGTTATTTTTAAAGGGGGTGTATGATTCAAATGTTGCCGAAGTGGTAAAGGGTTGATATTATAATCTAATTGTTTATTGGGATCATTTATGATTTTGCATTCAATATAGGGATATTATGATATATTTATCATGAAATCATTGAATTTTATTATCTTATTGTTTTTTAAAAGAGATATATTTTTATTTTTATTTTTCTCTATTTCTATACTCATGAGATCAAAATAATTATTTTACGGAAAATTATCTTTATTTCTCTCTTCGGTTGAAAACACTTTTCCTTCCAAAATCGATGTTTTATAGAAAAAATCAAAAATGTTTTTACATTACCAAAAATATTTATTAATTACATATTAAAATTTCATTACTTCTTCACAATGTGTTTTAAAATAAATATCCATGCCATCTTACCGAAATAGTTTGTTTGGATTTTATTGAACATGTGAAAGGAAAATCTCTTTTTTGTGTGTTCCACGTGGAGGAAAATTCCCACCAACATAAACATTTTTATATTTGAATATTCATTTATATTTTTTCATGATTTATTTCAAATAATTGGATTTCTATAATATCATAGGAATTGATCTTTAAAAGGTTGTTTTTATTGAAATGAATGTTTCATTATGAAATTTTCAAAGTGATTTTCATTTATAAAGTATTTTTTATATAACATGATATCCATTGATGATGACTAATTTTTACTTGCGATATGATCTAATGATACAATGTTATTTTATTTTTTTGGATGGATTATATTAATGATGAAATTTTGTTAATGAATCCTTTTCCTTTTTCATGTGTTATGCTATGATGAAATGTTCTATGGAACCTATTATTTTTATGAGTATTGATATGATGAATTATTTTTGAAACACATTTCATTTTATGGGTTTTGATATAATGAATATTTTATGATCTTAGGGGACATGTATTAATTATTTTCATTATGTGATGTCTTGGTCCTATATCTCCATCCAAATAATGGGGTAATGATTGATATTTCATGAGATAAATAAGACTAGAAATGGGAGTGAAACATATTCATTGATGAAATTTTTCCCACTATGATAGTCATGGAAGTGAACCATGACTACAATTATGGATTAGTGAATTAACCCATTTAACTATGGTATCCTTGTAAATTATCCTTAAGTAATAATGAATTTTTTTTATTTTTATGTGTACAGAAAAATTACATGTCTTATTTCAATGTTATGATCTCTTGGATCATACTCTTTGATTTCATTATGATTCATGTCTTATGAACTACGAATATTTATCCCAGGACTATAGATTTTGATATATGATATTTAGGGTGTGGTTATAATAAGTTATTCCATTGTTCTCGTTCCCTTATACTCACATTATGACTACGTATTTCCATTCATTACCCTTACTATTAAACTGATCTCACCCTTTAATTTGCATCTTTTCCCTAGGTTATGATTATAGGTATTATGTGTGATGTGTTAAAGAATGTTAGTAGTTATGTGGAACTATGTGGGTGATGATATAGTCTACTTATACACCATTTTTCTATATTTATATGTTTAAAAGGGAATTATAACTTTTTGATCCTCAGTTTATTGTTTTTGTATTGTAAATAATATTCATTTAAATAGATTTAATATATATGTATATATATGTATAGATATTAGTGGTTTCTATTTGAAATAATAATAATATATATAAATATATTGACTAATATAAAATATTTTTCATTAAATTATGAAAAAGCTAAAAGTGATCAAGGGGGTCTAATGTAATTTAACCCATGAGTGTCACACCTAATAATATCAACACCTTCATGGGGGGAGGTTTCCAGTGATAGAAAATAAAATAATTGAGGTTTACAACAATCACAACAATGCTAAAATGTATACAACCTTGTTATCTTAACATAATATGTTTAAAATATTATTTTTATTGTTAGTAAGAATTTTACATTGATGAATTAGGTAAATAATTTACCATGGTGTGGAGTATTTTCCGTGAAGTCAGTTTTAAATAGTGCAGGAATCCATTAAAATGAGTAATGATTAACACCATTGGAAAGGCAAATTTCCAAACCAGTTAACATCGATTTAGGTTCCATTGTGAGATAGTCCTTATATCCATTGATAAAATTAAATAATGAAATGAATAAAACGCAATGATTATGAATGAACCCCCTTACACTCATGAGGAAAGGAATTCATGATCCATTGATGATAAGTTTGATTCCAAAAATAGAACAGTTCCAGCACACCCATTAATTAGTAGTGATATGATTATAAATATAAAAGGAAGAGATCCCACCGTCCATGATCGATATCAGGGATGGAAAAATACCAATGTTCCAAAAAGGAATATAGTTAAGATACCAATATTATTTGTCTAATTACCACTTCCATTATTGAGCTGTAGAATCCATCAATCCTTTCCTTGTTTTGAAAACTACAAAATACAAATATCCCTCTCCCTAGAGGATATATCTTTTCTTCTTCTCATGATTACTAATTCACATTCCAAGAAACATAATGTGGATCATGTTTTTTATCAAAATTACATGAGAAAAAAATAACTATATCGTCACTAAGTTACTACCATATAAACATATCTCACCTCCTATAAAAGAAAATGTGATAGGAAGATTATCCATTGGAATAGAATCACTAATAATACTTAGATTTAATGTCAATACATTTTCACAGAATCGATTCATCCATGATAATGGATTTGTTTTTCATGTTATTAAAAATAAAGTGAAAAAATATATAAAAATGATATACCTCAATTAATAATTATAACTCTTCTTTGAGTGACCACTTTTCTCATACAAATTATACCCTCTTAGGATGGTTATAGTGTGAGAACCCAAGATCAATAGAAAAAGGCATGAATCAAGGAATGTTTTGGAGTAGGAGTTTTCTGATATATAATTATCAAAAATATATATTAATTGAGTAGAAGAGATTTTATTTTATATGAGGGGAGTGGAACTCATGGAATTACTTAAAAAATATAAGAAATATAAATTCATTTTCATGAGAATTTGAACAAACTGAAAATATATCATACGTAAGATAATATAAGGATTATTATATGAAACCAAAATTATTTATACAATTTTATGGTTCAGTAATACCCTTATTTCCTATTTTAACTCTCGATAAACCTTTTTGACCCTTAAATGCGATAATATAAATTTTCTATTTTTATTATTCATTATAACCAATATATTAATCTAAAACTATGAAATTATATTAATTATTATTTTTCAAAATATGGATTCTGTTTAAATATATTTAATTTATATTGGGGTAATAATTTATTTTTAAATATGTTCACCAAAGTCAACTAAGACCATTATTTAAAAAAATGAAATTTAATCATAAAACAGAATTTACATAATTTCAAATACTTTTAAAAACCATAAACATAATTTTAAAATAAATAATTAAATATATAATCTATAAATTTCCTTAAATATATTAGTCAGTAGAGATAAATTATATTTATTAAGATTAAATGACATTAATCACATAAAAACAGTTTCTTGATAAATGTGTATTTAATCCAAACATTTATTTATAACAAAAAAATTGATATTGATTATTTTCTATAACTAGTTATATTTTCTAATAATTAAATGATATTTTTTAATTTGAAATAAAAAAACATAATGGGACTTTTGAATAACTTTATATAACGAAATTTGATGAAACTTTTACCCAAATTGGTGTTTTTTCTCATCACTAAAAAATATATCTTTTGAAAAAAAATTAAAAAAAATAAACCTGAGTTAAAATTGGATATCAGAATTCAAAAATTAAATTCATTGACTTAAATAATTGTTTTAAAAATTGTAGAAATTATAAATTATTTCTATGCACAAAATAAAATAAACAACATTTTTGAAGAAAATAATTTTTTGATGCATAAAATGGAATTACAGAAAATTTACTAATTATTTATTTTACAATAATCAATACAAATGAAATATGTATATCCTTTGTGCATATGTTTTAATAATTTTTTTATTTATATTCATACATTAAAATTAATGATAATTTCATAAAGCTCACAATTAATTAACAATATTTTCATTATATGTCGAAATTCATTTACAGATCAGTGTAGTATGCCAAGAATGATATTGAACAAATTGTTCTTTTAAGCTAAATTTCCCAAGTGTTACATTCTACCATTAAATAAATTATTCACTTTATTTTTTCTATTATTAACCACATGTTTAATATTTGAAACTATCATTTTTGAAAATAAACATATGAGATAAAAAAATTTCTTTGAAATAGGATAGAGAAAACATAAGGGTTAACTAAAACAATACATAATTTTATTTGTAGATAAAGATAAAAGTATTGGTAAGTGAAAATATGGAAATAAAGGACAAATATAATTTCTATAAAACAATATTTATAGATATAAAACATATTCATTGGAATTATAATGACCACAAAACCATAAATCAATGGGGGTTGAAAAGAACATTGATTGTTAAGAAATGATTGTAAGAACAAACACATTTTAATTATTATGATCATATTACTAGATTAGGGAATTCCTTTACAATGAAATTAAGGGAAAAATTTATATATGTTTTCTCCATTTAATCAATATAAAATTTACTTTGGACACTCTTCAATAAATTTCTACATCTATCATGTCACTTAATCAGTGAAATGAATATTTAAGATAAATATTTCTGGGGAAAATCACTAAAATTTATGTTTAATAGATCATAAGATAAAAAAAGAATGGGAATTCATTATTTTTATCTCAATATATTAACTAATACTGAAATTGTTATAATAAGTTTTCAAATATGGATAAATCATCATGCGATGAAATAAAAAATTAAACTATAAAAAAAACAAAAATAACAACCAATGTTAATAATAGTCCATTATATAAATAGTTTACCTAAAAACCCCTCCAATATATGTCTAAAAAAAATTTAAACCCAGAAATATAAAATATATATGATCACATATTTATTTAAGATAAACTTTATTATTTAATAATAAAACATAATGTAGCTTGTAATTTCTCACACCAAACATGTGAATACTATTATCAAATATTCTTTTAAAATATTCCATTAATTTCAAAAATTTACAAGAGTCACCATAAAACCTAAATGAAAACATATATTCCTAAAAAATCACTATATTCTTACTACTAAAAAAATCTCAGACAATATAATATATTCTATAATTCTAAATAAGAAAAAAATTCCTAAAAGATATCTTAAATCACTATGTCATTAAATAACTAATTAATTTCATCATCACCAATACTATTAATTTTAAATTTTCAATATCAATAATATATTTATTGAAGATAAAAATTATTATCTCAATGTAATAAAAATATTAAGGGTTATATATCAATCAACAATGTATTTTATAAAAATTTAACATTACTAAAAAATCAAATTTTAAGGTTATTGGTACTATTAAACATATGATTTCAAATCCAAAAATTAAAAAAACTTGAGAAAAATCCATTGATGTTTCATTATAATTTTAATGATAATATCATTTCTACAAGCACATATATAAAAAATTATGAAATCCCAATATATAATCACATAAATAATTTCATTTCCTTCTTAAACTATTAACTATACATCATAATGTTATTGCTTAATCCATATTTCATATATTATAGAGTATGAATCATATCCTAGGATTCATCAATCTAAATTTAATCAGGTTTCATATTTCTATCATATAAAATATTATTGATATAATTTATTCATTTTATATGATATTCATTTTAATTTTTTCGTCAATGGTAAATCCATTAAATATAAAATCATATAGATCCTCTCTTATATCCCCCCCCCCCGAGATATTTATTTTATAATACCCATAATTATCATTTTTATAACATTCAACTGAAGATGATAACGTATGGAAATAGTTATTCATATCCATTCAAAAAACATATATTTTAATTTTCCATTACTAATTTACTATATTATGAACTTCCATTCTGTAAAAAACATCTTATTCTTTAATTTAGAAACTTCCTTGTGCTATTATTCCTAAATTTCAATCTTGTAATAATCTGATTCTTATTTCCTCCATGGTTTCTAGGAAATTACATTTATCTATTATTATTTTTGTTTGGAAACACACCTCGGTTCGGGCTATCAATAAAAAATCAATACAGTTGGGTATTTATAGCTAGTGGGTATTTTACCCCTATTAATGAACAATTTATTATTCATTATGAAAACCATTCTAGGGTCCATTGTAGACATTATGCATCCTTATTACAGTGATTCACTGAAGATAAAATGAATAATTTGAGAAAGAAAAATCATAGTTCAAATTATATAATAATTAAATATATTTATAGAATTTGTAAATCATGACACATTCTTCTAAATATTGGTCACATTGGGTTTAACAAAGGCCTTACATGGATTTTATCTATTCAAATCCATTATAATAGTTATAAAATAATCCTAATCATTTAATTTTAGAGGTTATAGTTAGGTCTATAGTCTTAGAACCAGTCAAAATTCTCATGTGAGGATCATGTTAATTCTAAATCCAACCCATTAATCATATTTATACAAAGGAACTTCTATTCCATATCAACATCCACATTGTTTTATCCAAAGAGGGATGTATTTTCTAGGAAAACACAACTCCTTTCTTTACTAGATTTTATGATATTCACTTTTATTTAGGCTTATCCTAAGTGTTCTCAATAAAGTTTTCTCATCCCATTTCCCCCCCAAAATACTATTCCCTATTTAGATAGAAACTAATGTGACCAAATATATACATACCTGAATATTAAACCATTTTAGATGAATATACATTAAATATTATTATAATAAATTACATAAATGTAATGGTTTAGTTTCATTGGACACAAGGATATAAAAAAATTGGTACATAAAATATTTACTTCATCTCCAACTATGTTCTTCCCAACTAGATCCCTTATTATATATATCATACCTAGAACATTTTCACATATCATTGTAAAAGAGAACATTAATAAAGTGTGATTCTATATTATCATTAATGGTAATAAAAAGATATTTTAAATAATAATAGTTTTTAAGAATAAAATTTGTATATGATTTTAATAACATGAGCTTATCATTTGAAAATCATTCCCAAATATTAATAGATCATAATCATGTGTGTGGGAAGAATGAGTAGTATTTAATAAGACATTATACATAATGAAACAAAATAAAAAGATCCATGAGTGAAAAACTATGGAAAAAATCATGACATAAAATATTGAAATAATGTGAAACATAATCACCGTCATAAAATTTTTATTCCAACACTAACTACCATGAAACTTATCACATGTTAGAGATAGGATAAAAACTATTTACCTAATTTTGTATTTGGATAACTTCCCCTTTTCCTTTGTTACGTTTCAAATAACCACCCATGTACCCTCCTTTGGTATTGGGAAAACCTCTCGTGTACCCTTTGAACATATAAAAATTTAATATTTACCTAATAAATTAGAGGGTCATTATAGACCCACCTGTCACATAATCATAATCCATTCATATGTGTTATAATAGATGATGAAAAAAATATATAATTACAACAAATATTAACTAGTGGTAAGGATAATATGATTTATAAATATCTTATCATCATAATCATAACCATATAGGGAAAAATTAAATATGGTAACATTTGATCTTATTCATTATAAACTATAAAAAATATCAATAGATGTAATTATAGATGAAATACCATTAAAATATCATCAATATGTTTCTTGAGTAAAATTCCCACTTAATTTTTAAATCACTAATTTTAATTAATAAAAATTTAAAAATAATAAGGAAAAAAGATTCTTTGAAAATAACCATGGAAACCATTAAAGGAAGCATCAAAGAAATGTTTAGTAATGATATGGGAAAATAAAATTCATGTTGTGTATGTTATAAATATCTACATAATCACAAAATTAGTTCTTTAAAACTATCACAATTCTTGTACATATCACAAAAAAAAAATCATTCTTTATATATTGGGGAAAAGGGAATGTATGAATGTGTGAGTTCAGATGCTCAATTAGGGTAAATAGTAGAGATATCAGTAAATTATCATATGTTAGAATATAATTAGTATTAGGGAATGATAATATTATCCTAATATTTGAAAGTTATACCCATTAATTCATATAGTCTTAAGGAATGGAAATAACATTTTCAAATAATAATACATGAATTATAAATTAACCAAGGTTTCTAATCCATATGATCCAAAAATTTACAAAATATTATATCATAAAAAGTGTTATAATGTGTAGAAAAATAATAATCAAAAAATTGATTGTCAATTATAACAAAAATATACATTCATCACATCATATGATTGGGAAACCAATCCATATACTAGATTCGATCTTTGAGAAACCCCCCATGCACGTTATTATTGGTTTGGGAAAACCTCCCATGCACCATATTTTGGTCTTAGGATAACATTTTATTTACTTATTGTGAAAATAAAACATTTATATTTACCAAACTAATTGAAGGGATATAATGGAACCACCCATCACATATTTATAATCGATTCAATTTTACGCCACAATATCATCAAAACACTTTCTAGGACGTGAAAAAATAACCCACGGGAAAGAAAATAGGGTTCACTAATATTTCATCATCATAATCGAAAACAATTTAGATAAATAATAATAATCATTTCATTGGATAAAATTCACAGAAAATGAAAATAAAAATTAATGGTTGGTGTTATTAATTAAAACACCATTATAATATTTCAAGAATATTTATTATTGAAAATAACCAATTAATTTAGAACCACATATTTAAAATATAATAAATTCCAAAATTTTAAAGAAAAATATTTCATTAATGAAAACCATGTTATTTTTTAATGTGATCTTCAATGAAATTATAAGTCATGGTGGTAAGGAAATAAATATTGGAGATTTATGTTAAAAGGATGATTCCTTTCACAATTTTTTTAAAAGAAAAAATTTCCTTATAGGGAAAATGAAAATAAGATTACTTTCAAAACTTATAATATAAATTCAAGCATGGGTAATAATGAATTTATAAAATATTTGAGAAATGATTAATAAATTATTTGAAATATTTTAAATAATATATGCATATGGATGAAAATTATTCCACACTGAAGAGAGAAATAATGTTTGGATTCCATTGAAGCATTAATTATGTTTCATGAGTACTTAATTTGGGGAAAATGTAAAGAAAAAATGAAATAAATTTTAAATACTGAATGATAATAATATACATAATATTTTGGAGAGATACGTCAACAAATTTTTTTATTGTAATTTTAACTATAAATAATCTTATTAAAAAGAGTGATTGTAACATAAATCCATTTTTTATTTTCTATATATTGATTCATAAATCCATGGGAAGAATTAAATTGAAATGAATCTTAAAATAACATAAAAATAGGTATATACCTGATGAGAAACAATAAATGGGATGTAGATAAACCTTCTAAAATATGATAGGAGTATAACATAACTTATGTCCCATAAAACAAAATTTTAGATGATAAACCATTTCCAATATTCTATCATTAACATAAAATACAACTAAATGAAAAAAATTGAATTTTAACATTAAATTAAATTAATTAATATGGATCTATAATATAGCATGTGGATATGAATGTATATACATTTTTAGAATATAAATAGGTGAATGAAATCAAATATGGCTCAAAAAAATATTTAAATTAAGAACCCCTACATTATATTTTACTTTATTCTCAAGCGGTCTACTTCCAGTATAATATATTTAGAATTACTGTAAATCTATAATAAAGGTCATTTATATATATATTATATCATATATGATCCACTTATAAAACATCAACAATTTCTCTTAATTATATATTATTGAAATCCTTAATTTTTAGTGATAACAATTATCTTTTTTGATGTATATTTCTATTTTGGGGATATGGACCATTCAGATTGATCATGTTCATGTCATATAATTAACATTATACATGTCATAATCGTCATATTTAAACATTATATAACTTTTTATAACCATTGAAATAATTTGGTGATTGAAAATGAATTATCAAGATGGTAGTCTGTATGTCAACATGAGTGATTATTATAATTTTCGATGGAAGAAATGAAAGAAGATTGAATAATAATTCTCCACTAAAAAATTATTATAATATATTATATATCATCTATAGTCAATATATTTATACATATTACCTTCCATGTAAATAATAAATTAAAAATTAATCACATCACTTTATGGAGGTGGTAGTCCAAACATACACATGAGCAATGTTATCATTTTCCAATGGATGGGTTGAAAAGATTTTAAATAAGATATTTTAATTACAAAATAATGATTATATACCAAATATAATGTAGATTAATTTTAAATCCTACATAATAACCATCTATTAATTATGGTTATGGAAATTGAATCATATCTCTACGTGGAGGTAGTAGTCCACATGTACGCACGACTGATACTTTAATTTACCATTTCATATAAAAGTGTTGGGAAATGGTTGTTAAATCCTCATAATAACATCTCAAACTATTAATGAAACTAGATTCATCATGTTTTTATGCATGATTTTTTTATATAATGTGGGATGTTGAATAAAATTAAAAGAGCATGATTATGATTTATAACTCTTGTTTTAAAGACCTCTGTTGTCTTAGACGTAAATCCTTCACAGGACAATATTATGATAATAACTAAGTTAATGTACAAAGGGCAGGAATATATGATAGTTTCTGTGTAGTTATTAATGATATAGATGACTAAAATAATGGAATTACACAACTATATGTTTAGTATATTATAATCATATTTTTGTGATGGATTCCCCTTGAAAATTACATTTAGCAATGTGATTCCATCAAAAAAACCCCATCACAAAAAAATAGTGTTGAATTATTTTAAATCTTGATTTAATTTCATTATCATTATAAAAAATATAACAATATTTTTTAAACAAAACAATTTTCAAAATCCCATTGAAAATATATATTATTTGTGATGATAGTTATATTTTGGCGCAAATAGTCCATGAAAATTATTTACAAAAATAACAGTGATGAATCACCTAATATATGGAAGTTAGTTATATATTTAAATTTTTTTTAAAAATAGATATAACATAAAAAATCACATATATTAAAAACCTTCATAAAATTATTAAATAATTTTAAAAATAATATTCTAATCAATGGAAGATATTTAATAGTCAAAAAATAATAATCTCTTATCAACATATAGGGATCACCAAAAGGGTCCAGAGATACTCTTTATTAACACCACACTAAAGATGTCACGTATACTCCACTATCAGCTCATATCTATGATGATTTTTTTCATGGTCCTCCCCCCGCTATCTCTACATCCATTGTACCATATCATCCCAATATTATAACCTCTATTCATAATATGCAATGGATTATGATGGAAACTCTACATATTCTACCTCAAGGTGGCCAATGAAATCATATAATTACAATGATATCTATTATTTTTCAATCATGAACCAATATTGATCACCAGACCTTTCTCAACACCATATAATTTCACCTGTCTCCTAGTCCCCGAATTGAAACCTAACTTGCACATGTCATCTATTTTAGTACCATTATGAGTATATTGTGAATGAGAAGTCATATTCTAATATGTTTCCTTAAAATATAATTATAAGGTAAAATTAAAAAAAAATTATGTAAAATTAAAAAAAAATAGTAACCACAACCAATATCATTATTTCTCCTACATGTAGTCATGTACTGGGGTTAGTAAACATCTTATTATAAACATGAAACTTGGTAATAGAGTTTTTAGTAGCTGCATTTATAATATATCAAAAATTTAAATTTTAATTATATATACATAAATTATTAATATTGCTTTCCATATTCCATCGATGTATACCACATATATGAATCTCATTCATTTACATTATGTTTTGTCTTACAGGGTGTGTCCAACACAGCATAAAATATTGAATAAAAAAACAGATATTTTAAATATGAATGAAATCTGACATGAATTGAACCAAAAATTCAAACTAATAAACTAGGACCAAAAAATAATATATATTTTTAGAATCTAATATATGATAAATATACAACCTGAACTAGGTGCGACACACCAGTGACCTGTGTCGGTCAGTTACCAGACCATTGGTGGAACTCCACATACTCCAGAGGCTGCCGAATAGTAGTGGGGGGGGGATATTTAACATGGGGTAACTATAACATCATTATAAAATAATCACAACAATAAAAATAAATAAATAATATCCAAAATATATTAACCAATAATAATAATAATACCATAACTAATAAATAACATTATCACATGATGATCCAGAACATGAATACATTATCCAATCCGAAATAGTAGTTATGTCTTATCATATAAGTTTCAAGTGTTAACATAAAAAAACAAAATAAACACACATTGGATACCCCCCAGCAGTGCTCAACACCATGTTTGGTTCCCACATCAATGCTCCATCCAAACTCATCCATTTAACAAAGGGACTTTTCCCTTATCATGTCTTGCAAACATGGTGTCTATTAAGGTGCTGATTAGGTAGCCCATGTAGGGTGTGGGTATAACTCAATAGGCCTCCACCTATAATGCCTAAAATAATATCAATATTATAATAGTGAATTAATTTTTATAATGAACAAATCGCTATAAATAAATTTCATAGTTTTCAATTTTTATTATTCTTTAATTAACCATATATTTCCCCAGGTTCAGGATGACACGCGAACAATCAATACCTTCTTCGTCTCATGCAAGATTTTGATCCTTCCCCAAAGGGTTATTACATTTAATTTCATCATGGTTCTTGATTAATAAATTCATTTCAATTTCTCATTCCAATAATGGGATCCTAGAGAAGCCTTATAGCACCCCATGGGTAATTGAACATAAATACCAGATACCATATCTTAGTGATCATATATGTAAATAAATATATTATGGTCATTGAGAGGTAGTATAGAACCCCATGTGTATTTGGTCCTTCAATTCCTTCCGCATGACTCATTCGCTATTTTTACATCATAGTGTTCAATATTTCCAACCATATTTCGCCATTTACCAGAACTAATTATTCAACCATTTCACAATATCATTTATCTAGAATGAAAAACTTATAAATCCTCATTTTATAAATTTATCATCCCACCCCAATGGTGGATACCCTTTTCAAAAATAAATTGTTCTACCAATTTCATTAACCCATTATTCATAAAATTCATAACTCCCACTATTCACCATTTTCATAATCCTCGTCATTCTTTAATTTTTAAATCCCATTATTCATAAATTACATAATCACAATTCAGAAAATTTCATTATCACATGGGAGAAATAAAATAATAAATTAATTCAATTTTGGAAGAAATTACCCAATTTGGAAATTTAGTATACAAAATTATATAAACTCATATAAAATCATGACTATGGGAAATAACAATTAGAACACCTACCTAAAATTCTATGGCAGACGTTCACCAAACCAAAACCCCCAAATTGATGCCGAATGATCGGAGATCACAACAGTGTGAATGTTATCTGAAAAAATATAAGATCAAGATATAAATAATAAAACCATCAAAAAGTTGATCTAAAACCAATTCCAATCGAGTAAAACTCATCCCTCTCCAGTATGAAAGAGAGATTAGATAGAGAGAGAGACAACTAATTCGGGATGAAAACAAATAACATAAAGTTGATGGTCCTTATATTCTATCATAAAATAATCATGAATGTGGTTCACAGAGACCTGGACCCCTCCGAGGAGCTTCTAATTTTTAAATAATTAGGTTTGGTCTTAGAATAGGTGAATAAAGGTTAATATAGGGATTTTTTATGTTTTAATAAATGTATTTGAGAAATAAAACCGTGTACACAATTTCCAGGGTTGGGGAATATGGTTTTCCAAATTGTGTACATCACCACACACTACACACTAAGGGAGAATGATTTCACCTATATGGGCACAAAATTTGACAAAATGTGTGCCAACCATGAAAATACCCTCTATTTTAGGGAGAAAGATATTCTGGGTTGGGCCCAGGGTTTGGGAAAACCATTCACCAACCATGCAATGCCCCCACGGCATCCGAAATTCACAAATTTCACCAGGAACAACAGAGAAAAAAAACCAAAAAAAGGTATAAGCATAAAATAGAAATGTATTACCTTGAAAAGGTGTTGATAACCCTTTAGAAAGGATCAACATCTTACAATATCCCCACCTTATAACAGCTTGTCCTCAAGCTACACATCAAAATATCTCTCTGATTGTGAGTTAAAAATATAAGGCCACTAAGCCTGTATATTAGAGTCTCTCTCCCATGTTTTCTCCTGAATATGTCCATGTACCACAATACATGAACTATAGGAATGTTCTATCCTCACTTTGCCTTCCTGATTTGATCTGTAACAATAATTAATTTCTTCTCAAAGGTTTCATGATCCTCAAGATCAACATTATCAACATCAATATAATGTGACTGATTTGGCTGAGACTACTATAGCCATGACACATGAAGAACATAATTTATAATCATATACTAGAATAGAATAGTCTATAGGTATTCCACTATCCTGATTCCCTCCACAATCTCAAATAGCCCCACAAACATGGACACCAACATTCCTGGTATCTGAATCCTAGGGTGACCCAGTCAAGGTGACATGCAAAGGAACACATGATCACCCCCTATAAATTAGATGGGCCACCAAATTCAATTTGAATATGAATTAATCATACTCCGATCCATAACCATATATATTTTCATTATTAGTACCTCTTATGACATATCCTACATGAGACTACAACAAGAAATCCTTGACTCTCCTTCTTCTATCAAACATAGGTGTTCTATATGGCATACCATAAACATAGTCATGAACTAACTGACTCTCTGTCTTCATACTCATCACATCATTAACAATGTTCCCCTTCAAGAGAATATGTACTAAATTAATATCAAAATAAAATATATAATCTACCCATCTATGCTCTCAGATATTAATGTCTTGCTATGAAAAGTGATACTTTAAGATCTTATGATTGATATACATAGTAAAATTCTCACCCAATAGATAATTCCTCTAACACATTAAGGCTTAAACCTATACAGCTAACTAAAGGTTGTTAAAATGGTATTTCCATTCATGTGGCCAAAATTTTCCTGACCCATACTGCACAAGTCAATCATAATGCATAAAAACTGATCTGAGTCCTATCCTAAATGCATCACAAAACACCATTTAATCCTTACTTAGCATAGGTATGTTCCAAATTAGTGTTGTAGTCAAATATTTCTTCGACGCCTAGAAATATTTCACACATGATCTAGACTATTCACACATCAGCCCTTCCCCAATCAAGCATGAAAGTGATGCTTCCATGAATGAAAATTCCTAGATTAATCACTAATAATGCTTGTCTTACCCCATAAATATTTGAATATTAAAACCAATATTGGGATTCTCTTAATAATCCATTGAAATAACCTTATATATTTCCACTGACACAACTTCCTCTATGATTGTGTGAACCAAGAGATTTCCCATGTCGAACAATATTTTACAATTAGATAGCTTGGTGTATTATAGATGTTCGATTAGTGTGCTCATAATGATGTCAATATGATGTGAATCATCATCATGAGTTTTGGAGTAAACTAGAATTTCATCAAAAAAAATCAACCATAAACTAAATCAATATAATGGGGGACGACTTAGTTCGTTATGTCTATAAACGTAGATAGATGCTTCGTTAGCCCAAACAATGTCACAATTAACTCATATAATACAATCCTTATTTTGAAATCTTACCATGATATATGAGAAGTTCTATCTAGGAGCTGATGATACCCAAAATTCAGTTTAATCATAGAGAATACAAAATCTCCTCTCAGTAGGTTAATGATATTCATGATATGTGGAAGAGTAAAACAATTCTTCACATTAAAATGGTCTAACATCCTATATTCAACACATAAATGAAAGGTTCTATTATCCTTATTAGAAAACAAGACTATAAAACCCGAATGAAACATCATCAGACATATGGATCCCCTATCTATTAACTCTTCTAATTAAGTATTGTGCTCATGAAGATCTGTAGGTGTTGTTATATTATGTGGAATAAAAAATGGCCCAACTAGAGGATTTATCACAGTATTAAAAGGAAGGTACTCTCGTGTAGAATCCTTAAGAATTCCTATGTAAACATTCCCCGGAAGCAGTCCACTATGGGTGGAAAGACATCATTCTATACACATCCTTTATTCATAAAAGGACTTGAAACCTGGGTGGTGAACTCCCCCAGTTGTTAATGAACTTTCCTATGATGGACTACATTTATATGACACTCTCCATGATGAACATAATTACTACCCTCATGAGGAATAATGTCCACTCTAATGCAATAAAAATAAATATGGGACTGATACACTAACGACTTGTCCACAACCAAAAACATGTCTATACCTGATGTATCAAGTATATAAAGATACCAATAGAAATGATACTCCCCTACCTCGAGAGAACACCCCTTGCATAAATAGATGTCTCTAGAACACACATCAATTGTGCTTCAATCTAC
Source organism: Viscum album (assembly GCA_963277665.1). NCBI lineage: Eukaryota > Viridiplantae > Streptophyta > Magnoliopsida > Santalales > Viscaceae > Viscum > Viscum album. Next base: position 436,420,704 of record OY728161.1, read on the forward strand.
ATAACCCAACTCACAAACACCACCGTCATACTCCAACCATTCAAATATTGTAAAAGTATTAACTAATTATAGGATCTTATAACAAATATGGAAATATAAATCAAAGAATATACAAGAATAGTACCTATAAATGACGATATCCTAACCCCTATATCCATAAGTGTAGGATAAATGATTGGAAATACTCATACACCTCTTCTATATGGATTAGTATGAGTCTTATGTGTTGTAACACTATACTGATATAAGTTCTCCTTCTGCATACTATCACATCCACTACCATGATTCCCATGAATAAATGATCTCTAACTCCCAGAATGATATAAGTTTTGATACCCTCTCCTAGTTTTCTATCATTTTTCGGCTCCTCCATCACTATCTATAGGTCGAGGGTTTCTACAATACCTCTATATGTTACCCATCCTACCGCAAGATCAGAACTCTACTAGGGGTCATGGAAATTGGGTATGAATGTAACCCAATATACCACACTAGATGAATTATATTTTTTAATGCTCTGGGAAACCAATTATTATCCTTGACCACTCTATTTTTCATATACTTTGTTGAAATTCTGAAAGTGATGCTTCCTAATCTCAGAATATGTACCCACTATTCATCCCGTAAAAACCACTTCCATTCCTGTGGATGCTTCCTTTTGGATTCCCATAGAAATGAGAGCTTCATTCACTACCTCATATAAATACTCCATCCTAATGATATAAACCAATTTTATAATCTCACATTTAAGCCCATATTGAAAATTATTCATTGAAATATCCTCATCCCCTAAGAATGTGGTAATAGAGCACTGCAAATCAGTCAAGCGACCGACAATGTCCATCATAGAAATTATCTCACAGGTCAACCATATGAACTGAAATTTTATCTTCTTCTTGAGCATATGAATGTAAATGTACTCCATGAATTTCTCCCAAAATTCATTCCATTCCAAATTCACTAACGTTTCATATCAATTTTTGTTTTCCCACTAATGGGTTTCTTGATCACATAACATATAAGAATCCAGTTTGACACTCATAATAGTTGGATGCTCCAAATAGTCAAGGATCATATTGTTATACTAAATATAGAACTCATATTCCTCAAGTCCACCCTCTCTCGTAAATGTTAGAGGGTGTTGCAATTAGAACTATAGTATCAAGTCATACATATTCTTCACAACCCTCTTTGGTTCTCTTTTCATAATGTATATATATCATGAAAATTTATCACGATATTTATCTTTGTCTTCCTAACCCATAATTATCAGAGCCTCTAGTTCCAATACTGGAGTCACATTCTTATCCATATCCTCCTATAATCCTATCAACAAGAGTTTTCATGGAGGTATATATTTATAATACTAAGAACATATCTTAGGACACATTGAATATAATTATCACATTTATGTTAGAGGGATTAAAATAATCCATAAATATTCATCCTATATATCCCATCACACGGTCAAAATTAAGGTACTATCCCAACCATCAACCATCCTTTACATGGGGAATGGATAGCATAGGTTAAACACCATTAGAATAATGTTCATCATTAGTAATAAATTTATTAATTTAAAATTACCATATTTACCATCATTCTACCCATTTTAATATATTATTAGTCACATTTTCATTTAAATTACAAATAGAAGTAAAAAAAATTCACTCGAACATCTCACCAAAAACCAACTTTTCTATGCATGCCTAATACATGTACAATAAAATCCTGAAAGCCTATAATGATTCATTTATACACAATAATTTCACCATATCATACCATGAGTAAATCCTCATAAAATATTAACATCACACATCATGTGCATCACATTTGGTGAAATAACATTCAGCTATAACTAACAAATCAATAACAACAATTCATGCCTGGTTACTTGGGGTTTCCATTGCACATGTGTTAGCTACTCCCATGCACGAGTTCAGGATAAAGACCATACTCGACCTAGTCTTCTGTATAACGTCCCCAAATAGTAAAACAAAATATAAGGAAATAAATACTCATTGTCACAACATTGTGATATCCCGATCCAAGATCCACACACCATCGCCTAATGTTTGTATGTAACAAGACTTAAGTAACACCTCACTGTATGATAAGGGCTACTGATTAGAAGAGAGGGTATTATATATAATTTGGGGAGACTAAATACTCATTACCAAAGTAGAACCACAGATTAAATAAATAAAAAATATCCAAAAGATATTAACCCATAGTTAGAATAATACCATAAATAATATAGAAAAATATCATGTGAGGAGCTGTAAAAGGAAAATAATATCCAAACCAAAAAAACATATTTCATTCGATATATTTTTCAATTATGAATATGAAAAACATCCATAAAGACACACTGACAACTCCCCATGTGAGCCTCGACATCACGTCATGTTCCCTCATCCATGCTACTCCTCTACACAACCATCTAATATAGGGATATATCCCTTATCATATACTTCAAACATACAATCTATTTGGGTACCGATTAGGCAACCTGAGAACGGTGTGAGAAAGCAATTTTTGGCCAAAATGAATGAAAACTAAAATAATATCATATCGATTACATTATATTCAGTTATACAATGAATAATGTACAATAAATTAAGAGTTTTAAAATTTAATTCTTCATTAATTAGAAAAATATTTCTTGTGGATTAGGATGATACCTAAACTCTAAATACCTTATTTGTCCTATTCTAGAGTCTGAACCATCCCCAATGGTATATCACATTTCATTTCATCATGGGTTTCAACTAATAAATTCAATACAATTTCATGTTCAAATAATGGGGGACTATGGTAGTAGAATCAAACCCAGTGGGAATTTGGAGTTTTAGTCCATATCCCACAAGATAGTGATCACATATATAAATAAATATATTGGGGGACTAGAGTGGAAGTTTTGTAACCCATAGATATTTAGAGGAGAATTTGATATCTCAAAACACATTTTCAATTTTCACATCACATGGTTCAATATTTACAACAATTTATTATCATTTACCCTTACTCATAACTCAACAATTTCATGATTCTATTTATCCAGAAAGAAAAAATAAAAAATTATTATTTTATCAATTTATTAGAACACTCCAGTGGTGGAAACCTATTTCACAATTCAATTTATAAAAAAAAGCATTAACCCACTATTAATAAATTTCAAAATTATATTTATTCACCATTTTCATAATCCCTATCATTCATCAATTTCTGAATTCTTTTATTCATCAATTTCATAATCAAAATTAGAAAAAAATTCATTATCACATGGTATAAAATATTATTTAATTAATTCAATAATATTTGAAATTTATTAAAATGGAAATGTCAAATTTAACATTTACATACATTTAAATAAAATGATGATTATGGTAATTACCAATTTTACCTCCTACCCATGGTCGTTGATAGATATTCTCCAAACCAAAACATCCAAGTTCATGATGAAAGTTCAAGATCCCAATAGCGTGGAAGATCAGGGATAAAAATCGTGGATGAAGATAAAAAAAACATAACCCTCAAATGATAGATCAAATCCCAACACCAGTGGATTAAAGCTCATATATATTTATTGGGAAAGATGGATATGAGAAAGAGATAATAAATTTTAGAATAAAACAATTATCGTATAGGAGATGATCCTTCCATTCGATCTATGAATAGTTAAGAATAGGGTTTGATGAGACTTGGAACCCTTCGAGGGATTATAAATTAATAAAAATTTGGATAAGTATGAGTCATGGTGAATAGTTTTTAATAATGGGGGTTTGATAATTTTTAATTATATTTTTAGAAAAACATAAACGGAACACATAGTTTCTGGGGTTGGGTCACATGGTTATCAAAATAGTGATACTTAACCAAGAATATCTCCTTAGTAGGGCATAGTTTCTCCAAGGCGGGAAAATAGTTTCAAAAACTATGTGTGAACTATGTAGATATCCTCTGTTTGAGGGTGATTGGTTTTTTGGGGAGGGTGTATTATTTGGTCAAACTATCCTCCAACTGTGTACTACACTAATAACATCCAAAATTATCAAATTTCACCAAAAACTACCTCAAAAAAATATCCACCCATGGTATAACCAAAACATGTAACAATTGTTCATGAAAACTAGCTTGATAAATCTACAAAAGGTCAAGATTATACATCAACACCCTAGAAGGAGGGGAAGAATACAAGTATAGGTAATTCTTTCTAAAATTCTGATCAAATTCTCTAACTTTGAGGAACTATTTGACTTCTCGCTATCTCTCTTTATCTATATATATTTTTCCTTAGTTAGTGATGAGATCATTCAATTAATCATAGGATTTTACTTATCTCACCATACTATACTATGTCTGACAAGTATGCACAATAATGTGCTAATGCATCATATTCACTAGAAGCTCGCTGATTAATGTAAAATTAGGAGTAGCTCCACAAACCTACCTAGTTCACTAACATGAATAAATATAGAGAACATATGTCCTCATTCACATGGAAACCGATACCCCACTTTTGGTTCTTCCCATTTCACATAATGATAACATCATTATACACCTAAAATGGTGATTCTCTTTATACAAATTATCCCAATATCTATGGATGATGAGATGCATGTATATCATTATTCAATCAAAAAATATGTTGATAAAATATAAAATAAAATATCAATCCCATCCGAGAACTATTCCTCCACTACTCTTCCTTGTTGTACTACATTTTTCTATGTTATTTCTTCTTCTTCTTTTTCACAGCAACATGTTCACCCATTTGAAAAAAAATTAATGGATAGGTTGGATCCATTTATCACAAAGATTATCAAATGTTTTCCTCATGTTAATTTAGGTATTCATCCATCATACCATACAAATTAACACAGGGTAGTTTCAAAAAAAAAAAATTTAATTTCAAAACAATTACAAATATTTTGTATCATGAAGAGGATTGATGTGGGTGAGAGAAACCTTAGCTATAGTGGGACCTCTACCACTAAGGCATAGTATCACCCAAATTATATATTCTATATCATGATCATGCTCACTATGTCATGAACTCACTAATTTGAACATATTTTATTTTTATGGAGAATTATCTTCCCATTACCCCATACGATGATATGTGGCATGGTCTCCATATAATCACTTCTCATACTAAACTAGTTGTCAAATTGATTTATCTATCATGGTGTAGACTCTTATAGAAATGGTACATTAGAATATATTGTTCTTCTAAAGATGGAAACTCCATGTCACAATGGATGGATGTGTCATGGATATATTCACTCTCAAATAGGATTTGATTAAACCCCATGTATAATGTCACAATAATCCTTCAAATATATTTCTTCCAGTGAAACCATATTGATTTCATTGTGGAAACTTCCATTTTTACTATGGCATTGAAATCATCTCAAAAACAATCTATTTCATAGTTATATTGGTTTCATAATAGTGTAAAAACTTCTTGTAGAGCATCAGAAATGTTTTTAGTTTTTTCATAGAAAATAATTTTAATCCTTATATCGACATACTTGAATCTTGTAACATATTCCACTAGTAGATTCATCTATGGTTCTTACATGCACCATACACAATGATATATACACTTCCACTCCTACGACATTGAAAAAGAATCCATGATAATTCTTACCAATGAATTATTCTGTGGTGATTCCAGTGGCTTGTTATTCTTGATGGTTCCCCTGCATTGTTGAGCATGACCCATATGTGGAGGGTTAAGATGGCTTGTCTATCCAACCACTTTTTACCTAATTATTATAGAACAAAAAACAAGACAACTGTATAACAGTTGGAATATAAAATTTTTATTTGACTTGAACACTTTAAATTATCTTTTTCCATCTTCATTTTGTCAAAAAATACAACACAAATCAACCAAATGGATTTTGGACAATAATATCCCCCCATTGAATTGGATGATAATAATTTAAAGACACTAACCATTTATTCTTTCAAAAATATTACCATCAAGCTAATAATCATCAATTAAAATATCACATGGGGATTTCCCAGTCTGAGAAAAATGAATTGGATGAAATATTTTTCATGGTCACCTTTAAATCATTTCAACCAATTGAAATCTACCCATTGTTTTTCGTTAACAAAATATTCCCTTATTCTCTATGATTCCGACCGGAAATCACAATTGAAAATTTTCCTCCCCCATTGGATATCAACCCAAAGATATCACAACTCAAAAAGGTTCTTATGATGGCTTATAAATACAATATATTTAGGTTAGAAAATATACCTTTATTGAGAAGGAAAATTTGGGGAGTTTGGGGTTTCTCTCATCTCAATTAATTAGTTGGAAGAATATTGAATCTAAGAGAAAACTGATGATTCCCAAAAACCACTTTTGGTAGTTCCTTAGATAATAATTTTTCCACTTAATCCTATGTTGATCCATACCCTAATTTTATTTGTCCAGAAAACAATTTTCCCTTTAAAAACTGATATTTGATATCAATGTTCTTGGTCCATGAATGTTGGATAAAATTTTTTCTATGGTTGATCACACTTGAGTTTCTAGAAATAACTATAATGATAGATGAAAACTAAACACCCACATTATCAATTTTTATCTTCTTAAATAACAATTGGGTTAACGTATGAGTGGTGGAAACTTATCTGGCCTCCATAGTGATCAAATATATACAATCCTTCTTCATGCATTTCCATGAGATATATGGACTATAAAGATAGGAAGAACCACCAGACGTTGATTTTTAGTCATCTACTAATCCATAACAATATTCATTTATAAATCACACTAAATTCAGATTTCATTTATTATGATGGAGTAGCCCATATTTTTTCATACGATGAATGTATCGAATAATCCATTTCCCAACATTAATATGGATATCATTAGGATCACATTGAAAATGAGTGTCCTCACAAGTGAAAAATAATTTATCTGGTTGCATTGTTGTAAAAAAGGGAATGATTCAAAAAAAATCAATATAATGTTACATCAACCATATCACCAAACTCGAATTGTGACAATTTTTCCATGTTTCTCTAGGAGATTACACGGTCTTTGGTTCCTCCTTCTAAAATCATCTTATAACTTCCATGTATAATTTAGTTTGTGTTTAAATATCCCATGAATTATTTTAATAAACTAGTAACCATGAATAATATTGAAACTTCACAATTATATAAAAAATTCATTTATTAGTGAAAAAATATGACTTTTTAGTTTTAAAAAATAATTGATAATCAGATCACGATTAAAAAATATAAGCTTTTATTAGCTCTAGAAAAGAACTGATAAAGAGACACTTTATTAGAACTAAAAAGAATTGATAACGAAAACCATTATCATTATTTATTTAATAAATGTTAAATGAACCACTATATAAGGTATATTATTTAGAACTAAAAAAGTGTCCCTATATCAGTAATAAAAATTGAACCGATTAAAGTGGTCATTTATCAGCTGTAGTTTAGTGCTGATAAAAGATCCCTTTATTAGTTCTTTATGCATCACTATGAAAGGATCCATTTATTAAATATTTTTAATGCTCTAATAATGGTACCCTCTATTAACATAATTACTATCACTAATAAATTGGAATAACACTGCAATATGTCGTTAAAATGACAGCACACTATCGATGTAAATATATTTGGAAATACTATAGAAAATACATGATCAAATACTGCTTAAAACAATGAATTTAATTGAAATAAAACATATGACACAAATATATGAAAAAACACTATATAATTGACCTTTTAAAAATTGTTTTTAAAAATTACCCCAATAAGTTAAATTTATCATTGTCATTCAAGAACACTACTGTTCATTTTTATTTGACTCCCAAACCGTATTAATGCAATTTGTTTTGAAAAAAACCTCATCTCAATAAAAATAATTCTAATGTATAAGAAAAATATATACAAAAATATATCTTATGTATTTATTAATGCAATGATATAAAATAAACAAGAAGTGTCATTTTATAAATAAATAAATATAATTTGATTCATAAATGGAACACACTATATCAGATTGAGTTGCGGTTACCTCATACACATCTCATATTTTTTTGTTTTTCTCAAAATAAGGTGCCCATGAATATTATATCATATGTGGTGATATAAAAATATCTATGGATTGGTTCCAATTAATAAGGACATTCATTTTTAATAAAATCCATCAACTACCACAAAATTTGTTGTCTTTCTTCATGATTTATATCTATGACAATTAATGAAATAATTATAAGATAAAAGGATTGGGAAATTAATTAAGTAATAGAAAAAAATATGAGGATAAAATAAGCTGAGATTATTTTCTTAGTTTTGGATATGTTATTCTCTTTTAAAACCAAAATGGCACGTATATATTGATAACACATACATTGAGTCATACCAACCAATTTTTGTGCCTTATTAATCTGCGATCAATTTCTATATCACACAAGTGAATTATCGATAATTTTCCTAAAATTTGAACATAATCCATGTTTTTTCTTGGTTTTGGCTAAGGGTCTGCACTTACAACTGAAATGAAAGATTTATATGAAAAACATGTACTTTGATTCATATATGTCACATCATATTTTAAATTGATGTGTTGTGAATTAATATATGCCACAAATAAATTATGGACTATTTTATAATGTTTGAATGAAATATATACTCATTATATAAATATTTTTCTTTTTGATGTGTGTTTTAAACAAAAATTGAACTTATCTTTAAAAAGAACCTACTTCGATTTAGATCAACCAAATGTGTGTAAAATTTATTTTCATTCAATTAATATACATGAAAAATTTATTATAATTTGTTTTCATAATTTTGGTAAACAATCTGACCTTGTTTTCTTCGTTTTCTCTATTTGATGTGTATTTTAAAAAAAATGGAAATTTTGTATTGAAAACGCACACTTTGAGTTATATCAATCACATCATTTGTTAGATTAATGGGTTGTAAATTCTTATATTGTGAAAATTAATTATGGATAATTTTTATGAATTGTAAAAATAATTTGACTCAATTTTCTTAGTTTTGGAAATTTGATGTTTGTTTTAAACTAAAATAAAAATTTTCAACTAAAAACATGCACTTTGAGTATTATTGAACACATCCTATAATTTATTGTTTTGAGGTCAGTTCGTACACATGGAAAATGAATTATGGATAATTTCGATAATTTTTTAAAACAACATGAGCTTCTGTCTTCATTTTTTGTTGTGTGACACATGTTTTAAATTAAAATACCACAATTCTATTGAAAATACACACTTTGTGTCATATCAGTCACATCATGTCACATATTGATTTAATTTTTTTTTATACATTATAAATGATTTATAGACTACTTTCATATCTTTTAAAAATAATAATTTCTTTTTTTCTTAGGATTTGTCTATTTGATGATTGTTTTTATTTAAAATGATGCTTTATTATTGAAAACACACACTTTTATTCATACCAACAACATTAGGTGTCAAGAATGGAATGTGTTGATTATTTCAGGTAAAAACTAAATTATAGAAAACTACACTAATGTTTAAACACAATTTGTTCTCGTTTTTATGGTTTAGTATATGTGATGTGTTTTAAACTAAAATTATAGTTTATATTGAAATCATGCTCCTCAAGTAATATCAACAAAATTATGTGTCAAATTAGAGTATTGTCAATTATTACACTTGACAAATGTATTATGTGACATTTTCTTAATGTTTGAAAATAATCAAAGCTCTTTTTATTGGTTATGACAATGTGAAATTTGATTTAAACTAAAATGACAACATTATATTGAAAACATGCACATTGAGTAATATTAGACAAATCATCTGTACAATTGAATTTTGGTTAACTCATAGAAATTAAAAATTAATTACAGTTATTTATATTAATGTTTGAAAAAATATAAGCTCAGTTTCAAAGTTTTGTCTATTTGATGTGGGTTTTCAACTAAAATGAAACTTTTGTATCGAAAACACACACATAGAGTCATACAAACCACATATGGTGTTAGATTGATATGTGTTAAATTATTACCAGTCAGAAATGCATTATAAAAAAATTCATAATGTTTGAAACAAATATGAAAAAAGTTTCTCATTTTTGGATATGTGATGCATATTAAACTAAAATGACATGTTTATTTTGAAAACAAATACTTTGTTTTGTATATAGAACATTGTTTATCGGGTTAAAATTTAGTCAATAAATACATGAGAAAAATGAATTATGTATCATGTTTCTAATTTTTGAGAACAATACGATATGATATTATTTGTTTTAGTAATGTAACACACGTTTTTAAACTGTGATGGATCCTTTTTCTTTTGAAAACACACTCTTTGAGGCATATCAAACATATCTTGTCTTATGTAAATGTCTGGTTGATTCTAACACACAAAAAAATTAATAGCGGACCAATTTCTTATTTTTTGAAAATAATATGATCTTGTTACCTTGGTTTTGGCTATTTTATCCATGTTTTAAATTAAAATGATTTTTTATTTTAAAAACAAACACATCGAGTCATAACGACTAATTTAGGTGTCATATTAATATGTGGTTGATTCATATAGGACACAAATGAATTATACACCATTTAGTATGGATTAATATCAATAAATTCTCATTTTAATATATTTGGATATATCATTTTTTCAAAATAAAATGACACTTTTATATTAAAAACAATTATTTTAGGTCATATCGACCAAATAATGTTTCATATTGGATTGTGGACAATTCCTACATGTGAAAATTAAATTTTTTATCAATTTACAAATGTATTAAAACAATCCAAGATAATTTCACTTATTTTAGAAATTTTAGAAGAATTTTAAACATAAAATAAACTTATCTATTTAAAACACTCACTTTGATTCACAAAAATCACATCGTGTCTCAGATTGATGTACAATAGATTCATACACCAAAAATTGAATTATGGACCATTTTCAAAATTTATGAAAAAAATATTAGCTCTCATTTTTGTGTTTGGATATTTGATTCATGTTTTAATCTAAATGATAAATTTATATTGAAAAAACACATATTGAGTCATACCGACCACATCAGGTTTCTGATTAATATCAGATAAATTGCTACATGTGAAAAATTGATTATGGATTTTTTCGTAATGTTTGAAAACAATTAGATATCATTTTCTCAATTTTTTCCTTGTGAAATGTTTTCTAATATGAAATGACAGTTTTATGTTGAAAACACATACTTCAGGCTATACTGACCACATCATGTGTTGGATTGGCATGTAGTCAATTCCTGCACATTAAAAATGAATTGTGGATCATTTTAATAATGTTTTAAAAATAATTAAAGATACTTTTCTTTATTTTGACATTGTGAATTGTGTTTCAATATAAAATGATTTTTTTAATGAAAATATTAAATTTGAGTCATTCTAGCCACATCATGTATTATATTTATCTATGGAAAATTACAACACATAAAATTGACTTATGGATAACTTTAAACAAGTATAAAAACAATATGATTTTTTCTACTTGCTTTTGATCATGTGATTTGTTTTTTAATTGATTTATAAATTTAAAAAAATTAGTATCATATAAAATAATAAGGAAATTAACTTAATAATGTAATTAAAATGATGATAAAACAAACAAAATAATTATTAGGATGTCACCTGTTAATTATTTCTATATACATTTTGATACCATGGATTCTAAAAATTTATTTCTATGAAAATTTATTTCCTTCATTATATTTCTCTTTGAGAAACATATCAAAATTAATATATAAATTTTTTTATAGTAATGACTCAGAAAAAATATATATTTCTAAGGACACAGCCCATACTAGATCAAAAACATTGTAGGTATTCACCTAAATTTGATGTCATAAAACAGTTTGACACCATGTATGTTTCCAACTCATCTCTAAAAAAATTTACTTCATCTATTGAGTATGTAGATTATTTAAAATCATTATAGTACAGGGGAAATATATGAAATGAAATTATAAATTAATATATTTAAAAAAATTTATTATCACCATTGAAAATTATGTATCTAGGATTCCAATATTTTGATGGAATATGTCATCTTTCATATTTTTTCCAAAATAATATCAGCAATTGTTATCACTATCGTGCTTCAGACACATCAGAACATTTAAAAAAATAATTAAATTCATTTGAAATATATTTTGATAGTAAAATATTTTTATATATAATTCAATATATATCCATTTGAATTTTTCCATAGGCTTCTTATTTGTAGTCATTGTCCTCATACCATGATTTATCTAATATTTATAGATCACCCTATAATAATAATATTCTTTTTAAAACAAAAAATGAAAAAAAATAATTTTAATCTTCTCAATAAATTGTTGATTTTAGTGCATTATAAATTCAGAATACATGTCTGGTTTGCCAGTTTTATTTAAATCCATCCATTAGATCCAAAAACTAATTATTTGTTGTATCCAAATTGGTTTCCAACAGCATCTAGTGCTTCATAGAAAATAGTTTATGAAATGAATAAATTTAAAATATATTTTATATGATTATATTGTAGATTAATACTCTTGTATTGTAGGAATTAAAAATATTATATCATCTATTATTTTATTCTCAAACATCTCATTGAGCTCATCATCTTTTCTATCAATTAATACAAACTCAATTTTTTTAAAAAAAATGATAGGGAGATTAATGTATTTAAATCATGATCTGTAGGGGATTCCCTTTATATATCAGTAATATAAATTCCTATAGAAAAGATGAATATCTTTTAATTTTAATTAATATATTAGATCATTTAATTAAAATTATATTATGAAAGTGTAAAATATGTATGTATTGATAAAAGAGAGTCCAAATCACCCAATGTAACGACCAGAAATTTTGAATAAATATTGTTTACTAATTTCATGTGTTATTTTATTTTATTTTTATACTCAACAAAAATGTTTTATTTGATAAACATGATTATAATTAAAATGAGACCAGTGGGTTTTGACTATTATATAACCATCAATCAATATGACCACTGTGAACAAAATGTTTTGATTATTGTCTCTAAATATAAGTAATCTTGGTTAATTATTATAGAAAGAAGATTCGATGGCCTCACCTAGTAATCTTGGACCGATCGAAGCCCATCTAACAGAGCTTGGGAAGGAGGTAGCACCATTGGGCTTTGCTCTGGATCAAATCCAAGCCGAACTTCATCATGTGAAGCTAGAACGGAATCGCCTTCGTGAGAAGTTCAAACTGATAGAAATTACTACTCGGGCAATGTTGACTGAGCCGCCCCAAGCTTCTATCACCCTAGGACACCTTACTCTTAGGTCCTATGCTGGTATTATAAGGGGCTTTGTAACGAGACCGTAACTACCTTGTGTAATCCTTGTTTTAAATAAAAATTGGGATTTCTTCTTATAATGAAGTTTATGAATTTTGAAATGACCGGATAAATATAGTATGCATTTTTTTTATGAATTTTAGAAAAAGGATATTTTAAAAATGTTTATGTAAACCTTAAATAATTAAAAATGTGTAATGATTTTCCAAAAATGGTCTTCTACAATTATGTTCAGTACAAAATTTGGAGTCTAATAAGATCAACTTAATTTTTGATGAATAGTAAATTATGAATAGTGATTTTACGCTTAGGATTAGTAAGGTGACCAAATGGATTAGTAATCTCACTTAAAGAAAGTTTTAAAATAATCTAGGCACCTTGATTAAGTAATGTGATTCAATAAAATGGTTAAATAACGGTTTCATAAATTATTATTCAAGTATTAGTTTTTTCGGATGAATAGTGTTTTTTAATTAAAAATTTAATTAAAAATAATTAGAAAATTATTTTTATAAAAATGACTTTATTTTTGAACTCAGAGCATCGATATTATGTTAAGGTAATTTTTGGGGATTTTACGGAAAAAAATGAATTTTCGATGAATAGTGTTTTTATTTAAAAATTAAATTAAAAATATTTAGAAAATTATTTTTATAAAATTGATTTCATTTTTGAAATCAGAGCATTGATATTTGGTTATTGTGAAATTTTGGGATTTTTCTGAGAAAGTTGAATTTTCAGTGAATAGTAAAAATACAGTTTTAGGGTTTCAGTATGTTTAATGACATCATAACGGTGTCATGATGATGTCATGAGATCGTTTGAGGGTTGGCCGGCCAAGGGTGATGAATTATTGTTTTGGGGGCCCCATGTGGCCTAACTCCAGGATAAATGCCAAGGGAGAGCACATGGGTTTGAGAAAAGAACATGTGAGGTGTCCCTTGGCCATTAATGCTTTGTCCCCTCACTTCCCCTATAAATACCCACCCTTTCCTCCTTTATTTTTCACTCCCAACTCTCCCCCAACGATGTTCTGGTCTTCTTACCTCCCAAAGAGTCCTCCCAAGGTGCCCCCAAGCCCTCAAGTTCCAATCCTTTGAGTTTCAAGAGTCATGTTTTAAGGTAAGGGATCCGACCCCTCTCTTTCTTTTCATGTAATCTCTTTTATGTCATTCCTTTTATGCTCCATGTTTTTATGTGAGAGGATGTTCTTTTATATTCCTCTTACTTCCCTTTCATGTTTATATGATGAGAGATCCCCTCTTACTCTCATCATTTCATTTTATGAAAGTTTAAGTGAGTCGTTAGGCTGCAGAATTTTTAAGGGATTCTTTCACCCTTCTCATTCTTTTCAAAGTTCTACTTTCATATCAAGTCTTTCAAGTTCCTTTTTATTATGTTGGGGTATGATCTCTATATCTATCATACTGATCTCTTATGATCATATGATGAGGGACCCTATTTGATCTTATCAAATCTTTTTTATTGAAGTTTAAGTGACGCCGTTAGGCTGCCGAATTTTCATAAGAGAAATCTAATTTTTGTCTTCCTTCCATGTTTTTCATTTCAAATGGTATGTCCTTCAAATTTCATTACCATGTCAATATATCCTTTTTATTCTGTCCCCTACTGTTTCATGGATCATTTCTGAGTGGGTGATCCATGTCCCCTCTCTTTTCAATGTTTTCTAAAACCCCGAAACTTAGCCGTTATGCTGCAGAATTTTCGTCTCAAAATGCCTCTCTTTTCTCAAAATTATTTTATGTTATAAAGTGAATAATCAAAGCTCCTATTTCTACAGGGTTATTCACATATATATATATGAAAATGTTCTATTTTAAATTCTTGTATTTACATACATGAGACCCGCCTCCCCTTTCCATGGGTTTAAAGTTACGTAAAAGATCATGTCCTTAAAGCAGTTTTTAAAACGTTATGATTATGAAATGAAACCAATTTATTTTATGCTATATGGGTTATTTATGAAATGTTTGATGATGATGTATGTGGCTCACTTGATAATAAAGGCAAATTTAAGGGTGCGCCCTGATAGCGCTCCAATGCATTGGGTAAAGACTTAATCTCTAGAGATGACCATTTTAACGACGCCTTGGTGAATAACCTTGGTAATTTTTAACGACACCTTGGGGATGGACCTTGGTGAAACGAAACGATTGTCAATATTAAATGTTGCAGCCACATATTCAAGTTATGAAAAATGTTTTTTTTATTATGATGTATCTCATGATTTCTTTCTCATTCCTTAAAGTTTCTTTTCATGTGCTTATTGAAGTATCTCAAGTTCACTTGTAAAATGTTTCTCTTGTTTCCCTTACTGGGCCTTCTGCTCACCCTTTCTTTTGATGTATGTCCCCAGGTTATGAGATGCAAAATGAACATAGGATGAACTAAAGGAGAAGCCTTTCAAGTGTTTAAGAAGAATGTTTTATGTTTTTTTCATGTATTATGTTCCTGGTTTCCAAGACACTAGACCTTAAAGATCCTCAATTTTGTGTAATGTAATGAAATTTTATGTTATAAAAAGGCAGGATGCTATAGTTGGTATTAAAGGATGGTTTAGTTATTTGTGGAAATTAGGATATAAAAACATTAGGAAGAACCCTATAGAAAAGTTTAAATATAGGAAATCTTCCTGGTATTTTGGTGAGTATTGAGTAAGGGGTTTCCAAGCAAATACATCCCTGTCTGGATACGAGCAGGTAGAGGTGGCTCTGGCACAGATGTACATAGGGGTAAAACCCGAAAACACCGCTTTGAGCTAGACTCGAACGGGAACTGGTACACGACAACGGGCCTTGCTGCACTCTTGGTTACGACACTCCCGGGGGATATGCTTTGGTAAATTCATATGCTTAGTATGAACCATTGTTAAAGGATCAAAGATAAAATAAAATAAAGGTTCACATAAGAATATATGATCATGGATAACCTAGATGGGAACCTAGGGGATCACAAGTTAGGGTATACTTTTCAACTACTAGTTATCCTTATATTCTTTAGGTTTCTTTTATTGATTATTGGCTAAGTATTTAAGCCCCTAATTATAGTTTCTTTTCTTAGTTAATGGCGGGAAATGGAAGAACATGTCTCAACAACCAATGTGATAGGAAATGCTACGATTACCGTATTAAGATGACAGAGATTATTAGGGGATTAAAATATGATATTTTATTTTGGAAGACGTTCACTATTTTGGGGACCCTATATGATCGAGGTAAATAGATTACAACGGTATTTTCATTGAAGAGTAAGGTTGACTTATATTTTGAAGAATCGATGAATTTAAGGTGGATTTATAGTAATTTAGGTTACTTTTGGGAATGATTAACCTATCTTGGGTTAAATATGTTTAGATTAGATACTTTTGTTATAAGATGTTAGGAGTGGTTGATGTTGTTCGGAGATGAACAATGAAGTTTATTTTGGAATACTATGTTATCAAATCCTTCTTGTATTTGGGTTTCAATCTTAGTTTGGTTTATTTTGAGGAATTTTAAGGACCGTTATTTACGGAATGGACTATGATGAACTTTGGGTAGTACCATGGAACTTGAAGATTTAAAAGTAGTTTCCATTCCTATGGGATTATTTCTTTTTGAAGAGTTTTTTTACCTTACTCTTTCTGTTTTTGGGATAATGCTTAAAGATAGAAGAAATAGATAGTTGATCTTTTGTAGATTATGTGATTCTCTAGAAGATGATTCTTGTGTTTTGATGGGACCAAGTAGTTTTGAATGCTCATAGTTTAGAGAAAAGATTAGTTTTGGGTAGAAACTTATTAAATGATGAAACTCTACATGAAGGTAGATATATTTCCTTATGTTTTTGTTCTATGTTGTAAACGAATTCCTCAAAGTTATGAAAAGGAACATAAAACAAAAACGTTGTTGGTTTACGTTTCCTACTAGGTAATCAAAGACCGCTTGCACACATCATAATTTTGGGATTTTCTGGTGGTTAACTTCCTCCTAATCATGTTTTCTATCACTCTCCTTTAGGACGTGACCCCTTGTTTTCTCCTCCATGTCCATGTTTCCTACATGGAATCCTAGTATGAGTAAACTCGGGTGGCCTTTGTACTTCCTTTTCATTCTTTTAAAGTAATGGTGTCACTGACCCTTTTTCCGATGTGGGACTTTCAATGAAATTTCAAAACCCAATTTTTTTTTAAAATTGTGAGGACACAATTTCTTAAGGGGGGAAGATTGTAACGACTTGAAATTTTGAATAACTATTGTTTACTAATTTCATGTGTTATTTTATTTTATTTTTATACTCAACAAAAATGTTTTATTTGATAAACATGATTATAATTAAAATGAGACCAGTGGGTTTTGACTATTATATAACCATCAGTCAATATGACCACTGTGAACAAAATGTTTTGATTATTGTCTCTAAATATAAGTAATCTTGGTTAATTATTATAGAAAGAAGATTCGATGGCCTCACATAGTAATCTTGGACCGATCGAAGCCCATCTAACAGAGCTTGGGAAGGAGGTAGCACCATTGGGCTTTGCTCTGGATCAAATCCAAGCCGAACTTCATCATGTGAAGCTAGAACGGAATCGCCTTCATGAGAAGTTCAAACTGATAGAAATTACTACTCGGTCAATGTTGACTGAGCCGCCCCAAGCTTCTATCACCCTAGCACACCTTACTCTTAGGTCCTATGCTGGTATTATAAGGGGCTATGTAACGAGACCGTAACTACCTTGTGTAATCCTTGTTTTAAATAAAAATTGGGATTTCTTCTTATAATGAAGTATATGAATTTTGAAATGACCGGATACATATAGTATGCATTTTTTTTATGAATTTTAGAAAAAGGATATTTTAAAAATGTTTATGTAAACCTTAAATAATTAAAAATGTGTAATGATTTTCCAAAAATGGTCTTCTACAATTATGTTCAGTAAAAAATTTGGAGTCTAATAAGATCAACTTAATTTTTTATGAATAGTAAATTATGAATAGTGATTTTACGCTTAGGATGAGTAAGGTGACCAAATGGATTAGTAATCTCACTTAAAGAAAGTTTTAAAATAATCTAGGCACCTTGATTAAGTAATGTGATTCAATAAAATGGTTAAATAACGGTTTCATAAATTATTATTCAAGTATTAGTTTTTTCGGATGAATAGTTTTTTTTAATTAAAAATTTAATTAAAAATAATTAGAAAATTATTTTTATAAAAATGACTTTATTTTTGAACTCAGAGCATCGATATTATGTTAAGGTAATTTTTGGGGATTTTACTGAAAAAAATGAATTTTCGAGGAATAGTGTTTTTATTTAAAAATTAAATTAAAAATATTTAAAAAATTATTTTTATAAAATGGATTTCATTTTTGAAATCAGAGCATTGATATTTGGTTAATGTGAAATTTTGGGATTTTTCTGAGAAAGTTGAATTTTCAGTGAATAGTAAAAATACAGTTTTAGGGTTTCAGTATGTTTAATGACATCATAACGGTGTCATGATGATGTCATGAGATCGTTTGAGGTTTGTCCGGCCAAGGGTGATGAATTATTGTTTTGGGGGCCCCACGTGGCCTAACTCCATGATAAATGCCAAGGGATAGCACATGGGTTTGAGAAAAGAACATGTGAGATGTCCCTTGGCCATTAATGCTTTGTCCCCTCACTTCCCCTATAAATACCCACCCTTTCCTCCTTTACTTTTCACTCCCAACTCTCCCCCAACGAAGTTCTGGTCTTCTTACCTCCCAAAGAGTCCTCCCAAGGTGCCCCCAAGCCCTCAAGGTCCAATCCTTTGAGTTTCAAGAGTCACGTTTTAAGGTAAGGGATCCGACCCCTCTCTTTCTTTTCATGTAATCTCTTTTATGTAATTCCTTTTATGCTCCATGTTTTAACGTGAGAGGATGTTCTTTTATATTCCTCTTACTGCCCTTTCATGTTTATGTGATGAGAGATCCCCTCTTACTCTCATCATTTCATTTTATGAAAGTTTAAGTGACGTCGTTAGGCTGCCGAATTTTTAAGGGATTCTTTCACCCTTCTCATTCTTTTCAAAGTTCTACTTTCATGTCAAGTATTTCAAGTTCCTTTTTATTATGTTGGGGTATGATCTCTATATCTATCATACTGATCTATTATGATCATATTATGAGGGACCCTATTTGATCTTATCAATTCTTTTTTATTGAATATTAAGTGATGCCGTTAGGCTGCCGAATTTTCATAAGAGAAATCTAATTTTTGTCTTCCTTCCATGTTTTTCATTTCAAATGGTATGTCCTTCAAATTTCATTACCATGTCAATATATCCTTCTTATTCTTTCCCCTACTGTTTCATGGATCATTTATGAGTGGGTGATCCATGTCCCCTCTCTTTTCAATGTTTTCTAAAACCCCGAAACTTAGCCGTTATGCTGCAGAATTTTCGTCTCAAAATGCCTCTCTTTTCTCAAAATTATTTTATGTTATAAAGTGAATAATCAAAGCTACTATTTATAAAAGGTTATTCACATATATATGAAAATGTTCTATTTTAAATTCTGGGATTTACATACATGAGACCCGCCTCCCCTTTCCGTGGGTTTAAAGTAACGTAAAAGATCATGTCCTTAAAGCAGTTTTTAAAACGTTATGATTATGAAATGAAACCCATTTATTTTATGCTATATGGGTTATTTATGAAATGTTTGATGATGATGTATGTGGCTCACATGATAATAAAGTAAAATTTAAGGGTGCGCCCTGATAGCGCTCCAATGCATTGGGTAAAGACTTAATCTCTAGAGATGACCATTTTAACGACCCCTTGGTGAATAACCTTGGTAATTTTTAACGACACCTTGGGGATGGACCTTGGTGAAACGAAACGATTGTCAATATTAAATGTTGCAGCCACATATTCAAGTTATGATTTTTTTTTATTATGATGTATCTCATGATTTCTTTCTCATTCCTTAAAGTTTCTTTTCAGGTGCTTATTGAAGTATCTCAAGTTCACTTGTAAAATGTTTCTCTAGTTTCCCTTACTGGGCCTTCTGCTCACCCTTTCTTTTGATGTATGTCCCCAGGTTATGAGATGCATAATGAACATAGGATGAACTAAAGGAGAAGCCTTTCAAGTGTTTAAGAAGAATGTTTTATGTTGTTTTCATGTATTATGTTCCTAGTTTCCAAGACACTAGACCTTAAAGATCCTCAGTTTTGTGTAATGTAATGAAAGTTTATGTTATAAAAAGGCGGGATGCTATACCCAAACATGAGAATATTATTTATACTATCAAGACTAACCATGTATATATTGACAATTGTAAATATATCTTCATAATTTGTAATGGATTGAATATCTTCATCATTGAATTTGGATTCAACATGATTTTGTAATGGAAATATATGTTGTAGTGGATATGGCGGGGAGAATGTACTCCTAGATTGTATTTTAGTTTTATTGTTGGATTCACTATATGGCCTTGATTTTACCTACCTTTTCCCCATAATTTTATCAATCATTAATACCATACCTAACTTCATTCCATTTATAATCAATGATTATAGTTTTTTCAAATGAATAAATTTTTTAAGGAATAATTCATGTATATTTATATATTATATACCCATGATACAAAATATCAAATAGAATTATTGGCAGTTGTAATTTCCAAATCATTATGTTGAACATGAATCTTATCTAGTATTTTGGGATACTTTAATCCACACTCTCAGGTGGTCTCTTGGAAGTACATTACTATGTATCATATCTCCCAGGATATTATACATTGTACTCCTTATAAAAATTTAGTGCATGGGTATTGGTAGATAGAAATCCTCTAAAATTGTACCCAATAGAATGTTCATAATATACAGTTATTTTATGTTGTATGATTAACATCTGAGGAGAAAGTGTAATGAAAAAATTCATTAACTTTGGTAAGGTATTTTGTTGAGGGTAATATCTAACATCAAAGCATATGGGGTAATTTGGTTTTTTATATTCTTATTGTTGTTCCAGTACTGGTTCGCTTTGATCGATTAACATATGTTGGTCTACCAAATCTGACATAAAAATAACATCTTTCAATGTATCTATTTGCACCAGTAATCCTTTAATCATTTGATATGTATCTTTGTGTACTTTTTTCTTTAAATATGTTCGAGGAGAAACTCCAAAACATTCCCCTATAAAAAGATAATATTATTTCTGATTCATCAACTATATTAAATGTAGTATTTCTTCTAGTTTCATTGCTGATGATTTTTGTGTCTAAACCTATTAAAAACATATGATGATAAATATATATTTTTATTTAATATTGTTATAAATCCTAAAAAATTACTATTGTTTATTATTATCAAATGTTTCCCACATGAATTTTGTTTTATTATCAACTTGTTTTCGGTCCTTATTTACATGGGCCTCCTACCATAGCACATAACGTGGGATATAAGTGACTTCTGATTTTTATTCATCGATCTCCGTAAGAAAATATACATATTGTGTTTCATATCTCATAAAAAAATATTTTTAATTTAAAATAACTACCATTTATCCTTTAGTAAAGTGTACCCTCCTTTATTTTTGACAGTGGTATATTGGTTTTTATTCATGATTTATATTTTCTTCAATCCATATCAATTTCAATAATTATATTTTTTGAATAAAAGAGGATAAAATAAATAATTTCAAAGAAGATATTGTCGAATTCAATACACCTGAAATGACATCCCATAATGGTGATTGTTGATCGAATTCCATGTTTGATTTTTTATAGTGTGTGAATAACTAACTTGTGGGTGTGGAATTATATTCCCTTAAAAATATTTAAGATAAAACATTATAAGAATAGTTCAGATTCATCTATGGGATTTTCAAGTAGCTATTATGATATATTTCTTATAGAAATATTCTAAAATAGAAAAACTATGTATGGGATAAGGAAAATTATATATATATTTCATTAGAATATTTTTCCTAAAAAATTGAAATTACATCGTAATATTAACTTCATATCTTCATAAATTCATTCCTTATGGGACATTCATTGTGTTATGAATCTATATTAGTTGAAACATTCATTCTCGTTGTGACCACAACATAAATAAGGTTCATTTACTTTTTTAGGGTAAATAGGTTGGTCATGTTGACTCCCTAAAACCTAAAATATTATACCATTCCTTCCTTGAAAATTTTAATCAACACACCGATGCTACTTTAATCATGTTTTTTCATAAATATGTTATTGGTCCCATAATAATTTTAAGGTTTCTACATCAACTATATTTTCATTCTTTTGATTTGTAAGATCACCATTTTATGAAGTTATTGTCTATATAATTAGTAAACAATTTTATTTATATTAAGATAATACATTAGAAAATAAAAATATTTATGAGGAAAATCATAGTATATTAAAAAATAATATCTTTCTCATTGAACTCTCTTTATTTTCATTAATTCATAAATGGAATTGTCTCCTCTATCATGAATCCAAATAGAATATTTTTGGTCCCCTATAATGTATAATTGATTATATATATTGGGACCATGATGAAATTATGGTTATCTCCAAATGAACGGGACATCCTTTATTGAATTATCATATGATCCTAATGTTGTTTTTGTTACAAGTAGGAAAATTACGAAATTCATGTTTGTTGAATCTGAGACATAAAATACCATCACATCTTATGATTCAATAATTAATGGATCAAAATTTTCCCCTTACACCCAAAAATTAACCTTCACAAATCACATTCCATCAAATATCATTGCACTTTTATTATTAACCAATTTTCATTTAAAAATCTTCACATAAAATATTGAATATTAGAACACATATATTTGTTAAATAATTCCTAAATATAATGGATTCACATAAAATTGATTTATATTGTTTGAACTTGATATGCTCATAACTTCTCTCATAAGCTCAAATCCACTATTTTTCATCATACTATGGTAATAAGGTTCTTTTTTCTAGAATGTAAAACCATTTATTAAATAACTATTGTAATATATAATAATTTTCTTTTGTCCCCTAGGAAGACATCTATGTTATTTCAAAATTGAATTTAGATTTTCAGAGACACCCTTACAAATATGATGTCAGAACCATTCGATAAACTATTGATTATGTGTATTTTATATCCATCCTTTACTAATTTATGTATTTAAATGTCTAATAATTTCTTTCTGGTATTCATATGTGGATCAACAACTAGAATATCATGATAAATGTAAATGTAATATTTCTCTTATTCCCTGATGGAAATTATAACAAAATCTATTTAACAAATCCACTCACCTATAAGGATTCCTCTATGAAAAGAATTTGTAGACTGATTCAATTTCTATCTTATAGGTAATCGGTATAAATTTTAACATAATATTCCACAATATATCATTATCCAACACAACTTTATATAAAAATTTGATTCTGGTAGTAACCTTTGAAAATATTCTTATTCTATTCAATGGGTTATATCCATCTGTAGAATATAGGAATAAATAGTCGAACCACTCTAACCAAGTGAACCTTCATGTGGAACATTATTTCAAGGAATTATAGTCATAAGAACATAATTAATTAACATAATATGACTACAAACAGCTTCGTCCTTATTGGAAACTCTATCTAGTCTATAAAATTATTTCATTAGGCTCTTAAAAAGAAGGAAACTATGATTAATATATGTCTTAATTTATTTAGAAAAATGAATCATAAATAAATATACATCACATCATGCATCAACACATGTAATCCATGTGATTTTAGTCCATACAACTTCAAATTAGTCATTGAAATGAAATTATTGATATCTGATGAAAACCCCTGGAAAATATACTACATTAAAGAAAAAAAAAATTGGGATTTTGAATATTTGGATATTGTATAATCTATTTGGGGAAGAAATTTTCAAATTTTAACCTCATCATTGATGACTCTTCCCTTATACCCATGTCAATCATTTCAATCCAAGCCTCAATGCCATATTTTTTTAAAGAGCATTTATAAACATTCTTATAACACCAACAATTTATTTTTTTCTAAATATATGACATTAAGGAAATATCTAACATAAATAAAACTAGTATGATAATAAAAAAATAATTTATCTCTTTTTACAACATAATATTATATGTTTTTTTGGAAATTGTTTACCAAAAAGTGTTTGAATATCGTTTACTTTATCAAACTATTGAAAACCCATTAGTGGATATAATATTGACCCATGTTCAATATTCCCATAAAACACTCACTTTTGGGAACTATATTTATATCTCAATGTTAAAAAATTTCAGTTTCCAAAAATCACAATCCTTATCGAATTTTTCAACTGAAATGTGTTGGTGAATTATTCACAAATGGAATACCACAACATTTTATTAATGTTATAGCCAGAGAAATTTCCATAAATTGGAAATTAATTTATCATCCCATAAAACATGACCCTTTATGTAAATTATTATCTAATATGAGAATTATAAATTATGAAAAATGAATCCCACATCAATTTTTCAAAATTAATTAGTGGATCCAAATAGATATCAATATCATTACAATGTTTTTTAGGTCCAAATATATATATATGAAATCATTATTTAATTGTGATTCATTCAAAAACATGGAAGTAAATTATAACTTTCCAACATAACTATCCATGTTATTTTATTACACCACTATACACCAAAAGAATTTATCCAGTCTATAGATAACACAAGATATAATTTTATCAGCTCATTTTAAAATTTAAGAGACTGTTAGTTAATTTTCTTCAACTGAGGAATGTATGTTGGAAGAAATAGTTTCTCATCTTTAATAATGATATCTACATTCCATTTTAATAGTATCTTAGTTTATGGACATACAAATAGTTTTATCGGTTGTGAACATATAGGAATATACTACACAACTTTTTTAAGACTTGATTCATCTTTCTAGCATCGATTAATACCACATATACTGTATTTCATGTTTAATTCATGGTCATTTCTAAAAATTATGAAATCATTTCAAAAATAATATAATTTTTATTGACCATGTATTTTGACAAGGAGTCTCATACATAATTACTATAAATTGATGTTATATACAAACATATATAGAAACAGCGTATAAAAATAATGGTTTTAGGCTAGTATATTTCCACATGTCAAAAAATAACATTTTGAGTATGATGCATACACATTTATATCATTAAGATATATCCTCTAAGTTACCGTCCTCCCCTGACACTTCCATCCAATATAAAAAAATCCTCCTCCGATGACCCGGCCACCATACCTCTAATCAAATGCGGCCACTCCACCTCCCCACTAAAACTTCTGTGAGGTAGCCTCCCCAACAACTCCTCCACCAACCCACCTCCAATGCAGCCACAAAACCTCTCCTACAATAATTCTCCTCTAATACATCTTTGACATAGCTCCATCATTTCTATGACATGGCTCCGAAATAGCTCTGATGTATCTCCACCTTTATCTCTACCTCCACCTTCACCATCAACTTTTCATTTAACATCACCTCTACATCATCCTTATAGATTCCCACCACCTAAACTCACTATATGGTTTCTCTTATGTTCTCCATAATTCTTGGATATCCACCACATTTCATCAATTGAAAATATATGATCAACACTTCTGATTAGTGTACTATATTTTTTTTAATGATAATTTTATATTTGATCACATTTCCATTTGAATTATACTATTGGGGTTTTTATTAACACTAATTTTCTCAAATACACATCAACATAATCATGTTATATCCTATAATATATTAACCTAGATTGTTCTAATTCTTCACATGACCTCTGATTTCTTCCGCCAATATGGGTTTTTTGATTTCATTGAATGTAAAGAAGTACATCTTCAAACCACAACTTTACCCCAAACCCTCAACACCCTTACCCTATAGTATTATTCATAAATAATTATATTCAACTTCTAATTGATATTAACATTTTATTAATTTAAATTATTATAATTTATAGTTTCTATTTGTAAATTCTATATTTCTCAACTTCCCAAATTCAGACATCGTAATTTTATAGGGTATTTAAACACTTTTAACTTCAATGTTTTCAATGTTAAAATTATTTATTTGAAAAATAGATTAATCTAAAATAAATTATAATTAATACTTCACAAAAAATTATTCAGTGTCAAATGATTATTTTTTATTAACTATAACTTGTCAAAAAAAAATTTAGTGCCTCTATTAAGTTTAAATAATCTTGATATTTTTACCTCTTAACTACAAACTTTAATCCTTACTTAATATTATTCTTTTCCCATTAATTGAAAATATCTATTTTTTTTAAAATTGGTCACTATTATAACGAAGTTATTTATTTGATTCATCTATTATCATCTATAATAATTTGGGAATGGATCACTTCTCACATTTTTTTCATCAATAGTTTCCTATGTATCTCAAAATATCAACGTGAGGTAGTGTTGAGATTGATAATGGAATATTATTATTCATGAAATATATTAAATTGTGTGAAAATATAAAATTAAAATTTTATTTATCACAGATTTGTTACCTTTTTTAATAATATTATACATGTGTTTTTATATTTATGGAATCAATGTGTTTATATCATTTTTCATTATATCATAATTAGAGCAAATTTAATTTCCATATATTTACTTAAGTAGTGGAAACCTATTAATTATATTTAATTTTCTTTTAAACTATTTTATTTTTACACACATTACTATGGTTAGTGATTCATAAATTAATAATCAAAATTAATATGTATTTTTGTTTTAAATATTTTAAAAATCCTAATACATGTTTATCATTTTATTTTTGAAATTAAAAATGAGTATAATATTTTATATGATAGTAAATATTATTAGTGGTATTATAGGTTCTTGAGAAAAAAATTTGTTATTAGGCCACCAGTTATCCATTAATTATACTTCCATTCGAATTTCTAGTTTTAAAAATTATAAAAGTTAGTTTTAAAGTGATATGTTTAAAAAATCATCATAATTTACACTAGATTAATTATATTTTTACTCTATTGTTCCAATGATCAATATAAGGTAATTTAAATATTTTTATCATCTGCTCTTAAATATTTATAGTTAGATCTCATTTCAATAGTTATATTATGGAATATTGTCAATGAAATTAAAATTATTTATGTATTTTATGCTATTTTCCTTGTTAATTTTCATTAATTATATTATTTTATCTATAATAAACTTTGCTAAGATTGAATTTTTTTTATTATGAATAAATTTTTAGTTTTGATGGGATCCCATGGGTTGTACAATGAATGGTCGTTAATTAATTTTTTATATTATAAGTGGTATAATATGTTTATATAAATTCAATATTCACTTTGAAATTTATTCACTTTGAGTTTCTATACATGTGAAGTTCAGTAAAATAGATAACATTAATACCATATTTTGATTGGTTCCACATTAGTGCTTAATTATAAATAAAAACAAATTATATGCATAATGAAATAAATTATGATATATATAACATATTTATAATTATTTATATACATAATGAAAGAAATATAATTGTTTACATCTATGTGAATACTCAATTATACTATATGAATTTTTTTATGTTTTTAATAAGTCATTCATATATTCATTATATTAATTTTTTTAATTTCGTTGTGCAATTAAAATTTACATCTAAATGTATTTTTTATTGTTTATTTTTTAATTATGATATTTCATATTTAATTTTACTATATTTCTTGTTGAAATAAAGTGAATTTTGAGAGTGGAATCTGAACATCTAATATTTAAATATTTGTAATATATTATTATGTTGACAAAAATATTAACATACAAAATAAAAAATTAATTCCATGTACTAGTAGATTAGTTTCATAACAAATTGATATTTCTAATCTTCCATTATTTATTACAATGTAACTGGTAATCTCTTTATATGTGGGAATCATTTTTCTGAAGGTACTCTTGAATAATAAAATTTGGTCATCGGACCAGATACATTATAATTTTTTTAAAAAATATTGATGACATTATGATGTTTCTTAATTCTATGTTCTTAATTAATCAACACAACGGTATACTTATGTTGTTATATATTTAATCTAGTAAAATATGGTAATATTTAAGGCATTCCACTTAAATCATTTTATATATTACATTTCAATGTTATTATTATAGGGAAAAAATTTATTTATGAGAAACAACAATTTTTTATTTATATATTTGAATTGTACTAACCATTCTAAAAAAATTAATAGAATGTGTTTTTCATGTTTCTCTTTTTTTCATGTGTAATATTTATTTCATTTCAATTCTCAATAAATTAATATTATTTATTATGTTACATATAAAAGTATTCATGATAATATTATATGGTAATTGGTGTAGGGAATATATATATATCATTTACTAACTTCAACCATGATTTGTAGGGATTGATTAGTTGATTTCGGGATGTGCTGTGATGTTTTATGATTCAGAAGACATAAAAATGGATTAATCTAGGTGTATGATGCAAAATCCATTTCTTATTACTGTCAAGACAATTGGTGTAGATTATGTTATTTTATACTACACTTGGAATCCAGTGAATAATGAAAATGACAACATAGGTAATCATGAAAATGTCTATTTACAAATTTTTTTCACCATAATAGTGTACTGAAATCATATCATTAGTCTTTTATCATAATCATAATGTTTTAATCATCCCCTCCATTTTTTACAAAATTTCTTATTAAAATTTTAATTTAATTTTTATATTATTAGATCAGCCTCTATATATTCATCTTCCCAGTATGTTTTCCTTTAAATTTCATATATCGTTATACGATTTTTGTGCAGTAACACTTATAATATGCCAAAAAATATTTTAACCCTTTCTTTCATCATGATGGTGTTGAAAACATTAATCAAACTCCCAAATCTAATCTATTTAAAAACATGTATGTATTATTATTTTTATACGAATGATTTTATTTTTTACTCAGGATATAAATTATGAAATATGTGATATTGTAATTCAAAATGTTATGTTGTATATTCTATTCTTCGTACTAATAAAAAAATTATGTTATATCACAACCCTAAAATACATATTTTTTCCATATTTTGTTAGAAAAATACGTATTCATCATTAAATGAATAAAAAATATTGGTATAAAAATAAAACTCTTTTAAAATTATTACATTATTGAAATAATAAACTCATTTAGTTATTGTAGTTAAAATAATAACATCATTTGGATTTTACTATTATAGTTTGTAACTGTAATTCATAGGTCATTGACTATTATTTTGTCATAATAAGCATAGAAATATGGAAAAAACAATCTATTGTTTTTCCCCATGATTAAAAATATTAAACATCCAATAGATCATTAGACTTCTAAACGTGTTTTTTCTTGATTGATAACGAAATTATTGTTTAAGATGGATAGAAAATTGAATCCTAATTTGGTGAATTAATCTCAAACATGAATGATTTATAGGAACTCTTAGGCTATGTTATAGGTACTGTATAATGATAGGAATATTATTTTCAGTGGTGAATAAATTTATAGAAAACACATAGAGTTCGTGAGGTGTAGGACATATGATTGATCATACTAATGTGTTACATTGGTATGCTTTAAATGGGTTTCTAAATGATGGGATAAATGTTTAAGAGGAATGTGATATTTATTTTAAGGGGGAAATAGGTTCTGTAATTCATGTTATAATTGAATGTGTGATGTTTTTCCTTTACTGTGTTTTAAGGTGTGATTTACATGATGAATTTATATGCAATATAGATGGAAATGAATCCATAAATGGTTTTGTAAGAAGAATAACTGGTTAATGGTTTGTTAATCAACCATTAACGAAAATATAGGATATTGAGACCTTTTTATAGGTTCTTTATGTGTATTAGGTTTCCAAAATTGTGATCATTATTATAGATAAGATATATTTATTTCCATGTTGATTTCACAAGAAATACACGAGGGATGAATTGAAAACATCTATTTTCATGGTAATAAATGATGTAATATATTTTGTTTTCAGTGATGTATGATATGTTTATCACTAACCATGTTGTTATATGTTTTTACCATGGTAATGTTCAGATTTGTGTGGCTTATATTGGGTTGAGTTGAGAAGCACCATTGTATCTCATAATTGGTCCTGATGGTAATTGACCCTTTTTGGTGTTACACTATTATTTATATATTCACATAATAACTCATTCGGTTAACAAAGGATGTTGGGATCTTTACTATAGATTATGTTATCATTCACTATAAATAACACCTTTTATGTAAGGAAATTGATTTCTTGATATTTCCAAATGTTCATTTTTACAAACCACATACTTCTAAACAACATATGTTATAATAGGTCATAAATCTGATTATTCATGATCATGAACTTTAGGACATCACCTATGAAATCATCTTACCTTATCATTTTGAAATCAACATCAATTAGAACTATAAATTCCACTCCAGTTTCATATATTAGGATACAAAAAATCCATAATAGATATTAGTATATGTTTAAGGGCAACAACTTCATGTAGTTTTCAATATTTAATGAAATTTAACAGTCTCTTGTATTTGTATTTCTATTTTTTATAGATTTCATTTTATATAATTTCTTATACACTATTTATTCGATGTGTTGACTAATCCATGCGGTAATGTTAGTACAAATTATTCACTATGTAACCAGTTACTCTACTGTAATTTCAAAATTCTTATTGATATATTTGATATCATCAACAAAACGTAGTAGTTTTATTAGATTTTATTTTAAAAAATTGATATAAATAGAACAAAATATTTCATATTTTTGTTTCTTAATAGGACATGGTCCTTTGATAGTTTGAAAATAAATATCTCATAATCCTAGGGTATGAATGATTTGACACTCATCCTTATCTGCAATATCTATTTTCATATTATATTTCCCTTATATAATAATTTAGCATAATGTAGATAGTAGAAAATATTAATCTAAAACTAAGAATATTTCATATATCATAACTGTATATGTCTTTAATTACACTTACATAAAATCATTAAAAAACTATAAATATTGATAAAAATTTATTGAAAGAATAATATTTCATTAATTATAACTCATTATCATTGATAACAATACAATATAATTGATTTTGTAATT
Source organism: Viscum album (assembly GCA_963277665.1). NCBI lineage: Eukaryota > Viridiplantae > Streptophyta > Magnoliopsida > Santalales > Viscaceae > Viscum > Viscum album. Next base: position 436,452,231 of record OY728161.1, read on the forward strand.
AACATGACTGTTATATTCAATTAATTGTGAAATTACAACTATGGTTAAATACATGGAATTGTTTTAAAAAAATTTCATGTGTATAAAACAATTTTCTCATGTTTTAAACATTAAAAAATGAAAATATAATAATTTTTATTTTGTCAAAATTTCACCCTAGTAAAAATTTATTTCGATCAAAAAAATCAAAATTATTTTGTTTGACACACATTCAAGCATATTGTCTCCTAATTTGATGTGCTTTCAAATTATTGTATTATATACTTTATTTAGTAGTTAATATTTTAACAGTGTATAAACTCTATTAAGAATTTTTTTTCTATTCATGAATAATTCAATTAATTTTTCAAGATTTTGAGTGAAACTAATAGTTTGTAATTATTGTGGATCAATCTAAATCATTATGCTTTAAAAATAGGTCATGTAATTAATATCAAAAATAGAATTACAGCAAAGGTATATTCGCAATCATGTAACTCTCCTATATCCTCTATATTATATTTTTCTTCTAGATTTTATTTTTTTACTTTCATATTAGGTTTTACATTATAAATTGTTATGTTAAAACATATTAGGAAAATTAGAATTGTAGATACTGAGGAAATATCCTCTACTACCCTATTAAAGCTACAAGGAAATTATATGAATCATTTAGGTGAAAAATAAAACTCTAAAAACATATACCTTAGTGATATAACATATTTAGTTATACTACAATGACCTATCCCAAATTTCTATAATATATAAATCATTACATGTGAACACATTTCACACCTATTTCATCAATAGTACATCTAATTTGAGGAGTACCAAGAATTCAAGGGGTTGAATATATACTTTATATGAAAATACCCCTCAACCTCAACCATAGGTAGTCAACAATGGATAATGGTGAAACATTCACAATTGAACCAATTTTTTTATTTCATGGAAACCAGGGGAAATAATTTTTTTAGGGATGATATCACTCTAAAATAGCACATATTGGAACTCTGCTTGATCGTGCATTGATAACTAATCATGTAGTTTTATAGATAATTATACAAATGGAAAATGTATATATAAACTTAATGATACCAAACATTCATAGGGTCACTCTATGATACAATCCTTCTCATAAGTTATAAAGTGGAAAACATACCTACAAATGTTACAATGTGATGGCCCATCCCACAATGAAACAATTTATAGAATATGATTTCAATAAATTCATTGATATGTAAATAAAAAAGATAAATATCATATCCAAATGCGCCACAACAAAAAAATTGTATTCCATTAAATACTAAACATAAGACCTAGTTTTTATGTGATGTTACATCCACTCTCCTTGTTATGTCCACATCCAAGCCACTCAATCCTCCCAAAAATTCACCATTATGACCTCGAATCAACATGTATCCCCACTAAACTCTACATGACTTGATTCATATTCCTATATGCATCTCCCCCAAACATATATTTCCTCGTATCCCAAAAAACACCCTAAAACCCCCCAATATCCCTAAAAACCATAACCTCTATTCTAAAAAATTAAAATAATAAAATAAAAAATTCCCAAAATAATATCTAATACATCAAACATTACCATCTCCATGGAACATTGAAAACAATTATACCGCCATAACAAATGAAAATTCCAGCCAATCATATTAAAAAAGAATCTACTGGTTGAACACACAAAGTATTACAAGACCACGCCTACCTAAACACCACCCAATCCATCATATAAAACATCCTCTAACCCCTTGTATTCTCAAAACAATATCCATGAAGAGAATATAACTCTTTAATAATCATTGAATGAGTTTTTACACTAATTCCACCTCTATCTTGGATCATGATTCATAAACCCCATTTATTGTGACAAGCTTGTTAAACAACATATATGATGGATGTAAATGAATAAAACCATGGTTATACGGGTTATGTATTAAAATGACATTGTAAAAAATATCATGAAATAACTATAGAATATATAATTGGATAACATTATCCATGTGTGAAAGGAGGACTATAAGAGTTGACATTAGAGTTTTTATCAAATATTGAGATTACCCTTGAGGATGATGAGTTTAGGTGGGTTCAAAAGCACTAAAACCTATTAGTATTAGACATTACGGAAGGAATTGGTATTTAAAACACAAAATGTGTGTAACCCAATAAATATATTAAGGTGAAGATAAATCCCATTAGAGTTTACATGGAATTAGTTTGGTCCAAACATTTAGCTGACTCAAGGAACGGGATTGATATAGCCAATATGAAGTGTATACAGTTGATAAAATCCCACCTCATTATTATATATTGATGCATCCTACACAATTATATTTCCATGGTTGATTCATAGGGATTATTGAATCAGTTTTATGTAATTATATATTATAATGTTTATATTCTCAGAAGTACTAAGATCTTGGGGATGTCGACATATATTTTATAGGACACTAAAATAAGAACAAGGGTACAATCATAAGTTGTAAATTTTTCCCATTTAGAGAAGAACCGAGGTGCCATTGTTCTACCTATTCCACATTATACTCTTGTAACGATATATTTAATCAATTTAACATTGTTTTCGTAAATTATATAATTAAAGAAGAAAATAAAATGGTGCATGTGGAATGTGGAGTTCACATAATTCATATAGGATGATGAGGTCGATGAGGTCAATTCATTGGGTACCTAATATTATTGACCACCCCCGCCATTAATGACAAAACATACCTATACTACCTAGGATACACCACATTCTGTCTCCCAACCGCTATTGAGTATGTAATTTGGGATGCATTCTAGTACATGATAGGGCTTCGTATACTGATCTATCAATCACTCCATTTATTCAATGACCCACAACCTATTCCACCTCACACCCCAATACCTATACCACAAACCCCATCTACATCATCCACAAAAATACCCACCACATACCTCCATACCCAAACCCAACATTTACCAAATATTTCTATCTTCTTCCGCCTCTAACATCAGTCCACCTCTATCCCCATATGAGTTTACATTTCAATGGATAAATATCCCCATTCTATTCACTTCTCATGAGACAATGGATATCTCAGTTAATGTCCCCACCAAATGTCAAATAGATATTGATACCAAAGGATTGGAATGTGTAATAAATATATGTTATCAATGATATTTGAATCATTGATTACAGTACATGGATCATGGATTACCTACTGATCTACTAGGCATGTAGCACATGATAATGTTGAGTTTAGCCCTACACCAATTGAATCCCCTACCACAAATATAGCCTCAAATACTATGTTTCCAAAAAAATTTCATTTTTACTAAGATGATAATTGAGATGGCCATTGAGACATAATCCATTTTAGTTACCACCACATTTTTTTCTATTCTAGACTAGTTACTAAGATCATCATTAAAGAGGCAGGATCCAGCACCGAGAAGGATCCCGTAACCAAAGATGCCTCCATATCACACCATTCCCCACCATTAACTATACCCTAGCCCCACACACCACATATATACCTCCTAACGTTGTGAGTAACATTATATTCACCATTGTAAATACCTCTCAACAACTTTTATATTCCTCAGTATCCATTTAGAATCTAATAAAAGATATTTAGAAGATTATCCAATGGAATTACAGGTCATAATGAGAGGATTTAACCTCTATTATAATAAATTTTACTAATTCCACCATGTAGGTAAATAATTAAAATTAGGTGACAAATGAGGATATTAATGGTGTCTTAGGATTTCTCCCTCTCTTAAATTTTGTGTGTGGACACTCTCATTTATATCTTTTGCTCGAATTTTTTAGATTTCATGTATTACTATAATTTTAGCTAATTGAATATATTATTTATTATTTTAATTAATGACAGAGATTGGATTTCAAATATCCTAGTAGCTATATTGTTTTTAGAATGGTTTCCTTGTATTTTTTACCAAACCCATTCTATAATAGAGAATTTAATTTACATGAATAAAATTCGACAAACACTAAAATCAATTAAAGTATTTAACTGCTATTAATATATCTATGGAATAAATAAAATAATCTATGATAATACGAAAAGACTTCTTGAGCTTGTTATATTATGTAAAATACCAAGATTAATCAAAAATTTTAATATTTCTTGATCTTATATGTTTTTCGTCCCTTGGTAGCCACTACTGGAATTATAATCCCATGGATTCCAATGTCTCTTCATATAAAATACAAATATTACATGGTATGAAGTATATTCAGGATCAAAATGTGGTACATAGGGATAGAAAATGATAAAATTTATTAGTGGATACAAATTTATATGTGAAGATTTATCATTTTTTATTAGAAAAGGAAACAAAATAAAATTGCACGAAGTCATGAAACAATTTACCATTATAGACGGCTCATAAGGTTTTGAATAATCAAAATGATGGGTATGAGCTTGCTGTTGATATATATATAATTGGATGAAAAATACTAGAGAAGAAAAGAATATACATATAATAATAAAATGATTATAACATGAAAAATTTTATTTCAATACCACTTTAATATTGTAAAAAAAATTCACAAGAAGATATTCTTAATTTCATTCCATTTCATCTGAACAATCTAACCTTATGTTTAGGCCTTGATAAATTTACACTTCATATCTTATTATAAGAAATAAAGGTGAATGTTTTTATTCTCAAACCCTAATGAATCATAAGATCCCAAAATAGATTGGTAAGTCATTATATATATCTTTAGTTACCATTAAAACTCTAGTTATTCAATATGGATACATCTTCATATTGAGAAAACAAATATCTAAACCACATTAAAATTTCAACATTTACCATTTCATATATGGTTAACCTTGTTATCCATTTCAATGTTCAAAATAAAAATATTTATAAATAAGGTCAATAAATTTCTCAAAATAATATTAACATTGATCTCCCTTATATTATAAATCATATCCTGATTGTCACATAAAAATAATGTGAATACCTTAATCATGTATTCTCTTGAATTATGATAATAACATGAATTACCATAAAACCTTTTTGAAAGAATACAAGCTTCATCATTTCATTCATAACACACTTATAATTTTATATATTCATTAAATCTAAAAATGATGTAAAATCTATCCATGTTAGCATAAACAACATTGTGATAAAATAACTAATTAGTTCAATGTAAATTGGTACTATGAAATTTACATATTAATATCCAACATATTTATATCCCAACAACATTTTATCAACATCTAGAACAAATTTTGAGTCATATACCCTTAATAAAAAAATCACCTTGCTATTAAATTTCGTTTCTAGTACATCAGTGTCATTAAAAATATAATTTCAAATCCTTAACAGAAAACTTATAATGAAAAATAATTATAATATTCATAATCTAGATAACATGATCATTGAATTCCAATACATAAATTCTTCATCTATCACACATCTTTCTAAAACAATTAACTAATATTTATCATCATATTCTTTAACACTTCATTCTATTCACATGAAATATATAGTCTCTTTATCATCAGAAATATAACAATCACACTAGCCACATTGATGATTCTTTTACAAGATTCCCCTTTAGGACTTTTATTTTCATAATACCCATATATTCTACATTTAAAACATTCTTCCATTGATAAAAACTTATGAATTCCAATATTCCCAACCATATTATTAAATAAACTCTTCATTTTTGACATGACTCGTCCCCCGGGGCCTGTGCAGTGACTAACCCAAGCCCAACTTCCACAGGTCAGGGGTTGGAGACTTGAATCAGAAATCATTTCCCTAAAATGGAAAGGAATTTCCTCAATTCTGCACAAACACACCATCCAAGAACAGAACAAGATGAAACCACTAAGTAAAACTGCATTATTAAAAGTGTGTACCAAAAGAAAAGAGGGCCGGAATACAATCCCAATAGAAAGAAACAACAACAACAGAAAACATCTTTTGAGATCATCCACCATGGATCCTACCAGAAGTGTAAGTACAACTCATCTCCACATGTCCCCACGTCAACCAGTCCCCTCGGTGTACCACCTGATCATGGATCCTAAAGTCTAAGACAAACTGCTCATTATCTGTACAAGACACCACAAGGTGCAAACAAATCCCATGCAAGGGTGAGTATTAAAATACCAAGTAAGGACCCTGAAAGCCTAGAAGGTCTCTCTGAATTTTACAAAGGAAAAACACAATGCTTGATCTCAATCACAAATCACAAAAGAAATGACTCAGCTCAAACCAGTTATTCAACTCATATAATGGGAATAAATATTACTAGTCTTAAGATATATCATTTTATTCCGTTATGAAGTTCCAAAAATGAACCACAAAGAAGTTGTACCATTTCCGATCCATATAGGGTCATATGTCATTGATCCACGGCGGGCTGCTCTACGACTGCTCCTTGTCGGGTCACACACTTCTGATCCATATAGGGTCTCTAGAATGTTGATCGACATAGGGTCTCTATGATGCTGATCCAAATAGGGTTTCTATGATGTTGATCCACATAGGGTCACTATGATTTTGATCCACCCTGGGTCTCAATTAGGTTGATCCACACAGGGTTTCTATAAGTCCGATCCACATAGGGTCGCTCATAATATGATAGCTAGCCACATTATTCTCCGCACTCAGTGTGTTTGAGTTCTACAGTATCTGATCCTCAAGATATCTGTTGTGCCTAAACTACAACAACATTCCAAAATTAATTAACCCAATAGACCATAATGTCATAAGGGTCCCAACATGACATAAGGCACATCAATCGGATGCCTGGTCGGTGAGTTATAAGCATTTTATTACCGAGGGCCCAGTTGGATCTGGTTTTTATCCAACCCAACCATACTCTAACCATATCCAAAACATAGGTGTATTGTCTCAAAAGGACTGTCTCATTCCATGAATTTCAGCACTATAAACGGTTCATCATATGGACATTTGGTTTGCGAGATACAACCTTTTAAGCGTATTTGGGCTGAAAAGGCTATGGGTCCAGTCCGACCCGGTCCGACCGACCAGACCCGCCATGACCAGGGCCAACCCGAACCAGCTGGGCCACCCCGAGTGGGCTGTGTCACAGTAGGCTCGGCCCGCTGGCTAGTGCAGCCCTTAGCTGGGTGGCTCGAGCAGGGGGGTGACTCCTCCTTCCCGAATGGCTGGTAGCCATTCGGTTGCAATGGCGGTGTCACGTAGCACCACTTACCTATCAGAGGGACGCATGAGGTGTCTTTTCTCTTCACCGTGGCTCCCGAATCCATGCAAACTTCCACCAATGCAGCCGTCAGGCCCTGTGGATTTCCAGGGCTCGATGGCACCGCTTCCCTCTATAGCGCGCGATGACGCACCTCCTTCAACCACCTTGGCTGGCCGACACCAGCCGCCACCATCACCTGCTGACGCCAATCTCTAATGCCACCCTAACGAAACTTATGCGGGCCACCTAGTGAGCTATGGTGGACCGTTTTCCCTTCCGAACATGCCTATTGGCCTCTCAGGTTGCTTCCATCACTGCATGTTTCCCTAATTCAAGTTTCCATCGAGTTCCAAACATCTTCCACAAAGAACGTGACAGAGAACGAAGTGGCAGATGGTCTAGGACATGTTCGTTTTTCCCGTTCCCTCCATGTTAGAATAATATCAATATAGTAGTAATTAAATCCACATATATAAACAAAAACTCGTTCAATACTTCCGTAACAACCATCTGCAATTTCAATAACGAGAAAAAAAACAAATTCTTTTGAAATATAACACAAACAAACCCTACCCTAGATTCGGAAAACTGGTCGCAGTCATGGAAGAAGAATCAACACATTAGGAAGTTTTCAGCATTTGTCGATCCTAGATAGATTCCTCTATCATTGTTGTCCTAGCCTCCATTCTTCATTGGCGGGAGATGCTGTGACACTTTGTCAAAAGTTTCTCCCTTCCGTCTCAAGAACCCAAACCCAAGCCTCAAATAAAAATAGAGGAAGGGTGATTAATACATCGAGAGATTAATGTAGTTCATTAATAAATTAACCTCTTAACAATCAATAGTGTGGTTACAATTCAGAAGAGTCAAGATTTTAAATGGCTTCACAACATAGTGGTCCCACCACTGCTGCTAAATAGTTGGTGGAAGAATAAAATAACATAATTATTTTATTTCATTATTCTTAAAAAAACTGTAAAACTAATTTTTTTCCCCGACCTACTACGGTCTATGTTAAGCCTCTTCTAAGAAAATCCTGGTGCTGCGGATTCAGCGGTGCCTTTGGATTTCAATTCTGAGAAATGGTTCAAAATATAGAAAATTTTGTCCGAACGTATACTAAACGTACCTTAAAAAAGTTGAATTTTTTTTTGGCCACACCAGTCCTGGAAATCAAGCGTTGTTAATTTTTTCTGAATCGTAATAATCTAAAATATTTTAAAAAAAATTAATATGGAATTTTTGGGTATTTACATTCTCCCCACCTTAGAGATTTTCATCCCGGATAGCTATAACAAAACTAGGGGAAATATGGGGGTATTGTGCACGTATCTGAGCCTCCTGCTCCCATGTGCTCTCATGGAGATTCCCATACTACAACAAACTCATACCATTGGAATTGACTGTACATGAATGTCCCACTCCTATCGATCCCCTATCTCCAATGGGAACTCTGCAAACGTTGCCTCATCATCGGTGTCCATCTCGTCCAATTCGATAATGTGCGATTGATCATTAATGTACCTCCTCAATTGAGACACATGGAAAACATTATGCACCTGGTGCATCTATGGTGGATGAGCAAGATGTTATGCCACCTCGCCTATTCTGAAGAGGATCCAGAAGGTCTGGTAAACCTCATAGATAGATTGATTCTCCGAACAAACCTCTGTAATCCTCGACGGGGTGAGACCAGTAGGATGACATGGTCTCCCTCATCAAACTCCATGGTTCTCCGTCTCCTGTCTCCATAAGACATTTTCCAGCTCTGTGTAGTCTTCATCCTCTCCAGGATGATCTGCACCATCTTCGTGGTAGCTTATAGCAACTCTGGACCCATAAGTGTTGACTCCCATGGGTCTGTCCAGCATAGTGGTGATCTGCATGGTCACCCGTACATGGCCTCAAATGAAGCCATGCCGATGGTGGAGTAATAACTGTTTTTGTAAGAAAACTCCACTAGTGGTAGGTGGTACTCTTAACTACGGACAAAATCAAGTACATAAGCACAAATCACACCCTCGAGTGTCAATATGGTCCGCTCCATCTCACCATATTTTTAAGGATAGAAGGTGGCACTCCAACGTATCTCTGTCCCAAATGCCTCTTGTAATCCCTTCCACAAGATGTTTGTAAAGCGGGTGTCGTGATCTAAGACGATCATCATTGGCACCACGTGAAGTCGTACAATCTCATGTATGTAGAGGTGTCCCAATCTCTATACTAATCCATGCTCTAGGATGTGTAGGAAGTGGGCCGACATGGTGAGTCGGTCAATGATAACTTTGATAGAATCATGCCCCCTGGACATACGTGGTAGCCCTTTCACAAAGTCCATGGAGATAACATCCCACTACTACTTTGTTACCTCATGTGGGTGTGCAGATCCTACTGGGATCTGATGCTCGGCCTTCACATAATTAGAAGTGAGGCATCGTAAAATGAACTCTAGAACTGCTTTCTTCATCCTTGGACACCAGTATTGACATTAGAGGTCTTGGTACATCTTCACCAATCTAGGATGCACCTCCAATGGGGATGTATAGATCTCCATCATCACCTACTCTTATAGCATCACTGTTACAATAGTGCATCCTCTGAAGAGGATGACATGCAACCCACCTTCATAAAAGCCATCAGGAGTCCATGCTAAAGATATCTAAGGATGTTGGTCCTCACATTTAATATACCAAGTTGTGCCTCCCAAACTCACATATGGAGTGGTGGAGTGATAGTCATAGTCTGGATGTAAGATGATCAATCACTATCCTAAAAGGATATTTGCAATGTGGCCATCTGCTATGTCGCCTCACTCAGCAACTACTGAACAGACCAACTTTTGCCATGATGGTATGGTTGGCCGACTCAAGAGTGATTAGTTTCAAGCTCTTATGCATGAGTTTATCTCGTGATTCCTGTGATTCTTTTTTCGCTGACCAAGGGTAACCCCATTCCAATCCTACGGACATACCACATCCTTTTTCCGAAAACTGTCAATATGAGAATGAACTGTGGATGACTGGTCCATACACAAATTGACATCGTAAGGTCTTGACGTTGCCACCATGAAGTTCCAACATAATGTCTTGCCTCAAGGGTCTGATCACACAGTCGACATAAATGTGGATATTTACTCCCCATTCATAGGAATCTCTATACATAAGGTTCAAGTCAATAGTTTAACTAGAAACTCTAGGTCATGAACAAGATTCGTGACAAACATGAATGATCAGTACCTATGTATATTAATTATGGCATCTATTAGTAGACCTAGAACATACCTCGAATCATTTACACAACCATTGGTTCACACACCTTGACCGTATACAGTTACTCCCTTCCTCTCTCCTCCAGCCCCCTGAGCTTGGTGAGGACCACATTGGGGTGGTGGTTGTAACCTATCGAAATGTTTACCACCTCATTCTTCTATCCTAGCTTCTATTTCGTGTCTGCTGCCCTTCAGATTCATCTGACCCTATCACTTCCTCTTCCTGAAACATTTTACACACCCAGGTCTCTTAGATTGGAGTCAGTTTCATACTTTCCCACTTCTATCATTCACTGGTTGTATCAGCACAACCAAAGAACATAAAACCACAAAGGTTCTCTATTAGACTCCAACATAAGTATGAATGCATAGAGGAATTGTGTATGCTCATATTTCCGAAAACACATCTCGCTCAGAGGTCCGAGCCCTGTAGTATTGTTTATATCATATTCATCATGTACCTAGAATGATCGGTACGCCTTGACAATTACTCATCTACCGACATGTTGTCCAGCAAAATATTATGAATCTCTTGAGAACAAAAACCCCTTAGCTTTTCATGGAAAATACACCCATATATGAGGAAGGTTCTCGAACTTTGTCCACAGAAAAATTCACCTCATCATAAGATAGGGGTAATCCAAACCCTGTCATCATCCTGGTGATCCACGTAGAATGCTCACTTCCAGGACAACCATCTGATATAATGGTGCCCTGGCTAAATGGAATCTTGGTCACCACCTCAAGCCAATCCTTAGTCGCCTCTAATTCGGGATTTCATAGGAAACTGAGGGGTATCTATCACTAAAACTCATGTAAGGAACCTTTAATACATGTTTCCATTACCGGTGTCACTGATAGTAAATATTGACCAACGGGAAATGGCATCACCGGGACACTGCCCGAAGGTACCATCTTGGGCAACAGTCCTTATACTAAAGCCTCATCACTCTGTGGACCATCCTCATGGTCACTCATTGGAATCCTAACTAGTTGTCTACATGGAGTCATATTGAAAGATAATGAAGATATAACACGGTTAATAAGTTATACCACGTGAGCTGACTCATAGAGATCAAGAGAAAAAAACCTTTTTTTAAATACAAGAAACTAATGTTTTCCTGTACCGAGCTGGAAAACATAACTCAGGGTCCTGGTGTATGGATAATTTAGTTACCGCACCAATGATGGACTCCCTAGATTGAAATTTGAAATCAATACACTTAACACTATTTCCCCAAAACTAAAACAACAGACTCCTGGTCCTTGTGGTTGGACTGACCACCCTCAGATACCACTTTGTCACGATATATCCCCTGAGGCTCATGTCGTGACTACCCCATGCCTACCCTCCATATTCTAGTGGATGGAGAATAGAACTAGAAGGAATTTCCCTAAAATTGGAAAGAATTTCATCAAACATGTACAAACCCACAGTCCATGGACACAACCAGATGCAACCACAAAGTAAAATTGCAGTAGTAAAAGTTTGTACTGAATGTAAAGGGTCCGAAATACAAGACCCACTGAAAGATACAACTACAATAGAGAAAACTCCTGAGATATTCCACCATGGATCCTACATTAATGGTAGGTATAGCTCATTTCCATAGCTCTCCATGTCAACCATTATCCTCTGTGTACCGCTGGGTCCTGGATCTTAAAGTCTCAGCCAAGCTGCCCATCGTCCGCACAAGATTCAACATAGTGTGGGTGAAGCCCGTGTATGGGTGAGTAAAACACTACCCAGTAAGGACCCCAAGTCCCCTGAACATCTCTTTGAATCTACAAAATAAAACCACATATCATGATCACAATCACAAAGTAAAAAATCAAATCACTCATCTCAAACCATGTGTTCAACTCAGATATTGGAAATACAGACGATTAGTCATAAGCTATATCATCATATTCCCTTAATAAGTCCCACAACAGAACCAAGAAGAAGTTATTCTGTTGTCGAGACACATAGGGTCGTATGTCTCTGATCCATGACAGGCCGATAAAAGGATGGTTCTCATCGGGTCGTGCACTGTTGATCCACACATGGTCGCTGAAATGTTGTTCCATAGAGGGTCACTATGATCTTGATCAACACAGGGTCTCTATGATTTTGATCCACATCGGATCTCTATGATGTTGATCCACACAGGATTGTTATTATATTGATATCCATCGGGTCTCTATGAGGATAATCCAAACAGGGTCTCTATAATGCGGATCCACATAGGGCCACTCTTCATATGACAGCCAACCACAAGATTCTACGCACACGGTGCTCTTGAGTTCTGTGGTATCATCTCCTCAAGATATTGGTCATACCTAAACTTCCACAACATTCCAAAAAAATTTAACCCAAAAGGAATCCATTTCGTAAGGGTCCCAAAACGATGGACGTCGCCTTAATCGGATGCCTGGTCTGTGAGTTATAGGAATTTTAGTGCCGAGAGCTAGGTTGGATTTGGGTTTGATACAAACTGGCCATACTCCATCTATCTCAAAAACAGAGGTGGAGTATCTCGAAGGGACCATATAGTTCCATGAATTCCAGCACCACAGAAGGTTCGTCAAACAGATATCTGATTTGCGAGATATGGCTTTTTAAGCGTATATTGGACGAAAAGGGTCCAGGTTATAGTCCGACCTAGTTGGATCGACCTGACCCACCCTGAACTTGGGAGACCCAACCCAGTCCGCTACTAAACTGACCTGGCTCGGACAGTCTTGGTCGGAACGAATGGGATGGGCCGCAGACTGGACCGACTTAATAGCGGGCGCGGTACCGCGCAGGGGGGGGGGATGGATTACTCCCTCTTCTTAAATGGATGAAATCCGTTCAGTTTCAATGACAGTGCCATATTGAACCGTGTCCCTATCAATGGGACCCTCATGGCATGGGTCCCCTTTTTCATGGCTTTGAAGCCATGTAATCCTTCAATGCAGCACAGGAAGGCACGCCACCTTCCACCAATGGTGCCGACAGAGGGTCGACCGCCCTTGCTTACCACCGCTGATTAATGATGTAGTTCTCGATGACACGCTGACTACTTCCATGCTGTCTAGCCGCCGCAGCACTGATGTTGCACTGACGGAAAATATGTGGGCCACCGGGTGATATCTGGTGGTCCGTTTTCCCTTCTTAATGCACATACATGCTTCCTGGGTTGGTGTTGTTACTACGTTCCTACTAGATTCAAGTTGACATTGAGTTCAAACTTTTCCCATGAAGAATTCAACAAAAACATAAATGGTGGTGGGTCTCAGCCTTGTTCATTTGGCCCAGGCCCTCCGTGTTAGCATCGTATCAAGAGGGTAGTAAATAAATCATCAAAGATAAACTAAAACCCATTCAATACTACCACAACAACCATATGAAATTTCAAGAACAAGGAAAAGAAAAAAAATCTCTTGAAATTGAACATAAAAAACCCCTATCTTGTATTAGGATAAGACATCATGGTCATGGAAGAAGAATCCATGCTTGATGAAGCCGTCAGCGTTTATCAATGCCAGATAGTTTCCTCCAACATTGCAATTCAATACACTGTTCTTCATTATTAGAAGATTTTTCAGCACTTCTTTAGAGGTTCCTCCCTTCCATGCCAGGAAACCATGCCCAAGCCTCACTTAAAAAGAGGGGAAGGGGGATTAACACATCAAACGATTAATGTGGTTCATTAATGAATGAACCTCTTTACTCTCAATGGCGTGATTTCAAAACAGAAGAGTCAAGACATTAAATATATTGATAACTATGTGGTCCTGCCACTTCCTCTCAACAGCTGGTGGAAGAATAAAATATCATTTTTATGTTATTTTATTATTCTTAAAAATTCTGTAAAATTAACTTTTTCACCTGACCTACTACGGTCAAAGTTAACCTTCCCCTAAGTGAATCCCAGTACTGCAGATTCTACGGTTCTCTCATATTTCAATTCAGATCACCAGTTCAAAAGATATAAAACTCTTCTTGTACGATTACTTAACGTACCTTAAAAAAAGTTCAAAATTTCATTCAGGGCACAGCAGGTCTTAGAATCAAGCAATGTCAATTTTTACAGACTCATAATAATCCCAATGAGTTTTAAAAAAATATATCGAATTATTTGGTCTTTAATTTATCCCCACCTTCGGGATTTTTTCCCTTAATGCAACAGATAAACTAGGGGAACAAATGGGAATTAAGCACCGTCCATTATTAATATTCATATATGACTGTTTAAAATCATTTTTAACCATTTTTTTTACCAGATGAATTCAAAGTAATATTATTTTCTTTTTCCAAATGATGTACTTTGTGGATATTCTATTAAAAGTAGTGAAGGAATGTTTTTTATCTTATATGGAATGAGAAGAGTTTCACGCCACCCTATATAATATTTCATTTAATGAATCAATTACAATTTTAAAATATTATTCTCCAAGGAAATGTTTTCCGTAATATTTTTGATGTTATTTTACAATAACTAGTTTAAAATTGGGAGTGTTATATTTCGAAAAACTAAAAAGTTCAAATTGATATTTCAAAATCATTTTTCTTTATATGATGACATATTTTGACGTTACTCATTGTGAAAAGGTTATTTTCCAAATGAATAATTTTAGTGCTATTTTCCACAAATAAAACCACTATTTCCATTTTTATGGTTATATATTAATAAGAAATTGGGTTTTTAGTGGAAATGGATATTTCAGTATCCAGAAATGTTTTAATGGGGTAAAATAATAGTTTATGTTTGAAATAATATAGTATTATGTGTTTTATTCTATGTTATGTTTTTTGCGATATTTTTATGATGATAGGTGAATTTTTTATAAACCATGTAAGGGTGGTTATATTATTATCCAAGGATGGGTGGTTACATTATTAACCAAGGATAGTTGGTTACATTATTAACAAAGGACATGTGGTTATATTATAAATCATGTATGGGTGGAAAAATTATCAACCAAGGATGGTTATTTACATTATTAACAATGTAAGAGTTGGGTTGTAATATACCTCTAATCTATTGGATATGTAATTTTATTATTTGTTTATTCTAAATACGAGTTGCAGTTAACCCATTAGGATTCTACTAGGAGACAGTGGGAATATACTACAATGGTTATTTCAAGAATATTTGTGATGGTTATTCATTTAGTAGATATGATTTTTAACATATGTAAATGGTGTAAACTTAAGTGTGAAGGTATTCCATGAGTATATATGATGGCTACCACATGTTAAATCATGATTATTATTCCATATGTAAGAGTGAAAAGTGTAACTATAGAAAAAATCATTAATGAAAATTTTAAATTTGCAAAGAAACCTTTAAGGGTTTATTTTGACCAAATTAATTCTAATTAAATGTTTCAAGAAAAAAAATTCGATAGAAGATGATAGCTTCGAAAATAAATGGGTTTATTTTGATCCAAAATTTTATTTTAAAATGTGAAATGTTTTATAAGTATTATTGGACATGCAGTTTATTTGATTATTTTATATAACTTTCTATGTTTTTTATGTTTATCCCATGTTTTTAAAAGATTTTTTTGACATGTTCTAAGGATGATAAACGAAAAATAAGAATCCAAGAAGAAAATTTTAAACCTTTTTCATATTTTTTTCTAATGGATTTATTTTGTGGGAAAAATAAATATTGAGTGGAAGTGTGTATGATGTAATTTATGGGTTTTTTATGTATGATTTATTCCTTATTATCAAAAATTGTAATCCAAAAGGGTATAATGGAATGAGTGAAGGTGAAATATAGTCTAAATACCCCTGATTATATGATGATTAAGGATTTCTACTTATACAATTCATCAACACAAATAACCATGGTGAGTCCTTTTGTGACGAGTCAAGTTAGTCATCGCTAAAAATAATTTTGGGGAAACCATTTATGAGAAATCTGGATATTGATTTCTTGTAGTCATTAAATGAGGGGTAAAAGTGACCCATAATATTTTTTGTTTCTATTACCCATCACAAATAATTCTTTTTTTTGTATATTAATGTCTATCTGAATAGTTAGGTATTTTTGATTACTTTAAAAGGATTCCAATCCATCATAAATAACACACCACAAATTTCAACATTTCTCATTTTGTTACTGAAATGATTTCAATAATATAAGCTCAATTTCTTGAAAATGTGGAGAATAATGAGAAATTATTAAATAATAAGATAATGAAAGGTTTATACCTCCACAAAAAATGATATTTAAAAAAAATTGGGCTTTATACCCTTATATATTAGTTTAACCATACCCCCATGCAAATTTGTTTTAACCGTAACCATGTTAACGAAATCTAACTATTTTTTATTATTCATTATGAAAAAATTTAATTTAACCTTAGAAAATTATATTATTAATTATAATTAAAAAAGGAATCTATTTTTCTAGAATTAATATATTTTGGTTGAAGAATTTTCTTTTAAATTAATTCCTAAAACACTACGAAATACCATTTTCAGAAAAATTGCATTTCAAATTAAAAAACATAATTTACATCTATTAATTCCTTGTAAATAAAATAAAATGAATGTTAAAATATTTTCATAAATATATAAAATATAAATTTAAATAAAAAAATTAACTAATAGAGTTGAGTTTAAATAATTAACATAAAAACCCAGTGCATGCTTAAAAAGGGATTTTAAAAAAATTTGTTTCGAAGACCAAACACATACTTATTGGAAAATCATTAATAATTTTGATTACTATTTAATTAATTATATTATTTATAATTAATATTTTTTTAATTTAATATCAAATCCAAAATTTAATGGGAATTTTTAATTACATTGAATAATGAATACAAATGAGAGTTGTACAAAAATCATTATTTCCTTAGTATTCACTAAAAATCAATATTTTTAAAAAATAATAACAATTAACCCTTTAACAATATTGAAATGTTTATTTGAAAATTTGATATTAATTAAATCAAATCAAATTTCTAAAAATGGAAGGAATTAATCAATATTTCCTTGGAAAAATACAATGAATACTATTTTTGGAGAAAGCATATTATTGAAAAATAAAATCACTTTAATGAAAATTGAGTACTTCTGTATTATGAATTATTAAAAAAAATATTAATTATACAAAAAAATTATTCATGTTTTTTTTCTTTTTTTGGTCATTCCTAATCATCCTGGAAATTTCATGGCTAGGTTATAATGATCACAATTAATTAGTAATTTTTTATAGTATATCACAATTTGATTAATGACCGAGGTACATGTCCAAGAGGATATTGAGTATAGTATTCTATTAAGAAATATTTTTGGAGTGTTACCAAATATCACTAAGGCCATAGTGGATTCTCTCAATAATTAGTTCGACAAAGTGATTAATATAGTCTGGCATTTCATGTAGAATGGCATAAATATGCATTTATTGATTTAGGGAAAGAGAATAAATAATTTCACATGGGCCATTAATATTATTATAATCTATAGATAATTATATATATAATTTAAAATAGGAATATTATGATTTAATTGAAATGTGGTAATCTCATGTGTAGAAATTATTTCTTTTCCATAAATAAATAAATATATTTTTATTCAAATAATATTTAATATGTCATTTCTCACCTAACCATTAATCTCAATCATCCAATCCTCTAAAATATTTATCATAACATTAATAATGACTAATTATTTATTTAAATAAATATCATTTCATTACTAAACAAAAAATATATAAACACTTTATTCATTGATTTAATTAAAAAACATTTAATTAATAATGAACGGAATATTTATGACTAAACTAAAGAAAAATAAATATTTTAAATTTAAATAAAAAATATTATATTCAAATATTTAATTCATATATAATTTAAGTTAAATTATAGATACACATAGTGTGTGACCCTATATTCAAATTGCACATGGGAATTATGCCATCAAAATCCAATGTTCATGTTTAGCATCAAGGAACACATAAAGGTGCACATAAGGAAAGGGGTCATTTCTACAATGACATAAAACATCATATAAATTCACACTATATAATATAATAATTTTTTATATATATTTATAATCAAGGTGGTTTTATACTTGTGTGATCAATATATATGGAGGATGTATATTTCGTTGACTATCTAGAAATAAACTCACTGATATAACACCATTCCCATAGACTTATTTAGGTAGTTTCATTACAATAAAAGGTTAAACATATTTACATCCTCTAAAATGGTACATCACAAGTCATACCTTATATTACACATTAATACATGTCACTCAAGTCACACCCAACATACCATACATCTCAAAAATATATGTCATAACAAATTTTCATGTACATCAATATATGTGAGTCCTTATACATATTAATAATAATATTAATCTATAAGTATAAATACACATTTTTGGGCATTGGATCATCCAATTAAACATTTAAATACGAATTAACTACAAGTTGATCATGTTCTCATATCCTCTTATCTTTAGATTACCAATGGAATACACCATGAGAAAATGTCCCAGTGTCGTATGAGTCTCCACCTCTGATAGAATATATAATGTTTTTCATATTAAATGATACCATGAACCCACATAACATATATTTGAGAATACTATTATCATAGTTAAAGGGTATCATACTAGAAGGGAACATCTATGACCATTCAATGTTATAAGTACCATGAAAATATTTTCATATATATTTTCATGTAGAAGAATACACATTTTGTGATACGAAATTTATTAATACTCAAAAACCATGAGAACTAGTAATCATATATTACATATAAGTTTGTTCTGGAGAACCTGAACTAATATAATATAGCATAAACTAGTGGAAACTTCAAACATCTTTCTATCAAATAGATCTCATCTATATTAAAATTTTATTGATATAAGGATTTATTCCCATCATCTATCATGCTCCCCTTTGTGTAAACTCTTGTCATCAAGAAATATCTTCTTTGAGAAAAATCCACCAAGATATGATATATCCTATATATTTGTTTAGTCTATTTATATGACATTGGATCCATTTCGAGATCCACTGTAATATAATTATTTGTGTATACAAAAAGAGGGTATCTTCTTCATGGAACCAAATAAAAAAAATTATGATGTTTTGTATCAAAACAACTTAATCTATTGCATTAGAATCTACAATACACATATAATCCAATATATAATCATCCACAACTGGATACATTTTGATCTTTCACAAAATAAAAACTCTGTTTTGAGTGAATACATGCCCATTCATTGACTATAGATCATTCAAATATTTTTGGAATCTTGCTTCAATGAATCCATCAAGGACTAGATCCTCATCTCTTCTATATACTATGAAGAAATCCTTTGTTTGTGTCAAATACATATGGATAGAAATAATAGTATTCCAATGATTTTTATCCTAAATATTATTGATATCATCCATCCATGATCAAGGTGTATGCTACATCAGGACTTACAAGTATCATGCCTTACTTAATTGATTCTGTTAGATAATTGTATTGGATTTGACTCATACTATATATCTCTCTCTATCAATATGTATCTATGGAAACATATTATTAGTGATATGTATTCTATGTTTCACTTGGACCAGTCCCCTATTGGATTGTACGTTACTAATTTTATTTTGTATGTCTTCAATGTATACACCCTAACATAGTCTACGTCGACTCTTGGGTCTATCACAAATGATATCATTCCATTATTTGTTGGATAATTAACCAAATTTTTTCATAGAAAAGTACACATTCAACCAGTACATAAATAACTATAAGACTGGAATGTAATTTACGATATGAAATATGTAAAAGATACATTCTATTAGGAAAAATATATCTCTACCAATAAACCACATATAAAAACTTGGATCTCATTCATTCCCAATGAAGACAAAATATATTATAGCTATATAAAGCCATATTTTCAATGATATGAAATATTTCTTCACCCCATGAATGGATATTTGAAATCAACATACCTCTTTATAATTATTTAGAGCGATGAAAATTTATTTTTTAGTTATATAGACATTCTACACAAGTTTCTTATTATATAAATTTATTTTTACATCCGTTTTTCGAATCTCATTATCATTGAAATATTTTATAGAATGAAAAATTCGGATAGATTTATATAATGTAATAGGGGAAAAGTTTTTGTTATAATATATTCCTTTATATCCCTGGAGACTATTATACACAAGCTATATTTTTGGTACTAAATTTACCTTTTATATCCAATTTCATCATAAATATCGATTTAAACCCAATTTGGTTTACCTCAACTGGAGAATCGACCAAAACCAAGGCATGGTTCTAATACATAGAATCCATATTTGAATTCATGGATAATTTCCTTATTTTATAATATAGGATCTTTACTCTATATGTTCTATAAATTAGAACATTGTTTTCAAACAATAACGATTCATGATCATTAGTGAATAGAAAAACATGTATTTCAAGTTCTCTAACCACTTGGGTACTTATACACATAGCCTATTTCTCTGGAACAACCACTTCCATGGGGCCCCTTGAAATCGATTCTTATGTAAAATCATTTGTATCATGAGCATGAAAAAAAATAAATTCAATCTTTCTCCCACTATCCTTGTAAGGATGTGTTCCCTCTCAGGAAACATGTCATGTCCTGTTATAGTTAACTTCTTTAATTAGGGTTTATATAGTTAATGTCCCATTTTATCTATGTGATATACTATAAATATAAAAAACATGACATTTTGTTCTTGTTTTTTTCCTCATATATTTGTAGAAAATTACTCACAAACCTATACATGTATGTTTTACTATGTAGATTTCATTCTATACATTAACTTATATGGTATTTTTTGTCAACATTATTTAGAACTGAGTTTAGTGCGTATGTTGTAGTATGTAGTTTATATCCTCATATGGATAAAAGATGATTATTATAAACACCGTTAATATCACCATGTCCAACAAGGTGTGGTTCCTCCTTTCAATTACATTATTCCACAGTGGTGTGTAAGGATAAATAATATGAGTGAAAATTCCAAAAATAGGTTATTAATCAATGAAATAATTGGTAATATACATTCTACATTGATTGGATTGAACTTTTTTATCTTCATAAAATGTTTATTATCTACTTCATTCATGAATTACATTAATTTATCAAAGGATTTGGACTTGAAATTTTTTAAAAATAGTCATTTGTATAGATACTTAATCATTAAAACAAAAAACAAATTATGATTACACTCCTCTAATATCCACCAGAAATGGTCAACACACATCATTGTTTACCAATTCTATAATATCTATGGCCCATTCATCCTACCAACCTAAATATTGTTTTTTTATTATGTCATATAAAAAAACTAATACATTTTTCAAGGTCCTATATTTTAGATGAATGTAAATAACTCTCTTGATATCATTTTCAAAATATATTATCATTTAAATGAGAAATTATTTTATTAAAGGATTGGGTGTTATATGAGTCATGTGAATAAGATTCTATATCAATATCTAACACTTGTTTCATGACATTTCATCCAGAATGATCCTTATTAAAATATATTACCCCACAACATATTCCATCATTATAAAATTACCAAATTTCATTTTCGATTTTGAAAATAAATCATTCCATATATTGGTAGGATACAATCATTATAGTCACCGTAATACTAGTAACATTATTGTAATCCTTTAAAACCAAACTCGTCCAAGTTTGAAATGCATGGAGGTGGTCTACTATAGTTATGGTAACATTTTTTTAAGAATTGGGAGTTCCATCTCTCATATAGAGATATTCTAATGCATAATTGGTTGTTGTATATGGATATAGATATGAGAATAACACATTTTATTTATTACCCATTATATAGACATGGGATGTTTATAATTGATAACAAATTATAAAAGTTCTTCTCTTAATTAATCAAACCAGGTGAAATTATTCTTTTTGTTTCCTATCTTATTCCATAGAAAAATATTGCATCATTTTCATTGAACTACCATAGGAGAATTCACTTTATAAAAATATTGTACTTAGTGGCCTTAAACATGGATTTTTTCTTACATCGGTTAGAATTGTTCTTCCCCTTATTAATCATAATAAGCATATTTTTTTGAATCATGTACTTATCTAACTAGTACCCAAACCCATGAATTTGTACAGTGAGATCATTTTAATTAAAAATTCCCAAACACGTACAAATTTTTTTCAGTTATTAAATGATTAGACAAATGAAATATAGAAATTGAATGAAACGTAATGGTAAATAGTAATTGATATTGATTGGTTGTTGGAAATCTGAACTGTATGTGGAAGTTATATGAGGAGACACATTTCCTTAAATTCATTCTTTATAGTTTAGTTGTAGAATGGACGCACACAGAAAATAAAAATACTTCCAGCATATGGTATAATTATGTCAAATATAAATTCATATTCAAAAGATTATTCCTTGTAAAGAATGGTCTTATGTGGAAGATTATAGAAGAAGATTGAATGAAGAAGTATAAACTCTATTAATGTTTCATGGTTATAAATGTAAGGAGAATAAACATTATAATCCATCAATTTCCATGGATTATATAAGGATACATAAAATATAAGTTATTATCATGGGGAGATCGATATAAGATGAAGTATGTAGGATATGATTAAAAGAGATGAAAATGAAAGGATAGAATGTAAAATGATTTCATGAGAGAGATTATGGTCATCATTAGTAGAGTGAGATAAAATGAGGCTGAAGAAGAAATTAATACATAAGAGAAAATAAAAAAATGTTCTTAAAAAATAACATTTATATATATGGAAAATCAATTTTTCCAAATCATTCCCATAGAAGATATTTCTTCCCTTAAGTAACCCAGAAAAAATAAATTTTTATATTAATCAAATATAAATAGAAAACCCAAAATTTGGATTTAATTCATTACATGAAGTTATAATCTATGAGAAACACTAAAATAAATAATGAAAATCCATTACAAATGTTATATTATCAGTATAGGTTGAAATTAAATAATTATATGAGTGTCAAGAGAAACAAATAATGTGGATTATGGAAAAAAATCCAATATGGGTTTTTAGAAAAATCAACATTCCTCCCCTCAGATGAAGAACCAACTATATATTTCAAATTTATGTCATACTCCTCCTTAGTACTGTAATCTGAAATAAAATTTCCTTCAAAATCTAGTTTCTATTCATCAAAGGGAAAGTCATCCTTGTCCTGTATCTAGATCATTAGGCAATTTATGAGGTCAGAACACTTCAACTAGAAGGGGACAACTGTCCTTAGAGTGGTTTCCATAAAAATCAGCATTCCACCCTTCACTGTACGAATCACATGGATGATTGCGTCCTTTTTTATGTTTCAATCTACCATGGTATGCCGATCCTCAAGCTAGTATGAGCCAAAAACCAGATTCTGTTCATATGTCGGAATGTCCTCATTGCACTGGATCTTGGCCTTCACACTGGTCGGTGTCATAACTCTCCACCTGGAGCAGAACTTCCTTCTCACCAGGTGTTTATGTAAATATATGCTTTCCTCTGTTCTAGAGGAAGGCATGATTCTTTTTTATGTCACTATATTTTGATCTACAACCATCATCGTCGGCCTTGTCATGGATTTTTACTATAACCTTGTCAATGGATTCCGTGCTTATGACATCAACAATTATGGTCTTATAGTAGTCAAATGTTATCATAGAGACCTGCATCAGTTATATCACCACAACAATACATCACAACCCCAACAATGGATGTTCAAATAACATAAATAAATTCCATCACATTAATAACTTCACTACCCAAATGTTGCAGAAAAAAAGGAAACTAAGCTATATTAGATACGTGCAAGTATATCAGGTTTCATTAAATCCAATAATAGTAAAAAGAAACATTTTTCATTGTATGATAGAAGGATCCTTCTACTGGACACAAAAAATATGATCAGAAAAAATCCAAAACACTATCTTAGGGAAGATATTGAATGAAAAAATCGAGAAAATAAGAAGATGAGGTCAGTAAAATAGAGAAATATTTCAAACTAAAAATTTAGATTCATGATTATATGGACTAAAATGTAATTGCATCACTAACAGAAGAAATTCCTTCTGATTAATCAATTTCATGAACACTCTGCAACATGTTTCCTTCAATTCAGATAAATCCAAACGTTATTTTCTATCATTAAATATGTATTAAATATTTTTAGGGAACAACTCACGAGAATCCATTTGAGAGATCAATCTCATATTCAAGATCCCATAAACCAACAATTTTAATTTTGGATAGAATGTGAACCTGATTCACATACAACATATGTCTTTAATGTCTCATGAAAATGATAAATTTGAGCCTCCATAGACAAAGTACTGAAATTAGTGATAACAAAAATTAAAGGTTAAGTCTAAATCATATATCATGACTCTTTATAGCACCAACATATGACAATAATCACATACATTAGTAGGATACTCATTCTCATATTGTTTTTGATAAATGAGGTGATATATCGCCTATTGCTTCTTTAGTCAGAGACTCTATGATCAAAAATACATTACTCATTGGTTTTAGAAGATATCTAAATCAATTTTTTTACCTAGAGTGAAAGGAAAAGAATAAAAATTAACATTTTCAATTTCTAAGGAATATCATTGGCTCTAGTTCATCACCCAGTAGCTTATGTAAGGGTGACATCATCTGAAATGATGGAAGGTGCACCCAATACCACATAAGCTGGAAAAGGAAACTTGGAAAAGGCATCGTTATTAGGGATGTAAATAGAATGAATATATTCCAGAAAACTATCAACGTTAAAAAAACAAAATACTAAAATACGGCATATTTTGTTGCCATGCACGCATGTATAATGGGTAAACATATTTGTACCTTATATTTTTAAATTTAATCATTGTACATATAACATATCTTCTGAAAAAAATCTCCCATGATTCGTTCCATACAACCTCTACAATGAATGACAACATCATTTGAGAAAACAATATTTGTAACATATGATAAAACAATTTCCGCAATGAATCTCATGTTTCCCAAACATATTCTTCTATTATGGCTTCAATAAACTAAATTTCATCTTGAGGGTAATGAATCATAGAAACATATGAGAAAACAACATGTGTAGCATATGAGAAAACAACATGTTCAATGAATCTCATGTTTCCCAAACATATTCTTCTTTTATAGCTTCAATAAACTCAATTTCAACTTGAGGGTAACATTTACGATCACCTGGATTGAACATATGATAATTTTTTTAACTAAATGTGTTATTAAGACATCATTAACATTAAAAAAATGAAATACTAAAAAAGGAGGGAATATTCTGTTGTCATGCGTGCAAGTATAAAGTGTAAAAATATGTGTAACTTATATTTATAACCATCATTGCTGTATATACAACATATCTTCTAAAAAAAGATGCTATGTTTCATTCCATACAACCTGTGCAATGTATGATAACAACATGTGATTAAAAAACCTATGCAACATATGAGAAAACAACATGTGTAATGAATCTCAAAGGAAACATTATTAGGGATGTAAATTGAATGAATATATCCAAAAAAATAAGTAATGATATGAAATGAAATACTAAAAAAGATGGAATATTTAGTTGTCATTCATGCATGTATAAGGGATAAAAAAATGTACCTTCTATTTGTATCCTAATTCATTGTACATATAAGATATATTCTGAAAAACGATAGCATGTTTTTTTCCATACAACCTATAAAGTGAATGGAAACATCAAATGAGAAAACAACCTATGCAACATATGAGAAAACAAAACGTGAATTGAATCTCATGTTTCCCAAACATATGATACTTTTATATCTTCAATAAACTCAATTTCATCATGACGGTAGCGTTTATGATCACCTGCATTGAACATATAATAAAAACAATTGAAATAAATGTGTTATTAATAAATCATAAACATTAAAAAAAGAAATAATAAAAAAGTGTGAATATTATGTTTCCATGCATGCATGTATAAGGGGTAAACATACATGTACCTTCTATTTGTAACCTTATTCAATTTACATATAATATTTTGTTTGAAAAAAGCTACCATATTCTATTCTATACAACATGTGCAATGAATGACAACAACATATGAGAAAACAACATGTGCAACATATGGGAAAACAATCATTGCAATGAATCTCATGTTATTAGGGATATTAACTGAATGAATATACCATAAAAAAATAAAGAATGTTAAAAAAAATAATTACTATAAAAGAGGTCATATTCAGTTTTCATGAATGCATGTATAATGGGTAAAAATACATGTACCTTCTTTTTGTAACCTTCTTCATTGTACATATAACATATCTTCTAAAAAAACCAGCCATGTCTCCTTCCATACAACCAGTGCAATGAATGACAACAACATCAGAGAAAACCAACAACGTAACATATGAGAAAAGAGCCTGTGCAATATATGAGAAAAAAACCTTTGCAATGAATTTCATGTTTCCCAAATATATGAATTATTAAAGCTTCAATAAACTCCATTTGATCTTGAGGGTAACTTTTTCAATGAAATTAATTGATTATATGATAACTAGAATTGAAATAATTGTGTTGTCAAAAAATAATGCATGCAATTTTGTAACAATTCATGTCAAAATAAGAAACATCAATAAAAATTTGCCTATTGTTGATTTTCTATAACCATTCGGAATTTGATTTAATTGAGGGATTGTTAACAGAATAACATAAAATTAGAAATTTATTACTTGAGTAGTTTTGAGGTTGAAGATTAGTGCATTACCACAACATGAATAGAACATTGCTGACAAAGCTCATAATTGCGATGTATAAAAATCATGATCACCGACAGAGGAAGTGAGGCTGAGTGGTGGGAGGAAACATATGATTAATCTGATGAGGATCCAAACTGAGATTTCAAATCAAGAACAAATCAAAATTTGAAAAAATTTCTAATATTAAGAAACCACGACTCATTGGAGAGATCAAAGCTTCCCTTCCTTCTCCTTATGTTCGGGCTTCTCTTCCTCCAACGCCCCACCTCCTCGGACCACACAACCACCCCTCCTCACTAGATCTGGATCTATAGAAGACCTTTGTTTTCCATCTGGACCATGTGATGAAGAGTCACCCACCGCTGCAACATCTGACTACATCAAGAAGAACTTCCCCATGAGCATCATTCGGACTACAATGATGTGTCATTGACCATCACGCCACTGAGACACATCGCGGCTGCTACACACTCGTCGGACCCCTCTACTTGGAGGCACACCCCCTATCCCCTAATTTCGTGGCCTAGCCCCCATATACAACCTCGACAAACAGGATGAGGAAGAGATTGAATCAGAGGATGTTGCGACTGTTAGATGCAATTAATATTCGTGTAGGATCACGATGGAGTAGATTTAGTTCTAGGGTTTCAAGCATCAACATTGGATGTGAAGGGAAGAGAGAGGATGTGAAAGGTGGGGAGAGGAGGGGAGATCAATCCTGGGATATAGTATTGCGGGGATTCGGTGGAGGGAAATTGAAAAGTGATTGATGGACGCAGATCTGGAACGCGGAGGCTGGAATGCCGAGGAAGGTTTGGGGTGAGTGATATTGTCGAAGAGATGGAAAAGAAGGTAGAATGGTTTGAAAATCAATGAGGTGCTGACACGTGGAAGGGGAGGGATGCTATTTAGTATATTTAATGGATTTTGGAATTAGAGTATGATGTTTTTGAAGATACTCATTGCTATTTGTCATTATACAATTCATAATGAAACTAGATAATATCTAAGGTAGTGATGATAAAATTATAAATTTGTGGAAATCATATGGTAACAGAAATACCAGGATGTCCAAGTGATCAATGTAACCAATCATTTTAACTATATGAGGTCTAGAAGGTGACTAATATCAAGTATTTAACATGAAATGATCCTTTGAGATCTCAAAATTCTATTATATTGCTTCATCTTATTAAATATTATAGAGAGGAGATATTATTTTAGATACACCATTTTCCTTCTATTCCATTTGAGGATCACTAGACAAAAATGATAACATCAATTATTAGATATCTACTATATTATCCTGCTATTTTATGCAGAGAGAGAGAGAGAGTTCCTTATCACCAAAAAACATGGTAGGTGG
Organism: Viscum album; assembly: GCA_963277665.1. Classification (NCBI taxonomy): domain Eukaryota; kingdom Viridiplantae; phylum Streptophyta; class Magnoliopsida; order Santalales; family Viscaceae; genus Viscum; species Viscum album. The sequence continues at coordinate 436,480,860 of OY728161.1, forward strand.
TTTTAGAATAGAGGATTCATGAGAATACAACTTTCACTCTATGTGTAACACAATGCACATCCACCTGTACCAATCATTGAAGTTCACACTAGTGAGATTTTTATCCTTATATTTTATACATTAAATTTTCTAAAATATAACGAAAATATTACTAGAAATGTTTTTGAATTACAATATTTCAAAAATGTTCAAGGCAGAGCGTACATGACTCTAAAAATTATTATTGAAAATTAAAATGCATACATAGAAACCATCAACGTGTGGTTTAGAAAAACGTACCACCAAATTAGAAGTGGAAACATGCTACCCAAACATAACAAGATCATATTAACACCCAAAAATAAGGTGCATAGGCCAAAATTTAGATCCAATCCAATGAAGGCTCTCTCTGCATCCCAAAAAACACCCCGCATTTCCTAATTTCCCCATATCGAGTGCTTAACGCAACAAAAAACCCTTAAATGTGCCTATATCACCACTCCACATCAACTTGAGATCATCGCCTCACTCACGATGCCTCGATAAGATCCCAAGTTCAACTCTCATCCCATGATTCTTGTATATCTTCTCCCCACTTGATACCATCAGCCTACATTGAAAGTCACCATACAACCTGTAGCCGTCAGTGTAACATCCCAGGTAAGTAATGAATAATAGATATTTTTATCTATGTCTATTAATGATTAATATAGTGTTATAGAGGCTTAAAATGAAAATAAAAACAATCTTATGCATGGAATACACTAATATTCTTAAAAGATTGTTTTACTGCCTTTTGATGGAAAACCATTTTTGAATCTATATTTTGACAATTTTATAAACTATGTTTGTCAAAATAAACTTATCCTTTATGATTGGGACATCAATATTTACCTTGTGTGAATTTTTGGTATTTTTCTGACAATGTTCATTTTTTAATGAATAGTGAAAAATACTGCATTTTACATCAAAACTGCTTTTTAATCTAATTTATTTATATGATTAGATTATGTTTTGAATTGGTTTTTAAGTGAAATTAGAATATATTTTCACCATTTTATCCAATGGTGGTCATTGGAATCAATTTCACTTTGAAATTAGACTTAAACTGGTGTCAATCTTTTGATACTTATTGTTTTGTAAAAACACGCTATTTGCTCTGGCAGCGGGAATTAATTATTAAATTAATTAATGTGACTTAAATGATTTGAATTTTGTAAAATAGACTTCATTTTTGAATTCGGAATATCAAATATAGCTTAAGGTGAATTTTTGGTAATTTTCTGAAAAACTACAATTTTTTTATGAATAGTGAAACCACTAAGTGGTAATCAAGCAAACTGATTTTTCACTTAAATGAAAGTTTACCACTAATGTGTTTGAATTTTGAAAATCTGACATACATGGTTGTCATTAAGAAGTAAAATGTGGTTCAATGAGATTAAAATAATTTTTTGGTGAATAGTAACTTATTAAGTTTTTAATCGCGATTAGTGGTAATTAGTATAGTTTAAGGTATAAATAATGCTTTAATAATATGAAATGAACTAGACACATCTCCCAACCTTATTGGTTGTGTCATGGCCGACCAATACAAGCCATGGGTCAACTTGGGGACCCCATGGAGACATTTTGGTTGGGAAATGACATAAATAACTTTTTATTTATTGTAAAAGTAAAAATGGCACAAACATAATATGTTTCACGAAAACAATTTTTACATGGGGTTATAGAGATAGGATATTTGATTATAAATAGTCATTGTAAAGATAAAAAGATTTCCAACATAATAGTATTTTTTTATGATTTTTAGACATTAAATAAATTAAATTATTTTTGACATAATAATGATGCAGCGATGACATCATTATTTGACGATTTAAATAAAATGGAAAGACAATGTAAAATATATGAACTACACATGGCCAAAACCAATTGGATGAGTGGAGTTCGACCCCTTATCACCTTATCCACGAATTATATCAATGTGGTACCTTTTAAAACCGAAACACATTTTCAAATAAAGTAATATTTCTTTACTTTCCAAAAGTGCCCCTCCTCTCCTCTTATAAAAGGCCCCCACCTCTACCTCATTTCACACACTCATCAAGCATTTGGCTCGGCCAACCCCTACCCATTTACTATCTCCACATCCCTCTCCTCATTATAGAGGATTCCCTTTGGGCAGAATCCTTTCAAAGGAAGCCTTTAGGCTCAAATCAAAAGGAGTTACACTTTTAAAGGTAATTCATTCTCTCATGTTCATTTGTTTTATTTTGCTTCTCCAACCCCCTAAACTCTTTTTATTTACTTATTATGTAACAACACCAGTATCTTCAATATAAAATGATGTTGTTATAATATTTATTTGAGCTACTCTCTCACACAACTACATCAAATGGTTAAATAACATACGGTTTCCGTGGATGGCGAAATTCTGCCTTCCGAAACGATGATTGTTCAATACTCATTTAACACCTTCAAAGGTGGCCATTATGATGTCACTATTTTTATATATGATATATAATATGTTTATGTTTTCCTTAATCTTCTGTTTTTTTCACTTTGGGCATACCTTTATGGTTTCCATTATGGGTAAACACGATATCTTCATTTTAGGAAGTGCGGACTACCGCCCCCTAAAAGTGATTTGATTCGTTAATACCATACGTGGGATGTGTAAAGGATAAAGTTAATGATATTATATATGTTATTATACTTGAATTATAATATACTCTTATATCATTATGATTCCATTCCAGAAAATATGAAATAGAAATGGAAGTAGCGTTCATGCGTACGTACGGATTACCGTCTCCATGAACGGTGCATTTCATTTCTTACCTCTAAATGTGATGTAATATTATAAATACATGTATATGATGAATATATATGATATATATTTTATCCAAATCATTAATATCATTCTGGATATAACGAACCTATGACCAAATTAACAACATGTAAGTGTAAGGAGTCTATTTTTGACTTAAGAACCAAATACTGACAAAATGAACATTATTAACTTAACTGATTACATGATGTTCATAACATGGTATAAAAGGAATAATGAACTTGAAAAAGATTCATAAGAAAGTAGAGATTAACTCAAGTTTATTATTCAGGAGATTAAAGAACGGTCGGGTCAAGTCGGATACGAGGTATGGGACTTCGTCTCAATCTCCTTTCATTGAGGCATATTTTATTTATACACAACTTTCTTTTATACGGTGTATAAACCCCTTTGACTTTTACGTTTATTCAAAAGGAATCTTTTTTATACGAAGCGTTTACTAAACGACCAAATGGAATGTTTTTGTCGTACGTATGCGGTGACAACGACTTCTCCGCCGTTGTGACCGTTATTTGAGTTTCGGCTTCCTCTACAAGCCATACTTTTTTTAAAACGAAAAATAAATACCATGTTTTAATTTGGTATTGAAAATGGTTTTCATAATGTTTTTATTATATCAATGTGTTGTATTGATATCTCGTGATTGAAATGTGGAAATGTTATGTTTTCTTTTATGCATGTTTTATGTGATATGATTATGTTATGGTTCTTGGGCATTATTATGAAGACGGGAGGTTCCGTGATAAACTAAGGGCGGGTGAGCCCATTATAGCTCTCCAATGCATTGGGTAATGAGAAGGAGTGAAACGTTAAGGTTTCTCCGAAGATATTTAGGGAATATACTGTGATGGGTATTCCAAACGTAACCAAGAGGGTTACTCCATACGTAAGAATGTTAAGAATGCCTCAAGTTACCTTTATGTCTTATTATTTCTATGATTTATTCACGATTTTATGACGTATGTTAAAGTGCCAATGTTTTATGGGTAAAGTATGATTTCATTCTTATGTATATATGAACTCATGTTTCCATTCCATGTTTTTTTATAACCCATACTGAGTTTTTATGCTCATCCCAAGTTTTTGAAATGTTTTTCACAGGTCAAGGGAAAGGTAAATGATAAGATGATAGTGTCAAGGATGTGTCAAGAAATAATCCATGTTTTATTTTAAATGTGTTTCCATTGATGGGAATGAAGAATAATATCTTTATGTAACCACTTTGTTTATATGTAGAATGTAATGCAAGTTTTATGATCTAATTCTCTAAAACACTAAACCCGAAAAGATCCTCAATGTGTAATCTTATAATAACTCAAGATTAAGTAAGGTTTAAGGCTGGGGCCTTATAGTTGGTATCAAAGGTCGTTTTAGATAACTTTAGGAGTTAGAACCCTATTAAATGATTATCCAAAAATATTTTTTATTTACAATTATATAGCATTTAAAGATTACCATGTTGCTTCATCTAAGACATGTTTGTTCAGAATGGTTTTCCGCAGAGGAAATAGGGAAGTAGTGCTAGGAAGGCACACAGAAGGAAATAACCTTCCGAATCAGCATCCAGAAATGGTCGGAATTGGAACTGAACAGTTTGTTGCAGTAACGGCGCAGTTGACTCAAGTGATAAATGGCGGTGGTATCCATGCACGAGATCAGCCAGATCAACCACAGAGGAACATGTCAGTGGTGGAACATTTCATGAGGCAACATCCACCGTCATTCATAGGATCATCTGACCCTGTGCTAGATGAAGGGTGGATTAAAGCACTGGAGATGATTTTTGATGTCATGGGGTGTTCAGACAATCAAAAGGTTAGTCTTGCTATTTACCATCTTGAGGGTGAAGCAGATCAGTGGTGGTCTATGGTTAAAAATATCAAGTACTCCGATGAGATTGATGCTCTTGACTGGGATGAATTCAAAGGTTTGTTTCTTGAGAAGTATTTTCCTAAGGCTGTTAGACTTAGGATGGAAAAGCAATTCTTGGAATTGATGCAAGAGGAAGACTCAGTGGCTGCCTATGAAGAAAGGTTCACTAGATTGGAAAGGTATGCTACAAATTTTATCCGGGACCTTGATAGTAAAATCAATCGTTTTTACTCAGGATTAAAGCCAAAATATCGAAGTGCATTATCTTCTCGTGAGTTTAAAAGTTATGAAAAGCTTGTTCGATGTGCTGAGAAGGTGGAAATGGAGTTTGTCGATGATCAAGTTTTCTATAACAACCAGCAGAAGAAGAGACAGAGGAGATGGCTAGAATTAATCAAGGATTATGATTGTACAATTCATTACAGTCCGGGAAAAGGAAATAAAGTGGCTGATGCTTTGAGATGAAAAAGTAATGCTTCATTACCAATGTTGCAGATGGAACGTGATCCTTTGGTTAACGATTTGATGAACTTTGGCATAGAAGTTGTTGGTGCAGGAAGTCCTTCCGTTTTGTTTCAGGTATCAGTGAGATCTTATCTATCAGTTCATCCGAGCAGTACTAAGATGTATAGAGATCTGCGGGAGTATTACTGGTGGGATGGAATGAAAAGAGATATTGTTGATTTTACTGTGAAGGGTTTGACTTGTCAGCAGGTTAAAGCAGAGCGGCAGTTACCGAAAGGGATGCTTCAGCCTTTACCAGTGCCAGAGTGGAAATGGGAGAATATATCCATGGACTTTGTTGTTGGATTACCGAAGACATCTCGATGTAATAATGCAATCTGGGTTATTGTTGATCGCTTGACCAAATCTGCTCATTTCCTTGCTATACGAGATACTTTCTCTCTTGATCAACTTTCCCGTTTGTATCTTAAAGAGATAGTCAGGTTACATGGAGTTCCTCTCTCCATTGTATAAGATCGTGATCCCAGGTTTACTTCTAACTATTGGAAAGGCCTTCAAAAGTCATTGGGTACTGAATTAAATTTTAGTACAGCTTTTCATCCTCAATCAGATGGGCAGTCAGAACGAAAAATTCAGACATTGGAGGATATGCTACGAGCTTGTTCTATGGATTATCAGGGAAGTTGGGACCAACATCTTTTTTGGTTGAGTTTTCATATAATAACAGTTTTCATTCCAGTATACAGATGGCACCATTTCAGGCATTATATGGGAAGCGGTGTCGAACTCTAGCTTTCTGGGATGAAGTGGGTGAAAGGAAGTTGATGGGACCAGAATTGGTAGAAGAGATGACAGAAAAAGTTCAGTTGATTCAAAAACACATGAGAACAGCTCAGAGCAGGCAGAAGAGTTATGCGGATAACCGGAGGAAGGATCTATCTTTCGAGGTAGGTGATCATGTTTTTCTCAAGGTTTCTCCTTGGAAAAGTGTGATGAGATTTGGTAAGAAAGGAAAGTTGAGTCCAAGGTTCATTGGACCATACGAAATTCTGGAGAGAGTTGGATCAGTTGCATACCGAGTGGCTTTACCTCCGAGTTTATCTCAGGTACACAATGTTTTTCACATTTCGATGTTGAGAAAGTATATGCCAGATCCATCTCATGTTTTGAGTCCAGAGGTAGTTCAACTGGAAGAGAACCTATCTTATGAGGAAAAACCGGTCCAGATTCTTGACCACAGGGAGCAAGTGTTATGGAATAAGGTGATTTACTAGGTAAAGGTTTTGTGGAAAAACCACATGATTGAAGAGGCAACATGGGAATCTGAAAATGCAATGAGGGATAAGTACCCCCATTTATTTGATAAGTAAATAAATTGCGGGGTCGCAATTTTCTAAAGGGGGGAAGGATGTAACATCCCAATTAAGTAATGAATAATAGATATTTTTATCTATGTCTATTAATGATTAAGATAGTGTTATAGAGGCTTAAAATGAAAATAAAAACAATCTTATGCATGGAATACACTAATATTTCTTAAAAGATTGTTTTACTGCCTTTTGATGGCAAACCATTTTTGAATCTATATTTTGACAATTTTATAAACTATTTTTGTCAAAATAAACTTATCCTTTATGATTGGGACATCAAAATTTACCTTGTGTGAATTTTTGGTATTTTTCTGACAATGTTCATTTTTTAATGAATAGTGAAAAATACTGCATTTTACATCAAAACTTCTTTTTAATATAATTTATTTATATGATTAGATTATGTTTTGAATTGGTTTTGAAGTGAAATTAGAATATATTTTTACCATTTTATCCAATGGTGGTCATTGGAATCAATTTCACTTTGAAATTAGACATAAACTGGTGTCAATCTTTTGATACTTATTGTTTTGTAAAAACACGCTATTTGCTCTGGCAGCGGGAATTAATTATTAAATTAATTAATGTTACTTATATGATTTGAATTTTCTAAAATAGACTTCATTTTTTAATTCTGAATATCAAATATAGCTTAGGGTGAATTTTTGGTAATTTTTTGAAAAACTTCAATTTTTGATGAATAGTGAAACCACTAAGTGGTAATCAAGCAAACTGATTTTTCAGTTAAATGAAAGTTTAACACTAATTTGTTTTGAATTTTGAAAATCCGACATACATGATTGTCATTAAGAAGAAAAATGTGGTTCAATGAGATTAAAATAATTTTTTGGTGAATAGTAACTTATTATGTTTTTAATCGCGATTAGTGGTAATTAGTGTAGTTTAAGGTATAAATAATGCTTTAATAATATGAAATGACCTAGACACATGTCCCAACCTTATTGGTTGTGTCATGGCCGACCAAGACAAGCCATGGGTCAACTTGGGGACCCCATGGAGACATTTTGGATGGGAAATGACATAAATAACTTTTTATTTAATGTAAAAGTAAAAATTACACAAACATAATATGTTTCACGAAAACAATTTTTACATGGGGTTATAAAGATCAGATATTTGATTATAAATAGTCATTGGAAAGCTAAAACGATTTCCTACATCAAAGTATTTTTTTTATGATTTTTAGACATTAAATAAATTAAATTATTTATGACATAATAATGATGGAGCGATGACATCATTATATGACGATTTAAATAAAATGGAAAGACAATGTAACATCTATGAACTACACATGGCCAAAACCAATTGGATGAGTGGATTTAGAACCCTTATCACCTTATCCACGAATTATATCAATGTGGGACCTTTTAAAACCGAAACACATTTTCAAATAAAGTAACATTTCTTTACTTTCCGAAAGTGCCCCTCCTCTTCTCTTATAAAAGGCCCCCACCTCTACCTCATTTCACACACTCCTCAAGCCTTTGGCTCGGCCAACCCCTGCCCATTTACTCTCTCCACATCCCTCTCCTCATCCTAGAGGATTCCATTTGGGCATAATCCTTTTAAAGGAAGCCTTTAGGCTCAAATCAAAAGGAGTTACACTTTTAAAGGTAATTCATTCTCTCATGTTCATTTGTTTTATTTTGCTTCTCCAACCCCCTAAACTCTTTTTATTTACTTATTTTGTAACAACACCAGTATCTTCAATATACAAGGATGTTGTTATAATATTTATTTGAGCTATACTCTAACACAACTACATCAAATGGTTAAAGAACATACGGTTTCCGTGGATGGCGAAATTCTGGCTCCCGAAACGATGATTGTTCAATACTCATTTAGCACCTTCAAAGGTGGCCATTATGATGTCACTATTTTTATATATGATATATAATATGTTTATGTTTTCCTTAAGCTTCTGTTTTTTTCATTTTGGGCATACCTTTATGGTTTCCATTATGGGTAAACACGATATCTTCATTTTAGGATGTGCGGACTACCGCCCCCTGAAAGTGATTTGATTCGTTAATACCATATGTGGGATGTGTAAAGGATAAAGTTAGTGATATTATATATGTTATTATACTGGAATTATAATATACTCTTATATAATTATGATTAACTTCCAGAAAATATGAAATAGAAATGGAAGTAGCGTTCATGCGTACGTACGGCTTACCGTCTCCATGAACGGTGCATTTCATTTCTTACCTCTAAATGTGATGTAATATTATAAATACATGTATATGATGAATATATATGATATATATGTTATCCAAATCATTAATATCATTCTGGATATAACGAAACTATGACCAAATTAACAACATGTAAATGTAAGAAGTCTATTTTTGACTTAAGAACCAAATACCGACAAAATGAACATTATTAACATAACAGATTACATGATGTTCATAACATGGTATAAAAGGAATAATGAACTTGAAAAAGATTCATAAGAAAGTGGATATTAACTCATGTTTATTATTCAGGAGATTAAAGAACGGTCGGGTCAAGTCGGATACGAGGTATGGGACTTCGTCTCAATCTCCTTTCATTGAGGCATATTTTATTTATACACAACTTTCTTTTATACGGTGTATAAACCCCTTTGAAATTTACATTTATTCAAAAGGAATATTTTTTATACGAAGCGTTTACTAAACGACAAAAGGGAATGTTTTTGTCGTACGTATGTGGCGACAACGACTTCTCCGCCGTTGTGACCGTTATTTGAGTTTCGGCTTCCTCTACAAGCCATACTTTTTTTAAAACGAAAAATAAATACCATGTTTTACTTTGGTATTGAAAATGGTTTTCATAATGTTTTTATTATATCAATGTGTTGTATTGATATCTCGTGATTGAAATGTGGAAATGTTATGTTTCCATTATGCATGTTTTATGTGATATGATTATGTTATGGTTCTTGGGCATTATTATGAAGACGGGAGGTTCCGTGATAAACTAAGGGCGGGTGAGCCCATTATAGCTCTACAATGCATTGGGTAACGCGAAGGAGTGAAACGTTAAGGTTTCTCTGAAGAGATTTAGGGAATATACTGTGATGGGTATTCCAAACGTAACCAAGAGGGTTACTCCCTACGTAAGAATGTTATGAATCCCTCAATTTACCTTTATGTATTATGATTTCTATGATTTATTAATGAATTTATGAGGTATGTTAAAGTGCCAATGTTTTATGGGTAAAGTATGATTTCATTCTTATGTATATATGAACTCATGTTTCCTTTCCATGTTTTTTTATAACCCATACTGAGTTTTTATGCTTATCCCAAGTTTTTGAAATGTTTTTCACAGGTCAAGGGAAAGCTACATGATAAGATGATAGAGTCAAGGATGTGTCACGAAATAATCCATGTTTTATTTTAAATGTGTTTCCATTGATGGGAATGAAGAATATTATGTTTATGTAACCACTTTGTTTATATGTGGAATGTAATGCAAGTTTTATGATCTAATTCTCTAAAACTCTAATCCCGAAAATATCCTCAATGTTTAATCTTGTAATAACTCAAGATTAAGTAAGGTTTAAGGCTGGGGCCTTATAGTCAGCCTCCAGCAATGCACATCATAGCCTCCAGCTCACATCCTTTAAAATGGTGTATTTTTTATAAATGGGTATTTTAAAAAAAAATATCCAAAAGGGATAGGGTTACAAGTATTTTTAAAAATGGGTCTGAGATGCGTGAACCCCTTTCACACATCACCAATCCCGAGAGGCAGCGTCAATGGGGTTCATGCATCTTACATAAAAAAAATTTAGTTTTTTTTAACAATTATTTTTTATTTTTATTTTTTGTTTTGTTTTGATTATATATATATATATATATATACAAAACAAGAATTTTCAGAATAATTTATCTGCTATTTAATATCCAACAGTACTGCCATTACAGCAGTCTAGATTCTGAAAAACACCATCACATTGGGCTCTCTTTTATAAGAGGTCTTTCCCTAGAAATAATCCTACACTTCGGATGTGGGATTCAGGTTCTCCCATTCTTGTGAAAAACATTATGCATATCCGATGTGGGATTCTGTTTCAAGTGTGTGACTTTGAAAGACTACAAAATATAACTATAAGACCAATATAAATGAAAGAGAAAACATATATTAAACATATAAGAAATTGTGGAAAATAAAAAAAATTCATAAAAAATAGTGATGAATAATAATTTATAAGTTTTCAAAGAAACCAACACGAAACATAAAAATGTTTCAAATACGTGTCTTTGAAAGAATATAAAATAAAAACTATAAGACCAATATGAATGTAACTTATAACACGAATTAAAAATATATGAAATAGTTGAAAATAAACAGAATTTCATAAAAAATGATGATAAGAAATTATTTATAAGCATTCAAAACCACCAACATGAAACTTATAAACATTTCAAGTACATGGCTTTGAAAACCTATAAAATGATAACTATAAGACCAATATAAATGAGAATTACAATATGGATTAAACATAAGATAAATAGTTAATGATTAATTAGTTAATTAGTAATATAATTATTAAGTAGTTAATATTTAGTTAATTAGTAATATAATTATTAATTATATAATAATTAATTATTAAATTTTTAATATAATTCTTAATTACATAATATTTAATTAGTAAATTTATAATATAATTATTAATTAAAAAATAATGAATTAATTAATTAGTAATATAATTAGTAATTATAATTATTCATTATAATTAGTAATTAGTTATTAGTAATTAGTAATTATTAATTATATAATACTTAAATTGTTTACTAGTAATATAATTATTAATTATATAATAATTAATTACTTATGTTGTAATATCTTCATTAATTATATAACAATTAATTAGTTAATTAGTAATATAATTATTAATTAAAATTATGAATTTCTAATATACAATAATTAATTAGTTAATTAGTAATAAAAGTATATAATTATTAATTAGTTAATAATTAATATAAGTATTAATTATAAAGTAATTAATTAATATTATAATTATCAATTATAAATATTAATTATTAATTATATAGAAATTAATTAGTTAATAAGTAATATAAATTTTAATTATAATTATTAATATAATCACTAACTATAATTAGGAATTATTAATAATATAATAATTAATTAGTTAATTAGTAATATAATTATTAATTATAATTATTCATTATAAATTTAAGTTTTTTATTTTAATTTTTTAATTATATAATAATTAATTTGTTAATTACTAAGATAATTATTAATAATATAGTAAAAAATTAGTTAATTAGTAATATAATTATTAATTACAATTAGTAATATTATTATTAATTATTATTATTAATTGTGAATTATATAATATTTATTTATTTAATTAGAAATATAAATATTAATTTTTAAAAATTAATTATATAATAGTTACATAGTAAATTAGAAATATAATTATTATTTATAATTATTAAATATTAATTATATAATAATTATTAAGTTAATTTGTAATATAATTATTAATTATATAATTAATAATTATAATTAAAATTAAAAATTATTTTACTAATTAACTAATTAATTATTTTATAATTAATAATTACATTACTTATTGACTAATTAATTATTAAATAATTATTTAATATTAATTAAGAACTAATATTTATATTGAATAATTATAATTATTTATTATATTACTTATTTACTAATTAGCTAATGAATTATTAAATATTTCTTCTTTGTTTAGTCCGGGTTTTAGTTTTCATTTATATTGGTTTTAGTTTTTATTTTATAGGCTTTCAAAGCCACGTACATTAAACATTTTTATGTTTCAAGTAGGAGGATTTGAATGCTTATAAATTATTTTTAACCAATTTTTTTATGAAATTAATTTTATTTTAAAGTATTTCTTATATGTTTAATCCATATTGTATGTTTTATTCATATTAGTCTTATATTTTGTATTTTATAGTAATTCAAAGACATGTACTTGAAACATTTTGAAGTTTCATTTTGGTCGTTTTGAAAGCTTATAAATTATTATTCATCAACCCTTTTTACGATTTTTTTTTATTTTCAACAATTTCTTATTTGTTTAATCCATGTTTTATGTTTTGTTTATATTAGTATTATAGTTTTTATTTTATATTCATTCAAAGTCACTTACTTGAAACATAATCTGACATCGGAAATGCAGAATGTTCTACGTAGGAAAAGGAGAACCTAAATCCCACATCGAAAATGCAGGATGATTTACAAGGCAGACCCTCTTATTAAAGACGGCCATGTGTGATGGGGTTTGTTAGAATCTAGACTACTATAATTGCAGTACTGCTAGATATTAAATTGCTTATAAATTCTGCTGAAATTTTTTGTTTTATATATATATATATATATTTAAACAAAACAAAACAAAACAAAAAATAATTTTAATTTTAATTTTCAATAAAAAAGTTAAAAAAATGTTTCTGTAGGATGTGTTAACCACATTCACGCATACCTTATCAACTTCGTGAATGATTAGTGAACGACGTTCATGCATCTTTCAGTGTGCCTATGATGCATGATCCCCGTTCATATATCCTCATGGGATCGGTGATGCGTGAACAGGGTTCACACATCTCAGACCCATTTTTAAAAATACTTGTAACCCTATCCCTTTTGGATAACATTTTTTTCAAAAAAAAACCATTTATAAAAAATCCCCCTCTAAAATGTCGATGGTAGTCGTTGGCCTACACATCATTAGACACACATACGACCATGTCGTGTAGTCGACCACCTTCACCCCTGCATCGTCAGTCGGGATCCACCAGACCACATCTCGCCACCGGGGTCCACACCACAAATCAGTAGTCCAATCCCTGCCTAGGGAACCAGATCTACATCCTGTTCATCATCTGCATCCCATCGTACGCTTGGTATGTTCTGGTATAGTCTACCCCGCCCACACTCCCAAAAATCTCCTTGAGTTGATTCACCAGTTCTTTTCGGCACTCGCTTGGAGCCGTGCATCTCCGCCATGATTTTTTCTGTGGCCCACCAAGAAACCTCCAAACCCTCCAGGATCAAAAACCCTAGAAAACGATTCCACTTAGGCGTAGGCTCCCTACTCATCAGTCGTGGCTGATCGACATCCAGCGCCCATCATGACACCGCCTACTCCCAAAGCAAATGACTGCATGCGTCGCTGAACAATAAATCATCGGCAGATTTGACTGCCCCCTTCATGTTCGGTCCTCCATGGGAGGACTGCATAAAACCAATGGATTTGGGGGGCATTGGGATTAAGGATTTTCATGTCTTTAATGAAGGTCTTATTCAGAAATTTACATCGGGGTTGCTCTAGAATGATGCACATCGTGACATTCTTTTTAGAAGATTCAAGGGAAGATTGATTAATGGATATCAATATTATCTTTCCTCATCTATGAGCCCCCCACCCTCAGCCACCATCCGGGTTTCATTGCTTCCACACTCATTTTATTTTCTTCTCTCGGTATGTTCTCATATGGAAAATCGCAAAAAACCGACTACCCACTCAGGATCAACTCAAACAATATGTTCATCAGCTTTCTTCTTCTTGTTGTTTATGTATTAATCCTGAGGAAAATATACATCATGTTTTCCTCTCATGCAGATTTTCCAAGGTGCTGTGAGAGTACATTGGTTCACTATTTGGACTTCATCTTGACACAGGTGTGCTGCTGGATTTTTTCCTGAGTTCTTTGTGCAATGAGGATTATAGTATGAAGGTTTATAACCTCCAGTTTGTAGTTGTCGCAGCTGCTTGTTATACTATATGGGGGGAATAAAACTTTCTACTATTTCATGAAAAGAACACCACTGTGCAGTAGGTCATCCTTACTATCCATCGAGAGGTTTATGATGTTATTATTGTTCAAACGGGCAACATGCATAATACCTTGCTGGACATGAACATTCTTTGCCTCTTGGGGGTTTCTGGTCATCCAAGAACACCAAAAATGGTAAAATATATCCGAAGGATACCACCAGTCACCTCCTGGATCAATGTTAACATTGATGGGGAAACCTCTAGCATACCGGGACCATCTGGTTGAGGGGGTGTCTTTCGAACTTATCGTGTCATTGTGAAAGGGTGATTCTACCATTATATTGGTGTTGGGTTTTCTTTTGAAGCTCAAATATGGGAAATTATACATGCAGTTGGATATGATGTCTGTTATAACTAGACCTTTTTATGGATGAAATCTGACTGTGAATCTGAGGTGCAGTCTATAAGAACAAGAACTCGAAATGTTCCTTGGTGATTGTTACCTCATTGGATTGAATGCCTTGATAAAGTAGCGTGAATTAATCTAGTGGTCTCCTATTGTTACATGGTGTCTAATCATGTGGTTGATGTTCTGTCGAAGAGATCCATAATGGATATGACTATGATATGGTCTTTCACTGCCCCGTTTTTTTATGATCCAATGCTGGAGACTGGCATGTGTGGAAAAATTCATTCACATATTTCTAATAACCCTTTGTAACACATGACACTTATCTCTTATTTTTATATATTTTCTCCTTAGGACCAGTTTCCACCGGTACCTAGACTCTCTTGTATATGTGATGTAATGAAGTATAATTTTACTTACACTATTTTATAAAATCATAGTAGTCCTGGATGTGGGATTCAAAATATACATTCACATGAATTTTCAAGTAGAAATGTGTTATTTTTTAATCCATATAAGGCAAGTGATGGACTATTCAATTATTTGATGGCATTTTTTGTAGGTATGTCTTTATGAGATGCATTAACTCACAACTTCTTTGTCTATTGAATAGACTCCCCAATAATAAAAATATAGACCATGATTCTGAAATAATTTCTTCCAAAATTACACCATGTCAAGGAAGGTATACCAATTTTTTTAATTTGGTTTTGTAAAACAAAAACATTCATTATTAATCTCAATTAATTATTATTTTCCCAAAATAGGAATATATAAAACAATGCAATATATTGGATTGATTCTAAATGAAAAATTACAATTCTCTACAAAACTTATATTTTAATTTGATAAATATGTTTTTCATTAGGAATAAATTTCAAATTTTATCTTCATAGTTAATTTTTAATATTATGTGGCTTTTATATATTATATTGAACATGTAAATATAAAATATGTACACATAATTCATTTATTGAAATTATGTCTTGCATTCTTATTAAAGCATTAATTTAAGAGATTATTATAAACCATCCTTAATTAAATTGAATGTGAAATTTAAAAATGACAAAAAATTAATTGTGGTAAGATCACGAGCATATATAATGGTCACTTTATATAGAGGATAAAAAATTAACCCTTTATCTTGGGGAAAAACTTTACGAATCAAAACACGGTTTTCCACGAACCAACCTGGGTTAAACCGAAACCGATCACCCGATTCGGTCCACAACATGGCCCGTATGGCGTTCCCGATCCTCATGAGGTGGATACCAATGTTGGGTAACAGAACATAACTGTTGGGAACAATTTGGCTCATGAAAAAAAGATAAACAGATAAAAAAACTGACGAAAAAAATAAAATCTTACAGCAGAAAGAAAATAAAACCGAACATACCTCCTTGTGACCTTCTAGGTCACCACCTAACTCAGACTCATACCGGATCCAACACGGATCAATTGAACCGAGAACCAAAATAACAACTGAACATGCAACTGAAAGAATATGATAGGCGTGAGCACCGAGATGATCAACAAGGATTCCAAACGAAACCACATAATCCAATTATTCTCTTTCCCAAAACAATCCAATGACACAAGTTTGAAATAAAAATATAAAAGTACTGTTTTCATATATTAAAATAAACAACGTGTGTTTCCCATTTAAAAACCCAACCAAGCTACATAGCATTAAGAAAAACATTTTTTTTAATTTTATAAATAAAACTTCAAATAGAATATACCCAAGATGGGCTAATGTAAAACCAGTAAATAGTGCAAACTGAAAATTATCTACTACAATAGAATGTTAACAAGAAATGTAAATAATATAGTAACCATGGGAGATCCTAAATATCTCTGAAAGACCCCTGGACGTACTCGATTTCAGAACCACCTGCTGGCGTATGGTGAAGCTCTTATGTCTATAACAAACTAGCCACCCTAAATAGACCAATCTAGAGGCAAATCCTTCCTAGCCTAATAACCAATCCATGGGGTACCAACCCATCTAATCGGGGTTGATCAACAATCTTCACTTGATCATCTAAAAGACGCTTAAGAAACATGGTGGTTATAATAATATCGTGTAAGTTAGAAGGGCCTCGCACGTGTGACTCATCTCACCACACTTGCCTTACTGAAACACTAATGCTTTTTGTGCATTCACCAATAAAGGGTTAACCTAGACAAGAGATCCCCAAAATACTAATTCAAACATTTAACATTAAAAAAGTCTCAACTGGGCTGTCACAACACATAAGCATTCAAGCCATCTTTCAAAACACATTAGGTTGCCAAGCGGGAATTCACATTTTATAAATCACATTCTTTTAAAAAATAACCTTATATAATCACCTTTAGAAGTACTAAACCACATGGTCCTTCACGTTTACATACTCAAGAACATTTGTAAAAATAGTTCAAAATCATTTCTAAAACCATTTCCATGTATGCTATATCAAACGGGCCTTTAAACCATTTGAAACCAACTGTGTCCCAAAATGACCCATGGTTAAAATATTTAAGAACACATTCAAAAAGACATTTTAAAGAAACATTTAATAAAAATACACTATTTATAAATTGAATATCCATTTTATATAGAAGTGAAAGAGAGAGAGATATAGAAGAGAGAGCATCTAAGAAATCATGGTTCATGTTTAACATCCTTTTTCCCACACACACCAAAACATGTTTCAAACCAAATGACCAAACCTTAAAAGACCCATTATAATCAATGTTTTTCCAAAAAAGATCACAAAACCCACCATTTATCATAAAACCATGCTCCTCTCTCCACCTCACTAAGAAAGCATAAAACAACCCGACTGCCACCATAAAATACTTTTTAAAACATTTTATATAATCACCCAAGGCCACAAAAGAACCCAATAGAACAAATCATAATAAGTTAAAAAACACCGATTTATCACCCCAACATCAATAAAGATATACATTTCATAAAACCCCCAGTTCTCTATTTAGCATAACTATAGAAGATAAATCAAACCACCGAAGTGCGATAAAACAAGGCATTTCACACCAATATCCATGGAAAGTCATTTTTAGCAAATT
This sequence comes from Viscum album, assembly GCA_963277665.1. Classification (NCBI taxonomy): domain Eukaryota; kingdom Viridiplantae; phylum Streptophyta; class Magnoliopsida; order Santalales; family Viscaceae; genus Viscum; species Viscum album. The sequence goes on from OY728161.1 coordinate 436,498,691, forward strand.
AAACAAACTCCAAAACAATGTAATAAGATATGCAAGGGTTCCACAGAGGTGAAAATAATATTTGAGATAAATTGAAAGCATGCAAGTGCAAAATAATAAATTTCAAAAGGAAAAGTAGGATTCACCTACGTGAAACCAAACCTGGGCGCAACAACGCTTCAACAGAAGGAAGGAAAACACCCCGTGCACCAATAACACATTTAAAACAATGAGGAAAACATGTGAATCAACACTTTAGGTGTTGGGACATGTCCAAAATAAATAGAAACACCAAAAGGTAGAAAATAAAAACCCCAAACCACCTAAATGACAGCCAAAACTATTTTCACAAAACTGCCACTTGCTTTAAAAACCACAAACAACTACTCAAATAATTTAAAGAACATAAGTAAAGCCATTGAAACCATAAAACCAATTTCCCAAACATTTTACACATAAAATAAGTCATAGAATTACTAAACCTAACATACCAGACCATGTCACAAATAGAAAACTTCCATCAAACCATAATTAACACTAAACATTTAATGTAATCCCCATATTCCATTTAGTAGAATAATAACATTTAAAATAAACATACAATGTTTTATGACTCTAGTAATTTCACATAAGTAACCTTAAAAATCTAGTTTTCCCAAACCCAGACAATTTCAAAATGGTAAAATAATATCAAAAAGGGTTTCAAAGAGGTGCCAACATAAATAAAAACACCCCAAGATGAAAAGAAATATAACAGAGCGGGGGAGGGGGTTCAACGTACACAAGGGTAAGGTAGCTAGAGGCTGGGGATGCAAGGGCAGGATGGTCATGCCATAGCTGGAAGCTAGAGAAGAGGGATGCAGGTTCGCCGGAGCTCCTATGAGGGAGGAGATAATCGGGGGGGGGGGGTGTCGGCTGGACGAAGGTGCAGAAGGGCAAGTGAAGACCTAGAAAGAGGGAGTGCGGAGGTTCAGGAGTCAGCTGTGGGGGGGGAGAGGGCTGCTAGAGTTGGTGAGGCAGGGGTGCATAAGAAGGCAGGCGTGGCAGCGCGAGGCGACTGGCTGGAGGCCCTGTGATGGGGACTTCTGGCCGCGTCGGGAAGGGGCCAGGAGGGTAAGGTGGGATGCAATATGCTGGTGGCCACTTGGAGAGGGCAAGGCGAGGGTAGGGGTTGTGGGGTCCTGATCGAACACGGAGGGGCGAGCAGGGAGGTGGGATCCAGATATAGGTAGAGGACTGGAGGTGCAGCGCAGGGCGGAAGGTGGAGGGGAACTATGAGGGGGCAGTGTTCGCTGGAGCTGGCACATGGAGAAGCCGCAGGGGAGACCCAGGGGCGACCAGGGTGCGACACATAATGGGAAAGGGGGGGCTATGGTTTTCCATTTTTTTCATATAATAATAATAATAATAATAATAATAATAATAATAAAATAACAATTTGAATCTAAATAATAACAATTAAAATTAAATTGAAATTTATTAATAAATATATTAATTGAAAATCTAAACTATTAAAAATATTATTAACCATTTTTAATAATAACATTTTTATCCACACCATAATTAATTATTATTATTACATTTTAAATTTTTTACTTATTTCACTTGCGTAAATCATTAAATCTTTAGGGCGATAGCCATATGCACGACACCTGAGTTGATCACGCTGCTACTGCCCACCGTGCAGTGGCCGCTCACGAGACTGAAACCCGCTAAAAATATTTAACATAAAAAATTTCAGACAAGCGCTCAATACGCACCTCACCGAGGATGACCAAATCTATGAAATATTAAAATTCATATAAATTAAAAATTTGGGGTGTGACAATTCTCCCCACCCCAGACACTTTCTACCCCCAAAATGTCACCCAACCGAACGATGGCCCAAACATGAATCAATGCCCATTTGAAACCAAAGGAAAACACAGTACATGAGAATGAGAGAACATGATAGGGTTATCCCCACCATAATACCTCAACTAGTGTGGAAAGTTTAACAACCAAACATACCACCCTGGGAAGGGGGATCTATGCGGGAACTCATAACCGATCCAGACTAACTTCTATAGCGCGAGCAAAACAACACTTCCGCTGAAACATGGAACTCTTGAGCCAGGCCCTGAACCCCACCCCCAACACTAGGAGAAGAAATCCAAGCATAAATTACCCCCAGTAGTGAAATTTAACATTAAAAAAACATCAAATATTCCATAGGGCCTTACATCTCCAAACGAACACAGCTAAACCCAGATCAACCCAAACATGGGACAAACATACTTTTATGAAAAACATAGGATTCAGAAAACCTTAAGTAGATAAATATAATTTTTGGATTAAAAAAACAGGTCTATTATAACTTCAAAAGGAAAAAATAAACTTACAATGATGTCACAACATTAACAGAAGAAAAGGTAAGGACAAAAACACATTAAATGTTTCACTACCAACACAGAACAGAAACCCGAACAAAGGCATCACAAACCTAGAAACTCCTGACAGCTTGCAAGCTTCTCCCCAATACTTGTGGCTAGGGATCTGATGATAGAAGAATCTCCATCCTCATAGACATGCACTGTAATCTTTCAACCACATCATCTTCTTCAGGCGACACTTCCTACAAAACCTCTCTAGATGACCTAGACACCCGCAATGATGAAACGTCTTTGGAGAGATGCGACATGACGAATTCACATGCCCAAACTGACCAAACTGGTGGAACACCACTGAATGGTCCGATGAATTGGAATCCAAAACCACTACATAGGATTATTTAGAAATAGGTCCCTCTGACACACCCTGCTCGCGAGATAGGAAACTATTACGAGCCACTGGATATGCTGGATTTCCAAACATCTGTACTCTGAAGACCAACTCAGCTAAGAATGCCTCATCCACCATCTTATCTAAATGATGGTCCATATAAGGGGGACTCTCTCCTGGATCTCTAGATGAAGACCCCCGATGAAGAGATAAGTCTTCATCAAATCCTGTGATGCAACCTCCGATGAAAAGGACACAAATTCCTTGAAATAGTAAACGTATTCCTCCACTGTCCATTGGCCTTGTTGAATTCACATTAGCTCTTCCCTTCTCTTTGTCTTCATCTATTCAGGTATAAACCATCGTACGATGATAGTTTAATTATATCCCACGTCATCCCAACATGAATTGTTTGTTGGAAAACAAACTACCATTCATCAAAAGCTAAACCATCAAACAAACCCCAAACAGCACGCACTCTAATAGATTCTGGAGTTCCCAATACCCTACAGATACGGTTGACCTCTTCAAACCACTCTATTGCCTCTAACAGACCCTGATCACCATAATGGATAAACAATGTACAAGGACCAAAAACTGGGTATTACATATCAAAAACCTTGGCGACCATTCTGGGTGGAATTATCTGAACAACATATAAAACATAAAGCCAAAACCAATATCAAGCGGAAGAAATATCAATGAAAATTCTTTTATCCAAAAACAACAATCTCAAAAACCAAAAAAAATACAAATACAACCCAAAATTTACTTTTTGAAAATCCCCTTTCCATTTTAGATTTCAAAAATTGCTTCCTTCAAGGCCACTTTCCAAATACCAAACCCACCATTCAAACCAAAATCAATTTTTCAAAAATCATTTCCGCAATTCATATTCGAAAACACTCTTACATCAATCCAAACCAAAACAAAACCCAACATAAAACAATAAATCAGGATGAGGAAATAACAGTTATGTTTAACTTGGAAACATGGTATTGAGCCATGCCCCAAGAAAGTGTAAACGACTAGGAGAAACTCAACCGCGCACTCGGACTCCACATGGGTCACTACACCATGTGAGGTCACGACATGACACCGTTACACCTCTATTGTCATCCCTCAATCCCAAAATAAAATAAAAATACTCAAAACCTAGACTAACCCTAGAAACATGAGGTTTGGAATGGGAGACGGTTCATGACGTCCTTCCAGTACCTACATCTCATGTCCAGATAGTCTTAATATCCATCTATCGGACACCACAAATAACAAGAACCTCCTTTGATACCATTTTTTCCCAAACCAACCTGGTTCAACCCCGAACATATCACTCGAGCCAGTCCATGATATGGAGCGAAGGGCATTCCCGATCCCCAGAGGTTGGAAACCAGTGTCGGGAATCAGAACATAACTATTGGGAATTATTTGGACCATAAAAAAAAGTAAACATATAAACAAAACTAACGATAAAAACAAAAATATGCAGTGGAAAGAAAATAAAACTGAACACACCTCCTTGTGGCCATCTAGGTCACCACCAAACTCAGACTCAAGCCTAGTCCAACATTGAGCAGTTGAACTAGGAACCAGAATAAGAACTGAACCAGCAACTGAAAGAATATGATATGCGTGAGCACCGAGATGCTCAATAGGGATGCCATACAAAACCATAGAATCCAAGTATTTCCTTTCCCAAAACAATTGAATGAAATAAGTTTGAAATAAAATATAAAATTTTATTTTCACATTTTAAATTAAACTTTTCTTCCCATTTAAAAACCCAACCATGCTTCATAAAATTTTAAAAAACATTTTATTTCATTTTATAAATAAAACACCAAATAGAATATACCAAAGCTAGGCAAAATTAAAACAAGAAAACAGTGAAAACTGAAAATGAACCAGTAAAACAGAATGTAAACCAACATTTTAAATAATCCAGTAACCATGGGTGATCCTGAACATCCATAGAAGACCCCAGGACGTACTTGATTTCGGAACCACCTACCGGTGTATGGTGAAGCTCCAATGTCTATAACCAACTGGTCACCCTAAACTTACCAATCCAGTGGAAAATCCCACATGGCCTAATAACCAATCCATGGGGTACCAACCCATATAATCTGGGTTGATCAGAAAACCTCACTAGATCATATAAAAGACTCCTAGGATCCCATGGTGGTTATAATAATACCATGTATTTAGGAAGGCCCTCACACGCATGAATCATCTCACCGCACTTGCCTTCCGCTTACACAGACGCTTCATGTGTGTTAACCCATAATGGGTTACCCTATACAAGAGTGCCCCCAAATAAACATTCAATAATTTAACATTAACAAAATTTCCAACTAGTCCATCACAACACATAATCAATCAATCCAACTTTTAAAACACCTTATGTTTCCAACCAGGCATTCACATTTTCGGAATCACATTCTATTCAAAAATCATCACAAAACATCACCTTTATAAGTACAACACCACATGGGACTTCATGTTTACACACTCATGTACATATACAAAAATAGTTACAAATCATTTCTAAAACCATTTCCACGTATGCTATATCAAAAAATCCGTAAAAACATTTGAAACTGACCGTGTCCCAAAATTCCCCATGTTTCAAATTTTTAAGAACACATCCAGAAATTCATTTTAATGTGACATTTAATGCCAAAACAATATTTAAAAATAGAATATCCATTTTAGATGTAATAGAAAAAGAGAGAGATACAGAAGAGAGAAAATTTGAGAAATCAATGTTTAGGTGTAACATTATATTTCCAACCTCCAACAAAACATGTTTCAAAACAAATGACCAAACCTTAAAGGACCCATTATAAACCATGTTTTTCAAAAAAAACATAAAAAAACTCACAATTTATCATAAAACCATGCTCCAATATCCACCTAACTTAGAAATCATAAAATAACCCGAGCACCACCATAAAAATATTTTTTAAAACTTTTTCAAACAATCACACAAAGCCATAAAAGAACCCAGTCGAACACATCATAATAAATTCGAAAACTAGATATTTATCACCCCAAAATCAATAAAGCTATACTTTTCATTAAACCCCCCCAGTTATATCTTTAATATAACTAAAAAATAAAAATCAATCCTCTAATGTGTGACAAAACAAGGAATTTCACACCAATATCCATGGAATCTCATTTTTAGAAAATTAACCAAAATCCAAAACAATTTAATAAGATAACCAAGTGTTCCATTGATGTGAAAATAATATTTGAGGGAAATTGAAAGCTTGCAAGTGCCACGGAATTAATCTAGAAGAGAACATTAGGATTCACCTACCACAAACCAAATGTGGTTGCAACAATGCTTTAGCAGAAGGAAGGACAACCTCCCGTGCACCAATCAAACTCCTAAAACAATGAGGAAAACATGTGAATAAACACCTGAGGTGTTGGGACTTGTCCAAAATAAATAAAAACACCAAGAGGTAGAAAATAAAAACACCCAACCACCGAAATGAAACCCAATACTATTTTCAAAAAACATCCACTTGCTTTAAAAACCACAACCAACAACTCACAGAATTTAAATAACATAAAACAAGCCCCTTGAAACCATAGAATCCCTTTCCAAAACATTGTACTCATTAAAAAAGTCCCAACATTACTAAAAAAACATTCCAGACCAAGTTCACAAATCTACAACTGCCATCACACCATAATTAATGCTAAAAATTTAATGAAATCCCCAAATTCTATTTAGTTGAATAATATCGTTTAAAATAAACACCCTATGTTCTATGACTCTACGAATTTCCCATAAGTAACCATAAAAATATAGTTTTCAAAGACCAAATTTTTTTCAAAAAACTATAATTAGATTAACAAGGGTGTCAAAGAGGTGCCAAGTTAAATAAAAAAACCTCAAGATGGAAAAAAATATATCGGAGTGGGGGAGGGTTTCAGTGCACACTAGGGTAAGGTATCCGGATTCTAGGGACACTAGGGTAGGTTGGTTGCGCCGTAGTTTGCAGACAAAGAATAGGGGTGCTGGTTCACTAGAGCTCCTATGAGGGAGGAGATAATTGGTGGGGGGATGGGGTTCGGATGGCTGAATGTGCCTAAGGGAGAGGGCAAGCCTGGATAGAGTGAGTGCAGATGGTCAGGAGTCAGCTACAAGGGGGAAAGGGCGGCCGGAGCTGGTGATTCAGGGGTGTGGAGGAAGGACGGAATGACATGGGGAGGTGGCTAGCTAGGGGTCCAATGGTGGGGGGGGGGGTGTTGATGGCCACGTCGGGAAGGGTCCAGGAGAGTGAGGGGGGTTACGATCTGTAGAAGGAGACCTAGCGAGGGCATGGCGATGGCAGAGGGTGCGGGGTCCTGGGTTAGCACGGAGGGGTGAGGAGGGAGGCGAGAGACAGATATAGGTGGAGGGCCAGGGTGCGGTGCGGGGTCGATAGGTAGAGGGTAACCAGGAGAGGGCGATGTCCGCTGGATCCTACATAAGGAGGAGCCACAGTAGAGACCAAGGGGCCACCTGGGTGAAGCACACAACGGGAAAGGGGGGGGGTAGTGTTTTCCATTTTTTTATTTGACGATAATAATAATAATAATTATCATCATAAAAGAAAAATTTGAATCTAAATAATACAAATTAAAATTTAATTAAAATTTATTAATAATTATATTAATAGAAAATCTTAACTAATAAAACTATTGTTAACAATTCTTAATGATAATATTATTTTCTACACCATAATTAATTATTATTATTATTACGTTTTAAACATTTTACTTATTCCACTTGAAAAAAATTAAATCTCTATAGAAATATCTAACTACACGACACCTGAGGCAATCACACAGCTCCCGGCCACCATGTGTTGACTGCGCATGGGTCTGAAACCCACTAAAACTGTTAAAAATAAAAAATTTCATACACGCGCTCATCCCTCACCTCGACAAGGTTGACCAAGCAATGAAATAATAAAATATAAATAAATTAAAATGCTGTGGTGTGGAAATTAATTTCACAACCGGGCCTCGGTGACTACACAATCACCCTACCTTAACATGGCTGTCAGGTCCTAGCCCACTATGTATCACCAGTTGCCCCGCAGACACGTGGTCCCTACCCTGGGGCTCGCCCAAATTCCTAAACGGGTCATCTGTCTATTGAAAGTCATATAGGCCAACACATGTCCTTTCCAATGTGCTTTTTCCTCATTCACACACACCCTAGGAAACATCCTAGAAGGTCACCCATCATGACCACTTCACCAGGCCAAGCACGCCTAACTATCGAGTTCTAATCAGGTGGGCTCCCAAAGAGAATGGTTCACCTTATTGACATGAGTCACATCATTTAGGCATTTAACCCTTTATCATTCTAGTGTGTTACATGGTTTGATCTACAAAATTTTACATTTACTCCAATATAAATCCCAGGTTAGCTTTACATAAACTCTATTATAGAACCACCACTACTCGACTGGCTTCTTAGTACATTAAATAAGATTTTACTGGCATGTGGGTTATGATAACCAAAGGATTGGTTATGGGGTTTAAAAACATCTTTGGAACCAAGGATATTACATTAAATAGAGGGGATGACACAAAATCCATCCATTTAATTTACATGACTAACTATATCAAAACTAATGAAATAATAATTAACATAAAAGAAACCAATATCAAACATGAGTAGGCCTTAACTCTTGTTCATCCACACTTATAATGAATATATATTTGTAAACTCTTCTAGATTCTAGATATATTTGTTTTCTATTAAATAAATATCACCTTGAATTAATTAAATTAATTATATTATTAAATAATTAATTAGTTTTACCATCATGTCCATCCAAATAGTTTTAAAAATTACATTATTAAATAGTTCATCAAATGTACTAGGTTTAAATGAATTGGGTAATAGAATTCACTATCTTTAGTAATTTATTAAATACTCATATGGAAACTCAGTATAAATAGATTTTCACATGGTTTAGAAGTGATAAATTCAATTTTCTAATATACCATGATATAAATGTGGCGTTTATGAAATATGGATATGTCACAAATGTTTTGTCATATAACACTATAAATTTATGTCATAAATCAATCAATATTTAATGTGAATAAATATAAGATACTAATTAATATAGAATATATTAATAAAACCGTATTACATTTTATATCACTAACTTCTAGATATTATGTTTGTTTTCATTTATGGAAATAATTAATTCATGGTATAAATTAATTGTTTTAACTATTGGGAAATTGAATGACGTGTACTAATAAGATATATTTCATGAATATCACATTGCTTTTCTCAACACATTCATAGGGAGAGTTTTGTGAGAACCATGTACAAATTGATTAGTTATACAGAATGTATGTGAAAAAATGATGTGTAATTACTTTAGTTATGGGTTGACTGACTGGAAGAATTTATACATGTCAAGTGAGGTGTATATCGAGTACATGGTTTCTTTGAAAATCATTGGGTGTACCATGTAGGACTATATGAAGAGTAAGTTGGATTGATGACATGTAGTCACTAAATCTGTGTGCTAATCATGCCAGTCACATGTTGTTTATTAATTACTCATTGTGTCAATTTTCTTTTGGTAAGACATGTATCCCATGGCTCATCAAGATATTTTAATCCACATTAAATGTTGTATAATATTTTCATAAACATCATGTAACTATTTCCTCTGACCTGAAATCATAACACCTTTTGATGTGATATTTATTTGTTCTTCATATGTCCCAGATAAAATGAATGTGAAAAGGAACATAATATAGATTTTAGGATTAAAATAAAAAAATAATAGAAATAAAATTATTACATAAAATAACCATATCAACATATGAATAATAGAAAATTACAATTTATATTATGGTAGTTATGATACAACTTGTATGTTCTAGGTGAAAGACAAAGTGGACGGACCCTTTCCTAATTTATTTACATCAATATAATTAGGTTTCACATTTGAACTTGATGATAGAAAAACTAATTAATCCACATTGTATAATCATGAAATATTAATCATAATTTAATTTACTCAAGATTAAGAAGTGACTGTCACTGTAATTCTTTCTTCATCGATGATATGGCTGAAGCCTCTAATAATACCATTATTAGATCATAGTAATCAAAGGAATATTCCCTCAAGAATTAATCCAAGAATTCTTATTAAATGTTCAACCATTTCTGAAAAATTATCTTTGTGCTAGAATGGATGGATGAAACAACTTTTTTCTCAATAATTATTTATCACAATTGATTAATTTTTGGTTTGAAATAATCACTCTCATGGACGTGGTAGATTTCATTCCGTTACTAAGAGCATTTTAGTAGAATATTCTTCTAGTGTTTGAGAGGATTCCATCTAGAATTTATTGTTAGTAATGAATATAATTACCTAACACATTATAGATAATGAAAAAATGAACTATTTAAAGATATAAGATTAGGGAATGAATAATTTACCAAGGAAAATTTATATGTTCATAATCCTTAGATAAATTCCGATATAAACAATAATAGAATAATTTTTATTAGAATAATTTTTATTTACAAAACATGTGTTGAAATAGTTGATAAGTAAATATTATTTTTTGAAAGAAATATCAGTGTTTTTAAATAATATTAAATATTCAATTTCCCAATTGGCCATTCAACTCATTCCAACAATCCTATATAATATTTATCAATCATTGAATAATGAATAATTATATAAATAGATACAAATCACTAGATTATTCACTAAAAAATAAATATTCAATTCCATAAAATTTATAATATATATTTATCTTATATTATACTAAATATTTGGGATAAACCAATACTTGAATATAGGTAATATTATAACAAGAAAAATAATATTCTATTATATTATTAAATTGACATATAATTTGACATAGTTTCTAGAAACACTTTGTATATTGACATCATGATCCCTTTCTTGATTGTATTAGATCTTTAATCCTAAAGTACAATTCTATAATCAAGAAACGTGAAAAACACCAATCAAGATGGTTATTATTATTATTATTATTATATAAAAGCTATTAAAAATTATCAATGTGTAATATAATCCCTTTGTCTTAATATCACTAAAAATGAAGGTTCCATTCCTGTGTCATCAAATTATGTTCCTTGGTATGTTCCCTTGACCTTCTACAAATGAACTTATCGAAATATTTCCATAGTCATTGATTAATATGGAATTTATTTTCCCTATAAAATGATGACATACCAACTTCATATAAACTATAAAAATAAAAATACATTCTCATACTATTCAATAATTTATATCACTCATGATGAACCAATGACACAATGCTTCTCATGAACATATGTCATCATAGTATTGTTCAGTACATCAATGAAAAAAATTCAAGATAAAAACTCATAATAATATCAAATTATAAGGATAGTTTCACATGATTTTAAATAGGAAAATCTAATGAAACTTAAATGTGGATTTCCAATCGGAGGATTGTGATTTCATAACCTCATCTCATGATATTACCAAGGTAATACATTATATAAATGTGTCTCAAAGCCCTATGAGTCTTCACCCATGATATCTTTTTTCACTTGTATCGCATTAAATGATGTAAAAAATCACAGAACATGTATTGGGGAATAAATTCATGAAACTTCAATGTTCTATTTATAGTTGGAATCATTATGATCTTTCAGTGTGACAATTACCCTTAGGACATTTACCTATACAATTCCATATAGGAGAAAAAAAAAATTTCATGAGAATATTATAAATATTCAAAAACCATGAAAACAGATAATCATAATGTAAATTGAATTTGGTTCCATGAATCAAACTCCAACAATTTTATGATGGTCTAGGTGAATGTTTTAACTAGATATAGACCAAGGACTTCACCCATCGAGGAGAAGGATTCTAGTGTATAGTGTTTTTCAGATCCAGATTCATGTTGGATGTATAGTACCTTTGGTATCATATTATATGTAAATTTGTTTGTATTTGATATCTCATTCATAAATTGTATATCATAAAATATATTATATATAAATACATTATTAGTGTTTCTTGTTATCTTATGAATTAGTGATAAGTGTTTGGTGTAGGTTCATATAGGATAAGGCCTTCTATACTATGTGATATTCTTATATGGTGTTTGTTAAAATCTTTTATATTATGGGCGATAAGCTTTTGGTGGCACATTTGACATATTATCTTCATGGTTTAGGCTTTAGTAGGTGGATTTATTTCAGAGTTATATCATAGTGGGTCTCTCTTTTGGAAAAAGTTATGATTTTGAATCAATATAAGGACTGGACTAGGATGTTATGGATGTGATGTTTAGGGGGTATTTAGTTTAGTAATTAGACTAGGGAGAAATGAATATGTGTGGTGATGTATTTATTATCTAGTTCATTAATCACCTATTAATTAACAGGGAGTTTCATGACATCATTGTGGGGTATAATTAAGTCTATAAAGGCATCATAAATTAGTTAGATATGATATTAAATGTCATTACATAGTAAGATATGTTAAATAATATCTAATTCTTGTTGGTTTATCCTATAAAGTGAATGGTACTACCGACAAATAGATTTTCTGTGTGAAAAGGAAGGGTCTTCAAGATCCCATAACAGAATTTGAGATTCTCTCCACTGACTAGAGAGTGACTGTGCACAATTTATGATACAACATTTTGAGATAACCATTATTTTTTATTTTAGGTATATTCTATTCATTTTTCATATATTATATCGTTATGAATATAAAATACTATTTCCCTCTGAGTTGGATGAACCCACCATTATGAAAGATATTCTATGTGCATCCTAATGATATATATGTCATGGGTTTGTGATGTATGGGTGGTCCTTGAGGAAGAGAATATGGGATAATGTTTAGGAATCATATGTAAATATATTTTGTAATTCCACTAAATAGATGATGATTCTTTAATTGTGATATCTATATTGAGTAATGAGTTGTTAGTGGGTCAAGTTTTTCCTAAACAGTCAACTGAAATTCACCACAGTGACTAGAGTCTATACATATAACTAGATGGAGTTTTATCTTGGGGGTTTGAAACCCATTATTTGGAATCCAAACAATGTTAGAGTACACATCGAAGACCAAAGACTATGTGAGGTATTCCCTTGAAATTATTTTTATTGGAATTTTTGATCATGGAAATTCATATTGAGACTATAGAGGGAGAAGTTTTAAATTAGGGGATGTGTATTCAAGAAACATTACATATGTTGGAGTCCACTAAATGAGTATTGAAATATTTTTATACCTTGTTAAATATTCTCATTGGAGTTTGTTGTATGATAGTATTCTTCCTAATGATTTATAGGGTGTTTTCATGGATGTACCACTATATTAATGATAATAATGAGAATAGAGTCCTCCGTATTATATGATTAGATTATTACTAAATATATATTTATACGAAGATATGATGGTGTTAGAGAATTATGTGATTGATACTGAATTTATCCACTCCCACAATCCGCCATTAGAAAGATAATATTATGAATATGGTAATTTCAGACAAAGTTATATGAAGTAATGAAAATGGGATGCCTATAGCCAGGCATCAATGGGTGTTGTGTAGAGTATAATAGGTGTCCATACATCATTAACCATTATACAGATAGATGTAGTAGTGAGATAGTTTTTCTATATTACATGTTTATCAGTTATATATTCTACTGGAACCCAATTCTATAACATGGTTATCTGGATAATTTCGACTATTCGTGATCATATTTCACTCACCCCATCTAGTGACGTGAGTTATTAATAGTATATAAAGATGTATTTCAAGATATTATATCATAATAGATTAGAGATATAGATGTTCCCATGTTGATATGAATTGGTTATCCATTATGAGTGTCATGAGGTGTTGGGGATTGATTGAATGATGACATATTAACCTCTAACAAGGACTCAAACACCATCAAATGTGAAAAATAGATCCAAACATCTTATAAAATCTACATTAATCTAAAACTATTTTTTCCAATTATGAGAGTATAATGTATTCATAAACATATATTATAGAGGTGGTGTGAAAGTTTTATTATGTAGAATAATGAGTAACCTAATGCATTTATGAAATATATAGGTTGAACCATTCCTAAAGATAGTTCATTGATGATCATATCAGGAATATAAGATCATACCATGTCTATGAATAATATTATTTTCTATAAAATGAATTCATGTATTTTGCGACAAGGATTCATGGAGTAACAATGATCTTCATGAAATTAAATCTGTGGTGGATGATGAAAACAAAGAGATGTATTTTTTGTATGGTGGTTGAAGGTCTTTAATAGAGTAATTTGTGTTTAGATAATGTCTAAGGGACCTGAGAATTTATCATCAAAGTATTTCATTCATGTGTATAGTGGGATAATTTTCTCACCTTCAATTAATGGGGTGGCCCCACACTCTTCCTTTTAATAAACAATTATATATTCTTGAAGCTCGTACTAGTTATTATGATGGACACCCTAAGTGGATACCACCCAAGTTTAAAATTTACCATAGTGTGGTATGTTTATTGTTCCTCTATGGGTGCTCCAATAACATCTAAATTATTTATAATCATAGAATGTGTATAAAGTTTTGGAGATCATGGTTCTTGAATGATTAAGTATTAGTGACTGTTAACCTAGGTCCTAGAGTTGATAATGTTTTATTATTTATACATTAATGACCTCCCATTTTAGATTATAATGGATTAGGCCACCTAATAGGATGTGGGTTGATATTGAGTAGCTTCACATGGTTTTTATTATTCTTAAATTTTTCATTAGTATCTTCTAAAAAATAACGGCATAAACAAAAATAGATTAACTTTTTTAGTTGGTGTGAACCTACTGGAAATCAATAAATGAATAGATAATTCCCATTTATATTATAAAATACGTTAGTATAAATGAAAAATACATATCAAAACCATGATATAATGAAATTATTTTATATTTCTAACTATAAAAACAATGAATAGGAACTTCCATAGATCTGTAAGTATATGTTTCCATGATTCTCTTCATGTGATTTTGTAGAATCTCTATGGATGAATCAATATTCGAATACAATATATATGGCTTAACATCACATAATATGAATCTAGATAACTATTTAAAAGTGGAGAGAAAATCACTCTCATTATGGATAAACTTATCAAAAAACCATTTTCAAATGGATATGAGTGGTTCGTAGATCATTTCAACCCTTGTGTATAGATGAACTTCATACAAGAAATGTTTTATAGAAGGGAATGTTGAGACTCATATAGAGACGATATGAGATTATATTAAATTCTTCATTAGAGTTGAGGATGATTCAATGTCTTATTAAATTAAAAATATGTTTTACTCTATGATGGGGTTTTACAATATTATTATAGATATCAATGTTCTGAAATGATGGACAGCGCATGAAGGTTCCTATTTTTCTAATGAGTTTACAATATCATATTTTTTCTCTAAGAGAACCATATATTTAATTTATGTCGATAAAAAGATTTTAAGGTGGGGACGAAATAGAAAACTATATATTTATGATTATGATATTTAAAATCATTCTACTAATTTTTATAAAATAGGTCAACAATCCATCATGAATATTAATGTATCATAGAGCCTTGATAAAATTATATTAAAGAAATATATTATTTTATTACACACACACACACAATCATATTTTGGAGTCACTGAAATTATATCTAGAACGTTGCATCGTATGTGATGATGATTGTTGAGGTTGTGTATGGAATGGGAGATTTACCCTTGAGTTATTTTTTTTGTTCATGTTAGATCACATGGGTATAGGTTATTATGGGTGTGTTTTAATAATGAATAAATTAATTTTATGAAAAATTAGTTTATGATAACTTTCCTAGTTCATAGATATAAGATCCCTATTTTTAATTATCTCCTAGGATAGTTAAGTATTTCATTCACACAACCTTATATGTATAAAGATTAAAATTGAATATATTTGTTGGATACCGTGATGGATTAGAGGAGTAATAACATATCTGTAATCATGATGAGGAGTATATCATGTTTATATTAAAATGGATTAATGATATGTCTATTGTTCTATGATGAATGGATTCTTTGTTGGAATCATTCATCATTCCATGTGAGTGATTTCTAATGAAATCACCTTATTATTAATTATATTTACCCTTTTATTATTATTAATTTATAGATTGTGTGTGGATGTGATTGATAATTATAGATCAATATATTAAAATCACATAATTTTTTCATGTAATGATTTTCAATGGTTTTTATCATCGATCAACATTTTTGTTTCCTCACCATTAGTGTTCCTCCCTTTTTTTTATATTTATTAGTGTGTTTCGAATGAATTATCGGGATTCTTGTGTTCCCAACTACCACTAGTAGTCATTTTTCATTTTTCTTGTGTTTAATTATCACCGTAAACAATAACTTAGTTCTGTAGTTGATATTTTGGTAAATTTTATTGATGTGGGGGTGATATTTGTAAATGGAAGTGATTATTTGGGAAATGTAGTGATGTAGAGATTACATTCATCAATGCTCATTTGGGATTCAAGAATTGGGGGTCAATTAAAATATTTTCAATAAGTTTAACAATGATGGATTGAGTTCTATGAAGGAACCTCATTTGTTATATTTAGTGGTGGATAGTATTATTATGTTGATTGATATATTCTCAGGTGGTGAATTTATAGAGATTAAATAGATCAGTAATTTTCTAGAAGAAACAAAAATAATAGCTTACAGTTCAGAAGAACCTAAAAAATATATTTTTATTCATTGGGTAGTCAGATTTTGGAGATTATAAATGTCACATGTTCTATGTAACAAATTCAGATGTTGTGTGGTTCTTTCGGTGGATGAGTACATATCCAAATGCATGGAGTATAGTTTTGATACACATCTTGTGTGGTCTATATAACATGACTTGTGGAAGATTAAATTCCCTAGATGGAGTCATTGATCACATGATCTACATTCTATGGGAAAAAACATATAATCAGGTACTACAAAAACGAGGTTTTATAATAGTACATATCGAGTACCCCCATGGGTTTCATGAATTGTGTTCAAACAAGGAAAAACAGTGTACATTGTGGTTATAGGACTCATGTATTGGACATACATGGTGAGTACCCTATTGGTTATGGACATAGTGTACCATAATATATACAATATCGAATGACTAAGCTTGATTATTTTTTTGTAGTACATATCCATTTTTCTCTATAGTATATGTACTTCTTTCACAATAAAGTATACGTCATGAATTTCACCAAAATTAGTACACTTATTTTCTCACCTAGGGCCACATTTTGGGAATGCCTATAGTCCATCATAATAGATTTTATATATAGAATAATATATTATTCTTATCATTAGAATAAATGGTGAAAATCTAGGTGATATATTAACTCTAGTCTATTTATCCTCATAGGTTCATCAACTGGTATTTTGTGTGATTTTTTGAGCATCCTAAAAGTGATGTACTCCCATATTTATCATGTAGTGTTTTATGATGCATATGTATCCCATATTATGGATAGATTTAGCATCCCACCATCTATAATTTTCGACTCATGATTTAATGTTCATTACTAGTGAAGCTAGGTTCCACATCATATGTTCTGTGCTACTCAAGTTGAAGGTCCTCTATATGTGCATTTTGGTACTGAATCATTAAATATGTGTTAATCTATGGAGCACAAACATCAATTTATAAATTGGTGAGGTGTTTGGGTTTCCATTATTGTGAGTACATGGTACTAGGGGTTAGAAATAAATTTATTTACATGTGTTCTTGGATATGGTTTGTGTTCCCCCTTATTTTTTATTAGAGTGGTGTCATGGAATCTGTAATAACCCTGACCACAGTAGACGTGAGTTGGTGGTTATTTCAGTACAATGTCATAGATATAAGAGATGAAATAACCAAGGATCGATCAATTAATTAGTATTGAATAACTAGATATATACATGGTTCCCTTATTACATTTGTGAGTAAACATAGAACATAATAAATGAAAATAAACTGCTTTTATGAAACATATTCAAATATTTCATATTCATAAAATGGGGAAGGAATAAAATAAAAGGGTGAAATAAAATTGTCAATAAGGGTTACATACCATAGAAACATGAATAAAAAATAAGTGAAATAGAATCAACAAAGATTAATAAATATGGAATAACTGAATAACACATAGCATATAGTCAATAAATTGACAATAAAAATAAATCCGTATATTTTTTCCCAGTGATAATATTAGGGATATTAATTACTAAAAACTAAATGTGGGAAATTATTAATTATTAGATATCATGTATCTTGAACCTGAAACACTATAACCACAACGTTCTTTTAAATGGTTTAAGTTTATGGGTAGAAACCTGTCTGATTATTCTTGGAAACAAACGTGAAGTGTCTGTCCCCAACTTTTTTTTATGATGAGGCCGGTCGAAGCATCGAGGTGTTATATATAACTAGGACCCACCCTTGTCTTCATGCATAATGTATTCCTAAAAAATGAACTTTTTAAATCATGAATCAATGTTCCTTATCAAAATTCCTATTTTGAAATGAGAATAAAGATTTTTCAATTTTTTCCAAGTAAAAAAAATAAATGTAAACACCGTATTTAAAAAAATAATACTTTTTATAAAATAATCATATCCATGATACATGAAATATGAGTATTTAATGAAATATCAAATTATTTGGGATAATAAATGAAATATTTAGTATATGCATCTTAGAAAATAAAATACTTTCATAATGTAATAAATATGCCTCAATGAAAGAATATTGACATGAAGTCCCTAACAAGGATAACATCATTAATCAAATTAATATATCATATGTATTCAATATAAATCTACATAAAAAAGTTTAAACACAAAATAATGTAATAAAAATTAATATTTATTGAACCTTATCATGATATAATCAATGAAATTTTTTTACCCCGATGAATGAATATCGAGTTAAGAAATCACTTACCACATTGTTATCAGTTGAACTGTATTGCCCATAAAATTAATGATTATCAAATGAAAAACTGGATATAATTAAGATAAATAGATTCATGATATGATATATCAAATGAAACCATACCTACACCACCCAAAAAAAAAGTTGTGAATAAGGTAGAAATATAACAGATGTAAATGTGAGGTGAGAAAAGCCCTTACCTTATGTCTGAAGGTGTTATTAACTTGTAAATAATTTTCAATATATTAAAATTAGATACATTAATTACATAATTTAGAGACTCTTAAATATATACATGATTTATTATAATTCCATTATGTTCATTTATGACCATTCTGGTGAGTTATAATGTTTCATTTTTTTGTTTCAAGTGCATTCATTTTATGGTTTCATGATCTGTTCATTTGGTTATAATTATTGATGTTATTGTAAATTTTGAATAATTATAGAGAATTTATATTATATGGTTATAATTAAATTATTGGAATATAAATATTCCCATATATGATTTTGTATTTTTACATGAGTTTGATTTAATTGATAGAATGTTAATGAAAAATCATTATTTTATGTTTGTATCTTTTAAAACCATCACGAACTAGTATTGTTTTATTTAATATTATGTTTATATACTGGTTCCAAAACATTATGTACATTGAAATAAAATTATTATAATTTTATGTAATAGTGAATTTTTTTTTACCATACATGATAGTTGTAATGAAAAATTAAATATCGCCATCCAGGAAGGTGGTGAATTGACACGTCACAGATGATATTTACATTTAAACAATTTGAAGGAGATGAGAAGTGGTTTGATGATGGATATTAAATTAAAAACCTTATATATATATATATGTAATACTAGATTTATCATTCCACTTTGGATAAGGGGATGTGATTAAAGAATAAGAAAAGAAATGAAAATAAATAAAACTAAAAGAAAAAGGAGTATTTTACCTTTTGAATATCATGTCCTTTGGAACCGCATTATAAAACTTGGATTTGGAATTTTTTTAATTCCAAAATGTCTTGAACATATAGTAGAGTTTTGGGAAGGGATTTTGGTAGATGTTAGAAAATTTTCAAGTCATATATGGTGTGTATAGAAGAGGTGGTGATGGGTGGTATTTATAGTGGGAGGTGAGTTGTGTTTTTTATTTTTTTATTCATTTGTTTATCATTTCCGCTTAATTATATCAGTATTTTTTATTATTATGACTAATTATAGTAAATATTTTATGTGAGTTAGAACTAATGGTCTAATATATTATCCATGACTCAAATACTCATGTATTTTCCTTAAAATTATAAATACAATGAATTACATTATTTCACTATTTCCTAAAAATTAAAATTTTTGAGGAAAATCCTAAATATTCACCATAACCATTTGTAGACATGTAGATTTGAAAAAATAGTATAAATTTAATGAAAATAATTATATATATATATATATTTATCAGAACTTTAGTTTTTAATTAAAATCATTAGGCATTGAATAAATAATGATTATAATATTATACATGATTTTACGACACATTGAAAATTTAATTATGGTATCCGAAAATTATCTTATAATTATTACACAACAAAATATTGATTTAAAAATTTATTTTATGAAAAAAAATATCTTTTAAATATTTATACTAATTATAAAATTGAAAATAAATATTTACATTCCACAAAAATACCATCACAAAATTTATTATTTTTAAAGCATTTATTAATACATTCATGGATATAAATATATCATATTTTCATTTTTGAGATACCTTTGTTGTAATTATAATTTCAGATGTCATGTTATTATTATAATTAACACATTACTATTTTAACTTTCAAATTACTGTTCTAACTATCTTGTTAAAGTTTAATAGTATATCATGGTTTGTTTAATCTCAATGTTGATGGAAATATAAGCTACCATATAAATAGAATTTATTTAATAAGATAAAGAAAATAAAACCATAGTTTGTGATATTATTCCATCCTTTTAAAATTTCATCCTCAAAATGTTTCCTAAATATTTCCTTCTAAATAAATTAGGGTGTTTCTTATTCATAACATCCTTAGGTTCCCATTATGGTTGTTCCATTTTGTGGTTTCTCCAAAGATATTTTTCCAATCAATTCATTCAATTTCTCAATACTCCCCCTCAATTTTATAGAATACCAATAGGATTTTCATAGTAATAAAAATAATGCTCCAATTCTATATCTTCATAGGTGAGTATATGCATTGGTTCTGGCATGCACTTCTTTAACAATGATATGTGTAACACATCATGATCATTTATGAGAAATGGAGGCATTGCTAATCAGTAATCTACAGCCCTGACTCTATCCAAAATTTCTAATGGTTTGATTCACTTTGGGACCAATTTACTTTTCTTACCAAACATTATGACACCATTCCATATAGATACTTTTATAAAGGAAAGATCTCCCACTTGAAATCCAAATATCTTATATGGTTGTCTGCATAACTCTTTTCCCTACTCTGAGTTGCATTAATATGATCCTATATATTATTTAACATTATTTTTTTTCTCTTTATTATGTTATTATACAATAATTCCCCTCTCACCAATTTCAAGACAAAATGTTGGATAATGACATCTCTTTCCACATAATGCTTCATATGGTGCCATGTGAAGATGATATTAGAAACTATTATTGTTGGAAAAATATTCCAAATGTTTATAAGGATCCAACAAACCATTAAAGTAATGTGGTAAAAATATCAACATTTCATCCCATGTATGAATATTCCTTTCAGATTTTACATTAGTTTCAGGGTGATAAGTAGTACTCAAATGAGGATAAGTTTCCAAGGAATTCAGAGGACTCTTCCTTAATTTTGATGTAAAACTAGGATCTTGATCATACATAATTGATATAGGTTAACCATGAAGTCAAAAAAAACATTAAAAAAAATACATATTAGGTTCTCAAGAGGTAAATCTTCTCTTATTGTAGGAAAATTTTCCCATTTTGTAAGACGATCAACAACAACCCATATCACAACATTCCATGATGGGGTCCTTAGTAGTATTATGAAAACATATCTTATAATATCATTCCACATTGACATAGTAATATATAGTGGTTTAATTAATCCTATAGGATGGTATCTTTTTTCCTTAAATTGTTAAAAAAGTAGGAATCTTGACACATAGATTTCAATTACCAACTTCATATTATCCAACCAAAAAAATATTCCATAATATTTGTATACATATTTGTACTACCATGCTTTATAGATAAATTTGATCTATCAACATGATCTAAAAGTTTCATTTGTATCTCAGGTATTGTTGGAAAATATCCTATTTCAAAATATAATATTTTGATCTTCATACATGATATCTTTCGATTTTCTATCATTAATGGCGTTAATATTATTTTGATATTTCTCACCATTAGATTGAAATGTTTTTATACTCTATAGTAAATAATTAATCACTGACATTTAAAAAATGATTTATGTTCCCCATTCCTTAACAATTACAATGTCAATATATATTAATTCTGTGAAAATAGAATGTCTATCAATCCTCATATTTGTTAGAACTCCATGATCTTTACTACTCAATACATCAACTAACTTATTTTCTTTTCTTGGGTGGATGTGTATAGATAAATAATATACTTTCAATAACTAAATCTATCTTCTTTTCCTAATTTTGATCTCTTTTTGTGTAAATATGTATTGGAAAATCATATGATCCATATATATCTCACAAGTATAACCGTAGAGATAATTTCCTCATATCATTAGAGAAAATAATATGGTATATAACTCAAGATCATTATAGGATAATTTTTCCAGAGTCAATAACTGCCTTGATTTTGATGTAATAAATTGATCCTTTATTAGAAGGACACAACCTAGTCCGTTATTCCATGAATCACTTTATATCAAAAACCCATAATTTTGTAAGGTTAGAGTGAAAATCTTAGAATTTTCTAATCTTCACTTAAATTCTTCATAACATTATGCATAATCATTTTTCCATAAAAACATAGCACCTTTATGTTTTATCTTGGTTAACATGAAAATCATGAAATATTATGAATGAAATTCCAATATTAACCTAGTTTACTAATAAAACTACATACCTCAGTTATGTCCGTAGGTGTAGTCTATTCATGAACATAATTTATCTTCAAATGATAAATTGAGATTCCATCCATAAAGAAAATATGGCCAAGAAAATAAATTTCCCAATGCAATAATTCACACATCAAAACATTACATATAAATATTTATTTATAAGAGCCTCAAGAATGATATAGAAGTCATTCTCATGGTATTTATAGTTTTTAGAATATACCATAATATCTTTAATGAATAAACAATATTAAAAAAATTCGTTGAATATTATCCCCATCATATCCATAAAAAATTGGGTGTCCATTAGTCAATCCATATGGAATTACTATAAATTCTTAATGTTAATACCACTTCTAAGAAGATGTATTTGGAATGTATTTCTTATTTAATCACCATTTATGGTAACCAAAAAAAGTTAAATCTTTGAAAAATGTTGATATTCATGAAGTTGATAAAATAAATCATTAATGTGAGGTAAGGAATAAAGGATTATTATTGTAATAGATTTTATTTTTCTATGGCTAATGAAAAACCTCATGGATCCATTTTTCTTCTTAAAAATAGAATAGGGGATATCCTTGGAGATACACTATAGGGAATAAATAAGTTATTACTCAATTCATGTAGTTGTTTATTTATCACCGCTTATTTCACAATTTCTATTCTATAAGTATTAATTGATATTGGTCTTTCATCAGTGGTTAAATCAATGGTAATATCAACATCATTCTCTGGGGGGGGTGTTCTGGAAATACCTATGGATATACATCAATGAATTCATATAAAATGGTTATATAATCAATTTAATAATTAATTTCATCACCACTAGATGTTTTCTTTTATTCCCCTCCGAACATTTTTTTCAGTATCACTACTAATGGTGGATTTAGATATGAATCATATGATGCTGTCTCTTCTCTAATGAAAAGTAATTATAAATATTCCTTGTAAATTTTAATTCAATTCACATTAGAATTTATTTTCACATCATATTTCCAAATCTAATCCATATTGAAGATTATATCGATGTCAATCTCATATATAATTGTTAGGTTATAAAATAAATAATGTTTATATTGTATAATGGGGACTACCCAAATTTTTTTGTTACAATGATACATCCCTAGAGATTTTTGATAGACAACTCCTTTATTAAATCAAAAGGGAAATAAGTAATTTTATTGGAAAACATGGTAGATATTGAAGAGTACGATGGTCTAGAATCAAATAAATCAATGTCTAATTTAGAGGATAGGATTACTTTACATACCACCACATCACAGTTTACTACTACTTCTGCTGTAGTGATTTAAAAAACATCTCTTTCTACTATTGGCCTCTTATGTGGTAGATTCCATTGATGCTTAGGACCTTGGTAAGAATAATTCTCCCTTTCTATAAATTTGTATAATTTAAAATCATTTTTTTGTTTCTCTGCCTTATGTTAGTTATCTCAATTCCACTTTTAATTACACTTATAAAAAACTCACATGCCTTTTAAGAATTTTCCAAGACGATTATTTCAACAATTTTCTAATACTTGCAATTTCTTATTTCACATTTTCTTATTTGATGATTTTTCTTTTTCATTATTATCAGAAGGCCAGTTCTATAATATATATCCATTGAACATATCCACTATAAAAAATAACATCACTGTTTTGATATAATGTAATAATATTTAATCATATGATAATTTTTTTAGAATCTAGTGACCTTTTGGGGACTAGATTTAAAAAAATCAATGAAATGATCAATATGGGTTTTTAAATAATGTCTATAATCTGTGGTGTACATCGATAGTCTTTTGATGGTAGACTCACACTTTAAAACCCTCTCTTCATCATTTTTATCTATGTTTCGAAATTTTATCACCATTTAAATTTATTTCGCATGATAGAAATATTGTTTTTATATAAAGTTTTTTTAAATGTTATCCATTATTTGTCTTCAATTTAAAAAATTTTCCTTTTTATTATGTATCAATGGACACCATTGATCTATACCCCCATGAGAAAATATACATCAAGCACTACCTTTTCATTTTCATTTCATCCCAATGCTACAAATAAATTTTCAAGGGACTTCATCCATTTATATACTACTACATTATTAGTACTCTCCCGAAAAGAAGGGGTTTTCAACTGCATGAAATGATCCAACATATGTATAGTATGGTTTATCATAATAACTTGAGTATGCCGTAATAATGTGGTCACGATATTCTTATCTACAACACTAGTTGTGTTGACTTTCTTAGTAGGGAAATCCCTACATTGTTCATGGGTATTAATTCCCATTCCTCCATTAGGCACCATCTCTACATAATGTAACACATTGAGTTCACACAGAATCCTCTTGAGTATTGATCTAGAAACTCACTAGAAGTAATTATTATAATTCTCATTTTTTATTTAACTTATAATTCCAATTTCTTTTAATAAACATGATCTAATACCAACTATAATAACCCCAACCCATGTATCCAAAAGTGGGTGGATATTTTTTTATAATGGATTAGATACAAGTGATCAAATCACCACAGATTTATTAGTTTAATAGTATTCATGAAATAGATACATACATTATTCCCTTATTTCATTTTAATTAAATATAGACCATAACAAAGGAATACTAACTACTTCCTTGATACTTTGTGAATGATTTATTATTCTTCACCTTGGGCGGGAAAACAAATAAAAGGGTGAGATAAAATGATAAATAACAGTGACATAAAATCTAAAAATCTATCAATAAAAACTAAATAATAATCAATAATTAATAATAAATGTGGCACTACTGAAAATCACATTCAATTTAGTCAATAAAATGAGAATTAAAATTAATCCAATTATTTTGTCATAGTGAAAATCTCATGGATATTAATAATTGTTTATTGAATGAAGGAAACAATTCATTATTAGACATCATGTATCTGTCACATGAACTAGTATCATCACGACATTCCACAATATATTTTATGTTTGTATGTAGAAACCCATCTGATTATTCTCAGGAACAATCATGAAGGGTTTGTCGCAAACTGTTTTGTCTCCTATGACCATTCAATGCATCAAGGGGATAACTATATTCGGTCTCTATCTGTGTATTAATTTACATTTTAATTATAAAATATCTAAATGATTGATATAATTTATTAATAAATGTTCCTTATCATAATACTTGTATTGAGTAGGAGATAAATATTAACAAAATTTCCCAATTAAAACAATATTCAATGTCAATATTGTATTTAAAAAGAGAATATGTCTTACATAATAATGATATCATGGATGAAAGAAATATGGATATTTAATGAAATCCTCAATGATTTATGATCATAAATAAATAGTTCATTATAAAAACCATATAAGTGAAAAGAGGTTCATAAGATTAAAAATATTCCTAAATGAAAAAAATATTTAAACAAAGTCCCTAACAAGGATCATAAAAATAATCAAATGAATAGATCATGGATTTTCACAATAAATCCATGTAAAATATGTTGAAATAAAATATAATATAATAACAATTCATGTTAAACCTAACTTTATCATGACATAATTAATTAAATATAATATTAAACCATGTAATGAATATTGTGTTAAGAAATCCCTTATCACTTTGTAATCAGTCAAACCGTATAACCCATAAAATTAATGAATATCAAATGAAACATTAAATAACATAAATATAAAGAGGTTCATGATAAGATATATAAATGGGAAGTATACTACACTATTAAAAATAAATAATTGGTTAATAAGGAATATATCTCACAAAAGTAAATGTGAGATGAGAAAAACATTTACCTTATGTCTGAAGGTGTTATGAACATGTACTTAATGTCTGGGATAATAAAATTAGATTTATTGATTACTTAGTTATGAACCTATTCAAACTATATTTGATATATTATATATTTAATAATATAATTTACATATATTAATAAGAGTTATAATGTTTAATTTTTTGTCTTGGGAGAGTTTGTTTCACGGTTTCATGATCTGTTCACATGCATGTAATTATGGAAGTTCTGGTCAAATTTGAATAAATCTATAGAAGTGAAATTATATGGTATTAATTATCTTCTATAAATTTAAATAGTATAATATATAATTCTATTATTTAAAATGATGTTTATTCATTATATAAAATGTTAATGAAAAATTATTTGTTTATTTTGGATGTTTTGATGCCCATCATGAACTAGAATAATTTTATTAATTATTATGTTTATATAATAGTTCTTTAACATTAAGTTAGTTGTAATAAAAGTATTATAATATTTTCTATGCCTAAAAATGGTTTCATCCCCACCCATTAAGATTTTAATTAAAAATGAAAACTCCCTATCCACGACAGTGATGAATCGACACCTCACAGATGATGTATTCATTTTTAAAATTAGATGTATAAGAGATGAGATACACTAATGGATATTAAATTAAAAAATACTGTTATAGAATATATATGATACTGTATTTATCATTCCACATTGGATAATAGTAGTTTTGGATATAATATTTAAATCAATGAAAAAAAATAAATTAATAGAGAAAAAAGGAAGATTTTACCTCTTGAATATCATCTCATTGGGAACCAATGTAAGACACATGGATTTGTTATTTTGGTAATACACTATAGTCTTATACATAGGGAAGTGTCTTCTTAATATATTTGGAATGAAATTAGTCAAGATTTATGGTCTAGAAGGAGTGTGGAGAAGGGGTGGTGTGGTGTGGGTGGTATTTATAATGGGAGGGGAGGGATGTTTTTTATTATTTAATTCATTTTTTATTATCATGGCTTAAAAATATAAATAGTGTTGATTATTATGACTATTTAAAGTAAATAGTGAATATGAATTTGTACTATTGGTTTCTTATATCATCCATGACTCAAAAATTTCATTTATTTGGTTGAAAATGATTAATACCATAAATTACCATATTTCACTATTCACCAATAGTTCGACAATTAAAGGAAAGTCCCAAATATTCACCCTAAAAATGTTTTGATGTGTAGATTTAAAAAACAGAACCCATTTTATGAAAATAATTTTCTATCTAAGTGAATTTAATTTTTAATTAGAATAAATATTTTATTATTATAATAGATATTTGAACACTTTGAAAAATTAATTACGATCTCATAAAATTATATTATAATTATAATACACAAAATTATTAATATATGAATACATTTTGTCATAATAAGGTTTATTTTAATTAATTATATTAATTATAAAGGTTTAAATAAAAACATACGTTCCAAAAAATTAAAAACACTTAATTTTTTATTTTTAAATAATGTATTTTCTTATTCTTCAATATAAATAAAACATAGTTTCATTAATGAGATCTCTAAAATTTATTTATAATTACATAGGTGAGGTATTTATTTTAATGAACACATTACTATTGATAATGGTAACATTACAATTCCAGAGATCATGTTAATATTTAATTGTATATCACGGTTCGTTTAAGCCCAATGTCACATGAAACATAAGCTATTGAATAAATTGTTATTATTTAAGATGAAATAAACCATAAAATCTAGAGTTTTTGTTTAATGAGTGGATATTAATGTATAATACTTTATCGACTAATGTTGTTGATTTAACAAGGATTAAGATTCACTAACTTGATTATGGTGTAATTTTGAATGAATGGTTGTCGAGATTGGATACATGAAGGCTTGTGACTCGTCATGATGTCTGTGCTTTCTTAGTGAATTGAAACATAATTGAGATCTGTCCTTTAGGGATTTTTTAAATTTTTATTATTTGATATTCTCTAGATACATATGAGATGAATACATTCCTAGATTGAATATAAGATAACTGGGACATACCTACATCAACAAGACTTCTAGTTGATCCTGGTATATATGTTATCACCCCTATTATTCCACATAGAAACAGTCACACTTGGATTTTGGAGCTTACGAGTTACTTTATCTTCCCATTGGAGTTCTAGGTTCTTCTGTTGGGTATGATTATACACACCCCTATATAAAATCTAGGACTCTATGTGTTGTGTTCGTGAAAATAAAACATACTTAGTTGATGTAATTTGAATAAGTATACCTTATGTGGATTATTTAGAGTTTATTCCATAGAAGAAATTGTGACCATAGTGGATCATGGTGGCCAATTATGGTGGTGATGACTATTTCACCTAGAGATAAACTGAGAAATTAATACAGTGAGGAGGACCATTATGGTGTCCTATATTTTCCATATTTTTAGGAAATTCTGATTTACAAATAATTTGGAATTTACATATATATATATTTGTGTGTGTGTGTGTGTTTAATAGATTTATCACGTAAGAATCAAAACAATTGTTTGTTATATATAATACTACTATATTGTGTTATTTTTTTCAATGATGATATGAAACTATTTTAGGGTGATATAGTATAAGTCCTCACGTACTGTGTTACTTGACTACATTATTTTAGTTGCCATCCACGGGCCAATTAGAGATGGGATTAGAGTGACACAGTTAGCATACTATTGGATTAGGTGGGGTCCTTGTGGGTTTTGTTTTTTTTTGGTCAAAATGAAGTTTTTTCACCCCCAATGTAACCATTATACTTGTTTAACCAAGGAGATTATTAGGTATTGGGATAATATTAATAATGAAATAATAGTCCAAAAACATAGGAAACACACCAATCTCCTCCTAACATTGGATAACCCCCTATAGTGAATTGATAGTTGGTGGAAAAAAGTTTCAATGATATTTATAATCCCTAGAACTGAGAAATAAATAATTTAATCCATCATTATGATTGGTAAGGGTGAAAAAGAATATAAGAGTAAAACACACACATATATTATCCAAGAATAGATTAAATAACCACTAGATGTGTTTTAATTGAGGGATTTAGGGGTAGCAGATAATGGTCAGGCCCCTGACCAATAAAGACATTTTATTAAATTCAATGAATAATCCTTATGAAGATAATGAATAATTGTCCATCCCAATGAAAAAACCGAAATAAAATAGGTTAAAGAAACCCTTTAACTATTGAGAGGATTTAATGAGATTATATTTATAAGTAATTTAATCAAGAATAACATCGGTAATGTTATTTTTTCATCAATGTAGATAATTATCATACAAACCTTGTTTTTGTCTCACCATCATTTCACTAACATGATCCAATATAGAATTAATCTTGTGGTATCCATACATGCTCCACAATATCTAATAACCATTGATGGATCTCCTTGTGTTATCATAGGTGGACTAATTATCTTGTGTCACCCACATTGATCAAAATAAGTGATCACTAAATCATGAAGATAAAATTAAATATTTTATCAATAATAAAATAGAGGATGAGATGGATGGATTCATATTGTATTTCAATAAACCCTAAATATGTTATTTATTGGGATAATTTTCTCAGAGGGATGTGTAGTTATGCACAAAGAAAATTTCTCATAAAAAAGTTATAAGTATGATTAAATAGTTCTTTGAGTTTACAATTGAAAATTTCACATATGAAATTAATAAAATTTTAAATGTGATATATTCCCTACAAAAATGACAATAATAATAATATTTCTTTTCTCCTGAATAATAAATCCAATGCATTATTGAATATAAATTTATTGAAAATAAAAATATCAATTTTTGAAATGAAATTTCATACATACATTATTTTTTCCATAGAATCATTTAAATCGACCATCCTCTTCATCATTTATCAAAAACTAGAAAGGAAAATATTTATTAAATAAATATTACTGATTCAATTAATAATAAACATATATTTCACATGGTCCTATGAATAAATATATTTATTTTAATAATTCATATACTCGTGGTATTGTGAAAAAAATATTTATTCAATATTAAAATAAATAATAAAATAATAAAATATTTATATATTATTTTCATATCATGAATTAAAAAATTGGAGTTCAAAATTCAATTTAGTGGTTTTGTGGAAAAATATTTGTTATATAATCCAAAAAAATTGGTAGTAGAATATTAGAAATCATTTAAACCTGAATAAATAATATTCCATATTCTTGAGATTATTATTTATTCCAAATATTATAATTAAAAGTATTTTTACTAATATCAGGGACACAAAATAGTGTGTAACCCTATATTCCAATGACTTAGTGGAATTAAGTGGTTTTTTAATGTCAATGACATGTTTCTAGAAATGTGGAAAAGATCCATTAGATAATGTAGTTATATTAAAATGGAAAACCAACACATGAATTATCACCATGTAATATAGTATATTTTCCCCAATATCGCTAATCATGTGTTCATTAAACTTTTTGCATCAACAATTATTCCCAATTCTACATTTTTTGACTATCCTAAAATTGAACACATCATACACTATGTGGATGGATTTTATCCAATTATTCCATTTCAATCAAATGGAAAGTGATATAGGCTTACATAATTATGGAAGAGACAAATAATATCTTAACTTATGTATAAATTTAAAAACACCCATGATTCACCCAATGTATCCTACATATATGAGATGATATCCCATCATAATTTTTAAAAATTCATCAATGTACAAGAGACATGATGTTCACTAAAAATAATCACTAGTATAAGGATTGTTACACATGTTTCTAGAAATTAATATCCAAATACATGTAAACGTGATGAATTCATACTTTTGGTAATTCCACCATTTTCTCCTATAACAGATATTTCCATTTTCTTAATTCATAATAAAAAGTCTCATCCACTTACGATTACTATCACCTGTCAATTAATATAATATGTGTCTCATCCTAGAATATTTTCCTAACCATTAGAATATATTTATTAATTTCAATTTATAAAATAAATTTTATTATCAATATGGTATCTCCTTTGATTTTTTTATATGATAGATATCGTCATGCATTACTACATTAATGTTATACATAATAATATACTTCATGTAATATGCTATTTCTTAATATTTATGTCTTTGAATATTTATGGAATCATAATGTAAAACATATTTTTTATTGGTATCCAACTATAAAACATGCCTAGGTTTAATGTGGGGTTCACTTGAGATGATCATAAGTAACCTCATTCATAACACTAAAAAATATTTCATCATTTTAGAAGAATATTAATTATATTTTAAAATAAATGTTCCCCGAGGACCATAAAGGTTTAGTGTATAATATATACATAATCAACTAATTTAATTAAGGATCATAATTATCTCTTACATGGTTCTTAACTCAATGAAACCTTCTTATACATTTCCTACTTTAATCAATTCTTCCTAACATTGGGAACCAAAAACATTAAAAATTGTGTTCTAATATTCCCAGTAGGTAAAACATTGTAGATAAAATTAAATGATATTTTTAAAGAATAATATATTAATATTGTTATTGGAACATGATGATAACATAAATAATTATACAACAAACATTTATAGATAATAAAATGTGTGTTATTGTATAATGCTTTAGAATTTCCAAATATATTAGTAATAAGGGTGAATAATAATCACTAATGAATCAAAAAACAAGAGATCATATCCTAAGAATAATAATATGTCATTGGAATTTTTTTTCAAAATGATAATCTTTTAAATTCATTTTATTATTCATGTAACACTACCCATACTATCGTAGTGAAAATGTTACATAGTGGAATGGGTTCTCTACACATTCCATAATTTCATAGGTCAGGGTTCCCTCCCAAGACTATAATAGTTGATAGAGTCACATACATATAATTTTTCAATATAAATTATAGTCTATATAATCTCATGGTATTTCTAAAATAAAAAATTTTAGTAGAGGAATTTTAGGTACACACTCATCACAAAATGATAACCATACATATGTGTTCAGGAATATGAAAAAAACAACACATATTTTATTACAACATAACATGTTGAGAATAAATATGGGTTATAATAATTTAATCATCATATTATAATATTCTATATAGAGAAATAACATGGTTTGTTAAGTTATATAATATCCTTGTTGAATTATAAGAAATATAAAAGGATATTTATATAAATTAAAAATACATTTAAAAGTTTATTTAAACATTTCATTAAAAAATAGAGGAATTATAATTTCTATTCAACACCATGAAAACAAAAAACATCCAAAATAATGAGAAAATGATTTAATTTCAAAATACTCCTGAAATTTTTTAAATTAATATTCAATGAAAATATTGTCCCTTAAATTTGGAAAATTAATTTGTGCATAAAATTTTAAAACAACGATCCCTTTCAAACTTTTGGTAAGAAGTCGAAAACTACCTTGTTTGAAAAATGACCAGATGATTCATTTTAAAATATTAGATGTATATTTATATATGATTTAAAATGAATTTAAATTATTATTTGATAAAATAAATAAAACTTCTTGAAAACATTAAAAATAACATGGACATGGGAAAAAATTCATTAACCAACGTATAAATATGGTCTAGTTTTTTTAAAACCATTTACATAATCATAATATTTACAAAGGAGAATGGAATTAAAGTGAAATAATAACTACCAAAAAAATTGAAAAAAAATTATACGATTTAAAATATAGGTGTCATATAATTTCCCCATTATGAATTTAACATAGGCAATATCTTTAATAAATGACACTCTATCATAAACCATTACCTCAGGTCCTCAATTTTTAATATGTTCCCATAAGATTATATATAATAAATATATATTTATTTTGAATAAAAAATGTATTCATAATTTTATTAAAATATAAAATTACCTATTTATATAAAAATACCCATTTATTAATAATTCTTTATTAAAATATATATTTCTGTTACATCATGTCAGTTTTCCATGCATATTTCCATTCGATGGTTTTGTTCCTTACACCTTACTCCAAGATTAATCTTCTATTGAATCTAAATCATGTTATAGTATCATATAAATTAATTTTATACAGTTTTAACCATTCATCTAACATGGTGATATAAAGTTAATTATATCACTTTTCGTAGAGGTAGATTAAAAGTACGTATGAGTATTTTTTTCATTTTCCCATGAATTTAATGAATGAATGAAAAAATAATATATCAAATAATAATAGTAATATATCAAAATTAACATTTCTATTAAATAAATACAAAAATATTACTATCCTTATTTGACAGAATTGAAAAATGAATCACACATCTTTGTGGAGGTGGTAGTCCACACATATGAAAGAACATTGTTATCGTTTCCCATTTGATTGAAAGGAGAAAGAAAAATGTTGTAAAAATAACATGAATTTTTTAAATCATTTTCATATACTCATTGGATAATTTTAATATTTTTATAATACACATGGAGGATATTAAGGATGAATGAAACTCAAAAATACATCGGTATAGACAATTACCTCTTTATTGGGAAACCAACTTTACATTACACCTTAAATAAATAAATGGACCTTATTTTATTAATAAAAGGTGATCTAGGACATGCATAATAAAGTTATGAAACTATTTTGGATATTATTTTACATACAATATTTCTAAAAGTGTGTGAATAATTGTAGAGAGAATGTCATCTTCTATATGTTAGGTGGGTGACACTCATTTAAAGTTGGAAGACCTTAAAATTGAATAAATTCTTATACAAATGAATGTAGCACCACATACACTAACATTAGAAGATAAAAAAGGTAAGGATTAAAAATATTAATATAATAAAATTTAACCATGTTTATATGATGTTGTAACCTTTGGTTTTAGTTTACCACCTTATTAACCATTTCATACCATAACTGATTTAATTTTGATTACCATGGATAATATTAATTGTGCGTAAATATTAATTTAGACTCATTAAAAAATTTATTCGTTCTTATTGAAAATATGAAAACAATTTTATCAATGTCAATTTCCAATATCGGCATACTTTTTTAATAACCGTTAATATAGTAAGAAAAACTATTTTAGGACGAATGTTTTTTTAAGCATAAAAAAGAACTAATTTTAATTACCTTCTATGTAAAAAAAATTAAATTAATTATAAAATAGTGCATTGAATATATTATACACAAATTTAATTAAATAATTTATCAATAGTGATTAATTAAATTAATTATGATGAAACCATGCTAAACGCATAAAATCTGTATTTGAGAAAAATATATCTTTTTAACATCAAATTATTCTATTACCAATATTATAAAATTCATAACCAATAAATTCATTTCATAACCAATAAATTTTAATAAATTCTGTACTCATAATTAATTTTAAGAAAATACATATATGAAAAAATTATTTTTATAAAGAAATATTTCAAAACCTATCTTTTGGATCAATAATATTTCCTATTTGAAGTAGAAATTTTTTCTACAATGAAATTTAATTTATAAAGTATATAATTTTCGTCATTTTTCATCATCTGATTA
Organism: Viscum album; assembly: GCA_963277665.1. Lineage (NCBI taxonomy): Eukaryota > Viridiplantae > Streptophyta > Magnoliopsida > Santalales > Viscaceae > Viscum > Viscum album. The sequence goes on from OY728161.1 coordinate 436,534,004, forward strand.
TTATTCATATATGTTTAGGTTTTTTTTCTTCATAATCTATCTAACAAATTTATTTATTAAATAGAAATATATTCCAAATCATCAGGGTGTCACATTCTACCCCTTTATAAGAACGTCAAACTAAAAATTTTATCAGTATAACAAAAACAACTGATGAAGCATATACATCACCACATCAACATTTTCCCACGTAGCTTTATCAAATATCAAATTACAATAGAGAACCATAATCAGATTAATAATAATATTCCATATAACATTATATCTATGATTAGAAAATTATTATAGTTTTTCTTTATAAAAAATATCTTACTCTAATAGTATAATATTTGATATTAAAAAATGTGATGTAGTTTGGTATATAAATTTTTAAAAGAGACACATGGAAGACATTGTGGAAATTTTTGTTGTTTATATTATGTTACATGGGATAATATACCGTCATTATGTGATCTATAATTTTATAGGGACTAATATATTTGAGGATTAGCTTTCCATTTCATATAAAAATAATAACATTATTAGTTGGAGATGTCTATAAGAAAACATTATCTTCAACAATTAACTCTATATATCACAAATAATTATCAATATAACATATATGTTTACTTAATGTGACTCTGATATTTTGGTCAGTATATCTAAATTTCCATACAATTATACACACTTTCTATGGTACTAAAAGATTCTTCTCCCTATCTACATAATAGAATGTTGGAATCTAGATCATCTTAAAAAATATGGATTCATATGTATAGATATTATTTCATGAAAAAATGTATTATTGATAGAATATTTTACTTAAAAAGGTGTTTCTCCCAATAAATATTAAAATCAAATTAGAATTCTCTTATTATTTCTCCCAGTGTTTGAATTTACTTCTTAGACTGACAATATGAATGAAGATAACATAGAATGGTAAAGATAAAATCTATATTCATATATGGATAATGATTTATCCAGATGATCATGGTAATCTATATGTATTGTTCAACTACTAATTATAATAATAATACAAGAAATGCTAAAACATACTTAATTTATGATATTATGAGATGATGAGGGAAAGAATATTTTATAATTGAAATTATATATTCCAATTTCATAATGTGATCAATTAGAACCCAAATGGTATTACACCCTTTAGTTGTATTCAGGAGTCCCTGGATGAAATGCATAGTGATATTTTCCCATCCCTACTCAGTTATGGGTAATATTTGTTACATTCACTTAGACATATATCTATCATTCGTAAATTTAATACATTCCAATAACTCATATACATGCTCCATGATTTCGTGGATCATGTTGTCCCATCCAAAATACACTTTTAGATACCAATACATCCTTATACATATAACATGGATTGAGAATTACTAACTATGAGATTTATCTAAAAACTCCTTCATCAATTCTTATATTGATGGAAGAAATCATGTATTTAATAATATGACAATTTTATCATTTTCTAGGTTGAACATAGAAAACATCCTTACCATCTTTGTTATCTTAACTTCTACCATTTTGGAATATTTGATCTCCACAAGAATAGATGGTTAAACATTAATATATTTATGATATAGCATTTATATCTTATTAATGATTCAATTTCCATAATTTATCAATCCATATGTGTTTGGTATCCTTCAATCCACATCATGAAAAACTATAATTTTCCTTCTAACAAGATGAAACAAACACCTTGGTCACCTTTCAATAGTGGTAGTCTATTGAGAATTCATCACCACTAATCAGTTCCATTCATCACCTATGATGAATATTCAAATCATTCAACATGAATATGTAAATAAATATATTCTTATCCATTTAAATTTCAAATATACAACCAAGTTAATAATTCATACATACCATTGAGTAAATAATTTTTTCTACAAGTTTTAAATCATGATTAAAATAATATTTATGATAAAATTTCTATTTTTGAGTGGAAAACCATTATACTATGTTATTCTAAAGGTAAAAAAATCCGAGTCCCTTCATTGAGGAATAACTATACATCATAAACCATTCTCCACTATAGGGTAGTGTGAGTATAGGTTCACTAACCATACTTCAATTCACATCCTTCAACTTCTATTCACATTCATCATACAATATTAACATGGCTCCAATCTATGAAAATTTGATTAGTAGATTTGAAATCCATGTGAAAATTATCCCAAATAATTGGCCTTATCTAATAATTTCCTGATAACTATTGATTTTGGTTATCATGCTTATACTACCCAAATCCTTAATAAATTTCATCTTTGATTAATATACTGATATACCCTCTATAGCAATTACGTTACATACAATTGATGTATTCTATATCAAGAAATATCATATAAAAAATCATTCAAACAAATGTTCTTTCCTCAATGTAATCTAAACAATCCTCAAATAATATTCACACTCTCACTTAATTTTATAATATATTATCATATCACATATAAAGAGTACAAAAAATTAATAAAGGTAATATTTTAAGACTTTATTTATTATGTCCATAATGATAAAATGGATGTCGAAAAGTTTCATGGGTTAACAATAAATTTATAGTGTTTATTCCTATATAAATGGTTTTAATAGACATTTCCTCCTATTAGTCCCTCAAAAAAAGATACCTAGATCAGATAAAAATCATTAAAAATTATTGAGCTCCTTGAAATTGATAAAAATGACATTAATATGGGTGAGAGTAATGTTTTTACTAATAGTGATTTTAATAATTTCTCATTAATAAATGTAATGATTCATTGAACCATATTTTTTCCTTTAAAAAAAGAATAGGTTCACACAAGGTGATACAAATAGATTAATTAATCCATCATAATGATTATCTTATATTTTCTTTTTCAATTCATCAAATTAAATAAATTCCTTTCTATAAAGTTTCTTTGATATATGTATATCCCTAGGTAAGTATTTAATTGAAAACACAACATTATGATTTAAGGGGGTATGACTAAAAAAGCCTTTAAAAAATAAATAAATATATTTCCATTCAATTGGAATATATTTAATAATGAGATTCTGCTAAACCATTTCAGTTAGATACCACTCAATAATCGGTAATTAGGCCCATACTGTGGAGTTAATTCACATTGGAATATCATATTTTTTCTCTTCGCAATATAGAATCATTGATCGATCTAAAATTTCTAATGTGAATTATATTCCTTGAAAATTCAAATGGGATCTATAAGGAGAGAGATATACATGCCCTAAATCACATCAAATTTAAATATAAGAAGAATCACATGATTTATAAATTCAAATTCTGGAAATATTCTATTAGAGAGGAGTTATAGAATTCAGATGAAAACAATATACCATTAATAGTTCTCAATGATAATTAAACATCTATACATTGAGGTGATGATATACCACAAGTAAAAATTTATTCAAATATAATTTTTTTGTAAAACATGAATAAAATAATACATTCTATGTTATAGAGTATTTGATAAGTTTACCATTCACAACATTATTCTCAAAACACCCCGTTGTGGTTGTTATATCATGATCATTCCCATTGTCTTTTTGATTAAGTAGTTGTATATATAATTATCATCATTCACCTATAGATTTAGTTATTGGATATTATAATGGTCCTAATCATTGTTTTTCTTGAATTGAAGTGTGTGTGGTAAATTCAACTAAGATTTCACCCAATTATATTAATTATATTTCCTCATTACATCTCGTAATTAATCACATTCTTGATGTCCTCCAATTCTAAAATTTAAACAGTTACGAGTCCCTTGTAGAAAATTTCCCCGATTTTAATTTCTACACTTTTAACATAAAAGAGGAATCATTTTCATTCATAAATGGGTAATATTTTTTTATTTTTGAAACATTACTCATTATCTTCTCATTAGAACCATGAGAATGATGTGTGTATCCACTATTCATTTTTACCTTTAGATCACATCAAACAATTTCTTCATAGCTACAAATGTACCTAAAGGATACTCCCAATTTGTGACACTGTTTTCGGAAACAAAGAAATTATAAATTTTTCATTTATTGTCAATGATAAAAATATGATTTTACTTTCAATGTTTTGTAAATGTTTCTTCATGTTTACTAGATTATGTGTAATACATTTTCTTAATCTTGAATAATTACCTTATATTTTTATAAAAATAGTTCTAGGATATTAATTAATGAAAAATACCATCGTAAAATCAATATATACCTTGGAGTAAATTAAATCCTCATATATCATATTATTAATAATATTTAGCCATTGGATATCTTCAGTAAACATAGGATACAATGTTATGGAAAAAAATTCCATCCTCTCCGCATTAGAGAATTTATATTATTATTTTAGTGGTATTGATCCATTTCTTGATCACTTTTTGATTAGAGGACTCAAGAAAATAAGTAGAATAATTCCACATTAAAATAATTAACTATGTTGTAAAACCACAATTTTTCATTTATAATTTTTAAATGATTCATGGATTGAGATATATTTGAGATCATAAAAAACTTATTTTTCATGCCAACTCCCATGTCATTAAATTTGGGAGGAGTAAAATCAATGATGGGTCATACATTTTAATTTTTATCAAGATTCCTCATAGTTCCTATATATGGTTAAAACCAAAAATATTAGTGTAATAATTATGTAATAAAATTCATTTTGATCATTTATATAATCATGATAACCATTACTAAGATGAATTAATATTGGACATATTCTAATTTACTAAGGACACTTATTTCATTACACTTTATAACATTCAGTTATTCATGTGTTGTATTATTTTATATCATATTATTCTTCATAATATAATTTTATAAAATAATTAAACATTTATCTAATACCAGCTGTGGGGAACTCTGAAAAAAATATATTATTATTTCCTCATTCTAAAAAATTCATATCATTTGTAAAGGATTATTAGAATCATATACTATATACATAGTCAAATTATTTCAATAATTATCATCATAATCCTCCATGAATTTCATCTTCCATAGTACCCTTAATAGAAATTTTATACATAAACTTGGGAGAAATTAAAATAGATGAAAGATGAGATTAGATGACCAGTAAGGAAATACGTGGGAGTTAACAATCAATGATCATACACAAGAATAAATTATAAATAATGGTATGAGATACGAATTATAAATTATAATGTTCATATCAAAATTTTCATATATCTTAAAACTTTATTTACAAAATAAGTAATTATCATTTCAAAATACATGAGTCATAAGAGTGAAGAATAGTCATAATTCAATCATAATCCATGAGAGAATATTAGATGAATATGAATTTTTTTTATAAGTATGTTTCATAATAAGAAGTATAGAGAATAATTTCATTAATCAAGTCTTCTAATCCGGAATTTCATAGTGGAAAAATTCATATAGTGGATTGAGTTCACTCTTCATTCTATCATAACATTTAAATTTCACACTTTTATTTAAATGATAAGATGTAGAATGGTAAGAAAATAAGAAAATGATTATTTTAAAAACAATTAAAAGAATATATAATATGGTCATATTTTTTCAAACTATCGTTTTTCCATATATAAGTATATTCAATAATACATATTAAATAACACTGACATGTCTGAAAATATTCATCGACCAAAGTGAAAATATGGTTATATCTTCATAAAAATATTTTTAAATCATTTAATATTACAATTAGAAGCTAAGGGAAGGAACCCATGGATACCCTATATATAATTTGATGAATTTTTTTTAAAACACTAGTATCATTAAATTTATCTTATTGGATATTCAATGAATAACATCCTGATAATAAATGATAATGATACATAATCCATTTCTTATCATTATCAATTCCATTGTTTTATCTCTTAAGTTTCTATATAATAAATTTATATTGATTGTAAATCTATGACAGAATAATATTAATAATTCTCTACTAATGTTAAATTCCCATATATTTTCCAGTTACACATTTATTAAAAGCATATCATTAAAATAAATATTTAGTTGAAATGTAATCCATTTTCCAGGGATGTTTTTGATCGATGGTTCTTGTACTTTCACCATGGTCATGATATCATCATACCTAGAATCTTTTAAATTTTATAATTTTCATATTTATTTAATTTATAAGATTTTATAACCATTAATATAAGTAGTATATAAAAACTAAAATACAGAACTTCATGGATAAGGTAGTCCATCCGTATGCATGAGTCATGTTTTTATTTTTCAACTAATTTATTTAAATAATGATAAATAATAATTTATAAATAAATAATAATAATAATACAATAATATGATAATATAATATATATTCTCTAACCCCATCCATATTAACATTCATGAATAGAATTCAAGAATAACAAATCACACCACTTAGCAAAGGTGGAAGTCCACATGTATGCTTGAACGACGTTATCATTTCACCTAGGATGAAACGGAGGAAGAAATCCATTTTAAAGTTAACATATAAATATGTTTATATAGTTAATATATGTATTTCAATAGTTTATTATTTTTATAGAATATTTTGATGAGGATATGGAATAATGAAAATCCAAACAGACCGGTAAAAGTAATTTACTCTTCACTAGGAAAAATTCATTAGTTTACAACTTATTCCATCAAAGGATGGTATTTTAGGAAGAAAAAAAAATCCTGGAAGTGGGGAAGGATTTTGGGAATGTATTTGGTCATGTATTATCTAAAATAGAGGTCCAAATGATTGTTTATAAGAAAATAGAGGTGATGTTCTTTTATAAGTGAGGTTAGTGGATGTTTTGAAAATACATAATCATAATCATCATCATTATTTATTCTATTTCATAAGATATTTTAAATAAAAAGTGATAATCCAACATTGTTCCATATACAAAAAATTCATAAATCATACGAATTTATCATGTCGTTCTTATATAATTTAAAATGGATATAGTTATTTACATTTAACGAATTCCATTTGATAGAGGTATCCTCCATATGTAGATTATCCATAATGTGACCCTCAAAATGAAACCCCATCTTGTCCTAAGTCATACCACGTTCCTCAAAGCATGTTTTCCAATTGTTGAAGAACCATATCAAATTATGATTCTTTTTATCAATCCAATAGATTTTTTCTTTATTTAAATAAACTCACAATGATATTTTAAAAAAAATCGCACATTCACTGTTGAGTCAATTATTTTGAAATACTCATATAGAATTTCTTTATTAGAATGCATGAGGAGCTCTTGAGTAATTCTCGATTTAACATCCTCCATAAATGACTTCATTTGAATAATGGAAGTTATTTCCAATACTAGTGTTCCAAATTCCACATCATGTGGTGTAGATTCTGGGTACACATGAATATCATTCCCAATAGAATTATTCATTGGCATGTCTACCACAAAATTAAAACTCTTTTTATGGATTTGACATTGGATAATTGACTTTGTAACACGAATACTAGGTATGTTTGTGTTATACTAATATCTCCATAGCCTCACCACATGATGAATAAATCCATCTAAATACATGAATGTTTTGATTATGTTTTTTAAGGAGGATATGAGTTATTCTTCCACACGTTCCACATCCTTCCTCTAATAAAAATAAGTTTCAGAAGAAGAATTGATATCAACATATTGGTAATCTAAACTAACTTGTGAAGAATTATTATCTTTATATCCTTCCTCATCAACATTCCCTTCCTCATAAGCGAATGAACCAACAATAAAAAGGACCAAAAAATATTTTTGGAAATTATCTACATTAGTGGAATCATTTAAATGAGATTGAAGACTCTGTATTGGTTTTGAAGGGTTCTGTTATCCTTGAAAGTTACTAGAAAAACCATCCTTCAAACAATCTATGAGAGAGGGGGGAATACTAAAATCTCAAAGGACGTTATTATATTATATTATTAGATCACCTTCAATATATTAATGAATCATAACCTCCTGAAGAGGATCATCGAAAAAACTAACATCATAATAATAAGAGGATGATTGTCCTATATTTCTATTTGTGGTTGAAAGTACACCTTCATTATCCCCTGGACTAGAATGATCCTATCATGAAAAATTTGTAACCTCTAAATCTCACTTCACAATCTCATTACTGTGAATTAATTTTTAAATAAGACAACTTTTAAAATTGGTTTTTATAAAAAAAATATTTCAAAATATTTCATTATTATAAATTATGTATCCTAAGTGAAATATTTTTTGCATGTTATATTTCATTTAAATACCTTATAATTTGATTAATTTTATAATTTATGATTCTTATTAATATAATTTCAATGTTCCATTCTTTAAAATATATCAAAAACATTAACTTATTAAATATAAATATATTTAAAATATTAGGGTTGTTATAGATAGAGAGAAGGAAGATATTTCTATTGAGGGAACCGTATAGTAAATATGAAAAATAAAATTAAGGTAATAATTTCATGGGATAAAAATGTTTGGTTGAAAAAAATTACCTTTCCTTTATGTATTTTCCCATGAGTCTTATGAGTAATTATTTCAATGCCACAAATACTCTTTTAAGATTTAATATAAAATTGTAATTTATATAACTCACATGAGGTATCTGATGCCTTCCAAATATTTACCAATAAAATAACTATACCACACATTTATATCCCTTAAACAATCCCCATTCCCATCCAAAAAAATAATGTTTACTCAAACCAAAAAAAATTAAAATACGAATGGTTAAATTTTTTGAATGAATTTTTTCATGAAAATGATGTGAAAAATAAAAAATAACCTACATTTTGAACCCCCTTATAATTATCTCAAATCACATATGAATAACCCAAAATAAAGAGAATAAAATGAAAATTAATTTTTTTCATTACAAAGGATACAATGTAGTGTTCATGGAACAAAATGTTATTTTTTTGAACTATAAGAAGCATATTATAAGGTGTAGTAGTCATCCTTGTTAAATGAAACCAATGGGAGATGTCATGAAGGATGGATAGTTTTTTTAATATGGAAAACCTATTTACTAGAGGGGTAACTTTCAAGAATATTAAAAATGTTTCATGAAGCTACTCAATGATTCCATATCATGTATTATTGTTATGAAATTAAATTATATTATTTTGAGGTGAATATGATATAATTTATACATCTTAAAAGTACATTTAATTTTTAAAAGAACATAGAAATGAATAAGGATTCATGGTTACAATATAAATGGTGCATTAAAAATATATATTATTATTTTTATACAAAAATTAGTTGTATTCAGTGTATTACATGAACTCACAATGTTGAATGGAATAAAGAAGGTTGAATTTCATCTTTTTTTCTCTTATGTGTAATGAAAACATTTATATAAATAATTATTGCAAAAAATAAATGAAATGATTTTTTGGATTTTTATGGTTATGATTTGATATATCTATATATATTATTTTAATAGATAATGTAGTTAAAAATAGTTTTATCTACGATAAAATAGTTTATCCAATACAATTATGAAAATATGAGGAAATGAGTTCTCATCCCCCAGTTTTGGTATACACCAAAACATAATATTATGTTTCAATAATATAAATCCGTACATAGGGAATATTATATAACATACGAGTATTAATATTGTGTTCATTAAATATTACCACATAAAAATTAGAATTTATCGCCTTCAAAAATAAATTTTTGAATCTTAGTATGATATTTTGAAGGAAATATAATTTCTATGATTCAAGTGGGAGTATGTTGAGAATTTTATTTTTTCAAAGTATAACAAATAAAGGAATACAATAGTAATAATAAAATTCAATTTATATTTATATTCTAAAATTAAAATGGTTTTTTGGTAAAGAAATATGTTAATATAATGTGTTTATTTTCATAAAAATGTTCTAAAGTGAGGAAATTTACTGGAAAGGTTCGAATAAGATGAGGATGATGTATGAAATATTTTGAATTTGGATACAAAATGTTATTAGCTTAATAAGATTAGATATTTTTTTAGTAAAAATATAGTTGAACATTATGATTATCAATACAATATAACAATTTTTCATGTCAAAATTCATTATAGATGTTTCTCCCTGATATTTTTCTGATTATGTTTCTATTAGATGGTCATATAGAGATAAGGTAATAATTTTATTCAAAACCAATGAGTCTAATAAAACTATAAATGTACAGTAAACATGAGTCCTCTCTGGAAGTATAGAATATGGGATATTATTATATAATTGATTATGAATTGATTGTTATAATTATTAAATGATTTTAATTTTATAAAATATATCAAGTCATATAAAATGTAGTTTTATCATTATTATTCATCCATCATGGATGCATAAATTAAAAAATTGAAATGATAATTCACTACTCAAGTAAAAAAATTGGTTTATCTAAAATATTTTTTCATCATTGAGTATTATATGTGGTGATTAACTGTTGGTAATATTTCATATAGAGATATTGAATGCCTCATGAGATATAAAATTAGTTTTATGTGACAGATAACCTACCAATAATGGATTATGGATGCATGTTAAAAATAGAATCCATATAACTAAGGTTGATAAGATACCTAGGATGAGAAGATTCAATCATTGATATACTATTATGGCTATACTTAAGGCTATTCTAATCATGGGTTGTTGGGTATGTTGTTAATTATGTCATCAGGTAAGAATTAACAAAAAAAGGAATTTATGCTCACTCATGATGGGTATAAAATCAAGCTGCTCGATATATATATATGATTAAAAAGTGTATAGAAGTCACTAGATAAAGTTCATGTGATATTATTACCCAATTCTATAAGGGGTTTTGATATGCTTATCAACATGGGATAATTTCTTGAGGTGTGTTTATTTTCTTAGTTACAATATATATGGGGACTAAATAACATATAAGTTGAATATATATGATTGAAATGCTGCATGTATCATAGTAACATGATTTTTTTCAAAAATGGATTATATAATTATTAATACCTATATATGATAAAACTATAATAAATTGATATATAGAGATATTTGTTTTGAATGTGATCACACCAGACCACTTTACAACTTGAATAGTATTGATTCCTTTCTAGATTTCTTTCTTTATATAAATTTCGGGATTTTTGGGTTTATAATTCTTGTCAATGTTATTGTGGATTATAGGGAAACAAATTTAATTTTTGTGAATTATGATAATGTTTTTTTATAATGTGATCATACAAAATTAATAAGAACATCTAGAGCTACCCTAAATGTATATTAAATAACATAAAAATAAATTTCAGACAAGTTTTCAAAAGGTGTAACATGTGAAGTGTCATCTCATGAAAAGAAATGAATTATTTTCCCAAATGAAATTTAGAATATATTCCAAAATGTATTTGGATATTGTTTCATGACATGTTTCATAATATGTGATATATGTTTAAGGATCACAAAGTCTAAGAATATTTTTTTATGTTACTTTGTTTTTGAAATATTAACAAATAAAACACCATGAGTTGTAATTTTAAACAACATCACGACCTATGAATGGATAGTCTACATCATGTTAAATGTCACACTATCTTGATATTACTCATGGAAGAACACATATTACAATTTATTACATCGTTTAATATTTTTTCTAAAATTATTCGATTAAAATAAATGTATTTATGTTGTGATGAATATTTGTGGAGTATGAATGTCGATAATGATATTTTAAATATTAATAACCAATATGAGAATTGAAATATATTTTTAAAGAGTTAAAAAATTTCTTTTAAAAATTTTTCATTAATGTGGATGTATTTTTCAAGTCCAATCACAGTCCTTGGATTATTATATAAATCGGTTTAATCCCATGATGATGAGTGTATCATTATTTAAAAATAATACTATTAGAATTTATTAAACTTGATTAAATCATGGATTATGTTTTAATCAAACCATTAAACATGGTTCTATATGTGTCTGACTTGATGGATATACTTCCTATTAATTGGGAATTTCTTAGTCCCCATAAATTCCCAAGGAGGATATTTTCTATTAGATAATTCTCAATGATCACTATCATTTTTTAAAATCGATAGGGTGATTTTTATTTATAAAGAAAATTTAGTCAATTTATCAAATATGTATTCAATATGATATTAATGTAAATTTATTTTTGAATAATAAATCTTCTCTAATGTTCTTCTATACTAATGTATAAGGGTTTTCTCTTCCCAAAACCATTATATTAAAGAATGGAATATTAAATGGAATTATGATTAATGTAGGTGGACATTATCAATTGAATCTCTTAAACATTTATATATTATTATTATTATTATTATTTTATTATTTTTATTATAGGATGGAATATGATTCATGGAAAAACATTCCTTAGTAAATAGTAAAATATCACATTAACCTAAGAGGCAATAAAGATCACATTTTTTTGATAAATGGTTCATTGATATTATCTTGTTCAAATATTTTACATTCTTCTATTTCATGTAATTTCTCAGGGGTTTCAGTTGGATATAATATCAATTCTCTAAAAATGTTAATGTTATTTGGAAATTGGGATTTTAAAATGAATTATTCCATAATTGGTTATAATTAGAGAAAATGGTTTGATTCAATGAAATGGTTTAATTTTTTTTTTCAAAACAATGTTTTTTAGATTTTAATGACATGAGATTTTGGTTGAGGTCGAAGCAGGAGTAACTCATTAATTTTAGATTTTTTATGACTTTGAAATACATTTTTTGATATGACTATTAATGGAATGTAATGATTATTTTCTAGTGAATAGTCATAATTTATTAGAAAAATTTTATTCATTGAGGTGTGTGTGTATTATATCCATATTATCACACATATATAGATTTATTTGAGCATGTATGATTTTTTCATTCTTGGTGGGTGAGTTTCAATTATCACCACTATGAACTATAATATATTTTAATGAACATACATTTTATTACTAGTATTAAATGTAATTAGGTGAGGGTGGGAATCATATAAAGTCATTGAAATTACCCCAACCTGTGATCATTGTATTTTATTAAATTTATATGGTCATACATTAATATTTTTTCATGAATAGTAATTAAAAGTGAGTTTTATTCATGGATTGTAGTGTGGAATACAATAGAGGTTGATTATTAGATATGATATTTATTTTGATTTGGGCCAAAGTCCATTATATATTAACATATAAATCATACTGAAAATTTATCAACATATGGTCATTCATGTAATGTTATTTTATTTTGATTCTATTGATTCGTTATTATATTTATTCCATAACATGGATGATATTAATATTTTTGTGCTATATTATATATGTCCTCACTGATCAATGTTTTATATATATAAGAACATGTATGTCCACTACCATAAATTTTCATATCCAATTTTCATTTGATTTAGGTATAACACATATAGTTTATATTTATGGGAAAATTCTCCAAAACTATATTTTAGGTCTTCCACACTATTGAGTATCCATAAGAATATAATTAATAATTCTTTATCTTTAAAAAAAACACACCGTGGTCCCTATTCCAATATATTAGGATGATGTGCTACAAGAAGCATAACATTTATACTTTTTTAAACAACTCCGATATTGTTTTTGAAAAACAATATAAGTTTTCATTAAGGGAAAAGGGGTGGTTAATAAAATGATTGAATATATATAAATTTATCACCCAATATCCATTATGAATGTATAGAAACTCCATTTAATTTTTATTGGAATTAATATTGGTTGGAACATAAATTTTTGATTAAAATTCATTCAGAAAAGGATATGATAGATCCCAAGATCCACCAACTTAACTAAAAACAAAATAGTCTATAAATATTTTTTTATAGGGAAAAAAGTTGGGTGTAAGATATAATGTAAAGAGACTTAATACAACTAAATATTTTTCTCTATAATTAATGGGATTTAATAATTAAGAGTGATCTAATAAATAAATAATATTATATCCAACAACATAAGAAAAAACAAATTTCTAGAAGCAAGTATATAGTTGATAAAATTTATAGAAAAGTGGACAAAATGTTCAAATTTGATTTCGAATATGATAATTTAAATAAAATTCAAAATGAAATAGACAGAAATGTATAAATAATAAAGAATCAAATAAGGATAAAGAGGGGAATTCTATTAAACAACTTGAAATGAGAATTTTAACAAAACCTATTTTATTTCCATAAAGACATAATCCAAATAATAAAGTTGTAATTTTATCATGTTTCCTGATATGATAAAAAATAATTATGTAAATATCTCATTCTTTATGGTTTGGTACAAAATCACATTTAATTATTAAAAATTGAATGGAATTATCACCAATAAAAGAACTGGGATAAATTATCTACTACAACATAAATTTAGGAGTGTATCCATTTCCTTTGAAAGATATTCCCCCAAATATAAGATGATTATTGTAGTGTTATGATTATTTTAAACATTAGATGTACATAATAAAATATTCTTAAATGAACTAGGTTATAGTTTTATGATTATTAAAATATCAATATTTCAGCTGTTGGTAATAATTTATTTTAATTCAATCACCATTGGAATTTAGTTGGTTGATAAGTTAGCAACTCAACCCAATAGGCGTGTAGATGAATATTTGGTAAATGCTAGTATTTTTTTACCAAATTAATTTCTGATTCTACTTATAGATAAATATTGAGTATACCCTATTATGTACTTTTGGTTATTTTATAGCACCACATGGTCTATTATATATATTGTAAGAAGAAATTCTTTTTCTTGTTGGTGATCAGGTTGAGTAGTTCAATATTATTTATTTTAATATAAAAATCACAATTGAACGGCAAAATTTTATGATTATAATTTCCAAAAAATATCTTTTAACTAAAACTATGAAAAAACATAAAATTAATTTAATGATATCATTCAAGCTTCTATTGATTAATTCACTAGATCCAATTTCCTAGAAAATTTTTCTATATTAAAACATGATTGGATGAGGAAGTATGACAAAAAAATTATTCCCGATAAAATTAATAAATTAATATTTAATCAATATGAAGAACATTTAAACATTGAATTTTTATCACATATTTTTAATGATGTTATTAATAATATTTTTTAATCTATTTATGGGAGGATGACTTCAAAATTTTACTTAGTTATTTTAATAATATATTACACATAATAAATTGTTTTTATATGGGAGTCTTCTTCTTTTAGTGATATTATGTTTTATTTAAATATATTTTCTTGAATGGCTGATCATTATATTGTATGCATTGATGCATTTCTGAATTTTTAATTACATTTACCCTTTATAGTAGAGTGTGGATAATAATTTTTTATTATGAAAATTTTCTATTATTTTTCAACCACTATGGAAATATATTTATGATAATTTATCCATTAAAATAATAGTGGATAGTAATCTACTTTTTAAAATAATGTGCAATTTTAGAAATGTTTTATTGGTATTTGTGTTAGGATATTTCTACAAATTCATTACAATATTTGTTTAAGAAATATAATAATAGAAATATTTTCATAAAATAAATCCTTCCAACTAATAATTGATAATGGTTTTTAGAAATGACTAATTAGATACTTGAATAGAGTGATTCATGGGTGTCAACCTATCTGGTTCGTAAAAAACTTTTAATTTTGTTCTTATTTATCATTAAATTCTACTTATTTATCACAAATAATATTTTTATCCCATCTATTTTCTAACTGAAAATCATAGTAACTGACAATTAGAAATATTATAACATTAAAACACAATTTAGAAACAAAAAATATTGGTTTTTTTAAGTGTCATAATTGAAATTTAATACAAAAATATGTTGTCTTTTAAGAATAAAATTTGAACAACTAAGATGGTTAAATAGTAAAAGGGAACATCCAACTAAATCATATTGATTCCAACATCCAAATTGTTCTACATATTATTAGTCAAAATTTTGAGGATTTATATTTTTGTCTTTTTGAAGACCATGTCAAAATTACAAGAAGGATGTATCGAAATATTTATTTTATCGATAAATTTCCATTATTATTTATGGATTTAATTTTATTAAAATTAATAATTTATATTAAATGTTGATATCTTTTTTTTGTATCATTTAAGTGGAAAAACTTATTGGATGATCATTGTAGGATTGATGATATTAAGAGTTGGATTTAATAGAAAATTACAATTACTAGGGGATTGACTTTTCTAATTGTATTTTTTACTTAAAAAAATTTCATAATTTTAATGATTCCTTAAAATTATCATCTTTTAAATTATTTAATATATTATTTTGAATCATTTTTATGTTAAAATGAGTGAACTACATGTTGTTTTTTGATGTATAAAAAATTATGAATTTGAGTTTTTAACTATCATGGTGTATTTCCTCTATCAAATCAATTTGGTTAGGATACTAGAATTATGGTAAAAATTAATTTTTTTTTGTTATAATTTCAATTTTTAATTTTTATTACTAAAATAGAAATCTATTTTAATTCTAAATATCTAATTCATTAATCATCTCTAGATACAACATTGTGAAAATTTTGGTGTTTTAAGTGTGATGGGAGGGACTTTATACTATAAATATTTGTATTTCAAAGAGGCATGTGAAATTTACCTTATTTTTTGAAAACATTTGTTATATTAAAAAATTAGATGAATTCATAAAAAGTGGGGTTTTTTATAAAATCAACTGTGTTATTTATGCTTTCAAGTGGTTGAAATATTTTTTATTTATATCTTATTCCTTTTGGAAATACATTTTAATATTTTATCCCCTAAAAGTAATTTAATTTTGAA
This sequence comes from Viscum album, assembly GCA_963277665.1. Classification (NCBI taxonomy): domain Eukaryota; kingdom Viridiplantae; phylum Streptophyta; class Magnoliopsida; order Santalales; family Viscaceae; genus Viscum; species Viscum album. The sequence goes on from OY728161.1 coordinate 436,550,777, forward strand.
ACATTGTATGTCATTTAAATATTGTTTGTTGAATCTAAGGGTTTTTTTAATTAATAATTTTTAATTATGTTCTTGTATCCCCTTGACCTAATGCACCATGTAGTCCATGGTTTTGTTAAGTGTGTTTTCATTTTATTCAAGTTGTTTTCTAAGTGAGTATATAATTATAAAAATAATTATTTTTTTTGTGAAAGACTAATTATATCAACTATTTAGAGTATAACCTAAATTATAAATGTGAAATAATTATGATAATTTTAGGGAATGTGTACATTAAATCAAAAAAAAATTGTTTACACATTCAGAATTAATGTGATGTGCTTTTCATCAAATAAAAATATTATTATGATAAAATAAATGATTCCGTACAATATCATACATTTCATACATCTATGGGGATCACCAAGTGGTATGATCATGTATAGTACCAAAACAATGTTATAAAAGGAGGGAATCTATAAAAATACCAAACCCATTCCATAGTCCAATCTCATTAATTTTTCAACCTAATATAGTACAGTAAATTTTATATCCAGTTCTCATTCTTGCATCTCATCCATGAGGTTTTCATATCCGTTGAGGTTTATATATATACTGTGTGAATAAATTACAAAAGGATATCACTAAATTGATCACCATATATCAACCTATATTTATTTTATATAAAAACATAAAAATGTGGAAATAAACTATATCTATCAATTATATTTAGTCATCATGTTATTTTCAAGATAATAATACACTAGACCATATTTGTTTAGCCAATTATATTGAATCATAAACTTCATTATACTTGAAAACCTAAATGTTTTATTACAATCATGTTTATCTTGCCATCAATGGTAATGGACATCCATTTGGTGGATCATAACATATCAACATGATGGTATTTTATAAACTTGGGGTTGATAAAAACAAAAAACACCCAGGGAGAGAATATAAAAATGATTTATTACGATAAAACTAATAGAAGATAACATATATTCAATGAATATGTCATTTAATCCCAAAATATGTGAAAAAAGACAAGTAGTGTGTCATACAAAATTCTCTGAAATTTACCTTTTATTCGATTGATTAATCATTAAAAACCTTACATAGGGAAACAATATATAGGGGGTGGACCATGACACATTATTTGGAAGAAGCTATCCCATTTTTGGGGGATCATGGTACACTATAATTATGGAATAAATATCCATGTGGTGGAATACAACACATAATTTCCTTTATCATCCAACATCTATTTTGAGTGTTGAGTCTTCATATAATAACACGTTGTCAATAATGTTTTAATGGAAAAATAAAAAATTGAATAAAAAAATTATGTCCTAACACCTAACAATATCCCTCACATAATGTATATCCCATATTCTTAAACATACTCATGAACTCTAATAATCAATGATATATAACAAAATTCACCAAAAAAACCCAATGTATACCAGTTATCATATAAGGAATGAGGAAAACTATATAACTTGATCCCAAAGGATAAATCATAGTTCCATGCACATCAAAACTGAAAAAAAACATGTCACCTTCAGTGTTATCAATAGCCTATAGGTCAAACACAATTTTTCTTTAGAAACTAACACATCTATTAACTAGAATTCCAACCATTCTAATAGATATTTCAAGAACTATACACTATAAATAGAACTAAAATATTAAGAATAATGAATGGTTAACATATAAATATAAATAAACCTTAACCTACTTGTAGTTAGATCACATATTCTTTCTCACCATGAAATCACATTTTTTCTCATTATTACAATTCATTGATTCCATTACTGTACAGAAACCCTAAAAATGATTTCAATATACTCTATAAAAGAAATAAAAAGCCTTATGAGGATAATATTATATGAAAAAAATAATATTCCTTTAATCATTCCTTTTGGGTTTCCCGTAAACAGGCTATAAACCAATCGATCACCTTACAAACCATATTCATTGTTACATCTAGTTGGAAAATTTTACTATCTTATAAGAGACAATTTTGGACCAATCAAAAAGTATTTTAAGATAAAATAACTTCTAATGGTCCGTAAAAAACAATTATTATTGGTTAAAAATGTTGTCTTAGTAATGGAATGACCCTAAAATCAAAAAAAAAATTAAATACTCATTCTAATCAAAAGAAAATCCACCTAATTTTCATCACTTGTTTTAAATTATGGATAGTTATTCCAGTATACCTAACAAAAAAAATTTATTAACATACAATTTTACATAATACAAGGTATTTATTAAATAAAATATAAGGGTGAACCTTCCTAATACTAACTTGGGTGAAAATATCTAGTATCATCAGTTATTTTTGAACCATTCAGAAAACATAGAAATAAAAAAATGAATTAAATATGGGTTTTCATTTAAACACCAACATGGGAAATAACAATGTTAAATAAATTCAATGTATTACTATAGAATCTCTTATATAATCATATTTAAAAAAATAAATAAATATGTGGACCAATAGAAAAAATTCCAAAAGAGGATCGATGAGGATGGTGAGGAAATTGAATGAACTGCGGTGGGAATATTTGGTCTTCTGGATCAAGAATCATTTTTTTGTTATTTTTATTTATAAATATTTTACGAAAATTGAAAAATTAAAAATTTACAATAGGACACCTTGCACCGTTTGAACTTCTATCAAGTACATGGTGGCATGAGTAGTGCTAGGATGACATATAACTCCCCACCAAGCATTAGGAAGGAAATTTTTAAATCCCATTACATATGTTTTTATTTATCTGAAAACTATAAACTACCATGCATCATTTTACAATTACAAAGAAACCCTAAAAAATACATTTTATCATTCTAATCACATCTAGAAGGGTACCCTTCAATTATATTTTTACCAATAGATATTTTAATTACTTTAAATTAAATGAATAATAGACCAATTCAAAATCCACTAAAATATAATTGGTCCAAAAATTAAAAAAATAAAACTTACAGGTTCTTATCCCCATGATGAATCGTGATGAATATTTGTATTATCATCTCATCCATTTGAATATGATAAATTATATATATCTCCGTAAATTATAGGGATAGTATAATCATATACCCCATACAACCAATTGATCCAATTATTTATTTTCAAAACAATTACAAACATATTCATAATAAAAAATTTAAATTTACCAAATTATGTATCAAATAGAAATTCCCTCTATTTATTAATAATTAGGCATATGAATTTATATTCTCCCATCACACTACCTCGATTTATAATAAATCATACATTGTCTACTGACTCTATCATCTAATTCATCATTTTATATTGATTTATTACCTTTAATGACTTCCCTAAAACATATTAATATTCCTATCATTGTTAAACACTTACTGATATTGAAATTCACTAAAACTATCTTCAATTATGGAAAATAATCAATTAAATATTTTTCATGAGCAACAATGTAACTAATAATTGACATCATTCATAATTATTTCATCAAAATCTATACATAATATTTTACTAAACACAATTATTGATTCAATTATATAAAAATTAATTCCAAATTTATTTTTCAACAATGAAAAAATAGAATTTGTCTTCTTGTCCCCTGATAATTGAGAAATATGCCAATCACCCTTTTAATTTTAACACCAAACTTGAGACCCTCACTATTTACTAAACACCATTTTTTTACCATGTGTTTACTCCATTAGAATGATTAGACACCCCCAACCACATATAAATCCATACGCATATGGAATAGAAAAATATCCCATATATAATTCTAAACAAACTATATTACAACATAGATCCATTACCCATATAGATGGTGTATCACTCATCCTGAGAACCACATCATTAGCTCTCCCACGTTTCATGTCCACATTAGAAATCATATTACCAATATGCTACTAAATGTACATACCAGACATGGATCATACACTTATACCCAAGTTTTGACACTATTCCTTAACCAATATGGGTATATATATTCCTAGAAAACCACCATTTACATTCCCTATATTTCATTTAAAATAATTTTCATTTCAAATTATATTCACCGATATTCTCTTCACCATATGACTCTCCAAATCATTGATTCATAGGAATTAGTTTATCTGAAAAACCCCTAAAAATTTGAGAATTATATCATATATTATGTGTATTAATGATCTCAATAAACATGAACTATAACATATATAAGATCCTGTTAACATTAGGTACATTGTGATATAGTTTTATGACATCATCACATATCCTCTACCACAAATCCCGAGTGTTGATGGATATTCCTCATAACCAATGAATTTAATTATTTCCTTCTAAACTCTTATACATACACCGATGACTGAATCCATGTTTCCAAATAATAAGTCCAAAAATTTCATTAATATTTTATTATTCTAACTTTATTTAATTTTTAAATTTTATACCAAAACAAATGAGATACCATTCCAATCAATATTGAATATATTTCATTGATTAATTCACTATCATTTCATATATCATTATATTTTAATTCATTGATACATCCTTAATGAACCCCATTGTTATCATATGAATGTTCCCTAGAGAGCCCAGTTATCCTCATGACTTATCACATAATGTAATACCGTGATGATTATTAATGGGGTCATATAATTAAGAAAAAATATATGAATTAACCAAAGTGTACTAGAATACATTTCAATTAAATTTTGTACCTAATGTTCTAAAAAACTTATAGTTTTGGAAGGATCAATACACATCCCATTCCAAATAATCTGAAATAAAAGGTAAAACTCACATATAACCTACATGTAATACTAATCATTATCATGTTCTCACTACAATGGTAATAAATGTTATATGTCCCTTTTTTTTATTGGAGACTTATTACCTTGAGATCCCATTTCATGATGGTTTATTTTCATTACCAGTCACAATAAAATTTTAATCTTGAGAGGGTATGCACTCATATAACACCCTATTTAACTACAAGTTCATTTCTCATGAAGAAAACATTAAAAACACTTGGTTTTTACACTTAACTAACTATCTCATCCCCTCTCACCAATTGAAACTATCCTAAGATGAAAATAAAAGAAAAGAGATAATGAAACCTGAGTCCCACGTTTATTAGTCCTTTGGTTGGTGAATACAACAAAGGGTATAAAATCTCACATATTTAATGAATTTACCTCAATAAAAATCATATGATCAATAGATTGGATATAAACATCTAAGAAGTTGAAAATATAACAAAGATGAATCGTCCAAAAACCTTCAAATAATGCATGTGTAATATCAAAAATATTATAATAGTATGAAATTAAAAACAAAAAAGACATTCCCTAAAATAGTAACTCAATAAAAGAAAAAATATATAATTTAGTAACTTCCATATTGATACCCAAACTCTTCCTAGAAACCTGAAAATAGTTTTTATATTTGTATGTTGTGCATAACAAGTATACTCCATTGGTTCATACCTAATGTTTTTCATGGACATATGAAAATAACTTATTAATGTACGAGTGAACAAATAGTAGATTCAACATAAAACTATGTGGGTAAACATGTAATGTCCCAAAATTCTGTGTAACATATTTTTAAATTACCTTGAATTCTTTTTTGACTAGGCACTGACATGTAAAGAAATTCTGATGCCCGATGGGCTCGAAATGTTCTATCGAAAAATGTTAATTTTTTTAAATATCTCGAATGAGAGGATTTCCTAATAAAGTGGAATAAATCTTAAAAGGATGCCTAAATTATAAATATTAGGGAACCTTTGTGTTTAATATGGAGGGTTTACCATAGGCATGAAATAAGTTTAGTCAGCACAGGCCTCAAGCGAGACATCCCGAAAATGGCATAACCACATATAAAATTATTAAATAATGATTATTTTATTTTAAAATCCTTCAAACACACAAACGGTGACTCATATTGAAAATCTGAGACCAGCATTGAACTCGTGAGGGAGTTCTTCCCTTAGGTAGAGCCTAATATTGGCCAGTGTTGGGCAACTGTGGAGTGTAGTTTTTCAGACGTGACTGTAAATAAAATAATCAAATAAAGATTATTTTACTTTCAAATCCTTATAACTCATAAATGGTGACTCGGATTGGAAATCTAAGCATACCATTGGCTTCATGTGGATTTGCAATCCAAAGTCGCAACCTAACCTCGACTGGAGCATGTCGAGGATGAAAATTAATAATTGAAAATTTTAAAGGAAAATAAAATAAACATAGAAAAAGTTTATTTTATTTCTTTTATCTTTTTGTGGAGACACAACATCACTACAATGAGGAGATGCAATAATGCTAAAACATATTTCTGTAATACATTAATGTATATAGGTGGCGATACTATTTCAGAAAGAAACAAAAATGATGAAACACATTTGTCACTAAAAAGATTCTTAAATCCTTTGGATTTAGGAGGATGATTGGTTTTTATAGTGATCTCTGGAAAAGGGAATGTCGGAGAAATCAATTTTTTTGGCGACTAAAGAATGGTGATAAATAGAGAATCGCCAATGATGGACGTTTAGGATAGATGAATGGAGAACGTCAATGGTGTGATACTGTTATTCACCATTGAATGATTCAGCCTCGAGGTTTGGGTTTAAATATGGGTTATTGTTTTTCCGATGTTCTTCCTTTCTAATCGATGAACATAGATCAACTCACTAAATAGTTGATCCATGGACGATTTCTTCTTATGGTATTTGGATATATTATCACGGGATTTATATTGGGAATTAAATCATGGTGATTATAATTATGCTTCTTGATCCCACTGACAAGAAAAATTCCAAGCCAACATGAACGAAAGTTGATTTGTTCATTGGATGTTATTTGTGATCCTCCCTCTCTCCTTGTTCTTCATTGACTACCCACAAGATCATGTTAGATATTTTTTTAGTGGGATTCAAAATGAGGTTAGACCAACAGAGAGACGGAAAAATATTGAGGAGTACGTGTATGTGATGGAGATGCCCCAAGAATACGAGAAGCACAGACGGATCAGGTGATAGAGAACCAGAGTAAGTCTGGTGCCTTACATAGGAGACTAGAGGCACACCGATGGTAGTAATGATTGGGAAGTGGCATGCCCCGATGGTGGACAAAGGTGAGGGAGACGACAGTTAGTAGGGGCCGCAGAAGAGCAGGGTGTGGTGCAAGTCAGGCGCAATGTTGATTCAAGCATCCCACATGGTGGGACATGACATACATTGGCATGCATTCCAAGCTCGACTGTGTGAAGTGGGGAGGTGACTGGTTTCAACTGGTCTCCTGGTTATGTGAACCAGAGGCCAGTGGACATTTGGGCAGGACCAATGTCGGCCCACATATGTGGGCTGGTTCGGATCGAAAATCCGACTATTGGACGAACCAACCGGAGTGAACCTGGTATCTCTAAGTCAAACCGGGCTAAAGATTGTGAACAGGGTAGGTGGGAGACCCAGTGGGATGGACCCACAGATGAACCAGGCATGTTCTAGCAAGGCCCAATGGGCCAGACCACTAGACCAGTCTAGACCAAATCAGCCCAAAACCAACCGGGTTGGGTCGGGTTGGCCGAGCTAGGTCTGGTCATGCGAGACCCCTGGTTCGCGTTGGTCTGTTTGATCTTACCATGTCAGACCGAGCAAGGATGCATCCGGCCCCTATTTACTAAAATGCTGATATATTTCTTACCAGACTACCGATTGTCGCACCATCTATAGTGTTGTGACCCTTGGGACAAGATGGTCCTTTGGGTATACTCTATGTGGTTGTTTATGGTAGTCAAGATACGATCGATGAAATGGGGAGTATATTATCCTAGAATCAAGAAAACATAAGAGAGGGAATCATACGGCTGGCTGTGACATGAATGATATGATGATCGGGGCCACAAAAGCCTAGTAGAAGAGAATACTTCAGTGGTATAGTAGTGGAGTGTACCTCATTTGTCTAGTAGCTGAGCAGACCACTATGGTCTAGTAGCCATTAATTCCATTGTGGCCCAGTAACTTAGCGGACCGTAGTGGATCAGTAGCAGATTAGACCTTAGGGGTCCAGTATTCGAGTGCACCTAAGTGGTCCAGTAGCTGAGCAGACCACTATGGTACAATAGCCCAGCATACCTATGTGGTCTATTAGTCAAGTGGACCATAGTGGTCCTGTAGCCGAATGAATCTCAGTGACTCATCATGGATGAGTCCCCCATTAGTACAGGATTATTCAGCTTTACGATTGATAATCATACTTTCTATACTTTGAGTTATACCTAGGGTGAACTGTCTTTACTATGTGGTCATCAATTTTGATCTTTCAGTGTGGTATTTCATTTTTGGTTTGAGGTCCCTACTGAGTATTCCTTTACACACCCATGCACATAATTCACTCACATGTGTCATATCTCATGGAGGTGATCAATTCTTTGACATAGACCTTGGTGCTCCGAGACTAGGTGGTGCTCAGTGAGATGGGATGGACGTGCATCGTTATATGGATACAAGTAGCTACCCTTCACCTACCCTTCAGGTAGGGGCTCTAGCTGATAGACCATTGCAGTTGTACTTTACTTTGTGGTTTTGGGCTTCTATTTTCCCCCTTTTTACTTTCATTTTGTATTGGACTCTTTGTATTTTTCTTAGTGACAGTTGTGGTTTAGTTTTTTTTCTTACTTTCCAATGCTTAATATTTAGTCATGTGTACATGTTTAAAGGAAATGCCTTCCCTTTTGAGATATACCTACTTAGTTCTAGTCACTATCCCTTGTCATATGGATGGTAGTCATGGGTGTGTCAAGACATGGGTCTTGGGGGACAGTTTATGATGAAGTGGTATCAAAGGTTCTACCTTAAGAAACCACAATATATGAGTTTGGATTGTGGAAATAGTGTAAAGTGATTTGAGTTAGGATTTCTGGCCGGACATTCCAGTGTTGGTGTGGCGGCTGACGTATCCATACACCAGGACCCTAAATGTTTCTTTTCATCTTAGTATATAAAAATAGTAGTTGGAGGAAAAAAGGATGGTACATGAATCATATAGGAATGGGTTGATTTTTCCATGTACTTATGGAGTCAGTGCACCATGTATACTCTATAGATCGTTGTACATCATGTTTTGTTTCAAGATGCTTCCTCATAAACAGTTGTCCAGTATTCCACTGCGTGTTCATGAGGCAGATCTGGTGGGTGGCAGGAGGAGTACATGGGTTCATACCAGATATAGCACCACCGGGTGGTGTACCAGCTCTACCATGACATAGGGATTATCAAATGGTACTCGTAGTTCTAGCGGATAAGATGCATAGGCTGATCGCACATCAAGTGTTTCAGTGACAGAAACGCTTCGTGTTCTGAGGAGAACCCAACTCACATGCATATATGGATTCTCATGATGTAGGGACTAAATTTTATGTCTATTAAGGACACCATTAGATCATATGGTGGTCCAAACAGTGAGTCTTTTACATTGCTCAGCAAGATGACGGTGGGGTTTAGACTACATGATCGTACGATGAGGTAAAATTTCTAGTGGGAAGTGCTTGAGAACCTCCCTATGATTAGGTTATGTTGCCATAAAATCTAAGGTCTATGCATTCCCAAGAGCTTATATAGCTTCAAATAGATAAAATTTCAGTATATGAGTATTCATTGAGGTATAATGACATTTCTAGGTACTCGATAAATATGACAAAACTAATGCTTCAGGGATCAGACATCAGAGAGAGATGTGTTTAGGGACATCCGAGCTGACAGAATTCCTCTGTGCATTACTACTAATTCTAGGGTGATAGAGAGAACATTTTTGGTTGATAGCCATTTGGATGAGCAGATACATCCAGAGGATGTCAGCAGAGGGAATGTAGGAAAGCGATGTCAGTCTTAGAGACAAGGACATGTGAGAAGTTCCAAGAAGAGGTGCCAATACAGGGGATCTACATATCTTAGATCAAAGTGTGATTCTAGTTAGACTAGAAATAGGTAATTCTTATCAAAATGATGTAGGGAAAATCATGCTAGATATTTTCCATCCCATTGTGATGATAGTGAAACTGTGGATGGTCCACCGAGGTATCGATAGTGACATGAATAGATTAATCTATAGGGTGACAGATGTGGAAGAGGTGTTGTGAGATAATTTTTAGGTGGTATACATTTTGACATGTTACAACCACCACCCAAATGTTTTCGACACTAGGATCAGAAACTGGAAGTCATGGGAATGGGGTAGCTAAATGCGGCCATGTATTATAACCCAAGGGATAAAAAATGATTCGAGGTTTGGTTTGTTTCTAATCATAGCTTCCATATTAATAGACACATGTGATAATCATTCATTCATTTCACAAAACGTGGTCAAGACCTAGAGTTTCTGGTTAAACCGATGACTTAACCCTTACTCCTGAAAAATACCTATGGGAGGATACTCGATAATCACGCTTATGATGATTTTATGATATGATGATTGAGGTGATAGTTTCGGTTTAATCCTCTGGGTGGTAGCATCATGGCCTTGTGATGTTAGTTTGGGGATGGACTAGACATCCATTTTTCATGCATAGATTGAATGTTTTATGAAAAGGTATTTGGTATGTCTGCATTGATGGAATGGGGATTTCCTTGGTCAGAGAAGAAGGAATCCAAGGCAGAAAGAGATAAACTTATATATAAAAGGGTACAGATGATCACACCACAGTTAGTTAGCCTTACCCATGTCTTAGTGGTTGTATTGAGTTTTTAGTTCCTAGTAGTAGTGGTAGAGTATGGGAAAGTATTTCTAGATTATTTTTCTAAGATTACATCCTCATTGGGAGATAGACTTCAGCATCATTCTTCACACTATGATGGAACCAATATCAGCATTAGTAAATTAGATGGATTTTGTAGAGCATTTTGAGGTGAGCGTGTAGGAAGGGATTAATATGACTCAATGTATGAGGTTATGTGTGGATTAATAGACTTATTACTATGTGTAAGTCAAGAAGAAGTACCCACTACTAAAGGGATGATAAACCCATCGATCAGTTTAAAGGGGCGGCCTTTTGCGTGGATGGAAATGTTTATGTATTCTTTTAAGAAAATAAGAAAGAGTTTGATGTGCACCCCAATATTGAGTATGTAGTGGTAGTATTTGTATTGATTCTGTTGAGACACTCACTCCTTGGGAAAACTGTTCACCATCTCCTCTGACCATAGGAGTCTCATGTTTATCTTTTCTCAGCATGATCTTAATCTTAGACAACGATGTTGGATAGAGTTCTTCCATGATTATGGCTTCAAGATAGACTATACACATTGTAAAATCCCAGGTAAATAAGGAATAATACATATTCATATTTATTAATATTTTTTAATTAAAATTTAATTTTACTTTAAAGGGAATGTATGTCTGATGGTGTACCCGATACGCAACAACAAATTTCTTTGAAATCATACGTTGCACACTAATAATATAATATTATTATTTTAAATGGTAGTTAACGATGAGCCGTTGTATTGGTGGGAATGAATAGAACTAAATAAAATATGATTAAATATTTTTTTTAGGTTTTTAATTTCTTCCAATAAAATTTAGTGGCTTAAAATATCAATGAAATCAAATTTTAAGCATAAATACTCTAATATTCTTTAAATGGTTAATTTACCATCTTTCGATGGCAACCCATTTTTAAATATTATTTTTTTATCTTTTATATGTTCTAGTTTACAAATTAATTTTCATCTTTGTAATTGGGAAATCAAAATTTACTTTGTATTGATTTTTGATATTTTTCTGATAATGTTCATTTTTTTAATGAACAATGAAAATGTTGTATTTTAATTCAAAACCACCTTTTAATATAATTTATATATATGGTTACATTTAGTTTTTAGTTGGTCATAATATTTAAATATATTATATTTTTACCATTTAATCCAATTTTTTCCATTATAATTAATTTCACATTGAAATTGTACATTAACAAGTATCCATCTTTTGATGGTTATTATTTCTTAAAAACTTGATTTTTTGTTTTGAGTTTGAGAATTAAATATAAAATTAATTAATAAAACTTCTATGATTTTATTTTGGTAAAATAGATATCATTTTTGAATTTGGATTCTCAAATTCAGCCAAGAGGTAATTTTTGGTATTTTTCTGAAAAAATTCAATTTTTGATGAATAGTGAAAAACACTATGTTATTTTTTAAAAACAAATATTTATTAAAATAATTAAATTTAAATTTAAATATTTTTTAAAGTAAAAATATATAAATAATACCTATATTATGACACTATAATTAATTATATTAATTTTATAATAATATTATATATATATAATTCTTTTGAACTTTTTATCGTCTTTTTACCCACCTTCTAAGTGCTTTTCCAAATTTGCATAATACATAATTTTACTGCCTTTGTGAATTGAATTTAAAAAATCTGACATACATGATTGTCATTAGTAAGTAAAATTTTGTTCAATAATATGAAAATAATTTTTGGTGAACAGTAACTTTTGACTTTCATTAACCACGATTAAAGGTAATTAGGGTAATTTAAGAGAAAAATAATATTATAATAATATAAAGTTACCTTGAAACTTGTCTAAATCTTATTGAATGAGTCATGGCCGACCAATAAAATATATGGTTCCATTTTGGGACCCCATGGAGCCAATTGGGTAAGATAATGACATTAATAACTTTTTATTTAAATTAAAAAAAATGTAATAAACATGTATTTGTTAACTAAAAAAAATTTAATGTGAGGATATATAATTCATATATTTGATTATAAATATTCATTAGAAATATAAAATTATTTCATACAACATGTTAAATTTTTATAATTTTTAGACATCAAAAGAATAATATTATTTATGACACAATGATGACGCAGTGTTTACGTCATTAATGAATGATTTTAATAAATAAGAAGATAAAAATTGAAAAAATATCCAAAATTATTAAAATTCTTATTTTATGATTTTATTTCTAGCTCGGGACTCCTTATATTCTAATTTAATGATTTTTTGACCTTTAGAAACCGAAAACCATTATATAATAAAATAATATTTTCAAACTTTCTAAAAGAGCCCCTCCTCTACTTTATAATAACCGTCAATTCCTACCCATCTCTCACACTTATAAAGCCCTTTTCTCATTTCACATAATCTCCAATAAGATCCAAAGATCCCTCTGTTAATCCTAGAAGCCTTACCTTAGGCAGAAATCACTTCAAGAAACCCTTTTTGTTCAAACCAAAGGGAGTTACCCGATTTAAAGGTAATGTCTTCTCTTAAGTTCTTCTGTTTTATTTTACTTTTACAACCCAAAAAAATATTTCTATTCCATTCTATTATATCAAAACCAGTATCCTCAATATCCTAGGATGTTTTTATGAGAAGGATTCAAGCTAAAATTACACACACCTCTATCTAATAAGTAAAGAACAAATTGTTTCTATGGACGGCGAACTACTGCCTCACGAAATGATGATTGTTCAATTATCTCCTACCACCTTTCATGGTGTCCATTATGATGGAACTATATATTTATATGATATATAATATATTTATGTTTTATTTATGCTTATGTATTTTAATTTTTATAGCATACCTTTATGGTTCCCATAATGGGTAAACGAGATAATTTAATTTGAGGAAGTTCAGATTACTGCCCCATCAATGTGATATGACTCATTCATGCCATATGTGGAACATATAAAGGATAGAATTTATTAAAATATGTAACATGTATGAAATATATATTATACTGAAATTATCTGGTACCTATGAATCAATATGTTTTCATTCCATTAAAATATTAAATAGAAATCAAAGTAGCAATCTTGCGTACGTACGGTTTACCATCTCCATGAATGGTGCATTTCATTTATTATCTACAAATGATATGTACTATTATAAATAAATATTTATACTAGATATATATTATATATATGACACCTAAATGATGAATATAATTCTGGAGATAATTGAATTTTGACCACACGGATAATTAATAATTATAACAACTTCATTTTTTACTCAAGTTCCGAACATCGAAAAAATGTCCTATATTAACTAAAATAAATACATAGTTGTTATATCAGGTTAATAAGTGATATTAAAGGAATAATAAACTTGAAAAAAATAATTTTTAATCAATTATAAATATACTTAATTTTATCATTTAGGAAGAACAAGGAACATATGAGTGAGTAATGTCGGACACGTGGTAAGGGGTTTCTTATCTCACTTTTAATTCTGTGAGATTTCCATTGATTCCCCACTTATTTCTTTCATGCGATGTATTTTTTACTGAAATTTGATATATATTATCATTAATATTTTTTTAGACATGATATTATTTGAGTCATTTATTGTTTATCAACTCTCGGTCATATGAATCGATTGATTATGACGTGGTAAGGAGTTTTGATCTCACTTTTTATTCTCATGAGATTTAAGCTATATTTGACACTATTTCCTTTTGTGTAGTATATGTACTTCCCATTATTGAATTATTTGTGTAATATAATTAAATATATGGGTATTTAAATCATCATTGTAAGATCCTTCTTTCCTGGGGTGTATGATTCTTATGTTATGAAATCAACAAGTGAAACTTTCACAATCCACTTTTAAAAAGACTTATTTTTGTTATGTATTTTAATTTAGATATTATTATATATTGATTTTTTTTTCAATATCTTTATTGATGTAAATTTTATTTCCAAGTGATAATATACCCTTTTCTCTCTCATCAACTCTTTTTCTTAATTTTTAAGAGACGTCGTTAGGCTATCAAAAGTTTTCAAGCAAAATTCTTAACCCAATTTCAATTCTTTGGGTTAAACTTGTACTTATTGAATATGTACTCCTATGAATATGGTTGAATGGAATATGATTGTTTTAAACATAATATCCAATTATATTGGTTGTGTTCTTATTTTTCACACATAATTATGTAATTTATTTATCCTTAATCAAAGGATATCATCTTTATAAGGGATTTCGACTCAATTTACATTCCATTGAGACTTGATTGTTGTTATGCACCAATTCACTTTGATATGGTTTATATATTGTCCTTTGTAATAGTATATCTTTAATACCTTTATTCTCATGGCATTATAATGTTTTGATTAAATGTTATTCCTCAATTATTTGTATTCAAGCATCTCTCATTTGGTTAAGAACTCCTTAACTATAATATTGTTTTAAATAATTATTATTCTAAATCGTTCTCATTAATGAAAATGTTTTTAAAATGGCTTGAAGGATTTATTTATATAGAATTTAATTTTTTATTATGTTAATTACTTTAAAATATGCAATGTGGTATGAGACACATTGATTCAAAAATCACATTATTAATTTTTTTTGAAAATGGTTTTATAAAGAATTGATTTTGTCGATATCTTGAAATGATATATTGTGATTGGAAATGAAATGTTAATAGTGAAATGTTTATATTTGGAATAGTTTATGAGCTATGATTTTATAATGGTACTTGGACATTTTACGGGTGGTTACGTGATTAACCAAATGACGGGCGGTGCTATGATAAACTAGGATAGGTGGTTACATTATAACCTCCAATGCATTGGGTATGGAAGTCGATTGTATGGATATTCAATTTAATGATAAGTGTTCAATTCAACCATATGGTTATTACATTTAATTATGTTTATGTCCCAAGTTACCTTTATATGTTATTTGTTATTTATATGGTTTTAATGGTTAACTTTTTCAAAAAAATAGTAAGAAATGATCTTTAATTTAGTGAAGAGTGTTTGACCACATCATAAAGGTAAAAAGCATCAATTATTCATGGTTTACTTATTGTTTTGAAAAAAACTATTTTCCTTCATTGTGTATCCCTTATAGAGATTTTTGTGCTCATCCAATGTATTTGAATTGTTTTTCACACATCATAAAGTGTAATGGGGTCAAGGATGGGATCAAGGAAAAGTCATGTTGTCTAAAACATGGAATTAGACATGTCTCTTTTTTCAATAGTTTTTATTTTATGAAAAAAATGGAAACTGAGTAGAAGTGTCTACATTGTAATTTTTTATATGTAATGTTACAGTAATGACCTAACTCTTTAAAACTATAAATCTGAAAAGATATTAAATGTGAGTTATTCATTTAATTCAAGATTATGTAATGTTTTAAGGCCAGGCCCTTATAGTTGTTATTAGAGGTTGGTTTAGATAACTTTAGAGGTTAGGTTATTCTTTAAGCATAAATGACATTACCATAATGGTTAGGATTTCAGAAATATTCATAGTTTTTTAGATAAAGTGAATGAGTTTATGATAATATGAATAATTATATCTTAGTAATTATCCTCCTTGTAATGTATTATATGATGATTTTACTGATATACTCACACTGAGATTTTGGGTTTTAGTTAATTGCTTGATCTAGCAGGCACCAATTTAACAATGGATGTGAACAAAACTATGATAGTTTTATGAATGAGAAATTGAATGAAATGGGATATGTAATGAGAACTCTTGTGGTTATTCTCAACCAACTATCTGGAGTCATGATTGACTACCTCAACCATGGTGATTTTTATTAGGCATCATATATGTGAGAAAAAAAAACCTATGGAATTTCAGGTAATAATCATAAAGGTATGTATGTTAAAAATCCAATGTGTTAAGGATGTGGAAAGACACACCTCGGAAAATGTTTCAAAGAGATGGAAAGATGCAGTAGATGTGGAAATGAAGGTCATAAAGCAAGAAACAACCATGGAAAAAGGAAGCATATAGTTGACTCTAGGAATGGGAAAGAAGTTCTTTCTGAGGGATCAATTGAATCTTTTAAATGTGGTGTGCATAGTCATTATACAAACAGATATCCTATGAAGAAATTCCAGGAATGGGATCACCATAATCATAAAAATATTTGTTTACCAATACGTAATTCCATTCTGATTGAGGATGAAGAAACTGACAATGAACAATAAATGGTATGTATTATATCATAACATATGTTTTGATATTATTGAATCTTAGGATATGATTCATGATTTTTTTTGTAGGAAATATGTATTTTTGAATAAGTTGGAAAGGTATGGGTAATGGATCATGAGGAATGTTGAAAGATAAAGAAGTAAAAATATGAGGGATTTCTGAGTTATGGTAGATTTTAGGATGGTGAAATGCTTAAAAGTATTAAGGCTCTTTTGATGGTGGGATTACATTAGAAGACATTTTTTAGTATGTGTAACCCTAAAGTTTGATATATGAAAATTTTATTCAAGTAATAATTATCATTTATTTTTTAGATATAGTTATAAAGAACCATTTTGGTTTATATGATCCTTGAATTTGAGGCAATTTCAGGTTAATATATTTTGTGATGAAAAATGAAGGTTATTAGATAACCATCATGTTTAAAATATGTTAGGTTTATTTTTGATGAATTTATCTCTTTTTGGGAATGTTATAAAATTATATAGTTTTCGAAAAAGGACAACACGTAGAACATGTGACAACTCATCGCATCGTAAAAAGATGCAGGAATCGAACCCACAACTAAAGTGCGAATGGGATTTATCACCTACCACTAGACTACATGAAGTCCCTTGTTAGTAGAACTAATTATTTTTAGTTAGATGGATTTATGATTCATGAATAAGATTATTTTGGGTTATCTATAGAAATTATCAACCTATCACGGATAATATGTGATTATGTTAATTAAATTTGAATATGAGACATTAAGAGTAACTGATGTTATTTTGAGATAAATGTTAAGATTTATCTTGAAATACTATGTGATTAAATTCTTCTGGGTTTTGGGTTTCGATCTTAGATTGGATTATATTGAATAATTTTAATGATGATTTTGTATTTAATGGATATTCTTAATCTTTGGGAACTATTTTTTTAATTTAAAAGATTAAGAGTTGTATATCTTTTTATAAAGGATTATTCTTTTTGGGATTATCTGATCTCATACTAACCGTTTTTGGTTTTGGTTAATGTCTAAATACAAGGAACATATATTAAAATTTTATGGATTTTGTTATTTTTTATATGTTGATTCTAGAGTAGTTGGTGTGACCAAGTCATCTTGAATACAAATCTTTGAGAGAAAAGTTGACTTTGTGGTTTAGTATAGGATAAAACTCTACATGAAAAGTAAGTATGTATCCTTATGTATTTATTTAAGCTATTAAATAAATTCCATAACATTAGGATATGTTAATTAAAGAAAAAACATTATCAGTTAAATTTTCTTACTGCGAAATCAAAGACCGTTTAACCTATCACAAGATTGTGATTTTCTGGTGGTTAACGTTCTCCTAATCATGTTTTCTATAACTCTCCATCAAAACATGATGGTTTCTTTTCTCCTACATATCAATGATTTCATAGAATCAAAGTGTCTATTATCTCAGGTGACCTTTTTTACTTCTCTTAATTTATTTTAATGTGATAGTTTTATTGACTCTTTTTATGATGCGGGACTTTCAAAGATGTTTCTAAGGCCAATTTTTTTAAAAAATTGCATGGACGCAATTCCCAAAAGGGGGGAAGGATGTAACATCCTGGGTAAATGAAGAATAAGATATTTTAATATTCATTAATATTTGTGAATTAAAAATTAATTTCACTTTAAAGGGGATTCTATGTTCGATGGCATACCCGAGACAGAACAACAGGTTTCTTTGAAACAATACATTGCACATGAATAATATAATAATATTATTTAAACTAAAGTTAATCCGGAGTCTTTGTATTGGTGGGAATGAATAGAAATAACTAAAATATGATTAAATATGTTTTTTAAATGTTCTTACATTTTTTCCATAAAAGTTAGCTGCTTAAAATGAAAATGAAATCCAATTTCAAGAATAAATACACTAATATTCTTTAGAAGGTTGATTTACCATCTTTTGATGGAGAACCCTTTTAAAATCTAGTTTTTTTCTCTTTTATATGTTCTTTTTAAAAAAATAATTTTCATTTTTAGAATTGGGACATCAAAATTTACTTTGGATGAAATTTTGATATTTTTCAGATAATGTTAACTTTCAAATGAATAATGAAAAAATGCTGTATTTTAATTCAAAATTTCCTTTTAATATAATTTATTTGTATGGTTATATGGAATTTTTTAGAGGTTTTAAAGTGTAAATAGATTATATTTTTACCATTTAATCCAATTTTGGCCATTTTATGTAATTTCACTTATAAATTGGACATTCACAAGTGTCAATCTTTTGATGGCTATTATTTCACAAAAACACACTTTTTATTTTGACGATGAGAATTAATTATAAAATTAATTAAAATAAATTCTATGTATTGAATATGGTAAAATAGAAAAAAAATTTGAATTTGGAATATCTAATTTATCTTAGAGTGAATTTCTGTTATTTTTTTTTGAAAACATTCAATTTTTTGATGAAAAATGAAAAACACTACATTATTTCATTAAACAAAATTTTTATTTTAATAATTAATATTAAATTTAAATTTTCTTTAAAGTAAAAATAGATACATTATACCTTTATTAATAAAATTTAATTCATTAATGTCATTTTATTATAACATTAGATATATAAAATTATGTTGAACTTTTTAACATCTTTTTACCCACCTCTTAAGTGCTTTTCCATATTTTCATAAAACGTAATTTTACCACTTCTATGAATTGAATTTAAAAGAAATTATATATATGTTTGTCATTAGTATGTAAAATATTATTCAATGTGATGACTGTTTTTTTGTTGAATAGTAACTTTTGACTTTTATTAACAGTGATTAAAGGTAATTAGGATAATTTAAGGTAAAAATAATTTTATAATAATAGAAAATTACCTTGACACTTGTCTTGAAATTATTGTATGAGTCATGGCCTACCAATACAATCCATGGGTCAATATTCGGACCCCATGGAGCTACATGGATAAGATAATGACATTTATAACTTTTTATTTAATGTAAAAATAAAAATTTCATAAACATGTATTTTTTTACTTAAATAATTTTAATGTTGGGTTATATAATTGATATATTTGACTATACATGTTAATTATAAATCTAAAAATATTTCTTACATCATGTTTTTTTTAATTTTTATACATCACATAAATAAAATTATTTATGACACAATGATGATGCAGTGTTTACGTCATTAATGAACGATTTAAATAAATAAAAAGATAAAAATTAAAACAATATCCAAAACAAGCCCATTGTTATTGGATGATTTTATTTTGATCACGGGACACATTAACTTATACTTTAATTATTTTTGGACCTTTAGAAACTGAAAATCATTATATAATAAAATAATATTTTCAATCTTTCCAAAAGAGCCCCTCCTATTCCTTATAAAAATCCATCACTTCATACCCTTCTCTCAAACTTCCCAAGACCTTGGATCATAAAAAATCTACTAAAATATTCTCCCAATACCCCTCTCTTCATCCTAGAAGCCTTATCTATGAAACAAATCACTTCAAGAAACCCTTTTCGTTCAAACTAAAGGGAGTAAGCCGATTTAATGGTAACACCTTCTCTTAAGTTCTTTTGTTTTATTTTACTTCTCCAGCCCATAAAATCATTTCATTACATTGTTTTATAAAAAACCCAGTATCCTAAATATACTAGGATTTTTTTATGAGATGTGATTGTGCTACACTTACACAAACCACCATCTAATGGGTAATGAACATACTGTTTCTGTGGATGGCGAACTACTGACTCACAAAATGATGATTATTCGATTATCTCTTACTTCCTCTCATGGTGGCCATTATGATGTCACTTTATCTTTATATGATAAAAATTATATTTATTTTTTATTTATGATTATTTATTTTCCTTTTTATAGCATACCATTATGGTTCACATAATGGGTAAACATGATAATTTAACTTGAGGAAGTGCGGACTACCGCCCCCTCAAAGTGATATAGATCATTCCTTACATACGTGGAACATATAAAAGATAGAATTTATGAAATTATGTAACATATATGACATATATATTATACTGAAATTATAATATACCAATGAATCACTATGTTTTCATTCCAATAAAATGTGAAATAGAAATGAATGTAGCGTTCATGCGTACGTACGCCTTACCATCTCCATGAACAGCGCACATCATTTATTATCTCCAAATGTTATGTACTGTTATAAATAGATATATATACAAGATATATATGATATATATGACATATAAATTATGAAATCATTCTGTAGATAATGGACTTTTGTCCACTTGGACAATTTATAATTATAAAACGTTCATTTTTTACTCAAGTTCTCAATATCGACAAAATGTCCGATATGAACTCAAAAAAATAACTAATTGTTATAGTAGTGTAATAAGTGATATAAATTGAATAATAAACATGAAAAAAAATCATAAGAAATTATAAATTAACTTTTGTTTATCATTCAGGAAGAACAAGGAATATATGAGCGAGTAAAGTCGGACACAAGGTAAGGGGTTTCTTATCACACTTTTAATTCCGTGAGATTTCCATTGATTCTACACTTATTTATTTCATGTGGTGTATTGTTTACAAAAATTTGATACATATTAAAATTATTCTTTTTATAATCATGGTATTCTGTTGTTCATTTGGGGTTTATATACTTTTGGTCATACGAATCGTTTGATTATGACGTGGAAAGGAGTTGTCATCTCACTTTTTATTCCCATGAGATTTAATATATATTTGATACTATTTAATTTTTTTGGTATATTTACGTCACATTATTGTATTATTTGTGTAATATAATTAACTTTATGGGTATTTATATATTTATTGTTTGATCATTCTTTCATGGGGTGTATGTTTCGTATGTCACCCAATCAGTAAGGGAAATTTCACCCTCCTCTTTTAAAGACTTTTTTATGTCATTTAATTTACATATTATTATGTTGGGATATATTCTTATATATCCTTATAGAACTAAACTTTATGTACAAGTAATGATATACCCATTTCTCTCTCATCAAAATCTTTTTATTAATTTTAATGTGACATCGTTAGGCTATCAAATTTTTTCATGGGAACTTCTTAAACCAATTTCAATTCTTTGGGTTAAACTTGTACTTCATGAATATGACATACTATGAATATGTTTGAATGACCACTGATTTTTTAACACTTGATATTCACTTATATTGGGGTTGTTTATATTTTTCACACATAAATATGTAATTGATTTATCCTTAATCAAAGGATACTATATTTATAAGGGATTTCAACTCAATTTACATTCCACTGAGACTTGATTGTTGTTATGTGCCAATTCACATTGATATGGTGTATATACTATAATTTTTCAAATTATATAATTAATAACTTTATTATCATGATATTATAAAGTTTTTATTAAATGTTATTTCTCAATTATTTGTATTCAAGAATCTCTCATTTGGTTTAGAACTCCTTAACCAAAATATTATTTTAAATATTTCTTCTTCTAAATCTTTCTCATAAATGTCCAGGTTTTAAAAATGGTTTTAAGGATTTATTTATATGGAAAACAATTTTTTATTATGTTAATTCCTTTAAAAACATCAAAGTGGTATGGGACACTTTGTTTCAAAAAACTCTTTATTAAATGGTTTTGAAAATGGTTCAATAAAACATTTATTTTGTCGATATCTTGAAATGATTTGTTGTGATTACAAATGAAATGTTAATTGTGAAATGTTTACATTTGAAATATTTTATGGGATATGATTTTATAATGGTTCATGGACATTTGACGGTTGTTTACATGATTAACCAAATGACAGGTCGTGCCGTTATAAACCAGGATGGGTTGTTACGTTAGAACCTCCAATGCAATGGGTATGGAAGTCGGACGTATGGTTATTCCATTTAGTGATATGCATGGATGTTGACTGTATGGTAATTCCATTTAAGTATGTTTATATCCCATGTTACCTTTATATGTTATGTGTTCTTTCTATGGGTTTTATGGTAATATTTTTGTTACCCAAGGGTAAGAAATGATCTTTTATTCAGTGAAGAGTTTTTTGCCACTTCATAGAGGTGAAAATAATTACTTATTCATGGTTAAATTGTTGTTATGAAATGCTAATATTTTTCCTTCTTTGTTTATCCCTTACTAAACATTTTGTGTGCATCCCAAGTTTTTGTAATATTTTGCAGATGACATAATGTGGAATATGGTCAAGGATGGGAGCAAGGAAAAGTCATGCTATCTAAAACATGGAACTAGACTTGTCTATTTTCTTCAAGTGTTTTTATTTTATGAATAAAATGGAAAGTGAGTAGAAGTATCTACATTTTAATTTTTGAGATGTTATATAATATTAATGACCTAACTATCTAAAACTCTAAACCTGAAAAGATACTCAATGTTAATTATTCATTTAATTTAAGATTACGTATTTTTTTAAGGTCGGGTCCTTATACTATTGGGAAGGGGATTGTGGTGGAAGATGCTCTCTGTAGGAGATTGAGTACATAGCTACTGAATGAGGCCTCAGAGTAGTTGGCGTCACTTCAGTTATCCATAGTGGATAGAGAGGATATATATTTTATTCAGTCTATGGAAGTTTCCCCTCCACTCTTACGGAGAGTCAGGGATGCACAACCCAATGATTCCATCTACAAGACTACATGTTCCCAGATATCCATAGGGTATACCCCAGATGGATATTTTAAAGGTTGGGAACACATCATCCCTTTCAGTGGACACACTGTTTTACAAGTGGCATTGACGGAGGAGGTGTTAACGGAGTTCCTTATATCCATTTTAGAGATACATATCGGTGTGGAGACGATGTACCAGGACGTCTGACGTTAGTACTTGTGGCTGGGGATGAAGAAGGCAGTGGTATATTTTGTCTCAACATGCCTCACTTATTAGCAAGTGAAGGATGAGTACCATGTTCCAGCAGGTTTGACACAACCCCTCGAGGCATCGTAGTGAATGTGGGATGAGATATTGATAGACATTGTGTTTGGATTACCAACTATGTTCAGGGGACATGATACCATCCGGGTGATCACAGAACGACTCACCATGTCGGCGCACATCCTACCAATTCGTATGCAGGGTTCTATAGAGATATTGGGACACCTCTATGAGCAGGATATAGTATGAATAAATGGTTTCCCATCTACAATAGTCTCATATCATGATGAATTTTTTACATCCCTATTGTGGAAGGGATTATAGGAGGCGTTTGGGACTCAACTACACATTAGAACAACCTTTCACCCACAAACAGATGGTCATACGGAGGAGACCATACAGACCATGGAGGTAATTCTTTATTCTTGAATTCCTAATTTTGGTCATAGTTGGGAGGACCACCAACCACTGGTGGAGTTTGCGTACAACAAGATCAAACACAACAAAATCGGTATGGAACCATTAGTGGCACTATATGGATGACCATCCAGGTTGCTGTTATACTGGACAGACCCAGGGGAGTAAAAAATCATGGGTCCAAAGATGATACAGGCTACCTCTAAGAAGGTGAAGGTCATCCAAGAGTAGATGAGGACTGCCCAGAGCTGATATAACTCCTAAAATTTGGGTGATGGAGAATCTTGTAGTGTGAGGTGGGGGACCAAGTATTCCTACGTGTCTCTCCTTGATGGGGATTAAAAATATTTTCATAGGGTGACAAGTTATCTCAGAGGTTCGTTCGACCTTTCTTGATACTATGTAGAGTGGGAGAGGTATAATACCTCATTAATATACAACAATAGTTATAGAGGGTGCATGATGCATTCCACATATCTCAGTTGAAGAGATACGTGCAAGAACCATCTCTCGTCATTGACCACAGAGAGGTGGAGATTGACGACATAACAAAATTTGTGGAGTACCATGTGAAGATAGAGGAACAATAGGATATAATCCTTTGTGGATGGTAAATTCCTCCAGTGGGTGTTCATTGGAAGCACGAGAATCTCCATGAACCATGTAAGAGTTGGAGACCCAGATCAGTGTTCAGTACCCACAATTGTTTGATTTTCCATTATTTTGGCTTATGAGGACGTAAATCCCTTTTTGAGGTTTAATGTAATATCTCGTAATTACATGTAATTTTTTAAACTATATGGGATTATTTAATGACTAAGAAATGAGATGGAATGAAATTCTGAGGCCGAGTTTGATTATAATGGTCTCTCGAAAAATGTTATGTTTTTTAAATAGCACACATGAGCAGTTTTCCTGAAAGAGTAGAATAACTCTTAAACGGGTTCCCAAATCAGAATTAAAATTGCACAATTACATTCATGTTGTTGGGTATACCCTATAAATGACATAATATTAGTCAGCATAGGCCTCTAGTGATAAAATCCTAAAATGGAATAATAGTAAATAAAATAATTAAATATGGATAATTTTAATTTCAAATCCTTATAACTCATGAATGATCACTCGGATTGAAAATTCGAGATCTCTGATGAGTTTTTGAAGGTGTGAATTCCATAGGAAGAACCTAACACTGGCTGGAAAGATCAAACTATGGAAAGTAGTTTTTGGGAGGTGACCATAAATAAAATAATAAAATAAATATTATTTAATTATAAAATCATTATAACTTTTAAATTGTAAGTTAGATTGAAAATTCAAGAGCACAATTGAGCATGTGGGGGTTTTATATCCATATGTGGGGCCTAACCTCAACTAGAACGCGTTGAAAGGGAAAATTAATTTTTTGGATGTTTTAATGGAAAATAAAATAAACATAGAAAATGATTATTTTATTTATTTTAACTTTTTTTGAGACACAACATCTCTGCAATTCGAAAACAACGATTCTGAAACTCATCAATGAAATAAATTAATTAATCAATGTGTTGATGCAGTTTCGAAATGAAATAGAAACATTGAACCACGTTTGTCATAGAAAATCATCTTAAATAATTGGGATTCAGGAAGATAATGATTTCTCACTATGATCTCTTGAGGAGAAGAGAACGTTGAGGAAATATTTTCCATTGGAGTGCATCGAATGGGGAATAAAGAAAGTTGATAGAATGAGATCCGAGGAATGGAAAACATTGCCAATGTTAGACCGTAATTCTCCATTGAATGATCCATCCTTGTGGTAGGAGTTTAAATCTATGTGATTTATTTTACCTTATTCTTACATTCTAATCAAAGAATGTGGATAAAATCACTAAATAGTTTGATCTGCGGATGAATTATTGTTGTGGGATGGAAAAATATTATAATGGGTTTGAAATCAGTAATTAAATCATGGTGATATGAATTATTCTTTGTGATCCCACTGACAAGAACAATTTCCAGCTGACAGAAACAAAGACTGGTTTGTTAATTTGATGTTCTCTATGACCCCATATTTGTCTCCCTTTTCTTCTCCAATAGACTCATGAGGTAACATTTGATATTTTACCTAGGTATTCAATATGGGTTCGGACCCTAAGAGTGATGGAAAAAATAGAGAAGAGTATGTGAAAGTGATGGGGATTTCCCAAGATGTCTGAAAGTGAAGACGAATCAAGAAATAGACCACCATAGCATGCATGCTAGCTCGCTATGGTGCAAGGGGGAATCTATTCGGCACCAAACTGGTTCGATTGGCCCATGATGTTCTCTATCACATGGTCCATGTGGGACCGTGTGTGGAGGGGAGGTGTTCGGCCTCATCCGGTCGTATGGATGCGCGAAAAAGATGCCAACGAATGTCCATGCTAGTCTCAAGCTGGCCCGATGATGCATGCTGGGCTGGCAGAGTAAACTAGGCCACTGGGCGGCCTAGGATTGAGGAGAACCATCCCACCATGCGATCCTAGCTGGATATGAAACTGGGTCATAGTGTGGCTTGGTTGGAAAGAAAATGGTCCGACTAAGTCGAACAAGACATGAAAATCCAGACCGGGTCGCTTGGCGACTTGGCATGCTAGATCTATAGTCGAACTGGGCTGGGTCCAGCAAAGCCCAATGGGCCTGACCACTGGGATAGGTTGAACTGGGTCGGCTTGAACGAATTTGGTTTTTTCAGGTCATCTGAATTGGGTCGGGTCATACAGGACCCCATGGCTGGGTTGGTCGGTTTGGTCTGACCATTCGGATAGAGCCCAGACAGAACTTGCCCCTTTTTACTAAACACCAACATCGTTCAGAATGTTCATCTGATTGATGCACCATATATGGACATTAGACCCTTGAAAAAAGATAGTTCTTTTGGTATACTCTATGTGAGTTTTCATGGAATTCGATGTATGACTGATGTCTTGAGGAGTATAATCTCCCGGAATCAAGTGCACTAGAGAACAAGAATCCTGCAGCTAGATGTGACGTTAAGGATATGATGAGAGGGACCTCAATGGCCTAGTAATTGAGCATAACTCAATGTACTAGTATTCCAGTAGACCTCAATGGTCCAGTAGTTGAGGGGACATCAGTAGTCCAATAGCCAAGTAAACCTCAATGGTCCAGTAGCTCAAAAGACCACAGTGGTCTAGTAGTTGAGTAGACCACTGTGGTTCAGTAGTCGAGTGGACCTTAGTGGTCGAGTAGTGGACTGGACCTCAGTGGTCCAGTAGCCCTACACACCTCATTGGTCTAGTAGCTGTGTGGACCTCAGAGGTCCAATAGCCAAATGAACCTTAGTGAATCATTAGGAATGAGTCCCTTAGTAGTAAAATATGATTCAAATTTATGGATGATAATATTACTTTATATACTTTGAGTTATAACTAGTGTGAGAAATCATTGATTTCTGGTCTTGATATGTGGTCATTCAAATATGGTTTGGGGTCCCTATTGGGTATTGTGTTAATCACCCATGTATGGAATTTACCCGCATGTGTTGTGTCTCGTGCAGGTGATTGATGCTTCGAAAAAGACCATGGTGGTCCGGGACGAGGTGGTGCACTATGAGACGGGACATACAAGCATACTTCTAGGACTAAAAGAAGCTACCCTTCCCCTGGGCATCAGGTAGGGTATCGAGTGGATGGAATGTGGTATTTATACATTCCTTTGTTGCTTGGGTGATGTATTCTGGCACATTTTAACTTTTCATTTGTACTATACTCTCAATAGTTGACTTAGTGACGGTTGTGGTTTACTTCATGTTTACATTCTGCAATTTGAGCATTGTGCATCTGAAGATGTTTAAAGGCAATGCCTTCCAATTTTAGGATATGACTACTCAATTCTAGTCACCATCCCCTGGACTATGGAAGGTGGTCTGGGGGTAGTCATGGCACATGCCCTAGGGGACAGTTCGTGACAAAACTAGCTAATACCAACTTCACCATTTCACACACACAAAATAGTAAATCTATGTAAACTAATTTATAATTATTCATATCGATTAAGGTCCCCTGTTATTCTTTCGCACTGAATTCCCACTGTTAACACCCAACTTTTATATTCTATGACTGCCATACATTCCATAATAATAATTCTCAAAGACACCTATGCATCATCATCATATCTCACCCAAATCCACATATTAAACCAAATTATAACATTCACCCCATACAACATTTATTAACATCCACATCATCCCATAACCACTTCCATAAAGTAAAATAATAGTGTAACAAGAAATTGAAGGAAATAAAATACATTACCTACTACTACTATGGATGATCCAACCATAAACCACATTATTAACCCATTAATCTCAAAAAAGATCATTATAACCATAGCCTAAAATTTCCATTGTGTGTATATCAACTTCATGAAATTACATTTCATGAATAACATATTAGTTCAATTTTGACTTCTTCCCATCATATCATATGT
This sequence comes from Viscum album, assembly GCA_963277665.1. Lineage (NCBI taxonomy): Eukaryota > Viridiplantae > Streptophyta > Magnoliopsida > Santalales > Viscaceae > Viscum > Viscum album. The sequence goes on from OY728161.1 coordinate 436,579,519, forward strand.
TATTAACCTCTCTTGCGATAGATCATGGAGAATATGTGGGTAACTATCCATTTATTCTACCTATCCAGAAGTTGGGGAAACACCCCCAAAACCATTTGGGTGTTGAAATATAGTTCCCGATGAGGTTAAGGTGAATATATAAATGAAAAGAAATTACATGATAGGTAGATTGAAAAAATACCAACTATGAGGTTCATAAAAAGATAACATATCTATTGGAAACATCTCCACAAGTCCCAACTACCACTACCACAATCAATTCCACCAATAAATTCATTACACCACATATAAAATACACAATCAATATATATTCAATCATTATATTCATGTTAATTTTTTTAATATTTTTCAATTACAAACCAAATTAATTTATCAAGGCAATTCATTTAATATTTACATAACCCAATCATTTGTCGTTCTATTAATTTAATCCATTTACCACTCATTAATTTCAGTCCTTGTTAATTTATATTTACAATTTCTAAATCATTCCATGGATAACTATGAAATCATCAAAGCCACACCATAGTATAGATCATTTATCCTATATCAACCAACTTCACAACAGATATTGTTACACCCTCACCATATTCCAACTATACCATTGCAAAACCCACACATCAAAACCATCACACATCAGCCCATATCACATCTATGCCGTCAAACCACGATACTGATTCCAAACACAATCCACATTGAACTTGGTCACCACCATCACATCTAAAAAACCCAACTTCGTCCCCATAAATTATACAACACAACACAATATCTATATCTACACATTTCTAATTTAATATCCACTATAATTTCAATTTAATGTTTTCCATAACATCACACCTTCTTTAGAATGGTTATTATCAAATAATTCTAAATATCTATGGCCTACTGGTTCATTTTATATTTAATAATAATTTATATTTTCATTATATTTGGAGTTCAATATATATAAATAATATGTTTTTCAAAAAATACGTCAATAAAAGTATATAAAAATCCTGCAACATCCATGATTTTCATCAAAGAAACAGATAAGGATAATTCATTAAGCAATTTCATAAAATAGGTAAATGTATTATGGTAACTCCCATCCCCATCCAATTTATATTTAATCCTATTATTTTTCTTCATAAGATAATCATTATTATTCATCCAATATTGAAAATATAATTAGATTCCAAAATTTTCCCATAAAAATAGTGATCATGGATCCCCTAACTCAAGTAAATATTCAAAAGGAACTATTCTCACAATATAAGATCATAGGGAAAAATATTCCCCACGAAAAAAGTAAAAACCTCTATAACCTAACAACATTATACCAACAATAAATAATGCACGAAACATAGCCTAGAATAGAGTTTTCTTCCAAAGAAACATCCAAACCAGAGGAATATATGGAAGGGATTGATGGGGATACGAAGGTACCTTGAATTAATGGAACATTATACCCCACAATGCATTAATTTGGAATATTCAATGATATGATCAATGGCCTCCTAGGGGTCCTGTGATTAGACGAGGATCACTATGATGGCTGAATATTTGAACCATAGAAATATCTACAATTAATTTAAAGATGAAGACTCACCAGGAAAAACAATAGTATAATGACCCCATAACATTCCATATTTCCCCTGGTCAAAGGTGAGTCCAAATCCACCTCACCCTGAACCACAAAACTAAAGCATTTGAAAAAAATAAAAAACAATTGACCATCACCATTGAGTTTTACAGAATACGGTTTGAGGTTTTATGGATATTTTAATTCCTACAATGTTAAACATCAAATGTGTATCACCATAACCCTGATTGTTTCCTAATTTTTTATAATTACCATAATAGTTTTTCCATCTCTATATACCCTTTTACTAAGGCGATGTCCTCGATAACTATTGATGGATCCACAATTACCCTATAAGATTTCACAAATCAAGTGTTACATAGGGAAACCACCCAAATTCCACCCCCAACTATATAGCTTAACTAAGGTGTTTCAGAAGTCCTCATTTTACAAAAGTGACCTCCCTAGACCAAACTCCAAACAAAATAGTCTCCTTGGATGTTTTACTACTAACTATCCCCCAAAGGAAAACAAATATCCCAAAAAATTCCCCTAAATTTTATTGTATGCTTCTATTTTGGTCGAGGAGTATATAGTTTAACACAGCCAATATTTAAAATTACCAACACCACCACCAACTCCACCATGCCCAGAGCCATAACATGGTTACACCCAAAATTTCCAAAAGCTCCCATAGCCATTTGAAGACCATTATACTCCCCCAAAGTGACTCCAAAAATACAAAGAGACAATATAAGGGGATATAATGTTTTGGTCCATCATAAATAGTTATCAAAATATTGTCATCCATGAGAATGAAAAAATGTAGAAGGAAAACGATAACCACTAAAAACACTATTGAAAGATACCTTTCAAATGGGACCACACCATCAATAAAAGACATGGGATGATACCAACCACATTGATCTAAACAATATATCTCATGTAAAAGATCATTAAATTGGGAGATATCACTCATATATGAATCCACCACTAGACCAAGCTAATGTGGAACAATTCTCCTAACTCCCAACCAGAACTTTCTAAATACTCCAACAAAGTTGACCGGGTTTTCATGATATTCACATCATGATAAAAAATATATCCAACCTATATAAAAATTTTCATTCCATTTGAAAAGAGAAATTATATAATTTTTTATGGAAACTTTTAAAAATAAATTTCAAAAATAATTCAACACAATTTAAAAAAAAATCAAAAATCCATTGAAGGTTTTTGTTGAATGGAGTATAACTCATCCATGAATTTTACCCAAATAAATCCTTACCAAAGTGTGTGAAACTTCCTTATCCACGAGTTGGGAATAATGATAGTGTCTGATATCATCATATAAAAAATATATATACATTACATAGGGGTGAATCCTTGAATAGGTTCACCCCAATGATGAAAGAAGTTCCCCATCCTCAACAGACTGCCTCACCATGTTCCTTTGTGAAGGTCAAGAAACAAAGAATATATAATTTAACTCCACCATCCCAACCAAATGGGAGGGGTCTAAACTATAACACTCCTTAAAATGCTCATTAATATACACTAGAAAATATAAATTTTCATGAATAATTCATGAAATTTTTCCCTAGACATTTCTCAAAGACTACCAGACTTCATATCCCAGCACCTTTGAGCCACCTTCTAAAAAAATTCAATAACCAAAAGAACTCATAATTAATTCTCAGTTTTCAACAACCCAAAATGTCCTTAAAACTCCTAAAACTAACCCTCATCATCAGGTCTATGTGATCCAACATAAAACCTCAATACATCTCACCTCTATAATTTCAACAAGTCTATATCCCATGAACTCTTCATTACATTACTACAACCCAATCATTGATTTAATTTCATAAATATTACTTAAAACATAGAAATAATATGATTATTATATGCCAAATATCACATAAAACCTTGAATATCCACACAAAACAACTCTTCCACACATATCCCCAAAACCCCATTATTATGGGCAATTGAGAACAACATCACCACATCTCACAACATACACACACCACCTATCTTTCACCTAACCATTAACTCCTCTATTTCAACATCTCTATGTTCAAAGACAATAACTATAAAAATAACCATTAAAAACCTTATAATCCCATATAAATTAACAATGAATAACATCTTGATGAATAAAAATCAAGGATTCCCACTCACCGCATCAGGATATGTCTATGTTGTGCGGCTAGGAATCCCTAATATGGTTTTAGAATTTTCCATAAATAAAATTATTCTTTTTGGTGAAGGTATTTAAATCATTTAATTTGATTGAAGTTGTAACCAAAATTTCTATTATAATATTAAAGATATAAAACCAAAAATATGAGATATATTATCCAATATATTCCATGTGACAATTTATATATGTAAAAGTAGTACATATTCATTAATTTCAAAATTTTCCATAAAAATATTTCAATTTTGAATTTTAGATTTCATTCTTTTATGATAGGTAGATTATTACACAAAAAAACCATTTCACAACACATATTCATAGTAGGAGAAAATTTTCTCTATAGAAATAATTTCAATCTCAAAGATATAATTGTTTTCCCTGATAAGAATTATAATGTTTTCATGGAATAATGTTCATTACAGAATATCTACCTCTTAAACAATATTAACAATAAAATCTTTTATTTATAAAAATAGAAATAAAAATCATAATTTCAATATAGAAATAAATAAAAAGTGCAAGAACAAAAAACACATTATATGTACAAATCATTTTTGGGGGAAACAAAATTCATTGAAATTATATAACACTAATATGTATACAAGTAATGAAAAAAACTAAAAATGTAGTGCATAAGAACATGGAAATTTTCCCCGAAATTTTTTACCCTATTTATTCCTTCTCCAAACAAAATATCAAAACAAAATTAATATAGACCCAATTTATTATAGTAATTAAATTAGAATGTGTAAAGAGTAGTAAAAGAATTATAGGTTTTATATAAATAAATATTCTCTCTTTAATTGTGGACATAATTAGTACATCTATTTATCTAATAATGTATTTCCTTATTCATGAAATGTGTTTTTTAATGTATTATATATATTTTTATTAGCACTGATTTTAAAATAATAGTTAATATCTAACAGAAATTTGTTCGTATAATAAAATTATTTTTTCCTGATAATTTATAATTCTATATTAATATAATTTTTTAAATTATAGGGATATTAATTTTAAAAAATTATCAAAATTATTTTTATTTATCATTCTACTATAAGATGAAGATGAAATTTTTAGTTTTATCAGAAATAAATAATTTTTAGATTAATTGATAAAATATAAATATTTATTAATGTTATCACTTTTATGAAATTATTTTATTATATAAATACATTGAAATATTTATAAATCATTTCATATTAAATTATAAATTATAAATTATGAAAAAAATTTGTTAAAAATATGTGATATTTATAAACCTATGTTCAATATTTTGGAGGTTTATATATTGATTTAATGAAAACCATTTTCACCTATTTTATTTAATTAATTAACACATAATGAAAAGATGTTTTTTATTTTTAATAAATAATTTTTGAATAATAATAATAATTTTAAATTCATTTTAATCAATTTAATCAAGAATTCTATCTTAAGAATAAATATTTTTCATACAGTTAATCGTTATCAAAAAAATAGATTTCGGAGCATTATACATGTGAATGTTGTGATTAATTTCCCTATACATAAAAAATATGTTTATAATGTGAATTTTATATTTTATATAATAATTTGAATAAAAAAATTTTTGGAAAAAAATTTGATATAAAATTTAGATTGTTAGGATTAATAAAAATTTCAACGCTAATGGTGAAATAATTATTGATAAATTATTTTTTATTAATACCATGAAATATATATTGAGTATATTAATTTAAAATAAATTAAATAAATAATTTAATATGGTATAATATATATATATATTAATTATCACTTAATTAGTATTAAATTCTTAGTAAAATTAAGAATGTGTTGTGCTGAAAATTCCATTTTCTGGTAAAAAAGTTATTATACTCATTATATGTTATATTTTAAAAGGTAATATTCTAATTTTAAAAAAACAATCATTAAATAGATGTTAAATATAGTTCCCAAACACCCAAATGTTTTCATATGGGTTATGTTTTATGTTTAATTAATAATAAAATTAAAAAGATAAAACTAGGTTGCCCTTTTTAATAAAAAAAAGTAAAATATGATGAATTAATGAAAAAGATCCTATAACACATTTAAAACATATTTTGAAGCAAATGAATGCTCATTTATCGACCATGTGATACCCCAGACTAAATAATTTTGAAACATTAGAGATATTGATCGTGGAATGGTTTCATGGCATTATTGAAAAATGAAAAGTATTTCCAAATGTGCAACTTCCCTCATTATAAAAGGATACCACTACCAATATCCAAAGATACTCCACTAATTTAAATCTTCTCTTTTACTCTCCATAGAACCCTCTCTTACAATCCAAATCCCATATTTCTTAGTTATCCTAATACCTTCAATTTCAATGGATCATCCTAGGGAAAAATTATTTCTCCAATGAGGTTAAATCCATTCTATAGAAATCATGTGTAAAGGTATGGGACATAGTATGTCAAACTATTTTTGTTTATTTATAAAATTTCATATTTAAACTTTGTTTACTCTAATCCTCACACATTAAAATTATATTACTTTTTATTACTAATGGTAAAGGAGTTGTTAAATAATTATACTCCAAAAATCGTTGTCTTTTCTTTTTCATTGAAAAATGATACTATTCCAAAAGTGACTCATTTCCATGATAATTTTATCATAATATAAAAATTATTTTCCAAATAATAATTATTTATTATTTTCTGTTGTTATCTTATGATGATCTATCTATAATGGATTTATGTTTCATATTTTATCCTTTATTATTAATTTATTTTGTTATTATATTTGGTGATCAATTTTTCTGTATCAAATGATTAATTTTATGATGTTCTTTTGTAACTTTTCTTTGTGTACATAAACCCATTTTATTTCCCGGATATCCTTATGATAATGTAATTATTTATAAAAAGGATGTTTTTGAAACCCATTTTTTTATTACCTTATCTATGTGGTGAATTGATTATCTCATGAAACCCACTTTCATTCTATATGTTATCTGAGGATAAGAAGATCATTTTCAAGTAAATAAAAAATTTATGAATTATGAGATTAATGTGATCATATATCTCACTAAAATTCATTGGCTAATGTTATACATATCATAATATAAAAAATTTATGTGGACCTTTTAGAATGTTTAAGGGTTCTTGGTGGTTGACTATGATGGATTTTATTTTTCTTAAATTTTTTAAGATTGAACGGGTTGGTGAGTAGTTAGGTTATAATAATTATAAATCAAATATTTATTATTATTAAAATTTATTTCCAATAGTTCATTTATCATGTTTTATGATTTCCATATTATCTTATTTTAAAATAGTAAATGTGTTATCTTTAGAGATGTTACACATATCTTTCAAGATTCTGAGTAAATTTTTTTTCTTGTGTGTCATTATTCACAATTTTCTTCATGTTTATGATATAACCAATATGTTATTTGTTATTTTATTTCATACTGAGTGTTTGAGATAAAAAGTTTTTATATATTCCCTTCCATAAGATTTTATGTGGATTATTTCCAATGGAATTTCCGAGAATGGACTTAGTTTATAAAGATATTTTCCCAATATGTGAAATAAGTTGCATTACATTTCTTATCTTCAAGAGACTAATTCTTTAGGTCAAGGCATTATAGGTCTCGTTGAGGATATAATAATTAAAAAATGTCTTCAATGTATTCAATTTTTATGTTTATAATGGGTCAATTTATTTGATATTATAGTAGTTTAGTTATTCTATTGATTATGAAGATAAAATTTATGATAGACCCCTTGATATTTTCTTAAGTATAGGAGAACATCATATGTTATCATAAAAATAGCTAGTGAGTTGCATTCAAATAAATTCCTATCTTCATACTGTAAGTGTAATTGGTTTTGTGACATATACGTGTAGGGGTAATAACCCAAAGAATAGTGATTTGACAATATTTGAAGCATTATTCTGGTGCATGGTGAATGGGCCCTTATGGTGTAACTGGTTGGACACTCTAATAGGATATTTTATAGTTATTTCAAATTATAATTATGAACCATTATAAATAATATATATATATATCTTGAAAACTAGTATAGTATGGGAAATGATACTAGGGAAATGATCATGGATAACCAAGATTACCAAATATAGAGTCGTTAATGAATAATGAACTAATTATTTTTTATTTATTTCTTCTATGATCATAGTTGTCTAATTTATATGTGTGATAATTTATGCATCCTCAACATGAAATTCCCTCTATCATGGATATGGTGGAAAAAATAAGAAAAAAATGAAATTACGGATACAATGTAAAATGTGGAGGTCATCCAAATGAGATAAAATTTGGATATCAAAATCTCACAAGAATTCTCACTCAAATATCTTATGTTATGAATAATAACATTAATAACATGGTTCTAAAAAACAATGAATGGAAAATATTTCTCTTGAATATTTTATACATCCAAATTCATTATACATTAATCATAATTCAAACACATTGGTTATTGGGGAAGATATTAATAAAATAGAAAATATATTTTCTCTAGTCCAATGATCACATAGTGAGGTCCTAATTTTATATCATTAAGAAGGTGAGGCTTACTAATGGTGGAATCTCATTTGGAATGATTTGAAGATAATGTAATTTTATTTTATGACATGGGATGATTTGAAGTAAATTGTTTCCACTAAATATATCCTCTAACTCTTGACAATAATAGCGAATGATAATTCCTTGAACATAAATAAAAAGAAGCTGAATATGTTCGATAATAGTTGGTACCCATAATTGTGAATATATCATTTTGTTGTTGATGATATGAGAAGTATAAAGACTTCAAAAATAATTGAAATAGTTCTAAAATAACAATGAAATGGACTATATTAATTCCTAGGATTTAGTTTAATGGGATATACATCGGTCCATGGTTTCACTCATCTTAGTGATTCTTCATAAGTAGTTAAAAAAATTTCCTTTTCCAAAATAATATGGTCATGCCACTAACTAGCCAAGACAAGGCTCAACCATAGGATCATGTGCGACCTGGGTCAAAAAAACCCAAAAGTGACCCAAATGATCTAGTAGGTGGATTTCATAAGGGAATATCACCCATAGGAATCAGGTGGGTTTGTATATAGGTACCACGGTGTGTGTGGCCGAATCCGAACATAGGTTGGGTTGATATCCTGTTGTTCCGAAGCTCGTGTCTTATTGCATGTTTTAGGTGGTACAGTGATGAGACCTATTGTGGTATCAACTGAACAATGATTCGGACATGGCTTATATTTTTTATGGATGGTGTTGTGGGATTTTAGTCAGGGATATATTTTCTTTATGTACTATTCATATGATCAAATCCCAATTGACCGATCGATTAATCCGCCGATCACATCTATCCACATCAGTTCCTTGAATCACAAGATTGAATTTTAGTCGACCCCAAGATATATAAAGAACAAATAAATATGATACAGTAAAAGACCTCAATCATTAACCTACCAGTTGAATTTCTCCCTTCTTCACCACTGGTTTGACAAAAAAACTCGAAGTTGATCACATGATTACTCAGAGTTCACCATGATGGACACCTTATATACTTTTTGTAACATCCCAAGTAAGTAATGAATAAAATATATTTTTATCTATGTATATTAATGAATTAGAAAGTGTTTTAGAGGCTTAAAATGAAAATAAATCCAATCTTAAGCATGGAATACACTAATATTTTTAAAAGATTATTTTACAGCCTTTTGATGGCAACCCATTTTTAAATCTATCATTTGACAATTTTATAAGCTATTTTTTTAAAATAAACTTATTATTTATTTTTGGGACATCAAAATTTACTTTGTGTGAATTTTTGGTATTTTTCTGACTATGTTCATTTTTTAATGAATAGTGAAAAATACTGCATTTTACATCAAAACTGCTTTTTAATCATATTTATTTATATGATTATATTATCTTTTGAATTGGTTTTAAAGTGAAATTAGAATATAATTTTACCATTTAATCAAATAGTGGTCATTGGAATTAATTTCAATTTGAAATTGGACTTAAACTAGTGTCAATCTTTTGATACTTATTGTTTCATAAAAACACGCTATTTGCTCTGACAGCGGGAATTAATTATTAAATTAATTAATGAAACTTATATTTTTTTAATTTTTTATAACATCCAGAATTTTTGAATTCAGAATATCAAATATATCTTAGGGTGAAGTCTTGGTATTTTTCTGAAAAACGTCAATTTTTTGATGAATAGTGAAACCACTAAGTGGTACTTAAAAAACTGATTTTCCATTTAAATAAAATTTTACCACCTATGTGTTTTGAATTTCAGAAATACGACATACATGGTTGTCAGTAAGAAGTAAAATGTGGTTCAATTGGATTAAAATAATTTTTGGTGAATATTAACTTTTATGTTTTTAATCGCGATTAGAGGTAATTAGTGTAGTTTAAGGTAAAAATAATGTTTTAATAATATGAGATGATCTTGACACAAGTCATAACCTTGTTGGATGTGTCATGGACGACCAAGAAAATCCATGGGTCAACTTGGGGATCCCATGGAGCCACTTTGGTTGGTAAATGACATAAATAACTTTTTATTTAATCTAAAAGTAAAAATGACACAAACATGAGATGTTTTACTAAAAAAAATTTACATGGGGATATACAAGTCCGATTATTGACTATAAATATTCATTAGAAAGATAAAAATATTTTCTACATCATAGTATTTTGTTTATAATTTTTAGACATTATATAAATTAAATTATTTATGACATCATGATGATGCAATGATTACCTCATTAATAAAGAATTTAAATAAAATGAAATCATAATGTAAACTCTATGTCTTAAACATGTCCAAAACATATTGGATGGGTGGATTTAGAACCCTTATCACCTTACCCTCGAATAATATCAATGTGGGACCTTTTGAATCCGAAACGCATTTTAAAATAAAGTAACATTTCTTTACTTTCAAAGAGTGCCCCTCCTCTCCTCTTATAAAATCCCCCACCTTTACCACCTTACCCACACTTCCAAAGCCTTTGGCTCGGACAACCCCTGCCCATTTTGTCTCTCCACATCCATCTCTTAGTCCTTGAAGCCTCACTTTGGGCAGAAGTCTTCCCAAGGAAGCCTTTGAGCTCAAACCAAAGGTACTTACCCGATTTTAACGTAATGTCTTCACTTGAGTCCTTTTGTTTTATTTTACTTCTCCAACCACCTAATATATTTTTATTCATTTATTTTGTAACAAATCCAGTATCTTCAATATACTAGTATATTGTTATAAGAAGTATAAGATCTACACTTACACACACCTTCATCTAATGGTTAAAGAAAATATTGTTTCCTAGGATAGCGAATTTCGACCTCCCGAAACAATGATTGTTCAACATTATTTTAACACCTTAAAAGGTGGCCATTAAGATGAAAATATATTTATATATGATATATAATATGTTTATGTTTTCCTTAAGCTTCTGTATTTTTCATTTTGGGCATAACGTTATGGACTTCATTATGGGTAAACGCGATATCTTCATTTAAGGAAGTGCGGACTACCGCCCCCTCAAAGTGATTTGATTCGTTAAATACCATATGTGGGACGTATAAAGGATGGAGTTATGATATTATATATGATATTAAAATGGAATTATAATACACCTTCATATAATTATGATTCCATTCTATAAAATACGAAATAGAAATCAAAGTAGCGTTCATGCGTACATACGACTTACCATCTCCATGAACTGTGCATTTCATTTCTTACCTCTAAATGTTATGTAATATTATAAATGCATGAATGTACTGGACATATATTATATATATGATATCTAAATCATGAATACCATTATGGATATAATGGATACATGAACAAATTGTAATTATAATGGGTTTATTTTTGACTCAAGTACCAATGATCGTTAAAACGGCCGTTATTAACTTAAATAATTACATAGTTATCATGACATGGAATTAAGTGATATAAAATGAATAATTAACTTTAAAAAGGTTCTTAAACAAGTAGAAATTAACTCAAGTTTATTATTCAGGAGATTAAAGAACGACCGAGCCAACTCAGACCCGAGGTATGGGACTTCGTCTCAATCTCCTTTCATTGAGGCATATTTTGTTTTATACACAACCTTATTTTATACGGTGTATAAACCCCTTTTAATTTGAAGTTTATTCAAAAGGAATCTTTTTTATATGAACCGTTTACTAAATGACAAAAAGGAATGTTTTTGTCGTACGTATGCAGCGACAATGACTTCTCCGCCGCCGTGACCATTATTTTAGTTTCGACTTCCTCTACAAGCCATAAATTTTTTCAAAAGAAAAATAAATACCATGTTTTACTTTTCTTTTATTTTTGAATTTAAAATTGTTTTCATAATGTTTTTATATCAATGTGTTGTATTGATATCTTGTGATTGAAAGGTGGAAATGTTATGTTTCCTTTATGCATGTTTCATGTGATACGATTTTGTTGAGGTTCTTGGGCATTATTATGAATACGGGTGGTTCTGTGATAAACTAAGGGGGGGGGTGAGCCTGATATAGCTCTCCAATTCATTGGGTAATGCGAAAGAGTGAAACGCTAAGGTTTATCCGAAGAGATTTAGGGAATATGCTGTGATGGGTATTCCAAACGTAAACAAGAGGGTTACTTCCTATGTAAGAATGTTATGAATGCCTCAAGTTACCTTTATGTCTTATGATTTCTATGATTTATTCATTATTTGATGAGGTATATTAAAGTGATTATGTTTTATTGGTAATGTATGATTTCATTCTTATGTATATATGAACTTATGTTTCCTTTCCATATTTTTATAACCCACACTGAGCTTTTTATGCTCATCCCAAGTTTTTTTGAAATGTTTTTCACAGGACAAGGGAAAGGTACATGATATGATGATAATGTCAAGGAAGTGTCAAGAATGAATCCATGTTTTATATTAAATATGTTTCCATTGATGGAAAAAATGAATACTATCTTTATGTAACCACTTTGTTTATATGTGGAATGTAATGCATGTTTTATGTTCTAATTCTCTAAAACTCTAAACCTGAAAATATCCTCAATGTGTAATCTTGTAATAACTCAACATTAAGTAAGGTTTATGGTTAGGGCCTTATAGTTGGTATCAGAGGTCGGTTTAGATAACTTTAGGAGTTAGAATTCTATTAAATGATTATCCAAAAATATTTTTAAAATGATATAGCATTTGAAGATTACCATGTTGCTTCATCTAAGACATGTTTGTTCAGAATGGTTTTCCACAGAGGAAACAGGGAAGCAGTTCTAGGAAGGCATACAGAAGGAAATAACCTTCCAAATTAGCATCCTGAGATGGTCGGAATTAGAACTGAACAGTTTGTTGCAATAATGGCGTAGTTGAATCAAGTGATAAATGGTGGTGGTACCCATGCGCGAGATCAGCCAGATCAACCGCAGAGGAACATGTCAGTGGTGGAACATTTCATAAGGCAACATCCCCCATCATTTAGAGGATCATATGACCATGTGTTAGCTGAAGGGTGGATTAATTCACTGTAGAATATATTCAATGTCATGAGGTGTTCAGAAAATCAAAAGGTTAGTCTTGCTATTTAACGTTTGGAGGGTGAAGCAGATTTGTGGTGGTCGATGGTTAGAAATATCAGGGACGCTGATGAGATTGATACTCTCGACTGGGATGAATTTAATGGTATGTTTCTTGAGAAGTATTTTCCTAAGGCTGTTCGACTAAGGATGGAAAAACAATTCTTGGAATTGAGGCAAGAGGAAGACTCAGTGGCTGCCTATGAAGAGAGGATCACTTGATTGCAAAGGTATGCTCCAAATTTTATCCGAGACCTTGATAGTATAATCAATTATTTTTACTAAGGATTAAAACCAAAATATCGAAGGGAATTAGCTTCTCATGAGTTTAAAAGTTATGAAAATCTTGTTCGATGTGCTGAGAAGGTGGAAAAGGAGTTTGCCGATGATCAAGTGTTCTATAACAACCAGCAGAAGAAGAGACAAAGGTGGCAGGAGAAAGGGAAGAATTCTTGAAAAAGGTCTGACGGTAAGAAAACTAAGTTTCCAGTTTGTGATAAATGTGGTAAAAGGCATGCTGGGGAATGTCTTCTGAATTTTGGAAAGTGCTACTGATGTGGTAAGATGGGACATAAGGCTTGTGATTGCACTGAAAAAGATCAAGGTGATGGTAATACAAATTTGATTTACAGTTAGTGAAATGCATTAAGTGTAATGAGATGGGTCACTATGCAAATGAGTGTCCGACAAAGAGAATGAGTGATGGAAAGCAGTTATACTACAAGCAGAAAGTGGTCGTGAAATCCTTTGCAACTACTTCAGCAGATGTCGGTCCATCAAATGAAGTTGTATCAGGTACATTGTTTGTTTATTCTGATTATGCTAGTGTGTTGTTTGATTCGGGGTCCACACATTCTTTCATCTCTGAAACCTTTTCTAGTAAAATGGGAATACCATCTCAAGAAATGACTCGTGAACTTTTGGTAAAAACACCTGGGGGAAATGTTGAGGCAAAAAGAATTTATAAGAATCTTCCTATCCTTATCTGTGGAAAGAACCTACTTGAAAACCTTATTGTTCTACCTCTAGTAGAGTTTGATGTTATCCTGGGTATGGATTGGCTCTCCATTTACCATGCTAAGACTGACTGTAGAGCTAAAGAAGTTTCTTCTCATAAAGACTTTCAGTTTGTGTACACGAATTAACCCTTACTGTTGATAACATATCAAGAGGCTGAAAAACTTGTAAAATATGGAAATGAATGTTACCTTGCACACATCGTTGAAAATAAAGGAACTGTTCAGATTAATGATGTGCCAGTGGTAAATGAGTATCTTGATGTTTTTCCTAATGAGTTTCCTGGAATAATACCAGATCAGGAAGTTGAGTTTACTATTGACATAGTTCCTGATGCTAAGACAATTTCAAAACCCCCTTATCGAATGGCTCAAATTGAACCTTTAGAGTTAAAGGAGCAATTGAATGATTTATTATAGGAAGGTTTCATTCGACCTAGCACGTCACCATGGGGTGCTCCTATTTTATTTGTTAAAAATAAAGATGGTTCTATGAGACTTTGCATTGATTATAGAGCCTTGAATAACATCACTGTTAAGAAAAAATATCCTTTTCCTCATATCGATGATTTGTTTGATCAACTCCAAGGAGCTCAGTATTTTTCAAAGATTGACCTAAGATCGGGGTACCATCAGCTGACGGTAAAGGAAGCCGATGTTCCGAAGACTACGTTTCGTACAAGATATGGCCATTATGAATTTGTAGTAATGCCTTTTGGCCTAACCAATGCACCTGCTGTATTCATGGACATAATGAATAGAATTTTCCATGAGTTCATTGATATGTTTGTGGTGGTTTTCATTGATGATATTTTGGTGTTTTCTAAAAATAATGTGGAGCATGAATTACATTTATGGTTTATTTTATAAACCATGAAAGAAAAGAAATTGTATGGGGAATTCAGCAAGTGTAAGTTTTGGTTGCAACAAATTTCTTTCCTTGGTCACATTGTTTCTAAAGTTGGGATAACTGTTGATCCTGCAAAAACAAAGGTTGTTGAAGAATGGCCAAGACCCAAAAATGTAACAGAGATTCATAGTTTCCTTGGTTTGGCAGGCTATTACCGAAGGTTTGTTAGAAATGTTTCACTGTTATCTAGTCCAATGACTAAGATAACTCGGAAGGGTGTTATCTTTATCTAGACAAAAGAATGTGATGAATGTTTTCAGGAATTGAAAAGAAGATTGTTGAATGCTCCAATTTTGGCACTACCTTCCAAGAATGGGGAGTTTGTTATCTACAGTGATGCTTCATTTAAAGGACTTGGTTGTGTCCTAATGCAGAATGATCAGGTAATTGTTTATGCTTCACGACAGTTGAAAACTCTTGAGGTAAATTACCCTACACATGATTTGGAATTGGCTGCTGTTGTTTTCGCTTTAAAAATTTAGAGGCATCATTTGTATGGAGTAAAGTGTGAAATATATACCGATCACAAAAGTTTAAATTATATATTCACTCAGAAATAATTGAACATGAGACATATGAGATGGGTAGAATTGATCAAGTATTATGATTGTACAATTCATTACCTTCTGGGGAAAAAAAAAGTGGATGATGTTTTGAGTCGAAAAAGTAATGCTTCATTAGAAATGTTGTGTTTGGAACGTAATCCTTTTGTTAAGGATTTGATGAAATTTTTCATAGAAGTTGTTGGTTCAGGATGTTATTCTGTTTTGTTTCAGGTATCAGTTAAATCTTCTCTATCAGACAGAATCAAGAAAGCACAGAAGCAAGACAGTGAGTTGTAGAAAAAGGTAGAGCTGGTTTATAAGGATACGTTTCCTGAATTCAACATTGATAGTGATTGTGTTTTGAGATTTGCGAAGAGATTGTGTGTGCCTTGTGATTCACAGTTGAAGGGAGAGTTGTTATGTGAAGCTCATAGTTCTCCATTTTCAGTTCATCCTGGCAGAACTAAGATGTACAGAGATCTGCAGGAGTATTACTGGGGGGATGGAATGAAAAAAGATATTGCTGATTTTACTGGGAAGTGTTTGACATGTCAACAGGTTACAGTAGAGTGGCAGTTACCGAAAGGGATGCTTCAGCATTTACTAGTGCTAGAGTAAAAATGGGAGAATATATCCATGGACTTTGTTGTGGGATTGCCGAAGACACCTCGAGGTAATAATGCAATCTGGGTTATTGTGGATCGCTTGACTAAATCTTCTCATTTCCTTCCTATATGAGATACTTTTTCCTTAGATCAACATTCCCATTTGTATCATAAAAAGATAGTCAGGTTACATGGAGTTCCTCTCTCCATTGTATCTGACCGTGATCCCAGGTTTACTTCTAACTTTTGGAAAGGCCTTCAGAAGTCGTTGGGTACTGAATTATATTTTAGTACATCTTTTCATCGTCAATCAGATGGGTAGTCAGAAAGAATGATTCAGACTTTGGAGGATATGCTACGTGATTGTTCGATGGATTATCAGGGAAGTTGGGACCAACATCTTTCTTTGGTTGAATTTTCTTATAATAACAGTTTTCATTCCAGTATACAGATGGCACCATTTGAGGCGTTATATGGGAAGCGGTGTCGAACTCCAGCTTTTTCTGGATAGAGTTGGATCAGTTACTTACCAAGTGGATTTACCTCCGAGTTTATCTTAGGTACACAATGTTTTTCATGTTTCGATGTTGAGAAAGTATATGCCAGATCCATCTCATGTTTTGAGTCCAGAGGTAGTTCAGCTGGAAGAGAACCTATCTTATGAGAAACAACCGGTCCAGATTTTTGACCACAGGGAGCAAGTGTTACGAAATAAGGTGATTAGTCAGGTAAAGGTTTTTTTGGAAAAACCACATGATAGAAGAGGCAACATGGGAATCTGAAAATGCAATGAGGGATAAGTACCCCCATTTATTCGATAAGTAAATAAATTGCGGGGACGCAATTTTCAAAATGGGGGAAGGATGTAACATAACAAGTAAGTAATGAATAATAGATATTTTTATCTATGTCTATTAATTAATTAGATAGTGTTTTAGAGGCTTAAAATGAAAATAAATCCAATCTTAGGCATGGAATACACTAATATTTTTAAAAGATTATTTAACTGCCTTTTGATGGAAACCCATTTTTAAATATAGATTTTGACAATTTTATAAGCTATGTTTTTCTAAATAAACTTATACTTTTTTATTGGGACATCAAAATTTACTTTCTGTTAATTTTTGGTATTTTTCTGACTATGTTCATTTTTTAATGAATAGAGAAAATACTGCATTTTACATCAAAACTATTTTTTAATCTAATTTATTTATATTATTAGATTATCTTTTTAATTGGTTTTAAATTTAAATTAGAATATATTTTTACCATTTAATCAAATAGTGGTCATTGGAATTAATTTCACATTGAAATTGGACTTAAACTAGTGTCAATCTTTTGATACTTATTGTTTCATAAAAACACGCTATTTGCTCTGACAGCGGGAATTAATTATTAAATTAATTATTGAAACATATATGTTTTAAATTATGTAAAATAGACAACATTTTTGAATTCATAATATCAAATATAGCTTAGGGTGATGTTTTGGTATTTTTCTGAAAAAGATCAATTTTTATGAATAGTGAAACCACTAAGTGGTACTTAAAAAACTGATTTTTCGTTTAAATAAAATTTTACCACCTTTGTGTTTTGAAGTTCAAAAATCTGACATACATGGTTGTCATTAATAAGTAAAATGTGGTTCAATGGGATTAAAATAATTTTTTGGTGAATAGTAACTTTTATGTTTTTAATCGCGATTAGAGGTAATTAGTGTAGTTAAATGTAAAAATAATGTTTTAATAATATGAGATGATCTTGACACATGTCCTACCCTCATTGGATGTGTCATGGACGACCAAGAAAATCCATGGGTCAACTTGTGGACCCCATGGAGCCACTTTGGTTGGGAAATGACATAAATAACTTTTTATTTAATGTAAAAGTAAAAATAACACAAACATGAGATGTTTTACTAAAACAATTTATACATGTGGTTATACAAGTCAGATTTTTTACTATAAATATTCATTAGAAATATAAAAAGAGTTCCTATATCATAGTAGTTTTTTTATAATTTTGTGATATTAAATAAAGAAAATTATTTATGACATCATGATGATGCAGCGATTACCTCATTAATAAAGGATTTAAATAAAATGAAATGATAATGTAAAATATATGACCTACACATGTCCAAAACATATTGGATGGGTTGATTTCTAACCCTTATCACCTTAACCTCGAATTATATCAATGTGGGAACTTTTTAATCCGAAACGCATTTTAAAATAAAGTAACATTTCTTTAATTTCCAAGAGTGCCCCTCCTCTCCTCTTATAAAAGCCCCCCACCTCTACCTCCTTACCCACACTTCTAAAGCCTTTGGCTCTTCCAAACCCTGCCCATTTTGTCTCTGCACATCCCTATATTACTCCTTGAAGCCTCACTTTGGTAAGAAGTCTTCCCAAGGAAGCCTTTGAGCTCAAACCAAAGGGAGTTACCTGATTTTAAGGTAATGTCTTCACTTGAGTCCTTTTGTTTTATTTTATTTCTCCAACCCCCTAAACTCGTTTTATTAATTTCTTTTGTAACAACTCAAGTATCTTCAATACACTATGATGTTGTTATAAGAAGTATTCTAGCTACACTTACACACACCTACATCTAATTGTTAATGAACATATTGTTTCTGTGGATGGCGAATTTCGGCCTCCCGAAACGATGATTGTTCAACATTTTTTTAAAACATTAAAAGGTGGCCATTAAGATGAAACTATATTTATTTATGATATATAATATATTTATGTTTTCCTTAAGCTTCTGTATTTTTCATTTTGGGCATACCTTTATGGTTTTCATTATAGGTAAACGTGATATCTTCATTTAAGGAAGTGCGGACTACCGCCCCCTCAATGTGATTTGATTCGTTAGATACCATATGTGGGACGTATAAAGGATGGAGTTATGATATTATATTTGATATTAGACTAGAATTATAATATACCTTTATATCATTATGATTCCATTCTATTAAATATGAAATAGAAATGAAAGTAGCGTTCATGCGTACGTACGACTTACCGTCTCCATGAACGGTGCATTTCATTTTTTACCTATAAATGTTATGTAATATTATAAATGCAAGCATGTACTGGATATATAAGATATATATGATATCTAAATCATGAATACCATTCTGTATATAATGGATACATGAACAACTTGTAATTGTAAAGGGTTCATTTTTGACTCAAGTACCAATGATGGTTAAAACGACTGTTATTAACTTAAATAATTACATAGTTTTCATGACATGGAAATAAGTGATATAAAAGGAATAATGAACTTTAAAAAGTTTCCTAAACATGTAGAAATTAACTCAAGTTTATTATTCAGGAGATTAAAGAACGACCGAGTCAAGTCGGACCCGAGGTATGGGACTTCGTCTCAACCTCCATTCTATGAGGCATATTTTGTTTTATACACAACCTTCTTTTATATGGTGTATAAAACCCTTTTACTTTTAATTTTATTCAAAAGGAATATTTTTTATATGAAGCGTTTACTAAACGATAAAAGGGAATGTTTTTGACATACGTATGCAGCGACAATGACTTCTCCGCCGCCGTGACCATTATTTTAGTTTCGGCTTCCTATACAAGCCATAACTTTTTTTTAAAAGAAAAATAAATACCATGTTTTACTTTTCATTTATTTAGGTATTGAAAATGGTTTTCATAATGCTTTTATATCAATGTGTTGTATTGATATCTTGTGATTGAAAGATGGAAATGTTATGTTTCCTTTATGCATGTTTTATGTGATACGATTATGTTGAGGTTCTTGGGCATTATTGTGAAGACTGGTGGTTTCGTGATAAACTAAGGGCGGGTGAGCCCGATATAGCTCTCCAATGCATTGGGTAACGCAAAGGAGTCAAACGTTAAGGTTTCTCCGGAGATATTTAGGGAATATACTGTGATGGGTATTCCAAACGTAACCAAGAGGGTTACTCCCTACGTAAGAATGTTATAGAATGCCTCAAGTTACCTTTATGTCTTATGATTTCTACGATTTATTCATGATTTGATGAGGTATGTTAAATTGATTATGTTTTATTGGTAATATATGATTTCATTCTTATGTATATCTGAACTTATGTTTTTTTTTCATATTTTAATAACCCATACTGAGCTTTTTATGCTCATTCCATGTTTTTTTGAAATGTTTTTCACAGGTCAAGGGAAAGGTACATGATATGATGATAGTGTCAAAGAAGTGTCATGAATGAATCCATGTTTTATTTTAAATATGTTTCCATTGATGGGAAAAATGAATACTATCTTTATGTAACCACTTTGTTTATATGTCGAATGTAATGAAAGTTTTATGTTCTAATTCTCTAAAACTCTAAACCTGAAAAGATCCTCAATGTGTAATCTTTTAATAACTCATGATTAAGTAAGGTTTAAGGTCAGGGCCTTATACTTTGACTAATATCCAAATCCATCATGTATTCTAGTCACCATGAGACACCAACTGATGATAGTTTTGGAATTCTGCGAGAGCTCCCACTAGCTCTCAATGCCATCACATTATTATCCTTTTATCATGTAATTGAAAATAATTCAATCTATTGATTTTACGAAAGATGTTTACAACCAAAATTTGTTAATCCTTTGGAATGATTTACTAATACAAATTAACTTGAATTTATCATGGTCATTAATGATATTTCTCAAAAGAATACTGATCATGTTATCATTATAAGGCATTCTCATAAAGGATGAAGAACACATGAAGTGGCCTCATAGGTACACGATGTCTATCTATAAGTATCTGTTACCTCGAACAAAAAACATTATTACCACCATGAAAATTAGATGATGCTTTGGGAAGGCCTCATATATAAGTTGAAATTATACCCTTTATGTAATGAAACACACACACAAGGTAGAGGAGATGGAGTAGTGGAAAAGAAAGAAGGAAGAGTAGCACATCTCACTAATAATCATCCCTGGTTGACCCCTTATGGTGATTATGTGATCCCACAACATGATCATTGGATGATCAGGTGATCACAAGATAAAATTAATGTTACGTGGCATATGGTCTATATGATGTAGTAACGTGACCGTTCAACAACCCATCAGGTTGGAAACCATACAAAGATGAACCTTCATCAGTGTGGAAAACCGGATATGAAATCCCGAGGAGTTTATAAAAGGCCTCTAAAAATAATATCTTCATATCACATAGTCACATGTGTTATAGAACCTCATGTGACCTGAAATGATAGTTCCATAGGTTTAATACACATTCATGCTAGTTTCTAAAGTCATACACCTGTGGACATGCGCCTTGCGGTGTCACAAAACCTCGATCTCATGGTATCTTTCTACTCAGCCTCATTGTGTAGACATACGGACTTGCACCTCCTCATGTTCCATGAATCCTTCTTTATGAGGTAGTGTAAACCATATACATTAAAACCATACACTTCTATATTTGAATCATGTGTTGGTTAAATGAATCAATTTAATGAATCCTTGAGTCCCCGGTCTTGATGGTTCTTTCATACATCATTGGTCATGGCTTCCTTTTCATACCACAATATCTCGAATCCTTGGACTGTTGGATGAAAACTTCATGAGACCCCATTTTTGGGCATGTGAATCTAATGAGTGAAGGAGCCTCATGTGTACATTCATAAACATGAAGCATGATCATGAACCAATGATCATGTGGGGTGTCACACATGGCTATGACATCAATGTTAGTTAACCCCAAAAATGACTCTCCATGCATGTAGACTTTAATAGGTGAGCACACATTCACTCAGACTTATGGTACCAGGTGTCTTTATGTCTCACGATTCTTAATGATGTCCTTGGATTTGGTCGCCTCAAAATGCATAATTCTCATTTTAACCTCAATCATTAAAGGCATAAAATGAGGACGTGAAGAACATACATCATGCACCTTCGTATTGCAGTTCACACCCTCATCAGTGCATAGATACACAACAAACAAACCCACTCATGGTTAAATAATCAATCAAAATATCCCATTTGAGGTCATTTGAGTCACATGAAATAGAATCTCTATACGTATCCATGATGTGTTAGCTACTATGCATGTGCATTCTCATGAAATCCAAATCTGAGTCCACATATTTACAAGATGAACCTAGGAGATGATTTAATTGAATGAATCCACTAGCCATACACTCTCTTTCCCTAAGTATGCTTCCTCTATGATCTTGTGGAATGATCCCTTTGTCATGAACGTCAACACTTGGATGGGTGAAAGAACATAGGAATTTTCACGTGGCATTTCTTCATGTGTAGTTTAAGGATACACAATCTTAGGACTCTGTATTGATCTCAAAATTTCTTTAACTGACCTAGGTCAAGTTAATCATATCACTAAAAAAGTCCCGAACATGTCATATCAACCATGTAAAGCACCTTGGAGTTTTCCACCTAGTAATGAGAATATATCTTAGGCAATACTTTTAATCACAAGAGTATGGCTTTGAAATGAAGGAATGATCATATGATTACCCATTTATATGTGACAATTTTCATGTGATAGTGTAAATAAAATTCATGTTGATCTTGTGAAAAAGTATATTCATGCATGCGTTGATCAAGCACAATATCCTAGACATGTTTTCTATTATTTTGTTACAACATCCAATCAATTTCAATTGATTATTCAGGACCCCATACATGTATACTTTTATTATAAAAAGACATCCAAGGCATTTAAATTTATCAGGAATGACCCCAGACATGTATTCTTTGACAATATGAAGACATCCATGGAATTTCAATTTATCAGGAATGCACCCTTGACTGTGTCTTCCTTATTAGTCAGATATCCCAATAAATTGGGTAGAAAACTAAAACATTTCAAGAATAAAATCAAGATACGTCTAGAAGAAAATCATGATATTCCCAGAAGACAGTCATGACATGTCAATAAAATCCTCTTGGTCATTTACAATTTGTTAGGTAGACCCACATGGACTCATTCTATGTAGACCCTGACCAAAACCAACAACATCATTATCCGTTGGTAAGGGAAGTGTCCTTAATGATCATGGGTTTCCCAATCATGAGACAATACAAATTTCATGCTCTCAGATAGACCTTTCATGGTCATTTCCATACCGACATAATTTGTCAAAGGAAAATGAACGAATATGTCAAAGGTCATTCTTAGTGTGTATGACCCAATGAATATAAATCATCAGTGTGTGATCCCTATCTACCTATATAATATAATATGTCCCCTATAAATAGGGAAACCTTTGTATGAATTCCCTAATCAGTATAGAATCCATCCTTGTGTAATCCCCTAATTTTTTTGGATTATTGGGGATAACAATAATGCCTATGAGAATGATAATCCACATTATCCCTTTAGTGGGATAAGGGATGATTGAACTATGAGAACTAATATTTTTTACATAGCAGGGATACATGGGATTCCTTCTTATGGCCCGATCACCAATGAGAATTCACATCGGCATATGTCCCCTCTTGTCTACGATATTTAATGTATTGGGATCCAATCATTACCATGGGTTCATTAATCTTTAAAATCCACCAATTTATGAGTGTAAGGCTCATACATATTCATCATTTTATGTGTCAATCCTTACTATTCACCCAAGAACCTCAATCCCATTATTGGGTTAGGTTTGAGATGAACTATGATGAATCTACATCCTGTAATATAATAGGATATGTAGGATAACTTTTAATGTCCTAAGCTATATACTATATCCTCCATGAGATGGGTAATCAATTCATTCAAAGGGAAACATTAATTTGTATGACCTGTACATATACTCTATCATGAAATTTATTCAATATGCCACTATCTCTTTCTTCTCATATTGATCATTGGAAATTTTGTATTAGAGACCAGCATGGATTGTACCAAAATAATGTTTAGAATTCCCCCAATGTGGGATCTTCGCCATTGGAATGTATCTCTGATTATATCTCATTTACACCAATGGGGCATACGCTTGAAGAAGAAATCAAGGGCAATATTATGTTAATAAGTCCAAACTGGGGCCACTCTTGTCGCACATCATATGTCCTACATTCCATTTTAAGACCTATATAGACTCTGATTCCTACCTCAAAATAGATACCTAGGACACATCACTGAGGTCATATCCTAATATTTATGTCCTTACCCCATGACGATAAACTATATGGGTCGTTTTAGACATACAAAATTAAATTGTGCTGACGATGTACATGGGTTATGATTTACATTTTCACTAGATACGTAGGAATTCTTATAAAGGTTGAATCCCATATCCATGACATCAACCACCTTCTTGGATGTAAATTAACAATCGAGTTCCCAAATATGGCCATAATCCAATGTATCACGAACTAATAATCAAGCAATATAAAAACTGTGATATGAACACAACTTTTCTTATTGACACAAGTCCATAATCAATTTATTGAAATGACAATAAACACTCCTTTATTGAGTTATTTGATGGAATTCATGTACATATCATAAATCTATATGAGATTTCTGGAGTGGGAAATAATTCCCCCAAAAAGGGTGCGATGAGCCCGACCACCCCCCATATTGACCAATGTGAGTTAGTAATCTTCGTTGGGCATGAAACTCCAATGTTCCTCCAACCATTTGAATGTAGTTCCATATTTAGTAATGGATTTGGAAACCACTCAGAGTTTCAAGGGAAGACTACAAAAATGGGAAACTCGAAATGAGAAATTGAACAAATCCTTCAACCCCACAATCAGTCAAACCATTTAGAGAATCCAATACACTAAAATTCCCAAAGAAATAAAATGGTGAACCCAATCAGAAATATTTTAAACATGTCATCCCTTTCAGGTAAAAAAGGAGAGTCTATCCAATTCCAATTTGGGCATGTTTTCTTTCACTTATCTCAAAACAAAATTGAAAAACCCATATTTTTTATTTTTAGGACACTAAACAATGAATAAAAAAATGATGGGAAAAACATTTTATCCAGTAAAGTGTGAATGTTATTGAATGAACATGTTCTATAATGTATGATGCTTCAAAACTAAGGTGTATTGTATCCCCTTTGGTACTAAACAATTAAATTTCAATATAAATGAAATACTAAAATGTTAAAACAGTTGTTGAGACCATTGAAGATGTAATTTTGACCCTAAGGCCCAGATTTATGTTGTCACCTACTCACCACTTCTAGTACATGTGGGGAATGTGTTGGTCTTGGAGTAACTCACCAACAACTTCTTCCTGACATTAAAATTGGCACATGATGTTCAGTAGAGGATGAAATCCCTACAGCCATCATTCGCATGATATTCCAGAGTGGAGGAAGAATGTCATGTTACCACATTGAATCACTTTGGGAGTTGATCGGTAGATCATAGAAACCAATACATTCCCCACCATAGGGAGGTAGATGAGGATAGTCACCCTGAAAACTCAATAACTCAGTATATACCTTGGAGGGATCCCATCTGTTTTGGTCATCATCATCAATATAAGACCATGATTCCATAACGATTTTTATAGGAGGTTATTCTTAAACCAATGACCTGAGATGAAGCACCTAAGTGGAGATCCCACTAGAGGTAGAAAATAATGGCACACTAGAGAATGCTAATATCCCTGATATCTACAGTCTATCTGAGGCCCAACAGTGTATCCTTACAATGACTTAGAATCAATCCAATATCATCACTATACAGGAGATTCTAACATCGTCACATATAGAATTTGTGACTGAGGAATCATAGGGATCGCCACATCCTGTAGTGATGGAGGCATTTTTTATCATACATTAACATGGGATCATCTACAAAATGGGTACAAACCACTTAAATTTTACCATGGGAACCTATCCCTCTAAAGCTTCTAGGGAAACTGACCTCTCAAAAGGTACCATAGGCACAAAACCCTAAAACGGTACCATGGTCACCGACCACTCAAACCGTACAATGGGAACCGACCCCTCAAACTGTATCATGAGAACTGACCCCACAAATGGTACCATGGGAACCAGCCCCTCAAATGGTATCATGGGAACCAAACCCTCAAAGAGTACCATTGAACCTGACCCCTCATATGATTTCATGGGTACCAACCCGTCAATCATTATCATGGGGACCAAACCCTCAAAAAGTATCATGGGAACCCATAACTCAAACAATATTTTGGGTTTTAAAACCTGAAATTGTATAATGGCCATTGACTCCGCAAATGGTATCATGGTAACCGACCCCCAAAAAGGTATCAGGGCCACCAGTCTCCCAGAAAAATGTCGTGAGATGGCCTTCTAAATGATAATCTCTATCAAGGAGGAGTACAAAACCACTTATGTATCAGTAAATATGGTATCAATAGGGTCTATTGATTCCTCATCAGATACGTATGGGAACATTCCTTATGAGTAAAATCATAACGTTATGTAGTCATCAGGGTCACAATAGATTTTTCTTACTACTACCACTGTCATACGAAAATTAACCCTCAATAATATCTTTTGGGAATATACAAGAAGTTCTACCAACCATGTTCATATTACTAAGGGTAAGGAAGATAGATCAAGTGAATAGTAGAAAGATTGGGTTCATTAATTGGTGTCCATACTTGAACACCCATCATTATCTTTACACCCTACCACCGACAGAGGAAAGGGCATTTTCATGGATCTTACATACACCCCCTTAATTATGAAAATTGAATTTATATAGGTAAACAGATCACCCAAAACAAAGAAGTAAATAGATATCTTAGAGCAATTAATGTGGGAATAATACTGAGATCACTAACTTGAGATGATATACTAGTACCGTCTTATGAAATCCTTCAATATATTGAAGTTCCCTATCCTATAGGGCTTAGTGAATTTTCATATTTGTTAGCATATAATATGGTAAATTCAAACACTATTCTAACTCACCTAGAATTTTCAGATGGGGTCATTATCATATCATCAAGGCCCCCTACAGATAGGGAAGGGGGAATTTCCATATTTTCCACCACCATATCAGAATTGTTTTTGAAACCATATAACCACTGCTGTAACCAAAAAACCTCCAAGAGAGTAGGGATCTTTAAATTAGATGGATGTGTCTACATCATCCAATAACCCCAATGTAGAGACCCAATGATTTAAGTACATAGAAAACACATTTATTTTGAAGAATTCATAATACCAAACAAAAAAAGACACCCAATGACCATATTAGTTTAGTGTCTTTGGAAACTCAGAACATAATCTTCTAATCATGGAGAAAGATTTTCAACATCTCCCATAAAAATCTTCACCTTTTGTTTTATTACCTAAAAATATTCTTTACATCCCGGGGAAAATAAAACATATAAAGGGTGTGCTCAAGTGCTCAATAAGGGTAAAAATGGAAAACATAAAACAATCCATAAACATTTGAATGTAGAAACCTGAACATAAAACACCAAAATATTGAGAAATGACATAAATCATGAAATTACATAAAGAATAGATCACAAAAGAACATTATTCGTGATAAAAAATAATGGGAATAAAACATGTAATTTTGGAAAACCATTATCACATGATATGATTTCCATTGTCGCTAAGGCATTGCTTCCAAGACCATCATAGTGGACAAAGTCGATTACTGAACCGGGTTTACTTGTCGTTCTAGCCCTGTATTACTGAACTAGATTTACTTGTCATTCCAGCCATGTCTATCTCATGAGATATAAACTTTACCCAAAGCATTGGAAGGAGATATAGGTCCCACCAATCTCACAATGAAATCATTCTTATATGTGCTACAAAACCATAAATCTTACACCATAACATAACCCATGTAATAAATAAGAGATTCTTAACCAGTATGCCATCATAACATAATCCATATAAGATAAAAGGAAATAATAAAAATAATTCCATCATACCATAATCAAATAAATGTAATAATAGGTATGGAAAATAAACCTATATCATATTAGATGGAAAATAATTTTGATAAAACACTTGAACTCTGTTCTTGAGGAAAATATCCATTCTTCTTCAAAATCATTTTCGTTTCTCAAAATGACATGAAATTTTAAATGAAATGAATTTTATTGAAAATAATCATGAAATATTATAGATTATTCTTCCTGAAAATAAGTCGTTATGAAACCATAAAAATCTTTTCATGCCGTATAAGTTAAAAAAAGTATTATATACGTACTTTTGTCGAAAAAAGTCAAAAATTACCTTGTATGGTAAAAAAAGGCTCCTTCCATACCATGTGTAAAAAGTCAAAAAATGGTTAAAATGACTTTAAAAATACATGGAAGAATAGTGAACATTTTATGAAAATATTTTAGGAAAACATGGGCATGGATGATAAATATATCCCGAGTAGATACTTGCAAATAAAAAGTCTCAAATAAAGTGAGATTGGAAAAGTTATCCCTTACAATTTATAATCTGTGGAATCATACGTGTCATCAAATAAATAAAATTATATGCATATATAAAAATAATATCCTTCATAATAAAAATCATAAATAATCATGGGAAGCATAAACACCATACATAAAAATAGGTGCTGATTAAGGAATATGTCTCACAGAAATAAAAGTGAGACTAAATAATTCATTACCATAGGTCCGATTTCTTCTGTATGGGTCTGAAACTACTATATAGTGTGTTTGGAAATATTATTAACTTGTAACAGAACCATAATAATATTTATGATATCATATATGATTCACTTAGGTCTTTATATTATTCGTTCATTTGTCAATTCCATGTTAAAGCAACGACTTGGGTAATAATTGTTTCATTTATCGTACGTGTTTGGATTCTTGTTCATGATATTATTAATTATATCATGATTTTCTTACGTCCAGAATGTAAAAAATGATTTATATATAATATATATTTAGTATATATATATATATAATAGATATATAAATGAAATGAAATACACCATTCATGGAGACGGTAGGCCGTACCTACGCATGAACGATGTTTTCCTTTCCTTATTGACATGAATAGAAGTATGTAAATGATATATATATATATATACATAAATCCATTAGCTTTATTATTTCATATATTTCATTATTATTAATTATATATACTTTATAATCATTTTTTAATGGTTAACATAGAGAATGAATCTCATCGCGTTGTGAAGACGGTAATCCATACGTATGCACGCGCGATGATATAGTACCCATAATTATTTAATAGAATTGGAGTGGATGATATAATATCTCAGAATTTGTATCATTTTATAATAATCATATATAGTTATTATTTCAACAATTATACCCATCCAAGTAAGGCTGTGTTGGAAAAATACATTACACCACGGCGTGGAGACAGTACGCCGTATGTACGCACATGTGATGACATCATTATTCATATGACAGATAGAAGGTTAAATAAGGTTTTTTCCTATTTATAATAACATATAAATATATGAGTGTTATTGCTGTTTTTAATTTATAATGATACCAATCAAGAAGAGTATGTACAAGAAGAAATAAATTTGAAAGAATAGGTATAGGATATTACCTCTTCTTCGGCACGACTCTTCAAAACCTCCTCTTAGGGCTCTAAAGTTGGTATTTGAAGAAGACAAGGACCTCTAGAATGTTTCCAGGAAAGTGTAGAAGGGAAATATATAGGGTTTGACTGAGATTGAAGGGTAAAAATGTTGTGAACATGAGATGGAGGAGGTTCTCATTTATAATAGAGGAGAGGGGCACTTTTGGAAACCTCTAAAATATTAATTTTTAATAAACTCAAACCACACATAACAACTTAAAAATGAATCATCTTTTAAGTTGAGATGATATGGGTTGTAATATCATCAGAGAATAATATTTAGACATGGTAGGAATTTATTTTAAACCTTATCAACTTGATTTATCCTTATTTAATCTATTTAATTTTTTTTTTGTAATAATTTTATAAATTTTAAATTGTTATATATAATTACTTATGTGTTTTTAATTGTCCATTATTCGATAATTAATGACAATGTAGATGATATAAATATAAAATTATAATTTTTCAATATTTTTGTGATTTTTAAACAATTTAATAATATGTTATTTTTATAAAATAACAGTAGTGTCAATTTTGACACTATTCATTTATTTGAATTTAAATAAAATCCACAAAAAGGATATATTTGAACCAAAATTTATAATAGATTCATAACATTTCATATTTATCTAAAAATTTCATAGAGCACATTAAATAGTTCATTTAATATCTCAGGTAAATAAAGAATATGACATTTTCATATTTATTAATACTTTTGAATAAAATATTAATATTACATTAAAGTGAATTCTATGTTCGATGGCGTGCCCAATACGCAACAAAGAGTTCCCTTGAAATCATACGTTTCACACTAATAATATAATAATATTATTTCAAATAGTAGTAAACGCCAAGCCATTGTAATGGCGGGAATGAACAGAACTAACTAAAAATTGATTATATATTTATGTTAAATATTTTTACATTTATCCAATAAATGTTAGAGGAATAAAATGCGAATGATTCCAATTTTAAGAATAAAAATTCTAATATTCTTTAAAAGGTCGATTAACCACCTTTTGATGGCAAACCATTTTTAAATCTACTTTTTGACAATTTTCTATGTTATATTTGACAAAATAAAATCTTTCTTTAGAATCAAGACAGAATTTTTTTTTTCTGAAATTTTTTTTATTTCTCCGATAAAGTTCATTTTTTAAATGTATTGTGAAACATTGTATATTTTAATTCAAAAGAACAGTTTAATCTAATTTATTTAGATGGTTAGATTATTATTTTAATTGGTTTTAATGTTTAATAAGAATATATTTTTACCATTTAATTCAGTTGTGGTCATTGGAATTAATTTTACTTTTAAATTGGACATAAATAAGTGTCAATCATTTGATAGATATTGTTTCTTAAAAACACGCTATATGTTTTGACAACGAGAATTATTTTTCAATTAATTACTGCAATTTATGTGTTTTGGAATTTGTGAAAATTGATTCCATATTTTTAATCAGAAGGTCCAAATCATATAATTAAAATACTTATGTTTTTGGAAATTATGAACAGTGAAGATGACAATTATCTTTATTTATCATGATAAATTAGTAATTGGGTAGTTAAGGGTAATTAAATAATGTTATAATAATATAAAATTACCCATTAATGATTCATAATGCTATTTTTTGTGTCATGACCAACCATGGGATACCTTGTGCCAACTTTGGGACCCCATAGACTCACTTTAGGGTGATAGTGACCTTTTATTATATTATTTTTAATGAAAAAAAATTATAACCAAAGTATGTATCACCTAAGTAAAACAATATTATTTTTGTTTATATAAATGATATAATGGGCTATAAATATTCATTGGAATTATAAAAAGATTTCCTACATCATGGTATTTTTTATTATTATTTATAGACATTAAATAAATAAATTTACTGATGGCACCATGATGATGCAGTGATTACCTCATTAATGAATGATTTTAATAAAATGAAAAGATAAGGTAAAATCTAAAAGTTACACTTTTAAAAAACCTATTGTATGTTTGGATTTAGAAACATTATCACCATATCATCAAAATATATTATTTTGGGACCTCTAAAATCATAAATTCATTTTATAATAATGTAACTTTTCAAGACATTACAACAGTGACCATCCTCCCTCTTATAAAAGGCCCCCACCACTAACCCCTTACCCACACCTCTCAAGACCATGGATCTTCCAACCTCTACTCATATCATATCTCCACATCCCTCTCTTACTCCAAGAAGCCTCACTTTTTTCAAAATTCTTTTCAAGGAAGACTTTGGCTCAAATCAAAAAGATTTTCCCAATTTAGATGTAATGTCTTTTCTCGAGTTTCTTTATTTTATTTTCCTTATTAACTAACCACTATCTTATTATTATTTGATCCCAGAAAAACACCATTATCCTCAATATAATATTATTTTGTTATAATAAGGATTCTACCTACACTTACACGCACCTCCGTCTAATGGTTAATGAACATACTGTTTTCGTGGATGGAAAATTACTGCCTCACGAAACGATGATTGTTCAATCTTCTCCTACCACCTATCATGGTGGACATTAAGATGTCACCATATTTATATATGATATATGTTATTTTTATTATTTACTTATTCTTATGTATTTTTCATTCCTGTCATACCATTATGGTTTCCATTATAGGTAAAGGCGATAATGTCATTTGAGGTAGTGCAGACTACCGCCCCCTCAAAGTGATATGAATCGTTAATCCCATATATGGGATGTACAAAGGATGGAGTTAATGATATTATATATGATATTATACTTCAATTATAATATATCTTTATATCATTATGATTTCATTCCATTAAATACGAAATGGAAATGAACGTAGAGTTCATGCGTACATATGGCTTACCGTCACCATGAACAGAGAATTTCATTTTGTACCTCTAAATGTTATGTACTATTGTAAATACATATATATACTAGATATATATGATATATATGATATATAAATCCTGAATATCATTCTGGAGATAATGGAATCTTGACCACATGGACAATTTATAATTATAACAAGTTCATTTTTTACTCATGTTCGGAACATCAATAAAATGAACGATATGAACTCAAACAATTATATAGTTTTCATAGAATGGTAATAAGTAATATAAAAGTATTAAAAACTAGAAAAAGATTCATATTAAAGTATAAATTAACATATATTTGTCATTCCTGAAGCACAAGGAACATACGAGTGAGTCAATTCGGACACGTGGTAAGGGATTTCTTATCTCACTTTTAATTACGTGAGATTTCAATTGTTCGCCACTTATTTTTTGAATGTGGTGAATGGTGTACTGACCTTTCATATATATTATCATGATTATATTTATATTCATGTTATTATGTGATTCAATTTGGGTTTATTATCTTTTGGTCATAGGACTTGATTTATTATAATGAGGTAAGGGGTTTTTATCTCACTTTTTATTCCCGTGAGATTCATGCTACATTTTTTCCACAATTTACTTTTGTGTAGTCTATTTACTACACATAATTGTATTCATTGTGTAATATAATTTATTTTATTGGTATTAAAATCTTCATTGTATTATCCTACTGTCATGGGATGTAATTTTAGAAAGTTACCCAAATCTGTAAGAGAAACTTTCACCCTCATCTTTATAAAAGACATTTTTTTGTTATGTATTTTAATTTAGATCTTCATATGTTGGGATATGTTCATATATATTCTTATTGATTTAAATTTTATATCCAATTTATTAGATCACATTTTTATCTCTCATCAATTGATTCTCTCAATTTTAAAGTAACGCCGTTAGGCTATCAAATTTCTATAAGGGAACTTCATTACCCGATCTCAATTCATTCGGTTAAACCTCTACTTCTTGATTATGTAGTGCTGTGAGAATGTGTGAAAGAAATATGATTGTTTTACACTTAATATCATCTTATATTGGGTGTATTTAGATTTTTCACACATAATTACATAATTTTTTATCCTTAATCTAAGGATACCGTCTTTGTAAGGGACTTCGTCTCAATATACTTTTATTGAGGCATCCTTTGATTTATACACGAATTTATTTTATATGGTGTATAAAACCCTTTTGAATTTTAATTTCATTTGAAGGGAATATTTTCTCAAAGAATAATTTTACTAAATAGAAAAATGTAATGTTTCTTTTTACGTAAGCGGTGACAACGACCTTTTCCGACGCCACGACTTTTATTTGACCTTTGGAATCCTTAACAAGCCATAATGTTTTTAAAAGGAAAATAAATACCATATACAATTTTTACATATTTTGGTATTGAAAATGGTTTTTGGAATGGATTCATTATTTCAATATCATAAAAATTTTATATTGTTATTGAAATGTGGGAACTTTATCTTTCCATTATGCTTAACTTATGTGTTATGATTATGTTATGGTTCGTGGCAATTGTTACGTATTGGGTGAGCCCGAGATAGCTCTCCAATGCATTGGGTAACGCGAATGAGGTAAACATGAATGTTTCTCCGAAAAGATTTAGGGAATATACTGTGATGGGTATTCTAAATGTGACTCCCTATGTAGTTTTGATAGCTATACTATATGTATGATATTTATGCCTTAAGTTACCTTTGTGGATTGTGATTACTATTTTTTTTCATAAATATTATGATTTCATAAGGTATATTATGATTGAAAATTATGGTTTCATTTAATTTGTATTTTTTATGGGTTAATGTTTCTGTTCATTATCTTATGACCCTTACTGAAATTTTTATGCTCATCCCATGTTTTTGAAATTTTTTCACAGGTTATAAGGAAGGGTAAGAGAAATGAAGTATTCAAGAAGATTTATATCAAAAAAAGAACTCTTGTTCTATTTAAGGATTTGAAAAATCGGTTATTTTAGAAGTGTGTACTTTTTAATATTCAAGTTGATATGTAATAGTTATGTCCTATTTCTCTAAAACTCTAAACCTGAAAAGATCCTCAATGTGAATTATTCATTTAATTCTTGATTATGTAATGATATAAGGAAAAGACCTTATAGTTGGTATCAGTGGTCGGTTTAGACAAAATTAGGGATTATGAGTTTATATTGGACACATGGATAGTCCCTATGTCTATTATTTAAATTAAATCCTTGTTTTATTACTTTTTCAGATCAGGGAATTTCAGTTACAAATGGAAGGATGAATATCTCAAATGGAATTCCTATCTCTTCCTAATGACTTGCTTGGAATAATTATTGAAAAGTCATGTTCGGATGATTTTGAAACTTTTTCTAGCATAAAACTCACTTGCAAGAAGTATTTTGGTATATCAAACACCTCCACTATACCTTGATATAATCATGGATCATGGGTTGTATTTAATAAATTCCTATCTTCCAAATATTCTCATATTTTCATGAAAGGAAATTATTATCAAGGCATTTTCAAATATTTTCCCTATCACGACATTTTTAAGCATATTATGATTTTGAAAAAGGGTCTGAAGGAGAGCCTTGCGCAACCTATTTATATTTGATTTTAAAATATAATCTCTCAGCACATGCTTATGTTATTTTAAAAGGACCATAGATTGAAATCTTCAACTCCAATTTTCTCCGACTATTTTATAAAAACCATTTTTTATTCGATTATTTGAAATTATATGTCATACATGATTATTTTCTTAAACTTTTATTTTTTGAACACCCATATGACCCATGTTTTACAAGGTGTATTTGGATGAAGGAGGCAAATGATTTTGAAGGATACTTAAATCGTTGTTGCAATGCATGGACCTTCTACCTACGATAACAAGACGACGATGAAACCATATGGACACCATGATGAAGGTATGGTGTTATTTATATTAGTAATAGTTTTATTTTATCATTTGGGGGAGAAATAAAATAAATTAAATTAGGTATTAATGTGTTGGGATGAAAATTAAAGGTATTAGACAAACATTGAGGATAAAAAAAGTTAGGGTTATTTATGAGTTTTATAGATAGGCAAACCTATAAGATGGGTGACAACTTATCATGTCCTTCATGCCCCTAGGAATCGGACCCACAATTGAAGGGAGACAAGGGTACATCACCTACCACTGGCCTATGTGAAGTCCCTGGTTAGTATGACTTATTCTTTTTTTGGTTAAATGATTTTACGGATAAAAAAAAAGTTGGTTTTCGGAACATCTGTTTTTCCAACTGGATATCCTTAATATAGAAATATGATTTGTTGATTATGTGATAAATTTTATTTTGGAATATGTTCTCTCTTTTGGGTAACTTTATATGATTACGGGAAATGGAATACTATGGGATGCCATTTGTGGAGTAACGACTAAAATTTTATTTGGGAGGAATCTATGTTTTTATTTTGGACATAATGATATATGGGTTATTTATGGAAATGATTACCCTATCATAGAGAATATGTGATTATGAAAATTACATTTCTAGTATGAGACTTTAAGTGTAGTCCATGTTATTTGGAGATAAATGTTAATATTTATCATGAAATATTATATGATAAAATCATTCTGAATTATGGGTGTCAATATTAGTTTGGAATAATTTGAATAATTTTATGGAGAATTGTTTATTGAATGGTCTTTGATGAACTTTGGGTTTTGTTGGACAAATTTTGGAGATTAAGAGTAGTATTTATTTTTCTAAAGGAATATCCTTTTTGGGGATTATCTGATCTTGTACTAACCACTTTGGTTTAGGTTAAGGACTAAAGAAATTGAAAATATATTGTTAATCTTTTATTGATTATCTGACTCTCTAGAAGTTGATTATAGCGATCATAATGTGATCAAGTCATCCTGAATACTCATCATTTGGAGAAAATAAGAGTTTGTGTTAGGAATATAGTGAAAGATAAAAGTCTACATGATAAGTAAGTAGGTTTACTGATGTTATTTTTAATCTCATAAATAAATTCCTAAATGAAAATAAACTTTTAAAAAATGTTGTCTGTTAACTTTTCCTAATGGGGAATCAAGGAATTTTTAACCCATCACAAGTTTGTGATTTTTTGGTGGTTAACTTTCTCCAAATCATGTTTTCAATCACTCCCCATCAGACCTTGATAGTGTGTTTTTTTCCTCCATATCCATGTTTGCATTGAAATCTAGTATCTGTTGTCTTGAGTGACCTTTTTACTTCTTTTTCTTTCTTTTAAATTTATTGTTTTACTGAATCTTTTCCGATGTGGGACTTTTGATGAAGCTTCCAAGAAAAAATTTAAAATTTCAAGGACACAATTCCCAAAAGTGGGGAAAGATGTAACATACAAGTTTAATAAAGAATTTTAAATTTTCATATTTATTAATATTTTTGAATATTATATTAATATTAATTTAAATGGGATTATATTTTCAATGGCGTACCCAATACGCAACAAAGAGTTTCTTTGAAATCTTACATTGCACACTAATAGTATAATAATATTTTTTTAAATAGTAGTTGGCGCCTAGCCGTTGTTATAGCAAGAATGAACAGAATTAACTAAAAAGTGATTATATAAGTTTGTTAAATATTTTTACATTTATCCAATAAATTTTAGAGGCTTACAATGGGAATGACTCCAATTTTATGCATAAATATTCTATTACTCCTTAAAAGGTCGATTAAACGTCTTTTCATGGAGAACCCTTTTTAAAACTACTTTTTTACACTTTTATATGTTATATTTGACAATATAAAATTCTTCTTTAGAATCAAGACATCAAAATTTACTTTGGGTAAATTTTTGTTATTTTTTGATAAAGTTAATTTTTTAAATGAATAGTGAAAAATGATGTATTTTAATACAAAACCTCGTTTTAATATAATTTATTTATATTGTTAGATAATATTTTTAATTGGTTTTAAAGTTTAATTAGAATATAGTTTTACCATTTAATTCAATGGTGGTCATTGGAAATAATTTCACATTGAAATTGGACATAAAAAAAGTATCAATCTTTTGATATATATTGTTTCTTAACAACACACATTTTGTTTTGACAACATGAATTAGTTTTAAATTAATTACTACAATTTTTGTGTTTAAAATTTTGTAAAATTGATTCAATATTTGGAATCATAATTTCCAAATTACGTATTTAATGCCCTTTTGTTTTTGAAAATTATGAATAGTAACAACGAAAATTATCTTTAATTATCATGATTAATTAGTAATCGAGTAGATAAGGGTAATAAAATAATGTTATAATAATATAAAATTAACCATCCATGTGTCTTAATGTTATTGTTTTAGTCATGGACGACCATGGTATGCCTTGTGCCATCTTTGGGACCCCATGGAATCACTTTACTGTGACAGTGACCTTTTATCATGTAGTTTTTAAAGAAAGAAAAATATAACCACAGTATGTATCACTTAAGTAAAACAATTTTAGTTTTTTTTATATAAATGATATCTTTTAATATAAGTATAAATTGGAAATATAAAAATATTTCCTACATCATGGTATGTTTTTATAATTTTCAAACATTAAATAAATAAATTTATATATGACACAATGATGATATAGTGATTACCTCATTAATGAACAATTTAAATAAAATTTAAAGATAAGGTATCATCTAAGACATAAACATGTCAAAAACCAATTTTATGGGTGTATTTATGAACCCTTACCACCTTATAATCAAAATATATCATTTTGGGACCATTAAAATCTGAAAATCCTTTTATAATAAAGTATTATTTCAATACTTTCCAAAAGTGACCCTCCTCCCTCTTATAAAAGGCCCCCAACTCTACACCATTACCCACCCCTCTCAAGCCCCTGGATCGACCAAACTCTGATCATATTATCTCTACACATCCCTCTCTTACTCCTAGAAGCCTCACATTGGAAAAAACACTTTCCAAGGAAGCCTTTGGCTCAAATCAAAATGAGTTACCCGATTTAGAGGTAATGTCTTCTTTCGAGTTTATTTCATTTATTTCCCTTATTCACAAACCACTATGTTATTATTATTTTATTGTATAATAAAAAAAATTTCCTCAATATACTATTATGTTGTTATGATAATGATTCTACCTACACTTATACACACCTCTGTCTAATGGTTATAGAACATTCTATTTCTGTGGATGGAGAATGACTGCCCCACAAAACGATGATTGTTCAATATTATCCTACCACATCTCATGGTAGACATTGATATGTCACTATATTAATATATTATATATATTACGCTTATTATTTCTTTATGCTTATGTATTTTTCATTTATGTAATACCTTTATGGTTTCCATTAAACGCGACAATGTCATTTGAGGTAGTGCGGACTACTTCCCCCTCAAAGTTATATGAATCGTTAATGCTATATATGGAACGTATAAAGGATGGAGTTAAGGATATTATATATTATATTATACATGAATTATAATATAACTTTATATAATTATTATTTTATTCCATTAAATACGAAGTAGAAATGAAAGTTGCGTTCATGCGTACTTACGGCTTACCGTATCCATGGATGGTGCATTTCATTTCTTACCTATAAATGTTATGTACTATTATAAATACATAGATATATGGGATATTTATGACATATATGATATATACATAATTAATATCATTCTGTAGATAATGGACTCTTGACCACATGGAAAAAATATAATTATAACAAGTTCATTTTTGACTCAAGTTCTGAACATCAACAAAATGTCCGATATGAACTCAAACAATTAAATTATTATTAGGGAAAGGTAATAAGTTATATAAAATGAATAATAAACTTTATTAATATTATTAAGATAGTAATAATTAACGTAATTTTACCATTCAGGATGAACAATTAACATATGAGCGAGTCACGTCGGACACGTGGTAAGGGATTTCTTATCTTACTTTTAATTCTGTGAGATTTCCATTGATCGCCACTTATTTATTGCATGTGGTGTATGGTGTACTACCATTTCATATATATTATCCTGATTATATTTATATTAATGGTATATTGTGATTCATATGTTTATTATCTTTTGGACATATGAATCAATTTATTACAATGAGGTAAGGTGTTTTTATCTCACATTCTATTCCCATGAGATTAATGCTAAATTTGCCACTATTTACTTATTTGTTGTGTATGTTCTTCCCATAATTATATTATTTGTGTAATATAATTTAATTTATGGGTATTTACATCTTCATTGTATGATCCTTCTATCATGGGGTGTACATTTCTAAAGTTACCAAAATCGGTTAGGGAACCTTTCACCCTCCTCTTTATAAAAGACTTCTTTTGGTTAGGTATTTTAAGTACATCTTCATATGTTGGGATATGTTCTTATATATACTTATTTCTTTATATTTTATATCCATGTGATGAGATACTGGTTTTATCTCTCATCAACTCATTCTCTCAATTTTAACGTGATGTCGTTAGGCTGTCAAATTTCTGTAAGGGAACTTCATTACCCGATTTTAACTATTTGGGTTAAACCGCTACTTATTGATTATGTCGTGCTATGAATATGTGTGAATGAAATATGATTGTTTTACACTTAAAATCCACATATATTGGGTGTATTTATATTTTTCACACATAATTACATAATTGATTTATCTTTAATCTAAGGATACCATCTTTGTAAGGGACTGCGTCTCAATCTCCTTTTATCGAGGCATCCTTTGAATTATACAAGACTTTATTTTATACGTTGTATAAATCCCTTTTTACTTTTCATTTCATTCCAAGGTAATATTTTCTCTACGAAGCATTTTAAAAAACGACTAAAAGGAATGATTATTTTTACATAATCAGTGAAAACAACCTTTTCTGCCACCTCAAGTATTATTTGATCTTTGGCTTTCGTAACAAGTCGTAATGTTTTTAAAAGAAAAATAAATACCATATAATATTTTTACGTATATTTGTATTGAAAATGGTTTTTAGAATGGATTCATTATTTCAATATCATAAAATGTTATATTGTTATTGCAATGTGAGAATGTTATATTTCCATTATGCTAAAGTTATGTGTAATGATTATGTTATGGTTCTTGTACATTGTTATGTATACGGGTGGTTCTGGGATAAACCTAGGGTAGGTGAGCCCCAAATAGCTCTCCAAGGAATTTGGGTAATGTGAAGGACGTAAAGGTGAATGTTTCTCCGAAGAGATTTAGGGAATATACTATGATGCGTATTCCAAATGTGACTCCCTATGTAGCGGTGATAGCTATAATGTAAGTATGTTAGGTATGCCTTAAGTTACCTTTATGAATTGTGATTAATATTCGTTTTTCATAAATATTATGATTTCAGAAGTTATATTATGATTGAAAATTATGGTTCTTTGATTTGTATTTTTGATGGGTTAATGTTTCCTATTATTATGTTATAACCCTTCCTAACCATTTTATGTTCATCTCATGTTTTTGAAATGTTTTTCACAGGTTATAAGGAAGGGTTAGAAAAAGGAAGTATTCAAGAAGATTTATATCAAGAAAATAACTCTTGTTTTATTTAAGGATTTGAAAAATCGGTTATAGTAGGAGTGTCTACTTTGTAATATTCAAGTTGATATGTAGTAGTTATGTCCTAAATATCTAAAACTGTAAACCTGAAAAGATCGTCAATGTGAATTATTCATTTAATTCAATATTATTTAATGATATAAGGGCGGATCCTTATTGTTCATATAATATTTAGTTAAATATTTTTAAAACCATTTATTTGATAATTCAGTTAATAAAATAATATCTACATCACTATTGTGTCATTATTAATGATAATTTTTTAATCAATAAAATTTATAAATAAATTCTCATGATGTAGATAATTTTATTATCTTTTTAGAGACTATTTATGTTAGATGTTTTTGATGTTTATCACCAAATAAAAATTATTACACTTATAAAATATAAGAGTGACATATTGTCACGTTCTTTGGTTTTTATAATAATTACATCATTTTCAGAGACATAAGTCCATTAAATGAATCTATTCTGACCCTTATGTGATATGTGTAGACTTTTATTCAAAAAATAGAATTTTGGCTGGTGTTAGGGTAATTTTATAATATTATTTTTACCCTTAATTACCTGATTTACCCTTAACTATGGTAAATGAAACTTACCGTAGTTACTATTCATAATGCCCAAAAAAAGTATCCTATTAAAATAATGTGGACCTAATCATTCCAAATATGGAATCAATTTTTTCAAATTAAAAACACAGAAGACAATGTAATTAATTTAATATTAATATGGTTGTTAAAACAAAAAACGGGTTTTTTTAAAACATTGCAAAAGATTGAAATGATTTTACCTATGAATTTAATGTAAAATTAATGATAATGACATAAATTATATTAAATGGTAGATATTTATTCTATTTATAATTTAAAACCATTCAATATTATAATTTAACTATATAAATTATCTCGATGAAAATGTTGTTTTTAATTAAAATTTATCATATTTTTACTATTCATCAAAATATGAGTGTTATCAGAAAAATGTCAAAACTTTATCTGACGTAAATTTTTATATCCTTATTCACAATATCATGTATATTTTTTAAAATTGAACTTATAAACATGTCAAAACTAGATTTACAGTGGGTGTGCCATCCAAAGGCGGAAAAACTGTATTTTTTAAAAAATCATCCTTTGTACAAAAAATTGATTTTGTTCTCATACCATTTTCTAGAAAATGAGTAAGATGAATTATAATTTCATAAAATTAAAATTTTGGTTAGTACTATTCATAAAATAAACTTCATAAAAATATTATAATATATCATTGTTTAGTGAAACTTTGTATTAAGTACTATGCAAGCTATCGAGGAAGGTCGCCCTTGCGTGTAACTCAAGCCAACTCAGTGTTGCTTGTAGTGAACGATTCTTTTGGTATTGCGTATAAAATAATAGAAACAAAATTCATTTATACTTTGATAAAAATATATACTTAATGTTTTGTAGAATAAATTCTACCAACGAACTTGAAATTTTGTGTAACACAATCCACAAATAGTGTTTCGTCTACAACAAGCTAATACATTATTGCATAGAGTGAAAACTAATCTTTGTGTAGTGTAGAACATAATATATCAATGAAATTGAAAACATGATATCTCATAAAATCTCGGGGTGTTACATTATACCCCCCTTAAAATGAATTTTTTCCTCGAAATTCGTCGAGGTTATAAATGGTTTACTACTTTAAAGTTTCTATAATAGAAACCCACATTGTAAAAAGGAATACTAAAACTTAATTTTAAAAATTAAAATATGAAAATTAAGGGTTACCTATATTAACTCATCACTGGGTTTCTACATAGGAGAAAATAGGTGGAAATATTGATATGGAAGAGAAATATTACCATCATGTTCTGATGGAGAGTGGTAGAGAACATGGCTATGAAAAAGCCAACAATAACAAAGCCATAAATTTTCGATGACTAAGGTACCATCTGATTCATCAGATATGAGGGTACTAGGAAAATATTATTGGTTTTCCAGATCATTTTCCTAATGTTGATGAATTTTTAATTAAATGAAATACTTACATGATTTTGGTAAAATCTCACCGTTGTTTATTCCCTGAACAATTTCCACTTCATCTCTTCATAAAATGAAGTTGAATTTGTCATTCTTGAAGTGTGAGAAGATCATGTGATATAATGATAAGTCATTCCATCTGTCTCAAACATAAAGTTAGAAAAAGTTATTAAATATAAATAATTCCATCTATGGTGTGATTAATCGTAAATG
Source organism: Viscum album (assembly GCA_963277665.1). Lineage (NCBI taxonomy): Eukaryota > Viridiplantae > Streptophyta > Magnoliopsida > Santalales > Viscaceae > Viscum > Viscum album. The sequence goes on from OY728161.1 coordinate 436,623,247, forward strand.
GTTCATAAAATGGACTTATACTTCATCTATCATACCGCTTAATAAAATAAAATTAATTTATACTAACCATAGACATCATGTAGGCCAGTGGTAACCCATAAATTCTTGTCGCACTTCGGTTGTGGGTTTGATTCCTACAACCTTGTCCAACGTGATGGGTTGTCGCCCATCTCGCAGGTTGTCCTTTTTCTAAAACTAGACCATTTTAACATTCTATAAATAATATAAAAAAAAGTTCTATACTTACATAATACAATATAATGTCCAACTTAATCCATTCCAATCATTAGGCTTATCCAAAATACTTCTGTCCAATCTCATAGTATAATAAAAAATATTACTAGAGAGGTCATCTACCAAGCATCTAAATACCATCATTTATCCCCCATATATCATAAGATATATCTTGTTGATAACATTACAAACATGTGAATACCTTAATCATATATTCTATTAAAACATGAATTAACATAGAACTTCAGTGAAAACATAAATGATATCAAAAGTTAACTCTTTCCACATACCAAATTCCAAAATTTCATTATACTCAAACCATTATATCACTTTGTTCTTATATCAGTCATGAGCTCATGAATACCATCAAACTTATTATTTTCCCATTATCCCTTTATTATGCGTGTATCATCTGCTTTCCAAAAATATTTCAATCCCTTTTCATGGTTACTGGTACCATTCAACATATACTTTAGAATACTCAAGGAAAACAATAGTGTAACAATCCATATATTTTTCTTTATTCCATATACCATATATTATTCTTGATAAACACGAAATCATTCCACAACCATCTTAAACCATTGACCGAGCATTATCATTTTATTCCTCAACAATTTTTTCATATCATATATCATTTGTAGTCTGTTCTTTATCATCATCATAAATACAACCCATACGACCATGCTGATTCTCTTCAAGATATTTTCCTTAGCAAATTGGTTTTCATAATGCTCGTACATTCCACATTTAAAACATTTAACTATTTTTGATGACTTAGAAATACCATCGTCGTTGTCAATTATGTTAACTGAACCTTTTACTTTGCAATTACTAGCTTTGTGTCCTTATTTTCAACACCCAAAGCATCTTCCAGTTCCTTTGAAACATTCTACTTGATTCCTCTTCCAACGTTATTTACATGAGGGAAATTTAATTTTCTTTCCTCTATGATAATCATGAAACTCCATCTTCTTATTATTATCCGAGTCACGAAACATACCAAAGTTGATATTATTATTCATATTATGAGATTGATGATTATAATTGATAACGATGTTTCGCCTTCCAAATATTGTTTCATTAGTTTTTTCATGAAAAATATCATTCCATTTTCCATCATATTCTCCATTAACATTAATATTCATATTTCCATCCATTTTTCTAAAACCCAAAAAGAATAGTGTGAGAGGTAAAAATCATACTAGGGAAACATCATAATAAAGAGGGAGTAATATCAATCTCTAAAATATTAGGTTTAATCATAGGTTATTCATGATAATTATCATAATTCTAGGTTGTAACCTATACTTAACCATAAGGACATCCCTAGAAATACTTCGGAAATATCTCTAAAAATCGCACTAAAGTTTTGGCATCCTATTTTCCAAAGTTTAACTAAACCTTCGCTCTAATACCAACTGTAGAGACCAAAATCATTATATACATAGACATTACATTTCATTTGCGTAATACTTAATACATAACAAAAACATATGCCCAAATACCATATTAGTTTAGTGTCATTGGAAACTCAAAACATAATCTTCTACTCAAGGTGAAATATCTTCAACATCTCCTATAAAGATCTTCACATTTTGTTTTCATACTTAAAACCACTCTATATCCTGGGGAATAGAAAAAATATAAATGGTGAGCTCAAATACTCATCAAGGTTAATCATGGAGAACATAAAACAATCCATAAAAATTCGAATGTAAAAACATGAATATAAGATAGCAAAATATTGAGCAATGACATAAATCGTGGCAGTATGTAAGGCATAGATAAATATGGAACATTATTCATGATCATATATCATTGGAATAAAACATTTAATTGTGGAAAACCATTAAGAACATGATATTATATCTATAGTATCCAAGGAATTGCTGACAAGACCATCAATGTGGTCAATTTCCATTACTGAACCGGGTTTACAAGTCGTTCCAACCCTGTATTTCTGAACCATATTTAGTTGTCGTTCCAGCCATGTATATCTCATGAGATATAAATCATTACCAAATGAATTGGAGGGATATATAGGTCCCACCAATCTCATATTGAAATCACTCTTATGTGTTCCACAAAATCATAAATCATAGATCATAGAAAAACCCATGTAATAAAAATGGGATTCTTACACTTCATGCCATCATAACATAATCCATTTAAGATAAAAAGACATCATAAATATAATTACATAATAAAATAATCAAATCAATGTAATAATTGGGATAGAAAAATAACTCTATATCATCTTAGATGGAAAATAATTTTGATAATACACTTGAACACAGTTTTTAAGGAAAAAATCCTTTCTTCTTCAATGTGATTTTCTTTTCTCAAAATGACATGCAATTTTAAAAGAATGGAATTTTTTTGAAAATAATCATGAAATATTGTATAGGTAGGTTCATCAAAATTAGGCTTTATGAAACCATAAAAATCTGTTCATGCCTTATAAGTTAAGAAAAACATTCTCTTTGTACTTTTGCAGGAAAAGTGAAAAAGTACATCATATGGTAAACAAAAGAAATAATTCATCCATAACATGTGGAAAAAATCAACAAATAGTTAAAGTGAATTTAAACATACATGGAAGAATAGTGAACATTTTTTTAAAACATTTTTATAAAACATGGACATGGATGAAAAATATATCACCATTAGATACATGAAAATAATCAATCTCAATATAAAGTGAGATTGGAAAAGTTATCCCTTACCATTTATAAACGGTGGAATCATACATGTCATAAAATAAAGAAAATTAAATGAATATTTAAATATAATATCCTTCATAATAAATATCATAAAACATTCATGGGAAGAATAATCACCATACGAAATAACTAGGTGGTGATTAAGGCATATGTCTCACAGAAATAAAAGTGAGATGAAATAATCCTTTACATTAGGTCCGATTTCTTTTGTATGCGTTTGAAACTTCAGTATAGTTGTTTTAAACTTATTATTAACTTGTAACATAACAATAATAAAATTTATTATATCATATATGATTCAATTAGGTCTTTATATTATTCGTTCATTTTTCAATTCAATGTTAAAGCAACGTTTTGGGTAATAATCATTTCATTTATCGTATGTGTTTGGACTTGTTGTTCTTGATATTATTACTTATATCAGGATTTCCTTACTTCTAGAATGTAAAAAATGATTTATATAGAATATATATTCAGTATATATATATATACTAGATAGATAAATGAAATAAAATACACTCTTCATGGATACGGTAGGTCGTACGAACGCATGAACACTGTTTCCCTTTCCTTGTTGACTTGAATGGAAGTAAGTAGATGATATATATATATATATATATAAATCTAGTAGCATTATTATGTAACATATTTCGTTATTATTCATTACATATACTTTATAATCATTCTTAAATGTTTAACATGAAGAATGAATCTCATCATGTCGTAGAGATGGCAATCCGTACGTACGCACAAGCAATGATATAGTTCCCATAATTATTGCATGGAATTCGAGTGGTTGATATAATATATTAGAATTAGTATCATGTTATAATAATCATATATAGTTTTTATTTCCATCATTATGCCCCATCCAAGTATGGGGGTGTTGGAAAAACAGATCACACCACTGCGTGGAGATGGTAAGCCGTACGTACGCACGCGCGGTGATTTTGTTTTTCGTCGGATCGATAGAAGGTGAAATAGGGTTGTTTCATATATATAATTAAAAATAATTATATTAGAGATAATTAAGTTGTTAATTTATAATGAAACAAATAATTAATAGTAATTAAAAGTAGAAATAAATTTGAATGAATTGGTAAAGGATATTACCTCTTCTTCGACGGGCCTCTTCTAAACCTCCTCTTAGGGAACTAATGTTAGTATTTGAAGAAAACCAGGACCTCTAGAATGTTTCAATGGAAGTTTATAGGATCAATGGACATGGATTGGCCGAGATTGAAAGCTCAAAATTTTGTGAAGAGGAGAGGGAGGAGGTTCCCTTTTATAAGAGAGGAGATGGGCCTTTTTGGAAACCTCTAAAATATTAATTTATAATAAACTCAAACCCCACTTAAAACACCAAAATTGATCAATTTAGAAGACAGTGTGTATAGGGTTTTTATTTCATCAGACTATAAAAATTATACATGTTGGGAATTTATTTTGAACCTTATCATCTTGATTTATCATTATTTAATGAATTTAATTTTATTTGTGGTAATAAAACATCTAAATATTATATTGTTATAAATAATTACTTATGTGTTGTTTATTGTCCATAATTAGATACTTTATGACATTTTACACTATATAAATATAAATATATAATTTTTAAATATTTTTGTGATTTTTTTACAATTTTATAATATCTCATTTTTATAAAATAACAATAGTGTCAATTTTGAAACAATTGATTTTTTTGAATTTAAATAAATTCCACACAGAGTATATATTAGAACCAAAATATTTAATAGATTAATAACATGTCATATTTATATATAAAATTCGTGGAGCACATTAAATAGTACATATATTATTTATTTTATTATTTTTATAACCATTTACATGATATTCCAATCAATAAAATAATTTCTATATCACTATTTATTCATACGTAATGATAATTATTTAATACATAACAATTATAAATATATTATCATAATGTATATAATTTTGTTATCTTTCTGGAGACTATTTATTTTCTATGTGTTTTGAAGTTCATCACAAATGAAAATTATTACACTTATAATATATAAGATAGTGGCATGTTGTCACTTTCTTTGGTTTTAATAATAATTTTATCCTTTTCATTTTTATAAGTCCATGAAATGAATCTATTCCTACCCATAGATTATATGAGTGAACTTTTATTCATCCATTTTATTTTTTTTCAGGTTTTAGGGTAATTTTATAATATTAATTTTACCCTTAATTACATGATTTCCCCTTAACTGTGGTAAATAAAATTTACCGTAGTTTGTATTCATAATGCCCAAAAATAAAAAGAAACCTGTAAAAAAAATTTTGACCTACTGATTCCAAATATGGAATCCATTTTTAAAAATTTAAAACACATAATATGCAGTAATTAATTTAAAATTTATCCCATTTTTGAAAAAATGGTTTTTTATTTTAAACATTGCAATAGATTGAAATGATTTTACCTATGAAATCAATTTAAAATTAACGCTAATGACATAAATTATATTGAATGGTAAAAATTTATTCTATTTATACATTAAAACCATTAAATATTATAATTTAACCGTATAAATTACCTCGATGTAAAAAGTTGTTTTTAATTAAAATTTAGCGTATTTTTACTCTTCATCAAAATATGAACGTTATCTGAAAAATGTGAAAACATTATCCAACATAAATTCTTATATCCTGATTAACAAGAAAATTTTATTTTGTTAAATTGAACTTATATACTTTTCAAAAACTATATTTGCAATCGGTGCACCAATAAAAGGTGGCAATACATCATTTTATAAAAAATACATCATTTATAAGAAAAATTGATTTTGTTTTCATACCATGATATAGAAAATGTGTAATATGAATTATACTGTTATAAAATTTAAAATGTGGTTAATCCTATTAATAAAAGCTATTTCATAGTATTATTATAATATATCATGGTTTAGTGAATCTCGGTATTGCGTACCACGCAAGCTATTGAGGAAGCTCGCTCTTACGTGTAACACAAGCCAACACAGTGTTTCATATAGTGAATAATTCATTTGGTATTGCGTATAACTTAATGAAAACAAGTTTCATTTATACTTTGAGAAAAATATATACAAAAATTTTCATAGAATAATTTCTACCAAAATAACTTGAAATTGTGTGTAACATGAGCCATGAATATTGTTGCGTATACTACATGCTAATACAGTGTTGCATATAGAGAAAGATAATCTTGGTGTAGTGTACAACATAAGATATCAAAGAAATTAAAAAGAGTATATCTCATAAAATCTCGAGGTGTTACACCCAATGATTCAACACCCTCCTATGGTTTAATAATATATATCAATCTGTATCCTGAGCTGTAATCTCTTCCATGCATCCACACCAATGGAGTTATGGAAAGATCACAGAATTAAAACCATGCTCACCAACCCATGAGTATAGACAGTGAAAATTATATTCCATTAAATAAAGAATTGTTCCTAGGTACCTAAACTATTCCATGTAAAATGGTTTTATAGAGATCCTATAGATAATAAAGCCGAGTGAGGATTATATGGTAGGCCATGGAAATAACTTCCCATAACAACGACATATCAGGCACATAATAGAAGGTTAATTTTCCTTTAATGATTTGAATTAATAACATATGTACATGGGGTTAGTGGAACCACTAACATGAAATTCCCCACTCTATTCATCTAAGCACTCAGAATATGACACATAACCTACACAATAGATCATAAGCCACATAACTCCTAGGAATAAGTGGATATATTTCAATAAAATTATGAAAAATTTATTTATTTCCAATCAAATTGTATCAATAAGTACTTTTAACATTCCATGGATAATGGTTTGAAGGAACTCTTAGAAATAATGAAGCTGAATGAGTCCTTGATGAAAACACATGAAAACATTTCCCCTACCATTGATGTGGCAGGTCAAAAATAATGATCTTCTTTGTCTTCAATGATTGGTTGGAGATGTGAGAAAGTGTTGGATTGAAAGAGTTGATATATAAAAAACTCATGAAACATGCATATAGGTTATCAAATATCCATTGTATGTGGAAATCTCTAGATTGGTTATTAACTATCATCCTTACTGGATGAAGTTAAAAAAACAAATCTTATGTCCTCACCACATGATGCTAAACTGCATGGCCATAGTCCATTCTAAAAGATGTTATACTGAATGGCCATCCACCTTACTGTAATATGTTAAACAAAATGACCATAATAATTACTGCAAGATGATAAATATAATGCACATAATCCTAATCACAAGTCATTAAAATGATTTTCCATCATCCTCACCCCAGTATATAAAACTGCATGGCCATTGTCCCCAATGCAAGATGTTAAACTTAATAGCCAACATCCTTATCACATGAACTTAAACTGGATGGATAAAAACCTTATCACATGACATTAAACTACATGGATTACATCGTTATCCCATTACATAATACATGGCTGATTTCCTTGCTGCATGATGCTATAGTGCATTACTATCATACTTAGCACAAGATGTTAATCTGAATCGATGGCATCCTTATTGCAAGACACTAAAATTCATGAATGATGTCCTTAATATATGATGTTAAAATTCATGGTTGGAATCCTTACTGTATGAAGTTTAACTAAAAGGATAATGTCCTTTTAGTACAATGTTAAAATTCAATGTCTATCATTCATAACGTAATATGTTAAACTTTATGGATCACATCCTCACTGCATGACATTAAACTGCATGGAAGATGTCCTTTCGGCACATCATTAAATATTATGGGTTTTCTAGAACTATGTACAGATTAATTATCATACTATTGAGATATACAGGAATGACTAGATCCTATATCCTGATCGAAAAACCAATATTCAGGGCTTACAATAAGATGTTAAACTACACGAGTGGTGTCTTTTCAACAAGACATAAAGCTGCATAGTTTTGTTTGTTGAACGACAAATTGATTGATTCTCATCTTTTAGATATATGTAGGGATTCCTAGATCCTATATCATGGCCCATTTACCAATATTCACATTGTTACCAAAAGATATTATACTACATGGATGGTTTCCATTCCAAATGACATTAAATGTCATAGGTTTTATAAAATCGTGTACAACATGATTATCATCCAACTGAGATATATATGGAGTCCCTGGATCCTATATCCTAGACCATGAACCTATATTCAATTCCTTAGCATAAGACATTAAACTGCATGACAAACATTATTTATGCATGAAATTAATCTTTACAGGTTATCTAGCACTATGCACGACAAGATTATCATCATAATGAGATATGTATGGACACCTTGATCATATATACTATCCCATCCATATATATTTATGTCTATACCATATCAAATTAAATAACACATCTGTAGTCCTAACCCCAAGATATTAAAATACATAGATGTCATCCTTACTGAAAGATTTTAATTTACATGGATGTTTTTCTTACAATAAGATAAAAACCTACATGGTCATTATCCTCACTGAAAGATGTCAAATATCATGGATCAAATCCTCACCGCATGATAGTAGATTTTATGGCATATATCCTTTCCACATGAAATTAAACCACATGGGTTTTCTAGAACTACATACTACATGATTCTTATACAATTCAGATTCATAGGGAATCCTAGATCCTATATCTTATCCTAGCCACAAATAATCACATTCTTTCCATAAGACATTAAACATCATGGATGATTTCCTTTATAGATGATATTAAACTGAATGATTATTTTAGAACTATGTACAGATTGATTATCATCCAAATGAGATATGTAGGGATGCCAAGAACCTATATCTGATCCAATCATACTATATTCACATCCTTACCATAGGATATTAAATTACATGGTTGAGGTCCATTCCACATGACATTAAACTAAATGGGGTTTCTAGACCTACTTATAGCGTGATTGTCATCCTAGTGAGATATATAAGGATACCCAGAAACTACATCTTACCCCTAAATCTATATTCATGTCCATATCACATGACAATAAATTGTACAATTCACATCCTAGTCACATGATGAAAAAAATTGTGACATTTCAATCTCTTGGTGACAATATCAACATCAGGTGGAAGCTACAGTTCCTAGAAGCACCACTGATATAGTACTGTCATGATCCCAGCAATATCAAAAAATCAATATGACCCCTCAGATCCATCTTGAGGAGATTATTATATTGGTTATCTGCCCAAATAATCGAATTTTTGTGTAAATAATTATTTTTAATATAAGTAATGCTATGGACTAGATATAGTAGGTTCATACACCTTCCATTACAAAAAAGGTAGCTCTAATATCTAGGAAATATGCATGTGGAATGTATAAATCCATGTATCTATTGATGATGGTTGTTTAAATATTCTATTAATATGAGGATGATCTATGTGGGATTATATCACCAATTAAATCAATGGAATCAACCATCACACACCATCAATAGAGAGAATAACTGATTATATTCATGTACAAAATCTGTTGGTGTTCCGGTAATTTGTGATAGAAATAGAGGAGCTCTGCTAGAAGATTTTGGTTATGATCTTGGGACATATGTATATTCCTATCCCTACAGGTAGGTCATCTCCACACTATGATCATTATGAACATGTTTTTTTATAGAGAATGAATATTTATGTGCTCAAATCCAGGTTGATTATTGGTATATTTCTGTAAAGGACGAGACATCATACTAGGATCATATTCCCATTCCAATTAAGGATTACCATGTGAGAATATCACCTGCCTCAAGAAAGGCTCATATCACAGTGGCAAAAGTCTGATGGCATATTCCAATGTCCGTTGATCAGACACATATCCCCATTGTACCCATGACACACCAAGTGAGAGGGAAATATTCCTTGGGATATGCACATAACCCTGTTGAAGAAATAACATTTTCAAACTCTAAAGGTCCATGTTCAGGATCATATATCTGTTATGGCCATGTCTCACCATGATAGAGTGAAAAATGCCTCAGGATAGGCATGTATTGCTATAAAAAGGTACTCAATATATCATAGTAGCTTACATGAGTAGGCTCATATCCCCAATTCTATTAGGGAGGTTAATAGACATATTTCTACAGGGAATACAAACTCGAACCGGGCTCATATTCTCATTCCATCTATGGATCACCATGTGAGTGTGACACATGCCTCAATGTGGGATCACCCTCATATTAAAATGACCAGATGCATATTTCAACGGCCTAGGACCAGGTTCATACCCCATTAATAGTTGAGGCCCACCAAGTGAGAGCGGTAAATACCATAGGATGACCTCATATATCTATCCAAGAAGCTCATGGGAATACTCTGGCCACATCTAAGTATTGGGATCATATTACCATAGTACTAAATGGTTGTCAATAGTCTCTGGGAGCCATCATTGATCAGACTTATACCCTTTCTCTAACAAAAATAGGAAGCATGACATATTGTAACCATGATGAAGAGTGAGTCGCATACCCATGACCTAATAAATTCCGAGTTACTTTTAGATTGTTCAAGACACATTCTCAACACCCCAATGGTCCACCAACTATTCATAAAAAGCATAAGGGAATTATTATCATGATAGTTCTTCTCATTATAGTGTGGATGTGGATGATAGGAACTCCACCCCTGACATCTATATTACTCAAACCCCCCACAATGATATCTCCAATGCACACAAAAATCCACCCCTTGAAAAGACAACTTTTTATAGAGAGGTTATAAAAAATATATGTATCCTTTATAGAGAAGGATGCTCAAAATACCAAGGATAACCATATATAGTTACCCATTAACCATCAACAGCACTTAACCAAGGTCAGTAGGTGTCCCAGGGATGAAAAATATTTAGTATGACCAAGTATATATATATATCACTAATTAATAAATCAATGACATATAGATATAGACACTATTAGCTGGAAGAAACATCCGAAAAATTATTAGACCCATTGCCACATAAAATTATAATATTGAAATTAATAAAAAATACAGTTCCATAAGAATTCATAACAACATGAATGTAACCTGTAAGGATTTCATCTAAACCACATGATGTTAAATTGTATGGAGTAGAAACTGGATATATTCCACTCAACCACACACACAAGGAAAAGATGCAAGACAACAAAATTAATTCCATCTTACATCTTGACCACATGATGTTAATGTATAAGGAGTCGTTCCTTGCCAAATAACATTAAAATTCTTGGTAGATTTCCTTGAATCATGACATTATGATTCAGAGTTACTCAAAAAAATTTGTGTCTTGATTCAAAATTCAATGAGATACATAGGGAAGCCCAGACCTTGATTATTGGTCCCAATCACAACATTATTCATAATTCACATCGAGTCACCCACACCCTTACTTCATGACATCTAACTACATGGTTGATTTCCTTAATACAAAGCACGAAACTGAATAGTTTTCAAGAACTACGTAAGAAACCATTCTGTGACAATGAAATACATAAGGATTCATTGATACTAAATCATTTTCCAATCACCACATGATAATAAAAAAGCATGTCAATTCCTTAATCGCCTCTACATGGTGTGTGGGACCCTCGCCATTATTTCTTTCTCACTTTGAGAATAGATCACATGGGATTAGGAATTTCAGAAAAGGGTTTTGCAGAACAAATAGTACATAATTACTCAAGGAATGTTCATCATGGTCCTAAATGAAAGACCCAAAAAGGCATACCATTATCCCTCTCTACATGACATTAAGGGACATGGTTGATGCCTCTTGTGCAGCGAAAAATTGAATGTCCCAGTTTGTCTCACCTAAGAGGAACCATATGATTGGTGATTGGTCTCTGACCACACCCCCATCTTTAGGGACAATGTGCTACTCAATTATTGGAATATCAGGGTACCTAGTGAAACCAAAATCCTTTATCCAATATCTAGTTAAAAAAATATAAAAATGACCCCTATGTCTATAGGCCAAACTATCACATGGGGTTCCATATTCAAGAAATATGAATTGAATGATTACTATTACAATAGGATATGCAGCGACACTAGGATTTCTATACCTAGTTCCATCCATAGTGCCCCTTTTTCACCTTGGTAATTCAACATCCCTATTGTATGAAATAAAAATACATGGTTCCTCTAGAACTACATGTGTCTTGATTCATGAAATTACAGTATAAATAGTGATGTTCAGATCTCTAATAATACTCCCACATAAAATAATCAACTGAAACAATTCACATCTATACCTTTGGGTCATACCTATATAGAGTGATTCACTTTCAATAACTAGATGTTACCTTATTCCTATCATCACATGACACATTGTGATGGATAGATTTGTAATCATGGGTGCAAATACCACAACTGAAAAAATGAACCCCAAATTGAATTAATGGCTTGGTCATACAAGCTCATTTTTCCTATGTTCTATTCTAGTTTACAAATATATTGATTATGTATGTAATATATCATGTGCGTTTTTTCACATTGGTTTCAACGACCTTAACATATGATAATAAACTGCACAGAAAAAGTCCTCACTGTATGATGTAAAACCTACACAGATACCAGCATCCCCCCACTACATGAGATTAAAATATGAAGGACATCACCCATCACCATTACTTATCAACGGAACACAATATTATTACCACATTCAACTAGAGTATGAGGTTTATATTTCATTTTTTAAAGAACCATAATCTGTATGACAAACATCATCTATTTGGTTCCTTAGGTTACCAAAAACCATTCTTCTCAATTGAAATTATACAGAGGTCTCTCAATTTTCCATTCCATTTATGTATAAGGTCTTATACAGTCCACTATGAGAAATCCTGGCCTAGTATAAAAGGGTTTCTAATTATAATGAGACAGATGTCACCAAGGTGGAAAATGAAACCATAGAGTTTTTTGGGTCATTCAATGTAGGATAATCCCATATAATTATTGATAACTGGGGAACATTGAACTGGGATTTAAAACATTTCCATCCCCCACTCAGAGGGATGATGAAATAATCTTAACCTTGCGTATCCAAATTAGGTTCTTGTGTAACATCCCCTTATTAGGTCCACATTTGTCATGACCATAAACCGCATGTGCTTTTTTCAGAGATATACACCCTTATACTCAAGCCTATAACGGTTTAATTCAAATGTTTGTCATCTTATAGAAAAAAAGAAAAAGAATTTACATGTTTCAAACTTGTAAGTTGTGTCTTTTGAAAAACTCAAGTACAATTTTTCTAAACTTTTCATCTATAGTGTTTATTAAAAAATTATGGAACATGTAAAAGGAATTAAAATATCACAAATACTACTCTATAAACCTAGTAATATATATGATAAGATCAGTAGAGCCCTTTTTCCTAGAAAAAGATAGAGTAATGACTTCTCAAATCTCCTCTATACGATAATATATTTTCGAGGATGTGGAAAAACCTTTATGGTTTCCGAAAACTCCTTGAATCATTAATTTTATACACATCACAATTCATTATTTATAGTGCCTCGGGTCCTCACAAGCCTCTCATATCCATTTGAGAAGAAGAGATATATATCTTTTCGGACATGCTATTGATGCATAAGATAATAGATCCACTAGCTTGAGAAATCATTTCCCAATATATAGGGATTTCAAATTTTTGTGAGCCTGATGTCACCACGGTGGAAATAAACACTTAAGAGTGTTTCAGTTCATTGTCGACATGATTATACCATACCTTCCATATGAACTGAGAACTTTGGACCCTAATTTACAATATCAATAAATAACTATTCATGTATATTCTACACACTCATAGTTTTGTCACCATGTCTTATATCCTATCTCTAATAAAGAAAGAGACACTACATTCCAAAAACATTAATGGACCACACCACATGATTTAATACCACAAGGAATAGAAATTGCGCAGGACAATTAATATTTTAACTAACCTAGAATTCATGAATCCTTCCTGTAGAGCCTCCATACATTCCCAACATCATCATATGGATGTATGAGTATTCAAAAATCTTTCACATTCGTTATAATTATTATAGAATATATTTTTATTAACCATACTGCCGATGCATGAGGTCCTATACCCATAAACTAAAGGAATATCCTCCTTGTATGAATGATACTCTAATCATTATATGCTCTAGAAGCACAATGATGGATCTTGGAACCTCTAAGTGTTCTGTCACATACCTAGCATGTCTACCCCATCCCATATTCATAGGCTAAAACTTTTGGGTGATGATTTTCATCACACATACCCAATCTATCCCATCAAACCTAACCATTATATTATTTTTCCTTTAACCATATTATCCTGATAAACATTCCATATACCTTGGAAAATAAAATTGATCTCTGTGCTCTGACATTATATTGATAAAGAAGTGTTTAAACCAACTAGATAGATACATCATGGACCATTATAAAGGTATTGTGGATTATTGTGATCATTAAATCACTATGGTGGAACTCATCACCGCATAGTGTTTTGAAAAATTCATGTTCTATATGCCCCATATTCCATATTGATTAAAATTCGGAGCAAGATGACCTTAAACTACTGCACATCAAAGGGCCAAGCTAGAAGATCCTAAACTACAGTACAAAAAAGATAAGAGATAGAAGTGCATAAAATAAAGCGCATCAAAGGTCTGATATAGATGACCTTAAACTACAACACATCAATGGTCCAAGTGAGAAGACCCTAAAATATAGTATAAATTAAGATCCAATCTAGAAGAACATGAAATACATCACGAAGGTGATCTAGAATTCATTTCCTTATAAAAAATAGACATAATGTTCATTATGATGAAAACTCGATAAAGAAATCATGGGAAAAAGATGAATCCTTGCTTGCTGGTAATGCACTTTGATTATTCTAGGAAATATTGAGAATTTTAAAATTGAAGAGGAACAAAATCTTCTTAGTTTGAAAGCCAATAAGAAGGAGGCCTGAAAAAAATCCAAGTCCATTCTCGCTATGAGTTCCTCCATATGAATCATATGAAAAATATAGGGTAAAATAAATACAGAGATACAATACAAGTGGTTCCCACCATATAGACTTAGAAAATAACATGATATTCTCACTATGTCCCATAACATAGGATAATGATAGAGAATTATCCGAACAAGATGGATATTATTCCTATATAGGAGGGAATTCATGTAAATTTCACAAGAGAAACCTATTCCATGTTATGAACTCAAATCCAAATAAATGGATCTATTTGGTTTTAAACATAATGGACAAGTATCTTGGATGGTCCAAGAAACATATCAACTGAGACATGGATCTCTACCTAGGATTTCATCGAAAAAAATGACTCTCATATTCCTACATATGATATACATATTCATAAGCACATTCATCATAGATTTATTTATCAATGATCATATTATTCTTTTGGATTATTTTGATATGAATACTAATATATTTCAAAACCACATAATATTTGATTCCCATTATCATGGGATTAATAGCAATGTAAAAGTACCATAATTTGGATCTAGACACATGTTATTTATTACAATATATATATTATATTTTGATATTCATAAAAATTAAAATTTAGGGGTATTCATACCCCAAGCTAAAACTACTTACTGTTTCAGATTCAGCCAAGAAATCATGGTCAAAAGTCTCTTATGAATGGATATTCAGATTACCTAGTATAATAGTCAAGATTTATCCTCAATGGAATTAAAATATTAAATATTTTAAGATATTTATATATTTGGAAAATTTATATATTTTTTCCTTATAATCAGATTCTTTTCATTACGAATGAATCTTATTCTGGGGGGCATTGTTGGAACCAGTAACTATGAATCTTTCAGTTTTCAATCAATGATCTGAGAAGTATGAAGTTTGTTCAAATCATTGAAATAATTTTTTTGATGACCATGGAAATGTAATACATATAGTCTTGGGATTTGGATTAAGGCATATAAATTGGGTCCTTGTTTCACTCATCATACAATTTAATTCTGAGAAGTTAAGGAGTTGAAATTTTTAAAAAATATGGCCATGCAACAACTATCCAAGAAAAGAATCAACCATATGAAGATGTGGGACGTGTGTTATCCATGATAAAAGGGATCAAACATATAAATTAGGTGGATAGAATAATTTAATCGTGCCTATAATAATTTGGGGGGCCCATGTATAGGTCCCATGGTGCATGAGACTAGGGCCATGCATAGCTTGGGCTAATAACCTGCACGGCCAAAGATCGAGTGGCTGTGTGTGTAGTTGGAGGAATAAGTAATGAAACCCATTATTTCCTCAAATAAATAGAATCTAGGACATGGATTATATTCGTTAGGGGAGAAGGTACATTATTTTGATGTGAGATATCATTTCAACGTGTTCTACTAGCATGACCAAATCTTGAACACACTATCAATTAACCTGCTGATATCACCCATCTACTTCTGTCATGTGCATCATTTTTTCCGATTTGAGTCAATATCAGGCTTCATAAATCTCAATTCAATGATAGAGAGAGTGATAAATCTACATTAAACCTCTTGCTCGACTATATCTCTCTTGAACTCCTAGTTCGATATGGAATCTCGAAGTTGGTCACATAATTACTCTGTGATATCTGTGACTAAACCATCCTATTATTCGGCGAATTGAAAAATATATATTTTAACCAAGTCGTAATTCGATTATAATTCAGTACTTATTTTAATTCCATGAGTGCTACCACTAGCACTCAAATCCATATCATGATCATTCTTTGATCATTTTATCAAAGTAATGATAATCGATGGGGTTTTTGTGATATGGTTACAACCATGATGCCTTCCACCATTGGAATGAATTTTAATAGGAAGTAACATATATTAACCAGGGTCTATCAATAGAAGAAATAGAAGATAAATAAACATTAAATCATTATAGGTTTGTTACATAAAGTGTGAATATCATATATGTTTCCTCGTGGCCATGTGATGTCTATATGGAAGTCACCATCACCTCAAAAAAACATGTAGCATTCCCACCATGAGAGAGGTTGATGCATTAGGCCTAGTTTTCCTATAAGTACCCTTGATCCCATTTAAAATAGACAAAAACTCAAGTGAGAGTAGAGGGAGAAGAGGAAAATAAGTAAGGTAGAGTTGAAGATAATTCTAGTGATCACCGATAGAGAATGGCTTCATGTTATTTCGATATCCCATCACATGATATATTGAAGACACGTTAATCAATTCAAGAACTAATAGTCATGAAATTATTGGTCCATTTGAGGTATTAAAATGATCACGTGATTCCCCATTAGGTAGGAAACCTCACCACGTGTAACCTTCTTCTTTATGGAAAACCCCGGTATGAACCCCTTATGAGTGTTTGATAGACCACTTTTAGGCATATAGTTGGATCACATGGTGTAATGAGTGATACAAACTCATCTTCCATGGTCGTATAGTTCCTCGGTTGTAAAAAATCCATATTCTAGTGTCCAATGGAATACAACATTGAAAATCCACCTTGTGGTGTCATGAAACCTTAATATCATGAGGCTATTCTACTCAGGATAGAAGTGAAGACATTGGGAGTTGCACCCCCATAATGTTCCATGAATTCTTATTTAGGATGTAGTGAAAACCATGTCCATAAAACATAGAAATCTATATACATTCATCCTGTGATGTCACAAACACTAAATCTCACAAAGCCATGAGTCCCCTTCCTTGATGATTTTTTCAAACAATTGTGGTCATGGATTCCTTTGTATAATGCACCCTCATGGTTAAATGACATGATGGAAGAGACCATTACGAGTCCCTATTTGGAGGAATGAAAATCGCATGAGAGAAGGAACTTCATGGGAACCTTCTAAAATGTAATACATGATCACAAACATATGATCATGCAAGGTTTCACCATTTTCTAGGATAGCCTAGATAAACATCCCCAATACTGACACTCCTAGTATGTAGACTTGAATTGGAGATCACATGTTCCCTCAGTTTTGTGGTACAAGGTGTCTTCATGTCTCATGATACATGAATGCATCCTTGGACATGGCCACCTAAAAATGTAGTATCCCCATGGGAACTCCCATCATGATAGGAAGATGATGAGTATTCAGAACACATATGTCATGTAGTCTGTTCATGTGGTGTACACCCTCATCAATGTATATTTCCTCAACCAATAGACACACATAGGGTCGAATAATCCATCGTAAGACCACCCTCAATTTCTTGTGAGTTGCATGAACTGGAACCTCCAAACTGTGCCATAATGTGTACAATTATCCATATGTGTATGGTCATCACACCCAAATAAGAGACCTTATATTTCAATGATTACCATAGGATATCTGGATTTTGAATAATCCACTATCCATATACTCTCCTTACATAGGTATTTTTCCCATATGAACTTGATGCATGATCCCTTTGGTCATTTTTTCTACACTTGGATGGGAAAAAGATCAAAGACAAGTTCATGAGACCATACTATATGAGTAGTTTATGGACACGTGATCATAAAAATATTCATTTATCTCATATTATAATTATTCAATGTTGAAAAAGTATCATTATTCTCAAGACAGTCATAGGAAAATTATTATAAATCATGAGAAGCACCATAGAGTTGGCCACCTTGGTCATGTGACGAAATACTAGGAAATTATCTTTTATCATAAAAATGAGTATTTGACATGATGACAAAATCATATGATTACACATTGACAAGTCACTATTGTAATGGTATAGTCCACAAACATTTCTATTCAATCATGAGACAATTTTTAAACATCCCCACTTTTATCATGTGTAAGACCCCAAATATGTGTGTTGTGATTATGCAAATACATAAAAGGCATTTCAATTGATTAGGAAATCCCCTAAACATAGATGATTTGATTATATGAAGGCATCTCATGCACATAAATTGACCAGGAATGACCCTATATATGACTTATATGATTATACAAATTCATCCATGGAATTTCAATTGATCATGAAAGCACCCCTAGATGTGTTTTCCTTGTTAGAAATATGTGCCTATGTATCACGCAGAAAACCACGAAATGTCAGGAATATAGTTACGATATGTCCAAAAGACACTTATGATATGCCTAGAAAAAATTCAACACATGATAGAAGAATTCTCTAGGAAATGTCCACTTTTTCTAGTAGACCCACATTGACCCATTCCATGTGGACCTCATCCAGTAAACGTTGTCCATGTTACCATTTTTTAAGAGAAGTGTCTTTGATGGGCTAGGATTATGCACTAACGTAACACTACAAATGTCTTGCGCTCAGACATATCATTCATGGTCATCACCATCTATCAATAATCCATCATAGGATAATGTATGTGTATATCATAGGGCATCCACATCATGTAATCCCCAATCAATGAACATCCTCAGTGCATAAGTCCTAACTAAAAACATAATATAATATGTCCTATATAAATTGGGGAACTTTTGTGTGCATTACATAGTCAATAGAGAATCTATCGTTCTCTAATACCTTAACATTCATGGATCCTTTTGGATGACCATAGTGTCTCCTATCATTATAATCCACCTTATCTCATTAGCGGGTTAAGGGATAAGTGACCTTAAAGAAATCTGATTCCTACCACAACTGAGATACATTGGACGCCATCCTAAGGCCCAAGATCTAATCTGCATTGACTTTGACATACATATCTTTTTTTTTGTGACATTAAACCATCAATATCACTCTATTTTTATGGGATGATTACTCTTCTTAATCCATCAGTGTATGAGAAGTAGGATAAAACACAAGCATCATTTTATGTATTAGTCCCGACCATTCCCCCAGGTACCTCAATCCCATCAGTGGGTTTTGTATGAACCTAACAATTATGACATTTATTCTTGTTATAAAAAATGATATGTAGAATTCATAAAAAATTATTGATCTCAAAAACATATTCTCCATGAGATGGGTAATCAAATCTCTCAAAGGGAAACATTTTTATGTAAGCCCCATATAGATACTCTCTCCTAAAATGTATTCAATATATGTAACTATCATGTTTCTCACACTAAGCATGGATCACATAGTATTAGAAAATGTAACTTATTATAATGAACTCACGTTGATAATTTTCATAGTGTGGGATCGTCACCATTGGGATGTATGTTTAATTACTTTTCAACACTGCTCAAAGGGACATAAGTCATGACCCGAACATTTATGAATAAAATTTTCATTATTTTTACTTATGGATATAGAAAATAGAATAACTATTTTTTATCTCCAATTGGATTTAAATGACAGTTATGTATCTTTAACATTGATAATATTGTATTTGAAAAGTGATCATATGGCTTGTTTAAATATAGGGGTTTAACAGATCTTTTAAATATACAAAGGAAGTGATGACCTCCACCTTTAGTATCATTCCCTATGAATCCCATTTATTAGAACTTATGTGGGAGATAACATTTCTTGCATTTTTCTAGGACCAAACTAAAACTGTGATCCAACAACTTAAGCATGAGAGAAACCATTTATGGGAGAAGTTCAAGCTCATTGATATCACGGCCAAAACCATGTACACCAAGCGGCCAAAATAAAGACCCACCATCACATACCATACTCTTAGGGCGTATGAATGTTTAATAAGGGATATGTATCAAGACCAAAGTATTATTATTATGTACATTATTTTTTATAGAATAATTAACATACTTTCATTATATTATTGTTACTTTGTAAATTATTTTTAAAGAAAAAATAATATTTTATTTTGATATTCAAATTCAATTAAGAAATATATTGTGATGAATTAGTGGGTTTTCTAAATAAATATTATTTCAATAAAATATTATCATTAATTTACTTTTATTAAATATAAATGATCATATAATTTTTGTGAAGTCATATGTAATTTTTATTATATGTGGAAAACTATTTTGGTAAAAACCCATCAATTTTCATTACATTTCATTTTTATTTTAAATGTGAAAATTCACATATCTTGAAAATGATTTAGATACTGTTATTGGAACAAGGATGTTGAAATTATCCAATGGTTAATTTTTCATAATTTTCTTAGACATTTGATTATTTGGATAAAAATATAAATACCGTATAAATATATAATGTGTTTTATGACATTAAAATGACATAATATTGATGTAATGAAATACAATAAAATGTATATTCGGCCAAATAAATGTTTTAACTTTTAAATATTGTGATTTTTGATTAGTATTATTTATTGTATAAAGCCTTAGGGAATCCATCGAGACTTATAAAATATTTTATGATTTTAAAATAACTTCTTTGATAGTGTGACTCAACTACACATAACCAAGGTAAATGTTTTAAGATTATCTTCCCTTGGACTTATAAAATAATTATTTACACCCCCCTTTAGAAGTAAACATTGTCAAAATCCATGGGACAGTTTTTGGTTTTGAATATTTTATTGTGTAGTGTCCAAAAACAAGATAATAATAAATTCCCCATCCAATCCTATATAAAATCCACAATGAACCCATTATTCTTCCCTCAATATCCTTGAATCTCATACACACTATTTTCACTACTTCGTATAGTCCTCCCATGTCACTATTATGCTCCCAAGAAGCCTCACATAAGCCTTTGCAGTCACATATCAATGTAAGCTATATTCCACTCTCCTCTTTTATCAGGAACTCGTTTTATGATATTTTCTATAATTTGAACTTCCAAAAGTTGGGTTATGTTCATACATACTATCATTATCTTCCATTTAATTTATAAATAATTAGATACTAATTTCACTCTCATTAATCCATCCACATAGAACTATTACTAGGATAAAATGCAATTAGATATTTCTCTCTCTCCTCTTTTTATCAAGCACTTGATTTATGATATGACCTTAAATTTCCAATTTCATAAGTTGGGATACATTCATACCTATACCAATTAATTTTAATTTCATGAATAAATTATTAGAGACCAATTTATCTCTCAAAATCCCATTTTATGAATTTATAATTGATTCGGTTATGCAGCTTAAATTTCACTACTATTTTCGATGCCAAAATCATCATGTAGTGAATAGCATAACCATTTCTCTATGAAAATTATTCACATTATGCTCACGTACTTACTGATTCAGGAATTATATTTATGTATTCCACATTTCTTATTTATTTTACAGATTATGGTGTTTAATTAATCCATGTTTTATGATCAATTAGAATAATTATTCATTGAATTAAATTATTTTGAAGGGTGCACCATAATAGTGCTCCAATGAATTAAGTAATGATTATTATCATGATATTCTATTTCCAATGAGGTTTTAATCATTGAAATTAATGTAAAATTAGTTTTTACTCATACTAATTCAAGTGAAATGATGGATTACTCAAGAAAACCTATGTGAAATGTGCATTAGATCATGCTAATATCTTGTTGTATGTTATTTCCACATTTCCTTGTTATGATTATCATGATTTATCTTATATTAATGTTCATGTTCCTTTTATGTTACACTGATATTCCTATTGTATAACATGTATTTTCTTCCTCATGTTTTTACATATTTATTCCCTTATATTAATTTATATCTCACCCATGTCTTATGTATTTCTTTACCTTATTCCATGCAATGTAGTATAAAGGAATATTATGATAATGTAAAAGAGGTTTTCAATAACAGTTTTATTTCATATACTAAGTTGTAATGTAATGTTCTTATTCCCCAAATACACTAGCCTCTAGATCATCTGAGTTGTATTATATGAATGTTTATGTAATAAATTATGTTTTAATATGTGAAGTTCCATGGATTGAATAACAACTAATGGGGGGGGGGGTTGAATCAATTTTTCTCTTTTTATACATTTCAAAACATCTAGAAAATTAACCCCTAAACCAGGTAATATTTATTTCATTATAAACATTTAGTAAATAATTATTCTCAAAAATAAATGAATGATAGAAAAGAACAAATGATTTACGTGGTTCAGCCTTAGTGTGAGATCCTATGTCTTTTCCATAGCTTATTCAGTGACTCTTTGGAAATCCACAATTAATAAGAAGTAAATAAAATTTGTTCTAACTACCATTAGAAACATAACATCTATTAATAGGAAATATTACACCGACTCACATTAGTTTTCAATGTTTTCCTGTTAAACAATTGAGTGGAATAAATGTATAATTTTTTTGTTGAATATGCTCCACAAAAGCTTAGTCTAAATCCTCTATATTGTAAGATGGAACTGATTTATTTCTACTAAAAAACTGAATAAAAATTTTATTCAATCAGGTGGAATTTTTTAACTTCTAATTCTATAGAGCTCTACCATTTTCTCATTTATAAATGATACAAATTAACAAATCATCTAATCATGTGTTTATAGGAATGTCAGAAATCAAAGGTGGGAATCTTTAAAACATTCCCGCTTCCACACATCTCAAAATATTTAAAAATCATTCAAATTGAATTTTCAATCATTGAAATATCCAAACATTCGTATATTTCTCTGAGATTTATGAAAGTTTTCAATTCATATTTTACTCCATCAACTCTTCATATCATCTTCAATAAGATAATTTGGGATCTTGGTTCCATTTTTTTCAAAATGTTAGTTCTGATTTCTAAAGAATGTTTGTTCATATTTCTATAGAATGCTCATTACTATTAATCCAGAATGATGAATTTGATATTACCTGAAATTCAGTTGTGTTTTTTATAAAATCTTGGTTCTGATTTCCTCAACATAATGGTTTATATTTTCTCAGAATCTAGGTTATTATTTTTTTTCGTAATCTTGGTTCTGAGTTTGTCCAAAAAAAATGGTTCCAATTTTCTTAAAATCATGTTTATGTTTTTCTCAAAAAACTAGTGTTGATTTTCTCAAAATGTTGGTTTTTATTTTTATATGAAAACTAGTTCTTATATTATTAGAAAACTGGTTATTATTTTCTCATAATCTAAGTTGATCTTTTTTAAGAAAACTGGTTCCGATTTTCACTTAATATTAATTTTGATTTGTTCAAAATTATCATTCCGATTTGATCATAAAATTCGTTCTGAGATTCATAAAATCCTAGTTACTATTTTTCTATGAAAACTGGTTTTGATTTTAGTTGAATAATGGTTCTATTTTTCTTTGAGTCATGGTTCCTTTTTTAACATAAAACTAGTTTCAATTTTCACAGAAAACTGGTTCCAATTTTCTCAGAATAATGTGTCCAATTTGTGAAAAACGATGGTTGTGGTTTGTGAAAAATGATGGTTCTGTTCTTCTCTAAAAAAAATTGATTCAATTTTTTTCTTCTTTTCAGTGATTCTTATTTCTTCAAACACCTCTACTATTCCTTCAAAAGAATTTTTTACGAATGTTTTCATGATTTGTGGCTAATTCTTGATAAGAGAAGAATCATCTGATTTACTTTATAATTTTTGGAACACATTCCACCTTATAACTTCTAAATCATCATCATCATCCTATTTCAATACTCTTCTACAAAAAAGGACTTCTTCATTCAACAATTTTTTTCAAACTCATAAAATTATTTATTTCATTGATTACGGTAAAGAAAAACATCCAAAAACCAACGAAAAATTCTTATTGAAAACCAAAAACATGTTTTCATAAAAAAAATTTTGTTTTCAACAAATACAATACATAAATTAAATAACTTATTCAATGTTTCTTCAATCACCCCTTTGGATTTTTTGACAACTGCCATTAAAAAAAATTCATCTGTCATTAGTTTTTCTCACAACATAACTTTTGTATTCAAATCTGGTGTTTGAAAATTTATCAAAACATAGCTTTTATTAGAGGTGAGTTGCCTTAAACCACACTATTAGATGATGTTATCTTTTTGAAGGAATTTTATCCCTTAATGGAAATAAAATTTTACAGCCATGTAATGATAAAATCCCCCTTACTTTTATCTTTTTTTCTCTAACTTTTCTATTCCTCTCTCATTTTCTATTTCCTCTATACCCAATTATATGACAACCTCAACTCCAAATTCATCAAAAAATCTATTTAATAACATCTTACATAGTAAAAAATAGTTACAAACTCTCCCCCTTTTTCAACATAATCCAAAACACAGTGGGGGATAATCTTTATATATTTTGGAAAGATATGGGAGGAGGCTAAACATGGAGTTTCATTATTAATTAAATAAACTTTTCCATTAACATTTATTTTATAAAGATATTAGTAATATTATGCTTTGTTGAGATGAAATCAAGAAAAAAAACTCTAGATGAAACCTTATCTTTTATAAAGATAAAATATAAATCAATATATTTTTTCTTGAATGTTTTATAGGATTTTTAGGAAGACAAATTTTACTTGGAATAAAACATTGTATCTTTAGTGCTTTATATACAATGACATTCAAATCATCTTCTGGGACATTCATCCATAAAATTTGAGTAAAATCCTTAGTACCTAAAATATATTCAGATTCTTCAATGATCAATGTTATAAAAAATTGTTTCTCACTAAGACTACCCATAAAATATTCAGCGATGAAAAATGTTCCTCCCGATGTTTAATTTAATCATTATAATCTTCATCTCAATCAACATCAGTATCATCATGAAAATCCATCTCATTATTTATTTTGTTTAACAACCCATATTAATTTGTTACTTTGAAATTTCTCATAATACTATATGATACCAGCATATGTCATTCTGTAAGATTACATTGAGACCTGGCACATAAAGTCACAACATATAAAATATTAATCATTGAAGATGGAACGTAATTAATATTTCCTATTAGCTTTTGATAGTCTTTCTGATTCACACATATTATATATTCATATTTTCTCAACTTTTTCCTCATTGAAATGTGATTTGAAACTGTTTTTGATTATTCAATCCAAATATATATTAGAAACACCTTGGCATACGTTTCTTGGTATATGAAAATTTATTTATCCTTTTTTTAATCTAGTAATCCATGATAGAATATTAATTCTCCCTACATTTTCATTGCAATGTTCTGTTTCATATCATTAGAAAACTCATCACAAACCTTTTCATAAACCATAGATAAAATTATATCATCATCATAAATGATTATAATTAATGTTCTGGAGTCATCATCTTTTACATAAAAGTTTCTATCAACTTTTCCTTTAGAATATTTCATCATTAGAAAAAAAATCATGAAATGAATACCAATATAATTAAGCTTGTTTCAACCCATATAAAGCTTTATTTAATTTATAATCTTTGTTTTCATACTCATCAACTAAATCCCACATGGTTTCTAAATTTAAATTTCATACATAGTCTCATCATTTATGAAAGATGAATTTACATTCATCTGATAAACATTGTATTTAAAATACAAAAACACAACAAGATACATTCGAATAGTTCTTATCCTTGTAATGAGAGAAAAGTATTAATCAATATACATTCCTTTCACATTCACATATCCCTTACAAACTTGACTTGCTTTGTTTCATTAAACCCCTCTATACTAATTTACATTCCCTCTATAAAACCACAAGGTTTAGAAAACATTTTTCTATCCATGGAACGAGATCCAATGTTTAATTCTTCTAAATATGATCCAATTCTCCATTAGTAGAATCAATCCATTTTTTATGCCCAATATCAATTGAAATTGATTCTGGTTCATCTTTTGAGATATGTGAAGTCTGATTTTCTAATCTCCACTGACCTCTGGTATAAACTAGAACCTTCTAATTCCCAATAATGTTTTTATATTCAACATGTTTTTGTATAGTATAAAATTTTAACAGTTATATCATTACTATAATTTCATCATCACACAATTATTCAGAATCTTGATATTGATTTGTTGAATTACATTCACTATGGTTGGGAATATCCACTTTTTCGTCCTTATCATTCACAACAACATTAGTGACAGAATTTTTATTTTCAATTACCATCACATCAAATGAGTTGAAAAACATTTTTAAACGTTTCTCCTAACAGTTTTAACTCCTCCCATTTGAGGAATAACCCATGAATGTTCCTTCCATAGCATTCTCATCAAATTTCTCACATCTTGATTTTTATATTTTAGAAAACATGGACTTTCGAAAAAATTAATGTATTGCAGTTAAGGTTCCTCTATTATACCACATTTCATAAGGAGTCATGTTGGTTTCCAGTCTCAACAAGAATCTATTTTGAACATGTACAACAGTACTAATAGATTATCTCCAAAAGAATATTGAATGTATGTATTCTTTTAACATACCTTTTCCCATTCCCACTAGGATTATATTAATCGTTTCTAATACAACATTTTATTATAGAGAATAGGGAGCACTATACAGATGTTTGATACCATTCTTTCTGAGATATGTTTTAAAAAAAATTGTTTCTCAATTTAGTACCATTATATATTCATATTTTTTTTATGGAAACCCACAATTCATTATCATCATCTTTTCTAAAGAATTTGAACCTTTCAATATACTCTTACATGTTCTCCATGAAAATGATGTTTTTATCCAAGTGAAATCATCAATAAAAGAGATAAAGTATAAATCCCATTTTGTTGATTGATTTCTCATCAGCCCACATTGATCGGAATGAAAAAGATTAAGTGGTCTAATAAATGTAATCTTGACTCTTTTATGACTTTTCTTTTTCATTATTCCTTTCTAGAATGTAATACAAAAATATTCATCTGTTATTTTAAATTCATGAAAATTCTATGAAGAATCAACATTGGAATGATTATTCATGTTTTTATCCATGGTGGCTATGCCATTTGTGACACAAGTTATTTTCATCTTGAGCACTAATGAAATAAAATATATTGAATTTTTCTTTTTGAATGAGATTCCCACTAGTTCATTCTCCTTTTCTAATTACAATTACATCATTCAAACTTTTGATGATTCAAGAATCATTTCTAAAGATTATCACATTCCCTCATCAGAATGTTGATATACACTATGTAAGATATGTTTTATCCCATAAACAAGTAAAACATACATAGATTTCAATTTCTCTGCTTCAATGTCAACCGTTTTGATTCATCTAATTTTTAATGAACTATAATTTCAAAAAGTAACCTGTCCTCCATCACATATTTCAACATGTTCCAAGATATTTTTTCACCTATATAATGTGAAGAACAAAAACTTTAAAAAAATCCATGGTTTTTTCCTCTTACATACTTTCAAAGTTGTCTCACCCACAAAAGTACTTTCCTCAACTTTCATCTTTTAGATTTCTTTTCATTTATATTATCTAAAAATTTTTCTAGAAGGTGTTTCATCGATATTTTGGAATGATCACCAGACTGATCACATATCTCAAAAACATCTTCCATATATTCAAATTAATTCATTGTCAGAATGTTTCTGACATCTTGAGAATTTACCTTTTCATCTTTCTATGAGTTAGGAATGTTACAAGTTATTCATTCACTATTTCTGCCACTTTTCTCAAAAAATATTCTGGTTAGAGATAAATTGTGCCAAAAATTATATTATATCTTCCCATAGATTCTAAAACACTAGAAATATCCATGAAATCATGATATTCTATTTAAGAAATAATTTTCTCCAAATAAACATTGTTGAGGTTGGTAACTTCTTTTAGATCTAACATGATGTGGATGTGGACTATCTTTTCTATTGAGTGAGTTTTCTACTTTTATATAATTGCTTATTTTATCACATCATTTCTTCACCTAATATTTTTAAATACATTTTACATACATTGATATGTTAAAATAATCATATGATACATTATTTTTCATAGGAGATGATTTCACCCGATTCTTATATTGAGCCTTCTCGCAAACTTTAGAAGTCTCATCCTTTACATCTGATTATTTTTTGGAATTTTCATTCTTATTATTCAAGTTACATTCATAATTAAGAAGTTTTGAGTGAAAATTGGGGAACACTTCTTCTATAGCTTCCAGCTTCTTATTAAGATCTTCAATCATCTCTCCCTATTAAAAAATTCTATTTTTGTAGCAGAAAATTTGTTGAATGTATTCATCATATAACTAGTTGAAATATTTTCCTATATCAATTACTTCTCCATTATCTTTATTCATTAAAATAATTTTTTTCTGGATAGTTTTTTTTAAGACATGAAACATGATCATTTTTGAGCTGATACTCTCTATAAGTTTATTTACCACCTTCGTCATACTCTGAGGAATCTAGTATTTTCTCAACCTCTACAATGAATGTTATGAATTTATTTGATCATTCATATTTATATTAATTGTTTTTAATTGATTCAAAATTAACTTTATTACTCAACATACTTATATTGTTTCCTATAAACTTCTTTTTGTATCTATTGTAATACATTTCATCCTTATTAATTTTCTTCCACTTCATTCATCGAGGTTTTTCATCGTAATAAGGTCAATAATATCCATATTTCTTATTGGGGAATTCATTGAGATGTGTCTAATTCCACCTAACCGAAAATATTTGTGAAGAATTTTACCACCATGCATTCCTCTTCCTCTTCATTAGTTCATGGATATGGTAGAAATTATTTTTCTCATTTATCTCATTATATTCAATTTCATCGAACTCACAATGATCGGCTTCATCAACATCATTGATTTTCATCTTTCTCATGAATTTAAAATCCATTTCATATTTGATGTTTATTTTAATGATTAGAGCCTTCCTTATTTCATAAGAAATATGAATGTTCTTCAATTCATCAATAGATAAATCATCCATATCCAATAAAAAATAAATTTTTGAATCAAACATGACCAGAATGTTTCTTATATGATTATTCATAACTATATAATATTTTTAGAAATCTATGGATCCTAGGATATTTCAAAAAAAAAATCATTTACCCTGGTGAAGCATTCATCAATTGTTTCTTCATCCCTCTTTCTAATGTCTTCATATATAGTATGAATTATTTATAAATATATCCAAATTAATATGGATACGAAACTATTAAAATCATTTCATATGCTTAAAATTTATAATTTTCGTGTTCAAAATATTTATTATTACCATTAATTTCGTGAAAATTGTAAATATTTTTAAATATGATTTCATATAAAAGATATTTTCTCAGTAACCTTTTTAATATTTTACTATTATGTTTATAAATTTTAATACGTGAACTGGAAAATAATAAAATCATTTTTTGATTTATCATAGTCATATTAGCTTAAATTGAATTTTTGATATTTCATTTGAAATAATTAATTTTTGGTCAGTTATTAAAATATTGATTTTTTAATGTCATACCTTTTATGAATTTTATTATATAAATAAATTTAAATGTTTTGAAAAATTTCTAGAAAAATTATACATTATAAAGTATTCTAATTTTTTATATACTATGTAAAATTTATAAACCTATAATCAATTTTTTTGAAGTGTATATTAAGGGATAATTAAAACTATTTTTGAATTATTTAAATAAATTAATTATAAAATTATAAAATGATGTTACCGATTAATTTTACATTTAAATAAATATTTTTTTCAATAAAATTATTTATTTTAATTTCAATGATAAATATGAATATTTTTTACTTAAAAATAAACCTTTTCAAAATATGGTTTTATCATGTTTATGTTCTAGGGTAATGAATATTTTTTTTATTTATAGAAATTTAATTTGATAATGTTATAAATATATTTATGATAATATTTTAATCAGGATATATTATATTATAATATATTTTTTTGTTTAAAATTTTGATTATTATAATCATTTCTTATTACAAAAATAATTGTGATACGATTGGTTTATTTTTTATATTTTATTAATACAAAAAAATTGTATGTAATCATTCAAATTGAAATATATTAAAAAATAACTCTGAGAAGATGTATAGACAAAAAAATAAATATTTCTACAATCATATAATTATTAATCGTTACTAATAATAATAATAATCCATAATTATCTACATGTATTTTCTACAGAAAATATTTTTCCTACAAATTAAATATTTAAATTTTAATAATAACTAAATAATATTAAGAAAATTAATTTTATAAAATTGTTCTAAAATTTAGTACCATAAAACAAAAAAAATTATATTTGGGTTATTGTATACCTTTATTAATAGGTAACATCAGATAGCGAAAATGTTACCACTTTTAAATGTAAAAAAAGGTAAAACAAATGAAATAATGGTGAAAACCATAAAAAAATTTAAAAATTTGGTGAAAAAATGGTTGTTTATTTATTGATATAATGAATCAATACACTGAATAATTTTGAAACATTTAATCTATTTACTATGGAATCTGTCGTGTAATTATTTAAAAATGATATGTATTTCCAAAATCATCCCTTCACTGCCCCATATAAAAGGATGAAACTTACACGAATCAAATATACCCTTATCCAAATGATTCCTACTTGAAACTCTACACTTTTATTCTACCTAGAATTCTATCCCATATAAATAATCCAAAATTCAATCATATCTATCCTAAGCACATCAATTTGAAGGGAAATTTATATGGAAAAAGAAATTCAACAACAATATTAAATGACTTCAATAAAAATAAATGGTCATGGTAATATACTTAGTAACTTAAACACATTTCATTGAGTTAAGAAATTTTTGGCATAAATTTCATTTTTCCACAGTTTTTTTTTATTTTTGATAATTTTTTTTATTTTCGGGAAATGCTTTTTTGAACCAATTCTATTTCTATGAATGATTTTACTTCCATGTATCATGAAAAAGATGATATTTTTTGAATGGATACTCATAACAATGACTTTTATAACGAAAAAATCCAAATACTTTCAAAAGATAAATTTAATTTATTTTTTTTTAATTTTCATTAAATGATCTATCACTAATAGTTTTTTTTTCATGGTCCACCATATACAATACTTTTATTATGTGAATTTTTAGTGAGATCATGTTTTTTATATCAAGCCATTTAGTTAATAATTTCATATTATATATTTTAATTTATTTTGAAATCAATTTTACTTTCATGGGATCCTTATAAAACATGAATCATTTTTATATTTTAATGTTATATGAATTTTTTTTCCAAGGGTCATTTGAGTGGTGATTTGGAAATTTATTGAATAAAATTTAATTTCCATTGAATTTTATATTATGGGATGATTATTTTCATGTGGCACATGAATTTATAGATTATGAGATGTGTGGTAGATATATTTTCCTCTTATTTATTTTTGAAAGGCTTGTATCTAATGATATTGAAATGTTATGTGAACTAGTTTTCATTTATCTTGTTTCAAAAAGGGTGAGTCTCATAGATTTTAGATCTACTCATAATTTTCTATGTGAATAGGTTAGTGGCTAGACAAGATCACAATGTCTAGAAATCCTAGGTTTATTATTATGATACATTGTTTCCAATGGTCAATGGATCAAGTTATATTATTTATGGTTTTTTATATAGAATTGTTAAAATTGATAATTTTTGAGATATTGGGAATATCTTTCATGATTAAACTTAAAAAATATTATTTTATATTACTATATTGATGTTTTAGTCATGTTTCTGATCTAACCATTATATCCCTTATTATAGTATCCCTTACTAAACATTTAACACCACCCATTATTTTATATTAAATTACCTAGTATTTTATGTGTATTAAGTCTAATGGAATGCCTATGTGTGGTCTTAGATTATGATGAAATGTTCATATAATTTTAAATAATTGTTTTTCTGATTATTGTCAATAAGAAACTAAACCATCAGATCCTTGGTTTATGAGACTATTTATGGATGTAATAATTATTAAATTTTATAAATTTTTATATCTTTATTTTTATATTGCGAAACATCATTATAATACTAAAAATTAGGTTTTAAATACTTACACTAATGATTTTATTTATATGGAATCTTTTTACTATGGAACAAAAATTGTACATGATCTATTTTCCAACATCATGTTATTCATTCCCAAATTAAACATTTAATAATTGTTTCATCACACATGATATAGAATTTCATATTTCATAAATATAAGTATATTATACACTAAAATAAGGGTAACATTTTTTTCCATCATATTCAATTACATTATAATTAGTAATAAGCTTGTTGACATACTAAAATTATGATATACTATACATGTTACTTGTTTAAGATCTATATGATATCAATTTAACAATAGGGAAAACAAATGTTTTCAACTTCATACATGATTAAAATAATAATTTTCTAATAGAATAAAATGTGAAGCATAATATTCATTGCACTAATTTTTTTTAATCATGAAATGAATAAGTTGAATCATGTATTAAATTTCAAGTCTCAACAGGTTGGAACAATCATGTTCATAATTTTTCCAGAATTCATAATAAAAAAATCAATATCCATATTTATAGTAAACTTCAATCTCATGAAAGATTCATATAATGATAAAAACTGTAAAAAAAGTATTTAAAGACACATTTTAATGTCATACAATATAATTAATATAGAATAACAAAGATGTTAACCACGATTTGAAAATTGGATAGATTTATTGAAGATAAAATCTAAAGAATTGACAATTTTTATCAATATGAATTATTTTTATTTTTAATCATTTAGAGATAAAATTAACTGAAATAACATACTTGCTTTGAATTTTTGACACTCGCATACAACATTTAAATGTACTAGTAATAAAATAATAATTTTATCAAAAAACTATGGGTCAATTTATTCCAGTGATGATTTTTAAAATTTGATAGATCATCGAAAAGAATTCTAGTCACCTTACAGGAACTACATAATATAAAAAACCTGAATGGTTTTTTTGATATGTCCTGACACATGATCATGATTCTAGTTGAATAGATGTAATGCCTAGAACACCAACTTTCATGAAAATTATAATACTCTTTATAATTGATTCAAAATATTCATTTTATCATGGTAGTAAGATAACTATTAATGGTAACATGATTCTTAAGGTATTAAAAATTTAGTATTTAGTCCTAAAAATACACTATACATGATTTAGGGACAATTTTAAAAATTAAGAAAACATGTTAGCATTCTATATATTCAAAAAATGTAAATAAACTAAATTCATAATGACTCGTTTTATAATTGGAAAGCTAATAACACATTCAAGTATCAATATATTCTCAAAAAAATATATTATTCCAATTAATCATCAGTTTATACTCTTCTACTAGGTCATGCGACCCATTTAGAAACCAATAAAACTCCATTAGAATCTACAACGACGGAACGATAACAGAAACATGCATAAAATTTGAATATTTATTTAATTAATATAATTTTACCTTCCCAAAACAACCATGTTTAATCATAAGGGAAATCAATCATGATTCATGTACCTTTACTAGCTCTATAAACTAATACAGAAACCACATTGTCGGGTTTTTCAATAAGTATAAAGTCCTAACATCATATCACAAGGGCCCCTAAATACCATGTCTTAGTGAGTATCCATTTTTATCACACATCATTGTCCACTGAAATCATTTCCCAACCAACCCATACAATCGTCAATTGTCCCAAACATCAATCAATACATATTGTCTTAACGAAAAACTTTAATACTACTATATTGAAATCCCCTACCTCCAATGGATCCCCTCATAGGTCAGCTATGATAAAATAGAAATTACAAACTCAGATATTTACCTTTAGTAGGCCATGAGTTGGTGATTTGTATCAAAGGTATGAAATTACACATATGGAATGAATTACCCTTAGTAGTAATCAATGGATTATAACATAAGTTATCATCCTCGATAAAGGACTATAACATTATATAATTGAAATAAAACAAAAAAACCTCATTGTACGTTCAATTAATAAAAAATACCTAAATAAGAACAAAAAAATATAATCCATATCATAGAGACATAACATAATATCAAGTATATATTATACAAATATCTCGATCGGTCATAAAATTTCTCCTAGAAACCTCAAAATAGGTGATATACATGTATGGGGAGCATAAC
Source organism: Viscum album (assembly GCA_963277665.1). NCBI lineage: Eukaryota > Viridiplantae > Streptophyta > Magnoliopsida > Santalales > Viscaceae > Viscum > Viscum album. Next base: position 436,658,160 of record OY728161.1, read on the forward strand.
GTGTATACATTGTAGGATTATACCATTGGTATCTCATGCATATCTGAAAAGGGAATACTATTGTACCATTAAAAAAATAGAATAACTAACAGGAACCTATGTAGGGAAAGAATCCAATATTTTCCTCCCAGTGTAGAAATAACTATATAATGAACTCATTTATAATAATAGAATAATAATAATATCAATTAAAGATACTCTGATGATCCTTCCTATATATTTTATTCTCTCAAAAACTCTATTAATATGTCTACTAATCTCATCACTTCCATAATAATAATATCTAATGAAACATTGTAAATTATATCAGATTATTCCCAAAAACACTTCGGATACCATATCATATAAGCACCCCAAGAAATATGTTTTCACATTCATGTCCTCATGTAACGACTACTTTAAATTGGAATAATAGGATTCTGTGAATATAAAGGAAATAAACCTCATGCCCTCCTCCTACCATGCACAACCCACACTATGAACCACACTATCCAATCACCAAACCATACCAAAAGAAAACAATAATAGAAAGTAGTCACATATCATGTGACTATGTCAACATCAAGCTTGTATATACTATTCAATACTTTTATGTTCACTTTTGACATCTATCCATGAAATCTCATGCGTATCAATGTAACCTAAATGAGGGAGTACGGATGAGGGGGGAAACCATACATCCATCACCCCCATCTATATATTGGGGGAAACCACCCAATAGCAATGGATGTGGAATCATAGTACCCAAAAACTGGGGGGGGGGGGTTCATATAGGAATAATATAAAAGTACATGATATGTAGATAAAACATAATACCAACTTACAGGATTATTAAAAATTCCCCATTTCTACTGAAAACTACATGAAAATGTGTCATAACTTTTTCTACTATCGTTTACACATATAAGTCCATTAAAATACATAATAAATCCACACACACACACACCAAATTCCATCTTTCTTTTCATATTAACGCATTTCAATAATTTCTAATTACTAACCATCATAATTTATCAAGATTGTTCATTTCATTTTTTCATAAAACATTTGATTTATCTTACAATTAATTTAATCAAATTACGACACAAAAACTTAATCCCCTTATATTTTACATGATGAATTTCAAAATTATTCCTTGAAAAACTAGGAAAAAAAAACCAGACCAGAAAAAATCTCATCCACCCCACACAAACCAATGTCAAAAAAAACATTAGATGAAATCACCATAACCTAACCTACTCAGAAAAAAACCACACATCAAAACCACCACACACATTCCTACATCACATCAATGACAACCAAACACATCCCCAATTCTAATGAAATTTAGCCTAAATCCAAGCATCCTCTATAAATAGTAAAATTACCAATATATACCCAAGAATTATACATTAATATATATTAGGAATATCAACACATTGAAGCACACATTAGCTACTATATCCACCACAATTGTAGGATAAAGCCTTTCATAACATAACGCCTTTTTGAATACAGGTATTATTATTCAATTTTAAATTTTTATAGGATACCTGTTCAAAATCCAAATATAAGATCATTAGTATTTTATGCTCTGTGAGTTCATGAAATTAAAATAATAAGGATTCCTCAAATTACATCAATCACTATAATACTATGGCCCCGAAAAATCACGATTTTCATCAAGGGAAATTTAAATGGAAATTATTTTGGTAAATATCATAAAAAAGGTAAAATAATTATAATAACATCCATCCCTATTAAAATTTTAATTAAGAAAATAATCTATATTATTAATATAACCCATAAAATTTACCCAATACAGACCAAAATAACCCAATTCATTTACATAAAAACCAAAATGCATGAATATGTATCCCTAACCTCTATTGCATGTTTAAATAAAAAAAATACTCTACGCAAATGGATAATGGGAAAAATCTTGTTCATGATCGATTGGAAAACTACTGGAACCTTAAAAACACTCCATTTACAAACCATAATCAAATCATATCATAAAATAGAGTGTTTCTCTATGATCAACATCCATTTAAAAGGGATGCATGAAAGTGAGGAAAAATGGGGGGAAGAAGGTACCTCAAATAAATAGAACAAAATTACTCACAATCAACTAAGATATAATCCTCAATGAGATAATCAAGGGGAAATTTTGGGGTTTGGGGTTGGACATGGGTTGAGATAAAGGATAAAAATTTGAACAATGGAATGTTTAAAGATTAATTTATAGATAAATATACTTTCAACTTTAGCAGGGCATCATGACCTAAAAAACTCATAGTTCCCATAGTGAATGGGAGGAACAAATTTGTTGTACCCAGATTGAGAAAAATTAATAACTTAAAAAATAAATTAAATCCAATTTTATTGTCACAATGGTGTCAACAATGGCTTGGTATATGGATTTTTGGATCCTCTAACACATAGTATTTCCATCTATTGCAACATAGAACCAAATTAATTGTCATTTCTTCTTAACCATGTATAGTAACATGACATTGTGGTCTTCATCTCTTAGTTTTACACAGGTGAGCACATGATGTGCCACTACTAGCACCAAATCAACCCTAGGAATTTTGATACATCACATGTTACATAGTTGGACCACTCAAACATCATTCCATATTACATGACTTATCCATGGAATTTTGGAAGAAACTATTTTAAACATGTGACCTCCCCAACTGAAACACCCACAAAAATTGCCACCATGGATTTTATACTACTAATAATTTTCCACTAGGGAAAATCATGTACCAATATAACACCTAAAAGGGTTTAAAAATCCATTTTCTATTCTTGGCATACATAGTTCGACACAACACATCTTTGAAATTTCAAACACTTCCATGTAGTCTACCACACCTAATATTATGTTGTGGATAACCCTAGAATTTACTAATGCTCATCCAGCCTCAAGATCACCACTAAGCTCCCTTGAATCAACTCTAAGAAACAAAAATGTAAGAGGATAGAGATGAAATGGTTTGGGACAGTATATTAAATGACCACCTAACCCATTCATACAAAATACTCCCCTCATAATGAACAATCAATGCATCCATTTATACCTTTCATGATTAATTACATATATTGAAGTCATTCCTATAGTCATATGTTAAATGCGAGTCATTAAAAATCACCAAGAATCTTCCAATACAGTACACATAAAAAATAACACTATTATACTGACCTCAAACATAAAATAAAACAAACACAATTATCATCATGATATATTAAAATTAACCAACGAATTTTCATAAAAATATATAAAATACCTACTAGAATATTTATAATTATTACACAACTAATATAACATTGACTCAGAAAAATAGTCATTCCATTAAAACTGTAGGGTCATAAACCCACACAATATGGTTAGGAATCTCATTGATCCAAGATTTTAATCATAACCACAATAAAATTAAAACTCTAAATTCCTTATTTTGTAATGGAAACCCAAGATGAACCACTTGGATATATCAACTATCTTAATGGATTATAACCCTCCAAAGAAACCAATGAATATTCTAAACCATATCCTAATAATACCTTTACAATACCTATCTATACCAATGAAAATGATGTATGTACCCACCCATTATTTATATTTCACTACACTGCATGATTATTGATGTAATATTAAAATATCAATCAATGAGCTTATATAAAATCACATACGTTATTTTTGGTTAATTAATTCACACAAATATGTAACTTTGGCAGATGAAAAATAACTTATTTTAATTATTTTATTTAAAAAAATATTTCCTTAAACATTTTAAAAAAAATTATTTACTAAAATCATTTCCTCAAAAACATTTTATATTTCAAAAATAACATCCTTTTATAGGATTTAAGGGACATATAAAGTAAATCCATGTTGAAAATATAATGAATATATGAAATCCTTTTGTCACCCCATGATAAGAGTATAATTATATATAAATAATCATAACATTATGTCTTAATAAAATCTCAAACATATATAAAAGAAACCAACCCTCATAATCCCAAAACCTTGATAACGTATCCCTCAACCAAATAGATTATTATGACCAATGCCCATTGCAACCCCCCTAGGTTGGATGTGAAGATGATAGTTGCCCAAAAAATCCCATATCAAATTTGAAATTGTTTTCTGACTAGAACTAATTGTATTGAAACTAACATATAAGAGGAATTAATATCATTATAACTAGAAGATTATATAAAACCTCCAATAAAAATTTTAAAATATAAAATAAAACCAATTACCCAATTCCTACAAAATTCACAAAAAAATATTATTTCTATTAAAAAATATCAAAACAAAACACCTATAACAGTAACTCATGAACACCAAAAATCACTAGGAAATAGTAGAGCATAGATAAATACCCATCTTCATCATAGAAACATTTTTTTGTTTCCGTGTAATAACCAATATACTTATGTATTAGTTTAAAACTATATTCTTTATGATAAAAAAATTATTAATCTAATGATATAATATTAATAAATGTTTTTAAATATTTAATTAATTTATTTTATATTATAATTATAAAAAAATAAACTGTTGTTTTGAATTGATCCAGAATGTATTATCATAAGTGGAATTTTAACGAATTTTAAATGATTTTTATATTAATAGTGATTTATATTTATAATAATAAAACTACAATATTATAACATTACTAATATATAACCATGAATTAGATGTTTATGAAAATGTTTTGTTGAACAAATATTAATTTAATAATATTAATTAAATATTATAAAGTATTAATTATAATTTATGAACAAATGATTGATATTTTTAAACATAGGTAATATTTTTGAATAAAATTGTTTCAAGAAAATCAATATTTTTCATGATACGATTAATTTGTAACATCATATTGATATATAATTAATAATATGTATTTGAAATATAGAATTTGTAGAACCCGATTTTATTATATGGATCTGTTTATTTTTATTCATAGAAATTATTTTACATTGGCTATAAACCAGTTACCATGTTAAATGCTACAATAGTAAAAATAATAATTCTATGGGGAAAAAGATTGAATCATGAAAAAAAAAGACTATAATTGAGTGGATGAGGATTGGATAGACCTATCTCTTCACCATTATTTTATTTCATTTTTTTGGATCAACATGAAATGTTTAACATGTTCTCACTATATATTAAGTCGAGATATTTATAAAAATTCCATTCTCACCATATATAAATGCATCCTCTCAAAACACCATTATGGAATATAAAAAAATATGGATTCATTCCAAAATCGTACCCTTTTTATATAATCTATAATAATAATTATGTCATATTAGGTTAATTTTCCCATTAGTTATCATAGGGCCTTCATATGAAATTATACTTCAATGGAAAATGCTAGTCACTTATGTGAGTATTATCAACTACATAACATTTACTCTTTATTAAAATTATTAAAATTTATTTTATACAGACTAATATAGTGATATTAAAAATTTCTATATACTATTATTTTTTTTATATTAATTCTTACACAGATTTTTTCATATTCCCCAACGAATAAAAAAATGTTGTTCATGTATTATGTCGACTACCACCTCCATGACGTAAAATGTTTCATTTTATTTCACTGACTTGAATGTATAGATATAGTTTTGGGATAAAATGATAAATATTATGTTTATTATATCATTAATGTTCATTTTTTCCAAAATATAGAGCACATTATTGTTCTGATGAATGAACGATCATCAATAATTTAATTATTTAAAATAAGTGTGCAAACACAGTCATTAAAATCGTGTAATATTTTAATAACCATTACATAATTTCATAATTACTTATGATTATAATATATAAAGTTAATAAAAACTAAATAATAACATTATGAATATAGTATGATTATATCATAAAGACCCATCTCATAATCATTCATTAAATTTGGGTATATTTTTGTTTGAGTCAGTTTAACCACATACTCTGATCAATATTATATATTTATATTATGGACGAATATGAAAAATTATATACTAGAAAAACATTATTTAAATGTTTAAATAATATTTTTTGGGGGATTATTATTTCAATATCTTGTTTATCAATTAGGAAAAAACACATTGTTCATAAAAAACACTAATACATACTCATTGAAAACATCATGTTCAGGGATAATGTCTAATGAATTTATTAAATGAATTTAAAACATCATAAATTATTTTAAATATCCTTAATAGTATGTATAATGTGTTCTAAATTTTGATCCTTTTAAGAATAAATATTACGAACACAACTATATAACCATTTATGATGATTATGAATGAAAATTAATGTTATTAAAGTTCTAAATTAATATATTTACATAGATATTTTTATAAAAAATATTTTAAAATATATCAATGGATACTAAGAAAAGAGTTTAGGATTTTTCATCTCAAATTCCACTATTTGAGACATGATTTGTATTATACATCTAATTTCATTTATGTGGTTTATATACTACATTTTTGAGGTGTTATATCATGAAAATATTTTATTCATGGTATTTTCATATCATGTTTAGGCTTACACATTCAATATATTAGTATTGAATTACCACATAAGCTATAAGTGGGGTTTTCTCCCTCTCAATATTAATTCTTTTAGAGACATGTTATAATCAAAAAATACTTTATTCTGTGTGGTACATACATTTTCATTGAATAAATTATACCAATTAGTAAAAAAATTAGAGGTTTTAAATGTATATATTTTTATCCCTTGAATATATTATTTTTATTCAATAAATAACTCTCCAATTTTTAAAACACATCCTATGTATTTTTAAATTATATGTGTGTAACATCCTAGCCAATAAATCCATGTCTTCATACTAGAACGTGGGTTTTACAGTGGAATACATAACTGTAGGGGTATCCACTCAATAAATGGTTGGTTTATAATTGACTCGATCATTACCCTAATTTACGATGAGGGGTCCAATACTTTACACCTTGTGAGTCACTCTAGGGGGATATTATTTTGAATATATGAATTCTCTTAATGAACCATTATGAATGATTTATCCTTTCATTCCTTTAATATACTACAAATAAAAACTATTAAACACTGAATTGAATCTTCTATGAATATCCCAGGACAATGAAGTTACACTCACCCCTATGTTTCATTGATAATTGTACTACTTGAAACATCTCTGATACCCCAAACATTCAAAATTTATTGAGTTATATTGTTCTATACATTGAACATAATCCATAAAATGAAGAAGTATTTTATTTTAATATTTTAATTATATAGAAATGCATTATTTTTAGTAAGAGGTTATTAATAGAAGAATATGAAATCTCTTGATGACTCTTATGGTGAATGCAATAGACTTAATTTGGAGATGGTTGGGGATAAGTATTATATAGCACATTGATGCATCAAAGGGTCTCATGAGACAAAAAATGATGGGCTTTGGTGTATATCGCTAACCATAACCAGATAAGTGGTTCATCAATAGTCCATGAAAACATGTTTTTATGTTTTAAATTATGAATTTCATTAGTATAAAAATAATGTTTTTTTACTACACATGTTTTTATTTATTATCTTAACAATTTTATTCCCTGTAATTAATTTAATTATGACTATTTTACATTCATTTATTTTTTCTCTATCACTTATGACATGTTAATATTATATGATATTCTAATATATGATACACTTTATTTAAAATTTTATGTATCCCTTATTTGGTTTCCCTTACTAATACATATGGAAGATTGTTATGTGTAATTATTAGGGATTTGATAGAAGTTCTAATAATGCTCTCGTAATATGTTGATGTAGTATATTATGTTTTTAATTCTACCAGGACTATGTATTTTGAATTCTATGTATACTATGATGTTTGATAGTACATTAACTACATTATTCCCTACATATAATATGACATAACTACATGTTCTAGGTTTTTGGAGTCTATCATGATAGAATTGTTATCATGGGATGTTTTTAGCAACCATGGAGACATGATTTAGATGAACATAGTGATATTAGAAAAGTACTCTGAAAATCCCTCATGATTTTGATGATTCATATTATCAAATAAATTATGAATTTTATTTCACAAGTCATTATGTTGAGATAATTATGTGTATTCTATTATATTAATAAGGGGAAAATTGGAGTAACAAAAACCATAAAAACACCCATCAAAAATGAAACCATACTCCACCAAATAATGTTAATGAAGCATAAGTAGAGGATATTAATTATGTATCCATATAGGGGTAGCCAAACCCGGTTAGGAAAAATAATGTCACTTGTATTGTGAATCAATTTGATCCAAAATATTATGTAACTATAATGTGTTACTTTATATGACAATAACATACATAATTTTGTGGAACTATAAGCCCATTAGTTTTTAAGAAATGGATATATCCCCTGGATAAGATGTGTCTCACTCTGGGATATATTGATAAAGAAAAATAAATCATGGGACCCTAAACTCTTAAGGAATATGCAGACCAATGTTTGTTTCTAATAAAAAACAATAAGGAAGATGAGATCATGTTCATGGAATGGGGTAATTTTAAGGTGGTATTATCTGAAAACTAATTACTTGTGAAAAAGATTGTAAATGGAAAGAAATTCCTCAATATTATACAATAGGATGATGGAAAAGATGTTTGAAATGAGGGCAACATTACATGGGCAGCTATGAAAACTATTGACTATGTACATTGATTGAAATGAAATATTGGTTATTTATTTAATAGGTTAAAGTGAATTCTTAGAAGGGAATTATTCTCTTAAACCTCTTAATTATATAATGCTATAGTCTCAAGATATATTATGATATAAAATGACTTCTTTGTTATTAATGTATTCATGGTAAAATAGATAAATATGTTATCCATGATGCATTATATGAATATGAATGAATCTAATTGGATGAAAGGAAGGATGATATTTCCCACTTGTGATAAATGTTAGAAAGAACATTATAGGGATTTTAGGAATCGAATGAGTTCTTGTTACATGTTTTAATAAAAGGACATGAAGATCACTAATGAAATAGAAATTTATAATATTTGATGTTTAATAAATTAATTCTATATAGAATGGTCATTATGTCAACCAATTCCCAAAAAATCAAAGGAATTTACCTTATAAACTATTGTGAGAATGACCAAGATTATGCAATTACCACAACTAAACTCGAAGGAACTAATGATGTATTAGAATATAATATGATCATTTCTAAAATTTTAGACAATGGTTTATTTTTTTGGATCATTTCTCTCCTTTCTATATTGCATGTTTAAAAAATACTAGGCGCATCCGTTGAACCCTATTAGTGGGTTATAAATTAATTCTCTAAGTGGGAGTCTTATAGAAATAATTATATGTTAGAAAGTTATTATTATGATCAAATAGAATAGCCTATTTTAATTTTTTATTACCCATATGGTAAAATATTTTATAATATTTGATATAGATTTTCATTCATTGCGCAATTATAATATTTATTACATTCCAAAGAAGATTTTGATTTATGAAGGTGCAGTTGAATCTCTATCCTTTAGAAAGAAAAAAATTCATCTTCTAAATATTTTCTAGATCATCCCACAATATGAATATTTAATTAAATTCTCAGTATAGAGAGATATAAATGGAGATCTATGGATTATGAATATATCATAGGAATTGAGGATAGAACATTGTATAAAAATTAAACAATTAATTTCCAATTTTTTTACATTACCATCCACCAAAGTGTGATGTTTAGATCTCCATTTTAATAATTCATGATGAAACTAATATATTCAAAAGTCTTAATAAAATAGATGAAATATAGTTGGTGGAAATAATGAAATTTTTAAAGGGTTTTGGTGATAATGAATATATATTCACTGTAATTATAAGATAGGGATCCCAAGTTTTATTAATGGAAAAAATGATGGGTCTGTGAGAGTGTCCAAAAATTATCAGTAGAAAATACCCATTATTATAAAGAATAAGAATCATTTACCCATTTTATTATTATTCGATAAACATCAAGGAGACTAATACTTTTCAATGATTGATCGTTTCTTTTGTTATCCTCGGCTAAGGATGGATATGTATGATATAAAAAAGATGATATTTCGAATAAGGAATTGACATTATGAGTTTATGGTATATCCTTCTATATTTAATAATTATGCTTATTTATTTATGTATCAGATTAATAGAGTTTTCAAGGAGTATGTTTAAAAAATTCTGGTGGAATAATTCTACAATATATTTATATACTCTAAAATATATGAATAGTATGAGTTTCATTTGAAAATAATTCAATAGACCCTATGAATATATAATTATATGGAAAGTATAATAAGTGTACCATTTAGTTCAATGAATATTATATTATTTTCCATATAATCACTGATAATGGAATATTCATTGACCATTCAATGTAAAGGGTAGTAAAATAATGGCATACAATAATGAATATAATCGAGATCAAAAAATTAGTGGGTTTACAAGGTTATTATTTTCTCATCATCTTTTATTTCTCCCAGTTTTCATACCTATTTTCCATGTTATGACAATGAGGGGTTAAATTTTCAATGATAAAGGGAATGAGAGTAATGTTTTGATCAGTTGAAGAGGAAACTGATTAATGGAGTCGTATTTAATATACTATTATTTAATAATGTATTTTTAATATATAGTGATGCGTCGAAAAAATTACAAGGTTGTGTCATTATATAGATTTATATAGTGATTTCATTTGAATCATGTTAATTTAAAATTCCTTGAAAAAAATAAACAACTCAAAATCATCAGTTAGAATAGAAAATAATTTCTATGAAATTATAGATACAAAACATCTATATTGAAATATGTGACATATATATCGGCCTCAATGGTGTATAGTTTATCTTTTCTCAGAACGATATCAACATGAGGTAAAAATATCATTGGAACTACTCCAGGACTATGATTTGTTGACACATTTCCAACATGGGAAGGTAAATTAGGTGGTTGATGCAATAATTTGGAGAGACCATGGATTTATCACCATGAATAGGATTAATGGGTATACCATAAATATTGATATAAAAAATATGGATAAGTTTATTTATAAGAAGCTGAAGCCATAATTATTTTTCCATGAAATCGATAAACCATTCATACAGGAAAGGATAGGGATGTATCGGTTGGATTTTGAGAACACTCAAATGATGATTGAAGCACTAAATGATGGGAAATAGAAATTCATAATCTATAAAAATAAATTATTGAATATTTTCGAAGTGGGTTTGTGTTTCATCCATACCAGAGTAGAAATGTAAACTACTAGTAGAATCACGTACCTTGAATATTTTAACAAACATTGATAGCACAATCATTTATATCGGTACAATAGAACATTTATAGAAGGATGGAATGAAGTAGGAAATTGTGGAATATATGTCCAGATGCTTAGTATTCTAGTATTTAATTAATTAAACTATAATATCCTCAGGTAGTCGTGAATCATTTTTCTATACCTATTTCAATGTTGGATAATGTTACAATAGACTTTTCACTCAACTCCTATTATGTCCAGGGAAGAATGTTTCTATATTTGTTCTATTTGATTGTATTAGAATATATTATCATTCCACAGTGATAGGAGAATACATATCCCTTGAGTGAAATTAATTACACTAAATAAATGAAATCAAAAGTCATTATAGGGGACATCTATCATTTGTATCATATCATAATCCTCGGTTCACAAAAAAATTCTAGAAATGTCTTCAACACAAATAGATATTGCATATTAGGTACCATGTGAGGAGGAGGGGTGGTTCGTAATTCGGGAGGGACAGTGATCCTTTCATTCACGACCCAATTTAGAAATGTAAATTCTCTTCAGGTGCAGGCCAAGGCTCTTTTCATTGGGCTCAAACTTTGTAACCATAACAATATTGAAATATCCCATACGAAAACTGACACGAGGATCATCCATGACTCCTTGCTGAACAGAGGCTCCAACCCATGGTTGGTTACATACACCATAAGAATATGCAATGTGCTCCTAAGGAGAAACATTCGGGTCACACATACATGGATATAGGGGAATAAAGTCACGAACTACCTTTATTTTCATGCTAACCCTGGTTCTGTCGTCACCTACCTTCACAATGTCTATACCATGAATCCTGAGGGCGTGATCTTAATTCATGGGGATACCATTGGTGATTACTATTTTAGACCCCTATTCCTCGAGTGGCTCCGTTCCCAGGATCTCTGATCTCTTGTTTTATCTCTTTTGAATGAATATATAATAATGATGATTATTTAAGTTACACCTATCATGCCAAAATATATAAGAATAAATAAAGAAAAATCATGACATTAGAATATATAAATAGATAATATTCTCTTTAATTCCTTGATATTTGGCATGAGTATCTACATTTTGTGGAATTTTCATGAAAAATAGATTCCATTCAAGCATCCAAATAGAACCATGCAAATAATTGTATGGGAAAATGATTCATAGTGAAACATATTGGTAATAACTAATATAAATTAATTTAGCTGTCTCATATCAGGAAGATGAGACAACACGTAATATATAGATTAATTAAGACCACATTAAAGCATCCCATTATAGACAAAATAGCATTGTAGATAATCAATGTAATGATATGGAATATAAATATTGGGGTCATATATTATTGATGATTTCAACAAGAAATGATATTTTATGAATTTGAAATGGGAGAAGATAATCCCTAGGTAAATTAGTCTTGTTTATATACTAGAAATAATTATATTCATAGATTAAAAATTTGTTACGGCAACAAATAATTTTAGAGTATACGACATGTTCCATGATCCACTACCGAGGAAATAAATTATTGATCCAAATATTGTTCTAAAATATAATGGAATTGTTTTTAATCATGTAGCTTCCAATAATAAATAACAAAACTATATTCTAAACACTAGATATAATGTATTATGGAATCCAATAAATCAATTGTTTTATTACATTTTTATAAATCCTAAACTCAAATAGGAAACCTGGGATCATGATGAAGATATGAGGATGGGATATCCAAAAATTTTATATAGATAGTGTATACCCAAATTTCAATGATTATATTATTTAGGGGGATAATTTAATACCCAAGACCCTAATACAGTATGTAAACACTATATCTTGAACTATATTTCAAAGAAATCTCAAACTAGTATTTATTCATAATTATATTTAAATGTTTATATTTAGAATGCTATAATTTCATTTAAACAAGTAATATTCCTATTTTAATTAATCAAAAATTATTTACCTTGAGTTTAATTTTTAGTATTTTTTTAAAAAATGGATTCTCTGGTGAATAGTTAAATTTACAAATTTTAGTATAATTGTGAATTTAGGACAATATGTGCATTTAAGTATGACCCATAAGATTTTGAAACATTTTTATTGAAAAAATATTTATATTATAAATGATAATGTATATTTAAAATATAAAATTTTATTTATTAACCCATTATTGATATTTTAATACTCATGTAATATTTTAATCAAAAAACATTTCAACAAATTATTAATTTGTCATATTATAAATAATATTTTCAAATTTGTAATTGAATCAGAAAAAATGAAATTAAAAGTTGGAACCATTAATTCTAAATTATCTAATATGTATCCCTTTATTTTTATCCATACCAATTATGATAACTTATGTAAAAACTAGTTATCACAGTAAAATGTATAATTGTAAGAGTAATAATTTTGTGGTTTAAAGGAAATGAACCATTGTAAATAAATGAATATCATTGACTTTTTGCGTTTTTTATGGACCTTCTATATCCCCCCACTCTATTATTTCATATTTTGTAGCCACATGATATATTTTACATATTCTACCTTTATATTAAGTACAAATATATTGCAAAATTTCATTCTAACCCCTTAAAAAAGGGGCCTCTCACTGCCCCTTAATGAAAAATCTAAAACATTTGATCCCTCAAAATAACCATAAAATTTCCATTCCCCAAGAATTATATTCAACTATAATATGAATTCGGTCACTATTAGTAAGCATAATTCTTTTATTTCAATGGAGGATTCTATGTAAAATTTATAAACCTAATGTGAATATTATTAACTATGTATATGTTCCTATTAATTATATATTTTCAAATTTATTCTCGATAAACTATTTTTATGATATTCGTTTAATTGAAATAATTTAATTTTTATGTATTAAGGGTATCGCCATTGTTTCATTCAATACATCATCCATTAATTTTTTTGTCATTCTAATGTTTTGTGAACCACCTCCTCCATGAAATAACATGTTTCACATTCTATAAACACAGAAAATATATATATAAGGATTGAATTAAATGATAAATATGAGTTTTTTATATAAATATTGATCTTTTTTGACAAATTAAGTTACTTATTAATTATATGATAAATAAATGATCATTGTTAATTTGATCATTTTAAATAATCATGCTATGAATATAATAATTTATTAAAATCAATAAATACGTTCATATCCATGAATTATTTTTCTAAATAATTATTTTTATAATATACCACATTAATAGAAACAATATATTATCACCATTCTTCTATAATAATGACATTACAACAAACCCACCTCATAATAGTTCACTAAATCATGATATTTTCATATATGTATCTATTTAACAACCTAAAAGAACAATATTATGCATTTATATCATGTAAGATTATGAAAACCTAATTTTAGGTATAATATGATAAGAATTTGTAAATAATATTTATTTCTTGTGATATGTCATCAATTTATGTTCATCTATTAAGGAAACACAAACTATTCATTAAAAAACACAAACATATCCTTATTATCCCCATAATTTTCCCTAATAAGGTCTAAAACCCTCATGCAAGGAATTTGAAACAATATAAATAATTTTAAATATCCCCAAATGTAACTATAATTATCTAGTAATGACGAAATATGTATAAATATTGAATAAGAACACTTATTTTATGAAACTAGTATAAAAGATCAATACTATAAACACCCAATGTGGGATATTAGAAGAATTGTTGAAGAAAAAGACAATTTATTTAGAGTATGTATCAGAATTAGGTATTTATATGACATATGACCCCTTTAAATCTTGGTATAATTATTTTCTTATGTCGTAATGTCTATCCCCAATGATATCAATGGTGATTTGGAAGTGTATGAGGCTTTTTCAGATCCAAGAGAATTACTTTTTGGAAAAATTGGTTTGGAGGGATGGTTAGAAAAAATTGTGTGGGGCATGATTTATGGTTACCACTAACTATGTGGGACTTGATAGTGGTCCATGTAGGGTGAATAGTTTTACCCAATCATGCTCTAGGGGCCTCATGATAATGTCAGTATCACAGAGAAAGGGAGAATATGTCTTTTTCATAGTTGGCACATAGTTTCCCTAACTATGCAGGTACCCTCCTTAAGTAGTGACCCAAACATGGTTGGATTAAGGTTTGGATAACCGTGTAGCCGAACCATGTGACTATGATATTTCTGGTAAAATTATTTTTTTCCTTATAAAATAATATTAATCATCACTCATCCTCTAATTCCTCATTCTACATACATGATATCCTTTCTTCTATCTATTTGAGAGCCTCTTTGTATCCAAGCTAGGTCCTTCAAAAAATATTCCATTTGACATCTGGTTAAACATTTGTTTTGTCTCGTTGGATTCCTATAGGTAATCTTGTTAATCTATAGTCAATGTATTTCATTCTTCTTTCTTTCAAAGACACAATTTTTATTTTGGTTCATATAACCTATTTTTAGGCATTGAACTATTCTTCCATTTTCTCCTGATTCATGACAAATGATTGGTTGATAATGGATAAAGGGTGTATTACAAGATAGATATATGTTGTCATGTAATTATCCCTATTTTATTCATGTTTTCTAATATTTTATATGCTCCACATTCTAGTTTTACCTTGTGTGTCACATAAATAGGCCAACCAAAATTTAGATTCCATTTCTGGAGCCCAATGACTTTTTAGGTGCCATGAGATCCTATATTCCATTAAATATATGTGTGATTAAATCCTTTGGGTGTTCCCTCATACTTTCCCAATTTTATTTCATGATTGTATAAGGAAATAATCTATTGGGGTGTTTCAGATTTCTTTTGAATGGTAATCTCCAAATGATAATGTATGAATGTAATTCCATAGAACGACCAATCAAATTACCAATTATAATGAAATGAACTGAATTTGATTCATATGACCATGTATCCCAATGAAATTGAATAGTGGTTACTCCCTTGTTACTTATAATTTTTATTGCGAGGTGAAATATCCATGGATATCATGTTAAATCTAAGGATACTTACCACTTTTGAATCAAGGGAATGAAAACACATTATAATAATAGTAGATGATCATGAAGATCCTTTATAATTATGGTGAATGAGAATGGTGGGCCTTATTAAATTAAATTGACAAGTAAACCCATGACCTTATTATATCAATATGGGAATATCATACAATTGTTTAAATGTGATACCTGGCCTAAATACCCATTATATTTATATGATACGAGAAGGATGTCCCTGTACCATGACACATGATTGGAATCCCTGCAAATAATATCATTTATAGGGCCCATTGTTGTTATATATTAGGAATTATGACTATTATGATGATACCAAACATGAGAAACAGATATTACGATACTAGGAATGGCATTCCCTACTATTTTAATACTGGTTTTGGTGAACCTATTTTGTGATATTGGTCATGGAAGCCCTCGATACTTGTGATACTGGGAATTGTGTCCCTTGAAACTATTGATAGATATTCAGGAAAGGGAGGAAGGAGGTAGTGTCATCGTAGTTCTTCTTTAATGATCAGATCCAACCCATTGACAGTTATTATTACAACTTTAATTTATTACATATACAAACTTCCAAGTTATATAGAAATATTGGGTATTTATAGATGTTGTTGGTGGTGGCCCACATTGTTTATCTCACACCATATCTGGGTCACCGATCGAACACAGGAAGACTATAGGATTATAGTACTAGATAAGGGAATGTATCATCTTATATATTTTTGGCATCATGCCTGAAATAGGATTGGATTTTGGTGGCATAATACCGAGCTAGAGATCAGGATTCTTGGATAGTCCATTTGGTATTTTTTTACAATGTTATTCCATGCAATGTATTTGTTATTTGCATATATTCAATTTTTCCAAATTTATATAGATAATACATAAATTATGATTTATTTATATGATTCAGTTTATAGTTATTAGTTGATTATTATTTCATGGATGTTTATACTTGCATCCGCTATGAAAGATAGCTGGTCTAGTTTTTTTATTAATTTTTTCTACTATACTTTGGTATTAAAATCATGAGTCTTGTATTTATCTATTGATTATATATAAAATGTGATACACTCTAACATGATGTCATAGTCTCCCCAAAAATAAACTCAATTCCACCCCGTCTAGTTGGCAACCTATAGAATATGGTGAGGTACGCTTGAGGCCATGTGACCCACCATCATGGGGCACCGTAGAGTGGGACCAGTGCCAAGACATCACAATGTGGTATTAGAGGATTCATTTTCTTGAGGTCCTTTTTTTTGAAAAATTAATAGAAGATTTGGAAAATTTTGGAATCAATTTATATGCTCTCTCTGGGAGTGTTAACCAATGTTCGTGGAAATTCCAAAATTCTTGGAAGAAGTAATTGTTTTTTTTTCTTATTATAGTTGATTTGATTCCACCATTGGGAGGTGCACATGCTCTGTGATTCTTATTGTAATTATGATGGATTTTTATTTCTTATCCTAATAATGAATAGATAAGATCAAGGAACAATGGATCATGATTCATTTGAGGAACATTGTAGGGAATTCAAATACTATGCATATTCCCTGCCATATAAGAGCATTGTCTTTGTTTGATTTGTTGTTATTACAATTAGTGAATGAATATTATAAATATAAATGTTATCATCTAATGATTCTAATAGTTTAATGAGAAATATAGTTGGTACATATAGTTCTATCCATAAACTAAACATAGATTTCTTTTTTGGATAAAACAAACACCCTATGTAGTCAACAATGGCATGTTGAGTCATGGACCACAGGTCACATGTACTAGAAACTATTATGGTACTAGATAAGTTGATGGCACATTTTGGATCATAACATGTATGTTCCCTTATGAATCATAATTTAAGAACAATTTTGTTAAATTATATAATGAAAAAATGATATTTAAAAATTATTTTAATGTAAAATTGAAATTGGAAAGCACAGAGCATGGCCTAGACATTTCCTTAGTAGTGGATAGTACGAAGAATATTTTATGTTTTATATAAATTTTTATATCACCCTTAAGTGACTTTTTATGTAGGAAGAGGGGTTTGATTGTTATAGGAAATGTGTATTACATAATCTATTTATACATATAAACCCAATTACATTTTAGAACTCTATCTGTGGAATGTGTTTGGAAATGGTAGATAAATTCCACCATGATGTATTGTAGTCATATTCCAGGAGGTTAGTGATGACCATGATTTTGAAGTTGTGGGCCACGAGCTTCCAGAGATGGCTCAATTAGTACCTCAAATGGATCCTATTTCGGATTCTGATGTAGTTAATGAGACTCAGTATCAATGGGACTTTATTTTTCTTATGTAAACCATATATAAAGCTCCAATCTATGCTAATTATATGAGAGAGTTTTCTTGGGAGTTTTCAAAATAGAATCGATCCATGGTTTTAGGAGACGGGGGGACAACATGCTATAAATCTATGGATAGTGACTACTATTTCGATATTCAACCATCAAGTGACACATCAGGTGAGGATAGTGAACTCAGTACTTATATACTTGAGGATCCACTAAACAGTGGTGAAATATTCTAAATAACTCAAGGCTATATCAAAAAGTATCTTCTGGGGATTCCTAGTCAATCTTTATTAATTATTTCTTCCATGAGATCCTAAGGGACAATAATGATTTGTAGTTCAGGAAACTAATTTATAATTCCATGATATTTATGGACTATTTATCTCATTTTACATATATTAAATACTTTTCAACCTCATATATTATTGAGAAGACAAATGCATCGATATGATTTGGGGATGATTCGATGAATCCAATTCCTTCCCTGGAGGATGTTTTCTAGTTGACTACCATATATGATATAGTGAACCAAATCCTTTTCATTGAGTGTAACCTAAGAGAAGTAGATGGTGTGAGGGAGGAAATACAAAAAACTAGATAGGTTAGTGGGTTGACTAATGGTCAAAAGGGACAGTTTGAGACTCTGTGAACGAGCACCATCAACTAGATTATTCCCAAATATAGTGACATGGTATACCACTCGTATAAGAAGCCACTTGATAAGATTCCCCAATCCCCATAGACCACATAAAGTGTCTAGGTTGTGGTATATTAATTCAACCCCAATGATTCTATAGGATATTAACATCTATTCTGTGGGGGATAGTATCTGTTTAAGATCCAACATCAGGTGTATATTTAGTATCACCTCTCTGGGATGGTATTTAGAGTACTACTATCCATATAGGTAGGGGAGGATGGCATGGGCATGGTATCCGGGCTTCATATATGTAGTGAAATCTACCATGAACCACTAAATGTAGTTTTTTTGCTACGTAGGGCTATGGAACATGTTAAATTTATATAATGTTACATATATCAGAGGAGAATAATGTCGGACCATATACTATTAGAGTTACTATTCTAGTGTCCTCTTATATCATTTATTCCTTATTTAATAAACGTGTCTTATATTATTTCATATGTATTCATCTTATGTAGAACCTTAGACTTATTATTCATCACCGTTCTTTCTTGATGATGCTTGATACCTATTTTGGTATATGATCAGAGAGTGTACTATAGTTCAAGGACTATCAACTTGACTAATGCTTCCATAATTTCTTATAAAACCGCTTCATATTAAATATGAAATCCTTTTATTTCATTTTTTAGTTGGACTGGTTGGTTCCTTATCAATCATATGTGGATTTTTATCATCGATGGGTGTTGTTTACATTACAATAAGAAGATATTTGTGTCTTACATGATTTTATTTTGAGTTATTTTCTTAATTATTTCAATATTATCGTGGTTACATAGATTCCATGAGTGTTTTTAGTGAAAAGTGAAGTTCTGGTCTATAAATACGGTGGGGAACATTTGGAACATGGTTTGTAGAGGCTATGCACCAGTCAAGAAGAGACTATTTTCCATGGATAGTGGCAGTGTGCAGGCTGCATGAACTACCTCACAACTATGAATTTTACCAGGAACCTAGACCAATGTGTATGTTTTGGGAACAAAGTCAACCAAATGGGTTTATGTTCTCCCCACAGGAGCTGTGCGACATGATTCCTCTTTAGACATTAAGGGGAACATTGTTTCATTAATGTTTGGAAAACCATTTTTACAAATCATGAATCCAATTTGGATCATTACAATTGTGGAATTTACCCTTTTTCTATATTTAAATTTAACACTTAATTAACATTTGATCAACCCATTCAAAATTTACAACACTAGGAACTTATCCACTCCATCTTTCATCCTTTTATATCAATACTTTGGGGGATTTGTCATGGAATCATCATGATCTCTTCATGAAATCATCTCATCATCTTGAGTTTTCACTCTTCGTGGTTTATTCTTCCCCCTTTCATGGGATCATTTTTTCTAAAGGATAGATTGACCTAGTGGGGTTAAATAATTATTTCATGGGATAAAATATAATTTTTATGTTTTTCCTTTTTCTTTATAGGGTCTCCTTACGATTTGGTTGTGTTTTTCCACCATAATACATATTTTCCAAGATTGAGGTAGTTAATTACATGCTTTAGCATTAGAAAATGATTTTGGTATGCAAACTATGATTTATAAATGTGTTCTATGTATTTTTTTAGCGATATGTAATATGTTTTCTAAAGATTTTTTTGTATGTTTGGATTGAAATACGATTTTCAAATGAAAATCCTTGGTTCTCATAGATAATTATAATGTTGAAAAAGCTTGTATAAGTTGTTTTGAAAATGGTTTACCAATTTATAATGGTTTTTTGGATGATTAGGAAAAGTATGGTAGTTAAGTTTTTTGGGATAATGTTTGGTTCCGTCTAGTAGGATTGACACTACAACACTAACAAAACATATGTTAATGGATGGAGCCCACTAGTCCTTGGGATGTGTTG
This sequence comes from Viscum album, assembly GCA_963277665.1. Lineage (NCBI taxonomy): Eukaryota > Viridiplantae > Streptophyta > Magnoliopsida > Santalales > Viscaceae > Viscum > Viscum album. The sequence continues at coordinate 436,679,431 of OY728161.1, forward strand.
CCCACAGATGGCTAGTTCATGTGGATGTTGTCGGATATGGTTACTCTGCCATGCACTAAGATACAATGTTCCTAGGGTTCTAATAACAGTAGTTCCTTAGGTAATACATGTTTTTCTCATGTGATGGTAGCTTTCCATCAACATATCGTGGAATTTAATTTCTAATTTTATATTCCAACTCATGTATTAGTTTTTTTTCACTTGTTTCCTTTCAAAACAAGAATTTGGATTTTTCCTATCATGTAATGGCATACAATATATATTTCCGATTGTATTTTACTAGGATTTTTATCACACACTATATACCACCTTGAATATATGTTTACCTTATTATGACTGACCTAGGTATTGTAATGTAATTTTATGGTGGTGATGGTTGATCTGGTGGCTAGTAGTCCTCTTGTAAATGGTGTTCGTGGAGGTGGATTGATGAAAATGGACCTCTTATTGGGTAGAGTTTTTTTTTGTTATTTTCTACTTGATCCCTATAAAATTTTCTTATTTTTGTCTTGGTAATATTTTTAAAACTATTAATTTTTTATATTTGTGTCCCTTTTGGTTATGGTTATTGACTTTAGGGTGAAGATTTATTATTGTTGAATATTTTTGGTAAATTATCATGGGTGAAATCGATCCAAAAAAGAAGTTTTAGATTCCCAAGAACTTGTTTCAAACCCATGGGGATCAGGAACACCATTTTTCCTTTCTATGTTGGTATGTTAGGTGTTAGATTAGATGAAATACTATTCCATTTCATGAAAAAAGTTAATCATATGAGGTTTCACCCATTCTATGGGTCATAATACTTTCAAATATTATGTATAAGAAAAAGTTAGTACTGTGTAGGGTTGAGGTTCTGATTTTCAGTGGCATGTCCATCCAACACACCTCATTACCGATGCCTGGTTTCCATAGAATATTAAGAATATGGTTTTACTTCTCCTCCATGTGATATGTATAGGTAAAATACTGTGCATGTACACTAGATGGGTTTATGTGGTTTGGAATGATATTTTTATTGAATATGGTCTTTTTTGATATATAGACTCATCTGGAATTTATGATGTTATTAAAAATTTTATGAACAACAAATTTATGGTTTCTAGGTGACTGTTATATTATGTTTCAAGATAACTTGCTGGATACGTCTAATATAATAGATGTATAAGGAAATAGAGAGTTATCCTTCACCATTTGAATAGATACTATTTGATGTAGTAGTTCAGGTTTTCTATGATATGGGTCAGATAGTGGGAACATGTCCGGATTAGGTTAGGGAAGTAGAATTGGGTCTTGTAAAGGAAATGTATTAAGAGTTCCTCAAGAATAACCCTCTATCATTTTGGGGTAGCACATATCCACAATAATTTAGGGATTTTATTGAAAATATCAAGAGGATGTGTGGGTTTAATGAAACTCCTCAGGAAGTCAAGGTGAAGTGATATTCAGTTTTTGTTGGAATGAGCCAGTCAATAGTGGAGTGACTCAATGATTCAGGTAGAGAAGCATGATTATATGGGTAGATGGAAATCAATGTCATATTTAATGAGAATAATCACCATAAGACCGTGGAATTATCCAAGAACCAAGATTTTTTGGATCTCCACCAGGGGGATTAGACTGTGGTGGAGTATGAAAAATGATTTGCAGAGTTGGTTCTGTTTTCACCAAATGTACTTTTCAATGAGCCGTAGAAGGATTAGCAGTTTGAAATGGGGTTTTAAATAGATGTTCAATCCCAAATCTTCATGATCAAGTTGAATAAATATAAATATAGGGTTGATCATGCATTTATAGTGGATATTGACTACTCTGGATCTTCTATGGGCCAAGTCAATGGTACTACATCTAAAAAGAAGAGAAAGAAACACAAGAAGAAAAATAGGAGAGGTTCTAGCTCAGGCCATCCTTCGTGACCATTTTTCATATGTGACATAAAATGTTGTGTTATTTTTGAACCATTAGTGTGGGATGGAAATTAATGTGTTTTATACATGTTATAGACCCCCTATAACTTATCATTGGTGTAGAACCATGGGGAAATTACACTAAAAGTACTGTGTGGAGCACCCATATCAGGGTGGTGAAGGTTCCAAAACCTCTATGAAAATAGAAGCCCAGTCTGAGCCTTCCAGGGAAGTGAGATCTCAGTTAGGTGGTCAGGTTGATTGGGCTAGATATTCTTCTAGAGAGAGTCAGATTAACTAGTATCCACATGTTTATGGTCATTCATAGGCTCAATTAGAGATGAAGTATATCTAAAATATGGATCACGAACCAGTGGAATATGATACAGGACCTATGACATTTAAAGGTATTGGTTTTATTTCATCAACTATTGTTGTATCCATATTTTTTATAGGCTTCTATATTTCATATATTTTTTCCCATCATTAAAATATATTGGTAATGTACATGAGATCATGCCGTATACGATGGTGTTTGTGACACTAAGGAAGAAAGTGTTGGGTTTCAGGGGTCTATCATGTGCAATCACCGTGTCTGGGGTTGAGTTGGTATGTGAATTCTTGGATCTTTAAATAGACAACATTGATATGATCATAGGAATGTATTACATGGTTCATTTCTTGGTCCACATCAATTGTTATCAGTGGAGAGTCAGTTTTGTGGAAATTAATGGAACCTCTAATGTTTTTTAGGGTCAGTGTGATCAACTATATCGTTGTGCCAAACCTCCTCTTCTAGAGTTGGAAATTCTTGTGTTTTATATCTCATCACTCATGTTTGGGGATAATTATAGGGGTTCAATAGATGGATTACCTCCTATAGTGGATGAAATCTAGATGATTTTTCCAGTCTGCCTTGAGAGAGTTATGAAGAGTTAACTATTGATCTGGCACCCAGAATATAGCTGATATCTCTTCCATCATTGAATGTGGACACCAATTATATGACAAAATTAATAATATAGATAAGAATATTTGGAAAAAATATTACTCATTCACCCGAGTGTCTCACCATCATCCAACCTGGTTCTATATGCAAAGAAGACTGATGGATTTCTCTTAATCTGCATCGATTACTAGAATATGAATAATTTAATGATAATGAACAAAAAACTAGTTCCCAATATTGAATATAAATTTGATTAGATCAAGGGGAATGGGTGTTCTCTATGATCTATTCTCATTCAATGAATTACCAGGTCAGATTCATAGAGTCAGATGTTCTCAAAACCACAATTCAATGATGGTATGACCATTTTTAGTATTTAATGATGCCAATCGGGATGTAGAATTATTCAGTGGTCTTTATGGATCGTATGAATATAATTTTCCCTCAACACCATAACTGCATTATTTGTCAGTTTTTGGATGATATCCTGGTCTACTCGGGGACCATGTAAGAGAACGAACAAGATTTGAGGATAATGTTGGGAACTCATCGAGATCATATTCTCTATTGTATGATTTATAAGTGTACCTTATATATATCATGAAAGTGATGTTTTTGGGTTATGTGATCTCAAATTGTGGGGTTTTAGTTGATGAATTTTTTTTTGAGGATGCAATGTCATGAGAGATAACATGGAATGATTTATAGATATTGAGATTTTTTATCCTAGAAGCGCATTTCCTGCAGTTTAAGATATTTATCTCATCTTTCATTTACCATGAAGGTTCATACATGGAAAGGGGTAAAGATTATGTACATCTGAGAATAACATGATTCTATTGAGGTTCTTATGTGACAGTTGACCACTGCCCCTGTTTTGATCATTTTGGAATATAAATTGGGATATTTCCTCTACTGTGATGCCTCATGTATGGGTCTTTGTGGGGTGTTGATGCGGAATGAGCCATTGGTGGTTTATGGAGTTTTTCAACTATGATCAAATGGAATTAATTACCCAACCAATGATGTGTAATTATTAGAAGTGATGTATTCCATAAATATGTGGTGTTAATTTCTCTTTATGGAGAAGTTTTTTATCTATTATAATCATTGGGTTTTCATTTAAATTTTATACCAAAGGGTTCTAAACCAGAGTGAGTGTGATTGGGTTGAGTACCTTTAGGTGTTCAATTATGATATCACGTGTATCCTAGGAAAATGTACTTTGGTAGAAGATTTATTGATCAGGAAATTACTAATACAATCTATAAGAGAGTACAAATATGAGTGGAAATTAATGGGGATTTTTTCTTAGATGTATCTAGAGACCATGGAAAAGTTGCCTCTCTTTACTCTTCTCTCGTCCTTTCTACCTGTGGATTCATCTTTGGATTCATCTTCATGTTGGTTTGGATGGCTTTTGTGGTGGTTCTCTATCCTCGTAGAATTATTTGTCTTTGGGCATCATCCTCTCATGGTGATCTGATTCTTGGTCAGTGTAGTTCTTAGACGGTCCCCTTGGCAAAGTCCTAGATCTGGATGTTGTCCTCAGATCTAGGGTTATTACAAGAACAGAAGCATCAGGTAGTGTTCCTGATGGCTCAACTATCACCATTTCCCTAAAGCCTTTGTAGATGAGTCTAATGTGGAAAATGTGGTAGTCTCAGATCTGGTGCTGATCCTTGTATTTCTTCTTTGTGTGACCACTTTAGGTGGATTTGATTCCGTCATCTATTGATTGGGTGTTCAGTTATTCTACATGTTGTGGGTTTGTTCTACATTTCTAATGTTGTGGGATAATTGTGGTGAAACCAGTTTGGTTATTTTAATTAGAATTATCTCAAGGTGGTTGTCAACAACTTGGTCTTGTATATGTATGCTTATGAATTTCGTAAGAACAATCATTTCTAGTTGTGATTCCTCTCCTCTACAAATTAACTGACGATTCCTAGATGGTTTTTCCTCTGGTACCTATGTTATCTTTTTTGTGGCCCAATGGATTTTTTATTCTTGTTTCCACTACCATTTCATTGTTCTCTTTCACACATGAACCAATATTGGTTGAGTGCGACCCATTCAATGACATTTTTGTTCATTTTGGTAGCTTTAGTAATGGTGTATTTTTTAGGGTTCTCTTTTTGATTGGTGGTGTTTTTCAATTAGATTTACTGTCATGTGGTTCCACATTAAGGAGCTTTATCGATGATTTCATTCCCATAAGTCATCATCCATCCATATTTCCAATGATGAATCACCATTTTTTCTACCTCTATTATGGTGATTTAGGTTTTCTTTAGATCAATTATGCAATGGTGGATCCCCATCGGCTTTTTTACACAACAATAGTTCTTCTTATTTTTGTCCTCACTTAACCTCAAAGTGATTCTTGGTTGGTTCTCAATCAAAATTAATGTTATTTATTTGATAATATAAAAAAAATTGGCAGTCATAAGAACTATGGAGCATAGTGAAGGTTCATTATTTCCCAGTGTTTAGATAACTACCTCCCTCCTAGTGTTGATTTAGTAGGAGAAGCCTGGTAATGGGTTGATCCAATAGTTTATAAAGTACCTATATGGTGGGTAGTTTCCTATAGAATGGTACTTATCATCATATTTAATTCGTCATCTCAAGGTAAATTTTGTGGTGTGGTTGTCATTATAATATGTAGTGATGTAGGATAGCCAAAAATATCAGTGGTACATTCATCGTGTTTCAACAAATTTGTTCTATAATGCGAGTCATCAATTTCTATGGTCAAGAAAGAGGTAGGACATACATGACATTCAATCTTGATGTTCTACAATTCATCAGGTTAAATATTATCACCAAATTATATTAGGTTTTCTTTATCAATTTCATATTTCTATCATAAAGTGGGATAAAGTAAGCTATTATTTCACTACTAGATTAATTTTTACACCCATGTACGTAATTTAATTTTGTTATTGATTGACCATCAAAGCAAATCAACCCATTTCATTCCAATCAGGAATTCTATTAATTTTGATTAATTTGGTATTTTGAATAATCAAGAGATAGTGAGGCTTCATGGTTTATCATCATCTATCCTTTAAAAAAAGGAACCCAATTTTACCTTGGGAATCTGGGAAGGCCTTCAGAAGGTAATGAGTTTATAGGCCAAGTTGAGTATGTCAAACCATCCTCAAATGAATTTTCATAGAGAATGGGTGAATAAAAACATGGAATACATTATTTGGTAATGTTTTTTCGATTTAGGAGGCTCATGGGATAAAAATATGGTGTTAGGGGGTTTTTCAAATAATAATTGTTTCCAATACTCTATAAGAATATATCCCATTGAAGAAATGTTTGATCATATGTATCAGTCTCCATTATAATGTGTAGAGGATGGTGATACAACATTATTTAGATAAATAATTGTTCATGAAACATTAGATACAGTCTAATTGACCACGTATAATTTGTTAATGGAACATATCTATCACAAGTCCTATACTGATCAGTGGTTCTAAGACATTGAATTCTTTATAGGTGACTGGGTGTTGTTTAATTTGGGCCATTTCCTGGGTTAATATCGTCTGGGTATGAAAAGGAAGCTTAGTCATATGTATGTTAGTCCTTTAGATATTACCAAGAGAGCTGATAATGTGGAATACCGTTTATCATTTTCTTCTTAGTTGAAATCAATATGTGATGTGTTCAATGTCTCAGAGATTAAAAAGTATAATCTGAATCTATTTCATCTTCTATATTTGGATGAAAGGGATATATAATCTGATTTATCTATGTTTGATTGGCTTGTTAAGATTAGGGATACGTAGTATAATGTTCTACATGGGATGTATATATAATTTTTTGAGTTGTTAGGTAGTATGTGATGGTTAGCATGGGACATGGGAGCAGAAACATTGGGTAGAGGAGTATTACCCACACTTATTCTATGAGAATCTTTTGGTTTGAGTTTAAGAGGGTGTAATGTTTTCACGGTGGGGGGAATTTTTACATCTATCATTTTTTGAGGTATTTTATTTTTTGCTTATATCTTATCATTGTTCCATATCTTTCTAATGTTTTTTTAAAGAAAATGGGGTTTTACCCAACATGAAGGGGATCAAAGTTTTCTCATAGTAAGTAGATATTTCTTACGTGCTTAGAACGGACCATTCACCCTAGATAGAGTCACACTCTAGGCTATATGACCTTCTTTATTGTCGTGAAACTAACCATTCTCCCTAACCAGTGTGTCTATTTCTGGTGAATGGTCAACCATTCACGCGTTCACCATCCCCCAATGAAACTTGCGACCTTGTTCCTCCTTGGAGATAGAGGGACACATAGTTGACACAAAATTTGGAAAACTATCTAGGCGAACCATGTTTTATTGATAGGTCATTAAAAATGTGTAATTTAACTCTTTTCAATGTTTTAATTTAACTCATTACCCACCCTTTCTCTCCCAATTCGATCTTCACTGCCCTAGATACCTCTTCCCATCCCAGTTAACTCCCCTAGACCACATTATTTGGTGGATTAGGTGTGGAATATTGAATTTATCGTCAAGAAAACCTCACATCCTTTAATTCAATCACACTTCTAGGTTTATTATTCCCCTTTTGTGGGTTTGAATTGTTCCATTGGATGGGGTATGAATATAATGGTTAAATATTGATTTCATAAAATGATCATTGATTTATTATGTTATGTGATTTCCTATCTTGTGTATTATTATGGTGCATTTCTGTTTTTCCAATGGATTGTGGATATATACTTGGTTAAGGTAGGTTATTAGATTATTTAGAATTATGATATGATATTTAAATTATTTTTTTCTTTATAAATGTGTTCAAAGAACTGTGTGGGTTGTGTGAACTAATTTTTCAAATGATTTAATTATGAATATGGGGTAAAAGATGATTTTCAATTGAAAATGGTTGAATTTCATGGATATTTATAATATTTACGTTTATTATGTGTGTATGGGGTTTTGAAAATGTTTTATTATTGTGAATGGAGTTTCATTTGGGTGATTCCAATAGTGGGAGTGGGTTCATGAATGTGGGGGTTCATGTGACATGTGAAGATGGAATTCAGAAGAAGAGGGGAATCTTAGATTACTAGATGGGAGAAATATGACTATCATACTAGATGGATCAAAGTGTCCAAGGATCCAGTCCCACAATTTGGATAGATTCTACAACAATGAATAAACATATGATGATGGTTATAGACCCCTAGTCCTTTGGATTCTTTACCCTTTAGTGAATCATTCCTGAGGACCCCATAGGATATGGTTTCTATACCATGTCATCGAGAGACGAGGTTCCTAGAATTACACTAGTACCAGTTCCTTAGGGAACATTTGTGGTGCTCATGTAATGATACGCTTAGTGATGTCATATGATGGACTTCGTTCCGATTTTTATTTCTAAAAAAAATTATTTTATTTTCTTTATTTAATTTCAAAATATGACTGAGGATTTTTCATATTAGGATAGGTCATGGAATATCTATTTTAATTGATATAATTATTGGATTTTTCTCTAATTCTATATATAACATTATATGTATGTAGACCATGTTAGGTCTAACCATGGTGTAGAATTATTTTTGTAGGGGTGGTGTTCGATCGTGTTTCTAGTGTTCCACTTCATAATGGTGTAGGTGGAGGTGGTGTGAGGGTGGTGAACCTCATGTTTAATGTTGGAATTTGGTTATGGTATATTAAAATTCTTTTTAGTCATTAGATTGTGGTTTCAGTAAAAAAAATTAAACTCTTAACTTGTCACACTAGAGATAATTTTGTGTATAGTTATGGATGATGTAGTGGTCATTTATTCTTGTGGAATGTTTGTGGTAAATTTTCATGTGTGAAAATGTTCCTAAAATGTAATTTTGATTCCCAATCACTAGTTTCTAGTAGTGGGGATTTGGAAATCTATTCTGTACCTTCCATAGGTTCGGTCTGGTGCTGAGTTGGATGGATTCGTAGGGTTGTTTTTGAAAATACATATATTCTCAATGGCGAGTGGGATGTCTAAGCTGGTATTGATGGACCCGAGAATCTTGGGTTACATGGAGTGATCGCCCAGATGGCTTGTTTCTACATAGATGATCTATGTCTAGATCATACCTATTCCGCTCATATAGTAAATTCATACTAGTATGTCTTTCGTGATTACCCTTAAATACTACCTCCTTAGAGAGAGGAGGAGTTCACTATCAAATTAGTGCTGAGATCTTCACCCTTATCCATTCCACCTTAGAGGATGGATATTAGTAATTTTTATCCACATAAGAGGAAACATGAAGATTAATCATCCAATGTTTTTATATGGATCAATAATTTTTCATCGAGTTCATTGATCATTTTCTCCATGAAGACTGAGGGAACCCTTAGGATTTGTGTGGAATTCAGGAAGGTAAATCATCTTACAGTGAAAAAACGGTATCCCTTACCTCGCATAGATGATATCTTCAACCATCATATAGGACATATGGTATTCATGATGATCAAACATAGATAAAGTTATCCTAATGTTTGATCTATAACATTTGATATTCTATATATGGCATTAGATAGTGAGTATGTCCTATATGGGTATCTCATGATACCATTTATTCATATGAATGAAAATGTTGTTTTTATGTCCTTAAGGAATAGGGTTTTCTATCCCTATCTGGATTCTATTATAGTGATCTTCATAGATGAAATATTGGTGTATTATCACAATCAAAGAGACCATTCCGCTAATCTTGATATCATATTGAATATACTGAGAGATCACTAGTTGAATGCTAAGATCATTAAATATCACTTCTTGATCGAAAACGTTCACTTCCTAGTTCATATTATCTCATAAGTAGGAGTTTCCATTTACCAATAGACGGTAAGATCTAGGGTTACTTGGAAGCATCCTAATAATGTTATTACATATATATATTTAGGTTTTTCTACCGTGTTAGTAGATGTGTTTTATGTAGGGATTTTCATGCTTACAAGAACCTATTATAGGATTCATTATAATGTTTGTGTAGTTTATATGATATGAATCCTATGAGATAGCCTTTTAGGAGATAAAAGGGATATTAACTACAGTAGTGATCTAGATTCATCATGATCCTTACATGATCTATAGATTCTATTGTGATACAGATAGAGTATATATTTCCAATATTTTTAATATCTAATTAAAGGATTTAAACCCCACCAATTTGAAATTTTATGTGAATTTAATCCAATTTATTTTAATGAAATGTTTTTTATAAATTCTATAAATTACATAATTATATACTTTTTACAACATTCAAATGTTTTTTATATTCTAGGATTACATGTAAAGGACACTTCATGCTTGCGGATTCCCTCACGGCGCGTCACCAGATTTTGGGGAAAAGAGGCAGAGATGAAAAATTAAGTAGAGCGTCTATATGATGTGCATGTTTTTACGTTATAACATTCCATGAAAAGAATTTACACAACATGTACTCATAGTATGCGTCATTTAGTGGGTCAACCTATCAAACCAACTTACAAGATTCACATGATGTGGTAGAGAAAATGTTTCTAGAGTACACAATGTGTTTCCAAAGTAAACGTTGTGTAATCAATGACACACACACACAAAAGGTGACATGAGAATTGGGTTTTGATGTGGTTTTCGAAGAAAAGTAACCCCTTGGCCTCCCTTTGATGGCAGTCTAGACAAGACAGATTAGCACACCCACCCCGGGATGTTCATAAAATGAAGGAGGGAGATCTAGAGCTTGTCTTAACTATGGTCGATGATGATATCATGATCCAGATTCTCTTCATTGATGGTATAATGTAAAATATTATAACAACCCTGCTTTTTATTAAAACTTAAGCATGCTTTATTACATAAAACTTCACTTGATATAACAAAGAAGATCGAGAGGTTTAGAGTCTTTGGGGATTAGGATCATTACATAAAAACTTTAAACTTGAAATACAACATCTTTATTGAAAACTTCCTTTACATGACCACTACATTCCTTCGTACTTAGCATTGCATGGGATAACCTGAGGACATAAAACTCATGCTCCATGTGCAATGAGCCTTGGCTCATGCTAATTCAATGTTAAGAGTTGTTTCCACATTCCTTCGTACTTAGCATTGCATTGGAGTGCTATAAAGGGCGCACCCTTCTTAAACATTTCATTTCATGCATAAGTGTGCCACATGGATCACAAAACATGTATTCATAAAACATAATCATTTATTCCAAGATAAAGGGATGTGTAATTCATACATGAATCTTTATTATCAATAAGTAAATGATCATAAAGGTGAATACCCTTGATGGAGAAATGGGCATGGTATTCACTACACAATGATATTGGCTTAGAAAATCGGTGTGATTTCGGCAGCGTAACGGCGTGACATAAGAATTCATAAAAAAGGTTAATGAGAGAGAAAGGGGTTCCTCATAATATTTACATGTAATGGACAGTAAGGAGGTCATATAGATACATGTACCAACAATTGAAAAGGAATTTAGATTCATGATACAAAAGTATTGCTTGAAAATAAAAGAGGAGAAAAAGGTTTCTTTCTGAATTTCGGCATAGTAACGGGTGTACATGGGAGGCTTTTAATGAGAGAGAAAGGGGTATCCCATCATTAAAACAATAAGAGGGCAGTATGGGAGAGGTGTGAAACCATACCCCAACATTCATAATTGAAATTAAAAGGTCAATACAACTTAAAGAAAAATGACAAAATGAGAAAGGAAGAAAACCCCTTACTTGGAAGTGTTCTTCCAAAGGCTAGAGAGAGGCTTGTGAGAGGCTTTTTGGGAACTTGGGGCACCTTGGGAGGATTATAGAGATAGTAGGGCAGAGGTTCGACGAAATCCAAGTGATTTTAGTGAGGAGGAAGTGGGAGCTTGGGTGGGTTTATATAGGAAAGGTGAGGGAATTCGTTATTATTTAGGTTTGGGACCCCTTATATTAAAAAAATCCAAACCACAAACCATCCCATGGTATTTGCCCATGGATTCTGGAAAAGGAAAGTGGAAAACAATATTTTACATGGCCAAGGTCCGAACTTATTAAAAAATTAGGGTTGCTTATGTGGAGGTGAGTCACACTCCCATGGAAATTAATTTAAAATGGCAAAGTGTTGAATAAGTCTTGAGGGATCCATTAATGCTTTGAAAAGTAAGCCAAACAAACCCAAAACCTCATTATTTTAATGATAAAACACATATTGGCCGAACATAAGGATTATGGTATTTTATTACATCACCATTGGGTCATTATGATGTCATAAAACACATTATATTTTTAAATGGTATTTAATTTTTACCCAAAAATTTGACTGTCTCAGAAAATTATGAAAAAATCACCGTTGGATAATTTAGACATCCTGATTCCAAAAATAATATTTATTTTATCTAAATAATTTTCTAAATATGTGAATTTTTACTTTTAAAATAAAAACCTACATTTATAAAAAATTCACGGGTTTTGACAGAAATGGCTTTCAAACCTTAATAAAAATTTTAATTGCATTCATAAAATTATAAGATCATTTATATTTAATAAAAATTAATTTAATATTAATAATAATATTTTATTAAAATATTATTTAATTCAAAAATCCTTTAATTTATTAAAATATTATTCTTAATTAAATAATAACTAAAAACACCATTTGTACTTTAAAAACTAATTACAATGTATAAAAAATGACTAGAAATTATATTCATTATTATATACAAAAAATAATGTACATGAACATGGTGCTACTTATTTGTTACATAACCCCTTAAAATAGCCGCATAAGACCTAAGGGTATGGTTTGCGATGGTGACAGACTCTTGGGGCGGCTCAGATAACATCGCTCGAGTGGTAATTTCAATCAACATCCACTTTTCCCGTAGACTTTCACGTTCGAGCTTGACTTGATGAAGCTCAGCTTGGGCTTGGTCAAGGGCAAATCCCAAAGACGCCACCTCTTTTCCGAGCTCTGACAAATGGGCTTCGTAAGGGGAACTTCTACTGGATGAGGCCATCGCTTCCTCTGTCTGAGTAGAAATGGGTTCGTTAAAGCCTTATATTTATACTACTCAGATGATCACTGCTTAACGGCTAAAAAGTAACGGTCACAAATCTTAACGTAAAAATTTAAGAAGTTGACATATTATAAAAACATTTTTCATAAAGAAACATTTAACTAGATCAAGAGGGGTTTTCCATTAATGAAACTTTGGGTCGTTACAACATTCCCCTCTTAAGAAACTTCGCCCTCGAAATTTTCCTTTTCCCACACTAAAACAAATGTGGGTAACTTAGCTTCATCATATCCTCCGACTCCCACGTTGCTTCTTCAAACTTGTGTTTTCTCCACAACACCTTGATGAGGGGCATTGCCTTATTTCGTAGAAATTTTTCTCTATGATCTAAGATCATCACTGGTTGCTCCTCATAAGAATGATCGTCTTCTAATTTTACCACCTCGGAAGAGAGTACATGTGAAGGGTCTGGTATGTACTTCCTTAAGAGGGATACATGGAAGACATCATTCACCTTGGACATAGTAGGTGGAAGTGCTAGTCGATAGGCCACAGCCCCAACACGATTAAGAATCTCGAAGGGGCCGATGTACCTTGGACTTAAATTCCCTTTCTTTCCAAACCTCATGACCTTCTTCCATGGAGATATGCGTAAAAACACCATGTCTCCGACTTTAAACTCAAGGTCTCGTCGACGATTATCTGCATAACTCGTCTGTCGACTTTGGGCTGCCTTGATGTGCTGCTGAATGGTTTTCACCTTCTCCACCATTTCTTCGACCATTTATGGTCCATGCAGCTTACGTTCACCGACCTCATCCCAACATTCCGGTGTTCTACACCTTTTCCCATACAGGGCTTCATATGGTGCCATTTGTATGCTCGAGTGGAAACTATTATTATAAGAGAACTCAACCAGAGGAAGATGTTGATCCCATCCTCCTTTAAAGTCCATTGAGCACGCTCTCAACATATCCTCAAGTGTTTGGATAGTCCGCTCGGATTGGCCATCAGTTTGAGGATGATAGGCCGTACTGAAGTTCAGTTCAGTATTCAGAGCATGTTGAAGACTCTTCCAAAACTTCGAGGTAAATCTTGGATCTCGGTCAGACACAATAGATAGTGGTACTCCATGCAACCGTACCACTTCCCTGGTATATATATGTTCCAGTTGATCCAAAGAGAAATCCTATCGAATAGAAATGAAGTGTGAAGTCTTTGTAAGACGATCCACAACAACCCGGATTGCATTGTTGCCTTTGGATGTCCTTGGAAGTCCAGTGACGAAGTCCATGGTGATGTTCTCCCATTTCCATTCTGGTATGGGCAATGGTTGCATCATCCCCTTAGACTTATGCCTCTCTGCCTTCACTTGATGACACACCAGGCACTTTGATGTATATTCAGCGATCTCTTTCATCATATTATCCCACCAAAAGTTTTCTCGGAGATCTCGATACATCTTTGTGCTCCCTGGGCGAATAGAGAAATTTGAACTATGTGCATCATCCAAAAGTTCCTTCTTCATCTCCGAACATGATGGAACACATAGTCTTTTCCCAAACCGCACAATTCTATCTTCATTAACATTTAACTCTGAGGATTTTCCCTTTTTGATAGCTTCCACTTTTTCTTGGATTCCTGAATCATCCTTTTGAGCATCCTTTATCCTTTCCGAAAGAGATGGTTGAGCAATAATTTGTGAAAGGATTGATGATGTTCCATTCTTTATGATTCCCACATCCATCTTCATCAAGTCTAAGAATATTGGATCCTTCTCAATTCTCATCATTGATAGAATAGCTGGATCCTTTCTACTTAGGGAATATGCCACCTTGTTCGCTTTCCCAGGGTGGTAATGTATTGAACAATCATAATCCTTGATGAGCTCTATCCATCTTCTCTGGCGCATATTAAGCTCTTTCTGTGTGAATATATATTTAAGACTCTTATGGTTAGTATATATCTCACATTTCTCTCCATAGAGATAATGCCGCCAGATTTTCAAGGCAAAGATCACCGCCGCCAACTCTAGATCATGCGTTGGATAGTTTTTCTCATGGATTTTCAACTGCCTTAAAGCATAGGATATCACTTTATCATTCTGCATCAGCACACATCCTAATCCCTTCTTCAAAGCATCACTGAATACCACAAAAAGCTCCCCACTTGTGGGTAAAGTGAGCACAGGTGCAGTGATAAGCCTTCTTTTCAACTCATTAAAGCTTTCTTCGCATTCATCACACCAAGCAAACTTTACTCCCTTTCGACATAGGTTAGTAAGAGGGTTGGACAATCGTGAGAAATTTCTCACAAATCGTCGATAATATCCAGCTAACCCCAAGAAGCTATGGATATCAATTACCAATGTTGGCCTCCGCCATCCCTCAATTGCATCTGTTTTGGAGCGGTCCACATATATCCCATTGCTTGTGATGATATGGCCCAAGAATGAGACCTCCTTCAACCAAAACTAACACTTGCTGTACTTTGCATAGAGATTATCCTTGCGCAAAGTCTCTAGTACAGTTTTTAAATGCTCCTCATGGTCCTCCGTGGTTTTGGAGTATATTAGAATATCATCTATAAAGACTACCACAAATTTGTCAAGGTAATCTCTAAAGACTCTATTCATCAAGTCCATGAATATTTCTGGAGCATTGGTGAGTCCAAAAGGCATTAATATGAATTCATAGTGCCCATACCTTGTACGAAAAGCAGTCTTGGGGATATCTTCCTTCTTCACCCTTACTTGATAATATACCGATCGTAAGTCCACCTTGGAGAAGTAGTGTGCTCCACACAGCTGATCAAACAAGTCATCGATTCCTGGGAGAGGATACTTGTTCTTTATCGTGATTTTGTTAAGTTAACGATAATCGATGCAAAGCCGCATTGACCCATCCTTCTTCTTGACGAAGAGGACTGGTGCACCCCATGGTGATGCACTTGGGCGTATAAACCCTTTATCCAGATTCTCTTGTAGTTGTTTCTTCAGCTCTTCAAGATCAACAACAGCCATTCTATATGGAGTCTTGGATATTGTTAGCGCCCCAGGTATAAGTTAAATTGAGAACTCAACATCTCTTCTTGGAGGAAGATCAGGAAGTTCCTCGGGAAATACTTCAGCGAACTCCCTCACAATAGGTATTTCATCAAGGGTGGTTTCTTCCTTGGACTCAATCATCTGAGCCAGATATGCATGCTCATAAGGCAGTAATATCCATGCTTGAGATGATGGAGCTAAAGGAGATTCATCTTCCTCCTGACATTTGTAAAGAATCAAGGGTCGATTCTCCATATGGAGTGTGATTTCCCTCTCCCGACAATTTATGTTGGCTCTATATAAAGAAAGCCAATCCATGCCAAGAATTGCATCAAATTCCACCAAAGGGAGTATGACGAGGTTCGCCGGGAAATTCAATCCACATATTATAATAGGGGAGGACTTATATTCATGGGATGCAATGATTGCCCCATTTTCCGTACTCACCGACATCTTTACTTCCAGGATTTGTGGTGGTGCTGGGATTGTTCTACTAAACATTCGAGATATAAAAGAATGCGTAGAACCTGAATCAAAAAGAATGTTCGCTATTTTTGAATAAATAACTAGCGTACCTGTCACCACTTCGTTTTCGGGGTTCACTTCGGTAGAAGTTATGGCAAAAGATCTTCCTTGCTGTCTTGGAGGTTGCTGGTTGCCTCTGATAACCCTTGGATTAGGGCACTGATTCGCAAAATGACCCGGTTCTTTGCATTTGTAGCATTGAACAACGCGTTGAGGTTCGAACGGAGCGTTCCTATCCTCTGTCACTGTCGCGGGTCCTTCTTGCTGACAGTTAACAGCTAGGTGCCCTTCTCTTCCACACTTGAAGCATTTTCTTGTCCCCCTAAGGCAATTTCCAGGGTGCTTCTTTCAACACTTTTGGCAAGTGGGGTGCTGGAATTTCTTAGCGCAATTGGATTTATCCATCGGACCACCAGAATAGAATTCCACCTTACGCTTCTTGTCCCCATGATACCCCTGTGATTCTCCGATCTCCATTTCAACCTCGAGGGCACATCGGAAAATTTACTCATAGTTTTCGAAGTCACGGATCGCTAATGCTTTCCGCAAGCTAGGCTTCAACCCACCAAAGAAGCGGTCAACCTTGCATTCAGGGGTAACGACAAAGCCGGAAGCGTATTGTGCAAGACTTGTGATGTTTTCCTCGTACGCTCCCACAGATTCTTCATCTTTCTGTTTGAGAGAAAGGAAGTCCCTTTCCATCTTAAGACGGAGGGTGCGTGGAAAATATTTATCAAAAAACATATTCCGGAATTCCTTCCATTCCAAAGCCTCGATCTCCTCCTCAGGCTTCATATTTTTGATCAACGTCCACCATTGATCAGCTTCACCCTCCATACGATAAGCCGCCAGAAGAACCTTCTCTTTTTCAGAGCATTGGAGGATGGAGAATATCTTTTCAATGGAGTTGATCCATTGCTCAGCGATCGTGGGATCAGATGATCCACTAAAAGTAGGAGTCCTTTGTCTCATGAAGCTTTCAATAGCGACTTGTTCTTTCTTAGGGGGGTTGAACATTCCTCTTGACCAGTGTTTGTATTCAAAACTTGAGTTAGCTGAGAGAGAAGCGTGACAATGTTTGCGATTCACGCTCCCATTGGATTGGGCATCTCATAAGTACAATCATCACACTGATATTCACAACGGTTGTTAGCCCGAGTTCTCCTATTACCGGTCATTGGCTAGAATAAAAGGAAAGTTAGGGGTAACACATAAAGGGTAATCCAAACACAAAAGTTGAAGACTTATAAATAAAATTTAATCTCTTTAACTCATGAGTCTATAGGATTCAATCCATGTTTTTCATGATCTTCCTTCTAACATATATTCTTAGGGGCATCTTTTTCCCTTAATAAGGGTTCATACTAAGATTGTGAATTTATCAAAACACATCCCCCGGGAGTGTCGTAACCAAAAGTGAAGCAAGGCCCGTTGTCGTGCACCAGTTCCCGTTCGAGTCTAGCTCAAAGCGGTGTTTTCGGGTTTTACCCCTAGAATACATCTCTGCCAGAGCCGCCTCTACCTTCTCGTATCCATACAGGGGTGTATTTGTTTGATAAACCACTTACTTAGTATTTACCAAAACATAAGGATGTTTTTATTATTCTTAGTCTTGTATCTAAGGCTTTACTAGGGTTTCCTAATCCCAAAAATAACTAAACCTATCCTCTGATACCAACTATGAAAACCCTGCTTTTTATTACAACTTAAGCATGCTTTATTACATAAAACTTCACTTGATACAACAAAGAATATCGAGAAGTTTAGTGTCTTTGGGGCTTAGGATCATCACATAAAAACTTTAAACTTGAAATACAACATCTTTATTGAAAACTTCCTTTACATGACCACTACATTCCTTCATACTTAACATTGCATGGGATAACCTGAGGACATGCATAAGAAAAGGGTGAGCTATAAAGCCCAGTAAGGGAGTACACAATGAATAACATGAGGAGTACAATACATGTTAGGCAATAGGCATATCAATAGAGCATAAGAGAAACTTGAACATAAATGCATGATAAATAATGATAATCATAACATGGAAATGTGGCAGCAACACTTAACATTGAATTAGCATGAGCCAAGGCTCATTGCACATGGAGCATGAGTAAACCCTCATTGCACATGAAGCACGAGTAAACCCTCTTTGCACTTGAATGAGCATGAGTCAACACTCATTTCACATGACGTATCATGATACTATACTTTACCCAATGCATTGGAGCGCTATAAAGGGCACACCCTTCTTAAACATTTCATTTCATGCATAAGTGTACCACATGGATCATAAAACATGGATTCATAAAACATAATCATTTATTCCATGATAAAGGGATGTGGAATTCAAACATGAGACTTTATAATCAATAAGTAAATGTGCATAATGGTGAATACCCTTGATGGAGAAATGGGCATGGTATTCACTACACAATGATATTGGCTTAGAAAATCGGTGTGGTTTCGGCAGCGTAACGGCGTGACATAAGAATTCATAAAAAAGGTTGATGAGAGAGAAAGGGGTTCCTCATCATATTTACATGTAATGGAAAGTAAGGAGGTCATATAGATACATGTCCCAACAATTGAAAAGGAATTTATATTCATGATACAAAAGTATTGCTTGAAAATAAAAGAGGAGAAAAAGGTTTCTTTCAGAATTTCGGCATAGTAACGGGTGTACATGGGAGGCTTTTAATGAGAGAGAAAGGGGTCTCCCATCATTCAAAAAATAAGAGGGAAGTATGTGAGAGGTGTGAAACCATACCCCAAAATTCATAATTGAAATTAAAAGGGAAATACAACTTAATGAAAAATGACAAAAATGAGAAAGGAAGAAAACCCCTTACTTGGAAGTGTACTTCCAAAGGGTAAAGAGAGGCTTGTGAGAGGCTTCTTGGGAGCTTGGGGCACCTTGGGAGGATTCTAGAGAGAGTAGGTCAGAGGATGGACGAACTCCAAGGGATTTGAGTGAGGAGGAAGTGGGAGCTTGGGTGGGTTTATATAGGAAAGGTGAGGGAATTCTTTATTATTTAGGTTTGGGACCCCTTATATTAAAAAAATCCAAACCACAAACCATCCCATGGTATTTGCCCATGGTTTCTGGAAAAAGAAAGAGGAAAAAAATATTTTACAAGTCCAAGGTCCGAACTTATTAAAAAAATTGTGTTGCTTATGTGGAGGTGAGTCACACTCCCATGGAAATTAATTTAAAAAGGCAAAGTGTTGAATAAGTCTTGAGGGCTCCATTAATGCTTTGAAAAGTAAGCCAAACAAAACCAAAACCCTATTATTTTAATGATAAAACACATATTGTCCGAACATAAGGATTATGGTATTTTATTACATCACCATTGGGTCATTATGATGTCATAAAACACATTATATATTTAAATGGTATTTAATTTTTACCCAAAAATTTGACTGTCTCAGAAAATTATGAAAAAATCACCGTTGGATAATTTCTACATCCTGATTCCAAAAATAATATTTATTTTATCTAAATAATTTTCTAAATATGTGAATTTCCACTTTTAAAATAAAAACCGACATTTATAAAAAATTCACGGGTTTTGACAGAAATGGCTTTCAAACCTTAATAAAAATTTTAATTGCATTCATAAAATTATAAGATCATTTATATTTAATAAAAATTAATTTAATATTAATAATAATATTTTATTAAAATATTATTTAATTCAAAAATCCTTTAATTTAATAAAATATTATTCTTAATTAAATAATAACTAAAAACAAAATTAGTAGTTTAAAAACTAATTACAATTTATCAAAAATGACTAGAAATTATATTCATTAATATATACAAAAAATAATGTACATGAACATGGTGCTACTTATTTGTTACATAACCCCTTAAAATAGCCGCATAAGACCTAAGGGTAAGGTGTGCGATGGTGACAGACTCTTGGGGCGGCTCGGATAACATCGCTCGAGTGGTAATTTCAATCAATTTCCACTTTTCCCGTAGACGATCTCGTTCGAGCTTGACTTGATGAAGCTCAGCTTGGGCTTGGTCAAGGTCAAAGCCCAAAGACACCACCTCTTTTCCGAGCTCTGACAAATGGGCTTCATAAGGGGCAATTCTACTGGATGAGGCCATCGCTTCCTTTGTCTGAGTAGAAATGGGTTCGTTAAAGCCTTATATTTATACTACTCAGATGATCACTGCTCAACGGCTAAAAAGTAACGGTCACAAATCTTAACATAAAACTAAAGAAGTTGACATCTTATAGAAATATTTTTTATAAAGAAACATTTAACTGGATCAAGAGGGATTTCCATTAATGAAATGTTGGATCGTTACAGATATAGTGGATGATCGAGAGATGAGTGGCTAAGAAATATTTTTTTTGTGGAGAACAACACCTTATGGACACTCCCTTTTATGTTTTGATCTTAATGTGTAATCTCTTTTATAATTTCTATTAAAGATATATTTTTGAATAAATCTGGTTGTTTTATTTCATAAATAAATTTTTTGAAAAGTATTTCAGATAGTTGTTATGTCAATGAAGTAAATTAATTGACTTCACTATTTAATCTCTTGTAGAGAGGTCTTTCTTTTGATCATAGTGGTTTCAATTAGGTTTTATTTCTTATAGGTCTTCAATAAATAAAAAAACATCGACATGAGGAACAACAATAATATTAAAGGTCATGATATGATGTCTAATCGAACTTGAGTAGGGACCCTGAGACCCTCAAGTTCTCTCAAAATCTAAAAGGAAAATCCACAGAGTACAAAATCAGCAGATAACCCTATGTAGGTATATGCCCATACATATACCAAAGTTATCAAGTAATCCATCTCAATCATGAGGAAATCACAATTTTACTGACTCAGCTCACATAGGTATAAATTTTTTTAGAGAGATAGAAAGGATTATATATAGCCACAAAATCATCTATTCTGTCGAACCCACATAGGATCCATGAATAGAAATCAAAACTATTGAAGCCACACAGGATCCAGGAAAATTTATTCTGTCGAACCCACACAGAATATAGGAAAAGAAGTCAGAACTGCCGAACCCACACAGGATCCAAGAACAGTAGTTAGAGCTATCGAACCTGTAGGGGATATAGGAACAGTCCTCATTGATTTCAAACCCACACATGATCTAGAAACAGTAGTTAGTGTTGTCGAACCCACGAGGGATCCAGGAATAGTTGTCAGTGCACAACCAGCCACAGGGTTACGCATGAAGCATGCTTGATATTGGGAGGGTCCACTCTTCAAGCCGAGGGTTGATAAATCAACTTCCATGAAGTCTCAAAAAGAAGTATCTCAAATGTCTGTCATGTCATAGGGGTCTCAACGCAATAGACGACATGTCAATCAGACGCTCGGTCTATGAGTTATTATCCTTTTTGTCCCGGGGGCCCGGTTGGATTCGTGTATGACCCCATCTGACCATATCTCAACTAAACCCCAAACTCTAGTGGGTTATAATCAAAAGGGATGTATAGCATCCATCATTTCCAGCGCCATTTACGTGTCGTCAAACAGACGTCTGGTGCCAATGACATGGCCAAAGAAATTAAAGGGTCGGTAGTGGGCCTGGGTCCGGTCCGACACAGTCGGACCGACCCTATCCGACCTAGGGTTTGGGCCATCCCATTGGGTGGGCCAACTAGTTAGGTTTGTCTCAGCCCACTGGGCCCATCCCATCATATGACAACCCTGATTTTATTACAAAAATTAACATGATTTATTACATAAAACATCACTTGATACAACAAAGAAGATCGAGAGGTTTAGTGTTTTTGGGGATTAGTATCATTACATAAAAACTTAAAACATGAAATAAAACATATTTATTGAAAACTTCCTTTACATGACCACTACATTCCTTCTTACATAGCATTGAATGGGATTACCTGAGGTCATGCATAAGAAAAGGGAGACCTATAAAGCCCAGTAAATAAAAACACATGGAATAACATGAGGAGTACAATACATGTTAGACATTAGGCATATCAATATATCAAAAGAGAAACATGAACATAAAGTCCTAATAATTCATCATAATCATAACATGGAAATGTGGCAACAACACTTAACATGGAATTAGCATGAGCCAAGGCTCAATGCACATGAAGCATGAGTAAATCCTCACTGCACATGAAGCACAAGTAAGCCCTCATTTCACTTGAATTAGCATGATTATACACTCATTTCACATGACTTATCATGATACAATACTTTACCCAATGCATTGGGGCGCTATAAGGGAACACCCTTCTTAAAAATTTCATTTCATGCATAAGTGTGCCACATGGATCATAAAACATGGATTCATAAAACATAATCATTTATTCCATGATAAATGAATATGGAATTCACACACGAAACTTTTTAATCAATAATTAAATGTGCATAATGGTGACTACCGTTGATGTAGAAATGGGCATGGTATTCACTACACAATGGCATTGTCTTAGACAATCAGTGTGATTTCGGCAGCGTAACGGCGTGACATAAGAATTCATAAACATGGTTTATGAGAGATAAAGGGGATCCTCATCATATTTAAATGTAATGGATAGTATGGAGGTCATATATATACATGTCCCAACAATTGTAATGTAATTTAGAATCATAATACAAAAGTATTTCTTGAACATAAATGAGGAAAGAGAAGTTCTTTTTGGAATTTCGGCATAGTAACGGGTGTACATGGGAGGCATCTAATGAGAGAAAAAGGGGTCTCCAATAATTCAAACATAAAGAGGGATGTATGAGGGAGGTGTGAAACCATACCACAACATTCATAATAGAAATTAAATTTTAAAAACAACTTAAATAAAATTGGACAAAAATGAGAAAGGAAGAAAAAACCCTTACTTGGAAGTGTGCGTCCAAAGGCTAGAGAGTGGATTGTGAGTGGCTTTTTGGGAGCATGGGGAACCTTGGGTGGATTATATAGAGAGCAGGGAAGAGGTTGGAGGAACTCGAAATGCTTTGAGTGAGGAGGAAGTGGGAGCTTGTGTGGGTTTATATAGGAAAGGTGAGGGAATTCTTTATTATTTAGGTTTGGGACCCCTTATATTAAATTAATCCAAACCACAAACCATCCCGTGGTTTTTGACCATGGTTTTTGGAAAATGAAAGAGGGAAAAAATATTTTATAATTTCAAAGTCTTAACTTCTTAAAATAATATGGTTTTATATGTGGAGGTGAGTCACACTCCCATGGAAAACAATTTAAAAAGATAAGGTGTTTAATAAGTTTTGAGGGGTCCATTAATTCTATGAAAAGTAAGTCAAACAGACCCAAAATCACATTATTTTAATGGTAAAACATATATTGTCTGATCATAATGATTATAGTATTTTATTACATCACTATTGGGTCATTATGATATCATAAAACACATTAAATATTTAAACGGTATTTAATTTTTACCCAAAAATTTAACTGTCTCAGAAAATTATGAAAAATTCATTGTTGGATAATTTCAACATTTTGATTCCAGAAATAACATTTATTTTATCTAAGTATTTTTCTACATATTTTAATTTTCACTTTTAAAATAAAATCCGACATTTATCCAAAATTCACGGGTTTTGACAGAAATGGATTTCAAACCATAATAAAAATTATAATTGCATTCATAAAATTAAAAGATCATTAATATTTAATAAAAATTAATTTAATAATAATAATACTATTTTATTAAAATATTATTTAATTCAAAAATCCCTTAATTTAACAAAATATAATTCTTAATTAAATAATAACTACGAACACTATTTGTACTTTAAAATCTATTTACAATGTATCAAAAATGAAAAGGATGTATATTCATTATTATATAAATAAATAATATACATGAACATAGTACTAGTGATTTGTTACATAACCCCTTAAAACAGCCGCATAAGACCTAAGGGTAGGGTGTGCGATGGTGATAGACTCTTGGGGTGGCTCAGATAACATCACTCGAGTGATAATATCTACCAACATCCAATTTTCCCATAGACAGTCTCATTCGAGCTTGACATGATAAAGCTCAGCTTGGTCTTGGTCATGGGCGAAGCCCAAGGACGCCACCTCTTTTCCGATCTCTAACAAATGGGATTCGTATGGAGTAATTCTACTGGATGAGGTCGTCGCTTCTTTTGTCTGAGTAAATTGGATTTGGTAAAGCCCTATATTTATACCAATCATCTGATCACTGTTCAATGCCTATATTAGCAACGGTAAAAATTCTTATCATAAAACCAAAGAAGTTGAAATTCTATATAGATATAAAGTGACATTTAATTAGATCAATAGGGATTGCCATTAATGAAACTTTGGGTCATTACAATATTCCCCCCTTAAGAAATTTCTCACTCGAAATTTTCCATTTCCCACACTAAAACAGATGTGGGTAACTCCGATTAATCATTTCCTCTGATTTCCAAGTTAGTTCTTCGAACATGTGGTTTCGGAACAACACCTTGAAGAGGTGAATTGTCTTATTTTGTAGAACTTTTTCTCTACGATCTATTATCTTTACTGATTGCACCTCATAAGAATGATCATCTTTCAATTGTACCACCTTAGAAGAGATTACATGTGAAGGGTCCGAATGAACTTCCTTAAGAGGGATTCATTAAAGAAATAATGTACAATGGCCATGGTAGATGGAATTTCTAGTCGATAGGCTACAGCCCCGACACGATCAAGAATCTCTAAGGGGACGATGTACCTTGGACTTAACTTCCCATTCTTTACAAACCTCATGACCTTCTTCCACGGAGATATGCATAGAAAAACCATTTATCCATTTTTAAACTCAAGGTCGCATCGACAGTTATCTGCATAACTCTTCTATCGACTCTAGGCTGCCTTGATATACTGTTGAATGATTTTCACCTTCTCCACCATTTGTTCGACCATTTCTAGTCCAAGCATGTTACGTTCACCGACCTCATCCCAACATGCTGGTGTTCTGCACCTTTTCCCATATAGGGCTTCATATGGTGCCATTTGGATGCTTGAGTGGAAACTGTTGTTGTATGAGAATTCAACCAGTGGAAGATGTTGATCCCATCCTCCTTTAAAGTCGATTGAGGTTGCTCTCAAAATTTCCTCATGTGTTTGGATAGTCCGCTCAGATTGGCCATCAGTTTGAGGATGATAGGACGTACTAAAGTTCAGTTCAGTATTTAGAGCATGTTGAAGACTCATCCAAAACATAGAGGTGAATTTTGGATCTCGGTCAGACACAATGGATAGTGGTACTCCATGAAACCATACCACTTCCCTGATATATTTATGTGCGAGTTGATCCAATTAGAGATCCTTCCAAATTACAATGAAGTGTGCAGTATTTGTAAGACGATCCACAACAACCCATATTGCATTGTTGTCTTTGGATGTCCTTGGAAGTCTGGTAACAAAGTCCATGGTGATGTTCTCCCATTTCCATTCTGGTATGGGCAATGGATTCATCATCCCCTTATACTTCTGCCTCTCTTCCTTCACTTGCTGACACACCAGGCATTTTTATTGTATATTCAGTGATCCCCTTCTTCTTATTATCCCACCAAAAGTTTTCTTGGAGATCTCGATACATCTTTGTGCTCCCTGGGTGAATAGAGAAATTTGAACTAGGTGTGCCATCCAAAAGTTCCTTCTTCAGCTATGGACATTATGGAACACATAGTATTTTCCCAAACCACACAATTCCTTCTTCATTAACATTAAAATTTGAGGACTTTCTCTTTTTTGATAGCTTCCTCCTTTTCCTGAATTCCCACATCATCATTTTGAGCATCCTTTATCCTTTCCAAAAGAGACAGTTGAGCAATCATTTGGGAAATAATTGATGATGTTCCATTATTTATGATTCCCATTTCCATCTTCATCATGTCTAAGAATATTGGATCCTTATCAATTCTCATCATTGATAGAATCGCAGGGTCTTTTCTACTTAGGGCATATGCCACCTTGTTCACTTTCCCAGGGTGGTAATTTATTGAACAATCATAATTCTTGATAAGATCTATCTATATTCTCTGGCACATATTAAGCTCTTTCTTTGTGAATATATATTTAAGACTCTTGTGGTCAGTACATATCTCAAATTTATCCCCGTAGAGATAATGCCGCTATATTTTCAAGGAAAAGATCACCGTCGCTAACTCCAGATCCTGCGTTGGATAGTTTCGCTCATGGATTTTCAACTTCCTTGAGGCATGGGATATCACCTTATCATTCTGCATCAGTACACAACCTAAGACATTATTTCAAGCATCAGTGAATACTATAAAAATTTCCCCACTTGTGGGTAAAGTGAGCATGGGTGCAATGATAAGCCTCTTTTTAAACTCCTTGATGATTTATTCACATTCATCAATCCAAGAAAGCATTACTACCTTTAAAGTTAGCTTGGTAAGAGGGTTGGACAATCGTGAGAAATTTCTCACAAATAATCTACAATATCCTGCTAACCCCATGAAGTTACGGATACTTGTTACCGATGTTTGCATCGACCATCCCTCAATTTCATCTGTTTTGGAGGGATCCATAGATATCCCATTGCTTGTGATGATATGGCCCAAGAATGAGACCTCCTTCAACCAGAACTCACACTTTCTGTACTTTTCATAGAGATTCTCCTTAAGAAAAGTCTCTAGTACAGTTCTTAAATGATCCTCATGATCCTCCTTGGTTTTGGAGTATTTTAGAATGTCATATATAAATACTACCAAAAATTTGTCGAGGTAATCTATAAAGACACTATTAATCAAGTCCATGATGATTTCTGGAGCATTACGGAGTCCTAAAGGCATTAATATGAATTCATGGTGCTCGTATCTTATATGAAAAAGAATTGTGCTCCACGCAGCTGATCAAACAATTCATCGATCTGTTTCAGAGGATACTTGTTGTTTATTGTGATTTTGTTGAGATCAGGATAATTGATGCAAAGGCGCATTGACCCATCTTTCTTCTTGATGAAGAGGACTGGTGCACCCCATGGTGATGCACATGGGCATATAAACCCTTTATCCAGATTCTCCTGTAGTTGTTTCTTCATCTCTTCAAGATTTACAACAGCCATTCTATATGGAGTCTTGGATATTTGTAATGCACTAGGTAAAAGTTCAACTGAGAATTCAACATCTCTTCTAGGAGGAAGACCGGGCAGTTCCTCGGGAAACACTTCAGTGAATTCCCTCACAAAAGGCATTTCTCCAAGGATGGTTTTTTCCTTGGACTCAATCATCCGAGCTAGATACGCATGCTCGTAGGTCAGTAATGTCCATTCTTGAGATGATGGAGCTAAAGGAGATTCATGTTCCTCCTTAAACTTGTAATGAATCAGGGGTCGATTCTCCATATGGAGTGTGATTTCCCTTTCCCGACAATTTATGTTGGATCCATATAATGAAATCCAATCCATGCCAAGAGTTGCATCAAATTCCACCTGAGGGAGTATGATGAGGTTCACTGGGAAATTCAATCCACATATTATAACATAGGAGGACTTATAATCATGGGATGCAATGATTGCCCCATTTTCCGTACTCACCGACATCTTCACTTCCATGATTTATGGTGGTGCTGGGACTGTTCTACTAAACTTTAGAGATATAAAATAATGCGTAGAAACTGAATCAAAAAAGTACATTCACTATTCATGAATGAATAACTATAATACCTGTCACCAAATTGTTGTCGGGGTTCACTTCTGCAGATGTGATGGCAAAATCTCTTCCTTGCTGCCATGGAGGTTGTTGGTTGCCTCCGAAAACCTTTGGATTAGGGCACTGATTTGAAAAATTCCACAGTTCTTTTCATTTTTAGCCATGAACAATGTGTTGAGGTTCGAACTGAGCGTTCCTCTCCTCTTTCGCAGCCACGGGTCCTTCTTGCCGACAGTTAACAACTAGGTGCCCTTCTCTTCCACATCTGAAGCATTTCCTCGTCCCCTTGAGGAAATTTCTGGGGTTCTTCTTTCCTCACTTTTGGAAAGTGGGGTGCTGTATCTTCTTAGCACCATTGGATTTATCCATCAGACCACCTACATTGAAGTACACCTTACTCTTCTTATCACCATGACACCCCTGTGATTCTACGATCTCCATTTTTACCTTGAGGTCACATAAGACAATTTCCTCATAATAGATGAAGTCACAGATTGCTAATGATTTCCGTAGGCTATGCTTCAACCTACCAATGAAGCGGTCAACTTAGTATTCTGGGGTAATTACAATGCCGGAAGAATATCGTGCAAGAATTGTGAAGTTTTCCTCATACGCTCTAACATATTCATTGCCTTTTTTCTTGAGGGAAAGGAATTCCCATTCCATCTTAAGCCGGAGGGTGCGCGGAAAATATTTATCGAAAATCATCTTCCTAAAATCCTTACATTCCAATGCCTCGATCTCCTCATTATACATCATAATTTTTATCAACATCCACCATTGATCAACATCACCCTCCATACGATAAGCCGCCAGGAGGACCTTATATTGTTCAGAACATTGAAGGATGGAGAAGATCATTTCAATGGAGTTGATCCATTGTTCATCGATCATTGGTTCGGATGATCCACTAAAAGTAGGAGGCCTTTCTCTCATGAAGCTCTCGACATAGACTTGTTCATTCTTATGGGCAGTTGAACGTTCCTCTTGACCCATGTTTCTATTCAAAACTTGTGTTGGATGAGAGAGAAGTGTGACAATGCTCGCGATTCCCGCTCCCATTGGACTGGGCATCTCATTAGTACAGTCATCACACTAATCTTCACAACGGTTGTTATCCCGAGTCCTCCTATTACTGGCCATTGGCTAGAATAAAAGGAATGTTTGGGGTAACACATAAAGGGTAATCCAAAGACAAAAGTTGATGACTTATAAATCAACTTTTATTTCCTTAACTCATGATTCTATAGTCTTCAATCTAGGCTATTCATGATCTACTTTCTAATATATATTCTTAGGGGCATTTTTTTAATTCCCTTAATAAGAGTTCGTACTAATCTTGTGAATTTATCAAAACATAACCCCCGGGAGTGTCATAACCAAGAGTGCAACAAGGCCTGTTGTCGTGCACCAGTTCCCAATCGAGTGTAGCTCAAAGCAGTGTTTTCGTGTTTTACCCCTAGGATACATATGTGCCAGAGCCGCCTCTACCTACTCATATCTAGATAGGGTTGTATTTGCTTGATAAACCACTTACTCAGTACTTACCAAAACATAGGGATGTTTTTATTATACTTATTCTTGTATCTAAGGCATTACTAGGGTTTTCTAATCCTAATCACAAAAATAACTAAACCTATCCGCTGATACCAACTATGACAACCGTGCTTTTATTACAAATGTAAACATGATTTATTACATAAAACATCACATGATAAAACAAATAAGATAGACAGGTTTTGTGTCTTTGGGGATTATGATCATTACATAAAAACATAAAACAATAAATACATCATATTTATTGAAAACATCCTTTACATGACCACTACAATTTTTCGTACTTAGCATTGCATGGGATAACCTGAGGACATGCATAAGAAAAGGGTGACCTATAAAGCCTAGTAAAGAAAAACACATTGAATAACATGAGGAGTAAAATACATGTTAGACATTAGGCATATCAATAGAGCACAAGAGATACATGAACATAAAGGCATGATAATCAAAACATGAAAATGTGGAAACAACACTTAACATGGAATTAGCATTAGCCAAGGCTCATTGCACATGGAGAATGAGTAAATCCTCATTGCACATGAATCACGAGTAAAACCTTGTTGCAATTGAATTAGAATGAGACAACACTCATTTCACATGATGTATCCTGATACTATACTTTACCCAATGAATTGGAGCGCTATAAGGGCGCACCCTTCTTAAACATTTCATTTCATGCATAAGTGTGCCACATGGATCATAAAACATGGATTCATAAAACATAATCATTTACTACACGATAAAGGAATGCGGAATTCATACATGACTCTTTATAATCAATAAGTAAATATGCATAAAAGTGAATACCCTTGACGAAAAAATGGGCATGGTATTAACTACACAATGGCATTGGCTTAGACAATCGGTGCGATCTCGGAAGCGTAACGGCGTGCCATAAGAATTCATAAAAATGGTTGGTGAGAGATAAAGGGGATCATCATCATATTTACATGTAATGGGTAGTAACAAGGTCATATAAATACATGTCCCAAAAATTGTAATGTAATTTAGATTCATGATACAAAAGTATTGCTTGAATGTAAATGAGGAGAGAGAAGTTCCTTTCGGAATTTCTGCATAGTAACCGGTGTACATGGGAGGCATCTTATGAGAGAGAAAGGGGTATCTGATAATTAAAAAATAAATAGGGCAGTAATAGGGACGTGTGAAACCATACCCCAACATTCGTAAGTGAAATTAAATGGAAAAAACAACTTAAATAAAATAGGACAAAAATGAGAAAGGAAGAAAAAACCCTTACATGGAAGTGTGCTTCAAAAGGCTAGAGAGAAGCTTGTGAGAAGCTTCTTGGGAGCTTGGGGAACCTTGGGAGTATTCAATATAGAGTAGGGCAGAGGCTGGACAAACTCAAAAATTCTTTGAGTGAGATGAAAGTTGGATCTTGGGTGGGTTTATATATGAAAGGTGAGGGAATTATTTTTTATTTAGGTTGGGGACCACTTATATTAAATTAATTTAGACCACAAACCATCCCATGGTTTATGCCCATGGTTTTTGGAAAATGGAAGAGGGAAAAAATATTTTATATGTCCATCATCTGAATTTCTTAAAATAATATGGTTGCTTATGTGGAAGTGAGTCACACTCCCATGGAAAACAATTTAAAAAGGCAAGGTGTTTAATAAGTATTGAGGGGTCCATTAATGCTTTGAAAAGTAATCCAAACAAACCCAAAATCACATTATTTTAATGGAAAAGAATATATTGGCCGAACGTGAAGATTATAGTATTTTATTACATCACTATTGGGTAATTATGATATCATAAAACACATTATATATTTAAATGGTATTTAAGTTTTACCCAAAAATTTGACTGTTCCATAAAATTATGAATATTTCACCGTTGGAAAATTTTGACGTCCTGATTCCAGAAATAACATTTATTTTTACTAAATAGTTTTCTAAATATGTTAATTTTCACTTTTAATATAAAAATAGACATTTATCGAAAATTCACGGGTTTTGATAGAAATGGCTTTCAAACCGTAATAAAAATTATAATTGCATTCATAAAATTATAAGATCATATATATTCAATAAAAATTAATTTAATATTAATAATAATATTTTATTAAAATATTATTTAATTCATAAATATCTTAATTTAATAAAATTGAATTCTTAATTAAATAATAACTAAAAACACTATTAGTACTTGGAAAACTATTTACAATGTATCAAAAATGACAAGGAGGTATATTCATTATTATATACAAAAATAATAAACATGAACATAGTACTAGAGATTTGTTACATAACCCCTTAAAACAGTCGTATAAGACTTAAGGGTATGGTGTGTGATGGTGAGAGACTCTTGGGGTGGCTCGGATAACTCGCTTGAGTGGTAATCTCTATCAACATCCACGTTTCTCGTTGACGGTCCCATTCAATCCTTACATGATGATTCTCAGCTTGGGCTTGGTCAAGAGCAATGTCAAAGGACGCCAGCCCTTTTTTGAGCTCTTAAAAATGGGCTTCGTATGGAGAAATTCTACTTGATGAGGCCTTATCTTCTTTTTTCTGAGTAAATTGGATTTAATAAAGCCCTATAATTATACTTATCATGTGATCACTGTTCAACTGCAATATTAGAAATGATCCAAATTATTAACATAAAACCAAAGAAGATGACATTTTATATAAACATAAAGAGACATTTAATTCGAAAAAGATGGATTTCCATTAAGGAAACATTGTTTCGTTACACAGTAGGCCACAAATGCGGTTCAGCCTAGGCTCAGGGCCAGTTCGGCCCAGGCTCGTGGCCAGTTCGGCACAGAGAATTGCAAAGGTTAATATCGGCCCAGATAGTGTGGTCGGGCCGATTCAGCCAGGGTTCCATAAGGGGGACCGCAAACTGGTTTGGAAAGCTGGGAAGGTAGTGGCCTGGCGGGCCATCAGGGGGCCTGTTCGGGTAGGATGTGGCCATCGCGGTTTGGGTAGGGCACCGCCAGGAGGGCCAGCGGATGCCCGGTTTGGGGAACATGGAGGCGCGCGACCAGACGTGCCGGCAGCCTTGAGGCACATGACCAGCCGGTTCGGCAGCCGGGAGGCGCACGACCTGGCGGGCCGGCGGCTCGTCCCGGCAGGACGGTGGGAATCCAGGAGGCCAGGAGGCCGGTGGCGGCCGGGAGCCGGGCGGTGCGGGCTGGCGGTGGTGTGGGCAGGGTGGTGCAGGTCGGCAGTGGTGTAGCTAGGGTGGCTCAGCCAGAGGACCGTGTTTTGGCCCGGATCAATAGAGTCCCGCGGGGGCGTCACAGTTCGTGGAGGCTACGGGAAACGTGACCTTGGTCTTCCCCACCTTCATCGCCTCATTTCTCATCACCATACCAATAGTTGAACAAAACAAAGATCATTACAGGGGTCAGACCTTATTGGTTTGGCCCACACCCTTCGTGTTTAGGGTGGTATCGATTTGTTCATCAAAGTTGTATGATTTACAACAATTATTTTACAACCACACAATGAATTGTTTCTATCCGAAGAAGGGAAAGAGAAAAAGAATAAAACACAAAAGTGAACCCCTACCTTTGTTCGTCATTCATCATTCGAAGATGGAGTCGGGAAAAGTAGGTGAAGAAGTTCGTCATACGTCGCGTCTGCTACACACATTCAATCCCAAGCTGCGTCGGCTCGTGGAATACTCTCCACGTCGGTAGGTGTTCGAGGAATATGTTCGAAGAGGATCTGCATTTTTCATCGGTGAGTTATTCTTCGTTCTTCGTGGGGAGATTTTCTCCCAATCTTTCCACTTCCCAAGTTCCACTCAAACGAAAAATGTCATGCAAAAGAAATATGCCCCCCAAAAATAATATATTGCCTATTATTTTAGAATGTTGGATTTAAAATTTAAAATGGAGTATTAATTAATTGGACCCACCCAATTAATGTAGAGGATTAGGGAATGTTGGTACAAATTAATTAAAGGGGATTTGAAGAGGCTCCCCTATATTAATTTGGAGCTTGAGAGTTTTTCTAACTTAATGGGGAGTTTCAAGGGGTTAAAAGCCTGGGTGGTCCCCACCACAATTAACAAGAAGAGAAGGTTGGCTTCGGGTAGGCCCCACCACCATAACCTCTCATGGGAGGTCAAGGTGTGGTGGTCCCACCTCCAACTTCCATGAGGAGGTTGTAACCACCAAACACTCACATGGTGTCTCAAATAAAATAAAGTGTCGCTATCTTCATTTTATTATTATTTTCCATGAAAACTCAAAAACAATCTTTTATTCTTGACCAACTGTCATCGAGGAGAAAGTCTTTTTAAGAGAATAACGACACTACGAGTTCAATGGTGCCTTCATATTTCAATTCTGAGCACCTGTTCAAATGTTATAAAAACCTGATCGTACGTTTAATGAACGTACCCTAATAAAACATCAGAATTTGATTCCAGGAACACTGGTCCTCGGAATCAAGCGCCGTATTTGTTTGCGGACATGTAAAGTTCCCATGTATTTTAAAAAAATATCCATGGAATTTCCCGGTCATTACATTCTCCCCACCTCAGAGATTTACATCCCCATAAGATACAACTCGAACTCTGGGAACAAGTGGGGGTACTGAGCACACATCTAAGCCTCCCACTCCCATGTGCTCTCTTAAAGTTTCATGTGCTGCCAATGTAAAGACATCTGAGGTATCGACCGTCCATGTTGGACCCGCTCTAGTCAATCCTCAATCTGCACTGGAACCTTCATAAAAGTCACCCCATCATCGACGTCCATATCCCCATGGTCGATGATGTGATAAGTGTCGTGCATGTTTCTCCTTAGCTGGGATACATGGAAGACGTCATGAACTTGGTGAAATTGAGGAGGAGGAGCCAGGCTGTAAGCCACCATGCCTACTCTGCTGAGGACCTAGAAAGGTCTGATGAATCTCAGAGATAACATTCCGCATCGGCCAAATCTTCGTAAACCCTGTCAAGGTGATACGCATAGAAAGACATGGTCACTGTCCTTGAACTCTAGAGGTCTCCATATCCTATCAGCATATGACATCTACCTACTCTGTGCAGTCTTCATATTCTCCTGGATGATTTGTACATTCTTCGTGGTAGCTTGTACCATCTCTGGTCCCACTAGTGCTGATTCACCTGTGTCTCTCCAGCAAAGTGGCGATCTGCAATGTCAACCATACAAGGCCTCAAAATATTCCATACCTATGGTGGAGTGATATTTGTTTTTGTATGAAAACTCCGCCAAAGATAAGTGATCCTCCCAGCTACGACCGATGTCGAGGAAACAAGCACGTAGCATGTCTTTGAGGGTTTTAATGGTATGCTCAGTCTGGTCATCCGTATGAGGATGGAAGGCGGTTCTCAGATGATGCTACGTCCCAAAAGCCTCCTGCAACCTATTCCATAACCGAAAAGTAAACCATGCCTCACAATCAGAGACAATAGAATAAGGTACTCCATGTCACCACAAAATACCCTGCACATAACGGCATCCCACGCTCTCTACTGAACCCTTCTCCCTGATCGTTATGAAGTGGGCCGACATGGTGAGTGTGTCAACGATCACCCAAATCAAGTCATGACCCCTAGATTTATGTGGATTTCCTATCATGAAGTCCATGGATATACTTCCCACATCCACTATGGGACCTTTAAAGGCTGAACGAAGCCTTCTGGTACCAGATGCTCTGCCTACACTTGGTGATAAGTGAGGCATCAAAAGAAAAACTCCGCTACTTCCTTCTGCATATCTGGCCACCAGTGCTGTCAACGATGGTTCGGGTACCTTTTTGTCACTCCTGTATGTACCTCTAGAGGGGATGTTTGGAACTCCCTCAGAATATCCTCTTGAAGTGACACTGGCACCGTATTACGTCCTCTGAAGAGGATGATGTGCTCCCCACCTTCATAAAATCCATCAGGTGCCTGACCTGTGGATATCTGAGCACGTCGTGTCTCGCACTCAGTATCTCCATGTTGTGCCTCCCTGACTCACTGATGATGTGGAGGAGTGACTGTAAGATACTGAAGGAAAGATGCACCATCTCGGTCCACAACAGATATGTGTAATGTGACCCGCTACTCTATCACCTCTCCTAGCAGCTGTATACAAGATATTCTACTGAGTTCATCTCCTACAATGTTCCCCATATTAGGAGTATAGACTATCTCGATGTCATAGTCCTGGAGGAATTTAATTATATGTCAATGTATGAGGATCAAGTCCTTTTGAGAGAAGATATACCTATGAATATGGTGGTTAGAGTATACTCTGAAATGCTCACCCACCAGATAGTGAAACCACATCTTCAAAGAGAAGACCACTGCAGCTAACTCCAGGTCATGGGTGGCATAGTTCTGGTCATGTTGTCTAAGCTGATGAGAACCATTAGTGATCACTGATCGCTCCTGCATCAGGACAAACCAGAGCCTAGTCCCTGATGCGTTGCATTATACTACGTACCCTACGCCCTCCTCTAAAAGCCTCAATATGGGGGCACTAGTCAGCCTCTGCCTCAACTGCTGAAATCTCTACTGGAATCAATCCGACCACACAATTGGTTTCCCCATATTCTTCAAGGATGATAGTGTTGATGCAACTATGAAGAATTCTGGTATGAACCTCTGATAATATCCATCCAAACCCAAGAAACTACGAATCTCTGTCACACTCCTCGGTGGGTCCCAAGCTAGTACTGCCTCAATCTTTACTGGATCCTCTACAACTCCAGCCTCTAAGATGACATGTCCCAAAAATTGAACCTCTCAAATCCAAAACTGGCACTTCAAGAGCTTACAATTAAGATAGTGCTTGCGGAGTGTGTCCAGTACTACCTGCAAATGGTCGATATGCACCTCCTCAGTAGTCGAGTAGATCAGAATGTCTTCGATGAAGACTACGACAAAGTGATCATGGTATGGCTATAAGATCATGTTTATTAGTCACATGAACACTACCAGAGTGTTTGTTACACCGAAAGGCATAACCAAGAACTCTTATTGGCCATACCGACATCTAAAGGCCTTCATCTTCACATCCTCATCTCGAACTCTGAGCTCATGATAGCCTGATCTAAGATATTTCTTCGAGAACCACTGTGCTCCCTTCAGCTGATCAAAGAGGTCGTCAATCCTCAAGAGTTCATACTTGTTTTCACTGTCACCTAGTTCAGGCGATGGTAGTCAACACCAATTCACATGCTTTCAACCACCTTCTTTGCGAACAGTATCATGGATAACCATGGAGAGACACTGGGCCAGATGAATCCTTTCCCCTGGAAGTCCTCCAGCTATACCCAGTGCTCACGAAGCTCAGTAGGAGCCATCCGATATGGTGGTGTAGATATTGGTGTCATCCCAGTGTATAGGTCAATGTAGAATTCCACCTTTCTGTGAGGAGGTAGACCAGAAACATCCTCAGGGAAAACATCCACATACTGGTGCACCACTACATGATAAGTCATACACTAGACATCTACAGCTCCGAGGGTAAGGCATGCCAAATTATGAGTGATTGGTTGCACCCTCCTCAGAGTAAGTCTGTCATTCACTGAAAAGGCTCCCTTCTCACCGTGAATGAGAACCTCGTCCCATCTATCCAGACACACCACACTTTTTGCCTAATACAGTCGATCTGAGCATGGACTATAGATAATCAGTCCCTACCCAAGATGACGTCGTAAGGCCTCAACGCCGCTACTAGGAGATCCCATCTGAATCTCTCGCCTCCTAGAGAAATCTCACACTACGGGAACTAGTGTGTAGTCATCAAATATGCTCCCGCAAGAATCTCTACCCATAAGGATCGAGCCAACGGCTCTGTCAGAATCTCTGAGCTCCTAACGAGGGTAGTGGATTTGAAAGAGTGACTGGCACCTGTGTATATAATAACTGAAGCTATGGTGGAGAAGACACAGGCCAGACCAAGAATCATATCCGGAGCACCGTGATCATATGACTCGGATTCCTCAAGCTGAGATCTCGCATTCCCACCTGCTCCCTACGGTCGAGGTGGACCTTCAATTTGTGGTGGTGGTAAAACCTCGTGACGTCATTAAGTTCCAGCTGCACGACCATCTCCTCTGGCACATCCGCATGTTCCCTACGGATAGTGTCGATCGATCCTATGACTCTACCTGGGAGGTCCCTCAACTATCTACTGATCATCCATACGTCGATTTGGATAGTCATGAGCCATGTGAACCTGCCCGCTACATGTGAAATACTGCCTATTCCATGAATTACTAGATTTGTCCTATGTGTCTCTCACAACCGAACCCGAATCGTGAGGTCATCCACCAGATGGTCTGGTCCTCTTGGATCTCTGTGAAATCTATCTGCTTCCAGCTGCAGAAGACTCCGCTACGTGATGCCCGATGGCGGGTCTCGTTGCTGGTGAGTGCTCAGCAAGGAAACTCTTCACTAAGAGGGCTCAATCCAACACCCCTTTCTACTTCAGGATGCAGAGGGAGATCATCGAAGCCCTGATCTCTCGCTGGAGACCCTGCTCAAAGGTTTGTCCCATGATTAATGGGTCCCATACCGTATCTGTGGAGTAGCACGAGAGGTCGGTGAACCTCGCTAAGTAATCAGCTACCATCATGCTACTCTGTTGTAGATGCAGTAGCTCCTGTATCCACACCGCACGTTGGGTGGCTGGTACAAATGCCTCCCAAAACAGGTGCTCGATGTCTTCCCAAAGAAGTGTCCCCGCATCATTCACCTGAAGCATCAAGGTCCACCATATTCTAGTTGTTGTCTGAAGGAGACTCGCGAAAAGGATCACCATAAGGTCTACTAGTGTCCTTACCAGTCTGAAGACTCTCACCATAGTCTCCAGTGTATCCTTAGCTGCCTATGGGTTCGTATCTCCCCTTTACCTGTGTAGCATCAGGAACCGGAACTCATGAAATGCGCTCAGATTGTATGCACTCTCTACTGCTGGGGCTGGTGGTATCGGTGCCCCAACAGGTTGTGATACCGTTGGTGCCTCCGCTATGATATGACCCTGCACCGAGGCCTTGTAGATCTGTGGGCTTCCATCTCGTACAAAGCCTGGAACCCTGGATAGCTATCTACGTGGGGACAACTTGAAAAGAAACAGGTGTTCCAAGGTCAATAAGTTATACCTGTTGAGCTGACTCAAAAATATCACTAAAAAACTCTGGAATCACATACTCAATTAGTGTTTTCGTGAACTCATTCAGAAATCAGATGTCAGGGTCCTGCTGTATAGATACGTTGGCCGCCGCACCAACACTATATTCCATGAACTGAAAACCACACTCAATACACTTAAAACTATTGCTTCAAAGAAAAGATCAGAGTCCTATGTTATGTGGTAGAACCGACTCCTCTGATACCAATTTTTCACGACCCATCCCCCAGGGCCCATGTTGTGATTACCCCAAACCCGCCTTCCATAGGCCAGAGGCTAGAAACTAGCACCAAATCCGTAAATCCCTAAACTGGGAAGAAATTTCATTAATAAGTGAAAACAAACACAATAGAGTACAAAGCTGCATAAAAAACACTAAGAAAAACTTTATTATAAGAGAGTGCTAAAAAGTAATGGGGGTTGGAAATACAAGCCCAACTGTAAAGTACACATAAAAATGTAAAGGGAAAAATAGCTGAAAGGTGAAAAGCATCTCCTAGATCATCCACCACGGATCCTACCTAAAGGGTAGGTATAGATAGCCTCCTCTGCACACAATGCATGCCAGTGTTCACCGGGTACCGACTCGTTATGAGGTCCACCTCCAGGTACCGTCCAATCCTCATACTCGTAGCCTCAGTCAGTGTTGTCCTTCATCTGCATCCAACACAATGAGGTGCGGGCATAGCCCGTACAGGGGTGAGTATAAAGATACTCAGTAGGGACCCTGATACCCTCAAGGTCTCTCAAAATCCAAAAGGATAATCCACAAATTATGATATCAATAGATTACCCCACTTAAGTATATTCCTATACATATAACTATGTTATCAAATAATCCATATCTATCACGAGGTAATCACAATGTTACTGACACAACTCACATAGGTATACAACGTTTGTAGAGAGATAGATATGGTCAGATGGAGCCACTAAATCATCTATTCTGTCGAACCCACATAGGATC
Source organism: Viscum album (assembly GCA_963277665.1). Lineage (NCBI taxonomy): Eukaryota > Viridiplantae > Streptophyta > Magnoliopsida > Santalales > Viscaceae > Viscum > Viscum album. The sequence continues at coordinate 436,719,218 of OY728161.1, forward strand.
CTGGAACAGAAATTTGAACTTTCGAACCCACACTAGATCCAAGAACAATTATTCTGTCGAACACACACAGGATCCAGGAACAGAAGTTAGAACTGTCGAACCCACATAGGATCCAAGAACAATAGTCAGAGCTGTCGAACCCACACAAGATCCAGGAATAGTCTTCTGTGCTGTCAAACCCACACATGATCCAGGAACAGTAGTCAGTGCTGTCGAACCCCCACAGGATCTTGGAACAGTCATTAGTGCATAGCCAGCCATAGGGTTCCGCACGAAGCATGCTTGATTATGGGAGGCTCTTCTCCTCAATCCGAGGGGAAATACATCAACTTACATGAAGTCCCAAGAAGAATTATCTCAATGGTCTTCCATGTCATAAGGGTCTCAACGCAACAGACGACGCGTCAATCAGACGCCCGGTCTTTGAGTTATTAGCCTTTTAGTCCTGGGGCCCGGTTGGATTCGTGTACGAACCCACACGAACGTATCTCAACTAAACCATGAACTCAAATCTGGTATATTCAAAATGAACAGCTACGCTCCAAGATTTCCAATACCGTGGATGGATGCTCAAATGGATATTCATTTCTAGGGTCTATCCCTACTCATTCTGCAGGCCGGCCTGTTAGGTTTGGCCCAACCCGCTGGGCCCGGCCCAACCGGCCGCAAGGGCGGTTCATCCTGGGCTCAGAGCCAATTTGGCCCTGAGTGTCGAGAAGGCGGGACTAAGCGCGGCTCGCCCCGAAAGGCACGGCAGGGCCGGTTCGGCCAAGGTTCCATGAGGGGGACTTCATATCGGTTTCGAAGGTTGGGAGGCTGGGAGGTGGCTGGGAAGGGAGCGAGCTGGCGTGCCGGCGGGCAGCCGGTTCGGGCAGGGCATGAACAGCACGGGCAGGCGCGATTCGGGCAGGGTGCGGCCAGGTAGGCCGATGGCCGGAAGGTGAGCGACGAGACGGTTCTGCTGCCGGGAGGCACATGGATAGGTGGGCCAACGGTTGGCCAGAAAGACCAGTAGGCGGCCGGGAGGCCGGCGGCGACCGTGAAATGGGTGGCGCGGGCACGCAGCTGTAGGGCCGGGGTGGCGTGGGCCGGCGGCGGTGCAGCCATAGTCGCTTGGCCGGGGGACAACAGTTTGGCCCGGAGAACCAGAGCGCCGTGTGGGCAGCGTGGTTCATGGATGTAGCGGGAAGCGTGACCTTTTTTATCATTACCTTCATCACCTCGTTGCTCATTTCCATGCCTAATGTTAAAAAAACAAGATTGGCGGAGGGGTCGGGCCATGTTGGTTTGGCCCACACCATCTGTATTTAGGGTGGTATCAATTGGTTTGTCAATGTTGTACAATGTAAAACAATTATTTTAAAACCACACAAAGAATTATTTATATCCATAGAAGAGAAATAGAAAAGGAATAAAACCAAAAAGTAAACCACATACCATTGTTCGTCATTCGTTGTTCGATGATGGAGTCGTGGAAATTAGACGAAGATGTTCTTCATTCATCGCGTCCGCCACACGCTTCCAATCCAAAGCTGTGTTGGCTCGTGGAAGACGCTCCATGTCAGTAGGTGTCTGAGGAATATGTTCTAAGAGGATCATTGTTCTTTTTCGATAGAGCATTTTTCGTTCTTCATTGGGAGAATTTCTCCCCAGCTCTCCTCTTCGAGTGTTCCACCCAAATGAAAAAATCCAACCAAAACAAATATGTTCCCCAAAAATAATAGATATTATATTATTTTAGAATATTTGATTTAAAATTCAAAAGGGGCTAATAATTAATTTCCCCACCCAATTAATGTGGAGGATTAGGAAAAGATGGCACAAATTAACTAAAGGAGAGTTGAAGATGATCCCCTATATTAATTTGGAGCTAGGGAGTTTCTCCACTTTAATGGGGAGTTTCAAGAGGTTAAAAGCCCGGGTGGTCCCCCACAAAATTAACATAAATAGAAGTTTGGGTTTGGGTGGGCCCCACCACCATAACCCCTCATGGGAGGTTATGATATGGTGGTCCCACCTCCAAATTCCATGAGAAGGTTTTAACCACCAAACACTCACATGTCGGCTCAAATTAAATAAAGTGTCGGTCAATTTATTTTATTATTTTATTCCATGAAAACTCAAAATCAAACTTTTATTCATGACAAAATATCATTGAGGTGAATGTCTTCTTAAGAGAGTACTGGCACTGCATGTTCCACAGTGCCCTCAGATTTCAATTTCGAGCACCAGTTCAAAAGATATAAAAACCCACTCGTACGTTCACTAAACATACCCTAATAAAACGTCAGATTTTGATTCCATGCACGCTGGGCCTCGAAATCAAGCACTGTCAATTTTTGCAGACTCGTAAAATTCCGATGTATTTAAAAAAATTTCCACAGAGTTTCTGGTTCTTTACAAATATATTAGTGGAAAATTTTATTTCTGTAATCTACAACTATTTATGTGATTGGATCTCAACTGAGGAATAATACAATTTATTTAATTATTTTTATTTTAATAGTCATGTTTATTCTTATATTCATTTCAAAAATATTTTGGATTATTGTACTCTGTTTTATTACACACCACATACCAGAACACTTTCATTCAATTTTAATAAGTTTATTATACTAATGAATTGAATATATATATATATATTCTCCCTTAATAGAAATTTGATTCAAGATTTAATGAATTATAATTTATATTTTTTTTCAAATAGGTATTATTATTATAAATGTAATAAGTAGAAAATATTTTTAAAAATAAGGCATGTAATATTATATTATTTAATTATTAAGTATTATAAATAAAATATCTAAATCTTCAATTACTATTTAAAAATAAAATAAATAATAAATAAAATAATTTTTCATTATCATAGTTGAATCCATTCGGTCCAAATATCCCACAAAAAATATAAATAAAAAGGTTATATAATAAATAGATAAATTTAAAAACATATGGTATTTTGTTTTATGAAATATAATATTATGCATAAGATATGTTGACCAAATTTGTGTGTTTGGGATTGAACTTGTGCGAATGTTTGACAATATAAGGTGATTTAGTAGTTGTTACATAACTATTAAAAAGGGGCATATTAGTTTTCTGAAATATAGAAATTATAATGATGTTATAATAACTAGAATAATTATTTTATAATTATTGGAAACAATATATTATAGTTTATTAAATGTGAAAGTGAATGTTTATGTATCTTTAAGTAGGATGGAATTACATGTATAATTTGTGATGTAATAAAAAATTTAGCAATGTTTTAAAATATATTTCTACCTAAAACCTTATTTCATGATGAATTTTATTATTTAATATTGTAAATGAAATTATGAATAATTATTTATAATTTTCATATAATTTATTGAAAATGTGGAATATCCTATAGAATATATGTAATTATGAATTTATTGTAATATTATTGAAATACTAAAATATAATGGTTGTCAAGGAAATATTATTTTCATATTATATATAATAACTGATTTCAATTTTTATATAAAAATTAGTTTTTGATTGAAATTATATTTTATAAGAAATAAAATTTATTTTAATAATTTTAAAAATATCACAAATATTATTTTTAAATTATAAACTATAATATAATTATGAAATCATAATAAACATTTTAATAATATATTGATCATTAAATATGTATAAAGGACTCTACCAATGTATATTTAATATTAAATATTTAATTTTAATGATTCAAACTCAACGATATTATAAAAATATAAACCTCTAAACCACATTTTTATTCCCTATATATAACTTCTTCAATTATAATGAATGCACCATTTAATTTTTTGATGCATCAAAAAGTGTGTACCAAAATGATTTGTCGAATGTAAGGGTTATTTAAAGATTAAATTCTCCAAAAAGATGGAAAACTACCTTTAGGAACTGTATCATGTTGTTAATTCATAATCATGATTTGAATGGTTTTGAGAAAAGGAAATGATTTTTTTTCATGAAGTGATATTTTAATTTCTTTACGAATAGTGTTTTTTTGGATTGTACACTAAGGTGGTTCATTTTTCAGCATATCATCCATTGCGAATGTTAGTAAAATTAATATATAATTGAAATAATTAATAGAGTATGTTTAAGTGAATGAATTTTTTTATCACCAACTTAATTTTTTTCTCCTTCCTCATCCCTTCAATTAATGCTAGGTCTTCCCCCAATGATTTTGGGTGAAACCAACTCTTCCAAACATTATCTCATAGTATTTTGATTTTTGTTCACCTAGTTATTCCACTATTTCTATGTTTTCTTTATCTCTCCTCTTTACCACATTTCCAATTTGTATTTACTGTGTTTATAGGATGTGTTTCTCGGATATTTTTATAATATTATGATCATTTTACAAACATTTCTAGATCCTTTAAATGATTGTCTCTAGGTGGTCAAATATCATGTTGTTTTTTCTACAACATATGATATTCTCAAGGAATATGTTATCCTATCTTCTATTTCAACCATTTAACTTATTGAAACATGATTCCCTCTTTTTGGAATAATAATTAGTCCCTCCTATCAATTTTTTTGTGTTCCCTTCCCTCTAAATGTTTTTATTTTATTATTTGTGGTTTGATACCAATGTTTAATGTTTTTAGTTCTATAACTATGCATTTTTCAATGAACCAAATATCCTATTGTTTGCTAAATAGTTTTCTAAATTAGTTTCCATGATCCATGGATTGATGTATTTCTTTTTATGACACTGTTTTTTCGAGAAAATATGGGTTTCCCAGGTTTTATTAAAATATATCATTTTCAAAGCATTTCAAAATAGATTTTCAAATTGTTTTTCAATGCATTTTCTTCTATAAATGATTGCTTGGATACTTTTAATTTTGTTAAGACCTTTGAAATTGATTTGAAATATTCCATATATGGTATCCTTGGGTACCTATGTGGATGGTTTAGTATTAGTCTTCAATTATTAGTATTGTAAGGGGGATTACTTTATAGTGTGTTCCTCTATTTCATAGGTCTATTTTCCTAGGGTCTTGGTTATTTGACTTTGTTGTGGGTTAATTTTTAGATTATTCCGATATTAACTAAATCTTATGATCTATGAACATGTTTAGTGTAGACTATTCAGTATTTTCATCAATGTATGAGTTACATAGTTATCTTATCAATTGTTATCATTTTGGTTATTTACACTGTAAATTGTCTTACACGGTTTCTTAAAAATTGGTTAATTGGGATTGTTCGAAAGATACATGATATGGACTTTTAACGATTACAGTGTTTTTTTAATCCCAGGTAAACCAGTTTTTACGTTATCCTTGGTAAATATGTTTTTATAATTTTAACTATTAATTATGGTGAAAACATATGTTTAAGTTTTTAGTAAATATAAATTATTCTAATTGTAAATATGGATTTCTTTTATCAAAATTAAATTCACATAAGTGGAAAAAAATGTAAATTTTATCCCACAAACATGTAAAAAATCATTTTTATAAAAAAAAGAATTCAAAATTCAAAAAGTTTTTTATATAAAAATTTGTTTTAGAAATTATTACAATGAAATGATTTGGATTAATATACAAATAAATTAAATAATTTTTATTTTAAAACTAAATTAAAATAAAATTTGTTTCTTATATCCATTAAATGAAAAGTTATTTTAAAAAAAATAGTTCTTTTCAGTATTCATCGAAATATGAAATATTTTACAAAAAAATAAAAAACATTGTCTATTATAATTTTGATATTAAAAAAAAATTATGTTCATTTTGTAAACTAATTTTTATAAGATCACTAAAATTATGTTTTAAATAAAATTATCAAAGCGTGACTTAGCTGCCTTTTAGAATTATATAGTTTTTAATAAATTTTTTTTTCATTCCAATTGTTCCTATTTTATATAAAATAAGTTGACCACCAGTGAATATTTTTTTCACGTCTTTAAACCATATATAATTCATTATTTATTTATTCCACTTAATTCCCTCTGACATCATTACTACATTATATTGTTCATGTTCAAATAATATTATTTTAATTGATTATCATGATTCATTAAAACCCAATGTTTTTTGCATCACAAGGTATAAAATAGATTGAATTTATTTAAAAATAATTATTTTTACCATTTTCAAGGTGTTACATTATCTTCTAAACATGGAATTTCAATTTATATATTCTATTGAACAAGATTTCACTATATTAAAATATTGGTTTGTCACATTCTACCCCCTCAAAGAAATTATAACATCAAATTTTTTTCATGATATTGGATATCAAGTGATTGAAATTTGAAAATACTTTTATTTGAAACCCATATCATAAAAGTGTTTAATAAAATATCATCCTAATAAGAGGGAATGGTAAATACAGAGGTAATATGGAATGACACTAAACATGGCTTCCATGCATGAGAAAATTGGTGGGAATAAAAAATATAGAAATTAATGAAAATAATAAAATATGATAGATATCTGTAGAGGTCAATGATAAAAAGAATTTGGATGATCAAAATAAAGTTAACACTCATTAATCCATAAATAATTTTTGATTTATAAAATAATTGATTAATCTGATATGAAGGTAACATGATTAAATTTTTTTATCAATATTCATTTCATAGAGTTGATGGATTATATATAAAAATAAATATTTACATAGTTGACATCTTTTTATTTGATAATCAAAATTTCATCCTTAGTTTATACTTTCAATGTTTTCTACATAACCTGTTACCCTGGTGAATAAATATCCAATATCAAATATTTATTCTTGTAGCCCTAAATATAACTATTCACTAATCATAAGTTCCATAAAAAAGGAATAAATTAATCCTCCTAAATTTATAAAAATCAAAATGATTAGAAATAATTATGATAGTGGAAAAAATTGATATAAATATATTAATCTCTCAAATTCAACAATGCATCCAATGGTTTGTTGTATATAATTATTTTAATAAATAACCATATATCGCAAATAACCTCATTAAAATCAACATGAATTAGGTTTTTAACATTTATGGTTATCAAATACCTTATAACTTACATCAACAAAAATATAAGTAATTTATTTCCTGATATTCCTTTATATTAAAATAAAATGTTATATATACTTCAACCGAAAAATGTATCTCTAAAAAATATCCTTTGACACCAAAATGTCAAATGTAATGATCCTATAATATGTTAATTGAAATCAACATAATATTTACATTTAAATCAAATAATGAAAAAGAAATATTATAACAACCATTACATCACATAGGCTGGTGGTATGGATTGCACCATTATTTCCCTTTCGTTCTGGGTTTAAGCACCATCACCTTGTCGTAGGTGATGGGTTATCACCCATATTGGATGTTAACCTATTAATAAAACAATATAAATATAATTCATATTAAAATCCCAACAATATGATAAAAATCCTCAAAATAATAGTTTTTTAGACAATTACATTTATACCATTAACACTTTTAATATATCGTATTCTCTTCCATAAAATATCACAAGAGCATTAAATCAACTTCTTAGTTAATAATTACAATTTAAAAACACCTTGAAAATATATAATTAATAAACATTAATATAAAATAACTAATATATATATTTCATTATTCACATAATTCTTAAATTTTAGTACATAAACATTTCAATCATTCCACATAATTCATAAACCATTAAATATGATTCATCATTTGATTACTGAGTTCATTATTATATTCATATTTAATTTTAGCATCTTCATAGTCATTAGAAAATCATTTCCTCATAACAAATTACTGATAATATTCTTTATATTTCCCTATACGACATCAATTTTTATAATTTTCATTATTTCTATATCTAAAACATCCAAAAATTGGCGATTCGTTAGGGAAACCACTATTCTTATCCATTGTGTCAATGGAAATTTTTATTTTTCCTCACAAATTACATAAATATTTACATTATAAACCACATTTAAAACAACATATAATTCCTTTGAGTCATTCCCTTGACTTCTTCTTCCAACATTATGGACATTTTTTAAACTGAATATTCTTTCCTCCATGGTCTCCGCCACGTGAACTCTCTAGGAAATTTATTACTCTCTTCTTTGGTGGGTATGGTAGTCAGTTCAAGAGTAAGTTATTAATTATATATAGTGATAAATAATTATTATAAATCACTATATCATTAACTCTAGTCATCATCCAATTTGGTTGTTCATCAACACATTGTATATCAAATTTCTAATTATCCTGGTTCTGCCTGGTTCATACCATTGAGTAAAACCAAAAATCCATGTGTGATAATTTATATTTATATTGGGAACAATATAATTAAGAAAAACTATTTATAAAATGTCTAAAATAGGAAACCTTCATTTCCATGTATGTCACCTTAGGTTTTAAATCGATCATACATGTTCATCATTTATTCAAATATCATCGGAATTCTCATTTAGAGTTTTTGAATTTAAAAAGCATATCCCCTTGGAGTGTCAATAAAGGTACACAATAATGCACTTTTATATTTTCTAGGTAATTCTAAAGTCAATCACAATAATCATTTTTTACAGTTTTTCCCCTCGGTACAACTGTTTCAGAAGAAAGTCCACATTTATAATCTGATCAGGGATGCAAATTCTTTGAAAACACAGTCTCTAAACCTCAATAGGATTTGGAGATATTTTAATACATATATTTTAGACATTATAATTCTCATTAGACATATATATATGGTTAATACTATAGTTTTCTCATCCATTTTTCCAGATATTAACTAAAATTTCTCTATGATATCCACTACGACATCCCGATCCTATTATACTTATAATTTCATGATTTTTATCATAAACATAAATTAATTACAACCAAATTATCATTAAGAATAGTGTATTTGGAAGAATAGGATCATAATATACCAATGAAAAATAAAATATGGCATTCTAATTTTTTTCCTTTACTATAGTGAGATCCTAAATCTTGTAGAGCTCATAACATAATAGAGAATAACATGGGGAATACATAGAAGAAAGTGGGAGATATAAATTTTTGTTAGGGAATAAACATGATAAGGAAAAATAACATGTGAATCAATGGTACAACCTGAAATCATTATATATTAGTCTCAATAGAAATAACATGGATGAATCAAATAAAAGATATGCTTTAATAAGGTCATGAAATACTAGTAATTGGAAAAAATAAAAACCTTACATAAAAATGGTTCATGAGTAACTCTATAAACGATATCCAATGTTTGGAAAAAGTCCCAAAATCGATTTAGTTTACTTCCTAATACCATATATCATGACTCATTTGACAAAAAGAAATACAGAATGAAATGGAACACTATATGGGTGTACAATAAAAACATGTTAATGATTAATGTTTGAAACTAATTGGAGATCAATCATAACATATAAACAAATTAATTTTCCGTATAAATAAAATGGATTACATAATCTACCTTTATTTCATAATCAAATAATTTTCATAATGATGTCATTTGAGAAATTACAATAATTCATGTATTAACACATCAATAAAAAGTAGAATTAGATAGACATATATTTGAGACAAATATATAAATAATTAAAAATCATTCCATAAAATTAAATATATTTTTCAATGATGAATAAATTCACTTAAAAAATCATAAGGAAAATAAAATTTTCAATTTTAAAATAATTTTTGAAAAAAATAAAATTTCACAAAAAATATTTTAATTATTTCACATTAGAATATACATGGAATATTCTAGTGTTCTTTTCAAGGATAAAATGTTCATTATAGTAAAAAATACAATTTACTTCATATGAATTTAAAAAAGTGTCCTTTCATATTTTTGATAAAACCCAAATGGGGTTGTTTTTAAAAAAGACTGTAAGATTCATTTTAAAACATTTTTTAAAATTGAAGTGGGTTAAATTGAAATTAAAAATATATAGAGTAATATTAATTAATATTTGAAACCATTATTTATAAACATGTAAATTTAACGGATAAGGTTTTCTACCATAGAGAGAAATTATGTCAGTTTTTATTAAAAATAAATTTTAGATTCTTGAGTACATTAAGATAAAAAAAGGAATGTAAATATTATATTGTTAGAAAATTATATATTAAAATAAAATTAATAATTTAATGGAGATATATAGAATAATATTTCATTACAAAAAGAATAATCATAAACAGTACCGATAAATAATGAAATTGAAACATGACACTATTACCACTTTATAAGCCTGTGATTCATAAGACTCATTAAATTTTAACATCAAACGAATAATAATGTTTTATTATTAGAATTATATTAATAATATAACTGGTCAAAGTGGAAATACATACAATTTATAAAAGATGATACATGTCTAACATGATATATGTCTAAAAAAAAAGAAAATATGAGGCAAAAATCTCGTAGCAAGTTTTTAAATTTTTGAATCCTAACACCCAAGAATGATGGAAATTAATTTCCATATAAAATACCATAAAATTATACGGATATATTATATAATATTAAAATGGGAATTTTTACACAATATAAATGAAACTTGATGTATAATAGAACGTTTTTCTCAATTAAATAATTTTATATAAAAAACACATTACCATGGGAATGAATCATCAACAATTATATTTATATTTGTGAATAATAAAAATATTGTAATTATTTAATTTTGTAAAAATAATTTTCAGTATTATTATTCATTTCATAATATTTTTTACCATGTAATATTCAATTACATAACCATTTAATTTAATGTCTTATTTTTAATGATAAATGTATCATATATCCAAAATCAAATTGGTAATTAGAGTATGGTCAAAGAGATTATTGTTTAAAAATATAAAAATGTAATAATTACATAATTAGAATTTTTATACATATATTATAATTTTCAAACTAACCATGAAATATTTTTATTAAAAAATGAACTATGTTACTATCATTTTAACACCACAAACTTCCACAGTACGCTTCTCTTTGAATAATATAGTAGTGTGTGTTGTACGCCACTACAGGTTCTAACACACACCACAACCAATCAAACTAGCGGCTAAGAATAGTACTACCCACTTTTTGAAATTTTATAAATTTTATCTTTCAAAATGGACTTCATTTTTGGATTTTGAATATCGAAACTAGCTTAGGGTGAATTTTTGGTATTTTTTTGGAAACTGTCAGTTTTTTATGAATAGTGAAAAAACACTGAGTTATAGTTTAAAACCGAATTTTTTATTAAATAATTACTTATTATATTTAAAATTATTTTAGGTCAAAATATGCACATAATTCCAATATATGTTCAATGTAATTCATTGGAGTCAATTTATAATAATTATAGATATATTAATATTTTATAGAAGTTTTCACCGTCTTTTACCCACCTCCTAAGAGAATTTGAAAATTCACATACAAATAAATTTTACCGCTTCTATGAGTGGAATTCCAAAAACCCAAGAGACACAGTTAATAACAAGGAGTTAAATGTGGTTTAATGAGATAAAAATTATTTTTGGTGAATAGTAACTTTTTACTTTTATTGACCACAATTAAAAGTAAATAGGGTAATTACGGGTAAAAATGATATTAATATTACCCTAACACATGTACTAATTCTATTGGACATGTGTATGTCGACGAAAAACAACCTCAGAGATATGATATTATCATTTAGGTCCACTTGGACTAGATTTGGACATTTATTATTATTTAATTCAATAAAGAGTTAAAATAGTTAAAATCAAATATTAATTACTAAAACATTTCTAATATACTGTTATACATAAGATAAATTAATTTTAAAATATTCACTATAAATATAAAAATATTTCCTACATAATTGTATTTTATTTATAATTTTTTGACATTATATAATTTAATATATTTATGACACAATGGTGGTGCAATATTTATTTAATTAAGGAAATATTAAAATAATTGATATTAAAAATATCCAAATAAATGTATTTTGAGACTTTTTATGAATTAAAATAATTTTATAGGTTACTATGGTATATTAGTATTGGTTATATGAATTTTTTTTAAGTTATAATGATCTTATGAATTTATCAAAAACAAAATACCCAATATTGTGAAAATTGACATAAAAGGGTTTTTAAAACAAATATTATTTTATTAATTGATATTCTATACCTAAAAATCTAAGGTTCATCCAAATTACTTATATCAAAATAGTTGTATCATTTATGGATCACTTTTCGGTCTCTTGGAAGTATATAGTGAGATTATTAACTATATAATATAAAAATACAAAGAGACATGGTAAATGTAAACCAATTTAACTAAGAGTTAAATAATAATGATAATGTTAATATAGTGACCCAAACTTGTCTAAAACATATTGGTTTAGTGTTTTTCAACCTATACCCACCTTAAATTATAAATAATCTACTTTTGAGACATTAGAAACTGAATATGGATTTATTATAAAATAATATATCTAGAGTTTCCAAAAGAGCCCCTCACCCCTCTTATAAAAGGTCACTCTCCATTCTCTCGAATTCAATCCTTCAACGCCTTCTGTCTCATCCAACCCCTACCAAAATATTCTCTCAAAATCCATCACTTCAACAAATATGCCTTAGTTTGATCAGAAAGCCAACCTATGGAGCCCTTTTGATCAAATCAAATGGAAGAACCCGAAGAAGAGGTAACATTTTCACCACCCTCTTTCAACTTCCTTTCTTCTTCAACATCTTCTTTCATTGTTATTTCCAATATAAAGTATTAACTCCAATATCTTATATACAATGTGATTTAATTATAAATATGGTACAACCATATTCAGTATTATATCCATGTTTTGAATGACATGTCACCATGCGTGTGTACGTACAACTTACCGTCTCCATGTCGTGGTGTAATTGTTATTCAAAAAATTATTATTTGGAGGAGTAAAATAATGATGTGTATTTCATGTAAATAATAAATATAACATGATAATTATTCTGTATATATGACACACCATCCAATTATATATTATTTTAATATGAAAAGGATGATATTTTCGAAGGTGTGTACGTACGGACTACCGTCTCCACGAACGTGATTAGATTCATTCCCCATCATAACCATTTAAGACTAATTTTTTATTTGATGATTAATAATAATTTTTAAGGACTTGATATCATTCTGGATATGAACTTGAGAAAACCTATCCATAACAAACATGGCGTATTTAACAAAACATATAAACGAAAATGAGTACGTTAACACCTGAAACAATGAGAATACTAAGATATTATTGACAAATCAATGTTAAAAGAAAATATATGATATCGTATTAATGTATATGATTATTTTATAATTTAATAACAATTATTTCAAAATTATACAGGAGTTTAACCTACCCTTAACCAAGGAAAAGTACAATTTCAGTGTTTATTTCACAATCTCTTCCTTATCTGAGGTTGTTTATACGTAATTATCTACTGGGACCTCTTTATCACCCACATCAATGTTTCTTAAAAATGCATATTAAAACATTCATACTATTTTATAGAATATGGTTTTGTGTAATTTATACAATCGTTTGACTTTTTATAAAGCAATCTTTCGATCGTTTTCCAAAAAATGTACTTTTTGACCATTTCGACAAATTTATGGAAAGAATGATTTTTAACTTATACGGCGGGTGCCACTATTATCCGCTGTTATAAAATCGTCTAAGCTTACCATAAAAGCTTATATGAATATTTTTGAAGTAAATCTTTTATTTTATAATTTTGATACTTTTAAATGATTTCAAAAAAGAGATATTTCTCTCAAATATTTGTGATTTCATATATTTCAACATCCTTTGATGGATTTTAAGATTATTTGAAGTTGATTTTTTATGATACAAGAATTCAATATTCTATTGAAGGTTTTTTGATATGTTTTACTATGGATGTGTTATTTTTATAAAATTCATGGTTTATGGGGAAATTATTTCCATTTCATATGCTAGTTTTAATACGAATGTTTATTTTATGTTTAAACCTATTAATATGAGGAATGCATTGTACTTAATAAGTGATAGGTGGATCCCTCTATAGCTCCTCGATGCATCGGTAGATCTAATGAGACAAACTAGTGTCATGGCACAATTCGTTGAAAAAATATTATTTGTAGTCTTGGCCCAAGGCCTTGACTATGTTGTATTGATAGTCTGGCACTATGCATTCCATCATTATGAATGTGGTTATTGATATTGCATGTGATTATTCAACTATTAGAATATCCATGTGAATAAGTAAATGGAATTATTTCATTTTATATTTTTCATATTATGCTGAAGATCAAGTTTAATTGGATTTTGTTTTGTTTATACATTCCCATTAATGTTTATGCTTATTCGTGAATTTTTCCACTATATTTTTATACTTACTGAGCATCTAAGATCACCCATTTCAATGTTTTATTTTTCCCAGGATGTGAAGAAGTATTTTATGAATAAACTTCATGGATAGTATAAGGACATATGACTTTGAAGACAAAATGTTGTTGTAGTTTTCACTTTCTGATGTAATGCAAGACCTATGAATATATCTAGTGATTCCAAGGATATTCAACTAATTGGTCTTTCGAGACTTGATCTTTTGTGATCATACCAATGTTATGTAATAATGCACTGACTCTAGGTAACTAGGGTCGGGGCTTTACAGTTGGTATCAGAGGAAGTTTAGTAAAAGCATTGGAAGCTAGATTTAGATAAACAGTGATTAGAGAACATAGATCTAAGTTGTACATTGAGGATCAGTATAGAAGAACCTCCTATAATTTTGGTATTGTAGAGATTTTATGAGTTTTCTAAGAAATACATCCATGTCTGGATATGAGCAGGTAGAGGTGGCTCTGGCACAGATGTACCTAGGGGTAAAACCCGAAAACACCGCTTTGAGATAGACTCGAACGGGAACTAGTGCGTGACAATGGGCCTTACAGCACTCTTGGTTACATAACTCCTGATGGATATGCTTAGGATAATTATTATTTTCATTAAAAACCATTATGAATCATTTATGCGTATATATTACTCAAAGAATACATTTTTATAATTATTGATTATATCGATAAACTGTTCGATTTATGTTAAGTTTTTTTACATGTTTGGAATTATGTATTTCGATTCATAAACTAATATACTTTATTCCATTGTTTAGAAATGGCAACTACTAGAAGTAATGGAAACCGTATCAATAAACACACTCAATGTTCGGATTTCCCTCCTGCTCAATATAATTATAGTGGAGCTAGTGATGCAACTGGTGTTGATCATCTTATCACCATACTGGGACAACTCACTCAGGTTATGAATAATAACCTTACCCCTATAGAGCACCCTAATCTGCAGCATGGAGGATCAATGGTAAATAGCTTCATAAAGAAACAACCACCAACATTAAATGGGTGTACAAATCCACTAGTAGTTGAGCAATGGATAAATTCCTTAGAGAAAATATTCCATGCCTTGGGGAGTAGTGAAAGGGAAACAGTTATCATGGCAGTTTACCGCCTCCCTGGAGATGCTGATTAATGGTGGTAATTTGTTGAAAACACAAAGGGAGATTATGAAGTATCAAATATGAAATGGAGATATTTCAAAGAGCATTTCTTAGAAAAATACATTCCTTGAGACCATCGAGCAGATATGGAAAAGCAATTTCCGAGTCTGAGTCAAAAGGAGGGTGAGAATGTCGCCAAGTATAATCCTATCATTACAAGGATATCAAGGCTTGCAGTAGATTATATATGTAACCCGAGGAGTAATATTGATCATTTCATTGATGTATTAATACTATTTCTTCATTGAGCATTAGTCTCACAATCCTTCTCGTAATATGAAGACATTGTCTCATGTGCTATCAAGAGAAAAAAGGAATTCTCTAAGTCTTTCGACTATAAAGAAAAGAAAGAGTAGAAGAGATATTCTGATCACTCGGGAAATGGAAATTAGGGGAAGATGGGAAAAGTTGGATATCGACCATGCAGTAAATGTTGGAAGAAACACACCCGAACTTGCTTGAAGGGAATGGGTGTTTGTTATAGGTGTGGTGAAAAAGCCCACCAAGCTCGTGGTTGCAAAGGGAGGAAAGAAGCTATCAATGTTCATTGTTACAATTACAGGGAGATTGGAAATTATGAAAATAAATGTTCTAAGCGTTAAGGGAACTTACCTCAGTAAATGCCATTGGATCAAGGCCAAAATTATGCTATCAATATTACTGTGGTAGAAGCTCCGAAATACGTGGTGGTAGGTAATTTAATGGCATCCTCAAGTTTAGAAAATGAATTATTGGATTCTAGATCATCACATTGATTCATATCATCCCAGTTTTCTAGGAAAATTAGATATTTCCAATTTGATTTAACAGGGGATTTGTCAGTCAAACCCCCTAAGGGAAGTATCATTTCTACAATGTATTTTCAAATAGTCCCCATTAAGGCATATAAATATTCTTTATCTGCTGATCTCATTGTCATACCCATGATTTAATTTGATATAATCCTTGGTATGGATGGGCTTTCGGACCACTATACGATGATTTATTGTAATAAGAATGAGGTTATGATTTTGATGATGATGATAAGGAACACCTTATCTTCAGAGCAGAATCGTCACCAACTAATTCTTATCTAGATCCACCCTAGTATCTCAACTAAATTCAATTATCGGGGAGGAAGAGAATGAAATAATTGTGGGTGAGAAAAGAATGTTCAAATAGAGGATGTACCTATTGTGAACAAATATGTAGATGTGTTTCCAGTAGATTTACCTGGACATCCTCCTGAATGAGAAATTGAGTTTTCCATTGATTTAATTCCTGGTTCAAGGCCCATATCGAAGACATCTTATAGAATGGACACTATGGAATTAGTTGAAATAAATAAACAACTAATGTAATTGATTAATAAAGGATTTATTCTCCCTAGTGTTTCTCCATGGGGCGCCCCTGTACTTTTTGTTATTAAGAAAGATTGATCTATGAGGTTATGTATCAACTACATGGAGATGAATGCTATGACAATAAATAACAAGTGTCCCCTACCTTGAATTGATGATTTATTTGACCAACTACATGGAGCTGAATAATTTTCAAACATTGACCTTCGATCTGGATACCATCAGTTGTATGTGAAGAAGTAAGACATTCAGAAGTCAACATTTCAAACCAGGTACGAGCATTATGAGTTTATAGTAATGCCTTTCGGATTGACTAATGCACCCACTGTATTCATGGATCTTATGAACAGAGTTTTCAAGGAATGTCTTGATGATTTTGTAGTGGTATTTATTGATGATATCTTGGTATAATCCAAAATCTATGAGGATCATGAAAATCACGTGTGCGTTATCTTGAAGACTCTTAAAAGACCTGAATTATATGGGATGTTTAGAAAGTGTGAATTCTGGATTTAGGAGCTTTCATTTATTTTTCATATTGTCTCCAAGGATGGAATCACTTTTTATCCTTCTAAGACAAGATCAATCCAAGAATGGCCACCACCAATGAGTATAACAGTGGTACTTAGTTTTATTTGTTTAGCAAGTCATTATCGGCGTTTCTTCCAGAATTTTTCCTGATTGGATAACCCATTAAGAAAGCTCTCACGTAAATGGGTTAAATTTGTTTGGAAAAAAGAGTGAGAAGAATGTCTTGAAGAACTAAAGATAATTTTAGTCAATTCTGCAATATTGACTCTACCAATAGGGAATGATGGGTTTGTTATATATAGTGATGCATCGAAGAAAGGACTTGGTTGTGTCCTTATGCAGAATGATAGGGTTATTGCCAATGTAACACGACAAATGAAAATTCATGAGAAGAACTATCATACTCATGGACATGAGTTAGCAGCTGTAATATTTTATTTGAAGATTTGGAGACACTATCTCTATGGTGAAAATTGTGAAATTTATACTGATCACAAGAGTATGAAATATTTTTTCTCTCAGGAATAAGTCAACATGATGCATAGGATATGGCTTGACCTACTCACGTATTATGATAGAACGATACTCTACCACATGGGGAAGGAAAATAAGGTGGCATATGCTTTGAGTAGAAAAGATCATGCAGTTTTGAAAAAAATGAGAGTTGAGAGGGATCCTATTTTCATGGATCTAGTAATGTTGGTTATGGGAATAACCGTGGAAGGTGAAACATCAATGATTTTTAAAATTGTTTCCAAACCATCATTACTAGAAAGGATAAATAGTTCTCAGATAGATGATAATTAATTTCAAAAGAAGATTAATGCTATGAATGATGGGATATTGTGTAACTTATTGTATGAAGATGGAATTTTGAAATTTGGGAGGAGACTTTGTGTTCCCGATACACCTGATCTAAAATGGGAATTGTTGGATGATGCTTATAGTTCCAATTTCTCTATACACCATGGGAGCACCAAAATGTATAGATTTTTAATGGATGATTTTTGGCAGGACAACATGAAGAGGGAGATTGTTGATTTTGTGTTATGATTTATGTTTTGTCAACAAGTGAAAGATAGAAGGCAACAGCCTGGAAGAGTTATGCAACCACTTCTCATACCTGAGTAGAAATGGGATAATTTCACGATGGACTTTTTCATGGGACTACCAAAGGCTCCTAGAAGGAATGATGCAACATGGGTCACTGTTGATCATCTTACCAAATCAGCACATTTTCTTACTATAACTGAAGATCTACCACTTGAATGTCTAGAAAGGCTATAGATTAATGAAGTTTTGAGACATCATGGAGTACCCCTATGAATTGTTTTGGATCGTGATGCCCGATTTACTTCAAGATTATGGAAGAGTCATAGGAAGGCCTTGGATACTGAACTTAGTTTGAGCACTGCCTACCACCCTCAAATTGATGGAAAATCAAAATGGACTATTCAAACATTAGAAGACATGTTTATATCTTGATCACTTGACTTTCATGGTATGTGGGATCAATATTTACCTATGGTTGAATTTTACAATAATAATAGCTTCAATTATTGTTTTCATATGGAACCATATGAAGCGTTATACAGAAAGAGATGTCGCACACCAACCTGTTGGGATGATGTTTTAGAAAGAAAACTCATAGGCCAAGATCTGGTGGAGGAAAAAATGGAAAATATGAAGGTAATCGAAAAACATGTCAAAGCAGCTCAAAGTAAGCAGACTAGCTATGCCGATAACCGAAGGAAGGATTTGGAATTTTAGGTAGGAGGTTATGTTTTAATGAAGGTATCACCATGGATGGGAGTTATACGTTTTGGTAAGAAAGGTAAATTGAGTCTCAGGTACATCAGACCTTTCAAAATTATAGAACGAATTGGGGTTGTAGCATACCATTTCGCAATGCCGCTAAATCTCTCCAAAGTTCAAGATATGTTCCACGTATCACTGTTGAGAAAATAGATGAATCACCCAACACATTTACTCACTTATGAGTATTTATAACTTGAACCCGATCTATCTTATTGCGAAGAGCCCGTTAGGATTCTTGATTCAAGAGAACAAGTGCTGAGAAACAGGACGACTCGTCTGGTATGAGTTCTATGGAGAAACCATAAAATGGAAGAGGCAACGTGGGAACCTGAGGAACATATGACGAATATCTACCTGAGTCTATTCATTTGGTTATATTCTAGGAATTTTGAGGATAATTTTTTTTGAAGGTGAGGATAATGTAACACCCCAAGTTTCTACGATATGCTTCTCTTTGAATAATACAACAGAGTTTGTTGTACACAACTACAGGTTCTAACACACACCACAACCAATCAAACTAGCAGTTATGAATAGTAATACACACTTTTTCAATTTTAATAAATTTTATCATTCAAAATGGACTACATTTTTGGATTCAGAATATCGAAATTAGATTAAGGTGAATTTTTGGTATTTTTCTGAAAACATTCAATTTTTTATAAATAGTGATAAAACACTAAGTTATAGTTTAAAAGCAAATTTTTTATTAAATAATTAAATTTTTATTTAAATTTATTTTAGGTAAAAATAGACATATAATGCCCATATAAGTTCAACGTATTTCGTTGGAGTCAAATTATAATAATTTCAGATATATAAAAATTTTATAGAACTTTTCACCGTCTTTTAACCACCTCCTAGGAGAATTTGCAAATTAACATAAAACATAATTTTACTACTTCTATGAGTGGTATTTCAAAAATTTGAGAGACATAGTTAATATCATTGATTAAAATGTGGTTTAATGAGATAATTTTTTTTGTGAATAGTATCTTTTTACTTTTATTTACCACAATTAAAAGTAAATAGGGTAATTAAGGGTAAATATGATATTAATATTAACTAACACATGTCCTAATTCTATTGGACAGTTGTATCTCGACTAGAAAAACCTTATAAATAAAATATTATCATATAGGTCCAGTTGGATTAGATTAGGAGATTTATTATAATTTAATTCGAAGAAGAATTAAAAGAGTTAAAATCAAAGTTTAATTACTAAAACATATTTAATATAGGGTTATATATAAGATAAGTTCGATTGTAAATATTCATTAGAGATCTAAAATGATTTTCTACATAATTATATTTTATTTATAATTTTTAAACATTAAATAATTAATTTTTTTATGACACAATGGTGATAGAGTAATTTCCTAATAAATGAAATATTAAAATAATTGATTTTATAAATATCCAAATAAATGTAATTGGAGACTTTTTATGAATTATAATAATTTTCTAAGTTACTATGATAAATTATTATTGGATATATGTATTTTGTTTTGCAGTAATATTTCTCTTATGAATTTATCAAAAACAAAATACCCAATAGTGTCAAAATTGACATAAAAAAGTTTTTTAAAAAATATTATATTATTAATTGATATTCTATTTCTAAAAATATAATGTTCGGAAAAAGTAATTATATCTTGATAGGTGTATCATTAATGGACCACATTGGGTTCCCTTAGATGTATATAGTGATTTAATTAACTATATAATATAAAAATACAAAGAGAAATGGTAAATGTCAAACTATTTAACTAAGAGTTAAATCAAAAAAATAAAGTTAATATAGTGACCCAAACCTATCTAAAACATATTGGGTGAGTGTTGTTCGACCTATCCTCACCTTAAATTATAAATAATCCACTTTGGATCCATTATAAACAGAATATGGATTTATTATAAAATAATATTTCTAACATTTCGAAAGGAGCCCTTCACCCCTCTATTAAAAGGGCACTCACCCTTCTATCTAATTCACACATTCAAAGCCTTTTGGATCGGCCAACCCCAGAAAAATGTTTCCTTAACTTCCCTATATTAAACCTAGAGGCCTTAGTTTGATTATAAATCCAACCTATGGAGCACTTTTTATAAAATAAAAAGGAAGAACTCGAAGAAGAGGAACAATTTTCACCACCCTCATTCAAATTCCTTTCTTCTTAAACTTCTTCTATCTTTGTTAATTTCATTCTAATGTAACAAATCCTATATCTTTTATATACTATGATGTTATTATAAATATGGTACAACCATATTCAGTATTATATCCATCTTTTGAATGGCATGTCACCATACGTGCGTACGTGTGGCTTACTGTCTCCATGTCGTGGTGTAATTGTTATTCAAAACATTATTATTTGGATGAGTATAATAATGATGTTTAATTCATGTAAATAATAAATATAACATGATATTTCTTCTATATATATTCTACAACATCCAATTATATATTATTTTAATATCAAAAAAATGATATTGTCGCACGTGGGTACGTACAGACTACCATCTCCACGAACACGATGAGATTCATTCCCCATAGTATCCATTCAAGAATAATTTTTATTTGATGATTAAAAATAAATTTTAAGGACAGGATATCATTATGGATATGAATAAGATACAACCTATCCATAAAAAACTCAACTTATATAACAAAACATATAAAAGAAAACGAGTACGTTAACACACGAAATGACGATAATACTTTTATATTATTAATAAAGCATTATTAAAAGATCATATATGATATAATATTAATGTATAATATTCTTATATAATTTAATAAAAATTATTTCACAATTATAAAAAAGGTTAACCTACCCTCAACCATGTAAATGTACAAGGTAAGGGTTTATTTTACAATCTCTTCATTAGTCGAGGTTGTTTATACATAACTATCTACTAGGACCTCTCTATCATCCACATCCATGTTTCGTAAAAATATATTTCCAATCAATCATACTATTTAATTGAATATGGTTTAATGTCATTTATACCATATTTTCACTTTTTATAAAACAGTCTTTCCATTGTTTTCCAAACATGGCACATTTTTACCATTTCGATAAATTTAAGGTAAGAATGTTTTTGTAACGTATACAGTGGGTGTGACTATTTTCCACCGTTATAAAATCGTCAATTCTGACCTTACAAGCATATCAGAATATTTTCAAATTAAATGTTTTCTTTTATAATTATTTTTCTTTAAATGATTTAAAAAAAGATATATTTATCTCAAATAGAATTGATTTCATATATGTCAACATCCTTTGATGGATTTTAAGCTTATTTGAAGTTGATTTATTATGATACAAACCATCTATATTTTATTGAAGGTTTTGTGATATCTTTGACTGTGGATGTGTTATTTTTATACCATTCATGGTTTATGGAGAAAAAATTGACATTTCGTATGCTAGTTTTAATATGAATGTTTATGATATATTTAAACATATTCATATGAGGAATGCGTTGGACTTAATAATTGATGAGTGGAGGCTGCTATAGCTCCTCGATGCATTAGTAGGTCTCAAGAGACAAACTACTATCTTGGCACATGGCCTTGACAAAATCTTATTTGTAGTAATGGCACAAGGCCTTGACTATGTGGTTATGATAGTCTGGCATTATGCATTCCATCATTATGAAAGTGGTTTTCGATATTTCATGTGATTATTCGACTAGTAGAATATCCATGTAAATAAGTAAATGGCATTATTTCATTTTATATTTTCCATATTATGCTGAAGTTCAAATTTATAAGGCTTTTATTTTAGTTATACATTGCCTTAAATGTTTATTCTTATTTAATAAAGTTTCTTCTATATTGTTATCCTTACTGAGCATATGAGCTCACCCCTTTCAATGTTTTATTTTTCCCAGGATGTGAAGATTTATTTTATGAATGACCTTCAGGGATAGTATAAGGATATATGACTTTTAAGAAAAGATTTTGATGTAGTTTCCACATTATGATGTAATTTAAGGCTTATGAATATATCTAGTGACTCCAAGGCTACTAAACTAATCGGTCTTTCTAGACATGATCTTTTTTAATCATGACAGTGTTATTTAATAATGCACCGACTCTGGGTAACTGGGGTTGGGGCGTTATAATCATGGTGATTGAATGTCATACATACGAATGTATAACATTCCCATATTTTGACAAATAATAGGAAAATAAATTAAGTGTTATTTTATCATTACATGATGATAATTATATCATAAATAATTTATTAATTACTTAAATTGCAAAAAATATTCGATCCATGTGATGGACTAAAAAAACATATCACATCGCTTCTTAAGGCGGTAGTTGATTGTACACACAAATGAGATTATTATTTTTTCAATGTATTGTAAAGATTGATGTAATATGACATATTTATTTCATAGAATGGTAAATATCTCATTTATATAATCTATAATAAAAAATTAATTCTTTTCACCTTCTTTGTATGTCTCATATGAAAAATGTATCACATTTGTTCATGAGGTGAAAATTCACTATACAAACGAGTGACATTATCATATTCTAAATTGAATAGAAAGTATGAATGTATATGTGATATTATAATACCAAAGGTATAATTATATAATAAATAAATATTTAATAATTATATACATAGTTATATTTTCCTGTAATAAGGGGTTATGGAAAATAATTAAATCAGTTCGTGGGGCTGTAGTCCATCACTCAAATGATCAACAATTTCATTTCCCATTTGAGGGAGGATTAGAGTGTTTTAATTAATGAAACATCATAGAAACTATAAGTAACGTTAATATAAATAGGATATTATATCAAAAAATTTACTAATTTCTAATGATGTTGATGAATAAATAAAATGTATCCCTCTATTACGAACATTGCTTGTTCTCCAGAAGACATCTTTTGGTTGTTACCAAGTAGCCTTCATAGTAATGATTTATGATTAATAAGGGATAATATAATGATGATAGGTAATAATGAAAATTATTTTGGCATTTTTTTATTAAATTTTTTTTTTATTTGTGATAAGCTGATGAGAGGGGGTGGCATTTAATATGTTGGGTATATGACACTTGAAATTTTTGAAAGGATGAAATTCAACCCAAATTATTCCATGGAAACCGATCCTTTTTTAAAAATATAAAATATATGATATAAACATCTTTATAATATTTTATATAGGGAATTGTTTGTTTGAATATAACCCTTATCAATTATGCTTAACACTCGGTTAACCAGATTTTACCTTACCCACGGTAAATAATATTTTTCCATTTTCACATTTTATAATGGAAAAAATTTATGTTTACCTTATTAGACAATATAAATTTCACTGTTTAATAATATGTAATTAATTTTTACAAATTCAACTATCAGAAGTGTAAGAATATAATTTAAAATTAAACCCACATGTGTATTGATAAAAAATAGATTTCCAAAAAGAAAAACTTTAAAACGATGATAAAATATTAATTTCAAAATTTTACATGAAGTTAATTCAAATTTGTTAATTAGATTTAATTATATATATTTAAAATAATTTAACATTAAAAGAAACATTAAAATAAATTGTTCTCTTGAATTATTTAAACCTAAATGTAATTTTTTATAAAAAAAGTATTTTCACTATTCATTGATAAATGAATATTTTAAAAAAATCTCAAAAAAGTACAATAAAAAAAATTTATATATTCATTTCAAAAATTAATTTATTTTTTTAAAAATAAATATTCTAAAATATAAAAAAACTAAATTTTTTTCATAACATGACTAAACATCCTTTTATAAAAATATAGTTTTTCCTAAAAAGTAATTTTTTTCATTCATATGGTTCTGATTTTATTTCTAATAATTAAATAGCAATTGAATTTATTTTATACATGTGTAAACTATATAATTTTCATAAATTTTTTAGTCCTATTCATAGATTCCAACATGACGTTCATGTTATAATGTTATTGTCTTAAAAATAATACTCTAATAGAGTATCATGTTTCGATTAAACTCAGTGTTGTGTTCATCATAATTTTTTAAAGAGATTGAATATATTTAATGGAAATATATCCTAATTTTTTAGGGTGTTACCTTCTATTATAATCTCTGTTTTTATGTTATATATGTTATCAAATAGTTTATTTTTTCTTTAAAATTCTTAGGGTATTAAATTCATCCTCCAAAATCTGATTACTAATATTAAGAAATACTTCAACATCAACTATACAATCAAGAACTGATCATGTTCTATTAATAAATTTTTAATATTATTCTATAAGGTATAGGGTATTATAAGACTCCCTATATGTCACTGCAATTATGATTCACTTTTAATTACTAGATTTAAATTGTTCAAGTAGTTGGAAACAAATCATATTCAGATTTGCTTGCCCATTGACCATCAAATAAGAATAAATCAATATTTTTTAGATCATTGATAAATCCTAACTACGAACTCATATAGAGATCCCCTTTTTTCATAAAAAATCATTTAATATAGAATAATATTTCCCTCCATCACTCAAATTGACCAAAAAATCCCATAGAGGTTGTCATCCATTTCTTTTCAATCAATCCATAAATCAATATATCCACAATTGTCAAGGACATTTTTCATAAAAACATTCTAGATATTTTATGTTATCAATAATTCACATCATGGTTCTAAATTTATTAAGCATACGTATATATTAAATTAATTTTTTCACATAAATAAAAAACAAAATTAAGAATATTGAATCGTTGCATTCAACCCCCCCCCCCCACGCATGAAATGATGTACTCGTTAATCCCTAAACAGTTAATGTTTAACAAACAAACAAATAAACTTGTATATTGAATTTTATGGTTTCTAATGAAAAGGGTTTCCTCAAACAGTATGTCTATGTGATAATTATACTACACAAATTATTTTATTTTAATTAATGAAATAATACTAAAAAATTAAACCATTGGATTCTCCACATCTATTTTTAAACATGCAATTTCATGTTATTTTATAACATAAAAACCACAAGAGATAATATATTCCATTTAAATTATTTATTTACTGTATCATGAGATAATATTATTTATAATCCACTTCATTAACTTATTCACCTTATTAATTCATAAAATTCCATAGTTTAAAAAAATGAATATTCAACAGTTTTACCAGATTGAGAAATAATAAGTATAACCTAATTGTATGCAATAATACTTTCTATATATTATGATAATATATATATTAAAAAATAAAAATATAACTTATATAATATAGTTATATTTCAACTTCACAGACAATTTCCATGATGATAATAAATTATCATTTATCAACATGTGATACTTTAAAAAATAACGACATCATGAGAATTATAAATAATTAAAATTATATAATTTATTCAAACATTTTATTTATTATTCCCTGTAAAAATTAATTTTTTATCCTTTTAACTACCACTATGTGAATGAATATTATAATATATTATGAAATATGAACAAGATAACATGAAATATTTAATTTTACTGTAAACCACAATTTGCATTTACCTTTTTCTTCCTTTATGATTTCTAAATTATTATTTTCTTAGGGTTATTACATCATGGAACAAATGGATATAATTTTGGATTAAATCATTCATGAAAATAAATTAATATATAATAATTATATCCCATGCCTTAGGAACTCTTCATAATTCACTACGCAAAAAACATGAGAGAGAATAGATGGCATAATTGTGTATGGGATATGAACTCACATAAGAAGACTCTAATGAATTAAAAAATATCATATGATCAATAAAGGAACTATTATAATCTTTTAAACTCAAAATAATATTATGAAAAATAAATATTTTGAATAATATCTGGTTTTATATTAAGAAATATTTGTCTCTAGTTATTTCCTCTAACACACATTAAAATGTCCTATTTAATTATAAATTAATTAAGTATGATTTTAATTCCCATGAATTATTTATTTGAATCTTATAATATTATGGAATGACTTTTAGATGTCTAAAAACATTTTATATTAATGATTTCCAGTTTTTTATCCATCAAAATCATGAAAAATGTTTGCATATACATTCTGGAATCGAAGTTTGAAAAATAAGGGGAAAAATGATATGCATACACATATATGTGTATATTCTAGAAGGATATTTATAAATACCTTTACACAAAACACGAATTACATACCACACATGAAGTATATGCATTATGTAGTGGTGAATAGTTTTCCCTCAATGTATTGTCTAGAAAAGCTAGCTACAAACACACAAATTCGGAATTCTAAATCTTACATGCCACAGATTTATGATGTCACGACCCATCCTCGAGGCCCATGTAGTGACTAACCCAAGCCCACATTCCATAGGCCAGAGGCTGGCGACTATCCCCAAAGGTGTAAATCCCTAAGCAGTGAAGGAATTTCCTTTATGAAAGTAAACAAACACAACAGATTACGCAATAGGATGTAAACACTAAGTAAAACTGAATACAAAAGAGTGTGCTGGAATGTAAATGAGCCAGTATATAAACCATGAAAAACAGCAAGTACAAGTAAAGAGACTAATATGGTAATGTAAATAAAAGTTCTTGGATCATACTCCATAGAATCCTACCTAAGGGTAGGTACATATGGCCACCTCATCACCCATGTATGTCAGTCTCCACCGTCTGCCGACTCGTCGCAAGGTCCACCTCCAGGTACCGTCCAGTCGTGGTGCTTTCGGCCTCCGTCAGCGTTGTCTGTCATCTGCAACCAACACAACGAGGTGAAAACATATCCCGTGCAGGGGTGAGTATACCGATACTCAGTAGGGACCCTGAGACCCCCGAAGGTTTCCCAGAATCCACTAAGGATAAACAACAAAAGGAATGATACAATCACGAATTATCAACCAACCCTACATAGATATATTCCCATACATATACCTATGTTATCAATCAAAGTTCATCTCCAACCCTTGTGCCCACGCACAACACAATCCACATAGGAGGTAAAGTCAACCACATCGATGATAATTATTGGAAGTGAAGACTCAGCTCATATAGGTGTACATATTTTTTATAGTGATAGTGATGATCATTTGTAGTCACTAATTAATCTATGCTGTCTAACCCACATAGGATCCAAATACCGAAGTCGTCACTGCCGAACCCACTTAGGATCCAAGTAGAGAAGTCATCACTGCCGAACCCACGTATGATCCAAGTACAGAATTCGTCACTACCGAACCCAAGTAGGATCCAAGTACAGTAGTCATTTCTGTCGAACCTACGTAGGATCCTAGTATAGTAGTCGTCACTGACGAACCCACGGAGGATCCCAATACATTAGTCGTCGCAGATGCTGCTAGCTCTAGGGTTCCCGCACACAACACGCTCGATTTTGGGAGGGTTCTTTCCTCGAGAAAAGGGGTTTATACATAAACTATAACTAATTCTTGAGTTGATGTTTCCTGAAGCTTCATCTCATCAAAAGGAACCCAACACGATATACAGCGCGTTAATCGGACGCCCAGTATATGAGTTATTGGCTTTTCTATTCCAGGGGCCTGGTTGGAATTACGCTCGTTCCGAACCTGGATGTTTTCCAAATTTGTACAAAACTCACATAGAGTATCACAAATGTACACCCTCATCGAGATGATCCCAATGCCACAAATGGCACGTCCATCAGACGCATGGTCTAGAACATATTCGCGTTTAAGAAAAACGGGCTAGGCCCGTCCGGCCCGATGGGCTGGCGGTGCGGCCCTACTCGGATTGGATGGTCTGACACGATTGGGGGTCGGCCCGACCCTATTTGGAGGGTCCGACCTGGAACGTGGTCGACTCGGCCTAGTGGGGCATGGACCACCCGTGGAACCGGGCCAAGGAGTGGGCCGATCCGTTTCGCCCAGCGGCGCCGAGTGGCGCTGCCACTCCCTTGCCTGTCCGGCCTTAGCCGGCCTGTTTTGTACGACGTGAGTGTCCCACGATTGCAGGCCCCAGTTCTTCCGAAAATGCGGCGCAAAGGGGGTGTCGTTGTTCCTGCAGCCCGAACGGTAGGAGGTCGGCTGGTTCGCCCTCCGAAGCGGCCTCCCCAGCACGGGCTGTGGTTACTCCACAACGCGGTACCAAACGGCACCGCAGTCTCCTACCCGGCTGGCCGTAGCTGGCCGGTCCATCCAGCATGCAGCCCGCATAGCGGGCCGCAACCTTCACTGCAGTGCGGCGCCAAGGGGGCACCACGGTCCTCCATCCCGGCCGGTTTCGGCCGGCCGGTTCAGTTCGTCTGTCGAGCGGCCCGCGGATGCCGGCCGCGGTTTCCTCCATACAGCCAACGCGATGGCACCGGTCATCCATCGCCACGGACTGGCCTGGCAGTGGCCTTCGGTTTCTGACACCTCATGGATGTGGCCTCTTCCTCCATCATTTTGCGACGACACCGCACCCTTTAGGCTCCGCCTCTGTCGCCAAATTATGCAAGGTTTAATAGAGGGATTCCAGGCCGTGTTTGTTCGACCCGCTCCCTCTGTGTTAGATGATAACAACTAAATCACCATCAACCAAAATCAATCGCCAAGGCATGTGGGTATAATAAACACATATAAATAAAAAATAATCCATTTTCCCCCTACCTCATATTTAACATTGCATGTCTATGAGCCACGGAAGACAGTGTCGTGGAAGTTGGGTGTCGTGGAAGATGGACTTCGATTTCGTTGACATTGGGGTGCGTTCGAAGAGGAAGAGTAATTGGAGAAGTTCTTCTCATTCTTCGTTGGAGATTTTCTTCATTGAAGAACAGTTTTCTTCGTCGAGAGAATAATGTTCCACAAAGAGATTCTCCCAAAGAAAAATGCCCATCCAAAATAATAACAAAATAACACACCTATAAAAAGGATTGCTTAATGAATTTAAAGTGATTTGAATTCATTAGGGTACATCCCAATAATTTAATAGATGGGTCGTCTCATTAAATGGAAGTGCCGAAATTAAGAGGCTCTAATATAATTTGACGGAGAGTTGGCACATCAAGAGGGATGTTCAAAAGATATACATGATTATGGGGGGATTCAAGGGGAGTTGAAGATCCTAGACTCGTGTGGACCCCACCCATAGTTATATCCTCCCATGGGAGTTTATGTGGGGTGTGCGACCTAACTCCAACATCCCTTTGGAGGAAATTACCACCAATTAAAAATAAAAGTTATTTCACCCATAACTTTTTTTTAATTTATTAAGAATCCCCAAATATTAACTTCCACGCCCGATAAAAGGAAACTGCGGTAATGGTCTCCTTAAGCGAATGTCGGTGCTGCGAGTTCATCAGTGTCCTCAGATTTAAATTCTGATCACCGGTTCAAAAGATATAAAATTCTGAACGTAAGTTTACTGAACCTACTCAAAAAAAAGTTTGGAAAATTATTAAAATCCATCATCAACCCACTGCGGTCAATCTTAGGCTCTACCTAGGTGAAACACTCCCCAACGAACCCAATGGTACCTTCATATTTCTAATCCGATTATCTATTTAAATTCTATGAATTTTACAATAAAATAATTGTCACTTAATTATTTTATTTGTGTCCAAAAACTAACTTTCTCTAGTGGCCCACGCCTACCCATGTTAGTAACTTCATAAAGCTAGCATACTCTCAAGAGTTCAGTAGTGGTTTTTTTATTTTCAATCTGAGTTAATGTTTATGAGTTATAAGCATTTGAAAAATAAAATAACTTTATTTAATTATTTTATTTACATTTATTCCATTTTCGTGATTTCTCATAGGAGACTCGCGCCGACTGAACTTAATCCATGCCTAGAGTAAACCCGTTATCCTGAGTGCAGCGGTTGCCTCAGATTTTAAATCTGAGTAACCGTATAAATCTTAATCCAATTTTTCATGAAAAATGCATACATGCCTTAATTTATGTTTAACAAAACTTCGACAGATCATTCCGGGTACTCCGTGCCTCGGAATCACGCGACGTCAGAAACTGCGTACTCATAAAATTCAAAGCATTTATGAAAAAAAATTCTTGAAATTTCTGCATATTTAGATATGATCTTGTTTAACAAAAAATAATAAAAAATAATAATTTTACATGTCCTTAATAAATACTAACCTATCAAAAAATACATAAGTGGGGCTACATAAGGGTAAATTTAAATTTTGCAATTTAATACAAATAATAATTTCCAAGACATCAAATTGAATTCTCACACCTAGAAAATATTTCCAATACAACTGATATAATAAAATATATTTATATTTAAAACATTAACAATTTTAATGATTAAAATAATTTTTAGATGCTTTTATTAAAAATTATTATTATTAATTCTAAAAATTTTATTATCAATCAAATATAATTACTTATAAATATTCAAATTACATTAATAATATGTAAAACCATTTTAAAACAACTTCTTATTTCAAAAAAATATTCTATGAAACCACTGAACACTATATAATGACAATGGAAGACTTGATAAGGATTTGAACCTTTACAATATATATTTTTATATAGAAACAAATATATATGTATATATATATATGTATAATTAAATTTATTTATAGTATTCTAATATATATATATATATTAAATTGAATTTATATGTATTTATATATAAATATATGCCTTTTTATTTATATATATATATTTATTATTATAAGTATTTATATATATTAATTGTCATATAAGTTTTGTATTCATGTTTATTTATATATATTTATTATTATATGTAGGCACATATATTTATTTTTATGTATTTAACATTTGATATATATATATATGGATGATTTGGTTGTGTGGTAAAAACATTTTTTAATAACCAAGAAAAAAGGTTTTCAAAACCTACCACATTAATATTTAAAATTTATTTTTCATGGAGGTTTGATGAAGGAGAGTCATTCTAGGAATGCTAGGAGGGCGGGATGGGTTGAGTGTATGGGAGTGTTTGGAGGGGAGATGGTCTGGCTGCAAGGAAGGTGGACAAGCGAGGCTAGTTGTGTCAGTGACCACGAATGTCAAAATTTTTATTATATATATATATAACATAGTTAAATGATTTTAGTTATTTTAAACCATGGATAAATATATCCTCTATGAAATAAAAATCCAATATTAAAAACACCACCAAATGATTACTGATATAAGTATACGCAACAGTTTCTAAATAGCATTGTAGATCATTTTTCATTTCATTAAACGTCATTCAAACTCAAGAAAAATGATGTTAAATGGAATTTTAGAAAATAAGTTTCTATTATACACATAACTACATGAGTTCTGTCATTTAATGGAATAATTTTTGAATAATTCAAGTAGGATGAATTGCCTAGTGTTTCTGGATGCTAGAGTCCCAACCTTGAATTTGAAGATTCATCAAAAAGAGATTCTAGAATCCTCTAGAAAAAATTATAGAAAGGAAAAATTGGGACATTCCATAACCCCAAAATGATATAATATTAGTAGAATAAATGGACTCCAAAGGAGGAGTATCTTGATGAATGGTGCGTCCATTTGTTGAAAATATTGAAGGGAAGACCATATTAAAAAAATTATAAAGACTATAAGGTAAATAATATAATGAATTCCTTTTGATGCTGATCTAAAATCCTATGTTGCAAGATTTGAGTCGATTACTCAATAGTTTTGTTAGTTCACAAGAGCCTTGGGTGATAGAATATGCCGATCTATTTCAATAAACATATTTGAGGGGAAATATTAAGAACAATATATTCAGAATTCTCTATAAGGATCATGTTGCATATGTTCAAGAAATTTAGATATTTATTATTTTGGATGTTTATTTATAGATAATGAGATGATGCTTGCATAATTTAAAAGGAGTGATACACATCCTAATATTAAATATGAGATTAATTTTCAAGGGATAGTTAAATGATTTCATTTTATATATAACTTTACTAGATAAATTGTAATAGATTTTATATAGTTCTATGGATACCATAATTGGAGTGAATGGATGAATTTTGTTCCTATATGGAGTATCTAATTGAATATTCGATTCTTGATAATTATCTTATATGTTTTTATATCCTATCTATCTTGGTTAACACAGTGAGGAGGAGATGAATGTAATAAATTATAAAGGGATGATAATTTATTGAAAGATGACAAAAAATACCTATGAGGAATTCATTATAAGTAAGAAAAATAAGGTTACTTTCAAAATGGTATGTAAAGTTATGAATAACCATAAGTTAGAATTGGTTCATACAGACATATGGCTACCATCACCGATTCACCCTCAATGGTGATCACATTACTATATAACATTCATCGATGCTAAAATAAAAAATATTTGGTTTTTTTCTGAAACACATGTATGATGAATTTAGAGTCATTGTTGTATGGCTATCCTTTGTGGAAATATAGATCAGATGAAAATTAAAATAACTAATTTTGGAAAATGATTGGGAGTATTGAAGAAGAGAGTTACACAACATTTTATAATAAAATTTAATATGGTTTGATAAGACGATACAGGTTACATGTTAGTATAATAGATTCATTGAGAGGATGTATCAGACAATTGTTGAAATGTAAAGGAATAATATAATTTGTAGCTGATTACATAATGTGTTTTGGTATATGAAGTGAATTACAAAACATACTTAATCAACAAGAGTCTATGTTCCATGTTTTTGTAATAACTACTAGATGGCTGCTAGCTAAGGTGAATAATGTCACGAAAAGTCCTCATTGACTCAGGAAGCATTCTAGCTAAGGTGAATGATGTCATGAAAAGTCCTCCAAATAACCATTTTAATCTCATGAATTCTCTTGGACATGTCGATATGACAATATGAATGTCTTTTCTACTATATTTCATAAATTATAAACAATAAGATAACAGTGGTGTTGATGTCATAGATTCTTGGTTAACGGGTGACATCCTCAGAGTAATCTACAACAAATATGTGAGACACCAAAGTCCTTTTACGACTCCATCCTTGGGTCACACGATTTACAAAACACAAATTGATATATTATCAAGGTGTAAAGTCCTAAAATCCACTAACCAGAATAAAAAAGAGGAATCATGGATCATGGGATAGATAACCATTCCAATGAATGTTTTCACTAGTGACAGAGAAGACATCATTGAGTGGATGATCTCATGGCATGAATGTTTAACATCATGTAAGACCTAGATATATAATAGAACAATCATGTAACATTTATAGTTTCTTAATGTGACTGCTATAGATTACATGATAGAATTTTCAAATGCAACACAAAGAACACCTTCCCTTAACACACAAGATTCAATAAAATATTTCAATGATCATGTCTAAGGAATTTATAATATAGATCCTATAATAATAATCAACTGGTGAGATATTTATGGGAAATACATATGTTATGATCCCCATGCACCCCTTGTGAACATTCCAAAACTCGTGATGTCTCTAGGACATGCCGCCCAGATCACATGGCTCTATATTTTTATACAATTTGGATCATCAATGTTCCCCTTAGTGATGCTAGAGTATGTAAAATAGAACACATTATAATTCCACCCTAGTCTCATGAATCCCTCCTAGGTTTCCATCAAAGACTTTAGGTTCCCATCATACATGTCATCCAATCTATGTGTAAGTGTTAGTTCACATCATCTAAGTATTTTAGAAGAACTCAGGTATGTCAAATGATTTTTGCGTCACCCTCTATGAATGAAAACTATGTATCGCATTGGTTTCCAAACAAGTTATCAAGAAACTGTTAAACCCACCAAGAAATATAACATTAAATCTCACAAAACCATTGAAGTATTCCAATCTTATCTTGTGATTACATTGTGGAATGATATCTGGGTCATGCGACACCATATGGACAAGTATGTTGAGTTCACTCGGTGACATTTAGGCTTATCCAACCAAGTCTTGAGATTTCATTCAAACATTCCAACCTTGATCATGAAATGAACTAAAAACATGGAATCCGTGTTATAAAAAAACACTTTAGTATGTTAACATGACCATAAAAGTGTCTTTAAACATGTCTGGAAGATACTCTATCACATGGGAAAAAATAGGTAAGGCATTACAAGTAGAAAATTTTTCAGATCTAGAGAAAAGGTAAGCCATGTCAATAGGGAATCCTGGGATATGAAATATTCACCAATACATAGTGGGTAAGGCCCAATGATATATGGAAATTCTAGTGTCTAACCCCCAATCAAATGAACTTTGATGAATCTAATTCTTTATACAATATAGACAAGTAATACAACTCATTTAGGTCTGAGCTCTATAATAATCAGAATCATGGCATTCAAGGAATTCCGAAAATTTTCAATGCCCAGTGTGTAATACCATACAAAACATTGCAATTCTAGTGTACAATCCTCAACAAAAACAACTATGAGGACTCTGATTCATTCTCCAATCAGGATACGTAGTATTCCCATCCATGGTTTGAGCTCTAAATTAACCACCCAAGGGGAATAACTAGTATATATGGCCCACAGCCACATGAATTGAGACTTTTCATCTTCCATCCCTTTTTTCCACACATAGAATAGCTCTCATGGGATTAGGGAGTTTCAAGGATCACATTATTTGTACATAGTAATCTCTGGTATTGTGCTACAGTCAATTAAACTATGATGAATCTTATTCCTGTAGTAACCAAGATTCATAGGAATAATTCCTAGGGCTAATACCTAGTAGGAATATAATCCAGTGTGTGTCCCATCATGTATACAGGATTTCAACAATCAAGATCTAATTATTCCCACAGGATGATCATTTATCATCATCCATCAGCAGAATGAGAAACCCACTAAAATATAAATAACCTCATTCCTAATATAACCAAGATTAATTGTATCCCTCTTTGAGGTCGAAGCTCGATACTAAATAACCTAGGGTTTTTCCAAAACATGTTTCCCACACTCATATGTGGAATAGTTGACTTCTTATTTTCTATTATTTCTCACATCGAGCATAGCTCTTGTTTGATTATGTAGGTTAAAGAATCCCATCACATGAATTATGAATCTACACCTTCCAGGGAAGTCCCAATGTGTAATCCATGATGACTGGTATGATATTGATACTCACCCATATAAGGTCATCTACCATTTAGAAAGTCCAAAAGGTGGTGATTTAACTATGAAAACTCTAATTCCTATAACAACTACGATACTTTGGACGTCTCTTAGAGACTCAAGATAAAATAACCAATTACTCATTGCATGTACATATGTAATCTCTACATGATGAGAAATAGAAAGAGATTAATGAGAAATTTGGGTTTTTATTCCAAAAATAATCACGATATGTCGGACACATCATAATGGTTCAAGACCATCCTTTTAATATTAATAATCTCCCTGCATGGAAGTCAATTATGTAGTACTCGGTTATATGGTTTTGTAATATTAGTTTCTATTTGTTAGTGATTAAAATATGAAGGACCTCAGATAAATAAAGATGGAATCACTTACACGAGCCCTTTTTATTCATATATAGTGATCAACCTTTGACCATTCTATTAGGGTAACCTGTCTCGTATCGGAATAAGGATGTGATTCGTGAACGTGTCTTAAATCTTTCTTAGAGTAAAAAAAGTAGGGATCAATTACCACAAATATGGTTTAATGAGACATGACCCCTGCCATGTCGACTAGTGTTAGTATCTACATTTCATTTGGTATAAAACCTAAATTGATCACCTTTAATTGGAAAGTAGGTCCGTACCTATTAATTTATGGGGGAACCATTTAGATTTTACATTAATAGCGATAATGATGACCTCATGTTGATGCTCATGAAAGAATGGGCCCTCCACATAATCAAGCATTGGGATTGAAAAAATTCACCCCAATATTTCTGTTTTTATCAAAACAGAAATGTTTAACTATTTTAAGTCTTTCATATATGATTTATCTCAGTCATTGGAGGTATGAAGTCATTTACAGTGTTTTCCAAAATTTATGATTTTTATCTGGTTTTCCAATTTCAACCATTTGATTCTATGTAAAAGTATATTATAAATATTCATAAATATATGGTAATAAGGGAGGTGGATCCAATATTTATTCTCATTATACATGTGATATGATTCATGTAGTAAATAGACATGAGTGTGGGTGGTTTGGCTGTGACTATTCATTACTGATTATATTTTATATCATTCTTGGGTTTTGATGAAGGGTACATATGTTTGTAATACAATATGTTTAATTCCATTTAGGCATGAAATGTGTGAAATGATGTTCTATTATGGGTTTTTTGGAAATTACTAGTTGTATTATTTTATTAATGTGACCCAATGACTATGTTTATTTGTGATAATTATGGGAAATGTTGGTGAGAGGTTGGGTGAAATTTTTTACTGGGTGGGGGTGGTGAAAAAGGTTCCCCAAAGGTGAGACCAAATATTTTTGGTGATTTCCACTCACATTGGTTGAATAATAGCATAGTCAGGGTCTGTTTCATGGATTTTGAAGGCTTTAGGTGGTGATTTTGACTATTCGATATGGGTAGATGCCTCCATAGATATACTAGCTTAAGGGATGTTGATGACCATCACTATGGATGTGGTGATCTAAATATAAATCCATGGGTTGTGGTGTGTTATACAATAAAATGGGGGATACAACTCACCATTATACTGAGGGAAATTCATTGATACTATGGAACGATAGGTATCACCATACCTTGGGATGTTAGACTTTTAAGATGAAGGTGATTGAATAATTGGATGTCCAATGGGCACAATTGAAGTAGGTAAAGGGTCCCATTTGGACATTGAGCACAATTTAATTGTGTTTTGGTATTTCTTAGTGGTTTCTAGTAGTTTACATTTAGCATACACTGGTATTTTTAGGGATTTTGAATAGGGAATCGTTTAATGTTGGAATACATAGTTCATATAAATCCCATGGTGGGACCCTTTGGATGAATTTAGATATTATTTACTTGTGTATGGGTAACATAAAATGCTTTTGGTATAGATATTTGTGAGCCTGGGTGAGCCGAGGGATCATGGGTAGGATGTAATAGTTTTTTGCAGATAATCCACAGGGTTCTTGTATGCCTAGATAGAGTTTTTTCAGTTGGTTTCTTATATAAATATAGGATTCTACCATATGAGATATTTCATACAAATTAATTATCATGATAACATGTATACATTATATAGTATGTATAGATGGTGTTATTTTGGATCTTTATTATTGTTATTTTATATTTCTCCCACTGATTTTGGATGAATTATTCTATTGTGATTTTCTTATATTAATAATAATAATTATCATAAATGAATATAGTGTCCCCACAATTATCCAACAAACCATCACTAGTTTCCAAAAGCCTTTGTAATGTATGGTTTTATTGCCTTGTTTCTCTCCATCCCAAAAATATGATTACCTGATCATTGGAAGGGAAATTAAAAATTACTATTAAAGGAGTATGATTAAAAATATGTACTAGTGTTTGGCTGGATACCATGTGTTATTAAATGTCGGGTTTTCAAATGGTATATTATTTGGGCTATGGTAGACTATATCCTAGGAATGTGTTGGAACAATGGATGTTGGTTGGGTTGTGTGACCAACCAAAACCTACATGAACTGAAATACAAGTTCCTAGGGGGAAACTAATTTTCCTTTATTTTTATTTTCAAAGTTGAATAATTTGATTCATATTATTTTATGTTTTATGTAATTGAATATTTTGGACTCTTTAGGCATCATGATAGGAAATTATTCACAAATGAAATATTTGTGTTATTATTATTTGTACTTAAATATTTTAATAAAATAAATGGGTATATTATTTAATGGTTTAGAAAAATATTATATTTCACATTCAATCATGTAATAATGGTGGAATTCTACTCATATTTCCCAGGTATATTGTTTTATGTGTGATTGGTATGTGATATTATGATTAAATGGTGTATGTAGTGGATTAATTTTCCATGGGTAGGCAAGGGACATGCGGCTAGATGATATGTGATAAGGGTGTTATAAGAATATTTATGGGTGGTGAGATATGCCACTAATTTTAATTATCCCTATTTTTGATATATGTATTGTTATTATTTGTGTGAACTATCTTTTTTGGTTCCAAATGTGATGACACTTAAACGGACTACTAGAACATTAAGGGGATAGAGATGTGGTTCCACTAGAGATATCATATGATATGTAACATGAAGAATGTGATGAGAATGAGCCATAAGGGGAGGATCTGAGGAAGTTGAGAAAGACGTTGTAGGTAGAAAACATTTGTATAGGTATGTATAATAAGATAAAAGAAATCATTATGTGGGTATTATAGAGAATTCATGGGGTTTATCAAGGACCTAATCCATCCATGTAAAATTTGATTTGGGAGTTTCTATTGTAACACTCCACATTTTTATATGTTTAGGGTGGACTGTATACAGTATATTATTGGATATAGTTAGTTTAGAGCATTTTAGATTAGATAGAGACACCCCAAATAAGGAGGGAGAGTTCAAAAACCCATAGAATCATGGGAATATTGTATACACCCAAAGCTTGACATAGATGTAAATTACATTACATTTTCAGAATACTTAATACATGAAAAAAGTCACCCAATGACCGTGTTAGTTAAGTGTCTATGGAAACTTGGAACATAATTTTCTAATCATGGTGAATGATCTTCCACATATCCTATAAAGATCTTCACCTTTTTCTTATTACCTAAAACCTTTATTTTTATCCTAGGAAAAAGAAAACATATAAAGGGTGATCTCAAATGTTCAGTAAGGGTAAACACAGAGAATATAAAAACAATCCACAAACATTTGAACGTAAAAACATAAACATCAAACATCAAACTCTTGAGCAATGATATAAATCATGGAAGTAATATGGAATAGATCATAAAGGAACATTAATCATGGTAAAATGGAATGGGAATAATACATGTAATTTTGGAAAACAATTAATCACATGATATGATTTTCATAGTAGCCAAGGAATTACTGCCAAGACCATCATAGTGGACAATATCCCGTACTAAACCGGGTTTACCTGCTAATCCAGCCCTGTATTACTGAACCAGATTTACTTGCCATTCCGGACATGTCTATCTCATGAGATATAAATCATTACCCAATGCATTGGAGGGAAATATATCTCCCACCAATATCATAATAAAATTATTCATATGTGTGCCAAAAAATAAACAAAAAACATTCATCAAAACCCAAAAAATAAAATCGGTTTCATAAACATCATCCCATCATTACATGATCCATATAAAAAAATGGATATCATTTCATCATTAAAATAAAACCATGTAAATAATATACATGTTATACTTGAAACATGACAATATTAATTAATGTCATCTTAGATGGAAAATAGTCTTGATAAAACACGTGAAATGATTTCTTAAGGAAAATATCCTTTCTTCATCAAAAACATTTTCTTGTCTCAAAATCCCATGAAATTTTATAAGAATAAAATTTTGTTGAAAATAATCATGAAATATTATAGAGGAATCTTCATGTAAGTAAGTCATTATGAAAACATAAAAATCTGTTCATTCCATATTTGTTAAAAAAATATTCTCCTCGTACTTTTCAAAGAAAAGTAAAAAAAGTACCTCGTAGGGTAATCAAAAGAACGATTCCCTTCATACCACAAACTAAAAGTCCAAAATGTGTAAAAATGACTTCAAAAATACATGGATGAATAGTTAATGCTTTATGAAAACATTTTTATAAAACAAGGAATGGATTATAAATATAACCCTTGTCAATACTTACGTATAAGCAATCACGGATAAAAAAATGAGATTCCAACATTATCCCTTACCTTATGTCCAATTTCTTCTGTATGTGTCTGAAAGGCATGTATAGTGGGTTTAAACATATTATTATTTTCTAACAGAACCACAATTTGATTAATGTTATCATATATGATTCACATAGGTCTTTATATTACCCATTCATTTGTTAATTCCTTGTTAAAGCAACATTTTGGGTAATAATCGTTTCATTTATCCTACATATTTAGACATGTTTTTCTTGATATTATTACTTATATCATGATTTTATTACTTCCATAATATAAAAAATGATTTATATATCACATATATTCAGTATATGGATATATATATATAACAGATAGATAATTGAAATGAAATACACCGTTCATGGAGACGGTAGGTCGTACGTACGCATGAACGCTGTTTTCGTTTTCGTATTGACTTGAAAGGAAGTAAGTAGATGAAATATATATACATAAATCCAGTAGAATTATTATGTCATATATCTAATTATTATTCATTTTATATACTTTATAATCATTCTTGAATTGTTAACATGGAAAATGAATCTCAACGCATCGTGGATATTTTAATCCGTACGTATGCACGAGCGATGATATCGTTCCCATAATTATTGAATGGAATTGGAGTGGATGATATAATATATTATAATTATTATTATTTTATAATAATCATATAGAGTAATTAATTACAACATTATACCCATCAATGTATGGTGGTGGTGGAAAACATACTACACCACGGCGTGGAGACAGTATTCCGTACGTACGCACGCGTGGTGATTTCATTTTCTGTAGGATGGATAGAAAGGGAAATATGGTTGTGTCATATTTATAATAAAATATCAGTATATTAGTGATATTGATGTTATTACTTTAGTATTAAACAACAAAATTAGAGTATGTAGAAGAAGAAATAAATTTGAATGAATCGGTAAAGGATATTACCTCTTCTTCGACGCGCCTCCTCTAAACCTCCTCCTAGGGAACTAATGTTGGTATTTGAAGAATACCAGGACCTCTATTATGTTTCTATGGAAGTTTAGAAGAGAAATTGGTGGGGTTTGGCCGAACATGAAAGCTCAAAATTGTGTATAGAGGAGAGGGAGGAGGTGCCCTTTTATAAGGGAGGAGAGGGGCACCTTTGGAAACATAAGAAATATTAATTTATAATAAATTCAAAGCACACTTAAAAACCAAAAAAAATGTCTCAATAATAAGATGAGATGACATAGTATTGTAATCGCCTCAACATATAAATTTTAGACATGTTTTGAGTTTATTTTAAACTTTATCATTTTGATTTATCCACAATTAATCTATTTAATTTTATTTGCGGTAATAATATTCTAATTTTTAAATTGTGATAAATACTTACTTATGTATTTTTAATTGTCTATAATTAGATATATTAATAAATTTTGTAACATATAATTTTTAATTTTTAATTTTTTAATATTTTTGTGATTTTTAATCAATTTAATAATATGTTATTTTTATAAAATATCAATAGTGTGAATTTTGACACTATTCAATTATTTTATTTTAAATAAACTCCAAAAATAAGATATATTGGATCAAAAATATTTAATTGATTCCTAACATGTCATATCCATCTAGAAAATTCGTGGAGCATGTTAAATAATTCCAATAATATTTATTTTAATATTTTTTTAAAACCATCATTTTGATATTTCTCTTTATAAAATAATTACTACAACTTTTTTGTATAATTATTTAATATACTTATCTGTTTCACAAAAAACAATCCTATGATGAAGATAAATATATTAAATTTCATAATAATAATTTTACATGAATATATCATCTTAGAATCAAAACATTTAAATTGTTATATTTATTTTGTTTTGAAGGTGACAACATTGCCATCATATAAAATAATATAATATAAGTGTCATAGTCAATTTGATAAGGCTACAAATGGTCCAGAATTCAACATTTGGATGCTTATGGTATATATATACATGGAAAATAAGTTTTTGTAAGGTATTTGGGATTTTTTTGGATATTATTAGTTTAAACAAACTACATTATTGTTTTTTCACTAAATAAATAATCTATGCATCATTAATGTATAACCTATTAAGGTAAATATATATTTCCTAAAAATTACAAATAAATTACCATGATAAATAAAAACATCTTAGATTTACGATGAGTAGTTATAACCGAATTTATATTCTGTATATGGTAATATTAAAAATACTTTAATTATTAATGTTTGGGTGAGACATATTTCACATTCATTAAAATAAAATAAATTAAAAGTCTTAATCACATATGAGTGGGTTAAACTGGATTCCATATCGACCTAAATATGACTTAGTACGAAATATAATCATCCAATTATATTAAGACAAGTGTTAGGGAAATTTTATAAAATTATATTTACCCTTAATTACCCGATTTACCATTAAATATGGTAAATAAAATTTACCGTAGTTACTATTCATAGTGCCAAAAAAGTAGACTATTAATAGAATATGGATCTACAAATTCCAAATATGGAATCCATTTTTCCAAATTCAAATCACAGAAGTTGCAGAAGTTAATTTAAAATTTATCTCGTTGTTAAGAAAACGAGTTTTAAAAATTAAGACA
Source organism: Viscum album (assembly GCA_963277665.1). Taxonomy (NCBI): domain Eukaryota; kingdom Viridiplantae; phylum Streptophyta; class Magnoliopsida; order Santalales; family Viscaceae; genus Viscum; species Viscum album. The sequence continues at coordinate 436,762,867 of OY728161.1, forward strand.
TTGCAAAAGATTGAAATGAATTTAAATATGAATTCAATGTAAAATAAATTCTAATGATATAAATTATATTAAATGGTAAAAATATATTCTATTTATACATTAAAACCAATCAATTTTATAATTTAACCAAATAAATTATTACGATAAAAAAGATGTTTTTAATTTAAATATAGTGTGTTTTTACTATTCATTAAAATATGAAAGTTATCAGAATAATATGAATAATTATTCCAAAGTAAGTTTTTATATCCCACTTCCAATAAAGAATATTATTGTTTCAAATTTATCTTATAAACTTTTCAAGAACTATATTTAATGTTGGTGGGACATCAAAAGGCGGCAAAACTGCATTTTTTGAAATATACTTATTTTACCGAAAAAATTTATATTGTTCTCATACCATGTTCTAGAAAATGTTTATGATCCATAATAATGTTATAAAATTAAAAATTTACTAAATAATATTCATTACGGCTAGTTCATAATAATATTATAACAATATATTGTTGTTTAGTGAAACCTGATATTGGGTACTACACCCGCTATCGAGGAAGGTTGAGATTGCGTGTAATGCATGCCAAGTTAGGGATGCGTGTAGTGAAAGATCCATTCGGTGTTGCGTATAAAAAAATAAAAACTTATTTCATTTATAAATTAAACAAAATCTATACTTAATGTTTGATAGAATAATTTCTACAAAATAAGCATGAAATTGTGTGTAACACGAGCCATGAATAGTGTTGTGCATACTGCAAGCTAATACAGTGTTGTGTATAGAGAAAGTTAATCATGGTGTAGCATACAACACAATACATAAATGAAATTAAAATGAATATTTCTCATAAAATCTTGGGGTATTACAAATACTAACACAATAGTGGGACATAAAAGTACACACAGTTAGGAATTAGGGACTAACACGAAAACAATTTGAGACTATATTATTCAATCACATCATTTCAAATAAATTGATTATAGATTGAGATATTGAATTTTTTCAATTTTAAAAGGGAAACATATTAAACAGTTAATATTTAAGGATATTCATGGACCTACAATGTTTTTCAACCACTATCACAGGAGATGACATCACCATGGTCAGACCATTCAATGATAGTTGATGGCATGCCATCAGGATTCAGGTGAACATCTTATGAATGATCTAGTTTTTATGGTTAGTGAATTGGGCATTGATAACTTATGTTAACATGATGGATATGTCTTTATTGAGCCATACAATGATGTTATGTGAGATAGGAAGCAATTCATTGGGTAGACGAAAGTGATGTCATGAGTAGAATCCACAAATAAGTTAGGTGAGAAACTCATGGATGACATCAATCAGTACAACATCTATGGTATGATTCTTCTGTGGGAATTCAGGTCAGATTTGGAATTAGTCTGAACATCCCCCAAAGGATTTTTAATCTTCTATACAGATTTTTATTCTGAGATGGTTTTCAATAATTATTTTTAAATAACTAGGAATCAGAGTGATTTTCAGACTCAGGTATCTGATGAAGGGCGGATGATGGTTCTCAGAGTCGGTATATAATATTTGACATCATGTAGAAATAGTTGATGGTAGAAAAATAAGATGAAATTGTGGTAGTGACAGGTAGTAGGTACAACTCTGCATGTAGGATACATTTTAGGTATTCGAGAATTTTCCCAAATTAATGAAGTTGAGATAATAGTTTTAGAGAAGTCTGAGGAGATAATGATTGTATTAGTTATTCCAAGATTGTGTTTTTGTTAGTTTATTATTTAACAATAAATTTTTCATGAGTAATACACATTCTATGTTTATTAACATAGTGTGAGTGAATATGTGATCATATGGAATGGTATATGACTACCAGAGGAATATTGATGTGAAATAATTTTTCTGGACAACAAATTTCATTAATGATCCTTTAGGAATCATGTATTATGCAAGACATTCGAGAATTAGATATAAAGGGGGGCCTTATGGGAATAAAATTTTATTCAAATAAAAATATAATAATATAATGACATGCATGACTAGTGGTATTTGATATTTGTGACATGTGAATTTTGTGTTATGGTCATTATGTAACGATCAGGATGTCATGAAATGGGTCGAGACACAACTAGGTCGGTGATTCCTATAGTTGGGAGAATCATGGGAGAAATTATCCTATATAGTGAGTATCCAAGGTAGTTTGAGATGTTGTAAATGAGAAGGATATGTTATATATTGTGTCCTCATTATAGATGTGGAGAGTCATATTCCTTAGATGAGAATGATCTCAGGACTGTGTGTGGAAAAATAGATTAGATATTACTGTTTGTAATGTATAGACACGATATTATCCTAGATCTAATAAGACAAGAGTAAATATATGAATATGTCCTAATCCCAAGTATTTTAAGTGGTTTTATTTATTCCATGTGTTAACAGTTACCAATTGGAGTTTCTTGGTGAATCGGACAACCAATTGGTAGAAATTGATGTAGAATGGAACCATTCACGCCATGAAAATATAGTTCATGGTGTTTACTTGTCAGATAAGGAACATCCCATCAATCCTAGTGAATTATTAATGTGAAAATAATATTCATTTAATGAATCATTCATGTTCATAAAATGAAATAAATGTTAAAATAGAAAAGGGGAGGGGGAATTCCATTCCTCCAAAGAATAACATCATTCATTTATTCTTCTACTATGTGATCCATGGAGGGTTTTAACTCAAATTTCTATAGATTTTGGATTTTTACTAATAAGTGGTAGTCTGGGGAGGTTATAACAGTATATCTAGGTTTTTCATTGATTTCCCTATATATTTCAAGGTATTTCAGGATTTACGGTGTCATTAAACAATTTAATGGTTTTTAACTATTGTTATAATTTATACTAACTATAGCTGCATCCAAGGCATTCCATCAATGAGAACATAACTATAATTATAATGTAGGTTGTTCTAATATTTCAATGAATAATAAATATGATATGTCATGCACACTAAATAGGCACAGTTGTGGGTGGTCTAGGTATGATATGTCTTATACTAATTTTATAATCTATCATTCATGGGATATATCAAAAGGTACACATGTTCATAATATGACATTTTCGGCCTAGTTTAGAATGGATGTTGTGAAATGGGGTTCAATGACTTGTTTTGAATAATATTTCTTGTTACGTGAATTTGTTAAAGTGAGCCTATGTGTATATGGCTTCTATCAGAACATGTTGGTCATGGATCATGAGACCATGGGTAATGTTTTTTACTAGATGTGGTGGTGAGTAGGGATTCCCAGACATATATACTAAGATTTTTTGAAATTTATTCTCACAATAGTTGGATACGGGTGTCTTCTTGGTCCCATGTAAACTAGATAAGTGACCAATGATGTGGTTTCAACTACTCGATTTGGGAAGATGTCTCGATAGATATAATAACAAAGGGGATGATGAGGAAAATCAATATAGAGGAGGTGATATTCAAAGTAATATGTGGTTCACGGTGCATGAGACCATTAAATATGCATGAAGCTCACCATTATGTGGGGGCTAATGGACATGGACTATGGAAGGATGTGTATCATCGTGACTGAGGTTTTTTTGATTCGAATATAATGGTGAATATATAATTCAATGTCTAATGGGATTTTGATATGTTTATTGTGTGTCATTAGGATATCCGATTAAATTGATGGATGAAATAGGGATATATATAAGTGGTGAGATGTTTTGTATGTTTCAGTGGTTGGAATATGATGTTGTGTGCTATGGGAATGGATGGGAGACCGAGGATTATTTTAGTATAAATTTTTTTTCATGGATTTCTCATCTCTGGAGTCATCAAATGTAGGAAACAGAAACCCTATGGTCATTAATGATAAATTAAGAAGGTTATGTTATGTGTGAGTGTTTTTGATTTATTTATATTTTTCACACACAAGTATTTGTATTGAGGTATGATAGGGACAAATTTGCTGGTGGACTACTGATTTCATACTCACACCCAACACATGACCCTTTGGAGATGTGAAAATGTTTTTTCATTAATTATGGTATATAGAAAAGGATTATGTTTTTCGCATTTTGAGATTGTATATGTTGAGAGTGCATGAGTTAGATGGAATATTATTTAGAATTCATGCAAGATTTTTTCCTCTATGTTGAGATAGAGGTAATATTGATTGATTTATTATGTATATATATTATCTTCCAACAAGTAATCATGTAGGAGTATGTATAATTTTCATGACATGTAGATATTATGTCATTTTTTACATCCGGTGTAATTTTGTATGGTGTCTAGTATTGTGGTATATTTTTTCTACTATTTTTGGATGAATACCATTGTTGTTCAATTATTATTTCCATTAATATTATTATCACCATAGGGTGTAGTGTCCCCAAAATCACCATATTAGCCCTCACTACTATTCAGAAGCCTTTGGAATTCATGGGGGTTTCCTTAAGGTCAAGTGGATTCCCGACATAGAGAACTACATTAGTGGATCCATGGTCATGGAATTACTATTAATTTCAAGGAGATAGATAATCTAGTGGATATGTATCTATAATATTTATTTATTTTTCCAGGAGATGATGATTATTTTATTGTCCTGTGATCAGAAATCTCGAATGTTCATCAAAACTTAGAATTTTATATTTTATATAGAGACCCCACAGAGGGATATGAAGCAATTGGGGAAATATGATTCTGTAAATGTATCATAATAAGGGTAGTATCATCTAAATAAACTTATGAAATTTATAGATGTTCCAATGAATTCATATAGGATGACTGTATAAAAAACAAATAGACAATCATGGGGATGTTCTTGAAGAAATTTTAGCTTTGTTTTTGTTTATAAGATATATAGTTTCAGAAAAAAAATCATTGAATATAGTGTCTTGAGAAAATGATCTAGATGACATGGGTTTATATGTTTTAGTTATTGAAGGATAAAATCTACAAGTACGGATTAAGAGATATGTTAGTGAGGTTCATAGTGTTGATGTAAAAAAGATTCCATCAATAATTTCTTCATATAGTCAATTGAGATACCAAGATCCTAGAAGTGGAAATATGTTTTAAATAATCAAATTTGTTGGAGTTATCCATAAGAGATTTGATCAATTCATAGAATGTATACATATCATGGGAAATTATAGAGATACATTCATTGAAGAATGTCATTAAAAAAATGTATTTATTGGTTAAATGATGTAGTGGATTGTTGAAGGAGGTGTAAGTCTATGATAGTGATAAATGGTTTTAATTAATATATTGTGTGTCTTTTCAATAAAAATTTACATTGGTAGTTAAAAATATTGCAATTTATATGGTTTTGATCATGATTTAAATTATGTAACTCTATTTTTTATAGATGGATATCAGGAAAACATTACATCATGTAGACATTAATGATGAAATCTAAATGGAGTATCTGGTAACATTCATGAAGCATTTTTTTCGAATCTTGGGTAGAAACTCAATGAGAGAGAACATTGTTAGAAGTAGGCACAAAATAAATGTTATAAAAGACTCAACAGATTGATGGTAGACTATACATTCAACTAAATTAATGTTAACCACTATTATTATGGGATGATGTTTAATTATGGGAGTTGTATAATATTTCTTTTCATGACTTTTGACATTATAATTTCATGTTCGGTATTGGAAATAATCAATAAGCTAAAATATAAATTATCTAGATGTTTTGAGAAAAAGTTTCCCATTCCACCAGGAAGGATATTAATGATGTTGACAAAGAGAGACTTTCTTTTTGGTAAATTTTCCATGACCCTATTTTATTATATTTTAAATATTGTGGAGAAATTCATCCTATGTAAGGTGAAACTTGTGATAACACTCCTGGACTAGAATATCAATATACAGAATGAAATGGAACCACAAATATATTTTATAACAACCCATATCATTAATTAAAATTAATACATGATTTGTTACATAATATTACACCTAATAAAACCTGAATGATCAATAGTTATAGTTTCTTTGGGAATTAGGCTCACAAAACCTCAAATTATCACATGAAATAAAACATCATTATAAAAAGCATATTTAGAAAGATTGCACATAAAACTGCAAGTGATAACCTTAGTACAAACATAAAAGGGGTGATCTATAATTGTGAGATAGGGAAAAAAATTACATAACATTAAGATAATATAACATGTTTGGAAATAGACATATCAATGTTATATAAATGGGGTTGGAATCATAAACGTGAACAATGAGACTTGTTATAACAAGATAATCTTAACATGCGAATTGGGAAAACAAAGTAAAACAGTGCATCATAAACAAAGTTTAAGGATTACTGCTAAGAAATTAGCATAAGAAAAGTATCATAATGGAATCTGGTTCACTACCTACCCCAACATGACATTTCATGATAATAAATATTACTCTATGTATTATAATGATATATAATTTCAGGTGCACTCATCACATTCATTTAATTCTTAGGCTTAACCCTGCACATAGATCATAAAACACGGATTTATTCATCATTATATTATACTCGAAGAACATGGATTGTGTAATAAACAGGTTAAAGCCCCAATTAAAATGATTATATGTTCATAAATTTGACACCTTCAATAGAAATTGGGTATGGTATTCACTACATAGTTGTTTTGGAATAGATTCCCATGGTGAAATTTATACAGTATAACAGGGAAGAGTAAATATTCGTGGGTGGGATTAATGATTGGTAAATAGGTCTATAGTAATTTATACATCACAAAGAAAATATGGGAAATGTTTGAAAACATAACCCGTTATTAGGAATTGAAAAATAAAGGCTAGAAAATGATTAAGATTATTGAATAAAGGGGAGAAATAGTTGTTACTTACAAATTCTTCACAGCTTTACAACATCACAAAACATTTATAGAACTAGATGATGAGAGAGAATGGGGTATCTCATAATTTTGATATTAAATGGGAAGTAATATGGACATGAAAAGATATATTCCATCATTATGAAATACAATCAGAAGACATAACATAATAAAGAAACTTCAATAAAGTGGAAAAGGGAAATAACCCATACTTGAGTATATGACTCCAAAAGCATAAAAATGAGATTCTTGAGAGCTTCAGGTGATTTTGGGGGATTATATAGAGATTATTATTAAGTAATTAAGTTATAAATGGTTTTTTAGTGATGATAAATGGGTTCTTTAGTTGGTTTATATTAGAAAAATGAGGGAACTATTAAATATTTATGTGTTGGACTCTACTAAATAACATATTCAAAACCAAAAACCTTAAAATGGGGTTTTCACATGGTTTATGAAAATGGGAGTTTTCATCATTATATTATTATGAAATTTTACCAAACTATTAATATAATTTCATTACTTATGTGGAGGTGAGTCACACATTAAATGAAATGAATTTAAAATGTTAAAATATATTAATGTATTTGGAGGATTCAAAAAGGCTTAATAAAAATAACTGAATAAACATAAATAAAAATTATTATATAGTTAAATCATATATTTTAGTGAATAAACCCATTATATTATTTATTACATCATTTTTGGTACATTATGAAGTCATAAAACACAATGTATATTTATAAGGTATTTAATTTTTACTAAAAAATTCAACTGTATCGGAAAATTATGAAAAAATAAATATTAGACAATTTTAACATTTCTTTTCCCGAAATTATATTCATTTAATATAGATAATTTTCAAAATATGAGTACTATAAAATTTAAAATAATAAATGTCATTTATTAAGAAATGATATTTTTTTATAATAACAATTTCGGAATCATTATAAAAAACAACATTTTACATCATAAAAATAATATGATTATTCATATTTAATTAAAAATAAATAAATAAAATATTTTGCGAACATTTTAATTATTTTATTTTTTTAATTCATTAATATAAATTCGTTAATTTAATTTATATATTCAAGAAAATATTATTCATGTTTTTTGTAAATAATAATTTATAAAGAAAAAATATTAGGACAAAAAATATATACATTACTCTATAATAAATAATGTACATACTCATATTGCTAGGGTCTTGATACATATCCCCTTAATACACCCATATATTCCCTAAGAGTAAGGTGTGTGATGTTGAAACTATTATGGTTTGTTTTGGAATCCAGGGTTTTTCCTATTAACTCGATGATACTGAACTTCTACGATAAACAATATCTCTCATTATTATGTTATTGGATATGTAAGAACCTGGATCTTCGATTCAGGTTTGTTTATCCTTTTTCTGGGGTTTTTAAGAAAAATGATTTTTCTGGAAATTTTTGAAGTACACGCCGTGTACTTTCTGAGTACACGTCGTGCACTCTTCTCAGGCTCGAAGCCGTGTGTTGGCCATGCTCGGGCCACACACATGTTGTGTAGGGATAATGTGGACGCCAATTTTGGAGGAGTAAGGAATGGACCCCGTACATGATGTGTACTCTAAAATTACACGTCGTGTACATTCTTTTTTTTCACTAAATGTACTGGGGTCACGCCTGATGCATAGAATCACCTCTTTCTAGGTCTCGTTCGTCCGAGAGAAACCCGTACGGCCGAATATTTGACGAGCTCCCACCTCCTCGTCTGTTGTCCTATTTGAGAACGATCGATTGCATTGAAACCGCTGCTGTAAGATCTTCCTTCTGCATGAGCTTCATTTTCTGATTCCTCTTCATTTTCGAGTTATCGTGGGTTGAGCATTTTGTGCATTTTCTCAGATCTATGACGTTCTAAGGGGAATCAATCGTCGTGATTCACATATATCGATCTCCTAGGATTGAGATAGGTGGTTTGTGCCTTTTTGTAGAAAGTCGATGAGTATTTCGTGCAAATTCCTCAAATTCCCTTGGGTGGGTAATTGTGAGTTTCCTGTTTTGCACCTACTATTTGCCTGTTTTTCTTGATTATTGTAGTAGAGGGTTATGCTTGTGAGTAGAGTAATTTATTTTGTGATGAAGGTGCTTTTCCATGTTTGTTCTGCATGTTTGACATTTTGCTAGTTGTCATGCCTAGCCGTAGGATAGTGAAACGGCTAATTTATTATGCAGTTGACCCTTATAATGATATCCATGTAGTTCTTGAGGTTTACTTGGATGATACACGCACGCTATGCATGTTTATTTTCACTCAGGACTGTGAGAACCTAGAGTAGTAGTCCAAAGGGAGAATTGACGTAAGCGCTTCTCCAAAGTTTCTTTAAATACGATGTGAGACCATAGGGGGAATTGACGATGACTGCTTCCCCAGAGAGTGTATAGTTCCTCGAAGCGGGCCATAGGAGGAATGAGACGTTGAGTGCTTCCCCAAAGAGCTTTTAGTACGATACAAGACTATTGGGGGAATTGACGGTGAGTGCTTCCTCAGAGAGTCTATTATTAATTTCATAGCTGAAACAGTGGGGTGAGACTGTGTGTGCCTCCCAGAGGGTTGTTAGTAATTATAGGTTGAACCATAGGGGTTAGACTGTGAGATCTACCCAAAGGGTTACCTTTTATCTTTTTTGCTAGCTATTTACTTGTGCACTTCTTTTGATAGAACTGTATATTGTAGCTACTTTTGTTTCCTATTTACTGCTTCTTGTTTTATTACTGACTTGAATTCATTGATTGTTAGGCACAAATCTTTGGTTGATTGCCTACTGGGATTGTATCTCACACCCTGTTTGGGCCATGCTTTTGGGCCCAAGAAGACTTTGTTATTGTAGGAATAAATAATGGAAATTTCCCTTCTTCTTCAGGTTCTTTATTGCACTGGAGCTGGTGAGCATGGGACCGAGACGAGGCTTGTGATGCTGAGGAGTTTACCTTGTTTTCTTTTTCACATTGTTTTCTGTTTTACTTCAGCACTTTGGGTTGTTTACTTCTTTCCATAGACATATGTACCATGTTGCATCATTATTATTATTATAAATTTCTTCTACTGTTCAGTTCAGTTGCTGAATGCAGTTTACTGTTGTTTCCATATCTTGTATAACTTACTAAATGGGGGCATAGTTTCCCCAATAACTTACCAAGGCCCTCGCTACTAGTCGGCAGCCTCTGGCATTTGGGTAAATGCACTCGAGGTCATATGGTGAACCAGGTATGGGGCACCAGTGGAGGGGATCCAGATTCATGTCATTACAAAGTGGTATTAGAGGTGTTCTTTTCTCTTGCATTACTGTTTGGAGACTTTATCAAGGGATATGATGGGCTCTAAACATGATATTCAGCTATGATTGAGAGTAGCTAACCCTTCTACATGGAAAATCCATACTACCTCGTTAATTGCAGTTTGCTAGTTTTGAGATTTTACGGTTGATATTATTTCACATAGAGTGATTCACATGCCTTATGTTTTTATTTTCTTAATGATTGTGGTTCTAATTCTTTCGCAACCCGATGAGATGAGGGTATGTCGTCTCATGCATCATATAGTCACCTATAGAAATCACATGCCATGCATTCTTACGATTCCATCTAGGGTGAATTAGAGATTGCATGCTATTGTGATAGGCTTTGTGTAGACTATGCATGATGTTGTGATATATGCTTAATACATTCTTAACTGATATGTTAAAGGACTGTTGGTTTTGTGCCTTGCTTAAAATGAACGCCAAATTTTGGTTATTTAGGGGTTATGGGCCCTCATTAATAGAAATTTGGTTGATCATGATCCTGGTTTCTCTTGTATATGATTGTAGGAGATTCCATGCTTTGATTCTCGGGGAGTATAGGCCCTCATGAATCGGAATTTGGCACCTCTTTGCCTTGTTTTTAATGTTTCTGGGGTTCTATGTAGTTTCTGAGATACTACCTAAAAAAACTTGGAGTACAGGGCGTGTAATTTTTAGATACACTCCGTGTAGTTTTCAGGCAGTCTTACTGACCGTGTGAGCAGAACACGACGTCGTGAAAGTAACTTTAGGAACACGCCATGTATGGTAGGTATATGTCGTGTAGTAATGAGTTGTGTTCCCAACCGTGTCACTAACAAAACGGGTCGGGGAAGCTATAGTAGCACACACCCTATTTTAATGGAACACACCTTGTAGTCCCTTCTAGGTACCCAACCGTGTCACGGACAACATGGTTCAGCGTGAACTTCTCTCAGACACGCCGTGTTGATTTTTGAGCATGAAGTGTATTCCTGTCCAGGTACCTGGCCGTGCCAGGAACAACATGGGCTGGCGTTACCTTCTTTTCCAAATGGCGTGTTTGTTCCGAACATGCTGTGTTGTCTTTCCAAGTATCCGGCCGAGTCACGAACAACACAAGACAATGTCACCTCGACCTATACACGCCGTGTTTTTTTTGGAACACATCGTCTATAGTTCAGTCATGTAGACGACCATGATTTTAAAAACATGGGCCGCCGAATCCTTGTCTTGTACATTCTGTGTGTGTTACGAACACGCCGTGTAGTCTCGGGATAAGTTGGACCATGTGGGATATACGTGTACGGAGACATGGGCAGGGTATTAGTTTTCGAGTACACGCCATGTGTTTGGGTCAACACGTCTTGTAGTCTGAGGTGTACATGACTTGTAGGGCAGGATTACATACCCATGTCAGTGGTTTAAGAAGACACGCCATGTAGTTTTTATATATGTCGTGTAGTCGTCTTTTGCAAACTTGTGTGTTTTCTTCCCCTGTTCCCGTTTTTCCCTTGTGTTCTCTGTCCTTGTTTTTCTAATCTAAGGTGCGCTTTTCATCTTTTATGGAATAACAAAACCCTTTTTCTAAATTCTCATAATTTTTTTCCATATAGACTATCATTGGAATAAAATTTCTCCAATAATTATCTAGAGGTCTCATCGATGATTATAATCATAGATCTTCAATTGAATCTGAGTAACCTTGATGTGCCATTTAATGTTCTTATCCTTTTTTGTGTCGACCCGACCCTACCGGTCCCGAGCCGCATCTACCTCAAGCCCACCTCCATAGGCTAGAGGATGGAAACTAGCGCCGAAGGTGTAACAATCTCGGGGAGGCCTTCTCCTATGTACATGTTCTCACACTTACACAACCCACAAGATGCAGTAGTGTAGAGAAGAAAAGAAACCCAAAGACATGAAACTATATCTCAACCACAGTCATAAAACAACTAAAAAGCGGAAGTAACGTGCTGGAAGTACTGACAAGTAATTTGAAAAGTAATCAGGAAAACACGCACCCAAACACAAAGATGCCACAACCCGGCTACAGGTGAACAAATGAAGACAACTGGATAGACTCCCACCTGAAGGCTCTGGTCGGACCGTGGTATATTGCTCCAACTGCCGTGACCTCTATGCCCCTCCTTAGTCACGATCGACCTGCCTGTCGTCTGCAAGGGCAAACCAGGGACGGGCAAATCCCAAGCAGGGGTGAGTATAAGGATACTCAGTAGGATGCCCCAAAAGCTCGAGGGAGAAACAAAGAAGGAACTAAAGAGGTGAGCAGTAAACTAATCAAGAACAGAACAAAAGTTTAGTAAGGATAGTGTAGCTCAACCCAACAGAAATAAGTAGGCACTGACCCCAGAGGGAAAAAACATGAGTAGGGACCAATTTGTATGTATATGTATATATATATATGCTCAAAAGGAACCCCAAAAGAGTGCGTAAGGGGATCTCCACCACCAAGCTCAGCCTAGGGTAAGTCTCCATTAGCTCCAAAGACTCCACCCTCAACCCAGCATTTCGTCCCGTCTACCTAGGGAACCCATGTCAGAGGGGCTCGATCACCATACTTCAATACTGTCCGCTTTAAGCAGCACTGACTCACCCGCACGGGTTTTAGGACGCATCTCAAGGATGCGTCTCAGTGGGAAAATTGTCCCCTCTTCCTCGTGGGTCCCTATGTAATGTTAGAACTGTCACTCCCCTGATCCGCACGATCCGGATCCCGCTCTGGTAACCACGGAGGAAAGAGTCACCGACTAGCCTCATGAGAAAGGCCAAGTCTGAAACATCAAAGGGTGGCCCACTGCCCAGTCCTGCTGGAGGGTAAACCCTAATACATAGGACGACGACCCACTGCCCAGCCCCGCTGGAGGGTAAACCTGGATTAAATCAACGGGTGACCCACTACCCAGCCCTTCTGGAGGGTAGACCCGGAACACGTCGACAGGTGACCCACTACCCAGCCCTACTGGAGGGTAGACCTAGAATAAATCAACGGGTGACCCACTGCCCCGCCCTTCTGGAGGGTAGGCCCGGAACACGTCGATAGGTGACCCACTGCCCAGCCCTGCTAGAGGGTAGACCTTGAATCAGACGACGGGTGACCCGCTGCCCAGCCCCGCAGGAGGGTAGACCCTAAGGGGTCGTCGGGCGACCCACTACCCAGCCCTGCTGGAGGGTAGACCCTGAATCATTCCGATAGATCCACGCTACCACTGACATCACCAGGTGACACTAACAATGCCACCATGCATTGGTTCGAGGCACGTAAAATAAGACCTCCACTTCACATTAGTACGATAACAAAGGAGGTTCCACATGCCCCAACGGGTTTACTGTTGCAGTTATCGTGAAAAAACACGCGAAATAGGCTACTCACTCGCCCGATACGGACTACCGGTGGATATGGTAATATTCACCATAGTTGGACCGTGAGGGCCTGCACCTCGACTCCGATACTCGTCAGGCGAACTGCTCCATTGCGATGCCCTCGGAAAGAAATGCAGAATCGACTACTCATGTGCCATGAACGGACATCTGGTGAAAATGCCACAAAAAGCTGCACGCAGCTCGATGGTGACTCGTGGGGCCCACGTCTCAATTCCCACTTCAACGCCCGAAAACATACTGGAAACCTCCGCCTCGACGCCAGGGTCGTATCGCCGCTGACGGCGCTCAAATCGGACATTGGGTGTGTCCGAGCCAACCCAAACAAGAATTTCCTGCGTAGCACGTGACGCGTGTGACGCGCCACCGAGCTTCTGTTCAGGGGATTAAAATTCCCCGAAGCCACCCCAGAATCTACTCCTCGAGACGAGGATTGTTCTGCCGCAGACGGAGTGTAAAACGGACACCCGTAGCGATATTTACGGGTGTCTGAAGCCAGAAGGGACAACCCTTGGGGTTGGACCGGCCTAGCTGGCCGGTCCACCAGGCCTGGGCCGGCCGCGGACCCGCAGTCCCCGCAGAGTTCCCGATTCAGATGACTGGCCGCAAGGCCGGTCTTCGGTCGTTGAGGATACCCGCAGGAAGCGGGTCTCGGTTCCTCACGAGGGGTCACGCCGTGACCCCCTGTCTGCCCCGGACGACGACACCCCGCAGCCCATCCGAACCACTGCGCCGCAGCCCGCACGCCGCACTGCTTCCTGGAGCCGGAGCCACCACCTGGAACCGGAGCCGCCGCCTGGAACCGAAGCTGCCGCCTGTGATCCACTCGCCGGAGGTCGCCGCCTCCGCTGGGACGTGCCGCTCCGCCGCCCGGCTTGCCGGACCACCGCCTGTAACCGGAAAAGTGGGGTATTTGGACGGAAAAAAATTCCCGAGGCCACCCCGGCCGCCCCGTGACACCGAAAATTGATTCGAAAAGATCTTTGTGAAGATAGAATCAAGACCTACGAAACCAGAGGCTTCTCTTGATGATCGGACGACAAAATTGACGCGAAGAAGACTAAAATGATGAAATTTGCGAGAAGGAAAAATATAAAACACGAGCCTACCTCGAGGGCTTTGCCCGACGATTCACGATCGGGATGCCGGAGCCACCTTTCCTTGCCGGAGTGATGGAGGGGAGGGTAGAAGCTTGTTTAGATCCCTTGCGCTGGGGAGGAATGTCCAAGGAGGGTGAAGAGGGTGGTTAGTGGGTTTAAATAGAAAAACACACTTAATCACCCGCTCATCGGCCCGTTCCCGAACTTTCGTCGGGGCCGGGATTAAGCCTCCCTTAGGGAAAACACCATGCCCCAAATAAAATGGCGTCCTCGAAATTTTAATCTGATCCTTCGTTCAAGAGTTATAAAAATTCGACGCCCGCGACCGCCAAATTACAAAGATGCCCCCGGGGGCGTTTTTCACAGTTGGTCCGCGCCCGCGAAAAACATACCCCTCCAAGGGTAAATGGCTCGTTCTGGACTCAAAGGCGCCCTCAGTTTTCCCATCCGAGCTACCGTTCAGGATTTATTAAATTTATTTAGCCCGCCCAGTGTGAACCCACGTCAAAACTAGTTTCCGGCCACACCGGGGCTTGGTTTCATACGTCGTCAAAACGCCCTGCTCTAGAATTATATCAAGAGAATTTCAAAGTCTCACAGGCTCAAAATCGGTGTTATTACATCATTTCATCCTTCACATTTTTCATCCCCTAAAAACAAAACTACAAAAACAGCTCAGGGTACTGGGCCCGCATCTAGCTCTCCCGCTCTCAGGTGCTCTCATGCACCCTCCCATGCTGCCACAGCACACGAACTAGAGGAATGTCCCGTCCGCGCAGAGTCTCCTTCTGCCAGTCCTCAATCGCCCCTGGGTGCTCCGCAAAGATGGCTCCGTCCTCAATGTCCAGCTCTCGCCAGTCGATGACGTGCGTGGGGTAATGCACATATTTCCTCAGCTGCGACACGTGGAAGACGTCATGCACTCTCTCCAGCTGCGGGGGTAGAGCGAGACGGTTGGAGACCTCACAACCCGGCGCACGATCTCAAAGGGCCCAATGAACCTCGAGGATATCTTGCCTCCTTGGCCGAACCTCCGTGTTCCACGCCATGGGGATACTCTCAAAAAGACATGATCTCCCTACTCAAACTCCAAGGGCCTTCGACGTCGGTCTGAATAGGACATCTGTCTGCTATGAGCCGTCCTCATCCGCATACGAATGACCTGCACCTTCTCCTTCCTTACCTGCACTAATTCTGGGCCCACGAGGGAAGTCTCCCCAACCTCCGTCCAGCACAAGGGTGACCTGCAGGGCCTCCCGTAGAGGGAATCGAAAGGTGCCATGCCAATAGTAGAGTGGTAACTGTTGTTATAGGCAAAATTCTACCAAGTGCAGGTGATCCTCCTAGCTTCGGCCAAAGTCTAACACTTACGCCCTGAGCAT
Organism: Viscum album; assembly: GCA_963277665.1. Taxonomy (NCBI): domain Eukaryota; kingdom Viridiplantae; phylum Streptophyta; class Magnoliopsida; order Santalales; family Viscaceae; genus Viscum; species Viscum album. Next base: position 436,778,914 of record OY728161.1, read on the forward strand.
ATCCTCCAACACCTAGATAGTGCACTCGGTCTGCCCATCAGTCTGGGGGTGGAAAGCTGTACTCATCCTCAATTGAGTCCCAAATGCCTCCTACAGGCCTCGCCATAACCGTGATGTAAACCGTGTCTCGCGGTCGGAGATGATCGTAGAGGGTACTCCAAGAAGATGGATGATCTCCCGAACATATAACTGTCCTAGACTATCCACCGAGCTCTACTCCCTGATAGCAGCGAAGTGTGCTGACTTCGTGAGCTGGTCTACTATCACCCAAATGGATTCAAGGCTCTTCACTGTGCACGGAAGCCCCGTGACGAAATCCATAGATACTCTGTCCCACTTCCACTCTGGGATATCATGGGGCTGCAACAACCCTGCCGAAACCTGGTGCTATGCATTCACCTGTTGATAGGTAAGACATCGAGAAACGAACTCAGCTACGCTCCGCCTCATGCCAGACCACCAAAACTGCCGCCGAAGGTCTCGCTACATCATTCCCACACCGGGATGTACGGCCAAGGGAGAAGTGTGGAACTCCTGCATCACCTCCTCACGCATCTCCACCGGTACTACAACTCACCCCTGAAACAGGATCTCATGATTCCCTCCTTTAGAATACCCATCGGTGGTGTTGGCAGTGGATATATGATCACACAGTACCTCCCTATCAACATCTCCCAGCTGCGACTCTCCCACACGCTCAAGGAGCGAAGGAGTCAACACTGTCGACTACAGAAAAGTTGTACCCTCCTGCTCCACCAAGGTCAGCCGAAGGGAAGCCAACTGCTCTGAAGCTTCCTACACTAGGTGAGCCTGAGACTTCTTTCTAAGGGAGTCTGCTACTACGTTGCCCTTCCCTGGAGTGTAGACTATCTCGAAGTCATATTCCTGCAGAAACTCCAGCCAGCACCTCTGCCTCAGGTTCAAATCCCTCTGAGTGAAGATATACTTTAGGCTCTGGTGATCTGAGTAGACTACAAAACGCTCACCCAAAAGGTAATGTCTCCATACCCTCAAGGCGAAGACTACCACTGCCAACTCCAAACCGGGAGTCGCATAATTCTGCTCGTGGGGCCTCAATTGTCTCGACCCATATGCAATTACTTCCCGCTGCTACATCAGCACACACCCGAGCCGAGCTCTTGAAGCTTCGCAATATACGACGAACTCAACACCCTCCTCTGGCAGCCTCAACACCGGTGCACTAGTCAGTCTCTGCCTTAACTCTTCGAAGCCCTACTGGCACTGATCGGTCCATGTAAACGGTCGCCCCTTCCGTTTCAAAGCGGTCAAAGGGGAGGCGATCTTGGAGAAGTCCTACAAAAACCTCCTGTAGTACTCCGCCAACCCAAGGAAACTCTGCACCTCAGACGCGTTCTTGAGTGGCTCACAAGCAAGCACCGTTTCTATCTTTGCGGGATCCACATCCAATCCATGTTCCTTAATGACGTGCCCCAAAAAGTGAACCTTGTGAATCCAGAACTGGCACTTCGAGAGCTTCCCATACAGCTGGTGCTCTCGAAGTAAGTCTAGGACTATCCTCAAATGCTATGCGTGCTCCTACTCTTTCACTGAGTAAATGAGTATGTCGCCAATAAAGACAACCACAAACCGGTCCAAATACGGTTGGAAAATCTAGTTCCTCAAAGCCATGAAGACGACAGGAAAATTTGTCACACCAAAGGGCATCACCGGAAACTCGTAGTGCCCATATCGACAACGGAAGGCCAGCTTCGGAATATCAGCCTCACGAACCCGCAACTGATGGTATCCAGATTGAAGGTCGATCATCTAGAACCACTTCGCACCTCGCAACTGTTCAAAGAGGTCGTAGATCATCGTAAAATGGTACTTGTTCTTTATTGTGGCCTGATTCAGGCGACGATAATCCACACAAAGCCGTAGACTCCCATCTGACTTTTTCAAAAATAGAACTGGGGCTGCCCAGGGGGACACACTGGGCCTGATGAATCCCTTCTCACAAAGGTCATCCAACGGATGTCGTAGCTCCCGAAGCTATTTGGGTGCCATTCGATATGCTGCACAAGATATCGGAGCACTCCCCGGCTTCAAGTCAATACATAACTCCATCTCCCGCCTCGGAGGTAGTCCCGGAACATCTTCGGGAAAGACGTCCATGTAATCCTATACCACGGTAGGGATCCAGGTGCCTGTAGCGTCCGCTGCTCCGAGAGCCATGCACGCCAGCTGGTGCGAAAAAGGTCGGGGTATCCTGCTCAGAGTACCCATCTGCTCTGCCATGAGGTCTCGTTCACCAAGGATGGTGAACCTTGTCCCATCAGAAAACTCCCATCTGACTTGTCTGTGATGACAGTAGATCTGAGCGTGAACCATAGAAAGCCAATCCATGCCCAGGATGACGTCCTAAGGTTCCATCGTTATGACGACCAGGTCCCACGTGAAACTCCTTCCCCCGAACGATAGTTTGCACTGTCTGCAGATTAAAGTCACCAATGAGGCACTTCCCGTAGGAACCTTAAGGATAAGTGCAGGTGTCAGCGCCTCTACTGGAAGACCCAACTCTTATACCAACAGTAGTGATAAAAAGGAATGTCTGGAGCCTGTGTCTACTAGTACTGAAGCAAGGGTGGAGTAAACACAAAGCGTACCTCGGACCATCTCGTGCGCTGGAGGATCTCAAACTCCCATGGCCTGAAGCTGACCGCGGCCCCTACCGTCAGCTCCCTGAGCCTGGCGTGGGGTGCCTGGAGGTGGTGGGGGGGGGGGGGGGGTCTCGAAACGTCGTCCCCCACCTCCTGGTCCTTATTCTATTCCTGCACCGCCTCCCTAATGACCACCGGGTCCTCGCCTAGGTGACCCCTGGTCACGGCGCTGCCTCTGCCTCTGCGGTGCTCCCACTGCCTGCCACGGCTGATCACCACGCCAGGTCGGGAAATCCCGTGCTAGGTGACCCAGTCCATCACAAGCATAGCATCGGACCTCCCCTGTCTGCCCCAGTGCCCTATGGCGCCACTGCAGTGTGCAACCCTGTCCCTGGGTCTGCTCATGGAAGGGCCTACTCGGCTGAGGCCCAGCCCTCTGTCGCCTGCCTGTTGAAGACTCTGCTCTAAAACGGCCACTTCTAGGTCCTGCTACCCGGCACCCCTCGAAGATGAAGCTCTCGATCACAAGCGCCCTCTCCAACACCCCAGCGTAAGTGGGGATGCACAATGGCACCACGCTAGCTCGAATCTCCCTGCGAAGACCCTGCTCGAACTTCCGCGCTCAGAAGTAGCAGTCGCGGATCATGTCCTATGAGTAGTGCATAAGATCAGTGAACCGGGCCGAGTACTGGGACACAGACATCCCCCCTGATTCAGCTCCATAAGCCCCTGGATCCGGACGGAGCGAAAACACGAGGGGGAGTACTCCTCCCGAAAAAGCTGCTGGAAGCCATCCCATGTGAGGGATGACTCATCATGGGTCTGCGTCACCAGATCCCACCATCGTCCGGCTGTCCCAAGGAAAAGACTGGCAGCTAGTGCCACCATCTGCTCCACTAGGGTCTGAACCAGCCTGAAGATTCATGCCACTGACTCAAGCAAATCCTCTGCCACCTGGGGGTCCGGGTCCCCACAGATCCTCGGCGGCCTCTGACACTGGAAGTCTCGAAGCGCGCTCAGCCTGCGCGCGACCTCATCCTGAACTACCAGTACTAACTGCCGCTCCTCAGGTGAAGGAGCTACTGCTGAAGCGCTAGGCGGGAGGGGATCACAGGAGGGTCCCTGAACCGATGCCTCGTCACTCGCCAAACCGTCATCACGAGCTGGAGAGGGTAACCTGGCTGGCTGCCATCGTCGGGCCATCCTGAAAATTATCAAGGGATACCACGATCAGATGATCATATATATATACATAATAGTAAAAACAAAGGGGAGCTGGCTCAAACAAAGGACGGTCAAGGACTCATTCCCACGTGATGCATGTTTCAGATTTCCCTATAACAAGTCTTAGCATGCTGAGTTGTCAAGAAGGTTATCAGGGTCCTGGTAAATGGATACGTCGGTCGCCCGTACCATTATTGGACTCCCTGGCCTGAGAGCCGCTCTCGAGACACGTCAATATCATTGCCCTGAAAAGAAAACCAGTTCATTTTTAGGGACTTCCGAACAATGTTCCCAGGAACGAACCTGCCTCTGATACCACTTTGTCACGACCCGGCCCTACTGGTCCCGAGCCGCAACTATCTCAAGCCCGCCTCCATAGGCTAGAGGCTGGCGACCAACGCCGAAGGCGTAACAATATCGGGGAGGCCTTCGCCTAAGTACCTATTCTCACACTTACACAACCCACAAGACGCAGTAGTGCATAGAAGAAAAGAAACCCAAAGATAGAAAACTATATCCAAACCACAGTCATACAACAACTAAAAAGAGGAAGTATCGTGCTGGAAGTACTGACAAGTAATCTGAAAAGTAAACAGGCTAACACGCGCCCAAACACAAAGATGCCACAACCCGACTATAGGTGAACAAAAGAAGACAACTGGATAGACTCCCACCTAAACGCTCTGGCAGGACCGTGGTATGCTACTCCAACTGTCGTGACCTCTACGCCCCTTCATAGTCACGATCAACCTGTCCGTCATCTGCAAGGGCACACCAGGTACGGGAAAAGCCCAAGCAGGGGTGAGTATAAGGATACTCAGTAGGATGCCTCGAAAGCTCGTGGGAGAAACAAAGAAGGCACTAAAGAGGTGAGTAGTAAACTAATCAAGAACAGAAGAAAAGTTTAGTAAGGAGAGTGTAGCTCAACCCAACAGAAATAAGTAGGCACTGACCCTAGAGGGCGAAAACAGGAGTAGGGACCAATTTGTATATATATGTATATATATATATATGCTCAAAAGGAACCCAAAACGAGTGCATAAGGGGATCTCCGCCTCCAAGCTTAGACCAGGGTAAATCGCCATTACATCCAAAGACTCCACCCTCAACCCATCATTTTGTCCCGTCTACCTAGGGAACCCAAGTCAGAGGGGCTCGATCACCACACTTCAATACTGTCCGCTTTAGGCGGCATTGAATCACCCGCACGATTTTTAGGTCGCGTCTCAAGGACACATCTTAGTGGAAAAAAGGACCCCTCTTCCTCGTGAGTCCCTAGGTAACGTTAGAACTGTCACACCGCTGATCCGCACGATCAGCATCCCGCTCCTGTAACCACTGAGGAAAGAGTCACCGACTTGCCTCATGAGAAGGGCCAAGTCCAAAACGTGAACGGGTGACCCACTGCCCAACCCTGCTGGAGGGTAAACCCTAATACATCGGCCGACGACCCACTGCCCAGCCCCGTTGGAGGGTAGACCTGGATTAAATCAACGGGTGACCCACTGCCCAGCCCTGCTGGAGGGTAGACCCGGAACACGTCGACAGGTGACCCACTGCCTAGCCCTGATGGAGGGTAGACCCAGAACACGTCGACAGGTGACCCTCTACCCAGCCCTGTTGGATGGTAGACCTGGAATTAGACGACGAGCGACCCACTGCCCAGCCCCGCTGGAGGGTAGACCCTAAGGGGTCGTCGGGAGACCCACTGCCCAGCCCTACTGGAGGGTAGACCCTGAATCATTCTGATAGCTCCACGCTACCACTGACATCACCAAGTGACACTAACAATGCCACCGTTAATTAGTTCGGGGCATGTAAAAGAAGACCTCAACTTCACATTAGTATGATCACAAAGGAGGTTCCACATGCCCCAATGGGTTTCACCGTTGCAGTTATCGCGGAGAAACACGCGAAATTGGCTACTCACTCGCCCAATACGGACTACCGGTGGATATGGTACTATTCACCATAGTCGGCCCATGAGGGCCCGCACCCCGGCTCCGATACTCGTCAGGAGAACTACGCCATTTCGATTCCCTTGGAATGAAATGCAGAATCGACTACTCATGTGCCCTGAACGGACAACTGGTGAAAATGCAACAAAACGCTGCACGCAGCTCGAAGGTGGCTCGTGGTGCCCACATCTCAATTCCCGCTTCAACGCCCGAAAACATACTAGAAACCTCCGCCTCGACACCAGGGTCATATTTCCGCTGACGGCGCTCAAATCGGACATTGGGTGTGTCCGAGCCAACCCAAAAAAGAATTTCTGGCGTAGCACTTGATGTGCGTGACGCGCCACCGAGATTCTATTCTGTGGATTAAAATTCCCAGAAGCCACCCCAGAATCTACTCCTCGAGATGAGGATCGTCCTACCGCATACGGCGTGTAAAACGGACACCCGTACCGATATTTACGGGTGTCTGAAGCCGGAAGGGACAACCCTTGGGGCTGGACCGGCCTAGCTGGCCGGTCCACCCGGCATGGGCCGGCCCAAGCCGGCCGGCCCGGCTTGCTGCGCCGGCCCGCGGCTTTTCCGCGTGGGCCGGCCGCAGACCCACGGTCCCCGCGCGGTTCCCACTTCAGCCGACCGGCCGCAAGGCCGGTCTTCGGTCGTCGAGGAGACCCACATGAAGCGAGTCTCGGTTCCTCATGAGGGGTCGCGCCGCGACCCCCTGTCTGCCCCGGACGACCACGCCCCGCAACCCATCTGAAGCGCCGCGCCACCGCCCGCACGTCGCACCGCTGCCTGGAGCCGGAGCCACCACCTGGAACCAGAGCAGCCTCCTGGAACCGAAGCCACCGCCTGCGAGCCACCGCGCCGGAGGTCGCCGCCGCCGCTGGGACGTGCCGCTCCGCCGCACAGCTTTCCGGACCACCGCCTGTAACCGGAAAAGTGGGGTATTTGGCTGCAAAAAAATTCCTGAGGCCACCCCGGCCGCCCCGTGACACCGAAAATTGATCCGAAAGGATCGTTGTGAAGACACAATCAAGCCCTACGAAACCAGAGGCTTCGCTCGACGATCGGACGACAAAATCGACGTGAAGAAGACTAAAATGAAGAAATTAGTGAGAAGGAAAAATATAAAACACGAGCCTACCTTGATGGCTTTGCCTGAGGCTTGATGATCGGGATGCCGGAGCCGCCTTGCATTTCCAGGGTGATGGAGGGGAGGGTGGAATCTTGTTGAGAGCCCTTGCTCCAGGGAGGAATGTCCAAGGAGGGTGAAGAGGGTGGTTGGTGGGTTTAAATAGAAAAACACACTTAATTACCCGCTCATCGGCCCGTTCCCGAACTTTCTTCGGGGCTGGGATTAAGCCTTCCTTAGGGAAAACGCCATCCCCCGAATGAAATGGCATCCTCAAAATTTTAATCTGAGCCTTCGTTCAAGAGTTATAAAAATTCGACGCCCGCGACCGCCAAATTACGAAAATGCCCCCGGGGGTGTTTTTTCACAGTTGGTCCGCGCCCGCGAAAAACATACCCCTCCTAGGGTAAACGGCTTGTTCTGGACTCAATGGCGCCCTCATTATTCCTGTCCGAGCTACCGTTCCAGATTTATTAAATTTATTTAGCCCGCCCAGTGTGAACGCACGTCAAATCTAGTTTCCGGCCACACTGGGGCTCAGTATCGTATGTCGTCAAAATGCCATGCTCTAGAATTATATCAAGATAATTTAAAAGTCTCACGGGCTCAAAATTGGGGTTCTTACATTTTCCACCATTTCTATGACCATTTTATGATCTATCTACTTTCATTCCACATAATCATATTATCATGAAGGTTTTCTAATCCTACTCCCATAATATTCTTCATAGGCATCCATTTGAATTATTGAGTGTAATTTTTTTGTAAGATTACTAGATGAATGTAAGATGTTCATCTCATCAACCTTTTATGTCAATTAATGGTTCCCTTAGCATTTCCACAAGTGTCAAAATAGTCTACTCAGATTTTCCATCTATTTAAGGGTGATAGAACATTATGGTATTTAGATCAGTGTTATTTGTACGCTAATTTATTTTCTAGAACATGGATTTGAATCATGGATCTTGATCATATGTAATCAATTATGGTACTCCATGCAACCTGACCACTTATTTGATGTATATCCATATAAGTAGATTTTTTATTAATACCACTAGTATCACAATGAAGTGTCCAGTCACTATAAGATGATATGCCACAACCCATAGATAAATATTCACTCTTAATGTCTTATGATGATCAGTGACAATGTCGACGATGGTGTTTTCCCATTTACATTTAGTTATGGGTAATGGTTTCATCATTCCATTTGATTTCTATCGTTACTATATCACATACTAACATAAAAGACATATATATGTATATTCCATGATCTCTTTCTTCATATTTTCCCCCTAATAATGTTCAAGGAGATCTTGATACATATTTTTTCTTCCTAGGTGGATAAATAAGGTTGATCTATGTGCACGATTGAACAACTCCTTCATTAAATCCATATTTGATGGTACACATAGTAGGGAGCCAAATCTGACAAAAACATAATCAATATCATCAAAATCCTTGGTTTTCCATTTCCTTATAGTTTCCACATTCTTCTAAATTCCCACATTGACTCTTCGAGAATCCATTATCTAGTTTGAAAGAAGTGGTTGAGAAATATTTTGTGAATGGATTGATGGTTATGCTTCCCTTATGATTCCAATGTCCATCATCTTCTTGTTTCATAAGATACGATCCTTCTCAATTATTACAAATGATATAATTTTTGGATCCTTTCTACTTATAGAATATTCTAACATATTTCAATTACCATGATGAGAGTGAATTGAGAATTCATAGTCTCTAATAATATATAACCATCTTCGTTGGTGTATATTCATCTCTTTTTGTGTGAATATAAATTTATGATTCTGTGATACATATATATTAAACATATCTACCCAAAGAGAAAATGCTTCAATATTTTCAATGAAAAGATAACTGTAACAAACTCCAGATCATGCACTTGGTAGTACTTCATAAGCACCTACAACTGTGTTGAATCACAGGCAGTCACTTTGTTCTTCTATAAGAACACACAAACCAAAACCATTTTCTATGCATCGTAGAATACCATGAAATTTTTTCATCTAGATGATAGTGTAAGAATAGTGGTAGTGATATGCCTCATCTTCATTTCCATGATGCTCTCTTCAAATTCATCCTTACAAGAAAATAATACTCTCTTATGAGTAAACTTGGTTAGAGGGTTTTACAATCGTGAAAATTCTCTCACAAATCAATGATAATACATAGATAATCCAATCAAACTACAAATATATTTCAGATATGTTGTCCTAATCCATCATAAAATTAAATCTATCATTGAAGGTTCCACATATATCTAATTTATTGTATTGACATGCCCCAAGAATGTGACATACTTTAGTAATAACTCACATTCTGTATACATGGAAAGAATCACCCCCTTTCATAATGTTTTTAGTAAAATATTTATTTCCCCCTCATACTAACCATTTATTTTGGAGTATATTATAATATCATCAATAATGACCACAAAAAATTTGTGTAGGTAATCTTTAAAGACTATATTAATCATGTACATGAATATTTTGGGAGTATTAGGTATTCCAAATGGAATTATGATGAACTAATAGTGCCTTAACCTTGTAAGAAATGTATTCTTGGGTATATACTCCTTCTTCACACTTACTTGGTAATATCCAGACCACATATCCAACTTGGAGATGTATTGATATCCTCATAGCTGATCGAACAAGTCATCATTCCAAGGAACATGATAATTATTCATTATCATGATCTTGTTGAGCTCATGATAATTGATGAAAAGGTGCATTGAACCATAAATATTTCTAATGAAGAGAAATGGTGCACCCCATGGTGATTATCATGGGTGTATACACCCATATTATCCTATAGTTTTATCTTGAAATCCTCATGTTCAACAACAACTACTCTATAATGATTCTTCCATAAGGGAAATACCGTTGGTATCATCTCAATTGAAAATTCATCCTATCATCTAGGATGAACAACCCATAGTTCCAAAGGAAACACATTGGCATATTACATCACAATGGGAATATATTACATGATTATCCTTTCCATAAACTCACTCATCTGGTCTAGATATGCTTATTAGTATGGAAATAATTTCCATTATTGGGATGATAGTTCTAAAAAATATTCATCCTTCTCCTTCCATTTTTATTGAATCAGAGGATAAATCTCAAAATAAATATTAATTTCCATCTCATGGAAATTTACATTGGCTATATAAAGGGAATACCAACCCATGCCCATAATTTAATCAAATTACACCAAAGGAGTATGAAAATGATTGATGTGAAATTGAGTCCACAAACTTTCACATGATATGAGTTATATAAATGGGATGAAATAATTGCCAAATTTTCAATTTTTTCTGATATCACTACTTCAATGATTTGTGGTGGTGTTTGAATAGTTCTAATAAAAATTCGTTATATAAAGGAATGAACAAAAACAAATCAAAAAGTAAATTCACTATTCATGAATGAATAACTAGCATACCTGCCACCACTTCAGTTTTAGGATCCACTTTATTTATAATGATGGAAAATGCTCACCCTAGATAAGTTTGATGTTATTGGTTGTCTCCCAGAACCCATGTCATAATTAATTGGGTTTCAATGTTCCCTGGTTCATTGTAGTTAAAAAAATGTACAACACATCGAGGTAAGAACAAATCATTCCTTTCATTTGTCACAGTAGAGGGTTTCTCTGGTCAGAATTAGTTTGGATAGGTTACCTTGCTTCCCACACCTAAATAATTTACTCATCCCATGTAGGAAATTTATGGGGTGCTGCATTCCACAATTATGGAATGTGGGGTGTTTAAATTTGATGGCTCTATTATGTCTCCTCATAAATCATCCAGAATTAAGCACCAATTTTCAGTTCTATTCACCATGATAACCCTCAAATTCCCCGATCTCCATTTCGAATTTGGTGTAACTACATAAAATTTACTTGTAGTTATAAATGTATTGGACCACTAGGGATTTTTTGAATACTATGATTGTTTCCAGAAAAGAATACATAATCCTTGAATTTAGGGTTAATGACAAACCTGGAGGCGTATTGTGCATGTAATTTTATTTTTTACGTGTATGCCCCAGTGTGTTTGTGATATTATTTTTTCCTAAGCACATGAAAATCACTTTTCCATTTTAATACAGAGTGATCTAGGAAGATATTTATCGAAAAAAATTTTTGGAAATCCATTCATCCCATCGATTAGATCACTTCCTATTGCATCATATTGTTTTCTAATTTCCCCAACAGATCAGGTTCACCTTCTATATGATAAAAAACCTGTATAACCTTTATCTTTTCAAAACCATGAATGATATAGAAGATATTTTAAATTGAGTTGATCCACTATTATTTGATTAAGGGATCAGATGATCCATTGAATGTTGGAGGACTTTGTCACATAAAGAGTACAATTATGGCTTGATCCCTATTTAGGTTATTTGGATACTCCTCCTGATCTGGGATTCTATTGAAAACATGAGTCATAAAAGATATTATCATCATCATGATTATTATTCCTTATCTCATAAGATTGGTAATCTATTTGGGGAATTCATCACATTTTCCTTCACATTGATTGTTTACCTGATTCCCTCTTTTTTGATCATTGAATTGAATAAAATAAAAATTATGGATGAGTATATTAAAAAATTTAATCATTTAAACACGTAAATAAGAACATAATGAAATAAATGTGATAACATATAAGATGATTTTATTTCCTTAACTTATGAATTTAAGGCATTAATATATTCTCTCCATTGTATATTCGGTAACATATATTCCTATGAATATTTTTTTGTTCCCTTAATAATGGTTCGTAATGTGTTTATAATTTTTCCAAATAATTTACAGCGGGAGTCTCAATCAAGGTGTTTATAAAGGTCTATTGTCATGTATGAGATTAATCTGATTAAGGACCGAGACACCTTGTCTGATTTGTTTACCCTATATACATTTGGTCCAAAACCACATCCACTTGAACTATCCAGATGTGGATGTATATTCTTAATAAACTACTTACTCTATAATTACAAATATTTAGGGTTGTATTTGTATACTTAGTATTATCCCTATGAATATTACTATACTTTTATAATCCTAATAACAAAATTAAGTAAACTATCCATTTGATACAAACTATAACAAATCTTCACATTAAATTACATCAACACATTATTTAATGCATTATATTAAAGATAATTAAACACAAAAGAACGATAAGTATAGTATAATGGGGAATTAAGTACATCAAATTTCAATTTAAAACATGGAATAAAACTTCATTATTGAGACCATCTTTAACAATATCACACATAAAACTACATGGGATAAGCCGAGTTGAAAAATATGAAAGGGGTGAGCTATAAATCCCAGAAAAGAAAAAACAAGACATAATATGAATACAATAACACATGTCAGATTAAAAATTAAATGTGGTATAAAATAGGTTGGAATCATAGTAATGGAAAATGAGACGTGATATAGAAAGATAATTATAACATGAGAATTGTGGAATCAACTTACAACACTACATCATAAACATAGATCAATGCTAAATACCATGACATAATAATGGAAAAAGACATATAAAGTAATAAGGTTCACTTCCAATTCCTTCTAGATATATCACAATACAATACATTACCCAATGAATTATATTGTTATGTAATTCCAAGGACACCAATCCCTTTCATTTCATTCTAATTATTAAGTGTGCAACATAGATCATAAAATGCAGATTCTTTCTCCATCATATTTTATTTCCTTAAAATTATGTGGTGAATAAATATATGTATGTAACAAATAATAATGAGTAAAAATTCATTAATGTTAACACCCTTGTTAGAAAATTGGTATTGTTGTTAATACAGAATTAATTTGGCATGAATTATTGAGGTGATCCTTTGACAACATAACAGGGAGTTTAAATATTCTTAGGACGGATTAATGAGAGAGAAATTGGTCTACCATATTTCAGACATAAAAATTACATTATGGGGAATGTGGTAAAACAAACCACATAGTATATAATTGTAAAATAAGTGGAATAAAATGAATCAAATTATTTAATGAATTGGAGAATGATTGTTCTCATACGAAATCTCGACTTCCTAACAACATCACCAAAAAAATTCATAACATTTTTTGATGAGAGAGGAAGGGTAATCTTATAATTTTGACATAAATGGATAGTAATATGTAAATTGAAAGACATATCACAATAATAGTAAAGGGAATTATAAGGCATAACATAATTAAATAAACATTAATAAAGAGGAGACATGAAAGAACCATTACATGAGTGTGTGACACAAAAATATTGAAAATGGGATTCTTGAGAGATTAAGACGACATGGTAGGATTTTTTAGAGTGGAGGAAAGTGTGAGAAAGTGATTCATGGATTTTTATTCATGATAAATGGATTAATTGGTGGGTTTATATAGGAAAAGAGAGGTATTTCTTTAATGTTTATGTTTTCATCCCTAGAAAATATAATATTTAAAACCACAAAACAGCCAACCATTTTCCCCATGGATTTTGAAAGAGGGTATTGATTTTAATTATTTTATTTTTCAATGGTCTGAAATTATTCAAAAAATTTACTTTATTATGTGGAGTGGAGTCACAATTTTAAAAAAAAATTATTTAAATCATTAAAATATATTAATGGTTTTGTAGGAGTCATATTTGATTAATAAAAATAATAAAATAATCAGAAAACAAAACTATTATAAAGTTAAAACATATATTTGGACGACAATACCCATTATTGTATTTATTACCTCATTTTTAGGTTATTATGATGTCTTAAACACAAAGTATATTAATATGATATTTAATATTTACCTAAAAATTTGAATATTTCATAAAAATATGGAAAATTAAAAATTGGATAATTTTGATTTTTGGATTCCAAAAATAATATTCATTTTATAAAAATATTTATATAAGTGTGTTTATTTTAAATTCTAATATAGTAATATACATTAATTGAGAAATATAGTCCTTTTTTAATAATAATAGTTTTTGAATCATAAAAAACCTACATTTTACATCATAATAAATATATGATCATTCATATTTAATAAAAAAAAATTTATGAATAATATTATATTAAAATATTAATTATTTCAAAAATTAATTAAATCATCAAAATAAATTCTTTAATTGAATTTGAAAATTTCATAAAAATACTATTCATGATTCATTGTAAAAAAATAATTTATAATGTAACAATAATATGATGAAAATATTTTAATTACTCTATAAAAATAATTTAAAAATTTATATTCCAATGTTTGTAATACATATCCCATTAATACACCCACATACTCCCTATGAGTAACGTGTATGATCTTGGCACTGTTATGGGGTTGTTCAGCATACATGGTTTGGGATGTGATTTTGTTAAGCTTGAACTTCTCCCATAAGACGTTTTTCTCATTCTTAAATTGTTGGATCTCATTTGGGGATTGGTCAAGGCCAAATCCTAGTGATCCTTTCTCCAACAGAAGCTATGATAAATGGGCTTCATAAGGTAAAATCCTACAGTTGAGGCCATAACTTCTTTTTTCTATGCCAATTGGATTTTATGAAGCCATATATTTATAAGAATCATGTGATATCTATTATAGAACTATTTTATCTATGGTTTTGATTCATAACAGTCTTATAAATCCAATTGGATATAATAAAAAAAATTAGATCATGTGTTTTCTATAACCATTTTTCATATTTCTACACTTACATAAATAAAAAAGGGAGTATTATTTATTGACATTCAGGTCATTATAGAAACTATGGTCCAATATATGTAAAATAGTTCATATGAATATTCTATTTAATTAATAATTTATCCTATGGTCTATACACATCTATAAAATACATAGGTAGATAATGTCATTAGTAAATTAATATCATCTCTATAAAGAGATCATTGGTGGTCTATGATGTTTATTTTATAGTACATACATTTTTTTAAATGTTTATAAATTTTAATCTAAATGGATTAGACATTTTAAGGGGTTGTAGATTAATATTTTAGTGATGGTGGACTGAAATTAACAAGAACCACTAGATACATGATCACTATCTAATGAAAAGTAGTGAGATGGATATTGAAGATTCATCTTGTAGTGTCCCCCTTGAAAATGGTGGTTTTGTATGTTTCATTAACATAAGATGATAAAGAGGTCATCTGTCTAAATGGGTTATTTAAAAATATTTGAAATAGACAAGGTAATGTGGACAATTTTCGATTTGAAAAAGTCTAATTCACTTGGATAAAAATTGGGTATAACATTTCATGATAAATAATATTCAGAAAAAGTATCACCTCGTCTAGAATTTATTTGGGGATAGATTGTTGGATCTATTAATGATAGACCGATCACATAATATGTTAGGCATGTTTATAGTGACCATAGTTTGGAATTTTCTTAGGTGGAGTTGTGATCCATTTTGAAAAGATGATTATCAGAACTATGGTGGGGTATATGGGTCTACAATAAAACTTCAAGGGAGGATAATGGTATTCATGAAGCTGATAGATCTTAATTAGTTAATCATTGTAAATTATTTTCAAGTAAAATATTCTTAGGTTTGGCTATTAAAATAAATTTATGGATCATTTACTATGTCTATTAGAAGGAGTATTTTTGAATTCCTAAATTATGATGCATGAATGTGATGGTGGGGATATAACACTTTGTGATTCAATTATACCATGATATATATTGCGTGGTTTCAATAGTAAGCTACAAACATGGTGGTTTTATTTGAAAATGAATTTGAATGATATTAATTGATCATTAATCTTGGTGTTAATTCATGAAACATAAATGGTATATATGTTAACCCTTCTCTTTAGACATATATTCATAATATATTACATAAGAGACAACATAATATAACCTGAAAGATTGAGAAATATATTTTCTTTTCTAATCAGGTACTTTAAAAAACAACATTAAAAAGGGGGTATATCCCCATTATAGAAAACATCATTAACCTGATCATTATTTTTCATCTAACATAAAAATATTTGGGATAACCTGAGGGACATACATAATAAAGGGGTGAGAGATAATTAATGGTAAGATAATATCCATAGATAACATAAAGAAAGTGTTTCATGATAAACAATATGAAATTAAATAGGACATTATCAGAGAGAGAAACATGAACTTGAAAAATGAGGCTTGATAAATCTTGATAATATTATTGCATATGGAATTGTATTAACACATTAAACATGGAATCATAAACATAGTTCATTGATAACTAAAAATAAATTAGGATGGAAAATTTTCAATAATGAATTAGTTCAATACCTAATTCCTATCATGATATATACTGAGACTAAAACATTACCCACTTAATTGGAGCACTATATAATTATTGGTGTACCCATCAGATTAATTTTATTCACATGAATAAGTGTTCCACACAGATCATACAACATGGAATTTTTTAACAACACATTTTATTCCACATTCATCGAGTGTGGAATATATTAAATAAATAGACAATAAAATAATTATATATCCATAAAGGTGAACACTCTTAATATAAAATACTTATATGTTTTTACTACAAATTTTTTTTGTATGGACTAAAGAATAAATTTCAGCAGCATCGAAATATTACTCGAGGATTTATAAAAATTATTTATTGAGAAATAAAGGGGACTCTATTTTGAGAAATAAATGGGTATCCCTTTATTTTAACATAAAATGGAAATTAAGATATATTTGGTTATGAATATACCAATATTTTTATTCTTAAATAAATGTAATTAAATGAAGAAATTTCTTGAATTGAAAAGAGGAGGGATATATCCCATACTAAATATTAATGTGGTAATAGATATACATATTATTTCATGGGAGGGTTAGTGATATTTAGAAGGGTCACAAATAACAAGGAAATAAAAAAGGGAATTAATAGGAATATAGGAAAACTTACCAAAATAAGAATAAAAAGAATTTAACTGGCATGACATAAAAGTGGTTCTGGAATAAAAAAAGGGAGGGAGACCCCATACTAAATTTCCGCATGTTAATAGGTGTACATAAATCTTCATAGGAGGGATAATTGGAAGTGAATGGGGACTCCCATAATTTATAAATCACTACAGAATTTATGGGGATGTATAAAAACATATTCAAATAAGAAAAAATGGGAATTAAGAGGAAAAAATATAAAAGGTGATCTTGAATAAAAATAAGAGAGGAAGAACCATTACTAAAATTCATTAGGGAATCAATTTTATTAAATGATAACGAGAGATGATAAAAGGTTTATCATTATTATATATTCAATTATATAGTATAGGTATCATTATTAATTCATTAAAAAAATAAATTGAGATTCAAAAGACCTGTTACAAAGAAAGATCTTGATTGGAAATGAGAGGAGATAAATCCATAACATTGACAGGGTGATTCGAAAAGATTGGGAATATCATATTTAGTGATGGGGTAACCCTGGGAGGAATATATATAGTTTATAATATATTAAAAGTTCTCTTCTGGGATTTTGAGTTAACCAAAATGGGAGAATGGGTTGTATTATATAGGAAAAGAGATGGGTGTTCTTTATTATTACCGAAACATAGGTTTTTACCACTATATAATAAAATAATAACAAACACAATCCATACCATAGTTTGTAAAAAATTGATGTCTAACTAATTATTTTATAAGTACTAGGGATGGAAATATTAAAATTTTACCCTTATTATGTGGAAGCGAGTTATGTCCACAAGGAAATGATTTTAAAACATTAAAATATAATATTGCTTTTTGTGGAATCATAAAGGCTTTGAAAAAATAATAATATAATCATAAAATTTAATAATTTTATATTTTAAAAATATTTTTTTTATCATTGGTACATTTTACAGAATTCATTACATCACTTTTTCTTCATTATGCTGTAACAATATACACTAAAAATTTATAGTATATTTAATTTTTCTCTAGTAATAAAATTGTTTCATGAAATTTTGAAAATTTAACAATTAGATAACCTAAAAATCCTTGTTAATTATTTGTAATTTTATGAAGACAATTTTTATAATATTTGAGTTATTAATTTTAAAATTGAATTAAAAGTTACTTATAAATTTAGTGCTTTTGACAATAATATTTTTCGAACTGTTATAGAGATTCAATTTTTTATCAAAAAAAATAATATCATTAAATAATGTTATTAAACAACAAATAATAGGTATATTTTATTAAAATATAATATATTTAAAGATAAATTAATAAATAAAATGGATTTTGACAATTAGTAGTTTATATTTCTAAAATTTTAAATTTATGATTTCTCATACCAAAATTTAACTTTTATTAAATAGATTATTTAATAATTTATAATGTAAAATACAATAAGGAAGAAATATAATCTTCATTTAAATGAAAAGGATTTATAAATATTTATACTTTTAGGGTTATTTTGTTTATTGTCATGGTTATATTATTTTAACACCGAATTAAATTTTTTTGTCTTTTATCATGGTAATTTGAATTTAATAGAGTTACTATTCATGATTTTTATAACATAAATTGACCTTATTCCATAATATTAATTGTTATTATTCCAAATATTGATCCAATTTTATTAAAACCAATAAATATATTTCAAATAATATAATTTAATATAATTCCCACAAGCATGATGGAAAGCAGTTTTATGAAAAATTGTTATTTTAAGGAAATAATGATTATATATTAACTATATAAATGTTAATAATAATTATTTGAATTTGAGTAATAAATATAGTTATATATTATAAGTCATTAATTTTTATCATTTATTTATTTTTTATTTTTAATGATTAATTAATATGGGGATACAATATTCATTTTAAAACAATTTTATAGAAAATGTGTTTGCATTTATAAACCTATACTTATAACAAAATATTTTATAAATACGATTTATATGTAATTTTTTAATTTTTATATATAAAAAAAGTTTGTTTAATTTTAAAAAATTCATATAATAATGGTAATTTTATATTATTTAAATTATCCAAAAGAATTAAAATTTTATATAAAACATTATTTTTCATATTCATTAAAAAATATACATTTAAAAAAATAAAAATTTCTCACACTATGTTAACATGATATAATGATATAAAAAATCATCTCATGTTATAAAATAAAATTTATAAATGTTCTTGAAAAAAATTATCATATTTTTTCATAAAATGAAATAAAAAATCATTTTTGATGAATATATAGTTTTATGAACAAAAAGACATTACCACATTTGAATGATTATTTACTATGAATTAGTAAATACTTTCAAGACACAACCTAAAAGAGAGAGGGATATATATATATATATATATATATATTATAAAATACGTAATCATAATCATATCCAAAAATTTAACATAAAGGATAAAATTGTCAAATTTGAATAGTCATAGTATGTTTGGGTATAATGTTTTCTACAATATATTTTACTGAATATAGTTTTCCCTTTTTAAAAACTAGGGAAGTTAAATTCTTACCCCATTAATAAATATTTTCCTCAGAATTTAAAATTGAATTTAGTTAGAAATGTTTTGACTATTGAAAATATGTTTAATCAAAACCCACATCATAAAAAAGGTTAATAAAGCATCCTCATGAAAAGAGAGAAAGGGATGTATGGTGGTTATCACATAACACGGTTTACATGTATGTGGAAATTAGTAGGAAGCGACAAAATAGACATGGAATAGAAAAATAACACCAAATAAAAAATTGAGTGTGATAGATAACATGGTCTGGAGAATGTAAATTAACAAAAGATAATATCTTTATGATTAACAGAATGACCATTAATTCATCAGAGATTATCATAATATGAAAATACATTTTATTTAATATTATTTTCACATTGTTATGGAATTACATTATCATCAAGACTATGAACATATGTAAATTTATTATCATGATATGTATAATTAATTTCAACTATAATCTCATTGGATTGTCAAAATGATGAGAACATGATGAATATGTTTTATTCCCGAAGAAATTGAAAAAAACCAAACACTTCACATAACACACAAAATATTACAATCTATTACTCTTCGCTCTTATTAATTCAATTTTTTAACATATTTTAATATTATATCCTAATAAATTAATATAAAAAATTCCACATATAATACCAATTTTTTTACATATATCATTCCTTAAATAAATACCCATATATAACTCTAATAACCATGAAAATAATATGTATTGTAACATGAATTTTTTTCTCATACCACTCATATTACACTTCTAGTGATATAATATCTTTTATCTCAGATAAAAATAATGGTTATATATAACTCATCCAAAATAAAACATCTCCAAAATTATCAATAATCGCCTCGATATAATTAATATTTATTCCTGTAATATGATTCCCAGAATTTTATATTGATCTACCATCAGCTAAATTATCAAAGCTTGAAAAAATTATTTTAAATATTAGTATTATATATATCATCCCAAGACACATTAGGATTATCAAAAAAACAATAACCTATTATGGGTTATAAATCCATTAATCATGTGTTTCATAAAATACCACATTATTAATAAATCACTATTAATGAAAATTTGTACCATTCACTATATGTTTCAAATCCATAAATAAAAAATATTATGGAACAATCCTTATATGATCCCTAACTCTAATATCCAAAATTACATTTATATAACACTTATTAAACATAATTCATAAATACCAATAAATAAAAAATTTAAACCATACACCAGAATGATTTCTATAGCCAAGGATCTTAGTATATGGATTTACCCTAAGAATAATGATCTTCCATGAATAATCCATGTATTATCTACATATAAGAAATTAAAAAATAATGTTCAATCTATGATGTAATTTATTCCCTTCAATAAAACTATTTATTTTTTTAGGATAACTATCAACATTGTGTAGTAATTATCCAGACTGAAAACACATTTCCTTGTTGCCATTCCCTTTGTCCCTATTTCCAATTTTTTTAAAAATTGTATATTGAATATCCTTTCATTTAAAATCTTTTAGGTACCCTTTCTTGTGACATTTTCCTTCTCTTCTATTATTCCATTTATTTTTCAACTATATTGTATTTGTAATTTTTGATTTTTTATAGTTGGTTTTTAATAATTGAAATATGTATTACATGATCTCCTTTCATGTTAGAAATATCATTTTTATTGTCATTGAATTTCCCTCTACATTTTTTGTTGAATGGGTTCACCCTAGTTACATGCATTGAATATAATATAGTGAAACATAAAGATGGGTGATTCTAAATTTTTTAACTTCTAAATAGGTATACTATAACAAAATGAATGGGATACCTTATCTACAACATTTATTTATCTATCATAATAATTTTGAGGTGCCAGTATATGTAATAAAATATCTAATTCCTAATGTAGAAACATATGGGGATTATTTTTTCCATAATAATGGTTTGTATTTTTGTTGTTAATTACCCAAGAATATCTCTATGATGGGTCAAACCAGGTGTGTATCAAGGCACATTTTCATGCACCAATTCATGATCAAGTCTAGCTCAAAGTTATGTATTCTGATATTACCCCTAGGAAATTATGTATGAGACACACATCAACTTTAATATACATATATGGAAGTATTATCATGTAATCTACTTACTCTATATATTAATAAAAATATAGGGATGTTTTCCTACGTTTAGTATTATAATTATGGTTTTCACTAGAGAGTTCTAATACTTATCCCCAAAAAAATAACATTTCATTTGATACAAACAATGAAATCATTGGTCATTATTATCAGTTAATTCATGATTTATTACATAATATTAAGAATAATACAACATTAAATATCAATCATATTAGTGTCTTTGAGAATTAGGTACATTACATAACAACATAAAATTGGGGGTACATGAAATTTATTTAAAAACCCCATAACATGATCAAAATATTCTATCAAACTTAAAACTGTATTGGATAACCTAAGGACATAATTTGAATGTAGCGAGCCATATATCCAAAGAAAGGATTAAATATTGAATTACATAATGAAATTAATACATGTTATAAAATATGTAATTAAATGGGAATATAAAATGTTGAGAAGTATTAACATGAAAAATTTTGTATGATAAGGGATGGCTATATTAATGCAACATGGAAAAGTTGCAGAAACTATAATTGTTGAATGATAAAACATATTTTAACAATAACCACAATGAAATCATGATTTAAAAATTCTTTACAGTGGATTAGGTTCACATAATAACCACAATCAAGATTTTTCATGAGAATAAATGATTACCAAATGCATTGTAGCACTATATAATTCTCAGTGCACATGCCACTTTCATTTCATTCACATGAATATGTGTGGAACATAGATTATGAAACCTGTACTCAGTTATTACCAAATATAATTCCATGAATAGGAAGTGTGAAATAAATACATGTACACATCCAAAAAATAATTATAATTTTATGAAGTAGATCACCCATGATCAGAAAGGGGTATTTTTATTCACTATATATTTGTTTTTCATGGAAAATCTTGGTGAAATTCCGAAAACATAACGACAATACCCAATGATTCATAAAAATCATTTATTTAAAGGCAAACTAGTATAAAAAAATTTATAGATCAAATGGGAAGTAAGAGGTTCGTGTAATAGAATATCATAACAATATTCTTTGAAAAAAAATTCATAAATTAAAGAAAATTCTTATGTTGAAAAGTTGAGGCATAGGTCCCTTACTAGGATTCTACTTGGTAACAACTATATATAAAGGATCATTCGGGGATAACAAGAGTTAATGTGGTATCTCAAAACAAGTAACTAAAAAGATAAGTAATATGGAATTATTAGAACATATCCAAAAATGAAAAAAAACAAATTTAAGAAGTATAGTATAATATTTTTCCCGAATAAAATAAGATAGGGAGATCCCTTACAAAGTTTTGGCATGGTAACTACTGCTCATAATGGATTTTTGAAGGTATCAATGATACTAAATGGGGATTATAATAATATATAGATCACAATGGAGGTAATGGTGATGTTTAAAAATATTCCAAAATAATAAAAAATTGAAATTAATATAAACAACATAAATGAGTTTCTTGAATAAAAAGAAGAGACGGAGAACCCTAACCAAATTTTGACATGGTAAGAGCTTAAGAATATCCTATAATGTGTGGAGTTAAATACTGTATAATTAATAGAGAATATATATCATATCATAGGTATCATTATAAAGACATGAAAATGTATCCAATTCAAAATCAAAATACTATCTACAACTAAGGTGCTTGAAAAGAAATGATAAGAGATATATTTCTAATCTTGAGAGTGTGATTCAAAAATCTTGGATGAGATTCATGAGAGCTCAATGGATCTAGATATGGACTATATATAGGGAAGGGATGAGTTAGAAGGTTCTCCCAGTGTTTTTTGTGAAGTGAAATGGGATAGTGGGTGGGTTTATATAAGAAAATAAATGGCAGTTCTTTATTATTTCCAAAACATAGGGTTTTCACTCTATACTAAAAAATAATCCAAACCATGAAACTTCAAATTGGTTTTTACAATGATTTATAGTAGAAAAGTTTTTTAAAATATTTTATAAGTTCTAGGGATGATATTATTAAAATGATACCCCTTTTATTGTGAAAGTGAATCTTGTCTATTATGATATTATTTTAAAACCATAAAATATAATATAGGTTTTGGAGGAATCATAAAGTATTTGTAAAATAAAAAAATAACCTCAATATATCATTATAATAAATTGATAAAATATATCTATTCTTTTAAAATTTTATTAACATTTATCACATCATGTTTTTTATTATAATGTCAAAATTTGAAATGAATATTCATACAATATTAAATTTTATCATTAAAATATTATTGTCAAAAAATAATGAAAAATTAACCATTGTATAATTTTAATGGGAAAATTATAAAAATATTATTTTTTGAAAATAATTTTTTAAATATATGATTTTTCACTTTTTAAATATAATTGGATTTTCTCTGGATATTCATTTTTGAAAATAATAGTTTTCGATGTATTATAAAAATTATATTTGACATCATAATTTCTTTATTATCAACTATTTTTTAAAATCCTTATTTAATAATAATATTTTATTTAAATATCAGTAATATAATAAATACATTAATTCTCCAATGGGATTGTCTGAATTGAAATTTCATATTACATAAATATACAATTTTTTTACTATATCAAAATTTAATTTTTATCTAAATGATTACTTAATCATTTATAAATTAAAAAATAGATAACAAAAATAATCAAAATTTAAATAAAAAGGAAAAATAAATTTTTATAACATTAAGGACACTTGGTTTTTATTCTGTATTGTATTAATTTTTTTCTTTTAATTAACCAATTTTTGTTTTAGCGTGGATATTAATATTTACTTGAGTTACTACTCAAATTGTTCAAAAAGCACAAAGAACTTATTAACAGATATTAATTATAATGATTCCAAAAATATAATCCATTTTATAAAAATCATTTCACAAAGGATGATGAATTAATGTTAATATATAACTCGTATTCATTATTGAAAGAAGATTTGCAAAAAATAAAATATTATAATGAAATGATGATTTTACTTTAACTATCTAACTAGTAATAATAATTATATAAATTTATATTTATAATTTAATATTAATAATTTAATTATTTAGTTTTTATATTTTATCATTTTGAGTTTTTTTCCATAATTATAATGGGGAATAATTATTCATTAAAAATTAAATTTTAGAAAAAAAGGGTTTTAATCCAAAAAATAAACTTAAACTAAAAAATGTTAAAAAATTATTTAAATGATAATAAATTTAATTAAATATTGATAAAAAATACCCATGTTAGCATGAAATTAAATTGAATTATTTTGTTACATTTCATATTAGATAATGTATCAGAAGAAATTAAACTTTTACATTTAACAGAATGTTTTACTACTCATTAAATTTTGATATTATTGAAAATTCCCAAAATTTACGATGATATTATCATGATATTATGATTTCAAAAATGGATGTAATTTTTTTCAAATACAATATCAAAATGTTCTAGAAAATAAAAATAATATTTTATTCATAAAACAAATATATATTCATTTTTTAAGAAAACATATTTTGATGAACAAAAATACTTTACCAAAATGTGATTTATTATTTAAAAATAATTTATCAAAATGTTTGTGAAATATTTATATTTCATAAATTATTTAATCTTAATCATATATAAATATTTAATGTAATGGTTAAAATGGTTATATTTATATAAACACCATTTTTTGGGTTTGGTGTTGTGTATACCATACGCTTTGGAACATAATATTCTATTTTAAAAAATAATGGTCATTTCAAAAATCACATAAAATATAATTATAAAATATATGGAAGTGGTCACTGTACCCTAGATGATGGAGTCGAAAAAGAAAAAGTACTTGGTAAAACATAGGGATCATTTATAGAGATCATCTCAGAAGAAAATTGAACGGAAGGATTACATTCAATCATTATTAATGTTAGAAAATAAAATCAATATGATCATATCAAATAAATCGATTACCAGAGTCACTTGGGATATGCAACTCTTTATAATATTAATATATCCCTTGGTTGGAGAGTCTCAATTTGACACTTCTCATGATTGAGACATTTCAAGAATCAGATAACCTCTAAGATACTAATCATATAATATTTACATGTTTAATTTGATCATAATATGGTCATTGATAATGAATGTGGAACAAAAATGTGGGAAAATAGAAATGAAATAAAAATAAAAATAAAAATTTACTGAAAAATTGATTATAAAAAAGAGTAAAAAAGATATATGAACAAAAATAACTTCTATCATAAGATTTTATGGAGTGTTTTTTATAATGTTCTTGAGGATAAGTGTACATTTTCATCTTACTTATGAGGTTGATACATTAACTAGGGGGCTCGCGAACATTATATGAGGAACCAAAAAAACTCTAATGGGTACATTCACGTTCATGGAGTGAGGAGTGATCTACAGTAAAAAAGGGAGAATTTTATTTCATGAAAAAAATTATATAATTCTTGAATGATTGAAAGCATACCCAACTAGAGAAGGAAACCATCGTTATATAAGATTTTTAGTGTGTATCAATTTTAGGTTTTCAATATGTAATTAATCATATACATTAAATCATATTGGGAAATTTATATTTAACCAATTCAATGTGATTGTATTATTTTACAACCAATTCATAAATGGGTTATAACCAATGAAATTAGAGTGGAAAAGGTTGTGGAAAACACATTAATCGTATGTATACAAAATTTTATGTTTTATTTATACAAAAATTCACATGCCCAACTATAGTGTAGTTGTGAACACTATAGTGGACTTCCAAAAATTTCAAACATAAATTAAAATAATGAAATTAATTAATTTAATATATAAAAAATCAATGTGAACTCCTAAAAAAATTCAATTTGGTTTGTTCTTGCTCTATTAGTTTTAGAAGATATCACTTTTTTCTGGAAAAAAATCATTATCTAAGGATAAAATAGTTTGACACTACAATCATTATTAGAATCAAAAAATTATTATATACTGATCTAATAGTCATGTGAAATGATCGACTTATAGAAACTAATAAATAATACTATATCTAACTAGGAGGTTTTCTATGATATCCATTAAACATACAAATATATCTATATGAACAAAAACACCAAAATATGTATACCTATGTACTGGCATTGAATTTATAATTTTGTGACATCTATACATTGAACATTTCAGTGTTGTACATGACAACTCATCTAATATTGATTCTTTGAGGAAGGATGACAATGTGAATGAATAAATCATATGTAATTAATCTTACATATGAGAACATCACTTTCATCACATCTATGTATTTAAATTCATAATATGAATTTTAACTAAATATTTTCATAAATTTCCTCAATCTAATTCAATCTAGGACCAAATAAAAATACATGTCATACTTGTGGAAAAATATCATTAGGGTTTCACTCCATCAATTACATGATCTGTACCATATCCAACCACCACATTATTATCCATGTGCATATATTTACTTTTTATACAGGGTATAAGTGTATAAGGGTTCTCATGATGAGTAACTAACCCACCTCAAGTAAATGGATTTATAACAAGCACAGACACCAATTTATATCAATGTAAATATAAAATTTTCTAATATATAAATTATCATATCAGTACAATAAATATGTTTATAGTTATTTTATTATGAAACGATTATTCATATCTAGAACACATCTATTTTTATTCAGTACAAAAATCCAATCAATAGAATCATAACCCAATGTACATTGTGAGGATAATAAATTGCAGAAAACTAAATTTTTATGACTTGTGTGGATATTATCATTTTATTTTTCATGAAGAGTAAATTACACCACACCTAAATTAATTATAAATGGAAATTTTCATTATAATAATATCATCAAATATTTACACCCATTATGACAGAACTCCCAGGTGAATATATTCTAGATATTTTATATGGACTTTATTTAGTTCTATAGATAACTATTTTGTTGAGTAATAATATGTCTATGTGACTGTTGTGAAAAAGATATGTGACCACCTAATCAGAATCTCCAACTAAATGGTTTTATAGGGTAACATCAATGAGGTACAAAAATTCTAAATAAATCTGAGACATTGGAATTATTTTTCTAACTTTCAACTATTTGACCAAGTGTAACCTCATTAAAATTTGCATCATCAAATATTACATTGTTTTCTTTTATTGAAAAATCTGATTAGATTCAAATTTTACATCATCATCATATATATGACACATGTAATTATAAAATAAAATTTAGGTAAATGTTACCATTTACCATTTTAATATCCTATATATCCTAAAAATTTTATGATAAAGTGTCATACCATTAATTATGTTAAAAATTTGTAATGATAATAAAATTTATGGAATTTCTATTTTTTATGTCCATGTTCTATCGAGGAGTATAGAGATATTTCTCTAAGAAATGAGAAATAATGTTGTCATAGAGAAAGTAGTAGTGAAACAGTGATACTCCAATCTAAAACTGGGATGGGAGAAATTAATTTTCATGCTGTTTTGTATGTCATGGTTGGGGGAAAATCCTATATGGGGAAAACATGCCCTTTCTCATCCTATTTAGGATTTGAGCTCTAAATAAAGTTGCATCAATTTGAAAACCATGGTGGAAGACATAGTAATTGTTGGGATTACATTGAAACATCTAAAATGGATACCTTCTTCCTCGGATCGTGACTGAATTGAAGGGGGATGAATTTAATGTTATATGAGATTTATGTTAGATGTAAATTCATTCATTATGTATATCAATCATTGTGACCCTAACTTTTTTCATATAAATACATTTTTCTCTAGATTAATCTATTTCATGTATTTCTAATCTATTAATTTTAGGTTCTTCTTATAGATTTTGGCACTATTTAATGTTTTATGACCCACCATTGGCGCCATGTGAATGATTCCATGTGGATTTTAAATAATATCATAGTAAATCTATGATTTTTTATCAAGTTAAAGATCCATTATCATCATCAATTTATTCATCATTTAATATATGTGATTTTAGTTGAAATAATATTTCATTAAGGAAGAATTATGATAATGGGTTTTTAGTGGATTACCATAGATGGGTACCATTGAATCATATTTGGGATTTAGTTGTGGTTAACAACTAATCATCTATACTTATGTGAATAGGGTCAAACTAAAAAATATTATAAGGGATCAATTGAATCCTATATTATATTATGTTAAATCTTAATGTTAACATTGTTTATCACTTTGTGTATTGGTGGAATAAAACTTATTGAAGATTACAAGGACTATAATTGGGAGAGTTGATTTGTGGTTGAAATGATTTCACATGGATACTTGATGTTTACGGATTAATCTTATTTTTCAGGATAATTTTTTCTATTTAGTTTTTTATAATTTTATAATGTTTTTTTATTATAAGGGTTTTCATGTCTATTGTGTTGGTATTAGAAAAACTAAGCAATGATGGTAATTCTTTTTTGATGAAGAAAAAATTAGATAGCAATGTTTTTGAAATAAAAAATAATTAAGAGGAATGTATAACATAACACTTTTGTTCCTAGAAATTTGATGGAAATAAAATATTGCTAGAGTCATGTTTATTTATTTGATCTCCCATATGTTTTTTTGAAACAAGAAGTTATTCATGAAAGAATATTTAAATATCATGTATATTTTTATATAAGATTTATTTGGAATATTGCGATTTCAACATGTGACAGACTAATTAGTTAATTGAAGATATTAATTAATAAATCACTTTTAAAAAAGAAATGTTTTGGCCCATGTATCCCCTCATAATTTTAATGTCTATATACCTTGGTTTTAAGGAATAAATACACTATTGGATCTTCATTTTTTCTTACTCCCTTGTGTGATTGTTATAGATAAGGATTATTATTATGCAATGTGGTGTGATCCTAGAATAGCTAATTATTGGAATTATATGGTCTGGTGTGCCATGGTTGTTGTAACATATAGAACCTATAATGGAATGATACATGGTGATATGCAAGGTGTTTCGCGGAATTACATTGAGACTGATGTAATGGGTTGAAGTTGGGATTTCTCATTTTTTTTGTTGAAATATATGAAGCTTTATTAATAATACATCTTCTTTAAATGCCTGAATTTTTAGTTACTTGTTTCTTCACTGCTTTCACCATTTTTTGAGAAGCTTGTTTTGCACAGTTTATCTATCTATTTATGGTATATTAGGATGATAACTAGAGTACCTTTAAATATTCAATTAAAATGAAGAATACATTAGTATCCTAGGACATTTTTTAATGAATGGAATTTTAAAGAATGATATATCATGAAAAACCATGGGATTAGATGGATTGTTCTCTAAGGGAATGTGAATAATTTAATAAATCGTAAAATTAATGTTTACTAGTTAAGTAAAAAATTTATTAAATTAAGGTCTTATTGAAATGTTTTTGTTGTTAAAGGATATGATTCCCATTGCAGTGGTATACTAATGATCGAGTTTTGAGAGTTATAGTCAATCCTAATATTTGATTTATTCCCATAGTGTAGTGTTACATACATATATATCTAGTATATTATTATAATTCACATGATAACCCACCTATAAATGAATGGTGACTGAGACCTATATGACTATGAGAGGTTTTTTTCTCTAACATCTTGGTCAATGAGGAATGGATAGATGAATACAACCTATTTCCTCACTCGTTTCTTCTAGTTGTTTGATGTACTTGTATGTATGATTATAATCATTCTCGTATATGTGTTTGGAGGATCGTAATGGGA
The DNA here is from genome assembly GCA_963277665.1 of Viscum album. NCBI lineage: Eukaryota > Viridiplantae > Streptophyta > Magnoliopsida > Santalales > Viscaceae > Viscum > Viscum album. The sequence continues at coordinate 436,809,301 of OY728161.1, forward strand.
TGTTGTAATTTTATACACATGTATCTATGGATATAGTATCCTAATTGTTTTAAGGTATGGTGATTATGGAATGTGATTGATTGAGGATTAATTAATGGCATATGAGTTATTTTGGATCCTTTAAACTAGTCATCAACTATCTAGATATGTGGTATGGTATGATGGTATGACGTGATATTTTTGAACCATGGAATGTGCATATGAGATGATGTGAAGTTCAAGGTGCATGTTATGTTATAGTTTCCCTTCTGTCATTGGGAAAGATTACATTTGGAGAGAGATGTCTCATGAAGCGATACATTGGGCAAGAGTGTAAAAGTAGTGGAAAATTGGTAACATGTTACCTTCATTGATATTATATTAGACATTATATTATTTATTTTATAATATTCGTGGTGGGATGTCCATGGCGAGTAATAGAACATATCATACCTTATTAAAAGATGAGTGAGATTTAGTATTATATTCATGGGGATTTATTATTTTTTCATTATATTTTTCTCCAGAGGCTCTAAAGATGATCCATTTGTGTATACATATTATTATACTCCTATATATATATATACTATTATTCATGCCTATGTGATACTTTTGGGGGTCAGGTTAGTCTTTACAAGATCATGGATATGTTTAGTATGTATTTATAAATAATGATCACTAATGAGGATTTTTTTGGTAAATATATTTATTTTTAGTTGTTCAAATACGTGAATTACATGCTTGTGTTTTGGATCTATTTTATATTTTGTTACGAGATAGGGTTTTTTGGGTTCTACTATCTTATCTCCCATTTCTCTTGTAATTTTATTGGAAATGTCCTCCAATTTGGGTGAATATTGTACCCTTGATGGTTTTCACTAACACATGGCCTATTATATTTGATATACAAGCCCCATTACCTCCATTTTATTAGGGCTAGACTATAAGGGGTAGGTTTTGAGGGATATGATAATGAAATATTGATACAAAAGTATCATATTATATGCTAGGTTGTCGTTTGGAGGTATGGAATTATGATGAATATATGGATTGTTATGGAAACAACTTCAGCAGAACATTGTATGAAATATATGAAAAGAAAAATGACTATGACGTAGATATTCTATTTCATATATGATTTTAAGTGAGGACCTATAATTTTATTATTCCTTATATGAAAATGATACGCATTTTCTGGTATACACCTATTAAAATAACGCGAATCATCCTAATTTTTTCATGAGATTGAAAGGGGTAGACACTAGAATTAGGTGGAGCTATAATTAATTAATTAATCGTAATGATTCGACATTCTAGTTTATGATTCCAAAACTGTTTATTCATTTTAATTCATGGATCTATTTAAACTTCTTCATCATGTTTATACCAAATACGTATATCATGATTATCGATAATATTCTCTTAGGACTGAGGTTTCTAATGAAAACACATAGGGAGGAAACTATAATAGTTTCATTTCAAAATTTTACAGATGTATGAAGGTAATGTTTTTGACTCAATGATAGATAATTGGTTTGACGATGGAGAGATATAATTTAATTTAATATGTTCTCATAGGTAGAAAACTGATTCATTATTAGAGTCGATGTTTTGTAGGAAAACTAGATAGTATTGTTTCTTATTTCTATGGGAATGTGATGAGTCGGCTGTCATGGTTGATGTTTCGAGAAAATTTTTGAGATTGATTTTATTTTGTTTTCAATGAAGGTGTCCATTCACGTGGATATTCATATACATAGACTAGGTATTTCTAGTATGTGAATTTTTTTTATCCATTATAGATCCATTATGTGATATTATTTATTCAAATATCAATATGAGGATCCTAGGTTGAGTAATATCAAGGATTCATTACATCTATTAATCAAATTTAAGATTTCCCAATATATATTGACAATATATCATGATGTGTAGGGTAGGGTAGAGGTGGTGGAAAGGATGCTAACCCATAATATATCATCATAAGTGGGTAATTTTAAAGATTCCACATTTAGTAGTGTTATAGTCCAGGGTTCCCAATTTCCAAGAAAAACGGGTTTTTGATATATAATTAGATATCCTAACTATCACTATCTCAGATCTATGGGTTTTAGACTCTCATTCATCTACAAAGGGATAAGATTATTTTTTTTCTTATAATGTACGAGTTAATTAAGCTAAATCTTTTCTAAACATTACGAGGAGGTATTGTGTGGATTATATTCTTGTTCAAGTTTTATAGTTGGAGTAGTTTAAACTAAGGAAGTAGTAACATGGTTCTACATATTTGTTTCTATGTATGGGATATGGGAAAGTTGGAAGAAAATAATATGATTCTTCTTAACCAGAATGAATAGAATGAAATAATTTGGTGATAATCATTATGGATATAGGGGCCATGGCGTAGGTTGGGTCCAGTTTAATGCTCAAGAGATTCCAACATCAAGTGAAGTAGATATATTTAGAGGAAACCATAGGTTGTTTTATAAATATATGAATGTTTATATTGATTCATGTGAGACAAAATATTTTATATCCCAACCCTTTCCCTGATTTCAGAATTGAGGTGTAGATTCTTCAGGTTCTCGTTTAATTAATGAATCTTGTTGGAGGTTAATCCAAACATTACGACATAAGTAGATACCAGGATATAGTTCATTGGAAGGTGATCTCATGGGGAAATATCATAAGCTCATAGATAAATCCATAAAAAGCCTTCCTAGACATGGATTTGTTGTATTCAATGTTGAATATAATTGATTAATTTCGGTGGAATATTTCATAGTAGGATGTTGTAAAATGTAATATAATGCTTCATGGTGAGAGATACCATATAATGGAATAGAGTAATTTTTCTTACTTTTCATCCTTGATAGATTCATTAATCATGAGTTTGATGATTGTTCAGTTGAAAATATTTCCTAGGGTGAGGAAAGTATACTATGATCTGTTCCATAAGGAGTTTTTGGCATTACCCCTTGGAAAGATATCAAGTGGATGAAATAACTACAACCTTTCAATTCATTGATATCAATATATCTTTATAGGAATGAACCTTATGAGTTATAAGAGATTCATATTCAGATTTATTATATTTGGTTTTCAGGTTTGGTTTGACCGAGCATGTCATGTTGAGGTTATTCAGTTCCTTTGATACATAAGGCCGATGGTAGTATGTTTCCTCGTATCAATATTCAAATATGGAATACTTTTATAATGGATTGTTACCACCAAAATAAATTGATTAATGATTTATATGATCAGATAAATTGAACTAAATGGTCTTTTAATATTTCATGGTGAATTGGATATCATCATATGTGGGTGATTGGTGAAGATATACTGAAGAAAGAATTTCCTTGTCATTATGGGAATAATTAATTCATTGTAATGTAATTTTGTTTCAACAATAATCTATTTGTGTTCATGAGTATTATGATCCTGGTGTTTTGAATGTTCTTGGACCAATTCCTAGAGGTTTTCATTGATGACATTCATTGGTACTTCATGCCTAAGGATTTTCCTGAAATGCATTTATATGTAGATTTGGGAGTACTTCATTGTCATTGTCTCTTTATGAAACTATGAAAATATGAATCATGGGATTGTGATGTTTTTTGGGGAATTTTTTGTTGTAATATGTAGTATTTAACGATATTACAATGATTGAGGCCATAATTTACTTGTTGGAACCCAATATAATTGTAGAGAAGTGGATTTACTCTATTTTATAGGCAACATTATGGGGTTCATACCAAAATTAATTGGTATTATTTGTCTTTTGATATCCTTAACAAATAATTATCTGTAATTATTGTGTACTAACCAATGTCAGGAAACATTCACATATCTAAAGGATAATTTAGTCAGTTAATCAATATTTATATTCCCTGAAAAGTTCAACTAGTTTTATGTGCTTTTTTGTGACATGTCAAATATTTGATTGGGTAGCATCCTGATGTATTAGATCATAGTTGTTTCATATGTGACTCAATATTTTTAAACCCATTACTATAACTATGGAACCCATAATTATGTGTTTTATGATGTTGTATTTTCAATGATGTTTGGTGATAATACCACATTGTGGAATTTTTTTGGGTTTTAACTAAACACAATATCTTGATGTAGGTATTCTACCAACATGACATGGACCAATGGTAGTGATAGTGGATGTAATTAATTTATAATTATTATATTTAGATGTCCTATACCTCAGGACAATGTAATTTTTTTTTGATTCAGTATGAATGAGGTCATTTAGTAGTGTCATTCTTGATTCTAGAGATTCTAAAAGAGTGTTGGAGGTTCTCTCAATGGTGCCTATTGATATAGGATAAGATCTGGGTAGAAGGTTATTTTTTCAGATGATAGTGTTGTTGACCTTGGTGGGTTGAGTATTCCCTACAAGGGAAATTTGTGGTGGAAATCTAGAATGGTCAATTTTTCTATGGAAATTCTCCAAGTGACTAGTCTGAGGATGATAAAAACTATTTGTTATTTAATAAGAGGTTTTTCATTAATTAAATGACCATGAGGTGGTTCTCCATGAGTTTAATAGCACATCTATAAATGTAAATCCATTCTTGATAAAGTAATATTATTTTTTCTAAGAGTTCAATTTTGGTGGATTATGTTAATGCCTTAATACAAGAGTCGTTGTATCAATGTTTGTTATTTTGTAAGGTCAAGGATGAACACAATATTACATGTTGTTTACTTCAACCATTGGATGTTCCTCAGTGGATCTAGGAGGTCATTAAGATGAAAATTATCATTGGTTTACCTTGTGTTAGGTGTAAAATGAGCTTTTATTGGAAATTGGTGTCCATTTGAAAAATTACACCCAATTATTATTAATTGAGGAGTCAAGTTCAGAGGAAATATTGTCAAATATGTTCATAGAGGAGTTGGTGAGGCTCGGTTGAGTCCCTAAGATTAACACCTATAATCATTATTCTCAAATTACCTCAAGGGTGTGGAATGGTATAAATTATTATTTTTTGAATTAGTTATTCCCTAAAACATCCATTTAAAGACAAATGGATGGTATGTTCGTGTAGACAATCCATAAAGAGAAAGACATTTTTCATAATTTTGTGCTAGATAATGGAGGATCATGGAAGAGGAAAATACATTTTCTCTAGTCTTCCTAAAGTAATTTTTATTTCTAAAATAGTAGTATGGAGCTGTTTGAATCATTTTAAAAGTGACCTTTTTGTTCTCTATTATTTTGAAATGGGGTTGGAATGTCACAATTCCCTAGTTATAATTAATTAAAATCATAATAGATTTTTTTTAGATGTTCCATGATAGGATTAATGTAATGAACGATCATCAAAAATCATAATCTATTCAAGTTGTAAAATATATATGGAATTTGATGATAGTGATAAATTTTTCTTGAAAATGACTCATTATCATGGATAATAATGATTTGTTTATGGGACTACAATTTTACCATAGTTTGTTTAGTCATTTGAGGTATCAAATTGGGATTGAATTTTTCTGTAACTAATAGAACATCCCCTATATATTTTTTTAATTCATGATTTATTCCTTCAATCATAGCTTCGACATTATCATCATGAATAATCTAACAATATAAAATGGGGTGAAATCAACAATGATGGTGATATGGCCTTTTAGGAGATGCATATAGAGATCTATGACCATCAGAAGAATGTGTGACATAGGCATGTTATTCCATTGGGGTTTTTAACATAGGTACATGGTTTTATATAGGTATTTACATGGGAACATGTTTCAAAAATAAACTTTTAGTATTCACCATATCTTGATGATTAGATCAACATTTTTAATGTTGTATTTATTGTGTTTTTGATCTTTAGCTGGTGTATGGAATCGTTTTCACATATTCAATTCCTTTATCATTTATTTTATCTTGTTTAAGATGTATATTCTTGGGGAGATTCTATTAAATATGGTTGTTTTTGTATCATAGTTTTCACCTTTGTATCTAAGTTATGTGGTTATGCTCGAGTGATAGTGATATTAGTGGGAGTTAACTCATTGGGTGGATTTTCAAATGAACCCTTATCTTATAATCTCTTTGGGTTTTGTTTTGAATTGTGCGGATAAGTATATTCTTCCAGCCTTAAATGTTACAAAATCATCATTAAATTTATGAATTTCTATTGATGATCTATTCAGGTTGATAGATTTCGAAAAATAGTCCACACCTATTTCATAACATCTCAAGTATTACAAAGTAGACACTTCTTATCACTATCCATTTTTTCATAAAACACAATCATTTAAAAATAAACAAGGTTTAATTTTATGTTTAAACATTATAACATTTCCATGATCCTGTAAATTAATCTATACGCCTTTAAATGATGATAATGTTTTTAAAAATCTGGGGATGATCATAAAAAATCTCATTATGGTATACACAAAGAAGGAAAACTGTTAGACTTGCGATAACATGTAAACCATGAATACATTATCATACATAAATATTTTAAAGGTTATGAAGTAGTAATTACTATTCACTAAATATAAGATCATTTCATTCCACTTTTTTATCTAAAATATATACATTAAACCCATAAAAATAACATATAAAATATAAAGGTAAAATGAAACACATTAATATTTAAATGTAATAACCATAAGGTCGAATTCAACACATATTATACATACATATGGAATAACTACATGGATGACTTCCAAAACCATTGCATTGGAGGTTATAACATAACCATCCATCCAGGGTTTATCACAGAACAACCTATCATTTGGTTTACCATTTAACAACCCATCAAAAGTACAAGTACCTTTACATATTCATAACACATAAAAGATTTCAATTATCTACATTTCACACATTTGAAATCATAATAAATAATTTAAAGCCATTTCATTATTCAATCAACATTCAAAACCTTTTTCAATTCCAAAATACCAAAATAATTTAATAAGGGTTTTTTTGTTTTGAAAAAATTACGTCTTATTGATGAATCTAAATATCTTATAACAGTTACAGTGGTGGACAAGTCGTCATCATCGTATATATAAAAGAAGAAATTCCTTAGGTTGTTTTGTCAAAACATTCCAGATGAAACATGAAAAATGATTCACTTTTTATGACATTGGAATTAAATTCAATATATATAAAATTTTACATAAATTTATATCCATATAATGAACATGTAAAATATTATCTTGATGAATCAATTTTATAATTAAATAATTTAATGTTCATGGTGTCTCATTCAACTTCTAACATTTCAATCGTAATCTCCATGGATTAAAACATTTTCAAAATATTAAATATTATTTTTATAGAAAAATTATGGAATTTTAATGTTTTATTGGAATTATATACACCTTATAAAAGAATCAATTTTTATAATATCCAGAAATTCCTCAATGAAAGGAGATTGATACTAATTCCCTTACCATGGGGAGGACTTATCTCGTTTATTCTTTAGTTACCAAAATAATAAACTAAGTTTAATTTCAAAATGCTTAATTTTTTTCAGGTTTATTATTATTTTCATATTACTTATTACCATGATATAATAATTAGTAAATTATTTAGGTTCATATCAGATGTTTTGTCGATTTTCAATAATGAATTAAGAAATGAACTTGTTACAAATACAAATTATCTATATGATCAGTAGTCACCCATATCTAAAATTGTACTCATAATTTTAAGAAATAAAAATTACACACATATATATTTATGTATGTATTTATAATAATTCATAGTATTTGGATTCTAGAAATGAAATCCCATTTTCTTGGAGACAGTAGGTCGTACAAATGCATGAACACTACTTCCATTTCTTTTTCATATTAGAGGAATGAAAACAGGATGATACATATTAATATTATAATTAAAGTATAATATCTATGTTATATATGTTACATATGTTATTTAACACTATCATTCTTACATTCCATGTATTGAATCAACAAGTTATATCACTTAGAGGGGGCGATAGTCCACACTAAATGAAATGGAATTATCATATTTAGATATTATAGAATTTATAAAAGAATGTAATAAATAAATGTTAAATAGTAATAGAAAAAATATAAATATATTACATATTATATCCAAATAAAATGTCATCATAATGGCCACCATGAGAGGTGGTAGGTGAAAATTGATCTATCATCGTTAGGTGGAGAAGTATTCCGCTGTATAGAGAAAATATATGTTCTATATAAATTAGAAGGAGGTGTGTGTAATTTTAGGTAAAACCATCAATATAAAAATTTAATATTTATGATAATGGTTTAGTTATAATATAATGAAATAAAAATATCTTAGGGTTTGGAGAAAGAAAATAAAGGAAATGAGGTTAAGGGAAGATATTACCTCTTAATCTAGTACCTCCTTTTGATTTGAGCCAAAATGCTTCCATGAGTTGTCTTCTACCCATAGAAACTATTCTAGATAAAGGGAGGGTTTTTGTGTGATAATTTAACAAAAAATTGGAGATACAAGGGTATTGAGATGTGTCAGTTAGTTGGTAGAGGTGGTGACCATTTATAAGAGGGTAGAGGGGCACATTAATAATGTCTTGAGATATTATTATATTATAAATATATTTTTGAATAATAATATCTCCAATGAAATATTTTTCATGTCTAACATTAGTATGAGTTTAAATTATCTCAACCAATACGTTTAATATAAGTTTCGGTCACAAAGATAACCTTATCATTTAGATTTAACCCTTAGATAAATAAATTAACTCATACCATGTTTTCTTGTATTTTTAAACTATATAGTGAATATACTTTCTAGAAAATACCAAGATAACCTCAAGTGGATCGTTAATTAAATTTCGAACACTATATAACTTATTTGGATGAATGTTTAAAAACTATTGAATCATTTAATAAAAGAGTAATTTTTTTTAAAACATATTTATGTCAATTTGGACAATATTTATTAAATGATTTTTGTAAATGTCATAAAAAATTTATTCATTCGAAAAAACTTAATTAAACCAAATATAACAGGTCATAATCATCCATAAAATTCGTATATTTCATTAAAATAAACAAATTACATTTATTTTAATATTTATAATCTCATTTATTTAACTCTTTCATTTATAAGGTAATTATTTCATCTACATTGTGTGAAAAATAAAGTTATTTATTTAATGATTAAAAATTAAAAATAAAATTCAATGATATATTAAATTTATTTATATTTATAATGGCTCATTATGGTCAAATATATCAGTTATATAACCCCACTTTAAAATTTTTTAAGTAAAAAGATTCACGTTTTTGTTATATTTCTCTTTACATTACATTAATTATTATAACATTTAAATATCACATCCCTGTGGCTCCCAATTTCCCAAAGTTTTGCCTAATTATTTTATTTGTTTTTCCATTACTCATAAAATATTATTAGGTCATGTGTTAGGGTATTTTTATATTATTTTTTACCCAGATTTTCTTAATTTACAATTAAACTAGGTTAAATAAAAAAAATTTATGATGTTACTATTCATAATGTCAAAAAATAAAAGGAATCTATTTACATATTATAGAAATTATCATTCTAAATATGGAATAATTTTTTTCCAATTTAATACACATAACTGTAATTGATTAATTTAAAATCAATTCCCAGCGTCAAAATGTGAAAACGTGTTTTTAAGAAGTAAAAACTAACCAATAATTGACAAGTGTTTATGTCGAATTTAAATGTGAAATTAATTCCATTGACCAAAATTAGATTAAATTATAATAAAAATCCAATTACACATTAAAACCAATTATAAATATATCCTAACTATATAAATAAATTAGATTAAAAGATAGTTTTGAATTAAAATGCATTATTTTTCACTATTAATTAAAAATGAACAATAATATAATATTATCAAAAAATTATCCAACATAAATTTTGATATAAAATTTATAAATAATAAATTTATTAAGTAAAATGGAATAATAAAATGTTAAAAATACTATATTTAGAAATGTTTCCCCATAAAAAGGTGTTAAAACTATCTTTTAAAAATTTATTGTATTTTATGCTTAAAAGTCAATTTATCTGAATTTTAAGCTTCTAAAATTAATAATAATAATGTAAAAACAATTAATAAACATGTGTAAACATAATATGGTTTTTTTACATACCATAAAATAAAATTTCTCATAATTAACAATCATTTATTATAATATTAATAATATTTCATTATTTTTTGGTAAAACTGAGTCTTGTGTGCAATATAAGATTTTAGAGAAACGCATTGTTGTGTGTTATTTATGATATCGAAAAAAGTGTCCCCAATAATATAAAATTAATATCCAATTCATAAATATTAATAGATATTAAAATTTTCACATCCTTTAATTACCTGGGATGTTAAATCCTTCCCCACCAACTTTTCGAAATTGCGACCTTAGAATTTTATTCACTTATCATATTTGTGGGGGTATTTATCACTCATAAAATTTTCATTTTCCCATATTACCTCTTCAACTATATGGGTTTTCCAGAAAACCCTATCCTAATGAATCACCTTATTCCGCAACTCTTTCTTTTTCTTGTCTACAATCTGGACAAGGTATTCTTTTTAAGGAATAATCTCTTCCATTTGAACTGCCTCTAGACTAAAAACATGAGATGGATCTGAAATATACTTCATTAACATTGAAAAAAAATAAAAATTGTGTACCTTGGATATACATGGAGGAAAATCCACTCTGTAGGAAACAAACCCATCATTGTCCAGAATTTTATATTGTCCAATTAACATGGGAATGAGCTTCCCTTTCATACCAAAACACATGATAATTTTACGTAGAGAAACATCGATAAAAATATGATCACCAACCTAAAATGATATATCATTCCTCCCATCATATGAATAACATTCCTTCCTGCTCGGTGTTTTCCTCGTGTGATTTAAAATCAACTAAACTTTCTATTCCATATCTTCTACCAATTTTAGTCCCATCTCCTTTATTTTTCCAATTTCATCCCTAAAGATTGTGTTTGACACCCCATTACATATAATACCTCAAATGGTTCCATTTGTAAACTGTATTTAAAACTATTAACATAAGAAAAATCAACCAAATAATGAGTTTATTCCCAACATCAATGTTAATCCATTGAACAAACACGTAGCATTTCCTATAACATTTTAAATATTTCTTCTTTCAGCCCATATGATATAGGTTGAAAAGTTGTACTAAAATTTAATTTAGTACCCAATGAATTTTTAATTCCACTATAAAAATTACATGTAATTTTTGGATCACGAATAGATACAATCGAGAGGGTAACTCCATGTAACATGACAATATGTTTCATACACAACCGAGAAAGATGATCTAGTGTAAAAGTATCTATAATAGAATGAAAATGAGCAGATATAGTCCATCGATAAAAAAACCTTATTTCATTATTACATTGAGATTTATTTGTTAATCCCACACCAATGTAAATATATATATATTCTCATTTCCATTAAGCTACTAGAAAAGGCCGATTCATCCCTTTTGATAACTATCACTTTATTTAACTAGTTGAAAAGTCCAACATTTTTTGGTAATTTTTGAAATATGTATTTTCATTACATCCCACAAGTAATACTCCCATTGTTCTATGCATATAGTAATTATTCAAAAATGAACTGAAAATGGAGAACTATGAGCATCACCTAAGAAATAATTCTTCAAATTTGAATCAAAATGCACACATAATCTCGTCCCAAAACCTCAAAACAAAGTTTTTATCAATGTTAAATTCAGGTAACATATCCTTATGAACAAATTATACATTTTTTAAACTCATTATCATACTTCTACATTGGATTAATTTTATCTGATTGAAATTTTTTCACTGATACCTAAAATAAAACTAGGTAACATCCCGTACCAACAATTTCCAAGACAAAATTTATACTTTCAATATCCAAAGGATCTTATTCCAAAATTATAAAGGTTAACATATCATTACTTTTTTGACTCAAATAATCAATATCCTTATATTCATTTCCGATATTGCATTGAATAATAAAATCATAATTCTTGATTATTTCCAACCATATCATGTTTCTCATGTTCATTTAATTTGGAGTGGATATATACTTAAAACTATAGTGATCAACATATATTTCACACTTTATGCCATATAAATTATGCCTCCAAATTTTTAATTCAAAAACAATAATAGTTAATTCCAAATCACGTCTATAGTAATTTAACTCATGAAATTTCAAATGATTTGAAACATAATAATTTACCTAATCATTATAGATTAAGAAAAAAACTTGTCCTTTCAACAAAGCATCACTATAGGAAAAAAATTAGCAATTCATGGAAGGTAAGGACTATACTGTAGTATTCAAAAATCATGTATTCAATTCCCGAAAGCAGATGTCATGTTATTTTTTCAACATTAACAGAAAACCTTTTCAAGTTAACATAGATAGTTGGATATATAATCAAGAAAAATTTTCAACAAAACATCTGTAATAACCCGCTAATCCAAAGATTCTATGATTCTATGTTATATTTTTGGGTCTTGTCCATTCTTCAGAATTTTTTTTTCAGAATGATCAATAGTAATACCATCATTAGAAATATTATGGAATAGGAATGAAATATGTTGCCACCAAATTTTACTCTTACTAATCATTCCATAGCGTTCATTTTATTTTATGGTTTTCAAAACAATCCAACAATGACTTTCATGTTCCTATCATATTTTATAATATAATAAAATTTCATATATAAAAAAACCACAAACTAATCTAGAGACTTATGAATGTCTCCATTTATACCTTCTCTGCACATTGTAAAAGTTTCCCATAGATATCTATTTCATGAGAGTCAAATTATATTTGATATCTATACTTCAATACCAAGTAATAAAAATTTATTTTACTATCAATATACCATATACAATTTGGGACGTGGATTGACAAGTAGGTGAATTTTTCATCATATGCCGCCACCAAATGTTCCTCTTTTTTTCTCAATTTTACGAATTTCTTATCCATACTATGTAAAAAATCCATTTGATAGTACATGACGAATATTATATTCTTAAATTAAACCCATTAATGGAATATATATCTTCCCTTACTCTGATATTTTTAACCATTAACTACCACATATCATCTTCACCTTCAAAATGATAAGCAAAAAGACTAAACTTTTGATTGTCTGAACACCACATTACATAAAAAATATTTTACAATTCATTAATCCACCCTTTCATCTATAACTAGGTCAGATTATCCTCTGTATTGTGGGGGATGTTGCCTCATGAATTGATCCAAATCTAAAAAATCCTTTTTGGTTGGTTTGGTTGATCTTGTGCATATACACCAACAAAATTAATCCCTCATGTTAACTGAGCCATCACTACAACAAACTAATTAGTTCCAATTCTGACCGAATCGGGATGATGATTTGTAAGATTTTTTATGCCTTTCCATCATAGTGACACTGCTTCCAATGAGGAAAACCATTCTGAAAAAACATATCATAGACTAAGAAACATGTAAATCTTTATATTCTATATCATTTAAATTTGAACATAACATTAAAATAATTTTTTTGATATTCATGTAACAAAATCCTAACTCGTAAAGTTATCTAAACCAAAATTTGATACCATCTATAAGTCCCAAACTATAAATGTAATATAATATAATGTTAAATTATAGATATTAATTTAATAATATTCTAACTTCTAATGTTATATAAACATCCCTTTGATAACAATTATATGTCCTAGACAGTAAACATTACCTAATTAGGGTTTTAGCTAATAATTTTACATTAAATCACATCTACGACCTTTTAATGTTTATATATTTAGAGAATTAGTGCATAAATATTAAAAAAACTCATGTATTACGAATTGTAAACATATACTCACTATTCAATTTTTTCATAGAACAAAAACATTTAAAAAGAAACATTTCTTTATTTCTCTTGTCAACAACATAAAATTTCCATGATCCCATCCATGACACTATAATTCTTTTAAATCATGTGGATAACATTTCCAAAAATGGTATGAGAATAAAAATTATAGTAGGTGATTCACAAATAATGAACACTATTACACTTTTGAAAACATTTATACCATGAATACATTATTGTAATGAAATAACACCCACCTTTATAAAGTAGTAAATAATCATCAATTAAAATATGCTCACTGCTTAAAAATTTCATAACAAAAAAATTAAAATTAATTCCATATAAATAACATATAGTATATAAAGGTATCTTGGGATGTAATCCTTCTTAAATAGATTAACCAGACGGTCGAATTACTCACATATCATTCATACAAATAGAATAGCCATACAACCTTCTTCAATACCCAATACATTGGATGTTATAACGACAAAACCAATAATTTGTTTATCATGGAACAAACCATTATTTGGTTTATCACATAACTTCCCATAAAATTTCCATGTACTATTATATAATCTGAATACATAAATGATTTCAATATCAAAATTTCACTCAATTGGAATCACAAGAAATCATTTTAAGATAATGAAATATTAAATCCACATTCAAAGCCATTTTCAAATACCAAAATACCAAAAATGAAAATAAGGGATGTTTTTCATTTTAAAAACATTGAGGCTTATTGAGTAAGACAAATATCATATAATAGTTTGGGTGGCAGAGAGGTCATTGACAGCATATATGAAAAAGTAGACATTCATTTTGTCATTTGTCATTTTGTCAAAAAATTCTATATAAAAAATTCCATTTTTAAAGACAAATGAACTAACATAAAAAATATATATATAAATAAACATTAATTTATATCCATATAATGAACATGTAAATTAGTATCAGGAAGAAAAGATTATATAATTAAATCATTTAACTTTCTAGTTGTCCCATACCACTATGAACATTTATATCCTAATCCCCATGAATTAATAATTTCACCAAAAAAATAAATAACATTAGTGTAGATAATATATGGATATAAAATTTTTTAGTTTCTATATATACACCTTATAAATTAATAAATGTTTATATTATCATGGAATTCCTCAATAAAAGGATTTTGAGATGAATTCCCTTACCTTGACTCCGACTGGTCTTGTTTGTTCATTAATTTATTGAATAATAAACATAGGTTAATTAATAATTTCATCATAATTTTTTTAATTTATTATTCTTTTATATTACATCATTCAATTCTATAATAATTAGTTATTTATTTGTTTTCATATCAGATGTTTTCTCGGTGTTTGATACTTAAGTCAAAAATGAACTTGTTATGACTACAAATTGTCCATAAGGTCAAATTTCCATCATCTCTAGAATTATATTCATGATTTAAAAACATATATATATCATATATATATATAATAATAATATTCTATTGTGTTTGGAGATAGGAAATTTAATACACCATTCAAGGAGACGTTAGGTCATATGTACGCAAGAACACTACATTCATTAATTTTTCATATTAAATTAATGAAAAAAATGATACATAGGTATATTAAAATTCCAATATAATATATATGCAATATATGTTACATAATTTAATTAACTCCACCCTTTATACATTCCATGTATACAATGAATGAGTCAAAGCACATTAAGGGGGCGGTAGTCCACACTTCCTCAAATCTAAATATCATATTTACACGTTATATAAATTATAAAGATATGTTATAAAAAAATTATTGAATAATAGAAAATATATAAATATTATATATATCATGTAAAAATATAGTGTCATCATCATGGCCATCATGAGAGTTGGTATGATAAAATTTTACAACCATCCTTTCGTGAGGCCGTAGTTATCCATGCACAAAAACCATATTTTATATATCAATTAGATGGAAGAATAACAACATCATAGTATATTTATGATAATGGTTTTTTTATAAAATAATTTAATAAAATTATATTAGGGGGTTGGAGAAGGAAAATAATAGAAAGGATCTTGAGAGAATACATTACATATTAATTAGGAAACTCCTTTTGATTTGAGACTAAAAGAACTATATGTGTTTTCTTCTGACCAAGGTAAGTCTTATATGAGGAATTAAGGGATATTGGAAGCCTATTTGATCAGATTTTGAGTGAGGAAAGGTGCTTGAGGGGTGCGAGTATGTGGGTAGAGTTTGTGGTCTTCTATAAGAGGGAGGATCAAAAATTTATGAATGTCGTGAAATATTAATTTATTATATATATATTCATATTTTAATAGCTCCAAAGTGATATATTTCGACGATAATATGGGGATGGGTCTAAATAATATGAAAAAATAGTTTTTATACATGTTTATGTCACAAATGAAACCTTATATTTTTTATTTAACCCTTATTTAAATAAATTATCTCTTACAATGTCTTCATGTATTATTACGCTATATAGATAATATAATTTCTATAAAACATTAATAGATAATAAAGTGTATCATTAATGACATTTATAGAGCTACATATTTCAGTTTCCTGAATCATAGTTTTTATTAATATTATAACATTTAATAAAATTGGATTTCTTTTAAGAACTAATTTTTTCAATTTTTAAACTATTTATTAATTGATTTTTGTTAATTTCCTAACAACATGAATCCATAGAAAAAACTGTATACACAAAAAATATCATTTCATAAAAATCCATAATATTCCTAAGCAACATAAGATTTCAAAGAAACCTATTGTTGTGTGTTTGGTACGCTATCGAAAATAGTATCCCCTATAAACTAAAATTAATATCAAATTCATAAATAATAATAGATATCATGAATTTATTATTATTCAATCACATGGTATGTTACAATAAAAAATATTTGAGATCAATCTAATGTGATTCTCTAATCATATCAGGACATTCAGTTATCAATTTTATAGTCATGGTGATATCAATGAATATTTTAGAGGAGTTTAGTGACCTTTTTTAAAAAAAAATAGAAGACATCATGGACGTGGTGTAGTCTTCATGGCCCATTTTCCCACTTATAAAAATAAGAGACTAGTGAAATAACTTGTCATCTTGTTTTGGTTTTTTTTGGTGAGGGAACTATGAAATGGTTGTTGCAAAAATTCCTTAGAGCAATCCATTATGAGCTAACACACTGTAGAACAACATAACCATAGTGGAATCCATAGTGATGTGTGAGATTTAATTGAAATGACTGAAATGGGATAATATTTCCTCATATATTTACCTATTTAATGGGGAAATGAATGAGGATTAATGAGGGTTTAAAATTTAATCTAAATTCCTTACATTACATTATAAATTGATTATTGTTCCTCTATTTTAGTTTTCCATTGAATATTAGATTCTCAAAATGATCCTAATGTATGTATGGTCAATCTATAACATCATGTCATTTTTATGAGTGTTACAACTAGGTATGTTTTATTTTACCCTCTATAATGACCCTCTTTGATCAATTTTATATGAATTCTAACCTGGATTGGTGTGAATCAGGTACCCTTATTCAATATGCCTTTTCCATATCTACCTCTATTCAATATTCCTTTAGCTATGCTGATAATTATTAAAATAACATATATTATATCATATTTATGAGTGTCTTTTTGGTGGCTTTCTAGTAATTGGTTTTAGTGACTCTTCTTTCATTTTTTCTGGTGGTTAATCCTCAATCATCCATTCTTTTGTTAAGAGAGTTAAAAATCTGAAGAAATGTATGAGAATAATTTTTTCCTATAATACATTATGATTATTCATCAATTAAATAAGATTTATCTCCTTGGGTTATTTGAAAATTAACATTAATAATGATTTATGTAGAATTAATTTAAATTTAGTGATTATTTTCATAGTGAAAACATCTAATTACACCATGTTAATGGGTTGCCTCTTATTTTTCTTGATACAATAATACATTTTGTTTATTCAATTGTTCAATATTTTTATAATTCAATAACTAATTCATTTTTTATATATGGTAGTTCATATTCCATTTTGAAATTTAAAAAACATAAATCATCTATATAGTGACCCTACATTTTCTTACATGACAGTTACACCATTTTAATGTTAAACAAAACAATAGGACATAATTCCACGATCAATAGACTTATTGTCTTCCAAAAATTAGTACCATATATTAAATTTAGATATTTAAACAACAAAATTATTTAATTCCTTCTTCTATAACTAATTAATTCCTTTAAAAATTTAATTAGTACAAGTAATCACATGAGGATATACATTAATGAATGGGGTGAGATAATAGCCTAATGAGATAAAAGATACAAAAATTAATCAATATAATATGGGTGAGGATATTTTTAATCATAATAATTTAATCATATAATAATAATCCTAATCATTATAGGTTAGATTACATACTTAATGGAATGATGAAATTCATAAAAATATAATATAATTTTTGTAGTTGTCAAATACCACACATAGTTGTGAACAATGCTAGCATTATGTTCACTCATAAAATATGTTCATTATAATATTATAATCATAAATGTGAAAAATATAAAATCAGGTTCACAAATATATAACTTTATATAAGGCCCCAGCCTTAAACCTTACTTAATATTGAATTAAATGAGTAATTCACATTGAGGATCTTTTCAGGTTTAGAGTTTTAGAGAATTAGGACCTAACTATTACATCTCAAAAGATTACAAAGTCGTCGCTTCTACTAAATTTCCATAAGATAAAAACTCTTAAAAAGAATCATCTATAGCTCCATGTTTTTGGTAGCATGACTTTCCCTTGATCCCATCCTTGACCCTATTCCACGCTAAGTCCTGTGAAAAACATTTCAAAAACTTGGGATGAGCATAAAAAGCTCAGTAAGGGATACACAAAGAATGAAAACTGTTAGTTTTTCAAAACAACAAGTAAACCATGTATACTTTATCAAAGTAATACTTTTCACCTTCATGAAGTAGTAAAAACTCTTCTCTGAATAAAATATCATTACTTACCTTTTTGTAACCAAAGGATTACCATAAAACCCATATAAATAACACATAACATATATAAAGGTAACTTGGGTCATAAAGATACTTAAGTGGAATAACCATACGGTCGACTCCCACACATATCACTTAATGGAATAGCCATACGGCCAATTCCCATACATACTAAATGGAATAGCCATATGGACGACTTCCATACCCAATGCATTAGAGGTTATAACGTAACCACCCGTCCTGGTATTCATGACACCACCCATCATATGGTTTATAACTTAACCACCCGTTAAAATGTCCAAGTACCAATATAAAATCATAAAACATAAAACCAATATAAAGGAATGATAACATTTCCACATTTCAATCACAATATATCATAAATATATTGAAATAATAGAATCCTTTATAAAAACCATTTTTAATTCCAAAATACATAAAAGAGTATATGGTATTTATTTTATTCTAAAAACATTAAAGCTTGTTGAGGAAGCCAAAGACCAAATAATACTCGCGGTGGCGGAAAAGGCCTTTGTCGCCGCGTACGTTAAAAGAAACATTCCTTTTTGTCGTTTTGTAAAATGATTCGTAGAAAATGATTCCTTTTGTACAAAAGTAAAAGTCAATGGGGTTTATACACCGTATAAATAAAGTTGTGTATAAAACGAAATATGCCTCAATGAAAGGAGATTGAGACGAAGTCCCTTACCTCGGGTCCGACTTGACTCGATCGTTCTTTAACATCCTGAATAATAAACTTGAGTTAATTTCTACTTGATTAAGAACCTTTTTAGAGTTAATTATTCCTTTTATATCACTTATTTCCATGTTATAAACATTATGTAACCATTTAAGTTAATAATGGTTGTTTTGTTGATATTTGGTTCTTAAGTCGAAAGTGAACATCTTACAATTACATGTTGTTCATGTGGTCAATGGTTCATTATATCCAGAATGATATTAATGATTTTTATATCATATATATCATATATATCCATCATATACATGTATTTATAATATTACATAATCATTTAGAGGTAATAAATGAAATGCACCGTTCATGGAGACGGTAAGCCGTACGTACGCATGAACGCTATTTTCATTTCTTTGTCATATTAATGGAATTAAAAATAAATGAGAGGTATGTGTATTTTAATTCCATAATTATATTCATCATTTATATATATAATTCATTATATATATCCATTATATACATGTACTTTTAATAGTACATTACATTTGGGGATAAGAAATGAAATGCACCGTTCATGGAGACGGTAAGCCGTACGTACGCATGAACGTTACTTTCATTTCTATCTCATACTTTAATGGGAAGAAATAATAATGATATAGAGGTATATTATAATTCCAGTATAACATCATATATAATAACTTTAAATCCATCATTTACACGTCCCACATTTGGCATTAATGAATCACATCACTTTGAGGGGGCGGTAGTCCGCACTTCCTTAAATGAAGATATCATGTTTACCCATAATGGAACCATAAAGGTATGCCCAAAATGAAAAATACAGAAGCTTAAAGAAAACATAAACATATTATATATCATATATAAATATAGTGACATCTTAATGGACACCTTTTAAGGTGTTAGATGAGTATTGAACAATCATCGTTTTGGGAGGCAGAATTTCTCCATCCACGGAAACCGTATGTTCATTAACAATTTGATGAACATGTGTGAGAGTGTAGTTCGAATAAATCTTATAACAACATCCTAGTATATTTAAGATACTGGTGTTGTTAAAAAAGAAGTAAATAAAAAGATTTTAGGGGGTTTGAGAAGCAAAATAAAACAAATGAACAAGAGAGAATGAATTACCATTAAAACTGTAACTCCTTTTGATTTGAGCCTAAAGGCTTCATTTGAAAGGATTATTCCCAAAGGGAATCCTCTAGGATGAGGAGAGGGATGTTCAGGGAGTAAATGGGCAGGGTTTGGCCGAGCCAAAGGCTTGAGGAGTGTGTGTAAGGTGGTAGAGGTGGGGGGATTTTATAAGAGGATAGAAGGGGCACTTTTGGAAAGTAAAGAAATATTACTTTATTTGAAAATGTGTTTCGGTTTTAAAAGGTCCCAAATTGATATAATTCTTGGATAAGGTGACAAGGGTTCTAAATCCACCCATACAATATGTTTTGGACATGTGCAGTTTATAGATTTTACATTATCTTTCCATTTTATTTAAATCGTCAAATAATGATGTCATCGTTGCATCATCATTATGTCATAAATAATTTATTTTATTTAACGTCCAAAAATTATAAAAAAAATACTATGATGTAGGAAATATTTTTAGATTTCCAATGAATATTTATAGTCAAAAATATGATTTTTATAACACCATGTAAAAATTGTTTTAGTAAAACCTCTCATGTGTGTGTCATTTTTTACTTTAACATTAAACAAAAAGTTATTTATGTCATTTCTCAACCAAAGTGGCTCCATGGGGTCCCCAAGTTGACCCATGGATTTTCTTGGTCGTCCATGACACATCCAATGAGGTTAGGACATGTTTCTAAGTCATCTCATATTATTAAAATATTATTTTTACCTTAAACTACACTAATTACCACTAATCGCGATTAAAAACTTAATAAGTTACTATTCACCAAAAAATATTTTTATCCCATTGAACCACATTTTACTTCTTAATGACAAGAATGTATGTCTGATTTTTAAAATTCATAACACAAAGATGGAAAAATTTCATTTAAACGGAAAAATCAGTTTTCATAAGTACCACTTAGTGGTTTCACTATTCATCAAAAATTGAAGTTTTTCAGAAAAATCCCAAAAATTCACCCTAAGCTATATTTGATATTCCGAATTCAGAAATGAATTCCATTTTACAAAATTCACAACATATATGTTTCATTAATTAATTTAATAATTAATTCCCGCTGTCAGAGCAAATAGCATGTTTTTATGAAACAATAAGTATCAAAGGATTGACACTAGTTTATGTCGGATTTCAAAGTGAAACTAATTCCAACGACCGCTATTGGATTTAATGGTAAAAATATTTTCTAATTTCACTTTAAAACCAATTAAAAATATAATCTAATCATATAAATAAATTATATTAAAAGGAGGTTTTGAATTAAAATACAACATTTACAATATTCATTAAAAAAATTAACTTTATCGGAAAGATACCAAAAATTTACACAAAGTAAATTTTGATTTCCTGATTCTAAAGAAGAGTTATATTTGGTCCAATAGAATTTATAATATTGATCAAAACTATATTTAATGACGGTTCGCCGTCAAAAGGTGATAAGTGAACCCTTAGTGAAAATTAGGGTATAAATGCCTAAAATTGAATTCTTTCCGTATTTTAAGCCTTTATCTTTTATTGGGTAAATATAAAAACATTTAAAAACATATATAATCATATATTAGTTATTTCTATCCATTCCCGCCAGTACAACGGCTACATGTTAACTACCATTTAAAATAATATTATTTTATTATTAGAGTGCAACGTAAGATTCCCAAGAAACTCGTTGTTGCGTATTGGGTACGCCATCGAGCATAACATCCCCTTTAAAGTAATAATAATATTTGATTCAAAAATATGGATAAATATAAAGATGTCATATTCTTTATTTACCTGGGGTGTTGTATCCTTCCCCCCTTTTGGGAATTGCGTCCTCACAATTTTAAAATTTGGCTTGGAAACATCCTTGAAAGTCCCACATCAGAAGAAGAGTCGGTAAAACAATCACTTTATAATAAAGAAAGATAAGTACAAAGATCACCAGAGGTAATCCATACTAGGATTCCAAGTATGAAAACATGGACATGGAGGAGAAAACATAGGGTCATGTTCTGATGGAGAGTGATAGAAAACATGTTTAGGAGAAAGTTAACCATGAGAAAATCATAAACTTGTGATGGGTTAAACGGTATTCGATTCCCCAGTAGGAAAAGTTAATAGACAACATTTTTGTTTGAAGTTAATTTTTATTGAGGAATTTATTCACCAGGAAACATAATCACTTATGATGTTGACTTTCAACTTTTATTAGATTCCTTACACAAACTCATATTTTCTCCAAAAGGCAAGTATTTCGGAAGACTTGTTCACATTAAGAGTACTATAATCAACTTCTAGAGAATTACCTAACCCAAAAAAAGAACTACATACTTCCCATGTCTTTAGACATTATCCAAAACCAAATCCAAAAAGATTAGTACAAGATCAGATAACCCAGAAAAGGATAACCCATAAGAAAGAAAATATATTCTTAATCTCCAAAATTTTTCCAACAAAACCCAAAGTTCAACGAGGACCATCCGATAAACAATTTTTCCATAAAATTCCTCAAAGTAAACCAATCAATGATTGAAACCCAAACATTTGAAGGATTTAATCACATAGTCTTCCAAGTTAAATCGTAACATTTATCTCCAAACAAAATCAGTTGCTCTTAAATTTTCGCATTGAAAAGTAATTATCCTAATCACATATCCTACATGATAGGTTAATAATTTTCATAAATAACCCAAAATAAACTTAATCTTTATTCATAACATCATATAACTAAAACGAATCAGTCAAACTAACCAGGGACTTCACGTAGTCTTGTGGTAGGCGATAAATACCAGTCGCACTTTGGTTGTGGGTTCGATTCCCGCAGCTTTGTCCGACGCGACGGGTTGTCACACAGTCTGCATGTTGTCCTTTTTCCAAAACTATATAATTCTTAAATCATTCCCAAAAAAGGGATAAAATCATCAAAAATAACCATAACATAATTTAACCTCATTTTTATCTCATGCCTTTCACTTCAATCATAACATATAGTAACCCATAATTACCTCAAAAGTAAGTATCATATAAACCCAATTGGTTCTTTATAACTATGTCCACAAAAGAAAAGATAATCATTCCATGAATAAAATTTGCCTATATTAATCATCAGGGTTACACAGAATATAAAATGTCTTCTAATGTAACCCCATCCTCAAAAGAGACTTAATACTCTTAAGAATTTCACCATAACTCTTGAAGCCCTTATATGTTGACATCTTACTCATTCAACATTCTTTATGATCCATTAACCATTCCTTTCCAACTTATTCCGAAATACCTCTTTCCTACAAACAAAATCATGAATCATATCCTAAGATTCCAAAATAGGAAAACAATAGTCATGAAATGATACAAACCTTTGATTGGTCATTGTCAGTTTCTTCATCCTCAATCAGAATGGAATTAGGTATTGGTAAACGAGTATTTGTATGATCTTGGTGATCCTATTCACGAAACATCTTAATGGGACATGTGTTTGCATAATGACCATGCACACCACATTTAAAACATTCAATTGATCCCTTTGAAAGAACTTCTTTCCCTTTCCTCGAGTCAAATGGATTCTTCATTTTTCCGCGGCAGGTTCTTGCTTTATGACCTTCATTTCCACATCTATACCACATTTCATTCCCTTTGAAACATTTTCCTAGGTGTTTCTTTCCACATCTTTGACACATAGGTTTTTGAACACACTTACCTTTATGATTATTACCTGTAGTTCCGTAGGGATTTGTTTCTCGCATATATGATGCCTTATAGAAATCACCAAGGTTTAGGTGGTCAATCATAACTCCAGATAGTTGGTTGAGGATAAACATAAGAGTTCTCATTACAGCTCCCATATCATTCAGTTGCTCGCTCAGAAAACTGTCACAGTTTCCTTCACATCCACCGTTACCTTGGTGCCTGCTAGATCCAGCCATTTACTAAAACCAAAATGGGTCAGTGTGAGTATAACAACAAAACCATCATGTCCTAATGAGGAAGATAAACACTAAGATATTCTTACTCATTCACATTATCTAAAACTAGGACTCTGTCTGAAATCCTAACCATTATGGTAATGTCACTTATGCTTAAAGAATACCCTAACCTCTAAAGTTATAAAAACCGACCATTGATACCAACTATAAGTTCCCAGCCTTAAACCTTACATAATATTGAATTAAATGAGTAATTCACATTGAGGATCTTTTCAGGTTTAGAGTTTTAGATTATTAGGACATAACTATTACATCTCAAAAGATTACAAAGTAGTCGCTTCTACTAAATTTCCATAAGATAAAACTCTTAAAAAGAAACATGTATAGTTCCATGTTTTAGGTAGCATGACTTTCCCTTGATCCCATCCTTGACCCTATTCCATGCTAAGTCCTGTGAAAAACATTTCAAAAACATGGGATGAGCATAAAAATCTCATTAAGGGATACACCAAGAATAAAAACTGTTAGTTTTTCAAAACAACAAGTAAACCATGTATACTTTATCAAAGTAACACTTTTCACCTTCATAAAGTAGTAAAAACTCTTTTCTGAATAAAATATCATTACTTACCTTTTTGTAACCAAAGGATTACCATAAAACCCATATAAAGAACACATAATATATATAAAGGTAACTTGGGACATAAAGATACTTAAGTGGAATAACCATACGGTCGACTCCCACACATATCACTTAATGGAATAGCCATACGGCCAATTTCCATACATACTAAATGGAATAGCCATATGGCCGACTTCCATACCCAATGCATTAGAGGTTATAACGTAACCACCCGTCCTGGTATTCACGACACCACCCGTCATATGGTTTATAACTTAACCACGTGTTAAAATGTCCATGTACCAATATAAAATCATAAAACATAAAACCAATATAAAGGAATGATAACATTTCCACATTTCAATCACAATATATCATAAATATATTGAAACAATAGAATCCTTTATAAAAACGATTTTTAATACCAAAATACATAAAATAGTATATGGTATTTATTTTATTCTAAAAACATTACAGCTTGTTGAGGAAGCCAAAGACCAAATAATACTCGCGGTGGTGGAAAAGGTCTTTGTCGCCGCGTACGTTAAAAGAAACATTCCTTTTTGTTGTTTTGTAAAAAGCTTCATAGAAAATGATTCCTTTTGTATAAAAATAAAAGTCAATGGGTTTTATACACCGTATAAATAAAGTTGTGTATAAAACGAAATATGCCTCAATGAAAGGAGATTGAGACGAAGTCCCTTACCTCGGGTCCGACTTGACTCGATCGTTCTTTAACATCCTGAATAATAAACTTGAGTTAATTTCTACTTGATTAATAACCGTTTTAGAGTTCATTATTCCTTTTTTATCACTTATTTCCATGTTATAAACATTATGTAACCATTTAAGTGAATAATTTTTGTTCTGTCGATATTTGGTTCTTAAGTCGAAAGAGAACTTCTTACAATTACATGTTGTTCGTGTGGTCAATGGTTCATTATATCCAGAATGATATTCATGATTTTTATATCATATATATCATATATATCCAGCATATAAATTTATTTATAATATTACATAATCATTTAGAGGTAAGAAATGAAATGCACCGTTCATGGAGACGGTAAGCCGTACGTACGGATGAACGCTATTTTCATTTCTTTGTCATATTAATGGAATTAAAAATAAATGAGAGGTATGTGTATTTTAATTCCATAATTATATTAATCATTTATATATATAATTCATTATATATATCCATTATATACATGTACTTTTAATAGTACATTACATTTGGGGATAAGAAATGAAATGCACCGTTCATGGAGACGGTAAGCCGTACGTACGCATGAACGTTACTTTCATTTCTATCTCATACTTTAATGGAAAGAAATAATAATGATATAGAGGTATATTATAATTCCAGTATAAAATCATATCTAATAACTTTAAATCCATCATTTACACGTCCCACATATGGCATTAACGAATCACATCACTTTGAGGGGGCGGTAGTCCGCACTTCCTTAAATGAAGATATCGTGTTTACCCATAATGGAACCATAAAGGTATGCCAAAAATGAAAAATACAGAAGCTTAATGAAAACATAAACATATTATATATCATATATAAATATAGTGACATCTTAATGGCCACCTTTGAAGGTGTTAGATGAGTATTGAACGATCATCGTTTCGGGAGGCAGAATTTCTCCATCCACGGAAACCGTATGTTCTTTAACAATTTGATGAACTTGTGTGAGAGTGTAGTTCAAATAAATCTTATAACAACATCCTAGTATATTTATGATACTGGTGTTGTTACAAAAGAAGTAAATAAAAAGAGTTTAGGGGGTTTGAGAAGCAAAATAAAACAAATGAACAAGAGAGAATGAATTACCTTTTAAAAGTGTAACTCCTTTTGATTTGAGCCTAAAGGCTTCCTTTGAAAGGATTCGGCCCAAAGGGAATCCTATAGGATGAGGAGAGGTATGTGAAGAGAGTAAATGGGCAGGGTTTGGCCGAGCCAAAGGCTTGAGGAGTGTGTGTATGGTGGTAGAGGTGGGGGCCTTTTATAAGAGAAGAGGAGGGGCACTTTTGGAATGTAAAGAAATATTACTTTATTTGAAAATGTGTATCGGTTTTAAAAGGTCCTAAATTGATAAAATTCGTGGATATGGTGATAAGGGTTCGAAATCCACCCATATAATATGTTTTGGACATGTGTAGTTCATAGATTTTACATTATCTTTCCATTTTATTTAAATCGTCAAATAATGATGTCATCGTTGCATCATCATTATGTAATAAATAATTTAATTTATTTAACGTCAAAAAATTATAAAAAAACTACTATGATGTAGGAAATATTTTTAGCTTTCCAATGAATATTTATAGTCAAAAATATGATTTTTATAACACCATTTAAAAATTGTTTTAGTAAAACCTCTCATGTGTGTGTCATTTTTACTTTAACATTAAATAAAAAGTTATTTATGTCATTTCCAAACCAAAGTGGCTCCATGGGGTCCCCAAGTTGACCCATGGCTTGTCTTGGTCGGCCATGACACATCCAATGAGGGTAGGACATGTGTATAGGTCATCTCATATTATTAAAATATTATTTTTACCTTAAACTACACTAATTACCACAAATCGCGATTAAAAACTTAATAAGTTACTATTCACCAAAAAAATATTTTTATCCCATTGAACCACATATTACTTCTTAATGACAACCATGTATGTCGGATTTTTAAAATTCAAAACAAAAATATGGAAAAATTACATTTAAACGGAAAAATCAGTTTTCATAAGTACCACTTAGTGGTTTCACTATTCATCAAAAATTGAAGTTTTTCAGAAAAATCCCAAAAATTCACCCAAAGCTATATTTGATATTCCGAATTCAGAAATGAAGTCCATTTTACAAAATTCAGAACATATAAGTTTCATTAATTAATTTAATAATTATTTCCCGCTGTCAGAGAAAATAGCATTTTTTCTGAAACAATAAATATCAAAAGGCTGACACTAGTTTATGTCCGATTTCAAAGGGAAATGAATTCCAACGACCGCTATTGGATTTAATGGTAAAGATAATTTCTAATTTCACTTTAAAAAAAATTCAAAAGATAATCTAATCATATAAATAAATTAGATTAAATGGAGGTTTTGAATTAAAATACAACATTTACAATATTCATTAAAAAAAATTAACTTTATCAGAAAGATACCAAAAATTTACACAAAGTAAATTTTGATGTCCCGATTCTAAAGAAGAGTTATATTTGGTCCAATAGAATTTATAAGATTGATCAAAACTATATTTAATGACGGTTCGCCGTCAAAAGGTGATAAGTGAACCCTTAGTGAAAATTAGGGTATAAATGCCTAAAATTGAATTCTTTCCGTATTTTAAGTCTTTATCTTTTATTGGGTAAATATAAAAACATTTAAAACCATATATAATCATATTTTAGTTATTTCTATAAATTCCTGCCAGTACAATGGCTACACGTTAAGTACCATTTAAAATAATATTATTTTATTATTAGAGTGCAACGTAAGATTCCCAAAAAACTCGTTGTTGCGTATTGGGTACGCCATCGAGCATAGCATCCCCTTTAAAGTAATAATAATATTTGATTCACAAATATGGATAAATATAAAGATGTCATATTCTTTATTTACCTGGGGTGTTACATCCTTCCCCCCTTTTGGGAATTGCGTCCTCGCAATTTTAAAATTTGGCTTGGAAACATCCTTGAAAGTCCCACATCGGAAGAAGAGACGGTAAAACAATCACTTTAAAATAAAGAAAGATAAGTACAAAGATCACCCGAGTTAACCCATACTAGGATTCAATGTATAAAAACATGGACATGGTGGAGAAAACATAGGGTCATGTTCTGATGGAGAGTGATAGAAAACATGTTTAGGAGAAAGTTAACCATGAGAAAATCATAAACTTGTGATGGGTTAAACGGTATTCAATTCCCCAGTAGGAAAAGTTAATAGACGACATTTTTGTTTTAAGTTACTTTTTATTGAGGAATTTATTCACCAGGAAACAAAATTACTTATCATGTTGAATTTCATCTTTTATTAGATTCCTTACACAAACTCATATTTTCTCCAAAAGGCAAGTATTTATGAAGACTTGTTCACATTAAGAGTACTATAATCAACATCTAGAGAATTACCTAACCCAAAAAAAGAACTACATACTTCCCATGTCTTTAGACTTTAACCAAAACCAAATCCCAAAAGATTAGTACAAGATCAGATAACCCAGAAAAGGATAACCCATTAGAAAGAAAATCTATTCTTAATCTCCAAAATTTTTCCAACAAAACCCATAGTTCAACGAGGACCATCCGATAAACAATTTTTCCATAAAATTCCTCAAAGTAAACCAATCAATGATTGCAACCCAAACATTTGAAGGATTTAGTCAAATAGTCTTCCAAGTTAAATAGTAACATTTATCTCCAAACAAAATCAGTTGCTCTTAATGTCTCGCATTGAAAAATAATTATCCTAATCACATATCCTCCATGGTAAGTTAATAATTTTCATAAATAACCCAAAATCAACTTAATCTTAATTCATAAAATCATATAACTAAAAAGAATCAGTCAAACTAACCATGGACTTCACGTAGTCCAGTGGTAGGCGATAAATACCAGTCGCACTTTGGTCGTGGGTTCGATTCCCGCAGCTTTGTCCGACGCGACGGGTTGTCACACGGTCTGCATGTTGTATTTTTTCCAAAACTATATAATTATTAAATCATTCCCCAAAAAGGGATAAAATCATCAAAAATAACCATAACATAATTTAACCTCAATTTTATCTCATGCCTTTCACTTCAATCATAACATATAGTTACCCATAATTACCTCAAAAGTAAGTATCATATAAACCCAATTGGTTCTTTATAACTATGTCCACAAAAGAGAAGATAACTATTCCATGAATAAAATTTGCCTATATTAAACATCAGGGTTACACATAATATAAAAAGACTTCTAATGTAACCCAATCATCAAAAGAGACTTAATACTCTTAAGAATTTCACCATAACTCTTGAAGCCCTTATATGTTGACATCTTACTCATTCAACATTCTTCATGATCCATTAACCATTCCTTTCCAACTTATTCCGAAATACCTATTTCCTACTAAAAAAATCATGAATCATATCCTAAGATTCCAAAATAGGAAAACAATAGTCATGAAATGATACATACCTTTGATTGGTCATTGTCATTTTCTTCATCCTCAATCGGAATGGCATTAGGTATTGGTAAATGAGTATTTGTATGATCTTGGTGATCCCATTCACGAAACATCTTAATGGGACATGTGTTTGCATAATGACCATGCACACCACATTTAAAACATTCAATTGATCCCTTTGAAAGAACTTCTTTCCCTTTCCTCGAGTCAAATGGATGCTTCCTTTTTCCGCGGCAGGTTCTTGCTTTATGACCTCTATTTCCACATCTATAGCACATTTATTTCCCCTTGAAACATTTTGCTAGGTGTTTCTTTCCACATCTTTGACACATAGGTTTTTTTAACACACTTACCTTTATGATTGTTACCTGTTGTTCAGTAGGGATTTGTTTCTCGCATATATGATGCCTTATAGAAATCACCAAGGTTTAGGTGGTCAATCATAACTCCATATAGTTGGTTGAAGATAAACATAAGAGTTCTCGTTACAGCTCCCATATCATTCAGTTGCTCTCTTAGAAAACTGTCACAGTTTCCTTCACATCCACCGTTACCTTGGTGCCTGCTAGATCCATCCATTTACTAAAACCAAAATGGGTCAGTGTGAGTATAACAACAAAACCATCATGTACTAATGAGGAAGATAAACACTAAGATATTCTTACTCATTAACTTTATCTAAAACTAGGACTCAGTCTGAAATCCTAACCATTATGGTAATGTCACTTATGCTTAAAGAATACCCTAACCTCTAAAGTTATATAAACCGACCTTTGATAACAACTATAAGTTCCCAGCCTTAAACCTTACATAATATTGAATTAAATGAGTAATTCACATTGAGGATATTTTCAGGTTTAGAGTTTTAGAGAATTAGGACATAACTATTACATCTCACAAGATTACAAAGTAGTCGCTTCTACTAAATTTCCATAAGATAAAAACTCTTAAAAAGAAACATGTATAGTTCCATGTTTTAGGTAGCATGACTTTCACTTGATCCCATCCTTGACCCTATTCCACGCTAAGTCCTGTGAAAAACATTTCAAAAACTTGGGATGAGGATAAAAAGCTCATTAAGGGATACACCAAGAATGAAAACTGTTAGTTTTTCAAAACAACAAGTAAACCATGTATACTTTATCAAAGTAATACTTTTCACCTTCATGAAGTAGTAAAAACTCTTCACTGAATAAAATATCATTACTTACCTTTTTGTAACCAAAGGATTACCATAAAACCCATATAAAGAACACATAACATATATAAAGGTAACTTTGGACATAAACATACTTAAGTGGAATAACCATACTGTCGACTCCCACACATATCACATAATGGAATAGCCATACGGCCAATTTCAATACATACTAAATAGAATAGCCATATGGTCTACTTCCATACCCAATGCATTGAAGGTTATAACATAACCACCCGTCCTGGTATTCACGACACCACCCGTCATATGGTTTATAACGTAACCACCCGTAAAAATGTTCAAGTACCAATATAAAATCATTAAACATAAAACCAATATAAAGGAATGATAACATTTCCACATTTCAATCACAATATATCATAAATATATTGACATAATATAATCCTTTATCAAAACCATTTTCAATACCAAAATACATAAAAGAGTATATGGTATTTATTTTATTCTAAAAACATTACAGCTTGTTGAGGAAGCCAAAGACCAAATAATACTCGCGGTGGCGGAAAAGGTATTTGTCGCCGCGTACGTTAAAAGAAACATTCTTTTTTGTCGTTTTGTAAAACGCTTCTTAGAAAAAAATTCCTTTTGTATAAAAGTAAAAGTCAATGGGGTTTATACACCGTATAAATAAAGATGTGTATAAAATGAAATATGCCTCAATGAAAGGATATTGAGACGAAGTCCCTTACCTCGGGTCCGACATGACTCGATCGTTCTTTAATGTCCTGAATAATAAAATTGAGTTAATTTCTACTTGATTAAGAACCATTTAGATTTCATTATTATTTTTATATCACTTATTTCAATGTTATAAACATTATGTAACCATTTAAGTTAATAATGTTTGTTTTGTCGATATTTGGTTCTTATGTCGAATGTGAACTTCTTACAATTACATGTTGTTCGTGTGGTCAATGTTTCATTATATCCAGAATGATATTCATGATTTTTATATCATATATATCATATATATCCAGAATATACATGTATTTATAATATTACATAATCATTTAGAGGTATGAAATGAAATGCACCGTTCATGGAGACGGTAAGCCGTACGTACGCATGAACGCTATTTTCATTTCTTTGTCATATTAATGGAATTAAAAATAAATGATAGGTATGTGTATTTTAATTCCATAATTATATTCATCATTTATATATATCATTCATTATATATATCCATTATATACATGTACTTTTAATAGTACATTACATTTGGGGATAAGAAATGAAATGCACCGTTCATCGAGACGGTAAGCCGTACGTACGCATGAACGCTACATTCATTTCAATCTCATACTTTAATTGAATGAAAAATAATAATTATATATAGGTATATTATAATTCCTGTATAACATCATATCTAATAACTTTAAATCCATCCTTTACACGTCCCACATATGGCATTAACGAATCACATCAATTTGAGGGGGCGGTAGTCCGCACTTCCTTAAATGAAGATATCATGTTTACCCATAATGGAACCAAAAAGGTATGCCCAAAATGAAAAATACAGAAGCTTAAAGAAAAAATAAACTTATTATATATCATATATTAATATAGTGACATCTTAATGGCCACCTTTGAAGGTGTTAGATGAGTATTGAACAATCAACGTTTCGGGAGGCAGAATTTCGCCATCCACGGAAACCATATGTTCTTTAACCATTTGATGAACTTGTGTGAGAGTGTAGTTCGAATAAATCTTATAACAACATCCTAGTATATTTAAGATACTGGTTTTTTTACAAAAGAAGTAAATAAAAAGAGTTTAGGGGTTTTGAGAAGCAAAATAAAACAAATGAACAAGAGAGAATGAATTACATTTAAAAGTGTAACTCCTTTTGATTTGAGCCTAAAGGCTTCCTTTGAAAGGATTATTCCCAAAGGGAATCCTCTAGGATGAGTAGAGGGATGTGGAGAGAGTAAATGGTCAGGGTTTGGCCGATCCAATGGCTTGAGGAGTGCGTGTAAGGTGGTAGAGGTGGTGGCCTTTTATAAGAGGGGAGGAGGGGCACTTTTGGAAAGTAAAGAAATATTACATTATTTGAAAATGTGTTTCGGGTTTAAAAGGTCCCACATTGATATAATTCGTGGATAAGGTGATAAGGGTTCGAAATCCACCCATCCAATAAGTTTTGGACATGTGTAGTTCATAGATTTTACATTATCTTTCCATTTTATTTAAATTGTCAAATAATGATGTCATCGTTGCATCATCAAGATGTCATAAATAATTTAATTTATTTAACGTCTAAAAATTATAAAAAAAATACTATGATTTAGGAAATATTTTTATATTTCCAATTAATATTTATAGTAAAAAATCTTATTTTTATAACACCATGTAAAAATTGTTTTAGTAAAACCTCTCATGTGTGTGTCATTTTTACTTTAACATTAAATAAAAAGTTATTTATGTCATTTCCCAACCAAAGTGGCTCCATGGGGACCCCATGTTGACCCATGGCTTGTCTTGGTCGGCCATGACACATCCAATGAGGGTAGGACATGTGTCTAGGTCATCTCATATTATTAAAATATTATTTTTACCTTAAACTACACTAATTACCACTAATCGCGATTAAAAACTTAATAAGTTACTATTCACCAAAAAATATGTTTATCCCATTGAACCACATTTTACTTCTTAATGACAACCATGTATGTCGTATTTTTGAAATTAAAAACACAAAGATGGAAAATTTTCATTTAAACGGAAAAATCAGTTTTCATATGTACCACTTAGTGGTTTCACTATTCATCAAAAATTGAAGTTTTTCAGAAAAATCCCAAAAATTCACCGTAAGCTATATTTGATATTCCGAATTCAAAAATGAAGTCCATTTTAAAAAATTCACAAAATATAAGTT
Source organism: Viscum album (assembly GCA_963277665.1). Lineage (NCBI taxonomy): Eukaryota > Viridiplantae > Streptophyta > Magnoliopsida > Santalales > Viscaceae > Viscum > Viscum album. The sequence continues at coordinate 436,843,901 of OY728161.1, forward strand.
GCATTAATTAATTTAATAATTAATTCCCGCTGCCAGAGCAAATAGCATGTTTTTATGAAACAATAAGTATCAAAAGATTGACACTAGTTTAAGTCCGATTTCAAAGTGAAATTAATTCCAACGACCGCTATTGGATTTAATGGTCAAAATATTTTCTAATTTCACATTAAAACCAATTAAAAGGATATTCTATTCATATAAATAAATTAGATTAAAAAGAGGTTTTGAATTAAAATAAAACATTTACAATATTCATTAAAAAAATAAACTTTATCGGAAAGATACCAAAAATTTACACAAAGTAAATTTTGATGTCCCGATTCTAAATAAGAGTTATATTTGGTCCAATAGAATTTATAAGATTGATCAAAACTATATTTAATGAAAGTTCGCCGTCAAAAGGTGATAAGTGGGCCCTTAGTGAAAATTAGGGTATAAATGCCTAAAATTGAATTCTTTCTGTATTTTAACCCTTTATCTTTTATTGGGTAAATATAAAAACATTTAAAAACATATATAATCATATTTTAGTTATTTCTATCCATTCCTTCTAGTACAACGACTACATGTTAACTACCATTTAAAATAATAGTATTTTATTATTAGAGTGCAACGTAAGATTCCCAAGAAACTCGTTGTTGCGTATTGGGTACGCCATCGAGCATAGCATCCCCTTTAAAGTAATAATAATATTTGATTCACAAATATGGATAAATATAAAGATGCCATATTCTTTATTTACCTGGGTTGTTACACTTTATCTCATGAGTTACATCACAATACCCAATGTATTAGATCACTATATATTTCAAGGTGCACCAATCACATCATAACATGATAATAATCTTGCATGCCAAATAGAACGTATAAAAATTGTTGCAATAAAATAAGCCATTTAAATGAATTGGTTTCATAAAGATATAATTAATGATTTAAAAAAATTGTGTTACCAAATGAAAAATTTAATACCATACAAGAAATTAGATTCATCAATATTGAGTGAAAAAGAATATATCTCATGGGAAGTAAAATATTTTTTTTTGAAATAAGAGTAATTTTGGAAAATATATCTTATTGTATTATACTCAATTTTAAAGTAATTATATTCACGAAAATAAAATATAATTTTAATGGTATGAAATTAAATAGACATTAAATTAATATCTATACGAAAATATATGAGATAGAGGAAAAAACCAATAAAATATTGTTTTGTTCGAGAAGCCCGTTACCATAATTCTTCATAAATACATTGCTTTTTTCCCCTCCAGAATAATAAAATATATTTATTTAACCAAATATATAGAATATAATTATATCCATTTACAAAAAATAATTTCAATTATAGTCATTGGATTAAATTTGCTAATTATTATTTATGATATTTTAGAGTTTTGATATATGGCATTCATTAAAATTAACTGTTTTTCATAAATTTCACAATTTTGATAAATCAAAATTATTTATTTTTATAATTTATTGCATAAGAATAGAAGACATGTAAATAAATATTAATATTCTATATGGAATTCATACTATCTATCCATGATGGTGGTTATAAATTTTTTTTGACATGCCTCTGTTACCGTGTAACTGAACATGAAAGAAAAATTGTCGAAATAGCAGAAAAAGGAGTATGATATTTACATATGTCATATATATGATACATTTAGTAAGATAAAATCCTTAACAGATAATGAAATTCCTTATTAATGAATTTTATTATATATTTTTAAAGGCATTTGGAACAGAAGAATAAGAATAAGAAAAGGGGGACAAGTTAATGGAGACACACACTTTCTTTAGTGTGGCTATATTGAACAACACTATACATCAATGGTTATTATAGTTTGATGGATCCAAAAAGTTTCTATGATTTATAAGAGGATTATTAGGTAGTATTTTTGTTATTATTTGATTTTTTATTGGGTGGAATGAGGGGTTATCCATGATAATGGTGAGAGCATATTTATATTTAAGGGGAAGGGTAATTTTTTAATTAAATAGTAAACCAAAGTTCAAACTTGTTATAGTAAATTTTTGATAGTATAAATTTTCTATTTATATAATATAATGGGTCTAATATGTTTAAATATATTTATAAATCAACAACATTAGTTTATTAAAAACGAAAGTGGGATGATGAAAAATTATTATTTTAATGAATTAGTTTTGACTTTCGGTTTTAGAAAATAAAATATAGGTTTGGAAATTGAGTATATTGTATTTTAATGTGTATTTTTATAAATTAAATATAATATATCTGATCATGAAGTTATAGAAATCATTATGTCACAAATTCATCATGAATGATGTAATTTAAGTCCTCATAGAAACATGAAAACTATATTTTTACTATTCATTTGAAATATAATGTATTTCAAAAAATTACTAGTAAATCACCATTGGATAAAATATTAATGAAAATTTCACACATGGACTCAATTTTATGAAAATTATTTTCTAAATTGGACAAATTTAATTTTTAAATAAAATCATCAGTTATTCACAGAATATGAATTTAATATTATAATCGAATTTATGAAACTTTTAAAATATAATTAACGTTAGGTAAAATTATCTTATAATTAGAAGAAAATAAAATATTGTTCTTTTAATTGATTTCATGAATTTTAATTTTCAATTAAATCATAATATTAATTATAAAATTGTGAATAAACATTTCTATTTAAAAAATACCAACACATAATTAATCAGTTATAAAACATTCTTTACTATGAAATAATTATATCATATTTTTATTTGTAAGATTCCATAATTATATGTATATATTCTTTTGTGGGGTTAGTATTCTAAAGTCCATGTTACTATTCCTTATCATCATGTTAATTTTTCAAAGGGAAAGTTACTATTCCCTAGGTATAGGGTCCTTAATTTCTAGATGTTACCTTTGTTTAATTTATTGTCCATTTTTTAAATTTGTATTGTGATATTTATATTAGATTATGTCATTTATTATTATAATATGTGAATTCACTTCGATAAATGTTTTGTTCATTACATTCTTCCCCCTTTTGAAATTTCTCAGTCAAAAGTTAATTTGACATAAATTATTGAGGGAATTTTCCATTCATTGGAACCTCTTGTTCCCAAGTCGCTTCATCATACATATGGTTTATCCCAATCAAATTACTAGGTGATTTGTCTTGTTTCCTAATAACTTGTCTCTCTGATCCAGTATCATTATCATCTACTCTTGATATGAGATTTTGTTTTCTACGAATTCTACCTCTAGATTCTATACATGTGAGTGGTTATGTATGTACTTACTTATGATACATACATGGAACAAATCTTGACCTTTAGATATATTTTCTGGAACTTAAAGCTGATATTCCTATAATCATATGTGATCAATGATCCCAAATGGGCCAATTTACATGGGGGCCAGGCTTACTGTTCTCTCCGAACTGCATGACTCTTTTCAATGCCGGTACTCTAATTGACACATTGTATCCACCATCAAACGCCATGTCCCTTAGATGGTTTTCAACATAGGTGTTTTTCTAATTCTATGAAAAATTGATATGTTGTGAGATAGATTGATAATTTTTTGTATTCTCTTTCCTAATAATTGTTCAAAGTAGCATTCATTCACCAACATTATCCCAATATGTTGTTATTTTACATCCATTTCTATATAGAACCCCATATAGAGCCATATGAATACTCGATTGAATGATATTTTAATTTTAGAACTAAAATAATTGGATATGTTGATCACATAAACCTTTTAATTCTATTGAGAAGTATCATATAATGTATTTGGCTATCTATTTAGTCCTTTTGGATTGGTCATCAATTTGGTGGTGACAATTCATGCATAAATTCAATTCAATAGTTAAAGAATGTTGGATAATTTTCTTCAATTTAGATGTCATCTTATATTAACAATTAGAGATGATTGAAAGTGGATCAACAAACATCCTCAACAATTCGTTCATATTTATCTTGGTAATTTGTTCATGATATAGATCTTCCAGAATAGTGATAAATTGGAATGTAATGGTGAATCGATCCACCGCAAACTAGATCACAATGTTTTATTTTGGATATATTTTAGAAACTAGTGAAAAATTTAATGGTGGCATTTTTGCATTTTCACATTGGTATAGGAAGTGGTTTCATCATCACTTTGGCCTCCTATCTATTTTACTTTATCATGCAGGAAAACAAAACATGATGAGATATATTACTCAATCATCTTCTTCATGTTATTCCTACAAGAATTTTTCTTTTATATCATGGCACATCTTTGAACATGAAAAATGTATGGAGAAAGGTGATTTATGTTAAATATCTAGCATCACAATTTTTATCTCATGTGACGAAGGATCAAAATTCGTTTTTCCAAACCGAATCAAACCATTGTAATCAATATGGAACCCTTGTAGATTCATTATTTTTATGATAACAGATTCATTTGATTAAATATATATTCCCTTGGATCCTGTATAATCTTCTATTAGATATATGTTTGTGAAACATTTTTGGAATGTTATGATGTATTTCCTGCCTTTATGATTTAAAAAATAATCCTTTACATATTTGTGATAATATGATCATTCTCAATATGCCTCGTTGATAGAGTGTCATGTTAATTTATTCTAATCCTGAATGGCCTAAAGGCCTTAATTTTTATTGATTTTTCATAATCCCCCTTTCAAGGGATGAGGGGAAACCCTTACAAGGCCCGTAGGATCAGAGATTACATGGCCCATAGGCTTAGGAGATTACATGACCCAAAGATCTTAGGGAATTCAACCAGACTATCTACATGGATCTGCCCCTCCCCCACATCTGCATCTTGATAGTAGCTCTCCACCTTTTCATGACCGTCTGGATTGGATTCCCATGCAAGCATAAGCTGGTACCTATGGCATGGTTGTACCCTCTCATTCTGACAATACATTTGGCTCTGCTATTGTGAGTTCACATGCTCTGAATCCTTTTCTGGGGATGATCATTTTTTTCTAGTGTGTTTGGGGCCTGCATTCATGTGGCCCGTAGGCCTTGGGGTGGCCGTAAGGCCTTAAGGAGGACCGAAGGCCTTGATGGATATTATATTCCTATCCCTGGTGGTAATTAATAATGTTTTCATAGATCTACACAAGCTCTATCCAATATATTTGAATCATGTTGGGTCCCTTCTATGGTAATATATACGTTAGTAAATTTTGAATTCTATATATCATAGTTCTCACCGTAGAGTTTGTGAAAAACAATATATAGGGTGAAGATCACAGCCACTCATTCATGATCATTCACCAGGTAGCTATTCTCATGGATCTTCAACTTCCATGGGACATATGCATCCAATTTATGATATTTCATGAGTATACAACCAATGAAATTATTTTATGCATAACAGCATATCACAAAACCATCACCACATGTTGGTAATTTGAGTACATGTGCCATGATTGACATCTTATTTAGCTACTTGAAGCTTTCCTCATATTCTTGTAGACGAATGTACATTAACACATTCCTTGTTAACTTAGTTAACTCTTCGAAAATTGATTAAAATTTTCTAACAAAATGTGGATAGTACACTTATAATCCATGAAATATTTTGACTTCCATGATTGTAGTGGGTCTCAGAATTTACTCAATTGACATTTTTTTTGAAGGGTCTACATTAATTCACTCTATTGTGATCATGTGTCCCATGAATGTGACTTGATACATAAAAAGGTACAAATTCTTTACATGGAATACAATTTATCATTTCATATGTCACTAGAAAAATACTTAGAATTACTTCATATTCATCCTTTCCCATAGAGTATATAATAATATCACTGATAAAAAATACACCAAATATTTCAAGGTATTTTATAATGAAAATATTCAGAAAATAAATAATGATTTTAGGGTGATTTGTATGTCCAAAGTGTGTCTCTAGGAACTCATAGTTCCCATAAAATTAATGGAACGCTGTATTATGAATTTTGTCCGTCTTCACCTTTAGTTGATGATATAAAAAATGATGACCCACATTGAGAAGTATTGATCTCCTTTTAGTTGAAAAAACAAGCCACATATCCTTGAAATATGATAACTCATCATTATGGTGATTTTTTGTGTTCCTAATAATTGATACACAACTGCATTAATGAATTAATCATTATTACAAAGATCACTAGCTCACCCCAAAGAGAAGCACCAGGGTGTATGAACCATTTGTCCAAAATATCTTATATCTACATCTCTAACTCCTCCAATTTGATTGAGGCCATCAAGTAGGGTAATTTGGAGAGATGAGTATATCTGAGTATGAGTTATTATGATAACATTACATTATGATAGTGGGAAATTATAGGAAACTCTTTAGGAAATACATCAATGTATTCCATCACAATGGGAATTTAAAAATGTTTTATTATTTATTTCAACATAAACATTTGTTCCATTTATAATTCATTACAAGGCGTCTTTAACCATAGAATTGATGGATTATCCAAATGACATTCATGATATTCCTTATATTTTTATAGGAGCATTGTATCATTCAGAATATGAAATGATATTTCCTTTTCCTAATAGTTGATGTGTTATCATTATAATGTGATCCAGTATTTTCCAATATTAATTCAAATTCAACTGAGGGAATTATCATGGTATTCAATGGAATAATATTCCCACATACAATAATAAAAGAATATTCCAACACTTGGGTTTCAATTACTTCACAAATATTATTTTTTTACTGATATATATACGCCATGATATTAAGGGTTCAATTCAATTATTCTATAAAACATTTTGGATATCAAAGAATGCGTAAAAAATATCAAAGAAGACTTTATCCATTATTTAGTAAATATGAAGTGTACCTTTTAAAAATTTATTTTTTACTCCACTTTATTAGTTGTGATGGCTGAAGTTTTCCCTTGTTACATTATCATTGGTGGCTGATCCGATTTTCCTCAATGATTTATGGTTTGTTGAACTGGTTTTCATAGTGGACCTCCTCCTTATAGTTGAAGAATTGTTCCTTGGTTGGTTCCCTACTTTACTTCATCATTTTTTATAGATAATTCACACATATTTGAAATTAATGAACTTGGTGGACTTATCCCAAACAATGACAAAAATTCCTTATCACCATGAGGCAGTTCCTATTATGCTTCACCCCAAAAAATTTTCATGTGAGTATTGGAGATTTATATTCTAACATTATCATTATATCATATATCTTTAAACATAATATTTAATTTCATATATTCAAATCCATGTGACCATTATCCAAAATCCATCTCCACATTGAGAGATCATTGAACCACTTCTTCAGAAATCCCAAAGTCTTCAATAGATAGATTCTTTATATTGTGTGGCTTTAAATGACTAATGAATATATATATATTCAATGATTTTTTATCAAATATAGAGAAGTACCTTGAAAGCCTTTAAATGTTTCTTCACATGACATATAAGATTGAACATACTTTTTATTCACCTCAATGAACTCCCTATTCATCATGATTTTATGAGTATGAGAGGAATACTTATTAGGAAATATTTTATTAATATATTCAACAACTTTGCTTCAATTTCATCATTCTTCTTCGTTTTCTTACTCAATTCCCACCAATTATCATCCACTCCATTTAAACGATAGAAGGATAGAGTAAAATTATCTATCTCATAACTGTTTAATATAGGGAAGATCATTAACATTGGGTTGTCCCACTGTTCTGTAATAAGTGGATCAGATGATCTAGTAAATACTGATGGTCATTTCCACATAAATTATTTTATGACTAGTTTATCTCTCTTTGGGGAAGGTGTATATTCTTCATTATTTAGTTTTTATTTTATATCATAACATTTATTGGCAACATCACCATGAAATTTTTGACACCACCTCTCAAGGCATTGGGGGTGATGTTTGGGAAATCATTGCATTATCCCGCACATGGGTTTTTGGCATGGTTTCTAATTCTTCCAACCATTTTCTAAAATACATATTTTTTTAGGAAATCATAATTCATCAAGTTATTAATAAATAATTTATTCCTTTTTGTAATTAAATATAAATTCATATCTTGTGGGATCACTTTGATTAGAAATTTTATAATTCCAATATTCATAGCTTATTAAATATACATTGCCTCATACTAATGGTTTTTATTATTTTTACCAAATACTAATTAAAAAATTAGCTAAACCATGTTTTGATTCTATCTATAGATACCCTAATTTTTCATACATGATTATAACTTCATTTTATAGATAAAAAACATAATATCATACAAAAACAAGATCCAAAGGTTTAGTGAATTTGGAGAATTATAAATTTAGATAAAATTTACATTTTAAAACATAAACATTGTTTACTTACTTCATTTATATTATCTTAGTGGCCTGGAAAATATCATTAGTACAATTAATCACTATGGGATATATATCAAACAAATAGGTGAGATAAAATCCTAATAAGAGGATCGATATGGACATAAATAAATATATCATGGGTGAGAATAATAATAATCATCATAAAATATTAATTGGATTTTCATCATGTGCATTATATTAATAATTAGTTAATGTAATGGAATGTAGAAATGAAAAAAATGAATCATCATATCTTAATGGCCAAATACGACACATAGTTATGAACAATGTTAGAATCATATTCACACATGCAATATGTGTATAATAATATCATCATCATCTTTATAGAATAATTTTCATTCATATTTCACATAATCTCAATAGATACATTACATTACCCAATGTACAATAATGATATATAATTTCTGGTGCAACCATGACATCATATCATTTACATAATAATGTATGCCACGTAGATCATCTAAAAATAATATCCATAAAATAGACCATGTAATGTAATGGGTTTCATAATTATTTCATTCATGAATAAATATTGGGGTTAATAAAAGAAAAATCTAATAAATTACATGACATAAGATTCATAAATCATGATTGAAAAAGAAAAAAACTCAAGAAATGTAAAAAAGTGTTTTTATAAAGAAGAGTTCTTTTGGATAATATTTCTATTTGTAATAAACTTATGTAAAAACCATGTATGTATCTGGAAAAAAGGTAATAATAATTATATGATTTTTAAGAAACATTAAAGGAATATTCATACATAAATGAGTTCTAAATGGGTAAATCCAAAAGAAAGGGGGTTGGGTTCAAGAATCCCCTTCAATTAATTCCTTCTTAAATACATCTATTTCTTCCCTAATGAATAAAAAAATATATTTATTAAAAAAATGATCATTTTGTTAATTATAGACATTTATAAAACTATTTTTCCATGATAAGAATTGGATTTTATTTCATAAATTTTGTTGATGAAATTGAATCATTTTGATATCATATTCTAAAAAATTAATTTTTCCTTAATATCAAAATTCTGTTGAATATAAATTACACATTATTGTAATTTATTCCAAAATCATATAATACCTTTAAATACCAATTTAAATGTTACATATAATTCATATTCACCATTTATAAAGGTGGTCGTAATAATTTTTATATAAATTTCTCTATAGGTGGTTAACTGACATTTAATGAGACATTGTGGAAATAGAGGAATAAGGAAATACTGAATTTATATAGGATATATATATAATAAATTATAAACGATAAAAACATTAATATAATGTTAAAATAATTCATAATTAATTTTAGAGTATATTCTTTTATGTGGAATTGGGAAGATAAGACGGAGAAGAAGAAAAGTGGGAAGAGTTAATGATGACTCACCCTTTCCAATGTGTGGATTCTGTTGATAGAAACTATAAATCCCTTGGTTATTAGTGTTTTATATCTCCATAAATTATCTAGGATTTATAACAGGATTATGAGGATAGCCTTGGGAATATATTTGGCTCTACAAAGGGTGGGATGAGTGGTTTTCCAAGGTAAGGAAGAGATGTTTTTTATAATTGAGGAGATGCGTATTTTTATAATAAAATGTTATTAAAATATTATATCAAATTCGATATGTTATTAGGTAATTATTTAAAATATATATCATATTTTTATATAATATATTGGTTTTGTAAATTCAATAACCATTTTAAATTGTGTTCATTTGTTTATAGAAAAAATTCAAGTAAAAAAGAAACATTCTAATTCTATGGAATCAATTTTGACTATATGTTTTTGAAAATAATTTTTCTGTTTCAGAATGGTGTTTATTGTGTTTTATTTATTCAATTATAAAATTAAATATATAAAATTGTACAGAAAAATTCATAGAATCATTATGTCACTGATACATAATGATTAATATAATTTATGTTACACCCGTTACATTAAAACTGTATTTTACTATTAATTGAAAAATTGAATAATTTTAGGTAATTAAATGAATATAAACCATAGAAAATATTGATTTCCTGATTTAAAAAATTATATTTATTTTATAAATATAATTTTGTAAATACCATAAATATATATTTCAAATAAAATCACCATTTCGTCGAAAAATAATGATTTATATATTATAATCCATTTTTTGAAAATTTTAAAAATTAATTATGTTTTCATAAAACAATCTTATAATCACAAGGATATAAAATAATAATTTTAGAATTTTTTTTATTATAATATTTTATCTTTTAAATTATTATATTATTTATAAATTGTAAATATATATTTATAATTTACAAAAATTATAATACATAATTTATTATATATAAAAAATTTATTTATTATGATATAAAAATATCATATTTTTATTTGTAATATTCTAAAATTTTATTTATAATTTAATTTGTGAGGTTAATAATCTATAAGATTCATTACATTTCCTAATGGCTATGATACTATTTGAAGGGTCAGGTTACTATTCCATTATTATAGTTTCATTAATTTCTAGAAATAACATTTATATTATTAATTATTCATTTATATGTGTTTATTGTGTTCTATATGAGATTATATGTTTTTTATTATAATAATAATGAATTTTCCAGTAAAATGTTTTTGGGTTTTTATATGGTAATACTTATTGTCTAAAGAGTAATGAAACTAATAATTCATATTAAAGAAAATTTAATGACAAACCATGTTTAAAATGATCCAATTTCTCAATATAATTTAATAAAAATAAAATGAAGCACGACACAAGTATAATTGTATGTTCTTTTATATTTTTTTATTGATTCTGTATTTGGTATTTAAAAGCATGATTAAATATTTTGCATCTATTTATAACTTATTCTTTAGGTTTCATGTGTTTGTAACATGTGATAAATGAATCTGATAATTAAGGATTTTAATAAATTAGTTGTTTGATATAGATAATATTATTGGATCAAGATTTTTTTTTTCATGTGATGTTTTGTTTTTTGGTTTTAGGACCAATATGCAGTGTTGTTCCCTTTATATTTTCTTTCTATTTTATGTGAATGATTTGGATGATGATCCTTCTTGTGAAATATGAAGTGATTTGAGGATGGTTGTTGGATTGTTATGATGTATTTAATTGTGCCTAGGTTTTGGTATTACTTGGATCTTATGATGGAATGATTCATGATGAAAAACATGATGGTTATTGCCATAGAATTGGGACTGATAGAAGGAGTTGAAGTTGGGTTTTTCTTCGTTGTGGTGAAATCTAGGATTCATTCATGATAATGAACATAATTAATGGATATATATATATATTTCATCTTTCTGTATTCTGTTATCCATGTTGGTTGTGGAGGATTTATTCATCTTATTACATTAGTTTAGGTGAATTCCTATAATACCTAAAGTTATTGGATGATAATGGAAAATAATCTTTTAAACCAAGGGTTCAGTTCTTTAATGGAATTTTGAATAATGAAAAATAACGACAGACTATGGGATCTGTTGGATTATACCTAGAGTGCACGGTAATCACTTTAACATCAAGTTAATGTAATGTTTAATCATTAATAAAATGTATTAATTAAATAAAATTCCATGAAATGGTTATCTAGTCCATAACAGTAGCAATGATATGTTTGAGTGATGATACCTATTGTTGAGCCTAAAACATGGTTGAATACCATGGTTTTGTTTGATATATATATTTATATACACGATGTATGTTATGTGATTTCATATGATTTCCCACACATATTAGCAGGGTAACTAACTCCCAGAGCACTCTGTGGGGGGGGGGGGGGGGGTCCCAACATCCCAATTGATCAAGAATAACTGGCTAACCACCTCCTCTTTAACCTATTTCTTCTCATATGTGTTTTATGTGTCGGTATGCATGAATTTTTACATTCCTATATACATGTGTTGACGACATTAAGGGTTTTTGGTAATTACACCCACATTTATATCTTTGAATAGCACCCCAAATATTATTATAGGTATTTTGTGTGTGGATATGCTCACTTAAAGTATAATACATGATATATGGGTTTTTCTTGTTCCTGAAAGCTACTTAATTTCAATTTTCATATATTATATTGGAGAAATAGATTATATAATTCAGGGAGTTTATGGAATGTAATTACTAGATGTTGTGTCGAAATGGCTATATAATATATTACATTACCCATTGTGTTTTTTAGATGGAATAATTTAAGAGGGAGATGTATCAAGACATGAAATGTAAAAGAAGAATGGAATCCAGTGTGGTAGTGGTAGATGGGAAACATCATTGATATTATGTTGTATATTATATTACATAATTTATGCGATACTTGGTGAAATATTTATAGTGTGGATGAGAACACAGTATACCTAATTTGGTGATTAGTTAACATCACTAGTATATTCCCAGATCTTTTGTATGATTTCATTATCATTTTCTCAAATGGATCTAAGGAGGATCCTAATGACTATACATGTTTTTTGAGATTCAGATGCAGTTTATTATATCTTGAAGTTGTTCATTAGATGTTTAGGCTTCAAAAAATCTATAGAGGGTTTAGTTTTGTATCATATATTTATTTTGAATCTATTCAACCATGTGGCATTACATGAATATATTTTGATCATGTTTATCTTTTGTTATGATGTAGAGTTATTTTAGTGGGTTTTTCATATATAGTGTTCCTAATTTTCTTCTTGGGGATAATTCCTCCCATTTTTTAGTATGATATACCCGTATAGATTGTTTCTAATCCGTAGCATATTTAACATTAGATTAATGTTTCATTATCCCCCATATCTCTTTACTAGCCGAAGAGGATACATTTTGGGTCTAGGGGTTCTTGAGAATAGATTTATCCCATTATAGTTCTGTTTATCACTAAACTACAAACTCATTTTGGATATAAATAAATTTAATCTTATTAAATAGTATGATATTTAATTTACTTCTGTAACTAAATGTAACTATTTATATTTTTAATTATTTTCAAATATTATATATCTTTAGGGTATTAGGATATGAATTCCTTATTCTGTGACTGGAATAATATATTATTTCATAAAATTAATATTTTCTTGATTCAAACCCACTCAACATAGTCTCTTATACATTAAAATTATTCCCATAATATATTTCTATAATTCAACACATGTGCCACTATGTTTGGAAATAACACATTTTCCCTTCTATTAGGAATATTTTAAAAATAAAATATTTGTTCATTGTCTCATATTGTATTTTATTTTTGGGAATTTCCATTTAAAATAACACTGTTATTTAAAATATGATATGGATGAGTTATGGGAACAAATTAACTTAAATATTTACAAGTAATTGGATAAATATTGTTATACTTTCTCCCCCTTTGAAAAATTTATAGAATATGATGAATCATAAACCGTTGTACACAATTAATCAACTAGCATTTTTCATATAATATTTTTTTTAGAAAAATATCTATTATAAATAATATAAATAATATGATGATTGATGAAATTTAAATATATTAATCATAGTAAGACATGTATTTAAATAACTATTGAAGGAAATATTTTCTTTATCACTTGAATAAAAAGTACACATTATATAAAATATTTCCTTGTTTTTGTACTAATATATATTAACATGTCTTGTAAAATATATATTTGGTATCATATTCAGTTAAAAACTATGGAATTATTTTTCATAACATCTATACTTAATATAGATGTTACATGGAGGTTCAGAAACGATATTAGGTGTCCAATATAATCCAATAATATGATATTATTAATCCATTTTTTGGAAAACTATTGGATTTGTTGACCTTGGAGGGCTACATGATGAATCATTTTTATACTATATAACTAATTTTCATCTTCATGTAAAAGAATTTACCTATTTTTTCTGTGAACACAACACAAGAATCTAAACATCATATGCTTAGTTAATTTATTATAATATTTTTAGAGTATCAGGTAAAAATTTCTTTAACTCGTTTATATTTTCCAAAACATTCCACAGATAAAAACATGAATATATTTCTTGACCAGAACAATCCATTAGGGAAAATCCAATCACAATCTATATTTAGCATAATGAATCATAATGTGTATATTATACGAGACCAAGACCCATTAGATTTTTTTTATCCATTACATTATGATTCACCTAGGAATCCAGATTCATATTTTAAAAAATGTCAATACTCAGTTACTGAAGTAAAATTTGGTTACCAAGATGCAACATGATAAATGATTTTTGATTATCATATCATGTATATAGTGTGTTATGAATGTTTTATTCTTACCATAATAGTGTAAATAACTATTTATCCAATATTTAGAGTATAATGTATATAAATTATTTATTATATTTGATGGTTATATGAGATCTAAAATATATTGCGAACCTCAAGATACATTGACTATAATCTTAATGGTACATCATATTGTCAAGACCCATCATTGTAATGGGACACAATTGATGTATGCCCATTAGGTGTTGGGATCTAATAATCATTAGGACCTACATTCATGATGTTACCACATGGTGAAATCATGTACAGAGTGTCAGGAGTAATTTTCTAGAAATTGAATGCCGACATGTTCTTTTTTTCATTAGATTTTCCTCTCTTCGTGCATATTTTTTGGTTCCATCACATTATTATTTTATATGTGTGTAACATTTGACTATTAAATTTGATGGATTTAAAGAACCAAGACATGTAATTTTTTTGTGAGGTAGATTTTGTTGGGTAATCCATTGGTGTTATAAAATTAATTGAATGGTTAAGAAATTACTTTTTATGTCTGAGTAAAGGAGGATATATCTCTTGGGTTTAAATAATGAAAATGATAAAACCATCATTAGATCCTTGGATATGGTAAATGAAGGAATGTATATCAATAATGGTTATTAAAATAATAAATAAAACCTGTATATTTTATGACATAATGTATGTATTATGATTTATGAGATATCATATGAAAAAGATAATATATTACACATATTGTTCTTATAGTATGTTTCCATTACTCTTACATTCCTTGTCTCGTGAAGGGACTTTATGGTGTTCTAGACAACACTTTTGTATTGTGATCAACACAAAATACTATGGAAATAATGACTTATATAGAAACATACAATGTTGATTTATAATCTTGTTCAATCCGTTCGAGTTAGAGTCTAATGGCATTGAGGGCCCCATGGAGGATGCCAAGTAATTTTCTATTTTAAATAGTCAAATGTAAAAAGTAAATCCACTATTATTAAAGTTTGGAATAATATCTATTGAATTTATTTATGTATTATATTCATTATTTATTTATGGAATAACAATATAATTTTTTTTCCAAAATAATAATAATGATTTAATCTTGAATGTTCATTATATATTTTTGTGGGATAAATGAGTCGAGTTAGAGAATTATATTTTATCGTGTAATATTATTTTCATGTTACAAGTATTTTATAATTTCTATAAGATGTATACAACTTGTTATCATGGTCATAAATGTTATTTGGGATATATACGTATGGTTAAACTTATATATGGGAAAATTTGAAAATCTTAAGAAGTTGAAGATAAATTTAAAATGTAAAATAAGAGTAAATTCATGGGATAATTAATTCCCATGAGTTTGTTAGGTTATCTCATATCACAATCAAGTTATATAGATAGGGAAAGAGGATTGGGTATTCATGATTAATGATTAACACCTTGATTGAATAAATTATGATTCCCAAATTGTATCAATATTGAATAATATTTATATCTCCACATTACAACCCAAAGATCAAAGGTCAATGATATAGAATGCTTCTTATATCTGTGTGGATGATTTACAGGGATCATGCATCAATTAATTCGAGCAATGTAATTCATTGATGAGAAAAACGTGATTTCAATAATAATCAGAAGAACTATGAATTTGATTTCATTTTTTAAAAAATTAAAAAAATGAGTTCCTCAGGTTGAGATTTCCTATGATTACAATGATGTCGTCATAACAATGTCAATCATAATGTAAAAATTTAAATGCCTATCTTTTTTAGTTTTTTTTAATTTTTGGTACCAACAATTGATATCAAATTGAACAACTACTTGTTTAGTTCTAGTAATATTATATTTTCATTAAATCATTTCATAGGGAATTTTTAAAGCCCCATCACTAGAAAGGGTGATTGAATAAGAAAAGAGATTATTGAGATATGACCACTTGAATACCGTACCTTAATAATTTAGTGAAATTTTTAAGAAAAAATATAGTTTACATGGTTTAGAGGGAAGATATTCATCTGAAAATTTATTATTTTTTCATCCATGATCAGATTGTATGAATAATATATGTTTTGATGGAAGAAATTTCACACTTGTGGCTTAATTGTAAATTAAATAAAAACTACCTCTGAAATAGGAAATGGAATTTAGAAATAGAGGAATGGGGAGAAGACCAATGAAATAAAATAAAATTTATAAAGGGGGAGGATATCCACCCTACTGTTCCCCCCCCCCCACTACCCTAAATGGGGGAGTAGAATTAGACCACCACATTATAGAAAGAGCCTTTTGAAAAACATGGAAAATGCGGGGTTTATGGTGTTTACCCTCATACATATTTACCACTATACCCAAGTGTCTATTTTTAATATTTTTTAGACAAATCAGAGGAAATACAGGGTTTGGCTAACCCTAGCCATGTAGGGTGTTTCCTTAATCGACCAACTAAAACCCCCGTTTTTTGGTTTTCTTGATGACATGTTTTCCCGAAAAGTATAATAAAAAATATAATAGTACAGTAAAAAATTCATGGATTTAGAATAATTAATTTTCTACCATGGGACATATATTAGTTAAATTAAAATTTTAAATAGTTATTTAATTTATTTTCACTTCCCTCAAGATAAAATATCTCAAATTTTGTTTTACATGGAATTTGAATTTTGATTCGAATGATGATGATCATTGACCAAATAGAATATGTTATAAATTTTATTTAATTAATTTATTATTTATAATCTTTTTGATGATTGTAATAATAAATATATATTTTTATGGTATCTCTATTAGCTCTATCTGCTTTATATGAATAAGGGTTTTCATGTCCATAACTACATCCCTTATATTTTTTAATTCATACTCAAGTCACTCTCAGCTATGCATGAGTAATTATGTATGAATACAATGATGAATTAAGATTCCAACCTTCCTAATATGTGGGGAAATTTTTAATGATATGCGGTTACTCTAAATAGAGGTTTATGCAAGGGAATTAGTCATAAAAACTATGGTTTTCAACATAAAGGCTTAAAATTTATCTATTTAAACTAAATGGATAAACAAAAAGTAAATTCTCATATTCAATCATCTTATTTATTTATTTACGAAGAATTATTTAATATTTGTTTGGATAGTAATTTTCTTTCATGATCACATAGAATACTAAACAAGCATGTATAGATAAAATAAATGGAAAAATGTTAAATGTATTTATATTCAGTGTATTATTAATTTCTTCATGTGATCACATTGTATATATATGTTAAATAGAAATTTATTTAATTCCATATTAAATAATAAAATTCCCCAAATAAACATTATGTTCTGTTGACTTCTGTCACTAGAATTAAAACTTTATTGTGTGTACATGATCCCTCTCTACCATAATTGATGGATCTTCTTAACACTGGGACATTCATATAAAGGATATGGGTTATGTAAACTAGTGTTGGTATAATTAAATATCCAACTATCTTATCGAATCTTTAGAGGCAATGTGTATAGTGAAACAACTTCATAATTAATAAAAGTCTTGAATTTACTAAACTATCCATAGAGACATGTGTTAAGCAGTCTATATACCTTGACGAATACCATTAAAATCACAATGTAGTGGTTTAGAGGTATCATTGTCTTTTATGGTGATGATCCTTTCAACTAGGATGCTCAATCGATAGGGTATTCTAAATTTAGTTGTTGATGGAAAATAGGATTTGATAATATTTTGGTAAATATTTGATATTATAAAATAATTAATTTTTATTAACATGAAATCAAGTTGAAAGTTTTATTCTTATTATTTTTAAATTTGTATTAAATGAAATGTTTTAACAAAAATATAGTTCGATCCATACTATACAATGAACATTTCCTCAAGGAAATATTTTTCCAAGAGTTTTACAATAACATTTTCATTGTAGTATAATATGATAGAATATTATTTGTATTAGAGTCCCAAATACCTAATTATCCATTATAGGATGTAATTTGGAAGGGGAATTATTTATACTAGAGACTCATTAATTATGCATTTAATTTACCTATAATAATTCTTTCATCAATGTCTAAAAAGTTGCAGGTGCTGGATGAGGACATGAGTGGTTTTACATTGTCATATCAAATCTAAGAATCGACAAATAATAAATATAAGAATGAATGTAATGAGAATTTTATTAGACTAATCAGATATTTATTGAAATATTAAACTCATTGTTAAATAATATACTATGAATTATAGAGTAAATTTATAGAGTATATGAATTTGTATTCACGGAGAATCGATAACCTTCAGTTTATATCATTCCATCATCTTTTCCATTGTGTTTCTCATTTTTTGTTGTAAAATATTAAATTCGTGTTTTGGATAATCTTCATTGATTTATTTTTGTATAGGTTCTCCATATTTATGAAAAAATAATAAAACATAAATAATTAATTCATGACATGAACAATAAGATTGAAATGGAAAAAACGCAATTCAAATTATACCGCCATAGATAATTTCACAATTCCCATCTAGGAAACCAAATAAAAATAGGGATAGAATTGAACATGATTTTATTTTATATTCATTGGGTATTATAATTAATTTTTGGAGAAACTGCAATGATATGATGAAAAAGTATGTATCTTATTTTTCGTAAGGTATATTAATTAATAAATATAACATTTTTTTATACTAATTTGGTGTTAAATACAATATGTCACATATACTTTTTATAATTATAAGAACCTAGGAATTCATGAAATATTACTAGAATTCTATGTGAATTATCTAATAGTTGAGAATGGATGATGGATATATTAGTGGGGAGAATAAAATGATTCTAATCGCAAGGTGAATGGTTCTTATAAAACTATAATTGTGTGAAAAATACTACTAGAACATTTAAAAACTATTTTTTAGTATTTCATTCATAACCAATATTTTCGTAATTAATGAATTATTATCAATACATACCGAATATAAAATTTAATACTATAATACATGCTTAAGGAAAGATATACATTTTTTGTAATAAAAAATGTAATTTTTAATGATATGACTAGTATAATATTTATACTTCTAAGAGATAAAAACATTAGTTATTGATGATAAATTATCTTATACATTTTTAGATTGAGAAACCATAACAAATAAATAAAAGGAAGAATTATTTTGGAATTAGTTCATTTTGATAGATTGAAATATTCTACAGAGAAGCTAATGGTAAATTAATGTAGTTCTTGAGATTTAATTGAATGATTTAGGGAATATAAATGTTTAGTAATGAACATTCATGGTTATAATATATGATCCATTTTGGGCACATGAGTACAATAGTACATCTATCATGCGATCATTAATCATTAATAATTTATATTTGATTTATTCCTAGAATCACATTTCCTAGTACACATAAATGAATTTATTTTAATAAGGAAGATCAATGACGAGTCTTTCATGAATTATATAATTTAAAATATAGCATGTAATAATTCCTAAATGTAAATTTCCTTATACACACCATAGTAAATATTTATGAAAAATGAGCATTAATGATGAGAGTCATATGAATTTTAATATTTTCTATTATCATTACAAGACATGCTTAAAAAATATAGGCTTTATCCCAGAAACATAATGCCAACTATAATGTCAAATGGATATCATATGAGTTATAGTATGAAATAATTTCATTATATAATAGTTTCAAGAGTTTAGATGAAATATGTCTAAAAGGATATGTAAATAAAATTACACCAAGAAACAAAATATTAATATCTTTTATTATCTCAATGATCCTATAAGATATTATATAAATCTCTATGATAAATGTGTAATAGTTAATAGATATATTATTTTTCCTTAAAAGTTTGAATATATCTATTTATGATAGTTGGAAAATTTTTGAATTCGGTGTTATTAATTTCATAGATTCATATGTTTTTGTTATTGGAAAAAGTTCCACATCATATTTTAGAAAAAAGAATTTCCCAAATACACATACTCTGTTGGATTGTTAAAACCATAGTGGTGGTTTTATATTTACCACTTTGGGTGATAAATTATTCACTGAGATAAATGGATCTTGAAAGTAAGAAGTAAAATGAAATATTATATGAAATAAAATTTAATATGAATTCTTAAAATGGATTCAATTAACCAAAATCATGTTTTTATTTCCATAGTTTCATTAATTACTATATTATAGTTATCGGGATTTCAAGAGATAATATATATTGGTGGTAAAATCATGACGCTATTAAGGCTATATTGGTAAAATTAATTCATAATACACATATAGATTAGAATTATATACTTAAATGAGTTATTCTATGATCAAAATTGTATTCATTAGACTTCACAATCTCCTTTCATGGTATGTGTCTACAGGGAAAAACAGAAAAGGTTATTGACACTACGGAATTCAAATAAAAAATTTATGTTGTAGAATTAAATATTGAAATGGATTAAATAATTGTTAACATATAAAATTCAATATAAATGAATTTAATCCAACATTCTATTATAGGTTAGTGGGATAAAAATATTTTTCCAAATAAAATGTTATTAACATATGTGAAATATTTTTTTATTTTTATAGTTAGTTAAAAATAGAATGAATGTGACTCTACATGGATTAAATTAATATAGATAAAAAAATATATAAGAAAAATTATCAATTGATATAGATATGAGGGTTTTGTAAACCATGTAAATGGACATATACTAATAATGTATTTGGAAATTACATGTTCAAATAATGAAAGATTAATTTGTTACAAAAATCACATTGCATAAATCAAATTAATAATATATGTATGAGATGTAGGGAATGATTATGGTGGTGAATGTAACTTCATATGATCCAACGATGGATCTATCAGATATTCCATGCTATTTCCTAGAGTTTATATTTCCATCATATATATTATGGTTGGAAAATAGAGTTATATATATGCGAACTACACATGAAGTAGTCAAAACTAACCAAATTTACGTTATAAAGTACAAGAAATGTATTCCAATTATTTTTAAAGGATATAAGAGATATTATAATGGGTGAAAATGAAATTTTCATGTTGATAGATATGACATAATATCATATATATGATATGTTAATGAAAAATAATTCTTATTAAATTTTTTTAGTTTCCATATCATTCAATATTGAGTATGATTTTTCTTCTAATAAAGGTACAAAAGTAGTGTAAAATTATATAACGGTTACATCCATTTTTTGAATCATAAATATGGACCTATATAAAACATAAATATTATTATTGTGGATGAAATGGAATATGAATGTATGATTATTAAATCTAAGTAGGTATTCCAAAACAAAACTACTCCAAATCCATTTCCATTAAAATAATATAACATCAACATCTATTGTGAAATAATATATATAATGATAAATAGTAACAAAAAAAATTCTGCTTTTAAAACCAAACATGGTCCATTTCCCTATTTACCATTAAAAAATAAACTCCCTCCAAAGAAATAATATCATGTGTTTTAAAAGAATGGTGATATTTCATTTATAAGGGGGAGAAATGGAGTAAAACATTTCCAAAACCATTTTCGAAAACAGATGATAGACTATTTTTTCATTTTCAATACACAACCACACTACTAAAGGGAACATGTAAAAAAATAATACAATAAGGGAAATTAAAAAATAATAATTCAAGAGTAAAAAAGAAATAAGATTCTCAGTGACCTATTGCAAAAAATGAATTGGTTATAGACATGGGTGAACCTAAGAGCTTATTAAAAATACAGATCATAACAATAAATAATTACTCATCCCAGAATTCACAACTCACTAGATGACCAAAAAAATCTCTCAGACTCCTTCACACACCCTAACTAGTACAGAAGTAGGGGAAAATCTTATAGCAATAAAATTGAATACATCCCCATGTTATTGGCCACTAGCCATTATGTATCCTTGCTATTAGAAAAATAATTCTATGAGAATTCTCTCACTATATCAGGTTCCCATGACATGATGTATAAAGATGGTAATATAACCCATCATAGTTTCGCATCCAGTCACATGGATATATATATATATATATATATATATATATATATATATATATATTAATAACTCTCACAATAAGAATCACTAGAGACACTCTATGAACCAATCTATTGTCGTAGAATAAATAGATCTCAATGTATTATATGTTAAAGATATCTCATTCTAGACAAGATAAATGTGTCCTGAGGATTCAAAATTTAGGATATCATATCCATTAAATAAAATCAAAACATGAAAATTAATTGTGTAGGGTTTTATTGATAAACTCTTTAACCATTTTCACAAATGTTGAAAATGGGAAACACGAAAATGTCATAAAAACATCACATTTAAAAGAACCAAATTCACCATTCAGAAATGTTAAAATTACACTATTTACCATTTAAAAATAATTTATATAAATCACTATTAAATAACTCACACCACATTGATAATAAAGGACACTTTCATGGTTTGATAAACCATGTGCATGCTGTGTTCCATGCCAATGCCACAAAACATCAACAACAAGATTACCTAGAGAAGGTCTCACAATTTCGTTTATCCAAATGACTAAATTTTCCAACATGACTGAAAACACCCTAAACTCATATTTTAAACCTATCACAGTTGAATATCAAACCAAAAATCAAGGTCCAATAGATAAACTAAAAAAAGGCCCAAAATAGAATTCTGGTTGTGACAATTCTACCCAATATATTGCTCTTTGACCACATAAAGCCACAACATAATCTAGTTGATCAACAAAATTCAAAATATTTCCACAACCACATAATTAAACATTAGAATCAAGATAATTTCAAGCACCACTAAATGAATCTCAAAATTGAACAACTTCAAGAAAAATCCACCTCATACAGAACCAAGACCAGAAACCAAACTGAATTTATCAACATCGGTGGCCCGAACGGACTCCCCATCATTTAAAAATAATATGAAATAATTTATTCATATAAAAAAACTGATGGAGACCCTTAGTAGGTCTCCCCTCGATTAATAAAAACTATGTTAAACAAACGATCAAACTCCCCACATGGTACAAAAACGTGAACCTCAGTGGGAGGACATGATGGGAAATGAAAGAAATAACAACCTAATAAGGAAAAAAATCATGACTAATCTACAAGGAGAAATTAAAAAAAATACATAGTACTAAATGATTAGAACAAACACTACACACTCTCTAATAGAAGATACATATGTGAGGTAAAGGACACTGCAACTACAACAGTTTCATAATTGCATGAAATTATTCAATCCATGACCTATTGATAGAGCCATGAGGATTGGAGAATATGATTCCATACTGGTAGGAGTTGATAGTGTTTGATCACCATGAAATTGATTAAAAATAAAAAAATGGATTTCACCTCTATTTAGAATGGACGAATGCAGAATTTATAAAATTTTAACATTCTTATACTAAAACGAGAGTTCTGCACAAATTCCCCTACATTACAAAACAATTAAAAAAAAGAGAACACCACCATGAAAAAAATCCAAAATATAAAGAGACAATAATAAAATGACTTTAAACATACACCAAAAGAGTATCCTACTACTAAAAGGGCATATGATTCCTTTCAATGATGTGGATCTTGATCTATAACGGTTCCTGGAAACACCCCAATATAAGCAATATAAGTGACCTAGGATTCCATAAGGATGATAGGTTTTATGAGGATTCAGAATCAACGAATACTTATAACCTGGATTGCCTCACTAATGGAAGACCATGAACATGCTTTTAGATGAAGCATATGAAATAACCAAAGGCGTTTTATTTACATGCCCAACACCAACAGCTTTAGGCTGCTTCCCCACTTCCTTAAAAGAATTGACTTGTTGAATGCACTGAATATAGTAAGAAAGACTACATCAAACAAATGTTCCATCCGAGCATTAAAACAAAGAACATGCCTTAGTATATTAGAAAAAGATGTCAGATTCAGTGCTAACACATTCGACATTAGATCACGACAAATCCCATATTCATAATGTCAAGCCTTTGAGGAATTGTTGGTTACCCACTCTGAAGTGTATGGACCAAGATTCATGAAATAAAAGAAGTATCCCAAGAATGAACCATCATCCTGCTAAAAACTGCACTTCTCTATTCCCTTTATCACCAAAACTATTTTAAAGGAATACTAATAGATGAAAAATCCATGAGGAACTCCAATAAGAGATCATTCTGAGGCATGTTTTGTGAAAATTACTTCCACAGCTTCTATTTAGGACCTTCAGGTGTAAAGTTAGTTAACATGACCATCAATTACTCTGGTAACTCAAGAGGATTGGAGATTCATTCAATTTTCCACATCCACTATTCTTCTTTGATAGGATCTACTTGAGTATAAAAAAGTAGTGTGTTTAATTTTCAATACTCAATAAGGAAACCCTTTGGTTTATCAATTGGAAAGCCTATTGATGGGGAATCAGACATATATGTACCATGAATATACAATAAATATTTTGTGGGGGGGGGGGGGATAGTAGGAAACCAGTAATCAAAAATCCCAATCAGAACCATCTCACTACACGGTACTTACCTCCAAAAAACATCAAGAGAAATCAGGGAAAATAATGATTTTTTATGATCCTTTCTAGAAACCCGAATAAAATCAATTAAACCTACATAAGGAAAAAAATTCAAAACCTGAAACACCACAAAAAAATACTTCAAATCAATTAGAATAAACACTACATAACAACTGATTACCAAAACCTCATAAATATTATCTTAAAAACATTTTCTATTGAACACAACTTGGTTGGTTGCGTGGTCACCAATGGTATTCCATGGAGTCTCACACATGCAATTTTCCATGCCACTCCAAGAACAAATCTACTAATTCTAATTATGGAACATATCAATCCACACCTTTATCCATCCGCATTAAAAATACATCCATGCATGTGAGGACCCATTAAAATACCAATGTTCAAAACAAAAAACTATCATTTATAAATTCATAAAACTTTTGATAATTATACCATACACCATGTCAAAAATAATTTTCTACATCATACATCAATTCATTAAATTTATTATCATAAATAAGTCACATGTTTCTCATACAAAAAATAAAATTCATGAAATTTAAAACATTTTTCAGTATTAAAATAATCACATATCATCATAATCATTTAATTAAAACCAATTTTCATTATTTAAATTAAATTGTCATAAATAAGATAAATAAATTTCTATTTCCCAAACCAAGGATTTCAATAAGGTCCATGTTTGGATCAAACAAATTCAACCCCATTAAGACATTATTCTTTTTAACCAATTGTTTATTTAATAAAATATTTTATTCTAATTCTTTCCTCAATGTAAATTCTAAAAAACTATTTTCCAATTCCCAAAAACAAAATAATTTCCACTTTAAAACCAATTTCACAATTCAAAATGAGAGATTAAAAATTGAATTTAAAAATCATCGAAGGTTCAAGATATATATCAACGAGAAACTATTGTCAATGGGTGACATGGACATATGGTTGGAGGAAATATGAAAATCAAACCACCATCGAATAGATTATTCTAGGAACTTGTCCTAGGATACAAATGGGATTTCAGGCCCTTTCAGCTCATTGAGACCTTTAGGCCAAATCCATTCTCATTACTCAAACAGAAAATAACTATTAAGAACTAAAAAACAAAATGAACATTGAATCTCTAAGGAAACTCAAGGTTTTTCCTAGAAAGTGGTGGCCTGACATTCCCTCATGCCTACACCAATGATTCGACAGTCCTACTCCATTTACGTTGATATCACAAATAATAAAGGGAGATCTTCATGCTAGGTCCTACAATGTACATACCTAGATTTTATAACATTTTTTCATGAACCGACCAGAGTGGACATCAAAGATGAACATGATGACCAGAAAATCTCCAAATGACCCTCAGGGTCAATCTAGAATAGCAAGACTAACCATAACCTATGGATATCAAGACAAAGATGAAAACATGTACTATGATTTAAAATAAGAATGAACTATAGGTATGAGTATTAATAAAAATTGTAGGTGTTCTCGAATAAAACTATTTCCAAATAATATCCTTTAAAATAAAAAAAATCAACATTATGTTTGAAATAAAATATATAATGTTAATATTTTCATCACATTATTCTATGTTAAAACCAAAAATGGTCATTTTCTATTCTTAACATAAAAACTACACTCCTCCCAACGAATGAATATAATTTGTTTTAAAATAACGGTGATATTTCATTTAGAAGGGGGAGAAAGGGTGTAAAACAATGAATTTTTTTCCCAAAATACTTTAAATTTTTATATCATTCTTAGAAGAATTAATACTGATCAAGGAAATAAGTACAATAATAATTCAATAAGGGAAATAAAAAAATAAGCATACAAGAGTAAACAAAATCAATAATATCAATCACCTACTGAAAACTAGGTTCCTATAGACATTGGTGAACCTTGGAGCTCATGAATAATCCAGAATATACTTATACATGTTGACTTATCATAAAAAGCACTGCTCACTCGATGACATATAAAACATCATCAGGGGCGCACCACCCCATACCTAATACAGACCAAGGGGAACAATCTCATAGAAATAAATATCAACATATCAACATGTTATGGTCGACTAGCTAGTGTGAAACCTAGATAGCATAATAATCATTATCAAAATTTTAACTTATTATTCTAGGTCCCCATGTCATGATGTATAAAGATATAAATAAAACTACTGAATGTGAAGTATCAAATCAAAGGGATAAATATATTAATAACTCAAAAATCATGCATCACCTAAGAGACTCCACGGACCAATCTCTTTCCATAGAACAAATAGATATCATAGGAGTACACACCAAGGATATCCCATTCTACACAAGGTAAATGAGTCTTGAGGATTAGACAATAATGATATCCCAACAATTCAAATAAACAATAATAGAATATTATCCATGTAGTTTTTTATGATAAACATATTCAGTATTTTTACAATAGTTCCAAATAGGCCTCAAGCACATTCAAAAAAACAATCATTTGAAATGAATCAAATATATCATTCAAAAAATGAAAAATAATCCATTTAAAAATTCACAATAATTTATATAAAAAAAACCTTTTATCACACACACCATATTTCATATCAATAAAAAAGTCATTATTTTTCCAAATAGAAAATTATCCACCATCATATGTCAAACCATTTTCCAAAGCATGAATCATCAACCAATTTCATGTTTAAAACAATTAGAAAACCCATTTGGGAAACCAGAACCATATTTTTTCATGACACCACCCATTTATATATCCAACTATCCTTCTAATATGAAAATTTACTCAAAAAATCGAACCGATCATTTCATAAAAAACATGGTCTAAATTTCATGTCAAAACCATTTTATTCTTTAAAAATCAAGGATAAAAACACTACTCTTCACATCGAAAAATTATTCCAAGGATACCACATAAATAATATTTCATATAATTATGGTTGTAAAATCATTAAATCAACAATTCATAGATTATCAAGGAATATAGAGTGGGAAACCTATCTCAATCTTATGGGGCTTAAATAATCCAAACCCAATATAACCTCACCATGGTTCCAAGAGACTAGAACTACGAATAATAACCCCAAAAAAACAAAAACCCCAACATAAATAAATGGGTGAAATAAAACACAGGAATAAGATCCCATGGGAGAAAATGATAACAAATTAAAATGGATGGAAGACGAAGAAAGATGAGAGAAGTGAAGAATATCATGAGAAATATAACTCCAAACATGACAAATAACTATAGATCTACCAATAGTGGATGATGAGAAACCTAGGGTTTTGGGAGGAGTCCCCAAATGGTTGTACAAGAATGAGAAGTAAGGAAATGAATTTTTTGTTGCTAGAATACTCAGATTATAGAATAGGAATTTCATTATTTTAATGACCTTGGAACTGTACAAGGTTTTATCGCACAACTTACCAAACATTGAACCATCCGTGAAATTCTTACTGGAAACACAAGGTACACTTCATGGTTTGGATACATGGTTTTGAAAAACCATGATCCATCTATGAGACATGGTTCTCTCATGAAACAGCTCTTCCCTGCAAATAACAAATCGCGGGAAACGTATTTGCGACGGGGAAATATTCCCGTCGCAAATAACCGGCGGCGGTAAATGGTATTTGCGACGGGAATATTCCCCCGTCGCAAATACTATGTCGGCAGAGGGTTATTTGCGACGGGACCCGTCGCAAATAACTATTTACCGGTTGACCGTAATAAATGTTGGCTGAGGTAGTTGCGACGGGTCCCGTCGCAAATAATACTAGTTGCGACGGGAATCCCGTCGCAAATGAGCCCGTCGCAACTAATCTAACCTATAAATACCCCCATCCGTTTTTTTCATTTCATTCTCATTCCTTATCTTCTCTCTCTCTCAGAATCATATTTTTAGAGTTGAGTTTTTCTCTAGTTTAAGTTTTTTCTCCGGAGCCGATATTAAAGTTTTGAAGAACGATCAGAACAGATCAATTTTCAAGGTATTTATCTTTATTTTAATTTTTTATTTATTTTTAATTTTTTATTAGTTTTTATTATTATTAATTAGTTGTAATTTAATTATTTTTAATTGTTTATATGGTAATTAGGAATAATTAGTAATAATTTTTAGTAATTAAGAATAAATATTAATAACTAGTAATAAATACCAATAATTAAGAATAAGAACATTATTACATTATTAGTTTATTTTATTATTAATATTAAAATAATATAATTTTTTATATATATACAGTTCTTTTTTCATCTGTGTGTTTGCTGTCTTCACATGTATTATTTGTATGTGGAGATAGAAAACGCACAGATGAAAACAGAACTGTATATAAATTAGAAAATTATATTATTTTAATATTAATAATAAAATATATTAATAATGTTATTATTTGTAATTATTGGTAATTATTTCTAATTATTGATAATTATTCATTTAATTACTAATAATTATCAATAATTAAGAATAATTAGTAATAATTACCAATAATTAACAATAATTAGTATTAATTACCTCTAATTAGTATTAATTACCAATAATTAGTATTAATTACCAATAATTAGTATTAATTACCAATAATTCGTAATAATTAGGAATAATTAACAATAATTAGTATTAATTACCAATAATTCGTTATAATTAGTATTAATTACCAATAATTCGTAATAATTAGGAATAATTAACAATAATTAGTAATAATTAGGAATAATTAACAATAATTAGGAATAATTAGGAATAATTAACAATAATTAGGAATAATTAGGAATAATTAGTAATAATTAGGAATAATTAGTAATAATTCGGAATAATTAGGATTAATTTGTATTAATTAGGAATAATTAGTATTAATTACCAATAATTAGTATTAATTAGGAATAATTAGTATTAATTACAAATAATTAGTATTAATTACCAATAATTAGTCTTAATTACCAATAATTAGTATTAATTACCAATAATTAGTATTAATTAGGAATAATTAACAATAATTAGTAATAATTAGGAATAATTAACAATAATTAGTAATAATTAAGAATAATTAGTATTAATTAGGAATAATTAGTAATAATTACCAATAATTAGTATTAATTAGGAATAATTAGTAATAATTACCAATAATTAGTATTAATTAGGAATAATTAGTATTAATTAGGAATAATTAGTATTAATTACCAATAATTAGTATTAATTACCAATAATTAGTATTAATTACCAATAATTAGTATTAATTACCAATAATTAGTAATAATTAGGAATAATTAACAATAATTAGTAATAATTAGGAATAATTAACAATAATTAGTAATAATTAGGAATAATTAACAATAAGTAGGAATAATTACGAATAATTAGTATTAATTAGGAATAATTAGTAATAATTACCAATAATTAGTATTAATTAGGAATAATTAGTATTAATTACCAATAATTAGTATTAATTACCAATAATTAGTATTAATTACCAATAATTAGTATTAATTACCAATAATTAGTATTAATTAGGAATAATTAACGATAATTAGTAATAATTAACGATAATTAGCAATAATTAGTAATAATTAGGAATAATTAGTATTAATTAGGAAGAATTAGTATTAATTAGGAATAATTAGTATTAATTAGGAATAATTAGTATTAATTAGGAATAATTAGTATTAATTACCAATAATTAGTATTAATTACCAATAATTAGTATTAATTAGGAATAATTAACAATAATTCGTAATAATTAGGAATA
The DNA here is from genome assembly GCA_963277665.1 of Viscum album. NCBI lineage: Eukaryota > Viridiplantae > Streptophyta > Magnoliopsida > Santalales > Viscaceae > Viscum > Viscum album. Next base: position 436,874,858 of record OY728161.1, read on the forward strand.
ATTAACAATAATTAGTAATAATTAGGAATAATTAACAATAATTAGTAATAATTAGTATTAATTAGGAATAATTAGTAATAATTACCAATAATTAGTATTAATTAGGAATAATTAGTAATAATTACCAATAATTAGTATTAATTACCAATAATTAGTATTAATTACCAATAATTAGTATTAATTACCAATAATTAGTATTAATTACCAATAATTAACAATAATTAGTAATAATTAGTATTAATTACCAATAATTAGTATTAATTACCAATAATTAACAATAATTAGTAATAATTAGGAATAATTAACAATAATTAGTAATAATTAGTAATAATTACCAATAATTAGTAATAATTACCAATAATTAGTAATAATTACCAATAATTAGTAATAATTACCAATAATTAGTATTAATTACCAATAATTAGCAATAATTACCAATAATTAGCAATAATTACCAATAATTAGCAATAATTACCAATAATTAGCAATAATTACCAATAATTAGTATTAATTACCAATAATTAGTAATAATTACGAATAATTAGAAATAATTAGAAATAATTACCAATAATTAGCAATAATTAGCAATAATTAGAAATAATTAGCAATAATTAGAAATAATTAGCAATAATTAGAAATAATTAGGAATAATTAGTAATAATTAGCAATAATTAGGAATAATTAGTAATAATTAGGAATAAATAGTAATAATTAGGATTAATTAGGATTAAATAGGATTAATTAGGAATAATTAGGATTAATTAGGAATAATTAGTAATAATTGCCAATAATGACCAATAATTGCCAATAATTACCAATAATTGCAAACAATTAGGAATAATTGCAAATAATTAGGAATAATTAGGAATAATCAGGAATACTCAGGAATACTCACGAATACTCACGAATAATCACGAATACTCACGAATAATCACGAATACTCACGAATACTCACAAATAATCAGGAATACTCAGGAATACTCAGGAATACTCAAGAACACTTAGCAAAAAAAATTATATTATCAATATTTATGAAAAAAATATTAATATTATTAAAATAATAAAAATTTATAAAATATTAAAATTATCAATATTTACAACAGATTTTGCTCTATTCTTAACATGTTCAAATCTTAAAGGGTCGCTAATTGTCAGGTCATGCGCAATAAAAAGTTTCTGTCAGCCATGTCCAATGTAAACTCTATAATTGTCCTTGCATGGTCGATCACTTCAAAAGTAATGTTGCAATCAGACAAACCAAGTCATTCCCTTCTTATCTATAAGAATCATCTCACATGAACCTTTACATAGACCATTCTTCCTTGAAAATTTAAGGGAAAAATAATGATATCCCCTCAAATTTTTAAGGAAGAATGATCTATGTAGAGGTTAATGTGAGATAATTCTTATAGTTAAGAAGGGAATGACTTGGTTTGTCTGATTGCAACATTACTTGCGAAGTGATCAACCATGCAAGGACAATTATAGAGTTTACATTAGACATGGCTGACACAAACTTTTTATTGCGCATGACCTGACAATTGACGACCCTTTAAGATTTGAACATGTTAATAATAGAACAAAGTTTGTTCTGAATATTGATAATTTTAATATTTTTTAATTTTTTTTATTATTTTAATAATATTAATATTGTTTTTTCGTAAATATTGATAATATTTTTTTTATTACTAATAATTAGTAAACGAAATCTGCTTGGATAATGAAGGGAAAATTTATAACCATCTCCACAACGATGATTATCAAATTTCCTTTCATTATTCAAGCAGTTTTCCTTTTGCTAAGTATTGCTAAGTATTGCTAAATTAGTAATAAATAGTAATAATTAGCAATAAATTGTAATAATTAGTAATAAATTGTAATAATTAGTAATCCTTGCTTGAGTGTTTTTTCTAACAAATTATTCAAAACCAGTAATGCTTTTATATTTTATAGAAAAATATGGAACAGCGAGGTCGTCAACAGTCATTATTAGATGACCGCATATGGATAAATCAACGTAGAAATCCAAATGGTTCTGGTTTAAATCCAGTATATATAGAGGGTGTGGAGATTTTTTTATCATTTGCGACATCAAATTCAGAATTTGTTTCAGAAGGAAAGATAAAATGCCCTTGCAGAAAATGTGCATTGAGAACGTTTGACACGTTTGACAAAGTGGGGGAACATCTCTTGCGTTTTGGTTTTCAAGCAGATTATGTTTTTTGGTATCAACACGGTGAACGCAGTTCCAGAGCAGGTGATACCAACTTGATTCCGGATCCATCCCAGTTTCAAGATTTAGTACATGATGTTGCAGGTTCATCTGTTCAACATACAGAAACTCCGGCTGATATAGCTTCAAATCCTGAGTTGGGACCGTCTGAATTTTATGAGTTGTTGAAGTCTGCTGAGGATGCATTATATCCTGGCTGCAAGATGAGCAAATTAGAAGCAGTTGCAAAATTTATGGCTATCAAATCAGATAACGGAATGTCAAACACATGTTTTGACCAGATATTTTCTTTGCTGAAAACACTGTTACCCGAAGGAAATGTTTTACCTGCAAATTACTATGAAAGTAAGAGGTTGGTTCGAAATTTGGGACTTACTTGTCAGAAGATTCATGCATGTTCAAATGACTGCATTTTATATTCAGGGGAAAATGAGTCGTTGGATAGTTGTCCCACATGTGGGCAACAGAGATATAAAGAAGGACAACACGGGAAGTCTGGTTTGATTCCTGTAAAACAGCTGAGATATTTTCCGCTTACATCCAGACTTCAGCGTTTATTCATGTCTAAGAATACAGCGACAATGATGTCATGGCATAAAGAGAATATTTCAACCGATAAAAGCTTGAATCATCCAGCCGATGGTGATTCATGGAAACATTTTGATAGAGTGCATCCATCATTTGCTTTAGAAGCTAGAAATGTTCGACTGGGCCTTTCCACTGATGGTTTCTGTCCGTTTGGATCTTATGGTAGTCAATATTCATGTTGGCCTGTTTTTTTAACTCCGTATAATTTACCTCCATGGATGTTGATGAAGGAGCCATATATCTTTTTGACTTTACTAATTCCAGGACATCCGAAGAAAAATATTGATGTTTATTTGAAGCCATTGATTGATGAATTAAATTTATTGTGGAGTACTGGTGTCAGTACATATGATGTTGCAACGAAACAGAATTTCATACTGAGAGCAGCATTGATGTGGACAATAAGTGACTTCCCGGCTTATGGGATGTTATCTGGCTGGAGTACACATGGTCAGAAATCATGTCCTTACTGTATGGGAGAGAACAAAGCATTTATGCTCATTCATGGAAAGAAACCTTGTTATTTTGACTGTCATCGCAGATTACTTCCAGCTGATCATCCTTTTCGCAGAAACAGATCTCATTTCAGAAAAGGAACAGTTGAAAGGGATGGACCTCCAAAAATGCTATCAGGTTCGGAGTTAAAATCGGTTGTATTTTCATTACCTCCCATCACTTTTGGTCCCACAATAAACCAACAGAAAATTTCTGGTTTTGGGAAAGAACACAATTGGATTAAACGTAGCATATTTTGGGATTTGCCATATTGGTCTGATTTGTTGGTCCGACACATGTTAGATGTCATGCATATTGAGAAGAACTGTTTTGATAATTTGTTTCATACAGTTTTGGATACGCCAGGAAAGAGCAAAGACAATGTAAATGCACGTTTAGATCTTGCCCAAATTTGCAGACGTCCAGAATTGGAACTATTTGAGAATGTCAGAACAGAAAGGTTACTGAAACCAAAAGCAGCTTATACACTGTCTAAAGAAAACCGTTTATTATTTTGTCAGTGGATTGCAGATTTGAGACTTCCAGATGGCTGTGCTTCCAATTTGGGTAGATGTGTAAAGAATGGTCATATTACTGGATTGAAAAGTCATGATTGTCATGTTATAATGGAGAGACTTCTACCAATTGGATTAAGAGGTCTGTTGAATTCTGTGATTTGGGATTCCATAACAGACATGTCTCATTTTTTTCGGGAAATTTGTGCGGCTACGGCAGATTATGATGCTCTAGGAAAACTTGAAAAAGATGTTGTTGTAATTATATGTAAATTGGAAAAAATATTCCCGCCGTCTTTCTTCGACTCAATGGAACATTTGATGTTACATTTGCCATATGAAGCCAAATGTGGAGGTCCGGTACAGTTTCGATGGATGTACCCATTTGAAAGATGCATGCAAAAATTGAAAAGAAAAGTACGCAACAAAGCATCTGTTGAAGGATCTATTGCAGAAGCTTATTTGCAAGAGGAAATATCTTTTTTCTGCTCCCATTATTTTGAATCTGAGTATCCTTCAAAACACAACCGAATGGGACGGAATGAGAGGAATATTGATGAAATCGACAATCAATTATCTGTTTTCAACCAGTCAGAGCTTGGTTTTGGTGGAGTTTCTGAACGCTGGCTTTCAGATGATGAACATCATAGAGCTCATACGTATGTTCTGCTCAACTGTGAAGAGATGACATCAGTTGTACTATATGTGTTTATATCACTTATTCTATCATTTATGTTACAGTAAATAACTTTGGTTTTTATAGGTTGTATGATAATCATATCAAGAAACAAATTCCACAAATTACAGCAGCTGCTCTCGAAGAACGTCGACTGAAAAATTTCTCTCAGTGGTTTCAAAAACTGGTAACATAAATTCTTTATCTTTTAGAAACTCATTCAATGTATAGTTTACTATATTGATAATTATTTCACAAATTTTCAGGTGTCTCGACATGCTGATAAAATTGACAAACGGCTGTGTGTATTGAGTAACCCACCTTCCAAACTTGTTAAAACTTATAATGCATATGTGGTGAATGGATTTCGATTCCACACACATGCATATGGGGAATCAAAAAAAACAATGAACAGTGGAGTTAGCTTGAGAGGATCTCATCATCGAGAAAATGAAGTTGACTTTTATGGCATACTTGATGAAATCATTGAACTCTGTTATCTTGGACAACATTACATAACCATGTTCAAATGTCGTTGGTTGGATACAGAGAGAGCCGTGCGTGTTCATCCGACTCATGGAATCATCGATATTAAATGTAAAAGTGTTCTCGCAGTAAATGAACCATTCTTATTGGCTCAACAGGCATATCAAGTTTATTATGCAAAGTACTGTGCAACATCAAGAGACTTGACTGATTGGTGGAGTGTAATAAAAATCAAAATTCGAGACAATCAGTTTAGTCAAAGTGAATGTGCTTTCACTGATGTGCAAAGAATTGAAGTTTTTCAAGAGAGTACTCAAAATCAATCTTTTTTACAAAGAGACATGAGTATCGATGACGACACCCCACATTTAAGAGTCGGTGATGACGATGATGTTAATGATGTCACACATGAATTTGAAATGGTAAGAGATGAAGCAACTGCAACTCGAATGGATATCGATGATGTTGAGGAGGAATATGAAGATGACATTGACATATATGAAGATGATGATGAAGATGAACACTTATAGAATTCCATGGTATTTATATACAATCATAATATGTATATATGTATATATAATAGTAATTATCAATTATTTGCTAACATTAACATTTTCTGTTTCAGATGGACGAGGCCACATTTCGTGAGTTGACGGATGCTGACCTGCCTTTCGATGCGGATGAGTTGCTGGCAGATGACCCTCAGCCTGCAGGCGCTTCAGGGAGTACGCGGAGGGGGCGCGGTCTTGCACGATTGATGATTCCTGACCCCGTCCCCGAGCGACGTCCACGCCTTGGGTTTGATCCGCGCACCCGGAGGTGTGATAACCTGTGTGATAACCCGTGGATTTGACTAAGATTTCAATAATCTATTCACATAATAAATGTTTATTATTTTTTTTTCAGTTTTCCGCATATAGCAGTCGGACAGGGCAGCGCTATTTTGCGCAACTATTTCTCTCAGCCGTGGACCACATGGGAGCAGATTCCCATTGATGTGCAGCAGGCCATGTTCGACCATTGGCTGGTACGTACGTAAATAAATAATTTTTATTTTGAAAATTATTTCATTTCTAACTTGATATTTTGATTTTTTTTGTAGGGTTTATGGTATCCGATCGAGGATACCATGCGTGACGCCATCCACGAGGCATGGGAGGTGGCCATGCGTGATCGCCTTCGTCAGTTTTTGCACAATTTAAGAAAAGCTGCGATGAAGAAAGCAGGAGTGTCAGATTTTGAGGAGTCATGTAGAGCACACCGACCAGAGTATATTTCATCCCATGTATGGGATGGATTATGTGCGCACTGGTTGAGTGGTGCCTTTCAGAGGAGATCATCGCTGGGGAGGCAGAATCGGGGGAGACAGGAGGTGACTCATCGAGCTGGGAGTCGTTCTTTCAGTACTCATAGACAGCATCTGGTACGTACATTATTTATAAATATTTTATATAACTATAAATATTAACAGTTTATTTTTTATTCTTATAGGCTGTCGAGCACCCCGATATTACAGAGTACGACGTATATCGGAGGATGTATAGTGATCCTGCTACTGGGGAGCTCAGAGGTGATCGTCAGCATCACATCGTGGTCAGTATAATTTGTTTTCAAGTTTAAAAATTAACTGCATATAATATATTCACAATTTTAATTTTAAATTGCAACTATAGGAGTCATATGAGGCCGCAGCGTCACAGACCCGGCCTGAGAGTCAGGCCGAGTCATCAGATCAGACCACTGCCCGTCAGTTTGATGAGGCGGCATGGATGCAGGCCACCCAGTATGCTTTCGAGAAGGGCCGGGTAGTTGGTATCGGCTCTCGACTGACTCCCGGAGATTATTATGGCAGTGCTGCGATGTCGGCGTCCAGCTCGAGAGGAGCTCGTGCATCTTTTTCTACACAGTATGAGGATCAGTTGCGATCTCAGACTGCACAGATAGAGAGTCTCCGACAGGAGCAGGAGCAGATTCGTCAGCAGCATGAGGAGGAGCGTCGACGCCAGCAGCAGCTGTACGAGGAGCAGACGAGGCGGTGGCAGCAGCAGCATCAGGAGCAGATGGAGTACATGCGCCGACTCACTCATGCTTTAGGGGTGGAGTTTCCTCCACCACCATCTGCAGATCCCCCACCTCCCCCCCCCTCCTTCAGATTAGATTTTGTATTTCAGTTATAAAATTTGAGAAATCAAATTTTTTTTTTCTATTCGTAGTTTCTGTCTCATTATAAAATATTAATAATATTATATTTTTAAATAACAATATTAATATGAATAATAATATTATTTATATTTTATAATATTAAATTTTATATATATATTAAAATTTTATAATATTATAATTTAATTATTTTTTTTGTAATACTTGAATTATTTTAATATTTGAATGTAAAATAATTCTATTATTTTTATATTAATTAAAATAACTTATTAATATTTTTGTATTTATGAATTATAATTGTATTATTATTATATTAATTAAATCATTTATTAATATTCTATTATTTTTTATTTTTGAATTATAATTTTACTATTATTATAGTAATTAAAATAATTTATTATTTTCATTTGTAAATTATAATTCTATTATTATATTCATTAAAATAATTTATTAAAAATTTATTTTTTTTATTTTTTTTATAGTATTTGCGACGGGATACTATACCCGTCGCAAATACTAATATTATTAATAGTTTTTTATTTTTTTTTAAAATATTATTTGCGACGGGACCCGTCGCAAATACTATCAATATTATTTGCGACGGGATGCGATGCCCGTCGCAAATACTAGTATTATTAATATTTTTTTATTTTTTTAAAAACGTTTTTGCGACGGTACCGTCGCAAATAGTATTTGCGACGGTACCGTCGCAAAAGGTATTTGCGACGGGGAGAATGCCCGTCGCAATAAACCGCTATAGCGACGGGCCCGTCGCAAATAAGTGTAGTTGCGACGGCGTTTTCAGCAACGGGCTATTTGCGACGGGGTCCCGTCGCAAAAAGCCATTTGCGACGGGATCCCGTCGCAACTAGCCCGTCGCAAATAGCTGTTTTTCTAGTAGTGCGAAACTATGAAACATGAAACCCCCCCCGATACAATAACTTTAAACTCATCACACTTGAGACTTGATGAAAAAACCTAGGCCAAAAGACAGACTAGAATAATGGTCCAAAATAAAAATTGGGGGGGGGTGACAAGGTGTGATATTACTTGTTTGACATTGATCGAATGAACAAGAAATGAGTTGTTGCTTCTCGATAGAGGAAGTAATATCTCTCAAGACTAGTTAAATATGAAGTATATACATTAATTAAATCTATTCCCATGGGGAAATAAGTTATTTCCATTAAGAATGGTAACTAATACAATTCATAAATACTATGATGATGATAACAACAATTATTTATCCAGTTATGTGATATTTTGTATGATCAAACGATTAAATTACAAAGTGCATTATCAGTAGAAATTTTAATTACTATGAAATTTCTTGTAAGGAACTAGATCATTGTATCTTTTTCTTCACGAGTTTTGGGTGTTGGAGATTCTCTGAGGAGGATGAGAGGATAAAATAAAGAAGATAATAGAAATCTAAAATGAAAATAATTTATAATGTGTAGAGGGATACAAATTTACCTATAGAGGGTCATTGTGGTACAGTGATCCTAACTAAAGTGTAGTGATAAATGAGGATGATTTTCCATTCTACTACTACTTTTGGAATTGATATGATGTGGATAAGGGATATAGTGTAGGCCTTTCCTTCGAAGTTTTGTTTTTTGGTTTGGATAGATAGGTTGTTGTATAGATCCTCATGATGGTGTTTTGGGTGCACATTCACATTTAAGGACCCTATAACATTAGGGGGAGGGATTCAGATATGGAATAGTCACATTCATAGAGAAAAGTTCTTATGGAAATGTCACTTACACAACTCATGGTCCCATTACTAGATTATAGGATCTGAGGAATAGAGTTTGAAGTTTTCCATAGTCATGAATTTGACCAAGCATGTTATGGAATGGTCTCTTACCTTACATTATAGATTTTTCCAATGTAACAATTTATACATCGGGGTGTATGATACTACATCATTTTTTTCTTCTAATTATCAGTTTTCTTATAAATTTACACAACCCCTATGAACTTTCATATTTCTAAACATCCTCACTCAATCCATAGGCTCCAAAGAGATATTTTCAAAGTCCATTAAATCCCATTTTTATATTACTTATCCCCCAAAATATTTTTATTAATATTTGGTTTTTATATGTGTTCTTCCTATTTTAATAATTTTTATACATGGGTAAATATTGAATCATCTCATTAATTATTTCCTTTCTATAGAGGATGACATCATTAATTCTCATATAGTCCATTGATTTTTTTCTGTGCATTAATGGTGAGTTATACATGGAGGACTATATATTCCTCACGGGAGAGGTGATCCTATATCTATGTTATTGTTTCATTTTTGTTTGATGATCATCAACATCCTTGATCTATGGGATTCATTGATTTTAATTTTATTTTATGTAAAATAAAAAATATATAATAATGTATCTATTTTTGTGATGGTGGAATTAACCATAATAATGAATGGACTAAATTATAAAATGTAATGGTTTATTGTTGTATAGATTGAATGTTTTTCCACTATGAAAATGGTGCAACTTTTGATTTATGATATAGTGTGTTGTATATGATTATAAATTATTAAGTATGTATGTTGTTCATGATATATCATGGAAATATGATTATAATGGTTGAATATTATAAATACATTAATTAGTTGGCTTGATAAAGAGTTATTGAGGAATGATTAATGAATATGTTGATTCTAATAAGTTGAAGGAAATCTAATTATTCTCAATGTATTTTTTATTATATTATTAGACCAAAAAGTGTTGTTGAAAATATAATATGTTATATAATGAATGTCAAAATAATATATAGATTTTATAGATAATACATAAGTATAACTATTATTGTAATATATAAAAACATAATTGTTAATTAATAAGGGATAAAAATGTTTTTTTTGAAAAGAATAATGTTTCAGGACAAGAGAGATAATATATTTTAAAACTACTAGATTCCTTGTTTTAAGGTACTATATTTCCTATTTACTCAATTTGTTTTTATCCATACGTTTCTTTTTTAGATGTGAGGGTAATTGGAAAAATTTATTTAATCGTATAAGAAAATTTTTCTTGGTCTGATATGGGTGGGGAAGATTGGGTTTGATTATCATTTGATCCCTATGATTGAAATTTTCATGGTTATATATATGATAGTGTCATGGATGTAATTGATATTTATTGAATTAGATGCATATTGGAGTTCCTATTGTAGTGTTTTAAAATAGATTCTTAAATAATGATAAATATATTTAATGGTCAGATGGTCAAGTTTCTTGATTACATACATTTCTTTCCCTCTTTCATGACCTAGCTGATGATGCGTATTTTTAAATCTTTTTATGGTATATTAGAATGTTATCTTATGTAAATATAATTAAGAAGTGATAATGATTAGTAATTTGTATGACCCATGAGGTAGGATCTTAATGAAACAAAAATCAATCTACTCATGAGTAATTATTGACTTGGTTACATTATGCATTGAGAGAATGAACTTAAAAATGAGGTTTAATAATGTGATTGGAAAGTGTAAATTAATGGATAATGGATTATATAAAAAAATATAAATATAAAAGATAAACGATGTAATTTAATGAACATTATTAAATTTTAGAGTTATTATTGTATATTTAGTTTATAGAAGTTGGAGTTTGTAATTTGAGGGGTGATAGTTGATGTTTTTTCTTAGATATTATTAATTTTCATAGGGTAGTTTTGATCAATATTCTATCATGTATGATTTTTTATTTCATATTGTCCCCCACCCAATTCAGTTGGGTGGATGTAACCTAGGAGAATACTATTGTGTCTTTCCAAACGTCAATTCTAGTGAATAACACATAACTATGTAACAACTCTTACCCACTCTCATCTCTAGGTAGTATAATATTATGCTATCCATAGTGGTTATATTGCACCTAATATGTATGTATATGTATTTCATGGTATATGGTAATTTTTACATAGATGTAACTATGGATATAGAATCCTATGGATTATTATACTTATGTTGTATATTGGAAATGATGTATTTAGTTACATTACTTGATATATGGGTGCAATAGAATGGGGTAAAATTCTCTATATACAATACACAACATAAAGGTTTTTGTGTCTCCCAGAAACAAATTGGATTCCATATTGAGATGTTTCTTGGGATTATTATATGATCTGATGCATACGATTCATGTTTGTATACTTTATTTTAGGTGTATTCTGGTGTTTTCTCTTGGAGGCAGATGTGTTAGTACATGTTATGAGGGAGAAGAGTGGGAAAATAGTGGGATGTTAGTAGAAGGGTACCGAATTTTTCATTTATTTTATATGAACTATTTTATGAATTATTTGTAAACAGATAGCCATAATGATGAGGGAATGTTAGTATATCTATTTAGGTGATGAGTTAGTTTCCATGGATGTTCCATGGGAATTATTTTAGTAATTCAATTTTATTTTATATAACACTTATATACAATGGATTTATTTTCAATATATTTATTAAGATTTCTCTCATTTTCATTTCTTATACCTCGTTTATCATACTCATTTAGAGGTCCATGCCTCATATTTTTATGTGTGATATACCCTCAATTTGTTTTCAAGGACCATTAATTTTACTAAGCGTACTAATCCATGTGACACTAGTTACAAAAATGTGAATAGGGAAGGGAGAATGCAAAATTATTCTTTGTTCCTTTGTTTGATTGGGTAGGCCATATGATTATGTTTAACATTTAATAATTATATTTTTTAATTCATTAATCTTAAATATTCCATATTATAGGTTTAGTGTCCTCAAATAATTTATTCTGTTTATGGTATGGACACATGTCATTATCCCTGTCAGGTTCTCATGGAGGATATTGAAAATGATTATGAATCATATCTCTAAAAATTATATGATAGGGATGATGCCACTTATAGGTGGATACTCTGAGAGTTTCTTTTCCATAGTCAATTGATTATGATGGATTTTTTTTATACTCCCCAAAAGATAAATAACTAAATTAAGTGAAGAAATATTTAGTTTTATCCATGCTTGAATATGAACATGGATTTATCTACAATGAAATACTTGAATGGATAAGAGAGGATGTAGTGGATCATAATCTTTATGGACCATGAGGAGTCTAGGGTCTCAGTGGAGAAGTTTGAGGTCCAATTTTAAGATGTGTTTCTTTCTTAGACTATGAAGGCATCTAGTTATCAAGAGTTTCTTACCCATCAATAGGGGAATTATAGTGTCTACGTGTTGGAGATCATTTTTTACACCCATATCCATTAGTCATTGGACCTATTTCAAGATTAGGAGGATATGGTGAGTAATTTTTAGGATAACTTTCTTTTGGACACCGAACTCCATGATACCATATTGTTATTTTCAATATTTCCCAAGGTACTTGTGAAAAATGTAGTTATTTAATGGTCATTGTTCAGAACCAGTCTGTCATAAGAGGGGAGGTGTTATGAATATCCATAATGAAGAGATATGGTCTGGGATTCCTTATTTCCTAGATATAAGTTCTTTTTGAAAACTGAGGGTATGTCCCAAAAATAATAATCTCATTTCTATAGGAATTCATATATTAGGGCCCTTCTATGCGACCAAAAATAGGTTTTTCATGTAGAGGTTACGATTATCTATTTTGATGGTACATGACCATTCTATGTAGGAAGTATGAGGTTGGATTCCCAACAGAGGTTATTCATTAAGGAGTATTAGTTGAATGATAAATTTTTGGATCAATATATGGATGATTTTGATTTTAATGGACAACATATAAATTCTCATCATCCATATAGAGTAGAATAAATGCATGGAGGAGGTCATCTTCAGTATCATAGATGCCATGTTGCTGGCCATATCTGGTAACATGCTCTACAATTGGTAGCACTAGGTCGGACATAAATCATTTTAAGTACCCTATAATTTTTGTCTACATTGGTGAATTCCATGATTTATTGAGGAGCTACACTCTCTTTTAATTCACCAACTCTAGTTCATTCTTTGGTACATGAGGTAGAGACATATACAGTTCCAATAGAATTTACTATGCTAGCTAGATTTTGAGATTATCTGTATGAGTTATGTATATACATTGAGATAGTTTTGGGAAAGAACCATTCTAGGGGTGAGTTCCTATGTTTACAGAAACAACTATATGACAACGTCCTTGATATACACTGCATGTATTTGTCCATAGATATTTTCAATTTCATAGGGAGGTTTGATGGGTTATATGGTTCTCATAGAGAATCTTTTAGGTTCATTGTTAATGATGTCCTTTGAAAGTGTAGGAGGTGTTTTTGATGCACATATTCCTTAATGGAAAATGTAATGTTGAGTTTTTCAGAGGTTCATCTTTTGGAACATCCTAGGGTTGTGGGGGGGGGGAGTACAACTGTGTTTTTCATGAATTGGTTGTGTAGTTTCATCGTGAAAAGTGATCAAGTTTGGTATATAGCTAAATTTTATCACTTGTATAATCACTATGTATCCATAGAGGATAGATACTAAATAGCTGAAATAGATCTGAGTACAAAACAATTATCTATTATAGTGATCCATTGTTCGACCAAGTGAGTCACCACAGTGTGTATTAGTTATGTTCATGATGAAGGATAATGGATTTTTACATCATTGTATCAATTTTTATCACATGATTTAGATAATAGAAAAATACTATTATCCACTATCATGGATTAATAATTTATTTGATTAGGCGAAAGGATAAATTTACTTCTTGATTATTGATCTATGATTCGAATATCATCATATGTTGGTGAAATATGATGAAGTTATGAAGTCTTATTTTTGAGTTTATGTAGGAATAAAGAGTTAATTCTAATATCATTCAGCATAATGAATTCTCAATCCATTTTAATGGAATTAGATAATTCAATGTTCATAGTGTATCTATATTGGTTTGTGGTGATTTTTATCAATTACGTCCTTATCTACAAAACGTCCATGAAAGAGGGAATAGAGATACTACATGACTTGTTTTCTATTCTTGATCATTAATATATGTATTCAATTTTTTTAAACTGAGTTTTTAGGGCTTTTGATGTTCATTTATTTTGTTATTTTATTACCCATTGGGGAGTATCATTATATCCATCAATGACTGAGGCTATTATTTCATGGGAAGAAGCTTATACAATTGAAGAGGATCATAGTTTCCTTGGTTACGAGGGATATTATATACTGTTTATAGTTAATTTCCTTGGCGTTTTGAGTCCTCTAATTTCCTTAAATAGAATATATTTTTGTGTCCTTTTAGATTGATTAGTGTTATGATGATTTTTTGTTCCTAATGTATAAGTTCCACTAAGACCCAATTCATCACCTATGAGAAGATGAATTTGAATACATGGTTTTGTGTGACATATAAAATATATTTTGTTATGTGTTTTAATATATTATATATATTTATCTTCTTATGAAACTCTAACTTTATGACCCTATAACCATAAATATTCAACCCATTATCTTTATTTTTTAGTATTTGATTTTTCATAGAGTTTGTGGTGACATTAATTCATTCATGAATTTTGGGTGGTTTTTACCAATTTATAATATCCTAAGGTATATCTTATCCCAATTTTATATGAACACGTGAAAGATAAGGTTTATTTAATTCATGAATGATTAATATATCAACATTTCATATACACGGCTCAATGGAAATGATGCAGTTGATGCACTGAGAATGAAGTCACATTGTGAATTGGTGTGTGAATTTATAGACTCCAGAAGATTGAAATAAGGGATCCATATAATGTATAATGATATATGAGATCTTATTAGAAAATGACATATTTTTTAGATTATAGTGTATTCATTCTTTGCATGGTAGGAGGAGGAATCCTACCTGGGGAATTATACGGTGGTGGTTTGGAGATAAAAAATTCTATTTAGTAATTTCCAAAGATGGTTGTTCAATAGATGAAAAAAATCCTGATATTTTACTATGTGAATAGTTTAATTCTATTTATGATTCATGGTATGGTTATTTATGTGTTGTATATCTCACCCTTCTTCAATATATCATCGTTTGTATTAGATTTAACAAAATATTATTGGGATTTTTCCATGGCCTAGATTTTTCTGTGATGTTTTAGACTTTGTGTCTCACAGATTGGTCTTATAGAAGGTAGTGTCAATGTACTGTGTTTGGGATGGTTTTACTCAAACATTTATTTTACCTCATTGTAAGTGGGAGTACATCTCAATGGACTTAATTACCATTGTATCTTGATCACATGGAGGCTATAATTTAATTAAGGAAATAGAGGACTGTTTGAAAAAAATACCACTAAATACTGTACAAGGAGTGGAGGTATGTGGAGTTTTGGTTGAGGTAGTACCTATAGAAGGAGTTCAGACACCATAGAGTTCAGCGAATGATCATCTTTGATTGTGATCATCATTTTAACTGTAGGGTGTAGAGAGGGATTCTCTATGATTAAGGATCCCAATTATTCCATAGAATAGTTTTTCATATTGAGGAGGTGGTTTATATAGAGTATAATAACGATACTAATAAGGAAATGATGGGTTCATATCTCTATCAATTTGTAGTTTCATAGATGAGGAACGTAAACTTGGTTGATTTGTCATACAATAGTAGCTTCCACACCACCATAGGCATGGAACATTTTGGAACATTTTAAGTGAACATTTTCGTTTTGCGTTGTGTAAGACTGGGCTTGGATATCATCAATTATTAGGTATTAATTATTTTAGATCATTTCATAGATGGTTTGAGTGACTAACATGAGGATAAAGGTCGCATGCGATTTTGCGAAGTCCAATGCCAACCATATGAGGATCCCTCTATAGTTTATGTAGGGGATCATGTCTTATTGATGTGTACTCCACACTATGTGTAGCAAAGGATCAATCATGGATGTAATCCATCAACCGTATGTTTTTGACTTTTGTGGTTTTTATCATATTTTATTTTTTCCGTATTAGACAAAAAATCTCCAATATATAATCAAGATACATGATGATTTAAATGCATAAAACAATTCCTATTATCATCATGTTGATTACTACGTCATTGATTACATGGTGAATGACATTGATGATGATGTTACCTTCAAGGAGAAAAATCTGGAGGTCTAGGACTACAAGGATATGGTTTTTTGAGGAATTTTATTTCCCTTGGTTTTAGTCTTATGGAATCAAGATGGTCTATTAGGGAGTTCTTAGGAACATGAATCATAGATTCCCACTCATTATCCCAATAAGTTTTATGTTTAGCTATTATCAATTCTGGTATGTTGTTGTATACCTTTATCTTTTCTATGATATGGTTTCATCTTCAATGATGTTTTATTGGTTCTCATTAAATTTATTGATATATATGACACAAGGTGGTTATTTGGATAGATATTTTCATTCACATGTATAGTGGTTTGGATTTAAAATTTCACTAGTGATAATTGTTTAATAGTTATTTCATGTAAGTACATTGATTATCATTTCCATTCCATTGTGTGTTTTGGGTGTTTGAGGGTCGTAGAGGTGAATTAGTGGAGGAAATGGGGGAGATAATTGAAATATAAGCTGTATAGAATCCCTTTCATCTGGAAGGATATATTACACTATAATGATGGTACTTACTGGATGGAACCTTTGAAAAAGGTTTGTTGACATTAGAGGAACACTTCCGATGTTACTACCATTTTTAGGATAGATACAATAAAAACTATAGACACAATACATATGACACATATTATATTTACAATACATTAATTGATGACTTACTACATAAAATCACACATAATAAAATCTAAAATATATATATGAGTAGTGTCCGTGGAAAATTATTTACGTTACATAATAGTATAAAACATGATAACAACATCTTCATTGAAAACTTATATAAAATGATCAAAAAGTTCATTATTATATAACATTGAATGTGATATTTTGAGGACATACACAAGAATGAGGTGGGCCATAAAGCCTAGAAACAGAAGAAAAATGGAATAAAATAGAGATAATACTACATGATAGTCAATATTAATATCGATGGATCATAAATAGCGACTTGAATAATAATGAGTGAAATATAATGATATTCACAACATGGGAATTGTGGAAACAAATTAAAACAATACAACATTATCGTAGGTTACAGACAAAACCACCAAAAAATAATGGTGGAAAATGTCCTAAAAAGTAATCTGGAAGAATACCTATATCATCATTATGTTTCATTGTACTCAGCATTACCTGATGCATTGGAGCACTATATAGATCACAAGACACCTTTCACTTTTATTTAACTCTCATTCTTAAGTGTCCCACATATATCATACAACATGGAATCATTCATCATTATATTTTATTCTATGATAAAGGATTTAGGATTAAATTTATGAATGTCACAAATCAATGTGGTACATGGGTATAATGGTGAATACCATTTATAGAAAATGAGTGTGGTATTCACTATACAATTGATTTGGCATAGGAAATCATGTTGAAATTTCCACAGTATAACAACACCATTTAAAAATTTATATACTGTATTGATAGGAGTGAATGCCCTATAACTATATTTGGATATAAAATTGGAAGTATTGGGTACATGTAAAGTAGTTTTTATACAAAATGAATTGGAAAATGAAATAAAATGTTAAAAAATAATCTTTCATGATGAGGAGAATATAGAGGAACCCTTAAATTAATGTGTGACTCCAATGGATTTGCAATGGCTTCATTAGAGATTGGGGTAAAATTGGATTTACTCTATAGAGTGTCTGTAATAATATGGATGTGATATAAGAAGTTTGAGTGAATTGAAATGAGATCATGGGTGGGTTTATAGGAGAAATGTGGGGTATTTGTTTTTTATTTAGGTTTCGAAGTCTAAAAAAATCCAAAACCTCAAACCATACTATGGTTTTTGGCCATCTTTTCATCCAAATGGGCGTCTATTACAATATTTTGTTTATGAAAATCTCCGCAATTATTAAAATATTACCTTTGGTGATGATGATGTGGGACACACTACTAATAAAATGATTTTCAAACATTAAAATATAACCATTATTAGTATCATTGGAAAAGACATTAAAAATATATATCAAATAAATTGAAAATCACATTATATAAAATGGAAACATATACTTGGTCTTTTTTTCCTTTATTTTATTTATTAGAACACTTTTGGGTCATTATAATGTTATAATACCCAATGTATATTAATATGGTATTTAATTTTTACCAAAACATTCATTCGTTTCAAAAAATTATTAAAGATTCACTGTTAGATAATTTCAACATTAATATTCCAAATTTGAAGTTAATTTTATCTAAATAATTTTCTAAATAGTTTAATTGTAACTTTTCAAATAAAAATCGACATTTATTATGAAATCAAATGTTATTTTATGACAATAACAGTTTTTTATAACCTTAAAAAATAATGTTTGACTTCATAACAACTATAGTGTTATTTATATTTTATAAAAATAATTTTAAAATTGTTTTGAAATAGTTATTATTTAAAAAATAAAGTAATTCATCAAAATATATTTCTTAATTGAATTTGATTATTAACCAAAAAACAATTTGTACTTTATTTGATCAAAAAAATATTAAAAATTATCAAAATTAGGATGAAATTAATGTACATATACATATTGATATGATCTTTATACACATCCCCTTAAAACACTAGAATAATCCCTATGAGTCAGGTGTTTGATGGTGGGACTTTCATGGGAGGTTTAGCAAACATGGTTTGGGACGTGATCTCAATGAGCTTGGAAAACAACCATAAATTTCTTTTATAATGATTTAGTTGAGGGATCTCAAATTGGGAATGGTCAAGATAAAAGTCTAAAATTATTATCTTCCTTGTATTCCTTGATAAATGGCCTTTATACGGTAGAATCATGCTAGTTTAGACCGTAATTATTTTTCCTATGAGAGTTGATTTGTTAAAACCCAATATTAATAATAATCATGTGATCAATATTCAATGGATATATTAGAAACTCTAATGATACTAAAATTTATTTTAAATACAAAAAACAATATAAGATTATGTGTTTTTCTATAACCACATTAATTAATATGATATTAAATTAATTAAAAAATAAGGTTATACTATTTATAATACATATGGTCATTATGATCTTTCTATATTTAGAAGTTATAACCTAAGAAGTTTCATATCACACACTAAAAAAATTAGTGTAAAATTGTCTCATCACTTCCTCCAGTTTCCGCATTTCTTCTTCAAACTATTGGTTTCTCCATAAGCAACTAACAATGTTTATTTTCTTATTTTGAAGAAATGTGTCTCTGTGATCTAAGATCTTCCAAGGATTATCCTCTTTGGAAAATCGTATTCCAATGGTATGAAATCATGTTTGACGACCTGTCAGGGGTTTGGTATGTACTTACTAAATATGTATACGTGGAATACATTATATACATGTGATATTATTGGTGGGAGTGATAGTCTAAATGCAGTAACTCTGAGGCAATCAAGTATCTCAAAGGGTCCTATGTATCTCTGATTAAGAATTCCGTTCCCACCAAATCTCATCACTTTCATCCATGATGATATGTTGAGAAATAGCATGTCTCAAAAAATAAGCTCTAAGTATCATCAAATTTTATCAATAATACTATTTTTTATCATGAGTTTCCTTGATTTTCCGATAAATAGTTTAACCATTTCAATCAATTCATTAGAAATTTCAGGACCTAGATTTTTTATACCACAACATCATACCAACATACAGATTTTCTATACTTCTTCCAATAGAGGGATTCTGAGGGATCCATTTTTATGAAATTATGGATACTATTATTGTTTGATAATTTTAACACATGATGATGTTGATTAAATCCTCCATTAAAGACAACTTATCCTGATCTTGACATGTCCTCAACTATCCTGTTTTTTCATTTATATTGACCATTAATTTGTGGGTGATAATCCATATTGATGTTCAGATTTGTGTTTTGAGAATGTTGGAGACTATTCCAGAACATGTATGTGAATCTCAGATCAAGATTGAATACAATCGATAGCAGTACTCCATGAATCCTTACACATTACTTGATTTATGTTAATGCGAGATTATCCAATGAGAAATCACCTCGAATCACCATGATTTGTGATGTATATATTTTACGATCCACTACAAACGAGATAGCATTAGTTCATGTAGATGTATTTGAATTTATAGTGAAAAATAACATGTTTATGGTTTTACATTTCCAAGTAGGTAAGGGTAATGGTTGCATCACCACCTTTAAATTTTTCCATTACACCTTCACATACTGACATATAAGACATATGGATGTTTGTCTTTGATATCCTTCTTCATATTTTCCAAAAAATAGTTTTCTTGGAGATCTTGATACGTCATTTTGCATCTAGAATAAATAGAGAAGGTTGAGCATTGTGTATCATCCAAAAACACATTCATTAACTCTGGATTTTATGGTATACATAATCTCAAACCAAATCTCACAACTCTTCATAATTTACACTAATCTATTAGGAGTTTCCTTTAATTCTTGATTTGAATTTCTTCTGAATTCCTCCATAATTTTATAGGGAATACTTTAAACATTACAAAAGTGATGGTTGAGAAATAATTTCCAATATGATTGGTGATGTTCCTTCTATTATCAATCCCATTTCCTTACTTTTCAAATCCAATAAGATTGGATCCCCCTCAATTATCATTAATGATATAATTTCTGGATCCTATGTACTTATATAATCTTCCACATTATTCTCTTTCCTAGGATTTTAATGAATTGAGAATTCATAATCCTTGCTAAACTGTAAACATATTCATTGGAACATAATTAGATCTTTCTTCATGATTATTTATTTGATGATTTTTTATATATTTATTTCACACATATCACAAATCATATAATTAGGAATCTTTTTTAAACATAATATCACTGTATCAAACTCCAAATCATTTTTGGGTTGTTCTTCTTCTGGAATTTCAAATTCCTTGAAGCATATGATATTAATTTTTCATTCTATATTAACATAACACCCAATCCCTTCTTCATGGAATAACTATATACCAAGAAAATAAATCCACTTTTGGGTAGTCTGAGCACATGTTCAGTGATAATCCTCCTTTTCCATCTCTTAGAATCTCTCTTCACATTCAACATTCGAAGACAACATGACTCCCTTATATGTTATCTGGGTAATTATGATTTTCAAACATGAGAAATATCAATAAAATTAGAGATAATACCCAGTTAACTGAAGAAAACTATGGATATATTTCATAGATGATGGACTCATAAAAAATTCAGCTTCCTTTATATTTGAAGGGTTAATATATATACAATTTCTTGTGACGATATTCCACAATAAAGAGTCTTATTTCAACTAGAACTCACATTTTCTATACATTTCTTGTGATTATCCTTTTACATGGTCTTTATCACAGTACTTATATTATCCTCATGATCAACATTAATTTTTGAGTATATTATAATATCATCTATAAATATTACATCAAATTTTTGAAGGAAATATATTATAATTCTATTCTTCAAATCAATGAAGATTGATGGAGAATTAATGAGTCTGAATGGAGTTACTATGAAATAATAGTTCCCATTCCTTGAATGAAAATAGTTTTCAGGATATCCTCATTCTTCAACCAAACATGGTAATATCCTGGCCAAAGATCCAATTAGGATAAGTATTGTGATCCATTTAGTTGATTGATGAAGTCACCAATTCTAGGTAATGGAGAATTTTCATTTAACATGACCTCGTTAGGCTCAAGATAGTCAATAGAAAGCAAAATTGAGACATCCTTCTTATTTATGAAGAGAAGGGAAGTACCCCATGGTGAAGCACATCGATGTATGAGACCGTTATCTAGATTATCATGTAGTTTATTATTCATATCATTTATTTCCACAATTGACATTATATATGTATTATTGGATAGTATCAATTCCCTAGGTATAATCTCGATGAAAATTTCAACTTATCAGCTAATAAGGATAACAAAAATTCCTTGGAAAAAATCTTTGAGGATTCCCTAACAATAAGTACACCATAGAGGATCATTATTTCCATAGACTTAAACATTTTATCTATATTTTTTACCTCATATGGAAATAATTTCAATGATCGAAATGGTGGTGATAAAGAATATTGATCCCTATACTTCAGATTTTATATTACCGGATGTCTATTCGCAATATGAAGAGTTATTTCCTTCCTAAAGAAATTTATATTGGATTTATATTGGGAAATCCAATCCAAGCACCCAATGACATTAAATTCCTCCAAAGGGATTATGACTTGTTGTTATGGGATGTTCAACTAAAAAATGTTTATAAGGGGAGTTATGTACATCTATTTGAGCAAATAACATATTTCTCATTTCCACTGCCTCTTTAATTCCATGATTTGTGGCGGTGTTCGAATATTTATACTAAACATTCCTGATTTCATGGAATGCATATAACAGGAATAAAAAATATAATTAATTGTTATTGAATGAATAACTATCATACATTTCAACACTTCCTTTTCGGGATCCACTGATGTGGTTGCGATAGAAAATAGAACACATTGATGACTCAAGGGTTTTTGGTTGCCTCTAAAAACCCTTTCCTAGGTACATAGATTGGATAGGTACTTGGATACCTGTTGTTGAAACAATGAATGCCATGACGGTTAACCAGGGCATTCATTTCCTCTTCCTTATTAGTGGGTTTCACCTGTTGATAATCAATATCCAGTTACCCTTCTCTTCCACACATAAATCATTGCAATATTCCCCTTATAAAATTCTTGTGGTTCTTCATTCCACACCTTTGACAAGTGGGTGTTGAAATATAATTGCACTATTAGATTTATCAATTGGGCTTTCAAAATCAAACCCCACTTTCAATATTTTTTCCCCATGATTCCCATTAGATTCAATGATCTCCATTTTGATTTTGAGGGATCATCAGGCAAATTAATCATAGCTATCGAAGTCATGGATCCCAGGGATTTTCATACGCTAGTTTCTATCCATCCAAAGAATCGTTAACCCTTAAATTAAGGGGTAAAGACAAAATACAAGGCCTATTGTGATTGTATTGTGATGTTTTCCTCATATATCTCAATTTATTTTTAATTTTTTTCATGAGTTCTAGGAATTCAATTTAGATTTTTTAGAGTGTGTGAGGAAAATAATTATCAAAATACATTTTTTTGGAATTCCTTCTACTCTATTGGATTGATTTCTTCCTCAAGCATCATATTTTTTTCAATGTCAACCACTGATTAGATTTACCATTAATGGGATAAGTAGCACATAGAACATTAAATTTTTCGAAAAATTGAAGGATAGAGATGAACATTTAAATTTAGTTGATCATTTTTCACAAAATTAAGATACCATGTGATCCATTTAATTTCAAAATCCTTTGTCACATTAAGCTTTAAACTAAGTGTTTTTCTGTATTGGGGGGGGGACACACTCTTCTTTATCTAAGATTCTGTTCAGATCCTGAGTCAGTAGAGAGTGAATTTTCATGATGTTCACAATTATTACTCCCATTAGGTTGGGAATCTCATTCGGGGTTGTCAACACATTCACCTTCACATCAGTTGTTTAAATTATTCTCCATATTTTTACCTTAGTCTATAATAAAAAGAAAACTATAGATGATTATTTTTATCATTCTAAAGATAAAAATATGAATCAGATGACATTAATGGGATAACATATAAATTACATGTATTTACATAACATATAAAGTTTGAGGCTTAAATATATGTTTTCCATGTACTATTTCCCAAAATTTACACTTAATGGTGTTTTTGTTCCCTAAATAATGTTTCATAATGAGATAGTGAATTTACCAAAGCATATCCCACACTAGTGTCATAATAGGTATATCGTAAGGCCCATTATCATGTATAAGTTTACCCGGAGTTAGGCCCCAAACACCTTGTTAGATTTTTTACTCATTGGTACATCTATACTAGAACCATGTCCACCAGTAGATTCAAGATAGGTATCTAAATCCTTAATAAGACACTTATAATTTACAGAGCCAAATTTAGGGTTATTTTTTTATACGTAGCTTTATCCCTAAGGATTTCACTAGATATTTATATTCATAATCTCAAAAATATGTAAACATATCCTATGATACCAATAATTAGAACATGTATATTTATTATACTTTAATAAATTAATTATTACATAAAATAAAATTGAATACACACCAAAAGATTGAAATATCAATTATCTTTAAGAAATTAGGTACATTACATAACAACATAAAACAATATTACCAACATGTTTACTGAAAACTTATTTGACATTAAAGAAATTTTACTTCATACATAACAATACATGGGATAACATAAGGTCATACAAAACAAAGGGGTGAGATATAAAGCCTAGTAAGAGAATATACATGGAATAAAATGAATAGAATAATTAATGTTTGATAATAGACATATCAATGGATTATAAACAATAACATGAATAATAATGTGTTATATATAATGATAATCATAACATGGGAAACGAGGTAACAACTTATAACACTGCATAATTAACATAGGTCACGGGTAAAACATCCATGAAATCATGTTAAAAAATTCCCCATAATATAACTGGGATCACTCCCTATTCCAACATGACATATCGTGATAAAAAAAGTACACAATTCATTGGTTTGCTATATAATTTCAAGCACGCCCGTCACATTTCTTCCATTCTCATGTTTATGTGTGTCAAAAAGATCATTTCACATAGATTAATTCATAATCATATTTTATTATATAATAATGCATTTTGGAATAAATTCATGTATTTACCCTATAAAATTAGTATTTATTTATAAAGCTGAAAAGCTTTGATAGAATATGGGTATGGTATTTACTTCACAATTTATTTGGCACGAAAAATCACGGTGCAATTTTGCTAGAATAATTTCCTTAATTAAATGTTAAAAAAATAGGATGATGAATGTGGAACGGGTTAGTCATAAAATTTTCACAAAAGTATCAGTATATGTGACATGGAATGAAATGTCCCATCATACATATTTTTTAATATATGAAATACAACAAAAAAATAAACATTAAAAATGAGGAGAATTTAGAGGATCCCTTAATTGAATGCTTGAATCCAAATAATTGGGATGGGTTTATTAAGAGCATGAGGGAACCATGGAGGAATTTAGGGTGTGAATAAATGAATAAGGAAATGCTCCAACAATTTTTTGTTAAAATAAATGGGTTATTGTGTTGGTTTATATTGGAAATGAGGTAGATCTCTTTATTATAAAGGATTTCTATTCTAGAAAGAAAAATATCCAAAAATGAAAACTGTCCCATGGTATTTTCCCATTTTTTCTGAAAATTGTTATTGGATTACATTATTTTATAAGTCTACGGTATGATCTTATAAAAATATTACCCTTGGTTATGTGGCAGCGAGTTGCACTCTTAATAAAATTATTTAAAAAATTTAAAAAATATCAAAAGTATTGGAGGATTCATAATGGATTTATAAAATAAATAATATAAACAAAAAATCACATTATATTAATGGGAAAAAATAAATTTTTTCGTGGATACAATTTTTTGTTTTTATTAAACTACTTTTTGTTTCCACGTGATGTCATGATATACAATGTATATTAATATGTTATTTAAATTTTTTCTGAAAATCGTACTACCTAAATAAATTATGAAAAATTCACCATTGGTTATTTTTGATCTTCTTATTCCAAAAATAATATTCATTTTATTAAAATAATATTCAAATTATGTCACTTTTACCTTTTTAATGAAAAACTAACATTAATTGAGAAATGATGGGGTTTTGGACAATAATAGTTTTT
Source organism: Viscum album (assembly GCA_963277665.1). Taxonomy (NCBI): domain Eukaryota; kingdom Viridiplantae; phylum Streptophyta; class Magnoliopsida; order Santalales; family Viscaceae; genus Viscum; species Viscum album. The sequence continues at coordinate 436,900,893 of OY728161.1, forward strand.
AAACGCTTATAATAATTACCTTTTATTTCAATAAATAATAGGATCATTTTTATTTTCTAAAAATTATTTAATAAAAATTATTTCATTACAATTTGTTTTATTTTAAAAATACATTAATTCATTAAAATAGATTTATTAATTGAATTTAATATTAACCAAATTTTAAGTTTTTTTTTCAATCAAAACAAAAAACATTAACAATGTAATATTAATTGGTTGGATATAATTTACATATTAATTTTTATAGGATATTGATACAAATAACTTTAATAAAACATCATATTTCTAATCTGTATGGTGTATGATTGATGGACATTTGTGGGGCAGTTTGGCAAACATGGTTCGCTCTATGATCTCGATGAGCTTGAACTTATCCCATAAACTATTTAGCTCATGATTAAGCTATTGCATATCATCTTGGGCTTATTTATGGGATACCCCTAGAAATTATATCTTCCTAGGAAGTTCCTAAAAGTGGGATTTATATGGTATGACATGACTGGTTTGGGCCATCACTTCCTTTTTCTATGTAAGTTGGATTTGATAAAACCCTATATTTATACAAATCATGTGATCACTATTGGAGGAGAATATTATCGAAGATAATGATTCATAATAGTATATTAAATACAAGAAAAAAAATTATGGTTTTTTATAAACATATTTTATAATAGAAAATTTATATAAAACAAAAAGAAGGGAATTTTATTTATAACATTTCAGGTCATTACAGTTTAGTCCATTATATGTTGGTTGAGTTATACGGTGTAGAGAGATAGGTTACGACATGTAGACTCGAGTTGAAGTTTTTGGTGGTTCTACCAATTTAGAAAACCCCTATAACACAGGGTTTGGCTAAGGTATAACCTTCTTCTTAGAGAATGGGATCTATGATATAGTTATTTACTTTATTTCTTTGTCCTCTTCCCTGATTATATGATCTATTATGGGGAGTTAAAATTTTCCCTCTTACATATCGTTGAATAGGAATATTTGTGTCTGTTCTATTTCCTTAGACAATACACTTTTCTAATATCATCGTTTCTATATAGTGGTGGGGGAGCTTTATCATGGTCCTCTAATTCCTAATTTTAATATAATTTCTTAGAACACTTACAAACATTTATTTTACTAATATTCTACTCCAATACACTTTTATCCTGAGGGATATTTTTTATGACCATTTAATAAAATATTGATTGGGTTAAACTAACACCTTCTATAGGTTGATCTGTGATATTTCGAGGTGAGTGCATCCAATTTTCTGATGGTTTTTTATTATATCAGTCATTTTCCACTATTTATTTCATTAAATTCTATAGTTTTTTTATTCTTAATTCCTAAGGTGATATTAGATATTTTTGGTTCTTTCCTAGAAATTTTTGTTTTTACACTATATATTCTTCATGGTATTAGTGATCAAATATTTGTGTTGTTATTAAATTATCTATTAAGTAACATAGAAAGCCTTGTGGTTGATGATTTTATTTGTATACATTTATTATAAGTAATAACATAGTGTAATCATGTGTCATATATTTTTGTAATGGTGTTCATAAACTAAATAATGAATTAAATATGATATAAAAATAAATTTTTTATGGTTGTAGCGATCAAATGTTTTTCCACTTTGATAATTGCTTTCCTCGTGAATTATTTAATAGTGTTAAATATATTTTTATAGTTTATCATGTGTGTTATAATTCATTTGGAATGATAATTTTAGGAGAATTTTTAATGAATGTAATGTCAGTAATATTATTCTATTATATATAATTAAAGAGGTCTATTTAATGAATATATTGATTCTTATACTTTTATAAAAATAAAATGTTGTTTTATGAATGAATAATTAAAATTTTCTGACACCAATTCTAAATTAAACTAGAAAATATTCTAGAAATAATGTATATATAATTTATATCTTTTGTAAGAAATATTTAGGTTACCAATTGTTATAAAATATATGAAATAAATTGGATAATCAATAAGGGGAAAAATTCTCTTTAATAAGGTTAATGTTTGGTTCTTTAGAAGAATATATGTCTAAAAGGGATGGATTCCTTGTTTTTAGATAATTTATTACCTATTTATTTTTTTATATTCCTTCTATGTATTCTCCAGGTGCGATCATTTCTATAAAATGTGATATGATATTAGGATGGATGATGGTTTAGTGAGATGTGGGTTTGGAGGCCCGGGTTTATTGTAGCAGTCAATACCTATAATGGAGATATTCCTGGTGATATATGTGGTGGATTTAGGTACTACACTAGGATTCATGGAATTAGACGAATCAAAGGTTTCCCATTGTTTTATTTGAATTTTTATTCTTTCTTGTGGATAAATCTGTTTAAAATCTATATTCCTATGTTTCTTGTTCACCCAAATTTCTTTCCATTATAATTGATGTGGATGTTTTTCGTGGTTATAGATCTATTTTATGACAAAATTTGATGATTTATAGAGTACCATGAATTATGGAATTGGAATTTTAAATAAATGGTTTGACCCATGGGGTTAGCAATTGTGCGGAGGCTAATGTTGTTATTATTGAGAAACTGTCAACTCATCATGATTTTTCATTGAGTTCATATATTACATTTTTTGGGTATTGAAATTTAAATGAACGTTGTAATTAATGGACAATTAATTAATAAATATAATGTTAAATTTTAAAATTAAATATATATTTTATTATTCTCTTTAAATTGATGTGTTTTGTAGAATATCTAGACATTAGAAATAGGTTAAGAGTGTCCATGTGATGTTATATGCATTAGAGCCTAAAACTTCGTTAAGGCTCATAGTGTGTTTGTGTGAAATATTATGTCCCACGTGCATCATGATTTAATATTCTGCTACTACCAAGTTGAAAATGAGACTACGATTTACCATAATTTAGGTAAATATTTTTTCCAACATAAAAGTTAGCGAGGACTAGATGACTGACTAACCTTATTAGCCACAATGTGTTATCTTTGTTGTATATTGTTCTGGTATAGACACTGGTTATCTTTCAAATATCATTTTGTAGATAGATGTTATGTCATTTTATAATTTTTCCAAAACAAGTATCTCATGATATATTATCTTAAAGATTATAATAGTCATGACGTGTATGGGATGTGATGGATTTTTGTAAAATACCCTGTGTATGGACTATAAGGGATTGATGTATAATACTAAATGTATGATACATGACACATGAGCTGTGGTGGATCTTTAAAACAACTTAGTTACTATATAAATATGAGGAATGAGATGATGAGGTATTGTGAGGCATGAGATGCATGTCATCATACTTTATCCCAGTATTTTTGTTATCTTCTTTTGGAGATAGATGGTTCGGGATGTTCAACATTGGAGAAAGGTTGAAAACCTATTGGAAAGTGCTAATGGAGTTCCATCTTTTGATATTATATTATAATATCAATTATATGAATTTCATGGTGAGTAATATCCATGGTTAATTTTTTTACATTGTATAACTATTTACAAGATGATTTATCTTCACATTTTATTCCTTGGGATTTAGTATACTTTCATTACCTTTTCCACAAGAGGATATAGGTTCGATGATACTCAGTATACATGTTACGCTCACCCTACAAATATATATACTCATTTTTAGGTCACCAATAGTAGGTAACAGATGTAGATGGATATTACTATCTCATGGTTTCCTAGTAGCTATTTTGGATTCATGGTCTTTGCCGAATTTTTCAAATGGTATATAAAGTTTCCCTTAAAATTGTTTCAGCTTTTATGAAATAGGATGCATGTACATGAGATTTATTTTACATTATACTGAATTTTATTTTATATTTTAATTTTATAATACCTTATTTATTATTTTATTTTAAAGGGTAATTTCTCACAATTTTATGTTTGATATACCTTCAATTATTTTCACCACCCAATAGTCTATAGTAGGTCAACTATGGGAGTCATTATCACCCTTATCTCACTGTCGACCTACCAGGGGAACCATTAGGGGGAGGGGCCATGAAATTTCTTGTATCCTTATGGTCCTTAAAAGTATTTTGTGAACCACTTTTGGTGTTTTTTTATCATTCAATACATCCAAAATAAATACATAGTGGGTCAAACGGAAAGCATAATAAGATTCAAAATAAATTTATTGATTTTGAGTTTTAAAACATATCAGGCCCTATGAAGAGATCAAAATAATATCTCATTTTAAATTATCACATGGAAATATATAATTAAAAAATTATTCACATTTAGAATAATAACTCTTAACTTTTTATACGTATTATTTTCATCATTTATTTAGTGTATATTATGAAAAATATATTTTTGAATGAAAATTTAATATTTAATATTCAATGCCTTTTAAATATTTATATGGGAGAAAATATTTGAGTAACTGAGTTAAATATTATCATTATTATGTTATTCATTTATTCATAACCTTTTTTCTAATCTCCTTTCACATTTTCAAATTAATTTTCATAATGTGTTTTAAATTGACATGTTTTAATATGAAATAAAATATGATATCATTGGTTAAAATAATATAGATTCAAATATTCTTACTACATTAATCATAAATCTATTCATAGTTGTGAATATTATCAGATTATTCCAATTTGGGTTCCTTATTTACAATTTTTAAATTAAATCAAAAGGATATTTGTATAATTATTCCATCTAATGGGACATATGGGCCACACAAGAAGGCCCATCCAATCTGTGAGTATAACTGGACTATCCATGGAACAAGATTTTATATCCTCAATGTAAAATAATTTTTTTATTAATATCGATAATATGTTCTTGAATATCTATCCACATCATGGAAAAATATTTTATTGCCCAAATTCACAAAATGGGGACCAACATATTCTTTGATGGTCATCCAAAAATCTTATCTAGGGATTTAAAACAAAACACATTTCATGGCTTTTAACCTAATAAAATTGAAAATTTGTGTTGAGAATATGAGGTTTTAAAACCATGATATAACACCCCGAACCCAGTTACCTAGATTCGGTTCATTATTGTGTATCATTGGCATGATCACTAAAGAACAAGTCTTGAAAGACTGATTATTTTAGGAGCCTTGGAAACACTAGATACATTCATAAGTATTACATGACATCATAAAGTAAAACAAAACTACAACAACATCTGTTCTTGATATCCCCTCATACTATCCCTGCAGGTCATTCAACATATACTTCATCACATCCTGGAAAAATTAAAATATTGAAAGGGGTGAGCTCAGATGCTCAGTAAGGATAACAATATAGAAGATGCTTTCATAAATAAACATTAACATTTAAGGCAATGTATAACTTAAACAAAACCCTTTTAAACTTGAAATTCAGCATAATATGGAAAAAATAAAATAAAATAATGCCATTTACTTATTCACATGGATATTATACTAGTTGAATAATCACATTCAATATCAATAACCACATTAATAATGATGGAATCCATAGTGCCAGAATATCATAACCATGTAAGCAAGGCCTCGTGCAAAGAATAAAAATAAGATTTTGTCAAAGCCTCGTGCCAAGACACTATTTTGTCTCATGAGACCTACCGATGCATTGAGGAGCTATATCGGGCTCCACCCATCACTTATTAAGTCCAATGCATTCCTCATATGAACAGGTTTAAACATATCATAAACCAAAACATAATCGTATCACATAAAACATGCTTAAAGGAAACATAACATTTCCACATTTAAATCACAAGATATAAATACAAAAAATTTATATAATAAAACCATTTTCAATACCAAAATAAAAGAAAATTAAAACATGGAATTTATTTCTCATTTTATAAAAAGTTATGGCTTGTAGAGGAAGACAAAACTCAAATAATGGTCATGACGATGGAGAAGTCGTTGTCGCCGCATACGTACGACAAGAAAAACATTCCTTTTTTTCATTTAGTAAAACACTTCGTATAAAAATATTCCTCTTGAATAAATGTAAAAGTCAAAGGGGTTTATACACTATATAAAAGAAATTTGTGTATAAAACAAAATATGCCTCAATTAATAGAGGTTGAGAGGAAGTCCCTTACAAAGATCATTTTTTAAATAAAATAGATCTATTATGTGTATTCACTATAAGTACACATAAAGAAAGTACAAATAAAATATAGGACATAATAATATCATGACATAATTTGAAAGTAGGAGATTAACCCAAAGAACAGAAATTGGGTTAAAAAGTTCCCTTACCTCGTGTCCGACTTGACTCGATCATTCTTTAATATCCTAAATAATAAACTATAGTTAATTTCTACTTTCTTAAGAACATTTTTCAAGTTAATTATTCCTCTTATAACACTTATTACCATGTTATAAACATTATCTAATTATTTATGTTAATAACGGCCGTTTTGACGATCTTTGGTACTTGAGTCAAAAATAACTTCTTATAATTACAAGATGTTCATGTGGTAAAATATCCATTATATCCAGAATTATATTCATGATGTTGAAATAATATATATATCATATATATCCAGTATATACATGCATTTATAATATTACATAATATTTAGAGATATGAAATGAAATGCACCGTTCATGGGGACGGTAGGTCGTACGAACGCATGAACGCTAATTTCATTACTTTTTCATATTTAATGGAATTAAAAATAAATGAAATATATATGTGTATATTAATTACAGTATAATATATATGATATATAGGTCACATAATAAAATTAATTTCATTCTTTATACATTCCATGTATTGCATGAACGAGTCACATCACTTGAGGGGGCGGTAGTCCACACTTCCTCAAATGAAATTATCGCATTTTCACAACATGCAAATCAAAAAGGTATGTCTTAAATGTAAAATACAGAAGAATATAGAAGAAATAAATATAATATATATCTTAAATAAATATAGTGCCATCATAATGGCCACCATGAGAGGTGGTAGGAGAAGATAGAACAATCATCGTTTCGTGAGGCAGTAATTCGCCATCAACGGAAACAGTATGTTCTTTAAACATTAGACAGAGGTGCATGTAAGTGTACCTCGAATAATTATTTTAAAAACATCATATTATATTGAAGATACAGTTTTTGTTAAAAAATAATGTAATAAAATTATTTTAGGGGGTTGGAGAAGCCAAATAAAACAAATGAGAATAAGTGAAGACATTACCTTTAAATCAGGTAACTCTTTTTGATTTGAGCCAAAGGTTTCCTTGGGAATAATTCTTCTCAACGTGAGGCTTCTATGTGTAAGAGAGGGAAGCTGAGAGAGTATTTGGGCAGAGTTTGGGCGAGCCAAATGGCATGAAGTTGTGAATAAGGTGGTAGAGTTGGGGGCTTTTCATAAGAGGGGAAGAGGGGCACTCTAGGAAAGTCATGAAATGTTACTTTATTATATAATGAGTTTCGGATTTTAAAGGTCCCACAGTTATATATTTATACGATAAGGTGATAAGGGTTCGAAATATACTCATCTAATAGGATTTTGACAAGTGTAAATTTTAGATTTTACATTATCTTTTCATTTTATTTAAATCGTTAATTAACGAGGTAATCAATGCATCATCATGGTGTCATAAATAATTTAATTTATATAATGTCTAAAAATTATAAAACAAATATCATGATTTAGGAAATCTTTTTTTCTTTACAATGAATATTTATAGTCGAAAATATAACTTATATAACCCCATGTAATAATTGTTTTAGTAAAACAACACATGTTTGTAACAATTTTATTTTTACATTAAATAAAACGTTATTAATGTCATTTTATTACTCAAGTGGCTCCATGGGGTCCCCAAGTTGACCCATGGATTTTCTTGGTCGGAAATGACTCATCCAATAAGGGTAGGACAAGTGTAAAGGTAAATTCATATTATTAAAATATTATATTTTCCTTAAATTACAATAATTACCTTTAATCGCGATTAATAAAAATTAAAAGTTAATATTCACCGAAAATTATTATAATCCCATTGAATGACATTTTACTTCCTAATGACAATTATTTATGTTGGATTTTGTAAATTCAAATCACATAGGTGGTAAATTTTCATTTAAACGAAAAATCAGTTTTTAACTACCACTTAGTGGTTTCACAATTCATAAAAAATTGAAGTTTTTTAGAACAATGCCAAAATTTCACCCTAATATATAATTCATATTCTGAGTTCAAAAATGATGTCTATTTTCCAAAATTCCAAATATATAAGTTGAATTAATTAATTTTATAATTAATTCCCGCTGTCACAACAAATAGCATGTTTTTAAGAAACAATATATATCAAAAGATTGACAATTGTTTATGTCCAATTTCAAAGTGAAATTAATTATAATGACCACCATTGGATAAAATGGTAAAAATATATTCTAATTATACTTTAAAACCACCTAATAAAATAATTTATCACTATAATTTATTTTTATTAAAAAAGTTGTTTTTAAGTATTTTTCACTATTCATAAAAAATTGGAAGTTCTCAGAAAAATACCAAAAATAAAACATAGGCTAATTTCTATATTTCAAATCCAAAAATGAAGTCCATTTTGAAATATAAAATATATATAATTTTAAAAAGTGGGTATTACTATTCATAATGGCTATTTTTATTGGTCGCGGTGTGTTAGAATCTCGAACTTTCATACAATGCAAGCTATTATATTATTGAAAGAGAAGCGTATCGTGGAAGCTCGGGGTGTTACATTCTCCCCTCCATCATTAAATTGTGACCTCGCAATTTGAAATCTTTCATTGATAATAAAGGGTTGAAAATAGAAAATAACTTTGTGGAAAACCCACATCAGAAATAAGGTTAATAAAATATAGCCTTAATAAGAGGGAAAGGGAAATGAAAAAGTCACCACGAAATTATGATCTCGATAAGGAGAAAATTGCTGGAAATTAAAGACATATAATTGGATGAAAAACGTAAATATTTTTAGAGAGTGATTGAGGTCATCAATCACAAACAAGTGTAAAATTAAGGGCCTCAAAGCCTTCAATCTCTGTTGATTCTAAATATTATCAGTTCAAAAAGACATAAGGTATTAGGATAACACATTTTTGGTTTTAATATCCCTTAACTAAAGTATAAAATTTAATTTATTCATATAATAAGAGATATGTATATATATATATATGATTGACAAGTAGAGTTTCATCCATCAACTAATTTCTACCACAAACTAATCTTTCACTCAAAAAGATAACAGAACTCAAAAATATTATATTTATCCTAATCATACAAGGTTCAAAATATTAACACATACTATTTAGATTAGGAAAACTCTTTTGTAATAACCAGGGACTTCCTATAGGGTAGTGGTAGGCAATAAATTCTTGTCACACTATGGGTGTGGCTTCAATTCCTACAGCTTTGTCCAACGCAACGGGTTATCCCCTGACTTGCAGGTTGTCCTTTTCTTAAAAATATAGTATTATAATATTCCAAAAATATTCTTCAGAAATGTTTTAAACATAAATAATACTCTCCAAAGTTAATCTTAATCCATTCTAACCTTTATAGTTAACCAAAATACATATGTCCAACTCACAGTCCAAATTTTATAAGGAAGGTAAACATAATGGAGATCATTTTTTCAACGTAACAACATGTGAACATCTTCATCATGTATTATTTTAAAACACTACATCATCCTGAATAACCATAAATCCTTATTGATTACATTAATTATCCCTTATTCATTATAGAATACTAGATATATTCCTTTTATAAAAAAATGTATACAAATCATTAATCAGTTTCAAGGAAGTTAAGAATATCCAACATAATTTATCCAAATCAATCATGTATTCTTCCAAATTCACTATCTCGGTATCAGAACCATATTATGGTTTATCTTTCTATCAACCATATATTTTCCAAAAAATTAACCTGCTGTGGAGTCACGTTTCATGGTTCCACATAATCTCAAGTACTTGATGAAATAGTACTGTAGTATAATCCTTATATACTCCATAATTATTATAACCAGTAAATCATTGATACAACACTCAAATGATAAAATTCGTTAATAACAACAAAAGAACTCTAATCATTCCTCCTCATCTATGATAGTATCATTACATGATTATTATCCAATAACATATTTTGGGGTATAATCTGATGATTTGGACATTGGTATGCATAGTGTCCCCACTCCTTGAAGATGAAGCATTGTACATTTGAATCCTTTTTCTTACCCTTGCAGTCACGCACTTGGTGTCCTTTATCTCCACACTAATAACAAACTCCCATTCCCTTCAGGCAAGTTCCAAGGTGTTTCTTCCCACAGTTATCAGATATTGGAAAATTATATTTTCCCTCATCCATTTATCCATCATTCTCTCTTCTATCCTTTTCTTCTCTTTCTTCCCTTGAAAGCTATAAGACTCAGAGAATTATTTATTTATGTTTTTAACACATGATGCTATTTCTTCATATGCTGAGAACACATGGGAGACAATTTCCCTTCTATATGTTGGCTTAATACCATGAAAGATATGATCCTTCTTACTCTTTGGATCATACGTATTTATGGAGTTCACATTCCTTCTTATGAGCGCCATTTCTATAAAATGGCATAAAGTAAGTTAGTTTATGAATTTCAATGAAGAATACCAAACTTGTAAAATAATTAATGTAAATTGAACGGTTTATGGATATAATCAATAATCATAAAAAATGTTTTCTTTGAGGAAGTATATAATTATAAACCCTTCATAATGGTTTATAAAAAAATTAGAATTATCCTAAGCATATCCCCTGGGAGTGTCGTAACTAAGAGTGCAGAAAGGCCATTTGTCGTGCACCAGTTCCTGTTTGAGTCTAGCTCAAAGCGGTGTTTTCGGGTTTTATCCCTAGGTACATCTATGCCAGAGCCGCCTCTACCTTCTCGTATCCAGACAGGGATGTATTGCTCGGAAAACTCACAAAATCTTTATAATACCAAAATTCTAGGATGTTATTCTATACTAATCCTCAAATTCTATCTTTGGGCTATGTGATCTAATCAGACTTTATCTAAATCTAGCTTCTAAGGTTAGTACTAAATTACCTCTGATACCAACTATATCTCCCCGACCCCAGTTACCTAGATTCAATGCATTATTTCATACCATTTCCATGATCACTAATGATCAAGTATCGAAAGACCGATTAGTTTTGTAGCCTTAGAAACACTAGATACATTCATAAGTCTTACATTACATCATAAAGTAAAACCAAACTACTACAACATCATGTCTTCATATCCCCTCATACTATCCCTGTAGGTCATTCATAATATACTTCATCACACCCACGAAAAATTAAAACATTGAAAGGGGTGAGCTAAGATGCTCAGTAAGGATAAAAATATAGCAGATGCTTTCATAAATAAACATTAACATTTAAGGCAATGTATAACTAATAAAAAAAAATTTAAACATGAACATCAGCGTAATATGGAAAAAATAAAATGAAATAATGCCATTTACTTCTTCACATGGATATTCTAATAGTCGAATAATCACATTCAATATCAATAACCACTTTCATAAGGATGGAATCCATAATGCCGGAATATCATAACCACGTCGCCAAGGCCTTGTGCCAAGACTACAAATAAGATTTTGTGAAGGCCTCATGCCAAGACACTATTTTGTCTCATGAGACCTACCGATGAATCGAGGAGCTATAGCGGGCTCCACCCGTCACTTATTATGTCCAATGCATTCCTCATATGAATAGGTTTAAGCATATCATAAACCATAACATAATCGTATCACACAAGACATGCATAAAGGAAACATTACATTTCCACATTTCAATCACAAGATATAAATACAAAAAATTGATATGTATGTATATGTATAGTGGTTATATTGCACATAATATGTATGTATATGTATTTCATGGTATATGGTAATTTTTACATAGATGTATCTATGGATATAGAATCCTATGGATTATTATACTTATGTTGTATATTGGAAATGATGTATTTAGTTACATTACCTGATATATGGGTGCAATGGCATGGGGTAAAATTCTCTATATACAATACACAACATAAAGGTTTTTTTGTCTCCCAGAAACAAATTGGATTCCATATTGAGATGTTTCTTGGGATTATTATATGATGTGATGCATACGATTCATGTTTGTATAATTTATTTTAGGTGTATTCTGGTGTTTTCTCTTGGAGGCAGATGTGTTAGTACATGTTATGAGGGAGAAGAGTGGGAAAATAGTGGGAAGTTAGTAGAAGGGTACCGAATTTTTCATTTATTTTATATGAACTATTTTATGAATTATTTGTAAACAGATAGCCATAATGACGAGGTAATGTTAGTATATCTATTTAGGTGATGAGTTAGTTTCCATGGATGTTCCATGGGAATTATTTTAGTAATTCAATTTTATTTTATATAACACTTATATACAATGGATTTATTTTCATTATATTTATTAGGATTTCTCTCATTTTCATTTCTTATACCTCGTTTATCATACTCATTTAGAGGTCCATGCCTCATATTTTTATGTTTTACATACCCTCAATTTGTTTTTAAGGACCATTAATTTTACTAAGAATACTAATCCATGTGACACTAGTTACAAAAATGTGAATAGGGAAGGGAGAATGCAAAATTATTCTTTGTTCCTTTGTTTGATTGGGTAGGCCATATGATTATGTTTTACATTTAATAATTATATTTTTTAATTCATTAATCTTAAATATTCCATATTATAGGTTTAGTGTCCTCAAATAATTTATTCTATTTATGGTATGGACACATGTCATTATCCCTGTCAGGTTCTCATGGAGGATATTGAAAATGATGTTGAATCATATCTCTAAAAATTATATGATAGGGATGATGCCACTTATAGGTGGATACTCTGAGAGTTTCATTTCCATAGTCAATTGATTATGATGGATTTTTTTTATACTCCCCAAAAGATAAATAACTAAATTAAGTGAAGAAATATTTAGTTTGATCCATGCTTGAATATGAACATGGATTTATCTACAATGAAATACTTGAATGGATAAGAGAGGATGTAGTGGATCTTAATCTTTATGGACCATGATGAGTCTAGGGTCTCAGTGGAGAAGTTTGAGGTCCAATTTTAAGATGTGTTTCTTTCTTAGACTATGAAGGCATCTAATTATCAAGAGTTTCTTACCCATCAATAGGGTAATTATAGTGTCTACGTGTTGGAGATCATTTTTTACACCCATATCCATTAGTCATTGGACCTATTTCAAGATTAGGAGGATATGGTGAGGAATTTTTAGGATAACTTTCTTTTGGACACCGAACTCCATGATACCATATTGTTATTTTCAATATTTCCCAAGGTACTTGTGAAAAATGTAGTTATTTAATGGTCATTGTTCAGAACCAGTCTGTCATAAGAGGGGAGGTGTTATGAATATCCATAATGAAGAGATATGGTCTGGGATTCCTTATTTCATAGATATAAGTTCTTTTTGAAAACTAAGGGTATGTCCCAAAAATAATAATCTCATTTCTATAGGGATTCATATATTAGGGCCCTTCTATGCGACCAAAAATAGGGTTTTCATGTAGAGGTTACGATTATCTATTTTGATGGTACATGACCATTCTATGTAGGAAGCATGAGGTAGGATTCCCAACAAAGGTTATTCATCAAGGAGTAGTAGTTGAATGATAAATTTTTGGATCAATATATGGGTGATTTTTATTTTAAAGGACAACATATAAATTCTCATCATCCATATAGAGTAGAATAAATGCATGGAGGAGGTCATCTTCAGTATCATAGATTCCATGATGCTGGCCATATTTGGTTACATGCTCTACAATTGGTAGCACTAGGTCGGACATAAATCATTTTAAGTACCCTATAATTTTTGTCTACATTGGTGAATTCCATGATTTATTGAGGAGCTACACTCTCTTTTAATTCACCAACTCTAGTTCATTCTTTGGTACATGAGGTAGAGACATATACAGTTCCAATAGAATTGACTATGCTAGCTAGAGTTTGAGATTATCTGTATGAGTTATGTATATACATTGAGATAGTTTTGGGAAAGAACCATTCTAGGGGTGAGTTCCTATGTTTACAGAAACAACTATATGACAACGTCCTTGATATACACTGCATGTATTTGTCCATAGATATTTTCAATTTCATAGGGAGGTTTGATGGGTTATATGGTGCTCATAGAGAATCTTTTAGGTTCATTGTTAATGATGTCCTTTGAAAGTGTAGGAGGTGTTTTCGATGCACATATTCTTTAATGGAAAATGTAATGTTGAGTTTTTCAGAGGTTCATCTTTTGGAACTTCCTAGGGTTGTGGGGGGGGGAGTACAACTATGTTTTTCATGTATTGGTTGTGTAGTTTCATCGTGAAAAGTGATCAAGTTTGGTATATAGATAAATTTTATCACTTGTATAATCACTATGTATCCATAGAGGATAGATACTAAATAGCTGAAATAGATCTGAGTACAAAACAATTATCTATTATAGTGAGCCATTGTTCGACCAAGTGTGTCACCACGGTGTGGATTAGTTATGTTCATGACGAAGGATAATGGATTTTTACATCATTGTATCAATTTTTATCACATGATTTAGATAATAGAAAAATACTATTATCCACTATCATGGATTCATAATTTATTTGATTAGGGGAAAGGATAAATTTACTTCTTGATTATTGATCTATGATTCGAATATCATCATATGTTGGTGAAATATGATGAAGTTATGAAGTCTTATTTTTGATGTTTATGTAGGAATAAAGAGTTAATTCTAATATCATTCAGCATAATGAATTCTCAATCCATTTTCATGGAATTAGATAATTCAATGTTCATAGTGTATCTATATTGGTTTGTGGTGATTTTTATCAATTACGTCCTTATCTACAAAACGTCCATGAATGAGGGAATTGAGATACTACATGCCTTGTTTTCTGTTCTTGATCATGACTATATGTATTCAATTGTTTTAAACTGAGTTTTTAGGGCTTTTGATGTTCATTTATTTTGTTATTTTATTACCCATTGGGGAGTATCATTATATCCATCAATGACTGAGGCTATTATTTCATGGGAAGAAGCTTATACAATTGAAGAGGATCATAGTTTCCTTGGTTACGAGGGATATTATATATAGTTTATAGATAATTTCCTTTGCGTTTTGAGTCCTCTAATTTCCTTAAATAGAATATATTTTTGTGTCCTTTTAGATTGATTAGAGTTATGATGATTTTTTGTTCCTAATGTATAAGTTCCACTAAGACCCAATTCATCACCTATGAGAAGATGGATTTGAATACATGGTTTTGTGTGACATATAAAATATATTTTGTTAAGTGTTTTAATATATTATATATATTTATCTTCTTATGAAACTCTAACTTTATGACCCTATAACCATAAATATTCAACCCATTATCTTTATTTTTTAGTATTTGATTTTTCATAGAGTTTGTGGTGACATTAATTCATTAATGAATTTTGTGTGGTTTTTACCAATTTATAATATCCTAAGGTATATCTTATCCCAATTTTATATGAACACGTGAAAGATAAGGTTTATTTAATTCATGAATGATTAATATATCAACATTTCATATACACGGCTCAATGGAAATGATGCAGTTGATGCACTGAGAATGAAGTCACATTGTGAATTTCTGTGTGAATTTATAGACTCCAGAAGATTGAAATAAGGGCTCCATATAATATATAATGATATATGAGATCTTATTAGAAAATGACATATTTTTTAGATGATAGTGTATTCATTCTTTGCATGGTAGGAGGAGGAATCCTACCTGGGGAATTATAAGGTGGTGGTTTGGAGATAACAAATTCTATTTAGTAATTTCTAAAGATGGTTGTTCAATAGATGAAAAAAATCCTGATATTTTACTATGTGAATATTTTAATTCTATTTATGATACATGATATGGTTATTTATGTGTTGTATATCTCACCCTTCTTCAATATATCATCGTCTGTATAAGATTTAACAAAATATTATTGGGATTTTTCCATGGCCTAGATTTTTCTGTGATGTTTTAGACTTTGTGTCTCACATATTGGTCTTATAGAAGGTAGTGTCAATGTACTGTGTTTGGGATGGTTTTACTCAAACATTTATTTTACCTCATTGGAAGTGGGAGTACATCTCAATGGACTTAATTACCATTGTATCTTGATCACATGGAGGCTATAATTTAATTAAGGAAATAGAGGACTGTTTGAAAAAAATACCACTAAATATTTTACAAGGAGTGAAGGTATGTGGAGGTTAGGTTGAGGTAGTACCTATAGAAGGAGTTCAGACACCATAGAGTTCAGCGAATGATCATCTTTGATTGTGATCATCATTTTAACTATAGGGTGTAGAGAGGGATTCTCTATGATTAAGGATCCCAATTATTCCATAGAATAGTTTTTCATATAGAGGAGGTGGTTTATATAGAGTATAATAACGATACTAATAACGAAATGTTGGGTTCATATCTCTATCAATTTGTAGTTTCATAGATGAGGAACGTAAACTTGGTTGATTTGTCGTACAATAGTATCTTCCACACCACCATAGGCATGGAACATTTTGAAACATTGTAAGTGAACATTTTCGTTTTGCGTTGTGTAAGACTGGGCTTGGATATCATCAATTATTAGGTATTAATTATTTTAGATCATTTCATAGATGGTTTGAGTGACTAACATGAGGATAAAGGTCGCATGTGATTTTGAGAAGTCCAATGCCAACCATAGGAGGATCCCTCTATAGTTTATGTAGGGGATCATGTCTTATTGATGTGTACTCCACACTATGTGTAGCAAAGGATCAATCATGGAAGTAATCCATCAACCGTATGTTTTTGACTTTTGTGGTTCTTATCATATTTTATTTTTTCCGTATTATACAAAAAATCTCCAATATATAATCAAGATACATGATGATTTAAATGCATAAAACAATTCCTATTATCATCATGTTGATTACTATGTCATTGATTACAGGGTGAATGACATTGATGATGATGTTACCTTCAAGGAGAAAAATCTGGAGGTCTAGGACTACAAGGATATGGTTTTTTGAGGAATTTTATTTCCCTTGGTTTTAGTCTTATGGAATCAAGATGGTCTATTAGGGAGTTCTTAGGAACATGAATCATAGATTCCCACTCATTATCCCAATAAGTTTTATGTTTAGCTATTATCAATTCTGGTATGTTGTTGTATACCATTATCTTTTCTATGATATTGTTTCATCTTCAATGATGTTTTATTGGTTCTCATTCAATTTATTGATATATATGACACAATGTGGTTATTTGGATAGATATTTTCATTCACATGTATAGTGTTTTGGATTTAAAATTTGACTAGTGATAATTGTTTAATAGTTATTTCATGTAAGTACATTGATTATCATTTCCATTCCATTGTGTGTTTTGGGTGTTTGAGGGTCGTAGAGGTGAATTAGTGGAGGAAATGGGGGAGATAATTGAAATATAAGCTGTATAGAATCCCTTTCATCTGGAGGGATATATTACACTATAATGAGGGTACTTACTGGATGGAACCTTTGAAAAAGGTTTGTTGACATTAGAGGAACACTTCCGATGTTAATACCATTTTTAGGATAGATACAATAAAAACTATAGACACAATACATATGACACATATTATATTTACAATACATTAATTGATGACTTACTACATAAAATCACACATAATAAAATCTAAAATATATATATGAGTAGTGTCCGTGGAAAATTATTTACGTTACATAATAGTATAAAACATGATAACAACATCTTTATTGAAAACTTATATAAAATGATCAAAAAGTTCATTATTATATAACATTGCATGTGATATTTTGAGGACATACACAAGAATGAGGTGGGCCATAAAGCCTAG
The DNA here is from genome assembly GCA_963277665.1 of Viscum album. NCBI lineage: Eukaryota > Viridiplantae > Streptophyta > Magnoliopsida > Santalales > Viscaceae > Viscum > Viscum album. Next base: position 436,918,835 of record OY728161.1, read on the forward strand.
AAACAGAAGAAAAATGGAATAAAATAGAGATAATACTACATGATAGTCAATATTAATATCGATGGATCATAAATAGCGACATGAATAATAATGAGTGAAATAGCATGATATTCACACCATGGGAAATGTGGAAACAACTTAAAACAATACAACATTATCGTAGGTTACAGACAAAACCACCAAAAAATAATGGTGGAAAATGTCCTAAAAAGTAATCTGGAAGACTACCTATATCATCATTATGTTTCATTGTACTCAACATTACCTGATGCATTGGAGCACTATATATATCACAAGACACCTTTCACTTTTATTTAACTCTCATTCTTAAGTGTCCCACATATATCATACAACATGGAATCATTCATCATCATATTTTATTCTATGATAAAGGATTTAGGATTAAATTTATGATTGTCACAAATCAATGAGGTACATGGGTATAATGGTGAATACCATTTATAGAAAATGAGTGTGGTATTCACTATACAATTGATTTGGCATAGGAAATCATGTTGAAATTTCCACAGTATAACAACACCGTTTAAAAATTTATATACTGTATTGATAGGAGTGAATGCCCTATAACTATATTTGGATATAAAATTGGAAGTATTGGGTACATGTAAAGTAGTTTTTATACAAAATGAATTGGAAAATGAAATAAAATGTTAAAAAAGAATCTTTCATGATGAGGAGAATATAGAGGAACCCTTAAATTAATGTGTGACTCCAATGGATTTGCAATGGCTTCATTAGAGATTGGGGTAAAATTGGATTTACTCTATAGAGTGTCTGTAATAATATGGATGTGATATAAGAAGTTTGAGTGAATTGAAATGAGATCATGGGTGGGTTTATAGGAGAAATGTGGGGTATTTGTTTTTTATTTAGGTTTCGAAGTCTAAAAAAATCCAAAACCACAAACCATACTATGGTTTTTGGCCATCTTTTCATCCAAATGGGCATCTATTACAATATTTTGTTTATGAAAATCTCCGAAATTATTAAAATATTACCTTTGGTGATGATGATGTGGGACACACTACTAATAAAATGGTTTTCAAACATTAAAATATAATCATTGTTAGTAGCATTGGAAAAGACATTAAAAATATATATCAAATAAATTGAAAATCACATTATATAAAATGGAAACATATACTTGGTCTTTTTTTCCTTTATTTTATTTATTAGAACACTTTTGGGTCATTATAATGTTATAATACCCAATGTATATTAATATGGTATTTAATTTTTACCAAAACATTCATTCGTTTCAAAAAATTATTAATGATTCACTGTTACATAATTTCAACATTAATATTCCAAATTTGAAGTTAATTTTATCTAAATAATTTTCTAAATAGTTTAATTGTAACTTTTCAAATAAAAATCGACATTTATTATGAAATCAAATGTTATTTTATGACAATAACAGTTTTTTATAACCTTAAAAAATAATGTTTGACTTCATAACAACTATAGTGTTATTTAAATTTTATAAAAATAATTTTAAAATTGTTTTGAAATAGTTATTATTTAAAAAATAAAGTAATTCATCAAAATATATTTCTTAATTGAATTTGATTATTAACCAAAGAACAATTTGTACTTTATTTGATCAAAAAAATATTAAAAATTATCAAAATTAGGATGAAATTAATGTACATATACATATTGATATGATCTTTATACACATCCCCTTAAAACACTAGAATAATACATATGAGTCAGGTGTTTGATGGTGGGACTTTCATGGGAGGTTTAGCAAACATGGTTTGGGACGTGATCTCAATGAGCTTGAACAACAACCATAAATTTCTTTTATCATGATTTAGTTGAGGGATCTCAAATTGGGAATGGTCAAGATAAAAGTCTAAAATTATTATCTTCTTTGTATTCCTTGATAAATGGCCTTTATACGGTAGAATCATGCTAGTTTAGACCGTAATTATTTTTCCTATGAGTGTTGACTTGTTAAAACCCAATATTAATAATAATCATGTGATCAATATTCAATGGATATATTAGAAACTCTAATGATACTAAAATGTATTTTAAATACAAAAAAAAAATATAAGATTATGTGTTTTTCTATAACCACATTAATTAATATGATATTAAATTAATTAATAAATAAGGTTATACTATTTATAATACATAGGGTCATTATGATCTTTCTATATTTAGAAGTTATAACCTAAGAAGTTTCATATCACACACTAAAAAAATTAGTGTAACATTGTCTCATCACTTCCTCCAGTTTCCGCATTTCTTCTTCAAACTATTGGTTTCTCCATAAGCCACTAACAAGGTTTATTTTCTTATTTTGAAGAAATGTGTCTCTATGATCTAAGATCTTCCAAGGATTATCCTCTTTGGAAAATCGTATTCCACTGGTATGAAATCATGTTTGACTACCTGTCAGGGGTTTGGTATGTACTTACTAAATATGTATACGTGGAATACATTATATACATGTGATATTATTGGTGGGAGTGATAGTCTAAATCCAGTAACTCTGAGGCAATCAAGTATCTCAAAGGGACCTATGTATCTCTGATTAAGAATTCCGTTCCCACCAAATCTCATCACTTTCATCCATGATGATATGTTGAGAAATACCATGTCTCAAAAAATAAGCTCTAAGTATCATCAAATGTTATCAATAATACTATTTTTTATCATGAGTTTCCTTGATTTTCTGATAAATAGTTTAACCATTTGAATCAATTCATTAGAAATTTCAGGACCTAGATTTTTTATACCACAACATCATACCAACATACAGATTTTCTATACTTCTTCCAATAGAGGGATTCTGAGGGATCCATTTTTATGAAATTATGGATACTATTATTGTTTGATAATTTTAACACATGATGATGTTGATTAAATCCTCCATTAAAGACAACTTATCCTGATCTTGACATGTCCTCAACTATCCTGTTTTTTCATTTAGATTGACCATTAATTTGTGGGTGATAATCCATATTGATGTTCAGATTTGTGTTTTGAGAATGTTGGAGACTATTCCAGAACATGTATGTGAATCTCAGATCAGGATTGAATACAATCGACAGCGGTACTCCGTGAATCCTTACACATTACTTGATTTATGTTAATGCAAGATTATCCAATGAGAAATCCCCTCGAATCACCATGATTTGTGATGTATATATTTTACGATCCACTACAAACGAGATAGCATTAGTTCATGTAGATGTATTTGAATTTCTAGTGAAAAATAACATGTTTATGGTTTTACATTTCCAAGTAGGTAAGGGTAATGGTTGCATCACCACCTTTAAATTTTTCCATTACACCTTCACATACTGACATATAAGACATATGGATTTTTGTCTTTGATATCCTTCTTCATATTTTCCAAAAAATAGTTTTCTTGGAGATCTTGATACGTCATTTTGCATCTAGAATAGATAGAGAAGGTTGAGCATTGTGTATCATCCAAAAACACATTCATTAACTCTGGATTTTATGGTATACATAATCTCAAACCAAATCTCACAACTCTTCATAATTTACACTAATCTATTAGGAGTTTCCTTTAATTCTTCATTTTAATTTCTTCTGTATTCCTCCATCATTTTATAGGGAATACTTTAAACATTACAAAAGTGATGGTTGAGAAATAATTTCCAATATGATTGGTGATGTTCCTTCTATTATCAATCCCATTTCCTTACTTTTCAAATCCAATAAGATTGGATCCCCCTCAATTATCATTAATGATAGAATTTCTGGATCCTATGTACTTATATAATCTTCCACATTTTTCTCTTTCCTAGGATTTTAATGAATTGAGAATTCATAATCCTTGCTAAACTGTAAACATATTCATTGGAACATAATTAGATCTTTCTTCATGATTATTTATTTGATGATTTTTTATATATTTATTTCACACATATCACAAATCATATAATTAGGAATCTTTTTTAAACATAATATCACTGTATCAAACTCCAAATCATTTTTGGGTTGTTCTTCTCCTGGAATTTCAAATTCCTTGAAGCATATGATATTAATTTTTCATTCTATATTAACACAACACCCAATCCCTTCTTCATGGAATAACTATATACCAAGAAAATAAATCCACTTTTGGGTAGTCTGAGCACCTGTTCAGTGATAATCCTCCTTTTCCATCTCTTAGAATCTCTCTTCACATTCAACATTCGAAGAAAACATGACTCCCTTATATGTTATCTGGGTAATTATGATTTTCAAACATGAGAAATATCAATAAAATTAGAGATAATACCCAGTTAACTGAAGAAAACTATGGATATATTTCATAGATGATGGACTCATAAAAAATTCAGCTTCCTTTATATTTGAAGGGTTAATATATATACAATTTCTTGTGACGATATTCCACAATAAAGAGTCTTATTTCAACCAGAACTCACATTTTCTATACTTTTCTTATGATTATCCTTTTACATGGTCTTTATCACAGTACTTTTATTATCCTCATGATCAACATTAATTTTTGAGTATATTATAATATCATCTATAAATATTACATCAAATTTTTGAAGGAAATATATTATAATTCTATTCTTCAAATCAATGAAGATTGATAGAGAATTAATGAGTCTGAATGGAATTACTATGAAATAATAGTTCCCATTCCTTGAATGAAAATAGTTTTCAGGATATCCTCATTCTTCAACCAAACATGGTAATATCCTGGCCAAAGATCCAATTAGGATAAGTATTGTGATCCATTTAGTTGATTGACGAAGTCACCAATTCTAGGTAGTGGAGAATTTTCATTTAACATGACCTTGTTAGGCTCAAGATAGTCAATAGAAAGCAAAATTGAGACATCCTTCTTATTTATGAAGAGAAGGGAAGTACCACATGGTGAAGCACATCGATGTATGAGACCGTTATCTAGATTGTCATGTAGTTTATTATTCATATCATTTATTTCCACAATTGACATTATATATGAATTATTGGATAGTATCAATTCCCTAGGTATAATCTCGATGAAAATTTCGACTTATCAGCTAATAAGGATAACAAAAATTCCTTGGAAAAAATCATTGAGGATTTGCTAACAATAAGAACACCATAGAGGATCATTATTTCCATAGACTTAAACATTTTATCTAGATTTTTTACCTCATATGGAAATAATTTCAATGATTGAAATGGTGGTGATAAAGAATATTCATCCCTATACTTCAGATTTTATATTACCGGATGTCTATTCGCAATATGGAGAGTTATTTCCTTCCTAAAGAAATTTATATTAGGAAATCCAATCCAAGCACCAAATGGCATTAAATTCCAACAAAGGGATTATGACATGTTGTTATGGGATGTTCAACTAAAAAATGTTTATAAGGGGAGTTATGTACATCTATTTGAGCAAATAACATATTTCTCATTTCCACTGCCTCTTTAATTACATGATTTGTGGCGGTGTTCAAATATTTATACTAAACATTCCTGATTTCATGGAATGCATATAACAGGAATAAAAAATATCATTCATTGTTATTGAATGAATAACTATCATACTTTTCAACACTTCCTTTTCGGGATCCACTGATGTGGTTGCGATAGAAAATAGAACACATTGATGACTCAAGGGTTTTTGGTTGCCTCTAAAAACCCTTTCTTAGGTACATAGATTGGATAGGTACTTGGATACCTGTTGTTGAAACAATGAATGCCATGATGGTTAACCAGGGCATTCATTTCCACTTCCTTATTAGTGGGTTTCACCTGTTGATAATCAATATCCAGTTACCCTTCTCTTCCACACATAAATCATTGCAATATTCCCCTTATAAAATTCTTGTTGTTCTTCATTCCACACCTTTGAAAAGTGGGTGTTGAAATATAATTGCACTATTAGATTTATCAATTGGGCTTTCAAAATTAAACCCCACTTTCAATATTTTTCCCCATGATTCCCATTAGATTCAATGATCTCCATTTTGATTTTGAGGGATCATCAGGCAAATTAATCATAGCTATCGAAGTCATGGATCCCATGGATTTTCATACGCTAGTTTCTATCCATCCAAAGAATCGTTAACCCATAAATTAAGGGGTAAAGACAAAATACAAGGCCTATTGTGATTGTATTGTGATGTTTTCCTCATATATCTCAATTTTTTTTTAATTTTTTTCATGAGTTCTAGGAATTCAATTTAAATTTTTTAGAGTGTGTGATGAAAATAATTATCAAAATAAATTTTTTTTTTGGAATTCATTCTACTCTATTGGATTGATTTCTTCCTCAAGCATCATATTTTTTTCAATGTCAACCACTGATTAGATTTACCATTAATGGGATAAGTAGCACATAGAACATTAAATTTTTCGAAACATTGAACGATAGAGATGAACATTTAAATTTAATTGATCATTTTTCACAAAATTAAGATACCATATGATCCATTTAATTTCAAAATCCTTTGTCACATTAAGCTGTAAACTAAGTGTTTTTCTGTATTGGGGGGGGGGACACACTCTTCTTGATCTAAGATTCTGTTCAGATCCTGAGTCAGTAGAGAGTGAATTGTCATGATGTTCACAATTATTACTCCGATTAGGTTGGGAATCTCATTCGGGGTTGTCAACACATTCACCTTCACATCAGTTGTTTAAATTTTTCTCCATATTTTTACCATAGTCTATAATAAAAAGAAAACTATAGATGATTATTTTTATCATTCTAAAGATAAAAATATGAATCAGATGACATTAATGGGATAACATATAAATTACATGTATTTACATAACATATAAAGTTTGAGGCATCAATATATGTTATCCATGTACTATTTCCCAAAATTTACACTTAATGGTGTTTTTGTTCCCTAAATAATGTTTCATAATGAGATAGTGAATTTACCAAATCATATCCCACACTAGTGTCATAATAGGTATATCGTAAGGCCCATTATCATGTATATGTTTACCCGGAGTTAGGCCCCAAACACCTTGTTAGATTTTTTACTCATTGGTACATCTATACTAGAACCATGTCCACCTGTAGATTCAAGATAGGTATTTAAATCCTTAATAAGACACTTATAATTTACAGAGCCAAATTTAGGGTTATTTTTTTATACGTAGCTTTATCCCTAAGGATTTCACTAGATATTTATATTCATAATCTCAAAAATATGTAAACATATCCTATGATACCAATTATGAGAACATGTATATTTATTATACTTTAATAAATTAATTATTACATAAAAGAAAATTGAATACACACCAAAAGATTGAAATATCAATTATCTTTAAGAAATTAGGTACATTACATAACAACATAAAACAATATTACCAACATGTTTACTGAAAACTTATTTGACATTAAAGAAATTTTACTTCATACATAACAATACATGGGATAACATAAGGTCATACAAAACAAAGGGGTGAGATATAAAGCCTAGTAAGAGAATATACATGGAATAAAATGAATAGAATAATTAATGTTTGATAATAGACATATCAATGGATTATAAACAATAACATGAATAATAATGTGTTATATATAATGATAATCATAACATGGGAAACGAGGTAACAACTTATAACACTGCATAATTAACATAGGTCACGGGTAAAACATCCATGAAATCATGTTAAAAAATTCCCCATAATATAACTGGGATCACTCCCTATTCCAACATGACATATCGTGATAAAAAAAGTACACAATTCATTGGTTTGCTATATAATTTCAAGCACGCCCGTCACATTTCTTCCATTCTCATGTTTATGTGTGTCAAAAAGATCATTTCACATAGATTAATTCATAATCATATTTTATTATATGATAATGCATTTTGGAATAAATTCATGTATTTACCCTATAAAATTAGTATTTATTTATAAAGCTGAAAAGCTTTGATAGAATATGGGTATGGTATTTACTTCACAATTTATTTGGCACGAAAAATCACGGTGCAATTTTGCTAGAATAATTTCCTTAATTAAATGTTAAAAAAATAGGATGATGAATGTGGAACGGGTTAGTCATAAAATTTTCACAAAAGTATCAGTATATGTGACATGGAATGAAATGTCCCATCATACATATTTTTTAATATATGAAATACAACAAAAAAATAAACATTAAAAATGAGGAGAATTTAGAGGATCCCTTAATTGAATGCTTGAATCCAAATAATTGGGATGGGTTTATTAAGAGCATGAGGGAACCATGGAGGAATTTAGGGTGTGAATAAATGAATAAGGAAATGCTCCAAAAATTTTTTGTTAAAATAAATGGGTTATTGTGTTGGTTTATATTGGAAATGAGGTAGATCTCTTTATTATAAAGGATTTCTATTCTAGAAAGAAAAATATCCAAAAATGAAAACTGTCCCATGGTATTTTCCCATTTTTTCTGAAAATTGTTATTGGATTACATTATTTTATAAGTCTACGGTATGATCTTATAAAAATATTACCCTTGGTTATGTGGCAGCGAGTTGCACTCTTAATAAAATTATTTAAAAAATTTAAAAAATATCAAAAGTATTGGAGGATTCATAATGGATTTATAAAATAAATAATATAAACAAAAAATCACATTATATTAATGGGAAAAAATAAATTTTTTCGTGGATACAATTTTTTGTTTTTATTAAACTACTTTTTGTTTCCACGTGATGTCATGATATACAATGTATATTAATATGTTATTTAAATTTTTTCTGAAAATCGTACTACCTAAATAAATTATGAAAAATTCACCATTGGTTATTTTTGATCTTCTTATTCCAAAAATAATATTCATTTTATTAAAATAATATTCAAATTATGTCACTTTTACCTTTTTAATGAAAAACTAACATTAATTGAGAAATGATGGGGTTTTGGACAATAATAGTTTTTAAACGCTTATAATAATTACCTTTTATTTCAATAAATAATAGGATCATTTTTATTTTCTAAAAATTATTTAATAAAAATTATTTCATTACAATTTGTTTTATTTTAAAAATACATTAATTCATTAAAATAGATTTATTAATTGAATTTAATATTAACCAAATTTTAAGTTTTTTTTTCAATCAAAACAAAAAACATTAACAATGTAATATTAATTGGTTGGATATAATTTACATATTAATTTTTATAGGATATTGATACAAATAACTTTAATAAAACATCATATTTCTAATCTGTATGGTGTATGATTGATGGACATTTGTGGGGCAGTTTGGCAAACATGGTTCGTTCTACGATCTCGATGAGCTTGAACTTATCCCATAAACTATTTAGCTCATGATTAAGCTATTGCATATCATCTTGGGCTTATTTATGGGAAACCCCTAGAAATTATATCTTCCTAGGAAGTTCCTAAAAGTGGGATTTATATGGTATGACATGAACGGTTTGGGCCATCACTTCCTTTTTCTATGTAAGTTGGATTTGATAAAACCCTATATTTATACAAATCATGTGATCACTATTGGGGGAGAATATTATCGAAGATAATGATTCATAATAGTATATTAAATACAATAAAAAAATTATGGTTTTTTTATAAACATATTTTATAATAGAAAATATATAAAAAACAAAAAGAAGGGAATTTTATTTATAACATTTCAGGTCATTACAGTTTATTCCATTATATATTGGTTGAGTTATACGGTGTAGAGATATAGGTTACGACATCTAGACTCGAGTTGAAGTTTTTGGTGGTTCTACCAATTTAGGAAACCCCTATAACACATGGGTTGGCTAAGGTATAACCTTCTTCTTAGAGAATGGGATCTATGATATAGTTATTTACTTTATTTCTTTGTCCTCTTCCCTGATTATATGATCTATTATGGGGAGTTAAAATTTTCCCTCTTACATATCGTTGAATAGGAATATTTGTGTCTGTTCTATTTCCTTAGACAATACACTTTTCTAATATCATCGTTTCTATATAGTGGTGGGGGAGCTTTATCATGGTCATCTAATTCCTAATTTTAATATAATTTCTTAGAACACTTACAAACATTTATTTTACTAATATTCTACTCCAATACACTTTGATCCTGAGAGATATTTTTGATGACCATTTAATAAAATATTGATTGGGTTAAACTAACACCTTCTATAGGTTGATCTGTGATATTTCGAGGTGAGTGCATCCAATTTTCTGATGGTTTTTTATTATATCAGTCATTTTCCACTATTTATTTCATTAAATTCTATAGTTTTTTTTATTCTTAATTCCTAAGGTGATACTAGATATTTTTGGATCTTTCCTAGAAATTTTTGTTTTTACAGTATATATTCTTCATGGTATTAGTGATCAAATATTTGTGTTGTTATTAAATTATATATTAAGTAACATAGAAAGCCTTGTGGTTGATGATTTTATTTGTATACATTTATTATAAGTAATAACATAGTGTAATCATGTGTCATATATTTTTGTAATGGTGTTCATAACCTAAATAATGAATTAAATATGATATAAAAATAATTTTTTTATGGTTGTAGCGATCAAATGTTTTTCCACTATGATAATTGCTTTCCTCGGGAATTATTTAATAGTGTTAAATATATTTTTATATTTTATCATGTGTGTTATAATTCATTTGGAATGATAATTTTAGGAGAATTTTTAATGAATGTAATGTCAGTAATATTATTCTATTATATATAATTAAAGAGGTCTATTTAATGAATCTATTGATTCTTATACTTTTATAAAAATAAAATGTTGTTTTATGAATGAATAATTAAAATTTTCTAACACCAATTCTAAATTAAACTAGAAAATATTCTAGAAATAATGTATATATAATTTATATCTTTTGTAAAAAATATTTAGGTAACCAATTGTTATAAAATATAAGAAATAAATTGGATAATCAATAAGGGGAAAAATTCTCTTTAATAAGGTTAATGTTTGGTTCTTTAGAAGAATATATGTCTAAAAGGGATGGATTCCTTGTTTTTAGAAAATTTATTACCTATTTATTTTTTTATATTCCTTCTATGTATTCTCTAGGTGCGATCATTTCTATAAAATGTGATATGATATTAGGATGGATGATGGTTTAGTGAGATGTGGGTTTGGAGGCCCGGGTTTATGGTATCAGTCAATACCTATAATGGAGATATTCCTGGTGATATATGTGGTGGAGTTAGGTACTACACTAAGATTCATGGAATTAGACGAATCTAAGGTTTCCCATTGTTTTATTTGAATTTTTATTCTTTCTTGTGGATAAATCTGTTTAAAATCTATATTCTTATGTTTCTTGTTCACCCAAATTTCTTTCCATTATAATTGATGTGGATGTTTTTCGTGGTTATAGATCTATTTTATGACAACATTTGATGATTTATAGAGTACCATGAATTATGGAATTGGAATTTTAATTAAATGGTTTGACCCATGGGGTTAGTAATTGTGCGGAGGCTAATGTTGTTATTATTGAGAAACTGTCAACTCATCATGATTTTTCATTGAGTTCATATATTACATTTTTTCGGTATTGAAATTTAAATGAACATTGTAATTAATGGACAATTAATTAATAAATATAATGTTAAATTTTAAAATTAAATATATATTTTATTATTCTCTTTAAATTGATGTGTTTTTGTAGCATATCTAGACATTAGAAATAGGTTAAGAGTGTCCATGTGATGATATATGCATTAGAGCCTAAAACTTCGTTAAGGCTCATAGTGTGTTTGTGTGAAATACTATGTCCCACGTGCATCACGATTTAATATTCTGCTACTACCAAGTTGAAAATGAGACTACGATTTACCATAATTTAGGTAAATATTTTTTCCAACATAAAAGTTAGCGAGGACTAGATGACTGACTAACCTTATTAGCCACAATGTGTTATCTTTGTTGTATTTTGTTCTGGTATAGACACTGGTTATCTTTCAAATATCATTTTTTAGAGAGATGTTATGTCATTTTATTATTTTTCCAAAACATGTATCTCACGATATATTATCTTAAGGATTATAATAGTCATGACGTGTATGGGATGTGATGGATTTTTGTACAATACCCTATGTATGGACTATAAGGGATTGATGTATAATACTAAATGTATGATACATGACACATGAGCTGTGGTGGATCTTTAAAACAACTTAGTTACTATATAAATATGAGGAATGAGATGATGAGGCATTGTGAGTCATGAGATGCATGTCATCATACTTTATCCCAGTATTTTTGTTACCTTCTTTTGGAGATAGATGGTTCGGGATGTTCAACATTGGAGAAAGGTTGAAAACCTATTGGAAAGTGCTAATGGAGTTCCATCTTTTGATATTATACTATAATATCCATTATATGAATTTCATGGTGAGTAATATCCATGGTTAATTTTTTTACATTGTATAACTTTTTACAAGATGATTTATCTTCACATTTTATTCCTTGGGATTTAGTATACTTTCATTACCTTTTCCACAAGAGGATATAGGGTCGATGATACTCAGTATAAATGTTACGCTCACCCTACAAATATATATACTCATTTTTAGGTCACCAATAGTAGGTAACAGATCTAGATGGATATTACTATCTCATGGTTTCCTAGTAGCTATTTTGGATTCATGGTCTTTGACGAATTTTTCAAATGGTATATAAAGTTTCCCTTAAAATTGTTTCAGCTTTTATGAAATAGGATGCATGTACATGAGATTTATTTTACATTGTACTGAATTTTATTTTATATTTTAATTTTATAATACCTTATTTATTATTTTATTTTAAAGGGTAATTTCTCACAATTTTATGTTTGATATACCTTCAATTATTTTCACCACCCAATAGTCTATAGTAGGTCAACTATGGGAGTCATTATCACCCTTATCTCACTGTCGACCTACTAGGGGAACCATTAGGGGGAGGGGCCATGAAATTTCTTGTATCCTTATGGTCCTTAAAAGTATTTTGTCAACCACTTTTGGTGTTTTTTTATCATTCAATGCATCCAAAATAAATACATAGTAGGTCAAACGGAAATCATAATAAGATTCAGAATAAATTTATTGATTTTGAGTTTTAAAACATATCAGGCCCTATGAAGAGATCAAAATAATATCTCATTTTAAATTATCACATGGAAATATATAATTAAAAAATTATTCACATTTAGAATAATAACTCTTAACTTTTTATACGTATTATTTTCATCATTTATTTAGTGTATATTATGAAAAATATATTTTTGAATGAAAATTTAATATTTAATATTCAATGTCTTTTAAATATTTATATGAGAGAAAATATTTGAGTAACTGAGTTAAATATTATCATTATTATTTTATTCTTTTATTCATAACCTTTTTTCTAATCTCCTTTCACATTTTCAAATTAATTTTCATAATGTGTTTTAAATTGACATGTTTTAATATGAAATAAAATATGATATCATTGGTTAAAATAATATAGATTCAAATATTCTTACTACATTAATCATAAATCTATTCATAGTTGTGAATATTATCAGATTATTCCAATTTGGGTTCCTTATTTACAATTTTTAAATTAAATCAAAAGGATATTTGTCTAATTATTCCATATAATGGGACATATGGGCCACACAAGAATGCCCATCCAATCTGTGAGTATAACTGGACTATCCATGGAACAAGATTTTATATCCTCAATGTAAAATAATTTTTTTATTAATATCGATAATATGTTCTTGAATATCTATCCACATCATGGAAAAATATTTTATTGCCCAAATTTACAAAATGGGGACCAACATATTCTTTGATGGTCATCCAAAAATCTTATCTAGGGATTTAAAACAAAACACATTTCATGGATTTTAACCTAATAAAATTGAAAATTTGTGTTGAGAATATGAGGTTTGAAAACAATGATATAACACCCCGACCCCAGTTACCTAGATTTGGTTCATTATTCTGTATCATTGGCATGATCACTAAAGAACAAGTCTTGAATGAATGATTATTTTAGGAGCCTTGGAAACACTAGATACATTCATAAGTCTTACATGACATCATAAAGTAAAACAAAACTACAACAACATATGTTCTTGATATCCCCTCATACTATCCCTGCAGGTCATTCAACATATACTTCATCACATCCTGGAAAAATTAAAATATTGAAAGGGGTGAGCTCAGATGCTCAGTAAGGATAACAATATAGAAGATGCTTTCATAAATAAACATTAACATTTAAGGCAATGTATAACTTAAACAAAATCCTTTTAAACTTGAAATTCAGCATAATATGGAAAAAATAAAATGAAATAATTCCATTTACTTATTCACATGGATATTCTACTAGTTGAATAATCACATTCAATATCAATAACCACATTAATAATGATGGAATCCATAATGCCAGAATATCATAACCATGTAACCAAGGCCTCGTGCAAAGAATAAAAATAAGATTTTGTCAAAGCCTCATGCCAAGACACTATTTTGTCTCATGAGACCTACCGATGCATTGAGGAGCTATATCGGGCTCCACCCATCACTTATTAAGTCCAATGAATTCCTCATATGAACAGGTTTAAACATATCATAATCCAAAACATAATCGTATCACATAAAACATGCTTAAAGGAAACATAACATTTCCACATTTAAATCACAAGATATAAATACAAAAAATTTATATAATAAAACCATTTTCAATACCAAAATAAAAGAAAATTAAAACATGGAATTTATTTCTCATTTTATAAAAAGTTATGGCTTGTAGAGGAAGCCGAAACTCAAATAATGGTCATGACGATGGAGAAGTCGTTGTCGCCGCATACGTACGACAAGAAAAACATTCCTTTTTTTCATTTAGTAAAACACTTCGTATAAAAATATTCCTCTTGAATAAATGTAAAAGTCAAATGGGTTTTTACACTGTATAAATGAAATTTGTGTATAAAACAAAATATGCCTCAATTAATAGAGATTGAGAGGAAGTCCCTTACAAAGATCATTTTTTAAATAAAATAGATCTATTATGTGTATTCACTATAAGTACACATAAAGAAAGTACAAATAAAATATAGGACATAATAATATCATGACATAATTTGAAAGTAGGAGATTAACCCAAAGAACAGAAATTGTGTTAAGAAGTTCCCTTACCTCGTGTCCGACTTGACTCGATCATTCTTTAATATCCTAAATAATAAACTATAGTTAATTTCTACTTTCTTAAGAACATTTTTCAAGTTAATTATTCCTCTTATAACACTTATTACAATGTTATAAACATTATCTAATTATTTATGTTAATAACGGCCGTTTTGACGATCTTTAGTACTTGAGTCAAAAATAACTTCTTATAATTACAAGATGTTCATGTGGTAAAATATCCATTATATTCAGAATTATATTCATGATGTTGAAATAATATATATATCATATATATCCAGTATATACATGCATTTATAATATTACATAATATTTAGAGATATGAAATGAAATGCACCGTTCATGGGGACGGTAGGTCGTACGAACGCATGAATGCTAATTTCATTTCTATTTCATATTTAATAGAATTAAAAATAAATGAGATATATATATAATATAATTACAGTATAATATATATGATATATAGGTCACATAATTTCATTAATTTCATTCTTTATACATTCCATGTATTGCATGAACGAGTCACATCACTTGAGGGGGCGGTAGTCCACACTTCCTCAAATGAAATTATCGCATTTTCACAACATGAAAATCATAAAGGTATGTCTTAAATGTAAAATACAGAAGAATATAGAATAAATAAATATAATATATATCTTAAATAAATATAGTGCCATCATAATGGCCACCATGAGAGGTGGTAGGAGAAGATAGAACAATCATCGTTTCGTGAGGCAGTAATTCGCCATCAACGGAAACAGTATGTTCTTTAAACATTAGACGGAGGTGCGTGTAAGTGTAGCTCGAATAATTATCATAAAAACATGGTATTATATTGAAGATACAGTTTTTGTTACAAAATAATGTAATAAAATTATTTTAGGGGGTTGGAGAAGCCAAATAAAACAAATGAGAATAAGTGAAGACATTACCTTTAAATCAGGTAACTCTTTTTGATTTGAGCCAAAGGTTTCCTTGGGAATAATTCTTCTCAACGCGAGGCTTCTATGTGTAAGAGAGGGAAGTTGAGAGAGTATTTGGGCAGAGTTTGGGCGAGCCAAATGGCATGAAGTTGTGAATAACGTGGTAGAGTTGGGGGCCTTTCATAAGAGAGGAAGAGGGGCACTCTAGGAAAGTCATGAAATGTTACTTTATTATATAATGATTTTCGGATTTTAAAGGTCCCACAGTTATATATTTATACGATAAGGTGATAAGGGTTCGAAATATACTCATCTAATAGGTTTTTGACAAGTGTAAATCTTAGATTTTACATTATCTTTTCATTTTATTTAAATCGTTAATTAACGAGGTAATCGATGCATCATCATGGTGTCATAAATAATTTAATTTATATAATGTCTACAAATTATAAAACAAATATCATGATTTAGGAAATCTTTTTAGCTTTACAATTAATATTTATAGTCGAAAATATAACTTATATAACCCCATGTAATAATTGTTTTAGTAAAACAACACATGTTTGTAACAATTTTATTTTTACATTAAATAAAACGTTATTAATGTCATTTTATTACTCAAGTGGCTCCATGGGGTCCCCAAGTTGACCCATGGATTGTCTTGGTCGGAAATGACTCATCCAATAAGGGTAGGACAAGTGTAAAGGTAAATTCATATTATTAAAATATTATATTTTCCTTAAATTACAATAATTACCTTTAATCGCGATTAATAAAAATTAAAAGTTAATATTCACCGAAAATTATTATAATCCCATTTAATGACATTTTACTTCCTAATGACAATTATTTATGTTGGATTTTGTAAATTTAAATCACATAGGTGGTAAATTTTCATTTAAACGAAAAATCAGTTTTTTAACTACCACTTAGTGGTTCCACAATTCATAAAAAATTGAAGTTTTTTAGAACAATGCCAAAATTTCACCCTAAGATATAATTCATATTCTGAGATCAAAAATGATGTCTATTTTCCAAAATTCCAAATATATAAGTTGAATTAATTAATTTTATAATTAATTCCCACTGTCACAACAAATAGCATGTTTTTAAGAAACAATATATATCAAAAGATTGACAATTGTTTATGTCCAATTTCAAAGTGAAATTAATTCTAATGACCACCATTGGATAAAATGGTAAAAATATATTCTAATTATACTTTAAAACCACCTAATAATATAATTTATCACTATAATTTATTTTTATTAAAAAAGTTGTTTTTAAGTATTTTTCACTATTCATAAAAAATTGGAAGTTCTCAGAAAAATACCAAAAATAAAACATAGGCTAATTTCTATATTTCAAATCCAAAAATGAAGTCCATTTTGAAATATAAAATATATATAATTTTAAAAAGTGGGTATTACTATTCATAATGGCTATTTTTATTGGTCGCGGTCTGTTAGAATCTCGAACTTTCATACAATGCAAGCTATTATATTATTGAAAGAGAAGCGTATCGTGGAAGCTCGGGGTGTTACATTCTCCCCTCCATCATTAAATTGTGACCTCACAATTTGAAATTTTTCATTGATAATAAAGGGTTGAAAATAGAAAATAACTTTGTGGAAAACCCACATCAGAAATAAGGTTAATAAAATATAGCCTTAATAAGAGGGAAAGGGAAATGAAAAAGTCACCACGAAATTATGATCTCGATAAGGAGAAAATTGCTGGAAATTAAAGACATATAATTGGATGAAAAACGTAAATATTTTTAGAGAGTAATTGAGGTCATCAATCACAAACAAGTGTAAAATTAAGGGCCTCAAAGCCTTCAATCTCTGTTGATTCTAAATATTATCAGTTCAAAAAGACATAAGGTATTAGGATAACACATTTTTGGTTTTAATATCCCTTAACTAATGTTTAAAATTTAATTTATTCATATAATAAGAGATATGTATATATATATTTATGATTGACAAGTAGAGTTTCATCCATCAACTAATTTCTACCACAAACTCATCTTTCACTCAAAAAGATAATAGAACTCAAAAATATTATATTTATCCTAATCATACAAGGTTCAAAATATTAACACATACTATTTAGATTAGGAAAACTATTTTGTAATAACCAGGGACTTCCTGTAGGGTAGTGGTAGGCAATAAATTCTTGTCACACTATGGTTGTGGGTTCAATTCCTACAGCTTTGTCCAACACAATGGGTTATCCCCTGACTTGCAGGTTGTCCTTTTCCTAAAAATATAGTATTATAATATTCCAAAAATATTATTCAGAAATGTTTTAAACATAAATAATACTCTCCAAAGTTAATCTTAATCCATTCCAACCTTTATAGTTAACCAAAATACTTATGTCCAACTCACAGTCCAAATTTTATAAGGAAGGTAAACATAATGGAGATCATTTTTCAACATAACAACATGTGAACATCTTCATCATGTATTATTTTAAAACACTGCATCATCCTGAATAACCATAAATCCTTATTGATTACATTAATTATCCCTTATTCATTATAGAATACTAGATATATTCCTTTTATAAAAAAATGTATACAAATCATTAATCAGTTTCAAGGAAGTTATGAATATCCAACATAATTTATCCAAATCAATCATGTATTCTTCCAAATTCACTATCTCGGTATCAGAACCATATTATGGTTTATTTTTCTCTCAACCATATATTTTCCAAAAAATTAACCTACTGTGGAGTCACGTTTCATGGTTCCACATAATCTCAAGTACTTGATGAAATAGTACTGTAGTACAATCCTTATATACTCCATAATTATTATAACCAGTAAATCATTGATACAACACTCAAATGATAAAATTCGTTAATAACAACAAAAGAACTCTAATCATTCCTCCTCATCTATGATAGTATCATAACATGATTATTATCCAATAACATATTTTGGGGTATAATCTGAGGATTTGGACATTGGTATGCATAGTGTCCCCACTCCTTGAAGATGAAGCATTGTACATTTGAATCATTTTTCTTACCCTTGCAGTCACGCACTTGGTGTCCTTTATCTCCACACTAATAACAAACTCCCATTCCCTTCAGGCAAGTTCCAAGGTGTTTCTTCCCACAGTTATCAGATATTGGAAAATTCTATTTTCCCTCATCCATTTATCCATCATTCTCTCTTCTATCCTTTTCTTCTCTTTCTTCCCTTGAAAGCTATAAGACTCAGAGAATTATTTATTTATCTTTTTAACACATGATACTATTTCTTCATATGCTGAGAACACATGGGAGACAATTTCCCTTCTAAATGATGGCTTAATACCGTGAAAGATATGATCCTTCTTACTCTTTGGATCATACGTATTTATGGAGTTCACATTCATTCTTATGAGCTCCATTTCTATAAAATGGCATAAAGTAAGTTAGTTTATGAATTTCAATGAAGAATACCAAACTTGTAAAATAATTAATGTAAATTGAACGGTTTATGGATATAATCAATAATCATAAAAAATGTTTTCTTTGAGGAAGTATATAATTATAAACCCTTCATAATGGTTTATAAAAAAATTAGAATTATCCTAAGAATATCCCCTAGGAGTGTCGTAACCAAGAGTGCAGAAAGGCCATTTGTCGTGCACCAGTTCCTGTTTGAGTCTAGCTCAAAGCGGTGTTTTCGGGTTTTATCCCTAGGTACATCTATTCCAGAGCCGCCTCTACCTTCTCGTATCCAGACAGGGATGTATTGCTCAGAAAACTCACAAAATCTTTATAATACCAAAATTCTAGGATGTTATTCTATACTAATCCTCAAATCCTATCTTTGGGCTATGTGATCTAATCAGAAATATCTAAATCTAGCTTCTAAGGTTAGTACTAAATTGCCTCTGATACCAACTATATCTCCCCGACCCCAGTTACCTAGATTCAGTTCATCATTTCTTACCATTTCCATGATCACTAATGATCAAGTCTCGAAAGACCGATTAGTTTTGTAGCCTTAGAAACACTAGATACATTCATAAGTCTTACATTACATCATAAAGTAAAACCAAACTACTACAACATCATGTCTTCATATCCCCTCATACTATCCCTGGAGGTCATTCATAATATACTTCATCACATCCACGAAAAATTAAAACATTGAAAGGGGTGAGCTAATATGCTCAGTAAGGATAAAAATATAGCAGATGCATTCATAAATAAACATTAACATTTAAGGCAATGTATAACTAATAAAAAAGCCTTTTAAACTTGAACATCAGCATAATATGGAAAAAATAAAATGAAATAATGCCATTTACTTCTTCACATGGATATTCTAATAGTCGAATAATCACATTCAATATCAATAACCACTTTCATAATGATGGAATCCATAATGCCAGAATATCATAACCACGTCGCCAAGGCCTTGTGCCAAGACTACAAATAAGATTTTGTGAAGGCATCATTCCAAGACACTATTTTGTCTCATGAGACCTACCGATGCATCGAGGAGCTATAGCGGGCTCCACCCGTCACTTATTATGTCCAATTCATTCCTCATATGAACAGGTTTAAACATATCATAAACCATAACATAATCGTATCACACAAGACATGCATAAAGGAAACATAACATTTCCACATTTCAATCACAAGATATAAATACAAAAAATTGATATAATAAAACCATTTTCAATACCAAAATAAAAGAAAATTAAAACATGGAATTTATTTTTCATTTTATAAAAATTTGTGGCATGTAGAGGAAGCCGAAACTCAAATAATGGTCATGATGATGGAGAAGTCGTTTTCACTGAATACAAATGACAAGAAAAACATTCCTTTTTTTTCATTTAGTAAAACACTTCGTATAAAAAGATTACTTTTGAATAAATGTAAAAGTTAAAGGGGTTTATACACTGTATAAAAGAAATTTGTGTATAAAACAAAATATGCCTCAATTAATAGAGATTGAGAGGAAGTCCCTTACAAATATCATTTTTTAAATAAAATAGATCTATTATGTGTATTCACTATAAGTACACATAAAGAATTTAAAAATAAAAGATAGGACATAATAATATCATGACATAATTTGAATGTAGGAGATTAACCCAAAGAACATAAATTGGGTTAAGAAGTTTCCTTACCTCATGTCCGACTTGACTCGATCATTCTTTAATCTCCTAAATAATAAACTAGAGTTAATTTCTACTTTATTAAGAACTTTTTTCAAGTTAATTATTCCTCTTATAACACTTATTACCATGTTATAAACATTATCTAATTATTTTTGTTAATAACGGTCGTTTTGACGATCTTTGGTACTTGAGTCAAAAATAACTTCTTATAATTACAAGATGATCATGTGGTAAAATATCCATTATATCCAGAATTATATTCATGATGTTGAAATAATATATATATCATATATATCCAGTATATATATGCATTTATAATATTACATAATATTTAGAGATAAGAAATGAAATGCACCGTTCATGGGGACGGTAGGTCGTACGAACGCATGAACGCTACTTTCATTACTATTTCATATTTAATGGAATTAAAAATAAATGATATATATATATTATAATTACAGTATAATATATATGATATATAGGTCACATTATTTCATTAATTTCATTTTTATACATTCCATGTATTGCATGAACGAGTCACATCACTTGAGATGGCGGTAGTCCACACTTCCTCAAATGAAATTATCGCATTTTTTACAACATGCAAAGCATAAAGGTATATCTTAAATGTAAAATACAGAAGAATATGGAGGAAATAAATATAATATATATCATAAATAAATATAGTTCCATCATAATGGCAACCGTGAGAGGTGGTAGGAGAAGATAAAACAATCATCGTTTCGCGAGTTAGTAATTCGCCATCCACGGAAACAGTATGTTATTTAACCATTAGACGGAGGTGCGTGTAAGTGTAGCTCGAATAATTATCATAACCACATCGTATTATATTTAAGATACAGTTTTTGTTACAAAATAATGGAATAAAATTATTTTATGGGGTTGGAGAAACAAAATAAAACAAATGAGAATAAGTGAAGACATTACCTTTAAATCAGGTAACTCTTTTTGATTTGAGCCAGAGGTTTCCTTGGGAAAACTTCTGCTCAACGTGAGGCTTCTATGTGTAAGATAGGGAAGTTGAGAGAGTATTTGGGAAGAGTTTGGGCGAGCCAAATGGCATGAAGTTGTGAATAAGGTGGTAGAGTTGGGGGCCTTTCATAAGAGGGGAAGAGGGGCACTCTAGCAAAGTCATGAAATGTTACTTTATTATATAATGAGTTTTTGATTTTAATGGTCCCACAGTTATATATTTATAGGATAAGGTGATAAGGGTTCTAAATATACTCATCTAATAGGTTTTTGACAAGTGTATGTCTTAGATTTTAAATTATCTTTTCATTTTATTTAAATCGTTAATTAACGAGGTAATCGCTGCATCATCATGGTGTCATAAATAATTTAATTTATTTAATGAATAAAAATTATAAAAAAAATATCATGATTTTGGAAATCTTTTTATCCTTCCAATTAATATTTATAGTCGAAAATATAACTTATATAACCCCATGTAATAATTATTTTAGTAAAACAACACATGTTTGTAACAATTTTATTTTTACATTAAATAAAACGTTATTAATGTCATTTTCTTACGCAAGTGGATCCATGGGGTCCCCAAGTTGACCCATGGATTGTCTTGGTCGGAAATGATTCATCCAATAAGGGTAGGACAAGTGTAAAGGTAATTTCATATTATTAAAATATAATAATAACCTTAAATTACAATAATTACCTTTAACCGCGATTAATAAAACATAAAAGTTAATATTCACCGAAAATTATTTTAATCCCATTTAATGACATTTTGTAACACCCCAAGCTTCTATGGTACGCTTCTCTTTGAATAATGTGATAGCGTGTGTTGTACGCAACACCGAGTTCTAACACACCATAACTAATCAAACTAGCCGTTATGAATAGTAATACCTACTTTTTGAAATTATATATATTTTATATTTGAAAATGGACTTCATTTTTGGATTCGGAATATCGAATTTAGCCTAGGGTGAAATTTTGGTACATTTCGGATAACTTTCATATTTTGATGAATAGTGAAAATTACTAAATTTTAATTAAAAACAACTTTTTTAATCAAATTAATTACTAGTGATAAATTATGAATTTGAGTGGTTTTAAAGTATATTTAGAATATATTTTTACCATTTAATATAATTTTGGTCATTGGACATAATTTTACAATTAAACCGAACATAAACAAGTGTCAATCTTTTGATAGTTATTATCTCTTAAAAACACGCTTTTTGTTTTAACAGCGGGAATTAATTTTAAATTAATTTCTGCCACTTCTGTGTTTTGAATTTAGGAAAATGGATTCCATATTTGGAATCAGGATGTTCAAATTGTGTAAATAGGTAACTTTTATTTTTAGACATTTTGAATAGTTACTGTGGTAAATATTTTATTTACCATGGTTAAAGGGTAAATCCGGTAAATAAGGGTTAAAAAAATAATATTATAATAATACAAAATTACCCTAAAACGTGTCCTAAACTTATTGGTGGACACATACCCGACCATGGGCATCCTTGGGTCAATTTGGGGACCCTTTGGAGCCACTTGTATGTGGTAGGGACACTTTATATTAATAAAGTTAAAATAAAAATAAAAATGGCATAAGCTTACATCTTTTAGAAGAACAATTTTTACATAGGGTTATACATGTTGGATTTTCGATTATAAATATTCATTAGAAAGATAAAATGATTTCCTACATAATGATATTTTACTTATAATTTTTAGACATTAAATAATTTATTTTATTTATGACACAATGATGATGCAGTAATTACTATAATAGTGAAAAATTAAAATAAGTGATATTATAAATACCCAAATAAATATAATATGAAACTTTTAATGAATTAAACTAATTTTCTAGGATAATATGATATATTAGGATTGATTTAATTGACTTTTTTCGAAGTAATAAATCTGTTATGAGTTTCACAAAAATCAACTAATGAATAGTGTCAAAATTGACATAAAAGAATTCTTAAAACAAATATTATATTATTAATTGATATTAAATTCCTAAAAATCTAAGGTTCGGCCAAGAGACTTATATCATGATAGGTTAATCATTAATGGACCACTTGGGGGTCTCTTGGATGTATATAGTAGGTTTAGTAACCATAATATATAAAATACAAAGAGACATTGTAAAAGTGAAACTAATTAACTTAGAGTTAATACTTAAAGATAAGGTTAATATAGGTACCCAAACCTGTCTAAATTATATTGGATGAGTTTCTTTCGACCTATCCCCACCTCATCATTTGAATAGTCAACTTTGGAGCCTTTAGAAACCGAATATGAATTTATTATAAATTAATATTTCTAGCTTTTCCAAAGGTGCCCCTCACCCCTCTTATAAAAGGGCACTCCTCCTTCTCATTTCTTCACACCTTCAAAGCCTTTTGGTTCGGCCAAACTCTGCCCAAATACTCTCCCAACATCCCTCAATACAACCTAGAGGCCTTAGTTTGATCAGAAAGCCAACCTAAGGAGCCCTTTTGATCAAATCAAAAGGAAGAACCCGAAGAAGAGGTAATGATTTCACCACCCTTTTCTAAGTTCATTTCTTCTTCCACTTCTTCTTCCTTTGTTCTTACCATTCTGAAATAATAACTCCAGTATCTCACATATACTGTGATGTTATTATAAATATGGTACAATCATATTCAGTATTCTATCCACCCTTTGAATAACATGTCACCATACGTGCGTACGTACGGCTTACCGTCTCCACGTCGTGGTGTAATTGTTATTCAATATAATATTATTTGGATGGTTATAATAATGATGTGTAACTCATGTAAATAATAAATATAACATGTTAATGATTCTGTATATATGATATACCATCCATTTATATATTATTTTAATATCAAAAGAATGATATTGTCGCTCGTGCGTACGTACGGACTACCGTCTCCACGAACGCGATGAGATTCATTCTCCATCGTAACCATTAAAGCGTAATTATCATTTTATGATTTAAAAATGATGTTTAAGGACTTGATATCATTCTGGATATGAATAATATACAACCTATCCTTTACAAACATGTCTTACGTAACAAAACATATGGAAGAAAAAAAGTAAGTTAACACCCGAAACAACGATAATACTAAGATATTATTATCAAATCAATATTAAAAGATCATATATGATATCATATTAATGTATATGATTCTTTTATAATTTAATAACAATTATTTCACCATTATACAGGAGGTTAACCTACCACAACCAAGGAAAAGTACAAGGTAAGGGTTATTTCACAATCTCTTCTTTATCCGAGGTTGTTTATACGTAATAATCTACTGGGATCTCGTTATCATCCACATCCATGTTTCTTCAAAATGTATTTCAAAACATTTTTACTATTTACAAGAATATGGGTTAAAGTCATTTATACCCTTGTTTGACTTTTTATAAGAGGTTTATAAAGGAATCTTTCCGTCGTTTTCAAAACAAGGTCCTTTTTAACCTTTTCGACAGAATTGAGGTAAGAATGTTTTTTTTAACTTATACGGCGGGTGCGGTTATTTTTCGCCGTCATAAAATCTTCGAAGCCTTCCATACAAGCTTATAAGAATATTTTCAAAGAAAATGTTTTATTTTATATGGATCTTAAATGATTTCAAAATAAAAGGAGATATTTCTTTAAAAAGAATTTTGATTTCATCTATGTCAACATCCTTTGATGGATTTTAAGATTATTTGAAGTTGATTTATTATGATACAAAACTTCTATATTGTATTGAAGGTTTTGTGATATGTTTGACTGTGGATGTGCTATTTTTATACCATTCATAGTTTATTGTGAAAGTATTGACATTTCGTATGCTAGTTTTAATACGAATGTTTATGTTATGTTTAAACCTTTTCATATGGGAATGCATTGGACTTAATAAGTGACGGGTGGAGCCCGCTATAGCTCCTCGATGCATCGGTAGGTCTCATGAGACAAACTAGTGTCTTGGCACAAGGCCTTGACAAAATCTTATTTGTAGTCTTGGCACGAGGCCTTGGCTACGTGGTTATGATAGTCTGGCATTATGCATTCCAACAGTATGAAAGTGGTTATTGATATTGCATGTGATTATTCGATTAGTAGAATATCCATGTGAATAAGTAAATGGCATTATTTCATTTTTATTTTTGCCATACTATGTTGAAGTTCAATTTTAAAAAGGCTTTTGTTTTAGTAATTCATTGCCTTAAATGTTTATGCTTATTATGAATGTTCCGCTATATTGTTATCCTTACTGGGCATTTGAGCTCACCCCTTTTCTATGTTTTATTTTTCCCAGGTAGTGAAGAAGTAAATTATGAATGACTTGCAGGGATATTATGAGGGGTTAATAGTGTGGATATGAAGACTTTGTTGTTGTTGTAGTTTTTCACTTTGAAATGTAATGTAAAACTTTATGATTATATCTAGTGTTTCCAAGGCTACTAAACCAATCGGTCTTTCGAGATTTGATCTTTCTTGTGATCATGCCAATGTTACGAAGTAATGCACCGACTCTGGGCAGCTGGGGTCGGGGCGTTACAGTTGGTATCAGAGGAAGTTTAGTACAAACCTTGGAAGCTAGATTTAGATAAACTCTGATTAGAGCACGTAGACTTAAGATGAACTTTGAGGATTAGTATAGAAGAACTTCCTAGAATTTTGGTATTGTAGAGATTTTGTGAGTTTTTCGAGCAATACATCCCTGTCTGGATACGAGCAGGTAGAGGCGGCTCTGGCACAGATGTACCTAGGGGTAAAACCCGAAAACACCGCTTTGAGCTAGACTCGAACGGGAACTGGTGCACGACAACGGGCCTTGCTGCACTCTTGGTTACGACACTCCCGGGGGATATGCTTAGGATAACTCTCACTATCTTTACAAATCATTATGAAGGGTTTATGAGTATATACTTCCTCAAAGAAAACATTTTTATGATTATGGATTATATTCATAAATTGTTCAATTTATGCTAAGTGTTTTATAAGTATGGGATTATGTATTTTGATTCATAAACTGATCTAGTTTATGCCACTGTTTAGAAATGGCACCTAGTGGAAGAAATGGAAACCGTATCAATGCACGCACTCCATGTAGGGATTGCCCTCCTGCTCAAGATAATTATAGTGGGGCTGGTGATGCAACTGGTGCTGATCAGCTAATCACCATACTGGGACAACTTACTCAGGTTATGAATAATAACCTTACCCGTATGGAGCACCCTGATCCGCAGAGTGGAGGATCAATGTTAGATCGATTCATGAGACAACAACCACCAACGTTCAATGGGAGTACAAATCCCTTAGTAGCTGAGCAATGGATATTTTCCCTAGAGAAAATATTTCAGGCTTTGGGGAGTAGTGAAAGGGAAAAAGTTACCATGGCAGTTTACCGCCTCACTGGAGATGCTGATCAATGGTGGTCATTGATTCAAAACATGAAGGAAGATGATGAAGTATCAAACATGGAATGGAGGGAGTTAAAAGATCTGTTTTTAGAAAAATACTTTCCTCGCGACCATCGAGCAGATATGGAAAGGCAATTTCTGAGTCTGAGACAAAAGGAGGATGATAATGTCACAAAGTATGAGGCTAACTTTACAAGGTTAGCGAGGTACGCTGGTGATTATATTCGCAACCCAAGAAGTAAGATTGATCGTTTCTTTGATGGGTTAAAACCATTTCTCCGTCGAGCATTAGTCTCACAATCCTTTTCATCGTACGAAGACATTGTCTCATGTGCTATCAAGACTGAAAAGGAATTCTCTAAGTCTTATGACTTTAAAGAAAAGCAAGAGAAGAAGAGACCTGCTGATCAATCTGGGAATGGAAATAAGGGGAAGAAGGGAAAGGTTGAATATCCATCTTGTGGTAAGTGCGGGAAGAAACACCCCGGTGCTTGCCTGAAGGGAATGGGAGTCTGTTACAAGTGTGGTGAAAAAGGCCACCAAGCTCATGATTGCAAGGGGAAGAAGGAAGCTACCAATGTTCAGTGCTACAATTGCAGGGAGATGGGGCATTATGCAAATGCATGTCCTAAGCGTCAGGAGAACTTACCTGAGAAAAGGCCAAGGGATCAAGGCCAGGCTTATGCTATCACTACTGCTGAGGTAGAAACTCCGAAAGACGTGGTGGCAGGTAATTTAATGGTTTCCTCAAGTTTAGCAAATGCATTATTTGATTCTGGATCATCGCATTGTTTCATATCTTCCCAGTTTGCTAAGAAAATTAGATATTTCCAATTTGATTTAATAAGGGAGTTTTCAATTAAAACTCCTAAGGGAAGTATCGTTGCAACAAAGTTTTGTGAATCAGTCCCCATTAGAGCACATAAATTTTCTTTATCTGCTGATTTCATCGTCATACCTATGATTGAGTTTGATATAATCCTCGGTATGGACTGGCTTTCGGACTATGATGCGAAGATTTATTGTAAGAAGAAAGAGGTTACGATTCTTGATGATAATGATAAGGAGCACCTTATTTTTAGAGCAGAATCGTCACCACCTAATTCTTATTTAGATCCACCCCCAGTATCTCAACTTAATTCAATTATTGGGGAGGAAGAGAATGAAATAACTGTCGGTGAGGAAAGGAATGTTCAAATAGAGGATGTACCTGTTGTGAAAGAATTTGTAGATGTATTTCCAGAAGATTTACCTGGACATCCTCCAGAACGAGAAGTTGAGTTTTCTATTGATTTGATTCCTGGATCAAGGCCTATATCGAAGACCCCTTATAGAATGGCCACTGTAGAGCTAGTCGAACTAAAGAAACAACTAGAGGAATTGAGTAATAAGGGATTTATTCGCCCTAGTGTTTCTCCATGGGGAGCCCCTGTTCTTTTTGTTAAAAAGAAAGATGGATCTATGAGGTTATGTATCGATTACAGGGAGATCAATGTTATAACGATAAAGAACAAGTATCCCCTACCTCGTATTGATGATTTATTTGACCAACTGCATGGAGCTCAATACTTTTCAAAGATTGACCTTCGATCTGGATACCATCAGTTGTGTGTAAAGAAGGAAGACATTCCGAAGACAGCATTTCGAACCAGGTACGGGCATTACGAGTTTACTGTAATGCCGTTTGGATTGACTAATGCACCCTCTGTATTCATGGATCTGATGAATAGAGTTTTCAAGGAGTATCTCGATGAATTTGTGGTGGTATTTATTGATGATATCTTGGTATACTCCAAAACCTACGAAGATCATGAAAATCACTTGCGCATTATCTTGAAGACTCTGAGGAGGCATGAATTATATGGAAAGTTTAGCAAGTGTGAATTCTAGCTTCAAGAGATTTCTTTTCTTGGCCATATTGTCTCTAAAGATGGAATCTCTGTTGATCCTTCTAAGACCAAGGCAATCCAAGAATGGCCAGCACCTACGAGTATAACTGAGGTACGTAGTTTTATTGGCTTGGCAGGTTATTATCGACGTTTCGTCCAGAATTTTGCCCGATTGGCTAACCCATTAACGAAGCTCACACGTAAAGGGGTTAAATTTGTTTGGACAAAAGAGTGTGAAGAATGTTTCGAAGAACTGAAGAGAAGATTAGTCAATGCTCCTATATTGACTCTACCATCGGGGAATGATGGGTTCGTTATTTATAGTGATGCGTCAAAGAAATGACTTGGTTGTGTCCTTATGCAGAATGATAGAGTTATTGCCTATGCATCACGACAGTTGAAAATTCATGAACAAAACTATCCTACTCATGATCTTGAGTTAGCAGCTGTGATCTTTGCTTTGAAGATATGGAGGCACTACCTCTATGGTGAAAAATGTGAGATTTATACTGATCACAAGAGTTTGAAGTATATTTTCTCACAAAAAGAACTCAACATGAGGCAAAGGAGATGGCTTGAATTACTCAAGGATTATGATTGCACGATACACTACCACCCGGGGAAAGCAAACAATGTAGCAGATGCTTTGAGCAGAAAAGACCATGGAGTTCTGAACATGATGATAATTGAAAGGGATCCAATTTTCATGGATCTAGAGAAGATGGACATGGGAATAACCAGGGAAGGTGAAACATCAATGCTTTTTCAAATGGTTGCCAAACCATCTTTACTAGAAAGGATTAAGAGTTCTCAGACCGATGATGAAGAATTTCAGAAGAAGATTAAAGCTGTGAATGATGGGAGATTGAGAGACTTTGTGTATAAAGATGGAACTTTGAAATTTGGAAAGAGACTTTGTGTTCCCGATTTACCTGATCTGAAAAGGGAATTACTGGATGATGCTCATAGTTCCAATTTCTCTATACACCCTGGGAGCACCAAAATGTATAGAGATTTGAAGGAACATTTTTGGTGGGACAACAAGAAGAGGGAGATTGCTGATTTTGTATCAAGATGTATGGTTTGTCAACAAGTGAAAGCTGGAAGGCAACAGCCTGGAGGAGTCATGCAACCTCTTCCCATACCGGAGTGGAAATGGGACAATATTACGATGGACTTTGTCATGGGGCTACCAAAGACTCTTAAAAGGAACGATGCAATATGGGTTATTGTTGATCGTCTTACCAAGTCAGCACATTTTCTTGCTATAAGATAAGATCTACCCCTGGAACGTCTAGCAAGACTATACATTAATGAAGTTGTGAGACTTCATGGAGTTCCCCTATCGATTGTTTCTGATCGTGATCCCCGTTTTACTTCAAGATTTTGGAAAAGTCTTCAGAAATCCCTGGATACTGAACTTCATTTGAGCACTGCTTACCACCCTCAGACAGACGGACAGTCAGAACGGACTATTCAAACCTTAGAAGACATGTTGAGATCTTGCTCACTTGACTTTCAGGGTATGTGGGATCAATATTTACCTCTGGTAGAATTTTCCTATAACAATAGCTTCCATTCGAGTATTCAGATGGCACCATATGAAGCGTTATACGGAAAGAGATGTCGTACACCAACCTGTTGGGATGACGTTGGTGAAAGAAAACTTGTAGGCCCAGAACTGGTGGAGGAAACGGTGGAAAAGGTGAAGGTAATCCAAAATCACATCAAAGTAGCTCAAAGTAGGCAGAAGAGCTATGCCGATAATCGAAGGAAGGATTTGGAATTTCAAGTCGGTGATCATGTTTTCCTGAAGGTATCTCCGTGGAAGGGAGTCATACGTTTTGGAAAGAAAGGTAAATTGAGTCCCAGGTACATCGGACCTTTCGAAATTCTAGAACGAATTGGGGCTGTAGCTTACCGATTGGCAATGCCGCCAAGTCTCTCCAAAGTTCACGATGTGTTCCACGTATCTCTGTTGAGGAAATACATACCTGATCCGACGCATGTACTCACCTATGAGGAATTAGAACTGGAACCCGATCTGTCTTATTGCGAAGAGCCCGTCAAGATTCTTGATACGAGAGAACAAGTATTGAGAAACCGGACGACGCGTCTGGTAAAAGTTTTGTGGAGAAATCATAAGATGGAAGAGGCAACGTGGGAACCCGAGGAACTTATGATGAAGAACCACCCGAGTCTTTTTATGCAGTAATACCCTAGAAATTGCGAGGACGCAATTATTTGAAGGAGGGGAGAATGTAACACCCCAAGCTTCTATGGTACGCTTCTCTTTGAATAATGTGATAGCGTGTGTTGTACGCAACACCGAGTTCTAACACACCATAACTAATCAAACTAGCCGTTATGAATAGTAATACCTACTTTTTGAAATTATATATATTTTATATTTGAAATTGGACTTCATTTTTGGATTCGGAATATCGAATTTAGCCTAGGGTGAAATTTTGGTACATTTCGGATAACTTTCATATTTTGATGAATAGTGAAAATTACTAAATTTTAATTAAAAACAACTTTTTTAATCAAATTAATTACTAGTGATAAATTATGAATTTGAGTGGTTTTAAAGTATATTTAGAATATATTTTTACCATTTAATATAATTTTGGTCATTGGACATAATTTTACAATTAAACCGAACATAAACAAGTGTCAATCTTTTGATAGTTATTATCTCTTAAAAACACGCTTTTTGTTTTAACAGCGGGAATTAATTTTAAATTAATTTCTGCCACTTCTGTGTTTTTAATTTAGGAAAATGGATTCCATATTTGGAATCAGGATTTTCAAATTGTGTAAATAGGTCACTTTTATTTTTAGACATTTTGAATAGTTACTGTGGTAAATATTTTATTTACCATGGTTAAAGGGTAAATCCGGTAAATAAGGGTTAAAAAAATAATATTATAATAATACAAAATTACCCTAAAACGTGTCCTAACCTTATTGGTGGACACATACCCGACCATGGGCATCCTTGGGTCAATTTGGGGACCCTTTGGAGCCACTTGTATGTGGTAGGGACACTTTATATTAATAAAGTTAAAATAAAAATAAAAATGGCATAAGCTTACATCTTTTAGAAGAACAATTTTTACATAGGGTTATACATGTTGGATTTTCGATTATAAATATTCATTAGAAATCTAAAAAGATTTCCTACATAATGATATTTTACTTATAATTTTTAGACATTAAATAATTTATTTTATTTATGACACAATGATGATGCAGTAATTACTATAATAGTGAAAAATTAAAATAAGTGATATTATAAATACCCAAATAAATATAATATGAAACTTTTAATGAATTAAACTAATTTTCTAGGATAATATGATATATTAGGATTGATTTAATTGACTTTGTTCGAAGTAATAAATCTGTTATGAGTTTCACAAAAATCAACTAATGAATAGTGTCAAAATTGACATAAAAGAATTCTTAAAACAAATATTATATTATTAATTGATATTAAATTCCTAAAAATCTAAGGTTCGGCCAAGAGACTTATATCATGATAGGTTAATCATTAATGGACCACTTGGGGGTCTCTTGGATGTATATAGTAAGTTTAGTAACCATAATATATAAAATACAAAGAGACATTGTAAAAGTGAAACTAATTAACTTAGAGTTAATACTTAAAGATAAGGTTAATATAGGTACCCAAACCTGTCTAAATTCTATTGGATGAGTTGCTTTCGACCTATCCCCACCTCATCATTTGAATAGTCAACTTTGGAGCCTTTAGAAACCGAATATGAATTTATTATAAATTAATATTTCTAGCTTTTCCAAAGGTGCCCCTCACCCCTCTTATAAAAGGGCACTCCTCCTTCTCATTTCTTCACACCTTCAAAGCCTTTTGGTTCGGCCAAACTCTGCCCAAATACTCTCCCAACATCCCTCAATACAACCTAGAGGCCTTAGTTTGATCAGAAAGCCAACCTATGGAGCCCTTTTGATCAAATCAAAAGGAAGAACCCGAAGAAGAGGTAATGATTTCACCACCCTTTTCTAAGTTCATTTCTTCTTCCACTTCTTCTTCCTTTGTTCTTACCATTCTGAAATAATAACTCCAGTATCTCACATATACTGTGATGTTATTATAAATATGGTACAATCATATTCAGTATTCTATCCACCCTTTGAATAACATGTCACCATACGTGCGTACGTACGGCTTACCGTCTCCACGTCGTGGTGTAATTGTTATTCAATATAATATTATTTGGATGGGTATAATAATGATGTGTAACTCATGTAAATAATAAATATAACATGTTAATGATTCTGTATATATGATATACCATCCATTTATATATTATTTTAATATCAAAAGAATGATATTGTCGCTCGTGCGTACGTACGGACTACCGTCTCCACGAACGCGATGAGATTCATTCTCCATCGTAACCATTAAAGCGTAATTATCATTTTATGATTTAAAAATGATGTTTAAGGACTTGATATCATTCTGGATATGAATAATATACAACCTATCCTTTACAAACATGTCTTACGTAACAAAACATATGGAAGAAAACAAGTAAGTTAACACCCGAAACAACGATAATACTAAGATATTATTATCAAATCAATATTAAAAGATCATATATGATATCATATTAATGTATATGATTCTTTTATAATTTAATAACAATTATTTCACCATTATACAGGAGGTTAACCTACCACAACCAAGGAAAAGTACAAGGTAAGGGTTATTTCACAATCTCTTCTTTATCCGAGGTTGTTTATACGTAATAATCTACTGGGATCTCGTTATCATCCACATCCATGTTTCTTCAAAATGTATTTCAAAACATTTTTACTATTTACAAGAATATGGGTTAAAGTCATTTATACCCTTGTTTGACTTTTTATAAGAGGTTTATAAAGGAATCTTTCCGTCGTTTTCAAAACAAGGTCCTTTTTAACCTTTTCGACAGAATTGAGGTAAGAATGTTTTTTTTAACTTATACGGCGGGTGCGGTTATTTTTCGCCGTCATAAAATCTTCGAAGCTTTCCATACAAGCTTATAAGAATATTTTCAAAGAAAATGTTTTATTTTATATGGATCTTAAATGATTTCAAAATAAAAGGAGATATTTCTTTAAAAAGAATTTTGATTTCATCTATGTCAACATCCTTTGATGGATTTTAAGATTATTTGAAGTTGATTTATTATGATACAAAACTTCTATATTGTATTGAAGGTTTTGTGATATGTTTGACTGTGGATGTGCTATTTTTATACCATTCATAGTTTATTGTGAAAGTATTGACATTTCGTATGCTAGTTTTAATACGAATGTTTATGTTATGTTTAAACCTTTTCATATGGGAATGCATTGGACTTAATAAGTGACGGGTGGAGCCCGCTATAGCTCCTCGATGCATCGGTAGTTCTCATGAGACAAACTAGTGTCTTGGCACAAGGCCTTGAAAAAATCTTATTTGTAGTCTTGGCACGAGGCCTTGGCTATGTGGTTATGATAGTCTGGCATTATGCATTCCAACATTATGAAAGTGGTTATTGATATTGCATGTGATTATTCAATTAGTAGAATATCCATGTGAATAAGTAAATGGCATTATTTCATTTTTATTTTTTCCATACTATGTTGAAGTTCAATTTTAAAAAGGCTTTTGTTTTAGTAATTCATTGCCTTAAATGTTTATGCTTATTATGAATGTTCCGCTATATTGTTATCCTTACTGGGCATTTGAGCTCACCCCTTTTCTATGTTTTATTTTTCCCAGGTAGTGAAGAAGTAAATTATGAATGACTTGCAGGGATATTATGAGGGGTTAATAGTGTGGATATGAAGACTTTGTTGTTGTTGTAGTTTTTCACTTTGAAATGTAATGTAAAACTTTATGATTATATCTAGTGTTTCCAAGGCTACTAAACCAATCGGTCTTTCGAGATTTGATCTTTCTTGTGATCATGCCAATGTTACGAAGTAATGCACCGACTCTGGGCAGCTGGGGTCGGGGCGTTACACATTTTACTTCCTAATTACTATGATGTATGTTGTATTTTGTAAATTCAAATCACATAGGTGGTAAAATTTCATTTAAACGAAAAATCAGTTTTTAACTACTACTTAGTGGTTTCACAATTCATAAAAAATTGATGTTTTTTAGAACAATGCCAAAATTTCACCCTAAGCTATAATTGATATTCTGAGTTCAAAAATGATGTCTATTTTAAAAAATTCCATACATATAAGTTGAATTAATTAATTTTATAATTAATTCCCTCTGTCACAACAAATAGCGTGTTTTTAAGAAACAATATATATCAAAACATTAACAATTGTTTATGTCCAATTTCAAAGTGAAATTAATCATAATGACCACCATTGGATAAAATGGTAAAAATATATTCTAATTATACTTTAATACCACCCAATAATATAATTTATCACTATAATTTATTTTTATTAAAAAAGTTATTTTAAGTATTTTTCACTATTCATAAAAATTTGGAAGTTCCCAGAAAAATACCAAAAATAAAAAATAGGCTAATTTCTATATTCCAAATCCAAAAATGAAGTCCATTTTGAAATATAAAATATATATAATTTTAAAAAGTGAGTATTACTATTCATAATGGCTATTTGTATTGGTCGCGGTGTGTTAGAATCTCGAACTTTCATACAATGTAAGCTATTATATAATTGAAAGAGAAGCGTATCGTGGAAGCTCGGGGTGTTTCATTCTCCCCTCCATCATTAAATTGTGACCTCGCAATTTGAAATCTTACATTGATAACAAAGGGTTGAAAATAGAAAATAACTTTGTGGAAAACCCACATCAGAAATAAGGTTAATAAAATTTATCCTTAATAAGAGGGAAAGGGAAATGAAAAAGTCACCATGAATTTATGATCTCGATAAGGAGCAAATTTATGGCAATTAGAGACATATAATTGGACGAAAAACCTAAATATTTGTAGAGAGTGATTGAGGTCATCAATCACAAACAAGTGTAAAATTGAGGGCCCCAAAGCCTTCAATCTATGTTGATTCTAAATATTATCAGTTCAACAAGACATAAGGTATTAGGATAACACATTTTTGGTTTTAATATCCCTTTAATAAAGTTTAAGATTTAATTTATTCATATAATAAGAGATATGTATATATATATATTTATGATTGAAAAGTAGAGTTTCATCCATCAAATAATTTCTACCACAAACTCATCTTTCACTCAAAAAGATAATAGAACTCAAAAATATTATATTTATCCTAATCATACAAGGTTCAAAATATTAACACATACTATTTAGATTAGGAAAACTATTTTTTAATAACCAGGGACTTCCTGTAGGGAAGTGGTAGGCAATAAATTCTTGTCGCACTATGGTTGTGGGTTCAATTCCTACAACTTTGTCCAACGCAACGGGTTATACCCTGACTTGCATGTTGTCCTTTTCCTAAAACTATAGTATTATAATATTCCAAAAATATTCTTCAGAAATGTTTTAAACATAAATAATACTCTCCAAAGTTAAACTTAATCCATTCCGACCTTTATAGTTAACCAAAATACTTATGTCCAACTCACAGTCCAAATTTTATAAGGAAGGTAAACATAATGGAGATCATTTTTTCAACGTAACAACATGTGAACATCTTCATCATGTATTATTTTAAAACACTGCATCATCCTGAATTACCATAAATCCTTATTGATTACATTAATTATCCCTCAATCCTTATAGAATACTAGATATACTCCTTCTATAAAAAATGTATACAAATCATTAATCAGTTTCAAGGAAGTTAAGAATATCCAACATAATTAATCCAAATCAATCACGTATTCTTCCAAAATCACTATCTCGGTATCAGAGCCATATTATGGTTTATCTTTCTCTCAACCATATATTTTTCAAAATATTAACCTGCTGTGGAGTCACGTTTCATGGTTCCACATAATCTCAAGTACTTGATGAAATAGTACTGTAGTACAATCCTTATATACTCCATAATTATTATAACCAGTAAATCATTGATACAACACTCAAATGATAAAATTCGTTAATAACAACAAAAGAACTCTAATCATTCCTCCTCATCTGTGATAGTATCATAACTTGATTATTATCCAATAACATAATTTGGGGTATACTCTGATGATTTGGACATTGGTATTCATAGTGTCCCCACTCCTTGCAGATGAAGCATTGTACATTTGAAACCTTTTTCTTACCCTTGCAGTCATGAACTTGGTGTCCTTTATCTCCACACTTATAACAAACTCATATTCCCTTCAGTCAAGTTCCAAGGTGTTTCTTCCCACAGTTATCAGATATTGGAAAATTCTATTTTCCCTCATCCCTTTATCCATCATTCTCTCTTCTATCCTTTTCTTCTATTTCTTCCCTTGAAAGCTATATGACTCAGAGAATTAATTATTTATCTTTTTAACACATGATACTATTTCTTCATATGTTGACAACACATGGGAGACAATTTCCCTTCTAAATGTTGGCTTAATACCGTGAAAGATATGATCCTTCTTACTCTTTGGATCATACGTATTTATGGATTTCACATTCCTTCTTATGAGTGCCATTTCTATAAAATGGCATAAACTAAGTTAGTTTATGAATTGCAATGAATAATACCAAACTTGTAAAATAATTAATGTAAATTGAACGGTTTATGGATATAATCAATAATCATAAAAAATGTTTTCTTCGAGGAAGTATATACTCATAAACCCTTCATAATGGTTTATAAAAAAATTATAATTATCCTAAACATATCCCCCGGGAGTGTCGTAACCAAGAGTGCAGCAAGGCCATTTGTCGTGCACCAGTTCCTGTTTGAGTCTAGCTCAAAGCGGTGTTTTCGTGTTTTACCCCTAGGTACATTTGTACCAGAGCCGCCTCTACCGGCTCGTATCTAGACAGGGATGTATTGCTCAGAAAACTCACAAAATCTATATAATACCAAAATTCTAGGATGTTATTCTATAGTAATCCTCAAATTCTATCTTTGGGCTATGTGCTCTAATCAGAGTTTATCTAAATCTAGCTTCCAAGGTTAGTACTAAACTCCCTCTGATACCAACTATATCGCCCCGACCCCAGTTACCTAGATTCGGTGAATTATTGCATACCATTTCCATGATCACTAATGATCAAGTCTCGAAAGACCGATTATTTTAGTATCCTTAGAAACACTAGATACATTCATAAGTCTTACATTACACCATAAAGTAAAACAAAACTACAACAACATCATGTATTCATATCCCCTCATACTATCCCTGTAGGTCATTCATAATATACTTCATCGCATCCACGAAAAATTAAAACATTGAAAGGGGTGAGCTAAGATGCTCAGTAAGGACAACAATATAGCGGATGCTTTCATAAATAAACATTAACATTTAAGGCAATGTATAACTAATAAAAAAGCCTTTTAAACTTGAACATAAGCGTAATATGGAAAAAATAAAATGAAATAATGCCATTTACTTCTTCACATGGATATTCTAATAGTCGAATAATCACATTCAATATCAATAACCACTTTCATAATGATGCAATCCATAATGCCGGAATATCATATCCACGCCGCCAAGGCCTTATGCCAAGACTACAAATAAAATTTTGTGAAGGCCTCATGCCAAGACACTAGTTTGTCTCATGAGACCTACCGATGCATCGAGGAGCTATAGCGGGCTCCACCCGTCACTTATTAAGTCCAATGCATTCCTCATATGAACATGTTTAAACATATCATAAACCATAACATAATCGTATCACACAAGACATGAATAAAGGAAACATAACATTTCCACATTTCAATCACAAGATATCAATACAACAAATTGATATAATAAAACCATTTTTAATACCAAAATAAAAGAAAATTAAAACATGGTATTTATTTTTCATTTAAAAAAAGTTATGGCTTGTAGAGGTAGCCGAAACTCAAATAATGGTAATGGCGGTGGAGAAGTCGGTGTCGCCGCATACGTACAACAAGAAAAACATTCCATTTTGTCGTTTATTAAAACACTTCATATAAAAAGATAAATTTTAAATAAACGTAAAAGTCAAAGGGGTTTATACACCGTATAAAATAAATTTGTGTACAAAACAAAATATTCCTCAATGAATGGAGATTGAGACGAAGTCCCTTAGAAAGATCATTTTTTAAATAAAATAGATATATTATGTGTATTCACAATAAGTACACATAAAGAAATTACAAATACAAGAATGGAAATAATAATATCATGACATAATTTGAAAGTAGGAGATTAACCCAAAGAAGGAAAATGGGGTTAAGAAGTTCCCTTACGTCGTGTCCGACTTGACTCGATCGTTCTTTAATCTCC
Source organism: Viscum album (assembly GCA_963277665.1). Taxonomy (NCBI): domain Eukaryota; kingdom Viridiplantae; phylum Streptophyta; class Magnoliopsida; order Santalales; family Viscaceae; genus Viscum; species Viscum album. Next base: position 436,958,751 of record OY728161.1, read on the forward strand.
TGAATAATAAACTAGAGTTAATTTCTACATTCTTAAGAACCTTTTTCTTGTTCATTATTTCTTTTATATCACATATTACCATGTTATAAACATTATGTAATTATTTATGTTAATTACGGTCATTTTGTCGATCTTTGGTACTTAAGTCTAAAATAACTTCTTATAATTAAAAGTTGTTCATGTGGTAAAATATCCATTATATACAGAATTATATTCATGATGTAGACATCATATATATAATATATATATCTAGTATATAAATTAATTTATAATATTAAATAACATTTAGAGATAAGAAATGAAATGCACTGATCATGGAGACGGTAGGTCGTACGTACACATGAACGCTACTTTCATTTCTATTTAGTATTTAATTGAATTAAAACAAAATGAGATATAAATATATTATAATTACAATATAATATATATGTTATATAGGTCACATATGTTCATTAATTTCATTCTTTATTCATTCCATGTATTGCATGAACGAGTCACATCACGTGAGGGGGCAGTAGTCCACATTTCATCAAATGAAATTATCGCATTTTCACAACATGCAAAGCATAATGGGGTGTTTTAAATGTAAAATACATAAACATAGAGATGAAATAAAAATAATATATATCATAAATAAAAATATTACTGTCATATTGGCCACCATGAGAGGTGGTAGGAGAATATAGAACAATCATCATTTCGTGAGGTAGTAATTCGCCATCCACGGAAACAGTACTTTCGTTACCCATTAGACGGAGGTGTGTGTAAGTTTAACATGAATAATTATCATAATAACAACCTAGTATATTGAAGATACTGGTGTTGTTACAAAAAATAAGGAATAAAAAGAGTTTAGGGGGTTGGAGAAGCAAAATAAAAACAAAAGAAAATAAGTGAAGACATTATCTTTAAATAGGCTAACTCTTTTTGATTTGAGCCAAAGGCTTCAATGGGAAGACTTCGGCTCAAATTAAGGCTTCTAGGAGTAATATATGGAGGTTGAGAGAGTATTTCGTCATAGGTTGGCTGAGAAAAATGGATTTATTGTGTGAATAAGGTGGTATAGGTGGGGTCCTTTCATAAGAAGAGAGGAGGGGCACTCTTGGAAAGTCAGTAAATGTTACTTTATTATATAATGAGTTTAAGATTTAAAAGGTCCCAAAATTATATATTTCTAGGAAAAGTTGATAAGGGTTCGAAATATACTCATCCAATAGGTGTTTTACAAGTTTATCTCTTATATTTTACATTATCTTTTCATTTTATTTAAATCGTTAATTAATGAGGTAATCACTGCATCATCATGGTGTCATAAATAATTTAATTTATATAATGTCTAAAAATTATATGAAAAAATTCATGATGTTGGAAATATTTTTATATTTTTCAATGAATATTTATAGTCTAAATTTTAGCTTATATAACCCCATGTAATTTTTGTTTTAGTAAAACAACACATGTTTGTGACAATTTTATTTTTACTTTAAATAAAAAGCTATTAATATCATTTCCTTACACAAGTGGCTCCATGGGGTCCCCAAGTTGACCAATGGATTTTCTTGGTCGGCCATGACTCATACAATAAGAGTAGGACAAGTGTAAAGGTAATTTTATATTATTAAAACATTATATTTACCTTAAATTACACTAATAACCTTTAATCGCGATTAATAAAACATAAAAGTTACTATTCACCAAAAATAATTTTAATCCCATTGAAACAAATTTTACATTATAATGAGAATGATGTATGTTGGATTTTGGAAATTCAAATCACAGAGGTGGTAAAATTTCATTTAAACGAAAAATCAGTTTTTTAACTACCACTTAGTGGTTTCACTATTAATGAAAAATTGATGCTTTTCAGAACAATGCCAAAATTTCACCCTAAGCTATAATTTATATTCCAACATCAAAAATGATTTCTATTTTAGAAAATTCCAAACATATAAGTTTCATTAATTAATTTAATAAATAATTCCCCCTGTCACAAGAAATAACATGTTTTTAAGAAACAATATATATTAAAAGATTAACAATTGTTTATGTCCAATTTCAAAGTTAATTTAATTCTAATGACCACCATTGGATAAAATGGTAAAAATATATTATAATTATACTTTAAAACCACTCAATAGTATAATTTATGACTATAAATTATTTTTATAAAAAAAATTTTAATTATTTTTCACTATTCATAAAAAATTGGAAGTTCGCATAAAAATACCAGAAATTCAACATAGGCTAATTTCGATATTCCAAATCCAAAAATTAATTCCATTTTGAAATATAAAATATATATAATTTCATAAATTGGGTATTACTACTCATAATGGCTATTTTTATTGGTCGTAGTGTGTTAGAATCTCGAACTTGCGTATAATGTAAGCTATTGCATTATTGAAAGAGAAGTGTATCATAGAAGCTCGCGGTGTTACATTCTCCCCTCCTTCAACAAATCGCGTCCTCACAATTTTAATTTTTTCTTCGAAAATAAAGGGTTGAAAATAGAAAATACCATTGTGGAAAACCCACACCGGAAATAAGGTTAATAAAATATCGCCTTAATAAGAGGGATAAGGAAACGAAAAAGTCACCACCAAATTATGATCTCGATAAAGAGATCATTGGTGGAAATTAGAGACATATAATCGGAGGAAAAACGTAAATATTTGTAGGGAGTGATTGAGGTCTTCAATCACAAACAAGTGTAAAATTGAGGTCCTCAAAGCCTTCAATTTATATTGATTTAAAATATTATCAGTTCAATAAGACATAAGGTATTATGATAACACATTTTTTGTTTTAATAACCCTTTACTAAATTTTAAGAATTAATTTATTAATAGAATAATAGATAGGTATATATATATTTATGCTTGAAAAGTATAGTCTCAACCATCAACTAATTTCTACCACAAACTCATCTTTCACTCAAAAAGATAATAAAACTCAAAAATATTATATTTATCTTAATCGTACAAGGTTAAAAATATTAACACATAACATTTAGATTAGGAAAACTATTTTGTAATAACCAGGGACTTCATGTAGGCTAGTGGCAGGTAATAAAGTCCTGTCGCACTATGGTTGTGGGATTAATTCATACAGCTTTGTCCGACGCAACGTGTTATCCCCCGACTTGCAGGTTGTTCTTTTCCTAAAACTATTGTATTATAATATTCCAAAAATATTCTTTAGAAATGTTATAAATGTAAAAAATACTCTCCAAAGTTAAACTTAATCCATTCCAACCTTTATAGTTATCCAAAATACTTCTGTCCAACTCACAGTCCATATTTTATAAGGGAGGTAAACATAATGAAGATCCATTTTTCCACGTAACAACATGTGAACACCTTAATCATGTATTCTTTTAAAACACTGAAACATCCTGAATTACCATAAATCCTTATTTATTACATTAATGATCCCTTATTCCTTATAGAATACTATATATACTCCTTCTATCAAAAAATGTATACAAATCATTAATCAGTTTTAAAGAATTTAAGAATATCCAATATAATTTATCCAAATCAATCATATATTCATCCAAAATCACTATCTCGGTATCAGAACCATATTATGGATTATCTTTCTCTTATCCATATATTTTCCAAAAAATTAACCTGATGTGGAGTCACTTTTCTTGGTTCAACACAATCTCAAGTCCTTGATGAAATAGTACTGTAGTACAATCCTTATATACTCCATAATTATTATAACAAGTACATCATTGATACAACACTCAAATGTCAAAATTATTTAATAAAAACACAACAACTCTTATCATTCCTCCTCCTCTGTGGTAGTATAATAACTTGATTATTATCCAATAACATCATTTGGGGCAGACTCTGATGATTTGGACATTGGGTTGCATAGTGTCCCCACTCCTTGCAGATGAAGCATTGTACATTTGATACCTTTTTCTTACCCATGCAGTCACGCACTTGGTGTCCTTTTTCTCCACACTTATAACAAACTCTCATTCCCTTTCAGGAAAGTTCCAAGGAGTTTCTTCCCACAGTTATTACATATTGGAGAATTCTTTATTTCCCTCGTCCCTTTTTCCATCATTCTTTATTCCATCCTTTTCGTCTCTTTCTTCCCTTAAAATCCATAAGATTCAGAGAATTATTTACTTATCTTATTAACACATGATACTATTTCTTCATATGTTATGAACACATGGGAGACTATTTCCCTTCTAAATATTGGCTTAATACCATGAAAGATATGATCTTTTTTACTCTTTGGATCATACGTATTTATGGAGTTCACATTCCTTCTACTGGGCGCCATTTCTATACAATGGCATAAACTGTGTTAGTTTATGAATGGAAATAAATAATACCAAAATTGTAAAATAGTTAATGTAAATTCAACAGTTTATGGATATAATCCATAATCATAAAAAAAATTCTTTGAGGAAGTATATACTCATAAACCCTTCATAATGGTTTGTAAAAAATGAGAATTATCCTAAGCAAAAACCTCGGGAGTGTCGTAACCAAGAGTGCAGAAAGGACCGTTATCGCGCACCAGATCCCGTTTGAGTCTAGCTCAACGCGGTGTTTTTGGGTATTACCCCTAGGTACATCTGTGCCAGAGCCACCTCTACCTCCTCGTATCCAGACAAGGATGTATTGTTCGGAAAACACACTAAATATCAATAATACCAAAATTATAAAAAGTTCTTTTATACTAATCCTCAAAGACTATCGTTGGTCTATGTGCTCTAATCGGAGTTTATCTAAATCTATATTCCGATGTTAGTACTAAACTTCCTCTGATACCAACTGTAATGCCCCGACCCCAGTTACCGAGAGTCAGTGCATTAATGCGTAACATTGGAATGATCACTAAATATCACGTCTGGAAAGACCGATTAGTTTAGTACCCTTGGAAGCACTAGATACATTCATAAGTTTGACATTACATCATAATGTAAAAAAAAACAACAACAACATATTGTCTTCATATCCCCTCATACTATCCCTGCAGGTCATTCATAAAATACTTCATCACATCCTGGATAAATTAAAACATTGAAAGGGGTAAGCTCAGATGCTCATTAAGGATATCAATATAGCGGGAGCTTTCATAAATAAACATTAAAATTTAAGGCAATGTATAACTAAAAAAAGCCTTTTAAACTTGAACTTCAGCATAATATGGAAAAAATAAAATGAAATAATGCAATTTAATTGTTCACATGGATATTCTAATAATAGAATAATCACATGCAATATCAATAACCACATTCATAATGATGGAATTCATAATGCCATATTATCATAACCATGTAGCCAAGGACATGTGCCAAGACTACAAATAAGATTTTTTCAAGGCCTCGTGCCAAGACACTCGTTTGTCTCATGATACCTACCGATGCATCGAGGAGGTATAGCAGGCTCCACCAGTCACTTATTATTTCCAATGCATTCTTCATATGAAGAGGTTTAAACATATCATAAACCATAACATAATCGCATCACATAAAACATGCATAAAGTAAACAAAAAATTTCCACATTTCAAAAACAAGATATCAATACAAAAAATTGATAAAATAAAACCATTTTTAATACCAAAATAAAAGAAAATTAAAAATTTGTATTTATTTTTCATTTTAAAAAAATTTATTGCTTGTAGAGGAAGCTGAAACTCAAATAATGGTCCTGGCGGCGAAGAAGTCATTGTCGCCGTATACGTACGATAAAAAAACATTCCATTTTGTCGTTTAGTAAAAAACTTGATATAAAAATATATCTTTTAAATAAACATAAAATTAAATGGGTTTATACACCGTATAAAAGAAATTTGTGTATAAAACAAAATATGCCTCAATGAATGGAGATTGAGATGAAGTCCCTTACAAAGATATTTTTTTAAATAAAATAGATCTATTATGTGTATTCACTATAAGTACACATAAAAAAAGTAAAAGTACAAGAAAGTACAAAATAATATCATGAAATAATTTGAAAGTTGGAGATTAACCCAAAGAACGGAAATTGGGTTAAGAAATTCCCTTACCTCATGTCCAACTTGACTCGATCGTTCTTTAATCTCCAGAATAATAAACTACAATTAATTTCTACTTTCTTAAGAACCTTTTTCAAGTTCATTATTCATTTTATATCACTTATTACCATGTTATAAACATTATATAACTATTTATGTTAATAATGGCCGTTTTGTCGATCTTTGGTACTTGAGTAAAAAATAACTTCTTATAATTAAAAGTTGTTCATGTGTTAAAATATCAATTATTTCCAGAATTATATTCATGATTTAGACAGAATATATATCATATATATCTAGTATATACATGAATTTATAATATTACATAATATTTAGAGATAAGAAATGAAATGCACCGTTCATGGAGACGGTCGGCCGTACGTACGTATGAACCCTACTTTCATTTCTATTTCATATTTAATGGAATTAAAACTAAATGAGATATATATATATATATATATATATTATAATTACAGTATAATATATATGTTATATAGGTTACGTCAGTTCATTAATTTCATTCTTTATAAATTCCATGTATTGCATGAACGAGCCACATCACTTGAGGGGGCAGTAGTCCACACTTCCTCAAATGAAATTATCGCATTTTCACAACATGAAAAGCATAAAGGAATGTTTTAAATGTAAAATAAAAGAAGCATTGAGATGAAATAAATATAATATATATCATAAATAAATATATTACCATCATAATGGCCACCATTATAGGTGGTCGGAGAAGATAGAATAATCATCATTTCGTGAGGCAGTAATTTTCCATCCACAAAAACAGTATGTTCTCTAACCATTAGACGGAGGTGTGTGTACGTGTAGCTCGAATAATTATCATAAAAACATCCTAGTATATTTAAGATACTGGTTTTGTTACAAATTAATGGAATAAAAAGAGTTTAGGGGGTTGGAGAAGCAAAATAAAACAAAAGATAATAAGTGAAGACGTTACCTTTAAATCAGGTAACTCTTTTTTATTTTAGCCAAAGGCTTCCTTGGGAATACTTATGCTCCAATTGAGTCTTCTAGGAGTAATATAGATAAGTTTAGAGAGTATTTGGGCATAGTTTGGCCGATCCAAATAACTTGATGGTTTGAATAAGGTGGTATAGGTGGAGGCCTTTCATAAGAGGAGAGGAGGGGCACTCTTGGAAAGTCATGAAATGTTACTTTAGTATATAATGAGTTTCTGATTTTAAAGGTCCCACAATTATATATTACGAGGATAAGGTGATAAGGGCTTGAAATCTATTAATCAAATAGGTTTTTGAAAATTTTATGTCTTAGAATTTAAATTATATTTTCATTTTATTTAAATCGTTAATTAATGAGGCAATCGCTACATCATCGTTGTGTCATAAATAATTTAATTTATTTAATGTATAAAAATTATAAAAAAAATATCATGATGTTTTAAATATTTTTATCTTTCCAATGAATATTTATAGTAAAAATATTATCTTATATATCCCCATCTAATAATTGTTATTGGAAATCAACACATGTTTGTGACAATTTTATTTTTACATTAAATAAAATGTTATTAATGTCATTTTCATACAAAAGTGGCTCCATGGGGTCCAGAAGTTGACCCGTGGATTTTCTTGGACATACATGACTCATCCAATAAGAATAGGACAAGTTTAAAGGTAATTTCATATTATTAAAACATTATATTTACCTTAAATTACACTAATTACCTTTAACCGTGATTAATAAAACTTAAAAGTTACTATTCACCAAAAATTATTTTAATCCCATTGAACCATATTTTACATCCTAATGACAATTATGTATGTCGGATTATGGAATTTAAAATCACAGAGGTGGTAAAATTTCATTTAAATGAAAAATCAGTTTTTTAACTACCACTTAGTGGTTTCACATATCATAAAAAATTGAAGTTTTTTAGAACAATACCAAAATATCACCCTAAGCTATAATTGATATTATGAATTCAGAAATGATGTCTATTTTTAAAAATTCCAAACATATATGTTTCATTAATTAATTTTATAATTAATTCCCGCTATCACAACAAATAGCGTGATTTTAAGAAACAATATATATCAAAATATTGACAATTGTTTATGTCCAATTTCAAAGTGAAATTAATTCTAATGACTCCCATTGGATACAATGGCAAAAATATATTCTAATTATACTTTAAAACAACTCAATAGTATAATTTATCACTATAAATTATTTTTATTAAAAAAGTTCTTTTTAATTATTTTTCACTATTCATAAAAAATTTGAAGTTCTCAGAGAAATACCAAAAATTCAACATTGGCTAATTTCGATATTCCGAATCAAAAAATTAAGTCCATTTTGAAATATAAAATATATATAATTTCAAAAAGTGGGTATTACTATTCATAATGGATTTTTTTTTTTCGCGGTGTGTTAGAATCTCGAACATACGTACAATGCAAGCTATTTCATTATTGAAAGTGAAGCGTATCATGGAAGATCAGGGTGTTACATTCTCCCCTCCTTCAATGAATTTCTTCCTCGCAATTTAAAAATTTTCATTGAAAATAAAGGGTTCAAAATATAAAATACCTTTGTGGAAAAACCACATTGGAAATAAGGTTAATAAAATTTAGCCATTATAAGAGGGAAAGGTAAATGAAAAAGGCACCACCAAATTATGATCTCGATAAGGAGAACATTGGTGGAAATTACAGACATATAATTGGACGAAAACGTAAATATTTTTTGGGAGTGATTGCGGTCATCAATCACAAACAAGTGTAAAATTGAGGGCCTCAAACCCTTCAATCTATGTTGATTTAAAATATTATCAGTTCAACAAGACATAAGGTATTAGGATAACAAATTTTTTGTTTTAATATCCATTTAATAATGTTTAAGAATTAATTTTTTCTTAGAATAAATGATAGGTATATATATATTTATGCTTGACAAGTAGAGTTTCGACCTTTAACATATTTCTAAAACAAACTCATCTTTCAATCAAAAAGATAATAGAACTCAATAAGATTATATATATCCTAATCGTACAAGGTTCAAAATATTAACACATACCATTTGGATTAGGAAAACTATTTTGTAATAACCAAGGACGTCATGTAGGCTAGTTGTAGGTAATAAAGGTCTATCGCACTATGTTTGTGGGTTCAATTCCTATAGCTTTGTCTGAAGCAATTGGTTATCCCCCGACTTGCAGGTTGTCCTTTATCTAAAACTATAGTATTATAATATTCCAAAAATATTATTCAGAAATGTTATAAACTTAAACAATACTCTCCAAAGTTAAACTTAATCCATTCTAACCATTATAGTTATCCAAAATACTTCTGTTCAACTCACAGTCCAAATTTTATAAGGAAGGTAACATAATAAAGATCCTTTTTTCCGCGTAACAGCATGTGAACACCTTCATCATGTATTCTTTTAAAACACTGCATCATCTTTAATTTCCATAAATCCTTATTTATTACATACCTGATCGCTTATTTCTCATAGAATACTAGATATACCCCTTCTATCCAAAAATGTATACAAATCATTAATCATTTTCAAGGAAGTTAATAATATCCAATATAATTCATCAAAATCAATCATGTATTCTTCCAAAATCACTATCTCGGTATCAGAACCATATTATAGTTTATCTTTCTCTCAAACATATATTTTCCAAAAAATTAACCTGCTGTGGAGTCACTTTTCATGGTTCCACACAATATCAAGTCCTTCATGAAATAGTACGGCAGTACAATCCTTATATACTCCATAATTATTATAACCAGTACATCATTGATACAACACTCAAATGACAAAATATTTTAATAACAACATAATAACTCTAATCATTCCTCCTCATCTTTGGTTGTATCATAACTTTATTATTATATGATAACATTATTTGGGGCAAACTTTGATGATTTGGACATTGGTTTGCATAGTATCCCCACTCCTTGCGAATGAATCATTGTACATTTGAATCCTTTTTTTACCCTTGTATTCACGCACATAGTGTCCTTTTTATCCACACTTATAATAAACTCCCATTCCCTTCAGGCAAGTTCCAAGGTGTTTCTTCCCACAGTTATCACATATTGAATTTTTTTCCCTCATCCCTTTATCCATCATTCTCTATTCCATCCTTTTCTTCTCTTTATCCCCTTAAAATACATAATACTTAGAGAATTATTTACTTATCTTATTAACACATGATACTATTTATTCATATGTTGAGAACACATGGGAGAATATTTCCCTTCTAAATGATGGCTTATTATTGTGAAAGATATGATCCTTCTTACTATTTGGATCATTCATATTTTTGGAGTTCATAATCCATCTACTGGGTGCCATTTCTATACAATGGCCTAAACTAAGTTAGTTTATGAATTGATGTGAATAATACAAAACATGTAAAATACTTAAGGTAAATTGAACGGTTTATGGATATAATCTATAATCATAAAAAATGTTTCTTTGAGGAGTATATACTAATAAACCATTTATAATGGTTTGTAAAAATATGAGAATTATCCTAAGAATATCCCTCGGGAGTGTCATAACCAAGAGTGCAGCAAGGCCCATTGTCGTGCAGCAGTTCCTGTTCGAGTCTAACTCAAAGTGGTGTTTTTGGGTTTTACCCCTAGGTAAATTTGTGCTAGATCCTCCTCTACCTGCACGTATCCAGATAGGGATTTATTGCTCGGAAAACTCACAAAATCCCTATTTTACCATAATTCTAGGAATTTCTTCTATACTAATCCTCAAAGTCTATCTTTGGGCTATGTGCTCTAATCTGAGTTTATCTAAATCTAGCATCCAAGGTTAGTACTAAACTGCCTCTGATACCAACTGTAACGCCCCGACCCCAATTACCTTGTGTTGGTGCATTATTGCGTAACATTGGCATGATCAATATAGATCACGTCTCGAAAGACCGATTAGTTTAGTATCCATGGAAACACTAGATACATTCATAAGTCTTACATTACATCATAAACTAAAACAAAACTACAACAACATCTTGTCTTCATATCACCTCATACTATCCCCGTAGGTCATTCATAATATACTTCATCACATCTTGGAAAATTTAAAACATTGAAAGGTGTGAGCTCAGATTCTCAGTAAGGATAATAACATAGTGGAAGCTTTCATAAATAAACATTAAAATTTAAGGCAATGTAGAACTAAAAAAAGCCTTTCAAACTTCAACTTCAAGATAATATGGTAAAAATAAAATAAAATAATTCCATTTACTTATTCACATGGATATTTTACTAATCGAATAATCACATGGAATATCAATAACCACTTTCATAATGATGGAATGCATAATGCCAGACTATCATAACCGCATAGCCAAAGCCTCGTGGCAAGACTATAGATAAGATTTTTTCGAAGCCTCATGCCAAGACACTAGTATTTCTCATGACACCTACCGATGCATCGAGGAGCTATAGCGGGCTCCACCCGTCACTTATTAAGTCCAATGCATTCCTCATATGAACAGGTTTAAACATATCATAAACCATAACATAATTGTATCACATAAAACATCCATAAAGGAAACATAACATTTCCACATTTAAATCAAAAGATATAAATACAATAAATTTATATAATAAAACCATTTTCAATACCAAAATAAATGAAAATTAAAACTTGGTATTTATTTTTCATTTTTAAAATAGTTATGGCTTGTAGAGGAAGTCGTAACTCAAATAATGGTAAGGGCGGTGGAGAAGTCGTTGTCTCCGCATACGTACGACAAGAAAAACATTCCTTTTTTTAGTTTAGTAAACCACTTCGTATAAAAAGATTAATTTCGAATAAACATAAAAGTCAAAGGGGTTTATACACCGTATAAAATAAATTTGTGAATAAGACAAAATATGCCTCATTGAATGGAGATTGAGACGAAGTCCCTTACAAAGATCATTTTTTAAAGAAAATAGATCTATTATGTGTATTCACTATATTTACACATAAAGAAAGTAAAAATAAAAGATAGGACATAATAATATCATGACATAATTTGAAAGTAGGAGATTAACCCAAAGAATGAAAATTGGGTTAGGAAGTTCCCTTACCTCGTGTCCGACTTGACTCGATCGTTCTTTAATTTCCTGATTAATACACTAGAGTTAATTTCTACATGCTTAAGAACATTTTTCAAGTTCATTATTCCTTTTATATCACTTATTACAATGTCATAAACATTATGTAATTATTTATGTTAATAACGGACGTTTTGTCGATCTTTGGTACTTGAGTCAAAAATAACTTCTTATAATTACAAGTTGTTCATGTGGTAAAATATCCATTATATCCAGAATTATATTCATGATTTAGACATCATATATATCATATATATCCATTATATAAATGCATTTATAATATTACCTAATATTTAGAGATTAGAAATGAAATTCACTATTCATGGAGACGGTAGAAGTACGTATGAATGAATTCTACTTTCAATTATATTTCATATTTAATGGAATTAAAACTAAATGAGAGAGATATATATATTATAATTACATTATAATATATATGTTATATAGGTCACATAAGTTCATTAATTTCATTATTTATACATTCCATGTATTACATGAATAAGTCACATCACTTGAGGGGAGGTAGTCCACACTTCCTCAAATGAAGTTATCGCATTTTCACAACATGTAAAGCATAAAGGTATGTTTTAAATGTAAAATAAAGAACCATAGACAGGAAATAAATATAATATATATCCTAAATAAATATAGTTACATCATAATTTCCTCCATGAGAGGTGGTAGGAGAAGATTGAACAATCATCGTTTCATGAGGCAGTAATTCGCCATCCATGGAAATAATATGTTCTTTAACCATTACATAGAGGTGTGTGTAATTGTAGCTCTAATAAATATCATAAAATAATCTTATTATATTGGATATACTGGGGTTGTTAAAAAATAAACGAATAAAAATAGTTTAGGGGGTTGGAGATGCAAAATAAAACAAAAGAGAATAAGTGAAGACATTATCTTTAAATTGGGTAACTCTTTTTGATTTGAGCCAAAGGCTTCATTGGGAAGACTTCTGTTCAAAGTGAGGCTTCTAGAAGTAAGATAGGGAAGTTGAGAGAGTATTTTGGAATAGTTTGGCTGAGCCAAATGGCTTGATGGTGTGAATAAGGTGGTATAGGTGGGGGCCTTTAATAAGAGGAGAGCAGGGTCACTCTTTGAAAGTAATGAAATGTTACTTTATTATATAATGAGTTTGAGATTTTAAATGTCCAAAAATTATATATTTCTAGGATAAGGTGATAAGGGTTTTAAATCTACTCATCCCTTAGGTTCTTGACATGTTTAAGTCTTATATTTTACATTATCTTTTCATTTTATTTTAATCGTAAATTTAGGAGGTAATCGCTGCATCATCATGGTGTAATAAATGATTTAATTTATTAATGTCTAAAAATTATAAAAAAAATTCCCTGATGTAGGAAATATTTTTATATTTCCAATGAATATTTATAGTCGAAATAATAACTTATATAACCCCATGTAATAATTGTTTTAGTAAAACAAGACATGTTTGTGACAGTTTTATTATTACTTTAAATAAAAAGTTATTAATGTCATTTTCTTACACAAGTTGTTCCATGGGGTCCCCAAGTTGACCCATGGTTTTTCATGGTCGGACATGACTCATCCAATAAGGGTAGGAAATGCTTAAGGTAATTTCATATTATTAAAACATTATATTTACCTTAAATTACACTAATTACCTTTAATCGTGATTAATAAAACATAAAAGTTACTATTCACCAAAAATTATTTTTATACCATTGAACCACATTTTACTTCCTAATGAAATTTATGTATGTCGGATTTTGGAAATTCAAATCACAGAGGTGGTAAAATTTAATTTAAACGAAAAATCAGTTTTTTAACTACCACTTAGTGGTTTCACTATTCATAAAAAATCGATGTTTTTCAGAACAATGCCAAAATTTCACCCTAACATATAATTGATATTACGAATTCAAAAATGATTTCTATTTTAAAAAATTCCAAATATATAAGTGGAATTAATTAATTTTATAATTAATTCCCGCGGTCACAACAAATAGCGTTTTTTTAAGAAACAATATATATCAAAAGATTGACAATTTTGTATGTCCAATTTCAAAATAAAATTAATTGTAATGACCACCATTGGATAAAATGGTAAAAATATATTCTAATTATATATTAAAACCACTCAATTGTATAATTTATCACTATAAATGATTTTTATTAAAAATGTTGTTTATAAGTATTTTTCACTATTCATAAAAAATTGGAAGTTCTCAGAAAAATACCAAAAATTTAACAGAGGCTAATTTCGATATTCCGAATCCAAAAATGAAGTCCATTTTGAAATATAAAATATATATAACTTATAAAAGTGGGTATTACTATTCATAATGGCTGTTTTTATTGGTCACAGTGGGTTAGAATCTCGAACTTGTGAACAATGCAAGCTATTGCATATTTGAAAGAGAAGCGTATCGTGGAAGTTCGGGGTTTTACAAATGATGCAGTCTGCCACGATTTTAGAAGAATGGTCTTGATTTGATGGTTTATTATTACACATAAATGCATTAACATTTAGGCCATGGAATTTTTTTTCAAAATTTGACATCAACACATGGTTTGGTATAATAACTATAAATTTTGTTAAAATTTGTAATACGAAACTAATTTTTTAGTGACATCTCACTTCCATTTATATAATTTTTAAGAAAAATTTATGTCCTAATTTTTCAATCTATGTCGTCAAATAGTCGACAACCTTGAGGGGAAGTTCTGGAAGCCAAAAGTCCACTGCCATGGGCTATAAATGCACCCACTCTTCTCCAGTAATGTTATTGTCACATATGAATTTAAGGAGGATATTTTTTTTGATAACAAACTTAAAGTGGTTTGGGAGGGATTTCTTTGAACTTTTATCAGAAATAGATACATCTCCTTGACTTTTCTATTTGTGTTTGTTTTCAATAGTATTGTATATGTTTGTTTTCATTTAAATAAAATTTCAATGACTGTATATTATTTTTATATTTTAAAATACCTTTACATTAATATTTAAATTTTAATTATCTTAATATAGTATTAATCTAGTAGGAAACCCCTTCCCTCATTCATTTTCTCATTTTATCAAAAGTTCATTTTTATCTGTATTTTGTGTGTCTGTTCAATGTAAAAACATTTTCTTCTAATATTAATTTTCATAAAATTATAACGCATCACCATATGAATGATAATATATAGAACCAAAAATATAAATGGGTTAGTAAATCTTCTAGTGGGGAGAGACATAATTCCTTGATTTTAAGTGATTAAGGTAATTTTCTCAATGAATATTAATTAGCTTAATATAGTGTACGTGAATCATAAAATTTCATGGACTAATGAAACGTTTTGTTTAACATGAGGATTCTATTGATTAATGGATCCATAAATATAGTATCATAGAAAATGTTTTATTGAAATTAGAACCCTAGTTATGTTAATTCTTTAATTAAACCCTCAACACAAGGGAAATCTGATCAAAATCATCATGTAAAGTGGGTATTAATTTACAACAATATAAAGAAAATATCAAGGATATCATTGTCTAAAATCTTTAATAATTAACTCACCAAAATATGTGTCCAATTATTAAATCATAATTCATGGTTGAAATAATTTAACTAATATTTTTATAAAACCCCAACCACTATTCAAAGGAAAAATCCAAAACAATCGACTATTAAAAAGTACCATCATCGAGGATTATACTCGAGAGCCACTATACACATTAACAATGCACCAAAAAAATTGTACATTTGATAGATTATAATCGGCCAAACTTCTATTGTAACCGTTTTAGGGAATGGTGAAAATCTTAGTTGGTAGGTTTATATTCTTATATGATGAAATAAGAAAATGAAAAAAAAGTGAAAAAATATATTAAACAACAATAATAAAAACCCAAATTCCCTTAAAAATAATAAATGAAAAAAAAGAAAACACAACATTACTTATATTTTTTTAATCTATATGACATTTATGTATCCTCCAATACAATCCATAAGATTGTTTTGACATGGATATCGAGAAAACTGATTTCCAATATTAGAGGACCATTTGAAAATATCAAATCACTCACGATCCATTCATTATCCACCAATTCAACAACATATTGTTAATCCAAGGGAGAAAATCCTTAATGAACATGCTACCCATTATATAAATTATCAACTTAATGATTTTCAATAACAAATTATTGATACATATATTATACTCAAATCAATTTTTATTCAACTTCTGCGACATTTTAATGTGATATTCAGTGAGGTTCATAGGAAACATGGTTGAAAACACATAATAAATCCATAATTGTTTACATGATCAATTTAATCAAGTATAAAATCATTAATCCATTTATACCAATAAGATGATCGAGTTCATGAGTTAACTTATATGTCTTTTTCAAAAACTAGTGGCTGATGAAGAAAAAAAACATCATCTTATACAGAATCTGTTTTTCATAGAACAGGTTGTTTTTTGAATTTACATCACCCAATTTAATGAAATAGATACATGTACACATATTTAAGATGATCCACCAAATTCGTATAGACCAATAAGGATCAGTGAAACATATTCCAAATAGAACACAAACACTCAACTATCATGTCATTTAATTAGATACACCACTAGAACCGAAGCATTATCCCTTATCATCTATATATAAATTTACCTTGTTGTATGGTAATCCCATCACTCATTACCCTCAATTTAGTCCCCAATATACCATGCTATTCCAAGGTTGTTATGGTTTCGGTATAGTCCAACATCATTATCATTATGTTTTTCTACATCGAAGGATAAATCCTCATCCTTATCCTCTTGGATTCCACTATCCTAATGACCATTCCAAATTCCCAATTCAATCTAATCTATTTCAAATGATAAAATAATG
Source organism: Viscum album (assembly GCA_963277665.1). Classification (NCBI taxonomy): domain Eukaryota; kingdom Viridiplantae; phylum Streptophyta; class Magnoliopsida; order Santalales; family Viscaceae; genus Viscum; species Viscum album. The sequence goes on from OY728161.1 coordinate 436,975,786, forward strand.
GAAATCCCAATTCACGACCTGCATTTTATTCCAACAAATAATGGGAATATCATTTAAAATCAATTATCCTTCATCATTTGTAGACATAAAACATTGAAACCCAAATTAGTCAACTATTATGCCACTTAAGGCTACATTAACAAACCAATTCTTCTCATATACTGGGTCAACCATTTACCAACACTAAGGGATATGTATTTTTAATTTCACCTTGATATGGAAGGATAACTTATATTCCTCATGATGAATACTCTCTTACCCGTAAAAATGATGAGGTATAAAAGTAAAATAACAACAAGAAACTAGAGAAGAAACATGAAGTCACTCCTAAACCTCTTTCAATTCCTCTAAGGAACCCAAAACATTTTCATCAGGTAGATTATATTCCATTAAAATTCTCATAACCTAATCCAAAAATGATCGACATGTTTAGAAATGATGACATTAACATTACCCCTTTAATTAACAACAAAAAAATATCTCTCTATAAAATTATTCTTAATGGATTGTTCACCCATAAGAGAAAAACTAGGAACTTAAATAATAGTTATACACAATAGTCTATACCGATGGAGTGAAAATATCTCACGAACATTGTGGTTATATGACAAATAAGGAGTTATAATATTGATGATGTCCTCATAGAACTAGGAGCCTTGATAAGTTTCATTCCCGCATCCATCTTCTGCAACACTATTCTAGGTTCCTTGCAACCAACATTTCTTGACGTCCTATTAGCCAATTTAATCATATCATGTCCTTAAGAAATAATTGAGGATGTCATTATCAGAGTTTATGATCATATCTGACAAACTAATTTCTATGTACTTTACATGGATGGTGAGACAACATCATCAATATCTCCCCTAATTATTGGAAATCCATTTCTCTTTACAACTATAACGAATATTTATTTCCATCTGCATATCATATCCATGGAAATTGGGGATAAAATGGTCATGTACAACATTTTTCATGCCATGCAATACACATCATAGGAACGATTTTCATTCTACATTCATGACTATATACAATCATATGTTAGTGGATTGAATACCATTACATAATGTTCTTCATGTTTAAATGATAATGGAGTTTTTGTATGATTAACCAATTCATAAATGAAGAAGTTGATGTAGACTATTCATTCATAAACTCAAACACTATAATGGATCTTGAAAACTACATTGAATCTTATATCATAACCAATATAAAATTCTATATGTTGGAAAATATGAAGGAAAATGATTCCAAATCCATTGAAATCCCTTTCTCTATTCCAATCTTTTCTAGAACACATATAAAGTATGAAACTAGTCGGAATCCTATTTCTGTACATAAGAACTATGCATTCCATTCCCATGATCAATATTTTCCCATCATTTTCATTATAGTAATTACTAAAACTGAGGACTAAAAATATGGTTATGTGTTTGAGGAAAACAAAAATGCCTTAGGTTATAACAAATTTTACACACCAGGCATCAAATGTTCCATTTTCATTCATCACACCAACCTATAATAATCATCCCAACCAATCATAAAAAAACAAGAAGACTCAATCCACTCATACATGTTGTAATTAGGGATGACATTACAATGATTCATCATGATGAATTTATCTATCTGATTTACAATAATGAATTGGTCAGTATAATTAATGTGGTACCTATTAAGGGTCGGAGAACTTTTTTCATAAATAAAAACAAATAGGTGGTCATAAGTTTTTTGAAAAAAAAATTGTGTTTATGCATAAATTATTGAAAATTGAATACTGAATCATGAATGGATCACTAACCACATCCTTTCCATCATAAAAATATTGAAGGATTCACCAAAAATTAATATTATTATACTATTGAAGGATACATTGACTACTTCAGAATTTGTATTGCACCTCAAAAAAATGAAAATACTACGTTCACTCACCCATTTTGAACATATTAATATATGATAATTCCTTTCAGTATTTGAAATTATCTTTCAATATTCCCTCGGTGTATTATGAGTATCTTATCTGAATTAATTGATCATTTCATGATGGTATTCATGGTTGGATTCACCATATATAGTTATATATTTGAATCCATCTTATATTCAATCTCTATATTACTAAATAAGTGTGTCCAATTCATCCTTGTTTGAAATATTGAAAAAATGCCACATCATTATTGAAAATGAGATTGTTCTTGGGATCATAATTTTTCAAAATTTTATTTAAGTCGATCCAACATAAATTCAATTGATCCAATCAAAGCTTCTCTTACACCCACCTCAATAATCCAAACCCCCATATTATCTCTTAACTTGAAGCTGATGTGTAATCATTCTGATAAGACCATTAGATCTATTCATGGTCAACATAGATAAAAATATTCTCATGTCATCTACAATTCCTAAAATATGATATATTAAACTCAATCTCACTAAAATTTCACTAAAAATTAAATTTTTGGAGTTGTTTTTGAATTTAATATATTATAAACCTATCTCATAGGTGAAAAATTTTTCATCTTCACAAACCATTTAGCCATAATAATCAAAATAATGAAATGTGATTCCAAAATGATGCTAATATGATGGATAATAATTCTACAAGAGTTTATCCATGAGATCACAGATAGACTATTAAAATAAAACCCTATTACTAAGAACCTATGTAGAATTTATAATTATTATCATTCATAAATCCTTGATCCGTAATTTCCCACTAACGCCTTTAATCTCTCACTCCAACGTTACCCTAGTAACCCCCAATTTAAAATAACTCAGTGTTTAGTTTTTTTATTAAAATATTTTCCAAAGGTAAATTTTTTTTACATAATTACTCAAAATACTATTTTTGGAATGAAAAATAAATTTGAAATTAGGGTTGATGTGGTGATTAGAAGATGTTTTGATGAATATGAACATTAATCTATCATATAAATCTTCGACTCAATGCCTGGAGGTGGCCACATTGGACTGAAACGGACATCAAAAAACTTCCTCGACTCTAGGTTCATATGACATTAAATCTTCTAGGGATCAATTTTTTTTTCATTCATGTGTCTCATGTCAACATTTTGGAATAATGTTTAAATGAAATGAAATCCCCTAAAGGCCCTTACACTACATCATGATCATTGATGTTTGGTGCATCAATTTCATGATTCATTTCCCCCCATCCAATGGATTCTTATACATTTTTACTATTGTTTAATATTTTTCTATGTGGGATGAGGTGATGACTAATAGAAATGAGGAAGTGAATACTGTTAGAGAGTTCCCTGAAACCCACATTTTCATTTAGTTCAGAACTCCACTTTCCCTAATCGATGACTTATGAATGAATTCACATAACCAGTCCATGGAATTTTTTAGTTAAAATAATAAGAATTTACATAATAAAAAACTAAATATCACCCCCAAACAAATGTAATATATTAAAATTATAATAGATGAGTGAGAATAATTCATGAGAGAGAAATAAATCCTTCAATAAATGATTGTACTGAAATACTTAGTGAATAATTTTGGTCTTATTGAACACCCCATAAAACAGTCATTATGATATATAAATTTATAATATTTTACGTTAAAGAATGTGATTTCATAGATAAAAACAAATTGAAGTCATTTTGGGTGGTCAAAAAAATGTAATTTTGATTTTGAAAAATCTGGTAAAGATAGACTGTAACAATTGAATGAATTAGTGGAGCATAAAATTGATTCCAATTAGAATTAAAATATATATTAATAAAATTACAATTATATACATTAAAATAATAACTTATGAATGGTATTTCATGATTTTTATTTGTTATTGATCTACATTTATGGATTTTAGCTTCTGCCATATAATATTAATTATTGTTTGGAAGGACCTTTTTTTATAACTAATGTTTAACCATTTGGTTTAGTTTCAATGTCCCTTCTTCTAAAAGTATATTAACTATAATTGGACATAGTTTAAATTATAAAAATGAGATAATAAACAATTTTGGAATGAAATCAGAATTATCCGAATATATAACATCTATAGTCGACCCACCACTAGATAGAGACAATGAATAACCAAATTTAAACCCGGGAAAACATGTTTACCTTTAACTCATTCTCTCTATATATATCCTTTTAATTTCACATATATTTTTCAATTCCTTATACATAAATATTATATGGAATTAACTCGAGACTAGTCTCTGAGACTGTATGTGATTCTGAGGCCCGTTTTACACGGAATAAATGATTGGAATATATTAAATATAATAAATAGCATGCATGAGTAATTTTATATAAAAAAGGAAAAACCACTAAAAAATTTACCAGATCAAAAATCTAATGGCACCGTTATGTTCAGATCACTAACATTACATTAGAAGAGTCCTAACATCAGTCTACATGGGTAGGTTGTGAATGTTAGTTTTTAGACGTATACGGAATAAAATAAGTTGTCAATTTATTTTATTTTTTCATTGTGTAGAAATTTGTTATCTTTTTCTAATATTTAGGGAAACAAGGTTAGCATTATTACCATATGAAACATCCTTGAGGATCTATAGAAAACCTATATATTTTCTCATGATGGATAATAGTGACAGAGCGTTGGATCAAAGATCGATGGACTTCATTTTGATTGATCTCACACATGGGAGTGACACAAAGATCGATCCTATTCAATAAATGATCCAACGTTGATTTAGGGCATGGAATTTTAATTTAATATTTACCATTATTATATTTAACTAGGAACATGGATCAACCATCGAATAGGTTGACACATATTTCGATCGTTCTTGCTGGATGGGTGATCGCAGGTTTGATTCTCGGGATTGTTTTCTATTTTGTTTTAGTATTATTTGTTTTACTATAGGAAATTTATTGAATCCACAACAAATAATGGATGGGGATCCTTCCTTAGGTATTTTCTATTTTATTTCATCCCCTATTATTCATGTGTGATCTAAATTCCTTATGGGGTTATGAACAAATGATTGTTGCGCGTTTGATTCGTGGTGCAGTGATCCAATATTGTATACTGGGGGTCGAGATGACCTAGAGGATGTGAGATGGAGTTAATTATAGATCTATCTGAGTATTTTGGTAGAAATAATTCATCAATTGTTCTTTTTGAAGATGACCAAAATTTGATTTATAGGTTTATTTGTGGCTAAGAACATACAGAATCAATGATGATGGGGCCCGACATCTTCAGATATGGAGTTTCCTAATGAGGGGTGGACAAAATTGGTGCTCAGAGTAATAATGAAGATGACTGGATGTTGAACTAGGGATGATAAAAAATAGTGATGGACACTGACTTTATCTTCGAATACATGACGCATGGGCTCCCGATGAGCGGCGGCTACGATTTTGAGTGATATGAATGTGTCACACGACATGTGAGACCACCCTCGGGACATAGCATGCATCTCAGATGATACATAGGCATGGGGTGATGTACATGACATAAACTCCACCACACATCCATTACCTAACAAGATACATGAGATATCCTGTGTATTGGTACACTGGTAGGTGGACACTGATTGAATCCATGTATTAGCCCATGAATGTTGAACACGAGTGGACCCAAGATCGATGGACACAATGTGTGATCTTTCTTACATGTCATGTATAAGTCTTCTACATTAAATATTCTTTTTTACATGAGTCAGTGTACACCTGTAGTACCATGGGTTACAGAAAACGACATGTTACCCTAATAAATGACGTTTATCATTTTCCACATGGAATAGATACCATTTCCACCATATATTGAACCTTTTTCATTAGGGTTCATTCCTTTGTTTGTTTACTTGAAGGGTTGTGGGTATGATTTCCTACTCAAAATACTATAATCCATTCAGCCAGAATTCAATGATAGATTTATAATATACCCCAAGAGGATCAATTTAGATCATATTCTCCTCGATCCATAGGTATATTTATGGTTATAGGTGTGACAAACATCATCGTGTGTCAATCCTATACTTAGAGTGTTATTCTAGATGGAGTTTTTTCCTTCACCCTATGTACCTAGCTAAGATCCTCATCTGATGTATCATACACCTTTTAATTTTGTTCTGTTTATCTATCACATGATGGTTCTCAATGAACAATACTTCATAGAAGGGCATCATCCGTGCTATTAGAATAAGGAGTTTGTACTACCGAATGAGGGTTTCATGGAATCATTGAGTTGTATCCGTAGTGGTGTTATGTGGTTGTAGTGACTCACCAGTAGGCTACGTTTTATAGTTGACTATATCTTGATATACATTCTATATACTGTGTTCAAATACTTTTGTAGAGCTGAATGTATACCATTCCATTGTGTATTTCGTTGTGTTTTCAGGGTTTCCTACTGAGTATTGTTTTAATCCACATTATAAAGGACTCTGTCTTCTCGTGTCATTTCTCTAATGGAAGAGAAACCTTTTGACAGATTACAGGGACAAATAGGAGCGTTGTGATTTCAAACAGGATGAGGTTCTCCCACGACTTTGACCAGTGGTCCATAATCGTTTTTCATATAGGTTTGACTTTTAAGTTTATAGTCCTTATATTAGATGTATTTTTTTCAATCTCAGTTTACATTACAGTATTTAACATATATAATAATTTTTTGGAATGGATAGTGGTATAAATGAATTTATTGCTTGGTGGATTTTACATTTCAGAATTTTCGTCGTGGATATGTGTGAAAGAATATATGAACTATGTAAATACCTCCAATTTTAGTAATATGCCTACTCGGTTCTAGTAACTAGTCCATGGACTATTAGAGGAATTCATGGTGAGTTGTAGAATGGGCCCCATTGGTACATGTCATGGTAGATTGGTATCAGAGTGGGTCTGATCTAATTTAGAACCAGTAGTTTTGGAGATTTTTTTTGGCAAAATAGTGTTATGTGTTTCGAGTACGGATTTCAGGCTAGAGGCTCCAGTGTTGGTGGGACGAACAACATTTCCGTACATCAGGAGCCTGATAAACTTATTTCTGACTAGGAACATAGAAACACAGGTAGTAAGGGAAAAAATTGTACATGCATCATATAGTAATAGTATTTGGCTTCCATAAGCATTTGAATTCAGAAATCTAGACTTACTCATTGACCATGGTACATCGTGATTTATAATAGGATGCCTCCACGCCACATACCGCCAACGATCCAGCAGCTCGATCGTAATGATGAACCCTCTCAATGATTTGGTTTTAGTATAGGGATACCATTCCCAATTATTACCTATAGGAAATGTACCCTCTATACCACATCCTATGGAGCTACCTATGGTACATGGAGTACCGGAAAATGAGGATCACAAGGAGTGTGTGTTTCATGAGTTCTAGAGAAAAAGACCCCTTGGGTTTTGAGGTGAGCTAAAAAATCATGAGGCTATGGACTTCATTGCGGTGGTGACTTGGGTTTTTTGATTAGTTAAGACACTAGAATGTTAGATCATGATCCAGGAGGTGAGTCTTTTTCATGGATCAGTAGTACGATGGTGGAGTTTGGATATCCAGACTCCCGATGAAGTGAATCTATCAGGGAAATAGTTAGAGTACTTCTCCAAAGGGGAGTTTTCTCTAGTTACGCTATGATTGGTGAATATATAAGTCCTTATTCAACTCCAATTGGTAAGTTTTATGGTAGCTAATTATTCATCGAGGATCACCAACCTCTTCATGTACTTGATGGATATTTTTAGTAATTATAATGTCAAGACTCAGACCATTTATTGAGGTCTACATAATGACACTCATTCCAGTATTACCCTTCTTGTAATTTCTAATTATGTTGGGCGGCTCTAGTGAGATTTGGTGGTAGAGAGCTTTTGGGATGATCAGAGACAATTTATGTTAGTCAATAGTTGGAAGGCTGTTGTAGAGACCTTGTCGGTAGGAGTCAACATTATTCTAAGGGATCCAGAAATGAGATCTATTTTAGGAGGAGTTCCCAAGACATATGATCTGTGGTTCGTGGTTCACAGGGTGGGTCCAGTTAGCCTAGGGAGAGGCGATTCTAATCATTTGATGGGAAGGGGAATTTTTCATGAGATTTTCCAACCAATAATGATGCTAACTCAGAGAAATTGGATGCAATAATAAGATAGAGGCATAGGTAAGAGTATATAGATTCATAGGGTGGATGATGTGGAAATGTAGATAGTTGAGTAGTGGGAGTAGGTTGATGTTTCAACATGTTACCAAAATCATCTACATGTGGTCTGCACCAGGCTCAAGGAGCAAGAGGAAAGTGGTGACTAAATATACTTATATTTGAGGATTATGAACAATGATCTATAAGGATTATTTAAGGAATTTGTTTTTCTTTTCTACTCTATTTTTCGTACTGTTTGACCCATGCTCTCTTCATTCCATTCTAACCATGTAACTTTTACAGGACCTTGTGATTCTGGTGGAACCATAGACTTGACCCTTATTCTTGGAGACACATAAAAGAAGATACTCGATGATCAGACGTCTATGATGATAGTATTATGCTACCCTTTGAGGTGAGAGTTTTAGTTGGAACATCTTGGTTTCTTTATCATGGATTTACGATGTCATTCATCGCATGGATTGGTTATCTTATATCAATTCCAAGATTTTATGTTTTTTGAGAAGGGTTCGGTGTGTCTAAAGTGATGGAACGAGGTTTTCCATCGCTGGTGAAATGGAATCCCAGACAGAATAGGATGGATTAATTAAAAGGAGGGTGAAACCAATCACATAACACTTGTATAGCATGATATTAGGGGCAACAATTGTCATGAGCTTCTAGATTCTAGTAGTTCTGGTAGTGTGTGGGGAATTCATCCATAATGATATTCTAGAATTACCACCCCATTATGAGATAGACTTCTTCATTGATTTAAAACCAGATATGGAACGAATATCCTCACCATCATATCATATGGCTCCTGGAGAGCTTCAAAAGTTGAGGGTGAAGTCATAGGATTTCTAGAGAAGTGGTCTGTGACACCCATCATTTTACCCTAGACGACCCTAGTTTTTATTTCCAAAAAGTAATACTAAAGAATGAGGATGTGCATGGATTGCCACTTTTTGAACAAGTTGATGATGAGAACATGTATCCACTACCTAGTATCGATGACCTTTCCAAATAGTTTAGTGTGGCATGGTGGTTCTCAATGGTTCATCTCACGTTATGCTGTCAGCAGCTGTGAGTACGGGATGAGGATATACATAATATGAATTTTATATTTCTCTATGGGTATTATGTGTACATGGTGATTCCATTAGGCATGAAAAATTCTCCAATAGTGTTGATGGGACTCATGTACTAGATCATCCAATCATACATAGGCAGGTTTATAGTTGTCTTCGTTGACAATTTCGTTCTCTACACGGTTTCTTAGGAGGAGAACACATGACACTTACAGGTAGTTATTGATGTACTTAGAGAGAACCAAATTTATGGGAAGCAGTCAATGGTATCATTCTGGATTTAGGAATTCCACTTTATGGGACATTTTATCTCAGCATATAGAGTTTTAGTGGACCTGAACACGGTGGATGTTGTGAAAACAATGGAGCCACCTAGGAGTGTGATGGAGGTGCAGAGATTCCATGGGATGAGAGGATATTACCAGAGATAAAAAGAATCCTTCTCCAAAATATATGAACCAATGATACCATTTACTTGAAAGGGTAATAATTAAATATATATGGATAAGTTTTATATGTATTTTTAGTAGATGAGGTAGAGTGTGAAGATTTCCCCAATCATGAAATTTCTCGAGGTGTGTGTTGAGTAAATTGTTTTCTGTGATAGATCGGGAACCATTATTTGTTGTGTCCTGTTGTAGAGGCATGTGGTGATTGAATATGGTTCTCAGTAGTTGAGATCTCATGAGCTAAAAAATGTGAACCATGATCTTATGTTTGCAGTAGTTTTCTCTGTACTAAATATGTGGTGGTACAACCTAATGGGTGAGCAGTTTATCGACTACTTTTACCACAAGAGTGTCAATTATATCTTCTCTCATAAGGATATGTACCCGAGATAGAGGCGCTGGATATAGTTTCTCCAAGATTATGAATTAAATATTTCTATACTACTAGGAAGGTGAACATGGTGGATGATTCGATCAACATGAGATCGAGTTATTTGGGGTTGGATGAGGCGTCAAGGCATTTGGACTCATTGATGTTGTCCTTTTTGGATGTAGATAAGGTATCTTACATCGAGTCGATAGTTTTTACACCTACACTCTTATAGCGGGTCAGGTAGGAATAATGTTAGGATAGAGGATAAGAGACACTATGTACTCAAATATCCATATGTCATGCTACTGATGGATATTTGAAAGGTGGGATGAACATTGTTATTTTAATAGGATGAATAACTATACCGATGGAGTTTTAGTATGTGGTTCTGAGTGAGTTTAATACATCCCCTTTGACGGTACATCATGGTGTGGTGGTGATATACCATAAAATTCAATTTCAGTTATAGTGGTCATGGATGAAGAAGGAATTGGTAGAGTTTGTTTATTGATTCCTTAAATATTATCTGGTGATGTCTGAGCGTCAGGTTACAAAGTGTTTTCCTCAACCCCTTGAGGTGTTATATTTGATGTGGGATGAGATATCCATAGACATCATGAAACTATTACCACAAATTTCTATGGGATGTGATTCTATATGGGTGCTCGTTGACTGACTCACAATGTCATCCATCTTCTAATATATCTGGTAGTATATTTCAGTAGAGAGATTTTGGTGCCTCTACATGTAGGAGATAATGTGACTAGATGAATTGTAATTAAATATTGATTCAGATCCTGATATGTGTTTCCCAAAACCATTGTGGAAGGGACTACAGTATGGGTTTGGGACTCAGTCATGCTAGGGAAAATCATTTCATCCACCAATAGACAACAAGACGGAGTGGAACATTCACGTTTTGGAGGAAATTCGAAGAGCACGCATGTTGGACATCAGTTTTAGTTTAGAGAACCACCCAATCTAGATTTTTCATATAACAACATCTACCACATCACCATTGGTATGGAACCATTTTAATCTCTTTATGGGAGACCTTTTAGGTCCCCACATTTCTTTACTCACCAAGGAGAATATGTACTCATAGTGCTGGAGTAGGTGTGAGCTACAATGAGAGGGATAAAATCATCTAGGAGTGGAAGAATTCCTCTTAGTGTTGGAAGAAGTCATATGATGATAAGACATAGAGGCAGTTGGTGTTTGAGAAATGATACCATGTGTTCTTTCAGGTCTCACCTCATCTTGGATTGTTGTGATTTTGTTGTGGCGGAATGTTTTCTCCAAGGATCATAAGTGTTTTTAGATACTACATAGAGTTGGAATTGTGGAATTACACATGGATATAACTATGTAGTTGAACCTGGAACATGAAATCTTCCACATGTCGCAACCGCAGAGGTATGTGGATGATCCATCACACATCATCAACTAGGGCTAGATGGATATCAATGGTGAATAGACATTTTAAGAGTACCCATTGTAGATTGAGGATCTTATGTATAGGATCCTCCATGGGAGAGTAATTCACTTAGTCTATGTATTTCTGTTGAACAAGAATATTTAGTAGAGCACATGGGATCAGGAGGCTCATATTCATGCGTAGTACCCACATCCTTTTGGGTAGCCTTTTTCTTTGTATTTATGGTGAAATAAATCCATAAGGTGGGGAGAATGTATTGTCCTATTTTTCTTTGTATTCTATATAAATATTATATGAAATTAATTAGAGACCAAGAACATAGAAGTCGTGTGATTATGAGTCCTGGTGTTCTCGAAATAAATTATTAGAATATAATAAATATATTAAATATCATGTGTCGGTGGTTTTTTTGAAAAATTTTTAATAACTACTAAACTAATGCGTGGATTGGGTATCTATGTGAACTAATGAATTCAGTGCAGTTACATTTTAATAGGCTAGTCCTAACATCAAAAAATGTGGTACAATTATGAATGTTAGTTTTCAGATGATAAATGAATAAAATAAATTATAAATTTATTTTATTTATCCATTGCGCAATAATGTTTATTCCTGTTTAAAATAATAATGTGCCTAGGACTAGGATCATAAGAATAGAAAACATCTTAGAGGATTTGGGCAGAACCTGTTTATTTTCTCTCGACATAAAATGATGATGTAGCCTTAGATTAGATATCTAAAGACTTTGTTTTGATGGATCTAGCCAACAGAAGAGACCGAAAGATTGATTATCTTCATCGGACGACCATTCTCGAAGGTAGGGAGTGTGATTTCAATTTTGTCTTTCTATTTATTCGATTTAATGATAAATGATGATCAACCTACAAATACTAAGACCCATGATTCAATCATCCTTGTTGGTTGAGTTATTGTAGGTTTGATCTGAGAGATTGATTTCTTTTTTTATATAGTTTCATTGATATTTCATATTTGAACAAACTAAGGTCACAACAAAACAATGGCCGATGTTTGTTCCTCAAGTTTTTTCTATGGGAATTATTCCCCCATTATCCCATGCATTCTGTGCTATTCTTGGGTTTATGAATGAATGATATTTTCACCTTCTATTCATGGTGAAATGATCCACGATTATAGATATTGCATCAGGATGACCAAGTGGAGGTGTAGAGGTGATATATATTGATGGATTAGATTATTCCAGAAGTTATCATTCTTGTAATATTATATGTAAGCCTGATCTTAATTGGTTATAATGGAATATAGGAGGCATGTAACATAAAAAATCAGGGATGACATAACCAGACGTCCTCGTAAAGGGAGTTTCCTAATAAGGCACAACGTGAATCTGTGGCTGATGCAATGAGGAAGATGAATGACCATAGAACTGTGGATTCTAGAAAATCCCAATGAAATAGGTGTTTATCTTAGAATAAACGTTGTGAGGGACCCTATTAGTATTTTCTAGGGTTTCAAGTAGATAAAATGTGTCAAAAATCATTTGAAACTTATCATATGACTTGTGGGAACATCCACGGGACTCAACATGTATCTGATGGATACAATGATTTGGGTGGAGTACATGAAATGTACTCCACCACGTGACTAGTCCTTGACCAGATACATGTGATACCTTGTGTTCTGGTACAATGGTAGGTGGACATGGGTTGATTCCATGTATTGAAATAGGTTTGAGGAAGATGACCAAAATCTAAATGGACGGACATGGTGTCTATGATTTCCTATTAGCTATGTATACCACTCCTACATTAAAGATTCATTTGACATTGTCCATTTTACATAGGAAGTACCTGGGGTCATTGGACATGTCATGTTACCCTACAACATTCCATGTATCCTTTTCAAAATGTATTAGATCTATTTTCCATATTATCATGGAGTAGTTTATTTTGGGTTTATTGCCTATATTATTTCCCTAACGGTTAGTGGGTATCGCTTCATACTCACTGGAGTATGATCCCCTTAGTAGGAAATACACTATAGAGTTGTTTGAATCCACCAAGATACATGGTGTATATCCTTTATTCATTCTTCATGCCCTAGGTAGAGTTCTCTATATATGTGTGATCATGTTCACTAGGTTTATATCCTCTACATAGTGGGTTATTCCAGATGGAGTTGTTGGTATCAACCCATGGCTCTAGATATAATACTCATCTGATGTGTCATATCACTCATTATATCATTCTGCATATCTCTATCATGAAGGTTCCTGAAGAACAATACTTCTCAGATGGAAGTCATATGTTCTATCAGACTTAGGAGTGCATACTCCAGGATGGGTGCTTCATGGAATCTTCGAGCTGGATCCATAGGTGTTTTTTGTGGTAGTTGTGATATACATGTAGATTTCATATATTTGATGAGTATATATGGATATCCTTTTTATATAATGTATTCATATACTTTTTTAGAGTTTACTATGTACCTTTCCATTGTGTATTGCTTTGTGGATTCGGGGTGTCCTATTGAGTATTGTTATACTCACTCATGCATGGTATTTTCTCACACATTTTGTGTCTTGTGTAAATGAGTGATGTTTTCACAGGCTGAAGGGTGGTAAAGTACTAGAAAGATCATTTTTTGGTTCACAGAAGCTTAGATGCTACGACATATTTAATCGGCGGTCTTGGTACTATTTTCTTAAAGGATGAACATTGTATTTTAAGTAATTTTATTTTAGTGTGTTTTTATTCTATCCGAGTTTACTTTATTTCACATTACTACGGTCATACTCCATTTTATGGGATAGTGGAATGCATTCATTTATTTATTAGGGGTTGTTAAATTTTACCATTTGTGTCTTGGAGATGTGTGTGGGTGAATACATGTACTAAGGCAATGCCTCCCATGTTAGTGATATTACTACTTGATGCTAGTCACAATCCCCTAGCCTATTTGAGGTATGATTGGGTAGTCACAACACATTCCCTACTTGGATAGGTCATTAAAATCTTCTTCTTCCCCTCTATCAATCTATTTCCATATTTCTTCTTCTTCCTCAATAATTCTCAATTATACCCCGTTCTTTATAAATTTTTTAATCATCGTATTTTGTATAGGTATGTATGTTAGAAAAATAAAAAATAATAAAACAAAAAATATGAAAATTGAGAGTCTTAATTACTGAATATTAAAATTTTAAAAATAATCCCAAAAAATTTGGGGAGTCATAAGAGTTGTTTTTATTTCAAAAATATTGTTTTTATCTCAAATTTGTATAATCATTTTTGTGTTAGAACCAAAAAATTTTGATTTATATTTTCTTTATTTGGAAAATGATTAACTTCCTTCCATGAGGAATATATTATGATTTCATGTCAATGTCCACAAGGGAAATATTTTCATTTTGGGTGTTTTTCACAACCGATCATGAGTCATGGGTTTGTGGACCTTTGATCTGAAGTATTTACCGTTGTGTTCATTGATATGGTAGAGGAATTATCTAAACCTCCTAAGTATCAATGTAATGAACTATGTATTTATAGAATAATACTTTTTTTATTTTTATTAATTTTTATGATTAAGATATTATTTTCACATTAAATGGTATGCTTTTTATGTTTGCATACTCAACACCCAAAAACATGTTTCAATGAAATCTTACATTGCACACAACATTGATTTATACTAATGAATAATATAATAATATTATTATTTTAAATGGTATTTAATGCCTAGACATTGTATTAGTGGTAATGAATAAAACTAGCTAAAGTATTATTATGCATATTTGTTAAATTTAATTACATTTATCATATAATTTTTATGGACATAAAATAACAATGAATATGGTTTAAGCATGAAATACTCTAATATTCTTAAAAGGTCATTTTACCCCCTTTTGATGGTGAACCAATTGTGAATATATTTTATTTACACTTTTATATATTATAATTTAAAAAATAAACTTGTTATATATAATTTGATAACCAAAATTAACATTGGTTATTTTTTTGTATTTTGTTGATAAATTTCAATTTTTAATAAATAGTAAAAAATAGATCATTTTAATTTAAAACATCCTTTTCAACTAATTTATTTATATAGTTATATTGTAATTTTTTTTGTTTTTTAAGTGTAATTGGGATATATTTTAATAATTTAATACAATTTTGTAAATTTTATGTAATTTCACTTTGAAATTGGAAATATACACATGTCAATCTTTTGGTAGTTTTTACATCTTAAAAATACACTTTTTGGTTTTGATAATGGGAATTAATTTTAAATTAATTTTTGCATCATCTGTGTTTTGAATCTGGAGAGATCGATTCAATATTTGGAATTCGGAGGTCTAAATTTTGTTAATTGCTACCTTTTAATTGTAAAAATTATTATAGTAACATTAGTAAATATTTTATTTACCATTGTTATAGTGTAAATTTTGTAAACAAGGGTAAAACTATATTACTATAATAATATTTAACTAACCTAAGACGTTTTATAACCCTATAATATAATATATGTCTGACTATGGACATATGTGGGTCTATTATGGGACCCAATGGAGCCAATTTTATGTGAAAATGTCATTTTATATGAATTAATTTAATATAAACAAAAATAAAACCTATACTTTTATCTTTTAATAAAACAATTTTCATATGGGGTAATATAATTGATTTTTCAATAATAAATATTCATTAGAAAGATAAAACTATTTACTAAATAATTGTATTTTATTTAAAATTTTCATGATTCATATAAATAAAATATATTTATGACACAATTATGATCTAGTGATTACCTTATTAATGAAAGATTTAAATAAATTAGAATATAAATATTTAAATAAATATACATTCAAACTTCTTATGCCATAAATTAATTTTTGGGAATCTTATTACTTGTTTTATTGTAATTAATGAAGTTTTTTGTATATAATAAATTTATTATGGATTTTTAAAAAGTCATTATTTGAATAGTAAAAAAGTTGATAATAAATGAGTTTTAAAAATGTACTATTTTTTTAAAAGACAAAATAGTCCAAAATATATAATATTTGGGGAAATTACTGAGATAATGTTTGAAATGTAATTATTGAACCTGTTGGGGTTTTATTGGAATTTTATGGTAACTATATTAACCATTTAGTGTGAATATACTAGAAGACATGGTGATTGTTAAATTAGTTACCAAAATGTTAAAGCTAAATTATAAAGTTAAATTTGAAACCAAAACATTTCCAAAACCTATTTTTTTAATAGGATTTAAGAAAATAATCATCATATATTTTAATAAAATGAGTTTTGGATATTTTTTAATCGAAATTCAGTTTCTAATAAAAACATCTTTCACCACATTCCTAATGTATCCCTCCTCCCTCTTAAAAAAGGACACCATCTCTAACAACTTACTCATACCTCGCTTGCCCCTTGGATAGTCCAAAATCTGACCAAATAAACTACCAACATCCCTATAATACTACTAGATACCTCACCTTGGTCATAAAGAAATTCAATAAATTATTTTACCTTAAATCAAAATTAGTTACCTGATTTGAGGTAATGTATTATGTCAAGCTTCATTCATTTATTTTTCTTCTCCAACCATATAAACACAATTTATTACATTATTTTATAACAACAAAAGTATATTAAAAACAGAATAATTTTTTATTCATAATTATTCAATCTAATCCTACACACACTTCTATATAATTGATACAAACTTATTTTTTCTTTGTAAGGAAAACAACTGCCTCATAAAACGATGATTGTTCTATTTTCCCCAACCACCTATCATGGTGGAAATTATGATGGTAATTTATTTATGTATGATATTTATTATTTTTGTATTTTATCTGAAATTATTTAATTTTTATTTAAAAAAACATTTATGCTTCCCATGATATGTAAACATGATAATTTCATTTGAGGTAGTGAGGACTACCGCCCCCTGAAAGTGATATGACTCGTTCATTCCATACATGAAACGTATAAAGGATAGAGTGAATAAAATTATGTAAAATATAAAAATATTATATTATAATGGAATATTAATATAAATATGTTTCATTTAGTTTTCATTTATTTAAATATGAAAAAATTAATGTTGCGTTCTTGCTGTTCGTATGGTATACCGTCTCCAAGAATGGTTCATTTTATTCTACATATCCAAGTGTTATTTAAAATTATAAATACATGTAAATATTGAAAATGTATGATATTTAAATCATAAATATCAATCTGATGAAAATGTAATTTCGACCACATGGGAAATCGGTAATTAGAACAAGTTTTTTTGTGACTCAAGTACCAAATCTCTGCAAAATGACCGATATTAAATTATCTAATGATGTAATGATTATAACCTTGTAATAAGTGATATAAAAGGAATAATAAACATTAAAGAAGTTCTGAAGTCCATAGAAATAGTGTTAGGTTTATTATTTTGGAAGAACAACAAACATACATAACAAGTCAGTCTCAAGGTAAGGTAACCTTTCACCCTCATCATTTTTTGATAGAATTATTTTATGTTATGAATTTTATTTAAGATTTTATTATGTTGGGATATGTTCTTATATATAATTATTTCAGTAAATTTTATTTCCCTGTGAAATGAGAAACTTTTTTCTCTCATCAACTCATTTTCTGAAATTTTAAGTGACAGTGTTAGGCTTCATAATATTTGTAAGGTTATTTCTAATCTCAATTTCCACTCATTGAGTTTTAGGAATTATGCCTTGATTATATTATGCCCAGATTATGTGTGGAATCACTATTTGTTAACAAATTTGTAAACATCCTCTTCCATTTCGGTGGATATTCTATTTCTACACATAATCACCGAACTGATAAATTCATATGTCATTTAAACGATCTTTGTAAGGGACTACGTCTCAATCCCATTTCATTGATGCATATCATGTTATTGTGAACCATTAATATCCTATAAGGTTCACATATAACCCTTTTAACATTTTCTATCAGGAGTTTCTATATTCTCAAGATATTTAATGTTTCGATTAATGCTTTTCTTTAATTATTAATATTCTAGTGTTTCTCATGTGTTATGAGACTCTTTAACTAAAACATGGTATTAAAATTTTTAACAATTTTTTCTACAAAGTCATTCTAATTAATGTCTATGTTTTCAAAATAGTTTTTAGGATTTATATATATTGAGATTAATATTTTAAAATGTTGACTCATTTAACGGTTTAAATGTGGTATTGGAAACCTTGATTCAAAAATATATTTATTAGATATTTTAAATGGTCTTGGAAATGGATTGACTATTTCAGAATCATGAAATGTTATATTGTGATCAGAATGTGGAAATGTTATATTTCATTTATTCTTATTTTATGTGTTATGAATATTTTCAAGTTCTTGGGATTTATTTACATATACGGGTGGTGTTGTGATAAAATGAGGGTGAGTGAGCCTATGATATATCTCTAATGCATTGGGTAACATGACAGAGGTAAACAATATTGTTTCTCATAAGAGAATTAGGGAATATACTTTGATGGGTATTCAAAACGTAACTCCATATGTATCTATGAAAGATAAAATTTATGTATGTTATGGATTCTACATGTTACGTTTATGATTGATGATTTCTATGTGTTATTCATAAATTGTATGATATCATGAGTTATGTTAAAGAGATTATGTTTTATGAGTGAAAAGTATGATTTCATTAATTTTTTTTATTGAAAGGCTAATGTTTTCTTTCCTTATTTTATATCCTTTACTAGTATTTTTATTCTCATCCCATGTTTTATAAACTTATTTCATAGGGTATAAGGATGGGTAATAGAAAGGGATAATTTGGGAAGATTTATATCAAGAAAATAGTTCTGTTTTACTTAAGGAGAATTATTTTTGTGAAAAAATAGGATAGGGAAGAGGGGTATACATTTTAATGTTTGTGAAGTAATGTAATAGTTATGACCAAATTCTCTAAAACTATAAACATAAAAATATCCTTGATTTATATTTCATGACTTATCTGAATATTACATAATGTTTCTAGTTGTGTCCACATATTGGGTATTATAGGTCGGTTTAGATAACTTTAGAGGTTATTGTGTTATCTGGGTGTAGTTAAAGGATCCCTTATAACCAAAAGGGTTTTTTAAATATAGAAAATTTTGAGATTTTTGGTATAATAGTTTATTTGGATAAAAACCTGAACAATTGATATATAATGAGGTAGATGGATTAATGTAATATAAAATATTTTATGTTATCATTACCTTATAGAGGATTATGTTTTTAATAATAATATTGTGTTACATGATTAAGTGTTGATACTTTTCAACAGATTATGGATAATTTTTCATGATGGTTGTAATGAAATCCTGCACAACCTTCTTATCCCTCCCCGAACATTTGATAATCATTATAGAAAAATCATGTTTGAATGATTTTGACAGCTTCTTGAGTATTCAAATCACCTGTAATAATTTTATTTATTTATCTGACACCAACTCATTTATAAACTAATTTTATTGGTCTTGGTATATTTTCAATATGATTTAAATATCTCGAATTTTACAACATTATCTAAAATTAAAATTATAGCAGTGAAGTGAACGTTAAATTTTTGAAAGTATCACAACATACTGAAATATAAAGGGAACATCATGAAGATCATGATATATGGATTAAAAAAATGATTTAATTTCTTATCTATGAAGAATGAAGAATCATTGGATTTATATTTAAAAATGATGAGGATATTTGATCTGTAGGAATGATGTATTACGAAATAAGGTTGAAATTCATAGTTAATGGATTATAAAGAGCATTTAATGAGTAAGAAGTCTACATATAAGATATTCAGGAGTTATTGTAGATTGTAGGATGATGATGTGATTAAAACTATAAATGATACTTTGAATATGAGATTACATTTGGAGATTGTATCTATTATGTTTGACCCTGAAGTTATTTATGTCGAAATTCTATTTGAGGAAGAATTATTTTTTCATTTGGGGATATAATTATAAAGAACCATGCATGTTTATATTCTCCTAGAAATTGAGGAATTTAAAGGTTATTAATTTTTGGGATGAAAATGCAAGGCATGAGATAACATTTGAGATTAAAATATGTTATTGTTATTTTTGATGAATTTATTTAATTTTTTGGGAATATTAGAAAATTGTATAGTTTTTTAAAATGGAAAAAATTTAGACCATGTGACAACCTGTAGCGTCGTACAATGATGTGGGAATCAAACCCACAATCAAATTGCAACTAAGATTTATCACCTACCACTATCCTACTTTAAGACCATGGTTAGTATGACTTATTATTTTTAGTTAAATGGATTTATGGTTCATGAATAATTTGATTTTAGAATATATGTTTCATGAAATAGATATCGTTTGTATAAAAAAATTATTTTTGTGATTAGGTATGAAATTTTATTTTGGAATATGTTCTCATTTTTGGGAACACTATATGCCAAAGAAAAATATAATATTATGGGATTTTATTTGGGGAGTAATGTTGGTTTTTTTGGAAGATTATATGCTTTAATTATGGAAAAATATATAGCATTGTTATTTATGGAAATGATTATACTATCTTGGAGAATATGTGATTAGGTTAATTACTTTTCAGTATGTTAATTTAAGAGTATTCAATGTTATTTGGAGGTAAATGTTACGTTTTATTGTGTAATACTGTGTGATCAAATCCTTCTGAATTTTGCGTTTCAATTGTAGTTGGATTATTTTGAATAATTTTATGGAAAACTGTGCATTGAATGGTATTTTTTGAACTTTTGGTATTGTTTTTTCAATTTTGTATATTTAGAGTAGTATTTCTTTTTATAAATGATTATCCTTTTTGAGGATTATCTGATCTCATACTAACCATTTTCATATTGGATAATATTTAAAGATAGTGGAAATATATATTTCATCTTTTGTAGATTATTTGATTCTATAGAAGTTGATTCTATAACATCAATAGTGACCATGTTATCTTGAGTACTCATCGTTTAGAAGAAAGATGATTTCGTAGGAATTTACTAATGGAATAAACTCTACTTGAAAAGTACGTTTATTTCCTTATATTCATAGTAAATATCAAAAATAAATTCTAAAAAATTATGAAAATAATCTTAAATTAGAAGAATTATCCGTTTATGTTTCCTACTAGGGAATCAAAGACCGTTTAACCTATCAAAAATTTGTAACATTCTGGTAGTTAACAATCTCCTAATCATGATTTCTATCACCCTCAATCAAAACATGATGAATAGTTTTTTTCCATATCCACGTTTTCCTACATGGAATCCAAGTATGGGTTATCTCGGGTGGGCTTTGTACTTAAATTTATTATTTCATTTGATGTTATTGTTTTATTGAGTCTATTTTCGATGTGGGACATTCAATGATGTTTCCAAGCCCAAATTTAAATTATGAGGGCACAATTTCCAAAAGGTGGGAAGGATGTAACGACCCAGATATTTATAGAATAATACATTTTTTCTTTTCAATTAATATTTATGAATAAGATATTATTTTTACATTAAATGGTATGCTTTTTCTATTAGCATACTCAATATGGAACAACGGGTTTCTTTGAAATCTTATGTCGCACACAACATTGAGTTATACCGAAGACTAATATAATAATAATATTATTTTAAATGGTTGTTAACGCCTAGCCATTGTGTAGAGGGGAATGAAAATAACTAAATATAATATGATTATACATGTTTTTTAAATGACATTACATTTATCAGATAAATTTTAGAGGATTAAAATAAGAATGATTCCAATTTTAAATATTAAATACTCTAATATTTTTAAAAGGTCATTTTACTTCATTTTGATCGAGAACTCTTTTTAATTCCCATTTTTATGAATTTTATATATTCTATTTGACAAAATAAACTTATTAAATAGAATTCGGACATCAGAATTTACAATGTATTTTTTTTGTTATTTTTTTGATAATGTTCATTTGTAAATAAATAGTGAAAAATACAACATTTTAATTCAAAACCACCTTTTCGTCTAATGTTTTTATATACATATGTTGACCTTTAATTTTTTTTAATGTATAATTCGATTATATTATTATCATTTAATCCAATTATGGATAGTGGATGTAATTTTACTTTGAAAATGGAACTAAACACTTGTTAATCTTTTGCTAGTTTTTAATTCTTAAAAAATGGTTTTTGGTTTTGACAACAGGAATTAATTTTAAATTAATTTATGAAACTTCTGTGTTTTGAACTTGGAGAAATGGATTCCATATTTTTTATCATGAGCTCAATATTATCTAAATAGGAACAATTTATTTTTAGACATTATGAATAGTAACAGTAGAAAATATTTTTTTACCACGGTTAAAGATTAAATCTGTAAAATAAGTGTAAAAAATAATATTATAATAATAATAAACTACCCTAACACGTGTCCCATAATTAAAATAGTTGGAAAAATGAATTTTATAATGTGGTAAATTTCATTAATGAAACACTTGAGGTTCTATTGGATTTTTATGGTAACTATATTGAAAATATAGTATGAATATAAAAGATGAAATGGTAAGAGTTAAATTAGTTAACTAAGGGTTAAAGCTAAATGAAAAAGTTAAATTTGAAACCAAAAAATGTCTAAATTTTTTTTGAGAGTATTTAAAACAATACACATATTATCTTCTAATTAAATGAGTTGGGAACATTTTGAAATATAAATTCAATTTATAATAAAATAATATTTCAAGACATTCCAAATTTACCCCTCATCCCTCTTATAAAAGGACACCACTTCTATCCCCTTACTCACACCTCTAAATCACTATGGATCCTAAAACCTCAGCCTAAATAAGCTCCTGAAATCCCTCTCTTCCTCCATGAAGCCTCACCTTGGGAATAATGAAATTTAAGAAATCCTATTAGCTTAAATCATAAGTAGTTACCTGAATTGATATAATGTCTTCCCTCAAGCTTCATTAAATTATTTTCCTTCTCCAGCCCCCTAAAATATCTTTATTACATTATTTTATAACAAAAAAAGTAACTTAAATACCCTAGATTGATGTTATGATAATTATTTTCACCACACTAACACACCACCATCTAATGGATACGAACATACTATTTCTGTGTATGGAAAACTAATGCCTCTAGAAACGATGATGGTTCAATTTCCCCTACCACCTGTAATTGTGGAAATTATGATGGAACTATATTTATGTATGATATATTTTATGTTTATATTTCCTCTATGTCTCTGTATTTTTTATTTACCGTATACCTTTATGATTTTCCTGACTTGTAAACACGATAATTTCTGTTAAGGTAGTGTGGACTAATGCCCCCTGAAAGTTGAATGACTCGTTCATTCCATACATGTAACATATAAAGGATGGAGCTAATGATCTTATGTAACATATATAAAATATGATATCATAATTTAATTATAATATTCTTATGTATCATTTAGTTTTTCATTCAATTAAATATTAAAAAAATGAAAGTTGCATTCATGTGTACGTATGACTTACCGTCTCCATCAATGGTGCATTTTATTTCTTATCTCCAAATTTTTTGTAAAATTATAAATACTTATATATACTGGATATATCTGATATTGAAATGATGAATATAATTCTGGAGGGGATGGTATTTCAACCACACTGACAATTTGTAGCTAGAACAAGTTCATATTTGACTCAAATAACAAATATTGACAAAATGACCGATATTAACATAATTAAATATGTAAATATAATAAATTAGTAATAAGTGATATAAAAGGAATAATAAATTTTTAAAATGTTCTAAATAAAGTAGAAACTATCATAAGATTATTATTTAGGAATAACAAGGAACATAAATGTTGAGTCAGACACATGGTATTGGAACCTTTCATCCACATCTTTTAGTCAAGGACTTCTTTTATGTTATGTATTTTAATTTCCATTTTTATATGCTGGGATATATACCTCTATATAATTATTTTTTTACATTTTATGTCCATGTTAGTACAGACTATTTTCTCTCTCATCAACACATTTTCTTAATTTTTATATGACATTGTTAGGCTATCGAATTTTCATAAGGGAATTTCTAATCTCAATTTCCACTCATTGGGTTTTATGTTTGCTGAATTGATTATATTATGCCATGATTATGTGTGTCATCACTATTTGTTTAATTATGTTGTAATTTCCACTTTCATTTTTGTTGATATACTATTTCTATACATAATGACGACATTAATAAATTCTTATGTCATTTATATGATCTTTGTAAGGGATAACATCTAAATATGCTTTCAATAAGTAAATTATCGATATTGTGCACCTTTTATATGATATATGGTGTATATATAATCCTTTTAACATTTCACATCATAAACATATATATTATAATGATATATAATGTTTTTTATCTTATTCATTAATTATTTTTATTCATGTGTTTCTCAAGTGTATCGAGACTCTTTAACTAAAACATTGTTTTAAATGTTTTAGGGAATTATTTTTCTATATCGTTCACATTAATATCCTTGTTTTCAAAATGGTACATATGATTTATTTATATGGACTATAATATTTTAAAATTTTAATTCCTTTAATGATTTCAATGTGGTATGGGCCTCTTTGATTCAAAAATCAATTTATTAAATGTTTTAAATGCTTCAGAAATGGATTGACAATTTCGGTATCATGAAATGTTATACTGTGATTGGACTATGGAAATGTTATCTTCCAATTATGCTTGTTTTATGTCTTATGAATATGTTATGGTTTTGTGCATTTATTATATATATGGGTAGTTCTATGATAAATTGAGGGTGGGTGAGCCTGAGATATCTCTTCGATGCATTGTGTAACATGGAAGAGGTAATCATTAATGTTTATCTTAAGTGATTTAGGGAATATACTATGATGGGTATTACAAACCTTAATCCCTA
The DNA here is from genome assembly GCA_963277665.1 of Viscum album. NCBI lineage: Eukaryota > Viridiplantae > Streptophyta > Magnoliopsida > Santalales > Viscaceae > Viscum > Viscum album. The sequence continues at coordinate 437,001,172 of OY728161.1, forward strand.
TGTAGCAGTGAAAGATACAATTTTTGTTTGGTTTGTATTCCAGATGTTACCTTTATGTTGTATGATTTCAATGTGTTATTCATAAATCATATTATTTCATTAGGTATGATAAAGAGATTATGTTTTATGAGTAAAAAAATGATTTCCCTGATTTTAATTTTTTGATGGACTAATGATTTCTATCATTATTTTAGAACACTTTCTGTGATTTTTATACTCATACCATGTTTTATAAATGTTTTTCACAGAGTATATTGGTGCGTAAAAAAAAGTAAGAATTCATGAATATTTATATCAAGCAAATAATTCTTATTTATTTCTGTAGTTTTATTTGTGTGAAAAAAAATTGGATATAGTAGAAGTGTATACATTGTAAATTTTGAGATGTAATGTTATAGTTGTGAAAAAATTATCTAAAAGTATAAACCTGAATATATCCTTAATTTAAAATTCATTACTTAACTAACGAATATGTAATGTTTATGGTTGGGGACTTATAACCAAAATAGTCAAATAGCATCCACTTACACTTTAATTAACCCTCCATTTGAAATCCAATTAAATCTTATGAAACTCATTATTTTATAGAAACATTTCAATCCCGAATCCTTTTCACATTCATCATGCACATGGATTTTCTTTGCAAGATTTTTTAACATTGAGTTGTGTGTGGAAATGGATTTAATTTTGGTTATTATTTCATTGATTTTAATCATTTCAAATTATACTTGAAGGAAAACAGGAACTTCAATGTTTGGAGGGGTTTTTTTAGTGTGTTTTGTTAATTTATATATTATTATTCCATCACATATAAATCATATTGAAACATGCTAAAAAATTGAGGAAACAAATGAAAAAAATAATTTGTTTTGTCTTGGGAGAGTCAAAAATCACTCATCCTCTAACTGTGATCTTATTATAACTAATACAATTAGTGTTGTTAGTATATCAAACATGGTTTGGGAGAAGAGGGTGATATCTATTTCAATTTTAACATTCAGAAAATAGAAAAAAGGATAAAAACAATTTCATTATATATTTTTGGATCATTAAGATATGTTATTTCTTTTGTATATATTTCATCATTTCACCCTCAAAGAATTTTAACCCTCTATTATCATCCATACCAAATTAATACCCTTGTAAATATGTGTTTCTATTTACTTTCATATCACACTTCAATGGAAGTTTTTCATTTATTTTTCAAAGTTTGTTTTTTACCCATCATTTCTACTCTTTTGGAAACTGTATTCCAACCATCTCATAGCCACTGAAACCCCATGAAAATACCTATTTATTCTTATTCACATTAGTTTAGTTAAGGTAATATGACTACTCATAAAAACTCTATGATTTTCAATTTGGGATGGTGAATGAATGAACCATCATAAATAAATTTTTAACATCTTAAGAATAGTGAGTCCTGAGTTCCTTAAATTTCCAAATAAAATGTTAAAGATGATAAAATGAATTTTAATCAACACAATACTACTATAATATATTTTGGTGAAATTATATATGGATTTTTGAACTATTCGAGACCTCGTGATCTTATAAAACAATATTTTAATATTTTTTTTGTTAGTGAAAATGATTTTCTTTTATTATACAAGAAGACACGAACAAACCTATGTTTTGGGGTTCTGATGTTATTAGTTTATTAATAATGTTTTTTATACTCCCCTTAATTAATTTTATATAAATTATAAAAATTTTATTAAAAGGAACATGTTTTAATTTTAATTTGTGAGCAATGTTCGAAATAAGTCAAATTCACGTATATTTACTATTTCGTCATAACTCACTCCATATGTATGAAAATTATCTTACTCTAATTATTTATTGACCCATATACATAATAATACAAACAATTTAATTAAATAAATAAATAATTTGTCCATGTAAAGGTACATAGGTACCGCACAAGAAGACCCACTGAATTTGTGATAAAAATTGGACCGTAAATGAGGATAGAATTTTTTGGTTGAATAAAGAATAAATTTTTTTATGAAACTATATTTAGGTTTGTGAATATCTAGACACATAATGGAATAAAAATTGAAGTCCCAAAAAAAGGGCCCCGAATAAGTCATTTATATATATCTTACAACTTTGTCATAGAACTAAATAACATAAGACATTTATTGAATTTTCTCCCAATACAATATAACAACTGAGATGAGATTTTGTGGTGTGAAATTCAAGATATAGCATACCATATCTTTAGAATAAATGGTTAATATGTTAAGGAATCTTCAAAGACAAAAATTCATTCACATTTAGACCACGAAAAAACTCAACAAAAAATTTTACTACAAAAAAGTTTTTCTATAATAGCCATAAAATTGGATAAAAAATTTTCAATTGGTTCCATATTTAGAGGGTGAAATTGTCATATACGTATTCAAAACATTTATGAACATTATATCTACAGATTATCATTTCTAAAGGGTCTAATGGTTGAGTCATCTTGATGGGTAGGATTGGATGCATAATAGTACAGTAGTTGGGCTATAAATAAATACACTATTCTTCTTGAATGGGCTTGGAACATATTCAATAAAGGAGTAGATTTAGTCTTAACATTTAATTTATGAGGTCTTGGGATGAATTTCCAAGATATTGTTTCAAAAAGATATACTTATCCTAATTTTTTTTTCATGTTCATTTGAATTTGAATTCAATTTTAATTATTTTTGTTTGTTTAATTTTAAATAAAATCTCAATGGATGTTTATTATTAATTATATATTATCTTCATTCAAATTGTGTTGTGTAACATTAATGATCATAAGATATTTCAAATAATGTATAAAAACAACTTTTTATTTAAATTTATTATTCATTCAAATGTTAGTTTTTAAATCTGTTCACCATTAAAGTGTGATTTCGATGCATAACTAATATCTTACCCCTCCATGTTTCATATATTTTTAACTCATCTCCATTATATTAATTAAAGAGATTACTAACCATCTCAGTGCCTAAGTTAATATTGTTTTGGTGTGAGTCATAATTTGTGTATGTTAAGTGAGTGAGGACTTTTCCCATTTAGTATTAATTGGGATATCATTGATTATGTTGAATTAAAACAAGTTTTTCTTCATGTTAACTCATTCAATAATGTTATGATATTTTCAAAGAATGCACTACAGTTTCACACAATAGGTTCGATCTCATGGTGGATGATTCCACATTGTGCCTTCATATTGTCACTATTTTATTTTAACTAATATAAAACTAAACACCATATACTAATATAGATGGTGGGTTCCATTATGTAAATAAATATTATATAATATATTTGATAACTAAAATTCATCACACAATTAATATAAAGAATAAAAAAATAATTCGGTAGAAAAAACAATTGATCTTAGGGATTTGTTTTGGGGTTATGATTTTTAATCAAAATATTTTTTCCACTATTTTATTCAATATATATATCTACAAAATTAACTCTACATCATAAAAAATCGTATTTTAATAACCTATATCAAGGTCTCTACATGTAAGAGTAATAACTTCATCATCAACACCAAATCTGATCACCACCATTTGAATGATTTGGATATCAAAGTGAAAGTAAATGTTTAAATGAGGATGATGAAATCAATAGTAGTGAATGTCGGGTGACCGCTCACTACAATCATTTTAACGGCTATTTAATCCTTACAATAAAACAAGATAAATCATTAAAGAAAATGAAAATAAAATACCATCAATTTCCTCATAAAAAGAACAAGAATAGTCTATCCACAATCATGTAGTCAAGAAGAATCGTTATATGGGAAACACAAAATTGAAAATAAATGGAGGAAGTGAGAATAAGAAATAAGTATAATATATTAAATGAAAACCAAATTATAAAAAATATACAAAAAGAAAAACTATAATAAGTTATGCATATAAAATTGCAATCTTCTATGTGATGTCATTTTTCCTCCTATAGTTCATTCCCATAATTCATTGGAAGGGTGGTCAGGGCCTCAATTTATAGGAAAAATCCCACGGAGTAACTATAATATTGTAATTTTTTCAACTTCTTGCCGTCATCATGACATCAAATTGAAATACACATCATGTAATTACATGATAAATAGTATTCATGAATCTTAGCATAATATTCCTTGAAAATTACTCCCTAGAAATGTCACATCAGATAATGTATGCACACAACGTGTAATAGAGTTTTACACCCTTTCTCAATGTTACAACTTGTCCTGATGCACTGCTTCCTTGGATGTTATCCAATTTTACTCCCATTTCGTGACCAAATCTCCCTCTAGATGCTTCTATAGATTTTTTTAAATTAAATTGTACATCCCTCGTCCAAATTTAAAATCTGTTGTATATGAGGTGTGAAATATATAATTTAATTACCGAACATTACTCTTATACATAATTGTTTCCAAGGTTTTATCAATATTTCACCAATTAAATAAATTATTTATTGAACGAATTTACTCATTATAATTTTCATAGATTTGAGTATCTATGATTTCCATCATATTTTATTTTAATCTATTTAACATGGGTTGTGAATCCTTTTTTATATTCTAAGGAATGATGTGGGGACCACACTATTTGCACGTACAATTGGGGAACATTATTGATTTTGAGGTCCTATTGATGCTCGAATCAAGACCCTGTCCCTAAAACAATGATGATGAAAATAAGTCAACGATTTAAAAAAAATGAATCTAGAATTATTCCATTTTTTAAAAATCTATAATTATTATATTTTTTTTATTATGGACAAAACAACACAAAAACAATAAAGTGTGATAATTTTGCATCAAATAATACAGTGGTGGTATTATTAATATTGAATTATAGTATAAAAATGGAAAAATAGTAGCTCCATCACTCCCCCCGCATTTAAGAATTTCACTTCCGGTATATTATTGCCTATTTAGATCAAAATTCATACAATAATAAAAAATTATTAAACATCAATGGACATATCCAATATATAATTCCATAATGTCTCCTATATAAATCATAATTCCCAAAATGTTTCATTACTCAAATTTAAATTTGTCTTCCACATACATACATCCATTTCCCAATCAAAAACTACCTCACCTTATACTTTATTTCACCCTTCACTCAAGAGAAATTAAATCTAAGGTTATTCTCATACTTGGAAAGTTCATTTACCACCATAGTCTTGTGAAAATTATCATTTATAAAAAATGTGAAACATGAAAATGTTTTCAATCATGACGGATTTAATTAATGTTTGAAATGACTATGTGGACTAGGGTTTGGGATAATTGATTAAAACAATGTAATTCTTGAAAGAGTAAGTTGGACTCATTAGTTCAATTAATGAAAAATCAAAGTGAAAACGCAGGATAAATCTCACTTAAATAAAATTTAGAATGTGAAACAAACCCCACACCCATTTTTTAAATGGGACATGAGTCAATAAATGACTAAAATGAATTATATCATCTAAGTACTCCCCATTTTTTATAGATCCCTAGAAAATCAACACATTATTTATTTAATTTTTTTATACCTCAAGAAAGGCACATCTTTGTTTTCAATTATTCTATTTGTTTCTATATTTTGGGAAAACAAGATGAAACACATATATCATAATAAATTATGATTAAAGAACAATATTCTAATAATACACTGCCAAAAATTATGAAACACGCCTCATACCTCCCAAAAATGATACATATACCAAATAACGCAAAGAAAAGGACATTCCGCCCAACACAAACATGAAATATCCATGAAACAAATACTTGGTGTTCAAGTAGGTAAGGGGAAATCAGATTGTAATTTGGATTAAAAATATAATTAAATTCTTGAAATTAATGGATAATGAAGGATATATGTAATGGTGGGTCGTAATATAAAAGTTTTCAATCCATATTAGTGCTTCATTGAAATAAAAAAACTTCCATTTAATCTGATTCTTTTAAAAATAAAAACAACAAATTCTAGTTCGCACACAAAATCTATGTTACCCTTAATAAAGTGTGGTTATGATAAAAATTATGTAATAGTTGTTCAAAATACCTCAATGTATTAGAAAATATTACAAGTAATCTTTTCATGTATATAGATTTCAAAATAAATTCAGACTCATAAAAATGCCTAAAAATTCAATTCCAAGAAAAAATTTTCACATCAATAATAATTTTAAATACATTCATTAAAAAATCATTTGAACTCTCCCCAAATCAATATATGGGTGAAAAGTGAAAAGAATATTCATTGAAATTAAAGGATACTAAAAATGTAAAAAATGAAAATTAAAACAAAGAAAAAACAAGCATGTTGACACTCCCCCACACTTAAATATCACTATCGTTTTTTTGAACACAATAATATATACATAAGGGTAGAAAAACTAATGATAAGGAAATATACAACCTGAATTTATTTTGAATGTATTTACTTATGAGTGGATCTCTTACAAACACCCAATTAACCCTAAAATAATCAAATAATTAAAAACATAAGAAAAATAAATTACAATAAAGTAGATGGTAAAATAAATGGGATAATGCTTGGTTTAACCCCCCCCCCCCCATGCAGGTGGTTGGTTTTTACTACCCCTATTCATGCAGTTGTAGTTGGTCAACCCCAATACAAAGGTGGATGGGGTTTCTTGTTTATGAACAACCATTTTTTTCTCTCCTGAAATCTGTTAGTTGATGAGATTAGTTATAACACCAAATGAATATAAAAATATCCCCATCCAAAAAAATGAAAAATAGAATTCTAAGGGAAAAGAATGTGGGAAAACAAAATAGGGGTTCACCAAGATTTATTCATTTAGATGAGTGGTTTCCACCGAAGGTATGGATAACATATTGGTATTTGAATTCTATTTTGGATTGGAATAAGTAGCATATACCCCCATGATTTCTTGTTTTGTTCCATTATCATCATTAGCGACAGTGAACAACTAGACTGGCTCCACTATATTCTCCTAAATATAAAAAACATTTTTATCTTCATCCTCTAGGGATTTTCATATTGGTGCTGAATTAACAATATTAGAATAAGGGAGATTAGTTTGTAATTAAAAATAAATAAAATATTATTTAATGAAAGGTTCAAAAAAATAAATCTCCCTTAAAACAGTCATCATCAAATTCATTGCCTCTAAAAAGTGATGCTTGGGATTTATTTGGTTGTGATTGAAATGTATCATCAAGTATGGATTTAACCTCAAAAATATCTTTTTTAATAGTATTACTAACAATAAATTAATTCACTTTATATTTTATTTGTTGTTATTCCTTCCATAAGACATTCATTTCATTAAATTTGTTAGCTAGGTATGCAACCATCTTCCTTGTTTTTTTCAAGAACATTGATATTTTCATGAATCATCAAAGAATTTTGTATCCTTTTAATCTTTAAAGTATATTCCCTATTATTGTAACCTTAAAAATTTTCAACATTACAATAATTATCATATTCACCATAAAATTCCATCTTGGTTGAATAAAAAAAATATGCAACCAATATATTTTCTAAAATTAGTTTGATTCTTTTATATTTTTTTTGGAAAAGGAATAAGTAAAAGTACTTGACCTCCCTAGAAATGGTGCCAAATTTTTAACAAGGGATAATACATGCTGCCCTATTCAATTATTTTAATATTTTTACAATGAATGAGGCTTATTGGCACAACCTAGGGTCGATCAAAAAGATTCTACTTCCATGAATTGTCTCCACATTGTCACAATTTTAATTTAACTAATATCAAATCGACCTATATATAATAACATAGAAAATGGGTTTTTATTATGATAATTTCTTAAATATATTATATATTATTATTAAAATGAATAAAAAAATAAAAATAAAGATGAAACAATGAATTCATTAAAAGAAAACCATCGCTCTCGGGGGATTGTAGTGGAATTATCATTGTTATTAAAAATATTTTATTTTATTTTATACAATGTAGATATCCAAAACAATCACTCTACCCCCTTAAAAATGTATGTTGTTACAATACACTGAGTCCTTACATATAAGGGTAATATATTTCACATCAACACCTAATCCAAACTCTACCATGTGAATGACACAGATAATAATGGGAAGGGAAATGTTTAAATGAGGTTGAAAAAATTAATATAAGAGAATGTGGGGTGATCACTAACCATAGTCACTTTAACCACTATTTTATTATTATCATAAAACATGATAAATATTTAATGTGCATGAATATAAAATACATTCAATTCCCACATAAAAAATTTGAATATTAGCACTCTACAATTAGGGAGTCTAGAAGAATTGTAATGGTGGAAACAGAAAATTGAAAAGAAATAGAACAATTGAGAATGAAGAAGAAGTCTAAAATATTAAATGAAATAAAAATTTCAAAAAATATACCAAAAATGAAACTATAAAAATGGCCACATAAAAATTTCTCTCTTCTATGCAGTGTCTCATGTCCACCCAAGTCATTACCCAGAATGCATTGGAAGGGTTGTTGGGGCCCCAATTTAGAGGAAAACACCCACAGAGTACTTGCAACATCACATTTATTTTACAATTTCATAATGCATTCATGAATTTTAATGTAAATTCAAGTATTATAATTCCTCAATAAACACTCATCATGAATCATGGCCTGATATAATCTGAAAATGTGTCCCCATAATTGGAATGTTTTTTAAGACATGTACATGATGTGGAATGATCTTCCGAGTCTTGTCACAATGTAATGAATTATCTGTAAAAGCTACTTCCCTAGCAGATATACCAATTTACTCCCATTTAGTTGTCGAATCTCCCATGAGACACTTCTACAATGTTTTTATAAATAAAATTATACACCCATTCTCCAAATTGGGATCCATTGGAAACAAGGTGAGATTGATCATATTTAATTTAAAAACATAACTTTTTCAACCTATTTCATTCATAATTTTTCTCTATGTTTGGATCTTTAAATGGAATATTTAATCAATGATTTTTCTAATGAAAATTATCATAAATGTTCATATCTAGGTTTTATTTCATATCCATGTGGAATATCCTTATTTGGAGTTTTTATTAAGGATTTATTATCCAATGGAAGATGTGGGGTACAAACTATCTTCCCAAAAAATTATTCAAATTAGTTGATTTCTTAGTCCTCTAGATACTCAAATCACCCCATAGCCCAAAAAAATATTAATAAAATAATTCAATGATTGATAGAAAAAACATAATCACCAAAATTGATATGATCTTTAAATAGAAAAAAAATTACCCATGTTCTTAAAATAGGAAAAAATCAAAAATCAAGCCTTTTTTTCAATTAGTATCAAAATAACACAAAAACAAAAAAAATATGACAATTTACCATTAAATAATATTATGGTTGGATTATTAACATTGAATTATGTTATTGTAAATTTGAAAATGGATGATTCCCCATTGAACATAAAATTTCATGCATTAATGATATGTTTTACAATAGGTGGATTCAATAGACTATTATAACTAAATATACACTAACAAACACTATTATTTATTAATATTAAAAACCTAGATATGTTAAGTATTGCATTAATGCCTCAAATCCTAGGAATTCCAACCAAAATAATCTTATGAAGTGAGAGTTAATTTAATGTAATATAAATAAAATATGAATGATGTCATAAGATTAAATCACCAATAATGAATTCACCCCAATTTATATCTAATATTTAAGTCAAAATTTAAAACACAAACCAGGTTACCTATGATCTGTAAAAACATATTAATTAAAATGGACAACCAAAAAATCAATCGACTGTAAAAAAAATTAGAATTTTAGAGGATTCGATCAAAGTGTTTTTATACGAATTAGCATAAAAAAAGACCCTTTTAACGGTCGATATGAAACAATCATATACACTTCACATGTAACATTTTTTGTGTGTTACAAGTATGTAATAGTTAATATGTGATGAGTTCAAATTTTTAACAAAGTCATATATATTATTTAGGGTATATTTTGATGATCAATATTGTTGATGGGATGAAAAGAAAATTTAAATAAATTGAACTTACCTATAAAAGTAAAAAATATAACAATATTTGTTGGACTATTCATTCTAATGAATTTGAGTGGATCTCTTACATCCTGATCATGTTATAGAAAATGCTAGAAAGGTTTTTGGAATCACAATCCATGTTATCCCATCCAAATTGAACAAAAAATATCTCATGATTGTATCTATGTTGAAAGCACTTCACCTCTTCATGCTAGCACATGTGGATCAAAGATCAACTATCAGGAAAGATTTAGAAATGTGTGCAGATGATCTATAGAGATCGTTTTTTCCCTTCATGTTCTGTCTGTTGATGATTTGTGAAATATGATTCCAATTTATATTGGAAATAATAGAGCTTAGATTTAGTTATTATGGTTATATTCTATTACATAGGATCTGTTTGTTTTATATAGGATAAAATTTTGATGGTGACACAGTCATATCATCATTCATAGTGTAAAAAAATTTAAATTCCTTCTTTTTACCCTTTCACTATGATCTTTGTGCCAATTGTTACTCAAGATTTGTTTCCCTAAAACATTGAATTTCATTTACTTAATAACATTTTCTTATGTTACCATTCATTTGAGTTTCATCAATTTTATCATTTTCAAGGATTGGTAACAACAGTTTCATGATAATGATGTTTTTATCTTTAATAGAAGTATTTTATTATATATATACCTTTTCATTTATTTTTTGATCGATGAATATCCATCAATGTATTACCAATGAATTGCATGATTCATATAGAATCCATTTCTTCATCGACAATCTATATTTCACAAATTAACAACCCTTATTTATAATGAAACTGATTACATTTGTTATTTTTGTGGGAAATCATCAGAATTATAATGTTGTTTTTTCATGAATATTTAAGTGTATTAGAATTATTTTTTATTCTCCATAGAGATAATACTCATCTCTATTTCACTATTATCCTAACCCTTGTGGTTTCACTGATATTGTATCCCAATATAAATGAAAATAATATGAGAAAAATATCAATCTACGGGAATAATGATATGGTTTAAATGAATCCACTGATGTTTTAGTGATACTTATATATTTCATCCCATATATACGATATTCTAGGTGAACACTATATTAAATGAAACTAACAATTATTATGATTATGGTTATCATAAGTGTCACTTTAGCTGTAATGTAAAACATTATATATGTGAAACTTCTTTTATTTTGAAAAAACAAAATATATATCATATCCATTTAAATTGATAACCATTGAATACATTTCAATCATTATCAACCAATTTTTATTCCTTTTAATAATGTATGTTTCTATTGAATTAATTTTTTTGAAAAACTATTCCATCAACAATAATAATATGTTCACACCACAGTAATGTGTATATTTTATATAGGAAACATGTTGTCTTACCCTACTGAAAATTAAATCCGTTCATATTCATAAATATCCATATGTTCCACATGAAAAATTTACATGAAACAACTAGTGTAGAATTAGGAAAATCCCTATAAACCTATAAGCGATCAATTGAAATAGAGGGAATGTCTGACACTACTGAGGCTCCTTCCTCCCTAGTGAATGAAGAGGAGGAACACCTTGGAACACATGATACATGAAATATAGACACTAGGGACTTCTCTGACTATAGTGATTCATAAATGGTGGTTGATAAAAAACCTAACCAAATTTAGGCAACCAACATAAATTTTTTTGGTATGATAAAAAAATTGGTGGATACCAATGGCTACATAACTAAGAATCTATGAAAATTGAGGGAGCATTGGGATTACACCATCGTAGAATGAAAAATTGTTACAAGTACTTTATATTCCTCTAAGAAGAAAAACTATAAACATCAATCACAACAAATTGAGGATGATCACATTTTGGTAACATATGGCATAGATGATAAAGAAGATGACGGAAAAAAGAATCCCCAATACATAGATGCTTATTTGATTGATGAGATGGTGGGAGAATAAGTTAGTGTATTGATTATTAAATAAGATAATATTAAATTTCATAAGTTCCATGATGGAGATATGACTACTTAAAAGTATCATGAAAACAATAAAAATATGTTAATTATTATGTTGGAAGAATATAAAAGAATTCATGATATCAACAATAAATATATACCGTGGGAAGGAATTTTTACCTACTCAAAAGATATTATTGATTGATATTTTAGGGATAGTTTTATCTTCTAAAACTTAAAGTAACCTAGTTTTTCAATTCATTCTCATTTCTTTTCAATTTTTTTTGACTCATTGGTCTTATTTTGGTTCATCATCAATGTGTTGGGTAGATGTTGTGACTACTCTGGATGTTATGTTTCACACTTTGAGCCTGAAACATGGTCTATGATTTAGATTGACTTCTTGATAAAAAAACTCACCATTTTAGGGATTCTAGAATTATATATACTTATAGATTTGAGATTTAAATTGGTCACCTTTTGTCTTCATAGATCCTATAATCTTTATTGAAGTTGTTTCAATGTCTAAAACCATTTCATTCAAGCAGTCTATATTTATATTGTAAAGATATCAATGAAAATTGGACGAAATTAAAAGCATTTGGCATGATTTTTTGGACAATTCTGCTTCTAATGATGATTTTTGGATTCAAAACATGTTATGTGTTTATTTCATCGTTCTATATTAATATAATGTATTAATTCATAATATTCATCTACTATTATGAAACAAAATATGATGGATACGACTTCTACGCGTGAGCTTCGATCCCTAAAAGGATACATTATTGTGTTACTCTGAAGAGTGTATTTTCAAGAAGATGGATTGATGGTTATCGATCAAAGTAAACAAAATGGTGATTATTCTCATGATGGTGGTGTAAGTCTTCTGTATGTTTTCTCATGCTATAATTAAATAGTATATTTTATATAATTTTATATACTTGTAGGATCATTACACCTCATGTTTTAAGTGTAACATTTTCTTTATTTAATCATTTTTTGGGGTATAGGCTAGGACACCAACACATATTCATTTTGTATTGAAAAATTAAAGTCTGAAATTCAATAATATACATGGTCTATGCCCATAGACACATTACCTATGACCTAGGAAATATGTTATAGCCACATTCAGCACACCCATGGATGGTATTACCTTATGGGCCTTATTTTCTACTACCACGGGCTATGTAAATTAATATAGGATGGGGAACTAATTTTCCTGGCTAACACATGTGAATATAGGCCTTGTTAATGGGAACTTATTACCATATGATACAAACCCATCGAAATATAGTAAAAACTTGTTGGTGGATGGATTTGAATATGAATTCTTCTTCTAATATCACATACTACATAATCATTGAACCTATATATTCCAAGATATATATATATATATATATTAATTACATTTATATATAATAAGATCAATATCAATGGTAGAACAACACTGTATGGTATTTCTAGTGGTTTCTTTTTCATGGGAAACTCTACCATCATGGTCAGCTGTGATAGTGGGGGTAAGAATGTTTTGGCCTACCCATGACTATTACTAGGGGTCGATCATCACGATTGGCCATTTTCATCCCACATATGGACACAGTTTATCAAAGAACATGAATATCACCATATATTCATATATTAATTATTATCTAGTATCTCCATGTAATGGAATTGTGTTATATGATATTGATGATCACTACACGAGTAAGCCTAAAGTGGGATATATCCAACCCTATTCACCTCTCAGTAATTAAGAATAATCCTCTATGATAACATGTAATCTGACCCCAAGTCCCTATCCCCAAGGGTATATTACTGAATAGAAAATTGAATTTATGATATATCTAATACCCAATTTGAAAAAAATCTTTCCAACAGATTCAATCTAGATAATAAAATCAATTAAATTGTGAGTTATATATCGATGAAATTTAATTTTTATGGAATATTAAATTGCATAAAATTAATGTCTCTATATTCAGAAGTAATTAATTACATATATAATCATAAATGGTCCTATAAGTAACATAAAATTAAGATAAACATACACACATTTCAACCCGAATGGATAGTACAAAACCCCTCGAATGTTTTAATGACTTCCTAATAGTCACATTAAAAATATTTTATCAAAATCAGAATTAATAAAAAGATATTACATTGGTCAAAAACCCAACTTGCATCCCTCCCACATCGCAACATTGCGTCACCTCCTACGTACATTACAGTCGGTGCCGCCACTTTCCGCATTTGTCCCACTAGGGTGCTTCTAGAAATTGAACCCTCAACTATTTGATGTAATGGATAGAATTGAGTGAATCCTGACTATGACCGAGAATGAAATTGTAGAGACCCGAATCTTGACGTACATGGACATTACATTACTTTTTCGGAATACTTAGTATATAACAAAAACACACACACAAGGATCGTAATAGTTTAGTGTCATTGGAAACTCAGAATATAATCTTCTAATCGTGGTGAAGGATCTTCAACATCTCCCATAAAGATCTTCCTTTTTTTACCTAAAACCATTCATTATATCCTGGGGAAAAGAAAACATAAAAGGGTGAGCTCAAATTCACAGTAAGGGTAAACAAAAGAAATATCAATCACAACATTTTCATAAGAACATATCATTTTGGAAATCTTAACCTGCAAAAGAGAGCATAATTTCATAAATGGGATAAATCATAGTAGTGAAATGAAATCCCAATAATCATAACTTAAAACATGAAACATTGGGGCATACAAAAATAATCATATAGAATCATATCTTATTAGTAAAGACTCATTGCCAAGACTATCTTAGTGGACAAAGTCCATTTCTGAACCGAGTCACCCTCGTTTCAGTCATGTTTCACTGAACCAGTATAACCTATCATTCCAGCTATGTCTATCTCATTAGATATAAAATCTTTAACCAATGCAATGGAGGGAGATATAGGTCCCACCCATCTCATAATGATACCATTCTTATGTGTGCCTCAAAATCATAAATCATACATCATTGCATAAGCCATGTAATAAAAATGGGAATTTCAAACATCATGACATCATAAAACAATTCATATAGGATAAAGGAATTCATAAAAATATTTCCATCACAACATAATCAAATCCATATAATAATAGGGTTACAAACATAACCTTTTATTATCTTAGATGGAAAATAATTTTGATAAAATACTTGAACTCCATTCTTGAGGAAAATATTCTTTTTACTTAAAAAACACTTTTCCTTTCTTAACATGTCATAAAATTCTATCTAAACGAAGTTGATTAAATATAAACTTGAAAACATGTAATGGAAGCTTCTTGAAAATAATTTTTTAAAAATCCATTCATGTCGTATGAGTTAAAAGAAAACATTCTTCTCGTACTTTTGTCGGAAAAGTCAAAAAGTACCTCTTACGAAAAACGACAAAAGATTCCTTTCATATCTTTTACTAAAAACTCACTGAAGGGTATAATAGGATTTAAACAATTGTAGGTGGATGGAAACAATATTATATATTGAAGAAACATGGATGTGGATGATAAAATACACCCCATTAAATGTTAAAGTATAAACAATCTCGGATAAAAATGGGATTGTGATATTTCCCTTACCTTATGTCTGATATGCTTTGTACGTATCCTAACCTCCTGTATAATGATTTAAATAATGTCATTATCTTATTACAGAATCAACTTCATTGTTATGATATCATATATGGTTCACTTATGACTTTATATTACCCGTTCTTTTGTAAATTCCATGTTAAAGAAGCGTTTTGGGTAAAATCGTTTCATTTATCGTAGGTGTTTGGACTAGTTGTTCTTGACATTATTATTACTTATATCATGATTTAATTACTTACAAAATATAAAATATGATTTATATATCATATATATTCAGTATATATATATATATATAAAAGATAGATAAATGAAATGAAACACACCGTTCATGGAGACGGTAGTCCGTACGTATGCGTAAACGTTGTTTTCCTTTCCTTATTGTCTAGAATGGAAGTAAGTAGATGAAATATATATACATAAATCCAGTAGATTTACCATGTCATATATTTCATTATTATTCATTATATATTCTTTATAATCATTCTGGAATGGTTAACATTGATAATGAATCTAATTGTGTCGTGGAGACGGTAGTTCGTACGTACGCATGAGCGATGATATCGTTCCCATGGTCGTGGAATTGTGTTGAAGTGTATGTATACTATTTCAGTATCAATATCACTTTATAATAATCATATATAGTTACTAATTACACCATTATACCCATCCAATGAAGGTGGTGGCAGAAAATAGATTACACCACGGCGTGGAGACAGTATTCCGTACGCACACACGCACGGTGATTTCATTTTTCGTAGAATGGATAGATGGTGAAATAGGGTTGTTTCATACGTATAATAACATATCAGTATATTATTTATACTTATGTTATTACTTCATATTGAAACAACCTAAGAAGAAGAAGTGGAAGAAGAAATAAAGTTGAAAGAATCGGTAACGGACATTACCTCTTCTTTGAAGCACCTCTTTGAGATCTCCTTTTTGGGCAATAAAATTGGTCTTTTAGGAAGACCAGAACCTCTAGGATGTTTCTATGGAAGTGGAGAAGAGAATTTTTCAGGGGTTTGCCGAGCATTAAGGCTCAATGTGGTGTGAGGAAGAGGCGGAGGAGGTGCCCTTTTATAAGGGAGGAGAGGGGTACCTTTGGAATAACTAAAACTATTATTTTATTATAAAGTCAAATTCGATTTTAAATTGCTAAAAATTGATTTATTTCTAAGATAAGGTGGGGATGGGTCTAAATCCTTTCATACAATAGGATTTAGACAAGTTTAGGTTATTATTTTAACCATATCAATTAGATTTAACTCTAAGTTAAATAATTTAACTTTTACCGTGTCTTTTTGTTTTTTTACACTATATGGTTAATAAACATACCATAACAAGCCAAACGAACCCCAAGTTGATTATTATTAATATATCTATCCTTATATAAGTCATGTTTCCAAACCTTATATTTTTAGGAATTAAATAACAATTAATAATATAATATTTGTTTTAAAAACTATTTTATGTCAATTTTGACACTATTTAGTACATGATTTTTATGAAATTCATAACATAATGATAAGTTCAAACCAAGTTACTTATATCTAAAATAACATTTAATATTAACCTATAAAATTAATGTACATCATAAAAAGTCTCAAATAACATTTATTTGGGAATTTAAAACATCAATTATGTCAATATTTCATTAATAAGACAATTACTGCATCATATTTGTGTCATAATAAATGATAATTATTTAATCCCTAAAAATTCTAAATAAACTCCTATGATATATATAATTGTGTTAGATTTTGGGAGACCATTCATGTTCGATGTTTCATGATGTTTATTAGTAAATTAAAATTATTATACTTATAAGATTTATGAAAGTGACATGTTGTCAAATTCATTGGTTTTAATAATAATTAAATTATTTTCATTGAATAATGTCCATAAAATGAATCTAATCCGACCCTTAGGATATATGGGTCTACATTTAGCCATCCAATAGGATTTTTCCAAGTGTTAGGGTAATTTTATAATCTTATATTTACCCTTAATTACCCGATTTACCTTTAACTATAGTAAATAAAATTTACCGTAGTTACAATTCACAATGCCCAGAAATAAAAAGTAGATTATTAACATAATTTGGACCCAATTATTTCTAATATGGAATCCATTTTTCCAAATTCAATACAAAAAAGATGCAGAAATTAAATTAAAATTTATCTCGTTGTCGAAAGAAAACGGGTTTTTCTTTAAAACATTGCAAAAGATTGAATTGATTTAACCTACGAATTCAAGGTAAAATCAATGCTAATGACATACATTTTATTAAATGGTAAAAATATATTCTATTTATACTTTAAAACCATTCAATATTATTATTTATCCACATCAGATATTACGATGAAAAAGTTGTTTTTAATTAAAATGTAGCGTGTTTTTACTATTCATTAAAATATAAAAGTTATCGAAAAAATATCAAACCTTTATCTAATGTAAATTTTTATATCCTGATTCAAAATAAGAATTTTATTTTGTCAAATAGAACTTATAAACATGTCAAAAACTATATTTAAATTGGGTGCGCCATCAAAAGGCAGCAAAACTGCATTTTTTGAAAAATACTTATTTTAACTGAAAAATTTATTTTGTTCTTATACCATGTTCTAGAAATGTGTAAGATGAATAATAATGTTATAAAATTTACAATTTAGTTAACACTATTCATAACGGCTATTTCTTAACTATATTATAATAATATATCGTTGTTTAGTAAAACCCGGTATTGCGTACAACACACGCTATCGAGGAAGGTCGCGATTGCGTGTAATGCAAGCCAAGTCAGTGTTGCGTGTAGTGCACAACTACTTTGTTGTTGCGTATAACAAATCCAACAATATTTTATTTATACATTGAGTATATATATATATATATACACTCAATGTTGCGTAGAATAACTTCTATCAAACGAACTTGAAATTGTGTGTAACAAGAACCAAGAAAAGTGTTGTGTATACTGAAAGCTAATACGGTGTTGCGTATAGCGCAAGGTAATCTTGGTGTAGCATAAAACACAAGACATTAATGAAATTAAAAGAATATTTTTCATAAAATCTCACGGTGTTACATTCTACCCCCCTTATAATGAATTTCGCCCTCGAAATTCGTCGGGGTTATAAATGGTTTACTATTCGAAAGTTTCTTTAATAGAAACCCACATCGTAAAAAGGAATACCAAAACTAATATTTAAAAACAAAATTATGAAACGTAATGGTTACCCAAATAAACTAATCACTGGGTTTCCACATAGGTGAAAATATAGATATAGAAGAGAAATCTATCCATCATGTTCTGATGGAGAGTGGTAGAGAACTTGGATTTGGAAAAGCCAGCAATCACAAAGTCATAAATTTGCGATGATCTAAGGTACCATTTGATTCATCAGATATAAGAGAACTAGTACAACATTTTTGGTTTTCAAGATCATTTCCCTAAAGTTGATGAAATTGGAATTAGAAGAAATACTTTCGTGATTTCGGTATAGTCTCACTGTTGGTCGTTCTTTGGACAATTTCCACTTCATCTCTTAAAGAAATGAAATTGAATTTGTCATTCGTGATATGTTAGCAGATCATGTGATAGAATGATGGGTCATTCCATCTGTCTTAAACAAAAGGTTAGAAAAGTTATCAAAAAATACATAAATCCATCTATAGTGAGATTAATGATATATGGTTCCTAAAATGGACTTATACTTCATATATCATACTACTTAATATAATAAAACTAGTTTCTACTAACAGGGACTTCCTATAGGCCAGTGGTAGGTGATAAAGGCTAGTCGCACTTCGGTTGTGGGTTCGATTCCCACAGGCCTGTCCGACGCGATGGGCTGTCGCCCGTCCAGCAGGTTGTCCTTTTTCTAAAACTATATAATATCAAAAGTTCTATCCTTAAACAATACTAACTTATGTCCAACATAATCCATTCCAATCTTTAGGAAATACTTCAGTCCAATCTCATAATATAAAGAAAATGATTACTTGAAATGTCATCAACCAGGCATGTGAATACCATCATTTATCCCCCATATATCTTGTTGGTAACATTCCAATCATGTGAATACCTTAATCATGTATTCTCTTGAAAAATGAATACCCATTAAACCGTAGTGAAAACATGAATGATGTCAAAAGTTAACTCTTTCCACATACCAAAATCCAAAAATTCTATATACTCAATCCATTACAAAACCTTCTCAATATATCAGTCATGAGCTCATGAATACTATCAAACATTTAATTTTCACCTTATCCCTTCATTATGCGCATATCATCTACATTCCAAAAATATCTAAATATCCTTTCATGGATATTGGTACCATTAATCATACACTTTCAAAACTCAAGGAAAGACAATAGTGTAACAATCCTTAGATTTCTCTTTATTCCATAGTACCATGAGATTACTTATACAACACTAAACATGATAAACATGTAATCATTCCACTACATTCTTAAACCATTGACCGAGCTTCAACAATTCAGTCATCTCACATATCATTTGTAGTCTCTTCATCATCATCAACATAAATACTACCCATATGACCATACTGATTCTTTTTAGGAGACTTTCCTTTAGGGAATTGGTTTGCATAATTCCCGTACATTCCACATTTAAAACATTTAACCATTGTTGAAGTCGTAGCAATACCATTATCCTCATCCCTTGTGTTAACTGATGCCTTTCCTTTTCACGTACTGGCTTTGTGTCCTTCTTTTCCACACCCAAAGCATCTTCCAGTTCCTTTGAAACATTCTCCTTGATGCCTCTTCCCACATGATTTGCATAGGGGAAATTGAACTTTCTTTCCTCTATGATCATCATGAAACTACATCTTTCTATTATTAGCCAAGTCAGGAAACTTACCACATTTTACTTTATTGATCATATTATGAGATTTCTGATTCGACATAATAATGATGTTTGGACTTCCAAATCCCATTTCATTTGGTTTCTCATCATTCAATTGTCCATCATATCCTCCATTATCGTGAATCATCTTGTTTCCAGCCATTTTCTAAAACCCAAAAAGAATAGAGTGAGAGGAAAAAATCATAATAAAGGGGGAGTAACTTCAATATCTAACATCTTTGGTTTAATCTAATATCGTTACCATAGTTCTAGGACTATATCCTATACGTATACTTATCCTTAGGGACATACCTAGACATACCTTAGAAATATCTCTAGGGATCTCACTAATGTTCACGCATCCTAGTTTCCAAAGGTTGACTAATCCTTTCCTCTGATACCAACTGTAGAGACCCGAAGCTTGACGTACATGGACATTACATTACTTTTGCGGTATACTTAGTACATAACAAAAACACACACACAAGGATCATAATAGTTTAGTGTCATTGGAAACATGGAATATAATCCTCTAATCGTGGTGAAAGATCTTCAACATCTCCCATAAAGATCTTGCTTTTTTTTACCTTAAACATTTCATTATATCCCGGGGAAAAGAAAACATAAAAGGGTGAGCTCAAATGCTCCGTAAGGGTAAACAAAAGAAATATCAATCACAACATTTTCATAAGAACATAACATTTTGGAAATCTTAACCTGCAAAAGAGAGCATAATTTCATAACATTGGATAAATCATAGTAGTGAAATGAAATCCCAATAATCATAACTTAAAATATGAAACTTTTTGTCATACACACATAATCATAGAGAATCATATCTTATTAGTCAATACTCATTGCCAAGACTATCTTAGTGGAAAAAGTCCATTTCTGAACCGAGTCACCCTCGTTTCAGTCCTGTTTCACTGAACCGGTATAACCTACCATTCCAGCCATGTCTATCTTATGAGATATAAAATCTTTACCGAATGCATTGGAGGGAGATATAGGTCCCACCCATCTCATAACGATACCATTCTTATGTGTTCCACAAAATCATAAATCATACATCATTACATAAGCCATGTAATAAAAATGGGAATCTCAAACATCATGACATCATAAAACAATTCATATAGGATAAAGGAATTCATAAAAATATTTCCATCACAAAATAATCAAATCCATGTAATAATAGGGATAGTATCAGAACCCTTTATTATCATAGATGGAAAATAATTTTGATAAAACACTTTAACTCCATTCTTGAGGGAAATACTTGTTTTACTTCAAAAACACTTTTCCTTTATTAACATGTCAAAAAATTCTAACTAAAAGAATTTGATTAAAAATAAACATGAAAACATGTAAAGGAAACTTCTTAGAAATAATGTTTTAAAAATCCATCCATGCCGTATGAGTTAAAAGAAAACATTATTCTCATAATTTTGTCGGAAAAGTCAAAAAGTATCTCGTACGAAAAACAAAAAAAGATTCATTTCATATCTTTTACTAAAAACTCACCGAAGGGTAAAATATGATTTAAAAAATTGTAGGTGGATGGAAATAATATTACATATTGAGGAAACATGGGTGTGGATGATAAAATACACCCCAGTAAATGATAAAGTATAAACAATCTCGGATAAAAATGAGATTGTGATATTTCCCTTACCTTATGTACGATATGCTTTGTATGTATCCGAAAATCCTGTATAATGATTTAAATAATGTCATTAACTTATTAAAGAATCAAATTCATTGTTATGATATCATATATGGTTCACTTATGACTTTATATTACCCGTTCTTTTGTAAATTCCATGTTAAAGAAGTGTTTTGGGTAAAATCGTTTCATTTATCGTAGGTGTTTGGACTAGTTTTTCTTGACATTATTATTACTTATATCATGATTTACATACTTCCAGAATATAAAATATGATTTATATATCATATATATTCAGTATATATATATATATAATAGATAGATAAATGAAATGAAAAACACCTTTCATGGAGATGGTAGTCCGTACGTACGCATGAATGCTGTTTTCCTTTCCTTATTGTCTTGAATGGAAGTAAGTAGATGACATATATATATACATAAATACAGTAGATTTAACATGTCATATATTTCGTTATTATTCGTTATATATACTTTATAATCATTCTGGAATGGTTAACATGGATAATGAATCTCATCGCGTCGTGGAGACGGTAGTCCGTACGCACGCACGAGCGATGATATCATTCCCATGGTCGTGGAAATTGTGTTGAAGTGTATGTATACTATTTAAGTATCAATATCACTTTATAATAATCATATATAGTTACTAATTACACCATTATACCCATCCAATTATGGTGGTGGCGGAAAAAAGATTACACCACGGCGTGGAGACGGTATTCTGTACGTATGCACGTGCGGTGATTTCGTTTTCCGTAGGATGGATAGATGGTGAAATAAGGTTGTTTCATAAATATAATAACATATCAGTATATGATTTATACTGATGTTATTACTTCATAATTAAAAACCCTAAGAAGAAGAAGTGGAAGAAGAAATAAATTTGAAAGAATCGGTAACAGACATTACCTCTTCTTTGAAGCACCTCTTTGAGATCTCCTTTTAGGGAACTAAAATTGGTCTTTGTGGAATAAAAAAACCTCTAGGATGTTTCTATGGAAGTTTAGAAGAGAATTTGTCCGGGGTTGGCCGAGTTTGAAGGCTCAAAGTGGTGTGAGAAAGAGGGGGAGGATGTGCCATTTTATAAGGGAGGAGAGGGGTACCTATGGAATAACTAAAACTATTATTTTATTATAAAGTCAAATAAGGTTTTAAATAGATCAAAATTGATTTATTTCAAAGATAAGGTGGGGATGGGTCGAAATACTCTCATAAAATAGGATTTAGACAAGTTTAGGTTATTATTTTAACCTTATCAATTAGATTTAACTCTATGTTAAATAATTTAACTTTTACCATGTCTTTTAGTTTTCTTACACTATATGGTTAATAAACTTACCATAACAAGCCAAACGAACCCAAAGATGTGTATTATTAATATATCTATCCTTATCTAAGTCATTTTGCCGAACCTTAGATTTTTTGGAATTAAATTACAATTAATAATATTATATTTGTTTTAAAAACTATTTAATGTCAATTTTGATACTATTTGGTACATGATTTTTATGAAATTCATAACAGAATGATAAGTTAGAACCAAGTTACTTATATCAACAATAAGATGTAATATTAACCTATAAAATTAATTTAAGTCATAAAAAGTCTCAAATTACATTTATTTGGGTATTTATAACATCAATTATGTCAATATTTCATTAATAAGACAATTACTGCATCATCATTGTGTCATAATAAATGATAATTATTTAATCCCTAAAAATTCAAAATAAACTACTATGATGTATATAATTGTATTAGATTTCTGGATACCATTCATGTTAGAAGTTTCATGATGTTTATCACTAAATTAAAATTATTATACTTATAATATTTAAGAAAGTGACATGTTGTCACATTCTTTGGTTTTAATAACAATTAAATTATTTTCGTGGACAAAAGTCCATAAAATGAATCTAAGCCGACCCTTAGGTTATATGGGTCTACATTTAGCCATCCAATATGATTTTTCCAAGTTTTAGGGTAATTTTATAATCTTATATTTACCCTTAATTACCCGATTTACCTTTAACTATAGTAAATAAAATATACCGTAGTTACTATTCACAATGCCCAAAAATAAAAAGTAGATTATTAACATAATTTGGACCCAATGATTCCAAATATGGAATCCATTTTTGGAAATTCAATACATAAAAGATGCAAAAATTACATTAAAATTATTCTCGTTGTCGAAAGAAAACGGGTTTTTCTTTAAAACATTGCAAAAGATTGAATTGATTTAACCTACGAATTAAAGGTAAAATAAATGCTAAGGACATAAATTATATTAAATGGTAAAAATATATTCTATTTATATTTTAAAACCATTAAATATTATAATTTATCCACATCAGATATTACGATGAAAAAAGTTGTTTTTAATTAAAATGTAGCGTGTTTTTACTATTCATTAAAATATGAAAGTTATCGGAAAAATATCAAAACATTATCTAATGTAAATTTTTATATCCCGATTCAAAATAAGAATTTTATTTTGTAAAATTGAACTTATAAACATGTCAAAAACTAGATTTAATGTGGGTGCACCATTAAAAGGTGGAAAAACTCCATTTTTTGAAAAATACTTATTTTACCCGAAAAATTTATTTTGTTCATATACCATGTTCTAGAAATAGGTAAGATGAATAATAATGTTATAAAATTCAAAATTTAGTTAACAATATTCATAACGTCTAGTTCATAGCAATATTATAATAATATATCGTTGTTTAGTAAAACCCGGTATTGCGTACAACACACGCTATCGAGGAAGGTCGCGATTGCGTGTAATGCAAGCCAAGTCAGGGTTCCGTGTAGTGCACAACTCCTTTGTTGTTGCGTATAATAGAATCCAACCATATTTTATTTATACATTGAGTATATATATATATACACTCAATGTTCTGTAGAATAACTTCTATCAAACAAACTTGAAATTGTGTATAACAAGAACCAAGAAAAGTGTTGCGTATAGTGCAAGCTAATACGGTGTTGCGTATAGCGAAAGGTAATCTTGGTGTAGCATACAACACAAGAAATTAATGAAATTAAAAGAATATTTTTCATAAAATCTCTCGGTGTTACAGGAATAACATTTAAATAAATGAATATTTCGAATATTTTTTTTATTATAATATTTTTTGAATCGTTCTAATAATTTAAACATATTAAAAACAATTTATAATGAAAATAATCATTATATTAATTCAATATTTTTTAAACACTTTTTATCTAAATATGATATGAACTCATTCATAATACTATTTATATTTCATATATATATATGAAATATCATGAATAATTTTGTAATTTCTTTTCAATTATTTGATCCCTTTACATGATTTACATATCATATAAATTATATTATTTAATCCTTTAATAAAATATATCATCCAGACATTTTTTATGTGGTCCAAATCATATAATAATATAATCAAAAATTTTAATTTTGAATATTCTAAAATTAATTAACTGAAAATGATTCATAATTATAAATATAATACCAGTTTATATTTAGTTCTAATTTAAGACGTTAAAAATCCATTCATAAATTATTAATTTTATTTATAAATAAGAATTTTATTTTTTGTTTACCAAAACTTCATATAATTATATAGG
The DNA here is from genome assembly GCA_963277665.1 of Viscum album. Taxonomy (NCBI): domain Eukaryota; kingdom Viridiplantae; phylum Streptophyta; class Magnoliopsida; order Santalales; family Viscaceae; genus Viscum; species Viscum album. Next base: position 437,026,974 of record OY728161.1, read on the forward strand.
ATTCTAATCAATTTTATTTATTTTTTATAAATATTCTATATATCATATTATTTATAAAACTATTTTCTCATAAACAACTCTTAACTATTTAAGAAATATTTGTAATAAATGTTTCACAGATAATAATTCATTAACCACTAAAATTTTATATTTAATAAACATGAAAAATAATATTTATAAATATATTAATCGTTCCACAATACATTCTTATTATTCTTACAAATTTTATAAATAATCAAATTTCATACAAGATTGAAATAAATATATTAATCATAAAATAATATGAAAAATAAAATATTTAAAGGTATTGTAATTAATAAATATTGTATAAATTTTTTAAATAATTATATACACATTGTAATTATATAATTTATAAACAAATCATAAATTAAAATACTCTAATAATTCATTTTAATATGATATATAATCCATTTTAATAAATCATATTATAAAGTATTCGATTATTTTGTACATTTTCTTCTCAAAATTGTCAAAGAAGTGTTTTTAGTGGCCACTGTTTCACATAGGTAGTCTTTGTAATACAAAATCCTTCTAAAATGGCAATCCTATAGGTTTCACTTCCAAGGGTGCAATCCAGCATAATACTGCATCATGTTCAATGGTATGATGTAACACCCCGAGTTTTTATGTACAATTTTTTCATATAAAATAAATTTTCATTTATATCATGCAATGTTCTATGTCAATTATTTATTTCACACAAAAAACATGGAATAAATTACACTCAACACTGAATTATCATACATTACACACATCCCTGACTTGGATTATGTTACATGCAACACTAAATTCTTATCCACTATATTTTAAAAAAATTTAAATGAAAAAATTATAACCAAGCCATTAAACATAGTTATATTAATTGTAATATGTAATTTAAAAAAAATTATATTTTTTATATAAATCAAACATATTTATAATTAAAGTATGATTTTTGTTCATGTACTTTTATTTTTTAAAATATTGTTTTCTCAAATGACCTGATTTTAATGTCCTTTTGTGAAAAATAATAAAATTAAAATTTAAATATTTAAATATTTATTTATTAATTTCTAATATAAAATTTATCTTTGGGTGAATCGTTGGAATTTTTCTACCAAACAACTTTTTTTGTATGAACAGTTAAAGATTGTGTATTTTAATTAAAAATTTAATTTTAATTCAATATCATTATAAGGATAATTTAAAATTTAAAACTATTAATAAAAATAATTAGAAATTTTTTTAACAATTATTCCAATTTATGTCATTGGAACCAATTTGACATTAAAATTTGATATAAAGACTTATCATTCTCTTGATCATTTTTCGATAAACCGTATATTGTTTTCCCATTAGTGATATTAATTTTAAATTAATTTATTCCAATTCTATTATTATAATTTTGAAAATTTGATTCTATATTTTCAATCATAAAAATATATAATGTATAATATGATGAACTATGTTTTTGACAAAAAATTATCGGTGAAGTGGATTAAATTTTTTGACATCAACTGAGAAAAAAAAAGGTTAATAAGGTAATAAACATTAAATTAAATATCCAAAAGACCTAGAAACATGTCAAAAAAATTTCTAGAAATATGTAAACAGTATAACAATTTATATATATCTTGGTCTATTATTGGATCCACTTGAAACATGAAAAAGGTTGGTGGAATTAACTCTTAAAATATTTTTAATAGTGCCCACTCCTCCTCCCCTATAAAAGGCCCCCTCTCTTCCCACCTCTCCATACCACTCAATTAACCTGGTTCTCCCAAAATATACTCACATTATCTTCCCACTTTATAACCTTCCTCCACGAATCATTCATTTTGTTTTAATGAATCTAAATGAACACTTTTGGAAGAAACCAAAAAAAGATAACAAAATAAGAGTTAACATCTTCCCTCAAGCACGTTTATTTTATTTTTCTTCTCCACCCTATCAAATATATTTATTCCATTCATGACTGAAAACTGTAGTATCATAAATATAAAATAATTTTGTTATATGATGTGTTCGACCAACAATTACACACACCTCAATCGAATGGATATTGATCATACTGTTCCTGTGTATGGTGAACTACTGTCTCCTAAAATGATGATAGTTCATTTCTCCTTTGCCAACAATAATGGGGGCCATTATGATGGAAAATATGTTTATATATGACATATATATTATTAAGTGTATTTATTACATTTTTAATACACATACCATTTCACTTTTCATTTGGTGTAATTATGAAAATTTCATTTGATGATATGTGGACTACCGCCCCCTCAAAACAATGTGATTCATTCACAAACAACATTTTATAATATTTATTATTATTCATTCACAAACAAAATGGAATAATATTTATTAAGTATGGGTTCAGTGAAACTATATGATATATATAAAATTATAATTCAAATTATATAATATTATATACATATAAAATTATATTTATTTTTCTTTTTCTTTTTTCTGTCAATATAGCAATTAAAACAGAAACAACGTTTACGCACACCTATGACTTACCGTCTGCATGAACGGTGTGTTCAATTACTTATTAAATTATAATATTTATTATTATAATATAAATATAAATTGTTATAAATTAAATAAATATAATGATTTACACAATGGAATTATGATATATATCTAAGTAAAAATGATATAAAAAATTTATAAACATGCGAAGAACCAAGAGAATATTAACCAAAGTAAAACCTTAAAATAGTATATTCAACAAGTTTGTAATTTATGGTCATAATATACCCATATATTGTTTTTTGGATAAAAAAATTCTTCGATAAAATGTCTATAATAAACTAATATATATTATACATTAATCATGAATGAGTAGGATCAGATTCAAGACACCAGGTATGGGGATTTCATCAAACTCATAATTTACATGAGATAAATTTTATGTTCACCACCATTTATTTTTTTGTTCTGTATTTAAATCCATTATTGTATCATATATATCTCATACATGAATTTATGGGCATTCACATATCCATTTTATATCCTTGTTTCATGTGTAATATGTTTATAAAATTACCAAATCAGTAAACGTTTTTTTCTCAATTTTCCTTCATTAAGACTCTTGTTTTCATACGCACCTAAACACATTATTCAAGGTGTATATAATTCAATATTATATGTTTTACAATGACTCTACTTATTTTCATGATAATTTATGTTTCCATTAATTTCCATTCCATACATGTTGTATGCTCACAATATACCAAGTAATATGATTTCATTGATTCCATCTCATTGATTTGCGAGATTGTTTATTATGCTTAGTTTTATGAAGTCTTATGATACATATTCCATGTAAACTCTTGAGTTCCCTTATAATCTATTTATTCATTATATCCTTACGTGTAAGTAAAAAGTTTTCTACTCATTTGAATATATGAAAATTTTATATGTGAAATTTGAATTTATTTCTCTTTAATCGGAAATTTGTTGAATTCAAAAAGCATATTTTTTAAAATATATTTAGAAATTATTTCAAAAGGCCCTTGAAGTGAATTTTCAATGAAATAGACTTTAAAAAATGTGTTATTATTTTCACTGAATACTTTATATGTTTCCAAATTTATTATTAAAAGAAAACGTTTTCCAAATGTTATATGTTATAAAAATATTTTTAAAAGAAAAAAGGATATTTTTTCCCAAGAAATGTTTTGAGAAATCACTTATAGTTATTTTTCCATATATAATAGAATCCATTGGTGTCACTCAATCCATTATGGATAAATTATTCAATGATTCCATTTATATTTTTTCTCTGAATGGATAATGATAATTAGCATGATGTTCATGAAACCCATTTATATATTTCGAGTAATTGGATTTTGAAACATGATTCTTTTCATGTTTAATATTTATGAAAAATTAATTATGAAAACATTTTATTTTTTCATAGTTTGTGGTAGTTTTACATGTTTTTTATACACATTTTATTTCATTGGTTATGATATGATTATTTGCAATATTTTAATACATGTTTGTAGGATTTCTTTATGAGATGGTTGGGACCTATATCTCCCTAAAATTCATTGGGTAAAAATTTATATCTCATGAGATAGGTAAGTGTAACATGGGTGTTTAATCTGTTCAATAATAATAGGTCTACAATAGGGGATTACATGGTTTAGTAATATAGGGTTGTAACGAGGGTTTTCTCATTTTACCAATTCTAGTCTTGAATGGAGGAGTACACAGTTAAGTAATGGTCGTTTTCCATTAATATGCTATCAGAAATGATGACATTGATACTATAGAAATCATATTATATTATAATTTTTCAGCCAAAATTCGTTATTTTTATTCCTATGTTATGGTTTCATGGTTTATTCTCTTTACATAGATGTCATATAATTACCATTCATTATTCCATGATTTCTGTTATGAACGTTGATATAAAGGGTTTTCTCCTTTATTTTCATAATCACGGTACCATACAATTATGTTGAGGTTTATTCTTACATGTCATTTTTGTTTTCCCTTCCTGAGCATTTGCGGTCAGAAATATTATGTTTCCTTTCCCATAGGTTATGATTATATTTATTACGAGTGATGTTTTTAAGAAGGTTTCTAGTCAAGAAGAATATAGTGTTAGATGATGTATCTTATTTTTGTACAATTTTAATGTTTCAATTTTTCCAAAGGCACTAGACCAATTAAGGTCTATATGAGACAATTTTTTAAAATATATATGTATTCCAAAAATGTAATGTAATTATTATGTTTGAAAATCAAGAGCCAATATAGTTGTTATTCTATAAAAGGAATAGTTATTATTTGTAAACTAAGATGAGAAAACATTAGTAAGAACCCTAAGGACATATCTATAGATATCGATAATTATAAGGAAATAGATAGGAAATTGTCCTAAAATTTTGGAGACTGATTGGGTGAGTGGTTCCATGGAAATACATCCCAATATGGATACTAAATGTGGATGTGTCTCTTGAAAAATTGTACCATAGAGTAAAAACACCGACAATATGTTTCGGGCCACACATAGGGTAATGTGTTACATGAGAATTGACCTCTCTTCATACGTAGATAGACAGTCTAGTGGATATGCTTCGAGAATTCACAAACACTTCATGAATCATTATGATGTAGTTAAATATATTTTGGATATGAATAACATAAGAAAAATCTAAAGTTTCATAGGCTATGGCTGATGTCATAAGTTATATGACCAATATGTCATTTTTTATGATTATATGAATCCTCATTATGATAAATATTTATAAATCTATGATTCTAGTTTTACGCAATTGATGGATCCTAAATGAACTACAATAATTTATATTTTGATGGATAATTAAATGATTTTTCTCTTGAGAAATTAAATTCTATGCCTTCTAGAATGAAAAATCATGATGCAATGTAGACATGGATTTCAAAAGATATTAATCATGTTGTACTTACAAATATTTAAAGTAGGGAACAACATTCTATTGAGTGTTTCAAGATGTATCATCCACCTTCTTTTGGAGGGTCTTCTAAAAAATGTTTATAAACAATAGATTATTATCATAGAAAATATGCTCTTTATTATTCAGTGGTCGGATAATGAGAAATTCATTCTAGATATTTATTTGTTAGAATTCTGGTAGATCTAGGGTGTACTATAAACAAGAATATGAGGCTATAATATGAGATTGAATTCATGGATTGGGATGAGATCAAGAGATTATTTTTCAATATGTACATTTCTCAAATTCTTCATACCAAGTTGGAGGAATACTTCCCAGTGTTTGAGAAAAGGCATGATGAGTTTGATGGTACCTCTATGGATAATTTGATTATACATATGAGGTATGGTTCAACAATTATCCACCAACCCAAAAATAATGTTTACAGGTTCTTCAGTGGCACAAATCTATGTCTCATAACAATGTTGAACATAAGATACATTAATATCTACAAAGAGACTGTGCGTTGTGAAATAAATATTGAAATTGTGATTGGAATCAAGTATCAATCTCATGGATTTGACAAGAAGTGGAGTATAAAGATTAAAGAAAAATATAATAACCATGGAGAAATGAATAAGATCATTACTTTGTGATCAATGTGTGGTAAGAAGTATAGAGGATATTTTCTTAAGGGTTCTAGTAAATGTTTTATGTGTTGAATGAAAGATCACTGAGGAATTGATTGCTGATGTGATGGGAAATTGAAATCTAGAAAATTATAATAGTGAAAATTACCTATATATTTCGCATCCCATGATTCAGTGCTATATGTGTAAGAGGAATTAGCAATATACTAACCACTACAAAAAACCAGAGGATACTGATGATGATTGAAATCATCAAACTCTTAAGGAGAGGGACACATGTAATTCTCAAACAATCAATATTTCTGACGAGGGGTGAGATAATTACATGATGAAAGGTACATTTATAATCCACTTTAGAATAACAAATGTGATATTTGAATCTGGATATACCCACTCATTCAAATCTAAATAATTTTTAAGGGTGTTATTATTATTAAAAAAATTAGATGAGGAATTATTAGTGCAAACCCATAATTTTATGATGATTGAATCTCAAGTCTATGAATCAAATATTGTTGATGATTGTGGGAATTTTCATCATAAAAAACAGGTCATTCATCCTTCGTTTGAATTAAATTTCTTATTAGGAATGGATTATATTTATCTATATAAATCCAAAATTAATATTCAAGAAGGGAAGTTGCGTTTGATATATCAAACCCTCCTATGATCATCCACCAATGTGGCGATATGTATGAACATCATAGGGAGATTACGTCTGGTGTATAGGTCATAATTCTAATTTAAAAGTATTGATTATCTAAAATGGTATTGGAACATATCAACATCGATGATATACATAGTGTTCCGGATTTTGTGGTTGTCTTTTCAGAAGAGTTTATAGTCTTACATTAGAACATGATGTTGATTTATCAATTGAACTCATTCCTAATTAGATATTAATTTCAATGTTTCATTATATAGTTTCCCTAATTTATTTGTAGCAATTTAAGAAGAAAAACTATGAGAAACATGATAAAATATTCATTTCGAAAAGTGTATCACGATGGGGTGCATCAATTCTTTTTATGAAAAAGAAAGATGTATTAATGAAACTATGAATAGATTATCAGGGGTTGAACAATATCATAAAAGTGTATCCACTTCCATGTATCGATTAATTTTTTGAGAAACATTGTAGAGTTCAATACTTTTCCAAGATTGACATTCATTCTGGATATTTTCAGTTGTTGGTATGCATGGGTAATATACGAGAGAAGATATTCTAAACAAGGCGTGGTCATAATGAATTTATAGTGATTTCTTTGGGTATAAATAATCCCCCTTATATCATCATGCAATTAATGAATAGTGTCATTAAATACTACCTTCGCCAATTTATGGAATTCATTATAGATGATATTCTTATATATTCAAAGGGAAAGGAATAACATGATGATCACATGAGAATTTTACTAATGACCCTAATTAAGGAAAAGTTATATGAAAAATTCACAAAATGGGAAATTTGGCTCCAAAAGGATTCAGTTTGGGGTCACACAATCTCAAGAGATGTCATAGTAGTAGATCCATCCATGGAGGAGGCTATTGAATTCTATCCCAAAACATCAATAGTGAATGATATCTATAGTTTTTTTTTGGAATAGATATATAATATAGATGATTTTTGGATAATTTATTAATAAAATATAATCCAATAACCAGGTTAACTCATAACAGAGTTCAAGTTCTTATAGATAGATGATTGTGAGGAAAATTTCCAGGAACTGAAGAGTTTGTTGGTCGGTGGACCTATGATTACATTACACGATTGTGTATAAGTTCTTTTAATATAAATATATGTGTATATAAATGGATTTGGATTTTTATTTTGAAAAATAACATGGCTACATCCTATGACTTGCGAAATTTAAATATTAATGAGAAAAATTTCCGAAATCATGATTTAGATATAGAAGCGTTAATTTTTTTATTAATGATATAGAGGCATTATATTTATCGATAAATGTGTGTAATATATAAGGATAATAAAATTTGGAAATATAAATTCATAGAGAAGGAGTTGAACATGCATATGAGAAGATGGTTGTAGTTGGTAAAGGATTATTACATATCTATACATTAGAACCACTTTAATGAAAACTAGGTGTCCAATTAATTGAGTCGAAAAGATCAAACTGGCTTATCCATGATGAGGACTACAAAAGATACAATATTTAAATATTTTCAAGGGATGGATAATGGAATCTTGAATGAAGGTGAAAAATATTATTTATTTAAACTTAATGATCAACCCTCAATCTATGTGATGATTAAGGAGGTTCCGAAGGAAGATATAGAGCTGATAATGACGAATAGAAATGTTCCTGAGTGAAACCTTGATCTAGATGGAATGATATGGTTTCGGAACTGTGTATGTGTTCCTTCCATACCAGATTAGAATAATTACCTTTTAGAAGATTCTCTTAGTTATTCATTATCTATTCATCATTGATGTATAATGATGTATAGGGACATAAAAGAATTCTTTTGGTGGCATTGCATGAATAGAGATATCACAGAGTTTTTATCTAGGTGATTTTTATGGCAGAACGTTAAGGATAAATTACAAATGTGTAATGGTATTTTGAATCTATTACCCATATCTAAATTGAAATGGGAGAACATCATATAATTTTCACATAGGACTACCAAAAAGTTGTAAGTTATTTAATTATATATTGGTGGTAGTCAATCGCCTTTCTATGTTAGCCTAATTTGTTGCTAACAAATAGAATTTCTATCTTGATCTACATGTCGGGATATACATCACGAAATTCGTAAGGATTAATGTAGTTTTAAATTATATTTTATTAGATTAAGATTTGAGTTTTGACTCAATTTTTTTGAGAAGTATATATATTTAATTTGATAGATAATTGAGTTTCCTCTATGTTTATCATCCTCAGATTAATGTTTAGTCTGAATAAGCAATTCAAAGCATAGAGGAAAAGTTGATATCATATTCTATATATTTCAATATTAGATGGTATGCACACCATCATATTTTTTATTTTTCATCCAGTAATAGATATAAATTGATAATTCATATGATTCATTATAAATGCCTCTATGGGACTAAACGTAGACCTATAATATGTATGTAAGGGGTTGGAGAAAGAAAGCTATTCGGACGCGAGATCATTGATGAAATAGAAAAGAAGGCTAGTACCATTCAACATCGTATAAAGTAATCTAAAAGTTGTTAAAGACATTATGTTTATAAGAATTGGGGAGATCAAGTATTTGATGTTTGTGTAATGTATTTTTTATGAGTCTTTCCCAGGAAAAATGTTAAGATATTTAGGAAGAAAGTATATCTAAGACCTACGTATATCAACATCTTTGAAATTATTGATCATATCAGGATGGTATCTTATTTATTGGAAGATACTCTAAATATCTCTCAGGTCCATGACGTGTTTCACATATCTGTCCTAATTATTTACAAATATATACCTTCATATGTATTTAACTCAGAGATTATATGGCTAGAGGAAGAGATATTTTAGGTTGGGAAAACTACTAAAATTTTAGAACGATCAAAGAATGTTCTATGAAACAAGAGCACACCCATGGTAAATTTACTATGGTTAAATACCATGTTAGAGGAAGATATGTTGGATATTTAGGATATACATATTAATAATTAATTTCATTTTCTTTTACCCGTTTGATTAATTCCGTGGGAAAAAATCATTTTATTGGGGGTAGAATATAACATATGGAGTTTTTATAGACATTTTTTTTATAAATTAAATTTTATGTTTTATCATGAAGTTAATTAAGCCAATAATTCTATTAACATTGAAAACAATTGTCATACATTACACACAACACTGACTTAGCGTATATTACATGAAACACCAACATCGAATATGTCACCTGCAACATTGAGTTTCTATAAAACATCATTTTTTAATTATTTAAATTAGATAATTATTACATAGTCATTAATAATAGTTATATTAATAGAAATAACTATTTTTAAAATATTCTCTATAATTTCATTATATAAAGAGGACATATTAAAATTGAATGATATTATTTTTGTTAAAGTCATTTATGTTTAAAAACATTATTTTCTTGAATACACTACTTTTATTGTGCTTCTGTAAAAAATTATTAAATATAATTTTAGAAACATTTAAAATTTTAATTTTATAAAATAAAAATATTTTTTAAAATTAAAATGAAAAAATTATATTAGGATGGAGTTTTGGGATTTTTCTGACAAACATCTTTTTTGGATGAATTGTTAAAAATATAAGATTTTAATTTAAAATTGTTTTTTAATTTAATTTGTTCATATATATAAATATTAATTTAAATTGATTAAAAATTTTAATTACATATTAATTATAAAAATTAATAAAATTTCTATCATTCACTCCAATTTCATATATACATTGGATATAAAGACATAGCGATCATTTGATCATTTTTTATTTAAAAAGCCCGTAGTGTCATCCCAACTGCATGATTGATTTTAAATTAATTTATTCAACTGATATAATTAAATATTGGGAAAATGGATTCCATATTTGTAATCATAATAATTTATATTGTATTATATGGTTATGTTTGTTTTTGACCAAAAAGATAAGTGAATGTGATTAAAATTAATTACACCGGTTATGAGAAAAATTGTGTTAATAAAGTACAAATTCCTGAATTTAAGAAAAACAATGATCTACAGACTTGTCGAAAAACCATTGGATGGCCATATTTAAAACATCCCATCAATGGTATTGAATTGTTTCTATTATTGGATCTGATTTCAACATTAGAAAATGTGGTAGGAAATCTATCTTCAAATATTTGCAAGAGTGCCACTCCTCCTCCACTATAAGAGCCCCATCTCTACCCACATCATAACACCTCTCAGGACCCTTGTATCACCCAAAATATTCTCAAATAACCTCCACAATTCCCCCAATTCCTCCTTTAATCCTTCCCTTGGTCATATGTAAACTCATGGAAGCCTTTTGTAACAAACCAAAAGTGGTTACCCAGTTAAGAGGTAATGTCTTCTCTAAAGATCCATTATTTTATTTTCCATATCCACCATAAACTATATTTATTCCATTATATTATAAAAATATCATTATAATAAATAAACGAATATTTTTTTATTCTATGGATTTTACCTACACTTACACACACCTCCATCTAATAGATATTGAACATAATATTTCTTTTTACAGAGAATTAATGCGACATGAAACGATGATTGGTCATCCCTCCATTACCACCATTCATGGATTACATTATTATTGAATCTCTACTAATATATGTTATATATGTTATAAACTATTTCATCCATTTTTATAACACACACCTTCTTACATTCCATTTGGTGTAATTATGATAATTTCATTTGAGGAAGTGTGGACTACCACCCCTTAAAGATATGTGATTCATTCTCACACGGAATAGAAAGTATTATGTGTGGGTCCAGTGAAATAATATTATATATAAAACTTTATAATTATTCATTAAATATTTTTTATACATCTACACTAATATTTTATTTTCTTTCACTATTTTAACACAATATTTAAAATTGAAACCGGGTTCATGCTTATGTTCAACTTACCGTCTCCCTGAACATTGTGTTCTATTCCATAAAATATTATGATATAGATTATTTTAATATACATATAATGGTTATAAATTATATTTATATAATGAAGTAAATTTTGGAATCATAATACAAGTAGGAGGACCAATGATATTAAAATTAAGACACATGCGAAGAATAAATTTAATATTACCTGTATTGTAACAATAACACAGGGTCATTAACAAGATATTAATATATTGTAATAATTAGAACATATATGGTATTGTGAATAAGAATATAATTACATAAATTACATAAAATAAACTTATTTTTATTTTATAAGAATCTTTTACGTGTTCATAGATAGTCAAGACACAAGGTAAGTGGATTAAATCCCACCATATTTCTCTGAGATATATGTTATGTTTAGCATTATTTCCTTTTAAGTGGTGTATGCACTACCATGATTGTATTATATTTATCTTTTAAATAAATTTAATTTTATTCACTTATACATTTTATGATCATTATTTCATGGGGTTTAGTTTTCAAAATTACGAAATTGTTAAAATAGTTTTTTTCTTAATTTCTATTCATGGAGGATCATGTATTGTTCTATTCTGAAACTCTTTATTCAAGGTGTTTATACATAAATTTAAGAAGATATATAATGATTATAATTATTTTAAAGATACTTTATTTTTCATGTGAATTACTTTTCTTAAATGGAATTTGATCCCAAGATACCACGTTATAATAGTTTATTGAGAAAATCCCTTTTCTTTCCAAGATTGTTTATATTTATTCTTCCATTGGTGAAATATTATTATCCCTATCTCAAGAGTATTCATGAGTATCCATATCATCTATTTATTCAAAATAAACCCATCTGTTATTACCATTTTATCAATTATTTGTTACTTATGATAATGATTTTAAGTAAAATATGACCATCTGTCTCTTGGTTGAGAAATTCTTTGTATTCAGAAACAATTTGTTTGAAAATGTTTTGAAATATAATATTAAAATATACTTGAAAATAATTTTCTAGGAAAGTGGATTTTAAATTTCTTTTATGGATTACAATGATTCCATTATATGATTTCATATATATTATGAAAGGAAAATGTCTTCAAAAGGTTTTATGATACAAAAAGAATTTTTCAAAGCTGAATGGATATTATACCGAATTATTTTTTTAAATGATAAATCAATATTATTTCCCAAGTTAGATAACATTCATTGATTATAATCATTTATTTATGGGAAAATTATTAAATGTTTCCATTTATATTATTTATATGATTGGATTATGTTTGATGGGTTGATGCTCATGAAAACTGCTTATCTTTCGAAGGACATATTCTTTTGAAACATAATTATTTTCCAGGTTAATGTTTATATTGAATGGAATTATGAATCCTTTATATTTTTCCATGGGATAATTTATGTTTACATGTCTATGATAACCATTTAATATTGTGGGTTATGATATGATTATTTCAAAAAATGTGACACATGTATGTATGATTTCATAAATAGATGTCTGGGACCTATATCTCCCTAAAATTAATTTGGAAAAGAATTATATATCATGAGATATAAAAGGATAAAATAGGAGTTTACATGGTTGAATATTTATTGGGAGTGAATATTTGTTTAATCAGTTAAGTAATCAATGGATTGAATAGGTTTTTACTCGGTTCAATAATACATGGCTACAATGGTAGTCTACCTAGTTCAGTAAAGGACATTGTCCACTAATATGGTCTTGGAATTTATTCCTTGGATACTATGGAAATAATATTATATTATTAATTTTATAATACAATTCCATTTTTTATTCATGTGTTATGACATTACATCTTATGTTCTTTATTTATTTATGGTTCATGTCTTATGAACAACCAATCTTTTTTGCACTGATTTCTATTATGATCATTGATATGCTGGGTATGATCTTCTATTTTCATGATCATTTCATATTCCCTTATTCTCCTGTTTATGCTTACATGTATCCCATGATTACCCATACAGACCATTTGGGGTAATCCCTTTTATGTTTTCTCCCACCATGTTGTAATGATATAAACAATGATTGATTTGTCTAAGAAGGGTTATTGTAAGAGCCTTGTTTCTCCATAAAATATGTCCTTATTTACATTTCAATTTATATCCCTTATTTTTTGCAAAATATGTGTTTCCCACATTCATGTGAAGACTTAAGGTTGTTAATAGTGTTATAGAAATGAAATGTGGAGGAAAAAGGGAGTTCTTGGGCATATTTCTTGGTTTTCACCCAGTTAGTGCATACTGTGCAGAATATCATAGGTAACCAAGCATCCATCGAATGAGCCTTATTCATGGTTTTCACATTGTTAAAAATACCATGGGGAATCCATATGAAATCGTGTAATGGGTGTGATATTAGGGAAGTAGTTTCCATATGGTTTTCACATGGTTTGTAAAACCGTGCGGGTAAACCATTCTGCCCAGAAAAGATGAACATTTTACAAAATTTTCTCTCAGAGTTTTTCAGCCAAAAATCACGATTTTCATCCATTCATCCCCTATAAATCCTAGTGAAAAACCATGACCTAAAATTTCTCATTTGGATCAATCTCTCTCATTTCATTGATGTATGGAGTTCCTTATGTTGTGTATTGAATATCCAGGTAAAGATATTCCAACTCATTCTACTCTGTTTTTGGTTTATGGGTTTCAAATTTTCTTTATCACTATCTAAAGATATAAACCCTTTCTTTTTTAGTGATATTTAGGTTGAGGCTTCATAGGGTGGTTGAATCCATATCTATGTCTTTTATTTAGAGTGTGTTCATCATCGAATTTGTGGTAGGTGGTCTATATGTTATAACCATTGTTTTTTAGTAGATTTGTGCATATGAGTATGTGTCCTTGATTTAATCTTTCTGTGCTTAAATTAAATTGGTGAGATTTGTTTGAATAATCATATAACAAATAATTTGAAACCCTTCACAATCCTCTTGGGATAAGTCGAGTATGATTTGACAAATTTGTGGTCACCCATTGGAGTTTTCTGACCATTACAAACCTAGAAATTGGAAAGGTCACCTATGGAATTGATACATAATAACATAGAGCACATGTTTAACATGTTGGAATGGTTAGCTAGATTGAATATGGAATTTCTATTTTTGAACTATATTTTATTATGGATTAAGGGGTGGTTTAGCATCACCTACTAATTAGTTAGTCATGTTAAATGGGATTTTGTCGAATGGTATTTGATTTATGTGGAAATACCAAATAAGACTAGAACACATGAATTTATGAGCGTGTTAAATTGTAAATGGTTTGTGAATTTATAACATGTCAATGGTTTGATGGGGGAAATGATAAATATAGAATGAGTTAATACATGATAAATGTACTTGAATTGATAAATCGGTTAATGTATGGACACTTACAAAAATTGACCAAGGCCAAGGGGTTGTTGATTAAACATAAAGGGTAAAGGAACAAGAATGTGAATTTGTCTAAATTACCATGAATTACAATTGGTGAACGTGTTAATGTGTTATGTCATATTACTAATTCCCATGATGTATGTTATGATTTTTTATTGATGACTTACATGGAATTGGTTATAGAGTGTGGTGTTATGGTATGATTATTGTGATTTTATAAATAAGAATGTTCACACGGATTGGTAAAGTTGTGTATTGACTTGAAGATCTACCCCCACAGGTCGAGTTATACTGATGCTTTAAAATCCACCCAAAAAATTCACAATTTAGGGAAGGGTATGGAGGCTTTATTCCTTTAACGGCTGTATTCCGCATGGACTGAGGATTTGAGGGGTGGATAATGTGTTGATGTGATATGTGATTCCTTAGTGAGACATGGAGTTGATTTATTTCCACTATGAAATATGATTTATTTCCTTAGAAACCTGTGTGGATGATAATTATTCCTAACCCGAGGAACATGTGATCAAAATGGATTAAGGAATAACGATTGTATAAAACTGAAATTGGGATAAATGCTTGGAATAATTATGTTAACCATGGATATATAATGCACCTATGTTTTACTATGTTTATTTACCATTATTCTATACATTCATGAATTATATATTAGAATTTATATTTCATAGACACTGTTGGAGGTGGT
The DNA here is from genome assembly GCA_963277665.1 of Viscum album. Lineage (NCBI taxonomy): Eukaryota > Viridiplantae > Streptophyta > Magnoliopsida > Santalales > Viscaceae > Viscum > Viscum album. Next base: position 437,042,786 of record OY728161.1, read on the forward strand.
CTATTGAGTTTTTTACTCACACTATGTTCGGGCCACCGTCGAGTACTAGAGAAGATCTCTTAGTTGAAGGTCAAGGAAATGGAAGATTCCCAAAACTAAGATGTTGAGTTGGGATCAGGATGTACATTGATAAGGATCCATACCTTGATCTAGGACCCATCAATGATTTTTTCTGTTTTCCTTATTTTTGTATTTATTCACTTAGTTGTATCATATTTCTACCGTTATTTATATTGTTTTCCATTGTGGATTACTCTATAAAATAGGGTATAGTCTCCCCAAATTACTTATTAGACCCTCACTGAAAGCCAATAACCTATGGAATAAGAGTATGCACACAAGATTCCATGTGACGACTTGGATTGGGGAGCCAATTAGTGGCCTCTGAGTTGGGGATGTTACAATGTTGTATCAGAGGATTTATTTTCACTTTCTTAATATTTGGGTATGGTAAACAAGAGATTAGGATGTGTCGGCCCTTGGTAATGAGTTCGTTTTTGGGAGTAGTTATCCCATGTACGAGGGAAAACCCAACTCACCCCGGGTGGGAATTGTTATTTTTCATCTCTGTTGTTATAGTGGAATGATATTTCACCATTGGGTGATGCACATGTTTTGTGATTGGATTGACTTAGGATATATTTCTCAGTTTTGGAAATACATGAGGTTTTGCATTCCTGAATCATTTGAGGAACCTATGGATATATGCAATATGCATCATTACAAGAAAACAAACAGGATGGCTGTGTGGGTCCTCAGTAGGAGAACTCTTTTACTTTATAAATTTGAAGAAAATGAAATCTAATAATTGTATAGTAAGTGGGTGAATTAAAATAATGAAAATTAATAGTTAAGGATTATCATGTAAAAAGAATTGTTATGACTGAGTTTAAATTTTGGGTTGTAATAAATAGTAAACGTTTATTTGATGCCTCAAAGAGAATAATTACAAAATGAAGGAAAAATTGTTAATGAATTTTTCCTAATTAATGGTGTAAATGAGATAAATTGATGATTGTATCAATTTGTGAAATGGGAAATGTGCCTAAGTGTAATTGATTGTGTTGTAAAAGAATAATTGGTTTTAAGAGCTGTTGACGAAGGTGTTATGATTATGTTAATTTATTACCTCATGTAGACCACGACCCACAGAATGTTTGGTAGAGGGTAGTGTTCAAAGTGTTATGTTGACTATTTGGATAGAGAATGAAGAATGGTTTTTTAATGTTTGATAGTGCGTGGTCTTCTCTATTTGAGGTTATATCATATTGGCCATTCTTCTAAGTGTCGGGAGAATGATTTGTATAAAATGAGAATAGGTGAGTTCAAATATGGGTATCTTCTTTGTTGTCGGTTTTACCCTTGAAGGTGTGGGTTGGGTAAGTGAGAGTTCCATAGTATAGGACATTGTATTTGAATTGGTAGGCCTTTCTGGTTATGTTGTCGCTTTGGTGGAGTGTTTAGGGAACCCTTGTTATGGTTGTGGTCTTTGGGATGCGAGGAGCTTTTCGGTAATGTGAGTAAATAAACTATCATGAATTATGACTGTATGGAATGAACGCTAGACCATAAGGATAGTGCCTTTGTCATAGTGGCCTTGTGGGTAAATATCTGGCAAGTTGCATTTTTAATCCCAAGGTTGATGTTTTTCTCATAGTAATGATGAATTTGTATACCTTTGGTACATAACCTAGATTAAATGGTCACTTTGAGATTTAGGGACAATTTTCATCAAAATAGGGGCGGGAACACCTTTTCCATGTATTTCTTGTTTGTGTCATGATATGAATGGTTTGGATAGAGGCACAATTACTTTTTTGGGTTGTGACCCTAGTTTAGGGAGGTGGTAACATCCAACTATCATTGTGACCTATTAGAGTGGTCGGACTAGGTTCCTAGTGCTTTTGGGTGTGTGTCTCAAATGTAGATGTTGGGAAATTGATAGTGGGTCTCAAAGTGATACATGGTGTAGGATTGGCCTTGAGGGATAAGTGGGAAGATTTATGGTTGGTTATTCCCTTGACTTGTGGTCATGCAATGATTTTTTCTTAAAATCCAGGGTGACCAAATTGGTGGTTAGTCCAGCAGTGCAATTACCAAGGAATATGATGAATGAGAGATGCTTTAGAGGTGGTCTCAATGGATACTAAGTATACCATGTTTTAGTGAATGATATAGTCTTCTATGGTTCATTCGTAAGGGAACCATAGTGCTTGTGCTATGTGGTTAGTATTTTTTTAATGGGTTGTATCATATTAATTCATGACCCACCTACTTTGGAGAAGATCAATGAAGGTCTAGAAATTGTTTTCAAGCAGAAAAAAGGGTGGCAAAAGTGTGATTGTATGGTTTTGCTCAATAGTGACACCTATGGTGAGGGTGGTCGCATGGCTGAAAATGTTAGTATGAATGGTTGTTTTGTTGGATTAGATGCAGAGGCTGCCTTAGGGAGGATGAGGTTTCCTATCCAAGAGACATGGTTGGGTTAGTAAGCATGTGATGTTCTATATGAATGTTAAAGATGTTTTGTGGGAGACCGATGGTATGGATGGTCTGGAATAAAATTTTCAATAGTTGTTGGCCATCAGGGACACGTTAGAATAATTCAAGTGGTGTGGAAGAATTAGTTCCACATCAAACATTGGTTTACAGCTTCTTGGTGATTTGGTTGTGGAGCAAAGGTTAAACATGGTTGGAAATCTCACCTGATTGGTGGTGGTTATGTGTTAATGAAATGTGTTTGACATGGAGTCATGAAATCCTTGGCTTGTCAATGTATCCCATAGTTCGACATCAAAAAAGGATTTATTTTTGGTGGTGTTCTTTGACAACTTCTTAGCAAGCATTCCCAAATTCATGAAATTTTCCCTGGTATGTTGAGAATGTATGTCTCACACCATGAGACATGAAGGTGTTTGGTTGGATGAGGGGCATTTTGAAGTTTACACTAAAGGAAAAAAGTATATTTGGAGATTTATGGGGGGATTTAATCCCTCGATATATTGGGCTGACGTCCTTGGAATAGACTGAATGACAACCAACATCAGGCGTTCCATTCACGGATGCTAAGAACAGGCACTGTGTGACGTTCCTCTTATTGTTTTGGAAAAAATCTAGATATCCATGTCTATTTTTTAGGGTTTGTATTGTGATTGAGTTTAATAAAATGTTGTAGGAACCGCTATTGAGAGTAGTGGTAACATCACTCAAAAAATGGGGAGTGATAAGTTAGTCATGGATGTGGAAAAGGGAACATTGAGTCGACATAGTGGAACCACAATATCGATGAGGAACCCGTGACATGCATGTCAGGTTCCTTAAAGAGGCATGTGGGGATTAGATGTGGTGTATAATGAGACATGTGTTGGATTGAGATCAGGGTGGTTCCAAGTGAATCATGGGTTGTCTGTGCTAATTCAAAGGAGGTTTTGGTTGGATGTGGAAATAGGTTACGGAATGGGAGGTTGTGTTCTATTACTCCAATGAATATTGAGGTTATACTTGTGTTATTTATCTTCTGGTGGTTTTAAGATATCTTGATGTTGGGGGAAACCGAGCTATGTGATGTGATTTCATGCAAAGGGTGATTCCTGGTGATGGTCTAGAGGGAGGTAATGCCTTGATGATGGAATTATAATACAATTCGAGGGATGACCTCAATGGGTGTGTGTGAGGATAATGATAAGATTGAAGTCAGTAATCACATTGGGAAGGTGAGGAAGGGGTAGCATATGATCAGTGGAAGGTGGGTGTTTTGGAACAATCTAGTCGGCTATGGCCCGACCTCATGTGGTAAACGTGAATGGGTGTGGTGGGAGTGACCCAAGTCTAAGTTGATGCTATGGATAAAATTACCTTATTGAAATGAAGTGCACCTGATTGATGTCATGTTGACCTTTATTTTTGAATGGATAGTTTATAAACTTTCTTCTGAATGGTTTTGATGGTGATTATAGATGGGAAAGTTGGGAAATTATTCTATAGATGTTGGGGCATAGTTATTTGGAACATGCCGGGTGATGTGATATTTAGGTGGAATATTGAGTGGGTTTTCTTTAAAATAGAAGGTGTAATGTAACTGAAGATGCTGGGAGGAACCATGCTAGTTAAATATTTGGTTGGAGATGTGACCAGAGGATTGGTTTTGAATGACTCGATCCGTCACCATTTGGGTGAGTTAACCGTAAATGTGATCTTTGGAATAAGTTTAGTTGGTCGAGAACTTGGGAGATTTGGGTTGTGTTTGATTGTATAGTTGTTGAGTGAAATCATTAGGCAATGTGGTTGTAAGGTTCATGTGTTTTCATCGTGTGATACTAGGTTTGGAAGCCGATAGTTTTGGGAGAACTGGAATAAGACTCCTAGTGAATTGGGTCCAGAATTATAAAGAATGTCAATCAATGAGGTCTTTATTGTTCCTCCAGGAAGATTTGTTTTTGTGTGTGATTTTACCATGTGTAGAGAACCATGAACTATTTTTTATGTTTTCACTGTGGTGTTCCTGTGGTTGGGTACGGTTGAAGTGGATTTATGCTTTAGGATTTTTCAGGATCGTGTTGTGGGTTGTGGTGAGGATGCCTTGTGGGGAATGTCTGTGCCCTTGATCTGTGTCTGGTGGCCATATGAAGTGAAACCAAAAACATGTAATTTGTTAAGGTAGAGGAAGGCCATGTGGAATGTTCTCTTGTTATAGATTTTTGCTTATTCTTGGAAGTGAGGCTCGAGGAAAAGCTGTTATAAGGTGGGGAGGATGTAGGATCCTTGTTTATCTATAATATATGTTCTTTTTTTTGATTTATTTTACGTCTTTTATTTCAGGATAAATAAATTATTCCCACATTCATGTGAATACTTGATGGTGTTATGGGGGTTGAGGACATGAAAAGAAAAGGAAACTGGAGTTCCTGGGAATATTGCGTGGTTTGTGCATGGTTAGTACAAACCATGAGGTGTATCCCTGGTAACCATGTAGCTATGTAAAGAGCCTTATGTACAGTAGTCTCACTATTAAGAAAACTGTGTGGAATTCCTAGGAAACTGTGCGAAGGGGGTGACTTTTGGGTAGTAGATTCTGTACGGTTAGTGCTTTGTTTGGAAAACATTGCTGGTAAACTGTGCGGCCCTGAATGTCGGAAATTTACAAAATTGAAACTCCTTTTTTTTAAACTCCACCTTGGGATTTAATTCCGTTTATTCCTCTGTCATCCCTAGTGAAATTCCAATCCTCCATGATCTACCATGGATCAATCTCCCTCATTTATTGGTCGTTTTTAGTGTCGTTTGATAAGGATCGAAGATCTGGGTAACGATAATCACACTCAATCTTCTTTTTTTTGTTTTAGGGATTTCACCTCTTCTTTCTCTCTATCTGAAGCTATAAAACCATTCTTTTTTCGAGAGATTATGGTTGTGGCTTCTATGTATGGTTTAATCTGGTTATATGACATTGATTGGGAGTGCATTCAACATCAAATTTTATGTAGGTGGTCTCAAAGTTTTATCCAATAGTTTTTAAGTATATTTGTCCATATAAGTATGTGTTATTGTATTCCACCTATTTTGATTGAGATTCATTTGGTGGGATTTGGTATAATTATCATTTAAATTTTTTTTTAAAAAAAACGATCCTCATTGGATGTGTCAAGGATGATCTGACAATTTTAGGGCCACCCATGGAGTGTTCCGACCTTTCCGAACATAGAAATTGACAAGGTCACATATTGAATTGATCTGTAATAAAATAGATCCCATGTTGAACATGTTGGTATGGTCAGTTGAAATGAATATGGAATTTCTTTGTTTTTCAATGGTTTTATTATGGCTTAACGGGTGGTTTGGAATGGATTATTAATGGGTTAATTGGTTTAAATGTGATTGTGTCGAATTGTATATGATTTATGTTGAAATTCCAAATATGACTAGTACACATGAATTGTTCAGAATGTTAAATTGGACATGAATTGTGAATTGAGAACATGTAAGTGGTTTCATATGGGGAATGACAAATATGGAAAGAGTTAATACTTGATAAATGTACTTGAACTGATAAATTGGTTACTGTATGGCCATTGATGAATATTGACCCTAGTATAGGGGTTGTGAAATAAACATAAATGATTAAGGCAAGAGAATGGGAATCTGGTTAAATTACTATGAATTGTTATGTGTAAATGTGTTAATGGGTTATGACATAGTATTAATCCCCATGAAGTTTGTTATGAATTGTGATTGTTGACATCCAATGGAATTGGTTATGTTATGTTGTGTTATGGAATGGTGGTGGTTATATGATTAATAAGCATGCTCACATGGCTTGGTAGAGTAGGGTAGTTACTTTAGGATATTCATCCATGGGTTGTGTTAGACTGAGGTTCTAAAATCCACCCCATAAATGCATAGGTTACAATAGGGGATGTGGGCTCTATTTGCCTAATGGTTGCATTACAGCAGAGAGAGGCTTCTAGCTGAGGATAATATGTTTATTTTATATGTTTATCCCTAGTGAGATAGGGACATTATTTATTTACCCTATGCATTTTGATTGATTTCCTTCATCCCATTTGTGAATGATAATTATGCCTAACCCATGGAACATTTTATAAAAATGTATTAAGGTATGAAGATGGTATGAAACATAAAATGGGATAAATTCTAGGAGTAATTAATTGAACATTGGATATCTAATGGCTCCCAATTTGTCCTTTATTTACATACCATTATTTCATACTATCATTAACAATATATTATAGTGGATATTTTGTGGACACTGTTGGTGGTGTCCTACTGAGTTTTGTAACGACACCCTACTCGGGCCGTTGTTGGTTACCAGAGCAGTTCTCATGTCTGTTTTTCAAGGAAAGGGAAGAGGCCCTACACTATGATGTAGATTTAGGATTAGGATGTACATGGAGAAGGATCTGAACATAGAGTCGGAACAAGTTTGAGATATTTCTGATTGTTTTATTTTGGGATTTATTCTCTTTAACTAACTATGTGGAATGGCATGGTTGTATTTGATTAGTGGTTTGTACCCCATTTGGGAAAAATTTGGTTATGAATGTTTCTGGGTTATTTCATATTTCTCAAGTTATTTATATTTTTATATACCGTGGATTACTATGGTAATGATGGTATAGTCTCCCCACGTCACTTATTAGACCAACGCCTCTAGTCAGCAACCTCTGGTGTATGGGGAGTCGTTCTTGAGGTCATGTGGTGACAAGTCATAGGGCACCGATTAGCGGCTTCTAGGGCGAAGATGTTACGATGCTTTTCATGAATGTCCTAGTGGGAGATGATGTATCTTTTTTATTTACCAATGTTCTGTTTCCATGATTCCAAAGGAAATAAACAAATTACAGTCTTTGGGTGTTCATTTTTATAATGTAATATGAAAATTTCAAATTTAATGTAAATTTTATGTTTGAAAAGTGATGTTCACTTTGTAAGAATCCATACATCAGTAAACAAAAAATAAGACAGTGGTAAACCAAAATATATTAACTTTACATAGGTCTAATGTGTAAAGGATACATATATTACCCCTACTTCTTCCACACTAGTGTCCTCATTTCAGTTGCTATTTTGAATGACCATGGGGACTCATGTATGAGTTAGGACCTTCCCATCATATTTTTTATTTCCATGTAATATGGGTTTTGTGGAGGATATTTTTTGTATTTGAATCCAATTGAATGATTTATGGTGAACCACATCAAAAAACACAATTTTATAAGATGTTTTAGAGGATGTTTTAGGCTTTTACTGTGTGACTTTTTTGAAATGGTTAGATGAGACACCAATGGTGGGTGTGGCATCTAGACAGTTTTCTTGGGAATCCTCATATCTAAAATAGTCAGTTGATAAATTTCCTAATATAAAATATTTGAATCCATAATAGGGGAAATAGACTTTTGGTTTTGCCCATGCTATAGTGACAATGTCGTATTGAGGAAAACATTTTCATTTACATCTATGTACACAACCCATCATTTTCAAAAACATTGGTCGCATTAAATATCAGTTGTAGACTACGAAAATAAATTTTGATCCTTTTATAACATGCCTGACTTAAAAAAAAAACATTTTAATGGTTAATATGGGTCATCAATGGTGTTTTATGTTGGTTATTCATATATAATATCTGATCTACACTCCACCCTTAAAATCATTTTAGTCTCGAAACACATTCAATATGATAGGGAATGGATACTCTTATTCTCACATTGATACTCATTACAATGTTTTTTTGTTGAGTTAGTGTATTTTATACATCCCTTTGAAAACCTTTTATTGATTCATTGAGTCCACACTCAAATCTTGAAGAATCAAATGTATTTTTTTCAAGGTAAATTCTCCTTCCATTCTAAATTTTACTCAACCATTAATTCAAATGTAAATGGTGGAAAAAATCCATGGTTTTGTTTTTTTTGTCATGAATTGATGATGGATTTGAAATTCTTGGATGTGGATAGAAATCATCATATTAGTGTTATTACATAAAGTACCGAATGAATCGGGATAGTATGTTCTTATGTGAATAATATTGACACATTAAATTGGGGTATGGGATTCACTCCATGTCATTTTTAATGTAAAATAATTAGTTTGTCACAGTTTAATACTCTTCTTGAGATGGAATGAAATTTAATAATGATTAAACTATAATAATTAAAGCAATGAGTAAAGGTTATACTGAAATCATATTTTCCATAATTATAATGTTTTTTGATTATTTTACTAGATATTTTTGTGTGTATGATTATTATTTAGTTAACATTTTTTTATGCTTGTTTTATCATGTTTGATGCTATAATAATGGTTTAAGAAGTTAGTTTTTGTATTGTTTGATTCATAAATAATTAAAGAGGCATGTTTAAATAAATTGTTCGTACATTTGAATGGAAATAAAAAGTCGTGGTTATTAAAATTTAAATAATTTTTTCTTTCACTTCTTAATGGAAATGGATAATGAAAATGATGTTTTACATTCCTCTTAAAAGAAATACTAATGTGGTATTTTAAATGAAATTATATTAATTAATGATTAATGAAACTATTTTTAATTATCAGAAGCATGTTTATATGATTCATTGCTTTTAATTATTGATGTCATAGGTTATCATGATTTAAAATCTTTGATAAATGAATAGATTAATTCTAAATATTTCTCAAAATTAGTATGTTGATATTGATAAAACATTGGGTGGTGTCATCCCATCTGCATGTTATGGTTGGATTCCTTATTTTTTTAGGCCTTGATTAATAGTTAACTCTTTTTTTACTTATTTAATTATATTATTTCCATATATGTAAAGCTTGATTTGCAACATGATGTGAGGCTAGTATTGTAATGCTCCGACCCCAGTTACCCATAGTCGGTGCATGATTACATAACATTGGCATGATTACAAGGAATGAAGTACCGAAGGACCGATCAGTTTAGCAGTCTTGGAAAATAGACTACATACATGAATGTTACATTGCACTTTAAGACATAGAAAACAACATAATAATCTTTATGAACTCCATTATTCCATTGGTTTAACCCTTCATATCAACCACAATACACTTCTTGGAATCATGGGAAAAATAAAACATAGAAAGGGGTGAGCTCAAGCGCTCATTAAGGGTATGCAGTACAGCAGAAACTTTCATAAATAAGCATAAACATTTAAGGCAATGTATAACTAAAACAAAATCCTTTTAAACTTGAAATACAGAATAATATCGTAAAAATAAAATGAAATAATTCTAGTTACTTATTCACATGGATATTCTACTAGTCAAATAATCACAGGCAATATCACTAACAACTTTCATAATGATGGAATGCATAATACTAAGCATTAATTTCATTGTCAAGGTCTCGTGCCAAGACCTATGAGATAACTGTTACCGGAACCCGTCCCGGAGTGCCTCTAATAACCGGACACTAACCCAGAATGCCTCTAATAACTAGACACCAACCCATAGTGCCTCTAATAACCGGACACCAACCTGGAGGGTCTGCTGTAACCGGACCCCAACCCAGAACATACTAGTCCAACACATTCATTTTAAGAAGAGGATGAAATATAACATAAACATTCGTATTAAAAATAGAATACAATATTTCAATACATTGCCCATAAACCAAGAATGGTATAAGAATGACACATCCAAAGTCAAACATTTCACAAAACCTTCAACACAATATGGAAGACTTGTATCATGGTAAATCATCTTCAAAACAAGTTTAAAATCTATTAAGTGATCTTGACATGGATGAAAATGATTTGTAAAACTCTTTGAGAGAAATATACATTTTTCATGAAATCATTTAAAATTCACACAATTTAGAAAATTAGATATAAAAAACATTTTTGAATCAAAGTGTCCCATACCACTTTGAAACTTTTGAGAAGAATTAACATGTTAAAAACATTCATGTCCATATAAATAAATCCTTAAAACCATTTTTAAGACATGGACATTAAAGAGAAAGATATAGAAGAATAAATATTTTAAACATTTGAAATGATGTTTTAGTAAAGAGTCCCTAAAATTAATTCCTTATAAAAATCATTAATAAAACATGAACCTTGATAATAAATATGTCCCAATAGATATTTACGTAAAAACAAGCTCTGATAATAAATATATTGTGAAATTAAACCTTAACAATTTGGTAACTTATGAAACATACACCCCATGAAAGACGTATCATACAATGAATATTTAAATAAACATAAATTAAAGTTTATTACACAAATAATACAATAATAGGAAGTAAATACACCACACAATATGTAATAGTGGTAATATGGCATGATTCTAACGGGAATAAGGAGTGAGATGAAAACCCCTTACATTGCAATTTCTTTTAGTTGAGGGTACGTTTTACCTCATGTACGAAGATCATAGTATCTTATTAAATTATACCAGAACCATATTAATATTTATGATATCATACATGATTCATTTATGAATTTATATTACCCATTAATAATAATTTCCATGTTAAATTAACATTTTGGGTAATAATCGCTTACTTTATCGTACATGTTTTAACTTGTTACTATTAGTTGTATCACATAGATCATGCTTTAAATAATTCCAGAAAATAAAACATTATAAATATATAATATATATTTAGAATATAAATATTTATAATAGACATATATATATGAAATGTAATACACCGTTTATGGAGACGGTAGTCCGTACGTACGCATAAACACGGTTTCAGTTTTCAAAAGTGTTGAACGAAAGTAAGTTAATAAGATATATGTAAGTTCATAAATCCTTATATATATATATATATCTCCAGTAGCATTATTATGTCATATATTAAATACTTATTAGTAATATATATTTCTATAATCGTCGATGAATGATGAACTTGGAAATGAATCTCATTGCGTCGTGGAGACGGTAATCCGTACGTACGCACGAGTGAAAATATCATTCTTTTGATATAAAAATAATATATAATTGGATGGTATATCATATATGAAGAATCCTTATAATGTTATATTTATTATTTACATAAAATAAACATCATTATTATACCCATCCAAATAATAATGTATTGAATAACAATTACACCACGACGTGGAGACGGTAAGCCGTACGTACACAGGTATGGTGACATGTCATTCAAAGGACATATAGAATACTGAATATGGTCGTAAAATATTTATAATAACATCAATGTATATAGTAGATACTGGAGTTATTATTTTATAATATAAATTAAAAAGAATGAAGAATTGGAAGAAGAATGGATCTTGAAAGAGTGTGGCGAAATCATTACCTCTTCTTCGGGTTCTTTATTTTGATTTGATCAAAAGGACTCCTTAGGTTGGATTTATGATCAAAATAAGACCTCTATGTTTAATTAAGGTAATTTTAGAGATTATTTTGTCTGGGTATGGCAGAACCAAAAGGCTTTGAAGGTGTGAAAAATTTGTTAGAAGTTGGGTCCTTTTATAAGGTGGAGGAGGGCTCTTTAGGAAAAACGTAAAGTATTAATTTATAATATATTCACTTTTTATTTTTATAATATATAGTTAATAAACCTACTATTTACATACAAGAGTCCCCAAAGTAGTCCATTAATGATAAACCAATAATTATATAAGTACTTTGGCTGAACCTTGGATTGTTAGGAATAGAATATAAATTAATAATATAATATTTATTTTAAATACTCATTTATGTCAATTTTGATACTACTCAATAATTGATTTTTGTTAAAGTCTTAATTACTTTATTAATTCTAACCAAATTCATTTATGCATTCCTAACATGTCATATTAAGCAATAAAAGTCTTTTATGTCATCAAAATTTGCAAATTATATTTATTTTAACATTTATAATACCAATTATTTGAATCGTTCATTAATAAGGAAAATACTGCATCATTATTGTGTCATATATATTTTTTACTTTTTCAATGTCTAAAAATTATAAATAAAATATCATTATGTAGGAAATAGTTTTATATTTATAATGAATATTTATAATCGATTATATAACATATATAACCTTGTGTAAAAATTTTTTTTCTATAAGATATAAGCTTATGTCATTTTTGTATTTACTATATCTTAATGAAAATAATGTGTCTCTATCACCTACAAGTGGCTCCATTGGGTGCCAAAAATAGACCAAAAGATGCCAATGGTAGGAAATTTATCCACCAATAAGGTTAGGACACGTGTTAGGGAATTTTAATATTTTTATAATATTATTCTTTAACCCTTATTTACCGGATTAACCCTTTAACCATGGAAAATAAAATATTTACCGAATTAATTATTCAAAATTTATAAAAAAAAGTTACCTATTTACACAATTTGGACATTCTGATTCCAAATATGGAATTAATTTTTCCAAATTCAAAACACAGAAGTGGCAGAAATTAATTTAAAATTAATTCCAGTTGTCAAAATAAAAATCGTGTTTTTAAGATATAATAACTATCAAAAGATTGAAACTAGTTTAAGTGCAGTTTAATTGTGAAATTATGTCCAATGACCAAAATTGTACTAAATTTTAAAAATATATTCAAAATATACTTTAAAACCACTCAAATTCATAATTTATCACTATTAATTAATTTGATTAAAAAAGATGTTTTTAATTATGATTTAGTAATTTTTACTATTCCTCAAAATATAAAAGTTATCTGAAAAGTACCAAAATTTCCCCCTAGGCTAAATTCGATATTCCGAATCCAAAAATGAAGTCCATTTTGGGAGAAAATATTTTTTAAATTTATAAAAGTGTGTATTACTATTCATTACGACTAGTTTGATTGGTTGTGTTGTGTGTTAGAACTCGTAGTTACGTACAACTCATGCTACTGTATTATTCAAAGAGAAACATACCATGGAAGATTGATGTGTTAAATTATTCCCTCCTTTAATTAATTGAGTCCCCACAATTTGTGCTTGGTATTAGAATCATGTGGTTGACATCTCAAAATATCTTAGTTGAAACCCCATATTGAAAAATGGATATATGAGGCCTCTTTTTAAAATAAAGAGTGGTAAGTATGAAGGTTCACAAAAAAAACACATTCTAGGGTTCCATGTAGGAAAACATGGATTTGATATAGAAATCCATCAATATCGGATGGAGAGTGGAAGAGGACATGGATTTTAAAAGGCCAACAATCACAAAGCCATAAATTTGTGATGATCTAAAGTACTATCTAGGACACCGTTTTTGTTCTAAGTTCCTTTTCTTAATGTTGAGGAATTTATTTATGATAATGGATAAAATAATAAGGAGATATACTTACTTTATAATTATTGTTGTATCCATTACTAAATTTATACCACAAACTCATCTTTCACTCCAAAACAAAATACAACTAAAAAATGCTCTATTTATCCAAATCGTATTGGGTTCCAAATATAATGAATTTATAATTCTCATATCAGACCCTTTAAATAAATGAAACTACATTATACATTCTAGGTACTTCACTTAGTCCAATGGTAGGTGATAAATCCTAATCCCACTATAGTTGTGAGTTCGATTCCTACAGCTTTGTCCGACACAACGGGTTGTCACACGGTCTGCGTGTTGTCCTTTTATTAAAATCCAAAAATAACCTTTCAAACATTATACATTCCAACTGTTAGACTTATCCAAAATACTACTATCCAAACTCACAGTCCAAAATTTACAAGGATGTTAAAAATAATGAGGATCCTTTTTTCAAGGTAATAACATTTGAACGCCTTCCTCATATATTATTTTACAACACCGTAACATCCTGAAATATCAAAATCAACCATCTCATTTTCCAAAATCATTACCTCAATATTAGAACCATATTAAGGCATATCTTTCCTTAAACCATAAAATTTCAAAAAAATTTAACTCATTTTAGAGTCACATTTCATAGTACCATAAAATCTCAAATCCTCAATGAAATAGTATTGTATTAGAATCCTTATTTATTTCCAGAACATCATTGATACAACACTTATATGAAATAATTCTAAAATAACAACATAAGAACAATAGTAATTCCTCTTCATATGTGGTAGTATCATAACTTGATTATTATCCAATAGCATCATTTTCAGCATAGTCTGATGAATGGTACATTGGTTCGCGTAGTGTCCAACTCCTTGCAGATGAAGCATTGTACATTTGAAACCTTTTTCTTACACATTCACTAACATACATGGTGTCCTTTTTCTCCACACTTATAACATACTCCCATTCCCTTCAAGAATTTTATGAGGTGATTCTTTCCACAGTTATCACATATGGGAAAATGCTTCTTTACCTTCTTTCCTTTATCTGTCCTTCTCTCTACCATTCTTTTCTTCTCTCGATTCACTTCAAATCCATAGGACTCCGAGAATTCTTTATTTATATTATCGACACATGATATTATTTCTTCATATGATGATAATACATGTGAGACTATTTCACTTCTAAATTATGGCTTATGACCATGAAATATATGATCTTTCTTACTCTTTGGATCATACGTATTACTGGAGTTCACATTCCTTTTACTAGGCGCCATTTCCATACAATAGCATAAACTATGTCACTTTATGAATTGCAATGAATAATTCCAATCTTGTAAAATACCAAACACAAATTGAACAGTTTATGGATATAATCCATAATCATAAGAATGTTTTCTTTGAGTAAGTATATACTCATGAGCCTTTCATAATGGTTTGTAAAGAAAATAAAAATCATCCAAAGCATATCACCCGGGAGTGTCGTAACCAAGAGTGCAACAAGTCCCGTTGTCGTGCACCAGTTCTTGTTATAGTCTAGCTCAAAGCGGTGTTTTTGGGTTTTACCCCTAGGTACATCTATGCCAGATCCACCTCTACTGGATCGTATCCAGACAGGGATGTGTTGCTCGGAAAACTCACAAAATCTATACAATACCAAAATTCCTGGATGTTCTTCTATACTAATCCTCAAAGTCTATCTTAGGGCTATGTCCTTTAATCAGAGTTTATCTAAATCTAGTTTCCAAGGTTATTGCTAAACTTTATCTGATACCAACTATAATGCCCAGACCCCAGTTTCCCAGAGTCTGTGCATTATTACATAACATTGGCATGATTACAAGGAATGAAATCCCGAAAGACCGATCAGTTTAGCAGTCTTGGAAAATAGATTACATACATGAATGTTACATTGCACTTTTATACATACAAAACAACATAAATAATCCTTATGAATTCCATTAGTCCCTTGGCTTAACCCTTCATATCAATCACAATACACTTCTTGGAATCTTGGGGAAAATAAAACATAGAAAGGGGTGAGATCAAACGCTCAGTAAGGGAAAGCAATACAACAGAAACTTTCAGAAATAAACATAAACATTTAAGGCAATGTATAACTAAAACAAAAGCCTTTTAAACTTGAACTTCAGAATAATATGGAAAAAAATCAAATAATTCCATTTACTTATTCACACGGATATTATACTTGTCTAATAATCACATGCAGTATCACTAACAACTTTTATAATGATGGAATTCAAAATTCTGAACTTTAATTTGTTTGACAAGGCCCCGTGCTAAGACCTATTTGCTAACTATAACCGGAACCCAACCCGGAGTGCCTCTAATAACCAGACACTAACCCGGAGTGACTCTAATAACCGGAAACCAACCCGGAGTGCCTCTAATAATAGGACGCCAACCCGGAGGGTCTGCTGTAACCGGACCCCAACCTAAAACATACTAGTCCAACACAATAATCTTAAGAAGAGGATGAAATATAACATAATCATTTGTATTAAAAATAACATACGAAATGTCAATACTTTACCCATAAACAATGAATGGTATAATAAGGACACATCTGCAGTCATACATATCACAAAACCTTCAACATAATATGGAAGATTTGTATCATGATTAATCAACTTCAAAACAAGTTTAAAAATCTATTAACGGATCTTGACATGGATAAAATGATTTCTAAAACACATTGAGAGAAATACACCTTTTTCATGAAAATATTTAAAAGTCAAAAAATTTAGAAAAGAAGTCATTAAAAACATTTTTGAATCAATGTGCCCCATACCACTTTCAAACTTTTGAAATGAATTAAGATTTTAAAAACATTCATGTTCATATAAATAAATCCTTAAAACCATTTTGAAGAGATGGACATTAAAGAGAAGGATTTATAAGAATAAATATTTAATAAATTTGAAATGATATTTTAGTAAAAATTCCCTAAAAAGAATTCCTTTGAAAAATCTTTCATAAAACATGGACCTGGATAATAAATATGTCCTAGATGATATTTACGTTAATACAAACTCGGATAATAAAGATATTGTGAAATTAACCCTTACCAATTTGGTAACTTACGAAACATACACCCCATGAAAGAGGTATCATACAATGAATATTTAAATACACATCAATTAAAGTGTATTACACAAATAATAGAATTATTGGCTGTAAATCCACCACACAAAAGGTAATAGTGGCAATATGGCATGAATCTCACGAGAAGAAGGATTGAGATGGAAACCACTTACCTTGCACTTTCCTTTAGTTGAAGGTACGTTTAATCTCCTGTATGAAGATCATAGTATGCTATTTGTAACGCCCCGACCCCAGCTACCCAGAGTCGGTGCATTAATTACATAACATTGGCATGATCACAAGAAAGATCAAATCCCGAAAGACCGATTGGTTTAGTAGCCTTGGAAACACCAGATATATTCATAAGTTTTACATTACATCATAAAATGAAAAACTACTACAACAACATAATGTCTCGATAGACCACACTATTATCCCCTCATAAAATCCCTGCAGGTCATTCATAACTTACTTCTTCACATCCTGGGAAAAATAAAACATAGAAAAGGGGTGAGCTCAAATGCCCAGTAAGGATAACAATAAAGTGGAAACTAAGAATAAACATTTAAGGCAATGTATAACTAAAACAAAAGCCTTTTAAATACGAAATTTCAACATGGTATGGCATAAATAAAATGAAATAATGCCATTTACTTATTCACATGGATATTCTACTAAACGAATAATCACATGCAAAAATCAATAACCACTTTCATAATGTTGGAATGCATAATGCCAGACTATCATAACCACATAGCCAAGGCCTCGTTCCAAGACTACAAATAAGATTTTGTCAAGGCCTTGTGCCAAGACACTAGTTTGTCTCATGAGACCTACCGATGCATCGAGGAGCTATAGCGGGCTCCACCCGTCACTTATTAAGTCCAATGCATTCCCATATGAAAAGGTTTAAACATAACATAAACATTCGTATTAAAACTAGCATACGAAATGTCAATAATTTCACCATACACTATGAATGATATAAAAATAGCACATCCATAGTCAAACATATCACAAAACCTTCAATACAATATAGAAGTTTTGTATCATAATAAATCAACTTCAAATAATCTTAAAATCCATCAAAGGATGTTGACATAGATGAAATCAAAATTCTTTTTAAAGAAATATCTCCTTTTATTTTGAAATCATTTAAGATCCATATAAAATAAAACATTTTCTTTGAAAATATTCTTATAATCTTGTAAGGAAAGCCTTGAAGATTTTATAACGGCGGAAAATAACCGCAACCGCCGTATAAGTTAAAAAAAACATTCTTACCTCAATTCTGTCGAAAAGGTTAAAAAGGACCTTGTTTTGAAAACGACGGAAAGATTCCTTTATAAACTTCTTATAAAAAGTCAAACAAGGGTATAAATGACTTTAACCCATATTCTTGTAAATAGTAAAAATGTTTTGAAATACATTTCGAAGAAACATGGATGTGGATGATAAAGAGATCCCAGTAGATTATTACGTATAATACAACCTCGGATAAAGAAGAGATTGTGAAATAACCCTTACCTTGTACTTTTCCTTTGTTGGGGTAGGTTAACCTCCTGTATAATGGTGAAATAATTGTTATTAAATTATACAAGAATCATATACATTAATATGATATCATATATGATCTTTTAATATTGATATCTTAGTATTATCGTTGTTTCGGGTGTTAACTTACTTGTTTTCTTTCATATGTTTTGTTACGTAAGACATGTTTGTAAAGGGTAGGTTGTATATTATTCATATCCAGAATGATATCAAGTCCTTAAACATCATTTTTAAATCATCAAATGATAATTATACTTTAATGGTTACGATGGAGAATGAATCTCATCGCGTTCGTGGAGACGGTAGTCCGTACGTACGCACGAGCGACAATATCATTCTTTTGATATTAAAATAATATATAAATGGATGTTATATCATATATACAGAATCATTAACATGTTATATTTATTATTTACATGAGTTAAACATCATTATTATAACCATCCAAATAATAATATATTGAATAACAATTACACCACGACGTGGAGACGGTAAGCCGTACGTACGCACGTATGGTGACATGTTATTCAAAGGGTGGATAGAATACTGAATATGGTTGTACCATATTTATAATAAAATCACAGTATATGTAAGATACTGGAGTTATTATTTTAGAATGGTAAGAACAAAGAAAGAGGAAGTGGAAGAAGAAAGGAACTTAGAAAAGGGTGGTGAAATCATTACCTCTTCTTCGGGTTCTTCCTTTTGATTTGATCAAAAGGGCTCCTTAGGATGGCTTTATGATCAAACTAAGGCCTCTAGGTTCTATTGAGGGATGTTGGGAGAGTATTTGGGCAGAGTTTGGCCGAACCAAAAGGCTTTAGAGGAGTGAAGAAATGAGAAGGAAGAGTGCCCTTTTATAAGAGGGGTGAGGGGCACCTTTGGAAAAGCTAGAAATATTAATTTATAATAAATTCATATTCGGTTTCCAATGGCTCCAAAGTTGATTATTCAAAGGCTAAGGTGGGGATAGGTCGAAAACCACTCAACCAATATAATTTAGACAGGTTTGGTTACTTATATTAACCTTATCTTTAAGTATTAACTCTAAGTTAATTAGTTTCACTTTTACAATGTCTCTTTGTATTTTTATATAATATGGTTAATAAACGTACTATATACATCCAAGCGACCCCCAAGTGGTCCATTAATGATTAACCTATCATAATATAAGTCTCTTGGAAGAACCTTAGATTTTTAGGAATTTAATATCAATTAATAATATAATATGTTTTTTAAGAACTCTTTTATGTCAATTTTGACACTATTCAATAGTTGATTTTTGTGAAACTCCTAACAGATTGATTACTTCGAACAAAGTAAATTAAATCAATCCTAATATATCATATTATCATAGAAAATTAGTTTAATTCATTAAAAGTTTCATATTATTTTTATTTGGGTATTTATACTATCAATTATTTTAATTTTTCACTATTATAGTAATTACTGCATCATCATTGTGTCATGTATAAAATACATTATTTAATGTCTAAAAATTATAAATCAAATATCAGTATGTAGGAAATTGTTTTAGCTTTCTAATGAATATTTATAATCGAAAATCCAGCATGTATAACCCTATGTAAAAATTGTTCTTCTAAAAGATGTAAGCTTATGGCATTTTTATTTTTATTTAAGCTTTATTAATATAATGTGTCATTATCACTTACAAGTGGATCCATGGGGTCCCAAAATAGACCCAAAGATTCCCATGGTCGACCATGTATCAACCAATAGGGTTAAGACACGTTTTAGGGTTATTTATTATTATTATAATATTATTTTTTTAACCCTTATTTACCGGATTTACCCTTAACCATGGTAAATAAAATATTTACCGCAGTAATTATTCAAAATGTCTAAAAATAAAAGTTACCTATTTACAAAATTTGAACATCCTGATTCCAAATATGGAATCCATTTTTCTAAATTCAAAACACAGAAGTGGCAGAAATTAATTTAAAATTAATTCCCGCTGTCAAAACAAAAAGCGTATTTTTAAGAGATAATAACTATCAAAAGATTGACACTTGTTTATGTTCGGTTTAATTGTAAAATTATGTCCAATGACCAAGATTATATTAAATGGTAAAAATATATTCTAAATATACTTTAAAACCACTCAAATTCAAAATTTATCACTATTAATTATTTTGATTAAAAAAGTTGTTTTTAATTAAAATTTAGTAATTTTCACTATTCATCAAAATATGAAAGTTATCCGAAATGTACCAAAATTTCACCCTAGGCTAATTTTGATATTCCTAATCCAAAAATGAAGTCCATTTTGAAATATAGAATATATATGATTTCAAAAAGTAGGTATTACTATTCACAACGGCTAGTTTAATTAGTTGTGGTGTGTGTTAGAACTCGAGGTTGCGTACAACACACGCTATCACATTATTCGAAGGGAAACGTACCATAGAAGCTTGGGGTGTTACATTCTCCCCTCCTTCAAATAATTGCGTCCTCGCAATTTCTAGGGTATTATTGCATAAAAAGACTCGGGTGGTTCTTCATCATAAGTTCCTCGGGTTCCCACGTTTCCTCTTCCATCTTATGGTTTCTCCACAAAACTTTTACCAGACGTGTCGTCCGGTTTCTCAGTACTTGTTCTCTTGTATCAAGAATCCTGACGGGCTCTTCACAATAGGAAAGATCGGGTTCCAGTTCTAATTCCTCATAGGTGAGTACATGCGTTGGGTCAGGCATGTATTTCCTCAACAGAGATACGTGGAACACATCGTGAACTTTGGAGAGACTTGGCGGCATTGCCAATCGGTAAGCCACAGCCCCAATTCGTTCTAGAATTTCGAAAGGTCCGATGTACCTGGGACTCAATTTACCTTTCTTACCAAAACGTATGACTCCCTTCCACGGAGATACCTTCAGGAAAACATGATCACCGACTTGAAATTCCAAATCCTTCCTTCGATTATCGGCATAGCTCTTCTGCCTACTTTGAGCTGCTTTAATGTGATTTTGGATTACTTTCACCTTTTCCACCGTTTCCTCCACCAGTTCTGGGCCTACAAGTTTTCTTTCACCAACGTCATCCCAACAGGTTGGTGTACGACATCTCTTTCCGTATAACGCTTCATATGGTGCCATCTGTATACTCGAATGGAAGCTATTGTTATAGGAAAATTCTACCAGAGGTAAATATTGATCCCACATACCCTGAAAATCAAGTGAGCAAGATCTCAACATGTCTTCTAAGGTCTGAATAGTCCGTTCTGATTGTCCGTCTGTCCGAGGGTGGTAAGCAGTGCTCAAATGAAGTTCAGTATCCATGGATTTCTGAAGACTTTTCCAAAATCTTGAAGTAAAACGGGGATCACGATCAGAAACAATCGATAGGGGAACTCCATGAAGTCTCACAACTTCATTAATGTATAGTCTTGCTAGACGTTCCAGGGGTAGATCTTCTCTTATAGAAAGAAAATGTGCTGACTTGGTAAGACGATCAACAATAACCCATATTGCATCGTTCCTTCTAGGAGTCTTTGGTAGCCCCATGACAAAGTCCATTGTAATATTGTCCCATTTCCACTCCGGTATGGGAAGCGGTTGCATGACTCCTCCAGGCTGTTGCCTTCCAGCTTTCACTTGTTGACAAACCATACATCTTGACACAAAATCAGCAATCTCCCTCTTCATGTTGTCCCACCAAAAATGTTCCTTCAAATCTCTATACATTTTGGTGCTCCCAGGGTATATAGAGAAATTGGAACTATGAGCATCATCCAGCAATTCCCTTTTTAGATCAGGTATATTGGGAACACAAAGTCTCTTCCCGAATTTCAAAGTTCCATCTTTATACACAAAGTCTCTCAATCTCCCATCAGTCACAGCTTTAATCTTCTTCTGAAATTCTTCATCATCGGTCTGAGAACTCTTAATCCTTTCTAGTAAAGATGGTTTGGCAACCATTCGAAAAAGCATTGATGTTTCACCTTCCCTGGTTATTCCCATGTCCATCTTCTCTAGATCCATGAAAATTGGATCCCTTTCAATTCTCATCATGTTCAGAACTCCATGGTCTTTTCTGCTCAAAGCATCTGCTACTTTGTTTGCTTTCCCCGGGTGGTAGTGTATCGTGCAATCATAATCCTTGAGTAATTCAAGCCATCTCCTTTGCCTCATGTTGAGTTCTTTTTGTGAGAAAATATACTTCAAACTCTTGTGATCAGTATAAATCTCACATTTTTCACCATAGAGGTAGTGCCTCCATATCTTCAAAGCAAAGATCACAGCTGATAACTCAAGATCATGAGTAGGATAGTTTTGTTCATGAATTTTCAACTGTCGTGATGCATAGGCAATAACTCTATCATTCTGCATAAGGACACAACCAAGTCCTTTCTTTGACGCATCACTATAAATAACGAACCCATCATTCCCCGATGGTAGAGTCAATATAGGAGCATTGACTAATCTTCTCTTCAGTTCTTCGAAACATTCTTCACACTCTTTTGTCCAAACAAATTTAACCCCTTTACGTGTGAGATTCGTTAATGGGTTAGCCAATCGGGCAAAATTCTGGACGAAACGTCGATAATAACCTGCCAAACCAATAAAACTACGTACCTCAGTTATACTCGTAGGTGCTGGCCATTCTTGGATTGCCTTGGTCTTAGAAGGATCAACAGAGATTCCATTTTTAGAGACAATATGGCCAAGAAAAGAAATCTCTTGAAGCCAGAATTCACACTTGCTAAACTTTCCATATAATTCATGCCTCCTCAGAGTCTTCAAGATAATGCGCAAGTGATTTTCATGATCTTCGTAGGTTTTGGAGTATACCAAGATGTCATCAATAAATACCACCACAAATTCATCGAGATACTCCTTGAAAACTCTATTCATCAGATCCATGAATACTGAGGGTGCATTAGTCAATCCAAAAGGCATTACAGTAAACTCGTAATGCCCGTACCTGGTTCGAAATGCTATCTTCGGAATGTCTTCCTTCTTTACACACAACTGATGGTATCCAGATCGAAGGTCAATCTTTGAAAAGTATTGAGCTCCATGCAGTTGGTCAAATAAATCATCAATACGAGGTAGGGGATACTTGTTCTTTATCGTTATAGCATTGATCTCCCTGTAATCGATACATAACCTCATAGATCCATCTTTCTTTTTAACAAAAAGAACAGGGGCTCCCCATGGAGAAACACTAGGGCGAATAAATCCCTTATTACTCAATTCCTCTAGTTGTTTATTTAGTTCGACTAGCTCTACAGTGGCCATTCTATAAGGGGTCTTCGATATAGGCCTTGATCCAGGAATCAAATCAATAGAAAACTCAACTTCTCGTTCTGGAGGATGTCCAGGTAAATCTTCCGGAAATACATCTACAAATTCTTTCACAACAGGTACATCCTCTATTTGAACATTCCTTTCCTCACCGACAGTTATTTCATTCTCTTCCTCCCCGATAATTTAATTAAGTTGAGCTACAAGGGGTGGATCTAAATAAGAATTAGGTGGTGACGATTCTGCTCTAAAAATAAGGTGCTCCTTATCATTATCATCAAGAATCGTAACCTCTTTCTTCTTACAATAAATCTTCGCATCATAGTCCGAAAGCCAGTCCATACCGAGGATTATATCAAACTCAATCATAGGTATGACGATGAAATCAGCAGATAAAGAAAATTTATGTGCTCTAATGGGGACTGATTCACAAAACTTTGTTGCAACAATACTTCCCTTAGGAGTTTTAACTGACAACTCCCTTATTAAATCAAATTGGAAATATCTAATTTTCTTAGCAAACTGGGAAGATATGAAACAATGCGATGATCCAGAATCAAATAATGCATTTGCTAAACTTGAGGAATCCATTAAATTACCTGCCACCACGTCTTTCGGAGCTTCTACCTCAGCAGTAGTGATAGCATAAGCCTTGCCTTGATCCCTTGGCCTTTTCTGAGGTAAGTCCTCCTGACGCTTAGGACATGCATTTGCATAATGCCCCATCTCCCTGCAATTGTAGCACTGAACGTTGGTAGCTTCCTTCTTCCCCTTGCAATCATGAGCTTGGTGGCCTTTTTCACCACACTTGTAACAGACTCCCATTCCCTTCAAGCAAGTACCAGGATGTTTCTTCCCGCATTTACCACAAGATGGATATTCAACCTTTCCCTTATTCCCCTTATTTCCATTCCTAGATTGATCAGCAGGTCTCTTCTTCTCTTGCTTTGCTTTAAAGTCATAAGACTTAGAGAATTCCTTTTCGGTCTTGATAGCACATGAGACAATGTCTTCGTACGACGAAAAGGATTGTGAGACTAATGCTCGACGGAGAAATGGTTTTAACCCATCAAATAAACTATCAATCTTACTTCTTGGGTTGCGAATATAATCTCCAGAATACCTCGCTAACCTTGTAAAGTTACCCTCATACTTTGTGACATTCTCATCCTCCTTTTGTCTCAGACTCAGAAATTGTCTTTCCATATCTGCTCGATGGTCGCGAGGAAAGTATTTTTCTAAAAAGAGATTTTTGAACTCCCTCCATTCCATATTTGATACTTCATCATCTTCCTTCATGTTTTGAATCAATGACCACCATTGATCAGCATCTCCAGTGAGGCGATAAACAGCCATGATAACTTTCTCCCTTTCACTACTCCCCAAAGCCTGAAATATTTTCTCTAGGGAAAATATCCATTGCTCAGCTACTAAGGGATTTGTACTCCCATTGAACGTTGGTGGTTGTTGTCTCATGAATCGATCTAACATTGATCCTCCACGCTGCGGATCAGGGTGCTCCATACGGGTAAGGTTATTATTCATAACCTGAGTAAGTTGTCCCAGTACGGTGATTAGCTGATCGGCACCAGTTGCATCACCAGCCCCGCTATAATTATCTTGAGCAGGAGGGCAATCCCTACATGGAGTGCGTGCACTGATACGGTTTCCATTTCTTCCACTAGGCGCCATTTCTAAACAATGGCATAAACTAGATCAGTTTATGAATCAAAATACATAATCCCATACTTATAAAACACTTAACATAAATTGAACTATTTATGGATATAATCCATAATCATAAAAATGTTTTCTTTGAGGAATTATATACTCATAAACCCTTCATAATGATTTGTAAAGATAGTGAGAGTTATCCTAAGCATATCCCCCGGGAGTGTCGTAACCAAGAGTGCAGCAAGGCCCGTTGTCGTGCACCAGTTCCCGTTTGAGTCTAGCTCAAAGCGGTGTTTTCGGGTTTTACCCCTAGGTACATCTGTGCCAGAGCCGCCTCTACCTGCTCGTATCCAGATAGGGATGTATTGCTCGAAAAACTCACAAAATCTCTACAATACCAAAATTCTAGGAAGTTCTTCTATACTAATCCTCAAAGTTCATCTTAGGTCTACGTGCTCTAATCAGAGTTTATCTAAATCTAGCTTCCAAGGTTTGTACTAAACTTCCTCTGATACCAACTGTAACGCCCCGACCCCAGCTACCTAGAGTCGGTGCATTAATTACATAACATTGGCATGATCACAAGAAAGATCAAATCCCGAAAGACCGATTGGTTTAGTAGCCTTGGAAACACCAGATATATTCATAAGTTTTACATTACATCATAAAATGAAAAACTACTACAACAACATAATGTCTCGATAGACCACACTATTATCCCCTCATAAAATCCCTGCAGGTCATTCATAACTTACTTCTTCACATCCTGGGAAAAATAAAACATAGAAAAGGGGTGAGCTCAAATGCCCAGTAAGGATAACAATAAAGTGGAAACTAAGAATAAACATTTAAGGCAATGTATAACTAAAACAAAAGCCTTTTAAATACGAAATTTCAACATGGTATGGCATAAATAAAATGAAATAATGCCATTTACTTATTCACATGGATATTCTACTAAACGAATAATCACATGCAAAAATCAATAACCACTTTCATAATGTTGGAATGCATAATGCCAGACTATCATAACCACATAGCCAAGGCCTCGTGCCAAGACTACAAATAAGATTTTGTCAAGGCCTTGTGCCAAGACACTAGTTTGTCTCATGAGACCTACCGATGCATCGAGGAGCTATAGCGGGCTCCACCCGTCACTTATTAAGTCCAATGCATTCCCATATGAAAAGGTTTAAACATAACATAAACATTCGTATTAAAACTAGCATACGAAATGTCAATAATTTCACCATACACTATGAATGATATAAAAATAGCACATCCATAGTCAAACATATCACAAAACCTTCAATACAATATAGAAGTTTTGTATCATAATAAATCAACTTCAAATAATCTTAAAATCCATCAAAGGATGTTGACATAGATGAAATCAAAATTCTTTTTAAAGAAATATCTCCTTTTATTTTGAAATCATTTAAGATCCATATAAAATAAAACATTTTCTTTGAAAATATTCTTATAAGCTTGTAAGGAAAGCTTTGAAGATTTTATAACGGCGGAAAATAACCGCACCCGCCGTATAAGTTAAAAAAAACATTCTTACCTCAATTCTGTCGAAAAGGTTAAAAAGGACCTTGTTTTGAAAACGACGGAAAGATTCCTTTATAAACTTCTTATAAAAAGTCAAACAAGGGTATAAATGACTTTAACCCATATTCTTGTAAATAGTAAAAATGTTTTGAAATACATTTCGAAGAAACATGGATGTGGATGATAAAGAGATCCCAGTAGATTATTACGTATAATACAACCTCGGATAAAGAAGAGATTGTGAAATAACCCTTACCTTGTACTTTTCCTTTGTTGGGGTAGGTTAACCTCCTTTATAATGGTTAAATAATTGTTATTAAATTATATAAGAATCATATACATTAATATGATATCATATATGATCTTTTAATATTGATATCTTAGTATTATCGTTGTTTCGGGTGTTAACTTACTTGTTTTCATTCATATGTTTTGTTACGTAAGACATGTTTCTAAAGGGTAGGTTGTATATTATTCATATCCAGAATGATATCAAGTCCTTAAACATCATTTTTAAATCATCAAATGATAATTATACTTTAATGGTTACGATGGAGAATGAATCTCATCGCGTTCGTGGAGACAGTAGTCCGTACGTACGCACGAGCGACAATATCATTCTTTTGATATTAAAATAATATATAAATGGATGTTATATCATATATACAGAATCATTAACATGTTATATTTATTATTTACATGAGTTAAACATCATTATTATACCCATCCAAATAATAATATATTGAATAACAATTACACCACGACGTGGAGACGGTAAGCCGTACGTACGCACGTATGGTGACATGTTATTCAAAGGGTGGATAGAATAATGAATATGGTTGTACCATATTTATAATAACATCACAGTATATGTAACATACTGGAGTTATTATTTTAGAATGGTAAGTACAAAGAAAGAGGAAGTGGAAGAAGAAAGGAACTTAGAAAAGGGTGGTGAAATCATTACCTCTTCTTCGGGTTCTTTCTTTTGATTTGATCAAAAGGGATCCTTAGGTTGGCTTTCTGATCAAACTAAGGCCTCTAGGTTCTATTGAGGGATGTTGTGAGAGTATTTGGGCAGAGTTTGGCCGAACCAAAAGGCTTTAGAGGAGTGAAGAAATGAGAAGGAAGAGTGCCCTTTTATAAGAGGGGTGAGGGGCACCTTTGGAAAAGCTAGAAATATTAATTTATAATAAATTCATATTCGGTTTCCAATGGCTCCAAAGTTGATTATTCAAAGGCTAAGGTGGGGATAGGTCGAAAACCACTCAACCAATAGAATTTAGACAGGTTTGGTTACTTATATTAACCTTATCTTTAAGTATTAACTCTAAGTTAATTAGTTTCACTTTTACAATGTCTCTTTGTATTTTTATATAATATGGTTAATAAACTTACTATATACATCCAAGCGACCCCCAAGTGGTCCATTAATGATTAACCTATCATAATATAAGTCTCTTGGCAGAACCTTAGATTTTTAGGAATTTAATATCAATTAATAATATAATATTTGTTTTAAGAACTCTTTTATGTCAATTTTGACACTATTCAATAGTTGATTTTTGTGAAACTCCTAACAGATTGATTACTTCGAACAAAGTAAATTAAATCAATCCTAATATATGATATTATCATAGAAAATTAGTTTAATTCATTAAAAGTTTCATATTATATTTATTTGGGTATTTATAATATCAATTATTTTAATTTTTCACTATTATAATAATTACTGAATCATCATTGTGTCATTTATAAAATACATTATTTAATGTCTAAAAATTATAAATCAAATATCATTATGTAGGAAATCGTTTTAGCTTTCTAATGAATATTTATAATCGAAAATCCAGCATGTATAACCCTATGTAAAAATTGTTCTTCTAAAAGATGTAAGCTTATGGCATTTTTATTTTTATTTAAGCTTTATTAATATAATGTGTCATTATCACTTACAAGTGGATCCATGGGGTCCCAAAATAGACCCAAAGATTCCCATGGTCGACCATGTATCAACCAATAGGGTTAAGACACGTTTTAGGGTAATTTATTATTATTATAATATTATTTTTTTAACCCTTATTTACCGGATTTACCCTTAACCATGGTAAATAAAATATTTACCGCAGTAATTATTCAAAATGTCTAAAAATAAAAGTTACCTATTTACACAATTTGAACATCCTGATTCCAAATATGGAATCCATTTTTCTAAATTCAAAACACAGAAGTGGATGAAATTAATTTAAAATTAATTCCCGCTGTTAAAACAAAAAGCGTATTTTTAAGAGATAATAACTATCAAAAGATTGACACTTGTTTATGTTCGGTTTAATTGTAAAATTATGTCCAATGACCAAGATTATATTAAATGGTAAAAATATATTCTAAATATACTTTAAAACCACTCAAATTCAAAATTTATCACTATTAATTATTATGATTAAAAAAGTTGTTTTTAATTAAAATTTAGTAATTTTCACTATTCATCAAAATATGAAAGTTATCCGAAATCTACCAAAATTTCACCCTAGGCTAATTTTGATATTCCTAATCCAAAAATGAAGTCCATTTTGAAATATAGAATATATATGATTTCAAAAAGTAGGTATTACTATTCACAACGGCTAGTTTAATTAGTTGTGGTGTGTGTTAGAACTCGAGGTTGCGTACAACACACGCTATCACATTATTCGAAGGGAAACGTACCATAGAAGCTTGGGGTGTTACACTATTAAATTACAAAAGAACCATATTAATATTTTTGATATCATACATGATTCATTTATGACATTATATTACCCATTTAAGAATAATTTTCATGTAAAATTAACATTTCGGCTAATAATCACTTTCTTTATCGTACGTGTTTTAACATGTTACTCATGGTTGTATCACAGAGATCATGATTTAAATAATTCCAGAATATAAAACATGATAAATATATCACATATATTTAGAATATAAACATGTATAATAGACATATATATGAAATGTAAAACACCGTTTTTGGAGACGGTAGTCCGTACGTACGCATAAACGTTGAATCTGTTTTCAACAAGTATTGAACGAAAGTAAGTTAATAAGATATATGTAAGTACATAAATCCATATATATATAAATATATATATCTCCAGTAGCATTATTATATCATATATTACATACTTATTGTTAATATATATTTTTATAATCGTCGATGAATGGTGAACATTTAAATGAATCTTATCGCCTCGTGGAGACGGTAATCCGTACGTACGCACTAGCGAAAATATCATTCTTTTGATATTAAAATAATATATAATTGAATGGTATATCATATATAAATAATCCTTATAATTTTATATTTATTATTTACATCTAATCCACAACATTATTATACCCATCAAAATAATAATGTATTGAATAACAATTGCATCACGACGTGGAGACGGTAAGCCGTACGTACGCAGGTATAGTGAAATGTCATTAAAAGGATGGATATAATACTGAATGAGGTTGTAACATATTTATAATAACATCACAGTATATTGGAAATACTGGATTTATTATTTTATAATAGAAATAACAATGAAATAAGATTTTGAAGAAGAAAGGAACTTGAAAGAGGGTGGTGAAAACATTACCTCTTCTTCGGGTTCTTCCTTTTGATTTGATCAAAAGGGCTCCTTAGGTTGGATTTATGATTTAACTAAGGTCACTATGTTGAATTGAGGGATGTTGAGAGAATATTTTGGCAGGTTTTTTTCAAACCAAAAGGCTTTTATGTTGTTAATAATTGGATAGAATTAGGTCCTTTTATAAGGGGGAGGCATGGCTCTTTAGTAAAAACTTAATGTATTAATTTATAATAAATTCATATTAGGTTTATAATGGCTCAAAAGTTTATTATTTAATGTATAATATGGGTATGGGGTGAAATAATTTCATCCATCATATTTTATATAAGTTTTTCTCATTATATTACCCTTATCGTTTAGTTTTAACTATTGGTTAATCAGGTTAACACTTACCATGCCACTTTGTATTTTTATAATATATAGTTAATAAACTTACTATATAAATCCAAGAGACCACAAATTGGTCCATTAATTATAAAAAAATAATTATATAAGTCCTTGGGATGAACCGTAGATTTTTAATAATATCATATAAATTAATAATATAATATTGTTTTAAAAAACTCATTTATGTCAATTTTGACACTACTCAATAATTTATTTTTGTTAAAGTCTTAACAACTTTATTAATTATAAAAAAATTAATTTCAGCATTCATAACATGTCATATTAACCAATAAAATTATTTTATGTCATCAAAACATTCAAATTATATTTATTTTAACATTTATTATACCAATTATTTGATTCATTCATTAATAAGGAAAATACTACATCATTATTGTGTCATATATATTTTTACGTTTTCAATGTCTAAAAATTATAAATAAAACTTCATTATATAGGAAATCTTTTTAGATTTCCAATTAATATTTATAATCGAAAATATTACATATATAATCTTATGTAAAAATTGTTTTTCTAAAAGTTATAAGCTTATGTCATTTTTGTATTTAACTTATCTTTATTAAAATAATGTGTCTCTATCACCTACAAGTGGCTCCATGGGATCCCAAAAATCGACCCAAAGATGCCCATGGTTGGGAATGTATCTACCAATAAGGTTAGGACATTTTTTAGGGGAATTTATTATTATTATAATATTATATTTTATCCCTTATTTACTAGATTAACCCTTTAACCATGGTAAATAAAATATTTACCGAAGTAATTATTCAAAATGTCTAAAAATAAAAGCTACATATTTAAACAATTTAGAAATCATGATTCCAAATATGGATTCCATATTTTCAAATTAAATACATAGAAGTAACAGAAATTAATTTAAAATAAATTTCCGCTGTCAAAACAAAAAGCGTGTTTTTAAGATATAATAATTATCAAAAGATTGACCCTTGTTAATGTCCGGTTCAATTGTGAAATTATGTCCAATGAACAAAATTGTATTAAATGGTAAAAATATATTCTAAATATACTTTAAAATTAATCAAATTCATAATTTATCTCTATTAATTATTTTGATTAAAAAAGTTATTTTTAATTAAATTTTTGTAATTTTAACTATTCATCAAAATATAAAAGTTATCCGAAAAGTGCGAAAATTTCACCCTAGGCTAAATTAGATATTCTGAATCCAATAATGAAGTCTATTTTGAGAGATAATATGTATAAAATTTGAAAAAGTGTGTATTACTGTTCATAACTGCTAGTTTGATTGGTTGTGGTGGGTGTTAGAACTCGAAGTTGCGTACAATGCACGCTAATGTATTATTCAAAAAGAAACGTACTATGGAAGTTTCAGGTGTTACAAGAATGTTTTACGGATGATGAGATATATACATGGAGTCCAGGTTTTGTGCAAAAAAACACAATTGATTGAGGTTATATACATAGTTATATGAATTGTGATGTTGGGGATAAAACTCACATTGGTGGAACATGTTGACTATGTTCTTGACCATTTTTATACTGTATGATGGGATTCATGATCATTATTGAGTTGTTTTTAATTTTCATATCATTGTGTTTCTTGTTTACCTATATAAATTTCCTCACAAATTGATGTAGGTAGTTGTTCTTGGTTATGCATCTATTTTATAGTAGATTATTATATTTCAAAGAGTTCATGAAATTATGTAAGGGTAATGTTTAATTACTGTTTTGAAAAATGGGGATAGTGTATGCTTTAAATTATTAAAAGTGAATAATATTGTCAACCCATGGACTAGGTCAGATTAATCTTGAGTGGAGGGACTATATTTGGATGTTAATGAAATAGATTAATATTATTAATTTCAAGTTAGTGAATAATTAATATTACTAATAAATTATTAATAGAAATATTTCATTAAATTAGTAAAATGATTTCTGGAGTTCCTATAGGATATATAGTCCTTAAGAATGGTATTCTGGTGTTAGAGAGAGGATAAGTGCAGTTATGTCTTTGAATATGTAGTTTCCCATTTTGTGGTTTTGATTTAAATATATAATCCATGTAAAATGATTTCATATTTTACCCCACACATGTCAATATAGAGACTAAGAACTAGTGTAATCTACCATAGTGTTTTCCCCAACATCCATGTTGACGTGGAACCGATGTTTGACAATCCTACTCTTATATTTCTCTCTTCTCCTGAGAGTATTATGTGATGTTATTCATGGTGGTTATACTTTCCCAATACATGTGTGTAGAGTGATTTAATGGTATGTCGTTATATCACACACATGTATCTCTATATATAGTATCATATGGATAATTATAGGTATGAATTGAATGTTATGTGATGGCATGAGTAAAAATACTTGACATACGGGTTGTTGGGGCTCCCAGAGCAAACATGGTTACTATTTGGAGAGGTGGAATTGGATATTGAGAAGATGTAATTAACATGGATCATGTTATGTGATGAGATGATGTGGTGACATGATGAATGGGATGATACATAGCTCATGTATCTTTGTGTTGGCTTACTTTTTTACAGATGTTGACCCGGACATACAATGTTGGGTAAGAGCCAAAAATATGATGTGATGGGGTAGTGGGGTACCTTATTTTAATATTGTATTATATAATCACTTGTATATGACACATGGTTTGATATATCCAATTCCATTCTAGTAATATATTATACCTATTTAGGTTATGAATTATAATCAGTTTTTGTTAATTGGGATTCATTATAGTTTGATTATCATTTTCATGAGAGGATTCAGAGGGAATTATTCTAATTAAAAAATTTATTCCCTCATACACATATATAAATTTTATTCTTGTTTTTAGGACCTAGTTTGTGATTAGGTGTCACTACATTTGCTCATTAAGGCCATTTAGGCAGTGTTTGTGCTTCAAGATCCTTTCCCAGGATATTTTTTTTACTTTTAGTTTCCCATTCCATTTTATCAATTTTGTATGATATTAAATGAATATAATGAGATATTTGTTTAATATTATGTTGATCATTAAATACTAGGTATTTCTATCTTATCTCAACTGATAATCAAACATTTTACGGCATTGTCTCACAACTTTGTATGTGGTATACCCTTAGTGATAGTCGCTAACACATGGATATTAGAGATGGGAATCTGACACCATTATCTCCATTCTCTCATTGTTATCATAGGTGATGTATGTTTTGGGGTAGAGGGTTATGAAAACTCCAAGGGCATTATTTTTTTATCGATTCTTTTAGAATCACAATGGATAACCGCCACGAGTTGTTTTACAACATGGTGATAGTGATGTTCTAAAAAACATGGTATAAACATGTTTAATTCAATAAAAACATTATTGGGTATCACGGTATGGTGGGAATATTTTCCCCTTATATAGGTATGTCCAATTTGAAATACATATGAAAAAATAAATCTAATCTCTCTCCTTAATGCATGTTGCATGTAGCTATTTGCAGTAGTAATGGATACAGAGGGTAGCAATCCTCACATTATAATTGTGAATGCGTAAGAGTTCATAAGAATTAGATATCCATTTAATATATACATTGATACCATTTATGGGTTTTATTTTATCATTATATGATCATAGAAAATATCAGTGATCCAAATCATAGGAAAATATATCTCTACAAAACAAACAAGAGTGAAATCTATGAAAAACAATGTACCAAATGGAAAACATAAAATGAATAAATATATGAAGATTACATCTTCTAATGTGATGGAGTATATTAGTTAATGATCTCAAGTGGTATCATATATATGAATCCTTCATCCTAGGGAGACATTTCCTATTGGATACATAAATGTTTCTAGAGGACTCCAAAATTCCAGAAAGGGTGTTGGTGCCTTTGTGGAATAATGAATGAACTTCAAGAAGGAATGAAGTTTCATCTTGAATTAAAATAATTCTCCATATATAGAATATATGTAGACACACCCAATTGAATATGTATCAAATACTTATATAATCTAGTTTTTGTGTCACTATTAATGATATGTAATTTCAAATGCATTGAATGAATTAATATGTATTTGGAAAAAATGAAGTCATTCAATTTGATCGAATGACATAACATCCCATTCATAAATGGGATATAGCTTATGGAAATATATTGGATAATGATATAAAAATTACATGCATTATATGTATCAAATAAGTGGTAATTACTATATAACACAATGATACATGCACAACTATGTTGTGGGGATCCCTGTTTATTAAATTTTCAAAAAACCTATCATGTCAATATCGATATTTTGTATCAAAACAATGTTTTGATTTGTTCATATTATTTACAGGAGAGATTTATCTATTATTTGATGAAGAAAAATGCCTCATAAATTATAATTATATTTCCATTTCTTAAATAAAAATGTTTTATTATTTTACCCCCAGGGATTAGGATGAATGTATGAACTATGTTAAAGCCGGTGTTGTTATTCCATTTTATATTTATTGTATACGTTAAATTATTAGATATAAATTTTTATGAATTTATTTGGGTGTTTACCCTCCTAAAAATTTGACCTATGCTAATGCAAATATACCTACGGTTTGTAATAACCATTGGTATAGGTCCCATTTCCCAAAGGTTTGGACAAACCATTGGGAAAATCCCACTTTGAGGCAACTTTTCCCAATGGTTTGATCAAACAGTTAGGAAAAGACCACTTTGAGGACACTTTTCCCAATAGTTTGGCCAAAATATTGGGAAAACCCCCCCTGAATGCCACTTTTCCCAACAGTTTGGCCAAACAGTTTAGAAAGTATTTGGATTACCGAACGGTTTGGCCAAACCATTGGGAAAGGGTGGGTACATATCCCAACGGTTCTCAAAACCGTTGGGATAGGCCATTCCAAATGGTTATCCAAACGGTTTTGAGAACCGTTGGGATATATACCCTTATTTTTTATTAATTATTTTGTCTAATATAGTAAAATAAATCAATATATAAATTACACACACACATATATATATTTACCTAAATATATTCACAGAGGTAATTGTAGGATAGTGGTAAAGTCATTGAGATATAGCGGAGAGGTTGTGGGGTCAAACCACCATATAAACTCTTTTTTAATATAACTATTCCAACGGTTTGGGAAACTATTCGTTGGTTTGGTGTGGGGATAGCCATATCCCAACGGTTTGGGGAAAACCATTGGGAATGGCCTATCCCAAAGGTTTTCAGACTGTTGGGAAAGACCTATACCAAAAGTTTTTAACCCATTGGGATATGTCTTTCCCAACAGTTTTCCCCAAATGGTTGGTATAGGTCTATCCCTATGCCAAGTCACCTAATGATTGGAAAAAATATTGGTATAGGATATAACAACTTTTTCGGGACCAATACCAATGGTTCCAAATTGTTGGTAAAGGTAATTTTTTTATTAGTGTTACTACCTTGTTTTGAATGTGAGAGTATAGATTCTTCTTCCAGGAATTTTTTTCTACTTAGTATTCTTCTGTGGATAACTCAAATGAGTATGAATATTTATTTGTAACCATATATTGGATATTGACTATTTATATTAATTATTTAGATATTGTGTTTTGAAAAATTATTGTTTCCTCACATTTATAATATTTAAATTTTATAAAATCCAATCATATATTTTCTACATGTGTTAGTTTTTGAGTTTTTCATGATAAATTGGTAAAATTTAAAATATATATTTTTAATTTTTTTTAAAATTAATGAAATAAATTTGATATATATTTTAATTTATTTTTGTTTTTCAAATTGTTCTTATTTTTTATATTATTAAAAAAATTAATTTTGACATCCACATGGGTCATCCCTTCAAACATATAGGGGACTATTGGTCATCCTAATGGGAGAGTTGGTCATAGAGACCATACACAGTTGCATGGTTTCCATGTATAGGACAATATGAGTGAACGAGTCATTAGAAATTATGTATTCATGGTTCTAGTGGGCCAGTCTATGTGTGGCACGACCCATAATGTCATGCCGTGTATCTTTCGTGGGTGCTGACCTTAGTGACAGAATAAAAAAATGACAATTTCCATTTTTTTATATATGGTTGGAATGTCTAAATTAGTTTTTGATGTGTGATTAAGGATTTACGAACATTTTTCATGCACTAAGATAAGATATAGACATTTTTACATCTGTCCAATCTATATCTTCTTTTTAGTGTGGGAGTTGCCTTTTACCTCCAGCGACAATCATGCCTCATATGAGATATCCAGTTCACTGAAGCCCTTGTTTATACACCATTAAAAAATATAAATTACTATCATTATAATTTATAAGACAATATAATTATAATATTACGAAAAAATACTAATGATTTCATGTTATTCATATCATTCATCCTGGAGTTTGACCAAATCCAATCATAGTAGATGTTTCAGTGTAAACATCAGTGATAACTCCATTCGATGGTAGGTAATTTCATTGTCAAAAATATCTTTTTTTTTCATTATTCCAAAGAATTAATATTATATTCCAATAATAATATCTTTTTTCATTCATGATGAATGTTCAGCTCCCTTGCTTAGTCTTGGAAGAACATTTAGTAGTTCTATCGATAGTTTCATGTCATAATGAATGTTCCTTTCTAATATATTGTGTGTATTTTCAATGGATGGCCATTTTTCCTCCTTCATAGATACACCACTATCTTGATATAATAACATGACATGAAACAACTTTAGTAGTGTATTTCTTCAACAAAAATCCTCAACTGTTCCACTAAATGTTCTTCTGTATCCCTTATTCACTTTAGCATTGGCCAGCTCTAATTGTAGTTTTGTCTGCTGTTCAACAAAGTAAAGCAATAGTAGATCATGAGACAAAAGTTCCTCCTTTCAGATTAATGATCTTTTGAATGTAATAAAGCATCATACCTGAATATAGATATTAAAATGGTCCATATGATGTTCTAAATTATTATTAATATAATTACTATTGTGGTATGTTAAATGATATTATATTCTTTAAAGATTAATGAAACTATTTTTTATGATCATAAGCATCTCTACATGATTCATATATTTTAATTATTGATGTCATATTTTATCTTTATTTAAAATATATGATAAAAGAATGGATTAGTCCCAAATGTTTATCAAAATAAGTAGGTTGATATTGGTAAAACATTGGGTGGTGTGAGCCTGTCTGCATGTTATGGTTGGATTCCTTATTTTTTGGGCCTTGATTCATAGTTAACCCTTTTTTATTGTATTATTCTGTTATATTTATATATGTGAACCTTGCATTGCAACATGATATGAAGCTAGTATGTTTTATGGATGATGAGGTAAGTGTAGGGAGTCTGTGTTTTGTGCTAAAAAACACAATTGATGGAGGGCATTTACATAGTGATATGAATTGTGATGTCAGGTACAAAACTTTTATAGTTGGAACATGTAAATGATGTTCTTGACCATTTTTCTTCTAAATGTTTGGATTCTAGATCATTATTGAGTTGTATTTAATGATCACATAGTTGAGTTTCTTGTTTACCTATATTCATTTCCTCACAGATTGATGTAGCTGGTAGTTCATGGTTATGAATATATTTTATATTAGCTTATTATATTTCCAAGAGTACATGAAACTAATGATGGTTAATATTTAATTAATGTTTTAAAAAATGGGTATAGTGTATGTTTTAAATTATGAAAATAAGATAATATTATTGAACCATGGACTATGTCAGATTATGCTTGGGGGCATTGATAGTATTTGTATGTTAATGAAATAGATTAATATTATTAATTTCTAGTTAGTGAATAATTAATATAACTAATAAATTATTGATGGAAATAATTAATTAAACATGTAAATTGAATTCCTGAGTTTCAATAGGATGTATATTCTTTAGGAATTGTATTCTCGTGTAAGAGAGAGGATAAGTGCAGCTATGTTGATGTTTAGGTTGATTCCCATTTTGTGGTTTTGAGTTAAATATATATTTCATGTTAAATGGTTTCATATTTTACCCCACACATGTCAATATGGAGGATGAGAACCAGTGTAATCTAGGATAGTGTTTTCCCCAACATCTGTGTTGATGTGGAACCAATGTCTGACTATCCCCCTCTTATATTGCTCTCTTCTCCTGACAAAATTATGTGAATCTATTCAAAATGGATATATATTCCCAATACATGTGTGTAGAAGGATTTAATGGGATGTGGTCATATCACACACATGTATATCTATATTTATCATCATATAGATTATTATAGTTATGAATTGAATGTGATTTGATGGATTTTGCTATAATACTTGACATACAGGTTGTTGTGGCTCCAAGGGGAATGATAGTTACGATATGGAGAGGTGGAATATGATATTGAGAATATGTAATGAACATGGATCATGTTATGTGATGAGAATATGTGGTGATCAATATGAATTGGATGATATATTGATCATGTATATTTAGGATGGATCACATTTTGAGAGAGATTGACCTGGACAAAAAATGATGGGGAAGTGAAAAAAACTAGAGTCGATGAGGTTGTGGGGTACCTTTTTTTAATGCTATATTATATGATCACTTGTATATGATACGTGGGTTGAAATATCCAAGGTCATTCAAGGATTATAGTATTCCAATTTAGGTGAGGATTTAGAATCACTTTTTGTTCAATGAGATTCATTATAGATTGACTATCATTTTCATGAGAGGATCCAGAGGGAATCCTTCTAATTAAAAATTTTATTCTATCCTACACATATATAAATTTAATTATTGTTTGAAATAGATAGTTTAAGATTAGGGTTGTCTATACTGGATAATTGAGGATATTTAGGAGGTGTTTGGGCTTCGATATAATTTCTCAGGATATCTTCAGTACTTGTAGTTTCCCTCTCAATTGTATCAATTTTGTATGATATTAAATGAATATACGTGAGATATTTGTTTAATATTATGTTGATCATTACATAATAGGTATTTCCATCTTATATATCTTGATAATCATCAATTATAAGGTAATGTATCATAACACTATATATGGTATACCCTTAGTGATAATATCTAACACATGGATATTTGATTTGGGAATTCGGCACCATTATCTCCATTCTCTCATTGTCATCCTTGGTGAAGTAACATTTTGGGTAGGGGTGGGGAAAATTCCAATTCCATGATTTTGGTCATGATTCTTTTAAAATACCAAAGGATAACTGCATTGAGCAGTTTTATATAATGGTGAATGTGATGTTCTTAATAACAAGGTATTAACATGTTTAATAAATTTAAAAACATTATCAAGTATCATGGTATAGTGGGAATCATGTCCCTTTATATGGTTTTGTCCATTGTGACATACATACAAAAAAATCAATCCACACTATCTCCATAAATCATGTTGTATGTAACTATTTGTAGTAGTAATGGATCCAAAGGGTAGAGAGACTCACATTATAATTGCTCATGAATAAGAGTTCAAAGGAATCAATTATCCATTTAATATCTACATTGATACCACTAATGGGTTTTAGTTTTACCATCATATGATCATTGAAAATGGTAGTGATCCAAAACATAGGAAAATATATTTCTACGAAACAAACAAGAGTGAAATATGTGAAAAAAATGGACCAAATGGAATACTTAAAATGAATAAATATAATAGGATTCCATCTTCTAACCTGATGTAGTAAATTAGATAATTTTCCAGAGGGGTAGTAGATATATGAATTCTTCTTCCAAGGGAGACATTTCTATGTGGATAAATAAATGTTTCTTGAGGACTCCAAAATTCATGAAGGGGTGTTGGTACCTTCATGAAATAATGAATTATCATCAAGAAGGAATGGAGTATCATCTTGTATTAAAACAATTATCCACATAGAGAATAAATTAAGACACAAAAACTATAATACTTATAAAATCCTTATGTAATCTAATATTTGTGTCACTATTAATTATATGTAATTGGGAATGCATTGAATTAATTACTTTATATTGGGAAAAATTTAACTCATTCAATTTGATCAAAAGACATAACATTCCATTCATAAATAGGATGTAGTTGATCAAAATATATTGGAGAATGGTATAAAAATTTCATGAATCTTATATATGAAAAATGTGGCCATGACTATATAACAAAATGATACATGCACCACTATGGTTTGGGGTGCCCTGTTTAGTAAATTTTTAACAAAAATTATCATGTCAATATCGATATTCTATATCAAAATGGTGTTCTAATTTGGCCATATTATTTACCAGTTCAATTTATAAATCATTGAATGAATAGAAATGCCTCATTAATTAGAATTATATTTCCATTTCTTGAAAAAAATGATTCAGTATTCTAGCCCCATGGATTTGGATGCATGTATGAACTATGTTAAATCTTGTCTTATTATTCCCTTTTGTATATTTTTTATTTATAACATAAAATATTTATTGTATACATTCAATTATTAGATGTGAATTTTTATGAATTTATTTGGGTTTTTCCTTCCTTGTTTTGGATGTGAGAGCATAGAATCATCTTCCAGGACACTGTTTCTACTTAGTATTCTTCAGTGGATAACTTAAAAGAGTAGGAATTTTTATGTGACACATCTATTAGATATGAAATATGTGTATTAATTATTTTGATATTGTGGTTTACAAAATTACACTTTCCCCACTTTTATTATATTTAAATTTTATAATATCCAGTCATCTATTTTATGCATGTGTTAATTTTTGAGTTTTTTATGATACGATAGTAGAATTTAAAATTTATATTTTTATTTTTTATAAATTTATTGAATAAATATTATATTTATTTTTAGTTATTTTGGTCTCAGAAATTTTTCTTATTTGTTGTCTAATTTAGCAAACAAAATAACATTTGACAACCACATGGTTTACCCCTACAACCCTGTAGGGGACTAGTGGTCAATCCAAAGGGAGAGTAGGTCGTATAGACTTTCCAAAGTAGCATCTCTTCAATTTATAGGCCCAGATGAATGTATGAGTGGTTATGTATAGTGTCCTTTAGGTTCTAGTGGGCCAATGTAGGTGTGGCACAACCCAAGAATGTTTTTTTATCTTTCTTTGGTGCTGACCTTAGTGATGGAATGAACAAATGACATTATCCATTTGTATTATATATGCGGGGAATTTATAAATTCGTTTTTGATGTGAGATGAAAAAGTGTGGAAAATTTTTATCCAATAAGATAGGGTATAGACATTTTTACATATGTCAGATCTAGATCTTCTTATTAGTGTGGGAGTTTCCTTTTACCTCTAGCGACACTCATGCCTCATATGAGATATCCAGTTCACTGAAACTCTTGTTTATACCCCATTCAATAATATAAACAATTGTCACTATAATTTATAAGGCAATATCATTATAATTCAAGGAAATCAATACTAATGAATTCATGTTATACTTTTCATTCATCCATGAGTTTGACATACTCAAATCATAGTTGATGTTGCGGTGAAAAAATCAATGATCAATCCATTCGACGCTAGACCATTTTGTAGTCAAAAATATCATTTTTCATTCTTCCAAATAAGTAATATTATCTTTCAATAAGACTATATATTTCCATGCATGATGAATGATCTACTGCATTTCTCAGTCGTGGATTAACCATTAGTATTTCTATCAATAGTAGAATGTTGTAATGAATGTTCCCTTCTAAGATGTTGGTTGTATTTTCAATGGATGGCCATATGGCCTCCTTCATAGATACACCAAATTCTTGATCATAGTGTCGTGACATGAAAAACATATAGTAGTGTATTTAATCAACAAAAATCATCAACTGATCAACTAAATTTTCTTATCTACCCCTTATTCAATTTAGCAATTCCAAGCTCAAATAGTAGTTTTGTCAATCGTTCAACAATGTAAGGCAATGGTAGATCATGGGGCAAAAGGTTAGACTTTATTATTGATTATCTATTTAATGTAATGATGAATCATACCTAAATTTAGATATTCAAATGGTTGATATGATGGTTGATGTATCTGGTAGAAACAACATGCTACCTCTAGGTATTTTAATATACCATTTCTTAAAATATTTTTATAAAATAAAATTCTTATTATTTACATAATAAAAGTTGATGAAAGTATTTTTATTTTTATTTTATTTTTAAAAATTTATAAAATTTAATTATTTCTTGTGTCAAAAAAAATTCATTAAATATAATTTTTATATTCCATTTATACAGGAAATTACATTTAACCAGATATGGTACACAATTTTTGTGAGATCATAATATTTCAATGAAATATAATTTAATTCATATTACATTTCATGGATTTACAAATTTCTATTATATATTATTATTATACTAATCATATTTTATATTTTATATAAATATTTTATGTATAAATAAAAACCAAGAAAATTCATTGATATTGAATGCCACATTTCCTAACAAAGGAAACTGTTATATTATATTTTGTTATGTGATAACTCATGGAATGTAGAGATTGCATCACCTAAAGCTCTGAGAAGATTATTGAGTTGGAGAATATGAATTAATCTATTGTAGATGTGATCATAGGATATAAAAAACTATATATATATTATTTGATAAAATAAAAAAATTCAAGGGATACACATTCTTACTAACCATTTGATCGAGTGCCTTCATGACATGTTATTCATAATGAGACCATGTAGCGTCATATATTATTCATTTATCTATTTTCATTGTGATCATGACTATTGAACTTCTTTATCCTCATCATTATATAACTATGATGGGTTTCATTGTATATTTTATTCATAATATTTCCTCTATTCTATATTTGTAAATGTTGTTGTCTATTGTATTGTTTTCCCAATCGAAAGCAAGTCAGTTTTTATTTTTCATTCAATAACCATGATGGATGATCTGGGTTATGACTCTTGAAAAACAAATCACATCATATACTAGGTGAACATACCCATAATAACTATATATCCATATATTTTAAATAGATAGAGTCTATACAAAGTTATCACACCTCTAAAAGTAAGTATCATAGTGGGTACTAATCTTACTACATAGTATGGAATGGTGATTACTGGACAAGGATACTTGTGATCAATGAAATGTAAAAATATAATTGTTCTTTTACTTATTTTTAATTTCACTACACATCTTTCACACAATCGTTAAATATGATTCTCTAATTAATTAAACCTTGATCGATTTTTATTGTTAAATTTAAAATGAATAGTAAC
This sequence comes from Viscum album, assembly GCA_963277665.1. NCBI lineage: Eukaryota > Viridiplantae > Streptophyta > Magnoliopsida > Santalales > Viscaceae > Viscum > Viscum album. Next base: position 437,086,932 of record OY728161.1, read on the forward strand.
CCCTAGTAATTATTGAATTCAATTAATATCTAATAATTAGAAGCATAGAAGGTGGCTATTTAATTGATACATAGAGTCTATGGTTAATTCAATTTGATACAAAACAATTAGTATCGAATACTAGTCTCTTATTAGTTATTTATTCATTTGTGTATTATTATCTTCTTAATAAAATTATAACAATAAACCTTATATTTGAGGAATAAAATATTAGTTTTATAAGTTGAATGGTTTCAATATCAATGATTGATGGATTCCCCCAAAACCAGATTCATTGGCGAATGTGACTATGACTATTAGAATAATAATATGGAATCCAACATAATGTAGTTATTAGTGGATCATTGGACTATCATGTAGATGCCACATTAGTTACCCAATGTATATCTGGAGAAAATTCTATTTAGTATACCGTAGTTGAAATAACAGTGTATTTATTTTGTTATGAGTTAGGGTTAAAAAACATAGCTAATGGGGATTCAAAAAATAGAAATGCTATATATTCTATATGTAATGTTCATGAATTCTCTATACATTTGATTCTAAAATCCAAGAAAGTGAAAAAGATATTGAAAATTTAGGGGACATGTTTTTCATGTTATAGGAAAAATGTATTTCAGATAAAGTGGAGAAGAATGTTCAAACGAATAACAGGAATGAAAAATATGTTAATAGTGAAAATATTTTGCAATTAAAATATTTTGAGTACAATAACTAATGAAAATATATAATAGAAATACCCAAACTCAAACATTTAAAAAATGACAAAGAATAAAGGGGAAAATAAAATTAAACTTATTTTGAGGATATGAATGGTTTTATAGTTCTATCCCAAGCAGTTATTATGGGTGTTAATAGGAGATATATAGGGTTCCTATAATGTTATAATGTCTGAGGTAATTGATTAATATTTAACATAACTAATTTTTAATCCTAATAAATATCATAATGATATATATGAAAATGAAAATGAAATTTATTCTGATTAATGTTCTTATTTTTATTTTTTTAATTCCAATGTAATGAAACTTCTTAAATTAGATGAAGATTTAAAAAATGATATAGTTTGTATAAATAAATCATAGTTTGAAATAAAAATATAAAATAAACAAATAGTAAAATAAAATTTTAAACTAGAAATGTTATGTGATAATTTTAATACATTTGGTTCCTATAATTGTGAATAGAATATGAATTGTGATTTTGATATGTTAAAACTAAATGATTTAAATGACTGACTAAAAAATTATATAAGGGAAGTAGAATGATAAATAAATATTATTTAATTGTATTATGGAATATGAAACTAATTATTCAAATGAATATAATTAACAAAAATTAAAAATAAGAAATTATGAAACAAAACATCTAGACCTAGTGAGAATGTTAAAAAGGCTTTGAGACTTTTCAATAAGATAATATGAACATGAAAAATGATGTTGTTAATCATATAATATATTTTAGAAACATTTTTTCAGGGTAATGAATAGTATGGTATAATAATTTAAATGATGAATCTAGAAACAAATAAGAATGTATTTTGTTATAAATGGTTATCTCTAATGACAAATGAGGTCAATTTTGTTAAAAGGAAAAAAGTAATTATTTCCAGTGTATCCTATTTTAAATTTATAAAGGAAGGGTATAATTCAAATTAATTTCCACTGAGATTTGAAAAAATAGTTTGGGAAAAAAAGAACATTAATCTCATGAAATTTAATTTTACAATAAACCCAATAATAAATGATTTAAATTTATTTGGGGTTCAAAAATATCAATTATAAACATTGTTGGAACCATGATATAATGGGCTCCAAAATATTTATTCTAACTGTTTAATTACAAGAGATTATCCTTAAAACAATTATTCAATCTTGAGATTTAGATTTTTGATGCTCCAAGCTTATGAAATGTGAAATTTCAAAATATATATCCTTCAGTTAATGTGTTGGATGCCTTGTCCCATTTATAGAATACTATAGAGATAAGATCAAAAGAATTAGTGAGGTTAGTTTTGTTAAATTATTATTATTTAAAAACTACTATTAGTATATATTTTTCTGAACAATTCAATAAGTATATCACATAATTAAGCCAATATATATATATTTATTTTTTAAATTGATAAATTAATGATTCTGGAAAATTATTATGTTTTGATTCGATTTAATTAAAAAGATAATGTTAATCCTAATCAGTTTATTAATCTAACATTAAAAAGGACAAGGTGTTAAATATTTTTTAACTATATGACATTCTATTTTATTTTAGGATTGGAAAGTAAATATTAAAAATGTTACAAAAAACTATTAAAGCTTGAACATGTTCTAAAATTTCTAAAGTTATATACACGTATGTAAAATATCTGTTATATCTGTTTAATAGATAAGAAGAAAAAAATAATGGTTTAAATATGTTAATGATTCCAAAACTTCTAGATTCTTAGAACTATTACATATTGACTTGTTTGGACCTATTAATCCTTTCCTTTTTGTTGGTAAGATTTATGTATTTTTAATTTTAGTTAATTTGAGTATATTTATATAGATTTATTTCATATCAATTAAAAAGAAAACATAACTAAGTCATGAGATACCAATAAAATTATTCATAACATTAAATTATTTCCATTCCTATCAATGAGATTTTATAATGGTTTTGAATTTTTCATATTACAATTTGATAAATTTAGTGATGTTAAATGATATAAACATTATTTTTCATCCCTTGGGACACCAAAAAAAATTGAATGGTTGAATGATTGTATAATCCTAAATAATAATGGTCTAGATTAATTGTTATGGAAATTAAAATTCATTTATATTTTTTAGGTGTATGATGAAAATTCGTGTTGTCATGTTTCAAATAGAGTTTCTATTATAACATTTTCAAATGATACACCCTTTGAATTATTTATTATCTGTAAAAGTAATGTTTTTTATTTTAGGTTATTTTGTTGAAATGTCTTTTTCTTTAATTTAAATAACAATTTCAAAAAATTAAACAATAAAAGGGATGAAATAATACATTTAGGATATTCTAATATGAGAAAAAATTATAGATTTTTCAATAAGATAACTTTTTTCATTGAAGGGTTATGCATGTAATATTTAATGAAAATAAATGTAATAATCAAAATTATAATTTAAACAATATTTTTGTTCAATTTATTGAATTCAAATTTTTGGAATATAAAAAAATGAAAATAAAATTCATCAGTTTAGGGGTGAATATTTATTCTCTAACTGATATTATATGAGGTAGATCAAGTAAAAATCATGTAATTCAAAATTTACTTGATAATTTAGAATAAGGTAGACAAACCAAAAAACATGTTTTACATTACTATGTAAATTCTTATTTTGTTATTTATTTTTTTCCTATCAATATTGATAATTCAATGTTTGACTAAAGTATGAATATTTCTTATCAAGAATAATTAAGTTAATTTTAATGAAAAAATTGGGAAATTTAATTCAATTTAAAAAAGATTAACCTATAATAATAACTACATGGATTTTTCATAATATATTAGATGAATCTATAAACATAGTTAAAAATAATGAGATACAAGGTTCATAATTATTTTCATTGAAAGAGCTAATAGAATGTGATGATTATTTCCCCATATTTCTATGAATGAAGTAATTATAATTTTATTATTCTTTTATTTTTCTCAAATTGTAAATTTTTATAAAATGGAAGTAAAAAATTATATTTTTAAATGGAATAATTTCATAGGTGTTTTATGTTGAACATCTCCATATATTTTAAAATGATAATGATCTAAATTAAAATTTTAAACATAATAAAGAATTATATTTTCATAACAAATATCATAGAGAATATGTCATGACCCGCCTTTTTCAAGATGAGGGAAGGGACAGAAATGGTCAACACATTTAATTATTCATGAAAAAGTAGAGATAATGACCCCAAGACCCGCCTTCATTAGTCCCCAAAGTGGAAACTAGAACCAAGTGTATAGAATCTCACAAAAAATGTATGTCATTAACCTTTTTAAGGAAATTTTTCTAGGAAATAATATGGTAATAGTACCAAACAACACCAAACATCTATATAATGGAAACCAACATCAAGCCCATGCAAGATTTAAATGTAAATTTCAATAAAATTTCAACCAAAGAACCAAATAAAGTCCAAAAACAAAGAGACTAAGAAAAACCATAACAGTTATCCCAATGCCGGAGCTAGTAAAGTCCATCATGGTCCTTAATGTTCTCATATAAGCCTAGAAATAGTTTTATATCGTATGGTGAGTATAAATTTATACTAAGTAGATAAAATAATTTCACCAGTACACATGTGGGTGAACATACTAATGCCCATGGGAGAGAACATTAGAACCTAAACGCACATATCATGGAGTACTAACGATCCCATCCTCACTAAGGCACACTCACTAAATATCACAAGTAATGTAAAGACATAGTATATGAATATCAAAATTTGGGTTCCATGCACCACTTTCCCACTGGTTATCTTCTATTTCCTAATTTCCAACGTCTTGGTCCTGCCACTATTCCAAAATCATGTCCAACTATAAACAACATCCCACACACCGAGGTCTTAAACCACACACAAAGCCAGCCCATAGAGACCTAGGACACAACCACAACACAAATCTCGCCTGTAGAAACCAAAGAAACAACCGCACCACACATCCTACTCATAGGCACCTAGGACACAACAACTACACCTCACCTTAATACATCTCGGACTCTTTCCAAAGACACATGTGAGAAAACCATGGCCTAAAAACACCTCAAACACTTATCCACAACATGAACTACATGAAATATCATAGACTATGGTAACCTAAATCCATTACAACCTTTCGAGATATACTCGAGTTGTATGAACCTGAAATTGGGTATGAGGAAGAATGTAAATAACCAGACATCCATCCTCCCACTGGGATGTTGGTAATGAAATCCTCCCCTTTGAGATTTTGATGTTCATCACATAGTGCTAAAAATGGTTGGGTTCATTAACAAATATCAATGAACTATTGTTAATATTTATAGTTATGAAATCTCTCTTCCCAGCCAATGTGATTCAACCAAAAAACTATCCCACACAGAACAATTTCTTATTCTACTTGTATATGCACTGCCACACAAACAACCACAATAAAACAAAACCCTAACCCCTTTTCAATTAACTACATGCTTTTTTTTATTTAAGGTGTTCATATTAATTAATTCGAGTACTAGATTCGGAAACTACCAGTCACAACATCTACAAACCATTTCATAGGCCTAAAACCACTAAACACCACCATGTAAAAAATGGATGTAGTAACCAAGGTAAGGAAAATTCCTTTTATCACCCATTCATTAAAACAACAGAGAACCACCAACCTGTTGCCCCAGAACACACTAATTTTTACTAGACGCCCATTCATCCACTACCAGTGATAATTCTTCATTGAATCATACATAATAATCCTCTCGCAACTAGAACGGGAAGCCCAAAAACACAAAAACACCACACCCATGCATTAATAAGAATGAAATCATGACACAACCCCATCTAACTGCCCCACTATCCATCCAATGCAGAAATTTAGCCCCACTACTGATCATGTTCTATAGCCAAAACATGAACGAAAGTTATTCCCACTTCCTCGATATTTATCAATTCCTTAATCAATGAATCTCCCAAAATGAGATTTCATCACACCTCTTGTACCGCCCCATAATCAAATCACATAGCAGAGTACCACAAAAAGGATTCCCAATGCAAAAAACACACCCTACCCCATTCAGAGGACTAGAACAACTATTCACCACTCATACCCTTAACAATGATACCATCAACAACATCATAAAACCCCCATGATGTACAAAACCCAACCAAACACATCACACAACCACAACATTAATCCTAGAATTTTCAGATTTCTCAAGAGGGGTCCCATAAATCCACATTAATGAACAAGGGTGATCAAAAAACATTTTTAATCACAGGGAATCAATTAATTTAATCAATTATACATGATTAAATAGATTTCATGTTAAAAATATTTAACAAAGAATCAAAAAAAAAGATCATCAGTAGTACACAAGTAAATACCACCAAACACCATGTTTTTATGAATCCATATAGCCACAAAAAACAATAAAAAGAAACAATGATAATAGATCAAAAAATGATCAACATCAACAATCTTAAATTCCCTACACATTAACTTTTAATCTTCACATCCCTAGAATTATTAGTTAATATTTTATGAAAAGTATTCACATGTTCTTCAAAATTAATTAATAGTACACCCAACCCATATGATACCCAAATAAATAGTGGATAAATAATCCCTACTTGAAGCAATAGGCAACAAAAACTAAACTTTATACAAAAACAAAGGATCACATGAGCAGTAGGAAACTCCAAATAAAACTAAACAAGAAAGTGATCTAGCACATGCACACGACTCTTCCAATGTAAAAGGAATTAGTCTCACAAATAGAAAAGAGAAGAGAGGACCTCTACATTAAGAAAAATTTCAGATCACATATCAATATATGAAAATGGTTCCAATGTAAATTTAGAAGGGATCATGGCCAGGATCACTTAGTTTTAGTATCTCTACATCCCTGAAGTGTTATGATATTAAATATATACTCCATACACTTTGTAATTTCAATAGAATCACCCAAGAAATAATTTAATATAGTTTTATTTCAAATAAATTGTAAGATGGAATAAACTACAAAAATCATAGAAACATGTTGTTTGTAAAAGGGTGAGACACCATTCTAGTGTGACACCATGATGGTGCCACTATTTTTGTGTGCCACCATATCGGGGCCACCCTTATTGTGCCACCATTGTTTTGCCAATGTTTCAGTGCCACCGTTTAAGTGTTCCACCATTACAGTGCCATTGATTCATTGTGCCACTAATATGGTGCCACCATTTTGGTGAAACTATTTATTTCGAGAACACATGAAATAAACAAATGTAACCCCAAATAACACCATAAGTAATGTATTTTAACAAAGGAATAGCCTATGGAAATCCAGATCATTAAATTAGATAAACATGTTTGTAGTGGGACTGCAATTGGTTTATGATGTGTTCGTAGATCTTTTTGTTTAGTGAGACTTCATCAAGGAAAACATATGGAAGGTGGGTTGCTGGAATGGGTTGTGTTATGTTTTCACATATATGGTTGTGTTGGGAGAGGAGTTATTGTGTAGTGGGGATACGATATGTAGTTATTAGAGGAAGATTGAGCGGGATAACATTGATATATGAAAATTGGAAGTGGTTGAACATGTATATAGGGAAAATGCGGTATTTAGTTGAACTATAGGTTGGTTGTTCTCTTTTTATTTTATTAATTGGTGATAAATTTTTTCCACAAATCACTCCATAAATCCTTGTTTTCCTTGGCAGTGTTTATTTGCCTTCAAAATTTTGAAAATGGTCACAAATATTGTGCTTAGTAGTTGCCCATGGGTTTACATGATTTAATTAATGTGAACTAAATACTTAATGAATGGAAAGTGGTTAATTAAAAAGGGGTAAGAAATTATTTTTAATATGGCTATTTGTGTGGTTGTGAATATTTGGGTAGCATCAGATGTTGTCTTAGGTGGGATTGTTTTTCTTGATACCCTTAGGTTGGGATGAGTGGTTTCTTAAATATATCTATAAATTTTATTTCCTTGTTATTTCTATATTAACCCCACACATTTTTATAAACATGTGTCGAACACCCCCATCTCATTGTGGAGGGTTCCATTCCCAACATCGCAGTGTGGGAGGATAAATAGTTGGTTAATGACTTTCTTCCTCACATCCCCTTTTGGGTTATTACCGCTATGGCATATTAGGGCTTGCTGTAATGGATGGAAGTTTACACGAGTCCTAGATCCTTTAGTTTGGTTTTGTTGTGGATGAGGGTCCTAGGTGTTTGCAGTCATGGTTCATCTACCAAGTTTCTTCAGGATGAAGCCCTGATGTCTTCAAGAGAGTGGCATGGATGATTTGGCCCAGGTGTCTGTGGGTGGGATGAGCAGTGTGGATGTGGCCCATGTGTCTGTTGGAAGATTTTGTGTGTGGTTTGAGGCCTAGGATTGTGCGGTTACGTTTCACAGTGTGACTACATTTTGGAAGAGTGGTTGTTTCAATACGTTATCCATTAGGAGTGAGAAGATAACTGGGGTGAATGTGGTGTGGGGTACATTAATTAAACATTTACCATGTGGAAGGTGGAGGAGTATTAGTGTGGTGATAAGGAGGATAATTTGATGCCGGATCCGGCGGTCCAGGTTGATGCTTCAGAAGTATGGTCGAAGGATATTCACAATTAAATGTTGCTATGTGAGATGTTGTTTAATCCTATGGAAATATGTGAGGGTGTTCTCCTTTTATTATGTATCTCACCCCTGGAGTAGCATCCATGAGTTTCTAAAATATACTTAGGCCTGAGAGAACAGTTTTGGTGGACTAGGGTGAAGTAGGTAGTGGAAATGTTTACAGCAATGTTCCTAGTGTGTCAGTAGGTGAAGGTTGAGCATCAAGTTCACATCAGTGTGTTCTAGACCTTAGATGTTCTCCAGTGAATGTGGGACGAAATAAAAATGGATTTTTTCATAGTATTTCCAAGGAATCATGGAGGATGTGATTCTATTTGGGTAGTAGTAGGTCATTTTATTGAATTTACTGACAACATAGCAATCAATAAGACATGTGTTGTGGAAGATGTAGCAAAAATATGTTTAGATGATGTGGTGCATCTGCATTGAGTTTAAAGATCCATTACCTTGTATTTTGATACACATTTTACATCGTGAGTTTGGAGGGGACATAATTTTTTGGCACTCAGTTATGCCTCAGCATGACATTCCACCCCCAGATGAATGGATAGACAGAGTGGACCATCTTGACATCGGAGGAAATGTTACAGGCATGTTCTATAGACTTTAGTGTGTATTGGTTATGACATTTTCCTTTGTTATATATTCCCTACAATAATAGATATTAATCTTCCATTTTTATGGATTCATTCAAAGCACTATACAAGAGGTTGTTTCATTCACCCTTGTATAACAAGAAAGATGGGGGGCAACTGTTATTGGTCCATATGTAGTGTAGAGTACAACAGAGAAGCTTTGGCTTGTTCATGAAACGATGAAGGCAGCACAAGACCGATAGAAGTTTTATGCTAATCATAGGAGGAGTCACTTAGAGTTAGATGTTGGGTAACACATATTATTGAAGGCATACCCTAGATGTGAAATGATGAGGTTTGGAATAGGGACTAAGACTTCTCCTAGGTTCAGCAGACCTTTCAAGGTGTTGGGACGAGTTGGGGAGGTGTCATTTAAATTGGGTATCTAATGTGGTTGGAGAGGATCCATGACGTCTCCCATTTCTCTACGCTCTGTTAGTATCAACAAAATGACTCCCACATCCTTAAATGAGGGGGTTGGAAATTGAGGTCAACAAGAAGTTCATGGAGTGATCAATATGATTTGAGGATCATGAAAAAAAGGTGCTTCATGGACATACAATTTATTTGGTTCATATGTTATGGAGGAATTGTGTCCTCGAGGAGAGTACATGGGAGAAGGAGGCCCATATGTGTTCCCAGTACCCAGAGCTATTCTTTGTTTTGTTTCTATGTTTTACCTTTGTTCATCATGTTATGATGTAATGTATGACCTTGTTCGTTATCAGAGGTGTTGTCCCATTGTTCTATATTTTGGGAGGAATGTCATAACATGTTGTGAGGGGAGGATCTAATCCCTAACTGAGAGGGATAAATGTAGATTCGATTAAAATAGTTTGTTTGATCCAATTACTCCCAGTTTTTATTATATCATTACATTGTGGAAGAAATTCCATATTCCATATTTCCATGATGTATGTCATTTGTGTGTGTACATTTGTTCAGGAGATAGATATCAAGAATGTTTTCATGGATTTTGAGGTTTTCTATCTTGTTTTCATAAAACGTAGTGTGGTTTTTCCCAGAGATATATACTATAGGGAATTTATTTAGACCCCTATTTTTCTGATTTAGGTTTTAAATTATTATGTATGAAAATAGTTAGAGACATATCTGATGTAATGACCCAGTTTTCCCCAAGAAATTCCTTTGTAAAAATCCAGTTCTTATGGTGTTTGTGGTGGTCACAATGGTTTGTTTTGGGATTTTACCGAAAATCTAGTTTCACAACATGAAATCACAAAAACATTGGCACCGTGATGTTGGCGCAACAAGGATTTTTTCACCATAATGGTGGTACTCTATAATGGTGGAACTCCAAAAGGGTGGCACAACAAAATTATGGCACACCTAAACAGTGGTGTCGAAATGGTTGCACCATCATGGTGGCCCTGAAACCGTGGAACTGTAAAATATTGGCATTGTGATACTTCCACACAGAAACGGTGTGTCACCCTTTTCCAAATTTCATGTTTCCTGAGTTTTCGCAGTTTTTCCCCAATTACATTTCGTTTGACGTAATCCATGTTTAAAACCTTGTTTTGGAATTATTATGGGAGTTTCAAAGGATATAATGTATATCATTAATATCCTAATTCTCCAGGGACATTGAGACGTTCAATCCATGTGATCTTCACTATGTTCCCATGTTAATGTCTCCCATAATTTTTTCCTTCTGTTGATATAGTATTTTGATCATTTATAAAATATGATGTATTCTATTCTCATTTATCTTGGTGTGCCTAGAGCCATCATCTCCAAACAAGTCAGGCACCTATTCTAGATCCCATTACAGCTTAGTTTTCTTAGAGTTTCGTACTTGTCATGTGATCCCTTATTATGGAACAAAGGGGAATTTTGGTACCATATGTTTTTAGGTAGGCATTCTTCTGCCTATCATTATTTTTATATAATGCGGGGTGGGAGTATTAAGAAATAAATGTGAATTATGGGTGAATAATATTCTTAAAATATTAGTAAATAATGTCAAGGAATGGATTATTAAATTATAAATGGTAGGTAATGGAAGATGGTCAATGGTGATCCTTAGTTTTGTATGCTGTATTTTTTTTTATTTTTATGGTTTGTTGTGTCTGTATGCCTTCAAAAAATCAAAATCGTTAGTGGACTCTTCATGTGCACTGCTAATGCTCAGTTTTTATGTGATTATTTGATAAATAATTGTAACAATTAATCTATTTAATCACTTATAAATGGTTTAATAAATGGATTCCCCAATATAAAACATGATCTGTTATCACCCATGTTTTTTAAAGTGGAATTAAGGAACCATCATTGATATTTTGGAATATAATTTTCATAATTGTGTGGTTGTGTGCTATTTTTGGTTGGGTTTTTAACTTTTTGGTGATTGTGTGAAGTTATTGTTGGTCTCCTTGTACGGGTATGGTAGTGGATAGAGGGGTCGACCATGTGAATGGGGAAGGGCATGTCTGTGTAGTGGGGTTGCCTTTGGTGGTGTTTTTCTATGGGAATTGCATATGGGGTGTTATAAAAGATGTGTCAGAATATATGGTTGATAGATTAATTAATTGTGTAATGGATAAAATGGTAGTTAGTGGGACTAAATTTTTTTTGTTGTGAATGATGATTTTTTGTGTAGTTTGACTTCTTCTGTGTAGTGGTTGGGGAATGGGGATGAAATAAAGGGCTGTGTTGTGATTTCATGTTTATAGGTGTAATGGTGGTGGTGCTGTTTTTTAGCAAGGCTATCAGTTCACGTTGTCAGAGGATTGTTGAGTAGGATAACATTGAAGAATGATCATTGGAAGTGGTTGAATGGGTGTTTAGGAAAAGGGGTGTGTGTAGTGGAACTGCATGTTGGTTAATCTCTTTTTACGAATGGTTGTTAAAATAGTTTTCCTTACCTTGTACCCTATATCACTATTTTCCTTGGATGTGTTTATTTGACTTTATTATTCCTTTAATAGTTGTACATATTGTTCTCAGTAGTTGACCCAAGTAGTTTTGGAAATAATTAAATTGGACACCATAATTAATGAATACAAGGTGGGTAATTAAAACGGTGTTATGTTGTAGTTTTGTTTTGTATATTTTTTTTGTTGTTGCAGATATAGGTGTAGAAACAAATTTATTTTTATGTGTCCTGGTTATTTTTTTGAAACATGTAGGATGGGATGATTTCTTTCATACATATATGTATAAATTGTAGTTACTTGTAATTTATATATGTGCCCCACCCTTGTTGAAAATAATTTTCCAAACATCCACCATCTCATGGGGGTTAGTGTCTTCCCAAAAATCAATATGTGAGAATGGATGGTTGTTTATAGAATTTCTTCCTTGCATCATCTTCTGGGTTCTTAACACTCGAGTGTATTCGATAAGCATATAATGACTTGAGGTTTACCATATTCCATGATCCTTTATGCATGTTTTGTTGTGGATGAGGGTCCCAGGTGTTTGTGGGATAGGTTTGTTTCCCAAATGTATTTGGAATGTGGCACAGGTGTCTTCAGACAATTGGTGTGGTTATTGTGGCCCAGGAGTCTGTGGGCATGATGTGTATTGTTGTTATAGAGTAATTATCTGCGGGGGGGGGGTGTTGTGTGTGGTTAGGCTGTGGTGGAGGGACGAAATTTTGTAAGAGTTGTAGTGTCAATATGTTATCCATTAACAATGAGAAGGTAACAAATGGGAAAGTGGTGTGGGGTACACAAATGTTGATGCGCTTAAACTACTACTTTACATGAATTGTGTAATTTTATGAGAATTAATTGGTTAGGATGGGCTGGTTAATACTCCTTGGTAGGTGATTTGAGGTTCTACTATTCTCTCACAAGGTCATTACTATTTTCACCCACTTCTGCATGGGTGAATATAGTTTTTATACTGGGTATAATTTTATACTCACCCTATGATAAAAAACAGTTATTAGCTTTTAGGATGAAGTTGAGGTCCATTTTTGACATTACAAGGTAATGTGTCAGGGCAGTTTTTGTGTTTCGTCAGGGTCTCATTGTTTTGTTAAATTATTTGGTTCTCTTGTTTTACTTTTGTCATTATTTTCATTAAATTAATGCATGGGTTTCATTTTTTATTCCATTATATAGATTTTTTGATATGTTTTGTATTTTTAGAATCATATATCCTGATCATATTTCATTAAAAGGGTAATTCAATTCATTTTATGCAAGATTATGTACCCTTGGAACAAGTATTTACTGTAGATCCTATAGAATGAGGGACTGAGGGGGTTATTATCTCTCATTCATCTCGAATATGGAAGGGTGTAGAACTTTATTGTATATTACCTCATCTTGAAGAAGGAAGGTCATTATAGCATAATAAAAAGGAACGAATCAGTTTTTAATTCAAATTGTTTTTAGGAAAGGTATGTTTGACCCAACCTTATTTATAAAGAACATTTAAAATGATATAATAATTGTATAGATTTATTTTGGTTATATAATATTTGGTATAATTAAATATTCACTATGTAAAAACATTTCTAATCTAAGGACAAGTTAATTTTACATGATCATAATTGGGTTTCTAAAAATATTTCTTTCTTATAAATTAATCAAAGAAAATTTGGTATTTTCATATATAAATATCAATTTTCTAAAAAACCTGTAAAAAGGACTGGGGATGATTTTAGTAGGACTATGAAAAAATTAATGAGTACCGATTCAAAATATAACCTAGATCAATCAAAAATTATATTTAATAATAAGTTTTATAGAAGAGTGATAGGTAGTTTATTGTATCTCACTACATATAGACCATACATAATGTTCCCATTTTGTTTATGTGATAGATTTCATTCACCCCTAACTATTGTCATCATAATGTTGTTAAGAGAGTAAATAGTATATTTATGGAACTGTATTCACTAGTTTATTTTATCCAAATTAGAATTTATTTTATTTATTATATTTGTCTAATTTTGATTGTGGATGGTATAGGTTTGACTGGAAATTAACAATAGGTATGTGAATTTTTCTTGAGAAAATTTTAATTTAATAGAGTTTTAAGAAACATTGATCTGAAAGAACTCTCTATAGTTGAGGATAAATATGTTACTACTGCTATCTAATATTCACAATGTATATGTATAAAACATGCATTATGTGATTTTACAATATTTTTCAAAATGTTCCAATATTGTATGTTAATTAATTTGAAATGCTAATTTCTAATAAACGTCCACATAAAACTATAAGAATATAAATAGATAAAATATTTCATATTCTAAGGGATCATGTAAATTTTTTAGATATTTATATGGAATTTATTCATATTAAAAAACAGTATGATGATATATTTAGTAAGCTTTTATGTTTTTTCAAATTTGAGAAAATAGTTTTTGAATTATGGATTCTAAAACATAACAATCATGTTCAGAATAAATATATTTTGATTGAAATTTAATCTATTATATTTACATGTTTAATATATATAATTGTTAATTTTTATAGAATTTTTATACTCTATAAATTATATAATATTTATAATATTTAAGAGGAATAATATATAAATTATTTACATTTTATATAATTTTTGATATATTTCAAAATGGTTGAGAATTATTTTTAAATAATATTAAATGTTATGTTTTTTAATTTTAAAAAAGTGGGTGTTTATAGAGTTTGAATCTATGAATTAATTTCCAGACAATATTGTTTAGAAAATATACTAATTCCTAACATATATTAAATTTATTATGTTTGAAATATAATAATTTATTTTGTGCAAGTATTAATTTCTACATTGTGTAATGGTACATTAGTAAAATATTAATTTTACATTTATATTCATTAACCATTTCTTCATATATATTAAAGAAATATTGTAATTTTTTAAAAGTGTATTTTAGTTTTGGATTAATTTAAAAAAATATTCAACCATTTATTGACACATGGGAAATCTCTTTAAACACATAGAGGACCATTGGTTGACCCCGTAGGAGAGAATTCCACAAGGACCAACCATAGTGGTATTTGGGTCATGTATTGGACCACATGAGTGGATGAGAGGTTGGTCATAGTTCCCTCAAGGTTCCAATGGGCCTGAATAGCTGTGACATAGTATGCGGTGTCTTGGTGTGTATGTGTTTTGGTTGCTTACCCCTATACTGAATCGAACAATGGGTGGGACCTGTTTGAATGATATAGGAGTGGAACATATCAATTTATTTTCAAAGTAGGATGTGGGTGTGTGGTGTCCTATTCATTTTACCAAATAGTTTATGATCATTTCTACCTCTATTTGAATTGTCTTTTATAGAATATCTGATCAGTGTGGTTGTGGTCTTCAACCTCCAGTGATACACAACCTCATCTGAGATATCCAATTCAACATAACTCATAGTCAAACCACCTCTAATCCACGAAAATCCATTCAAGATCATTATTAATCAATGATCACAAGACACTGAGGCTAAAAATTCTAATGTATTTATTCTATTAATTTCCTAAACCAATATGGTTGAGCTTCTAAGTGAACAGTGGATGAAGGGTTGTACACATTAAGGGAGGATCTCGTTGACAATAGCTTTCTATAGTTGACAGTTGATTGTTTCATCATTCCATAATATTAATTTTAGCTGATTATGACAAAAAATCCTTCCCATTATCGCAGTAGTTATTCTATCTCACATAGAATGAAAAGAAACCTTACTCGTTCCATCAATGGAAACACATCACAATGGAAGTACCATTCTCCAACCAGGGTGGTAGTAGCATTGATCGGCCGTTCAAACTATTCATAGAAGAATCACCACCATAGGAGTATTAATATGACTCGATTCACCAATATTAATAATTTTATACAGATATGTTCATATATTATTCACATATATCTTCATTACCATCCTTTCTTCAAGTCAACATTTCCATGAACTGATATTAGTCATGTGCACCATTGGATATAGTGAAACAACAACAGATGATGGGATGGTAGGTCCTCTTCCTCAATGGTATATATCCGAGAAGTAATTATAAGTCATTCACAATAGAATCTATTGAAACAGTACATAATACAGTAGATTGTTGGTGAAAGAAACACAATGCTACCACCATGAACTCATCAATCTACCATTAGTTTAAATACTTTACAAAAATTTTATTCTTATTATTTACATACTTCAAATTTAAATCATTATTATTATGAAAATTTTATATTCTAAATTTTAATAAATTTATTGACCAGTTGTGTAAAAAATATTTTCATTATGTATAATGGTTATTTACACACATTTAGTAAATTACTTACATGAAATTACGAACCACTGTTTTTTTACTTTTCAATATTATAATAAACTAAAATTTAAATCACATTAAATATTATTTTATTATGAATGATTATTGTATATTATTTTTCTACAAATCCAATTTTTGTTTTATATTGTTATGTTACGTATAAATAAATATTTTAAATATTCATTGATACTCAATGTAAAATTCAAAAACTATGCCAACAGTTAAATTTTATTTTGTAATTGCCTATCTAAATGAATGGATTTATTTTTTCACATGATTTTCCGAGATTATATTTGAGTTAAATAAACCATATTAATCCATTAAATATCATATAAATTGATATAAAATAACTATAGACATGATATCATCTTGAACTAAGAAAACATTCTTGTGATGCACTTTTTTTCTACTCATTCGATCAAGAACCACTCCGACTTCTTATTCTCTACTGAGATCAAAATTGAACTTTTGTTGTTCCATCATCTTTTTTTAATAGTGATATATATCATTGAAAGTAATTTACCTCATAATCAAATATTTCAACTTTTTCTCATTGTATTTATCTCTTGTGCTACATCTTCTGCACTCTGGAACTATATTCTTGACATTTTCGACTCCAGATGGTTGAATCTTAATTTTATCAATGCTCAAAATAAAAAATTCACAGAAATTGATGGAACTTATAAAATTAAGAACCTCTTTCATTCTACGATTGTTAAGATACACCATGTAATATAGTATGATCGAAATTATATTATTCAAAATAATTACTCATTTAATCAAAATGCAGGTCGAATGAGGATCCTAATCTCCATTCTAGAAGATTCCTTAATTAAAAAGGGACATTTCCACAACTAAGTACATGAATTTGTGATCATAATGTGTATAAGGATTAAAGGAAACTTTTTTCAGCCACATTCACTCTAGAGTTGTTATGGAGAGCCCCCCTGGCTGGATGAATCATGATCAATATTGATGGTGCCTCCGAAGGCAATCGGGGACCTCCAGGGTTTGGTTCTATTTTCTGGAATCACTACGGTCAAATCATTGGATGCATCATGGTAAAATATGGCATTTCAACATCAAATGAAGTATAGATGATGGTCCTGATACAAGCCATTTCTTTTTGCAATCTCTTTGGTTGGAATAACATTTGGATCGAATGTGACTCAATAACTATCATCTAAGAAATTTTGAATGGAATAATCCAACTTTCCTGGATAATTACTACCCGCTAGATAGAATGATTCTATTAACATAACGATTTTAACTATATCATCACACATGTGTATCGAGAAGAAAACATAGTTGCAGGTGGTCTGGCCAATATGGGAGTCAATCAGGACATTACTTGGTCTGAAGACCTTCCCACTACTATTCTTTCCTTTCATGAAAAATATTTTAATCTGGTACCATATTTTAGACTCTTGTAATCCTTTTTTAATAATATTTGTGCTTTGGTCATCTTTGAATAAGGAATCAACTTAAAATGAATTTGGTAATTATTCAAAACTGGTTTATGTTGTTCTCATTGAAAAGATTTTCTATTTGTCCTTGTTATTCCACCATCTGAACAGATTTTTTTTAGTTGTGATGCTTGAACAATATTCTAGTCACACACAATGATAGGACCACTATAAAATGATTTATTTGTGCCTCTAGGTATTTTTAAAAGGTAGATACTATAACAAGTTCTCAAACCATTAAATGTGGGTTTCTTAGTGGGTACCCATCTTTTTACCTTATAGGGAATATTTATGAATGGACTATGATCTTGAATGTAAAACCCCATGTTCTAAATAAAATATTTTTTTTATTTATCAGTATTTATATTCAATATTTTTAATAATAAAATAAATATAATAAATATTAAACTATTAATTTGGAAATTTAATTAATGAGGAAATTATAATGAATTTTTTAATAATATTAAAATATAACTTTTGTAAAAATCATTTTATTTTTATTTTTTTATGAAATTAGTATTCAATTTCATATGATTATAAATTAATTATAAAAAATTAGAAATAAATAAATTAGTTATAATAAAACCATTTTTTAATGTGATTTTCATTAATAAATAATAAATGATAATTAAAAATAATATAAAATGATATTGTTTGAGAAAAAATATTTTTTAACTGAATCTAATTAAAATATATATATATTGAATCATAAAATATGATATATTTATTAATAAATTATTTTATTATGTTAATTTATATAAAAAAATTCTTTATTATAAAAATATATATTATTATTTTTGAGTTATGTAAATTATTTATTTAATTTATAAGCATATAAATAAATAATAAATGAAATTATTATTATTTATTCTTAATAGTTTATTATAATGAATTTTAATTTAATTATGAATAGAATATGATAATAATTTTATTAAAAAAACCCATTGAAATTATTTGATAATAAGAAATAAGATAAAAAATTTACTCTAAATTAATAAAATAGAAATGATTATAATTTTGTTAAATACATAACAAAAAAAGTTGTAATAAGGTAATAAGGTATTAGAGTTTTTGACTGTTACTAAATTTAAGAGAGAGAGAGAGAGATAGCATCTTCTTCAAAAGTCTCCACAAGAGGTAGTTTCCATTTCTATTGGTTTCTACATTGGGAGTCGGCTGCAGGATATGAGTCGAGTCACACATTGGTCAAAGCCAATCCAAGGTTTATGAATCTAGATTTGTATATGAGTTCTAGTCGGTTAGAGTTGAGTCTACTGTCTGTTTCCATTCTAATGAGTTTTATTGTGTTTTTAATGATATTTCAGGAATAACTACCCACGATTTTAAAGATCTATCTCAAGTTTTCCCAAATCGATGGTTGCTGTGTTGAAATTTTTTTAGTCATCCAAATCATTTTTGATTTTAGTGTGTAGATTTTATTACATGTCATCTTTACCTATTTTTCTTCTTAGAATGATGTTGGAAAGCACATTCATTTATGTATTCTCAATGTATCAAACCTCTTTTTAAACAAATTTCATTGATACCATTGATCTAGATTATTATTAATCATCATCATTTTTGTTATATGTTGTTTTCAAATTTGTTTGTTATGTTTTAAAAATATTTGTTTTTATTAAATTCATTGAACATATTCGATGAACTGAAATTTATATTATGATATTGTTTTAAAATTTGGTACTTGATATCTTATATTTGTACTACATACCAAATCCATTTATCCGAATGTGGTGAATA
Source organism: Viscum album (assembly GCA_963277665.1). Taxonomy (NCBI): domain Eukaryota; kingdom Viridiplantae; phylum Streptophyta; class Magnoliopsida; order Santalales; family Viscaceae; genus Viscum; species Viscum album. Next base: position 437,106,386 of record OY728161.1, read on the forward strand.
AATATTTATTTATTCATTTTCTCAAATGTTATCAGAGAGTTTTCATGATTTGGTATCTTAAAACACCTATTAGTGATTTTCCTAATTTATCTTCTTGCCATATTCAAATGAAACTATGTTGTGAATAACGACATTAATATATACATCTCAATTATCAACATGCACACAGTTTTAAATGGATCAATAATATCTACACACAAATTGAAATAATACAATATCATAATATTTCTCAGTAAGTGTATAAATAGAGGTGTTGTTGCACAAGGTATGAAATGAAATATCATTTCACTCCCCTTTCTATGAGAGTACAAGTGTTTTAGTAACAAGAATAGGGAAAACAAAGCTTCCTAGAAGTCGTTTGCAATTATCATATTAGAGAAATTATTTATATTTATTTCTAAAGTTTAATTTGTGTATGTAATTAGTTTTGTATGTATTCATAATCATAATAGATTTGAGTATATTTTAAGGGAAACAGTTCAGTTATGGACATTTATTATTAAAAAAATTATATTATTGTAATCATTTTAAACATCACAACAAAACTTATATTGGGATTTGATGATTTGGATAAAATATTTTATTGTAAATTATTTCTTCAAGGGTTTTTTATCACATTAGATAATAATTATGAAAATAATTAATAATTTCATCAAATTATAGAGTGATTATTTTTTTAATAATATGATTTAGGTTCTAGGAAATTAATTTTTTATCCAAAACACTAGTATAATATATTTTTTATATGATTAAATTTTTTAATGGAATTTTTTATTATGTTTTCAATATATTAGTATTCTAAATGTTCCTTCATAAATATTTGTATTGTTTTCATCAATGATTGCTATTTTTTATGAAAAGTGTATACAAATTCAAAGATTTCGTTTATTTGATATGACCATAATATGAAATACATGACATATCATGCATGACCCAATTTAGTTATACATATATTCACAAAGGAAAAATAATTTGTGTTGGAAAAAAATTTTGGATTTTTTTTTCTGAGATTAATGAATCAAAATGTCTATATAAATTTAACAATTCATTCATTAACATTATATATGATTATTAGATTACAAATGTTGAGAAAAATTGTTCTTCTAAATTATAATGTGTTTTATTAATTATGTTATCAGTTTTAATCTAATTACATGTATATACGAATATTTCATTAATATTTTTCATGCTTAATAACCCGGAAAAATTGCATATTTATGTAATGAAATAATGAAATATTTTTATAATATCCGGCACTTAAATGTTGTAAATAGGGATTAGGATTGTAATGTGAACCCATCCCTCAACAAGTGTGTAGGACCATGATATCCTTTAATGATTCAAGTTTCCATAATGTTTTTTTTTTCAATAGATGGTGTAATTGTTTTCTAAAAAATCAGTATAATATACTCAAATAAATTCATATTCGTATGTTATTTCAAAAGTGTTATATTATTTTAATGGTATGAAATTTAAATTATGTTTTCAAATTCTATTTTGAAAAGTATTTTTATGTTGTTATCTAAATAATTTTCAAAATAATTTCTTAATGTTATTTTCAATGTAACGTTTTTGAAATTGTATTTCATCTATTTAAAATTCCTTTCATAGATATTGAATGATCAACCTTAGTTTTTAAATGTTCTTCATAGGTATAAAAGATTATATAATTCAAAAGAACTAATTTTGGAGTTTTCTCACATGGAAGCGCAGTATGAATTTGTTTTAGTATCATTCATATATCTTAAATTTAATGTGTTGAGTAATCAAACAAAATTTAGACTGGTAAAAGGTATTATATTTTGATTATTAGTATGAAATTTTTTAGATACTATTATAAAAAAAATTACACAGTATTTTTATATACTATTTCTGGAAGCACATACATCAGATATAATAATCGGGGTTAGAGAAATGGTCAAAATAAATTTATGGATTATATATTGTATTTTGAGGAAATCATATGTTTGTTTTAAAAGATTCATTATATTGTTATGTCCCCATTTAAATTATTTAATTTTGAGGATTAAGATTCAGAATTTTCTTATGTACAACAAACAAAATTACATGGTACAATTACATTTAGGGGGAGAATGTAACACCTTGGGTTTTAAAATAAAGTGTATTTTATTTTATTACTTTTTGTATTCAATTATGTAAAAAATAATTATAAATGTAATATTATATTATTAATTTGGTAATTAAGAAAATGGGGTAATCATAATGAATATTTTAAATAATATTAAAACAATTATTTTCTTAATATGGTTTAATTTTTATTTTTTTATCAAATTAAGATTCTATTTTAATTGTTTATAAGCATATTATTATTATTTATCAATAAAAAAATTCGTTATAATAAGATAATTTTTTATGATGTTTTTATTAATAAATGATAATTAATATTTATAAATAATATAAAAGCATATTTTTTGCGAATTAATATTTTCTAAATGAAAATAATTAAAAGTAAAATATGTTAATTTATAAAATATGATATATGTATTAATCTAATATAATATTAGGTTTATTTATATAATTTTCTTATTTCATAAATATATATATATATATATATTATTGAGTTATATGTAATATTTAATTATTTTATAAAAATAAAAATAAATAATAATTGAAATTTTCATTATTTGTTATTTACATTTTATTATATATAATTTAAATATAATTCGAATTGAAATATAAAAATAATTTTATTAATTAAATCATAGAAATAATTATATAGATTGAAATAAAATAAATATGATAAACTTAATTATTAAAATTTAAAATGAACATATTTTTATTAAATATTTAACCACTAAAAAATGATAATACGAAAATCATGTATTAGGGTTTCTGAGTGAGGATGAATTTAAAAGATATCTTCTTCTTCATAAGACTCCATAAGTAGAGGATTCCATTTCAGTTGGTTTTATCTTTGGGAGTAGACCGTATGAGATGAGTTCTTCAACGTATTGGTTAAATCTGATCATGTATTTCCACATCTTGATCTGTTTATGGGTTGAGAAATTTGGAAGGGAGTCTTAAGTTCATTTCCTATTGGATCTGTTATTTGATGTAAAAAATGTTATTTTAGGGGAAAAATTATTATTTTGGAGATCTACCTTGCGTTGTACTGAATCGCAATTAGGATATTTCTATTTCGTTTTGTCAACCTTATCATATATGATTTTAGTGCTAAGGTTTCATCACCTTTCAATTTCTCATTGTTTTCTTCTTCTCAAGATGTTGGATGTCATTTTCATGTATGTGAGTTCAATGAAACAAACAAAATTTTAAACTAGTTACATTGATAAATTCAATCTATCTTATTATTAATCATCTTCATTTTGGGAATACATTGTTTTTTAATCTATTTTAAATGCTATTCAAATTTGAGTTTCAATTAAATTCATTACACTTATCTGATTCATGGAATTTTTTATTCCATGGCTGTTTTATCCTTTGATATTTAAATCTTGAATTTTACTACAAGAAAAATACATATATAAAAAAAAATTTGTAAACATTTATATATTATTTTTCTCATTTTTTTATCAAATATTTTTCATGATATGCTATCTTAAAATTCCAATAACTGCATTGCCTATTTTTTTTCATTTTTTAATTTATTTAAAGTATGTTGTGAATGAAGACATTCATATATAAAACATAATTATTATCTTGAATAATAATATAAAAAGATTAATAAGTTATCCACATAAGCTGAAATAATATAATTTCATAATCAGTCTCTCTAAATGTATAAATAGGGGGTTTTTTGCATGATGAATAAAAGGTATCAGCCCTCCCATACCTTTTCTATGAGAGTATAAGTTCTTTAGCTACAACAATAGGAGGATGAACGGTTGGAGGAAGTTCTACAATTATCATTTAATGGAAATTATTTTTCCTTATTTAAAACATTTAATTTGATAAATGATTTATTTATTTTATGATTTCATAAATATAATGGAATTTAATATATTTTTTGGGAAACATTTCAGTTTTAGAAATTTATTGATTGAATAATTATAATATTGTAATGATTTTAAGCATTGTAAAAAAATTATATTGGTAATTGATGATTAATATTTAATATTTTATTTTAAAATATTATTTCAAAAGTTTATTATCCTAATAGATAATAATTAAGGAAATAATTATATAATTTCATTAATCTAGGTAGTTATTATTTATTTTTTATTATATTATATATTCTGAGAAATTTTTTATATTTTCAAAAAAAAATGTTTATAATATATGTTTTTTAATTAATAAATTATTTAAGGGAATTATTTTACAATTTTTTTAATTCATTTGTATTCTAATGATTCACTCATAAATCTATGTATTGATATCATATAAGACTTATAATTTCTTGTGGAATATGTATATGAAATCAGGTATTTTACTCTTATATTAGCACCATAATTTACAATACATGAAATATCATACATGATTTAATTTAATTATATATGTATTTTTTATGGTAAAAATATTATTTTCATAGTAAGCTAATTTTCAATTTGTTTTTAGTAGTTTAATGATTAAAAATGATTTTAAAATGTTAATAAATCCGGTGTTCAAATTCTATGATATTATGAGACATCCAATAGTGGAAAACTCCGTTTTCTCCTAAATATAATGTATTTTTTAATTATTTTCTAATATAAAATATATTAAAAAATATATTGGAATATGTTATAAATATTTTTAAAATAGAAAGCCTAGTGAAAAATGAATTTGTACAAAATGAAATCATAAAATATTTACATAAAATATGGCACCTAAATGTTTTAAATATGTAAAGGAATGGTATAATGATCCCATCCCACAATAAGTGTGTGTGTGTACAAGATAACCTTCAATGTTTTAATTTACCACAATGATTATTTTAAAATGTTTGCGTAATGTTTTCTAAAAAATTAATGGATTATATTAGAAATAATTTCATTACATAAGTAATTTCAAAAGTGGTATATTATTATAAATGTACGTAATTTAATGTATGTTTTCAAAGGCAATTTTCAATTTTTTATTTTATTATCAAATTAATTTTTAATGAATTTCTCAATGTTCATTTCAAATAAATATTTTGTTAAGGGTATTTCAATGATTTTAAAACCCCTTACTCGGAAATTGAATGATGACCGTTCGTTTTTAAATTTTATTCACATGTATCTTAGAAAAACTATCTCAGACGTCGTTGTTTGGGATTTTGAACAAAAGGAAGCATAATAAGAATTTGTTTTTTTGAATGATGAAAAAATTATGGTTTTTTCAATCCCTATAGTACCAAAACAGGTAAGATGTACTAGATTGTGTTTACTTTTATGTAGTTGATCAGTTACTTTTATAAAAATATTACATCATTTTTATTTACTGATTCCAGAAACATGGAATCACAATGTCATATTGGAGATCATAAAAACACAAATTTTTTTTGTTATTATCATAAATTTATACTGTACAGTGAATCATGAATAAAACACATGAAGACGTTTTATTTATTAACTCTAACTGAGTTTTTTCATTAAATATGTACCAAATATTCAACCCCCTCCAGTTTTTAGATTCATCACATTAGATCCATCACCAGAAAGTCCATTTTAACAACCACTAATGCATGTCCAATTGTCTACCAATATTAATTAAAGGACCCTTAAAATCCTTTTCATGTTTTACAGACTTTGGTGAAGGAATTCCAGAATTATGAAATAAAATAGAAAATTTACATAACATAAGAGATATGATTGGAGTTTTAGGTGTAATATAAATCATATATTAGTTTCCATAAGGGTAGGTGGATAACATAAAAGTGTGAATGTGAAACTCACCCTCTCAATAATTTTATTTATGAAGGATCCCAAAAAGGGTTTATGTGTCGAGACTCAAAGTATTGGACTAGTTATATATCTCCAACAACAAGTGGTGTTAGAGAAATGTCGTATACTATTTGGGTTTTTGATTCTCCAAACTCATTTGAGAATCATAATTATGGCTTATGTTGGTCAATATAGATCAATGGTCATGCCTTGTATCGAAAGTATTCTGGATAAATGCGGGAATGTATCGTCTCCTGATAGAGAGGGATACAATGGTGTAAGTGAAATAATATTTGTATAACATGTATTATTGGTGAAGAAAAAATAATATTGTATGGTCATTGGAAGGTGGGGAGGAATTTGTGGTGCAAATGTAATCCCAAATCATTTTACCAATAGAGTGGTGGATAACATATTATTTTGGTCTCGATACTCCACCTATCACCAATTGGTTTTATGATTGATGTATATAATGGAATATCTATTGGTCTTGGAAGGATTGGGACATCATATAATATATTTTTCTCATTTTTGTTATCTTTTCATGACATTTTTACTTTTTATATATTTTAATTTTTTGTTCAATTATTTTTATTATTTGTTTGATTTATTAAATATTGTTTATGAGATCATTGTTTATATTTAAATAATATTTTTTTTTGATATAAATCTTTTCATTCAAAAAATAATAATAATTATTATTATAAATTAATAAATTTTAAATAATTGTGAAATAATGGTGTCAAAAATTTATTTTCTAGAATATAATTTTCAATATGAAGATTCATATATTTTTATTTAACCTCCTCCATTTTACATTCCACAATTCAATAAATTATTATATTTTGTCTTTCATTACCATGAAATCCCCTATGTTGAATGTCTTCTGATAATCGTTGGATAAATAATAATTATAACAATTTAATTATACAAAAAAATAAATTCCCCTACTTATTAATATATAATAATAATATTATTATTTTTATCCCAGTAATTAATGAAAATTTAGGTGTTGTAGTAATTAATTCCTAGATGAATAAATAAAAACCAATATTTGATTTTCATGTTTATTATGCACCTCCACTTATTTGGGTCCACATCTGCTTCAAAAAAATCCACCTGCACTCATCTATCATAGTTAAAGGTGTTCTCATCATCATCCTGGACGAAAGAAGAAATCAATATGTAATATGGGGACCATGGAATCAATCTAGTTGATGTTTTGATTTAAAATAACAATTTAAAAAAAATAAAATTAATGATATATTCAATAAGGGTTTTTAGAGTTGAGGTAGGTATTCTTAATGAAAAATTAATTTTAATTTATTTTAAGGTGGAAGACGAATATTGTAGATATCTTGATTATGATTAAGTTATTTCCTAGAAAACTCGATGTTGGTTCTAAAATAGACTCCTACATGGGATGATGATGTTCATTCTCAATTACAATCTAGGTTGGTCTAGTAGGAAAAAATTCCCAATCATTTTCCACATAAAATAAAATAATAATAATAATAAATTTTTGAAATATATAGATTTGGGAACTATTTCACATCTACCAATGAGACTGAGGCTTTTTCCTAGATGGGTGGGTGTTATACGATATTAATTTGAGGAATATATCTGGAGAATATTACACAATATATCAACCAACTTATTATATTATAAGAGTGTATTAAACAACAACAATTTCTAGTTTTCAATATGGTATCGAGACAAAACTTTTCAAGTACTTAATAACTACTATAATATTTACAATGAAACATTATTGATAATATATGATTATTCATAATAAAATCTTAATAAATAATAATTAGTTAATATTATTATAAATATTAACTAAAAAAGTCATAGTAATGAATACAAATAATTTACTTAGTGTCTCAAAAACTAAAATTAAGAATATAATTTTTTTTTCAATGTCACAATTGATTATAAAAATAAAAATAAAAATATTATTATTTATAGTATCTAATAATGAATATAAAATATATAATTCATAATATAATTGATTATATATATATATATATTTAGAATGGATAATAATATAATCAATATTAGCTAGACTATTATAATATAGGTAAAAATAATATTAATAAGAAGACTATTATTTTTTTTGTCCTATTGTATTTTCTTTTGTTAATTATATTTGTGAATAATATAATTATTTTGATAATTAATTAAATATGGTTACATACACTCAAAAATATAATTAAAATACAAGCGTCCGGTGACTTTATTAATTCATATATTAATTATTACTTAATTTGGACATTTAATACATTTATAAATATAATATATTTATTATAGTTAATAATGCAATTATTAACATTGTATAGACTACTATAAAATTATTAATGTAATCAATGATATAAATAAAACTAGTAATTATGTTTATAATTCAATTTTCAATAATGATAAAAAAATAGTATATTTAATGATTTATATAATAAGAAATAAAAACAATCATGAAATTGATAATAATTATAATAATAATGTAAATAATAATTTCATACCTAATAATATTTTTTAACATAAACTTTTTAATGTTTTAATGATATTTATTAATCGATAATGTTTGTGTTATGAAAATTAATTTTATATATTATATTTATCAATAAAAAATATTATTATTATTAATTATTGAACGTTATATATGAATATATATAAAAAGAAAATTGAGACCACCAGGTATGTGACCATGGATAATTACATCATAATAATACTGTAATGATAATAAGTAATTAATAATAATGAATGACTTAAAATAAATTCATGATAATAAAGCCATGAAAATAGTCATGATAATGAATTCATTATAATAAAATCATATATAATAAATAAATTCATGATAATATTGTCATGATAATTATCATTTATAAATGTGCTAATAAACATAATGATTTTATTATTTATAAATAATAATGAAATGATTAATAACGATTTACACAATTATATTATTATTAAATATTTTTTAATTACTATATAATATTAACCTTTATCACTATAATAATAATAGGAACAATATAAATAATTATTATTATAAACTTTTTCAAATAGTTATCATTTATAATCCATATCTTAATTATTTTATTATTATAATTTCATATAATAACATGACAAATTAATATTTTATACTACTTATTTTTGTGACATTATTTGTATTTTTAGTTATTTTATATATCTTAATATCATGTATTAAATGTTATTAGGAATCCAATCCTAATTACTTTTTTATATGATTTTAATGATACATAATTCTATAAATTCATAAATTATATGTTTTGAAATTAAATGGTTTATGTATCTTGTTTTGTTGTCTATTTATTATGTCGATAAAATAATTTTTTTAATAATTTTGTTTATATTTATGAAGACTATTTTACCATGGATTCCGAGATCTAAATCCATGAACAAATCATTTATATAAAAAACATAAATCGAGCTATGGATAGATAGGGAAATTGTGGTCTAACAAAGCATGGAATTCCCAAAATAGTGAAATAAAGAGATCAATTTCTATCACTCCCTCTAAAACATAGAATTTTTTGATGTTGACATCTACACCTAGGATTTAGACCTATCTACCATGATTATTTACTTTATGGTAGTGCGAACATAACCTTCAATAGAAAGTATATGTTTTCCTCTAGAATGTCGAATCTCCTATATTTTGACGAAATATACTAAACACCCAAGTCTTAATTTTGTTGATAACAAACATTAATATCTATTAATGAAAATTTCAAGAATATAGATAATCCCTATAGCCAAAAATATCAAATGAAAATTTTTACGAGGTAATTCACATCTATGTATCATACCATTTTTCCTTTTCATTATTATTAAAATGTGGCTAATATTAACTCTTTAATCCCTAAGAGGTGATTTGAAAATTTTTCCTATATGGTTTTAATTCATCAACCAAGGCCTTTCAAATATTTTTCTATGTAATTATAATTCAGTTGTTAAAATGAGATTTGTAATACCATTCTATATTTTCCATTACATCAGAACCCAACATTAAAGGTGGGATACTGATGATGGAATTACATATAGATTAAGTGCATTATCCAAAGTATACTCCGCATATATAAATTCCCCAACATACATTACCCAATTATTCCATCAAAGATAAATTAGAAGTGTCGTATCCTTCATATGTGATGCCACCACATATGAGGAATTCATATTAGTTTAAAATTGGATTCACTCAAAATGCATAATATTTATCCACATAAGAGATATGTTTTGAATTATACTTTTGTATGAAGGATTACCAAATCCATAATTTTCTTTACGAATGTCAAAACTAGTTTCTAAGGAACCATTAGAACATGTTGTCTTTTGATCAATCACCTTACCCTTTCTACAATTATTCAAATGGGATGACTTCACAATAGTCTACTCATCCTCAATTCCCATTACATTGGAATCCCAGAATTAAGACTTTGCAAGCTACCAATCATCGTCTTAAATATCAATTTTAACTAATCATTCTCCCAAATTAGCCATCTGAAATTGATGGCTTTTTAAACCAGGAATGATTACTCAAGATTAAAAACCTAATTCGTATCATCTATTCAGGAAACTAGAATAGTCCATGCATATTTATTTCCATGTACCTATATAAAAATCCTATATTGAATAAAATTTTCATAAAAAAAATTCATCTTTTGTCCTTTTATATACTTAAGAAGTCCTAACATTATTAGGATGATCCACTTCATATGTAATCTGAGAAACACGGTCAACTATAGTATAAATTTATTTAATAATTCATTGTGATGTTTCCCTAACTATACCATTATATATATCATGTATGTAATTATTTATAATGAAATTTTCATTATGTCAAGAGTCAGATAGTGTCCTCCCACCATGATGAGCTTAAGCTGAGGTACACATCATTTTAGAGAAATTCATATCATTCCAACTCCATCTCATGATTGGTTTTTTATATTATAGACATCCTCCTTGTGTACATTCAAGGAGTGTATTGAGATAATTATATCCCTCCTACAATTTTTAATGACATTCCTAATGAATTTACATGCCAAAAAATATTGAGTAACTTTTTAATATCCAATTATCAATTCAAACTCATAACATTTCATAAATAAGATAACATTTTTAACTTAAATAAAGAATAAATCCACCTCAATTGGAAGATGTGTGTAAATATAAAGACATGAATTTTCTATTTCATGACACACCTTGATTGGGACTCATATAGACAAACAAACAACCTATAAGGTTCTGGGATTCCAAATAACTAACTTGAGCATGAAGACTACAACCCAAAACTGAATAGTTGTATTTATAACCTCTAGGAGGTTTAAATTTTGATCCCATTACTATATGTAAAAGAGCTATGGATTAATTTAAACCAATCCAAGTCCATATGTTATTATTTTTAGTTCCTAAAAGGGGAATATTTAGTGATTGAAACATCTTTATATATACCCACGTTTCTAATATGTCAAACCCCATAAAATTGAGTGATGAAGGACAAGATCATCCATTTTCCATTGTTTGTAACACTTCAAATGATTAAAATATGAAATAGTAGAACTCATTCTCAAATCGACATGTTCATCAGTGGATTCATGTTTTGAAATGACATTAATGACTTCCCTCTTGTTACAAATTTTACATATAATAAATAATTGATTATAAAAATTTACACATTAAAATATTTATACTGATATTTATTATTTTTATATTATTTTAAACATTATTATTGTAACTATTATAAATATTTTAAAAAATAATTAATATTTAATGAAAACGTAAATACTAATATTTAATAACAATTTCATAAATAATAAATTTTAATAAAAATGCAACTATAAATTACTAATACATAATACCAAAAATAAATTCATTTATAATTATTCATTATGGGTTAATTCAATGTTTCAAATTTCATTTATATTATATTTATACATTATATATTATATTCTATAAAAATCACTTATATGGTTAATTACTATGAATCAATTAGGTTTCTAGGAATGATAAAGAAATCAATATTATAAATATACATTAAATAAATATTTTAAGAACTAATAATCCTATAAAAATAATAAAAATTTAAATAATATTTATTTAAAAATATTGAAAATAATTTAAATTATACAATGCTCTATTATTTCAAAATTTATGCATTTATACTTATTTTTATTAATATAGATTTTATTTTATTTTCTATATTATTCATTTTTAATTACATTAAGTTAAATATTTTAACTCCTCATTATTTATCATCTTTTTACATTATTTATTTGAGAGACAGATGTGTTTAGAGAAGGCTGAATGAGGGTTCAATGGTGTTTGGATCTATATTTCTTCTAAAGAAAGTTATTCTAATGCGAAAAATCCTTCACAAATTGGAGGATATTGATTCATGATCTCATGTTTCGTATAGAATTAATGTACCAAATAATCTGTTTATGAAAATAAATTATTCCAGGCTTGGAAGAATTGCATCATGAGGTGATAAGAAATTGTGCATATGTTCATTGGCTGTGGATTTGGAGGAATTCATTGCATGAATTTACTTCACATCCTAAACATGAGATCCTAATAAAAAAACATCATGTTAATATGTATTTCATGACATGAATATATTATGTTATATATTTTTTATAAGTTTCAGATCTCTCCAAAATTCTATTATTTCCCTTGGTTTTTAGCAATCCCTTGGATTTCTTGGGGAATTTCTAGATCACCATTCAGAAATTTTTATCATTATCTTTTTTATATTTATATTTGTTGATACACTTTGACTAAATCCCCTCTTCATCCTTGATTTGTCTAATTTTTTGTTTGGACTTCCCATTTATGATGTTTTTTTTCTGAAATTGGTTGTGAAGAGCTTTTGATGATTATTTTAGGTAACTCAAATTAATTAGTGGCTTTATCACACGGTAGTCTTCTTATGTATGTTTCTCATTTTTCATGTGGTATAAAACTTTAGTACAAGAATCATTGAGGTACCAAGTCTATATTCTCTCCCTATTTATGTTCATCTCTATGGTTTTCTTGCAATTCCCTTCCATTGGTTGGATAGTAAGGGTTGGTTTAATAAAGATAATCAATTGACATAATTGTAATTGATCGGAATGGGGAGAAATCATTTGTATTTCTGATTTTTATTATATTGTTGATTATAAATGTTGGTTTCTGTTTTATAAAATCATAGTTATTAGGGGTCTTTCTTGTGGTGTATTTTATATGCTTATAGAAACACTTTTTGTGTAATACGAGATGTACTGTTAAGTGTTAATGATCTTTTTATAATTATGTGGTGACTGTGTTTACCCTATATTATCTTATGCGCTGATAGTGACAATTTTATTGGGTGTGAATGTGTTTGGAGCTGTAATGGTTTGTTGGTATGGGATGTTATATGTGATGGGGTTTAGTGGTTCAGATGTGTGGTTGTTATGGGGATATTTTTATATTGTGGAGATATGTCTCTAAATATGTTATTTTATCCTAGTTGTCGATAAGATATGGGTGGGTTGTTATATTGTATGGTTATTTTAGTTAAATAGGTAGACATGGGAAGAATTGAAATGATAAAATTTGAAAATATATGTGGCGATATATGAAAATCATGGCCTATATTTGTAGATTATAATGGGATGAAATTGTTTTGTGTTATGTGGGTTAAATGTTTTGAACATTAAATAAACAGTATTTTTTAATATGAAATTAATTAATTATGGTGTTGTATTTAGTGGGAGATCATTAATTCATGGAATGATATAACATTTAAAAGAATGTGCAAATTGTGTGGTTATGTATATTGACAATGTTGTGTGATGCATTTTGTGGGGGAGAGGCAGTAATAGATGTTGTATATTGTCGTGAAATTATTATAAATCATTTTAGTATAGTTGATGTCAACCCTTATGTTGAGTAATGTCTAATATTTCTATCTCATGTATTTTCATCAAATTTATAAACATGCCCTTATCAATTTGGAAAAAAAATTCCAACAACCATGTGTTTTGTGATCTAGGAATATTCTCTAACATCTCAGATAGTGGTCAATCAAATGCCCATCTACCCAATTTTCTATCTCTTTGATTAGCAGTACTTATGGTCGGGGTTGGTGATGTAGATTACCCAATTATCACAAATGATGTTGTTGGAAATTAACTATTGGCTGATATGGGTTGGTTTTGGAACATACCCATTGGTGACAGGGATGTGACATGTGGGGACAGTGATGTGTGGTGGGAGGAGGGAACATGGTTTATTTCCAATGAGTTCATGATACCCTACTACCCTAGTTAGAAAAATTGTCTATGTTGTGATGATACTTGTTTCTATAATTATATATTATACCTAATGGGTGGTTTGGATAGCTATGTAATTCTCTCAACCTACACAAAATATTGAATAATTTATGATGAGTTATATATTAAAGGGATGGTAGCACAAGACGTCTTACATTATTTTGTGAGAGTAGAAAGTTTGTGGGTATTTGGTTGTGGTGTGATTTTGTTTATGTTAATTGGAAACTATGTTACTATAATGGAGGAGTTATTTTTTATGAATTTTATTATGAAGTTGGGTTTTTTTGACCTGCTTAGATGTATGCTAGTTCTTCTATTTATTTACTAGAACAATATGTATACTATTTTCGCATTTTCACTTGAGATATTAGATATGATTCTACATAGTATATGTTTTATTATCCACTATGTAAATAAAAATATTATTATGTGATTACTAGAGGATTTTAGGGACCCACTAGGAAAACATTAGAATGGATATTGAAGCTAATACTAATTTTCCTTCATAAGAATTTTCTTATGGGTATTTACATAAAAAATTTAATCATTATTTATTAACATTATTCGTTCATCACAGGGTGGGTTTTATTACATTTATATTATTTGTTCAAATTTTTTCATCATTGTTTATTCTCTATCACGATCCATATTATATTTTTAGATTAATTCATTTCATAATAGATATGGTTCCACCCATAGAGATACTCACCATCATGGGAACTGTTGGAGTTAGGACAGGGGGTTTTTATCGTTATTCCATCATTTTCAGTCCTAGAGGGAGATCATTGGAGGGAGGGGGTCTTTGATGATTTCTTGAATTGGTATGGAAACTAATCTAGTTCATCTTAGTGTACGAAATAATATTTGGAGACCATACTAGTGGAAATAAGGACCTTTTTAGATATAGTTTTAATTAATTTTGACATCAATGAATATTTAAATTTGTTATGTGGGATGTTGTAAATAATAATATATCATATTTATGAAAAAATGATGATTTAAATAATTTTTGGTTGATTTTTTTAATACTATTTATTTAAAATTTTTTGTGAAAAAGGTTCTTCAATGTATGTTCTTTGAAATAACCAACAAGAAGAAACATTTTCATGTTGTTTAATTGATATCTTCTGTGAAATATAGAGATAATTTTCCCTTCTCTTCCATTGTATAAATATATGATGTTAGTGGTCCATATAACATGTAATATAAGTCCCTTATTCTATAACTGACGTAAAATATCAATTGAAAACCCTTCTTCAATGATGTGTTTATAAAATTACTAATGAGGAATTTCATTTTTCATGTCGGTTATTTGATAAGAAACATGAAAAAATTGTTTTTATAAAGTATTGTTAATGATTTCCACCCTCCCGAGAAAATACTAAATGAAACTACAAGAAAACCCGAGAACTACTAAACCAACAAGAAAAATATTAAAACAAATAAAATTTCAAATTTCATGTTTACTATTTAGATTACTGAAAAATTAAATTTCAATGAAACATGTAAAATTAATCAACAATTAATTTTGTATGTTCCTTGACATATATGAAATATATGGTCCATGATCATAAAATAACTATAATTTACAGTGAAATCCATTAACTCATATGTATTTTGAATAAAATTAATTAGATTCCATGGAAAATCATACAATGAAATATAATATAATTTAACGTTGTAACCAACCAAATTTCAGAATCTTCCAATATATATCTTAAAATTTTGTTTTCAACATATTTTACTACTTCATCTTTATGAAATTTCTATTTTATAGAATTTATCAATTCTAAATAACATTTATAAGTAATATATATTAAAATTTTAGAAATTGTAAATTAAAATTATCCTTTTTTATATATATTTGATCTTTTATCTCTTATTTCATGTTGTGTATCTAAATAACATCCATGCCTACTTTCAGAATATTATGTAAAAAATAAATTAATGTCATTAAAATATATAAAATCATAAAAATTCTCAAACTGAGATGTTCAATAAATTAATAATATATTCTAACACTTTCCCTAGATCTGGCATACCTAGTAAAGTTCATTTTCTATTGTATGGAAATACCCAAAATCCAAGGGACAGTAATATATATGAAAATTTTAATATGAGTGGTTTTTTTTTGTTAAGAGATATCAAATAGTTGGTGAGAAACTTTGTTTCATACTCTTGATGATTAAGGAACATGCAATAATGAATAATTTCATTTTTTTGAAATCTTCTACAACAAATAAAATTTATTTCTACATGTATAATTTTCAGTGATATAGTTGGATCAACTTATGAAACTATCTCTGTATAACTGTAAACATGTCTTATTCTAAAGCAATGATCTTTTCCTCCAACATCACATTAATATCTTGAACCCTAGATTCTATATATTCTATATTTTTAAATGTCATCCCATAAAAAAATAATGTAAACATATTACAATCCTCTAAGATACAAATCTAAAATCTTCTATAAGATATTGAAATTTTTTTTCTTATCCGATCCATCTTTATTTTTTTCAAGTCTTGTAGGGGGAACATGGTTTAACATATAATTATCCTGAAGACTCAACTATTAGTTTTTGAAGCTTTTCCTCCTAAAATTTCTCTTTTAGTAACATATACCCTCTCTGAGATAATGTCTGAGGATATACATATCATTACTGGATCTCCTGATGAGATATCCTCAATTTATGTAAATTAATAATTAAAAAATGATAAATGTAATCATTTATATAAAAACTATCTAATTTGTAACATTGATTATACTGAAAATATTTCTCCTTTTCCTTAGTAAAAAAATTAATTCCATGTATTTCATCAAAAAATGGATATATATGACTTGAATTCTCATGTTTTTTATCTCCAAAATTGAATCTGATAATGTGTAGGATTAAAACCATTCACTCTCCCAGTGGAAAATGATAATAATTTTTTTGAATCCCCAAATATTAGGTATATCGCATTTCCTATGATAATAAGGCTAAACCATATATTAATATAATCTGTACAATATATGTAAAACAATAACAAATAAGCCTTCCAAAATAGTCCCACAGAAGATAGATAGTGTCACATTATCAACCCTTCACTAATTATATATAAGAATACAGAATTTACTTTTATCCTTCAATGATATAATTTTTTTGAAATGTTTAGCATATGGATCACTTTTAGTTTCATGGTAATCAATGTCATCTATTGTCATCTGTTATTGAAAATTGGAAACTGATAATTTTTGTAAATCATTGATGATAAATTTACACATCTTAAAACTAATTTCCCCAATATAAGTTGATGTATCTTATGAAAAAGGATGGCGAGACTTCATCAATAGGATAATGTGTTCATTCCTCCATTTAGGTATGAGCAAAATCATCTCTATTATTATCTGGTGGATAAACTATATGTTCTTTTATTATCCTACAAATTATTTCAAAAAAATTAACTAGTAAAAAAATACCAATAAAACTATGACTTTCAGATGTGAAATTAAATATAAAAAACAGTAAAGTAAATTGGACATGACACAGTTTTATTCATATTTTATATAGTCAACTAAAATTTAAACCATAGTAATTCATGATGATATGACATTAACAAATGTAATAATATTCAAAATGTATTGTGATGATAGGAAAACGGGTTCAACCGATTAAATAATTTTGAATATTTTTTTGAATATATTATTCTCCAATATTATATTTTTTATTTTTCACATTTAATTTTAAATTATATATTTTATCAAAATAAATTAATAGATATAATACATAATGTAAAAAATTTTTAAATAAAAAAATATATTAAAAATTTATCTTGTCAGTTATATTACATTTCTAATAAAGAAAATAATTTTAAAATATCTAATATTTTATGAAATTTTATAATGTAAACCAATTTTTTATATGTATTATTAAGAATTTACTAAAAGATTATTTTACCAAATATATTCATTATGATCATTCTGTATGGAACAAACCATGTCCTACTTTTTCCCATCAATATTACATGTTAATCATTCATTAGAAGTTGGTATCTCAGATAAATAAGCAACTTTGTCAATTTTATAATCACCAAAATACTATTTTTAATTTAAAAAATATAACAATACATATCATATTGATCAAGAACATAAAAATTTGTATTTCATGTGTCTCTATGAGTAATGCCTCAGCTCTGTATTCCCATGTATTTACATTAACAATCGTCATTCCAATAACATAGTGTATAAAACTATTGATACTAATAAACCATTAGAAAAATCACTGTAAAAAATTAATTATAATAAATTAAAAATGTAATATTTATTCAATGACTCCAAAATATTAAATTGAAATAACTACTGAATTATTGTTTTTGTAACTCTAAAAATGCATTCCTTTTGTGAACACCAATAAAAAATATTTTCAACTGCACTTCTGATGTCCGGATCATTCATATTTAATTCATATATATTAACATCATACTTTGACAATGTTATAAAAATTAAAATAATACCAAAAATTTACAATCAAATTTTTTCAGAAGAATCGGATTTACCAACTATGATTTCATTAATCGATCAGAAAATTGTTTTGTTATTCTCATTCAAACTCCACATATCTTTATTCTTTGGATAAAATAGTTTCAAAACATCAATATGAATTGTTATATATGGATGTGTATCATCCATGTAATTTAGGATGTATATATTTACAAAATTTAGCTTTTCTCATGTAAATGATTTTACATTCGAGAAATGTTTAACCTTTCTCCCATAAAATACACATTCATAGAGAGATGTAGGCAAACTGATTTTATCCACTCTAGACAACATGTTTGTAAAAAACTCAGAAAACCAATTCAGAAATATACTTCTCAATAATGTGGGATTCAGGTCGATATGGATTCTTAATAAGCCCCTTTAATATCTACATGTAACATTCAAATGAATATATCAAACATACACGTACTGGTCCAAAAAGCAATATTTTTCCCACCAAATGTACCATTAAATTTACCATGATATAAAAAAAGGACTGAGGAAAACAATTTTCCAATTTCAAAGAGCTTATGTATTTATACATGAAATTGAACATTTAATTCAAACCAATCACCATATTATAAATTTAACTGAAATAATATCCCACCTTTATTATAGTCATTCATTAACTAGTGGGAAATATTCCCTGATGTAAAACTAGAAGGATTTATTGAATAATGACGTCACAATCATGATATTTCATACCTATAAAAATTAAATACATTATATTCATAAGTTTTATTTCATGTCACTTATTATCTTGAGGCACACAATCACCATTAATACACCTAGAAAAGGCAATTTTCTACATATTGGACTTTGTATATAAAGATACTGAATGGAACATTCATCTCCCATTAGCAGTAGGAGTAAGCTGAAAAAAGATCCCCATTGAGTGAAAATACAATCTTTCATTCAATCCATATTTTTTATTTCCTTTAATATAAAACATTGTTCCAATGAATTTGTGGAAAATATTCTTTTCTCTTTGCATGACATGAATGTTTTGTTTGAACACATTATATATCCAATATTGTGTCTCAGTCTATATGAATTTTTTTATCAAAATATTTCTATCATTAGAATTTATATTTGTATTTCTATATTTCTCATCAATGTTTTACACCCTCTCAAAATAATGATTTGTTGAAAAAAATTATGAACTAATAAATTCTTTTAATCCATTGAATTACATATTTATTATTTTATACGAGTTATCCATAGATAAAAACATATGATGACACATGTATACCATTTTTTACCAATGATACAGTGTATAATATGATGCATATTGTTCACAAATATGAAAAGCATTATACCCCACAAACCTCGTATCTAGAAAAATTATGATGTATTGGGAAGTCATTTATAGTGAATATACTCATTTCCATTAGTTGAAATGATTCCATTTTATAAGAATCATACACTATAATATCTTCAACGGATAAAAGTTTCAAATAATAAATAATGGTCATAGGAAAACATCAATATAAATTTTGGTATACTCTCGTCTCTAGATCATCAATCTCAACATGAAATATTTTCATTTCATTAAATATTTATGAGAGAAATTCTAAATTTCCAATAAAATTTTCCACAAACAATGTATTTTACTAAGGATTTTATAAGGATTCACTACATCCATACATTGTAAAAGTTTGATATTTATAATATATTTCACATTGTAGGAAACTAGTGATAGATTTTCATCCACTTTGGGAAATTATCTAGATAGTGTAATTTTCACCAGATATCTACTCAGAATAATTCAGTGATAACCATTTTTCATCATGTGATTTTTCTAAAAAAATGTATCAAACAAGGAATTATTGGAATATAAAAAATTTTCGTAGAAAGTTTATATGTAACCACTAAATCATCCAATGATTTTTCTTCTATCTTATACTATGTCTTCTCACATTAAGGAAACTCTCATAGAAATTTATATTATTTCCCATATTTCCCAGATTCATTTGGTTAGATATTTATTATCGTGTACACCAATCTCATTTGGAATAATATATTCATCACCTAATAATGTGAATCTGGATGAATGTTTTCTTTATGAATAATGTATTTCAATACTTATAGTAGCTCAATAAAACTCATCCCACTCAAACCATTTTTTTCATTCAGGTTTATCAATCTAAACATGATTGATAAAATCGTAAATTCAATACGAACCATATGTAATGGTTTCTCGACATCACCATATAGTAGATCAATTTTTTGTTCTTTCTCAATTGACATAACATCAATACCAAAAATCTTTTAATCATGTTGATTAGATTTATCATCATAAAAAATATCCATTTTCAATAGTTCCAAAATTACGCCGAGTTTCATGATCCCAAATCCATGGGTTGTAACTTGAATTAAAACATTGAAATATTAAATTATACTTGATATTTATCTTTTTCTTAATATAGAAATTTTATTAGTGATTTCATGTATAGGAAAATATTTCATGGTTTGGTACATTTTTTAGAGAATTCCAGAAAATCATCAAAACCTTCCTCATATTAAACACATATTTAAGGTGTACTAATCAATTTACGATTCATTTTTATCTAGATTAAATATTGAAAATAAAAATTAAAAAATCAATAGATTATTATGGTGAAAAATGTTATTTAGAGGGGGAGTATTATATTATCCCAATGATAATCATTTTTACAATGTCATATAATGTAAAATTCTATAACCACATTAATTATAATTAGGGTATAAATACCCAATAAAATTATCCTCCATTATAGTGATATAATAAATTCACCCATTTATAATTATTAATGATACATATCTGTAGAAAATATATGATAAAATAATTCCATCCCAAACATTACATATTGAACAGAAGTTAAATAAATTTGGTTAAAACGGATTTCAAAAAAATTGATTTTCATCCATACTAACGAATAATTTGGGTGGCGTCATTAGAGTATATATCAAGTTGAGAATAAAACCATTATAGGGTGTTGATGTTGAGGAAAATTACATTATAATAACATTATATAATTACATTAAAAAGTAAAAATAATTTTCCTTTGAATTTCTTATTAAAATTTATAAAAAACGGTGTAATTTATTAAATATTGATATTAGAAATGGAATAGAAAAATTTATAAAACCATGATGGGAACCATTAGAATGAAAATAGAAAATCATTATTTGAAAATTTATTTATGAAAAAGGGTTTAAAAAATATATTCTTTACAAAAAATTATAATGTAAAAATAAATGAATATAACCATTTTAAACTATCATATATATAAAATTATTTCCAAAACACAATATATAGAATATATAAATGGAAGATAGTGATTCTTATTTGAATAAATGAGATTAAGAGGGCTCAATAAGCATTAAATAATTACGATTTCATTACATAACAATGAAAAGGAAAAAACATTTTAAAATGTGTAATATATATATATATGGATGGATATTTATATATATAATTGACCATTGAAATACATAACCAAATATTCCAAAATAAATTGATGGAACTAAAAATATTTTATACGAATATTATTTCCATTACACTTGATTTTAATATTAAGAAACAAATATATATGTGTGTGTGTGTATAAATGATCAAAATATTAGCATGACATATTCATTAAAATAAATTAAATGAAATCCAAAGAAGGGAAACTTTATATAAGGGGAACGACTAATTCATAAAATAAAATTAATCAGGAAAAAATAAATCATAAACTCAAAAAGATATTAGATCCTTCAGATGTTTTAATTTGATATAATAATATCTATAATCGAACTCACAACTATGAGGCCAACAAAACCCGAGGGTGTATGATAATTGTAATGTGAGAATGGAGTCCACTAGGTTAAAAAATTATGGATACGGATTATATTAATATGAATGACTTAAAAGAGTGTAACTACAAAATTGTGGGGATTTCTTTAAAGATGACCAAAATTATATTTAATGAAAATGATGAGTCCGAGGAAAACAAAGAGTTATTATGATCGTAATATAAGAATGGACCTCTTGATCTATAAAATGAGATAATTATGGATTAGGTGATGTAGAAATGGGACCTACATTACATGAATGTAATACCATGAATTGAATAACCTGTATATTAAAAAAAATTAAATGAAAAATAAAATTGGTTATGATATAACCATCCAGAATCTTATGTATTTCAAGTTGGTTATATAATACATCTGATCTGAAAGAGGGGGGAAAATTGATTTATCAATTATTTTTTTATATAAATAACATGAAAATTGGATTTTTCCCATTTTTATTGTAAAAAACAATGTAAAAAATTAATATTCACATATTTTTACATCGGTTCAAGATAAATGACGTCAAAAAGTTGACATAAAATACAGGTTTTTAAGAGTCCCTTCTAGGAAAAGAGATTTTAAGGAAGCCTATTATCCGATACAAAGACTTATTTATTGTTAATCTACTAGGTGACGTGGACCTATTTTATAGGTAGAGACCATCGAGAGGTATATGTATGTGGATTTAATTTATTCATGTCTTAATTGGGATATTATGGGTAACTAAAATGAAAATTGATTAAATGATCCTTCATAAAATTAAATACAATTGATTATAAGATTTCACCATGATTTTATGAAAGGATAATGGTCATCATCTACATTTTTCATTGAAACTATAAATTTTGATCGAAATTATAGTTTATCAATGTAGTGTCATCCTCATAGTGGAGGAAGAGGCAAGGAAGAGGGGATTACATTCCTTTTAGCAGTAGTTCTTTTGGACATATTATGGGAGAATATCTAATATTCCAATAACACACTGGTTGGAGGAATAGAATCTCTACATCAATCTTGTTTGAGATCATGTTGAGTTTTTTATGAATTTAATGTATGATAGATATGGGGATCTATGTATCAATTGTGGATGTTGTATCTCGGTGACCAGATGGAGTTATATGTTTCATGTGCATACATGCATAATGCGATTCTTTTGGAATTATTTTTTATTATAATAAAGGTATAAATGATGTAAGGGATACTCTCCATTTAGAAATTTATCATGAGTGTGTGGGATATATGGATAAATTTCAATGACCCTCAATACTTTTCCCCATATGACATACCAAATGAAGATTCAAGGGTGAGGTATCTAGAGGAGATGATGTTTTTTAGATCATGTGTACGGTACCCTAGTCACACTTCCCACATAGTTGGAGGTGTATAAGATGGTGTAAGATATAAATTTAATGATTTATCTTGAAATTGATATTTCATAAAGTGTCTAATAGGGAATATTTTGGACATGGGATTCAGGCATTGGATCATGGATATATTTACAATTGGGGTTCTAACAAGTGGGTACCCAACCCCAAAATATTTTTCCATTACATTCTAAGGTAGGTGGATCTTGAGAAAAAACCAAATATTACCATTTTCATGTTATGTATTCAGGTTTCATGTCCATTTATATGTTTAATTTACTTAAAATTGAGAGGAAAATATCATTTGGGTTCCTATATCTGTTTTTGGTATTGGAAGCTACAATAGTTTCTTTCGAGCCAGTTTCATCCATAAAAACCATTTATTCTTAATTAGTTATTTAGAGAAGACTAATAATGGTCACAATATTGGGGAACCTACAATATATAATTTTTATGGATAAATAACTAGTGATGTAGGAGAGTGTGCATGGTCTTATTTAAGAAATATATTTGGCAATGCATGTCAGGCCATATGTTTTCTATGGTAAGATCAATTTTTCATATAATATGATTTTTGATTTTTTTTATACAGGGGACTAATAATACGTTATTTTTACATACATTATCCTTTACTGGGGAATATATATTGATATAAATAATATTACATTAGTTGTATACATGAATTGTGGTGGTCAGACTACTTTGTTCGATGTATGCTAGTGATGAACATTGCTGATGGGGCCACACCAGTCATATGGTTTTTTATTGTTTCTATAGATACATACATATAGTGTAATCCATAGTATGTATTTAATATTTTATTTGTATGTATTAATTTACTAATTCCATTGGAGAATTTTTATTTTAAATATAGAGGCCAATGGTTGTCATTCATTGGCTGGTGATGCTATCATAAGGGTGGTAGGAATTTGGAGCCCCATTTAACTACTTTAGTGAATCTATCTGTGGATGTTCATTATGACTATTTTACCACGGTTGAAGAGAGGTTTCTTAATTTTTTATATATATGATGTTTTTACATTAACTAATCGATGCCATGTCCAGTATGGGACATATTTATAATTGGAAGAATCTATGATATTTATAGATCCTTATTGAATAAAAATTATTATGATGCATGAGTTGAAGATGTTGCATAATGACAAGATATATAAGTGTTTCATATGACCATGTGTGTCTCCTTTAGTTAGTACAATGTTGTAGTCCATGATTAGGTATGTTAGTCTAAGGCTGTGTGTAGACTACCAGAGGATGAATCATGGGATGATCACGAACGACTAAATTGTTCTAATGGTTGATGATATATTTAAAGATATTAAGGGTTAAAGTTTGTTATCAATGTTTGATTTATAGTCTAGATATCACTAGATTATGTAAAAATATGTTGATATTACAAATACCTCCATTATGTACAAATATTAGAACCATTAGTTTTTGGACAATCCATTCGATGTTGAGAAAGAACTAGCTATTTTCATGTGGATCATGATCAATATCTTCCACGAGTCCTTGGAATTGTTTCTTATCAATTTAATCAGTGATATCATGTTCAACTCAATGTATTATGTGGATCTTGTTGATCATCTCTATGACTTATTTAAGGTTCTTCGACATAAGAAACTCAATATTATGTTTTCTATGTGCATGTTTTGAATGTGGGAGGTGAATTTTCATGGTAAAACATTATATTAGAGGGTTTTGGTTAGGTTTTCATCATACATTGAGGTACACTATTCAGAATAACCACCCAATAATTTGGTATCATTTCATAGTTTCATTATCTTATTGGATTTAATCTTATGTTAATTTTTTATTTCTATTTGATTCAAGCCCCACTAATGTCACTAAAAGGGAATGACAATGACTTTTTAGGGAATATCAGTCCCATGAAACATTTAGTTTCATATAAGATAGGTTTATAAGTGAGTAGGTTCTTTTTTTTCTAGAGTAGGATGTTATGTTTGAGTTTTTCTATGATGTATCCCGTCAAGGATTTGGATGTGTCGTGATCTAGAAGATGGATGTGATCTCTTTAATGTCTAAGATGTTTTTACCCAATGAGCTTAATAATGTCAAGGAAGATTTTGAGTTAGTTATATTCATGTTTACACAGATTCTATGGTATCATTACCTCATTGGTGATCCCTTTTTGGTTTTCACAGAAAATAGGAGCATAAATTATGATTCACTCAGTGGGACATAAATTTCCACGAGTGGGGATGGAT
This sequence comes from Viscum album, assembly GCA_963277665.1. Taxonomy (NCBI): domain Eukaryota; kingdom Viridiplantae; phylum Streptophyta; class Magnoliopsida; order Santalales; family Viscaceae; genus Viscum; species Viscum album. Next base: position 437,132,473 of record OY728161.1, read on the forward strand.
GATGATTTCTTAGGAATATGATATTGACACTTATGATACCCTACAAAATGGTAATCTTGTTTTAAATAGAGTGACTCAAAAGTAACATGAAAATTTAAATTGACAGAGTATTGGTATTTTTTAAATCAATGGAAGAGCATTCAGTGATCTCTCATGATGCAGGGGAAATATGTTTTAAATTTTTTCCTTATCACATTACCTTGGAATCATCTTTGATATATAAGAATAGGGATTTTCGAGGTGGATAGTTAGAGGAAGTGGTGATTCCTAACCACACTGGCCATGTTGATTCACTATATGAATATATTAAGGATGTGTAGTGCCAGATTTTGTTTTTGGGGTGATTTTTTGTTAAATTGTAAATTAATGAGAGGTTATCCATGAAGATAACAGAACATACATTTTAGTACATCATAATATGAATATGATGTATCATGGAATGAGAAGAAATATTTGGTATCATTGGATAAAATCGTCAGTGTTAGGGCTTTGTGAAACTTTTATTTTTTATTATCATGTTAATGATGAACATTTTGTTCCTAGTTGTACTTTATAGGCATTAGATGTCCCTATGTGGAAATGTGAGTACATATCCCCAGATTTAATCAATTGGTTAACTTTATCTCAGGGAATATGATTCTATCAACACTATATTTTGGTATTTTATACATTGAATATATATAGATATATATATGGATTTATTCATATAATTTAGTGTCGTATCTTCAGTGTCATAGGATCACATGAATAATATATTAAAATATTATTAATATTAAAACGGGTTTGTGAATATTTTTGGGATTAATTGTATTCATTATCATTGAATCCTGAGATAGATAATATGGGACCACATTTGTTTCTGGGACACATAGTTTACCCGAGACATGAAATAGGTTTTTCTAGTGTTGGAAACTATATAGAGGATGTCCATTAGAGGGTAAATTGTCATAACCCACCACTACGGTCAAGAACCTGATCACCTCACCCTATGGGTATCCTATAATACCTTTCTTATATTCTCAACACACCATATGTTAGTACCCATTAATTTCACTTATTAGACTAATGATAATATCTACAAGGCATCCCATATTCAATCCAGTTTATTTATTTCTCAATAATAGACATCTAGAGAAAAGTACAATGAGGTCACTTAATCAGATTATTACTCTATGCCAATCCTATTTAGGTGTGGAGTTTTAGCCGTTTAGGCTACTAAAAATAAATGTTTACCATTTTGACATGGGTTGTAACATTTGTTCATTTTTGTGTCACAATTCATTTTTTATTACTTATGTTGATAAATTAATATGATATAATTCTCTTAAGTTATTAAATACATAACCTATCCACTTCAATATTTATATTTCTCTTTGGAAACCCTAAATTTTTAGTTGCACAACCCTATGAGATTAGATATGAGGGAGATAATTATTGGTGTTGATGAACTTCAGATCATAGATTAATAATGAATGGTAAAATAGACTCACTAGATTAATACAGATCATATCATATTATTCAATAAAATATCTAGAGAATATTTCCTCCCCAATGATTGATTCCATCTCATGATAGGACTCATTACAATTTTAAAGTGTACCCTTGTTTCTATGAATATTTTGAATTGTTTAAATATCATATTATTTTATTGATATTAATTATTTACATTGATTAAAAATTAAATAATCATTCATGAATAAATTTAGAAATATTTATTTCACTATGTATTTACACCCCTTTTTGGTTTCTATGGTTATGATCGTTGACACAGATTGTAACTACCAATAATAATATAAATTTCTATTGTGCATCTCCAACCCCTTTTCACCAGGTTCATAATAATTGGACTACAATGTCATTTATTTGACACTTAAAATGTGATTCAAGCACATGAAAACCCTGATAAATTAAAAGGATATACAATAAAAGTTGATATCAATGGTTTGAAACTGTATTGATGTGGATTCATGGACCACAGATGATGGTTATAGATATCGAGATCCAATTTTGATAACTGGTTGTATGAGAGTTCATGTGTGGGGGACCATAATCCTTTTTCTTATCCACTGAATATCTATAATTGATTATTTGGGGTTTTTCCCATTTATATTATAACATTGGGTAAGTCAAGAGTGAGTTTTATTATAATATCAACTGATGTATTGATGCTTCTCAAGGAAGTTTTGGATTCTACAAAAATCATGACTCCACACTAACCGTTATAATATTTTCAGTAAATTTACTCTGAATTAAATCCTACTAAATCCTGCTAATTTATTATAATTAGTATAATTGTAACATTTATTTTTTTATAATAACTTTTTCATGATTATGAAAATGTCCTAGTTTTCGATATATAACTATTTTTTTACTCTTGTATTTTTAAAATAAAAAATTCTTAATTCATGCAAAATAAAAAATTAATTTTATCCATATATGTTAATTTAGATAATAATAATAAAACACTACCAAATTATAAATCCAACATTATGAGGAACCAATTAATCTCACTATTATACTATTTGAGTCTTTTCCCAGATTTGGGAATATTCAAAGATGGGCCTAAATCACCCAAATTAATAAACCAATATAGTTGAATTTTTGTGTAGGGAAATTTCATACTATGAGGATGATTTTATTTAATTTTTTACTTGTGTGATTATGTATACAACAAGGCCATAAATTCCTAGAAAACATGATATTGGGTATCCAAAGTGTCATCCTTGTCTAAATGTTTTCCGGTGTAAATATATCATATCATTGGATTCATATGTCAAAATAAGCTGAAATTTGGCAGTCATATGGACATGATAGAGTAGGAAACTTTTAATAATAACATGTTTTAATTTTCATTTAAATTGGGACACAAAACATAATTTTTGATAATATAATTTTTAGAGAAAACATTTTATGAATTTTGGAAAAAAATATCGTTTAATCCATTTAATGTAGTTATCAATTTTAGTAGATATTCCTGGTACATTCCTCTCGAATAATTGTATACTACTTTAATATATTTCTATCTTCATATATTATCATTATTTTTTTCAATTTTTTTCATCCAATATATAACTATAATATTATTTATAGTGAGTAACTAACCATAGAGATGGACTTGTGGGATGTTTTCTCTATGGTATTGAAATATTTTTCATCAATTATCAATTTTTATTTTGAGATATTAATATGTTTTTTGATGTATTGAGGGGTGATGAATCGATTGTGCATCATTCCATTATATTACACACTATTTTTTTAAATTACATATGAATAATATTTTTTCTCCCCTCTCTTTAGAATTTGATTCCTTCAATGGATTTGAGTGTGTTCGAGGGAGAAATGATGTACAATATAGTCAGTTCATAGATTGTGTCACACTATTGATTAAATTGTGTCCTTTAATCATGAATACTGGATAAAGATTCATTTGGGGATATAAAGAGATCTCCTAGACATGTTGTGTTTGACAGTCAATGTAGTGGATAATAATAATTACATGAATGGATAAACATTCGATCATAAATTTGACAATAATAACTGATAATAATGGAACCCCAGAACTCAAATATATTAACATGTTAATTAATGAAAAAATTATTTATTTTTTAACATATTATATTATTTTCATAATTTAAATCCTTCTATACACCCATTCCATTTCATTTTTAAAATATTAAAAGTAAAAAAATTAAAAATGTTTTCAGTATAATCAGTGATTAGAGAATTACATAGGTTAACCCCTGTGTTTCACCTAGAGATAATCATAAATATTTTTATAGTTATTATGAAAACACTTATCAATATGGGACCATCCATAGGAAGGAAATTGAATATTAACTCATTATATTTGTTGAATCTTTTCTAAATACATCTCATTTATTTAATTCGAAATAAACATATTCATCCATCATGTATTAAAATTTCCTTAGATAATAATGGGTTGACTACTATCACAAAAAACATTAAGAACCTAAAGATGAAATTAATTGAAAATACTAGATTCATGTAATTAATATATATTGAAGAAATTGGAATATGTAAATAGATGAATTCACTTATTCCCCTCAAAAGTAGTATCTGGAGGAGATAGTGCCTAAACATATGAATGTACTAAAACAAATAGAGTTTGATGATATTTGTAGATTAATTTTTTAAATTCAATATCATGCGACTATTGAACAAGTGTTACTTAAATATCCATTGAAACTCTCTTGAGTATTTATAAAATAGGTATATGATAAATACATTCTTGCTGATATACAGGATGGAGATCAAGACGGTTTGTATGATTATTAGTAAAAAGTGATGAAATATGAAGAGGTAAGAAATTATTTAATCGATGAAAATGTAAAATCATCGAATATATACATATTTTTAAATTATGAATATGATGATAATGAAGAACCTATTAAGATTGGGTTGTCAATGTACCTTCCAAAATAGATAAATATTCATGATTCTTTACAAAAAAGGAATGAAGACAATGTTGATACATCATACATTAATTTTATTCAAATTTATCTTTTTACTAAATTCATTTTCACTAATATATTTTTTACATTATCTATAATATGTAATGTGGTAAATCATAAGGAATATGAAACATGATTAATTCTATAAGAAGAAGTGTTTTAGGAGTATTTCCTGATGATACCACCCCCTCTATATATATTTCATACCATATGGAGTTGGACACCAATAACGTCAACCGGGACAATCCCTATATTATTTTCCCTCCACTATGGGCCTCAAATTCTCTATTTCTTATTTATCTGGTGTTTTGACTTTTTTTCTATTAATTGGGGGTTCCATTCTCAATGTCTACTAATTGATTCTAGGAAAATTCATATGTGGGGCTCATCTCAAGGAAACAACACCAAACATCATGTTGGAGATAAAATTATGGAACATCCTAAATAGGGTTAATTAAAAGCTAGAACCCACATGGGGGATCCATATGATGTTCTATAATAATTTCCATTTCTCTTCCAATTTATCTATTCTTTCTTATGATTCCTTTTTTCTTTATTTATTAATGTTTTATTGTTGTATTATATAAGATATTAAATCAAACACACCAGTGAAGAATAAATACATGTTTTTTATTTCTTTCTAATTGGATTTACTACAATTATCATAGTATATTGATAAGTTTAAATAATTTAAAGTTTAATTTATGTGTGGGGGGAGTGCCAAATAGCTTATGTGTTTCAATATATACATACATTATTATTTTAGGAACAATTTTCTTAAATTAATATTCATATTATATTTCCCTATCAAATTTATTTGGGAAGGTTATATTTATTTTTAAATAATTGGATTTAAATTTTTTTTCCTTCTGAATCTTTCTCCTATAATGTTATTTTAAATCAATTTTTTGATTATGGGAAATAATTTTAAATCAAGTCCCGTGAAATGGTGACTTAGATATTTTTCGTATATTCTGTGAAATATTTTTAACAATTTTTTCATATTCATTCTAATAACAAGACATTATTAAGTTAATCATACATTTTTAGTGAGAGTTTGATGTATTAATTTTCATGTATCAATGAAATTTTATTTATTATTTATTTTTAAATAAGTGATTATTTTTTGGATAATGATTAGTAAGAAACAGATCTAACTTCACATTTAAACTAGTTATACTTTAGATTCTATGAATTTTCTTATAGTTTTAATCCATATTACAATCTGAATTCTGCTGACAAACCTATAATCATAATAAGTTTGTATGGATATTTCATGTTTGCATGTGGGGGAAGGGATTTTTTTCACGTTCATTGGGATGTTCTTCAATGAAGAGAGGTTTGATGTTTTTGAACAAATTTTGCAAAATTAAATTAGAAGTAGTGAATTTCATTAAATGTACTTCATCTAAATCATCCACTTTCTATGAAAACCTATGAAAAAATTGAAATTATATTTAAATTTTCAATGTTATTTTTATAAAATGTCCCTATAAAAATGGAATGAATTATAATTCACATATTATTGTCAATTTTAATCTCATATTCAATGGAATACAATTTAAATGAATAAAATGATAATTGATAAATTTTAGTGAAATCATTCATTAAATTCACATTTTTACTCATGCACCATTTAAAATTGATCGTGGTGTAAATATTTTATTCTAAATGAGTGAGGAACATCAATTTTTTTAATTTGATTTTAATTTAATTATACCTATGTTTTTAACATCCTCTCTTTTACCATTGACTTATTAAATGATATAACTGTAAATCCTTACCCAAATAAATCATCATGAAATGTAATCATAATTATTATTCTTATTAATTGTTTTATTTATGGATGAGAATTTTAACAAGCCAGTGTTTCCACTTATAATTTCTTGGTAGGATCATAACTCCATATTTCATTTCACTTGAGTGAAGTGTTCTATAAAATTTAATGGAGAGGATCATGTAATTTGGATTTGAACGGATTTATGAGGTTTAATGAATTTAAATGATGAAAATTAAAATTAATTATCATTTTTTATTACACATGAAAGAAAATTATTTTCATAATGATCATGGGTATTTTTTAACTATTTATTTTAGTATATATTTTGATTTTAATATTTGACAATTTCCAAAGAGTGAATTTTTAATCTGTGGTTGAATTGAAAGGGGTAATTTTTTTAGTAGTTATACAATGAAATTTATTGGCCTATATCACACAAAATTTATATATTTAGGGAAATTTTCAGAATATTATTATGTATGATAAACCGAGCGTAATTATGAATTTAGAAATATAAGATGAAAATTATCATTTAATGCATTTTAATTGTGAAAAAATCAAGATTCTTTAATTGATGTTACTATATCATCCAAATGAAAAAATGAAATGATATAAATTTTTATTTTTAGAAATATAAGATGAAAATTATCATTTTATTTAACACTACCCAATCATGATTCTATATATTTGGTCACCATAAATTTATGAGAAATTGAAAAGGTGGATAGCAAGAATCATCCTGGTGGAAAATTTATTCCGTAGTAAATCTTTCATAACACATGATCCACATGAGAAAAAAAAAAGAAATTTTATTTAATAATCATAATATATATACGTTGAAAAAAATTTCAAGAGGAATCCATTTACAAATTCATCCATTCAAAAGATATATCATGATTAATATTTTAAAGGGTAATTTCTGGATCAACAAAATTCACTATTTTTACAATAAAATTATGACTTCACTTCAATTTAAATGAGGTTTTAAATTTGAGAATAATTTTTTGGTACATGGTACTATAATGGTTATTTATTAATTTAATTTATATTATTCATATTATTCTAAAATTACATCTTTTCACTTTTGTGTTGTTAGGCCAAATATCTCTATTAGTCACGATGGATAGTAACTAATTCTTATCTTGTCTATGGATGACGTTTCTATGTGTTGTTGAATACATTTTGATTGATTCCCAATGTTTATTTTTTATTTTTATTAGGGAAATGGGTGAATTAAATGTTGATGAAGTGTTTTTGAAACATTCCATGATATTAACAACTATATTTTGTATATTCCCTACATAGGTATCATTACCTTATTCTATCAATAATAAATTTCAAAAAAAGTATTTGAGTGTGTATAAGGGATGAAATAAAGGAATAATGGATCCAGGTCTTTGATGGGGTTTCTCTCTTGATTGATTTTGTTCATCCTTTATAAATATTAGAGGAGGTTACATTTGATGTTTTTAAAATATCGCTAGGACTGTGATGTTTCACACTCAATGTAGTGGATAATAGTTCGTGTTTGATGGTATGAAGTATAAAAAATAATTTGGGCTCTAAAAATGGGTAATGATGGAACCCAATAAGTCGGCCCTAGGACTCTGTTCATCCTTTTTTTAATATTTACAATCATACATTGTTTTCAAACATTTCATCATTCCCAAATCCAATTACATTCATTTTTTTCAAATAATAAAAATAAAAATAAAAAAATGAAAAAGTGTGTGGGTTTGTGAGTGATTAACAATGCGGTTACTAAAAATAATGACCTAGGTCAGCACCTGTGTTGTATTTAGTAAATATCATAAATATATAGAGAGAAATGATGATAATTCTCACCAAAAAAATTTAAATTTGGGGGAACCCAATCCATTTCAAATATTCACATTGTAGTTAATGTTTTGTATTGATATAAATAAAATATTTCATGTAATTGTGAGTATATTCCATGTGATACTTTCTAGGTGACTGAGCTGTGTGCAAGTAATTCATTGTCGAGTCCTAGGGTGATATGAAAAACAGATTCCCCATATTGGCATGTCATGTGGAGGAACATAGATACCAAATAAATCTTTGCAGAATATCACACCCATGTATTCAGTCAATTCCACACAATATGATACTCAATGAGAAGATAATGTACATTTTCAAAATTCATGTACCTTGATGATATATGTTTTTTCCGATTTGGATTTAGTTTGGTGAGTAGCTTATTCTGGGAATTATTTTTCATTGTACATGATGGTGGAAATTGTTTTGGCATATCAGATATGTCGTTTGATGATACGATAAGGGATGCTTCTACATAAGAATCTAATCTAATTACCGTGATCAACTATGATCTTAATAGAGATGCAGGGGTCAATACTGCCCTGATTCACCTATGTACAATTACCGCATACTCATTAAAAATGTTGTGTTGGTACTCCATCTTATTTCATAGGTCATAACTATTCTATCTATGCAGTGGAATTCATTTATTATTGATCTATGAATGAGACTTGATTTCCTATAATATTTAGGGTCCCCTCATCAATGGATATTAATAATCTGGAGCTGACCCTCCACTATAATTCATATGAGTCGAAGCATGTTTCTTGTTGTTATTAATCTAACCTTTGGAGATAAATATAGACTCATCATCAACCATATATGGATGTGGATTTTGGGAATCCTCCCCATAATGACTAGGGATCCAATATGGAGAAATTTAATGATTTATTTTACATTCAATCTTAGATTTTTTGTAGGAACTCATTGTTTAATCCTATTTCTACACTCTTTGTTTTTGGGGTTCTCTACTATGAATGTTTATAGTAAACCATGTATGGAATTGACTAGCATATGTCGTGTCTTTTGCAGAGGACAAGTGTATAATTTGGGACTTTGGATTACCTCATATCTATTTATCATATTAATATAACGATGTGTTGATCATAATTAGATATTAGTTTTAGAGATTGTGAGTCAGTCTTTATTTTGTATTTTGTATTTTCTAGTTTTTTTAAGATTGTTACTCCCATTATCATTAGTTTAAAATTAAATTCCCCCTTATATTTTTATTTTACCATTATACACTTTGATGTTTTCCTAGAGGAAGTCACATGCATTGTTTACTATCTAAATGATTAAATTTTTATTATTTACTTTCAAAATCATATGAAGTTGGTTATGGGTGTGATTGTTGTTACATTAGTCCAAGGCCTCCCAATTCATTTATAGTCTTTTTTAGAACTTGTCTCTAGACTTACACCAATTATATATGGTTTTGGGCTGTCACTCTTAGCTGTCTATTAGCCTTGGAGGGGACCTAGTGGGAATGATTGTTATATTGTTGGATCAAATGTGGTTGGTATTAGGGACCATATTTGGAGTTATATATTCATGGATTCTTAATTTTGGAACATAGGTAAATGATGTTGAAGTGTCTCAACCTTTTAAATCAAGATTGAGAACACATTTTGGTGTCTAGGTCAACAAGTCCTTACCCCATTACTATAACTAACTCATTATCAACAAGACACACTAAGGCACCATTTTCAAGGAATGAAATTGTAACTGAATAAAACAAGCATTGATCTTTTAACTACAATTTCCATCTCAATTATTCTACCTATAAATGATCTTTAAATCAGGTTACATATTATAAATTTTTAGGATTCATCTAAGATGATGTATCACAAGAATTTTGATACATGGTCATGATGATGACTAGTTGAGTGATGAGATCTGAATTTAGGGACCTATTAATAATGTGTTCCCTTTAGAAATTCATAAATCAGTGCTTCCACTTGATGGAAAGGGCATGGATCCACCTCTATTGGATTAGGTGGATGATCATCTAGATGCTGAGTAGCCTATAATTCTAACACGGATAGATGATGTTTCTCAAAGGATTAACGCATTATGTGATATCTAATGATAGAGACTACTAGTGTATCATGATGATCCGAACCCCTTAGACGTTCAATATTGGTTTGAGTCTATGGTCATTGATTTTTAACTATTACAGAACATGATAGATCATATGGTTTTTCTCAAAACTAGATTTATTCATTTATCCACATGGTTATAGTGTGGAGTATTCACATAGACTCGTGATGACGCATTTCACACATGGATAGAATTTTAGTGTTTATTCCACGATAACAATTAACCTTCTAGAATACAAGGATCCAAGTACTTATAGTGCTGTAATATGGAGATATATCAGTTTCTCAATATGAAATTTGGTTTACCTACATAATGTGATAATACCATGATATGGTTTGTGATGAATAATTTCAAGCACACAATTTTAATCTAGGCATCAACATATAAATAAATGATAGTGTTGTCTTTTTATGAATTTCCAATAATTCTGGAGTGTTGGAGTTGGACTTGGTGACAATAACCTTAGTGGAAGTCGGTGATATAGAAGTTAAATAATTTAAATAACATCATGGATCTGATTGTTCATAAATATCTTGTAGGTTTCAATCATCGGGGTCTCTACATTAGAGTCATACTCTTGAACATACGTACACATGTGGTTATGTATCATCGAGATCATGGAGCGGGTCTAGATGACATAGTGATAAACCATGTTTTTTATGATGGTAGAGGTAACATGAACTATGATGTTTTGAACTGACATGTTGAATATGGACAACAAAAAGAGGACAGAGCTCCATGATAGAGGTGAAATCATGATCAGGGTTCTCTATGTCATGGGTGTAGTGGTCGCATGGGAGGCGATGGTGATAGAGGGGCTACTAGTTCCCCCAAATATAGGAGCTGTGGGTGGATGATAATTCTTGGAAATTTTCCCACCACCACCACAAGGTGGAACATTATAGGATTAGGGGGATGATTTATTAATAAATGGCCACTAACTGTCTATGGAGAGGCATGCTCAGTATGTACATGAGATGGTTTGATGGAGGATATATTCCTTCTATACATTTGATTCAGACTTGTAGACATGTTAATGAGTCCTTACATCATATCCATTTATATGTTTAAGTGATAATGATTAATATCTATTCATTGGATGATCTGTTGCATCTAATGGTTCATACATTTTGTGATTCATCTATTTCACAAATCAGTCAGCAGTTTATATTGGTTACCCATTGGGAGATTTTCTCATGGATATTTTTTTCATAATCTGGAATCCTTTTAATACAATGAATGGAATGGATATATTATCCATTTTTAATGAATAAGAATAATATCACTATTAGAGAGTCAGATAAATATCATTTTATGGGATGATGTATTTTTCTTTGTTTAGAATGACATGTTTGTAGTGAGTGGGTTTTTGAGAACAAAACTATAACACATCACACATCATCTAGAAATCATAGTCAATCAGGAAAAATGATATCGAAAATTATTAATTGCAACAATAGTGGAAGATTGTATGGATTTTTGTCACATGATTTTTCAATACTACCTTCGTTGTCAAAGAACCTCTTCTGCATTAACATTAACAATGGGGTCACATATATTTTTTTCATATCATATGGGCTCTTATGGGGTTTGTTATAAAAGGAAAATTTTAATGATCTCCACAAGGAGGCTTTTATCAGACCTAGTGTGTCCCCCAAGCTGCTGCAGTTTTGATCATTTAAACAGAAAATGCAATGTAATGATTATGTGTTGAATACCACTTTCAGAATTAGGAGATGATCAAGAAAGAGTAAACATTGCATATTATAGATGATCTCCTTTTCTCGTTAAGAGAATTATGATGGTCCTAAATTACCGATCCTGAGTATTGAAAAAAATAGTTGAGGGTTAACAAGGATGATAATCTGAAGACTGAATATCGATTTTAGTAATTGGATTATGAGTTTTTATTCATTACTTTTATGGTGATGAATGACCCTATAATTTTCATCACACTTATAAATATAACATTCCATCCATTCATGGACTGGTCTGTGGTTTTATTTTCTGATGACATTCTCATTTTCTTTCAATAAAAGGTGTAACATAAAAAGAATTTTGAGGATGGTCAAAGCCTTACCCCAGGAGAACCAATTATATGAAAATCGCATAGAGTGTTAGTTTTGGATTTTAGTGGTTAACATTCACGGGATATAATATCTTATCATTATGTAACTATGTACTTGAATTATATTGGAACTTTTCTCACGCAATATCCACCCAAGAGTGTGTTAGAGGTGTAGATTTTCACATGTTTGGTATGGTACATTATAAGGTTTTTGGTTGATATTTATAGGATTTGAGACCCTTTATGGCCATGATGTGATGAGGATAGACATTTTAATAGACTCAAACATGTCAAAGGGAAATTGAAGAGATCAGTGGGGGAGTTTATTAGTGCACCTATGTTGAGACTGCAATGTGATGGTGTCAAGTACATAGTATTTTTCAATGCCTATGTTATTGGGATATGATAAGTGTTGATAAAAAAGGTAGGTATTGATTTTAACATGTCAGGGAAATTGTGACCCCATGCGTAGAACTACATGGACCTATAAATGGAATTGGATGTAGTAGTTTTCACCATCAATTTTTAGAGGAATTATATTAGGAGAGATCATTTCATTGTACAAATTACCACCATATCCTTATGTACATCACTACCCAATATTCTGTCAACATGTGAAAAGGAATTGGTTGGTGTTTATTTTGGAAAATGACATTGAGATACTAAAATATATTTGGAATATCTATATCATTGAAAATCAATATATTTGGACATCAAATTCATGATTGGTGGAGGATGCTTCCGAATAGTTTTCCTCTTTATGGTAGACTATGGTGGAGGAGAGAGTGACAACATGTAGGTGCTGGGAATATTAGAAGTATCCTTCAAAGGTATGGAAAAAATAATATTTTAGTATTAACTCACATACAATATTTTATTTACAAGATCACAAGACCATTTAATATGATATAAAATGATTAAATAGACTATAATAAATCATCAGAACCATATGGAAAGGGTCATCACATGAAATTAATAAATAATTTATAAGAACAGATTGAATTACATCAACGTTTAATTCTTTCATCAAAGAATGGATGGAATAAAAATCATCATAAACTTGATCCACTATTACATTGATGTGGATATTTACTCTAAGATAGATCCACATGTTCACCACCATCTATTATTAGTTCTATAGAACTATCTGGTTCTAGAACAACTGATCCCAATCAATTACATTGTTTGAGGTTGATCCCAAAAGTTCACTTCCCATAAGACAAAAAAAAAACATGGTTTCTCTTGAAGTAATTAAATAGAAGGATAGATGATAGATATTTTTGTCTTGATAAAATCAAAACATATCAATTGTTCTAAATAATTTAATAAAAAAGTTATATAAATAGGTATTTATTATATCTGGTATTGGGTTGGGAAATCAAACAGAAGAATTTTTTTTAATATACATAAATTAACTCACGCCCATTAATGACAATATTAACATTATTTATAAGGATACATCCTTAAAAAATTTCATAATATTGAATTAAATGAATAATTCACATTGAGGACCTTTTTAGGTTTATAGTTTTAGAGAATTAGGAAATAACTATTATATTACATCTCAAAAATTAAAAAGTAGACACTTATACTCAGAAACCTTTTTTTTCATAAAATAAAAACACTAAAAAAGAGAGATTCATGTCTAGTTCATTGTTTTAGACAACATGAATTTTATTTGATACCATCCTTGACCCTATTCACCTTTATGTCCTATGGAATACATTTTAAAAACATGGGATGAGCATAAAAATCTCAGAAATGGATACACAAAGAAGGAAAAATGTTATTTTTTTTAAAACAACAAATAAACCATGATAACTTAATTATATGTTATACTTTTCACCTATATGATGTAGTAAAACCTCTTCACTGAATAAAATATCATTGATTATCCTTTTGTAACCAAAATATTAACATAAAATCCATATAAAGGACACATACCATATAAAGGTAACTTGGGACAATAAAAGGCATAAATTGAAAAACCACACAGTCAACTTCCTCTCATATCACTAAATGGAATAGCCATATGGATGATCTCCATTCCCAATTCATTGGAGTTTATAACATAACCACTCGTCCTGGTTTTCACGACATCACCCGTCATTTGGTTTATCACGTAACCACCCGTCAAATGTCCAAGTACCATTATAAAATCATAGCTCATAAAATATTGCAAGTATAAATATTTCACTATTAACATTTCATTTTTAGTCACAATATATCATTTCAAGATATTGAAAAAATCAATTCATTTTCAAACCATTTTAAAAACCATTTAATAAAGAGATTTTAGAATCAACGTTCCCCATACCACTTTGAATCTATTAAAGGAACTAACATTTTAAAACAACAATGTACATATAAATAAATCCTTAAACCCATTTTTAAAACATGTACATTAATGAGAAATATTTATAAGAATAAATCTTTAAAACAGTTAAAACGATATTTTAGTTAAATACTTTTTAACAAAATGAGAAATGCTTGAATACAAATAATTGAGGTATAACATTGAATCAGAACATTATAATATCATGAGAATAAAGGGGTTTCTGATATAACATGCCAAAGGATAGTATATACACCATATAATATTGAATTGGTGCATAATAACTATTAAGTCTCAATGGAATGTAAATTGAGATGAAATCCCTTATAAAGACGGTATCCTTAGATTAAGGATAAATAAATTACATAATTATGCATGAAAAATATAAATAAATTAAATAAATTTTTTTATTCAGTGTAAAACAATCAGAGGTCATTCACACATATTCATAGGATGAAAGATTAAAGAAGTACAAGATTAACCCAAAGAATAGAAATTGGATTAAAAAGTTCCCTTGTAAAAAATCGAAAGCCTAACGACATCACTTTAAAATTCCGCAACTCAGTTGATGAGAGAGAAAAGGGTATCTCATCACATGCATATAAAATTTACATAAATAATGATATAGAAGAACATATCCCAACATATGAATATGTTAATTAAATGACATAACAAAAATAATCCTTTTTAAAAAGAGGATGGGGAAAGGTTCCCTTGCCGATTTCGTAACTTATGAAACATACACCACATGAAAGAAGGATCATTCAAGGAAGATGTAAATACCCATAAATTAAACTATATTACACAAAGAATACAATCATGTGCAGTACATACATCACACAAAAGGATGTAGTTGAAAATATAGTATGAATCTCACAGGGATAAAAAGTGAGATGAAAACCTCTTACCACGTTGTAATCGATCGAGTCGTGTGACCCAAAGTTAATAACTAAAAAATTAATCACATAATAACATGAATATAATGAGAAAAATGATAATATATATAAAATTGCAGTACAAAATACACCACATGAAATAAATAAGTGGAGAACAATATAAATTTCACCGAATTCAAATTGAGATAAGAAATCCCTTACCTCGTGTCCCACTTGACCCGTTCTTTCTTTAACATCCTGAATAATAAACTAATTTTAATTTATACTTTATGAAGAATTTTTTTTCAATTTAAATTTTCCTTATACATTAATTATTTCCATTTTATAAATATTATGTAATCATTTATGTTAATAATGACTGATTTGTCGATATTTGGTACTTGAGTCGAAAATGGACTTCTTATAATTACATGTTGTTAATATGTTCAAAGTGAATTATATCCATAATTATATTAAAGATTTATATATCATATATTTCATATATATCCAGTATATACATCTTTTTATAATAGTACATAATATTTAGTGGTAAGAAACGAAATGCACCGGTCAGGGAGACAGTTAGCCGTATATACGCATGAACACTGCTTCCATTTCTATTTCTTATTTTAATGGAACTAAAACATAATGATACATAGTTTTATTATCATTAATGTATATTATAATATATAATATCCTTAACTCTATCCTTTATACGTACCACATATGGTATGAATGAGTCATATCACGTTTTGGGGGCGGTAGTCTGCACTTCCTCAACTGAAATTATATTGTATACCCATAATGGAAACCATAAAGGTATTCAATAAAAAGGAAAATACAAAAGCATAAACATATAATAAAATTAATTTATATCATATATAAATATGGTGCCATATTAATGGCCACCATGAGAGTTGGTAGATGATAATTGAATAATCATTGTTTCGTGAGGCGTTAGTTTTCCATCCACAGAAACAACATGTTCTTTACCAATTAGATGGAAGTCATTGTAAGTGTATTTATAATACATATCATAACAACATCCTAGTATATTTAGTATACTTTCATTGTTACAAAATAAATGAATAAAAATATTTTAGGTGTTGGAGAAGTAAAACAATAGAAAACAATTTAAGAGAAACTGATACCTTTAATTTGGGTAACTCCCTTTGGTTTGAACCAAATGACTTCTTGAAGTGACTTATGCCTATGGTAATGCTTCTAAGAATATTATAGGGATGTATGGAGAGTAATTGGGAAGATTTTGGACGAGAAAAAAGGCTTGAGAGGTTTGTGGAATTCGCTAGAAGTGGTCTCCTTTTATAAGAGAGAGGAGGGGCTCTTTAGGAAAGTGTGAAAAAAATATTTTATTATAAACATATATTAAGTTTAAAAAGGTCCAAAAATCATTAAATTCTAAGATAAGATGACTCATATTAAAAATAAAATCATCCAATAAGATTTGGACATGTTTTGGATAATATTTTAATCATTATAATCATATTTTATTTAAATCATTTATTAATGAGGTAAACACTGCATCATTATTGTTTCATTAATAATTAATTTTATATGATGTCTAAAAATTATAAAAAAATACCATGATGTAGGAAATAGTTTTGTATTTCCAATGAATATTTATTGTCTAAAATATAACTTATATAACCTTATGTAAAAATTAATTTACTAAATGATATTTGTTTTTGACATTTTTGACAATACATTAAATTAATTAATCTAAAGTGTTATTATCTCTCCCAAGTGGCTCCATGGGGTCCCAAAATCGACCCAAGGATTCCTTTGGTCAGCCATGACTCATCCAATAAGGTTAAGATAGGTGTTATGATAATTGATAATAATTATATTATTCTTTTTACCTTGAATTACACTATTTATCTTTAACCGCGGTAAATAAGAGTCAAAAGTTACTTTTCACCATAAATTATTTTCATCTCATTGAACCACATTTTACATATTAATAACAACCATGTATTTCATATTTTTTAAAATATATTCACAAAAGCATTAAAATTTCATTTAAATAAAAAATTCAGTTTTTTAACTTCTACTTAGTGGTTTCACTATTCATCAAAAATTGATGTTTTTCAGAAAAATACAAAAAAATGAGCCTAAGATATATTTGATATTATGAATTCATAAATTATGTCTATTTTACACGATTTAAAACATACATGTGGATGAAATTAATTTAAAATTAATTCCAGCAGTCAAAACAAAAGGTGGGTTTTTAAGAAATATTAACTATCAAAAGATTTTTTTCGAATGACCGACATTGGATTAAATGTTAAAAATATAATCTAATTACAAATTAAAACCATTTTAAAATATAATATAACAATATAAATATATTATAATAAACGGAATATTTGAATTAAAATACATTATTTTTTACTATTCATTAAAAAATGAATCTTATCAGAAAAATACCAAAAATTTACCCCAAGTAAATTTTGATTTCCTGATTTTAAGAAGAATTTTATTTTGTCAAATAAAACATATAAAATGACCAAAAAATGATGTAAAATGGGTAATCCCTCAAAAGGAGGTAAATTGGCCCTTTAATGAATATTAGATTATTTATTCATAAAATCAAATTCTTTTCTTATTTTAAGATTCTATCTTTTATTGGATAATTTTAAAAACACTTAACAAACATGTGAAGTCATATTATAGTTAGTAATATTAATTCCCACCAATAAAAAGGACAGGCCTTAACTACCATTTAAAATAATAATATTATACTATTAGTTTGCAATGTATGATTTCAAAGAAACCTATTGTTGCATATCGGGTAAGCAATCGAACATAGCATCCCATTTAAAGTAAAATTAACATTTAATTAACCAATATTAAAAAATATGAATAAATTTCATGTTCTTTATTTAACTGGGATGTTACATCATTCCCCCTGTTGGGAATTGCATCCTCTCAATTTTCAAACTTGTCTTGGAAACATCATTAAAAGTCCCATATCAAAAAATAGTCAGTAAAACAATCACATTAAAAGAAAGAAAGAGAAGTACAACGGTCACTCGAGATAACCCATACTAGGATTCCATGAAAACATGGATATGGAGGAGAAAACCAACGGTCATTTTCTGAAGGAGAGTGATAGAAAACAAGATTATAAGAAAATAAACCACCAAGAAATCACAAACATATGATGTGTGAAATTGTATTTTATTACCCAATAGGAAATGTAAACCAACAACACATTTGTTTTATGTTCCTTTTCATAATTTTAAAGAATTACTTTACTAGATAGAATAAGAACATAAGGAAATATACTTACCTTCTAGAAGAGTTTCATCCTTTAATAAGATTCTACCAAAAACTAATATTTTCTACAAACAATGAGCATTGAAAAATACTTGGTCACATCATAATCACAATAATCATCTTCTATAGAATTAGATAATCCACAAAACAAGAACTATATATTTCCCTTGCCTTTATATATAAACTAAAACCAAAATGGTTTGTGCGAGATTAGAAAATACCCAAAAAAGACAATATTTTAAAAAAAGAAAAAATAATCTTAATCTCCAAAATTTTTCAATATAAACCCAAAGTTCAACAAAGACCAATCAATAAAAAACATTACATAAAATTCATAAAAAGTAATCCAAAAAATTATTGAAACCAAAATCTCATAAGGATTTAATTACGTAGTCTCCCAAGATAAATATAAATATTAATCTACAAATAACATCAGTTACTATTAAAGTCTCATACTAAAAATTAATTAACCTAATCCCATATTTTCTATGATAGGTTAATCATTTCCATAAATAACCCAAATCACCTTATGTCCACAATAAAAACATAGATTCTTCCCAAATAAAATTTTAACCATTACTGCAAAGATGAGATCCCTTATTATTCTATTTCCATTAAGCATATAATGTTCCCAAAAAGAGAGAATGTCTTCCAAAATATTATCTATCAATTAATCACCATATCATTTTCCTATATTAAGGATATCCATTTGAAAAAAACATAAGTCCCCAAAATCAACTTATTCTTGATCCATAAAAGTTTTTTACTAAAAAAATAATTCATACTTACCAGAGACTTCCTGTAAGATAGTGGTATGGGATTCTCCCTTGTAACCCTTCAGTTGTGGGTTCAATTCTTACATTGTTACCATATGCGACAGGTTTTCACCAATCTTACAGGTTGTTCTTTTTATAAAACTCAAGAAATAACCATAACATGTTTTAAACTGAATGGTTTTATTATATGTTTTCATTTTCTTCCAATACATTAAGACCTTGTAATATTATATATTGTCATTTTTACCTCCATATTATAAAATAAAACTACTTCCAAAAGAACTAACATCATACCTTAATCATAGTGTCCATTTGGTTTCATTGTCATCATGTTCACGTTGGTAGAAGGGCTATGTATTGAAACAATGATTTAGAGATCCTACAAAATCATTTTCTTCCTTCATCCAAATACACCTTATACAACATGGGTCATATGGGTGTTCACAGAATTTTTTTTTTGGAAAATAATCATGTTTGACAAATAATTTCAAAACGCCAGATAAAACATGATTTCTATAAAATAGTCGGACCGAATTTTAGTTGAAAATTACAATTAGTGGTCCTTTTAAAATACCATACGAATTTTCTGAGAGACTATATTGTAAAATCAAATATAAATATATTTTGAAAGGGTCTCCTACATCGTCACCTTTTTGAATATAATAATATGCTTCAAAATCTTGTGATAAGGTAAAATATTGAAAACAACCTGATAACATTTACTTTTCTTGAAAATAAGAGAATATTGTTACAATATGATTTGTTTAAATACAACCTATGATCCATGATAATAACGAGGTATAATAGAGGTTTTTGATATCTCAAACAAAATATTACAAGTGAGTAGTATTATTGAAAAACATTCTCAATTATCCAAACATGACTTTGAAATAATTACAGAAATCAAGTCATCTGGAAGAGATAGGAATGTCATTTGATATCCTCCTCCTTCCACTTGTAATTCACTTTCCTTTATCTGAAAATGTTATAAAACAAGGAATTAACTGAAATAATAGACATAGGGACTAACCATGTGTCTATCAAAAACTCATAATCCCTAAAGCTTTTTAAACTGGACTTTGATACCAACTTTAAGTACTAGGCCATAAAACATTACATAATCTTTAATTAAATGAATAATTCACAATAAGGATCATTTCAGGTTTTGAGTTTTAGAGAATTAGGAAATAACTATTACATTGCATCTCAATAATTACAAAGTTGACACTTATACTCAAATACCATTTTTTCAATAAATTAAAAAGGCTAAAAATTGATGGTCATGTCTAGCTCCATGTTTTAGATAGCATGAATTTTCCTTGATCTCATCCTTGACCCTATTCAACTTTAAGTCATGTGGAATTCATTTCAAAAACATGGGATGAGCATAAAAAGCTCTCTAAGGGATACACAAAGAAGGAAAACTATTTTTATTTCAAAACAACAAGTAAACCATGAATACTTAATCATAAGTAATACTTTCACCTTTATGAAGTAATAAATACACTTCACTGAATAAAATATCATTGATTACACTATTGTAACCAAAAGATCACCATAAAACCCATATGAAGAACACATAACATATAAAGGTAACATGGGGCCTGAACATATTTAAATGGAATAACTATATAGTCGACATCCACACATATCACTAAATGGAATAGCCATACGACCAACTTCCACACCCAATGCATTGGAGGTTAAAACATAACCACCCATTCTAGTTTTCACAACACCACCCATCATTTGGTTTACCACGTAACCAACCGTCAAATTGCCATGTACCATTATAAAATAATAGCACATAAAATATTTCGAATATAAACATTTCACTATTAACATTTAATTTACAATCTCAATATATCATTTCAAGATATTGACAAAATCAATGCTTTATCAAACCATTTTCAAAACAAACTAATAAAGAGATTTTAAAATCAATGTGTCCCATACCAAATTGAATATTTTAATGGAATTAACATATTAAAATAATAATGTCCATATTAATAAATCATTAAAACCATTTTTAAAACATGTACATTAATGATAAATATTTAGAAGAATAAATCATTAAAACAGTTAAAACGATATTTTAGTTAAATATTTTTTAACAATATGAGAAACACTTGAATACCAATAATTGAAAAATAACATTGAATCAGAACATTATAATATCATGAAAATAATGGGATTCATGATATAATGTTCCAATGGACAATATATACACCATATAAGAGTTAATTGGTGAATAACAACAATTAACTCTCAATGGAATGTAAATTGAGCCGAAATCCCTTATAAAGACGGTATCCTTAGATTAAGGAAAAATCAATTACATAATTATGTGTGAAAAATATAAATAAATTAAATGATATTGGTTATTTAGTGTAAAACAATTAGAGGTCAATAATAAATATTCCTAAGATGGCATATTAAAAAATTACCAGATTAACCTAAAGAATCGAAATAAGGTTAAAAAGTTCCCTTTCAAAAATTCAACAGCCTAACGGTGTCACTTGAAAATTAAGAAACTGAGTTGATGAGAGAGAAAAGTATATCTCATAACTTGGATATAATATTAACAATAATAAATATATTTAATAAAATATCCAAACATAATAAGACGTAAATTAAAAGACATAATAAAAATTGGCTATTTAAAAAAGAGGAGGGTGAAAGGTTCCCTTACTGATTTGGCATCTTACGAAACATACACCACATGAATGAAGGATTGTACAATGGAGATGTAAATACCCATAAATTAAAGTATATTACACAAAGAATAAAATCATGTGTATTGCATACACCACACAAAAGGATGTAGTGGCAAATATAGCATGAATCTCACGGGGATAAAAAGTTAGATGAAAACCTCTTACCACATTGTAATCAATCAAGTTGTATGACCCAAAGTTAAAAACCACCAAATGAATCAAAGAATACCATTAATATAATGAGAATAATATTTATATATATTAAAAGGAATTACAAAATACACCATATGAAATAAACAAGTGGCGAACAATGGAAATCTCACGGAATTAAAAGTGAGATAAGAAATCCCTTACCTCGTGTCCAACTTGACATGTTCATTCTTTAACATCCTTAATAAGAAAATAAAGAAAATTAATAATTTCTCAATAAAATTTTTTCAAGTTAATTAATCATTTTATATTACTTATTACCATGTTATAAACATTTTTTAATCATATAAGTTAATAACAATCGTTTTTCATATATTTGGTACTAGAGTCGAAAATGGTATTATTATAACTAAATGTTGTTAATATGGTCAAAGTACATTATATCCAGAATTATATTCATGATTTATATATCATATATGTCATATATATCTATTATATACATGTATTTATAATAGTACATAACATTTATAGGTAAGAAATGACATGCACCATTCATGGAGATGGTAAGCCGTACGTACACATGAACACTACTTCCATTTAGATTTCTTATTTTAATGGAACTAAAACATAATTATAAATAGTTATATTATAATTCCATTATATCATCATATATAATATCATTAAATCCGTCCTTTATATGTACCACATATGGTATAAACGAGTCATATCACTTCGAAGGGGGCGGTAGTCCGCACTTCCTCAAATAAATTTATCGCGTTTAACCCTAATGGAAACCATAAAAGTATGATATATAGTTCCATATTAAAGTCCACCATGAGAGGCGGTAGGAGATAATTGACAATCATCGTTTCGTGGGGCGTTAGCTTACCATCCAAAACAATAATATGTTCTTTACCAATTAGAGAGAGGTGTGTGTAAGTGTAGTTATAATCGATATCATAAATAAAATCCTATTATATTGAGTATACTTGTGTTATTACAAAAGAAATTTGTAATAATATTTTAGGGGTTGGAGAATTAAAATAAAAGAAAACTATTTAAGATAAATTGTTACCATTAATTTGGGTAACTCCCATTGGTCTAAAACAAAGGACATCTTGAAGTGTCTTATGCCTATGGTAAGGCTTCTAAGAGAAGGATAGGTATGTAGGGAGATTAATTGGTCATATTTTGGACGAGACAAAAGTCTTGAGAGGTGTATGTAATTGGTTAGAAGCGGTCTCCTTTTATGAGGGAGAGGAGGGGCTCGTTTGGAAAGTCTGAAAACATTATTTTATTATAAACGTATCTTCAGTTTCAAAAGGTCAAAAAATCATTAATGTAGAACATAAGATGACTCATATTCGAAATAAAATCATCCAATAAGAATTTTACATGATTTGGATAATATTATAATTATTATAATCATATTTATTTAAACCATTTTTTAATTAGGTAAACACTGCATCATTACTGTGTCATTAATAATTTAATTTATTTGATTTCTAAAAATTAGAAACAAAATACCATGACGTAGGAAATATTAATATATTTACAATGATTATTTATAGTCGAAAAGATAAATTATATAAACATTTGTAAAAATTAATTTACTATACGATATTTGTTGATGTCATTTTTGTCTTTAAATTAAATTAATTAATCTAAAGTGGTATTATCACTCTCATGTGGCACCGTGGGGACCCAAAATCAACACAAGGAATCCCTTGGTCGGTCAAGACTCATACAATAAGTTTATTATATGTGTTAAGGTAATTTTTAAATATTATAATATTCTATTACCTTGAATTACATTATTTACCTTTAATCGCAGTAAATAAAAGTCAAAAGTTACTATTCACCAATAATTATTTTCATTTCATTGAACCACATATTACTTACTAATAACAACCATGTAAATAATATTTTGGAAATTCAATTCACAGAAGAAGTAAAAATTCATTTAAATGAATAAGTCATTTTTTAACTTGTACTTAGTAGTTTCATTGTTCATCAAAAATTGATGTTTTCCAAAAAAATACAAAAAGTTCAGCCAAAACCATATTTGATGTTATGAAATAATAAATTAATTGTATTTTACAAAATTCAAAACATACAAGTGTAAAAAATTAATTTAAAAATAATTCATGCTGTCAAAACAAAAGGTGTGTTTTTATTAAATATTAACTATCAAAATATGGACAGTTGTTTGTGTCCAATTTCAAAGCTAAATTTCATCCAATGACCAAAATTGGATTAAATGGTAGAAATATAATCTAATTAAACTATAAAACCATTTAAAATGATAATATATCCATATAAATAAATTATATTAAAAGGCATATTTGAATTAAAATACATTAATTTTCACTATTCATTAAAAATGAATCTTATGAGAAAAATGGAAAAAATTTACTCAAAGTAAATTTTGATTTCCCGATTATAAAGAAATATTTTATTTTGTCAAATATAAAATAGAAATGGACAAAAAAAGATTTATATAGGGTTCTTCTTCAAAAGGCATTAAATCGGACCTCTAATGAATATTAGAGTATTTATGCTTTAAATCGAATTCCTTTCTTATTGAAAGATTCTATATTTTATTAGATAATAGTAAAAACATTTAACAAATATGTATAATCATACTATAGTATGTTCTATTCATTCTGACAATAATATGACTAAAAGTTAAGTACCATTTAAAATAATATTATTATATTATTAGTGTGCAACATGTGATTTCAAAGAAACTCGTTGTTGTGTATCAGGTAATCCATCGAACATAGCGTTGCCTTTAAATTAAAATTAATATTTAATTAAAAAATATTAATAAATAAGAAAAATTTCATGTTCTTTATTTACATGGGATGTTACATTATTAGTCTCTTGACATGGAAAAAACAATAAAAATATAAATAAATATCATTTATATTATTTGAACCATTAAACATAGTCTCTATTGCATCATAAACATATACATATACTCGAATAACAACAATTTAATTAAATTAATTTAACTACATTATTTGAAATAAAATTAAATAAATATTGCATGTTTCATACTTGAATACTAACAATGGTTATTAACATTTTCCTCAATTTATTCACTCAAATTAATTCTTATTTATTTATGCTGAGTAAAAAATCTTGAAATTTTTTTATTTATTATAACATATTAAAATCGTTACCTGAATTTAAATGAGATTATAAATACACTAGTTTTGTTTCTCTCTAGGACACTTTCTTAGTGCCGGTTGGGATAATCACTAATTTCCATGGTTAGTGTCTATAAACATAGTAAGGAATACATATAAAATTATGAAACATCAAAATTATTACAGATTTATTATGAACAATTGCTTGTAATATTATCTATTTATCATATATATCTGATTATTAATGTTTTACTTATGTTCCATCATCCTATAAGCTCAATGTATCATTCATCAAATTTATGATATTGAACTATCCTTCCAATAACCCGGAATATGGACTTATGTAGTCATTTTTATTCCTTCAATGGGTTTTAGATATGTACTTTTATTATGGGATAGAAGAGATAAATCATTATCTACATTATCCATTTATGAAATATCTCTAGTGACACACCCAGAGTAACCTAACAAGATAGAAACTTATGTTACCACAATTTTCATCAACAAATAAAATTGCATAATTCATTATATATAATTAAGATAATCACAATACATTAGGATTAATACAAACTTCCACATATGGGAATATCCAATTATACATGGAAATGTGGATTTCTGATTTGATAGATATGTTCTCATAACCTCATGCAGTCGATATTACCAAAGGTGATCTCCATGAGAATGTGCCCCAATTTATTATAAATCTCTTACATGTAATAGCCTATATTTTCTATATCCCATAAAAAATACCCCTCAACCATAGATAATGGTTTAAGAATAATTTCCAGACACGTCTATGATTTCATCATAGTAAAAAACTACAATGACCATTAGTTTGATAAGTATTCCACATAAATTATCACACACAAATATAATGAATATGAAAAATAAATATTTTATAAGAAAAAATACATAATTAATAAAATACATATTCAAGTACTAAATAATTTTGTTCTAGGTAACCGTCCCCAATAGACTCCAACGTTCAGTATGGGCAACTTAAAAAACTAGTCCACTATTCTCACATGATACAGATGATTAAATTGAGATAAATCTATTTTAATGGGAACCAACATTATTTCCTCCAAGGATACTACTGTAACTGTAATGTCATCTCTTTGATAAAAATCAATATATAGATAGAAATACTTATGCATGTGATTTTCCGTTTAGTGTGACCTTTTATCTATGGAGAGAACCACCAATATAGATTTTGTAGTTGTGAAATATATATATAGATTCTAAATTACAGGGGGAGAATGGTATGTTAAAAAAATTCGATTTTAACCATAATAAAATCAATGTTAAACAATGTTATACAAGGTTAATTTTGAAACCCTATTTGGATTTTAAATAAAGTTATAATTGGAAGGTCCCAGGTCCAATTAAAAAATCCCAAACATAAACTAATTTATAATAATTAATCTTATAAAAGTTTATCTTAATGAATATTAAGAAAAATAAACTTATGAAAGTTATCTCAAGGATATATTACACATTATATCATATGGAATATTATATAAATGAGTAAGTACATGTACCCAAATGCAAAATAATGTTATGTTTTTTAACTATAACTCATAATAGTGTAAATAAGAAAATGTAAAATAAAAAACTAAAAATGAATTTTTTAACCCGAAGAGAAGGGTATCCAATAACCTTGGATAAATGTCCATTTATTTATACATTCAAGAATGTATTTATTACCCACACTAGGGTAATCCCTGATAAGAGTATCAGAGTCTATATTTCTATCCATCAAAGCCCTTCAAATTTAATGTATTCAGCACCTCTGTCTTCCTATCCCTGGATGACCTCTATTGTACCCATCAACAATTAGAGATGATCTAGGCAGAAAATTTTGTTCATAGATGAACACGATATTCATAGATCACACAAAGAATGAGAGTATATATCTCTCAAAATCAGTACATGAGGCACATCTTAACGTTTTAAATTCCTATCCATGGGTTCTTCAAATTGATGGGGGTATTTATAGGCAAAGATTCCAATTATCGTCTTCCACCTCCAACGGTCAAATCTTTCCTTAAATCTTGGAGGGGCCTGTACATGTTTCATTTAGCCAACAACTAGTTAGAAACACATTATAAGAAATCATTCCATTGTAATGTAATAATGATTATGCAATTATAACATGTATGAAAAACATTCCTAAGTTAATGAAACTAAAAAAACTGGGATTTTATAATATTAGAATAATATCGAAAATAAAATATGGAACATTAATAAGTATGAATAATAAGATTCTTAAATTTTTAGGAAAATAATGTCTAAATATGTAGACAAACAGAGTTTGAATTTTGATAGAAATGTATTATGATTTTAGATAGAAATAGAGTCTGATTTTCAGAGAAATCAGATTTTGAAATTCTGATATCATGGAATCTAAATTTCGAAGAATTAGTAGTAATAATTTTTGACTATTCGAAGTCACAATTTTTGAGAATTCATAGTCATTATTTATGATAATTTTATGTCTGAGTTTATAATAATTCAGATTCATAATTTTATATAATTTAGAATATAATTTTTTTGAAACTCTATGTCAAATATCAGGATGAAACAGATTCCGAAATTAAATGGAATCAGTGTCTAAAAATAGTGATACATTGATTCTAAGTAACTATATTCTTCTATTGTTTTGTTATGAAATATATTTTTCTTAAATTTAATTCGTTCCTAATAGAAATTTGAAAAATTGTAGATAATGAAATTTAAACAAAACATAGAAACGTATGTTTAGGATTAAGAAAAATTCACTAGAGAAAGAAAAATATCATTCCTGAAAAGTGTTTGTGATTTTCAAAACAAAAAGTAATGGAAAAGTCATATGATATCATATTGACCTTACAATATCCTCCTTTTTGGAAACATCAAACCACTTATTAAACAATAATATTAATAATATAAATAGTGAAATAAAAAATTACCACCCTTATATTTTTGGATTAGTGAATACGACTAACTCCCCCATTGGTTTTGTCAACATAAGGATCATATTCATTGGAATAATAAATATATCATCAAAATAACATTCCCTTTATTAAGAAATTTATCTGTAATATTAAGTTTCCCCTTTCATATGAAATTTATTCTTTTGGGTAAACTCTACCGAAATATGATATTATTTTAAAGAATTTCTCATAATTTTTTATTTTCAAATAGGAATAGAATGGAAAAATTTTGTACCTTGATGTTAGAAATGAAACATACAAAATAATTTATAACAAATAGATTTCATTAACATTCAAATATTTTAGAGCAAAAAATATTAGAGCTTTAAGGTAATAAATCATCCTTCTTCTTCTTTAGTAGGAGATTCTAGTGGATTGCCTTCATCTTCGTTATCTACATATGATATTCACGGTACTTAATGAGTAAGTATTATTTCTCTTGGTTCTTCTTCTCAAGAAACTTCATCATTTCATGTAGTGAAATGATAACCACTTCTTTCGATTTTAATTTCACTACTAACTAATCTGTGTTATTTTTTTCACTATTTTGGGTTATATAAATAGAGATAAGGTTGTCATACATCTATTTATCATCTTGTATTTTGGTTTTATGCTCTTGATTTAGTCTTTCGGATATATTCTTGAACTTCTCATCAGATCTGTTGGAGGTATCATTGACTGAATCCATACAATCACCAAAAATATTATGATCATAAACTAATGAAATCAACCATGATGTAATCTTATTTCAAGACATTCTATGAGATTTATCGTTGATCATGAAGTTTTTAAAATCCCATTCATTCTTATTAAATTTTAAATCAATAAATTTGTAGAATTTGTATTCTTGTTGATTGACTGTTGAATAAGCTAACACTGGGATTCAATGTCTGGGATGAACAATATTGACTCAATAAGTATTTTCAACGACTACACCACAATGTCATGTCCCATAGATGATAACGATTCAGAATCTGAAGCAACTTTCTCTAGAGGGGAATCTTTTACTTCTTCAAAAAACTTTTACTTTGATGATTCAACTACATCTTTCTAAGGTGTATCAAGAAGGAATAATTTTCATTTACAATCATCTTTGTCAACAAAGTATTATGTATTATGAAATTTTTCTTAAACAAAAAATTCATCATCATCTTCTTAAACAATATCATCATTTTCATCTCTCTCTTTAATGGAACAAATATTTTCAACTTCCACTTGATTATAATTTTCCTTTCCCTTATCTGAAGCGATTTTGGTAGATGAATATTGGGAAGTTCTTATCGAGAGTTTATTAGAAGGACACTTCTCATCATGATACTATCCCGCCTTCTAATTAAGCATTAAATTTATTCCACTTGTTCTTGTTGAATTTAATCTTATTCAATAATATTCTCTATTATAGAAGAATTTTTTTAGATAGCTTAAGGTTCCTGAATTTTTTTGAAGCATTCTGAAAATATTTTAACAAAGATCAAACACCGTGGTCTTTTAACTCCTTTTCCAAATCCTTTTTCTCATTTTTAATTTTTTTCTATATTTTCAGCTTCAACAATCCTTATGGTCATTACCTCTATATGGTCATTCCCAATGATAAGATCACATTCTGTTCTATTTTTCATCTACTCCCTCCAATTAGAAAATACGTCATTAAAAAACTTCTTTTACTTCTTCAGTTTAGGGGGTTCTGATTGAGGTTCTAGAATATTCTTGTGGAAATAAGGATCCATTTATCTTATTTTCTTTATATTAGGTTTTTAACTTTCTCCAACATCATCATTTATAACATTAGTATCCTTATCAAGAATATCCTCAAACTCAACTAATTCACTATAGAACCTGATCTTAATTTTCCTTAAACTATCAACACTAAGCATCGTCATCCTAAAGATCTTGGCATCTGAGGTATTGGGGATTTTCAAATATTTAAAATAGAAGACAATAATATTTGAAATGATCACCAGATACATAAGTATCTAAGACTTTATATTTCTATTCTTGATGTTACTGATTTTTAGAATAATTTATTTCCCAAAATTTATTTTCTTTAGGTTCACCAAGAAATATAAGAGAATGATATAAAAAATCTTATTTTAATCCTTATCACCATTCCTTGGGATATGGAAACCTTTCAACTACAATGATACCATCCCATGGTTTGTTGAGAGATGAGAAATTTTGATTTTCTTGTAATTTTTCATCCCAAGGAACTCTATTGACTTTTCCTTCTCGAAAGAACCTTCCTTATTAAGAAAATGGTGTGAACAAAATATTTCCTCACCTTTTTATTGAACATAAAGGATTATAGTAGCTTTGTTAAATGATAAAGAATTTGAATTCCCATAACATCTAATCCTAAACATAACTCTTCCAACATTCACATTGAAATTAAATGAATCATAAAAATTTATAACAAGGTCAGCGTAGGCTAGATCAAGATTCATTTCTTTATCAACAAAAATAAGTTCCCATCATTTTTTCTTAATAATATTTTCAATCAAAAAATCATACTTGGAGAATAAATTTTTATCTATTAATATTTCCATGATAATAAGCCGATGTATGGGTTCCTTATTGGATTAATATGACATCAGAGTATAATGAGAAGTTTGAATAGTCATTAATAATATATGGATAATAGAATAATCGAAAAACACACTTCAATTAGGGTAGAGATTAAATTCAAAAAGGATGAGAGAACTATTGAGGGAAACAAACATGGAGTCCGTTTATAAAGGATTCACAGTGCCCGTCTATATTCTCGAATAGATCCCATGGGTGAAATTAACTTGATCTGATCTGATGGTTGATATTAATTCTGAAGAAGGATTTATAGAATCATATATATTGTGTTTCTAAAGGAAAATAATATTTAATCAAAGTGAATCTGACAAAAGTTTTCATAAAATAAGATATAAATAACAGGAAGTAAAAAATGAAATTTTGAATATTTGAGTAAGGAATCATACCTTCTAGATAATATAAAATTAATTTTTAATATTTATTATATTATTCATGAAGAAAATAGATTGTAGAAATTTTTATCAGGTAAAGAATGTTTTAAATTATAAAAAATTTAGTGAGGAATGAAATTTATAGATTCTGAATTTTTTTAATTTATGTACCCCCCTATGAAAATGAGTAACTTAGTGTTAGGAGATAAGTTTAAAAAAAATTTAATATGGGAGAATACCATATGGTTATCATTCCTAACACTATATTAATGTTTTAATATATATCTAAGAGTAATGATTTTATATATATGTCAGCAAGATGTGTTTTAATTTCGATAAATTGAAGAATGAAATCTCCATTAAGTGTGTGATCCCTGAGAAAGAGATTACTAAAACCTATGTGATTCTCATGAGAGTGATGTAAATGGATTTTTATTAAGTAAATGGAACTATTATTGTCACACACTATAATTATTTAGAGAAAACATATGCTATTGTTTATGCATGTGTGTTCCATCCACAATACATGAGCAAAACAATTTCCAGCTACTACTTATTCAAATATAGTAGTGGAATGTTCTACTGAGTGTTACTTCATCAAAGACCAAGAAACTAATTAATTTCCTATGAAAATAAATTTTCTGAATATATTTTTTCTATTCATTATACATTAACTGAAATCGGAACCTGACAGATTTTTTAAAACAAAATCATGTCTTGAAGAATGGAAAATTCTTAAATCCATAGTTCCCTTTAAATTGAGAAACAATATTTTCAATTATTTTAAATGAAAATCATTTGGATTGGATTGATATTTTTCACATAATTTTACAATAAATATTAAGTCTATATGACTAAATTTTAAGTATAATAAACTCTCTGTCATGCCTATTAAATATGTTTGATCTACTGGTTTGCTAGCTTAATCAAGATCAACAAATATTTTACGTACCAATTTGAGTAATTATACTTATAGTGTTTTCATATCCATAATTCATTATAATATCATTAATATTCATATATTGATAAATATATATATTACTTCTATTTTTTTAGAAATATTAACACCGATAAAAAAGATAACTAAAACATCATAATCAATTCAAACTATGATTTCATGAGTTTCACAAATGATTCATTTTAGGATTTCTTAGTTGTCCTTATATTAGGTCGTCAACATAAATTTGAACAATCAAATCATTTTTATAATATTTCATCATAATAATTTTTGGATCTATAGTTCCCTTAACATAAATATTTTTTAACAAAAATTATCTAAGTCTATCATAGAAGGCTCGAGGTGATTGTTTATGTCCGGATAAAGATTTTTTACGTTTAAAAACATGTTTTGGATGATTTTTGACTTAAAATAATGGAGGTTGTTAAAAATAAACATCCTCTTGAACATATCCATTAATTAAAGTACACATCACTTCTAATTGTAAATTTTTTAAATTAACGAATGATGTAAAGGATAAAAGAATAAAAATAGAATCAAGTAATGCTTCTAGAGAGTTGGTTTATTCATAGTCTATACCTTATTTTTATTATAGCCTTTAGAAACTAGTATTTATTTATTTGATACAATAATTCCATTTTAGTCACATTTATTTCTAAATACCATTTTTAATCCAATTACATAGGTTTCGTTAGTTCTTTTAACCATGTTCCAGACATTGTTCTTTTGGAATTCATTTAGTTTAGCTTCTAATGCTTTGATCCAATCGCCATCACCTAAAGCATCATTTGTTATTTTATGTTCTAATTTGGAATGAAATGTTAAATATTCTAATTTACTTATTAAATAAATTCTTTCCTATACTTGTTGATTTACGTCACTAAGGATACTATCACGTTGATTTTTCTAATGAAATAAAAAATTTGGATTTTATAGAAACTGTTAATCAACATATGATAAAAATATTATGTGGTAAATACTTCAGAAATATTTTATTGAGTATTTTAATTATTATAAGAATCTTCCATCAATGTATGATTATCAATTTTTGAAAACATGTCTGAATATACAGGTGGGGTTTGTTTAAAAAAATGTGCAGTTTCATATAATTATACATGTAATTATTCTTCAATAATAGATGATTTATTTAGAAAACTATATGTGCCTTAAAAGTATTGTAAAATACTAGGAAAATTCCTTCATTTGAATTGGGTGTTAATTTATTTATGTTATCATTAGTATTCAACATGAACTTTTTGCATAAAAAACGTTGATGTAAGAAACATTAGTTTTTAAACTTGTCCAAAATTCATAAAGTGTATTATTGAGAAAAAGTATGATCAAAACTCGATTAATTATATAGAAATCACTACTAACAATATCAGACCGAAAATTATTATGTATATAAAATTTAGGCAACATAGTTCTAGTTATATCTTGATGAATTCGATTTCTTCTTTCAACAACGCCATTTTTTAAGGAGTTCCTAGAGGTGGGAATTTATGAGTAGTTCCTTTCTTATGACAAAACATTTCAAAATCTGAATTTTCCAATTCTACCCCATGAACACTATGAATAGATTTCAATGGACGGTTTTAAATCTTTTTATCTCTATATGAGAAATATAAAAATAAGAAAATGATTCATATTTCTTTTCAAGAAAATATACCAATGTAAATCAAGTGAAATCATTATCTTAAAAAATGCATCGTATTTACCACCAATACTCCTAGTTTTTGTTAGACTTAAATTATCCATATGCACTATCTATAATGCATCAGTCATTGTGACATCACTAATTTATATAAATCATGAGTTATGTTGCTTTCCATGTTTATAAGGATCACAAACAATTAATGAATCAAATCTACACTTCGGTAGTTCTTTAACATGTATTTTCATTGAGAGTTTTCATAAGTTCCTATTGTAATATTGTCCTAGTATTCTATGTAATTACTAAGATTAATATTTCATTTCACTAAGGCAAGGTTGGTCTTGGATCCTAATGTCTTCTATGTTCAGTGTATAAACATTTTCATGCCTATGGGAAGATAGAAAAAACTACTCCATGGAATTTTGTACAAGGATTTATCATTCCTAAAATTCATATGATAACCTTCATCACATAATTTTCTTATTCTTATAAGGTTGTGCATATGAACTTTGACAAATAAAAAAATGAAATTAATGATTTTCCAATAACAACAATGATACATATACGAAAAATTTCTCACTGAGCATTATCACGGAAAGATAATTTTCCTCTATTTTTCTTGATAATATATTCAATGAATTTTTTATTAGCAGTCTTGTTATGGTAACATCCACTATCCATGCACCATGTATTTTCATGTGTACAACCATTGTTTTTCGGAAAATAAAATACTCATACTTCGTAAATCCAGACATTCATGGGTCCTCAAATTGTAGAAAATAAAATCTTAGGCATCAACAATTCCCTATAAATGTAAGATTTCTGTAATCCGATGTACTAGGTTTTATTCGATGAATTTTTTTTCTCCAAATGTCTCCACATTTAGACTTAGTGAAAAAAGGATCACTTTGAGTAACACAGTAATTATGACTAAAAATTAGTTTCAAATGAGTATAACCAAATATAGAATTATTCATAATAGGTTGTAGTTGCGAATAAATTTTATCAAATTCATTCCTTTTATATGTGATATTTGATAAAATATATTTTAAGTGCTATATTTCATATTTTAGTATGATGACTACATTATTATACAAATAGTCATTATTCTTAGAGTTTGAGTTATTCTATAAAACAATTTCTATACCGATAACATTTTTAGGATCCCTAGAAATTTTATACTTATCATAATTAACTTCCTTTGGGTTTTTAGAATGATTTTAATAATCTGGAGTTTTCTAATTATGGTCCCTTGAAAGATATAATACTTCTTTTTTTAAAAGTGATATGATATAAATTTTTTCACTAACATCTTTTTTTTTTCCAATTCCAAATAACATGAAATTTTTAAAATCAAGAAACATCATTAAATGTAGGTATGTTTTTATTTTCTTATTAGGAATATTCTTCATCTAAGGATTAATAATATTCATCATTATGAAAATTTTAATTTAATGAAATATTTTTTAAATATTAACAATTGTTTACCATAGAAATAGGAAAATGATCTTCAATTGGTAATCTGGTTATAAGACCAAAATTATTCTGACTAGATGATTAATTTTCTGGGGATTCATCTAAAGAGTCACCACCACTTGCACTCCAAGGGTTATTATCCTTCAGAACATTCTAAGCCCTATATTTTTAGTACTTCTTTATGTTCCTTTAATAATGCATATATTTTATGTATTTTCTCTTGAGCATATGACAATTTGGTCTGATATGACCAACTTTTTGTATCCATAACAAGTTACTTCTGATCTATTATTTTTTTTGTCTTTCTTATTATATGTGAACTGGAAATATTTCTTTCCCACAATCATCTTCATTGTTAGAGAATGATTGGATAGTTCTTTCTCAGACTGATCATTTTCACTTGATTCAGATATTACAGTAGCTTTCCTTAAATTATATCCAGTTACCCACTCTAGAATCTATGATTCACATGTAATAGTAAAATAAATGCTTCCATGTCAATAAATCTTTTTATTAAAATAATCATAACTCTCTATTACTATTTCATGATGAATAAGAGTTCTAAATAACTCATTAAGATTAGTGTTAGATACTTTCTTTTTTTCATCAAAATATTTTCATTTTTAATTCCCACTCATTGGACATGATATTTATTATGATTTCAACAATGGTTTCATCATCAGTTACTTTCCCTCCCAGTGATTGAATGTTGATAATGATAGTTATGATACTTTTTTATAATTTACAAATTAGTTCCCTAAAAGGAAAAATACGTCCATTATATTCATCTCTTAACATAAATCTCATTGTTTCAATAACTTATGATGTTTCAATCTATTTATCTTCATGTTTATTAGAAATAATATTTGAATATTAAAAAGTGGAATTTTTAATATATATATTTCAGTTCATAGAACAAAAATACGTATGAGTAACATGTAGATTGTTTGATATTATTATTATTTTTCTGATTTTTCATTTTTCTAATTTCTTTTTCAAGAGGCATATATTCACCAGTATGAATGGAAAGATTATCCACTCTAGTTTTAATAAAATAAAATCATGTTGTCTATGTAGTATTCATAATCATTTCAACCAAAAATTGGTGGCCTGGTATGATTTAGGTCCTTAATATAACTAACAATCATTATAACCATTCTATAATAAAATACAAAGTATAATTTCCCAAAAGAGTATTTATAAAAATATATTATAAACAAAGTGTTCATAATATTATATGAAAAAAATGAACATGTAATGTTAAGAAGGAAAAGGTGAGTAATAAAATTTATATATGAATATATGTATTTCAAAGAACTCATTTGATACCATTTATATGATTGTAATATAGATGTAGATTCTAAATTACAATATAGGGGAGAATTTTAGGTAAAAAAATTATTATTTAACTATAAGAAAATATATGTCTAACAATGTTTTGCAAGGTGAATTCTGAAACCCTCTTTGGTTTATAAAAAAGATATAATTGGATGGCCCCAGGTCGAATTAAAAAGAATCTAAAATTAAACATGTTTATCTTAAATAATATTAATAAATTCAATGATGTTGAATCCTAATAAAATTTAACATAATAAAATATATATTAAGGAGATATTCTACCTTAAAGGGTATAGAATCTTTGATACAAAAGTAAGTAAAAGTACACGAATGTATATGATAGTTATACATTCTATCTGTAACTTACAACAGTAGAAATAAAAAACATGTAAATGAAACAAGTAACAATGAATCAATAACCCAAATTGAAGGTTATCCAATTAACATGGATAAAGATCATTTGATTTATACATTCAAGAATATCTACCTCACCCACAGTAGGGTTATACCTCAATATGTTTATTACAGTCTCTCATTCTATCAATGAAATCCCTCAAACATTAAGGTATAGGGAACCACTATCTTAATTTCCCTAGAAGGCCTAAATTATTAACAAAAATAATTGTATTCGCACTAGGCTAAACATGTTGTTCACAGATAAACATGATATTCTTAGATTTCACAAAGAATGAGATTCCCTCTTTCAAGAAATCAATAAATCCAACACTTCTTAACATTTTCAATTCCTATCCTTGGGTTCATCAAATAGTTGGGGTATTTATAAGAAAAGATTCCAATTTTTGGATCTGTCCCCCAATGGTCATATTTTTTCATAAATCTCAGAGGGACCTATAGACGTTTCACTCATCTAACGATTTGTTAGAAGTATATTTTGTGACATAATTTCATTTTAACCTAATCATGTGTAAGGAAATATAAAATGTAAGAATAATATTATAATTTTAATGTATATTAATTAAACTAGGATCTGATAATGATAGTAAAATATCGTACAGATAATATTTATCATTAAAAAGTATGAATAATCGAATTATAAATATAATGGAAAAAAAGAGTCTAAATATGTATACAAATGGAACCTAGGATTATATTGATATGGTGTCTGATTTTAGATAGAAACATAGTCTAATATTTTTAAAAATTTGAGTATAAAAATTTAACAGCATGGAGTCCTAATTTATGAGAATTCAGAGTCATATTTTTTGATAATTCAGAGTTATAATTTTTGAGAATTCGGAGTCTGATTTCTCTGTATCACAAAGTAAAAAATCATGATGAAAAAGAGTCTAAAATAAGATGTAATCAGAGTCTAAAATTAGTGAGACTTGGATTCATGGAAACAATAAGGTTCTAAGGTTTTGATAAGGATCCAATTTTTTAAAGGTAATTCTATCTTAATAAAAATATATTAATGATTTGATAAAGAAAATTAAGCATGAGATAAATTTTTTTAAGGTTTATGAAAATTACTTCCCATAGTGAAATAAAATAATCTTTAAGGAGATAGTATATGTGATTTCCAAAATCTAAAGGAATGGAAAAGTCAAATGACAACATATCTACTTAGTAATTTTATCATAGTGAACTATGATATTGTCAGTACCATTAGGATACATATCAAGATCGTGGATAAATATGTGAATCCTTGATAATTGGATACATGAGAAGCCATACATTACTTGTATTCCACTATAGAATTAGTGACAATAACATTCTTAGAACTCCTATTGTTCATAGCTACTCTATTGAGATAAAATATGTATCATAATTTTTACTTCAGATAATTTAAATCTATCTAAAAACATAAATTTTTATAATCCCTAGTGTTTATATATTCATCTCCTCCATAATATATAACATATCCTTAGTTAAACATTTATTCCTTATGATATTAATTATAGTACTATAATTCATTTCACCTTGATTATCTTTAAAAACAAATACCATGATGAAATAATAGTAAACATCAAGTCTCTTACATAACATATAATACTTGATGATCCTATCAGTGAAGTAGATGGGATCATAAAAATTCTCCCTCATCCAATTATGTCTAAAAACACATTTTTTAGGAATGATGTATACCAGGTGATGCTGGATGCAGTCTACTATTAGATTATCCCATACTAAACCTCCTCATTATCTAGTAAATATATGTACCTTGACTAATTCTGAGTATCCTCTTAGATATATCATGAATGATCGTGATCCTGAGAATTTAGGTTGCTTCACCTATGTGCATGATAGTGAATCACTTTTATATCCTTGTATTAAACTCATTGAAGGATGGTATATTTTTTATAATTAGTACTTTTTCATTAACATATACTACTATGAAAAGAGCTATAGTCCCACGAATATCATTGTGAACACATGGATCACATTAACTAATAACGAAACCTCTTTCTTTTATAGATACATCAAATCATATATTACATAACCAATATTATTTCATCAATGCATAGATAGATCTCTTCAATATGTATAATTATTTGGAATTTATTTGAATGAAAAACCCCAATGGTAGTGTCGTATAAACGTCTTATTGATTGTTCTAATTGTTGAATCATGTTTTTACATCCATTTTAAAATTTTAAAATTCATGACAATATTCTAGAAAATATACATTATGATACATATAAATGTGGAAAATTAGGAAAATGATTAATCATATTTTATTTATTGACATTGTCTAAATCCTTTATCCATTAGATGTACTTGGTTGGTATTAAATTTAATATCATTCTCCATCTTTCTCATGAATACCCCTTTAAACCAAATAGGTATTACATCAAATTTTATGTTGATTAAAACCAAAAAGTGTTTTCGATACATGAAATATATCTCATATTAAATTCATTCTATATTATAGCTTAAATCATTATACTAACTCCTTGTATGAGGGAGTGTCATTATTTTTAACAAATAAAGAGTGACCATTTTTAGTGACTAGAAAACAATATATTTCTAGTTCATTCCGTCTAAAGATATCCTTTGTATAAAAATAGGTTTTAAGAACAACGCCTTAAATGAGGACCTGTGGAATCAGTTCTTATAAAAACAACTGTGTATCTTGAGCATCAATATCATCAAAATTAATCATTCCATCACATTCTTTATTGAGGATGTGTTTCATGACTTGACCCTCCAAGGGTCTAACCTGCGACTACCCCAAGATCTCCCCCAACATTCTTGGGGCTGGTGAATAGTTCCATGTAGTAACTTTACTCAAATGGAAGGAATTAGACAAGTTTATATGTACACACAAACACAAATCTATTCCCAAAAAATCCTAAAATGTAAAACATCTAAAATAAATTAATGAATATATCTATAATCCAAACAAAAAACTATAATGATTATATCATTTTGTATGTATATGGACTACTGTCAAATACAATCTCCTAGTTAACACCTCAGTTTAACAATATAAACCCATGATCCCCCTACTCTATGTCATCCTAGGCCAAAATCAAAAGTCTTGTAATTTGAAAATGTCATGAAACATGCTGTCAGATACCATGAAGGGTGATTATTATGATACCCAGTAGGACACCATGGAAAATCTAAGCATAAATCCTCAAGTAAATTAATCTCAATAAAAGGATATAATAATCACTGTCTATCATAATTCACCCAGATAAACTCAATAAGGACACTCTTCCACCAGGAGATCAATTGAAATTTCCTTACATAAGACTCTTCTAGAAGAAGTGATCATTCTAGTTTAATCTACTCCATGATATATTGAATCATTGTAGAATCTCATCAA
This sequence comes from Viscum album, assembly GCA_963277665.1. NCBI lineage: Eukaryota > Viridiplantae > Streptophyta > Magnoliopsida > Santalales > Viscaceae > Viscum > Viscum album. The sequence goes on from OY728161.1 coordinate 437,173,188, forward strand.
AGAGGTATATATAATTGGGACCACACATGAAATATCACTACTCATAGAAACCATGCTTCGTTTATGTGGGGTTACGCCCATGAATGTTTGGGGAACTCCAAAAACCCAATATAGATCATCCCACTATGTAGGGGATATTATGAAAATGATTCCACAAATTAAACCCATACTGGTTTATATATTTGGGACCAAGGCCCTGTATATGGAGTTCCCGTAGATCCCAAAATGCCCAAATAGGATATAATGAGGATTTAGGATCACAATCGAGTCTCATAGTGGGACACCGTGAACATAATCTTAGATATTTCCTTTAGAGGGGATCAAAATCCATATCTAAGGACCTAATTACACAATATACCATCAATGGAAAGGATGAAGAGGAAAGAAACACAAGCAAAACTGGCATGAATTGATGAGATGAAGAGATCCATGATATCTCTATCGGAGTATATGATATGTAAGAAGAGTACCCTCCATGGCTTGTTCATATTGGATCTTCTTATGTTGTGATACCTCACACAACATGTAAAACTCTAAATACACAACATGTATATTTATTACATGGAATGTAGAGATCATTAGACACATTGAACAAGCCACTTATTAGTATATGTGTACCATAGGTTATGCTGTGTACACCTGGCTATGTATGTGTTGACAGAAATGGTGTATTTATGTATGTATACTTCTATCCATGTTGGTGTAAATTCTCATGAAAATAATAAGTGTCCATGGATGTTTAAAAAATCATGTGATTTTTAAAACCAGTGGAAACCCCTTGAACCATTATCGGGGGTCCCATATGGTTTGTCATACTGAAATACATGTCGTTTATAGAAGGGTTTTCCAGATCCATCAGGAACATTCTCCATGTAATCTGACACATTAATATATCCAATATCCTAACCAAAACCAATGTATTAGAGTTCCACCAACCGGAATGTTTCATGTAAAATGGATTCTGGACCTTGATGTTCCCAAAGAATGATTTGTTAAAGATAAATTCATCAAACATCAAAAACCTAGAATAACGAGAACCACAAATACATCTTATCTGCATCTAATTTTCCAATGTCACCCCCAATCATTGATCATACCATCAATAATGAACTGTACCCATGGTATAGATCTATGGTTCCAAAGAATGAAATCTTAATGATCGAATACTGGGTATCAGTCAAACCATAGGCTGAATAAATTTCCATTGAATAATATGTGAAAATTGTGGATGATATCAATAAGTCATGAATCATGACTATCGAACACCATCTTTTCTGTTATTCAAATAATTATTTACAAATAAAATGTTGATCAAATAGGGATATATCACAATGAAAACATATAATTCCATCAATTTAAATCTACATATGATGCATGTATCAATTATATTCGTGGAATTGATTTACCTTCATCTAGGACTGAAGAAATATATTTAAAACACATATCAACATACAAACTATATTTTCGATTGATCACTGATGAAGAAAATTTCATCATTTCTATTATTTTTGAGATCCCTGATCTCCATTGGCACCAAAAAATCTAACTCAGTCTTAATATGAAGTCATCATCCAAGAATGCTCTCCTCCAATGGTCTCTAGGTCTACAAGTTTTAGTATCCATCCGTGAGACAAAATCGATAGTTTAGTATTTAAAGAGGAAGCTACCGAGTGCTTCCAATAAAGTATATTAAATTAAATTAAATTATTTATTTTATTATCTTTTCACCTGCATTGATTTTTTCTCAAACTCCACTTTATGAAAAATGATTATCTATCACCTAGGGTAAAACCCATGTTTTTAACATAATGGTACCCTTTTATTTCTTATCTGATAACATAGTTCGGAGTAATTTCACATTTTTTAAAACAACCATGTTATTGTAAATAATATATTTCATATATTTTATACATTTATTTCCAGAACATCGGGACATGAAATTTATTTTCATCTCTACACATGTTCTATAAATAATCCATATAAGACCCCAAAATAATAAATGACAAATATGATTCCTCACATTCCAACATACTTGGGGATATTGATGCTTAAAAGGGAACCCCACTAATTAATAATATGGTACTGGTGTCAGCTTTGTGTATCCCTATCCCAAGTTCTATACTAACGATTCTCATTGATAAACAGATATGTACAAGGGGAATCGATCATACAGAAAGGATTATATCCTTCTAATCCTTGATCACCACCAGGTACATGGATTAATTATGATCATTCGTATTGTGTATATAATCCCAGTTGATAAAATATGAATGTTCATGGATGTATCTCCTCATATGTGATTCGTGGAATATATTGTGTACCATGTCCAACTATGGTGATATAGCTAAGAAATATTCCCCCACAACAACATTACATATTATCTAGAAAGAACCAATTAATATCTGAGATAATTTTTCACCCTTGTTGAATAATCATATTCCATGTTGAGGTGAGGCCCTCATTAACACATAGGTGACCCTCAATGAAATATAGAGGTCTCATTTACTAGTCTATAAAATTATTATGATGGATTTTTGATTTCTTCATCCACTATTGAATGATCTTAACATTTTATATAGGAGCATGTACCTTCTCTGGGACCATTAGTGTTGACTCGACATGATCATTACAATTAAGTGGTAACCTGTATGGTCACCCATAAAATTCCTCGAATACATGCATCCATTGGTTGAGTGGTAAATTTTATTCTCCAAAAAACTAACATGGGTAGATGATACTCCAAAAATAAATCCAATGTACAAAATTCAATCCCATAACATGTCTTCCCTGACATGAATGGTTTTCTAAATATGGATTTCATTATAGGTGTGAAACATAATAATCGAGTGTAATTTTTTCAAGAATGACAACCAAAATCCTCTCCATAAAAAGGATGTAAATATAGTTTCATTTTATATAGTTTTTTCAAGGGAACTCCATAGATTCAAACATTCACCTGCATGTAGATCTATGCCAAAAAATATTCTGAACACTATTCTTGATTTTATAGAATGTGGGTGGAAACTGTGATTCATTCATTGAACACCTGAATAGCATCATGTCTCCTGGACATATGAGGTACCCCCATTGCAATGTCCATGAATATTCCATCCCACTCCACTCTATTATTTGAAGGATTTGAGATAAAAACATGGAAACCTAGATCTCATCCTCCAATTGCAAAAAATTGAGGAAGTAGGAGACAAACTCTACAAGGAAAACATTAATTTTTTACCACCATAACTAATTATTATGTTCATAGTAAATATTTTCCTCACATGTAAATAACTCCAAAGGGGGTGTATGAAATTCCAAGATCACCACATCCAACAATTCCCATGACAGAATCATCCATCTTCTGAAAAGGTTATCATTCTACCAAAATTTTGAGTATCCATGAGGACCGTGTATAATGGATATCTGAGTACATATGGTGTGAATGTATTTATATCCACATTGATTATCCCTAAAAACAAATAAATTTGGTTGGGTATCAACTCTAAACTAAAGATATGAACCATCATCCATGTCCGCTAAGGATAAATGCAATGAGGATGACTACTCTGACGCCTTGGCAAATAATTGAGTGAATGATCTCTTATTGGAAACATATTCCTCCATGATATCCATTCAAAGAGTTTATAAAATATATGAGTAAAAGTAATTGAGAAACTCTAGACATAACCTCAGTCTCATGTAATGATCCTTATAAGATAATATATAATTGTGATTCTTGTAGTCAGAGTAGATGATCAACTTCTCACCCATCATGTATTGTCGCCACATATTCTGATAGAAGACTACCTGTATTAAATAATTATAATGGGTCACATAGTTCTTATCAAGTGGTATAAATTTATTTTTACCATTTTCAATCACCATTTATATCTATATCATAAAAAACCATGAACAGTTTTGAATGCATCACAAAACTATATATACTCAATAACCTCCTCTGGATATCTCAAGATGGGAATGCTCATCAATTTCTATCTAACCTCCACAGGACATGTAAATATCATCTTTGATATATCCTCACCCCAAACTAACAACTAGTGATGTCATGATCAATGTTCAATATTTTTGAACCATCACGACACTCTAAAATAAATAAAGAATTCATATATCCATGGTAGTGGATATGTAACCTACATGATCACATGTTTCAAGAATCAGCAGAAAATACATTACATCATTCTCCCATTTTCCTTTTTGGAAGACAAAACTAGGGATTCCAATGGGGAAAAATGGGTTCAAAATCCCATCCCCTATAAACCCCACAACATCACCCTCATATGATGAAGCTTTTTGAGAGACATCCAATAGGCTGGTGCATATTTTGAGGTCTTCCCAAAGTGAGTTTCGATGAAGAAGTCTTCTTATCGATAGGGTTGTAATCCTAGAACATCCTCTATAATTACATATTTGTAATCTACCAAAACATGTGGAATCGAGTAGCAAATATCTTGAACAAGTATATATTTCATTATATCCTTCTATTGAGTACTATGTTTTAATCTCATATTACATAGAAAACAATTCTTTTCCAAGGAATTATTTTCAACCAAAAAGGAATACGTCATCCCATCAGTGTCGACGTAACACATTCTCCACCTAAAAAGTAAATAGGGTAAGGAACTATTGATAGCCATTATATAACTAATGTGAGATTAAAAATCCTAATAACTTCTACATAGAGGTTTGATAAAAAATATTCACCTCCAAGAGTCAAATGGCCCTATTAGAATATGATTACAATCACAGAGTCACAACATTTTAGAGTCTCCAACTGTAATGGTTGAGCTAATGGCTCATCAAAAATCACTATGAATCAAACCAAATATGTTTAAAAGAATAAATACCTTACATATGTGGTTATCAATGCTAAAACTATATTTGAATATAAATAGATCATAACTTGTATAATCCTTGCAACATCGGAAACGTAGGCCTTTATAGCCCTCACCTAGCCCTTTTTCTGTCTAGTATCACCATGGTGATTTTGTGGGCCATATTGTTGGGGTGGTGGTTTTATGTCAAACGTAATACCCCTATATCTAGTCCATTGTCCCCTTTCTGCAAATATTTCTTTGCAGAGCACACATAACCCAACTCTACCTCTACCATGGCGGTCCCTCCACCATCTCTGAATCTATATTATAACAGTTCAGTAAATCCCATGCAAGATATCACAGAACATTACAAGAGAAGCATTGCCTCCACATTGGATATTCAATCCATCTTGAGATCCCTACACTCCAAACTATGCTTCAGGGGTTCATATCCTTAAGCATTAAACTTTTCTTGTAACACTAAAACTATCATTGAAAACTGGCATTTGAGGTCTTAGATACCGACATCCCTATCAAAGAACCCTCTATTAGTGTGTTATATTCTAGAATCTCTCTTAGAATATATCTAATGAAAATATTCTTATATTTCATATACTTCATTTTTTATATTTATGAAATTATATAGTGGTGGCTGAAAATCATATTCTACATCCCCTTTTCCAATATCATCATACCCAACTTGAAATAATATTTATATTACATGGAGATTATGAGAATAATAAATCATACACAAAATACCACATGATTCTTATCACATTGGTGTTTATTTGATAACACTTAATTAAAAATTCAAATATATATTATCACATACTGTGAGTGTTTTTTTGATGTGTACCATTGATGAAATCCTTTTCTATAACTTATTAATACATTTTTGAGTAACAAATCATACTATAATTATTTTATAAGTTTATTATAAAATGTGAGATTTTTGTAAAATGTTTTTTATAAATATAGTTAATAAGAATCTAATTTTTTTAGGTGATTTTTTTCGTATATTTAATATTTTCATTTCATAAATGACTATAAATATAGTTTATTAAAAAATTATTATTTTTTTTGTATGATTTTTTTTATTCATTTTTGATTATTTTCTAAGTATTTTTGGTAGACATGTTTTACAATATTCTATATTATGAAATTTATAGTCCATGGTATGAAATTATACATTTTTATATCTAATGATTAATCATTTTTCACATTGTTTTCTCATTTACCATGATACATGATTGTGTGACCTGCAATTCATAATATAGGGAGGTATTTAGTAAGTAAATGATGTAATTTGTTATTCATGCTTAATTATTGGTGCTTCATATTTCTAATGAAAAACAATATATATTTATAACCATTATATATTTTTTTCAAAATTTATTACTCTTTTAATATTTCGATATAAGATTCTTTCTAAAAATATAATGAATGTTATAAGAACTTCTAAAATTTTTATTTCCTACTAAAATAACATAGGTGACTCAACGTTTTCAAAAAAATTATTGACAATTTGATTTTATTAACATAATGTACTATCCAATTTTAAAGTTTAAAAATAGATTTCATTTTAGCATAACTACTGTTTATTTTCCAAATACAATTCAATCCATGTTACATCATATTTGTTTTGAAGTTTTTTAGATGAAAGATTTATTATGGTGAAAAGATATTGTTCTAAAGGATTATTTATTGTCAGTTATCAAATTTGTGGTTTTTAAATATATTGTCATTTGGGATTCCATTAATGTGTTTATTCTATAAGGTATTATTCTAGTAAAATGTTTAATTATTGCATGATTCCCTTTTTTAAACCCATTTATTATAGTAATGTGATTTTTTTATTTTTTCCTCTCTTATTTTAATATGGGGTATAATTTTCTATATTATAGAATTTTATATATAAATAAATTTTTTTATAATGATTTAGTGTTAATTTATAAAAATCCATCTAATTATTTTATTTTATATGAATCTATTTCTTTGTTTTAGTCTGACATTGATGATGGTTTGATTCAATGCCAATAATTAAAATAAGGACCCTGCTGAAAGAGTGAATATTATTACCTTCGTTTAACAACCCATGTAAAAAAATTAATTAAATCTTATATTACTATTTATTTCCTTACATGGTGATATATATTATGGATGGTCTTGAACACCTAACTCATGTAATATTTCAATGATATAACTGTACGTAACATTGTTAAATAATTTATTTAATCTATTATTTAATTATTTAGTAAAAACTCATTTAAATATATTCCTTTTACATTGTATTTACAATTATTTATTGATGTCTTAGTTCTTATATTTTATAATTTTTCATTAAAATATATTTTTATCTATCAATTTGTTAAATTTTTTTCACTTTTAATGTAATATTTTTTATAAAATAGAGAAAATAATGTCCATATAGATTATATGATAATATTATTAAACAAATAACAATCTAAATAAACATATAAAACAGTTTAATATTTTTTATTCATGTAAACTAATTAAAATTTAAAATAGTTTTATATATGTATTCATTTGTTTGATAAATAAAAAATTTTATATATCCCCTAAAAATTGGAAATTAAAGGCTTTTTTTTGTACAAAACAACCTTATTGATTGATTTAGTGTCCTTTTCCAAAATTCAAAAATTTCATAATCTCAACATAACATGTCATATGTCACATGTATATGTTCAATGTATGGAATTATAAATGAATAAGGGAAACGTTGAAAGATATTTTAGATCAAAAGAGAATCATTTTTTTCAAATGATAAAATCATGGATGAGTTTAAAACTATCAGTGAATGAAGGATAAAAATAAGTGTCGAACGATGAGAAAAGAAGTTTGGATCACCTCTGTTAATATATAAGTGGGGATACTCCAAACAGCATATGTATTTACATATCAAATATACATGATATGATACATGATAGATGGGAAAAATGGTGTCTATGGTTAAATAGAGAAATGAGAAATTTTATAGGAGATACATTAGGTATATCATAATGATAAAATGACTTACTTTATCATGTAATTTTCTACTGATTTATATATTTATATTTTATATATATATATTATGTAATTATTTATATCCATTGATAATATTGTTTTTCCATTTTTTCCTAAGAGAGTTCATTTGTTGATCCTAAAAATGTGATTATAATTATTTTATATTGGTGATAAATGTTATCATTTAATGTGTTTTTAATATATTAATCAATACCCTTGTATTTTTTCATTAAGGGATGTCTTCTATAGAATTCCACATTTCAAAAGTTTGTTATAATAGACACATATGTCCACTATTGAGGGATATTTTGTAAATTTATTTGAATAGATATGTTCAAATAGTTAATATTTTGGAAATTCCATTCCTTTCAACAATAATTATTGACCCTATTTATAGGAACATGATGTCTTATCTAATTGGGTAATCCCAAATCTATATATGGGATTCTCTATTTAATTAAAAATTCAATTCATGGGATATAAATACCCATTATAAAAAGTCCACTAAAAATCAACACTCCCAACAAGGATTCTATATGAATAAACAAAATATAATTGTGTGAAACCAAAAAAATTAATTGAATGCTCTCATATTAAAAATTTTCTTTAGGGGATTCTATAGACTATGTACAATTTTATAGACATAATCCACCACTATATAAAAAATAGGTTTCACTAAAAACCCAGTTGTACATCCAATATAGATGGGGAAATCTATAATAAATAGGAACAACAATGTAATGATTGTTCGATGGATGAATCAATTAAAAGCTAGGAATAAAAATATATTTTATCCCTAGTATCCCTATGATAAAGAATCTTGAATGTTGATAACTAGAACAAGGGTAGGTTTTTTGATTATTAGTGTTAAGCGGTAGATGGAATTGATGTGTCAAGGATATGAACAATGAATTAAAATCACACTAAACATGTCTATATTTTATGTACATAAAACGACCAATGCCATGAGGTGAGTGATGTTAAATCTTCTAGTATGGCTAACATGAGGTTTATTGGTGACACATAGGAAATTATTCTTCATAACAACTGTTTTTGACATAGGTTCTTCTTGTATAGTATGTCTTTAGTTGTAATTCTTTCACATTCACAATTTGACCCATAAATGTGTAATTCATGAGAATGAAAAATAGAATAATAATTAAAAATTCATATATATATATATATATAATTTTTTTATAAATATATATATATTAAAAACATTTTATAATTTATAAATGATATTAACTATATAATTATTATTATATATATATATATATCTAAAAAACAAATAGTGATATATAATTATATAGACATAAATATGTATAAATAAATATATATACCAATACATATAACTATGTACAAATGTATGTATATATAGATATATTATTATTATAAGCATAAATAATTATATGTGTGTGTGTGTGTGTGAAATTGTATAAACATAGACATATTTATTTATATATATTTGTTTACATGTTTAATAATTTAATATTAATTATTAATTATTAATTAACATTTATATGTTATTTATTATTTAATAATAACTAAAAATTATATAGTAAATGTTGGTTCAAATATATAAAATTTCATATTTATTCATTTGGGGACAATAAAATATATTTATACTAACATTTGAATTTAGATTTTATTAATTAATAATTATTACGTTTAAATTTTGAATTAATTAATAGTCACTATAAATTATAAGTTACGGATTTCAAATAATTAATTTTTAACATTAATAAAATTTATTGTATGTCATTAAATATTAATTAGTGTTAATATGTATTAACAAAAATGAAAACATGTATTTTTATGTTATAATATATTTAGATATATTTAATTATATTATATTTATGTCTGTGTGTTTATTTAAATCAATTTGTATATATTTTCCAATATTTTAATTTATTCATATATATTTATACACATTTAAACATACAAAATTACACAGAAACAAACACAAAAAATTATATATATCTATTTAATTGTTTGTATGTAGTTATAAAAAATTTATTATTAAAAATTAGTCAAAAAAATATTTTATTATATATATATATATTAATTTTTAAATTTTATATATTAATTATTATTACCATATTTATATATTTACATTTATTTATAGATAGACACACATTTTTATATATACATATCTCTCTATGTGTGTGTGTGTGTTTATATATGTGTATGCATGTGCGTGTGTGCATTTAAATACATGTAAAAATTACAATATATATTTTATCCTATCTAAATATAAATTATTAGGATATACTAAATAGTTAAAAATCAATATTTACGAATAACAATTATTAATTTATATTAATATATTAACATATTTAATTATATTTAGAAACACAGAGACACAATAATGATATATATATATTAACAGAATCATATATAATCATATATTATTTTTAGTTTCTAAATTTTTTTTCATTTGTAATTTATATTTTATAATATCTATTTTATAGGTTATGAAGAAATGATTATTAGTTACAAATTAATAATTTCTATAAGAATTTATATATATTTACATATATTTAAATATATAAATAAATATTTATTTATATTTACGGATTTGTATTTATTTTTTTATTATAGATATTCAATATTTTATAAGATATTATTAAAAACATCATATTGAATAATTATTATTTCGAAAATATTAGTTTCAAATAAAATATTTAAGTATTTACAAATAGATATATAATTATGTACATATATATACAAATACTTATATACAATTATGTCTTTTTATTTCTTATAATATACTAGTTCGATCAATTCCCCCTGTCGATCCGTGAGTGGTTATTGATTTCTATGGCCATGAATTTTATGCAAAATTAGGGATGTCATTTCAAACTTGTGTGGGGATCGCTTTATGTATCATAGCTTTATAAAGCCGTTATTTCACAATAGTGTACCAATGCAATCTCTCAAGATAGAATTTATTATAGGGAGTACATAGTAAATTGGAATACATCAATGATTTATGTTGTTGATTTGGATCACGGTTTTTGAAATGTATCATATCTATGTTATAATTATATTCAATATATAATAGATTATGATATACTAGATGTTAGGGTTTTGTATTGAAGGTTCCTGGCATCATTATTATATTTAGATAATGCACGAATCAGTAATTAAGATTCAAATTATCTTATTATCAAGAATCCTAATGATATGTAGTAATGGATATATATTGTTTTTACCTGATTTCTCTACTTTTCCTTCTAATGGATATAAACCATATTATATAGATGATGCGTTGATGCATTTTCATTCTATATAGTGTTTTTAAAATTAATTTTTTGACTCAATTATGTGTTGCTTCATTTATTTTCTATTTCCATCAAATTATTTATGATAGAAACCATTGTGATTTAGAACTATATCTAAATCCATGGTCATTTCATCTTCATGGATGTTTTATATACTTTTATCCATTTGGGGTTGAAAATTCATTTTCATAGGTACGGATAAGGATCTATAGATTGTCTAGGATCCTTTTGAATCTGGAGAGCCAAGATTACATTGTTGATGTTGGAGTTCGGATTGGAATGGATTATGAGACAGAATTGTATTAGTATGGGAACTACACTAGTATCCTGGTGGAGTGGGATATATGAAAAAAATCAAGTTGAAAATGTATTTTTATGTACTCACATTGATGATATGAATACGATGATAAAAAAATTATAGAATAAATTGTTTCATGAATTGTTATTTGAAGTTCCCCATTCAAATGAATGTTTCCTCAGGTCAATAATTATTTTTATCTAACACAGAAAATTTTGAATAAGATTGTATGAGGATATCCAAGAATGTTGATGTTTTATAGATGGTCCAAACCTTTGTTTGGTGCCTCAGGGACATGATATTTATGGATTTGGTTTCTTCATATTTAGGGATTCTCTTGAATAGGAATTGGAAATATTTGTTGTTTTGAGCTTGGTAGATGTAGTGTAATGATTATGGACTAGATGGTGCTCATGTCAGTGATGCCTATATTTTGGTACAATACCAGTAGAACTTTGGGAAGGTGTTATACGATCATTCATTACATCGATGAAAGAAACCCTTGTATTTACGTACGTTTTTTGGATAAATTTATATCTCAAGGGAGGATTATGTTCATGGTATATTAGATCATCTTCCAATGGATACATAATTAATGTAGAAATAAAAATGAAATATTAATTTTAAGATGTTGTACAATATATTTCTAATTAAATGTTCAGTCAAAACCAACAGATTTCTTGTTCTAGCACTAGTAAGGTAAATATTAAGTAGACTAAAAGAATATTACAATATCTAAACCCTTGAGCGGCTCACCACATATTGAAGATGAAGGTTTCATGGTGCATGATCAAATTAAGAAGAGTATGAAAATTGTAGGATCTATGATAGTTGTGTATATGTAGATTTAACTTTCAAATTCCATGGGAGTTGTTGATACTTCTAAGAACCATTAGTTTCCTGAAGAGTATCCCAATATAGTTTCATCAGGGAATAGTATTTTCATTCACCAGATCAATATCCCATGAACTCCAAGGAAGTTTTATCTGAGGTCCTAGTTGAATCAGTTAGAATGTATGGTGTATTTTTATAATTATATTATTCTTATCTATATTATGATTTCTCTTCCATCAAAAAGATGGATACTTCTATCAAAAACTATTCGCCTAAATTTTTTCCATCATATAGATCTATTGAGGGTAAATAAATATAATAAAATGAATCTAATCATATAATTAGAAACCTTATTAATTTTTTTTGTATTTAGATGTTATTTTAGTAACATATGGTTTTATGGTCATGTTTCAATGAAGATTAATATCAATGATCATGAAAAGAATATGCTCCATTTTTGAAAATATGAAGTGGTAGATTAATAGGAAATAATTAACAGAATATTTAAAAGAGTGTGTTCTAGGAGATTTGTGAGTACTACATGTGTTGGGTACCCACTAAAAATATAAAACATATAGGAAAGTTGAAATATTTACAAACACAACCAATTTTAGATTTTCCATCACAAAAAATAACAATAACAAACAATATGTATGTATACACATAATGTATGAGATTCTTAGGTTCCCATTAATGATGTTTTTAGAGAATATGGTGGAGGGATATCCCAGTAGGCCAGGGTAGGGAGGGGGTCATTATCTAGATGGTCATGGTTAGGGATATAGTCTAATTGAATTGAATGCTTGAAACAAAATGAATCGCCTATCTGAAGAGGAAATAAAGTATTTTCTTTGTGTTTGAATAATATTTTACTATATCTATTTTTACTTTATGGTTAGGATTTTTTGCATGTCCCGGTATGTCTTAGTGGTTTACTTTTTCCATGTACAAAATCCTCCTATATTCTAGTTTTTATCAAATATTGTGTGTCAGGCCATATCTCATTAAAATAACATATATTAAGTGGTTAATAGTGAATATTTATTAATTTATGAAATATAAATTTATACTGCCATATTTATATATAGTTACATACATTCATATTGATATAAATAAATATATTTTAAAAAATAATAAATTTTAATTATTTATTTTTGTATCATATGTACTTAATAAATAACAAGATATAGTTAATTTTTAATAATGAATAATTATTAACCATAAAATTATATTGATAAATTATAAATAACTAAATAAATATAAATAATTATTATGTTTTTTAATAATGTGAGTATATTTTTTAAAAATACATAATTTATGTTTTAAGTATTTTTTGATGGTTTAAACTACATAAAAAATAATTTCAAAATTATATTTATTTCTTGAAAAAAACAATTAAATAGTGACACTTTTCTAAAACCACTACTAAATTAATTTCAATTAATTATGTTGTCTTGGTTTTATAAAACACTATAAATTATCAATTTTTCTATTATTCAATGTGATCTTTGGCTATCACAATCATTGGAAATAATAGGATCCATGTGGACTTCATGAAATTTAAACTTTGTTTTAAGATCAATGTGAACGAAAATGATTACATGACACATCTTATGTGACATATGATTAATAGTGTCAACTACTAATTTGGAAAGTTCTTAATGATTATAATTTATTGTTTCAATAAATACCAATCGCATCCTCTTGTTATAATAGATCTAATAGAAGTAATACCAATTATTCTCTATGTTTCAATCCCAAAATGGCCCCTTCCTTGTCTCCATGAATGGATAAATGATTTCTGTATGGTGAATATTTTATGTGGTCTTTAATAAATGATATTTTATAATGAGAAAAAATTACAAAAAACAATTAATAAGTTCATTCTCTCTAAAGCATTCATAGTGGAAAAGATACATTCTAATAAACTATATATTAGGGTCGGGTGAGTCTCTATGGATTATATGGAAGTAAAATATATGGTTTCTTATTCATAAATAAATATATATATATATATATGAATAATAACTCATAAAGGGACAAAAGGAATATAATTAGTGTCCTTCATCATTGAATAAAAAAATCTAAAATTATTACCCTATGAAATAGAATATCCTAATGCGGATGTGTTTATTATCAATAAATCCTTTTTGATAAGGGTAAATATATTTCCATTGGGTATCACAATGTTAAATGGATAGAATAAATATTTTAATTTAGGGTATTAATTATATGATAAATCCTTATGGAACCACTTTACATTATTCGCAATATCATCTCAACACATACCACCCATGTTAAAATATATATGCTTCAAGGGAATTTGTAACTTGAATTCATACTAATGTTACTACCATATCAAATCTTCATTCTTATATATAGATGAATTTTCAACATAAATTAAATATAATATACTGAATTAAACTTGTTTTAAAGTCAACATGTTTTCATTGAATCCATTTTACATTCTACTACACATAAGAAACTACACACATATGTTAACCGTATACTATTATATGTGGTATTAAGCCACATTATTCCATATTTCATTTTTAACCTATATTTTAATGTAATTTGTATTTAGATTCATTTGTAAACTATCTTATTGTATGTCCCATTTATAATTTTCATTTTTCTATATTATATAATTATCAATATAAGTTAAACATCTTCTACTATAAAACTAGTTTAATTAAAATAAAAATGGATACTATTTTTGCTTACTACTTTTGAAGATTTGGTTTATAATGGTATTTTATGAAGTTATCAATTGTTGTTTCTCTTCAATGGATACACCACCTATGAAAATTGATTTATTTTTTTCATGGAATCACAGATGGAATTTCTGGTCATTACATTAAGAGACTTTATTTCTATAATTATATAGTAATTTCATATCTATTTTTATTATTGAATTCATTTTGATGTGCATTTTTTTTTGTTTTATTTTTTGAATCGTGAGATTGGTATTCCAAAACAATGGGACTTTATTTTTTTTACACTAAAGATATTTTTTCACATTATTAAAGGGATATATTAATCATTGGAATAAAAAACACCATTATTTTATGAACATGCATATAATATTCCAAAAATATTGATGTCTTATTATTTAGAATTAAGAGTTTTCATAATAGTATTTAGAGTTTTTATTCAATATATAATTATCTATGTATGATTAGAAATTGTCAAAACTCTTAAACTATTAATGGTATGTTTTCTCCATAGCGATGAAGATAATAGATCATTTTTAAATGAAAAATGTGTTGGTTCTCTAATCACCGAAATATTGATAATGAAATAATTGTAACTATTATTTTTTCACTCATTATTCTTCCCATGGGTTTTTTAGATAGTGCATTCATGCCACAATTTGTTAGTACCCAAAAATGGATGCTAAATAATGACATCGATGATATGAGATCTATTATTTAATTATTAATTTGTACTCTACATTATAAAATTTCATTTCTAGTGAGGTAATTATTTCAATAAAAATATAAATGTTTTCCATACCTCATTTACTTATTCAGTTTTTCCTATTTATTAATTTTTTAATTTCCTCAAATCTATAATTTTAAAGTATAACTATTAGAATATTTCAATTATACTCATTATTTTTTTTATTTATTTAAACCCCTTTATTTTATTCATATTGAGTATTTTTTTCACATAACCGTTCATTTATATATAAAGTAAATTAATTTTTTTTCATATATTGTTACATAAATTGGTTTGCAGGATTCACAATTAAATTGGTCATGTAAAATTATATTAAAAAGAGATATATGGACACAACTAGTTGATAAAACACATACACCATGAATTACAAAAAATAAATCCCTTGATGGAGATGTAATATGAACTATATATTTCCATATATAAATATTACATAATCAAATTTTCATGCCTAAAAACTGTTAACAAAATCAAGGAATTATGACCACAACAAAGATGAAAATTATTAAAATGTACTTTTCAAGAGACAATTTGGGTAAATTTGGAAATATATGGTTGTGTAGTACTATTTTATATTCCAAGAATGGTCAACCTATATGGAATTTATAGAATGTAAGGCAATACGTTAGACTTGAACTATAATGTGTTGTGTATTACAATGACACATCATGGTCTATAAAAAAGTAATTTTTTTATCTACCTGTTGTGTATACATTATAAATGAGATGATAATGTACTAAATTACCATAATCATTTGGGAAATTAAAATAAACGATGTTTTAGTTGGCCGACACAGTATTTGAGGATAGATCATTGACCATATTGGCATTATGGTACATATTGAGGTATGTAGAGTAACCCATTATAACAACCACAGTGATATTTTTAATGAAAAATGAATACTTTTGCAGGGTTATAAGATATATTACATTTGATTCAGAGGATTTAAAGTGATGTAGTCATGTTTTCCAAATCTAGTTAGCATATTTTGTTTATATTATTGGATGCGACTCATGCTTCCTCCTCATACTATTGCTTTTCCATCTGTTCTATTAGTGTATTCATCCCTTTGAACAATCATCTACCCTTGTTAGATATTCAACATATGTATGTTTATATAACTATTTGTGGCCATAACATCATTACTGAATTTGATGTCTAGGCCCCAAATAGGTTTCCTTTTACTCTTTATATTAAATTAGCTATCACTTTATCATGTGCTTCGTATGTGTAATAATTTTAATTATATACTTTATATATATATATATATTGAATATATATAGTTATATTACTAGTAATTAGTTTAATATGAGATAAATATATTTCATGTGATTTTTAGATGGAGTTTCCTGGTCCTAAATTGGTAATATATTGTTCAAATTATTTTTGGATAGGTTTTAACTAGTGAACTTATTAGGGAATGTTGAAAATGAAAATCATAATAAAAATGGAATATAATGTATGATATTTGATTCATAAATAAGGCTATAAAATTATGATGGAATTGAAATTATGGTGAGAATTACTTTTGGGGTTTAGGGGGAATAATTCTACTAAAATATCCATTTACATGTTGAAATTAGGGTTTAAGAGGGATAATAACTTCAAGCTTACATTGGTTAATTACCCTAATGATTGAATGATTTATTGGAATTCATGTGTTAATTTTGGTATATTATTAAAACATAGGAATATTTTTTAGAGAGAATTAAGTGGTGGATAATATTATAGAAAGCACAAATAGTGCTTGGGTGGTGGACATATGCTTAAGATTAATAAAAAAATTTTCTGGTATTATTTAAATGGTTTTCAAAATAATATGATATATTATATATTGAGATGATTTTATAGGTTCATTATGTGTATTTTGTGGAAGACATTATTATCTTTAATACAAATATTTTTTTTATTTCCTTATTGATTTCACATGCTATGTAATGGGACTAAAATGACAACATGTGTTGTTATGTAACAAAATTTATGTAAGATGTTTTTTGTTTAGTGAAGTGATAAAAGTTTATCACTAACTATGTTTTGTTATGATTGAGTTATTTTAATTGTAATTTAAATGTGTCTTATGGTAGGTTAGTTTATGAAATTCAATGGTTTCTGTAACGACCCAACGTTTTTCAATGGACAATTCCCTTCTTATATTTCTGTCATAAAAACAAAAAATAATTAACTACTTATTGATAAGTGACCATTAAACATAATTTTATCACCCCTATGTTTAGAATTTTGAAAATCCAACATACACGGTTGTGTTCTAGATGGTTTTTGGAGTCTAATGAAACAAAAATAATTTTTGGTGAATAGTAACCTACCGTTATGAATAGTAACCTACCCTTATGAATAGTAATATAACCCTTATGAATATTAAATAAGAGTAACATTACCTATAAATAAAAAAATAAAATTTAGACATCATAGAAATTGACAATTTAACCTTAGTTAATGTTTTGGTATTTTTAAGTCATAAATAATTAGTTATAATTAATTAAATAATTTAAGAGAATATTTATTTCCATAAAATGTAATCAAAAATTATTTAATCAATGTCTTATTGTTTTTTTAAAATTTTATAAGACCCTATTTAATTAATGAAAGCACCATAAAATCAGTTTTAATCTTAAAAACTGTTTTTATGTAAATTATGATTTCAATTAAATATTAAATTAATAATATATAGAAAATTATTTTTGAAAAATCCACCTCATTTTTTGATTCTACACGTTGAAAAATGGTTGGGGTATATTTTTGGGATTTTTCTGAGATACTTGAATTTTTGATGAATAGTGAAATACCATAATTTACAAAATAAGCTAAATAAGCTAATTATAGGTTCATGTGTGATGCCGTGCTGATGTAAGCCTACTTGGTTCGGGATTACATTATTAAATAACTATTCTTGGTTGTTCAAGACTCACTATTCCTTGTATTATGGGGAAATAATAAACAAATGAATTTTATATTAAGGATACCCCTCTCCCCTCCACTATAAAAGCCATAGTTGGGAAAAAATCTCTCAAGTCATCATTGAAGCATTTTTGAGGTGATTGTGTTTGTTGAAAAAGTGGACATCTGAGTGGTGATTGTTGACAAAGAAAAACAATTACATACAAATTTGTTGACAAAGAGGATTTCATGATGGAATGTTGAGTTCAAGAGCTGAGGTCAACTATCCATGTTTGATTCAAGAACGTCAACAAAAGGAATGGATGATCTGGAGGCGGTACAAAAGAACAGATACAAGGTGGCGCCGTTTTCTAGTGTTTGCCAAATTTTTGGGCCTAAAAATTGACAGATGAAGAAAAGTGTTTTTGGAAAAGGGAATTTGGTACTGAGGACTTGGAGTATAAGAAACATACACGCCATATGTTTTTCAAGATCAGAAGATCAAAATATGTCTAAGGAAACAGGTTTGCGCAAGTTTGGGAGTTGGTCGTGCAAGTGTCTAAGAGGAAAAAAGACTTGCGCGCCGAGACTGGGTCGCCCAGGTGACTTGTGCTCCGTCACGCAGGGTGGTCAATTTGCCTATAAATACTAAACCACCCCTCTAAATTCATTACCGGAGTTCAACACTTTGAGAAATCGGAGCTCCCGTCACGCAGGTGTGGTGGACGCGCAAGTGGTGTGTGGGTCTCGCAAGTGATGTTGTGCGCCGGTGGTTGAAGTTGTGTGCCAGTGTGAGAAGTTGTGTGCCGGTTTGGAGTTGCGTGCCAATGTTGGTTTGGGCATAAAAGGAAGAGAGTCACACATGTTTGGAGTAGGGGAATATTGTGTCACGCAAGTGTCTGAGGTGGACTTGCGCCCCCGTTGTGACTTGCGCACCGATACTTGTGCTCCGAGTTAGAATTGCGCGCCAAGTAAGGTTTATTTCCAGTAGTGTTTTTCGGGCTGCGTGGAAGAGGCATTCCTTCATGAAAATGAAGAGAACTAAATGTCTATAAACTGTGAGTAGATCCTTTCCTGAGCATTGAGAAAAGGAAGAGGAAGAAGGTGATCCTCTCCACCGGCAGTGAGCCAGAGAGAGAGAAACAGGGAGTGACCCTTGGGAGAGAAGTGAGATGACCCTAATTCTTGAAAAGGCAGTGAGCCTGGGAGTAGAAGTGATATAGCTCGAACATTTTAATACATAACTAGTGAATATTAGTGGAATTGGTACGACCGAAAACTTGTCGGCGTATGCTCCTTGGATGCAGCCCTTTGCGGTGAACCAAGTAAAATTTCTGTGTCTTGTGCATGCTTTCCATTCAATTTACTTTGTGAAATAGGAAAGAGATAGAATATTTTTTTATTAATGGTGAAAAAAGATCAGAACGGGTGCTAATTTTAAATTAGTCATCCCCTGATTCACCCACCCCCCCCTCTCTCAGGGTATTCAGCCCTGTGGATCTAACAACCACCATTCACTCCCTCTTTTACTCACACTTCTCAAGCTCCACTTCTTCTCTAAACTCTGCCCAAACACCTTCCCTAGACCCTCCCCCACGTTCAAAAGTTGTTGGTCTCATCAAAAGTCCAAGAGAATCTTCCTTAAAAAGGATCTCAATAGGAAGATTCTAGAGGTATTTTCTCTCCCTCTTCTCCTTTAATTTCCTTTCAATTTCAAGTTCTTTTTTTGATCTCTCCCCACATATATTCATCCGAATTGTTTTTTAACTATAGTATTATACATATACTTCAATTTTATGATTCTAATGGGATATTATATCACCCCACACCCTTTACTTATTCCTTTTATTTTATTAAAGAGAACATTATTCATGAGGTGTTAATTTATCACCTTCAAAAACACCATCCTCTCTTCTTCCATTTCTACATTCAGATCTGGTCATGAAACCATTTTTATGGTTGAACCAGAATATTTTATATGTATTATGTTCTATTTTAAGTTCTGGAAATAACCTATGGCAATATTACTAAGTGATAAGTTAACACAAGTTCGTTGTGATCCAAAAACCGCCCAAATTGACCCAAAAAATACAATCATTTGATTCTTATGTAATGATTCATCCACATGGATCTAATTTGATTAATTATAAGATAATACAAACTCCTGAAATGTCATTTATAACATGTACTATAAGTTCTGGATGTTTACCCATGATCTACCCAAACATCAATTTTAGAATACAAGTGAACCACTCAAGAAAACCATGAAAAAGAACATCCCCGAACAATGTTTTTAAACTCTATAAGTCCTCTAAAGTAAAATAATATGAGATAATGAAACTATAATGAATCCTATTAATGTATAAAAGGTTCTTTAATTTCTAATTAATTAACATAATGTCATTATATAGGACATTAAAGAGAAGGAGGCATTCGAGTACAAGGTAAGGGGAAATTCTCGAACCCAACTTTCATCCTTCGGGTTCTACTCTTTCACTCCATTTTTGATATGGTTACTCTTGAAAGATCATTTTTTTATCATTTTCTTTCCTTTTATGGGATATACATGTTTTCTAATGATTTTTTATCTCAGTCCAAATGTTTTCCGAAAGAACTCTTCTCTAAAGAACTCAAATTTTACCTCTCATTCAAGGTTGATGGTTCTTGTATCATGTATGTTGATCCCTCTTTCTTTTGGGAACACAAAGTTTATGGCTGTGTTATTATGAGATGTAACCCATTACTTTTCATTGGTTAGTTATTTTCATTTATGTTATATTTTCATTTTGGCATGCTCGTTAAATGATAAGGTTATGATGTGACGGGTGCACCTGGAATTATATAGCGCAATATGAATGTTTAAATGTGACGGGTGTGCTCGGAATTATATTGCACTCCAATGCATTGGTTAAAGTGATGAATCTCATGAGTAAATGTGAAATGATATGTGAACAAGATGATATATTGGTTCATAATTATGTGTGGTAGTTAACCACTAAGACATGATGTTTCATTTTTATGCATTACCACATTTCAAGTCTTTTATTTATGCTCTTCTCATGTTCATGATCTTTTTCCTATGTCATGATTATGATCACCCCAGGCTATATTTTTCATATCTATCCTTTTACTGGGCTTATAGCTCACCCCTTTTGATGTATATCCTTGAGTGGCTACATGTACTAAGGAGTGGACAAGTGCCACTAAGAAGCTAGTGAAGAATAAATTAAATAAATGTTTCTGGTTGATGTTGTATTTGTTATGTTTGGTCCTAGTTTTCCAACGACACTAAACCTTTGGATCCTATATATGTAATACTATTATGTTGTCTATCATTGAAATGATGTAATAGTAAATTAATAAAAGTCTGGGTTGCTATAGTTGGTATCAGTGGCAAGGTTTAGTTAATTTGGGAATTAGGATTAGTGAACCTTAGAGAAAACCTCTAGTATAATACTAAGTAAAAAAATGCACACAAGAATATTTACCTAGGGATCCCATATGTTATGTTTTTGGTATAATTGTTTAAATAAATAAGTTATTCATGAATTTTTACTTATGTTTTGTTCTAACCTTTTCTATTTTAGAAAATGGTGGGAAACAGGAAAAATCAGGCCAATAACTCTTGCGAGGGCCAATGCAACGATTGCCCGAACAACATCCCCAATGATTAGGGAGGTGGAGTTCAAAACATCATGTAAATGATTACCCAATTTTCTCAGGTTATAAACAATAACCATAATAATGGGTAACGTCCTCTTTCACCAAAGAGGGGGAAATTTTCTATCGAATGATTTATGTGGAAACGACCACCGACATTTAGTGGATCTTATGATCCACCAGTTCTAGAACTTTGGGTCAAATCCATGGGGAATATATTTTATGTGCTTCAATGTTCTGAGATGTAGATGGTGACTCTAGCTATTTATCATCTAGATGGAGAAGCCGATCAATGGTGGGATCTGATTAAGAACACCCAGACAAGCGAGGAAATTGAAGAGATTAAATGGGAAGACTTTAAGATAATGTTTCTTAATAAGTACTTCTAATGAAATCTTCTAACAAAGAATGGAGAGAGAATTCATAGAGCTTAGGAAAAAATAAGGGGAATCTGTCACAACCTATGAAGCGAATTTCACAAGGCTTTCAAGGTAGGCTTCAGGTTTTGTTGTCATCAACGATAGAAAAATTTATAGATTTGTTAGTTGATTAAAACCACACCTTTGAAAGGCACTTGCAATTCGAGACATTGGGAGTTATGAAGAAGTTGTTCTATGTGCTCTCAAAGTGGAGATGGAGTATGGAGAATGGTCCAATGGCTATGGGGATAAGAAAAAAAAGATAGAGTTTCAAGCTGGTGGATCTAGTGACAAAGATGGGAAGAAAAATCAACGACCCACGTGCCGAAAATATGGGAAGCTACACAATGGGAACTGCCTCAAAGGGGTGGGGAAATGCATTAAGTGTGGGAAAGAAGGACACCATGATCAAGAGTTTCGAAAAGACACGAAAAGGATGGAGAATGTAGCCTATGAAAGGGGAGAACCACTCATGGTTCAATGCTACAACTTAGTGAGCTAGGGAACTATGAAAACCAGTGCACTAAACATCGAGCTCTCGAGGGTAATCAGCGTCAGCAGCCACCAAATCCAAAGGAACAAGGGAAGTCTTATGCCATCACTACTGCGGAGGTGGAGCATGATAATGAAGTCGTACAAGGTACACTTACTATTCACTCAAGAATGGAAAAATTCTTATTTGATTCTAGTTCTACGCATTCCTTTATATCTTGCAAGTTTGCTAGAACTATAGAATCAAAGCCCTGAAACCATGAAGTAGAGATATCTTTAAAAACACCAAGTGGTACAACCATTGAAACCCAAGTGTTTGACTCTTCTCTTGTTAGCGTATGTGGGAAGATTCTTCCGGAAAATATCGTAGTACTTCCCTTGGTGGAATTCAATGCTATAATGGGAATGGATTGGCTCTCATTATATAGAGCGCATATCAACTGTTAGGAAAAGGAAATATATTTCATATTCTGAACCATACAATGATCCTCTATGAATTCAAGGAAGATCATGAATCTACTTTGAAAAATCCTTCAATGGTGTGGGTGTAGATTCTCTATAAAGAAGCATAAATTTCCCAAATGGTAGAGTCGAAGGAATCCTCCAACCTTGAGTAAATTCCCATCCTGAGGGAATACAGCCTTGTATTTCTCGAAGAGCTACCCGAAATTCCCCCAGATCGTGAGGTTCAGTTCTTAATTGAACTCATACCTAGAGCTACAACTATCTCGAAATATCCCTATAGGATGGCTCCTATCGAACTGGAGGAGTTAATGAAGTACCTACAAAAGCATCTGGACAAAAGGTTCATACACCCTAGTGAATCACCTTGGGGTGCGCCATTTCTCTTTCTGAAGAAGAAGGATGGAACAATGCGGCTGTGTATCTATTATCGGGAACTCAACAAGACCACCATAAAGAATAAGTATCCTCTCCCATGGATTGATGACTTGTTCGATCAGTTAAGAGAAGCTCAATAATTCTGAAAGGTGGATCTTCATTCTGTATATCATCAAGTAAAGGTGAAGAAGTAAGATATTCAAAAGACAGCCTTCCGAAAAAGGTATGGGCACTATGAGTATTTGGTGATGCCCTTTGGACTTACTAATTCCCCTGAAATCTTCATAGATTTGATGAATATAGTTTTTAGACATTACCTTGACAAATTTTTGGTAGTGTTTATCGATGATATTCTCATATATTCCAAGAGCAAGGAGGAACATGAAGAACATCTAAGACATGTGTTGGTGACATTGGGAAAGGAGAAGTTGTACGCCAAGTTTAGTAAGTGTGACTTTTGGATGAATCAAGTCACGTTATTGGGACATGTTATTACAATTGAGTGAAATTCATGTGGATCCTTCAAAGACAAAGGTTATTGAGGAATGACCAAGGCCCTTTAGTGTCACAAAAATATTTAGTTTTCATGGATTAGCTGGGTACTACCGACGTTTTGTGAGAAACTTCTCATGATTGTCAAGCACGCTGACTAAGTTAACAAGGAAAGGAATAAAGTATGTATGGATGGAAAAATGTGATGGAAGATTCAAAGAGCTAAAGAGAAGGCTGATCATGGCACCTATACTCACAATACTGAAAAGTGGAGAATGTTTTGTGATATACAGTGATGCTTCAAAGAAAAGCTTGGGTTGTGTACTCATGAAAAATGATAATGTGATAGCCTACGCCTCACGACAGTTGAAGATCCATGAGAAGAACTACCCGACGCATGATCTAGAGCTGGCGGCCATGATTTTTTCCTTGAAAATATGGCGGAACTGCCTTTATTGGGATAAGTGTGACATATACACCGACCACAAGAGCCTAAACTATATATTCACACAAAAGGAGCTCAACATGCATCAAATGAGATAGTTAGAGCTAATCAAGGATTATGATTTCATTATTCAATATCATCCTGGAAAGGCGAACAATGTAGCTGATGCTCTAAGAAGAAAATAAACTGCTACTCTTTCCATGCTTCGGATTGAGAAAGACCCTATCTTCTTGGATATGAAAAGGATGGATTTGGAAATCATAATGGCAGGGGATACATCCAACCTTTCCCAAATGATTGCACAACCATCCATCCAAGAGAAGATTAAGGAAGAACAAAGGGATAATGTGGAGATACAAAAGAGGGTTAATGCAGTAAAGGAAGGAAAGATGCATGAGTTCCATATCGACGATGATGGTGTGATTCGGTTTGGAATGCGGCTTTGTGTGCCTTCATCACCCGGGATAAAGAAGGAGCTATTGGATAATGCACATGGATCAACTTTCTCAATCCATCCTAAGAGTACCAATACCATGATCTCCGAGAACACTTCTGATGGGATAACATGAAGAAGGAGATTGTGGAATATATATCAAGGTGCTTGGTATGTCAGAAAGTTAAATCTGAGCGACAAAAGTCCAAAGGTATGATGCAACCATTGCCTATACTCATGTGGAAATGGGAAAATGTTACTATGGACTTTTTCATGGGTCTCCTGAAGACGTCAAAGGGAAATAATGTGATATGGGTTGTTGTTGATTAACTCACCATGAATGCCCATTTAATAGCTATTCAGGAACACCTCTCCCGTGAACAACTTGCAATGATATATGTGAAGGAAGTGGTGAGAATGCATGGTGTTCCACTCTGAGTTGTCTCTGACAATGATCCAATGTTCACATCTAAATTCTGATGGATCCTTCAGCATGCTTTGGGAAATGAATTAAATTTCAGCATGTCCTATCACCCCCAAACTGATGGCCAGTCAGAAAAGACTATTCGGACGCTTGATGATATGATAAGAGCCGGCTATCTTGAATTCAAAGGTGTTTGGGATCAGAATCTCCAATTGGTTGAGTTCTCATACAACAATATCTTCCACTCGAGTATACAGAGGGCTCCGTATGAAGCTCCTTATGGGAAGTGGTGTAGAACTCCAACCTGTTGTGATGAAGTTGGAGAAAGAAAGCTTCTAAGACGTGATCTTGTTCAAGAGATGATAGATATGGTTCATGTCATCCAGAAACACATCAAAGCTTCTCAAAGTCAACAAAAGAGCTATGCTAACAACCATCAAAGGGACTTGGTGTTCGATGTTGGGGACAAAGTCTTCCTTAGAATATCTCCATGGAAGAGAGTCATGTGATTCGGGAAGAAAGGGAAGCTATGCCCAAGGTATATTGGCCCCTTTGAGATCCTTGACCGCATAGGAGATGTGGCCTATAGGCATGCACTTCCACCGAATATGGATCAATTTCATGATGTGTTTCAGGTATCACTACTGAGGAAGTACATACCAGACCCCTCACATGTACTAAACTCAGAGTTGGTGTAACTGGAAGATGATATCTCATATGAGGAGCAGCCAGTAAAGATTTTTGGACCGAAGTGATAAGATTCTACACAACAAGACAACCCATCTTGTCAAAGTGTTGTGGAAGATCCATAAGTTTGAGGAAGTAGCATGGGAACCAGAAGAGGCAGTGAAGGAGAAGTACCATCACCTGTTTGTGTGAAGTGAAATTTCGGGGGCGAAATTTCTTAAGGAGGGAAGAATGTAATGACTTAATGTTTTTCAATGGAAAATTCCCTTCTTATATTTATGTCATAAAAACACAAAATAATGAACTTCTAAGTTATAAGTTACCTTTAAACATAAATTTTTCACCCCTATGTTTGGATTTTTGAAAATCCGACATACACTGTTGTGTTCAAGATGGTTTTTAGAGTCTAATGAAACAAATATAATTTTTGGTGAATAGTACCCAACCCTTATGAATTGTAACATAACCTTATGAATATTAATATGACCCTTATGAATAGTATATAAGAGTAACATTACATATGAATAATAACATAAAATTTAGACATCTTAGAATGTGAAAATTTGACCTTAGTAAATGTTTTCGTATTTTGTAAGTCATAAATAATTAGTTATAATTAATTAATTAATTTAAAATAATATTTATTTCCCTAAAATGTACTCATAAATTATTGAATCAATGTCTTATAGTTTTTAGATATCTTTATAAGACCCAGCATAATTTATGAATGCACCATAAAATCAATTTAAATATTAAAAACAGGTTTTTAAGTAAATTATGATATTATTTAAATATGGAATTAATAATATTTAGAAAGTTAGTTTTGAAAAATGAACTTAATTTTTGGATTCTAATGGTCGAAAAATAGTTGGGGTAAATTTTTGGGATTTTTCTGAGATAGTTGAATTTTTGATGAATAGTGAAATACCGTAATTTACAAAATAAGCTAAATAAGCTAATTATAGGGTCATGTGTGATTTCCTGCTGATGTAAGCCCACTTGTATCGGGATTAAATTATGAAATTATTATTCTTGGTCATTCAAGAATCTATATTCCTTATATTATGGGGAAATAATAAACTAACGAAATTTATATTAAGGAAACCCCTCTCCCCTCCAATATAAAAGCCACCATTCAGTCCCTCTTTTCCTCACACCTCTCAAGCTCCATGACTTCTCTAAACTCTGCCCAAACACCTTCCCTAGACCCTACCCACGTCCAAAAGCTACTTGTCTTATCAAAAGACCAATACTAGATTCTTTAAGGAGGATCTCAAGAGGAAGATTATAGAGGTAATTTCTCTCCCTCTTCTCCTTTAATTTCCTTTCAAGTTCAAGTTCCATTCTTGATCTCTCCCCACCTATATTCATCCAAATTGTTTTCTAACAACAGTATCATACATATACTATGAATTTATGCTTCTAATGGGATATTATATCACCCCAAACCTTTTCCTTTTTCATTTTATTTTATTGAAGAGAACATTGTTCATGAGGTGTTAATTTATCACCTTAAAAAACAACTTGCTCTCTTCTTCCATTTCTACCTTCAAATATTGTCATGAAACCATTTTTATGGTTGAAAAAGAATATTTTATATGTATTATGTTATATTTTAATTTTTGGAAATAACCTATGGCCATATTACTACGTGATAAGTTAACAGAAGTTTGTTGTGATCCAAAAACCCCCCAAATTGACCCAAAAAACCATCATTTCATTCTTATCTAATGATTCATACAGATGGATCTAATTTAATTAATTATAATATCATAAAAAATCCTGAAATATCATTTATAACATGTAATATCAGTTCTGGATGTTTACCCATGATCTACCCATGAATCAATTTAAGAATACAAGTGAACCACTCAAGAAAACCTTGAAAACGAACATCCCCGAACAATGTTTTTAATCTATATAAGTAATACAAAGGAACATAATATGACATAATCAAACCATAATGAACCCTATTAATGTATAAAAGGTTCCGGAACTTCTAATTAATTAATATAATGTTATTATATAGGAAATTAAAGAGAAGGATGCATTCGAGTACAAGGTAACGAGAAATTCTTGAACCCAACTTTCATCCTTCGGGTTCTACCTCTTTCACTCCATTTTTGATATGGTTACTCTTGAAGGATCATTTTTTCATACTTTCTTCCCTTTTCCAGGATATAAATGGTTTCTAATGAAGTTTAGGTCATTCCAAATGTTTTCTGAATGAACTCTTCTCTTAAGAACTCAACTTTTACCTATCATTCAAGGTTGATGGTTCTTGTATCAAGTATGTTGTTCCCACATTCTTTTGGGAACCCAATGTTTATAAATGTGTTCTTATGAGATGAAACCCATTCCTTTTCATGGGTTAGTTATGTTAATTTATGTTATATGTTTATTGTGGCATGCATGATAAATGATAATGTTATGATGTGACGGGTGCACCCAGAATTATATAGCAAAATATGAATGTTTAAATGTGACGAGTGCGCTCGGAAATATATAGTGCTCCAATTAATTTGGTAAAGTGATTAATATCATGATTAAATGTGAAATTATGTGTGAACAAGATGCTAGCTTAGTTCACAATTATGTGTATTAGTTAACCACTAAGACAAGATGTTTCATTTTTATGCATTACAACATTTCAAGTCTTTTATTTATGCTCCTCTCATGTTTATAAACTTTTTCCTATGTCATGATTATGCTCACACCAAGCTATATTGTTATTATCTATCATATTACTGGGCTTCTAGATCACCCTTTTTTATGTATATCCTTAGGTGGCAACATTTACTAAGGAGAGGACATGTGCCACTAAGAATCTAGTGATGAATGAATTAAATAAATGTTTATGGTTGATGTTGTATTTGTTATGTGTGGTCCTAGTTTTACCAAGACACTAAACCTTTGGATCCTCTATTTGTAATACTATTATGTTGTTTATCTTTGAAATGATGTAATAGTAATTAATGAAATGTCCGGGTCGCTATAGTTTCAAATAATTGTCCTTGAAGGTAATTGACCCTTTATTCCATTAAACTAATATTTACATATTAACATACTAACTCATTAAGGTAACAAATAATGTTGTTGTTGTTAGTAATTGTTATATTCTCGTGCTCTACACCATATAATAATTGGGTGTAGAAATTTAATTCATTATTTATTAGGTAATCGAGTGTGACCTTTGTAGTTGGGTGTTAGATTATAGTGGCATTTTGAAGAATAACCTACAATCATATTGATTATTAAGGGGTTTGTTTCCACAGATGATTCCTTTATCTCATTCATTGGAAATTATTATATATTGATATGTATGAGTCCCTATTGAGTTTATTTTAAATACATATGATTTTTAGATGTGTTTGTATTTAATCTCGAGAATGAATTAGTGAAATAAACTGATTGAATTATTTAACAATTATAATAACATAATAATATTTTTTAGTTGATTTCTTGTTATGTAATTCATGTAACATGACATGGGACATGGAAGATTCCAAATTTGTTGAATGAATTAAAATACCTAATATCGTATGGAATTATTTCATTTAATCCAGTTTATTTTAATAAAATACATGTAATTAATATTTTATGATTCAATAATGATATTTCTAATAGTTATTAAATTAATTTAAATTCTAAATGTTATATTTCGTGTCGTGGGAGAGGATATGAGTTCTGGTTGGTTGATGAGTATAGATTTTTTCTACCATATGGACGCTATAGATACAATTTATAACCATGCAAATAGGCATATTCTCAATGTGTAATATAGGTATATAAGTCTATTTTGTTGGAAATTTTTTTTTGGAAATAAGTCAGTCTATCCCCACAATTTTTAACTAGGGAAATTATTCTATTTCCATAATTTGATTCATGGCTATATATCAATTTTCATGGTTAAAAACAATGGAAATGGTACTATATGGTGGAGGATATAACTATGGATCAAAGCAAAGAAAATAGAATAATATCCACTATTTAAACAATGAATACTGGTCTATTTCCATTTATTTTATTTGTGGATATAGTCTCCACCCTTATTCCATGACAATAGGATCTATGTCTAGCTATGAAGTGGCTATATCTAGTTTCCATTATACTGGTGTCAATATGAATAGATAAAAACTGTTAATATATACTAATTTTATATTAATGGATGAGGGAATTTTCTAGGATTTTGAATCGTTGTAATTATGGTAAGATACCACATATAACCATTTTTAATTAAAAAGACAATGTTGTAATTTTCACCATAATAAGTTTCCCAAAAACACCATAACCAATTACAGTAGAGCCTACAAAAATAGAAATTAAGGATTTGATCGATCCTGAGGATGAAAA
This sequence comes from Viscum album, assembly GCA_963277665.1. NCBI lineage: Eukaryota > Viridiplantae > Streptophyta > Magnoliopsida > Santalales > Viscaceae > Viscum > Viscum album. The sequence goes on from OY728161.1 coordinate 437,204,059, forward strand.
TATAGAAAATGATAAGCATTCCAATCTTTAATGAAGTTTCAACCAGAAAAAATGATTAATCTACACACGAACGAACCAAAGAAATAATGAAAATGATATTGGAATTGATATATTCGTGAAATAAAAAATAATATTATGGAAAAGCATGAAATAAAAATCGTTTAACAAACTATTCCTCCCTCATTCAATTTATCAAATGAGTGTATATAAATTATTATCATAAATACTTGATATTAATGAAAATTATTTTAGTCATTAGCATCAACCTTTAATTTTTGAAGGCATAGTTAAACATCCATCATATGTCAAATTCACAATAATTTATCTGGCTAACAAATATTTTTGGAGGAAATTGATTACAATACATTAAAATGATGATTGTGTAATTTTTATTTAATTGAATATGCATCGAATTTTGATAGACCCTGGTAGTTTATTATAGAATTATTAATGATATGAAATGAAAAACTAATGTTTTATTGTCATTTGTGTGTGATTATTTACCAGATACCTTGCTACTATTTTTAAAAAATTATGTCTATAGGGATTTAATACCATCATCTATGTGGGCTTATCATTCTGAAATTTTAATTATTAATACCGATGGATGGGTGTATGAATTATTTTTTAGTGTAATAAAGATAACATTTATATATTATTTTCTAATTTTATTAAGAGGATGTGATTAATAAGTACCTGTTATCTTAGTTAGAAAATTCCTTTCAATTGGGAATATTGTAGTTGATGTGTCCAAATGTAATATACTATCCAAGATATAGATGACGTAGAGGAGATTCTAGAATTTCAAAATCCCATAAATGATGTCAGTTTTAACATACTTGATCTCACAAATAATGGTTCCTTAGAAATCAATGTCAATTATGAGTATGGTTCATTCCCTATTGAAATGTCATAGATCAGTTTTCCCTTTCCTATTAAAGGTATTATATAGGATCCAATATCACCACTTTAGTCTTTTTATTAAAGAGAAAATATCATCCCATTCTCAAAAACTAGATTCAAGAACGCAATTTGTTTCTCCGAGGCTTTCTAATAATATAGAGTAGATTTTTGTGCTCGGGACTGAGATTTTACAAGTCTTAGAGGCTGGGGGTGTTTTGGATTAAACCCTTCTGAAAAACTAAGTGATTTTCAATTTTAGAAAATTATTTTTATTAAAAATATATCACATTATATGGTAAATAATAATAATTTATATTTTCACGAGTTTATAAAATATTCGCTTAATTGGATATATTTTTGGAGTAAAAAATTTATAGAATATAAGCTGAATTTGATACCGTCAACTGTTTGTGTCCTTAATTTTTGGAGTTTCAAATTTTTCATAAAAATTTAAATAGTTTAAAAAAATTAGTTACCAATATATGTGTTGATGAATCCTCTATGTGTGTGGGACCATGTGGAGAATTTTTCCATTCATCATTATGAATAGACGTGGATATTATTTTTTTATATTTAGTAACATTTTAGCGGTTTTTGGAATATATAATAAACCGGATATCAACCGCAATCCTAAAATGTATGTGTTATATTGGAAACAATTTTTGGAAGCTAGAGTAATTTATGCCTTAGTAGAAACCCAGTACTCTTGGACTCTTAGATATGAACATAAATTAATTATTTAATCATACCCATTGAATGATCATAACCAAGATACAATTACGGGGTATGTCACACTGAACGCAAAATATTCAGCACGACATGGGAGGAATCCCATGTTTTTTTGTTTTAGTTTTAATTATTTATTAAATTAATTTCCTCTAGCTCATTTATAATCCATTTCTTCTAATACCATTATTACACTTGGTTGAAAACAAAAAGATCCAGGTACACATGAAATGCGAAAAAAATATGTATGCTTGAACCTATTCTATCAACCCTTCCAATCTCAAAAATCAGTAGGAAATTAATTTTATTTTAATTTTATGAACAAAAATATTAATTTATTTACATACTATATTAAAATTAACTAATAATCCAATAATAATTCTAAATTCAAACAAATGGATGATATAAGTAGTATTACTATAATGAAACAAATACCTATATAACTAGAGAGTATTGATTTAATTCATTAATAATTATTATTCTCAATAAATTCATTTTACTCCCTACTACTAAAAATTAATTGCGGTGGTTTCCCCTTTTTCTATATAGATTTTATAGAATCAATTTTCATGTATGGTTTCATAGCTTGATTATAAGTAGAGTTTTGAAAATATAATTGGTAAAATTTTTAAAATATTATTTCAACCCTAACATGCTTTATATTGAAATTCTACTTCCTTTTAATTTATCATCCCACTGAGGAATTACTATCCTATGGTAATCTATGTCTAACACCCTAATCCCTCCTCCAATATGCTTAGGGATATAAAATAGTGCTGAGTAGGAATATCATAGACATTGGAGTCATTAGTCTAATGTGCCTATAAATACATAATCACACATACACAAAATAATATATAAAATAACATTCAATTCAATTAGCTAAATATAATTGGAAAAATATTTGTTGGGTAACATCTATATAACATTATCGTATGAAAAGACACTATAATGAAATAAAGTGGAAAAACACAATCCTATACAAATGTAAAAAATAATCCCACCATCTATGAAATATGGTACTACTATCAAATGAAACACCTTGTCCAACCATAATCATTATGTCTTACTATATTATACATCCTCTGCTTACTCAAAAGAAAACAATCCAAAGTCTTGTTGTCTTCATTTGAAATTACATGCATGGGAAAATCCAATTCATAGTCGAGTATAATAATACCTAATAGGAGACCCTGAAATCTATAAATTCAACACATCAAGAAAGGTATTAGACCAAATAACATGAGTTATTGATTAAAAAATTTGATAAATATCATTATTGACAATGAAAAACAAGATATACTCATATAAAGAACCATCTCTCAAATATGTCTCAGCTGAACTGCCAACCACATGATTCCACTCAAGGATTCATGGTAACAATAGCAAAGGAGAAACATCTCCCAATATATGATGTCTCCAATGGATATCATTCGATGGATCATGCTCATTAGTCTTAGAAAAATTATATAGGCACTGGAACCTGAGTGATCTTGATATCCATAATTGGTATCACTCAAATTGATACATGGTGATACCACAAACCATACTGATTTACTAGTAAGATAGGGAATAATTTCCCTAATTGTTGTTCATGATGATACCACGAACCCTATCAAGGGTGAAAATGGAATGATTGAGGATAAATCCCCATGTCACATGTTTGGTCTCAAATAATTGTAATTTAGACATATATCATAGATTTGATCATAATCATAAACTCCAGACAGAATGAGTCAGTACACCCTTGTAGTGATATCCTAAGGAAAAAAGTCTACAAGTATATGTATACACTCATTTAATTGATGACCACATATTATATCATTTTAAGTACATGATATTTGTAGAGAGTACATTAAATGTTCATTTAAACCTATTCCTTATAGATTACTATATCATGTTCTATTTCTAGTGTCGGGGTACACTAGTCAAACCCATGAACATAGCCATGTTCTAGTTCACAACCATTCTCATGTAATCTAGTAATGCTCATGTGCCTCACTGTATACATTCCCAAGTACCTATTTGGCTCACATCAACAAAAAAAACACCATGCCACATGGAATTTTTAGGGTCCCATAGAACATCTGATATTTTTCACTTTTCATGAATCCTATAAACTTATTATGGGAAAAAATTGTGTTTTTTATAGATTAAAAACTGTGTATTTTGGATATTCATGTGAAATCTATAATATTATAAACATTCACCTATGGGTTTTATATTTTATTTCCACTAACAAATCCATCTAAAATCATATAGACGGGATAACAGAGTTATTGAATTACTCATGACCAAATTTTTACAACAATTTATCCCAAAAATCAACACCAATGGCTTCAACATGACAAGATACCACAACCTATACCACAAGGATCTCCAAATCTGAACAAAATCTTATTTAATCATAATTCACACTAAATATATCATCATTATGGATTTAAAACCAATGGTAATGTATCAATTTCATTAATGACCAATTGAACAATAATAATTCATTGGGTATTTGTCAAATCATCAACCAAATGAAATACTAGTGATGATCACACATATATTGGAGAGTGAAATGCATAAAACATAAAAATGGGGAATAGAATTGGATTTTTTTTTCTATTTTCCATGATATTTTGTTATAGGAACACTCAATAAAGAGTAATTAAAATGAAATATTAACTATTTTTTTATGTAATATACCAACATAGGATGTAAATCACCCATAGAATCACAAGTCAATTTGATGGAAAAGTTGATTCACAATTGATGCAGGATGGAAAAAAATAGTCTAAATCCAGTAAAACACCTTCATTTATCAATTTTGGGTCAATAATGGATGAATAATGGTTTTATATCTATAATTTTTGAGATTTACAAACTCCACTACCATTGGTGAGCATGTAGTAAAACATATAATTGTTCAATGATCTTGACATCCACTAACACACCTCCATTCTCTCCTCTCAAGTCCCCGGGGATATGAAAATAGCATTGTTATTTGGATATAAAAATTAATTTTATTAGGATATTTGGTTTATGTGAATAAGTAAATAATAAATAAATTGATGAATATATTGTTTCCTTCCAATGTTCATTGTCAACACAAGCACAAGACATGCTCTATTGTTTTGTCAAACATAGGAAAAAACACACAATCAAGACTCAACAACAGTCTCTGATTTCCCATCCAAGTCTCAGTTTAGGATATATTCTAAAACATCTGAAAACATATGTGTGCATGACATAATATATTAAATATCACTATTATATCATCATCAAGCCTCTTTGGGCATTGAAATTCTGAGTTGGCAATATAAATAACTAAATAAATATGATTTAAAATATTTTAGTTTTAAAAAAAATAAATAGTGGCATTAGATTCCCCGACATCAATGATTTTCTACTCTAATAGAAATATGTCTAATATAAAGATGAGGGTACTTCACTCACATCATTGTCTCTCACTCTTAGGTTCTATATTAATGGTTTCGTTGTTGATATTATACACACACCAAATGTAATAATCACAAAAATGTTATCTTCTCCTATCGATCTGAAATCACTACAATGTAATCTACAAAGATAGAACCATCCTCTATATGAATAATTCCCTAATAGATGACATGTGTTGGATCATGCACATACCTCCTCAATTGCAACATGTGTAATTTTCCATGTACCCTACATAATTATGAAAATAGGTAAAGCTGGTACACCACCTCACCAACCCTACACAATATCATTAATATCCCAATCATTATTAGAGATAACATTCCACCCTAATAAAATCTCTACAATCAATGTCAATATGAGACGTGCATGAACACATGGACACCCTATTTGAACTCCAAAGTCCTCTATATTAAACCCTTATATGAATTATGATGGATTTGTATAGTACTCATATCCTCCTGGATGATCCCCACAATATCTATTATCCATCGCACCAACCTCTGGACCATTTGTACAGACTCACCTAGACGAGCCCAACATATTAGTAACATGCCTGGATTACCATACAATTAATTTAATATTTTCATACAAATTGTGGAATGAATTTTTACATTTTACAATAAATCCACCATATGTCGGTTATCTACAAAAATACTTCCACAGTCTAACATGATGTCATATAAAATGTCATATAGAGCCTAAATGGTCCACTCAGTCAGGTCCTCAGTCTTTGGTGAACGGATTTTATAAAACACACTAGGTCTGAAAGGCCCCTTGAAATCCTCCTTGTAATCATGTATTGAAAATAATGTTTCTATTAAATTATCATAAAGGGATCAATATTAATCCATACTATCTCGTACACATAATAGAGTCCCATGAAATCTAATGGACTCTTCAATTCGATAGCTAGGAAGTAGTCCAACTTTGAGAGTCGGTATTTCATCACCCATATGGAATTGTCTCCTCTTAAAGATCAAGATAACCCTTTTTGAAGTCTATATATATACATTACATTATCCATACTTCTCATGATTTTTATATAAATCCTCTAGAACATATTTCTTTTCCTTCCTGTACAAATAATTAAGGCATCAAGACTGTACATATTCTTCACCCTTCATGATTCTTATCCTCAAAAACTATTCTTGATGGTCATGATACAACATCATCACACCTATACGTCCTTCCATGTGGGATGTAAGAGGCTCCCATAGAACCTCATCCCACAACACCACTATTACAATAATCCTTCATTGGAAAAGCCTGACATCGTACCCACCATAAAAAAACCATCCAGATCACATCCAGTGAATACATGACTACAAGTTATCTTATAGTGGATATCTCTATGATGACCCTTCCCAATAAGATGTAGATGATCTATGGAACATCCATTGATTTGAGGTAAGATTCACTAAAATTTTTGACTAAATGAATCTATGATGAATCAAACAACTCTGATGACTTACTCGACAACTATAATGAAGAAGTCATATAGAGAATAACTGGAAACACATTCCCATTACTATGAATGTGGATTATATCAATGTAATAATACTAGTGTAAATATATCCATTACTTATATATTACTTATATATCATTATGAGATAATATATACTTGGAAATCTTGTTGGAAAAATAGATTATAAACCACTCACCCATAAGGTAGTGTTGCAATATCATCTGAGAGAAGAACACAAATACTAGCTCTAGATCATGGGTCACATAGTTAAACACTTGATATCTCAAAATCCAAAACCCACATACAATCACCACATATCAATATATTAAGTTTCATTCAATCCGATTCCCTAAAGAATCATAGAACTTTACAAACTTGTCACAATCATCTAGAAGTCTCAAGATGTTGGCGCTCATCATCATATGATGCAACTTTTTAGAAGAATACATGTGCCTTTCCATCAATTCGAATGGATTCCCCTTTGGGTCAAATCATTCAAGGGATCTGATATCCATTATTTATTTTTCAAAAAATCAATAAATTTATCCTACCATCCTAAGGATGATTCACAACTCTAGAATCCTATAGTGTAGATGGAAATCTACAATTACCACAATATTTTTTGGATCCACTTACACATGCCTTTTAGATATGAAATATCTAGGAATGTGGACCTATCAAATCCAAAACTAGCACATTGAGAGAATCCCATAAATTTGGTGCTCTCAATTAATTTCCAATACTATTCTCAGGTTACATGCATGATCATCCTGAGATGCCGAGTACACACAAATTTTATCAATGAAGACCCCCATGAATCATTCCATGAAATGTTGAAGGATCCATTTCACGAGTACCATGAACACTACAAGGTTGTTAATTAAATTGAAAATTACCACTAAGTACTCATAATAAAAATAGTTGTATCAAAACTACGACATTTATATATGATCATCTCGTACTTGAGACGGGTGATAGATTGATCTATGGTCAATATTCAAGAACCATCACATCCATTTAAATTTATCAAAGTGGTATTATATAATTAAAAATGTTAATTTATACTTTTTGGAAACCATTTTTAGGTGATGGTAATCAACACATAACCTCTATTTCTAATTCTCTTTCCTAGACAAAATTTTTGGGGCTTTTAAGTGTTACACAATGGGTTTAAAAAAGGCCTTCCTCTGTAAGTCCTCCAACTGCTCCTTCAACTCATGATGTTATATGCAAGATGTACAATATTATGATGTAGATATGGGTTATGTCCCTAGTAGTATTTATATGTAGAATTATATCGATCTATGGGGGGGGGTAAGCCTAAAGTTTCATCAAGAACGATGTCTTCATACTCTGTCACCACCATATGAAACTCGATTCACATTCCATACACTTTCGAAAGGGTAATAACAAGAAAATAATGGGTGATTAGTCAAAACCTCATGTTAATGATCCCATTCAACTCTACATTTCATTATTTCTCCACCATAATGAAAATCATTATCATATCACAATAGAATAAATGCTTCCTCTGCATGAAGGACTTAATATGGGAATGAAATGTGGATAGTCGGTTCATGACTAAGATGATGTCATGAGTCCTAATCTCAACAAAAAGAGATCCAATAAAAATTTCTCTCATTTGGTAATTTGATAAGACTATATGAATAAGTGTGAGATCGGTGAATCCCCTTTGACTATAGTCTCTAAGCTCAAGGGCCATGCCAAGGGCTAGACCAGAATCACTAAGCCTGAAACCATAGATGTGACAAGGAAATAGTGGCCCATATATATATATACTTAATTAATGTATCAAATTTATAGAATAAATTATCATAACACTAATCATCCATGGATATACAATGTATATGCATCCACATCTTGTAGTTATCCTCCTCCATTACCACAATCTCCCTTATCCAGACAGGGATGACCTATGTGTTGTGGTGGAAATTGGTAAAAATGAAAACCACCACCTTCAACTGACATTACTCGTATACCACACCCACCATCATAATAACCTACCTACAATTAAAATTATCTCTAACTAGGTGATTTGATGACCATTTCTATATCATCTGTATGATGGTTCATAAAATCTAGCCTGATATGTCCTTGAATGTCACAAGAGAAACACCACCTCTCTCTCTCTGATTTCTAGATCCATGATAGGATCACATAACATCAAACCCTATATACAATGGTAACATATTAAATTGTATGACACACAGAGATCACTATTTTTGTTGTTTTACAAAACCATTAATTGTGTATTCCTTTTTTTCTAACTACAAACACCAACTATTTTGGTCTACTATACAAGGAGGCTCTGTACAACCCATGGATCATTCAAAAATTCTTTCCTATATAGAGATTCCAAAAGATATCACACAAACCATGATTTCCCCATGTAAGCACCAATAAAAAGTATTTATATAAATAAGTGATATAGAAAAATATCCACAAAGTATTTGTAGTGTTCATTTAACATCAATGAATACTCATCCATTGTCATGCAACCTTGCTGATGTGGTAGAAGCTCATAGATGTGCACCACTCACATTGTGGATCAAATAGAAATCATCCCTAATGTGGTGGTAGGAAAATACCCAACATATTTCACTCTATTCATGCCTCTATGTCACCAGACTCCACCATCATTCCACATATTCTGAAATAACAACTATAGCATGGACCACCATTTGTTTTGGATGTTACCTCACAAGGAAGAAAAATCGTGTGACTAGCTTTAGTGAGTACCCATCATCTTAGTGAACGATATTGACTAGAAACCAAGTTAGTTGTTACATATAGAGGGCACAGAGATTTCACAAATATTAATCAGAATCTCTAGGGAGATCCCACTTCTCAATGGGTTTTATTATAACTAGAAATCCACCTTGAGGCAATACCTAACATATAAGACCCTACACTAAATCCACACCACTATGAAGATCATCCTCATGATCATTCTATGGAATCATATATGGATATCATTATACAGAAATAATGAAATTAATAATATTCATCATGATTAAATAGTATATCTGGGGATATGACTCGAAAAGGAAATGGAAACCCCAACCAGTTAAAATAATATTCATGAAGTAATTTCATCACCAAAACCATTTTCTACATTTATTGAGGTAATAAAAAGGTTTTTAAAGTCATCTTGAATGGATACATCAGTCGCTACTCCAACACTAGATCCACTAGAAAATGATCATATCTACATGTGATGTAACATCATTTCTTTAAGTCTGTATCAAATCTCATATCAAGAAAACCTCAAAACCTTGTACCTTTTACAAACACACATCTTTTACCTGAATTTCATAACCCAACCCATTGGGAATGTCTGGAAGGAGGTAACCCAAGCAAGACTCCCCAAGATTGAATTTAATAATATTTGGGAAGGATACCATCGCTGAGTAGACCCATCAAACTAATAGTTTGCATTAGCATAATGTAGTTGTACCCATGGACACATATCAAAAACCCAAACTATTATGAATGATTAATACAACTGATACTATAATGCACACATACAATCTATACCAAATTAGAATAAAACAAAATATTGTAAATTAATAATAGGACCAAACACAATCCACCCCAAAAGTGAAAAATAATCTAACCTACAATGAATGATGGGAATATTATGTAATAAAACATGAAATATAACCATATTATGTAATGATTACTATGATTTTACTCGTCCTAGAAAACCTATGACATAGTCATAAGGCCTGTAATCTGCATTAAATCTCCCTTGTGTTTATATTTCCCATATAGGTGTGACTATATCAATACACAACTAGAAAAATTAAATTTACCATAATCAGTGAAACAAGAGACTATTTATCTCATCAAAAGAATATATGTCACAGAGAATACTACACATATAAATTAGATTAGTAGTAGCCCGAATAAACTCTTACCAAATAGAAAGTTGAAATGTTCTCTCAACTATATTAACATTTATAGGATTCCACTTGAGCACTCAATGTATCTCAATCCCTGGAGAAACCACTCTGTGAGTTATAGTGTCACTAATTCAACTCGTATGATAGGTGAAGAATTTTGTGCCTTGCCAAATAAGAAACACAATGTAACTCCCAAGATCATGACACCATTATTGGGGATTAAATCTAGGTCCACGGGGGATTCACAAACCCTATGAGTTTAAGCTAGTAGATTAGGCATATTTTCAAGAGTATGATGTTGATGAAGATGCATGAAAACCACCCAGGGTGAAAGATGGATTTATATTGGTTTACATTATTGGTCACACATTGGTAAACCATTAACTCTATTTGAGAATCATCTTATATAGAAAATCACAATTCTATGATATGTATGTGATGAATAATTATATCCACATAGGTATAGATTAATGAAAAAAACCACACCGATATTTTTATACACAAATGAGATATGTGGACTTTGTTTTCTTCATTGTAAGTACATGAAATGTACCAATAAACACATACATTCCCAAGTCGATTCCCATGTATTCATACTCAGGCATGTGTACAATGTTCCTTCCTGTGTACTTGGACATTTTGTAGTACAAAACTATGCCCATGTACTCTAATTGTGCACAAGTTCCTAGAAATGTCCCTTCTCATGTGAACCTATAGTACATATCTAGCCACATGTACTGGGTCACACTATGTGTGGAAGGTCACATAATGTGTGGTATTTTTATCCACGTGTAATCCCATGAACTGTAGGATGGCATGACAAACATGTGTTTTTCTAGAGAACAAACCATGTAGTTTGGATTTCGTTACAAATTCTAGTTTATTTTAAAAATTATCCTATGTCACTACCACTGTCAATTTTGATTCCTAATCCACCAATAATTGGATATATTGGATTGACAAAGTCTTTCCATCACCAATGACGAAATTTCAGCAACTTATTATCCCAAAATTCATCAACCATATATTAACTATGCTATGATTCCAAGACCCATGAATGGTGGTCACCAAATACAAATGAAACCCTCTATTATTTTCATGCACCTTAAAAATGCCACCATACATGATCAAGAACTTATCTTTATAAAAAAACCAACAATTTTTTGTGAAATTACCATTGATGAGGTATTTCTTAGTTCTCTGACCAACTGAAATTCTAGTGACTATTGTAAATTTAAATATCTGAAATGTTAATAAAACAAAAACATAAGGATTAACATTAGTTATTATTCAGGTTGTCTATGATCCATTTTCATTGGATTGATGATTGAAGATTAATAACCACAAAATATCAATTACATGATTATTTGAATATAAAAATATCAACCTTAAATCACCCATCGACATGTGAATAAAATTGTTGGATGAATTGATAGACTTTCAGTATGGGAAAAAATTATATATAATAAAATAACAAACCTTCAGTATGAATCGATAAATTAAGAAAAAAGATTCTATGTTAATATTAATGGTTACATCCTCAAGCATCATTTCTGTTAGACATCCATGAATTTTTTTTAATAATTCATCCATGACACAGAAATTTTCCCACAATCGTCCATTTTCACCAAAGAAATATATAATGTTATGAATATAACACTATTATTTTGATATAGACATCTATTTACTGATGATATTAGTTAAATTATAATTATTATATATACATCTTTAGATATATTATTCTTCCCAAGATCACGATAAAAAAAAGATCCCAAAAACAGTAAAGGTTATCCCACACATATCGTAAAACCCACATCCCATATACAATGGAAGTCAAAGATTTCCCATTCAATACATCTTTTGGGAATTTTCCAACATTTATGAATAACTGTTCACATGTAACCTAATATATTAATTATATTTTTCATATTAACATCAAGCATCACAAATCCTTAGAAACCCGGGAAGATCCGGTTCAAAGATCTTAATTTATATATTAATAAACTAAAATGTTTTACATGAAAAAGAAAAGTATTATACATTCCTCATTGTTCATCATGATACTATTAATGCTAAATTATGTATTCTTTTATCCATTTTTACACATAATTAGAATGAAATTTTCAAATAAAAATATATATTATCTTGAGAATTGATGAGAATGTTTGTGTGGATTTTTTTTAATAATTCATTTAAACTCTCTAATATTTTGTGAACTACTAAACAGAAAATATTATTTAATTAAAAATGATATCAAAATATAGGATTTAACATTGGTGATTTTTTTGATTTTTTTGTGTGGTTGATGAGATATTCATCATACCTTACAATGCTAAAATTCTGTACACATAAAAACAGACAATATTTATCAAAATTCCTCCCTTTAATGCCTAATTTCATATATCCTATAAATATTATCTACCCATTTATCTAAATTAAATCATTTAGTAGGAATCTTTCTATGGTAGTAAAAAAAGTGAATGTGTCCTACCTAGGGGGAAAATTCAATGATCACTTTGAGGTATTTCAATGAGTCTGATGTTTATTGAATTTCATGGCTGATGACTGATGTTGTCAACTACTTTTATACAAATTCTTATTTACAACATGAAAAATAAGTGTGATGGTTATATTTTTTAAATTTGAAAAATAACATTAGAAAACATGAATGATGAACATGAAACTATTAACTTAGACATGGGAAAATTAAACACAATAGGGAGAAAAATCAATAGGGATTAATATAAGTCTTTTCAAAATGTAGTAAAAAATGGAAATTGGGATCTCATAATGAATCACTGAGATATGGGAACTAGTTGTGTTGTGTAAATAAATTAAATACAAACTCAATAAGTTATTTTGATATTTCTCAAAAAACATATCTAGGAAAAATTCAAATAACGTGTTTCTCAAAAATGAAATCATTAAGGTGAGGGGAATATTGAACACAAATGAATAAGGGGAAATTTGATGTTTAATAAAATATTTTGTGTTGTTTCATCGAGTGGATGGTATTACTTTGGTTAAGGAAACTCAAAGAGAGTGAAAGTTATTAGTGCTTCTGTTATAGTTTAATTAAACCTGGATCAAACAGGTAAACACTCTATAAAATGGATCTTGAATTCGAAGAAAGAATAACAGGTAAATAAATTTACATAGAATTTATGAAAATTCTATGAAATGTATTGTTTGGCGACATTAAAAATTCTGGTGTGCATTCGAAAATGGATATGTTATGTTTTTCTATTATTTTTTATAAATAAATAAATAAAATTAATAAAATTTCAAAAGAGAAAAATTTATTATGTGAGGTGTAATTCGATATGAAATTATTTCATCACAACATTGGAAATCCTTTTTATGAATTATTTGATTTTTAAATGAAAGAAATGTTATTGTATTAGATTATTTATCAAATAAATCAAAATTTAATTTTAAATAAGATTATAATTTAAAATCATAATAAATGTAAATTTTTGGGTTTTAATTGATGAAATGTGTTTGCATTAATTTTTTATATTTTTTAAGAAAGACATCTAATTAATAATCCTACTAAAAATAAATTAAATAATTCATGATTTTTCATAAATTTATCATAAATATTTCATCAATAATTTTATATATTAAATTATTAATATAAAATTGAATTTCTATATTATATTTTTTTGATTTCTTATATGCTTTTTTAAAATTGAATTTTGTTGTCACTGAATTCGGAATTATTTTTTAGAACTTGTGGCATCAACAAAAAAATTGACCGAGCGAGTGTCTAATAAATACTCACGGTCAATCATTTCAAAAAATGTGAAAAACTCTTTGATCTTTCATGGTGTCATCTTTATGATCTCATAAGGTATTGTCCAATAAATTTCATATTTAATGGTAAGACTTTATGGGTGAATTTTTTATAAGATAATCGATTGAAAACACCTTATTATAACATTACACAATAAACCCCTCTCTTTAATGACCCATCCCCCGGGGCCCATTCTGTGACTAACCCAAGCCCGCCTCCCATAGGCCATGGGCTGGTGACTAGCACCAGAATGGTGTATCCCTATAACGGGAAGGCATTACCATTGAACTTGTACAAACACACAGACTAGAACACAACAAGATTCAACCACAAAGTAACTGTTGTAGTAAAAGGGTGCTGAAAGTAAAGGGCCAATATACAAGCCCAAATGGAAAACTACATGTACATCTAAAAAGTATAAAACAACTAAAGTGAAGAGAAACTCATGGATCATCCACCATGGATCCTACCTAAATGGTATGTATAGATCGTCTCCATAGTACTCCACTTCCTCCCATATCCCCCATGTCACATGACGCCAAAAGATCCATATCTGTGTACCATCCAGTCCATGCTCCCTTATCCTCGATCAATGTGGTGCATCATCTGCACAAATCACAACAAGGTGCGGGCGAAGCCTGTTGCAGGGGTGAGTATAACAACACTGAGTTGGGACATCGAGACCCCATAGGTCTCCAAAAGTTCCACACAGGAAAACCACAAACCAAGACATCAACTCTACTTAGGTATATTCCCATACATATAACTAAGATATCAATCTATACTCATCTCATACATGGGGGATGGATACCATGAAGGTAACACCATGAAGTTGAAGTATCACCTAGAATAACCTCAATCACAAGAACAATGTAAAGACATATCACACTGGGATATATTGTAGGGGTAATAAAAAGTAACATTTTGAACACCTTGGATTTTGGAGAACTCTTACTCAATCGAGTACTGTGGGCCTATCACATCACACAGAGGCGCTTCCCACAGACCATGGACTGCTGAGGTACTCCTCCTGTCGAGTAACGTGGGTCTGCCGCATCACACAGAGGCACTCCCCACCATGGGTGTGCCGCGTCAAACAGAGGAACTCCTCCTCGTGGCATCTTGAGGTACTCCTCCTATCGGGTATCGTGGGTCTACCACATCCCACAAAGGCACTTCCCACTGTGGGTCTGCCACATCACACAAAGGCGCTCCCCCATGGGCCAGTCAAGTCACTCATAGTTGAAACGGTCAAAAGTCATCAAGTCATAACCAGTCGTAGGGTACCGTATGTATCGTGCTTCGGTGAACTGATTCCCAAGCTAGGGTCCTACCTCAAATTCCCCAAAGTTCCATGAATAATTATCCCAAAGGTCTGCCGTGATAAAAGGAACTCAATGCAACAGATGACACGTCAATCAGATACCCAGTCTGTAAGTTACTAGTGTTTCTATTTCGAGGGCCCGATTTGATTCAAGGTCTGATCCAACAAGACCATACTCCAACATTATCCAAAACAGATGTGGAATACACCATATGTACTGTCCTGATACAATGATTCTGGTGCCACTGATGGATCGTTAAATGGACGTCATGTAATAATGTTAAGGCCAAAAAGTTAATACTGGGAACAGATGGGCATGGTTCTGGTCCGACCCGGTTGGACTGACTTGGATCGACACGGTCTGGACCAGCCCGAACCGGTTCGGGTCGAACCAACCCTGTTTGGGTCTGGCCCAAATGGCCTGGGCCTCGGTGGGCACGAACCACCGGGCCATGGTTCGGCCTGACCCGCAAAGGGGGCGGCCCTGCTCGGCCCGCGAAGGGCACAATCCGTTTGCATGGCCCTTGGGTAGATTGCGGTAAGGCCCGCGTTTTGGCCCGTGGTGTGGCCTAGTTGGCACATGGGACCATTTGATGACCCCGCATGGTTCGCCTTGGCCGGCAGGTCCTCCTTCCTGCGGCACAATGGCGCCGCTGCCCCCATGCAGTCGGTCGGGTGTCGGTCGTCATCCAGCCTCCTGCGCAGCCTCCTGCTCTGCCGGTGGTGCAGCCGTGTGTCACCGCTCCATCATGCGGCTGGCCTGTTTCCGGACACCCTCCTACCACAACGCAGCCGACGGGCCCATACCTCCTCTTAAACCGGTAGCACAGATGCGTGCCACCCTTCCTTCTTCATGGTCGACCGGGTGCTGGTCTTCTCCTTTTTATGTGAGACAATAAGGCTTCATTATAATCCTAAATAATTATACGATCACATATTCATGATCCTTGTGTTGGGGGATTCACGTCCATGTATCTCACTCAGCAAAACTCCGTGTTTACAGCGTCAAGAAAAAATTAGGTGTTTGAAGAATAGATGAAGAACGCGCGAAAAATAAAATTAATTTAGCATGGTTTATGTGCGCGACATTGGCCCTAATTTTTTATTCATCATCGTCATGAATTTAATATATGAATAATCAATAAAAAAAATTCAAGAATATATATAAAACAAACCCCTATATCAAGAACAATGATGAGGAACATGTTTGTGGAAGCGGTTCATTGTTCGTCATCCCACACATCAAGCCTCCAATGACTCTGCTCGATCGCCAATCTCTGGTTTGTAGTTTTAGTGTCACTTTTCACCTCTTTTTGGTACCAGATCCATTCTCCAATGGATTGGAGTCACTTCACTTTTTCAGAACATCATTGCTTGGCGAAGTAGTGCCGACACCTCTCACAAACCTCCATATAAATAGGATAGTGGCGGTGATACTTTCGTGGAATTAATGGAGGCACATTAATGTGTAACCTTCATAATTACACAATGGTGAAGTTACAAAGAATGAAAATTCATGCCATTGATTGTCTTGACACGTCACCGCCCTACGTTGTCTCTTGTCCTTTGGAGGAAAATAGAGAAAATAAAAAAATATAACTATGTTATTGTTATTATTCTTTTAAATGTATCATATTATAACATTTTATCCAAACCTACTAGGGTAGAATTGACGCTTCTTTTATGAAAATCTTGGCTTTTCAGATTCAATGGTGCCCTCAAATTTTTAATCCGAGCACCGTTTCAAAAGATTCAAAAATTCGCTCCCGCGTTTACTGAACGTACCTGATAAAATGTTCAGTAAATTATAAAAATTCACCCTCGAACCACTCCGGTCAAGGTTAGGATATTCCTAAGAGAAACATTCCCACAAAAAACCAAACAGAACTCTCGGATTTCCAATCTGAGTTACCGATTAAATTTTATTGATTTTACAATAAAATAGTTTTCACATAATTATTTTATATATGGCCAAAAACTAACTTTCTCGGGTGGCCCACACTGACCAAAGTTAGTATCTTACTAAAGAAATAATACCCTCACGAGTTCATTGGTGGTCTCATATTTTTAATCTGAGTTACATTTCATGAGTTATATGAATTTGAAACATAAAATAACTTTATTTCATTATTTTATTTAGAATTATGTCATTTTTTGGTTTCTCACAGGAGGCCCATGCCGACTAAAATTAAGTCTTGCCTAGGGTAAACCCACCATCTTGAGCACAATGGTGCCCTCATATTTCTGATCCATGTAAACATTTATGAGTTATTACTCTTTTTCAGAAAAATCGCTTATCTGCATTAATTGAAGCTTAACAAAAATTAGACTAATCATTCAGGGTACTCCAAGCCTCAGAATCATGCACCGTTAGATTTTTCCGACTTAGTATAATTCATTATAAATAAATATATATATACATAATTTTCGAGGACATTACATTCAATCCAATTTAGGGATTTACATCCTCTAAACCCATAAAATAGACTATGAAAACAAATGGGGGTACTAAGAATGGAATTGTGCCTCCTGCTCCCATGTGCTCTCCTGAATGTTCCCATACTGCCAACAAATGCGTACTAGAGGAATCGACCACCCACGAAGGCCCCCTTCTGTCAATCATAAATCCCTACTAGAACCTTCGTAAACTTTGCCCCATAATTTAAGTCTATCTCGCCATGGATGATAACATGTGATGGATCATGAACGCATCTTTGACGAAAGAGATAGATGGTATGACACTTCTCCCACAATACTGAGAATATATAAAGGGTCTATGAACCTCGGAGATAACCTTCCACCTCGGCTAGAAATCTGCAAACCACGTCGAGGTGAGACCCGTAGGAAGACATGGGCTCCCTCCTCATGTCGGAATATGACTTCTAATGGCTTTATTCAATCTTAACTAGCTAAAAAGTGATACAAACTATTCAACTGCTTCCTTCATCCCAAGCCATTAGTACTGATGTCGAAGGACTTGGTACATCTTCACCACACTAGTATGTACCACTGAAGGATATATATGGATCTCCCTCAACATCTCCTCTAGAAGAATCACTTGCACCATGGTGCATCCTATGAAAAGGATGACATGCTCCCTACCATTAGAAAATCATTCATGAGATCGTTTTGAGGATATATGACCATGTCGGGCCTCACAGTTAATATCTCAAGCTGTGCCACTCAAATTCACTGATGAATTGGGGGATTGATAGTCATAGACTGGAGGTATGATTCTCCGTCTTTATCCACGAAGGATATCTACAATGTGGCTAGCTACTTTGATGCCCCACTCAGAAGATTCTGACCAAACATCCTTCTAAATGCATTTTCTATCACGTTCCCCTTTCCATGAGTAAGGACTCTATCAAGGTCATTATCCTGGAAACACTCTATCCATCACTGCTATCTCATGTTCTGGTCCTTATGAGAGAAGATATACCTGATAATATTGTTATCATAGTATACTGTAAAACATTCTTCCATCAAGTAGTGCTTCTACATCTTTAGCACAAAGACCACTACTGCTAACTCGAGTTCATGGGTAGAATAGTTCTACTTGTTAACCTCTGTATCAGCTATTGAATTGACTTTTGAGACTTCTCTATCCATATGAAAGGCTCCATCCTTTTCTAAAACATAATAAGCATGTTTCTACCCTGGAGAAGTCTTGTACAAATCTTTGGTAGTACCAAGCCATAATAGACGTTGCATTCCCTTCGGGGAGGTAATCCTGGAATCTTATTTTGAAATGATGTCCACATGCTCTTCCACTCATGATTAGAACTGATAAATCAAAACTCTTAATTTCATGAAGGTATGTCTGGCTGACTCAAGATTGATCAGATGCACCCTCCTATTCATGAGTTTCTCATGTGCTGCATGGCCATCCTTTTTCACTGACCATGGAAAATCCCATTCCAATGTTGTAGGTAAACCATAACCATTTTTTCCTGATACATTCAATCTAAGTATGAATTGTGGATCTCAAGTCCATACCCAAACTAACTTCGTAAGGCCTCGACGCTGCCACAAAGAGGTTCCAACCAAAACACTCGCCTCAAGGGTCGGGTCACACTCTCGGTGTAAGTGTGATTATTGGGTCTCCCCCCAAAGTTATTTACAGAAGTGAGGATCAAGTAGATGGATTAACTGGAAACTCTAGGTCTTGAATAGAATTTGTGGAAGGAAGGAATGATTGATACTTACGTCTATTGATATGACAACTAATAGTAGACATAGACCATAACTCTAATCATTTCTAGAGCCATTGGGTCACATTCCTTGACCACATGAAGCTACACCATTCATATGCCCTTTATTTTCCTGAGCCCTGTGGGGTCCACAAAGGTGGGTGGCTCTAAAATGTTGAAATTTACACCTCCTTATGCTGCTCTCGTAGATCTGCATCCACATCTACTACCCTGCTGATTCAAGTATCCTTAACACTTCCTCTTAATAAAGCATTTTACATGCCCAAGACTTTGAGACTGATTCCAGTTTCCAACATTACAAATGCTAACATTCATTGGATGTATCTGCACATCCAAATAACATTAAACCATAAAGGATCTATCTAGCACCCTAACATAAGTAGGAATGATTAGAGGAATAGTGATGGCTCAAATGTCCTTAAACACAACTCGCTCGAAAGTATGAGCCCTGAACATTGATCGTATCGTATTCATCGAGTACCAAGAATGGTCGGTACGCCTTGATTAATACTCAACTACCGATATAGCATCCAACTGAAGCAATCGATGCTATATAGAACTCTCAACCACATCCTCAAGCTAGTTCTTAGCCCACTGTGAGTCAGGCACACCTCAGAAGATGAGGCGTATCTGATGTTGAAACACATGTAAGGCACTGAGCATAAAAGTGACCTCTACCGGTTCTGTCTGTCGCAAATACTCACCAACAGTCATTGATATAGCAAGCACACTACCCAAAGGTACCATCTCAGGAAACCGTTCAAATACCAAATCCTCTTCAGCATGTGGAACATCCCCGTGGTCACTCACTGGAAAAGAAAAACAATTAAGATCACCATATTTTATAGTGGTGCATCAACTAGGTGAAAAACTCTTTCCACATCCTCCATCCAGTCCTTAGACACTTGGGAATCTGTCTCGCCTTGAAACCTCAGAGGCCTCTATCACTGGGACTCGTGATACCCGCTTAGACGGTGTGCCCCATCTGCTAGTGAGGCGGGGGTAACAACTACCCAATGGGTGGTGGTACTGCTGGTACACCCCTAAAGGTGCCAACATAGTAAGAGGGTCATGCACTAGAGCCTCATCGCTCGGGGGGTTGTCATCACATACTCTCTCAAGAAACCAGGGTGGATGTCTAATAGGCGGAATTGTAATTAACAAAAGATGTTCCATAGTCATTATGTTATACCTGGTGAACAGAATCCATGTAAATAAAAATAAAAACTTTTCAAAACAAACATGTAATCAATGTTTCCATGCACTGAGTTGGAAATCAGAAGTCAGGGTCCTGGTGTAAGAATACGTCAGATGTCACACCAACACTGTACTCCATGAACCGTAAACCACACTCATCACACATAACACCATTTCCACATAGAAAAGATTAGAGTTCCCAGTTCTTTGGCAGAACCAAACTCCTCTGATACAACTTTTTCATGACCCATCCCTCTTGGCACATTTTGTGACTACCCCAAGCCAGCATTCCATAGTCTAGGGACTAGTGAATAGCACCATAATGGTGCATCCATAAAACGGGAATAGATTTTCTATAAACCTGTACAAACACACAGAGTAGAACACAACAAGATGCACCCACAATGTTACTATTGTAGTAAAAGTGTGCTGAATGAAAAGGGCCACAATACAAGCCCAACTAGAAATGTACAAGTACAACAGAAAAGTAAAAAATAGGTTAAGGTGTAGAGAAGCTCTTGGATCATCGACCGCAGATCCTACCTGAGGGGTAGGTACATATCATCTCCACAGTACTCCATGTCTTTCGGTCTCCTCCGCGTCACATAATGCCAAAAGGTCCTCCTCCACATACCATCCAGTCCTTGCTCCCTTAGCCTCGGTCAATAATTTTCATCTTCTGCACAAGACACAATAAGTTTCGGGAGAATCCCGTGTAGGGATGAGTATAATGATACTTATTAGGGACCCCGAGACCCCGTACGTCACCTAAATTTCCAAAAAGAAAAGCCACAATGAAGGAAATAATCTCTAATTAGGTATATGCCCATACATATACCTATGTTACAAATCTATACTCATCTCATACATGAGGTAAGTATACCATGATGTCAACACCACGATGGTGAAGTATGACGTAGCATAACCTTAATCACAAGCACAAAGTAAAGACAGCTCACACCATGATTTATTGTATGGGTAGTAACAAGTAACATTTCGAACACCTCGGATGCTGGAGAACTCTTCCTCTATCGAGTACAGTGGTCCTAACACGTCACACAGGGGAGATTTCCATTAACCTTGGACTTCTGAGGTCCATCTCCTATCAGGTATCGTGGGTCTACCGCGTCACACATAGGCACTCCCCACTATGGGTCTATCGTGTCACACATAGGCGCTCCCCCATGTGGCCTGCTGAGGTACTCCTCGTGTTGTGTACCATGGGTATTCTGTGTCACATAAAGGCACTCCCCAACATGGGGTTTCCGCATTACACAAAGGTTCTCCCCACATGGCCAGTCGAGTCACTCTAAATCGAAACAGTCAGTATTCGTCAAGTATTAGCCAGTCGTAGGGTTCCGTAGGTATATAGCTTTGGAGAACCACTTCCCAAGTCATGTTCATACCTAAAATTCCCCAAAGATCCAGAAAAGAGTATCAAAACGGTCTATCGCATCAAAAAAAACTCAATACAATAGACGGCGTGTCAATCGGACACCCCGTCTGTATGTTATTAGCGATTCAGCTCAGAGGGCCTGGATGGATTCAGGCTACGATCCATCCTAGGCATATTCCTAACTTATCCAAAACTGATGTGGAGTATACCAAAAGTACAATCTCGATCCAAGGATTTTGGTTCTATTTATGGTTTGTCAAACAGACACCCTATTATCATTTTATGGAGAAAAAAGTAATACTGGGCCCAGATGGGCCAGGGTCTGGTCCGACCCGGTCGGACTGACCCGGCCCGACCCAGCCTAGACCGGCCCTACCCAATTCTGGTCAACCCAACCCAGTCTAGGTCTGGCCTAGATGTTTTGGGACTCAGCGGGCCAGGCTCACTGGGATGTGGTCTGGCCCTACCCCCGTAGAGGGCTGCCCTGCCCGGCCCATGAAGGGCACGACCAGTTGGCACGAACCCGCTGAGCGGCCTATAGTGGGGCCAGCGGTGCGACTCGTAGCACGATGCACAATACGGCGTGCGGGTGGCATGTGGGGCGGCACGAGGGGTGGCACGCCGTGCGACACTCAGTGGGGCCTGTGGTGTGATGCGTCGGGCGGCGCGTGGCACTGTGCGTGGGGCGGTATGTGGGGAGGCCTGGATGGTATGTGGGACCGCTCGACAGGACCGCATGGGGCACCTCGGCTAGGCCAAATGGCATACTGGTTTTCCTTCTAGTAGCGCGACGATACCACTGCCCACCATCTGCCGGCCGGGTTTTGGCCTTCGCCGCGACCTCCTGCTCTACTTGAGGCATGGACACGCTCCGCCGCTCCTCCCAGTGGCTGTCCGGTTTCCGAATGCCATCCAACCCCGACGCGCCCGTTGTGCAGTGACCTCCTCTTCAATCAGCGGTTCACACGCGCGCCACCCTTCATTCCTCATGGAATGCTATGTGGCAGCCGTCACCTTTATCTATGACCCACTACAGCTTCGTTTCAAGCCCAATAAATTATACGATTACATATTCGTGATCCTTGTGTCGTGGGCTTCACATCCATATATCGTGCTAAGTGAAACATCGTGTTTCCAGGGTTTGGAATCCTTGTGTCGCTAATCTCCTCCCTTTGGTACCAGATCCTCTTCCAAGTGTTTGGCATTAATACAATTTGTCATAACTTCGTTTCATGGAAATGTAGTGCTGACACCTCTCCCAAATCTTGAATTAAATACGAGAGGGGAGGGTGTGCAATGTTCATGGAATTAATGGATTCCCATTAATTATAATCCTTCCTAATTCCCAAACGGTTAATTTACAAGGAATGAATAGACAAGCCATTGATTGGCTTGACACGTCGCTGGTCCCATGTTTCAACTTCTCTGTTGGAGGAAAATAAAGTAAATAAAAAAATATCAATGTTATTTTTATTATTTATTTAAAAGTCTCAAATTATAACTTTTTCTCGAGTCCTACTACGGTTAAAGTGAATCATCCCTTAAGAAAATCCTGGTGATTTGGATTCAACGGTGCCCTCATATTTTTAATCCAAGCATCAGTTCAAAGGTTACAAAATGCCGCCTGTGCGTTTACTGAACGTAACCGGAAAAAAATTCGTAAAATTATTAAAAGTCACCCTTAACCCATGCCTGTTGATGTTAGTCTTTTTTTAAGTAAAACAAACCCCAATGAAACCATATATAGTCTAGGAATTTCAATACGAGTTACCATTTAAAAGTTATGGATTTTGCCGTAAAATAATTTTCATTTAATTATTTTATTTACGCCCAAAATCCATATTTATCTAGTGGCCCATTCTGGCCAATGTTATTATCTTCCTAAAGAAAGAATACCCTGACACGTTTAGCGATTGTCTCAGATTTGTAATTCGAGTTACCGTTCCTGAGTTATAAGAATTTGAGAAATAAAATAACTTTATTTAATTTTTTTAATTACGGTTATTCCATTTCATGTTTTCTCACAGGAGGCCCGCACCGACAAAACTTAAGTCCTTCCTAAGGTTATCCTGTCACACTGAGTGCAATACTGCCCTCAGATTTCTGATCTGAGTAATCATTTAAGAGATATTCCACTTTTTCGGAATAATTTCTTACATTTGTTAATTTAAGCTTAACAAAACTTTGACGGATCATTTTGGGCACACTGGCCCTCAGAATCTTGCGCCGTCAGATTTCACAATCTTTAAATAATTCAATATAAATAAATAAAAATTATACGGAATTTATGGGACATTAAACTATCACAAAAAAATTGATACTTTATTCGATAAAAATCCAAAATCAATAATCATGGTTGACCAAAATAAAATCAATCTCAGGAAGGATAAGACTAATCTAATGAAGACCACATTAAATTCAATGAATCCTTGAAGATAGCTGATCCCCCATTGGAAATGATTTAGAGAATAATCATCAATTTTATAGGATATTAAGGGCGAGTCTAGAAAGATATTGAAGACCCCACACAAACATTAAATATGAGTTTATGAGACTGGTGGTGTGGTTTATTTAATTGAATTGAATAAATAAAATTGGAAGAAACAAAAAAACTAAATATCATAGAGATCATGATATCTTGAAGAATTTATGATTGGACAGTTAACTATTAATAAAGAAAAGACAACCCATAAATGTGTCCACAAAAGGATATATTGTGATGTTGTTGACTGAAATTGGAGCGCATCAAAGTTGATTTTTATCTCTGATCGATTGAAGGGTCCACCGATTAACGAATAAAAATGATGAACTAAACATTAAATTAATATAATAACAGGATGAAGCTAATTTTTTGATATGGAGTAGTGATTAACATTATATTATTTACCTATTTATAAAATTATTTTTTCACTAGGTATTTTTAAATTCCCTTTAGTTCAGAGGATGAATAGTTTTGTTCAATGTATTTAAATACGTGTTTATAGCTTCTTATTTCAGTTTTTGATGAGAATTAGGATGAATATGTGCCCAAAATGACTACAAAATATACATATACTATTTGAAGTGTTCAATTAACACATGCTACATGACATAATGCATATATAATCCTGTATGAAGAAAAAAACCTTGTAAAAAGTTTGTATTGATCAGCGAAATGATGACCCACGCTAGGAATAGATTTCCAATCTATTATAGATGATTTACAAAGATGAGTACACTTGAGTTGTCTTCGACAAAAGAAATAATATACAAGTGTATGGTGAATCATGTATGTACATGCCCCCACATCAATTTTCGATCAATTTAGAATGAAGCTAAAAACCAATATATTGTTATAATTAGTGAGGAAATGTATTGGATAAGTTTTTTATATTTTCTTGATGATAAATCTGTTGTAGGTTTTTTATTGAAGAACATTATATATGATCTATAGTGGTGTGGGATCCCAATACTAATAATCTATGAGCTGAGTTCCATCAAATAAGATGAACCAAAATGGTCACTAGTAAAGAAGTATGAGATGATCCCAGTAATAATGTCAAAGTTGAGAATCTGAATTTCATAAAGGTATAAATGAATTAGGTTAATATTTAACTCATAAAAGGGTCATATATAATAAATTTACACTTATTGGTATGGTATGTAAGGGTTGTTTTTTCTAGATATAGCTTATAAAATAGGTTGTTCTATAGTTAGGTAAGTGATAGAATAGGAAGTACTACAATGGGCTAGTGAAGGGAATTTTGAATTGGCCCAAAATTTTGATAATGTCTAAATATAATAAATAATGTTATATGGGTTCCCTAAAGATCATAAATAAATAGATAAAATCTATGTTTAAATTGAGAAGAATAGAGGATTTCCCTATAAGAACATATTATATCAGCATCAATTTTTTTGTTTACGTTTTTATTCATGATTTAGGAAGAAATAAAGGTTTTAGTGATCATAGGGGTACATTGATGGTTCATGAAGTTTGACTAAAAAATACAATCCAATGGCCATTCCACATAGTGATAATCAAAAATTGTGATCATGGTCGTTACTGTCATAGAATTCTACTGAGAAATTCATTCCATTATTTGAGTATGGCTAGCATGATCGGAAAGGAGGATTTTATATATTTATAGTTTAATGTGAGCCCTATGTAGAATTTAATGTGATATGATGGGTTTATTTTGAGAAAATATTAGGAAACCAAAATTTAGTTTTTGATATAGAGTAATTGATAAGTGAAATAATTGATCCATCAATCGATCATCAACCCATAAAAATTCAGACAAAAACTATTACACACCCCTAATCAGTGATCATTCATTATACAATGGAGATGGGACCTATACCGGAGGGATGTAAATAATTATTACGGGAAATCAGTTGAGATCAATCATGAAGAAGTGGTGGATCTTATAAATAATCTTATTCTACTATTATATTTTAAATTATAACCATTACTATGATGTGTTTAATGAAATGTATTATTATTTCTGTTATCATTCATAATAAAGTGAATTAGTGGTATTGGTCTTGTTGGATGTATATATTTTATTTATTATTCTTCTATTGGTTTTAAGATTGGATGGATGATTCATTTTATCTAGGATTCTCATATTATCTTCCTCATGATAATTCATTTATATGGCCCTATGTACCATTGAGTTAACAGTTTGTTTCATTTTTCTTTCTAATAGAAATTGATGCATTATCATCGAAAAGGGTGTGGTTTTATCTATTCTATGATGAAACACCTGCATTTAATTTTTTATTCACATTAATAGTTTGAGAGGGAGTTCTCTGGTGATGTTGAGGTATCTAATGATAGTTAATCATTTCATTCATCTACACTCAGTTGTAGTAACTTCGTGTTTGATTGAATAAAAGTGTGGTGACATTTCAATTTATAGAAAACAGTCTAGTTTCCTCAACTAAATAAATTTTCGGGTTTTACTATATATTTTTTAATTATTCACCTATATCACCAGACATTTCTCCATCACTCCAAATTCACCTAAAAACATCAAGTCCCACACTATTAGTTCATGGTTTTTATTTTTTGTGTGTTTGTAAATTGTTTTGGTCATCACAGGATCACCTTATCAATGTTTTGACCCTTAATATCATTGTACTTGTCTAATTATTTTTATAAATAATGTATATTAACAATTCATAGTTATTTAAATATGTATCACTACTTTAGAAGTAATGGTGTCCTAGAAAAGATTACATGAGACCATGAGGTGCATTTGTTTGACCAGTACACAAAATTGTTTTGATATTTTCCCAGTATTTTTTTGTGATGATGTGATGTTTTATGATTATAGATTTTGATAATGTAAATTTTTCCCATGATGGTTTGATGTTTTTTAGAATCAGTTATATTAATAATAAAATAAACAACCTAATAAATATGTATTATAATTAAAAATATTCTTAATCCCTTGATAGAAAGAAATTTATACATAAATAATTCAACATCTTGATATGGGGGGAGGGTTTCTATTATTTGTGTTTGGATTATTGTTGTTTATAAGTTTATGAGGTTAATTAGTTGGGAAATATATCATTTTAAATGGTTGTAAGAACTTTTATATGGGAGGAGGTGGATTATATTAGGTATGAGATGGTGTGTTATCATACCTGTTGGGGCATGGTACAATGGTTGTGTTGGGTGTTTTTCAAATTTTATTTTGTTGCCCAATGTTCATGGACATTGGCAGTGTTTGGGGATTGACCTGATCCTTGAGATGTTTCTCCATGGATGGTTTTCCATTCAATTCATTTTCATTTTATGGTTTCTCTTATTCCACAGGAATGGTATCATTTTGAGAGGCATCTAATGTGATGATCTATGCCTTATTATCGTTTTAACATATTAGTTTGGGAGTTAGAGGTGTTAGTTGAAATCTCAATGTGGATTTGGTGGAGTTTGGAATTGTTATTATACTATAAACGATTCTTAATTACATGTATAGATATTCCAAATATAAGAAGCTGTTCACAAGTTATAGGCTAGACATTCATGATTTGAATTTTAATATGGTAGTTTTTTTTTAAAAAAACTAATGAATTAATGTGATTATTCCTGAAATGAAATAATTCTCCTTGGCATTTAATTAAATTTAATAGATGTTTTTTGATTTTACAGTCTTGGGAATCACAAACCAAATCTCTTTCATGGCATGAACTGGAGGGCCTCATGAAATTCAAGTTGTGAATATGTGTTTTAAGATATGAATATTCCAAATTATAAATATTTTATAAATTACAATTATCCCATGAATTATATTATTCCCCAAAAGGGTTGGGAAATAGCTTGTTTATTTTATAAAAAATTACATCCATACATATTCTACCTGATCATATTTTTCATGATCATGTTCATTGGAAATATATAGTTTGTAAATAAAATTTCATTCATAAATATATCAAAATTCTCATTGGCAATTCTTTTTGGTTATGTAGTTTTGGATTATCACGTTCTTAGGCTGCATCTTTTATTATCCTTTGGTGTAATTCAAGTTGATCCAATGTTTTCTCATGTGGTAGTGGTGTTATAGGAATTTCCCTACTCTCTATGGTGTTGATAAATTCAAAAATCTTCTTTGAGGTAGTGGATCCTTATTCTACCAATATTTCTATGACAGTGTGAGAATTTTATTATTTTTAAATCCTTTAGGTGTATATTAAGGATTATATTTATGAACATAGTGAATTGTCTTACTGAAATTGTTGTGGATGGGGAGAAATTTCATTTTTTACAACATTTATGATATTTATTATGATGATTATACTTTTTTTTATTGAATAACATCACATATTTTGTAATCCTATTTTGTATTATAATTTACATTACTATGGGAACCTTAATTTGTTGATTACATGATATCACCGTGAAGAAATGGCTAAGAACGTGTATATTGATCATATTTTGGTTTCCCTTTGAAATGTATAATTTTTATGAGAATTACAAAGATCTGTAATGAAGAAAAATAATTCAGTACTATAATGATTCTAAAATTGAATTAAATAGTTGAATAAATGATGTATTATAAGGTTTTGATGTCATTTATAAGAATATATGGTGGATTCCTATACACTTATGGGGATTATGCTCTGACGGTTGTTAAAATATTTTGTGAAGAATGTCATGATATGTGGTGTGATGTTTATATTTCATGGGATGAGATGTGGGATGGTGTGAGGTAGATGTGTAATATTGTTTTTTAGTGATACAATTTAGATCTGGTGAGATGGATTATCTTATATTAATCTTTTATTGTGGTGGTTATGAGATATGTGAGCTATTATATAGTGTAACTGTGTTATTTTATCATTTTTCCTTAAAATTTATTGAAATCCTAATAACAAAAAATATTAGGTTTGGTAAATAAATAACTATGGATTTAATTTATATATAATAATTGGTTTCATTTAATGTGTGGAAAGTGGATGAAATGTTTTGGATGAAAAAATAATGGGTTCTGTAAATCATAAATTAATGTCTTAGAAAAATAGGGATATTAAGAACTCATTAATTATTGAAACTACGGTAAAAATAAATTAATGATTGAAGTATGTTGTATGTATAGTGGTTTTTGGATTGATGCAACAAGTGGACTAAGTGGTTGTGAAATATTTTGTGTTTATAATGGTAATGTTGTGGAGTTTGTAGTTGTGTTAATGTTATACATTGGGTTGGGTAATGTGTGTTATCTACCTGTCATTCATTTTCACGTTATTTATATATGATCCCATGAGAGTTCATGAGAAATACAAGTAGAATGATTTTTGGTATTTAAGGGTTTTTCCTAACATCTAGACTGCTATTGAATTGGATGGCTGGATACCCACATTCCCCACTCTTCATTCAAGGGTATTGTGGATATTGGTATATGCTAAAGATCATCCAATGATGATAAAATTTAGTGTTAGAGATTACATAGTGATTATATAGGGTAGTATTGGTGATTAGATAGTGGTGATGATGATGTGGCTTATAGTGGGGGTAATTCATTTTGTGTCGAAGGAATGAGGCTGATCTCCCACGCATCGATGATACCCTACTATCTTGCTTATTTGATGAAGTTGTGTTGTGATGATGAGTGATATTATCGCCAATTTATATACACTTCAAGTTTTTTTGATTATCCAGGATGCATACTAACCCACACTAAATATTGATGGTTATGTGATTATATTGGTACATAAGGTATTGGATATCATTATTATTGATGTTGTGGAGTGAGTGTCGCGAACTAGTGGGGAATTTGTTACAGGTTCCAATTATTAATATTATTTTAATACAATGTTAAAATAATGGATGTATTATTTGGTGAGTGTTCCGTAGTGAGGATGATGTTTGTTAGTTGACTTGTTTAGTTGTATGTTCACTCTATTGTTTATTCAATGGTGAATTTGTAGGATCTAATGGTACATGCACAAATGAACATGGGTTTGACCCTAGTATGTATACATATTATGCTCACCTGACGTATATATAAACTCTTTTTAGGATTCATATTGGATTCCAAGGATTGTGTTGGACATTTCTAGGTTATGTATTGGATTTTATAATAATTTGGATTCATTGGACTTGACATTTGTGTGTTTACTTACAGACTTTTATCTGTATTTATTTGAATTTATTCATCCATTATGGAATGGTTTTAGTTTAATTTTTTATAATTTGACGGAGTTTGTTGGTTATTGATTTAACTTATCTCAGGGTCCTTTCAATTTTCCTAATGGTAATTACTTCCATATGAATGGTTTTTATATGACTAGTTCTAGTTTCAAAATATAGTCCTTCTAGTAGCGACACTCGGTGGTCATTATCTCTATTTTTTTATTGTAGGCCCAGAAGGAGTACCTTTTATGGGATGTGGTTGAGAGATTTTTTAATTATTTAATATTAATTTATTTAATTATATTTATTAATAATTAAATTATTAATAAAATTGATAATAATAATTATGAAAATAATTTAATTCAATTAAAAATATCATGATTCTAAAATACAATGTCTACTTCATGTAAATTATTTTTTATTTAATATATTTATAAAATCATATTTATTTTAAATTGTTATTTCAGAATTAAATCAACGTTTTATATTTTATATAGAGTGTATCAATAAATTATATTTTATAATCATTGAATTTCCTAAATATTAAACATTACCGTATTCATACGTTATATTTTATAAGGTTTTATAGTATCTACTTGAAACATAATATTGTTTTATGTAGTTGAAATTGAAAGAATATAAATTAATGAACATATATATTTTTGAACAAAATAATAAAAATTGACTGAACATATTTAGATTAATTAGAAATAATAATTAAATTCATAAATATACTATACAAAGAAAATATAAAGGGAAGAAAATGTTATTGTTTATAAATATAGATTACATTCAATAAAAAAAGTACATGTCGATGGAATTGAAAATTTATAACATACGAAATATAATTATAAAAAAAATAACATTTTATACATACGACCTGAAAAACTAATAAAAATAAATATATAATTTCATCAAAATAGTTGAAAATATTTTTTTAATTCTCCACAATATTATTCATTAAAAACATAACATTTATAAACTATAAATTTTTAATATTTTTGGCATTACAAGACTAGAAAATATAGTGTTTAGATACAATATTATTGAAATATGAGGCATTTACTAAACAGATAAAAATAGTCTAAAAAAATTCATTAAAAATGAAAATTTTTAAAAATATTAATAATTAGATCATAAAAATAATTTAAAATTGTTTTTTATTTTTATTACAATGTTTGAATCATATTATTAATAACATTATTTACAAACAGTTGGGTAAGGGGAATTTTAAAGTGTATATAGAATTTTTAATTACATAAAGAATTGTGTTTTTATAATGTACTAAATATCAATTAAAATGTAGTATCCCTTGTATATTAATTACATAATAATAATTATTTATGAATAAATAAATAAATAAATATGAAATATTTTAACTACATTAGTCATTATATTATGGATTTAATGAAATATTACTCTTATTTATACTATTGAATACATAACGTATTACAAAATTATTTTTAATGATCATCACTGAATAATAATTCCAAAATTAATTATTTTATTAATGTAATAATTAATAAGTCAATAAATATTAATTTTATAATAACTATTATATTATTTTTTTAAATTCACCATGATAGATATGTTATATTAATAAGCTTTTTCTGTGAATTAATTAATCAATATTTAATATATTAATTAATTATATCACAACTGAATCATAGACTAAATATATATAAATATACAAAATAAATGAAACAATATTTTACTAGAATACAAAATATTTATTATACTAAAATATAAGATAAGGTAACAAAATTCTAATTATTATCCAATAATAATAATATTAAATTAGTATATAATTATAATTTATTTTATAATATTTTGAAGTTATTATTTATTGTAATATTTCATTCAACTACGAGACATTGGATGATATATATGTTGTGAGGTGGGAACGAAAATAAGGACAACATAATATTTGGATGTATTCTTGCTCCATTTTGGTTTTCATCATTTTCAAGAACATATTTTACAACATCTCGTGGAATTTGTACGCTCTATTGAAGGAAATCCATTCATGGTTTGAGGAAATGTAGATTGGGTTGCATCATGTCTATATAGATTTTAACATGGAAGATGATGAACATGATAAGAATGTTATAGAGGACCAAGAACCTATACGATATTATACTATTTATGATGAATTTATGCCTTTCCATCTCTCTAATGCAAATGGTGATGTTTATATACACATTATAAAGCCTCCCCTTATAAGAGAACATCCTTTTATTTATTCATTTGGAATTAATCTATCTGATCTATTTCCCTACTAAATTAAGATTATTTTTTAATGGAAATATATGTCACAGATATGAAAAACTATACATTTTTTTACATGGAAGATAACCTAATTATGTAACACCCCAAGATTTTATAGTGTGTTATTTCTTCAAAATAATTCAATGACTTTCATTACACGCAACACCGATTTCAATTACACCATGACTTACCAAACAAGCCATTCAAAAGAGGTTATGAATAGTATTAGATAAATTTTAAAGTTTATGTAATCCTTATAATTTTAGAATCCATATTATGAGTTTCTTAGATATAATGCAAGAACAAATTCATTTTCAGTATTGCACTTTTATCAACTTTTAATAGTGAACCATTTTTAAATACTATATTTTAAACTTTTTGACTAAATTGGGACATCAAAAATTTAAAATGAAACATCCCAAGCTTCTACGGTACGCTTCTCTTCGAATAATGCGATAGCGTGTGTTGTACGCAACCTCGAGTTCTAACACACACCACAACTAATTAAACTAGCCGTTGTGAATAGTAATACCTACTTTTTGAAATCATATATATTCTATATTTCAAAATGGACTTTATTTTTGGATTCGAAATATCAAAATTATCCTAGGGTGAAATTTTGGTACATTTCGGATAACTTTCATATTTTGATGAATAGTGAAAATTACTAAATTTTAATTAAAAACAACTTTTTTAATCAAAATAATTAATAGTGATAAATTGTTAATTTGAGTGGATTTAAAGTATATTTATAATATATTTTTACCATTTAATATAATCTTGGTCATTGGACATAATTTTACAATTAAACCAAACATAAACAAGTGTCAATCTTTTGATAGTTATTATCTCTTAAAAACACGCTTTTTGTTTTGACAGCGGGAATTAATTTTAAATTAATTTCTGCCACTTCTGTGTTTTGAATTTAGAAAAATGGATTCCATATTTGGAATCAGGATGTTCAAATTGTGTAAATAGGTAACTTTTATTTTTAGACATTTTGAATAATTACTGCGGTAAATATTTTATTTACCATGGTTAAGGGTAAATCCGGTAAATAAGGGTTAAAAAATAATATTATAATAATACTAAATTATCCTAAAACGTGTCTAAACCCTATTGGTTGATACATGGTCGACCATGGGCATCTTTGGTTCTATTTTGGGACCCCATGGATCCACTTGTAAGTGATAATGACACATTATATTAATAAAGTTAAAATAAAAATAAAAATGGCATAAGCTTACATCTTTTAGAAGAACAATTTTTACATAGGGTTATAAATGTTGGATTTTCGATTATAAATATTCATTAGAAATATAAAAAGATTTCCTACATAATGATATTTTATTTATAATTTTTAGACATTATATAATTTATTTTATTTATGACACAATGATGATGCAGTAATTACTAAAATAGTGAAAAATTAAAATAATTGACCTTATAAATACCCAAATAATTATAATATGAAACTTTTAAGGAATTAAACTAATTTTCTATGATAATATGATATATTAGGATTGAGTTAATGGACTTTGTTCGAAGTAATCAATCTGTTAGGAGTTTCACAAAAATCAACTATTGAATAGTGTCAAAATTGACATAAAAGAGTTCTTAAAACAAATATTATATTATTAATTGATATTAAATTCCTAAAAATCTAAGGATCGGCCAAGAGACTTATATTATGATAGGTTCCTCATTAATGGATCACTTGGGGGTCGCTTGGATGTATATAGTATGTTTATTAACCATATTATATAAAAATACAAAGAGACATTGTAAAAGTGAAACTAATTAACTTAGAGTTAATACTTAAAGATAAGGTAAATATAAGTACCCAAACCTGTCTAAATTCTATTGGATGAGTTGTTTTCGACCTATCCCCACCTCATCCTTTTAATAGTCAACTTTGGAGCCTTTGTAAACCGAATATGAATTTATTATAAATTAATATTTCTAGCTTTTCCAAAAGTGCCCCTCACCCCTCTTATAAAAGGGCACTCCTCCTTCTCATTTCTTCACACCTCTAAAGCCTTTTGGTTCGGCCAAACTCTGCCCAAATACTCTCCCAACATCCCTCAATACAACCTAGAGGCCTTAGTTTGATCAGAAAGCCAACCTAAGGAGCCCTTTTGATGAAATCAAAAGGAAGAACCCGAAGAAGAGGTAATGATTTCACCACCCTTTTCTAAGTTCATTTCTTCTTCCACTTCTTCTTCCTTTGTTCTTACCATTCTAAAATAATAACTCCAGTATCTCACATATACTGTGATGTTATTATAAATATGGTACAACCATATTCATTATCCTATCCACCCTTTGAATAACATGTCACCATACGTGCGTACGTACGGCTTACCGTCTCCACGTCGTGGTGTAATTGTTATTCAATATAATATTAATTGGATGGGTATAATAATGATGTGTAACTCATGTAAATAATAAATATAACATGTTAATGATTCTGTATATATGATATACCATCCATTTATATATTATTTTAATATCAAAAGGATGATATTGTCGCTCGTGCGTACGTACGGACTACCGTCTCCACGAACGCGATGAGATTCATTCTCAATCGTATCCATTCAAGTATAATTATCATTTGATGATTTAAAAATGATGTTTAAAGACTGGATATCATTCTGGATATGAATAATATACAACCTATCCTTTACATACATGTCTTACATAACAAAACATACAAAAGAAAACAAGTAAGTTAACACCCGAAACAACGATAATACTAAGATATTATTATCAAATCAATATTAAAAGATCATATATGATATCATATTAATGTAT
The DNA here is from genome assembly GCA_963277665.1 of Viscum album. Lineage (NCBI taxonomy): Eukaryota > Viridiplantae > Streptophyta > Magnoliopsida > Santalales > Viscaceae > Viscum > Viscum album. The sequence continues at coordinate 437,240,161 of OY728161.1, forward strand.
ATGACTCTTGTATAATTTAATAACAATTATTTCACCATTATACAGGAGGTTAACCTACCACAACCAAGGAAAAGTACAAGGTAAGGGTTATTTCACAATCTCTTCATTATCCGAGGTTGTATTATACGTAATAATCTACTGGGATCTCTTTATCATCCACATCCATGTTTCTTCAAAATGTATTTCAAAACATTTTTACTATTTACAAGAATATGGGTTAAAGTCATTTATACCCTTGTTTGACTTTTTATAAGAGGTTTATAAAGGAATCTTTCCGTCGTTTTCAAAACAAGGTCCTTTTTAACCTTTTCGACAGAATTGAGGTAAGAATGTTTTTTTAACTTATACGGCGGGTGCGATTACTTTCCACCGTTATAAAATCGTCGAAGCTTTCCTTACAAGCTTATAAGAATATTTTCAAAGAAAATGTTTTATTTTATATGGATCTTAAATGTTTTCAAAATAAAAGGAGATACTTCTTTTAAAAGAATTTTGATTTCATCTATGTCAACATCCTTTGATGGATTTTAAGATTATTTGAAGTTGATTTATTATAATACAAAACTTCTATATTGTATTGAAGGTTTTGTGATATGTTTGAATGTGGGTGTGCTATTTTATACCATTTATAGTTTATGGTGAAACTATTGACATTTCGTATGCTAGTTTTAACCCGAATGTTTATGTTATATTTCAAACTTTTCTTCAGATGAATGTGCTAAACAAGTATGTTCCGGGTTGGGGACTGGTAAAAGTAAGCCCTCCAGGTTGGGGACTGGTTAAAGTAAGCCCTCCAGGTTAGGGATTGGTAAAAGTAAGCCCTCCGGTTTGGTGTCCGGTTATTAGAGGCACTCCAGGTTGGTGTCCGGTTATTAGAGGCACTCCGGGTTGGTGTCCGGTTATTAGAGGCACTCCGGGTTGGTGTCTGGTTATTAGAGGCACTCCGGGTTGGGTTCCGGTTAGAAGTAACCCCTAGGTCTTGGGATGAGGCCTAGACAATGAAATTAACGTTTGACATTATGCATTCCAACATTATGAAAGTGGTTATTAATTTTTGCATGTGATTATTCAATTAGTAGAATATCCATGTGAATAAGTAAATGGCATTATTTCATTTTATTTATGCCATACCATGTTGAAAGTTCATGTTTGAAAGGCTTTTGTTTTAGGTATACATTGCCTTAAAAGTTTATTCTTATTTATGAAAGTTTCCGCTATATTGTTATCCTTACTGGGCATTTGAGCTCATCCCTTTTCTATGTTTTATTTTTCCCAGGATGTGAAGAAGTAAGTTATGAATGACCTGCAGGGATTTTATGAGGGGTTAATAGTGTGGATTGTGGAAACATTATGTTGTTGTATTAGTTTTTCATTTTATGATGTAATGTAAAACTTATGAATATATCTAGTGTTTCCAAGGCTACTAAACCAATCGGTCTTTCGAGATTTGATCTTTCTTGTGATCATGCCAATGTTACGAAGTAATGCACCGACTCTGGGTAGCTGGGGTCGGGGCGTTACAGTTGGTATCAGAGGAAGTTTAGTACAATCCTTGGAAGCTAGATTTAGATAAACTCTGATTAGAGCACGTAGACCTAAGATGAACTTTGAGGATTAGTATAGAAGAACTTCCTAGAATTTTGGTATTGTAGAGACTTTGTGAGTTTTCCGAGCAATACATCCCTGTCTGGATACGAGCAGGTAGAGGCGGCTCTGGCACAGATGTACCTAGGGGTAAAACCCGAAAACACCGCTTTGAGCTAGACTCGAACGGGAACTGGTGCACGACAACGGGCCTTGCTGCACTCTTGGTTACGACACTCCCGGGGGATATGCTTAGGATAACTCTCATTTTCTTTACAAATCATTATGAAGGGTTTATGAGTATATACTTCCTCAAAGAAAACATTTTTATGATTATGGATTATATCCATAAATAGTTCAATTTATGTTAAGTGTTTTATAAGTATGGGATTATGTATTTTGATTCATAAACTGATCTAGTATATTCCATTGTTTAGAAATGGCGCCCAGTAGAAGGAATGAGAACTCCAGAAATGCACATGATCCAAAGAGAAGGAAGGATCATATCTTTCATGGTCTTAAGCTAGAATTTATAAGAGAAATAGTCTCCCATGTATTATCATCATATGAAGAAATAATATCATGTGTTGATAAGATAAGTAAAGAGTTTACTGAGTCCTATGGCTTTGAAGGGAATCAAGAGAAAAAAAGGATGGAAGAGAGAAAGATGGATAAAGGGAAGAGGGAAAAGAAGAATTTTCCCATATGTGGTAACTGTGGAAAGAAACACCCTGGAACTTGCCTGAAAGGAATGGGAGTTTGTTATAAGTGTAGAGGAAAAGGACACAAAGTACATGACTGCAAGGGTAAGAAAATGGTTTCAAATGTACAATGCTTCATTTGCAAGGAGTTTGGACACTATGCGAACCTATGTCCCAGTCATCAGAATATGTCGCAAATGATGTTATTGGATAATAATCAAGTTATTATACTACCACAGATGAAGAGGAATGATTAGAGTTCTTATGTTGATTATGTCAATTGAGTGTTGTATCAACAATGTACTTGTTATAATAATTATGGAGTATATAAGGATTGTACTGCAGTACTATTTCATTAAGGACTTGTGATTGTGTGGAACAAAGAAAGGTGACTCAATAGCAGGATAAATTTTTGGAAAATATATGGTTGAGAGAATGATAAACCATAATATAGTTCTGATACCGAGTTAGTGATTTTGGAATAATACATGATTGTTTTGGATAAATTATATTGGATATTCTTGACTACCTTGGAACTGATTAATGATCTGTATATTCCATTATTGTTGGGGTTTAAAACATTTTTGGATTGATGAGGTATATCCAGCATTCTATATGGAATAAGGGAGCATGAATGTAATCAATAAGGAATATAGTAATTCAGGACGTTTCAGTGTATTAAAAGAATACATGATGAAGGTATTCATATGCTATTACGTGGTAAAAAGGATCTATATTATGTTTACCTTCCTTATAAATGTTGGACTGTGAGTTTGGACAGAAGTATTTTGGATAGTTCTAGTTTTGATTATTTTGGATTACCATAAAAGGACAACCCGGAGGTCGGGCGGCAACCCGTCACGTCCGGCAAGGCTGCGAGACTTGAACCCGCAACCGAAGGGCGACAAGGGTGTATCACCTACCACTAGCCCACAAGATGTCCTGGATTAAATAATGTAGTTTTTTTTTAAAAGATCTGGTAGATGAATTATAAATTCGTTTATTTTGGAACCCTGTACGAATAGTATAAATAGAATTTTTTTATGAGTGAAAGATGAGTTTGTGGTAGAAATTTATTAAGTAAGTATATCTCCTTATGATCTTAGCCAATCTCATAAATAAATTCCTCAACAGTAAGAAAAGGAACTTAGAACAAAAATGTTGTCCTAGATGGTACCTTAAATCATCACTAATTTATGGCTTTGGGATTTTTGACCTTTTCATAGCCATGTTCTCTACCACTCCATCAGATAATTGATGGTTAGATTTCTCCTCCATATCCATATTTTCCTACATGGAACCCTAGTATGTGTTATGTTCGGTAATCTTCATACTTTCCACTCTTTGTTTTAAATAGAGGCCTCATTAATTCATTTTTCGATGTGGGATTTCAACTAAGATATTTTGAAATGTCAAAAATGTGTTATCCTAATACCCTATGTTTTTTTGAACCGATGGTATTTCAAATCATCATAGATTGATGAATTTAAGGACCTCAATTTCATACTTTTTTGTGATTGATGACCTCAATCACTACCTATCAATATTTACGTTTTTCCTCCAATTATATGTCTCTAATTGCCACCAATGTTCTCCTAATCGAGATCATAATTTGGTGGTGACCCTTTGATTTCTCTTTCCTCATATTAAGACTAAATTTTAGTAACCCAATTTCCGATGTGGGTTTTCCCACAAATATATTTTCTATTTTCAACCTTTTATTTTCAAAGAACAATTTCAAATTGCGAGGACGCAATTTATTGAAGGAGGGGAGAATGTAACACCCCAAGATTTTATAGTGTGTTATTTCTTCAAAATAATTCAATGACTTTCATTACACGCAACACCGATTTCAATTACACCATGACTTACCAAACAAGCCATTCAAAAGAGGTTATGAATAGTATTAGATAAATTTTAAAGTTTATGTAATCCTTATAATTTTAGAATCCATATTATGAGTTTCTTAGATATAATGCAAGAACAAATTCATTTTCAGTATTGCACTTTTATCAACTTTTAATAGTGAACCATTTTTAAATACTATATTTTAAACTTTTTGACTAAATTGGGACATCAAAAATTTAAAATGAAACATCCCAAGCTTCTACGGTACGCTTCTCTTCGAATAATGCGATAGCGTGTGTTGTACGCAACCTCGAGTTCTAACACACACCACAACTAATTAAACTAGCCGTTGTGAATAGTAATACCTACTTTTTGAAATCATATATATTCTATATTTCAAAATGGACTTTATTTTTGGATTCGAAATATCAAAATTATCCTAGGGTGAAATTTTGGTACATTTCGGATAACTTTCATATTTTGATGAATAGTGAAAATTACTAAATTTTAATTAAAAACAACTTTTTTAATCAAAATAATTAATAGTGATAAATTGTGAATTTGAGTGGATTTAAAGTATATTTATAATATATGTTTACCATTTAATATAATCTTGGTCATTGGACATAATTTTACAATTAAACCGAACATAAACAAGTGTCAATCTTTTGATAGTTATTATCTCTTAAAAACACGCTTTTTGTTTTGACAGCGGGAATTAATTTTAAATTAATTTCTGACACTTCTGTGTTTTGAATTTAGAAAAATGGATTCCATATTTGGAATCAGGATGTTCAAATTGTGTAAATAGGTAACTTTTATTTTTAGACATTTTGAATAATTACTGCGGTAAATATTTTATTTACCATGGTTAAGGGTAAATCCGGTAAATAAGGGTTAAAAAATAATATTATAATAATACTAAATTATCCTAAAACGTGTCTCAACCCTATTGGTTGATACATGGTCGACCATGGGCATCTTTGGGTCTATTTTGGGACCCCATGGATCCACTTGTAAGTGATAATGACACATTATATTAATAAAGTTAAAATAAAAATAAAAATGGCATAAGCTTACATCTTTTAGAAGAACAATTTTTACATAGCGTTATAAATGTTGGATTTTCGATTATAAATATTCATTAGAAAGCTAAAAAGATTTCCTACATAATGATATTTTATTTATAATTTTTAGACATTAAATAATTTATTTTATTTATGACACAATGATGATGCAGTAATTACTAAAATAGTGAAAATTAAAATAATTGACCTTATAAATACCCAAATAATTATAATATGAAACTTTTAAGGAATTAAACTAATTTTATATGATAATATGATATATTAGGATTGATTTAATGGACTTTGTTCGAAGTAATCAATCTGTTAGGAGTTTCACAAAAATCAACTATTGAATAGTGTCAAAATTGACATAAAAGAGTTCTTAAAACAAATATTATATTATTAATTGATATTAAATTCCTAAAAATCTAAGGTTCGGCCAAGAGACTTATATTATGATAGGTTCCTCATTAATGGACCACTTGGGGGTCGCTTGGATGTATATAGTAAGTTTATTAACCATATTATATAAAAATACAAAGAGACATTGTAAAAGTGAAACTAATTAACTTAGAGTTAATACTTAACGATAAGGTAAATATAAGTACCCAAACCTGTCTAAATTCTATTGGATGAGTTGTTTTCGACCTATTCCCACCTCATCCTTTGAATAGTCAACTTTGGAGCCTTTGTAAACCGAATATGAATTTATTATAAATTAATATTTCTAGCTTTTCCAAAAGTGCCCCTCACCCCTCTTATAAAAGGGCACTCCTCCTTCTCATTTCTTCACACCTCTAAAGCCTTTTGGTTCGGCCAAACTCTGCCCAAATACTCTCCAAACATCCCTCAATACAACCTAGAGGCCTTAGTTTGATCAGAAAGCCAACCTAAGGAGCCCTTTTGATGAAATCAAAAGGAAGAACCCGAAGAAGAGGTAATGATTTCACCACCCTTTTCTAAGTTCATTTCTTCTTCCACTTCTTCTTCCTTTGTTCTTACCATTCTAAAATAATAACTCCAGTATCTCACATATACTGTGATGTTATTATAAATATGGTACAACCATATTCATTATCCTATCCACCCTTTGAATAACATGTCACCATACGTGCGTACGTACGGCTTACCGTCTCCACGTCGTGGTGTAATTGTTATTCAATATAATATTATTTGGATGGGTATAATAATGATGTGTAACTCATGTAAATAATAAATATAACATGTTAATGATTCTGTATATATGATATACCATCCATTTATATATTATTTTAATATCAAAAGGATGATATTGTCGCTCGTGCGTACGTACGGACTACCGTCTCCACGAACGCGATGAGATTCATTCTCCATCGTATCCATTCAAGTATAATTATCATTTGATGATTTAAAAATGATGTTTAAAGACTGGATATCATTCTGGATATGAATAATATACAACCTATCCTTTACATACATGTCTTACGTAACAAAACATACAAAAGAAAACAAGTAAGTTAACACCCGAAACAACGATAATACTAAGATATTATTATCAAATCAATATTAAAAGATCATATATGATATCATATTAATGTATATGACTCTTGTATAATTTAATAACAATTATTTCACCATTATACAGGAGGTTAACCTACCACAACCAAGGAAAAGTACAAGGTAAGGGTTATTTCACAATCTCTTCATTATCCGAGGTTGTATTATACGTAATAATCTACTGGGATCTCTTTATCATCCACATCCATGTTTCTTCAAAATGTATTTCAAAACATTTTTACTATTTACAAGAATATGGGTTAAAGTCATTTATACCCTTGTTTGACTTTTTATAAGAGGTTTATAAAGGAATCTTTCCGTCGTTTTCAAAACAAGGTCCTTTTTAACCTTTTCGACAGAATTGAGGTAAGAATGTTTTTTTTAACTTATACGGCGGGTGCGATTACTTTCCACCGTTATAAAATCGTCGAAGCTTTCCTTACAAGCTTATAAGAATATTTTCAAAGAAAATGTTTTATTTTATATGGATCTTAAATGTTTTCAAAATAAAAGGAGATACTTCTTTTAAAAGAATTTTGATTTCATCTATGTCAACATCCTTTGATGGATTTTAAGATTATTTGATGTTGATTTATTATAATACAAAACTTCTATATTGTATTGAAGGTTTTGTGATATGTTTGAATGTGGGTGTGCTATTTTATACCATTCATAGTTTATGGTGAAACTATTGACATTTCGTATGCTAGTTTTAACCCGAATGTTTATGTTATATTTCAAACTTTTCTTCAGATGAATGTGCTAAACAAGTATGTTCCGGGTTGGGGACCGGTAAAAGTAAGCCCTCCAGGTTGGGGACTGGTTAAAGTAAGCCCTCCAGGTTAGGGACTGGTAAAAGTAAGCCCTCCGGTTTGGTGTCCGGTTATTAGAGGCACTCCGGGTTGGTGTCCGGTTATTAGAGGCACTCCGGGTTGGTGTCCGGTTATTAGAGGCACTCCGGGTTGGTGTCCGGTTATTAGAGGCACTCCGGGTTGGGTTCCGGTTAGAAGTAACCCCTAGGTCTTGGGATGAGGCCTAGACAATGAAATTAACGTTTGACATTATGCATTCCAACATTATGAAAGTGGTTATTGATTTTTGCATGTGATTATTCAATTAGTAGAATATCCATGTGAATAAGTAAATGGCATTATTTCATTTTATTTATGCCATACCATGTTGAAAGTTCATGTTTGAAAGGATTTTGTTTTAGGTATACATTGCCTTAAAAGATTATTCTTATTTATGAAAGTTTCCGCTATATTGTTATCCTTACTGGGCATTTGAGCTCATCCCTTTTCTATGTTTTATTTTTCCCAGGATGTGAAGAAGTATGTTATGAATGACCTGCAGGGATTTTATGAGGGGTTAATAGTGTGGATTGTGGAAACATTATGTTGTTGTATTAGTTTTTCATTTTATGATGTAATGTAAAACTTATGAATATATCTAGTGTTTCCAAGGCTACTAAACCAATCGGTCTTTCGAGATTTGATCTTTCTTGTGATCATGCCAATGTTACGAAGTAATGCACCGACTCTGGGTAGCTGGGGTCGGGGCGTTACAAATTATTTAATAAAAATGATGATGATGATTATTGTTATTAACTAAAATATTAAAAAAAATTATTAAAAAATTATTTTTTTTATTACTAATTATTTTTTAAATTTGAAATTAATTTAATATTATTCACATTATTTAAATTCATCATTATAAATTATTATTAATTATATTATTTTAATTATTTTTAATTCTAATGTCATCACTTAATAACTTAGTATTATTAATTATATTTTTGACAACATTAATGGAATATTTTTTAATCATTACTATGATATTATTTGTGATTATTTATCTCATAAGTAAATAAAAGTTACATTTTTTTAAAAAAAATCTAAATATTTATTTATTATAATTAATGTGTTATTATAAATATTATATTTTGTATTAAATGTTTAAGAAGTTTCGTCCGAATTCAACATCGAAAACCAGAAAATGATATTGAGTACCACATCAATATAAACTTTGAGGCCATTTGGGAATTAATGAAATATTTTCATAATAGTTTTATTAAACAAATTTTTAATATAAATATAGTTTAATAATATTTTATATTTTTATCATATTTTAATAAAAAATAATAAATTTAATATTAATTTATAAAAAATTAATGTAGGGGAAAAAATTTTGATAGTGAATTCTTTGAGAATATTTTTAAGAATACTTTTTCTAAGAGAGTTACATCTATAAATAAATCAAAATGATATCATTATTCAAGATAATTAATTCTTTATATGATTTTAAAAAATGGATCTGTCTTAGACAACACTGAGAATTTAATGTGAAAATCCCCTAAATTTTAACAATATATTGGTAAATTGTTTCTCAATATATATATTTCAGGATTATATATTTTTTATATGATAAAATTTATATCTCATTCATATATTAAGTCCTCAAGAACATTTAATTAAATTGAGTGTGATTACATCCATTATAAATTTTTAGGAATCAATGAATAATCATTATTGACCATCACTTAAATGATTTTTCATAGAAGATAATTTCTCCTCTCTTCTACCTAAATATATTTGGATCCAAAATGGATCATAATTTTTTCAACCTTTATATATTCAAAATCTCCATTTCTTTTTTTCAAAAGAGAAAAATTATCGGGAATGTAGATTTATATTACGGTGGTGAGAAGATAAGTTATTGGGCCTAAAAAGAATTATTATTTATTTCTAACAATCACTCAGGGGAATATGTTACCTATAAAAATAAAGAAATTGTAGGAAAATAAATACAATACAAAAACAAGTAGTACAAATGATTCTTTTTTGGTTGGTTTATGGTATACACAAAAGATATTAACAAGGGTGAATTTACATTCCCCTTGATTCCTATGATTTAGTCACTAAAGAGCAGATATTTGTGAATACTATATCAAATATGGAAGATTTTTTTTGATTTTCTCTATAGATAATACTTCCTAATTGATTCATCAAGTGTAATATAGTCCATGAATTTTTATTATTAACATGGTTTTAGAAGACATAGTTGAATCCACTGAATGTTAATCATAACAATGAAATATGTTAATTCAGATTTTCCATCTTCATTCACTTCTTTATCATGTTTATGTTGTAGTTTGAAAATTTAATCCTTAAGAAGATCTAACTCCATATATTACATCTTTAAAGGTTGTTGAATCCATTTTTATAGTAAGGAAATTAATTACCTATAGCTACCCATTTTTTATAGATGTAGTGGAAAACCATTAGGTGATGATAGAGCAGATAATTGGGTGGGGTGACCTCACCCACATGAAATATCATATAGGATAAAAAAAATTTCGACTGGGTCTTCCAAAAACATGTAGATTGTTTTGGGTAAAAATCCTTATTTCTTATGTAATTTTGAAAATCAAAATACAATTTTTTATTCTTTTTATTCTTTTTTTAGGTTATAGTTTAAGATTATTTCGTATTCCAGTAAACAATCATTTTGATATTTCTTATTTTTTTAGGAAATATTTTTTTATGATTACAATTAAAATAAAGGATGTTATATATTATATATTTATATTAAATTTCTCAAAAAAATTTGTTTATTTTATTATTTTTTGAAAGGATCATTATATCAATATAGTACAATCTCATCGATAAAAGGTTAATGAATAATTATGTATTATATGATGATGTTGAATCTACTTATAAATTTGAAAAATAACCCATGAAACATTTAAATTGATTGTTAGAGTTATTTTTGAGCTATAAGTAGAAATAAATCACATGTTTGAGGTGCCAAAGATGGTAAATTATTTGATTATTGGTTATGATTTTAAGTCTTCAACATCTCATTCCCTTGTGTGCATTTGTTTTTATAATTTAAAACGATATATGATAAATAGAATCATTTTGTGAGGAATTCCTATATATTATATTAATCATAGTCTATATTTTTGGTTATTGTTTTAATTTTTAATATTCTATACATATATATTGAATACAAGGTCAATAACATTTATTTGTGGTCATGTGATTTTGGAAAAAATAAAAAAGTTCTTCTGATTTATAATATTTAAGGATTTTAGAAATAAGGAAAATGTTATTCTAATCACGTTAATCAATGGATTATATATTTTTGAATGCTAGACAATCCAGTATGTCTGTAATTGGGGACACCAAATTTCAATTCCACACAAATCCTTACTACATTTTGTTAATGTGATTATGTCACTAAATTAATGTTGTATATGGTTTTTCAAATCCATCTTAAATTGCCTTTAATTTTATTTCTTTTTGAATTATATCAATTTTTAGACATGTTTTTATTTTCCACTTTTCTTGAAATGTTGTTTAAATACAATGGTATAATTTTTTTTCATTTTTATAAGTATCTAATTCAAATAATCATAAAGAGTTTGTTCTCTTTATTTGATAATTAATTATTTTAATGCTCTGAGTAGTTTGTGAAATACTTAATTTCACCCCCATCTTGGAATACATCAGTTATACATAATTGGGAAATATATGGTATCAATAAAGTACTCAATATATCTACATACTATATTTTTTTATAGAAAAAAGTACTTCTATGGAAGGTCATGAATTTTAATATTGTATGATATAAATAATAGTAAATCATAGACCATTGATAGGGATGACTATGATTATTGAATACATTGAATGAGGAATGTTGTAATAAATAATAGAGTGGATAAATTTATTATAATGAGTAGATATTTTATAATTCCAAATAAGTATTTAACAAATTTTACAATGGAATAAAAATCATGGAATCATTTGAAATATAGTTTTTGGAACAAAATTTTTCACTCAATAACAAGAAAAAACTATAATCAAAATTATTATTTTGAAAAAATATATATTATATGAAGAAATATGGACATATAACATTGGAAACATCTTTGTTTTTAAAAATGAGAGGGATTATTTCTATTCTAGGGGTAAAATTACTAAATCCAACATAAGGAATTTAAAATATACATAAAAAATTACTAATCTCAGATAGAAAATATATGAAAAAAATATTCTTCTATTTTAACTCATAGTGATCCATTTTTTATTGTGAGACTTAATTATGAGATTCATAGTCTATAGAAACCTCAAAATTTTTTTATTTTTTTGAGGAAACATTTTTTACACATTATAAATACTAGAAACCTTATAAATAACCATGGAATAATATTTTCCTTAGAAAATAATCATTTTCAATCAAATTATATTATTTGTAAATGTCGACCTTTTCAGCTAAATATCAATGAGGTGGCCAATATAAGAATTAAATTTCCTAAATCTATGTTAAATACTTAATTTTTCATAATTATTATATTTTTTTAATATTCAAAATTATACTATGTAAATTATTTGAATAAATATTCATTCCAAGTGTTTTGATTGATAAAAAATTTAATCTCAAATATGTCTCATTACCAAAACCATATTTTCTACATTTTTTGTATGGATGATTGACTACTAGTTTTCAAAACATGTCATATATGGATATCATGATTTTTAATCACCTGATTGGAAATAAGATGTTTTTCCAAATAAAAAAATTGAAGGTGGAAATGTATTATTTGGAGATAATGATTAAGGATAAATCATCATTATTGGTGATGAAATATTTCTTATTATGAATTTAATTTTGAAAGTTTTCTATGATGCATGGAATAAAAACAATCTCAAAATAATATGTCACTTTTATAATGAAGATCCTCTTTTGAACATGATGAATAATAAATGTATTATTAACTGATTTAAAGATAATTTTATAAATTTGTATCGATAGTCATGTGAATGTTTATAATGTAGACCTAGAACCACTATCTACCATGTTTATCTAAAACATAATCTCATCATTGGTTTTGGAATTTGTTTTTCTGCAATTGTTATGTCTTGAATTTAGATACATATTTTATGAATGATTTTATATAGAATTTACAAGATCTTATCCTTAATTTTTCAAGAGTATCTAATCCCAGTAAATACAATAACAAACATAATTTGACCTATAATTATATTAGTGGTATATAAAATTCTACATCATTATTTTTAGGACACCTAAATGTATTTGGTCATACAAAAACATCGATTATTAGAGAGAAACATTATTTTATTTTCATATTTGAGGATTTCAATTGATTTACATGTGGTATATTTTATTGAAATGTAATTGAATCCTTTATTATGGTTATCCTTCTATGTCTAAAAAAACAAACTATTTATTACAATCTAGATTGATTATGGTGATGAGTTTGGGAGTTTATTATTTTAAAACATATTGTTTTTAAAAGGTATTACTCAATAATTATCTATACAAAGAACTCCTTAGAAAAATTCATTCATTGAGTGTGAAAATATAATTCACTAATAAATTAATTGAACCATGTTGTGTGAATACTCTATTAGTAATCATGTTTTGGTTATAGGTATTAACATTATATATTATTCTTTCAGTCACATTTTTCTAATTTCTTTATTAAAATACAACTCTTGTGGGTATTGGGTTTCAAAAAACAATAACATTATAAACATATAAATCTTGGTTATAATGTTTTCATTTTGAGAAAAATAATTTATTAAAAAATATTATCCAAAATCTCATGAAGGAATTTCTCTTCGTTATACTATAACGAAAAAGGTGAATCATTTTTCCACAAATTAAAAACCACCATTTTTTAAATATTGAGTGTTATCTTTGATGAAATCAATCCTTTTATTTTAATTTTTTGTATTAAATCCTTCTTATCAAGTTTTTTGTATATAATTTCTTTCAATTCCCAAAACTCATCTATAACACATGTAATTTCAATCCATAAATCAAATAAAAATGAATTAAAAAATACAAAAGTTTTTTCAAAACAAGATTTGAACCCCATTGTTAATGAATGGTATTGTTATTTTTAATTTAAACCATATAATCTTAAAGAATTATCTAACTAATAATATCATTAAATATTTAGATCATCTTGTTAAAACTCATAATTAAAAAAAGTGTAAATTATGTATTCTTATCTCAGTTTGAACTTTAAATAGTTGATGAATCTCTATGTGATGATGTTTGGATAAGGGAAAAAAATATGAACTCAATGAATATTATTTGAATAGTATTTAAACTTTGTTTTAATAACATTAGGATTTTTCAGTAATTAGAGTTATCTATGACTTTTAAATTAAATATGCTAAATATAAAATTATTCATAGAAATAAAGAAATGGTTTTTTATGGGTTACTCTCATTATGAATACATGTAATACCATTAATAATTATCACAAGTATATATAAATCAATATATTTGAATACTTATATCCATTATAATCTTTCGAAATTTACACTGTATCCCATAGATGTGAAATGTAATTTTATATATAAATATTTTTAATGGGAATATTTATATAATAATCACATGGGTTTGAAGATTTAAAATTTTTGGAACATTTAAATCTTATTATTAAGAAACTTTTTCATCATAAAAAATATCCATAGCTTAGTATGAAATGATTATATGATTTTGACAATAAAAAATATATTATATGATATGTTTGTATGAAACCTTTTTATATAGAGAGTTTTTATAGACACCATTTCTTCTTAGATTAATTTAAAAGAAAATAATTTTTTATCATATAAAAAATATCATTAGCAATATTTTTTAAATTCACCATATTAGTGTTCGAAATGTGTATATGACACCCTAACCTAGGAGCCACTGAATGGTGCCTTGAGCTGATTGTCCACATGCCCTCATGTGCGCCTCCCCATACACTTGAGGGTGCCGACTAGTAGGGAAGTTCTATTATATTAGTCCTAGAGTGACTTTACACACTTTTACCACAAATAAACACTAACAAAATAACCCAACAATAACCTTGTGCGTAAGCATATATATAACCAGAATAATAACATAAAATATGATAGTTAACACTAGAAAAATACAATACTAAACTGAATGGGAAATCATGCTATGACAATGAATGTGTTTAGTGACTACACTAAAATTTAATTTAAGGACATAATGACTCTGAAACAGGTTCCATACCACATCTAGTTCTCTCTCCCATGCTCCAATCACAAACAGAATCCTATCGCATGGACATTCCCTTATCCTGTCTGGAAATTTCAATGTCTACATAGGTTCTGATCAGGTGATACAAATAGGGTGTGAGTAAAACTCAGTAATTCATAGCCAACGGGGTCTAAAATGTTCCCAGTCAATAGATAGTGCATGACATTTTATAAATTAATAAATTCAATTCATAATTAAATAGTTATCACATTATCATTTAATATTTAATCAGCATAATTAGAGAAAATTCAGTTAATATATCCCATTGGAATCATCATTCATTTGGTGTTGAACAACTTTTCAAGATACACAATTTCATTTGAATAATCATTCTTTATTATCAATCATATGGTGTTGGTCCCCTTGCCAAACACACTGAAATATCATTGAGAGTAGTTCATCATGCCTATCACTAATTTTGTCATTCGGTGCAGGTCATCATGCCTAGCACCCCATAATCTCCTGCTTGGATAATTATTTGGGATGAATTCTATGTACATGTACCAAAAACAAATTGGACTTGAAAACCATTTCTTGAAAAAAATATCATTCATTTAATCATTCAATAATTCACAAGAATTAGTCACATCATTCCGTTACTAATTAATCTATTAGATACACATTTCAAATTCCATTATCTAACTCAACAATTTATATAGAACATAATCCATTAAATAGTTCATCAAATAATTAATCAATCAAAACACATATCATTCCATAATTAATTATTCACAATAAATTATCCATATAAAATATCAACTTCACATAATTAATTATCAGAATTATTTATCATTGATCAGCATTATGGTATATAATTAATTCATAGAATTAATTATATTTTATAGAAAACATCATTCCAAAATTAATTTCCCACAATTATTTTTATTATCACAAATAATTAAATATCTTAAATATAATATATCAACAGATAATCAAATTCCCCAAACAGTTATCTATTTGGAGGAGCCCCTTCATTTGTTCTGTGATTCAATTATTGATTAATCCCCAAGAAAATCATAGTTCAATCTACTTTTCTTATTACTCCAATTTTAGAAATAAATTAACAAGGGAATCAAGTAAATTCATAATATCACATATATGTATCATGTTAAAAACTATGGGTGATAAATTTAGACACCTATATCAGTTTATTGATTGATGTTAGCCTTACTAAAATATCTAAAATTCTAGCATCACAACTTCATCAATCAAGCTTCAGTTATAAATCCCTAATAAAAAATTATGATAAAAAGGCATCATGATATTGAAAATATAAATCTAGATAAAAAATTCTAAATCTTGATATCATATCAATGATTTATATACATTTAAACAGTGGATCCCTTCAATGAAAATATTTTGGAAATATGGAAGAATAAACGGGAGAAGCAACGTGATATAACCCACAATCCTATAAGAAAGCGGATCTTTATTTTCGGCCTTTGATCTTGATGAAAGGTGTTTGGAAATCATTTTTATCCACACAGAAGGCTTTGGGAACACCTTTACATTGTCAATACCTTATCATGGTCAAAATACAAAGGTCTTGGGGTTCAGGAGATTTTATAATTGGTTTTTTGGAATTAAAATCATGCGTGCATAGTTTCCTGAGAATAATCATATGGTTTGTGAAAATTTTGTGCCAAACATGTGGACCTCTTTTTCCAAGATGCATAGGTGTAATGGTTGGTCGCATAGTTTTTCAAACTATGCACAAACCGTGAAGACCTATATGTTCAGTTTTATATGCATAGCATGAATTGGTTGCACGGTTTGTCAAACTGTTCTAAAACCATGTGGATCCAACTGTCCTATAGTTTTCCTGGTTAATTCATCCAATATCACCCCATGACACCACTAAAAAATAATGGTACTTAATATAATCTAAAATTAACAAAAAATGCGCCCGAGATACTCTAGAAAAGTATGGGATCGTACAATCTCCCCAACCTATAACAGCTCATCCTGGAGTTGTACTTCAGAATTTCAATAAGATTTAGATCCGAAATTATTGGGCCATTAAGCCCTTACGTCTGCTTACCATTACCATGTTTCCTCTTGTACCCTTCCATGTCTCCACTAGACATGAACTAGCGTCACAGTCTTTCCCCGTATCAATATCTCACTCTGACAAAAAACACGTATCAGATAATCCTCAAGGGACAAATCTATCTCTTGGTCAACCTGTTCATCATCAATCACTTGATAAGGGTCGGGGTGATATATCCATAGCTAAAGATCATGGAAAAAATCATGAACAGATCTTCATTTCTATAGAGATTTTAATCGGTACCCCACATCCAGCACGTCAAACGATCTTATAAACCTTGGCGCCAACATGCCCTGCCTCCGAAACCTATGGTGACCCAATCTAGGATACTCCCTAAAGAATACATGACTTCCCCTGTAAACTCTAGGGATCATCTCCATCATTTAGTATATTACTTATGCATACTCTGAGCCATATCCATACGTTTTAGAAATCAATCGCACATTCTCCGAGGTCTCCTAAACAACTCTCGGTCCCAACAAATCTGACACGCCTACCTATAACCAACACATTAGTGATCTAAAACTTCTACCTTAAATTTCCTCATAAGGTTCCGTATGTATAGTTTCCCGATGACTATTATTATAAGATAACTCCGCAAAATCCAAGGGCATTTCCAAAGGACCACCAAATTCATGAACACATTCTCACAACATATCCTCTAACAAATGTATGGTACGCTCTGACTGCCCATAAATTTTTGAGTGGAAGGTCGTAATTAATATAATTTTTGTTCCATGTTCCCTCTATAATCCTTATTAGAAGTGTGACATAATGCACAAACCGAAATCCGAAACAATAGTTTGTGGTACCCCATTAAAACAAACTATCTCTCCCACATACAGTTATCCCATCTATTCTACTGTAAAAGATTACCTGATTGGAATAAAATGAGATACCTTGGTTAGTTGATCCACAAAGACCCATATAGAATCATTCTTCTAAGGATTATTTGGAAATCCAATCCTGAAATCCATAGTCACGTCATCTCACTTTCATTATGGAATAGGTAATTGATGCAATAGGCATCCAGGTCATTGATTCTCTTCCTTCCCCTGCTAATAAGTGAATCATCTAGTTACAAACCTTGTTATCTCCTTTTTCATGAATGGAAACCTAAAATTTCATTGTAGGTCATGTTAAATTATTTCCTCCCTTAGATGTACCGCCCACATTGTTTCATGAAATTCTATAATGAGTTCCTCCCACTTGCTTGTATACAACACAACTGATTATTTCACATAGATGCTCTACTCTTCATCTACTACATATTCTGATGGTGTCCTTACACCTTCAAGGATATCCCTTAAGGCTAAACACTGTGGATACTCATACTATCTATCCCTAATCCTTCTCAACATTGTATACTCAATTACTATAGATACCAGAGTCATCCTCTCCTGACTCTACAAAACTACCATTTACACTTCTTCCAACAAAGTCATCATCTTCAGCTCTACACTCTAATCATGTACAAACTATGTATGAGTATTATTTCTCATGTAATAAGACACACTATTCCCCTTTCCATATGTATATGCTGGTCCAAAATCAAAGGACTTCATATACTCTACCCATCTTCAGTGCTGATGATTCATGCTTCGTTGTGAAAATATATACATCTGGATTTTGAGATCTTTAAAAATAGTAAAACATTCAACCCAAATATAGTGTTGCCAACTAATATGTGCATAAACTACTACTACGAACTCAAGGTCATGAATAGGGTAATCCTGTTTATGTGGCCTTAGTTGTCGAGACCTGTAAGTAATGAATCAATCCCCTTGCATCAGCATAGCTCTGAGTCCGATTACAAAATTTCCACAATACACCGTTTACTCTTCAACAAACTGTAGTAAGATCAAAATTGGTGTCGATGTCACACACATCTTCAACTCTGGGAAAGCATTCAGACATTTTTTTATCCAATCAAACTATATTTCATTTCTTTTTAAACTTGTATGAGGTGCTACCAATCTAGATAAATCATGGATGAGCATTCTGTAATAATTAGATTATCCCAAAAATCATTGAATATTAAAAAAATTCTTGGGATGATCCTAAGAAACACCTGTCTCCACATTCCCTTGGTCTACTACCACACCTTCCAAGATAACATGCCACCAAAAATTGTACCTTGTCAATCCAAAACTGACATTTAGATAGCTTTGTGTATAGACGATACTCTATCAGTGTACTCAAGACGATGATAAGATGTTGATAAATATATCCAAGAGGTTTACAGTACAATAATATGTCATCAATGAACACCACCAAAAACCGATCTATCTATATATGAAAGATCTTGGTCGTCACGGTTGTAAATGCTACTAGAGCATTTTTCATTCCAGATAGCATTACGAAAAACATTAAAAGGCCATACCTACTTTAAATATCATTTCTTTGTATATCAAATGTCTGATCTCTGACTTGATGATATCTTAATCACATATCTATCATTGAGGACACATATTACCACTTCAATTGGTCAAACAGTTCATCTATGCACAAATGTGGATATCAGTTCTTCACTGACATTTTAATCAACTTTAGATAATAGAAACACAAGAATAAACTCCCATAATCCTTCTTTAAAAAACAAGAAATTCCCAAGGGTAAGTACTTGCACGGATAAACCCAATATCCTATAACTCCTCCAACTGCCTTTTATGCTCTTCCAGGTCATCAGGCTCCATTCTGTAAGGTGTAATAGATATCGTCTCGGCAGTTGGAATGAGCTCAATTGTGAATAATACATACCAATCATGTGGAACCCCCTGAAAATTATTTAGTAAAGGCATCCAAAAATAGTTCTACTACAACTGTAATAATGTCTCGCCTAACACTCCCATCATCGACCAAAAAACTCGAAGCTTGGGCTGTGAGATATCCTTGTTGATTCTGCGTGGATATCTCATTCTGCACGAAGAACGCAATGGTATCCCTCAAAAGATACAAAGATCATTATCTTATGGTAACAATCAATGCGGGTGCGTTATGTGACTATCCTCTCCATACCCATAATATGTTCAAATCATATTATGTCACGGACACAGATATACAAAATTAAATTATACTCTCTGATATCCAGATAACATCCCTTACAAAATAAGATATCATTAGTCAATGTTCCTGTAACACCCCAAACTTCCACGGTACGTTTCCCTTCGAATAATCGATAGCGTGTGTTGTACGCAACCTCGAGTTCTAACACACACCACAACTAATTAAACTAGCCGTTGTGAATAGTAATACCTACTTCTTGAAATCATATATATTTTATATTTCAAAATGGACTTCATTTTTGGATTCGGAATATTGAAATTAGCCTAGGGTGAAATTTTGGTACTTTTCGGATAACTTTCATATTTTGATGAATAGTGAAAATTACTAAATTTTAATTAAAAACAACTTTTTTAATCAAAATAATTAATAGTGATAAATTGTGAATTTGAGTGGTTTTAAAGTATATTTAGAATATATTTTTACCATTTAATATAATTTTGGTCATTGGACATAATTTTACAATTAAACCGAACATAAACAAGTGTCAATCTTTTGATAGTTATTACCTTTTAAAAACACGCTTTTTGTTTTGACAGCGGGAATTAATTTTAAATTAATTTCTGCCACTTCTGTGTTTTGAATTTAGGAAAATGGATTCCATATTTGGAATCAGGATGTTCAAATTGTGTAAATAGGTAACTTTTATTTTTAGACATTTTGAATAATTACTGCGGTAAATATTTTATTTACCATGGTTAAGGGTAAATCCGGTAAATAAGGGTTAAAAAATAATATTATAATAATACTAAATTACCCTAAAACGTGTCTTAACCCTATTGGTTGATACATGGTCGACCATGGGCATCTTTGGGTCTATTTTGGGACCCCATGGATCCACTTGTAAGTGATAATGACACATTATATTAATAAAGCTTAAATAAAAATAAAAATGCCATAAGCTTAGATCTTTTAGAAGAACAATTTTTACATAGGGTTATACATGCTGGATTTTAGATTATAAATATTCATTAGAAAGCTAAAACGATTTCCTACATAATGATATTTGATTTATAATTTTTAGACATTAAATAATTTATTTTATACATGACACAATGATGATGCAGTAATTACTATAATAGTGAAAAATTAAAATAATTGATATTATAAATACCCAAATAAATATAATATGAAACTTTTAATGAATTAAACTAATTTTCTATGATAATATGATATATTAGGATTGATTTAATATACTTTGTTCGAAGTAATCAATCTGTTAGGAGTTTCACAAAAATCAACTATTGAATAGTGTCAAAATTGACATAAAAGAGTTCTTAAAACAAATATTATATTATTAATTGATATTAAATTCCTATAAATCTAAGGTTCTGCCAAGAGACTTATATTATGATAGTTTAATCATTAATGGACCACTTGGGGGTCGCTTGGATGTATATAGTAAGTTTATTAACCATATTATATAAAAATACAAAGAGACATTGTAAAAGTGAATCTAATTAACTTAGAGTTAATACTTAAAGATAAGGTTAATATAAGTAACCAAACCTGTCTAAATTCTATTGGTTGAGTGGTTTTCGACCTATCCCCACCTTAGCCTTTGAATAATCAACTTTGGAGCCATTGGAAACCGAATATGAATTTATTATAAATTAATATTTCTAGCTTTTCCAAAGGTGCCCCTCACCCCTCTTATAAAAGGGCACTCTTCCTTCTCATTTCTTCACTCCTCTAAAGCCTTTTGGTTCGGCCAAACTCTGCCCAAATACTCTCCCAACATCCCTCAATAGAACCTAGAGGCCTTAGTTTGATCAGAAAGCCAACCTAAGGAGCCCTTTTGATCAAATCAAAAGGAAGAACCCGAAGAGGAGGTAATGATTTCACCACACTTTTCTAAGTTCCTTTCTTCTTCCACTTCCTCTTTCTTTGTTCTTACCATTCTAAAATAATAACTCCAGTATCTTACATATAATGTGATGTTATTATAAATATGGTACAACCATATTCAGTATTCTATCCACCCTTTGAATAACATGTCACCATACGTGCGTACGTACGGCTTACCGTCTCCACGTCGTGGTGTAATTGTTATTCAATATATTATTATTTGGATGGGTATAATAATGATGTTTAACTCATGTAAATAATAAATATAACATGTTAATGATTCTGTATATATGATATAACATCCATTTATATATTATTTTAATATCAAAAGAATGATATTGTCGCTCGTGCGTACGTACGGACTACCGTCTCCACGAACGCGATGAGATTCATTCTCCATCGTAACCATTAAAGTATAATTATCATTTGATGATTTAAAAATGATGTTTAAGGACTTGATATCATTCTAGATATGAATAATATACAACCTACCCTTTACAAACATGTCTTACGTAACAAAACATATGAAAGAAAACAAGTAAGTTAACACCCGAAACAACGATAATACTAAGATATCAATATTAAAAGATCATATATGATATCATATTAATGTATATGATTCATGTATAATTTAATAACAATTATTTCACCATTATACAGGAGGTTAACCTACCCCAACAAAGGAAAAGTACAAGGTAAGGGTTATTTCACAATCTCTTCATTATCCGAGGTTGTATTATACGTAATAATCTACTGGGACCTCTTTATCATCCACATCCATGTTTCTTTGAAATGTATTTCAAAACATTTTTACTATTTACAAGAATATGGGTTAAAGTCATTTATACCCTTGTTTGACTTTTTATAAGAGGTTTATAAAGGAATCTTTCCGTCGTTTTCAAAACAAGGTCCTTTTTAACCTTTTCGACTGAATTGAGGTAAGAATGTTTTTAACTTATACGGCGGGTGCGGTTATTTTCCGCCGTTATAAAATCGTCGAAGCTTTCCATACAAGCTTATAAGAATATTTTCAAAGAAAATGTTTTATTTTATATGGATCTTAAATGATTTCAAAATAAAAGGAGATACTTCTTTAAAAAGAATTTTGATTTCAACTATGTCGACATCCTTTGATGGATTTTAAGATTATTTGAAGTTGATTTATTATGATACAAAACTTCTATATTGTATTGAAGGTTTTGTGATATGTTTTACTGTGGATGTGCTATTTTTATACCATTCATAGTTTATGGTGAAATTATTGACATTTCGTATGCTAGTTTTAATACGAATGTTTATGTTATAAACCTTTTCATATGGGAATGCATTGGACTTAATAAGTGACGGGTGGAGCCCGCTATAGCTCCTCGATGCATCGGTAGGTCTCATGAGACAAACTAGTGTCTTGGCACAAGGCCTTGACAAAATCTTATTTGTAGTCTTGGCACGAGGCCTTGGCTATGTGGTTATGATAGTCTGGCATTATGCATTCCAACATTATGAAAGTGGTTATTGATATTGCATGTGATTATTCGATTAGTAGAATATCCATGTGAACAAGTAAATGGCATTATTTCATTTTACTTTTGCCATACTATGTTGAAGTTCAATTTTAAAAGGCTTTTGTTTTAGTAATTCATTGCCTTAAATGTTTATGCTTATTTTGAATGTTCCGCTATATTGTTATCCTTACTGGGCATTTGAGCTCACCCCTTTTCTATGTTTTATTTTTCCCAGGTAGTGAAGAAGTAATTTATGAATGACTTGCAGGGATATTATGAGGGGTTAATAGTGTGGATATGAAGACTTTGTTGTTGTAGTAGTTTTTCACTTTGAAATGTAATGTAAAACTTTATGATTATATCTAGTGTTTCCAAGGCTACTAAACCAATCGGTCTTTCGGGATTTGATCTTTCTTGTGATCATGCCAATGTTATGTAATTAATGCACCGACTCTGGGCAACTGGGGTCAGGGCGTTACAGTTGGTATCAGAGGATGTTTAGTACAAACCTTGGAAGCTAGATTTAGATAAACTCTGATTAGAGCACGTAGACCTAAGATGAACTTTGAGGATTAGTATAGAAGAACTTCCTAGAATTTTGGTATTGTAGAGATTTTGTGAGTTTTTCGAGCAATACATCCCTGTCTGGATACGAGCAGGTAGAGGCGGCTCTGGCACAGATGTACCTAGGGGTAAAACCCGAAAACACCGCTTTGAGCTAGACTCGAACGGGAACTGGTGCACGACAACGGGCCTTGCTGCACTCTTGGTTACGACACTCCCGGGGGATATGCTTAGGATAACTCTCGCTATCTTTACAAATCATTATGAAGGGTTTATGAGTATATACTTCCTCAAAGAAAACATTTTTATGATTATGGATTATATCCATAAATAGTTCAATTTATGCTAAGTGTTTTATAAGTATGGGATTATGTATTTTGATTCATAAACTGATCTAGTTTATGCCATTGTTTAGAAATGGAGCCTAGTGGAAGAAATGGAAACCGTATCAATGCACGCACTCCATGTAGGGATTGCCCTCCTGCTCAAGATAATTATAGTGGGGCTGGTGATGCAACTGGTGCTGATCAGCTAATCACCATACTGGGACAACTTACTCAGGTTATGAATAATAACCTTACCCATATGGAGCACCCTGATCCGCAGCGTGGAGGATCAATGTTAGATCGATTCATGAGGCAACAACCACCAACGTTCAATGGGAATACAAATCCCTTAGTAGCTGAGCAATGGATATTTTCCCTAGATAAAATATTTCAGGCTTTGGGGAGCAGTGAAAGGGAAAAAGTTATCATGGCAGTTTACCGCCTCACTGGAGATGCTGATCAATGGTGGTCATTGATTCAAAATACGAAAGAAGATGATGAAATGTCAAATATGGAATGGAGGGAGTTCAAAGATCTGTTTTTAGAAAAATACTTTCCTCGCGACCATCGAGCAGATATGGAAAGACAATTTCTGAGTCTGAGACAAAAGGAGGATGAGAATGTCACAAAGTATGAGGCTAACTTTACAAGGTTAGCGAGGTACGCTGGTGATTATATTCGCAACCCAAGAAGTAAGATTGATCGTTTCTTTGATGGGTTAAAACCATTTCTCCATCGAGCATTAGTCTCACAATCCTTTTCGTCGTACGAAGACATTGTCTCATGTGCTATCAAGACCGAAAAGGAATTCTCTAAGTCTTATGACTTTAAAGCAAAGCAAGAGAAGAAGAGACCTGCTGATCAATCTGGGAATGGAAATAAGGGGAAGAAGGGAATGGTTGAATATCCATCTTGTGGTAAATGCGGGAAGAAACATCCTGGTACTTGCTTGAAGGGAATGGGAGTCTGTTACAAGTGTGGTGAAAAAGGCCACCAAGCTCATGATTGGAAGGGGAAGAAGGAAGCTACCAACGTTCAGTGCTACAATTGCAGGGAGATGGGGCATTATGCAAATGCATGTCCTAAGCGTCAGGAGAACTTACCTCAGAAAAGGCCAAGGGATCAAGGCCAGGCTTATGCTATCACTACTGCTGAGGTAGAAGCTCCGAAAGACGTGGTGGCAGGTAATTTAATGGTTTCCTCAAGTTTAGCAAATGCATTATTTGATTCTGGATCATCGCATTGTTTCATATCTTCCCAGTTTGCTAAGAAAATTAGATATTTCCAATTTGATTTAATAAGGGAGTTGTCAGTTAAAACTCCTAAGGGAAGTATCATTGCAACAAAGTTTTGTGAATCAGTCCCCATTAGAGCACATAAATTTTCTTTATCTGCTGATCTCATCGTCATACCTATGGTTGAGTTTGATATAATCCTCGGTATGGACTGGCTTTCGGACTATGATGCGAGGATTTATTGTAAGAAGAAAGAGGTTACGATTCTTGATGATAATGATAAGGAGCACCTTATTTTTAGAGCAGAATCGTCACCACCTAATTCTTATTTAGATCCACCCCTTGTAGCTCAACTTAATTCAATTATCGGGGAGGAAGAGAATGAAATAACTGTCGGTGAGGAAAGGAATGTTCAAATAGAGGATGTACCTGTTGTGAAAGAATTTGTAGATGTATTTCCGGAAGATTTACCTGGACATCCTCCAGAACGAGAAGTTGAGTTTTCTATTGATTTGATTCCTGGATCAAGGCCTATATCGAAGACCCCTTATAGAATGGCCACTGTAGAGCTAGTCGAACTAAAGAAACAACTAGAGGAATTGAGTAATAAGGGATTTATTCGCCCTAGGGTTTCTCCATGGGGATCCCCTGTTCTTTTTGTTAAAAAGAAAGATGGATCTATGAGGTTATGTATCGATTACAGGGAGATCAATGCTATAACGATAAAGAACAAGTATCCCCTACCTCGTATTGATGATTTATTTGACCAACTGCATGGAGCTCAATACTTTTCAAAGATTGACCTTCGATCTGGATACCATCAGTTGTGTGTAAAGAAGGAAGACATTCCGAAGACAGCATTTCGAACCAGGTATGGGCATTACGAGTTTACTGTAATGCCGTTTGGATTGACTAATGCACCCTCTGTATTCATGGATCTGATGAATAGAGTTTTCAAGGAGTATCTCGATGAATTTGTGGTGGTATTTATTGATGATATCTTGGTATACTCCAAAACCTACGAAGATCATGAAAATCACTTGCGCATTATCTTGAAGACTCTGAGGAGGCATGAATTATATGGGAAGTTTAGCAAGTGTGAATTCTTGCTTCAGGAGATTTCTTTTCTTGGCCATATTGTCTCTAAAGATGGAATCTCTGTTGATCCTTCTAAGACCAAAGCAATCCAAGAATGGCCAGAACCTACGAGTATAACTGAGGTACGTAGTTTTATTGGTTTGGCAGGTTATTATCGACGTTTCGTCCAGAATTTTGCCCGATTGGCTAACCCATTAACGAAGCTCACACGTAAAGGGGTTAAATTTGTTTGGACAAAAGAGTGTGAAGAATGTTTCGAAGAACTAAAGAGAAGATTAGTCAATTCTCCTATATTGACTCTACCATCGGGGAATGATGGGTTCGTTATTTATAGTGATGCATCGAGGAAAGGACTTGGCTGTGTCCTTATGCAGAATGATAGAGTTATTGCCTATGCATCACGACAGTTGAAAATTCATGAACAAAACTATCCTACTCATGATCTTGAGTTAGCAGCTGTGATCTTTGCTTTGAAGATATGGAGGCACTACCTCTATGGTGAAAAATGTGATATTTATACTGATCACAAGAGTTTGAAGTATATTTTCTCACAAAAAGAACTCAACATGAGGCAAAGGAGATGGCTTGAATTACTCAAGGATTATGATTGCACGATACACTACCACCCGGGGAAAGCAAACAAAGTAGCAGATGCTTTGAGCAGAAAAGACCATGGAGTTCTGAACATGATTAGAATTGAAAGGGATCCAATTTTCATGGATCTAGAGAAGATGGACATGGGAATAACCAGGGAAGGTGAAACATCAATGCTTTTTCAAATGGTTGCCAAACCATCTTTACTAGAAAGGATTAAGAGTTCCCATACCGATGATGAAGAATTTCAGAAGAAGATTAAAGCTGTGAATGATGGGAGATTGAGAGACTTTGTGTATGAAGATGGAATTTTGAAATTCGGGAAGAGACTTTGTGTTCCCAATATACCTGATCTAAAAAGGGAATTGCTGGATGATGCTCATAGTTCCAATTTCTCTATACACCCTGGGAGCACCAAAATGTATAGAGATTTGAAGGAACATTTTTGGTGGGACAACATGAAGAGGGAGATTGCTGATTTTGTGTCAAGATGTATGGTTTGTCAACAAGTGAAAGCTGGAAGGCAACAGCCTGGAGGAGTCATGCAACCGCTTCCCATACCGGAGTGGAAATGGGACAATATTACAATGGACTTTGTCATGGGGCTACCAAAGACTCCTAGAAGGAACGATGCAATATGGGTTATTGTTGATCGTCTTACCAAGTCAGCACATTTTCTTTCTATAAGAGAAGATCTACCCCTGGAACGTCTAGCAAGACTATATATTAATGAAGTTGTGAGACTTCATGGAGTACCCCTATCGATTGTTTCTGATCGTGATCCCCGTTTTACTTCAAGATTTTGGAAAAGTCTTCAGAAATCCCTAGATACTGAACTTCATTTGAGCACTGCTTACCACCCTCAGACAGACGGACAATCAGAACGGACTATTCAGACCTTAGAAGACATGTTGAGATCTTGCTCACTTGACTTTCAGGGTATGTGGGATCAATATTTACCACTGGTAGAATTTTCCTATAACAATAGCTTCCATTCGAGTATACAGATGGCACCATATGAAGCGTTATACGGAAAGAGATGTCGTACACCAACCTGTTGGGATGACGTTGGTGAAAGAAAACTTGTAGGCCCAGAACTGGTGGAGGAAACGGTGGAAAAGGTGAAAGTAATCCAAAATCACATTAAAGCAGCTCAAAGTAGGCAGAAGAGCTATGCCGATAATCGAATGAAGGATTTGGAATTTCAAGTCGGTGATCATGTTTTCCTGAAGGTATCTCCGTGGAAGGGAGTCATACGTTTTGGTAAGAAAGGTAAATTGAGTCCCAGGTACATCGGACCTTTCGAAATTCTAGAACGAATTGGGGCTGTGGCTTACCGATTGGCAATGCCGCCAAGTCTCTCCAAAGTTCACGATGTGTTCCACGTATCTCTGTTGAGGAAATACATGCCTGACCCAACGCATGTACTCACCTATGATGAATTAGAACTGGAACCCGATCTTTCCTATTGTGAAGAGCCCGTCAGGATTCTTGATACAAGAGAACAAGTACTGAGAAACCGGACGACACGTCTGGTAAAAGTTTTGTGGAGAAACCATAAGATGGAAGAGGCAACGTGGGAACCCGAGGAACTTATGATGAAGAACCACCCGAGTCTCTTTATGCAGTAATACCCTAGAAATTGCGAGGACGCAATTATTTGAAGGAGGGGAGAATGTAACACCCCAAACTTCCACGGTACGTTTCCCTTCGAATAATCGATAGCGTGTGTTGTACGCAACCTCGAGTTCTAACACACACCACAACTAATTAAACTAGCCGTTGTGAATAGTAATACCTACTTCTTGAAATCATATATATTTTATATTTCAAAATGGACTTCATTTTTGGATTCGGAATATTGAAATTAGCCTAGGGTGAAATTTTGGTACTTTTCGGATAACTTTCATATTTTGATGAATAGTGAAAATTACTAAATTTTAATTAAAAACAACTTTTTTAATCAAAATAATTAATAGTGATAAATTGTGAATTTGAGTGGTTTTAAAGTATATTTAGAATATATATTTACCATTTAATATAATTTTGGTCATTGGACATAATTTTACAATTAAACCGAACATAAACAAGTGTCAATCTTTTGATAGTTATTACCTCTTAAAAACACGCTTTTTGTTTTGACAGCGGGAATTAATTTTAAACTAATTTCTGCCACTTCTGTGTTTTGAATTTAGGAAAATGGATTCCATATTTGGAATCAGGATGTTCAAATTGTGTAAATAGGTAACTTTTATTTTTAGACATTTTGAATAATTACTGCGGTAAATATTTTATTTACCATGGTTAAGGGTAAATCCGGTAAATAAGGGTTAAAAAATAATATTATAATAATACTAAATTACCCTAAAACGTGTCTTAACCCTATTGGTTGATACATGGTCGACCATGGGCATCTTTGGGTCTATTTTGGGACCCCATGGATCCACTTGTAAGTGATAATGACACATTATATTAATAAAGCTTAAATAAAAATAAAAATGCCATAAGCTTAGATCTTTTAGAAGAACAATTTTTACATAGGGTTATACATGCTGGATTTTCGATTATAAATATTCATTAGAAAGCTAAAACGATTTCCTACATAATGATATTTGATTTATAATTTTTAGACATTAAATAATTTATTTTATACATGACACAATGATGATGCAGTAATTACTATAATAGTGAAAAATTAAAATAATTGATATTATAAATACCCAAATAAATATAATATGAAACTTTTAATGAATTAAACTAATTTTCTATGATAATATGATATATTAGGATTGATTTAATTTACTTTGTTCGAAGTAATCAATCTGTTAGGAGTTTCACAAAAATCAACTATTGAATAGTGTCAAAATTGACATAAAAGAGTTCTTAAAACAAATATTATATTATTAATTGATATTAAATTCCTAAAAATCTAAGGTTCTGCCAAGAGACTTATATTATGATAGGTTAATCATTAATGGACCACTTGGGGGTCGCTTGGATGTATATAGTAAGTTTATTAACCATATTATATAAAAATACAAAGAGACATTGTAAAAGTGAAACTAATTAACTTAGAGTTAATACTTAAAGATAAGGTTAATATAAGTAACCAAACCTGTCTAAATTATATTGGTTGAGTGTTTTTCGACCTATCCCCACCTTATCCTTTGAATAATCAACTTTGGAGCCATTGGAAACCGAATATGAATTTATTATAAATTAATATTTCTAGCTTTTCCAAAGGTGCCCCTCACCCCTCTTATAAAAGGGCACTCTTCCTTCTCATTTCTTCACTCCTCTAAAGCCTTTTGGTTCGGCCAAACTCTGCCCAAATACTCTCCCAACATCCCTCAATAGAACCTAGAGGCCTTAGTTTGATCAGAAAGCCAACCTAAGGAGCCCTTCTGATCAAATCAAAAGGAAGAACCCGAAGAAGAGGTAATGATTTCACCACCCTTTTCTAAGTTCCTTTCTTCTTCCACTTCCTCTTTCTTTGTTCTTACCATTCTAAAATAATAACTCCAGTATCTTACATATACTGTGATGTTATTATAAATATGGTACAACCATATTCAGTATTCTATCCACCCTTTGAATAACATGTCACCATACGTGCGTACGTACGGCTTACCGTCTCCACGTCGTGGTGTAATTGTTATTCAATATATTATTATTTGGATGGGTATAATAATGATGTTTAACTCATGTAAATAATAAATATAACATGTTAATGATTCTGTATATATGATATAACATCCATTTATATATTATTTTAATATCAAAAGAATGATATTGTCGCTCGTGCGTACGTACGGACTACCGTCTCCACGAACGCGATGAGATTCATTCTCCATCGTAACCATTAAAGTATAATTATCATTTGATGATTTAAAAATGATGTTTAAGGACTTGATATCATTCTGGATATGAATAATATACAACCTACCCTTTACAAACATGTCTTACGTAACAAAACATATGAAAGAAAACAAGTAAGTTAACACCCGAAACAACGATAATACTAAGATATCAATATTAAAAGATCATATATGATATCATATTAATGTATATGATTCTTGTATAATTTAATAACAATTATTTCACCATTATACAGGAGGTTAACCTACCCTAACAAAGGAAAAGTACAAGGTAAGGGTTATTTCACAATCTCTTCATTATCCGAGGTTGTATTATACATAATAATCTACTGGGACCTCTTTATCATCCACATCCATGTTTCTTTGAAATGTATTTCAAAAAATTTTTACTATTTACAAGAATATGGGTTAAAGTCATTTATACCCTTGTTTGACTTTTTATAAGAGGTTTATAAAGGAATCTTTCCGTCGTTTTCAAAACAAGGTCCTTTTTAACCTTTTCGACTGAATTGAGGTAAGAATGTTTTTAACTTATACGGCGGGTGCGGTTATTTTCCGCCGTTATAAAATCGTCGAAGCTTTCCATACAAGCTTATAAGAATATTTTCAAAGAAAATGTTTTATTTTATATGGATCTTAAATGATTTCAAAATAAAAGGAGATACTTCTTTAAAAAGAATTTTGATTTCATCTATGTCGACATCCTTTGATGGATTTTAAGATTATTTGAAGTTGATTTATTATGATACAAAACTTCTATATTGTATTGAAGGTTTTGTGATATGTTTGACTGTGGATGTGCTATTTTTATACCATTCATAGTTTATGGTGAAATTATTGACATTTCGTATGCTAGTTTTAATACGAATGTTTATGTTATAAACCTTTTCATATGGGAATGCATTGGACTTAATAAGTGACGGGTGGAGCCCGCTATAGCTCCTCGATGCATCGGTAGGTCTCATGAGACAAACTAGTGTCTTGGCACAAGGCCTTGACAAAATCTTATTTGTAGTCTTGGCACGAGGCCTTGGCTATGTGGTTATGATAGTCTGGCATTATGCATTCCAACATTATGAAAGTGGTTATTGATATTGCATGTGATTATTCGATTAGTAGAATATCCATGTGAACAAGTAAATGGCATTATTTCATTTTACTTTTGCCATACTATGTTGAAGTTCAATTTTAAAAGGCTTTTGTTTTAGTAATTCATTGCCTTAAATGTTTATGCTTATTTTGAATGTTCCGCTATATTGTTATCCTTACTGGGCATTTGAGCTCACCCCTTTTCTATGTTTTATTTTTCCCAGGTAGTGAAGAAGTAATTTATGAATGACTTGCAGGGATATTATGAGGGGTTAATAGTGTGGATATGAAGACTTTGTTGTTGTAGTAGTTTTTCACTTTGAAATGTAATGTAAAACTTTATGATTATATCTAGTGTTTCCAAGGCTACTAAACCAATCGGTCTTTCGGGATTTGATCTTTCTTGTGATCATGCCAATGTTATGTAATTAATGCACCGACTCTGGGCAACTGGGGTCGGGGCGTTACAGTTCCCAATGGTGTATTGATATGCATCACCCTGCTTAACTCCACCTCCAAGCTCAAGCCATTAACAAGATTTATAGATATAAAGGAATGAGAGGCACCAGTATCAGACAAAGAAGTAGCTAATGTAGAAGCAACATGAATAGTACCTCTCACCATCGATGGACTAGCCTCTCTCTCTCTCTACAAGTGTATGTTGCACTTCTTGTAACTGTCTGACACCTCCTCCATGTGGTGTCGTCTGACTGCCATGAGTAGCACCACTCTTCGGATATAGGTGCTCATTGACTGAAGCACCAGGTCCATTTCCTATACGTCCTCTACAATTAGAACACCATCTACCAGAACTATAATACCTCTTTATCTCACTTTGATACTAATAAGATGCTCCCACACCACTAGCATACCACTTCTTCAAGTAGAACTTCTGAACATGCCCCATATGGCCCCTAATCTGGAACACCAATGGTGGTCGCTGACAATGTGTATGACAGTGTCCCTTTTAACCGCACTAGTAGAAAAGCACATGAGTAAAATCCCGATAAAATGTTCTTCCTCACTATCCACATTGCTTTCCACTTTCATGACTACAACACTCATGAGGGATCTTCCTACTCTTGGATGGAACCCTCCCTGATCATCTAGTGAAAAATACATGTCCTGTACAAGAATCCTCCTTTAGGTTCCCCTCCAAAATTTTATACTAATTAACCACATCGGATAATTTATTTATCATAAAGGTATTCATTGACGTCATAATTTCACACATAATTCCTTTTAGAAATAATTATTATAATGATTCATCATATGCTTCCAAATTTGGAGAAAAACACTGTAAATGGGTGAAAAACTCATTGTAATCCATTATGGTCATTCTTCCTTAGGACAGATGCATAAACACTGACGCCTTCTCTTTTCTCTGCGTCTCTACATAGAAGTGCTGAAAGGACTTCTTTAGAATTTCCTTCCATAACATATCATTAGTCTGTACAGATCGTAACTGAATGTCTGATCATTACTTCACTAAAGCCTTAGAATATAATCAACCAACATAACCATCCTCCCAGCCAGAGACTCCAAATTTTCATGTATCATCTCTATTGATTCAGTCCAGAATTCAGATCCTCGGGTACACAATCTCCAATAAATGTAGAAGGGTGTTTCACCTGAAAAACACTTGTCAACTCGGGCATGCTTTTCTGAGCCCACCCTGGATCTCTCTCCTTGAATTAGAATAAACGAACAAGGTTCTCTCAGAACAGTTCCCCTTCCTACCCATCATCCACCATTAGTGCCTCATGCTCTCTATCTAAAAGTTCATTATGGGCCATAACCCTTGGTATCTCCCTCAACAAGCATAGTAGAGTAATATTTCTACAAATCCAAACACACATCTTCGGCCTCATAACACAACCTTATAAAATTTAATTACTATGAGAAACAATAAAAACATGTTAGAACACGTCCTTTCCATGTTTTAATTCCACACAGTCAACGTTGATGATTTTTCACTAACCTTAACCATCCTACTCCTAGGTATTCGTCAACAAGTGTATATAAATTCTCATTAATTAGTTCCACCAATAATTAATCAAATTTTCTCAAATTAATAAATTCAATAATTAATTAATTAATCTTACACATTTTATCAACCATGGTTCTTGTTATACACCCATTTATTCTCATTTCATGCATTATTATTTCAATCACACAATATGGAACAACATGTCTAGTTCAACAATGTACCCATAACTTGTTTTCCATGAGTAACTAGAATGATGTAGGTCACAACAACCCTGTGTACCTAAAATGGTGCATGGATACTCATGTATTGGGCCCATTTTGGCCTCAAATTTAAATTAAATAACAGTCAAAAATATATTACATCACACCACAAGTGAATCACACAAACTGAAATAATATCCAACTGTAACAACAAACAGAAATCATGACAATCCCACCCTGAGTACTCTGGTTTTCTAGTGAAAATGGGTTTTCAACTCCCATGAATGAGCTCATTTCCAAACTTTGACTCTTCATCATCTCTAATCTATATTTCCCTAAACAATAAGGCAATAGAAGAATATTGAAATGAAAACTCTTACGCTACAACTTTGTGACGTCCCTACCCGGGTGCCACTGAATAGTTCCACAAGCCAGTTTTCCACATCCACTTAAGAAAGCCTACCCATATGCCAGAGGGTGCCGACGAGTAATGGGGGTAAGTTAAATCTGCATTGGAGAGATCATACCTTCTTTTATCAGAAATTAAAAAATGGAAGATACAAATAATGACAAACTGTAGTAGCATATAAATAACTAAAACACTATCATGACATAAGATAGTCAAAACCAAAAAATTAAAATACCCAACTAATAGGTAAATCATGCTTTGAAAATTCATGTTTCATGTGACTATAATGAAACTTAATTTAAAGACACAACGGCTCCAAAATGGGTTCCAAACAACGTCTGTTTGCATCTCACACGTTCGAATCCTAAACAAAAACCTATCCCAGTTCCTTACCGATGTCTTATCCTACAATAAAAAATTCTCCTCGAGTTCCGATCAGGCAACCCGAATAGGGTGTGATTACAACTCAGTAGGCCACCACCAATGATGTATACAATTGGTCCAATCAAATGATTGTCCATGTAGTTTTATGAAGCAATAAATAAAATTCATAATTAAACAGTTATCACAATGTCATTTAATATTTAATCATCACATTAGTCCAAAATTCAATTTATTTTTCCCATTTGAATCATCATTAAAAATTATCATTCTCCTGGTGTTGAACATCTTATCAAGACGACACTCTCATTTGAATCATCATTCTTTATTATCTGTCATTTGGTGTAGGTCGCCAGGCATAATACCCTAAAATAATGTTGAGTTTAGGTCACAATTACTAGAACTTCTTTTCCCATTCAGTTTAGGTCATCATACCTAGCATCCCATAATATCATGCGTGGATAACAATTGGAGAGAAAATAAATATCCATGTCATAACTTCAAATTGCTTTATAATTCCATTCGAGCATCAACAAATTCTCAACCATTTAATCATTAATTATTTCACAAGAATTACTCACATCATTGCATTACTAATACAACTATTAGTTTAACAATTCAAATTCAATTAGTTGACTCAACAATTAACTAATCACATAATACATTAAAGATTTAATAAATTATTTAACCAATAAACACAATTATCATTCCATAATTAATTCATAACAATTAATAATGAATATAAAATAACGACATGTCTTAATTAATTCTAAAAATTAATTATCATTGATAAATATTATGGAACATAATTAATTCTTACAATTATCTATCATTCATAGCCAACATCATTTCATAATTAATTTTCCCGAATTAATTCTATTATCACAACTACTTATATATCTACAATAAAATATATCAACCCATAATAAATTGACCAAAACAGTTATATATTTGGGAAATCCCATTCAGTTGTTCCATGATTCAATTATCGATTAATCCCCAATGAAATCATAGGTCATTACAATTCTTTAATTACACTAATTTTGGAAATCAATTAACAAGGGAATATAGTAAATTCATAAACATTGTATCTCTCTCTCTCTCACACACAAATACACACACATATATATTTATATATTAAGATAAAAATTATGGGAGTTCGATTTAGAGCACCTAAATAAGTTTATTGATGGATGTCAGCGCAGTGGAAATCCCCATAATCCGAGTGGCACAACATCGTCGATCAAGCATCAGATCTAAATCCCTAAGAGAAAATTTTGACCAAGGGATTCATGATAATTAAAATATTGATCTTAACCTAAAATTATAGATCTAGATATCAAATAATAGGTATAGATCCATGGAATGAGTGGATATATTACATGATAAGAATTATATAACGGGGAGGAAATAATGAGATAGGCAACATGGTAAAATTCACATAACAGGAAGAGTGTGGATAATTAATAAGAGAATTCAATCACAAAAAAGGATAATTATATCTCCTTGTTATCCTTCTATAATGATTTAAGAACACCGTTATATTTTCAAACATGAGTTAAGGTTGAAATATGGAAGTACCAGGGGATCAGGTGGGTTTAAAATGGGATTTTCATAATCAAAATCATGCACACATAGTTTCCTAGTCATAAGTATAAGGCTAGGCTAACCATGTGCCAACCGTGCAGACCTATCTGTCCATTTTTGAATGCATGTAATAGTTTGGTCATACGGATTTTCAAACTATGTATAAACCATGAATATCCCACTATCCTTTAGTCTTCCTTAAAAAATCACACAACACACCCCAATCCACTACTCCAAAAAAATTTACATAATAAAATACAAATGTACAAGAAAATACACCAGATAGGACACTAAAAATGTAAAGGATATTATATTGTATGATGGGGGAACATAATTTTGACACTATATTTGAAATCGATAAAAACCAAAAAGAACCCTTTTTATCTCAAAAAATGTACCTAAATATATACTCTAATAGTTTGGATTGAGAATGATAATGGTATAAGTACTCCTATTATAACATCAAAAAATCTGGATCATGATGAATCTGAGAAACAAGTTGATAAAAAAATTTAGTGGGTTGACTGTTAGATTTTATGTCTCATAGCATGTCGAATATATTCAACGTTAATAGTCTACTATTAATTTATACTTTAAACTAATCCAAAGTAACCTCACCATATATTTTTTTAACATAAATTTCAATATCTTATTGGACCAAATGTTCTTAGATTAATTTATTATTTTATAAGTGGATTTGAACTAATTCTTTTTTTTTGATATTGACCTTGGTGTTTGTAAAATATAGTGAAAATGTATATCAAAAAATATAATTTCAAATGAAAATATTTAGTATCCCATTGATACAAGAAGAAACATTTGTTATAAAATTCAACTACTAAAACTGAATTTTTTAGATGTAGATGAATTTGTGACAAAATATTATGGATATATCACAAACTCATTTATTCTGGAATATATTTCAAAAATAATACAATTTATTGTGATTAATCTAGTTTAATAGATTTATCTAAAACCACGGTACAACACTCATGTGAAAATAAAATATATATAATAAATCACTTTATTTAAGATCATTGAAAAAAGAAGACAATATTCTTCAATACATTTGATCAAAAGGAAAAAATGTAAAAAAACATACAAATAAATTCATTCCCAAGTATGTTAATAAATTAAATAGAAATCAGTAATGTATAGAATACCATTATCGGTTGTTAATTTTTCATATCCATATCTTTAATAGGAAAACACCTTTAAAATTGGGGGGGACAAATTTTTTGTCCCTCACATGTTTACTTTTTTATAATTTCTACTAAAATGATGTTTTATAAGTATAACATCCAAATTGATAGAATTTATGTGGATTTAAATTATATTCATAAGCAATTATAAATTAAAAATTATTTTAATTTTTCATTATCTTTTAAAAAAATTCAAAAATGAATTGATGACAATGTTCATTATATAAATATTAAAAAAATATTTTTTCATGAATTTAAACAATCTATTTCAATCATCCTAAATAAATTTATTCATGTGGGACAGAAATTTTTTCTAAAACAGAACAGTTAGCTTCTCCAAAAGCATAGATTTTTATTCTTTAGAAACATATTAGTTCTTATGACTTCATATTCCATTTAGATTAGTTCACATGGAATCATAATTGAAATAAATAAAATTATATTTTCCAATAGAAGTTAGTTGATAATAACATGTTTTATATGTATGAATATATTTTATATAATGTTATAACATTTTCAGGTTTGGGAATCCTATTTTTTGGAAAATAATATGATTATGAATTTTATTGTCCAACTATTTTAAAAAAATTATAGAAGATCAAATTTCATGTAATGTACAGGATTTAAAAACATTTCATTCAATTTTTTTGAAAAAATGTATAGAAATTCTACAAGGATAGTGATAAATCTATTATTTATATGATTGTAAAGAGATTCTCTTTTAGTTTCATATATGATACCATTTTTTTCATGAAATTTTATAAATTCAATACTAAATTATGTTTTGTTTTTATTAAATGGAATGTAAAAAAATGATTCATATATCTTTGGAATGTTGAATAATGTTTTAATTGGTACAAAATTTTATCCAATAAATTGAACGTGGTAAATATAAATTTATAAATAAATTGATGTATATCTTGGATTTCTTTTGCAATATGAGTATGTTCTATCTCATTTTGTTTATAGAGTTATATTAAGTAAATTTAATATTTAGGTTATAAACTAAAATTATTCCATAATCAATGATTTATATCAGGGAACCTATTATATTTATTAATGTCGAAAATAATGAAAAGCATGCACTTCCAGCAAAAGGGAGAGAATAATTCTTTAGATAGGAAAAAATTTAAAAAATGATGTATAAATATGTTCCTTCTATAATGAATTGTATTGAAAAAATATATAAAGAATCATTCAAACCGTATATTGAAACATTTAAAAATGAGATTTAAGAAAGAAGAAATTTAATAGAAGCATCTCAATATTAAATAGAGTGTCCAATAATGAATGTGAAAAATATATTAGATCATTGGGATGATGAGTTTTATAAAAATAACAATGAATAAAGGATAGTGTTCCTTAATATGGACTTTATAAAATAGAGGCTTTAGATTTTAATGGAAGAAAACCCAAGATTTGGAATTAATAAAATTGAAAAAAATAGAGATCAGAAATTTATGTAGGGAAAAAGTTTCTTTGAAAGTTCATACGGTAATTTCTATTAAAAAACAAATAGATTCAAAAGCAACACCATTGAAGAATAATGATAATATAAAAGTTATTTGTAAATTGATGGAAATAATGGTATAAAATATAAAGTATTATTTTTAATATATAGTTTTTCATCATTAAAACGAAATTTTTAAGGAAATTAATGCTAAAACACAAACAATAACCATATTTGAAGTCCAATTAGTGGTCGAATTAATTCAATCAAATATTAGTCTATCAAAAATGATCATTCACCAATGGACTCCAATTTATATAATTAGTTGTCAATATCTACATATAATTTACTAGAATATTTTGAAGGATATTTTTTATCTATTATTAATGATTTCTAATCATTATGATCATTTCCGCGAGAGTAATGATTAATATAATTTGGATGGATATTCATATAAGGAAGTTGTATATATTAAAACAAATGATATTTCTCCAGAAATGATTAAAATCCATGAGGAATATCAACATCAATAAATATTAACAAATTTCACACTACAAATATATGATTGTTCAATAGACACTAAGTTGGATTGTCAATAAAAATAATAGTCTTGTAAATAAATTACATTAATTAATTGGATAAAATAAATAATTGAAATTAAAATATATTTATATTTTACCATGATTGTTTGAAGATGATACTACATTTGGTTATTCATGTTCTATATATCGGGTGAGAGAAAATATGTATCGATTCTATTGTATAAAAAATTTATGGGTAAACTAATCCCAATGAATAATAATTTGTCGATTATAATAATATTAAATTAGAGTAAAGTGGAATAATTATAAATAAGATATTTTGTTTCTTGATCAATAGGTTGTTAATAGCAACACATTTTTCGAAATATTATCCAAGATAGTTTATAGTATGATAATAGATGATGCAGAACATTTTATGAGAATTAAATCATATTATTTCACTTTTATTTTAACATTATGAAGAAATAAATGACCAGAATATTATTCAACTACTATATGATGAAATGATTAACATGATAGATAATTATTTAAAGAATATGACTCATGTTTTCAACTAAATGTCAAAATTGATTAATTTTTCATGGGATTTTAATTTTTTAAGACATTACAAATTATATTCATATGTGTATGAATGTATTTATAAATGTATTATAGAATTTTCAATACCTTATCATTATACTTCCATAATTATTTGTTGATAAATGTTTTTCCTTTCACATTTTCATATATTCTTCTTATATTGTTTCATTTCAAATAAACATAGTGTAAGAAGAGAATTTCAAAAAATATTTTTATAATGAAATTTTTGTAAGTATCTTTTTTAATTTTTATAATTTTAATTTTTTTATTATGACTATGATTTATAGTTGTATCAAATTGTGTGATTTTTTTAAAAGTCTGATTTAAACTCTACTTATAATAATAAAAAATATATTTTTATTTTGTTTTATCTCATGTTTGATCTTATTATTTTAGTATGGAGTTTTTTTAGTTCATATTAACAACAATTTTGATCATATGTACATGATTTTGAATGACATTGTTGAATATTAATTTACTAGAACATAACATATTTTTGAATTATGTTAATATTTATAATTTAAAAAGATACTTCCTTGTGTTTTTTTTATTTTTGAAGGATCACTGTGACAATATAGTATAAAATTAGAATTAATGTATATATATGGTAATATATTGTGAATTTTTTTGATTTAGTTGAAACTGAAGATTATAATCATATATTTTGAATGTTTGAAATTGTTATTTCTTATGTTTGTAATTATAATTATGAATTTTAGTTGAAAGAGGTGTAAATAATTTTTAAGATTGATTAAACATTTAATCTCAAAACACAAATTCACCTCATGTGGATCTATTTATCATATTTTTAGAGCATTATTTTATTTTATTTTATTACTGTGTGAGTTTTTCTTTTAAATTATACACAAAAAAAATCTATCATATTTAATATTGGTTCAAACAATAATATATCAGTTTTCCAAATGTATTAATGAAGTTGTTCAGACCAAGAGTAATTCTATGATTCCATAATGTAGAAATTTATTGTTCTTATCTTTATATTTTAGGAATTTAGATGAACTCTATAAGCTATAATGATCAAGATAATTTAATGAATATTGGTTTTTGGATGATAAAATTATTGATGGGTTTTTAATCTAGGATATCTATGGTAAGGTATATATACATCGTTTCCACTTTAGGTAAATGTGAATACCTCAATAATATTTGGAATTGTGTGTTTTTTAAATATTTACATTAAGAGAGTTTTAATTTTAATCCCTATGTAAATTCCATTAGTTATTTATAAAATTTCTCTTCTTGAACTATGATTGGATTTTGTTAATATACTATTACTATGATTCTCTAAATTTAACTTAGAAAACATATTTCATTCAAAAAAGGTGATGGTGGTTGTTCCATTTAATTATTAAAGAAAGAATTTTATTTTTTTATTAGTTTGAAAAATAATACAACCACCACCTGTAGTAAATCATATATACGTCATTGGGAGAAGAATATAAGATTTAAAATAAGTCCTTAGACCTACCCTGATGGGACCCTCATATCATTATATTGTTCCACATAAATATAAACACTATATGAAGAAAATAATTGTATAGCATAAAAAAGTATAATTTCTAAAAAAACTAATTATATCATTAAATTATTACATTTATATAAATTCCTAATATATATTTTAAAATTTGATGAACACATTTATGTTGAGTAGTCGTACATAGAAAAAGTAGTCACGATGTGAGATTGGTTAATTAGATTTGGGAGAAGATTCAATAATTAATTCCAAAAAATAAAAAATTTATATAAAATTAAAATTAATCATTTTATTTTAGGGAAGATATAATTTAAATTTTATTATAATTATAATATTTTTAATAATTTATAAAAATGATTTAAATATTTTTAGCAATGTTAATGCTATTTATGATTATTATTTCAATCCTAATAGGACTTGTATAAAACCAAAAAACATATCCACATAGTTTACGAGTATTATAGACTGATCCTTTCAGGGGGTTCACTTATGAATACATAAAAATAAATGGCATATACCCATAAAAATTAATAGGTTAGTATATTTTAGTAATGAAATGTGGGTTTTTCTATTACTCTACAATATACAATAGATTATATAACAAAATTAAAAACATGTCATATAACAAATTCAAGTGTCAATAACAGACACCAAAATAACTGAATGGATAGTTTTCACCACAAAAACTAGAAAGAGGTCATATAAAATGATTTATAACACAATTTTTCAATGTTAAATTACAACAACGTTCAAATAATTCATGGAAAATCGTATTATGGGTATTCTAGAATACTATTAAAAAAACTTATAACATATTATAAGTGGTTTTAAAAATGATTATTGATACCATCATGAATTTATAGAGGAACATTGTCAAAAAAATTGACCATTAGAGAGTTTCTCAAAGTACTATTAAAAATAGATCAAATGAGGTGGTAATTATTTCATGGATGAGGTTTATAAATATTTCACAAAATTGATTTATTTATGAAATGGATGAATTTTTTGAAATATTAGCATCCAATGTTAGTAAAGTTAATATCAGCAACATTTTTTAACTCAATTAATAAGGTTTTCATATTTTTCTTTTCTAGTTTTAAATACTTTTTCCTCAAGAAAATAAAAAAAAATTGAATTTGAATTTTTATAATTTTTTTGAAAATTATATATCCAAATAAATGGTAATTTTCAAAATATTTATACATTTAGCACTAACTATAAATGTAACGTTTAAATCATCTTACATAAAAATTTCAATTTGAAAATATTGAGAATAGTTTTCTACTCTCAATTAAACCATCACTATAATGAAAATAAAAAAAAATTATTTCTCTAAATTAAATGAAATTTAATTTCATTAATAATTCTAATAATCTATCACCTTA
Source organism: Viscum album (assembly GCA_963277665.1). Taxonomy (NCBI): domain Eukaryota; kingdom Viridiplantae; phylum Streptophyta; class Magnoliopsida; order Santalales; family Viscaceae; genus Viscum; species Viscum album. The sequence goes on from OY728161.1 coordinate 437,283,458, forward strand.
CATCTTTGTTGAATATAATAAATTAAAACACCACAAATTTTTTTTGAATAAACTGAAAAATCAATGGGAATAAACTAAATTATCATTGAATCTAAAAAAATAGAATCCCAATTTTTGATATTTTATTGATTAAAATATCAATGTTGGTCTTAATAATGTTTTTTTGATGTGTAAGTGATTAAAGATGATATTTTACTCAAATAAATATTGAGAAAAAAATGAAATTTCATTGACAAAAAAACTGTTTTAAAAAAAATTAATAAATCAATGTATTTATGTATGAAATTAATATATGTAGTAATGTCATACATAAGATTGGTTTTATTTTCAAAATTTGAAAAAAATTAAAATGCAAGGGGAAATAAAATAATTTTATATATTTGATATTTTTTTAGCATATTGAATTCGATACTCATTTAATATAAAATGATACATTTTGATATGGGATTTGAAACTATGTGTGTTGTGGTACTAGTAAGTGGTATTAGATATAATTTAGTATTTTCATTTATTTGATCAAATTATTTACGTGTTGTTTTTACAAACCATAAATTAATTAAATACTTTATAAATTTGTAGAATCAACTAGACAGAGAACTCATAATATATATCTGTTAATGTTTATATAATGGGATAAACTTAAAATAAAATATTCAAGAATAAAATGGAGGTAAGGAGTTTGAGACAAATATAAAAAGGAAACAAGGATATACCATTAATTGAAGAATGAGAACCATGGAGACTATATATCTAGTAGATCATCTGAAAGTGATATATTTAATAAAACAAGTTTAATATATGTAGAGTATAAATTAGATGAGTGTTCTAAAATAGTTTAAGACCACAAAAATAAAATATATGATTACATGATGAATGTCTCTTACGATCTAGTCACTTGTATAATTATTTTTATCAAGGTAATTTTGTATTATGAAATTATTAATAATAAAAGTCATAGGAAATATAGAAAGATTTATCCATGAAGTTCAATGATATAAGACTATCACATAACTTAATGATTCTAATTATTATTATTATTTCACTTTTCGATGAACATATTTAATTGATTAAATAGGAGTTTCCATGTTGTTAGGGTGATACATTTTTTACTAAATACCCATATGGAGAGGTGTCCCATGTAATTGAAAAGTTTCAAAATACAATTATAAATGTCAAACATGAAAAATTAGAGGTTAAATAAAAAAAATAACCATCTATTACAAATATTTACACAAATCCAAAAAAATGATGGAAGATAGATATAGATACTGAAGATATATTTGAAAAAAGGATGATATTTTTCGGGGATGAAAGTAGTACCCTTGTCATGAATTATATTAAATTAGAGATCCAATTATAAAACTTCAAAAAACTAAAGCTAAATGATACCAATTTTTTCAAATTAATTTTTTTTCTAAAAAATCCTCTTATAATGATTTTAAAAAATGGAACTGTCAAAAAAGCAGAAAAATATATTTACATAACCGGGATAATAATTAACCTCATGTTTTTAGAAGCTGGTATCCCATAATGCATAAATTGTTCTCATACTAATGATTATTCAATTAGTGGCAAAAATTTCAAATTGAAATCAATTAAATTAAGGAAGGTTAAAATTTTTATTAAAGGCAACAATTCCTCAAGTCTAGATATAATCATAATAAATTATATCATCTTCCAATAATAGGTAAATTTTATTTCATTTGTACCTAAAATCATCATGTTACTTGTTACAACTATATTAAATTTACAAGAAAAAGAAAATTATTCATTTGCTACAACTACTGTTGTTGGAGGTTTAGGTACATTTACAGTAAAATATGAAATAATATTTCATTTGATAAATATCATATAATTCTCATATATATGGAGATAATATCTGATATAAAATAATTGTTTTACAATTGTAAATATCATATAAAAATAATGACCTATTCATTAAAAAAGAATTACATTAAAAAAATATTTTGTGATTAATGTAGAGTATATGATCACTATTACAATGAGTGATAGTATATTACAACAAAGAAAATGTTATTTGAAAATATATAATAAATACCATATTATATAATATATAAATACTAAGTAAGATTTAAATTTAGTTTGGGGTAAAATAAAATGAAAATAACAAAGAATAGTAATTTTAAGAAGCAACAAAAGAAGTCTCCAAAGGATGTAAATTCTAGGATGAGATTCTTATACTAGGATAGAATAGGGAACACCTTGGATTATTGTAAAACATACAAGAATAATAATTTCAAATAAAGAATTATTAAACCTAAGACAACATCAATCGGGGAATTAATATAAATATTTAATAGATTAAAGACATCACTAAATAATAGGTTATGTTAGTTCCTAGGAAAGATGAAAAATGATCATAGGATACCATGTGAAGACAACATGAAAACATGATATATTATAATAGATGTATTAGATACTAATCTATTTTAAATTTTTAGTAACATTCCAGATAAATAAATAAAAAGATAATATATTTATTGGAACATGCCTTTTGGTCAATTGCGTTGTGTGATATCTTCTGTTTGAGGAGTTTTGGGTTGTTTAGGGTGTTTTTGTGACATGTGAGTCATTACATTAGTGAATAATTTCTCGATTTTTCAAAATTTATATATTCGCAATGGTGTATCATACTAGTTGAAGTTCATCCTAGAGGTATCTCATCCAGGTGTAGCTCATCCTCGTAGTGACTCACTAGTGGAGGCACACAGACTGTGGCTAGCTAGCGATGACTTGCTAGTGGTGGAACACTGGAGTTAGCCTACTAGAGGTGGATCATTGGTGGTGACTCGTCTATAAGTGAGTCATTGTATTTTAATCATCTAATGTTGGCTCGTTTGGCACTTACTCATTAGAGGTGAATCATATGGCAGTGACTGATCTGGTGGTGGCCTACTTGTGGTGACTGTTCTAGTCGTGTCTCGCGATTAGTGTTTCCAGTTTTCCATTTTCATTAATATATTTAAGTTAAAACGTGTTTAATTCCTTACTAAAAAGACTTTGAGATTGAATCAAAGGATATCATTCATATCTTTACATTTCTAAATTTAGGAATGATTTTAAATTATAAAATCATGTCGTTTTAATGGGAATTTTTTTAACCGAAATTCAAATCTATATCTATTATCATGTCTTGGATGTGATCTTCCTAAATTTAGATATCATTCCCTTATTTAATTTCATATCCTTTTCCCTGGATATCATACATCTCAGATCATTCTTCCTATTTCCGTCGTATTACCTAGTTTCTACAATTGATTCGTCTTTCCCTATAGAGCCTCATATTGTACATGCACCCCTATTTTTGGTACAACAAGTCACTAGATATATTCCATCTTCCTTGTTGGATTTCCTTTATCAACATCGTTTTTTGTGTCACAAGGGATGTGTATATGAATGTTCATATTTGTAGAGATGATCAATTCATGATTATTTAAGATAATTGAATTGTTTAAAATCAATAAAAAAGTTGATGGGGGAATGTGATTTATGGTCATAAAGATTTTATTTCATTTTATTTGATTTTTTTACAGTTATTAGTTGTATGGAAAAAATTACTCACTTGAAATCATGGATGTTGGAGGTCCCTTCTTGTCCTTATGATGATATGGTCAATGGAATATATTTCGTTTTTCTATTGACATAACTTTTAATGAAATCGGATAACCACATTCATATGGTTAATAAAATGGATTCCATGGAATAAAATGTCTATTGTGATAAAAACCTTTATCAATAAAATTACATTTAATAAAGGATACCTTTCTATATCATAATTTATTTTTTGATCTAGTATGTGATGAAATCTGTTTTGGGACATGGTGATGTGATGTTGGTTGGCTTTGAGGACATGGTGGATGGGATATGACTATGTTGTGATATATGGGGATATTGGAAGATAAATTTTCTATAGTGGGGATATAATTATTGTTTCTATTAGGTTGCTGTGTAGAAGGGATGTGGTAGAAGGTGGAATTGGTTTTGGCTGTTGGGTTGATGGTTTTACTATGCTACTTGATATGTGTTGTGCTGTGACAGTTTCTTGGTTTGTATGAATAGGAAAATTAATATTATTAATGTGTTAAAATTAATATTGTGATATTGGTTTCATGGACGAATTGATGATGGGTTTGAAATATATATTAATGTAAAATATTTAATTCAATGTGTTTGAATGGAATATTCTTGATAATAGATTAATGATAATTAAGGAATGAGATATGGATTATAATTTTCTTGTACAATGTTATATATTTAGAATTGTAAGAAAATGTGAAGGATCTATTTAGTTGTCTTGTGGTCTAATTGTATAACCATAAAGTGGGAAACTGTTCCTTAAATAATATATGTAAAAAAATCCAGTATTTTTCTTGGGACTTCTATACGCACCCCACCCATATTAGTCATAATAACCTAAACAGCTATATATTCATTCGAGGGCTGTCATTCCAAAAATCCTGATGAGAAGATGGATGGATATTCACCCACGCTTCCATGATCCCTCTCTATATTACAAAGGCCCAAGGATATTATAGAGATTTTTTATTTGGTTTCCTAGGTGTCTTCGGGATTTGATGTGTTGTGTTATCACAGTTATTTTTGGGTTGAAATGTTTTATTGTCCGATATTTATTTAGGAAGATATTAGTTTTTATGGACCAAGTGTGTGTGAGGAAGGATGTGATGTGTTGTGATGAAGTAGGTGTGTGTGGGTGGGATCTGCAGTTTGGTGTAGCACAAGTTATTGTGGGAGGAATGTGATGTGATATATTTAGAAGAGGTGGGAGTGCCATGACATGTGTCATTGGGGTTTGAGAGCAGATAATCAGTGGCAATGCTATGCAGCGTACCCTATCATCAATTTTTTTATATTATATTATATTAAATTGATGTTTATATAGTATGATAGCTTTGGTGAGTCTTGTTTTGGTTAGTATAATGGTTTAGGTGATGTTTGGTTCTACTATTTTCTCAATGGGGCATTATTATTCTCCTTCCACTTGTGTATGAGAGAGCTTGTTTTCCAACTCAATATTCTTACATTCTCACCCTACTTATATAAAATATCAGGTTTCTATGAGGATCCCGTGGACCGCGATGGGCACTTCAAGCTCAGACCTTTGGATAACAATTATGTGGTTACTTAGTATTACTTTTCTAGAACCCCCTATTTAAGGTATGTGGTTTTTTATGCATTATTTATGTATTTAAAATTCATGGTATGAGTTATGAAGAGTTTGGGAGACTTTTTAATGGTTTTGAATGAGTTTGGAAGCTTTTTTATGGATGAAAATTTTGAGAACGGCTAAGGGAAACTGTGCGGGTTCTCCTGGAAACCCTGTAGGGGGAGACAATATGCTTCACACAGCCTGCACACGGTTTTCCAAACCCTGTGAGGAAACCATAAAAACATTGTTCTTGAGGCACTTGCATGCTCAAAGTTAGCGCACTGTTTTCCAAACCGTGCGGGAAAACCGTATGACCCCATAAAAGTAGGGTTATAAAACCCAAGGTCACTCGGGCTTGCCACATTCCTCTCCAAATTCTCTCTCACTCGATGCTCACTTGAGTTCTTTGGTTTTCAAGGGTTGGAGGGGCTCTGCACTCATATTGGATGCAATTTGATGAGGTTTCTTGGCAAATCGAAGGTGGTTTATCCATGGTAAGTCTCTCATCTTGGAAATTTTTTTGTTTTAATCTAGATCTACATACCTTTCTTTCTTGGTTTTCTAGATCTGCACTTGATGTGTGTAGATCTAGTGGTTTGGTTGCCTTGGATGATGATTTTAAGGCTTGTTAATGTTAGGTAAGGGGATCTAGAAAGGTTTAGTTGGTGAGTTCTCCGGAATTGAGGCACAGTTTCTTGTGGGTCGATTTATCAGGAACCCTATAGGTAGGTGGCGCCTCTATCGACTCCACTTGGTTAGAACTAGTGGTTCTATGTGACAATTAAATGTTGTACAGAAAATTAATTGTGATTTGGTATGCGAAATTGGTTGGAAATCCCATTGTTAATGTTTTGGGTATTCTTGGGGAAAATGGGATTTTATGGTGAAATGCTATTGTTGTGGATTTTAAAAATGAGATTTTAAAATAGGTTGTTGAGATTTATTTGTAAAAATGGTTGATGAAAACTTGTTTTCAATAATGATGTTGTTTTATTGAAAGTTTGTTTGGAATGTAAAAAGATTTTTCAATAAATGGGTGATTTATTGAAGTGGATTGACTTAAAATGGAATTGGTTGATTGCATGATGATGTGACCCTAATGGGTTATATTCTTTGTTGTGATTGGTTGAAATATTGTGTGGACGTGGGTGGGATGTCTCTCTATAAAAGGTGATGGATAATGGTCGGAAGAACCACCATATGGGTTGTGGTCGGGAATTACCGCTAGTTGTAAATGGGTAAACGGGTTGGATGTAAGCTCTACCATTTTGGTTGTTTCGTTGTGCATTTCATTTCAAGGTGAAAATAGTTGTGCTAATGTGTAATGATGAAATGCCTTGTGGCATGTTTTTTTGGCTTTCCCATGGTAGTGTTTTTTTGGGTGATATGGCTTGGTAAGGGTGTGTTTGGATTATGGAAACAGTTGCACTTGGGACTGTTTTATGTAAACTATTTTATATAAATGTGCTAATGGTTTTATCCTAGTGGCATGTGTAGGGAAGTCATTCTGGGAAAAACTACTATGTTTTAGTACTCAACCCCTATATTTTCTCTTTGGTGTCTCTGCAGATGTTGTGTATCGTGATGTGGGAAAAGGAAATGCATCACCATCCTTTAGCAGTTCATTATGGTGTCTTTGTGGATCATGGAGCATGGAGCATGGTGTGAAGCCATGGAGTGTGTCTTGGCTTATTTTGGGTCTTCAGTTGTGTCTTCCACATAGTACTCTGATATGTTTCTGGTTGTATTGGTTTCGGTTTTTATTGTGGAACGACGTGGTTATCTTTTGGGAATACATTCTTGAATGATTTTATTGACATGCATCATATAGTTGTTGATAGTGGATGTGTTTTTTCTATTTTGTATTATGGGAAAATTGTTCCCCAATTTTTTATCGAAGCCCTTGACATTTACTTCCAGCCTTTGGAGCCTTGGTAATGTCACTTTAGTCTAAGTTTCCCACACCACCTCATCAAGACAATGAGGAAGGGGCGGGGTGTTACAAGGGGTATCAACTTGTTCCGTCATTTGGAGTTGATTATCGGATTTGGAGTTGATATTCATTGTTGTATATTCCTTGACTCGGGATGGTATAAAGGCATAGGAATGTCATAACATGGAAATTATAGCCTAGAAGGACGCAGCTAACCCTTTTCTGCTGAAATTCATGTTACCAAGGAGTTGGGTACATAAGTTTTTTGGAGACACTTATAGGCACTTGAAATATCTTTGTCGTTGGTGTAGCCAATGAGATGAGCATGGAATGCATGGAAGAAATGACTTCCCAGTAGGATGCATATTTCATTGTGGAATAATGTTTTATGGTGTGATATGAATGTGTTTATTTTGAAAAAATAACTAAATTGGGTTTCATAACGGAAGGATTTGAAATATGGAAACTTGTGGTATTTTGAAAATTGTTTGGTTTTTAAAAATGGTGAAATATGGAAAATATGAACCTGTGGAAAGACATATTGTGATAGTGTTGTGTAATGCTATTTGAAATGGAAATTACTGATGTCTACGTAAGTGAGACACATGGGTGTTAATTTATTTTTATTGAAATGGCACTGGGTAGGTGTCTTAGAGACCAACCGGAAGTGGCCGATGAGAATGTGGTTGCACCTAAACTACAGGTGAACCAGTGGTTAGTGGAGAGTATAGTGAAAGTGTTCCAGGTTGTGGAAAGTAAAAAAAAAAGAAGATTAACCAAGGCATTTGGATCATGTGGTTCAGTTTCAGAAGAAATATTCACCCATCTTCAGTGGTGATTCTGAGCCAGAGAGGGAATAATATTGGTTGAATATAATATAAAATATCCTTAAATTCTTGGGAAGACCGGTAGAGTGGAAAGTGAAGTTGGCCATGTATATGTTGGAAGAACGTGCCCTTCAGGGGTAGGGGATTGTAGTGCAAGATGGAAAAGGCCAGGGTATGATGTGGGAAGGCTTTGAGGAACTGTTTAATAAACAATTCTACCCACATACATTCAAAATTCATAGCATGACTCATTTATTCAATTTGAAGCCATAGCATATGTCCGTGATAGAGTATGCAGCTATGTTTATGAACTTAGTATAATTGCACCTGATGTGGCAGGTAGAATGTCGTTGAAGGAAAGGATCTTTGAAGCGAGGTTAAGGAATGAAATCAATTTAAAGATAGCGATGTTTTGTATAGATGATTACACAAAGATAGTGAATAAATCCTCAGTGGCTGAGAAGGATCATTTGGGATATCCGGGAAAAGGAAGCATGGTGGTAACCATGGGGAATAGTGGTATCTCTAAATATGGGTTCATCTAGAGGGACACTTATTCCCCGGGCAAGATTATGACACATAATCCGATGGCAGGATCGGTAAATCATCCTCTGAAGCCCCAAAAAAAACTTGGATGTTTTTAGTGTAGTTCGACAAGCCACATCAAGCGGGATTGTACGGAACAAAATCGAGCATGTAATAATTGTACGAAGAATGGGCATATATAGTATTATTGTCAGAATTATCCAAGTTTGGGTACGCGGGACACTCCTTAGTGATCGCAGACATCGTACGCTTCGACGAGACGAGGACAATAGCATACCCCATAGAAGTAGAGTATAGTGGGTCATCATGATTCTCGGAATTCCACGATGCCTTAGCAGGGAAATAAAGAGTAGAGTGTGTCAACAAAGGCGTTGTTTGGAGCTGAGCAGGTTATGTTGGATTATCATTCGGGACCATCCACGATGTAAGGTAAAATTCATTTAAATTCTGCCTTGATACAAGTGTTATTTGACACGGGTGATTCACACTCTTTTATTGTTTCACGTGTGGTTGAGTTGCTAGAATTATTGGTAGAAATGTTGCCTTCGGTTTGAAAACATGAAACTCCTCAAGGATGAAGAGAGTGTCAAACCATCTTGTGTAGTACATGTTGTATTGTTGTGGGTTAGGTTGAGGTAATGTGGAATTTATCAGTGCTTGAGATGGATGGGTATGATGTAATCATGGGAATGGATTGGAAGGTGCCGTTTAATGCCCACATTGACTGTGATGCATGAACAGTGTCTTTTACATCACATGATGGTGTTAGAAATCACTTTTAAGGAGAGAGGAAAGAAATGCATGGAAAAACGACTTTGTTAGCACCAGTAGTGGGCACGTTATTATATCAGTTGGCAGTGTTATCTTTGGAATCGGTAGAGGGTGTTGAGCAGAGTGTTCTTCTGACTGTGGTGGATCGGTTCATAGATGATTTTCCTGAATAATTATTTGGGTTACCTACCGTAAGAGGAGTGGATTTTACAATTGATCACATTATAGGGACCAATCATATATCACGTCCTTAATATCGTATGGAACCTAATGAATTTAAGGAATTGAAAGTCCAACTGCAAGACAATGAAAACAATGGGTTTATCTGACCTAGCACGTATATGTGGGCAGCAACATTGTTGATTGTGAAAACGGAAAATGGAACTTTGAGGCTCTGTGATGATTATCATAGACTTAACTAAGTTATGATAAAGAATAGATATCCAGTTCCACCAATTGATGAACTGTTCAACCAGTTGAGGGGACCCCGGTGGTTCTCCATGATCGACCTAATGTCGGGATATCATCAATTGAGGGCGAGGTAGGATGATATTCCTAAAAAATCTTTCAAATGTAGATGTGGCCATTATAAATATGTGGTTATGCCCTTTGGTCTAATGAATGCACAAGCGGTGTTCAGGGAATTCATGAATCAGATATTTCAGTGATATTAGGATTCATTTGTGGTGGTGTTTGGAGATGATATTCTAGTGTATTCCAAGACAGGGGTGGATCATGAGCAGCACATAGCGACATTGCTGGGGATTTTGAGGGATCGTTGGTTTTATAGAAAATTGAAAAATTGTGACTTTGGATACAGGTAGTTCATTTTCTTATCAATGTGATTTCTGAAAGAGGTATCTCAATAGATGCAAAAATGATATAGGTTATTATCTCGTGGAAACATCAATAGAATATGTTTGAGATACAACGTTTCCTTGGCCTAGCTGGGTATTATCGGTGTTTTGTTGGTGATTTTTCAGGTTTGGATTCACCGATGACAGCTTTTACAATAAAGAATCATCCATTTCAGTAGAATGAACAGTGTCAGCTATTTTTCGAAGAGCTAAATGGTCACCTTACATCAGCACCAATCTTGGTTATTTCAAAATCTGGAAAATGGTAAGTGGTGTATTGCAATGCATTGGGATCAGGGTTGGGGTGAACTCACATGAATGAGAATCATGTGGTTTCGTATGGCTCATGACATATGCGGGTGCATGTGAAGAACTACCAAAATCATGATTTTGAGTTGGCAGCAGTGTTCCATGCTTTGAAGGTATTTTGTCATTAACTCTTCGGTGAGAAATTCACGGTGTATATAGATCATAAGATCTTGAAGAACACTCTATCACAGTGGGATTTGAACTTGAGGCCAAGGAGATGGATGGAATATCTCATGATATTTATATTGTCTTGATTTACACACCGGGTAAGGGAAATTCAGTGGCGAATGAATTAAGTTGAAAATCATATGCTCAAGTGTTGAAACAAGAATTGGACCAGTGGCAGTTGATGTCGGTTATAGCTGACATGTGGTTGGAATGTGAGGACCAGGCTGATAGAGAGGTCTTATATCTAGTATTGTTGATTCCTAACTTGTTTGTCCTACTTAAAGAGGATTTGATATATTATTCTGAGTGTGTGACCATGGGTTCAAGACTCAATGGTGGGGAGACCATTGAGGGGTAGAAACTGAATGGAGATTCAAATTTGTGTTTTAAGAATTAAATGGTGGTACCAGTAGCTTTTCATGAAGATATTCTCAGGGTGTATCAACATTTTAGGTGGGATGTTCATCCTAGAATTCAGAAAATGTATAAATCATGAAAGAACAGTTTTGGTGGGCTGGTATGAATATAAGAGTTCTTGAGTTTGTTTCAAGAAGCTTGACTTGCCAGCAGGACAAGGAAGAGCATCAGAGGATAGCGGGAATGTTATAGTATTTACCAATCCATATATGGAAGTGGGTTCAAATAGAGATGTAATTTGTCACAGTTATCTCAAGAATGGGCAGGAGGCATGATTCCATTTTAGTGAATGTGTATTGGCTAATGAAGTAATCCCATTACATTCCAATTTGTGAATCTCATGTTGTGGAGTATCTGTCCAAAATCTATATCTGGGAGGTGTTAAAGAGGCATGTTGTTCTAGTTTAGATCATATATGATAGATATTCGAGCTTTACATCTCATTTTTTTAAATCCCTATAGTAAGCCCTTGGAACTAAGTTGACCATGAGTACGGTGTATCACACTCAAACGGATGGTCAATCTAACAGGATGATACAAACTCTAAAGGATATGTTGCGGGATTGTGTCATGGATTTTTTTTGCTTGTGGGAGGATAAAATGTCATTGGATGCGATCCCGTACAACAAAAGTTATCATTAATCCATAAATATGGATCCGTTTGAAGCATTGTATGGGTGGTCGTGTCGTACTCCACTATAATGGGTTGAAACGGGTGAGTCCAAGATTGTTGGGACGAGCCTTATCCCAGAAAATATGGAGAAGATCATGATGATTAGGAAGAGAATGGAGACATCTCAAAGTCATCAGAAATCATATGCGGATCATCGATGATGGTTTTTGTCGTTCGGGGTGACTGGCCAAGTGTTCTTGAGGATCTATCCTTGTTTGGGACATCATCGATTTGTGAAGCAGGGAATGTTATCTCCAAGGTATATTGGACCTTTTGTGATTCTTTATAGGGTTGGTGTGGTGTCTTATCATTTGTATTTTCCACCTAGGATCAATGCGGTGCACAATGTGTTTCAGGTGTCATGGTTGAAAAAGTATCAGCCAGATCATGGCTATATGATTTGTTGGGATGATGTAAAGCTAGAACTGGATGCTTCATTGGTGCACATGCCAGTGCATGTTATGGATAGGAAAGTGATTGTTTTACGTGGTAAAAGAATCGGTTTATTTCGAGGATTGTGGGAACATGGTTATATTCAAGAGGAGACTCTGGAGCGGAAGAAAGAGATGGTCGAGCAGTGGCCCGAGCTCTTTGGGAAAAGGGCGGGTTCATTACTTTCTATGGATGGAAATTCCAATCATGGGGAGAATGTAGAACCTCAGTTTTAGGTATGTGGCCTTTTTTTATTCATTTTTATGTGTTTAAAGTGCATGGGATGAGTTGGCAAGAGGTTGGGAGAGTTTGGAATGGTTTTTAATGAGTTTGGAGGCATTTCTATGGAGGCACAATTTGAGCATGGCTAAGGGAAACTGTGCCGGTTCTCCCAGAAACCGTGAAGGGTAGGAAAATTGGCTTCACACAGCCTGCGCACGGTTTTCCAAACCGTGTGAGGAAACCGTGCAGAAAATTGTTCTCAAGGTAGTAGTGTGAACACGGTTAGCGCACGGTTTTCCAAACCATTCGGGCTACCCATGTAGCCACCGAAATGTATGGTTTTAAAACCCAAGGACACTTGGGCATGCCTAAATCCTCTATAAATTATCTCTCAATCTGAGCTCACTCATGTTATTTTTCATTCAATTGTTTGAGGGGATCTCACACTCGGTTTGGAAGCGTTTTGAAGAGGTTTCTTGGCATATTGAAGGTTGTTTCTCCCGGGTAAGTCTCTCCTCTTCGATTTTTGTTCTTTTCGTCAAGCTCTAAATCCATTTAATTCTTGGTATTCTTGATATATACTTTTTATGCATAGATATAGGGTTGTGTTTTCCTTGGATGATGATTTTAATGATTGTGAATGTTAGTGAAGGGTATCTATAAAGGTCTCGGTGGTGCGTTCTCTAGATTTGAGGCGCGGTTGACTGTGGGTCGATTTCTCAGGAACCCTAAAGGTATGTGGCTTTTCTCTCGACTCAACATGGTTAGAACTAGTGGTTATTTTTTACAATTATATTATGTGCTGAAAATTAGTTGTTATTTTCTATGAGGAATAGGTTAGAAATCACTTTGGAAATGTTTTGGGGATTTTAGGGGAAAATGGGGTTTTACGGTAAAATGCTATTTTTTTGGATTTTAAAATAGAGATTTTAAAATGGGTTGTTGGGATTGATTTTGGAAAATGGATGATGAAAAATGGTTTTCATAAAAGATGATGTTTTATTTAATGGTTGTTCATCCTGGAAAATGATTTTTCAATAAATGGGTGATTTATTGATGTGGATTGACATGCAATGGAATTGGTTGATTGCATAATGTTGTGACATTGATGTGTTATATTCTTGGTTGTTATAGGTTTAAATTTTTTATGGATGTGGGAGAGAAATATAACTATAAAAGGTGATGGATAGTGGTAATACGAACCACCATATAGGTAGTGGTCGGGACGTACCGCTAGTTGTGAATGGGGGAACGGGATGGATTAATGCTCCATTATTTTGGTTTTTTCATTATGAATATCTTTTCTAGGTGGAAATTTTTGTTATAATGTGTAATGATGAAATGGATTGTGGCATGTTTGTTTGCTTTTCTTGTGGTTGTGTGGTTTGGGTGATATGGCTTGGTAAGGGTGTGTATGGATTATAGAAATGGTTTCACTTTTGATAGTTTTATATAAACTATTTTATTTAAATTTGATAATGGTTTAACCATAGTGGTGTGTGTAGGGAATTCATTTGTTGAAAACCTAATGTGTTTTCATACTCACCACTTTCTTTGGAAAATTGTTGTCTTTGAAGATTTTGTGTACCGTGACGTTGTCATAGGTAAGGAATCACCCTCCTTTAGTGGTGCATTATGATGTCTTGGTGGAGAATGGAACATGGATCTTGGTGTGGAGCCATGGCGTGTTTCTGGGATTATTATCGGTCTTCAGATTAGTCTTCCACATAGTACTCTGATATGGTTCTAGTAGTATTGGTTTCAGTTTGTATTGTGGAACAACATGGTTGTCTTTTGGGAATACATGCTTGAATGATTTAATTTACATGCATCATATAGTAGTTGATAGTGGATGGGTTGGTCATTTTTTTCTTAAGGGAAAATTGTTCCCAAATTTTTTCTCGAAGCCCTCGGCATTTATTTCCTGTCTTTGGCACCTTGGGATCATCGCTTAAGGATAAGAAGCCCTCACCGCATCCTCAATCCAATGAGATAGGGGTGGGGTGTTACAACTTTTCTCTTTTACAATGAAGAATTCAACTATATTTTTTCTATTTACAAATGAATTGTTGGATTAATTTTGGTTATTTATTATTATTTTATTGTTATATTCATGGTTTATTCATTATATCACATGATTATGTTTTCTTGTAAATTGTAATTCCTCCTATTTTCAGATTTTTATTCCCTTGGGGAATGTTTCCAAATTGGATTTTACTGGGGGTGGGAATCAGGGGTTATTATCCCCTTTTCATGACTTCTATCCTAAAAGGGGTATATCTAGAGGGAGGGGCCATGATATAATGGCATTAGAGACAATCGGTGAGAGATATGATGATTTTTGAAGTTGTGTAAAATGAATATTGAAAAATGTGTTATGGAAATAGTGATAGTTGACTTTGGTACTAGAAATAGAAATGAGAGTCTAGCAAGGACAATGTATTTTACGGCGCCATGATCCAATGCATGAAATTTTACCATATTGAATGGCTATTTGAGGTGGACTTGTATGTGGGGTAGAGACATAGAATTTTTTCATAGATCATAATGACTAGGATCCTTTTTTATTTGGGTTGTTATATGTATGTTAAAATGGTGAAAATGAATGGAAATAAATCCAAATAAAAATACATACTATCGAGCCTATGAAATCTATTTTTATCCTTCATCTATGGCTCTTTGTCATCATATGTGTGTGTCTAATGTATCGATGTTTTAGTTTTACAACCCATATTATCACTCAAGGGTCTATCCAGGTGAGGATGAGGATCGATGGAGAGAATGTTGAGTGATTTTTATCTATAGGCATTGGAGAATTATGAATATATCATTTCTGATATATAAAAAAGTGTTAATTAGATGATATTTAATTACATTTGGTTTGATTAGAGCCTTTATGGAGTACATGGTCACATTGGCTCTTAGTTAGATGCAAGGAGTTTCATGTCAGTTGGGGACATTTTTCCTTTGTAATTAGAAGGAGATATATGTGTCATGGGACTAATTCAAGGAGTTAAAATTTGAGTTTCTCTCATTGAACCTGAAAGATGAAAATATTCTAGAGATACTCTTCCTTCAGATTGGTGGTATTTTATTGTAGGATCTTGTGATTAAAATCATGGATCAATTTTTATTTGTTCTAGACCTTTATGTAGTTGAGTAGTCCCAATTCAAGCGACATGAGGATTCACTCGATCCTTTAATTATGTTTGCAGTTACACCTTTTTCTTTTCCAATGTACCTGGAAGTAAAAAATATGGTTTAGATGATTGACCAGATTCACTCATGGGGAGGTTCTCTGCAAGAGGTGTAGAAACTAGGTTCTATAATAAGAAGTGTTATCCGTAGATAGCATAAATTGATAGGGACTTTGAGGGTTCGAATATCTAGGATTAATCCTTGGCTCCTTCCCATTCAAACTCCTGGTTTTTTTACATTTCATATAGGCTTGGGGATGATGTTTTTCATCTATGGAATTTGCAGTCATCTTAAGTACCATATCCCTGTTTCTAGTCATGAACAATTAGGCTGAGGTGGACAGGTTCTGCATTAGCCTCAACTATTGTTACCAGTGAGGCCATTCTAGTAGTAGGGGCAGTATGATTATGGTTCTTCTAAGGCATATAGAGCATGTATAATCCCAACACAATATGGTCCTCACAATTAGGGATCTTGACTCACTGGTGGTTGAGGAAGAGTCATCAATAGATTGGTATGGGAGTTGGACGTGGTCAGTTGAACATAGTTAAGGCAATAGTTCCGGAGGGGCCAAAGATATTTATTGGTGGGTTATGTTTTGTAGAACTATTCTATTTTCTTTATTAAATTCATAATCTTGTTTCTCATTTTTTTGAACCACACTTGTCTGTACTTTAGGACTAGATTCAGAGAGGCTTTTCATGCCACTTGGGTTGACTATTGTATTTGAAGTCTAGACCAGCCTGTTCGATGTGTCTCAGGTGTGTAGATTGATAATGGAAATACATCAATCCCATGGGGATCATTTCAATCTAAAATTTAATTTATTCAGATTTATACTTGAAATTGAATGGTTGTATTCTAATGGTTATTTCATCTATTTCATTCTAATGAGAATTCTATTCTATTATTTGGATGGCTAGTGTGTGGTTTTCATTGGTAAGTTGATTTATCATGAGGGAAGTCATCACATGGATCCTTGTCCTTCCTTGTTTGATAATTTTTAAGTGTAATCAGTGAAATCATGGATATTAGAGGTGCATGGGACATTAGGGAGTTATTGTACATTTTCATTGAGGGGGTTGTAGTACTAACCCCTCAAAGAAATGTGTATATTTTGATAAAATTAAAGCTCAATAATACTCTGATTGAGATTTTAACTTATCAGATGGCACCATTAGAGTTGTGGGAGTTGAGGATCTAGTTTGATGATCTGATGGCGAGAGTATTCATTCAACCTACTGTGTCACCATGGGGTTCTATAATGTTAGTCACAAAAAATTTGGATGATAGTCTAAGGTTGTTTATAGACTACCATATATTGAATAAGGTGACAATAAAAAATAGTCACCCACATGAAAGTGTCAATGATTTTTTTAACTAGCTGAGAGGGGTGAGTATGATTTCAATGGTTATCCTATAGTCTAGATATTACTATTTATGTGTGAATAAGGTTGATATCTCAAAGAAATTATTTAGATGAATGTATGGGGACTTTGAGAATTTTTTCAGGTTGTTTGGTGTTATGAATGAACATGGTGTGTTCATGTGGTTCATATACTCCTTGTTCTGTGAGTTCTAGGACTAGTTCATCATTGAGTTAATCGATGATATATTAACATATTGAATGTCATAGGAGGTGCAAGTAGAGAATCTCATAGCTGTCTTTCAGGGTTAAAAGCCACAAGATCAATTAAAAGTATTCCAAGTGTATGTTTTCGAAAAAATAATTCCATTTAATTAGGCATGTTGTGTATCAATAGGGTGTGTTTGTTGACCCAAATAAGGATGATGTATTTGTATCTTGGGAAGAACTCATGAATGTTCCAGAATATCATAGCATCCTTTGTCTCGTAGGCTATTATATGAGGTTTGTACACATCCTTTATTGAGTTTCAGCCCCATTGACGTCTTTGAACAAGATGGTTAAAGAATTCATGTAGACTAGTACGTTTCTAGAAACATTCTATTATATGGTTGGGGAATTGGTCATCACTCAGGTGTTCTGGTTTTTAAAGGAAGGGGTTATGATTGAAGAGTTTTTTGATGATTTCCATCTATACAAGGTATGTGTTTTGATGCCATGGACGATGATTTTCTCTTTTTGGGGTAGCTCATTGAAACCCCTTGAATGCATCAATTCCACCTGTCACTTGAATCTAGAAGCATTTTCGTTTTCATTAATGTGTTGGTGGGGTTAACTCAATCTGGATCTCATTTTGGTAATCATAGATGACAACCGGTTGAGTTAAATCTTTTCAATGTGTGATTTGAACATGAAATTGTAGAGGTGGATGGAGGTCCATAAGAATTATGATTATGAAATCACTTACACCTTGGATAAGAGGAATTTGTTGTATAATACATTGAGGATGAAGTCAAGGAAGGGTGTTCTTTAGAAGTCTAGTGATACATGGAGTGAACTGGAGGAGTTCGAATCCATGAACAGAAATTGTGTAGAGGATGGTGTTAAAGGATTATTTTTTCAATTTATATTTCAGTATTTTCTAATGTGGTAGTTGGAGGAGTTTTAGGTGGAATAACTAGAGGTAGATATGATGCATGATCATTTTTTCCATGGTGATGCTCTGATGTTATGGTCGAATGATATATATTGAAAATGTTGTACTTTCATGGAATGTTTTTTGTTCTGGTAGTGATATAAAAGGTATTTCTTCAAGTCTTATATATCTTACCATTTACAGAATGAAAAACCCCAATCTTCTATGATACGCTTCTCTTTGAGTAATACAATAACATGTGCTTTATGTAGCTTTGAGTAATAGCACATCCCGACCAATCAAACAAGCCATTTAAAAAGTAGTTATGAATAGTAATACCGAATTTTTGAAACATTATAAATTTAATTTCTCAAAATGGACTTATTTTTTGGTTTCATAATATCAAAATTAGTTTATTGTGAATTTTTTGTAATTTTCTGATAACTATCATATTTTGACAAATAGTGAAAATGCTAAATGTTAATTTAAAAAAACTATTTATAATTAAAATAATTTATAGTGTTAAATTATACATTTTATAGGTTTTAAAGTATCATTTGATTATTATTTTTTCATTTAATATAATTTAGATCATTATATTTAATTTCACATTTAAATTTTATATAAAAACAACTCAATCATTTAAATGTTTTTACTTCTTAAAAATGTGTTTTTTGGTTTTAACAATGGGAATTAATATTATATTAATTAATAAAAATTCTATATATTTTGAATTTGGAAAATTGGATTCCATATTTGGTATCATAAGTTCCAAATCGGGTAAATATGTACTGTTTATTTTTTGGACATTATGAATAGTTACATATGTAATTGTTTTATTTACCATAGTTAAAGGGTAAATCTGTTAAATAAGGGTAGAAATAATATTATAATAATATTAAACTACCCTAACACATGGCCTAATATTATTTCAAGATATATTCCCAACCATGGGATTCCTTGCGTCGATTTTGGGATCCCATTTTGCAACATGGATGTGAAAATTACATTTTGTAAGAATTAATTTAAAGTTTGGAAAAATATAACATAAACATTTATATTTCACTAAATAAAATTTTATAGTAGGTTATATAATTTATCTTCTAAACTATAAATAGTAATTATAAAGATAAAAATATTTACTTCATCATTATATTTTATTTAAAATTTTTAAAAATAATATTTATTTATTTATTTATGACATAATAACGATATTGTATTTTCTTTGTTAATAAACGAATCAAATAAATGATATTATAAATATTAAAATAAATATAATTTGAATTTTTTGATGAAATAAATGAATTTTCTAGGTGATTATTACATTTTAGGGTTTATTCAATGTATTTTTTCGATGTCATTATGTAGTTATGACTTTCAAAAAAACAAATACTAAATAGTGTCAAAATTGACATAAATGGGTTCTTAAAATAAACACTAATTTATTAAAGGATATATGATTCCTAAAAATCTATTATTCAGAAAAATGAATTAGATGATGTTATATTTGTCATTAATTAACCAATTAATTTTTAATGGCATTTTATTGTAACTATATTAATCCTGTAATATTATAATATACGAGGACATGATAAAAGTTAAACTATTTAACTAATAGTTAAATCTAAAAGTTAATGTTAATATGGTGACCTAAAATTTTTAAAAACCTGTTGGTTGAGAGTATTTATACCCATACCAACCATATCCTAGAAATAAGTTCATTTTTATCTATTATAATCCTAATATGATTTTATAATAAATTAATTTTTCAGGCTCTTCGTAAAGTGCCCCTCACATATCTTATAAAAGAGAACACCCCCTTCTCTCAAAGTCACACCTCAAAAGTCATATTTATCTGCCAAAACCTTCCCAAATATCCTCCCAACTACCCTAAAATCATCATAGAAGTATTAAATTGGTAATAAAGGTACCCTATTGTGACATTTTTTTCAAATCAAAAGGAATCACCTGAAGAAGATGTAATTATTTCATCACCTCTTTAAAAGTTCTTGTTTTCATCCACTTCATCTTTTGTTGTTGTTTACATTACAAAATAATAACTCCAGTTAATTCAACATAAAATGATTCTATTATAAATATGGTATAACCATATTATTTATTATATCCATCCTATGAATGACAAAGTCACCATATGTACATACAAACTACTTATCATCTCCATGTTATGGTGTAGTTTTTTATTCAACACATAATTATTTAGATGGCCATAATAATTAATATAATTTATTTAAATAATAAATATAACATTTTAGTTATTCATTATATATAATATACAATCAAATTACATATGATTTCACCCTCAGTAGAATGATATAATCACTTGAGCTTACGTACGACTTAGAGTTTCAATGACACGATGAGATTTAATTCCCCGTTGTAATCATTCCAGAATAATATTAATTTGATGATTAAAAAATAATATAATGATATTAATATAATTATATATATGAATCAAATATATCGTATCCATAAAAACATGTCTTATGTAAGAAATCATATAAAGAAGAACGAATCAATTAACACCCGAAGCAATGATACTACTGAAATATGATTATAAAAGAAATATTAGAGGATCATAAAAGATATCATATATATGTATGTGTTTCTTGTATAATTCCATAAAAATTATTTAACTATTATAAACGAGGTTAAAATAACCTAAAGTAAGAAAAAGTAAAAGCTAATGGTTTATTTTTCGATCCCTTTATTATACAAGGTTGTTTATATGTAAGTATCTACTAGGAATTCTTTATCATTCACATTCGTGTTTCCTAAAAATGTATTTAAAAACATTTTTACTATTTCATAGACTGTGGGTTAAAGTTATTTATAACGTTTTTTTTAAATGGTTATAAAATGATTTGAAAGGAATCTTTCTGACGTTCTCTGAAGAATGTAATTTATGACCTTTTCTAAAAATTGATGAAAAATGTTTTTTTAACTGCTACGGTAGATGCTGTTTTTTTCCACCGTTATAACACCGTTGAAGCATCCCTTACAATAATATACGAATATTTTCAAAATAAATGATTTTATTTATTCTTATGACACTTTTAAATGATTTCAAATTAGAAGGAGATATATCTCTCAAATATTTTTTTGATTGATTTCATTCATGCAAACATCTATTTTTGGATTTTATGTTTAATTGAAATTGATTTATTAGGATAAAATATTCTATGTTGTATTTACAAATTTAGGAAATGTTTTTCTACGGATTTTCTATTTTTATTTCATTCATGGTTTATGGTTAATGTATTAATATTTCGATTGTTAGTTTAATTCGAATGTTTATGTTATATATCGCCATTTTCATATGAGGTATGAATTGGATATTGTAAGGGATGGTCGATGCCCGTTATAGCCCCTGGATGAATCAGTATGTATCATGACACAAACAAGTGTCTTGAAATAAGGCCATTAAAATATTTTTATTTTTAGTCTTGGCACGAGTCCATAACTATATGGTTATGATATATGACATTTTTCAATCTGTCAATATGAGATTACCATTTGATATTAAATGTGATTAAACTAGTAGAATATCCATGTGAACATGTAAATGGGATTATTTCATTTTTCTTTACTATATTAGGATGAATTTTATGTTTAAAATTATTGTGTTTGAGTCTTATAAATTGGAATAAATGTTTATGGTTATTTATGCTAGTCTAGGTTTTATTGATATCCTTACTAAGAAACTAAGATCACCCCTTTCTTATGTTTTATTTTCCCCAAGTTGTGAAAAATTATATTATGACCGACCTGCAGGGATGGGATAAAGAATATGAGTTGGTTTAATGTAGAAAAAATTTTTCTTTCTAATTTCATAATGTAATTTGAAACTTATGAATGTATCTACTACTTCCAAATCTACTAAACTGATCATTCTTTTGGGATTTGATCTCTTTTGATCATGCTATTTTTATATAATAATGCATTGACTCTGGGTAACTAGGGATGGGGTGTCACAGTTTGTACCAGAGGATGTTTATTAAAAACCGTTGAATCTAGATAAAGAAAAACTCTGATTATAGAACATTACACAATGATAGACTTTGAGGATTAGCATAGAAGAACATCCAAATTTTTTTGTTAATATAGATATTCTGTGGATTTTCCAACCAATACATCCTTGTCTGTATACTACAAGTAGATGTGGTTTTGACATTGATATACCTAGCGGTGAAAACTCTTAAAAAGTGTTTCGGGCTTGACCCAGGGTATCCCGGTACACGGCATCCGGCCTTACTACGCACATGGTAGTACACTCATGGGTGATATTCTTAGGATAATTAAAATTTTATTTACAATACATTATAATTGATTTATGAGTAAATACGTCCTCTAGGAAAACTTTTTAATTATTATGGAAAATATGCATATATTGTTCAATTTATGTAATGTATTTTACCAGTTTGGAATTATTCATTGTGATTCATAAACTAATCAATTGAATTCCATTGTTTATAAGTAGCGCCTAATTGATGGAATGACAAACATATCAATTCACGTAATCCATGTAGGTATTTCCCTCTTATTTGAGATAATTATAGTGGATCTGGTGATGCAGCTTATGCTGATCAACTTATATCCATGCTGGGAAAGCTCATTCAGGTTAAAAAAATTAGCCTTACCCGTATGGAGAAACCTGATTCACAATGAAGTGGATCAATGTTAGACTACTTCATGGGGAAAAAACACCAACATTCAATGGGACTAAAAATCCATTTGTATCTTAGCAATGGATCAGTTCCTTAGTTAAAATATATCTTCCTTTGGGGAGTAGCAAATAGGGAAAGGTTATCATGGAAGTTTATCACCACTCAGGAAATGCAGATCAATGGTGATCATTAATTCATAACACAAATGAAGATGAATAAGTATCAATTATGTAACAGAGGGAGTTTAAATAGATTTTCATAGAGAAATAAATTCCTCTTGAAGATTGAGATTATATTGAAAGGCAATACTTGTGTATGTTGAAAAACATTATAAGAATGTCACAAAGTAGGAGATGAACATTACAAGGTTAGCGAGGCATGCTACAGATTAAATATATAACCCACAAAGTTAGACAGATTGATTATTTTATGGGTTAAAACCATTTCACCATCGAGAAATAGACTCACAATCCTTCTAATCGTACAGAGATATTGTATCATGTGATATCAAAATACAAAAGGAATATTCTAAGTCTTTCAAATTTAATGGAAAGAAAGAGAAGAAGAGTTTTGTTGAAAACTGTAGAAAATGAAATAAGGGGAAGAAGGGAATTTTTTTACTTCCATCCTACAGTAAATGTGAGAAGAAACACCTCGATACTTTCCTAAAGGGAATGTGAGTCTATTACAAGTGTATAGAAAAAGGGCACCAAGATCATGTTTTCAATTGGAAGAAAGAGGCTATTGATGTTCTATAATAAAATTGTAATTTAATGGGGCATTATGAAAATTAATTTCCTATGCTTCAAAGAAAAAATACCACAAACAATTCATGGGATAAAGGCCAATATTATGCGATCACAACTGCTGAGGTTGATGCTCTGAATGACATGGTGGACGATACATTAATTGTTTCCTCAAAATTTTCCAATGCTTAATTGGATTATTGATAATCACATTCTTTCATATCATCCATGTTTTCCCTGAAAATTAGATTTTTCCAATTTGACTTTACACGGGAGTTATTAGTAAAAACTACAAAGTAAAGTATCATAGAAACAATGTTTTATCAATCTATTATAATTACGGCATATAAACATTCTTTATCTGCAAACCATATTGTCATACTCGTGATTAAATTTGACATAATCCTCAGTATGGATTGGATTTCAGACCATGATGCGAATATTTATCATAAGAAGAAGGATGTTACAATATCTTTTGATGATATGGAGTTCCTTATCATTAGAGTAGAAACATCACCATATGATTATTATCTAGACCCCAGGTAGATCTACTAAATTCAATTATTGGCGAGGAAGTGAGTAAAATAACTATGGGTGTGGAATGAATGTAAAAATATAGGATGTATTTATTGTGCATGAATATTTTGTCATGTTTTCATAATATTTACCTGGACATCCATGAGAATGAGAAATTTAGTTTTTCAATGACTTCATTCATGGTTCAAGGCCCACATTGAAAACACCTTATAGAATGACCACTGTGGAATTATTGGAACTAAATAAACAACTAGAGTATTTGAGTAATAAAGGATTTATTTGACCTTTTATTTATACATGGCGATCCCATTTTCTTTTTTTAGAAGAAGGATGGATCTATGAAGTTGATCATTATCTACAGGGAAATCAATGCATTAAAAATAAAGAAAAAGTATCCCCAACTTCTCCTTGATGATTTATTTGATCAAATTCACAGAGCTCATTATTTTTCAACGATTGAACATCGATCGAGATACTATCAGTTGTGCATGTAGAAGGATCACATTCTATATAAAGAATTTCTATTTAGGTGTGGGATTTATGAATTTACAGTAATTCCTTTTTGTCTGACTAATGAACCCTATGTTTTCCTGGATATAATGAGTTTATTTTTCAAGGAATATCTTGATGAAAATGTAGTGGTATTTATTTATTATATCTTCTTAGACTCCAAAACATATTAATATATTTCAAATAATTTGAAAACTATTATGAAAACTCTTAAAAGAAATGAACTATATGGGATGTTTATGAATTTTGAATAAAGGAATCCGGAAATGTTTTTCTTGTTGATATTGTCTATAAGGATGGAATCTCTTTTGATCCTTAAAAAAATGAAATCCAATAATGGATAACACCAATGAGTATAGATGAGGTACATAGTTTTATTGGTTTAATAGTATATTAACGGAATTTTATCTTAACTTTTTCCAAATTTTGATAAGCCAATAACCAATATCACATGGGAAGGGGTTAAATTTTTTTGAACAAAAGAGTGTTAATAATGTTCTAAATAATTGAAGAGAATATTAGTAAATGATTTTATCATGAGTATGCCATCTTGGAAGTATGGATTTGTAATTTATATTGATGCATCAAAGAAAGGACTTGGTTGTGTCCTCATGAATAAAGATAGATTAATTGCCTAAGAATTACAAAAGCTAAAAATTCAGGAATAAAACTATCTTAATCATGATCATGAGTCAGCATCTATAATATTTTATCTAAAGATACGTAGAAAATATATATATGGTGAAATTATTAGATATATACTGATCACAATAGTTTGAAGTATATTTTCTCACAGAATGAACTCAACCTGTAGAAAAGTTGATGTATTGAACTAATAATGGATCCTGATTTCACAATATCGTACCACCCGAGGATGGAAAATAAGGTGGTAGATACTTTGACCAAAAAGGATCATGAATTTATGAAAGAGATGAGAGTTGAATAGGTTCCCATGTTCATGGATCTATAAAATATGGATATGTTAAAAATCATTGAATGTGAAACATCAATACATTTTCAACAGATTTCCAAACTGTCTTTACTATAAAGGATAAGTGTTTTCAAAATGGAGATGAGGATCATCAATAGAAAATTAATGATATTAATGATGATAGATTTATTGACATCATATATGAAGATGAAATTTTGAATTTTGGGGAGCGGATTTTTGTTCCTGATATACTTGCTATAAAAAGGGAATTTCTAGATGATTCTCTTACCTCCAATTTCCTTATAAACCATGGTAGCTCTAAGATGTATAGATATTTGAAGGAAAATTTTTTGTGGGAAAAAATGATGTGGGAGATTTCTGATTGTGTTTTAAGATGTATGGTATGTAAACAAGTTAAGGCTGGAAGACAACATCCAAGAGGAGTCATGAAACCTCTTCCCATACCTGAGTGGATATGGGATGATATTACGATGGAAATTATAACGGGGCAACCAAAGACTTCTAAGAGGAATAATTCAATATGGTTCATTATCAATCATCGTACCAAGTCAACACATTTTCATTCTATAAGAGAAGATTTAACAATTGAACATTTTGAATGACTAAATATTAATGATGTTTTATGACTTTATGGTATACCCCTATCGATTGTTTCTAATCATGATCCCCTTTTTAAATCAATATTCTGGAAAATACTTTAGAAATCCCTAGGTACTGAACTTCATTAGATATCTACCTACCACCATCAAACTGATGTAAAATTAGAACAAACAATTCAATCCTTAGAATATATGTTGATAATAATATCACTACAATTTCATGGTATGTGGGATCATTAATTACCACGGGTAGAATTTTCCTATAATAATTGCTACGATTCTAGTTTTTAGATGGCACCATATGATGAGTTATATGGATAGAGATGTCACGCACCATCTTGTTTGGATGATTTGGGTGAATGAAAATTCATAGGACCTGAAATTTGTTAGGAAACAATTGAAAAGGAGAAAATTATCCAAACCCACATCAAAGAAACTCAAATAAGGAAAAACATTTATGTCCATAACTGAAGGAACAATTTGGAAGTTCAAGTGGGAGATCACATTTTCATAAATGTATCTCCACGGAAACATGTTATATGATTCGGTAAAAAGGTTAAATTAACTCCTAGGTACATTGGAATTATTTATATTTTAGAATGAATTGGATTTTAGCTTACCATTTGGAAAAGCCGCCAAGTCTCTCCAAAGATCAGGATGCACTCCACATATCACTGTTGAGAAAATACATGCCATAACCAACACATGTACTCACCTTTGATGAAATTTTACTAGAACCTGATATCTCTTATTGTGAAGACCTTGTTAGAATTCAAGATACCGGATAACATGTGTTGAGAAACTGGACGACTCGTCTGGTAAATGTTCTTTGGAGAAACAATAACATGGAAGAGGCAATGTGAGAACTGGGGGAACATATGATAAATATCCACATGAATATTTTTATGCAGTAATATTCTAGGAATTTTAGGAAACAATTATGTGAAGGATGGAATAAGGTAACACCCGAGGCTTCCACGATATTCTTCTCTTTAAATAATAAAATATCATGCATTTTATGCAACTCTGAGTTCTATCACATCCCATCCAATCAAACTAGCCATTTAAAAAGAGATTATGAATATTAATATCCAATATTTAAAACATTATAAATTATATATTTCAAAATCCACTTTGTTTTTGGATTCGTAATATCGAAAATATCTTAGGGTGATTTTTTGGTAATTTTCTGATAAATTTCATATTCTTTTAAATAGTGAAAATGCTAAATTATAATTTAAAAACAAATTTTAAATCAAAATAATTTATAATACTATATTTTAACATTGAGTGTTTTTAATGTATCATTATATTATATTTTACTCATTTAATATAATTTAGTCTATTGGATATAATTTCACATTTAAATTTTACATAAACACATGTCAATATTTTGATATTTTGTATTTTTTAAATAGACATTTATTGGATTTGATTACCAGACATAATTTTAAATTAATCACTCCAACTGATGTGTTTTTAATTTTGAAAATCAGATTCCATATTTTGAATCAGATGGTAGAAATTTTGTAAATAATTACCTTTTATTTTTTGGAAACTATAAATAGTAACATCAGTAATTATTTTATTTACCATGGTTAAAGGGTAAATATGATAAATATTGGAAGAAAATATATTATAATAACATTAAACAACCCTAACACATGTCTTAATATTATTGGATTAGATATTTACTACAATGTAATTCCTTCAGTATATTTTGGGACCCCATGGAGCCACATAGATCATAAAATTACATTTTATCAGAATTAATTTTATGTATAGAAAAATATAACAAAAACATTTTTCTTTCACTATAAATATTTTTATATGAGGTTATATAATTTATATCTTTAACTACATGTAGTAATTATCAAGAAAAATTAATTTCCTACATCATGATATTATATTTATAATATTTAGAGATAAAATAATTATATTTATTTGTGACACAATAATAATGAAGTGTTTTCATTATTAATGAAAGAATTAAATAAATGATATTATTAATATTAAAATAAACAATATTTTAATGATTTGAATCCATAAAAGAATTTATAGGTTTATATGACATATTATGGTTGAATCAATTTATTTTTGTTGAATTAATCATGTTCTGATGATTTTCACAAAAACCAAATACTAAATAATGTCAAAATCGAAATAAATGATTTTTTAAAACAAATAACACTCCATTAAATTATATATTATTTATAAAATTATGAGATTAGTTAAAAGGACATATATATTGTTATATATTTCATTAATGAAACACTAGATTTTTTCTTGTCATTTTATTTTAATTATATTAGCTATGTAATAACAAAATATAATAGGACATGGTAAAAGTTAAACTATTTGACTAAGAGTTATATCTAAAAGGTACAGTTTATATGGTGACCTAAAAGTGTCAAAACCCTATTAGTTGGGAGTATATCTACCCATCAATGCTTTATTATCTAAATAAATCCATTTGGAGATATTAGAAGCCTAAAATGTTTTCATAATAAATCAATATTTCAAACTCTTCCTAAAGTGACCCTCACCTCTTTTATAAAAGTGTACTTAGACTTATATCATATTCACACCTCCAAATCCATTTTTCTCAGCCAAAAACTACCAAAATACCCTCACAACTACACTTAATTCATCCTATAGGGCTTAATTTTTTCATAAAGGCAACATATGGAGACATTTTTATCAAATTAAAATGATGAACCCGATGAAGAAGTAATTATGTCATCACCTCTTTCAATGTTCATTTCTTCTTCCACATCCTCTTTCATCATTGTTTCCAGACAAAATAAATGACTCTCGTACCATCAACATACTATGATGTTATAATAAAAATGTTACAACCATATTCATTATTAAATCCATCCTATGAATGACAATGTTATCATATGTGCGTACGTACGGCTTATAGTCTCCACGTCGTGGTGTTGTTTTTTTCAAAACATAATTATTTGGATGGATATAATAATGAGTATAATTGATGTAAATAAAATATATAACATTATAATTATTCATTATATATAATATAAAATTCAATTACATATTATTTCACTATCAATAGAATGATATTGTCGCTCGTGCGTACGTATGGCTTATCACCTCCAGGACGTGATGCGATTTCGTTTCCCATCAAAATAATTAAAGGATAATTATTATTTTTTGATTAAAAAATAATATTTAAGAACTCACTATCATTTTGTACCTGAATAAAATACATACTAACCATAACAAACATGACTAACCTAACAAATCATATAAATGAAAATGAATTAGTTAACACCCAGTACAATTATAGTATTGAAATATTATTAACAAATAAATATTAGAGGATCATATATGATATCATAGTTTTGTGTGTGGTTCTTATATAATTTAATAAAATGTTTAAACTGTTATACAGTATGTTAACATCCCCTCTACAAAGTAAAATTGCAATTTAATGGTTAATTTTACAATCTATTTATTAACCGAGGTTGTTTAAATATATACTGGGGTATCTATATCATTGACATATGTGTTTCATAAAAATGTATTTCAAAACATTTTTACTATTTCCTATACCATGGGTTTATGTCATTTATTCAATTGTTTTAATTTTAATAAAAAAATTTGAACGAACTCATTCCATTGTTTTTTGAACAATTTAGATTATCTCCACTTCAAAAAATTAAGGAAATAATTTTTTTTATCTTATAAAGAGGATGTGGATACATTCCACTGTTATAACACATTACAAGATTATTTTAATAAATTAAAAATAATTTTTTTATTATGTTACTTTTAAATGATTTCAAATTCGAAAGAGATATTTCTCTCAAATAGTTTTTTTGGATTGATTTAAAATATGTCAACATATATTATTGGATTTTATGTTTAATGGATGTTGATTTATTATGATACAATATTCAATGTTGTATTGATAGTTTTATGAGATGTTCGACGGTGTATGTTCTTAGTTTATGGTTAATGTAATTATATTTATTTTTTTATTTTAATACGAATGTTTATGTAATGTTTAACCCTTTTCATATGAGGAATTCATTGGATGTAATAAGTGAAGGACGAGGCCCACTATAGCCCCTCAAGGCATAAGTAGGTCTCATTAAACAATCCAGTATCATGGCATAAGTAATTTTTAATATTTTTATTTGTAGTCTTGGCATGAGTCCTTGACAATGTGGTTATGAGGCCCGATATTATTCATTCCATCATTATGAGGTTATTTTTTGATATTACATGTGATTATTAGACTAGTAGAATATCCATGTGTATAAGTAAATGGAATTATTTGATTTAAATTTACTATATTATGCTGAGATTTGATTTTTAATGACTTTTGTTTTAGTATTATACATTGGATTAAATGTTTTTTATTAGTTATGATAGTTTCGATATATTATTATCTTTACTTAGCATCTTATCTCACCCCATTCATATGTTTTATTTTTTCATGTATTCTAAAAAGTACATTATAACTGACCTATAGGCATAGGATATGGAATATGATAGTTTTCAATGGATTCCCAATGTTAATTTTTCCTTTCATAATGTAAGGTGAAACTTCTGTATGTATCTAGTGCTTCCAAGGATTCCAAACTGATCAGTCATTCGAGACATGATCTCTTGTGATCATGCCAATGTTATGTAATATTGCACAAAAACAGGGTAACATGGTCGAGGGGCTACACAGTATACCATAGGAACATCTAAGATGTACCACAACCTGAGGAACATGTTTTGGTGGGCTTGGATTAAACAAGGTGTGGTGGAGTCTATGGTGAGGTGTCTGGATTTCTAGGACATAAAATATTTGTATTGTGTTCCTATTATTTTTTCATGCCATGGATGTTTCTATGTAGAAATCATATGAAACATTAATAAAATTCTTCACAGGTATTCCTATAGATCTTAGTGGTTTTGATGCTATATGGATAATCATGGATTAATTAACAAAATCATCCCCCTTCTTCAAGAACATGAGTGTGGCATAGTTGATTTTCATAAGGAGGCATGCAGACAATGTTGGGTGGTATCATGATGTTATGAGGGATATTTTATCATGTTGGGATACTTTGTTTTCCGTGAGAGACATGATGAGATTACTTCATGCTTTTGGCACTCAGTTATGCCCCCAATCTACTTTACACACTCAGGCAGATAGGAAAACAGAGAAAACTATCCTGGTAATATTGTATATTCAATGAACATCCATCTTAAAAATAGCTGGATCCTAGGTAGGATATAAGCACTAGGATGAATTTTCGTATAATAATAATTATCTGTATTCTATAGGAATGGATCAGTTTGACGCTATGTGTGGATGATATCTTAATTATCTAATATATTAGACATATGTTGGGGTGGAAATAGATCTTGTTCTGGAATTTGGGAAAATAAAAAAATAGAACGATTAATAGGTTCAAAAGAGGATAAAAGCATCAACGGACTAGAAGAAGACTTATGGTGATCATAGAATTAGGCCATTTGAATTCATTGTGGAATACCACCTGTTCCTAAAGGATCCCCTCAGTGTAGGAAGAAGATGTTCAGAAAAGGATGCAAGATCTTTCACCAGTTTTAGGACCCTTTGAGGTGTGGGGGTGATTTGGTGATGTGGAATATTGGTTTGAATTGACACTACAACTAGGGAGAATCCATAATGTCATCCACGCTTCTCAGATTTGTCAGTATCTCTATCATGACGCCCATGTCATTGACTGGGAGAATTGGATATCGAAGGTGAAACAACATTTCTAGAGAATCCACTATAGATCCAAGACAATCAGGTTAATTTTATTATATTATAGACCATACCATGGGTTCGTGTGTTATGGAGGCATGTTATCCTAGGATATTGTACTTGGGATCTGGACATGATGATGTGATCCAATTACATGGAGTTATTTTTATTTTTCCTTTATATATTTTTTCTTGTACTATTCTGTTCGTAACATGGTGTTCAATGATATATGGTTTTTCCCCTTGGAGTGATGTGTATTTTGTGATGTATAATATAGTGCTAACATATGAAAAAAGGGATAACCAAATTCCACATCCACATGAATTATCTGTGATGTGATTAACCCCATGAGGGGGATTCATTTCCACAATGAGTAGTCAATATCTTTATAAGGATTTAATTTCAGGATTCTATTGTTCAAGATATTGTGGTTCATTGGATTTAGTGTTGTTGGTTTACACTGTGAAGATGATAAGATGGATTTTCAACGGCTAAGTAGAAATTATGTTGTGTGAGAGGAGGTTTCTTGTGGTTGTGTAGTGTTTTTTGTGGTACAACCATGATAATATGGTCTGGTTTTAAGATTTCGGTGGAGGTATTCCGGGTAAATTATATTTCCATTCATGATATCAAAATAACACAAGGTTGTTTATTATTGAATGTTGGCATTTTTGTTTCCTGGAAATGTTTCATGTCTGAAAATATCATTGAGAGATATATCATGGGAAGGTTTTTTGAACACTTCATCTCTTTGCATCCTAGTTTGTTTTGAATTATCATGGGAGAGAAATGAATAATATTTATTTGATTTAAGGCGACAGTACTTCAAGTCCATTACTGTATGTGAAATGTTGTTTTTGAGTTGTTGGGGGTTGTATGACCTATTTTTGGTATAGGTGGGCCATTAAAATTATTACTAATTTATTTAGGATGAAAATTTTTCATATATCTAATGGCATATACTGCTAGTGGAAGATAACAATTTTCATATATCATCATTGTTGTAGATCATCCTCATGGAGACTCATTGGAAATGGCGGTGGCTTACTTACAGTGGCTCGTGGGTGGTGGCGGGCCAGCAGTGGCTTGATAGCAGTGACTCATTGGATGTATACTCATCTTACGGTGACTCTGATGGAGGTAAGTCACTAGTTGTGACTCATCTACTAGTGACTCATCTAGTAGTGACTCATCGATTGGTGAATCAGGAACTATGTTTACCTATTTCCAGTTTTTTCATTAGCTATGAATCATTGATGTAAAACGGGTATACTACATTATTTTAGAGTAATTGAGACTGGTTCAATGGATATCGATCATATCATAGTGTTTCTAAAATACCATAGTCATTTAAATATTCAAACCACATGGTTTTAAGAAAAATAATCCTTTAATATCAATTCATATACATATATATAATGCCTTTTCTTGTATCGTATATTGTAAAGTAGATATATCCTGCCCTTCAGTCATTAATTGTCATTTTCTCTTGATATCAGACATCGAAAATCCTTCTTCCTATGAAGTAACCTTGTTGCTGTAATTTATTCATGATTCCATGTGGATATTCCTACATTATTTGAACCCCTGCTATTAGTGAAATAATGAAGTTCCAATCATCCTCTTTCTAGTAAGGATTTCCTTCATAGTTATCATTTGTGTATCATGTTGGATGGGTATATGAATGTTCTAATTTTTTGCAATGGTTGATTACTAATTAATAAATATAATTTAATTTGATTAATATAAATGAAAAAGGGATTCTTAATGTTAAAAATGATCTTACAACTTTTAATAGATTTGATTTGTTCTATTTTGGAGTTATAAAATGCATGGGAAAAATTAACCATAAGAAATCATTTATGTTGGGGGTCGATTGTCAGGAACCGTCCTCAGGGCTCGTGTCGTAACTACCCCAAGCCCGCCTTCCAAAGGCAAAGGGCTGGGGACTAGCACCAAATGTGTAAATCCCAATAAAAAGGGAAGTCATATCCTTTATTAATTTAAAAAACACTACAGAGTACACAAGCTGAGTAAACACTAAGTAAATTGAGTAAAAAAGTAAGTGTTGAAAATTAAATGGGCCAGAATACAAACCCAACTGAAAGTAAAGTAAAAATGAAATTAAATTACAGCAACTGAAAAGTAAATCAACGAGTCCGAGCCATCCTCTGGGAATCGTAACTCAAGGGTGGGTACAGATAGTCTCCTCTGCTCCTCGGCTCCGGTTGTCCGCTCCGTGTACATCCTGTCCAGTGATCGACCTCTAGGTACTGTCCAGCTCCATGAGCTCCCACCTCGATCAACACGATCCATCATCTGCATCCCACACAACGTAGTGCAGGCATTTCCCATGCAGGGGTGAGTATAAGCTACTCATTAGGGACCCCAAGACCCCCGAAGGTCTCCCAGAATCCACGAAGGATAAACCACAATGGAGAGATACAATCACGAAGTAACAACCACATCTACATATCTATATGGCCATACAAATACCTAAGTCATCAATTCCAACTCAACTCTATCACACGATCCCAATTACAACCCATTCCACACAGTAAAAACATAACCCATTCCACATAGGAAATCACAATCCAATCCACACAGGATAGCACAACCCAATCCACACAGGAAGGCACAAAAGTCATGTCAATGATAATGATTGCAAGTCAAGACTCAGCTTACATATGTATACTTCTTCGTAAGATGATAGATATGATCATATGTATCCACTAATTCATCTAAGCTGTCGGACCCACATAGGATACAAGACCAGCTAAGCTCTCGGACGCACAAAGGATACAAGACCAGCTACTCTGCCGGACCCACATAGAATACAAGTACAGAGTCAAATACTTGCCAGACCCACATAGGATACAAGAACATCAGTCAAGTACTTCCGGACCCACATAAGATACAAGAACAGTAGTCATCGTCGTCGAACCCACAGAGTATTCCAATATGGTCGTCGTCGCTGTCGAACCCACGGAGGATTTCAGTACAGTCGTCGTCATCGTCGTCACAGTCACAGCTAGCTCTAGAGTTCCCGCACAGAGCACGCTTGATTCCAGGAGGGTCTGCTCCACGAGCCAAGGGGATCAATACATCAACTGACACGAAGTCCAGAATTGATGTATCCCAATGTTCTGTCTCGTCAATAGGAACTCAGCGTGACAGACATCGCGTCAATCGGACACCCGGTCTGAGAGTTATCGGCTTTTTCGTCCCAAGGGCCCGGTTGGTTTTTAAGTCAAAACAAACCGTATTGTACTCCAACTTCATCCAATAATCGAGAATAGTAATCCAAAAGAACTGTCTCACTAAGAGGAATCCAACAATGTCGATGCCACGTCAATCGGACGTCCGGAGCTTAAGTTATATGTGTTTCTGCTCCGAGGGCCCGGTTGGTTTCGTGTTAGAACCATCTTGGTCATGGCCAATGTTGTCCTAAAACTTTAGTGTAATATACCAAAGCGACCGTATCGATCCAAGGATCACTATGCAACTGACGGTGCATCGACCGGAGGTCCGTAGCCCAATTTTTGGGCGTTTGAACTGATCTGTCCGGAAAACAAGGGGTTTGGGCCCGGTCTGACCCAGCCCGATACCGACCGGATATGGGTCTGGGTCAGGCCTGTTGGGGTGTGGCCCGGCCTAGCCGGCGTGGCGCGGCCCGTCCCGGCGCGGGGGTCCGGTTCGGCGTGGGCATTCCAGCCCCTCTCGGGCGGTCCGGCCCTGTGTGGGCGGTGCGGCCCGGTACGGGTGCCTGCACACCGAGCGGACACTGAAGGGTGGGGGGGGGGGGGAGGGGTGCTTCCCCACACTCATTTTGAAATAGCGGCCCCCACGTAGAGGGGGGGCCGCCCCTGTCTGCCTTCGGGTGTTACACCGCCAGACATCCTAAACGTTCAGGCATTTTGGCCGGTCGGTGTGCCACCACGGGACCTCGCGGGTCCCGCAATCCTGGAGCGCCGGCGGCCGGCGGATCCAGCCTCCCTCCACTACAACGTCGCGGCCCGTGTCCGACCAGCGCGACGCGATGGGGCCGCGCCCCTCCACCACGGCCCGGCCTGGCCACGACCCTTCATAGAGCTCTGGCGCAGCACATCGGCGCTGCTCCCCTCCGACGCGACCCGACTTCGGCCGCAGCCTCATTTGGCCTCAACGGTGCGGCGCGACGGTACCACGCTCCTTCGTCGCATCCCGCACAAGCCACGATTCCCTTGTTCCCGCACGGTGTCGTTGCACCGCGCCGCCTCCATACCAAACCACAACAAAGTCCAACAACAAAAAGGGGAGGAGGTTCGGCCGTGTTCGTGTGGTCCGACCACCTCAATTATAATGATAGCAGATGGCCAACATTAATGATGAAAATCGAACTGATCATTAATGAGAAAACCACACCTAACTCAAAGAGATTCGCGGAAGCTAGCGTCGCGGAAAACAGCATCGCAGGGGAGATTCGATGATGTCATTGGTTAGCGTCCAAGAAGAGGATAATGTCTCACACCGGCTTCGGAAAAGGGATAGAACTGTAGGTCGTCTCTCCTTGGTTCTCTGGTGTTCTTCACATTCTTCAATGAGGAAGATGATGTTCTTCAGACTTAGAGTTTTCTTCACCCAATCCCCTTACACCACAAGCCAACCAAATAAAATAATATCCCTCTCATTTTATTATCTTATGTCTTGTCTTTCAAAATTAAGAATTTCAAAATACATAACTTACATAATTAAATTAAAGCATTGGCATTGAATAAATGTGGGGAGGGGGAAGGTAAAAAATTAATGGGAAGTTTAAAGGGTTACACACTTATGAGGGAAATTAGAGGAGTTAGGGAATATAAGAAGATGGGGGCTCGTGTGGGACCCAACACCCTCAAAAACTCACATGGGAAGTTGGGTGGTTTTGGGAGACACCAACAACATCCCATGGGAGAATTAAACTACCATGGATAAAATAAATTTGCACCCAATTTATTTTACATAACATTTAATTCCCTAATTTTTAAAAACTCTTCCCAAGAAAATGAAACTCCAGTAAAGGACTTCTTAAGAAATTATCAGCGCTACGGTTTCATCGGTGCTCTCAGATATTGATTCCGAGCACCGGTTCAAAAGTTAGAAAAACCTACTCATTCGTTCACTGAACGTACCCAAGCTAAACATTGGAAAATTGATTCTGGGCACACCGGGCCTCAGAATCTGGTGTCGTCAGAAACTGCGTACTCATAAAATCCCAATGAAATTAAGAAATTTTGTTTTTGAATTTTATAGATCTTTACATTACTCCCACCTATGAGCTTTACGTCCCCATAAAGATACATCACAAACTAGGGAAACAAATGAGGGTATTGTGCACGCATCTCAGCCTCCCGCTCCCATGTGCTCTCCTGGAGGTTCTCGTGCTTCCATCTGATGCAAACTAGAGGAATCAACAATCCACATAGGACCCACTCATGTCGATCCTCGATCTCTACTAGGACCTCCGCAAAATTCACCCCATCATCAATGTTCAGCTCCCCATGGTCGATGATATGCGTCGGGTCGTGCATGTATCTCCTCAGCTGAGATACGTGTAAGACATCGTGCACCCGATGCAACTGAGGTGGTAGAGAAATCAAATAAGAATGCTCACCTATCCATCTAAGAACCTGGAATGGTCCTATAAAGCGCGAAGATAACTTTCTGCCCTAGCCAAATCTCCATAACCCACGTTGAGGTGAGACCCGCTAGAAAACATGGTCGCCGTCGTCGAACTGTAGTAGTATCTACCTCCTGTCAGCATAAGACTTCTGTCGGCTCTGAGCTTTCCTCATCCACTCCTGGAAGACCTAGAACTTCTCTATCGTGGCTTGGACCTTCTCTGGTCCCACAAGTGATGATTACCTAGGGTCTATCCAGTACAAGGGTGATCTGCAAGGTCGGTCGTACAATGCCTCGTATGGTGCCATCCCGATGGTGGAGTGGTATCTGTTGTTGTACACAAACTCCACCAAGGGTAGGTGATCCTCCCAGCTTTTACCAAAGTCGAGCACACATGCACGGAACATGTCCTCAAGATTCTGAATGGTCTTCTCCATCTTTCCATCCGTCTAAGGGTGAAAGGCAATGCTCAGTCGTAACTGCGTCCCAAATGCCTCTGGTAACCATTTCCATAGCTAGGAAGTAAGGAGTGCATCTCGATCAGAGACAATATATGATGGTACACCATGAAGACGTAAGATCTATTGAATGTAGAGGTGTCCCAAGCTTTCTAATGAGCCTTGCTCTCCGATGGGTAGGAAGAGGGCCGACTTGGTTAGTCGGTCGACGATCACCCAAATGGAGTCATGTCCTCTGGATGTACATGGATGCCCAATCACGAAATCCATAGATATCCCATCCCACATCCACTCCAGGACCTCCAAGGTCTTTACCAAGCCTGCTAGTACCTGGTTCTTCGCCTTCACCTACTGGCAGGTGAGGCATTGAGAAATGAACTCTCCCACAACCTTCTTTATACCCAGCCACCAGTGCTGTCATCTCAGATCATGGTACATCTTCACCACTCCTGGTAGTACCTCTAATGGTGAATTGTAAAACGTTATCAGAACCTCCTCCTGTAATGCAGCTGGTACCATGGTACGTCCTCTAAAAAGGATGACGTGCTCTCCTCCTATAGATAATCCATCAGGTGCATGTCTAGTGAAAATATGTGCATGCCACGTCTCACAGTCAATGTCCCAACGATGTGCCTCTCTGACCTGCTGAAGAAGTGGAGGTGTGTCTCTGAAAAACTGTAGAAAGGCTTCCCCATCTCTATCCACGAAGTATATCTGCAACGAGACTAACTACTCTGTCGCCTCTCCACGAAGTTGAATGCACATCCTCCTGCTGATAGCATCAGTTACTACGTTCCCCTTTCCCAGAGTTTAGACTATCTCAAAGTCATAGTCATGGAAGAATCTCGAGCCATCGCCACTGTCTCAGGTTCAGGTCCTTCTGTAAGAAGATGTACCAGAGACTCTGGTGGTTATAATCGAATGTAAAGCACTCACCCATCAGATAGTGCCGCCACATCTTTAGAGTGAAGACCACTACTACTAACTCCAGGTCTTGGGTAGCGTAGTTCATCTCATGCTGCGTCAACTGTCGTGATCCATAGGTGATAACTACCTTCTCCTGCATCAGGACACAGCCATGTCTGGTCCCTGATGCATCACAGTAGACTATGTACCCCACTCCCTCCTCCGGTAGCCTCAAGATGGATGCACTGGTCAATCTCTGTCTCAGCTCATGAAATCGCTGTTGACATCTATCTGACCACACGAAGGGTTTCCCCTTCTTTGTCAAAGATGAAAGAAGTGATGCATATCTGGAGAAGTCTGGCACAAATCTCCAGTAGTACCCAGCCAAACCTAGGAAACTTCGCACCTCCGTCATGCACTTGGGTGGCTCCCAAGCTAGCACTGCCTTGATCTTCATAGGATCCACCGCAACTCCCGCCTCCGAGATGACATGTCCCAAGAAGTGGACCTCACGTATCTAGATCTGAAACTTCGAGATCTTACCATAAAGATGGTTCTCTCGTAGTGTGTCAAGTACAACCCGCAAGTGGTAGGCATGCTCCTCCTTAGTAGTCGAGTATATCAATATGACGTTGATAAAGACTACGAAAAATCGATCGAGATATGGTTGGAAGATCCTGTTCATGAAACTCATGAACACTGCTGGAGCATTGGATATGCTGAAAGGCATAATCACGAACTCATAGTGGCCATACCAACACCTGAAATTCGTCTTCTTCACATCCTCGTCCCGAACCCTGAGCTGATGATAGCCTGACATGAGGTCTATCATTGAAAACCATTGTGCTCTATTGAGCTGACCGAAGAGGTCATCGAACCATGGAAGTGGATACTTGTTCTTCACATTCACCCGATTCAGACGACAGTAATGACACATAGTCGCATGCTCCCATCCACCTTCTTGGTGAACAAAATCGGGGAAGCCCAGGGTGAAACACTGGGTCGAATGAATCCCATTCCTTGCAAGTCCTCCAGCTGTAACTGTAGCTCTCGAAGCTCAGCGGTAGCCATCCGATATGCTGGAGTAGATATTGGGGATGTACCGGGGTACGTGTCCATATAGAAGTCTACCTATCTGTGAGGAGGTAGTCTTGGAACATCGTCAGGAAAAACGTCTGCATACTGATCCACCACTACAGGAAAACTCGGACTCTGCACGTCAACTGCTCCTAGGATAAGGCTCGCCAAATAATGAGTGATCGGTTTTCCTCTCCTCCCTGTGAGTCTATCCTGCATTGCAAATGCCCCCCTCTCACCGATGAAGGTGAACCTGCTCCCATCGGTGCGAACACATCGCTCCATGTGCCTAATACAGTAGATCTGAGAATGGATTGTAGATAACCAATACATGCCCAAGATGACATCGTAAGGCCTCAAGGCTGCTACACGAAGATCCCAGCCAAAGCTCTCGCCTCCTAGAGTATGCTCAAACTGCCGGAACCAGTGCGTAATCATCGAGTCTGCTCTTGTAGGAGTCTCTAGAAATAAGGATCGAGCCAACGGCTCCGTCGGAATATCTGAGCTATGAACAAGGGCAACAGCAAA
Organism: Viscum album; assembly: GCA_963277665.1. Taxonomy (NCBI): domain Eukaryota; kingdom Viridiplantae; phylum Streptophyta; class Magnoliopsida; order Santalales; family Viscaceae; genus Viscum; species Viscum album. The sequence continues at coordinate 437,323,896 of OY728161.1, forward strand.
GAAATAATGAATCGCTCATGTGTCTATAAGAACCGTAGCAAGGGTGGAGTATACACAGATAGTACCTAGAATCATCTTAGGTGTGCCGTGGTCATAGGCCTCTGTTGCCTGAAGCTGAGCCTGTCTCTGTCCGCCATCTCCCTATGGTCGGGGTGGACCTCATGGTGGTGATGGTGGTATAACCTCAAAGCGTTTCCCACCACCAGCTTCTCATCCAGATCCTACACCTCATCTGCCTACTCCCTAAGGACCACCACGGTCGAACCTATTCCTCTACCTGGTAGGTCCCTTCACGGTCTGCTGATCATCTGCATGTCGGGACGGGCAGTCACGAGCCATGAGGCTCTGCCAGCCGCATGCATAGAACTGTCTACTCCTCGGAAGGATGGCTCTACGTCGTGTTCCCCACACCTCTGAGCCACAATCCTGACGTCGTCCGCCTGATTGTCTGGTCCACTTGGACCCCTATGACATCTTTCAACTGCCAGGTGTAGAAGACTCTTCTACGTGCCACCCTGGGGTAGTTCTTGTTGCTGCTGTAGGCTTAGCAAAAAAAAACTCTCCACAAGAAGGGCTCGCTCCAGTACTCTTGCATGTGTCGGAATGCTGAGGGAGATAATCGAAGCCCTGATCTCATGCCTCAGTCCCTACATGATGGTCCGGGCCCAGAAGAATGGGTCATGTACCTTGTCTATGGAGTAGCGCGAGAGATCGGTAAATCTCGTCGAGTACTGGGTTATTGTCATGCTGCCCTTCCGTAGTTGTAGTAGCTCTTGAATGTGCACCACACGGAGGGTGGATGGAACAAACTCTGAGTGGAAGAGGCTCTTGAAGTCCGTCTATAGAAGAGATTCCCAGTCGTGCACCTGGAGCATTAGGCTCCACCATCTACCTACTGCCGCGCATAGGAGACTCGCTGCAAGGATCACCATGAGGTCAGATGGTGTCACTACTAATCTGAAAAATCAAACTACAGCCTCCAGACAATCCTCGACTACCTGAGGGTTCATCTCCCCACGGAACCTGGGTGGTCTCTGACGCTAAAACTCGTGCAGTGCACTAAGGCGACATGCACTCTCAGTGGTTGGGGCTGGTAGCATCAGTGGCTCGGAGGGTAGAGGTATCGCCCGTGCTTCCACTGTAATGGGGCCCTGCACCGAGGCCTCGTTACTCGGTGGGCTTCCGTCTTGCACAAAGCTCGGAACCCTAGATGGTTGCCATCGTGGGGACATCCTGAAGAGAAACAGGTGCTCCACGGTCAATAAAGTATACCTAGTGAGGTGACACAAATAAATCACAATGAAAAACATTGAAACACACATGCAATCAATGTTTTCATGCACTGAGTCGGAAATCAGAAGTCAGGGTCGTGGTGTATGGATACGTTGTCCTCCACACCAACACTGGACTCCCTGGACTGATAACCACACTCAATACCCTTAACATTATTGCTTCACATCGAAAAATGATTATAGTCATGAGTTCTGCGGTAGAACCTAACTCCTCTGATACCAATTTGTCACGACCTGTCCTCGGAGCTCATGTCGTGACTGCCCCATGCCCGCCTTCCATAGTCCAGGGGTAGGAGACTATCACCAAAGGCGTAAATCCCAATAAAAAGGGAACGCATTGCATGTATTAAGTAAATAAACACCATAGAGTACACAAGCTGTATAAACACTATGTAAACTGAGTACAAAAGTAAGTGATGAAAAGTAAATGTGCCAGAATACAAACCCAAATAAAAGTAATATACAACTGAAATAAAAGTACAACAACTAAAATTTAAAGTAGAGAGTCTGAGCCGTCCATTGGGAATCCCACCTGAAGGGTGGGTACAGATAGTCTCCTCTGCTCCTTGGCTCCGGCTGTCCGCTCCATGTACGTCCCGTCCAGTGATCCACCTCTAGGTACCATCCAGCTCCATGAACTCCAACCTCGATCAGCGTTTCCCGTTGTTGGCATCCAACACAACGTAGTGCGGGCATAGCCCGTGCTGGGGTGAGTATAAGATACTCAGTAGGGACCCCGCGACCCTCAATGGTCTCCCAGAATCCACGAAGGATAAACCACCAAGGAAATATACAATCACAAAGTAACAACCAACTCTACTTAGGTATATCCCCATACATATACCTAAGTCATCAATTCCATCTCAACTCCAGCACACAATCCCAAGTACAACACAGTCCACATAGGAATAACATAACCCATTACACATAGGAAATCACAATCCAATACACATAGGATAGCACAACCCAATCCACATTGGAAGGCACAAAAATCATGTCAATGATAATAATTGAAAGTCAAGACTCAGCTCACACATGTATACATAATTGTAAGATGATAGATATGATTAGATGTAGCCACTGATTCATAAAAGATGTCGGACCCACATAGGATACAAGACCAGCTAAACTGTCAGACCCACAAAGGATACAAGACCAAAAACTCTACCGGAACCACATAGGATACAAGTACAGAGTCAAATACTGTCGGACCCTCATTGGATACTAGAACAGTATTCAAGTACTGCTAGACCCACATAGGATACCAGAACATTAGTCATCACCGTTGAACCCACGAATTATTCCAGTATGGTCGTCGTTCATGTCGAACCCACAGAGGATTTCAGTACAGTGGTCGTCGTCATCACAGTCGCAACCAGCTCTTGGGTCCGGCACACATCATGCTCGATTCCTAGAAGGCCTGCTCCACGAGCCAAGGGGGTCGATACATCAACAGACACAAAGTCATAATTTTATGTATCCCAAATTTTTTTCTCATCAATAAGAACGCAACGCGACAGACGGCGCTTCAATCGGACGCCCGGTCTGAGAGTTATTAGCTTTTTCATCCTAGGGGCCCAGTTGGTTTTTAACTCAAAACCAACATGACTATATACCCACTGCATCCAAACCTTGAGTGGAGTAAGCCAGAAAAACCTTCTTAACTAAGAGGAATCCAACAATGTTTATGGCACGTCAATCAGACGTCCGTAGCTCAAGTTATAAGTGATTCCGCTCCAAGGACCCGGTTGGTTTCGTGTTCGATCCAACCTGGTTGTACCCAAAATTCTCCAAAACCTTGAGTGTAATATACCGAAATTACCATCTCGATCCAAGGATCACTATGTCACTAACAGTGTGTCGATTGGAGTTCTGTATCCCATGTTATGGGTGTATGAATAGATTTGTCCAGAAAATAGCGGGTTCGGGCTCGGGCTGACCTGGCCCAAAACCCCTAGGGCGGCCCGAACCGGGTCGACCCGACCCGGGTCTGGGTTAGGCCCATTGGGGCATATCCTAGCCCGGTGTGGGGGTCCGGCCTAGCACAGGCGGCCTGGCCCCGTGCGGGCAGTCCAGCCCGAGGCGCATGGTCCGGTCCAGTGCGGCCGGATCGGCCCGGTGCGGGTGCCCGTGCGCTAAGCAGACGCGGAAGGGGGGGGGGTGCCCCCCATCATTTTGAAATGGTGCCCCCCACGTGGAGGGGGGTCCGACCCTATCTACCGTTAGGGGTTACACCCACAGAATTCCCGAACAGCAAGCCATGTTGGCCGGCCGGTGTGCCGCCGTGGGACCCCGCTGGTCCCGCATTCCTGGAGCGCCGACGGCCAGCGGATCTGGCCGCCCTCCTCTGCACCTTCGTGTCCTTAGGCCACGGCCCTTTTCTACCCGGTGTGGTGTGACGACTTTGCGCACCTCTGTCGCAACCCGACATTGGCCGCGGTCTCTTTTGGCCCTAGCGGCGCGGGGCGACAGCACCGCGCTCCTTCGCCACGGCCCACACCAGACGCAATTCCCCCATTCACGCGCTGTGTCGTTGCACCAAACATCCTCCATACCAAACCACAACTAAGTCCAACATCAAAAGGGGTAGGAGGTTCGGCCGTGTTTGTGCGGTCCAACCTCCTCCATTATAATTATAACAGACGACCAAAATTAATGATGAACGTCGCAATAATCATGAATGTGAAAAAAACCCCTACCTCAAATAGATTCGCGGAAGCTAGTGTCGCGGAAAACAGCATCGCGAGAGTGATTTCAGGACGGAGTTGGTGGGCATCCAAGAAGAGGATAACATCTCACACCGGCTGCGGAGAAGGGAATGAACGACATGACGTCTCTCCTTGGTGCTCTGGAGTTCTTCACGTTCTTCAATGAGGAATATTAAGTTTTTAGACTTAGTTTTTTCTTCTCCCAATCCCCTTACACCACATGCCAACCTAATAAAATAAGATCCCTCTCATTTTATTATCATATTTCAGGCCTTTCAAAATTAAAAATTTCAAAATACATAACTCACTTAATTAAATTAAAGTGTTGGCATTGAATAAATGTGGGGAGAGGGAAGGTCACAAATTAATGGGATGTTTTAAGGGTTACACACTTATGAGGGATATTAGAAGAGTTAGGGGATATGAGAAGATGGGGGGCTCGAGTGGGCCCCACCGCCCTCATAACCTCACATGGGGTGTTGGGTGGTTGTGGGAACCACCGACAACCTTCCATGGCAGAATTAAACAACCATGGATAAAATAAATTTGCACACAATTTATTTTAACTAACATTTAATTACCTAATTTTTAACAACTCCTCTCGAGAAAACGCAACTCCAGTAAAGGTCTTCATAAGCAATTACTGGTGCTATGGTTTCATCAGTTCCCTCAAATTTCTATTCTGAGCACCAGTTCAAAAGTTAGAAAACCCCGCTCGTTCGTTCACGGAACGTACCTGAGGTAAACTTCAGAAAATTGATTCCCGGAACACCGGGCCTCAGAATCAGGTGCCGTTAAAAACATTGTACTCGTAAAATCCCAAAATAATTAAGAAAAACTTTTCCATGGAATTTACGGTTCTTTACATCGATTCTTTTTCATATGTTGATATGAACTTTGGAAGGCGTGTTGAATGGAAATTGACAACACATTATATGAAATTGACTAACCACATACAATCAGTAATGAAAATGGATGTCCAATGATCATATGGCTTGTGTGATAACACATTTAATCAATAAAGTGTAATTAAATAATTGATTACTTGATAAATATAAAAGTATGTTTTAATCGGTTATGTTCTATAATGTGTTTGTAGACAGAGTTGTGTGTTATGGGTTTCGATTGATCATATAATCGATGTAATATGACATTGTTTTAATATGTCGAAATAGTGTATGAGATGCTTTATACTGAGGAACTGTAAGGATGGTTGTGGAAATGTTTTTTTGTAGATGGGATATGGAAGATTGTGTAATTAGTTTTGGATGTTGTGTTTTTTTTTATTTTAATGTGTTTCTGGATATTACTTCTTTTATGATAGTTTCCCAGCTTGAATGAATGGAATAATGAATAATATTAATTTGATGGAATTAATTAATTGAAAAATATTTAATGGATTAAATGATGGTGGGTTTTAATAATACATTATGTTCATGTTATAATTGAATTGATCTTAATGGAATGATCTTTATAATGGAACAACGATAACTAAGGACTAGAATATAGCATTTGTTTTTCTAGTATGGTGTTATGCATTTAGAGGTCTTAGTTGATGTGGAGGACAATGTGAGTTGGCTAGTGATCTATTTCTAAACCCATAGGTTGTGAATGTGTGTCTAAAATACTATATATATATATATGTATATATATTGTATCAACCACATTATTTCTATATGCACCACGCCCACGTTGACCACAATGTTCCGAACATCCTCATAGTCACAGATGTTTTATACTTCCCAATATCACAATGGTAGGGTGGATGAATGGACACCCATACTTATATGATCCCTTTTATAGTCGATAATATTCCACTTTTGTTCATGTGAGTGGTTTTGTGGTTTCTTAGGTGTCGTCTAGATGAGTCGTGTGGTTTTATCCCAGGTTTATCGGGGTGAGATGTGATGTGTTTTCCAAGAAGTATTCAGGATGTTAAGTGTTCTGATGTCCTAGGGGTGTGTGGGTGGAATTTGTTGTGTTGTGATCGCCCATGTGTGTGTGGTAGGGATGAGTTTTGAGGTGTGTAGGGTGTGTGGGGGATGGTCGTGATGTGGTATAACTAAAAGAAGTTGGAGTGTCTAGACATTTTCTTTTGGGGTGTTAGAGAAGGTAATCAGGGGGGAAGTGGTGCGGGTTACCCTATAATCAATGTGAATTATTTATATTCTATTACATGGATGTTTTATTAGGTGATAGAGACATGGTGAGGTTGGGTTTGGTCAGTGTACATTTTTCTATGCAGTTTGGTTCTGCAATTTTCTCATGGGTGAATTAGTATGGCCATTCCAAATGTTCATGAGAGAGATTGGTTTCACAAGTATCTTTGATTGAATTATAACACTACATATATAAAACTATTTTTATGATTATATGAGGATCATGTGGACCATGATGTGATGTTCAAGCAAGGACTATTGGATAACTATTGTGTCACTTATTATATTTACATTTGGTATTTACTTTGGAGGATTTTACTATATTTGTTCTGTTTACACATTCATTGTGGGATGATTTGGTGATATTTAAATTATTTTCATGGTGTTGTTCATGGTTTATTCATTATCTCTCCAGATATTGATTTCATATAAAGTGTAATTCCTATAATTTTATGAGGTTTTTATACCTATATTTATTGTTTCCAACCTAGGGGTATCATGCTATACTTGGTGCCCCACACCATTTCCCCATGCCCAACCACCACATGACCTTATGCACACCTGCCCATATGCCAGTGGCAACCAACTAGATGTGAGGTTCTAGTAAGTTAGTCTTGTTAAGACTATGAACACTTATATTTTAGTAAACACCAACATAAATAATTAGATAATAGTGGAAGCATATATAATCATAAACACTTCCAATATCTCAAGATAATCAAATCTGAAAATACAATATCCAGCTGTTGTAGAAAACCTGAAATCTAATGTATGTCTCTTGTTTCAGAAAAGTGAATTGGAAAATATAGACACCAAATACTCTCAAGAGGGTCCCAAACCACGCCCATTTACCTTAATTATTCTCCATTGTAACATGGCCATATAACCAATGATATTTTCCCTTAACATGTCCTGTAACCATGTGATATATTGGTGAAGGAATTAGGTTGCCTAATTAGGGTGTGGGTACCACTCAGTAGGCCACCAACAATGATGTTTAAACCAATCCAATCAATAATATTTTATTCAAATTTATAATGAATTAATTAATTAATTAATTAACATATTTATATTTATTCAGTAACTCATTATTTAAACAAATTTTCTCCTAGGATCCCAGGGACACCTGGTCCATAATAACTGATTCAACATTAACTAGAGTCTGAACCATCCCCAAGGGATATCAAAAATATGAATGTCCATGTTACTAATAATTATTGTAATTTATATGTAATTTTTTAAATACAAAAGACATGTAAATAAGTTATGTATGTGTAATGTGAACTATGGTTTCTAACCAAAAGGGTCTAAAGTGAGTAATAGAAAACGAAACATAAATGCTTCCAAGGAAAAATGGGAACGTTTTCATGGTATTTTCCACCAATGGATCACATAGTCCTTTGAAAAAAAAGTATCTCACATGGTCTTCTTCCTCAAAGGCTCACACGGCCCTTCGAAAGACTAATATAATGTAACACAATCTTTTCCCTTGAATTCTCACATGGTCAATTGGAAAACAATAACAGAAGGTATCTTGGTCTTCCCAGTTAATAGCCTTCTTACAACGTAATTATCCCTTATTATACACCATTACATAATAATAATAATAAATATCCATTTCGTGATTCAAACCATCAATTAATTATCAATTAATTGATCATATAAAACCCGTTAATTAATTCAACAATGGATTTATCATTTCATCTTCATAAATTTATTTCAAAATTATATTATTTACCTCAATTTCATTTAATAAATTAACTTATTAATTAATCATATCCCATTTTTATTAATAAAACAAATGATTAAATAATAAAATCAATATCATTAATTGATTTCCAAAATTAATTCATCATTCAAAATCTATTAAATAAATCAATAATTAATTAACCATGTTTATCCCATTAGGTAATTCTCAAATTAATTAACCAAACTCTTATATTAATTACTTCAATATTTAATTAACTATATAATTTCAAATAATTAATTTTACAATTAATTAATCATTTATTAACTATAAATACAATTACTAAATCACCAATTAAATATTCACAATTTAAAATTCGGAAATTTCATAATTAACAAAATAAGAAATTATCCTCCAATTCCATTAAAAAATAAACATTTAGTTTGTCAGAAAAATAACCTTAATTAATTCCACAATTAATAATGTATGTTAATCCCATTAACTAATCGAAAAATTAATTATAATGGTGAGAAATCTAAATAACTTTATAATTTATTTAAAAATTAATTATTCAATATCATAAATCGTAACCTCCATTTTCAACAATACCATTAATTAATTTATTTACCAAATTAATTAATTTAATCAAGAACACAATTTCTAAACATCAAAAAGAAATTCTACAATTACATACACATTATTTTAATCAAGACTATGGGATTTTAATTTCATACCATCTACCTCATGATTGGTTTAAAATACCCCTTACCAATGAATATCCCCAAATTTATCATAATCTATCAAGAAAATATTGAGGAAAAATATTTAGATTTAGCCCCGTAAAAGCAGATGATCTAGAGAACGATGGCTTAAGACTATTATAGAAATTGACATCAGGATTCCTATCAAAAAGAACTTGAGAATTTGTTTGGAATGGATGAAAAAGCATATTTATAACTAGAAGAGAGACAATAAAAATATATTCCTAGATATGCATTATCCAATGCTACATCACTTACGAAACTAATCTAAAGCACATAAATATTTAATGGAATGTCCTTCTAAAATTATTTCAAATCATTAGATATTTCAGAATAAACAAAACACTGAGTCTTTGTGAAACAAAAACCTTGTTATAACCTAGCCATTCATCTTAATTTTTCAACTTCTGTGATTTTAATTTCCAAAAATAGACATACACGGTTGTGATCAGAATTATATTTATAGACTGAAAGGACCATCTAAATATTTGGTGAATAACAACCTACCCCTGTGAATAGTAACATTCGCTAATGGATAGTAATATGAAACTTATGAAAATAAAATCAGAAAAATGAATACCAACCACACCCATGACTATAAAATTAGAATTTTGGAACCTTATAAATGAATGTTATAATTTTTATTTCCTTGTTGGAATTGTTGTGAGTAATAAATATTTAATTATAATATAATAATAAATAAAAATATTTAAAAGATAATTCTTTTTCATATAATTTATTGATGAATCAATATTTTATTTTTCAACGATAATTTTATAATTTTATGAGAAAGTAGTTAATTTTAACATGAGTCATTAAAATAATTATAATGTTAAAATTGGTATTTTTTTATTAAATGATGATTTTATTGAAAAATAGAATTTATCATATATATTAAATTATTTTAATAAAATTGAGTTCATTATTGGATTATTAATGTTGAAAATGGTTGGGGTTAATTTTTGGGATTGTTCTTAAGTACATAAATTTTTAGTGAATATAAAAAATACAATAATTATAGTACAAATACATTATGAGATAAATACACTATACCATGCAACACAGTTGATGAATGAATCCATTAGCTAATAATCATGTGAACATATAAGTTTTATTCATGAAAATAATCTGTTCTATTTATTGTCTTTATCAAAATATAAAAATAATGATTAAAATATTGAGAAATCACTCATCCCATCCACTATATAATCCAACTATCTCCCCCTCTCCCTCGTATAACACTCAAGCTATGTGAATTTACTATGTTGTTCAAAATACACATACCAAGTCCTTACCCCATGTCAAAGAGCATATGGTCTCACTAAAATAAAAACATATAAGTTCCTTATATATATTCTCAAGGATGAATACTCAAGAGGTAAACTTCTCTTCCTTTTCCCTTCAACTTCATTTACCTCTTCCATTCTTTAATCTACCTCTCCTCACCTCCTCTCAGATAAAGGGGTGATATTTATAGTACAATACATGTAATGTAATTTTATTATGAAAACATAATATTTCATTATCATCTATCTTTCCCCCTCCTCTTATAATAAAAACAAAAACACAGTCCGAGATGTGTCAATTTATCACACTCACAGATAATGTGTTTTCAAATGATCTTACAACCTTCAATTATTGTCTTAAAAACATTTTTAGTATTTAACTAGATCATTATATATTTCATATACCCAATTTTATTTTTTGGAATCATTTTTTACATAAGGTATATATTTATAATACAAAATGATATCATGGTGATTGAAAAAAAGTAATCCCATCATTTATTATTAAATTTTTATACAATTATTCATCCTCAAACCATGTAACCAAATGATATTTATAACCATTCTAAAATATTTATGACCATTTATATGATGTAATTCCAATTTATAATAATCATATCAATTCCAAATGAACCCCATTACTCATCGTCAAGTGAACCGATCAATAAAATCATGTAAACAAACAATCTAGGATGATTGAATTCATTCTTATAATTTCTCAAGAAGTTAAAAATGAACATAATAAAACAATAATAAATAAAATATATTTATTAAGGGTTCTGAATTAATTAATTAGTTGATTTAATATTGCTATCCATGAATTTATGATCAAAGTAGTATCACATTAAGGGACATGGTAAGGGGTTTCTCATCTCACTTTAATTTCGTTGAGATTTCCATTGTTGGCCACATATTTCTTGAATATAATGTATATTTACTAAGATTTGATATATGATATCATGATTATATTTATATTAGTTGTATTAAATTATTCACTTGATTATTATTAACTTGATTGGTTACAATGTTGTAAGGGACTTTGTTTCCATTTACATTTCATTGTGATTTACGTGGTATAGTGAAACTTTTCATACCTATGTGGCGTAACTATTACCCCTTTAAAGTAATTTTTCATTCGAATTTTAATTAAATTATATATAAATATTATTGATACATTGATAAGAGTATTTACTTATCTGTAAACCATTTTACATACAATGATTATGTTTAATGTTGCTTTTACTATTGAAGTATTAATGAATCTCCCTCCTCTACCCAATTTAGATATTGTAAAGGAATATTGTTCTTTTATTAAGTCATTTTATAAATTATTTTTTGGATAGGATGTGATTGGTGTGTCATGAAATAACCCTTTGATGAATCAATTGGTCTCATGAGAGAAATCATGTGGCTACGAAGCCTTTGGGTTTGTCTCTAATAAATAATAAATAGGTACCTACCCAAAAAATAAACTGAATCATTGTTTTTATGGCTCACGTGCCAGACTAATGACTTAAAAATTATATGCATTCTCTTAATTCATTATTCTATTATACTACCCATGAGGTTTCCAAAATGAAAAAAATATGTGGATTCATTTTCATTCTCATTTTATTATTGGATTTTTTTTTCATTTATTCACCCTTCTATATTGATTATGTTAAATTGGTTTTGATTCTCATACTATATATTGATGATTCCACTATATGTATCCTTTATAGTGAATTTGAGTTCACCCCTTTCATTTTTCATCCACATAAATTTTATAAATACGAGATCATTTATTGTGTTTTCATTGATACAATTTATTAACTTTTATAATGTATTGTATTTTGTCACATTTCCCCTTGGAAAATGAGTTCTATGTGTGAATATAGATTCTCATAGACTACTAATCTGATCTATCCATTGGGATTTAATTCCATGTATTCATGATATTGTAAAAATAATAATGCACCGGCTCTAGGATTTTGTTTTCAGGGCATTACAATTGGTATAATAGGAACTTTAGCTACATCCTTGGAAACTAGATATGGGAAAACAGTTTAGAGGTCATAACCCTAAGATATTATTTTTGGATAAGCAAATAGTAACATCCTAGATTTTTAGTAATGTAGATAGTACATGGGTCTTCCTAGAAACTACATACCAGTATGGATACAACATGTGGATGCGGTTCTGGCACAAATGTTCCTAGGATTAACAACACTAACACATAGTTTTGGGCTTCGCCCGTGGTATCCATGTACACAACGATGGGCATACTATACACCTAGTTTGGAACTCCTAGGGGATATTATTAAGATAATTATCATTTTATTTAAAAACCATTATGGAATATTTATAAGTAAAGAGAATCCTTGTTTATGATTATGAGATTAGTTGTGCATAAATTATCAAATTATGATAAATGTTAGGTAGTATGAAATTATGAATTTTGAAATAATTTAGTGTTTTACATTGTTCAATTATGGTTCCTAAGGGAATTTAGGGAATCAATGCCCATAGAAAATTAAGGGATTGAATGATTGAGGTAGTCCACATAGTTAATATTTGAGTGGATCAGATGATGAACATGTTAGTCCACCTTACTCAAGTTGTCATGAATAACCATGTTACACCTGTATTGGTTCGTTTCAAGTGACAAAAGACCCCATATATTAGTGGGACTACTAATCTAATGTTAGTCAAGTAGTGGATCAGGTCCATTAAAAGGATATATCTGGAATTAAGATGAAATTAAAATGAAAAGGTAGTATTGTAAGAATATTTCTTTAAGGTTTATGTTGATCAATGGGGGACAATGATTCATAATAACATAGAATAAGAAGAAATAGAATATTTGGAATGAATAAATTTTTAGTAAATAATCAACAACAAATATTTTACTAATGAACAATGAACTAAAATGAATATGAAATTCATTACCATAATGAAAATAGAAGAAGAGAGTGTTGTAGAGGAGGATGTTACCTTCACATGATTTTCAAGAAATGCTATTGATTTTATATGGGATTCGGAAAACAATATTGAAATTTTCTTTTAGTGCATTAAACGATGTCTTCAAAGGTAAATGGACTCACAATAATTTTCATCTGATGATCAAATTTTATTATGTTCATTCAAAATAGGGAAGTATTTTTCAAGAGAAATTATTTTAGAGGGAATCCAAGATAAAAAGTAGAACTTTAAAAACCATGGAAAAGGTGATGAGACAACAAATAATATGGGAATGTAGAAATTCCCATTATGTGAGATCTATATAAAGAATCGTATTGGTAAATGCTTCAACGAATGGGGGTTTTCTATAAGAATGATGAATAATGTTATCTATATAATGAATGTAAGGGTAAGAAACAAGTTAATTTCGTTCAGTCAAACAATATAAGTGAGATGGGAATCTATGAAAATGAGGGCCTTAAGCATAAATGAAACATGCCTTGGAAAAGGCCATGAGAGCATGGAAAAGCATATGTGATTACAACCATGGTGGTTGAAGTTCCTAATGATGCGGTGGCAGGTACTTTATTTGTTTCCTTAGAATTATCCAATAAATTATTTATTTCTAGATTATAACATTCCATTATATCTTCCCAATTTTCCAAGAAGGTTTTTCTTTTTAAATTATATTTAATAAAGGTTTTTTCAATCAAAACACCTATAGAAGGTATATTTGAAAACATCATTGTCTCATTTGGTATCCATTGTGACTCATAAACATAATTTAGATGTTTCCCTTAACATTATTACTATGATTGACTTTGAAATAATTCATGGATTGAATTAGTTTTAATATTATCATGGGAATATATATTGAAAGAAGATGAAAGTTACATTTTTTGAGATTGTCGTAGAATCAAATATCATTAGAGAGGAAACATCATCATCTAGATCATATCAAAATCCTACTTTAGTAGCTTTTTTAAATTATATTCTTGTGTAGGAAAATAAAACATCATCTATGGATATTTAGATTGAAGATCTGCCAATTCTGAAAGAATACATTGATATATTTTTTGAAGATTTACCTCGACATTCTCTATAGAGGGATGTTGAGTTCTCTATTGATTTAATTCCTAGATAAAGACCTATATCAAAGAGTCCTTATATAATAGCCATTATGGAATTAACAAAACTAATGAAACAACTATAGGAATTGAGTGATAATGGATTTTTCATACCTTGTGTTTCTCCATGGGAAGTCCTATTCTATTTTTCATGAAGAATGATTGATCTCTGAGGCTATGCATTGAATAGAGGGTGATCATTGATATTATGATAAAAAAAAGTATCATATTCCTTGAATTGATTATTTATTTGATAAACTATATGGAGACCAATATTTTTTGAAGATTCATCATTGATTTGGATATCATCGTCAAACTGTGAGGAAGGAAGATATTCCTAAATAGGTATTTCAAACTTGGTATGGGCATTACGAGTTTATAGTAATGCCTTTTGGACTGACTAATGCACCCTCCATTTTCCTGCATATAGTGAATATGGTTTTTAAGGAATATTTTGAGGGGTTTTTGTGGAATTTATCGATTATATCCTTGTATACCCCAAAATGTATGGTGTCTATGATAATAACTTGTGGATCATTTTGAAAAATCTTAAAAGAAATGTAGTATATGGGATGTTTAGAAAGTTTTAATTTTGTATTCAATTATTTTATTTTCATCTCCATATTGACTGTAAGGATGTAATCATAGTTGATCCAGTGATGAAAAAAATCGATGAATTGCACATGCTAATGAGCATAAACAAGGTATGTAGTTTTATTGGATTTACAGTTTACTATTGTATTTTCAATCAAATTTTTTTTCGTTTTAATAACTTGATAATGAATTTAACACATAAAAGAGTTATGTTTGTATGGAAAAATTAATGTACATGACGATTTAATGAATTTAAATTAAGATTGTAAAATGATCCAATTTTGAATATTCCCTCTCGAGATAATGGATTTGTGATATACAGTGATGCATCAATGAATGGACAGGGTAGTATAATTATGAAAAATGATAATGTAATTAATTTTGAATCATGGTAGTTGAAGACCCATGAGAAATTTAACTGACTCATGATATTGTGTTTTCCACTGTAATATATGATCAAAAATATGATGACATTATCTCTATGGTAAATGATGTACGCAATATATGGATCAAAAATTTTTGAAATAAATTTTATCACATAAATAACACAGCATGATGAAAATTAGATAAATAGAGTTAGTAAAATTTTAGGATTATTCAGTACACTACCGCCTAGGAACGACATATAAGGTAGCAGACTTATTATGAAGGAAACCCCATGGACTGTTAACCCAAATAATGATTGATAGAGATCATATATTTTTAAATATGATAAAGATGTATACATGAATCATTATTACATTGAAAAAATCAATCCTTTTTCAAATGATTTGTCAATCAAAATTACTAGAAAAGATAAAAATCTATAAATCTGATCATGAGAATCTAAAAAATAAAATTAATTCTGGTAAGGATGGAAGATTTGTACATTTCATGTATGAGGATAGAGTACTGAAATTTGGAAATAGGATATATGTTCCATTAGTAAATGAGATAAAAAGGTAACTATTAGATTATCCTCATTTCAAAAATTTCATTTTACAGAAAGGTATCAATAAGATGTATAGAGACCTGAAGGAATATTTTTTTTTTGGATTACATGAAGCGAGAAATTGTTAACTATGTGTTATGTTGACTAATTTTTCCACAAGTTAAGGCCATGAGAAAACAACCTAGAGGGGTTATGAAGCCTTTAACTATTCCTATGTGGATGTTGGATAACATTATGATGTAATTTTTCATAGGAGTACCTAGGAAAACTACAAGGAGTGACACAATATAGGTAATTGTTTATCGTCTTAAAAAGATGGTACATTTCATTGATATAGGAGATTATTTACTAATTGTGTGTCTTGAAAGTATTTATATTAATGACATTTTAAGAAATCATGGTTCACATATAATGATTTTGTCTGATCAAGATCCCCAATTTACATCAAAATTATGGAAATGTCTCCAAATGGATTTGGATACATTTCTCCACATGATTACATCTTATAACCCTCAAACCGATGGATAGTCTGAAAGTACTATTCAATCACTATAAGAAATGTTGAGATCATTCCTTCATGACTTTCAAGGTATGTGGGATTAATAATTTCCTTTGGTGAAAGCTTACTAAAAAAATAGTCTCGATTATATCATTAAAATGGTTCCATTGAAGAATTATATGGCAATATAATTTAAACTCAAACATGTTGGGGTGATGTCGGTGAGAGGAAACATAGATTCCTAGATCTTATAGAAGAGAAACTGAAAAAGAAATGAAAATTCAGGCCCATATAAAATTATCCCATTGTAAAAAAAATTATTCTGAATACTAGTGAATGGATTTTGAATTTCAATTGTGAGGTCATGTCTTTATAAACGAATCTTCATGGAAGGGTGTCTTATGTTTTGGAAAGAATGGGAAACTGATCCCCATGTACATTGGAACATTAAAAATTCTAGATATATTTGAAGCGGTAGATTAAATTTTAGCAATAACAAAATGTGTCTCCAATGTTCATAATGTGTTCCATGTGTAGTTGTTAAATAAATACATTCCTGAACTAATGAATGTACTCACCTATGATGAAATACAGCTGGAACATTACTAATCATACTGTGAAGAGCCTATCAAGATTCTTTCCAGAAGGGATAAGGTGTTTCGAAAAAATAAAACTCGACTAGTAAAGGATATGTTGATAATCCAAAAATTGGTGGAAGAAATTACGGAACCAAAAGATGTTATGAAGAAGAACCACCGACATATTTTTAGGGAGCAATATAAATGAAAAATTTTGAGGCCAAACTTTTAGAATTTGGGAACAATATAACACCCCAATATTTAATGGTACGTCCTTCTAAAATATTTTCAACTCATTAGATAGCGCACAATGTACATAACGCAAAGTCTTAGTTAAACAAAAACCTTTCTAAACCTAGCCATTAATCATAATTTTTCCATATCTGTTATTTTAATTTCCCAAAACGGACAAACACAGTTGAGATCATTATGATATTTAGAGTATGATAGGATCAACTTAATTTTTGGTGAATAGTAACCAATTCTTATGAATAGTAACCTACTCATATGAATAGTAATATACCCCTTATGAATAGTATTTTGTCCAATCAAATATTAACCTCACCCATTAGATTATTATTAAAATTTTGGAACATTATAAGTGATGGTTAATAGCTTTAATTAAGTGTTGTACTTTTTGTGAGTAATAAATACTTAATTAAAATTTAATAATTAATAAAATTATTTCAAATATAATTTACTTTAATAAATTGTATTATATAATCAATATTTTATTTTCCTAGGATAATAAGATAATATAATGAGACCGTAGTTAATTATTCAGTGTCATAAAATTGGTTATAGCATTAAAATTGGAATTATGAATTAAATGATTATTTTAATTAAAAAATATATTTCGCATATTTATAAAATTATTCACATAAAATGGAGTTTTTTTTTGTATTCTACGTGTCAAAAAATGATTAGAGTTAATTTTTTGTATTTTTATGAAATACATGAATAGTTATTTATAAATAAAAATACGGTAATTACAATATAAATACATTATGATATAAATAAATTATTCAATGCATTATAGATGATGCATGAAACAATTGGTTTGAAATCACATGTACATATTACTATAATTGTTCCTAGTAATCAATACTATTTCTTTTCACGAGAATAATAATAATATAATGAATAAAATATTATGAAACCATCTCTCTCCTCCACTTTATAAACAAATTCTCAACCCCTCCTCCTCTGACTCCTCTCAAGCTTTGAGCATTTACTATGTTTTGAAAAATTAACTTTCAAGTCCTCCCCCATGTCCAAGACATGATGGTATCAGTAAAAGGAAAAAAGGGCATAAAAATATTCTCATCGAGGAGTACTGAAGAGGTAATCCTCTCTTCATTTTCCTTTCAACTTATTTTACAAGTTCAATTCTAATGTTTCTCCCTCCTCGTCACCACTCATTCAAATTTTGTGATAATCCCAGTATCTTACATTTAATTTTATTTATTTTTCTAATGGAATATTTCAAATTCATATCTCAGTCCTCATTCTCTCATACTAAAATTTAAAACATCGTCTATGATGTGTTAATTTATCACAGTCAAGGATGAGAAGTAACTAATTTCTATTATCATCTTCAATTACTATTCATGGAACTATTTTTTTTGGGTTCAACCAGATAATAATATATTTATGAAATCCTATTTAAAGTTCAGGAATCATTTTGTACACATTGTATTTAATTACAATACAAAATGAGTTCGTGGTGATCAATAAACCATCAATGTAATCCAATAGCTTATTATTAAAATTTGATTTCATAATTTACCCTCAAACCGTACAAAAAAATGATATCTAAAACCATTTACACTTCTAGATGTTCATTAATAACATGAAATTCTAATTTCATATAATTATATCAATTTCACATGAACTCAATTACTCGTATTCAAGTGAACCGATCATGAAAATAAATAAAAAGAACACTCCATAATGATGGAATTAAATATTATAACTTATCAAGAATACCACAAAATAACTTAATGATTCCATAATGAATAAAAAATGTATTTATGGTTCTAAATTAATTAGTTAATCGATTTAAATTTACTACCCATGGGGTTAGGATCAATTCAATAACACATTCAAGAATATGGTAAGGGTTTTCTCATCTCACATTTATTTCCATGTGATTTACATTGATTGTCACTTATTTCAGGAATTTGTTTTATTTTTTGTAGAATTTTATATATAATATATGGATTCTATTTATATTCATTGTATTTAGGGATTCACATAATTATTATTAACTTGATATATTACAAAGTTTTAAGATACTTTATTTCGATTTCCATTTCATTGTGATTTTCATGGTATTGTGCACCTAGTCATTCCTATGTTGTGTAACTATTCCAATTGGAGATACTTTTTCATTTTAAATTGTAATTAGATTTTATATCCATATTCTTGTTACATGTATATGAGTATTGTCTAATTCGTATACCATTTTACATACTGTGTTTATGTGGAATGTTGATATAACTATGGAACGATTGATGAGACTATATCATCTACTAAATATGGATTTCTAAATGAAATATTTTTTATGTATGGAATCATTGTATTAATAATGGACTTGGCTGGTAGTGATGGGAGAGGCATGCTATAGCCCCTCAATGTATCGACATGACTCACAATACAGACCATTTGGTGAAGAACCCTTAGAGTTGGTTTCCAAAATAATATCATATGGGTATGTACCCATAGAATTAATCTATATTGATGGTATTATCATTCATTTTCCAGATACATGACATCCAAAAAATATTCCATCTCATTATACATTATTTAGATATTACTATCCACAAAGTTTTCACTATCACAAAATATATGGATGGATTTGTATTCTCAACTAATTAATGTAAGGAGTTTTTAATTTATTCATGTTTTGATAATGATTATGTTAAATTGGTTATGATTCACTTACTATCGATTCATGAAACCAATACATGTATCTTTTATTGAGAATTTGAGATCACCCAATTCATTTTTTCCCTTCGATATGTTATGAATAAGAGAAAATTTATTGAGTTCTCAGGGATGCAGTTTATTAAGTATTTTTATGTATTATATTTTTTTCTTTCCCTTGTAAAATTAGTTGCATGTATGTACATAGTTTCTACAATAATAATAAATTGATCGGTCCATAATTATTTGATTCCTTGTAATCACTACATTGTAATAAATAATTGCACCATCTCTAGGATATAGGGGTTGTGGCGTTACACAATCATTCTCCCTGAAATCAATTATATAGGACCATCATTAAGGAGGGAGGTACATATAGGGTCTTTGGTCGAATAAATTGGTGTGTTAAGAGGCTTTTGTTGAATAAGAATGTGATAAGGACATCTTTGATCGATGATGGTCAGGCACATAGCATTTTTTTGAAAATAGAGTGTGCTCAGAAGGTCATGTGTCACTGGAGACGTGTTTTAAATATGATGGGTTCCAAAATTACATGATGTGATTTCCCTATTCAAATCATGTAAAAAATTTAATTTATTTCCCCTTTTTCGGAAGCTGTCCCTTAAACCATAAAAATAGTTAACTAATATTTCAGATCGTGTAATCCAACATGTGGAGTAATCCAATTTCATGACATGTCGATATGTAGTGAAATATAGTTATAGGGGGTGTAGTCAACATTCACGACTTGAATTTATGTGGGGAAAAGCACACACAAGTGGTGTAAATTTTTTAGGTTGAAAATTAAATAAATATGAGAATTAAATTAAAAACAGCCTATCATGAAGAAAAACATTAATAAAATTATACAAATATTATACAAAAAGGGTAGGTATTTAAAATCTCACCAAATTATATAAAATCACCTTCATGCTCCACTCCCATGAATATATATGATTCCAAGTCAAATATATCAGCCCACATAACCGTCATATCTTCCTCTCCTTCCCATGTCTCCTACTAAAAATTTCCAGGTTTCCATAATACACAAACTACTGACATATTATATCCCATCAACATGTTATCACTTCAATCTTACACACATATCAGATGCGCCACAACGGAAGCCTCTTCCTCCAGGTCAACTTCAATCCCATAGATCCCATGAGAAGGGTTGGATTGATACCTCAATATTTTTGATAGAAGTAAAACATCATTCATAACACTATTTTTCTATAGAAGATCCAATTGGTACAACGCTAGCCTAATTATCTCCACCATCTCAAAATTTCCCATAATCCTGGGCGCCAACATACACAACATCCATATACTATAGGGACCCAAACTAGAAGAATCTAGAAGGAATACATGATCACCCTCTGTAAACTCTAGGGTACTTCTCTACCTCTTCGTATACAACTTCATCCTACTATGATCTGTAGCTATATGTTTTCAAATCAACTGTATATCTTCCATTATTTCATGAACTAGTCTATGAACCATCAACTTTGAATCAGAAGTCTCTATCCAGCATAGTAATGACATAAATTGTGTACCATAAATAACCTCATATGGTTCAATCTGTATATTTTCTTGATATCTATGTTTATATGAGAATTCCACCAATTCTCAGTGTTTCTACCGTGACCCACCAAAGGCAAACACACATGCTGTCATCATATCCTCATGAACCTGTACATTACGATTTTACTACCAATCATTATGTGGGTGGAAATACAGACTCAATAACACCTATATACTAAGAAATTTATTGACGACCTATCTAAAGCGTGATGTGAAACATGAATCGCAGTCAAAAACTATATTCTCTGTCACTCCATGTAGACGGACTATCTCTCGATCATATAGTTCTTTAATCATATCCTCTATGAAAGATTCCCATATTGGGATTAAGTGTGTACCTTTGGTCCCTCAATCCACAATAACCTAGAGAGTATCATTCTTCTTAAAAAATATCAGAATACTTAAAACATCATCCATGGTTTCTTTATCTGAATTCCATTCCAAAATGGAAAGAAAAAGTTGGAAACCTCCAAGAAATTGATGCTTTTCCTTCACATATTGATAGGTGTATCATTGTTTCATAAACATGTCTATTTTGTTATTCATTATTGGACACTGATACCATCATCATAAGTCATGATACATTTTGGTCACACCGGGATGAAATGACCCCTTAAAGACATGCAATTCCCGTGAGATCTCCTCTCACATGCTCATTGGAACAACAACTCGATTCATCACGTAGATGATCTCATCCTCATAATTCAACCAGTCTAAAGATATCCCACCACCAGGAATGATTTCCCTCAAGTAAATTCACTTTGGATAATAATAATTTTTATCTCAAATCCATATCAAAAGAATAGAATCCACTGAAACTAATATGAGAGTGATCTTCCTATAGACTCTCCTAATCATGAAATTCATCACAGTTACCAACATCACCATCTACCATTCAACACTAGACTCCTAAACCACTTGAGTCTGATTCATACTTATTAAATCATATTCAAAACATCTTCCTTGCTGGGTGTATATATGAGTAAAATATAAAATGACAACACATACTCTACCTATATCTACTAACTAAGATTCATTTCCCTTTATGAGAAGATATAATTTATTCTTTTGTGGTCAGTAAGCGCCATAACATTCTCTCTCAAAATATATTTCCATTAACACATCAAGTCATACACAGAGGATACTTGCTCAAGGTCATGTGTAGGGTAGTTTTATTCATGTGTACCCAACTAAAAATACCAATATGAAAAAACTCTATACCCATTCATCAACAAAACTCTGATTCCAATCCCTAAATCATCACAATACTCGTATATTCCACAGGTGGATCTGGTAGGATCAAAATTGATGCTGAAGTCTAATGATTCATCAAATCATGGAATTACTTCTCACGTGATTTGAACCCATAAAACATTAACCCCTTTTTGTCAAGCCCAATAGTAGCACTGCATGATGGTAAAAATCATAGTTGAATCTACGATAATATCTAGATAACCCTAAAAAAGATACATATATAAAAAATGTTCTTGTTTTTCTCACAAGATACCACAACCTGGACCATATATGGGTACACTAAAACACCTTCCAATGAGATGATTCTTTCTATGAATTGTACTTGATCAATCCAAAACTGAATCATATATAGCATGGTGTTTAGCTAATGCTCTCTTAATGTACTCAAGATGGTGTCATGATGCTAGGATTGATCATCATCAGTCATAGATTACACTATTATTTCATCCAAAAACACTTCCATGAATTGTACTAGGTATAGATAGAAGATCATATTCATCATGGAAATAAATACTTATCATTCATTTTATAACCCAAATGGAAATATTAAATAATAATATAGTTCATACCTGGTCTTAAAATTAGTCCTCTGTATATCCAAATTCCAAACTATTAGTTGATGATACCTGAATCGCATTTTGAACAACAATAACACAAAATATTCTATCAACTAGCCAAATAGATCAACAATACAAGGAAGAGGATACAAGTTCCTCACAACCATCTTGGTAATATACTATTAGTAAATAGACAAGAAAAATTTTCCATCAACCTTCTTTTTGAAAAATATAACTGAAACCCTAGGAAACAAACTGAGATAGATAAATCCCTTATCATCCAATTCCTTAATATGAGTGATGGCCAATTGAATATATATCAAGGTCATTATTTATGGTGCAATATATAATTTTTCATCCCCCAGCATTAGATCAATAGTTAATTCCACATATCCCATAAGTGGTAGCCCATAGACATTTTCTGGAAACACATCCTTAAACAGTTCCACTAGTAGTCCAAGTGAATCTTGACTAACAACCCCTTCATCCTACAGTATACCTGAAGCATGTGATATGATATATCCCACATACTACGTTATTGTACCTTATTGTCCTGCTAGTATATTCAACTCTATTCGGTGAATTTAACGATCATCCATAGTAGACATACACATAACACTTTCACAGTAATAGTATATTTTACAACAATGTGTAACAAGGAATTTCATTCTAATTATTAGTTGAATACCATTAATATCAAGAATATAAATATCACACACAAAATGACACTCTCTAATATCAAGAGAAATTCCCAAACACATACATATGTCTCTAGAACATACTCCATAAGATGCATCTATCGTCATAAACCAACTGATAAACTCCACCACTAGGCTCATATAATTATTATGTATTGTAGTTAGAAAGGAATAAGAGGAAACAATATCAAACGATGCATGAGAATATGTATAATATATATTTATACTACCTCTCATTGTTAATGGTCCATCCTCTCTATCCAAAAGTGAATGATGCACTGCATGCATCTTTCTTGACTCTCTTACATGTGATATTATATGACTCCCATGAGATACACCACTCCAATGATATGGGTACACATTCCATGAAGAATAGTATCTTCCCCCACTACACCCTCTTCTAGTAGAACTTCATATTCCATTTTGATATGGTGTGGATGATCCCCTTCATGTACCATGATTTTTCAAGAAATACAATCACTGACTATCTACCATGGGTTCTTAAAGGACCTCTTTATATGACCCATCTTGTCATAAAATCTTCACATCACTATTGGTTGGGGAAATGTTTCCAGAAATTCCCCCACCTACCACATTTGTGCAAAAGTACCTCGGTAAGGAATTTTGTAACAGACCCTTCACACTAGATAAACTTCAAACCACTACACTGGTATATTTTTGTGTAATGATGTTTCATTCACTCAAATGAAGTACCTCTAGAACATCTAGTAGAAACCACATTTCTACCACTGGAATCTTCCCTCATGTTCCCCATAGAAATTAGTTCCAGATTACTATATTTGTAAAATTAATCAACCT
Source organism: Viscum album (assembly GCA_963277665.1). Taxonomy (NCBI): domain Eukaryota; kingdom Viridiplantae; phylum Streptophyta; class Magnoliopsida; order Santalales; family Viscaceae; genus Viscum; species Viscum album. The sequence goes on from OY728161.1 coordinate 437,348,298, forward strand.
AATGATATTCACATGGGACTTAATTTCACAAATATGTCTATCCTAACTTATTTTTATTGATGTATCCTCATATAATACCAATGATGGAGAAAAAAAAATCAAATCATTAAAATGTACTACATTTTCCACCACAAATATATTTCCCTATGCAATCTCATGAACTCTACTACTGTCTCATGCTTTAGTGTCTCTGGGTAAAAGTTGTCAAAGAAAATATATTTATTTTCCATTCATTCCATATTTCCTAGTACTCCATCCCATGTTTATATGTTCCACCAATGTTTCTATTGACCAAAAAACATGTAATCTTCCAGATTGACTCCAATATCATAAAGAGTCTCTAAGTTGTCATGTAAGGTTTAGATAGACTCAATATAGTACTCATCATTCTCAGGTAAACCCTCTATAGTAATAGACATATGGTTCTTGCAGCTTAAACTGCCTTTTCATATCATACATTTTTTTCACAACCCACAATGCATTTTATTCTGTCAATTACATGAAACAAGAGATAATGTATTTGAAATAATTTCCTAGTTTCTCCTTCATCACTATCGGTTCCTTTGTATCCACTACTAAAGGATCATCCACAACTATTTTCACTAGCCTTCCTATCAACAAGAATAATCCTTGAAACATATCTCTATAATTACAACCACACATATTAGGACTCAAAAAACAATTTTATAGCATTTATGTTAATAGAAAACTGTAACAAGATAATACCTGTCATTTTCCAACCCCAAAAAATAGTCAAATCCAAGGCACTATAACCCAACATAACCACCCTACACCTAGGTCATGTTGAAAAGGGTAACCACATTCTAATATTCTTGTTTTTTATGTAGAAATCTATTTATTCTTATTTTCATCATTTTACAGTTCTCTAATTCATATTAGGCACCATTTTAAATTAAATATCAAAATTATGGAAAAATTATCTATTTAAAAAAACATAGAGAGAAAATATTTTCCCATGAATACCTAAAATGATGCATGAAAAAACTAATCCTATGATCCTTAAATGATACATTGAAACTCAACTTTCATGTCATTTTAGGCAATGAGTCATTTCTCATAAATCTCAACAATAATTTTCACTATATAAAACAAGTTTGTCATAAAAGGTAAAATAATATTAAACTGTAACCACAAACAATGATAAAAACAATCCCACCATGAGTACATGGGTTGGAATCTCCAATGAAATAGCATATTACAAAGTCATGAATCATTATAGAATCCACTTAACTATTCATAAATATAATTATAATGGAAGAAAAATAAAATTTCACACTGATAACACGTTGTAAAAATGTGGCACAGGTGCCCCACACATGTGTTACCATTTGCGCTACCACATGAAATTAGGTGTTCCACCCCATTCGCCAGTGGCTATCGACTAGTAGTGAGTGTCTATTAAGTAATTAATTAGGAGATTATTAAATCTTTTATCAGAGTAAACTCAAGCTAAAATAAATAGACAATAGTGGAAGAATATAGATTCCTAATCAAAAAAAATATCTAATGATAATCATAATAGGAAATAAAATATACAATAAAAGTTTAAAAATTCCATGATAATGTACGTCTTAGGTTTTGAAAATGATAACTGAATAATGAACACGCCATAGACAACCATGATGGTCCTGAACCTTGTATGACTCACTAAACATTTCTCCATCCCAAAATAACCATGTAACTCATGATCATTTCCTTTAAAATATCCTCCAACATTGTAATCTATATATATAGCAATCAGGGAGTCTATAGGGTCTGAGTGAAACATATAAGGACACCAAAAAATTGAGTCTAAAATAATTCTAGTCAATATCAGTTTATGAATTTTTATATAGAATATTTTTGGAAATAATTTAAATAGTTTATACTTATTATCTTAATCATTATTTAACCACAATTTCTCTTGGGATCCCATGGAAACCTGATCCACCATACATTCTTCAGCAATCACCAGAGTCTAAACCATCCCCAAAGGATATCATAAATCATAATTTCCATGTTTCGATTAATTATCGTAAATCATATGGTATTTATCAAATACATAAAATATGTAAATTATATACGCATGAAAAATGTTCAATATGTGTTATAACCACATGGGTATAAGGTGAGTAATACATAAAGAAAAATAAATACCTCCAAAGAAAAAAATGGAATGATATAGTATTCTTTTCCCTTAAAGTATCACATTATCCTTCGAAAAAATTTATTCTTACATAGTCTTCTTCATCTAAAGCTCACATGGTCATATGGGAACCAAAAAAATGCTCACACAGTCTTCTAGGTCAATTATAAAAATACCACATTGAAGGTGGGGGATCCTAAAGAGCCCCATTAAATGGTGGTGTAGAAACCTCTACCATCAGAAGGCCTTTTTAACTGGAATTCGCTAGGGAAAAAGTTGAGAGACTGAAAGAACATGTAGGTTCACCCCAAAGGGAACAATATAATGATTTTGTGATGGACTAGGCTATTAAAAATTGTATGAGCTCCAGTTTCCAAAGGACGTGCTAGCGAGGATGACTATACCCTCATGGGTGTTCAATTATGGAAATCCCATATCGAAGGAGGAGGAACGCAATGAAACCCTTTATAAGGTGGGGTGGATATCTCTATAATCATGAGGAATTTTCATTCTGAATTCCTAAGAGAAAAAATCAATGGGAAAGAAAAACCATGTGGGACAAAAAAAAGAAAATATCATGATTGTGGTATTGTTTGGGAAATGACATAGGGGTCTACTAGGGGCGGGTCTTAGGGTGTCATTATCTCCGTTACTTCACTACCATCCTAGGAGGGGTATCTTTTTATATAGTGTGTCCTGATAGTAAAAGGGATAAATGAAATAGGTAAAATCACATGAAGAGTCTATTAAATATAATGAGAGGTAATCCATGGAATGTTAACTAATAGTATATAATGATATAAATATAATGTTAATGTTACATTTCAATAATCCAGTTTTATTTTGAAAATTATTTTTAGATAGAAAGAGTTGTTTAAAGGAAAAAGAAAATTACCATTATCTAAAAATGATTTGTGATCAATTATAAAATATGTTAAAATAATAAAATAGAAACCAAAATTATGTGGTTATATAAATAAATTTTTAATTTATTATTGAGATTATATCTCATGGGATTAAATTTTTTTGTAGTGATGAGATACTAGACAGTTAATTGATTCTATCATGATAATTTATAACAAGTAACACAAATAAAAATTCTGTTGAAAACAATATTATTTATTCTATTATATAATTTAATGATTCAATTATCACTTCTCAGTATCATAGGTAATTCTAAAATAAAAAAATGGTTACCCCGATATGTTCAATAAATTAAAACATTCATTGGACGCTATGAAAAAAATCAATAATATTGAATAGATCAATAATATTCACATATGTTATTGAACTAATATCATAAAATAATAATAAAACCATTTATATAATAGAATTATTAATAATACCATGGATGAAAAAGTTTTTTAATAATTATATTATTCTTAATGCGAGACATGACAATCAAACAATCAAGGTCTCTTGTAAATAAATCATATATAAATTTGTATGACATACACCAATTACAAAAGATAGATTTTCTCATTATACCAATCGATGCATCTTGGGGGTATAATGGTCAACATTCATCACTTACTAATTCCAATTCATTTAATAAAACAAGGATGTTAAATATCAATAAAATAAATAATCAATATAAATATCCATATTAGAAAAATATTATACAGATTGAAAATATATTTCTTCAGTCAAAAATTGAAAATCATGATCATAATCCATCCAATTGAACATTGTGGATGGTATGATTAGAATATATCCAGATTAAATCATAATATTCATCATAGCATTTTAAAATATATGAGAATAATCATAAAATAACATTTTTCAATTTCTATTAAAACATGAGAATAATAAAATTTTTCTAATAAAATTTTAAACATAAATTTATATAATATTTTGAAAATTTATTTTTCTGAATATAAACTTATAAAAATTTAATAGAATATTGAATTCAATGGATAGTTATGATTTATTTAAAATAATTTCATTTGGTAAATGTTATCACTGATAATATTTTTACACTTTTGGTAGAAATATAAAATTACTATATTTAGATAATTAAAAGATGAATCAATTTAAAGAATCAAAAAGAAATTCAAACATCATTAAAATTTGCAAAAAATAATAATTTTATCATATAAAATAGAAATCTTGAAATATTTTTACGAACATTAATAGGTAAGAAATTTCATCGACTAATGAGAAAGAATTATCATTATTTTTTAAAGAAATTATTCATCATATCAAATACCAATGTGAGGGAAGTGAAAGGAAATCATGTAATATTTATATATAACATGATTATAGGAATATAGATTGTTTGAAAAATATTAATATCATATAATTTATATTAATGGACATTTAAACACAAAAAATTATATTATAGCATAAACACATAAAATATATTTAAATTTTGAATCATAACCCCATGAGAAAAATAATATTGAATGAAACATTAAAAAAGATGAATATTATGTATTTATTGATATTAAATATTATAGGAGAATTACATACACTGAATCAATAAAATATGTGCTTAATATGAAACATGTTCCATAGATAAAAATGTATGACAAAAAATCCATAAACTCAAGTTCGACTCACTGTGTATATAATTTAGATCCCTTCTAATTAAATTAGATAAATTTTATAATTTATTAAGATATTTTACCAACTTTATTATCTTATTATTTTCCTATTTAGTATATTTATTTTTTATCATTATATAGTTATGATATCAATTAAATTTACAACATATGTTTTGAAAACTTTTAAATCATTATCACAAAATAACTTTGTTAGCTTGTCCATGGGAAAATGTGTATCAGTTTCATCATATAAAGAGTATTAATCCTAACATAATTATCAATTTTTCTTAATTAAATATTTTTTAATCATAAATTAAAAAAATACATGATAAAAGATTTACATCGTTTTGTGGAAGTGGTAGTCTTCACGTACACACGAGCGATGTTGTAGTTTTTCAATGGGTTTAAGGGTGAGGAGGTAACAAAAATATTATCTTTAAAGAATAATAATAAACCATGAATATTTTTATAATAATTAAATATTTAAACCAAATAATACTTTTTAGGTGGTGATGAAAAATGAAACACATCACATCATGGTGGTGGTAGTTCATACGAACACATGATTGATGATTTTCATTAACCATGAATTAAATTTAGATGACAAAGGGTTATAAAATTGAGTTAATAACATATTAGTATAATTTAGATACTAGTTTTATTATATATAATTGTTCATGTTGGAAGTTAAGGAGTTATAATATTAAATAAAATTAATGATTTATTTTAGAGTTACACCTCTTATTTTAGAAACCTACTTTAAATTACACAATAAGCCTTTTAGGTTGGTAGTTTGATAAAAAAATAGTCTATATAACATGTTTTTGTTGTTTATTAAGGGAATTTTTTAGATAGATGTCTTTATATATATATATTAAATGTTATGTGTACGATAATAGAGGAGGTTCTCTTTTATAAGTTAGGGTATTGAAACAATTATAAATATTACTAACATTAAACTATAATAAATATCATAATCATTTAATGTTTCACCAAATGATGATAATTTCTATGTTAGGGAATTATATGGTAAAAATTCCTTCAATTTTTTTTAATTTCTTATGTTTCATTTAAAATATTATCTTTTAGTTTATACCCCTTATTTACCATCTTTATCCATAATCGTGGTAAAACATTCTTCACTTTTTAAGGGTTATAAATTTACCTATAAGAGGAAAGGTGGAAAAAATGTTCCATGGTTTAATTTTCATAAAATTTTCTATCCCCATTTTCCCAATTCAATTTATTTTTAAATAATTTGATAAAATACATTTTTCATAAATCATCCTCGATGTAAATTTATTGGATTTTCATTAAATTTGAATGTAATGTCATAAATAATGAAATTAAATTTGAATATAAACATTTTAAAAATAATTATTCATTATTTTGTCCGAATAACTTATTGTAATATAAAAATTAATCCAATAATAATTAATTCCATTGTTTTTATTATTATATACCTAGATTTTTCTATTTCATGCATAAGGACTATATAAGCGTTGCATAAGCATTTACAATTATTATATAATTAATAAAAAAATCTATAATAAAAATAAATAAATAATGTTAAAATTAATCATATATATATTTTCATAATTATTTTTTCATCCCAATGACATCATATAAGATTAAATAATTATAGAGGTGTGAATTTATTTTATAAATTATATATACTAATGTAATAGTTATAATGAGTGGAATGTGGAAATAAATTTACAATAATTATAATAAAGTGTGTTCATGGTGGAAAAAACTGGTAAAATAAAATAATTAAAAGTTTAAGGGAAATTAATAGGCCTTATATATAATTTTTATCATTATTCTACATGTTTTACACTTATTTTGGTGATAATATATTTAAATAGGATTCTATTTATAGTGATTGAATATAAAAGTACTAATTTAACCAAATTTGAACATTAGGATTTCCAATATGGAATATATTTATCAATACTCAACTCATTATCGTGGAATAAATAAATTTTAATATAAATTCATATATCCAATTGGAAATTATTTTCATAAAAATATGTTTTTAATCCTAAAAATGTGTTTTTTGCAAAATAAAATATGTTTCAAATTAATATGTAGTTAATTTTGATATGTTTAGATAAATGATAATTATGATGTTTTAATGAAAAATCCGAAAAATTGGTAATTTTAAATTAATTAATTTAATGAAAAAATGATAGGTTTGCAAAATTCAGCTTTTTTACTATTCACCCAAAAATAAACGGTTTCTTCTAGAAATGGGGATGACCGTGTCTGTTTAAGGTTCAAACATTCCAATCAGTTTCCAACAGGTTTATTCATTGAATGGGAAACATCCAATGATTCTATATCCATTTGGACAAACTTCTCAAAGGAAGGTGCTCATTAGTTGTGAACCGATGATGCTTAATAACTTTCATTAGTCCTGAGGATGGGACGTCATGCTCATCACATCTTTTTTAGGGGAATTATTACCTACTCTAGGACTCTCTTATATATTTAAGTATTGTACACGAATCCTTATTAATTCATCATGTATGAAAATGTGTTTTCCTTTATATTTAACAATCAATGATTGATATGTATGAGATTTAGAGACACTTTTATATGTATTAGAGGTTCTTCATCTATGGAGAATTATTTGTGTGTATTGGAGATTAATAGTCAATGTTATACTTCAATACATTATATAGAAATGTCATGGTCATTATGATGACCACACAGGTTTTAAAGCCACTCTGTCGGGCACTTGATGTTTATTGTCATTTAGAAGGATATGGATTATTTCAGATTTGGGATCATACCCACAGATGGGATACCTTTGTATCATTTTTAAAAATAAACAATCATAACCCACATAGTTTAATAGGAAGGATATATTTTAACATCATATGGGACGAGAAAGAATTAATGAATGATGGGATTGAACCTTATAATGTCTTCCTACGTACTCTACTTTTAAGGCATATATCAAAGTCCATGTAATTCAGGAGAAGAATTGTGGGGTTTATGTATTATTGAAATCCCATGAATATGTGTCGTGGTCACATTTACATTCTAAGCTCATGTGATTCGGGCTCGGTGTGAGAAACAGAAGGTATCAATAAACCTGATGGTTCTGCCACGAAAGATGTGGTCACAAGGAATGATATGGGTTTTATGTATGTATGACTACCCATGAAGATGAAGACTAGGAAATAACTCTAGAAATATGCCTAGGAACATGGTCCATAATGTTATTTGTCGTTTATGGAGATTTCGATACTCTAACATGGGTTTTACTCCTACGGAGGATGCCTAGAATTAAAGGAGACATGAACTTATGATTGGGGCTTACTCATAAGGTGGATGCCCAGATCAAAGAAGAGGGGACATGGGGCTTACTCCTAAGGAGTATGCCCAAGGTTAAATGGACTTGTGATTAGGGATTACTTCTGATAAGGATTCTAAAATCAATGATTCCTGTAACATAAGGGATGAGGTTGAATGGAGGGAACCTCTAACCGTAGTGACATAAAAATATGTAAATCATGAGGTTTTGGTTGGTGTTCTAAAGTATTCCTTTTAGACAAGGAATCCAGCAAAGAAACCATGCCATAAATGGATTTTAAAAGGGTTTTGAAGGATATATCTTTAATAGGAGAAGTGGATTTGAAGAAAGGAGGTGAATATGTAGGAGGGGCACCCAAAAATAGGTAGGCCCACAATTCCTATTTGGGTGCACAAGTACTGGTTGCGCAAGTATACTTGCGCAACATTGGTTCACTTGGTTGATAGTTAACCTGTTGGTTAATACATGGTAGACACTGATATCATTCCCTTAGTATCATCCCTAAATGCTTCCAGAAAGGTGGTGCCCAAGTTCTGTTGAAGGGATAAGGAGGCACACAACTGTCTTTATTTCCAATAAGGGCAGGACACTTAGGCGTGCAAGTGTTGATAAATTCTAACACTTAGGCCTTATTCTTCCTCTTTAGAGCTTCCATTATAGGTAAAGAATTACCTTAGAAGTGTTCAGAAGACTTGAACAGGAGACATGTTTGACCAGAGCTCTATATCTGAATGCTGGAAAATCTATCCTTAAAATGGGGGGCCCACAGGGGCTATTTATAGGCCACCTGAGTTTTGGAGGAAAACCACATTGGGCGCGCAAGTGACTTATGCGCCCATGACTGGCGTGCAAGTGACTTGCCCTCCTAGGGATGGCGTGCATGTATACTTGTGCGCCTTAATTCCATTGTGAAATTATTGAATGTATTCCCTCTTTTTTGCTTGAGGTACTTCCCTTAGTCAATCATTGGATTCTGTGATGGAATGGAGCATCAACATAAGTCCCCCCATAAAGTTGGATTCGAAAAATGAAAGAGGTATTAACTCTATGGTGAATGGAAAACCACGGTCTAGAGGTGCACAGGTATGAGGCACACAGGTTGCATCAAACATGTTTCTAGATCGCCTAAAAATATGGGCTTTACTCTGATGCAATGAACCTAGCTTTCAAAGCATCTCTCTCTCTCGTCAGGAAAGTGAGATCTTGTAGCATAGGTTTCATTGCATTTCGCTCATCTGTGCTTCTTTTCATTGCGTCGCACTTCATCATTCTGTTTCTGACATGTGTTCCAGTACTAGTGTGGTACAACTTGCGCGACCGGCTTAGACCTACGTGCCTTAAAGCATTAGCCATTTTTTTCGATTATTCACAAATTTAATGAAAAAACAACTTACTTTAAAGTTAATTATTCATTATTTGTTAAGATTCAATGGCTCTACGGAATATTGGATCAGCTGATGAGTGGGCTAGCAAGAGAATTGATGACATGATGAACATCATTGGCCATGACTATTATGATATCTGTGACAACACTGTCCCAGATTTGGATATATACTTGAATAAATAACATGTCAATTTTTCATGGAGCATCTAATTGACTTTATATGGACATGGTCATATACAAGGAGTCAATGTTCTAGATGAAACAAATTACATTCCGGAGATGTAGCTTCACTGATATCCCTCTATTTCGGTTATGATTTGCATTAAGAGCAGCAACAATGGTGTGAACATTCAAATATTTTCTCTATGTCGTTTCCTTGCAAATATGAAAATGGAAAACCCATGGGATGATATGTTTTCTACTGCCGTTTAGTGGAGATAAGACTATAATGTCATTAGAACAATATCTCAAAAATAGGACTCTCTCCAAATGGCTCTTTACTTCTAATGGTCCATTCTCAAATCCATGTATCCATCTTCCAAGTCTCTTAGATAGAAACAGAGTCACTATTTGATCAGTGGAATATTTTCTCAAACCACACTCAAGAACATTCTTTCACAATTTTTCCAAGAAGAGCTTGTATCAATGCGTATTTTATTGTGTCCAGTTGAATAAATGAATTCGTGGTGGCTACTGATGAAGCTCAGGATTCTGTGAACCGAATGAAGAATTATGTTGAAAGCCTCTTGTAATTCTTGAAAATGAGAAGAGACTCCGGTCTGTGGATGTCCTTCTAAACACTTGTTAATCATGAAAAACACTTTCATCTTCAATCATTTGTGCATGCATTCTCTTGCTACATACTTTAAATTTTTACCTAAGCCAATGGGCCTTGTAAGCATAGTTTTATTTTTTCTTGGTTGTTACAAACAACCCCACAAACATTGAATCTTTTGATATCTCAATATTACCTAAATCATACAAATTGAATGTTTAGTGAGATGGGACTTGACTTTTGTTCAGTTTTCCCTTGTATTTTGTAAGCATTTTTATGTCATGCACATCGGACATAAAATTATAACGTTTAAGGTCAAATAACTTTGAGTAAATGGATTAAAATTAACTCACTTCCTTGATAATTTGTTTGAAAACATATTATGACATATATGTATGGAGGGGAAAGGTGTAAAATCTGACTTCTGAAATTTTTAATCTGAGGAATGACATGGTAAATGGGATAAAATGCATTAGAGAATGTATTTCCTAAGAATGAAGTTACAAATAGTTCAAAAAACCATTAGGGGGTTAAATTATGCAGTGCCACATAAGGGCATTGGTTGCATAGTCAAATAATAGAATCGTTTGGATTCCAGGTCCATTATGTAGACTACTTAATCAAGGTCACCTTGGGGCATGTGCGGCATAGTGAGGAAAATTAACTCTTAGAAAATTTACTTTTCTATTGCTAAAAGCCAGTGGAAGTTTATGGAGATTAAAATTTTCCAAAGCACAATATATGCTGTATGGAGAGAGACACATGAATATGGAGAGGATATACCCAATCAATATTGACAACGAAATTGATGAATTTCACTCCTGCGAAGCTCTGACCTAAACGTGGGGAAGATAAATATAAACCATATACTTGAATACGTTCAAGTCATGAAAAAGGGTATGTGAAAAATATGTTAAGGATGGCTGTTTTTGCTGATCCTTATATATCGTCGTCAAGTCGAGTAAGGAAAAAAGATATTTTCCCCCCAAGAATCCAATTAACACTATTTGATGAACCCATTTCTGTGTTTGAATTATTCAGGTACACTTAAGGGTATTGGGCACATAGTCAAATAATAGAATCTTTTGGCTGATAGGTCCATTATGTAGACTATTTATGCAAGGCCGGCTAAGGGAACGTGCTGCATGGTCAGGCAAAAGTATTCCCAGGTATCAGACATTTTGTGACTTGAATTCAAAATAAGGGGTATGGAGACTTAGAAGTATTTAAGGTTATTAGTATGACACATGAAAATGAGTATTGTCCAATGTAAGGTGGAGATACATAGACTAATGCTGACCATAATCATGTAGTGGCTGGGTCCTGAATTGAGAAGTTGGACTTCACTACGTATCTCATTAAGATGAGAATCAAGACATACATAGTTCTTGAAATACCCTATGTACAGATTTGGTTCGTACATGTGAAGGGTAAAAGGTGATTTTAGTTCAATCATGGTTGGATCCAAGATTAATGGGTTAGGCATTGCCATGTATGCACCGAGTCTTTGAAATATAATATTTTTGGAGATCAATATCAATAATGATTCCCTCTCAGGTGAGGGTGTCAGATACTGTTTTAGTTTACTGTCATATAGGACACAAGTGTCAATATTTTAAGGTTATATGCATGGACCGGTGTTGCATATTTTCGTGTCATGTAACTAGGACGTATGGATCTGCAGTTTAATGTCATGTAGTTTGGACAATGGGGTCTATATAGTTTAACATCATATTACAAGGACAATGGTGAACCAATGTGACAATATCAGTTTTGGGGGGAGGATTCACGGATTAACATGGTATGAGACGGAGGTGAACCGACGTGAAGAGATTGGTTTTTTTTCTATTCACAAATCAACATCGTATGAGAGAGAGGTGAACCGTTATGAAGAGATTGGTATTGGGATTGAACCTCGAGAGGTTTCCTACGTACCCAGCCTAGAAGGCAAGGATCAAAGTCTACATAGTTTGATTGAGAATGAATATTGAGATAATGGTATACTTGAGGACAATTACCCAAATATGGTTTTGGGACTTATGCGTCGTTAGAGGCCCAGAGAAAAAGTTATGGTTGAAGGTTACTCTAAGCTCACGTGAGTCATGCTCGGTGTGAGAAACAAGAGGTGAAAAAAACCCTAACGATGTACTGTTTTACATCATGTAGGACGTATTAAGGGACATTTTCATAGTTTTAACAACATGTGGGACAATATAGTTTTTTTAAATCAGTACGTTACAGTTTTACGTCATGCAAGACGTGTTGGTAGTTTAACGTCTTCTTTCTCAGACAAACAGTTTAAAGTCATGTTGACGACATAGGGGTAATGCATTATAATGTCATGCAGCAAAAACAAGAAGGGGACTATGTAGTTTAAAGTCTTATAGTGAAGACTATGGGGTGTATTTGTGTTACAAAAAATACTTATTCTAGAATCTGGTATTTATTGGAGTCATGATGAGTTCTCCATCCATTGAGATTAATGAATAAGCTCTAATAGATTAGACCTTATGTATTGAGTAAGGTCCTTCCCACATTGACTCAGGCATTGGAGGTTTCCTTCCTAGTATCATTGGAGTTCTAAATAACAATACCATTTCTCTTTTAATGAATGATCGAAGACGAAAGTTTTTGTTGAAAGAACATGTAATTCGATTCTGAAAGACTTCCAAGTGGTGCATGGTGCACAATATTTTTTCATCTAATAATTCCAATTCATCCAATCACTTTTGAGATTGTTCATCTGTAGTTTACAGATCACAAATGGCTACTCTAAACGAATGTAATTGAACCTCAATGGGCAAGACTGCTTCTGTTCTATATAAGAATGAGTATGGTGTTGACTGCGTAGCAATGTAGGTGGTGGTATGATAAGCCCATAAAGCATGAAATTTTTTATCATGCCATGATTTCTTATCTTTATCCATCATCTTTTGGAGTATTTTTGAAAGAGTCTTATTGAAGGCCTCTATTTGGCCAATTTCCGCTGCATGATATTGAGATGAATGGTTGGATTTGAAGTTGTATTCTCGATAAAACATTCACATCTTGTATGCAAAAAAGTTGGTGCCATTATCCGTCAATATGGTATGACGGACATCAAATCTGGTAATGATGTTATACTTGACGAAGCTAACAATGCCTTTAGAACTAACATCATTGAGAGTTATTGCCTCTTCCCATTTGGAAAAGAAGTTAGTGGCAGTAAGAACAAACTTAAACAGCTTGGATGTAGCTAGAGGATAAGGTCCTATTACATCAATTCCCTATTGGCAATATTTCATGAGTATTTAGTTGTATGGATCAAATATGGGGGTTGATGAATGAAATTGGCATATACATGGCATGAATGGAACTTCATAGTGAAATCATCACAATATTGTATCATTGAAGGCTAGATGTATCCCATCCTTAGAATTTGATCAGATAGTCTATGTCCAGACTGGTGGGCACCACAAACTCCTACATGTACATCTTTCTTGACAGCCACTATCTCTTCACCATCAATACATATGAAGAGAATTCCATAAAAACCTCACTTGTAGAGAATTGTTTGGTGATCTATGCTATTATAAAGAGTAAAATAGACCACACGTCAACAGACATGTTCTTTCATGGATCAAACTAGTGGGAGTGTTCCATTTTGTTCAAATTCCCTGATAGGTGTCATCCATCCTTTCGTATGAGCACATGATTCAGAAATGGGGATGATTTCAATGATTTCCTCCATTCTGATTTGAAAATAGTGTGAAATTGTATGATGTTGGGAGATACTGATGATTTTTTCGTCCCGGTTTGGATCTTCCAGGTCTGTGGCTACGTTATCTAGTGCATCAGCGTGGGCATTTTGTGACGCGGGACATAAGAAATTGATGGTTCCGAAGGAAATTTCTCCATTTAATTCTTGATTTAATCATACAAAGGGATTAAATCAAGTTTTTTGATGGCATAATCCCCATTTCTTTGTTTGATTACCAAATTTGAATCACCTTTAACCTTTATGTGATTCACTTGTGCCTGAAGTGCCAATTCCAAGCCTAAGATGAGAGCTTGACATTCTGCTTAATTATTTGTACCTCCATCCAACAATATATAAGAATAGGGTAGAACTTCTTTTTCAGTGGAAATAAGCACGATTCCTAAAACAATTTTGCTGAATTTTGGATATTCCATTTTCTTCCCTGTTGGACTTCTTGATGCACCATAAAAGTATATTTCCCGCGTTTGAGAATTATCTTGAATAAAGAAGACATATTCATCAACAAGTTCAATATCTAATGATGTATCTTCTACTGAAGGGTGTTCAGAAAGGAAATCAACCAGAGCATGGCCCTTTATTTCCATTTGAGACACAAAATGGATATCAAACTACTAAAAAATATATACCAAACTTTCCAGACATCTTGTAAGAATTGGATGACTAAAGATAAATTTGAGCGGGTTATTTCTAGATAACAATAATACCTCATGATATTGTAGGTAATGTCTCAATTTTTGAACTGCAAATATTAATGCTAGGAAACACTTTTAAATACTCGAATATCAAGTTTATGTTTCAAGAAAAGTCCTACTAAGGTTGTATATATTGTTTTCATTCCAAGCATCATTCTTCTGGGCAAGGAAGGCACCCACTGATAACTCTAATGTTGTCACATAGAAGACAAGTGGTCTTCCATCAATATGAGGAATTAATACTAGTGGACTCAAGAGATATTTCTTGAGAATATCAAATGAATTTTTTCAATCTTAGGTCCATTAGTAGGTGACTCCCTTCTTCATTAATTTGGTGATGAGTAAACACATGCCTGTCAAATTGGCGATTAAATGCTGAATATAGGCCAAGTGTTTTTCAATTCCTCTTAATTATTTCAAATTTCAAGGAGGTGACATACCAAGGATTGATTTTTTATTATCAGGATCAACATTGATACTATGATGGCATACAACAAAGCCGAAAAATTTTCCTGAGGTTACTCGGAAAACACATTTCATGGGGTTCATCTTCAAATTGTGTTGTCGAAGTTTGAGGAATTTGATTTCCAGATCATCCAAGTGATCAGGACGTTGTTTGGATTTTACCACCAAATCATCCACATAACATTCATCAAATTTCCTTAAAAAGGGATTGATGATATGGTGCATAGCATGTTGATATGTTGCACGTGCAATTTTCAGGCCAAAGGGAATTACCCAATAGAAAAACACAACATGAGGGGACCAGAATGCTATAGACTCATCATCCTATGTAGCCATTTGTATTTTATTGTACCCAGAATAACCATCCATGAACGAAATAGATTCGTAGCCAGCTGTTGCATCAATTTAGAGTTCTATGATCAGAACAGGAAAATCAACCTTGGGATAATGCCGATTAAGAACTCTGAAGTCAATGAAAAATCAAATTTTCCATTATTCTTTTTCACAAGGACAATATTATCCATCCATTTGGGATATTTATCTTCTCTGAAGAAGTTATCTTTGATAAGATTATCCACTTCTGCTTCAATTTTTGAGGCACAAGTTGGGTGTGTTCTTCTTGCGGCTTTCTTTAATCCTCGATGTTCTTCAGACAAACCCAAATGATGAGTAGCAACATCAGGATCAGCCCCTATCATCTCTTTATAATTCCAAAAAAATAAATATCTATTGTTCTTTAGGAATGAAATATACATTTATTTCTCTTCAATATTCAAGGCCACACTAATTAGCCTTGGGCATGGATCTTCTTTTGTACCCAGATTTATCTCTCTGAGTTAATCCACAATGGTAGAGATACCTTCTTCAAATTCTGGAGGAGTGTCCCTAAGATCAACCTCTTCTTGTTCAATATGTGTTGCATCTTTTCTTTCTACTTGTATAGTAGATGATGAAGCATAATTTTCATGCTCATGGGAAAAGTTAAAATTTGAACATCATGAATAAGAGACTACCATTTCTGACCCTATAGATGATGAAGGGTCTTCCTTGGCTAATAAAGAAGAGATTATGGATTGAGAATCGACATCATTGTTAACATCTGATATTGCTATAACTTCTTCTGGACTAGTTTATGAAGTATAGAATTTGCATATTTCATCGGATGAAATGAAGACATATCCATTTAAACTTTCATCATTGCTTCACGAATCAACAACTTATCCCATGTTGTCTGGCTCAATTTTCGTAATTGTCATTATGGAAGTTTCCAGATGAGTGTTTGGATTTTGGTCTATCTGGTAAATTTACTGATAGGAAACACATAATCTGTACTCACATGTTTGAAGGGTTTTACTTGAATCTTTTCCAAACCATTTGGATCATTAATTTACAGTGCCTCCATTGTCTTGGATTTCACGTTTCCCTCCATGTGATAGAATTTTGCCTCAATGTATTGATATTCACATGTTTTGAATGGGGATTTATCGCCATACAATGTCCTAGTTTGACCACTGAAACAATATTTGAGACATGGATGGTATGATGAAGGTATAACCGCATGTTGATGTAGCCATGGTCTTATAAGAAAAATGTTGAAGGATGTGTCATGATGAACAACCATGAAATCTTAATTAGAAACAAGGTCTCCAAACTGAGTTCTGATTGAAATATCATCTAGTGGTTCTTGTTCATTTTTATCATATCCTTACATCAACAAATAAGAAAGTGATAAATCAGATTCAGTGAGGCCCAATCGACAAGGTGTATAAATAGGGATTAGGTTGACTCTTGAACCATTATCAATGAATGCTCGTCAGATTTATATATCCCTGACCTTGCTAGATAAATACAAAAGTCTAATATGTCCATATAAAACATCATCTTCATCTTCATCTGTAAATGATATCACTGCATGGCATTGTGCAGGATCAATTTCTATATGGTAGACCTCTACGACAACAATTTCAGTTTCGAATTTTTGAGGACTTGACAAAGCCTCAATAAGAGCCTCTCGGAGATCTTTTGATATATTCAAGGCATCCAGAATTGATAATTTTGCAGGTACATGGGAAAAATGTTTCACGACATCGTACTTTTGAACCAAAGGTCTGTGTTTCTGAATAGGAAACTGTGATTTTTTGGTTCCATAGAAGTTGATTCTCTAGAAGTAGATTCATCTCGTATCAGGGTAGGAGTTGGAAATACATTTGCCTTCGATAGATTAGACAGACTAGGTCTATTTATTTTCTAAGAGGAAAAATGTGTAACCTCTAACCGATCCTCCAAAAAAACTATTCCAGGACTGAATCTACCATGTGTGGAAGAACTTTATTTTTTCCTATTGAGCCCGTTGAAGGGCTTTGCAACGGGTTTCTGCCGTATATACAGTTCTAGCTGGGGTAGGAATGACATAGTGTCTTCTATAATATCTATGTATACCCTTGTATCCAAGACCACTGTCTCTTCCTCTAACTTCTCTATTTGATGCAGGGAACTCGTGGTCACCAAGATTGAAATTGTGGCTGGAATACAGATCTGTTAAGTGAATCATGTTAACTGAACCAATGATCTACTCTTCATCTGATGAAGATTCTGCCTAATTAACCAGTACAGACTGTGCCATATAGTGGGTTAGTGCTGGTTATTTTGAATTAGATGGCATAAAATCTACTAGAGTCAAGGATAATTTATGCTTTGACATGAAATCATCATCTTCTGACTTCTCTTCTTTCGTCTAATTATTCCGCTACTTGGAGGATTTTCATTATGACGAAGGGGATTTTGTCGTGGCATTCATATCATAAGACACAATTGTTTGATTCAATTGTGATCGTAAAATGTAATGAGATTGGTTGATCGTTTTCCAGACTATCCAATTATCATATTTCTGCAAATTTTTACTTTTGACTTCATGCCACTCGCCTTCTTCCTCTGGATTAGTAGTAATAACTCATGCTAAATGGGCTTAAAAACCTTTCCATATTACATGTCCAGAGTCCACCATCTTTTATTGAAGGTCATTTAAGACAAAACAATCTTGAATGGGATGCCCCAACATCTAATGAAATGGGAAATAGTCGGAGAGGTTTTCATCTCCTTCCTTGTTCGGCCTTTTGTGCCTTAACAACTAAACCAGATTTTTTTCCAGAGACAAAATGAAGTACCCAAGAACATTTACATTTCGGAAAGAATAAATATTGAAAGATAAATCTTCAAACTATTTCTTACTTTGATCTCTTTGATCATCTTGACGATTCGGCCTTTTTTGATGATGCTCAGGAGGTGGAGCCCTTCGATATGATGAAGGTTTTGATGTGGAAGATGGTATAGGTGCTTATTTAAGTGTAAATATAGCAGTCTCTGCTTTCCCCATTTTCCATATTTGAATTGATGGAATTACATGAGTTTTAGCCTTATTCTATGTAACAGAGTCTTCAATCTGCTGAGAAATTGAAGTAAGTTCTCGAAACCCTCCTATGTATTTCACAGGGATCAATAGTGTGCGTAACTCATCACCCAGATTTACCAAATATATTGGAAACAATTCTTCTTGAGGGAGTGCTAAGCTTATAGAATATATTAATCCCATCTAGTGAGCAATGAAATCTGAAACACATTCATTTTCCTTTTGATTACAATTATTAAGATTAAAATCTGTTGCATTTGGCAATGTTGAGCTAAATTGAAGTAGAAATATTTGATAGATATCTTCCCACCCATTAATTGAACGAGATTGAAAAATTGTATATCAGACAAAAGCAGGCCCTTATAACGACTTCACAAAACACCTGAGCTTAACTGCCTCTTTTTGATTAGGAGTTCCCATCATAGGATCACAATGAGAAACATAATGTGTTATGTGTTGTTCTGGATCTACAGAACCATTAAAAATTATGAATGTGGTATTCGAGAAATTTGATGGTGGATGAATTACATCCATACATTCAGGGTAACCTCTCTTTTCTGGTTGAACAGATGGACATATTCTTCCATAGCTTCCAACAAATCTTGTAATGCCTCAATGGTAGTCA
This sequence comes from Viscum album, assembly GCA_963277665.1. Classification (NCBI taxonomy): domain Eukaryota; kingdom Viridiplantae; phylum Streptophyta; class Magnoliopsida; order Santalales; family Viscaceae; genus Viscum; species Viscum album. Next base: position 437,367,422 of record OY728161.1, read on the forward strand.
TAAATTTTTGAGAAACATCTGGTTGATCTTGGACATGAGTAGGTGAAATAACTGGAGTTTGGATGGCTGTGGAAACAGGTACTGCCACTGATAGTAGTACTACCAATTTTTGACGTGCATGACCCATAGTATTGGACCTCTGAGTTTGTACATGTAAAGGGGGATATTCTTGATCCATTATAGTAGCTGCAATGAATTCCCTTGACTGACTAACTCCAACACACTTAGTATTAATACTACCTTGAAGTAGTTATGCATTTAACCACCTTCACTACTTCATTTCTTCTTCCGGTTGTGTGAACCATTTATCTAATGAGAGTTATTGGACGTATATATAGGTATAGAGGGATGTATACTAACTTTTACACTTTTCCTTGGTATGTTCTTTTCTACAGTATGGAAGGGAATTACTTGAAGTAATATCTTGCCTCTGGGAAGCCCTCTGGCTTCTCGTACGCACACCGTCTTCATTGATTTCTGTATTCCCAACCTCTTGAATAAAAACTTCTTCAACTGATCCTAGTGAGTGAACCTCATGTTCAGGGGGATTAGTGAAAATGGAATTAAGGACATTTATCGATGCATAACACATTCCATCCCTTCTGTTGGTATTTCTGTGATATTGTCTTCTTCCATGTCCTCGATGAGACATTGCCTTTTGTAAGGATGATTCCTCAGGAAATTCTTTATGAATTGTAATTTGGAGGGAATTTCCTGATAATTCCACTCCATGTTCATCTTTTGTCTTCTTCCCTACTCGTGAGAATACTGACATTCATTGTGGAATATATGGTAATTTTGAAAAGTCCTGAGTCCGGAGGACTGGGGCTATTCCTATATTTCTTCCCCAACTCCTCGAATATTTTCTGTTGATCCCGAGGGTTGGATTAAAATAGTCTCCAGTCTGGAAATCTGAGGTGCCTCTTGAGCTTCGATATCTGAAACATTTTTAAAACCCTTCTGATTTTGCAGACTTTAGTCCAAAAATTAGAAGGATTCATCAACCTACATCAACATAAAACACCTAGCTCAGATGAGCATTGGATTATTAATGACACTTCTATCACCTGATGATGTGCAAGCTATAAACGAGAATCCTATTCGATATTCTTATTTTCTTGATCCAATAGTAACTTAAAAACTTGTTCATTATATGACTGACTTTGGGAAGAACTAGTAGAGGCATGTTCATGAGCAAGCATTTGATTACACACAAAACAAGTTGGATGTAGCCGAACATGGGTAATAACATTGCAGGAGACCAAATTTGGTGGGATATGTTGACTGGAGAGTATAGTGAAATGCAATGCTCCCTGAAAACCCCATCCACTGATATGAATATCATATGGGGCACTGGTAATTAACTAGAGCCACCTTTTTATCCCACCAAGGCTTGAATGCTGAAGGGCTCTCTACTGCTTTTCAACATTTGGATGTCGGGAAAATGAGATATATGCCAAGTTAGTTTGGCATCACAATCCTTCTATTATCTTAACATGATTTTCATATTCATCATAAGATAATATTTTTTCTTTTAAATGACAATGAATTTTCCATTTGTTGAGATGAGTATCAAAAATACAATCTTCTGTCAATGTTTCTGGAATATCATACTGAGAGTCATCCAAAGGAAAAAACATGACTGGTATTTCACCTTCCTCTAGTTTTTTTCTAATATTCATCATTTCCTCTTTGTTATTTGATGAATTTTATTCTACCTGATTGGACCAAATGCTTCTTTGTTCCTTCATCGGATTCAACAAAATTGGTAGAGAATTAATTTGTCAAATTAGAAGATGAATGATCCAGGATAAGAGCGATTTCTCATTACTTCATTGTTCATTGGAGAATTTTCCAGGCAATGTGCGTTACTACTACAGAGAGGACTTTCATATCTAAATTCATCATCATGGGGAGGACCACCATGGTGGGTTACAACAAAATATGAAACTTCTGGCTCCTTGGCCTTTTCGCTACGTAGAGGGATATCACAACTCTCATCTGAAGATGAAACATCGAGATCGACCAAATTGTCATGAAGCATGCCTTCATGGGGAAGTGTATGATGAAGACCATCAGAATTACTGTTCCCACTATTGATAAATGAGTGAGTAGAATGGTGAGTTGAAATATATAATTGTCTGAGGGTATTAAGGACTCCAGCATCGAGCAACGCCTTATTGTAGATTGGCTCTTTATTTTTCAGCTATGATGGACATGTTTTTTTCTAGGATTCCTTCTTACCGACTATGGAAACCACTTGTTAATGATATTGGATATTATGGGCAGGTCTATGTGCCTGCTCAAGAGATATGATCAGGTTAGGATGATTATCTCCATTCAAATTGGGTGTGTGTACCCGACTTGATTTTTCATATAACATGGGGGAGTATGCCCCAAAACCCTCTTGGAATGGGACAGAATAGTGTATCTACTCTGTGATGATATTTTGATGAGTCACTCCACTGATAGGGATAGATTTATGATTCTTTCCCTGTGATGCTTCTGAAGCTCTTATAATATCTTGACAAGCATCCAGGATATGATCAGGCACTTGATTCTACTCTTTCACCAATGACAGAATGTGCTTGTTGACATCAGCTACCGGTACAAGAATATACATCCATTTTGTGTCTGGAGTACTTGTTTGTGCCGACTCCTGTCTTCTTTTTCCGGTCAATGGATATTGACAGTACTTATACATAGGGGCATAAAGTTGATTCTACTCCAGATTTGTCTTTGGAGATTTCCAATTGACTTTTTCGGGTGCTACCAATTGATACTATTGGTAGGCTTGATAAATATTGGTAGGTGTATGTCCCTTCTATGTATCCTCCATCAAGAATGCTTTACGGGTTTCCTTTAATACTGGAAGATGAGACTACTAAAAGAATTGGTGATTGTAAATAGGTGTATGTTCATGCCTATAGTATTCCGCCAGAATTTCCTGGCAGGATTGATGTGTTACTGCCAGACGAGTTTGATGGGTAGTTCAATTTGGATGGAGGAGTTTATATGATTGTTCATTGTTTTTCATCAAGTTAGGTTGATGGACTTCTTCAGAGGGGGAGAGGAAATAACCAACTCCTTGTTGGATGAATTTTTCCTCTAGTGGTTCGTCTTGTGTGCTTGAGTATGAGGAACCTGAGCTGAACCACTAATGGTGATACCCTCATTATGTTTAGGGTGAACTACCTCACGAGTCTAATGGTGATTTTTCATGTGAACCCTAAGAAAGGGATCATGTATTCTTGAGTTGAGGTCATGGGTGACCTCATCATTCACCTCCCTATAATATGGGAGATAGTGGTGATTGAGTTCCAGGGATAACGACATGAAATGGTTGGTGACGGTGGTTGGAACCACCTGCTTCTTGACCACTGGTCATCGTTGTCCGGACTACGAGTGTGAGTAGCTAATTTGGAGGGCCTGTCGAGTGGCCTCCAGATTCGGGATGGTACCATATTAACGGTATTCCTTCACCAATGAATTTGAGACCTAGCATTGAAGATGCTGAGTAGGTGATGTCATCCTCAGAGCGGACGAGGATCCATAAGGAGTAGCAGCCAAGGCATTTCACAGCTGTGAATTTTAAAAAAGCAAATTTTTTTTGCAAAGAGATCTTGAGAAAATGATTTTCTGTTCGATATAGTAGTCATAATCAAGATAAGTATGGACATAAAACATATATAGGATGAACACATACTTGATTGACTGCTTTGTTGGCCCTCACATTTAGTTAAATAGTGGCCTAACAAATAAGTAAAACATCTATTAAATTAGTTAAGGATTCACGTCAGGTTCACCATTTTTTCGTTTCTTCTGGAAATGAGGATGACCATGTCTGTTTAAGGTTAAAACATTCCAGTTGGGTTCTAATAGGTTTATTCATAGAACTAGAAACATCCAATGATTCAATATCCATTTGGACTTACTTTCCAAAGGTAGGTTCTCATTAGTTGTGAACTGATGATTCTTAAGAATTTGCATTGGCCGAGAGGATGTGAGGTCATGCTCATTACACCTTTTTGAGGGGAATTATTACCTACTCCAATACTCTCTTATAGATTTAAGTTATGTTCACGAATCCTTATTAATTCACCAAGTATGAAAATGAGTTTTCCTTTATATTTATCAATCAATTATTAATATGTATGATATTTAGAGAATATTTTATATATATTTTAGGTTCTTCATCGATGGAGAATCATCCATGTTTATTAGATATTCTTAGTCAATGGTATCCTTCAATACATTATATGGAAATATCTTGTTCATTATGATGACCATACTAGTTTTAAAGCCACTTAGTGGGGCACATGATGATTATTGTCATTACAAAGGACGTTGATTATTTCAGCGTTGGAATCGTAACCATAGATGGGCTACCAATGTGTCCTTGTTAAAAATAAAGGAATCTGAACCCACGTAGTTTGATAGGAAGGATATAGTTTAACGTTATATGGGACTGGAAAGAATCAATGATGGATGGACTTGAACCTTATAAAGGATTCCTACGTACTCTACTTTTAGGGTGGAGATCAAATTCCATGTTGTTCGGAAGAAGAAGTGTGGGGCTTATGTATAAATAAAGGCCCATTATGATGTGTCGTGGTTACTTGTACACTCTATGCTCACGTGAGTCATGCTCAGTGTGAGAAACAAGAGGTATCAACAAACCAGAGGATTGTGCCTAGAAAGATGTGGTCACAAAGAATGATATGGGGTTTATGTATGTATGACTTCCCATGAAGACTATGACTATGACTTACTTGAGGAATGATGCCTAGGAACATGGTCCATAAAGGTATTTATGCTTTATGGAGTTTTGGACACTCTAACTTGGGGCTTACTCTTAAGGAGGATCCCCAGAATTAACGGATACATGAACTTATGATTGGGGCTTACTCCTAAAGAGGATGCCTAGATAAAAGAATAGGGTACTTGGGGCTTACTCCTATGGAGGATTCCCATGGTTAAGGGGACTTATGATTGGGGATTACTACTATGAATGTTGCTCAGATCAATGATTCTATCATCTTAAGGTATTTTTTTGAATAGAGAGATCCTCTAACTGTAGTGACATAAAAATATGTAAATAACAATGTTTTGGGTGATTGTCCATAAGATTCATTTCATATAAGGAAGACAACAATTAAACCATTCCATAAATGGATTTGAAGTGTGTTTTGAAGGCTATATATTGAAAAGGAGAGGTGGATTTGAAGAAATGAGTTGACTAGGAAGGAGGGGAACCCAATAAAGAGGCAGATGCACTAGCACTGTTTGGGTGCACAAGTCTTGGCCATAGAAGTATATTTGTGCGACATGGGTGTACATGGGTTACAGTTAACCGTTAGGTTAATACTTGTGAGACTTTGAACTCATGACCTTAGTGTCATCCCTAACTGCTTCCAGAAAGGTGGCACGCAAGTTCTGTTGAAGGGATAAGGTGTCTCGCAAGTGTCTTCAGGTCCCTTAATGGCTGGACACTTAGGCACACAAGTGTTGATGAATTCTAACAGATATGCATTATTCTTCCTCTACAGAGCTTCCATTCTAGGTAAATAATTACCATAGAAGTGATCAGATGACCAGAAGAAGATACTTGGGCGACCAGAGCTCTGTATCTGAATTATCAAGTATCTATCCCCGAAATGGGGGGTCACAGGGGTTATTTATATGCCACCTGAGTTTGGGTGAAAACCCACATTGGGAATGCAAGTGACTTGCGCTCCCATGACTGGCACGCACGTGACTTGCGCGTCGATGGATGGTGTACAAATATACTTGTGTGCCTTAATGCCTTTGTGAAATTCTTGATGTTCTTACCTATTTATTTCTTGAGATACATTCCTTATCCATTCATTGGATTCTATGATGTAATGGAGCGTTAACATAAACTCATTATGAGAAGTCACCAAATTTTACACTTATACAATTTTAACATGATTAAACAAAAAATGAAATCATTTATATCAAATTAACATATAAAAACATATAAATTTATTTATCTCTAAAATATAAAATAATAAAAAATTTATTGAAAATGATATTTTACAATATTATGTTATGTTAATGTATTTCATATAAATTAATAATTACAGGAGTGTTATGAATTATAATTTTTTAAATTTTTCAAAATGAAATTACTTATCAATTGGAATTTCATATATTATTCATATATAATTATAATGGATATATTTATATATATAATGGATGTGTTTCCAATGACCATATATAAAATTTTCATGTTACATACCTATATACTTCCTTATATGATTTTCTATATTTTTTTCATTAATTTATTTATTATACTGATTATTATATTTTTAATTACTTACCATGTTTCAGTAGATGTGGTTTTGATCTAAGTCATTATAGTGAACTATTAGGATAATGATTTTATTTTTTTTATTTTTATTTATATTCACTTTGAATCCACTATTAATTTTTGTTCTATTGATTCATTTTTCATCCTTGTAATGTATTTATATTTATCCTTCATCGTAATATTTTATCAAAATTAAGGTAAAATGGATTTTTATTTTTATTTTTTCTATATCAAAAGGTGTAAAACATAATATTAATTTAATATATAAATAAATATTATAATATCATTGTTTAAAAATCCCCATATCCATATATGAAAAAAATTAAATTTGAAAAAATAAAATGAATCTCGAGGAAGATTATTGACAAGAACTAACCTGGGCCAACCCCGATTCAGGATCCATATTTGGCATGTGTCAAGGCCATAACGGTGTCCAGAAACACAATATGAGTGAAATTAGTTCCTAAACATCATATTTATCCAAATGGGAATGGATATGTGTGATAGAAAAATATTCAAATGGTTCTCCCCACTAATGAAATGATGAGAAGACTCTGTAAGTCAAATGCTAATGAAAAAAATTAAAAATTGTCAATAAATGAATTAATAAATATTCCATATCAAATTACATAACTCATCAATCATAAAATATTCCCATAATAATAATAAGGTGAAAGGAAAATAATTAATTAAATAAAACAGTAACCATTATCAATCATCTCCACATGTCAAGAAAAATATTTATTTCATTGACAACATCACCATAATTGATCCAAAATTAAAAGATGTTTTTTAATTCATGTGATGTGTACCAAACATTTACAATATCTATTGATTTTGATACCATTCATATATAGAGCTATGCATGATTTATTGTTACCATATTATTGTTGATAATATTGAATCAACTATTTATATTTCATTGACATTATTTTTTTTCCATATCAACATGTCATAATAGTTCTCCGTTATAATGGGAACCTCATGAAACTGTAAGTAAAGTCTTAAATTTTTTTCACATGGTCTAGATATGTTATTTCTAATTGAAATTAATGAGTTCTTACTATTATTTGATTGGGTATCATTTTAATTTAGTATCCTTATCATGGTATACACACATGGTTATTTCATGTAAAGGAAATGAAAATTACTAACCTAACAATTGAAACACCATATTTATTAGTTATACTTGGTTGTTCATATCAATAAGAAAGTGTATTAGTATATTAGAATTAGATAATAATTTTTTTATATCTATTTATTTTTTAATTTTAAATATGATTAATACCATAAAATTAATGTCATTGAAAGTTATATTTAATTTAGGTCATCATGGGAGCTACTACATTGATTAAGTGATCATTACATGATATTATAGTTCATAAAGGACGATATATCATGGAAACATATGACCATGATAGGAATAAATTTATTAAATCCAATTATATATTCGAATAAGGTTTGTCTGGCTAATATGGTTAGAAAATAATATAGTAATAAATTATGGTGACACAAAGTGAGAATCCCTATTTATGAGATATTGATAGGGAAAGACAATATATAACCTGACATGTATATATAAGATGTTTTCATTATAATGACAAAACCATATATCATCAGCGTCCATAATGTGTTTTTAGATAAAGTCTGCAACGTGCTAATCAGGCCTTTATTTGCACTTGAAGAGGTCAACGATACTCATCTTCTAGGTGGAGGAATTGAACTGGTGGAGGAATTGCCTACAAAGATCTTCCCAGCCAGCTACTGATCAGAAGGGGAGTTAGTTGTACCAGGAAAACGTCGGTCCTTCCAAGGACTGCCCAAAACACTAGAGTTTGGTGGCTTCCTTCTGTGTTGGGGACCCAACATGGGTCCACACATTGAGATGAAGTGGGCCAAGTAATGTGGTGGATACTCTAACCATTGGAAGGGAGAGAAAGTTGGATATATAAATCCTGAGGGTGATGGAATATCATCCAACCATGATGGATATTTCTTACCTTCAGGTGGGAGAACCACCTTTCATATCTCCAACTCTGCCAAGTGGGAAATTAGTGCCGCCATTGGATTATCTGGGTGGGGGACCCTGTCTCAAGTAGGGTCCCTAACCACCACTTAATTTCCAGGTTCTTCAACATGGTTAGTAGGCCTAGCGGCTCATGGAGCGACTGGCGGAACGACCATCGGGGCAGCTGGGTGAACCTGTGATGTGCCTCGGGGATTGTTACGCCACTCAGGAGGATTTGGCGAGACATATCGCGCCCTCTTTCCATGAGTTCTGTCCTCAAACATGTCTGCATGGTTAGGATGATAAGGGTCGCTCGGGGGTAGTTTATCAAGGAAAAGTAGTGACTTCCCCTGCTGTCCTGGCTGATGATCACCATAGTTTGGTCGTCTCTCTACAACACATTCATCCAGGCGGTCATTGAACATCCTCCACCATTCAGCGAGTTTCTGGTGCAAAGCGAATTTTTCAGGGACTTCCTCAACCTTTTGGACCGAACCGGATGGGTCGATGGGTTTGATGGCTCCGACGGACACCTTGCCTATATTTAGATTCTGGCTGAGGGTTAAGGATTTGATAGTTATAGGAAGAAACATTAGATTTCTCTATTGACGGGTAATCATTCCTAATGGATCAAATAAATGTGACTCTCTTGGGGGGGGAGATCATCTCCGAGGAGATCAACATTATCCTCTTCTTCCAATGGGTTGACTATGTTAATTGCGACCCTTATCAGAGGCATATCCTATATGTCTCCCGGAATGTTAAGTTGATGCCAGAGAGAGTTGAAGAGGAGGGTAGCATACTGCCCCCAACCACAAATCTACATGTGGGGGAAGCCTTCTTGATAATCTTGCAGAGTACCTTGAAACTATGGACACATATTTTCTATAGGGATTTATGGAAAAGTGGTTACTCAGGGTGTTGGGATATAGGGATCGTGACCAGATCAATGAGGCTGAATTGCTCGTCGATGTCCTCAAAGTGCGCTTGGCTCTTAGGATAAGACACTCTTTGGTGGTGAAGGCAGAAGTGTGTCTCCTGGAGGGTTTTACGGAAACACTCAACCTCCAAAGTGGTGATAGATTCTGGCGTATTGAAATTCGGTGCTGCAACTAGCCAAAACATTTCTAGATAGTGGTCCGCTATGAGGATATTCTAGAAGCACCTTGGCTCTGATTCAGGGTATGGGCCTTCATTCCCCACTCGTCAACTGAAGGTGGTTGAGGAACCAACAATAGTACTAAGGAAGACCAATGGACTAGTAGGCTGGCCGATGGAGAATACAATGAATGGGATGATAGGCCACCGAACCTCAGGTTGTCCTATGAAGAAAATAAAAACATGGCCACTATGTAGTGATAGGACGGGCTAACAGCTGCATTTGCTGGAGTAGGGATTGTGGATACTAGCGAAGGAACTCGTTGATGATCGTACATTGTTGGTCCCTAGAATAGCTCTCTATGATCTCTAGTCGAGGTAGAGAATGATTCTAGGGATGGTAGTGATTGTACGACCATAATATATGGAGTTTCAAAATTTTCCTCCTCCTCGATGTACCTACGAAGTTATGCGGGAGTCCTATGGACTTCACACTCTGTAAGGATGAGGCAGAAACATCTTCTTCCTACCCCGACCCTTGACATAGAGGACTGAGGGGAGGGTTCCATCACTAGGTCATACTCTACTTCTGAATCTGATAATCAGACCGGTTTGATCTCATCCAAAAACTTCTCGGTGTTCTTCTTTTGGGGGATATGACATGTCTTCCTTCCAGTGGATAGCTCTTTGGGGAAGGGAATATTTTCAGCATGAGGATGTTCGCCGACCGTACTGGTTCTGGGGCGGGGAGGACATCCGCCTGAGTGAGCCGGGGTGCAAGGATCACATGGAAAAATATCGAAGGGGGCATGGGGAGGACCTCCATGGGAAGTGATGATGCAGGTAGGACCTCTGCTGGAGATGACAGGAGAATAGGTAGGACCTCCTGGCTTATTTCCCCAGGTGACATCAGTGTGAGTAAGGTCCCCGTACTAGTCGAGCTGATCACGGCTAGGACCTCCCTGCTAGGAGCTGGTGAAGTTATGATTTTCTCCACCCAATGGTGTCTAGGACGAGGATGAATTTTTCTACATACTGTGAAACATGAGGGCCCTCATGTCAGAGACTGACCAGATGTTCAATGTCCTCGTCCTAGCGGTCTTTTTTAGGTGGAATGACTCCATAACCAGGGTAGTGAGCACGAGAGAGGCTTCTGTAAGTAGTTTCCCTACTATAGAGAGGACCCTCATTCGGTTTGATGGTAGCATGAGGCATTCCTCCATGATGAGATTTGAAGCGGGGAGGGTCTTCATTCACCAAGGTGACGGTACGTTGAGTACCTCCGTGCTGGTCGTTGTCGCCACGGGTTGGTCCACAACGGGTGCTCCATGCGCCGATGACCAAGATAGTCGACCCAGCCTGCCCGTGGGTTTGTTGGGGCCTTGATCTGGGTCGGGAATATGAGTTCCCCTACTGATTTTATGTAGGGTGTTGATGATCCACATTGGAGGTGGCTCGGGCCACAGTAGTCGCTGATGTCGACGCCCCTTGGTGGGAATACTCCTCGGTCAGTTCCTGACGCTGGCGTCGGGTCAGCCGGACCAGTGCCCTTCATGCAGGTAGGTGGCTTACCTAATCTTCAATTCAGGGAACCAAGTGGAAGTGCTGGCGTGGCCTAGTGGGGGCCCTCCTTAGGGGCCCCCAAAATGGGATCCCGACTGTGCTGACCATGACATCCCCTACCTCGTTTGCCGCAGGGGGAGAGTCGTCGATGCATTTAGTGTAAAGGCACCTGAAACAATTGTATGTTTTGGTGGAGAGAAGTGGCTCCCTACACAGCCCTTGTGGGTGGTTGTAGTGAAGAGGCTGAGACATCTCTAGATCTCAGTGGACCATATCCCTTGTCCGGGTAATTCTCTGCTCCTCGTACTAGCGTACGAGATCATTGATCACCCTCCACTGAATGACTTCAGAGGGGGAGATGGGGCATGGGATCCCAACTGCTGTTGTGATGTTATTCATTGCAGAAATAGTGGGGCCATGTCGGGTTGATTCATTGGTGTTTCCCCTACCCCAAAGTTGTTGGACAGTTGGTGGTTGGTTTCCTGGTACAATGACTAGGTTCTTGAAAAAGTAAGGAGATTATTCTATTAGTGGCGAAACAATGAAATCGACATCCAGTTCCTTAGTTCCATTACTTCTTCCATGACTGGTAAGAGGGATCCATGCTGAAAATGTCACAGAGTATGATGCCCAATGTTTCGACTGCCCCGGCTTCTGGTGATTTTCACGCTGGGCCCACTATTTGCTAGGCAGGAGACAACCCCAGATAACTCGATCTAGTGATATGATAGTCTATTGATGACTCGAACGCTACTAATATACGTGTTTAGGAGAATAAATTCATGTCGGGTTCACCATTTCTCTTTCCGATGGTTTCACAAGGGTGCACACATTTTTCAGATTCGGGGACGATGACGCTGTTTGTTGCCCTGCATTCCCACTTTCCAAAGGTGGGCAGAATATGTCGCTTGTCCAGGGATGTTTTCTCCTTGATCAAAATGGGATGATGGGATGTTGGTTCATCCTTTTGTGGATTCCTCCTCAGAATTTGTCACATAGTCCAGGCCTCCCTTATAGATTAAGACGTAGTTTGTGAGACTCTTCCAAGTTCCATATCTTCTTGGATGCCGGTTAATTACACTACTTCTGTCAGAACATTCCAAGGAGTCTATCCAGGGTAGCAACCTTTAGTTGGGGGAGTAGTCATGTTGAGACATCACTGGCATCTCAGGGAACTGGAACACTGGAATGTTTGGGTTTCTTCTCCTTTTTATAGTGTTTCTCGAGGGCGCAGACACCCTAGGAATCCCACATCGAATGTGGGGAATTATATTCCATATTAATGTCTCTGTGTTTTTCCTCATCTTCCCATGATTAACGCAGGCTATGCCACTAGTTTAACGTCCAGCAGAGACAGATCAGACTGATCAGAACCTTGTCTAGAGTATATCAGAATGGTGTAACCCCTTGAGAGAACACTAATGTCCGGGATAACATGTTGTCAATTATGTAGTTATTGCTAGGAGCATCAAATAGGTGAATTGTTATGTTCTCACCAGAATGTGGTGGCACAGGTAAGAATCGGGATTGATGATGGATAGTTATGTGAAGTGGATGGAGAATGGGATGGGGTTGAATCTAGGGTGATGATGATTTTGGGATATATCCTCGATAAGACCTCCTATGTATCCCTATAGAAGGGGATCGAAGTCCACATAGATCAGGATGGTGTATAGGATCGTGGTGTGCCCAGAGGATAGCGACCTAATGATATACCAGGTCTTATGCATGGTTTGTAGCCTAAGGTTGATCTGACACCACTAGGATGAACAAGAGACGCGAGACCCAACAGAGGGGATGGAAACGGCTTATCTATGGGTTTAGGTTGACAATGGATTACCACCGACTAAAGTTGAAAATGACTTACCACTGATTAGGGATCACAACGGCTTACCGCTGGGTGAGGCACAAAAGGGGAATAAAGTTTAACATCATGCAAGATGACGGTGGGCTGACGTTAAGGGGGACGGAACCACTGAGGGTCGGGCTTCAACATCAAGGAGTCTTTTTCATACCTTTACTTGGAAAGAGTCAAATTCCACGTAGTTTGAAATAGGTCATGGTACACTGACGTGAAGATGGTCAGGACCAATGGTTTTTGTTCTTGATCCTCAGGGAGGATTATTACGTACCATACCATGACAAGGATCAATGTCCATGTTGTTCGAGATGGTGTGCGGTGAACCGACGTGAAGGGGGACAGAAAGACCCGTTGTTAGGCTAGAACCTCAGGGAGGCTTCTTACATACCTTTTCATGGAAAGGATCAAAGTCCACGTAATTCTGAAAATGGGGTGGGGCTTACACTCTAGGATTCCTAGAAAATGTCGTGGTCAATGCTCACTCTAATCCCACGTGAGTCATGCTCGGTGTGAGAAACAAGAGGCAACAAAGACCTAAAGATATCTTCATGAAAGGTGCATCCGTGTGAAGTGGAATGAGGATTACACGTGATTAGCGGCCCAAGGAGGGGATGATTGGGACCTATGCATGGTTATTAACTAGGGAGACGAAGATTGGGACTTACTCTATGGTGGAGGCCTAGAGGAGACAATGCCCAATGGGGGAGGGATGGGGTCACGTAATCCCCAGTGACCCTCTCCCTTATCAGCCTTTGACACAGAAGAAGAGAGGAGGTGTATGGGAACCACCTCATTCAAGAAAGTATATGGGGTTACACCGAGGAGGATTCCCTTTCCCCATTGACAAATACCGCTCTGATAAATATGATATCATTCCATGTGAGAATTGATCTCACTCTCGTGGAGTCTAGTGGATGCACAGAATGTCAAAGATGGGGAGACCCCACGTGCGATGCACGGGGCGAGGACACAGTTTAACTCCATGTGCTAAGGACGATGGTTCTTGGATGTTTAATGTCCTATAGATTAGAGGAGCGGTTTTACTCCACAACCATTGGATATACATATCCAACACCTTCAACACCTTGGTGAAGAGAAGGGACAACCAACTCTGTGGATGGGGGGCATCGTATGGTGATCCCATTGGGGGTCCATGTTAGCTTGGCTATGCGAATAAGCAATATCCATTAGTTTTCATATGAAAAGAATAATGAGGTGAATCAACACAATGGGAAGTATCGTCTAAGGTACATTGAAATTGATTCGTGAAAACCTAGGAGGTCGCATGGGATAAGGGGGTGTGATGTAGATATTTTGGGCGCAAGAGGCACCTGAAGATGATGTTCGGAAGAGGGACATTAAATGCGGGCAAAAAGGTATGCGCTAGAAGGGAAAATAGTGCGTAGATGGAGTTGTTTCATGGAAATAGTAGGGGGAGAGTGGTTCTATAGTATTTCACACAATTAGAAATGATTTAATGCAATTGGAACATCCGTTCGTAAAATGCCAGGTTTGCGCAAAATCAGAGAGATTCACATGAAAAAGGGGGGACAAGGTTTTGCACGTGAAGGAAATGAGTTGCATGCAATGAGAATGATTTGAACATAATGAGAAGGGATTGCACAGAAAAAATGGATGGAGCGCAAAGGCTACGACGTAATGGGATTTGGGTGAGGGAAAACCTGAGTAATACGGCGCAAAGGAAGACACCATAAATAAATATCATGAAAAATGTATTAGCCGAAAGAGATTTTTGGCGTGCGGGAGAGGTGGATTTCATGCACAAGAGGTAGTTCGGATTCTTCAGCCACCAAAAGTGGAAGGGTCTCCCTTATATTTATAGGCATTCAAGGCTCTAGGTCGCAAACTTTTATGGGCCTGGGTCGACACATGAATGATTCTATGCTCGCGCGCAAAGATCCATGGTGGTCATACGCGCGGCAAAGTTTCCACACCTACATAGAAAATGACACCGTATCCCATAGTTTTCCATATACTGGAAGGCTTTTTGCACAACACTTTGATATTTCGCACACCCTCTCTAGTCCACCCGGATTTGATCCCCGAGTCAAAAGATGTCTCCACTTTGTCGGGCCAAAACCTAATTCAACCCTTGAGCATTTTTCTGTGTCTACAACGGGTTTGACATATGATGTAAAACTCTTATGATGGATCTGATGTGTGTTATTTCAAATATAATACTATTTAAATCATGATGTGACCTCCCTTGAGTGTGTAGGTATAGGTTGGTGTCCTTCAGCGAGCTCCCCCATGTGTGTGGGGATGAGTATGTTTTACTAATGTTAAATACAATAAGTATGCACATATGGATTAACGTGTATGATGTGTCCTCCCATGGGAAAGTGTGTGTATTACCCTATGAATTATTTGACCTACCTCGAGTAAAAAGGGATGAGTCAATGTTCATGATGAGGGAGTACCCTGAAAAATATGATCCAGGTCAAGCGTTGTATGTGATACTGACATTCCAAAATACATTCAATTTGGTATAGGGTTATTTTAAGTGTTAATTGGGATTTTTGGTAGCTCAGTTGTGAAAATTTCAATTTGGGGTTGTCATTGTTTATTTAGATATTTCAAATGATAAATCCACCATTATATGAATTTACATGTTTAATAATGCCCCATTGGACATGTCTTAGTGGTTATTTTCTCACAACCTATACAAGCATCTCGATGTGCATTTGGACTTCATGATTAGGGGTCTATCAAAGAGAATGGGATCTATAACAATATTCTATGTAGTTGCTAAAATATTGTGATTGAGGAATTATTAACACATCCTATTGGATCTTTTTTTTATGCTTATTTTCAGTTTTTTATTTTTTTTCATTGTATTTATATTGATCGACCAAACATAGTGGTAATATATCACATGATTAAATAGATACATTATAAAATATTATATTTATTTTGATAATTTTATTTTTGGATCTTAATGTTTTTTCTTCCATTTTCTTATCTATTACTTATGATGTACAGATTTACAATAATGGATATCTTACATAGAGGTCATAGTCTCCATGTCATATTGTTTAGGGACTCACCAATAGTCTTAAAACACTTGTGCATGTGGGGACACAAATGAGGTCATATTGATCCTCATATTAGACCCAATTACTTATGTTGTGGTATAAAATAGTGTTGAGAAGTACACAATATTTACTAGACATTTTTATTCATTCTAATTGATTTTATTGTGTATTTAATAAAAATATAATCTTATCTGTCAATTGACCAAAAAAATCTGTTATTTCATTTTGGAATGAATGTATTTTTGGGTGTATTATAACCATAAAAGGGTATAGTAATACATAGAGGATCGATAATAAATAAATAATATTAAATTTCTGACTCAATCATACTTAGTTGTGGATAGATAAAACATGACCAATTGTAATCAGAAAAAAAATCTAAGGGAGTAACCAAGAAGTGTGTTTACTCTTTTACTCAGAAAAAATATAATGCATTATATTATATTTATTATTAGCTTCAAAAGTGAAATAGTCAACTTTTGATACTAATTTGATAAAGTCCCAAAATATCTAGAAAACGTTCAACATGATTTGTGGGAACTAATTTGGGATGAATATAGAGGAAAACATTTTTTTCTTTTTGATATTTCTTTTACAAATTTATGGAATTTAAATTATAGTATAGGAATATGATTCATTATATGTATGATTTTAAACAGGTAGGTGAGACAAATGTTATCATAACCATGAATTCATCAATTTTGAAAACCATTGGGGGATTTATTCATAATATCGCATTTCCTTATATAAATCAGACCCCAGATATTTTGAATATTTGCATTGATGATGAATAAAACAAGAATTTATTGATAATTAAAATTTTAAATGTTGTAATTCAAAAAAATATCATTTTCTGTATACATATATATATGTAATGGTATTGGTAAAAGGAGGAAAACCGTTGATTCTTATAAGACATAAAAATATATCATTACATTTTCATGGTATTTTTTTCCAAATAATGACATTATTCTGAAAAGATAATCCAACTAAAAGAATGAATGGATATAATATGAGTCATCAATAGAAATTATTTCCATTATATCATTATAAAATTTTTATATTCCTGATTTTGGTAAATAAAATTTTAATAAAAAAGAGGCATTAGGAAAAACAAAACTGGAATATTATTAATAATCCTATATTTTATATAATGTATTATAAAAATAAATATGATTGGAAACAATATAGTTAATTAAAATACAATATTACAATAAAAAGTTGTGAAAATATATTTGTGATAGTTGGATAAATTTATACATTGACAATGTAAAAAGATTGTGATACCTATATAGTTTTCATGGGAACATGTTCGACAATAGCTCATAGAATATGGAATTTTCTATCAAGAAAAATTCATTGGGATAGTAAAACCATGAGAGATGATTCTGTGATCATCTAGCCAAGGTGATATATTACTCAATGTGAATAATAAATATATATCCTATGCTGAAGAATGATATAGTGATATGTATTGTTTTACCTATTCATATCAAATTAATGATATATTCCACCCATAGAAAATAAATTTTATAGTAGTTTCACAAATTCATGTATTTTCATTTGAGGATTTTAATGAGAAACTGTACATAAGTGGTAAAATATTCGTCAAAATGTGTATTTAGTTATAATACAAAGTCATTATGATTGAATTAGATAGAAAAATACCTGTAATTTCCATATTTTAATAACATTTTTCTAGGAATATGATATCAAGACCACCATATTCATAAAGATACATTATAAGAAAGCTATATATTTAATGAATATATTGGACTGGTGAAAACAATGAAATTAAATAATAAATTCAATTTCTAGTGATACACATGTCGATTAATTAAAAACTCATTATTAAAATTAATTATTTAGAAATAAAAAACCCTTTTTCAATAGGAGGTTAGTGGGTAAACCATATGATTCCATATAAAATATGGTTAGAAGATAAGAAAAAATGGTTATAGAACAAGATGGGGTCATGAAACATTTAATTTAAAAAGGTAAAGGAAATAACATATTTTATTGGGTTAATGGTGGACCAAGAAAATGATCCATATGAAAATATTAATGAAGTATTGAGAACATTAGTTACCAAGAGGACATATTGAATTATGTCTAAATACATGGTGAAACCTTATTTGTGAATCCTACATCATATTGTTTCTCTAGAAAATACGCACTGCTACCCTTTCCAGAGACAATGAACCTATAGAACCGGTTATGTGTGTTGTGTTTTCCACCACCAAATCTACTTGACTATGTTGGATCAATTCAGTATAACATGGCAACCATGAATCTTATAATGATATTTGGAAGGAAGGCCAAATGACCCGTGTCAGTAAAAAAATATCATAATCATGTCTTCCACCTAAGAGAAAATGAAACACATGAAAGTTCATGAGACACACGAAATAGATACCAATCATTACTATACTATAAGACATATGGTTGGATGATATGTGTCAATACACACGTCCCTCCCTTGAAGAAACCCCATAACATCACCAAACATGTCACTATAATTTTTCTTAATTCCAAATTCAATGGGATATAACATGGTCCATCTATGCGATAACATAAATTTTCAATAATGGTTGGAAGGACCAAATGTCCCTAAGGATCACAAGTTCCCATATACCCATGATTCATCCCTATACAAAAAACGATGACTAGACATCACTAGTAGATAATCCAACATGATAATCAATCATCCATCAACCATTTCATCACATCCTTAGAAATATGCATCAATAAAAATATAATATTAGGGTTCCATATCCCTCCCCTAAGAATATATCATGTCGCCTTTCAAGATCCTATAGGGTCTAGATATGATGACTTGTAGATGGTGTTTTAGAAGACAAAGATCAATTGAGATGTAAGGAGGGACATGAAATTTTGGCTATGGAAAGGATTGGATTGGGGGAGAGGTGGAACCCTTACATGAGGAGAACAATTAAACCACTCGTAAAGGCCTACATGAGAGAAATATCATCCCGATTTGGTAGTACATGAAATCCAAAATTAGACTCTTTTTCATATCACTTTTTTGTTGCGAAAAAACACCATGTTTCAAAAAGTCACATAGTGAAACATATATAAAATAAAATTTTTATCATGGAACCCCTATGCAGAGGTCCTTCAATAGAAGAGATCTACCATGAGTGAGAGTATAATTGTAAAGAAAAACATTTATTACAATTACTTTTAGTTAAGAGTATACAGAATGTAACTCTATAATGATTTTTTAAATGCTGACTGGTGTCCTATGTTAAAATATCAACTATGTTCGATATATGGGCGCCATGAACAAGTAAATGTTTATATGATAATGATTTTTTGAAGAATAAAAGTTTTAAAAATTAATGGTAGAATAGTTTCTGACATATCATAGCATAAATATCCCCGATAAGACATATAAGAGACATAATAGGAGATGAAAAAGGTTATTAGAACACCAAATGCATTTGAGAATGATCTATCAAATATTCAATTCTATGTAATAGATATGATATTCAAAATATAATATGAAAATATCAATTAAACCAAGTGAACAAATGAGAATTATTGTAATTCCCTAATATTATAACATTAGAACATTATATTCGATATTGTATAAGACAAACAATACCACGCGTGTAAGATTATATAATATTAAAGAGTCTTTATAGTATATTTAAAATTTCAGTTAAATATAATCACTGATAAGGCTTTTAATTCACAAAATAGTAAGTTAGAATGTGTCACATGGAACCATCATATTTTTTGATAGCTCGTGTTATACACAATGATGAGTTTGATCGAGAAAAAATGCATTGTTAAATTTTTAATATTTTATATAATTATATTCCAAATAACCATTAAATTGGAGGTTATGAATAGGATTAACTAAATTATGATAATATATGATGAGAAAAATATATGGTGAATTAATTTTAACCAATTAATTATTAATTAAAATAACCTAATTGAATATAAATGACTTGTTTTTATATTAATGATCACAAATGTATTTTATAATAATAAATATAATTAATCACTATTATATAATGATATTAATTAAATTTATATGTTATATATTCAAAATAATATTTTTTATATTCATAAAACTAATTTTATAGGCATAATATATGAATAAATCCAGTTTTATTCCAAAAATTACTATTTTTATAAAGAGGTAGTTATGATACTTATTAATGGAGAACCAATTTAAAATAAAAATTTTTAAAGTGTATTATAAAAAATTTATATTATTTTTAAAATTAAAAAAAATGGATATGGTGATTTTTTTCTGTGTGGTTAAATTTTTTAATTAACAGTGAATAATTCAGATTTTTAATTCAAACACTATATTTCATCTAATTTATTTATATTGATAAATTATATTTTCACAATTAAATAAAATTAGATATATAACACATAAATTAATACTATTTGTGTTATTAGAATAAATTAAAAATTGAAAATGGATTAAAGACAATTAAAATTTTGGAAAATATTTGCTTAAAACCCCTTCTTTGTCACCCTGTCTGTGGGATTTCCATTAAACATAATTTTTCTAATTTAACTTAGTGAATATTGATAAATGTATAAAATTGGTTTTACTCCTTATAACATTTATATTTTAATAATATCAACTTAATTGTTTACCATAAATATTCATGAAATTGGTTAAATAAATTACAGTGACTAAGGAAAAATTATGCTTAACAATTGACCACACCATATTCTTAATGGTAAAAATAACCTATCCACAAGTAATATACCAATTTTATGGAAATATTTAGGCTATAAAACTTCCATTACTGTTTTTGGATGGGTTTTATGACTATTTATTGTATATCAAACATGTTTTCCAAAAATCCAATTGTGTCCTCTCCCTCCCGGATGAAAAGGTAGTCAGTCATCCATCATCCTGAAACCACTCCAGAAACATTGGATCAATAGATATGTATAAATATATCATCTCAACCTACCTCCACTCATCCTAAAATCATGTTCTTGGACAAAAGTCCAACCAAGGAATCTTTTTTTGTAAAACCAAAAAGAGTTAATCCCAGAAGAGGTAACATCCTCCCTCATGATATTTTCATTTACATTAATTCTCTACCAGCCAAATTATTCTCATTTTATGATTAATTAATAAATCCATTATCCTCAAAACAATGAGATATTTTTATGATATTTTTTGTACCTACACATACCCACACATCCAACAAATTGGTAGTGGACTACAACTTCTCGAAAAGAGATTGTTCATTTCACCTTTAACACCACTCATGGTTTGGAATTATGATGGAAATAAAATTTATATATGATATATATTGATATCTTCAAAAAATTATTCTTTTTTAATTCAATTATAATGAAAAAAAAAATTCTTTACATTTTGGGTAAATATGATTACATCGTTTTTTGAAATCTGGACTACCGCCTCTTCAAAGAACGGAGATTCATGGGCACTATACATTTAATGAATTAATGATTGTATAAATTCAAATATTTAACAAATATCCCATAAATACAATTTTGGAACAAAAATATAAATTTATTTAATTTAATTTTCATTCTTTAAACAGGAAAATGAAATTTACATAGTGTCCTTGCGTATATACGGGTGAGCATCTCCATGAATGGTGCATTTAATTTATTATATGAAAATATTATTGATTCATCAATAAAAAATATTCTGAATATATATGACTATTACACAATCATTCAATTTTTTAATATGATTAATACTGACCTATTTAATAGTAACAACAAGTATCATGTTGAATCATACTTTAGAAACTATGTAATTAACAACCAAAATACTCTTAATATTGAATTGTTACTATCAAATGGGTAATATGATATTATTAGCAGTAAATATATGATATTATAAATAAGAATATAGTTATTTTATAATATGATAAATGATTAAAATTAATATGAAGGATGTTAAAGTATATTCAAACAAAAGGAAACAGTAGGTAAGTTATTCTTGTCTCGCTTTTCCTTCCGCGAGGCATACCAAATTTACACCACCTACTTATTTTATTTTGTGTAACTGCATCCCTTTTCAATATAGTATATCCTAAATTATTTTTTATTTATGGTAATTAAATATATAATTTTATGATTATTACTTTTCCCTTCAAATTCATATCCTTTCACAATTTAAGGGGATTCTTGTCCCACTTTTCATTCCATGGGGCATACACAATTTACATGACTTAATAATTACTTTTCACGCACCTACTATCCATTTTGGTATAATATATCATTAATTATATTTTATTTATTTTATTTGAATAATAAATTCTATTATTATTATGTCTGGGAATTTTGAATAATATGTGACCATAATGGTAACAGAATATTCTATCACCTTTCTTTTCATGAGGATTACTATTTTTTTGTGAACATAATTTCTAATATATGTTTTACATATCACCAAATTGTATTATAATATCATGAATAATTATTTTTTAGTTTTATATTGTGTTTCAATTTTAATAATTTCTTCTATGGTGATTTCAATATAAAATTACCCAGTGGTAAAGAACTGCATACCCTAATTCACATTCATAGGGTCATATTAATTATTTATTGTCTTTAATATTTTATTATTTTTATATAATAAATATAAACTAACTATTATTTTATTTCATATTCCATTAAGGGTATCTGTATATGATACACATAATCAATCAATTGATGAATCACCACATCAATGATATGGTTTTTTACGGGTTTACATCACAATAATATCTTCTTCAGGACTGTTTACATTTTTATTACAATTTTAGGAAATTAACCGATCATATTCCAATAAACACATTAGTTTTATTCTACTCTATTTAATCATGAAATTTTTAAGAAATAGTTGCAATTTCCCAGTATTTGGAACATTAAATCTTTTATAATTTTTTTAAATAAATCTCGATTTTATATTACCCTTTAGTTGGGGAACTGATTTTATTCCTAAAACAATATTTTATATATGTTTAATTTTGTATAAAAACTAAGAATTATAAATTATTTGTAAAAAAACATATACATTTAGAGTCCATTGTAAATGTTTTAATGGAAATCTTCTTTTTCTCTTTTCCAAAAAGACACATTTGAAACCTTTTTCTCTATGCAGAAGGAATGTTATTTTTTACCTTTAACCGCATAATGATATTTACTCGTACTCATAATATAAAGCCTCAGTTACATTATTAAATGAATAGTTTTTATGAAATATTTTTTAAATTAATTTCATAGAGATGTATTATCCAATTTTTTGTCCAAATGAATGGAATATTTCCACATAAATGTAAATTTTTTTTATAATATTCCTATTAATCAATTTCCTGAACCATTTATTTGCAATCCACTTGGGTATATTGTATTGATAACAACCTTATTATTCCTCTTGATGGTTTATTATTTATTTGGAAAAGGAAAGTATTCAAATTAATATCCTTGATTCCATTTTTAATCCACTAAAAATATTCAAATTCCTATGATAATGAACATTGAATTTCATGAAATTATAAAAATCATTTATCATGGACATGTTTATTTAATAAACCTTATAAAAACATTATGTATGTTTTTTAATTTGATCATTTTTTTAATCGAGAAATACAGATAAATCTATAACCATTACTCAATTCTAATATTTGATAAATAACATTGATTAGTTATATGATCTCGACAAAACAATATGTGTTTTGGAATTTTTTGTGGAAGCCCAATGTGTTAGAGATCAGTTAATGAAATATAAAATGGTTGGGAATCAGTTACTGAGAGGCCCACGATGCATTTTTAGTATCATGGAATTTAACCGTTAACTAAACTAAGCTAATTGGTTTCTAACCAGTAGGATTTAAATCAGCTTAACGGTAAAGGTATCATGTTCCTAGGAAAGAGGACATCCAATAATTAGGCATTTGATTTATTTTAGATCACATTACAACTAGCTGATTATCATATAATATGATCTGTGGATTTATTTAATTCATAGTTTGTTTATTAAAATAATCTGTTTTCAGTTTATTACCATGGTATATTTATATTTCATTATCTATTTATTTTAATGGAATATGTTTTTAGTTATCCACATTGTCATATTTTTATCCTCTCCCTTAATAAATTAATTTATATATTTAATGTTTGTTTATTTATTAATTTATTTATTTTTCTCATTTAATCCTTATTTATTATTCAATAATACACCGTTACAAAATATTTGAGATCTCTCTTATTATTTGTCAAATCCCCAAGAATAAATAAAGTGTTATATGAATGTTATGAAGAATGTTCAAGTGGGAATTGAGTTATCCTAAAATATTTTATTTTGAATGAAAATTATGTTTAAATTATTTTGTCCAAATTTAATACAAAACTCATTTATTTATCTAGTTTAACAAGACATCTGGACAACTCAGTCATTTGGGATGTGATTTTATTGAATCTTATGACATTTTAATGGTATTCTTCACCGTATCATGGATTTCTGTGGTCAGGTTGTCACAGTTGGTATTAGAGAAGGTTTATTAGAAACAAATGAAATGGGATTTGTGAAAACATAGGTCAGAAAACATAAACATAACATGGTATTTTATGATAAGTATGGAACATAATCTTAAAGATTCTATAAAATTGAGATTATATGGTTTTTTAGAGCAATACATCCTTGTCTGGATAATACATGAGGATGTGTTTCAAGCACAGATATACATTGGGGTATATACTCTAAAAAGTTGTGTTGATCTTGACACCATGTAACATGGTACAAGACGACATGCCATTATGCGCACTAGGTTTGACACTACTTGGAGATATTATTAGGATATTTGATATTTGATTACAACCCATCATGATGGATTTGAATATATTATGAAAATGAATGGCCTAAGAAAAACCAAAGAAAATTGAAGGATCAATGTGGAAAAATTTGTGTAATGTATTAATCTATTGTAGTTCTATTGAAAGTCATAGTTAAAACACTATTTAATGATTAAATTTCAAGGCTTTACATCACAATTTTTGGAAAAATGATAATAATTACATTAATATGGTTTAGAAAAGTAAATCAAGTATTCCAGGTGATAAAATGTCACGTACCAAAATCTGGAAGTATATCACGTCTTTAAAAAGTGTTAGTCATGAGGCCTGAGAGTTCCTCCCCATAAGTAAGAGGTTTCCAACCAGATGCATGGGTTTGAAATGTATAGTGGGGAGACTATACCCCCTATTTTGAAATTTCATTTATGAACGGAAAAAAATATTCATCAGAGTAACAATATAAGGGAATAAAATAATAAAAACCAATTGATTAATCAAATAGATAATAAACAAGAAGAAATGTAATGAAATGTTGTCATGTAACTAAAGTAATTGATAGAATCAATAAAAAATAAGAACATGTAGCATCAAAAGAAATTCCCATGTTTGAAGTCCCAAACCCCATATCCATCCACTCTCCAAAATCAATCCCATCCACAAATAACCAATCAAAATTAGGGTTCATTGATATTTTCCAAACCTACATCAAAGTAATCTAATTGGATGCCAATTTGATGACCGAAAAGGGGGTGAGTATTACTTAGTAGTTCGACAAAACTACGTTTATGAAAAAGTACACTAATATGAATTTCCTGAAATAATGTGATACAAAGGTGTATCAAATAATTGAACAATTAATTAAATACCCCAACAACTTGCTTCATCTCTATGTCAGAATATGACTGAGCATTTCTTACGACCATGCCAACCACAACCATATGACCATTAAAAACATCCTACTTTGGAACTATGGGGGAATATTTCTTCTCCTTTATTAAGAGCATAAAAACCACCATATAACCATTGTAATGTGACAAAAAACAATGTGAGTCAAAGCCCTATAAGTATTACAACATTTCCAATTAAAATACATATAATAATTACAACATTGGACTTGGAATATCATGGTCTCTATTATATTTTGAGCATATAATAGGCTGATCCCACTCAATATCATCATTACCGCATCTAAGGGTTCATTTTCCAGGAACGAGATCAATATATAATCATTAAAACATGGAACACAAACCCTATTAAACAATTTGGATATCTGAATATCCCATAATAATTCCCAATGTTATATTATTAAAATTAACGTTATTCATTCATATGTCTCATAAACATTAAATCACAATTGATTAAAATTTATACTAACAAAAATTATTGCTTAGATTAATAATTAAATAATAATAAATCACCCTTGGTCACATTTAATGATAAAAAAACATTAGCCATTATCAATATAAATTTCAAACATTCTTTTATCCCCCCATGGTTAGCCATAAGAAAATTAAAATTCCATAGGATATCAATGATTAACCTTAATAATTTATTTATTTAATATTTTTTTCGTGTAATAATGTAAAAAACAAATTATATTAGAAAAGTGACATTCTTAAAACCATATAGAATATGTTAAGACCCCAAACACTTAACCAATGACCCAAAAATTAATCCAATGTCAAACACCCGTGAGAATGAATGTGATATAGATTTAAAAGATATTTTTATATAAAAACTGATCAATATGAATGCCAATAATTAAAGTAGAGAGTTATTTTACCACAATATTTTGAGAACCAAGGGAATGATGGAAGAAACCTACTCAAATAGAATTATTATAGAAAGGATATGAGTTTTATTAAAATTTAATGAATGTAATACATATATCTTATCTAAAATAGAAGTTTATACATTTACATGATGTGTAATGTTTTTACACAACATGTAAATAATTTTAATGTAATAATACAATAAACCAATTACATAAGACTTTTTTAAAAACCCTTGAACAATTACATGAGGTGTATTCTCGTTACACGATGTGTAAATATTCTGCTGTTGATTTTCATCCCATTTTCAATTTAAAAAATTCAATCCTCTTTTAATGCTTCTCAAATCACCATTAACTCATGAATCGCATACCCATTTATTAATAGAATCCATTAATTCAAAAAACTATACACCCCCATTATTAATATCATTTCCTCTAACAATGATCTCCATGTTGATACTCTCTAGTATTTCCTAATATTTCAATTAGTCCAAGACATATTTTATTGAAATGAAGAGCTCTAATGATGAAAATTAAACTAAGAGAAAATATTAATGAAAAACACTAAGATAGATGTACCTAGAGAAAATGGGATCTTACAACCTCCCCACTTTATAACTACACATCCCTACGATTATCTATTAATAAAAATGAGGTCTAAATGTACAAGTCTTACCATTGTGTTCCCATATCTGACTCATTTTACAAGGTATCCTACTAAAAATTCCCATTATTATGCAATACATTAAGCAATGTTAATGACCATTCCATAAGATTTATATTACTATGATTTAAAACACATATCAGATGCACCTTAATGGATGCATCTGAAGAAATACCAATGTGTAGTACTTCTATCACATTGTAAGTGTCTGGATGATATCTCCATAACAAAAAAATCTGCACCATATCATTCATAAAATAGTTTCCTTGTGGAAGGGCTAAGAAATATGCCACTTTAATTCCTATTTCCACTATTTTAAACTACCTAAAAATCTTTGGTACTAGATTTCCTTGTTTGCTGGATTGGTGCTGCCCCGATCTAGGGGAAACCAGAAGGAATAACATAAAGAATAACCTCAATTTCATGAGGATTTCTCTGATGGTCATTATATGATTCATTCCACATATGCAAAGTCACCAATTATTATATGATTGACCAGAGAAATTTAGATATCTTTCATAAGAGAGTAGTCCTAAAATAACCCAAAATCACCTCCCTCTATACAACAAAGAGGATATTGATAGATCATTCCACAAAATGCCTTAGAGGATGAATTTTTCGATGATTCCTAGAAGCTATTATTATCCAAAAACTCAAAGAGTGCCCTATGTTTCTCCCATGAACAACTAAAATCATAACGAATGATATTAACATACACTCTAGAACCTAAAAATCCACTTATATTGACCATCATTATGTGGATGATAGGATTTGCAAACAATAAACTTCAATACCTGATCATTTTGAAAATACTTCAATAATCGAAATGTAAAATGATGATATCTATCTGAAATGATAACTTCTTGGGACAATGTGAAACTGAACCACCTCATGCACAAATATACTGCACATATCATCAACTATGAAGGTTTACCTGATAAGTAAGAAGTGGGATACCTTAGTCAGTTGAACAAAAAAACTCATAAAACATCATTGTTATGGGTATTCATTGGTAATCTTGTTATGTAAACCATTTTGACATCATCCCATTTCCACTTACGAATTTGTTAAAAGTTAAAAAATCCCAAATGGCCTCTCAGAATTGTGCCCTCCAGATGGAGTCTCCCAACTATATAATTTTCCTCTCAGAATTGTGCCCTCCAGATTAAATAACTAATAAGCCTTAATCAGGACCAAAATAATATGTATAATAGAATTTGAAGTTATATCTTCATGACCCTAAAATTATAGAACATCCATATGAATGTCTGTAATGTGGAAAATTAGCTTCCACTCATCAAGAGTCCAGTACTACATCTTTTTATGTCTTTAATCTCAAAATGAGAGTAATTACATTTCCCTTTTGAGTGTATAATCCAATTCAATGTTGAAGTACAATTGAAACATGACAAAAAATATCTTCTAATGGTTATCGTCTTGCTGATAAAATATTTTCTTGAGGCTACTATGATCTTTCTATACCACAGACCTCTCACCCATGTGATAGTGTCCCTCACATGTCAGGGTGCATGGAGCTACTTCCGAATCCAAATATTTAGTAGGGTAATTCATAACATACAGTCTCTACTAACTAGATCCATAAGAAACCACACAATCCTCATTCATTAGAACTTATGGGAGTCATACTATGAATGCATCACATTACATTGTATATGCTTTACTTGATGCAAGTAATGTGAGGATAGAGGATGATCTCAGCCTGATATTCATCTGCTAAAATGTTAGATCAAAATCAGCTGACCATTCAAATTTTACCCCTCTCTTGGATATCCCACATATTGCTATTTATTATCATGATAATTCACTGATTAAATAATGATAATAAAATGACAAATCATGAATGATTCAAAAATTTAAATACTTACATAGGTTTTTCCCATGATACCACATTATTGACATTATTTAGTTCTACTAAGAGGCATGCCCTTAATATGACATAGTACTCAATGTTTGAATTATTAAAAATGAAACTACATTGTATTAGCTTTTCATAATGCTATTTCCCTAATAATTTAATAAGGATGATGTAAAAAAGTTTGGCATGATCATCTATTGAATATGAGAACACTAATATAAAATCTACAAATGCCACCAAAAACTATCCAAAATTAGATGAATGATATCATTAAATAAATCCATGAATATATAATGAACATTAGTTAACCCAAAACACTTCACTACAATTTCATACAAGCCATTCCTTCTCCAAAAATCATTTTTGTTGTATGTATGATGTTCTCACAGTTAACAGATGATATCATGATCTCATGTAAATATTGGGAATGATCTTATCACATTTAAATGAATAAAAAATATCATTAATTAGGGAAAAAAGATACGGGTTCTTGACCGCAAATTTATTCAATATTTTATAATCCACATATAAGGGCAGAAATCGATTTGAAATTTTTGGGATGAGATCTAAAGAATCCAACAATGTTGTACTAGGATATATAATGATTTTATATTTTAAATCATCCAATTGAAAATCCATCTCACTATGATGTACATGTTTAATTTGATTTTTTGAGGGAGAAATTGGGTCATCTCTTAACTCCAACTCCAATGTGCTCTTGACCTCTTTCCTGGGTGATATGTCATAAAACTCATCAAGAAAAAAATAATAAAAATTCTCTACCACATGAGGAAAAAAAATCCTACCAAATTCCACCACATTCTAGAGAATTTTCATATATATAATCCATAAGGAAATCCCAAATGCACATAATTGTTCTCTTATAACCAGAATGAGGACACCACTAACCATGGTGAAAGTAGAAACATAATTATGGAGATATATAAGAAACCACCCTCTTAACAATAGATATAAAACTATTATAGAACTAACTACTCCATATCAGGAATCAAGTCTAAGCCTATAATTTCCAACATAAATGGTTTCTAAATGAAATTGTAAAGACCAATCTCTAGAGAACATGGATTGAAACATTTGATAATATCTGACCACACTCCAAATATTGTGGTGATTGTTAAAACAAAATTTAAACTGTTAATATTTAACACATTATTTAAAAAAAATATTTGATATAAATGAATGTGATGATACTTGTAACAAAAAAACATAATAAAAGGGAAGGTGAAACATGAATCAATCCTCTAATGGTAGAAATTGTAATATCCATGTTTTATTTTGTGTAATAAATTTCATGTAACTATCTTATCACTCTGCCTCCAACTGTAGTATGACAACCTTGAACTTCATCCATTTCATGGTACTATTTTTCATGTACTAGGGAACCAAATCCCCTACCTTGCACAGAATGTCCTGTAGAACACTAAATATTATACTTTTGAGGGTTTGATAACCCCCTTCATGTCTATGGTTCCTTTCATGTTCCATTGAAAAACGTTTTATGCACAATGTTCACATAGAACCTCAAAATATTCATGGTCTACCAAAGATATGACCTTAGAATGTGGGTTAAGGACATTATGGATTCTTGTGAGGAAACATGGAACACCAATAAAACTATAGAAGAACACAATCATGTGATGTATTTCTACAACCCTAACTATTTTTCCACTATTTACATGATAGAAACTGTTATAGAAGTTGTTCTTACCAATCAACGGAGTACTCCAAGATCTCCCTAAAAAACCAATCCAATGTTTGAAGACTCACTTAGATTACCTACAATGATGAGTACCTGATTCATGACATATTCATGACATCTTTAGCTGGAAAATCTCACATATGACCATATCTAATAGTGAATTTAATCACGAAATCATATCACTCTAGATAACTCATTAGCTTCCAAAGATGGTGCAAAGAACTCTCGGTTGGTAAAACGTCTACCTTAGTCCATCAATGGAAAACCATATTAAGTGATATGCTTCAAATCATCCTATTTTTCTTTATTAATGGTATCATGATATACTGGCTCAATTATTTCATCTTGATGTATTTCAAGGATCGATCATCCTACTTTTTAGCTTCCTCCAAAATATCCCACCAATTATAGGTAGGTCCATGAAGCATATACACAGCAAGCATCACCCATATATAATCATGTGTCCCATGATGAATTAATATTTTATGGGAAGACTCAATCCAGAACTCAACAGCCTATCATCCCCTTAACTAGTAAATATATGTGGATGATAAAGATGAATCTAACTTTTTATTTGAGACATCAATGAAATAGTGAGAACATCACATTGTTCAATGGACTGTATGCCCGTTCAAGATGCTTTCATTAAGCTGAACATCAATTATATCATCTATAACTACAAGAAGATCTAGATTAGCTATGTTAGAAGCATACTGGTTTCCACTTTCCTGATAGTCATGTTGAAGATGACGAGTGGTCATTTTCTCTACAATAGAAAATAACTCATTGGATAACATACTAGAAATAAGGTAAACCAAATAGGTTACTTCAATATCAAACCACTAACTCTTGGTCTATATAGACATGGATTATATGTATTTTAGCACGAAATGAGAAATCATTTCATTAATCCAGTGAATCTGATTTCTCAATTAAATTTTCATAAAGCATGTATATATCACATGCATAATGTAGATGTCTCACTACCATGCAAAATGTTTTTCAATAAATCCATATGTTTCAAATATTATTCATGTATTCTAATATTATTCCATAGGGATCCTTTAGTACAAATTTTATGAATAGAACATCATATTATAATAACATCATTAAACATGTAAATCACCAATAATGGGATAATATAAACTATAAAAAGCATAAAAAAACATAAATCCCAACCCTAGACACTCATATTTTACCTCATACATCTGTTAGATACTCCCTTGAAAAATCTCAATACCATGTCTCAACACATTTTATCCGCTTTTTTTCCATTACCCAAATGTTAATTAAAAAGAAAAATAAGAATGTTTTTACTAATGCGACGTTTTAACATCCACCACTATGCAAATATCTCACGTTTCTTGAAAGGGTTGGTCATGAGACCTTAAGTATACCTCTTCTAATATTAGACGCATTCGGCTAGCAGCTTGGGTGTGAACTCTATTGTGGATAGATTATAACCATATGTATAAAATTTCATTTTAGAAGAAAAAAATAATATTTTACTGGTAAAATATTAAAAAACATATGAAACATATAGCATAAGATAACAATAAAAATCTGATAAATAATCCAATAGTTAATAACCAATGAAAAATATAATGATATTCTAAAATGAAATAAATGTTACCATAGAGAAAATTAAATATAATTCCTATAAGACTGAAATAAAATACTCATGTTCCAGTTCCCAAATTCAAAATTTTCCCCTCTCCAAACTCCAACCCGTATGCAAACATGTATTAAACTGAAATGTCATTTTATATTGTCTAATACAACGACCATATAATCAGAATGTGGGATAAAATTCAACCCAAATTAGACTTTAGAATAAGACAGTATGATGAAAAAACCATTTTAAACAAAATAAATATTATGATATGTGAATATAATATTTATATAAACAACGGTAATGATTTATTCAATAATTAATAAAACAACACAACAACCTCCTTCGGCTCTATGATTGTATACATATGAGCATTCCTTACTACCATACTGAAAACAAAAATATATCTACGATAAACAACCTACATCAACTCAATTCCAGAATATCTCTCGACATATCTTAAGACCATTCAAAACTCCATATATCCATGGTATTTTCACAAAAAACAATCTAGGTAAAATCCATATTGCATTTCATCATTTCAAGGTCAAATACCCATAAACAGTACAAAAGGTATAGGGAATAACCTTCTCTCTATAGAATTATAGTACGGACTAGGCCGAGTCTGTTCAATATACGCATTACAACATATAAGTTTTCATGTTCTAGGTATATTCCCAATATATAATAATTACATCATAGAGCACAATTCCTATCAATTAGCCTAGATATCAAAATATCACATCAGCATTCCCATTGGTTAATTAGCTAAATTACTATTATTCTATCATATTCAACATTCAAATTAATTTAAAATTGATTAACAATTATATCAATAATAAATAGACCATATATTAGGGATTTATTACATAGAAATCACCCAATATAAAATGTAACTATTAAAATACATTACGTCATGATCAATTAAAAATTCATATATGGTTCGCTCACACCATGAGTAGAAATATGCGAGTGCAAAAATTAATAGGACCTAAATGATAAACCATATAAATTTATTTAATTAATATTGGGTGCACATAATGATGGAGAAATAACATTATTTGATAAACACTATAATTATCAAATCATAGGGTTTATATTTCGACCCCTACCTTAAAAAGAATAACCAACGAAGCATCAAATGGCAACCACCCAGGATGATGAAGGTGTGGATGATTTCAAATATTTTACTAGATTAGAAAAGACCATGATCAGAAACAATAATGAAATTGATCAAGTTATTTAACAACAATTGACTGAGAAACATTCCAATGAAGGAATAAACCTAACAGAAAATACATACTAGGGATTTCACTACACAACCAGGATGACCAAAGGGGATGTTGGCCCACCAAAATTCCCTAGGGAATGGTATAGAGTCGAGAGGATTGATGATTCAGTAAAGGAGAATTAATTTTTATACATATAATGATTAAAATAAAATTTAGGGCATTTACATGCTGTGTAATATAGTTTCATGTAGTGTAATTTTTTTTAATGGAATGCACTGAAAATCCTATCACCTCAGATTTATTTTATTAACACCCTTTACCAATTACATGATGTTTAATCCCCTTACATGATGTTTAAATATTTTCCATAATATTTGTCATCCCATTTTCCATTTAAACACCACAATATTATTTAAGTCGTCTCAACTCACCAATAATCCATGAAACACTTCACCCATTTATACACAAAATCCATTATTTAAAATAGGCATACATGTCCACACATGAGATCATTTTCTCTATTAAATCTCTCCATGAATATAATAAATGGTATTTTTCATGTTTCCTCGCAACCCATGAATTTTTTTACTATAATGAAAACTCATCATCTATGGAAAGTCCGTAGGTCTTGAACACATGACCAAAAGATGACAAGGGTTTAATTCCAACCACTAATAAAATATATTTTCTAGTTAATATGTAATTGTATTTAGTTAAACAATTTGATGAATAATTATTAATGATGAACCAATATTATTTCATTAAGTATTATTGTCTTATGTATATTGGTTTTGGGAAGTTTTTACTGAAAAATATTATTACATCTTCAACGGCCATTATGATCAATTAAATGTTATTTTTTATCTTTTGGTAAAAAACATAATTCATTCAAGGATATCCAATTATAGGAGTAATGGATGAATTAGAACATCATCAAATCACAACCAAATGATGAAATTGTTCATATGAAATTGAAACCCATCGAGAAAGTGCATCTCCTTATATTATAGGTTAATAAATAATTTCCCAACATTATGAATGTTATTTAGAATAAATTTTTTCCATAATAACTTATTTTTTCTTGAACTGATGGTGTTTTAAATCATCACTCATATAGTTATTTGAGACCCTAAACAATGAATTTATTATCCACTTATTTGTGATCGATCACCCCAATCAATATTTATAATTAACATTTCATTTCATCTATGTTTGTATCTCAAAATTCCACTAATGTTCTCCTATATAGAGACATAGTTATATGTTAATCCATACAGACTTCTTTACATCCAATTTTATCAACGGTAGGTGTGTTTTTATAAAAACTTCTCATAATGTGTTATTTAGGCATATGAAATATCAATCAATATAGTTTTAATTTAAAGGATGTAATTTATTTAATGTGGGTAGAATTTAACCCCTAGAAAATCTAATATAAGAACATTAAATTTGATAGAATTTATGACATGAATCCGCTTTACGATACGGGAATATAATATTTTTAGACATACTAATATATCTAATATTTTAGATAAATATAATCTATGATAGATATTTAAATTCATGTGATTACCAAGTTATCATGAGTCTCATGCAACCATAACTTTCTTATCTCTGTTGTTACATGTGATACTGAGTTTTACCATCAAATAACGTAGTATTAAAATTTTATTATTCAATATAATAATATATAACCATGCTACTAAATAGGATGATATGAATAATATTACCTAAAATATGAAAGTATATATTTTATAAAAATATAAAATGAATTCATTGGTTACTAATTAATTATAAATAAAAATATAGAGAAATTGAATATTAATTGAATATTTTTATATTTTTTCACAATAAGGTATTTTATAATAATAAAATAAATTAATTTATTTTTTAATTATATTAATGATATTTATGTGTAATATATTCATTAAAATAGTATTTATTCATACATCAAATATGATAGGCAATAATATAAGAATAAATCTGGTTGTATGCAGAAAATTTATATTCCTTTTAAAAAGGAAATTTTTCATCTTTTAAGGCTGTGTTAGTTTTATTTACGAATTGTGAAAATTTTGTGAATTTAATATGTTTAAATTAACTTCTATTTTGGATTAAAAAAAATTTTGGGATAATATTTACTATTTTTCTAAGATGTATCATATTTAATGAATAATGAAAATAATATATTTAAATTCCTCACTTCTTTTTCCTCTAATTTATTTATAGTGTTAAATTAAATTTTATTTTAATTTTTATTTCACAATAGATAAATTTTATATTAATTTATCCATTTTGGTTCTTGGTAACCTGTAACATCTCAATTAAATAAATAATATGATGTTTCCATATTTATTAATTTTTTTGAATTAAATATTGATTTAACTTTAAAAGGGATCTTATGTTTGATTGCATACCTGACACACAACAACGGGTTTCTCTAAAGTCGTATGGTGCACACAAAATTGAGTCATACTAAAAATAATAATAGAATTTTATTATTTTAAATGGTATTTAACGCATATTCATTGTATTGGAAGGAATGAATAGAACTAACTACAATATGATTAAAAAAATTAATTGTTTTTAATATTATCTAATATGTTCTAGAGGAATAAAATAACAATGAATCCAATTTTAATCATGAATACTATTATATTCTTTAAAAGGTCTATTTACCACATTTTGATTTTCACTTTTATATGTTGTATTTGACAAAATAAATTTTTTTATATTCGAGACATCAAGATTTACTTTGGATAAAAAAATTTATTTTCCAAATAATGTTCAATTTTTAATGAATAGTTAAAATACTTTATTTTAATTCAATAATAGCTTTTAATATAATTTATTTATATAGATAGATAAAATTTTTAAATGGTGTTAATGTTTAATTGGATTATATTTTTACCATTTAATCCAATGTTGGTCATTTGATGTAATTTATCTTTTATATTGGAAATAATCAAGTGTCAATCATTTAATTGTTATTATATCTTAATAACAAATTTTTTTATTTTTACAACGAAAATTAATGTTAAATTAATTAATTAAAATTATATGTTTTGAATTTGGTAAAATATACATGAGTTTTGAAGTCATAATATCAAATTTATCTTTGGGCTAAATTTTTTTTCTGAAAACATAATTTTTTTGATGAATAGTGAAAAATAATCCACAGTATTTTAAAAACTGATTATTTCATTTATAGGTAATTTTACTACATCTGTGAATTGAATATAAAAAATTCTACATACATGTTTTTCACCATTAGGTACTATTTATTTCAATTTGATGAAAAATATTTTTGGAGAATATTAATTTTTTATTTTTATTACCGTGGTTAATGCTAAATAGGGTAATTCAAGGTAAAAATAATATTATAATAATTTAAATTACCTTAAAACCTGTCCTAACATTATTGGATGATTCATTTCCGACCAATAAAATCATTGAGTTAGACCTTTGGCATTTTAAAGCCACTTGGGTATGATAATGACATTAATATTTTTTTTAATGTAAAAATAAATATATCATAAAAATGTATTGTTTTCCCAAAATAACTAAATGTTGGGTTATATAATTTATATATTTTTTCTATAAATAGTAATTATAAAGCTACAAATATTTCCTACAACATATTTTTTTATTTACAATTTTTAGACATCATTTAAATTAATTTATTTATGATACAATGAGGATGTAATAATTACCTCGTTAAAGAATATTTCAAATAAATGAGATTATAAATATTCAAATAAATTTATTTGGATAATTTTCATCCCATAAAATAATTTAAGTGATTAGAATGAGTTTTTATCTTTGAATTAATTATTTTTTTTCGAAATAATCATGTTTTTTTGAATTTTTTAAAATGGAATGATAAGAATAGTATAAGAATTGACAGAAATTAGTTTTAATATAAATTAATATTTAATTATATGATAAAATAGTCCCAAAAATATATTATTCATCCAAATAACATATATTATAATAAAAATGACTTTTATGAACCACTTGATTTTATATTGTAATTTTAGTGTAACTATATTAATCATATAGAGTGAATACACAAGAAGACATGGTAAGAGTCAAATAAGTTAACTAAGGGTTAATTCTAAATTATTAGGTTAAATTTGAAATATAAACTTGTATAAATAATATTTTTTTAGAGGATTTATAATAATATTCATCTTATCATAAAATTTATTGAGTTTGGGACCTTTTGAAATCGAAATCATGTTTATAATAAAATAATATTTTCAAACATTCATAAAGAACCCCTCCTCCCCCATATAAAAATCGACCACCTATGACCAATTACTCACACCTCTTAAGCCCCATTGAACATCCATACTCATTCGAAATAAGCTCCATGGACCTCTCTATTACTCCTAGGATCTTTTCCCTAGGTAGAACACAATACAAGAAAACCTAATTTTTCAAACCAAAGGGAGTTACCATATATGATGGTAATGTCTCCTCTGTAGTTCTTTTCATTTAATTTCATTCTCCACTACCTATTATATTCATAATATTTTATTACAAAATAAAACTAATATCCTCAATATAATGGGTTTTTGTTATGAGATGGACTCAAACTACACTTACACACATCTCCATCTAATGGATATGGACATATTGTTTCTGTGTACGATGAACTATTGCGTCACGAAATGATGATTGTTCGATCTTCCCATACAACCTATCATGGTGGCCATTATGATGAAACTATAATTATATAATATATTATATGATATTTATATTATCTCTATTCTTCTGTTACTCACATTTATAACATACCTTTATGTTTTTCTTGTTGTATATATCTGATAATTTCATTTGAGGAAGTGCGGACTAGCACCCCCTCAAAGTGATATGACTTGTTCATACCATACATGGAACATATAAAGGATGGAATTATTGAACTTATATAAAATATATATTTTATATTTTATAATGGGATAATAATATAGCTATGTATTATTATGTTTTTATTATTTTAAATATAAAATAGAAATGAATGCATCGTTCATGTGTACGTACAGCTTACCGTCTCCATGAATGGTGTGTTTCATTTATTTACTCCAAATGATATGTAATATTTTAAATACATATACACTGGATATATATGATATATAAGATATCTAAATCATGAATATCAATTTTTAGATATTGTACTTTTAACCACATGGAAAATTTGTAAATAGAACAAGTTCAATTTTGACTCAAGTTATGAACAGCAAAAAAATGAATGTAGTCAACTCAAATAATTACCTAATTGTTATGGAAAGGAAATAAGAGAAATAAAATGAATAATAAACAAGAAAAATATTCTCCATAAAGTATCAATTAACTTAATATTATTATTCCATATCTTAAAGAATGAATGATTCATGTCAGACATGAGGTAAAGAAATTTGTATCAATCTCCATTCATTTAGGCATGTTTTGATAATATACAACCCCTTATTTTATATAGTGTATGATAAAACCCTTTTAATTTTACATTCATTCATTGAGAATATTTTTGATATGATGAATTTTACTAAACAACAAAAGGAATGGTTATTTGACGTATGCAGCAAAAATGACCTATCCATTGTCGAAATCATTATTTTGCTTCATCTATATGAATTATTGCTTTTAAAAGGAAATGAAATACCTTATTACATTTTTGGATGTTTTGGTACTAAATTTTTTTTTAAAAGGTATTTATTATTTCAATGATTAATTGTTATTTCAAATCAAATTTTATTAGTGAAATGTTGATATTTTCAATATTTTATGAGTTATGATTATATAATGGTACTTGGACATTTGATGTGTGGTCACATGATAAACCATATGAAGAGTGGTTACATGATAAACCACAAATGGGTGGTTACATTTTAACCTCCAATGCATTGTCTATGGAATTATGTCATATGACTAATCCATTTAGTGATAACTGTGGAATTCGACCGTATACTTATTCTATTTAAGTGTGTTTATGTCCCAAGATACCTTTATATGTTATGTGTTCTTTATTTTGTTTTTATGGTAATAATTTGGTTAAAAAATGTTAATAAATGATCAGTTTTTTAGTGAATAGTATTTACTACTTCATAAAGGTGAAAAATATTACTTAATATTAAGTATTCATGTTTTTCTTATTGTCATGAAAAACTAACATATTTTCTTCTGTGTGTACCCTTATTGAGTTTTTTATTCTCATCCCATGATTTTAAATGTTTTTCATAGTGTATAAAGAATGGGTAAAAAAATAATAATTCATGAAGATTTCTATCATGAAAAGAATTATTTTTTCTTTTACTAGTTTTTATTTAATGAAAAAATGGATACTAAGTATGAGTGTCTACTTTCTAATATTTGAGGAGTAATGTAATAGTTATAGCCTAATTCACTAAAAATATAATCTTGAAAGTATCCTCAATGTGAATTATCAACTACATTTAATATTATGAAATCTTTAAGGTAGGGGGCTAACATTTGGTATCAAAGGTATATTTAGACAACTTTAGGAGTTAGGGTAACGTTAAATTAATATCCATAAATTAATTTATGTTATGATGGACATGATATAGAATTTAAAGATTACTATGTTTATTTGCCTAAGATATTTCTATGTTCAGGATGGTTTTCCACATAATAAATAGGGAAACTATTTTGGGAAAGCATACAAAGGAGAATAACCTTCCAAAGCAGCATCCATGGATAGTTGGAATCAGAATTGAATAGTTCATTGTAGTGATGGATCCGTTGAATCTATCGATAAATGGTGGAGGTATACATGCCTGATACTAACTAGATCATCCACATAGGAACATCTCTTTAGTGGATCATTTCATGGGGACACTTCCACCATTATTTAGAGAATCATCTGAACTTCTTCAAGCTAAATGGTGGATCAAAGAACTAGATAAGATTTTTTATGTCTTGGGTTGTACAGACAATCAGAAGGTTATTCACTGTATTTATCAATTTGAAGGAATAGTAGATATTTTTTAGGTGATTATTAAAAATATAAATTATAGTGATGAGATTTATGCTCTTGTTTGGGTTGAATTCAATGA
This sequence comes from Viscum album, assembly GCA_963277665.1. Taxonomy (NCBI): domain Eukaryota; kingdom Viridiplantae; phylum Streptophyta; class Magnoliopsida; order Santalales; family Viscaceae; genus Viscum; species Viscum album. The sequence continues at coordinate 437,408,116 of OY728161.1, forward strand.
TATGTTCCTGGAGAAACATTTTCCTAAGGTGGTTCAACAGATGATGGAATAACATTTCAGGTAATTGATGAATGAGGATTACTCTATGGCAGATTACAAAGAAACGATCACTCGACATGCATGTTATGATCCATATTTCATTAGAGATCTTGATAGTAATATGAATATATATTACATAGGACTGAAGCTATGATAACAAAGAGAATTAGCCTCTTGTGAATTCAAAATCCATGAGAAACTTGGCAAATGATTCTAGAAGCTGGAAATGTAGTTTTCAGATTATCGGGTTTTCCGAGAGAGAAATCAAAAGAAGAGGCCCAGTTGGTAGTAAAATGGAAATTATTCACCAAATTAGCATAGAGGTATGAAAATTAAATTTACATCATATGACAAGTGTTGTAAAAAGAATCTTAGAGATTGTTTATAAATGACTGGAAAGTTCTTATAATGTGGTAAGCCTGTTCATATTGCTCGTATCTGTAATGAAGATGATCATGATGGAAATTAAAAGATAGTGGTAAGATTTGTTTTGTTCAATGAAATGGGCATTATGAAAATTAGTTCCCAATGAAGAACTCAATTAAGAGAAAGAAGCCAGAATACAAGAAGAAAGGGGTTGTGATATCCTTTGAAACTACATCAGTAGATGTTGGTCCATCAAATAAAGTATTATCAGGTATATTGTTTGTTTATTATAATTATTCCAATGTTTTGTTTAATTTAGGGCCAACACATTCTTTTATTTCTGATAATTTTAATAGTAAATTGGGAATTCCATCTCTAGATACGAATCATGAACTTATGGTAAACATACCGGGACGAAATGTTGAGACAAAAAGAAATTATAAGAACCTTAATATCGTTGTTTACTGAAATAATCTACGTGAAAACATTATTGTTTTGACTCTGGTAGAGTATTCCTTTATTTTGGAATAGATTGGCTTTTGATTTTTCATGCTAAGATTAACCACAGAATTAATGAGGTTTCATTTTAGAAAGAAATTCAATTGGTGTTCAAGAATGTACCATTAATTTTCATAACATATGTAAAAGCAAAAAAACTAGTGAAATATAGAAATTAATTTTACCTTTCTCATATTTTTTATAACAAAAGAACTATTCCAATTAATGATGATCCAATAATAAATGAGTTCCATGATGTTTTTTCTTGATGAGTTTCCTTATATTGTACCATATCAGGAAGTTGAATCTGTTCTGGAATTAGTTCCTGATGCTAATCCAATTTCAAAACCACCTTATCGAATCTCTCAAATTAAAATTTTAGTGTTAAATAAATAATTACATGATTTGTTAAATAATGGTTTTATTTGATCTAGCACTTCACTCTAGGGTGATCTAGTTTTTTTTGTGTAAAGATTAAATATAGTTCAATGAGAATTTCCATTGATTATAAAGTGTTGAATAATATCAGTATTAAGAATATGTATCGTTTGCCACATATTGATTATTTGTTTTATTTTCTCTAGGGAGCTCAGTATATATCAAAAATTTACTTGAGTTCTGGGTACCGTTAATTAAAAGTAAAGGAAGAAGTCATTCAGAAGACCACATGTCCTAATATACATTGACTTTATTGATATGTTGTTATGCCTTTTGTGTTAACTAATTCGCCAACTGTATACATGGATCTTAGGAATTGATTTTTCCATGAGTTCATCGAAAATTCTATGGTTTTTATTATCAATGATATTTTAGTTTATCCAAAATCTAAATAAGAAAATGAATGTCATTTAAGAGTATTCTTGAAAACTTTAAAAGAAAGGAAATTGAATGGGAAATTAAGAATGTGTGAGTTTTCGGTACGACAAATTATAATCCTTGGTCACATTGTTTATAAGGATGGAACAACTGTTAAACCTACTAAAACAAAAGTTGATGAAGAATGATCAATATCTACATATATACCAATGATTTTAAGTTTTAATGGTTTTATAGGATATTACAGAACGTTTGTTGAAAAAAATTCACAGTTATGTAGACCACTGACTAGGTTAACTTGAAATGTTGTTATGATTATCTGGAAAAAATTATTTGATGATTGTCTTTTGGAATTGAAAAAAAGATTGGTGAAAGATCCAGTTTGTGCGATGCCTTCCATAAATGGTGAATTTTTTCTTTACAAGGATGCTTTGTTGAAAGGACATGGTTGTTTCCTTATTCAGAATGATCAGGTAATTTCTTATGCTTCACATTAGTTGAAACCTCATGAGTAATTTACCCTACACATGATTTGGAATTAGCTTCAATTTTTTTCATCAAAAATTTGGAGGCATCATTTGAATAGTTCAATGTGTGAAATATATACTGATCAAAAAGGTTTGAAGTATATATATTCTCCCAGAAGTAATTAATCATGTGATAGAGGAGATGGCTATAATTAATCAAGGATTGTGATTACACGTTCCATTATCATCTAGGAATGGAAAATAAAGTGGATGACACATTGATCTGAAATAGTAATTCTACCTTAACAATTCCAAATTATTAATGAAATCCTTTAGTTTTTGATTTGATGAGTTTTTGTGTTGGAAGTTGTTGGTGTCGGGAATTCATCTATTTTGATTCAAGTTTCAGTATAATTGTCCCTAGTAGACATAATAGGGAATGCAAAAAACCTTGATAGATATTTGTAGAAAAAGGTAGAATTGGTTTATAATGGAATGTTTTATGAGTTAAATATTGATAGGGAATGTGTTTTGAGGTTTGGAATGAAATTTTGTGTTCCTTGTGATACACAGTTGAAGAAAGAGTTGTTATCTGAAACTCATAGTTCCCATGTTTCATTTCATCATAGATGTACTAATATGTAAAATAATCTTTTGGAGTATTACTGGTGGGATATAATGATATTTGATACTTCTGAATTTACTTTGAATTGTTTGACTAGGAAAAATGTTAAAGCTGAGCAGCTGTTACTGAATTGGATGATTCATCCTTTACCAGTGATATTGTTGAAATGGGAGAATTATTCCATGGATTTCGTTATGTTATTACCAAATACATCTCGAGGTAACAATGCAATCTGGGTTATTGTCGATCGATTGACTAAATCAGCTCATTTCCTTCCAGTTCGAGATAGTTTTTCTCTATATCATTTTTCTCTGTTGTATATTAAAGATATAGTCATGTTGAATTTAGTACCACTCTCTATTATTGATGATCATGATTCGAGGTTTACATCCAAATTTTGTAATGGAATTCAAATGTAATTGGGGTTGGAATTAATTTTTAGTACAACCTTTCATCCACAATCAGATGGGATGTTAGAACGAACAATTCGAACCTTAGAGGATATTCTACGAGCTTGTTCAATGGATTTCATAGGATGTTGGGACTAGTATAATTATTGGGATGAATTTTCTTATAATAAAAATCATCATTCCATTATACAAATGGATCCATTTGAGTCATTATATAGAATGTGGTGTCGAACTACAACTTTTTGGGATAAAGCATGTGAAAGGATGATGATGGGAGTAGAATTGGTATAAGAGATGGTATAAAAAGTTCAGTTGATTTAAAAGTATATGATATTATTATAGAGAAGGAAGAAATGTTATCTGGATAATCAGATGACATATATTTCTTTTGAGGTTGGTGATCATGTCTGTCATCATTCTTTCTCCATGTAAAAGTGGTAGGCGTTTTTGTAAGAAGGGAATGATGAGTCTGGGGTTCATTTGACCCTATGAAATCTTGGTGAATGTGGGATTTGTTTCCTATAGATTGGATTTACCACCACGTTTATCCAAGGTACACAATTTTGTTCATGTTTCTAGGTTGATAATGTATTTTCTGGATCCATCTCAGGTATTGAGTCAAGATGTAGTTTAGTCGGAAGAGAATATTTCTTATGAGGAACATCCAGTCTAGATTCTTGACCAAAGAGAGAAATTGTTGTAGAGTAAGGTAATTATTCAGGTAATGGTTTTTTGGAAAACCCATATGGTTGAAGAGGTAACATGGGAATCTGAGAATTCTATGAGGGATAAATACCCCCACTTATTTTATAGGTGAATAAAATTTCAAGGACATAGTTTCCAAAAGGGGTGAAAGATGTAACATCCTAGGTAAATAAAGAATACACTCATTTTCATATTTATTAATATTTTTGAATTAAATATTAATTTTACTTTAACCGATATTCTATGTTCGCTGGAATACCTGACACAAAAAAATGTGTTTCTCCAAAGTCGTATGTTCCACACAATGTAGATTTATACTAAATAATAATAATATAATATTATTATTTTAAGTTGTAGTTAACACATAGTCATTGTATTGGAGGTAATTAACAGAACTAAATACAATATGATGAAATTTTTTTAAAATGGTTTTACTATTAGACTATATGTTTTAGAGGCTTAAAATAAGAATGAATCCAATTTGAAGAATGAATACTCTAATATTCGTTAAAAGGTATATTTATATTATTTTGATGGTGAACCATTTTTAAATAAAATTTTGTCACTTTTATATGATATATTTGACAAATAAAATTCTATTTTGAATTGCGACATTAAAATTTACTCTGGATGACATTTTAGTATTTTTCTGATAAGGTTCATTTTTTAATTAATAGTAAAAAATACACAATTTAAATTCAGAACATCCTTTTAATATAATTTATTTTTATTTTTAGACTTTATTTTTAAAAGGATTTAATGTTTAATTTTATTATATTTTTGACATTTAATAGAATTTTTGTCATTGGGTGTAATTTCACTCTGAAATTGGACATAAACAAGTGTCAATCTTTTGATATTTATTATATCTTAAAAAAATATTTTTTGGTTTTGACCACAAAAATTAATTTCAAATAAATTAATTAAATTTATATTTTTTTAATTTGGTAACATGAACATCATTTTTTGAATTAAGAATATCAAAATGAGATTTTGGTTAATTTTTGGTATTTTTCTAAAAACGTTCAATTTTTGATAAATAGTGAAAAAACCTATAATGTAGTTTAAAAATAGAATTTTTCATTTAAACCTAATTTTACCACTTATGGGAATTTAATTTAAAAAATATGACTTACATGGTTCTCATCAGTATGTAAAATTTGGTTCAATAGGATGAAAATAATTTTTGCTGGATAATAACTGTTGATTTGTTTTTACCACAGCTAAAGTAAAATATGGTAATTCAAGTTAAAAATGATATTATAATAATATAAAATTACCTTCACACATGTCCTAACAATATTGGATGAGTCATGTACAACCAACAAAATCCTTGGCTGAGACTGTTTTCTTTTGAATGCCACATGGGTATTATAATGACACTAATAACTTTTTGTTTAATGTAAAAATAAAAATATCATAAACATGTATTGTTTTTCTAAATAAATTTTAATACGGGGTTATATAATATATATCATTGACTATATATATAAATTAAAAAGATAAAAATATTTCATATATCATGGTATTTTATTTATAATTTTTTTAACACATAAATATATTTATTTATGACACAATGATGATGTAATAATTAGATCATTAATTAATGTTTCAAATAAATGAGATTATAAATATTAAAATAAACTTATTTTGAAACTTTTTATGGCATAAATTTATTATTTAGAATATAATGACTATATAACTTTAAATAAATGACGTTTTTTTATTAAAGAATCATGTTTTCTTTGGATTTTCTTAAAACTCATGATATTAATAGTATAAAAATTGACATATATGAGTTTTTCAATCAATTAATATTTTATTAAATGATAAAATAGTCCTAAAAATCTATGATTCACCCAAATAACATATATTATTTTATAAATGTTATTTATGAACCAATTTAGGTTATATTGGAATTTTATGGTAACTATATTAACCATATAGAATGAATACACAATAAGACATTATAAGAGTCAAATTAGTCAGCAAAGTGTTAATGCAAAATGATAAAGTTAGGTTTTAGACCAGAATTTGTCTAAAACATATTTTTTGAGAGGATTCCAAATAATATTCATCTTTTCTATTAATTTATTGATTTTGGGACCTTTTGAAATTGATATTCATTTTATAATAAAATAATATTTGCAAACTCTCCCAAAGAACCCATCCTCCCCCTTATAAAAAGCCAACACTTCTATCCCATTACTCACACCTATAAATCCCCTTATCTCACATAGACACTTCCAAAATAATTACCCATGATCCCTATCTTCCTCCAAGAATCCTTCCCTTTAGAATAATGCAATTCAAGAAAACCCTTTTGGTTCAATACAAAGGGAGTTACCTGATTTAAAGGTAGCGACTCCTCTCTAGTTCTTTTCGTTTATTTTCTTTCTCCACTAACTATAATATTAATAATTATTGATTACGTAACTACCAAAATATCCTGATTATACTGGGTTATTGTTATGAGAATGATTCTTACTACCCTTACACACACCTCCATCTAATTGATATGAACATACTTTTTCTGTGTGAGGTGAACTGCTGCCTCACGAAACGATAATTGTTCTATTTTCACCTACCACCTCAAATGGAGAACATTAATATGGAAATATAATTATATATTAAATATATGATATTTATTTTATCTGTAGTCATCTGTAATTCAATTTTATGAAATACCATTAATCATTTCATTTGTATAAATATAATAATTTCAGTTGAGAAAGTGTGGACAACTACCCCTCAAAGTGATATAACTCGTTCATACCAAACATGGAACATATAATGTATTGGATTGATATTCTTATGTAACATATATAACATAGATATTATACTGTAATTATAATAGAGTTATGTTTTATTATGTTATCATTCCTTTAAATATAACATATAAATGAATGTAGCGTTCATGTGTATGTATGAATTACCATCACTATGAACGATGCCTTTCGTTTCATAACTCAAATGGAATATTATAATCAAATATACCCTAAATATATATATATGATATATGTGATATGTAAATAATTAATATCACTCGAGAGTTAATTGAATTTTGACTACATGGAAAATTTGTAATTATAAGAAGTTCAATTTTGACTTATGTTCCGAACATCGACAAAATGTCCGTTATGAACTCAAATAATTATCTAATAGACATAGAAATGTAATAAGTGACATAAAAAGAATAATAAATATAAAAATATTCTTATGTAATTAAAAATGTACTTATGTTTATAATTTATGAAATTAATGAACAACGAGTCAAGGTGGACATGAGGTAATGGAATTTGTCTCAATCTCATTTAACTAAGGCTTATTTTGATAATATACAACTCTTATTTAATACGGTTTATGTTAATCCCATTTGAATTTTAAATTTATTCAATGGGAATCTTTTTATATGAAGAATTTCACAAAAAGAAAAAATTAATGTTTTTTAATGTATGAGTCAACAATGACCTCTCAGCCACTGTAATCATTAGTTGGCTTCTTCTATAAGCCACATGTTTTTAAAAGGAAGTACAATTTCATATTCCCTTTTTGGGTTTTTTGGTAAGGAAAATGGCTTTTGAAAAGGATTGACAATTTCAATTTTATCATGTTATTGCGAATGAAATTTTATTCATTAAATGTTTTTATTTGCAACATTTTACGTGTTAGGATTATATAATGGTACTCGGACATTTGACAGCTGGTAACGTGATAAACCAAATGACGAGTGGTTCCATGATATACCAATTAAGGGTGGTTACATTATAACCTCCAATGCATTAGGTATATAAATCTGACGTATATCTATTCCATTTAGTGATATGTGTGGAAGTGGACCGTATGGTTATTTCTTTTATGTATATTTATGTTGAAAGTTACCATTATATGTTATGTTTTCTTTCTATGGGTTTTAAAGTAATATATTGTTTATAAATGGGTAAACAGTAAGATTTTATTCAGTGAATATTATTTACAACTTCATAACGGTTAAAATTATTACTTATGAATAATTATTCAGGGTTTATTTGTTGTTTTGAAAAACTAATAGTTTTCCATCTTTGTGTATCACCTACTATGATTTTATGATCATACCATTTTATTGAAATGTTTATCCTAGGATATAAGTAAGGGTAAGTGAATGGAAGATTTCAAGAAGATTTATATCTGAAAGACACTTCTTGTCTTATTTTAAGGGTTTTTTTATGAAAAAATTTATACTGAGTAGGAGTGTCTACTTCTTAATAGTTGAGGTGTAATTTTATAGTTAGGGCCTAATTCTCTAAAAATATAAAACAGAAAATACCATCAATGTCAATTATTTTCATAATTCAAGATTATTTAATTTTTAAGAATGGGTCCTTACATAATCAATTTTAATTTGACATTTAATATACATACATAGAATACATCTGCACATTTTCACATTAAAAACCTACATTGTTATCCTTTTAATGTGATTAAAATTATAATTAAATCTGGTACCTCCATGAATTTAATGTTGAAATAAGTATATCCACAGCTCTAATATGTATAATATTTATATTCTAATAATATAAACACAATTTCTTTCGAAAAATATTATTGAAACCGATTAAAAGTAATTATAATTATTAAGACAATTTTAATCTTAATAGTGGAAAACCCATAATCATATGTGCCACAACATCCTATATGAATTTCCAACATGCATATAATGGCCATATTTTTGTAATACAACTTTTATTATTGAGTATTGTTTATTTTGAATTCCTTTTCATTGAATGAAAAGTAGGTACAACAATCATGTTTTAAAAAATGCCTATTCTCTCCTCTCCATCCCATAAAAAGTAACTCAACCCTCCCACTTCCTCACATCTCCCAAGACAAATTGGATCAAACAATATTTATCCAAATAAATCCTAAAATTCCATACCCTCATATTATAATCCTCTTCTTGGACATAATTCTAACAAACTTTTTTCCTTTTTGTGCAATCCAAAAGGAGTTACCCCAAGAGGGGGTAACATCCTTACTCAAGGTATTTTATTTTACTTTTTTTTCTACTCCACCTCAATTATTCTTATAAAATGGATAAATATAAAAAAAATTTATAAAATATAATGACATGTTGTTATATTAAATTTGGACCTTCAATTACGCACACATCCTGTCATGACTCGAACCACATTGGTGATCTCACCAAAACTACCCCTTGTCCGCCTCCATAGGCCATGGGGTGCCAACTAGAACCAAAATCTAATCCACCACATCGAGTCATTTTACATAAAATATGTACAATGAAATACAACCAACTAAATGAAAAAATATTAAAGGAAAAAAATATAATGATACAACAATACTATATATATACAAAAAACAAGCATCAACATATATCTAGTACAAGTAACGAATTGTAAGAATAAAGATAAAGGGAAAAATTCAAGAGATACCAGAAAAATTCAACAACCTAGATTTATTTTGGAAAAAATTAAAATTGTTGGTAGGTCCTCGATTCTAAATCCCACGTCTAGACTACAACATGTGGTCAAAGAACCATTTATAACATGATCACTTGATGTAATGGTCATCTTTTATGTGGTCTTCATGGGAACACCATGTGCAGAAAAAGCCCAAGTAGGGGTGAGTATAAAAATACTCAGAAGGATGCCCTAAATCCACCGGGGAGCATTATGAGATATACTGTGGAGGGGAGAAGTAAGAGATGTTATATAATAAGACCGGAGTAGAATAAAAAATGTACCCTAAACTGGGGGGTGCATCTTAACCCAACCAATGAGTGAAGTAATCTCATCCAAATAGAAGGTGATATAAATAGATAGAAGATGAAAATCACATAGATATATCCTTACCTACAGAAGAAAATTAGATGAAAAAAAAATGAGAAGCTCTAAATGGAAATCATGTGGCATAGGTTGTGCAACTTTTTCTCTCCTAGAAAGAGAGTAAGGAAAAACCGAAGGAGTGGGTTCTGTAATAGTATATATATATTCTCAGTCAAATAAGAAAAAATGAGTGAGTAAGTGGATATCCTTATCACATTACTAGTCTAGGAAGAAAGTCACCAATAGTTCCAGAAGTAATCAACATAGATTTTTAGTATCCCATACATCTGCTCTGAACATCAAGTCAAAGGGAATCAATAACTGAATCTTGATATTATCTGCATTAGGAATTTCTTTCCCCACTTAACAGTTTTAGGACACATATCAAGGATGTGTCATGGTGGGAGAAGTTTCCTTCTTTATAATGTTTCTAAATGTACATCATCCATATATCATCGTCGTTCCACCCAGGTGAGGTATAAACCCAATGTAGAGGACACCCACACCTTAGTTCAATAGGGAGACTCCACTCTAATAGATGTCATAGAGCCTACCCCCTGCCTAATGAGTCAAGGGGATTCCACTCCAGTAAAAGTCATAGAGTCTACCCATTCCTTGAAAAAATAGGGGTATTCCACTCTAGTAGATGTTATAGAGGCTACCCATGACCTGACACACAATGGGATTCCACTCTAATATGTAGTAGAGACTACCCATTACCCAACCCATCAGTGGGTGTCAACTAAAGTAGAAGTCATAGAGGCTACCCAAACCCTTACATATAAGGGGGATTCAACTGTAATAGAATTAACTGAGGCTACCAATGACCTAACACATCAGATGGATTCCACTAAATTTCATCAAGGGCCCACTGGTACTCCCTACTGGATTGCACCTCTTAGAAAAGAAACACTACTGCAGTCATCGAGTGCTTCCCTAGACATAAGTCACACACATATCACCTCTCATGATACCTCATTATCCAATATAGATTCAACCATCAGATTCTATGTAGAAAAAAATTCATAATAGGCTTATAGATGGAAAAAACAGAGTAAAAACAAGGAGATACAAGAGATAGAAGAATTCGTAAAGTGGTACAAAGTGTGTGTGGGGTCAAACAACGTGGGACCCCACCTTATCGCCTCGAGATGTACCTAACAATTTGTAGGTAAAAAAACTGTGATCAAGTAACCCTATAAATTCTTGTGTACACCTAGAGTACATTTCATAACTATCCAAATGTCATTTGAGTTAATGATGATCAACAATTATTTGAAGGAAGAAAACATAATTTCATTGACTTTCCTCCTTAAATGTTCTAAAATAATATGATTGTATCTCTTCAAAAATTGTCGCAACTCTCACAGGAGTCGAAGCTGACCCAAGTATTTTTTTCCCAAGACATGTCAAAAGGACCTCCCACGGATATATCGTTCACAGTTCCTCATTTATAGAGATTAAAAATAAGTCTCCACACATCAAGATGGATCACAACATTTCAAACCTTGTGGAAAAACATACAACATCAAATATTAATTTTAACCTAATTTTCATCTGATGGAAATGTTGCATGTTGCCAAATTGTGATCGCATTACATCACAAGGGAAAAAATCCTCGATCCTAAAATAAATTATACATATCACATCATTGCAATCCTCATAGAAAAAACACAGGCTAGAATACTCATTCAACCAAAATAGATAACAAGTGAAAAATTAGCATTACCCCATAAGACGTACGAACTGGGCCTCATGGGGCTCACACATCAACATTTGATTAAACACCCAAAAAATTCATAATATGACTTCTTCAAATTATGGGTCATTGTGATACTAACTACACATGAATCGTAATTCAGATGCAGGATCGAAATATTAAAGAATGAACTGTGAAAAAATAATAAATAAAAATATTGTAGATAAAGTGTGTGTTTCATGAAACTCGACATTGAGAATGAAATTTAAAACATAAAAACCCTCCTTAAGTTGTCTTGATAAACTAAAGTATCACATTTTCATAGATGAAATGTGATTCGGGAATATGTAGAAAATTGTACGGGCATTTGTTGTTAAAGGGCCCAAACTGGACCGTACAAGCTAGACCGGCCTGGTCCGGCCTGCTCGCTGAGACCCCGCTGGGCGACCCAGCCAATTTGCACGGCCATACTAGTATTTGTGGCATATGGACCTGCAGTGTGTCCTTGAGACCACCTACTAACAATGACCAGCTGATCATGCTTGCCTGGATACTATGTCAATGCACGAGCAACACAACGCCGGTTGCTTTTAGTCCCTAATTCCCATGGTTGGTGCCTCACAGCTCCTGCGTGACTTCTATCCATATGACTCATATCCTACACCTAATCACTGAATTATTGATCATCCATTTTCTATTGTCTCTATATCCCATCCTCACATTCCCGGCCTCGCCATCTCGACATCAGTGTCCCAGTCTCGTTGTTCCTGCCTCTCCTACCTAGCCCTTCCATCCCTCCGGGTCGCAGACCTTATCCCATCTCTAACTAGAAGCTATGGTCTACCATTGTGTTGGGCCACCACACAGAAATGCCAGTAGATATACTCTAGTTTCAACATCCTATGGACACTACCACAACTCTGTATGTAAAAATTTAGTTTTAACTCAGTTCCAAATTGCTTTGGGTGATCTCTTCAGCCCCATGACCTTTGTTCCGAAAACCATTTTGAAATTGACGGGTCCAAAATTAAGTGTCATTAAACCTAAATAACATGTGATAAACACATTGAAAAAAAATAACTTTTAGTGAGGATTAATGGTTGTGTATATGTGTCCCTAAATGCTGATATTCAAAATGATGAAAAAATGGGAAATGTGATTTCCCAACATCCTTATAGACTCAGGTGTTCCTATGGCTATGAGTATTTTTCCCTGTACCTATTTCATGCAAAATGGTTGGAATTTATAAATTTTAGACTCTTTATTTTGGTAGGATATATTCTATCCTAGTTTAAATTCCACACTTTACTTTCCATTGTACACTAATTTTTAGGTTTAGTTTGATGAAAAAATTTTGTAACTTACTGTTTTTTCATATCATCATTTATTGGATTTAAGATGTGTGTGTGTGTAAATGTACATCAAAAATGAATCCCATGATAGAGCTATTCCTACAACGTTCTAGTCACAAACCCCTGACCTATTGCAGTTGGGCTTCAAGAGTTGTGGAGTGGGACGCTTGGGACGAGTAATGAAAAAGGGGTATCAGAGTTGGTCTGTTCAAACATATAACCAAGTGTTTGTGAGATTGGTCTTGGGATACTGTTTTATGTTATTCAAGCTCAGCATTCATGCTAGGGAATCCAGTTTTGGTATGGGTGGCAGAATTTACCATACACCAGGACTCTAATATCCTACTTGTCGACTCGATACATATAAACACAAGTTGTAGGGAATAAAAAAAGGGATGTGCATCATATAATAATGGATTGAATTTTCCATGTCCTTTAATGTAATCTATCTGAATATACACTTTCACTGTGGTACATCTTGATTCCTTAAGGGATGCCACTATTATTAATACCAGTTAGGATTCAGTAGATTGATCATTATGATGACCCCATCAGGGATGTGGTTTTGATTTAGGGACCAGTTCCGCAAGCATTACCTCGGGGGGGTGCACTTTCTATAACACCACTAGTGGAGCATCACATATTACCTACAATGTCAGAAGAATCGATGTGAAGGATAAGTGTGCTCCATGAGTTTCATATATAGTTACCCCTTAGGTACTGAGGCAACCCCAAACCTCAGGCTAATGATGACAAGATTTAGGTGGTAACTAGAGTTTTCCATCTAGTGAGGACACCAACAGCAGAGATTTTGATCCTAGGAGAGATCCTCATTTAGGGTTCGGTAGGACTCTATAGTAGTTTAACCATACATAACCATGATGATGGTACACTTTTTTGGATGGAGTTCAAACTAATATATAGGGAGGAATTCCCTATGGTTATGCTGAAATAAATGCATATCCAAGAGCTTTATCAGCTCCAACATTGAAGTTTAATGGTTTCTAATTGACCATTGAGGTTAAACAACCATGTCAAGTACTCTATAGATATGGTAAGGTATCATTATGTCAGATCGTAGACCATAGAGTGAGGTCTACGATGATAAATCCTTGTAGGTGTTGTGACTCTATGAATTTCGACTTATATATGAGTGACCGAGAGAGAATTTGTGGTCGAGAGACTCTTGGATAAGAAGAGATAGCCAGTGGAAGTCAAAAGTATAAAAATAGATGTAGAGACCTCAGTAGTTGGGAGATGACATTTGATACATGGATGAGGAAATGGGAGATGTCACAAGAGGACCCAATATATGGGATCTGCTGTCCAGGGATCTCTGGCATGATCCCTTTAGCAAAGTGAGAGGAAATGCTACTCATGCGACTGTACAAAATATCCCTATAGAGATTTACTCACTCGTTGAGAAACTGATAAGGAGGTGGGGGATGGACCACCTAGGTACATTCAGTGTGTGGATAAGGCATTCCCACCAAATAGAGGATGTGGTAGAGGAGTAAGGAGAGATGTAGGAGGTCGTAGATTCCTTGACCTACTTCAACCACCACCCCCAGGAGTTCCAAACCAGGGTATGGGATCATTGGGACAAGGACATGGGAATATACATGTGGTAATGTCATACGACCTCGGGACTACAATGATGATATGAGGTATAATCTGTTTCATTTATTCCTTATATTATATACATATAGTCATAGGTGATGATCATTATTTCCACATTATATGTCTTGTGAAAAACCTTGTTTTTCAGGTGGATCCATTGACTCAACCCTTATTATCGGAGACACCTATTGGATGAGACTCGATGATCACACATATTTTCTAATAGTGTTATATAACCCTTAGATTTGAGAGTTTTAGTTGGAATTTCTTTATGGCAGCATCGAATCCTTATGACGTAATTCTTAGTATGAATTTATTATCATCAGTCCATGCCCAGATTGAATGATTTAGGAAATGATTTTGGTGTATACGAAGACATAAAAAATTAGGTCCTCTGTTGATGGTGAAAGGGAAACACATGTAGCACCAAATGGTCTCATGCTTAGGAGTTTGCAACTGATCCATCATGTGTCTAATACGATTACCCTTAGATAAGTAGATGTTGTGAGAATCAGTACCCAATAGTACTGGTCGAACATGAGGACATATTTATAGAAGATTTTATATGATTATCACCCTGTTGAGAAATCAACTAATCCATCAACATTAAGCTTGGGATGACACAGATATCCTTATCGGTGTATCAGATGGATCTCGTAGAGATTCAAAATCTGAGGTTGTAGCTGGATGATTTGTAGAATAAGTGATATGAATGACCCACTATATCACATGAGGCATCCCATGTTTTCTTTTCCATGAATTAAGATGTAATATTGTGGTTGTGAGTAGATTACAAATGTCTAAATTAGGTAATGGTGAAGAACATGTATCCACTGTTCTGGATTGGCAACCTCTTCAATCATCTTAGAGGGGCACAATGGTTGTATATGGTTTACATTCCACTGGGGTTCCATTAGCTACGAGTTATGATGATGATATATTGATGTTGGATTACATATGCCACTACCATCACTACATGTGCTTGGTGATGCCTTTTGAGTGTGATAATTTCAACTTATGTGTCCATGGGACTTATTAACTAAATCATACAGTTGTACCTAGACTACTTAGTAGTGGTATTAATCGATGACATCCTTGTGTAATCGAATTTAGAGGTGTAGCCCATGAGACACATGTGGATGGTTCTAGATGTAGTCTAAGAGAACCATATTTATGGGATTCTTTTGAAGTTCCATTTATGGATAAAAGAGTTCCACATTTTTTGGACATGTCATCTTAGCAGATGGAGTAGTAGTGGTCCCATCCATGGTCAAGGAGGTGTTAGCATGGGAGCCACCCTAGAGTGTGATAGAGGTGCAGATGTTCCTTGGGTTGGTAGGATACTACCAGAGATTTATCCTTACATTCTCCTTGATATCAGCACACATGACATACTTGACCCAGAAGTGGAATCCATCTATATGGAGAGAGAAGTGCCAACAGTCATACCAAATGTTGAGGAAGAGTTTGACGAGCACACTAATATTGATATTTTAAGAAGAAGGTGTCAAGTACATAGTTTTCTATGAAGCCTCGGTGATTGGTCTAGGATATTTCCTTATGTAGAGAGGTGATTGTTTATGGTTCACACTAGCTAAGGATGTGTGAGCTGAAATGCACGACCTATTTTCTAGAGTTGTAAGCGAGAGTAGTCTTGTTGATGATGTGGTGACATTACCTGATGGGAGAACAATTTATCATGTAATATTACCACAATAGCCTCATGTACATATTATTGCAAAAGGGTGTAAATATGATACATAGGAAATTTCTAGATTTCCTCATGAATTATTACATTGGGATTGTCTATAATCATGTTAAGAGTAAAGTAATTGTTGATGGTCTTAGTTGGAGACCCTGTTCACTGCTACTGTGGGAGGCATAAAAGTAATTAGACTATCTACAGTATTATTATGTATTTAGGTAGGATGTATCTTATCTATAGTCGATGGTTATTACCCCTTCACTATTATAGTTATTCAGGGAGGCACATCTGTGAGATATCAACTATGATACTTTACTTGCTCGGTTGTCCACATGACAAGGCCCTTATAGATATTCACAGGGTGGGGAGAACGTCGTCCTTTTAAGAGGAGTCATAGTAGTTCAAATGAATGTGAGGGTACTGTTTCTAAGGTAGTTTCATACACCCACCTTAATAGTACATCCTAGAGTTAAAAAAATGTACTAGGACCTCATGAATCATTTCTAGTGGACATGTATGAAGTAGCCTATATAATATTTTGTATCTTGATGCCTTAAGTGACCGAACGGTGATGACTGAGCACCAGGTTCTAATAGGGATATCTCACCCATATAAGTTATAGATTGGTAGTGGGATGGAATATTAATGGACATCACGATTGAATTCCCACGAAGGTCTAGGGGACATGATTCCATCAGGGTGATCATTTACCGACTCACCAAGTCGACCAACATCCTAGCTATCATTGATCATAGTTCTGTAGAGATATTGGGGTTTCCTTACATGTGAGAGATAGTCCAAATTACTGGCCTACCGTGGATTATAGTCTCAAATCGCGATGCTTGTTCCACATCCCAGTAGTTAAATGACTTGCAGGAGGTGGTTGAGACTCAGTTATTATTGAGAAATGTGTACCATCCCCAAAAATATAGTCAGACAAAGAGAACCATTCAGGTTCTAGAGGAAATTTTATGGGCCTATATCCTTGATTTTATTCATATTTTGGAGGAACACCTACCGCTGGAAGATTTTTATACAAAAATAGCCACCACGACACCATCGTTATGACACCATTTCAGGCTTTGTATGGGAGACCATTCGAGTAAAACTTGGCTAGACTGGCCCAAGAGAGTCTGCACTCATGGATCCAGAGTTGGTGCGAGCTACCACTAAGAAGGTTCAGATCATCTTGGAGCAGATGAAGTCTAAACAGAAATCTAATAATTCTTTTACTTATAGACAATAGAGAACTTTGGTGTTCAAAGAGGGAGACCAGGTCATCCTTCATGTCTCACTTAGACTAGGGTACTGGAGATTAGGACAGGGTGGATAGTTTTCTCTAGTGCTCATTATCCCTTTTTAGATATTTCATAGAGTTCGTGAGGTATTGTACCACCTATCTCTACTACCATTATTGCACCTATTACATGATGTCATCCACATGTTGTAGGTGAGGAGGTACGTTCATTATAACACCCGTGACTTTTATGTTATATAAATCATCAAAGGAATATTTTTCTACACAACAATTTCTTGGCTTGCTTTACACGAAATCGCGACCTTCCTCGATAGCTTGCATCGTACGCAATACCGTGTTTCACTAAACAACGATATGCTATTAAAATATTATTAAAACTAGCCGTTATGAATAGTAATAACCACTTTTTGAAATTTTATAAATTTTATTTTTCAAAATGGAATTCATTTTTGGATTCGGAATATCGAAATTAGCCTAAGGTGAAATTTAGGTATTTTTCTGAAAACTTTCAATTTTTGATGAATAGTGAAACAACTATGTGGTAGTTAAAAAACTGAATTTTTCATAAAACATAATTTTACCGCTTCTGTGAGTGGAATTTCAAAAATCACAGAGACACGGTTGATGTCAATAAGTAAAATGTGGTTCAATGAGATGAAAATAATTTTTTGGTGAATAGTAACTTTTTATTTTTTTTACCACGGTTAAAAGTAATTAGGGTAATTAAGGGTAAAGATGATATTATTATTACCCTAACACATGTCCTAATTCTTTTGGATAAGTTTAATTCGACCAAAAACAAACGTAGGAATAAAATATGACCATTTAGGCCCACATGGATTAGATTAGGACATTTATTATTAATTTATTTAAAGAAGGGTTAAAATAGTTAAAATCAATGTTTAATAAGTAAATCATTTTTAATATGGGGTTATACATAAGATAAATTCGACTATAAATATTAATTAGAAATCTAAAAATATTTCCTACATAATGGTATTTTATTTGTAATTTTTAGACATTAAATAAGTTAATTTATTTATGACACAATGATGATGCATTAATTATCTTATTAATGAAATATTGACATAATTGATGTTATAAACACCAAAATAAAGGTAAATTGAGCCTTTTTATGAATTCCACTAATTTTATAGATTAATATGACATGATAGTATTGATTTAATTAACTTTTTTTTGAACTAATAATTCTGTTATTATTTTCACAAAATTTAATTACTAAATAGTGTCAAAATTGACATAAAATAGTTTTTAAAACAAATATTATATTAGTAATTGTTATTTTATTCCTAAAAATCTATGGTTCGGCCAAATAACATAGATAAGGTTATATATATTGATAATAAACAACTTGGGGTTCTTATGGCTGCTTATAGTAAGTTTATTAACCTTATAGTATAAGAACACAAGAAGACACGGTAAAAGTAAAGTTATTTAACTTAATGTTAAATCTAAATGATAAGGTTAAAATAGGAACTTATACTTGTCTAAATTCTATTGGATGAGAGGATTTAGACCCATCCCAACCTTATCTTCGAAATAAATCAATTTGGAGCTATTCAAAACCGAACGTGACTTTATAATAATATAATATTTTTAGTTTTCCCAAAGGTGCCCCTCTCCTCCCTTATAAAGGGGCACCTCCTCCCCCTCTTCCTCACACAACTATGAGCTTTCATGCTCGGCCAAACCCAACCAATTTATCCTCTCCAATTCCCTAGATATATCCTAGATGTCCTGGTCTTATTCAAAGACCAATTTTAGTGCCCTAAAAGAAGGTCTCAAAGAAGCACTTCAAAGAAGAGGTAATGTCTGTTACCGATTCTTTCATCTTTATTTCTTCTTCAACTTATTCTTCTTTAGTTGTTTCATTATGAAGTAATAACATCAGTATCACACATATTCCGATATGTTATTATATGTATGAAACAAGCATTTTTCACCATCTATCCATCCTACGAAAAAAGAAATCACCGCGCGTGCGTACGTATGGAATACCGTCTCCACACCGTGGTGTAATCTATTTTCCACCACCACCTTATATGGATGGGTATAATGGTGTAAATAATGACTATATATGACTATTATAAAGTGATATTGATTCTAAAATAGTATACATACACTCCAATACAATTCCATGATCATAGGAACGATATCATCACTCGTGCGTACGTACGGAATACCGTCTCTACGATGTGATGCGACTCGTTCTACATGATATTCATTTCATAATACCATTCTGGAAATGAGGTATCTATAACCTAAAGAGTAGAATAAGAATTTATTCGACAAAACACACATAAGAACAAAAAGTTATAAACACCCGAATAACAAGTTCCAATGAAATATTACTACTAAGAAGCTAAGAATATGACCATATATGATATCATAAAAATAAGTATGATTCTGGAATAAGTCAATAACATTATTTAAATAATTATACAGGAGGTTCGGAAACTTACAAAGTAATTCAGACCTAAGGTAAGGGAAAATATCACAATCTCATTTTTATCCGAGATTGTTTATACTTTGATATTTACTGGGGTGTATTTTATCATCCACATCTATGTTTCCTCAATATGTAATATTTATATCCTTATAAAATAGTATATATCCAATTTTACCCTTCGGTGAGTTTTTAGTAAAAGATATGAAAGGAATCTTTTGTCGTTTTTCGTACGAGGTACTTTTTGACTTTTCTGACAAAAGTACGAAGAATGTTTTTTTAACTTATACGACATGAATGGATTTTTAAAACATTATTTCCAAGAAGCTTCCTTTACAAGTTTTCCTGTTTATTTTTAATCAACTTATTTTAGTTTATAATTGTACGACATGTTAAGAAAGGAAAAGTGTTTTTGAAGCAGAAAGGGTATTTTCCTCAAGAATTCATTTCAAGTGTTTTACCAAAATTATTTTCCATCTAAGATAATAAAGGGTTTTGTTTCTATACCTATTATTACATTGATTTGATTATGTTGTGATGAAATTATTTTTATGAATTGCTTTATATTATATGAATTGTTTTATGATGTCATGATATTTAAGATTCCCATTTTTACTACATGGGTTATGCGATGATGTATGATTTATGACTTTGTGGCACACATAAGAAAGGTATCATTATTAGATGTGCGGGACCTATATCTCCCTCCAATGCATTGGGTTATGATTTTATATCTCATGAGATAGACATGGCTGGAACGGTAAGTTATACCGGTTCAGTGAAACAGGACTGAAACGAGGGTGACTCGGTTCAGAAATGGACTTTGTCCACTAAGATAGTCTTGGAAATGTGTCTTGAATAATAAGAAATGATTCTCTATGATTATGTGTGTATTCCACAAAGTTTCATGTTTTAAGTTATGATTATTGTGATTACATTTCACTACTATGATTTATCCCATGATATGAAATTATGATCTCTTTTGCAGGTTACGATTTCCAAAAGTTATGTGCTTATGTATATGATGTGATTGATATTTCTTTTGTTTAACCTTACTGAGAATTTGAGCTCACCCTTTTTTATGTTTTATTTCCCCAGGTCAGGAAGAAGGTTATTAAGTAGAATATGCCAAAAAGTTACTCTAGAGATGATGAAATAAATGGGAAGCAAAGTAGATGCTTTATGAACCAGTTGTTTATGTTTCCCAGTTTCTAAAGACACTATACCAATACGGTCCTTTCTTGGTTTTGTTATATGTTGTAATAAGTGAGCTTAAATTCTGAATTAATAACAATGTATGTAATGTATGGGTCGTTATAGTTTGTATCAGAGGAATGGTATAGTCAACCTTTGGAAACTAGGATGTGAAAGCCTTAGTAAGAACCCTAAGGATAAGTATAAGCATAGAACACAATCATAGTGTTTTAGAAATGGCCATGAATAACCTAGGATAAGTCCTTAAGTGTGAAATTTTATTCTTGATTATGTGGTCTTCCTATTATAATTAGTGTTGCTCACACTATTCTTCTTGGTTTTAGTCAATGGCTGGAACCCGAAGGAATCGTGTTAATGCGGAATGCGACGGGAAATGCAATGATTGTCCCCCTGAGCAACCAATCATTATGGGAGCTAGAATGCAAAATATTGTAGCCATTCTCACACAACTTTCTCAAGCTATAAATCATGCAGGACTTCCAAACGAGCAAAGGAAGGAGCGACATTCTGTTGAATCCTTCATGAGGCAGCGTTCACCTTCTTTTAGCGGGTATACTAATCCATTTGTTTCTGAACAATGGATTAGTACTACTGAAAAGATATTTTCAGTTCTTCAATGTTCTGAGCATGATAAATTCATCCTAGTAGTGTATCATTTGGAGGGTGATGCCGATCAATGGTGGAATCTTATTAAGAATATGAGGCAGAGGGATGAAATTGAGTCCATGGAATGGGACGATATCAAGAACTTATTTTTCAATAAGTACTTCCCTCGTATTCTCTGAACAAAGATGGAGAAATAGTTTCTTGAAATGAAGAAAATGGATGATGAATCTGTTGGTACCTATGAAGCAAATTTAACAAGACTTGCAAGGTACGCTTCTGGTATTATTATCCAACCTGAGAGTAAGATCGATCGATTCTTTAGTGGCTTAAAACCAAGTCTTCGAAGGGCCTTAGCAATAAGGGACTTCAATAGCTATGAGGAAATCATTCGATGTGATCTCAATGTTGAGATGGAGATTGGAGTAACCCATCAGTCATATGGGTTTGATAAGAAGAGGAAAATGGAATTCCAAGGAAAATCTAAAGAGCACACTGAAAAGAAGATGAGCTTTCCCTTATGCTCAATGTGTGGAAAGAAACATGGAGGGAGTTGTCTTAAAGGTACAAGTAAATGATTCAAATGTGGAAAGGAAGGTCATCAGTCATTTGAATGTCGTGATGATGGGAAGAAGATGTCTAATGATGCAAACAAAGGAAGGGATACATAGAATGAACCAACTACACTTAAATGTTTCAAGTGCAAGGAGATGGGGCATTATGCCAATAAATGCCCTAATCCAAGGGTTGATGATGATGGTCGACTTCAAAAAACTCTTAAGGCTAAAGACAAAGGAAAGTCACATGAAATTTCTATCAGTGATGTGGAGTATGATAACGATGTGGTGAAAGGTACACATACCACCATCTCTAAAGTAGCAAATGTTTTATTTGATTCAAGATCCACCCACTCCTTTATTTCTGAAAAATTTTCTAAGGGTATCACCGTATTACCTCAACAATTAGATGTTGAGTAAGCTGTGACAACACCTAATGGCACAACAGTCGCATGAAAAGTTTATAATTCTTTACCGATTGAAGTTTGTGGGAAAGTGCTTCCTACAAATCTTGTGATCCTTCCTATAGTGGAATTTGATGTGATTCTTGGTATAACGACCCATACTTTACATACATTGTTAATACATCAAAATTGAAGCATACTTATTACAACATATAACAAAACCACGAAAGGACCGTATAGGTATAGTGTCTTTAGAAACTGGGAAACATAAACAACTAGTCCATAAAGTGTCTACACTGTCTCCCATTTATTTCATCATATCTATAGTCCCTTTTGGCATATCTTACTTAATAACCTTCATCCTGACCTCAGGAAGTAAAAAATTCAAAAGGGTGAGCTCAAATGCTTAGTAAGGGTAAACAAAAGAAATATCAATCACATCATATACATAAGCACATAACTTTTGGAAATCTTAACCTGCAAAAGAGATCATAATTTCATAACATGGGATAAATCATGGCAGTGAAATGTAATCACAGTAATCATAACATAAAACATGAGATTTTGTGGCATACACACATAATCATATAGAATCATTTCTTGTTAGTCAAGACTCATTGCCAAGACTATCTTAGTGGACAAAGTCCATTTCTGAACCGAGTCACCCTCGTTTCAGTCCTGTTTCACTGAACCGGTATAACCTACCGTTCCAGCCATGTCTATCTCATGAGATATAAAATCTTTACCCAATGCATTGGAGGGATATATTGGTCCCACCCATATCATAATGAAATCATTCTTATTTGTGCCACAAAATCATAAATCATACATCATTGCATAACCCATGTAATAAAAATGGGAATCTAAAACATCATGACATCATAAAACAATTCATATACAATAAAGGAATTCATAAAAATAATTCCATCACAACATAATAAAATCAATGTAATAATAGGGATAAAAACAGTACCCTTTATTATCCTAGATGGAAAATAATTTTGATTAAAAACTTGAACTCCATTCTTGAGGAAAATATCCTTTCTTCTTAAAAAACACTTTTCCTTTCTTAACATGTCATAAAATTATAAACTAAAAGTAATTTATTAAAAATAAAATTGAAAACTTATAAGGGAAGATTCTTGGAAATAATGTTTTAAAAATTCATTCATGTCGTATAACTTAAAATAAAACATTCTTCTCGTACTTTTGTCGGAAAAGTCCAAAAGTACCTCGTACAAAAAACGACAAAAGATTTCTTTCATATCTTTTACTAAAAACTCACCGAATGGTAAAATTAAATATAAACTATTCTAGAAGGATATAAATATTACATATTGGGGAACAATGATGTGGATGATAAAATACACCCCAGTAAATTTCAATGTATAAACAATCTCGGATAAAAATGAGATTGAGATATTTCCCTTACCTTAGGTCCGACTTGCTTTGTACGTGACCGAAGCTCCTGTATAATGGTTTAAATAATGTTATTGACTTATTCCAAAATCATAAATATTGATATGATATCATATATGGTCATATTCTTAGCTTCTTATTAGTAATATTTCATTGTTACTTGTTACTCGGGTCTTTATTGCCTTTTGTTCTTATGCGTGTTTTTCCGAATAAATTCTTATTCTTCTTTTAAGGTTATAGATACCTTATATCCATAATGGTATTATTGTAACATATATCATATTTATTCATTCAATTCATTTATATAATTACTATGTAATGATGATCATGTAGAACGAGTCGCATCACATCGTGGAGACGGTATTCCGTACGTACGCACGAGCGATGATATTGTTCCCATGATCGTGGAATTGTATTTAAGTTTATTTATACTATTTAAGTATCAATATCACTTTATAATATTCATATATAGTTACTCATTACACCATTATACCCATCCTTGTAAGGTTATGGTGGAAAATAGATTACACCACGTCGTGGAGACGGTATTCCTTACGTACGCACGCGCGGTGATTTCATTTTTCCGTAGGATGGATAGAAGGTGAATTAGGGTTGTTTCATATTTATAATAACATATAAGTATGTAAGTAATACTGATGTTATTACTTTATCATGAAACAACTAAAGAAGAAGAAGTTGAAGAAGAAAGAAATTGAAATGATCGGTAATGGATATTACCTCTTCTTTGAAACGCCTCTTTGAATCCTCCACTTAGGGAACTAAGATTGGTCTTTGAAGAAGACCAGGACCTCTAGGATTATTCTAGGGAAGTGGAGAAGGGATTTTGGCAGGGTTTGGCCGAGCTTGAGTGCTCAAATTGTTGTGAGGAGGAGGGGGAGGAGGTGCCCTTTTATAAGGGAGGAGAGGGGCACCTTAGGAATATCTCAAAATATTATTTTATATTAAAGTCAAAATCGGTTTATAATGGTTTCAAAGGGTCTTATTTCGAAGGTAAAGTGGGGATGGGTCGAAATCCTATCAACCAATAGGATTTAGACAAGTTTAGGTTATTATTTTAACATTATCAATTAGATTTAACTCTAAGTTAAATAATTTAACTTTTACCGTGACTTTTTGTTTTCTTACATTATATGGTTAATACACTTACTATAACATGCCAAACGAACCCCAAGTTGTTTATTATTAATATATATATCCTTATCTAATTCATTTGGCCGAACCATAGATTTTTAAGACTAAAATAACAATTAATAATATAATATTTGATTTAAAAACTATTTTGTGTCAATTTTGACACTATTTGATATATGATTTTTTTGAAAGTCATAACAGAATTAAATGTTCGAACCAAGTTGATTAAATCAACACTAATATATCATAGTAACCTATAAAATTAGTGTAATTTATAAAGAGTCTCAAATTACATTTATTTTAGCATTTATAACATCAATTATGTTAACATTTCCTTAAAAGGGTAATTACTGCATCATCGTTGTGTCATAAATAAATTAAATTATTTTAAAGTCTAAAAATTATAAATAAAATATAATTATGTAGGAAATCCTTTTATCTTTCTAATTAATATTTATAGTCGAATTTATCTTATGTATAACCCCATATTAAAAATGTTTTAGTTATTAAACGTTGATTTTAACTATTTTAACTATTCATTAAATAAAATAATATTAAATTTCATAATCTAATCCATGTGGACCTAAATGGTCATATTATATTCATAAGGTTGTTTTTGGTCGAATTACAATTATCCAATAGAATTAGGACATGTGTTAGGGTAATAGTAATATCATATTTACCCTTAGTTACCCTATTTACTATTAACTGCGGTAAAAAAACGTAAAAAGTTACTATTCACCAAAAAAAAATTTTTTATCTCATTGAACCACATTTTACATACTGATATCGACCATGTCTCTCGGATTTTCGAAATTCCATTCACAGAAGCGGTAAAATTAAGTTTTATGCAAAAATTCAGTTTTTAACCTACCACTTAGTTGTTTCACTATTCATCAAAAATTTAAAGTTTTCAGAAATATTCCAAAATTTCACCCTAGGCTAATTTCGGTATTCCGAATCCAAAAATGAGGTCCATTTTGAAAGATAAAATATCAAAAAGTGGTTATTTCTATTCATAACGGCTATATTAAATAATATTTTAATAGCATATCGTCGTTTAGTGAAACTCGGTATTGCGTACAATGCAAGCTTTCGAGGAAGGTCGCGATTGCGTGTAAAGTAAGTCAAGCTAGTGTGTAGAAAAAGATTCCTTTGATGATTTATATAACATAAAAGTCTCGGGTGTTACATTCTACCCCCCTTAAAATGAATTTTTCCCTCGAAATTCGTCACTTTGTAACAAACAGATGAGGATACCTCTCCGTCATCATATCCTCAAGCTCCCATGTAGCTTCTTCTAATTGGTGTTTCCTCCATTAAACTTTCACCAATCGAGTGGTCTTGTTTCGTAAGACTTTTTCTCTACGATCCAGAATCTCTATCGGTTGTTCTTCATAAGAATGATCTTGCTCCAATGGTACGACTTCTGAGCTGAGTACATGTGAAGGATCAGGTATGTATTTTCTCTGGAGAGATACATGGAACACATCGTGAACTTGAGAGAGATTCGGTGGAAGCTCCAATCGGTAAGATACCTTCCCAACACGATCCAGTATTTCGAAAGGACCGATATATCTAGGGCTCAACATCCCCTTCTTTCCAAATCTCATAACCCTCTTCCAGGGAGATATTCGTAAGAACACTTTATCACCCACTTCAAACTCTAGGTATTTTCTTCGGCTGTCGGCATAACTTTTATGTCGACTCTGAGCTGCTCTTATGTGTTGTTGAATAGATCTGACCTTTTCTGCCATTTCATCAACGAGATCAGGTCCTAATAGCTTTCTTTCCCCAACTTCATCCCAGCAAGTTGGAGTCCTGCATTTCATTCCATAGAGAGCTTCATAAGGAGCCATCTGAATACTGGAGTGAAAGCTATTATTATAAGAAAATTCCACCAAAGGTAGGTGTTGATACCAACCTCCTTTGAAATCCATAGAGCAAGCTCTCAACATATCTTCTAGGTTTTGAATTGTTCTTTCAGACTGACCATCTGTCTGAGGATGATATGCAGTGCTAAAACTCAACTCTGTATCCAGAGTATGATGAAGACTTCACCAGAACTTCGAGGTAAATCTCGGATCCCGAATAGATATAATAGAAAGTGGTACTCCATGCAATCTTACCTCTTCCTTTACATATATCCTGGCAAGCTGATCTAGAGAAAAATCCTCTCTAATAGCAATGAAGTGTGCATACTTTGTAAGGCGATAAACTATGACCCAGATAGCATTATTGCCTTTGGATGTTTTAGGAAGTCCTGTGACAAAGTCCATAGTGATGTTTTCACATTTCCATTCGGGTATGGGTAATGGTTGTAACATCCCCTTAGACTTCTGTCTCTCTGCTTTAACATGTTGACAAACAAAGCATCGAGAGACATATTCAGCAACATCACTTTTCATGCCATCCCACCAGAAGTACTCTTTCAGGTCCCTATACATCTTCGTGCTTCCAGGATGAATAGAGAATGAAGAACTATGAGCCTCATCCAGCAGCTCCTTCTTTAACTCGGGGATGGGAGGAACACAAACCCGATTCTTAAACTTTATTATCCCATCACAATCAAGGTTGAACTCAGGAACATTTCTCACCTTCTTTTGTAACTCGACATCTTCTTGCTGTGCCTCTTTAATCTTCACATGTATAGATGGTTGAACATATATTTGAGAAAGATAAGATTTTTCCCCTTCCATTATAATTCCAAGATCCATCCTTTGTAAATCCATAAATATTGGATCTTTTGTGATCCTCATCCTGGATAAACTAGCATGGTCTTGTCGACTTAATGCATCTGCCACCTTGTGTTCTTTCCCAGGGTGGTAATGGATTGAGCAGTCATAATCCTTAATCAGCTCCAACCATCTTCTTTGACGCATATTCAGCTCCTTTTGTGTGAAAATATACTTTAAACTTTTATGATCATTATAAATATCACACCTTTCACCATAAAGGTAATGCCTCTAAATCTTTAATGCAAAGATTACCGCAGCTAACTCCAAATCATGTGTTGGGTAATTTTGCTCATTGATTTTCAACTTTCGTGAGGCATAATCTATCAACATATCATTTTGCATAAGAACACACCCCAATCCCTTCTTGGATGCATCACTGTAGATCACAAACCTTTCTCCACTACAAGGCAGTGTGAGCACAGGTGCACTGGATAACCTTCTTTTCAACTCCTTGAAATTCTCTTCACATTCCTCTGTCCAAGAAAACTTAACTCCTTTCCGAGTCAACTTGGTGAGTGGGTTAGATAATCATGAAAAATCTTTTACAAAACGTCGATAATATCCACCCAAACCAAGAAAACTTCGGATCTCAGTTACTGTTGTTGGTCTCGACCATCGTTTGATAACCTATGTTTTTGCTGGATCCACAAATATCCCCTCTTTTGAGATTATGTGTCCCAAAAATGCAACTTTTTGAAGCCAAAATTCACACTTGGTAAATTTGGCATAAAGCTTCTCCTTTCTCGGGGTCTTCAATATAATTCTCAAGTGATCTTCATGCTCTTCCTTGCTCTTTGAATAGACAAGAATATCGTCTATAAAGACTACCACTAATTGATCAAGATAGTCTCTAAAGACTCTATTCATTAGATCCATGAAGATAGCAGGGGCATTAGTAAGACCAAATGGCATCACTATAAATTCATAGTGTCCATACCTTGTACGGAAAGCCGTCTTTGGTATATACTCCCTTTTGAACCTTAATTGATGATACCCTGAACGAATATCAATCTTGGAAAAGTATTGAGCTCCGCGTAGTTGGTCAAATAAGTCATCAATGTGTGGGAGGGGATATTTGTTCTTGATAGTGATCTTCTTAAGTTCTCGATAATCAATGCAGAGTCACATTGATCCATCTTTCTTCTTAAGAAATAGAATAGGTGCTCCCCAAGGTGACGCACTAGGGCGTACAAATCCCTTATCAATATTCTCTTGGAGTTGCTTCTTCAATTCCTGCAACTCAATTGGGGCCATTCTATATGGTGTCTTTGAAATAGGAAAAGCACCCGGTACGAGTTCTATTGAAAACTCAACTTCACGATTTGGTGGTATACCTGGTAATTCCTCCAGAAAGACATCATCAAACTCCCGTACGATTGGCATATTCTTAATCGTGAGTTTCTCACCAACCATTTGAGATAAATAACTTTCATTTAGTGGAATCAAGACCCATAAGATGGAAGAAATTTCCACTGGAAGGTTATGTTCATCCTTGCATTGATAGACGATCATAGATTGATCTGGAATATGAAATGTGACTTCCCTTATTTGGAAATTGATATGAGCTCCATATAAAGAAATCCAATCCATGCCAATAATCACATCGAATTCCACTAAAGGAAGGATCAACAGATTTGCAGGAAGCACTTTCCCACAAACATCGATCGGAGAAGAATTATACACTTTTGATGTGATTGATGTGCCATTAGGTGTTGTCACAGCTAACTAAACATCTAATTGTTGAGGTAATACGGTGATAACCTTAGAAAATTCTTTAGAAATAAAAGAGTGGGTGGATCTAGAATCAAATAAAACATTTTCTACTTTAGAGTGGATGGTATGTGTACCTTTCACCACTTCGTTATCGTACTCCACATCGCTGATAGAAATTGCATGTGACATTCCTTTGTCTTTAGCCTTAAGAGTTTGTTGACATCGACCATCATCATCAATCCTTCGATTTGGGCATTGATTGGCATAATGCCCCATCTCCTTGCACATGAAACATTGAAGTGTAGTAGGTTCATTCTGTGTATCCCTTCCTTTGTTTGCATCATTAGACATCTTCTTCCCATCATCGCGGCATTCAAATGCCTGATGACCTTCCTTTCCACATTTGAAACATTTACTTGTCCCTTTAAGACAACTCCCTCCATGTTTCTTTCCACTCTTTGAGCATAAGAGAAAGCTCATCTTCTTTTCAGTGTGCTCTTTAGATTTTCCTTTGAATTCCATTTTCCTCTTCTTATCAAACCCATATGACTGATGGTTTACTCCAATCTCCATCTCGACTTTGAGAGCACATCGAACGATTTCATCGTAGCTATTGAAGTCCCTTATGGATAACGCCCTTCAAAGACTTGGTTTTAAGCCACTAAAGAATCAATCGATCTTACTCTCAGGTTGGATAATAATACCAGAAGCGTACCGTGCAGGTCTTGTAAAATTTACTTCACAGGTACCAACAGATTCATCATCCCTTTTCTTCAGTTCAAGAAACTCTTTCTCCAACTTTGTTCAGAGAATACGAGGGAAGTACTTATTGAAAAATAAGTTCTTGAACTCGTCCCATTCCATGGACTCAATTTCATCCCTTTGCCTCGTATTCTTAATAAGATTCCACCATTGATCAGCATCTCCTTCCAAACGATACACTGCTAGGATGATTTTATCATGTTCAGAACATTGAAGAGCTGAAAATATCTTTTCAGTAGTACTAATCCATTGTTCAGAAACTAATGGATCAGTAGACCCGCTGAATGAAGGTGGACGCTGCCTCATGAAGTATTCAACAGAATGTTGCTATTTCCTTCGCTCGTTTGGAAGTCCTGCATGATTCATATCTTGAGAAAGATGTGTGAGCATGGCTAAATGATTTTGCAATCCATCTCCCATGTCGTTTGGTTGCTCTGGGGGACAATTATTTCATTTCCCATCGCATTCCGTATTAACACGGTTCATTCGGGTTCCAGCCATTGACTAAAACCAAGAAGAATAGTGTGAGCAACACTAATTATAAAAGGAAAACCACATAATTCAAAAATAAAATTTTTATGCTTAAGGTCTTATCCTAGGTTATTCATGGCCATTTCTAAAACACTAAGATTGTGTTCTATGCTTAGACTTATCCTTAGGGTTCTTACTAAGGATTTCTCATCCTAGTTTCCAAAGGTTGACTATACCTTTCCTATGATACCAACTATAACGACCCATACTTTACATACATTGTTAATACTTCAAAATTGAAGCATACTTATTACAACATATAACAAAACCACAAAAGGACCATATAGGTATAGAGTCTTTAGAAACTGGGAAACATAAACAACTGGTTCATAAAGTGTCTACACTGTCTCCCATTTATTTCATCATATCTATAGTCCCTTTTGGCATATCTTACTTAATAACGTTCTTCCTGACATGGGGAAGTAAAACATACAAAAGGGTGAGCTCAAATGCTCAGT
Source organism: Viscum album (assembly GCA_963277665.1). Classification (NCBI taxonomy): domain Eukaryota; kingdom Viridiplantae; phylum Streptophyta; class Magnoliopsida; order Santalales; family Viscaceae; genus Viscum; species Viscum album. Next base: position 437,439,520 of record OY728161.1, read on the forward strand.
AAGGGTAAACAAAAGAAATATCAATCACATCATATACATAAGCACATAACTTTTGGAAATCTTAACCTGCAAAAGAGATCATAATTTCATAACATGGGATAAATCATGGAATTGAAATGTAATCACAGTAATCATAACTTAAAACATGAATTTTTGTGGCATACACACATAATCATAGAGAATCATTTCTTGTTAGTCAGGACTCATTGCCAAGACTATCTTAGTGGACAAATTACATTTCTGAACCGAGTCACCCTCATTTCAGTCCTGTTTCACTGAACCGGTATAACCTACCGTTCCAGCCATGTCTATCTCATGAGATATAAAATCTTTACCCAATTCATTGGAGGGAGATATAGGTCCCACCCATCTCATAATTAAACCATTCTTATGTGTGCCACAAAATCATAAATCTTACATCATTGCATAACCCATGTACTAAAAATGGGAATCTTAAACATCATGACATCATAAAACAATGCATATACAATAAAGGAATTCATAAAAAAATTCCATCACAACTTAATCAAATCAATGTAATAATAGGGATAAAAAAAGTACCCTTTATTATCTTAGATGGAAAATAATTTTGATTAAAAACTTGAACTCCATTCTTGAGGAAAATATCCTTTCTTCTTCGAAAACAGTTTTCCTTTCTTAACATGTCATAAAATTCTAAACTAAAAGAAGTTGATTAAAAATAAAATTGAAAACTTATAAGGGAAGACTCTTGGAAATAATGTTTTAAAAATCCCTTCATGTCGTATAATTTAAAATAAAACATTCATCTTGTACTTTTTTCGGAAAAGTCAAAAAGTACATCGTACAAAAAATGACAAAAGATTCCTTTCAGATCTTTTACTAAAAACTCACCGAAAGGTAAAATTGGATATAAACTATTGTATAAGGATATAAATATTACATATTGGGTAAACATGGATGTGGATGATAAAATACACCCCGGTAAATTTCAAAGTATAAACAATCTCGGATAAAAATGAGATTGTGATATTTCCCTTACCTTAGGTCCGATTTGATTTGTACGTGTCCAAAGATCCTGTATAATGGTTTAAATAATATTATTGACTTATTCAAGAATCATACATATTGATATGATATCATATATGGTCATATTCTTAGCTTATTTTTAGTAATATTTCATTGTTACTTGTTACTCGGGTCTTTATTGCCTTTTGTTCTTATGCGTGTTTTGCCGAATAAATTCTTATTATTATTTTAAGGTTATAGATACCTTATATACAGAATAGTATTAGTGTAACATATATCATATTTATTCATTCAATTCATTTATATAATTACTATGTAATGATGATCATGTAGAACGAGTCGCATCACATCGTGGAGACGGTATTCCGTACGTACGCACGAGCGATGATATTGTTCCCATGAACGTGGAATTGTATTTAAGTGTATTTATACTATTTCAGTATCAATATCACTTTATAATAATCATATATAGTTACTCATTACACCATTATACCCATCCTTGTAAGGTGATGGTGGAAAATAGATTACACCACGGCGTGGAGACGGTATTCCATACGTACGCACGCGCGGTGATTTCATTTTTCCGTAGGATGGATAGAAGGTGAAATAGGGTTGTTTCATATTTATAATAACATATCAGTATGTAAGTAATACTTATGTTATTACTTTATCATGAAACAACTAAAGAAGAAGAAGTTGAAGAAGAACGAAATTGAAAAGATCGGTAATAGATATTACCTCTTCTTTGAAACGCCTCTTTGAATCCTCCACTTAGGGAACTAATATTGGACTTTGAAGAAGACCAGGACCTCTATAATTATTCTAGGGAAGTGGAGAAGGGATTTTGGAAGGGGTTTGCGGAGCTTGAGTGCTCAAATTGGTGTGAGGAGGAGGGGGAGGAGGTGCCCTTTTATAAGGGAGGAGAGGGGCACCTTAGGAATATCTCAAAATATTATTTTATATTAAAGTCAAAATCGGTTTATAATGGTTCCAAAGGGACTTATTTCTAAGTTAAAGTGGGGATGGGTCGAAATCATATCAACCAATAGGATTTAGACAAGTTTAGGTTATTATTTTAACATTATCAATTAGATTTAACTCTAAGTTAAATAATTTAACTGTTACCGTGACTTTTTGTTTTCTTACATTATATGGTTAATACACTTACTATAACATGCCAAACGAACCCCAAGTTGTTTATTATTAATATATATATCCTTATATAAGTCATTTGGCCGATCCTTAGATTTTTAAGAATAAAATAACAATTAATAATATAATATTTGATTTAAAAACTATTTTGTGTCAATTTTGACACTATTTGATATATGATTTTTTTGTGGAAGTCATAACAGAATTATATGTTCGAACCAAGTTGATTAAATCAACACTAATATATCATAGTAACTTATAAAATCAGTGGAATTTATAAAAAGTCTCAAATTACATTAATTTGATCATTTATAACATCAATTATGTTAACATTTCCTTAAAAGTGTAATTACTGCATCATCATTGTATCATAAATTAATTTATTTATTTAAAGTCTAAAAATTATATATAAAATGTAATTATGTAGGAAATCTTTTTATCTTTCTAATGAATATTTATAGTCGAATTTATCTTATGTATAACCCCATATTAAAAATGATTTAGTTATTAAACTTTGATTTTAACTATTTTAACTATTCATTAAATAAAATAATATTAAATGTCATAATCTAATCCAAGTGGACCTAAATGGTCATATTATATTCATAAAGTTGTTTTTGGTCGAATTACACTTATCCAATAGAATTATGACATGTGTTAGGGTAATATTATTATCATATTTACCCTTAGTTACCCTATTGACTATTAACCACGGTTAAAAAAAAGTAAAAAGTTACTATTCACCAAAAAATTATTTTTATCTCATTGAACCACATTTTACTTACTGATATCAACCATGTCTCTCGGATTTTCGGAATTCCATTCACAGAAGCGGTAAAATTATGTTTTATGCAAAAATTCAGTTTTTAACCTACCACTTAGTGGTTTCACTATTCATCAAAAATTGAAAGTTTTCAGAAAAATACCAAAATTTCACCCTAGGATAATTTCGGTATTCCGAATCCAAAAATGAGGTCCATTTTTAAATATAAAATTTCAAAAAGTGGTTATTACTATTCATAACGGCTATTTTAAATAATATTTTAATAGCATATCGTCGTTTATTGAAACTCGGTATTGCGTACAACACAAGCTATCGAGGAAGGTCGTGATTGCGTGTAAAGTAAGTCATGCTAGTGTGTAGAAAAAGATTCCTTTGATGATTTATATAACATAAAAGTCTCGGGTGTTACACTTGGCATAGACTAGCTTTCTTTATATGGAGCTCATATCAATTGCCAAAGAAGGGAAGTCACATTTCATATTCCAGATCAATCTATGATCGTATATCAATGCGAGGATGAACATAACCTTCCAGAAGAAATTTCTTCCATTTTATGGTTATTGATTCCACTAAATGATGGTTATTTATCTCAAATGGTTGGTGAGAAACTCACGATTAAGCATATGCCCATTTTACGGGAGTTTGATGATGTCTTTTCGGAGGAATTACCGGGTCTTCCACCAAATCGTAATGTTGAGTTTTCAATAGAACTCGTACCGGGTGCTTTGCCTATTTCAAAGAAACCTTATAGAACGGCCCCAACTGAGTTGCAGGAATTGAAGAAGCAACTCCAAGAGAATCTTGATAGGGAATTCATACGCCCAAGTGTGTCACCTTGGGGAGCACCTGTTCTGTTTGTTAAGAAGAAAGATGGATCAATGAGACTTTGCATTGATTATCGAGAACTTAACAAGATCACTATCAAGAACAAATATCCTCTCCCACACATTGATGACCTATTTGACCAACTACGCGGAGCTCAATACTTTTCCATGATTGATATTCGTTCAGGGTATCATCAATTAAGGGTCAAAAGGGAGGATATACCAAAGACGCCTTTCCGTACAAGGTATGGACACTATGAATTTATAGTGATGCCATTTGGTCTTACTAATGCCCCTGCTATCTTCATGGATCTGATGAATAGAGTCTTTAGAGACTATCTTGATCAATTTGTGGTAGTCTATATAGACGATATTATTGTCTATTCAAAGGGCAATGAAGAACATGAAGATCAATTGAGAATTATATTGAAGACCCTGAGAAAGGAAAGGTTTTTGCCAAATTTACCAAGTGTGAATTTTCGCTTCAAAAAGTTGCATTTTTGGGTCACATAATCTCAAAAGAGGGGATATCTGTGGATCCAGCAAAAACAGAGGTTATCGAAAGATGGTCGAGACCAACAACATTATCTAAGATCCGTAGTTTTCTTGGTTTGGCTGGATATTATCGACGTTTTGTAAAAGATTTTTCATGATTATCTAACCCACTCACCAAGTTGACTCGGAAAGGAGTTATGTTTGTTTGGACAGAGGAATGTGAAGAGAATTTCAAGGAGTTGAAAAGAAGGTTATCCAGTGCACCTGTGCTCACACTGCCTTGTAGTGGAGAAAGGTTTGTGATCTACAGTGATGCATCCAAGAAGGGATTGCGGTGTGTTCTTATGAAAAATGATATGGTGATAGCTTATGCCTCACGATAGTTGAAAATCCATGAGCAAAATTACCCAACACATGATTTGGAGTTAGCTGCGGTAATCTTTGCATTAATGATTTGGAGGCATTATCTTTATGGTGAAAGGTGTGATATTTATACTGATCATAAAATATTAAAGTATATTTTCACAAAAAAGGAGCTGAATATGCGCCAAAGAATATAGTTGGAGGTGATTTAGGATTATGACTGCTCAATCAATTACCACCCTGGGAAAGCAAACAAGGTGGCAGATGCATTAGGTCGACAAGACCATGCTAGTTTATCCATGATGAGGATCAAAAAAGATCCAATATTTATGGATTTACAAAGGATGGATCTTGGAATTATAATGGAAGGGGAAAAATCCTATCCTTCTCAAATGAATGTTCAACCATCTATACATGTGAAGATTAAAGAGGCACAGAAAGAAGATGTCGAGTTACAAAAGAAGGTGAGAAATGTTCCTAAAATCAACCTTGATTGTGATGGGATAATAAATTTCAGGAATCAGGTTTGTGTTCCTCCCATCCCCGAATTAAAGAAGGAGTTGCTGGATGAGGCTCATAGTTCTTCATTCTCTATTCATCCTGGAAGCACGAATATGTATAGGGACCTGAAAGAGTACTTCTGGTGGGATGGCATGAAAAGAGATGTTGCTGAATATGTCTCTCGATGCTTGGTTTGTCAGCAAGTTAAAGCTGACAGACAGAAGTCTAAGGGGATGTTACAACCATTACCCATACCCGAATGAAAATCGGAAAACATCACTATGGACTTTGTCACAGGACTTCCTAAAACATCCAAAGGCAATAATGCTATCTGGGTCATAGTTGATCGTCTTACAAAGTCTGCACACTTCATTGATATTTGAGAGGATTTCTCTCTGGATCAGCTTGCCAGGATATATGTAAAGGAAGTGGTAAGATTGCATGGAGTACCACTTTCTATTATATCTGATCGGGATCCGAGATTTACCTCAAATTTTTGGCGAAGTCTTCAGCATACTCTGGATACAGAGTTCAGTTTCAGCACTGCTTATAATCCTCAGACAGACGGTCAGTCTGAGAGAACAATTCAAACTCTAGAAGATATTTTGAGAGCTTTCTCTATGGATTTCAAAGGAGGTTGGGATCAACACCTACCTTTGGTGGAATTTTCTTATAATAATAGCTTTCAATCTAGTATTCAGATGGCTCCTTATGAAGCTCTCTGTGGAAATAAATGCAGGACTCCAACTTACTGGGATGTAGTTGGGGAAAGAAAGATATTAGGACCTGATCTCATTTATGAAATGGCAGAAAAGGTCAGATCTATTCAACAACACATAAGAGCAGCTCAGAGTCGACAAAAAAGTTATGCCGACAACCGAAGAAAAGACCTAGAGTTTGAAGTGGGTGATAAAGTGTTCTTATGAATATCTCCCTGGAAAAGAGTCATGAGATTTGGAAAGAAGGGGAATTTGAGCCCTAGATATATCTGTCCTTTCGAAATACTGGATCGTGTTGGAAAGGTAGCTTACCGATTGGCGCTTCCACTGAATCTCTCTCAAGTTCACGATGTGTTCCATTTATCTCTCCTGAGAAAGTACATACCTGATCCTTCACATGTACTCAGATCAGAAGTTGTACCGCTGGAGCAAGATATTTCTTATGAAGAACAACTGATAGTGATTCTGTATTGTAGCGAAAAAGTCCTATGAAACAATACCACTCGATTGGTGAAAGTTTTATGGAGGATCCACCAATTAGAAGAAGATACATGGGAGCTTGAGGATACGATGAGGGAGAGGTATCCCCATCCGTTTGTTATAAAGTGACGAATTTCGAGGGAGAAATTCATTTTAAGGGGGGTAGAATGTAACACCTGAGACTTTTATGTTATATAAATAATCAAAGGAATCTTTTTCTACACAACACTTGCTCGGATTGCTTTACACGAAATCGCGACCTTCCTCGATAGCTTGCGTCGTACGTAATACCGAGTTTCACTAAACAATGATATGCTATTAAAATATTATTAAAACTAGAAGTTATGAATAGTAATAACCACCTTTTAAAATTATATAAATTTTATTTTCCAAAATGGAATTCATTTCTGGATTCGGAATATCGAAATTAGCCTTGGGTGAAATTTTGGTATTTTTCTGAAAACTTTCAATTTTTGATGAATAGTGAAACCACTAAGTGGTAGTTAAAAAACTGAATTTTTCATAAAACATAATTTTACCGCTTCTGTGAGTGGAATTTAAAAAATCCGAGAGACACGGTTGATGTCAGTAAGTAAAATGTGGTTCAATGAGATGAAAATAATTTTTTGGTGAATAATAACTTTTTATTTTTTTTACCACGGTTATAAGTAAATAGGGTAATTAAGGGTAAAGTTGATATTATTATTACCCTAACACATGTCCTAATTCTATTGGATAAGTGTAATTCGACCAAAAACAAACTTAGGAATAAAATATGACCATTTAGGCCCACTTGTATTAGATTAGGAAATTTATTATTAATTTATTTAAAGAAGGGTTAAAATAGTTAAAATCAAAGTTTAATAAGTAAATCATTTTTTATATGGGGTTATACATAAGATAAATTCGACTATAAATATTCATTAGAAATCTAAAAATATTTCCTACATAATGGTATTTTATTTGTAATTTTTAGACATTAAATAAGTTAATTTATTTATGACACAATGATGATGCAGTAATTATCTTATTAATGAAAGATTGACATAATTGATGTTATAAACACCAAAATAAATGTAATTTGAGACTTTATATGAATTAAACTAATTTTATAGATTAATATGAAATGTTATTATTGATTTAATTAACTTTGTTTGAAATAATAATTCTGTTATTATTTTCAAAAAAATTAATTACTAAATAGTGTTAAAATTGACATAAAATAGTTTTTAAAACAAATATTATATTAGTAATTGTTATTTTATTCCTAAAAATCTATGGTTCGGCCAAATTACTTAGATAAGGTTATATATATTAATAATAAACAACTTGGGGTTCGTTTGGCTGATTATAGTAAGTTTATTAACCTCATAGTATAAGAACACAAGAAGACACGGTAAAAGTAAACTTATTTAACTTAATGTTAAATCTAAATGATAAGGTAAAATAGGAACGTAAACTTGTCTAAATTATATTGGATGAGAGTATTTAGACCCATCCCCACCTTATCTTTTAAATAAATCAATTTGGAGCTATTTAAAACCGAACATGACTTTATAATAATATAATATTTTTAGTTTTCCCAAAGGTGCCCTTCTCCTCCCTTATAAAAGGGCACCTCCTCCCCCTCTTCCTCACACCACTTTGAGCCTTAATGCTCGGCCAAAAACCGCCTATTTCTCCTCTCCACTTCCCTAGAGACATCCTAGAGGTCCTGGTCTTATTCAAAGACCAATTTTAGTTCCCTAAAAGAAGGTCTCAAAGAAGCACTTCAAAGAAGAGGTAATGTCTGTTACCGATTCTTTCATCTTTAATTATTTTTCCACTTCTTCTTCTTTAGTTGTTTCATTATGAAGTAATAACATCAGTATCACTCATATACTGATATGTTATTATAAGTATGAAACAACCCTATTTCCCCATCTATCCAACATTAAGGAAAAAGAAATGACCGAGCGTGCGTACGTACAGAATACCGTCTCCACGCCGTGGTGTAATCTATTGTCCACCACCACCATACTTGGATGGGTATAATTGTGTAAATAATTACTATATATTACTATTATAAAGTGATATTGATTCTGAAATAGTATACATACACTCCAATACAATTCCACGATCATAGGAACGATATCATCACTCGTGCGTACGTACGGAATACCGTCTCCACGATGTGATGTGACTCGTTCTACATGATCTTCATTTCATAATGATAATATAAATGAATTGAATGAATGAATATGAAATATATTACACTAATACCATTCTGTAAATAAGGTATCTATAACCTAAAGGGAAGAATAAGAATTTATTCGACAAAACACGCATAAGAACAAAAAGTTATAAACACCCGAATAACAAGTAGCAATGAAATATTACTACAAAAAGCTAAGAATATGACCATAAATGATATCATAAAAATAAGAATGATTCTGGAATAAGTCAGTAACATTATTTAAATCATTATACAGGAGGTTCGGACACTTACAAAGCAAGTCGGAACTAAGGTAAGGGAAAATATCACAATCTCATTTTTATCCGAGATTGTTTATACTTTGGTATTTACTAGGGTGTATTTTATCATCCACATCCATGTTTCCTCAATATGTAATATTTACATCCATATAAAATAGTTTATATCCAATTTTACCCTTCGGTGAGTTTTTAGTAAAACATATGAAATGAATCTTTTGTCGTTTTTCGTATGAGGTACTTTTTGACTTTTCCGACAAAAGTACGAAGAATGTTTTTTTAACTAATACGGCATGAATGGATTTTTAAAAAATTATTTCCAAGAAGATTCCTTTACAAGTTTGTAAGTTTATTATTAATCAAATTCTTCTAGTTTCTAATTGTACGACATGTTAAGAATGGAAAAGTGTTTTTGAAGCAGAAAGGATATTTTCCTCAAGAATACATTTCAAGTGTTTTATCAAAATTATTTTCCATCTAAGATAATATAGGGTTCTGTTTCTATACCTATTATTACATTGATTTGATTATTTTGTGATGGAATTATTTTTATGAGTTCCTTTATATTATATGAATTGTTATATGATGTCATGATGTTTAAGATTCCCATTTTTACTACATGGGTTATGCGATGATGTATGATTTATGATTTTGTGGCACACATAAGAATGATATCATTATTAGATGGGTGGGACCTATATCTCCCACCAATTCATTGGGTAATGATTTAATATCTCATGAGATAGAAATGGCTGGAATGGTAGGTTATACCGGTTCAGTGAAACAGGACTGAAACGAGGGTTACTCGGTTCAGAAATGGACTTTTTCCACTAAGATAGTCTTGGCAATGAGTCTTGAATAATAAGAAATGATTCTCTATTATTATGTGTGTATGCCACAAATTTTCATGTTTTAAGTTATGATTATTGGGATTACATTTCACTACTATGATTTATCCCATGATATGAAATTATGATCTCTTTTGCAGGTTACGATTTCCAAAAGTTATGTGCTTATATATATGATGTGATTGATATTTATTTTGTTTACCCTTAATGAGCATTTGATCTCACCCTTTTGTATGTTTTATTTCCCTAGGTCAGGAAGAAGGTTATTAAGTATAATATTCCAAAAAGGGACTCTAGATATGATGAAATAAATGGGAGGCAAAGTAAATGCTTTATGAACTAGTTGTTTATGTTTCCCAGTTTCTAAAGACACTATACCTATATGTTCCTTTCTTGGTTTTGTTATATGTTGTAATAAGTGTGCTTAAATTCTGATGTAATAACAATGTATGTAAAGTATGGGTCGTTATATTCATGAACTAGTTCACATCATCGACATGGGAGAGCAGGACACCAAGGTTGGAGAAACCATTTACATAGTACCCAATGGATAACGAGAATCGATATTAGGGGATCCTTCATGGGTGAGAGATACACTTGGTGCATATCTGGTGGAAGCACAAGGTCCTTCAAGAGATCACCTAGGAGTGGGATGCTCATATTCTTGTGTAGTACCCAATTATTTTTTGAAAACCCGATTTTTCGATTTTTGTGGATGTAAAAGCCATATGTTAGGAAAATATAATTTCATTCATTTTCCATGTATTATTTGAAAATATTATATTGAATTTTTTAGACAAGTATTTGTGACGGCGTGAAATTATGTGCCCTAGGGTTCCCAAATTAAATGTTAGAAATAAATTAAAAATCTAAATAGATTCCTCGAGTAGCTTTATAAAAAAAGTATATTATCATTTAAATGGTTTCCTAGATCTGAAATATGAGGTAACCATTATGTTCAGATCAGTGATATTGCCTTTACATGGCCTAAAATTTAATGGTGTGGGTAATTTGTAAATTTTAATTTCAGGAAATTTTAATGGAAATAAAATAAATAAAATAAATTTTTAAATTATTATATTTTAAATTTTTTAACTAATGAAACAAAACGTTTCTTGGTTTTAAATAACTAGGAGACTTGGTTTAGGCTCAGAACCCAGGAAAAAAATTATGTGATGCTCTGAAGTTTTTGAGATGAGCCATCCTTAGTGGAATATCGATGAACTTTGACGGGAGGTGATGTGGGGTTAATTAAACCACTAGGTAAAATTGAAATAGAAAACTACCATAAATCATCATCGATGGTAGAGGATGGGATAATTGTTTTGAATTTTTTCTGTGTTCTTTGATTTAACAATGAACGTAGATAACACCAAGAATCAAGTGAATAGTGTATATATCATTCTTCTGGGATGGTTATTTATTTGGTTTTATATTTTGGAATCAATATAATATTATTCATATTTTTATTTTGATATTCCGTATTTTGACCCATTAATAGGAGTAGATCAATGGTGTGATGAAAACCAATGGAGGTTTGTTCCACAATTTTCTATTTGGAGTTTCATCCCATATTTGACACCATATTCGTCTCATTCTTTTTGGGGTTATGAACAACATATCACTACACATCTATTTCAAAATGAAAATATACCAAACAAAATATACAAAAACATGAAGTCCATGTAGTGGTGCGATGAAGATGGAAAATGACGAATGATCATCGATCAGAAGAAATAAGTCTTTTACTTTTTTTAGATGGATGATCGAAACACATTTTGGAGCTGATAAGATGCCCAAAAATTACTGAATCAGAATTTAAATTAAGGGAAACCCATGACATTATGTTTTGATATGATTTCATGGAAGGATCGATGGATCTAGGTTCACAAGAATCAGGAGAAAGAAAAACCATGATTCTAGAAAATTGTGATGAAAACATTGTGTTTTCCGAAGAACACTACATGTGGGGCCATCGTTGTGGAGGATATGGATTCATGTTGAAGGAAGAGATGACACAATGTATGATAACTATCACCCAGTGTATGGGTCCTTATGGTACTTAGAGATAATCATAGATGATACATTGGCACAAGGTGGAGTACACGACATGTACTCCACCACTCTGCCAGACCAGGCGAGTTCTGGGGGTTAACACATGTAACGATACATGGGATGGAATGAAAATCTCTAAGTAATGTACATGAACATGGAAACTTTACATGTTTTGGACCCTAGATAATCAGACATAGCATGAGATCATCACTATATACTGTGTATGTTCTTTTTAAACAACATTTCTTCTGACCCCGGTCATTGAACATGTATAGTACCTGATGTCATGGGACATAGCATGTGACCTTGATACAAACCATGCACTCTCTGATACATGGAATGATTTCCTTGACCACCGTTCCCTGTAAAAGACTCAGTTGAGTTAGATCCACCATTACTCGTTCCCACGAATGTCAGGTATTAGTTCAATCAACAAATGTATGATCCATTCACCAAAAAATTCAGTATGGAGTTAAAATCCCATTGAGAGGACCAGTGTGAGATCCTCTACCCAATCATATCCCTAGTTAGATTATGTTATCTACATGAACATTTCTAAATAACATTGATCCTCTACAAAGTAGGTGAATCTAGATTAGTCATTGTATACACAAAGGCCCTAGTAGTGACCCACATCTGTGTATTGTGAGCTTCTCCCACTCTGTAGTGAGTTCTACCAAAATGAGTGCAACTATTATCATTACATATCAAGCAGCGTGACTATAATTTTCGTGACACTTCCTGGAGAATGTACTTCTTAGTTGGACTTCATCAGAGCTATCGGATTCTTGGAGTGAGATATCCTAGACAAGAGCTTTGTGGAGTCTTTGAACTAAATCACTATAGTGGGAATGCATTCATTCTAACATACATTAGACTAGGGGTCTAGGTTTCAATTATATCTTGATATGTGTCTCTAGTTATATGTTCTATAGACATATATTGTGTATATATGACTTTATAATTACATTGTATATTGATTTTTGGTTTTCAAGGTCCCCTAATGAGTATTTTTATACTCACTCTCAGATGGGATTTTCGGACACATTTTTTGTCTTGTGAAAATGAGGAACCTTTTGATAGATTCAAGGGTGGACCAGGACTAGACCGAGAATTGTGATCTTTTATACAAGAAATTTTTTTCCTACATCATCGATAAGTTTTACTAGATCCTATTTCTTACATATACGTTAGAGTTAACAGATAGTAGACTCATTCTTTTGTGGGACTTGTATTCTGGCCCAGTTTACATTACACACAATACTATCTATTGTACACTGATGGTTGTGATTAAATGTTTGCATTTATTTTTTTAATTAGTGATTTTATATTTTATCGTTTGTGGGCATAGAGATGAGTGTTTGTTTATGTACATAGGCACTACCATCCATGTTAGTGATATTCCTACTCGGTTCTAGTCACAAAACCCTAGCCTATTTGAAGCGGGTTTGGGGTGTCGCAGAATATGCCCCACTATTATGGGTCATGACATAGGTGATGAATTTGACATACCCATATATTTAATTTACTAAGAATGATGATATTCTTACTGAGTATTTTTTTATGAGGGAAAATATAATGACACAAAAAATTAACTGGAATTCCCTTATAAAATAATAAATAATTTATTATGAATTGTATTTGACGTGAACACATATGATGATTAAAAATACATATTTATAACTAATCAATTGAAAATTACAATCCAATCATTTTATTATTTATATTTTATAAATTTTATTGATTTCTATGTTATGAAGAATTTTATAGGATTTTTTTAATTTTACCCAATTGGGAAAAAAATATTATTGGATAGATATTTACCATGTATATTAGATTGACATGTACAATATACATTAGATTGATGTATATCAAGACCATCAGATGGAATGATTGAAAATTATGTTTGAAAAAGTATTTAAAAATTACATTAGATGAATTGATACAAAGATTAAAGTATAAACATCATTGGATGAATATATAAAAGTTTAATTGATGTAGATTGATTAATTACAAAAAATGAAGTATTATAAATTACATTGATTGAAGATATTATTTCTACATGATGAATATTTTGAAATTTTTAGTGATTCATTAAAAATGAGGATCAGATAAGATGTTGTCCTGCTAAACCACTCCAGTGTAGAACACTATAATCTAATTCTATTGAAACTACTCCCATGAAATGTGGAATATGACCATTTTAGCTAATATAAAACATTCATCTAACCACAATGATTACAATACTTTTGAATATTTTTCTATTAAAATATCCAATGGTATGGATTGAATTGTTGTAATGAACTATTATTGAGAGATCTTATCATTTTGATTTAAATATATTCCTTATGTAATTTTTTATGGTTTAAAATATAATTTACTTAGGCATTATTAGATGTAATTATTATTTGTATAATATTGTGGATTAAGACCTCTTTTGGATAGAGAGACTAAAGTTATTCTGATATTTTTTATAATGGGTCATTGTGTATAGTGAAACAAAGATGATTGAAGGCTTCTAAATCTATGTTTATAGAAATTATTGTATATTATTTCATGGACAAATTAATTCAGTTTACATACATACTTAACCCTCATAGTTAATGTGTACATATTTGTAATTAATTTATATGTTTTACTTGGGTAAATTAAATAAGTATGTTTACATTATTTCACATGTTTATACATGTTCATAATTCTGTTTTTTGTATTATTAAAAGTATATATCAAATTTAAAAAAAATTCAATTTATTTTAATATTTTAACAAATCAATTTTTTTAATATAATTTCATAATGATATTTAATAAATAGTATTTATAATTTTTATAAATAAATTCTGACCCATCAACATGTAATATGTTTTTATAATCTTATATTCTTAAATTTATTATTATAAAAAATAAAAACAAAATGTATGATTTCAATGTTTTAACTGGTTTATAGATAAATATATAATCACATCCAATGTTGACTATGATAAATAACATAACAATGATTTTTTTACACAATTTAATGATAATGAGTATTTATTAAAATCACTGGACTTATGAATAATGATGTAAGAATACATGTTTCATGAAGCTTTTTTTAGTTATTGAAAATTAAAATTAAAATTAAGATGATGATCCATCTATTGGATTAGAAGCCTGTTAGGCCAAGGATCTAAAAAATATCTCTGTTATTATATTAATTAATAGGAGAAAATAAAAAAATATTATAAATATAAGGAATAATATTTCACTAAGGAATTTATAATTGAAATTGAGAAAGATTATTAAAAATATAAAATAAAAGAGAAGTAAATCATTCCTTTCAATAATGTTGTCAAGGAACATGTTGTTTAAATTTCAGTTCAACCATTTCCATTATAATTCCATTCAGTCATCGTGTCAGATTTTTTTCCATTACTATAGAGAATGTTCAGGAGTTTATCGTAAACGACATGGATAAGGAAAATTAAGTTTTAATTGATAAATAAAATGATTCACATTCAAATTAAATTATTGAAAATTCAGATTAAAAAGATGTTTTAATATATCTAGAAGTTGAAAGAGCAATCATTCAATCCATAGAACCTCAATGAGAACCTGATATGTGAAGAGTGTTAAAAAAGTTATATCAATTTGTTAATGAGATTAAAATAACCATGTATATATAAGAAACCACTTCCCATGAATTAATATCACCATCATGTCAGTAAAATGATATATCTCTTAGTTAATCATAGGATGAAGAGTTGTTAGAAATTGATAATAAAGTATCCAATTCTATGAAATCTAATAGAGATTTAACTGATTCTAAGGTATTTATTATGGTTATTTATAAATAAATGATTCTTGGAAGTGAATATCCTATGATGTTATATCGTACAGAATCACTACATTATGTTTCTCGTGACTGTAAAAATTTTACTCCATGTTTTAAAATACAGTGAATATAAATGAAGATGAATTATTTAAGGTAATAAAAATTGTTAAGGATCTATGGTAATCTTCCAAGATAGAAGATCCTATATTAAATATATTCAATGGAACAATGATGTATTATAAAATTTATTATCACTAAAAAACATTAAGAAATATATCACTAAAAATGAATTAAATTCAAATGATTTAAAAGGAAAAACCTCAATGTTTTTTTAAAAGTATAGATGTATCATAAGGTGGAGTAAACATATACAAGGTGATATAATTGTTTGGAAGAACATTATGTTTAAATAACAAGAGAAAAAAAATACTATCTCCAAAAAATAATTATTCTATCAATCAAGAAGCATCAGAATATATAAAATAAATTAATGATATGAAATCTTTTTCTATGATGTATGAATAATAAATTTCAAAAAAGAACAATAATATTAAATTTTTAGAATAAAAAATGGAAATAAATGATATGATTGTATAACATTTTTAGTGGAATTGAGATGATATTATGAATATAGAGAAAATCATAAAAAAGAAATAAAATAAGTAAGAATGTTTTATACATGACATATATGATGCATTAAATCATTTAAATTAAGACTCTTGTTTATCATTTTTAGATTATTGGTTAGATGTCAAATTTTTCATATCCAAAACATTTTTTTGTTTGAATTTTTTTAACATAACATGGAACACTTTTTAACAAATATTGATTTCATTAAATATTTATAGAGAATCACAATAGTGGGAGGAATTTCTAAAATAATTATATTTTATAAATTTACAAAATTATGAATGTAAATGAATCATTTATGTTATATGTGTTGTGAGGAGTAATTATATTTAATGTTTTTTTAAATATGTTTTCAAGTGTTTTGTATTAAGATTTTCATAATTGTGTATAATGTTTACTCAAAATTATACTATATAAACTAACTTTTGAAAATAATAATCCACAATTTTTAATATTTACATGTATCTCATTTTTATTTACTGAAGATATAAATATTTTTTATGTATGATGGTTTTTATTTTAAGCAGACAGAGAACATCATTCATACATAACATATACTTGTCAGGACTATCGGATGGGAAAGTTTAATGTACACCATATGGATGTATATGGGGATCATTCGAGATAAGGTTTAAAATATCTCTTTGAATGATTTTTACAATGTATTTGAATGAAGTGATAGATATTCTACAAGAAAACTTTCATCAAAATGAGACACAAAAGTATAATAGGTAAAATATGGTTATGCCCACAAGATGAAAACATTTAATGTACAATGGATGAAGATGTTCAATTCTATCAGAAGTAATATGTTAACATTATAATGGTGTATTAAAAACTGATCATTTAACATGATACTGACATGATAAAAATCCCATGTGAAGAATGAGATCATAATATGTTGTTGAGACTACTCCTAATAAATACAGAATATGACCATGAATGATCATCCATAAATAAAAAGGCATCCGAGAGGAATAAATTATTTGCAATGATTTTGAAAAATGATTATATGATGTTTTCAATTAATTACATATAACATCTTGTTAAGGATTTTAATTATATTTTTACATTACATAGTCTCATTAAGGCATCATTTGTATTGTCATTATTAAAAATGACACAAGGTTTTCCAACTTTAATTGTATTTTTTCTGATATGGTAGATTGATGGAAATTGGGGATAGAGGGATAATAGTTACACCTATTTATTTGATCAAGGATTCCTGTATATTTAAAAATATTGTTTGTATTATTCTTTTGATCGAGGGATTCTATGGTTTGGAAGACAGATTATCTGACCAATTATGTACTTTATATCATAATTCAGGTTACGAACATCCGTGACACATTTTTATATAGTATATATATTTGTAAAGGGTTTAAATGTATTATCTTCATACATCATATATGTTTTATTTAAATATTTTAAATTGTTTGTAAATATTTTATATTTCACATTTTCATATAATAGATGCTACTAAAATTCATTACAAACCTTTCCTCTATTAGATTTCAAAGTAGATAATTAAAAATGTTTTGTGATAAAATTTAGTAATGTGGTTTTATAAATTTTATGCATAATTTTAATATACTACAATTCACTCCCATGTTATAGTACATCCATGTGCTCTTACATTCCTTCAACAAGAAATATATTACATTTTTTTATTCTAGATCATTATGAAAATTGACCAGAATTTAACTTTCTAGTATAAAATACCATTAAAAGCATTCCAAATGACAATATAACCATTCTATATTGACCATTTATATTTTTATATTTTAATGATAAAAAAATTCTAATAGATACTGAAGGAAGAATCATTTATCTCAACTAGTTGTATCATACCATATGAAGGCCATTTATCACAGCTTCCGAGTTACATGTGATCAATGTGAATATTCCTTGAGAACCCCCAATATGATATTCATAACATAAAACTCATGTCAATACATTTAAAAGATAAATAATGGGCGCACTGTTGTGTAATAGGGGGTTATATATCTGTAACACCCCAAGATTTTATAGTGTGTTATTTCTTCAAAATAATTCAATGACTTTCATTACACGCAACACCGATTTCAATTACACCATGACTTACCAAACAAGCCATTCAAAAGAGGTTATGAATAGTATTAGATAAATTTTAATGTTTATGTAATCCTTATAATTTTAGAATCCATATTATGAGTTTCTTAGATATAATGCAAGAACAAATTCATTTTCAGTATTGCACTTTTATCAACTTTTAATAGTGAACCATTTTTAAATACTATATTTTAAACTTTTTGACTAAATTGGGACATCAAAAATTTAAAATGAAACATCCCAAGCTTCTACGGTACGCTTCTCTTCGAATAATGCGATAGCGTGTGTTGTACGCAACCTCGAGTTCTAACACACACCACAACTAATTAAACTAGCCGTTGTGAATAGTAATACCTACTTTTTGAAATCATATATATTCTATATTTCAAAATGGACTTTATT
The DNA here is from genome assembly GCA_963277665.1 of Viscum album. Taxonomy (NCBI): domain Eukaryota; kingdom Viridiplantae; phylum Streptophyta; class Magnoliopsida; order Santalales; family Viscaceae; genus Viscum; species Viscum album. The sequence goes on from OY728161.1 coordinate 437,458,152, forward strand.
TTTGGATTCGAAATATCAAAATTATCCTAGGGTGAAATTTTGGTACATTTCGGATAACTTTCATATTTTGATGAATAGTGAAAATTACTAAATTTTAATTAAAAACAACTTTTTTAATCAAAATAATTAATAGTGATAAATTGTGAATTTGAGTGGATTTAAAGTATATTTATAATATATTTTTACCATTTAATATAATCTTGGTCATTGGACATAATTTTACAATTAAACCGAACATAAACAAGTGTCAATCTTTTGATAGTTATTATCTCTTAAAAACACGCTTTTTGTTTTGACAGCGGGAATTAATTTTAAATTAATTTCTGCCACTTCTGTGTTTTGAATTTAGAAAAATGGATTCCATATTTGGAATCAGGATGTTCAAATTGTGTAAATAGGTAACTTTTATTTTTAGACATTTTGAATAATTACTGCGGTAAATATTTTATTTACCATGGTTAAGGGTAAATCCGGTAAATAAGGGTTAAAAAATAATATTATAATAATACTAAATTATCTTAAAACGTGTCTCAACCCTATTGGTTGATACATGGTCGACCATGGGCATCTTTGGGTCTATTTTGGGACCCCATGGATCCACTTGTAAGTGATAATGACACATTATATTAATAAAGTTAAAATAAAAATAAAAATGGCATAAGCTTACATCTTTTAGAAGAACAATTTTTACATAGGGTTATAAATGTTGGATTTTCGATTATAAATATTCATTAGAAAGATAAAAAGATTTCCTCCATAATGATATTTTATTTATAATTTTTAGACATTAAATAATTTATTTTATTTATGACACAATGATGATGCAGTAATTACTAAAATAGTGAAAAATTAAAATAATTGACCTTATAAATACCCAAATAATTATAATATGAAACTTTTAAGGAATTAAAATAATTTTTTATGATAATATGATATATTAGGATTGATTTAATGGACTTTGTTCGAAGTAATCAATCTGTTAGGAGTTTCACAAAAATCAACTATTGAATAGTGTCAAAATTGACATAAAAGAGTTCTTAAAACAAATATTATATTATTAATTGATATTAAATTCCTAAAAATCTACGGTTCGGCCAAGAGACTTATATTATGATAGGTTCCTCATTAATGGACCACTTGGGGGTCCCTTGGATGTATATAGTAAGTTTATTAACCATATTATATAAAAATACAAAGAGACATTGTAAAAGTGAAACTAATTAACTTAGAGTTAATACTTAAAGATAAGGTAAATATAAGTACCCAAACCTGTCTAAATTCTATTGGATGAGTTGTTTTCTACCTATCCCCACCTCATCCTTTGAATAGTCATCTTTGGAGCCTTTGTAAACCGAATATGAATTTATTATAAATTAATATTTCTAGCTTTTCCAAAAGTGCCCCTCACCCCTCTTATAAAAGGGCACTCCTCCTTCTCATTTCTTCACACCTCTAAAGCCTTTTGGTTCGGCCAAACTCTGCCCAAATACTCTCCCAACATCCCTCAATACAACCTAGAGGCCTTAGTTTGATCATAAAGCCAACCTAAGGAGCCCTTTTGATGAAATCAAAAGGAAGAACCCGAAGAAGAGGTAATGATTTCACCACCCTTTTCTAAGTTCATTTCTTCTTCCACTTCTTCTTCCTTTGTTCTTACCATTCTAAAATAATAACTCCAGTATCTCACATATACTGTGATGTTATTATAAATATGGTACAACCATATTCATTATCCTATCCACCCTTTGAATAACATGTCACCATACGTGCGTACGTACGGTTTACCGTCTCCACGTCGTGGTGTAATTGTTATTCAATATAATATTATTTGGATGGGTATAATAATGATGTGTAACTCATGTAAATAATAAATATAACATGTTAATGATTCTGTATATATGATATACCATCCATTTATATATTATTTTAATATCAAAAGGATGATATTGTCGCTCGTGCGTACGTACGGACTACCGTCTCCACGAACGCGATGAGATTCATTCTCCATCGTATCCATTCAAGTATAATTATCATTTGATGATTTAAAAACGATGTTTAAAGACTGGATATCATTCTGGATATGAATAATATACAACCTATCCTTTACATACATGTCTTACGTAACAAAACATACAAAAGAAAACAAGTAAGTTAACACCCGAAACAACGATAATACTAAGATATTATTATCAAATCAATATTAAAAGATCATATATGATATCATATTAATGTATATGACTCTTGTATAATTTAATAACAATTATTTCACCATTATACAGGAGGTTAACCTACCACAACCAAGGAAAAGTACAAGGTAAGGGTTATTTCACAATCTCTTCATTATCCGAGGTTGTATTATACGTAATAATCTACTGGGATCTCTTTATCATCCACATCCATGTTTCTTCAAAATGTATTTCAAAACATTTTTACTATTTACAAGAATATGGGTTAAAGTCATTTATACCCTTGTTTGACTTTTTATAAGAGGTTTATAAAGGAATCTTTCCGTCGTTTTCAAAACAAGGTCCTTTTTAACCTTTTCGACAGAATTGAGGTAAGAATGTTTTTTTTAACTTATACGGCGGGTGCGATTACTTTCCACCGTTATAAAATCGTCGAAGCTTTCCTTACAAGCTTATAAGAATATTTTCAAAGAAAATGTTTTATTTTATATGGATCTTAAATGTTTTCAAAATAAAAGGAGATACTTCTTTTAAAAGAATTTTGATTTCATCTATGTCAACATCCTTTGATGGATTTTAAGATTATTTGAAGTTGATTTATTATAATACAAAACTTCTATATTGTATTGAAGGTTTTGTGATATGTTTGAATGTGGGTGTGCTATTTTATACCATTCATAGTTTATGGTGAAACTATTGACATTTCGTATGCTAGTTTTAACCCGAATGTTTATGTTATATTTCAAACTTTTCTTCAGATGAATGTGCTAAACAAGTATGTTCCGGGTTGGGGACCGGTAAAAGTAAGCCCTCCAGGTTGGGGACTGGTTAAAGTAATCCCTCCAGGTTAGGGACTGGTAAAAGTAAGCCCTCCGGTTTGGTGTCCGGTTATTAGAGGCACTCTGGGTTGGTGTCCGTTTATTAGAGGCACTCCGGGTTGGTGTCCGGTTATTAGAGGCACTCCGGGTTGGTGTCCGGTTATTAGAGGCACTCCGGGTTGGGTTCCGGTTAGAAGTAACCCCTAGGTCTTGGGATGAGGCCTAGACAATGAAATTAACGTTTGACATTATGCATTCCAACATTATGAAAGTGGTTATTGATTTTTGCATGTGATTATTCAATTAGTAGAATATCCATGTGAATAAGTAAATGGAATTATTTCATTTTATTTATGCCATACCATGTTGAAAGTTCATGTTTGAAAGGCTTTTGTTTTAGGTATACATTGCCTTAAAAGTTTATTCTTATTTATGAAAGTTTCCGCTATATTGTTATCCTTACTGGGCATTTGAGCTCATCCCTTTTCTATGTTTTATTTTTCCCAGGATGTGAAGAAGTAAGTTATGAATGACCTGCAGGGATTTTATGAGGGGTTAATAGTGTGGATTGTGGAAACATTATGTTGTTGTATTAGTTTTTCATTTTATGATGTAATGTAAATCTAATGAATATATCTAGTGTTTCCAAGGCTACTAAACCAATCGGTCTTTCGAGATTTGATCTTTCTTGTGATCATGCCAATGTTACGAAGTAATGCACCGACTCTGGGTAGCTGGGGTCGGGGCGTTACAGTTGGTATCAGAGGAAGTTTAGTACAAACCTTGGAAGCTAGATTTAGATAAACTCTGATTAGAGCACGTAGACCTAAGATGAACTTTGAGGATTAGTATAGAAGAACTTCCTAGAATTTTGGTATTGTAGAGACTTTGTGAGTTTTCCGAGCAATACATCCCTGTCTGGATACGAGCAGGTAGAGGCGGCTCTGGCACAGATGTACCTAGGGGTAAAACCCGAAAACACCGCTTTGAGCTAGACTCGAACGGGAACTGGTGCACGACAACGGGCCTTGCTGCACTCTTGGTTACGACACTCCCGGGGGATATGCTTAGGATAACTCTCATTTTCTTTACAAATCATTATGAAGGGTTTATGAGTATATACTTCCTCAAAGAAAACATTTTTATGATTATGGATTATATCCATAAATAGTTCAATTTATGTTAAGTGTTTTATAAGTATGGGATTATGTATTTTGATTCATAAACTGATCTAGTATATTCCATTGTTTAGAAATGGCGCCCAGTAGAAGGAATGAGAACTCCAGAAATGCACATGATCCAAATAGAAGGAAGGATCATATCTTTCATGGTCTTAAGCTAGAATTTATAAGAGAAATAGTCTCCCATGTATTATCATCATATGAAGAAATAATATCATGTGTTGATAAGATAAGTAAAGAGTTTACTGAGTCCTATGGCTTTGAAGGGAATCAAGAGAAAAAAAGGATGGAAGAGAGAAAGATGGATAAAGGGAAGAGGGAAAAGAAGAATTTTCCCATATGTGGTAACTGTGGAAAGAAACACCCTGGAACTTGCCTGAAAGGAATGGGAGTTTGTTATAAGTGTAGAGGAAAAGGACACAAAGTACATGACTGCAAGGGTAAGAAAATGGTTTCAAATGTACAATGCTTCATTTGCAAGGAGTTTGGACACTATGCGAACCTATGTCCCAGTCATCAGAATATGTCGCAAATGATTTTATTGGATAATAATCAAGTTATGATACTACCACAGATGAAGAGGAATGATTAGAGTTCTTATGTTGATTATGTCAATTGAGTGTTGTATCAACAATGTACTTGTTATAATAATTATGGAGTATATAAGGATTGTACTACAGTACTATTTCATTAAGGACTTGTGATTGTGTGGAACAAAGAAAGGTGACTCAATAGCAGGATAAATTTTTGGAAAATATATGGTTGAGAGAATGATAAACCATAATATAGTTCTGATACCGAGTTAGTGATTTTGGAATAATACATGATTGTTTTGGATAAATTATATTGGATATTCTTGACTACCTTGGAACTGATTAATGATCTGTATATTCCATTATTGTTGGGGTTTAAAACATTTTTGGATTGATGAGGTATATCCAGCATTCTATATGGAATAAGGGAGCATGAATGTAATCAATAAGGAATATAGTAATTCAGGACGTTTCAGTGTATTAAAAGAATACATGATGAAGGTATTCATATGCTATTACGTGGTAAAAAGGATCTATATTATGTTTACCTTCCTTATAAATGTAGGACTGTGAGTTTGGACAGAAGTATTTTGGATAGTTCTAGTTTGGATTATTTTGGATTACCATAAAAGGACAACCCGGAGGTCGGGCGGCAACCCGTCACGTCCGGCAAGGCTGCGAGACTTGAACCCGCAACCGAAGGGCGACAAGGGTGTATCACCTACCACTGGCCCACGAGATGTCCTGGATTAAATAATGTAGTTTTTTTTAAAAGATCTGGTAGATGAATTATAAATTCGTTTATTTTGGAACCCTGTACGAATAGTATAAATAGAATTTTTTTATGAGTGAAAGATGAGTTTGTGGTAGAAAATTATTAAGTAAGTATATCTCCTTATGATCTTAGCCAATCTCATAAATAAATTCCTCAACATTAAGAAAAGGAACTTAGAACAAAAATGTTGTCCTAGATGGTACCTTAAATCATCACTAATTTATGGCTTTGGGATTTTTGACCTTTTCATAGCCATGTTCTCTACCACTCTCCATCAGATAATTGATGGTTAGATTTCTCCTCCATATCCATATTTTCCTACATGGAACCCTAGTATGTGTTATGTTCGGTAATCTTCATACTTTCCACTCTTTGTTTTAAATAGAGGCCTCATTAATTCATTTTTCGATGTGGGATTTCAACTAAGATATTTTGAAATGTCAAAAATGTGTTATCCTAATACCCTATGTTTTTTTGAACCGATGGTATTTCAAATCATCATAGATTGATGAATTTAAGGACCTCAATTTCATACTTGTTTGTGATTGATGACCTCAATCACTACCTATCAATATTTACGTTTTTCCTCCAATTATATGTCTCTAATTGCCACCAATGTTCTCCTAATCGAGATCATAATTTGGTGGTGACCCTTTGATTTCTCTTTCCTCATATTAAGACTAAATTTTAGTAACCCAATTTCCGATGTGGGTTTTCCCACAAATATATTTTCTATTTTCAACCTTTTATTTTCAAAGAACAATTTCAAATTGCGAGGACGCAATTTATTGAAGGAGGGGAGAATGTAACACCCCAAGATTTTATAGTGTGTTATTTCTTCAAAATAATTCAATGACTTTCATTACACGCAACACCGATTTCAATTACACCATGACTTACCAAACAAGCCATTCAAAAGAGGTTATGAATAGTATTAGATAAATTTTAAAGTTTATGTAATCCTTATAATTTTAGAATCCATATTATGAGTTTCTTAGATATAATGCAAGAACAAATTCATTTTCAGTATTGCACTTTTATCAACTTTTAATAGTGAACCATTTTTAAATACTATATTTTAAACTTTTTGACTAAATTGGGACATCAAAAATTTAAAATGAAACATCCCAAGCTTCTACGGTACGCTTCTCTTCGAATAATGCGATAGCGTGTGTTGTACGCAACCTCGAGTTCTAACACACACCACAACTAATTAAACTAGCCGTTGTGAATAGTAATACCTACTTTTTGAAATCATATATATTCTATATTTCAAAATGGACTTTATTTTTGGATTCGAAATATCAAAATTATCTTAGGGTGAAATTTTGGTACATTTCGGATAACTTTCATATTTTGATGAATAGTGAAAATTACTAAATTTTAATTAAAAACAACTTTTTTAATCAAAATAATTAATAGTGATAAATTGTGAATTTGAGTGGATTGAAAGTATATTTATAATATATTTTTACCATTTAATATAATCTTGGTCATTGGACATAATTTTACAATTAAACCGAACATAAACAAGTGTCAATCTTTTGATAGTTATTATCTCTTAAAAACACGCTTTTTGTTTTGACAGCGGGAATTAATTTTAAATTAATTTCTGCCACTTCTGTGTTTTGAATTTAGAAAAATGGATTCCATATTTGGAATCAGGATGTTCAAATTGTGTAAATAGGTAACTTTTATTTTTAGACATTTTGAATAATTACTGCGGTAAATATTTTATTTACCATGGTTAAGGGTAAATCCGGTAAATAAGGGTTAAAAAATAATATTATAATAATACTAAATTATCCTAAAACGTGTCTCAACCCTATTTGTTGATACATGGTCGACCATGGGCATCTTTGGGTCTATTTTGGGACCCCATGGATCCACTTGTAAGTGATAATGACACATTATATTAATAAAGTTAAAATAAAAATAAAAATGGCATAAGCTTACATCTTTTAGAAGAACAATTTTTACATAGGGTTATAAATGTTGGATTTTCGATTATAATTATTCATTAGAAAGCTAAAAAGATTTCCTACATAATGATATTTTATTTATAATTTTTAGACATTAAATAATTTATTTTATTTATGACACAATGATGATGCAGTAATTACTAAAATAGTGAAAAATTAAAATAATTGACGTTATAAATACCCAAATAATTATAATATGAAACTTTTAAGGAATTAAACTAATTTTCTATGATAATATGATATATTAGGATTGATTTAATGGACTTTGTTCGAAGTAATCAATCTGTTAGGAGTTTCACAAAAATCAACTATTGAATAGTGTCAAAATTGACATAAAAGAGTTCTTAAAACAAATATTATATTATTAATTGATATTAAATTCCTAAAAATCTAAGGTTCGGCCAAGAGACTTATATTATGATAGGTTCCTCATTAATGGACCACTTGGGGGTCGCTTGGATGTATATAGTAAGTTTATTAACCATATTATATAAAAATACAAAGAGACATTGTAAAAGTGAAACTAATTAACTTAGAGTTAATACTTAAAGATAAGGTAAATATAAGTACCCAAACCTGTCTAAATTCTATTGGATGAGTTGTTTTCGACCTATCCCCACCTCATCCTTTGAATAGTCAACTTTGGAGCCTTTGTAAACCGAATATGAATTTATTATAAATTAATATTTCTAGCTTTTCCAAAAGTGCCCCTCACCCCTCTTATAAAAGGGCACTCCCCCTTCTCATTTCTTCACACCTCTAAAGCCTTTTGGTTCGGCCAAACTCTGCCCAAATACTCTCCCAACATCCCTCAATACAACCTAGAGGCCTTAGTTGGATCAGAAAGCCAACCTAAGGAGCCCTTTTGATGAAATCAAAAGGAAGAACCCGAAGAAGAGGTAATGATTTCACCACCCTTTTCTAAGTTCATTTCTTCTTCCACTTCTTCTTCCTTTGTTCTTAACATTCTAAAATAATAACTCCAGTATCTCAAATATACTGTGATGTTATTATAAATATGGTACAACCATATTCATTATCCTATCCACCCTTTGAATAACATGTCACCATACGTGCGTACGTACGGCTTACCGTCTCCACGTCGTGGTGTAATTGTTATTCAATATAATATTATTTGGATGGGTATAATAATGATGTGTAACTCATGTAAATAATAAATATAACATGTTAATGATTCTGTATATATGATATACCATCCATTTATATATTATTTTAATATCAAAAGGATGATATTGTCGCTCGTGCGTACGTACGGACTACCGTCTCCACGAACGCGATGAGATTCATTCTCCATCGTATCCATTCAAGTATAATTATCATTTGATGATTTAAAAATGATGTTTAAAGATTGGATATCATTCTGGATATGAATAATATACAACCTATCCTTTACATACATGTCTTACGTAACAAAACATACAAAAGAAAACAAGTAAGTTAACACCCGAAACAACGATAATACTAAGATATTATTATCAAATCAATATTAAAAGATCATATATGATATCATATTAATGTATATGACTCTTGTATAATTTAATAACAATTATTTCACCATTATACAGGAGGTTAACCTACCACAACCAAGGAAAAGTACAAGGTAAGGTTTATTTCACAATCTCTTCATTATCCGAGGTTGTATTATACGTAATAATCTACTGGGATCTCTTTATCATCCACATCCATGTTTCTTCAAAATGTATTTCAAAACATTTTTACTATTTACAAGAATATGGGTTAAAGTCATTTATACCCTTGTTTGACTTTTTATAAGAGGTTTATAAAGGAATCTTTCCGTCGTTTTCAAAACAAGGTCCTTTTTAACCTTTTCGACAGAATTGAGGTAAGAATGTTTTTTTTAACTTATACGGCGGGTGCGATTACTTTCCACCGTTATAAAATCGTCGAAGCTTTCCTTACAAGCTTATAATAATATTTTCAAAGAAAATGTTTTATTTTATATGGATCTTAAATGTTTTCAAAATAAAAGGAGATACTTCTTTTAAAAGAATTTTGATTTCATCTATGTCAACATCCTTTGATGGATTTTAAGATTATTTGAAGTTGATTTATTATAATACAAAACTTCTATATTGTATTGAAGGTTTTGTGATATGTTTGAATGTGGGTGTGCTATTTTATACCATTCATAGTTTATGGTGAAACTATTGACATTTCGTATGCTAGTTTTAACCCGAATGTTTATGTTATATTTCAAACTTTTCTTCAGATTAATGTGCTAAACAAGTATGTTCCGGGTTGGGGACCGGTAAAAGTAAGCCCTCCAGGTTGGGTACTGGTTAAAGTAAGCCCTCCAGGTTAGGGACTGGTAAAAGTAAGCCCTCCGGTTTGGTGTCCGGTTATTAGAGGCACTCCGGGTTGGTGTCCGGTTATTAGAGGCACTCCGGGTTGGTGTCCGGTTATTAGAGGCACTCCGGGTTGGTGTCCGGTTATTAGAGGCACTCCGGGTTGGGTTCCGGTTAGAAGTAACCCCTAGGTCTTGGGATGAGGCCTAGACAATGAAATTAACGTTTGACATTATGCATTCCAACATTATGAAAGTGGTTATTGATTTTTGCATGTGATTATTCAATTAGTAGAATATCCATGTGAATAAGTAAATGGTATTATTTCATTTTATTTATGCCATACCATGTTGAAAGTTCATGTTTGAAAGGCTTTTGTTTTAGGTATACATTGCCTTAAAAGTTTATTCTTATTTATGAAAGTTTCCGCTATATTGTTATCCTTACTGGGCATTTGAGCTCATCCCTTTTCTATGTTTTATTTTTCCCAGGATGTGAAGAAGTAAGTTATGAATGACCTGCAGGGATTTTATGAGGGGTTAATAGTGTGGATTGTGGAAACATTATGTTGTTGTATTAGTTTTTCATTTTATGATGTAATGTAAAACTTATGAATATATCTATTGTTTCCAAGGCTACTAAACCAATCGGTCTTTCGAGATTTGATCTTTCTTGTGATCATGCCAATGTTACGAAGTAATGCACCGACTCTGGGAAGCTGGGGTCGGGGCGTTACAATATCGACACCCTATTAGTGTGAAATTGTAAATTCCATTTTCTATAAATTCATTTTTATGTTAATCCATTTTATCATTTATATTATACATTATTATATAATTATTATGATAAAATTATTATTTTGATATAAATAAATAAACATTTACATTTTTGGAATATATCTAGTTCTATTAAAAAACCCTTCTTCATAAATTGATGAATTTTTTAAAATTAAAAAAAAATTGTCATTAAATTTTAATTAATAAATAATATATATATATATATATATGATTGTATAATTTAATGATGTTGAATGTAATTTTAATAAGGGTCCCCAAAATGTTAGTTTTTTAAAGAAAAATATTTTCCTTGAAATTAGAATATTTATCTAAATGTGTAATGTCATTAATTTAGATTATTATTTTGGTAAAATGAAATATTTATTTTGAATTAATCATTTTTATATTATTCAATGGTGAATTTTTCATAATTTTAGGAGACAATTTAATTTTTGGGTAATTGATATATACTATATGTATTATGACATTAAAATTGTCCAAAAGTGATGTAATAAATAATACAGAGAGAATAAAGGAAAAAATATATTTCATATTTAAAATGAACTATTTTTGATGTTATGTGATTTATTTTTAAAATGATTAATGATCCATGAAAATAAAATATAATATTTTATGGTTTTAAAAACAATTTTATATAAGCATATTCACTTCCACATCACTAATGTTATTATTTTAATTATTTTATTTATTATCATAATAAAATTTCAAATCAAATATAAATTTTTAGAAATAATGGAAAAACCCATCGAATGTATTCAGTATTGATTATTTCATAATATTGATTCCGAAAACTATGTTTTGAAATTAATAAAACATTTCTCTCTCAATTTTTATAAATACAACCCAACCTCTAATTAATCATAATTCAAAACCCATTGGGAAGGATTTTACCCTCCATATTGCCATATAAACTCATCAAATAGTGTTCAATTGATATTAAGAAGCTCCTACCATTAATTTAGAAGCACAATAAAAATCTAATGGGTTCTCTCCTCTTCCTCATTATTTAAGTACTTACATTGTATTATTCATTTTGATTTCCTTTTGTTCAAAATATAATAGTTTTTACACAATAATTACCATTCCTTATGATTCCCATGGAATGATTGATATCATTTCACAATAATTAATCTTTTCATGAAAATGTATGTATACATTTTATTTTTTCTAAATTATATTGTGATTTTCCATGCCCAAATTTTGTGTTGTGAATACCCATCCCTACTTCCACTCATGGATATTCAGCTCGAAGTAACTATACTTAGTTTATTAGTGAAATACATGTAAATTACCCACAATCCATATACAAGGGATTAAAATTGATGGAGACAAATTATTGATTTATAATATAAGAGTGGAATAAATTCTTGTAAAAGGAATTAATGTGACTGTGTGTCCCAAAATTATATATCCTACTAATTCATTGAGTAATTATTTTATCTCATGAGATACCATGTATGGTGCTCGAGTGGACATCCTAAGCACACTGTGATATGACAACTTTTTAATTTTCCATAATTTATGTTAATGATGCCATGTTTTATGTTGCTTCTACATTACTATGTTTCATTGATGTTATTATATTGTATAATTATTCAATGTTTGTTTTTATGATTCCCATTATTTTTTGTCACATTGATAGGCCTATTGAATAACATATAATACTTAATTGTGTTATTGTTCGATTATTCCCTTTCCATTCTTTATAACCAACACTTAATGTACATCATCAGGTTATTCCACACATATTTAGAGGATAAATATAATATTAAGGATTTTTTATAGAGATTTATATAATATCGTGGTATTATTTTTTTGAGTCGTTATTTTATGTTTTTATTTACAAAAAATAAAAATGGATTTAATATTCTATAAATTTATTATGTTGTTCATTATTTATTAAATCATGAATATATTGTAAAAAACCCATGGATTTTTATAAGGATGAGAAGAGAGTTGAATGCCGTTTATATGGGTGGGGATTGGAACACATGTAATTATTCCATGTCTTAAAATAATATTAATCAATTCTCATCGTCATGTGGAACATAATAAAATAAAATTTTATGATATGTAGATATGGTTTCATATTATGTTATCCTATTGGAGTTATTATATAATTTTGGATTTTTATAAATATTTATTTTGCATAATTAAACTGATTTACAGTTTTCTGTGATTAAATTTTTAAGGTTATTTTTCCAAATGAATTTTTTTTAATTCACCTAAATATTAAAATTGGACCACTGGATTCCAATTAGGGACACCAATATGAATATTAAATTTTAAGAAGTAGGAAAAATTACTTTTTATAAATTTTCACAAAATTAAAATATTTGTTTTAATAAAATAATATTTATGCCTAATAAAATATTTATTCCATGGGAAAATAAAATATTGATTTTATGAAAATTATTTAAATTAAGAAAAATCAAGTTTATCAAAAGATAATTTATAAAAAAACATATGAGTTATTTTAAAATAATTAATTTAACAAATTAAAATGAAATTTTTGTGAATATCGTTGTTATTCAGTGTTTACGAAAATATAAATTATTTCTATAAAATCCAAAAATAATAAACCTAAGATATATTTGATATGGTGATTAAAAAATTTAATTAATTTTTACCAAATAATATTTATAAAATCAACATATTTAATTTCCATAACAACCATCTAAATCATGAAAAAAAATGCATTCAAATAATACTATTTCCTATTCAATTATGAAATTATATAAATACATCTGTAAAAATATTATGATTAATAATAAAAATAATGATCTCTTATCAATTATAATAATGAATTATTTCTAATAAAAATGGATTTTTTAGATTCTTCCCCTTGTAATGAAATTTATTCCTCAAAATTTTATTCATTCTATAACCAAATGATGAAATTTCTCCATCATAGAATCTCATAATTCATATTATGCTTCTCCAATTATGTTTGTCATCCATAAAATAATATCCTTATAACTACAAATTTTCCTAACTAAATGTAATATATGATCATGAAATAAATTATTTTTTCCATCATATGGGAATTCTCCTCAAAATGTATAGTTTCTTGGCTCAAAACATGAGATGCGTGAGGTATATACATCCCTATAAAAAAATTAAACACATCATTTTCCTAGGATTAAAGTAAGGTTTTATACACTCCACATGAAAGTAGTCTAACTTTTTCGTAATTATCACTTGGTTCAATGGACCAAAAACATAAATTTACATTTTTCCAAAGCACATATTTTTGTGATTGAGGCACATTGAAAAACATTATATTCTACCTCAATTGATATATCATTCCGTAAATTTTCCATATAAAATTTATACATACAGTATGTTTCTCACATATTTTTTTGAATAATCATTATCTTCTCAATCCTCTATTCTACAAATTGATTCACCAACAAAATAATTTTACTAACTTTTTACTAAAAATATATATTTTTGCCCAATATTCTATATAATTCCAAAAAATGTGTCACATTTGTATTGGAATGAAAACTATTATCATAGGAAAATTATTATAATGAAAAATGTTGATCCTAATATCCTTGGTAATTAATTGACCAATCATTTAAAATATCCTCCAAGGAATTATTATTTTTTATTTTACATCATATAGGGTATGAATGGTTTTATGGAAATTCATTCAAGACCCATTGAATTTTTAAGTCCATTCCATGAATTTACTTTAAATCTCATATTATAATTTTATATAGTAGAGGGTGGGATGCCATGTAATATAAATATTTCAATACAATATTGTTTAGTAAGTTGATCCAAAGACATATTTTATTCAATTTTAAAAAAATGCACAGATTTAGTGAAATGATGAACAATATCACAAATCACATTATTATATTGATATTTATGTCTAAATCCCAAAATGAAATCAATTGATATATTCCACCATTTCCAATTATGAACTAGATAATGATAAAGAAAACCCTTCTGTAGTTTGCACACATAATTAGACTAGTGAAAATTAAATTATTTTATTGTAAAATTATCAATATCTTCATCATACCATCCTAATAATAATATTCATGATGTTCTTTAAAAATCTTATTATATGTTTAATTTATATATATGGATGAGTTTTGAGAATAAAATAAAATATCTTCCTTCAAACTGGAAAAATTTGGCACAAATATCCCATTTCAAGATATGAAAATACTATTTTATCAACATAAATTTCAGAAAACATACCATCATTAACTTATTATACCTATTAATTAAATATTTTATCATCAAATATTATCCATAATAATTATGTATGACAACGATTACTGCACGGATACCTAAACCTAAAGAGAATTTTTTTTCTGGAAAAATTTATAGGAAGCCATTAATTATGTTATGAGCTAAATGATCAACATCCAAACATAATACTGATAATTATACACTAACTTTTTGATTCATGGATTTTACTAACTTATCTTATTTACTAGGATGACACTGAATTATGTTGATATATTCTTTTATATGATCTAAAAAAATCATATGCTTCTTTTTCAACTATTTTTGAGTAAATATATACTTTATATTTTCTTTTTAAGTATATATATTTAATACTACACATAATAATTTATTCCTCAATGTTTTTAATTGGAAAACATAAAATTCAATATTAAAGATCTTGTGTACTATAATTCTTCACATGGAGTTTCTATTGATATAATGCATATGACATTACCCGATCATTTTATCTTAAGAAACATCCAGACAAATTCGACGAAGTATCACTAAAAATAACAATGTCACTATTTATTGATTGTAGGGATGACACTTGGGAATTTACCATCCATCTTTTCAATCCTTAGATACATTCATAACATTTAATTATCTAGATGAATATAATTCATATTTGAGTTAAATTAATTAGTGGGACATGTAAATGTTAAATTTTCTAGTGTAAAGTAGTAGTAAATCAGTAATCTAACAAAACATTGAAAACTGGATTCATTTATGGGTATTACCTATTCTTCCACCACCATTTCATGTATGATTAAAAATTATGTAATCCCAACAAACAATATGTATATGAAATGAAGTATTCTATAAAAAATCATATTTAATGATTATTTCATATGAATTCATAAATTTTATTGTTTTTAAAATATTCCTTAGATTTTTCTCATGTCCATCATATCTTTTATTATTATCCATATTGTAAAAAATGAAAATGAAAAAAGCATTAATTTATCTTAATATTAATTAAAAATATTGTTTATAAGATATATAAATATAATAGGGTCATTTTTATCCTAAATATCCTAACTAAAATTTCATAATTAATGTACCATAAACAATACATATAACATAGATATTTTTCCACATTCCTAATTATTTTGACATAGCTTGACCATAAATTAATCATTGAAAAATCATGAAAACCCTATAGATGATAAAACTGGTAATCTATATGAGGAATTATACAACATTTCGATATATTTATTTTATTGGGTTTTAGTAGTCAATTAAAATGATAATGTAAAAATAATTCTTATATTTAAATAGAATACGATAAAATTAAGTAGATTGATTCTAATATACAGATGTTACATTCACATACCGCTAAAATCACTAGAGGGCTGAGAGAAAGTTTTGAATACTTGAAACCTTAATCTAAAACCAGTATTATAGAGAATTTCAGACCCTGACTCTTCTTTAAATCCAAACACATATAAGAACTCAACATCACATGTCTGAGTGAATTCCATGGCCTTAATTGGTAAATTTGGTGCCCAAAAATTCTGAATTATATTGCCTCATGCATTGGGTCTCCCTTTAAAATTGACCATAGAAACAAAAATGATGAGCTAGGGCACATTCCTATAGTTATGGGGGAAGTTAACATGGATTCAAAGCTATCAAATACAATTAATTTCACGGAAAATGACTACAAAATTGAAATTCGAATCAAATATGAGAGCAAAACACCCTTATAATACCTTTTTATGATCATTGGTCAAAAAATCTCTAATTTTATGGTGATTAGATGAAAATTAATCCAACAAATTGAAAATGACTATAAGAAAAAAGGAGAAAAAGAAATGAAAAATCTCCCATGATAGAAATGTCTTTACCTCCCAAAAAGAAAGCTAAAATCGGGGTGAAAACACACATTTTGACACACATAGGGGATACCTCAGGTATAAACTAGGTAAGTGTTTTTTAATAGAAATAAAACTACATTAATGAACACATTCTCTTGGAATAATTAGAAAATATAGTTTCATACACTTTAAGTCTATCCAAGTAGCAAGAATAATACAATACTTTTCAATCTAGTCAGACCGCAAGATCTATCCTCATCCATGAAGAGGATCATATTATGTGTAAGAAGGACAATACACCTAAACAAGTTAATTTCAATGCATGTAGCACATGAACTGACTTCCTAGAGGCAGTATCAGTTCAAGCCGTGGAGGAACACACCCTAGATTCGGGTACTACAAAAACCCCGAACCCCAACTTTTTAAATGCTATTAATATTTCATAGTAAAAGAATGTATCCAACAACTAAATAGAGAACTTATAATCCCTCCCTCATGCTCATGGCTTGCCTGTTATTTTCTCTAAAATTCATGATTCCACTTGACACACTATAAAATATTAAAAACTTATGACTAACCAGAAGGAAACTCTGGACAAAACACAGTCCACTACTACTAAAGTGACTGAATCTATTAACAAATAATTGGGATATTTTAATACTTTGAATGGAACTACACCATCAGAACAAGATCCTAAACAAACCCAAAAAATGAATAGTACCACTAAGCATCTATTCAATGTGAAACCTGTGGTGGAGAAAGAAAATGACTCAGACACAATCATCTCCAATGATACTAATTCCTCTTTTTATGGGTCTCACCCTATTTACAATAATAATGATTTTATTAAATGATGTTATATAATATGAATCCTACAGTCCCAATACTTAAGGATTCTATGATAAAACATAGTAACAAAGATACTTCTCTAGGTACTATGAATGAAATCAAAATAAAATATGATGAACTAATTTCTATAGTATCTACTCACACTAATCCCATTAACAATACTGTCAATCCTGGGTTCTTTTTCTAAGAAAGAACCCTGGATGAGACTCTATCTATGTATTGTATGACTACTTTCATGGCATCCAAATCTATTGAACATGATACCTCACTTTTGGAATAGGAGTCTAAGCTCATGCAGGCTATGAATGACTCTATGGATCTGAAGCAGTGATGTCCATTTGAAATGGACAATGTCAAAAAACAACACACAAACACATCAAAGTCTCTAAGTACAATTATTCCTCTACCTATTGATAGTTATGACTACTC
This sequence comes from Viscum album, assembly GCA_963277665.1. Lineage (NCBI taxonomy): Eukaryota > Viridiplantae > Streptophyta > Magnoliopsida > Santalales > Viscaceae > Viscum > Viscum album. The sequence goes on from OY728161.1 coordinate 437,476,097, forward strand.
TATAAAGTATAGAAATTATATTTTGAATCATATTTCCAATGCTTGATTCTATGTTCTAAGAATTCTACAGACACTTCAATGAGTAATCCAACATCTGAACCTACAGCGAAGAACAAAACCAAATCTAGTAATAAACAGGAACAATCCACTTATATTACAAAATAGTTTAGAAGTTATTCTATAAATAATGGCTCTAGAAAAAAAAAGGGAGTTCTAACTCTAAACTTAAGTTTTAATGAAAATCCTTTTTTGGAATTGTCATGTTATTTCTTACTCTAACACTTTTACTGTGTTAAAGAGAATGATTGATAGTGATCATCCTTTATTATATTCAATATTGGAGGAAAAATTCACTTATTCATTTATATACTCTAACTTATGTGGAAGAAATAAAATTTCTAGTGAAATAAAAAATAACCTCAATGCTGAATCATTGTGGTTTTTTTGCACTTTTCTTTAAAAAAATATTACTTTTTTCAATATGAATGATCAGATTATTACTTTATATTTTAATATAGATGACATAGATATTTTCTTATATTTTATCTATTCTATGAATCGAAACAAAGAAAGTATAATTCTTTAGAATTATATCTCATTTCATGGAATTAACATTAATGCACCCTGGTTTGTTATGGTTGACTTTAATTCCATTCTCTACCAAAGTGTGAATAATGGACCTTCTTATGTTTCGATTTCCATGAGTTTATTTAAAAACTCAATAGATTGGAAATATATTATTGAAATCAATTTTATTAGTGAAAAAATACACTTGGTATAAAAGACACTACAATAATGTAGCTGCCTTTATGCAGGATAGAGCCTTCACAAATGTCCCTGCATTAGATTAATGGGATAATATACCCATTACCACACTTCATAGACAGAACTCCGATCATCACCCCATCCTGGTCAGTGTCTCTATAAAAGACATGATACATTTTTTACCTTTTATATTTAACAATGTGTGGTTATATGATGATGAATGATCTCATATCATCCAAAGTATTGTTCCCCAATTTCTTGTAACAATGATTCTATAGATTTTAATCTCATCTTAAAACATCTAAAACAGACTCTTAAAACATGGGGCAGCTCTAAATCCATTCAAATTAATAATGACATCACGATTCTTGAGAATGATCTCAAAAATCTACAAAACAAAATCACCAACTCTAACCTCAACAATGACCCTACTGAATAACTAAATATTGTAGTAAAACATGAGTCCTTGCTCATTTTCAAATAAAATATGTGAAAACAAAAATTTAAATATTAAAGGTTAACATATCGTAATAGAAATACTATATTCTATAGCTCTCTTCAAAGAATCAGGAAAGCCTACAAGATGTCAACTATTTTAGTTGATGGGGACATGATCTTTGAAAATGAAGATGATATCTCACATCATATCATCTCATAATATGAATCCAATTTCAATGATCTTGATATAAATAAAGACCTCATACTGAATGTCATTCTCCTAGTGATCACTGTTGAGGAAAACTACTTCCTTATCAGCACTGTGTTGGATCATAAAATCAAGGACATTACATTAAGTCTGAATACTGATAGTTCTTCAGGTCCTGATGGCATCAAAAATGGTTTCTTTTAACATTTTTATCATGGGATTCATATTAATGTTTGTGGACTTTTAAAATCCTTCTTCACCAATGGCGTTCTCCCACACGCTCAGAAATCCCAAATTCTCACCTTGATCCAAAAAGTGGATAATGAATATGAGATTCATCTATTTAGACCCATTTACCTTATCATCACCCTTTGTAAAATCATCACCAAAATCATTTTAAACATAATTTCTACTTTCACAGACAAAATTTTCTCTAGGAACCAATTTGGTTTTATAAAGGGTAGATCCATTTAAGACTGTATTTTCCTTGCCTCTAAGTTTTCAATAGTTTGAATAAATCTAATAGAGGAGGAAACATTGGTATTGAAATTGACATCAGAAAATCCTTCGACACCCTGGACTAGAGTTTTATCTTCAAATTCTCTCACGGTTTTGGTTTTAACACTACTTTTATCACTAAAATTAGAACTGTCATTAACTCAGAATCTATCTCCATTTTGATCAATGGATCTCCCAATGGATATTTTAAATACACAAAATGTGTCAGGAAAGATAACCCCTATCTTCCATTATCTTCTCTATAATAGAAGACTATCTTAGTCATATGATCAACTGTTTGGTGGACCAGAAAGAACTAATGCCCATACATTTCTACAAGAATTTGAATGATCCTACCCATATTTTTTTTTCTGAAGACATCATTATTTTCCTGATTAAAGATAAAATATATTTCCTTATTCTTAAAAATGAACTCTTACACTATGAAGAACATTATGGTCAAACACTTATTTGGAAAAAATCGTGCATCTTCTTTGAGAAGAACTTCCCTCCCAGCTGAAAATGTAACATTATTAGTGACCGAGGTATGAAAGTAGGAACACTCCATTTCATATATCGTGGTGTTCTCATTTTTTGGAGTAGATTCATATCATGTCACATTGAGAGCATAGTTTTCCATGTTCTAAATCAACCATCTTCTTGGAATGGTAAATCGACCAATTTGTAAGGTCAGAATTTCCATGTTAAATCCATTGTTGTATTCAATATGGTTTACTCAATGATGGACTAAAAATTGCTTTCTGGTATCAAAAAAAATGAACACCGCAATGACAAAGTTCATCTAGATTGGTTATATTCCAGAATGAAAACTTGTGATTATTTCCTGGTCGAATTCTTGTAAGCCCATTGAAAAAGGTGGTATTGGTATAAAAAATAACAAAAACGTTAATGAAGCCCATCATGAAAGACTCACATGGAATTTTTTTCACTACAATTCTGAAGCTATTACCTTTACAAAAAATATATTTCTTAACAAACAAAAATCAGGAAATTTGAACATCATTAATTCCTCAATCAGGACTTCCATCAAATACTCCATTACAAATATTATGAATAATTACAGATGGATGGTCTCCAGAGAATCCTCCATGAAATTATTGTTGGATAACTGGACTGGAACACCTCTAATTTACATGATATCTACCGATAAAACCCTTGATAATACCATCAACTCTATGAGAGACATTTTAAACTCTCACCATGATCACTTCCCCAATACTATTCTGAATGTCATGGAAAACTATTCTTATGCTCGCAAAAATTATTTATTAACTTGGAAGCCAATTCAAAATGGTATTATAAACATAAAAAATTCCTATAATCATTATTTCTATAACACTAAAAACGATTACTGTTGGTTAAAAAATTTCAACAAACCTCAGACAAAACCATTGAGAGTCAATGTCATATGTTCTCTTGCTCACAACAGAGTTCCAACTGAATACTTCCTCCACTATTTTGGAATCCATTTCTTCTCTAAGTTCAAAATTTGTAATCAACACAGAGAATATGATATCCATCACATTCTCTTTTTCACTACTTATGATCTTTTGAACTATATTCTTGACATTTTTACTACAGATAGTTGATTCTTGATTTAATCAAAGGTCAACTAAAAAATGTGTAGAAATGGAATGTAAAGACCCGTAAATTCCAAAGAAATTTTTTTTCTTAATTTTCTTTGGAATTTTACAAGAACTCAGTTTCTGACGGCTCCTGATTCCGAGGCCCGGTGTGCCCGGAATCAATTTCCGAAGTTTGGCACGGGTACGTTCAGTGAACGGAGGAGCGGGTTTTTCTAACTTTTGAACCGGTGCCCAGAATCGAATTCTGAGGGCACCGATGAAATCACAACACTGATATTCTCTTAGAAACGCCTCTTCCGGAGTTGCATTTGCTCAGGTGTGGTTTTTAATTTTTGGGCTTAAATTTAAGAAATAAAATAATTTTACGACAACTTTATTTTATTTCATTTAAGCCACTTGGAAGCCACGTAAAAGCGGCTTAAACTGAGTTGAACTGGATAGGTACTATCCAGAAATATCCTACCCTATTGGTAGGATATTTGTGAGGTGGGGCCCGCACGATCCCCACCGTTTCTTTTCTTCTAAATAACGCACCCGCGAAAACCCGTCATTATGAAAGTCAACTGACGCGTTTTCTTAATTTGTTAACGCACCAATTAATTGGGCAGTTTTCTTCGTTGAATTAATTGGGCGGTTTATTTTGTAAATTAAATGAGCTGTTTCTTTCGTTGAATTAATTCTACGAATTAATGGTTCGTTTCTTATCTTTTGAAATTCAAATGCTTAGTTGTGTAAATAAAATAAGGCTAAAGGTTATTTTATTTTGGGTTGGTCTCCTTTGCCACCTTGAGAGATTTTGAGAAGCTCTCTCCATCTTCTTCAACCTTGACGATGAACACGAAGAACACGTAAGCTCCGACGAAGAACGCCGCTTCTCTTCTTCGTAGCCGGTGTGTTTCCGAAGATCGACGACGCGGCTTCTTCGATCTTCTTCCCGTGTCAACGAAAGGAGACGCCATTTCCTCCTCGGACTATCTCCGTCAGCTTACGAAGCTTCTCCAGCGACGTACCTCTTCGGACGCACCTCGACGTCAACGGAAACGACGTTCGATTTCCGCAACGCCCGACCTCCGCGACGCTAGTCTTCCGCGGCTTGATTGGCGTGCTCCGCACTTCAATCCGAGGTAGGGGATTGTTGATATTTTATTTATTTATTTTCCATTCTTGATTCTAGAATGTCGAACTTCGAGGATAAAGGATTAAATGTTGTTGTCTAACGAGAGGGGGGATCGGACCGCACCAACACGGCCGAAACCCCCTCCTATGTTCATAATTGTTTCCTTGCGGATGGAACGGGATGGCGTGGTGTCGTCGCACCACGTGGGAATCGCACGACAATTATTGTGCGGCGCCGTCGCGCCGCGCCATGGAAGGATATCCAAGAACGCGGCGCCGTCGCGTCGCGTCGAAGAAAGTCAAAGGCGCCGCGGCCAGAGCGGGGCCGCGGCGGAGGGAAGCGATGTCGTCGCATCGCGGCGGACGGCATAGGCCGCGGTCAGTTCTGGGCCGCGGCGGAGCAAGAAGACCGGCGGCCGGCACCGGGCCGCCGGTGTCGGCGAAGGAAGGACCGGCCGTCACCGGTCCTTGCTGGCGAAACCGGCCGGCCAGTGCGGGCCGGCCGGACAATGGTGACCGGGGGAATTAATTTCCCCCAGCCGGGTCTCAAAAGCGGCCCCAATTAAGGGGACGCGGTTCTCAAAGGGGGGCTTTGCCCCCCGTGCGCGGCATCCGAACGACGCCCAGGCCGCGGCGCCGTGCCGGTCCGCGCCGCCGCGCCGCCGGCCGGGCCGGGTTTACCGAGCCGGGCCGGGTCGTCGGGTCGGGTCGCCGCCTGGGGCGGGTCGACCCGGTTCGGCCGACCTAGGGGAGGGGGGGTCGGGCCGGGTCGGCCCGGGCCCAGACCCCCCAGTTTCAGACCACTTTCGGTCAAATGCCCGTATCTTGGGCTACAGGCCGCCAAACGACTCGCCGTCAGCGGCAACGCGATCCTTGGATCGAGACGGTCGTTTCGGTATACTATACTCAAGGTGCACCTTCCTTTTCGGGAGCCTACGTGGTTAAAACTCCATAGTTAAGCGTGCTTGGCCTAGAGTAGTGATCAGGATGGGTGACCTCCCCGGAAGTTTCCCAGGGTGGGTGTGAGACGGAAAGGCCAATAACTAAAAGATCGGGCGTCCGATTGACGCGCCGTCTGTTTCGTTGAATTCCTCTTGATTAGGCGGATCTTTTGGCATACTTCGCCCGAGGTTTGGACGCAGGTGGACTACGGTCGGGTTGGTTTTGCCTTAAAAACCAACCGGGCCCCTCGAACGAAAAAGCCAATAACTCTCAGACCGGGCGTCCGATTGACGCGGCATCTGTTGCGTTGAGTCCTGTTGACGATGCGGAACTTTTGGCATCCTCCGCCCGAGAATTGGATGCAGATGGATAGTGGCCGGGTTGGATCGCACCGAAATCCAATCGGGCCCCTAGAACGGAAAAATTGATATCTTTAAGACCAGACGTCTGTTTGACGAACCGTCAGTGGCGTTGGTGATCACGTTGAGTAATGGTACCTATGAGTATACCCTATGGGAGTTCGGGGTACAGTTGAGATACGACCAGGTTGGTTCACTCACGAAACCAACCGGGCCCCTGGGACGAAAAGGCTAATAACTCACAGACCGGGCGTCCGATTGACGCGCCGTCTGTTGCGTTGAGACCCCTATGACGAGGCAGTTCTTAGAGATACTTCTTCGTGGGACTTTGAGATACTTGGAGTATCGACTTGTAGCTCATGGAGCGGACCCCCGTGGAGACGGGCGTATGGAGTACGGAGACCGTGTAGCCGGCAGAGACCTGAAGACTGCTTGTCCGATTCGATTCGGAGTGACTTACGTAGCCCAGTGGGGAGTACTACTTTGTGAGGTGGCAGACCCACAGCGGAGGAGCACTACTATGTGAGGTGGAAGACCCGCGGTACTTGACAGGAGGAGTACCTCTATAGGCTATGAGGGGGGAGCACTACTGTGTTTGAGTGGAAGACCCCGGCGGGAAGCACTACTGTGTGAGGTGGAAGGCCCACGGTACTCAACAGGAGGAGTACCTCAACAGTCTTAGGTTAGTGAGCAGTACCTCGGAGTCGTGACAGGACCACTGTACACTCCAGAGACGGAGCTCTTCAGCAGTTACGGTTTCGATAAATGAAAATCCTGGTTTGAGCTGAGACTTTTGACCTTTGTGTTTACCTCATGATTGAGATGGGTTACTTGATAAATTAGGTATATATAAGGGCATATACCTGGGTAGTTGTTATCCGTTGATTTCACAATCCTTGTGTTTCCTCATGATTGATATGGGTTACTTGATAACTTAGGTATATGTATGGGCTTATATCTAAGTAGAGTCTATCTGTTGAGATCTTCTTATGGTTATCCTTGTTGGTTTAGTGAGACCCTGAGGGTCTCGGGGTCCCTACTGAGTATCGTTATACTCACCCCTGCACGGGCTATGCCCGCACCTCGTTGTGTTGGTTGCAGACGACGGGCAGTGCTGACGGAGGCCGAGTGTTTGAGGACTAGACGGTACCCGAAGGTGAACTACACGACGAGTAGGTACCCGGAGGTGGACTACACGACGAGTCAGTACCCGGAGGTGGACTACGCGACGAGACGACTCACAGAGGAGGTTGACGGATGAGAGCGTGGAGGAGGCTATCTGTACCTACCCTTTAGGTAGGACCCGAGGAGGAAGACCCAGGAGCTGCTTCCCTCTTCCAGCTGTTTGTCTTTTTGTTCAGTTGTATTTGTACTTTATTTTGGGTTTGTATTCTGGCCAATTTAATTTTCATCTTTTCTTTTGTACTTAGTGTTTTGTTTCCGCTTGTACTCTGTGGTTCTTGTTTTCTTTTATAAAGGAAATTCCTTCCCAGTTATCAGGATTTTACGCCTTTGGTGCTAGTCACCAGCCTCTGGCCTATGGAAGGCAGGCTTGGGGTAGTCACGACACGGGCCCCGAGGACGGGTCGTGACAAATTGGTATCAGAGGAGTTCGGTTCTACCGCAGAACATATAACTCTGATGTTTCTTTCTGTGAAGCAATAGTGTTAAGAGTACCGAGTGTGGTTTTTAGTTCAGAGAGTCCATTGTTGGTGCGGGCGGCCGACGTATCCATACACCAGGACCCTGACAACTGATTTCTAACTTTGTGCACGAAAACACTGATTGCGTGTGTGTTTTCCAGAAGTTTTATTTAAATGTCAGCTCAAACCAGGTCAGCTCATCAGGTATAATCTTTTGACCGTGTAATGTTGTTTGATTCAGGATGCCTCCCCGTGGACGACCAGCTAGAGCCCCGAGAGTGGTGCGTACTGACAGCCCGCCGAGCGACGAGGCCTTAGTACAGGGCCCTATCCCAGTTGAGGCACCAACGGTACTACTACCCGTTGGGCCACCGATGCCGCCAGCCCCAGCAGTAGGCGATGCACACCACTTGAGTGCGCTGCACGAGTTCCAGCGCCAGAGGCCACCCAGGTTCCGGGGAGAGATGGACCCGCAGGCGACTGAGGATTGGCTGGAGGCTGTGGTGGGAGTCTTCAGGCTAGTGGGGACGCCATCATACTTCATGGTGATCTTTGCTGCCAGCCTCCTTCATGCAGCAGCAGGCAGGTGGTGGAACCACTTGTTCCAGTTTTACGACGGGATGACCTTCGCTTGGGAAGACTTCGAGACCTTCTTCAGGGTGGAGTTTGTGCCAGTAGCTCTACACCCCGAGCGTGTTCAGGAGATGCTTCCTTTGCCGCGTGTTTTTCGATCAGTAGCCGAGTCATCTGTGGGCAGTAGATAGATGATGCCAAGGTCCAGGAGGACCAGACCAACAGTTGGGTGATCTCGGGTTTTAGGACCGGTGGTGCGGGGCACCCGGGGTGGGGTCAGAGCTAGGCGTGCCAGAAGCAGTCTGTGTTACTCGTGCGGTGGAAAGGGGCACCTGGCACGTGACTGCCCGACTCCTCGTACAGTTGATCCACAGGCTTTGGAGGAGCCACCGAGGCAGAGGCAGCGATGAGTGCTTGAGAAACAGCTGATCAGTGGACAAGGCAGTAGAGCTCCTGGAGCAGGTGGACAGGAGCAGAACTAGTGAATACGTCTCTTGTACTTCTAGTTCCTTGTTGATGTTGTTTTTGTGTCTTTGTACCATGAGCTGCAATAAAATAAAGACACTTATCTGGTGATGTTTGCTTTCCTGTCCCCTTTTGTGATGTTACTGAGTGGTCCTGGTTAAGACTGTTGACTTGACCCTCACTTTCAAGATTCCTACTGGAGGAGACCTAGTGACCCCACACTGATGCCGACAGTGTGACTCGGCCTTTGGAGGCGAGAGTGACAGTTGGATCTTTCAGTAGTTACGTCGAGGCCTTACGACGTCATCCATGGTATGAATGCATCTTTCATGTCAGGATTGACTATATTAGGCAATAGTCGTGGTTCATCCAGGGGGGATGAGACCGGGTTTCTCTTTTCGGCAAAGGAGAAATTTTAACAGCTGTTCCAGATCGTATGCAAAGGGGTGCAGATCATCCAGGAGTGGATGAAGACTGCACAGTGCAGTATGAAACTGGAAACCAGTGCCAGTCTTAGAGACTTGGGCGTGTTAAATGTATCAAGAAGAGGAAGCTTTAAAGAGATATTAGTCTGCGAAGTGGTAGACGTGGAGACAGAGATAAGAGAGCAGCATGAGGTGGTGTACATCCTAACATGGTACAACCACCCGCCTTAGTTATTTCCTCTAGGCTCAGGGAGCTGGAGGGCGGTGGAAGAATGCGGCTGCATGCGTTCAAGGAGTGTGACCCAATGGCGCTAGAAATGATTCAAGGGACAGTCTGTGTCCACTACTAGCTGCTGTAGTAACAGACGTCGATATGAATCATTCATCGCTTTCACAAATCTTGTTCCAGACCAAGAGTTTCCGGTAAGCCATGGACATGACCCTCACGTCTGGAGATACCTTGGGAGGAGACTCGATAATCACACTTACGCCGACAGTGTGGTCAGACCCTCGAGGAGGGAGTTCTGGTTGGAATCACTTGGTGGCAGCGTCGAGGCCTTACGACATTAGTTTGAGTATGGAATGAGCAATAACTGTTCATACTCAAATTGACGGTTTTAGGTAAACGTCGGGATGGGTTTTCCTTGTTCGGCGGAAAAGGAAACCCCAGGCAGCTCAGGGTAACTCTTGCATAGGAGGGTGTGACCGATCACTCTTGAGTTGGTCAACCTTACCCTTATGGCATCCGACGTTTTGAGTTCCAGTTCTAATAGGAAATGGAGACCCCTGGAGTTCAAGGATGACGATCACGTCCTTATATGGGTCTCACCTCGACGAGGTTTACAGAGATGTGGCCAAGGCGGCAAGTTATCTCTGAGGTTCAACGGACCATTCTAGGTCCTCAGCTGGGTAGGCGGGGTGGTTTACCTCTTGACCCATCCACCTCAGTTGCACCAGGTGCACGACGACTTCCACGTATCTCAACTGAGGAGATACGTGCTCGACCCTTCGCATATCATCGACCATGAGGAGCTGGACGATGGTGATGAGGTGTTTTTCACAGAGGTTCCTGTGGGGATCGAGGATCGACAGGAGCAGATCCTAGGAGGACGGTCGATTCCTCTTTTGCACTTTATTTGGTAGCACAGGAACCTCTAGGTGAGCACATGGCAGTAGAAGGCTCAGATACGTGCTCAGTACCGCCTTTGTTTCCCTAAGTTTGTGGTAAAACATTACGGGGATGTTAAGCCCTGTGGTGGGAGTAATGTAAAGACCCATAAATTCCAAGGAATTTTTTTTTCTTAATTTTCTTTGGAATTTTACATGAACGCAGTTTCTGACGGTGCCTGATTCCGAGGCTCGGTGTGCCGGGAATCAATTTCCGAAGTTTGGCTCTGGTACGTTCAGTGAACGGACGAGCGGGTTTTTCTAACTTTTGAACCGGTGCCCGGAATCGAATTCTGAGGGCACCGATGAAATCGCAGCGCCGATATTCGCTTAGAAACACCTCTTCCGGAGTTGTGTTTGCTCGGGTGTGGTTTTTAATTTTTGGGCTTAAAGTTAAGAAATAAAATAATTTTACGACAACTTTATTTTATTTCATTTAAGCCACTTGAAAGCCACTTGAAGCCACATAAAAGTGGCTTAAACTGAGTTGAACCGGATAGGGTACTATCCAAAATATCCTACGCTCTTGGTTGGATATTTGTGAGGTGGGTCCCGCACGAGCCCCACCGTTTCTTTTCTTCTAAATAATGCACCTGCGAAATCCCGTCATTATGAAAGTCAACTGACGCGTTTTCGTAATTTCTTAACGCACCAATTAATTGGGTGGTTTTCTTCGTTGAATTAATTGGGCGGTTTATTTCGTAAATTAAATGAGATGTTTCTTTCGTTGAAATAATTCTACGAATTAATGGTTCGTTTCTTATCTTTTGAAATTCAAATGTTTAGTTGTGTAAATAAAATAAGGATAAAGCTTATTTTATCTTGGGTTGGTCTCCTTTGCCACCTTGAGAGATTTTGAGGAGTTCTCTCCATCTTCTTCAACCTTGACGAAGAACAAGAAGAACACTTATGCTCCAACGAAGAACGCCGCTTCTCTTCTTCGTAGCCGGTGTGTTTCCGAAGATCGACGACGCCGCTTCTTCGATCTTCTTCCCGTGTCAATGAAAGGAGACACCATTTCCTCCTCGGACTATCTCCGTCAGCTTATGAAGCTTCTCCAGCGACGTAGATCTTCGGACGCACCTCGACGTCAACGGAAACGACGTTCGATTTCCGCAACGCCTGACCTCCGCAACGCTAGTCTTCCGCGGCATGATTGGTGTGCTCCGCACATGAATCCGAGGTAGGGGATTGTTGATATTTTATTTATTTATTTTCCATTCTTGATTATAGAATGTCGAACTTAGAGGATAAAGGATTAAATGTTATTGTCTAATGAGAGGGGGGCCCGGACCGCACCAACATGGCCGAAACCCCCTCCTATGTTCATAATTGTTTCCTTGCGGATGGAACGGGATGGCGTGGTGCCATCGCACCACGCGGGAATCGCACGACAATTATTGCGCAGCGCCGTCGCGCCACGCCATTGAAGGAAATCCAAGAATGTGATGTCGTCGCGTCGCGTCGAAGAAATTCAAAGGCGTCGTGGCCGGAGCGGGGCCGCGGCGGAGGGAAGCGATGTCGTCGCATCGCACCGGACGTCATAGGCTGCGGTCGGTTCCGGGCCGTGGCGTAGCAAGATGACCGGCGGCCGGCACCTGGCCACCGGTGTTGGCGAAGGAAGGACCGGCCGTCGCCGGTCCTTGCTGGCGAAACCGACCGGCCAGTGCGGGCCGGCCGGACAGTGGTGACCGAGGGAATTAATTTCCCCTGGCCGGGTCCCAAAAGCGGCCCCAATTAAGGGGACGTGGTTCTCAAAGGGGGGCTTTGCCCCCCGCGCGTGGCACCCGAACGACGCCCAGGCCGCACCGCCGTGCCGGTCCGCGCCACCGCGCCGCCGGCCGGGCCGGGTCGTCAGGCCGGGTCGCCTCCCGGGGCGGGTCGACTCGGTTCGGCCGACCCAGGGGAGGGGGGTTGGGCCGGGTCGGCCCGGGCCCAGACCCCCCCAGTTTCGGACCACTTTCGGTCAAATGCCCGTATCTTGGCTACAGGCCTCCAAACGACTCGCCGTCAGCGGCAACACGATCCATAGATCAAGACGGTCATTTCGGTATACTATACTCAAGGTGCACCTTCCTTTTTGGGAGCCTACATGGTTAAAACTCCATAGTTATGTGTACTTGGCCTAGAGTAGTGATCAGGATGGGTGATCTCCTGGGAAGTTTCCCAGGGTGGGTGTGAGACGGAAAGGCCAATAACTAACAGACCAGGCGTCTGATTGACGCGCCGTCTGTTTCCTTGAATTCCTCTTGATGAGACGGATCTTTTGGCAAACTCTGCCCCGAGGTTTGGACGCAGGTGGAGTACGGTGGGGTTGGTTTTGACTGAAAAACCAACCGGGCCCCTGGAACGAAAAAGCCAATAACTCTCAGACCGGGCGTCCGATTGACGCGACGTCTATTGCGTTGAGTTCCTGTTGACGATGCGAAACTTTTGGCATCCTCCGCCCGAGAATTGGATGCAGATGGATAGTGGCCGGGTTGAATCGCACCGAAATCCAACCGGGCCCCTAGAACGGAAAAATTGATATCTTTCAGACCAGACGTCCGTTTGATGAACCGTCAGCGGCGTTGGCGAGCACGTTGAGTAATGGTCCCTATGAGTATACCCTATGGGAGTTCGGCGTACAGTTGAGATACGGCCGGGTTGGTTCACTCACGAAACCAATCGGGCCCCTGGGACTAAAAGGCTAATAACTCACAGACCGGGCGTCCGATTGACGCGCCGTCTATTGCGTTGAGACCCCTATGACGAGGCGGTCCTTTGAGATACTTTTTCGTGTAACTTTGAGATACTTGGAGTATCGACTTGTAGCTCATGGAGCGGACCCTCCCGGAGACGAGTTTACGGAGTACGGAGACCGTGTAGTCGGCAGAGACCTAAAGACAGCTTGTCCGATTAGATTCGGAGTGACTTACGTTGCCCAGTGGGGAGAACTAATTTGTGAGGTGGCAGACCCACAGCGGAGGAGCACTACTATGTGAGGTGGTAGACCCATGGTACTTGACAGGAGGAGTACCTCTGTAGGCTATGCGGGGGGAGCACTACTGTGTTTGAGTGGCAGACCCCGGTGGGAAGCACTACTGTGTGAGGTGGCAGGCCCGCGGTACTCGACAGGAGGAGTACCTTAGCAGTCTTAGGTTAGTGAGAAGTACCTCAGAGTTGTGACATGACCACTGTACACTCCAGAGACGGAGCTCTTCAGCAGTTACGGTTTCGATAAATGAAAATCCTGGTTTGAGCTGAGACTTTTGACCTTTGTGTTTACCTCATGATTGAGATGGGTCACTTGATAACTTACGTATATGTATGGGCATATACCTGGGTAGCGGTTATCCGTTGATTTCACAATCCTTGTGTTTCCTCATGATTGAGATGGGTTACTTGATAACTTAGGTATATATATGGGCATATATCTAAGTAGAGGTTATCTGTTGAGATCTTCTTGTGGTTATCCTTGTTGGTTTAGTGAGACCCTGAGGGTTTCGGGGTCCCTACTGAGTATCTTTATACTCACCCCTGCACGGGCTATGCCCGCACCTCGTTGTGTTGGTTGCAGACGACGGGCAGTGCTGACGGAGGTCGAGTGTTCGAGGACTGGACGGTACCCGGAGGTGGACTACACGACGAGTCGGTACCCGGAGGTGGACTACACGGCGAGTCCGTACCCGGAGGTGGACTACGCGACGAGACGACTCAAAGAGGAGGTTGATGGATGAGAGCGTGGAGGAGGCTATCTGTACCTACCCTTCAGGTAGGACCCGAGGTGGACGACCCAGGAGCTGCTTCCCTCTTCCAGCTGTTTGTCTTTTTTGTTCAGTTGTATTTGTACTTTCTTTTGGGTGTGTATTCTGGCCCATTTACTTTTCATCTTTTCTTTTGTAGTTAGTGTTTTGTTTCCGCTTGTACTCTGTGGTGCTTGTTTTCTTTTATAAAGGAAATTCCTTCCCAGTTATCAGGATTTTACGCCTTTGGTGCTAGTCGCCAGCCCCTGGCCTATGGAAGGCAGGCTTGGGGTAGTCACGGCACGTGCCCCGAGGACGGCTCGTGGCATGGAATGGTCTTAGATAATTAGGAACATATTCCTTACTTCTGTTTCAGAACTCCATCATGTGATCTGGTATGATCAGAATTATATTATTCATAAAAAATAATCATTTAATCAAAATGATTTTTAGATGAAGATCCTCATTTCCATACGTGAATCTTCCTTGATTCGAAAGATACATTTCCACAATATTGTTCATCACTTTGGTATCCTAGAACATCAAATGAATAAAGCAATTATATTTATTTGCATCATAATCTAGAGGTGTTATGGAGAGACCCCTACTTTTATGGATCAAAATCAATATTTATGGCACCAATAAGGGAAATATGGGACCTCTAGGGAGTGGTTCTGTTTTTAGGAATCAGCTTGGTCAGATACTTGGATGATTCATGGGTAAATGTGTCATTTCCACCTACAATTAAGCTCACATTCTTGGTTTGATACATGTAATTTTCATTTCCATGATCTTTTGTTGGAAAAACCATTGGATTAAAAGTGACTCAAAGACCTTCGTTCAAGTGATTTGGAATGGAATTACACATATTTCTTGGGAAATTACCAACCGTTGGATGGAATACACCTATTCACTTACTGATCTTAACAATATCATCACACATGTTTTTCAAGAAGAAAACTTGGTTGCATATGATCTGGCCAACATTGGAGTAACTCAAGACACTATCTAGTTCGAAGGCCTTCTTCCATCCCAAATTTCCTTTCATGAAATAGATTATAATATGATCCCATATTTTACACTCTTTATTTTTTAATAATAATTGAGATTTTGTTATTTTAGGCCAAGGAATCACCATTAAAAAAATATATTTAATTTGTTTCAGTGATTCAATACAATATATCAAATTTATTAAATAGTTCTTTTATATTAATTATGAATGAGTCAAAATATTTTATATGACATATATGGTAATGAAATATATCATATAATGATAAATTGAAAATCATTCCACAATGAAAAATGTGATTGATCAAATAAATTCTACTTCTATTATTACTACACTATGAGTTTTTAGAAAATGTTCTAGCATCATTTCATGCTGTGGTATTCCATTTTACAATAAAATATCTCATAGATAAAAGAATTCATGGATCCTAAATCAAATAACACATTAGTGAATTTTGAACAAATTATTAATGTACCAGAAAAAATTTCTTTTGAAGGTCTAAAAACATACATACTAGTACCAATTTTTTCATCACTTTTCTATTTTAGGTATTTATGATTCCCAACTTCAGTAACTATAATAATATACGAACTAGAAAAACAACCCAACTCCATGAAACTAAAAAATCTCACTTATATATGGATATCTATTTATTAGTACAAGTCATATTAGAACTCCATTCATTTTAGTTATGAGTTAAACGAATAAGATTACAACACTAGTAACACAAACATGATCATGTAAACATTACATAAAATTTCATTTTCCACTTTTTAATATTTGGTGATTACCTCAAAATTTCTTGGCTGACTTATTCCCCATTTCATTCCATCTTTAATATTTAATTTATTTATTAACACAATGTAAGTAAGGATATGATAAATTCATATGAAAATTCTTATAAAAACAACTAAAACTTCTTCATAACAAATAAATTATTGAGATACAAACACCATCTATAATCATAGTTTTAAATCTATGTAAATAACTAAATTTTACTCTAATTTTCTCAAAAAAATTTCAACAAATACAAAAGCATAAATATAAAATTTTCCATGTTAGTAAAAAATATTAATTATATTATTTTTTCAACACCATAAATTTTTATTCCATTTTCATGAAAATAAATTTAATAAAAATACTAATCATTAACAATATCATTCTAGACTATTCACTCCATGGAACAAATCTTATAATTTTTTCATGGTATTATAAATTAGTTACCATCATTGATTATCTTAATATCAAAGGCGGTAAATAGTAATAGTTACCTCTTTATGTTATATAATTCAAAATACATATAATATCATTTTTTAGTAACAAATCCATCCATTAGCTTTCACTTTGTCTAAAGATCCACTAAACACTAGAGGGTTCTGTTTAATGAAATACTCCGAAATAGACGTGATTCTTTATTAAGTATGTGTTATATCTCGTTTATTTGGGAACTAATCCTAGAATATGCTAGTAGAGTCAACTATACACAAAAATTATTAGTTTCAACCCTTTATTGTTATAGATTTTATTTGTTTAATTTAATTTAATGTCTTGTTTCTTGGGACAACCTATTTTCATTAAAATAATTATTAATTACATGATTTATAAATACATTTAAACCATGTTACTATTTTTTTAATTTTTTCATTTATATGGTTATAAAATTAGTTAATATTATTGAATAAAAATTAGGAACTTTTACATAGTATACAATTATTCTTAAAAATATAGATTTATATTTACACCCATGTCTTATTCAAGACACATAAAAATCATTTTTGATGATGCAAATTTTTTTAAATCTCATCCTTTCTAAAATTTATACTCATAATTAGATACGATGATAAATATTTGGAAATTTTTTATGAGTAAAAAAATGCTTGGTATGTAATATACAAAATATAAAGGAACATTAATCATGTGAAATACATGAAATCCCATTATAACATTTACCTTTCTCAAAATATTTCATTGTGCACATAATTACATAATGTCCCTATGGAAAAATTAAAATTTTATCTATAAACATTATTGAACCCATTATCATGTATTTGATAAACCATGAAGGCATCTTGTTCTTTGTGGGATCACAGGAAAAACTAACATTTAACAAAAAAATCACATTCATGCTTTTCATATATCTTGAAATCAAACTATTTATATAAAATCCATATTTTAACCATTTTTTTTTAATTTGTATCATCATATTCATATCCCTAATTAACTTATATTTAGACCCTATGATTATAATTTATATCTAATTTATTCAATAGTTGATAAGAACCATCACAGAATACCATAGAAACCAAATACACAAGCCCATCATGAAAATAACCTATAGATAACTCTTGATCCCTAATGGTTGGTGACCAACATCTGAAATAATAAATGAAACAAAAGGTAATTATTTTATGGGTTAAAATAGTGGATGAAAATATAGAAAGTTAGTATGTTATATACAATACTGATAAAAGTTCCATAAAAATGGGTATTATTGTACCCATAAAGATACATTATCACAAGTAACTATGTCATTTAAGATAAAACTAAATGATAGAACCATGAATGAAGTGGATCACATATGTACTTTCCACCCCCTTCGATCTCGGTCCTATGGATCATGAAAATACACCACCTCTAAGTGGTGCATTTACTTTACTCGAACAAGACACATGATAATCTACAAACAACCTAAAAAATGGTTGGGTGTGAGATATAAACCCTAGTATGTTTTCACTAACTGTTCCATTATCAATTTCAAAAACAGGTAATCCAATAGTGATTTTAATTAATACAAAAAACATGCATTGAATGGAACAAGGATATTTAAAAAACATTATTTAATGTTACAAATATATATGTTATATCAAAATGATTTCATATTAACATTTTATATGAAATAATTTATATAAATTATATGGAATGAAAACAATATCTTTAAATATATGGAATAGAATAATAAAATTATTTATATCACTACACCATGTGTCCATACCGATGGTACATTATTTTTATGGTAATATGATCCTCACGCTACTCAACCAATCTTCTTGGCTCAATGTGTGCACTTGTCCCATGACTCAGGTCATTGGAATTTAAATCATAATTGTGTATATAAACATGTTATAATATATTTAATTCTATGATGTAATCGTCAATCCAATTATAGGGGGTAACATGATAGAATTAATATCAATATTACCAGTAACAACCCAGTCTACATTTGTTTCATTCAATCATGAAACCAAACATACAAAAATCAATCACATTATATCAATTTTAAAAATACAATTGTGAACTATCTATTTTCAACATGCCAATTCATTTGAAAAACACAATCATAGGACTTCAATAAAAATAATGGATTTTCAAAAATAATTTCCATTTAATCCAAATTTTGCAATGGTGGAATATGATTTCACTAAATGAATTCTATGATAAGATAACTATTTTTAAAATTATACCAAAAATAAAATAATCCCAAAATGGGGTTTTAGTTTACAACAACATTTCTTATAAATCATTCATCAAATCTAAATTAATTAATAGAATAAAATATAAATTTTAAATTCAATTAGAATAGTAAATGAAAAAAGGTTTCAATTATCTGGATGATATATTATGAAACCACCATCCATTAATTTGAGATATAATGATTCAACTTTCAATAAATGAATGATAACAATAATTGGAAGGTTCCTAATACCAAGTAAGAATATAAACATTCACTGACCACAAAAACCAAGATCCAATCCATTATCATCCTTAGAATTGATTACACACAATGGAATGAATAAGAAAATGAAGATAAATCCAAAATAATAGTGATCACTTAATGTAAAGGAATCAAAATCATCTATTGGAAAATTGATCTAAGAAGAATTGTGTTTATAAGAGTGGAAACACCTATAGAAATAATTCAAGAGACAAAATATTAAATGATATCTTAACATGTTAATGTATACATAAAAAATTTCATAGGAAAGATAATTCTATAAAAACATAGTCCATGTATTAGCTCCCATAGTCACAGGAAATAATGTATGAAAATATTCAAACCACTATGGAACATTCTTAAACCATGACATAAAAAACCATAACAAACAAACTATTAAAACATGCTACAAATCTAACCTAGATCCACTTCACCTAGGGTAACTCTAAAATAGATAAAATGTACTTCCCCACAAACATGACCAAATGGGTTTTATGATTGAAATTATCCATCAAGAGCTCCAAATTTTGACCCGATGTCCATAGTGTTGCTATGAAAAATAGGAAATTAAACATATAATGAGGACATGAGTTCCTTTATGCCACATTTAGGTGGTCCTTGTAGAATTGGAAAAACCATTCCAGATTCAATTCATAATGACACAAATAAAAAAAATTATACTTGGAATCATTTATCCCTAGGCACACATACATCCCTTAATATTAGGTCTTTATCTCCAATAGAAGCTCTCCATACCGAAAAATACTGAACCACACTCAAAATATAAAGGGAAAATGATGTACCATTTATAATGTAATTAATAAAAGGAAAGGGGTTATTATAATATCTCAAACATAAAAATACTCTATCACAATAAAGATCACCCCGAAGACACACTATAAAATAGACGAGTCCACTGCTCTATCATTAATTCCTCACACACCCTTTCCACATGAGAATAGAAAATAATTTCATAACATAAGAACCAAAGGTAACTTATTTCCATGATGTACCCATGTCATAGAGTTAATAATCCATGATGGATTCTTATTCATAGTAAAATTAGGATCATGATTTTGATCAGACTATCTAAGAACATGATAAGGGTCAGAACGATACTTCTAAAGCATTGATACATGAAAAAAATAGCAGGTTTAATTAAAATATAATAGATTCTATTAATAGTAGGATAATTTCCCCACTTGCTGAATAATATTTAAAGGACCCACAATCCCATGTTCATGATTTCCCATGTATTTCAAGGATTCAATTACCCGTCCAAGGTGAAGCTCTAAACAACCTATTAATCAAGAAAAGACTCGAATTATTTCAAATAAAACAGAGGATTTATAAAATCTATGGTAAAACAAAATACTCTAATGATTCAACTAAATCCCCACCGTCTTCTCTCAAACCATACATGATCAAAACAATGAATTGTAAAAAACCTATAATGAAAACAGAATGAGATGTATATGATTATAAATATAAGTCCTAAAAAGAATATATTATAATAAATTATGATAAATGATAATAAAAAACTCAACCACCCCTAAATGGATATACAATGCTATTTTAAGGACATTAATGTCAGGATATATAATGATATAAAAATATGTATTGATCAAAATTTATAGATATCAATATTAAAATTATATGTCCTTATAAAACATATTATAGATCACTATGAACCCTGGAAGTCAATCCAAAATGTGATTTAAATTAAGGATCCCTATTAGATAGTATTGCATAAAGAAATCTATATGACATGAAAATATCATACACAAAGAGATACCCCAATTTAGCAACTTATTTTATATCTTGAATGGGGATAAAGTGAGATGATCTTGTTAGCATATTGATCAAAACTAAAACATTATTATTTTTGGTGGTATATAGAATCCCAAAAAAAATGAATATATAAATATCATACTACTTCCATGTCAACATAGGAAGAGGATGATGTAAACTCAAAGGTATTAGGTTCTTGGATATTAACCTATTGGTATATAAATATGATATAAAAAATCTATGTTGTCTCATCTCAAACCTAGATACTAGAATCATCACTACGTGTCATAGAACATATTTTTTGTAACATTGTGTACCACCCATTGATAACTATGTAAATCAGCTATCACATCATTACTCCTAGCCAAGGTAACCCAGAAATAACTATAGAAAAAATATACCCACATTAGAGAAAGAAAAATTGGCGATGAAACCCCAACCCTAGAGATTTTCCCAAAAAATGGTGAATTAATCCCCATGATTCCACTATTGAAGAATAATCTCATCGAGAGATGTGGTAATCTACAAACTTGTGAAAATAAAACATCAATCTCATATTCATAGACTCCCATGTGCAACTTTGAAAAGAGATCCAAACAATTATACTATTCTAATGATTTTTTATGGAATGGGTCATGTATTTATTTCTCAATGAACCACCAACAACATTCACATCATACTGGGTATAGGAAATATCGAAATAAAATGTAAATATGTACTATGCCCAAAAAATATAAAAGAGATTTAAATATATTTCAGGGAAGATATAAATCGTACTCTTATGGTCGGACTAGATAGTCCACATTTTTACAACAAGTTAATTCCCCTGCTCTAAAAGAATGCACCACCAATTATTTTTCTCTTTGATGGCTAATATAGTTCTTGTCATATGGAATAATTTTTTTAAAACCATAGGCAACCACATGATCTCTATACATAAGCACACAACTGTAAACCACAATTGATGGATTGTAAAATATCACAAATCCTTACCCATGATTTAGAAGGATAATATTGGTATATAAATCAAATGTAATTTCACCCCAAATATTTATATCAGAAATTATTCCATCCATAAAAATATAACTTTCTTTTGAGTGATATTGGTCATCAGAGAGACCATCATTTATTATTCATTATCAAACATATGTTAATATTCCACTAAAAAAAGAGGATCCAAATCATTAAAACATTATAGGGTTTCTATGATTTAATAATTGATTTAAAATTATTATAAACAAATTAAATAACATGATCTATGGAATATTTACCAAATAATTTAAATTATTATTTTTTGAAATTACATTTATATAGTTAGTGTAATGTCAATGATTCATAATAATCTATAAAACATTTATCGAATAACAAACATGGTCCACCTTTCTCTCTGAATAAAATGGCATGTCATCCAAAAAGACTGATATGAATGTGTAATAATATTAATGAAATATTCTTTTAAATGAAGACAATATAGTTGTAGTAGCATTGGATAGACTAAATTTCAGTACAACATACTCATAATGGACATACCTACTCATAAAGGTTGTCATCATAATGTTTGATTCTTTTATTCTCAACTGGTGAAAACCAGATAAATGATATGTATTTTAAAACTACTATGAAAAATTTATATAGTCAAATATATACTCAATAAATGGTAATATAAATTAATTCATTACCATAACTCGATTGAGTTTCCAATAATCAACTCAACGGTGAAGTGCTCAATTAGTTTTCATTGAATAGAGAACAGGTTCAACCCATCGTGACACACTCAATAATATAAAACCTATATATAGAATATCATCTAACATATATATCAAATATTTTATCATGGTTGTTTCCATATTGAATAAAGTAATATACATTGGTCGAGTACAAAATGCTACATTAATTGAAAGAGACACATATTTAACAGATGTAAAATAGATAAGTGGAATGATTTTTTCTGTAAACATGTCAAAATAGAGAGTGATGTCATTATTCAATGTTGAAATCTATAATTAGAAATAAAAAACTAATACATAATTACCCAAATCCATGAAAGGAGGTATATATTTACTCATGATCAGTCCCCATTCTCCCTAAAAACACTACACTACCCATAATGTGATGTTATGGAAGACCATTGATGATAACAATCAATATAATCCCTCTGGAAAATCATCCAATTCAACCCAAAAATGATGTCATGTGATTTCATGTAGATAATAATAAACTTATTGGTAAGAAAAATCATTGATAAAGTGAATACATAAGAAAAAGATTGAATATTCTTCACTCTTTTCATTTCACATGGAATAGTAATCTAAAAAACATAAGACACAATATTTGAATGAATACATATGAAATTAATAAAATATGTTGATTTAATCGACTGTGATGCACCAGTATCAAATAATGTAGTCACAAAATCTAAAAATATAGTCATGGTACATCTCAATGTTGTTAAAGAACCATTAGATTCGTCTGGAGACTCTGACACAATGTGAAGAAGCTTTAATTTAGATGTTGATGGTTGGATCCCCTTTATTTGTAATGTTTCTCAATTCACAATAGTAATTATTGTGATTATATCCCATTCCACTATATATAGTATAAATTAAATGGAAAAATATTTTATTAGTAGCCTGAGCGACCACATAATATATAGATCTTTGGTGAATCGGTTATAAATATCTTATATTCCACACCTTTGAACACTAGAACAATGTCAAAATACTGCTTTTAGTAATAGTAGGAGGTCTATATGAAATATACAATCTCAAAACATTATGAATCTCAGAATGATCTAAATTTCCCCTAACTGAAATCAAAGAACATCCACTAAGTGAAATAAGAACTCATGTTCACTTGGATGTACCAGATAAGTCATGGTTAACCATCTATTCTCAATTTAACACATTATAATTTTATGTGAAATTAAACATGAAAAAAATGATATAATATTAGATTGATGATCTATCTAAAATTTTAGATCCTTCACCTTCTCATGTGTCACATCATTGGGTGAAAAATAAAGGAGCCCACCAAAATAGTTCACATACAATGTCATAGTCATTTCACCCTACAATATGTTAAGAATCACGAAGGATTTACCAAAAACCATATATTCTGGATAAACTAATTAGATAAAAGAATATTTAAAACATTCCATTCTAGGATTTTATTCTTCTTCTCCTACACCATTGAATCCCAATATCTCCTTCTAGGTCCTTCCATCTTCATGTTAGTGCATTTCATATTAATCATATCAAGTGTTTCCAAGGATTGAAAAGTATGTTGATATTTTAAAACAATCCTTATCCTCTTGATGATCATTGGATCCTTGCAAAAGTAGTGGATTTATATGTATTAATAGTGGAGCACTATCGCTTGATTCATATCATTGAGGTTCCACTACTATATCTAGAATGTTAATGGTGGAAGGCACGTATCCTTAATCATGGACAACATGAACCACTATCCTAACTAAATTGTTTCCATATTTCATCATTACATTCGTTCAATAGTATATTCAACCATATCCTTAGTGGTATGATTCTAAAAAATCATTAGAAAAAATTAAACATAAATAATGAATCTTAGATCCTAAACTAAATATATGTTCAACGATAGAAAATCCATCCGGTTAGTAAAAGGCTATAATATAGAGAAAAAGATTCCTTAAGACACCATTACAAAAAAATACCATGGAAGCTTAATGAATTTTTCGATGAGAGCATGATAGTAAATCCCATGAAACAACATCCCCAGTCACATCAATCTTATATATTATCTACTAGGAAAATCCAACTATATACTAACATTATGGAATAATGGACATCCCACTCATCTCATAGAACATTGTCATGAACCTTCCTAGATTACATTGAAACCATGATACCTGAACTGACACTAAAATTTATATAATGGTGTTCCCTATCCCCATGGGTTGTTGACCACGACCAAAAAACAAACATCAAACATGATGGAATTACTTATTATCATAAATCAATATAAGATTACATCACATGTTATTATTATGAAAAATCCAAATGTTTATGTACTTGAAAAAAAAAATGAAAACAATAACCCAAATGATACATCATCATAATTCACCACATCATCCTATATAGAACTCAAAAAAATCATGGTGGTAAGTGGATCACATCTCGACCATTAAAATTCATCATGGTCCCAATGATATGGATCATCCACAACATCAATGTTTCACCTTTCTTTTGCTCGATCATTATAACTATCATTATCTTTATTTCATATTTTAATATTAATTATGACAGAAAATATAATCGTATACATCTCAGTTGATCAGGAGGTCTAGTGTCATTGGGGTTGTGGAACATTACATAACAACATAATACGTGAAATACGAAATTATTTTTGAACACATATTTGACATGGAAAAAATCCTTTATACATAAAATTTAATGGGATATCCTGAGGCCACACATAATAATGGGGTGAGATATAAATCCCAGTATGGGAATAAAAATAAAATAACTTTAGTATAAAAATACATAATAGGAATTTCCTATAAAGGGAGCATAAAACTAAAATGAATCTTAAGGCATGATATAGCATGATAATCTTATCATGGTAAATGTGGAAACAATATAAAACATGTCATCATCAACCAAAGTAAAATCTAAACCAACAATATTTCCTGCTGGAAAAAAGTAACTTAATGGAATAAGGTAATCCTCTATCAGAAAATGAAGTATCATGATGCCAACCATTACCAAATTAATTGGAGAAATATCAGTGAACACCCTTCATAAACATTTCAATATCATGCTTATGTTTTCCACAAAGACCATATAAGATAGATTAATTCAAAATAATAAATTGATTCTATAAACTAGAAATGTTGAATACATACTTGAGAGATCCCAATAAATATATTTATGTTCATAAAGTTGAATACCATTGGTAGAGAAATTAGTTTGGTATTAACTATAATATTATTTTTTCCATGGTAAATCAGGGATCAATTTGGGCAACATGGTGACGTGATATCGAAATTCAGAAAATGTGTTAATGGAGAGAAAATGGTCTCTCATAATTTAAGCATGAGATGGATAGTAACATGGTCATGTATGTATAATCCCCAAAATATGTAATTGGAAATAGAAGGTGAAATATAACAAGAAATATTGAAGAAAAAGGAGGAAGCAAAAGAACCAATTAAATTTTTTCCATGGTAGCTAGTGTACGTAAAATTTATTAGGAGGATTAAATGAGAGATAAAGAAAATATTATAAATTATACATAATATAAATTTTAAATGTGATTGTTTTGAATATATCACAATATATGAAACAGGAAATTAAAAGGAAATATGAAAAAATTATGTGCTTGACTAAAAGTGGAGATAGAGAATCCCTTACATGTATGTGTGACTCAAAATTCTTAGGAGAGGCTTCTTGGGAGCATTGAGGATCCTAGGTAAGACTCTAGGTAGTAGATATAAGTGTTGGGATGTGCGTAATAGTGGTTGATTGTAGTAAAATTATATATTTTTAGGGATTATATTGAGAAGGAGGTGGGTTATATTATTTTTTTGGTTTTGTACAATAAAAAAATATATATTAAAATCCACATACTATCCAATGGGTTTTCCAAAGATTTATAGAAAAGGAAGGTGGATTAGATTCTTTTATAAGGCCATGTGCTGATGTTTTTAAAATATTGTCTATGATTATGTGGAGATGAGTAACAATTTAAAAAAAATGATTTTAAAATCATAAATTATAATTCATGTTTCGGAGGATTCACTAAGGCTTTATAAAATAAATAAAATGAATATAAAATTTCATTATTTTATATGAAAACACATATATTATTCTGATGATAAGTTTTATATTATTTATTACATCACTATTGGTCCATTATAATGTCATAAAACACATCATATATTTATACGATGTTAAATTTCATCAGAAAAAATTTTTTGTCTCTAAAAATTGTGAAAAATTCAACATTTTATAATTTCAATTTCTCGATTTAGAAAATAATATTCATGTTATCTAAATAATTTTCTAAATATGATAACAATAACATCTAAAATAAAAAAACTCGCATTTATTTGAAATGTTGGGTTTTAATAATAACAGTATTTGATACATAATAAAAATTTCATTTCACTTCATATAAATTATTTTATCATTTATATTTTAAAAAAGTAATTTAAAGATAATATATTATGATAATATTTTTTAACAAAATCTACTGATTTATCAAAAATGATATCCTAATTTATTTTTATTATTAACCAAAAATAATATTTGTTCTTTACAAATCATTTACCATGTAAGAATAATAGGATGAAAATATATTCATTATTCTAAGAAATGTACACAATCTTATTTCTAGGATCTTGGTAAATATACCTTTATTACAATAGATTATTCTCTATGTTTAATGTTTGTGATGATTGGGATTTCATGTTTTCATTTGATGATCATGGTGTTAGTCATGATCTTGATGATCTTAAACTTCTATCATAAATAGTTCTGATCATGATTATGTTCTATGATCACGACATGGGATTGGACTTATAAATAGCCTATAAATTCTATCTCCCCATGAATCTCGAATACCTGGGATTTATATCAAACAATACTACTGGTTGAAATGATTACTAACTTTTCCTTGGTTAAATGAATTTTGTAAAACTGTATATTTATACTCGTCATGTGATCACTCTTCAATATCTATATTTTCAATTATAAAGATACTTAATGGGATTTTAAATATAATTGGAAATAATAAAACTAAATTATTGCATGTTTTTTCTATATCCATATGAAATTTCGTTAAATCAAAAGAATGGAAATTTTATTCATAGCTGTTTCAGTCATTTTAACCTTCATCTGATGAGAAAAGTTTCACATAAAATTTAATTTTCCCTCACTAAAATAAATGAGGGTAACTCTGCTTCATCCCTTCATATTGTTCCCACATTTCTTTTTCAAAAATATTTTTTGACCAGAACACTTTTACATGGGTAATTGTTATTTTTTGTAGAAAATTGTCACTATGATCGTTGATCATCAAAGTTGTCCCCTTATTTGAAGGGTAATTCTCCATTGGTACTATCTCTGGATTGAGTATATGTGATTGGTCTGGTATGTTCTTTATTAATAGGGACAAATTGAATAAATTTGGTACTTGAGATAGGTTTGAGGGAGTTCTAGTCGATAGCCTAATTCTCTAATTAAATCATGGATCTAAAAAAACAATGTACCTTGAACTGATATTTCAATTCATCTCAAATTGCATCACCCTATTCCACGGAGATATATGAGGAATACAATTTCTTCATCATCTTACTCAATATCTAAATGATGATTCTCATCATAACACTTGTGTCAACACAGGGTAGCATTGATGTGTTCTTGGATGTTCCTATCCTCTTCCATCATTTCATCATCCATTTCTGGACCAATATGATTTCATTCCAAATATTCATCCTAACAAGATGGTGTTCAACACCACAACCCATAAAGGGATTCATAGCTATTCATTTGGATTATCTCATGAATACAATTTTTTTAAGAGAAATACTATAATGTAATATGTTTCTGCTATCATACATTGATGTACCTTGATAATTCTATCAACAAGTCATCAACAGTTTAGATCATCTACACAGATCCGACATCTGTTTTTGGGTGATTATCTGTACTAATGTTTATCTCATAGTTTTGAATATGATAAAGTCTTTTCCCCAAAAGAAAGTTGAATCCTAAACTAGGTCTGCCACAGTCGATAGTAAAACTTATTTAATCCTTTCCACTCCTCTGCTGTATATAAGTGATAGTTGATCTAATGATAAATCCATTATAATTACATTGAAATTTTTAGTCTTTATAAGATGATCCACAACAACCCATATGGCATTATTTCCATTGGATTTATTTGGAATTTCGGTGAAACATCTCATAGGGATGCTTTCCAATTTCCATGTTGGTACGGGTTATGGTTGCATATTCCCCTTAAACTTAATCCTTTCAGGATTAACCTGCTAACATACCAAACACTTTGATTTATATTATGTCGTATCCTTTTTCATGTTATCCCGAAAATAGTGCTCTTAGAGATCTTGAAAAATATTTGTGATTGGTAATTGAATGGGTAAATTCGAACTATGACTATTATCCCAAACATCATTCATCAACTCATCATTCTATGGAACACATAGTCTTGACAAAAATCACAAAATTACTTTTTCATTAACATTGATCTCCAAGGATTCCCATTTTATAATAGTTTCCTCTTTCTTTTGAAATCCCTAATTATATTTTTGATCATCATTTTTCCCTTCCAAATTAGATGATTTTGCATTAATTTTTTAAATGATTGATGATGGTCCATTATATTTGAATTTGATGACCATCATCTTCAATTCTAAGACTATTAGGCCATTCTCAATTTTCATCAATAATAGAATTTGTGGGTCCTTTTTACATAGAAAATCCACTACGTTGTTCAATTTCCTAAAATGATAGTGGATTGAGTAGTACTAATAATTGATGAGATATAACCATAAATTTTTTTCTCAAATTAATATAATCTTTGTTAATATATTTCAGTTAAATTTTTTATCCATATATATTTCACACTTCTCCCCAAATAGATAATGTTGTCAATTTTTACTTAAAAATTCCATAACCACTAACTGCATATCATGAATGTGATGGTTTTTTTTAATGTTTTTTCAATTACCACAAGTCTTAAGAAATGAATTTTTCATTTTTCATTCAAACTCTCCCAATCCCTATACTTATTCATCACATAAAATTTCAAAAATATCCCCACAGATTTGTAGTGTAATCATAGGGGCAGCGATAGTCCACCTTTTCAAATCCACGAATCATTATTCAAAGTCGTTATTTTATTAAAATTAGACCAACTTCAATGTTATCATGGTAAGAGGGTTCAAAATGGAGATAATTTTCTCACAAACCGAAAATAATATCTTGCTAACCCAAAAAAGCTATGGATATCAGTCTTAGTTGTTGGCCTCATTCATCCCCAAATTTAATTTGTATTGGAAGGATCCACACATATCCCATTTGTGTGATGATATACCAAAATAATGAGAAATCATTATACCATATCCCATATTGTTGTACTCATTATTGAGATTATCCTTTCCCAGGGACTGTAGCACCATTCCCAAATTATCCTAATGCACCTCCTTGGTTTTGTAGTATATTAAAAAATAGTCTAAAACGACAACCGCAATTTTTTTGAGGAAATATCTAATTAATCTATTCATAATTTTAAAAATTATTTATGAGGAATCATTGAGTTCTAGTAGAATATCATTGATCTTATAATTCCCACACCTTTTACAAAAAATCAGTCCTAGATATTGTAACACCTGAGACTTTTATGTTATATAAATCACCAAAGGAATCTTTTTCTACACACTAGCTTGACTTAATTTACACGCAATCGCGACCTTCCTCGATAGCTTGCGTTGTACGCAATACCGAGTTTCACTAAACAACGATATGCTATTAAAATATTATTAAAACTAGCCGTTATGAATAGTAATAACCACTTTTTGAAATTTTATAAATTTTATTTTTCAAAATGGACTTCATTTTTGGATTCAGAATACCGAAATTAGCCTAGGGTGAAATTTTGGTATTTTTCTGAAAACATTCAATTTTTGATGAATAGTGAAACCACTAAGTGGTAGTTTAAATACTGAATTTTTGCATAAAACATAATATTACCGCTTCTGTGAACGGAATTTCGAAAATCCGAGAGACATGGTTGATATCAGTAAGCAAAATGTGGTTCAATGAGATAAAAATAATTTTTTTGGTGAATAGTAACATTTTACTTTTTTTTACCGCGGTTAATAGTAAATAGGGTAACTAAGGGTAAATATGATATTACTATTACCCTAACACATGTCCTATTTCTATTGGATAAGTGTAATTCGACCAAAAACAATCTTATGAATATAATATGACCTTTTAGGTCCACTTGGATTAGATTATGACATTTAATATTATTTTATTTAATGAATAGTTAAAATAGTTAAAATCAAAGTTTAACAACTGAAACATTTTTAATATGGAATTATACATAAGATAAATTAGACTATAAATATTCATTAGAAAGATAAAAGGATTTCCTACATAATTATATTTTATTTATAATTTTTATACTTTAAATAAATTAATTTATTTATGACACAACGATGATGCAGTAATTACCATTTTAAGGAAATGTTAACATAATTAATGTTATAAATGCTAAAATAAATGTAATTTGAGACCTTTTATATATTCCACTAATTTTCTAGGTTACTATGATATATTAGTGTTGATTTAATCAACTTGGTTCGAACATATAATTCTTTTATGACTTTCACAAAAATCATATATCAAATAGTGTCAAAATTGACACAAAATAGTTTTTAAATCAAATATTATATTATTAATTGTTATCTTATTCCTAAAAATATAAAGATTGGACAAATGACTTAGATAAGGATATATATATTAATAATAAAACAACTTGGGGTTTGTTTGGCATGTTATAGTAAGTGTATTAACCATATAGTGTAAGAAAACAAAAAGTCACGGTAAAAGTTAAATTATTTAACTTAGAGTTAAATCTAATTGATAAGGTTAAAATAATAACCTAAACTTGTCTAAATCATATTGGTTGATATGATTTCGACCCATACCCACTTTACCTTCGAAATAATACCCTTTGGAACCATTATAAACCGATTTTGACTTTAATATAAAATAATATTTTGAGATATTCCTAAGGTGCCCCTCTCCTCCCTTATAAACGGGCACCTCCTCCCCCTCCTCCTCACACCAATTTGAGCACTCAAGCTCGGCCAACCCCTGACAAAATCCCTTCTACACTTCCCTAGAATAATCCTAGAGGTCCTGGTCTTCTTCAAAGACCAGTCATAGTTCCCTAAGTGTAGGATTCAAAGAGGCGTTTCAAAGAAGAGGTAATATCTGTTACCGATCTTTTCAATTTCTTTCTTCTTAAACTTCTTCTTCTTTATTTGTTTCATGATAAAGTAATAACATCAGTATTACTTACATACTGATACTTTATTATAAATATTAAACAACCCTAATTTACCTTCTATCTATCCTACGGAAAAATGAAATCACCGCGTGTGCGTACGTACGGAATACCGTCTCCACGCCGTGGTGTAATCTATTTTCCACCATCACCTTACAAGGATGGGTATAATGGTGTAATTTGTAACTATATATGATTATTATAAAGTGATATTGATACTAAAATAGTATAAATACACTTAAATAC
Source organism: Viscum album (assembly GCA_963277665.1). Lineage (NCBI taxonomy): Eukaryota > Viridiplantae > Streptophyta > Magnoliopsida > Santalales > Viscaceae > Viscum > Viscum album. The sequence continues at coordinate 437,507,865 of OY728161.1, forward strand.
AATTCCACGATCATGGGAACAATATCATCGCTTGTGCGTACGTACGGAATACCGTCTCCACGATGTGATGCGACTCGTTCTACATGATCATCATTACATAGTAATTATATAAATGAATTGAATGAATAAATATGATATATGTTACACTAATACCATTATGGATATAAGGTATCTATAACCATAAAAGAAGAATAAGAATAAATTCGGCAAAACACGCATAAGAACAAAAGGCAATAAAGACCCGAGTAACAAGTAACAATGAAATATTACTAATAAGAAGCTAAGAATATGACCATATATGATATAATATCAATATGTATGATTCTGGAATAAGTCAATAACATTATTTAAACCATTATACAGGAGCTTCAGACATGTACAAAGCAAATCGGACCTAAGGTAAGGGAAATATCACAATCTCATTTTTATCCGAGATTGTTTATACTTTGGTATTTACTAGGGTGTATTTTATCATCCACATCCATGTTTCCTCAATATGTAATATTATTCCCATTCACCTAAAATTTTTTAAATCCTATTTTACCCTTCGGTGAGTTTTTAGTAAAAGATATGAAAGGAATCTTTTTGTCGTTTTTCGTACGAGGTACTTTTTGACTTTTCCGACAAAAGTACGAGAAGAACGTTTTTTTAACTTATACGGCATGAATGGATTTTTAAAGAATTATTTCAAAGAATCTTCCTTTACAAGTTTTCAAGTTTATTTTTAATCAACTTCTTTTAGTTTAAAATTGTATGACATGTTAAGAAAGGAAAAGTGTTTTTGAAGTAGAAAGGATATTTTCCTCAAGAATAAAGTTCAAGTGTTTTATCAAAATTATTTTCCATCTATGATAATGAAGGGTTCTGTTTTTATCCCTATTATTACATTGATTTGATTAGGTTGTGATGGAATTATTTTTATGAATTCCTTTATCGTATATGAATTGTTTTAGATGTCATGATGTTTCAAGAATCCCATTTTTGTTACATGTGTTATGCGATGATGTATGATTTATGATTATGTGGCACACATAAGAAAGGATTCATTATAAGATGGGTGGGACCTATATCTCCCTCCAATGCATTGGGTAAAATTTATATCTCATGAGATAGACATGGATGGAACGGAAGGTTATTTCGGTTCAGTGATACAGGACTGAAACAAGGAGTGAACTCGGTTCAGAAATGGACTTTGTCCGCTAAGATAGTCTTGGCAATGAGTCATGACTAACAAGAAATGATTTTCCATGATTATGTGTGCATTCCACAAAGTTTCAAGTTTTATTTTATGATTATGGGGATCTCATTTTCACTTCTATGATTTATTTCATGTTAAGATATTATGATCTCTTTTGCAGGTTATGATTTTCAAAAAGATATGATATGATTTTTATTTCCTTTATTTGCCCTTGATGAGCATTTGAGCTCACCCTTTTTTGTATGTTTTATTTTCCCCAGGTCAGGAAGATGGATATTAAGTAGAATATGCTAAAAGGGACCCTAGATATGATGAAATAAATGGGAGACACTGTAGAAGATTTATGAACCAGATGTTTATGTTTCCCAGTTTCTAAAGACACTATACCTATACGGTCCTTTGTGGTTTTGTCATATGTTGTAATAAGTGTGCTTCAATTTTGATGTATTAACAATGTATGTAAAGTATGGGTCGTTATAGTTTGTATCAGAGGAAAGGTATAGTCAACCTTTGGAAACTAGGATGTGAAAGCCTTAGTAAGAACCCTAAGGATAAGTCTAAGCATAGAACACAATCTTAGTGTTTTAGAAATGGCAATGAATAACCTAGGATATGACCTTAAGCGTGAAAATTTTATTCTTGAATTATGTGGTTTTCCTATCATAATTAGTGTTGCTCACACTATTCCTCTTGGTTTTAGTCAATGGCTGGAACCCGAAGGAACCGTGTTAATGCGGAATGCGACGGGCAATGAAATGATTGTCCCCCTGAGCAACCAAACATTATGGGAGCTGGAATGCAAAATTTTGTAGACATGCTCACACAACTTTCTCAAGCTATGAATCATACAGGACTTCCAAACGAACAAAGGAAGGAGCAACATTCTGTTGAATCCTTCATGAGACAGTGTCTACCTTCTTTCAGCGGGTCTACTGATCCATTAGTTGCTGAACAATGGATTAGTAGTACTGAAAAGATATTTTCAGTTCTTCAATATTCTGAACATGATAAAGTCATCCTAGCGGTGTATAGTTTGGAAGAAGATGCTGATCAATGGTGGAATCTTATTAAGAATACGAGGCAAAGGGATGAAATTGAGTCCATGGAATGGGAAGAGTTCAAGAACTTATTTTTCAATAAGTACTTCTCTCGTATTCTCCGAACAAAGATGGAGAAAGAGTTTATTGAACTGATGCAAAGGGATGATGAATCTGTTGGTACCTATGAAAAAAATTTTACAAGACATGCATGGTATGCTTCTGGTATTATTATCCAACCTGAGAGTAAGATCCATCGATTCTTTAGTGGCATAAAACCAAGTCTTCGAAGGGCGTTATCCATAAGGGACTTCAATAGCTACGAGGAAATCGTTCGATGTGCTCTCAAAGTCGAGATGGAGATTGGAGTAACCCATCAGTCATATGGGTTTGATAAGAAGAGGAAAATGGAATTCAAAGGAAAATCTAAAGAGCACACTGAAAAGAAGATGAGATTTCCCTTATGCTCAATGTGTGGAAAGTAACATTGAGGGAGTTGTCTTAAAGGGACAAGTAAATGTTTCAAATGTGGAAAGGAAGGTCATCGGGAATTTGAATGCCGCGATGATGGGACGAAGATGTCTAATGATGCATACAAAGGAAGGGATACACAGAATGAACCTACTACACTTCAATGTTTCAAGTGCAAGGAGATGGGGCATTATGCCAATCAATGCCCAAATCCATGGGTTGATGATGAAGGTCGACGTCAACAAACTCTAAAGGCTAAAGACAAAGGAAAGTCACATGCAATTTCTATCAGCGATGTGGTGTACGATACCGAAGTGGTGAAAGGTACACTTACCATCCACTCTAAAGTAGAAAATGTTTTATTTGATTCTGGATCCACCCACTCATTTATTTCTGAAGAATTTTCTAAGGGTATCACCGTATTACCTCAACAATTAGATGTTGAGTTAGCTGTGACAACACCTAATGGGACATCAATCGCATCAAAAGTTTATAATTCTGCTCTGATCGAAGTTTGTTGGAAAGTTCTTCCTGCAAATCTGGTGATCCTTCCTTTAGTGGAATTCGATGTGATTCTTGGCATGGATTGGATTTCTTTATATGGAGCTCATATCAATTTCCAAAGAAGGGAAGTCACATTTCATATTCTAGATCAATCTATGATCGTCTATCAATGCAAGGATTAACATAACCTTCCAGTGGAAATGTCTTCCATCTTATGGGTCTTGATTCCACTAAATGAAGGATATTTATCTCAAATGGTTGGTGAGAAACTCACGATTAAGAATATTCCCATCTTACGGGAGTTTGATGATGTCTTTCCAGAGGAATTACCGGGTCTTCCACCAAATCGTGAAGTTGAGTTTTTAATAGAACTCATACCGGGTTCTTTGCCTATTTCAAAGACACCTTATAGAATGGACCCAATTGAGTTGCAGGAATTGAAGAAGCAACTCCAAGAAAATCTTGATAAGGGATTCATACGCCCTAGTGCGTCACCTTGGAGAGCACCTGCTCTATTTGTTAAGAAGAAAGATGGATCAATGAGACTCTGCATTGATTATCGAGAACTTAACAAGATCACCATCAAGAACAAATATCCTCTCCCACACATTGATGACTTATTTGACCAACTACGCGGAGCTCAATACTTTTCCAAGATTGATCGTCGTTCCGGGTATCATCAATTAAGGTTCAAAACGGAGGATATACCAAAGACGGCTTTCCGTACAAGGTATGGACACTATGAAATTATAGTGATGCCATTTGGTCTTACTAATGCCCCTGCTATCTTCATGGATCTAATGAATAGAGTCTTTAGAGACTATCTTGATCAATTTGTGTTAGTCTTTATAGATGCTATTCTTGTCTATTCAAAGATCAAGGAAGAGCATGAAGATCAATTGAGAATTATATTGAAGACCCTGAGAAAGGAGAAGATTTATGCCAAATTTACCAAGTGTGAATTTTCTCTTCAAAAAGTTTCATTTTTTGGTCACATAATCTCAAAAGAGGGGATATCTGTGGATCCAGCAAAAACAGAGGTTATCGAAAGATGGTCGAGACCAACAACATTATCTGAGATCCGAATTTTTCTTGGTTTGGCTGGATATTATCGACGTTTTGTAAAATATTTTTCATGATTATCTAACCCACTCACCAAGTTGACTCGGAAAGGAGTTAAGTTTGTCTGGACAGAGGAATGTGAAGAGAAATTTAAGGAGTTGAAAAGAAGGTTATCCAGTAGACCTGTGCTCACACTGCCTTGTAGTGGAGAAAGGTTTGTGATCTACAGTGATGCATCCAAGAAGGTATTGGGGTGTGTTCTTATGAAAAATGATATGGTGATAGCTTATGCCTCACGAAAGTTGAAAATCCATGAGCAAAATTACCCAACACATGATTTGGAGTTAGCTGTGGTAATCTCTGCATTAAAGATTTGGAGGAATTACCTTTATGGTGAAAGGTGTGATATTTATAATGATCGTAAAAGTTTAAAGTATATTTTCACACAAAAGGAGCTGAATATGCGTCAAAGAAGATGGTTGGAGCTGATTAATGATTATGACTGCTCAATCCATTACCACCCTGGGAAAGCAAACAAGGTGGCAGATGCATTAAGTCGACAAGACCATGCTAGTTTATCCATAATGAGGATCACAAAAGATCCAATATTTATGGATTTACAAAGGATGGATCTTGGAATTATAATGGAAGGGGAAAAATCTTATCTTTCTCAAATGAATGTTCAACCATCTATACATGTGAAGATTAAAGAGGCACAAAAAGAAGATTTCGAGTTACAAAAGAAGGTGAAAATGTTCCTGAATTCAACCTTGATTGTGATGGGATAATAAAGTTCAGGAATCAGGATTGTGTTCCTCCCATCCCCGAATTAAAGAAGGAGCTGCTGGATGAGGCTCATAGTTCTTCATTCTCTATTCATCCTGGAAGCACGAAGATGTATAGGGACCTGAAAGAGTACTTCTGTTGGGATGGCATGAAAAGAGATATTGCTGAATATATTTCTCGATGCTTGGTTTGTCAACAAGTTAAAGCTGAGAGACAGAAGTCTAAGGAGATGTTACAACCATTACCCATACCCGAATGGAAATGGGAAAACATCACTATGGACTTTGTCACAGGACTTCCTAAAACATCCAAAGGGAATAATGCTATCTGGGTGATAGTTGATTGTCTTACAAAGTCTGCACACTTCATTGCTATTAGAGAGGATTTCTCTCTAGATCAGCTTGCCAGGATATATGTAAAGGAAGTGGTAAGATTTCATGGAGTACCACTTTCTATTATATCTGATCAGGATACGAGATTTACCTCGAAGTTCTGGCGAAGTCTTCAGCATACTCTGGATACATAGTTGAGTTTCAGCACTGCTTATCATCCTTAGACAGACGGTCAGTCTGAAAGAACAATTCAAACCCTAGAAGATATGTTGAGAGCTTGCTCTATGGATTTCAAAGGAGGTTGGGATCAACACCTACCTTTGGTGGAATTTTCATATAATAATATCTTTCACTCCAGTATTCAGATGGCTCCTTATGAATCTCTCTATGGAAAGAAATGCAGGGCTCCAACTTGCTGGGATGAAGTTGGGGGAAGAAAGCTATTAGGACCTGATCTCGTTGATGAAATGGCAGAAAAGGTCAGATCTATTCAACAACAGATAAGAGAAGCTCAGAGTCGATAGACAAGTTATGCCGAAAGCCGAAGAAAAGACCTAGAGTTTGAAGTGGGTGGTAAAGTGTTCTTGCGAATATCTCCTTGGAAGAGGGTTATGAGATTTGGAAAGAAGGGGAAGTTGAGCCCTAGATATATCGGTCCATTCGAAATACTGGATCATGTTGGGAAGGTAGCTTACCAATTGGCGCTTCCACCGAATCTCTCTCTAGTTCACGATGTGTTCCATGTATCTCTCCTGAGAATGTACATACCTGATCCTTCACATATACTCAGCTTAGAAGTCGTACTGCTGGAGCAAGATCTTTCTTATGAAGAACAACCGATAGAGATTCTGGATCGTAGCGAAAAATTTCTACGAAACAAGACCACTCGATTGGTGAATGTTTTATGGAGGAACCACCAATTAGAAGAAGCTACATGGGAGCTTGAGGATATGATGAGGGAGAGGTATCCTCATCTGTTTGTTACAAAGTGACGAATTTCGAGGGAGAAATTCATTTTAAGGGGGGTAGAATGTAACACCCGAGACTTTTATGTTATATAAATCATCAAAGGAATATTTTTCTACACACTATCTTGACTTACTTTACACGCAATCGCGACCTTCCTCGATAGCTTGCATTGTACGCAATACCGAGTTTCACTAAACAACGATATGCTATTAAAATATTATTAAAACTAGCCGTTATGAATAGTAATAACCACTTTTTGAAATTTTATAAATTTTATTTTTTAAAATGGACTTCATTTTTGGATTTGGAATACCAAAATTAGCCTAGGGTAAAATTTTGGTATTTTTCTGAAAACTTTCAATTTTTGATTAATAGTGAAACCACTAAGTGGTAGGTTAAAAACTGAATTTTTGCATAAAACTTAATTTTACCACTTCTGTGAATGTAATTTTGAAAATCCGAGAGCCATGGTTGATATCAGTAAGTATAATGTGGTTCAATGAGATAAAAATAAATTTTTGGTGAATAGTAACTTTTTACTTTTTTTTTACCGCGGTTAATAGTAAATAGGGTAACTAAGGGTAAATATGATATTACTATTACCCTAACACATGTCCTTATTATATTGGATGAGTGTAATTCGACCAAAAAAACCTTATGAATATAATATGACCATTTAGGTCCACTTGCATTAGATTATGACATTTAAAATTATTTTATTTAATGAATAGTTAAAATAGTTAAAATCAAAGTTTAATAACTAAAAAAATTTTAATATGGGGTTATACATAAGATAAATTCAACTATAAATATTCATTAGAAAGATAAAAAGATTTCCTACATAATGATATTTTATTTATAATTTTTATACTTTAAATAAATTAATTTAATTATGACACAACGATGATGCAGTAATTACCCTTTTAAGGAAATGTTAACATAATTGATGTTATAAATGCTCAATTAAATGTAATTTGAGATTTTTTATGAATTCCACTAATTTTATAGGTTACTATGATATATTAGTGTTGATTTAATCAACTTGGTTCGAACATATAATTCTGTTATGACTTTCACAAAAATCATATATCAAATAGTGTCAAAATTGACACAAAATAGTTTTTAAATCAAATATTATATTATTAAATGTTATTTTATTCCTAAAAATCTATGGATCGGCCAAATGACTTAGATAAGGATATATATATTAATAATAAAACAACTTGGTGTTCGTTTGTCATGTTATAGTATGTGTATTAACCATATAGTGTAAGAAAACAAAATGTCACGGTAAAAGTTAAATTATTTAACTTAGAGTTAAATATAATTGATAAGGTTAAAATAATAACCTAAACTTGTCTAAATACTATTTGTTGATAGGATTTCGACCCATCCCCACTTTAACTTCGAAATATGACCCTTTGGAACCATTATAAATCGATTTTGACTTTAATATAAAATAATATTTTGAGATATTACTAAGGTGCCCCTCTCCTCCCTTATAAAAGGGCACCTCCTCCCCCTCCTCCTCACACCAATTTGAGCATTCAATCTCGGCCACACCCTTCCAAAATCCCTTCTCCACTTCCCTAGAATAATCCTAGAGGTCCTGTTCTTCTTCAAAGACCAATATTAGTTCCTTAAGTGGAGGATTCAAAGAGGCGTTTCAAAGAAGAGGTAATATCCATTACCGATCTTTTCAATTTCTTTCTTCTTCAACTTCTTCTTCTTTAGTTGTTTCATGATAAAGTAATAACATCAGTATTAATTACATACTGATATGTTATTATAAATAAGAAACAACCCTAATTCACCTTCTATCCATCCTACGGAAAAATGAAATCACCGCGCGTGCGTACGTACGGAATACCGTCTCCACGCCGTGGTGTAATCTATTTTCCACCATCACTTTAAAAGGTTGGGTATAATGGTGTAATGAGTAACTATATATGATTATCATAAAGTTATATTGATACTGTAATAGTATAAATACACATAAATACAATTCCACGATCATGGGAACAATATCATCGCTCGTGCGTACGTACGGAATACCATCTACACGATGTGATGCGACTCGTTCTACATGATCATCATTACATAGTAATTATATAAATGAATTGAATGAATAAATATGATATATGTTACAGTAATACCATTCTGGATATAAGTTATCTATAACCATAAAATAAGAATAAGAATTTATTCGGCAAAACACGCGTAAGAACAAAAGGCAATAAAGACCCGAGTAACAAGTAACAATGAAATATTACTAATAAGAAGCTAAGAATATGACCATATATGATATCATATCAATATGTATGATTCTGGAATAAGTCAATAACATTATTTAAACCATTATACAGGATCTTTGGACACGTACAAAGCAAATCGAAACTAAGGTAAGGGAAATATCACAATCTCATTTTTATCCGAGATTGTTTATACTTTGGTATTTACTGGGGTGTATTTTATCATCCACATCCATGTTTCCTCAATATGTAATATTATTTTCATTCACCTAAAATTTTTTAAATCCTATTTTACCCTTCAGTGAGTTTTTAGTAAAAGATATGAAAGGAATCTTCTTGTCGTTTTTCGTACGTGGTACTTTTTGACTTTTCTGACAAAAGTACGAGAAGAATGTTTTTTTAACTTATACGGCATGAATGGATTTTTAAAAAATTATTTCAAGAAGATTCCTTTACAAGTTTTCATGTTTATTTTTAATCAACTTTTTTTAGTTTAAAATTTTATGACATGTTAAGAAAGGAAAAGTGTTTTTGAAGTAGAAAGGATATTTTCCTCAAGAATAATGTTCAAGTGTTTTATCAAAATTATTTTCCATCTAAGAAAATAAAGGGTTCTATTTTTATCCCTATTATCACATTGATTTGATTATGTTGTGATGGAATTATTTTTATGAATTCCTTTATCGTATATGAATTGTTTTATGATGTCATGATTTTTGAAGAATCCCATTTTTGTTACATGTGTTATGCGATGATGTATGATTTATGATTATGTGGCACACATAAGAAAGGATTCATTATAAGATTGGTGGGACCTATATCTCCCTCCAATGCATTGGGTAAATATTTATATCTCATTAGATAGACATGGCTGGAACGGAAGGTTATTTCGGTTCAGTGATACATGACTGAAACGAGGAGTGAACTCGGTTCAGAAATGGACTTTGTCCGCTAAGATAGTCTTGGAAATGAGTCATGACTAACAAGAAATTATTTTCCATGATTATGTGTTCATGCCAGAAAGTTTCAAGTTTTATGTTATGATTATGGGGATCTCATTTTCACTTCTATGATTTATTCCATGTTAGGATATTATGATCTCTTTTGCAGGTTATGATTTTCAAAAAGATATGATATGATTTTTATTTCCTTTATTTGCCCTTTCTAAGCATTTGAGCTCACCCTTTTTTGTATGTTTTATTTTACCCAGGTCAGGAAGATGGATATTAAGTAGAATATGCTAAAAGGGACCCTAGATATGATGAAATAAATGAGAGACACTGTAGAAGATTTATGAACCAATTGTTTATGATTCCCAGTTTCTAAAGACACTATACCTATACAGTCCTTTGTGGTTTTGTCATATGTTGTAATAAGCGTGCTTCAATTTTGAAGTATTAACAATGTATGTAAAGTATGGGTCGTTATAGATATATCCTCTTTATTCTAACATATATGGTATTATCCTGAAAGAATATTCACTTTATATAAGTATTATGAACCACATAAGTCATTAACCAAGTCATTATTTCATATAAAGGATATTTTTTCATTATAATGATTTTTTTTATTTCAAGATAATCAATGAAAAGGCGCATTGACTAATCCTTTTTCATGACGAATAAGATTAGTGTACCCCATGTTGATGGACATGGTCATATAAACACATTATTCGGACTACCCTATAGTTGTTTATTCTATTCCTCAATTTTCACAATAGAAATTATACATGGAATCATGGATATTGGAAACATTAAAATAATATGATTGAAAAAAATTCAGCATCCTTGCTCGGACAAAGACCAGGAAATTTATTAGGAAACACATCACCAAATTTACTGACAATAAGCTTGTATTCAAGGATGGTTTGTTCTATAGAATCAATCATTTGAGCTATATAATCTTACTCGTAGGTATATAATATCCATTTTTGAGATGATGGTGTGAACTAATATTTCAACTCATCCACTCACTTGTATAGAATCAGGGGTCAATTCTCCATATAGATTGGGCTTTACCTCTTGCCAAAAGTTATGTTGGTTCTAAGTAGGGAAAACCAATCGATGCCCATAATTGCATCTATTTGAAACAAGGGATGTAAAAAAATGGTTATTGGGATGTTAATCACACAAATAATTACATGGTAAGAGTTATATATGTGGGATGTAATAATTTCCCAAATTTCCAATTTCACTAACATCTCTACTTCCATTAATTGTGGTGTTGTTTGGATTATTCTACTAAACATGTTTGAAAAAATAGAATGCATAGAACCATAATAATAATAATATAAGTTCACTATTATTTAATGAATAACTAGAGTACCTATCACCACATCATTTTTGGGATTCACTTCAGCGGTAGTGATGAAAAAATCTCCTCTCTACTGCCTTGGAGGTTGTTCGTTGCCTCTGAAAACCATTGTATTCGTAAACTAGTTCACAATGTGACCGTGTTCGTTGATGTTGATGTAGTGATCCATGCATTTAGAGTATTATAGAGCATTACATTCCCCTGTCACATAGGTGGATTTATAATTTTTTAATTATCAAAATTGTTACTTTATCTTCCATAACTAGAGCACTTCCTTGTTCCCCATAGTAAATTTCCAGTGGGTTTCTTTACATATGTTTGATAAGTGGGGTGATAAAATTTCACAGAAATATTAGATTTTTCCATAAGACAACCATAATTAAACTCCAATTTCTAATTTTTATCCATGTGATTCCCCTATGATTCAATGATCAGAAGTTTATCTTTGAAGGAAAATCATTAAAATTTATCATAGCTATAAATGTTATGGATTATATGGATTTTTATAGACATGGATTTTCCACACCAGTAAATCTCCAAACCATCCATTTGAGGGTTCACAAAAAAACTAGATACATATCTTTAATTTCTTGTGATTTTTTATTTTACTCCCCAATAGATTCATCATACTTTCTCATGAGTACAAGGAAATATCATTCCATGAAAAGAAGGAGGGTCTGTGGAAAATATGTATCAATAAAAAATTTCAATAATTATAAAAACTATATTTCTTGTACCTATTCCTCAGGAATTTTATTGTTGGTAAATTTCAACCACTGATTAACATATCCCCCTTATGATAAAAATATAGATGCAAATTCTCTTGTTTTTTTAACAATAAATGATGGATAAGATATTTTAAATGGATTTGATCCATTGAAACATAATTAAAGGATCAAATAATCAATTGAATTTAGGAGGCATTTGTCACATGAAGCTCTCGACTGAAGGTTTCACTCTATTAGGGGGTTGGGTTCTCCTTCAGGTCATGGTTTCTATAACGATCATGAGTTAACTAGGATATTATCATGAAAATTTTTTCAATTTCCACTCTCATTAGGTTGGGCATCTCATTGTAAAAATCCACCCACTACCATTCAATGTGTTTGTTATCATTATTCCTACTATTTCTAGCCATTATATAGAACAAAAAAAAATTAGGAAATAGAATCATAAAAAATTAATCAAATAAGGGGGTATCTAATGACATTTAAGGGTCAAATTATAAAATACATATATCTCCTTAACATATTAGTTTCTAGTATTTAGTCTATGTATTCCATGATCTATATCGTACCATATACACATATGTGCATTTTTTCATTGAATTTACCAAATCAATTACCCCAATAGTATCAAACCATGTGTGTATAATTCCAGTATATTGGAACCATTTTTCCCTGAGTTTATCTCAGAACGCCTTGTAGGAGTTGTTACTCCTATGTACATCGATTCCATAACCACGTCCACTTGTTATATCATGATAGGGATTTTTTCCCTTAAAAAACCGTTTACTATATACATACAAAATTAGGGATGTATTACTACAGATAGTCTTATCCCTAATGATTTTTACTCGGGTTTTGTAGTCCTAATCCAAAAACTAACTAAACATATCCTTTTTACCAACTATAACAATCATTGTCTTTATTTTATATTTAAATATTATTTATTACATAAAATTACACGTAATACAACTCTAATGATGGGAGATATAGTATATTTTGTATTTGGGAACATTATATAACATCTTAAAACATGAAATTAAAAATCTTTGTTTAAAAATTCATTGACATGACTTAATAATTCCATCGTACTTAACAATGATTGGGATAACATGAGGACGTACATAATAATTCAGCGATCTATAATATCTATCATGGGAATAAAAATAGCATAATATGAGGATAAGAAATACCTATTAGAGAAGGTAAAACAATACATCATAAATGGAACTTGAATAAATAGTCATGATATTAAAGATAATCATTACATGTGAACTGTGGCGAGAACATAAAACAGTAAGTCAAAAACATACGGAAATTCTAAGTGGCCAAGTATTTGTGTTAGGCCATAGCCTCATAATGGAATCATGTAAAACCCCATCTGAATATGACATATGATGATACTAAACATTACACAATGGATTGGAGAACTATCAAGGTTCACCTATCATAAACACTCCAATATCTTTCTTAAGTGTTTTACATAGATCCTATAACACATATTAATTATATATCATAATTGATCTTTTAAATAATATCAATTTAGTTATCCAATTATGATAATTTTATGAATTTTAAATCATTAAATAAAATATTATTTATTAAAAAGCATCATTAATGTAATTTTGGAGACTATTTATTTTATTTGATATTAAATAAAACAAAAAAATATTTAATTCCAATATAATCCACTATAGTTTAATTATAATTTTTAATTTATCTATATATTTTTTCAAAATCAATATTTATTTCAAATTAAAATTTTTATTATATTTATAAAATAATTTATTATAATTTTCTATTTACTAGATAAAATGTGTCTCAATATTACACAATCTTTTAAGGTAATTATTTCTCCATTTAAAATTTGATATAATATATCAATGAAAAAAATAAACTTATAGATCAAATGAATATTTTTTCACTGAACATATGTAATATCTATCTGTATCATAAAAAATAATAGACATTTAAATATGAAATGTAATATTTTTGTCTTAATATATCAATTTAATATAATAAAGTTAAAAATAATTCCCATATTGAAAAAATGCCATATATTCAAATTTGGGAAGATTATGGTTGAAATATACTCAACCAAAAAAATTAATATAAGTGTTTGGATAACATTTGTTACCTTAGGAAATTATTATTACCCATTATTATTCCATTTTACACTTGTGATATGAAAAAAAATTACTATGGCTATTTTTCAAAATTTCATCAAATAAAAATAAAATAGTTATAGAATCTGGATCGGTTGATTCCATATATGGAATATAATTTTCTATACTGAACTATTATAAATTTAGGAATTTAATTATAAATTAAACCCAAAAAACATGATGAAAAACAATTTTTTAGAAAGATTCAATTATGTATGAATATTATTTTATACCATATTCGTGTATAAAATTATTCCAAGTAATAATCTTATATTATTACTATTTTTAATGAAATAATTAAAATTTAGAAATGAAAAAAATGAAATTTTACGTGGTAAATAATGTATAATAATATACAGTTTTGAGCAAAATCGTTTATTTTTCAATAATTAGTGGACAAAAATATTATTAAAAAAATATCAAAACCTAACCATTATATAATTCTATAATTCATAATTAAAAAATCATACACTTATTATCAAATATAGTTTCTAAAATATTGGAAAAATAATTAACATATTCCCTCATAACAACATATGAAAATCACTTTTGAAGAAATAAATGAATACATACAATTGAGTGATTATTTAATTAGATTTTAATTATATTGAGACATGCCATTATATATTTCATAATGCTTTTAAAACTAATCATAACAACATATTTTACTTCTAGGTTATAATTGAATTATTTAAATAATACCATTTTTCATACATTAATGCTTCATATTTCATGTTTTATATACTATCAACCATGGAATTTTTAAAATATCAAGTTATTTTACATCCCCCATCAATAAATTCGTTCTTTATTGTTTTATCATTTTTCAATAATCAAGGGTTTATCATTTGAAAATATTTTATCCAAAACCCACGTCGTAAATTTTTATAATAAAACATCCTCTTAAAAAGGGTGATTGGGAAATAAGAAGGTCATGAAAAAAATATGTTTCCTAATAGGGGAACAATAGTAGGAAGTGAATATATGAACATGGTGGATAAAAATATAACCCATGTACTAATATATAGTTATCAGGTACATTGTGAGGACGATAATAAGGAACATAAATACCTAATTTTTTTATGTTTGATATAGAATTGATTAATAAAAAATGATCTTAATAGCTTTAAATTTTCATTTAGAAATTAGTTTCATAGATTTGAAGAATTTATTTATAATACAGTCTAATAAAATAATAAAATATAAATAATAAAAATGAATAATTACACCCGCTAATAAATTTCGAAAATAAACTCTTCCTTTCTGCAAATGATTATTATTCAGACTGAATTCTTTCTACATTATGAACTAAAATTAAGTTTTAATCAAACATGGATGAATGTTAAAGTTTTATTCCAGAAAAAACAAGAAATAATAACATGAGTCAATAGTGATAAAACCTATTGGGGAGAAATATTGAAGTTATAAAGTGTCATTCATAATAAAAAAGTTTTAATCATTTCGTAGAGTCCCCATGATAGTTTGTATAGTAATGGTTTCTCTTTGTCCACACAGACTAGCAAGAGAATCGACAACATAGTTCCCTTCTCTCCATGTATATTTGTTAAGAATATTTTCATTAATATAGTTTTTTCAATACCTGATAGAGTAAAATAGATCGGAGGTGTTGTCATCATTTCTTTTGATGAAATCTAACAATCATGGATGAGTTCGATTCAACATCATTGATTGGAGGGTTGAAAATCTTGTATATTGAAATATCCATATATATATATTTTTTCTTTCCACAATGGGATTTAGAAATAACAAAAAATGAATTGAAACCCCAAAACATGGAATCTAATCTATCCATGACCAATCTTCCTCATCTCGTGTTACCATTAACACATGAACCATTGTCATTGACTTTATGATCCATCCACAGAGGAATTTATTTGACCCATAGATCATGATTAGGTTTACTGATAAATGTAGTGAAAAAAACACTGGGACGAATTTTTTTTGAGAGTAACCTAATTTCTAATGTTGTTAATCAGACCTCTGTACTCATCTATTAAATTCTTAATTTGGTTATGAAGATAATTAATATATTTATTTATTCTGAATTGTGTTTTTTTTTCTCACTTCCTTGAGGAACCAGAATCTGACCAAAAAAATATTACATTGAACATTAACATACACCCCATGATAACCAGCACGATAAATCTAGGACTCTAGATAATAGTCCATGGACTCACCCAAGATATTAATGAACTGTACGAGTTGGAAACGTTTTGACACTCCCTATTTATAATCCCCATGATTAAATAGATTCTAGATAGTCTCCTAATGAGGACTTGATAAACAATGGAAATATGAAACCCCATGTAATCCTTTTATTTTAATAGTTTCATACTTTTTAATTTCGTTGTTCCTCAACTACAAAACAATAAAGTTGTTCTTACCTTTTATTTTCTTGAACTATAGTTTTGAATCCCATTCATCCATTCCTCTATAAGAATGGAAAAAATTCGAAAAAATCCAATTGCAGAATTTCACTAGGCTCGTACCCCAGAGAGATATTATATGATTGATGTCTGAAGGAATGATTTTTTCATAAATATTATTTTGGTCTTACATCAGAATCGAATAATGGAATTCTAGATATCATGTGGCCTCTCAGAAGAAGATATAAGGATATGGGAATCCGAGAAATTTGAGAACATAACCAAACCAGTTAGTCTTCCATTGATTGATGTCACCAAAACTGATGATTTAATAATAGTTCCCTTATATTTATTCAAGTCATAAAGCATGTAACCATCAAGTCCTAAATATCATTGTGGATAGGTATTCTAATTCTTTCAATAATCCCTATATATTTAACTAATAAATTTATCCCAAATAAATGTTCCATTTAGAATTTCCCATGCCAACTTTCCATGAATCGAATGCATATATTCTTCAACATTAGTTAAACCAATATCCACATCCTTAATTAGTTTCACCATTCTATTCCAAGATACCCAATAGAATCTCCCATTTTAATGACATCCCAATGAAAATATATCATGAAATTATCCAGTATTAATATTGTTATTTCTAGGCATTAATAATTTATAGAACATGGATCACTATGGATGTAAGGTCATTATTGATGAGGATTATTCTTCCTCCGAATGAGAGTTACCTATTCTTCACGTTAAAAATTATCCCCATGATCCAATTTGTGATATCATCAAAAAGAATTGTTTTCACTACTCCATTTTAGATAGGAGAAACACTGTATAATATTTGAAGATTTTGACACTGTATTTCAGGCATTGAATAGATAACAGAGGATCATCGCCCATAGAACATGTTGGGGAATAAAATAATTATTTTCATCAGTTGATGTTCTGGCCACATAGTATTCCATATGAAGACATGATATTAGAGAAACCATTAATTAATCATTTATTGAAATTAATTAAAAAATAATATCATTGACTAAAATGAGATGTGAAATAACGCCCTTAATTAATCTTTTGATGAATGGAATGATTCTTCCATAATTTAATTTTGTATGAATATTTTGTCAACTAGCATCATGATAAATAATGAGCATAGTGGGAGAGAGGGGGGTATCCTTGTCTGACACAATGAACAGAATTATTAAATTCGATTCCATTACCCATAATAGATATTGTGATCTATGGAAAAGAACAACATCTCAAAAAGGTCATAAAACCATTCCAGGAAGCCAATAGTTCTCATAAGATCCATGTATGAATGTAAATTCATTCCTACAATTTAAGTATTTAAAAAAGACAAAATGGTGAGGTAAATTTGTAAAAAAATACATTAATACAAATCTATAATGTTCTACATAGTCTATTTCATAAATATATTACCTTTCAAATCATGAAAAATTGTTGTGACCAAATTTAAAATCCAAAATTAAAATATATTTGATAAAAAAATTATCCCCAATACCAAATAATTAATCCCATAATGTCACATATCAAACATGTGAATACATTGATAAATTATTCTCTTAAATCATACTAATACCAATAATCACAATAATACATTACTCATAGAATTATTTAATATTGGTTTTCAACTTTTTCCATTATATTTCTCCAAAAATAAAAAAAAAGATATTTATTGAAATATATTCTATAAGTCCAACAAATGTAGTAAATCCATTATTAATTACATATTCATCAATTCATTAATAATTTTTATGGTTATAAATACTATTGAATTCGAATTACCTAATCCAATATTCTGTTTATCCATTATCAAAATTAGGAACTCTACATTAGGCACAAATTATTTGTAATAAAACCCCCAACCATGTGTTTTCAATAATATATCACTTTACTATTAAATCACATGTTCATTGTTATTAGTACAATTAATAATATTATTTCAATATCATAATGATATATTAATTTAGTGAAATAATTAAATTTTTTATTATTCTGATACCTATTAATTAATTTAAAAACTATTCTATGAATTAATTTTGGAAATGTGTTTGTCTATCTATTTTTTTAATCTCTCTGTAGTGTGAAGCACACAACCATCCACATATAAGATGCTAATGATTTCAATTTATGTAAAATATTGAAAAATAATCATAAGAATAATTATTTTATTCTGGATGTGGTTTTTCATAACATAATACAATGAGAGGTTATTTAATTTCTAGAAGTATAAGTAATTTATATTTTTTAAGAAGTATGGTAACACTTTTTATTCCATACATTTTAAGACAAATGTATGGTTTCTGTACCCTATTTTATGATTTCATGTATGGGTTTAGAACTATACTTTTTGTAATATCCTACATGTGAGGATATAATGTATCATGAACAACCCTATTATTTTATAAACCAATATATTTTCAATGGAACTTTTGTGGTTTATCACTATATAATGAAACATTACGCTTGACATTGCCAAATGATGAGTTTAGAATTGTTTATTATTTATGTGTTTTTTCAATGGTCTTTATAGAATTATGTATCTCTATAAATATTATAAAATATTGTTTTACAAGGTTTTAGTATATAGGATAAATCATCCTTATTTAAAAGTGAAATAATTTTTTTTGAACGTTTTAAATTCAAACCCCTCATGACATACCATTCAATAATATTGGAGCTGTTTGACCAGATGTAGTTTGACAGTATTGTAATATACTAAGATACTATTCTTCTAAGTATATAGATTTTTATTCAACAATAATAATATGGAATTACCTATAGAGCTATACATTAGAGAACTAAATGTTTTTATTATTATATATTTGATCAACTCATCAATTCGTATTACTATATTTCATTTTTATTATTTTCCTATAGTTTGCGTATGAACTTATCATATCTACAATTTTGAGGCATAAATAGTTAATCATGTAAATGGTTTTTTCTTTACTTATATTTATAGACCGCATGTTTGATATTGGAGAGTATTCTATTTATTCCATTATTTATTTAATTTGGAATACATCTGTCAGTTTATTCTAAAACTATGAGATGAACCTATATTTTACCTCTTCAACACAATCCATTTTTCTATTCAAGTGCCAATGGATCATACACAATAATGGTGGGGTTTTAGATTCTTCAACTATGATATATATATTTTCCAATGTATAATATTCAACAATCCATGTAAAATCAATGTTTTAACGGGTTTAACAGCCCTCAATATGTTATAGAGTGTATGTGTTGTTGTTCTAGAACCATCTTTTGATCATTGAGTACATGGATATTTAATATATTTAAATATTAAACTTATTACAACATTATTTACATTTTTCTACATTAAAATTACATAATAATGCACTAGAGTATTTTTTCATTGATAAGGTCATAATAGATCCCGGATATGATGAGGTCGTTGATTATCTTAGAGAATATTATTAAATATAGTTATCCAGTTAGATGAAATACTATGATTGGAAACATAGTATACATATCTTTTGGTGGGAGTAATCATAATAAGGGGATACCTTTTCATATGAAGATCACACATTCTAATCACTATGATGGGAGAATATGAGGATAGAACCACCCGTTGGAATCCCACATGTTTTAGTGTCATAATATATTCCTATTTTTTATTGTTTGTAATGGTATGTAGATTTTAAGATTACCATTAATACTTGTCACGACTCATACACTTCTATTTACTATTGAAAACTATCATTTCATTTTTTAGCGGGAATTAGGGTATGTGGGTGTGTCATTTGTGACATATTGTTAATGGATAAGTGATGGAAGGATATTTCCCTTCCAATTATGGTTGATGATATATCTTCCATTTGATTGAAATAGAACTGTCCTAAAAAAATCCATGTCCATTGTGAAACGATGATTTTTGTTCAGGTAGTCAAGTAAATATGTATCAAGTATATAAGTTATAAAACTATCATCGAACGAACTGTATGATATACTAATATAAAGGTGTTATACTACATAATGAGAGTTCATAGGCAGATTCTTTGTTGCGACTTTATATTCTTTATTTTGAGTTCTTTGACTCGTTTCTAGATAGTATTCTTGGACATTCGATAATCCTAACAAATACAAATGAGAATGAGTCATAGGGGGTCACACAATATGTGTTCATGGTGGTATAGATTAAATTATATTTTAATTTTATTAGTTGAATACAATATATTATCATGGTCGTGGAAAACTTTTATTAATGTAAAAATGATGACATAAATTAATTAAATATTTATTTACCAGGTTGTGAATAAAATTAATTAATTTTTTAGGGAACATTTCAAGAAAATTTATTTACTATTTTGTAAAAAGGATGTTTATTTAAGATAATAAAATATTTATTTTGTTTTCCTATAAATGGAATAAGTGTTCAAACGGACTATGACCATTTATGCTGATAAATTATTTATTTGAATGTTGGTAAATAATTATTTATCTACCTGGAAAAAGTAAAAGTAATTACAAAATTATTTTAAATATGTGAAACATGATTTAATGTTTATAGATAATTTTGGAATGTTAGAACAAGAAAAATTACAATATTAATTTTATTAAGAGGAATGTGTTTTCTCTATGAGTTATGACTATATTTCTTTGATGTTACATGTTTAAATATTTATAATAAAACCCCATGATGATAAATAAATTGGAATGTATATCTTGCCAATTTTTAGTGGCATGATTATTGCTTGGAGAAACAAATTATGTCTAGACTAATCTTTTATATCCCTCTCAAGAACAAGAAACGTTCAACAACACTAATGAACATGTGATCAAGAATATTCAATGAAAGATATTCGCTTCTCCGTGGTAGAGCCCCAAGAATTATTGGTTTCAATCAAAGACCATTAGAGCACATGTGGATCACCTCTAGAAGGATTTTACATTGGATCCTTCTAATCCCAAAGAAACAGTTTTTAAGGTCCATCCCATGTGGTCAACATCATCAATAATGAAACTACCTACCATGACATTAATTTCTTAAGAAATAAATTTTATTAATTATAAACATGATTTATAAAACCCTCACTCATGGTTATGGATCATTATTATATCTTTCTAAATGCGTTATTTAAATCCATGGATACCATCTTTCATCTTCATATTAATCTGGGATAGGTCATCAATTATGGGTAAATAAAATTTTGGCCCAACCAAACTGGCATGCTTCGACTATTCCTGGATACAACAAGTGGTATCAAAGAGGGATCATCGTCACTTATAATTATATATTTATTTAATTGATTATTGACACTTTAATAATATAGTATTTAAAATAAATGCTAATCGTTCATGTAACCACGATTTTGATATCCATTCTTCCTCTTTCCTTTCTCACAGATATAACATAAACAAATATTTTTTGGAATAAATTTAATTGTATAACTCATCAAGATGTACAAATGATTATGACATTGTGACAGGATAATACACACTAATTATTTAGAGATATATGTCATGTAATCTTCCATACCATCTTATGTATTCCGGATTACACCCCATGTAGTTGTGTTCATCGCATTGGGAGTAATTCGGTAATTACTCATGTCGTGGGTATTTATTATATACGTTGTAGTTATTTATCACACCACGTGTTGAGAAGGATAGATAGGCACCCAGATACTAGATTACATGTTTTGTGGCTTGCTAGATATGGAATCTATTCCATTTCGTTCAAGGACCACACCACGTATCTCATTCATAGATAAGATGATTGGTATCATTGTATCCAAAAGAAGACACAACATGTGTCCCACTATACACACTGTGTACTATGAAATTTATGAAGTATTCTTAACAAGTCGAGTCACATGGTGTGTACATTTTATAATATGAATTAGGTAGTTCACATCATGTTGTTAGAGATACACACCCTGTACATTACCAAATAACAAATAATTATAACATTAGTGTTTCTGTAATGTTCAAAACTACATTTCATCTATAAATTCACCTATAGGTTGATACACTATGGATTAAATCATTGTTTATACCATATGTCATATGAGTAAAATAGTATACAAACATAATATGTTTTGGATAGATTCGAACATGTATTCACCATGTTACTTACAAGGTACATTTATGTTCAAGGATAAGAATCCCAAGGAAATTCATAAAATGATTATGTTAAAAAGATTGATTAGATAAAGATAATGATTAATAGATTCAAGCGCCATTTATCTTAATAAGTAAGGCTGAAAAATTGAATTCTATTTTATTTAATTGGGTAATGTGTTTTGTGTATGTGGATGATGATGAGCTAGACCAGAACATTATATGCGATCAGTTTCCATTTAACATATTTATTAAATTAAATCATTTTCTCGTCAGTCATTTATCCTCATTAATATGTAGGGAATGTGTGACCATTCATTTATTTTTGTTAACCCCATTTTACCCCTCACATTCATGTGACTACAAAAGAATATGTAATGGATGGATCACCTAATCTTGTGGATATGGTTCAATTTTGATCGAAGGAGAAACCAAACCTCGGAGATACAAATGTAGAAAAGTGGATAGCTATAAATATGAAACAAAAATTGATAATTTTGTTTCTTAAATTGGATAGGGTTTTTTTCAACTAATAGACAAAAATAACTATCATAAAATCTCTTGATCGTTCCCATTAATTTTTTTTCTATCACTTTCATGGTTTTCAATAGGTATGTGTTTCTGTGATCACATAATTAATGAATTATCAAGAATTATAGATGGGACTAATATAATATAGGTTTTTTCATAAATATTATCAATACATGGTTAATCACCTATGTAAATTACACATATTAATAACATGCATGTGATAATGCTAATAATGAAATTTAAGAATTAGAGATATAAAACCGTCAATAAAATATTATGTTAGATTATGCCTTCTGGTACATGATTAAGTGAAAGAATAAATAAAACTATGTTTTGGCCAACCCTTGTTGGGAAACATAATTTTATACTAGAAGAGCTATTAAATGGTGTTGGGTTGTCTTAATCATTTTTAATCAAGAAGAATATCACTTCCTAGACATTGTGTAAAATTGGAAGCAAGGGTTGAGGAAATCCATGTCAAGATTTCTGGATTTACAAGTCCACTCAAAACATCAATGTGATAGAAGCCTATAGCTGTAAAAGACCTACCAACCTAAAAACCTTAAAATATATTTACAAACCATTTTTCGGCTATTGTGAAGGTGAATATGAATCCTTTCCACTAGAATTTATTAGAATTTAAAAATTATTAGATTAGTGGTGAGGGCCAATGAGATCTAATTTAATAAGGGGATACATTATAAAATTAATTTGATATTTATCATTAAATGTAATCACTGATGTTCTAATAATGATATATATAAATTATTTAATTGAAAAGCTAATATTGTGCACCACACTATTTCTAGGTCCAATCCTTGATAATTGAAAAAATCCCCAGGATTAGTAACTTCTGGTAATGGTGTAGACACCATCATGTTATTATAATACACGAACAAAAAACTTATGGGATGGGGTAAGAATTACTTCATCTGCCTGCCTAAGAGGTTAGTGATTAACAGTTCTTGTTTTACGATAATCATATGAATTAATGGGTCAACAATTTGTGTTTGATGATTTCATCAATGTCTAGTGAACTCATTAAATCTCACTGATGTTCTGGATTTTTTCATACATTTTAATACATTAAATTGACATTCAAAACAAGTTTTCACCGGATAAATGCATTGTTTTCAAG
Source organism: Viscum album (assembly GCA_963277665.1). Taxonomy (NCBI): domain Eukaryota; kingdom Viridiplantae; phylum Streptophyta; class Magnoliopsida; order Santalales; family Viscaceae; genus Viscum; species Viscum album. The sequence goes on from OY728161.1 coordinate 437,531,852, forward strand.
ATAAAATGATTCAATTTAGTGATCAAGATAATTTTAAGTTATTTTTCTGCCTATGATACAAATCAGGATGTGTTAGAAGAAAAATTCAAATATACATGGCGTGTACTTAATATACATGTCGGGTATTATTTCCCTAACATGGATCGGCCTGACCAAATATTTGGGCATGTTGCTGGAAAGAGATTTCACGCTTTGTTATGACCATGTAAAAAAATGTCCAAAAACTAGTAGAAGTATTTTGTGGCCTAATATTGACATTAAATACCACGTGGAATGCATTTACAAGCCATGTACCCCCCCACCAACTAGGAACCACCATGTTCAATGTCAAGGGATTCTTAGAAGACAACCCACTAGTTGAGAAAACTGGGTCCAGTTCGTGTTGACCTAAATATACACTATTTAATTTATAGTACACACTGTGTATTATTGAATAATATAAATTGGAGGTTAGTTATCCAAATTCATGGATTGGAATGTGATAAAAAATAGAGACACTAAACTAAAGAAGAAAATGAGAGATAAGGAGGTTGGAGATAATAAAAGAGTATATGTTTTTCTGATACCTTCACGTTGATCATCAATTCATTTTTTTTGCGATGATTGATTTTAGTATCACAAGTCTATAGTCATTGTATACTCAATGTGTAGCTAAATTCCCTATGTGTTGGGGTTTTGGATGATTATGGGTTTTTTTCAATTGTTATATTGTAATCATGGTATTTATATTTCCCACATATTACCTAAAAAACGCTTTCAATATATCACTAGAAACCCCGTATCAAACCAATAATATGATTAAAAATGAACTTATAAGGAATTATGATAAATAACATTGAAGATAATTGGCTGGATCGATTGACTCAAAAGGGGTTATAATTATAAATATTAATAGCAACCAAATTCCAAACCCATCAATTAGTTTTTACTAATTCAAATGTAATTCACCAAACCAAGGGGGTTCTATTATGTCCAAAACCAAGATATATGTCATTTAAAAAAAATAAACCTCATAAGAAAGTATATTTATTAATTACCAAAAAATTTCATAGCCCTGATGCATTGTTCTCATTTTTCAGCAGAATCAAATTTTTGTGTTTTCTATTTCATCAAAGTAATTTATTGTAAAATTGAATGTTTAATTACTCTGTCATTGAATCATAAAATCATCGACTCTAAATTTTAGTAATCATCAACTTATTAATTAAAAACTAGAGAAACAAAATACAGTAACTACCTCTCCATGTCGATCGATTCCATACATATATGTTAATCGTAATAAATTTGGGTTTTTCAATTTGTCATAGTGAAATTAACACATCAGATAAAATGATACAAAATAATGGCATCGTTTCTGGAGATTTGAAGGTGAATGGAATTTTATAAAATCAAGTATGTACTAATTAAAGTGAAAAGAAAAATCAAATATTATAAAAATTCTATTCCTAATATAATTATTATTTTTATTACTTTTTTATTCCGATTTTAAGCTTGGTGTGTGTTTAGTGGTGTTTAGAAAATCATATCTACTTTGAGTAGCCGAATCGCAAATTCAAAGATCATTGATTCATCAAAAGAACTTCAACTTGTTTCAGATATCGATTAAATGATCCTAATGGGAAATTGAGAAAATATAGGTGACAACAACCAAAACACCCCCATGTAAAACATAGAGGAAGAAGTTAATGTTGGGGTACAAGCCATTGGAAGAAATTTCATGACTGGGGACAACCAGAAACAATAAATAAAAAATATGTATTAGTGGATAGAACATCCACTAGCAAGCATCATTGGGTTTATTCCATAGAACCAACAAGAGAACTAGCTCTATTTTTTCTTGGTTTTGTCCCACTACAACTCCATTAGTACCCACTAAAGAGGTATCCATACATGAATCCTAAACAAGGGCATTATTTTTCACATGACTGGATATTTTTCCATCACCTCATTATGAACTATTGTCCACTTGTCATACCCTTACAGAGTAAGGTATTCATTACATTCAAGGGGAAAATACTTGTAGTGTTAGACCACTATTCTAGGCCCACTATTTTGAGATCAAGCCACCCATCATGAATCTCATATGATGTATGTTGGAGTTTAGTGGAATATCAAGTGAAGACTCCATCATTCATCTCTCCAATTTTTTAGAGCTATGTGACACTTTTCTCTTGATTTGGGTGTCTTAAGATGATATTCTCATATCATATTCCCATTATCCTTAAGGGATGAGTCAATGGACTGACATTAATGAATACCTCAACGTTCTATGCTTATTTCGGAGGATTTGGCCCTACAATTCATTTCAAAATATTTTCCACCCTATAAGATGGAGACATTGAGGATTTAAATTCAAAAAATTATGTAGCCTGAATTTGAAATGTTGTACAAATATTGGGAGTGCTTTAAAGAAATGTTGAGGAATTACCCTCACCATAGCCTTCCATTGTGGATGAAAGTACGAAACTTCTATGGAGGTATTAGGTCAAAAAAATTGGTGTTGGATGCAGCTATAGGTGGAATAGTGATGAAGAAATCCATAGAGGGACTATTTTACTTGCTCAATGATATTCCATCTAACATCATCCAATGAAACTCTGAGATAAGTAATCAAATTAGGGGAATGAATAAAAATTATGTCACTAAATTTTGTGCATGACAACTCGATGTTGTGTCCAAGAAAAAATATGTATTGAATATGAAAAAAGAATCTCATTCTCAAGTGGTAAATCTCCCAATATTCCGTGAATGCGGTGACAATCATGTAATTGGTGAATGTACAAGGACCAATGAAGGTTCCGTAGGATGTTATGTGAGCTAAGTTTCTGAAGAAAAGGGCAAAACATGTACCCTCAATACCAAAACCCAGCTTGTAAAGATAACAAAATCATGGTTTATGTGAATCAATATCAAAATTCTCACCCCCACCCACAAAGGATAGCCGGTTATGGTAAAAACAAGTAACATAATATATATCCCAAACAATAGCAGCAATGATCCTTCCATAAATAAGGTGATCAAAACCCTTTTGTGATGCAACAACTGAGTTATCCACAACCTCTACCATATTCACTAAAACCTCAGCATGAACACCCATCCAATCTATAAGATAGGATTTATCAATTTGTAGATACTACTCAATCAAGATTTCCGAATCGGGAGGCATCTTTTAGAATCCTTAAAAATCAGATTGTGAAACTTACCAATAAACACTTTTCAAGGAAACATACTAAAATACTGGGTTACAGTGAGAAGAACCCAGGAGATTAGGAAAATATTGTAATATTAATATTTGGGAATGAGCTACCCTAGAAAATAAATGAAAATAAATGTGAGGCCCAAAATCCAACTCAATGTACACACTCTTTGGATAATGAATCCAGATTCAAGAATTCCACCTCAAGATAGGAAAAATAAAAAAAAAGATAGATTACATGGTAATGGAAAATAAATATTAGTACATTATGAGCACCCCAGAAAATATCTCCCACAAATGAAGCAAAGTAATCTGGATTAGTAGTTTGGGTTATTTATGGAGGTATTTTGGAATCATCACATTAAAAAATTTTCATAGAGGAATTATATCAAATTCCATCATATATGAAGTTCATGAAGTAAATCTTGTCAAAAAATATGTAGATGGAGGTTTTTTGAACCATCCCTCTCACTAAGGAATGATCAACTGTGGTACATCACTCTCTTCCTCCAAAACACAATTACCCAAGATGTTTTACAATACCATTCACCATCAATCTTATCAATTTGGGAAATACCATTATGACATATGTGCTAGTGTCAATCCTATTCCCAATACAGTATTTATGAAGTTGGGACTGGATGATTTACAACCTAAGTGTGTGGAACTATAGCTAGAATATCATTCAAAGAGATATCAAAAAGGGATACATGAGGATTTTCTAGTTAAAGTGAGAGGGATGATTCTTCAATCTGATTTTATCATACATGACATGGAGGAAGAGAAAGAGGATCCTCTTATTCGTTGAAGACTCTTTCTTGGATACTAGGAATGTTTTGATCAATGTTCACCAAGGTGAATTAATATGTTGTGTAGGAGATGAAATGCTATCCTATAACATCCTCAATTCTATTCTGAAATTAACACTTATAGAAAATGTGTGTTGTTATGCATTGACTATTGTGTCCAATCACTTTGGCCACATAGAAGATGGCATGGGATGTTGCTTTATCAATGATGAACCAGTCATCAAGGACATCAAACTTCATAATGAACCAAAGGATATGTAATTCATCATCAGCCAAATAGGGCATTAATTGATGTGTTAATTTATCCCAGATATTCTAGAGTGAAAAAAGGTAAAACCTATTGATGCTTCACATATTAATGCTCCTCAACGTGAACTGACCCATCTCCGAACTTCTCTAAAATATTGGTAGTTATTGAATAAACACACACTTAATGTTATATATAATGCTTCCCTCTCTGTAGAGTAGGATCATGGACTTTGCCAGGTTTTAAACCGAACAAAACACATAATTGGGTGGACAATCATTGATCATAAAGGGATTAGTCTAACCATTTTCACACATAATCTGCTATGTGAGGAGGGATCCAAGCTCTCTCATAAACTCAAATGAAATATCAATCCTCTTATTATGGATGTAGTGAGGAATGTGGTGATTATATAGTTGGATGTATAAATCATCTACTCGATCTCCAACAACCATTGGGTATGTCCATTGTAATTGATACACAAAATCGTGTGTATCATCATGATCCCTAATGATAAAAAGGAACTTATACCCAAAAAAAGTCATAGGATGAAGCGTATGTGTGGATTACAAAAAATATAATGATTCCACATAAAACAATCACTTCACAATCCCTTTCATGGATAAAATGTTTTATCAATTGGAACTGCATGAATTCTATTACTTTATAGATTGTTATTCTAGATATAATGAAATATATATTCCCCTTAAGAAAAATAGATAAAAACCTTCAAATTCCCATATGTATCTATTTCCTATGTAAGGATGTCTTTTGGCAAGTGAATTGATCCATTTAGCTTTCAAGGATGCATTATTGAAATATTCCAGGATATGGTTGAGCATATTTTTAAACTCTTTATGGATGATTTTTTCAGTCAATGGGAAATCATTCAACACTTTCTTGTGATATCTAGAATTTCTACTAGAACTATGTGAGCACAACATTATTGTTTTATTCTGGGAAAAGTGGGAATTTATTGTAAAAATGGAATCATATTACGACATCTAATTTCTCTGGAGGGAATTAATGTTGACTTTGAGAAAATTGAAGTCATCTTACAACTTCCTATACCAACTTTTGTCCGGGAAATCCGAAGCATTCTTGGGCATGCCAGGTTTTACATAATCTTCATTCGTGACTTTTCAAAGATAAATAAACCTATATCATACCTATTTGAAATCGATTCTACATTTTAATTTGATCAAACAGGAACTGTAACCTACCATCTTATAAAGAAAAAATTATTAGAAGCTCCTATAATTTTTCCCCAAATTGGGTAGAACAATTTGAGATTATGTGTGATGTAAGTGATTCTGTAGTGGGATAAGTTCATGGTTATAATCTAAAAAGAATATTTAGACAAATATAATATTCCATTATATCCATACATAAAGAAAAATTTAACTACACTTCCATATATAAGGACATTAAAGATGTGGTTTTTTCATTTGACATGATCCAATATTATATAGTGTTATCCAATGTTATTGTATACAATGAAAATGAAAAAATTAAACATTTTCTAAAACAGAAGTATGAAAAACCATTTGTCATCCATTGGGTGGTTCTCCTCTATGAATTTAACTTGGAGATCCGTGATAAGAAGGGTCGTTATTACATTTTTACCGATCATCACTCCATATTGGAATTGATCCATAAGTAATGTAAGGATTATAGAGAATTAAATGGGGACTTCATAGACATGAATATTTTTTTAGTTGGAGTCACACCTCTTCCATTGTATGTCGACATATCAAATTACTTGGATACAAGATTCATTCCCCATAATCATTCATTCCATCAAAATAAAAAATTTCTAAATGAAGTTAAATGTTATTCCTATGAAGACCTCATACTCTTCCTCTCTTGTTGAGATGGGGAGATCCACCACTACATCCTAGATAAAGAAATTATAGGAAATCGTGAGTTTTTTCATTCTTCCCCAAGTGGGAGACATCATGGGCCCAACCAAACGACAACTAAAATTCTCTAAAATTTATTTTTATTCCCTAACAAGAACATAAATTCCTAGTATTTTGTGACATGCTATGATAGGAGCCATATGATAGGTAACAAGGGGCTCCGAGATGAAATGCCTCAACACACTATCATCAAGGGAATGTTCTTCAACATATGGGATATTAATTTCATGGTCTACATACCTGCATCGTTTAGAAACTCTTAAAAAATGGTTTTTGTGGATTATGTATCAAAATCGGTGGAATCTATATCCAAAAAACACAACATAGAAAATGTCATCATGGAATTATTGTAGAAAAATATTTTTAGTAGGTTAAGAGTTACAAAGGATTTGATAAGTGATAGAGGGATGCATTTTGACAAGTTTTTGAAGCAGAATGTGCTTTTGATGTACGATTTGAGGTATAACATAGGGACACCATATCATCACCTATCCATTGTACAAGTGTAAATCTAAAATAGAGAATTAATGAAGATCTTGGAGATGACAGTGGGTGCCTCATGGATGGACTAGTCTAAGAAACATGATGATTCCCTATGGGAATACAAGACCGCCTTCAAAACAATTTTGGGAATATCCCCTTTTACGATTGATTTATAGAATGCTAGGTAATGTACTAGTTGAAATTGGGAATACAGACTAGTGGGTTGTAAAGGCCTTGAATTGCGATCTAAAATTGGAATAAGAGGAGTACAAGTTTCAGCTAATAGAACTCAATGAGATTTTACAGGATCCATATGAGAATGCTAGGAGATATAAAGAGAAGAAAAAGTCGGTACATGATCGCATGATCTTATGGAAGTCATTCCATCCTAGTGATAAAGTAATATTATTTAACTCACATTTGAGTAAAAATAATTTTTCTATGATATCATAGGTTACTCTGGTGGTTATCAAATACCTAAAAACAAGTGTACACGGTTCATTCACTAAATCCCAAAAAATTTGTAAAACTAGTGGTTATCCCAAAACAAAAAAAGGATCATGAAATGTATTCCCAAGACTAACATGTTATGAATCACATGTATTGTATCATAAACATACGAATTTATTTTCATATCTTCTTTCCACTTATAAATTTCTTATAGGGGTTTTATTCTCTCATTGGACTTGTTATTTGATTCTTTAATGATTCTTTTCATATTAGTTACCCGATTTTATTTCATGACTAAGGATTATTTCCATTAGAATAAAGGGTATAGTTATAAATGATTTTTCCCATGTTCACATACACTCAATGTATTATTATTCATATTTATCTCCAATATTTACTCTTAATAAGAATTGTAAATATACATTTATTATGTTTCATTCCTTAGTATTTTAAGAATGTGTTATGATTGGAAAGTCTAAGAGATGGACTATGTGAGACCTTGTTTTTGGAAGATGTTGATAATCTTTCACAATTTTAGAATATTTTCTACCTAATATCCAACGAAATTACCCAATTATAATACTAAAACTAGTTTTCCTGTAATGTATTGAATATTCATCTAATCTGATTAGATATTTAGGTATTAGAATCATGGTTCACCCCACACAACTTGTCCTAATGGAACCAAAAAACAAATGAAAGGGGTGTGGTTAACATACACACCACACAAAGGCATAACAGACAAACAATTGTTCAATAAGACACAAATGGGAATGAAAAAATTATATAAAAATAATTTATAACACTAAAAAATACAACAAGACAAATGGCTTCCCGCATTTTTATTACATAACATTACATATCACTTTACAAACATTTGATCATTAATAATTTAGTGTTTGGGAAATTAGGTACATAATACATGAAAACATAAAAAATTAAACTATAAAAATTGACAGGATTATTCATGATTTATACATTGTACATTTAAATAATCTCGTAACCAGTATACATACATCAATGGAAAGGGTGAGCAGAAGCCCCGTAAGGGAAAATAATTGAAAAAAATTTCATGTGAACATGAGCGATATCAATAAAAACAAGAGGAATTCCATAAGGGAATGATAAATATGAATATAATATTATTAATAATATTATTCTGAAATTTAAAAACTGGATAACCACTTTAATTTATATATCCATTATCATTACACCATGGTCCATCCCCAAGGGGTTATAAAAATTACCATGGTTATTCACCAAGGTATAGTAAAACTTGTCATCTCTAGAGATTAGTTTCTCTAACCAGTGAATTAGAGAGATATCAGGGAACAACCTTAATATATATTTATTCTCATGCGATCCACATAGATCATTATAAAAAATTTCATTATTAACGGCTAAATAGTAAAATAAATGGGTATCATATTAAAGTCATGGTATTTTAAACAGTTGTTAAAAAATTGATCATTATGTCACTTATAACCAATAGAATGAAATTGATGGAAAAATGTATGTCAATTACAGAATAAAATAAAATATTTTTATGTCATGATGAATAACCCTAGAAATTATAGTGGTCGGGGTATTCATATAATAAAAATTAATGATTGTCTTGATAAAAAGAGAGATATTTTGAGACAAAAATCATGTAGCATAATGGCAATGAAACATGGTTTTATAAAACAGTAAAATGAGTAGGGAAATAGGCATCCTATCATAAAATGACTCATAATATATTATAAGGACAAAATAAAATCGAAATAAGAACATGGTATGGAAATTTTAATTAAATTTCACATAAAATAGAACTTGAAAGTAGAATAGAAGTTGATAATTCACTTATGAAATTATTGGAGCATAATTATGTCACATAAAAATTCTTAAAATGAGTTTATTGAGAGAAAAAGGGACTATCATCATTATTAAATAATATACATATCAAAGGGATATATAATTTTATTACCAAAATAAGAAAATTTAATTTAATAAGGAATAAAATTAAAGGATTTCTTGAAAAGAGAAGGGTGGTAGATTCCTTTATATTTTAGTGTGACTACACAAAATCTCTTGATTAGGACCTTGGGAGATTAGTCGGATCATGGGAATACTCTATGGGAGGTAATACAATCATAAATTCATAGAGAATGTTATTTTAATGAAACTAAATGAAAGAATGGGTGGGTATTAATAATAAAAGTGATCGAATATTTTATTAATTTTAATAGACACCACATTAGTGGTATTAGAAAAACCATAAGATAAGATATGGTATTGGACACATGGGATAGCTCATATCATATTTTAATCCTCAAGAGTTGAATAGAATTATTAAATAATGATAAAATTATTATTACAAATCTATGATGTCATTAAACTTACTCAAAACTCAAATCATTATTTTTACAATTCAGTAAAAAATCAATTATTTCAGAAAAATCCCAAAATTTCATCTTTACCATTTTTTGAGTTATGGATTTCAATATTGAAATCCATTTTTGGAAAATTAATTTATTTTAAAATAAATTAAATTACTAAAATATTAATATTTAACTAATTATTTATAAAGCATTTATTTACATATACTACTATATATATATATATATAACATTAACACATAATATGACTAGAAAATATTTATACTTCATTATTATAGGTTACTATTTCAATTTTGAAATTACCATTCATAGGGGTAAAATTACTATTCCAAAAGGTAAATTTATCAACACTAAAAACATATTTTGATCTTATTGAACAATGTTTTTCACTATGATTACTACCATATATGTCAAATTTTTTAATATCATTTTAGAGAAAAACATATTTATTATTGTTTTTACTATTCATAAAAAAAACAATTCAGCAAATATTATTCATAAAAAACAGTATTCATCAAATACTAAAAAATTGTATATTTTTATAATACGTATAAAAATCCACCATAGATTGATTTTCACATTTGGAATTCAAAAATGATGTTCAAATAACCCTAATAATTATCTATGAAGGGGAAATTTTTCTTTTAATAGTAAAAATTCTTTAGTTATTATAAATAATAGAGGATGAAAAATGCATAGATAAATTTCATTTTGAAATTTCTGATACTAAAAAATGTAATATTATTTTATCATTTAAAATAAAGAAGGGATGTTTTAATCAGAATATTTCACTAAAAAATAATTATTCTTAATACCTTAATTTATTATAGTAATTATATCATTTATGAAATGTACAATTTGGGTCCGAAAAGTAAATTTATAAAACTCGTATCAGTTGATCATTTAATTTATTAAGAAAATATATTCTTAAATCTGTATATCCCATTATTGTTTATAGCTGTATGAATCTTAATTTTTGCATTATGTATACTAAAATAATGTAACAAAATGAATTTATATGTTTCTTCTTTTGTAAAACATAATAAATAGTTTTTGGATGGAAAGTTATCCATTAATAAAAAAGATCATTTTTTTTGAGTCGTTACATTCTTTCCCCTAAATAAAAATTGCATCCTCACAAATTCCACTTATTATAAATTTGATAAAATTAATAATATTATAATTATTACACAATTTTAAATCATAAAATTATTTTTTGTTAAATATAATTCTAAAAAAATTATATTTTCGATAAATAATGATTCATAAAAATAATATGGTTAACTAAACATATCCCTCTTCATATTCAATCCATGAGGGAAGCAAGAACCATTTTCTCGCACCTGTTACCATTAAATTCTATCTCAAATGATTTTTTTTGGTGTTACACTGTGATAAATCTTTGATAGATCCACATCGATTTGTTTATATCTAGATAGTGAATGATTTATTAAGAAACCAGTTACATAATATATCACCAAACCCCATGATAAGAGAGGTGGCATGTGAAGATATAATACTTATGTGTCACTCTATTCCACAAAAAACATGATACAAATGAAAAAAATGAATACAAAATTTCTACTGGTAGATAGAGATAAGAGAGGTCGCATGTGAAGACATACTATTTCCATCCACATGACATCAACTCTGTATAAATAAATCTACATATACACAATATTTGGATGATTATTCTACATTCATTTCAAACTACTTATCTCAAAAAAAAAATTCAAAAAATATATAATCCCCAACCACTGTATAGTTTATACCATGCTATTATAATTTATAGATTTTTTATCTTTTCATCAAACTATTCTAGCTTCATATATTTATTTTCATTTCGTTTTTTTTAATTTTTCTTCAAATATATTTGTTTTAAAATACAACAATATTCACATTAATTTCATGATTCCCTCTTATCCCACTCACAAATGACTCCATTTAATTTACATTATTCTATGAAGATCAATTTTTAACAATACTAATTACATTCCAAATAATAATAATATAATCATCCCCTTATTATAATTATTTTAATTATGATATAATTAATCATTATTATTAAAACCCCATATATATATATTCCAATAAATATATATGTATTATATTAATGAATTATATTTTCATCTATTTTTATTTTAATATAAATATTAATATGATCCTTATTGTTATGAACTGAAAAAATAATCATTTTTAATAATTTATCTATTATCAATTTATGAAATTGGAATATATAATTTAATGATTAATTTTATCAAATTCTATAAATCATTATATAGAATACAACTGATAGGTTTATTGGACATAGATTTTATAAATTTGAAACAAACCATATCTTCATTTAAGGTATGGATCACTATTTTGGGTTGTTTTGTAGGGAAATTTATGAAATGGGAATTTTAAAAGTACACACCATGTACTTAAGAGTACATGCCATGTACCCGGGTACCACATGGAACTCCATACTAGTCATTTAATAACCGAGTACATGGTCGCATAGTGACCTCAAAGACTACGTAAAGTATGGTCAGTTTCGGCTAATTCACGATCTGTACATTTAATGATCACACTGTGCACATTTTATTTTATTTGATGAATTAGATTTGGGTCACATCTAATGCCTAAAACAATTTTCTTCCCCCCTCAACTCATACATGACAGTGAAGGAATGACAGTAATTTTTGAACCCCTTCCGATTCTCCATCCATGCTTTGATTGAGACATCGTCAGGTGGGTTTGAATCACACCAGTGAATTCTCAATTACCCTAGATCCTCTCTTCTGGTTTTCTCCCCACTCTTGAGTATTCCATTTTTGAAATTGTGTCACTTTTCTGTTGATCTACACCATTTTTTCCGATTCAAGGGTCGACGTTCGAGACTGTTGATTGTACGACATCAAGGTAGGTGGTTTGTGCCTTTTATCGATTTTCCCAAGATTATATATGATAAATGTTTTGAACAAACATGTTTGGGGTCTTTCATGTTTCAAATTTAGCCTTGTTTGTTACTTTTTATGGACTGATAGATTGATAAAAGGGTGGTTGCTTATGCAAAATGTTATATACCTTCATTATGGGACATCATTATTATCTTTCCCTTGTTGAATGTTTTATGGTTGTTAGGTCATGGATTCTTGTTAGGCTTTCATTGTTTTCCTTTTCTTTATTATTAGGATAGATTCGTCGATTATATGATATGCATGTGATAAACATTGTGAATGTTTGAGCACATGAAATTTTACTATGATATCATCTCAATGATGGGTCACCTATATATGTTTTGTTGTTATGTTGACCAAGATATATAGACTTTGAGAGATTTCAGGGGTATATAGACATGAGGGGTTATAACATAAGAGATTCCCAAAGAATCATTATTAAATGAATTGATTCTATGTTCACCAAAGTGTATTGACTGTGTGAGCTGCCCAGGTGGTCATTTGTAAATGATAAGTTCTATGTTAGACTAGAGCGGTTAGATCATGGGATCTACCCCAAGGATTGTTACTAAGTGAATAGTTGTTATGTTAGACTTGGGGATTAGACTGTGAGAACATTACCAAAAGGGTCATTATTGTAAAATTGAATGATGATGACAACTCATTCAAGCCAAAGCCCAGGCATGGACTTAGTTTTACTTGATTATTTATGTGGTCTTGTAGGACATCTTTTTGTTACTATTAAATAAGGGATACATTGATTATAATAGATCCCAAAGATTATATGATTCAAAGGATGAATAATAAATGTAAATCAATATAATTGAAAACATTAGGATTGCTACTTTTGAGTATTTCCTAGTTTATTACTTCATTTCAACATTTTACCTGATATATATATTCACTGATATTTAGGAACAACTCTTTTGTTGGTTTCCTACAATGATTCACCCGCACCCTGTTTGTGTCCTGCTTTTTTACCCAAATAGATTATATGGTTGCAGGTATAGATAATGAAATATTCCATTCTTCATTAGGTACTCGATTATTTTTGGAGCTGGAGAGCACGAGACAAAGCTGATGCCTGAGATGCTGTTGGAATTTACTAATTTTCTATATTATTTTGTCAACATTGTATTTCTAGAATTGTGACTTGTTTGGATTATTACCTTGAGACATCTGACATGATTAATTTATATCTGCTCAAGTTTTTCTATTACTATCATTCTTCTGCTTTTTACTTTTTTTATGGTATTATATCTTTTTCTTCAATTATATATTTTTATTCTGATGTGATTAATCTTCCAATGAGGGAATTGTTTCACCGATTACTTAAGTTATCCCATGCTGTTCTTTAGAAACATTTTTCATTTTTGGAAATGTTGTTGAGGTTATGTGACCAACCAGGTTCGAGGCACCTTTGGTTGACACTTTGATCTTGGATGTTATAAAGTAGTATCAGATGAGTAATTTTCTTCTTTTTATTACTATGTGTATCCTATAGACATATAGAGGAATATATATGTATTTAGTAATAATCTATGCCCAATATCAGCTAACCCATGTACATTGGAAAACCATGTTACCTAAATTATTTCAATTTTTGTAGTCTATCATTGTTACAGTTTATTAGATTTCACTATTGGATAGCCCACTTGTCTAGTGTTTCTACTATTGATATCATTGTTGTTATATTTATTTTTCAATATGATGAGATGAGGGTATTCAATTTCATGCATCATATGGGAACTTGATAGTGTATTAGAATATGTAATGTTTCAATTGGACGGATGCCAATCATTGTTCACTATGGTGTAATGGGACACCTTCGATCAGAATTTGGGGGATCACGGTTGAACATTAGTTGAATTGTTTCATTTTATGATGTAAAAAATGATTCCATACATTATTTAGTGGGGATTATAGGCTCTCACAGGTTGGAATTTTTCATTAATTGGGATAAAAATTATTTTTTTTGGGTTTTGGAGATGTTTCAGAGCCATACAATTCAGAAACCTATACAATAGGATATGTGAAGTTATGAATACACTCCATGTGTTCTTCGATTCGAATGAATCCAATTTTCCCTAGTATAACCCATTTAATTTATTTTCATGTCGTGTAGTTTTAAAAGTGTAACTGACTATTTGAGAAGAGACATGTGGTTGATAAATTCTTGGAATAACACACCGTGTAATAGAAGTACACATCATGATATAGAGACAATGTAATCCTGCCATTTGAATATTGACATTGGTTGATAGAAATTAAATAGTACACACTGTGTTAGGGGAGAACACTCCATGTATTGTTTCGCTACAAGAGGACCCTGTAGTTCTATTCATGTATAATAACATGTGAAGGAGGGAAAATTCAAGTACACTCCATGACTCACGAAGAACACACTGTGTGTATGGGGTGTTACACAACCATGTTGGTAGAGGAACGTGGTCATGATAATGATTAATAGAAAATTACATGTATTTCATCTACCCTCTTTGTTACCCTCTTTTATAAAACATTTATTATTTCTTCTGCAGTTCGGTTCATTCACTTCAATGTTGTTGACCTAGTTAATCCTAAATCAAGGTGTGCAATTGACCTTGCAGAGTCATGTCACCAAGACATCCTTTATTTGTACTGCATGTTAAAGGTGGTCAAAATACACTAGATATGGTATATCAAGGTCTATCAATTGATTTTCACATTGTTCCTGTCTTGGCACCAACTGTTATTCCAGATATAGGTGCTGATGAATAGTTTCATGAATTCTTATTGAGGATTATGCCAACTTTTTAGGGAGCATCACATCCTACCTCGGCTATTGTAGAGTTAATACGAGTGTTCTAGTAGTATTATCCTCTATCAATTTTAGTGGATGTAGGACTTTATACTATTAATTCATGGTTGGATGCCATGCTTTCTATCTTTGAGTATCTATAGATGTCTCTACAGTGAATGGTGAATCTCAGAACTTATATGCAATGTTATTCCCCAAAGATATAGTGGGATTTTATCTCACAAGTGGGATGTCATAGTGATATGGCCTGGGAAGTGTTTAAGAGGGCCTTCTATGATTACTAAAACCATGAGAGGATGATGGCTGATCAAGCCTGAGAGTACATGAATTTTGGAGGATGGTAATAATTCAGTGATAGATTACTCTTATCAGTTTAAAGAGCTTTATCACTTCATACTATTATGGGAGGCGACGAGTTATCATTTCCTAGAAGATTTGTGGATGGTATTAGGTATTACATCTGATCATAGGTGAATGTTTTCAAGATGAAATTGGTGAAGACTATAGAGAACCAGGAACTGAATACTATCCTCATTATGAGGGAGTTAGGGGATGTGACCGACGGTTGTTCCACATTTAGAGCTGGTAATCATTAAACAGATAGAAAGAAGCATCATAGGGATAATTCATGTGATATTTATTACTATAGCCAGATGAAGTGCTACCATAATTGATGGAGGAGGAACATGAGGCTGCAATGCATCAGAGACCCAATTGAGTGCTGATCTTTTGGCATGATGGGTTATATTCAGAATTTATTACATATGTTCTCAATAATACCCAGTGATATGGGTTTTGTTATGACTCCATGTTATAGAGATGGGCCATCAGTTTCTAATTGTTTAGTGAACTATATTTCATCAGGTCATTCAGGTTAAGGATGTGGTTGAAGTCATGGTAGTCGGGCTACTTGTTTTCAGTGACAATAGGGTAGATTAACTAAGGGTATTTAGGTATTGTTTTTGGGCCGCATTACGTGTCACAATTTTAAAGTGGGGTATACCTAGTAGTAGAAGGTTGTCAGACCCTCTATAGTTAAAGGTAGGATTTTAATTTCCTTAGTATTATCTTATTCTCTTTTTGATAAAGGGGATTCTGTTTTTTTATATAAGTTTTCAATGTAGAGATCCATGAGATCTATATCATTATATGTTATGATGACATGATTTTAGAAACTTCGCTGGGGATGAGGTCAGATAGGGTATGTTAATGCAAGGAGTTCCCTCTTGATGTTGGTGGGGTCTCCTCTTGTAGAACATATATGTCTTAGAGATTAGAATATTCTGTATAATTCATGGAATGGACTAGTTGATCTGTTTTTAGGCCTTTGTTTACAGTTATCAACACAGGGTGAGTACCACATCACCAGAGGGTGGATCTTTTCAATAGAGAGGAGAATGGGATGTCCAGACGAGAAAATCTAGAACTGAGCATCATGGTTTGGGAGGTATTACAGCCCATATTGCATGTTTATATCAGGATGAACATGGGACTTCACATATGGACTTCCCTCGAGTGTGGATCATTTTAGAGATGTATTTATAGAAAAATATTTAGGATTTCCTCTATAGAGACAATTAGATTTATCTATTGATCTTTTTCAAGGGGTGGAACCAATGTCTATTCCTCTTTATTGGATGACTACACTGTAGATAAATCAGATCAAGAAGCAATTAGAGGAGTTACAGGAAAAGGGTTTCATCTAAAACAATACTTCTCCTTGGGGTTCTCCTGTCCTTTTTGTGAAGAAGTTAGATGGAATCCTTAGATTATTTGCGGGGTATTAGAAGTTGAACCAGTTGATGGCCAAGAACTGATGTCCCTTGTCGAGGATAGATGATCTATTTTATCATCATTGTGAAGACTAAGTTTCCTTGAATATTTTCCTAAGACCCTTTTATGATCAATATCATGTTAGACCGTCAGATATTTCACATACATCCATTTGGATCAGGTATTGTTTATATGAGTATTTGGTTATGTCATTAAGTCTCTTGAATGCACTGGTAGTTTTCATGGAACTAATGAACTGAGTGTTCCATACATACTTGGATTTTTTGTAGTACTCTTCATGGATGATATCATTGTGTTCTCTTGAACTCGACACAGCCATGACACCCATCATGAGATTTTATTAAGTACACTGACAGAGAATCAGTTATATGCCATGCTCTAAAAATGCCACATTTGGATGGACCTAATTCACTTATTTGGTCATGTTATCTCAAAGACTGAAGTATCTGTGGACCTATAGATCGTTAGAGTAGTAATATCAAGGTATCATCTGAATAATTTCTTCAATTTATGGAGTATTCTAGGGGTGAATGGTTACTATAACCTCTTTATACAAGACATTCCCCACTTAGCAGCACTAATTAAAGGACTTCCTATAAAGGGTGAAAAGTACTTATGGATAGATTCATGGGATACATCCATTCATGAGATTAAAAAAATATTGACATCAGAACCGATTTTTATTTTTCCAGAGTCGGGAATGAGTGACATTATTTACTATGATGAATTAGATATTAGGTTGGGATAGGTTCTTATACAAGGGGATGTAGTCATTGCATATGGATCATGGTTATTGAGGCCACAAGAGAGGAACTACCTGATTCACAATCTTTAGTTATCTACAGTTTTTCATGCTTTAATATATTGGGGACATTATCTTTGTGAGATAATTTTGTTTTATACAATGAAATGATGAGTTTCGAGTATATATTTACTCAGCGGGATCTCAATTTGAGACAATGAAGGTGGTTTGAGTACCTTCAGTCTTTTGAATTTGAAAAAACCTACACATATGGGAAAGTCAACGTAATGGCTGATGCGTTGAGAAGGAGAACTCAGATACAACCAGTTTAGGAGGCCATAAGTGAGTGGCAGCATAGGTATATGTTCTCCTAGATGAATTGTTAGGTGCATAATAGGAATGGGAAGAATTTTCATTCTTTATAGCTATTAACTATACTCTATTGGATCATGTGAGAATGAGGTAGCTATCAGATTCCAGAGCCCTAGTCTTAAGGAATCGTTTGTCAGGAAAGGACCCCACTCTTGATTGGACCATAGGAGTAGATGAGGTTTTTCATTTTCAATGGAGTTTCTATTTGTCATTAGACATACGAAAGGAGGTTCTATGAGATTTTAAGGCCTCAGCATGGGCAGATTATCATGCTGTTACCACGATGTATCACGATCTGCACCGTTAGTATTGGTGGCCTGACAAGAAGAAGGATTTTTCCCATTTGATCATGATATGTTACACCTATCAGAAGGTTAAGGTAGAGCATCAACAACCATTATGGCTATTAAAGTAGTTACCCATTACCAATATGGAGTGAAATGATGTCTTGATGGATTCCATGATGAGTTTTCCAAGGTATCCTCAACGCAATGATGTGGTTTTTGTTGTTGTTGAAATAATCACAATGGTTTCAAATTTCATACTGATTAAGGAATCATTCAATGTTGATGAGCATGTATGGTTGAACATATGAGAGATTCTAAACTACCATGGGGTTCTGCAGTTTATTGTTTTAGAAAGGGATTATCGGTTTACTTCTCATGTCTATTAGGGTCTATAGAGGGAATTGGGTATGATGGTTGTTCCAGGTACATCGTACCATCCTCAAAGTGAAGTCCATTCCAAGCACATGATTCATGTTTTGGAGGGCATGCATCAAGCATACTTCCTAGATTTCAGGGGCTCTTGGGAGAGACACATATCCCTAGTTGAGTTTTCCTACGAAATTTTTTTTTGAAAAAATTCATATCTATCCTTATGTGGCTATGTACGGTAGGCCATGAAAATAACGCATATGTTGTCTAGAGGAAGGAGTGGCATCTATGTCGAGACCTCTTCTTGTCCTGGATATGATGGAGAAGGTAGAGTTTATTTGGTGTAGATTTCTACTGAAGAATATCTCTAGAAATCTTATTATGATAAACGGAGACGATCGATGGAGTTCAAGCTTAGAGATCTTGTTATCTTACGTGTCACAAAAAGGATGGGACACATGCGAATTATGTGATAGAGGAAGAATTCAAGATGATACACTGGGCCATTTTTGGTTTTGGAGAGATTCAATCAATTTTCAAATCAGATATAGTTTCCTTAGAGGTGTTGTGCTATGCATGATTTCTTTCATATATCTCATCTACGGTGATACATTTCAGATATGTCTCAGGTTTTTCAACACGATGTAGTTTATTTTGGGGTGGATGCAACCTTCAATGAGCACCCTATTTCAATTTTGGAACACAACATGAATTTTATCCCTGACTAATATGTTCCTCTAGTATGGGTGCTATTGTAGCATAGGTGAGTAAAGTACGAGACGTGGGAGAGGGAGGAAGGCGTATGATCAGTGTGGCGATTGTTTTTTGAGGTTTCTTCTTCTCTATCCTTGGATGATAAATTAGGGGACCAATTACATTAAGTGGAATGTTTGAATGAACCCATATCTTCATTGCAGTCACATATAATTATTTAGGGATGTTTTTTAGTTAAAAGAATGAAAAGTGAATTTTATAAGTACATCCCATGTACTAATGATCACAGACCATGTACCTAGGTACATTCTGTAGCCGCGTACTGGACATGTAATTGCTGAGAATATGGTCATGTAGTAACCTGGAAGACAGCTGAATGTGAGTTCTAGTAGAGGCTAATACTCATCTTGTATATTTAATGAATATTAGCTGTAATTTTGTTTTTAATTGATGAATCAGAGAGGGGTTTCATGTAATCTTCATAAAATTTTTATTCACCCATTGATTCATACATGAAAGTGAACGAATTTCTACAAACATTGATCCCCTCCCGATTCTTCATCAAATCTATGATTGAGACTCTTTCAGGTGTTTTGGAATACCAACGGTGAGTTATCAATTAATCTAGATCATCTCTTCATAATTCCTCCTCTACCATGTGTATTTCAAGGATAAATTTTTTTCATCTTTATTTCGATATATTCCATTCTAATCTGATTAAATGGTCGACATTGAAGATTGTATATTGTACAACATCATGGTAGATGGTTTGTAACACTCGTCGATTGCATTTTGATTATATACGCTAAAAGTTACACTAAACATGTTTGGGGTTTTTCGTGTTTGTAATTAATCAATTTTATTTAATTTTATGGTTTGGAAAATTGATTTAATTGTATTTTGTTATGAATATGGTTATATACCTTGATTATTGTACACCATGGGTGTGTTTCCCTTGTTGAATGTTTTATGATTGTTTGGTCTAGGATGTCTGTTTGTCTGGCCGTGTTTTCCATACCTTTATTTTTATGATGAAGTCGATGATTATATGAGATGAATGTGACATGCATTGTGAATGTTTTACTAGGGGGAATTTGGATTTGATAACTTCCCAAGGTCGGGTCACGTCTGTATGTTTAGTTGTTATGTTGACAGAGAGGTATTGGCTATGAGAGACGCCAGGTGGTCGTAGACCTGAGGGGTTAAACTTTGATAGCTACAAATATGGTCATTATTAAATGAATTGATTCAATGTTTACTAAGGGGTATTTACCATGTGAGTTTCCCATGTGTTCATTTGTAAATTATTTGTCCTATGTTATAAAAGAGTTAGACCATGAGATCTACCAATAGGGCCATTAACAAATTAATTGTTGTTATGATTTCCCAAGGGGATTAGATACTGATAAAATTACCAAAAGGTTCATTATTGAATAATTGAATGATGGTGACAAGTCTGCCAAGACATAGCACAAGCATGGACTCATTTTTACAATATTTTTTATATGGTCTTTTGAGATGTTTGTTCATTACAATTATATAGGGGATACATAGAATAGGCTATATCCAGTGGTTTAAATGATTCAACTGATTTTGAATAAATGAAAATGTATGTAATTGGAAACTATAGTATTGAAAATTTTTAGTATTTAATAGTTTATTTCTTCATTTATATATATATCCTTATATATATATATCTGTATTACCTAGTAGTTGGTCAAATATCATATGGTGGTTAAGCACTAAGATTCCTCTCAAACCCTATTTTGCGCCATGATTTTGGACCAAAATAGATTATATGGTTTCGAGTATAGATAATGGAACACACCCTTCTTTATCAGGTAGTTGATTTTTGTTGGACATTTAGAGCATTGGACCAAGATGATGATTGAGATGCTGTTGGAGTTTACATATTTTTTTTACTTCAGTTTCAACAGTGTTTTTGTAGAATTATGAATTGTTTGGATGATTTCCAATACACATGTGGCATGCATAATTTATACATGATCCAGATATATTACTATCAATTTTACACTATTTAACTTTTTTTGTATGGTATTAATTATTCTTCAATTGTTTTACATTTATATTCTGAGGTGTATACTCTTCCAATGAAGGTTTTGTTTCCCCAATTCCTTACTTTATCCCTCACTACTAGTCGTCGGGTTCTGGCATTTGGGTAAATGTGCTTGAGATTATGTGACCAACTAGGTTCAGGGAACCTTTGGGCGACACCTAGATATGTGATTTTACAAAATTAAAGAAATTAATACCATGAATTGTTCTTGACACATTAGAGATATAAAGAATAGTGTATAACGGTGGATATCCACACCTCAACACTACATCATTTATTAATGTTATAGTTGAAACCCAACCTTATTACATTTTATGAATTTAGGTACGTTTTTATATAGGGACATGAATGTGACATAAAAAATTAGGGATTTTGGTATATTTATTTATTTAATTACTCTTATTAGCTTTAATAATACATTTTAGTCTCCAAGGTCGATGAAAACACATGTGATAGAGGGACTACTATAGATTTTAACTTTTTAGTATATTTATTCTAATTTTCCACTATTAATTCTTCACCTCATTAAAATTGAAGGGATATAGATTTGTAGATGCATGTCAAACCCTCACCATAGTATGAAATACAGAAATTATCATAAACAATTACACAAAGGTTTTTAAATGGTTTAAATACATCACAGAAAACCATAACTTTTCCATGTTCAACTACAATACATAATTTTTTTTATTATAATGATATATTTTTATAGATTAAATTTTTATTTTAATTTCTTACAAACATTTAAGAAGGTATCTTCCATCCACATAGGTAAGGTATCGTCCACATCCATTTAATAATTTCATTTAGATTAGTCCTTCTGATTTTAATTGAAAACCATTAATAATATTTGAAAAGTATCTTCCACAAATAGGATATCAACTACAATTATATGATTATAGAAAATCCATTCATTTTCACTTGATTTTTTGCATTGACTCATTTTCTTTTTCAATAACACTTGTTAGTCAATATTCTGAGAGGATCTTTGTATTGGAATAATAAAATTAACATTTTCCACTCCATTTTCATCAACATTTATGTACATGTAAAATTATGAATGTGTTGGGTTATTCTACATTAGTACATAGATAGTCTCACTAGTAGCAACAATATTTCTAAAATTCCCAGGATCTAGGCATTTCCAACAACTAGAAATATAATTAATAAAATTTAAATCAATTAGATAGAAAAAAGAATATTTACAGAGATGAGCATAAAGAAACAAAAACATCCACCTCAACATGTTATGCGAAAAATTTTGGTGTTATGATTGACCATGACTGGACTACCCCCATAATGGATCTCTATGACAGTGAATTAGTAACCAGAATATATTCCCATTAAATGTGTCTCACATCGAGAGAAATATGTTTGGAAATATGAACACATTCAATCCAAGGTGACCACATTCTCCATGGGATATTCTTGGAAAGATTACTCAAGACATCATGTTCCATATCAATGTCAGTTTCCATCAATAGACGGATATATCCAAATTAAACAACATGAATAATGGACATGATCATGGACCATATCTCAAAAAAAATGTTACATATTTCTATAATAAAATTTTAGAAGAATTAAATAAATTATCTCAAATGAGTAATGAAAATACCACCACAACTATAGGGTCTGGGGAACCAGTGGAAACCAAATAAACGTTAACATTCTAGTATGATTATATAGGATGTATCCTATAGATCAATCTCGTCACAAATATGTACCTTGTCTTTCCTGAAACACAATTTTTTCAGAATAAAGAGATCAGTAATATCATTTTTCCTAAAACCTATTTTAATCTTGGAAAAAATGGATAAACCCTATGAATATCCCTTAATACTTCCATAATAGTGGGCGATAGGTTTTCAAAATAAAATAAATTTCATTCCTTCAAGACAATGACAATAATAGATGCATCCATACCAAAAATTATTCCTTTGATATCTTCAATTCACCTATTTGTGGTGATGAATTATTGGAGTCCCTGTATAATGTCATTGTTAAGCTGACATCCCAACATGTCTTACAAGTGTGCCTACATTATATCCCTAATAGATCATGTAACAAATATATGAATAATTATATTCTCAACTTTTGAAAAAAATTGGTAGTTTGAGTCAATTTGTATCATGAAATTTAATCGAAGTCTATTAGTAGACAACCTATTCATCTAGATCATCCAAAAAATAAAAAATGATTATTGGTGACTATAACATTTCTTAAAATTCACCAGTTATCTAGGGGCAGGGTAATGGTTATCAAATCTATGCATTTACAATTATTTTGTATTGAGATGACCAATAGAATTTTGGTTAAAATATGAGTGTGTCTAGGTCTATAAAATCATTCCTACGCATTTCTAGTCAAAAATGAGATGGATTCTACCCATAAGATGTAGTATAATATTATTTAATACCATTAATGGAGGCATGAATCATTTGATGGGTGAACTCCCACATCCTCATTTAGTGTCCAAGTCAATGAAGGGTTTCTCTTGCAATTTTGGTTAGACAACCTACAATCCATCCATTATGTGCTTTCCATAATCTAAATTTAGGAGAATTTTATGGATTTCCATATAGAATAGGATATGTAATAGGATTAAATAGTATGAAACTTTTGAGTAAATCTTCTTGAAAGAAACTCCACTGGTATTTCATTGGATTTAAAGAGATTCTAGGTAAAATTACTGATAAGGGATCCATTAATATGGTTCAAATCATTAATGCATAGTAATACCATGCTAATGGGGTTAATAACCTCACTATAGGACACAGTAACAAACTCTATCATATGAATAAAAATTTTCCATATTATTAATTTCAATCATAACTTAATGCTCTTTTATGAGATCCTAAAGTCATTGATAAACAATTATGGCATAGAAAATGGTAATGTTCTGGATCTGGGTGCCTCCATAAGGTGCCCTGAACTCAGTTGGTCACATGATCTCAAGCACATTTCCCTAAATGAGAGAGGCTGACTAGCAATCAGGGCTATGGTGATATATTGGGGAAACAATTCCATCATTGTAAAAGTATACAAAGTGGAATATAAATATTACGCAACATGAGAAGAAATAATATGAAAACGAAATAAATAGTCAGTGACTGAATGTAAACCAAAAAAAGACACAAAATAAAAATATATGTGATTCACAATATACTTATCTTAGAAAATAACCAATAAAGTCAAAATATTTGAAATAAATACATAAGACAATGTAAAAAAAGAAACAATTAATATGTAGCAGCAATGCATGCCTCACATTGGTCCCATTCTCTCCAGATCAAAAAACATATAGTAATTGATGAAGAAGGGAGGTTTCCAATATTTTTACATGGAATAATATAATATGTTCTCATCTAAATGAATGACACAAAATGGGTGTGAGATGAATTATAATAGGAAACCTCCATAAGATATGTGCCTAATTGTCATTGAATATATATATATATATAAGGTAATATGAAAAAATGGAGCAAAAAACTAGGAATTACTCAAAATTATACAATCATACAGTTCTTAATTAAATTCATTTATCATTTATTTTTCATCCTTTGAGTCATGTAACCCAGGGATTTATACTACTCTCTATATACCACATATAATGTAACCAAAACAAACATCTCATTGTAATCCTTTTTTGTTTATCAATAAATTGTGCTTTGTTCTTTGACCAAAGCATTAAATTTTTTAATAAAACAAAAATCTCATAAAACTATCTAAAGAATCAAATAATACATAATCCAAGAATGTTCATTGTCATGTAATACTCATCACTATCATTCAATTGTCCACAAACAACCCTCTAGGGATCTCTCTTGGTCTAACCCCTTCAGTCCAACATAGCATCATTTAATTATAAATGCCCACATGGGAATCTACCCATAGTATATACCATTGAGTCAAAAATTCATTTAGTATAACATTAATGACCACAGGGGAAGCTCTAATGGTCAACACAAATGGGTCATACATTACAGTAAAACATACATAAATGAACCCTTTGGGATGCACTCACAGTATAATTACCCTTGATCAAACATTCCAAAAATTTATTATAAACAACCACCTAAGAATATATAATGGTCTACACCATGGTAAAACATTCACAATTCCTCTCATATTCATTTCATATAATTATCAACTAAATTCGAACAAAACAAGACAAAGAAAAACAAGTCATGCTTAGCATGAATCCTAGTCAAATTGACCACAATCAACCAATTTATGGAAACATAACCATGGGGTGTCCCATAGTGAAGGTATCTAACCTTACACACAATACACAACACTTTATATTTCAATATAACCATATAATTTAATAAACATGTTTTACTTCCAAATCAAGAAATATCCAAAACATGTGAATGTGCCACTTTTAGCATATGTAATCCAGATACAAACAATTGAAGGAACAAACCACCTTACACGATGTATTACGATCAGTGTACATTATTTTCAGCCCTTGGATCGTCCTAGATCGCGTAGATCTACAAAAAGGTTAAAAAGGACCAAACATGAATAACTCATTGGAGAGGATGAATAAGAATGACATGCTCTACTATTTCTGAGAACTCGGTAGTGGGATTCCAATTCCATGATTATGTCTCAATAAGAACTCGAACGAAGAATTTTGATGGGGATTGGTGTTCATAGGATGTTGTGAACCACTAATGTATGAAACATTACATGAAGAAGGATATTGTAGACATGAGACCTAACCCCTTTCCAATATATCAAATAAAAAGAAAACTACACAACGTGTTCCATAAAACTACACTATGTGTTGAAGCCTTAACTAGTCATCGACATAAGAATGTCCTCCAGGTCACCACATGACCATGTAATCAACCAACATAGGGTTAGTACGCGCATGTACATTGGAATACCTGACGTGTACTCATAAAAATTCCCTTCCTATTTCCTAAAAAGAAACCCAATATCAAGATCCTTTACTAAAATGATGATCTGGTTTCATACATTCACCCCCCTCAATGAAATTCGTCCCCAAATTTCCATTTCAGAGTTAGAAAAGAAGAATCTATGGAAAACTCTTTCTACTCTGATTGCACATCGACCTCCCTCTCCCATGTATTGTCCTGCACTTTCCCATGCTTCCATAACACCCATACAAGAGGAACATACCAACCATGGAGAACCTTCATGCTGTAATCCAAAAACTTAATAGTGTGCTCCTCAAAGGATGCATCCTCCTCCTAATCGACATCATCAGATTGAAAAAAATGAAAGGGTTCTAAAAAGTAACATTGTATCTTTGAAACATTAATGATTTCTTGCATAGATTGGTACTTATGTTGAAAATTCAACCGATAGGAAATCAGAACGACTCTCTCCAAAACCTTCAACGACCCTATATATCATGTTGAAAGCTTCACATGTATCATAATACTCATCATTCACTGCTTCTGTGTGAGACACATGACAACCTAATCTCTGACCTTGAACTCCATAGGTTGCATCATTCGATCAACATAATATTTCTAGCAACACTATGTAGTATTCTTCCTCTTTCAAATCATCTCCAACTTCTTAGTAGTCTTATGGACAATACAATGTCCTATCATAGCTTCATATCCCACCTCCAAACAACATTGGGGCGATTGGAATGGCCTTCCCTACAAATCCACATAAGGTTCCATATGAATCGGTTCCTGAAAACAATAATTGTAGGAAAAATCCACCAGTGGTATTAGTATCTCCCAAGAGCCCTTAAAATTATACACAGATTCTCAAAGTACGTCCTCGAAAACCTGAATCATGTGCTTGAGAATACCATCTATCATGGGATGATATGTCATACTCAAAGGTAACTATGTACCCAATGGCCTTTGTGTTCCCTTCCAGACACAAGAACTAAACCATGCATTGGTGTATGAAATTATTGAGTGTGGAACCCATTGCAAACATACTATCTCTCGGATGTCCATCCTTCCGTGATCATCAACACTAACTGTTTCCCTGATCGGTATTAAATGTGAATCCTTTATGAGACTATAAAAAAAACACACACAAAATCATTGTTGCGGAATCTTCAAGAGTCACAATGACAGAAAAGAGAATACGAAAGAATGAAATCAACAAGAACACAACGATTTACATGGTTCAGGAATAATCCCTATGTCCACGGGAGAGGCAGAAATATAACTATATCAGGAGAAAAATTTATAAAGGATTTTCATTAGTAACCCTAGACCCAAAATGGGATATATAGAATGGAGAAGATGATCACTATTTGAAATTTAGTTCCGCGCTGCTACAGTGAACAATGGAAAACTTTTTCAAAAGTGATACAGTGGTTGTCGGTTGGAAGTTTAAATCACTACAGTAAAGTTTACTCCGATGTCCACACTGCTATAGTGCCTGTCGGTGTCGGTCGGTAAACTTTTCTACAATAGTCAATGATGCTACAGTTCATTTCGGTGTCATTCGGTCGACCTGCGATAGTTGTCGGCCACAAGCATTCAGTCCAACCGGATCGGGAAACACTAATCCAACAACCATTTCCTCAAGGATTCCTATGTATAACCCTCACGAAATCCATATCGACATCATTCCACTTCCACTCAGGAATGGGTAACTATTGGAATAGCCCATTTTGTCCCTGATGCTCTTCCTTCACCTACTAAAAGGTGGATCATCTCACAAAAAAAAACATCAATATCCCTCTGCATGCCTAGCCACCAGTACTGACGATGTAGATCTCGATACATCTTAGTGACACTAGGATCAAATTCCCATACCGAGCCATTGAAATCTCCCAATATTATTTCAGATATGTCTGCTGACACCCATATGTTCCAATGAAAATGAAAAACCTCATCCTTGACTAATATATGCCAATTAGTAGGGTCTTCACCTCACATACACTCTCATAAGACTAAGACTTCAAGAATCTGGTAGCTACCCCTTTCTCACTCCATACAATAGATTAGTGGTAATAACTATAGAACAAAGATATTTCATCCCATATTTGACTTCAAAATACAAATGTATCTCCGTGAATATAGAAATAAGATTCCACTCAATTCTAGCCTCCTTAACATCCTGTATCTGAGTCATACTACTCAAAGCATCAACCATTTTATTGCCTTTTCCAGGACTGTAGGAAACAACAACATCAATGTAATGATGGTACTCAACCCACCATCATTTTCATTTATCTAGATAACACTAGGTAATGATATAATTGACACTATTTTGGTAATTATACACCATTAAATTCTCTATCAATAAGAAATGTGTCCAACCGTGCAAGGCATGAAAAACTGCATCAAACTGGAGATCGTGCATCGGGTAATTCATCTCATCTGTCCTGAAATACTAAGACACATACACACTGATTACTCCCCATACATAAGCATTGGTACCTACCTGGTTCCTGATGCATCACAGTAAACATTGTATCTCTTTCCATGTTCCAAAAAATGTAGTATTAGTGCTGATGACAAGATCACATTCAGCTTCAGAGGATAGAACTCATTAATCTATCCACACATACTTCAGACCCTTCTTAGTTAGGCATGTCAGTGGTGCTTCTAAGCATATAAATTCAGGAATAATTTTCCTATAGTATGCAACAAACCCTATAATACTTTGTAACTCAAATACATATTCCATATGTAGTAAGGAAGCTAATGGTCTCTCTTTTCCATGGTCTACTGATACTTCTGTCTCTAAGATAACATGACCCAAGAAATGAATATTGTGTATCCAAAAGTTTCACTTTGATAGTTTATTATATTAATGATTCTCTGTCAGTGTACTCAATATGATATCAAGATGGATGGTAGAGTCATGTCGACTGTGAGAGTACATCAATATGTCACCTATAAGGATTACCACAAAAGAATGCATGTATGGATGGAACACTTAGTTCATCAGTTCCTTGAAAACTGTCGGAATGTTTGTGAGACCAAATGGCATAACCAAAGAATAATATAGTCGATACCAACTTTGAAAGGATATAAGAGGTGTATATATGATGGTCTAATGTGCAACTGATGATAACCAGATCTCATGTTAGTCTTCAAGAACACCTGCTCCCATTGATGCTGATTAAAGAGATCATCAATTCTCAAGATGGGATATCGGTTCATAATAATTAAATGGTTTAGCTTCATTTAATACACTCAATGTCTAAGGTTACCATCCTTGTTTTCAAAAAAGGGATAGGAGAATCCCCTGTAGAGTGAATGGGTTAAATTAAACCCTATTCTTGAAACTCCTATAAGTACTTCATGATCTCCTATAACATTGGTGTAGAAATCATATATGGTGGGAGGGACACTAGTGCCACTCCTAGAATGAGATCAATTGAGAAATCCACATATCGCTGCATAGGTAAACCTGAAAATTCATTTGGAATGACATGTCTATAATTATCCACCACTAGTGGAAAGCCCATATCTGAAGTCCCTTGGTCATCAATATATAAACTATAAATATGGTTTGTAATTAATCCCAACCAATGATGGTTGAGTCTGGCTCTTCTATCCATGATGTACCATTAACCCTTAGGTTGAAATGATCTTCCCTCTGGTGACACAAACCCACCCTGTGGAGAAAGTAGTCAATAATGTTATGAAAAGACACAAACCAGTCCATTATGAGGATGACATCAAAGACTATCATCTTTAGGACATAAATGTCCCACAAGAAGTGAAACCCACTAAACTCTAGAGGGAACTAACTGCACGTACAAACACTAGTCATCCTAATCTAAAATAGAGTGTATAGCATCATAACATCATAAAAAGTTAATATATAGATACCAAGGTTCTACAGAATGACAACAGATATAAAACAATGGAATCACCCAGTTTCAAAAAGAGAGGAAGATAAAACGGATGCGACTAGAACCATACCTATAACAATAGAGGGCCTGCGGTCCTGTTATAGATGGGTATATATCATAGTAAAATTCTAATCAGCACTGCGGCCATATGTCCCTGCTCGGATACTCTAAGCTAATTCACTCTATCATCATAGAAAACCTATCGTCTGGCTTCCACAATCACGACCACCTCTTCGCCCGGAATGACCTGAATGTCCTGAAAAAACCTAGTTCTATGAATTATGAGGGACTTGTGGCATGCTTCTATATTTTTAGTCATAACAAATCCCCTCTCACGATCTTCTCATGAGATAATCCTGAAAAAATGTTGATGATGTCCCCTATTTACAAAATATAATCACTCAATGAGGTCTCTTGAGCATTGCGGTCGAATGTTCCCACTCTATCCACGCATGTAGAACACCATTATGCTACTTGAAGAAACATCGTGTGATTTCTCCCTGCAAGGCTTCCTTCTATCAGTCAAAGAAGTACCAACCATGGATGCTGAACTACACTAACTCACAATTCCAAACTCCAATAGATTGTTCTTGGTAATCAGTTCCTATTTTACTACCACAGTCACCAAACTCAAAAACATTCACCTACGATCAAATTTTTTAGCTGAGTCGATCCACAAATAGCATTGTTTTAATACAGCCACCCCAGTTACCTAGAGTCTATGCATTATTACTTTTCATTGGCATGATTACGAGGAATCAAGTCTCGAAGGACCGATCAATTTAGTAGTCTTTTAAAATAGGTTACATACATGAAGTTCAACATTACAACTCGAAAAGAAAATCAACAGTAATTTATTCCATTAAAAACGTCCAAGCCTCCTAGATTATGCCTGAAAGTCACTCATAACTAACTTCTTCATATCCTGGGAAAATAAAACATAAAAATTGTGTGATCTCAGATGCTCAGTAATGGAAAAGAATATTGAAGAAGCTATAATATTTTAAGGCAAGATGTGTAATAAAAACCACAACATTTTAAACATAAACTTGAACATAATATGGAAAAAAAATCAATCATTACAATATAAACATGAACATGGACATTCTACTAGTCGAATAATCATATGTAATTACTAATTTCATATTGAGTGAATGTATAGCACTAGATGTTAATTTCTATGTCCAGTCCACGTGCCAGGACCTAGGGGCTTATTGTAACCAGACCCAAACCCGGAGAGCCTCTGTAACCGGACTCCATCACGGAGAGCCCCTGTAACCGGAATCCAACCCAGAGATCCTCTATAACCAGACTCCAACCCGGAGTTTCTTCTGTAACCGAACCCCAACCTAAAGGGCTTACTTTTTCCAGTCCCCAACCTGGAACATACTAGTCCAATACACTCATCATAAAAATGGTTGAAATATAAAAGAATCATTCATATTAAAAGAAGCATACGAAATGTCAATACATTAACCATAAACAATGAATGTCATAAAAAATAACTCATCCACAGTCGTACATATAACAAAAACTTCAATAAAATATAAAGGTTTTGTATCATAATGAATCGAATTCAATCATCTATAAAATCAATAAAAATATTTTAATACAGATGAAATCAAAACTATTTGAGAGAAATATTTATCTCTCTTTTTGAAATCATTTTAAGTAAAATAATTATAAAAGAAAAAAATTATTTTTAAAATATTCTTATAATCTTGTAAGGGAAGATTAAATGATTTTATAATGGAAAAAAATATCTGCACCCTCCGTATAAGATAAAAAACATTCAGTCCTTAATTCTTTATTGAAGAAGTCATAAATTACCTTCTTTGGAAAATGGCGGAACGATTCCTTTCGAAAACATATAAACTCAAATAAGTGTATAAATGAGTTTACCCCATTGTCTCTTAAATTGTAAAAATGATTTCAAATATATTTTTATGAAACACAGATGTGGATGATAAAAATGTCCTGGTATATACTCATGTATAAAACAACCTCAGATAAAAAAGTGATTGTGAAATTAACCTTTACTTTGTTGTAATACGGCGAGTTGTATGAACAAAAGTTAATAACCACAAAATGAATAAATGAATAACATAAATAAAAAGAGAATCAAGATAATACATATCAAATGGTAGTACATAATACACCACATTTAATAAATATGTGGTGAACAATGGAAATCTCACGGAATTAAAAGGGAGATAAAAAACCCCTTACCTCAAGTTTGACATGTCTTATATATTTCATTTTCTTCTGGAATAATAAACTTAAGATAATTTGTAATTGATTAAGAACATTTTTAATGTTTATTATTCTTTATATATCACTGATTATGTTTCTATTACAATGAGTTAAATATTTGAGTTCATTTTGGATATTTTATCGATGTTCAGAACAACAGTCAAAAATCAACTTATTATAATTACAATTTTTCCATATGGTCAAAATTCCATTATATCCAAAAATATATAAATGATATATATATGATATATATATATATATATTATATATCCAGTATGTATATGTATTTATAACAGTACATAACATTTGGAGATAAGAAATGAAATACACCGTTCATGGAGACGATAAGTTGTACGTACACATGAACATTACGTTCATTTATATTTTGTATTTTAATCGAATTAAAACATAATTATACATAGTTATGTTATAATTAAACTATAATATCATATATAATTTTATTTACTCCATACTTTATATGTCTCACAGAAGTCATTAATGGCTCATATCACATTAAGGGGCGGTAGTCCGCACTTCCTCAAATGAAATTATCTTGTTTTACCCATAATGGAAACCATAAAGGCATGATATAAAATGAAAATAATGAAAAAAAGGAAAACATAAACATAATATATATCACATATAAATACAATTCCATCATAATGGACACCATTATAGACGGTAGGAGAAAATCGAACAATCATCATTTCATGAGGAGTCAGTTTGCCAACGAAACAAATAGTTTGTTATTCCCCCATTAGATGGAGGTGTGTGTAAGTGTAGTAAAAATAATTCTCATAACAACATCCTAGTTGATTTAGGATACTGGTGTTATTAAAAAATAAATTAATAATAATAGTTGGGGGGGGGGTCGGAGAAGTTAAAAAAACAAAAGTATTTAAGAGAAATTGTTACCTTTAATTTGGTTAACTTCCTTTGGTTTGAACCAAAAGGACTCCTTGAATGGACTTCTACATATGGTAATCCTTCTAGGTGTAATATAGGGATTTGTTTAGCTTATATGTGCTGGGTTTGGATGATCCTAAGTTCTTGAGAGGTGAGTGGAATGTGATAGAAGTGGTGTCCTTTTATAAGGGGAAGAAGGGGCTCTTTTGGAAACTGTAAAAATATTATTTTATTATATAGTGATATTTAGGTATTAAAGGTCCAAAACTAATTAAATACGAATATAATATGAGTCATAGTCGAAATAAAATCATACAATATGAATTGGATAGGTTTAGGACATTGTTTTAATATTAATAATCCTATTTATTTAAATCATTTATTAGTGTTGTAAATAATTCCTCATTATTGTGTCATAAATAATTTAATTTATATAATTTATAAAAACTATACGAAATTCCATAATGTAGGGAATCATTGTATATTTTCAATGAATATATATAGTCTAAAATATGACTTATATAACCTCATGTAAAAATTGATTTACCAAAATATATTTGCTTATGTTATTTTTGCCATTAATTTACGATAATTAAAATAAAGGGTCATTATCATTCATAAGTGGCTCCATGGGGTCCCAAAATCGACTTAAATATGCTCATGGTCTCTAATTACTCATCCAATTAGGTTAGGACAAGTGTTAAAGTAATTTTTTATTATTATAATATTCATTTTTACCTAAAATTATACTATTTAACATTAGTTGTGGTAAATAAAATTCAAAAACAATTAATCACCAAAAATAATTTTCATCTTATTCAACAACATTATACTTACTAATAACAACAATGTATCTTGAATTTTCATATTTCAATTCACAGAAGAGCTAAAATTTCATTTAAATGAAAATGTCGGATTTTTTACTATTACTTTGTGGTTTATCTATTCATCAAAAATTACCGTTTTTCTGAAAAAATACCAAAAATTAATCCTAAGCTATATTTGATATTCTGAATTTAAATATGATGTATATATTACCGAATTCAAAACAAAGATGTTGGATTAATTAAATTAAAATTAATTCTTATTGTC
This sequence comes from Viscum album, assembly GCA_963277665.1. Classification (NCBI taxonomy): domain Eukaryota; kingdom Viridiplantae; phylum Streptophyta; class Magnoliopsida; order Santalales; family Viscaceae; genus Viscum; species Viscum album. The sequence goes on from OY728161.1 coordinate 437,566,509, forward strand.
AAAACAAACAACGTGTTTTTAAGAAACTGTAACTATAAAAAAATTGACACATTTTTAGGTATAATTTCAAAGTTAAATTAATTAAAATGACCATAATTGAATTAAAGGGTAAAAATATAATCTAAATAAACATTAAAAAAATTTAAAATATATTATATCCTTTTAAATAAATTATATTAAAAGACAGGTTTTAATTAAAATACATTATTTCTCATAATTCATAAAAAATGAATATTATTAGAAAAATACCAAAATTTCATCAAAAGAGAATTTTGATGTCCCGATTCTAAAGAAGAATTTTATTTTTTCAAATTGAATATGTAAATGAGTCAAATACTGGATTTAAAAATGGCTCTCTAATAAAATGTGGTAAAATTGAATTTTTCTGAAAATTACATTTTTTATCTGAAAAAATGAATTTGTTCTTATAATACGTCTAAGAAATAAATTATTCATAAGTTAAAATTATATGGAGTATATTAAATTAAAAATCCAGTTAATACTATTCATAACCACTTTTGAACGGCTAGTTTGGTAAGTCCTGGTGTACTCGAACTTGGTGTTGCGTGTAGCGCAAGCTATTGAATTTAATGAAAATAAATTACTATGAAATCTTGGGGTTGTTACATTCTCCCCAACTTCAATAAATTTCGTCCTAGAAATTCTAACTTTTTTTTGGAAAATAAAAGTTTTGAAAAAATACCATTGTGGAAAACCCACATCAGAAATTGGGTTAATAAAATTTAGTCTTAATAAGAGGAAAATAAAGATGAAAAAGTCACCACTAAATTATAATTTCTATTATGAGAACATTGGTGGGAATTAAAGATACATAATTGTTGGAAAACATAAATATATATAGGGAGTGACTGAGGTCATCAATCACAGACAAGTGTAAAATTGAGGGCCTCAAAGCCATCAATCTATGATGATTTAAAATATCGTTGGTTCAACAAAACCTAAGGTATTATGATAACACATTTTTGTTTTTAAAGTCCATTACCTAATTTTAATGAATTAATTTCTTCATAGAATAAGAGAATAAAAAAATATATACATGGCAAGTAGAGTTCTATACATTAACTAATTTCTACCATAAGCTCATCATTCAATCTAAGAGATAACAGAACCTAAAAAAATTATATTTATCCTATTCGTATAGGGTTCTAAAAAAATTAATTTATAATTCATCTACCAGAACCTTTAAAAAACTAAATTATTCAATCTAGGACATCACGTGGGCCAGTGGTAGGGGATACACCCTTGTCGCCCTTCAGTTGTAGGTTCAAGTCTCACGGCCTTACCGGACGAGATGTGTTGCTACCTGACCTCGAGGTTGTCCTTTTTATGAAAATCGAAAATTAATATCAAACTAGACATATCCAAAATACTTTTATCCAAACACAATGTTCAAAATTAATATGGAAGGTAAATACAATGAAGATCCTATTTTCGGCGTAATAACATCTGAACACCTTAATCATGTATTCTTTTAATACAGTACAACATCCTGAATTACCATAAAAACATATTGAATACATTCATGCTCCCTTATTTCTTATAGAATACTAGATAAATTCCTTCTATCAAAAAAATTTGTAAACTCCAACAATGATGGAATGTACAAATCATTAATCACTTTCATGTTAGTCAAGAATATCGAATATAATTTATCCAAATCAATCTTGTATTATTCCAAAATCACTACCTCAGTATCACAACCAAATTATGGTTTATCATTATCTCAATAGTATATTCTACAAAAATTTAGCCTGTTATTGAATCACTTTTCTTAGTTCCACACAATCTCATGTCCTTAATAAAACAGTACTGCAGTAGAATCCTTATTTACTCTATAATTCTTATAACATGTACATCATTAATACAATACTCAAATGACACAATAAATTAATCAGAACATAATAAATATAATCATTCCTCTTCATCTTTGGTAGTCTGATAACTTGATTAGTATCCAACAGCAGCATTTGGGGGATACTCTGATGATTTATACATCAATTTGTATAGTGTCCCAACTTCTTACAGATAATGCATTGTACATTTGAAACCTTTTTCATTCCCTTGAAATCACGTACTTGATATCCTTTTTATCCACACTTATAACAAACTCATATTATCTTCAGGATTTTTCCAAGGTGATTCATTGAACAGTTATCACCTATGGGAAAATCCTTCTTTCCCATATTCACATTATCCGTCTTTCACTCTACCATCCTTTTCTTCTTTTACTTCCCTTCAAAGGCATATGACTCAGAGAATTTTTTACTTATATTATTAAAACATGATACTGTTTCTTCATATGAAGATAATATGTGGGAGACTATTTCCCTTCTAAATTTTGGCTTAATACCTGAAAAATATGATCCTTCTTACCCTTTGGATCATACGTATTTCTGGAGTTCTCATTCCTTCTTCTGGGCACAATTTCAAAACAATGGCATACAATAGGTCAGTTTATGAATCAAAATTCATAATTACAAACATGTAAAATACCTCACATAAATTGAACAGTTTATTGATATAATCCATAATCATACAGATGTTTTATTTGAGGATATATTTATTTTTAAATACATCATAATGGCTTGTAATGAAAGTGTTAATTATTTTAAGCACATCCCCCATGAGTTTCATAACCATGAGTGCATCAAATCCCGTTGTCATGCACCAGTTCCCGTTCAAGTCTTGCTCAAAGAGGTGTTTTTGGGTTTTACCCCTAGGTACATATGTTCCAGTGATGCCTCTACCTGCTCGTATCAAAACAAGGATGTATTGCATAGAAAACTCACAAAATCATTACAATACCAAAATTCTATGATGTTCTGTTGTACTAATTATCAATGTATATCTTATGGTAATGTGATCTAATCAGAGTTTATGTAAATCTAGTCTCTATGATTTGTACTAAACTTCCCCTGATACCAACTATAACACCCCGACCCCAGTTATCCAGATTCGATGCATTATTAAATTTCATTAGCATGATTATAAGGAATCAAGTCCCCAAGGACCAATTAGTTTAGTTTTCTTGGAAAATAGATATGTTACATGACGTTCAACAATACAACATGAAAAGAAAAACAACAGTAATTTATTCCATTAGGAATATCCAAGACATATATATTATGCTTGTAAGTCACTCATAAATAACTTCTTCATATCATGGGAAAATAAAACATAATAAAGGGTTGATCTCAGATGCTTAGTAAGGGTAAATAATTTAGCTGAAGCTATAAAATTTTAAAGAAATATGTGTAATGAAAACAACAACCTTTTAAATATAGGTATGAACATAATATGGAAAAAATAAATAAAACATTACCAAATAAACATGAACATGGATGTTGTACTAGTCTAATAATCACATGTAATAACTAATTTCATAATGAGTGAATTTATAGTACCATACATTAATTTCTGGGTCAAGGCCTCATCCCAGGACCTTGGGACTTATGGTAACTGGACCTAAATCTAGAGATCCTCTGTCACCAGACACTATCCCGGAGCGCCCCTGTAACCGGACTCCAACCTGGAGAGCCTCTGTAACTGAAATCTAATCTGGAGGGTTGGCTATAACTGGACCCCAACCCAGAGGGCTTACTTTTACCTATCCCCAACCTCGAACAAACTATTCCAATACATTCATCATAAAAAGGGATGAAATATAACAATAAAATTCATATTAAAAATCTCATATGAAATGTCAATACGTTAACCATAAAAATAGAATGGAATATAAAATAACTCACCCACAGTTATACATATGAAAAAACATTCAATAAAATATGAATGATTTTTATCATAGTGAATCGACTTCAAACAAGGTTAAAATCAATCAATGGATGTTAACATAGATGAAATCAAAACTATTTGAGAGAAATATTTCTCTCTCTTTTTGAAATCATTTAAAGTCACATAATTATAAAAGAAACCCTTTATTTTGAAAATATTGTTTATAATATTTTAAGGGAAGATTAAATGATTTTATAATGGCAAAACATATCTTCACCCACCATATAAGATAAAAAAACATTCATTCCTTAATTTTGTCAAATAAGTCATAAAGTACCATGTTTGGAAAATGACGAAAAGGATCCTTTAAAAAACATATAAGCTGAAATAGAGTTATAAATGACATTAACCCATTGTATATTAATTAAAAAAAATGTTTTGAAATATATTTTTATGAAAAATGGAGTGGATGATAAAGAGGTCCAAATAGATAAAAATTTATAAATCATCCTCAGATAATAAAGATATTGTGAAATTAACCCTAACATCACTGTAATCAATCAAGTCATATGACCAAAAGTTAATAACCACAAAATTAATAAATTAATACCTTGAATATAAAGATAATAATGAAAATATATATCATATGTCAGTACATAATACACCACATTTAATAAATACGTGGAGAACAATGGAAATCTCACTGAATTAAATGTGAGAAATGAAACCCCTTACCTCAATTCTGACTTGACTTGTATGTTCCTTTTTCATTCAGAATAATAAAATTAAGTTAATTTATACTTGATTAAGAAAATTTTTTATGTTTATTATTCCATTTATATCACATATTACATTTCAGTAAAAATTAGTTAATTAGTTGAGTTCATATTGGATATTTTATCGTTGTTCAGAACATGAGTCAAAAATGAACATGTTAAAATTAAAAATTTTCCAGGTGGTAAAAATTCCATTATCTATAGAATGATATACATGATTTATATATAATATATATATAATATATCCAGTATATATATGTATTTATAATGGTACATAACATTTGGAGATATGAAAAGAAATACACAGTTCATGGAGACGGTAAGTCGTACGTACGGATGAACGCTACTTTCATTTATATTTGATATTTTAATGGAATTAAAACATAGTGATACATAGTTATATGATAATTATAGTATAATATAATTTATAATATAATTAACTCCATACTTTATACATCCCACACAAGTCATTAATGAGTTATATCACTTTGAGGGGGTGGTAGTCTAAAATTCCTCAAATGAAATTATCGAGTTTTACCTATAATGGAAGACATCAAGTTATGGTATAAATAAAAAGTACTAAAGAAAAAAGAAAAAATACACATAATTTATATCATATATAAATATATTTCCATTTGAATGTCCACCATGAGTGGTGGTAGGAGATAATCGAACAATCATCATTTCGTGAGGCGTTAGTTTTCCAACCACAGAAACAATATGTTATTCAACCATTATATGAAGGAGTGTGTATGTGTAGTTAAAATTATTATCATAAAAAAAGTCTTAATATATTTAGGATATTGTAGTGTTTATAATAGAAATGAATAAAAAGAGTTTAGGGGGTTGGAGAAGTAAAATAAAACAAATGAATTGAAGAGAAACTGTTACCATTAATTTGGGTAACTTCCTTTGGTTTGAACCAAAAGGACTTCTTGATGTGACTTATACCTAATGTAAGTATTATAGGTGTATGAGAGGGATCTTGAGAGCTTATTTGGTCAGGGTTTTGACAAGACAAGGGGCTTGAGAGGTGTGTGGAATGGGTTATAAGTGGTTTCTTTTTATAAGTGGGAGGAGGGGCTCTTTAGATATGTGTGGAAATATTATTTAATTATATATTGATATTAGGTTTCTAATGGTCTAGAACTAATTACAGTAGAATATAAGATTACCCATGGTCGAAATAAAATCATCAAATATAAATTTGATAGGTTTTGGATATTTTTTTAATATTAATAATATTACTTATTTAAATCATTTATTAATAAGATAAATACTACATCATTATTATGTCATAAATAATTTAATTTATTTAATATCTAAAATATATAAAAAAATAACATAATGTAGGAATTAATTTTATCTTTCCAATGAATATTTATAGTCGAAAATATGACTTATATTACCCCATGTAAAAATTGATTTACAAAAAGATATTTTTTTATGTCATTTTTTCCTTTACTTTAAGTTAATTAAAATAAAGTTTCATTATCATTCATAAGTGTCTCTATGGGGTCCCAAAATCGACACAAGGATGATAATAGTTGTCCATGAGTCATCCAATAATGTTATGTCAAGTGTTAATATAAATTTGTATAATTATAATATTTTTTTACCACGAATTACAATATTTACCTTTAACTGTGGTAAATAAAAGTCAAAAGTTATTATTCACAAAAATTTATTTTCAACTTATTGAACCATATATTACTTAATAATAACAACCACGTATCTCGTATTTTTTAAATTCAATTCACCAAAGCAATAAAATTTCATTTAAATGAAAAGGATGTATTTTTAACTACTATCTAGTGATTTAACTATTCATCAAAAAATAAAGTTTTTCTAAAAAATACAAAAACTAAGCCTAAGATTTATCTGATATTCCTAATTCAAAAATTATCTATATTTTACTAAATTCAGACATATAATTTTGATTAATTAATTTAAAATTATTTCCTCTTGTCCAAACAAATCACGTGTTTTTATAAAAAAATAACTATCAAAAGATTGACACTTTTTTATGTATAATTTCAAAATGAAATTAATTCCAATGACCAAAATTGGATTAAATTATAAAAAAATAATCTAATTTAACTTCAAAAAAAATTTAAATATATTCTATCCTTATAAATAAATTAGATTAAAATGAAATTTTTAATTAAAATACAGTATTTCTAACTATTCATAAAAAATGAATACTATTAGAAGAATACTAAAATTTCATCCAAAGTAAATTTTGATGTCCCTATTCTAAAGAATAATTTTATAGTATAGAGCCTAAATAATAATCTAATGAATAAAATAATCATGAACCACTCTTATGCCCCACTTTAAATACCATCCCTCACAACCAGTTATCCTCAAAACACAAAGCCTTGAAGTTTGATTAATTTTATCCTAATTCACATCCTATGTCTCTTCCCATTGTACAAGCCCTATTTATTTCCACAAATGGAAAATAAATTTTACTTTTGGAGGTTTTCCTATAAGATATATCCAGAGGTAAAAATCTTATTTATTTTTCATTTATTTTATTTTCAATATCAATTATTTTTCTATTATATCATCAAATAACCATTTTAAAATGTAATTAAAAATATATAATAAAAAATATATTATAATTTTATAATGTTTATGAAAAAAATTAATCATCAACACCTTATCCTTTCTATTTCATTAAAATAATGAAAACATCATTTGTGATCTATCGACTTACCGACATATTGAATGATTTCTTTCCATTTCCCTATTACATACATCATTAATGGTCATGAAAACATTTTAGTGGTTGAAATATATTTTATATTTAATTATATAACCTCTTTTATATTATGTATGTAACACACATTTATAATAATAACTTATATAACGAAACTAGTTCGTGAATATCAAAAAACCACCAAAATGATCTAATAGAATATCATTAATGTTTTATACAATGGTTCATAGTTTTATATAAAAACCAAATGATTAATAGTATCATTTAGTATTTTGGAATCATATAAATACCATTTCATTCCACTTTTTGAGTTCCTCATTAATTCAACCTGAAAATCCATTACAAATAGAGAATGGAAATTATGTAAAAACGGAACATGAAATACTGAAAATAAAAAATGAATTATTAATAAACGGATAGATAATTGTTATAATATGTTCATATTAGGATTAATAAAAATTAATTGGTTTCTGTAAATTATTAATAACCATATTTTAACAATTTAACATGAGTTTTAAACAAATTTGATGTATTTTGAACCGATGATAACAGAATTCTTAGCCCAATTTATATTGTTTAGGATACCCATATACTTCATTGTTGTTGTAATGATATAATTCTTTGGGAAAATAATATTTAATATTTAATATTTTATTACGTGGACTCATAGTGAGTATAAATATTAAATTAATTTTATTAATTCATGTTTCAATGATATCGTATATGTAAGGGACATTTTCTTTTAAAAATCCCCTTTTAAGTTTCTATTTTTACAAAATTAAAAATGACCTTTTTTATATAAAAATTCATGTCTTATTATATTATGGGTTTTTATAATTGTTAATGAGTAAGGGTGGGGCCAATATTTATCCCTCCCAACTTGATTTGGTATGTTAATGGTGGAGGTCTATGGTTTGGATTCTCTATGTGTGACTGTGATGGTGACACAATAAGGTAGTAATGAGGGTTTTATAATATGGTTCCAGTGAGGGTTCTATTTTAATGAATTCTTAAGTTTTAAAAATCATATATTATTCATGAGGGTTAAAAATCCTAAATAAATAATGTCCCAAGATGCATTTACTATTTTATTAATGGTCACTATGTTTTATGGACGTCTTTTTTTTTCAAAACGTAAGTATTTGATACATTGGGGATGAGATTTACATCTTTGTGAAAATGACTTCAAACATTAATAAGTATTCATTGAATGGAGGCTTTATTCCTTCATTTTATGTTCATTAATGATATTTTATAATCATCCCATAATTAAAAAAATCATACTCTATATGGATGGGTAAGATAAACGAAGAAGAAAATCTGAATGTCTCTAAAGAATGTATGTTTTATTAAAATATTTTTTGTTATGAATTAAATGGACAATATAATAGGAGAACCCAATTTATATGTTGATGAGTTGATACATATATATTTTTTCTAATGATCTAAATAACTAAAATATAAAAATGAATGGGAATATAATCGTGCGAATTGTAAAATTATTTACTAGATTATTTAATGTTTTAGTTTAGGATATAATAGAGGATATGACATCCTTATTTTAAAAAATGAATGAAATGGGTAGACCATTGGATAAGTGAAACTAAAAATGAATAAATTTAAATAAGTATTTAATTAATAATATGTTATACATTTTCTATGATTAAGATTCACTAATTTTTCTATTATTTGAGGAAATTATATTATTCGAAATCCTCATCATGTTCATTCTAATTATGTTCGAAAAAATAAGATATTAGATCACTACAATTTGTAGGGTGATGATTACAATTCATATAATTTGAAACTTCTAGTATTTTAGTAAAATTGTACCTTCATGTTTGAGTAATATGTTTCATATGATGTTAAATAATTAGTTTTTGTGGAGGTGGATATCTATTTCATACCGATTATTTCTCAGAAGGAGAAATGGATTTCATTGGATATGATTTTGTTTCCAGGAGTAGTAAGGTAGTGGTGGTTCTTAACAACTGGGTTTGTGAGTTATTGGAAAGTTTATGGGAGTACTTCACAGAGTAGTTTTTATAATTTTTTATTTCATTGATAATGAAGGAGGTTGCTTCCAAGAGCAACATACCCATTGATAATGATGTTCTAGAATATTGGATTTTAGGAACCATTAAAATACCCATACAATATATGTTCATACCTATAAAATATTATGGGGACAAGGGGATTTATTAAAAATAATCTCAACATCTATTAATAAAATTCATTGTCATACATTTCATGTTGTTATGATATATCAAGTATTTGGTGAGAGAAGAGTACATTGTATGTATGAAATCGAGAACCAGATAATAATTAGAGTGGAGTCATCATGATTTTTCTTTCAGTTGAGTAGTGGAATGGGGTAATTATTTTCCAGGACATAAGAGTATTCATATTGCTGGGAGGAGGTCCCATCCGACAACATATTTTCTCAACAATGGTTGTAACATTTATAATCATTAAATGTTATCATAAAAATGATTATTTTGTGCACCAGAATTTTATTTATTGGGAGTGTGGTAATGTTTTATCATTTACTGTGTTCCAGGTTTTCAACTATAGATTTCTAAGTTGATACAGATTCTGGCTGTGTAGTTGTGTCATGGTGATTTAGTATGGGATCAGAACTGTGGATATATAACATGTAGATAAAACCCCTGATACACTTATCATAATTTGAGTGTATTGTGAGGACATATAGGTAGTTATAATCATGGAAGATAGGCTGTGGAGTATGATATCATCACATTTATGGTATAGAGTTTCCAAAATTGGGTGAGATAGAAATTTTTCACATAACTTTTTTTCTTTATTTTTCTGTATGTGTTCATGATTTCTATAATTAAAGAGCCACAAACTACTTCCAATCACCTTCCCAAGAACATTCATTAGGACATGTTGTGGATTGGATCCTAGTTTCCTAGCTTTTTGAATGAGTATCATAATTTATTTCTTGATGATCTAGTCTTACTCACTCAATTGGAAATCATTTTTTAGATTCAGATGCAATAGATATTTCCTCCAATCTGGTTATCATTATATTGGATGGAACCTTTTGAGTGATGAGAGTAATGTGAAAATCTCAATGATATGACGTATAATGTTTTTTTAGATTGTCATGTCATCATGGGGTGCACTGGTTTTGTTACAAAACATGGTCAATAGTTGTTTGCATCTCTATATAGATTATCATGTCTATAATCAATTTATACTAATGAAAATCTCTCCACTTTGATTGATTAGAGACATAATGCATCAAAACATAGGTAAATTTTGTTCTGTGATATTTAACTTCTATATATATATATAATTAAATGATGATTAAGGATGATGATATTTGGAAATTCACATTACTATTTTGTTTGGTGAATTATAGGTTCATTGTGATGTGTTTTTAAATGATGTCTTCTCTAACAATATTCCTCGGATTGATAAACATAGTGTTGAAATGGTTCCGGGATATATTAATAGTTGTTTTAATTGACATAATACTTATGTAGTCTACAACTGGGGAGGAGTATGCATAGAATATATGTTTCATTTTGGTAATTCATAATCATTAGAAGATATTTTAGATGTTTTATATTGGGATTTATAGGCTTATGATGTCAGTTTCTTGGTTATTTCATTCCCCATCATAGAGTACATGTGGATCATTTAATGACTAAGGTATTCATTTCATGGGAATCCCCTAAAAAATTAGTCGATGTGTGGAGCTTCATTGGGCATCGAATATATTAATGGAGGTTCATATCAACTCTTATTAGGTCAATAATCCTTTGATATCCTTGAATAGGAAGGACCATGAATTCATTTGGACTAACTAGTGTCAAATATATTTTGAGATCCTCAAGGATTAGTTGATCACCCCTCAAGTTTATCATCTACTAGAAGAGGGAATTCAGGTTGATGATTTCTATAACACATTACAAACATGTCTATAATGTTACCCTATTAATTAGAAATCAATTGTTTCTTGTAGTTATCGATAGTTAAGAACCCATAATCATAATAAGAAAAATGATTCCGGTGAGTGGTACATGTTTTTTTCTTTAGGATGTATGAAAAATTAAATTATTGGGATGAATTTTATATATTAAAATAATATGATCTTGAGATATTAATTCTCCATGTGTGCAAAAAACATGTGATAATGATGGTGGATTTAATTATTATAAAATTTAAACATTGAGATTTTTTATAAAAATGTAAAAGGAAATTTTATAGTTAATGTATTGATTATGATGTCTCGTTGTGAGGAATGTGTGAATATGGAGAAACCGCAACTATAATAGAATTACTATTAGTGATGGAACACGATATTAGAGAGGTTAGAGGAAGGTTTTTTACATTCCTGGATAGATTTTTATGCTATGTTATATCATTGCGTTCATGGGTATTTTAGTGAGATAGGTACCTAGTTTTTGATGATTATCCATGGACTAGTGTAGCAAGAGGGTGATTGGATTTTAGCAATAAGGGAACCCATATGGTGAGGTTTTTTCAATCATGGTTTGATTATAGAGGACTCATTATGATTCATGATCATGGATGCTCAAGAAGGCGTTTTGTTTCCTAAAATAACATCCCAAGGAATAACCATTATATGGTTGGGAGATTGTAATTTCCAGTATCACTATGGGTATAAATTTCTTAAGGAAAATTATTATTATACATATGGTGGATAGTAATTTTTCATAATTGGAACTCGATAATATAATAAAGGAGTCTAGATGATTCCAATGTGTGTTTCAGGGAAATATTAGATATATTGGGTGGTATTTGGGAGGAATTTGGGTGAATCCATAGGGTTAATTTAAAAAAATGTGTCATAATTGATGTATTAATGTTGTAGAAATGCTGGTCACACCATAAACCATTGTTTCAATCCATCCTTGTATTTCTATGATTAAATATCATGACATGAAACATAATTCAATTCATTTAAATAAACATTCATATTATTCATGGATTATTAAATTTAAAGGAATATCCTTAAATCATCATTCGATTTTCCTCCAAATCCAATCGAAGGGTTAGTCATGAATTGATGGTTTTGGCCCCAGGGAGCTCCTATGATATCATTTAATCACTATAGAAGTTACTTATATTTCTAGGGACTCTTATAGGTGATTTTTAAAACATGGTATAACATGTTGTCTCTCTACTCATCATGTTATTTTTGATCGAGGGTTGATTTTCATTTGATTAATATAATGTAAATATCACAATACCAAGAATAAATTTCATAGGGATGATAAATCCATTAATCGACAAAGAAAGAAGATGTAACATGGATATGAAGGATTTTATTCTATGGATGTCTTAGTGAAGGTATGTAACTTGTCTAAATGTTTAGGAAATGCTAATATTTAATTATATCAATCTTTTCAATATTGTTTTTTCACGTTATGTGGGTTCTTCCATTAATAATGTTGGATAATTGAAATAGAGCTTCAATATATGGATGGTCATTAAACTAATGAGGTTATTTTTTATGGATGAATAGTCATTATTTTTGAATTTACATCTTTAATAAAGTGTTCCATTTAATTAATTAATTATTTAAAAATTATTATTATTGGTAAATTGTGTACTTCTTTTCCGGATTTCGAACATCAAGGTGACAAATGTAGGACCAAATGGACTTGGAGGACTCAATCAAATTTATTAGATTGGATTTTTTATGTTTAATCAATTTTAGGATGGTGGTCAAATGTACTATAACTTTTTTTATGCAATTTTTTTGGAATGATATATGAGGTTCGCCACATTGAGTGAATGATAAATAATTCATAACATGTAATCAGAAAAATGTAATGCTATGTACGGATCACTAATCTATTATTTATATCACATTAACCCTCTTTATATGTAGTTTTATATATGGGACACTATATAATATATTTTCCATTCGTATTAAAATGTTTTCTGTTTCCATGTTTAATGAAGATCACATATACTTGATTATTTATATTTTCTTGAGATGATATGATGTGTTTTTCTTATATGTGTACCAACGATTCATTGATGTTATTTTATATTGGAGAACATTATTTGTACATTATTGATATTGATTTAATATGGGTGTTTACATATCCTCTTAAGAAATAACCTTGATATTCTTTTTTGTTCCATAATAAGAAATGTGTTTCTGGTTTTGTGGCATAAACTATGGGGTTTTCTAGAATTTATTAGGATGGTTTGGTAGTTCAGTTAATTATAAATGACCAATTGGAAGGGGAAAATGATGATTTTATGTGGCCTGTTGAATATTTATTTTTAGATTTTACGGGGAGGATCATAAACCTAATGTTTCCACATAAATAGACCATGCATAGGATAAAAATTCATAATATTTATTCACAGTGGTAGAATTTCATAAATTGGGTTGTTTTGTAATCATTATATTCTAAACAAGTCAGGTTGGACTTACTATAATTAGAGGATATTTACCAAAATCAGGGTGTGGCAATGATATACTTAGATAATGAGAACCAATAGTATCAGGCATGCATTATTCCTACTAATGACCACCATTTGTGTGGGGCGTGAAGAGTTTCCAAAAAATGAAAAACATGTACTAACAAGATTACTTTTCATAGGATCACATGGTTTTGGGACACATCACATTATCTAGAGTGACTTATATTTACAATATACACATATAAACATACCATCACCAAGAAAATTAGGTATAACCTGGGGATTGTGGCGTCTTGGTAAGCACAAGACCACTCCTTATATATTATATATTTATTTATATTTGATTTTCAATTTAATACATTTATTTATACAATTATGTATTTAATGCTAAATTTAGGATGAGGATATCATATTAGAATAATCTACATATTATTATTTTTATTATAGACCTTGTTAGTGGTGTTCTATAGAGTTTTACTCTCACTTAACATGTGTGTTCCTAGAACATTGTTACATAAGTTTCCATCACTTGTTAAAATTATAGGTTGTGATGAGTCCTAGTTCGATCATCTAATAATATATACAACAATTTACAGGAGACCAATAAGAGGGGTGGATTTGTATTATAGAGCCTCATTTTAGATTTTTACATTACATTATTTTTATCTGATTATACTTGTTGGTGATCAGCTGTAGGATTTTTAAATTTATTTTGATTCTGTTGATTTGAAATTAATTCTTACAACTTCTATAATGTGGAAAGCTATGTATAATGGATAATAATTTTTATAAAGTGTGTTATTTTTTTTATTCACATTGACTGAGTGTATAACGTCCATATTATCTCACCCAATTCTATTACTGCTAGTCAACAACATGTGTTGTATGAGAAAACATGCCTTCGGTTATATGGAATACTTGTCCAGACCTGACGATAGAGATAGTGATTCTACAATCACCATATTATGTAATAATGTATAAACATCTTTTTCCTTCATAATTACCATATATTTCAACCCTTGACAATTTATTCCAAATATTCCTTTAACAATTCTATAATTTATATGAGTTTATAGTGGCAAACCTTTCACATAATGATTTTCATGTAGTTTTTTCAAACAAACACTAATAAAATTTCTATGATAATTCCCTATTATGTTAGAGAAAATGATTAGTGAATATTAAAACTCATTGTTAAAATGTATCTTCATTTGAGACCTACATTTAAATCTACATCATATTATGTTTAACTAATAATATTATTTGATCAACATATACAAACATTAGTTTAACAAAAGCTTTACCAGGTAATTTACCTATTTGGTTTTATAACCTAACATGTTATTTATTATGTCGTGAAATTATATTTAAATCCTTCATTATGGTTTGTAATGAATTATGTGAAAAATCAAGGGTATATCATACATGAATATCAGACAATGGATTTAGTGAGGACCATTATTTGTGCACTGAGTAATGATTGAGATAATACTCTTCCAATAAATATTAGTATTATTACCTCTACATCCATCTATACTATAGAATAAATTATCTTTTTTGTAACCAGACAAGGATCTCAATTTTAAGAAATCATTCACTATTCATTTTACTATAACTTTTGGAAGTATTAGTATACTCAAACATTTCCCCAGCGTCTCTAATAATTTTGTCTAGTCGTAATTTTTTATAATAATTTAATAAGGAAATTTATTAATATATTATAATCAAAACATTCAAATAATGAAATACACCATTATTTAATCATAAAACGTATCCCCAAAACATAAAATTTCAATCCAGTCAATATACACTATAATCATGCAGACGTCAAGAAGTTATAATTTTATCTCAATGTAACAAACATTTCCTTGAAATTATGTCATATTCCAACAACATGGGATACCTATACTGAAATAATATACTATTCATAACATTTTATGTTATACAAAACATGTTTGAATATATGTTGTGATTCTCCAAACCTACACACTTAGAACCCATGATAAATAAGAATAATTTTAATATGTTAAATTTGATACCAAATGATGAGTCTCGAACATAATAATAAAAATTTCAAAAAAAAATAATTACTAAGAAAAATAAAACATAATACCATTTATGAATAATGATTTAGTGATTTAGAAAAAAACTAACTAACAAACCTCATATAATTCCCATATAATGGAGAATTTTCCCATTAAAACCAATATTTTTTATTTAACAATTATCCCATTAAATTATACACATACAACACTTATAGTGAAATATTTGATGTTTTACTCTAATTCATAATGTAGGAGAATGGAAAATATAATAATGGTGAACTAAAACACTTGGTAAGGGTATGTTTATATCATATGCGACCAAGTGTAAACAAGGAATGAATAATATGAGAGTAAAATGTAGGAATTTATAAATTATATATAATAATGCACATTTTGTTGAATTAAATATTTAGTGGATATAAATATATAAATTTACACATTGATAAAAATATCTTATTCAATAGAGATGTAATTTATAATTCCAAACAAATTTCTATTTGTATTGAGGGACCATT
Organism: Viscum album; assembly: GCA_963277665.1. NCBI lineage: Eukaryota > Viridiplantae > Streptophyta > Magnoliopsida > Santalales > Viscaceae > Viscum > Viscum album. The sequence goes on from OY728161.1 coordinate 437,582,761, forward strand.
CAAGAAGATCATTAATTATATGAATGTTTTTTCATTATTCTCATCATTACCAAACTGATATATCATTAATAATTTTTTAGGCATAAACATATTATCCAAACATACTGTCTCATAAGAATATCATGTTCATTTAGTGGATACAAAAATCTCATCCCCACCCAACCTATTATTATTTTCAAGGCATTCACAATACACATGATATTATTAAAAATGATATTATTAATAAATATTCCATAGAAATTGATAATAAATATATTCAAATGGAAGAATAATAGATTCCAATAATATTACTGTTAAATGAATAGAATGACATGATAATAATCCATGATGAAATATATGACAGATAGGATAATAGGATTAAAATCCAATGGAAAATATATGATCATTGAATGATTAGGGAATAAATGGAAACATTATTATACTATTAATAGATAAAAAACTATTTAAAATGGGGTTTATGAATTAATCATTTGATACTAATAGTTTAACCCCCTAATATAAATGTAATATAACAATATTTAGAGTGTAAAATGGGAAAAATACTCCATAATACATAGATATTTTAATGAGAATATGGGAAAAAGCAAGAGAAATAAATGAATATGTATTTTGTTTGTTTTATAAATTCATTCTCTTATAGATTAATGTATTTTTTTAAACATTACATATAATAAGTTCCCATAATGAAAACATGAAAATTAGATAATGGTTATATGAAGTGAAAAATCTCTTTTTATTTGATTATTGAAATCCTCTTTAAGAAAGTGTGATAACCCAGACTAAGCCATACAAGAGATAAATAATTAAAAATTTAAAACTCTAAAACCCAAAATCAATCATCATAATCACCTCTTTCACAAACCATATTTCCAACTATATCATCACAAATCGTGATCCAACATCACACTCCAGCAGGTCAGATCTCAATATGTGATAAAATGGTTAACTATAGTAAATATTTATTGTGTGATAAAAGAATGTATCAACAATTTAAACTAATTTTCTATATTAAAATAAAATTATTGAATCTTGCTTTAAAAAAGAATAATAAAACAATATTGATAAGAGATATAAGGAGAAATAAGAAGGCACATTGAGATAATACAAAAATTGGATTCTATGTGAAAAAATAAGAAATATTATTGAAATAATGAATATGGTAAAAGTTTAAAAGCACTAATTTAAGTGGATGTGGACTATCCAAAACAATTTTACAATTTTAGAAAGATTTAAATTCACAATAAAAAAACATTAGATGTATGTATTATTCAAAAAAAATTATTCCATATATAATAATGAGGATGTGAGAGATAATTCAATCATATGATATAATTTACCTAACTCATTTTAATATTTTTTTAATAATAATAATCATAACTCAATAATTTAAAATTGATTTAGTAAAAACCCATAAAAATCTTGTAACACGTCAACTAATGAACATCTAAATTTTTACAATTTATTGTATTTTTATGTCTTTTATTTTCGTGAATGGAATGATATACTTCATACATATGGTAGTATATAAATCTACCAAAATTATAATATGTTATTAATATGATTTACTTGTCAAATAATGATAATTGATACAATAATACCATAAAATTTTTATAAAATTTTAATTTAGCTGTATTGAGATTGGAAAAATTAAAGGGAACATTAAATACCTTGAAGTAATGAGTAAATAATGAACAAAATATTAATATAATATGTTTAAAATCCATATAAAATAATATAGGTGAATAATTCAAACCATTTATTATGAAGGGAATTTTTTATGATATATCATTACCACTTTTTTTATATTCAAATAAAATTACATAATAAATATAAGATAATATAGATATATAATTTACCTGAATTTCATTAATCAAATTTCATAATATAATAATGGTTTTGTAACTAAAAAACATAAATTAAATCATAGTGATCCACATGAAACATGTATCAAGGAATTAAAAATTGATATAACGGACCCCTACCTTTGAGTCATGGATTTCAGGAAAAATAATTAACCACGTATATTATATTCATTACCATTTAGTCAATTATTTCAAATCAATATTAAATCCTATTAACATTTTATCTATCATATCTACATATTTTATTTTTTTCTTTTTATAATTTTTGATAATATTTTAAAATAAAGTCAATGAGTTTTCATATAATTCATTCCAATGTATATCTTCAGTATTGATATATTAAAAATTTTCAATTTACTAACTCACACATATACCTTATTTTGAAAATAAATGTTTATAATTTAAGTGAGTCTTGTATGGGGATTATAAGATCACTATTTTATATGAAATATTTGTTTTCCCTTTGGAATGATATTACTATTTTTCGAATCAGGTTCCATGTTTGTTCACAACATCGAGTGAATTTAATAGTGAATTAATCAATTGTAAAATTAATTTGACAACACATAAATCATCATTTTTAATCCATTGATAATAAATCATATACATCTATACAGATAACCTAGTTTTACTCTCAAATTTATATCTATTTTAGAGTTAATTGGTGGATATGTTTTTATTTTCTGATTGTATATAAACACATTAAACTTCAACAGAATATTCAAAAAATGTCATCATATTTTTTCATTATTATTGATTGTCCAATATCTTGAAGTAGAATTCAATTTCATTGAATTTATTCATAAAATTTGAAAATTCGATTTATAGATTATTAATCCATTATGTTGAATCCATTCTAATAATTATGCATCCCTATCAATATTTTGTTTTAAATATGTAACATTATAATAATTGATGCGGAAATTTGTAATATATTTAAATTTATATTGATTATATAATGGTATATTATCACGGATTGTGTATTTTATCAGTTGATTTTAAGCATTGTGTATTTTCATTCCTCTATCCTTTATTTCATCATTCACTAAGGTTATTGGATTTGGATAATGGTTTAATTATTTCCTCTGCCCAAATAATTATACATCTTAACATTTGTTTCGTGGAACATTTTGAATGAATAAAATTCATGGATTATGTTATAGTGGAGGATCATTGAAAATACCAATATTCACTACTAGATGTCGATGAAGATTACAACATGATCCTTGATGTTTGGGAAATAAAGGAAATGATAGAGGATTTACATCAAAATAAACAATTCCAGAATACTAATTTCAAAAAGATTTTTTTTGAAATATATCAAGGTTACTGGATACAACAATGACATTTATAGAGTCGATGTAGGTTTCAATGAATATTTCACTGGGAGATAAGTGTTTTGAAATTTTTTGACCACATGAAATGAATTTTGGAATAACACACATTGAGTACAATAAAATATATGACATTGTGGATTCTAATGCTGAAAAATCACACATGATAATGTGGTATAGCCTATATGACATTTTTTATTAAAAAATATTCTAAGAGAATATAGAAAGTACACACCCATGAATGTATGGGTATCCAAAACATTGTGTATGCCTATTCCACACTTGTCATACAAGTTTCTAGAACATTACTCATGAAATGAAAAATACACCAAATTATGAAATCCAAACCTATATATTATGTAGATCACTTCCCATGATGTGAAGTTGGTATTTAAAATTCCGTGATGGGTTGTTGTACGTTAATATATTAATGGAATTATGTAATAAGAATATAACCCCTATTTGGATGCCATGTACATTATTTATAATGTATTTGAATCACATAATAATCCATTTTGTTATTAATTCTATGTGGAACAAAAATGAGAAATCATATCTCTAGATTTAAAATAATTAAGGAAAAATAATAATAATCAAATTGATAATCTTCTAGAATATAACCATGTAATTTAGACAAACATGACGAGTGGGAACCCACTTTTATAAGATTTTCGTGTATAATAAATGCTCAAAACCCTTGGTAGGGTTGTTGATTCCCCCACAAGATTGGAAATGAGATCCCATTCATATAGACCAGATAGGATCATTGTCCATAATCTATTATAGGTTTCATGATATTCTATCTATATGGTCAGTTTCCCTCATTTCCAATGTGCTCATATGGGGAATGAAATCGTGCTAGGGGGGATGAAATACTCCCTATACTAATAGTGTCATAAGATAATCCTTTATAGTTAAAAATCAATTTTAATGGTGTTATGCTTTAGGAAGATAGAGATCATGGATTGTTTAAATCTCATTCTGGATTTAAGGGTTAACACCCATAAAGTGTCCTGAGTATCCTATATTTTTGTTGTTATATTAGTTTCTATTCATTACCCTCATTCATGTGGTTTTAAGCTGATTTTTCATTTGATTTTTTACATATTAGTCATTTTTGGGTTTCCTACTATGTTTGTATATATTTATTTATACATGGGTTCTATGAACATGTGTTGTGTACTATGATAATAAATTGTTACTCAATGAAACACTAGGAATGTATGGATCGGGTTTTTTTATAGTTTTGATTGGTTTATGTGGCAGTGAAACCATGTTAATAATTTGGAATTTATGTTATTTGTGTGTATTAAAATTATTTTTCATGTTTACCAAATAACTAACATTTGGGATTTTATTTCACACATTTTACATCAGTTATTTAATAACATAATTTTCTATGGTATTTTATAGGGTGTATATCAATGTATAATTTCAATTATTAATTATTTTATATTTATCTATTATTTATAGAGATACATGTGGGTATAAATTTTCATAACAATAAGGCCTCTTTTTTGTGTGATATTCCTACACGGTGCTATTCAATTACCCCATTCATTTGGAGAATGGTTGGGGCTATTTGACTTGTTTTACCACCGACCTAGAGGACCCTTGTATTTTTTGTCCATGTAGAGTTATATCAAGCATATAAGTTGTCCTATGATTGAGCCTAGTGATATATTAGTTTTGGGAATTTGATGAGGAATTAAATAAACATTTTTTATGTTCCAAGATTTATTTTTAGGGGAGAGGGAGACTATATTGGTCTTATAGTGGATGATGCTAACATTCATCACAATTCTAATAAAACACTTGTCATTTTGATGTCCTAATACATATATTATAAGGGAAGAAATTATACATGGATCATATTGGAATGAGTTTTGTTTTCTATATCCAATATCATTAATCTCTCTCTATATCATGTACAGAACAAAGTATATTTTGACTAATGTGTGTTTCTTCTACATAAAAATCAATTCAACATTCCATGATAGGATCATGAGAGTGATCATCATAGTGAAAATGTTGAAATTATGGGTACTATGACTAATATGTTTCCTTCAGCAGGACAATGAGATGTAATCATACCTATCAAATTTTGAGGAGACCTTGTCTTGATAAAATATGAAGATATTATATCACATCATAAATTTTATATCATTCCATAGGTGCACTAAGCTTATGAATATAATATGATAGAAATCCTAGAGGTTACAAAGAAGATGCCTCATTGGTTCTAGGTAATGTAAGACATGAAGATAGTAGAAGATTTAATGGACTCAATAGTTTTATTGTTTCATTTCATTTATACCCATAGAAAACATATTTTGGTGACTTGGGATGGACATATTCAATGTTAAATAGGACATCCATATAGTTTTGTGGAATAGAAAGATAATGTATTGACCTTTTATGGATCAAATTTGAGAGCTAATTCTAATAGAAAAATTTATTAATAGTTGTGTTAGTAGATCAAATCAAAGAGCTACTCTATATGTTTAGTGAACTATGTTTTTCAGTGATTAGACATTATAGTTTGTATACCTTATAAAATATTCCCATGAAATTAGTCAGGATGGGTACTTCTGAGCGTTGATGGGTTATCATCGGATTTTTTGATATATTTATAATGGATTGGTTACCATCAACGTACCTACCTATGTCAGAGTGGTATAGTGAACCATTGTGGTGGATAAAATTCATGTAGAAGGTTATTTTTGGGTTTGGGAGGTTAGTATTAATCATATAGTAGAATCATCATACAATTATTGTAATCATCATTATATTGGATACTAATGTAAGGATGAAAATATAAACTGAATCATAAATTAGATAAACATCACATATATTATATATAGTCTTGAGTTAGGTAGGGTACATAATATTCTATTCCTATAATGTCGGGTGTCATATTAAATTGGACCACCTAACATACCATTTGATAGTAAACAAGAAAAAAGTATTACCACTATAGAAGAGGTATGTATGTGATGAAGGTGGTCCATAAGTGATCATCATAAAAGAGGATATAGATTAGCGATAAGAGGTGGTAAAGGTTATTATCTAATATAACATCTACTACCTCTAGTTATACCATTCTTATCTGAATGGTATGGAGAAAAAATGTGTGGATAATTACATGTAGTTAGTGATTTTGACCATGAGGTTCTTAGAATTATTTCAAGGATGATGTGTTTATTTTCCACCATATCATAATTTGTTGAAAACATAAGATTAATTCATTCCATTATTTATTTCTTCAATGTTATTGAAGTAGAGATTCATGTGGAGCCTATTTGTAAATTATATGGATATATACTATTAATAGATGTGTTTTATAAATGAAACTATTTTTTTAGTGTACTTAGACTATTGAAAGAAATAGATTCTCCTCGCATATCATTATAGTTGTACTGAGAACATATGAAATATTTCTTGGTATGAAATTTTGAAATGTAACCCATGGTAATATTGATTAATTTTGAATGGGGATGTCATGTACTTTGTTAATAATTATAATGTTTTTCCTCAACAGAGAGGATGAATTTCAGTGATAAAAGGATTAGTTCATGTGAATGAAATTATATCAAATATTCCATAAGTTATTTATTTTGGATATTTTTTTAGAAAAATAATGAATGTTTTGTTCCTTGTAGTGTTATAAGAATAACTATTTTTCTTCCATAAGGAAGAAACACCATTACCACCAGATATATTGGTTGAATTATATATTTAATTTAATCCTATGAATACTATGATATCTTTAGTGTAATATCATATGGACCCAATATTTTTTTGAGATATGTTAGTGCAGTTGAAGGAAATTCTGAGGAAAAATTTTATTAGAACCAATGTATCCTTTAAATTACATTATATTTTTTTCAAGAGATTAAATGGTTCATGATGATTTTTCTAAATAACAATTACATGATTCAACTGATCATTAGTAATAAATATCCAATATCTGGAATCAATGAACTCATTAAATATATTAAAGGTAATTTTTTCTTCCTTAATGTCATCATTATGTTATTCTATCAATAGTTGTGGGTATGTGAGGAAGATATACCAAATATTAAATTTTTGTGTCACTACAATCATTAAATATACCAGATGGTTCCCTTTGTCATGATGAGCACCCTAATAGTTCTTATGGGAGTCATTAAAGCAATCATAAATGCATTTATATATTAGTGAGGGGTGGCCTTTATCACTAAAAATATATTTATTCGTTATTAATGATTGATCATGAATAGAATTTATGGATGACATTGAATTTAATCATCTTTAAACAAATTTACTAAAATCTCGTCATGTTCAAACTCTATATTAGAGAGGCCTAAATTCGTAGACAAGTTATATTAGAGGATGATGTTTATATGGTTGAAATTAATATTGAGGTATTTTATTCATATTAATTGTTATAATATATGATTTTATATGTATTTATTTTGAAATAAAACTATAATATCCAGTGGTTTTATTTATATGAAAAAATATGTTTAAAAGATTCCTGTTAAACCATAACAATATTATTAATTAATGTGGTGTTATAATCAAGACATAATATTTTTTGTCATGAGTATGTCTATGAAAAAAATACTTTTTTTCATATGTATCAAATATATTCTTTAGTTATGAATTTATAAATTACTTTTAATGAAAAAAATAGTTTTTTTCTAGGAAAAAATTATTTTTATTCATGAAATGTGTTTTATATTAAAATATTAAATTTTACACTATAGTTAAACGATAACAATGAAATTTATATTTTAAAAAAATGCATTACCATTCATGTAATGGGTTTTACCCGACATAGGAATATAATAAAACCAGTTTTGTTCGTAAACTACTATTTTATAAAATAATCATATTTTCATTGGACTCAAGTTTTTTATTATAAATTTAAATTTATTATGGAGAGTGAATATTGAAAACTATATTCCATATATTTAATCCTTATTTATATATTTGGTAAACATTTTAACATTCATTATAAAAGTTATAAATTGTGAACCTGCTAAATAAATGTCACCTCAGTAAGCATAGAGTAGATAAATATTTTTAATAATAATTTGATAATATATTAAAAATATATATAATAGTATAATTATTTCTATTGGATTGGTTTAGTTCTTCCAACCACATCTAATATTCTATTATATGAAAACATGGTGCCATTTTTCTTTGATAGTGGAGGTAATGTTATTTTATACAAAGAATAAAATGAAAATGTCACTATCATTATTATAATGGCATTAGTATTTATTCATAAGGGAATATAAATACTATGTTTTGTCATAAAATATTATTTTAAATATGAATGAATTTTTATTTTTATTATGATTTTGTGAAAACTATTTTACACCTCATTTTGGTCAAATGGAAACGTAATGTATTTCTTATGAATACATGTAGACTACCACCACAAAATGAAGATATGATAAATTCTACATCACCCACTATCATTGTTGTGTATATTAATGGATTTAGTGGAAATATAAGATAATAAAACTTTTATTTAATTCTGTAGAGGATGGAACCATGATTAATATATATATATTTGATGTTTTGAATCAAAACATTCATTGAATAATAATATATTTTATATCTAAAAAATATATTTTTTAAAATAATTCTTAAAAAATGTCAGATGAAATTTTATAAGAGAACAATATGTGATATTATGGGTACAATGATAGTATATAAGAGGTTATAGAATTATAATATATATCACATTAATAAATAATTTGTTATATTTCATATAAAGAATTTGATATATGGGTTAAGGGTTTTACATTAAAATAAAAGTTTTTATCATGAATGTTTATGATTAAATTTATAATGTTGATATTAAATTAATTTTCATCAAATATAAAATTTATATTATTATACTATACTACTTTATGGAGATTAAAATTAATTCTTTCATTTACCTCTCTTTATGTACTCAACATATGAGAAGGCAATTTTTAATGAGAATTTACATCTGTTTATTATTTATCCATGAATCATTTTATTAAATTTATATATTTTGTTAAAAATGATTTTATGAAAATTTTTATTATACTATTATTATAGTAAATTCACTTTGAAACAATTTTAATTGGATAATATTTTTTAAAATGAATCATCTAATATTTATTGAATGAAATAATTTTGAATTTATAGAGAAATGGTGAAATAATGATTTGTTTTTTTGCACAAGTCTTGACCAAAATTAACTACAATTATGAACACTCAATGATTTGATGATTCCTTTTTTATTATTAGGTTCATTTCATATAATTGTTTTCTTTATAATGTGGAACTATTTATATTTTAAATATGTGACTTCAGAATGAAGAGGGTATTTTTCACAAGAAATAATCATGTGATATTTTTGATGATTTCTTCCTCTATGATTGATCATTTAATTTTACATATGATTCCTTGGGGACACGATTATATTATAAAAACCTTATTCATTACTTTTATATTTTATTGGTATGAATATTAAATATTCACAAAACCCATTTTCAATTACATGAGTTTTTTTAGGACAAATTAACTTTTTACCATGATCATATGATATATATATTTATATATTGATTATGATTATGTGATAGATAGGACCATCATTTCATTACAATTAAATATATATTTATTTTTTGTTTTATGATCTCAATAGTTTCACATAACATTATCCCAAGACAAAAATATTGTACATGAGAGGTTATCCATTTCCTAAAGCAGGTGTATTTACATTTATCCAAAAACTGACATGTGATAAATGTATTAGTTGGTAGCCTTGAAATAATATTTTATGAATTTTTTTATTATAAAAAGTCTTCTACTCTATTCTGACATAAACATAAGACATTGTTATAATACAATGGATAATTTTTTTGACTAATTTATGATTCTTTACTTATGAACATTGATGATATAATCCACGTGACATGAATATTATCAATGAACTAAAGGGTCTAATTTCTAAATAATAGAATTCTATTCACAGACCCTAATCCTCATGTCCTGATTAAATTCACACATAAATATATATCAATTACCCCTATAGAGAATAAAATATCTCATTTTATTAGGTTTTATTTCCCTAGGATATGAAATATAATTATACTATGATATATTTAAAATGGGCTCTTGTTATAAAAACATAACGGAAGATAATGTGGAATATCTGTATAATTTTTTATGTATATGAGTTTCTAAACAAAAAACCATTACAATTATATATTTGATTATAATTACATGAAATTAATATTCTTCTAATAACATTTAATATTTATATAAAAGAGATTCTTTTTCAGTTTAGGAACCACCCAAGAGCGTGAAATAGGTGTTAGTATTCTATTTGTTAGAATATTATTAGAAGAATTTTTTTCCCAAATTTTTAAAGGATTCCATTTAACATTACATTAATTAACTGAATGGGGATTCATTAATTTTTTTAATAAATTATCAATAAGACCATAAAATAAATATTGTTGTGATTGAAATGTGAATTCATTCTAATGTTTTCAAAATAGGGGGTTTAGTATGTGGTGTTCTATGATGCCTCTAGATCCTAGAATATGTTTGTTTTTATTTAGATGAAAGTGGATATATGATATCAATAAATGTATATGAGACCCCACGAGAAGAAATACACCCCAAATATTGTAGGGTTGGTGGCCATAGGGTATTCCATAAATTGAAAGTGATAATCCCTTATCGAATAGTCATGTGTAGTTATTAGGCAAGGTGTTATTACTATAGACATGAATTTGGTTATCCTTTTTGGATAAGGGAGGTATTTCATACCACCAATTATTGGGTCTAAAAAATGTACATCTACATATTGTGAGGTATTAATCTAATAGAATTATTTACTGTGATTTTTGGTGTATTGATAATCATAGGATATGAAAATAATATATTTTGTAATGGAATGGATTCATTCATCTTATTTTAAGGATAGACGATGGTTTTAATATTTCGTTTAGAGTATTATTTGAGATAATTTCATACATCTCCCGTAGTTTCAGATAATGGAGTGATAAATATGACCAATGATCTTATGTGGTTGGTTTTGTTGTGAGAGATGTAGAGGAGTTCTTCAGAATTCATATTTTGATTCCTTAAATTTCATAAGGTAATTTATAAACAATATGTTTCAGTAAATCTGGACCAACCACATTATGTGATGGAATATATGAGGGATGATATTTTTCTATATTTTGTGAATTGATTCATATTGATGTGGATATGAAAAACATCTCTTTATGTTATTATAGATCAACCCATTATATTATCTTTTATCATATCAATTATAGAGAAATATTTAGTTGAATTTTTATGATGTAATTACATGTAGTAGGTAATATGATATCATGGTATTTATTAAAATAATTTTTTTTAGAAAATTAAAGTAAAATCATTTCATAGTTTTTAAAGGTTTACAAGAGTATTTTGGTACTTTGTTGTACATAATAATAACGTTCTACCCCCTAGAAGCCAGTCAGACCAATGATACTATTCTGATCCAAGAAGACATGTTTTTGTATTTTATTTTTTACTTTTTCCCTAGATGGGAGGATCCGTTAACGATAGTTGATATTAAATAAAATATACAATAGAACAATAAAATTGGAATAAAAATATTCAATTTTGAGAGAATAATAAATTATGAGGTTGAAGTATGTGTAGTTTAGGATAGAGAATGTTAATGACATTTAGGATGTTTAACAGCGCTCTTAGATGTTCTATTCCGTCGAATATTGAATGATTTTTCTGTTTAGTGAGGGATACCATGTTTTCATGATGGTTAACCATAGAAATAATATATATTTTTTCTTAGGTTTTACTATTATCTTTTATGATTATCTATAATTTTTTGTTTCTTTTTAGGATTGGAGATGTTTCATAATAACTTAATTTATCATAACTACTGGACTATGATCAGGAAACCAACCATGTGAAATAGAAATGTAGTTATTTATAGGACCCATTATAAATTAGTAATTTGAAGATCAATGTATTGAGGATCTAAAAATGTTTTTGTACTATAATGTGGAGATTGAGGATATAATATAGAAGATCTGTTGTGTGTGGATGGAATACCATTTGAGTTTAAATAGGCAGCCTGAAAGTTATCTTGAGTGTTTGTTGGAGATGGATAAAAATATGTTTGGTGAGTCTCCTCACATTTTGGACATATATTACATTTAAGAGGAAATTAATTAAATGTGATGATATTACAAAATAACCATCTTTTGTAATTGGACCGTTTTATATCATATAATAATAATTATAGATCTAGTCCTTAATTGGGGGTAGTGTTACAGTTTTCGTATTGCTCAGATTTTGATATATAAATAATATTAATAAGTTTAAATTACATGCATAGAATATTAAAAAACTAAATTATTATCAATTTAATAGAGTATAATTTTGTAAAACCAAAATTATAATGGAATTTAGTATGTGGTTTTTACCCTGGAAAAAATTTATTATCATTTTCCTCACATTCCATGATGGTTCACATCAATGTGGAGAATAAATATTAGATTAAACTAATTAGAGAATATTATGTTTATTTTTGACCAAATCAAACTCAATTTAATTCATAATTATTTACTCCTCTATGTTTAACTATATATGCTAGGGATAGTAATGATTGTCTATTTTTGGCATAGGGTGTAACACCCCACGTATTTTTAAAAATAAATATAAAATTTTGAAACATTGTTTTCAGTAGATATTTGTATGTATATTTTAATCATAATTTTTCCACTTCTAGGTTTGGAATTACAAAAAACTGACATCTATAATTGTGTTCAGTATGTTATTTTGAGTCTAATGGAAGCAACTTGTTTTTTAGTGAATAGTAACATACCATTATGAATAGTAATATGAATAGTAATATGTCCCTAATGAATAGTAAATTGTATTATTATTTTATTTTCATATCGATTTATGTTAATGACATCTTGATTAATTTTGCAATATGATATAGAAGAAGTTATAGTATTTAAATAAATAATTTTTGAATTAAGTATTATTTTATTAAAAAATTAAATTAAAAATACTTAAAAATTTATTTTCAAAAAATGGACATCATTTTTGAAATCAACATGTCGATAAATGGTTAGGGTGAATTTTGAGAATTTTACTGAATTAGTTGATTTTTCAGTGAATAGTTAAAAACACAGTTCCTTGTTTCGGTGTGTTAATGACATCATTAATTATATAATAACGATTTCATAAATCTTGTAGACTTTTGTATTGTTATATATTATGTGAGGTGTCCCATGTGGATTATACCCTTGTAATGTACCTTGGGAAAGCCCATGGATTTGCAAAAACCAACCAAGAGGTGTCTCTTCGAAATTATTAAAATATTCCCTCACTTTTCTTATAAATACAAACTCTTTCCTTCTTGAATTCATTCACAATTCTCCCTCAAAAAATCTCTAGCCTCCTCACCTTCATATTAGTCCTCCCAAGGTTTCCTAAATCCCCCAAGGTCCCAACCATCATTTTCTATGGGTTACTCTACAAGGTAAGACAATTATCAATTTCTTTCATTTTCCTTTCAAAATCTCTTTTATGTGGTATAATTTTCATGTTTTCATACCATGTTCATATTTAATTTTTATTCATGATATTAAATATATTATGATTCATTTCTAGATTGGTGACTCTTGTCCCCTCTCTTTTTATTATTTTTTAAAACAATGTTGTGTAGTCGCTATGCTGCAAAATATTTTGTAAAAGACTTCTCACTTTTTGTTTTATTTTGTGTTCCTTCCTTATTGTTTCATCATATCTACTTACCCAAGAGGAATGAAATCTCCCGAAATCATGTATACTCTGTATTTTATCATGTTTATGAAAATTACTCATCATTATTCTTCTCCTCTCCAAATTATTTTAAGAATAAAAACATTGTCTGTTTGTGTCAAATTACTGACATCGTGGACGATGTGATTTAAATTTACATTAATTATTTCAAGTATGGTCATTAAAACATTTATATGGTTGAACCAGGTTATAATTCATGTTTTATTACTCACCCATGGTTGTGGAATTATTTTGTACTAATGGTTCTAATTTATAAGACAAAACAGGGTTGTTATTTTCAAATAACTACTAAAATGATCTAAACGAACATTATTAATGTTCTATCTTATGAATCATCGTAATGTAAAAATTAAAATGATGAATTGAATAATTTATTTTATTTGATATATGTAAATAGTAATCCTTTCCAATTCTGTAGTTTCACTTTCAATCGGAAAAAATGTCCACTATGAACCAATCATAGAAATCATGTAAAGAATTCAACCAAAATCAGAGCAAGGGAATTCTTAACCTGATTTCCAATCATTTGGTTAAACTTCTACATAATTATTTATGTGCTATTTAAGTTGTTTGTGTGATGGGTTCTATTTGTATTATGTTTTATTATTTTTATTTAATGTATATATATACACTCCATCCACTCTATTATGTTTCTCTTCAATTGTATGATATTTATAAGGGGATTTTCTTTAAAAATCCTATTTTTAAATTCGGTTTTGCGAAATTCAAAAGGATTGTTTTTATGTAATTATTCATGTTGTATGATTTTGTTTTGGTTCTTGGTTATTATTTAGGATGAAGGGTGTGATATATATCTACCTCCAATGAATTCTGTATGTGTAGGATTCTAGATGACTGTATGGTTACACGAAGTATAATTGCGATGGTTACACAAAGTAAGGTAGTCGTGATGGTTACAGATTATAAGGAAAGCAAGAATTGTTACAAGATTAAGTAAGTAATACCCCAAGATACCAGTATGATTATATTTCTATTCTCATGTTTTTTTGGATCTTGTGTGAATCTCATGTTACACAATGTATGTATATATGAGTGACAATCATGTATTCTGAAAATGTTTCCATACATTACGAGTATTCATGGACTAATGTTCTTTTCCTTCCTTTTCATCCATTACTGAGCTTCTCTACTCATCCCAAGTTTTTAAATGAATTTTCACAGGTTATTGGATGTGTAATACAAGGATGGAAGACACTTTAAAGGTTGAATAATTATCAAGGAGTCGTGTTTTATGATTTAATTTTTTATATTTTGAAAAAAATGGAAACTATTTTTATGGTATCCACTCTGTAACAATGTGTGATGTTATGAATGTTTTGTCCTTATTCTCTAAAGATATAAACTTGATAAGATCCTAAATGTAAAAGGATGAGTTTTCCTGACTAAATTCAATATTATGTATGTAATAAGGTCGGGACTTTATTGTTGGTATCAGAGGATGGTTTAGATAAAATTAGGGGTTAGGGTGATTTTAATAGAATACCATAAATTAAATTCACTGTATGATTAATTTGACAAGTTATAGAATTTAAATATTACCATGATGCATCACATAGGACTAGTTTGTTCATAATGGTTGTTCGTAGAAGGAACAGGGATGCAGAAGAGGAGAGGCACCGACACAACGACATCCTTCCTGATCTACAACCCAGAATGGTAGGGATTGGAACCGTGTAGTTAGTGACAATAATGTCTCAGCTAATGCAAGAAATAAATGTTGGGTTCATCCAGAAAGAGAACCAATATAGGTACCACAACGAAATATGACAGTAGTGGAATATTTTATGAGACAAAATCTTCCTGCATTCAACGGATCTTCTGACCCAGTAGCAGCTGAAAGATGGATCAATGCCTTTGAAATGATATTTGATGTTATGGGATGTTCAAACAATCAAATGGTATGTATTTCCATTTATCATTTTAAAGGGGAAGTTGATTATTGATGGTAAATGGTAACGAATATCAGGGGTAGAGAGGATTTTGATGCCTTAGAGTGGGAATAATTTAAAATTATTTTCCTTGAAAAATATTTTTCCTATGGTGGTGTGAAATAGAATGAAGAATCAATTCCTTGAACTGAAACAGAAGGAGGAAGATTCAGTGGCTGTGTATGAAGCGAACTTCACACGACTGGTGAGTTATTATCCCAATCTTAATATGGATCTCGATTGAAAAATCAACCACATTTACTCAGGAATGAACCAAGGTATCGAAGGTCATTGCCCTCCCATGAATTCAAAAGCTATGAAAAACTTTTCCGATGTCATGAGAGGGTAGAGATGAAGTTTTCTGATGATCATGTGAATTTTAGAATCAAAGAGAAGAAGAGGTCTGGTTGGCAAGAAATGGGAAAAAATCAACCAAAGAAATATGATGGTAAGAAAATTCAATTTCTAATTTGTGAACAGTGTGGCAAGAAGCTCCTAGGGGATTGTCTTAGAAAATCTGGGAAATGTTTGGAATGTGGCATGTTTGGATATGTGGCCTGGGATTTCAATGAAAATGATACAAAGACTATTCCTCATAAGAAAACTATAAAGTTTTTTTTAATGTGGCGAGATGGGTCACTATTCAAATGTCTTCCCAAAGAGATATCTGAATCATTAAAAGAAGCCAAACTACAAGTAGAAAGGTGTAGTAAGATCCTTTGTGACTACATCCGCAGACATTGGGCCATCCAATGGAGTTTTATTGGGTACTTTGTTTTTTCAATCAGATTTTGGTAATGTTATGTTTGATATGGGGTCTACACATTCCCTCATCTCTGAGAATATTTTTGGTAAGTTGGAAATATCTCCTCAAAAAATGAGACCTGAAGAAGTTATTAAAACATTAGGGGGAAATGTTACAGACAAGTGAAATTATAAGAATTTTTCAATAGTGGTATGTGGAAAGTATTTACCTATAAACCTTGTTGTTTTACACCTAGTGGAGTTTGATATTATTCTTGGGATTGACTGGATTTCAAGTTATCATTCTAAGATTGACTGTAGAGCTAAAGAAGTTGTTTTTCAGAAAGAGTTTCAGTTTTTATACAAGAATGAACCTATAGAATTGATAAAATATCAGGAAGCTGAGAAACTATTGAAATATGGAATTGATAGTTATCTTGCTCATATTGTTGAAAAAATTGAACTATTCAAATTAAGGATGTTTTAGTGGTAAATGAATACCTTGCTATTTTTCTTGATGTGCTACCTGGTGTCATACCAGATCGAGAGGTAAAATTCACAATTGACTTAGTTCCTGATGCTAAGACAATTTCAAAACCACCTTATCGTATGGATCCAATTGAAATTCTTGAATTGAAAAATCTATTGCTGGATCTGTTTGATAAAGGATTCATTTGTCCTATCACATCACCTTGGTGAGCTCCTGTTTTGTTTGTTAAAAAGAAAGATGGTTCTGTGAGACTTTTCATTGATTATAGAGGTTTGAATAACATCACTATTGAAAACATGTATCCTTTTCCTCACATCAATGACTTGTTCGTTTATCTCTAGAGAGATCAGTACTTTTCGAAGATTTTCATGTGATCCGGATACCATCAGCTGAAGGTGAAGAAGGATGCCATCTGAAAAAACACCCTTTTTTTCTAGATATGGGAATTTTGAATTTGTTGTTATGTCATTTGGATTAACTAATTCACCTGTTGTATCCAGGAATATTATGAATACAATATTTAATGAGTTTTTTGATAATTTTGTGGTTGTATTTTTTAATGACATTCTAGTATTTTCTAAAAATAAAGAGGAGCATGAAAAACATATAAGGGTTGTTTTACTGACATTGAATGAAAAGAAACTATATGAAAAATTCATCAAGTGAGATTTTTGGTTGTAACAGATTTCCTATGTTGGGAACATTGTAATTAAAGATGGAATAATAGTTGATCCTGCAAAAACAAAAGTATCTGATGAATGGCCAAGACCCAAAAATGTTACAGAGATTCGTAGTTTTCTGGGATTAGCATGTTATATCTGACGATTTGTTAATAACTTTGCACATTTATCTATCCTGATAACTAAGTTTACATGGAAAGGGGTTAAATTTGTTTGGAATGATAAATGCGATGTTTGTTTTCAGTAACTAAATAAGAGATTGGTGAATGCCCCATCTTTGGCCTTGCCTTCCAGGAATGGTGAGTTTATCATCTACAGCGATGGTTCATTGAAGGGACTTGGTTGTGTTTTGATGCAGAATAATTAGGTAATTGCCTATGCTTCAAGACAACATAAATCTCATGTGCTAAATTATCCCACACATGATTTGGAATTGGCATCTATGGTTTTGTCTATTAAAATATAGAGGCATCATCTATACGAAACCAAATACCAAATATATACTGACTATAAAAGACTAATGTATATATTAAATTTGAAGGAATTAAACATGAGGCAAAGAAGATGGCTAGAACTGATAAATTATTACAACTACATGATCAATTACCATTCCAGAAAAGCAAAAAAAGTGGCAGATTCCTTAGGTTGAAAACATCATGCATCATTAACCGTGATAAATTTGGAACATGATCCCTTGATTAATTACTGGATGAATTTTGGATTAGAAGTTGTTGGTGCAGGTAATACATCAGTGTTGTTTTAGGTTTCAGTGCAGTCTTCATTGTGAGATAGAATTAAGAGAGCACAGAAGGAAGACCATGACTACATAAAAAGGTAGAATTTGTTAAACTGGGTAATTTTCCAGAATGTAATCTTGATAATGACTGTGTCTTATGATTTGGAATAAGATTGTATATACCTAGAGATTCCTAGTTGAAGAAATAATTGTTGTGTGAAGCCCATAGTTCTCCATTTTCAGTACATTCTGGATGTACTATGATTTATAGAGACCTTCGGTAGTATTATTGGTGGTATGGAATAAAAAGAGATATTGTTGATTTTACAATGAAATGTTTGACATGTCATTAGGTTGAAGCAAAGCGACAATTATCGAAGGGGATTCTTCAGCCTTTTCCAGTTCTAGAGTGGAAATGGGAGAATATATCCATGGACTTTTTGGTTGGACTAGAAAAGACTTCTCGAGGTAACAATGAGATTTGGGTTGTTGTTGATCAGCTAGCAATGTCTTCAGATTTTCTTCCTATTTGAGATATAATGACATTGGATCAGCTTTCTCGATTGTACCTCATGGAGATTGTCAGGTTACATGGAGTACCTTTGTCCATTGTATCTGACTGAGATCTGAGGTTCACTTATAACTTTTGGAAGGGACTTCTGAAGTCATTGGGTAAATAGTTAAATTTCAGAACATCTTTTCACCCTCAAACAGATGGAAATTCAGAACGAACGATTCAGATTTTGGAGGATATGCTTCGATCTTCTTCAATGTACTATCAGGGAATTTGGAATCAGAAACTTTATTTTGTTGATTTTTCTTATAATATTAGTTTTCATTACTGTATTCAGATGGCACCTTTTGATTCCTTTTGTGGGACGCGGTGTTGGACTCCAGCATTTTGGGATAAAGTTGGTGAATGAAAGTTGATGGGGCCTGAATTAGTTGAAGAAGTGGATGATAATGTCATCATGATCTAGTAGCACATAAGCACAACTCAGAGCAGACAAAAAAGTTATTTAGATGACAGAATAGAAGACTTCTCTTTCGAGGTAGGTGATAATGTTTTCCTTAAAGTCTCTCCTAGGAAAAGTGTGATGTGTTTCAGTATGAAAGGAAATCTAAGTCTACAGTTCATCAGTCCTTTTGAAACCTTGGAGAATTTTGGAACAGTTGCATACCGCGTAGCTTTGACTCTGAGTTTGTTTCAGGTACACAATGTTTTTCTTGTTTCAATGTTGAAAAAGTATGTTCCAGATTCAATACATGTCTTGAGCCTCGAATCAGTTTAGCTAGAAGAGAACATTTATTATGAAAAGAAACCGGTTCAGATTCTTGATAGAAGGGAACATGTATTGTAGAATAAGGTAATCCAGTATGTAAAGGTTTTGTTGAGAAACCACATGGTTGAAGAAGCCACATGGGAGTCAGGAAATCCTATAATGGAAAGGTACCCTCACTTGTTTGATAAGTAAATTAGATTACAAGGATGCAATTTCCAGAAGTTGGGGATAATGTAACAACCCATGTTTTACCAAAAAATAAATATAAATTCTTAAAAAATTGTTTTAAGTATATATTTGTAACTTTCTTTTAAACATAATTTTCCCACTTCTAGGTTTTGAATTTCAAGAAACTATCATCTACAATTGTGGTCAGTATGCTATTTAGAGTCTATTAGAACCAACATGTTTTTCTGGTGAATAGTAACATACCCTTATTAATAGTAATATGACCCTAATGAATAGTTAATTTTATTTTTATTTTATTTTCTTATCGATATATGTTAATGACATCTTGATTAATTTTTCAATATGATATAGAAGTAATAATAGTATTTAAATAATTAATTTTTGAATTGAGTATGATTTTATTTAAAAAATTAATTTAAAATATTTAAAAAATTATTTTCAAAAAATGGACTTCATTTTTGAATTCTACATGTAGATAAATTGTTAGGGTGAATTTTTGGAATTTTTTTGAAACAATTGATTTTTAGGTGAATATTAAAAAATACAGTTTTTTTTCGGTGTGTTAATGACATCATTAATGATATAATAATTATATCATTAATTGGGTCGAATTGTGTATAGATAGATAAAATGCGAGGTGTCCCAAGTGGCTTATACCATTGGAAAATACCAAGGGAAAGCCCATGGTTTTGCAAAAACCACCCATGAGGTGTCCCTATGAATTTATTAAAATAATCTCCCACTTTTCTTATAAATACCAACTCTTCCATCCATTGAATTCATTCCCAATTATCCCTAAATGATTATATGGCCTCCTTACCTTCATAGTAGTCATCCCAAGGTTTTCTCATGCCCCCAAGGTCCCAACATTCATGTTCTAAGTGTTACTGTAAAAGGTAAGAAAATTCTCAATTACTTTCTTTTTTCCTTTCAAATTCTGTTTTATGTGGTATAATTTTAAAGGTTCCATACCATGTTCTTCTTCCATTTTTATTCTTGATCGTATATATATATAATTATTTATTTTTGGATGGTTTACCCTTATCCCCTTTCTTTTTAAAATTTTCTAGAACAATGTTGTGTAGCCGTTAGGCTACCAAATTTTTCGTAACAGATTTATCACTTTTTCTTTTGTTTGAGTTCTTTCTTTATTATTTATTCATATCTCATTACCCACGATAAATGAAATCACCAGAAATAATGTATACTCTGTATTTTATCATGTTTATTAAAAATTACTCATCATTATTCTTCTACTCTTCCACTTATTTTTAGAATAAAAACATTGTCTGTTTGTGTCGAATTACCGACATCATGGACGATGTGATTTCAATTTCCATTAATTCTATAAAGTCTTTTTATGATACCATTTATATGGTTGAACCATGTTATAATATATGTTTTATTAATCACCCAATGTTATAGAATTATTTTGTACTCATGGTTCTAATTTATATGACAAAACAGGGTTGTTATTATCAAATAACCACTAAATTGATATAAACGAACATCATTAATGTTCTAACTTATGAATCAACCTCATGTAAGAATTAAAATGATGAATGGAATAATTTATGTTACTGGATATATGGAAATAATTCTCTTTTTCAATTATGGTGTTTCACGTCCAATCGAAAAGAAAATCCACCATGTTCCAATCATAGAAATCATGTAAAGAATTCAACCCAAAACAGTGCAAGGGGCAAAATACTGACAAATTAAGGGTGAAAATATGTTATGAAATAATCATATAACATGTTATAAAAATGAACACGTTTCTGAAAAATATTAATAACTCCTTTTTAACCATAATTCATGAGGTTTAAAGAAGTTGGATGTAATAAAAACCCGAGGTAAGGGAATTCATAACCCGATTTACAATCATTGGGATAACCTTATACTTAATTTTTTATGTTCAATTTAAGTTGATTGTGTTACGGGTTATTTTTTTATTATGTGTTTTTATTTTTATTTATATTATATATACATATACCATTCAATATATTAAATCTCTATTCAATTGTATGATATTCATAAGGGGATTTTCTTTAAAAATCCTCTTTTTAAATTTGGTTTTACGAAATTCCAAAGCACTATTTTATGTAATTCTTTATGCTTTAAGATTATTTATTGGTTCTTGGGAATTATTTATGATGAAGGGTGGGACCTATTTCTCTATCCAATGCATTGGGTATGTGTATGTTAGGGGTCGACTGTATGGTTACTTCAAGTGTAACTGTTACATCCCAGGTAAATAAAGAATAATACATTTTCATACATATTAATATTTGTGAATTAAATATTAATTTTATTTTAATGGGTTTGCTTTGTTTGATAGCGTACTCGATAAGAAACAAAGAGATTCTTTGAAATCATACGTTGCAAACTAGTAATAAAATAATATTATTTTAAATTGCAGTTAACACGTAGTCGTTGTATTGGAAGGAATTAATATAAATAACTAAAATATGATTATATATGTTTGTTAAATGTTTTTACATTTATCCAATAAATTATAATGGCATAAAATATGAAATGAATTTAATTTTAGGCATATATACTCTAATATTCACTAAAAGTCCACTTATCGCCTTTTGATGGAAAATCGTCATTAAATATAGTTTTGGTCACTCTTATACATTCTATTGGACCAAATAGAATTCTTCTTTAGAATCGGGACATCAAAATTTACTTTGTGTAAATTTTTTGTATTTTTCCGATAAAGTTCCTTTTTAATGAATAGTGAAAATGTTGTATTTTAATTCAAAACCACTTTTTAACCTAATTTATTTATATGATTATATTATCTTTTGAATTGGGTTTAAAGTGAAATTATAAAATGTTTTTACCATTTAATCCAATAGTGGTTGTTGGAATTAAATTCACTTTGAAATTGGACGTAAACTAGTGTCAATCTTTTTATATATTGTTTCATAAAAACACTCTATTTGTTCTGACAAGAGAAATTAATTATTAAATTAATTAATGTAACTTATATGTTTCGAATTTTATAAAATAGTCATAATTATTGAATTAGGAATATCAAATATATCTTAGGGTGATGTTTTGGTATTTTTATGAAAAACTTCAATTTTTGATGAGTAGTGAAACCACTAAGTGGTACTTAAAAAAACCGAATTTTTGTTTAAATAAAATTTTACCACCCCTGTGTTTTGAATTTCAAAAATATGACATTCATTGTTCTAATTAGGAAGTAAAATTTTGTTCAATGGGATTAACATAATTTTTTTTGAATAGTAACTTTTATGTTTTTAATCGCAACTAAAGGTAATTACTGTAATTTAAGGTCAAAATAATGTTTTAATAATATGAAATGTCCTTAACACATGTCCTACCCTTATTGGATGTGTCATTGACGACCAAGAAAATCCATGTGTTAACATGGGGACCCCATGGAGCCACTTTGGTTGGAAAATGGAATTAATAACTTTTAATTTAATGTTAAAATTAAAATGTCACAAACATGTTTTTTTAACTAAATAATTCATAAATGGGGTTATAAAAGTCATATATTTGACTATAAATATTCATTAGAAATCTAAAAGGATTTCCTACATCATTATATATTTTTTATAATATTTAGGCATTAAATAAGTTAAATTATTTATGACACCATGATGATGCAACGATTACCTAATTATTTAACGATTTAAATAAAATGTAGTGATAATGTAAAATATAAGACATAAACATGTAAAAAACCTATTGGATGGGTGGATTTAGAACACTTATCACCTTATCCTAGAAATATATAATTTTTGGTCCTTTAAAATCCGAAAATAATTTTATAATAAAGTAACCTTTTATAACTTTCCAAGAGTGCCCATCCTCTCCTCTTATAAAATGCCCCCACCTCTACCACCTTACCCACACCTCTCAAGCCTTTGGATCGGCCAAAACATACCCATTTTGTCTCTCCACATACATATCTTACTCTTAGAAGCCTCAAATTTGGCAGAAGTCTTTCCAAGGAAGCTTTTGAGCTCAAATCAAAAATAGGTACCCGTTTTAAAGGTAGTGTCTTCTCTTGTGTTTTTATGTTTTATTTTGCTTCTCCAACCCCCTAAACTCTTTTTATTCCTTTCTTTTTTAACAAAAAAAATTATCTTAAATATACTAGAATGTTTTTATGAGAATTATTAGAGCTACACTTACACACACCTTCATCTAAAGGTTAAAGAGCATACTGTTTTTCTGGATGGCAAATTTCTGCCTCACGAAACGATGATAGTTCAATATTCTTCTAACACCTTCAAAGGTGGCCATTATTATGACACTATATTTATCTATGGTATATAATATGTGTATTTTTTCCTTTAATCTTCATTATTTTTCATTTATTGCATACCTTTATGGCTTCCATTATGGGTATACGCGATATCTTCATTTTTAGGAAGTGCAGACTACCACCCCCTAAAAGTGATTTGATTCGTTAATGCCATATGTGAGACATATAAAAGATGGATTTAATGACATTATATATGAAATTATACTGTAATTATAATACACCTTTATGTCCTTATGATTCCATTCCATAAAATACGAAATAGAAATGAAAGTACTGTTCATGCATACGTACGGCTTACTATCTCCATGAACGGTGCATTTCATTTCATACCTCTAAATGTTATGTAATACTATAAATGCATGTATATAATGGATATATATGATATATATGATATCTAAATAATGAATATAAATCTGTATATAATGTATTCATGAACAAATTGTAATTATAATGAGTTTATTTTTGACTCAAGTACCAATGATCGTTAAAACGACCGTTATTAAATTAAATAATAACATAGTGTTCATGAAATTGTAATAAGTGATATAAAATGAATAATGAACATGAAAAGGGTTCTTAAGAAAGTATAAAATAACCCAAGTTTATTATTCAGGAGATTAAAGAGCAATCGAGTCACATCAGACATGAGGTAAGGGACTTCGTCTCAATCTCCATTCATTGAGGCATATTTTGTTTTATACACAACATTCTTTTATACGGTGTATAAACGCCTCTGACTTTTACGCTTATTCAAAAGAAATATTTTTTTACGAAGTGTTTTAATAAATGAAAAAAGGAATTTTTTTTGTCGTACGTATGTGGCGACAATGACTTCTCAGCCGTTGTGACTATTATTTCAGTATTGGGTTCCTCTACAAGCCACAACCTAACTTTCATTTTAAAATGATAAAATAAATACCATATTTTACAATTCATTTTTTTTGGTATTGAAAATGGTTTTCATAATGTTATTATATCAATGTGTTGTATTGATATCTTGTGATTGAAAAGTGAAAATTTTATGATTCCTTTATGCATGTTTTATGTGATCCGATTATGTTATGGTCCTTGGGAATTATTATGAAGATGGGTGGTTCCGTGATAAAATAAGGGAGGGTGAGCCCGATATAGCTCTCCAATGCATTGGGTAACGCGAAGGAGTTAAACGTTAAGGATTCTAAGATGTGATTTTAGGAATATACTGTTATGGGTATTCCAAACGTAACCCTGAGGGTTACTCCCAACGTAAGAATGTTATGAATGCCTCATGTTACCTTTATTTCTTATGATTTCTATGATTTATTCAAGATTTGATGATGTGTGTTAAAACTCTTATATTTTATGAGTAACGTATGATTTCATACATGGACTAATGATTTCATTTCATACATTTATATCTCTTACTGAGCTTTTTATGCTCATCCCATGTTTTTGAAATGTTCTTCACAGGACATAATGTGGAATAGGGTAAAGGATGGGATCAAGGAAAAGTCATGTTATCTAAAACATGGAAATAGACTTGTTTCTTTTTAAGTGTTTTTATTTTTTGGAAACATAGTAGAAGTGTATACTTTGTAATCTTTTGAGATGCAATAGTTATGTCCTTATTCTCGAAAATGCTAAACCTAAAAAGATCCTCAATGTGAATTTTTTTTTAATTCAATATTAAGATAGGTTTAAGGTCTGGGCCTTATAGTTGGTACCAGAGGTCAGTTTAGATAACTTTAGGAGTTAGAATTCTATTTAATAATTATCCATAAATATTTTTTTATGGTCAATTTGAAATGATATAGAATTTGATGATTACCATGTTGCTTCATCTAAGACAAGTTTGTTCAGAATGGGTTTCCGTAGAGGAAACAGGGAAGCAGTGCTAGGAAGGCATACAAAAGTAAATAACCTTCCGAATCAGCATCCTGAGATGGTCAGAATTGGAACAGAATAGCTTGTTGCAGTAATAGCACAGTTGAATCAAGCGATAAATGGTGGCGGTATCCATGCACGAGATCAGCCATATCAACCGCAGAGGAACATGTCAGTGGTGGAAGATTTCATGAGGCAACATCCCCCATCATTCAGAGGATCATCTGGCCATGTGCTAGTTGAAGGGTGTATTAAAGCACTAGAGAATATTTTCGATGTCATGGGGTGTTCATACTATCAAAAGGATTGTCTTTCTATTTACCATTTGGAGGGTGAAGCATATAAGTGGTGGCTGATGGTTAAAAATAACTGGGACGCTGATGAGATTGTTTCTCTCGACTGGGATGAATTCAAAGGTATGTTTCTTGAGAAATATTTTTCTAAGGCGGTTTGACTTAGGATGGAAAAACAATTCCTGGAATTGAGGCAAGAGGAAGACTCAGTGGATGCCTATGAAGAAAGGTTCACTCGATTGGCAAGGTATGATCCAAATTTTATCTGAGACCTTGATATTAAAATCAATCATTTTTACTCGGGATTAAATCCAAAATATGGAAGGGCATTAGCTTCTCGTGAGTTCAAAAGTTATGTAAATCTTGTTCAATGTTCTTTGAAGGTGGAAAAGGAGTTTTATGATGATCAAGTGTTCTATAACAACCAGTAGAATAAGAGACCGAGGTGGCAAGATTAAGGAATGAATTCTTCAAAAAGGTCTGACTTTATGAAAACTATGTTTCTAGTTTGTGATAAATGTGGTAAAAGAAATGCTAGGGAATGTCTTCTGAATTCTGGAAAGTGCTACCAAGGAGGTAATATCAGACATAAGGCTCTTGATTGCACTGAAAAAGATCATGGTGATGGTAAGCCCAAATTTTATTTATAGTCAGTGAAATGTTTTATGTGATATGATATGGGTCACTTTGCAAACAAGTGACCAAAAAAGATCTTGAGTGATGGGAAGTAGTTAGATTAAAAGTAGAAAGGGGTGGTGAAATCCATTGCAACTACGTCAGCAGATGTCGGGCCATCAAATGAAGTTGTATCAGGTACATTGTTGGTTTTTTTAGATTATGCCAGTGTGTTGTAGGATTCAGGGTCTACACATTCATTCATCTATGAAAACATTTCTAGTAAAATGGGAATACCATCTCAAGAAATGACTCCTGAACTCTTTGTAAAAACACCTGGGGGAAATGTTGAGGCAAAAATAATTTTTAAGAATCTTCCTATCCTTATCCGTGGAAAGAACCCACTTTAAAACCTTATTGTTTTACCTCTAGTGGAGTTTGATGTTATCCTAGGTATGGATTGGCTCTCTATTTACCATGCTAAGATTGAATGTAGAGCTAAAAAAGATTCTTTTCAGAATGTATTTCATTTTTTGTACAAGAATGAACCCTTACTGTTGACTACTTATCAAGAGGCTGAGAAACATGTAAGAGATGTAAATGAATGTTACCTTGCACATATCATTGAAATCAAGGGAATTGTTCAGATTAATGATGTGCCAGTGGTAAATGATTATGATGATATTTTTCCTGATGAGTTGCCTAGAATAATACTCGATCAGGAAGTTGAATTTTATGTGGACTTAGTTCCTGATGCAAATCCAATTTCAAAACCCCCTTATCGAATGGCTCAAACTGAACTTTTAGAGTTGACGGAGCGATTTCAAGATTTATTAGTGAAATGTTTCATTCGACCTAGCACATCTCCATGGGGTGTTCTTGTTTTATTTTTTAAAAAGAAATATGGTTCAATGAGACATTTCATTGATTATAGAGCCTTGAATAACATAACTGTTATGAACAAATATCATTTGCCTCATATCGATAATTTTTTTGATCAGCTCCAGGGAGCTTAGTTTTCTTCAAAGATTGACCTGAGATCGGGGTACCATCAGTTGAAGGTAAAGGAAGTAGATATTCCGAAGACCGCGTTTTTTACAAGATATGGCCATTATAATTTTGTAGTAATGCCTTTTGGGCTAACCAATTCACCTGCTGTATTCAAGGACCTTATGAATATAATTTTCTCTGAGTTCTTGGATAAGTTTGTGGTTGTTTCCATTGATGTTATTTTGGTGTTTTCAAAAAGTAAAGAGGATCATGAAAGAAATTTAAGGGTTATTTTACAAACCTTAAAATAAAATAAATTGTATGGGAAATTCAGAAAGTGTGAGTATTGGTTGCAAAAAGTATCTTTTCATGGTCATATTGTTTCTAAAGATGGAATAACAATAGATCCTACAAAAACAGAAGTTGTTGATGAATGAGCAAGACCAACAAATGTAACCGAGATCCGTAGTTTTCTTTGTTTGGAAGGTTACTACAGAAGGTTTGTTGAAAATTTTTCACTGTTATCTAGTCCAATTACAAAGCTAACATGGAAGGGTGTTAAGTTTATCTGGACAAAAGAATTTGATGATTGTTTTCAAGAGTTGAAAACAAGATTGGTGAATGCTCCAGTTTTGGCACTTCCTTCCAAGATTGGTGAGTATTTTATATACAGTGATGCTTCGTTGAAGGGACTTGGCTATGTCCTTATGCAGAATGATAAGGTAATTGCATATTCTTCACGTCAGTTGAAAAATAATGAGGTAAATTACCCTACACATGATTTGGAATTAGCTGCTGTTGTTTTCACTTTAAAAATTTGTAGGAATCATTTGTATGAAGTAATGTGTGAAATATATACCGATCAAAATAGTTTAAAGTATATATTCACTAAGAAAGAATTGAACACAAGATAGAGTAATGTGTGCCTTGTGATTCACAATTGAAGAGAGAGTTGTTATGTGAAGCTCATAGTTCTCCGTTTTCAGTTCATCCTGGCAGTACTAATATGTACAGAGATCTGCGGGAGTATTACTGGTGGGATGAAATGAAAAGAGATATTGCTGATTTTACTATGAAGTGTTTGACTTGTTAGCAGGTTAAAGTAGAGCGACAGTTACCGAAAGGGATGCTTCAACCATTACCAGTTCCAGAGTGGAAATGGGAAAATATATCCATGGACTTTGTTGTGGGATTACTGAAGACATCTCGAGGTAATAATGAAATCTGGGTTATTGTTGATCGCTTGACTAAATTTTCTCATTTCCTTCCTATTCGAGATAATTTCTCTCTATATAAACTTTCTCGATTCTATCTTAAATATATAGTTTGGTTTCTTGGCGTTCCCCTATCCATTGTGTCGGACCGTGATCCCAGGTTTACTTCTACATTTTGGAAAGGCCTTCAGAAGTTGTTGGGTACTGAAAAAATTTCAGTACAGCTTTTCATCCTCAATCATATGGGCAATCAGAATGACCAATTCAAACGTTATAGGATATGCTACGTGCTTGTTTGATGGAATATCTGGGATGTTAGGACCAACATCTTTCTCTGGTTGAATTTTCATATAATAAGAGTTTTCATTCTAGTATACAGATGGAACCGTTTGAGGAATTATATGGGAAGAGGTGTCGAACTCCATCATTTTAAGATGAAGTGGCTGAAAGGAAGCTCATGGGACAAGAATTGGTAGAAGAGATTGCAGAAAAGTTCAGTTGATTCAGAAATTAATGAGAACAGATCAGAGCAGGAAGAAGAGTTATGTGGATAACCAGAGGAAGGATCTTTATTTCGAGGTAGGTGATCATGTTTTTTTCAAAGTTTCACCGTGGAAATGTGTGATGCGATTTGGTATGAAAGGAAAGTTGAGTCCAAGGTTAATTGGACCAAATGAAATTCTGGAGAGATTTGGATCAGTTGCTTACCGAGTGGCTTTACCTTCGAGTTTATCTCAGGTACACAATTTTTTTCATGTTTTGATGTTGAAAAAGTATATGCCAGATCCATCTCATGTTTTGAGCCCAAGGTAGTTCACTTGGAAGAGAATCTCTCTTATGAAGAACAATAAGTCCATGTTCTTGACCATAGAGAGAAATTGTTGTGATATAAGGAAATTCCCCAGGTAAAGGTTTTGTGGAAAACCCATATGGTTGAAGAGGCAACATGGGAATCTGAAAATGCTATGAGGAATAAATACCCCCACTTATTTTGATAAGTGAATAAAATCGTGAGGATACAATTCCCAAAAGGGGTGAAGGATGTAACATCCTAGGTAAATAAAGAATAATACATTTTCATATATATTAATATTTGCGAATTAAATATTAATTTTACTTTACATGTGTTTCTATGTTCGATAGCGTACCTGATACTCTACAAAGAGATTCTCTTAAATCTTATGTTGCACACTAGTAATAAAATAATATTATTTAAATGATAGTTAACACATAGCTTTTGTATAGGCGGGAATGAATTTAAATAACTAAAATATGATTATTTATGTTTGTTAAATGTTTTTACATTTATCCAATAAAGGATAAAGGCTTAAAATACTAAAAGAATTCAATTTTAGGAATATATTTTCTAATATTCCCTAAAGGTCCACTTATCACCTTTTGATGGAGGACTGTCATTAAATATAGTTTTGGTAACTCTTATAAACTCTATTGGACCAAATAAAATTCTTCTTTAGAATCGGGACCTCAAAATTTACTTTTTGTAAATTTTTGGTATTTTTTCGATAATGTTCATCTTTTAATGAATAGTAAAAAATGTTGTATTTTAATTCAAAACCTCTTTTTAATCTAATTTATTTATTTGATTAGATTATATTCTGAATTGGTTTTAAAGTTAAAATAGAATATATTTTTACCAATTAATCAAATATTGGTCATAGAAATTAATTTCACATTGAAATTGGACTTAAACTAGTGTCAATCTATTGATATATATTGTTTCATAGAAAACGTTGTTTGTTCTGACAGCGGGAATTAATTATTAAATTAATTAATGTAACTTATATGTTTTTAATTTTTTTAAAATAAACCTCATTTTTGAATTAGGAATATCAAATAAAGCTTTGGTGATGTTTTGGTATTTTTATGAAAAAAATCAATTTTGGATGAATAGTGAAACCACTAAGTGGTACTTAAAAAAACTGATGTTTCGTTTAAATAAAATTTTACCACCTCTATGTATTGAATTTCAAAATTCAGACATTCATGGTTTTCATTAAGAAGTAAAATGTGGTTCAATGGGATTAAAATAATTTTTTTCTGAATAGTAACTTTTAAGTTTTTAATCGCGATTAGAGTTATTTAGTGCAATTTAAGGTAAAAATAACGTTTTAATAATATGAAATGATCTGGAAACATGTCCTACCATTATTGTATGTGTCATGGCCGACCAAGAAAATCCATGAGTCAACTTGGGGACCCCATGGAGCCACTTTGGTAGGAAAATGTCATTAATAATGTTTTATTTAATGTTAAAATTAAAATGTCACAAACATGTGTTGTTTTACTAAATTAATTTTTAAATGGGGTTATACATGTCATATTTTTGACAATAAATATTCATAAGAAACCTAAAAATATTTTCTACATCATGATAGTTTTTTTATAATTTTTAGACATTAAATAAATTAAATTATTTATGACACCATCATGATGGAGCGATTACCTTATTATTTAACGATTTAAATAAAATGAAAAGATAATGAAGAATCTAAGATCTATACATGTCAAAAACCTATTGGATGGGTGTATTTAGAACTCTTATCACCTTATACTAGAAATATATAATTTTTGGTCCTTTAAAATCCGAAAATTATTTTATAAGAAAGTAACCTTTTATAACTTTCCAAGAGTGCCCCTCCTCTCCACTTATAAAAGGCCCCCACCTCTACCACCTTACCCACACCTCTCATGCCTTTGGATTGGAAAAACCCTACCCATTTTGAATCTCCACATCCCTATCTTACTTATAGAAGCCTCACTTTGGGCAGAAGTCTTTCCATTCAAGCCATTGAGCTCAAATTAAAAAGAGTTACCTGTTTTAAAGGTTGTGTCTTCTCTTGTGTTCTTATGTTTTATTTTGCTTCTCCAAACCCCTAAACTTTTTTTTCATTTATTTTGTAACAACAAAAGTATCTTCAATATAATAGGATTCTGTTATGAGATGTATTAGAGCTTCACTTACACATACCTTCATCTAATGGTTAAAGATCATACTGTTTCCGTGGATGGATAATTTCTGCCTCACGAAATGATGATTGTTCAATATTCTTCTAACACCTTAAATGGTGGCCATTAAGATTACACTATATTTTTATATGATATATAATATGCTTATGTGTTCCTTAAGCTTACTTATTTTTCATTTATGTCATACCTTTATGGCTCCCATTGTGGGTATACGTGATATCTTCATTTTAGGAAGTGTGGACTATCGCCCCCTCAAAGTGATTTGATTCGATAATACCATATGTGGGATGTATAAAGGATGGAGTTAATGATATTATATATAAAATTATAATAGAATTATAATACACCTTTATTTAATTATGATTCCATTTTATAAAATATGAAATAGAAATGAATGTAGCATTCATGAGTACGTACGGCTTACCGTCTCCATGAACGGTGCATTTCATCTCTTACCTCTAAATGTTATGAAATATTATAAATGCATTTATATAATAGATATATATGATATATAACTAATTAATATAACTCTGGATATAATGGATACATGAACAAATTGTAATTATAAAGAGTTTATTTTTTACTCAAGTACCAATGATCGTTAAAACGACCGTTATTAACTTAAAGAATTACATAGTGTTCATGACATGGTAATAAGTGATATAAAAGGAATAATGAACATGAAAAAGGTTTTAAGCAAGTATAAATTAACTCAAGTTTATTATTCTGAATATTAAAGAGAAATCAAGTCACGTCGGACATGAGGTATGGGACTTTGTCTCAATCTCCATTCATTGAGGCATATTTTGTTTTATAAACAACATTCTTTTATACGGCGTATAAACCCCTTTTAATTTTATGCTTATTAAAAAGGAATGATTTTTTATGAAGCATTTTACAAAATGAAATAGGAAGGTTTTTTTGTCATACGTATGTGGCAACAACGACTTCTCCGCCGTAGTGACCATTATTTGAGTTTCGTCTTCCTCTACAAGCTATAACCTAACAATCTTTTTAAAATAAAAAAAATACCATGTTTTACTTTTCTTTTATTTTGGTATTGAAAATTGTTTTCATAATGTTTTTATATCAATGTGTTGTATTGATATCGTGTGATTCAAATGTGGAAATGTTATGTTTCCTTTATGCATGTTTTATGTTATACAATTATGTTATGGTTCTTGGGCATTGTTATGATGATGGGTGGTTCCATGATAAACTAAGGGCGGGTGAGCCCGATATAGCTCTCTAATGCACTGGGTAACATGAAGAAGTTAAACATTAAGGTTTCTCCGAAGAGATTTAGGGAATATACTATGATGGGTATTCCAAACGTAACCATGAGGGTTACTCCCTAAGTAGTAATGTTATGAATGCCCCAAGTTACCTTTATGTCTTATGATTTCTATGATTTATTCATGATTTGATGAGGTATGTTAAAATTCTTATGTTTTATGTGTAATGTATGATTTCTTACATGGAATAATGTTTTCATTTCTTACTTTTATATCCCTTACTGAGCTTTTTATGCTCATAAAAATATTTTTAAATGTTTTTCACAGGACATAATGTGGAATAGTGTCAAGGATGGGATCATGGAAATTTCATTCTATCTAAAACATGTAAGTAGACATGTTTCGTTTTATGAGTTTTTATTTTATGGAAACTTAGTAGAAGTGTATGATTTGTAATCTTTTGAGATGTAATAGTTATGTCCTAATTCTCTAAAACTCTAAACCTGAAAAGATTATCAATGTAAATTATTTATTTAATTCAATATTAAGTAAGGTTTACAGCCGGGTGCTTATAGTAACTTTGATAGTTACACAATGTAAGGTATCCGTGAGAATTACAAATTATAATATATCCAAGAATTGTTAAAAGATTATGTAAGTAATTCCCCATGGTACCTCTATGATTATATTTATGTTCTAATGTTATGTTTTGATCTTGTGTGAATTTCATGTTACAAAATGTAAGTATATATGAGTGACAAGCATGTTTTCTGTATATGTTTTCATACATTATGAGTATTCCGGGACTAATGTGCCCTTTCCTTCCTTTTCATCCCTTAGATTTTGTGGTCATCCCATGTTTTAAATTATTTTTTCACAAGTAAATGGATGTCTAATACATGTAAGGAGGACACATTAAATGTTGAAGAATTGTAAAGGAGTCTTGTTTTAAATTTTAATGTTTTATATTTTGAAAAAAATGGAAACTATTTTTATGGTATCCACTCTGTAACAATGTGCAATGTTATGAATTTTTATTCATAATTATCTAAAGATATAAACTTGAAAAGATCCTCAATGTAAAAGGAAATATTTTCTTTACTAAATTCAAGAATTTCTATGTTATAAGGCTGGGTATTTATAAAGATCATTGGAAGCTATCTTCCAATCATGGATAAATTAAAAATGAGTCACTATTCAACCCCATATTTTATAAAATAGATGAATGATTAAATATCCAATTGTGATCTATTTAATATATATATTGTAAATTTTATTTTGTTTGATTTATTCAATAATTGATATTTTTTTATTCATGAAACATTAAAATAATGTATTGAACCTTTGATAACAATTTTGATTCCATACAAATTTATATTTTGTTAAAAATGGGACTTTTGAATGATTGATTCCAAAACATGTATTATATATACATGTTTATTAATATTATTTAAAAGTATAAGAAGAATGATAATTCATGGTTCTCAAATACGATAATATTTGTTTTTTATTCATCTCTTCCTATATTCTTTATTTATACATCAATGATATTTAGGTTGGAAAATTGTTTTAATATTTATACAAATAAAATTTTAGTATTATTGGACATTGGTTAGATGGATCATTGTTATAGATTTTGTTTTCATATCATTTAATGGAGGTGGATAATCAAATTAAATGATATTGGTATGATATTAGGATGTAATTTGTTTTATATATTGGGATGTCAATACGACATAAGAGATGAGAATCAATTTAATATTTAATAAATAGTGGATGGAATCTGATAATGGGTATAATAGTGATGAATATATATATAGTTTGAGGAGTTCATTCAAATACCTTTTAAGAAGACTAATTATATGTAAATATTTAGGATGAATATGAATTTCAGGAAAAATTTTATCTTTATGTCTTATAATTTTTTTTGAAAAAAGCTATTTATTATATAATATTTTAATTCTTGTTTTATAGTGAAGAAAAATGTCACATTATTATTTATCATCGAAAAAATTCCATGAAAACATTAGTATAATACATTGGATATATAAAAATCAAACACCCAGGGAGGGGTGAGTTCCCCACATTACATTTATCCAAATTAAACACCCCATGTACGACATGGTGGAATATGACATTACTAGTAAGACACAAGGCTAGTGACGATCCCTAAGCATGAATTCCAGTTATCACACATGCCATGGGTTATAGTAGGGATTGTCATTACAAATTTTTTAGTACATTTATAGGTTTATTGCTATTTTGTATATTCCATGCACCACTATGAGCATGATATATACATCATTTGGTTTTGATTTATTAATTCTAGTAGTCATCATAAAGTATACTTCAATGTGGATCATAAGGGGTGACTCATTCCTATGGTCATATGAGAATCACATCGATGTGTGTGTGGTTAAATATATATATATATATATATCTGTGTGTGTGTGTGTGTGTGTGTGTGTGTATTGGAGGACTTGATATGATTTATGATATCCATGAAGATTGAAACCAACAATATAAGGCAGCTCAGGCGCTGGAACTAATTACTATCAAATGGAAGGGCCAATAATCCCCCATGGGATTGTAGGGTGGGACAATAAACCTATGTATCAAATATGGTAAAATCCATTGAAAATTTATTTTCATGGGATCTTATGTTTGTGGTTTAATTATCCCTCTTTTATAATGAGATAGTATTGGGTTAAACATCCCCTTCTAGAGTTTGTATCCCAAACCAAATTATTAGGGGGGCATGAACCTTTTGTACAGGTGGAGAGGGGATACATCGTTTAATAGAATAAAAAATACATAAGTATTCGGTGAAATTGAAATTTATTTTCATAGTTGTGAGGATAATGACTACAATTTGTGAATGTAGTACATAAAATGATAATATAAATGTCCTTTTACTTAAAATAATTTTATTTATATACATTCTTTATGACACTTCCTCTTGATACCATACTTCTTGTGAATTTAGGGGTGTCCAACTAGATATATTTATACTCACCCCTACATGAAAGATTCCACCACATGTAATATCATAGAAACATGATAGGATATCCAACAAGTCTCTAGGTGTACCTAGTGTGGTTGGTGATTATTAGACATGATTGGTCCAGGTTTTCCGAACTTGTTTATATATTGGAATTTTTCCGATTGGAGTATAATCTCCCTAGTTATTAGGTAGGACCACACTTCTGGTTGTTGGAACTATATTTCACTGTTTTTACAACATATATAATTGTTTTACACTATTTAATAGGGTTTTATGTTTTTTGGAATTAAAATTATTATTTTTTTATTAATATATGGAATTAACCTGATTTTCATTTTTATTTATTTGATTTTATATGTAAATTATGTAAATGAATTCCATTTTTCAGAAAATCTATCAACCTAATAGTCACTATCCCTATTAGAGATAGTATTTGAAAAAATAGTCAATATAATTATTTCTATATAGGCTATGGTGGTCTGATCATGTCCTTATACTACTAAATTATAACAAATCATTATACATTAATTATCTAATTAAATTTATTTTTTATTTGGATGCTAGAAACATAGATTATTTTTCATTTTTTGTAATATAAATATTAAAAACTATTCATTGACTAAAATCAAATCATTCTGTGATTATAAAAATTACTATAATAGAAATATTTTATGATTTACATTGTTTTAATTTTATTAAATCAGAATTTTATCAATGATTCATAAATATGTTGTTGACGATGACATAGTTTTTGGTAATTCAAAATTTTAATGAATTATAATATATTTACGATTAATGAAAATAGTATCCATATATAATTATATTCCAGAAATATAATAATCATTAATTACATGCATTAATAATGTATAGATTCATAATAATTCATGTATAGAGATGATTAACAACAAACTATTCATCCAAGGAGGCGGTAATTATCACTTTCTCAGGAGAAAGGTTTTCATTATCCATATTGAAAAAGAAATGGGAAATTTACATATCTTTTGATACGATAAATTAGGTTATAAATATAATATCTATTCACTATATAAATTCATTGAACCCACCATGAATGGATGTTGTGAAATAAGAAATACAACATACATGAAGGTGGTAGTTTTCACATACACATGTATGTAATTTTGATTTTTATGAGGTGGGAGGTAGGAGAAAAATATTATTCCTTAAAAAAAATATTATACTAAATATAAAGGATTTATTATTTTATTTATTATTATTTTAATATGTTATTAAAGGCTTTTATGGTACAGAACCATGATTTAGGTAAATATATGTGGAATGGAGTCATTTGATATGTTTTACCATAATCACTCATGTAACTCCTTTCAAAATTGGATTAATATATTTATGGGTGGTCATTTTAGGTTATAATAAACTGTAATACATGGATATGCTATTTAGAGAAAAAATTCGAAAATGTTTGATGATAGAAAGGTAATATATTTTAGTGATAAGTGGTGTGGTGAGATATCGTTTTATAACGTAGATGGGTTCTCCTTTTGTAAATATTCATAACAATAGGTTGTTATGATTCCATGTTCATGGTAATGTGGCTCTAAAATTAAAAAATAATTGATAGGGGATGACCATGGGTTGATTAATACCTCAAATATTCATTATGATACATGTTTTTAACATGTGTTAATTCTGTTATAGATTGTTTTATCCCTTATTATATTTTAAATTTTACATTCAAAAATAATATTTACAAAATTAATCTATTAAAATACGTGAAAAATACAATGGATGATATTATATAATTTTCAAATAATGATTCTAAATAGGGAATCAATTTTATTAGATATAATTTATAATATTGATATAAATTAATTTTAAAATACTAAATTTGTAATGATTTTAAAATTATAAGGAAAAATACACATATGATTAAAAGGGGGAATTTTTTTTATTAAAAAAATATGTTTACATGTATTATTTTAAATATATAAATAATCTTTTTCCAAGAAATTCTTTATAAAATTTATGTAATTCATATAAATTTTTAAATTCATTAATTCCGTAGTTTATGAAAAAACATAAATTTTAATATTCATAGAAAAATAAATCCATTAGTACTAATATAATAAATCAATCTTTAAAAAATATTAAAATTAGGAATATTTTTTTTATAATTGTTGCAAATTAATATTGCAAAATTTAGTAAAATAACTTTTCAAGGGAAAGATAAAATATAATAATAAATTTTTCTATATTAAAATGGATAATTAAATATTATCATTTTGTATTCTTAGTTGACTTTAAATTATAAATTATATAAATATAAATATATCATTTTCACCAAAATAAAATTTTATAATAATTTATAATAATGTATTTATTTTCATGAAAACAATTCATAGCACCTATGATATTAATTTTTTTAACAAATAATTTTAAACACATAAAAATAACATTACTTTTTATGTTTCTACACTAATTTTATTTTACCATTTATCCAAAAAATAACCATTTTATTATTTTAATGTTGAAATTTGAAATGTATGGTGGTGTATAAGATATAAAAAGTATTTTATACATTGATAATTACTTATTTATATCATTTCATCATCTACTTATATAATCCCTCATGTTTTTTCAATAAGACCTAAGTATAAGTTATATAATTATTATTGTTTTCGGTTTATATTCATCAATAATGGGCCTCATAGTAATTTCAATTAAAATGTACTTTTCCTTCCAATAATTTCATTCAAGACCCACCTAATAGAGTTCTGCGAGGTTTGGGTTAGGTAAAACCCTAGTTAAGATACCACCCTTTTAGGGTCAAAATAATTATTATTATAATAAATAATTCTACCACATGTTTTTATTTAATTAATTTATTTTCAAGTTTATAATATATTTACCTCTATTTATACCTAGTATTTCTATAACTATATGAAATGATATTTTACCAATTGTAAGTCGGTTCATTTTCCATTGAGTAATGTGTCTAAAATAACCTATCCTTACTTTAATGTACTACAATATATACTGTGTTAATTTTGGAATAGTATTCTAAAATTTTATATGAGATATAATATTTTAATTATGGAATTAGTTTAAATTTTGAGGTTAGGTTATCTCATATAGGAAAAAATTCTGAAATTGAAGTATGTGTTTTTGTTACTAAATTTAAGAGTTCATGTATAGGAAATATAATACGGGACCTTGGAAAGGGGAATATATATTTGGGGTAAGGATCTAAATCCATTAGTGAAAACGATAATAATAATTCTATATATATGGAGGAATTATAATATTTTATTGTTATTGATTTTGTGGTTTCCTTGAAATGATTCCATTTTCTTGATAATCTATTTTAATATAGGCTATGGAAAAGGTTCCTCTAGTCAAAATAGAACAAATAACATGTGTTGGGTATTTATTATTTCTTTACTCAGTGAATAACTTACTGGGGCAGCTGAATTCATTGTTTGAAACTCCCATGGGATATGTTTTTTTTTAATTCAAATGATTTTGTTGAA
Organism: Viscum album; assembly: GCA_963277665.1. Lineage (NCBI taxonomy): Eukaryota > Viridiplantae > Streptophyta > Magnoliopsida > Santalales > Viscaceae > Viscum > Viscum album. Next base: position 437,622,896 of record OY728161.1, read on the forward strand.
ACATATTTACTGATTTGAATATTATTTTTATGTAATGTATAAGGTGTTTTTAAAATTACCATGGATAGCATATATTGAATCATGTCGAAACATAAGTCAGCTATACATTTTATTTATGAAAAAATTATTCCAATTTTATATTTCTTCTTTGTATATATTTATTAAATTAAAATTATAAAAACATTGAAATTCATTATTAAATGAAATTTTCTAATTCATAATGAAATATTTTAACAATGGGTTTTGTGGAATTGTAGAAATTTTCCTAGAGAGTAAACAAGAATGATATTAAATGGTGTTATGAATACAATTGTTATTCAAACCAATATATAAGAGGTCATGATTACCAAAATAATATAATCCAAAATCCCAAATAAAATATATAAGATAATAATTGAGGTTCATGAATCTTCAAAAAGTAAAACTGTCAACAAAAGAATATTCAATTTCACCGATGTGATAAATATAATAATAATAACTAAGAAAAGTGTCTTAATTGATCTGAATAATGTTTTTATTATAAAATATGTCATTGAGAAGAAAAATATCAATAAAAATAAGAGTTTAATTAACTAGAGTGATGAAAATAATGTTATTCTTATGATACAACTATCAATTAAATGTTTTAATGAATTTTGTTTTGAAACTATGATGAAATTGAGATATAAAAGTTTTACAAATAATTCTCAAGGTCACTAATATACTAATCAAAGTGATATAGTGAAATTATTGGCAATATGAAATCTAAAATATATCACAATAATGATATTGTACTAAGAATACTCATCATACATGGTATACTTTCTAAAAAAATGTTTCACTATACCAATCCTACAATATATTTCCGTGATATTTTCATAAGGGAGTGAAATAAAAAACCCAAAGATTTTATATTAGTGGTAAAAAACACAATGAGATTTAATAATTATATCATAATACTCTGACTCTTCTCTAACAGGTTTTTAATTCCAAACAATGAGAACTATTTTTATAAAATGATTAGTGGATAAATGAGATTCTTATTCATTAAAATATAGGGATGTTAATATAACATTTTGAATTATATATTTAGTTATTTTAATCATAATGCAACCCATAACGATTTTCCATTGTCCAGTTACATTAAAAAAATAATATATAAAATTTACAAAGTGGATGGATAGTAACAAAATTAATTTATATAAAAATTTTCTTTTAATAAAATATATGTCTATAACAATTATTTATGTTTATATAATATTGTGAAATAATTTAGCTTCAAATAAATATGATTCATTAATGATATGAGTCAAAATAACATCCATTTATTCTATTATAATGGAACATTATGATATAATTACATGAATGGATGTATTAAATTATATAGACTATTAAATATAATGGATGATTATATCCCTTAATATATATATAAATAAATATAGGAGAATAAATTTAGAATGGATATATATTCACAACTAGAAAATCCCATATATCTAATTCACCATTTAGAAAAACCATTAGAAGAAAAAAAAACCTCTAATGATTAAAAAAATTATGTAAGGAGAAATCCGAACGAATAATTATTATATAAATTTAATGAAATGAGAGATTTTTATTGAGATGTAATAATATAATGAATTTATAGGAGGTGTTAGGGATAATATAGTGGTTTTATATCCATTAAAAAGTGTAATATAGCTGAATGGTATCATATTAAAAAACATGTTATGAATTTTGACTTACCATTATATAGTTAATATACATAATGTTATTTGGTATTTGAAAAATATATATCAACATTATAAGTAATTTATTAAAAATGACATAAAAAAATTTATCATTAATGTTTAAATGAAAATTACATTCAAAAAATAAAAATTATATAATCGTATGATTATTGATAACAATATGATATAGAGTTAACAAATAATTATCGTTGAAATTAATCAGTATGAAAAGCAATTAAATCTAGAGTTTTAAATAGAAAATTTATTTTCAGTTTTTTAAAATTATATCATATTTTATGAAAAACCCATCATCATTGATTTTAATATTTTTAATTTATAAAATTTAATTTTAATATATTATTAATATATAATAAAAAACATATAATTAGTTCTCTAAAAAAATACTATCGATTGAAAAAATATATGTTTGTAAGAAAAATATTCATTTGTAAGAATGAAAGTAATTTTTACAAAAAATATATTTTTTTTTCATAGATAATTTTATCAATAAAATAGATATTGATGATTAGAGGTAATTTATATAGAGCACAATAAGAAATAAAATATAATATATGGTAGTGGTAGAATCAATCAAATCATGAAATGTATATTCAATTACAAAGGATTATGACGCGATAACTTAAAAATTGACATGATTAAACCATTATATTGAGTTCCCCCTTACTTAATGAAACTATAAACTAATTTATATGAAAAATATCGATTTTAGAAAACTATTTGAAAACCATATTATCATATATAAAATTTAATAAATATAATATAATGTTATTATCTAATTATATATTATTTTTTAGTATATATTTTTTAATATTAATTGTTAGAATGATTGATTGATTTTAATTTTTTCCCAAATAGTGGTACTATTCTACATTCTCCTCAAAAATAAAATCATAATATTATGATAAAAGAATATTAAATTTATTTTTTATGATAGTTTATACTATTATAAATCATTATTTTAGAGTTTTATTTAACAATATTTTAGATGAATTTGTGAAAAATAATGTTTAAGTGATTATTAATTAAAAAGGTGTAACACTAATTACTGTGACTAATATCAATATTCTCATTCTAGAAAATAAAATCATATTTATTTAAAATATCATTAGTAATTGAGGTCTTATTATAATCTAGGATAATATTTTGTAGAATTTTTCATATAGTTAGTAAGACCAACCCAAAGGTTAGAATATTATAATTAATGAAATATTATGATTCTAAAAGTGCTTAGTTTTGGTATAGTATCAATATTAATAAATCATAATGTTATATATATATATATAATATTATTATGGTGAATTATATTTTACACTGTTAATATAAATAATAATTACACCAAATGAAAATATTGTATGTATTACTTGGTAGAGGAGGCAGTTCACACAATACACATTTGATATAATAATTTCTCGAAGAATGATAGAGAATGAAGTTGGATTATGTTTTAAATAATATTTATAATATTTAATTTATAAATTTCATTACAATTCATAAATTTTAAAATATTTCTTAGTTATGTGATGTAGGGGGAAGAAGATAAATAATACCTTTATATAGGTTGTTGTTCAAATAACACATAAATGAGAATGTGATTTTTATTAATAGAAAATATAAATTATTCTTAATAGATTTGTAATTAGTAAAAAACAACTACCTATAAAAATAATATGAATTTCATTATATTGTAATTAGATAATTATGATTGAAAAAGTATGTTATGTTCAGAAAGATGTTAGGATAAAAATGAAAGCTCTGATTGAAACCATTGTATTGTTTTATGAGATTCCTTTGAAATGGAGGTATAATATTCATTTAATTTGAACATTGGATAATGGAAAATTTATATGAATATAATGTAAGTGTAATGTGTAGTGTTTTTTATAATGTCATAGAGTTTCCTTGAATGGGTGTTGGGACTCCCCTTTTATATGGAGTGAGAGATAAATTTTTATAATTATTTATAATATTTATAGAGAGAACATGTTTTAGTTTTCTAGAAGAGTCTAATGGATTAAAGAATGAGGTAATTTTAATAAAGCTACTTCTTTATATTAACACTTATTATTTAAACAAGTTTTATCTAATATACCAATATTTTATGACAACTGAACATTACAATTTTTTCCTTGGTGACTAGTTTTTAACAAAGCAATTATATTATATAAAAAATAATAATGTAAAGGCTCTTAAAAAATTTTTAAATTTTTATTTATCAATATAATATTATATAATTTCTAATGAAGAAAAAATTTTATTTAATCTAAAACATCCAATTTAATGAGAAATTATTTTTCCTGTAAAAAATATGTTTAACACTATATCTTTTTAATTTTATGTAAATTTTTAACTAAATAATTGAATGATAATATAAATAGATTTATTTTGTAAAGAAATATAAAATAATTATTAAAAAAATAAAAAATAATTTAGTAGGAAAATTTTAAATAATATTAATAAAACAAGTATATGAAAAGAATAGTTTCAACATTTTGACAACAATTAAAGTCAATCTTAGTCATCAAAATTTTTTTCCTAGAAAAAACTATTTTTTAATGATATTTTCCACATTACTAAAAATTTTGAATCCATATTTTCAATTTTAATTTCTATTTTTAACAAAAATCTATTTTATAATTACTACTTAAAATGTGAAAAAACCCATCATTTGAAAATGCTTATTATTATGATTAAAATTTATGTGTTGGATAAAATTAAGAAGGTATTTTATTTTCATGATATACATATATATATAATAAATCAATAAAATTAATTTCATTTTAAATAAAAAAATTAACATTACTATATAATATTTAATTAAATGAAAAGACTAAAAAATAGAATATTTTAATGGATTTTATTCCCTAAATTGTTAAACAGTAGATGTAAAAATTCCATAAATTGTTTATAATTATATATTTATAGATATAAAATAAATATTTGGTAATTTAATATTTTTTAAAAACATTTTTATATTTCATATAAAATGTTAAATTCATAGAATTTATGAGTTTTTTTAAAAATAAAATATTTCACTATTCATCTAAAAATCATCTATTTTTGGAAATTATCCAAAATTAATGTTATGAAAAAACAATTTCTAAAAAAAATTTATTTACTATTTTATGATAATAAAATTAATACATTTAGGTTATATATTAATGTAGAATATATATAAATTATAAATATGTTATTAAATAACACATTTAAAATCAATTATTTACGTTGATCATAATTTGTAATAATTCAAATTTTATTATTTACTATGGTATTTTTTTATTTTTTTTCTGAACCAAAAAAACAAAGTATATGTACATCAATATTACATGTATTCATAGTTTTTAATATGAATAAAATACATCTATCAATATTATTTTTAATCAATGTGATATAGTTTTTGATAATGTACTAAGAGTAGTTGTCGCACTGAAATTTCATACCATTTCCTTGCTTTTATGGGAACACAAAGGTGTCATGATACTATTATTAAATATATATTTCATATATCTTCAGGATACCATTTTAAGGGACATAAATTACACAGGAAAATAGGGGTTGGAATCATAGTAATTTGAGACACCATCTTATGATGTGCCCCCTTAGTAATTTCTGTGTACAGATGATTATATGAACATGACCCACCAATAGGAAATCCAAAAGTATATGTGTAATTGGATGGGTGTATTTATCATGAATGGTTAAATATATTATTAATTGATATTATGAATAACCAACATTGATTTATTTATGATAACTAATAGAAAATATATTTATATAAACTAATATATATTGGGCACATCACATGTAGAATTTCATGAATGTATAATCTATAAAAGTAATTTTACATTATATTAATTCACTATAGTTTATATCTCAGGTCCTTTTATTTAAATTGTATAACCTAAATAATAAATTTCAATAGTTTTCTGTCGGAGAGTACATATATACAAAAAGTCCAATAAATATACATGGGGGGCATATGTTTTTGTCACTTAAATATAACCTAACTTATTTGAGATATAATAGTAAAGAAGTTATATTACAATTTAACAATTCATATGAGGTTTTATATCATTAATAATTTTTTTTCTTTCTCTCTATGTTCTATGTTATTTTTCTAGATGGTAACCATATACATTGATATTATTTGACCGATTCCAACGAGAAAGAGGACTAGATCATCACACACTAAGTGTGTCTATAATAATATTTACATAATAATATTATTTAATTTTGAATGTTGGAATATATATTATTCCCTAAAATGGGTTAATAATAAAATACATCTTCCTGATTGTATATATTCCATCACTGGATATTCAAGAGAATCTATTTTTAGTATAATATTTATTAATTAATTATTTAATATTTAATATATATATTCTTTACATATTTTTTATAATAAGTAATAATTTTTTTATTAAATATAGTTAATTATTCATTTTGTAAAAACTATTTTGGATGAATGGTGGACCGGGTTTAATAGACCAGTAAGATAAAATATTTATAAAATATTATTTATAAATTAATTTTAAATAATTGAGTAGATTTTCCCATGCCAAAAAATAATAATAAACTTTTTATTATAATTATTTTTTGGTAATAAAATATATTAAATAAATATATGGTCACATGTTCTGTTTATTTTTTTTACATGAGATCTATTTTACCAAAATTATATTTTTTGTTAAATGTTAATCTCTTTTTTTTGTATACAATGTCACCAAGTGAATTCTTTTACAACATTAGAGAGAATCGTCACTAAATTTTCATTCATGAATGGATTGAAATACTCCTTCACCAATACTTTTAAGAGTAAATATATTAATGAGTATCTTTATTTTTTTTTTCAATTTGATATAATATGAGACAAATAAATTATGATATATCGTGTTTGAATACATAAATACCTACGATGACGTTCAGTGGTTTGTGGAGAACAAGTACATCACAATATAAGTAATCTAAACGTTATTCCAATTGATCATGGATAGTACCAAAAATTGAAATTTTTCTACTAATCAATGAAGAATGAATCCATAACAATGTAATCATTCAATTTCTTAAATAAATTTTAAATAATAATGATATTATTTTTCATTTTAGATTTGGTGTTAAATACTCAATTAATATTTGATTTGGTTCCATTGGTCATGATGATTATCATTGATGTACAAGATTGATTAATCACAGATACGACAAAAATAAGTGGTGTGAATACACCATTGGACACTTCCCTTATATCTAGAACCATTTACTGGTACCATAGTGGTCACATTTTTATTTAAATATCATTTATTTTAATGAATCTATATTTTTTTTCAATTCAAGTTTAGTCATTCAATAATCTCAATCATGGTATCATATATTCTTAACCATCATTTTTAAAAATATAATAATAAATTAATTTTATCGAAAAAATCCATTCTAAGAACTCATCTATTGGTGACGTGGATTATAACTAGATAAAAATAGTACATTTCATGTAGCCCATTAGTTTTCACCATGTACCATTTTTTGATGAAATGATTTATTAGAATATCAATTCTATAACCTTTGATTTATTTCACATAGTGTGTATTTAAATACATAATGTGATGACCTTGATAGCATAGAAAATGGTTATCGAGACTAATCGTTGTGTAACATTCATAAATGATTTATAGTTTCTTAGACATAGATAGGTTGTGTATTGTCTAACTTGACATATATTATTGGTGACCATTTATCTCAAAAACCACATGAAATGTATCACATTTACATTCCTTGTACTCCATTGTTTTGTAGGATATTATTCCATTCCATGTCCAATGGAGTGTCCAATGGAAATATGGTGAGAAATATATGCACTATATTTAAAGAGTATTCATTCAATGTATATTAATAAATTAATTTGAATTATAAATGAGTTATTAATATTTATAATACCTCACAAAATGTATTTTATATTTCATTATATTTACTTATTAACAGAATTTGATGGAATTTAAATATATTTAATGTATAATTAATATCCTTGTAATCCTCAGATCTGAAAAACATGTATATAACATAATACAGTCACTATTATGTGCACATTAAAGTATAACCCCCTATGTAAATAAAAAATAATCTGCATATCATAATGGAGACATCTAGATAGAATTAAATATATTTTAGATGTTGAGTATGACTCATTCCTCATGAGAAAATTGTAAATGGATATAATATATAGTTATTAGTTTCTTTGGGTAAGTACCATTTTGTATTCAAGAATTTTTTTTTCTACGTAGTAAATGATATATAAATTTATATAATTCTTTTGAAATTATAATTGGTGATAGAATCAAGTAATATTGGACTAGCAATAAGAATAAATAAATTAAAAAAACCAATTTTTTGATAATGATTTATCTTAAAAAAGAATTGATAAGAAATGAATGATTTTTTATTAAATTCTTAATTAATTGATTCTATGTTAGATGAACATGATCATATACTAGTCCTTCACATGAGAATGGATAATTTTAATTAATATTTAAACTAAATTAATGGATTATGAATCATCCATCCACACAATATGTAAGGGAATACATGCCAATAGTTTCATTTTATCAGAACCCATTAATAAATCCTTTTTTATTTCACTCTTACATATTATATGAACTCTTATGTAATGGATTCAGGTCACATATGAATTGAGTAATTTCAATTTTGAGGCTTATGTGAAACCGATATAGTAGGTAAATGAGTGTACTAGTGTAAATCTACATCTTGATCCTTGTTGTGGTTTGAGGTTTAACCCCTTTGTCAATTAGAATATTATCGTCCACTTGATTAATTAAAAATTATTAAAATATCATGAGCATACCAATATTATTTTATTTATTTCATTGTGCATGGATAATTTTATTATTCATGTATTTTCGTTTTCTCCTCTATGTCAACTAGCAGACTATCATCCACTAGATTAATTAAAAATTATTAAAATATCATGAGCATACAACTATTATTTTATTTATTTCATGTAGCATGACTAATTTAATTTTTCTTCTATTTTGTTAATCATGTGATGTAATTAATTAACATAAATTCCTGATTAAACTATAATAAATTGGATCATGCATAAACATTATCAATGATATGGTTGATCGGTTAAAAATATCTACTTAATATTAACAAGAATTTAATAATGATAAAATAATAATTCCATACATAAAGTTAAAATCCATCAACTATATATATTATGATGTAATATATTTATAATAAATATGTTAAAATTAAATAGTAGTTCACTGTGCCTGGCCGGTAAATGTTTGGGTGAATTCAATTATCAATGAATTCTAATATGATATTGTGGGTTCACAAGACATATTTTACATTTAGAGTTAACATCCAATGATTTATATAGTGTATCTAGTAGGAAATGGTAGAGGAAATTCAATTTTTTGATTTTAATTTTGGGGTTTCGACTCATAAATCAAGGAACTATGAGTTAATCTAGTTGGAAAGAATAATTCATTGTAATAAACCATTGAATAGATTTTCATAAAAAACTATTTGTTATGATACGGTATAAATGGATCCCTTCCTCTATACTGATGACCCAACATACGTTTTTCATTTTAATGGCGATGTATATTAATCTTTTATAATTTTTCGGTGAGAAATAAATAAATAAATATAATATTTATTATCAACATTTACTTAATAAATTACTAAGATTATTCTCACATTATTTGTCTAGAATATAATAAAAATTTCTAAAACCATATCTTTATGATCAATAATTGATAAGGATAATCTTTTTATATGAATTATTTCAACTGATGGATATATAATTTACACATTTTCTTACTCTATATATGAAAATTATGTATTCAATCAAATCTAATTCTTAAATATCTTGATAGAAACCTTTTTGAGGAAATGTGGTATATCTATGTTAAATAATTGGTCAATTCCACTGATATTTAATATTTCACAATATCATGTATAATTTATATTTTTATCATGTAATGTCTTCTAATATTTCAACATTATTTTTTATACAAGGTGTTGAGGAGGTGCAATATTCTAAGACCCGATGAGACTAGAAATGATGGATTAAATAAAATAAATATGTGAATTTTAATTAGACATACTTGTTTTATCAAAATATGTTGTATAAAATCCAAAAAGGGCCTCATATAGAAAATATGAGTCCTCTATTTACTACAAAGGGTGTGTTTTAACCTATTCAGGATATACTATTTTCCTCATAGGATGGTTGTGAAAAACTCATCACCTGAGTAAAAATTGAATTAATTAATAAGTATTTTTATATTTATTTTATGATGCAGTGAACTAGTAATATATATATATAAACTAGTTATAACCAAATTTTAGGGGGTTCCTCATTACCAGTGTGCTTTATGGTGGAGCAACAGGAAGTGCTTTTGTGGAAAAAACATTGACGGATCGAGCATTGGCGATCGGTGTGCCAATAGAAAATTTGTTTATCTACAATAACAATGATATGGGTTAATGTTTCATCAAAGATTTATCCCTATTTAGGTGGTATTTTATTCATTTTTTATTTATACCTATTAGAGTTTTTTACTTTGATGCAAGTGAATTAATCAACGATCAAACAGATTCATGAATTGATCATAGTGTGGGTGTAGATAATATTTATCAAGGATTGGGTATTAATTTTTATATTATTTTAATTTCTAAATTAAATGTTCTAATGGTAATAAATTTTGGAAAAAATGAGTATTTTCTGAGGTTCATTCATATTGATTTTGTTTCGTTCATTTCTCCCACTGATCCTTGTTCATTCATTATCAGCATTTGTTATGGTCATTGGGATGACAAATACATGGTAATAAAACATTGTGCTCACATATCATCATGAAATCGATTTACACAATACACATGGGTTAGCATTGATACTGGAATCAAGATATGATGATTGGTGAGGTTTAGAAAAGAGTTCATCACGTCGGATTTGTTAAGAAATGGTTGGGAGAAGCAATAGACGTGTATTCTTGTGTGAACTTTTGTCTGGATTCTAATGAGAATGATTTTGAAAGGCATGAAAAATAAAATCCAATTTATATAGTGCTATTTTTACTAGGAATTATTATTGTAATTGGAAGAGTAGATGGCCACAAGAAGAGCCACGAGTTTAAAAAAATAATGATATACACTTCGTGTTATGTGCGAATATATGTTTTCTTTGTCCATGTATGTAGTATAAGGGTTTCAATGGAAGAAAAAATTATCATATTTCATGTGATATTTTTCCAATGTAATGTTACCAGACATGGTGAAATGGTGATTACTCTTAGATTACACTTTTGGGAATACAACTAGGATCCCGACCGGCCACATGGCTAGGCTTGTGGTACATGGGGAGAGTTTTGTACTCATAGAAGGCCAAATATATGGAAACATACATGTAAATGGGCTTTATATGTTACACCTACATAGAACCAGTGACAAAAAAATTTATGTACTTATTAGAAAATTAATGTTCATTTTCCATGATATCTTGTAGCCCTTGTTCCCTCAAACATGTAAATTTTTGATAGGGTCTGTTCCCTTTAAAATTTCTATGAGGATTTAGTAGGAAATCACGACCTGTGTAGAGGATGATTATCCACTCTGATGAACATCGATGTCATAGATCGTGTATTGAGTCACATCATGAGTTATAGATTGAGACCCTTTTTAATTATTATTTTCCTTAAATGGGGTTATAACAATTTTCGTGACCAACACTCCATGGAAATAAAAACCCTACATATCATGATAGCCTAGATTGATTTGTTAGTATCCCCCATGGTCTTATATTTGATTCACATCCATGTATCGATCTCTTCAATGTTCCATATCATTTCTCTTATAGAGATAAACGAATAGCATGATATCTTGGATGGATACCATCAATGTTATCTAACTCATTTAGTGTGTTATCCTGTATGAGTGTCATTGGATTCTTTATGTATGAATCCTGGGATGGAAATATGATTTCGAACATACATTGATATTGTGTGCCTTCTATGTGTGTATATGGATGTTATTATAATGTACACTATTAAAACACCCTTCTAACAAGATGGATATAATTATTTAATCTTTATTCTTTTTTATTTATTGTTCCTCTATTATTTATTGTTATGCTAACTCCTTTATGGGATCTTCTCACACATATCGTGCCATATGCACGTGGTCATCCATTCCATGGGGTTCTCATTAGATGAAAATAAAATAGATCTTAGATTTGGTCTAGAAAGTGTTGTATTAGAGCTGATGTTCAATCTCAAGACTAGAATATTGGGAATTTTTCAAGAATTGATATTAGTTTTTGGTTTTTTGGATAAATTGATATGTGTTTCTTGTTGAACTCTAAGGTCATAGACACTAGTTTTTGTGTTATGCATGACATATCCATTCACTAAGAATCTAGATCACTTTTTGTCGACCAGGAGAATTTAGTTACTTGTTGTGTAGGAAATATCTGGAACACTAATCACATACGAATGAGTTTTTTTCCATGAATTTATTGCGTCTTACCTCTAGATAAACTTAATGACTATGGTACACCGTGTCTATTTCAAGATTTCTTCAATATGGTCTCCATGCAGGATTCTGTAGTAGGATAATGATGAGGATCACTTGAGGGATGAGGCTTCTATAAAATGTATTTAATGGGGGGTGCTTTCTGCCTGCAGAGCACCAATCTTACCACCACATATCAAGTAGCATACAAAACATGATGTGTTAGTGGATGAGATGCATAGGCTGAGCATACATAAAGAGTTTCAGCAACATTGATTGCCCGTGATTCAATATTATTTAGATCAATAAGTTGATGAGGATTGGGTTTAGGTGATAGGATAAGTATTTCATCTCACCAGGTTTCTCGCATACCGTATTATGGTCCTAGCGGTTGGACTTTACCATGGATCTATAAGATGGTGGTGGGGATTGGTGACTTTTTTTTATGATGAGGTGACTATTACACAGTAAAATTTCATGATCCTTTTAATGGATGAGAATTCGCTTGATTAATTCTGGCCTGTGAACATCAATGAGTATCTATGCATTTAGTAGGGAAGTATGAATATGGGTGAGTATTCATAGATGATCAGCAACATCTCTCAATGCTTAGTGGATATAGTTCATGATCACTTCTTTTGTCCATATAATTTCGAGTGAGGTCTATGATAGGTCACCCATACCAGAATTATAACTTTATGAATTCTTATATATAATGGTGTATTGTACCATTAATTGGTGGTTGAGAGTTTCCTGTCTGAGTAGATAATGACAATTGGTTTTAGCTATCAGCACATAGGAGTGGAGACTTGAACTATTTCAAACTGATAATAAATACTGAGTCATGGACATGTGATACATATTATGAGGCAAGAATATTACTCAATTTGAATAGATTAGGGATCAAGGGATGCATTTAGTCATCCATGAGAGAGGTGGTGTTACTATTGTAATGTTCATGAAAAATTTTATAAGGATTTCATTCCGACTAACTACAATAAAGTGACAGCGTATCTGTATGATGGAAACCTATTCTTGGGATGTCATAGGTTTCTGTATAGTAAATAATTAGACCTTTATTAGTAAAAAATTTTCAAGTCATAAATTTGTCGTGTTTTGGTGAATGTTGGAGAATGTTGGTAGGATGATTTGATGTTCATTATTAGAACATGTTTTTTCCAAATTGGTAACCCTTGCCCAGAAAACTGTGCAACCCATGTAGAGGGATATTTCATGGATGGATAATGGTTTAAAAATTCCTCTCCCTCTTTGGAGAAACTGCACACCCCACCCCCACCCCCTCTCAAAGAGGCGAATGGTTATGGTTCATAGATTTTAAAATCATGCCCCTATCCATGAAACTCTGATCATGTTATAAATTAATCAAAAAATAGTTTTCAAAATTTCCGAAACCACAATATTATCCTCAAATCTACCCCAACTCAGTCCAAATAAAATTCAAATGTTCGTGGAGGCTTCTTGATTTATTTTAAAGGATCTCAACCACCTTTATTTTTTATTCAAATCCCAGATTGATGATCTTCACCATTAATGAAAATAGATCATAATCAAATGAGGATTACTATTTCTCTATCCAATGTTCCACTAATCCATTTGATGTATATTTTTATCATATATGATGGATCTAGATGTTGTGGTTTTATCTGGATCGTGATTTTTTTGAACTCAGAAATAGGATTCAGATCTAGATCACATTCTTTATCATGTTCTTGATCATCTTTCTTAAAATAGGGATTTCCAACGGTGAGAATTTTACAATGGGTTGACTTGTGTGGAATAAATTAAAATACCGTAGTCTTGATTAAATTGTGTGTATGTAAGTATGATTACATCAATTTCCATGATTGGGAAAGTAAATTTATTATTGAATTTATTATTTCTAATAACCATGTGTAATCAAATTAGGTACATTATAGAAAATGAATAGAAAATTTGAATTAATTAATTTTTTAATTAAATAAAGGTATATTGGGAATGTTAAATTGTATATAAAATTGGAATAATTAAGTGTTTAAAAAATTAATGGACTGATGGTAAAATAAATTTATATTAAATAATTTTTAAATTATTTAATGGGGGTTGTTTATATTTTTCAATTTTATGAATTGGGTCAAATAACTATTAAATTAATATATAATTGATTGGTTTGAGAAATGTGAAAAGAATGTAAATAATAAATAACAATGATTGATTCAATACATGTGATATTCTACTGGATTGATAAATTTGTGTGTAATATGGTCTACTGCTTCTGAATTCAATAGTGTTAAATTGGTTGATAAATGTGTGTGGGACATCATATGGTGATTCGATATCCCATAGTGAAAAAGGTATTTTTATTGAGTGTTGGACACATACTACTGAATAAAAATATCATTTGGTCCTCGATATGGTGACCTAGCCCTAACTGTTTGTAGTGGATGATTTTTACACCTGTCATTATTAAGAATTAAATCAACTCATTAATGAAATCACATTTGTTCTAAAGAATTGTTAAATCAAAATGTGATATGCTTCAGAATCCAACACATGCCAATTTTGGTATTGGGATTTGAGTGTCCTCAGAAACCGAGGGGGTTTATGTGGTTAATATAAAAAAAATAAAAAATTTGACTTTACATATATATTGTTCAATATTAATTATATAAATGAATACATCATTATTTAATGGATATTTTTTACACCCGATTAATTGTGTCCTACTAGGTAGTAATCACACAATTCATAGGATGTATGATCGGTATATAAATAGATTATATGGATTTTGGATAATTTATGGAAAGATCCATATATTAGATTGATAAGTCATGATAGAGAATGGATGGCAGAAACATACATGGTTTGGTACAAAAATTGTAGTTGTTAGTGTCGTATTTTGTTTTTGTTTTTCCTTTTAACACATCAAACATGATTACCATGATATATCTACTACTTCAGTTATTTTTATTGTATTTCTTATTTTTGTCATCATGTGATTTTTTATTTGTCTAGTTATGGTTATATCATTGGTTATTGATCATTTATTTATGGTGATATCTTACTATAATAATGTTTCTACATTCCTCTATTGATTGATATTGTCTCTCAATTCTAGTAAGAAACATATCGAATATAGTGAGTCACACATGATGTCATGTTACCGACCAACTTGGGTTACAGTTGTGTGGCACCCTTTTGAGGACGTTACAAGATGGGATACCTAGAAAGGGGTAGTATTGGCAGTATGTAGGTATAAAGGGAAGAAAAATTTTATAGGATATATGAGTGTATCTGGGGGTGGTAGGCATATTTACTTGTTCCCACCACCATATGTACGTTCCACACCCCCGCTTCTCAATTAGCTAGTGGTCAGGGAAAGAGCGAGGTTATGGTGGGTGAGTATTATAACCTAGAGGCTCTAGGGATAATAATAGGTATGATATGTATCTTCATTACAACGTTTAATTTTTTTTGATAGAAGGATTAGCCACTCCTTTTCCCCTAACCTGTTTAGAGACCTAGATATTCTAGTTGAGCCCTTTGAACATACCTTGCACATTGGGACACCTATTAGATGTATCTCATCAATTGAAAACATATAATGACATGTTGACCTTACATCTGGAGGTAATTTCTTCCATTGGGGTATATTTTTTAGAAACAATGAGGCATTATTATGTAATCATTGGCATGGAATGGTTATCAGTTGTTCATTCCTAGATACACTACTTCATGCAGGGGATGCGGTTTGTATATAGTGATGGGGTGTTCATTTCCATTATGTGTGAAAAAGAATTTTTGGTGGATTAGGATTGTATCACTCATAGAATGGTGTATACGATTATCACTAGTTTTCTATAATTACTGTTTCTATAGATTATTATTTTATATTTCAGATTCGTTTTGTTATAGTAGAGTTTGAAGACGTCTTTCCCAAGGATGTTCTAGGATTGTATTCTCAATTATAGGGAGACATAATAATTTATCTACACAACTGTGCATCAATGATATTTGCACTGTCATATAATATGTCTCCTACAAATCTTTTAGAGTTGAGGGTATAAATGGAGGATTTGAAGGGGAAGTGATTTTTTAGGAATTTTCTCGGTTTGGTATCCCAGTTTTTTCCTACCAACAAGGCGTATGAGAGCAAGGGGTCATGTTTGGATTACCATATACTCAAAAAGGAGACTATGAATAAAATGTATCAACCAAAAATGGTCAACCAACTATTTTATGAGTTGATAAAGGGAATGATGGTTAAAAATGATTGACCTCAAATCAGGTTTTCAGGTTCTAAGAGTAAAGGATACTGTTATAATTAAAATCTATTTTCTCTGCAGTTATGGTCACCAAAAGTTCATTACAATTCCTTTTTGTGGAAAAAACTCCCCAATATTGTACTCCAGACCCATGATCTGAATATTTCATCCCATCATAGAATATTTATTGTATACTTTATTGATTATATCTGAGTGTATACAAAATTTTTGGAGGACCATGTGAGACACCTGATGATGGTCGTGGACTTAATTTGAGATAACCATCATTATATGGAGATATCAATGTTCCTATTTTTGATTGTAGAGGTTCAAATTCTAGGACATGTTACACACGTAGATGGTGTAATATTGGACACAATAATTTTCTAGTAACTGTATGAATGGGAGTTACATAACAATGTGAAGTGATTTAATAGATTACCTAGGTTGGAAGAATATTATTGGAGGTTTATACCTGATTTTCCATGAATTGAGGTATCTAATGATGTTAACTCCCATCAGGAATTTTATAGAGGATGATGTCAAGTTAATAGTATTTGATGACTAATCTAGTAGAAGGATTGGTTGTGATATGATTCAAAGGTAGGAAATGATTTGAAATTGTTCATTCTTATTTATACCACATGAAAAATCAATGAAACCCATGATCATTAGCTTGCTATGGTAGTATTCATAGTAATGGAGTGGAGCCACTATCATATGGGTGAGAGATTATCCTTAATTATAATCCCATGTGTCTAAGGTATATATTTACATTGAAGGATAATAAATTGACATAGAGTTTATGGCTTGACATCCATTTGGATTATGAATTTGAGAATGTGTGTAATAATAGTAAGGGTAATGTGGTATATTAATCACTCAGTAAGAGATATTGTTTTTTTTCTATATATAGATAATTTGAGTAGTTGGCATGATAATTTTTGTCCCTAGTGTATGATACTGGTGCAATATACATTCAATAAATGGTTGTTAAACAATTTAGTTTGTGGCGTGTTATTAATACTCATCATGGTGATACCATCTATGAGACCCCAAAAACCCATATATCAATTATAAATTCCCATAAAGGTTTTTATAAAGGTGGAGATAACATGATCTCTTTCATATGATGCATGATGGTACCCATGAAGTTGTTGGAAAATGTTCTAGGGGTGCTTCATAGGCATCCTTTTGTGGTGCATCCAGTTGTGGAGAAGATGTACTATGACATCCAAAATCATTAACTACCTCTAGGGATGAATTATGTATTTTCATATTTTCTCTCTTGATTCATTACATGTAAGAATGTGAAGGATGACAATCAAGTTGAATTGGGATTAGCTCAATCATTATAGGTCCCAGATTTCATATGGATGAGATATATATAGACCTCATAACAAGGTTACCATAGATATAGAGAGGACATAATTCCATATAGTAAATGTAGACCATAACATCTTGTTATCGCACTTCATACCTATCCTATAGAAGAATTTAGTAGATTGATTGGGAATCCATTACATGTAATGATGTTTTCCAGCTCAATGGAGTTCTCTTGATAATCTATTCTGACTACAATGCATGATTCACATAATTGTGATGGAAGGGATATAAGGAATCCTTTATTACATAGTAGCATTTGAGTGTGGATTTTCACCCCTATATTAATGGTCAGACAAAATGAACTGTTTTTATATTTGATGAAATAATGTGGTATTTCATTTTATGCTACTTCCATTGTTGGGAAAACCACATAACCATGGTTGATATATCATAATGAAACATATTTCAGTCCAAAATTTATAATGAACCATTATAGGCCATCTTGGGTGACACTGCTAGTCAAAACTATACTGGATAGACCCAATTGGTTGAAAATTATTTTTCAATGATGTGTAGAAATCCACAAATGAGGATGTTTAGATCCCCCTATAGTGGATTTAGAGGACATAAATCCACCAGATGTGTTATGTGGACTAATGGTGGGGTCCATTGGAGTATAAGGAGGGATACCATGTGTTATTGAAGGTCTCACCATGATGTTGGTTCCTTATAATTTGATTTGGTGGAATGAAATATAATTTTTTTCCCACTTAATATAAATTGTATAGATTTGATGAGGTGGCATACTAATTTTCATTATCCCTATAGTGAACCAGGTACACGTTGTCATCCACATGAGGACACTAATGAGAAATGTGAAATATGTTTTAGATTTTATCGAACTGGGATAATAGGAAAATCAAGGTATATATATTTTTGAGGAGTACCTGAAGAGTTCTATGATCTTTAAGGGAAGACCATACATGTAAAATCAATTCCATTATAGTGCGTTCGATGACAACAAGGGCCTATTTTGGAGAGATAATGGTAGTGGGATACCTAAATGTGATCACATTACCATAATCTCTTTGTGTAGTCTATTTTTATACTTTATAGGATTTAAATCACTATGATAAGGAAAATTTAAAGTCCCGGTTTTTTAATCATACATTTTTGAATATTTCATATTAAATTTGTGTGACCAGGCACAGAAACATCACTTGATTCCAAGGTATAGTGAATAAAATATTATGTTTAAAATATGTAAAATATATTAATTTCAGGAATGAATAGATTTCCTAAATCATAGGAGTAACTTCCGAATAGGGTGTTAGATTGGAAATCTGAGGATTATATTTAGTTAATTCCCTAGGGTTTACCCTTCCCACAACATAAAATTTCTAGGCAATGGGTGTTTTTGAAAATGTAACCATGGGATAAATAATTTCTTATTAAATAAATTAATTTTATTTTTCAATGGATGAAAATAAATGATAATCCTCTATACAATCACTCATAACCAAATTTTAGGGTTGGACACATACACCTAGAGTTTAATATGGGATCAGATGGAGGAGCAACCCTTGATAAACAGTGATATATCGAACTATACAAATTAGTGTGCCAACGAAAATTGAGGATCACACAAAATACTTTTTAAAAAAGTATTTATTTATCCACAATAAATATATCTCGTGGATGGAAATTTTTTCAAAAAAAAATTATCCCCATTTTATTTTATTATGATGAACATGAATTAATAATCTAATGATTTGTTTCATGAATCAGGCATAGTGTAGTTATGGGTTATATTTTTTTCAGATTGGGGTTCTTTTTTGATTATTTATATCACATAAATTATCATTACAATTTCAACTGATTGAGGAAAATATGAAAATTTGTTGTTGTCCATTTATATTTTTTTCCTTTCATTAATTTCCATCCCATTAATTTCTGTTTCAATATTTTTTTGTGGTTTTTTTGTCTTGTATTTCAACAAGAAAATAAATCATTGTTTACCCTTTTCATGGTGATATTAATTAATAACATATATCATGGTTTTTACTGACAATAAAATAAATATATGAAGATAGAAAAAGATTGGATTACTATTATTTTCATTGGTTTTGGGGTGCAATGACCACAAGATGTGATAGAATGGTTTTCCTATGTGAATTATGGTCATGAATCATGAGAGAATGCAAGGGAAAGGATCCATCACTCAGATCCACTATCTTTATCCAGATCAATGGTGGGAAATTGTGTTCAACCATGATATTGGAAACTACCAAAAAATGATCTTTGGGTTTTACAAAACCCCAACATACCGATCCTTTATTCTAGGAATACATTCCATAAGGGGACATGGATACAGTGTAAGGGTCTCCACTAGGGATATATGAATTAAAATGTGGGTGAAATGTGTCGCATGATGTGTTTATTAACCTAGATACTTGGTGTATACTCTGGTATAAAAATCCCATGAACAAAAAAATTATAGGGGTACACGGGTAGAGCTGTGCCCTCAAACATGCCCTAATACATTGAAATATCCACTTATACACATACATGGACATGCGCATAGTTCATGATACGTGGGTATACCTACTACAAAAGAGACATTATTTTTACTTAAAGTACTCACGTTGGTCATCTTCCTAGGATTCTTATATACCTTCTGACCTCAATATGGGACTCAGTTCATTAGGTAGGATCCCATTGATTCATTCTGTGTGTGTTTATTATGGAACCTTGTATTGTGTATAGGGTGTTGATCCCATTTATGGAACACTTTTCTCAAATAATGTTGTTGGAATCCTTCTACGAGGCCTGGAGTCAGAACCTTTATCATAATTATTTGACCAAGGTAGGGTAGAAATAATTTTCATGAACATCAGTAAAAGGGTGTTGGTCCCCTAAGTAATGGGAGTGTCTAAAACAGGTCGTTGGTATATCCTAGGGTCTTCTGTATGAATCCCATATATTTGTAAATGTATTCAGACCTCTAATTCAAAATTTTATGCAATTTCCCGATGAGAAACACATCATGAATGTATATTGTCAATTATATTTGACTCAGGAACTGTATTCGACATGATAAGTGTTATATGAATCATAAAACAAGAACATATGCTGGAAATATGTTTGTTAAAATTCCTTAATAATTTGTGTCTTATATGATTATATAATTATGTTCTTGTTTTGTATGTTATTGACATATCCCAAGGAAAAGTTGACATCCATTCTTGATTCTTTATTCTTAGAGATTGTGGTGTTTCATTCTTGTGATTATTATTCACACTGTTGTATGAGTTATTCCCACACATGTCATGTCTTCTGCAGACAAGAAAAAATTCAATACAGTTTATTGAGGACAGAGCGAAGAATATGTTTTTATTTAGACTAGTTAGACCACAGTTCTTTCCAATATTAGCATTTAATTATAGTACCCTCTTACAATTTTATTTACTTATTTATAGGTTTCTGTGGGATTGAATATGGTACTTTTCAATTTCTAGAATTATGATATACTTTTATTTGTTGGATTTAGATGTGTGAATTAAATTTATATCAGTTTTATTTTACATTTATTAATTTTATATACTTGGTGATGTGGGTGTATAGTTACCATAGGCTATGTTTTCATATGTGAGTGTTATTCCTACTCAGTATAGGTCACCATCCCTTTGACTATTTGTGGCGGGATTGAGGTATTCAAACATGTATTATCACTATCATGTATAGGCTTGGTGTGTGTGTTCATGACATATCATCTATGAAAAATGAGCTTCTAAAGAAATAAGAGGACATGGATGCATATATAATGTTGTCACAATATTGTCATATTAATCAAGTGAAATAGAGAAAAGATATTCAATTCCAAAATAACATTAAAAATTACAGATTCAGAGACATATGCAACTCGTATTGTCATTCTTGTTTTCTATATAGAATTCATAGACATTTTGGGCATTAAATTCCCAAATGAGAAGTCCAAAAAAATAACCCTATTCTCAATACCCTTTTCAATATATAGTTTTGATATTAATTATTAAATGATAAAAAATATAATTTCATTGTTGAAAATCATATACACATTTAAAAAATTTATAGGTACAAGGGAAATTAAAATATAGTAGTTCTTACAGTGAATAAGAAAATGAACGAAATAGAAAAGGTCATAAAAATCATTCTATGTATAAATCATCTAAGAAACATCCTTCCAATAAGTGGATGATCGAATTGTATTTGATGGAAATCAATAAATTGTGTTTTTCATTTAAAAATAAATTCCACAAGAAGAAAAACTACACCTAGAATAAAGGAAAATCTAATGGTTCATTAGCTATGAACTGTATTTTGTATATATTTATACATTGGGTATTATATTTATCTTTTATTTTCACATATATTGCTAAATTCATGACCCAAGTATATTTGGAATGATTGATTATACTCTATAAGTTTATCATTTGTTCAGTCTCTCATTGAATTTTTGATTTTGGGTTTGGTGGGATGTCCACCATTTTTCCTTATCATTGGAACCACACTACGTGAGTTATTTTGAACCATGACCATGTTTTAGGTGTGGTCTATGTTTCAATGGATGTCCCTAGTGTTTGAGTAAACATCAAAGGATGAACAACTGAATTGATGTTCTAAAAATAGCTACTTCTTATTCTACTGGCATGTATGTAATTTACATGGCTTTTAATGGTTTCCCTGGGTGAGAATATAATAATCATGACCTGAATGGCTCAATGGATTTCCCCGAGTAATAAATTAAATGTGAGTTTCTTGTATATTTTGGTTAAAAGTCCCACATTGGTCATGTCACCGCATTTATTATGTCCCAAATTATGCACCCAAAAGGTCTCAGACACCTCCCTCCTCTCCCTTGTGGTATATAGATATCTAAACAGACTGATCTTGGATCTTTGATCAGTAAGTGTCAAAATACTCATCATGGAATGAAATTAAATCTACTAGAATCATACCTTCTTTTTGTATGTCATACCTTTTTCTATGTACATTCTTCCAATTTTACCCCAATTTCAATGAATTCAAATTAAATTCTTATTTTTTTTAATTAGATTCAATTATAGGATGATACCAGATGATTAGTTGAATATGACTACAAGTAAGAGTTTCATAGATGTATCTATTTGGAAGCATTTTTTTGCAGGTGGCACATCATGTTAAGAGTGGGTATACCAACCTAGACCCTTATAAGTCAAATTAATTTTTATATAGTTTAATTGATTCCATGGTATTCATTTTTGAATTCACTACACCATTATGTGTGATAATCCAGTTGAGATGCAACAGACCACATGGACAGGGTAATCGGAGTGAGTGTTTTAAATAATATTGACTTATATATATATATATATATATAACATGGTTCCATAGAAACATGATGAAAAATTATTTATGATTTTAGTGTCATTGATCACATAGACTACTCTGATTTGGTCCTCAGGATGTGTTTGATATTGTATATATGGTGAAATGTTGATTGCTATGTCGCGCAACATTTTCATTGAATTGAGAAGATGAGGTCTCCAGTATGAGGGATTGATCCATATGATTTAGATTGGTGTTGATCATTGAGATTTATTTCCATGACCACAGAGGAATGGGGTTTTGGGTCATGTGTCTTATGTACTGATTAGGTGATTTCCAATCACCATTTGTTGGTCGATGAAACGTTGGTGCCATTTCAGCCTAAAGTGGCATAGATTGAGGTGGTCTTGACCACCCTTTTTGGATGAAGACCCCATTGGCCATGTTACATTGTTAATGTTGCTCAATATTTGTTATTTTTGGTGTCTTTCACCGTATAAAGCGATATTAATAGTGACGTACTATTGCTTGATAATGATGTTACAATCCATTAGGAGATGATGATTCCCCTGATACATTATGTAACTGGGATATGACACGGGATGATGGATATCTTGTTTCCCAGGTATGTAAATTGTTGAGTTGATTATGATTACATATTGGAGGGAATATATAACTATAATTTTGGATGTCGTAATTTGAGCTAACTAAGAATCTTGAGATGAGTTATACAGGATCTAGTACATACATCATAGGTATGGTATTTGGATACTGAGTTGAATGTTTGATGGCACAATATGTCATGTGCTATTTTAGATGATTCACCTAAGGATTAACTTAGGATGTATTTTCATTAGTGGGTTCTGTGGTCATTATTCCATGGTTCCTTTCCACTATAGCAACATATATACAAAAAATGATGTATTATATATATATATATATATCTAGGGTAATGTATTCATACATATTGGTGATGTCCAAAGAAAGAGATCACATTCTTATGGTGGCTTAGTACAATTTATGGGTGTTATTTATATTATATTCATGTGTTGATTTAATTTATTTTTTGATACATCTTTATTTATCGTGGATGTAAGACCGAAACATTTTGGTGGCTCCATTTAACTAATTATTCTCACAACATACATGGGACACTCAAGAATCAGGGAATATTTATTTATATGAGATATTTTAA
Organism: Viscum album; assembly: GCA_963277665.1. NCBI lineage: Eukaryota > Viridiplantae > Streptophyta > Magnoliopsida > Santalales > Viscaceae > Viscum > Viscum album. The sequence goes on from OY728161.1 coordinate 437,647,276, forward strand.
GGTAAAAAATCTCACTTGTATGGCCTTAGTGATCATGATTTACCTCTTAATGGGAAGGATGTCAAGGGGCCTTATACGTTCTTCCATTAGTAGGACTTTATTTTTTTTAGATTCCATTTTATTCAATCATGGATAAATATTTATTTACTATAGGTAATAGATGATTTACCCTTATGTTTATACTTATATGTCCTTCCATGGCTTTTTTTAAGTGTCTAAAAATATTACGATTCTAATTGTTGTTTATTACTCCCACTGTCTGTTTATGATTCCTATATTGAATGTTATTATTATAACTATGTAATTTAGTAATTTAGGTAGTTGTATATTTATACCATTATTATTATCATGGAATGATGTTATAGTATCCCCACAACAAACTATGTACACCATTTATTATAGAAGGAATCCATCTGTGTATATAGAGGCACAAATAATGCGCTATGGCGATCCTTCCAAGAACATAGGTGGATATTGCATTCAATTTATGGTGCTATAAAAGATAATAGAGGAATTGTTTTGGGATTTGGTTATAGTGTTCAATTGGATTGAAATTAATTCAATTTATTTCTTTTTATTTGGTCTTATTATCTGTGTTATTATAGACTAGAGACTAGGATGTAGTCAAAACTTGGTATAATTCCCATGTTTGGGTGCTTTCACCCCCTAAAAGAGGGACATACTATGTTTCCATGGGTGTGAAGATGATATTATGATGTTTTATTTTTTATTATATTCTATTTCAACATCATGTTCTGAAAATTTGAGTAATGATTTATTATTTTATGGAATTAAACAATGGGCCAGTAATGCTTGGGTAGTTTTATTTTTCTTTGTGGTATGCACATAAGGTTTGTTGTTATATTTATGTTCATGTAATTGATAATTATTTGGAACCTAGATTTTTCCTTGAGGGATTTTTTTGTTTAATGTTTTCAAAAAAGGAGATAAAAATGTTTTCCTATATAAACTCCCTTATGTGGGACTCTACTCAGTATACACAGGTATATAGTTCCAATAAAATATTTGTCTGATGTTGTGTGATGTGATATGAATGTGATATGTCATACTAGATCATGTATGATATGGAAGATATAATGATAGTGCCACCATTATTTAATGAATCAACAACTATGATAAATAGTTTTTTCCTATATATATAGATGGGTGTAATTTTTCACAACATCATCATATGAAATATGAAACCTAATATTATTATGGGAATGTGAGGGGATATGAGGCCAAATAATACAGTATGCATGCATCTGATGTGGGTAAAAATGTGGACAATATGCCTTGTTACTTATGATACATGACTCAGATATGATTGGGAATGGGACAATGAGGCTATATTTATTTTGATATGGTGAAATATGTGAATTTATGTTTGGTTTGATGCACTTCCTATTACATTCTTCACTATGTTTGGTATTCTATATATATAATATTCATGATATTTTACAATGGTAATGGAATTTAGTGTATTTAACCTTTACATGCACTCATGGAGATTTAAGATGGCGGTGATATGTGTCATGACCCATCCCAGTGTGTCACATGTTGCGACTCCCCAATTCCACATCCAATACCCTAAGGGTTGGTGACCAGCACTGAGTAGGCATGTCACTAACATTGGAGGAAATACATAGGTACATGTACACATTAACACATCTCTAATCCCAAAAATTCTAAAATGTAAAACCTAGTACGGAACAAAAATGCTGGCATACAACTAATCCCAACTGACAGAGTATAATGGATGAAAAGTGCAGAATGTAAAACTGGGCCACAATGCAACCCCACAAAAGAAAGAGACTGAAAACTACGGAGTCCAACCTATAAGTATGAAGAGGTATTGGTACTGCTACTCATAGACATTAGAACATCTTGTCTTGTAGGGAACTCATAATTCTCAATCTGGTCCTAGTCTCCCCTAGACCCCATCAATAGGCCACTTGGATGTACAAGAAATGGCACGTGCAGGCAAAGCCTCTACAGGGGTGAGTAGAAAAATACACAATAGAGAACCCTAAAAACCAAAATGTAATAAAAAAAGTAAATGTACTGTCAGCACTACCCTGTATATGTATAGTGAACATATAGAAAGAGAAACACAATCTAAATATATTCAAAAATAAGACCTGTATTCTAGAGACAAATCACACAACTGCATACCCCCGGTAAAGATTCAGTTCAAAGGATTCATGAAGAACTCATATGGGAGAACTCACTCCCCAAGTCTTATAGCTCTAGTAATTGTCTGTCTGAGATGTATTGTTCATCGATAAAGGTCATGATATATGAATACAATAATTTCGGGAGAGCACACTCTTTAGTGGGTAATGATCATGATACACATATGAGGCTCACTTATAGGGTCTTGGTTGATACCGCAACTCATCCTGATTCACATACTATACAGAGGATCAGTGCCATATTTGAATATTCACATCGATACCTCACTCTACCTTGGGTAAAAAATGGATAGATGATCTCACTTCGGGACTCTCAGAGGGATACTTGACTCTATCTTGGAATATCCTATTGAAGGGATCATACTCTTGTGGATGGAAATAATAGCTAAATTTTAGTGGAATGAGAAAAAGGGGCACAAATCAAAATAAAACATGACAAAGAATCTATGTACAAGAAGTTCAAGCCATGTTTTAGGATAGATACGGTGTGTATAAGTGTCACACGCCATGTCTCTCAACTATGGGTACTACCCGTGTGGAACAGCCCGAGCCAAAAGGAACATGTAATGTCGAAATGTAAGTACACATGATGTAGTACAGACCGCAATCCATGTCCTAGTAACCAGGGTTCCCTACGTGTATGCGGCCGAGTGCCCGTACACGATTTCAATCCATGTGGGACATCCTGTATAACTAGGACATGGGGTATCCCCCACAACGATCCTCGTCTAGACATGTGGTGGAGTACATGGCGTGTACTCCAACCCATGTCCATATAACTTCCAAGATACACGCTGAGCATGTATTGGTACCCACACATTGTGTGATAGTGGTCACACGACCTATATCCACATCATTATGCCTAGAACATAATTCGTTGCATGGTGGGGACCACACACCATTTACTCCAATGATCACACTATGTTCAATACCACATGTGTTGTAGAATCCCTTGTCACTACTAGGACAACCCTACATGGCATTTTCATCGGGATACATGCCATGTTGATCTGAATTATCTAGAAAATCCTTTCTTCATTGTGTGGCCTCAGGGATCCTCTGATCCTAGATCTGGCTATCTGATCATTGTAATACTAAATATCCAAGGTTTCCCTACTATACCATCAGCATTTCAGGAGGAATTAGTGGTTCTAAAATCCACAAAAACTCGATTCGATAATCCGTGCAAAGAACGGTCGAAGAATTATTTCATCTAAACCATGTCGATTAGTCTTCTGTAACCATCATCACACCTCTGTTGAGTCTTCAAGATGTCAAATCTACAATTTGGGATGGTTTTTTGGTGATGTTGAAGTGAAACGATATGTTATTCATAACCACTCGAAGAACGTAATGAACATGGGGTTAAAAAGAGGAAGAATTCAATAAACAAAAGCAGAACGCACCTCCTATGTCATTTTTCATGACATAAACTCTATCCCATTAGAAGGATTGAATAGGATGAATGAAAATATAATACAAAAATTATAAAAAAATCAATTCCCTGAATCAAACCCCAAAAGACACAGAAAATAATTCCCTCCCGCAAGAAGACAAGATCCACGGATCAACCGGTTCATGGGTTCATCGATGTTCGTCATTTAATCGAAGAACAATTAAGAACTAAATAAAAATAAAAAACCCTAGCTTGATTCGGTTGATGAAAATTCATCTCGTCATGTTCATTGGCAAGGTTCATTGAATCTAAGATGCATCGATCGATCACATCGTCATAATCCGCCCACAGGTTCTCTTCCAATGATCCAATGGAAAATCCTCAATTCACTGGGTCAGGTGGCTAACCCTGTGAGATTTCCATAAGAACATATTAATAGGGTGGGATTAGTTCTCTTTGTTTAAGGAATCATTTAAAATAAAATAAATTATTAATATATTTTATTTCTTCTAAAATGCCCAAAACCAAACTTTTGCAGCTGACCCGTGTCGGTCGATGTTAGGTTCCACCTAAGGTAACATATCTTCTCTGAACACAATAGTGCCCTTATATTTCTGATATGGCACTCGTTTAAATTTTATTCAACATCTTTAAAAAAATCAATTTTACACTTGGTTTAAATGTTTAAATTATTTCAATCTTTTATTCCATGCACTCTGAGCATCGTAATCGGACGCTGTCAAAAAGCATGGTCTCTTAGTAATTACTTATAAAATTTAAAAATAACAGACAAATATTATGATACATTACATTCTCCCCAAATTGGGGATTTGCATACCCAAAAACCCAAAACATGGGCTACTAAAAAAGATGTGGGTACTTGGCATGGATATGAGCCTCCTGCTCCCACATTCACTTTTGATGATTCTCGTCATGCCATTGGACGCACTCCAAGGTAATCAATAACACACAAATGATCCTCTCTTTTTGATCCTTGACCTCACCCAGGTAATCATCAAATAATTCACTATCCATGATGTCCACCTTTATCTAGTCGATGATGTGTGATGGGTAATAAACATACCTCATCAACTGGGACACATGGAAGACATCATCTACCCTTTAAAAATACGACGTTATATCTATAAGGTACGCCACATCACCAAAACAAGGATGTATCTGGAAAGGTCTGATGAACCTCCAAGATAGATTTCCGCCCTAACCAAATCTCTATAATCCTCACTGAGGTGAGACCCAAAGGAAGTCATGGTCTCCCTCCTCAAACTCCAGGGGTCTCTGTCACCTATCTGTATAAGACATATTTTGGCATTGTGCAGTCTTCATCTTCTCTTGGATGATCTGTACCTATTCGATGGTATCACTCACTATGTCTGGACCCATAGGTGCTGATTCTCTGGTGTCTGTCTAGAAATGTGTTGACCGGAATTGTTTCCTATATAAGGCCTTGAATGGTTCCATTCTGATGGTTGAGTGGTAGTAGTTATTTTATTCCATCTCTACAAGTGTTAAGTGGTCCTCCCAACCATGATCAAAGTCATAGATATAGAACCACATAATATCCTCCAAAACCTGAATGGTCCTCTCCATCTAACTGTCGGTTTGGGGATGGAACGTCATGCTGAAGTGTAGCTGAGTCCAAAACACACCTTATAGTCTTGTCCACAAATGGGATGTGAAATGATCATCACGAAATGAGACGATTTCCTATGGGACACCATGGATCCAAATTTTCTCGTGAATGTAGTAGTTTTCTAGGATATCTTCGGATCTCTACTCCCTAATAGCTAAGAAGTGAGCCGACATCGTGAGTCAGTCAATGATCACCTAGATAGAATCATGCCCCTTGGACATCAATGTAATGCCTATCACGAAATCCATTTATATTCTATCCCACTTCCACTTTGGCACATCCATAGGTGAGCTAACCCCACAGTAACATGGTGCTCAACTTTCATCTGATGGCATATAAGACATCAAGAAATGAACTCTGCTACTGTTTTAATCATACCTAACCACCAGAACTACTGTTAGAAATACTGGTACATTTTCACCACACCAGGGTGTACTGCTAAGGGGGATGTATGAATAACCCCCATGAACACCTATTGTAATGCCACTAGTACAATATTGCATCCTATGAGAAGAAAAACATGCTGCGAACGATGAGAATATCAGTTAGGATCCTGTCTTGTGGATAACTGAGTTTGTAAAGCCTCACAGTTGGCATACACAAATTGTGCCTCCCTATGTTGTTATAAGGGTGGAGGGGTGAAACCCATCCACTAAAGGTGTGTTCTATACTCTCTATCCATGAAGTATAACTATGACGTGGATAATTCCTCTGTCTCCTCACTCAACAGTTGCGATATCGACCTTTTTCTAAGAGAATATTCCTCCTTGTTCCACTTCATAGGAGAATAGATCATCTCAAAATCATAGTCCTGGACAACTCTATCTAATTCCTATATCGTATATTCATATCATTCTACGATAAGATGTATTTTTTTCTCTTATGGTTATAATAGATGAGAAACTGATCACCCATATGTTAGTGTCACTAAATCTTCAACATGAAGACTACCACCACAAACTCAAGACCATTGGTCACATAGTTCTGCTATTTCGGTCTTAGCTAGTGAAAAACATAAGCAGTCACCACATGTCCCTACATCTGGACATAGCCATGCCTGATCCCTGATGTGTTGAAGAAAGATATGTACTTGACACCATCATCTGGAAATATCAAGATCATGGAACACATCAATCACTACCACATCTTCTTGAAAGCCTCTTGGAAAATATCTATCAACATGAAGTGTATCTCCTACATAGTGAAGGATATCATCAGTGCTAATATCCAGGAGAAATATGGAATGAATCTCTGGTATAATACTACCAACCCAAGGATTCTACACACCTCCGCTTCACTTTGAAATGGCTCCCATGCTAACACTACCTCTACCATAGCTGGGTCTATAGCTACCCCATCTACTGAGATGAAATGTTCTAGAATGTGGTCTTCCTGAATCCAGAACTGGCTCATTGAGAGCTTCCCAAAAAGCTGGTGCTTTCAGAGTACATCTAAAACCATAAAAATGTGTCTCATGTTCTCCTCCTCTGACATGGTCTGCATAAGGATTCCATTGATTAATACCACTATGAACCGGTCCATGTACGGCTGGAAGAGCAGGTTCATAAGTCCCATGAACATTACGGGGGAATTCCTCATGCCGAAAAGTGTCACCATGTAATCATATTGACCATAGAAACATCTAAAATCTTCCTTCATTATATCATCATACCTCACTTGTAACTAGTGGTAACCTAACCAAATGTGATCATTCGTGAAACACTATGGCCCTCTCAGCTTATCTAAGTGGTCACTGATCCTCAGTAGTGGATATATGTTATTCAACGTCACCTAGTTTATGCGCCCGTAATCCACACACAATATAAAACTCCAATCTTCCTTCCTCACAAAAAAAACAGGGGCCTCCTAGGGGGAAACAATAGGTCTCACAAACCCCTTCCTCTGCAAATCCTCTAGCTGCACCCTCAGCTCATGCTACTCTAGGGGAACCATCTGATATGCTGGTGAGGATATGGGTTTCTTCAAGGATTCATGGAGATGCAGATATCGATCTCTCAGTGGGGAGGTAGTCCTTGAACATCTTCGGGAAAGTGTTCCTCGTACTCCTCCGTAATTTCAATGAACTATAATCTCACAAAATCTACTTATCCATATGTAATACTAGAAAACTCACAAGTGATCGTCTGCACCCCCATATGCATGAGCCCATCATATGCTCCTATGGTATCCTTTTCACCAACAATGGAAAACATTATCCCATCACTTCGGACACACCAAAATCTTCTCCTAAATCATTTTACATGGACATGGACCAAGGACAACCAATCCATACAGAGAATGTCGTCGTAAGGCCTCGACACTACCACCAGGATGTTCCAATCGAAACTCTCGCCTCCCAGGGTAAGATCACACTATCATCAATGATGCATGATCATCATGTCTCCTCATGCAGGGGTCTCAAAATGTATGGGTTGAGTCCACAGATCTACCAGAATCTCAGGGTTTTCCATAATACATATGGAAATAAATGAATGACTGGAAAATGTGTATTTAAGTATCCAAGCTATGGTAGAAAAGTCAAGGATTGTACCTCAGATTATCCCTAGTGTCCCTGGGTCTTCCACAACCTACAAATCTCCCTACTCTTCTTCCACATCTACCACTTGGTGGGTCTATATGTTCTAATCTCTCCCTCTTCCTCATTGGTCCATCCACTACTTCTCTTTCAGTCACTCGATGAGGCAGAAAATCTCTAGAAAGATGTCCCTTACCATTTCACGAGTAGCATCACATATCCATATGATAACAGAATATAGAATAAGAGACATGGACTATCGATCCCCTATCATAGGTCCTCCTACGATGTCTCTAAATTCCCGATCCATGTCTCTGACATCTGCTCCCTACTGATGATGTCAGCATACCTGTCTTTCTTCTGCTGACTATCGTTATCAGTCTCTACTCTGCCATGAATTTATCAACCACCATGTCCCTCTCAAAAAATACAGCACATGTTTAAATGAATATATGAACAAAAAAATCTTTAATACCCTTTCATAGACCCCGCTCAAAGGACCGAGCTCTGATGTACTATTCCCTAAAATATCAATGGAGCACGTAGCGAGGCTGGTCAACCTCGATGAATTGTCAGATCTCGTCATACTACACTACTAGAGTTGAAGAAGCTCAGGGATATGAACCTCCCTCAATGTAACTAGTGAGAACTATTCCCTAAAGAGTTGCTTCAAATCTTTCCACAAAAGTGTCTCCTCATCGCGTGTCTATGTGGTAGAACTCCACCATCGTCCCGCTGAACTCCAAAGTAGGATCAACATCTTGTTTACTAGTGTCCTCAATATACAAAAAAATAATGTCACCACCTCAAACCAGTCTTCAGCCACCTAAAGGGTGGGGTCACCATAGAAACTGCGTGGTATTTGTTCCTGAAAGACATGGAGAACATTCAGCAAGTGGCCCTCGTCTATCGGTACTGCAGGTACCACAAGCTTTACTACTGGTGGTGGTATAGAAGGTTTACCACATGGAAGTATCTCTGGGGAAATTGGTCTCTGTATTGAAGCCTCGTCACTTAGGGGGTCATCCTCATGATTGTGCTATAGAATCCTAGCAGGTATGGGTCCTAGAGATATCCTGTAACGAAACAATATGTACCATGGTCAATGAGAATATCCGGATAGCTGACACAAAGGACATGGAAAATGTAACCCATTATAATATGATGCATTTAAGATTTTTTATTCCCTGAAATTAGTGTTTTCATGTACCGAGTCGAAAAGAACGATATCATATTCTTGGTGTAAGTATATGTCAGCTGCCCCCCCCCCCAGCACTTCAGTCTTTGGCCTTAAGGGTTTTGTCGAAATAATTAAAAAAATTTCCCCAAACCAAAATCATAGAATATTGGTCCTAAGGTAGAACCAACCTCTATCTGAATCAAATATGTCACGACCTGTCCTAGTGGGTCCCATGGCATGACTGCCCAATCCGGCCTCCAATAGGCCAGGTGATGGGGATCGCACTATGTAGGCATGTCACTAACATGGGATGTGTTGCCTAAATACTTGTACACATGCACAAATCTCCATACCCACAAATGGTGAAATGTAAAAACCACTAAGGAAAAAAATTCTTGCATACAACACAACCCAACAGACAGAGTATAATAGAAGTAAATTGCAGAATGTAAAACTGGGAAAAACCCATGGTGAGGTGAGTATAACAATACTCAGTAGAGGACCCCGAAAACCACAATGTAATACACAAAGTAAAGTTATAGTCCACACTACATAGTATATATCTAATAATAATATTGAAAGGGAAACAAAATATTAGTATACTAAAATCTTATATCCATAGTTAGAGACAAGTCAAACAACTGCATACCCCTTCTAAGGATTCAATTCAATGGTTTAACGAAACAGTCATCAGGGAGAAATCAACCCATGACTCTAATAGATTTGGTAATTGTATTTATAATAAGTATTGTTTGTTGAGAATGGTCAAAAGTTATAGATACAATAATTCTAGGAGAAAACACACTTGAGTGGGGAAAGATCATGATACAAAGATGAGGATCATTGCCGGGGCTTTTGTGGATACTGTGACTCACCCCGATTCACCGGCTAAATAGAGAATCAACACTATGTAGGAATAGCCACATTGATACATGACTCTACCTAGGGTCAATAATGGATAAATGATCTCACTTAGGGCCTCTCAGAGGGATACCTGACTCTATCTCGAAATTTCCTACTAATGGTATCATACTCCTGTGGATGGAAACGTTACCTGACCTTCAGAGGAATGAGAAAAAGGTTGAACTAACCCAAAAGAAACATGTCCACTATATGATAAAAAAGAGGTTCATGCCATGTTCCAAGATATAAATAGAGTGTATAAGCATCACAGACACTATCTCTTGACTATGGGAACTACCCTTGAGAAACATCCCTAGCCAGAAAGAACATTATGTGTCAAAAGGTAAGTACATGACATGTCATACCGACCACATGTCGTGTCCTAGTAACCGAGGTTCACTCCATGTACGTAGTCGTGTTCCCATACATAGTTTCAACCCATGTGGGCCATAATGTGTAACCGGTACAAGGGGTAACCCACATAACTAACCTTGTCTGTCAGTGTGGGGGGGTACATGGTGTGTAATACACCCCATGTCTGTGTAACATCTTAGATATACACTGAGTATGAATAGGGATCCACACGCCTTGTAAATGTGGTCACATGTAATATCTTCACTTTTGATCTCATAGAACATCAACCGCTATTTTGTGGGTTCCAAATATTGTGTCCATTCGAGAGCACGTCGTGTTCTTCACGATTTGAGGCGTAGAAGCACTGGCTGCCACCAGGAAATCCCTACACAATATTTTCATGGGGATACATGCCGTGTTGATTAGAATTTTCTAGAAAAGTCATTTTTCATCACCACGCCTCAAGGATCCTTTGATCCTTGATCTGTCCATCCGATCATTGTAATACTCAAGAGAAGAGATCACCTTGCTATACCATAAACATTAAAGAAGGTTTCTAGGGTACAATCAGCTCTGAAAACATGATTCGATCATCCATGTGATGAACGATCGAAGAACGATTTCTTCTGAACCATGTCGATTCTTCTTCCGCCATATCCATCACACCTTCATTGAGTTGACACGATGTTAGATCTATAATTTATATTCGTTTTATTGTGAAATGGACGCTGAATGATCTATTGTTCATAGGCCCATGATGAATGCCAATAATGTAGTGTTAAAAAGAGGAATAAATCATTACATAAAATAGGAATGCACCTACGCCATCATTATACATGACGTCGACTATATCCTATTAGATTTATTGAATATTAATAATAAAAAGATGATCCAACAATGATGAAAAATTAATTTCCTGAATCAAACCAAAAAAGAAGATTAGAATAACACCCTCCCACAATATGACATGATCATCAAACCAACTAGTTCATGGGTTGATCCGCGTTTGTCATTTAATCAAAGAAATAAGAAAAATTAAATCAAAATAACAATACCCTGTCATTATTCAGTTGAATAAAGATCATCGTGTTGCGTTCATTGGTGAGGTTCATCAAATTTGAGATGTGTTGATCGATCATGTCATCATCGCTCGCCAACATGTTCTCCTTGAAATTTCCAATGGAAAATCCTCAATTCACAGGGTTATGAGGCTAACCTTCCAAGAATTATATAAAAAGATATTAACAGGGGAGGATTAGGTCACTAAATTTATTGAAACATTTTAAAAAAAATTATAAATTTATTTTATTTCATCTAAAAATCCCATAAATTAACTTTTTTAGTTGACCCATGCAGGTCATTGTTAGAGCCTACCTAAGGTAATGTCATCTCTCTTAACCCAATGGTGACCTATGATTTCTGATCAGGGTATCCATTTAAATGTTATTCCAATTTTTCTGGAATACCTCTCACACGAGCAGTCATGATGTTTAATTTATATCAATAATTTATTCTTGGAACACTGGGCCTCAGAATCCCACACTGCCAAAATTTAGGGTCTCTTAATAATTAAATACAATATTTATAAATAATTCACAAAAAAAAATAAAACATTATAATATGTTTCTACATGATTTTACATGGGACAAGTCCACTAAGTGAATCGATGAGGCCCCATGGGTTGGAAAGACCATGTTCCAAAGGTATAGTTATAGTTACATGCTCTAGTATTATAAGGATAACCATGAGTTATAGTTGAATTTGAGAAATAAATTAGTTAGTATATCAGGGGGCATATGGTTATAGTTATCTTGGTCATTAACATGGGACCTCAGGGAGCTGATCCATCGATGGTATCTCTGACCCAAGAGTTCCAGTCACAACATTATCTTCTATTTCATAGTGATGGTACATTAAAAGCTAGGAAGATTAATATCAACTCTTTTTAGAATCTCCTATAATAGCATGAGACACCCACATGTTATAGGGTGATGGTGGTGACATATATTCTCTATGTATCAGAAATGTGTTGGTTCTATGTACATGTATATGAGGGAGGACATGAAGGAATTTCTTGATAGGATTTGAAGGATATGTTATTTGATTATTTCATTTAGTACATATAAAAAATGTAGAGAGACCATTTTTTTTGAGAAATCATCAGGTTGAAACATCTATCAGAAACTATGAATACAGGTTCATATACCTATCGAATTTTTCACCTGGTATACTAGAAAATGACATCATTCTAGAGGGGCATTTAAAGGACGGTTTACGGAAAACCATATGGGATCATTGAAACATCATCAGGAATCCTAAATATCATTTTTGGTGAATGAGGAAAATATATAAGAGGGGAATCTAATAGAACAATATAATTCAGTTTGGTTCACAATTATAGGTGATTTCAGTAGTGATTTTTCAAGTAGAATGAAGCGGGGCTGACTATTATTTTAGTAGAAAAATTGGTAAAGAGATTAAATAAGACCACTATGTAGTGGGTCATCCTCTATATATTAACATTTTGGAATACTAGGGATTGATTTGACTTAGTGTGGTAGGTATTCAAATGTGCACGACATGTGGACAGATTAGTCATAGCTAGAGGTTCACGGAAAACCATCTCAGATATATGGGAGACATAGAATCATTTATACCTAGGAATTTGTGGTAGGTCCTTGATATGGTTTGGGATATGGTATTTGGTACTCTATTTGATGAAATTATTAAGGAAAACCTATAGGTATATAGCTATAATGTAATTTTCCAGTAGCTGGTCTGCTCTATATTGAGGTCATTCCTTCAGTAGTTGGGGTTCTGGGGATATTCACACCATGATGTTTTTAGGTAAATATCAGTATGGGTACATGGAAACTAATGGAGTCATGTCATGTTCATGAATGGGTTTCTTTTATTTCAACATTGGCCAGTATTGGTACCTGAGGTGAACATATGTTAATTTCCGACTAACGAAGTATTGCTTAATAGGATGGCATCGATTATAATGCATTATATATAAATATATATACTTTATTTGTGTGCAATTGGGATGTCTAGGGGAATCTATGTGGTGTTGATATTACACGAGTCATGTAGGAATTTATGAATCAATTTGGTGAAATTTATATATGACTTTTTTGGCACTGAGACATCATATGAGAAGCAAATATGGTGCTTGTACTTTTTAGAATCTAAGGATATGCAGGACTTTATGGGTGGAATGTACTTGACGAGGTTTTAGAATAATGGTGTGTGAGGGATATTGAGTCTGAGGATCATTGATGGACCATAATATGTTTTGTTTTAGATTGGGAAGTTATTGAGTATGTAAATCCTGTGGTGCGAAGAATATTTACAACTCCCCAACCCTAGAATGTCTATATCTAGTGCGTCGATTTAATACATTAACACATATACAAGCATCATTTCCCAAATGACTGAACAATATAACTATTTTTTAAAATCATTTTGCATATAATATAACTATATTATATTTTTCTATAGAAAATAAATGATCACATATCATGAAATTAAATAAGTTACATCATTTAAAGATTATTTAAATACATATTATTCATAACATTTAACGGAAAAAAATAATGGTTAGTTTATATTCTAAGTAAGGGTTGGTAATGTTGAAAAAATAATGAATTTTTTAGAATAAATCATTATGGTATAGTAAATAACTCATGACACATTCAATTAAAATTATTAGATAACAGATAATTGATAAGGAAGTTAAGGAAAATGAGACATGTTGTATTTAATAAATAAAATAAGAATATAATGATCCCATAGATATGTATAAACAATATTGTTTTTTTACATTTGATTAATTTAAATACCCTCGAAATATCATTAAAAACATTCTTGATGATAATTATATTTAATCATTAGTGTCCCATAACACATTGAAAATTTTCATTCATAATACCCATGATGGAATATAATTAAATGAAACATATAATTTAATGAGAATAATTTAATTTATTTAATAACATGTCAGTAGATATTATATACACCATAGAAAAATACTAGGTCTAAATATTTACAAAATTCCTCTTTGAAATAAAATTGAGACGAAAGCCTAACATTATTCATTCCTTTTGTCGTGTGGGATTAATCCTCCTTTATAATATTTCAATACATGTTAATATTTTATACAAAAATCATAATCATTTTCATAATATCATAAATTATCTTATTATAAAATCTTATAAAACATTTGTTATCAATATTTTATTATTTTCACTGTTTTGGGTGTTAATTGCCTAGTTTTTTAATGTTTATGATAACTCGAAACATAAGTATTTTTATTCATAATTAAATAAATTATAATTATGTTCTTTCTTCAAAACCCTTTTCATGTTTAATATTAGTTTTAATTAATTTTATACAATGTTGATTATAACTACTTAAAGAAATAATTTTATCTCTAGTGTTTTTACCAATTTTGGTTAATGTGCAAAAAATGACAATGGTAGGTCAACTATGGTCAAATGGGTCATTATATAAAAATATAAAGACTAATAATAATTAAATAATAATCCAATTTAATAATCAATTATATATTTTAAAATTATATCATTTATGGTTATGAAAAATAATCAATGTAATAATCCTGGAGATGGTATGACTTACATACCCACATGTAACATTCCAAATTCTGAACCATCATTTTTGGAATGTTGGTATTATAAAATACATTTATTTATAAATATAAATATATAAAAAATTAAATTAAATTTTATCATATATACTTATATATATTATTATAGTTGTATTAAAGGAATCACATTACATCAAGGAAGTGATAATCCATTAAAGACGTTATAACCTTTTTAGTCTGTGAATGAGTAATAAACGAAAAGATGTATTATATTTAAATATAGTTAATTATGTCAAAAATATTGTTATGATTTTTTATTTCACATATATTTGATTAAAACCATTGAATATAAATTCAATGTATATTATGAGGGAATCACATCGTTTTGAAGAGAAGGTTGTAAACACCTCCACAAACGATGTTATCATATTTCAATAATTGGAAAGTATAAAGTTATGTGTTAAAAAAAATATAGAATCAACAAGAAATAATATATATCATATATATAATATATAAATAGATTAGACATCATAATTTCCAACCATTATTGTTGGTGATTGATAATCGAACAACTTCGTTTCGTGAGACGGTAGTTCACCACACACAATAATGGTAAGTTTGTCATCCATTAGTTGTATGTGTTATTTTTTTATGTAGAAAAATTAATAAAAAACAGATCATAAAATTTATAATATATTTTACATCAAATAAGAATTGAATAATATAATCTTATGGGGATGTATAATGAAAATAGAATAGTGAACTATGAGGATGGATATTACCACTACATCAGTTAACTCCTTTTGTTTTAACCAAAAGGATTCATGGGATGGATTTATTCCTAAAGGTGAGATTCAAGGAATACAGGAGAGATGTTTTGATTGTATAGGGTAGATTTTTACATAGCTAAATGGTATGAATACTGTGAAAAAGGGGGATATGTGAGATACTTATATAGGGTAGTGTAGGGACTCACTTGGAATTTTTGAAAATAAGTTAGATATACCCCATTTTTTACCAAAACAAGGAACTAAAAAATATCAAACCTCATTAATGGATGTCTTACGGCCGAAATATGTCCATACAATGTTGATAGGACTTGTGTTTAGCTCATTTGGTATCTTAATTGTAATGTTTAGGCCCTTATTAAACATAATTTGACATTTATCAGAGTAATTATATTAATCACATTCACGAATATTTTTTGTCCATAATTAAATTTATTATATTAGAAACTAAATATTATGATTATGAAAATTGTTTTTTTCTATTTATTTAATTCAATTTATATCATCTAAAAAGTTATGTTTAATACAAATATTTTAATAGTACCGAGGAACCTTGTTTTTAAATTAAAGATGTTCACAAATTCATTAAATTATATATATATATATATATTCAATATAATGATGATTATAAGAACATAATTGGATAAGAATATGTATTATTGTAATATTATATGTTTAAAATATTTAAAATATAATTTAACATTGATAATTATTTTGATGAAAGGGCAGTTTGTAAATAAATCTAAGTAATTTTCACTATTCATAATATAATGGAACTTCTCAGATAAATCCAAAAAAATATCCCTAAGATAATTTTTAAATTATAAATTAAAAAATTAATTTTGTTTTATCATATTATTTTAATAATGTTTTCAAAATTTATATTTCAAATTGGTTTATCCTTAAATGAAGGTAAAACCACTTTTATAAAAATATGTGTTTTATATAGAAAATTGAGTATTTTAATTTCTTATGCCTATTAAATAAATTGGATAAATATCAAAAATATTTTATTTAATATATAACATATATATTTAATTATGATCATTTACTACAAATAATTTATTTAAATTATTAAGATGAATCCCCATTGTGAGCATAAATATAAAAAAATCATTTATATTAAATTGGATTATATATTTGTTTATAAATAATAGATAACATATTAATTCATATTATATTTTTATATAACATATATTTTTATAGTTATTTAAATACCATTCATAACCCCAAATTTAAGGTCTTTGTTATCTATAATTATATTAGGTGATAATATTTTAATATTATAAAGATGTTCGATAAAACTGCTCTTGCATGTATTGTGTGTCATACCATATATCAATTACAATGTTTATGTTTAGAATTTTGGGGTGTTACATTCGCCCCAACATAATTAAATTTTTTCATCGCAATATAATATCGTTGTTTGTAATTAATTTTTTGATATTTCCTAGGACTGAATACCATGTCGCCAAATATTTTATAAAATATCCTCTACATAAGAGAAAGTATGAAGTGAAAATGTAACAACAAAAACATGGGACTAGGATTATATGTTGGACAACATTAGTGGAATGTGAAGATACAAACACAGTTGAAAAGTGTAAATATTTATAGGCAATGTTTGAGAATATATATCACAAACAAGTGAATGGTGAATGAAATACTGAGGGCCTCAAATCCCTTAATTTATGTTCACCTATAATTACATCATTTAACCAAAATAAACATATTAAGAAACATTTTATTTTATGGTAATTTTCTTATGGTTGATAAATTCATTCACACTATATCAAAATAAGTAAATACATGTCACTATTTCATAATCCCAATTTTCCCTTTGGTTTTTTATTCAAAATTTTAATAATTACATATTTATGGTGAATTAATACAAAAATAACTATAACCATTTCTAAATGTCATCATTTACCATTTATAAAATTGATATCCATTAAAAAATCTTATAAACCATAAATTTAGAATGAAAGAAACTAAATGAACTCGTCAAATAACATGAACTTGCATTTATTTTTCACATAAATAATCAAGAATAAGGAAATAACATTAATTACCATAGAACCATATTAAAAACATGAATTATTTTTTATTATATTGAGATAAAATATATTTTTATATGTATTTCTTTTATCCAAATATGATGGGAAATTCATCAATGATAGGAAAATCCATGTTTCAAATAGATTATTAATCATTTCCAATTTATTCAATAATATCCAATATGCATTATAGATATAAATAATCTCATTATCCAAAAATAATTTCATAAATTCAAAGAAAAAATTAAGAGTTCTTTTTCCCTCAAAAAAATGTTTTCCAAAATGTTTATCATTCAATTGAATCACGTTTTTTAGTACCATTCAACAAGAATTTTAAAATACATAATGAAGATGTACTATAGTACAATCCTGTTATATTTCATAAATTATCTTATTACAACATAATATTTAATGTACTTTTATAGATTATTTCTATGATTTTATACAAAATCACATTAATAATTACACTTCAATTGTTTCAAAAATATATGCTTGACATTGAACCCTTACCATTTTCAGAGTTATATTATCCTTATAGATGGTGAATTTAGTTTCATAGTTCCCAATATCCTTATAGTTGTAACATTTAATAATATCATATTTATTCATAGCATATCATTTTTTTCACGGTGAACCTTTTTTACAAACAAAAAACAAATTCTATTAAAATTTTGGCATTTCCCAAGGTGATTATTTATATGATTCTCACATGATGGAAATTACCCAAACATCTTCATCTTATATGATGCATTACATTTTTAATTGTTTGCATATTACCTCTTCATATCTTGTTTTCAATTGAATACATAAGGTCTCTTGAATTCTTTCTCGGTTTTGTTGGCCCATAAAACTATTTCTTCATATGCTAAAAAGTTTTTATAAACCAATTACATTCTAATTCTTTGATTAATACTATCTGATACGTTTTCAATATTACCCTCTGTGATGTGTATATAATATTTTCCATAACTGGATAAACTAGAAAATCTCTCTTCATAATCTAAAACATGCATATATTTCTTTTTCATAAATCTATAGAGCAATCCCTTCATCTATATTTATTGATCACAGGGGAGATATTTATCAATGAATTTATAAAAAGTTCTCCATTTTATGAGTTCTATTTCTTCACCCTCTAGAGTATTCTTCATCATGGACCACCATTGGTCAAAATCACCTTTTATAAAAAACACTAAAAGTGGAAAATTTCATTTTCCCTAAATACCAATGCCATAAATATATTTTCACATGACTCAATCCATTACTCATAAAAAATGTGATTAGTTGTCACATGAAACGATTGATAATTCTTGAATAAGGTGATGTAATGAATGAAATTATCATTATAGAATATTTTTTCTCCATTTAGAAAGGTTATTTGTAATAAAAATGGTATCCTTCCATAATATATCCATAATTTTCTCCAATCCAATATCATCTTTATTGGATACCTTGATACATAAACCTCTGCATTTTAAATGATTAGTAATACCATTCACCTTTCGGGGATACATTTCAATATAATAACACATACTGGATTAGGACTTGAAATTAAGAAATTTGTATTGTTTGACATATGGTCTAGAGAACGACCTATCGTTATTCATCATAAATCGTAGAATCAAAAAAATTTGTATCTTTAGGAATATCATTAATTTAAAATCATTCATAAAAGATTGTAAATATATATTGAATTATCCTATGAATTTTCCCTATGAGTGGAAATCTATATGAGATGTAAGGAATGTTGTGATGAACTATGATATGCTGTATAAATCATAACACCCCATTTTTAGAGATTTTACCCATATGTACATATCTACAAAATCTGCATCCACTTGTAGTATCTAGAAATGGTTTTCTTATTTTGAATACCCACATAATCACCACCATACCTAAACACTAAGATGTTATTCAATATATATACTAAAATTCTATTTTACGGTTTTGTTAGGTAATGATTTTTTTAAATTTATATTCCAGAGATACTTATAATTTTACTTTAATACAAATAGTAATTCCCTATAACAATAAATCTTAGATCCAATGTATTACTTTACTACATTAGAAAATATACATGCTTTAATTCCCATTGGACTAAATATATTAGCAGTTCTAGAAAACCTGTTTACATTAATGATACCTATATTACATTGGAAAATATATAAAAAATGATTCTTAAGTAAATTAAATAAGTCTTATCCTTAAAAGAATATTAAAATATTTCATCATCCTAAATTTGGAAGGAAACAAAATATGGGTGAGCTCAAATGCTATGTAAGGGTATGCATGAGGAATAAATAGTGAATTGATGATAATAAATCAACATGAAAAAGTATGTAACTGAAAAAACATGCCATTAATATAACTAGATTTGGGAGAATTGATATGACAATGTATCAAACCGAAGCACATGAAATTTAATCAATTAAATATGATTGAAATAAACCCATTGATATATCAACAAAAATTGTCATGGATATAAATGATATATGAAATAATGGAAATTCATTTACAATTTCCATCATGTATTTAAATGATGATGAAATATACCATCAATATATACTCTAAATAATGTCTATAATATATTTTTTCTAACAAATTCACCACATGAGATTATCGATGCATCGATGGACTTTATAAATATTGGACCCACTGATGTCTTCTAGTCCAAAAATATCCTCATATATTGATTAATCGATTAAATTCATATAAATTATTCCTTATAAAAAAATATAAATAGTTAAATAAGGATACAGATATATAAATAATACCCAAGTGGAGAATAATTAAGAATATTTTTTTTTTGATATTTTAGGAGTGTACATACCATTAAAAGACCATTGTCAACAATTTTTAGCAAATTAATCTTTAAACAATACAAAGTGTCCCATACTACATTGAAAAATTTAAATCATAGTAACTATGAATTAATAAAAGTTTATGGAACTTTTAATATCTGGATAGTAATTATTTTCTGGATATAACATATCAGACATTTGTTTAAACACCATATAAACGAATCTTGTTGTATAACATTAAAAAGTTCCTCAAGAAATATAATTTGAGATGAAATCACTTACCTTATTTTCCTATTTATTTTGAGGTATATATCTTGTTTTATAGTGATTTAAAAATGATAATATGTTGTAAAAATAACAATAATACTTTTCATAAATACTTATATTAACTTCAAATAACATCTTATTACCTATTTCTTAACAATCATTCATTATTTTATCTATTTTGTGTGTTAATTGCCTAGTTTTATCAAGTATGTTTTGAAGATGTAAATGTGTATTTATGTTATGGAAAAAAAATATGTTATTTTTTTAATTTCATTTTATCCTTTTAAAAAGTTTATTATTACATTTACATCATAGATTTCATTGTTTTATGGAACTGCATAAACAATATTTGTTTATGTCAGGTATTTCGACCAAATTTTATATATGGGTCCAAAAAAATTTAGAAGGTCAATTATGGTTTATGGGGTCATTATAAAAAAATTATAAATCTTATAAATCAGAATAAAATTAAGTAATTTAAACATCAATTATTATTTTAAAAATAATCATGAAATATGGTTATGAACAGTGAACCATCATTACATACATAGAGATATTATACCAAATATATTCATGTGTAACGTTCCTATTTTTCAAATATCAATATAAAAAGATGGTATTTAAAAATATATCATTCCATAATGATCGTTATATCATAAATACCATGTTTTTTAACATATAAACTAATATATAAAATTTTTCTAATTTAATCTAAATCATATCTCACTGAGGAGGCAACAGTATAAACATCCAAGAGGGACGTTATCACATTTTTAATGTGTGAGACAGTTATAAAATAAATGATAAATTATATTTAATGATATTAAATTCTGATATTAATATCATATATATGTATAAATAATTTTTTACACATATGTTTTTTATCCATCCTTTATACATTCCACATATATTTTTAGCGAATCACATTGCATGGAGGAGGCAGTAGTCCACACATCCTCAGACGATGTAATAATTTTTATAAAAAATAGAAATTATTAATGGATGAATTATAAATGAATTAAAGAAACATAAATAAATAATATATACCATATATACCAAATATAATCAGATATTACTTCATAATTACCAACCAAGATAGTCGGTAACTAATATAAATGATATAATTTTTATTAAAGCTATTTTGATATTTTATTGTAATGGATGAAATATAATTGAAGGGGTGGAATGTTAAAATACAACAAAAGATCTTGAGGAATGATGTTACATCATCTTTGGGTAACTCCTTCTGTTTTTAACCAAAGGACATACATGAAAGGATTTCATCCAAATTGAAGACTTCAAGTAAGAATCATGTGATTTTTTAATTGAATTTGGTAGAACTTGTTCAAAAATATATTATTTTAGAGATGTAATGAAGTGGGAGAAATTGTGTACTTTTATAGGGGTGGGGGATCAGTTTGAATATTTCAAAAAACGTTTGGATCAAAAAAGTTTTATCATAAGAAAGAAGAAAAAACTATTAAAAAAATTAATTGAAGTCTTATTTCCACAAAATATCCATTAAATGAATGTATTGCAACACTACAAGTAATTTTTTACCTTAATTTAATGTCATACTCCATTTTTAAACATAATTTCATGTAAATCACTGCAATTACTTTTAATAACATACACTGATATTTTGATAAAAAATTAAATAGTTCTTATTATACACTTAATATTATATTTACTATAAGCTCTAAAAACAATTAATGAAAATAAAATTTATAAAATTAGTAAAATAATTTTTTATGCTAATACCAAATATGTGGCGATAAAAATGTTTTTAATGTATAAATGATGAAAAATTCAAAAAACAATTATATATAAATTCAATTAAAAATGATTTCAAAGAAATTCATTAGATTAATAGATGTATAATTTCAGTATATTTAATTTAAATAAAATCTTAAAAAGACCTTAAAATTAATAATTATTTAGACGATGATGCAGTTTTTAACTAAAATGAATTATTTTTATATAAATATAGGTTTTTATGAGTAAAATTGGTTTTTTTATATTATGCCTATGAAATATATTAGATGAATATAAATAATATTTCATTTAAATATAATTAGAATAATTTAGTAAAAGTTATTAACAATATATATTAATATAAAACACATTTATGAGCATAAATATAAAAATAATTCCTTTATAGTCAATTGGTTTATATTTTTTATTATACACAATTGATAGCCAATGAATTAATATAATATTTTTGTAATATATATAATTTCATAATATAGATAATCCCATTCATTACAAAAAATATATCATATAGGTTATTTATTATTATATTTAATATTAATATTTTTATAACATAATGATTTTCGGTACAACCCACTATTACAGGTAATGAAATATAACTCATTGTCGTGTGCATTGCAATATATAGAATATTTTAAATTTGTTAAAAATATTAATATAATATAATTTCTTGAAATAAAGTATTACCTTTTTCTCATAGTGATGTATGTCATACAAACTATCTTGTATGATGTTTTAAAATAGAATTTTGGAATGTTAAATTCTCCCCACCTTAATTAAATTACATACTTGAAATTTATATTGGGCTATTCTATTAAATAACTAGATATTTCCTATGTTGTAATATAACATTGCTAAATAGTTTATTAAATAACCTCATAATAAGTGAAAGTTTAAAGTGAAATGTTCACATGAAATAAAATACAACTAGGAATATACTTAGGTGTACATTAGTGGAATATATATATATGTACATAATTGGAAAACCAAAATATTTATATTGAGTGTTTGATGTCATCAATCCCAAAAAATTGAATTGTCAATAAAAAATTGAGGGCCTAAAAGCCAAAAATCATTGATAACTTAAAATCCCATCGGTTCAAAAAATCTAATTCATTATGATGGAATTTTATTTTAGGATAATTTTGTTAATGTTGAAGAATTCATTCACTCTCAATGAATATAATTAAATACACATTAATATTTAAGAAATAAAATATTTCCATTTAGTTGTTCCTTGAACTATTTCTTCATTTCTTATTATATATAAACATAACAAATAATATCTATATCCTAGTTCGAATATCAACATAATCCATTTATCAAATGTTTATCCTTTACAAAAGGTTATAATCTAATATTTTATATGCAAGGTCACCGAATGAACATGTCAAATAGCATGAAGTGGTTTTTATCATCACATGCCAAACACGTGAATATCATAACAACATGAATAAATGTAATAAAATATTGAAAACATTAATTCTTATATATTACATAAATATAATATATGTTAATGGATATATTTTATAGATAGAAAAATTATGAAAACATTATAAATAATAGATTAAACAACAATGTCAACTAATTAATGATATAATACATATTTATTAGTAATAGCCAATTTACATTATCCATATCAATTAAATAATTGATAAAAATATTTTTCTTATTATCAAGAGTGTATTAAGGGTTTTATTTCCCTTATTAATTGTTTTATAGATGGATTTAATTTCTTCTAAATCAATATTTTTAGCACTATTCAATATATTATCTCAAATCCTTAATAATAATTTATTAGAGAAAAATGATTAATTATTTCCTAATTATTCTGATGAAAACATCATCAAAAAATACCTTTATAAACAATTTCATAAATCAAATATATAATTATATTAATCATTTCACATCACTTCTTTCAAAACACATGTGCTTGAATTTTATCCACTAGATTCTTTATGGTATATTCTCCAATGGCATGGGAATTTAAATTACATTGGGCCTTATATCCTTACAGTAGTAACACTAAATAATAGTTTTTTATTCTTCTTTATTTCAGTATTTTTCTATCTCACCATTTTCTCCATACTTATAATAAACTTCCATTTTTTTCACGCGTTTCCTAGTGTGAATATTTCCATAGTTATAACGTGATGGAAATTGAACATTATTATTATTATTATTTGATGCATTGCAATTTTCATTGTATATGAAAGACATATTTTTATATTTTTTCCAATAAAAAATCGGATATCTAGAATTACATATCTATTTTATGGAATATAAACTTATTTCTTCATATTATGAAAATGCATGAGAAACTAGTTCTCACTAGATATCTGGATTAATAAATTCCATTATATGGTCAATATTATACTCCATGATGCATATATAACCAGTATGATAGCCAAATATCATTGTAAAATTATATTGATAATCTATAACACTATTTTATTAGTTTTTATTTTATATAAGGGTATTTATATTAATCAATTTTTTTATCATGATAGAAATATTTATCGTAGAATGTATACATAAATGTTCTCCATTACATGTGTTCAATTTCTTCTTCCTCTCTAGTATTCAGGATTAAGTACTACCATTGGTCAACATCTCCTTGGACATAATACACTAAAAGTGAGACCCTTTCCATATCACTATTTCCCAAGGCCTTGAATATAATTTCTAGGGAAATTATACATCACTCTTCAACAATTGGACATATATTCCTACTAAATGATAAAGAATTTTGCCCAATAAAGCAATAACAAATTGTTGAATCGCAATGTGGAAATTTAATCTTCATATAGGGAAGGATAAATATCAGAAACATACTATAATTACTTATTATTGACATAATTTTCACTTTTTTATTCCCATATGTACTTATTTCCTATGTAGGGAAATATCTACATTTTTTATGAGTAATGAAACCATTATTCCTTCCATGTGAAATTTCTAAAAATAGAATATATTAGAATTCGTTATTAAATTGTAAGAATTGTATAATTATAAATATTCCATATAAGATAAAATAAATTTATGCATCATAAATCCTAGATTAATAAAAATTGGTTTTATTAGGGATATCATGACTTTTAAATCCATTACAATCGATTTCAAAAAATATGTGATTTATCTTAAGTATATCACGTGGGACTGTCAAAAAACATGAACAATAAGGCATGTTTCCATGTACTAGGATACATGGAGTGAGGCCAGACACACCTTGTGAGAGTTTTCATCACTAGGTACATTTATTTCAGAACCGTGTCCTCTAGTAGTATCATGACTATGATGTGTTACATGGAAGACCTACATATTCTACACATTACTTAAAATTGAAGATATTATTCAATACAAATCCTCAATGTCTATCTTATGGTTATGTTCCCTAATCTATATTTTAAAAATAAATTTTCCAATTCCCTTATTAATCATTCCCTAGGACCAAAACTAATTCCTCGTCCCTAGATATCCTAGATCTAGGGCATTTCGTAAATAGAATAGAATAGATATATTTTCCAAGTCTTGAAGGACTGAATAATTTAGAAGTTTTGGAAAACCATTTTACATAATGAATAACCATATTAATTTGGTAAATATAAAATAAAACCTGATACCAAATGAAATAAACTATCATTCATTATTAAAATAAAATTCAATTATTTATTCTACATTACTTGAAATGGATACATTTTAAGGGTGAGCTAAAATACATAGTACGGGTATGTAAAGCAGATCAAATAATAACTTTTTGGGAATAAACCAACATTGAATGGTATATAACTAATTAAATGTGGAATTAAAATAACTAGATAAGGGTACACTAATTTCTTCATATATGAAACTGGAACACATTTCATTTAATAAACAAATAAAGAATTACATGAACACATAGGTATGTTGACCATAACTCTCATGGATAAAAATGATAATAGAACTAAAGGAAATTCATTAATTTTTGACGTCACATATCATGAAATTGTACAGATATTCCTTCAAAATATATTATCAATAATATATAAATTATTCTAATTTGGACAACTTATGTATCTCTTATGATTACTGATCCATCAAGGGTATATCTATAAATGTTTCTCACCAATGTCATCCTATAGAAAGTGTTCATTAAATATCAAAAATCTGATATAATTTATGTATAATAATACTTGTGATCAAATATTTGTATTGGATAAAGGATAATGATTTATCAATAATTCTCTAGTTAATTATTTTTATCGATATTTTCTTTTATGTTTGAATAATGTAAATTACATTAAAATATCATTAAATACATTATTGTGGAAAATAATCATTAAACATTCCAAAGTGTCACATACCACATTGAATCATTTTTATCATAATATACATGATTGAATAATAATAAATGTAACTATAATATCCTGATAATAAGTACATTCATGATATAACATGTGAAAAGTTTAGTATATATACCCTATAAGAGAATATATTTATATAACATTAAAAAATTTTCAATGAAATGAAATTGAGATGAAATACAATACTTTGTGCATTATTTTTTGGTGGTATTAATCTTAATATATATTATTTTAAAACATGTTTCATACTTATACCATAACCCTAATTATTTTATAAGGAAATATATTTTATTCATATAATATCTTACGACCCATTTTTTATCAATCATTCATTATTTTCAGTTTTTCTGTTGTTGATTACTTTGTTTTCTCAATGATTTCGGACATGTAATTTTTGTATTTTTCTTCCCAGATAAATTTATGTTTGTTATTTAGATTATTCTTAAACATTAATCATTTTTATTATAGTTAAATATCAATTATTAGAATTTATTATTCAACTACTTAATCAAATATGTTTATGTATTGTGTTTTGACTAAATTCAATTCATTTGTTAATAAAACATTGGTAGGTCAAATATGGTCAAATTGGTCATTATATAAACATCACCATTACTATAAATATTAAATAATAATTATACATGAATATATATTATACTTTTTGAAATAATAATGAAATATATTTATGAAAATTGAACCGACGTTATAATTATAGAGATGTTATGCCAGTCACACACATGTGTTTCGTTCCCATTTAACAATGATCGTTATTAAAAAATGAAAATTTATAATAAATCATAATATAATGATCATTATTTCATGAATAAACTTTTATTGAATAATTTATACTTATATTTTGAATTATTTTATGTAAATGAAATCACATCTCATCAAATAGGTCGTAGTATAGAAGTCCAACGGCAAGATTATTCCCTTTGTAGTGTTTGACAGGGAAATAATGGAAATTATATATTATATTTAAATGAGTGTAATTATTTCATGAATATAACATATTTATATATATTTTTTATTTAATATATATTTTATTCTAACTATCCATTATATATTTCATGTATAATGTGAGTGAAGAACAATGCATTGAGTAGGAGGTAGTCTACACTTCCACAATAGATGTTATTTTATTTACACAAAATGAAAACTATAATGGTATATGTTATAATATAATTAAAGAGTCATAATAAAATATTATAAATCTTATATATCATATATAAATAGTTTTTCCATCATTATTCCATACCATGATTGGTGGAAAAGTGTAAAAAGCAACTTCATTCTGTGAGATGGCAGTTCACCGTACATAAGAATGGTAATATCATTAACCATTAGATGAAAGTTTATTTTTTAAAGTGAAACCATAATATAAAAAAAAATCAATAAGTATAGGATTTTTTTTATTATATAATCATGTAATATGAATATTTTAGTGGGATTAGAATGAGAATAAAAATAGAGTGATCTAGGAAAGAAGCTACATCTTCTTTGTGAAACTCCATTTGTTTTTAACCAATAGGATTCCATGGATATATATAATCCAAAATTTTGAAATCAAGGAGTGGGGGGGTTAATTTTAGTATAGATATATTTGCTTAACAATAGTGTTTTGAGAGGTGTAATGAAGGGGGATATGTGGTGCACATTTTCAGGGATGTGGGAGGACTCATTTTTAATTTTTTAAAACAAGTTATGTGTACCAACTATTTCACCTAATTAATATAATCAATATCCTAGAAATATCCTTCCTTTGTTTTTTGTTTCAAATATATTCTATGAAATTTGGATTTTGAAAATATTCTAGTAAATTCTGTCTCTTAAATTTATTGAATAGACCTTTATTGAACATAATTTTACCTTAATAATCGTAATTAATTTTAATTACTTAAAAATGTATTATTTGTTATAAATTTTTCATTTAAATCATTATAATATATATATTATAATTATTTAAATTTATTATGTTCATTTACTAAAATAAAACTCACAGAATTCAAATAATTATGTTTAATGCAATTACCACAAATGTTTCATGGAATCATGGTTTTAAACTAAAAAAAATCAAAAAATCATTAAAATTTTATATCGAAATTAAGTATAAAAATAATTCAAAAAAACTATAATGGATTATTATATGTATAATTGATCTATTTTTACTTGAAAAAATTATAAATATTATTTATCATTAATAAATATTTACATGAAAATGTAGATTTTAACTAAAATGTAGTATTTTGGACTATTAATCAAAATATTAATCTTCTCAGATGAAACCAACAAATTAACGAGAATATTGTTTTACATTATGAATTATAAAATAAACAATTTTTATGAAATTAAATTTAAAAAATTGTAAAAAATAATATTTCAATGTGGTTATCGATTATAAGTATTTAAATATGCTTTTATAAAAATATAGTGTTTTATGTGTGAAGTTGGTTTTTTTATTATTTTAGTCATATTAAATATATAGTATTAATAAAAAATTTAAATGATTGAATATATAAAATTTATATTTTGATTAATAAAATTTCATTAAATTAAATAATTTTATTTATTAAGATAAAAAACATTTCTTAGCAGAAAAATAATAATATTTTCTATATTTTAATTGCATTTTATTTTAAATTTTAACTAATTGTTATCCTAAGAAATTATCTAATATTTTTTTAAACCGTATATTTTCAAAATATTGGAAATCCCATTCAAAATCATAAATTTATTATCTATTTTATCTAATATTAAAATAATAAATAATATTTTATTAATATAACGGTGTTCGGAAAATACTAGCATTACATGTAACAAAAGTTAAGTATATGTTTCATGCATTGTAATATACAGAATATATTCAATCTATTAATAAAAATAAATATACAATAATTTCACTGAATATTATATTCCCTTAAATTCTTGGTGAATATTTTCATACATGTTAATGAATATAAGGTTTTACATTAGAATATTCGGGTGTTATAATATTAACATAAGTTGAACTATGAATTAATAAACAGGGTATAACAACATGAGTTTGAAGAGATCAGTACACTTGAACCATATTTAGTAAAATATTTATATCATAGGGGTGATCAATGTTAAAGTTGAGATATTGTAACATCCATGAATTTGAGATTATTTTTTTCATTGAAATATGAGATTTTGAGTTTCCTGGTCGAAAAAACCCTATTTCATGGTATTAGAAACCATATCCTAGAAGTAATATGTACCAATTAACATATTTTATATGTATTTAATGTTTTTGTGGATAACCTCGGTATTAAGTATACACCGAAGGAATGCTAGATTACCCATGCTATTGATAATATATTCTGATTGTTTTACAGGTTGTATAGGTCATTTAAATGGTGCATAATGGATTCATGGGTTTTGGCAAAAAGATTCATAATTCAAAAAGGATCAAGGGATTAACCAAATGAGAAAAATATATTTAGTAGTTTTAATTCTTTTAAGTAATAAAAATTGTGTAAATGCAATTTTTCATGTAATTTGTGGAAATAATTTTTAAAAATGACCTATATAGGTATAAATCGTCTCATTTCTTCATGAAGAGAGGCATCAACCAATAGTTATTGGACGCTTCTCCTTTATCCACTATGGTATCTTGGTATCCCTATAATCAATGCTATAATAAACAGTCCATTGTTGGATACAGATTCATCATTGTAAGACAATCAATCTCCCATCCAAATTTCTTATTTTATTGCTTCATATGGTGAAATAAATACATGGGATGCATTTTAACATATTTTCTAGGAGTTTGTATAAAATGAAATCATCATCTACATTTTATTGAGTTATAGGTTGATTTAATTTGATCATAGACCTATGATTATAAGGATTGTGTGGCCTAAATTTAACTGTGTCTTTGTGTGGTTTTGAGGTTTTCTCCATACATGTGAAAAGTGGGTACAACTAGCGTGGAAACATTAAATCAAATTCTTTTTAATTATATTATTAAATCCATGTGATACCATTGGGTAATATATTGACACATATGAATGAAAAACCTGGTTTGGGGTTTCAATCCAATTTTGTATGGTAGGTAGGTTGAGGTTTTAAAATTATATATATATATATATATATATATATGGATTGGTCTCAATGGTACTTGAGGGGAAATGATTGAGGATTATAGTGATTTTGATCCCTAATACTGAGGCTATATGGTCATATGGATGTGCTTCTCCATATATCTAGAGAGTGATTTTGATAACAAGGATGGGTGACATGATCATCCTATTGAGGCGATGAGGTCATGATCCACATGATTTTAGGTGGTGTTGACCATATGGATTTATTGACATTTTGATAGGGGAATGAGGTTCCAAATTATGGTTCTATGGTCATTATTAGGTGATTATCTATCACCATTTGGTTTTTTGATGCTTTATGGAAGTCATGTACACACAAATAATACTCACATTTACATGTTATTGACCACTTCTATGAGTGGAGCCTCTTAAAGACCACTCATATTAGGCGATGGTGATGACCATTATTTATTTTTTGGGTTTCTCACCAATTAAATCCATGTGAATAAGGATGGACCATTAGTTGATGATGATTATAATGTTAGTTGATGGATGTGGTTCAACATTATAATTGGGGTCATTGGGGTAGGAAATGGGAGGATGAATATCAACATTCCAAGAAATGTTAGTTGTTGATCGATGATGATTATATGTTGGAGGGGAAGATATTGAAGTTCCATAGGGCATCATGCTTTGAGATGAGGGTAATTTTTGAGCTATGGTATGGGGGAACATGTGAATACTATTTTGAAATTCTATTTGGACTCGTATTTCTATGTATGAAGGAATAAGGTGTCATGTTCTATTTTATAGATGGAACCTAAGTGTTCACATAGGATGAATTTTCTTTGAAGTATGTTTTGGGATTTATTTTAGGGATCCTCACCACAATAGTTATATATATATATATAATCATGTAGTTTATGCTCTATTTTATAATAGGTGGAATGTATTCAAACAAACTAGAGATGGCCCATGAAGGGGATCTCTACTATCTTGTTGCTGAGTAGAAGGGTATCAGGATATTAATATGACATGCATGTGTGGTTTTTATTTATTGTAAAATAATATAGTATTTATCACGGATGTAAGACATGAAAAAATAGGTGGTATAATACTTTTATTTATACTCACATCGTACATGTACCCCCTATGAATCATGTGGACTTTACATCTCTATGATCAAGAAACAGACCAAGATCAAGAGGTGGACCTTAGTGGTGACATCATAGATTTTTCCTATGATGTATGCAATATGATAATGGAGGTTATTGAATTAGATGTAATTTATTTTTTCTAAGTTTCCTCTTTATACCATCACGCTAATGTATGTATTGATGTTCTTCAAGGATCAACCCTTTTGATTATATCTTTTTATAATCATTGATTACAAGTTCCCTATGTCTAAAAATTGAATGTTTGAGAATGGTTTTAATTACTATTTTTTCATTTATTCTCCATATATTTCATGTTATTGTTTTCATTGACTTTATTAGATCTTTAAAATATTCTATATATATAATCTAATGTTATTATCATTATCATTTACGGTAATAATCTCCCAACTATCACCTAGTTACACCATTGATGCTAGTGAACAACTATTCTCCTATAAGGAGGAACACCTAAGTCCAAATGGTCAACCTGACAAAATAATAGGGTAATGTAAATCACATGGTTGGGTACTACATTACTAGAGGAGCGGATGTTTTTTTTCTTCTTCCAATGGTATGATAATAGCTTCACTACCAATTCGATACTATCACATTTCATTCCAATCATGAATGATTTTACTTATAATCGATTGTTATTATGAACTGACTGTTACAAAAACATAATATTATAATCCTTCCCACATAAAATTGGTTTAATTATCATATATAAAAATGAAGTTTGTTTACTTTATAATGGAAACATATGTTAAACAATGAAATATTTTTATAATGGTATTTATGGGCTAAAATTTTTAAACCCGATTTTTTAATTTGATAATGAATCATGTTGGAACAACTTATATGTCTCCCAGTGGTTTCATCACCATCATGGTTGTATAAGAATATATTTTTTATTAAATATATATCAATAAGGATATATATACTATTTTAATATATAACAACATTAATGATTTTACTGTTTTTTTAATTGAATATTTACCAAACAACTAATTTCTGAACATGTTGAGAGGGTTGTAGACATTTTAGGGAAGGTAAATAATTATTTATATAGGACATTTGTAGTAGAAGATAAGGGTTAATATTATTAATTAATAATTTTTTTGGTTTATTTCAGTAGATATGGATATGTCTACTTGATTAGGTATAAGAATGAGTCTTTTGAATTATTTTAATAATTTAATAATTAAGTAGTGAATTATTTTAAATGATGTTATATATTATTTAATTAGATTGAGGTTTTGAATATATTAAGGGATATTTTTTCAACATTATACTGGTGTTTATTATTACATCTCTACTTAGTCAACCACACATATCATTGATAAATGGTGTTAATAAAATTAAGAATTTTATTTTCTAGGTATAGTATAGTTGATGATGATTCATGCACATCATCCATTATAATTTTGACAAGGGGAAATACAAAATGTGGTGCAAACATTTAATAGAGATCCAATGAATACCACAAATAGAATTCCAATTGAGATCAATATTGTAATGAAACATATTTTGTTCCGTAAATTATTAGGTAGTTTAAAATAAATTTTTATGGACATCTAATATAATTATCTAGCACCATAGAAAAAATGGTATCTTGACTTGGTACTCTTAAGGAAAAAATGAATTCAAACAATAAAAATCATAAGAATATAAATTGATTGAATTTAAGAAAGATTTTTTTCTTCAAAGGGAGCACATCCTCATGATGGATAGTGGGGAAAAAATTCAATTCAATGATTTTAGTTCGTAGGATACAAAAAATTTAGTATAGGAACATATTCCATATTTATATTGGAATGAAGTTATTCCTGAAACTAAGATAATATTTATAAACACCAAAAAGGTAAAATAATAACATAGATATGAATTTCTAGTCATCAATGACAGTTGTTTAATATTTTTTTATAGTAATTTATATTTCTCCTATAAGTTGTAAATAGATAGCTGAAAAGAAGCATGATGGAATGAGTCCAATCATTATGAAAATGAAAAAATACATCAGAATCATATTTGGATACTTAGAAATATTATAGTTTATGATTATCCCACTCAGTAAAAATGATTACTGAAGTAAAAAATCTATAAGGATGGTATTGTATGTTAATGTAATGAATGATTAGTGGATAAAGCGTTTAAACACAGTCTTGAAATTTAATTTGGAGAATCCATTGATCAATTTTCCAATTTTAAATCCATAATAATTATAATTTTTATGGTAGCATTCAATTAATATGAAATTTTACATATGTGTGTCAAAAAAAGTTATCCTTAAATGAAACATTTATGAATATGTCTATATGAAAGATGTAGATCGGATTAAAACTCTAGGTGATTCCAAAACTATATATATGTTCCAGAGATCTATTTATGGATTTAAGAAAGAATCTATGTCATGTATGATTCTCTCTGATGAGGCTAAAATTAATTTGTTTTCATTAAGAATGATTGAGAACAATTTTATTTCAATAATTTTACTTGAATATGTTCATTAAACTAGTATTATATTTTATCACATATTTATTGTTGTAGACTACGTAACAGTCTTACAATCTATTATGGAATAGATAAAAATGTTGATACGTGAAGGGAAGATGGGATTCATCAAATAATGAAGGGATTAATATCATGAATTTATTTCCAAGAGGATTATTAGACCATTTGAAGGTATAAACATTGACCAGATACTAAATAGATTTACTATAGAACAATCTAATTGGGGGAAGGTTTTATGGTTACATGGTAGACATATTTCTATGAAATTGTGTCATAAGACGAAAGAAGATAAAAAATAATGACTATGGTCCCATATTCTTCACCAATTCGATCAATAATAAAATGAAACGTTTTATATCATGCTTGATGTTTCCTACACATAGATTATAGTGAGTTAATATCATCATAATCTATATGGAAACAATTATATATTGTTAATGATATCATTTTGTATCTATGAAAAATAATGAATATGTTCTTTTTGTATGGAGGATATGGATAGATAATAATTAGTGGCTATACTGATGCTATTTTTAAGGTGGAGTATAAGGGCACGACGTTATATTCTATATATATCATTAATCTCAATGGAGGAACCATGAGATATAAGAGTGAAAATAACTATGCATCCACAAAATCTACAATGGAATCCAATTATATAGTGCCTTCTAATGATTCTAAATAAGCCACCTGGATTTCAAGCGTATTCCATAATCAATATCTTTTACCTTTCCATATAGACCCTATGAAAATATATTTTGATAAGATTTTAGTGGTTGATCATAAAAAATAGAATATGTCGCACCAATATAAAAAGTACAGTCCTTGTAAGTACCAATTATTGATAGATGTTTCATTGAGGTGTGATATTATAGTAAGAATACTTTCTATGGAAGGTAACATGATGGTCCCTTCATTAAATCAATATCTTAGCATATTCATGAGTATGATCTGAGATCTATAAGATTGGTGGATTTTATCATTTGGATCTACTCAATGTGGGTGTTAGTTGGTGTTAGAGACATAGATATGTCATCTATGTACTTATGATTACCAGAATTAATAGTTTTAAATATAAATAAATTAATTATCACATCATGATTTTTCTTCTACGTTATGTAGTATGTGATAATTTTATATGATTAGTTTTCAAACAAAGAATTCATAGTAGTTCTCCAGGATAATAAGAACCCAAAAGTTTCATGATAATATTATTAAAAATATATTCTCTATAGTCGGATGAAATGATTTTAAGGAAAACAAGTGATAAAAGAAAAAAATGTTAAAGACTCTTAGTAATTTTAGAATTATTCTCATTATTTTTACCCTTGATAATTTTCATGTGGTGGGGATTATTGTAATGAAACCCACTGGTAGGAAATGAAAATTAAAAATTCCATCAGATGTTACTATTAGTTGAAAAGTGTATTAATCCTGAAATTATATTATTATAACTATTTTGTATTATGAGAGACGTAATATTATGTATTGATTCAAATAGTGATGAAATATTTTTGCGGTTATATAAGATAGTTGGGAGCATCACATGAAGTATTTTATTAATGAATAATGAGAGATATGATTTTTGACTTCTGTTATTTAGTAGAAAATAAAATCTTAGGACATTTAATGGAAATGATATATCATGAATAAAACCATGTCCATAGTGTTCCTTGATAAATTTGATATCTAGAATGTTATTGAAAGAAACACTGATCAAATCGGTTCATAAGACGTTAATTTTTACTGATTAATTAGATATATCAGGATGAGGGGATTATATTACGTATTGATTATCCATGGGATTTTTAATGTCATTATTACATGAGTATCATTAAAAATTGGTTCACTGGTGTGTTTTTAGATGCACTTATTTTTCTTTTGGTTACTTCTCCCAATTCTATAATGAAAAAGGGTGGGATGATCACACACTATGTGTATATAGTGCCATAGTTAAATAATAATAATATTTATTTTTTAACCTGATGAATAAATATGATTCCATCGCGTGGATAAATAATTATCCATCTTTGATTGATCAGAATTATTGCGTCATAGGTTATTTGACAAAAGATTTTTTGGGAAGGATATTTAATAAATATATATTATAATTTTAGATAGTACATTTTTTCTTATTTATTAGTAAATAATGATGTGATATTTATTTATTTATTAAATATTCATTATTCAATGTATAAATATATTTTTGGAAGAATTAATACCATGCTTAATGGTTTATTAAGAAATGACCATATATATATATATATTAAGTATTAGTTTTACAATAATATTTGATTGATTCATGAGTTTTTAGGATTTTAAGAAATATTATTATTATTATTATTATTATTATATGTATGTGGTCATTATTGGTATTAAATAAATAATAAGGGAAAATAATAAATTATTATTATTTTCAATGACATTATTTAACCCCAATTATATTATTACTTAATGGCTGGTCTTCATTTTTTTTGTTCACAATTATATCTGAATAACTGTATCAAAGATGTATAATGATTCCTCCATAACAAAAATCTCTGAAATGATTACTCATCATCATCCACTACAATGATCACTTCTAGTTTGATCAAATAGAATCCATATCAAATTCATTCTTGATGTGATCAAAGACGACCAATTAAAAAATCTGATTATTTGTGCTAGAACTCGAAAATACCTATGAGAATGTTCTTAGGTTCATAGGTGACATGTGGATCACCCATAAAGGGAATATAAACATGATTCCTATAAGACTATTATTGTATTACATATATATATTATGATATTCATCATTAAATAAATAATCAATTCCACGATAATTATTCAATAGATTAAATCAATTTTAAAAAATCACGTAAATATCCTACATTTATGTTATGACGTTAATACATTAACTATTTATTAATCTAATTCTATTTTTGATGATATCTATCCTTGATGTAAATTTTATATTAGTAATAAATTATGATAAAAAGTGAGTAAGGGATACCCGATATGGTGATTATGCACATCTATAAATATTTATTATTATTCTTAAGTAATATTAAAAATTTTATATAAAATGTGAAATCTTGTGTTAATTTTGTGTTATGTGTAGAGATATTTATAAATTTGAAAATTAATATAAGAAAATATATTCCCAAATCATGTAGTGTAAGATTATCCCCAGATAAATATATTTTACTACTACAATATTAATAACTAATGAATTATGAAAATATCAAAAGTTATCTAAAATATATTCATCACTCAAGAATTAAATTTATACGAGGTTTCATCCATTCTATTGTAGGTTTGAATGGTGAAATAATATTTTATTTCATAATAATAATATAACATGTATTGATTTTTTCATTGACTATTTGTGTGATGTACCCTAATACAATGGTTGTAATTTTTTTATTGGGAATTTTTATCCACCCTTATACTAATAGGTTATTATGGGTGGGATTCTAGTTGGGATATTTATATCATGGTATTTTTCATTGTCAATAGATCTGATAAATAAAAATATCATGTCATACCCAAATATGAATGATAATATGATTTTATAAGAATCACATTTTTATCAACATCTATTAGGGATAATATGTATATTTGAGAGAAATTATTTTTACCACAAAGAGTATTTATTAATAATTCATCAATTATCCATAATATTTTTTATTTTATGTCACGAGAAAAAATATTTGGTACAATTAAGTGGGTTGAATAAGATAAAATATAAAACATAGGTATATCTTTAAGTGAATATTTTCCCTCACCCCGCATAATTTTCAAAACATACATCCCTTGTTTTGTATATATATGGTTTCCATTGTACAATTTGACATGGGATTTATAGATTATGATCACTAATTTTTATACCATGGATTAGGAATTTTTTTTAGATAATTTCTATTTTCAAAATTATTAATACACTAATAAGTTAATATAACATTATATAATATTTTTATCATTTTATTATGTCAAATTATCTCTTCATATATCTACATTAACTATTTGGTCACCACATATCAAACATATTCTAGTTCCTTTTAGAACATTAACAAGAGGTCTCTTATTGTTAATTCAAAATGAATAAGATTAAAACTCATTTGCATCATAATCTTCATCACTATAACATTAATGACACTCCATTACTATTTTTTAGTTTCATTGGGAAATTATCTTACTCCATGTTTTTTATATTTCTTGATAGCTGGTTTTTCATAATCAATATATTTCCCACCCGAGCTCTTCTCCCCTTGGTAATTCTTCTGGAAATTCATTTATGTTTATAAAAAACCATTTCTAACCATGTTAATATATTATCATTCCGTTAATAGAAATAAAATTATTTATATTTAGTGTAAAATACCGAATGATAAGTATTTTATGTTAATTACATGAAAAATAAAACTAATATATGTCTTAATCATAGAAAATTTTATATTAGTTTTCAGTTAAACAAAAATATATCTTACATCAATCATGGAATCCATTTTATGTTCTCCCATATATTTCATATCCCAAAAATCATAAAATTTAAATTCCATTATAATGTCTAGTATTGAGAATGTGATTAAATACAAATATCCCAATTGAGAGTCAAAAATTATTTGTAGATAAATCTTTTCTTCATATCATGTGATGACTATGTTAATAACAAATGAAATATTTCTTAGGATATTACATATAGCTTCATTAATACTATATACAATATCATCATTAATTTTTATTACATGTATTTTTTCTAGGAAATCCACACAATATTAACATTAATAAATCTACATGATGTTTCTATATACCTAGACCTATATCTTTGACATCTACCAACGATTTTCTCTAATGTTCACTAATATAATACCATGAATAATAATTGTAAATTGATGCTTATATATATTTCCCAATATGACCAAAATATAAATAATACCATAATTTGATGATTTGGATAATTAATCTTCGAAAAAGTCACCTAAATCGAGCACAACAAATATTAGTGCCAGGAATATTATCTACATCATTAAATTAATTTAATAAAATTGCAATCATTGCCACTTTATCACACTACTCTAGAACCATTTCTAGGCATCTAAAATGGTATAATATTTCATTTATCAAAATATCATAATTGAAAAAAGAATTTTACATTTATTTTCAATGTTTGATGAAATAATTTCATGCAGAGGAAAATGATGATAACCTAAGGATTCTCATGGAATTGTATTGCATTCATGAAAAAGAATACATGTGTGCCTAATGGTTTTTGAGGTACTACAATGATATATGGAAATGGAATATGAGGATTAAATTTTTTTGAATTAATATCATCAATTTCATGACATAGTTGAATAATACGCAATAGTATTTGAATGGATATTTAAGACATAAATAGTGTGTGTTACTATAAAATGGAAATGGAAAATAGTATAAAAAATTATTAAGTTAAGAATTTATATTAATTGAATTCCTTATAATATAATTTATAGTTTATATGACTATTACGGTAATGAGAATACAAAATGTAATGTTATTTTTGGAGGATTCACATGTCATATTTATTTCACTAAGTACATTTATGGTGACCTTTAAATAATTTCTTTTACCACCCATATAGTCTACAAGGTCTAGTTTGATCAACCAAATTAGGGTTGTTAGATCAACCAAAACAAAGAGAAAGAATTTTTATCCTTCATTATGGTAGTGGAGGCTTGAAAATATATTGGTAAGGAATTCATTGAATGTGTGGGACAGACCACAAATGAATTTGACTGTCATAAATCTAGAGTGTGTGTGATTGAGGTCATGTGTTCCAATCTCTAATTTTCCAGCTCCATAAACTATGTAAGACATGTATCTTCTAATAAATCAGAGTGGAGTATGAGAGAAAGAAAAAAAATTTACATGAGAGACATATATGATTTTACACCATTAAGAAGGATACAAAAATACCACAACTCTTTGATATGATAATTTTTTATCATCTGATCAAACTCTTGTGTTATCTTCTTCAACAAGCATAACCTAACGATCTAAAAACTCTTTCGCGTGGATTAATATTAATATAAAATAACTACTTTATTTATCCATATTCCATAGAATATGTCGACCATTTTTGTGATCCAATATAGCTAAAATGGTTGTTATATCATACATGTATGTTGTCTTTCAAATGAATATACCATTTCTATGAGAATCTCACTTTTTAGGGATGTTATGACGTGATGGTTTTTTAAAAAATGTATTGGAGTATGAGGTATTTGGGATTTACATCACATGATCATGGTTAGATATTCATGAGGGAGATAATTTTCTAGTACAATTTATATTCAATTTGACTATAGTATTTACTAAATATCTTAATATTAATTAATATTTTACAGGATATCAATGAGAGCTTTCCAAAATGATGAAAATTTTATATTTAAAAAATATCACATAATGAGGAAGCATTACCGTGAATGAAAAATGTCATAAATATGCATTGAAAATGTATTGGACACAATGTAAGAATTATATATACTGAAGAATCTATGTGAAAATTAGAAGTTATATGATGATGATTATAATTTTCAGATGTTGTCACTATTTGTTCCATACGTTTTTGGCCTTGTAAGAAAAAATTTTGTGAAGAAAAAATTCATGTAGTTTGTGGATGGTTTTTATATGAGTATGAATCGTATTATGAAAGTGTATATATAATGTTCGAACAAGCTACAATATGATTGATTAGGATTTGATACTTTTAGGAGCTTGTGTGTTGAAGAAATATTTACAAGGATCTATTTTTTATAATGTTTAGATAGGTATTAAAAATGATAATACAAGTATTTGTATTCATGTAGTATGCGAATATGGGTTTATGATTCATGAATTTAATATGAATAAATGTGTGATAAAATTTACCATGTGAAGTATTTTTTATAATGGACACTACAATTTCTGAGAGAGGTGACATTATTATTATTGTCACATTGTGTTGATTAGTAAATAATATTTATCTGTAATATCAGGTGGTAAAAATGTTCATTATAGTTTATATATTTTTAGATATCTCATTATCAATTGTGAATTATGAATTTTTTGTAAAAGTTATTATCAAGAGAGGAAGCTCATATTTTACTTAATTTGTGTTCCATAATGTAGTTTGTGTATTTCATGTTGACGAAATTTATTTCAAGTATGTGCCACGGGCATGATGTTCTAAATGAATTATAGTTTTCAATAATTTTTTTATGATCAGGAGAGAAACTAAATATTATTTGAATTTTTTAAAAAGAAATAATCTTATTTTGGGATAATCATTAACCAAATAATCAAGTTTGTGAAGAACTAGTATTTGATAAAGAATTTAATAAATGATATTGTCATGTGAAGATCATAGAATAAAATTTACCTAATATTTGAGGAATATATATTAGGGATGAAAAGTAGGTTCTGAAAATAATATTTATAAGTCTTTAAAATATTCATTCTTTCATGATGTAAAATTGAATTTTTTGAATGATGTTAAAATATGTTTATTAAATTCATTTTTTAGAAACTAATACTAGAGAAAATTTACTCATATCTTGGAAAAATTAAATTGAGTCCAGAAACATATTAATTATAAATATAATATACTCCCAAAATATTTAACTAACTTTAAATTAGGGTACACCATAATAATTAGAAGAGGGATTAGGAAAATTCTAAAAGACTATTATAGGAGAAATATTTTATTTTTGAGAAATCAGGATGATGATAAGAACCATATCATTACAGATGTTGTGTTATAGATTTTCATCATTGATAGTAGTATTCTAGATATTATTGTAGATCATGAATTTTTAAATTACAATGGTTGGTCTAGAAAAAATGTGAAGGAAAATATATTTCATGTCATTCAGAAGAGACTAAGAGTAGGTAGAGATATTATTATCAATGTATGAACAATGTTTACATAAATGATCTTGTGACTACAACATCTAACAAATTTTTTAAGTGAACTAATGCTAAGGTGTCTAACATGTTTTAAAAAAGAAAATATATTTACGGTTTCATACAGATAGAGGAAAAATTCATCTGATTGCATTGGTGTTGAACTTGGATAAATTAGAGGATTTAATAATGTGGTGTATAAAAAGATTCTACCTTATTAATTATAAGGATTGGTCAAATTATAGTGTATTGTAAAATTTGGGGCATCTACCAAACATTAAATGGAGTAGGTCTCTATACATTAAATATTAAATATCATGTCTTGTTCTCTGTATTTCTCTTATATATATAGAAAAGATGATGTTTTAAGAAATTAATGAGTGTATCTGGAACATTTACATTTTCACGATTAAGATTTCAAATAAAAATAATTTTTCAAAGTAAATCAATGATTAATCCCCATATTATGTGGTCAATATAGACATCGGATTTATAATTAGTATTGGAGATATGGATCCATCTAATGATCGAATGTCTTCATTCTAATGAAAAAAATACATGAAATGAGTGAACTAAATTATATGAGGAAAAATGATGTCAGTATTAAGGATATAAATTTAGAGTCTGATGGAAAATATCAAAATAACGTGATGAAAAGTTTGGAATGGAAGATAATATATTTTTATTGTAAATGGATAGGCACATTCTGCTGAAAATAATATAAAGGGTGTAATGTGAAATAGTTGTTTTAATTATTATTCTTCTATGGAATCACGTTTAAGCAATTATATTGACGTAACAATTAGTTATCATGATTCTAAACATAAATAACATCGGATGGAATATTGAAATGACATTGTAAATTATATTCCTTTAACTATCAAGGATCTTTAAGATGATAAATTTTAGTTATAAGAAAAGTATAATGTTATGTAAGAGGCATTGGAAAAAAAATCGAATATTAAAGACTCTCATTCAATTTTTTACTAAAAAGTAAAATATAATTTATCATTGAAATGAATGTTTTACTAAAGCTTATGATGAAATCAATTATAATGATTATGTTAAATATTACAATAATATCATTTTATAAATGTTTTTATGATGTTTAAAAATTTCAAAATGATTCTAGAGATATAAAATCTATTATAGTAGTGTTTGAATCAAATAAGTTAACTATGGTTAAATGTATATAAAAATCAAGAGGAAAAAATAATGAACATGGATAATGATTGGGAATAAATTATGAGATCAATTAAGGATCAGAGGATCTACATCTCCATGAAGTTAAAAGAGTTACATGTTCGAATAAAGAAGAAAGTATCACTATAAGAATAAACATACCATATTTCATCAAATAAATATTCTACCCCATAATATCTTGTTGATAGTCATGAATCCATGAATAAAATGAGACCACCCTCGAATTAAATCGAAAAATTCTATATATAAAATGTATCCCATTACCCTAAAATTATATTATGTTCTATATCTATATAAATTTCAATTACAATAATTAGGTAAAATACAATTAATGATTGGATATTGAAAAATAGTAATACACCAACCACGTCATGGATGGATGGGAAAATATATATTAAGAGTTAATCCCTAAATAAAACAATAAATAATAAATGTGTTATCCAGAAATTGGAAGGTGTAATAAATTTTAAGGAAGTGAGATAAGTGAATAAATCAATTGTTTTTTAATACTATTGATGTTATTGGATGTTTATACATGAATACATAGAAAATTGGTATAATTATTCAAAGTATGTTAAAAACATAAGGCCTTGACATTAGGGATGTAAATGTATGTAAAAGACAATAACTACATCTTAGAAGATAAATCCATATAAAATGAATATGTTTATAAAAAATATATAACTCCATGAATATTTCTTTGAGTACTAAAAAAAATTGTTACTATTTAAATGAGTGAACATATGTTCAATTATTTATAAAATGATCTTATATTGTGAACATAATACCAAACTAAAAAGGGGGATTTCAGGAATAAAAGGTAAAAAAATAGACATGGGGAGTGATTGAAAAAAATACAATATTTAAATTTTTTTACCAACATGATAATTTAAATATCCATCCCCAAATCAATATGTATTAGATATATTAAATGAAAATCATATTTGCATTTCAAAGTGAATGCTCAATTACATGATTTGAAAAAATAAAAATTTCTTATAATAAATACATATCAAGGTGAATCAATCATGTAATGAGGTTTTTACAAGTATGTTGAATGTTATGGGTACAAACATTGTTCTTAATTTTGTAAAATATCATTTCTAGTAAAAATGAGTTAATAAAGGGAGCATACTCCTGAATATATATTATTAATATCTCAATGATTGAAATTTATTGACATGAACTTTTAGAAATTTACTAATTCAAAATAGGTATAAAAACATATTATAAAAATGATGGTGA
The DNA here is from genome assembly GCA_963277665.1 of Viscum album. Taxonomy (NCBI): domain Eukaryota; kingdom Viridiplantae; phylum Streptophyta; class Magnoliopsida; order Santalales; family Viscaceae; genus Viscum; species Viscum album. Next base: position 437,692,211 of record OY728161.1, read on the forward strand.
TGTATATAGGAGGATCAAAATGATTGAAAATTAATGACATTCTTCTGGGTTAAATTCACTATATTGTAAAAGCGTATATATTTTATCAAATAAATATTGTTAAGACATATGATGATTATTAAAATACTATGTGTGGAAAAAATACTAGCTCATTGTCTTTTCAAATATGTCATGACTCATCCCAGTGGACAACACATGGAAAATAATATATTGATCTTGGCAATTCCAGCACTATCAGTCATATGATTGGGGGTGGTGACGAATTCTTAGTAGGCATATCACACAAATGGTATTCCATAGAGTAAGTTATATCTATAGAAAAACACATCTCCAAAATCCCATAAAATTATAAAATGAAAATAAATTAGCCCCAATATGGAATTTATTACATCCATCCAACCTCAAAGTATAAAAACAAACTGGAATGTAATAAAATGGATAAATATATTCCCACCAGAAAATGAGAAAAAAATTCCAAAACTCCAAATAGTAGGACTCTTATAAAATGAAACACTGAGTCCAGAAATGGTAAGTGTAAGTAATTATTCCAATCCGACTCCCAGTCCTCCCATGATTACCTCAAAATGAATTTCATCTACATAAGTTACGATATGTGAGGGAAGATCCCATGTAGAGGTGAGTATAAAAATGCATAGCTGAACACCTAAAAATTATTAAACATAAAGCATCATGATTAGTTAGCTCATCAACTCAATGGAATGTCAAAAAAGATATGGAATAGAGAAAAATGATACCAATAAACACCCAGATATACACATTATGTACAAAAAAATATCAGATATGTCTCAACTAAAACCATAAAAAATATACTTCTCAAGTCTAAAAAGTAGGGATCATCTAATAGATCTCAATCCATGATCTATGTTATCTATTATGGAACTGATATGATATTCTATTCACATCATGTTTTACTAATTAATTACTCATTAAAACATCTATGTTTTTAATAATGAGATTGAGGACCAAAACAATAAAAATAACTCAATTCCTAAAACCCTTAGGGATCAACCATCTAGGATATGTATTTAATCACTATTCATTATGATAAAACTGATAACCTAAAACCAAACTAGAATTATGAAGGAATTTTAGTGGGTCCCACTATTGTAACATAAAGGGATACATTGAACTAAATATGAGAATAATCATATAGAGGGTACCACAATCCTATACATAGGATGTAATTCCACATCACCCCCTAATAGGGGGAATATGAGATATAACTCCAATTTATTGGTCAATAATGTTGAAAAAGGGCTCCAATCAGGTTCATAAGGTGTACAAAACATATATAAATGTTAGACGATGTGTACCTCAAAACTCAAACCAAAACCATGTATGAAGACCTCATTCAAAATAGTTCAAAATAATTATTCCTAGTTATTAATTTAACATTATATCACTTTTAGGATTTTTTTCATGTTAATAATTTAAGAGAATTTGGTCACAAATCATACATAAAAAATATAATACAATTTTTAAACATTAGATCAATTCCCATCTTTCATTATACATAAATATATTAAGACAAACCAAGAATTAATTTTATAAAAAACTCTTGATGAAAATCATATGTATGTATTTCAAAAACATTCCCTTCCTTAAATCCACTGAAAGAAATTTAAAAACATTGGACGAGAGATTGATGGTGAGTGAGGGATAAAACGTTAAGGAAACTCTTATTCAAGTTGAAAACATTAAAACCCATCAAAAACCCTTTTCTGAAAGAATAAATGTCTACCCAAGAAGGTAATTATAACTTCCTAAAAATCATTTATATTACATTAGAAACAACTAATTTACATGGAAATAATTAGCTAGCATATAAAACTCATGTAGGTACCTTGGGACATCATCTCATAGAATATTGAAATTACTCTTATATAACCATTAAAAATTGGAATTACCATATGGAAACTATCCAATATAATTTTTTGGATGTCATAATCATTACCTAATCCATTGTAGCATTATCTAGGTGCACCCACAATATAAGCTATTACTTGATCATTCTATGCTATCTGGGTTCACCCATAATATATAATATTCTCAAAACACAACAATAAATATATTTGTTCCTTTAATGATAACTTTTAATCTTTTTTGGAAAAATAATTTCAGATATAAATATAAAATTTTATTTCTATAATGTTAATTTACATATTCATTTCTCTTATTTATAATCAATAAAAAAAATAAAAGAAGATTTATATTTTATAAATTAATTAATCATGATATAGAATCTAGAAAAAAAATAATATATAAGGTGACATTTAATGTCAATGCTGTCATAAATTGGTAATATTACATTTCATTTTCCATTTGACAAATTTTTCTATTCAAAAAATGAAATTTTTATTATTTTAAAAACCATTAAAATATTATAAAATAAATAGAAAAAATAAGTTTATAAATCATTTATTTCTATATAAAACATTAATATTTTTTTCAAAACCTGAAAATAGTATAGAAAGTGGGTTGTAAGGACAACACTAAAAGAGGAATTATTTAGAAGAAAAGTCCCTTATCGTTTTGGAAATCTTTAAATCCCAAGAACCATAAAAGAGAAAATTTAAAAATAAATTAAATATCATGGAACTAGATAAATTAAGTACATTAAATTCTAAATTTGTATTTCATTCACCATATAAAAGAATAATTCTTCCTCTCATCATGAAATAAATTAATGAATGGAAATTGATATGTTGTCCCTTACCTTAAGTCTAAATAATCCAATGTTTAATAATAATACTAAATAATTAACATAAGTTGACTATTTAAATGATAGATAACCTATTTCATGTTTATTTATAGTCATATTTAACATAATACAATTTTATATAGAATTATGTTATCAATTATGATTATATCAGATGTTTTGATTGTTTTTGGAATCTCTGTCAAAAAACCAATTTTCGGGTCTTATATGGGGAAAATGTTCCTAATTTTATCATCTCAAAAATAATAATATTACCATATTTTTCATATTTATACATAAATTATAATTTTTAAACAAATTTATGAAATTGTTTTATAAAAAATGAACTAATGTTATGATCTTAGAGACTAGAGGTTGTACATAAACATTAGTAATGAATCCATTATTAAATTGGTCATTATAAAATAAGGTAATTAAAATTTATTATTAATGAATGATCATAATATTATAATGAATAATAATTTAATTATATATATATATATCATCCTTATGAAGGGGCTATGAAAGAAGTAGAATAACATCGTTTGAGGAGGTGGTATTACACCTATCCATGAATGATGATATTGCATTTTCAGTGTGTCAAATGATAAGAACAAAATGATATATTATATATATTGAAACATAATTATATCATTAACACCTTAATAACTAAAAATAATTTCACAGATTTTGATTATAGTTACCCTAATAGACTTCCTTATGACATTTAATTGAATAATGCTTCCTATCACCTCCTAGTGTAGTAGTCCTTTTTAGATATAAAAAATGTAATTACACCCCCTACGACATGGAATATTTAATGGGTGAATATTTTATATTTAATAATATGTTAAAATTAATTTATAAATATAATTAATAACATATATAAATAATTCTTATAATATTATTCCCAGCCATTATAGGGGGATATAGAAGAATAAATGAAGTCATTTCGTGAAGTGGTAGTCTTAGGTAAACAAAAATATTGATTTCTAACCCATTTGATTTATTTGTGTGTAAGTGTATGTTATAACCATAATGTAAAAATATTTAATTATATTTGGGACAATTATTATACTATATAATCAAGGTATAAGAATAAATGATGGGTGTGGGGGAGTAAATAAAATATAAATTATAACTAATTAACATTAACTCTTCTTCCGGTATCAATATTTGGTTTTTAGAAAAGGACTTCCTTAGTATGAATTTCTCCCAATATAAGACTTCTTATTTGAAGGGAGGCAAGTATAGAAGTAATTTTCTTAAGGCCCCAACCTTAATAGTTAAATAATATTTAGTTAATCCATTAATTCACATTGAGGATATTTTATGGTCTAGAGTTTAATAGAATTAGGCTATAACTATTACATAATAGACCCAATCATTACATGTGAAATGATTCATGCAGAACACAAATTTTTTACCAAAGGTAACCATTTAAACAGTACATTATTTTTTCATGATCAAAATATTCTTGACTTCTTCCTTTTTCTTATTAATCCTTATCCCCATTGTAAAACATCTAAAAAACATGGGATGAACAAACAATGATCATCATGGAATATAAAATAAGGAATAAAACTAATAGTCCATTAATATTTAAAACCCATGAAAAAATATTTACAAAATCATAATTTTCACCCATAAAACATACAATACATAGCTTACAATATGAAATCATATGATTCCTTCATAATATAAAAGAAATCATAAATCATAAACAAAAATTTAGGATACAATATCGTACATAAATTGTAGATTTTATAACTATTAGAGAGTACAAATCATGGTTAGGTTTGGAATACCAATCAAAGTATATTCCTTAAATCTCATTGGAGAAAACATATCAATTACATCGGTCACATTACCCAATGTATTGGATAGCTATAACAGGATAACTCACCCTCATTTTATCATGGAACCACCCATATACATAAATAATTCCAAATAAACAATTCCTAAACATAACACACAAAACATGAATAATGGAAAAAATAACATTTCCACATTTCAATCACAATATAGCATTTAATGATTTTGATATAATAAATAAATTTTAAACATTTTCAATGATGAGTTTTGATTAAAAGTGTACCATATCATGTTGAATCATTTTAAAGGAATTTATATTTAAAACACTTTTTTACAAATAAACAAATCTATAAGAAGAATATGATAACATGGACTATTATATGATGTATTAAAATGAATAAATATTTAAAATATTTGAAACAATGTTTCAGTTAAAGCATCCATTACCTCGATAGAATCACCTAAAAATAAATTATGAAATAATAACATTATAATATCATTAAATATAATGAAAATATAGTAATTATGAATATAACATGATAAAAATGGTTATATATAAACCATAATGGATAATAATGTTGCAAAATTTTCAAGATATTCCTCAATGAAATGGGGGATTAAGATGAAGTCCCATAAAAAGAAAATAACATAAAACTAAGCATCAATGAAAGAAATAAAAATGTGTTAAAAATATAAATAATTCCAATATAAGTCCATAATCTACATAAACAATTAGTGTTCATTGACAAAAAATCTTTTAAAATAAAAAACATTGGCTTGGAAATTTATCTCAACGAATGTAAACTATGTTAAGATTTCCCTTACCTTGAGTCTGACCAGTCTCATTAGTTATTTATATTCTATATTTATAAATTTAGGTTAAATTATATGTTCTTCATATCCTTATACATTTCTGTTTTTCATTTTTTATTACTAGTTTCAATGTTATATGATGTTTTTATTTATTTGAGTTCATATCTGAAGTTTTGTCGATGTTTGATACATTAGTCAAAAATGAACATGTAATAATTACAAATTACCCATGATGTAAAAATTGAATTATCTCAATTATATCAATCATTATTTAAATAAAATATATGTAATATATATATATATATATAATAATCCATAATATTTGGAGATATTAAATAAAATTAACTATTCATGGAGACAGTATGTTTTACATACAGATGAATGTTACGTTCTTTTATTTTTCTTATTAAATAAATGAAAAATAAATGAAATGTAGGTATACTATAATTTGAGTATAATATATATGTTATATAAGTTTATTAACTACTTTAATTATACATTATATGTATTGAATGATGAGTCATATAACTTTGAGGTGGTTGTAGTCCACATTTCCTTAAATTATGTTATCATATTTACACATTATGCAATGAATAAAGGTATTTTTTAAATAAAAAAATAAAGAGCAATATATAAACCCTTAATATAATATATATCATATATAAATTCAATTCTATCATAATGGAACTATTAGAGGTGTTAGTAGAAAATTGATCAATCATCTTTATGTGAGGTAGTAGTTCACCATACACAGAAAAAATTTGTTCAATATTTATTATATGGGGTTTGTGTAATTTTAAGTATAAAACCAAACATAATTATTTTTTAGTATACTTAGGATTCTGGTGTTGTCATTAAAAAATGGAATAAAATTATGTTTAGTGGTTTGAGGAGGAAAATAAATGAATTGAGCTTGAGAGAAGACATTACCTCTCTATCATGTCACTTATATTTATTGGATCAAAAAGGCCTTCTTGAATTGCCTTCATTCTAAGGTATGGATTGTTGGATTATGTTATGGATCTTTGGAGCTTTTTGTAGCTGAATTTGGACGAGCCAATGTGCTTGAGAGGTGTGAGTATGTTGGTAGATTTGGTGGCCTTTAATAAAAGGGAGGAGAAGAACAATATGAATGTCTTGAAATATTATTTTATTATAAATTATTTTCAAATTATAAAATCTAAAATGTGATATATTATGATGATAAAATGATTATGGGTAGAGATAATCTTAAAATAGGTTTAGACTACATTTTGTGACATATTTAACTTTAACTTTTGTCTATAAACTTTAGTTAAATATATTAACTCTTACTATTTCTACTTGTATTATTATACTATATGGATAATTTTGTTACTATATAATACTAATCGATCCTCATGTGGATAGTTAATGTAAAGTTTATCAACATATAAGTTATTTGGATGACTATTATTATTTCTTAAAATTATCTCATTAAATAAAATAGTAATTTTTTTTTAAAACTCATTCTTCACAATTTTGACAGAATTTTGCTATTCACTTTTGTTAATGTTCTCAAATCCTGATTAATTTAATAAAATTCTTTATCTCAAAGAAGAAATATCATAATTAAAAATAAAATTATTCTACGACATCAATGTTTTCAAATTACATTTATTTTTATAATTTTAATATTAATTATTTGAATAATTCATTAATTAGGTAATCAATACATCATCATTATTTCATAAATAAATATATTTATCTAATGGAAGAAAATTATAAAAAAATACCATGATTTAGTAAATATTTTTAATTTTCAAATTAATATTTATAGTTAAAGATTAAATTTATATAACCCCAAATTAAAATTATTTTAATAAAAACATATGTGTTTATTTTATATTTCCCTTTGTTTTAAATTAATTATAATAACATGTCACGTTCACACCAATGTGGCTACAAAATGCCAAAAATTCTTCCTAAGGATTTTATAGATCTCATTTGAGTCACAAAATAATATTATGACATGTGTCGGGGTAGTTTTATAAAATTATATTTTATTTTTACACTTTTTTAACAAATTTACCCTTTACCCATTAAAAAATAATTACAATTGATACTATTTATAAGGTAAAAAATTATAAGGAAAATATTTACATAATTTGGACCATGTGAATAAAAATATTGACTTCATTGTTACATATTCAATACATAAAATAGGTGTTAATTAATTTAATTTTAATTTCTAGTTTCAAAACGACAAAACTTGTTTTTTAAAAGCGAAATCCATCAAATAATTGTTGTAAATTTATATCAAATTTCAATGTCAAATTACATACAATTTCCATAATTAGATTAAATTATTAAAAGATAATCCAATTACGCATTAAAACGAATTAAAATTATAATCTAAATATATAAATAAATGAAATGGAAAGATATTTTTGAATTAAAATGTAGTAATTTTCACTATTAATTAAAAAATAGTGTTATCATAAAAATACCAAAATTAAACCAAAGTACATTTTTATTTATTGAATATAAAGAAGATATATTTTTTTCAAATAGAACAGATAAAATTGAAAAAATAATATATTTAAAATGGGTTCTTCATCAAAAGTGGGTAAAATGACTTCTTAAAAATTAAGAGTTATGTATGCTTAAACATTATTCATTCACATATATATCCATTAAAATTATTTGGACATATATAAAACAAATTCATAAACATTAATAATAATATTATAGTTTATTTTATTCATTATCGAAAATACAATGACATGGAGTTATCTACAATTTAAAATAATAATAATAATATTGTATTATTTTTCAACTTAACTCATTGTTTTCTGTAACATAATATTTCGGACAATCCTGTTTTTGCGTGTTAAGTTCGCTATCAGAAAATGAATTCTGATTAAGGAACAATTTGTATATAATCCATTAATATATATAGATATGAAAACGACTTATTATATAATTAATTGGGATGTTACATCCTTTACCCATTTGTAAATTGTGTTCTCACGAATTTAAAATTATGCTTGGTAACTTCATTGAAAATACCACATCCGAAAAAGATTTAGTAAAATTTTCAATTTAAAATAAAGTAATAGGAGTAAAAAAGGACATTTTAGATAACATATACTTGGGTTCCATGTATAAAAACATGGATATTGAAGAAAGAAAAACAACCTTTTTCTGATGGAGAGTGATAGAAAACATGACCATGAAAATGTTAACAATTAGAAAACCCCAAATATGTGATGGGTTAAATGGTCATTAATTTCCTCATATAAAAATTAAATAAAAAACATTTTTAGTTTATTTTCATAAATATGATGAATTTATGTATGAGATTGATTAAGAACAATGATAAAAATAACTATTTGTCAAGTAGATTTTCATCCATTACTGAATTTCTACCACATCCTCATCTTTTCTAAAAAAATATGAAATTCATGATGACTTTGTCACACATTAATCACTATAATCAACTTCCAGAAAATCATATAAGGAAAAACAATTAACAATATACTAATATTTTATTGAAACATTAACCAAAACCATAATATTTATTAAAAGATCATAAAATCACAAAAAAAAAATCATCATGTATAATGATTGCACTAATTTTAATCTCCAAAATTCTGTAGTAATTCCCAAGTTCTACATACACAATTCAGCACAAAAATGTCCATAATATTCCAAAAAATAATTAAAACAATTATTGAAATGTAAAATTTAGCAGGATCAGATCACATAAACTTTCAAAATAAATCATAACATTTATCTCAAAATAACATCAAATACTCATAAATTCTCATTGTAAAATGTCATTAATCTAATAAAATATTCTCCATGATAGGTTCTTCATTTCCATAAATAAACCAAATTTCTATATTTCCGTAATAAAAATATATTTTCTGGTAAAATAATTGTCTACTATTACTCCTCAAATGAAATCCCATAGTATTCTATTTTTCTTAGGCATATAGTGTTTTAAAATACCGATCGTATCCAGAATAGACTTTATCAGTTAATCACCAAATTTTTTTCATTAAATATGGATATCCATTTGATAAATAATAAATTACAAAAATATTATTATTCATAATACATAAAATAATTTAACTAAAACTAATAAGTCATACTAACCAGTGAATTCAAGTAGTCTAGTTTTAGGAGATAAAACCCTGTCACACTTCGGTTGTCACTTGGTTTCATGCGAATGTGTCCGATCTGATGGGTAGATACACAATCATCATGTTGTCCTTTATAAATAATGAAATAATTCACATAACATTCCAAAAATTTTGATGAAATACTCAAAAATTCCCATAACATAATATAATCTCAAATATTATCTTATGCCTTTCATTTTGTAACCCTGAAAATAATTAACCATAGTTACATCAAATTCAAGGATCATATAAAACCTAAATATTATTTATAATTATTTCCATGAAATAAAATATAATTATTTTTCAAATAATATTTTCTTATAACAATATTGAGGGTTACAGAAACTTGTAAAAGTCTTAAAATGTAACCCCATCATTAAAATTGTATTAATACATTTAAAAATTCATTATCATACAATCTAACATAACTCTTTAATTCCCCTACGATCATTAAATATCATTCATGATCCTTTAACCCTAACAATCTTTGTTATTATTTAAAACATATTTCATAAAACAAAAACATGTTAATTTTCAAAGATTCAATAATTTCAAATCATAAGAAAAGAAATAATACTTTTCATTCATATGTAATTTTAAAATTCGTCATCTACAATTGTATTATCAATTGGTTTTCGTAATCATAAATTTGAGTGGTCATGGTAATCCCATAATTTCCATAAAGGTGAATGTATCCTAAAAACAATTAGTAAACTTAATATATTAGAACATACGTCCTCAAAAGGCGTTTCTAAGACATTGAACTCATGATCAACCATAAAAATATAAACCCATGATGATAACCCTAACTATTATGAAAACATCATATTCTATAATTTTTTCTAAAAAACCATTGATAGCAACTATATGGACATATCGATAAAAATTTCATTATATTTATTTAAATGAAGAATACATAATGAAGATATTTTCAGTATTATACATTTAAATAATTATTCTATAAGTATTACGTAACGTACCCAGACATTACATATGTATAGTTACAATTAGTGTCCATTTTTTCCTCCAAAGGAAACCCTTCAAAGAAAACTTGATTTATTTTTCTTGCTAATAATCTTCTTGAATTATTGTTTTCTCTTACCATTCATTATAACCTATATAAAAAAATTTAAATACATGGTCTAAGCATAAAAAGATTATTAAGGAATATATAATATGTAATAAAACTGTTAGTCTGTGAATATTTAAAAACCATGATTAATATTAACACATAGTCATTCTTTTCACCTATAAAAATTAAAATACATGGATTACGTCATTTATTCATAAGATTCCTAAAAAAGTTCATATAAATCGTAACACATAAAGATAAACAATGGAATCCATATCATACATATATTATATCTTTCAAAGTTACAAAAGGAGTAACATTCATGGTTATAATTGGAATACCCATCACAATATATTAAATATATCTCATAGGATAAACCTTATCATTTACCTTCATCGCATTACCTAATGCATTGAAGAACTATCAGAGGCTCACCCAACCTCGATTTTCCACAAAAAGAGATGTATACATAAAACAATAACTAATAACCATAACATAAGAAGAACACGTAAAACAATCATAATGGAAAAATGACATTTCCACATTGCAATCACAAGATAAATTTTCAAGATAATGAAATAAAAAATAATTTAAAATATTCAAAATGAATAGTTTTGAGTCATTGTGTCCCATTACACTTTGAATCATTTGAAAGTAATTTAATCTTTAAAACAGTAATGTCCATATAAATAAATCTCCTAAATTTTTTTAAAAAATTGATGTTAATGAGAATGATTTAGAATAATAAAACATTAATACATTTAAAATGTATTTTTAGATAATTTGTCCCTTAACACAATAGATACGCATGAATAAAATTAATTTTATATGAAATTTAAAAATGAATTAAATATCATGATAAATTATTAATTTATAATATAAATTTTAAAAACATTGCATATATACACCTTAAAATATAATAAAGGTGAAAAATATCAAGATATGACTGAATGAAAAGAGAATGATATGATGTACCTTACAAAGATCATATCATTAGGTTAAAGATTAATCAATTAAATAAATATGTGTCAAAAATATAAATACACCCAATATAAGTGGATATTTAATTTACAATAATCAATGTTTATTAAAAAATAATCATTTAAAAACAAAACCAATTACATATCTATTTTACACAATGAATCTAAATTGAGTTATGATTTCACTAACCTTGAATCCAACTTGACTGATTATTACTTTATATTCTAGAATAAATCACATAAGTTAATTTATAATTGATGACGAACCATTTTAATTTTTATTATTCATTTTATATTATTCATTTTATATTACTTATTACCATGTTATTAAAATTAGATAATTATTTGAGTTCGTATAGAACATTTTCTCGATGTTCGATACATGAGTCTAAAAATTAACATGTTATAACTAAAAATTGATGAAGTTTCAAAATTACATTATCTAAAAAATAGTATTCATGAATTATACAATTTATATACCTAATATATATTTATATATATATAAATGTCTAATATTTTTTGATAAGAAATGAAATGTAATGTTCATGGAGATGTTAGGTCGTACGTACGCATGAAAAATACTATCATTTTTTATCATATTAAATGAATTTAAAATAAAAGATACATAGGTATATTATAATTATATTAAAATATCTATGTTATATATGTCACATAATTTCATTAACACCATCACTTATAAATTCGATGTATGTAATGAATGTTCCATATCACATTGAAGGGGCGGTAGTCCACACTTTCTCAAATTAAATTATCGCATTTATGCATTTTGGGAAGAATAATGTTTGTTTAAATGAAAAATATAGAGTTATAGAGGAAATAAAAAAATATATATATTATATATACAAACAATTCTATCATAATGGCTACCATGAGAAGTGGTAGGAGAAAATTGAATTATCTTCGTTTTGTGAGGCAGTAGTTTACTGTACACAGAAACAATATATTTTATATCTACTAGATGGATGTGTGTGTAACTGTATGTAGAAACCATAGAATAGAATCATTATAGTATATTTAATATTCTAGTGTTGTTATATAATAATGGAATAAAAAATTGGTGGTTGTATAAAGAAAACAAAAGAATAGAGCTTGAGAGAAGACATCACGTCTGAATCGGGTAAGTCCATGTGATTTGATCCAATAGGGTTTATTGAATTTACTTATGAAAAAGTTAAGGATTATAGGATTTAGGGTGCGATATAAATAGGTTATCTTAGTATAATTTGGATAATACCAGGGGATTTATTTTTCTGAGTTAGTGGGTAGAGGTGGTGTCATTTTATCAAATGGATGAGGGTGACATTAGGAATGTTTTGAAATATTATTTTATTATAAATTGTTTTTAGAATTATTACAACAACTAGTGATATATTGAATGGATAAGATATAAATGGATCTTAATTCACTAAAAATAGCATTTAGAAATTTATAGTTTTCAAATTTAACTTTATTTTTTCATTTTAACCCTTAGTTAAATAAATAAACTCTTACCATGTATTCTTGTATTTTTTCACTAGATGGTTAATATAGTTTCTATAAAATGACAAGAGAATATAAAGTGGATCAATAATGTAATCTTTGACATTATGTAATTCATTTGGCTGATTCATAGATTTTTATTAGAATTATATCATATAGTGAAATTTTATTTGTTTTAAAAACTCATTTATCTCAATCTCGATACTAATTAGAAATTGAGATTTGTTAAAGATATAAAAACATAATCCACAAGGAAAAACTTCTATAACTTAACAATATAATTTCTTTATAATCAAGAAAATTCATATATGGAATAAAAAATTTAATATTATATTTATTTTCATATTTATAAAATCATTAATTTGAATCATTCATTTATAAGGTAATTTTGACATCATCATTAGGCCATAAATAAATTTAGTTATGTAATGTCTAAAATTTATAAATAAACTAAAATGATGTAAGTATTAATTTTATCATTCCAATTACTATTTATATAAAAATAGTTCAATTATATAACACGACCTTAAATTATTTTTTGTAAAAATACACTTGTTTATGTTATATTTTCCTTTAACTTAAACTATTTATTATAACATGTCATTTTAACACCCTTGTTGCTCTGAAATGCCAAACATTTGGCCTAAAGATAGTTTTAATCGTCCACGAGTCATATAATAATATGACGACATCTGATAGTGTTGTTTCATATTATAATACAATTATTTTTACCATTATTTACCTAATTTACCCAATAATCATGATAAATACAAATTATTACGACAGTTACTATAAATAATGACCAAAATTAGAAGGAAACTATTTGTATAATTAAGACATTCTGATTCCAAATATTGAATCCATTTTTACAAATTCAAAACATTGAATTTTTATTAAAAAATTTAAATAAATTCATGTTTTGAAAATGATAAAATAGGTTTTTAAAAAGTAAAATCCCTCAAAATAATAATATGCTTTTATAACAAATTACTATTTTAAATTATATAAAATGACCATAATTGGGTAAAAATGAAAAAACCTAATTCATTTACTCTTCCAAAACAACAAAAACGATAATATTACTATATAAATAAATGAGAAGAGAAGGATGTTTACAATCAAAATGAATTATTTTACACTATTAATTAAAAAATGAACTTTATTATTCAAATAAAAAAATTAAACTAAAGGAAGTTTTGATGTCTTGATTTTAAAAAAGGTGTTTACATTTTAAAAAAGAATATATAAAAGGGAAGATAAAATATGTAAAAAGTTTTCCTTATGAAAAGGAAATAAAATGACCTTTTAAAAATATAAGAGTTTATTATGTTTAAAATTGTATTCATTCTCATTTAAAACCATTAAAATTTATTGGATAAATTAAAAACAAAATAATACACATTTGAAACATTATTATTTTTAATTATGTTTTTTCACACAAATAAAATGACTATGTGTTAATATACATTTAAAATAATAATAAAATTATTATTCTAATTTTCTATAACTCTATGTTGTGTGTAATGTAAAATTTTGGAGAAACCTGTTGTTGCAAGTCAGGTTCTCCTTCAGAAAAAAATACCCACTAATGTAAAATTATTTTCTTATTCATAAAATTGAATAGATAAAAAAATGAATTATTCTATAAATAATTGTAACGTAACACCCTTCCCATGTATTAGAAATTTCATCCTCATAAATTTAAATTTGGGCTCTGTAACTTTGTTAAAAATCCCACACCAAAAAATGACTCAATATAACTGTCACTCTAAAAGAATAAAATAGAACTAAAAAGGTCACTTGGAATAACACATATTAGTATTACATGTATGAAAACATTGATATGGAAGAAAAAATATCCATCTTGGTTTGTTGGAGAGTGATAGAAAACATGATCAAGAGAATGTTAAAAATAACAAAATGACATACTTGTGATGGGTTAAATGGTCCTTGGTTTCATAGTAGAAAAAGTAAAAGAAAAATGTTTTTAAGGTCCTTTTCACAAATATAGGGGATTTATTTATGAGAAATACTATGAAAATATGGAATCATTCTTACTTGTCATGTATAGTTTCATGCTTCAATTAATTTATACCACAAACTCGTATTTTCTTGAAACAATAAATATTCAAGATTACATTGTCACACATTATGTCGTAGAATCAACCATTATAGAATAAAATAATGTTTAAATGGATAACTATGTATTCATATTTTCATGAAACATTAGAAAAACCAATAAGGTTTGTAAAATATTATATAATCCCCAAAAAATAATAATATATTATATGGTGATGGACTATATTTGATATACAAAATTCAACAGTAATATCCAAGTTCTACATAGATTATCCAACAATTAAATGTCCTTAAAATTCCTTAAATTAATCCAAACTAAACTTGAAACCCAAAATTAGGAACAATTTGATCATATATTATTACACAATATATCATAACATATATCTCCTAATGACATCGACTACTCTTATTTTCTCATCCTTAAAAGTAATTGAGAAAATAAAATATTGTCTATGATAGGTTAATAATATCAATAAATAACCCATAATGTCATATGTACATAATAACAAAAATAGATTCTTCCAAAAAAAAATCTACTATTACTCCTCAAATGAAATCCTATAGTATTTTTTTCTTGTTTGGCATATAATATTCACAAAATAGAATGTATATTCAAAAAAACATTTATCACATAATCACCAAATACTTTTTCTATACTATGGATATATATTTGATAAAACATAATATCCAAAAATAAACCTATTCATAATATATAAAATCATTTAAATAAAATGAATAAGTCATGCTAACTAGGTACTTTACATAGGCCAGTGGTAGGAGATAAATCCTAGTAGCACATTGGTTGTCAGTTCGATTCTTATATCCTTTTCAAATATGATTGGTTATCACATGATCTGTGTTTTGTCATTTTTGGAAAACTATATAATTGATATAAAATTCCCAAACTGAGATAAATAGACAAAAATAACCATAAAATATTTTAACATAAATGTTTATCTCATGCATTTCATTTTACATCCCAAAACATAATATCACGTATTTATATAAAAATCAAGGATCATATAAACTGTAATGGTTCTTTATAGTTATGTATATAAACTAAATGATAATTCTTCATAAAATAACTTCTTCATATAATAAAATTAATTTTTAAACATACTAGTAAATTTCTTCCAATATAATTCCATCATCAGAAGAGTATTAATAAATTTAATCAGTCATTATCATTGAATTTTTTACATCTATTGAGTTACCTTCTTATCATTGAGTATCCTTCATTATCCTTTAACCCTGCTTCTCTATATTATTCCTTAATACATATTTCATACATTAAAAGCATGAATCATGTTATCAGATTATATAATTTCAATTTATAATCTATGTAATAATCCATACCATTCAAAGGTTATTTAAATTTTCCTCATCTTCAATTGTAATGGAATAAGGTATTAGAAAACATATAATGATTTGGTTATAATAATCCCATAACATCTTTAAATGAGAGTGTCTCAAAAAAATCTATTAGGTTCTTTAATATTTTGGAACATAAATCCTCATAACCTATTTCAAATTCATTTAAATTATGCACAACCATAAAATTATAAACCCATGATGATATACCTGACACTTAATAAAACATCATAATAAATGAAGTTTTCTATACCATCCATTGATACCAACTATAAGGCCACATCCTTAATCATGGCATACTTGTGAGTTAAATAAGGAATGTGCATTGATGATCATTTTAAGTATAGAGTTTTTGAGAATTATGTTGTAACTATTAGATATTAGTCCCAGAAATTGCATGGGGATAATTACATTTTTATCAACTTTTTCCACCCAAGGTAACCCTTTAAACAAATCATGACTTTTTTTCATGATAAACTCTTATTGAATTCATCATTTTTCATTAACATACTTAATCCCATTGAAAACCATTTCAAAAACATGGGATGAGCCTAAAAATATCAGTAAGGATTTTAAAATAATGATTAAATTCATTATTCAATGAATATTTAAATCCCAAGAAAATATGTTCTCAAATTCATACTTACCACCCATAAAACATAAACTACATATATTACATTATTTAATCATAAAATTCCAAAAAAATAACATAAAATATATATCATAAAGGTAAATTATGTCATCAATATCATCCATAAATTGTAGCTTTCACTACTACATAATGACTAACTTTCATTGTTTTTTTAGAATACCTCTCATAGTATATTAAATAAATATCTTATGAGAAATATTATCGTTTACCTTTGTCACATTACCCAATGCATTAGTGAGATATCATCAGCCCACCCACTATTTTTTATCATTAAACTACTTATATACACAATCAATTTCCATGAACCATAACTTAATCATAACACGTAAAACAATAATACAACAAGAATAACATTTCCATATTGCAATCACAATATATCATTTAAATATATTGATATAATCAATTTATTTTACAAATTAAAAAATAATTGTTTTGAATCAGAGTGTCTCACAAAACTTTGAAACATTTTAATGTAATTTTAACACTAAAACATAGATGTACATTTCTATAAATCCTTAAATAAATTTTAAAAACATGG
The DNA here is from genome assembly GCA_963277665.1 of Viscum album. Lineage (NCBI taxonomy): Eukaryota > Viridiplantae > Streptophyta > Magnoliopsida > Santalales > Viscaceae > Viscum > Viscum album. The sequence goes on from OY728161.1 coordinate 437,709,898, forward strand.
AAATTAATTAGTATAATATAGTATAATAAATCATTAAAACATTTGAAATTGTGTTTTTCTTAATTTTCCACATTCCACAAAAGAAACACATGAAAAAAATTTAATTAAAGAATAATCTTAATACAAAATATATTATATCGGGTTAATATATAAATTTATGATATAACATGTCATAATGTTTTTTATATACACCTTAAAAGATGATAAAGGTGCAAAATATCAAGATATACATCAATGAAAGGAGATTGAGACAATGTCCCTTACAAATATCACACCATTATATTAAGGATAAATAAATCACATAAATATGTGATAAAATATAATACACCCAATGTAAGTGGATATTCAGTATGAAATAATCAAAGGTTATTAACAAATATTCTTGAAAAAAACAAATGACAAGGATATTTAACAGAATTACTGAAAATTAAGTTATGCTTTCCCTTAACTTGAGTCCTACTGGTATCATTTATTATTTATATTCTAGAATATTTAACATAGGTTAATTTATAAATTATTTAGAACCGATTTCTTTTTTAATATTCAAATAATATTAATTTTTACCCAGTTATAGAAAATAGTTAATTATTTGTGTTCGTATCATATGTTTTTTCAATGTTCGATACATACTTTAAAAGAAAACATGTTATAATTACCTATTTTCCATGTGGTCAAAAGTACATTGTCTCATAATAGAATTATTTATTTAAATACCACATAATATATATATATATATGTATTTATAAAAATACATAATACTTGGAGATAAGAAATTAAATGCACCATTAATTGAGATGATAGACTGTATATATGCATGAATGTTGCTTTAATTTCAATTTCATATTAAATTAACAAAAAATAAATTATAAATAGATATATTATTGTAAAACTATAATTTATATGTTATATATGTTACATATATGAATTAATTATATCCTTTATAAATTATATTTATGGCATGATAGGGTAATATCACATTGAGGGGGCAGTAAATCCACACTTCCTAAAATGAAATTATCATATTTACATATTCTGGAAAGCATAATGGTATGATGTAAATAAAATTTTTATAATTATTTGGAAAATATAAATATAATAAATATAATATATAAATACAGTTCCATCATATTGGCCACCATGAGATGAGGTTGGAGAAATTTGAACAATCATTGTTTCGTGAGGAAGTAATTCATCGTACTCAGAAACAGACCATTTTATATAAATTATATGGAGGTTTGTGTAAGTGTATGTATAACCAAAAGAATAAAATATTCTAGAATTTTTTTATTTTTTTTCAGTAACAGAATAATGTAAAAAAATATTTTAGGCGGTTGGAGAGGGAATGTAAATGAGAGGAGATTGAGAGAACATGTTACCTCTAAATCTGTTAACTCCATTTGATTTGAGGCAAACAGTTTTTCTAATTTCATTATATGAATGTGAAGGCTTCTAGGTGGAAGGGATAGAAATTGTGGGAATATAAGTTATGATGTTGGAAGAGACAAGGGGATTGAATGATTTGAGTTAGTTGGTAGATGTGGTGTCCATTTATAAGATGAAGGAGGGCAGTTGGGGAAAGTCATGAAATATTATTTATTATAAATTAATTTTTGAATACTAATATATTCAATGTGATATATTTAGAGGATAATATGAGGATTCATAGAAATACTCTCATCCAATACTTTTAGACACGTTTATGTCCCAAATTGAACCATATCTTTTGGCATTAACCATTGGTAAAATAAAATAAATCTTACCATATATTATTGTATTTTTACACTATGTGGTTAATGGAGTTACTATGAAATACCAAGACAACCTCATGTTTACCATAAATAAAATTTTTATCCTGATATATTTCAGTTGGATGAATATTATATTTTTATAACAATTATATCATTTAATAAAATAACATTTTTTTTAAAACTCATTTACGTAAATTTTGACATTATATAGTAATTGATGTTTGTTTTACTCATAAAACATTTATTCATTCAAACAAACTAAATTATCTCAAATAAAACAATTAAAAATCTTTTATAAATTTTTTTAGAGGAATCAAAATTATAAAATTAAATTTATTTTATCATTTATTTGAATAACTCATTAGTAATGAATTCACAACGTCATCATTGTGTCATAAATAAATTTATTTATCTAACATCTGATGATTAAAAATAATATAAAATTAATTATGAAAAATCTTTAGATTTCATATTTCAATTTATAGTGAATGGTAAAAATTATATAACAATACCATAATGTTGTTTTAGTAAAAATAGACATGTTTATGTTATATTTTCCTTTACCTTAAATTAGTTATTATAACATGTCGTTTTCACAACCATGTGGCACCCAAATAGAAAATGGTAATCCTATGTTTTTTTGGTCACTCATAACTCATCAAATAATTTTAGGACACATGTATGGGTACTTTTATTTTATTATAATAACATTTTACCCTTATTTATATAATTTATCCTTTAAATATGCTAAATAAAAAATAAGTACTAAAGAACTATTCATATTATATACTAATAAAAGCTACATTTTTACATAATTGGACATTATGATTCCAAATATAGAATATTTATTTCCATATTAAACATAGCGTGTTTTATAATTTAATTTAATATTAATTCATGTCCACATAATGATAAAACACGTTTTTAAAATGTAAATACCATTAAAAGAATGATTTGTGTTTATATCTAATTTCAATTTTAAATTACATCCAATTTAAATAATTGGATTAAATGAAATATAAATAATAATATTAAACAATAAAACCAATGAAAAATATTATATAAATATATAAATTAATGAGATAAAAACGATGTTTTGATTTAAAATAGAGTATTTTAAACAATTCATTAAAAAAGGAATTTTATCATAACTATACTAATATTAATCCAAGAAGATATTGATATATAACTTCTAAATAAGATGTTTATTTTTTAAAATAGATCAACTAATTTTGATAAATCTATATTAACAAATGGATCGCCATCAAATGGCGGTAAAATGTCCTTTTAAAAATATTAGTGTATTTTATGCTTCAAATTGGATTATTTCTCACATTAAACCATTAATTGTTATTAGAAAAATTATAAAAATTTAACAAACATTTTTAATAATATTTTTTCTAATTTATTTCATTAATTTATTTACAATCTCTTTGAGATATCCACAATTTAATATAATAATAATATTATTGTATTATTTTTCAGTAAAACACAGTGTTGTATAGAACATCAGATCATAGAGAAACATGTTGTTTCATTTTGAGTATGCTATCATAGAAGGAAACACCTTTAACATAATATTAATATCATACTCATAAATATTAATAGATATGAAAATTAATTATTTTATAAATAACAGGGATATTTCATCTGTCCCCCCTATTGGAAATTGCATCATCACAATATTAAAATTCGTCTTGTAACTTTGCTAAAAATCCCACATAATAAAATCCAACAAAACTATCACTTTAAAAGAATTTAAGATAAGTGCAAAGGTCATATGAGATAACACAGTCATGGATTCGAAATAGGATATTATAGATATAGAAGAAAAACAAACCATCTTGTTCGGATTTATAGTGATAGAAAACATGATAATGAAAAAGTTAACAATCTGAAAACCACAAATATTATATGGGTTAAATGGTATTATATTTCCCAGTAGGAAAATTAAATGGACAACTTTTTTTATCGAATATTTCAAAATTATGTGGAATTTATTTACCAAAATGACGAAGAACATAAAAAACCAACAAACTACTCATTTAGAGTTTCATACATTAATAAATTTCAACAACAAACTCATATTTTCTGTAAATAATTAGTATTCCAGATGACTTGTACCAATATAAAGCAATATAAATAACATCTAGAGAATAAAATAATACAAAAAAATAATAAATATATATTTATCGTATCATGAAACATTAACCAAAACAAAAAATTTTAGTACAAGATTTAAAAATCCCCCCAAAATAACAAATAATTTATAAAGAGAAGAAATACTTTTAATCTCCAAATTTCAATACTAATATACATGTTCTACATTGTCCATTCATCATTAAAATGTACATAAATTTTAAAAAAATAATCCAACTTATGAATGAAACTCAAAATTTATAAGGATTTGATCACACAGTCTTCCAAAATAATTCATAACTTTTATATCAAAAAAAAATCCACTACTCTTATTATCTCATTCTAAAAAGTAATTAACCTAATAACATATTTTCCATGATAAGTTAATCATTTCCAAAAATAACCAAAATCCTTATATGTCCATAGTAAATACATAGATTCTTCCAAAATTATTTAAACCATTACACCTGAAATGAAATCATGTATTATTCTATTTTTCTTACCTGTATAGTGTTCCCAAAATAGAGAACATCTTCAAAAATAAAATTTAACACTTATACACCAAATCATGTTATTATAGTAAATACATACATTTTATTAATAATAATTTAACAAAATCAACTTATTCATAATAAATAAAATCATATCACTAAAAATTCATACTAACCAGGGACTTCACATATGCTAGTGGTAGGTGATAAATCATTTTCGCACTTCAGTTGTTGGTTTTATTATCATAGCCTTGTTCGGCATGACATGTTTCCACACATTATTTTTGTTATCCTTTTTCAAAATCTAAATAATAATTATTAAATTCCCAAAAAATTATAATCTACTAAAAATTAACCATAAGATATTTTATCCTAAATGTTTATCTCAAGCATTTCATTTTTCATCCCAAAATGTAATGACCCATAATTTCATCAAAAACATGGATCATATAAACCCTAATGTTTCTTTATAATTTTTTCCATAATGTAAAAGATATATCTTCCTCATATAACATTTTGACAAAAAAAATTTAAGTGTAACAAATAATAGTATATGTTTCAAAATTTAATCCTATCATAAAAAGTAAATTAATTCATTTAAACATCCATCATCCTACTATCTATCATAACTATAAAATTCAATAACAATCACTCAGTATCCTTCATGATCCTTAATCCATGATTTTCCATATTATTCCTTAATACTTATTTACAAAAAAATATGAATCGTCTTCTACTATTTAATAATTTTAAATCAGAAGATAATAAATAATTCATTCCATTAATGGGTGATTTTTAGTTTCTTAATATTTAATCGGTATACAATTTGGTATTGGTAAATATTGATATTTATGGTCATGATCATCACATGATTTCCTCAAAATTTAATGTTTCCAATAATATCATTAGTATCATTAATATTTCAAAACATAAATCTTCAAAAGGTGTTTCTATGACATTAAACATATAATAAACCATAAATTTATATACTAATTATGATATACCTAACTCTTTAGAAAACATACTAATCTCCAAGTTGTATAAACCAACCTATAATACAAACTATAAGGCCCCATTCTTAACCAATACATGATCTTGAGTTATATAAAGAATTCACATTGAGGATACTTTGAAATATACAGTTTTTTATAATTAGTTCATAACTATTACATAATAAGCACATAGATTACATGTGTATAGTTACACTCACTATAAAATTATTCCAACAATGTAAACCCATTAAACGAAAAGAAATCTCATTTTCCTGAAAAAAATATTACTGACTTCATCCTTTTTCGTACCCATCCTTATACCCTATGAAAAACATTTCAAAAAAATGGGATGATCATAAAAGGATAAGCCGTGAATATAAAATAAGGAATAAAATCTGTATTCCATGAATACTTAAAACCCAAGAAAATATATTCACAAATTCATACTCTTCACCCATAATAATAATCTATATATCATACATCATGTAATCATAAGATTTATACAAAACATCATAAAAAGACAAAAAAAAATAAAGATCCCTTTTGGAATCCATATCATATTATCATTGTAGCTTTCACAGCTACATATGAACTATCCATTATGGTTATTTTTGAAATACCCATTATAGTATATTCCCTAAATACCTTAGGATGCGCCTTACCATTTTCCTGTTTCGTGTTACTCAATGTATTGGAGAGCTATCATAGAATCAACCACACTTGGTTTTTCATGGAACCATCCGTATATATTAATAATGCACAAGAACCATAACATATTCATAACACATAAAACAATCATAATGGATAAATAATATTTCTATATTTCAGTCACAATATATCATTTCAAGTATTGATATAATCTATTAATTTAAGACATTCAAAAAGAATAGTTTTTAATTAATGATTCCCATTCCAATTTTGATCATTTAAAAAGAGTTTAAAATGTAAAACGTTCATGTAAATATAAATAATTCTTTAAAATAATTTTTAATATGTTGACATTAATGATAATTACTTGAAAGATTAAATAATTAATACATTTAAAATGATGTTTTTGTTAATGTGTCCCAGAGCACTATAAAAATAGTTGAATAAAATTAATTAATGATTAAAATAAAACAAAAATTAATTATCAGGATAATATATTAATTAAGGATATAACATGTTAGAATGAATCATATATAGGCCTTATTGGATAATAAAGGAGAACAATATCATGATATGCCTCAATGAAAGGATATTGAGACGAAGTCCCTTTCATTGAACATTCCTTTTATTAAGGATTAATCAATGAAATAAATATGTGTCACAAATATAAATACAACAAATATATGTGGATATTCAGTGTAAAATAATATGAGTTCATTCACACATATTTTTTGAAAACAACCAATTACATGGATATTTATCTCAATGAATGGAAATTTATTTATGATTTCCCATACGTCGTGCCAGACTTGTCTCATTTGTTATTTACATTCTAGAATTATAATATATGGTTAATTTATACAAGATTATGAACCTTTTTAAAATTTATTAGGAATTTTATATTACCTATTACATTATTATTGAAATTAGTTAGTAATTGTATTTCATATCAGATGTTGTATCGATGTTTGGTATAAGAGTTAAAAATGAAATTGTTATAATTAAAAATTGTAAATTTATCAAAATTCCATTCTCTCCAAAATAATATTCATCATTTAAATATACTATATATTTATTATATATAATCCTTTTAAAAATCCATAATATTTTGAGTTTGGAAATGAAAATCACCGTTTTTGGAGATGGTAGGCTTTATGTACGCATGAATGCTACATTCATTTCCTTGACATATTAAATTAATAAAAAATAAATTATAAATAATTATGTTGTAATTAGATTTTAATATCTATTATATATAAGTTTCATATGTTCGCTAATTCCATAATTTAATTTTTCCATGAATGGTAATAACGAGTCACATCCCTTTGATGGAGTCATAGTTTGCAGTTCCTCAAAAAAAACTATTGTATTTTCAAATTATGGAAAAAATAAGTGTATGTTGTAAATAATAATTAAATAATAATAGAGTTATTATAAATGAAAAATATATCTCATATAAATATCTTTACATCATAATTGACACCATGATATGCAGTAGAAAAAATTGAACAATCATCATTTTTTGATGCAGTTGTTCACCGTACACATAAACAATGTGTTCTATGTCAACTATATAAAGGTTTGTGTATGTGTAGGTCAAAACATAGCATAAAAACATCATAGTATATTTAGTATACTAGTATTGTTTTAAAATAATAGAATAAATTTTTTCTGGGGTTGGAGAAGGAAAATAAATGAAAGGATACTAAGAGAAATCATTAAGTATAAATCAGGTAACTCTATATTATTTGGGCTATAAGGATTTCTATTATTGCCTTAATCCAATGAAAAGGATTATGTATGGAATATATGTGTGTTGGGAAATTTTTTTATCAGATTTTTGGAGAGACAAGGGGTTTTATTTATGTCAGTATTTGGGTATATGTGGTGTCCTTTTATAAGAGGGAGGAGGGGAACTTTAGGAAAGACCGGAAATATTATTTTATTTCAATTTCATTTGAATTATTATAGTTCCAAAGTGACATATATCTTGGATAAGATGATTATGGGTCTAAATATTCTATTTAAATAGATTTTATAAATTTTTATGTAACAAATTTATCCTTATTATATGGAATTACTCCATAGTTAAATAAATTTACGCTTACCATGGCTTCTTGTATTTTTAAACTATACGTTTAAATTATTTAAAAAAAGATGTCAAGAGAACTTCATGTGGATTGATAATTTAATTTGTAACATTATATATGTTATTTGGATAAATCATATATTTATATGACTACTATATCATATAAAAATATTATATTCTTTTAAAAAATCATTTTTGTCGCTTTTGACAGTATTTAGTAATTGATTTTTGTTAAAGTCATAACATATTCATTCATTAGAAAAACTAAATTAACAGAAATATAAAAAGGCATAATAATACATAAAATTATTGTATGGCATCACAATTTTCAATTTTATTTTATTATAATATTTATAATATCATTTATTTTAATCATTGATTAATATGGTAATTACTACATACTCATTGTGTCAAAAATAAATTTATTTATATATATTATAAAAATTCAAAATTAATACCATAATGGAAGAAATAATTTAATTTTTATAAATATTAGTCATTTAAAATAGATCAATTATATTACCAAAATAAAAAATTGATTTAGTAAAGAGTTACATGTTTTTGTTATATTACGCTTTATCTAAATTTAATTATTATAACATGTCATTTTCACACCCATGTGGCTCTCTACTTATAAAAGCAAAGCCTACGAATTTATATGGAATACCATGGCTCATCCAATAAGATTATGACTCATTATATGGTAGTTTTATATTATTATAATTTTATTTTACATTTATTTACCTAATTTATCTTTTTACCATGAAAATGAAAAATAATTATTAATGTTTCCATTAATATTGTCCAAAAAATAAAACGTTCCTATTTAAATTATTGGGACCTTATGTTTCCAATAACGAAAACCATTTTTCCATATTGAAAACAAAGCCATTTCATTAATTAATTACAAATTAATTCCCATTATCAAAATGATAAAACAAGTTATTGAGAAGTAAATACCATCAAAAGATCGATGTGAATTTATATTTAATTACAATGTGAAATTACATACAATGGCCATAATTGGATTAAATGACAAAAACATAGTGCAATTAAACATTAAAATCAATGAAAATGATAAACTAACTATATAAATTACTGGGAATAAAATGATGTTTTGTATTAAAATGCATTATTTTTCCCTATTCATTGAAAAATAAAGATTATCATAGAAATAGAATAATTAATCCAAAATAAAATATGATTTACCTATTTTAATGAAGAACATTATTTTTTCAATTAGAACATGTAAAAGTTAATGAAAACTTGATTTAAAAAGGGTTCTACAAAAAAAGGATGTATAATGACCATTTAAAAACATTGGAGTATTTTATGCTCAAAATTGGATTCATTCTCATTATAATACATTAATTTTTTTTGATAAACGAAAAAAAAATTTCACAGACATTTGTTATCATATTTTAGTAAAATATATTCCTTATCTCCAATACAATGTATATGATTTAACAACAATTTATAATAATAATAATAATGTATTATTTTTTTGTGTAACTCAATGTTGCGTGAACCATAAGATTTAGGAGAAACCCATTGTTTAATTTCAAGTATGTGATCAGGAATGGAATCATATTAAACATAAGATTAATATCTTATTCAAAAATATTAATTGATATGAAAATGTATTATTCTATAATTAACTGGGATGTTACATTTTGGGTCGGGATTGGCCATGAAAAAGGGAATTATAGGTGTGAATATATTATAATAAATGGGCCTTTTATAAGGTAAGCGAGTGGAACTATTATAATTCATCAAAGGTGTGAATTCCACAAATGTTTTTTTCATTCAAAGGTGGCTCCAATATTTTAAAACACACGATACAAGATGATATTATTTTTAAATATGTCCATTGAGTGTATTATTTACATGTTTCTAATTCATTTTTTTTATTATGACTAATATTGAGTCACATGGAAAACACATTTTTATGTTAATAAAAACTATTCATTTTAATTATTTTTAAGATTTAATTTTTAAAAATATTTTGTTTACCATATAATAAATTAATAATTATTATGATTCACAATATGGAATCCATTTTTCCAAATTCCATATAATTAAGTTGAAATCTTGAATTTAATATTGATCCCATAGTTATGATGAGAATTATGCTTTAAAAATTTATTTTTAATGTGTTCCTATATTAATTATATTAAAAGTAATAATCATTATATAAAACTCAAAAAAAATTAATGATATATATTCTATAATTTTCATTTAAAAAATTCATATTAGGGATTAAAATATTTAGTTAAAGGAGTTAAACATTATTCTTTATGAAATAAATTTTAGAAAAACCAAACATTAGAACCCAAAAATATCTTAAAAACCAATATAAACATGATAAAAATGTAAATATTTCGATAAAATATAAATTTATATAAATTTATTTAATTAAAAAAATATTCAAACCATATAATTAAATTTCATTTTCATAATTTATTAAAATGAAACGACATTTTTAAAATGAATTGATATATTATTTAATTCACTGAAAAATCAGTATTTTCTGAAATCTTCCAAAATGTTACCACAATTAAAATTTGATATTATAATTTAATAATTATATCAATATTATCCAATTAAAATTATAAAATTTATAATATTATCTTTTAAATAAAAGAATATATTACTTTTTTTAAAACCACATAATATTTTGATTCAAATTTAATTTATATTTTTGTAAATTATACAACAATGTAGTTTATATTAATAAGTAAAAAAATGATTAATTATATAATTGAATAAGATGTTACATCCTTAATCTATTTATAATGATCTTCCTTGAAATTTTATTCACTCATTAAAAAAGATGGGATACCTTTCACTAATATAATTTTTTATTCATATGTGGCCTATTAAGCCATTGGATATAACATAAAACCTTGAACATGTGAATTACCATATACAAAACACATGATCTATATAGAGAAGAATTTGAATATGATATTCATAATAGGAAATATTATCTTCAAACTAGTCAACAGGAGGGCTCAAAACATGAAATGAATTCTGTAAATAGTTCTGTAATATTAAAAAAGAAATATGTTTTTTACCTAAGATAGGTTTAGAGGTAATTCCTCTTAGTAAGAAAGTGATCCAAATTTTTCAAGGATTTACAAATTTCTAATGAACCATGGGATCAAATTCACCTTCATACCAAAATGAATAACATATTTCCTAGGAAATTTTATTTGAAATACATTATCATGAACATTAAAAGAATGATATTTCCTCTGGTTATTGGTAAAAAATATCTACCTTTTGGGAGATGTCCTCATGCATCGTTGAATTAATTGATTTTTTATTCCATATCCTTGACAAACTCTGGTCACATTAAAGTAATTTCAATCATAGATTCTCAAAATGATGGTTTCAACACCACATTCAATATTATGACTCTAATGTTTCTACATGTATACTTGAATGAAATATATTTGTACATGAAAAATAAACCAAGGAAAATTGTTGATCCAAAAATAACTAGTAACCTATCGATTAATAAATGAACCATATCTTCCATGGATTTATTTCCCATCTCATGATGTATATATAATTTATATTAAAAACCATACTTAAATTTAATTCAGTTCCCAATGACTTCTAAAGGTATTTCTGAAAATTGTATCTAAACATATGATCATGTTCTGATACAACGGAGAAAGATACACCACATAAGTTGAAAAAATATTTTACATACAATGAATAAATCATTTCTAAACACTTGTTGTGTGTGATGGAAATATATAGATTTAGTTAATTATTAATAAATAACATAATCCAAATTATTACATTGATATTTCATTATTAGTCCTACAATAAAATCAATTGATATATTCCCCAATTTCAACTATATCACTAGAAATGTTTAAGCATCACTTCGGTTAATATCATTTATGTTATAACCTTCTGAAAAGTGAAAAACTCCATCTAAAATTAAAACATATCTCATTTCACTCCATCACACAAGTATATCTCTCAAAAGACTCTTTACATCACACTAATTCTTGGATTAAGGTAAAACAGAGAACTATGAGCTCCAGCCAACGATTCTTTCCTCAATTGGGAGTAACAAGGAATATATAATCTATTTACAAATCAAAAAACACCTTCTTTATCAATATAAAAATACAGTAACATAACCTTTAAATAGATTAAACATATTCCTACAAAGAATGATTACATTTCTGAGTTTACACATTTATTTCGTAAAATGTGTACTGCATAGAAACTAATAAAATAACATAACTTGTCCTTTCATCCACAACATATTAGATAAAAATAATCAAATTATTAACCAAATTTACACGTTCCATGTTTTACATAGTTCATGCTGTAATACATTTTCAACACAAAACATTAAACAATATTTTTTCTCTATGATGGTAATGAATCATTAAATGAAAATCATTATATTATTCTAGATTTATTCTATGTCTAATGTTAAGTTCATTCTAATTGAATATAAAATTAAAACAATTATGATCATTATATATCTAACACCTTTACATCATCTAATTAATTTGTACAAATTAATAATTTTAAAACAATATAAAGTAATTCAAAATAATTTGTAGTGTAATTTTACATATGGGGGGTTCACTTTTATAATCCATATGAAATTAAATTAATATTTAAATTTAAAACAAAACAAAGTCCAATAAATAATGAATCTTTATAATTAATATAATCAAAATTTCTATAAATAATGGATAAAAATTGATTATTAAAAATTCTTCTATTTAGTTCACGATAACAATCTTCACATTCTTTTTTTCAGATGAACATATCTCATTTTCGTTTTAAAATAGTTACTGGGGTAGAAACCAAAGTAATGTTTTAGAAAACATTATATAGTAATCCAGTTGTCACGAACCATCCTCGGGGCCTGTGCCGTGACTACCCCAAGCCCGCTATCCATAGGCCAGGGGTTGGCGACTAGCACAAAAGGCGTAAATCCCGAAAAATGGGAAGGCATAGCCTTTATAAAAGAAACAAGCACCACAGAGTATGAAAGCGGAAAAAGTAAACATTAAGTACAAGAGAAGTGCTGAAAAGTAAATGGGATAGAATAAAAACCCAAAAGAATGTACAACTACAAATGAACAAGTACAACAGAAAACATAACAGCTGGAAGGACGGAAGCGGCTCTTGGGTCGTCCTCCTCGGATCCTACCTGAAGGGTAGGTACAGATAGCCTCCTCCACGCTCTCGTCCGTCAACCTCCTCCGGGTACTGACTCGTTGTGTAGTCCACCTCCGGGTACCGACCAGTCCTCGAACACTCGGCCTCCGTCAACACTACTCGTCGTCTGCAACCAACACAACGAGGTGCGGGCATAGCCTGTGCAGGGGTGAGTATAACGATACTTAGTAGGGACCCCGAGACCCTCAAGGTCTCACTAAACCAAAAAGGATAACCACAAAGAAGATCTCAACAGATAACCTCTACTTAGGTATATGCCCATACATATACCTAAGTTATCAAGTAACCCATCTCGATCATGAAGAAACACAAGGATTGTGAAATCAACGGATAACCACTACCCAGGTATATGCCCATACATTTACCTAAGTTATCAAGTGACCCATCTCAGTCATGAGGTAACACAAAGGTCAAAAGATTCAGCTCAAACCAAGATTTTCATTCCCGAAACCGTAACTACTGAAGAGCTCTGTCTCTGGAGTGTACAGTGGTCCTGACACGACTCTGAGGTACTGCTCACTAACCTATGACTGTTGAGGTACTCCTCCTGTCGAGTACCGCAGGTCTGCGGCCAACTACCGGGCGCTCCGTCTGCTGAGGGTCTGTCGCCAAATACCGGACGCTCTCCCTAATAGCCTACAGAGGTACTCCTATGGTCGAGTACCACGGGTCTGCTGCCAACTACCAGGTGCTCCGTCCGCTGTGGGTCTGCCGCCAAATACCGGGTGCTCTGTCCACTGGGCTAGGAGACTCACTCCAAGTCGAGTCGGTCAAGCAGTCATCAGGTCTCAGTCGTCTACACGGTCTCCGTACTCTGCACGCTCTTCTCCGGGAGGTTCCGCTCCATGAGCTACCGGTCGATACTCCATGTATTACAATGTCCCATGAAGAAGTATCTCAAACGACCACCTCGTCATAGGGGTCTTAACGCAACAGTCGGCTCGTCAAACGGACGCTCAGTCTGTGAGTTATTAGCCTTTTCATCCCCGGGGCCCGGTTGGTTTCGGGTGCGAACTAGTCCGGCCGTAACTCAACTATACCCCGAACACTCATAGGGTATACTCATAGGGACCGTTTCTCAACGTGATCACCAACACCGCTGACGGTTCATCAAACAGACGTCTGGTCTGAAAGATATCATCTTTCTCCGTTCGAGGGGCCCAGTTGGATTTCAGGCACAATCCAACCCGGCCATAACCCAACTGCATCCAAAACTCGGGCGGAGGATGCCAAAAGTTCTGTATAGTCAACATGACCGCAACGCAACAGACGGCGCGTCAATCGGACACCCGGTCTGGAAGTTATTGGCTTTTTCGTCCCGGGGGCCCGGTTGGTTTTTAAGTTAAAACCAACCCGACCGTACTCCAACTGCATCCAAAACTCTAGCGGAGTAAGACAAAATATCCATCTCCCTTAGAGGAATCCATTAAAGTCGACGGAACGTCAATCGGACGCCCGGACCTCAAGATATGAGCGTTTCCGCTCCGAGGGCCCGGTTGGTTTTGTGGATGAACCAACCCGGCCGAACCCAAAGTATTCTAAAACCTTGACTGAAAAATACCCAAACGACCATCTCGATCCAAGGATCGTGTTGCCTCTAACGGCGCATCGTTCGGAGGCCCATAGCTCATGTTACGGCCAAAAGACCGAAAACGGTCTGAAGATAGGGGTCTGGGCCTGGGCCGACCCGGGACGAAAAAGCCAATAACTTCCAGACCGGGCGTCCGATTGATGCACCGTCTGTTGCGTTGAATTCCTGTTGACTATACGGAACTTTTGGCATCCTCCGCATGACTTTTGGATGCAGTTGGGTTATATCCGGGTTGGATTGTGCCCGAAATCCAACCGGGCCCCTGGAACGGAGGAAGACGATATCTTTCAGACCAGACGTCCGTTTGACGAACCGTCAGCAGAGTTGGTGATCACGTTGAGAAATGGTCCCTATGAGTATACCCTATGAGTGTTCGGGGTATAGTTGAGTTACGTCCAGACTGGTTCGCACCTGAAACCAACCGGGCCCCGGGGACGAAAAGGTTAAAAACTCACAGATCGGGCGTCCGTTTGACGCGCTGACTGTTGCATTGAGACCCCTATGACGAGGCGGTACATTGAGATACTTCTTCATGGGACTTTGTGATACATGGAGTATCGACTGGTAGCTCGTGGAGCGGACCCTCCTGGAGACGAGCGTGCGGAGTACGGAGACCGTGTAGACGACTGAGATCTGACAACTGCATGTCTGACTCGACTTGGAGTGAGTCGACTAGCCCAGTGGACGGAGTGCCCGGTATTTGGCGGCAGACCCACGGAGGACGGAGCGCCTGGTATTTGGAAGCAGACCCGCGGTACTCGACCGGAGGAGTACCTCTGTAGGCTATTAGGGAGAACGCCCGGTATTTGGCGACAGACCCTCAGCGGACGGAGCGCCCGGTAGTTGGCCGCAGACCCACGGGTTTCGACAGGAGGAGTACCTCAGCAGTCTTAGGTTAGTGAGCAGTTCTCAGAGTCATGACAGGACCACTGTACACTCCAGAGACGGAGCTCTTCAGCAGTTACGGTTTCGGGAATGAAAATCCTAGTTTGAGCTGAATCTTTTGACCATTGTGTTTACCTCATGACTGAGATGGGTCACTTGATAACTTAGGTATATGTATGGGCATATACCTGGGTAGTGGTTATCCGTTTATTTCACAATCCTTGTGTTTCCTCATGATTGAGATGGGTTACTTGATAACTTAGGTATATGTATGGGCATATACTTAAGTAGAGGTTATCTGTTGAGATCTTCTTTGTGGTTATCCTTGTTGGTTTAGTGAGACCTTGAGGGTCTCGGAGTCCCTACTGAGTATCGTTATACTCACCCCTGCACGGGCTATGCCCGCACCTCGTTGTGTTGGTTGCAGACGACGGGCATTGCTGACGGAGGCCGAGTGTTCGAGGACTGGTTGGTACCCGGAGGTGGACTACACGACGTGTCAGTACACGGAGGTGGACTACACGACGAGTCAGTACCCAGATGAGGTTGACGGACGAGAACGTGGAGGAGGCTATCTGTACCTACCCTTCAGGTAGGATCCGAGGAGGATGACCCATGAGCTGCTTCCATCCTTCCAGCTGTTATCTTTTCTGTTGTACTTGTTCAGTTGTAGTTGTACTTTCTTTTGGGATTGTATTCTGGCCCATTTAATTATCAGCACTTCTCTTGTACTTAGTGTTTACTTTTTCCGCTTTCTTACTCTGTGGTTCTTGTTTCTTTTATAAAGGCAATGCCTTCCCAGTTATCGGGATTTACGCCTTTGATGCTAGTCGCCAGCCCCTGGCCTATGGAAGGCGGGCTTGGGGTAGTCACGGCACGGGCCCCGAGGACGGGTCGTGACACCAGTAATACAATATATATATATATATGTAAATTTATATGAAATTAGTTTTATATCCCATTCTTCAACAACTTTTATTTCAGTACGTTCAATATTTATGCCATATTAATAAACAATATTCGCAATGAATGAATTCTTTTTAACTAAAATTTAATGATTGTAAATTTCCCAAATAGTATATTTTAATTTATAGTTTTTAAAAAACCCTGATGTTTATTTATTGATCATATTGATGTTTAGAATATAAAGAAATCACTAATAAACAGAACCAAAACATATCAATTAACTCATAAAATATACAATTCATAAGGACAATAAATTTATCATGTGCAATAGATTTCTCAAAATACATAACTACAAATTCATAGTGCACATATACAATGTAGAACATTTTCTTCATAAAATCTACTTCCTTAACATAAAACTAATAGTATCCCAACCTTAGGTAAAATGTTAAAAATTACAATGCTCCATAGGGATGATAAAAAAATCATATGTATGACTAAAATGATTGTTATTCTTAATATTTATTTTATTCAATGCTCTATAATAAATGACATATCTCATTGAACAGTCATTATTTTTAATAGTTATGAATGGAGAACCACATAGTGATTTTTAATGTAATATGAGACCTTTTTCTAATAACTTGTTCAATTTATTTTTCAACTCTACATGTTCAATGGTTTCCATTTTTTAAGGGTATTGAGAAATAATTTTAGATTAAGGTAAAATGTAAACATTAAAATCAAACTGTCAAAAATGAATAATAACAGAAACAACATAGTGAATAACATTTATGTATTAATTTACTACTAGAACATCAATATTTTTAATAGTTTATTTATTTTCAAAATTATATCTCGGTAAAATTATCTACCATTTCTAAATAAATTTTCAACATCATGGTATGTTATATATGGAATAAAATCAAAAAATACAACTTTATTATGACATTTATATACACTTTAGTGGTGATTTATTTTAACTCAATACTATGAATGATATGATATATTCATATATCCAATTCAATAAGATTTGGTGGAAACGCCATGACACTAATTACAATGTGAATATTATTATAAATATTGGTTTCTTTAATACTTCCACAGTGAGCATTCACCAAAAGATATATCATACATTCACGATGTGATATTTCTAATATACTTTTAAATTTTTCAGACATTTATGAATGAGAAGATTCAGAGTAAACTATGTTAATGGAACAATCTGTTTATAAAAATAACATAAAGTACTCAACTTTTTTTGACATACCAACATCAACTATATTAGTATAAACAAAAATTTTGAAACCCTTAAAATTTTGATCATGATGATATCCATCCTATAAAACTAACTTTGGGAATATATTAGCATTATAACGTAACTCATTGATCCAAAAACATCTTACCATTCAATGTATATTTGTAACCAAATTCTCTAAATCATTATGATTTTTTTCCTTAAAATTGTGTTCCATGTGGAAAAAAATTTCACATGACTAATAGTTCCCAGATATCAGACGATATAATCCAATGTTCTAATTTTCCACACATACCACAATATGAGAAGATAATTTTAATACCTCTATATTTCATTTATGTATGTTTCTCTCTTGACCTACTATACCAACAATTTATTACATTCATCATCATGAGACACATAAGAGTTAGAAAATTACATCTCAACCACTTTATCATAGTATACTACTTTCTCATTCTGTTTAAATTTCCATTTTCCAATGATATCAGTTGACTTGATTTTAATTCTAATTAATTTCTGTTAACATTACCATTTGTGTCTTGTATAATATCTGACACATACCTAAAGAATCATATGATTTTTTATTAATTTATGACTACTACATCATTATATTTTACATCAATTCTAGGTATTTTTTTTACATTTCAAGTTGAACAAACATATGAAGATATATATGAAGAAAAATATCCTTAAATATTTCAATTACATGGCATAAATAGGATCTTTATCTCTGATATTCATAACCAAATTCCAGAATTGATCAACACCACCTTCAAAATGATAAATGTTAAAAGATAGATTTTTATATTCTAAAATTCCAATTACATCAAATATCTTCTCTAAATCATTGATCCATACATTCTATATAATAGGGTTATATGGTAATCAAATATTTAGCGGATGATTCCTCACGAAATTAACCTAAAAAAACATGGTCATTAAGGTTATATCAGGTTCTTCTACAACATTGATTCATCCATCATTTTTCAGTTTAATCAATATGAATTTGTGAAATATTTTTTTTCAATTTATTATAATATTTTTATATTTTTCATTTCACACAACCCTAAAAATATTTTTTTAACTAAGATAAAACATCCTTTCACACTGAGCTAAATTTATATATGTTTCACACAAAATTGACATGGAATATGTTAGATGGAACACCATGGTTAGCATACATTAAACACAATATTTACCTTACTCAATGGCTAGTGTAACATGAAAGACCATGTGTTACCTAACTATAATTTAATATTAAATATATTAACATAATATAACATATCATACCCGTTAATTTTATGGATATTAATTCTATTAACTAATGTATTAAAATATTGGGTTTACAAAAATTTACGATAATTATATAGGTTCTCAATTAATCAGATATGAATATGAAAACTAATTGAATATAATGGAAAATATTATTATAATCACAAAGATATTTTAAAAAGTATATTAAATTTATTAGAATTGGTAATTGATATTAATTTAGTACTTTATATATATATTTAATAATATATTTTTTATAATTATCCAATAGATTCAATAGACATAAGTTAACCAAAAACCCAATTTTGTGTATAAAAAACACCTTGCTTTATAAAGGTCATTTTACGAACATTTAATAGTGAAAAAAAATTAAATCCAATTTTTGGAACATTTATAGATTTAATATGTAAAAAATTTACTTCATATTTGAACATGATATAGAAAATTTTGGGTAGGAATTTTTTTTTGTATTTTTATGTATGGTTTCATCTTTTAATGAATAGTTAAAAATGCTATAATTTTATTCCAATGTAATTTTTCATGTAATTTAAATAAAAAGATAAATTATATTTTTAATTAGTGAAATAGTAAAGTTATCTCATATTTTTATAAATTAATATAATATAGGTCATTGGTTACAATTTCACATTTAAATTGCATATAAAACACATCAATCTGTTTGATGTTTTAAATTTTGATTCATGCAATGTCGTCTCTTCGGAAGGATTAATTTTAAATTAATTTATACCACATATATGATTAGAATTTTCAAAATGGGCGGAATATTTGTAAGGGGAGTAATTTATAATTTTTTATAAGGTAAATTTTTTTTTAAAAAAACTATTCTTGACAGTAAATAAAATTAATTACATCAGTAAAGAGACAAATTAGTTTAATAAAGTACTAAACGTCAAATATAAAACCAAAAATGACCATGAAACTAATCTCACACAAATTGGCTAGCCATAATTTGACCATATAATAAATTATATCGACTATGGACCATTATTGGTTTATCATGAAACATGAGTATCAAGGGTGTAATTCTCTCTTCAAATATATTCAAGAGTGACAATTCTCCTCTACTATAAAAATGGATCATTCCTCCCACTTCCTCACACCTCTCAAGCGCCATGGATATCCAAATGATTTCCAAAATATGATCCCAACTTACCTAACATCCTCATAGAATCCTTATATCGGTATAATGAAACCGAATGTATCCTTTTTTCCCATTCCAAAAAGAGTTACCCAGTTAATTGGTAACATCTTCTATTAAGCTCCTTTCATTAATTTTCCATCTCCACCCACAAATCTATAATTATTCCTTTATTTTATGAAAAAAATACTCAACATACAAGTATTTTGTTATGATAATTGTTCTAAATACACATACACACACCTCTATCCAATTGATATTTAACATAATGTGTTTGTGTTCGACGAACTACTATATCACAAAATGAAGATTCATCATTTTTCAATCACCACCATTCATGGTGGCCATTATGATTGATAAAATATTTATTTATATTATATAAATAATTTATTATTTATCTAATATTTTTTATTTATTTTTACAACAAACATCTTTTTACATTCTATTCTTTGTTATTACAATAATTTTGTTTGAGGAGGTGTGCATTACCACTCCCTTAATGAGATGTGATAGTTTCAAACATCAAAATTAATATATTAACAATGGGTATAGTGAACATATAGGATATAATAATTCTAATAGAATATTGATATATATATATATATAAATATATATTTCATTTACATTATTTCTATCAATACATCAATAAAAAACAACATTGATGTGTTTGTACGACTTTACATATTCATGAAAATTGAATTCCATTTCATACTTTATTATAATATAGATTTTTATAATAAAAAAATTCTATATAAACATGGTATTTATATCATGATTTGGTTTTTTAAATTGTGATATAAGTATAAGGACCAATGGTATAACAAATTAAGACATAAAATTAGATCAAAGAGAATATTTTCCGAAGTGAAAATTTTACATTTGATAGGGTAATATATAGTCATAATAAAACATTATATGATATTATTTATTTGAATATTATTTTTTGTAAATATGTTTTAGAAATATATTTTTTATATAGTAATAATGTATGTGTACGAGGAGTGTCAAGGTACAATGTAAGTGGAATTCCTATAACGTTTTATTTATGTGGGGTACATTCATTGTTAAATACTCATTCCATTTTGGTGGTGTGTATGCACAACATGGATCAATTAATTGTTTAATGTATTTAAATGTATGGTAATTTTCATATCCATTCTTTAACTAAATATCATTGGTCTTATGTGTCACGTCCCATCCCCCGGGGCTAGGGTCGTGACTACCCCATTCCCAACATCTATAGGCTAGGGGCTAGAGACTAGCACCAAAAAGATTTTTCCCTAAAACGAGAAGGAATTTCCTTTTAACCAGTATAGACAAATAGTCCAAGAACACAACAAGAAACAAACATGATATAATTGATTTAGTAAAAGTGTTCCGAAAGTAAAAAGGTCGGAATACAAGCCCAACTGGAATGTACAAGTACAAATATTATGTGAAATACAACTGAGAAGGTGACCAAACTGCTCCTGGATCATCCTATGAGGATTCTACATGAAGGGTAGGTACAAATCAAGATCAGTAGTCCCTATGTCACGTCACACCATATGGTCCACCTCTGACCACTGTCGAATCCTGGCTCCCTCATCCTCGATCAACATTGTATGTTGTTTTCATAAGACGCAACATGGTTTGGGCATAGCCCATGCAAGGGTGAGTATTACAATAACAAGTAGGTACCTCGAGACCCCCGTAGGTCTCCTGTAATTACACAAAGGATAATCAAAAAAGAAAGACCACCATATAAATGCATGAAGCGATAGACATAAAATATACTTAGGTATATGCCATTACATATACCTATGTTATCAAGATGTACTCATCTCGTACACGATGTAAGAATACTGTAATGCTAACACGACAAAGGTAGAAGTACTACATAGGTAACACCACGAAGATAGAAGTACCACAAGGGTAACACCACAAATTTATAAGTACCTCACAGGTAACACCATGAAGAAAACACCACGAATGTAGAAGTACCACATAGGTAACACCACAAAGTCAACACCACGAATGTAGAAGTATCATACATGTAACACCACGAAGATATAAGTACCACATAGGTACCACCAATAATATAGAAGTTCCACATAGGTAACACCACAATGATATTAAAATGATGGTATGAGACTCATCTCACATAATGTATAACTTCAGTTCATAAGTACATATGATTATTCGTAAGATATATCATCTTATTCTGTTAAGTGGCATTGTTGTTGAACCACATAGGAATGATAGGTACAAACCAACACTGACCCACACTTGATCTGACCCACACAGGATTTGTATGTGCGGACCCACATAGGATCTCTAAGCATAGAACCACATAGGATCTCATAGATGATGAACCACACACGAGTGATGGTCTTTCTTAACGTTACAGCCAACCATTGGATACCTCACACCCAATACCCTCGAGTCCCATAGAATCTACCCCATGAGATATTGGTTGTACTGCGACCTATTATATTCTCCACAAATGAGTAAAAAAAAGTAATTCCATGTTGTAAGTGTTCTAACGCGACCGATGGTGTGTCAATCAGACGCCCGATCTATGAGTTATAAGTGTTTTAGTTCCGAGTCCCCGGTTGGATTTGGGTTCAATCCAACCTGGTTGTACTCCAATAGTCTCCAAAACTCATGTGTATTATACAAAAAGGACCTTATAGTTATAAAGATTCTATTTCCATAGAAGGTTCTTCAAACGGATGCCCCAATTTAATGTAAGTTCCATTTAATTGTTTCTACATCTGTTTGGGATAGGGTATAGTCCGACTTCGTCAGACCGCCCAGACCAACCCGGTCTCAGCTAATGTTGTGGCACGCTCGGCTCGATGATTTGAGAATCGGAACATCTCATAAGGGGGGAGACCCAACCTGCATGGGGGTGGCCTGTGAAAGGGGCATCCCGCAAGGGGCATCCCACTAGGCGGCGTCCCGCTGGGTAGGCAGCCCAGCAGCGTGAGGTGCGGCCCGAATATGGGGCGGCCCAACCATGTGAGGCGCATATCTCAAGGGGCATGGCCCGTGGTCCTCCCAAAGTAACATTGAGATATCAAAAAAGTCATTATTTTTAAAAAAAACTTTTAAACTCATATCTAAATATCATTGCGATATCAATTTCAATTTTCATTCGAGAATCATATTTAAAAAAATCATATAAAATAAAATTTCAATAAAAAATACCAAAGAATGAAATTAATGGTTATATTAAATAAAACATGTATTATTTCACACTAATCTAAAAATAAAATAATATCCATGAACACATGAATTTCCATTGACTCAATAATTTAATAATCAAACATTTCATTTTCCATTTTCCAAATTTTTTTAATCAAAACACCTAAATGGTTTCCCCTAATAACCATTTAATTAATTTAAAAGTGACATTAAATGAACATTATAACTATTATATGTCCATAAAAAATATTAAAAAAGAATTTTTATCATGGACACAAATGAAAAAGGGTGTTTGAAAGAAAGCATTAAAATATAATTTATTTATATGAAAAGTACCATTTCACTTTTTAAATATTTAATTCATAAACCACATGAGGCAATAGAATTAAAATAAAACACTATATATTAAAATAATAGATAAAATAATAATATAAAAATTGAATAAGGATGTATATACACTTTACAAATAATAAAGGATAATGTAATCAAGAAATTCCTAATGAATGGACACTGTGCTGAAGTCCCTTAAATTATGTCCGAATATTGAGGTATTTCATTATCTTCAGAAAAAAAAACATAAATTAATTAATGAAAATCACGAGAAACATTATTTAATATATTATTAATTTTTTCAAAAAATTTATGATGTTATGTAAAATTATTATATACTAATATTACATCATGTTTTTTTGATAAAATTAGTTTTATGTTCCAAAATGACATTAGTTTGTAATCTATTGTAAAATGTATCATTATTTAAACATTGGTAGAATAATAACAATTTATTAATAGAAATATTAATATGTAAATTATACTTTTAAAACCACTTTTGAAAAATCATTTTGAAAAATGACATAACATTAAAATCATGTAGATTGTAGGTAATGCATACACTTGAGTAATGTTTCAAATTTTCTAATGATCATTATTGAGAGAAGGTAAGTAAAATATATCATTCCTTAAAGATAATTATTTAATATATAATATCTTATCTAATTTAAAATACATATATATATAAATATTTAGGTTTTGTGATGAATGGAGAATAATCACTTTACATTGAGGAGGCGGTAGTCCAATCATCCACAAACAATGTTTTAACTTTTTAAATGTGAAATTGTTAGAATAAAATGATATATAATATATACTGAAAATTTATTAATTCTAAAATATTAATATGATTTAATTTATATATTATATAAATTCATTATACATACCCATAAAACGACCCATTTAAAACATTAGTGAAAACAGCTTCTCATCGCTTCATGAGGCGACAGTCCACCATACACACGAGTAGAGTTATCATATCATGTATGGAATAGAATGTTAAAATGGGGTACATGATATAATTAATATAGAATTATATTTAAGTTATAAATATAATAAATATATTTTCAAAAACAATTTTATAGTTTCATCCCAAACTATATGGGTTAGTGATGAAAAACTGAATGATATCATTTCGTGAGGCGGTAGTCCACCACATATAGAAATGTATTTTTAGTAATGCATTTTATGGAAGTGAACTTGGATGTAGATAATAACATTTAAATACAAACATATAATTATATTATGGATACAAAATTTTATTATATAAACATGGAATAAGAATAATTTACGGTTTCATGGGAGGATATAATGAAAAAAAGCTCGTAGATGAATGTTAACACTTCTTTAGGTATCTCCATTTGGTTTTCACCAAAAGAAATACCAGATACGATTTATGGACAAATTAAGAAATATATTTTGAGATGAGGGATTGGAAATGTTTTTTTTTCATGGTAATGATCTATCCAAACAAAATAGGAGTGTCAAAAGATGTGGAGAGAGAGTGGCCTTTTATATGGTAGGTTAGTGGTACTCGTGTAATTGTTTGGAAGAGTGAATTCCCTAAATGTATTTTCTATTACATGTGAATGAAATAAATTAACAATTTTATCATAATAATGGATAATGATGATATATGTATATAGAATGGGTTTTTTTTTATCTTTTTCCCTTAGGATTACATTGTAGTCACTTTGTAACCAATTTTTTCCAGAATTTTTGTGATTAATTTTCAACATTTTATCATTAAAAATTGTTAAAAGTTATGTTCAAATTATTAAAAATTATATATTATTATGATTCAAAAAATGGTATCAGTTTTTTCAAATTGAATTCATATCAGTGGAAATATTTAATTTAATATTAATCCTGCAGTCACAGTTAGACATCATGTTTTTAAGATAGGTATTCTTTAGAAATATATGTTTCTTTATTAACTCTAGGAATAATAATCATCATTTATTAATATAAAATAATATTTAAAGCAATAAATTATATAACATTCATTTAAAACATTCCACAATTGGGATTATTCTATTACGCCAAAATGGTGACACATTCATATTTTTAAAATGGTTTTTTGAAAAAACCATCACAAAATAGAAAAACATACTTGTATTAAAAAGAATATAAATTTTATTAAAAATGAAATTTAATTGAATAAATATAAATAAATAATACATTTTTTACACAAATATATATTAAAATCGTATTTACAGTTTTAAATTAATGATTTTATTTAAATGAAATGATTTTTTAAAAAAATGTATTTTTCATTATTGTGTTAAAACAAATTTATAGAAGATAAATAAATTTCACCCAATATAAATTTTTATATTATAATTACATGAATTATATTTACAGTATCAAATTAAAATAATTAAAAAAATAGATATGATTTTAAATAATACATTATAAAGAATTTTTTTTATCAAAAAAATTGATTAAAAACTATAGGATATTTTTATAATTAATCTAACCATTTAATTAAAATTAATAAATATTAAAATAAACTATTGTAAATTTACCCAGAATGTTAAACTAGTTATATTCCCATGTTACTCATTCCCTGACATGTATAGTAGGTGTGCTCGTGCAGCAGGCCATAACTATGTTCATAAAAGTGTGAGAGTACGTGGATATGACTGTGTAATATAGGATTTTCCTGAAAGTTGATACAATATTATTGTTCATTGCAATGCATTCCTTGTATAATGTTATTTTATAGAACAATATGGTTATTTATATAGAGATTTTAAACCCCCAACATCCCTAATATCAGCTTCAATCACACATGAAACTCATGAATCTAAGGCATTCATAGTTATTTGTTATCTGTTGAAATATTCTGAACCCATCCAACTGTCAATAATCTCAACCCATTGTACTAAAATGTGACAGAACACCATAAAGGTAATTTAGGACCTTTAATATTATCGTTACACCCCATTGGTCCTTCATTATTTTTTTCATAATTCAATGAATCTGATAATCATTAAATATAACCCACTATGGTGATTAATAGAATGAAATAGTGATGTTCGATAACAATCCACATGGTCTTGGTTGAATTTATAATCAAAATAAATTCATTTATGAACATGTGTATAACTGGAAAAGGAAATAAAAAACTCCAAAAATATATAATGAACCACTTCCTCCATTACAATTGGATTTTATTTTATTTATATTATAATGAATAATGAAGAGAAACTAATTAAAACCCATAAAAATTGGAAAACATTAGGTGAATAAACTGATAATTGTAACAACATGATTGACTAATAAATAAAATTGTTAGAATAAAAAATTCATCATAGGAATGAATTGATAAATTTAGAAAGAAAAAAATTCATCAACGTGACTTTCGATAGATCACTAATAAGTAACGTAACATTCATGAAGCAGGAAAGATACACAAACACCAATTGAAAAAAGAACCATAAGAAATAGTTCATGATTCTTGATCTATTGTATGTCTCCAAGATATCATGAAATAGATCCTATAACAATCCCTGGTTTACAAAGCTGAAATTTGGGATTTGGTGTCACTAAATTAAAATAATAATATGGTTAGGCCTTTTCACTAAAAATATTAAAATAATTAATAATCAAATTAATACTATTATTTACTACCTTTATAGTACATTTAAAAAATACAGACACCAATAATGAGTTTTCATTCATATGGTAAAACATGAATTATAGAGGCAATTATGGTATAATTTTTCCTATTCGGCCCTCCGATAGGATGTTATTTCATTATATCATCGAAATATTTAGTTTTAGATATAATATAATTAATATTTTTTAATATCACAATTTGGAAAATACGAGATACAAAACCTCGCACCATCTCATTTTTTAGATCCAAATATATTCCATAATATATTTCAATGATACAATGTGAAAAAAAGATAACATTACATACTTCCTACTATTCACATTTTCATCCCAAAAATTGAATAACCTACTAAAAATAATTATGGTACTAGGATCACATATCGATCTATCGGTCCTATGTGACATGCCCCAGATTCTTAGGATTCCATTGGACAAGAACTAACGAAATCCCTTGCCCATAGAGGAAATTCCCTAGTCAATCATTTATATACATCAAGTATACATAAAATTTATCTGCATCCCAAAAGTTTAACTCACCCTAGAAAATAACATGTGACATGGTTTTCAAATACATCATCAACTATTATATATGAAATATTTAATGTACCCAATCTAATTAAAATGATCTGGTCATGCAACATTTTTCCACACTCAAAGTACACCTTATATACAATGTTCTTGGGAATCTGAATGATAAAATTCAACTGTTACCAAATATACAAAATCCAAGTTAAGGTCACACCTTTAGTAAAATAATTTTAACCTCCTTGGACTAAATCAATGTTTATTTTTTTACTGTATATGATTTATAAGGAAATTGTGGTATCATTAATCCATAACTATATTATTTTCATCATATATTTCATATCATGTACTATGTATTGAGACATGATTACTGACTAACATGGATCTTTCCTATATTGTGGTGGCCTACATGGTCACCTTTAAAAATCGTCGAACTGTGTTATATATATTCTAGAATAAAATTATTTTTAAATAAAAAATCGATTATTGGTAGGAGATCATAGAAAAAATGTGGAAATATTTTAAAATATAAGACCAATAAAATATCCAAATTGAGAATGTTATGCTCATTTTAGCAATAAATATAGTAGTGTAATAGATTGAATAAATTTAAATATGTCCCAAATTCCTAGTGAAACCCTTTTTATAATCAATTTTTGATAATTTCATTATGGTGTGAAACAATAACATAAGGAACTAAATCAAGATGGAATATCTCATGCACATAAATAAATCGAAATCATTATAAAAATATTTTCTCATAGATATCTTGGATGTTGGCCAACATGGTGAGTTAGTGTAAGATAACTAATATGACATGGTTCCCAAAAGGAAACCACTGAAAAAAAATCATAATGAATATACACTTCTTTATCCTGGTATATTGAAATGGACCTTTATGGTCCTTATATATCACTACAACACTTATACATAAATCTTTGGGGGAATAATGATACACTTTTAAATCCTTCTTAAAACATCAATGGTACTATGATCCATCAAATTAAATGGACTAAATGATCCCATACACCATTTAATTCATCCAGATAATGTCTATTAGATACGTGAGTATTAAAGGCTTCACAATAATAATACTTATGCGTACCCTCCATAACAGAATATATAACTAGTGGAGTTATCAACCACTTATTTTTAGATATGATTCACAATCTTCATCCACTATGTAAAATTTATATGTGGATAACTACCCCATTAGATCTGTCAACAACAATGAGAAACATATCTTATGGAGAGAACATTCCCGGATGATCAAATTTTGGGCTTTCAGTCTATCTCAAATTTATAATCCAATGGGAACTCAAGCCATATGCTCCTTCTCAGGTTATGATAATTATGTTATAAGAAATACTTGAGACTCAAATTGTCCAAATATTTGATAAATTGCTAACCCATAAGGTAGTGTCACCACCTATTCATCGTCAAATCTAACAATTTCATCTCTCTATATCTTTTCATGTAGTTCTACTAATGTGGCCCCGAATACCAAGACCCATTGGCTATCACTACTCACATCTTTTTTAGAAAAAAATAGTATCTTATGTATGAGGAATTTTCAAAAAATATTAATTTGAAAACCTCAATTAGAAATTCCAATATGAGAGCCCTCATCATCCACTAGTGTAACTCCTAAAAGACCATATTGAACCATTATATACATATTAATGGCATCCCCTTATAGTTATTTAATTAAATGGTGAAAATATCCAATGTAAATACTACCAAATCATAAATATAATCATTCTAACCTAATAAATCTTTGAAAATTCATCATGATCTTGGGTGGGTACCAAGATAACTCTATTTAAACATTAACTTCAATCCAACAAGATGAAATGTCAAATAAAGTGGACTTATTCTATCCAAAACTGACACTTTGAGAGCTTCCATATTGAATGTTCTCTCAATGTATTTCTACGAACATCCTCAATTATCCCATGTTATCCTTCTCATACAACGAGTACACTGAGAATTCACATAATAATACAATAAAATGCCAATATATGAAAGGATGGATGATATGTTTTGTGATTTACATTAACATGTTTCAGGGTTTTTAATGCCGAAAGGAATCACAAAGTACTAATAATGAAAATAGAGTCAAATGTAATTTTTCGTCAGTATATTCATGTGTCATATTAGAGATATTTCTAGAATAATATTTATTCTATATTGGGTATCTATATTAACCATATGAACTAGTTAAAGGGGACATCAATCATAAGTGGTAGATACTTATTCTTCATGTTTTATTGGTTAATGAATAAGTAATCAACACACGTCATCATAGGTCTATCCACTTTCATGGAGATCAATGATGATGATTTGAGTATGACACATTAGGTCTAAAAAATATTTTACACTAAATGTCTTCCAGATAAAAATGGAAATACCAAGGCTTATAGATTTTCCATGATTTTGATTATATTGATATCATGGTATTCCATGTGTGGGAATCAACATGTATGTCTATTTGCTGATGTGAATGTAATCTGATTAAGTCCTTAGCAAGATTTCCTGTATACTCCACCACCACAACAAGAAGCTAATGTTTCATAAAATCCACTACTCTATGGATAATAATTACCAAATGACTAGTTATCTTCTATATCCTCATCTATATGAGATTATTATGCTCTTTAAATTTTTTCCTTCTCAACCATGGAGGGAAATCTCATCCCATTACCTTTGAAACACCACATCTAACACCTAAAATAGTTAAACTATGAGTGAAATAGGGATATACCCTCAATTAAAATGAAAATATAATATTTCCACTTCATAGAAAAATATATATTGAAAAAGAAGAAATTTAATCATTATGTCTGGTCACAACATCACCAATATTCTGATATTTTTAAATACCATTCAGTTAACGTCTCAATGAGAATGATTTGAGAAATGTGATCAACTAGAATCACTAGGTCTATAATAAGATAAGAGGAAATAAAATTTGAATCCAACCCATTATTATTAGTAGTAGAGCTCATGTTGAGAATTAAAAAACATTCCTATAATAATCCATGGAGCCATTTCATCAAAGTCCTGAACATCCATAAGTCATCCTTATCCCTATTCATTAGCTTTCAATGCCTAGTGTGGAACACATGGGTGTTATGGAGGTAATAAAAAAAATTCCACATAATTCTTCAATAACATATATTATAACATGTAAAATACATAAAAATTCATTTCTCATGACACATTCCATACATATGTAGTCTATCAACCATCAATTATTCATTTTTACGAAGATTTATATAATCTAGAAAGATATTTTCCCAACCATCGTAATAGATATACCACCCCTATCTCTTTGCTGGAGAAACATATTGGGATACCTGAAATAATAATCTTATATCAATGAATACACTCTTTATTTATCTCTCACACTCATTTCACTATGACTACCATCTGCCACCAGCTGCTGAGCCCTCAACTCATATGTGGACACTACCTGGACCCACTATCAACATGTTCTATTAATAGAATCTCTCCACTACAAAATCCATCCCTCCCAATCCAAAATATTTATGTATTCAATGAGATATTAATAAAATGATGATATATGACCATAATACCAACATTTCAATCTCTTCACTGAATAGTGGTTCACAAACCATATCTATAGAGTATCTCAAGAGGTAAGTGATCCTCACTAAATAATATTCCGTGATCATTCCTCCCTACTACAACTGAAGATAATATTAAATTTAAAACGATCAGAACATTACTAGATATATATCTTTCATGAAGAGTTGATCAAAAGTTGACAGAGAGAGATATTTTCCATACTGCAATTGAGCCACTGGACTACACCACCAGCAAGAAAATCCCATCATAAACGCATCGCTAGAAAAAACATTTGATCACGAGGTTCCCTCATAATGAATAAAAATCAGGTGACATATATTGTCAGGGATCAACCACCTGGAGGTCTATATCACCATTAATACTAGAATATAACCTCTACTAAAATTCACAGTGTGTTCTAAGCATGTACACAACCTTATTTGGTACTGATAGTGTAACCTACATCTCAATTGGTGGGTTGAAAAAATGGTAAACCACTAAGATGTACAACTTCCTCTAAATTACAATGTACTGCAGAATTTTTTTATAGACGATCATCCTCTAAATCAAAATCTGGAATACTTACTTGTAATCATCCTAGAGTAATTCGAAACTAAACATGAAATTCTATGGATAGAGACTATATCTGGGGAGCTATCTCAGATGACATTGAATCCAAAATTCATTCCTATAGGATTCATAAACCAATATTCCCAACATATTAAATCTATACATGTACTGATTCAACAAAATATTTTTTAGAGTCCTGGTGAATGTATACCTGAGATGCTTAATTGAAAATGGAGACCCATGATTGAAATTCAAAATCAAAATACATTAAAAATTATCTATTTATCCAAAAAATCGAATAGAATGAAAAACTCCAACCCCCAGGCTAATATGAACTACACTGATACCACAATGTTTTTAACAGATCTTCCACCCTATGGTTAATGGTATGATGATAATGGAAACTTCAATTATACCAATAATAGACTAGAGGATGGAGAAAATATCTAAGTAGCTAGTTTACAACCATGGAAGGACATAATATAAGGCATTGTTACAGACACATCAATATCCAATTTCCCAAAAATACAAAAATGTAATTATAAATCAATCAATAATGAATGAATTTAAACTATCTTACATAAGATTATGACAATATAATAGATGTAAAATGAAGGGATTAGTAAAATCCCCAAAAAATGCATAAAAATATTCCAACATAGTATATAGGAGGGGGATTTCTAGAAAGTTGAACACCTAGTCCAACCACAGTTATAGTAGATCATTGTTATCCATCAGCTATATGACTCCCCCGGACACCATAAAATCCATGTCACATGTATAATAAATTACATGTTTTAGTGTTTTAGTTGGATTGAGTATAAAAATACCATGTTGGAGACCACAAGAACACTAAACACAAATCCATATAAATGGTGAGATCATCAACTGTATGGAATTAAAATCATTATTTTATACAAATAAATAAAGCTAACTATAAAAAACATTTATTCTCATAATAGTTTCATATTCTGAATTTGTTGATAACTATTATCTTACATTGGATTCTTATTGGGGATTGAAGATAATTATCATCTTTGATAACTCACTCCATGAGATATGAAATCACATATGTCACTTATTCGTGAGGTTGTTCTTGTCGGTTCTCTCCAAATATGTACCCAATGGAACTCTATTATTCATAGATAAAATAAAGTGGATTAAACAAAGGACCACTAGGGGTTTCCAAAACCCCTCATAGATAAGGATTATAGAAAGGAGATAGACACCTTTTTCACGGTGCTCTCAATGTTAACACAATACCTACTTGGATCATGACAGAATCATAGAGGATCCTACCCTAGTCCCATAATGGGATACACAAGTTTCCTCCAAGGACATAAACCATAGAGAGTATGAATATATTATGATAATTATTTAATTCCTCACCATATCCAAATTGGTGAGGTGGGGGGGATAATCATAATCAATTGGATGTGGTAAATTCCAAGGTTACTAATGTATCCATACATCATCAATGTATGTACATACCATGTATAGAGGATATAAGAAATGAACCTATAAACTCATACATACTCTTGTCTATGACCATGTTCCTCAATCTA
Source organism: Viscum album (assembly GCA_963277665.1). NCBI lineage: Eukaryota > Viridiplantae > Streptophyta > Magnoliopsida > Santalales > Viscaceae > Viscum > Viscum album. The sequence continues at coordinate 437,743,696 of OY728161.1, forward strand.
TTCCCATATATATTGGACATCCCTTTGAAACTTTTTTTTGAATGCACATAGTATTGTTGAAGTACACAACCATTCGTGAGTACTCTAGTTGTGCCTGTATTTTTTTTCATTCTCATATACATGTATCCAATAAAATATAGGTTGAAAATATAAAATTACTTAACATAACATGCCACATGTTACATGAGGTATGATATATTTGTATATTTGTAAACCATATTTCCAAAGAAGGGGGGACACATGGTGTGTCCCCCCTTCTGAATAAAAACCAAATTATATATAATTTTTTGGAACCCAAAGGTTCATCAAACGGGGAACTTATTTCACAAAAAAATCCAATCATAGTGAAAGTCACACCGAAAAATAATCTACCAAGGAAATTAAAATATTTTATTCACATGTTTCTTGATTAAATTCTCATCCATAACATAAAAGCCACTTCTACTCAATTCAAGCCATCACCATACATAATTCAAATAGATTATGGTCCTTTGATCTAATACTAAAACACCTCCATTAATTTATCATATATACGACAGAAAAATAGATCACCTGATCATAGTTTTGAACCCACAGTTATGTTAAATTAATCTAAATGCCAAATATGAAATGATCATCCACTATGAATTGTATAATATTTATGATAAAAAAAGTTATTGTGATATATTTTCATAAAATGTGGGAAAAAACGGAAAAATAAAAAAATAAAGAATAAACCTCGGTAAATTACTATATTATACTCAAATATGTTCCATTTTAATGATGAATTAAAACAAAAAAGTAGTTATTAAAATATTCGAACCTCTGGTGAATAACCGTTCACCCGCAATAACAAAATCAAGAACTGAATGAAATTTTTCGATTAATTTTTTTCATCATAAAGGGGAAAATATTTGGAAGACACATGAATATATAATTTTTATACCTCATGGTTGGATCAATATCATATGATTAATGGTATTGATTAGTCCTTTACAAGATCCATGAACATCATTCGGAAATTAATACTTAAAAAATGTATTACATTAATCAATCTGATGTCTTTTTACAAGATCTCGTAAAATGACTCCACTTAGAATCCCATGTTTATAAGGACAACCGATTGATTTTTTTTGGAAATATTATTTTAAATAAGTATATGTTTTGGTTACTACACTCAAAATAATAAATAAATAATAATATTTATATATTTTATTAATTGGTCATGTGATTACACTTTAACAAAAGACCTAGTACCGATAAAGGTTGTGTCACCACAATGGTAAAACCCACATTTTTTATTCAACAAAAATCATTGAATTTTTTTAAGAATCCATTTCAGGGTTCTTCAAAAATTCCATGATTAATTTTCACCTACGATATATTATATTTAATATTAATAGTTTTTGTAAAATGAGCATCTTCGGTTGTGAGAATTTCATACAATCTCAGTTATTGAATTTGAAAATACTTCTCAATGTAATTCATAGTAAAACAAGGAAAAAATATGTATGATAAATAATATACTAAAAATGGATTACATTTTCGAACTTTGTGAATAGAAATTTATATCTAAATGAAAACAAGTGTCTTAAAAATGTAAGGTGAAGCTAGATAAATATTTTACCACATGTAGAAACAAAAATATTGAGAAGACTATGATATAAAATGGTATCCCTCACAATGTAAAATATATGGGGAGAATGAAGTTATGTAATGAATTGAGGCTCAAAATAGAAACAATAGTCTAAATAAATATTCTCTTTTTGATATTGAATGAAAACAATGTACTAGGTTATGAGGTAGTTCTCCTACTAAATGCTATTACTGAGGTATAAATAGAATCTTTTATATTAACTTTTTTATAATCTATTAATATTAAATATGATGAATTTAAGGGGATGGATCTATCCCTTTTGCAAGATAATTCGTGAGTTTATGCCACTAAATCACTACTATATATTGGGTGTGGATCATTTTAATGACTTTGTAATATTTGTAGACGAGTTATGGAAATCACACCCTTAATAAAATATAAATGAATTGGTAATTATTATAAATTTTTACCTGATATTAATCCATAAAGGAGGCTCTATATCCCTTTTCTGTTGAATATTTTTATACAGTTTCGAAGACAAATGTTGAAAAAAATTTATCTATTGATTTGGTTTTTTGAACTACTGTAAATATGATGATGTGAGTTATTTGTGTTTTATACCACATCCACAGCAGTATGTGGGTAATATAGAAATCCATTTTTATAAATTTCATGTTTTCTAAATCATTTTTTCCCATGTATAAATAAAAGTTATTATATTAATAAAATTCATGTTTGAAATACATGTGATTTCATCATACATTACAAAATAGGTAAGGTTTAGGGATTAAAATAATGTTGTAGAAGAGGAAAATATTTAATTAATAGTGTAAATACATTCTAAATGGGGATATTGGAGAATAATTTTTCATAATGAATTTTTATTCTTGTAATCATTACATATCATAATATATTAAGAAGACTCGAATGTGATGTTGTTGATTTTTATGGAAGTAGATTTTATGAAAGATAATGAATCCATGTAAGTGCATAGTTTGTTGAGATACATCCTTGATCCATGGGAACAATATGTAATGCAACAGACATGATGAATTCAAGTGATGTTGGTCAAGACATAGTGTAATAAAATATGATGACTATTGTATTATTATTTAAGAGATCTACGAAATATTTTAATGGAAAATGGAGATGACATGAAATCCAATATATTTTTATGGTAATAAGGAAGATAAATTTAGTTCCATGGAAAATGGTATTTATTTTTCTTGGGATCTGTAGTAAATATAATACAATATATGAGTAGATTTGTGGAGTCATCACATGTAATTCATATTTTAATCTAAAAAATAGTGGTTCCCAATGTTACTAAAACATTACCAAGAAATAATAGTCCTAATGGAAAACTAAATCCAAGTTATTATGGGAGAAAAATACACCACATTTTAGTGTTTTATTATAAAACATAGATATTTTTAGGTCAGAACTATACATAGACATGAATGGTATGTATAGAATGTGTGGGTGAGAGTGTGAATAAATACGCATAGTGAATCTGTGGGTTTCTATGATTTAGGATATATGTGATAATATATTGGTGTCTAGAACCATGATAGATGGAGGATGTATCCTATATTTTGAATTAGAGTGTAGTATTGGGGAAATGTATTTGTGGGGCATGAAAGGAACATAAACATTCTCTCATGTTTAAACAAATCATATATTCCGAATGTATCTAGTCTGATAATCTGTTATCATTCAATCACTCTAGTATGTAATATATTCACCTTGATATACCTAATGCTCCCACCACAAATTTTTTGATGTATTTACTGGTAGTGATATCTCTATGAACAATCCATATTCCATGGAATTTTTAGATAAATTTGTTTAATCCAGAAGATCTATAAGGATTATTATGCCTTTGAATGATCCTCATGAACAATCCTAAATGAATGATTTTATTTATAAAAGATCATGCATATGGAGGCTAATTTTTTTCTAAATATAATATGTGATAAAAATTCATTGATAATTAACATTCATCCATGTTAGAATGTTAAGTGATTAAGATGTTATACAATGATAACATGCAATGAGATTATCAATACAGTTTTATAATGTAGTTTCTATATTGTGAATGAGATTAAAACTACATAAAAATATAAAAAATAATATTTCTAGGAATTTTATAAACAGTTTGAATTTGAGTGAGAAGATTAATATTTAAAAGTTTATAATTTTTTTCATAATTTGTCATTAAATACATATATTATACATGAATTATATGATCTTGCATGTTAATGAAATATTCATAAGTGTAGAACCCATAGTTTCTTGTTTTTGATTTCTATTTACATTGATCGAGTAGCTTTTATATGTTTTGTAATTCATATTTTAGTAAAAAAATATATTAAATTTGTTTTATGGAGTTTCATACATGTTTCTCGACAAGTACAATCCATTTACCTGAAGTACACGATGTGTACATGGGGACAGATTCATGTAGTGAAGTGGTCTTCACTTCGTGTGTTGTTATACATCGTGTAGATATGGCACATGTCATGTACCATTTAAATATAGTTTTCAACCTGTAGTGATGATTTTTTAAGTGTACATATCCAGTGTTGCCTTTACATCTTGACCAGGGGGTACACGTAGTGAGTCATCCCACACTTAGCCTAAATTCATGCATTTGGCAGTTTTTCAAGGTTTATTATTTCCAAACATTTTATATCTTGACCCTAGACTCTCCATATCAATTTTTTAGTGTCACCCCTTCCAATAGATCGATCTGAATGAATTTGATCATTCGTAGCATCTGTGATACATCTCTTTCTGTAAATATTCTCGTTGATCTACTTTTTATATCCTCTTGGTTCTATCACCTATGTCCATTATGGTTATATCTATGTTTCTGTTTCAAAAAAATCATTATTGTATGTTTTTTTGATAGGTGATGATAAATATGGAATCTAATTTGAATAATCATCCCAGATTTGTATGCATTCCTATTCTCTTGTAATTTTTCATCAAAACCATTGAGGTAGGATGATTCAATCTCTACTCCTCTTAGTATAAATTATTGGAATACTTTTAATTGAATTAATTGTGATAAATTAATTTTGGCTATATTTTTGAACACTCGTTCGTAACATTCATGATTGATAGTTTTTGAAATATGGGAAATTTGGATAATGTTCTATGTGTTTTTGTTCTTCCTATTTAATTATTGATTTTAAAATGGGGATTTTTTTTGGAGTGTTGGAAAAAGAATTCAATTAGATGTTTTCAATAAAAAATAATTTCTTGTTAAAATAAATTGAAATTGTTTGGTCATTGGTTTTCAATAGTGGATTTGTTTTATTGAAGTGGTTTTTTTGAAATGGAAATATGTGGCATACATGGTGTTGGTGTGAGTTTATGCTCAACGATCCCAGAATAAGGGATGAGTACAATTTTCGTACACGGTATGTGACCCTAGATTATGGGTGGGTGTCAATGGGCGCAATTAGAATGTATAAGAGACTGCCCATCAGTATGGAACTCTCAAACGAAGTATTCATGTTTGAGTTTTTTTTGAACAATTAAATGGAAATGCTAAAGTAATAATCAGAATTCTGTTTACAATCCTAATTTAGTTATTTTTTGAAATATAACTTGCAGAAAAGTGGTATTATTTACTTTTTTTGTGCTTGGTTATAATTGGTTTTGGAACGTGTTATATTTTGTTATAAAATATTTTGTGAAATATTTTTTTTAAAAATTTTTATATAATGTTATAACTATTTTATCCTTGTAGTGTGAGAAAAGATGTTGTTGGTAAAACCTAATGAGTTATATATTCTTCCATTATTTAGAAGTTTTATTCTTTTCTAGATGCTACCTACTGAGACTTGGTAAAAGGTAATGTATTACACTTCTTTATAACCACTTCGGGATACTTTTGAGTACATGGATATGTTGGGGCATGGAGCTTCTAGATCATGGAGTCCCATTTCTTTCTTAGGTATTATTCATTTCCTTTCTTCTATTTACTTTGATGTTTCTTTCTCTTCCATTATAAAATACCTTGGTTGATTATTGTAAGGCTAATTATTTGATATGTCTTAGTTATTTTCATGCATCACATAGTGATCTATTTGTGGATGGATTGCCGTGTTGTTGTTTTTAGACATTAAGTTGTAAATAATCCGCCACATTATTTGAAATCCTTTGGAATTTATTTCCATAGTTTGTAATTTTGAGGATGTCACATAAGGATTAGTAATGACTCTTTTTACTCTTAATCCAATTGGAATTTTCAAGTCATTACAAATGGAATGTGCCTGTTAGGTCCTTTCCTTACAAGTAGTCATCAATATTTTTAGTATTTGAGATTGAATTCATTCTTTCTTATTACATTGTTTTGAATGATATAATGGAGTAGGATTATCGAAATATGAAATGTATATCATAAAAATATGTAGTTATCCCTTTTATTCTAAACTACATGCTACCAAGAAGGTGCATACATAAGTATATTGTGAGGGTTCTAGGATTTTGAAACCTCATTGTCATGGGTTAGCCAATGAGGCGAGCATGATAAAAATGAAAAATTAAAAATGAAAAATTACATAAATTGTATCAGTTTTTCATTATTCACTTTTTTTATGTGGATGAAATTAATTTATGATTAAAATGAAAAATGTACTAAAAACAATTTTTAGAAAAATAAGTTTTAATCCCAACTCTGATCTTATTTGAAAATTACATAAAACGAGGATCCCAATGAAATTAGTTATATTATTTTTAATTAAAGGTTACTTATTTTATATTGATATCAAATAAAAGTTATAAATAAAAAAATATAATGAAAACAAATGATAGTTTCATAAAAATATATATTATTTATCATTCATAGAATAATGAATCCGTTTATAAAAATAAAAAAATTTCACACTAAAATAATAGTTATATTATTATTTAAGAAATTAATATCATTTCTCTCATTTGAAAATTCTAAATATTTTAAAATATATTTTTATATAAAACCTTTTAAAGGGGAAAAATTAATAAAATAATCTTATTTCTTTTTTTATATATGAAATATTTTATATTATTATAAATAATATAACTATATAAAATATAAGTAATAAATATTAATAAACCCTAAAATTTACTTTCTACTATTGTTATATTGATATTTACATTTTCCCAAGTTTTAGAAATTTCATCACCACAATTATAAGTTGATCACAGTTAATATAGGATTATCATTTGAAAATAGTATTTCTGAAAACCCACATTATAAAAGGGGTTATCAAAACAAAATTTTCAAAATAGAAGAAGTTATAAAATGAGAATCAATAGAAATAACTATATATTGGTTCCCATACCGAATAAAAAATTTTGGATGTGAAAATACAAATATAGATAAAATTGTAATGTCCAAATAATGACAGAGAGTGTGTCATGATATTCCACCATTAAAATGAGGGAAGGGACAAGAAATTTCCCCACCCTTCCTTCTTTATGATAAAGGAGAGATCATGAACCTGGAGTCCTTCATTAAATAGGACCCAAAGTGAATACTATCACAAATACTGTATAATCAAACAAAAAATTAAAGGAATTACTATTTTTAATGAATACAGGATCAGAAGATAAGATAATTAAAATACCAAAAATAGCAAACATTTATATAAGGGAAGTCAAAATCTAACCCAATCCTGATTTAAACATAAACTATCACAAAGGTACAAAAAACTAAAAATATTATTACCAATTGAAATTACTAAGATGAAGAAAATCAAAAATATTGATTCTTGAGATAGTAATGTCTATCACGGTCCTCCAATCCCTAATGGAATCCTGATAATAGTTTTATCAATATAGGGTGAGTATAAAATGATACCTAGTAGGAAAACAGAATCCACCCATGTAAAAATGGGGGAACATACTAATTCCCTAGTGAGAGAACATTAGAACCTTAAAGAAAATACAACGGATTAATATCCTGCCCGCCGCACTAAAGAAGACTCCCCAAATAATTCATGTCCAATAAATTAATTGTATAATCACATCCACATTTGTGTACCCCACATCACTTTACCACTGGTAAACTGCTCATTCATAATGGCTAACATCATTATTCTAACAAAATTACTGAAAATGTCTCATTGACACAACCCACCATCACACACCTGGGCCTTAAACCACGCAAAAAACTCAATCGCATACACCTGTTCTATAACCATACAAAAAATCCCACCAGTTGAAACCTAGGACTCATTATGATTACATGTGGTAAAATAATATTTTCCCACAAACAACTATTCCCTTGGAAGATATCAAACATTCCTAAAGGATCATAGACTATAGTAAGCCACAATCCATTATAGACTACTCAGATTTTATTGAGTGGTATGAAACTAGGAGAGGGTGTGTGGAAGAAAGTCAGTAACCATCTAGCCATCCTCCCTCTCGGATATTGGAAATGAAACCATCCCCAGATAATGGTAGTGTTTACCACATGGTTCTCAAAAAGGGCGGCGTGTATATAGAAATCACGAGGGACTATAATATATACATATAGGTAAGAAAAAACTCATCCCAAACTTTGGTTTTCACACAAACAATCATCCCTCACATATCCACATTTGTTGATACACCTTTGGTTTTCATAAAAAAAACCATCCCACACATATCCAAATTTACTGATACACCTATATGCACAACCACACAAACATCCACAATAAAACTCAATCCTAGCCCCTTTTTTAACAAAATTCCATTCATAAATTATGGGGTCTAAATTATTTTTTCCCACACTAATAATGGTAAAAAAAGAACAACATATAAAACCATTCAAAAAAGGAAATGAGCATGATTAACACAACACACAACAACCTACCCACTTCGCTCTTTCGTACTACCATCATTGAACAAGGGAAGAGGGATCATGGTAATCGATTTCAATTTTAACCCTCATTCATGAATCAAAAGAGTAAAACCAACCTGCAGTCTAGCTGCACACCCCCTATCCTTAAACACACATTCACCACGTATAATAGTCCTTTTTAAATGTTAACTTGCTCAATCATACTCTCTTAAGTAAACCTGTTAGCCCTGCTACCCAAAACACCACAACTAACAGACCTAATAACATGAATTAATGACACAACCTAGTACTAAATCCCGATTCCCTACCAATGTCATGAAGCATTCCCATTTCACAACACGTTTGATGACCACAAAATTAACCAAAAGCATTCCCACTCCCTACTAGTTTTTCCATTACAAAATCAATCAGTATCTCAACCTGGGACTCTAACACACCTCTCGTACCACCCCACACACAATAACCACATCATCTACCATTAATCCACATCCCTACTACACACAAAAACCACAGATAGTCACAAAACCAAACATAACACTACACACAACCATAACTATCATATGAGATATATTTTTATTTGTTAAAAAAATTTATATAATCTAATTGGATAAATATGGGTGATCACACAATGGTTTTTATCTTGGGACATCCACTAAATTTAATCAGGTAAACGTGATTAGTTATATTATTATTTACAAAAATTATTTATATGAAGTCAATAAATGTTATAAATGGTCACCCATGTACAGAAAAATGACACCAAACACAATGATTTTCATGAATCCCAATAGCCACAAAAGATCACATCATTAGTATGGATAACAAATAAAATAGGTGATCATTGTCAATCCACTCGCAGACCATTATTTCTTAACTCGTGTTATGTTTTTATAATATTCCCTTATTATTTATTACTTGTTTTAAAAAGTATTCACCTATTATTCACACAGAATCATTCATACACCTACCCCATAGGATGTTGAATTATAGAAAGTTAGAAGATATCACTACTTAAAATAGATGGAAACCAAAAATCCTCTTTTCACTAAAACATGGGATCACGTGAGAAATAGAGAACTCTAATAAAATGACGATGGATTGGGGTTAGAAGTAGTGTAAAAATAGTCAAGAGAGGAATTATTTAGGAACATTGAGAGGTAAAAAAACACAATGGGAACGTATGACCATTTCATGAAGAGATAGATCATGTATTAATGAGAGAACATTTTCAATAACCATTAACATGGGATTGTGGTCAAGATCCCATGTTTTGAATATCTCAATTTCCCCGAAGCATTAGGGTATCAATGATATATATAATATATTTTTAAGAAAACATAAAAATTCCCCAACAAGGATTCAAAATCATTTTACATCAGATAAAATTTAAGAGGGTAAAACTGGGAAATCACGGGAAACAAGAAATTTGGAAAAGGGTGAGACACCATTTGGTGTGCCACCATGTGGGTGTCACACTGTCATGATTCCACTATTATCATAGCATTATTATAGTGCCACCGGTATGGTGTTACACCATTATGGAGTAACCATTCTTGTGGACCACCATTTCAACATGTGACTTTTTTGATGCCACAGTATCAGTCTGCCACCGTCACAGCGCAACCATTTTTCTGTTAACTATTTGGTCAAACTATTTTTTTCCAATCTATAGAAAAAAACTAATTCGACCTCCAAGAAAAACAAATGAATTGTATTTTATAAAGGATGTGACTAATGAAATATGGATTATTACATCAATTACCTCTCAAACTATTCTCATAACTGATAATTTAAAACAAAACCAAAAAAATAGGGGTGCAAACATAAACCCTGTAAGATATGTATCTTGGAAAAACCACCCAGGTTTGATCGAAAACTATAGATAAAACATTGACATCGAATAACTCATCCATGAAATATATCTCCTAAAAACTATGCAAACAACATGAACCCACTTCCCCTTATAACTACATAGACACCTATGGTAACAATTCCCACACATCTGGATTAGGGAGCTCCATCCTATTTGTTATGATACTATCGACCTTCAACAGAACTGACTCATGTAGATGGGTTTAATCACATCCACGTTAACATCTCTTGATTAGTTATTATTTCCTCCCCTGCCCACATGTCAATACGTTCCTCAAAAAATTTGTGATCAAGGGAACAATGCATCTGATAATGAACAAGGTCAATCATTACATCATAAAATGAATCAAAAAACTAATCCATAAAAACCAAACATAGAACAACTATGGATAATTCAAAGACATATGGGCCTCTCAAAACCATGTACTCTCTTAAAGGACACAATTCCTCTATAACACATAGACCAACCGAATGTTCTGTCCATGAAGCACCTTCTCCTCTCGGTCCTCAATTCATACTTGCCTCTCCATGAAGGTCGCATTATCCTCAATATCCAACTCTCCCCATCCAATGATGTGGGAGTCATCGTTTAGATTCCGATAGAGCTAAGATACATGGAAGATGCCATGGATGTTCTCCATATATGGTGGCTATGGATGTTGATATTCTACATTACCAACTAGTCCCAATACCTCAAAATGTCCAATAAACCTCATTAAAATATTTCTCCCTCGACCAATACTTCACTACCCATGACGTGGGGAAACCTAGAAGAATAAATGGTTCCAAACCATTAAATCAACATGCCTCCTTATTTTATCAACATGAGATTTATTTTGTCCATATTCTACCTTCAACCTCTCATAGATAAGTTGCAACTTCTCTTTCATACATTGCACTATGTCCAGACCATGAATAGCTACCTCCCCAGCTTCTATACAATACAATGGTGAATGACAGAACCTCATATATATATATATATTCCAATGTTGCCATACTGATTGATATTTGATAGCTATTATTTTATAATATTCTATGAAAAAATGTCACACCCATGACCAACTAAATTCTATATAATGTCTGTAACATTCCCTCCAACATCTAAATGGTCATCTCTATATATCCATCTGTCAGAGGGTAGAAAGTAGTGTTGAGGTGTAATTGGGTGCCGAAGTCATACTGCAATCCCATCCAAACTCGAAATGTAAAATGTGTACCTCAATAAAATAAAATGGATCATCCCACTCAGTGAATCTTCATAACTTCATCCTCATACCATTGTACTATGATATTCATCGCGCTCAACACCATGATTGAAAAAATATTTTTCGACTTCATCAACTGGTCCACTACTACCCATGGATAATATCGTCCTCCATATATCCTATGTATCCTAGTGATAAAATCCATTTATAAATCATCCCACATCCATTCCAGAACATCAATGGGCTACAAGAAACTTCCCATAATATGGTGCTTAGTCTCCCCCTACATTAACAGTAGGGAACATTAATGAAAACTCTCCCACTTCAATATTCACCTCAATCCGTCAAAATTATTCCCTCAAGCCTCTGTGAATTTTAGAAACATCTAGAGGAACCACTCTGGGTTTTATACATAACTCATGGAGAACAACATCAATCACTTCCACTAGGAAAAACTCATTACCACAAAATAGTTTCTGATTCCAAAAATTCTTCTGACCATCCCTTATGATTATCACCAAAGACAATGTGATCACACACAAAATCTGTCTATGAGTCTCCCCACTGAGAATCCTCAAACTAACATACCAAATAATACTATACTATCATCATATATAAACATCCTATTCCACCATCGACTCTTGTATCCAGAAAAAAATTAGCCAACTCCTCCATTCCCTTTCAAGAATTTGAGTGTTTTAGAACCAGTTTTTTTACTTCCTTTTTAATACATAATCCCCCATGATTCACTTTGTTGAGGTTAATAGATATCAATGTAGTAGTCTTAAATAAGATCCATCCACCTTTGTTACCACTTGTTCATGTGTCGCTGAGAGAAGATATACCTCAAGCTGCTCTGATCTTTGATGACCACAATGTGCTCCCCAATGAGGGAATCTCTCTTCATCATCATCATGATCATGACTACTACAAGCTCTAGATCATGGGTGGAATTGTTAAGTTCATGTGGAAATAAATTCCTAGACCCATAAGAGATTACTCCCCTCTACATCAACACCACGCATTCCAATCCTAGATCAGAAGCATCACAGAACACTAGAAACATCACCCCTTCTTCCAAAAAAGTGACCATTAGAGAACAAACTAGCTCCCCTTTTAGGTAACTAATATCCTCATGACACTACTCACTCCACATGAAGGAATGGTCTTTTCTATTTAGAGTTATCAATAGATCTATAACTGAAGATAAATTGTCTACATACCACCATTAATAGACCACTAGACCCATGAAGCTTTGAACCAATACCACATTCTTGGGTGATTCCTTAGAAACAACCACCATGATCATTGATGGGTCCACTATTATCCCTTTCTTAGACACCACATTTCCTAGGAAGTGATCCTCTTGCATCATGATGTTTCACATGGGCAATTTCCCATAGTGCTGGCTATGCCAGAGGACCTCCAATACTATCCTGAGGTGCTAAAATATCTCATCCTTTGACATTGAGTAATCAAAATATCAATGATGATCATGATGAAAAGCAGGTCTAGGAACTTGTTTGATACATATTTCACGAGCCCCATATACATGGCTAGTACATTTTTAACACTGAACAACATGATCACAAACTAATAGTGCCTACACCTTCATCTAAAAGCATTCATCAAGATGTCAATGTGATTCACCATCAACTTCTGATACACATACCGCTGATCGATATTTGACAATCGACATTCTCCCCATAACTAGTCAAAAATTTCATAAATTCTCTATAGAGGGTAACAATTCATGATGGTTACCTAATTCAGTCTACGGTAGTCAAGTACCAACCAAATCCCACCATCTACATTCTTCGTCAGCAAGATTGGAACACCCCACGATGACACATATGTCTGGATAAAACAATTTTTCATTCAGTCACCATCCTAAATCAGCAACTCTAATAACTCTGAAGGTTCCATCTGATAGGGAGACAATGAAATTGGATGGGAACCAGGTTGAAAGTATATTACAAACTCAACATCATGTCTATGGGGTAGAGTAACATCTTATTTTGGTAAAACATCTAGGAACTCCCGAAAAACCCCAGTAATCAACACCATCTATGTGTCTGGTGATCCCTCTGACAGATCAACCAACAATGAATGGAAGGGCTCACTCACCGAATTCCCACATGACGACTACGATATTCAAAAATAGATACTTGTTGTCCATAATTATCTAAAAACATGAATCATCTCATGAACATGCCGATAATGGAATTCATATAGAACAACCAATCCACACTAGGGATGAAATTTTATGGCTGAATCTATAGTAGAAGAGGATCCCCACTGACTGATACAATCCCAAAATATTTTTACCTTCCCAGAATACATCCATGAAACTAGTATCAACTCCAACTGGTGTGGTCAACACCAGGGGAAAAAATACTCTCTCTACATCTAGCCTCGATGAATTTTCTATACTAGGTGCAAAAAAGTTGTTTGAAGCACCTGAATCCAAAAAATAAAATGAAATAGTACTAAACAAACTGATCATACCTCGAACCACCTCTAGCCTTGCTGGATCTGCTACCTCGGCGGGGTGAAACTACCCACATCCATCTCCTCTACCACTCTACTATTGAATAACTACCAGGCTATCCCCAGTCAACGTTGTCATGACCCGTCCTCAGGCCCGTGCCATGACTACCCCTAGCCCGCCTTCCATCGACAAGGGGATGACGACTTGCACCAAAGGTGTAAATCCCGATAAAACGGGAAGATATTACCTTTATGAAACAAAAAAACGCACAAACTAAGAGAACAAGCAGAATAAAACACTATGAAATGCAGTATTAGGTATGATGAAAGTACAAAGCGGCCAGAAATACAAACCCAATAGAATGTACCGCTACAACAGAAAGGAAGTACAACTAAAAAGACAACCACTGAAATGTGAATGAGCTCCTGGATTGTCCTCTGGGTTCCTACCTTAAGTTTAGTTACAGATGGACACCTCTGCTCTCCACATCCGTATGTCACCTCTGGGTACCATCTCGTCGTGAATTCCACCTCCGGGTACCGTCCATCTCCACAAGCCTCAACCACGATCAGTGTTGTCCGTCATCTTAATCCAACACAACGAGGTGCTGGCATAGCCAGTTTAGAGGTGAGTATAAAGATACTAAGTAGGGACCCTGATACCCTCAATGTCTCACTAAATCCAACAAGGATATACCATAAAGAAATATCTCAATAGAGAACAATTACTTAGGTATATTCTCATACATATACCTAAGTTATCAAGTATCTCATCTCAATCATGATGAAAAACACAAACGTCGTTGACTCAGCTCAAAGTAGGATTTTCATTAATCATATCGAAATAAAAACTGCTGAAGTGCTCCTCCTCTATCGAGTACAGTCATCCTGTCGCAACTCCGAGGAGCTGCTCACTAACCATAGACTGATGAGGTACTCCTCCTATCGAGTACTGCGGGTCTGCTGCCAAATATCGGGCACTCCGTCCACTGAGGGGCTGCCGCCAAATACCGGGCGCTCTCCCTAATAGCCTATAGAGGCACTCCAACGGTCGAGTATCGTGGGTCTGCTGCCAACTACCAGGCGCTCCGTCCGCCGTGGGTCTGCCGCCAAATACCGGTCGCTTCGTCCACTGTTCTAATCGAATCACTCCGAGTCGAATCGGTCAAGCAGTCATCAAGTCTACAGCTACTAGGTCTTCGTACTCCATACACTCATCTCCAAGAGGGTATTCTCCATTATCCACTGGTCGATACATTCAAGAGTCACATAATCGCACGTGGAAGTATCTCAAAGGACTGCCTCGTCACAAGGGTCTCAACGCAACAAACGGCGTGTCATCAGATGGCCATTCTGTGAGTTATTAGTTTTTCCGTTCCAGGGGTCCGGTTTGTTTTAATGCTAAAACCAACACGACCATACTCATATATTATCCAAATCACATGTAGAGTATTCCAAAATAACTGTCTCATCATGAGTAATCCAACGTAGTCAATGGAATGTCAACCGGACGTCTAATCCTCAAGTTATATGTGTTTCCGCTCTGAGGGCCCGGTTGGTTTCGAGTTCGTCCCAACCTAGCCGTACCCAAACTTCTCCAAAACCTTGAGTGTAATATACCAAAATAAGAGTCTCGATCAAAGTAATCCTATTCAACTAACAGTGCGTCGATCAGAGATCCATAGCTCATGATATGTCTGTTTAACTGAAAACGACCTGAAAATAGGGGTTCTAGGCCCGGTCCGACCCGGCCCAACACCCCCTTGGTCGTCCCGAACCTGGTTGAACCAACTCGGGTTTGGGTCCGGCTCGGTTCGGTGCAGCGCGGGCCGGCCCAATGCTGGCGGCCAGTACCGGTGGTTGTTTGTGGCTCGGCAGGTTTGTTGATTGTGTTGCGCCGAGCGGGGGCACAACCGCCCGTTGATTGTTACCAGCCGCCCCCGCTAGCACCGCCCCGCCTCCCGGATCGCACGCGGCCGCGGGGTCCCTCGCACTACATCCGCGGCTGTTGCTGCATTAGGTTTCCTCTTACGGCGCATCGTCACTGCCAGACACTGGCGCTGCCGTGTCAGAGTGGCACACCGACAGCGGCTTCCGCGGACCACCAGACGCAGTCTGGTTGTCTGATTTTCCCGACTCTTGCGCCTATGGATCTCCCAGGACCCGTTATTCATGGTGACAGCTTCCAAACGCTGTTATGGTCCCGTTTCATCATCAACCGTCAATCCGCACATCGACAAACAATCTATGGAGGGTCGTCGGGCCGCGTTTGTTCAGCTCCCACCATCCGTGTTAGTCGATATCAATAGGTCAGACAAAAATTATGTTCAATGACAAACGAGGTAAAATTTTAATCAATTAATTTTGACCTTAATTCCCAAAAATTCCCCAGAAAACAATTATTCCCAACTTGAAAATAAAATCATTCATGGATCAACTTGATAATTAGTTGATCCGCGTTCTTTGTTTTAGAAGGGACGAATCATGGGAATAAGAACATACTCAAATTAAACCCCTACCTCTATAATTGATGTTATATGTCGGGCGTCGCGAAATAAGGCATCGCGGGGTGAGGTTTCGTAGACGACATCAGTGTGCATCATCGTTCATTGTCAGAGGGAATCTCTCTTCTTCTTCACAAAAGACTTCTCTCAAAATAATTCAAGAAATTCACCAATGTTTTTTCACAAACCAAAATATCCAACTAAAAATAATATCTCATGATATTATTTTTATTCACATACAAAATATTTTAAAATTCAAAATCAAACCTCTTAATTAATTAAATTAAGTGACTCATCTCATTAATTAGGGCATTTTGGAAAGAATTTAAGAGGGAGAGAGGAGGAGGTGAGAGGTCTCACAATTGGGAGAGTTGTCACCATTAACATGGGAGTTTAATGGGGGAGTTTAAAGAGGGTTAAGGAGTTTAGTGCGACGTGGAAGGTTTGGCATGGTGTGGTCCCCACCATTATATTATCCACACATGGAATGTTAGGAGGGAGTGGGACCCACCAACAACTTCTCATCGGATGTAGTATCCTCCTTAGATATAGAGTAAAATTGTACAACAATTTTATTTACTTCATTAATTAAACCCCAATAAATAACATCTCCCCCCACACAAACGTGATTATGGTAAAGGTTCACGTAAGAAATTACCGACATTTCGAATTTATCAGTTCCCTTAGATTTAAATTCTGAGCACCGGTTCAATAGATAGAAAAACCTGCTCATTCGTTTACTGAACGTACCCGAGATGAACTTCAGAAATTGATTCTGGGCACACCGGGCCTCAGAATGAAGTGTCTTCAGAAGAAAGAGGCTCGTAAAAATCTAAAGAAATTAAGAAAAAAATATTCCATGAAATGTCAGGGTCATTACATTACTCCCACCTCAGTTATTTACGTTCCTGTAAAGCTACAACACAAAATAGGGAAACTAAAGGACGTACCTAGCATGAATCTGAGCCTCCCGCTCCCATGTTCTCTCATGGAGGTTCTTGTGCTTCTAGAGAAAGTGCAAAATAAGAATCGACCGTACTTGTAGGACCTACTCCTATAGATCATCAACCTCTATTAGACCCTCATTAAAGTCTCCCTATCATCAATTTCTAGCTCTCTATGGTCGATGATGATGGATAATTCATGCACACATCGTCTCAGCTGAGATATGTGGGTGACTTCATGCACCAGGTGCATCTGAGGAAGAAAGGCCAGGCAGTAAACCACCTCGCATACCCTGCTAAGGACCTAGAAGCGTCCGATGATCCTCAGAGATAACTTGCCACTTCGGCCACATCTTCGTAGACCTCGTCGAGGTGAGACACATATATAGACGTGGTCTCCATCCTTGATCTCTAGAGGCCTCCGTTCCCTGTTTGCAACTAAAAACTGAAAATTGTTGCTACCACGATGGTAAGGTTGGCAGACTCATTAGTGATCTGTCGCACCATTATATGCAACATTTTATCCTGTGATGCCTGGGTTTCCCTTTTCGCCGACCAAGGGAAAACCATATCCCAATGTTGTAGATAAACCACAACTTTGTTTCCTAATACACTTAATATTTGTATGAACTGTGGTTGCCCAGTCCTTATCCAAACTAACGTCGTAAGGCTTTGACGATGCCACCAAGAGGTTCCAACAGAATCTCTCACCTAAAGGGTAACATCGCATCGTTAGTGTAAGTGAGATTATCGAGTCTCATCCCAACGGTATCTCCAAATGTGAGGGTCAAGTCAATGGATTAAATGAAAACTCTTGGTCTGGGAAAAGATTCATGGAAGGAATGGATGATTCTCATGAATGTCTATTGTTACAGTAGCTAGTAGTAGAAACAGACCATTCCTTGAATAATTTATAGAGCCCATGGGTCACACTCCTTGACCGAATTCAACTACTCCCTTCCCCTTCCCTACTGATCCCTGAGCCTGGCAGGAACTACCATGGCGGGTGGTTGTAATGTGTCGAAATATACACGACCTCATGCTTCTCTCCCAACACTGCTTCCACGTCAGCTGCTCTGCAGATTCATCTATCCTTAACAATTATTCTTCTTAAAACATTTTAAATTCCCTAGTCTTTGAGACTGGCTCTCGTTTCCTACATTACCACTACTAACCTTCACTAGTTGTATCCACTCAGCCAAAGAATTCTCAACCACAAAGGTCCTCTCTAGCACCCTAACATACATAGGAATGCATAGAGAAAAAAGTGATGGCTTAGATATCCTTTAAACACACCTCGATCAGAGGTCCGAGCTCTAAAGCACTGGTTAAATCCTAGTCATCAAGTACGAGGAATGATCGTACGGCTCGATGATTACTCAGCTACTGACATGTCGTCCTCTCAAAGCTGTATAAGCTCTAGAAATCTCTCAGCCACCTCCTCAAGCCAGTCCTCAGCTGCATATGAGTCAGGCTCAACTCGAAACCTGAGGGGTATCTAATGCAGAAACACGTGTAAGGAACTATGCCTTCATGTTTCCTCTACCAGTACCGCCGGTTGAAACGGATGACCAACATGTAGTGATATATCTTGCACACTACCCGAAGGTACTATCTCAGGAATCGGTCCATGTACCAAAGTACCATCACTATGCCGACCATCCTCATGGTCACTCACTGGGAAATCCTAGTAGATAAGATCACCATCTACTCAACTAGTGTATAAACTACATGTAGAACACTAGCAATCGCCTCCAGCCAGTCCTCTGTTGTCTGGAAATATGTCTCGCCTCGTAATCTCGGAGGCCTCTGCTGCTAGTACTAGTGAAACACGCTCTGTTAGCGTTCACCGTCCGCTACTACAGTTTGTGGTATCTACTTCCAAATGGGTGGTGGTGCTGTTGTTACACCACCTGATGGTGCCAACATAGAAAGAGGCTCTGCATCGGACCTCGTCACTCAGTGGGCTGTCATCGGGTACTCCCTTGGAACTCCAACTGACTATTTTCATGGAGATATCCTGAACAGATGTGACATGGTCAAAGGATTATTCCTGGTGAGATGACCTGGTTTGAGATGACTTAAATAAAACTTTTCAAAACACACACGCATTCAGTGTTTTCGTGCATTGAGTCGGAAATCTGAAGTCAGCATCCTGGTGTATGGATACGTCGGCCGCCGCACCAACACTGGACTCCGTAAACTGAAAACCACACTCGATACCATTAACACTATTGCTTCTCAGAAAGGGTATATCAGAGTTATATGATCCATGGTAGAACTGACTCCTCTGATACCAATTTGTCACAACCCTTCCTCGGGCTAATGTCGTGACTACCCCAATCTCGCCTTCCATAGGCCAGGGGCTGGAGACTAGTACCAATGGCGCAAATCCTGATTAAAAGGCAAGGCATCACCTTTATGAAATTTAAACACACACATACTCAGATAACTAGTGGAAACAAACACTAATTAAAGCAGTCACATGTACGCTAAAAGTACATAGGGGACGAAAATACAAGCCCAACAGAAGGTACACCTACAACAGAAAGAAAGTACAACTAAAAGGAAAACAGGTGAAAGGGGAAGCACTTCTTGGATCGCCCTCCGGGTTCCTAACTGAAGGGTATGTACAGATGGCCACCTCTTCTCTCCACGTCCATCTGCCACCTCTGGGTACAATCTCGTCGTGAAGACCACCTCCGGGTACTTTCTCGTCATGAATTCCACCTCCAGGTACCGTACAAATCTATAAGCCTCAACCACAATCAGTAATGTATGTCATCTACATCCAACACAACGAGATGTTGGAATAGCCCATGCAGGGGTGAGTATAACGATACTCAGTAGGGACCCCAAGACCATCAAGTTTTCACTAAATCCAACAAAGATAAACCACAAAAAATGATCTCAACAGATAACCTTTACTTAGATATATGCTCATACATATACATATGTTATCATGTAACCCATCTCAATCATGAGAAAAAGCACAATGGTCGTCCACTCAGCTCAAACAAGGATTTTTGTTTATGATAACAAAACCACAACTATTGAAGAGTTCCTCCTATGTCGAGTATAGTGGTCCTATCGCGACTCTGAGGTGCTGCTCACTAACCATAGACAGCTAAGGTACATCTCCTATCGAGTAGCCCGGGTCTGCTGCCAAATATCGGGCGCTGTATCCGCTAAGGGTCTGCCGCCAAATATCGGGCACTCTCCCTAATAGACCACAGAGGTAATCCTCATGTTGAGTATTGGGGGTCTGATTCCAACTATCGAGAGCTCCGTATGCCGTGGGTCTGCTGCCAAATATCGGGCGCTCCATCCACAGGGCTAATCGAATCACTCTGACTTGAATCGGTCATGTATTAGTCAGGTCTACAGCTACTAGGTCTCTACAATCCATACACTTGTCTCCAAGAGGGTCTGCTCCACGAGGTATTGGTCGATACTTCCAAGTGTCACGTAATCTCACGTGGAGATATCTCAGAGGACTTCTTCATCACAGGGGTCTCAACACAATAGACGGCTCTTCAGTCGGACACCCGGTCTGTGAGTTACTAGCTTTTTCGTTAGAGGGCCTGGATGGTTTTTATGATAAAACAAACTGGACCATACTCAAATATCATCCGAATCCCACGTAGAGTATACAAAAAGAACCATCTCATCAAGTGTAATCCAAAATAGATAATTACATGTCAACCCGATGTCTGGTCCTCATGTTATAAGCATTTCCGCTCTGAGGGTCCGGTTGGTTTCGAGTTAGAACCAATGATTCCATACCCAAAATTTTCCCAAACCATTAGTATAATATTCCAAAATGACCGTCTCGATGAAAGGAGTCTTAAGAAACTTACGGTGCATTGATCGGAGGTCCGTAGCTCATGATATGTCTGTTTAACTGAAAATGTCCCGAAAATAGGGGGTCTGGGCCTGGTCCGACCCGACTCAACACCCCCTGGGTCGGCCCAAACTGGGTTGACCTGACTTTATTCGGGTTCCTGCACGGTTGGGTGCGGCCCGGCTCGGCCGGCGCTACCCGGCCCGACCGGCGCGGCGTGGCCCGGCGCTGGGGACCCGGCCTGGTGGCTGGTTGCGGCTCGACAGCTCTGCCGGGAGCGTTGTGATGAGTGGGTGGCGCAACCCCCCCATTGATTGTTACCGGAAGTGCCCACTGGCGCTGCCCCGCCTCGCGGATCCCGCGTGACCGCGGGGTCCATCGCACTATTGCCACAGCTGTTGCCGCAACGGGTTCCCTACGGCGGTGCGCCCCCACCGCCGGACGTCGGCGCTGCCGTGCCGAAGCGTCTCGCCGACCCCAGCTTCCGCAGACCACTGAACATGCTCCAGTGGTCTGATTTTCCCACTTCTTGGGCCTTTGGCTCTCCCGCGATCCGTTCTTCACTACGATGTCTTCTAAACGCCATTGCAGTCCCGTTTAATCGTTGCCCATCAATTCGCACACAGACAAACAATGTGCTGAGGGTCATCAGGCCATGTTTGTTCGCCCTGCGCCCTCTACGTTAGTCGATAGAAATAGGTTGGAAAACAATTATGTTCAATGAAAAACGGGGTACAATTTTAATGAATTAAAATTGAACTTAATTCCCAACAATTCCCCTACAAACAATTATTCCTTACCCGCAAATAAAATCATTCGCGGATCAATTTGATAATGAGTCGATCTGCATTTTTTGCTTTCGAAGGGAAGAATTATGGGAATATAAACATAATCAAATTAAACCCCTACTTCAATAATTGACATCATACGTTGGGCGTCGCAGAAGACGGTGTTGCGGGATGAGGTTTTGTAGACGACATCAGTGTGTATCGTCATTCTTCGTCTGAGTTAAGTTCTATTCTTCTTCACCCAAGAGTTCTCTCAAAAGAATTCAATAACTTCACCAATTTTTATCCACAAACCAAATGCTCCAACTCAAAATAATATCTCATGATATTATTTTTATTCACATCCCAATGATTTTAAAATTCAAAATCAAACCACTTAATAAATTAAATAAAGTGACTCATCTCAATATTTAGGGCATGTTGGAAAGAATTTAAGAGGGATAGAGGGGGATGTGAGAGGTCTCATAAATGGGAGAGTTTTCAACATTAACATGGGCGTTTAATGGGGGAGTTTAAAGAGGGTTAAGGTGTTTTTGGGGAGGTGGAAGGATGGGGCTCGTGTGGGCCCCAACATTCAATTATCAACACAAGGGAAGTTGGGTGAGTGTGGGAACCACCAACACTTTCCCATGTGAGGTAATAACCTCCTTAAATATAGAATAAAATTGTAAAACAATTTTATTTACTTCTTTAATTAATCCCCAATAAATAAAATCTTCCCCCGTACAAACACGACTACGGTAAAGGTTCTCTTATGAAACTACCACCGTTGGATGTTCATCGGTGCCCTCAGATTTAAATTCTGAGCACTGGTTCAAAAGATAGAAAAACTCGCTCGTTCATTTACTGAATGTACCTGAGATGATCTTCAGAAATTGATTCCGGGACACCGGTCCTTGGAATCAAGTGTCGTCAGAAGCCATAGACTTGTAAAAATACAAAAAATTAAAAACCAATTCCTTGAAATTTCTGGATCTTTAGAGACGTACCCAAGGAGCCGTCTGAGGTCGGATTCCTTTAACACCGTCTGTAACACCCCATGATTCCACGGTACGATTCCCATTGAAGAATACGGTAGCGTGTGTGGTATGAAACATTGAAATTCTAACACACTACAACCAATCAAAGTAGCTGTTATGAATAGTAATACATACTTTTTAAAATTTTATACAATTTATCTTTCAAAATTGAATTCATTTTTAGATTTGGAATATCTAAATTAGATTAGGGTGAATTTTTGGTACTTTTCTGATAACTTTTATATTTTTATGATAAGTGAAAATTACTAAATTTTAAATAAAAACAAATTTTTTTAATCAAAATAATTTATAGTGATAAATTATGAATATGAGTGTTTTTAAAGTATATTTATAATATATTATTACCATTTAGTACAATTTTGGTCATTGGACATAATTTCAAAATTAAACCGGACATAAACAATTGTCAATCTTTTGATAGTTATTATATCTTAAAAACACTCTTTTTTTTATAGTGGGAATTAATTTTACATTAATTTCTGCCACTTCTGTGTTTTGAAATTGAAAAAATGGATTCCATGTTTGGAATCATGATTTTAAAATTTTTTAAATAGGTAAATTTTATTTTTAGACATTTTGAATAATTACTTCGGTAAATATATTATTTACCATGGTTAATAGGTAAATCTGGAAAATAAGGGTTAAAAATAAAATTATAACAATAATAAATTACCCCAAAACATGTCCTAACATTATTGGTGGATACTTGTCCGACCATGGGAAGATTTTAGTCGTTTTTGGGACCCCATGTAGCCACTTTTAGGTGATAGGGACACTTTATATTAATTAAGTTAATGTAAGTACAAAAATGGCATAAGAATATATCTTGTAGGAAAAATTTTTTTACATACAGTCATATATGTTATATTTTAGATTATAAATATTAATTAGACAGACAAAAAGATTTCTTACATAATTACATTTTATTTATAATTTTTGTACATTGAAAAAGTAAGAATATATATCACAAAATAATGATGCAGTATTTTCCGTAATAATGAAAGAATCAAATAATTGGAATTATAAATGTTAAAAAAAATATTATTTTAAAGTTTTGATGACATAAACGAATTTTATTGATTAATATGACATGTTAGAATTTCCTAAATGAATTTGGTTGGAATTATTAATGTTGTTTAGACTTTAAAAAAAATCAATTATTTAGTAGTGTCAAAATTGACATAAATGAGTTTTTAAAACAAATATTATATTATTAATTTATATTATATTCCTAAAAATCTATTGTTCTGCCAAAGGACTTATATAATTATTGTTGTGTCATTAAATTGCCACTTTGTTGTCTCTTGGATGTATATAGTATGTTTATTAACTATATAATTTAAAAATACAATGTGACATGGTAAGTGTCAAACTGATTTACTATGAGTTAAAACTAAAAGATAAGGTTAATATAATAACCCAAACCAGTCTAAAATCTATTGGATTAAAATATATCGACAATACCCACCTTATACATTTAATAATTTACTTTGGAGCCATAATAAACCGAATATTAGTTTATTATAAATTAATACATTAATTTTTTTCTAAAGAGCCCCTCCTCCCACTTATAAAACCACCCAACTTCTAACCAATTATTCACACCTTCAATGAATTTTGGTTCGGCCAACCCCAGCCCAAATACCCTCTCAACAATACTCACATCAACATATAGGCCTTATATTTATCATAAATCCAACCTAGGACCCATTTTGACCAAATCAAAATGTATAACTCGAAGAAGAGATAATGTTTTCACCACCGTTTTTCAAGTTCATTTCTTCTTCAACTTCATCTTATTTTTTTTACAATTATAAAATAATAACTCTAGTATATTCTATATACTGTGATGTTATTATAAATATGTAACATCCATATTCATTATTCTATACATCCCTTTAATGACATGTCACCATACGTGCCTACATACGACATACGGTCTCCACGTCGTGGTGTAATTGTTATTCAATATATTATTATTTAGATGGGTATAATAATGATTTATATTCATTTAAATAATAAATATAACATGATAAATATTCTTTATATATTATATACCATCAAATTATTATATTAATATCATAATAATGATATTTTCGCTCGTGCGTACGTACGGATTGCCATCTCCACGATGCGATGAGATTAATTTCCAAGTACACGATTAGTCGACGATTATAAAAATATATATTACTAATAAGTTTGTAATATATGGAATAATAATGATACTGGTGATATTTATATTTATATATATATATCTATTTATGCACTTACATATATCTTATTCACTTACTTCCGTTCAATACTTTATGAAAACGGAAACAACATTTATGCGTACGTACAGACTACTGTCTCCATAAACGGTGTTCTCCATTTCATATATAATTCTATTATAAATTTTTATATTATAAATATATATGATAAATAAATCATGTTATATATTCTGGAAGTATTTAAATCATGATCTATGTGATACAATCAAGAGTAACCAGTTAAAACACGTACAATAATGAAAGCGATTAATACTCAAAATATTAATATAACATGGAAATTATTATTAAATGGGTAGTATAAAGTCATAAATGAATAATGTCTGATATCATAAATATTAATATGGTTCTGGTATAATTTAATAACATACAATATTCTTCATACAGGATGCTAAACATACCCTCGACTAAAGGAAAGTGTCAGCCAAGGGGTTTTCATCTCACTCCTTATTCCTGTGAGATTCATGCCATATTGCCTCTATTAAATTTTTTGTGGTGTATGTACTGCCCATAATTGTATTATTTGTGTAATAAAATTTAATTTATGTGTATTTACATTTTCATTTTATGATACCTCTTTCATGGGTCGTATGTTTCGTAAGTTACAAAATTGGTAAGGATTAATTTCACAATATCTTTATTATCTGAGGTTGTTTTTATGTAAGCATATACTATGACATATTTATTATCCATGTACATGTTTTATGAAAGAGTTTTAAAATTTATTATATTAAGGGATTATTTAGTAAAACATCATTTAAAATGTTTTAAATATTTATTCTTCTAAATCTTTCTCATTAATGTCCATGTCTTCAAAATGGTTTTTATGTATTTATTTATATAGAAATGAATATTTTTTAAATGTTAATTCCATTCAAAAGTTTCAAATTGGTATTGGACACTTCGACTAAAAAATTACATTAAATGTCTTCTTTTCCAAATTGTGTGACTTTTAAATGTTTTCATTAAAAATGGGTATTTCTCTCAAAGAGTATTACAAATCATTTTCATCCACGTCAAAATCCTTTAATGGATTTTAAACTTGTTTTGATGTTGATTTATCATGATATAAATCTTCCATATTGTTTTGAAGGTTTTGTGATATGTTTGACTGTGGATGTGTTTTTTTATACCATTCATGTTTTATGGGTAAAGTATTGACATTTCTTATACTTTTTTTAATATGAATGTTTATGTTATGTTTATACCTTTTCATATGGGGAATGCATTGGACATAGTAAGTGACGGGTGGAGCCCGCTATAGCTCCTCGATGAATCGGTAGGTCTCATGAGACAAACTAGTGTCTTGGAACGAGGCCTTGAAAAAATCTTATCTGTAGTCTTGGAATGAGGCCTTGGCTACGTGGTTATCTATGTTTTTTTCCCTGGAATCCAAGAAATGTATTGTGATTGATATGAGGGGTTAAGCCAAGGGAATAATGGTTTTCAGAACGGATTTATTATGTTGTTTTGTATGTTATAAAGTGTAATGTAACATTCATATATGTAATCTATTTTCCAAGAAATCTAAACTGATTGGCCTTTCGGGACTTGATTCCTTGTAATCATGCCAATGTATTAAATTATTGCACTGACTCTGTATAACTGGGGTCGGGGCATTACAGTTGGTATCAGAGGAAGTTTAGCAATAACCTTTGAAACTAGATTTAGATAAATTGTGATTAGTGCACATTACCCCAAGATTGGCTTTGAGGATTAGTATAGAAGAACTTTCTAGAATTTTTGTAATGTAGAGATTTTTTGAGTTTTCCATGAAAATAAATACATGTCTGTATATGAGAAGGAAGAGGCGGCTCTGGCATAGATGTACCTAAGGGTAAATCCAAAAAAACCTCTTTGAGCTAGACTCGAACGGGAATGGGTGCACGACAACGGGCCTTGCTGAACTCTTGGCTATGACACTCCTAGGGGATATGCTTAGGATAATTATAATTTTCTTTACAAACTACTATGAAGGGTTTATGAGTATATATCTCCTCAAGAAAACATTTTTATGATTATGGATTATATACATAAACTATTTAATTTATGATTAAGTGTTTTACAAGTTTGGGATTAGGTATTTCTAATCATAAACTAATCTAGTGTATGCCATTGTTTAGAAATGGAGCCTAGTAGAAGGAATGAGAACTCAAGAAATACGCATGATCCAAAGAATAAGAAGGATCATATCATTCATAGTATTAAGCCATCATTTAGAAGGAAAATAGTCTCCCACGTAATATCATCATATGATGAAATAGTATCATGTGTTGATAAGATATGTAAAGAGTTCACTGAGTCCTAAGGGTTCAATGGGAAGCAAGAGAAGAAATGGATGGAAGAGAGAAAGATGGATAAAGGGAAGAGGGAAAATAAGAATTTTCCGATATGTTATAAATATGGGATGAAACACCCTGGAAATTTCCAGAAACGAATGGGAGTTTGTTATAAGTGTGGATAAAAAGGACACCATGTACATGACTACAAGGGTAAGAATTTTTTTTCAAACGTACAATGCTTCATCTGCAAGAATTTGGGACACTACGCAAACCAATGTCCAAATCATCAGAGTATGCACCAAATGATGCCATTGGATAATAATCAAGTTATGATACTACCTCAAATGAAGAGGAATGACTAGTGTTCTTATATTGTTATTATAGAATAATTTTATTTGAGTGTTGTATCAACAGTATACAAGTTACATGATTTATGGAGATAAATAATGATTGTACTGCAGTACTATTTTACTGAGGATTTGAGATTATATGGTGCAGAAACCTTCATACCTACCACTCTATATTTTAAATAGAGGACTCATTAATCCATTTTTCGATGTGGGATTTCAACTATGATATTTTGAAATGTCAACCCAAAGTTTCCAATACCGAGCATAAATTGTGAGGACCTCATTTATTGAAGGAGGGTAGTATGTAACACCCCATGCTTCCATGGTACGATTCCCATTGAATAATACAGTAGCGTGTGTGGTACGGAACTTCGAGATTCAAACACACCGCGACCAATCAAAGTAGCCGTTATGAATAGTAATACCTACTTTTTAGAATTTTATACATTTTATATTTCAAAATGGACTACATTTTTGGATTTGGAATATCAAAATTAGCATAGGGTGAAATTTTGGTACTTTTTTGATAAATATTATATTTTGATGAATAGTGACATCTAATAAATTTTAATCGAATTTTTTTAATCGAAATAATAAATAGTGATAAATTTTGAATTTGAGTATTTTTAAAGTATATTTAGAGTATATTTTTACCATTTAATACAATGTTTGTCATTGGACATAATTTCACAATTAAACCAGACATAAAAAAGTGTCAATCATTTGATAGTTATTATATCTTAAAAACACGCTTTTTGTTTTGACAACTAGAATTAATTTTAAATTAATTTCTACCACTTCTGTGTTTTGAATTTGAAAAAATTGATTCCATATTTGTAATCAGGATGTCCAGATTGTGTAAATAGGGAACTGTTATTTTTAGACATTTTGAATAATTACTTCGGTAAATATTTTATTTACTATGGTTAAAGGGTAAATCTGGAAAATAAGGGTAAAAATTAATATTATAACAATAATAAATTACCCTAAAACGTGTCCTAACCTTATTGGTCGATAGTTGTCCGACCGTGGGCAGTATTGGGTCATTTTTGGGACCCCATGTAGCCACTTGTAGGTGATAGGGACACTTTATATTAATTATGTTAAAGTAAATTCAAAAATGACATAAACTTATATCTTTTAGAAAAACAATTTTTACGTAGGGTTATATATGTTATGTTTTAGATTATAAATATTAATTATAAATCTAAAAATATTTCTTACATAATGGAATTTTATTTATACTTTTTAGACATTGAAAACGTAATAATATATATGACACAATAATGATGGAGTATTTTCTTTATTAATGAATGAATCAAATAATTGGTATTATAAATGTTAAAATAAATTTAATTTGAATGTTTTGATGACATAAAAGATTTTTATTTGATAATATGACATTTTAGTATTGCTTATGTGAATTTGGTTCGAATTAATAACTTTATTAAGACTTTAACAAAAATCAATTATTGAGTAGTGTCAAAATTGACATAAATGAGTTTTTAAAACAAATATTATATTATTAATTTATATTCTATTCCTAAAATCAATGTTTTGGAAAAATGACTGATATAATTATTGGTGTATAATTAATGGACCAATTTTGGGTCGCATGGATGTATATAGTAAGTTTATTAACTATATAATATTAAAATACAAAGTGACATGTTAAGTGTCAAACTGATTGACTAAGAGTTAAAACTAAAAGATATGGTTACTATAATGACCCAAACCTGTCTAAAATCTATTGGTTGAAAATATTTCGACCCATCCAAACCTTATACTGTGAATAATCCACTTTTTAGCCATTATAAGCCGAATATGAATTTATTATAAATTAATACATTATGTTTTTCCTAAAGAGCCCCTCCTCCCCCTTATAAAAGGACCCAACTTCTAACCAATTCTTCACACCTTCAAAGCCTTTTGGTTCGGCCAAAACCTGCCCAAATACTCTCTAGACTTCCCTCAATTAAACCTATAGGCCTTATTTATATCGTGAAGCCAACCTATGGATCCCTTTTGATCAAATCAAAATGAAGAACCCGAAGAAGAGGTAATGTTTTCAGCACCTTTTTTCAAGTTCCTTTCTTCTTCAAATACTTCTTCTGTGTTTTTACTTTTCTAAAATAATAACTCCAGTATCTTATATATACTGTGATTTTATTATAAATATGGAATAACCAAATTCATTATTCTATCCATCCCTTGAATGAAATGTCACCATACGTGCGTACGTACGGCCTACCGACTCCACGTTGTGGTGTAATTGTTATTCAATATATTATTATTTAGATGGGTATAATAATGATGTATAATTCATGTAAATAAAAAATATAAAATTATATTGATTATTTATATATTATATACCATCCAATTATTATATTAATAAAAAAATAATGATATTTTCGCTCGTGCGTACGTACGGATTACCGCCTCCACGATGCAATGAGATTAATTTCCAAGTTCACCATTCATCGATGATTATAAAAATGTATATTACTAATATGTATGTAATATATGAAATAATAATGCTAATGGTGATATATATATTTATATATATAAGTATTTATGTACTTACATATATCTTATTCACTTACTTCTGTTCAATACTATATGAAAAAAGAATCAACGTCTATGCATACGTACGGACTACCGTCTCCATAACCGGTGTTTTCCATTTCATATATAAGTCTATTATAAATTTTTATATTATAAATATATATGTTAAATAAATCATGTTTTATATTCTATAAGTATTTAAATCATGATCTATGTGATACAATCAAGAGTAACAATTTAAAACACGTACGATAAAGAAATAGATTATTACCCGAAATATTAATATATCATGGAAAATATTTGTTAAATGGGTAGTATAAAGTCATAAATGAAAAATGTATGATATCATAAATATTAATATGGTTTTGGTATAATTTAATAACAAACTATATTCTTCATAATGGAGGCTAAACATACCCTCGACTAATGGAAAGTGCAAGGTAAGGGGTTTTCATATCACTCCTTATTCCCGTGAGATTCATGCCATATTGCCACTATTAACTTTTGGGTGGTGTATGTACTTTCCATAATTGTATTCATTGTGTAATACACTTTAATTTATGTGTATTTACATATTAATTGTATGATACCTCTTTCATGAGTTGTACGTTTTGTATGTTACCAAATTGGTAAGGGTTAATTTCACAATCTCTTTATTATCTGAGGTTGTTTTTACGTAAGTATCTACTGGGACATATTTATTATCCATGTGCATGTTTTATGAAAGAGTTTTCAAAGGGATTTTTTAAGGGATTTTTTCCTAAAACATCATTTAAAATGTTTTAAATATTTATTCTTCTAAATATTTCTCATTAATGTCCATGACTTCAAAATGGTTTTTATGGATTTATTTATATGGACATGAATGTTTTTAAAATGTTAATTACATTCAAAAGTTCCAATGTGGTATGGGACACTTTGATTCAAAAATTACTTTAAATGACTTATTTTCCGAATTGTGTGACTTTTAAATGTTTTCATGAAAAACGGGTATTTCTCTCAAGGAGTTTTACAAATCATTTTCATCAACGTCAAAATACTTTAATGGATTTTAAACTTGTTTTGATATTGATTTATCATGATACACATATTCCATATTGTGTTGAAGGTTTTTTGATATGTTTGACTGTGGATGTGATGTTTTTTATACCATTCATGGTTTATGGGTAAGGTATTGACATTTCATATGCTAGTTTTAATATGAATGTTTATGTTATGTTTAGACCTTTTCATATGAGGAATGAATTGAACTTTGTAAGTGACGGGTGGAGCCCGCTATAGCTCCTCGATGCATCGGTGGGTCTCATGAGACAAACTAGTGTCTTGGAACGAGGCCTGGAAAAAATATTATTTGTAGTCATGGAATGAGGCATTGGCTACGTGGTTATGATAATCAGGAATTATGCATTTCATCGTTATGAAAGTGGTTATAGATATTGCGTGTGATTATTCAATTAGTAGAATATCCATGTGAATAAGTAAATGAAATTATTTCATTTTATTTATGCCATATTATTATGATGTTAAAGTTTAAAAGGCTTTTGTTTTAGTTTTATACATTTTCTTAAATGTTTATTCTTATTTTTGAAAGTTTCCACTGTATTGCTTACCCTTACTGAGTGTTTTAGCTCACCCCATTCTATGTTTTTTTCCAAAGATTACAAGAAGTGTATTGTGATTTATATGAAGGGTTAATCCAAGGGAATAATGGTGCTCAAAAAGGACTGATTATGTTGTTTTTTATGTTATAAAGTTTAATTTATCATTCATACATGTAATCTATTTTCCAATAATTCTAAACTGATCGGTTTTTTGGGACTTGATTCCTTGTAATCAATCTAATGTATTAAAATAATGCACTGACTCTGGGTAACTGGGGTCAGGGCGTTACACCGCCTACCCACAGTGGAGAGGGAACATACCGCCCCTACTGTTGGAAGGGCATGAAAAACAATTAATGCTGCTGAGGTGGGTACTAAAACTACCCACCCCCACTGTAATCAGCTTTAACTGGGTACTAGTTCCAAATATCTCCACAAACTCAATTTAAAAATCACCTCAGTCCTAGGACCATGGGGAATGGTTGAGGACCAAGAGATCAGAACTGGAACTTCTGAGGCATACTTCCTACTAGACGACACTAGGAAGGATGTAATGCCATAGAACTACTTCTAATATCCTTCCCCTTTGATAAAGGTGGCTAGATCCCCTCTCATAGAACACCTACGTGTGGATAAATCATGTGAAATAATTTTTCCTTCTACTGAACATCTATGTAAGTCATCCGAGTAAAGGGGGTGACATCATACTAATGAAAAAGTCAGAGTTCCTCCTCCAAGCTTCTATCCCATGACTCCTCATCTGAAATTGATTTGGAGAAAATCATGGTAGACCATCAAACATTATCCCCAGTTCCATCACTTATATACTCTAATACTGAAGGGAGAGGAGCTTCTGCCTCTTCTTGGAAATCAAGGTCATGGAAAGAAACTCTGCTCAAGACACTTTCTCAAAGTCGTCCATTGATATTTCAGTCTCTCTACTCTCTGAAATGTAATGTTTTCACCATTAAAATGATGCACCTCACATCTGGCTCACCTCCAGAGTAACCAATTACTCCCTTAGAGAATAGATAATTTTAATGTTTGTTCTCATATCCTCATGTTAGCCCTTCATTTTTTAGTCTGAAACACTTCCTTCATACTTTCCCAGGGTATTCCATTGGAAATCATGAAGGGTATTTTTTCCACAAGTCATTTTCATCCTCTCAAAATTCCCTCCACTGATTAATTAGTTTTTCTTACTAGGCCTAATATTCTCATAACACACATGGGTGATGTTCGGGTCCATAACTAAAAATGGTATAAAAGCAACTCCCAAGACCAGGTAGTATAGAAATTATCAATAAAATTCATTTTATCTATTTACATATGTTAAATTCCCAAAACATTGAAGACACAAATGAAAATATTCATTATAATGCATGTACAGGTCATAGGGTTTCTACCCTACAATTAGTGCAGCATCACTTGTTTTCTTGTTAGGCTCATAGTCCATACATCAGATTAGGGGTCCCAAAAATCTCACGTCCTAGCTGGCATTCATTTTCCTATTTCATGAACTAATATTTTGTAACAATGTTTACCTACCATCCAAAGAAATATTCAATGTTCCTAGATCATAACACCATAATATCTCTTAATCATCACCTATGATACCATTCTGTCATGACCCACCTTTTCTAAGATGAGGGAAGGGATTGAAAAGTGTCATTCCCTTCCTTATTCATGATGAAGGACCGATAATGACCCCATGTCCAGCCTTCAATAGGCCCTGGTTTGGGGACCAAAACCATGGGTATAGAATCTCACAAAAAATGGATGTAATTACGCTTTTTTGAAAAAAAATATGGAGAGATAAGATGGTAAAAATCCCAAACAACTCAAAACTTTTATGTAAGGGAAACCGAAATCCAACACATGCATTATATAAACATTAAATGCCTCAAAAATACAAAATAACATCAATACATGGTATAAAATGAAATGAATAAGAAACAACATAATTACAATTCCAATGCCTCAACTTGTAATTTCTTGCATGATCCTCAAATCCCTACTGGAAATCAAAAAATACTTTTATAAATGTATGGTGTGTGTACAAGTATACGTAATAGGAAAACTAAGTCCACCAATGAATAAGGGGGGTATACTAATTTCCTTGTGAGAGAACAATAGAACATAAAATCACCTACCATGTAGTACTAACCATCCTAGACTCACCAAGGAAAACTCACCAAACAATGCATTTTAAGTAAAGTAGCAGTATAATAACATTGAGATTTGTGTACCAAACACCACTTTCCCACCGATTTACAGCTCAATCATAATTTAAATCATCGTTACACTACCACTATTCCAAAATGAAGTGCCACTAGAACATCCTTCACGCACACACCAGCACCTCAAAAACCCAGCTTAAGACACCTAGGTCACACGCACAAAGTGCCTCCTACCTCCAAAAAACTTGGCCTCATATTGAAGACACATGGGAGAACAATCCTAGAAAACAATCACTAGGTCCCCAATCCACTACAATTCTACCTGTAGAATTATGGACTAATGTTATAATCACGCCATTACAGTCTTCCCTTATATGCTCGAGTGGTAAAAACCTTGAAGAAGTTGTGGGTATGAATGTCAGTAACCATAAATCTATAGTCCCATTAGAATTTTGGGAAGGTTACCCTTCCCATTAAATGGGGTGATCAACACATGGTTCTCAACAAGGCTGTGGTGCATATAGATATCACAAGGGACAAGAATTCTTACATATAGGTAAGAAAAAACTCATCACAACCTAAGGGTTTCAATCAAAAAACCATCCTATATAAAACCACATCTATAGCTACCCTCATATGAAAACAATACAAATAGACATGATAAAACGCAAGCCTAATCCCTTTTTTAACCAAATTATATTCATAAATTATGGTGCTAAATTTAATTTATTTTAGAAGTAATTTTGGAAATTTCCATGCAAAACATCTGCAAATATTCATAGAAGGTGATGATCATGATAAAATAAAAAAACAACAACCAACTAACCTCACTCTCCTGTACATTAAATTCAATAATGAAACATGAAACAAGTTAAATGACTACCATTTTAACACCAATTCAGGAAACAATAGAGAAATACAAACACGCAGTCCCACTTCACACCCCCTTTTCTCTAGACATCCATATCGCCACTCCAATATATCCTTATTAAATGTTATACTACTAAAAACACCATCCCACAACTAATCCTAGAAACCATGATACACAACAACACCATAACCATAAAACCTAATAACATTAATTCATGACACAACCTAATATTGCATCACCACAACCCAACCACTACCCAGAAGCAGTCCAATTTCATAAAATTTTTTGACAAACACAACATAAAACAAATGTAGTTCCACTACCTACAGGTTTATCCATTCCACAATCAATCATTATCTCAACCTGGGATTCCAACACAACACTCATACATCCCCACATAAAAAACCCACAACAACTACCATTAACCATAAGCCTTCTGCACACACAACCCATATAGGGTCACATAACCCCACATAACACATCACACAACCACACCTGTAAAATAATTTTTTTTCTTATTTGTTAAAAATTGTTCGTTAATCCACTTTGATAAACAAGGGTGATCACACAAGGGTTTTCTTCCAATAAAATCCATTTCATTTAAATGGCTATACAAGATTAGTCTTATTATTATTTTCAACAATTAATTATATTGGAACAAAAATAGTCATACAGAATCTCCCATGCAATGAAAAAGACATCCAAAATCCAGGATTTTAAAAATCCATACAACCACAATAGTTCACATCACCAACAAGGAAATCGAATAAAACATGAAATCAACATCAATCCACTCCCATGCCATTATTTCATTTATTCATGTTATCTTTTGATCATATCACCTTCTTATTTATTACTAATGTTAAAAATGTATCCACCTTTTATTCACAAGGAATCATTTTTACACCCATCCCAAATCATCAAAAATCATTGAGCAGTATAACAAATCGTTACATGAAATAATAGGCGACCAAAACTCATCTTTTCAACAAAATAGGGGATTACACAAGCAGAATCAAATTCCAAGAAAAGATAGAAGGAGGGGCCTCTAGAACATTATCACAAATCATATAGATAGGAAAGATTTACGAATACCAAGAGGGAACAGAAAACACAGTAGGGAGGGAAGATCGCGACATTGAAAATCCACATCATATATTAAAGGATGAATGTTTTTGACGCACATTAATGATGGATCATGGTCATGTTCACATGGTTTGAATATCTCAAAGTCCCTAAAAAGTTAGGATATTAATTATATACATCATATAATAGAAACACCGTTAAATTTTTCCTATCAAGGCATCAAACTTGGTTTACATCATGAAAAATATATGAGGGTAAGAATTTGAAAAAATCATGAAATTGGAAATTTGGAAAAGCGTGAATCATCGTCTGGTGTGCCACCATTTCGGTGTGACACCGTCAAGGTGCTACGATTAAGGTGCCACCATATTGGTGTGGTCCTACCACAATGCTACCATTATGGTTCCACTATTTTGGTGTGGAACTGTCATAGTGCCACCGTTATGATGCCATTATTATGGTTCCACCATTACAGTGTCCCCATTTTAGTGTTCCACTATTTTTTTGACATCGTTATGGTGCCACCATCTCAGTGTGACACAATCACGATGACAATATTTTGTGGAATCAATTGATCAAACTGAATTTTTTGGAAAACTCCTAAAACAAATCACTGTGAACCCAAGAACCCCACAAGCACATGGTTTTTTGAAGGAAAGGCCCAGGGAAATTTGGATTATTACAGTGTGATAGTGAACATTTACAAATAGAATGTAAATGATAATGATAATTTAAATGAGATGAAAAAAATATAATATAATGAGTTGTGTAAAATAGAATCTATTCAACATAATGTAATTTCATTCGATAAAAATTTTATTTCAAGAACATTTTCATAGAGTTTAAGAATTCCATTACCTTATACAGTAAAATCATATTTAAATATAATTAATTAATTTAATTAAATTACAAAAATAATATTTCATCCTTTTGATGGATGTTTGAATACTTTTCCACGTTTAACTCATCTCTAAATCTGTGAAATGAATATTAAAAATGGAATCTTCTTTCCTAAACAAATAAAATAAAAATCTAAAATAACACATAACCCATAAAAGGTCATAATTTAATTTATTTTTACTTTATATATTAGCAAAAATCAATTAATAATAATAACATAATAATATATAATAAATGAATAAAAATTAATATAATTAAATATTTCATTAATTTAAACAATTAAATAATAATTCCCAATGTTCAACATAAATAATTAGATAAATATTCAACACCATATCACATAAAAAACCAAATAAAATAATATTAGTTATTTCTTTAACCAAAAAGGATATCACATACCTTTCATATTAAATCTCCAATAAAATCATTGATTTTTTTTAAATTATACTTCTTGTTAATGTTATGGGATACATAAACGTCATCCAATGAAAATGCCTCACACATCATCATTAATCTATTTGAAATTTAATCACTTAAACCCTAAAAAGGTGTGTCTATAAAATTAAACGTAGGGTCAAACATGAAATTATAAACAAATATTTGTATGAATGCCTCAAAGGTTAACCTCAAATTAAAAAAGTATAACCTCCAATGTCACTGAAATAATTCTAAGATAAAAACTAAAATATCACGAAAACTACCCTCTTAGATCTGGTGCTAAAACATAATATTTATATTTTCAGATTTCTAATCCTTTTTTAATTCATAAAAATATATAAAATTAAGCTAAAAATATTGATCACTTTTATACCCAATGACCTTTTATGTTTAGAGTTATATAGAATTTGGACAAACACTTACATAGAAATTTGGATACATAAGAAAAGGATTATAATAATCTATGACCTCTATAAATATATTCATCATATATAATAAACATATTAGGTAAAAATTATATAAAAATAATCTTCACAACCAAGGGAAGTTGAAACATATGTATTGTTAACACATAAGCTTGGTGAGGTTAAATAGAAGCACTATAAATTGAATTTCATCATTAATAATAAAAATATGATAAGGTTGTAAAGAAATAATCAATTTTTATGATCATAACATTATATAATTCATAAAAATAAAAACCTATAAAATTAAACTTGGGACATGGAATATGGATTTAATAAATAAGGATTCATAAAAAATATTTATCACCCATGCGATATTAATATCGATCAAAAGAACCATTGAAATTCTATTATAATTATTGATAAAAGGTGTTGGTATCATCGATATTATTGTAATGATCTTAACATAAATAGATAGTGGGCTACAACTAGATCAAGCATGACTCTATAGGCATGGGTGGTGACAAGCACCAAAAGACATTAACTAAATCAGAGGCCATTAAAAATTAAAATGTATGTACAAACATAACCATCTCAACACTTATGTTCAAATGAGCAACAATAAAAACACACAGTATCTAGAAAGTAAAACATGAGGTAAAAACACTAGGGTTTATAAGGGAACAAAATTTAAAAATTAAATGTATATTGGATAAATACACACCCAACCTTAAATATTTCCCAACAAGAAAAACATTAAAATTATAATATAGATATATCCCAGCACCTAATATCCAAGTTACAACCACCGTACATAGTCCACAACACACATTATCTCTATGATGCTTTGAGGTTAATGGAGATATTTTCATCTACTGCATATGAAAAAACATGATAAGTAAAAGACCATGTATATGTAAGTATATATATACCTAATGGGACACCCCAAAAGAAAAAAGTGGGAGATGTAAGAGATAAAATAGGGAATAATAAGATAGAAGAATAGTAAAAAATATGTATCTCAAAAAAAAATAATGAGAAATATTTTCCTCATAAAATCATAGGGGGATCAATGTGGTGACTAGATAAAGTACACATCTAGTCATTTCCTTCAATAGTTTGAGAGTAGACTCATTAAACCACTAGATCATGAACATTGAGATCAAGTGGCATACCATGTAAGTCTTCACATCACATTAATGGAGTGTATCCAAATAAAAATATTGATATTAATATACCAAAATTATCATTAAAATAAGACAAAATGATAAGGATATTGGATCCCCATCTTAGAGATCATCCCAAGAAGAAGATTCTCCAATAGTTCCAAAAGTCCATTGACGATGCCCAATATCTCACGTCTCTACACAAAAGTATTTATGTTAAGGCCCAGACATCTCTACCCTGCCTCATAGTTGAGGGGTTATAATCTCTTTGTAGAGGACCCATTCTGTAGTACATCTGTGGGTCCCACATTGTTCGTATCAATAGAAAACCCACACCCAAGATGACAGGTGGTACCACTCTACTATCACAAGGACCCACAACCAAATATGACATGAGGTTTCCACTATAGTGTTCGTGACCAATTCCCTTTCAAAAAGGGGTGTACCACTTGGAATTTAGTTGGCTCACACCCATGCTAATGGGAGTCTACACATTATAGTTTGAGGACCCGTGACATCGTATTTCCAGTGGTTCCACTCTATTCATTGAGGACCCCACACTATTTCTACTAGGATTTAACTAGGATCTCAAAGACTCTAAACCAGGTACAATAGGGGGTTTCACACTTGTCATCAAGGAACCACACCCTATCAGATAGGGTGTAAAACATGGAATGAATTTATTGAGGATCTTATCTAATAATAATATGGGTTCTACACGGATATATGCCTCTGATGTTCCCGCATGATCATAGTCATCCTTGAGAAACATCTCAAATGAGCTCCAGGCCTGAAAAATATTACATCTTATTTTTAATACTGCAATTTCAGTCCCCATTATAATATATAGGAAAAAACAATTTAATAGTCTACTCATGAGAAAAAATTTAATTAATGATAAAGGTGATAATGAATCAATATGCATCCTAAAATGGAACAAATGGGTAAATGGTGTGTGGGGGGAAGCACATGGGAAATAGTCCCACTATACATTCTGAACCATTCCCTATAAATACATAGTTCTACAACCATGTTGGAGTACATTGTGTTTATGAAATATACATGACCTTCCCTTCCCACATGAGGTCCCATGTTTTCGCTTTCCCATATCCCATTAACCTTATAGTGTGTGTGTACTTTTCAATGTGTATGTGAACATTAGTATATGGTGCACATTTTAACATGGGATTCCACCCTTGTCCAAAGACCATTTTCATATAATGAACACATGGAATGATGATTCCTATTTTCTACAGCACATGACTTGGTTACACGTGGATGGTTGTAAACAGCGTGTACTTTGTCTCCAAAGCATGTATTCCTTCTAAATTCTTAAAACCCTATATGTCATAGGAATGGGGATATACAATGATTTTTCATTCCTATAAATGTAGTGTAGGCAATGTTTTCGTTGAATTCCATATATGTGATCTCTACCTCAGAATTGGACTCTACACTCGAATTTCAGCCATATATCCATTGGAAAATGTTATATTTGGTTGAGGATTATAGTTTCCAGCTGTTGTTCAATTTATATTAAATTAAAATACTCCTAAATGATGCCACAAAATTTTTTTCACCCCCAAACATTCTGTATCAATACATTTTATCTTGAATTGATGGAAAAAACATCCAAAACCCAT
Organism: Viscum album; assembly: GCA_963277665.1. NCBI lineage: Eukaryota > Viridiplantae > Streptophyta > Magnoliopsida > Santalales > Viscaceae > Viscum > Viscum album. Next base: position 437,784,553 of record OY728161.1, read on the forward strand.
AATTTTCACTAATCTAAACTTATTCCATCTCTTTATCACTAAAATGTATTTTCACCTTATCTTTAGGGGTCCAATCATATTTTGTACCACCTATAAACATTGAACCATGACTGAAGGATCCATCCTACATAATTCACGAACAAACTAAGGGGAAAAAGAACAAGTAAAGTTGTTTATCCATTGTAGTCCATGCCTATCATGTCCAAAGATAAAGAATTAGTAAAATATTTTTTACCTGCTCTAGATGAAGGAGTAGGGTGAGGTGGTAAGAATCCTCACCAACACTCTTCATTATCTCAAATGACCTGATGAACCTCGAACAAAAAATATCTCCAAATAAAATCATCCAACAACTAATTGTGTGGAGTCTCTTAGATAAAATGGTCTCCCTCCATAAACTCCGAGGTCATATGATAGTGGTGTGAAAAATATTTCTACACGCTATGGGCCATCCAAATAAAAAAAAGTAAGACTTCGAACAACTTTTTCAACACCTACACTATGTTTGGTCCTGTAATAGATTTACTGGTTATCCATATCATGCACATGGGTGACATGCACGGTCTCTTATTTAGGGACTAAAATGGTTCCATGATATTTTTATTATTGTAAATTTTGTAGTATGAAAAATATAACAAGGGTTAGTTATCCTTCTATGTACAGAGTAAGTACGACATGCAGTACCTTAGCATATCCCAAAACACCTAGATAATGCTCTCGATATTACCATCAAAAATGGGAATAAATATTGCACTCATAATCATTCGGATCCTGAATTTCGTATCCAGTCCTCTCCGATAATATGATGTAAATTTTCTGTCCTTATTAATGAAAATAATCGAGTGAACCCCATGAAGGTGTGTAATGTCCTGACCCCAGATGTCCAGAGTTGGTGCATTATTACATAACATTGGCATGGTCACAAGGTAATAATGTCTCGAAAGACAGATCAGTTTAGTATTTTGGGAAATATAATTCATACATAATTTCAACATTAAAACATTAAAAGAAATAAAAAATAAATTTATTCCATTAGTAACATCCAAGCCTCCTTGATTATGCCTGAAATTCACTCATAACTATCTTCTTTATATCCTAGGAAAATGATGCAAAAGTAATGGGTGAGATCAATTCCTCAGTAAGGGTAATAAATACAGTAGAAGATAACATAAATATTAAGCATGGTGAATAATTGAAACCACATGATTTTACCAATAATAAAAATGAATACTTTTATGCTAGGAATATCAAATAAATAAATAATGTCATAATAAAACACAATCATGGGTATTCTACTAGTCGAATAACCACATGAACCATGAATATTACTTTCATAATGAGGGAATGTATAATTTCAGACATTATGAATCATTTTGTCATGGCCTCAACCAAGATGTCTAAAAATTATAAAGGCCTCAGCCAAAACCATATATCAATTTGGCAAAGGCCTGGGCCAATTCCACATCCAGTTGTCTCATGAGACCTACCGATGAATCGAGGAGTTATATCGGGTTGCACCTATAACTTACAATGTCCAATACATTCCTCTTATGAAAATGTTAAAATATAACATAAACATTCGTATTAAAACTGTCATATAGAATTTAAATTCATTATCCATAAACCATGACTGGTATGAAATAACACATCCACAGTGAAACATATCTCAAAACCTTCATTACAATAAGGATGATTGTATCATAATAAATAAACTTCAGACAAACATAAAATCCATCAATGGATGTTGACATAGATGAAATTAAAACATTTTCAGAGAAATATCTCTTTTTATTTTGATATCATTTAAATTTTAGGTAATTATAAATGTAAAAAATTACATTTGAAAATATTATTAGAAGCTTGTTACGGATTCTTAGATGTTGTTATAACGTCGTAATATATCCGCAACCGCTATGTAAGTTATAAAAAATACATTTTTAACTTATTTTTGTTGAAAAGGTTAAAAAGGACCTTGTTTAGAAAATGATGGAAAAATTACTTTATAAACATCTTATTAAAGTCAAACAAGGATATAAATTACTTTAACCCATTTTCTGTTAAATAGTAAAAATATTTTCAAATACATTTTTAAAGAACATGTATGTGGATGATAAAGAGGTCCCAATAGATACTTACATAAAAACAACCTTGGATAATAAAGAGATTATGAAATTAACTTGTACCTTGTAAATTTACATGGTTGAGGGTAGGTTAACCTCTTGTATTGTGGGGAAATAATTTTTATTAAATTATAAAATAATTGTTTTCATTAATATGATATCATATATGAATTTTTAACATTGCGTTGTTAATAATATCTTTGTATTATTATCATTTCGGGTGTAAACTGATTCGGTTTCCTTTACATTCTTTGTTACTTATGTAATGATTGTTATGAATATGATGTATATTATTAATATTAAGAATTATATTATGTCATTAAACATTATTTCTAATCATCAAAAGAAAATTAGTCTTTAATGGATGCAATGTGGAATGAATATTATCATGTTCGTGGAGATGGTAATCCATACGTACGCACGAGCGACAATATCATTATTTTGATATTAAAATAATATATAATTGGATGGTATATCATATATACAGAATCATTATGATGTTATATTTGTAATTTATATCAATTAAACATCATTATTATACCAATCCAAATAATAATGTATTGAATAACAATTACACCACGACGTGGAGATGGTAAGCCGTACGTACGCCCGTATGGTGACATGTGATTCAAAGGATAGATATATTAATGAATATGGTTGTAAAATATTTATAATAACATTAAAGTATATATAAGATAATGGAGTTATTATTTTAGAATGGAAATAACAAAGGAAGTGGAAGTGTAATAAGAAAGGAACTCGAAAGAGGTGATGAAATTTTTACCTCTTCTTCTAGTTATTCTTTTGATTTAATAAAAAGGGTTTTATAGGTTGGATTTCTGACTAATGTAAGGATTCTAGGATGAAGGGATTACATATGAGATGGTATTTGTGCAGGTTTTGGATAAACCAAAAGGCTTCGAAGGTGTGAATTTGAGTGAAGGGGAGTTCGCTTTTATAAGATGGGTGAGGGAAACCTTAGGAAAAGCAAGAAATATTATTTTATAATAAAATCATTTTAGGTTTATAAAGGCTCTAAAATGAATTCTTTAAAGGCTAAGGTGGGTATGGGTCGAAAACCACTAATCCAATAGGTTTTATACATGTTAGATTTGCAATATCTACCTTATCATTTATATTTAACTCTTATTTAATTAGTTTTACATTTATCAAGACTCGTTATATTTCTATATTATATGGTTTATAAACTTACTATAAACAGCCAAGAGAATCCAATTGGTTCATCAATGATAAAACTATAATTATATAAGTCATTTTTTTGATCCTTTTATTTTTACTAATAATAAATAAATAAATTATATAATAATTGATTTAAAAACTCCTTTACGTCAATTTTGAGACTATTTAATAATTGATTTTTTTTAAAGTCCTGAAAACATTATTAATTCAAAATAAAAATCATTTCATAAATCCTAACATTTAATAATAACCTAAAAAATTCGTCTATGTAATCAAAACATTCAAATTCTATTTATTTTTTCATTTATAATACCATTTATTTGATTAATTCATCAACAAGGAAAACACTACATCATCATTGTGTCATAATAAAATTTAATTATTCAATGTCTAAAAATTATAAATAAAATACCATTATGTGGAAAATTCATCTATCTTTCTAATGAATACTTATAGTTGATGAGATAACATATATAACCCTATGTAAAAATTTATTTATTAAAAGTTATATGCTTTTGTAATTTTTGTATTTACTTTAACATAATTAATATAAAGTGTCATTTTCACTTACATGTGGCTCCATGCGGCCCTAAAATCGTCACAAGGATTCCCATGGTTGGGAATGTATAATAAAATAGGGTTAATACATTTGTTAGTTTAATTTTATATTATTATAATATTAATTTTTACCATTTTTAACCGGATTTTCCCATTAACCATGCTAAATAAAATATTTACCGAAGTAATTATTCAAAATGTCTAAATATAAAAGTTACCTATTTTCACAATTTGTATCTCTTGATTCTAAACATGGAATCCAGTTTTATAAATTCAAAACACATAAGTGGAAGAAATTAATTTAAATTTAATTATTGTTGTCAAAACAAAAAGCTTCTTTTAGAAATAATAACTATCAAAAGATTGACACTTGCTTATGTCGAGTGTAAATGTGAAATTATGTACAATGAAAAACATTGGATTAAATGGAATAAATATAATCTAATAATATTTTAAAAAATAAAAATAGATTAATTAAGCACTATAAATTATTTTGATTAGAAAATATGTATTAAATTAAATTTCTGTATTTTTCACTATTCATAAAAAAATGAATGTTTTCAGAAAAATATAAAAAATTTACCCAAAGATAATTTCGATATTCCAAATCAGAAAATGAAATCCATTTTGAAAGATAAAATTTATAATATTTCAAAAATTGGGTATTACTATTCATAACGACTAGTTTGTTTGGTCACGGTGTGTTAGAGTCTAAAAGTTGCGTACAATGCAAGCTATTTCATTATTCAAAGTGAAATGTACCGTGGAAGATTGGGGTGTTACATTATCCCCTCCTTCAAATAAATTAGGCCAAAAAATTTCTAGAATACAACTGCCCAAAAATATTTCGGTGGTTCTTCATCATAAGTTTCTCGGGTTCCCACATAGCCTATTATATCTTATGGTTTCTCCAAAGAACATTTAATAGATGAGTCATCCGGTTTTTCAGCACTTGTTCTCTTGTATCAAGAACATTGATAGGATTTTCACAATAAGACAGATTGGGTCCTAGTTGTAATTCTTCATAGGTGAGTAAATTCATTGGGTCAGGGGCGTATTTTCCCAATAGTGATACATGGAAGACATCATGAACTTTGAAGAGACATGAAAGCATCGCCAAACTGTAAGCTACTGCCCCAATTCATTCTAGAATTTCCAAAGGTCCAATGTACCTGGGACTCAATTTACCCTTCTTACAGAATTGTAAAACTCCCTTCTATGGAGATACTGTCAGAAAAACATGATCACCTACTTGAAATATCAAATCATTCCTTCTATTATCGACATAGCTCTTATGCCTACTTTGAGCAGCTTTGATGTGGGTTTGTATTACATTAACATTTTCCATCGTTTCCTCAATAAGTTTTGGACCTATAAGATTTCTTTCACCAAAATCATCCCAACAGTTTGGTGTGTGACACCTCTTTCCATATAACGCTTCATATGGTTCCATTGGAATACTTTAACGTGAATATATTGTTATAGGAAAATTCTACCAGAGATAAATATTTAACCCACATACCTTGAAAGTCAAGTGATCATTATCTCAACATATCTTCTATGGTTTGAATTGTCCCTTCTGATTTTCCCTCAATTTGGGGGTGGTAGGAAGTGCTCAAATGATGTTTATTATCTGGGGCTTTCTAAAGACTTTTCCTGAATCATGATGTAAAATGTGGATCACAATCTGAAACAATCGATAGGGTTACTCCATGAAGTCTTACAACTTCATTAATATATAATCATGCTAAACGTTCAAGTGGTAAATCTTCTCTTATAGCAAGACAATGTGATGTATTAGTAAGATCATCAATAATGAACCATATTGCACTGTTCCTTCTAGGAGTCTTTGGTAGTCCCATGACAATGTCTATTGTAATATTATCCCATTTCCACTCAGGTATTGGAAGAGGTTTCATAACTCTTACATGCACCTGCCTTCCAACATTCACTTGTTGAAAAACCATAAATTTTGACACAAAATCAGCTATCTACCTCTTCATGTTGTCCCACAAAAAATGATCCTTCAAATACCTATACATTTTTTGGTGCTACCAGGGTGTATAGAGAAATTGGAGCTAGGTGCATCATCCAAAAATTCTATTTTTATATCTGTTATATCGGGAACACAAAGTCTCTCCCCAAATTTCAAAATTCAATCTTCATATAAAATTTCACTCAATCTCCGATTATTCACAGCTTTAATCTTATTTTGAAACTCCTTATCATCAGCCTGATAACATTTTATCTTTTCTAGTAAAGATAGTTTTTCATCCATTTGATAATGTATTGATGTTTCACCTTCCATGGTTATCCCTATATCCATCTTTACTAGATCCATGAAAATACGATCTCTTTCAACTCTCATATTGTTCAAAACTCCATGATTCTTTCTGCTCAAAGGATCTGCCACCTTATTTACCTTCCCCGGGTGGTAGTGTATGGTGATATTATAATCCTTGAGTATCTCAAGCCACCTCCCTTGCCTCATTTTGAGTTCTTTCTGTGAGAAAATATAATTCAAACTCTAGTGATCAGTATATATCTCACATTTTTTACCATAGAGATAATGTATCTAATTTTTCAAAGCATAGATTACAACTGCTAACTCAAGATCATGAGTAGGATAGTTTTTCTCATGAATTTATAGCTGTCGTGATGAATAGGAAATAACCCTATCATTCCTCATAAGGACACAACCAAGTCCTTTATTTGAAACATCACTATAAATAACAAACACATAATTCCTCGATTGTAGAGTCAAGATATGAGAAATGACTAATCTTCTATTTAGTTCATCGAATTAGTCATCACACTCTTTTTCCAAACAAATTCAACCCATTTACATGTGAGCATCATTAATGGATTTGAAAATCCAGAAAAATTCAAGGCAAAACGCCGATAATAACCTGCTAAACCAATAAAACTGCATACCATGGTTATACTCGTTCGTTATAGCCATTTTTATATTTATCTTGTCTTAGAAGGATCAACGGAAATTAAATCCTTAGATACAATAATTCCAAGAAAATAAATCGCCTAAAGACAAAATTTCCACTTGCTAAACTTCCTGAATAATTCATGTATTTTAAGAGTCATTAGAATAATGCACAACTGATTTTCATGTTCCTTGTTGATTTTGGAGTATACCATGATATCATCAGTAAATACCACTACAATGTCAAAAAGAAATTACTTGAAAACTCTTTTCATTAGATCCATGAAAATAGAGGGTGCATTAGTCAGCCCAAAAGGCATTACTGTAAGATCGTAATTCTTGTACCTGTTTCAAAATGATGCTTTTGTAATGTCTTCCTTCCTCACTAACTACTGATGATATCCAGAATGAAGGTCAATATTTGAAAAGTATTGAGCTCCGTAAATTTGGTCAAATATATCATATATGTGAGGTAAGGGATACTTGTTCTTTATTTTTATATCATTAATCTCCCTGTAGTCAATGCACAACCTCACAGATCCATCTGTATTTTTTTAACAAAAATGACAGGGGCTCCCCATGGATAAACACTAAGGAAAATAAATCCCTTATTACTTAATTCCTGAAGTTTTTCCTTTTGTTCACCTAATTCCACAGTGGACATTCTATAAGGGGTATTCTATATGGGCCTTGAAATAGGAATTATGTCAACAGAAAACTCAATTTCTCATTCTGGATGATGTCCAGGTAAATCATCTGGAAAAAATCATCATATTCTTTCAAAATAGGTACATCCTCTATTCAGACATTCCTTTCCTCACCCAATGTTATTTCATTCCCATCTTCCCCAATAATTGAATTTATTTGACCTACTAGGGGTGGATAGAGATAAGAATTAGGTGGTGACATTTCTGCTCTAGAGATAAGGTACTCCTTATCATCATCAAAAATTGTAACCTCCTTCCTATTACAATAAATTTTTGGATCAGGGTCCAAAAACCAATCCATTATGAGGATTATATAAAATTCAATCAAGGATATGGCGATGCGATCTGAAGATAAATAACGTTTATATGCTTTAATGAGAACTGATTCACAAAACATTGTTGCAATGATACTTCTCCAAAGAGTAAATCAAATTGGAAATATTGAATTTTCATAGAAAACTGGGATGATATGAATTAATGCGATGATCCAGAATCAAATAAAGCATTGTCTAAACTCGAGGAAACCATTAGATTACCAGCCACCACATCTTTAAGAGCTTTAACCTCAACAGTAGTGATATCATAATCTTGGTCTTGATCCTTGACCTTTTTTAGGTAAGATTCCCTAATGCTTAGGATATTCATTTGCACAATGTCCCATCTCCCTGCAATTGTAGCAATGAACATAGATATCTTCTTTCATCCCCTTGCAATCAAGAGCATGGTGGCCTTTTTCAACAAACTTGTAACAGACTCCCATTCCCTTAAAGAAAGTACAAGGTGTTTATTCCCACATTCATAGCAGGCTGGATATACAAATTTTCACTTCTTCCCCTTATTTCTATTTCAATTGTGATCAGCATATCTCTTCTTCTCTTACATTTCTATAAATTCGTAAGACTTAAAGAATACGTTTTCTGTCTTCGATGCACATAAGAGAATATCTTCATACGACGAGAAGGATTGTGAGACTAATGCTTGACAGAGAAACAATTTTAAATCATCAAATAAACATTCGATATTACTTTATGGGTAATGTATATAATCTGCAGTATGCCTTGCTAAATTTGTAAAGCTAGCCTCATACTTCACAACATCCTCATCATCCATTTACCGCACACTAAGAAATTTTCATTCCATATCTGTTCGATGGTCACGAGGAAAGTATTTTTCGATGATAATCACTTTAAACTCCCTCCATTCCATAATTGATACTTCTTCATCATCCTTTGTGTTTTGAATCAATGAATACCATTTATCAGTATCTCCAGTGAGGCGATAAACTACCATAACAACTTTTTCCCTTTCACTACACCCCAATGCCTGAAATATTTTCTCTAGGTAACATATCCATTGTTCAGCTACCAATGGATTTGTACTCCCATTTAATGTTGGTGTTGTTGCCTCATGATGTGATATAACATTGATCCTCCATGTAATGGATCAAGGTCCTCCATATGGGTTAGATTATTATTCAAAACCTGTGTGAGTTGTCCCAGTATAGTGATAAGCTGATCCGCACCAGTTGTATCACCAGCTCCACTATAATTTTCTTGAGCAGGAGGGAAATCCCTACATGGAGTCAGTGAATTGATATGGTTTCCATTCCTTCCACTAGGAACCATTTATGAAAAAATTGCATAAACTAGATTAGTTTATGTATCAAAATACATTATTCCATTCCTGTAAAACACTTAACATAAATTGAACTATTTATAGATATAATCCATAATAATAAAAATGCTTTCTTTGAAGAAGTATATACTCAAAATCCTTCCATGATGGTTTTTAATGAAAATGATAAATATCCTAAGCATATCCCTTGGGTGTATCGTAACCAAGTGTGCAACACCGCACGCTTTCGTGCACCAGTTCCCATTCGAGTCTAGCTCAATGCGGTGTTTTGAGGTTTTACCCCTAGGTACATCTGTGCCATAGCCACCCCTACCTTCTCATATCTAGATATAGATGTATTTCTTGTAAAACTCACAAAATCACTACAACACAAAAATTATAGGAAGTTCTTCTAAACTAATACTCAAAGTCTATCTTAGGGCTATGTTATCTAATCAGAGGTTATCTAAATCAAGCTTCAAAGGTTTATTACAAAACATTCTCTGATACCAAATGTAACACCCTGACCCTAGAAGCCCAATGTTGGTGCATTATTACATTACATTGGCATGATGAATGGAAATCATGTCTCTAAAGACCAATAAGATTGGTATTATTGGAAACAATATTAATACATAAGTTCAACAAAAAGCATGAAAAGAAATACAACATGAATTTATTTCAGTAAGAACATTAAAGACTCTTGGATTATGCTTGAAAGTCACTCATTAGTTACTTATTCATATATAGGGAAAATGAAACATAAGATTGGGGTGATCTCAAACACTCGGTAAGGGTATGCAATAAAGTGGAAGATAACATAAATATTAAGCATGGTGTATAATTAAAATCACATGCTTTTACCAATAATAAACATGAATACTTTTATGGAAGGAATATGAAATGAAAAAATAATTCCATAATAAAACATAATAATGGGTATTCTACTAGTCGAATGACCACATGAACCATCAATATTACATTCATAATGACAGAATGTATAATGTCCGACATTCTAAAACATTTTCTCAAGGCCTCAGCCAGGAAGTCTAAAAATGATTAATTCGTTGGCCAAAACCAAATATCAAATTGGGAAAGGACTCAGCCAATTCCACGTCTAGTTGTCTCATGAGATCTCTTTGATGCATCGGTAGGTCTCGTGAGTCAAACTACTGTCTTGGCATAAGGGCTTGAAAAAATCTTATTTCTAGTGTTGGAACAAGGCCATGACTATGCGGTTATTATAGTCTCGTAATATTGATTCATTCATTATGAAAGTGGTTAATGATATTGAATGTGATTATTCGACTAGTAGAATATCCATGTGAATAAGTAAATGGAATTATTTCATTTTATTTTTTCCATGTGATGCTGAAGTTCATGTTTAAAAGGCTTTTGTTTTAGTTATACATTTCTTTAAATGTTTATGCTTACTTATGAAAGTTTCTGATATATTTTATTCCTTACTAAGTATCTAATCTCACCCCTTTCTATGTTTTATTTTTCCTAAGATGTGAAGAGGTATTTTATAACTGACCTATTGGGATAGTCTGAGGGGATATGAGTGTGGAATATTGAAAGTATATTGTTGTATTTTTTCACTTTATGATGTAATGTAAGACATAGGAATGTGTCTAGTGTTTCCACGGCTACTAAACAAATCGATCATTTGGGACTTGATCTTTTGTGATCATGCCAATGATACATAATAATTCACTGAATCTAGGTAAATTAGGTTGGGGAATTACAAGGTGAATGATATCTCACTTGTGAAACACCCCCAAACTATACACCAAAAACATCTCTCTGATAGAAACGATGTATGATGACATTGTGAGCCAGTTGATCATGACCGATATGGTGGGATAACCTTTTCATTATGTGTGGAATACTTTTCATAAATTATATGGAAATATAATCTCACTTTCACTTTGGGATCTCATGGGGATGAAATATATCTCTCGAGAAATGGTGAGGAACCATCACTTATTGACATTTGAGGTACCACAAGTTGAAATAAATGATTCACCATCTCATTATGCAATGCCAAAATATTTCTTGATGGTCTCCATACTTCTACCCACATTGGGATATATAGTTGGGGGAGAATTGTGGAATTATCACATCACCTCCCCCCACATTGAGACAATACTATATTATTTCCTCTGAAAAGGATTATGTTATTCCATATTTCATGATATTTATCTACTGAACCACATTTGGATACAAGATCATGTCAGAACTCAAAACCAGTGAATCTTAGATGGAACATTTTCAAACACACGAGAATCGGAGGAAACAACAACATCGACTGCCGAATAGTTGTACCCTCATACTCCACAAGGGTCAGCTATAAGGAGGCCAACTACTATGAAACCAAATGTACGATGTTATCCTGGGACATTCTAATAATGGAATCTGGTTTAAAAAATCCCATCCATATATTATAGAATATCTTAATGTAATAGTCTTGTAGGAACTCCAACTAGCGTCACTCTCTTAGGTTGAAGTCTCTCAATATGAAGACGTACAAGATAGTCTAATGGCCTGAGTAAACCACAATGTTATACTAATGAAGAGAGTGCCTTCACATATTCATGATGATTACTACCACTTCCATTACTAGGTAAAGTGTCACTTAGTTTTTCCCATGGGGTCTCATGTACATGGACCCATATGAATTAACTGAATATCACTATATGAATACACCACTGAACCCATATCCTAAGTCATTTCAGTAAACTATCTACTCCAAACTTGCCTTCGATAAACTCAACATTAATACACTCATCAAGATCATCCTTTAAAACATGAAGGATCACTAACACTACTCAGACATACTAAATCGGTTCCCTATTCATTTGAGGATGGTAAAAGTTAATGTGATCCTAGAGAGATATTCTACATACATCCCATAGTATATATCCAATACATGAAATCTCCACTCCTCTTACTCTCTCTTGGGGGGGATCCCAATAATGAATTGAATCGATCGTCACTAGGTCCACGGTTAACTAATGATATGAAAGTATCTGAACAATAATTTGAACATCATTAATATTGAAATGTATCTGTAATGGAATCTCATAAATTTGGTTCTCCAGAAGAAAATCATGAACCATCCTCATTTTCACTACATGATCCTTCATATATGCAAACCTCAGGTTTTTTTAAATGGTTGGGGTGGAAGCCTCAATTTTATTAATAAAGCAATGCAAAGACCTCTTTTAGTTGGATAGAAGGAGACCCATTACATAGCCTGAAGGCCCAGTGGGCTTGTAGCCCATTACATAGCCCATAGGCCCAAATTTTTGTCCCAAATCCAATTCTGTGGATAGTAACCCGACTGCTACAGTCCCGCAGAGTGTCGTCACCGCTACAGTGCCCTGCCACTGCTACAGTACCCGCTGATCAATAGTACTGCCACTGCTACAGTACTGTTATAGTACCTGCGCCCAATGAGTCTTGAACCCCCATTTTTCATTTACAATTATGGGGTGCTTACCACTAAGCCAAACCCCAACTACACAAAGCGGATGTTTATGTAGTGGATAAAGACAATAAAAATTGGTCCATGTACCTCTTAAAATATTGATACATCAATTCTATAAACATATATAGTGGATTAATCACATCAAATTGAATCACTAAAAACTCATAATTTCCACAACAAAGTTGGAATTCCATATCTATAATTTTGGTCACATAAACCCTCAAAACGTGGATGCCGAAATAGATATCCATCATTGAAAACCATGAAATATCTTAAAATTGGTCAAGGAGGGAACCAATAATATTCATGTGGTACTTTTTATTTATCATTTCCATGTTAAGGTGATGATAATCAATCAAATGATAAAATCCCCCGTCCATTTTTTTAATGAAAATTAATGGAGCTTCATAAGGGGACACACTAGGCACAAAGACACCCTTATCTTGAAGGTCCTCCAAATATAACCACAGATCCCATTGATAGGTAGGGTCTATCTGATATTCTTGTGATGATATCTGAGTTTTTCAATGATGCATGTAAAAGAAAAAATCCATCTCAAATATCATATGTAGTCCCGAAACATCCTTGGCACTGATTTCCCTGTAATCATCCATGGATCATGGAACATGAATACATGGAGAGGTTTATGAACCATGTGATAATCACCATAATAGATGGGTGTTTGGATATATCCTCTAACTTGTAGAACCAACTCATCCCTCCCCAATAACTCTTGAATATCATTCCATTATTGGATTGGAATCTAACTCATCTGAGTTGATAGTCAATCCGATCAAAAAGCATGGAAAACCAATAAATACCCAAGATGATGTCTTGGTGTCCAATTGTGCTGACCAAAAGGTACCAAATGACCCTATAACCATAAAATAATGGATTGATATACCATCAGATAAAAATTATAGAATATGTACTCCATATAAGAACCTCAAGACGATGTTGGTGGGAAAGCGCCTCAAATGGGAGCTCCACCTCTCACACCACTAGTTGAGATATAACAGAATTAATAGAACTTATGTATAATAAATAATAATGAAAATTATAACAAACAATGATCACACATCTAAAAATATCATGAATTGTGGGTTCATAAGACTGAAAAGCCTATAGTTGTATGCAACCCTAACCACGAGCATTAAAATCCTGTCGTGGGACACCTGGTGGTGAAGCTAGAGGGATAAGATAGATTCATCCACCAAAATATCTCATCATACTCCTATATTATCTCCTCCTATATATGGACCATTTTTCCCTCACCTGGTAGATTCTTGGTCATGGCATTGACTCTATCAAGGTGGATCATTAGCAATTTACCTTCCCTAATCAACATTCCTGGTCAGGTAGTCTCATGCTATGTAACATCGACCGTCACAAGAAAATCACCAACCCTCTTAGGGATTACCTATACTATCGTTCTTACCCTAAACACATGAATATGTTTGATAATGGGTAGATCTCACACATCGAGATCTTGTCTGTTTCCACATGCTAGATTTTGAAGAAGACTCAACTATGAGATTCACACTAGGAGTTCCACATATCTAGAATCCCTATGAATAAATTCTCACTATAACTATTGACCTCTCCAGTACCCCAACAAAAGTGGGGTAAAAAAAGGGAACCACTTCTATACATATCACTCCCTAGACTCACTACGAAAACATATGTGTTCAGATATAGCAATCACGGATCTTATTAATTGAATTTATGGTATGGTCTACGAACTTCAAATCTTACTCATCCACCAAAATTAATTCTCGGCACAAATCATAATATCATAAAACTTATATGATCACAAATATAAGGGGTATTACTCCTCATGGATCTTCTTCAATAATTCAGTCTGTGAGAGGGTTGAAACACCATGCTTTTACATATCAAGTCTTTACTACTGATCGACTACTCATTGGAAAAGCATAGCTTCCAATTAAACCACCTGATCCATCAAGGTTTGAATGAGCCAAAAGATACAAAACACTTACTCTAGCCAATCCATTGCTTCCTATGAATCATGATCACTATAGATCAACAATGGCCTATAACATAAGAACTCACAGAGTGCGCTAAATCTATATTCATTATCAACCTTCTTTTCTGTGAATATATATGTTCAATAGGTGGAGGTGATACTACAAACCCACATAGAGGAATATGGTCATGGAATGAACCCTGAACCGAGGCATCATCCCTCATCATATCATCATCATGATATAGAACAAGTATCTAGGTTTGTTCTCATCATGTTGGAATATTGAACATTATCATGACATACCGTGGGATGATGAGAATGTATTTATATATATATATATATATCTAAAATTTTTATATGACTCAATAAAGACAATTGATGACTCATTCCTATAAGACTAATGTACAATTGATCCCTACAACCGATGTCTTGGTACGACGAGTCAAAAAAGGGTTGGTCAATATCTTTTTGAATGGATATGGTAGCTACTCAAACCATCACTGAATTCCATGGAATGAGATCCACAAAGAGACACTTTTAATTTGTTTCCCTAATAAAAAAAATCCACAAATGGGACTATTACATTCAATGTTACAAGAACGAACTAATCTGATAACAATCTATCACAACCCAACCCTAACCATGGATCGATACACAACTATCCCGGCCCTCCACTATAGGGAATTGGGATGTTACAAATAGTGAAAGGATTTTTATAAATGGGATTCATTTTCCAAATTATTTGTATGAAGATACCCAACCATGTTAATGGAAAATAGTAGTGGAATAGTAATAAAAAATGAAACAGAAAGAAAGATATCATAGCATGAAAATCCAAAATGGATTATAAGATTACAAAATTGATAATTTAAATGTACATGTGATAATAAACGCCCATCCAAAAATTTGAACCAACTTAACAAAATGGAAACATAAACCAGAAAGAGAGCCTTTCTCCATATCTATATGCCATGTCCACCATACACAGTCCACATCACATAGATTATTTAAACTCTTTGAAAGTAACTTTTGACATGTCTGTCTCAACACCATACTCTAGTAATATATATATAAATATTTCAATGTATTACCTAGAAAAAATATGGTCTCTTCTACTATCATAATATAAATTTTACAAGAAATTTAGATAAGGGATAACCATATACGGTTAACATCCATAATCTCTTAGGAGTAACCAGTTAACTTGTTAACAACAACCTCTCATAGGAGTAACATATATTAAGTCAAATCATTTATCATTACCCATTTGATTAGGGTGTTATAATAGATCCACCCATGATACACCATAAAATGTACATCATAGAATAAGGGCTCACTATAAAATCTTTATTTCATAAAAAATATATATGTACCTTATCAAGAGAGATAAATCAAAAAGCATTCACTTATAAAAATAACAATATAATTTTTTTTAATAGAATGCTTTACTCTTGAAAAAGAAAAAATATTCATGAATTTATCTAATAAAAATATCAATCTATCTAAAAAATTTATAATTATTATAACAACCCAAAATTTCAAAAAGGCTAAACATTATTCAATACTATGAATAAAATGCAACATCATGTGTAAAAGGGAATATAATATCACATTAATTGATAACATATTTAATATATATAATGCAACTGATATACTATATGAATTTTATCTGATTCCATGATAAATTATATTTCATTAAAAACAGAATAGTATTTCATTGATAGATTACATAATATGCAAGAATAATTTTTAACAATCAATGATAAATCATTAAATGTTTATTTAATATAATAAGATATAACTTATCCCTTAAAATAACAGTTATGAATTATATTATCTAAATTATAAAAATATATGGTTTTTATATATACAAAATTTATTAATTAGTGAATAATTATTTATAAATGGAAATAAGTAGCAACAAAAAATAAAAAATATTATTATTAATTTCCAAAAATATTTCACCTAAATAGAATATATTAATTACAATTAATGAAATATTTTCATGAAATATATATAATATAAATTGAAAAAAATAATTTTTAATATACATCCATTAGGTTTTACAAACATAACACAGAAAAAACCCAAATTCCCACATAAAAGCATATACTTTTATAATGGTGATTTTACCACCATTTAAAAGGAACCATAATGAAACGAAATATTTAGAAATTTTATAATATCAATATTTCAAAATAAAATTGATATTTGAAAGAGTAACATAAAAATAAGGATATGTTGATATTATGTTATTTTTTTGTAAACATTATATCTTAATTAATTGTGAAATATAATAATTTGAAATTAAAAACATTTTTATATTCTCTATCATTTATATTGTTAAATAATAATTTAAAATGGTTTGAAATTTGGGTAGATCATATTTTTATAAATTAATCCAATTTCGGTGACTGTAATCAATTAAACATTTAAGTTTACTATAAATACATAGCAATATTTTAGGCATTTTTACATTAAACCACACCTTGATGTCGGGTCTACATGATTAAATTTAAATTAACCTCTACAAAATATATGATTCAAATCTGGAAAAATGGATTCCATATTTATTATAAACATAATTTATTATGTATAATTAGTTTAAAAAAGTCTTTGACCAAAAATATTAGTGAACGTGAATAATATTAATTACAATAATGGAGGGGAAATTTAATTTAACTAGGGGATAAAATTTAATCATATGAACAAAACTGAGTTATATAGTTGTCCAATATCCACTTTTTGGAAATATTTAGACCCTATCCTCCATTGGATCAATTTATTACCATAATTGGTTCTAAATTCAAATTGAAAACCTGTAGATAATTAATTTTTCATAAAATTAATGTAGTGGGTGTATTCCTCCAATATAAAATGTCATCATCTCCTTGCACTATTTTGAACCACTCTAAACACTATGGCTCAACCTATATTTTCAAAAAGAGCACCTGAGAATAACTCCTACAATCCTATAAGTCTCCCCTTGTGAATAAATACCTCTAAGGAATCCTCCCCTTGATTATGTGTGAATTTTATTGTGGAAAATATATCCCTGAAAAGATAAGACGTGTGCACATAGATATAAACATAATACATTGGGTAATGTTGAGTCTAACGAGTCATTATGTGCGACGGTCTTGGTGATTAGGTAGGGGTTGTGCTACATTGGGATATTATCTTGGTGGTTAGCCTTGGCTTGATCTACCATGTGCAATGGACTTGGTGGTTACATTTTAGTCACGCTAATGTCATGTTTTAAGTTTCTTCCACAGTATTGTGACTCCCTATTTATATGATTCCTTGTTTATGGTATGATTCCATATGTTACATTCCCTTTTTATGTCATCATTCCATGCCTTCAATCCCATGTGTTATTTATTTTTTCTTATGGTCATTCCCATATAGGGATTTTAGCTCATGCTTTGTTCATGTGATCCCAAAGGTTCCCTATGTAGATGTAAGGGCTCAAATGATGTTATGGTAAGTTTAATAATACTAAATAAACAACTGTTTCTTTAGTCCCATGTTTTCAGTTTTATTTACCATGTTTTCATGGACACTTGATTTTATGATCCATTTATTTTATTCTAATGCATAATTATTCTTAAAATAATGTAATGAAATATGTAAAAGGCTCGGGTCACTATAAATGTTTTTTTCTATGACAGAAAAAATATGTTTTTTAATTACTCATTACTTTTTCAATAAATTAATCATGTATGTGGATGGTTTACAAATCCTAATAAACAATTTGTTCAATCATTATTTAATTTAATATAATCATACTAATAAAATGGATATTATACTCTTGAAGAAGTCCTTTTTGGGGTATGGTCACTAAAATTGCTATCAAAGGATGTTTAGTTTACACCTTTGATATTTTTTTTGAAAACATAGATTATAGAACATCACCCTTGGAGAGAAATTTAAGATATGTCTAAAATAAAATTATATTATCCTGGTAAGGTTCATATTATTTGATATTTACTTGAAATGCATCCCTTGATGTATACAAGGAGTGGATGTGGTTTTGTATCATATGTATGTAGGAATAACAACTCTGACAATGTGTTATTGGAATGAATCTGCATAACCTAGTACATGACAAAATGAAATACTGCTCAACTAGTTTGACACTCCCTAGGTAACACATTGGATACATCAAATTTTATTTACAAACCATTTTGAATTATTTGAATACATAATGAAAATGAATTCCCTTGTTTAAAATGTAGATGTTTTAGATTGAAAATAATCTCTTTTTATTTTGATATCCTATAACTGATTATACATTTATTTCGATTTGACTAATTTTTCATACAATGTGACTTTTGTTTTTATTCAATGGATAAAACTAGATGTATTTAAGTTATCACTGAACACGAAGGACAAGGTTTCGATAATGATCATCCAAATGAAGTGCTGATATGAGTGATGTATATCATTTTTATGCCTAATATTTTATCATTATATATGACTAACAATATATTACATTACCAACTATTGAACTCACCAAGAAATCAAAGGATGGAGTTTCTAATTTATCTATTATTGGAGGTAATATGGAAAATAATGATCAATTTTCTTCATTATATGGTTGTGGAAGGAGGCACCCAAGAATGTGTATTTGTAGAAAAAGGGAATGTTTATGTGTGGGAATGAAAGAGATAATTAAAAGAATTACCTCAAATAAATTATGAGATTGATGGAAGAAAATGAAACTCAGAAAATGTAAACATTTATAGTTTATTGCCTTAATATGGGGAACCTAGGCATTACCCCGGTGAATTTCCTTTTTTAAATGATTTAATTCAGAATAAATACGGACATATGTTGAAATAAATGGATGAAGTATTTCTGTTTTAATGTGGAATTTAAAACCATAGTTCAAAAGATATTTAATTATAAAATTTCACGGATTTCCATAATAGTTATATTGAAAATTATATATATATAATTTTACTAAAAAACTATACGTCGGTTGGAAACCCATCATATCTGGCAAGGCTACATGTCTTGAACCCATGAACGATGGATATTAAGGGTTTCATGACATCCACTGACCTACTCATTGTCTATCATTATATTTTGTTGTCTTTAAATAAAAAATATAATGAATTATTATTATTAATGAACTATTTGGGGAAATATTAAAAATTATACATTAATTTATTAACAATATTAGATTTGGAAAATAGTTATAAGAACAAAAATGTAGTCCTATCTTTTAAGAGCCTTATGATCAAGTTAATTTTATCATATCCATTTCATATTGTAATAGATAAATTATAGACTGATAGGAGGACAATAAAATTATAATTGTTCATATGAAATTTAATCCTAAAATTTATGTATAATTCCAAATATTCTTTGTAATTAAAATAATTACCCAATAAAATATTATATATTATATATATTACAAAAATTTGATAATATATATATATATATATATTAATTCAACCCCCTCATATTTACCTTGTCTTACATTCAATAGAGACTTTATTTGATAACACACAAAATATGAAAGATTTATTTTTACCAGACTATAATATATTATTGAAATATTATTATTCTTCAAATTTAAATATATAACTTAGTTGTTACAGTGGTATATTAAATTCCATTAACTAAAATATTAAAATATTTTTTTATATAAATATAAATATTATTCATTAGTTATAGATTAATTATAAATTAAACTAATAACCAATTGAATATGAAAATATTTGTTATTATTTTTCAAATGTGTTTCATCATAATAAAATGAATTAATTAATTTTTTCTAATTTTTTTAATAATTTTTTGTATTATATAATCAATAAAATATATTTTTATATTCATCCATTCTATTTGTTAAGAATAATACAAGAATAACCCCAATTCTGTGCATAAAAACCAGTGTTTTTAATAAAGGAAAATTTACCAGTATTCAATAGAGAAGATATTTTAATTTACTTTTTTGGAATATTTATAATCATAATAATTAAAAATAAAATTCACCATCTAAAAAATTAAATAAAAATTATGATTTGGTATCATTTATGTATTTTTTTTTATAAAATTTCATTTCAGATGAATAATAAAAATACAGTATTTTAATTGAAAACATCATTTTATTATATTTAATTTATATGGATAAATTATAATTATAATTTGGTTTTACAGTTTTAATATATATAAATATTTATTAATTAATAAAATTTAGTTATTTTTAATATATTTCACGTTGATATTATTTATAAAAACATTGAAATCCTTCAAATGTATTTACTTTATATGCTAGCATTGACATCCCATTTTACAGGATTAAAATATAATTCATTATTTCCACATCAGTGATTGGAATTTTTTAAAATGGATACCATATTTGTATTAATCGTAATATATAGTTTATAATAAGTTCAACATAGCTTTTGATTAATAATATTTTTGAATGCGATTAAAATCAATTACTACAATTAAGAATAAAATTATCATAAATTTGTTGTAAACATTAATCATTTGAGAAAAATTACCTATAAAACATCCCAAAATACATTTTATAGGAATATATAAACCCTATCCGCCATTTAATAAATTTTTGACCAGTCATGGATACACCATTAATGTGAAAAGTGTGCATGGAATTCATTTTTTCAATAATTACAAGTGGGACACTCCTCCAATATAAAAAGGCAACCTCTTCTACAACTTCTTAAAACCCATCAATACACATTGGATCAAACAAATTATTCAAAAATATATCCTAAAAATATATCCCATTATCCTAGAAGCCTTTTATTTTTCATAATTCTTTCTATGTAATCCCTTTGGGTGAAAAAGAAAATGTGTTACCAAAAGAAGATGTAATAACATTCATGAAGTTCATTAGTTTTATTTCAATTAACAAACCATTATACTCATATAATGTCATTATTATATAGAAAAAATAGTATCCAAAATATAATAAGATTTTATTATTATATTATGTTTCCCTAAAATCACACACACCTCTATTTAATGTGTAACAAACAGACTATTTACGTGTACGATCAACTACCACCTCACCAATAATGGTGTTCATTTTTACATTATAAAAATTCAGGGATGTTCATTATGATAGACACTTTATTTATATATGTAATATATGATATTTATAATGTATTTATAATTATTTATTTATTTTATATCACATGTATTTATTCACCCTATTTTATTTGAATATGATTACATCTTTTGTGGATGTGTAGACAACTTCCACTTAAAAAAGATATGATTTGTTCACAAAAAACATAGAATGTATAAATGAAGATATTAATTATAAGTACTAGATATTAAAAAAATATATATGATAATAATGGAATAATTAAATTTTTGTAAATAATATATATATATATATATATATCATTTTCATTATTCTTGTTCCAAACAATTAAAAAGTTGAAATGTCACTCATGGACAGATTTACTACTACCTCCTCAACCAGATTTTATTGCTTTTGAATTAAAATATTTATATATATAATTATATATGAATAAATAATATGTTATTTATAATATAATTATCATTCTATATTTATATAATGTTACTTATCTACCTTCCAAAATGAATATTGAAAAATAGGAATGTTACTCATGCATATGAATGTCCTACCGTTTCAAAGATTATTACGTAGGTTTATTGATCATAAACGTATTTAAAAATTGTAATTAAAAATATAATTTATGTTTAAATGTGACAATTATTACATTATTATCATTCTATATATGTTTATATAATTACCCTTTTGACCATAGTCGACCCGCCAATGTTGTTTTTGAAGCATGAACCAATTTTGTTAAAACACCCAACAGAAAAAAAATTGTTTAAGTAGTTGTATAAAACACAATAATAAGTGATATAAATATAATAATAAACATGCAAAATCATCTCAAAAAATTATATTATTAACACATGTTTATTATTAATCATGATAATGTAACATGAGAAATGTTATACTAATGGTATGTGATTCTTGTCTCTATTTTCATTTCAGGAGAAATATACCATTAACATCACTTACATCAATTGTGTGGTTTACCTAAAGAAATTTTTTAAATACTATTATATGAATTAATTTATCATAATACATTCCGAAGGATTATTTTTATGATTATTACATTTGGTTTTTCCTTTCAAAAGTTACCAAAACATAAGGGATTTTCATCTCAATCATTGAATCTATCAGACAATTGTCACATTCACCACATATTTCATTTTTTTGAGAATATAATTTCATTTATGATATATTATACCATGAATTAATTTATAATAATGGTATTTTATAAATTAATTAACTTTATTTATTAACGAGTCTTATGATTTTATATTTTTATAGTGATGTGGGGAACATTTTAATTTTTAAGGATTATTTTACTCAAGAATAATTTAAATGATAATTGAATAGTATTCCCATTTTATTAAATTGTACAAATGTTTTTAAATAAAATCTATCATTTTCCAATACTCTTGTTATATAAGAGTTTTTCATGTATTATTACATTATTCCCAATCATTACTACTCTTGATGTTTTATAAATTATTTTATTAAAAACCGACATCATTTCTCTCTTTAGTTAAAGAACCTATTTTGATATAAAACAATGTTTTATAAAAATTATTTAAAAACTCCTTTAAATTTATTTGATAAATATATTATTACCATTTGTTTATTTTTCTTGTTTTTTAAAATGAATCTACTTGTCATTTTCTAGACAATGGAATTTTCTACCCTTTTTCTGTACGAAAGGAATGCTCTATTAACATCATCCATCAAATATAAATTTAATTTACACTATTTCATTGAAACATACATTAACTGATTATAAGGAAATTTTTTTAATTAAAATGAATTCAATTGTGATTTTCAATCAAAACATTTTTCATGGTTTTTTTTAAAATAATAGTATAATGTTATGGAAGGATATTTTTAGAAGATATTTTATAGTAATTATATTAATCAATGACAATGATAGTTTATTTGACCCCAATTAAGAAATATTAATCGATATATTCCATATTCATTCTCTGGATGTTTAATTTGTGAATTGCTCAAGGATTTAATTCTCTTTCAATTTGATGATTCATTTGTTAGTCCCCATGAAATATTAAATCTCCAATGATCATTGAACCTTGAATTTCTGATAACCATCAATATAACTTTACATGGATGTTACTATTTCATAAACGATAAACCATTTTACATTTGGTGTCTACATTGAAAATTATTTGATTATTTTTTGAAATATTGATCATTATATATAATATATTAAATAATATTATATGATATGGTGTTTTATTTATTTTTAATATTAAATAGAAGGAATAATTTGGAATTGAAATGAAGTGTGGGGCATGATAATTTTATAGCCTTTAGATGCACTGTATGGTTCATAGGAGAAAAATAATTTATGAAAATGTGTTTCTACCCAATGTTTTAAGATTTCATGTGAGTGTTACTGATTTTATAAGTATTCATGTGCATTAGACATGAAATCTAATAATGATGAATTTCACTCATTTAGATTCATTTATTATTAATCCACGATATTTTACTGCAACATATATATAGATTTATATCATTGTCAATTAATTTATTAAATGGAATGTGTTAGAGTTTCATGTGTTTATATATTTATTACTCCTTATCTAGTTATATGGATGTAATTCGTTTTTATATATTACATATCCATAATGACTGTTCTCATAGATTCATTATACATTCCTCACTATATAACAATACTAATAATTTAAGCTCACCCGTAATTTTTTCAACTCATAGGCATCCAAGAAGTGTAATATGAATGCTTTTCAAGGATATTCTAGATGGAATAAAGTTTTTATCCAGGAGAGAATAGAAAACAAGTTTTTAATTAGTGGATAATTTTGTAATAAATTACTCATATATATAACTAGTTTTTCAATACTACTTATCTATTCATTCATTTTTTATTGGATTCCTTGAAATCATTTTTTTATAATCGATACTGGACACTAGCTTGAGGCCATCTAGAGTCGGGTGGGTACAATTATGGAATTTTTAAAACATATCTCTAAAGAAATATGTGTGAATGGATTCATTGTTACATTGAGTAATATAAATACTGAATGAACAACATGAGAAAAATTCATGACGAAAATTCCCTTTCAAATTTTAAAATAACTATTACAAAACATATATCCACTTCATTTCATCAAAATTAATTTCATTAAAAATTTCATTGAAAATTTTCATTATGATGTCAAATTATAAAATTTTTATTACTGTATAAATATCCATTGTAAAACCCCATTATTTTATGTTATGCCTATTTTTAATGTTACCATTTTTGAATGCTTACATTGAACACAACAACGACCTTAAACGAACAATAGTATATTTTTATTTAAATACTACAATTATAACTATGTTGTTAGAATTGATGGAATTCATATTATTAACTTAATTATGAAAATATTTCTTACACATGTAAATATAAATAATTATTTTGTGAATAATTAACTACAAATAAAATTAAATTGTTTTCTAAAAATATATTTAAATGTGAACAATTGTGTTTTAAACAAATAAATTGGAAAATAAATCATGATGGAATATATTAATAATATATATATATATAATATTAAATCTAACACTTAGAAATCATATTTAATTTTTTCTACATATTATATAAAAAATATAATTTTAGGCGTAATCAAGGTATTTTTTTAAAAATATGGTTTTCCTCTTTTTCATTGTGATTTTTTTATATATCATTTTTATATTATAATTTATAATTGATTACATAAAAATATTATTTTATATTGGTATAAAAAATTTATATATTTTTTAATTTTTGGTATTTTTTTAATATGTTTCATTTTATAATAAATAGTCAAAATTAACTATATTTGAATTTAAAACAGATTTTTCATCAAATTTAATTATAGTGTTAAATTATATATTTGAAAGTATTTTAATTATAATGAAATAATTTTTAATCATTTAATTCAATATATGACACTGAATAAAATTTCACATTGAATTTTGATAAATTAACATTTCAATCATGTAATGGATTTTACATTAAAGCCTCATTTTTTAATCCCAAAACATGATAAATTTAAAATAAATCTGAGAAAGTTCAGAATTTTTTTTAAAATAATTAATTCCATATTAGTAATATTAATGTCTACATTTTTTAAATAAATTTCGTATATTTTTGTAAATTATTAATAATAGTTTTTTAATATTTTTAATTAACTAAATAATGGGTTATTCTGATAATTATTGGAAAAATAATTCTTTAAATATTATAAATAACCCTAAAAGTTTGATTAATTTTATTTTATGAATATTATACATCCATTGGAAATAATGGATTTTTAGGAGACAATTTATGGCCTTTTGTGTACGAATATTAACAATATAAAATTATATTCAATGAAATCTAAATTTTATCATATGTTTGTTTTTAACAACTGAAATAGAATTAATAGAGGGTTTTATTAGGGATTTGTAGGACTATAAATATTAATTTAAATTATAATTGTTATTCTACATCATTATTATTTTTGTAAATTCATTAAGCCAAAATAATTTAATTAATTTCTTCTACAATGATGATGCATTTATTGTTTAATTAATTATAATATAAAATAAATGATATGATAAAAATAGAATAAATATAACTTTAGATAATTAATGATATATTTGAGATGAAGATATGATTTTTACATATTTGGGATGTGTTAAAATGTAACACCCCGAGCTTCCATGATACGCTTCTCATTCAATAATGCAATAGCTTGCATTGTACGCAACTTCGAGTTCTAACACACCGCAACTAATCAAAGTAGCCGTTATGAATAGTAATACCAAATTTTTAAAATTATAGAAATTTTATATTTCAAAATGGACTTCGTTTTTGTATTCGTAATATCAAAATTATCCTAAGTTGAATTTTTTGTAACTTTCTGAGAACTTCCAATTTTTTATGAATAGTGAAAAATACTTAAAAAAACTTTTTTAATAAAAATAATTTATTGTGATAAATTATAGTATTTAGTGGGTTTAAAGTATAATTAGAATATATTTTTACCATTTTATCCAATTGTGGTCATTAGAATTAATTTAACATCGAAATTGGGCATGAACAATTGTCAATCTTTTTATATAAATTGTTTCTTAAAAACACTCTATTTGTTGTGATAGCGGGAATTAATTATAAAATTAATTAATGCAACTTATATTTTTGGAATTTTGTAAAATATAAACATTTTTGAAATTGGAACATCAAAAATAGCTTAGGGTGAATTTTTTGGATTTTTCTGAAAAACCTCAATTTTTTATGAATAGTGAAGCCACTAAGTGGTATTTATAAAAACTGATTTTTCGTTTAAATGAAATTTTACCACTTCTGTGTTTTGAATTTCAAAAATCCGACATACATGGTTGTCATTATGATGTAAAATGTGGTTTAATGAGATTAAAATAATATTTTGTTGAATAGTAACTTTTAAGTTCTTAATCGCGATTAGAGGTAATTAGTGTAGTTTAAGGTAAAAATAATGTTTTAATAATATGAGATGAGCTTGAAACATGTCCTACCCTCATTGGATTTTCCATGTCCGACCAAGACAATCCATGGGTCAACATGGGGACCCCATGGAGCCACTTTAGTTGGAAAATGACATAAATAACTTTTATTTAATGTTAAAGTAAAAAATGACACAAACATGAAATGTTTTACTAAAACAATTGTTACATTGGGTTATACAAGTCATATTTTTTACTATAAATAGTAATTGGAAATATAAAAAGATTTCCTACATCATAGTATTTTTTTAATATTTTTTATACATTAAATAAATTAAATTATTTATGACATCATGATGATGCAGTGATGACCTCATTATTTAACGATTTAAATAAAATAAAAATATAATGTAAAATCCAAGGCTTACACTTGTCAAAAACAAATTGGATGAGTATATTTAGAACCCTTATCACCTTATCCTAGAATTATATAAGTGTGGGACCTCTAAAATCAGAAACTCGTTTTATAATAATGTGACTTTTCTTTACTTTCCAAGAGTGCCCCTCCTCTCCACTTCTAAAAGGCCCCCACCTCTACCACCTTACTCACACTTTCAAAGCCTTTTGGCTCGGCCCACCTCTGCCCAAATACTCTCCCAACTTCGCTCCCTTACTCCTAGAAGCCTCACTTTGGGCAGAATTCTTCCCAAAGAATCCTTTGGCTCAAATCAAAAAGAGTTACCTGATTTTAAGGTAATGTCTTCTCTTATGTTATTTTGTTTTATTTTGCTTCTCCAACCCCATAAACACTTTTTATTCATTTCTTTTATAACAACACCGGTATCCTCAATATACTAGGATGTTTTTATAAAAAGTATTCGAGCTACAATTACACACACATACATCTAATGGTTAATGAACATACTGTTTCTGTGGATGGCGAATTTCTGCCTCACGGAACGATGATTGTTCAACACTCATATCACACCTTCAAAGGTGGCCATTAAGATGTCACTGTATTTATATATGATATAAAATATGTTTATGTTTTCCTTATGCTTTTGTATTTCTCATTTATTTCATACTTTATGATTTCCATTATGGGTAAACGCGATAATTTCATTTTTGGAAGTGCGGACTACCGCCCCCACAAAGTAATGTGAATTGTTAATTCCATATGTGGAATCTATAAAGGATGTATTAAATGGTATTATATGATATATTATACTGGAATTATATTACACATTTATATCATTATGATTTCATTCCATTAAATACGAAATAGAAATGAAAGTAGCGTTCATGCGTACGTACGGCTTACCGTCTCCATGAACGGTGCATTTCATTTCTTACCTCTAAATGTTACGTAATATTATAAATGAATGTATATACTAGATATATATGATATATATGACATCTAAATCATGAATATAATTCTTGATATAATGGATATTTCACCACATGAACAACTTGTAATTATAAGAAGTTTATTGTTGACTCAAGTACCAAAGATCGACAAAACGACCGTTATTAACTTAAATAATTATATAATGTTCATAAAATTGTAATAAGTGATATAAAATGTAACGCCCCGACCCCAGCTACCCAGAGTCGGTGCATTACTTCGTAACATTGGCATGATCACAAGAAAGATCAAATCTCGAAAGACCGATTGGTTTAGTAGCCTTGGAAGCACTAGATATATTCATAAGTTTTACATTACATCATAAAATCAAAAACTACTACAACAACATAATGTTTCCACAGTCCACACTACAATCCCCTCATAATATCCCTGCAGGTCATTCATAACTTACATCTTCACTTCCTGGGAAAAATAAAACATAGAAAAGGGGTGAGCTCAAATGCCCAGTAAGGATAACAATATAGCGGAAACTTTCATCAATAAGAATAAACATTTAAGGCAATGTATAACTAAAACAAAAGCCTTTTAAACATGAACTTTCAACATGGTATGGCATAAATAAAATGAAATAATGCCATTTACTTATTCACATGGATATTCCACTAATCAAATAATCACATGCAAAAATAAATAACCACTTTCATAATGTTGGAATGCATAATTCCAGACTATCATAACCACATAGCCAAGGCCTCGTGCCAAGACTACAAATAAGATTTTGTCAAGGCCTTGTGCCAAGACACTAGTTTGTCTCATGAGACCTACCGATGCATCGAGGAGCTATAGCGGGCTCCACCCGTCACTTATTAAGTCCAATGCATTCCCATATGAAAAGGTTTAAACATAACATAAACATTCGTATTAAAACTAGCATACGAAATGTCAATACTTTCACAATAAACTATGAATGGTATAAAAATAGCACATCCACAGTCAAACATATCACAAAACCTTCAATACAATATAGAAGTTTTGTATCATAATAAATCAACTTCAAATAATCTTAAAATCCATCAATGGATGTTGACATAGATGAAATCAAAATTCTTTTTAAAGAAATATCTCCTTTTATTTTGAAATCATTTAAGATCCATATAAAATAAAACATTTTCTTTGAAAATATTATTATAAGCTTGTAAGGAAAGCTTTGAAGATTTTATAACGGCGTAAAATAACCGCACCCGCCGTATAAGTTAAAAAAAACATTCTTACCTCAATTCTGTCGAAAAGGTTAAAAAGGACCTTGTTTTGAAAACGACGGAAAGATTCCTTTATAAACCTCTTATAAAAAGTCAAAAAAGGGTATAAATGACTTTAACCCATATTCTTGTAAATAGTAAAAATGTTTTGAAATACATTTTTAAGAAACATGGATGTGGATGATAAAGAGATCCCAGTAGATTATTACATATAAACAACCTCGGATAAAGAAGAGATTGTGAAATAACCCTTACCTTGTACTTTTCCTTTGTTGGGGTAGGTTAACCTCCTGTATAATGGTGAAATAATTGTTATTAAATTATACAAGAATCATATACATTAATATGATATCATATATGATCTTTTAATATTGATATCTTAGTATTATCGTTGTTTCGGGTGTTAACTTACTTGTTTTCTTTCATATGTTTTGTTACGTAAGACATGTTTGTAAAGGGTAGGTTGTATATTATTCATATCCAGAATGATATCAAGTCCTTAAACATCATTTTTAAATCATCAAATGATAATTATACTTTAATGGTTACGATGGAGAATGAATCTCATCGCGTTCGTGGAGACGGTAGTCCGTACGTACGCACGAGCGACAATATCATTCTTTTGATATTAAAATAATATATAAATGGATGTTATATCATATATACAGAATCATTAACATGTTATATTTATTATTTACATGAGTTAAACATCATTATTATACCCATCCAAATAATAATATATTGAATAACAATTACACCACGACGTGGAGACGGTAAGCCGTACGTACGCACGTATGGTGACATGTTATTCAAAGGGTGGATAGAATACTGAATATGGTTGTACCATATTTATAATAACATCACAGTATATGTAAGATACTGGAGTTATTATTTTAGAATGGTAAGAACAAAGAAAGAGGAAGTGGAAGAAGAAAGGAACTTAGAAAAGGGTGGTGAAATCATTACCTCTTCTTCGGGTTCTTCCTTTTGATTTGATCAAAAGGGCTCCTTAGGTTGGCTTTCCGATCAAACTAAGGCCTCTAGGTTCTATTGAGGGATGTTGGTAGAGTATTTGGGCAGAGTTTGGCCGAACCAAAAGGCTTTAGAGGAGTGAAGAAATGAGAAGGAAGAGTGCCCTTTTATAAGAGGGGTGAGGGGCACCTTTGGAAAAGCTAGAAATATTAATTTATAATAAATTCATATTCGGTTTCCAATGGCTCCAAAGTTGATTATTCAAAGGCTAAGGTGGGGATAGGTCGAAAACCACTCAACCAATAGAATTTAGACAGGTTTGGTTACTTATATTAACCTTATCTTTAAGTATTAACTCTAAGTTAATTAGTTTCACTTTTAGAATGTCTCTTTGTATTTTTATATAATATGGTTAATAAACTTACTATATACATCCAAGCGACCCCCAAGTGTTCCATTAATGATTAACCTATCATAATATAAGTCTCTTGGCAGAACTTTAGATTTTTAGTAATTTAATATCAATTAATAATATAATATTTGTTTTAAGAACTCTTTTATGTCAATTTTGACACTATTCAATAGTTGATTTTTGTGAAACTCCTAACAGATTGATTACTTCGAAAAAAGTAAATTAAATCAATCCTAATATATCATATTATCATAGAAAATTAGTTTAATTCATTAAAAGTTTCATATTATATTTATTTGGGTATTTATAATATCAATTAATTTAATTTTTCACTATTATAGTAATTACTGCATCATCATTGTGTCATGTATAAAATAAATTATTTAATGTCTAAAAATTATAAATCAAATATCATTATGTAGGAAATCGTTTTAGCTTTCTAATGAATATTTATAATCGAAAATCCAGCATGTATAACCCTATGTAAAAATTGTTCTTCTAAAAGATGTAAGCTTATGGCATTTTTATTTTTATTTAAGCTTTATTAATATAATGTGTCATTATCACTTAAAAGTGGATCCATGGGGTCCCAAAATAGACCCAAAGATGCCCATGGTCGACCATGTATCAACCAATAGGGTTAAGACACGTTTTAGGGTAATTTATTATTATTATAATATTATTTTTTTAACCCTTATTTACTGGATTTACCCTTAACCATGGTAAATAAAATATTTACCGCAGTAATTATTCAAAATGTCTAAAAATAAAAGTTACCTATTTACACAATTTGAACATCCTGATTCCAAATATGGAATCCATTTTTCTAAATTCAAAACACAGAAGTGGCAGAAATTAATTTAAAATTAATTCCCGCTGTCAAAACAAAAAGCGTATTTTTAAGAGATAATAACTATCAAAAGATTGACACTTGTTTATGTTCGGTTTAATTGTAAAATTATGTCCAATGACCAAGATTATATTAAATGGTAAAAATATATTCTAAATATACTTTAAAACCACTCAAATTCAAAATTTATCGCTATTAATTATTTTGATTAAAAAAGTTGTTTTTAATTAAAATTTAGTAATTTCCACTATTCATCAAAATATGAAAGTTATCCGAAATGTACCAAAATTTCACCCTAGGCTAATTTTGATATTCCTAATCCAAAAATGAAGTCCATTTTGAAATATAGAATATATATGATTTCAAAAAGTAGGTATTACTATTCACAACGGCTAGTTTAATTAGTTGTGGTGTGTGTTAGAACTCGAGGTTGCGTACAACACACGCTATCACATTATTCGAAGGGAAACGTACCATAGAAGCTTGGGGTGTTACATTCTCCCCTCCTTCAAATAATTGCGTCCTCGCAATTTCTAGGGTATTATTGCATAAAAAGACTCGGGTGGTTCTTCATCATAAGTTCCTCGGGTTCCCACGTTGCCTCTTCCATCTTATGGTTTCTCCACAAAACTTTTACCAGACGTGTCGTCCGGTTTCTCAGTACTTGTTCTCTTGTATCAAGAATCCTGACGGGCTCTTCACAATAGGAAAGATCGGGTTCCAGTTCTAATTCCTCATAGGTGAGTACATGCGTTGGGTCAGGCATGTATTTCCTCAACAGAGATACGTGGAACACATCGTGAACTTTGGAGAGACTTGGCGGCATTGCCAATCGGTAAGCCACAGCCCCAATTCGTTCTAGAATTTCGAAAGGTCCGATGTACCTGGGACTCAATTTACCTTTCTTACCAAAACGTATGACTCCCTTCCACGGAGATACCTTCAGGAAAACATGATCAACGACTTGAAATTCCAAATCCTTCCTTCGATTATCGGCATAGCTCTTCTGCCTACTTTGAGCTGCTTTAATGTGATTTTGGATTCCTTTCACCTTTTCCACCGTTTCCTCCACCAGTTCTGGGCCTACAAGTTTTCTTTCACCAACGTCATCCCAACAGGTTGGTGTACGACATCTCTTTCCGTATAACGCTTCATATGGTGCCATCTGTATACTCGAATGGAAGCTATTGTTATAGGAAAATTCTACCAGTGGTAAATATTGATCCCACATACCCTGAAAGTCAAGTGAGCAAGATCTCAACATGTCTTCTAAGGTCTGAATAGTCCGTTCTGATTGTCCGTCTGTCTGAGGGTGGTAAGCAGTGCTCAAATGAAGTTCAGTATCTAGGGATTTCTGAAGACTTTTCCAAAATCTTGAAGTAAAACGGGAATCACGATCAGAAACAATCGATAGGGGTACTCCATGAAGTCTCACAACTTCATTAATATATAGTCTTGCTAGACGTTCCAGGGGTAGATCTTCTCTTATAGAAAGAAAATGTGCTGACATGGTAAGACGATCAACAATAACCCATATTGAATCGTTCCTTCTAGGAGTCTTTGGTAGCCCCATGACAAAGTCCATTGTAATATTGTCCCATTTCCACTCCGGTATGGGAAGCGGTTGCATGACTCCTCCAGGCTGTTGCCTTCCAGCTTTCACTTGTTGACAAACCATACATCTTGACACAAAATCAGCAATCTCCCTCTTCATGTTGTCCCACCAAAAATGTTCCTTCAAATCTCTATACATTTTGGTGCTCCCAGGGTGTATAGAGAAATTGGAACTATGAGCATCATCCAGCAATTCCCTTTTTAGATCAGGTATATTGGGAACACAAAGTCTCTTCCCGAATTTCAAAATTCCATCTTCATACACAAAGTCTCTCAATCTCCCATCATTCACAGCTTTAATCTTCTTCTGAAATTCTTCATCATCGGTCTGGGAACTCTTAATCCTTTCTAGTAAAGATGGTTTGGAAACCATTTGAAAAAGCATTGATGTTTCACCTTCCCTGGTTATTCCCATGTCCATCTTCTCTAGATCCATGAAAATTGGATCCCTTTCAATTCTCATCATGTTCAGAACTCCATGGTCTTTTCTGCTCAAAGCATCTGCTACTTTGTTTGCTTTCCCCGGGTGGTAGTGTATCGTGCAATCATAATCCTTGAGTAATTCAAGCCATCTCCTTTGCCTCATGTTGAGTTCTTTTTGTGAGAAAATATACTTCAAACTCTTGTGATCAGTATAAATCTCACATTTTTCACCATAGAGGTAGTGCCTCCATATCTTCAAAGCAAAGATCACAGCTGCTAACTCAAGATCATGAGTAGGATAGTTTTGTTCATGAATTTTCAACTGTCATGATGCATAGGCAATAACTCTATCATTCTGCATAAGGACACAGCCAAGTCCTTTCTTCGATGCATCACTATAAATAACGAACCCATCATTCCCCGATGGTAGAGTCAATATAGGAGCATTGACTAATCTTCTCTTCAGTTCTTCGAAACATTCTTCACACACTTTTGTCCAAACAAATTTAACCCCTTTACGTGTGAGCTTCGTTAATGGGTTAGCCAATCGGGCAAAATTCTGGACGAAACGTCGATAATAACCTGTCAAACCAATAAAACTACGTACCTCAGTTATACTCGTAGGTGCTGGCCATTCTTGGATTGCCTTGGTCTTAGAAGGATCAACAGAGATTCCATTTTTAGAGACAATATGGCCAAGAAAAGAAATCTCTTGAAGCCAGAATTCACACTTGCTAAACTTTCCATATAATTCATGCCTCCTCAGAGTCTTCAAGATAATGCGCAAGTGATTTTCATGATCTTCGTAGGTTTTGGAGTATACCAAGATGTCATCAATAAATACCACCACAAATTCATCGAGATACTCCTTGAAAACTCTATTCATCAGATCCATGAATACTGAGGGTGCATTAGTCAATCCAAAAGGCATTACAGTAAACTCGTAATGCCCGTACCTGGTTCGAAATGCTGTCTTCGGAATGTCTTCCTTCTTTACACACAACTGATGGTATCCAGATCGAAGGTCAATCTTTGAAAAGTATTGAGCTCCATGCAGTTGGTCAAATAAATCATCAATACGAGGTAGGGGATACTTTTTCTTTATCGTTATAGCATTGATCTCCCTGTAATCGATACATAACCTCATAGATCCATCTTTCTTTTTAACAAAAAGAACAGGGGCTCCCCATGGAGAAACACTAGGGCGAATAAATCCCTTATTACTCAATTCCTCTAGTTGTTTCTTTAGTTCGACTAGCTCTACAGTGGCCATTCTATAAGGGGTCTTCGATATAGGCCTTGATCCAGGAATCAAATCAATAGAAAACTCAACTTCTCGTTCTGGAGGATGTCCAGGTAAATCTTCCGGAAATACATCTACAAATTCTTTCACAACAGGTACATCCTCTATTTGAACATTCCTTTCCTCACCGACAGTTATTTCATTCTCTTCCTCCCCGATAATTGAATTAAGTTGAGCTACAAGGGGTGGATCTAAATAAGAATTAGGTGGTGACGATTCTGCTCTAAAAATAAGGTGCTCCTTATCATTATCATCAAGAATCGTAACCTCTTTCTTCTTACAATAAATCTTCGCATCATAGTCCGAAAGCCAGTCCATACCGAGGATTATATCAAACTCAACCATAGGTATGACGATGAGATCAGCAGAAAAAGAAAATTTATGTGCTCTAATGGGGACTGATTCACAAAACTTTGTTGCAATGATACTTCCCTTAGGAGTTTTAACTGACAACTCCCTTATTAAATCAAATTGGAAATATCTAATTTTCTTAGCAAACTGGGAAGATATGAAACAATGCGATGATCCAGAATCAAATAATGCATTTGCTAAACTTGAGGAAACCATTAAATTACCTACCACCACGTCTTTCGGAGCTTCTACCTCAGCAGTAGTGATAGCATAAGCCTGGCCTTGATCCCTTGGCCTTTTCTGAGGTAAGTTCTCCTGACGCTTAGGACATGCATTTGAATAATGCCCCATCTCCCTGCAATTGTAGCACTGAACGTTGGTAGCTTCCTTCTTCCCCTTGCAATCATGAGCTTGGTGGCCTTTTTCACCACACTTGTAACAGACTCCCATTCCCTTCAAGCAAGTACCAGGATGTTTCTTCCCGCATTTACCACAAGATGGATATTCAACCTTTCCCTTCTTCCCCTTATTTCCATTCCCAGATTGATCAGCAGGTCTCTTCTTCTCTTGCTTTGCTTTAAAGTCATAAGACTTAGAGAATTCCTTTTCGGTCTTGATAGCACATGAGACAATGTCTTCGTACGACGAAAAGGATTGTGAGACTAATGCTCGACGGAGAAATGGTTTTAACCCATCAAAGAAACGATCAATCTTACTTCTTGGGTTGCGAATATAATCTCCAGCATACCTCGCTAACCTTGTAAAGTTAGCCTCATACTTTGTGACATTCTCATCCTCCTTTTGTCTCAGACTCAGAAATTGTCTTTCCATATCTGCTCGATGGTCGCGAGGAAAGTATTTTTCTAAAAAGAGATTTTTGAACTCCCTCCATTCCATATTTGATACTTCATCATCTTCCTTCATGTTTTGAATCAATGACCACCATTGATCAGCATCTCCAGTGAGGCGATAAACAGCCATGATAACTTTCTCCCTTTCACTACTCCCCAAAGCCTGAAATATTTTCTCTAGGGAAAATATCCATTGCTCAGCTACTAAGGGATTTGTACTCCCATTGAACGTTGGTGGTTGTTGTTTCATGAATCGATCTAACATTGATCCTCCACGCTGCGGATCAGGGTGCTCCATACGGGTAAGGTTATTATTCATAACCTGAGTAAGTTGTCCCAGTACGGTGATTAGCTGATCGGCACCAGTTGCGTCACCAGCCCCGCTATAATTATCTTGAGCAGGAGGGCAATCCCTACATGGAGTGCGTGCACTGATACGGTTTCCATTTCTTCCACTAGGCGCCATTTCTAAACAATGGCATAAACTATATCAGTTTATGAATCAAAATACATAATCCCATACTTATAAAACACTTAACATAAATTGAACTATTTATGGATATAATCCATAATCATAAAAATGTTTTCTTTGAGGAAGTATATACTCATAAACCCTTCATAATGATTTGTAAAGATAGTGAGAGTTATCCTAAGCATATCCCCCGGGAGTGTCGTAACCAAGAGTGCAGCAAGGCCCGTTGTCGTGCACCAGTTCCCGTTTGAGTCTAGCTCAAAGCGGTGTTTTCGGGTTTTACCCCTAGGTACATCTGTGCCAGAGCCGCCTCTACCTGCTCGTATCCAGACAGGGATGTATTGCTCGAAAAACTCACAAAATCTCTACAATACCAAAATTCTAGGAAGTTCTTCTATACTAATCCTCAAAGTTCATCTTAGGTCTACGTGCTCTAATCAGAGTTTATCTAAATCTAGATTCCAAGGTTTGTACTAAACTTCCTCTGATACCAACTGTAACGCCCCGACCCCAGCTACCCAGAGTCGGTGCATTACTTCGTAACATTGGCATGATCACAAGAAAGATCAAATCTCGAAAGACCGATTGGTTTAGTAGCCTTGGAAACACTAGATATATTCCTAAGTTTTACATTACATCATAAAATCAAAAACTACTACAACAACATAATGTTTCCACAGTCCACACTACAATCCCCTCATAATATCCCTGCAGGTCATTCATAACTTACATCTTCACTTCCTGGGAAAAATAAAACATAGAAAAGGGGTGAGCTCAAATGCCCAGTAAGGATAACAATATAGCGGAAACTTTCATCAATAAGAATAAACATTTAAGGAAATGTATAACTAAAACAAAAGCCTTTTAAACATGAACTTTCAACATGGTATGGCATAAATAAAATTAAATAATGCCATTTACTTATTCACATGGATATTCCACTAATCGAATAATCACATGCAAAAATAAATAACCACTTTCATAATGTTGGAATGCATAATGCCAGACTATCATAACCACATAGCCAAGGCCTCGTGCCAAGACTACAAATAAGATTTTGTCAAGGCCTTGTGCCAAGACACTAGTTTGTCTCATGAGACCTACCGATGCATCGAGGAGCTATAGCGGGCTCCACCCGTCACTTATTAAGTCCAATGCATTCCCATATGAAAAGGTTTAAACATAACATAAACATTCGTATTAAAACTAGCATACGAAATGTCAATACTTTCACAATAAACTATGAATGGTATAAAAATAGCACATCCACAGTCAAACATATCACAAAACCTTCAATACAATATAGAAGTTTTGTATCATAATAAATCAACTTCAAATAATCTTAAAATCCATCAAAGGATGTTGACATAGATGAAATCAAAATTCTTTTTAAAGAAATATCTCCTTTTATTTTGAAATCATTTAAGATCCATATAAAATAAAACATTTTCTTTGAAAATATTCTTATAAGCTTGTAAGGAAAGCTTTGAAGATTTTATAACGGCGTAAAATAACCGCACCCGCCGTATAAGTTAAAAAAAACATTCTTACCTCAATTCTGTCGAAAAGGTTAAAAAGGACCTTGTTTTGAAAACGACGGAAAGATTCCTTTATAAACCTCTTATAAAAAGTCAAAAAAGGGTATAAATGACTTTAACCCATATTCTTGTAAATAGTAAAAATGTTTTGAAATACATTTTTAAGAAACATGGATGTGGATGATAAAGAGATCCCAGTAGATTATTACATATAAACAACCTCGGATAAAGAAGAGATTGTGAAATAACCCTTACCTTGTACTTTTCCTTTGTTGGGGTAGGTTAACCTCCTGTATAATGGTGAAATAATTGTTATTAAATTATACAAGAATCATATACATTAATATGATATCATATATGATCTTTTAATATTGATATCTTAGTATTATCGTTGTTTCGGTTGTTAACTTACTTGTTTTCTTTCATATGTTTTGTTACGTAAGACATGTTTGTAAAGGGTAGGTTGTATATTATTCATATCCAGAATGATATCAAGTCCTTAAACATCATTTTTAAATCATCAAATGATAATTATACTTTAATGGTTACGATGGAGAATGAATCTCATCGCGTTCGTGGAGACGGTAGACCGTACGTACGCACGAGCGACAATATCATTCTTTTGATATTAAAATAATATATAAATGGATGTTATATCATATATAAAGAATCATTAACATGTTATATTTATTATTTACATGAGTTAAACATCATTATTATACCCATCCAAATAATAATATATTGAATAACAATTACACCACGACGTGGAGACGGTAAGCCGTACGTACGCACGTATGGTGACATGTTATTCAAAGGGTGGATAGAATACTGAATATGGTTGTACCATATTTATAATAACATCACAGTATATGTAAGATACTGGAGTTATTATTTTAGAATGGTAAGAACAAAGAAAGAGGAAGTGGAAGAAGAAAGGAACTTAGAAAAGGGTGGTGAAATCATTACCTCTACTTCGGGTTCTTCCTTTTGATTTGATCAAAAGGGCTCCTTAGGTTGGCTTTCTGATCAAACTAAGGCCTCTAGGATCTATTGAGGGATGTTGGGAGAGTATTTGGGCAGAGTTTGGCCGAACCAAAAGGCTTTAGAGGAGTGAAGAAATGAGAAGGAAGAGTGCCCTTTTATAAGAGGGGTGAGGGGCACCTTTGGAAAAGCAAGAAATATTAATTTATAATAAATTCATATTCGGTTTCCAATGGCTCCAAAGTTGATTATTCAAAGGCTAAGGTGGGTATAGGTCGAAAACCACTCAACCAATAGAATTTAGACAGGTTTGGTTACTTATATTAACCTTATCTTTAAGTATTAACTCTAAGTTAATTAGTTTCACTTTTACAATGTCTCTTTGTATTTTTATATAATATGGTTAATAAACTTACTATATACATCCAAGCGACCCCCATGTGGTCCATTAATGATTAACCTATCATAATATAAGTCTCTTGGCAGAACCTTAGATTTTTAGGAATTTAATATCAATTAATAATATAATATTTGTTTTAAGAACTCTTTTATGTCAATTTTGACACTATTCAATAGTTGATTTTTGTGAAACTCCTAACAGATTGATTACTTCGAACAAAGTAAATTAAATCAATCCTAATATATCATATTATCATAGAAAATTAGTTTAATTCATTAAAAGTTTCATATTATATTTATTTGGGTATTTATAATATCAATTATTTTAATTTTTCACTATTATAGTAATTACTGCATCATCATTGTGTCATGTATAAAATAAATTATTTAATGTCTAAAAATTATAAATCAAATATCATTATGTGGGAAATCGTTTTATCTTTCTAATGAATATTTATAATCGAAAATCCAGCATGTATAACCCTATGTAAAAATTGTTCTTCTAAAAGATGTAAGCTTATGGCATTTTTATTTTTATTTAAGCTTTATTAATATAATGTGTCATTATCACTTACAAGTGGATCCATGGGGTCCCAAAATAGACCCAAAGATGCCCATGGTCGACCATGTATCAACCAATAGGGTTAAGACACGTTTTAGGGTAATTTATTATTATTATAATATTATTTTTTTAACCCTTATTTACCGGATTTACCCTTAACCATGGTAAATAAAATATTTACCGCAGTAATTATTCAAAATGTCTAAAAATAAAAGTTACCTATTTACACAATTTGAACATCCTGATTCCAAATATGGAATCCATTTTTCTAAATTCAAAACACAGAAGTGGCAGAAATTAATTTAAAATTAATTCCCGTTGTCAAAACAAAAAGCGTATTTTTAAGAGATAATAACTATCAAAAGATTGACACTTGTTTATGTTCGGTTTAATTGTAAAATTATGTCCAATGACCAAGATTATATTAAATTGTAAAAATATATTCTAAATATACTTTAAAAACACTCAAATTCAAAATTTATCACTATTAATTATTTTGATTAAAAAAGTTGTTTTTAATTAAAATTTAGTAATTTTCACTATTCATCAAAATATGAAAGTTATCCGAAATGTACCAAAATTTCACCCTAGGCTAATTTTGATATTCCTAATCCAAAAATGAAGTCCATTTTGAAATATAGAATATATATGATTTCAAAAAGTAGGTATTACTATTCACAACGGCTAGTTTAATTAGTTGTGGTGTGTGTTAGAACTCGAGGTTGCGTACAACACACGCTATCACATTATTCGAAGGGAAACGTACCATAGAAGCTTGGGGTGTTACATAAAAAGGATAATGAAATTGAAAATGGTTTTTAATAAGGTATATATTATCTCTTGTTTATTATTCAGGAGGTTAAAGAACGGTTGAGTCATGTCGGACACGAGGTAAGGGAACTTCTTAACCCAATTTCCATTCTTTGGGTTAATCTCCTACTTTCAAATTATGTCATGATATTATTATGTCATATCTTGTATTTATACTTTATTTATGTGTACATATAGTGAATACACATAATAGATCTATGTTATTTTAAAAATTATCTTTTTAAGGACTTCGTCTCAATCTCCTTTCATTGAGGCATATTTGGTTTTATACACAACTTTCTTTTATACGGTGTATAAACCCCTTTGAATTTTACGTTTATTCAAAAGGAATATTTTTTATACGAATCGTTTTACTAAACGACAAAAATGGAATGTTTTTCTTTCCATATATATGAGACGACAATGATTTCTCCGCCGCCGTGACCATTATTTCAGTTTCGTCTTCCTCTACAAGCCATCACTTTTTTTAATGAAGAATAAATACAAAGTTTTAACTTTCATTTATTTTGGTATTGAAAATGGTTTTGAAAGTGTTTTTATTATATCAATGTGTTGTATTGATATCTTGTGATTCCAATGTGGAAATTTTATATTTCCTTTATGCATGTTTTATGTGATATGATTATGTTATGGTTTATGATATGTTTAAACCTATTCATAAGATGAATGCATTGGACTTAATAATTGATGGGTGGAGCCCGCTACAGATCCTTGATGCATCGGTAGTTCTCATTAGACAAACTAGTGTCTTGGCACGAGGCCTTGACAAAATCTTATTTGTGGTCTTGGTACGAGGCCTTGGCTACGTGGTTATGATAGTCTGGCATTATGCATTCCATCATTATGAATGTGTTTATTGATATTTCATGTGATTATTCAACTAGTAGAATATCTATGTGAGTAAGTAAATGGAATTATTTAATTTTATTTTTGCCATATTATGCTGAAGTTCAAGTTTAAAAAGGCTTTTGTTTTAGTTATACATTGCCTTAAATGTTAATGTTTATTTATGAAAGCTTCCGCAATATTGTTATCCTTACTGAGCATCTGAGCTCACACCTTCCAATGTTTTAATATTTTCTAGGATGTGAAGAAGTATTTTATGAATGACCTACAGGGATAGTCAGAAGAGGATATGAGTGTGGACTATGAAGACTTTGTTTTTAGTTTTTCGCTTTATGATATAATGTAACATTTATGAATGTATCTAGTGTTTCCAAGTCTACTAAACTAATCGGTTTTTCGAGAATTGGTCTTTTATGATCATGACAATGTTACGAAGTAATGCACCGACTCTGGGTAGCTGGGGTCGGGGCGCTATAGTTGGTATTAGAGGTAGTTTAGTTCTAACCTTGGAAGCTAGATTCAGATAAACTCTGATTAGACGACATAGACCAAAGATAGAATTTGAGGATTAATATAGAAGAACTTACTAGAAATTTGGTATTATAGAGATTCTGTGAGTTTTCCGAGCAATACATCCCTGTCTGGATACGAGCAGGTAGAGGTGGCTCTGGAACAGATGTACCTAGGGGTAAAACCCGAATACACCCCATTGAGCTAGACTCGAACAGGAACTGGTGCACGACAATGAGCCTTGCTGCACTCTTGGTTACGACACTCCCGGGGGATATGCATAGGATAATTATCATTTTCTTTATAAACCACTATGAAGGGTTATGAGTATATACTTCCTCAAAGAAAACATCTTTTTATGATTATGGATTATATCCATAAATAGTTCAATTAGTGTTAAGTGTTTTACAAGTATGGAATTATGTATTTTAATTCATAAACTAATCTAGTTTATGCCATTGTTTAGAAATTGTGCCTAGTGGAAGGAATGGAAAACGTATCAATGCACGCACTCCATGTAGGGATTTCCCTCCTAGTCAAGATAATTATTGTGGAGTTGGAGATACAACTGGTGCTGATCAACTTATTACCATACTGGGACAACTCACTCAGGTTATGAATAATTACCTTACTCGTATGGATCACCCTGATCCACAACGTGGAGGATCAATGTTATACCGCTTCATGAGGCAACAACCGAAAACATTTAATGGGGGTACAAATCCATTAGTAGCTGAGCAATGGATAAAATCCTTAGAGAAAATATTCCACGCCTTGGGGAGTAGTGAAAGGGAAATGGTTATCATGGCAGTTTACCGCCTCACTGGAGATGCTGATCAATGGTGGTCATGGATTCAAAACACAAAGGAAGATGATGACATATCGAATATGGAATGGAGGGAGTTCAAAGATATTTTCTTAGAAAAATACTTTCCTCGTGACCATCGAGCAGATATGGAAAGGCAATTTCTGAGTCTAAGGCAGAAGGATGATTAGAATGTCGCAAAGTATGAGGCTATCCTTACAAGGTAAGCGAGGCATGCTGCCGATTATATACATAACCCAAGGAGTAAGATTGATCGTTTCATTGATGGGTTAAAACCATTTCTCCGTCGAGCTTTAGTATCACAATCCTTCTCATCATACGAAGATATTGTCTCGTGTGCGATCAAGACTGAAAATGAATTCTCTAAGTCTTATGACAACAAAGTAAAGTAAGAGAATAAGAGAACGGTGGAACAAGAGACGGATAAAGGGAAAAAAGGAATGACGGATTTTCCATTATGTGATAATTGTGGGAAGAATCACCCTGGTACTTGCCTAAAAGGAATGGGAGTTTGTTATAAATGTGGAGAAAAAG
Source organism: Viscum album (assembly GCA_963277665.1). Lineage (NCBI taxonomy): Eukaryota > Viridiplantae > Streptophyta > Magnoliopsida > Santalales > Viscaceae > Viscum > Viscum album. Next base: position 437,828,608 of record OY728161.1, read on the forward strand.
GTAACCAGGCGCGTGATTGCAAGGGAAAGAAAGAGGCTATCAATGTTGAATGCTACAATTGTAAAGAAATGGGGAATTATGCAAATGAATATCCTAAGCATCAGGGAAACTTACCTCAGAAAAGGCCAAGGGATCAAAGACAATCTTATGCTCTTACTACAGTTGAATCAGAATAAATAATGTATTGGTGCTTTTGGACTCATGGATTATATTCTGGTTATTAGAATAATGTGATATATATATAAGGATTGTACTGCAGTACTTGTTGTTTCAGTAAGGTTTTAATATGATGAAGGTAATCATATTTTTAGTATGTGACAATAAGAGAAACTTTACTTTGTTTGGGGAATCTGAGGTTACAATTGATTTTGGAATTTTCAATCCTTTTAGAGAAAGTCTGGACGGAGGTATTTTGGATAAATATAAAGGTTGGAATGGATTAAGATGAACTTTGGATAGTATTTTTTAAGGTTAAAACATTTATGAAGATTATTTTTGGAATATTATAATACTATAGTTTTAGGAAAAGGACAACCTGCAGGGTGGGGCATAACCCGTCGCGTCGGACAAAGCAGTAGGAATCGAACCCACAACCCTAGTGCGACATGCCTTTATTACCTACCACTAGCCTACAAGAAGTCCCAGGTTATTAAAAAATAGTTTTACTAATATAAATGGTATGTGTTAATATTTGTAACCTTATACAATTAGGATAAATAGAATATTTTTGGGTTCTATTACCTTTTAGAGTGAAAGATGGGTTTGTGCTAAAAATTTATTAAAGAATGAAAGTCTACATGACAAGTATGTATATTCCCTTACGTTCTTAGTAAATCTCCTAAATAAATTCCTTAACTTTATGAAAGGTTACATAAAACAAAAATGTTTCTGGTTAACTTTTCCAATTGGGGATTCAATGATCGTTCAACCCATCACAAGTTTGTGTCTTTCTTATGGTTAACATTCTCCTAATCTTGTTTTCTAAAACTCTCCATCATACCTTGATGGTTTCTTTCTCCTCCATATCCATATTTTCATATAATTATAGTATGGGCCATCTTTGGTGACCTTTGTACGTCTCTTTCTTTCTTTTAATGTTATATTTTTATTAACCTTATTTCCGATGTGGGTTTCCCACAAAGGTATTTTCTATTATCAACCATTTATTTTCAAAGAAAATTTTCAAATTGTGAGGATGCAATTTATTGAAGGAGGGGAGAATGTATCACCCCGAGCTTCTATGATATGCTTCTCATTCAATAATGCAATAGCTTGTATTGTACGCAACTTCGAGTTCTAACACACCACAACTAATCAAAGTTGCCGTTATGAATAGTAATACCCACTTTTTAAAATTATAGACATGTTATATTTCAAAATGGACTTCATTTTTGTATTCTTAATATCAAAATTATCCTAAGTTGAATTTTTTGTAACTTTCTGAGAACTTCCAATTTTTTATGAATAGTAAAAAATACGTAAAACAACTTTTTTAATCAAAATAATTTATTATGATAAATTATACTATTTAGTGGTTTTTAAGTATAATTATAATATATTTTTACCATATTATACAATGGTGGTCATTAGAATTAATTTAACATTGAAATTGGGCATGAACAATTGCCACTCTTTTGATATAAATTGTTTCTTAAAAACACGCTATTTGTTGTGACAGTGGGAATTAATTATAAAATTAATTAATGCAATATATATGTTTGGAATATTGTAAAATAGACATCATTTTTGAAATCGGAATATCAAAAATATCTTAGGGTGAATTTTTGGGATTTTTTTGAAAAACTTCAATTTTTGATGAATAGTGAAACCACTAAGTGGTATTTATAAAAACTGATTTTTCGTTTAAATGAAAATTTACCACTTAAGTGTTTTGAATTTCAAAAATCTGACATACATGGTTTTCATTAAGAAGTAAAATTTGGTTCAATGGGATTAAAATAATTTTTTGGTGAATAGTAACTTTTAAGTTCTTAATCGCGATTAGAGGTAATTAGTGTAGTTTAAGGTAAAAATAATGTTTTAATAATATGAGATGAGCTTTACACATATCCTACCCTCATTGTATGTTCCATGGCCGACCAATACAATCCATGGGTCAACTTGGGGACCCCATGGAGCCACTTTAGATGGAAAATGACATAAATAACTTTTATTTAATGTTAAAGTAAAAAATGACACAAACATGAAATGTTTTTTTACTAAAACAATTTTTACATGGGGTTATACAAGTCATATTTTTGACTATAAATAGTCATTGGAAATCTAAAAATATTTCCTACATCATAGTAGTTTTTTATAATTTTTAAACATTAAATAAATTAAATTATTTATGACATCATGATGATGCAGCGATGACCTCATTATTTAACGATTTAAATATAATAAAAGGATAATGTAATATTCAAGGCATTCACTTGTCAAAAACCTATTGGATGGGTATATTTCGAACCCTTATCACCTTATACTCGAATTATATAAGTGTGGGACCTCTAAAATCCGAAACTCATTTTATAATAAAGTGACTTTTCTTTACATTCCAAAAGTGCCCCTCATCTCCACTTATAAAAGGCCCCCACCTCTACCACCTTACTCACACTTTCAAAGCCTTTTGTCTCGGCAAAACTCTACCCAAATACTCTCCCAACTTCCCTCCCTTACTCCTAGAAGCCTCACATTGGGCAGAATGCTTCCCAAAGAAGCATTTGGCTCAAATCAATAAGAGTTACCTGATTTTAAGGTAATGTCTTCTCTTATGTTATTTTGTTTTATTTTGCTTCTCCAACCCCATAAACTCTTTTTATTCATTTAATTTGTAACAACACCAGTATCCTCAAGATACTAGGATGTTTTTATAAGAAGGATTCGAACTACACTTACACACACCAACATCTAATGATTAAAGAACATACTGTTTCTGTGGATGGAGAATTTTTGCCTCACGAAACGATGATTGTTCAACACTCATATAACACCTTCAAAAGTGGCTATTAAGATGTCAATATATTTATATATGATATATAATATGTCTATGTTTTCCTTATGCTTCTGTATTTCTCATTAATGGCATAATTTATGATTTCCATTATGGGTAAACACGATAATTTCATTTTCGGAAGTGCGGACTACCGCACCCACAAACTGATGTGAATCGTTAATGCCATATGTGGAATGTATAAAAAATGGATTAAATGGTATTATATGCTATAGAATACTGGAATTATATTATACATTTATATCATTATGATTTCATTCCATTAAATACGAAATAGAAATGAAAGTAGCGTTCATGCGTACGTACGGCTTACCGTCTCCATGAACGGTGCATTTCATTTCTTACCTCTAAATGTTACGTAATATTATGATTGAATGTATATACTGGATATATTTGATATATATGATATCTACATCATGAATATAATTCTGTATATAATGGATATTTCACCACATGAACAACTTGTAATTATACGAAGTTTATTGTTGACTCAAGTACCAAAGATCGACAAAACGACCATTATTAACTTAAATAATTACATAATGTTCATAACATTGTAATAAGTGATATAAAAAGGATAATGAAATTGAAACTAATTATTAATAAGGTAGATATTAACTCTAGTTTATTATTCAGGAGGTTGAAGAATGGTTGAGTCAAGTCGGACACGAGGTAAGGGAACTTCTTAACCCAATTTCCATTCTTTGGGTTAATCTCCTACTTTCAAATTATGTCATGATATTATTATGTCCTATAATGTATTTATACTTTATTTATATGTACATATAGTGAATACACATAATAGATATATGTTATTTTAAGAATGATCTTTTTAAGGACTTCGTCTCAATCTCCTTTCATTGAGGCATATTTGGTTTTATACACAACTTTCTTTTATACGGGTTATAAACCCCTTTGACTTTTACGTTTATTCAAAAGGAATCTTTTTTATACGAAGAGTTTTACTAAACGACAAAAAGGGAATGTTTTTCTTTCCGTACATATGCGGCGACAACGACTTCTCCCGGCCATGACCATTATTTGAGTTTTGGCTTCCTCAACAAGCCATCACTTTTTTTAATGAAAAATAAATACAAAGTTTTAACTTTCTTTTATTTTGGTATTGAAAATGGTTTTGAAAGTGTTTTTATTATATCAATGTGTTGTATTGAGATCTTGTGATTTCAATGCGGAAATTTAATATTCCCTTTATGCATGTTTTATGTGATATGATTATGTTATGGTTTATGATATGTTTAAACCTATTCATAAGATGAATGCATTGGACTTAATAAGTGACGGGTGGAGCCCACTACAGATCCTTGATGCATCGGTAGGTCTCATTAGACAAACTAGTGTCTTGGAACGAGGCCTTGACAAATTCTTATTTGTGGTCTTGGCACGAGGCCTTGGCTACGTGGTTATGATAGTCTGGCATTATGCATTCCATCATTATGAAAGTGTTTATTGATATTTCATGTGATTATTCAACTAGTAGAATATCTATGTGAGTAAGTAAATGGAATTATTTAATTTTATTTTTTCCATATTATGCTGAAGTTCAAGTTTAAAAAGGCTTTTGTTTTAGTTATACATTGCCTTAAACGTTAATGTTTATTTTTGAAAGCTTGCGCAATATTGTTATCCTTACTGAGAATCTGAGCTCACCCCTTCCAATGTTTTAATATTTTCTATGATGTGAAGAAGTATTTTATAAATGACCTACAGGGATAGTCAAAGAGGATATGAGTGTGGACTATGAAGACTTTGTTTTTAGTTTTTCGCTTTATGATATAATGTAACATTTATGAATGTATCTAGTGTTTCCAAGTCTACTAAACTAATCGGTCTTTCGAGAATTGATCTTTTGTGATCATGACAATGTTACGAAGTAATGCACCGACTCTGGGTAGCTGGGGTCGGGGCGCTATAGTTGGTATTAGAGGTTGTTTAGTTCTAACCTTGGAAGCTAGATTCAGATAAACTCTGATTAGACGACATAGACCAGAGATAGAATTTGAGGATTAATATAGAAGAACTTACTAGAAATTTGGTATTATAGAGATTTTGTGAGTTTTCCGAGCAATACATCCCTGTCTGGATACGAGCAGGTAGAGGTGGCTCTGGAACAGATGTACCTAGGGGTAAAACCCGAAAACACCGCATTGAGCTAGACTCGAACAGGAACCTGTGCACGACAATGAGCCTTGTTGCACTCTTGGTTACGACACTCCCGGGGGATATGCATAGGATAATTATCATTATCTTTATAAACCACTATGAAGGGTTAGGAGTATATACTTCCTCAAAGAAAACATTTTTTTATGATTATGGATTATATCCATAAATAGTTCAATTAGTGTTAAGTGTTTTACAAGTATGGAATTATGTATTTTAATTCATAAACTAATCTAGTTTATGCCATTGTTTAGAAATTGTGCCTAGTGGAAGGAATGGAAAACGTATCAATGCACGCACTCCATGTAGGGATTTCCCTCCTAGTCAAGATAATTATTGTGGAGTTGGAGATACAACTGGTGCTGATCAACTTATTACCATACTGGGACAACTCACTCAGGTTATGAATAATTACCTTACTCGTATGGATCACCCTGATCCACAACGTGGAGGATCAATGTTATACCGCTTCATGAGGCAACAACCGAAAACATTTAATGGGGGTAAAAATCCATTAGTAGCTGAGCAATGGATAAACTCCTTAGAGAAAATATTCCACGCCTTGGGGAGTAGTGAAAGGGAAAAGGTTATCATGGCAGTTTACCGCCTCACTGGAGATACTGATCATTGGTGGTCATGGATTCAAAACACAAAGGAAGATGATGACATATCGAATATGGAATGGTGGGAGTTCAATGATATTTTCTTAGAAAAATACTTTCCTCGTGACCATCGAGCAGATATGGAAAGGCAATTTCTGAGTCTGAGGCATAAGGAGGATTAGAATGTCGCAAAGTATGAGGCTAACTTTACAAGGTAAGCGAGACATGCTGCCGATTATATACGTAACCCAAGGAGTAAGATTGATCGTTTCATTGATGGGTTAAAACCATTTCTCCGTCGAGCTTTAGTATCACAATCCTTCTCATCATACGAAGATATTGTCTCGTGTGCGATCAAGACTGAAAATGAATTCTCTAAGTCTTATGACAACAAAGTAAAGTAAGAGAATAAGAGAACGGTGGAACAAGAGACGGATAAAGGGAAAAAGGGAATGAAGGATTTTCCATTATGTGATAATTGTGGGAAGAATCACCCTGGTACTTGCCTAAAAGGAATGGGAGTTTTTTATAAATGTGGAGAAAAAGGTCAACAGGCGCGTGATTGCAAGGGAAAGAAAGAGGCTATCAATGTTGAATGCTACAATTGTAAAGAAATGGGGAATTATGCAAATGAAATCCTAAGCGTCAGGGAAACATACCTCAGAAAAGGCCAAGGGATCAAAGACAATCTTATGCTCTTACTACAGTTGAATCAGAATAAATAATGTATTGGTGCTTTTGGACTCATGGATTATATTCTGGTTATTAGAATAATGTGATATATATATAAGGATTGTACTGCAGTACTTGTTGTTTCAGTAAGGTTTTAATATGATGAAGGTAATCATATTTTTAGTATGTGACAATAAGAGAAACTTTACTTTGTTTGGGGAATCTGAGGTTACAATTGATTTTGGAATTTGCAATACTTTTAGAGAAAGTCTGGACGGAGGTATTTTGGATAAAAATAAAGGTTGGAATGGATTAAGATGAACTTTGGATAGTATTGTTTAAGGTTAAAACATTTATGAAGATTATTTTTGGAATATTATAATACTATAGTTTTAGGAAAAGGACAACCTGCAGGGTGGGGCATAACCCGTCACGTCGGACAAAGCTGCAGGAATCGAACCCACAACCCTAGTGCGACATGCCTTTATTACCTACCACTAGCCTACAAGAAGTCCCTGGTTATTACAAAATAGTTTTACTAATCTAAATGGTATGTGTTAATATTTGTAACCTTATACAATTAGGATAAATAGAATATTTTTGAGTTCTATTACCTTTTAGAGTGAAAGATGGGTTTGTGCTTAAAATTTATTAAAGAATGAAAGTCTACATGACAAGTATGTATATTCCCTTACGTTCTTAGTAAATCTCCTAAATAAATTCCTTAACTTTATGAAAGGTTACATAAAACAAAAATGTTTCCGGTTAACTTTTCCAATTGGGGATTCAATGATCGTTCAACCCATCACAATTTTGTGACTTTCTTAGGGTTAACTTTCTCATAATCTTGTTTTCTAAAACTCTCCATCGTACCTTGATGGTTTCTTTCTCCTCCATATCCATATTTTCATATAATTATAGTATGGGATATCTTGGGTTACCTTTGTACTTCTCTTTCTTTCTTTTAATGTTATATTTTTATTAACCTTATTTCCGATGTGGGTTTTCCACAAAGGTATTTTCTATTATCAACCATTTATTTTCAAAAAACATTTTCAAATTGTGAGGACGCAATTTATTGAAGGAGGGGAGAATGTAACACCCCGAGATTCCATGATACGCTTCTCATTCAATAATGCAATAGCTTGCATTGTACGCAACTTCGAGTTCTAACACACCACAACTAATCAAAGTAGCCGTTAGGAATATTAATACCCACTTTTTAAAATTATAGACATGTTATATTTCAAAATGGACATCATTTTTGTATTCTTAATATCAAAATTATCCTAAGTTGAATTTTTTGTAACTTTCTGAGAACTTCCAATTTTTTATGAATAGTAAAAAATACGTAAAACAACTTTTTTAATCAAAATAATTTATTATGATAAATTATACTATTTAGTGGTTTTTATGTATAATTATAATATATTTTTACCATATTATCCAATGGTGGTCATTAGAATTAATTTAACATTGAAATTGGGCATGAACAATTACCACTCTTTTGATATAAATTATTTCTTAAAAACACGCTATTTGTTGTGACAGTGGGAATTAATTATAAAATTAATTAATGCAACATATATGTTTGGAATATTGTAAAATAGACATCATTTTTGAAATCGGAATATCAAAAATATCTTAGGGTGAATTTTTGGGATTTTTTTGAAAAACTTCAATTTTTGATGAATAGTGAAATCACTAAGTGGTATTTATAAAAACTGATTTTTTGTTTAAATGAAAATTTACCACTTCAGTGTTTTGAATTTCAAAAATCTTACATACATGGTTTTCATTAAGAAGTAAAATGTGGTTCAATTGGATTAAAATAATTTTTTGGTGAATAGTAACTTTTAAGTTCTTAAACGCGATTAGAGGTAATTAGTGTAGTTTAAGGTAAAAATAATGTTTTAATAATATGAGATGAGCTTTACACATATCCTACCCTCATTGTATGTTCCATGGCCGACCAATACAATCCATGGGTCAACTTGGGGACCCCATGGAGCCACTTTAGATGGAAAATGACATAAATACCTTTTATTTAATGTTAAAGTAAAAAATGACACAAACATGAAATGTTTTTTTACTAAAACAATTTTTACATGGGGTTATACAAGTCATATTTTTGACTATAAATAGTCATTGGAAATATAAAAATATTTCCTACATCATAGTATTTTTTTATAATTTTTAAACATTAAATAAATTAAATTATTTATGACATCATGATGATGCAGCGATGACCTCATTATTTAACGATTTAAATAAAATAAAAGGATAATGTAATATTCAAGGCATTCACTTGTCAAAAACCTATTGTATGAGTATATTTCGAACACTTATCACCATATCCTCGAATTATATAAGTGTGGGACCTCTAAAATCCGAAACTCATTTTATAATAAAGTGACTTTTCATTACATTCCAGAAGTGCCCCTCATCTCCACTTATAAAAGGCCCCCACCTCTACCACGTTACTCACACTTTCAAAGCCTTTTTTCTCGGCAAAACTCTACCCAAATACTCTCCCAACTTCCCTCCCTTACTCCTAGAAGCATCACATTGGACAGAATGCTTCCCAAAGAAGCATTTGGCTCAAATCAATAAGAGATACCTGATTTTAAGGTAATGTCTTCTCTTATGTTATTTTGTTTTATTTTTCTTCTCCAACCCCATAAACTCCTTTTATTCATTTCATTTGTAACAACACCAGTATCCTCAAGATACTAGGATGTTTTTATAAGAAGGATTCGAACTACACTTACACACACCTACATCTAATGATTAAAGAACATACTGTTTCTGTGGATGGAGAATTTTTGCCTCACGAAACGATGATTGTTCAACACTCATATAACACCTTCAAAAGTGGCTATTAAGATGTCAATATATTTATATATGATATATAATATGTCTATGTTTTCCTTATGCTTCTGTATTTCTCATTAATGGCATAATTTATGATTTCCATTATGGGTAAACACGATAATTTCATTTTCGGAAGTGCGGACTACCGCCCCCTCAAACTGATGTGAATCGTTAATGCCATATGTGGAATGTATAAAAAATGGAGTAAATTGTATTATATGCTATAGAATACTGGAATTATATTATACATTTATATCATTATGATTTCATTCAATTAAATATGAAATAGAAATGAAAGTAGAGTTCATGCGTACGTACGGCTTACCGTCTCCATGAACGGTGCATTTCATTTCTTACCTCTAAATGTTACGTAATATTATGATTGAATGTATATACTGGATATATATGATATATATGATATCTACATCATGAATATAATTCTGCATATAATGGATATTTCACCACATGAACAACTTGTAATTATAAGAAGTTTATTGTTGACTCAAGTACCAAAGATCGACAAAACGACCATTATTAACTTAAATAATTACATAATGTTCATAACATTGTAATAAGTGATATAAAAAGGATAATGAAATTGAAAATAATTCTTAATAAGGTAGATATTAACTCTAGTTTATTATTCAGGAGGTTGAAGAACGGTTGAGTCAAGTCGGACACGAGGTAAGGGAACTTCTTAACCCAATTTCCATTCTTTGGGTTAATCTCCTACATTCAAATTATGTCATGATATTATTATGTCCTATCATGTATTTATACTTTATTTATATGTACATATAGTGAATACACATAATAGATATATGTTATTTTAAAAATGATCTTTTTAAGGACTTCGTCTCAATCTCCTTTCATTGAGGCATATTTGGTTTTATACACAACTTTCTTTTATACGGTGTATAAACCCCTTTGACTTTTACGTTTATTCAAAAGGAATCTTTTTTATACGAAGCGTTTTACTAAACGACAAAAAGGGAATGTTTTTCTTTCCTTACATATGCGGCGACAACGACTTCTCCCGGTCGTGACCATTATTTGAGTTTTGGCTTCCTCTACAAGCCATCACTTTTTTTAATGAAAAATAAATACAAAGTTTTAACTTTCTTTTATTTTGGTATTGAAAATGGTTTTGAAAGTGTTTTTATTATATCAATGTGTTGTATTGATATCTTGTGATTTCAATGCGGAAATTTTATATTTCCTTTATGCATGTTTTATGTGATATGATTATGTTATGGTTTATGATATGTTTAAACCTATTCATAAGATGAATGAATTGGACTTAATAAGTGACGGGTGGAGCCCGCTACAGATCCTTGATTCATCGGTAGGTCTCATTAGACAAACTAGTGTCTTGGCACGAGGCCTTGACAAAATCTTATTTGTGGTCTTGGCACGAGGCCTTGGCTACGTGGTTATGATAGTCTAGCATTATGCATTCCATCATTATGAAAGTGTTTATTGATATTTCATGTGATTATTCAACTACTAGAATATGTATGTGAGTAAGTAAATGGCATTATTTTATTTTATTTTTGCCATATTATGCTGAAGTTCAAGTTTAAAAAGGCTTTTGTTTTAGTTATACATTTCCTTAAATGTTAATGTTTATTTATGAAAGATTCCACAATATTTTTATCCTTACTGAGCATCTGAGCTCACCCCTTTCAATGTTTTAATATTTTCCAGGATGTGAAGAAGTAGTTTATGAATGACCTACAGGGATAGTCAGAAGAGGATATGAGTGCGGACTATGAAGACTTTGTTTTTTGTTTTTCTCTTTATGATGTAATGTCACATTTATGAATGGATCTAGTGTTTCCAAGGCTACTATACTAATCGGTCTTTCGAGACTTGATATTTTGTGATCATTCCAATGTTACGAAGTAATGCACCGACTCTAGGTAGCTGGGGTCGGGGCGTTACATAAAATATATTTTTCAAGGACAACTTATATTTATGACATTTTCAAAAAGTCATATACTTAATAGTGTCAGAATTTACATTAATGATATTTTAAAATAAAGAGTAACAATTTTAATGATATAAAATTAATAAAAATATTAAAGTCAGTCAAATGATTATGATAATGCATTTCATTTGATAAAATGGTCTATTTTTTTGTTAAGTAACATATAGTAACTATATTAATCATAAATTAGTTAATTGAAAACGTGTCCTGATAAGAGTTAATTTTTTTATCTAATGGTTAAAGATAAATTATATTGTAATAATGTGACCTAAATGTGATTTTTTTTATTTTTGAAATAATTTTTTCCTATAAAAACATTATCATAGAATGATCCTAGATTGGATCCATTAAGAATTTAAAATTTATTTATGTTAACATTTAATTTTTTATACTGAAAATACCCCTCTCTTCAATTATAAATGTTAAACTCCTACCTCAATTTCTCAAACTACATTTTGAATTATAGATAAACTAAAACCTACCCATTCCCCCTAAAAACATTCTTATATTTACCTTATATGATTTAATTCTGTCATATAGCCATCTAATGTTTCCTTTTTTTCAATTCAAAATGAGATACCCAATGAAGAGGTAATGTTGATCAGTAAACATTTTTTTTTCAAAAAAACCATCAATTATTTTTTTCAATATTAAATAATAAAATAATTATCCTAAATATAATGATATATTTTAATATTGTGGTATTCACCTATTCTCAAACACACATCCGTCAAATGGTATACGCAATCATCATATGTGTCTACAGTGAACTACAGCCTCATGAAATGATGTTGTATTTTATCAAATTTCCACCTTTAATAGATTATAATAATGATTTATTTTATGTTTTGATATGATTTATATTATATAAATGATTTATTTATTGTTTTTTTATTATATAACACATACCTTCATACATTTCATTTATTTAAATATAATAACATTATTTATGGATGTGCGGACTGCCACACCTCAAATAAATGTGATTCGTTCATGATATAATGGAATTATATTGTATGGTTCTAATAAAATAATGACATATAAGTAAAATTAATATTATATTGGAAATATAATATACATATACATAAAAATCTTATAATTTTTATTATATTAATGTGTTAAAGAAATTAATGTAGTGTTTATGCATACATACGGTCCACCATCTCCATAAATTGTTGAATTCATTATATATGTAATAATAATTTTCATTTTATTAAATAAGTATAAAATAAATATATATGATAGTTAAGAAATGGTTTACAACATTGAGATTATGAGATCAAGATCGAAATTTGAAGAAAATGATAACATGCTAGAAAAAAATAGGAAAAACGAGCAAATTAACTCACAAAATTGTGACAATAATGAATGATTGAAAAAATGGGTAATGAGATATTTTAATAATTTTATTTAAGATATTATGAATATTTATATGGTTATTTTATTAGTTAATAAAATGATAAATACCATGATACAAGATGACAATGGTTTATCACCCATGAGTAAATGAAAGGAAATGATATTCACATCTCACTCTTAATGTTGTGAGAAAAAATCATTATTCAAAAATTATTTAATATGTGTGGTGTATGTTTAATACCATTTTATATATAATATTATATGTATAATGTTATTCATGTTATTAAAATGTTACGAAGTGGTATGGGACACATTGATTTAACATATTTTTTAAAATATATTATTTGATATATGAAGAATGCTTTGGACCTACTCAACACTGGTTAGAGACTATTTAAAGTATTCCCCTTGATGCATCAGCATTATCATCAGAATAATTAGTCGGAAAAATGAGATGATTTTTTACTGGGTAAGCTGAACTGTCGGTTGAGAGGTCCGGATGGCAATAATACAATGTACCTTGTAATCATTGCATCCAATAATTATGAATTTCCTCTATTTATAATTTAGTTATTATTAATAATATCTATTAGATTATTTTACTAACATTATATATGGATTCATATCATTATAATTATATATATTAAATTTTTTTGGTTATATTAGATTATGTATCCATATTTATTTATCTTTAGATAGTTATTTGTGTGGCATGTCTTCTAAGTTATTTACTAGGCCGTGATAAAAATGATTTTTTATTCTTTATTTCCACTAATGTATATAGCGTTAATCATTATTTGAGATAATCAATAATGTTCTCCATTCCCTAGGAATTGATTAAGATTACTATAAATTGTATACTATGATATTTCATATGGAAATATGTTATCTCTGAATGAAAAAGAAATTATTCTAAAATTTGTGTATTTTCATTAATTAACCTAGGTTGACCCCAAACTGGTCACCCGAACTAATCCGCAACATGGCCCAAAGAGATTTCCCGATCCTCATGGGCTAGAAACATGTTCTATGCAATAAAAAAATATGTGGGAAATATTTAAAGACAAAATTATTAACAAGGACGAGATAAATAAACCAAACCAATCAAGACAGAATATCCAACAACTGAACATAAATAAATAAATAGTTGGTATAGATATATAATGCACTGAATAAGTGAAAAAAATAGAAATGAAACCATGCTACCAAGAACTCTATGTAACCTCTTGGTCTCCTGCATCCACTAAAGATAACCATCTCTACATTGGGTACCTACCAGGAAATCTGAATAGGAAAAAGGAATCTTTAATTGGAAAAATAAAGTATGCATCATAACATAAATGCTCAGCATGGAAGTAAATAATGAACCACTTAATCCATTTTTTTATTTTTCCAAAACATAAAAATGAATTTATATTAATAATTTGTTACAAAAATAGGTTTTTTTAAAAAAATTTACAGAACAATATGCAATATATTTCATTTTCAAACTAAATTCCACATTAGAATGAAAAACTGGAACATGGAATGCCAAAGTTTTTCAATAAATGAAAATATTAACAATGTCATATAAAATATAGTATCACTAAAAGTAAACAAAATAAACAAATAACTACTACAGGTGATGATAAAAATCCCTAGAATACCCTTTCATTTACTAAATTTGCAACCCCCTACTAGTGTATAGTGAATCTCCAATGTTCATAACCAACTAGCTTCTAGAACCTCACCTCTATTGTGGTATATCCCTTCTGGCCTATCTCAAACTCTATGAGGGTTCTAACCCAAATAATTGTTTCTGGTAATAAATTACCACTTTATCATCTAAAATACACCCAAAAACCCATGGTGGTTATAATAATACTGTGTCAGTGGAAGTCCCTCACACAAGTGACTCATCTCATCTAAAATATGTGTACATTACTACCCTAAACACATACACCGATATATGATAGCCACTAATGTAAATAACTCCTATAAATTTTCCCAATATACAAGAATTTTAAATTCATATTTCTCAATGGTGCGAACCATACCGCTATAACATATTACCATTTAAAACTATTCCTAAGACATCGAGGTTTACAATCAGGCACATATTTTCCAAAAAAAATCCTTCAAAATAGTAAACACAAACATTAAACTAGAACTAGATGTGCCCAAATTACCTTTAACTTGACATGTCCAAAAATATTACTCCAAACCCCACAGAAATACCACTTTTCATTTTCAATTACAAAAATTCCCTTATCATTACATACCCAAAATCATTATCCAAAACATCACAAAAATACAAATTTCTTTTCATTTTCAATGACAATTGGAACCCTAATATCCAAAGACACACCAAAACAATTCATGTTTACATTATGGGACTTTACACTTCTAAAATTTACACCAAAATAAATTTTAAAGGAAAATAGAAAAATATTTAGGAAATAATTTAAATAAATGTTTTCCAAAACACTGGAAGAAATAATATATAAAATCACATTTAAAACATTCTTTAGAAAATCCTCAATAGGAACAACTTCATTATAACAATAAAATAAACTTGAGAAAATGACATTTTAATAGAATACCGTTTTTCCGGAACCACCTCCATTTGAGGGAACATTCATCTATGCACCTAGTGATCCCATGGATGTATAAACATCCAATGGGACACATTAATGTCTAAGGGGACCATAAAAACCCATTTCCATAAAAATTCCCCTTTCCATTGAAACCAAACCTACCACATAATTTGTTTGGAAAAAGAAATTCCGACTCATTAAGGCCATAAATCCTCATTACATAGCATTTAATAATATTTTCCATGTCATGACAAATAACCTAATTGAACTCGCCAAAACAAATTCAATATAAAAGATTCATGTACACCACTTCGCAAGGATAATCATGTCAAAAAAGACCTATTAAAATATTAAATGAAGATGGAATTTGTAATAAACATCATAGGTCCCAAAACCCTGGTAAATTCACATAAGTACCCTTTAAAAACTATTTTTTATGAAAAACATAACAACACAAAACTACCACACGCATAAATCCATAGATATATTTTGAGGTGGGAATGAAATTTTAAAATTAATTGATATCATGCAAGTGCCTATGGAAATATCTATAAATTTAATGGATGGAAACACCTACCTTAATCATGTGTGGACACAAGAACTCTTTGAAAGAATGAATAAAAACACCGTACGGACCATCCCCACACCCAAATCAACAATAAAAACACAAGAATTACAAACCAAGGAATTAGGGTTTGGTTAGTTTGAGAAAACCCCCCCAAAAATGAAATATACAAGAAGAGGATATGGTTTTCGGCAAGGGATAACATGACCATGCCAGAGAAGGGTAAAGGCACAAAATAAGGGATTTTAGGCCTCTCTAGAAGGATCCAATAGATGTAAGTTAACATGTAGGGGTTCACACTGGGGAGGTCAGGTCCAATGGGATATATAGATGTGGATGGAGGAGGGTGCACCACGGGGGTGTACATTGGGGCTGGATGTGGAGAAATCCAGAGGTGGAGAGGAGGGAATTGGATTGGGGGTTGCAACACACAAGGATTCCATTATGTTGGGGGTGGGTGGGGGGTCACTTCACCCATAGAGTGGAAGAGGGGTGGGGGTTTCCCCCTAGGGATTTCATTTTTTTCTCATTTTCTAATAATACTATAATAATTAATACAATAATAATTGTAACACCCCGAGATTTTATGAGAAATATAATTTTAATTTCATTGATGTCTTGTGTTGTAAGCTACAACAAGATTATCTTGTTCTATACGCAACACCATATTAGCTTGCAGTATACGCAACACTATTCTTAGATTGTGTTACACAAAATTTCATGTTCGTTTGATAATAGTCATTCTACACAACATTGAGTGTATATATATATATATATTCAATGTATAAATGAAAATTGGTTGGATTCTGTTTTATGAAACAACAAAGGAGACTTTCATAACATGCCACCCAAACTTGGCTTGCATTACACGCAATCACGACCTTCCTTGATAGCGTGTGTTGTACGCAATACCGGGTTTTTACTAAACAACGATATATTATTATAATATTATTATGAACTAGCCGTTATGAATAGTATTAACTAAATATTGAATTTTATAACATTATTATCCATCTTACACATTTTCTAGAACATGGTATAACAACAAAATAAATGTTTCAGGTAAAATATGTATTTTAAAAAAATGCAGTTTTGCCGCCTTTTGATGGCGCAACCACTTTAAACATAGTTTTTGACATGTTTATAAGTTCAATTTGACAAATGAAATTCTTATTTTGAATAAGGATATAAAAATTTACTATGGATAACGTTTTGATATTTTTTTGATAACTTTAATATTTTAATGAATAGTAAAAACACGCTATATTTTAATTAAAAACAAAATTTTCATCGTAATAATTTATATGGTTAAATTATAATATTGAATAGTTTTAAAGTATAAATAGAATATATTTTTACCATTTAATATAATGTATGTCATTAGCATTTATTTTACATTGAATTCGTAGGTTAAATCAATTCAATCTTTTGCATTATTTTAATCAAAAATAGGTTGTCATTCGACAATGGGATTAATTTTAATTTAATTTCTGCAAGTTCTGTTTATTGAATTTGGAAAAATGGATTCCATATTTGGAATAAGTGGGTCGAAATTATATTAATAGACTACTTTTTTTGGGCTTTATGAATAGTAACAACGGTAAATTTTATTTACCATAGTTAAAAGTAAATCATGTAATTAAGGGTAAATATAATATTATAAAATTACCCTAACATATGGAAAAATTCTATTGGATGGATAAAGGTACACCCATATCACCTAAGGGTCAGATTAGATTCATTCTATGGACTTTTGACCATGAAAATAATTTAAGTATTATTAAAACCAAAGAAAGTGACAACATGTCACTCTCTTAAATATTATAAGTATAATAATTTTAATTTAGAGATAAACATCATAAAACATAGAACATGAATATTCTAAAGAAATCTAATAAAATTATCTATATCATGATAATTTATTTATAATTTTTAGGGATTAAATAATAGTCATTAATCGTGATACATTAATGATGCAGGAATTATTTATTAACTGAAAAATCAGTTATATAGTTTATATTAAAATAATAATACCCATTAAAAGACCCAAAAACCTGACCAAAACTTATTTTTAGTGTATATATACACCATAATGATCCAATTACCTAATATATAACCCTTTGGAGTCTTATAAAAGTGATTATGACAGTTATATTATTATATTTTAAATGATGCCAAAGTTGTCACCTTCATAATTTAATAAATATAACAATTTAAATATTGTGATTTTAAGATGATAAATTCGAGTTAAAGTATTATTGTGAAAGTTAATATATGTATCTGCATCATAGGATTTTATTTTTAATTTTTATGCAAAATATAATTATATTAAATAATTATACAAAAATGTTGTAGTAATTATTTTATTAAGAGATAAACCAAATAAATGGTTTTAAAAATAATAAAATAAATATTATATATCAACTATTTAATTTTCTCCACTAATTTTATATATTCATATGACCTTTTATGATTCTATTACAGATTTTAGTTTGATCATATTTTCTGTATATATTTTATTTAAATTCATATAAATGAATATTGTCAAAATTGACACTATTGTTATTTTATAAAAATAACATATTATAAAAATGATTAAAAATCACAACAATATATATAAATTATAAATTTAAATTTATATGGTCTAAAATTTTATATAGTATCCAATTATGGATTATTCACAACAAATAAGTAATTTTTTGTTAAAATTTAAAATTTAGAATGTTATTACCAAAAATAAAATAAAATTGATTAAGTAAAGATAAATCATGTTGATAATGTTTAAAATAATATCCTAACATATCTAAATTTTATTGGTTGATGATACTACAACCATATCTCATATATTATTTTAATATGAGTCATTTTTGGATGTTTTTATGTGGGGTTAGATTTATTATAAATTAATATTTTTATGATTTCCAAAGGTGCCTCTCTCCTCCCTTATAAAAGGGCACCTCCTCCCTCTCTTCCTCACACCATTTTGAGCCTTGAAGCTCGGCCAACCTTTGCCCATTTCACTTCCCCACATCCCTAGAAACATCTTAGAGGTCCTGGTCTTCTTCAAAGACCAATTTTAGTGCCCAAAGGGGAGGTCTCAAAGAGGCGCTTCAAAGAAGAGGAAATGTCCATTACCGATTCTTTCAACTTCATTTCTTCTTCCACTTCTTCTTATGTAGTTGTTTCATTATGAAGTAATAACATCAGTATAACTCATAGACTGATATGTTATTATAAATATTAAAAAACCCTATTTCACCTTCTATCCATCCTACGGAAATCAAAATCACTGCGTGTACGTACGTACGGAATACAGTCTCCACGACGTGGTGTAATCTGTTTTTCCACCAACACCATACATGGATGGGTATAATGGTGTAAGGAATAACTATATATGGTTATTATAACATCATACTAATTCTGGTATATTTTACCATCCACTCCAATTCTATAATTATGGGAATGATATCATCGCTCGTGCGTATGTACGGACTACCGTCTCCATGACGTGATGAGATTAATTCTCCATGATAACCATACATGAATGATCATAAAGTTTATATAATGAATAATAATGAAATATATGAAATAATAAATCTATTGGATTTATGTATTTACATATATGTTTGTCATCTATTTACTTTCATTCAAATCAATAAGGAAATGCAAATAGCGTTCATGCGTACGTACGACCAACCATCTCCATGAACGGTGTATTTCATTCCTTTTATCGATCTATAATATATATATGTATATGATGAATATATATTATATATAAATCATTTATTATATTATGGAATTATGTAAATCAGGATATAAGTAATAATATCAAGAATGACAAGTCGAAACACATACGATAAATGAAATGATTTTACCCAAAACGCTGCTTTAACATGGAATTTACAAATGAACGGTTAATATAAAGTCATAAGTGAAACATATATGATATCATAACAATGAATATAATTTTCTAATAATTCAATGACATTATTTAAATCATTATACAGGAGTTTCGGATATGTACGAAGCATATCGGACCTAAGGTAAGGGATAATTTTGCAAATCTCAATTTTATCCGTGATTTCTTATTCGTAAGTATTTACTGGGGTTATTTATATCATCCATGTACATGTTTTATAAATGTATTTTCATGTATGTTTAAAGTCATTTTTACCCATTTCTGACTTTTACTACATTGTATGTTAGGAATATTTCTTTTGATTACGTTACGAGGTACTTTTTGACTTTTCTGACAAAAGTACGAGACGAATGATTTTTTAACATATACGGCGTGAAAGGATTTTTACGGTTTTATAAAGACGTATTTTCATGAAGCTTACTTCAAAGGATTACATGAAAATTTTAAACAAAATTTTATTCTTTTAAAATTTCATGGCATTTTGTGAAAAGAAAATGATTTTTAAGAAGAAAGGGTATTTTCCTCAAGAATTCATTTCAAGTGTTTTATCAAAAACCATTTTTCATCTAAGATAACATTATTTAATATGAGTATGTTTCAAGTATAATGTATCTATTATTTACATGGTTTCACTTTTCTTATTATGAAATGATATCCATTTCTTTTATAAGGATTTTGTGATGATGGTATGATGTTTATGAATCCCATTTTATTTATTGGGTTTTTATGAATGATGTATATTTATTTTTTGGCACAAGTAAGAATGATTTCATTATGAGATGGTTGAGAACTATATCTACCTCCAATGTATTGGGTAATGATTTATATATCATGAGATAGACATGGCTGGAATGGTAAGTTAATCTGGTTCAGTATTACAGGACTGGAACGGGGAGTGAACTTGATTCAGAAAGGGACTTTGTCCACTAAGATGGTCTTGGCCGCAATGCCTTGGCTTCAATGGAAATCATTACATGTGCTTAATGTATGCCACAATTACACGTTTTATTCCCATGTTATTTTATCATGATTTATGTTCCATTATGATCTATGCATTATATACTTCCACGATTTATGTCTTTGCTCAAAATTTTGATGTTTAATCATTATGTTAATGTTTTTAAGTTCAAATGTATATGGTATGTTTTATTTTATCCATGCTTACCCTTAATATGCATTTGATCTCACACTTTTTATGTTTTATTTTCCCCCAGGATTAAAAGAAAGGTTTTTGGTAAGGAAAAAAAATGGAAGATCTTTATAGGAGATGTTGAAGATCTTTCACCACGATTAGAAGATTATGTTCCAAGTTTCCAAAGACACTAAACTATTACGGTACTTATGTGTTTGTTTTTGTTGTTTATTAAGTATTCCAAAAAAGTAATGTAATATCTATGCACGTCAAGCTTCAGGTCTCTACAGTTGGTATCAGAGGAAATGATTAGTCAACCTTTGGAAACTAGGATGCGTAAACCTTAGTGCGATCCCTAGATATATTTTTATGGTATGTCTAGGGATGTACCTAAGGATAAGTATACGTACAGGATATAGTACTAGAACTACGGTAACGATCAATGAATTTAACCTAAGATTTTAGATACTGAGGGTGCTCCCCCTTTTCTATTTTGTTTTCCCTAGCTTGATTTTTACCTCTCACACTATTCTTTTTGGGTTTTAGAAAATGGATGGAAATAGGAAGATTCACGATAATGGAGGATATAACAGACAATGGAATGATATTCTTCATGAGAAACCAAATGAAACGATATTTGGAAGTCCAAACATCGTTATTGTGCCTAATCAGCAATCTCATAATATGATCAATAATCTCAACTTTGGTAAGTTTCCTGACTCAGATAATAAGAGAAAGATGTATTTTCATGATGATCATAGAGGAAAGAATGTTCAATTTCCCTCATGTAAATCATGTGGGAAGAGGCATTGGGGAGATTGTTTGAAAGGAACTGGAATATGCTTTGGGTTTGGAAAAGAAGGACAGAACGCCAATAAGTGCAAAAGAAAAGGCTCAGTTAACACTATGGACAAGGATAATGGTATTGCTATGACATCAATAGTGATTAGATGTTTTAAATGTGTAATGTATGGAAATTATGAAATCCAATTCCATAAAGGAAAATCTCATGAAGAGAATCAGCATGGTCATATGAGTAGTATTTATGTGGATGATGATGAAGGGACTACAAATGAAATAGGAGATGAAAGAAATGATGAAGCTCAATCAGTGGTTTAGGAATTTAGTGGAATGGTTGTATGATTATAAAGAATAATGTATGGTACTATGGAACAAAGAATAATCTAAGGATTGTTACAATATTGTTTTTCCTAATGTATTTGGAAGTACATGTTGAATGGTAGAGGTAACCATGGAAGGTTATTCAGATATTTTGGAAAGCAGATGATATGCGCATAATGAAGGGACAAGGATAAAATGAAATGTTTGACAGTATTCATGAGATCATGATTGATATAAGGAGTAAGTGATATCATGGTTTGAGTATATAGAATTTTGAGAATTTTGTTATGTAGAAAGTGTTAACTTTTAACTGCATTCATGTTTTCACTAAGGTTCAATGGGTATTTATTCTTCAAGAGAATACATGATTAAGGTATTCACATGTTTGTAATTTGACCAAAGAGATATATCTTATGATATATGGGGGATAAATGATGGCATTCACTTGATTGTTATGTGACATTTCAAGTAATCATTTTGTTTATACAATGAGCTTGGAACGAAGTATTTTAGATAAGCCTAAATATTGGAATGGATTATGTTGGACATAAGTTTTTATTGTTTAAGGATAGAACTTTTTTTGATATTATTAATGGGATGTTATACTAATGTAGTTTTATAAAAAGGACAACCTGCAGGATGGGCGACAACCCATCGCGTCGGACAAGGGTGTGTGAATCGAACCCACAACCAAAGTGCGACTGGCCTTTATCACCTACCACTGGTGTCCTAGTGCCCTTATATCCGATGAATCAGATGGTACATTAGATCATCACAAATATATGGATTTGTGATTGATGGATTTTTCATAGCCATGTTCTCTACCACATTTCATCATAACATGATGGATAGATTTTTCTTCCATATCCATATTTTCACCTATGTTCTCGTATATGGAAACCCAGTGCTAAGTTACTTTGGGTAATCGTTACACGCAATCGCGACCTTCCTCGATAGCGTGTGTTGTACGCAATACTAGGTTTTAATAAACAATGATATATTATTATAATATTATTATGAACTAGCCATTATGAATAGTATTAACTGAATTTTGAATTTTATAACATTATTATAAATCTTACACATTTTCTAGAACATTGTATAAGAACAATATAAATTTTTCAGGTAAAATATGTATTTTTCAAAAAATGCTGTTTTGCCGCCTTTTGATGGCGCACCCACATTAAATCTAGTTTTTGACATGTTTATAAGTACATTTTGACAAAATAAAATTGTTATTTTGAATCAGGATATAAAAATTTACTTTGGATAATATTTTGATATTTTTATGATAACTTTAATATTTTAATGAATAGTAAAAACGCGCTATATTTTAATTAAAAACAACTTTTTTCATCATAATAATTTATATGGTTAAATTATAATATTTAATGGTTTTAAAGTATAAATAGAATATATTTTTAACATTTAATATAATGTATGTCATTAGCATTGATTTTACATTGAATTCGTTGGTTAAATCAATTCAATCTTTTGCATTGTTTTAAACAAAAACCCGTTTTCATTCGATAATGGGTTTAATTTTAATTTAATTTCTGCAACTTCTATGTATTGAATTTGGAAAAAAGGATTCCATATTTGGAATTAGTGGGTCCAAATTATATTAATAGACTACTTTTTATTTTTGGGCTTTTTGAATAGTAACAATGGTAAATTTTATTTACCATAGTTAAAGGTAAATCGGGTAATTAAGGGTAAATATAATATTATAAAATTACCCTAACATATGAAAAAATTATATTGGATGGCTAAAAGTACACCCATATCACCTGAGGTTCAGATTAGATTCATTTTATGGACTTTTGATCATGAAAATAATTTAATTATTATTAAAACCAATGAAATTGACAACATGTCACTCTCTTAAATCTTATAAGTATAATAATTTTAATTTAGTGATAAACATCATAAAACATCGAACATGAATACTCTCAAGAAAGCTATTAAAATTATATATATCATGAGAATTTATTTAGAATTTTTAGGGATTAAATAATTGTCATTAATGGTGATACATTAATGATGCAGAAATTATTTATTAAGTGAAAAATCAGTAATATAGTTTTTATTAAAATAATAATACCCACTAAAAGACCCAAAAACCTGACCAAAACTTATTGGTAGTGTATATATACACTATTATCATCCAATGACCTATTAAATTACCGTTTGGAGTCTCATAAAAGTGATTATGACACTTATATTATATTATTTTAAATGATGCCAAACTTGTCACCTTCATAATTTAATAAATATAACATTTTAAATATTTTGATTTTAAGATGATAAATTCTAGTTAAAGTATTATTGTGAAATTTAATAGATTTATCTTCATCATAAGATTTTATTTTTAATTTTTATGAAACAAATAAGTATATTATATAATTATACAAAAATGATTTAGTAATTATTTTATTAAGAGATAAACCAAATAAATGTTTTTAAAAATAATAAAATAAATATTATATATCGACTATTTTATGTTCTCCACTAATTTTCTAGATTCATATGACCTTTTATGAATCTATTATAGCTTTTATTTCGAACATATTATCTATATATATTTTATTTAAATTCATATAAAAGAATAGTGTCAAAATTGACACTATTGTTATTTTATAAAAATAACATATTATAAAATTGTTTAAAAATAACAAAAATATATAAAAATTATAAATTTAAATTTATATGGTATAAAATGTTATAAAGTATCCAATTATAGAAAATTCATAACAAAAAAGTAAATATTTGTTACAATTTAAAATTTAGAATGTTATTACCACACATAAAATTAAATTGATTAAGTAAGGATAAATCATGTTGATAATGTTTAAAATAATTTCATAACATGTCTAAATTTTATTGGTTGATGATATTACTACCTTATATCATCTATTATTCGAATATGAGTCATTTTTGGAGGTTTTTAAGTGGGGTTAGATTTATTATAAATTAATATTTTTAATATTTCCAATGGTGCCCCTCTCCTCCCTTATAAAATTGCACCTCCTCCCTCTCTTCCTCACACAATTTTGGGCCTTGAAGCTCGGCCAACCTCTTCCCATTTCACTTCCCAACTTCCCTAGAAACATCTTAGAGGTCCTGGTCTTTCTTCAAAGGCCAATTTTAGTGCCCTAAGAGTAGGTCTCAAAGAGGCGCTTCAAAGAATAGGTAATGTCTATTACCGTTTCTTTCAACATTATTTCATCTTCCACTTCTTCTTATGTAGTTGTTTCATTATGAAGTAATAACATCAGTATAACTTGTATAATGATATGTTATTATAAATATTAAACAACCCTATTTCACCTTCTATCCATTCTATGAAAAAACAAAATCACCGTGCATGCGTACGTACATAATACCGTCTCCACGCCGTGGTGTAATTTGTTTTTCCCCCAACCCCATACATGGATGGGTATAATGGTGTAAAGAATAAATATATATGGTTATTATAACATCATACTGATTCTGATATATTTTACCATCCACTACAATTCTATAATTATGGGAACGATATCATCGCTCGTGCGTACGCATGGACTACCGTCTCCACGATGCGATGAGATTCATTCTCCATGTTAACCATACATGAATGATCATAAAGTTTATATAATAAATAATAATGGAATATATGAAATAATAATGCTACTATATTTATGTATATACATATATGTATTTAATCTATTTAGTTTCATCAATTAAATAAGAAAACGAAAACAGCGTTCATGCGTACGTACGGCCTACCGTCTCCATGAACGGTGTATTTCATTCCTTTTATCGATCTATAATATATATATGTATATGATGAATATATTTTATATAGAAATCATTTTTTAACATGGAATTTACAAAAGAACGGGTAATATAAAGTCATAACTGAAACACATATTATATCATAACAATGAATATGATTCTTTAATAAGTCAAAGACATTATTTAAATCATTATAAAGGAGGTTCGGATACATACAAATCATATCAGACCAAAGGTAAGGGATAATTTTTCAAATCTCAATTTTATCCGAGATTGCTTATTCGTAAGTATTTACTGGGGTTATTTATATCATCCATGTCCATGTTTTATAAAAGTATTTTCATGAATGGTTGACGTACTTTTTACCCATTTGTGACTTTTACTACATGGTATGTAAGGAATATTTCTTTTGTTTACGTTACGAGTTACTTTTTGACTTTTTCGACAGAAGTACGAGAAGAATGTTTTTTAACGTATACGGCATGAAAGGATTTTTACGGTTTTATAAAGATTTCTTTTCACGAAGCTTCCTCCAAAAGATTTCTTGACTATTTTAATAAAAATCTTATTCTTTTAAAATTGCATGTAATTTTGTGAAAAGAAAAGGATTTTGAAGAAGAAAGGATATTTTCCTCAAGAATTCATTTCAAGTGTTTTATCAAAAACCATTTTTCATCTAAGATAACATTATTTCATATGTGTATGTTTCATGTATAATGTCTCTATGATTTACATGGTTTCACTTTTCTTATTATGAGATGATATCCATTTCTTTTATATGGATTATGTGATGAAGGGATGATGTTTATGAAACCCATTTTATTTATTGGGTTTTTATGAATGATGTATGTTTATTTTGTGGCACAAGTAAGAATGATTTCATTATGAGATGGGTGGGACCAATATCTCCCTCCAATGCATTGGGTAATGATTTAAATCTCATATGATAGACATGGCTGGAATGGTATGTTAATCCGGTTCAGTATTACAGGACTGGAACAAGGAGTGTACTCGATTCAGAAAGGGACTTTTTCCAATAAGATGGTCTTGGAAGCAATGCCTTGGATACTATGGAAATAATTACATGTTCTTAATGGATGCCACAATTACATGTTTTATTCCCATGCTATTTTATCATGATTTATGTTCCATTATGATCTATTCCTTATGTACTTCCACAATTGATGTCTTTCCTCAAGATTTTGATGTTTAAACATTATGTTCATGTTTTTATGTTCAAATGTATATGGTATGTTTTATTTTATCCATTCTTACCCTTACTGAGCATTTGAGCTCACCCTTTTTATTTTTTATTTTCCCCCAGGATTAAAAGAAAGGTTTTAGGTAAGGAAACAAAAATTGGACGATATTTATGGGAGATGTTGAAGAACATTCACCACGATTAGAAGATTACGTTCCATGTTTCCAAAGACACTAAACTATTACAGTCCTTGTGTGTCTGTTTTTGTTATGTATTAAGTATTCCGCAAAAGTAATGTAATATCTATGTACATCAAGCTTCAGTTCTCTACAATAATTATTATTCTTAATGAAAATATTTATAATAAAATACTCATAAAAATATCCTTAAATTTCCATAATAATAATAATAGTGACAATAGTAATAATAACAATAATCATAATAATAACATTATTACTTATAAATTGAATAATTAAAAAATTATTAATAATTTAATCATAAAAATATGTAGAAAATATTTAACATCATTTTAATAAAGAAAAATTAATGATACTTTTTAATAATAATAATAACCTTAATAAAACATACAATAATTATAATTATATTATTATCTAACCAATTATATATATTTTTATTATGGAGGAAATATTTACCTTATATAATTTTTATAATTTTTTTAAACATTAGAAAACTGCACGGGCACCTAGTCCGACCGTGCGGTTACTGCCAAATAGATAGTGCCCATGCACCAGTATTAAACCTATCAAACTAATCAAACATCAAATAAATTTCAACCAGTACTCATCCAACACTTTGACGAGGCTAATTGAAGACATGAATTAATAAAATAATAATAGTTTAAAATTATAAGGGTTGAAAATTCTCCCCACCAAAAATATATATACCCCATAAATTCAATAAGCCAAAAGCTTCAATAAATTTGAGTCCATACCCTAATAAAAGAGAGAGGAGACCAAAAACAACTAAGTGAATAATCATTCCACAAGTCACACTAAATCAATCAAGAATAAACCACAAGAGAAGAATATGGGGAGAATAATAGAGGGTTCTCCTCAGCCTAAGATATCCAATAACACAGAGTCCATAAAATTCGATAAAACCTCCTCTGGGGGAATTACACAAGATCTCCCACACTTAACAGATTCATCTACTCCATAATGACTGAACAAAAAACATATGACTTGGATTCTAATCTTACTGTAAAATAACCTGACTACTTGAGGATGAGAATTTTACTCAACACCTCCCACACTAACCAAATATAATCCTCACCACAATCAATAACTAGGGAATTCCTAGCCTGGAATCAACCCCCTTTTTTAATGCTAATAGAACAACTCCACCACTATGATTAAAACAATTATAAGAAAACCTTGTGCACCTGGACACTAGGATAGAGGGATCCTCAATAAAATAGAAACACACTAGAGGAAATCCCACAGAGTGGCACCAATGATAAGAAACATACTAGAACCATCTCCCAAAAATTTTACAGAACAAAAAATTAACATAATAAATATATATAATACCAAACTCAAAATTATATTAGGTCAATTTCTTCACGGTCCCAAAATCCTTCTAGGAAAACATGTGATTTGAATCACACTATAAGAAGATAATTCCACATAGATTTTGGATGAAATAACTCATCAATCCACCAAAAAAGTATGATAATATGAAGGTGATGCGAATAGAACAAGGAAAAAATAGATATTTAGATCACAATGTTGAAAAAATGTGCAAGAATTAGCTTCCACACACCATTGGAAGCTTCTGAATATCCGAGATCTTCAACCCGAGACAAGTAGTTGGGTTCTGATTCCTGAAGCATATCCTTCCTCATAGTTAATAATTTTAATCATTTGGTCCCCAACTCATTCTTACTCCTGATGATTCAAATGACCATAGTGGAATTTAATTTTTAAATGGATTCAAAATGATGAATTATAATGCCTGAATTGTCCATAATAGTGGAAAATAAGAAAACATTCCAATAAATTGTAACCCAGAATGGACGAAGATAGATTCTTTGAGGTAGGTTCCCGTGACAGGAAATCCTCTAAAGATAGGAAACCCTAATGAAATCCAAGAACAACAAAATACAACCTATACTATAACGATAATGAGACACGCCATATTCACTAGTCCATAACTGGACACTCAAATAAACATGATATGACACGGTCCTTCACATCATCAAGAGTTAAAAACAACCAAAAGACACAGAAAAACTCCACAAACCACACAACTACCTATAACGAACATTATTATACTCGATAAATAAGAAACACATGATTTGAACTAGAATTGGGAACATCTATTTAATAAATTTTGATGAGTTTTAGGAAGCACATCATGAACAACATGATAAACTCAAATCAAAATTGTCTTCAATCCCAAAAAACAATAAATGAAATACCCCAATCTCAAAACAACTAGATCAGAATATAACCAAACTCAAGAACAACCAATATCATATATTTTTAATCACAATTGTTCATTAAAATTCATAAAATTCCTTATCCTTAGGGTATTTTCCAATTAAAAAAACCCATTTCCCAACAAAATTCCTAACCCCTTCTATTAAAATTTTTCACACGTGGCATCCTATAAACCATAACTTATACATCCATCCATTTACATTAACAAATGAAATGGATATGTGCCCCCAAACACTTTTTGCACATAACATAGCATATATGACCTAGAATAACGATCAATGAGGGTTAAATCCTTTCATTCTTTAACAAACCCCAAAGATTCACCAAATTACCAATTCAATAACTTTTCCATTAAAACTCACAACATTAATTAGAATCTATGTGATGAAAATAAAATTAATTTTAAAAACCATTTTCATTTCCAAACCACTTACACCACAAAGACCAAGATATAGTAAAACATATAGAAAAATATCATAGAATAAGGTACTAGTTATTGTGCTCAACAAAGTGAAATTGTAGTGTGACAAGTTGTAAGTAAGACATAACACTATGAGGAAAATGAACTTGGTAACGGGGATCCATTTTGGTCACTACTCAATGTGGGGTCACATAGTTACAATGAATCACATATATTATCATCCATCAATCCAAAACAAATTCAAAAGATCGAAAAGTAATACTAACCCCAGTAACTCATGTCTCGTCCCAAGTGGAAGTGATTAGATACCGACCCATAAGATACCTCTTGAGCCTCAACAATCCAAATATCCATCTACTAGACAATCCAAATAGAAAGAATCTTGATCTGATTCCTTTTTTTCACAGACCAACCTCGGTCGTCCCTGATCTACAGACCCGAACAGTTAGTGGAATAACTCGAAGGGCATTACCGATATCCACCAACTGGAAAGTAGTTGCATTCATCAAGACATACATGTGGGAGTGATGTATGCCCAAAATAAATAACCAAGACCATATAAATAAACTGAACCAAAAATTCCACCAGAAGAAATAACTAAACATAAATAAATTAATTGACAGTCCATATATATAATGCATTTAACAAGATGAATCAAAATACAAAATGGAAATAAAACTATGCTACCACGAACTCCAAGTGAACTCTTGTTCCCCTCCAAATTGTAAATAGAACTTTCTCAATATCGAGCACCTACCAGGGATCATAAATAGCGGAAATGATCCTCTATCTTAGAAAATAAGGTACCTGTGAGAAATGAATTTCATAGAAGTGATGCCATGAATAATCCACTGAATCCAAATATTTCATTTCCCAAATCAAGAAAACTATAGAAGTTTGAAATACAGTTACATAATCGATTTTTATTACAAATTTTTTTTAAAAATTTAATATATTTAATTTTTAAAACAAATTCCATTTTTGAATAAAAAAATATAACATGGAATGCGAAGACTATACTATAATGAAAAAACTAACCAATGTAATCCAAAAATCATTGTTTCTAAAATTAAACTAGAAAAATAAATTCCAACCATGGGTGATCAAACACATCCCCAGAAGACCCTTGGACATACATGGTTCGGAACCAGCTATCGACATATGGTGACTTCCATATGTCTATAACATAGTACATGCCCTTATCTGGCCTCACTAGAGGCCCATCCCTACTGTCCTATTTACAACCTATGGATGGTACTAACACAGATAATTGGGGATATAATGAAACGATAACTCAATCATATAAATTACTCAAAGGAATCCATGGTAGTTATAATAATACATTGTGACTAGGATCCCCTCGTACATGTGACTCAGCTCATCCGATGGCACTACACATGCCTACCCCAAACACATACACTAATATATGATAACACATAATGGAAATACATCCTATAATTGTCCCCCATATAAATGAATTTCAATTTCATATCACTCAATGGTGAAAATATCGATACTATAACATTTATCATGATATGACATTCCACCAAAAATCAATTTTTCAAAATAGGAAGAAAGTTTCCAAAATACAATCCTTTAAAAGAGATAAAAAAATTTTACACTAGGGGTGTATGTTGCAAACATTACATAAACATGAAATATCAAAATGTATTACTAAAAACATCACAATCATACTGCTTTTAAATTTTTAATGCCATAGATGCCCTTAAATTGACATTTGAAAAAGAAAAACCCAAAACATCACATAAATAGAACAATTAAATTTTCCATTCCAATTGAGCCCTAAATATCCAAACGCACACCCAAACAATTCTATTTTTCTGAACATGCCTTTAACCTTCCCAAAATCACACCAAAATATTTTTGAAATCCTAATGGGAAAATCATAAAGAAGACATTTTAGGACTTGTTTTCCAGAACACTATAAGAAATAAACTCAAAAAAAACATTTAAATCCTTCTTTAAAAAAACCCCAAGAGGATCAAAATGATTGGAAGAATAAAAGCCACTTGAGAAACCAATGATTGGATTGAATACAATTTTTTCAGACCTGACATCATTTGAGGGAACATCCATGCATGCACTTAGTGCACCCATTGATGTTCCATCATCCAATGGTACACATTAACGTCTAGGAGGACCCTAAAAATAAATGTACCCTAAAAAATTACCCTTTTTGTTGATACGAAACCTACCAAATTGATTTATGGGAATAATAAAAAAAAGCTCATTGATACCATATAACCCATTTCCAATGCATTTAATTAAATTTATCAAGCCATAAAACATTACCAAATTACTCCCACCAAACTAAATTCAAAATCTAGTAATCACCTACAACACGTCTGAATTCTAAACAAGTCACAGAAAACCCAAATCCACATTGAAAGAAAAACGGAATTTCAAATAAGCAGCCTAGGATCCAATACACAAATAAATGCTCAAAAATACATTTGAACCCAAATTTTTTGTAAATTTATATAATAAAAACTACTATACCCATCATGACATAGATATATTAGAGGTGCGATTGGCCTTTAAACATTAATAGAAATCATGAATATCCCTATAGAATACCCCGTAAATGGAAAGGATGGATACTCTTTCCTTAATAATGGACTGATCTAATGAACCATAAGAGGAAGGTTGAATAAACAATATGGAATAAACACACACCCAAATCAATGAGAGAAAAAGAACAAATTTAAAACTAAGGAATTGGGGTTTTGTTAATTTGGGCAAAATTACCAAAAGAAAAAAAGATATCAAAGGAAGATATGGATGTGTTCATATGGAAAATTGGAAATGCAAGATGAGGGTGTAGGGACTATGCATGGGGTTTCAGGCCATGTCGAATGGATACTGGACATTTTGTGTCTCAAGTATAAGTCCTCTCCAGGGTGTTCGGGTTGCCTGGGAGAGGGCATTTGAGATGGAGGAGGGCGCACGTCAAGGGAGTAGGGTGGCCGAATTAAGAGTTGGACAGAGTGGGAGTGGTGGGATCTAAGTTGTACTCTGCACCACATAAGGAATAAGGGGAGGGGTGTGTTAACTACATGGAGAGTGTCGTTAGGGGGGGCACCCCCCTTGGGTTTTCAATTTTTTTTCATTTTCTTACAACACTAATGTTTATTATTACAATAATAATAATTATTCCCATTGATAACATTAATAATAATATACTAATAAAAATAAAAATAATTTTATTTAATTATTATAATAATAAAATTAAATTAAATAATGATAATGATAATTTTTTCCTTTAATTTTAAATAATAACAACATTATTTATAATTTAATAATAAATATATTGATAATTATTCTATCAAACATTTAAAAATTTAAAAAATATTAATGAAAATATTTAAAACTAAAAATAATAATAATAATATAACATACAAAAATAACAATAATAATAATATTATGTAATAATAATTTATTATAATTATTATTGGAAAATTATTTTCCATATTTTATTTTTATAAAATATTATTTATTTAAAACATTATGCAACTACATGGCCACCTGGGCCAACCATATGATTACCGCTAACAGTGTGGTTACCACACACTTGTGTAAAACCCATCAAACTCATTAAACCTCAAAAAAATTAAACAAGTGCTCAGACACAGCTTGAAGAGGCTAACTAATGACATGAAATAATAAAATAAAATAATTTTAAATGGTGAGGGTGTGGTAGGAATTCATTTTTAATACAATACTCTTGTATGTATCTAGTCTACTAACACTGCTCAACTGATCTTTCTATTACTATGTGATTTATTTTTATCTATGAAAATGTAATAAATAAATGGAAATAAATTTGGGAAATTATTTTCTGGGTCAATATAGTTGGTATTAGAGAAAATTTAGTAGAAACCGTTGAAACTATATTTAGGACAACATAGAATAGGGAACACAACCTATTATATCACTATGTGTGGAAAAAGTCATTTAAGGAATAATCACTTCACATTTAATGGAAAGATTATTAAATTCAAGGATAACCATTATGTTTTATATGATCCTTGATTTTATGAAAATTACATTTATTTAATAAACTAGGATACAAAATGAAATGTATGAGACAACCGTTCTGGTTAAAACAATTCATTAATATTGAAAATATTTAGGCTATTTTGAGGATTCTAATATCATTTTAAATAATAATAATATTGATTTAGAAAAATAAAAAACTATATTTTAGGGGAGAACCTATTTCATCTATAAAGGCCATGGTGATAGAACCCACAACAATAGGGAAACAAGGGTGAAACACATATCACAAACCTACTTAATGTCTTCAGTAGAATTACATTTTACTACATAAAATGATAAAATGATAATGATTATTTTCAAAATAAGGAAATTTGGTTTATCAAATAAATATCCTTCGGATCAGAAAATGATATGGTGATTAACTGACTATTGTTATTTTAGATTATGTTTCCTATTTTTGATATCCAATAGGATTTAGGTAAATATAATATTTTGACAAATAAAATTTAAAATATAT
The DNA here is from genome assembly GCA_963277665.1 of Viscum album. NCBI lineage: Eukaryota > Viridiplantae > Streptophyta > Magnoliopsida > Santalales > Viscaceae > Viscum > Viscum album. The sequence continues at coordinate 437,863,008 of OY728161.1, forward strand.
TTTGGGGTGAAATATGATTTAATTGGGAAATTACGATGATTATACTTATTTAATGAAATGATAATAATATCTTGAAGATTATGTTATTTTGGAAATTAAAATATTTTTTACAAAACATTAAGATTTATTGATGTCATTTGGATGATTATATGGTAAAATTTTTATAAAAATTTGGTTTTAATATTTGTTTAGAAATTTTTGATGTAAGTGTATTTCCTTTAATAATTATATTTGTAAAAAAAAGTGTATTAATGATTAAATTAGGAGATTAATGTTATTTTATTTATAGAAGGGTTTCTTTATTTTTGGGTATTGTATAAATTTATCCTAACCAATTTGGTTTGGATTAATGTATAATGATATTAAGAATAATGATATATTCCTTCATAGATATTCTGATCCATTTAAGATGATAAAAATTCTTCAGTAATGGAAAATAAACTTAAATACTCATAATTTGGAAAAAATATAAGTTTATATTGGAAATTGATTAATGCAAGAAAAAATTATTTACATGTTTTTATATTTCATTATTTTCATAGTCTATTAAATTAATTAATTCTTCAACTCTAGAAAATGGTTTTAGAATTAAAATGAATTTTGTTTAATTTTGATACTAGGAAATCAAAGTAATATTTAAAGTATACCACATTTATGGTTATGTGATCATATAAAATATGATGATAATTTAATCTATCACCATGCATCAAAACATGATATCTTGATTTCTATTCCATTTCCTTGTTTCAATTCACACATATATTATAATATTTGAATACATAATTTTATGGTGACATGTGTTGATCCCTTACTTTCACATCCTGACCTAATGGGGCCCATGATGTAACTCCCCATGCCAATGTCTAATATACTAGGCACTAGAGACTAACATTGAGTAGGCATATCACTAGCATGGTAAAAATTTCTTATGAACCTATTCGCACACACATACCTCTTCCAGATCACAAAATTATGAAAGGGAAAAAACAAAAACACCCAATACATGCATACAATTATATGACACCATAAGAATACAAAAGAACTAATGAATGTGAATTAAGGTAAAAACAACTCCCACTAGGGAATACTATAAAAGAGTCAATCCTGCTCAAAATGGGTGGATCAATGTCAACTTAAACTACTAGAAAGATCATTGACACTAATCTAGAAAAAAATCAGTCCATCTAGCTCAATAAGATTCACCAACCTCAGGTCCATTGTATACTCGGTCAAATGGCATGTGGTATACATTTTATAAACCACATGAGCACCATGATGGGAATAATATAATAGTATGTTCCAAGGTCCCCAAAAGAAAATAGGAGAAACTGAAAGGAAACAATTATTTCCACCTAACCAAATGAAAATCCCAATAAAAAGGGGGAATCCATCTCAATCAATTATCTACTATACAGGATTAGTCTACTCGATCTACATGGGATGTCAACCCCGGCATGTGGCAGCACCACAAGGACTCTTAGGAAATACCCAGATATACCCTCCTCAATCACAGAGCCTAATGTCATTTTAACCTAACAAAAAATAATAGGATTAATACTATAGGCTCTAGTGGTAACACATAAAACCAAGAGAACACACTTCAAAATCTCTTCCATCAAAGATGGACCCCATCTGAGAGATACACTCCATAAAGAAAAACACTACCATTACTAGTGTTTTTTATTAGAGAATACTCTCCATTAGGAACATCTTAATAGGTCTATCTCGGATGTCTTACACCAGAGGCACTGTCATAATTACTTGGTTCCTAGTGTAGCTAATGAAACCCAAGTGCAGATTCCCACTCCTCAATACTACAATATGTTTATAGATATCCACTGGGGTCAATGAACCACATTCATCCTCTCTTATATGAGTAAATTGAGTGACCTCATTGACACTACCCAATAGTCAAGGGGGTACAGCTCATAAATAATCTGTTAAACCACTGCCGATCTGGTATGGAGTGTCCCACACATTATTCAATCCGGGTAGCATCAACTCCTATCTAGATATCATTCTAATTCGGTGGAGGGGACTCTCCATGTAACTATGTCCTATATCCCAGGGTGCTCCAACTCCAATGAAGGCCCCACACCCTGGTATGACAAGGGAGTTCATATGAATCTAGTTCATTATATATGGGGGACCCAAACCTCGTTATGAAAGGTAAGTACCAACCCAAGGCTAGATGACCTGATCCCTAGCATGATAATAGAGTATTGACTATGCTAAATCAATTTATATAGAGGACCCTCACGCTAAAACGGTTGGTGGGTATTGACTCCTATGATATGGGACATGCATGCTGGAAACACAGGTGAGTACCTACTATACATTTCAATGAGTATGGGGGTCAGTACCCTAACATTTAAGGGTTCACTTTCTAATCATATGAATGTCTCAGGAAACCCACATAGTATTCCATCGGGGGTGTAACACCCCCAATGGTAATGTACCCAATGGTAAACATCGTGTGCCAATGATTTGGGGATTTCTAACCCTACCAATGTAGAGAGGGATGGAATACCTTCACCCTAGTCTAATAGGGGTGAAACAGTCTTGAAATCTCTCTACATTAACCACTAATCTCCATCATCTATTCAATACAAGTCCACATTAAACTTTCTCAATTCACCCAACCTCGTATCTCAAAACCCATACAGAGGACACCATCACATTCTATGTAGAAATCCCTAATAATAGAATAAATATAATAGTTAATCTGAGTCGTAGTGAAAAGGATCTAGAAGGAGGAAGTTACATGGAGGATCAAATAGGATTACACGATGTGCACTTGATAACACATGACGTGTGAGCCAACCTGATAACCTTCTCATTTATCTAGTCTATATGGTTCACAAACCCGTGTAGGGGGTACATGGATTTTAAAGGAGTTACACACCACATCCCTCATCACCCAAACACTAGCTTCATTCCTCTTTTATTCAGACATACCAAATATGTCCTCATACACCCCATGTATCCCATACTACACAAAGTGTTTAGGTAAACGACCACCAGTCTATGTAGTTTATCCGTGTCTATGAACCGGACCATGTGTACGTGCACATTGATGTTGTGATAGTGTATGATCATGTGTCTTCACATGGATAACCCAATCCATGTCCCATGGTCATACATTCTAAGTTAATGCACAATGTGTAGACTAGATACATGGTGTATAGTCCTAAAGGATCGATATCCCTAAACTTGAATAGCCCCACAGTGTGTCTCACCAAACTACACATCATGTATTCCATAATTACATATAGTAAATTCATCCATAATCACCAAATTATCCGCTGATTCATCCCAAACCCATTGTTCTACCTTGTAGGGATCGACAAAAATTGAAATAGTTCTCTAGAATCTTAGAATAATTCAAAACTAAAGGGATTGGTTAAAAAAATATGCCTTCAACAATTTTGAAACACTGAGGTTTTGATCTAATAATAGTGCCCTGATAATTATGGTCATTGATTATATGATTATCTAAATTGAAATGGGGGATCAACAACACCATGTCACGATGATTTAGTGTCGATTTGTTATTGACAAAGAATGAAGAAGAGAGACTAATATATTATATGATTTTTGTGCACCCAATATTAGGCAAGGGAGGGTGTAGGATTGTGTGAGGATAAATTATTTGATTATTTGTTAATTATTTTTTCCTCCATAAAATGTCCCATCAACATGATTGCATCCAAAAATCTCAATACAAACAATTTTATGTCATGCCTAGGGTAAAAACGACATCCTAGACTCAATTGTAATCTCTAAAATCTATTATTATACTCTAAATGATATTCAAATATGTTTCAAGAGAAATAAAGATTTAATTACCAAAATATATTTAGTATTTTAATATCTTTAAACATAGGTTCTTCATGTCCTGAAATTCCCTAATGACCCAGTACCAGACACTAGAGATATTCACTAGAAAATAAATATGTCTTTCATGTAAAAAATGGGTGTTTACGTTCTCTACAACATATGTATTTTTATCCCTGAAAATTTAATTTCTATTTACATGTGAATAAACTGATCTTTCCAATGGGAACAGACACATATGAGTTCACCATGGGTTCTTATGCAACTTCAAAAACATGCACATAGAAGAACCACAATGATCAAACCTCTATCATGTACAAATTTTACCTGAAAAACACTATGCAACAACTGACATATTTCTCATTAAATGCAACAACTGGGAATACACCATGAACCAAATTCCATCTGTATCATGGGGTTTAGAGGCACACCTCCATGCTAATCGAACACAGATATGAAAGGAACACCATAGTTTACATCCACAATTATATGAACATTATAAAATCCTTCTCATGTGTTTCACATTAAATTTTGACACAGAAAATGCATGGGTATTCACGAATGAACCATTTCCCCCCAAATGTAAACATTGGGTCTTACCAGGCCCTCTATCTACAACCTCTAGATGCAACATAGATTTCCATAATAGAAACATTTAAACACCCACTAGTGTAATCCCTGCTATGTATTGATGGTATTCAACTAATCCACACAATTGAAACATCACAGTGTTTTAATATTCTTCTAAGAAATGATTCTGAGCATGGATCTCCCTCTTCCATGGATGCCATTCTAAAAGGAGTCAGGCATAGAAACTCTACTATCATGTTCAATATCTTCTCTAACACATTGTTTCATCAATTCTAACTATTCACATATGTATGAGGAACTTTTCTTCCACCATAGGATACCATATTTCCTTTTGGAAAACAAACTGGGCTTCCTGGGGTGAAACAACAAGCCTTAAAAATCCCTTCATCTTAAAATCCTCCAACTTCACCCTCAGCTCATGCAGCTCTATGAGAGACATCCGATATGTTGTATAGATATATTTTTCATCATATGGTCAAAACCAAAGAATATGTGTATCTCTTTGTGAGGCGTAAATCCTAGATTATTTTCATTGAATATTTCCTCATACTCTGCCACTACTGGTGAGAACTGGAACTCATGAAATATGATGCACATAAGTTAAGGCTACCCAATTGGCAACTAATAGGTCACACTATCCAATTAATGAGTCCATAATGTGCTTCATGATATAGCTTTTTAATGAAAAATTTAATACTCATTACATAACTATGGAATCACTACACCCTTCACCTGAACTAGAAATCTTGGCATGAATGGAAGTAAATCATACCATGAATGGCATCGTATGGACTCAATGATATAAAAATATGATCCTAACTAAAACTCTCAACTACAAGTGCCATGTTACAGTATCAATTCTAGTATGTGATCTTCGGGTCTCCTCTAATTCAATTCTCTATGTGTGAGGTTGATGTCAATGGTTCAACTAAAACCTCTATGTCTCAATCAAGACACATGGAAATATGAGAGCGACTAAAACCTGTGTCAATCAATAAAACAAATAAAAATAAAAGTCACAGATCATATGTAGAATTTATCATGGATCCTAGGGGTATAAGATCATACAACATGTATCCATCCTCACTGACCCAGATCCTAATGCGAACCACCATGGGGATATGGTGGAGAAATCAAAATATTTCTTCTATGGCTTGTTGCTCTTCCTCCTCCACTGCCTCATCTTCCACCTTGAAAAAAGACTCCCACTATTTGTTTTCATTTCAATTGTGGATTTTTAGCCGAATACCTCCTTGAATCATGCTGGTTTGGACAATATAGATAATTATTCCACCACCCACTACAAGTTCAACAACATCTCTCCTGTGGATAATCTTATCATCGATGTTGATCCTTCAACACAGAACCTTGTGTATGTTTCCGAGCATGGGTATGCCTCTTTTTTCTTGAACCTATCACATGTTGTAATCATGATATTGTAAGTGCAGCATCCTCATGAACACTACTATGGGATACATGCATATGTTCCTCATCAATGACACTCTCCACCACCAGAGCTCACTGCATCAATCTAGCATAGGTGGGAATGCCAGGAAGAAATATATATTACCTTATATCCCAACACCTGCCTTGTTTTATGATATGTTCTATTAATAATTAAACATAAACTAAATCCCAAGAGAGTCATGAAAAATCTACATTCATCATAGAAAAAAATTCCACTATCATGTTGCCGTTATAAGGTTGTATGATCTCTTTGATACACTCTGATTTGAATGTGGATGGGTATTTCTATTCTTTGAAGAGTCATTTGAACTCGTTCGATGTGAGTGTCACCTCATTGCCAGACTATATCACAACACTCCACATTAATTTTTTTGATCCCCATAGAATGATATCCTTTAGGACCAATATATAATTGGATGAAGTCCTCACTAAGAAGAAGACATGTGTGACTATCTTGTGACAACCATTTTCATCCTTGTGGTATGTATCACCCTGGTACATGGTAGGAGTTTTCTTCCAGAACTCATGTAGCTCACTCATGAAACATGATTCCATGTATTGTTGACCCTAAAAAATTGCTTCTCTTTGAGCGGTGTAACCACAATAACACTACACAAAGGTAATTCCTCAGAATCAGTTCCCTTCATTAAATCCTCATCATGGGGTGGATCTTCATCAAGATCAAATTGTACAGTCATGTATGGATATCTTCATAGAGGCATCCTGAAACAGAATGAATATTAAAAATGATTAACGAGTATATATAGGGAGATGAATCATGAAGAACATGAAAAACTGAAAACCCAGTCGTATATGATGCATGTACAACATATTTCCCTATGATAAATGTCTTAATGTATAGTGTCTAAAAGCAGGTTATTAGTGTTCTAGTGAAAGGATACATCGGCACAAACATAGAACTCTAACACCCTATGATTTTATGAGATATATTATTTTTAATTTCTTTGATATCTTCTTTTGAACACTACAACATGATTAGCATGCGCTATATGCAACATCTTATAAGCATTCAGTAAACACAACACTATTCTTGGCTCGTATTTCACAAAATATCAAGTTTGTTTCGTAGAAATTATTCTACGCCACCTTGAGTATTGATTTTATTCAACGTATAAATGAATTTTTTTATTATGTTATAGGAAATACCAAATAAATCTTTCACTACATACAACACTGACTTGGATTGTGTTACACGCAAGAGAGACCATCCTCGATAGCTTTCTTTGTACGCAATATCGAGTTTCACTAAAAAATGATATATTATAATATGATTATGAACTATCCTTTATGAATAATATTAACTTCATTTTAAATTTTATAAAATAATAATTTATATTTCATATTTTCTAGAACATGGTATGAGATCAAAATCAATTGTTCATATAAAAGAATTAATTTTCAAAAAAATGCAGTCTTCAACCTTTTGATGGTATACCCATTTTAAATCAAAATTTTGATAAGTTTATAATTTAAATTTTACAAAATGAACGTCTTATTTTGAATCAGTATATTAAAATTAACTTTGGATAAAAATGTGAAATTTTTCAGATAACTTTCATATTTTATGAATAGTAAAAACACGATAAATTGTAATTAAAAACAACATTTATCATCGAGATAATTTATATGATTAAATTATAATATTGAATGGTTTTAATGTTTAAATAGAATATATTTTTACCATTTAATATAATGTATTTCATTATAATTAATTTTACATTTAATTCATAGGTAAAAACATTTCAATCTTTTGCAATGTTTTATACAAAAACCCCATTTTTTTAACAGTGGGTCTAATTTTAAAATAATTACTGAAACTTCTTTGTTTTGAATTTGGAAAAATGGATTCCATATTTTGAATTAGTAGGTCCAAATTATGTTAATAGGCTACTTATATTTTTAGACATTATGAATAGTAGCAATGATAAATTTTATTTACCAGAGTTAAAGATAAATCAGGTAATTAAAGGTAACAATAATATTATAAAATTATCCTAAAAACATATATTAATATAATTGTTCGATAATATTTAGTCCTCTAATAAACATTGGTCGAAATGGTATTTATTAGAACCCACTTGTATGTGATTAAGACTTTCAATTTATTTTATTTAAAGGAATGTGAAATATGTCTCAATAAAACATTAATAATGAAATTATTTTTAATATAAGGTTATATAGAATATAAATTCATTTATAAATACTCATTTGAAATATAAAATACTTTTCATTATCATAGTAATTTATTTTTAATATTTAAGAAATATGAAATTACCTTAAAAACTTATACATTAATGATGCAAAAATTAATTATTTAGTGAAAAATCAATAATATAGTTTTTAGTAAAATACTAATACCCATCAAAAGGCCAAAAACATGTCCAAAACATATTTGTAGATTATATGAACAACATAATAATCCAATAATAAAATTGTGGACCATTTGGAGCATTATAAAATAGATTATGACATATATATTATTTTATTTTAAATGAGGTCAAAGTTGTCAACTTCATAATTTAATAAACATAACATTTTAAAAGTTGGGTGTTTTATAAGATAAATTCGACTAAATTTATTATTATGGAATATATTAGATTTATATGAATCATATTAATTTATTTCTTATTTTCATTCAACAAATAAGTATGTTAAATTATTATACAAAAATGTTGTAGTAATTATTTTATTAATAGAAATATCAAATAAATGGTTTTAAAATTCTAATATAATATTATATTCACTAATTAATGTTAAAAAAGATTTATAGATGAATATGACATGTTAGTAATATATAATTTTTTTTCAAATATATCCTCTCTGTGGATTTTATATAAATACAAATAAATGAATAGTGTCAAAATTGACACTCTGGATATTTCATTAAAATAACATATTTTTAAATTGTTTAAAAATTACAAAAATATTTAAAAATTACAAATTGAAAATTATATGGTCAAATATGTCATAATTTATCTAATTATGGACAATAAACAACACATAATTATGTATTTATCACAATTTAAAATTTAGAATATTTTTACCACAAATAAAATTAAATAGGTTAAATAAGGATAAAACAAATTGATAAGGTTAAAAATAAACTCACAAGATGTCGAAGTTTCATTGTATTATGAGATTAAAACCCTATATCATCTAATTTCAAATTTGGGTCATTTTTTGAGGTTTTTAGGTGGGGTTTGAGTTTATTTGAAATTAATATTTTGGAGGTTTCCAAAAGTGACCCTCTCCTCTCTTATAAAAGAGAACCTCCCCCTCTTCTCTTCACACCATTTTAACCCTTAAATCTTGGCCAAAACCTTACAATTCATATTATCAACCACTATAGTTATATTATAGGGGTTCTGGTATTCTCAAAAGTCCAACTCTAGTGCCCTAAGAGAAAGTTTAAAAGAGGCACGTCGAGGAAGAGGTAATCTCTTCTACCGATTATTGAATGTTCCATTCTTCTACTAAATCATCATCATTAGTTATTTCATTCTAAATTAATATCATCCGTATAAGTAATATAATAATATTTTATTATAAATATGAAAAACCCCTATTTCCCCTTCTATCCATCATACAAAAAATGAAATCATAGTGCATGTGTGCGCACGACATACTGTCTCAATGTCGTGGTGTGATTAGTTTTTCGACAATAAATATACGTGGATGGGTATAATGGTGGAAATAATAAATATATATAATTATTATAACATAATATTTATTCTGAGATATTTTATCTTCCACTCCAATTCCATTTAATAATTATGAGAATGGTATCATCGCTCGTGCGTACGTATGGATTACCTTCTCCATGACGCGATATGATTAATTCTCATTACGAAACATAAAAGAATGATTATAAAGTATAAATAATAAATAATAATGAAATATATGACATAATAATGATACTAGATTTGTTTATATTTTATTTACTTACTTCCAATAATTTTTATAAGGAAACAAAAACAACGTTCATGCGTACGTACGACCTAGCGTCTTCATGAACTGTATATTTCATTCGATTTATCGATCTATTATATATATTTATATTATTAATATGTATTATATATAAATCATGTTATAAATTTTGTAAGTACATAATCATGATCAATGTAATCATATTAATAATTACTAGTAAAATCACATACGATAAATGAAACGATTTTATCCAAAACACTGCTTTAACATTGAATGGACAAATGAACGGGTAATATAAAGTCGTAAGTGGATCATATATGATATAAAAAATATTATTATGGTTATATTACTAGTTAATAAAACGTTTATACTCACTATACATGAGTCTCAGACACATACAGAAGAAATTGGTCATAATGTAAGAGGTAATTATTCTTATCTCGTTCTTTTCCGGGATTATTTATTCGTAAGTAATTGCTGGGGTTATGTTTATCATCCATGTCCACGTTTTCTAAAAATGTTTTCATAAAATGTTTACTATTCTTCCATGTATTTTTAATGTTATCTTTTCTAATTTTTTAATTTTACCACATGGTATAGACGAAATCACTCTTTTTTTACCAAAGGAGGTATATTTTGACTTTTCCGGCAAAAGTACGAGAATAATATTTTTTAACAAATACAGCATGAACAGATTTTATGGTTTTATAATGAATTATTTTCAATAAGTTAACTCTAAAATATGTAATGATTATTTTCAACATAATCATTTCTTTTAAAATTTTATGGCATTTTATGAAATAAAATGATTTTGATGAACAAAGGATATATTCCTCACGAATTCATTTCAAGTGTTTTATTAAAAATATTTTCCATATAAGATGAAGTTATTTAATATTTTTATATTTCAAGTATAATTTCTATATTATTTACATAGATATATTAGAGGTGCGATTGGCCTTTAAACATTAATAGAAATCATGAATATCCCTATAGAATGCCCCGTAAATGGAAAGGATGGATACTCTTTCCTTAATAATGTACTGATTTAATGAACCATAAGAGGAATGTTGAATAAACAATATGGAATAAACACACACCCAAATCAATGAGAGAAAAAGAACAAATTTAAAACTAAGGAATTGGGGTTTTGTTAATTTGGGAAAAATTACCAAAAGAAAAAAAGATACCAAAGGAGGATATGGATGTGTTCATATGGAAAATTGGAAATGCAAGATCAGGGTGTAGGGACTATGCATGGGGTTTCAGGCCATGTCGAATGGATACTGGACATTTTGTGTCTCAAGTATAAGTTCTCTCCAGGGTGTTCGGGTTGCCTGGGAGAGGACATTTGAGATGGAGGAGGGCGCACGTCAAGGGAGTAGGGTGGCCGAATTAAGAGTTGGACAGAGTGGGAGTGGTGGGATCTAAGTTGTACTCTGAACCACATAAGGAATAAGGGGAGGGGTGTGTTAACTACATGGAGAGTGTCGTTAGGGGGGGGCACCCCCCTTGGGTTTTCAATTTTTTTCATTTTCTTACAACACTAAAGTTTATTATTACAATAATAATAATTATTCCCATTGATAACATTAATAATAATATACTAATAAAAATAAAAATAATTTTATTTAATTATTATAATAATAAAAATAAATGAAATAATGATAATGATAATTTTTTTCCTTTTATTTTAAATAATAACAACATTATTTATAATTTAATAATAAAAATATTGATAATTATACTATCAAACATTTAAAAATTTAAAAATTATTAATGAAAATATTTAAAAGTAAAAATAATAATAATAATATAACATACAAAAATAACAACAATAATAATATTATGTAATAATAAATTATTATAATTATTATTGGAAAATTATTTTCCATATTTTATTTTTATAAAATATTATTTATTTAAAACATTATGCAACTACATGGCCACCTGGGCCAACCATATGATTACCGCTAACAGTGTGGTTACCACACACTTGTGTAAAACCCATCAAACTCATTAAATCTCAAAAAAATTAAACAAGTGCTCAGACACAGCTTGAAGAGGCTAACTAATGACATGAAATAATAAAATAAAATAATTTTAAATGGTGAGGGTGTTGTAGGAATTCATTTGTAATACAATACTCTTGTATGTATCTAGTCTACTAACACTGCTCAACTGATCTTTCTATTACTATGTGATTTATTTGTATCTATGAAAATGTAATAAATAAATGGAAATAAATTTGGGAAATTATGTTCTGGGTCAATATAGTTGGTATTAGAGAAAATTTAGTAAAAACCATGGAAACTATATTTAGGACAACATAGAATAGAGAACACAACCTATTATATTACTATGTGTGAAAAAAGTCATTTAAGGAATAATCACTTCACATTTTATGGAAAGATTATTAAATTCAAGGATAACCATTATGGTTTATATGATCCTTGATTTTATGAAAATTACTTTTATTTAATTAACTAAGATTCAAAATGAAATGTATGAGATAACCGTTCTGGTTAAAACAATTCATTAATATTGAAAATATTTAGGCTATTTTGAGGATTCTAATATCATTTTAAAAAATAATAATATTGATTTAGAAAAATAAAAAACTTTATTTTAGGGGAGAACCTATTTCATCTATAAAGGCCATGGTGATAGAACCCACAACAATAGGGAAACAAGGGTGAAACACATATCACAAACCTACTTAATGTCTTCAGTAGAATTAGATTTTACTACATAAAATGATAAAATGATAATGATTATTTTCAAAATAAGGAAATTTGGTTTATCAAATAAATATCCTTCGGATCAGAAAACGATATGGTGATTAACTGACTATTGTTATTTTAGATGATGTTTCCTATTTTTGATATCCAATAGGATTTAGGTAAATATAATATTTTGACAAATAAATTTTAAAATATATTTTGGGGTGAAATATGATTTAATTGGGGAATTACGATGATTATACTTATTTATTGAAATGATAATAATATCTTGAAGATTATGTTATTTTGGAAATTAAAATATTTTTTACAAAACATTAAGAGTTATTGATGTCATTTGGATGATTATATGGTAAAATTGTTATAAAAATTTGGTTTTAATATTTTTTTAGAAATTTTTGAAGTAAGTGTATTTCCTTTAATAATTATATATTTAAAAACAAGTGTATTAATGATGAAATTAGGAGATTAATGTTATTTTATTTATAGAAGGGTTTCTTTATTTTTGGGTATTGTATAAATTTATCCTAACCAATTTGGTTTGGATTAATGTATAATGATATGAAGAATAATGATATATTCCTTCATAGATATTCTGATCCATTTAAGATGATAAAAATTCTTCAGTAATGGAAAATAAACTTAAATACTCATAATTTGGAAAAAGTATAATTTTATAGTGGAAATTGATTAATGCAAGAAAAAATTATTTACATGTTTTTATAATTCATTATTTTCATAGTCTATTAAATTAATTAATTCTTCAACTCTAGAAAATGGTTTTAGAATTAAAATGAATTTTGTTTAATTTTGATACTAGGAAATCAAAGTAATATTTAAAGTATACCACATTTATGGTTATGTTATCATATAAAATATGATGATAATTTAATCTATCACCATGCATCAAAACATGATATCTTGATTTCTATTCCATTTCCTTGTTTCAATTCACATATATATTATAATATTTGAATACATAATTTTATGGTGACATGTGTTGATCCCTTACTTTCACATCCTGACCTAATGGGGCCCATGATGTAACTCCCCATGCCAATGTCTAATATGCTAGGCGCTAGAGACTAACATTGAGTAGGCATATCACTAGCATGGTAAAAATTTCTTATGAACCTATTCGCACACACATACCTCTTCCAGATCACAAAATTATGAAATGGAAAAAAACAAAAACACCCAATACATGCATACAATTATATGACACCATAAGAATACAAAAGAACTAATGAATTGGAATTAAGGTAAAAACAACTCCCACCAGGGAATACTATAAAAGAGTCCATCCTTCTCAAAATGGGTGGATCAATGTCAACTTAAACTACTAGAAAGATCATTGACACTAATCTAGAAAAAAATCAGTCCATCTAGCTCAATAAGATTCACCAACCTCAGGTCCATTGTAGACTCAGTCAAATGGCATGTGGTATACATTTTACAAACCACATGAGCACCATGATGCGAATAATATAATAGTATGTTCCAAGGTCCCCAAAAGAAAATAGGAGAAACTGAAAGGAAACCATTATTTCCAACTAACCAAATGGGAATCCCAATAAAAAGGGGGAATCCATCTCAATCAATTATCTACTATACATGATTAGTCTACTCGATCTACATGGGATGTCAACCCCGGCATGTGGCAGCACCACAAGGACTCTTAGGAAATACCCAGATATACCCTCCTCAATCACAGAGCCTAATGTCATTTTAACCTAACAAAAAATAATAGGATTAATACTATAGGCTCTAGTGGTAACACATAAAACCAAGAGAACAAACTTAAAAATTTCTTCCATAAAAGATGGACCCCATCTGAGAGATACACTCCATAAAGAAAAACACTACCATTACTAGTGTTTTTTATGAGATAATACTCTCCATTAGGAACATGTTAATAGGTCTATCTCGTATGTCTTACACCAGAGGCACTGTCATAATTACTTGGTTCCTAGTGTAGCTAATGAAACCCAAGTGCAGATTCCCACTCCTCAATACTACAATATGTTTATAGATATCCACTAAGGTCAATGAACCATATTCATCCTCTCTTATATGAGTAAATTGAGTGACCTCATTGACACTACCCCATAGTCAAGGGGGTACAGCTCATAAATAATATGTTAAACCACTGCCGATCTTTTATGGAGTGTCCCACACATTATTCAATCCGGGTAGCATCAACTCCTATCTAGATATCATTCTAATTCGGTGGAGGGGACTCTCCATGTAACTATGTCCTATATCCCAGGGTGCTCCAACTCCAATGAAGGACCCACACCCTGGTATGACAAGGGAGTTCATATGAATCTAGTTCATTATATATGGGGGACCCAAACCTCGTTATGAAATGTAAGTACCAACCCAAGGCTAGAGGACCTGATCCCTAGCATGATAATGGAGTATTGACTATGCTAAATCAATTTATATAGAGGACCCTCATGCTAAAACGGTTGGTGGGTATTGACTCCTATGATATGGGACACGCACGATGGAAACACAAGTGAGTACCTACTATACATTTCAATGAGTATGGGGGTCAGTACCCTAACATGTAAGGGGATCACTTTCTAATCATATGAATGTCTCAGGAAACCCACACAGTATTCCATCGGGGGTGTAACACCCCCAATGGTAATGCACCCAATGGTAAACATCTTGTGCCAATGATTTAGGGATTTCTAACCCAACCAATGTAGAGAGGGATGGAATACCCTCACCCTAGTCTAATAGGGGTGAAACAGTCTTGAAATCTCTCTACATTAACCACTAATCTCCATCATCTATTCAATACAAGTCCACATTAAACTTTCTCAATTCACCCAACCTCGTATCTCAAAACCCATACAGAGGACACCATCACATTCTATGTAGAAATCCCTAATAATAGAATAAATATAATAGTTAATCTGAGTCGTAGTGAAAAGGATCTGGAAGGAGGAAGTTACATGGAGGATCAAATAGGATTACACGATGTGCACTTGATAAAACATGACGTGTGAGCCAACCTGATAACCTTCTCATTTATCTAGTCTATATGGTTCAAAAACCCGTGTAGGGGGTACATGGAATTTAAAGGAGTTACACACCACATCCCTCATCACCCAACCACTAGCTTCATTCCTCTTTTATTCAGACATACCAAACATGTCCTCATACACCCCATGTATCCCATACTACACAAAGTGTTTAGGTAAACGACCACCAGTCTATGTAGTTTATCCGTGTCTATGAACTGGACCATGTGTACGTGCACATTGATGTTGTGTTAGTGTATGATCATGTGTCTTCACATGGATAACCCAATCCATGTCCCATGGTCATACATTCTAAGTTAATGCACAATGTGTAGACTAGATACATGGTGTATAGTCCTAAAGGATCGATATCCCTAAACTAGAATAGCCCCACAGTGTGTCTCACCAAACTACACATCATGTATTCTATAATTACATATAGTAAATTCATCCATAATCACCAAATTATCCACTGATTCATCCCAAACCCATTGTTCTACCTTGTAGGGATCGACAAAAATTGAAATAGTGCTCTAGAATCTTAGAATAATTCAAAACTAAAGGGATTGGTTAAAAAAATATGCCTTCAAAAATTTTGAAACACTGAGGTTTTGATCTAATAATGGTGCCCTGATAATTCTGGTCATTGATTATATGAATATCTAAATTGAAATGGGGGATCAACAACACCATGTCTCGATGATTTAGTGTCGATTTGTTATTGCCAAAGAAAGAAGAAGAGTGACAAATATATTATTTGATTTTTGTGCACCCAATATGAGGCAAGGGAGGGTGTAGGATTGTGTGAGGATATATTATTTGATTATTTGTTAATTATTTTTTCCTCCATAAAATGTCCCATAAACATGATTGCATCCAAAAATCTCAATACAAACAATTTTATGTCATGCCTAGGGTAAAAATGACATCCTAGACTCAATTGTAATCTCTAAAATGTATTATTATACTCTGAATGATATTCAAATATGCTTCAAGAGAAATAAAGATTGAATAACCAAAATATATTT
Organism: Viscum album; assembly: GCA_963277665.1. Classification (NCBI taxonomy): domain Eukaryota; kingdom Viridiplantae; phylum Streptophyta; class Magnoliopsida; order Santalales; family Viscaceae; genus Viscum; species Viscum album. The sequence continues at coordinate 437,879,655 of OY728161.1, forward strand.
AGTATTTTAATATCTGTAAACATAGGTTCTTCATGTCCTGAAATTCCCTAATGACCCAGCACCAGACACTAGAGATATTCACTAGAAAATAAATATGTCTTTCATGTAAAAAATGGGTGTTTACGTTCTCTACAACATATGTATTTTTATCCCTGAAAATTCAATTTCTATTTACATGTGAATAAACTGATCTTTCCAATGGGAACACACACATATGAGTTCATCATGGGTTCCTATGCAACTTAAAAACATGCACATAGAAGAACCACAATGATCAAACCACTCTCATGTACAAATTTTACCTGAAAAACACTATGCAACAACTGACATATTTCTCATTAAATGCAACAACTGGGAATACACCATGAACCAAATTCCATCTATATCATGGGGTTTAGAGGCACACCTCCATGCTAATCGGACACAGATATGAAAGGAACACCATAGTTTACATCCACAATTATATGAACATTATAAAATCCTTCTCATGTGTTTCAAATTAAATTTTGACACAGAAAATGCCTGGGTATTCACGAATGAACCATTTCCCCACAAATGTAAACATTGGGTCTTACCAGGCCCTCTATCTACAACCTCTAGATGCAACATAGATTTCCATAATAGAAACATTTAAACACCCACTAGTGTAATCCCTGCTATGTATTGATGGTATTCAACTAATCCACACAATTGAAACATCGCAGTGTTTTAATATTCTTCTAAGAAATGATTCTGAGCATGGATCTCCCTCTTCCATGGATGCCATTCAAAAAGGAGTCAGGCCTAGAAACTCTACTATCATGTCCAATATCTTCTCTAACACATTGTTTCATCAATTCTAACTATTAACATATGTATGAGGAACTTTTCTTCCACCATAGGATACCATATTTCCTTTAGGAAAAAAAACTGGGCTTCCTGGGGTGAAACAACAAGCCTTAAAAATCCCTTCATCTTAAAATCCTCCAACTTCACCCTCAGCTCATGCATCTCTATGAGAGACATCCGATATGTTGTATAGATATATTTTTCATCATATGGTCAAAACCAAAGAATATGTGTATCTCTTTGTGAGGCGTAAATCCTAGATTATTTTCATTGAATATTTCCTCATACTCTGCCACTACTGGTGAGAACTGGAACTCATGAAATATGATGCACATAAGTTAAGGCTAGCCAATTGGCAACTAATCGGTCACACTATCCAATTAATGAGTCCATAATGTGCTTCATGATTTACCTTTTTAATGAAAAAGTAAATCCACATTACATAACTATGGAAACACTACACCCTTCACCTGAACTAGCAATCTTGGCATGAATGGTAGTAAATCATACCATGAATGGAATCATATGGACTCAATGATATAAAAATATGATCCTAACTAAAACTCTCAACTACAAGTGCCATGTTACAGTATCAATTCTAGTATGTGATCATCGAGTCTCCTCTAATTCAATTCTCTATGTGTGAGGTTGATGTCAATGGTTCAACTAAAACCTCTATGTCTCAATCAAGACACATGGAAAGATGAGAGCGACTAAAACCTGTGTCAATGTGATGACCCAGACCCCCCCCCCTTGGTCCCTTCCTTTGCCAAAAATCCGGTTTCCTTGCGGGGCACCGATCGGTGAGACCGATCGGAGAGACCGATCGGTGAGACCGATCGGTGAGACCGGCCGACGTCGCCCGGCCTTGCCAAGTTGTTCCAGTAACGTTCCTTTTTCGCAAATAGGGTTTTAAACCCTATTCTGCCTTGTTAAAAATATCTTGGGAATCCGAAACGCGCACAAAGGTTTTAATTAAATGCTTCATTAATTCATGGGTCGGTTAAAACCACCCAGTGCCATTAATGATGAGTCAAGCCGCGTGGTCAACCCACGACTCCCTCGTCTTCCGTGGTTTTGTGTTTTCATCTCAACCGTCCCCAGCTCTTATAAATTAAGGGTTAGGCCGTGGCTTCCCCCCCTTCTTCGATCGTGGCTCTTCTGGTGCATCGGGACCGCCGCATCGTTATCCGTAAAGTTCCGCGCCCCCGGCCTAAACGTCGATCATCTATCAACAAGTAGGGAATTTCTCTCGTCTCTCACTTTTGTGTATCATGCGGGGTGGGCGTTACTTTTGTTCCTATGGAATTGGTTGAACCAAAACCTAATGAAGATAATAAACGAAGTTCTAAAGGAAGAAGGGGAAGGGGATGTGATCGTTGTTATGCTTTATCTTGAATCATCCTTTTTGTTGTGCTGGTCCATGTTTTCTGAAAATTGAGGCCGTTGGTGGTCGTTGTGTGTGCACTGTTGAATCCCCTCGTGATGTTTTAAATGGGTTGCTGAAATTGCGAACTCCTGCTGTAAAATTGGTTAACCACTATATCCGGCTGAATAATTGAGAGCACCAGGATCGGCCCTTCTGTGATAACTCCCGGTTAGAACGCATGGAATTTGAAATCATGGAGTGTGTTAAATCTTTTAAATCTGAAAAATCCCTGACTTGTGTTGGTAGTAGCTGTTGGTTGTTTTCCCTTCGGGCCGTTTGCTGGAAATGTGGGAGGGGATGGGATTCCCCCGTTCTTTTTATACTCTCAGTGGCTGTGTGAATTTTGGGGGATGGGATCTCCTGTTGGTATGGTTACAGTGGTTGTGAGTTTTTATCACAAATTGGGGAGAGATCCTCTGTTGGCAGAACCGGGTGTGAGTGTTTTGGTTGATCTATGCTTGACGTTTTCCTTGGTTATGCTTATGGTAGTTGCCCAGTAGTGCTTAAAATTAATTGAACATTTGACTGAACGTGAAACAAGAATGGGACAAATGGTTTGTGGGCAAGGGTCGTGAATTTTGACTCGGACGTTGTGGTGTTGTGTTCTGTAGGTTGGCTAGGAAAACCTAAGTTTTGGGTGAGTGTTTGTTACCTATATCTATACTTGTAGCTTTGTGTTTTTTTATTCGCGCCCCACCCAAGATGATCACTTAGTGCCGAACACCCCCATTTATGGGGGAAGGGTGTTTTTCCCTAACACTATCCTTAGTGGCTGGTTATTAGCTCCTTTTCTGCTCCCTTTCCCGGATAGCCCAAGTACCTTTGGGCAGGCTGTGATGGCCTGAAGTCCATTATTAGCCCAAGAATCATCGGGCAGGGTGTTGTGGTCGTTGGCCAGGTGTGTGCGGCAGGTCGTTTCCCAAGTGTCTTCGGGATGAGGCCCAGGTGTCTTCGGGCGTGGCAGTGGATCCTTTAGCCCAGGTGTCTTCGGGCGTAGCGGTGGTTGTTTTGGCCTAGGTGTTTGCAGGCATGGTTACATGTGACAGTTGAGGCCCAGGTGTGTGCGGGCGGGATTTTGGCAGTGGGACTGCGTGTGGTTGTGGCCCAGGTGTGTGCGGGCGGGATTTGGCAGGGGGACTGCGGTGACAGAATGGCGGGATTGGTCTGATGCGTAGGATGTCTCAATAACCAGTGGGAAAGTGGTGTGGGGTACCCAAACATCGATGTGCTCTTATATATATATTACCTGACTTGCGTTATTTGGGGAGCGAGCCTTGGTGAGGCCTGGGATGGATAGTTTTCCTTGTTAGGTGTTTGGTTTACTCTTTTCTCACGGGACTTTAGTACGTTCCCCCACTTGTGCACGAGAGTCTTGGTTTTTCCTACTGAGTGTACTTGTATGCTCACCCTACGTATATAAAACTGCTTTCAGGTTTCCAAGAGGACTTCGGGGATCACGCAGGACCTTACTAGCTCGGACTTTTGGAGCAGTTGCAGTTGTTTCTCTCTTCTTTTTGGCACTTACCTTGTAGTCATCTTTTTGCACTTTGTGGCTTTCACTTTTGAAGCATGCATGTGGGAATGGTTTACTTTTGGCTTTATTTTACTTTCTACCTTGGTGTTGTTGGGTTTTCTCCTCTTTATCTTTCGATCCTATAAAATAAAAAGGGTAATGCCTTCCATTTGCGAGAATTTCCTATACCCTTGGTGCTAGTCGCCACTCCGGGACCTATTGAAGGCGGGTTTCGGGGGTCATTATCTCTCCTTCAACTTAAAGAAGGAAGGGCCTGGCAATCTGCTGACCCTTCCATCCTTTTGGTGAAGGCGGGTCGTGACAGAATGGTATCAAAGGGAGGTTGACAGATAGGACGGAGTCTGGAGTTAGGCACAGTAAGGATTGCATGGGATGGTAAGGCAACATCGTTGGGTGACCTTGGTGCGTGAATTAGGCCAGGGAGGACCGGCTAGGACACGGGATTTTAGGGCCCCCCATGATCCGATGCAAGGACTCTGGACCTACCGAACGACCAAGTGAGGCCACACTGATTGCAGGGTAGAGACCCTAGGAAAGGTACATGCATCATAAATGACTTGTGTTTTTGTGTTTCTGGGATGTCTTGGGAAATTAAGAATAAATTAAATCTTAATAAGTTTTGAGAACGGTTTTCTTTGCACTACTGGGCTTAGGCATTCCTTGTTTACCTTGCAGCTATGGCACCTGGAAGGCGACCACGTGTGGTACAGGCGATCGAGACTCTTGAGACTACTTTGGCCAATCGGCAGAGAGCTGATCGGGAGGAAGAGGACGACCAGTGGCAGAAGACTCTTCGAGCCTTTCAGCGATAGGCCCTGGAGAAATATGAGGGCAGCACCTCCGACATGAAGACGGAAGGCTTGCTGGAGGAGCTAGTCATAGCCTTCGGCCTGATTCGGGCCCCGACGGAGTACTGGGTTCCTCTGGCTGTTAGCCAGATGCGAGGAGCGGCACGTCAGTGGTGGATGCTTCACCTGGGGAGTAGGAAAGAGTCTGAGGTTGCTTGGGAGGACTTCGAGAAGGAGTTCTGGGCGGAGTTTCTCTCCTCGACAATGAAGGCGGAGAAGAGGCAGGAGCTACTCTCCCTCTAGCATGGGAGCATGTCTGTGAGGGAACTTGGAATCAAGTTCAAGGACCTCCTGCGTTTTGCTCCGGACCTCTTTCCCGATGAGGAGTCTCGGGCAAGATGTTTGGAGGAGGCGCTCTGACCCTCCCTCCAGTATGCTGTTACCCCCTTTACCCTTCCGACATACATAGAGGTTCAAAAGAAGGCCGAAGTGGTGGAAAGGATGCATGCTCTAGGCGGACTGTCACGAGAAGGGATCCAGCTGGGACCATCGAAGGGGAAGGCAGTCAGCACCAGGCCTCCAGCATCGGGACCCTCCAGGTTCCGACCCGCAGGGAGCAGGCCGCAGCAGTTTCAGTTTCGATCCCCTGGCCCACGTTCTTTTCCTTCAGGCTCGGGACCACGGTGCTTCATCTGTGGGAGCCCTGGACATCTTCGGAGTCAGTGCCCCGATCGGGTGCAGTACAGCAGTGGCAGTCATCCCCAGCATCCGCCGCAGCAACCGTTCCCAACCAGACCCTTCCAGCAGCAGCAGCAGGGACAGCGAGCTCCCGCTCCTCCGCAGACAGACATAGGAGGGGGAGGCTGACCTCAGGGCGCTCCCCAGGGACCTCGACCAGGGCGTGGTCGGGGAGGTGGCTGACAGCCGAGGGGCAGGGGAGCTGGGCGTGGAGAGTTACACGCCGCAGAAGCAACAGTTCCAGCAGGGCCAGAGGTTGTTCGAGGTACGATCAGTGTGTTTAGCACTCTTGCTTATGCTTTGTTCGATACCGGAGCTTCGCACTCCTTTGTTGCACCCAGTCTAGCCTGCGCCTTGGGTCTAGATGCCGAAAGACTTCCAGTGCCCCTGGTGTTGAGCACACCAGTTGGAGGTCAGACCGACTTGCTGTTCGTTTGTCGGGGATGTAGACTGATGTTGGGGCCACATCAGTCGGTTAAGGATCTCCTTCTGCTACAGATTCGGCCGTACAATGTCATCCTAGGCATCGACTGTCTATTTTCTGTGTGCGCCGTCATCGACTGCTTCCAAGGGAGGGTGGTGTTCTCCGGTTTGGACGGCCAGCATGTAAATTTCACTGGCGAGCGGAGCTGTCCGAAGGGAAACAGGAGGGAGGAACCTCTCCTCTCCTTATTGACCGAACTGGCGATAGAATCAACAGATGCAGAAATGGTGGAAGTACCAGAGATCGTTCGTGAATTTATGGACGTCTTTCCTGAGGAGGTGACGACTCTACCCCCTCGACGTGATATCGAGTTCAGGATAGACCTGCAGCCCGGCTCTCGACCAATCTCGATGGCTCCTTACCGGATGGCACCTTCGGAGCTACGGGAGTTGCGGATACAGATTGACGATCTGATGAAGAGGGGTTATGTTCGTCCAAGTGCATCACCGTGGGGTGCCCCAGTCTTGTTCGCAAAGAAGGCAGATGGTGGCCTCAGGTTGTGCATCGATTACAGGAGGCTGAATCAGGTAACGATCAAGAACCGCTACCCTCTTCCGAGGATAGATGATCTTTTCGACCAGCTGAAGGGGGCAGGATGGTTCTCGAAGATCGACCTGCGATCCGGGTACCACCAGATGAGGGTGAAGGATAGCGACGTCCCGAAGACGGCGTTCAGGTGCAGGTATGGGCACTTCGAGTTCGTGGTCATGCCCTTTGGTTTTACGAACGCCCCGGCCGTGTTCATGGGGCTTATGAACTCCATATTTCGGGAGTACCTGGATCGGTTTGTGGTGGTGTTCATCGACGATATCCTGATCTATTCAAAGTCAGAAGAGGACCATGCAGAGCACCTGAGGACAGTTTTGGAGGTCCTCCGACAGCACCAGCTCTATGGGAAGTTGTCAAAGTGCAAGTTCTGGGCACGAGAAGTGCACTTCCTCGGACATGTAGTGTCTGAGCAGGGAGTAGCAGTCGACCCATCAAAGGTTGAGGCAATTGTTTCTTGGGCAGCACCCAAGAATGTGGCGGAAGTTCGGAGTTTCCTCAGACTGGCAGGCTACTACCGGAGATTCGTACCCAACTTCTCCCGGGTAGCAGCCCCTTTGACGGCTTTGACCAAGAAGGACCAGGTTTTCATGTGGAGCGAGCAATGTGAGTCGTCCTTCAGCTACCTAAAATAAAAACTGGTTAGTGCCCCGGTGTTGAGATTTCCAGAAGGAGGGATGGCCTATGAGGTATTCTGTGATGCTTCAGGACAGGGCCTGGGGTGCGTATTGATGCAGCGACAAGGGGTGATCTCTTACGGGTCCAGGCAGCTACGCCCCCATGAGCGGAACTATGCCACCCATGACCTGGAGCTTGCAGCGGTAGTGTTCGCATTAAAGTTGTGGCGACATTACCTCTTTTGTAACACCCCAAGCTTCTATGGCACGCTTCTCTTTGAATAATGCGATAGCGTGTGTTGTACGCAACCTCGAGTTCTAACACACACCACAACTAATTAAACTAGCCGTTGTGAATAGTAATACCTACTTTTTGAAATTATATATATTTTATATTTGAAAATGGACTTCATTTTTGGATTCGGAATATCGAATTTAGCCTATGGTGAAATTTTGGTACATTTCGGATAACTTTCATATTTTGATGAATAGTGAAAATTACTAAATTTTAATTAAAAACAACTTTTTTAATCAAAATAATCAATAGTGATAAATTATTAATTTTAGTAGTTTTAAAGTATATTTAGAATATATTTTTACCATTTAATATAATGTTGGTCATTGGACATAATTTTACAATTAAACCGAACATAAACAAGTGTCAATCTTTTGATAGTTATTATCTCTTAAAAACACGCTTTTTGTTTTGACAGCGGGAATTAATTTTAAATTAATTTCTGCCACTTCTGTGTTTTGAATTTAGGAAAATGGATTCCATATTTGGAATCAGGATGTTCAAATTGTGTAAATAGGTAACTTTTATTTTTAGACATTTTGAATAATTACTGCGGTAAATATTTTATTTACCATGGTTAAGGGTAAATCCGGTAAATAAGGGTTAAAAAAATAATATTATAATAATACTAAATTACCCTAAAAACGTGTCTTAACCCTATTGGTTGATACATAGTCGACCATGGGCATCTTTGGGTCTATTTTGGGACCCCATGGATCCACTTGTAAGTGATAATGACACATTATATTAATAAAGCTAAAATAAAAATAAAAATGGCATAAGCTTACATCTTTTAGAAGAACAATTTTTACATAGGGTTATACATGTTGGAATTTCTATTATAAATATTCATTAGAAAGATAAAAAGATTTTCTACATAATCATATTTTATTTATAATTTTTAGACATTAAATAATTTATTTTATTTATGACACAATGATGATGCAGTAATTACTATAATAGTGAAAAATTAAAATAATTGATATTATAAATACCCAAATAAATATAATATGAAACTTTTAATGAATTAAACTAATTTTCTATGATAATATGATATATTAGGATTGATTTAATTTACTTTGTTCGAAGTAATCAATCTGTTAGGAGTTTCACAAAAATCAACTATTGAATAGTGTCAAAATTGACATAAAAGAGTTCTTAAAACGAATATTATATTATTAATTGATATTAAATTCCTAAAAATCTAAGGTTCTGCCAAGAGACTTATATTATGATAGGTTAATCATTAATGGACCACTTGGGGGTCGCTTGGATGTATATAGTAAGTTTATTAACCATATTATATAAAAATACAAAGAGACATTGTAAAAGTGAAACTAATTAACTTAGAGTTAATACTTAAAGATAAGGTTAATATAAGTAACCAAACCTGTCTAAATTCTATTGGTTGAGTGGTTTTCGACCTATCCCCACCTTAGCCTTTGAATAGTCAACTTTGGAGCCTTTAGAAACCGAATATGAATTTATTATAAATTAATATTTCTAGCTTTTCCAAAGGTTCCCCTCACCCCTCTTATAAAAGGGCACTCCTCCTTCTCATTTCTTCACACCTTCAAAGCCTTTTGGTTCGGCCAAACTCTGCCCAAATACTCTCCCAACATCCCTCACTACAACCTAGAGGCCTTAGTTTGATCAGAAAGCCAACCTAAGGAGCCCTTTTGATCAAATCAAAAGGAAGAACCCGAAGAAGAGGTAATGATTTCACCACCCTTTTCTAAGTTCATTTCTTCTTCCACTTCTTCTTCTTTTGTTCTTACCATTCTGAAATAATAACTCCAGTATCTCACATATACTGTGATGTTATTATAAATATGGTACAATCATATTCAGTATTCTATCCACCCTTTGAATAACATGTCACCATACGTGCGTACGTACGGCTTACCGTCTCCACGTCGTGGTGTAATTGTTATTCAATATAATATTATTTGGATGGGTATAATAATGATGTGTAACTCATGTAAATAATAAATATAACATGTAAATGATTCTGTATATATGATATACCATCCATTTATATATTATTTTAATATCAAAAGAATGATATTGTCGCTCGTGCGTACGTACGGACTACCGTCTCCACGAACGCGATGAGATTCATTCTCCATCGTAACCATTAAAGTATAATTATCATTTGATGATTTAAAAATGATGTTTAAGGACTTGATATCATTCTGGATATGAATAATATACAACCTACCCTTTACAAACATGTCTTACGTAACAAAACATATGAAAGAAAACAAGTAAGTTAACACCCGAAACAACGATAATACTAAGATATCAATATTAAAAGATCATATATGATATCATATTAATGTATATGATTCTTGTATAATTTAATAACAATTATTTCACCATTATACAGGAGGTTAACCTACCCCAACAAAGGAAAAGTACAAGGTAAGGGTTATTTCACAATCTCTTCTTTATCCGAGGTTGTTTGTACGTAATAATCTACTGGGATCTCGTTATCATCCACATCCATGTTTCTTCAAAATGTATTTCAAAACATTTTTACTATTTACAAGAATATGGGTTAAAGTCATTTATACCCTTGTTTGACTTTTTATAAGAGGTTTATAAAGGAATCTTTCCGTCGTTTTCAAAACAAGGTCCTTTTTAACCTTTTCGACAGAATTGAGGTAAGAATGTTTTTTTAACTTATACGGCGGGTGCGGTTATTTTTCGCCGTCATAAAATCTTCGAAGCTTTCCATACAAGCTTATAAGAATATTTTCAAAGAAAATGTTTTATTTTATATGGATCTTAAATGATTTCAAAATAAAAGGAGATATTTCTTTAAAAAGAATTTTGATTTCATCTATGTCAACATCCTTTGATGGATTTTAAGATTATTTGAAGTTGATTTATTATGATACAAAACTTCTATATTGTATTGAAGGTTTTGTGATATGTTTGACTGTGGATGTGCTATTTTTATACCATTCATAGTTTATTGTGAAAGTATTGACATTTCGTATGCTAGTTTTAATACGAATGTTTATGTTATGTTTAAACCTTTTCATATGGGAATGCATTGGACTTAATAAGTGACGGGTGGAGCCCGCTATAGCTCCTCGATGCATCGGTAGGTCTCATGAGACAAACTAGTGTCTTGGCACAAGGCCTTGACAAAATCTTATTTGTAGTCTTGGCACGAGGCCTTGGCTATGTGGTTATGATAGTCTGGCATTATGCATTCCAACATTATGAAAGTGGTTATTGATTTTTGCATGTGATTATTCGTTTAGTAGAATATCCATGTGAATAAGTAAATGGCATTATTTAATTTTATTTATGCCATACCATGTTGAAATTTCGTATTTAAAAGGCTTTTGTTTTAGTTATACATTGCCTTAAATGTTTATTCTTAGTTTCCACTTTATTGTTATCCTTACTGGGCATTTGAGCTCACCCCTTTTCTATGTTTTATTTTTCCCAGGATGTGAAGATGTAAGTTATGAATGACCTGCAGGGATTTTATGAGGGGATAATAGTGTGGTCTATCGAGACATTATGTTGTTGTAGTAGTTTTTCATTTTATGATGTAATGTAAAACTTATGAATATATCTGGTGTTTCCAAGGCTACTAAACCAATCGGTCTTTCGGGATTTGATCTTTCTTGTGATCATGCCAATGTTACGAAGTAATGCACCGACTCTGGGCAGCTGGGGTCGGGGCGTTACAGTTGGTATCAGAGGAAGTTTAGTACAAACCTTGGAAGCTAGATTTAGATAAACTCTGATTAGAGCACGTAGACCTAAGATGAACTTTGAGGATTAGTATAGAAGAACATCCTAGAATTTTGGTATTGTAGAGATTTTGTGAGTTTTTCGAGCAATACATCCCTGTCTGGATACGAGCAGGTAGAGGCGGCTCTGGCACAGATGTACCTAGGGGTAAAACCCGAAAACACCGCTTTGAGCTAGACTCAAACGGGAACTGGTGCACGACAACGGGCCTTGCTGCACTCTTGGTTACGACACTCCCGGGGGATATGCTTAGGATAACTCTCACTATCTTTACAAATCATTATGAAGGGTTTATGAGTATATACTTCCTCAAAGAAAACATTTTTATGATTATGGATTATATCCATAAATAGTTCAATTTATGTTAAGTGTTTTATAAGTATGGGATTATGTATTTTGATTCATAAACTGATCTAGTTTATGCCATTGTTTAGAAATGGCGCCTAGTGGAAGAAATGGAAACCGTATCAGTGCACGCACTCCATGTAGGGATTGCCCTCCTGCTCAAGATAATTATAGCGGGGCTGGTGATGCAACTGGTGCCGATCAGCTAATCACCGTACTGGGACAACTTACTCAGGTTATGAATAATAACCTTACCCGTATGGAGCACCCTGATCCGCAGCGTGGAGGATCAATGTTAGATCGATTCATGAGACAACAACCACCAACGTTCAATGGGAGTACAAATCCCTTAGTAGCTGAGCAATGGATATTTTCCCTAGAGAAAATATTTCAGGCTTTGGGGAGTAGTGAAAGGGAGAAAGTTATCATGGCTGTTTATCGCCTCACTGGAGATGCTGATCAATGGTGGTCATTGATTCAAAACATGAAGGAAGATGATGAAGTATCAAATATGTAATGGAGGGAGTTCAAAAATCTTTTTTTAGAAAAATACTTTCCTCGCGACCATCGAGCAGATATGGAAAGACAATTTCTGAGTCTGAGACAAAAGGAGGATGAGAATGTCACAAAGTATGAGGCTAACTTTAAAAGGTTAGCGAGGTATGCTGGAGATTATATTCGCAACCCAAGAAGTAATATTGATCGTTTCTTTGATGGGTTAAAACCATTTCTCCGTCGAGCATTATTCTCACAATCCTTTTCGTCGTACGAAGACATTGTCTCATGTGCTATCAAGACCAAAAAGGAATTCTCTAAGTCTTATGACTTTAAAGCAAAGCAAGAGAAGAAGAGACCTGCTGATCAATCTGGGAATGGAAATAAGGGGAAGAAGGGAAAGGTTGAATATCCATCTTGTGGTAAATGCGGGAAGAAACATCCTGGTACTTGCTTGAAGGGAATGGGAGTCTGTTACAAGTGTGGTGAAAAAGGCCACCAAGATCATGATTGCAAGGGGAAGAAGGAAGCTACCAACGTTCAGTGCTACAATTGCAGGGAGATGGGGCATTATGCAAATGCATGTCCTAAGCGTCAAGAGAACTTACCTCAGAAAAGGCCAAGGGATCAAGGCCAGGCTTATGCTATCACTACTGCTGAGGTAGAAGCTCCGAAAGACGTGGTGGAAGGTAATTTAATGGTTTCCTCAAGTTTAGCAAATGCATTATTTGATTCTGGATCATCGCATTGTTTCATATCTTCCCAGTTTGCTAAGAAAATTAGATATTTCCAATTTGATTTAATAAGGGAGTTGTCAGTTAAAACTCCTAAGGGAAGTATCGTTGCAACAAAGTTTTGCGAGTCAGTCCCCATTAGAGCACATAAATTTTCTTTATCTGCTGATCTCATCGTAATACCTATGGTTGAGTTTGATATAATCCTCGGTATGGACTGGATTTCGGACTATGATGCGAAGATTTATTGTAAGAAGAAAGAGGTTACGATTCTTGTTGATAATGATAAGGAGCACCTTATTTTTAGAGCAGAATCGTCACCACCTAATTCTTATTTAGATCCACCCCTTGTAGCTCAACTTAATTCAATTATCGGGGAGGAAGAGAATGAAATAACTGTCGGTGAGGAAAGGAATGTTCAAATAGAGGATGTACCTGTTGTGAAAGAATTTGTAGATGTATTTCCGGAAGATTTACCTGGACATCCTCCAGAACGAGAAGTTGAGTTTTCTATTGATTTGATTCCTGGATCAAGGCCTATATCGAAGACCCCTTATAGAATGGCCACTGTAGAGCTAGTCGAACTAAAGAAACAACTAGAGGAATTGAGTAATAAGGGATTTATTCGCCCTAGTGTTTCTCCATGGGGAGCCCCTGTTCTTTTTGATAAAAAGAAAGATGGATCTATGAGGTTATGTATCGATTACAGGGAGATCAATGCTATAACGATAAAGAACAAGTATCCCCTACCTCGTATTGATGATTTATTTGACCAACTGCATGGAGCTCAATACTTTTCAAAGATTGACCTTCGATCTGGATACCATCAGTTGTGTGTAAAGAAGGAAGACATTCCGAAAACAGCATTTCGAACCAGGTACGGGCATTACGAGTTTACTGTAATTCCGTTTGGATTGACTAATGCACCTTCTGTATTCATGGATCTGATGAATAGAGTTTTCAAGGAGTATCTCGATGAATTTGTGGTGGTATTTATTGATGATATCTTGGTATACTCCAAAACCTACAAAGATCATGAAAATCACTTGCGCATTATCTTGAAGACTCTGAGGAGGCATGAATTATATGGGAAGTTTAGCAAGTGTGAATTCTGGCTTCAGGAGATTTCTTTTCTTGGCCATATTGTCTCTAAAGATGGAATCTCTGTTGATCCTTCTAAGACCAAGGCAATCCAAGAATGGCCAGCACCTACGAGTATAACTGAGGTACGTAGTTTCATTGGTTTGGCAGGTTATTATCGACGTTTCGTCCAGAATTTTGCCCGATTGGCTAACCCATTAACGAAGCTCACACGTAAAGGGGTTAAATTTGTTTGGACAAAAGAGTGTGAAGAATGTTTCGAAGAACTGAAGAGAAGATTAGTCAATGCTCCTATATTGACTCTACCATCGGGGAATGATGGGTTCGTTATTTATAGTGATGCATCGAAGAAAGGACTTGGCTGTGTCCTTATGCAGAATGATAGAGTTATTGCCTATGCATCACGACAGTTGAAAATTCATGAAAAAAACTATCCTACTCATGATCTTGAGTTAGCAGCTGTGATCTTTGCTTTGAAGATATAGAGGCACTACCTCTATGGTGAAAAATGTGAGATTTATACTGATCACAAGAGTTTGAAGTATATTTTCTCACAAAAAGAACTCAACATGAGGCAAAGGAGATGGCTTGAATTACTCAAGGATTATGATTGCACGATACACTACCACCCGGGGAAAGCAAACAAAGTAGCAGATGCTTTGAGCAGAAAAGACCATGGAGTTCTGAACATGATGAGAATTGAAAGGGATCCAATTTTCATGGATCTAGAGAAGATGGACATGGGAATAACCAGGGAAGGTGAAACATCAATGCTTTTTCAAATGGTTGCCAAACCATCTTTACTAGAAAGGATTAAGAGTTCTCAGACCAATGATGAAGAATTCCAAAAGAAGATTAAAGCTGTGAATGATGGGAGATTGAGAGACTTTGTGTATGAAGATGGAATTTTGAAATTCGGGAAGAGACTTTGTGTTCCCGATTTACCTGATCAAAAAAGGGAATTGCTGGATGATGCTCATAGTTCCAATTTCTCTATACACCCTGGGAGCACCAAAATGTATAGAGATTTGAAGGAACATTTTTGGTGGGACAACATGAAGAGGGAGATTGCTGATTTTGTATCAAGATGTATGGTTTGTCAACAAGTGAAAGCTGGAAGGCAACAGCCTGGAAGAGTCATGCAACCTCTTCCCATACCGGAGTGGAAATGGGACAATATTACGATGGACTTTGTCATGGGGCTACCAAAGACTCCTAGAAGGAACGATGCAATATGGGTTATTGTTGATCGTCTTACCAAGTCAGCACATTTTCTTGCTATAAGAGAAGATCTACCCCTGGAACATCTAGCAAGACTATACATTAATGAAGTTGTGAGACTTCATGGAGTACCCTTATCAATTGTTTCGGATCGTGATCCCCGTTTTACTTCAAGGTTTTGGAAAAGTCTTCAGAAATCCCTGGATACTGAACTTCATTTGAGCACTGCTTACCACCCTCAGACAGACGGACAGTCAGAACGGACTATTCAAACCTTAGAAGACATGTTGAGATCTTGCTCACTTGACTTTCAGGGTATGTGGGATCAATATTTACCTCTGGTAGAATTTTCCTATAACAATAGCTTCCATTCGAGTATTCAGATGGCACCATATGAAGCGTTATACGGAAAGAGATGTCGTACACCAACCTGTTGGGATGACGTTGGTGAAAGAAAACTTGTAGGCCCAGAACTGGTGGAGGAAACGGTGGAAAAGGTGAAAGTAATCCAAAATCACATTAAAGCAGCTCAAAGTAGGCAGAAGAGCTATGCCGATAATCGAAGGAAGGATTTGGAATTTCAAGTCGGTGATCATGTTTTCCTGAAGGTATCTCCGTGGAAGGGAGTCATACGTTTTGGTAAGAAAGGTAAATTGAGTCCCAGGTACATCGGACCTTTCGAAATTCTAGAACGAATTGGGGCTGTAGCTTACCGATTGGCAATGCCGCCAAGTCTCTCCAAAGTTCACGATGTGTTCCACGTATCTCTGTTGAGGAAATACATGCCTGACCCAACGCATGTACTCACCTATGAGGAATTAGAACTGGAACCCGATCTTTCCTATTGCGAAGAGCCCATCAAGATTCTTGATACGAGAGAACAAGTGCTGAGAAACCGGACGACGCGTCTGGTAAAAGTTTTGTGGAGGAATCATAAGATGGAAGAGGCAACGTGGGAACCCGAGGAACTTATGATGAAGAACCACCCGAGTCTTTTTATGCAGTAATACCCTAGAAATTGCGAGGACGCAATTATTTGAAGGAGGGGAGAATGTAACACCCCAAGCTTCTATGGCACGCTTCTCTTTGAATAATGCGATAGCGTGTGTTGTACGCAACCTCGAGTTCTAACACACACCACAACTAATTAAACTAGCCGTTGTGAATAGTAATACCTACTTTTTGAAATTATATATATTTTATATTTGAAAATGGACTTCATTTTTGGATTCGGAATATCGAATTTAGCCTAGGGTGAAATTTTGGTACATTTCGGATAACTTTCATATTTTGATGAATAGTGAAAATTACTAAATTTTAATTAAAAAAAACTTTTTTAATCAAAATAATTAATAGTGATAAATTATTAATTTTAGTAGTTTTAAAGTATATTTAGAATATATTTTTACCATTTAATATAATTTTGTTCATTGGACATAATTTTACAATTAAACCGAACATAAACAAGTGTCAATCTTTTGATAGTTATTATCTCTTAAAAACACGCTTTTTGTTTTGACAGCGGGAATTAATTTTAAATTAATTTCTACCACTTCTGTGTTTTGAATTTAGGAAAATGGATTCCATATTTGGAATCAGGATGTTCAAATTGTGTAAATAGGTAACTTTTATTTTTAGACATTTTGAATAATTACTGCGGTAAATATTTTATTTACCATGGTTAAGGGTAAATCCGGTAAATAAGGGTTAAAAAAATAATATTATAATAATACTAAATTACCCTAAAAACGTGTCTTAACCCTATTGGTTGATACATAGTCGACCATGGGCATCTTTGGGTCTATTTTGGGACCCCATGGATCCACTTGTAAGTGATAATGACACATTATATTAATAAAGCTAAAATAAAAATAAAAATGGCATAAGCTTACATATTTTAGAAGAACAATTTTTACATAGGGTTATACATGTTGGAATTTCGATTATAAATATTCATTAGAAAGATAAAAAGATTTCCTACATAATAATATTTTATTTATAATTTTTAGAGATTAAATAATTTATTTTATTTATGACACAATGATGATGCAGTAATTACTATAATAGTGAAAAATTAAAATAATTGATATTATAAATACCCAAATAAATATAATATGAAACTTTTAATGAATTAAACTAATTTTATATGATAATATGATATATTAGGATTGATTTAATTTACTTTGTTCGAAGTAATCAATCTGTTAGGAGTTTCACAAAAATCAACTATTGAATAGTGTCAAAATTGACATAAAAGAGTTCTTAAAACAAATATTATATTATTAATTGATATTAAATTCCTAAAAATCTAAGGTTCTGCCAAGAGACTTATATTATGATAGGTTAATCATTAATGGACCACTTTGGGGTCTCTTGGATGTATATAGTAAGTTTATTAACCATATTATATAAAAATACAAAGAGACATTGTAAAAGTGAAACTAATTAACTTAGAGTTAATACTTAACGATAAGGTTAATATAAGTAACCAAACCTGTCTAAATTCTATTGGTTGAGTGGTTTTCGACCTATCCCCACCTTAGCCTTTGAATAGTCAACTTTGGAGCCTTTAGAAACCGAATATGAATTTATTATAAATTAATATTTCTAGCTTTTCCAAAGGTGCCCCTCACCCCTCTTATAAAAGGGCACTCCTCCTTCTCATTTCTTCACACCTTCAAAGCCTTTTGGTTCGGCCAAACTCTGCCCAAATACTCTCCCAACATCCCTCACTACAACCTAGAGGCCTTAGTTTGATCATAAAACCAACCTAAGGAGCCCTTTTGATCAAATCAAAAGGAAGAACCCGAAGAAGAGGTAATGATTTCACCACCCTTTTCTAAGTTCATTTCTTCTTCCACTTCTTCTTCCTTTGTTCTTACCATTCTGAAATAATAACTCCAGTATCTCACATATACTGTGATGTTATTATAAATATGGTACAATCATATTCAGTATTCTATCCACCCTTTGAATAACATGTCACCATACGTGCGTACGTACGGCTTACCGTCTCCACGTCGTGGTGTAATTGTTATTCAATATAATATTATTTGGATGGGTATAATAATGATGTGTAACTCATGTAAATAATAAATATAACATGTTAATGATTCTGTATATATGATATACCATCCATTTATATATTATTTTAATATCAAAAGAATGATATTGTCGCTCGTGCGTACGTACGGACTACCGTCTCCACGAACGCGATGAGATTCATTCTCCATCGTAACCATTAAAGTATAATTATCATTTGATGATTTAAAAATGATGTTTAAGGACTTGATATCATTCTGGATATGAATAATATACAACCTACCCTTTACAACCATGTCTTACGTAACAAAACATATGAAAGAAAACAAGTAAGTTAACTCCCGAAACAACGATAATACTAAGATATCAATATTAAAAGATCATATATGATATCATATTAATGTATATGATTCTTGTATAATTTAATAACAATTATTTCACCATTATACAGGAGGTTAACCTACCCCAACAAAGGAAAAGTACAAGGTAAGGGTTATTTCACAATCTCTTCTTTATCCGAGGTTGTTTATACGTAATAATCTACTGGGATCTCGTTATCATCCACATCCATGTTTCTTCAAAATGTATTTCAAAACATTTTTACTATTTACAAGAATATGGGTTAAAGTCATTTATACCCTTTTTTGACTTTTTATTAGAGGTTTATAAAGGAATCTTTCCGTCGTTTTCAAAACAAGGTCCTTTTTAACCTTTTCGACAGAATTGAGGTAAGAATGTTTTTTTTAACTTATACGGCGGGTGCGGTTATTTTTCGCCGTCATAAAATCTTCGAAGCTTTCCATACAAGCTTATAAGAATATTTTCAAAGAAAATGTTTTATTTTATATGGATCTTAAATGATTTCAAAATAAAAGGAGATATTTCTTTAAAAAGAATTTTGATTTCATCTATGTCAACATCCTTTGATGGATTTTAAGATTATTTTAAGTTGATTTATTATGATACAAAACTTCTATATTGTATTGAAGGTTTTGTGATATGTTTGACTGTGGATGTGCTATTTTTATACCATTCATAGTTTATTGTGAAAGTATTGACATTTCGTATGCTAGTTTTAATACGAATGTTTATGTTATGTTTAAACCTTTTCATATGGGAATGCATTGGACTTAATAAGTGACGGGTGGAGCCCGCTATAGCTCCTTGATGCATCGGTAGGTCTCATGAGACAAACTAGTGTCTTGGCACAAGGCCTTGACAAAATCTTATTTGTAGTCTTGGCACGAGGCCTTGGCTATGTGGTTATGATAGTCTGGCATTATGCATTCCAACATTATGAAAGTGGTTATTGATTTTTGCATGTGATTATTCGTTTAGTAGAATATCCATGTGAATAAGTAAATGGCATTATTTCATTTTATTTATGCCATACCATGTTGAAATTTCGTATTTAAAAGGCTTTTGTTTTAGTTATACATTGCCTTAAATGTTTATTCTTAGTTTCCACTTTATTGTTATCCTTACTGGGCATTTGAGCTCACCCCTTTTCTATGTTTTATTTTTCCCAGGATGTGAAGAAGTAAGTTATGAATGACCTGCAGGGATTTTATGAGGGGATAATAGTGTGGTCTATCGAGACATTATGTTGTTGTAGTAGTTTTTCATTTTATGATGTAATGTAAAACTTATGAATATATCTGGTGTTTCCAAGGCTACTAAACCAATCGGTCTTTCGGGATTTGATCTTTCTTGTGATCATGCCAATGTTACGAAGTAATGCACCGACTCTGGGCAGCTGGGGTCGGGGCGTTACATCTTTGGGGAGCACTTTGTGGTCTTCACCGATCACAAAAGATTGCGCTATATCTTCTCCCAGCGTGACTTGAACTTGCGACAGCGGAGGTGGGTCGAGTTTCTCCAGGACTACGACTTTGAGATCTCATACACTAAAGGTAAGGGAAACGTTGTGGCTGATGCCCTGAGCAGGAAGCCGCATCAGGAGGTGGTTCGGGAATCTACTGATGCTTGGAAGGTGATGGGGGAGTTCGCTTCCTTGCACTTGGATGCAAGGGTGGAAGGTACTAGAGGCAGTTTGTTTCAGATGACGGTACAGTCCTCTTTGTTGCAGCAAGTGGAAGAATCTCAGTGGGGAGATCCTGAGGTGGAAGTGTTGCGGGATCGTGTCGATCAGGGGAACGCCCCAGAAGGATGGTCGGAGGACAGCCGACATCGGATGCTCTTTCATCGGAGGTTGTTTGTTCCAGAGGTGATGCGTGATGAAGTACTTCGTGAGTTCCATAGCTCAGCCTTGGCAGTGCATCCGGGTGTTTCGAAAATGTACCAAGGCCTGAGGGGACAGTTTTGGTGGCCCGGGGTGAAACGGGCAGTGGCAGAGTTCGTGGCTAAATGTCTGGTGTGTCAGCAGGTGAAGGCTGAACACCGTGTTCCTGGTGGTCTGTTGCATCCTCTAGATGTTCCCGAGTGGAAGTGGGACGATGTCTCGATGGACTTCGTCACGGGACTACCCAGAGCTCAGGGCGGGCATGATGCTTTCTGGGTAGTGGTGGATCGATTGACAAAATCTGCTCACTTCTTGGCTATCAAGGAGTCAGGACCCGTGAGTACCATAGCACAGAGGTACGTGGATGAGGTGGTGCGTTTGCATGGAGTTCCGAAAACGATCGTCTCATATCGGGACACTCGATTCACATCACGAGTCTAGAAGGGGTTACAGCATGCTTTTGGCACCCAACTACGCCTTAGCACTGCTTTTTACCCTCAGACTGATGGAAAGACAGAGCGGACTATCCAGACCTTGGAGGACATGCTGCGAGCATGTGTTCTGGATTTCGGAGGATCATGGGTACGACACTTTCCTTTAGTAGAGTTTGCCTACAACAACAGTTTTCACTCTACTATCGGCATGGCTCCTTTTGAGGCTTTGTATGGAAGACCATGTCGTTCACCTTTATGCTGGGCAGAGGTTGGTGAGACTGGTACTCTTGGACCAGAAGTAGTGCAGAGCACCACGGAGAAAGTCCAGCTAGTGTGGGAAAGGATGAAAGCAGCTCAGGATCGGCAGAAATCTTATGCTGATCGTCGGAGGAGGCCCCTGAAGTTCGAGGTGGGAGATCATGTGTTTTTGAAGGTTTCCCCTCGACGGGGGCAGCGGAGGTTCGGAAAGGGGAGTAAGCTCTCCCATAGGTTCATCGGACCTTTTGAGGTGCTGAGGCGAGTTGGCGAGGTAGCATATCAGCTGGCCCTACCACCTCAGTTGGAGAGGGTCCATGACGTCTTCCATGTCTCCCAGCTTCGTCAGTACTTACATGATGACTCTCATGTCATCAACTGGGGAGAGCTAGATGTGGGAGGAGACGAGACCTTCGAGGAACGGCCAGTCAGAATCGAGGATCGCAAGGAGAAAGTGCTCCGTGGACGAACCGTCGGCCTGGTTCGTGTGTTGTGGAGACATGGCGGCCTCAAAGAGAGTACGTGGGAGAGGGAAGCATAGATGCGTGCCCAATACCCCGAGTTGTTCTGAGCATTGAACCTTTGGTTCCTGTTGTGACAGAACATTTGACCCTTTTTGGCTATGAAATGTGCTAGTTCCTTTCCTCTGTTATGTGTGGAAAGCCCCGGCTAAAGGGAAGGGGAAACCCGACCCCTAATCAGGACGCATTAAGGTGGATGCGATTAAACCCGTGCGGGCGAGTCAGTGCCGCCCAAAGCGGATAATATCTTGACATGGGGGAGGGGAACTCCCCAAACCCACATGACCGGGCGGTTTGGCGTGGTATGTTGCTTGGTTCTTGACAAGGAGTGTTTTCAATTAGCGGGGGTCCACTCCTAAGAGGTATCTTCGAAGATGGTTGTTCGGATCCCCTCTTTCCTTCTGGTTTGTTTTGATTCTCGGGGACGAGAATCGTTTAAGAGATATCTGATGTGATGACCCAGACCCCCCCCCCTTGGTCCCTTCCTTTGCCAAAAATCTGGTTTCCTTGCGGTGTACCGATCGGTGAGACCGATCGGTGAGAGCGATCGGTGAGACCGATCGGTGAGACCGATCGGTGAGACCTATCGGTGAGACCGATCGGTGAGACCGATCGGTGAGACCGATCGGTGAGACCCATCGGTGAGACCCATCGGTGAGACCCATCGGTGAGACCCATCGGTGAGACCGATCGGTGAGACCGATCGGTGAGACCCATCGGTGACACCGATCGGTGCCACCGATCGGTGAGACCGATCGGTGCGACCGATCGGTGAGACGGATCGGTGAGACCGGCCGACGTCGCCTGGCCTTGCCAAGTTGTTCCAGTAACGTTCCTTTTTCGCAAATAGGGTTTTAAACCCTATTCTTCCTTGTTAAAAATATATTGGGAATCCGAAACGCGCACAAAGGTTTTAATTAAATGCTTCATTAATTCATGGGTCGGTTAAAACCACCCAGTTCCATTAATGATGAGTCAAGCCGCGTGGTCAACCCACGACTCCCTCGTCTTCCGTGGTTTTGTGTTTTCATCTCAACCGTCCCCAGCTCTTATAAATTAAGGGTTAGGCCGTGGCTTCCCCCGCTTCTTCGATCGTGGCTCTTCTGGTGCATCGGGACCGCCGCGTCGTTATCCGTAAAGTTCCGCGCCCCCGGCCTAAACGTCGATCATCTATCAACAAGTAGGGAATTTCTCTCGTCTCTCACTTTTGTGTATCATGCGGGGTGGGCGTTACTTTTGTTCCTATGGAATTGGTTGAACCAAACCCTAATGAAGATAATAAACGAAGTTCTAAAGGAAGAAGGGGAAGGGGATGTGATCGTTGTTATGCATTATCTTGAATCATCCTTTTTGTTGTGCTGGTCCATGTTTTCTGAAAATTGAGGCTGTTGGTGGTCGTTGTGTGTGCACTGTTGAATCCCCTCGTGATGTTTTAAATGGGTTGCTGAAATTGCGAACTCCTTCTGTAAAATTGGTTAACCACTATATCCGGCTGAATAATTGAGAGCACCAGGATCGGCCCTTCTGTGATAACTCCCGGTTAGAACGCATGGAATTTGAAATCATGGAGTGTGTTAAATCTTTTAAATCTGAAAAATCCCTGACTTGTGTTGGTAGTAGCTGTTGGTTGTTTTCCCTTCGGGCCGTTTGCTGGAAATGTGGGAGGGGATGGGATTCCCCCGTTCTTTTTATACTCTCGGTGGCTGTGTGAATTTTGGGGGATGGGATCTCCTGTTGGTATGGTTACAATGGTTGTGAGTTTTTATCACAAATTGGGGAGAGATCCTCTGTTGGCAGAACCGGGTGTGAGTGTTTTGGTTGATCTATGCTTGACGTTTTCCTTGGTTATGCTTATGGTAGTTGCCCAGTAGTGCTTAAAATTAATTGAACATTTGACTTAACGTGAAACAAGAATGGGACAAATGGTTTGTGGGCAAGGGTCGTGAATTTTGACTCGGACGTTGTGGTGTTGTGTTCTGTAGGTTGGCAAGGAAAACCTAAGTTTTGGGTGAGTGTTTGTTTCCTATATCTATACTTGTAGCTTTGTGTTTTTTTATTCGCGCCCCACCCAAGTTGAGCACTTAGTGCCGAACACCCCCATTTATGGGGGAAGGGTGTTTTTTCCAACACTATCCTTAGTGGCTGGTTATTAGCTGCTTTTCTGCTCCCTTTCCCGGATTGGCCAAGTACCTTCGGGCAGGCTGTGATGGCCTGAAGTCCATTATTAGCCCAATAATCATCGGGCAGGGTGTTGTGGTGGTTGGCCAGGTGTGTACGGAAGGTGGTTTCCCAAGTGTCTTCGGGATGAGGCCCAGGTGTCTTCGGGCGTGGCAGTGGATCCTTTAGCCCAGGTGTCTTCGGGCGTAGCGGTGGTTGTTTTGGCCTAGGTGTTTGCAGGCATGGTTACATGTGACAGTTGAGGCCCAGGTGTGTGCGGGCGGGATTTTGGCAGTGGGACTGCGTGTGGTTGTGGCCCAGGTGTGTGCGGGCGGGATTTGGCAGTGGGACTGTGGTGAAAGAATGGCGGGATTGGTCCGATGCGTAGGATGTCTCAATAACCAGTGGGAAAGTGGCACGGGGTACCCAAACATCGATGTGCTCTTATATATATATTACCTGACTTGTGTTATTTGGGGAGCGATCCTTGGTGAGTCCTGGGATGGATAGTTTGCCTTGTTAGGTGTTTGGTTTACTCTTTTCTCACGGGACTTTAGTACGTTCCCCCACTTGTGCACGAGAGTCTTGGTTTTTCCTACTGAGTGTACTTGTATGCTCACCCTACGTATATAAAACTGCATTCAGGTTTCCAAGAGGACTTCGGGGATCACGTAGGACCTTACTAGCTCGGACTTTTGGAGCAGTTGCAGTTGTTTCTCTCTTCTTTTTGGCACTTACCTTGTAGTCATCTTTTTGCACTTTGTGGCTTTCACTTTTGAAGCATGCATGTGGGAATGGTTTAATTTTGGCTTTATTTTTCTTTCTACCTTGGTGTTGTTGGGTTTTCTCCTCTTTATCTTTCGATCCTATAAAATAAAAAGGGTAATGCCTTCCATTTGCGAGAATTTCCTATACCCTTGGTGCTAGTCGCCACTCCGGGACCTATTGAAGGCGGGTTTCGGGGGTCATTATCTCTCCTTCAACTTAAAGAAGGAAGGGCCTGGCAATCTGCTGACCCTTCCCTCCTTTTGGTGAAGGCGGGTCGTGACAGTCAATCAATAAAACAAATAAAAATAAAATTCACAGATCATATGTAGAATTTATCATGGATCCTAGGGGTATAAGATCATACAACATGTATCCATCCTCACTGACCCAGATCCTAATGCGATCCACCATGGGGATATGGTGGAGAAATCAAAATATTTCTTCTACGGCTTGTTGCTCTTCCTGCTCCACTGCCTCATCTGCCACCTTGAAAAAAGACTCCCACTATTTGTTTTCATTTCAATGGTGGATTTTTAGACGAATACCTCCTATAATCATGCTGGTTTGGACAATATAGATAATTATTCCACCACCCACTACAAGTGTAACAACATCTCTCCTGTGGATAATCTTATCATCGATGTTGATCCTTCAACACAGAACCTTGTGTATGTTTCCGAGCATGGGTATGCCTCTTTTTTCTTAAACCTACCACATGTTGTAATCATGATATTGTAAGTGCAGCATCCTCATGAACACTACTATGGGATACATGCATATGTTCCTCATCAATGACACTCTCCACCACCAGAGCTCACTGCATCAATCTAGCATAGGTGGGAATGCTAGGAAGAAATATATATTACCTTATATCCCAACACCTGCCTTGTTTTATGATATGTTTTATTAATAATTAAACATAAACTAAATCCCAAGAGAGTCATGTAAAATCTACAATCATCATAGAAAAAAATTCCACTATCATGTTGCCCTTATAAGGTTGTATGATCTCTTTGATACACTCTGATATGAATGTGGATGGGTATTTCTATTCTTTGAAGAGTCATTTGAACTCGTTCGATGTGAGTGTCACCTCATTGCCAGACTATATCACAACACTCCACCATAATTTTTTTGATCCCCATAGAATGATAGCCTTTAGGACCAATATATAATTGGATGAAGTCCTCACTAAGAAGAAGACATGTGTGACTATCTTGTGACAACCATTTTCATCCTTGTGGTATGTATCACCCTGGTACATGGTAGGAGTTTTCTTCCAGAACTCATGTAGCTCACTCATGATACATGATTCAATGTATTGTTGACCCTAAAAAATTGATGCTCTTTGAGCGGTGTAACCACAATAACACTACACAATGGTAATGCCTCAGAATCAGTTCCCTTCATTAAATCCTCATCATGGGGTGGATCTTCATCAAGATCAAATTGTACAGTCATGTATGGATATCTTCATAGAGGAATCCTGAAACAGAATGAATATTAAAAATGATTAGCGAGTATATATAGGGAGATGAATCATGAAGAACATGAAAAACCAAAAACCCAGTCGTATATGATGCATGTACAACATATTTCCCTATGATAAATGTCTTAATGTATAGTGTCTAAAAGCAGGTTATTAGTGTTCTAGTGAAAGGATACATCGGCACAAACATAGAACTCTAACACCCTATGATTTTATGAGATATATTATTTTTAATTTCTTTGATATCTTCTTTTGATCACTACACCATGATTAGCATGCGCTATATGCAACATCTTATAAGCATTCAGTATACACAACACTATTCTTGGCTCGTATTTCACAAAATTTCAAGTTTGTTTCATAGAAATTATTCTACGCAACCTTGAGTATTGATTTTATTCAACGTATAAATGAATTTTTTTATTATGTTATAGGAAATACCAAAGAAATCTTTCACTACATACAACACTGACTTGGATTGCGTTACACGCAAGAGATACCATCCTTGATAGCTTTATTTGTACGCAATATCGAGTTTCACTAAAAAATGATATATTATAATATGATTATGAACTATCCTTTATGAATAATATTAACTTCATTTTAAATTTTATAAAATAATAATTTATATTTCATATTTTCTATAACATGGTATGAGATCAAAATCAATTGTTCATATAAAAGAATTAATTTTCAAAAAAATGCAGTTTTCCACCTTTTGATGGTGCACCCATTTTAAATAAAAATTTTGATAAGTTTATAATTTAAATTTTACAAAATGAACATCTTATTTTGAATCAGTTTATTAAAATTAACTTTGGATAAAAATGTGAAATTTTTTAGATAACTTTCATATTTTATGAATAGTAAAAACACGATAAATTGTAATTAAAAACAACATTTATCATCGAGATAATTTATATGATTAAATTATAATATTGAATGGTTTTAATTTTTAAGTAGAATATATTTTTACCATTTAATATAATGTATTTCATTATGATTAATTTTACATTTAATTCATAGGTAAAAAAATTTCAATCTTTTGCAATGTTTTAAACAAAAACCCCATTTTTTAACAATTGGTCTAATTTTAAAATAATTACTGAAACTTCTTTGTTTTGTATTTGGAAAAATGGATTCCATATTTTGAATCAGTAGGTCAAAATTATGTTAATAGTCTACTTATATTTTTAGACATTACGAATAGTAGCAATGATAAATTTTATTTACCACAGTTAAAGATAAATCAGGTAATTAAAGGTAACAATAATATTATAAAATTATCCTAAAAACATGTATTAATATAATTGTTCGATAATATTTAGTCCTCTAATAAACATTGGTCGAAATGGTATTTATTAGAACCCACTTGTATGTGATTAAGACTTTCAATTTATTTTATTTAAAGGAATGTGAAATATATGTCAATAAAACATTAATAATGAAATTATTTTTAATATAAGGTTATATAGAATATAAATTCATTTATAAATACTCATTTGAAATATAAAATACTTTTCATTATCATAGTAATTTATTTGTAATATTTAAGAAATATGAAATTACCTTAACAACATATACATTAATGATGCAGAAATTAATTATTTAGTGAAAAATCAATAATATAGTTTTTAGTAAAATACTAATACCCATCAAAAGGCCAAAAACATGTCCAAAACATATTTGTTGATTATATGAACAACATAATAATCCAAGAATAAAATTGTGGACCATTTGGAGCATTATAAAATAGATTATTACATATATATTATTTTATTTTAAATGAGGTCAAAGTTGTCACCTTCATAATTTAATAAACATAACATTTTAAAAGTTGGGTGTTTTATAAGATAAATTCGACTAAATGTATTATTATGGAATATATTAGATTTATATGAATCATATTAATTTATTTCTTATTTTCATCCAACAAATAAGTATGTTAAATTATTATACAAAAATGTTGTAGTAATTATTTTATTAATAGAAATATCAAATAAATGGTTTTAAAATTCTAATATAATATTATATTCACTAATTAATGTTAAAAAAAATTTATAGATGAATATGAAATGTTAGTAATATATAATGTTTTTTCAAATATATCCTCTCTGTGGATTTTATATAAATACAAATAAATGAATAGTGTCAAAATTGACACTGGATATTTCATTAAAATAACATATTTTTAAATTGTTTAAAAATTACAAAAATATTTAAAAATTACAAATTGAAAATTATATGGTCAAATATGTCATAATTTATCTAATTATGGACAATAAACAACACATAATTATGTATTTATCACAATTTAAAATTTAGAATTTTATTACCACAAATAAAATTAAATATGTTAAATAAGGATAAAACAAATTGATAAGGTTAAAAATAAACTCACAAGATGTCGAAGTTTCATTGTATTATGAGATTAAAACCCTATATCATCTAATTTCGAATTTGGGTCATTTTTTGAGGTTTTTAGGTGGGGTTTGAGTTTATTTGAAATTAATATTTTGGAGGTTTCCAAAAGTGACCCTCTCCTCTCTTATAAAAGAGAACCTCCCCCTCTTCTCTTAACTCCATTTTAACCCTTAAGTCTAGGCCAAAACCGTACAATTCATATTATCAACCACTATAGTTATATTATAGGGGTTCTGGTATTCTCAAAAGTCCAACTCTAGTGCCCTAAGAGAAAGTTTAAAAGAGGCACATCGAGGAAGAGGTAATCTCTTCTACCGATTATTGAATGTTCCATTCTTCTACTAAATCATCATCATTAGTTATTTCATTCTAAATTAATATCATCCGTATAAGTAATATAATAATATTTTATTATAAATATGAAAAACCCCTATTTCCCCTTCTATCCATCATACGAAAAATGAAATCATAGTGCATGTGTGCGCACGACATACTGTCTCAATGTCGTGGTGTGATTAGTTTTTCGACAATAATTATACGTGGATGGGTATAATGGTGGAAATAATAAATATATATAATTATTATAACATCATATTTATTCTGAGATATTTTATCTTCCACTCCAATTCCATTTAATAATGATGGGAATGATATCATCGCTCGTGTGTACGTATGGATTACCTTCTCCATGACGTGATATGATTAATTCTCATTACGAAACATAAAAGAATGATTATAAAGTATAAATAATAAATAATAATGAAATATATGACATAATAATTATACTAGCTTTGTTTATATTTTATTTACTTACTTCCAATAATTTTTATAATGAAACAAAAACAACGTTAATGCGTACGTAGGACCTAGCGTCTTCATGAACTGTATATTTCATTCGATTTATCGATCTATTATATATATTTATATTATTAATATGTATTATATATAAATAATGTTATACATTTTGTAAGTACATAATCATGATCAATGTA
This sequence comes from Viscum album, assembly GCA_963277665.1. Taxonomy (NCBI): domain Eukaryota; kingdom Viridiplantae; phylum Streptophyta; class Magnoliopsida; order Santalales; family Viscaceae; genus Viscum; species Viscum album. The sequence goes on from OY728161.1 coordinate 437,908,911, forward strand.
ATCATATTAATAATTACTAGTAAAATCACATACGATAAATGAAACGATTTTATCCAAAACACTGCTTTAACATTGAATGGACAAATGAACGAGTAATATAAAGTCGTAAGTGGATCATATATGATATAAAAAATATTATTATGGTTATATTACTAGTTAATAAAACGTTTATACTCACTATACATGAGTCTCAGACACATACAGAAGAAATTGGTCATAATGTAAGAGGTAATTATTCTTATCTCGTTCTTTTCCGGGATAATTTATTCGTAAGTAATTGCTGGGGTTATGTTTATCATCCATGTCCACGTTTTCTAAAAATGTTTTCATAAAATGTTTACTATTCTTCCATGTATTTTTAATGTTATCTTTTCTAATTTTTTAATTTTACCACATGGTATAGACGAAATCACTCTTTTTTTACCAAAGGAGGTATATTTTGACTTTTCCGGCAAAAGTACGAGAATAATATTTTTTAACAAATACTGCATGAACAGATTTTATGGTTTTATAATGAATTATTTTCAAGAAGTTAACTCTACAATATTTAATGATTATTTTCTACATAATCATTTCTTTTAAAACTTTATGGCATTTTATGAAATAAAATGATTTTGATGAACAAAGGATATATTCCTCACGAATTCATTTCAAGTGTTTTATTAAAACTATTTTCCATATAAGATGAAGTTATTTAATATTTTTATATTTCAAGTATAATTTCTATATTATTAACATGGATTTATTTTTCTTATGATGAAATTATATCCACTTTTTTATATGCATTATATTATAATGGGATGATATTTATGAAACCCAATTTATTCTATTGGTTATGATGAATGATTTTTGTTTATTTTGTGGAATATATAATAATGTTTTAATTATAAGATGGGTGTGACCTATATCACCTAAAATTACTAGGGAAATGTTTTATATCTCATTAGATAAACAGGGGTGGAACGATATGCAAATCTAGTTTAGTAATACAGGGCTGGAACGACAAGTAAACCTGATTCAGAAATGGAAATTGTACACTAGGATGGTGTTGGATTCAATGCAGTTGATACTATGGAAATAATATAATTTTCATAATGGTTTTCAATGATTAAATTTATTATTCCAATTCTATTTTATCAGGATTAATGTTCCTTTGTGATCTATGTCTTACGTACTGCCATGATTTATTTCAGGACTCAATATTTTGATGATTAAACTTATGTTTATGTTTTTAAATTCTAATGTATATTGTTTGTTTTATTTTATCCATTCTTAGCATTACTAATTACATGATCTCACCATTTTTACGTTTTCTTTTCCGCCAGATATAATGAAATTTTTTAGGTAAGAAAACCAAAGGGGAAGATCTTTATGGGAGATGATGAAGATCTTTCACCATGATTATAAGATTATGTTTTGAGTTTCCAAAGACACTAAACTAATATGGTCATTTGGAGTTTTTTTGATATGTATAATGTATTCCCCAGAAGTAATTTAATATCAATGTACTTTAAGATTGGATCTCTACAATTGGTATCAGAGTGATGGTTTAGTCATCCATGGTAAACTAGGTTGTGAAAACATTAGTGAGATCCCGACAGATATTTATAAGGTATGTCTAGGGATGTCCATAAGGTTAAGTATAAGTATAATTTAATTTACTAGAATTATTATAATGAACATGAATTACCTAGTATTAAACCTATTATGTTATATATTGAAATTACTCGCCCTTGATTATGTTGTTTTCCTAGTATGATATTTTACTCTCACACTTATATTTTTTTTTTGATTTAGAAAATGGATGGAAACATGATGAATCATGTTAATGGAGAATATGATGGATAATGGAATTATATTCTTCAAGAGATACCGAATGAAATATGATTTGGAAGGTGAAAAATCATTATTATTCCTAATCAGAAATCTCCTAATATGATCAATAATCTCACCTTTGGTAATATTACTGACTCAGCTAATAAGATAAAGATGGTGTTTATTGATGATCATAGAGGAAATAATGTTCAATTTTCCTCATGAAAACATGTGAAAAGAGGCATCAAGGATAATGTTTCAAAGGAACTGGTAGATTCTTTGGGTGTGGAAAATAAGGAAACAATGAAAGTAATTTCAAAGGAAAAGGTTTAGTTAACACAATAGACAAAAATAATGGAATTTCTAAGACATAAAAAATTGTTAAATGTTTTAAATGTGCAATGTGTGGGATTTATGAAAATCGATGCCCTATGGTAAAATCTCAAGAGGAGAATCAGCATGGTTGTTTGTGTAGTATTTATGTTTCTGATGATGAAGAGACAAAAATGATATATGAGAAGAAAGAAGTGTTGAGTAATAAAATGATAAAACTCAATCAATGGTTTAAGAATGTAGTAAAATAATTGTATTTTTATCAAGATTAATGTTGAATAAGTAATTTAATGGTACTATGTAATAAAAAATCATTATGAATTGTTACACTACAATTTTTTTCTAAAGTATTTGAAAATATATGTTGAATGGTACCAGTAACCATAAACAACTATTCAGATATTTTTGTAAAGTAGATGATATGTGCATAATGAATGTATAAGGAGATAATGAGATGTTTGATAGTATTAATGAGATCATGACTAGTATAAGGACAAAGTGATATCATTGTTTGAGTATATAGATTTTTTTGGGATTTTGCTTTGTGGAAAGAGTTATCTTTTGAAAGTATTAATAATTTCTCTAATGTTATATAGTAACTCATGTTTCAATATAATACATGATTAAGGTATTCACATGTTTAGAATGTGACAAACAAGATATAACTTATGATATACGGGGGTAAATGATGGTATTCACATGCTCGATAGAGGACCTTTATAGTAATAATTTTCTTTATACTATGAGATTGGACAAAAGTATTTTTGATGAGCCTAATGGTTGGAATGGATTAATTTGGAATAAGATAGTATTGTTTAAGGAGAGAAAATTTTTCAAGAATGTTATAATAGTATTGTTTTAGAAAAAGTACAACCTCCATGACATGTGACAACTCGTCACGTCGAACAAGGATGCGGGAATAAAACCCACAACAGAAGTGAAACATCCCTTTATCTCCTACCACTGGCCTACAAGAAGTTAATAGTTGGTAGAAATTAGTCTTATTTTATTAAGAGGTATGATAGATTAAGTATAAGTCCATTTTAGAAACCATATATGATTAATGACACCATAGATGGACTTATGAATATTTAATATCTTGTGCTACCCTTTTTGTGATAAAGACAGATGGAATGACCTATCATTATATCACATGATCTGCTAACTCTTTAAGAATCAAAAATTAAACATTATTTCTTTGAATAATGATGTTGTAGATATTTTTCATGGAATGAAAAATAATGATATTACATTGAAATCAAGTAAGTATTTATCCTTATGCAAAAATTCATCAAAATTAGGGAAATGTTCATGAAAACCCAAAAGGTTTTCCTAGTACCCTCAAATCTGATGAATCCAATGGTACATTAGATCATCACAAATTTATGGATTTGTGATGGTTGCCTTTTTCATATCCATGTTCTCTACCACTCTCCATCAAAACATGATGGTTAGATTTCTCTTCTATATCCATGTTGTCACCTATGTTATCCTATATGGAAACCCAGAAATGAGGTACTTTGGGTATCAATTATGATTCTAATGTTCCTTTTAAAATTAATTTTTTGTATTCCTTTATATGATCTCAATTTCTATGAATGAGACCCTCCAGTAGTAAACCATTTATAACCCCAACGAATTTAGAGGGTGAAATTCATTTTAAGGGGGTAAAATGTAAAACCGTAAGATTTTATGAGATATATTCTTTTTAATTTCATTGATATCTTCTTATGCATGCTACACCATGATTATCTTTCCCTATATAAAACACTGTATTAGCTTTTAGTATTGTAAACACTATTCTTGGCTCATATTACACACAGTTTCATGTTCACTTCGTAGAAATTATTTTACGAAACATTGAGTATAGATTTTTTTCAAAGTATAAATGAAATTTATTCTGATAATTTCATATTCAATAACAAAGGAATCTTTCACTACCCGCAACATTGACTTGGCTTTTGTTACATGCAAGAGAGACCTCATCGATAGCTTGTGTGGTACGCAATACCGAGTTTCACTAAACACTGACATATTATAATATTATTATGAACTATCCATTATGAATATTATTAACCGAATTTTGAATTTTATAACATTATTATTCATCTTATATATTTTCTAGAAAATGGTATGATAACAAAATCAATTGTTCTTATAAAAGATGTAATTTTTTTAAAAAATGTCATTTTTCAGCCATTTGATGGCGCACCAAAATTAAATATAATTTTTGACAAGTTTATAAGTTCAATATGAAAAAATTAACTTTTTATTTTGAATCAATATATAAAAATTTACTTTGGACAAATTTTTGATATTTTTCTGATAAGGATCATATATTAATGAATAGTAAAAACACGCTAAATTTTAATTAAAATTTTTTTTTCATCCAGATAATTTATATTTTTGAAATATAATATTGAATTTTTTAAAAGAATAAATCTAATATATTTTTACCATTTAATAAATTGTATGACTTTATAAATAATTTTAAAATTAATTAATAGGTAAAAACATTTCAATCTATTGCAATGTTTTAAACAAAAAACCCATTTTTTTAAAAAGGATAAATTTTAAATTAATTACTACAACTTCTGTGTTTTCAATTTGGGAAAATTTATTCTATATTTGGAATCATTAGGTCAAAATTATGTTAATAGGATAATTTTATTTTTAGACATTATGAATAGTAACTACGGTAAATTTTATTAACCACTGTTAAAGGTAAATCAGGTAATTAAGGTAAACAATAATATTATAAAATTACCCTAAACTTACCTTAATATAACTTGATGATTATATTTCGTCCTAAAATATATTTGGGTCGAAATGGTATCTATTAGAACCCACTTGTATTTGATTGTGACCTTTAATTTATTTTATATAATGGAATGTGAAACATGTCTCACTCAAACTTGAATAATTAAAATATTTTTAATATAAGGTTATACAAAATATAAATTAGATTAAAAATACTCATTTTAAATCTAAAATGTTTTTATTTATAATGGTAATTTAGTTTTAATATTTATAAAATATATAATTTCCTTAACAACTTATACATCAATGACGCACAAATTATTTATTTAGTGAAAACTCAATAATATAGTTTTTATTAAAATAATAATACCCATAAATAGGATGAAACACTTGACCAAAACATATTGGTCGAGTATATCTAAACCATAAACATCCATTTGGATCCTTTTGGACCCTTTAATGAATTATAAAATACATTAGGAAATTTATTTAATTTTATTTAAAATGATGCCAATGTTGTCATCTTCATAATTTAATAAACATAACATTTTAAAAGAAGGTATTTTTAGAAGATAAATTCGAGTAAAAGTATTATTATAGAAGATATTAGATTTATATGAATCATAATATTTTATTTTTAATTTTTATGCAAAAAATATGTATATTAAATAATTATACAAAATATATTATTAATCATTTCATTAAGAGAAATATCAAATAAATTATATAAAATATAAAACAAAATATTATATAAACTAATTAATGTTCTCAAAAAATTTTATAGATGGATATGATATTTTAGGAATCTATTAAATATTTTATTTCGAATATATCCACCGTGTGTATTTTATTTAAATTCAAATAAATAAATAGTGTCAAAATTCACAGTATTGATATTTTATAAAAATAACATATTAATATATTGTTTGAAAACAACAAAAATATTTAAAAATTAAAAATTTAATATTATATAGTTTAATATGTCTTAATTTATCTAATTATGGACAATCCACAACACATAAGTAAGTATTTATAACAATTTAAAATTTAGAATAATATTACCACAAATAAACATAAATAGTTTAAATAAGGATAAATCAAAATGATATTGTTTAAAAAAAATCCAACATGTCTAAGTTTTATTGGATTGTGATATTAAAACCCTATCTCATATCATATTTTTATTGGAGTAATTTTCTAGGTTTTTAGGTGGGGTTCAAAAATATTATAAATTAAAATTTTGGGGGTTTCCAAAAGTGCCCATCTCCTATCTTATAAAAGGGCACCTCCTCCCTCTTTTCTTCAATCAATTTTAAGCCTAAATTCTCAGAAAAAACCTTCCAATTCCTATAATAAATTGATATTTTTATATTATAGAGTCTATGGTCTTCTAAAAAGACCAACTCTATTTCCCTAAGAGGATGATTAAAAGAGGCACGTCGAGGAAGAGGTAATCACTTCTACCAATTCTTTCATGTTTCTTACTTTTTCTAATTCATCTTATTTTGTTGTTTCATTATAAATTAAATAAATAAGTATCATTAATATGCTAATATGTAATTATATATATTAATGAACCCTATTTCAACTTCTATCCATCCTATAAAAAACATAATCACCGCACATGCATGCGTACGACTTACCGTCTCCATGTCGTGGTGTGAAATGTTTTTCGACAATCACCATACGTGGATGGGTATAATGGTGGAAATAATAACTATATGTTATTATTATAACATCATACTTATTATTAGATATTATATCATCCACTCCAATTTCATTCAATAATAATGGGAATGATATCATCGCTCGTGCATACGCACAGATTACTGTCTCCACGACATTATGAGATTCATTCTCATCGTAATCCATTAAAGAATAAATATAAAGTATAAATAATAAATAATCATGAAATATATGACATAATAATGATAATTTATTTATTTATACATTATGTACATACTTTCATTCAATTAAATAAGGCAAGAAAAATAGCGTTCAAGTCTACGTAAGACCTACCGTCTCCATGAATGGTGTATTTCATGTCATTTATCGATCTATTATATATTTTTTTATTCTAAATATATATTATATATAAATAATGTTTTTCACTTTGGAATTATTTAATCATGATCTAAGTAATCATATGAATAATTACAAGTCAAAACACGTACGATAAATGCAACGATTTTACCCAAAACACTGCTTTGACATGGAATTGAAAAATGAACGAGTAATATAATGTCATATGTTAATCTTATATGATATCATAAATATTATTATGATTATGTAAAAAGATAATAATATGGTTAAAGAAACTATACATGAGTCTCAGAGACATACAGAAAAAATTGGACATAAGGTAAGGGATAATTATTCAATTCTCATTCTTAAATTGGGATTGTTTATTCGCAAGTATTTACGTGGGTTATGATTTTTATCCTTGTCTATGTACTCTAAAAATGTTTTCATAAAATTTTTAGTATTAATCCATGTATGTTAAAATTAATTTTTACCCTTTTTTACTTTCACAACATGGTATGGAAGAAATCATTCTTTTGTTTCCCATACAAGGTACTTTTTGACTTTTCCGACAAAAGTGTGAGAAGATTGTTTTTTAACATATAGGGAATCAACAGATATTATGGTTTCATAAAGCCTTATTTTAATGAAGCTTCCACTAAAAGATTTCATGATTATATTGAAGAAAATAATATTCTTTTAAAATTTGATGGCATTTTGTGAATGTAAAATGATTTTGAAAAAGAAAGGATATTTTCATCAAGAATTAATTTCAAGTGTTTTATCAAAACTATTTTATATATAAGATGACATTATTTAATATGTTAATGTTTCAAGTATAATGTCTCCTTTATTTACATGGTTTTATTTTTCTAATTTTGAAATGATATATATTTGTTTTATATAGATTATGTTATGATGGGATGATGTTTATGAAACCCATTTTCTTCTTTGTGTTATGAATGATTTCTTTATGAGATGGGTGGGACCTATATCTCCATTCAATTAATTGGGTAAGGAATTATATCTCATGAGATAGACATGGTTATAATTTCAAGTAAATCCAGTTTAGTATTAAAGAAATGAAACAACAAGTAATCCCATTTTAGTAATAGACATTTTCCACTATGATGGTCTTGGAAGACATTACGTGAATACTATAGAAATAATATCATGTTTTTAATGGTTTTCCATAATTACATGTTTTAATTAAATTCTATTTTATCATAATTAATGTTCATTTTGATCTATGCCTACTGCCAATATTAATTTCATGACTCAATATATTGCTTTTTAAACATTATGTTTATGTTTTTACGTTCAAATGTATATGATTGGTTTTATTTCTTACATGCTTACCCTTACTGAGCATTTTATCTCACCTTTTTTATGTTTTGTTTTCCCCTAGATATAAATAATGGTTTTATGTAATAAACCAAAAGGGGATGATCATTATCGGAGATGTTGAATATCTTTCAACATGACTAGAGGATTATGTTTCGAGTTTCCAAAGACATTAAACTAATATGGACATTGGGCGTCTATTTTTGTTATGTATTGATTTTTCAAAAAATATAATGTAATATCCATGTACATCAAGATTGTGACTCTATAGTTAGTATCAGAGCGAGGGTTTAGTCAACCATTGGAAACAAGGATTCGAAAACTTTAGTGAGATCCCTAGATATATTTCTAAGGTATGTCTAGGGAGGTCCATAATGTTAAGTATATGTATAGGTTTATGTCTTAGAATTAGTATAATGATCATTGATAAAATATTATTAAACATATGATGGTAGATATTGAATGTTCCCCAGCTTGATTATGTTGTTTTCCATGTATGATATTTTCCTGTCACACTATTCATTTTATGTTTTAGAAAATGGATTGAAACAGGAAGAATCATGTTAATGGAGAATATGATGGACATTGGAATTGTATTATTCATGAGACACCAAATGAAATTGGATTTGGAAGGTGAAACATTGTTATTATGTCTAATCAGAAATCTCATAATATATTCAATAGTATCAAATTTAGTAACATTCTCAAGTGAGCTAATAAGTGAAATATGGAGTTTCATGATGATCATAGTGGAAAGAAGGTTCAATTTCCCTCATTTAAATCATATGGGAAGAGGCCTCAAGTATAATTTTTTAAAGGAAATGGATGATGCTTTGGGTGTGGAAAAGAAGGATGCAAAGCATGTAATTTCAAAATAAAAGGTTCAATTAACACAATGGACACAGATAATAGTATTGCTAAAAGAACAACAACGGTTAAATATTTTAAATGTGGAATGTATCGGCATTATTAAAATAATTTCTTTAAGGGAAAATCTCATTAGGAGAATCTGGATGGTCGTAGGGGTAGTATTTTTGTTGATTATAATGAAGAGACTACACATGATATATGAGATGAAATAAGTGTTGAGAAATAAAATGATGAATCTCACTCAATGGATTAAGAAGGTAGTCGAATGATAGGATTTTTATCAAGAGTAATGTTTTATAGGTAATTAAATGGTACTATGGAATAATGAATCATCTATGGATTGTTACACTATTGTTTTTTTCTAAAGTATTTGATAGTATATGTTGAATGGAACTAGTAACCATGAAAGGCTATTCAGATATTTTTGGAAAGTAGATGATATGTGCATAATGAATGGATAAGGAGATAATGAGATACATGATAGTATTAATGAGCTCATGACTAGTATAAGGACAATGTGATATCATTGTTTTAGTATATATATATTTTTGGGATTTTTTTATCTAGAATGATTTAACTTTTGACAACATTCATGTTTTCACTAAGGTTCTATGGAAACTCATGTTTCAAGAGAATACATTATTAAGCTAATCACATGTTCGGAATGTGACCAAAAAGATATATCTTATGATATACGGGGGTAAATTATGGTATTGAAATTCTTGGTAGATGACCTTTCTAGTAATCATTTTCTTTATACTATGAGATTGGGACAAAGTATTTTGGATCAGCCTAAATGGTTGGAATGGATTATGTTAGACATTATACAGTATTGTTTTTGAATAAAACCATTTTCAAGAATGTTATAATATTATAGTTTTTGAAAAAGGATAACCTGCAGGATGGGAGACAACACGTCCAGTCGGACAAGGCTGCGGGAATGGAACACACAACATAGGTGTGGTAGGCCTTTATTTCCTACCACTTGACTACAGGAAGACCCCAGTTAGTAGAAATTAGTTTTATTTTATTAATTCGTATGATACATGAAATATAAGTCCATTTTAGGAACCATATATGAATAATATCACCATATATGGACATTTGTATATTTAATAACTTGTTAAAACCTTTTGGTGATAGAGACAGATTGAATGAACTATCATTCTATCGCATGATTTTTTAACACTTCAAGAATGAAAAATCAAACTTCATTTCTCTAAATAAGGGATGAAGGGGAAATTGTTCATGGAATGACCAACAATGATATTACACTGAAATCAATTAAATATATCTATTTATGCAAAAATTCATCAACTTTAGGGAAATGATCATGAAATCTTAAAATGTTTTCCAAGTAACCACATATCTGATGAATCAGATGGTACCCTAGATCATCTCAAATTTCTGGCTTTATGATTGTTTTATTTTTCATAGCCATATTCTCTACCACTCTCCATCCGAACTTGATGGATAAATTTATCTTCCATATCTATATTTTCATCTATGTTATCCTATGTGGAATCTAAGTAATGTGCTACATTGGGTAACCATTATGTTTCTAATGTTATTTTTTAAAATAAATTTTTATTATTCCTTTTCACAAGGTGGGTGTCTTTGAAAGAAACTCTCATTTAGTATATCATTTATCACTCTAAAGAATTTTAAAGGGGAAATTAATTTTAAGGGTGGTAGAATGTAACACCCTAAAATTTTATGAGATATATTTCTTTTAATTTCATTAATATATTCTTTTTTACACTACAGCATGATTATATTGCGCTATATACAACACCATATTAGCTTGAAGTATATGCAACAATATTCTTTGCTCACATTACACACAATTTCCAGTTCGTTTGGTAGAAATTATGCTACAAAACATTGAGTATAGATATTTTTCAAAGTATAAATGAAATTTGTTTTGATTATGTTATATTAAATACCAATGGAACCTTTCACAACACGCAACACTAACTTTGTTTGTGTTACACACAAGAGAGACCTACCTCGATAGATTGCTTGGAACACAATACTGAGTTTCACTAAAAAATTATATATTAAAATATTATTATGAACAAGCCGTTATGAGTAGTGTTAACCACATTTTAAATTTTATAAAATTATAATATGTCATACATATTTTCTAGAAAATGGTATGAGAACAAAATCAACTGTTATTATACAAGGAGTAATTAATAAAAAATGTCATTTCTTCGCCATTTGATGGAGAACACAATTTAATTATATTTTTCTACAGGTTTATAAGTTGAATTTGAAAAAAATGAACATCTTATTTTGAATAAGGATATAAAAATATACTTGGAAATTTTTTAGATATTTTTCTGATAATTTTCATATTTTAATGAATAGTAAAAACATGCTAAATTTTAATTAAAAACTACTATTTTCATTGAGATAATTAATATTATTAAATTATAAAATTGAATGGTTTTAATTTATAAATAGAATATATTTTTACCATTTAATATAATGTATGTCATTATCCTTAATTTGACATTTATACCAGAAGAAAAAAAATATCAATATTTTGTAATGTTTTAAACAAACAACCCTTTTTTTCCGACAATAGGATTAATTTTATATTATTTAATGACACTTATGTGTTTTGAATTTGAAAGAATGGATTCCATATTTGGAATCAGTAGGTCCAAATTATGTTAATATGATAATTTTATTTTTAGAAACTATGAATAGTAACATTGGTAAATTTTATTTACCACCGTAAAAGGGAAATCAGGTAATAAAGGGTAAAAATAATATTATAAAATTACCCTAACACATTTCCTAATATAATTGGATTATTATAATTTATCCATAAATATTCTTGGGTAGAAATGGTATCTATTTCTACCAAATTGTACGTTATTAAGACAAGTAATTTATTTTATTTAAAGGTATGTGAAATATGTCTCACTCAAACTAAATAATTAAATTATTATTAATATATGTCTATACATTATATAAATTAGATTATAAATTCTAATTTGAAGGATAAAATGTTTTTATTTATCATTGTAATTTATTTGTCGTTTTTAAAAAATATATAATTACCTTAACATTTTATACATTAATGATGCCAAAATTATATTTTTATTGAAAATTCAATAATATAGTTTTTATTAAAATAATAATACCCATAAAAAGCCCCAAACATTTGACCAAAACATATTGGTTGAGAATATATACACCATAATCATCCATGTTGATACTTTTGGAACATTGGGAGCTTTATAAATCATATTACTCCATCTATATTATTTTATTTTAAATGTGGTCAATGTTGTCACCTTCATAAGTTAATAAACATAACATTTTAAAAGATTGTTTTTTTAAAGATAAATTAGACTAAAAGTATTATTATTGAATATATTATATTAATATTCATAATAGTATTTTATTATTATTTTTTATGCAAAAAATAGTATAATAAATAATAATACAAAAATTAAGAAGTAATTATTTTATTAAGAGAACTATCAAATAATTGGGTTTTAAATTTTATAATAAATATTATATGAAAAAATTAATGTGCACAAAAAATTTTCTAGATTAATATGACATGTTATAAATCTATTAAATATATTTTTTTTAATATATCCTCTGTGTGGATTTTATTAAAATTTAAATAAATGAATAGTGCCAAAATTGATAGAATTGATATTTTATAAAAATAAAATATTATTATATTTTATAAAAATAAAAAAAATATGTAAAAATAAAAAATAAAAAATATATATTTGAATAATTCATAATTTATCTAATTATGGGAAATTTACAACACATATATAATTATTTATAACAATTTAAAATTTATAATATTATTACCTCAAATAAAATTAAATAGATTAAATAAGGATAAATCAAAATGAAAATGTTTAAAATAAATTCCCAACAAGACTAAATTTTTTTTGATGATGATATTACAATCCTATATAATCTCATATTCTAATTTCAGTCATTATGGAGGGTTTTAGGTTGTGTTTGAGTTTATTAAAAATTAATATTTTGGATGTTTCCAAAAGTGCTCCTCTCCTCTCTTATTAATTTGCACCTACTCCGTCTTCACTTAAATCCATTTTAAGCCATCAATATCGGCCAAAACCCTCTAATTACTCTTCTCAACATCTATAATTATATTATACAGGTTCTGGTCTTCTCAAAATCCCACTCTAGTGCTCCAAGAGGAAGTTTAAAAGAGTCACTTTGAGGAAGAGGTAATCTCTTCTACGGATTCTTTCAACATTCATTATTATTATAATTCCTATTAATTAGATATTTCATTATAATGTAATAGAATTAGTATCATTAATATACTTATATTTTATTATAAAAATGAAAAAACCCTTTTTAACATTCAATCCATCATATGAAAAATAGAATCACCACGCGTGTGAACATACAGCTTACCGTCTCCACACTGTGGTGTGATCTGTTTTTTGACAATCACCATACTTGGATTGGAATAATGGTGTAAATAATAACTATATATTATTATAATTATTATAACATTATAAGGATTCTGAGATATTATACCATCCACTCCAATTCCATTCAATAATAATGGGAACAATATCATCAATCGTGCGTATGTACGAATTATAGTCTCCACGACGCGATGAGATTCATTATCATCACAATCCATTCAAGAATAATTATAATGTATACATAATAAATAATTATTATGTATATTAAATAACAATGATACTATATTTATGTATATGTTATTTATATATATCCATCCAATTTAATAAATAAACAAAAACAACGTTCATGCGTACGTAAAACATATTGTCTCAATAAACGTTGTATTTCATTCCATGTATCGATCTATTATATATTTTTATATTCTGAATATATATTACATATATATATCATATTTCACAATATATAAGTAAGTAATCATGATCTATGTAATCATATTAATAATTACAAGTTAAAACACGTCTGATAAATGAAATGTTTTTTCCCAAAACACTGCTTTAACAAGGAATTGACAAATGAACAAGTAATATAAAGTCGTAAGTGTATCATATATGATATAATAAATATTATTATTCATATGTTATAAGTCAATAATACGTTCATACCCACTATACAGGTGTATTATACACATATAAATGAAATTGGAATAAGGTAAAGGATAATTATTCCAATATCGTTCTTATTTGGGATTGTTTATTCATAAGTATTTACCAAGGATATGTTTATCATTCATGTACATGTTTTCTAAAAAAAGTACTAAAATGTTTACTATTATTCAATGTATGTTCAAAGTAATTTTTACCATTTTTTTACATTTCCCACATGGTATGGAAGGAATCTTTCTTTTGTTTACCATACGAGGTAATTTTTGACTTTTCTGGAAAAAGTACGAGAAAAATGTTTTTTTAACTTATACAGCATGAACAGATTTTACGGCTTCATAATTCCTTATTTTCATGTAGATTCATCTACAAGATTTCATTATTATTTTCAAAAAAATCCTTTTCTTTTAAAACATCATGGCATTTTTTTAAAATATAATTATTTTTAAGAAGAAAGGATATATTCCACAAGAATTCATTTCAAGTGTTTTATCAAAACTATTTTTGAACTAAGATGAAATTATTTAGTATGTTTATGTTTCATGTATAATGTCTCTATTATTTAAATGGTTATATTATTCTTATAATGAAATGATATCCATTTTTTTATATGTGTTATGTTATGATGTGATGATGTTTATGAAACCCATTTTATTCTTTGGGTTATGAGTTATAATTTATGTTCATTTTGTGGCACATGTAATAACTATTTCATTATGAGATGGGTGGGACCTATATATCCCTCCAATGAATTGGTTAATTATTTATATCTAATGATATAGACATTTCCGGAATGACAAGTAAATATGGTTCAGTAATACAGGGCTGGAATGACATGTAAACCCAGTTCAGTAATGGACATTGTTTACTATGATGGTCTTGGCAGCAATGCCTTGTCTACTATGGGAATCATATCATGTTATTAATGGTTTCCCACAATTACATGTTTTATTCCCATTCTCTTTTATAATGTTTATTTTTCCTTTGTGATCTAGGATTTATGTACTGCCAAGATTTCTTTAAACACTCATGATTTTAATGTTTAAACATTATGTTTATGTCTTTAAGTTAAAATATATATGGTTTATTTTTGTTTCTACATGCTGAACCTTACTGAGCACTAGAGCTCACCATTTTTATGTTTTCATTTCCCATGATATAAATAAAGGTATTATGTAAGAAAAAAAGGATAAGATCTATATGGGAGATGTTGAAGATCATTCACCATGATTAGAAGATTCTGTTCTGAATTTCCAATGACACTAAACTAATATGGTTTTTGGGCGTCTGTTTTTGTTTTGTATTAATTATTCTCAATAGTAATGTAAAATCCATGTACATCAAGATTGGTTCTCTACAATAACCTCTTTCCTATGAGCCATAATCGAAACACCCTAACACATCCTCCATGAAAACAAAACCATAATCATGAAAATGTGGTCAGAACATGAAATTATTCTCTAATAGCTCTCCATCATGTCCAGACCCCATGGGTCTAAGGCCGAAACACCACAATACCACCTCTAATAATCCAGGGGATGGTGACTAGATCCATGTGGTCATATCAATAACAAGTGATGCATTTTATATATACTTATACACATGAATACATCTCTGAGCCCACAGAATTTTAAAATTAAGAAACCAAAATAAGCCAATGATTGTATATAGATATATCTAACAATAAGAGTAAAATAGAATTATTAAAATTGAAATAAGGAAAAAACAATGCCCACCAATGAAAACTGTACAACTATATAACTTTATTAGAAGTGGAGGATCATAGTCAACAACAACTATTAGAAAGGTTACCATCCCAGCTCCCTTAAACACCTCTGTCCATATAGATAACTAAGCATCACCTACTGTTGTGCTTCCATGGAATCCATTGAAATTCATATTGTCTGTAGTAGAAAAAAACCAGTTCAAGTATGGCCTGCATATGGGTAATTATAAAATACTTATTAAGAGACCCAAAACCCTAAAAGAAAATTAGAGAAACTGGAAGGAAAATTTATGCTCGACACAACCATAGAGGATCTCAATCTAGAGAGAAACTCCATCTGGAATCATCCTCGAATATACATTATAATTCATATAAGTATAAAGGGGATTCAACCATGACATGTGACAAAAATACAGGGAACCCTATAAAAGAACAAAATATACTCGTCTCAATCCCAATGTCTCATTCTAGTGGTCTTCTCATCATTATTATGAGCTCAGTGAAGCTAATGAAACTCAAGTGAAGAGTCATGCCCCTAATCACTATATAAATTCGATGGGGAATTACTTCCTAATATTCACCGTATGAATCCTCTCTAACAATAGATAATGGAGGGACCCACACCTCTTTAACATACATTAGTCAATGGATTACTAATCTTACCTAATCAGTAAAACCTTTGTCACTACTATGAAGAGTGTCCCACACCTCAGTCTATCGATGGAAAATTAACCCTTATATATATCATTCTCATCAGGTGGAAGGTCTCAATCCTCATAACTATTTCCTACATTCGAGGGATATCCAAATCCAATGAATGACCCAAAACCTTCTATGAGCGAGGACTACTACATTGTAAATCGAAAACCCAATCAACAACCATGTAGATGAGTATCATGAAGTGACTAGAGGAACTAATCCCTACTATGAAAGGAGAGTAACAAATATTTCAGTTTGATCACTATGGAGGAACCACACCCTGGTACATTAGGATAGTACCATCCCAATGAATGAGGAACCACTCTATTACATGATAATGGAGTACATAATCTATCGGAATAACAAGAATGGAGTTTCCACAACCTATAATGACAGGGTCTACTGACTCAAAAAATAGAGGACTCACACCCTAGTTTAATAGGGTAGTACCTAATAAACCATTAAATGAGTATGGAGGGCTTTCTCTCTATCACAGTAGAGGAGAAATATCCAATCATACATACTTCTGGGGAAACCATCTCCTTAGTCCATCTGGGAAGTATCAACCCAAGAGTAAATAAACCCAAAGTAATGAAAAAAACGCATGACATGGGGAGTACCAAATCAACCTATGTAGGTAGTTATGTAAATCTGAAACCTAGCTCATTTAGGGGAGTAATAGTCATGTCATCTCGCTACACGAACCACAGACCTCTAACATTGGATCAATATTGTTTGTCAAGAATCTTTCTAAATTCATGTGGCCATGTGTCTCAAAAGGAGTACCATTGGGAACCATCATGTTCTATATGAAAAAATTATCACAGTAGACTAGTCATAATAATGATTCAGATTCCAATAAAAGATGATATTGAAGGAGAAATATATATGGTGTATCAGCTATGAGTATAAGATATACACTAGGTCACAAAAGATGTGTGAGCCCGCCCAAGTGAATTTCCATCTTTATGGACTAAATGGTTCATCAAATCAAGTAGAGTTACAAGATGTACTAATGGCATATATGTTGTGTCCATCATCTGCCAGACGCTAGTATTTTTCCTCATCTCCACATAGAGTCCAACCTTGTCCCCATAAACATCATGTATCCCATAATACAATGCATGTTCTGGTAAATGGCCACTAGTGCATGATGTTTTGGGAATATATTTTCTCAATAATAATTTATATTTTATAATGATTTTTATGCTCACAAATACCCTTGGTTTTTCTAATAATGATTTTACAAAAAGTGTTATTTAGGAAATTAATATGCTCTATATTCTTAATTGTTGAATTATTTTTTATACTTGTTATCTGCATGGAATATTTTTCAATGTGTTCATAAATACATTTTCCACATTTTAGAAACACTGATCATACATTACGTTGAATAACATATCATATGGTATAAACTCTACATTCTTTTTATATCTAATTTCCACATATGGTTTATCCACCTTAGGTTGAAACAAAATAATGTGAAAAGAAACAGATATAAGTGTGCAACCTTACCTTTGACAAATGATAAAATTAAGTTTGAAGAACCCTATGTATGTATGGAACATTATATTTGAGAAGAAAATGTATGGATCACCAAAGTTACTTTTATTAGGAACCTTATATTCGGAGCACAAAAGTATATATCACATACCCTTCATTCTGAAGTGTAAATTTTATGGATCATAAATAGTGCAGTTATAATCAACCTTATGTTTTGGTGTTTTATTATCTATAGAAAAAAATCCTACATTTGAGTTTTTCATGCTTTGGAGATTTGAATTTGTGGTGTTATCAGAGATTTTGTGAAATACTATTTTAATGAATATCAGGATGATTTCTTTCTTGATTTAATGCCAGATTATAAAGCTCTTATTTGACTGATTTAAAGAAGATTTTATTTGGTTCAAAGGATCTATTAATGAATAGGGAATCATTCCTAATATTAATGGAAGTTACGACTACTCTACTTTCGTATTTGAATTATTGTGGTCTTTCATGTGATATTTTGGGATCTAGATTTGTGAAGTAGGGGCATGACATTATTCTATATATATGTGCATATAATATTCAACATAGATATAGACACATCCATTTACATATAAAAGAACATACATCAATCTACGAAATTCATTTTCATTGAGTAGATCATTTTCAGATCTAGTACTACAAAAACATTCAAAATCTAATTTTTACAAAAGAAGAGAAATGATGAAGATTTTATTATTATACATATATTATCTATTGTAAGTATAATGCAGATTTATTGTTGAGCGTATTTCAGGATCAATTACAACTAGATCATTTTAGAACTCTACCTTCCTGAAGAAAATATTTTCTGAAGATGAGGATCCACCAACTGTCAGTTGTGTGATGGTGAAACTATGAAGAATAATTGGATAAATTTTAAGAAAACACCCTTTTATTTTAAGGATTACCAGTTTCTCTATCTAAGTAGTGTTTGAACAGTTATGGGGTTGAGATCCCAAATTATTTTTTATGCATTACTTTGTAAAAGTGTCAACTGCCTTCACTCAGTTATGGATAGTATTGTGATGAAGGGACTTAAGAATGAAAATCACTAACCTATCAGAGAAGAGTTTTTAATTAGTGGACTATGGTATTTTTATGCCAAGAACCACTATAGATCCTCATCTACTATGATATGTTTATTTTTTCTTCTTAAAATACATTTAACATAGCTAAAATAAAAAATTGATTCTATCTATGATTATCGAGATGTTTTAAACATCACAGTCGCCCCTCTTCTGATTATCTCATATATTCCAGCCTAACAATTGGTATCATAGTAGTGTTTTTTAGAAATCTATAACATGTAAAAAAAATTAAGATCTATATAGAGATATATCATTGGTTGATACTCGAGATGGAATTTCTCTGGCTATTCCTCCATATTTCAATAGTGAAATCTAAGATGCTAGAAATCAAGAATGATTATCTACTTGATAAATCTAGGGTTTAGTGTCTACTCAAAGATCACTTATCCCGAGAAGATTCATGAAAAACCAAAAACACGGGATGTTACATCAAAAGTCGAATATGACATGAATTCAATGTAATAAATGTGTTTATCTGTAGTCTAGGACCAAATTAATTGAACCATGTTTCTTAGAGCCTAATAACCTATGAGATATGGTAGACTATATCAGTATCTTATTAAGGAACTAACAATGTAACACATATGAGGTATGAAACAAAAAAAATTAAAATTTGATACATTTAGAATTTTTAAGGGCGAAAGAATTAACCAGATGAATGGAAGTATTACATAAATTGTCAATAACATAACAACCTTATGAGATCAAATCAAACAAATTCATAAAGGCTGGAATGTACTATGTGTACACCCTACAAAATGGAATGTAATATTATTTTTAATTATAATATCATCAATAGTTAAGCAATAACAACTAGATAATTAATTGGAACGTTGAAGATGTATGGAACCGAAATGAAAGATGAAGCTGATGATCATAAATTACTGGTGAAAAGGGATAATACTTCCTTAAAGGTATCATCTCAAAATAAATTCAGAAAGATGAAACAAGGAATCATGAAAGAAAGAAATTATGATTCATCTAATACTAAAATAGTACTTGCATAGCATGCCAGAAAATTCAACATGATATATATGAAAACTAAAGGATTCATAAATCCCTTCTAGAAGGATGAGAAAGACTCAAGAGGAGTGAGATTCTATGAGTGCTCGAAAATGGGTCATATAAAACCTAACAACCCACTATTGAAAGGATAAATGAAAATGATATTTCAATAACATATTGAATTCGTGCTAAAGGATGAAAGTGAAATGAAAGATAACTGGAGTGTTTTTGATGGCTCCCAAAACAAATCTAATTATAACTCAATGAATTAAGAGTCTAGCCTAAAAGAAATAATGTGCTTCCTGTCCGAAGATGATTTTGATGCAGGTTATAGAAGTATAAAAGAAATATGTACAAGTATTGTTTATTCTCCAGGGACTTGAGTGGGAAGTCATAAAAAATAAAAACATTAATAGAAAAGGATGGTGGATTAGTCACCTTTGGTGACAATTCCAATGGAAAAATTGTGGTTATTGGGACTATTGGAGATTTAGAAACTTTTTCAATAAAGAAGGTATTATATGTACATGGAATGAAACATAACCTGACAAGTATCTCTCAACTATGTGATGATGAATATTATGTTTATTTTTTTTAACAAATCTTGTTATGTATTTTAATATAAACTACTTAAATTTAGAGTAACCATAACTGACACTGTTTATATTTTGGACCTAAATTCATTATATAAATAGAAAGTGAATTGTATAACAAGTATGATAAATGATTCATGGACCACCCATAGAATACATAGACATTTTAATAATAATTCATTAATAAAATTATATAAGTAAAATTTAGTTTCATATTTCCCATGTAATAAGTTTTAATGTGACATATTTTGTGATGTTTTTCCAATTTGGAAAAAAAACAAATCATTTGTTAAATCTATTTTCAAATTTTCTACATCAATGAATTTATAAATTATCCACATGTATTTTTTGGACCATAATGTGTAGAATTTAGTTCCGGTATATTATATGTATATGTGATGGTTGATGACTATTCTAGATTTACTTGGATATATTTTCTAAAATATAGAAGTGATGTTTTTACTATATTTGAACTTTTTAAAAAAAAATTAAAAATGAAAAAGATTTTAAAATAATTTCATATAGAGTTTTTCATGGTGGAGAATGATTGAATCAATAATTTAATAAATATTTTTTCAAATATGAGTATTAAACAGACTTTTTGTAGAATATGTACAGATCAAAAAATGGAATTAATGAAAGAATAAATAGAAATATTCATTAAATTGAAAGGACTATGCTATATTAATATTGTATTCATACACTGTTATGGGTAGAATCTATATGAAAATCCTACGACATAATTAATAGAGTTTTATTTAGACCAATTAAAAAAACCCTACTATCATTGGAATAACAGAAAACCTAATGTACATTATACTTTTTGGATGTAAGGAATATATCTTGTACACCAAGGATAATGTCGGTATGTTTAATAAAAAATAAAAATAAGGAATATTCATAGAATATTCCACTACTTCTAAAGCCTATAACATTATTAATAAAAAGTTACATATTGTTGAAGAATTGTTTCATGTGAAATTTGATGAATTGGAAACATTCTTCAACATAAAAGATCAAATGGATAAAGATAACTGTAATGATAACATGAGAATGAAGAACCTTGAAGATGATTTTTAAAATAATATAAATGAAATTCAATATAATTTAGAAGAACATGAAACTGATGAACTTAATAGTGTTCTACGTAGACAGTCGTGAACCCTATAAAATAATCATTCAAAAACTATTATACAAGACCTAGTCACAAGAATAAAAACATGTCAAAATAAAAGAAATATGGTTGAGTTCTCTTCCTTCATATCCCAATTATAGCCTATGTCTATAGAATATTCCTTTAATGATGATAGTTGGATGATATCAATGAAATAATAACAAAATATATTCATAAGAAATAATGTTTTGTAGTTATTTGAAAGACCAACAAACTATCCTGTTATAGGAAGTAAATGGGTATTTAGAAATAAACACGATGATGAAGGAATTATATATACAAATAATGAAAGACAAGTAGAATAAGGATTTAATCAAGGAGAATGTATAGTTTATGATGATACAATTTCCATTGTAGCTAGACTAGAATCCATTAGAATCGTTTTATCCTCTACATCAAATATGAATTTTGAATGACCTCAGATTTATGTGAAGTCTACATTTTTAAATGGTAATTTAATAGAGGAATTATATTTTGAACAACCTCATAGTTCTGAGAATTCTCAAAAACCATATTATATTTTTAATTTTACTAAAACTCTTTATGGCTTTAAACAAGAACCAAGTTCATCTTATGAATGATTACATATTTTTATTCGAAAAATGATTTTACTGTTGGTATAGAAGATCCAACACACATCATGAAAACAATCAATTCTAATATTTTATTAGTTCAACTTTATGTTGATGATGTAATTTTTTGTCAAATAATTAATAGTATTATCATGAGTTTTCAAATCTTATAAAAAATGAATTTGAAATAAGTATGACCGGAGAAATATATATATTTTAAGATTTCAAAGTTATCAAATTGTTTTTGGAATTGTTTTGAATAAATTAAAATACATTATTGATTTAGTAATGAATTTTTTACATGAAAAAAGTAAGACATACGAAACTATTATGTGTTCTAATATAAATCATGATTTGAATGAAACTGGAAAACTAGTGAACAACAATCCATATCGAGGTATGATTGGTAGATTATTATATCTTACTACTAGTAGGAAATAAATTATTTATTCAGTATGTCATTGGGAATATTTTAATCATATACTAATAAATCACATGTTACTGTTTTCAAATGAATTTATAGATATTTAAAAGGAAATATTATTCAATCTATTCATTATCCAATAAACAACTTAGTTTGCTTTAATTTCATGATCATATTCTGAATCTAGATGTTTTATATTTTATATAAAATGTCCCTCAAGAACATGGAACTTTTTAGGAAAATTCATGGTGTCATGGTCTGGTATAAAACAATACTCAGTTGCTCTATCAACAAACAAGGAAAAATATGTGTTGACAATCAATTGTTCTGAACATGTTTTATGGAGGAAAAACAGACTTATGGAATTCGGATTAAATTTTAATAGTACATTTATTT
The DNA here is from genome assembly GCA_963277665.1 of Viscum album. NCBI lineage: Eukaryota > Viridiplantae > Streptophyta > Magnoliopsida > Santalales > Viscaceae > Viscum > Viscum album. The sequence goes on from OY728161.1 coordinate 437,932,370, forward strand.
TATGTTATAATAGTAGTGATATAAATATTTCAAAAAATCCTATAATTAATTCTATAAATATAAATATTGATGTTATACATCATTTTCTATGAGACCGTGTTTTTAAAAGGGATGTATTTTTTGAATTTCTAAATACTGAATATCAATTAGCTGATATTTTTCATAAACTAATTCCCAATGAAATTTTTGATTTCACTAAAGTGGAACTAGGTTTATTTAAATTTAAATAATTTTTATTTGATTCTATTTTTAATTTAATTTATTCTATAATTTTAAATTTCTTTATTTTAAATTTATAGATATATATTCACATTAATTAGATAACATTAATAATTAAAAATAATTTTTCTTATTATTTTATATTAATTTATTGTCATTATTATTAATATTTTTCTATATTTATTTTAATATTCTGTATATAGTTTTTTCACATAATTTTTGAAATGATTATCAGATATTATGACACGACAATCAAGGTTCTGATAGAAAACTCTTCAAATTCTAACCTCTCTCTTTTCTCTACCCCATTCAAAAACCTAATCATTTATCTATTTCTTCTACCTCTATTTTACTTTCCTAACACTCACATAATTTTTTTCTTCATTATTTTCAATATTGAATGATGTAATCAAATCTTTTCTTATCTAACCGACCGCTATTGGATCAAATGACAAAGACATTGTTGAGAAAAAGATGGCTTTTCCCGAATGAAATAAAATTTGTATTCATCATGTAAACCATTCAATCTCAAATATTTAAAGGTATCGTGTCTATTTTGATATCAATGAAAAATTCATAGAGAGTTGATGCCGGTGAAGTATGTAACAATAATATCCAGCGCCCAATGTGCATTAAAATCCTTCAAAGAAAACCGGTCGATCTAGAGTGGATTTACCCGGAAAAACCATTGTTGAAGAAATCATTTTCAATTGACGGTCTTGAGGAAAATTTCAATAATGAATAATCTTAATTTTTATATAAGGTATAATTGATGTTAATTTATAAATATATTTATTTTATCATGGGAGACACCGAAGATTCAATAATCGCTAAAACAAGTGATACAGATTTATCTATTTCATCAGATGATATTGAGATGATTATGAACTTCCCTCATGATGTTGTTTTATATTTCTTCTTGAAATAAATAGGGGTTCATAATAAAAAATAATAAATATAATCTGCCTTTTTTATTTCGATCAATGAACATTTGGAAAATGTTTCTGAATAATATGGAAGATGACAAGAAAAATTTAGTTATGTTCATTAAAACTGTTATAACACACCAGATGGCCGAAAATGGAGAAAATTATATACCCAAAAATTTATGAAATGTTTCTATTTCAGAGTGAATATATGTTAAATTTAGGAATATATCTGGTATCATATTTTAAATATTGTTTTAAGCCTAAAAATGATGAATTTTTATCCATATGGACAGATAATTTCAAAAACATATTTTAAAAAGACATGATATGATTGGATGATGCACATGTGAGATGTCATCACAACAATGCCTTAAATGATGGAAAATTGGAGAAGTTAGGAATTTTCTACAGCACTGTAACATGGATGATTATGCATGTTGGAGCAGATCAGGACCAGATCTCTACTCCGAGGAAGAATGTTGCTAATTCTAAAGATGGATTTGTATAATCCAAGACTGGTGATATTTCAAATACTCGAAGGAGTTTCTGTTTCGTATCTAAAGAGGAAGATAAAGATTAAGGATTTATAGAAGGACATCAAAATTCATGTAATAAAGAGGTTCCACATGAACCTCATTATGAAAATATTCTAGGTTCAAAAGAACTAATTAGTTATAAAAATATTAATCATCATGTTCAATAGGATTGAGAACTGATATTAGTGAAATGGAAATAAGAATTATTTCTTCAATAAGAAATAGAACCTCATGATTATGTAATGTCTCAAACATAATTGGTGCCTATAATAGATGAAGTTTCTTATGAAAAATCATATGTAATAGATACTATTGGTAAATTTGTAGGTCAAATTAGCCATGAACAGTAAGAAGGGAAGATTCAAGAACATATTGATCATGAGGAGCAATGGGATATAACAAATGTGAGTCAAGAAATAGAAATTTTTTCTGGATTTAAAAGAGATGTTTTAAATTAATCATATTTTGGTGAATATTGAAAAGTAATGTGTGTTGAAAAATAATAGAGAAGGATGATGAAGAAAAATACTATTCTCAATATTTTCCCTTGTAAATTGTAGATCAACCCATGATTTGACCATATGATGCCTCCAATTTACTATCAGTTCATGTGGAAGAGAATGTTATGAAGTTCAACAGAGCTCAAGAAGAAAATTATTTTCTGTAAAATGGGATAGAAAATGAAATCCAGAAATTGGATGCTCTGAAAGTATGTATGTTTCCAAAAGTAAATATTATTCATTGAAAAGGGAAATATTGAATGAAATTTGAAATAAGAAGTTATAAGATATTTTAGAATCATAATTTCTGTATTTGAAAAAATACATGGGGAAACAACTTGAGTCTGTCATAGAAAATAATGAATATACACATAATACATCGCCTGATCAAATAATGATATTTCAGGTCATTACATTTTTAATGAGAAATAAGAATTATAGAGTGCAAGATTTACAATGTAAAAGTTCTCCCTTTTTATTTATGTTAGACAATCAGAAACATCTTGTTCAGCTACTCAGTTCTAGTGAACCAGTTATGAGAGATATTCTAAAAAAATTACAGAGAAGATGAATGTTTTTATTGAAAATAAGGAAAGACTTTATGATATATTCATGATAAAACTAATCTGATATCTTCATGGTAGTCAGGAAGTAATTGATAGTGTTAACAACCTGGGAGATGTAGTAATGAAGAAGTTAAGGTTGTAGTTTGTAGAATTGAGGGAAATTTTTATGAATTCATGAAATCCTTTATAAAACCCTTAATCAAAGAACCATGATTCCTAATCATTCTGTATCTATACATAGTGTGATGAATGAAATATATTTTATTCTTATTTGATATATTTTTTTGTTATACTATTTATGACAATGTTAAACTGCTAAAAATCTAGATTCAATTATTAATAAATAATTTAACGCAAACATTACTTACAGTTCAATGCTACATTAAATTTTTTATTACTTATTCTATACTTTATTTTTGATATAACAAAAAGGATGAGAAAACTATCTATACACAAAATTAATTTTCATATAGATTTGAAAAATTATTTCATATTTTTTATGAAAATAATTCTATTAAAAAATAATAGAATACTCAATAAATGGATAAACACATCATTTTACAATTTTTAGATATGTGAGGGAGAAATAAGGATAAAAAAATATATAAAGGAATCAAATCACTTTGAAATAGTTTTTTCAAAAGTAAAATTTTTTAGACATTTTGAAAATTTTAAATTTATGAAAAAAAATATATTGGATTTGTGAACATCAATAGGAATGATTGTTGGGAATGTATTGTCTAAAAAATACTCTATATTTTATGATGATTTTTATGGTCTCAAATAACATTGGTTGTTTTATTAATTAATTTACATTATGTGTATTTCACAAAATTAATATTTTTTATGTTATTATTTTGGAATTTTTTATGCTTTTTGTTTGTGTATAATATTTTTCATTGGGTTTAAAAACCTTTTTATCATGTTTTTGAAACATAGTTTATACTGTATATTGAAGAAAGTAATGTAAGAAGAAAACTCTACCTTATTTTTATATCTGATCATAATATATGGTAAATATATTGTACATTGACAAAAATGTATTTTAAAATAACCCTATGTAACTATCAAACCATATGTTTGACATATGAAAAACATATGGATGAAGAACCCTACATAAGTATGGAACATGCTGATTTAGAATCAAACATAGGGATAATGAACCATGCTTTTATAATGAACCTTACATTATGAAAAAAAATGTATGGACCACATACCTTACATTCACGTGTAAAAAAGTATAGATCATTAAACATATTTTTTGTGTTCAAACTTATATTATTATTATTTATTTCCTTATAAAAATATACCTACATTTGACATCATCATGCGTTAAAGAATTCAATTTGCGACCTTATCAATGATTTTGTTCAACAATCCTATACGAACTATCATGAAGATTTCTATCTCAATTAAATTATAGATTTTAATGGTAATAATTCATTGATTTATGGCCTATTCTATTTGATTAGACGTTTAAATTTAAGAGGAGTAACTCTTGACTATAATAATGGGATGTTAATATTGTTCTATTTTAAAATTTTAATTATCGCGGTATTTCAGGCGATCATTTTGGATATTGATTTTTGAAGCATGAGATCGTATTTATTATATACATATGTGCAAATAATTTAAAATATATATACACCCACATCCACGTACATACAAAAGAACCTACAAATATATAATAAATTCTTTTTTTTGAGATGATCTTTTTCTGATCTAATGTGATGAAAATGTTCAGAATCTATTTTCTCCATAAGAAGGGAAATGTTCATGATTTACTTATTAAACATTAATGATATATTGTAATTATATTGATGATTTATTAATGGAAATAATACAAGATATATTTATATTTAATCATTTCAGAATTTTACTTTCTAGATGAAATTCGTTTCCAAAGACATCGATCCATCTATTGTCAGTTGTAGTCTACTACAACTATAAAGAATAATCAGAATAATTTAATGAAAAGAGTATTTTATTTTATGGAGGTCAAGATTATCAATCTATGAGTTGTTTTTATGGTTCAGGGGTTGATAAAAAGAACGATATTTTATAATCCTTAGTTTGTAAAGGTGTCAACTCCCTACACTCAGTCGTGGATAGTCCTGTGATTAGAGGACTGTATAATGAAAATCACCACGATAATGGTTAAGAGAGTTTGTGAAGTGTACTAGGGGATTTTTGTTCCATGAACCACTATATATCTTCATGTATTATGCCCTAATTAATTTCTCTACTTAAACCATATTTAAATGTGTTAATAGAAACAATCGATTCTGTTCGATTTCCATGAGATTTTTTTAAATTCACAAATCATCCCTATTGTGGTTATCTCATAAATTCCGACATAATATGTAGTTTACCTATATCCTTGTACTTCGGCCATGTGATAGTACATGTACTTGTGTCATCACATGGTTAATCCAATTCATGTCCCATCATCGATGGTTTAAGAAATTATATAATGTGTAAACCGGATACATGACATGTAGTCCCAAAGGATCATCTTCCCTAAATAAAGAGAGCAACATGACATGTGTTAGTAAAATAAATACCATGTATATGGTAATTCAAGTGAATAATTACCTTGAAATTCACTTGATTCTCCCTGATTCATCACAACACCCATTGATATAGCTAAAAGGGAACAACAACAACTTCAATAGGGCTCTAGAATCAAAGAATAATGAAAATTGATAGGAATCGAGACAAAAACTCAAATTATCATACTGTGATTGTGAAAATCCAAGGCTTAAGTAAAATAATTGCTCCCATATCATTCTAGTAATTAATATGATTATTATTTATGTCAAAAAACTGGTATCAATGACACTTCGTCATGATGATTCGTTGGTAGTTCGTTGTTCCCAAATGACGTAGATAATGAAGTGACACTCACCCTCTATTTGTGGAAACCCAATGTGAGGGTGGAGGGTTTTGGCTAGATTTAGGATATTTAATTAATTAAATTTTCATTTACATTATTATTCCTCCTTAACTAGATCATTCTACTCACTTTAATCCAAAACTCTCATTACAGACAATTTTATTTGGTGCATAAGGAAAACACGGCATTCCAAACTCATGTAGGGTGGTAGAAAGTTGTTTCAAGACAAAAAATGAGAGTTATCAACATTTCATATGAAACCTAGATTTCAAATCAAAAATATATTTAATATATTCATATCGATGCACCAAGTATCCCTAGGTCCCAAATTCCCATGTTGACATAACACATGGCCCCATAGATATTCTCGGGAATATTCCTAATTAATTCGGTCAAAAAACCAGGCCGATACTCAATCCATAAAATTTTGAAGGTATTTTATTAGCCTAGTTTATGAAGTGGGATTACCAAAATTGAATTAATAAGTACTAAAAATATATTTTCTAATTGAATCCGAGGTAGAAGGATGAAAGAGAAATGAAAGCTACCTGTAGTGTTTCTGAAGACTCCCAAAACTAATCTAATTATAACTTGAGAGTTAAGAGTCTAGCCTAAAAGAAAACAGTGCTTCCTGGATGATGATGATTAGGATGCAGGTTATAGAAATATAATTTAAATATGGTACATGTATTGTTTATTATCTAGGCACATGAGTGGAAAGTCATCAAAAATCAAATCATTCACAGAAACAGATGGTGGAATAGTCACCTTTGGAGACAATTCCAATGCAAATATTTTGGTTATTGGAACTATTGGAGATATAGAAATAGTCTCAATAAAGAATTTACTATATGTAAAAGGAATGGAACATAACCTGATAAGTATCTCTCAACTCTGTGATGATGGATATTATCTTGATTTTTAAAAAAAATCAAGTTCTCTATTTAATGATAAACTAATTATATTTAGAGCAACGAAAACTCACACTGTTTATACTTTGGACCTAAATTCCTTGTGTAAATTGAAAGTGAATTGTTTAACAAGTATTATAATTGAATCATGGATCTTCCAATGAAGACATGGACATTTTAATAATTATTTTTTACATAAATCATAAAAGAAACATTTAGTTTCAGATTTCACTTGTAATAAGTTTGAAAGTGACATATTTTGTGATGTTGATCCAATTAGAAAAAAACAAAAATATTTTGTAAAATATATTATCAAATTTGCTACATCAAAGCCTTTATAAATTATCCACATGTATTTTTTTGGACCATTATGTGTAGAATATTTTTCTGGTAAATTCTATGTATATACATGGATATAGTTTCTAAAATATAAAATTGAAGTTTTTTCTATATTTGAATGTTTTTAAAAAAATTCACGATGAAAGAGGTTTTAAAATAGTTTCATTAAGAATTGATCATGGTGGAGAATGATAGAATCAATAATTTAATTCATTTTTTTTCAAATATGAGTATTAAACAGACCTTCTCTACAACATGAACAGCTCAAAAATTGAATTATTGAAAAAATAAACAAAAATATTCATGAAATGGCTAGGACTATGCTAAATTAATAGAGTATTCTTACATTTTTATGGGAAGAAGCTATAAAAAATCCTACGACGTAATGAATATAGTTTTAATTAGACCAATTAACAAAACCCTACTAACATTGGAATAATAGAAAACCTAAAGAATAGTACATTATAGTTTTTGGATGAAATGTATATATCTTGAAGACCATGGATATTCTGGGTATGTTTGATAAAACATACAAATAAGGAATATTCATTGGAAATTCTACTACTTACAAAGCCTATAGGATTGTTAATAAAAAGTTACATATTGTTGAAGAACTGTTTCATGTGAAATTTGATGAATTTGAACCTTTTTTCAACATTAATGATCAAATGGATAAAGCTAGCTGTAATGATTACATGATACTTGAGAACCTTGAAGATGATTTTCAAAATGATATAAATGAAATTCAATTTAATTTTGAAGAACATTACAATGATGAACTTAATATTTTTCTAACTAGACAGTCTTGAACCCTATAATATATTCATTCAGAAACTGTTATATGAGACCTAGTCATGAGAATAATAACATTATAAAAAATATGAAATCTAGTTTATTTATCTCCATTTTTATCCCAATTAAAACAAATTTCTATAGAATATTTCTTTAATGATGATAGTGGGATTACAAAAATGAAATAAGAATAAAATATATTCAAAGGAAATTATGTTTTGTAGTTAGTTGAAAGACCAACAAACTATCCTGTTATAGGAACTAAATGGGTACATAGAAATAAAAACGACGATGAAAGAATTATATCTAGAAATAATGAAAGACAAGTAGAAAATGGATATAATGTAGAAGAAGGTATAGTTTATGATGAAACCATTTCCCTTGTAGCTTGACTAGAATCTATTAGAATTCTTTTATCCTATGCATTATATATAAATGTCGAATTACCTTAGATTTATGTAAACTCTACCTTTTTTAATTGACATTTAATGGTGGAAGTCTATATTGAACAACCTCTTTGTTATGGGAATTCACAAAAACCATATTCTATTACTAATTTTACTAAAAAACATTATGGACTTAAACAAGAACCAAGTGCTTCATATGAATGATTACATATTTTTATTCAGAAAAAATAATTTTATTGTTTGTATATAAGATCCAACAATCTTCAATAAAATTGTATATTCTAATATATTATGAGTTCAAATTTTTATTCGTGATGTAATTTTTGGGTAAAATAATTAAAATAATTATCATGAGTATTCTAATATTATGAAAAAATAATTTGAAATAAGTCTAACTGGAGAAATAAATTTATTTCAATACTTCAAAATTATAAAATAGTTTTTGGAAATGTTTTGAATCAATTAAAAAACATTATTGATTTAGTAAACAATTGTTTACATGAAAAATATAAGGAATATGAAACACCAATGTGTACTAATATAAATATTTATTTGGATGAAACTGGAAAACTAGTGGACAATAAGCCATATAGAGGTATGATTGGTAGTTTATTATATCTTACTACTAGTTGGATATATTTTATTTATTCAGTATTTCATTTTTCATGATTTCCATCATATCCTAAAGAATCTCATCTAACAGTTGTCAAATGTATCTATAGATATTTAAAAGGAAATATTATTCCATATATTATTCTTCCCAAAAACAACTTATTTTAATTTAATTTCATAATCCTTTTCTGAATCAAGATTTTTTAGATTAGATAAATAATGTACCTCATGATCCTGGAACTTTTTTGGAAAATTCATGGTGTCACGGTCTCGTATGAAACAACACTCAGTTGCTCTGTCAGCAAACAAGGAAAAATTTGTGTCTGCAACCAATTGTTGTGCACATGTTTTGTGGAAGAAAAAATAGACTTATGGACTTTGGACTAAATTTTAATAGTAGATTTGTTTTATGTTATAATACTAGTTAAATAAATATTTCAAAAAATCATATAAGTCATTCTAGAAATATGAATATTGATGTAAGCCATCATTTTCTATGAGACTGTGTTATTAAAGGGATATATTTTTAGAATTTCTAAATATTGAATATCAATTATCTGATATTTTTCGTAAACCACTTCGCAATGAATGTTTTGATTTCACTAAGGTGGATCTATGATTATTTAATTTTAAAGAATTTTTATTTGATTCTAATTTTAATTTTATTTATCATATAATTTTTATTTTGTTTATTTTCAATTTATAGATATATATTAATATTAATTATATAACATAAAAAATTAAAACTAATTTTTCTTGTTATTTTATATTATTTTATTATTATAAATATTATTATTTTTATTATTATATATTTATTTGAATATAATTGATACAATTTGTTTCACTTAATTTTCGAAATGTTTATCATCTCTTCTGACACAAGAATCAAGGTTCTAATAGAAAACACTTCAAATTCTAAACCCGCTATTTCCTTAACCCCTTTCAAATACCTAATCATTTATCTAATTTTTCTACCTCTATTTTACATTCCAAACACTACACAAAATTTTTTCCCTCATTATTATCATTATTGAATGAGGTAATTAAATCTATTCTATTCTAATGGAACACTATTAGATCAAATGACAAAGACAATGTTGAGAAAGTGATGGCTTTTCCCCGATGAAATGAAAATTGGATTCATCATGTAAACCATTAAACCTCAAATCCTCAGAGCTATCGTGTGTAGTTTGAAAGAAATGACCATTTCTAAGAGAGTTAAGGGTGGTGAAGCATGTAACACGGAGATCCAGCGCTCCATGTGCATGAAAATCCTTCAAGGAAAAGTGGTCGATCTAGAGTGGATTTACCAGGAAAAACTATTTTAGATGAAATCATTTTCAATTCAAGGTCTTGAGAAAAATTCCAATGGGGAATAAACTGAATTTTTATATGAGATAAAAATGATGTTCATTTATATATACATTCATTTTATCGTGGGACACACCGAAGATTGAATAATATCTAAAACAAGGGATAATGATTTATCTATTTCTTCAGATGATATTGCAATGATTCTGAAATACCCTCATGAGGGTGTTTTTTATTTCTACTTGAAATAAATATGGGTTCATAGTCAAAAATCATAAAAATATTATTCATTTTTTTATTTGGATCAATGATCATTTGGAAAATGATTCTGAATAATATGGAAGCAGACAATAAAATTTTAGTAATGTTAATTAAAACTGGTCTAACGCCCCAGATGGCCGAAAATGGAGAAAATTATATACCCAAAAATTTATGAAATTCTTCTATTTCTGAGTGTAATCAATTTAAATTTAATAATATATCTGGTATCTTATTTTAACTACTGTTTTAAACCTGAAGAAAGGATGAATTTTTATCCATATGGATGGATGATTTCGAGAACATTGTTTAAAAAGAAATTATAAGATTGGATGATGAACATGTGATATTTCATCACAATAATGTCTTAAATGATGGAACCCTTAAGATGTAAGGATTTTTCTAGAGCACAATAACATGGAATATTATTCATGTTCAAGTAGATCGAGACCAGATCTCTACTCTGGGGAAGAAATATGCAAATTATAAATAAGCATTTGTAGAATCCAAAATTAGATACATTTCAAATACCTCAAGCAGTTTCTGTTTTGTAGCTAATGAGGAAGATAAAGATCAAGGATGTATATAAGGACTTTAAGGGTCATGTAATAGAGAGGTTTCACATGAACCTCATCATGAATATATTCTAGGATCAAAAGAACCTACCAGTTATAAAAATATTAATCATCATGTTCAATAGTCTTGAGAAGTGATATATAGGAAATGGAACGAAGAAGTATGCCCTAAATAAGAAATAGCACCTCATGAAAATGTGATGTCTCAATCAAAATTGTTGCCTAGAATATAAGAAGTAGCATATGAAAAATCATATGTAATAGAAACTATTGGTAAAACTGTAGGTAAAATTATCCATGACTAGTAAAAAGAGACGATTCAAGAATATATTGATAGTGAGGAGCAATGGTATATAAAAAATTTCAGTCAAGAAGTAGATTTTTTTTTCTGGATTTAAAACAGATGTTTTAAATTAATATTATTTTGTTGAACAGTAAAAAGCGCAGTTTGTTAAAAAATCAATAGAGAAGGATGGTGAAGAGAAATTATATGATCAATATTTTCCCTTGGTAATAGTAGATCAACCCATGAATCAACAATATGATGCCTCTGATTTACTATTAGTTCATGTGGAAGATAATTTTACGAAGTTCAACAGAGCTCGAGAAGAAAATTATTTTCTGAAAAATGAGCTAGAAAAAAAACTAGAAATTGGTGGTTCTAAAAGAATTTAATGTTTCCAAAAGTGAATTTTATTCATTCAATAGGGAAATATTGAATGAAGTTGGAATGAATAAGTTATAAGCTATTTGAGAATCATAATTTCTATATTTAAAAAAAATACTTGGGGAAGCAGCTTGAGTCTATCATAGAAAATAAAGAATATACACATAGTATTTCTCCAGATGTAATACTTATATTTCAGGAAATTACATATGTAATGAGAAATAATAATAATAGAGTTCAATATTTACAATGTAATAGTTCTCCCTTTTTAGTTTTGTTAGACAATCAGAAACATCTTGTTCAACAACTCACATCTAGTGAACCAAATATGAGAGACGTGCTAAAAAATTTAATGAGCTGCTAAATGTTTTTATGGAAAAAGAGGAAAGACTACATGATTTTTTTCAAGATAAAACTAATCCGATATCATCATGTGAGTCGGGAAGCAATAGATAGAGTTATCAACCTGGGAGATGTACTAATGAAGAATTTAAAGTTGTAGTTAGTAGAATTGAGGGAAATTTTTATGAATCACTGACATCCCTTATGAAACCATTAATCCAAAAACCATGATTAATGATCATTATGTATCTATACATAGTGTTATGAATGAAATATGTTTGATTCTTGTTTGATGTATTTTATTGTTATACTATTTATGTCTATGTTAAAATCCGAGAAATCCGGTTTCAATTATAAATAAACAATTTAACAGAAACATTACATATAGTTTAGTACAACATTAATTTTTTATTACATAGTCTATACATTATTTTTGATATAACAAAAAGGGTGATAAAATAATCTAAACACAATATTAATTTTAAAATAGATTTGAAAAATTATTTCATATTTTATATGATAATAATTCTATTAAAAATGAAGAGAACACTTGATAAATGAATTAACATATCATTTTACTATGTTTAGATATGTGAGGGAGAAATAAAGACAAAAAACAATATATAAATGAATAAAATCATTTTGAAATAGTTTTTTAAAATTAATTTTTTTTGACATTTTGAAAATTCTAAATTTATGGTAAACAATTTATCTATTTTGTGATCATTAGAATTGGGAGATTGTTGGAAATGTATTTTCTAAAAATACTCTATATTTTATGATTATTTTTATGATCATAAATAACTATGGTTGTTTTATTAATTAATTTACTTTATGTGTATTTCAGGAAATTAATATTATTTATATTATAATATTGGAATTTTATTATGTTTTTTATTCGTGTGGAATAATTTTAAAAGTGTTTAGAATGTTTTTTATCATGTTCTAGAAACACAGTTTATACCGTATGTTGAAGAACATTATGTATGGAAAAAATTGTGTATTATTTTTATATCTGATCAGAACATATGGTTAATATATTGTACATTGAAACAAATTTATGTTAAAAGAACCCTACATAACTATCAAACCATACGTTTGACATATGAAAAATGTATAGATGAAGAACCCTACATAAGTATGGATCCTGATGATTTAGAATCAAACATATGGATAACCATCCATTCTTTTGTGATGAACCTTACATTATGAAAAAAAATGTATGGACCAAATACCTTACGTTTGGATGTAAAAAAGTATGGATCATCATACATATTTTTGTGGTCAAACTTATATTATTATTTATTATTTAGTTATAAAAATAACCCTATGTTTTACTTTATCAAGCGTTAAATTAATAAATTTTCGACATTATTAAAGATTTTGTTTAACAATACTATATGAACAGTCAAGATGATTTCAAGCTCAATTAAATGCAGGATTTGAAAGGTAATAATTTAATGATTTAAGGATTATTCTATCTGATTGAAAGTTTAAATTTAGGGGTATTTCTATAATATTATTAAGGGATGTTAGGATTGTTCTATTTTCAAATTTTAATTATCGCGGTATTTCAGGCGATCATTTGGATATTTATTTTCGAAGCATGAGATCGTATTTATTATATAAATATGTTCAAATAATTTACAATATATATACTAATAAATCTATGTACATAGAAAATAACCTAAAAATATATAATATTTTTTTAGATGATATTTTTCAAATCTATTGTGATGAAAACAATCAGAATTTATTTTCTCCATAAGAAGGGAAACATTCATGATTTACTTATTAAACATTATAGATCTATTGTAATTATATTGATTATTTATTAATGATAATAATACAAGATATATTGATATTGAATCATTTAATAATTTTACTTTCTAGATGAAATTCGTTTCTAAAGACATTGACCCATCTATTGTCAGTTCTTATCTGCTACAAATATAAATAAAAATCGAAATATTTTAAAGAAAATAGTATTTTATTTTATGTAGTACCAGATTATCAATATATGATTTGTTTGTACGGTTCATGGGTTGATATCCAGAAGGACATTTTATAAGCCTTAGTTTGTAATGGTGTCAACTCCCTATACTCAGTCGTGGATAGTCCTATTATTAGAGGACTGAATAGTGAAAATCACCACGATAACGGTGAAGAGAGTTTGAGGAGAATACTAGGAGATTTTTGTTCCATGAAACACTATATATCATTATGTATTATGCTATAATTAAATAATCTACTTAAACCATATTTAAAAGTTTTAATATAAACAATCGATTCTCTAAAATTTTCACGAGATGTTTTTAAAGTCACAATTCACCCCCTCTTGTTGTTATCACATATATTCTGACCTAATATGTAGTTTACCCATTTCCTTGTACTTTGGTGATGTGATAGTACTTGTACTTGTGTCTTCACATGACTAATCCAATTCATGTCCCATGGTTGATAGTTTATGGAATTGTATAACGTGTAAACTAGAAACATGGCATGCAGTTCTAAAGGATCATCTTTCCTAAATAAAAAGAGCTAAATGATAGGTGTCAGTAAACTACATACCATATATATGGTAATTCAAGTGAATAATTACATTTAAATTCACTTTATTGGCCCTGATTCATCACAACACCCATTGATATAGTTAAAAGGTATCAACAACAACAACAATAGGGCTCTAGAATTAAAGAATAATGAAAATAGAAAGGAATCAAGACAAAAGTTCAAATAAGCATACTGTGATAGTGAAACTCCAAGGCTTATGTTAATGAACTGCTCCTAGATCAATCTAGTTATCAATATGATTATTATTTAGGTCAAAAAATGGGGATATATGGCACTTCTTCTAGATTATTCATTGGTAGTCTGTTGTTACCAAAGGGAGTAGACAATGAAGTGGAACTCACCTTTTATTTTCGGGCACCCAATGTTAGGAAGGAGGGGTTAGTCTAGCTTTAGGATATTTAATTAATTAAATTTTCATTTACATAATAATTCCTCCTTAACAAGATCTTTCTACTCACATTAATCAAAAACTCTCATTACAGATAATTTTATATTGTGCTTAGGGAAAACAAGGCATTCCAGAATAATCCACGGTTGTAAAAAGATTATTTGAGAAAAAAATGAGAGTTATAAACATTTCATGTGAAACCTAGATTGCATATCAAAAATATATTTTATATGTTCATATTGAAGCACCCAATATCCCCGGGCCCCAACTTCCCATGTTGACATAACACCTTGCTCCATAGATATTCTTAGGAATATTCATAATTCATTCAGGCAAAAAACAAGGCCAATACTCATTCCATCTTATTGTGAAGGTATTTTATTATCCTATTTTATAAAGTGGGATTACCATAATGGATTTATGAAGTATTAAACATATATTTTCAAATTGAATCTGAGTAGAGGGATGAAAGAGAAATGAAAGCTACCTGGAGTGTTTCTAAATAATCTCAAAACAAATCTAATTATAACTCAGAGAATTAAGAGTCTATCTTAAAATAAAACATGTGCTTCCTAGCCAAATATTATTAGGATGCAGGTTACGAAAGTAGAAAAGAAATATGGTACAAGTATTGTTTCTTCTCCAGGCAGATAAGTGGAAAGTCATCAAAAATCAAATCATTAACAGAAAAGGATGGTGGATTAGTCACCATTGGTGACAATTCCAATGGAAAAATTGTGGTTATTGGGACTATTGGAGATATTCAAACATTCTCAATATTGATGGTACTATATGTACACGGAATGAAACATAACATGATAAGTATCTATCAACCCTGTGATGATGGATATTATGTTGAT
Source organism: Viscum album (assembly GCA_963277665.1). Lineage (NCBI taxonomy): Eukaryota > Viridiplantae > Streptophyta > Magnoliopsida > Santalales > Viscaceae > Viscum > Viscum album. Next base: position 437,948,052 of record OY728161.1, read on the forward strand.
TTTTCTAACAAATCGTGTTCTTTATATAAAGATAAACTACTTAAATTTAGAGCAACCAAAACTGACACAGTTTATAATTTGGACCTAAATTCCTTGTTTAAATAGAAACTTATTTTTTTAACAAGTACGATAAATGAATCATGGATCTTCAATAGATGACATGGAAATTTTGATAATTATTCTTTAAAAAAAGTATATTAGAAACATTTAGTTTCATGTTTTCCCTATAATAATTCTGAATGTGACATATATTATGATGTTGGTCAAATTGGAAAAAAGCACAAATAATTCATTAAAAATATTATCAAATTTGCAACATCAAATCCCTTTTTAATTATCCACATATATTTTTTGGACTATTAAGTGGGGAATGTTTTTGTGGTAAATTATATCTATATGTGATGGTTGATGACTATTCTATATTTACATGGATATATTTTCTAAAATATAAATGTGATGTTTTTACTGTATTCGAATGTATTTAAAAAAATATTCATGATGAAATAAGTTTTAAAATAATTTCATTAATAATTGATCATGGTGGAGAATGGTAGAATCATTTATTTAATTCATTTTTTTAAATATGAGTGTTAAACAGACCTTCTCTACAACATGAAAAACTCAAAAAATGGAATTATTGAACGAATAAACAGAAATATTCATGAAATGTCTAGGAATATGCTAAATTAATAGAGTGTTATTAGCTAGTTATGGGAAGAATCTATAAGAAAATACTACAACATAAAGAATAGAGTTTTAGTTAGACCAATTAACAAAACCCTACTAACATTGGAATGATAGAAAACCTAATGTAATGTATATTTTAGTTTTTGGATGAAAGGAATATATCTTGAACACCAATGATAATCTTGGTATGTTTGATAAAAAATACAAAGAAGGAATATTCATAGGATATTCTACTACTTCAAAATCATATAATATTATTAATAAAAAGTTACAGATTGTTAAAGAATCATTTCATTGGAAATTTTATGAATTTGAACTTTTTTTCATCATAAAATATCAAATGGATAATGATAATTGTAATTATAACATGAGACTCGAGAACCTTGAAACTGATTTTTAAAATGATATAAATGAAATTCAATTTAATTATGAAGAAAAATAAAACGATGGACTTAATAGTGTCCTGGCTAGACAGTATTGAAACCTATAAAATAATCATTCAGAAACTGATATAGGAGACGTAGTCACAATAATAATAACATGACAAGATATAGGAAATCTAGTCTAGTTATCTTCATTTCTATCACAATTATAACTTATGTCTATTGAAGTTGCCGTTAATAATGATAGTTGGATGATAGTAATGAAATAAGAACAAAATATATTCAAAGGAAATGATGTTTTTTAGTTAGTTTAATGACCAAAAAACTATCCTGTTATATGAACTAAATGGGTATTTAGAAATAAACATGATGATACATGAGTTATATCTAGAAAAAATGGAATACAAGTAGAAAAAAGATATAATGAAGAAGAAGGAATAGTTTATGATGAAACAATTTCCCTTGTAGCTGGACTAGAATCCATTAGAATCCTTTTATCATATGCATCATATATGAATTTAAAATTAACTCAGATTGATGTGAAGTCCACCCTTTTAAATGGATATTTAATGGTGGATGTCTGTTTTGAACAACATCCTGGTTCTGAGATTTCTCAAAAACCATATTCTGTTTTTAATTTTACTACAACTATTTATGGCCTTAAACAAGAACCAATTGCATCATATGAATGATTATATATTTTTATTCTGAAAAATGATTTTACTGTTGGTATAAATGATCCCACACTCTTCAAGAAAACTATATATTCTAATATTTTTTTAGTTCAAATTTATTTTGATGATGTAATTTTTGGTTCAAATAATTAAATGAAATATCATGAGTTTTCAAATATTATTAAAAATGAATTTGAAATAAGTATGGTAGGAGAAATAAATTTATTTTAAGACTTAAAAATTATCAAAATGTTTTTGAAAATGTTTTTAATAATTAAAATAAATTTTTGATTTTTTATAGAAGTTTGTACATGAAAAAAGAAAGACATATGAAACTCCTATGTGTACTAATATAAATCGTGATTTGGATAAAACAGGAAAACTAGTGGACTAAAATCTATATAGAGGTATGATTGGTAGTTTATTATATTTTTCTACTAGTAGGACATGAATTATTTATTCAGTATTTTATTGTGCATGATTTGAATTATATCCTAAAGTATCTCATCTAACTGCGGTCCAATGAATTTATATATATTTAAAAGGAAATATTATTCGATCCATTCTTTATCCAAAAAAAAACATATTTTAATTTAATTTCAAAATCATATTCTCAATATAGATGTTTCAGATTAGATAGAAAATGTACTTCAAAATCCTTGAAATTTTTAGGAAAATTCATGGTGTCATGGTCTAGTATGAAACAGCACTCAGTTGCTCTGTCAACAACCAAGGAAAAATATCTGTCTGCAATTAATTTTTCTGCACATGTTTTGTGGAGGAAAAACAGGCTTATGGACTTTAGACTAAATTTTAATAGCACATTTATTTTATATTATAATACTAGTGAAATAAATATTTCATAAAATCCTATAAGTCATTCCAGAAATATGAATATTATTATAATGCATCATTTTCTATGATACTGTGTTATTAAAAGGGATATATTTTTATAATTTCTAAATACTAAATGTCAATTAGCCGATATTTTTACTAAACCACATCCCATAGAATGTTTTGATTTCACTAAGGTGGATATAGGTTTATTTAATTTTAAATAATTTTTTTTGATTCTAATTATAATTTTATTTATTATATAATTTTTATTTTGTTTATTTTCAATTTATAGATATATATTAATATTAATTAGATAACATTAATAATTAAAACTAATTTTTCATGTTATTTTATATTAATTTATTATTATTATGATTATTATTATTCTATATTTATTTGAATATGCTATATACAGTTTTTTCACTTAAATTTTTAAATGATTATCATATATTATGACACGCGAATCAATGTTCTTACATAAAACTCTTCAAATTCTAAACCCTATCTTTTCACAACTCCTCTCAAATACCTAATCATTTATCACTTTCGTCTACCACTATTTTATATTCTAAACACTCCAGATTTTTTTATCATTATTGTTATTATTGAATGAGGTAATCAAATCGGTGCATATCTAACAGAACGTTATTGGATCAAATGACAAAGAAAATGTTGAGAAAATGATTTTTTTCCTAGATGAAATTAAAATTGGATTCATCATGTAAACCATTCAACCTCAAATCCTCAAAGATATTTTGTCTAGTATGACAGAAATGAAAAAGTCTAAGAGAGTTGAGGTGGGTGAATCATGTAACACTAAGATCCAGCCCTCAATGTTCATGAAAATCATTCAAGGAAAAGTGGTCGATATAGAGTGGCATTACCAGGAATAACTATTGTTGAAGAAATCATTTTCAATTTATGGTCTTGAGACAATTTTCAATGAGGAAAAAATAAATTTTAATATGAGGTATAATTGATGTGAAAATATAAATCTATTCATTTTATCAACGGAGAAAACGAATATTTAATAATCTCTAAAACAAGGGATATAGATTTATCTATTTATTCATATCATATTGTGATGATTCTGAACTTCCCTCATGAGGGTGTTTTTTATTTCTACTTGAAATATATAGGGGTTTATAATCAAAAATCATAAAAATATTATTATGTTTTTTTGGATCAATGAAAATTTAGAAAATGTTTCTAAATAATATGGAAGATGACAGGAAATTTTTTTTAAGTTAATTAAAACTATTATAACACCCTAGATGGCCGGAAATGGAGAAAATTATAAAACAAAAAATTTATGAAATGTTTCTTTTTCTGAGTGAAATTAAGTCAAATTTACAAATATATCTGGTATCATATTCTAACTATTATTTTAAACCTAATGAACGAATGAATTTTTATCCACATGGATGGATAATTTCAAGAACATTGTTTAAATGCTAATGATACGATTGGATGATACACATGTGAGATTTCATCACAACAATGTCTTAAATGATGGATCCCTTAAGATGTTAGGATTTTTCTAGAGCACAATAACAATGAAGATTATGCATTTTTGAGAATATCAGGACCATATATCTACTCTGGGGAAGAAAGATTAAAATTCTAAATAAGGATTTGTAGAATCTAGGAGTGGAGACATTTCAAATTCCTCTAGTTGTTTTGGTTTTTTAGCAGAAGAAAAAGCTAAAGATAAAGGATGTCTAGATGGACTTCAAAGGTCATGTAATAGAGAGGTTCCACATGAACCTCACCATGAAAATATTCTAGGTTCCCATGAACCTATCAGTTATAAAAATATTAATCATCATGTTAAATAGGCTTGATATGTGATATAGGGGAAATAGAAATAAGATGTATTTCCTCAATAATAAATAGCACCTCATGAAAATGTGATGTATCAATCAGAATTTGTTCCTGGAATAGAAGAAGTAGCATAAGAAAAATCATATGTAATAGAAACTATTGATAAAATTGTAGGTGAAATTATCCATTACTAGTAATAAGAGATGATTCATGAAGATATAGATAATGAGGAGCAATTGGATATAAAAAATGTGAGTCATGAAGTAGAAATGTTGTCCTGGATTTAAAACAGATGTTTCAAATTAATCTTATTTTGTTGAATAGTGAAAATGACAGTGTGTAGAAAAATAAATAAAGAAGGATGATGAAACGAAATATTTTTCTCAATATTTTCCCTTAGAAATAGTAAATCAACCCATGAATCAGCCATATGATACCTCCGATTTACTATCAGTTCATGATGAAGACCATGTTATGAAGTTCAACAAAGCTCAAGAAGAAAATTATTTTTTGAAAAATGAGCTAGAAAAAGAAATCTAGAAATTTGACTCTTTGAAATAATGTAATGTTTCCAAAAGTGAATTTTATTCATTGAAAAGGAAAATATTGATTGAAATTGGAGGTAAGAAGTTATAAGCTGTTTGAGAATCATAATTTCTGTATTTAAAAAAAATACTTGGGGAAAAAGGTTGATTCTATCATAGAATATAATGAATAGACACATAATACTTACCCTGATCAAATAAAGATATATCAGGTCATTACATATGTAATGAGAAATAATAATGATAGAGTGCAAGAATTACAATGTAATAGTTTTCCATTTTTACTTTTTATAGACACTCATAAACATCATGTTCAACAACTCATTACTAGTGAACCCGTTATGAGAGACATGCTAAAAAATTTACTAAGAAACTGAATGTTTTTATGGAAAAAGAGGAGAGACTGCATGATTTTTTCAAGATAAAACTAATCTGATATCTTCATGTGAGTCAGGACGTAATAGATAGAGTTAACAACCTGTGAGACCTAGTAATGAAGTAGTTAAGGTTGTAGATGGTAGAATTGAGGAAAATTTTTAGGAATCGCTAAAATCCCATATGAAACTCTTCATCCAAAAACCATGATTCCTCATCATTATGTATATATATATTGTGTTATGAATGAAATATGTTTGATTCTTGTTTGATTTATTTTATTGTTATACTATTTATGTCTATTTTAAACTGCCGGAAATCTTGTTTTAATTATTAATAAAAAATTTAACATAAACATTACTTATAGTTTAGTGATACATTAAATTTTTTATTACTTATTCTATACATTATTTTTGATATAACCAAAAGGGTCAGAAAATTATCTATATACAAAATTAATTTTCAAATAGTTTTGAACAATTAATTCGGATTTTTTATGAAATGGATTCTATTAAAAAAGAAGATAAAACTTGATAAATGAATAATCATATCATTTTACTATTTTTAGATATGTGAGGGAGAAATAAGGATTAAAAAAATATATAAAAAAATAAAATCATTTTGATATAGATTTTTCAAAAGTAATATTTTTTAGACATTTTGAAAATTCTAAAATTTATGAAAAAAAATTATGGGTTTTGTGATGATCAAAAAGTGATGATTGTTGGGAATGTATTGTCAAAAAATATTCTATATTTTATGATGACTTTAGTGATCACAAAAAACTTTGGTTGTTTTATTAATAAATTTAATTTAAGTGTATTTAAGGAAATTAATACTATTTATATTAGAATTTTGAATTTTTTTATTCTTTTTATTTGTGTGGAATATTTTTCAAAGTGTTTAGAATGCTTTTTAGAGTGTTCTTGAAACACAGTTTATACCGTATGTTGAAGAACTTAATGTAAGGAAAAACCTCTACATTATTTTTATATAGGATAAGAACATATGGTTATTATATTGTATGTTGACACGAATGTATGTGAAAAGAACCCTATGTAACTATCAAACCATAAGTTTGACATATGAAAAACGTATGGATGAAGAACCCTACATAATTATGGAACCTGATGATTTAGAATCAAGAATATGTATAACCAACCATACTTTTGTAATGAACCTTACATTATGAAAAAAATGTATGGACCACATACCTTACATTCGAATGTAAAAAAGTATGGATCATCAACCATATTTTTGGGGTCAAACTTATATTAGGATTTTTTATTCCCTTATAAAAATAACCCTACGTTTGACTTCATCAAACGTTGGAGAATTCAATTTGTGACATTATCAATGATTTTGTCCAACAATACTAAATGAACTATCAGGCTGATTTGAAGCTAAATTAAATTCTAGATTTAAAGGTAATATTTGACTGATTTGAGGCCTATTCTATTTTTTTGAAAGTATAAATTTAAGAGGATTAATTCTTGACTATTATTAAAGGAAGTTAAGATTGTTCTATTTTAAATTTGAATTATCACAGTCTTTTAGGCGATAATTTTGGATCATGATTTATTATGCATGAGATCATATTCATTATATAAATATATCCATATAATTTACAATATATATACACACACATCTACATATATAAGAAAGAACCTACAAATAAAAATAATTATTTTTTTTGAAGATCTTTTTCAGATCTATTGCGAGGAAAACGTTCAGAATATATTTTCTAAATAAGAAGCGAAAAGTTGAAGATTTACTTAATAAACATTAATGATATATTGTAATTATATAGATTATTTATTAATGAGAATAGTACAAGATATGTTTCAATTAAATCATTTCATAATTTTACTTTTTGGATGAAATGTGATTCTAAAGACAATGATACATCTATCTTAAGTTGTTCTCTGTTACAACTATAAAGAACAATCATAAGAATTTATGGAAAATAGTATTTTCTTGGAGTACTAGATTATCAATCTATGATTTGTTTGTACAATTAAAAGGTAGATAACCAGAAGGATATTTTATAAGCCTTACTTTTTAAAGGTGTCAAATTCCTATACTAAGTCGTGTATAGTCCTATGATTAGAGGACTGAATAGTGTAAAATCACCATGATAATGGTGAAGAGAGTTTGTCGAGTATACTAGGGTTTTTTTGTTCCATGAATAACTATATATCTTAATGTATTATTCTCTAATTAATTCCCCTACTTAAACTATATATAAATGAGTTAATATAAACAATCTATTTTGTTCAATTTTCTTGAGATGTTTTTAAAGTAACAATTCACCCAGCTCTTGTGGTTATCTCATATATTCTGACCTAATATGTAGTTTACCTGTTTGCTTATACATAGGTCATGTGATAGTACATGTACTTGTGTCTTCTAATGGCTAATCCAAATCATGTGCCATGGTCAATAGTTTAAGGAATTATAAAACGTGTAAGCCAGATACATAGTATGTAGTCCCAAAAGAGCATCATACCTAAATAAGAAGAGCTACATGACATGTTTCAGTAAACTACGTACCATGTAGATGGTAATTGAAGTGAATAATTACCTTGAAAATCACTTAATTCTCCATGATTCATCAAAACACCCATTGATATAGCTAAAAGGGATCAACAACGACTTCAATGGGGGTCTAGAATCAAAGAATAATGAATAATGAATGGAATCGAGAAAAAAATCAAATTAGCATACCGTGATATTGAAACTCCAAGGCTTATATCAATGAAATGCTCTCAGATCATTCTAGTTATCATTATGATTATTATTTATGACAAAAGAACTGGGATCAATGTCACTTTGTATATATGATTCATTGGAAGATCGTTATTCATAATGGGGGTAGATAATGAAGTGGCACACACCTATTATTTTTGGGCACCCAATGTGAGGGAGGAGGGGTTAGGCTATCTTTTGGTAATTTAATAAATTAAATTTTCGATTACTTCATTATTCCTCCATAACTAGATCTTTATACTCACTTTAATCCAAAACTCTCATTGCGGACAATTCTATTTGGTGGTTAGGGAAAACACGGCGTTCCAGACTCATCCATGGTAGTAGAAAGATATTTCCCGACAAAAAAATGAGATTTTTCAACATTTAATTTGAAACCTAGCATGCACATAAAAAATATATTTAATATGTTGATAACGATGCACCATGTATCCCCGGGCCCCAGCATCCCATGTTAACAAAACACCTAGCCCCAGAGATATTCTTGGGAATATTCCTAATTCTTTCAGGTCAAAAACCAAGCCAATACTCATTCCATCTAATTTTGAATAGATTCTATTAGCCCAGTTTATGATGTTGGATTACCAAAATGGAATTATGAAGTATTAAACATATATTTTCAAATTGAAATTTCAAATTTTGAGGAAGAAATCTAATATTGTATGAAAGAATGTAATACCCCCAAATTTTATGGTAGACACTTTTTAATATAAATCTTTTTGAAAGCCTATGTTGCACACAACATCATTTTAAAATGATCATGTTGATATTATTATATAAATATCACCATTATAACCTAGCAGTTAAAATTTGGATAATTCAGAGTATTTAATGAATTATCAAAATATTGTTCACACATGTACATTTTACATATAATTTAGTAAGTAATAAATTATATATAGAAGAACATGTTTTTTTGGAAATCAATTTATTTGTTCAGAAGTATATTTTCGTCCAATAAATAGACATTAAAATTATCTTGCAATATATTAATGAAATATATATATATATATATATATATATATGTAATATTCAATAAATTTTTTAATATTCATTCATTTTGTTTTCTAGACATTATATGAGAAAAATATCCAGTTCTACGCATAAACATATTATTTTTCTAAAAATACAGGTTTCCACCTTTTATAGAGAAAATATATTAAATATAGTTTTAGAAATTTTAAATTTAATTGTTAATTAAAAAAATTATTTGAAATTTGAATATAAACATTAACTTTGATTGAATTTCTGTAATTTTTCAGATACGTTTCATGTTTTGGGGAATAGTGGAAATTCTACATTTTAATTGAACACTTATTTTTCATAAAATTTATTTTCAATGTTAAATTATATAATTTAATGGTTTTAATGTATAATTACATCTTTTTTATTCAGTTAATCCAATTTATATCATCTTATTTAATATTTATATTTAATATGCATATAAAAACTTTTCAAACTTTTCTACTTTTTTCATTAAAAACACTTTTTCTTGATAGATCAATGATATAAATATTTTATTTATTACAGAAAATTATGATTTTTCAACTATTAAAAGTAGATTAATTATTATTAATAAAACTTTTCAAATTTATGAAATATGTTACTTTTATTTTTTGATATTATGAATAGTAACTTTAGTTATATTTTTTATTACCACGGTTAAGTGTAAGTAGTATAAATAAAGGTATAAATAATATTGTAAATATTATTAATTTTTTCTAAAATAGTTCCTAATATTATTAGATTAGTATTATTATTATATATTTATTAAAGGATCTATTATGAGAATATTTATGGACTTTTAGATTAGAATATAATCTTTATAATATTATATTCAAAGGATATACAATTTTTTTACTAATGTTTTTAAAAGTAAAATATTTTTTATTTGGGGTTATATAGTGGATCTATTAGACATTAAATATTCATATGAATGTTAAATGGATTTTATTCGACATTATAATTTATTCTAAATTTTTTAACAAGAAAATATTTATATAATCTCTTTTAAAATGATTATGTAATAATCGTTAAATTTTAAAAAATATCAGATAAATATTATTATCAATATTACAAAAAAATGTAATTTTAGATAATTACTGTAATCTGTGAATTTTATAAAATACATTGAAATATTATGTGTATTTGATAACTGTCTTTCTACGTTAAGTAGTAGTTATAACATTTTTAAAATTTCATGTAATTAATAGTGTCAAAATTATCATTAATGATATGTTAAAAAAAAAATATATTATTAAATGATATAAAATTTATAAACATATAAAAATCGGAAAAATAATTGGTATAAGCCAGAACACTTCATAAATGGTAAATTTTTTATTTATTTGTCAATTTTTAGTAACTATATTAACCCATAATTAATAAGCATCCATGTTCTAAATTTAAGAGTAAAAAAGATAACTAAGGGTTAATGACAATATATATGGGTAATAATGTGACATATACATATTTAAAAATTATTTTTAAAATAAAAATAGAACCATAATCATCATTTAATATAAATAAGTCACATTGGATACATTTCTAATATAAGATAATAATATATTACATTAATATTTTTTGCGTGTCTAGATGACCATACACCTCAATTATATGTAATATTAAATAAAATTATTAATATTCATTCATTCTGTTTTCTAGACATTATATGAGAAAAATATCCAGTTCTACGCATAATCATATTATTTTTCTAAAAATATAGGTTTCCACCTTTTATAGTGAAAATATATTAAATATAGTTTTAGAAATTTTGAATTTAATTGTTAATTAAAAAAATTATTTGAAATTTGAATATAAACATTAACTTTGATTGAATTTGTGTAATTCTTCAGATATGTTTCATATTTTGGGGAATAGTGGAAATTCTACATTTTAATTGAACACTTATTTTTCATAAAATTTATTTTCAATGTTAAATTATATATTTTAATGGTTTTAATGTATAATTACATCTTTTTTATTCAGTTAATCCAATTTGTATCATCTTATTTAATTTTTATATTTAATATGCATATAAAAACTTTTCAAACTATTCTACTTTTTTCATTAAAAACACTTTTTCTTGATAGATCAATGATATAAATATTTAATTTATTGTAGAAAATTATGATTGTTGAACTATTAAAAGTAGATTAATTATTATTAATAATTTTTTTCAAATTTATGAAATATGTAACTTTTATTTTTTGACATTATGAATAGTAACTTTAGTTATATTTTTTATTACCTTGGTTAAGTGTAAGTAGTATAAATAAAGGTGTAAATATTATTGTAAATATTATTAATTTTTTCTAAAATAGTTCCTAATATTATTCGATCAGTATTATTTTTATATATGTTTTAAAGGATCTATTATGAGACTATTTATGGACTTTTGGATTAGAATATAATCATTATAATATTATATTCAAAGGATATACAATTTTTTTACTAACGTTTTTTAAAAGTAAAATATTTTTAATTTGTGGTTATATAGTGGATCTATTAGACATTAAATATTCATTTTAATGTTAAAGGATTTTATTCAACATTATAATTTATTCTAGATTTTTTTTGCAAGAAAATATTTATATAATCTCTTTTAAAATGATTATGTAATAATCGTTTAATTTTAAAAAATATCAGATAAATATTATTATCAATATTACAAAAAATGTAATTTTATATAATTACTGTAATCCATGAATTTTATAAAATACATTTAAATATTATGGATATTTTATAATTGTCTTTCTAAGATACGTAGTAGTTATAACATTTTTAAAATTTCATGTAATTAATAGTGTCAAAATTATCATTAATGATATGTTAAAAAATAATATATTATTAAATGATATAAAATTTATAAACATATAGAAATCAGAAAAATAATTGGTATAAGCCAGAACATTTCATAAATGGTAAATTTTTTATTTATTTGTCAATTTTTAGTAACTATATTAAACCATATTTAATAATCTTCCATGTTGTAAATTTAAGAGTTAAAAAGATAAATAAGGGTTAATGACAATATATATGGGTAATAATGTGATATATAAATATTGAAAAATTATTTTTAGAATTAAAATAAAACCATAATCATCATTTAATATAAATAAGTCACATTGGATACATTTCTAATATAAGATAACAATATATTACTTTAATATTTTTTGTGTGTCTAGAAGACCCTTCACCTCAATTATAAAAGGGAACCACCACCCTAACTTCCTTACACTACATTGATCCCTCTATATAATTAATACCCAACCAATTTATTCATTGAACATACCTATAACACTCTATTGTTCATACATAAGTGTATTAATCCATCTAAATATGTTCTTTAGTTCAAATAAAAATAAGACACACAATGAAGATGTAAGGTTAATTAGTGAACAATTCTAATTTATTTCATCTTTCATCCCATTGTTTTTTTGTTTTATTATTTTATATTAGCATTATTATATTAAATATACTGATATTTTTATTATAATATGGTATCAAAATACACTCACACACACATACATGGATTGGGAATCACAATCATTCATTTTTTATACGTTGATGTATAGCCTCACAGAATAATGATGTTCGTTATTCCATTAATACTATTTATGGTCAGTAATAATGATGGGATTTCTATTTTCATATAACATATATTATTATTATGATATATTTATTGAAATATAATTTTTATTTGACACTTTCCTTAATTTTATCAATTTGTATAAATATGATTACTTCATTTTTTGGAAATGTGGACCACCACATCCTCAAAGAGATTTGATTCATTAACTCTATACATAGAATGCATAAAAATTATTTTATTAAACCTATTTGAAATATATGATATTAATAAGACAATATAATTAAAATATAAATATACCTAAATATAAATTACTTTACATTCTTGTAATATGGTAATGAAATGATTGCAATGATCATGGGTACGTACAACCTATCATCTCTTTGACGAGTTACTTTAACCTCCTCTATCCAAAAAATATTTGTATACAATAAATTATTATATAATGAAAATATATAATAATTACATCAATTTTAATATCTTTTATACTATTAAATCATGATATATATAAGAATAACGAGTGTAATAAGTCAAAAAATTCTAAAAAAGAAATGCAATTAACACAGAAAACAACGAAAATGATAAAAGATTATAAAAAAATGTTACTAAAATCTTATATGATATTATGAATATGATTACCATTATCATATATGTTAATAAAATAACTAAAATAACTATACATGAGGTAATAGAATAAAAACTCGAGAGGAAACATAAGGTATGGAATTTTTTCATCTCACTTTTACTTCAGTGAGATATAATCATTATTATCAACTTATTTCTTATGTGTAGTGTATGTATAATAACCAATGATATATCATATAATAAATCAAAATTTATTAATTTTATTCAAATTTTTCAATGTGATATGTGACACTTTAATTTTAATAAGTTTTTAAAATTGATTATTCTATATATGATGAATGCTTTCAACATTAATGAAATTGGTTGGGATCAATTTATAGTAATCCCCTCAATGTTTTGCTAGTCTCATTAGATGAATCAGTTGTCCAAATTAGATGTGTTTATACATTGTATGATAACCCATTTTGTGAATGGTCTTATTGAGAAAGGTCAGATGTACCTGTGGAATATATAATAATTAAAAATTTAATCTCTTAATAATTCAAATATTATTATTATAATAATCAATTATATTATTTCATTTTAATTATCTATTGATGAAATTCGTTCTTAATTAATTTATTAAATGACATGTGTTATAGTAATATAGAAATCCATTTGGGTTTTTTAATATCAAGTTATTTTAGAGTCACGTCTTCTTATTTATTTTCCATTCTATGCTTATTATGCTAGGTGATTTATTATTTATTCCACTAAATTATGCATTACTGATAATTTGGGATCAAACATATTTTTTTTCCTTAAATAGTAATCCAAGAAATGTACTAGTAATAATATTCATGGATACACTCTATCTAATTAATATAAATTTGAAATAAAAATATTATTCTTTAATTAGTGTATTAATTAGTGTTATAATACACTTATATGTTCTGTATTACCAACAATATTAAACTGAAATTCGTTTTGGATGCGATTTAAATATATATTTACCAATGATATATTATAATATACATAGTGATTAATTTATGTTTCATAGAAAACCATATTGAATACCATTACCAAATCAAGGATATTGAATAGAATAATTCATGACTTGAAAGAAGATAAAATAATGGTATGATATAAAAAAACTACCTTGTTCATTTATTAAGTGAGTCATGGTTAAAAATCTAAAATCATTGATCTTACAGAATTTATTATTTAATATAGACAATCTAAAAAATAAATGATATTTTGACATAATTCCTTTATAATTATGGTAATATTAAAAAAAATTATAAAAGATTTAATTATATTGATCTATAAATTAAATTAAACTAATGTGTTAACAGGTCAAAATTAATTCATTTGGTAGTATGCAAACCATATATAGAGATCATGGTTCACTACCTAAATTATTTTCGATGGAAATGGATTCATGAAAAAGAAAACCATTGTAGAGAACAGAAAGTTTTATGTGATAAATAATAAATGAATTGAATATGTGAACACATGTAAATATAGAGGAAAATATAAAGTAATAATAATAGAATTCATATATAAATTTAAACATTTCATGGAATAAATATTTCAATGATGTATAATTATAACCTAGTAACTTAAAATTGTTGTAAGAAACCCCTTACCACTTTGAAAATTCAATTCAAATCACGTTCGATGAATTACTGTTAATTTTAACGTAATATAAAATGAATTATGTACTATTCAAGTTATAATATGTAAATTATAAATTTTATACACCTTATGATATATATTAATTTAATATCATTAGAATTTTCAACATTAAGGGAAAATTGTTACGAAATCCCTTACCTCGAGTCTAGACATTCTATGTGTGGCCTTTAAATCAACTATAATTATATCAATATTTATTTAATTAGTAATTTTTTCCATGTTTATTAGTTTATACCTAAAAAATAAATTTCATTTATTTTAAGGTCCTATGTAGTTAATTGCTAAATTCTATCGACATTAACTATTTTTGGGAAATTTGGTTCATAATTGAAAAATAACATTGGTAGAAAGAATATAGTCAAATTGGTATTTATTTCATACTCTATAGAATAATAATCATTTAACATTATTACATTCACACATTAATGCAAAACCATCAATGAAATTTGATCATGAATAATGAATTATACTACAATATATTGATGATAGTCCATACATATGAATGAGTAATGTTTCTAATACATTTAGAAGATGAACTAAAGAAGGTAATTATTAATTTACCATAAAATAATTAATATTATATCATTAATGTCCTATTTTATTATTAAATACACTTATATATAACATTAATAATGATTAAATGGTGAACACATTCACAAAAAGTCATTGAGATTGGAGTTTACACATACACACTTAAAACATTATCATTTTTCAATAGATAGAAAGGAATGATATTAAATGATATATAATATATAATGTGTTATAATTATATCATTTTTATGATTTATATTAACTTAATCCAACATAAAATGTATCATTATGTGTTGGTTATAAAAAAATAATCACATAGATTTATGAAAACGATTTTACCATAATAAAAATTACATTTTTGTATAATTAATATACATATGTTTCGATTTCATCATATTAATTATTATTTGATTATAGTAAAATAATAAATAAACTTGGAATAGGTCTGTTAGGACTTATGCATTCATATTTGATAATTACATTAACATTGACATTATGTAATATCATGTATATTTTAAATTATTCTTTCCTCATACCTTTTGTTTATATTATAATAGAAAATAGAAACAATATATCATTAATAATGAAGAGGTATTTATAGATTATAATGGAAAATGTTACCAATCATATTTTACCAATATATGACAATTGTGAATATTACCATTCAAAAAAATACAATTAGTAATATTTTTAACATTATAATTAGTGTTTTTTAGTAGTTATGTAAAAGGATTTGTTAATTTGGAAAGAAGATGTGATGAAGTCAACCAATAGGGACATGTCGTATGAATCACATTGTTCATAACATTGGGGGAGTTTGACTCAAGTGTGTTTGTAGTTGACCAAGCACAATATGAGAAAAAAAATTTAATATAAAATGATATATATTATGGGAGAATTTCATATTAGAGTAAATTACAACATGATCGATTTATATTGATCCACCCCATGAATCCATATCAAAAAAACAACTTATCCTTAGGTCATACATGGGTGTTCAATGGGGAAAATATCGATGTATTAGTAACAAAATTTTTTATTCATTTATATAATAAAATTAATATTCATTAAATTATATCTTAAGAAGAGTATTTAATAATAATATATATTTATAAATGAGTTAAAATATGATAAATTCATTTTTAGAAAAAAAAATTTCTTTTACAAAATAAATATTTTGTATAATAATAAAAGAAGTATAAAAAATATTTATTTTAATGAAATATTATGGTAAAATTCTATTGTTTAAATATTAATTAATATATAATTTTATTATTTCTTAGTATCACCTTGTGTTTGAGAAAGTGGATTATTCTATACAGACATCTATATTGTTTATAAATAAGTATTTAAAAATTTAGAAGTTATAATTATCATATTTAGATATTTATTATGATAAAATAATTTTTATAATATTAAAATTTAAATTATGACAGTGTGATATTATACGTTGTTTCATAAATAAATTATTTTTATATGAATATGGAAAATACATTTTTCAGTCTTTAGTATGATTGATGAGTTAATAATTAATTCATAATTATTTAATAATTAATCAACCACAACCTACGATATAAAATAAGTTATTTTGTTAATATATTTTATTCTGATATAATTTGTCCAATTACCAAAATAGTTAGTTAGTTTCCAATGTTTAAAATGGAAACTATGACATTAAATAAATTAAATTTTCAATATTTATTTTTTTAGAAAACATAAGTAAAATGAAATGATTATCGGTGCATGTAGTTCAAAATAAGATAAAATACGTCCATTTTTTAACAACCATCGTAAAAATATATCTGTAAAAATATGATTTTCATTTTTGATAGCCCAACTATTAAAGGCTTATATTTGAAAATTACTAATCAAATCCTCCACTTTTTTTATAAATAGTACTATTTTATCTATTTTCATTCACTCCTAATCCATCAACCATGATGTTCTGGGGGGTTTAACTCCCAATGAGTCCCCCATTGTAAACATAAGCCCCCCGGTTCCATTCATAATGATACATATGTAGCTCTTAAAGGAAAGGGATTTGAATTTCCTTTATATTCAATCCAAGAACATATTTTCAGTATAAGTATGTTAAATTTTATGGAAACTATTTTCCTATTCAATTTATATCATAATCACAATAAAAAATTGTTTATTAATAATGGGTGACCCATGAAACCTGTCATTTTACCCATTTTTAAACCACCTTTTACATCATTCATGCATCCATTTTATATACATCACATTCAGATATGAATTTTATTTTCCATCCTTAATTTTTTCTTTATACTATAAGGATTAACATGAGTTCTTTCTTCTAATCATAATAAACTCTAATGTGATAATATGTGGTTTTATTGGGACCTAATTTCTTCACATCATAGTGAATTACTAGCAAAAGATCAGTAAGGATAATATTTTCCCTAATAGCTGGGTAGAAAAACTCTAAAATAAGTAATTTTACAATTAGATCAACATTATCCTATGGAATCATTGGAACCATGGAGTATTAACTAATTCCAATTATCAATGTATCACCATTTTCTCACCTCTAATTGGTCATGTTTCAATGAAACCAATAATGAAATTTTGAACCGTATGTTCTGTAACAACAACTTTGTATAATCTATATAGAGTTCATTCAATATCATTACATGGATCCATAATGAGGTCATTTCTAAAAAACCATTATTAATATAATATTTAAAGAGTCTATTCTCCTTGCACTAAAAAGAATGCTAAAGGATTTATACATTATGTGGGTTTCTGGTTCCTATGAAAGGCGAGGAATAAATCTTTCTATGATACAAGTCCATGTATTATAATAAGATTTTCCTTAATGAACAAGAATCTTCTGATTGATCTCAAATTGATCACTATGAATTGGAATGATTCTCCCTCATTATGGATTATACTTCATGTTACCACCTCACACTACAAGTATTCAATTATTTCTCAGGATTGATGGGTTGTCTATATTCCCTCATCCATAATAGAATGATAATAAATATAGATAGATAAAAATTCACGATTTTCGTGAGGGTGGGATTAAACAGCCAAAATCTAAATCATTCAATAATAAATTCATTATTGGGTTTTCTCAATAGTTTATACTCTATACTTGAGGATGTTTAGGCACTTCACTTGGTCCTCCTCCTTTTTTAGAAAAATGAAATCCAAATTTTAATGGTTGAAGTTGAATCCAATATCCATTAGGACATCCTCCTTAAATAATGTATTATACCATTAAAATGACATACATCGTCCAAAAATTCAATTTCTTCACTAAAAATGACATTGATTTTATTCATACCATGATAAATCGAAAAAATGTTCCATAAATCCTTGGTATCATGTCCCCCCCATTAGGGAATCATGTTATATACTGAATTATTGTCTATTTCCCACTAGAATGAGTCAATATTTTAATAGTAGATTCCTTTGGACTGAACTACATTATCACACCTCAAATATGGTAATCATTTTATAGTTTCCATGTAAATATACTAAAAAAATTTCTCATTAAAAATGAAAACAATAATTAATTTTTCATATCTTGTGTATAATATCTTTTTTATGACATTAATAATAAATCCATTATTTATTATCCATATGTTATATAAATGATGATTTATTTTTAACTTTGGGGATCACATTAAATTTTGACATAGGAAGGTCATGCCCTGGTAGTGCTCCAATGCATTGTGTAATGAATTTTATCTCTAGAGATTACATGTTTTATGACACATTGGTGAATAACCATGGTAATGATAATTTATGAAATCATGGAGAAAAACCATGGTAATATGATTATGAATATCTCATTAAAATGTTGAACCTACAATTCAATGTTATGATTCATGTTCAATTTATTATGATATGCATTGTGATTTTATGTTCATTCAGTATTTATATTCATCATATTCTAATTAATATTCCTCATTAACAAATGTTAAATGTTTCCGTCAATTTTCCCTTAATAAAACTCATGATAATCTTTATCCTTGATGTATACCCTATTTTATGATATATAGTAAATGTAAAATAGTATGAATCCATGAAGATTTCTTTTAAATGTATTACAACACTATTTTATATTTTCATGTATTGATTTTCTAATTTATTAAAAATTATATTTAAAAATATCCTCAATATTCATCCAAAGAATGTAATGATTATATAATAAAATTATATGATTATATAATTAATATGAAATGAAAATTTAGTTATTTTTTGTATTTATTAATTTAAAACATTAGTATCAACAAAAGAGAATACTCTTATTATTGGAATAAAATTTTGTATTTTTGTGAAAAATAATATATGTGGATTCTGATCAATGAAATATCTATATTTATAAGAACTCTTGGATGTGACTCTGGAAGATATGTATCTTGGGATAACACACAAAAACAATACATTGAGATATTCTAAATCGGGAACTTGTTAATAACAATGGGCCTTATTGAACTCCTGATTTACAATCGTTGATGATATTTTTGGTTAATTAAATTATTTTTATTAACCATTGTGACTTCTATATTGAAAATTTAATTATTATCAAGGAATTAATATTTTAATAATGAAATATTAGGAAATATTATTCCTTTAGAATTTTCATATTTTTAAAAGAAAAAAATTTATCAATAATGTTTTATTTATTTATAAAATTGTGTTAAAAAGGAAGAACTGTTAAATGGTTTCGATATTAAATGATGTGCAGATATCCATCAGATTATAGTCAGAATGGAAAACCCCTCAAGAATTGTGATTCAACTATCCTGTGTTTTGATTTATAATATAAATCATGTTTAGTTGCTTGATTCACATAAGAAGGTAAAAATTGTTTTTCATTCCATCATGAATCAACGACCACCTTCTTCCAGTGGATCCAATTACCCATTGCTTGCTTAACAATGGATTAGCTCTATAGAAAATATCATTTATGTTCAACATTGTATAGAGAAAAGATAACGTCACCCCTGAATGACTATGATTATTGGGGGAATCTAATAAGAGGTGGAAACTAATTAAATACACGATTCCATTAATGGAGATAGATGATATGGAGTTGAAGGAGTTTAGGAGATTCTTTTTCAGTAAATATTTCCCATTTTCTGTGTGAAAAAACAAGAGAAGAAATTTCTTGAGATAAAGGATTAAAACAATTAAATGGTGGGAAAGTATGAGGTGAAATTTAGAAGACATAGTCATTAAAACTTAAGTTTTTTATTGACCCTATGGGGAATAATGATAGATTTTTCAGTATAATAAGTCTCCATTTATAGTGGAATTTAGAAAATAATGAATATTAATGCTATGAGTATATAGTGTATAGCGAAATTAATATTGAAATAAAATTTTATAAAACATAGTGGTCACATATTCCAAATGAAAATATGATAAACATGGATCAAAATCAGGGGGAAACATTTAACATATATGAGGAGAAAAAAGGTAAACATTTCATACTACACAATTTTGGATGAATTAATCATCGAAGTACATGCTCTGAAGTGGAAAATGTTTCAGGTGTGGATGATTTGAAAATATAACTCGAAGCTATCGTGGATAAGTGAAGAATAAACTTATCATCACTCATGATAAAAGACGGTGATGTAGGCCCAACCTAATGTTCAATATTTTATTTGTGGAATTCTTGGGAACTATTTTATTTATAATATAAGTTCGACGATAATTTAGGTAAATCACCATTAAACTCATCATTTCCCAAGGTGTTATTTTCAATAATTTTATATCATGATACCTTAAGTAGAATATATAATTGATGTAGTTAAAGGTACTATTTTTCCCTTTTATATATATCATGTACATTTTTTGATTCTAGTTACAATCATTCATTTATTTCCAACTAGTTTAAAAATAATATAGTATCAATCCCCAAATGGGAAGATGTTGGGTTACCGGTCCAGACACCAGTATGGAATATCTAAGAGTCAATAGTGAATATAAATTTTAGTATTGACATTTACAAAATTAATACCATTATAAATATTGTAGTAATACCCATGGTGGTATTTGAAAATATTATAGGTATATATTAGCAGTCAATGTTTAATGATAATATCAACTATAGAAGAATGTAATTCTCCATAGACTTCAATTGGAAATCCAAAATTATTTTAAAAGGAGATATATCACATAGAAATAATTTATAGAAGAACCAAATTAGCAATATTAATATAAATGATCAGTTGAGTAGAGTAAGGAAACGAAAGAACAAAAATAGAAATTTTCCCCATTATTAAGGAATACATTGAAATATTTCATGAAGAGTGACCATGAATGATCCATGAAATATATGTAATGTTATATATTGAACTCATGCTTGGATGCAAGAAAATATCAATGACCCTATATAGAATAAAAAATGTCCAGCAAGAGGAATTAAAGAATCAACAATATGACAGTTTTGAGATGGGATGCTTATCCTTAGGTACATTGGTCTCTATTAAACCCTTAATTGCAAAGAAGAAGTAACATATATCCTTGAACATATACCAAATCCAGCTCAAGTTCAGGATGAGTTGTTTGTATCTCTATTTAGTATGTACAAACCAAATCCCCCACATGTACTGAATCCAGATGCTATAGAACTCGATAATGAAATATATTATGATGAGAAACCGGTTCAGATCATGGGCCACAATGAAAATGTTCTACCCAATAGCACTACCCACATGGTCAATGTAATTTGGAAGAAATTTTTTTTAGATGATATGTGGAAACACAAAGATATGATTAGACTATAGTACCGTTACAATTTTCAAACTAAGATAATGATATAAAATTTTGGGGAAATAATATCTTAAGGTGGAAAACTATAATGAAATAAATTTTTTAAATGATTTTTGGTTCATTGAAAATTTTATTTTATATTATATAATACACAAAAAAACATATCTTGTTAATAATAATATTATATTTATAGTATCTATGAGGAAATTTGACAATAAATAATTTATCATTATATAACTTTTAGTCAATATAAACTCTGGAAACTATACTCCTAGTAATAAATTTAACAATATAATTATTGTCTATAAGTTGTAATGATAAATTTCATTGAATGCATAAAGGAGAACCAATGAACAAAACCATTTAAAACATGAAATTTGAAGCACATTATTCCAAGAATTAGATTGTGTAGCTTCTTTTGGGTTTTCCCTCGACCAAGACTAGGATGAGCTTCAATGAGTTAATCTAAAAAGAAATCAAAACTGGAAGAAGTTCATGAAAGGGAAAAATTCAACTCGTTCGATGTTAGTTGAGACAACCCCTGAATCTATCACCATAAAACACCTTAATTTAGTTCAAAAATGTGTGTTATAAGGTTTACATGTATAAGACATAGTTAAATAATGTTTAATTCCTTTGTTTTAATTAATATTTTTTATATTAATTCTATTTTTATAATTTTTTTTCATAAAAAATATATTTTTATTTGTTATGTATTTTGATAAATTTGTTTCTCAATCACATATTGTAATTTCAAAAAATACATATATAATATTATAATAAACTATGGTATTCTAACTAATATTTATTATACTTAAATAATATATTTAAAACATTTTTATTTACATGTAAATTAAAAAATAGTTTAATTATTTCATGATAAATTTTCTGTGTCCGAAATTTAAATATTCCTTAAAACATCTAATTTTTTAATATAAATAATAATTAATATATTTAAAAGATAAAATTATATAATTTATAGAATTAATATCATAAAATTAAAATCATTTTTGAAATCATCACATCATAATTTTGTAATGGTGATTTTATTACTAATTTCAAAAAAAATTCACACAAATAGTTAAAATACTTTTTCGGTTTTCATTATGTTTAGTGATTTTATTATTATTTCATAATGATTTTATATTTTATTTAAAAAAATATAAAACCAATATTATGTTATTTTAATATTATATAGTATTTTAATATATTTTAAATAATTTTCAGTCCTATGTGTTACATTCCAATGTCTATAATGCAATCTTTGACAATAAACACATTAATTTGTGGAAACGTTAATTTTACATGAAAAAAGAAGTAATAAAAAATATTTCTTTTTCATGTGGGTTAAAATAACATATAAAAATTTCAAATTTAAAAAAGCATTGGCAAATATCTTGGTAAAACAAATATTTATTCCTTTTTCAAAACATCAATTTCTAGGGCCTATATTTTGATATTATTAGACAAATCCACCACTTTTGTAAAAATTACCAATCCCATAACATTTAAAAATAACTACCAATAAATCATCTATTATTTTATAGTAGTTTTATCTCCAATTTAGTCCACCAATGATTCCTCAGTTCCCCATAATTCCATTCCAGTGTACAAGGAGTAACTCTTCTAGGTAAAGGAATTATCCTTCTATTCACATCAATCCAATAACCTTTTTTGGTATATGTATTATAAATGTTATCGATACTATTTGTATTACCCTTTTCATCATAATAATACTCTATAACTGTGTTTCATTAATGGGATAGCGTTTTCCCATCTCATTTCCCCAATTTTAAACATTTTTTTATATTTTTTTTGCTGTTGAATTTACTTCTGAAATATATCTATTCTCCACAGGAATTTTTTTTATTTTAATTTTTTTGATAGCCTATCCAGTTTATTTTCTATATAGTATTCAACTAGAAAAAAAATAATTTATTTTATTGGGGTACAGACACGTACTAATCCCAAACTCCCTATGGGTGGTCAAAATGATGTAATGAAAATGCCTTTAAGATATTTTATATACCAAGACATTGCTAAGAATCCCCATTTTCATTCACCACGAAAGATTTAGAAAATAATGTATTATGATATATATACCTCAAATAATATAAATACCTAAAAGGGGATTTCTCTTATATCAATTCAATTCATTGGGTAATGAATTTTATCTCTAGAGATGAAATGTTTTTCAATTCCTTGCTGAATAACATTGTAATTTTAATTATGATACAGTGGTTAAAAACAACAGTGATAAGATTATGAATGTCTCATTTTAATTTTTTATCCATAATTCTATGATATATTTCATTTTAATGTTACTATTATGTTCTTCATCATATTTTTTAAATCTTTATTTAATTTCATAGTGTTTTTATTGATATTCCTCACAATCAAATGATAAAAGTTTCCCTTATTTATTCCCTTATTGGGCCTCATGCTCATCTCATTTATTTAGTTATTTCCCTATGTTATCAGATATTGTAAATATAAAATAAGATGAACCAATTTATAATCATATCATCACTTTAAAATAATTTTATATCTTTTCATGTATTATGACCTAGATTTATATGAAACTAAAGAATAAAAGATTTTATGTTTTGTTATATATAATTAATATAATATTTAATAATATTATGGAATTCAAAACTATAAGCCTCATAGGTTTGTAATTTTATAGTGACTAATACCACAATGATGAGGGGTGTGAAATTGGGTAGTGATTTTGGCATTGAATTTCCAATAACCTTTTTTAAAAATATATGAAGAAGATCGTAGAGGAGAATCCAATTTATAAGTGATGAGATGGGAAATCATGGAATAACATAATGTATTTAATGAATATAAATTTATTTTAATTAAAAAAAGGATCAAAATTTTGGAATTTTATGTTTAAATTTAAAATGAGATATATATTCTCATCAAATAAAATTATTGAATGTTTAGATAATGTTTTTACCCTAATATATTAACACTAACCCCATTTAATAATTTTGAGTACTACCATTATATCAATTTTTTACTCTATAGTAGTCTCCAATGTTATTAAAAAATTACATATGAAGCATAAATTGTCTATAGATAATATCTAAATACATATCCAATTAAATTATCTATATAATTGTTATTTATTCTAGGAAAATTAATTAAATAATTTTCTATTATAAAATAAAATTAATGTAAATTTTTGGAATAATAATTATATTTGACATTAAATACCTTCATTTAGAAAATGAAATAGAATATAAAATTTTTACATAGTAATAATATGTAATAAATATATATATTTCATGGGAAACTACAACTCGCCTAAATAATATTCCATTTTTAATTATTTTGAAAATTTTATTTCACTTTTCTACTACATTCACAAGAACTGTGTTAGGACTATATATATAATTAATGTAATTTTACCATTAATTAATAATGAAAATAATATAACATAATAAATCAAAATAATAAAATTTTCATATTAAAATGTATAAATAAATAAAACTTCTTTTTTTAAATATAAATAAATTTTATATTTATTAATAACAAGAGTTTTGAATTTTATTTCTTTTATATATTTAAAAATAAATTATGGTTATTATTAAAGGAATGTGGAAATAAGTTCTCATATATTATTTAATATGATGATAAAGATCTTGATAAATTTATAAAATAACACAATGATAAGTTGTAGTAAATTTTTAGGCCCTATCACAAAATGTTTAACATTAATTATCAAATTACACTTAATGAGGTGACAAATATTTACTATAGTCACTCTTCATAATGAAAAAATAATAATAGGGATCTATTTAAAAAATTTGGAGCTCATGATAAAATATGCGTAATCAAATTTAAAATTTTAATTCCTAGACGTGGATGAAATCAATTTTATATAAAAAATAAAAACTAGGAAAATAGGTTTTCATAAAATTATCATTTAATCCCAAAAATGAATATATACCAAAATATGGGACAATGATGATTCCAATGTAAATATTGAAATTTTAAATAAATAATATTGAGTTTTTTTACATTAATATGAAATGAGAAATTTAAATTACCTTATTCAATGAACATAAATAATTTTTTTAATTAAATCATTGTTTTCACTATTCACAATCAGATTAATTTGATTGGAAAAATAACAAAAAATATCACAATAAAGGAATTTTTTTATATTTTCACTTTAAAATGAAGAATATTTTTTCAAATTCAGATACTAAAATTTAGAATTTATTCATTAAAATATAAATATATAATATATGAAAAGAAATTTAAAAATAATAAAACTATTTCAATTTTGAGTAAGAATTACTAAATATTATTATAATGAATATCATAATTTAAAAAATATAATTAATATTAATATCAAATGAAACTAATTTTCTATTAACATTATCTAGGGTGTTATAATTATATTCACATTGGCATCCCATGAAATTTCTTTTTATATTCCAGGGTCCATTATTATCCATTTACGGGGGAATGTATCATCCAGATGACATAATTAAATATGTTCTGGGAGAATTGATGGTGCTCAACCATATTTTATGATGTTGATCACAACCTCCAACTTTTCATATGGATCATATGACATGTAGGAAGTGTGAAGAATAAATTTTTCTAAGGTTTCATATTAAATACATTCCACAAATCAATTTATAGAGAAACAAATCACACAAGCTCAAAAAAAATTTCAACATTGAAATGATATTTTTATTAATAAAAATGATTTAATATTTTTTATTTCTATTAATAAATTGAAAATTAATATAAATTATTATTTTAATCGATTATATTCAATAATTTATAGTATAAAATTCCCTCTATTTTAATTGATTTAATTTTAATTTGGATGGAAATGATGAAATCTGAAATTAAAATAGAGATATTGAGTTCCCATATTTCATGAATGAAATTATTTTTATTGATTGATGGTAACTATAATGTGTTTTTTACATGAATGGTTGATTTATGTTGAGCATAATCATTTGAGCATTATTGATAATGTTCATAATTTCAATGGTTTTAAGTATAATTTCATATTTAATTTATTTCTGTCAATAAAAATTTAAATTCAATATATGATGAATATTTAGTTTTAGGTGATTAAAATGGTGTTAAATTATAAAATATTTTAGAGTAAGAACATCAAAACCTTACATTATATATTTCAATTTTTATTTTGAAACACCAATTTTTATGTTAGAGAGTATTACTAAATTTTATTGAATAAGAAATGAATAAATTACCCTTTTTCATTAAACATTAAATATTTCATTTTTTGTATTAAAATATAGGTGAGTCATTTAATATTATTATTAATTATCATTAACTATTTATTTAGTTTTTATTTACATATTTTCAAATGAAATATTCATGTTTCAATCCACATTAATGTTATAAATATTATAGGTTATATTTTGATGTTCTCTAGTATTATATGTTATTTTTATATATAGATCAATAAATAAATTTATAAAATAATTTTAGTATGTATAGTTTAATACTAATTTAAATGATATAAAATCTAAAACATTGTTAAAAATAAAATTACATTCATGATAAAACACATGTCACATCACATTGAACATTTTTGTTTAATCATTTTTTATTCTTAAAATAATAATTTTATATATTTTACGGTTATTAATGTTATTTTTAAAAATTTGTAGGGAAATACAATGTTTTATCATTGTTCTATATTTTTTATTTTTTTATGTATGTAAATTGTATGTTATCTTTATAATATATTTTAATAAATTTTCAATGAAATTCGAATTAATTATTATTTTTTTATAATGAAAGGTATATTATATGTATTAGGGTTGATATAATGATCTAGATAAATATATATGACAAAATTTTAAAAATAAAATTTGAAATAACGAAATTTCAAAATAATGAAAATAAAAAATATTATTTAAAAATATCTTTTAATAAATAATATATTTCCCCCAAAAAATGTAATATTTCTTTTTAAAATATTTTCTTTATTTTAGTCATCTTTTTCATGATTATTTGGTATATATATGTTTTATTGTTAATGACTAATTGTATTCATAGTAATTTTTTTTAAGGAATTACTATATTAATTTATATTAATATTAAAGATAATGTTGTTTCAGAACGAAATATGGTGAAGCTTATATAAATGATGTTGTATTGGGAATACATGGAATAAATTAAAATATTATAGTCTTCTTATGTGATATAAAAAGAAATTTACTACATACCTATAATTGAAATATCTCAATGACCATGTCTATTTAAGTAAGTTATTGTTTTTTTATATTTACCAAAAAATGGATATCTAATTATTTGATAATGAATAATTTTTTAATGAATTATAACCCACATTTTCTTGAATTGAAATGTTACTCATTCATGATTAATTAATCTACATACAGTTGAATATAATGATATTTTAATGGTCAATTCAACCTTTATTATTAAGTAAATTATTTTTCAAAAAAGAAATGTTTAAATTATTTAGATCATGAAATATTGTGATTTTGACATATAATATGATTTTGAAACAAATATTATGGGAGAATGTGTAATTATTTTTTGAAACGTTTCATAGATGGTAAATTTTCTAATTTTTGTGAAATGAAATATTTGTGGTGTACATTATTTTTATCTCAATTAAATATATTTATTTGTTATTTCATAATAAAAATATCTTAATTGGTATACATTCTATAAAATTATAGGATTAATGTTTAATTTTATACACACACAAATATATATATATATATATATATTTACTTTATAGTAACTTTTTATGAATAAGTATTCATAGTTTTATCCTCGTAAGAAAATATTTAAACAAAACCTATATTTCCATTAATTTAAAAATTGTATCTCAAAATATTATATATATATATATATATATATTTGATATATACATATAAAATTGGATAACTATTTGATCTATATGTAATTATATTAATACACTTAATTTTTCTTGCCCAAAGGGTATTGTATAGAAAAAAAAATTTCGCAAACATTAATTAATATATAATTATGTTTTCATTATATTGAATCCATGTGGAAACTTTTAACTAGTTCAGATAAAAATAAAAATAAATGAATTATAGAATTGATGTTTAGAAATAATTATATATAGTAATCATATGAATTAATAATCGAATTCAGTAAATATGATTATATATTTTGGAATGTTTTATACAATTGTACTAGTTACAGACAATATTATTAATAAAACCACTATAGATTATCACCCAAGTAGTGATATGAATATTATTATTCTTAGGTGCCCATAAAATTATCCCTTTCTATGACAAATACTAAAAATAATAAAATTTATTATATAAATAAATAACATAAGGTACCTTGGTTCTTTATAATAAAATATCCTCTATAAATAATATAATTATAAAAAAAACCATATTACCAAATGTAATTATAATAAAAATAGAAATAATACTTATGCACTTAATCCTTAAATATCCAACTCCATTATAAGAAGTTTAATCAATGAATTGAAATCATTGAGATCCCATATAATAAAATTTTTGAATACCTTGTATATAAATATTGTTTCAGTTATGGTTAATTACCCATCACTTAGTACATTCATTAAACTAATATATTATTGAAACTTTAATATAGGAAACACTATCATTTCCATAAAAAATAATCTTAATAACAACAGTACCTCATTCCCCCAAAAGTTACACCACATGGATTTATCCCCATGGATTTATAAATATGAAATAATTTTTTAGAAAACCAATGCAAAAAATGAAAACTAAAATATATCATAAAATAAAAAAAGTAATTTGGGATGAGTTCTCTCAGAATACCCTTCTACATTTCTGGGAAAATAGTATCCTTCCCTTTTTTTTCATTTCACAATGTATAAAATAGAAAATGGATCTTCAATCCCTTATATTCTATCTATGAATCTTACCAATTATTATAATCTAAGTCATCATCACTATATTTTATTAAAAAAAATCACTACCACTCAATCAAAAGTATAATTTATCTCAAATATTTTCTTTCTTGGACAATTTTCCTTCAAAAACATAAAGGGAATTTTTTCTCTTCATTAGACCTCATAAATAATTAAAATGTTTTATGTTCTTCATCAATGGATTGGATTCTTATATGGATGTAATTATCCTCCGTCGTTGAATATGATCCAAAATAAATTGTATTCAATGAAATATAACCCATCTTGGAAATGTTATTATTGAATGAGTTGAATTTATAAGTAAAATTTTATTTTTGTGATTTATGAAATTGAATTGTTCATATAACAAAAATTAATATATTAATAAATAAATGTTTTTCTATGATTGATTTTTAATATATGATATTGATTTCATTTATATGAGGGGAATGTCAATAAAATGAAATATATTATTATTATAAATGTTAATGAAGTAAAATATATCTAAATAAAAAACCATATGCTGTATCATTAGTAAATTTTCTATTGGTTGCCTCTAGTTTTCCATGTCTAAATTATGATCTCTGTATAATAGTAATTGAAATTATTAAATTTTATTGTTAATATAAAATATATTATCATTGGTTTTATTGATATTTTCCCATTATAATTGAAAACAATATCATCTTTAGTGATTGGTGGAATCATAATTGTTTACAATTAGTTTTCCCCATGGTTTCAACTTTCATGTTCAGACAATATATACATATAATTAATTGAAATATTGTTCATAGTTTGTGGTATATTCATATAATATTTTTTACTAGAATAAAGGGAAATTTTATTATTTTAATTCTATTAATTAGTTATAATACCTTTAGAATGATCGAATTTCATGATTTATGAATTCCTTTCTAATAATTTATGACTTTATAATGTTATTCGCATTCATTCAATCCCATAATGTAATTCCACATCATTTCCTCCTATTATATACACCTATACAAAACCACTCGAAATATATTGTAGTTAATCCTTATATTTTAAAAGTACTCAGTAAGATAAATAATTTTTATATATATAATAAATGGATATTAAATATGAAATAATTATAATAATACTTATATTTTATTTAATCTGATCTTTTTTAGAAATATTGAAGTAAATTCCATGAAAATACAATTTTTTGAATATTTTATATATGTGAAAAAATGTGATTTATAGTGAAATAAAAATAAATTAAACTCATAGAAAAATATTTGAATATTAACATAAATCAATTACATAATTTTTTCCTTGAAAATACATTCATTGTATCTAGTTTTTATTATTTATGTGGGTATCATCAACAATAATATTAAATTCATAAATCAAATTAAATTTTCATTTCCAACAGAAATTTAATATTCCCTATATTAAATTTATCATTTTAAATTTTTTTATATAAACCCATGAACATGAATTTGCAAATTTTAAATACCATTTTTTCCCTGAAGGGACTGTTTTTTGGGCTTATGTACACTCGTATTAAGAAATTTCATCCCCAAAATTTCAATTCTATTTTTTTTATTTTAAATAATACTTTATATTTTTGATATAGTGATGATATTTTAGATTTACGTTCTTGATTAAAATATACATATGTATTGGTGAGGGGGTGAGAAATAGTTAGTTGGAAATTTTACAATTATTTTATTTTCTATGACTCTTTAGAATGATTTATCATTTATTTTAGATTTATTTTCGAATGATTAAAAAATTATGTTAAATTTATATTAAATGAGACATTAAAATTTACTTATAATTAACATAAATATTTTCATACTACTGTTTTAATAATAAACATTATTTATGGTTATGTTATATAAATTTTACTGTTGTTATTTTTTACAATTTATATTTACACATCTTCAATAAAAAAATTATTTTATTTTATAATTGGGTTGGCCTTTAGTCATACATAACTAAGATGATCTATATATTCTATGATTATTTATCTAATTATAATTAATGGTTTTTAATGAATACCAGGAAAATAATGAA
Organism: Viscum album; assembly: GCA_963277665.1. NCBI lineage: Eukaryota > Viridiplantae > Streptophyta > Magnoliopsida > Santalales > Viscaceae > Viscum > Viscum album. Next base: position 437,980,256 of record OY728161.1, read on the forward strand.
TCACATTCGAACATATGAAAACAAATACCATCATATTTCATTAATCATATTTTAAAAACAAATGTTTACTTAAATAGTATGATATTTAAGTTGACAATGATAATTTTAAAACATAATAAATAAATTTAATTACCTAATTATAAATATAATTTTTTATTAGCCTATTGTCAAATTTAAAATTAATAAAACAATTAAAAATAACTCATTAAATATTTTGTACAGTCAATAAAAAAACATTCATACTTAAAATTGTTGAAATATTTCATTTAAATTCAAAAACGATATAATGAATAATATTTTTTAAATAGACATTATAAATAAAAAAATTTCAACTAAATTAAAACACATTCAATTCAATAAAATTGAATTTTACCTTTCAATTGTTAAAAGAATAAAATTATCACAAATATTTGAATGACGTCAAAAAAATTTTAAATTCAATACCTATTTGAAAATAAGAGAATAAATTTGGAAAAAATATAATCATCTATGATTGACTAATATCGAAGAATTAATACATGAATATTAGAACAGACTCATAATTATATTCTGTAATCTTTTAACCATATTGTAGTGATACTAATTATATATTTCAACACTGATATTCATCATCAATATTGAATATAATAAAAATCATAAAATGGATATTCTTTCATAATTGTCAATGAAAACTCCTAGACTCATATTTTATTATCATATTAATGTTATCATTCTAAGGAAATCATTTTTATCACTATGAAATATCAAACATATGATTGAACTCATCTTATACACTTTTTCATTGCAGAAGGACACCACTTTATTCTATTATTCATATAATGTTAACGTTATTATGAAACATAAATTAGTTGAATAAACATTAATTATTTTAATTAAAATTTTAATAAAAAGTCTATCAACAATTTGTAGTATGTATGAGTATTTCAAAAAAAAATTAAAAATCTCAATGCCAATGAATCTATATTATTAATTCGGTGAAAAAGAACATTTTTACATCATAATAATGAATATATAAAATTTACTTAGTTATAGGTATTAGAAATAAAAATTAAATAACTAATATTGGAAGTATTTTATATGTACACAATAGTTGTATGAATTTTAATTGATAAATATAATTTTTTTTAATATAAAACTAGAATAAAAAATATATAGAATGATTCCTTTTCATTTATTAAAAATGGAAAAAATGAATGTTAATTAAAACACTATATGTCTATATTAAGTAGTAATTATTGGATTTTTTGACATGGAATTCATAATATTCAAATATTATAGTTATTGATACATAGAGCCATCAAATTTTCAGTACAAATGCTAACTAATAATATTTTATTTAAATAAATTTCATAGGCGTGTTAGGTAGAAATTATTTTTCCCTATATTTTATATAGAAAAATATATTATAAAAATTATTCGGTTTGTATATTGGAAATTCAATCATTAAAAAATACTCAATAAATATAATTGGTTTTCATTAATTAAATATGTATTATATAATTAAATTTTATACTAAACTATCCTAAAAAATAATCTCACATAATGAATTATAATTAAATTTTTATATTTTGATAAAAATTAAAAAAAAAATTTACTTATTAAGTAATAAAAAATATATTGAAAACATAAATATAAATTTAGAACATTAATATATATAATCACATATTATTTGGTGTTACAAGAAATTTAAAATAGATACATATTCTTAAAAAAATTATAAAATTTATAAAAATTAATTAATTAAATAAAAAATAAAAAGTATTTAACAATAATTTATATTTATTATATTTACAGGATGTATATAAGGGAAATGATCAGTATTAAATATTTATAAGTTTCTATATTTTTAATAATAGTCCATTTTAAAAATTAATAATTTATTGTAGCTTTCAATTTTTAATAAGAATATTGTTCTGATGTAACCCCATCCCTCCAAGGATGATGAAATGGTTCAGATACATCTGGAAACTAACCAAGAACATGGTAAGGATTGGTTACTAATAATAAGAGGTTTTATAAACATAAATATATATACATTTCGATAAACCATATAAAAAATTTATGTTATACACCATAGAAAAACAACATATCTAACAAACCTACCAAATGTATACTATAAAATGAAAGAAATCCTGAAATATATTCATTATTTTAAAAAAAAACATTAACATGTTCTTCAATAAAAAATAATTTCTATAGTAAAATATCATTTTAAATCGTATAATTTGACCATACACTGAACCCAAGGGTAAACATATCAACTCATTGAAATTTCCACATTAAAATTAATATCCTTAACAATCACCCAATGAAATCCCTAGATTTTGATCCCACATACTCTCTAGGAACAATGATATTCATTAAAATTGTCTATTATGTTGTATCTATTATTATATAAAATTTTTTTATCAAGAATGTGTATGTACAATCCCCCACTATCAAATCTGATATAACGATACATGATAATTATATGATAAAAAATGCAATGTAAATCTATATTAATTAATCACAATGTGTAATACCTTATAGAAATATATAAATAAGAATTTAAAATATATATTATTTGGGTAACTTATACCCAATCTCACTTTGATCACGAACACTCAACTGAAATATATCAAAATTATTCACACACAAAAATATACCAAGATAGAAAAACCCTTATATATTAAATAAACTCGCCATAAAATGATTCTATCAACATATATGTGGCCTATTATTTTACTAGGGATTTGATAAACAATAAATGATTATCACATAATTTATATATTTAATGGATTAAAATGAATGAAAAATCTTCAAACCTTATCGAGTGGTAAATAACATTATGTGGATTCTAATATCATTTATAGGGATGCCATTAGTATATCTTTCAATGACTAAAAAATAGAGAGAAAATTTAAATTTATTTTCTATAATAACACAATTAATTAGATATTGATAATGATAGTTAATGGTATTTAAATAATACCTATAATATTATTTTATATCATTCCTGAAGTGATATCGAGGATAAAATGACTATAAAATCATTTATAGTCATCCAAACACACATGTACACGAAAATAAATCACTAATAGAATCATATATAAGAAAATAGTAAATATGGTTAATTTATTAATATTGTTATACTTGTTCATAGTTTAAATACTATTTTAGTATTTCCTGGTAGTTAGTTAGCTCCGAAAATATGGTAATAACACTATTCTATAAATATTTATTTTCCAGAAACAAAGCTCTAAATAGAATATACACATATATTATGGTCTATGATGTTAATTTAACTATTATAATATACTAAATAAATGATATTTATTTATTTATTTATATCCAAATATCTAAATAATAATTTCATAGAGCATCAGTGTCACTAAATGTTCATAGTTACCATTATAATAATCAATAAAACATTCTAAAAATTTATTTATTATTGGATTACTTGTAGTAGAATGTTAAAAAATAAATATAAAAGTAAAATGGTTCTAAATAAAATATCATGAGGAACCCTAGTATTTAATATCTATATATTTCATTAAATCATGAAAAACAATGTAAAAATTTATCTAGTCAAAAATTATTTCGTACAAACTCCTCCTGATCTAAATCATCATATCATTGTTATTCACTAAAGTGTATGAAAAAAATTATACTGAAAAGATAATTCATTTTCAAACTGCTCTTGATAAAAAAAATTAACTGATTAAAATTTCCAATATTTAAATAAAATTTTATCAAATGGACATAATTTCATCAAAATTATAGTATTCAGGTAAAATCATGTATTATGAACAATTCAAGATACTCAAATAGAAACTATAGTAACATTTTCTAGTAGAAATTATTTTATCATTGATAGAATATATAAGGGATTACACAAGTTTACAACATTGTCTGTATAAATATCATTATATGGAATTGTGGTCATAATAATTTTTTGGGATATGTAATGATCTTTGATTTCAAAATAGAAGGTCTATACCATGCTATCCAAACCTAGGTGTAATTAACTATAAGGATTGAATAAAAAACCAAGATGAATATAGGTTCATTTCCATGACCAAATTATTGGCTTAATCGATTCCCCATATTTTCTTAACCTATGGTAATCATAGTCTCTCTATGAATAATATAACCATAAGAACTCAACATGACACTATACATGGTACTAAATCATAAATATTCTTATTTATATTTAATATTTTTGAATGTTAATTATTAAGGCAATGTAGAACTCTTGTGATCAATAATTATACAAAATAATATTAATGGATATGTTTTATTATTATACACATAAATTGGATGATCAGTGTTTGTGACATATTGAATTTATTTATTCATTTTATATGTTTTAATCTTTCCAGAAATTCAATTACAATAATAAATATCTAATTATAACATATTATCATTGTTTTATTATGAAAACATTAAAAAAACAACAGAAGAGGTAAAAATTATTTACAAGGAATACCATTAAACAATCATTGACATTATCCATTTCTGGATTATATCACACAACCCATTAGAATAAACTTGTAATCTATAAAATTAAAATAATTTCCTTGAAACACCCATACTTCCTGTATCATGAATATTAATTGTTCTTATCAAATATAATTGCATTCCAAAATACAAATTTTTTTGAATTGGATAACAAAGGTATTGTCCTCTAACAATATAGTTTCTGAATGTTGTTGGTGTACTTCAATGACATATTCTAATTCATTATCTACCTAGAAATCTAAATGAAAGTAAAAAAATCATATTTTTTATGAATATTGTGGAAAAAACCTTCATCATAGTATTGAACATACAATTGAACCAGGAGAACTATTTTTCATCATCTTTTTATCTTTGAAAAATGAATCATCATTCATCATTTGTAAACTAATATTCCCAACACCCTTTTAATATTCCATATACATAATTTTCCTCATCTACTTTTAATATGAATATTTTAAATTGGTTCTTCAATTTATCATTATAACTAAAACACATGGTTTATTATAAATTTATAGTTATGTTAGATAAATATTATTTTTTTAATAATATAGATTTCTTATATATTACAGAATTAGAACCTCTATCACGGGTCACCAGGGTATTCTATATTAGAAAATTGCATTGAAGCACTAACAAAATTGATATGATATATAATAATAATAGTCTTCATCATCCTTAATCTATCTTATTTATCATCATTTTAATTATAAATATTCTTTTTAATAACATGAATACATAAATAAATTATATATAATATTTAAAATTTCAATATAAAAAATATTGGGTCTATAATTATTATGAATCAAAAGAAGAGAAGGATGAATAAAATTCCTATATTATCATTAGGAAAACAATAATGGAATTATTATAAATATTATCATTATATAAACAATACCAAAAGTCATATTATTAATAAATTGTATATTTGAAACTATATTTCTAATCCCCATGTATAAATGATTTCATACAGGACAATGTCACAATAGTTTCTCAAAAATCTACTTTATTCTAATAGTATCCCGATAGATAGCCAATAATTTATCTATATTATCATACCGAGAATCATATAAATGAAAACTCGTATTCTTTATAATGTTACACATTCACACACCTCACAATTTAACTAATTACTTTGATTATTTTTTTAAATAACCCCATGTTGCGTTATCGATCATAAAAATATACGAATATAATATAAATTTAATAATAAATAAGAGTATAAAACCCCTACACTAGTGATATTCTACCAAAAAATGTAGTGATAAATGTTATGATTTAAATTAACATGATCAATTTTCCAACATTATAAATATCATTAAATGAAATATCATAATACATTAAATGAATTACTCTATTCAATATCATATAGAATATGGGACACAGATATTAAATAATCCTGGAATATTCTTATATAAATGTAACCATTGTAAAATATCCATTTAATTTATGGATATAAATGGGATAGAAAAATTATTAAAAATATATAAAGGACCAAATAAATGATAATTTATTGATTAATGATTAGGACATTTCCAATTTTTTTCAATAAATTCATTTTGTCCACTGAAAATGTGTTTTCATCAAAAATGGATTTTATTGAATGATGTATTTAAATATTATAATTAATTTCTTGAAAATTATAAAAAAATATAAAATTTTTATAAATTTTTGAAATTATTAGATCAATATTATATGATGAGGATTTTTTTAGAAATTTATAATATGATTTATTTTTCAATAAATTGTGAAAAAATATTAAAGTATATTGAAAATTTCATTTTATTTCAAAGTATTATAAATGTAAAAATCTAGTTTTGACTAATTTTTAAAATTTCATCAGTTAAATGTCAATAATTATAATATGATTATATTTTTTGGAATGAATGATATACATGAATCAATTATATCCAAAATTTTGTATTTAAAAATAATTTCTTCCAAAAAACATGTTTTTTTGCTATTTTGTTGTGAAATATTAAATCGTGAATCTTCTATGTGAAATCATGAAAAATATATTACATATTTGAAATTATGGTTTCAAAATTTTTTAAACAGGATCAATTTTTTTTATTCATCGTCAATATAAATTACAGTAAATTTTATTACCACATTAAAGGTGAAATATGTCAATTAAGGTTTAAATGTAATGTGATTATTAATATACCTTGAATCCCAATGATACATTAGTTTTATTGCATTATTATTTATTATCTATAACCACCAAAAAGTATATAATATATATATATATTAACATTTAGCATTGAATTTTTCAATTTAAAATATTTTCTATAAAATATTAGTAATGAATTTCATTACCTTTATTTTTTACAACTTAATTATTGAATAAGGGAGAAACATATGATTTGTTCTGTTATAAAATGACATTTTAGTGATATAATTTTTTATCTTAATTTATTAAAAAATAATAATTTTAATAATTAACATAAATACTTATTTTACAATGATAGAGTGCTTCGGAAAATAGTGTCGAAATACATAAAATGAAATTAATAACAATTAAAATAATAGTATATGTTTGAGTTTTTTGTATCCATGATTTCTTAAATTAACCAGAAATACTTATGATGGTTGATTGCATTATATTTTAATTCATTATTTTCATGGTTTTTTAATGTCCAAAAAAATAATGGTAAAAAATTAAAATTAATGATGATTTATAGTAGTTCACATTTTATTAAATGATTTATAATTAATTATATCTCAATATTCATGAATTCGATAAGAAATTTTTACAAATATAATTCTTTTTCTATTTAAGGGACATTTTTCTTTTTATAATAACAATATTTACCCTTTATTTTTAAATCACTTTGATATTAGTATAATGTTAAAAAAGGTTGAAAATTTGATAAAAAACATGATAAGAGTAACATTGTAATATAAAAAAGTTTATATTTTATTATTTAATAGGATAAATAATAATAAGATCCTTAATAGTTAATTTTTTTAATTTCATTACATTTAGAAATGAAAATTAATTTCTATTAATTTAATATTTTAATAAATTCCATAATTTCCACTCAATAATGTAATGAATGGTAACCCCTTATGCCCATTTATCCGAACTTCAAGAATCAAATGTATCATCTCATATAAAAAAAATATATTTCTTAAAACCCATTCCCCCTTCTAATATCTCGTTGTTTGATTTTCAAATCATCATAGGAGCGATTTTTGTTTAAATAAGAATAGGTTGATCGAATAGGAGGTACCATTCATAAATGATGTTTTTTATTTATTTCTTCTTCAACCACATTCAAGTAATCTTAATCCATTATTGTTTAATTACATAAGTATCTAAAAAATAATTAGATATTATTCTGTTGATGGAGTTTCCTTTATTAATCTCTAACCTATATCAAATGGGAAATGAATCCACAGTTCTTGTGTTTAATGGACTACTACCTCGCAAACCGATGTAATTCATATTTCATCATTTCCACTAGAAGATGACTAAAATTATTTATTTATAATATATATATGATATTAATTTAATATATATCATTATATAATTTAAATATATAAAATATTTTTTTACATTTATTTTCAATGTAAAATGGTAATTTCATTGGCTCATATGTGTTGCAACCATCCCCACAAAGCCATGTGATTCGTTCTTTAACACCACATTACACAGATGATATAGATTATTGTATTCAAATATGTAATAGGTTATTTATGATATTATTATAACTATGGTATGATAATTATAATATTCTCCTTTTTCCATAATATATATTGAAAATTAGAAATGTCGTAATGTATATAATAGCATGTAGTATCCATTGTTGTAACATAGATCATTTTGTATAACCATCATTCATTAATTGTTTTAGAATTATAATTTAGGTATAAAAATGAAAATACTTAAATGAGAATTTCTTTTTAAATGTTGATATACTAAATTCTTTGTTAATAATTAAACTCCAAAAGTCATTTTGGACATATGAGCACAATATTGTCAAAACATCTAATGTGAAAATAATATATTATATAACTGATCAATATATTATATAAAATTAAAAATTAAAAAGTAATTTTTGTTATTTTTCTTGTTAAATAACATATTATTTTTATTAAATAAGATAAATAATTTATGTGACAATTCATACTCAAGGAAAGATATTATCTACTAAAAATTATATTTTAATGTTATTTTTTTAACAAATTTTTTACATATAAATATTCAAATAATTATTTTTTGGATGCATTTCTGTAGACGTCAATGAATTATGAAAAAGGTTTTTTATATATTTATAAATTAATAAAATTTTATTCAGAAGTAATATTTGTTGTAGAAATTTTTGGCAATCATTACAAAAAACCAAAGGAATTGTTTATTAATATAGACGACGACAAATGCATACCCCACAAGTATAACTGTTATTCAATTTTTTCATTTATTTACAACATGGTATATTTTATTCATAGAAAAAAAACATAATACATTCCTATTGGTATTTTAGTTTTGAAAACGTGTTTTTAAATGAAATGGGTGTTTTTAGATTTAAAAGTGTGATTCATACAATTTTAAAAGATATTTTGAATGGTTTTATAATGAAAAAGTGATGGAATAAAAATATTTTACATTATATGGTACATCCAAATTATATATGTGAGTCGGTTGAGCCCAATACGAATTTTATGATGGTTTATAACCGATCGTAACTAATGAAAAATTTGTCAGAAAAATGTGGATATATTAATGGTGATCCCCATTTTAGCACTCTAATGCATTATGTATTGTTATTTTCCCGGATTGGAAATAAAGAGTCAATTTTTTGTGGGATCTTCTTATGTATTTAACTATCCACAAGTTAGATTAGAAAAAATATATGAGCGTAATTTAATTTGTTTATTAAATGGTGTTCAATGGTTTTATTAAAATTTTAATGGTTTTATTTGAGTAATTTGTGTCTATGTTTTTAATATGTAAATTATTTATTATCTCATATAACAATGAGATATTAGTATGTAATTTTAGGGTAATAATGTTTTTCATTAATATAACAAATATATTGTTTTTTGTGTCCCATAATGCAATTTTAATGTCTAAAACAACATTTATAAATATAATTCACATGGATGAAGGATGTGTATGAACAATGATGATATCATGATCAATTTAGGATGATTATTATTGAGAAAATATGCTTTAATTTTAGGAATTTTTAATATTTTGATAAAATCTATTCTTGATAAAAGAGTCCACTTTATAATATATGGGATTCGTTTGTATGATTTATGACATAAATCTATAAAAATATATACATAATATATACTTGTTAATTATATAAAAATAATAGTAGTATAATAAAACGTGATTATGTATTTTATATGGTTTGGTACTTATAGATGGAATGATTGATAGTTTAAAAAATATGAATATTACAATTTTTGATAGGATTAATTCTTAAGAGTTATGGATAATAGATTGGGTTTAATAAATTAACTTTTATAAATAATTTAAATCCATAGACACCCATTTTTTATTTTATTTTATTGTATTTTATAGTTATTAATTAGTTTTTTAGATCTATTTTGTTTTTGGGTTGATTTATAATTAGCACTTATATTTATTTAGATGTATTATTTGAGATTAATTTTTATGATTTTTTGCGATATAGGTTGAATAGTATGAGATAAAAATAAATGTTTTTTAATATTTTGTTGTTATTAATTTTATTTTTGAGGATTCAATTGTTAACATATTATATATTTTCTATATTCATTTTCCTTAAAAGGTCTATTTTTTATTTTACATGAAATAGTACATTTGATGAATTAATGATAATATTATATAAATATTAAAGATTATTTATTTATATTATTGGAAAAGGATCTAACAAAATATTATTTTTCCATTCTAGTTAGTTTTTACATTAATATCATGTAATAATATTACGTAAATTACTTTAAAATAATTTTCAACATCTAAATCAAATGATATAAATTATTTGATCAATCCGTCAATTATTCATTTCAAAATAATTTCTATGGATCACAGAATCAATTTTATTTGATTTCAAATTATCATCTCATACATATAATTTTATATTGGTAATACAACAAAGGAATTTACTATTTTCATTCCATTGATACATACCTCAAGATAGTGGATTAAAATGATATCATCAACATAAATGAATCCTCAGATGGATGGATGTGTGGTGCACATTTTTTCCTAATGATCTATATATGAATCATGATTGAGTTAATAATGAAAAATCATAAATTATTAATTAATATATGTGAATAAGGGTCAAATCATGGTTTTGGACTTATTAATGGAGTTGAATAAATGATGTTTTTATCAATGATATTTCTATATATTAAAAATATTATTGGAATAATGAAAAATTATATATTACATTTTACATAAAGAATTTAGAAATATATTTATATGAAAATAGATAACTTTTAAAAGTGGTCTTGAGAAAAGGTGATAATTTTTAGATGAAATATTTTAATCACATTTGATAAATAGAGAAATAAAACCTTGAGTTTATATGTGATTGACGATACCTAATTAAGATTATTCATATATTTGTGAAAAACATATATAAAGAAAAACATTGAGGATAAAACGTTATTTGATGATTAATGATATGTATGGGGAATTAAATTAAAAATTTGTTAATATTATAGGAATTAGACTAATATATTTATTTGTAGAATTGAATACTCAATGAATTTATAATTTTTATAGGTCTTGAATCCACAACCATAGGATAACCCTGTTCCATCTCATACCACATTCCTTTGTGACATCATAGTTATTATAACATTACAAACAAATATACTGTACATGTCAGGAACATATGAAGTATCATATAGACATCTACATCACAAATAATTCATATAATTAATGTTAATTGTGGACATGGTACCTATATTTTGTAGGTACATTATATGGTAATTGTAAATAGAATATTATAGGATAATATTTGAAGATTAAAGGTTAAATTATAAATAAAAAGAATATATGATCTTAATGTGTCCTTATGGTAGTTAGGGTCATATACATAAATGATTCACATATTATTGAGATTATATGATATGGGAAAATAAATTGTTTTCTGTATAACATTATGAGTGAAAAATGTTAATTACATTTAAATGATATATTCATCATAGAAGATATTGGGACCAGATAATTCTGAATTCTATATTTTGAACTTAATTAGGAATATTTTATGAAATTTTTTGGTCAGTTATGTTTAATATTCTATATGTGGTGACTTGGGAGTCATTCTTGTGGATTTGTAGATTAATTTAATATTTAATTATATTGTAGTATATATTTATTGGAATTATCATACAAGTTTCTTTCCATTTTCTCTTATTACAATGAAAATAGATTGGTAAAATATCTTTTTATACATATTTGTATAATGATATCAATTATATGTTTATTATATTTCTCTTGGAATAAAAATACATTTCTTGAATACTCATTGTTTGAAGAAAAACATGATTTTGTGGTGGAAATTATTGAATGGATTAAAATATATTATTCATGTCAGAATATTTCTTTATGTTCTTCATTTATATAGTAGTAAAATTCTTTTAATATGTTAAAATAATCTTGGAACAATATTTTTATCCTACTACCATAATTTTCAATGAAAAAGTGGTGTTTTAAAGAAATTTTTCTCATTTTATTTTTTATTAAATATCTCAGGACAATTATAATTCTATTTACCATTGATCATTATCACTCTCCATAAATATTTTGACATTATTAATTTCATCCAAATATATAAATTCACTCCACAATATTGTTTTATTTTTTAAACCATGTTATGTGTTATTACAGATAATATTTTTTATTTCATTTCACTCTTTTCAAGAGAATGAATTATGAACACTTTTTACGACGTGGGATTTCAACAAATGAATTTTAAAATGAAAAAACATTTATTACCAAGACAAGGGTATTTATTTAAGGATAAAATTTATTATGAGGGGGTTGGGGAATTAAATATTACAATATTTTAAATGAAATAGTATGTTCAATTTTTTATATAATATTTTACATTGAACATAAACAATCTATAAAATATTATTATTTTAATATTATAGTTATAATCTATCCATAAAACAAGTAAATCTAAATATGATTAAATAAATTATAAATTAAATATAAATCTAAAAATATATGAATACGTAATTATTAATAAGTTGTAAATAATAACTCGATTTTCAGAAAAGTCATTTTTTCAATACAGATATACATTTTAATCAACAATGGAATTTAATATTTTTTTAGAAGATATTATAATTAATTTTTGGATCTTTTAATAAATATTATAGAAAAAAATGTATTAAATATTTTTAAATTTGATTCTAAATATTAGTATATGGTTATTTTTTTGAATTTTCTTTAATGTTTTATTTTTCAATGACTAATTAAATATTTTGATGTTTACCAAATTTTTTTTTTCGGGTAAAAAATTAAAAAGATATTATAAATTTTTATTTATATTAAAATTTTATTGAGATAAATTTTATTATAATTAATATAATTATAGTCCATGTAATTTATTTTATACCTCAATTTGTTATAGAGACATATCAGCAATATATAATATATTATTCAGAAAAACCTTTTTTTATCAATTATCTTCCATTTGGTTTTAAATTCAACCTTAGTTCTTTCAAAAAAAAGTTATAATATTTGGAATAAGGATTTATTAGATTTTTTAATATTTAACTTATAAATTTAATAATTAGTAATATTAATGATATTAAATTATTTTACAACAGATTAAGTAAATTGAGTAAATTAAGAGTTACAAATAATGTGTTAATGGGAATAAATTCCCCGATTAATTTTCATAATTTAATTTTTTGACTATATATCATCCATTTTCATCCAAAATTAAAATATATTACAATTTCGTTAATTTTTCATTGAATTATATTTTTAAATTATTTTATATGAAATAAATAAATAAATATCATTCTCTGGTTTTATTGTCTCTAAATTTTGGAAATATAGATTAACTGAGGATATGCTTAATTATAAATTGTTATTTCTATTTTAAATTTTTTATTATTCATTTAATATATATAAAATTTTTGGTAATGGTATAATTATCTTAAATTACATCAAAACAGTAACATACTAGTTGTGTATTTAGTCCAAAAAACTAATAAAAATATTTTAAAAACTATAAAAAAATTAATTTGAATGTGATTTTTTACATTGCAAAAATTTATAAAAAAATTTAATATTTATGAGGTGGAAATTAATTATATTGTAGTTAAATTTTCATCTTTTTGTATTTAATATCAAATTAAATGCATATGATGAAAATAAATATTTATGATATGTTATAATAATTAATATTTTATTACCTGATTTATAAATCATAAATTTCTTGTATTTATACAAGTGATTAGGAAAAGGTTTTAAGTACCAAACATGGTCTATTTATGGGAAATATTTCTTTTTATTGTTTATTAATTGACCCCTAAAGACTGTAATTTTACTTTAATTTTAAAATTGTTTAATTGAGTGTTAAAATAACACTATATAGATAAAAATGAACTCAAAATTTTTAAAATATTATTTTTTGATATTATTTCAAATAATAAAAATCATGTTTTCTAATATTTTCCATTTAAATAAATTTGAAAAAGAAAAATAGTTTATCAAAATTTTATATTTTAAAAAATTCTATGAACCCCTCCAATATAATTTAAAAGGTGACATCTTATTCTCATTTCGTCGAAAAAAAACCATTTAGTTTTACCCACACATTACCAAATAATTCACTTACATCCCCATGAACATATTAAAGGCATTTGTTTGATCATAAAATAATAAAATGTGATTTTTTGGATTCAAACTAAATAGGTTTACTAAAAAAGTGGTAACTTTCATAACCAATGTTTTTTTTTATTTCATCTACCACCTCCATAAAATATTATTCAAGTATTATTATAAAATACTATCAATATATAATATATGAAGAGGTATTATTATATTTATTTACCAAACGATATCAACATACAAGCTTAATGAAATGGGGAATGAATCTATCATTGGCGTGTACTGTGGAATACATCCTATTAAACTGATATAGTTATTTTATGTCATCATTTGTGTGTGTTATTATTATTCTATTCACTAAAAAATGAGAACATATGTTCTGTTTATATGTGGTCTACCATATTCTCAATGTGATGAGATTTTTTAATGATTAAAACTCTATATAGATTTTATATATTAGTATATTTAAGGATAAATTATTTTAATTAAAATATTGTTATCATGACATGAAGTTATTGTATTATATATCTTATTTCCATATTATAATTAAAAATGGAAATTTTACCCATGCATTAGTATGCCCTACGGGTTCGCTGATTTTATCATAGTTAATTTTCCTAACCATTTTTCTTGAATAGTTTTAAAAATACAAATAATATATAAAAATGGTAAATATTTCATGATTTTTATTTTTGGAATATTGGTTTATTGAACTATTTGAACACATTCAGCCTACTAATAGCATTTTCGATATATGAGGTGAATATCCTCAAAACACTAGATGTGAAATTAATTGATTACGTAATTGATCATAAAATAGAAATAAAACAAAAAATAAAAATTTAATTGTTACATATTAATTTATATAAATAATATATGTTTATTATTTATGATGATAAATAATGTATTCTGTGATTTTTTCTCATCCTATGAGTATTTTTTTATAAATCAAATTTTAAATTTATCAATTAAACTCTATGTCTTCCATGTTCATATTCATAATACAATTTTATAGATGTATATATATCAACATAAAATAATTTCTAGTAAATTATATTTTACTTTTGACATTATATTAGTGATTTTAAAATAGAATATTTTTATTGAATTCTTTGACATTCCATAAAAAATAAAAAAATAATTTTTTATATATTATATAATGATAATGGATTTTCATTCAGTCATAACTGTTATTTGATGATTGTTTTACATTACAATAATTATTGTTTTATTTATTGAAAAACCAACTTATATCCTTTATTAGTATTCCAATTTTAATGTTGTTTTAATATAAAATGATATTTTGATATCTATAAATGTTTTTAACGTTGTTTCAAAATAGTTTTTCAATGGTTTTATAATGAAAATGTGAAAGTATATTGAATTTTAATCATGATATTGTATTTGATAATTAAATATTAGAAATGTGTGATCATGAATCAATGTATATAGTGGGATGAACCCATTTTTGATAATGAGACATTTTTTACCGATATAGATTATTTTAAAGTTGATAACCACTATATCTCTCCTTTAAATTGTGTTATGTTTATTATTATGATATGCTAAAATGAGATATTAACCAATGTTTTTTTTCAATTTATTTATCTAGGTATTAGTTCTTTTTTACAATGATTGTGAATGTAATGATATACATTAACTGAATGGTTTTTAGTGGATTTCTATAAGTTTTAAAGGATTTCATTAGGGGAAAGTGGCTTCTTAATATATGATTAAATAATTTTTTTTGAAAAAATTAAAATTGAGATAAATATATCCATTATGTTGGTATTTTGTTTCATGGAACTAATGGATATTTTATTTTTGTATCTTGTTCTGATCTTTTATGTTCTCATCCAAAATATTTATAATGTTTGTAAAAGGTCTATAGAGGGGTAATAACAAATATATATCCAACTAGAGAGACATGAAGACCAATTATGAAATGTAACATGATTAATTGGAATTTTTTTTATTTTTAAAAAATGGATACTAAGTATTAGCATTAACTTCTTACTATATTGTAATCTTATGTATATGTTATAACCTGAATCTCAAAAACTCTAACATAAAAATACTTCCACGTTTGAAAAAATAATAATATCATGTTTCAATTTACGATATAATGTGTTGTATCTCGTCATGTCCTTACACTATAAAAACATACAAAAAATATCGATCAAATTAATATTAAATATTTTACCATATAATTATAAGATAAATCTTATAACGTTGGACGAAAATAGTAAGATAATTATCCTTATGAAGATTTCATATGATCATGTTCTACTATATAACAATAAAATGTGTATTTGAACCATCCTTTATCACTATTTAAACTTTTCGAGTTTGTATAATTATATTCTCCTTATGATATTTCATATTCATGAATCACAATACTTTAAAAATTACATAAAAACCACCATTAATATATGATTTTTTCTTTATTCAACAAATCTAAATATGCGTACTTTAATGTTTCAATAGAGGTTTATGGTTAAACAAGAAATAAACATTGTGAAATACATATTTTTTTAGGAATAAAATTTCTATGTATTGATTTATACTCGAATTCCCTATGAATATTATTGTATGAAATGTGGAATATTATAGTTTTGTATTAGTTTCTAACTAATAATTGGGAGAAAATAATACACGGAATACTCCATTAATCCCTCAACAAAATCCCATTGTTCTCGGGTTAGCCTAATGGGACATCTTTACCTTCCCTTATCTTATAATATCTCTCCCTTCTCAAGATCCATCCTAATATAGGGGCTTACCACTTATATGTAACCATAATGACTCTCAATGATTGGGGAAAATTTGCGAATTACCGATAATATACATATCTGGCCCTGGTTGGATGGGTATTATATTTCAATGATATGTATTAATTCATTATGGAAAACTCATATTTTATCCTTATTTTTATTGATGTTGATGTTAAGATTTATTCATATACAAATATATTTATTAGTGGTTGATAGCTAATGAATAATGTTTAATATTGTTGTATCAATTGATCAATAAATTTTTTAAACAAAAATAATAACAAATTATTTATTTTCTAATGATAGTAGTTTGGGTACAGGAGGGAACATTTTCTTATGACTATTTATTACAATAATTTTAGGGCCTTGATTCACTATTGACTATTATTTATCATTCTACATTCTTCAATTTATTTAGATGTGTATACTTACTATGTCATTTGTTAAAAACATGGAATGGATTATTCTTATTTTTAATGTTGGTGGGACCTATTTTATAGAAATTGTTTGTGACTACAATGGTGGAATAGATAGTTATATTCATAAATATGGGGCATATGGAACCAAGAATAACGATGAACATTAAATATGGTATTTATTACTGATTATTTTGATGAATTTTTATTATTATTACTCATTAATGATTCAGATATAATGTTTATATGGTGATGATTGTTTTTGCTATATTTCATTTGGTACTACTTAACACTTCTTGTTATTAATTTTCTAAAAAAAATTGTTACCATAAGATTATTTATAGAGTTCCATATTATGTTCAACGGTATTGAATAATAAATGAATTAACCCATGAGGTTTCATTCATAATAAAATCATGTATGTATATAATACTTGAAGATACAAGGAAATAATGGGAATATTTTTTGAGGGGGTAGTAATTGTATGATAACCATATAATAATAAATTTTTAATATAAAAATTAGTTAAATAATGGTTTAATTAAGTATTTTTTTAATATTGGATACCTAGTAATTAGTTGTGTTCATTATGAGTCGGAGAGGCAGTAGTTGTAGTTGGGGTTATGGCTAAGTAGTTTCCTTTATAGGTGTTTGTGGGATATATCTATATTATGTATCTTTTTATAAATTTGAATGTTTTCCACATTTTTCATTGTGGCGGGCACCACATTGTGGTCTCTGAGAGAATGTTTTCCTATACATCTAGGACAGAGGAAAAAATGTGGATGACTTCTACTACATTACACAATATATTATCCTTGTAATGTCTCGGTTCTGGGTTCCACCCAGAGGTAAATCGTAGCTTTTGGTCAGATGGCCCCATTCACATTTCCCCTAATGCTAGAAGTTGCCGATAAACAGAGTAACACATCAAAAATAAATAGATAATAATAGAGAATGTTGTAATAATAACATACAATAAGTAAACGGTATAATACATGAAGTAATAATCATCTGGAGAAAATATATATAAATTTTTCATGATACATATGTCTAGGAATGCATCCAAATAAGTCACAATGCTGGAATACATTGCTAAACCATAGTTCAATGAAATAAAATAAACTCCTTCAATATCGCATGCCTCAGCTTGGTCCCATGCTCACCATATCCACATTAATCAAGTACCTGAATTATAAGGGTAATTTCCCTTATCTATATCCACAATAATATAATCTTATGAGACCCAAAAAAATGACCAAAACAGGGTGTGAGATGAATCCCAGTAGGCAACCACCCCGAGATCTTTGCCTAACGGTAAGTGAATATTTATGGTAGCCAATAAGTAAAAAGAAGCAGTAAAAAAGAGTGTACATAAAAGTAAACAATCATAAAATTTCAACTACATTAATTTTCATATATCAAGTAAATATATATTCAAAAAATGTTACCATATTGGAAGTAATAATATCCTAAAACATTTGGTAAATCCAAACAAACATAGTCATTCCTCTATGATGTACTCACATGATAGCCACTCTGGATCATCTTTTTCAAAGACTCTCTGAGGAAGAAGTCCTCTTCAATTCCCAATGTGGTATCTTATATGTAACTATTGACACTATATGGAATCACTCAATGTACAATTCATTTATTGGTCTTGCAATGAAAAACTAAAGACACTCTAAGGGAGCACAATGTCCATCCACACATGGTCTCACAATGTAAAAGTAAAAAGACACTCTGGAGAATCCCATATCATCCACTCTACATTTGGTCTACTACACAAGGTTCTCACAGCCCTATGTATGTCAATAGTGCACAAATGATATATGGTATCCAAAGTAAACCGCACCAACTACATGGCTAAACATTCCACAACATATCACAGCATGCTAGATAAAATCACTCAATCCTAAAAAAATAGGCATAGAACACAAGTAGCTTAACATGAAAAACTAGACTGAATGGTCAATAACAAACATGAATGTTAAGACACATCCATATCATGGAATGAACAACGCTATTCATAATATAATATCCTCTATTAGGCACACAAGGAATATTAGTCGTTATAAGGGAAAAAACCATAAACACGCAATACGCCGAACAAGGGTGTTGGGAACATTTTCACATATAACTCAATGACAAACTACTGAAATGCACAAACCTCCTACCTCAATATTTTATGATATATATAGTTTAATCCCAAAATTTGAGTCATCCTAGAATGACATAGATCTACAAAAATGTCAAAAAAGTTTAACCAATAATATCCCATGAAAGAGGAGAAATCCGGAAACAAGGCTCTAGAAGAAGGAAGAACATACCTTTGCGATTCCAGCACAATCGACGACGGTCGATCCAGAGAAAGGACGGTGATTTGGGGGATCAGAAAAGAATAAATTTCTATAGACGCTCATGGATGAGATGAACAGAGAAGAAGGTATTTCTGTGAACAAGACGTGACCCTATTCTTCTTAATGAAATAAGAAGAAACTTCACGGTGTGATAATCAAGGGCACATGGTGTGTACTTTCTTTAACTGGTATCTGCTTTTTGAGGTCTCTAGGTCACCCAGCATGGCCATGTAATCAGCCATTACACGGTCACATGTAGCAACCCGGTACACGACGTGTACTCCAATGTACATGACGTCTACTCCTTAAATTTCCAGTTTCTCCTCTTTTCATAAAAAAACGTTATAAAAGAAAACCCATACATAAAACTATTATTTGTGTTTGTAAAAACAACCCTCATTAAAAAAAATAATCATTGAATATCCCTATAAAGGTAGCGTATAAGAATATACCTCGGACATCCCCTACCACTGTGATCGTACATCGACCTCCCTCTCCCTATTCTCGTCATGTACTCACCAGTGCTGCCAACACACCCGTACCAGAGGAAAATACTAGCCACGAAGAACAATCATTTTTTACTAAACAATCCATATTGGAATCTCCTCTAATGATGTGTCCACTTCTAACTCCACCTCTTTAGATTGAGAAACATTAGATGGGTATGAGAATTAATGTTGTAGATGAGAAATTTGGGAGACGTCGTGCATATTACCGTAGCTCTAGGGTATGTTCAACCAATAAGAATCTAGCCTGACTCTCTCCACAACCTCAAATAGTGCAACATATCTAAATGAAAGATTTCCACATCTCTTAATCCTCTTGTGTCCCATCCATAGTGTGACATGTAGGAAAACCTGATATCCGACCTCGAACTCCAGAGGACGTCTTCATCAATCAACATAACACATCTATGGTGATTGTGTAGTACCCATCCTTTTCTATGTCAACTCTACATGCTCTGTGGTCTCATGAAGAAGACAAGGTCCCAACATAGTTGTCTCCCCTACATCCAACCAATATAGGTGTGGTCAAAAAATCCTACTGTACGAATACATATAAGGTGCGATGTAATAAGTTTTTGAAAAAAATTATTGTAGGAAAAATCAACTAGAGGTATATTCATCTCCCATGAACCTCCAAAATCTATGATGTATTCTCGAAGAAAGTTGTCATTAACCTAAATCATATGCTCAGACTGCCCATATGGTTGGGGATGGTATGTTTTACACAGAAGTACCTTTGTACACAAAGCCCTCTATAATCCGTACCATACTCGAGAAGTAAAATGTTCATCCCTATATGAAACATTGGATTGTGGATACCCATGTATATACACAATCTCTCATGTGTGAAACCCTTCCATATCCTCAACACTGATGGTATACTTGATCAGCAAGAAGTGAGCATCCTACATTAGTCAGTCAATGACTTCCCAACCAACATCTCTTCCTTGAGGCAACCTTTTTAAGACTATCATGAAGTCCATCGTGACATCATTAAACTTACACTCGAGTATGGGTAACTACTGCAAAATCCCAGATGTCCACTAATTCTTTGTCTTAACCTGCTGACATGTGGAACACCTCATGTCAAACCCTGTAATATCTCTCTTCATACATGGTCACCAATAACGATAATTCAGATCTTGATACATCATTATGACACCATGGTGACCTACCCAAACTGAGTAATGAAATCCATGTATCAGCACCACGCGTATGTGTGATCACACCCATACGTTCCCATTAAAACACAAGTTCTCATCCTCACCAATGGTCTATACAAGAATATGGTTTTCTCCGGACACACTCTCCCATAGGACTAAACCTTCAACATTTGATAGTTCTCTCATTATCACTCAATCATGTATAGTAGAGGTAACAGATACATAAGAAAGGATTGCATGCTTCGTTCTGTCATGAAATACAAAGGCATCTCAAAGAATATATCAATAATGATCCACTAAGTGCTTGCCTCCTGAACTGCCTATTTATGTGTCCTCCTACCCAATGCATGAGCCCTTGCATTTCCATTCCCAGGCATGTAGGCAAGCTAAAAATCAATGGAATAAAGGTAATTGACCCACCTTCACCATATCAAACTCAGATCATGCTGAGTGAACATATATTTGATACTCTTCTGATTAGGGAAAGCCACAAAATTCTCCCCCATAAGATAATGTCTACAACCTCATAAATCATGAACAACTATATCTAACTCAGGATCATGTGTCATGTAATTCCACTCATCTGGAATCAACCACCTTGTCCCGTAAACAATGACTCCTTCTACCAACATAAGCACAAATCCCAGCCAGATAACTGATCCATCCCAAAAAATAGAATAGCTCTTCTACAACTCTGGATATACTACTATCAGTGTTGATGTTAACCTCCCTTTCAGCTATTGAAAAAATAAATCACAAGAATATGACCATAATAACTTCACACCAATATTATTTTAGTACTTAAGTGGCGCTGCTATGCATGAAAAGTCCTATATTAGACATATGTAGTAACTTGGTAGCCATAATCAACTTTTTACCTCAAATATATTCTTCTGTTCCTCCTAGAAAACTACTACTCTAACATTATCTGGGATAATAATACTCCTATCTCTAAGATAACATGACCCAAGATGTAAATTTGGTCCATCCAAAAGAGGCAATTTGAGATATTAGAATATAACTGATGGTCTCTCAATGTACTCATAGAAACCTCAAGATGTGTTGTGTAGTCATGTTGAGTGTGAGAGTACACCAAGATATCATCTTGGATGTCTACCACAAAACAATCCAAGTATGGATGGTACACTCAGTTCAATAGTTCCATGAAAATGGAAGGAGTTTTCATGAGACCAAATGGAATAACCATTTACTCGTATAGACCATATTTTATCTAAAAATATATAAGAGTTATATAATATGGTCTAACACGCAACTGATGGTTACCACAACTCAAGTCAACCTTCAAGAACACCCTAGGTCCATGAAACTAATAAATGAGATCATCAATCCTTGGTAAGGGATATTGGTTCTTGATCTTCAATTGGTTCAGCTTTTGATAATTCACACAAAGTTGTAGGGTTTCGTCCACCTTTTTCACAACCAGGACATGAGTACGCCAAGGAGAAGTACTACGTTGGATGAAACCCTTTTCATGAAACTCCTATAACTGGTTCTTGATATCCTATAACTCTACTGTATCCATCATATAAGTAGGAATGTACACTAGGGCCGCACCTAGAACTAGCTCAATAGAAAATTCTTCCTCTCTCTATGAAGGAAAACCTAAAAAGACCTCTTGATAGAAATCCCTGAAACGATCGACCACTAGAGGAAATATTGACTACAATGTCCCCTGGCCATCCATATATAGAGTAGAAATATTAGTTGTAACTCTCCCCAACCCATGATACATAGGTCCTTCTCTTATTGCCTGAACATCCCATTTTCCCTTTTGTTAAATCAAACCTCCCTATGGTGATGTGAAACTCTCCCTACAGTTATAACAGTCGACAAAAACCTGGAAGGGAACTATCCAGTCTATTCTGAGAATGAAAAAATATCATATCATCTCTAAGACATAAAGTCCCCATAAGAAGTGACACCCACCAACCTCAAGAGAGAACTCATTGAACTGATGCACAATAGCCATTCAAGTCCCAACAGAGTTTCTAGCATCATGATATAAGTAGAAAAAAATATACCAAGACAAAGGCTCTCCACAACAACAACATATATAATGTTATAGGAAGCACATGTACCTAATAGTGATGAATCTAATCTGTAGACAACATGAATATTTCCCAGAACTGTAGAGGGGATGTGATCCTGCTCTTACTTGGTCTGCTCCACTATTAATGTCTGACATGTACCACGACACTATGACCCATCATAACTACTTTGATCTGACTCACTCTATTGTCTCTGATCTCATGGTTACTAGATACCATGACCAAAAACACCACATCGTCCTAAACTGTAGAAAGCACTCCAGTTATTAAGATGATAAGAAACTGGTGGTGTTACTCAAGTGAATGTAGTAAAAACAGATCCCCTATCACCAGCTGCAAGTGTGATGATTTGATATAAGCACTAAATATTTCCCATCTTGTCGCATGATAGGCACTCCACTGTGTCTCTTTGGAAATGTGTCCTTGTATTTACACTCTTTCTGCACTGGTAGCACACCACTCAGACATAATAAGATGTATTCCTTCTACTTGGGACACCACGTATAGACTCCATGGGGCGCTTCCTGCTGTCAATATGAGGGGTACCAACTCCGGATGGCGAACCTCCCAAGATTTTATCTCCACAATCACTCATATTTCACTATGTTATCAGTGCCTAGTTGATTATTGAGGTCTTGGAAGTCAACCTAAATATGTTCACAGGAGATCAAATGTCATTTCAGAGACCATAATAAAACATCCTCGCCAGGAATAAATCATCTCCCCCTGGATTTACTGTGTAGCGTTGCAGCTATGGGAAGCGAGATGAATAATCCTTGACTAAGAGATTACCATCTTCTAGTCTATTGAAATATCTTGTTCGATCATCCCTCAATGTCTCCAGGTAGAAGAAGTCATAGAAGGCATGTTGGAACTCATCCCAAGCCATGACTTGCCGGCGTCCCAATTGTGAGAACACATCACACCATCTCTTGGTGGATCCCCAATGCAAATACATATATATTTCCACCCTCATCTCTATTGGCACCTATAGATGCCTGAAGATAGATATAATGGTTTCCAACCACGAATCTGCAGCATGAGATCCTCTTTCCCCTGTGAAGGTCAGTGGATTCTTATGGTGGAAAAACCATGTAAGTTCTACCATACATGGGGTAGGATGAAGTGCGCACCTAAAGGTATTTATGAACCTCATAAATCCTTCATGGAACTCTGAATGGGAACATACATCTAGTATAAATGATGGTGCCAAGACATGAACTAACGGAGGATCTACTTGTAGTCCCTACTCAGCCATGTTTGGTGTCTAATCACTGCCCTGTAACTGGTGTTAAACTGGAGGAAATCTCGGTGGCCTGACTCTGCAAGGTCAAGCACACACCTTAGATAATGATTATCATTGGTTGAAACATATATGAGTAAGAAAGAAACATGAGAACGAATGTATTCATGATTTCAAAATGGTGAATGCATGGAATGTATAATTCCTTCATGACATGTTCTTTTAAGACATCACATGGGCGTGTAGTCCTTCCAACCCTGTCCGTGTAACACCCCATACACATTTTGTGTTCAACCGAGACATAGAGTGAACATGAATATTTTTTTCCTACATGAGTTATTAAACACTAATAGACCACATGTTACTTTAAGAGAAAGACTACACATCCTGTTTGTTTCTTACATAGAGTGTAGTAGAATGAACCTCATCGAACCGTGTTGTTTGTCACATATCCATTTACACGGCTGACTCTATATGCCGTGTTTCTTCCAGAAATGGGGTGTACTAACTTTCCATAATACACACATTGTGTTGGTTACATGTCTAAACACATTGTATATACATAGAGTGTTTACATTAGGTACACAATGTGTTTCAAAAAATATTTTCCAACCCCATATCTTAGGCCACACAGGTTGTTACACTGTTAGGGACGACAAAGCGTTTACATATAGTACATGTCGTGTACTTAAGAAAAAACGGTTCCATCCTGAACATAAGGATACATGGCATGTATTTGTCATTAATAACTGTGTATTATATGTTTTTTCAGATAGTAAGACTCAGAATGTACTTCAGAACCTATAAAAAACAGAAAATAAGATTAATGTGAAAAATTCTAAACTGTGAGAGACCATACTCCCCACGAATCAAATATTGGTATCTTCAACATCGCATATAAAACATAACAGATCAAAGACCCACAAAATTTCAGTCCATGGGGGACCATAAAACCTCAAGAACTAAATTTTGGTGTTCATTCAATTGAATAATTATAAATTATAAATACCCTATCAAATAATAGGTATTCAATCAAGGAATCTCATCTATCAGAAAAAAAGCAATCTATAATGAATCCTAAATGGAATGGAAATAATGCATGGCATGTGATATCTATCAAGTGAAAATATGAAGCATGACATGTCAAACACTCATCTCAGAGGAATGCAATATTAATAGAACATAATTTATATCAACAATAACCACACAAAACATGTGAATCACCCAATGGTAAAATAAAATGAAATTTAATTATTTCAAAACCAGAAAAAATTGCAATAAATAGGGTCAATTGGATTTTCCTTATACACGAGTTAGCTAATATAAGGCACAGATAATTACAAAGTACCTATTTCGTCTTATCCCTAACTATAGGCTCGAAACTCTAAGTCAAGAAGAAAATAATTCCTAGGATACAACTTTGTAATGTCATTGTTCCGGGTGCCACCGTGAGGTTCCCCGTACCCAGTTGGTCACACGACCTCCAGAACATTTCCCCAAATGCCAAATTCTGTAGACTAGTTTCAAGGGCCTTAGGTGTGATAGTGGGGAAACAATTCCCCCATTAGTATAGTAACACAAAATAAATAAATAGGAAAAAATTGAGGGAGCAATAATAATAACATGCAATATGTAATCATCAAAATAATGTAAGTAATTATCAATTATATCACATATATATAAATGATCTCTGATACATATGTCAAGGAAATCAGCCAAACAAGTCACAATTCTAGTATAATGTTCTAAACAAAATTAAAAAAAGAAATAAAATAAACTATAGTAGCATCGCAACCCTTAGATTAGTCACATACTCTCCAGCTCCACATCAAGCAAGTACCGGATGTAGAAGGGTTCTTTCCATTATCTATACCTACAACAATATAAATAGTTTGGGCCCAAAACCATGACCCAAACATGGAGTGAGATGATTCCTGGTAGGCAACCACCCAAAGATCTATGCCTAATAGTCAGTGAATATATATGGCCGTCAATATGCAAAATGAAGCAGTAAATGATGAAGTACTCAAAAGTAATCAATCCTAGAATTTCAATTGAATTCATTTTCATATATCAACTTAACAGATAAAAAAATAAATAATAATTTGAAAAATACTAACATCCTAACCCCTATGGTTTAACCAAACAAACACAATCAAACTTCTCGAACCTACTCACAATATATCCCCACTGTTTCATCTTTAGAAACGACTCTCTGAGGAACCATTCACCGTGAATTTCCCCTGTGATATCATATTGGGAAATGTAGACACTCTAGGGATGCTCTTAACATCCAATTCCCCTTGTGTTCTTGCAATGTGGAACTACAGAAACTCTGAGGGAACACAATTTACATCACCCTTATTTTCTGGCAATGTAAATGTAAAATGACACTCTGGATAAGCCCTCCGTGTCAATCCTCACTATGTTATACTAAACTAGGTTCTCAAATACCAACATAAGTCAATCATACACAAAATATATATGGCATCCAATGTAAACAACAATAACTACAAGGATAAACAATATATATCATATCACAACATGTCAGATAAAATCACTCTATCCTAATAACAGTAGGTATATAAAATGAGCAGCCTAACAAGAAAAGCTATACCGAACAGTCCATAACCAACAAGAATGATAAAAAAACATCCATATCATGGAATGAACAACTCTATTCATAATAAAATAACCTCTACTCAGGCCCAAATGGAATACCACGACATAATAAGATATGAAACCATTAAAAAGAAATACCCCGAACAAGGGTATTGGACACTTTTTCACATATAACTCAATTTAAAACTACAGAAAGGCACAAACCACCTACGTCAGAATTGTACAATTGAAAGAGTAGAATCCCACCTTTTGATTAGGACTCAAACATTGGGGATCTAAACAATCTTCTACAAAGATCAACCAAGAGTGTCTCACGAAAGAGGAGAAATCAGGAAACAAGGCCCTAGGAGAAGGAAGATCTTACGATGGAGATTTTAATGTAATCAACGATGGTATATTCATAGAACATATGAAGATTTGGGGGCTCAGAAAAGAATCACAGTATTTCGATGTTATTGGATGAGACAAACTATGAAGAATGTATTTCTGTGAATGAGATGCGACCATGGTATGCTTAATGAAATAAAATTAAAGTAAATAGAGTGTTCTTCAAGGGTAAATAGTGTGTACATTGTTTAACCAATCTACTTTAGGTGATCTCCAGGTCACCCCACATGACCCTATACTCATCCATTATATTCTCAGTACAAGGTCACTAGTGTCAACCAGGTACACAGCGTGTACTCCAAAGTACATGGCGTGTACTCCTTAAATTTCTAGTTTTACCACTTTTGCTCAAAAAACAATAAAATAAATATCATAACTGAAACGAAGATCTGGGTTCCTAAAATCCTATTAGTATTATCTATTGTGAAACATCTTGGTTACCATTCACATATATGTAAGTTGAAGAATTTGATGGATGTTGGTTATTTCAAATAAATGTATGAGTAGATATCATTTTATAATGGCTGGTATACATAAGTTGTGTATGGGTATTGAGGGATTGGGGTGTATGACATGATATATATGATGCTAGAGATAATTGAAAACTACTCCCTTAAAATATTAAAGTGATGATATTGATATATAATTATGAGTCACATGAGGTGTTGGTTATTATATGTTTCCCATGACACATGGGGAGGGAGATATCAATATGTGTGACATTGTGGAAGAGAGGAAAACCAATGGGGTATCCGTTGTGGCTTACCTTTACATTTATATTGTGTGGGAAATTTTACATTAACTGTAATAGATACTTAGTTTGATAGGCATAGTGGGGATGAGAATGTATCATAACTGATTATGTGGTGAGTTAGTTTCATTTTTCAAATGAATATGAGATAATATGTTTTATTCAAATTTTCACATTAGTGTATAAGGATTATCTAACATAGTATTATTGTATTCACACCGTACATATTTTTTATCAAGTCCATAATAGTTTAAAGGTATGTGATTTGAACACTTTTAGACTATAATGTTGAAAAAGTATTTTTTGGATTCATGGTAAATACAAATGATTTTTAATTGGAACATGTAGTTTCATTTTTAGTATTTCAGTTGTATAAAACAACGAGACTATATTTAAATTTTTTATTTTCCGATTTTTATTATTTTTTTGTGTTTTAACATTAACTACCATTCAACGTATACTTAAATATGGGAAATACAATTCATTATTTCTATGATACATACTTGGTTCATGTAACCAAACTATAGCATATTAGTGGTATTATTATAGTGTCCCTATCACTATCACATTATTGTTAGACCAAGTGATGTACATCTTGCGGAAGGGTCCTAATAAGATCGTATAAATGGGAGAATGATGATGAGGGGTTGTATTTAATTGTAAAATGGTAATGACGTCAGGTTATAATAGTAAAATAATGTCATATGATCATTATTATGATATCAAATATCATACATGGTTTAACAGACGTATTTAATGTCCATTATGATAAAATTCAAGGGCCATCGTGTTTATTTGGACAAATAATATAAATGATACTCTTAATATGGTAGATACCTTGAATTTATCATTTATATTTCTTGTTTGTGTATGTTTTTGAAATTTTAATACCATTATGTTATAATTGAACATTAATTGTCTAATTGTCATACATTTTACATATTGATGATTTTGGAGTGTTGAAAATTTATTTTCAATAGAATTGATCAATGTTAATGTACCTATTAAGTTTTGAATGTATATGTTCAGTAGGATGTTCAATAATATTTTATTAGAGTTTTGTTCAATGATGATGATAGTTGGAGGAGTATACAGTAAGAATTTTAGTGAAAGATCCAGAATACCAATAAAATATTTATTTTATATTTAAAGATTGTGGGGTTTTTTGATTTTATTGATATAGACTTCATATAAAAAATTAACTTAAGTATAAATATGTTTCATTAAAAATATTGATGTGGAATGTGTTAGTATGGAAGTGTTCATTCATGTTCCCTTGGGATCATGAACATTTATCTATTTTTCGGAAGATCATTTGAGGCTATTTTGTGTCTAGTTTCATTCATTGACCACACGGTTGGATAAATTAGATATAAATCATTCCATTTGACTGTTGTGTTATAGTACATGATAATTTGGGACCCTTTTTAGGTTACATTATTGAAATGTTATATTCCATATTTTATATGTTGAGACATTGTAAAAAAAGTTGTAGGATGACTTACATTATGTGATCTTGCAGTAGGTTACACTTATTTAAACAACTAATAGATCCAGAGCTATTAGAGAGAATTTTTTTGTAGGTTTATAGAAAAAACTACATATTCCCATGATGGAACTCATCGTGATATTTCGTTTTAGAGAGCAACATTTTAGGGTCCAAGATTCCAAAAAAATTTCATTTCAGATTACCAAGGGTCAGTACAAGTTCCCTACATCTAATTTATATGATGTTTTGGTCTATCATGTCCCTTCCAAGTGATCATAATTCTATTTTTATTATGGTGTTCATGGACATCATAAAAATGAGCGACCGAAATTTCTAGGTAGAAAATGTGTATCTAGTGGACTACTTCAGGTTCCACCAGTGTATTAATATTTTTAGTGGATAAAACAAAAGGTCAAAAAATACATTAACCAATATATGATAGAAATAGATGGTAGAGGAATGTTCCATGATTTTCCATATCCATGGAGTGGAGATAATGGTCGTGGATGTGGTCATCATTAGGATAAGAGATAATGTGGGTTATTTCATGGTCAGATGAAATTAATGGAGTTTCTAGTGCCCTGTTAGTGGGAAAACATATGTTGTACTATATTTATGTTTTTCTAGTAAAGTGAATTCATTAAATTATTATGGATCTATTCAGACAATTGACTAACCAAACCATAGTGTATGGTTTGGGACATAAAGTGGATAGGATTCCAATACAGATTTTGTTGATGATGCAAGTTTGAGGATGAGCTTCATTGAGAGGCTTATTTGGAGAATTTATTCTTTTTTCTTGTAGAATAAAATCTTTTAGAGAAATATTATTATTTAAAATAATACTCTATGAAATCATCCTCATCATTTAATGGCATCGTGTTGTGTGGGATATCATGGATTTATTCTGTAGGAGAATTTTTTTGAATGATGATAATAGATCCTATACTAGGATCATTCTTGAATGAGACCGTTTGATGGTTTTGAGTTACATTCCTTCCATTTAGTTCTATATGGATGATATGATTATTTTTTTATCAGAGATACAAACAACAATGTTTCCTTGTGTATCAGAATCATAACTAATGTTTATCTTAGAGATTTTTTGTTATTACCCCTCATAGAGAGATCAGTACTAGGGTAAGGATATAGCCATGAACTATAATAAAATTGATGTCTCAATATATGATTGATCATTTTGGGTTATAATAGCTATATATAAAATTTTGATATTTCCCAACTAGGTTTTGCGAAGACATATTTTTCATGTTGGGCTGCTCCAATTTTGTTTTTAAGGATGGTTATGAGAAAACTGCACCTATGTATATATTATCTTCTCTTGAATCATATGAATATGAGTAATTATTAACCAATTACCTGGATTTACGATTTTTTTTGATTAATTGAAGGGGTTTAGATTATTATTGAATAAAAATTTATAGTTGGGGAATCATCATATGAAGGTAAAAGTTTATGATATAACGTAGATTTAAAATCAATTTCACTATGGAAATTAAAATTTCATTATAATAGTATTTTGTATAATTTAATTTCTTGACATAATAATAATTTTGAATAATTTGAATTTTATTGGATTGTTTATGGGGTTTGTGATGAAGTTGTTGTGTACACCATGTCTAATTATGAACTTTGAGAGTAACTATGAGATATTTTATAATCTCTATATCATTAAAAATTATTAAAAAGTTGTCATTGTTAATGTTATAAGATCATGATGTTCATTTTTTGGGGTATGTATTGTCCTGTCATGGTATAGAATTAGATATTTTGATGATAAATGATATTATTTATTGGGAATCCCCCATGACTGTTGATGAGGCGTGACACTTCCATAGTCATGAAGGATATTATATGAGGTAAATTCATGAATTATCATGTTTGTGGGTCCTCTTATTTCCGTGAGTAAAAAGTATTTCACCATATTGTTGACCGAACATTATCAAATTTATATTGAGCTTCTAAAGGATAATTTGTTTACTTCTCCAATAATTTATTTTCCAAAAGATATTGTTTTATTTGATGTTTTATGTGATTCATTAAATATTAGATTTTGTAGTTTCCTGAAATGACATAGTGAAGTTGTTTATTTTGGGTATATTATGGTGCATACCATTAAACAAAACTATACCACCAATGATATTGTGTTAGTAGTGGATTTTTCGATATAAATTATTAAAAAATAAACTCATCATTAATTTTCCTTTCTTTTTCACTAATCATGACACAATAAGGAGTCTGATCTCATAGCATGACATTAATTTATGATAGTTATAGTTTAGGGAATTCATATAATACTATGAATTCTATATTATAAATATATGAGGAATTTAAAATGTTTTGGATAATTCCCTATGTAATAAATCATAGATTGATTTATTTCCCAATACTGGATATTCATTAAGATAGATTGAATAAATCTTCAAAATGAATGTTTAAATGGGAGAAGATGGTGGTATATGATTCTATTTTCAAATGAAATTGAAATCAGAATTTTTCTATAAGGAGTATGAGCCCTAGCTGAGTGATTCCAAAGTGGATGTTTGGAGAGATCATGTTTTCTACAGTGATACACCAAATGGTTGGTTGGAGGATGATCAATTATTAGTGATGTTTATGTGATGGTTTATTTTTTATAATTTTTTTCATGAGGTGGTTTTATATGAGTTCCATCTTTCAACCTTAGTCGTATTTCCTAGCATGAAAAATATATATCGTGATTTTAGTAGTTGGTATAATTGGATGTGGCTAAATCATAATTGGATGAGTTTGTGTCATTAAGTTTATTCTTCATGGGAAAGATGTAGAAACACTATGTTCCTGGTGATTTTATCTTGTAATTATATATTCCTCCATTAACATAGATGGACATGTCAATTGAATTCATCATTAGATTAAATTAATATTTTGGAGACTATGATTCAATATGGGAATTAATTTTTCATTTTTCATTATAATTTAGCTTATAATTTATAATGGAGTTATGTTTAATGATTTTGTCATTATGTGAATATTTAGGGGAGGTGGATAAGCCTCATAGAATTAAATTGTATATCATCTTTGATCAGAATACTTATTTCACTTCTAGGGTGTGCAGCTGTCTACAACATACTTTTGTATCACATTTATTCATCAACATAACATTGCATCTATATATGTATGATTAAACATAAAATACATGGATACCATTTAAAACATGTTTCTTTCATATGTATATTATTTTTATATATGTGGGTGAGGTACCTATCTATGGTTGTATTTGGATAAAAAAATATTTTTTACTACATCATTGCTAATAGAACATTTGTATTATTATAAGGACTATGTTTTCATTATCCATTATCCTAGATTGGAATCAGATTTTCAGCAATTCTGGGGATAAATGTTGTGAAGATGATGGTATCATTTGTTCATGTGACTCGTATGTGGAAGAAAGAATTGTATGATAACATGAGGACCTAGGTTGACCATATGAGGGAAACTATAGTGTTCAACATTATAGGAAATGTGATTCTGAAGGTTCCACATAGCCATTAGAAAGAAAAGATGTTCCATGAGAGCAATCATTCTCTATAGTTTAGTAGTTATTTAAGAGGTATTTAATGAAATTTAATATTTTACATACTAGATAACGCATCCCCGGAAGATTCATCAGATTAAACATTTCTTTTATGTGTCACATCATTTCCTCTATCATTAGGAAGAAACCTAAGTAATTTATTTGGGATACATTGATGTTGAAGATGATGTGACCATGGAGGTGTGTCCCTTTGATATGTAGGAACAAATGTTAAATTTATTGCATGTGAATAATATTCCCATAGTTTATGTCTTATAGGGAACAATGGAATAATTGAGAAAAAGGTAGAAACATTAGTGAAATATAAACACTCATTATCCAGAGATAATTGAATCAGGAAATGTTTTATATTTTTTTGATTATGAATTTCATCTATGTTATGATAGAGTTCTATCATCCTTTATTCCATGGTTATGTCCATTAGTTTGTTTGAAAGGTATATCCTTCAGGGGAGTAATTATATGTTTTTCACATTGTTCCTCCTAGAGGGATGGTTGTGGTGATGTTAATTTTGAATTCTTATGTTGTATCTCATTAGTAGGATGTTCAGATGACTAATTCCCTCCCCTTTTCTCTTGGTTTGGATTTAATTTTGGAGTGTGATAATTAATTGAGATTTATTTAATGCATGGGAAGAGATCATTTTAGATAATTAACGTTCATTCATCAAGATATTAGTGTTACTAAGGACAATTTTATGATTCAATTGGAGGATTGGATAATATTCATGACATTAATAGGGTTACTACACCATAGTGGAGAGATTGGAGATACAAAATTTTGGTATTCAGGTCTTGGCGTTTTTCAATGTAATATTATTGTGTTCCCCCATATTGGAGACAACTTTTCAAACTAGTGTTAAAAGAATTTTTTGATATGAGTATTCACTCTTGAAAATAGGAAGCGTCAAAATTTTAATTAAATATTCTTGCCTAAGGAATGGGATTCTGGGTGATCGATAATGTCAAATAAAACTTTTAAACACACCATGATTTCATGACAGTCCTCAAAATTCTTAAACAAACATACATTTAGAGAATAAATATATTGATGGGCAATGGTATACATTTGAGGAAAAATCTTGATTTATAACCTGACACGACCTAGTTCACTGTGATTATTTTCATGGTTTTTAAAATTCACCTGAATGGGGTAAAAGGACATTGGTGATTTATTTAACCTTTGTGTAGTGGGGACTATGAAATGGTGGGTTTAATCCATAATGTAGTTTTGGATTTATGGACACTTGTATTAATGTAGGTATTGACCTTCCCCATCTCAGTTCCAATTAGTCAATTTCAATCATATTCCAACACTTTATCCTCTTGGTGACTATTTCCCATCTCTATTAAGACTTCTAACCACATGGGTCAATGAAGATTAATTTCTATTGATTCAATGTACCGTGTCATCATATTTCCCATTATTTTAATCGTTTTTATTGGTAAACTCTATATAAAACCAATAGGTTTTGTGGATGAATTTTAATTATTGTGAACATTGGCATGCTGGTGATAGATTCATGTAATTACTTCATAATATATAGTGAGATATGATCTTAGATAATATATTATTAAATATATAACATTGAAATTCTATGTTGAGGTAAGGGAATTGTTGTTGGCAGATAATTTTTATAAAAAATTATCATATTATCACGCATTACCATGTTTGAGATGATGGAACCAGCATTAGTAATGACGAAAATGGAATTCAAAAATAATTGACTTTTGCTTGTAGTATTTGCAGTTTATTATCCCATGTTCATATATTCCCTCTTGATTTGATAAATAGTTTGATATATATTTTTATATCATGATATATAATTATATATAATGATTTTTAATCTTGTAAATTAGATAATTATTGTAAATATGATGAATATATTTTTATAATAAGATTATGAAGTATGTTTAATTTATTACAGTATTCAATATGTTAATATAATTTTAATTGATTCCTAAATCATGTTTATAAAATTATATTAGCTATTAATAATGAATAACATGGAACTATTGTAGTTTAATCATTTGATAAATGAATTAGATAATCCATGAATGAATAAAATATTTTATTATAAAATGTTAATTTTTTTATTCCAATAGACTTAGTTTTATTTTAGTTTCTAAACTCCTTAGTTTAATGTGAAGGATTACCTAGTGATTGTTTGATAAATTCATTATTCCTTGTGTAAATATTATGAAAGGGTATCATTTTTATAAAACATGGGCTGATACTTTTAGAGACCTTGTTTTTTCCTTGTAGTACATTCAATTATTTGAAAATATATTTTCATAGATAGGCACTGAGTTGGCATAGGGTTCTATGTCCATGTGTACCAAGATTTTTTTATATAAAATATTAAGTATATTTTATACTTTTTCATATAAATAAAATACAATATCGCCCAAATTGTAGCTCAGATCAGAAATTTGAGGCCATGGTTGTTTCTCATTCCAATTGTTTATCCTAGGTGGGACATAACATTTTTCAGCATGAGTCTTCCATAGAATAATTTAACAAGGAAATATCCAAAAATAAAATTATTTTATTTGGACTCTACATAAAATAACATCTTAACAGGGACTCGGATTAGAAATCGAATACCACTGTTTACTGGGTAATGTGGTTTTTAACCTAGGGGTGACATCCAGTGAGAGGGAATGTTATGTTTTGATTTAGTGACCATTGGTAGAGACCTACTATAAAATATAAATATGATATTATGGTTTTGAGGTAGGGGTGGATAATATAACACATAACCCATGAATACCCCCCTAAAATGATTTTATTGGGAAATTGACATTTGATCATTGGATGATTGTGATTATTCTACATATCTATTGTAACGCCCCGACCCCAGCTGCCCAGAGTCGGTGCATTACTTCGTAACATTGGCATGATCACAAGAAAGATCAAATCTCGAAAGACCGATTGGTTTAGTAGCCTTGGAAACACTAGATATAATCATAAAGTTTTACATTACATTTCAAAGTGAAAAACTACAACAACAACAAAGTCTTCATATCCACACTATTAACCCCTCATAATATCCCTGCAAGTCATTCATAATTTACTTCTTCACTACCTGGGAAAAATAAAACATAGAAAAGGGGTGAGCTCAAATGCCCAGTAAGGATAACAATATAGCGGAACATTCATAATAAGCATAAACATTTAAGGCAATGAATTACTAAAACAAAAGCCTTTTTAAAATTGAACTTCAACATAGTATGGCAAAAATAAAAATGAAATAATGCCATTTACTTATTCACATGGATATTCTACTAATCGAATAATCACATGCAATATCAATAACCACTTTCATAATGTTGGAATGCATAATGCCAGACTATCATAACCACATAGCCAAGGCCTCGTGCCAAGACTACAAATAAGATTTTGTCAAGGCCTTGTGCCAAGACACTAGTTTGTCTCATGAGACCTACCGATGCATCGAGGAGCTATAGCGGGCTCCACCCGTCACTTATTAAGTCCAATGCATTCCCATATGAAAAGGTTTAAACATAACATAAACATTCGTATTAAAACTAGCATACGAAATGTCAATACTTTCACAATAAACTATGAATGGTATAAAAATAGCACATCCACAGTCAAACATATCACAAAACCTTCAATACAATATAGAAGTTTTGTATCATAATAAATCAACTTCAAATAATCTTAAAATCCATCAAAGGATGTTGACATAGATGAAATCAAAATTCTTTTTAAAGAAATATCTCCTTTTATTTTGAAATCATTTAAGATCCATATAAAATAAAAAAATTTCTTTGAAAATATTCTTATAATCTTGTATGGAAAGCTTCGAAGATTTTATGACGGCGAAAAATAACCGCACCCGCCGTATAAGTTAAAAAAAACATTCTTACCTCAATTCTGTCGAAAAGGTTAAAAAGGACCTTGTTTTGAAAATGGCGGAAAGATTCCTTTATAAACCTCTTATAAAAAGTCAAACAAGGGTATAAATGACTTTAACCCATATTCTTGTAAATAGTAAAAATGTTTTGAAATACATTTTGAAGAAACATGGATGTGGATGATAACGAGATCCCAGTAGATTATTACGTATAAACAACCTCGGATAAAGAAGAGATTGTGAAATAACCCTTACCTTGTACTTTTCCTTGGTTGTGGTAGGTTAACCTCCTGTATAATGGTGAAATAATTGTTATTAAATTATAAAAGAATCATATACATTAATATGATATCATATATGATCTTTTAATATTGATTTGATAATAATATCTTAGTATTATCGTTGTTTCGGGTGTTAACTTACTTGTTTTCTTCCATATGTTTTGTTACGTAAGACATGTTTGTAAAGGATAGGTTGTATATTATTCATATCCAGAATGATATCAAGTCCTTAAACATCATTTTTAAATCATAAAATGATAATTACGCTTTAATGGTTACGATGGAGAATGAATCTCATCGCGTTCGTGGAGACGGTAGTCCGTACGTACGCACGAGCGACAATATCATTCTTTTGATATTAAAATAATATATAAATGGATGGTATATCATATATACAGAATCATTAACATGTTATATTTATTATTTACATGAGTTACACATCATTATTATACCCATCCAAATAATATTATATTGAATAACAATTACACCACGACGTGGAGACGGTAAGCCGTACGTACGCACGTATGGTGACATGTTATTCAAAGGGTGGATAGAATACTGAATATGATTGTACCATATTTATAATAAAATCACAGTATATGTGAGATACTGGAGTTATTATTTCAGAATGGTAAGAACAAAGGAAGAAGAAGTGGAAGAAGAAATGAACTTAGAAAAGGGTGGTGAAATAATTACCTCTTCTTCGGGTTCTTCCTTTTGATTTGATCAAAAGGGCTCCTTAGGTTGGCTTTCTGATCAAACTAAGGCCTCTAGGTTGTAGTGAGGGATGTTGGGAGAGTATTTGGGCAGAGTTTGGCCGAACCAAAAGGCTTTGAAGGTGTGAAGAAATGAGAAGGAGGAGTGCCCTTTTATAAGAGGGGTGAGGGGCACCTTTGGAAAAGCTAGAAATATTAATTTATAATAAATTCATATTCGGTTTCCAATGGCTCCAAAGTTGATTATTCAAAGGCTAAGGTGGGTATAGGTCGAAAACCACTCAACCAATAGAATTTAGACAGGTTTGGTTACTTATATTAACCTTATCTTTAAGTATTAACTCTAAGTTAATTAGTTTCACTTTTACAATTTCTCTTTGTATTTTTATATAATATGGTTAATAAACTTACTATATACATCCAAGCGACCCCCAAGTGGTCCATTAATGATTAACCTATCATAATATAAGTCTCTTGGCAGAACCTTAGATTTTTAGGAATTTAATATCAATTAATAATATAATATTTGTTTTAAGAACTCTTTTATGTCAATTTTGACACTATTCAATAGTTGATTTTTGTGAAACTCCTAACAGATTGATTACTTCGAAAAAAGTCAATTAAATCAATCCTAATATATCATATTATCATAGAAAATTAGTTTAATTCATTAAAAGTTTCATATTATAATTATTTGGGTATTTATAAGATCAATTAGTTTTATTTTTCACTATTTTAGTAATTACTGCATCATCATTGTGTCATAAATAAAATAAATTATATAATGTCTAAAAATTATAAATAAAATACCATTATGTAGTAAATCGTTTTAGCTTTCTAATGAATATTTATAATCGAAAATCCAACATGTATAGCCCTATGTAAAAATTGTTGTTCTAAAAGATATATGCTTGTGTCATTTTTGTATTCATTTTGACTTAATTAAAATAAAGTGTCATTATCACTTACAAGTGGATCCATGGGGTCCCAAAATAGACCCAAAGATGCCCATGGTCGACTATGTATCAACCAATAGGGTTAAGACACGTTTTTAGGCTAATTTAGTATTGTTATAATATTATTTTTTTAACCCTTATTTACCGGATTTACCCTTAACCATGGTAAATAAAATATTTACCGCAGTAATTATTCAAAATGTCTAAAAATAAAAGTTACCTATTTACAAAATTTGAACATCCTGATTCCAAATATGGAATCCATTTTCCTAAATTCAAAACACAGAAGTGGCAGAAATTAATTTAAAATTAATTCCCGCTGTCAAAACAAAAAGCGTGTTTTTAAGAGATAATAACAATCAAAAGATTGACACTTGTTTATGTTCGGTTTAATTGTAAAATTATGTCCAATGACCAAGATTATATTAAATGGTAAAAATATATTCTAAATATACTTTAAAACCACTAAAATTCACAATTTATCACTATTAATTGTTTTGATTAAAAAAGTTGTTTTTAATTAAAATTTAGTAATTTTCACTATTCATCAAAATATGAAAGTTATCCGAAATGTACCAAAATTTCACCCTAGGCTAATTTTGATATTCCGAATCCAAAAATGAAGTAGGTATTACTATTCACAATGGCTAGTTTAATTAGTTGTGGTGTGTGTTAGAACTCGAGGTTGCGTACAACACACGCTATCGCATTATTCGAAGGGAAACGTACCATAGAAGCTTGGGGTGTTACATTCTCCCCTCCATCAAATAATTGCGTCCTCGCAATTTCTAGGGTATTACTGCATAAAAAGACTCGGGTGGTTCTTCATCATAAGTTCCTCGGGTTCCCACGTTGCCTCTTCCATCTTATGATTTCTCCACAAAACTTTTACCAGACGCGTCGTCCGGTTTCTCAGTACTTGTTCTCTCGTATCAAGAATCTTGACGGGCTCTTCGCAATAAGACAGATCGGGTTCCAGTTCTAATTCCTCATAGGTGAGTACATGCGCCGGATCAGGCATGTATTTCCTCAACAGAGATACGTGGAACACATCGTGAACTTTGGAGAGACTTGGCGGCATTGCCAATCGGTAAGCTACAGCCCCAATTCGTTCTAGAATTTCGAAAGGTCCGATGTACCTGGGACTCAATTTACCTTTCTTACCAAAACGTATGACTCCCTTCCACGGAGATACCTTCAGGAAAACATGATCACCAACTTGAAATTCCAAATCCTTCCTTCGATTATCGGCATAGCTCTTCTGCCTACTTTGAGCTGCTTTGATGTGATTTTGGATTACTTTCACCTTTTCCACCGTTTCCTCCACCAGTTCTGGGCCTACAAGTTTTCTTTCACCAACGTCATCCCAACAGGTTGGTGTACGACATCTCTTTCCGTATAACGCTTCATATGGTGCCATCTGAATACTCGAATGGAAGCTATTGTTATAGGAAAATTCTACCAGAGGTAAATATTGATCCCACATACCCTGAAAGTCAAGTGAGCAAGATCTCAACATGTCTTCTAAGGTTTGAATAGTCCGTTCTGACTGTCCGTCTGTCTGAGGGTGGTAAGCAGTGCTCAAATGAAGTTCAGTATCCAGGGATTTCTGAAGACTTTTCCAAAACCTTGAAGTAAAACGGGGATCACGATCCGAAACAATTGATAAGGGTACTCCATGAAGTCTCACAACTTCATTAATGTATAGTCTTGCTAGACGTTCCAGGGGTAGATCTTCTCTTATAGCAAGAAAATGTGCTGACTTGGTAAGACGATCAACAATAACCCATATTGCATCGTTCCTTCTAGGAGTCTTTGGTAGCCGCATAACAAAGTCCATTGTAATATTGTCCCATTTCCACTCCGGTATGGGAAGCAGTTGCATGACTCCTCCAGGCTGTTGCCTTCCAGCTTTCACTTGTTGACAAACCATACATCTTGACACAAAATCAGCAATCTCCCTCTTCATGTTGTCCCACCAAAAATGTTCCTTCAAATCTCTATACATTTTGGTGCTCCCAGGGTGTATAGAGAAATTGGAACTATGAGCATCATCCAGCAATTCCCTTTTTAGATCAGGTATATTGGGAACACAAAGTCTCTTCCCTAATTTCAAAATTCCATCTTCATACACAAAGTCTCTCAATCTCCCATCATTCACAGCTTTAATCTTCTTCTGAAATTCTTCATCATCGGTCTGGGAACTCTTAATCCTTTATAGTAAAGATGGTTTGGCAACCATTTGAAAAAGCATTGATGTTTCACCTTCCCTGGTTATTCCCATGTCCATCTTCTCTAGATCCATGAAAATTGGATCCCTTTCAATTCTCATCATGTTCAGAACTCCATGGTCTTTTCTGCTCAAAGCATCTGCTACTTTGTTTGCTTTCCCCGGGTGGTAGTGTATCGTGCAATCATAATCCTTGAGTAATTCAAGCCATCTCCTTTGCCTCATGTTGAGTTCTTTTTGTGAGAAAATATACTTCAAACTCTTGTGATCAGTATAAATCTCACATTTTTCACCATAGAGGTAGTGCCTCCATATCTTCAAAGCAAAGATCACAGCTGCTAACTCAAGATCATGAGTAGGATAGTTTTGTTCATGAATTTTCAACTGTCGTGATGCATAGGCAATAACTCTATCATTCTGCATAAGGACACAGCCAAGTCCTTTCTTCGATGCATCACTATAAATAACGAACCCATCATTCCACAATGGTAGAGTCAATATAGGAGCATTGACTAATCTTCTCTTCAGTTCTTCGAAACATTCTTCACACTCTTTTGTCCAAACAAATTTAACCCCTTTACGTGTGAGCTTCGTTAATGGGTTAGCCAATCGGGCAAAATTCTGGACGAAACGTCGATAATAACCTGCCAAACCAATAAAACTACGTACCTCAGTTATACTCGTAGGTGCTGGCCATTCTTGGATTGCATTGGTCTTAGAAGGATCAACAGAGATTCCATTTTTAGAGACAATATGGCCAAGAAAAGAAATCTCTTGAAGCCAGAATTCACACTTGCTAAACTTTCCATATAATTCATGCCTCCTCAGAGTCTTCAAGATAATGCGCAAGTGATTTTCATGATCTTCGTAGGTTTTGGAGTATACCAAGATGTCATCAATAAATACCACCACAAATTCATCGAGATACTCCTTGAAAACTCTATTCATCAGATCCATGAATACTGAGGGTGCATTAGTCAATCCAAAAGGCATTACAGTAAACTCGTAATGCCCGTACCTGGTTCGAAATGCTGTCTTCGGAATGTCTTCCTTCTTTACACACAACTGATGGTATCCAGATCGAAGGTCAATCTTTGAAAAGTATTGAGCTCCATGCAGTTGGTCAAATAAATCATCAATACGAGGTAGGGGATACTTGTTCTTTATCGT
Organism: Viscum album; assembly: GCA_963277665.1. NCBI lineage: Eukaryota > Viridiplantae > Streptophyta > Magnoliopsida > Santalales > Viscaceae > Viscum > Viscum album. The sequence goes on from OY728161.1 coordinate 438,023,172, forward strand.
TATAACATTGATCTCCCTGTAATCGATACATAACCTCATAGATCCATCTTTCTTTTTAACAAAAAGAACAGGGGATCCCCATGGAGAAACACTAGGGCGAATAAATCCCTTATTACTCAATTCCTCTAGTTGTTTCTTTAGTTCGACTAGCTCTACAGTGGCCATTCTATAAGGGGTCTTTGATATAGGCCTTGATCCAGGAATCAAATCAATAGAAAACTCAACTTCTCGTTCTGGAGGATGTCCAGGTAAATCTTCCGGAAATACATCTACAAATTCTTTCACAACAGGTACATCCTCTATTTGAACATTCCTTTCCTCACCGACAGTTATTTCATTCTCTTCCTCCCCGATAATTGAATTAAGTTGAGCTACAAGGGGTGGATCTAAATAAGAATTAGGTGGTGACGATTCTGCTCTAAAAATAAGGTGTTCATTATCATTATCATCAAGAATCGTAACCTCTTTCTTCTTACAATAAATCTTCGCATCATAGTCCGAAAGCCAGTCCATACCGAGGATTATATCAAACTCAACCATAGGTATGACGATGAGATCAGCAGATAAAGAAAATTTATGTGCTCTAATGGGGACTGATTCACAAAACTTTGTTGCAATGATACTTCCCTTAGGAGTTTTAACTGACAACTCCCTTATTAAATCAAATTGGAAATATCTAATTTTCTTAGCAAACTGGGAAGATATGAAACAATGCGATGATCCAGAATCAAATAATGCATTTGATAAACTTGAGGAAACCATTAAATTACCTGCCACCACGTCTTTCGGAGCTTCTACCTCAGCAGTAGTGATAGCATAAGCCTGGCCTTGATCCCTTGGCCTTTTCTGAGGTAAGTTCTCCTGACTCTTAGGACATGCATTTGCATAATTCCCCATCTCCCTGCAATTGTAGCACTGAACGTTGGTAGCTTCCTTCTTCCCCTTGCAATCATGAGCTTGGTGGCCTTTTTCACCACACTTGTAACAGACTCCCATTCCCTTCAGGCAAGCACCGCGGTGTTTCTTCCCGCACTTACCACAAGATGTATATTCAACCTTTCCCTTCTTCCCCTTATTTCCATTCCCAGATTGATCAGCAGGTCTCTTCTTCTCTTGCTTTTCTTTAAAGTCATAAGACTTAGAGAATTCCTTTTCGGTCTTGATAGCACATGAGACAATGTCTTCGTACGATGAAAATGATTGTGAGACTAATGCTCGACGGAGAAATGGTTTTAACCCATCAAAGAAACGATCAATCTTACTTCTTGGGTTGCGAATATAATCACCAGCGTACCTCGCTAACCTTGTAAAGTTAGCCTCATACTTTGTGACATTATCATCCTCCTTTTGTCTCAGACTCAGAAATTGCCTTTCCATATCTGCTCGATGGTCGCGAGGAAAGTATTTTTCTAAAAACAGATCTTTGAACTCCCTCCATTCCATGTTTGATACTTCATCATCTTCCTTCATGTTTTGAATCAATGACCACCATTGATCAGCATCTCCAGTGAGGCGGTAAACTGCCATGGTAACTTTTTCCCTTTCACTACTCCCCAAAGCCTGAAATATTTTCTCTAGGGAAAATATCCATTGCTCAGCTACTAAGGGATTTGTACTCCCATTGAACGTTGGTGGTTGTTGTCTCATGAATCGATCTAACATTGATCCTCCACGCTGCGGATCAGGGTGCTCCATACGGGTAAGGTTATTATTCATAACCTGAGTAAGTTGTCCCAGTATGGTGATTAGCTGATCAGCACCAGTTGCATCACCAGCCCCACTATAATTATCTTGAGCAGGAGGGCAATCCCTACATGGAGTGCGTGCATTGATACGGTTTCCATTTCTTCCACTAGGTGCCATTTCTAAACAGTGGCATAAACTAGATCAGTTTATGAATCAAAATACATAATCCCATACTTATAAAACACTTAGCATAAATTGAACTATTTATGGATATAATCCATAATCATAAAAATGTTTTCTTTGAGGAAGTATATACTCATAAACCCTTCATAATGATTTGTAAAGATAGTGAGAGTTATCCTAAGCATATCCCCCGGGAGTGTCGTAACCAAGAGTGCAGCAAGGCCCGTTGTCGTGCACCAGTTCCCGTTTGAGTCTAGCTCAAAGCGGTGTTTTCGGGTTTTACCCCTAGGTACATCTGTGCCAGAGCCGCCTCTACCTGCTCGTATCCAGACAGGGATGTATTGCTCGAAAAACTCACAAAATCTCTACAATACCAAAATTCTAGGAAGTTCTTCTATACTAATCCTCAAAGTTCATCTTAGGTCTACGTGCTCTAATCAGAGTTTATCTAAATCTAGCTTCCAAGGTTTGTACTAAACCTCCCTCTGATACCAACTGTAACGCCCCGACCCCAGCTGCCCAGAGTCGGTGCATTACTTCGTAACATTGGCATGATCACAAGAAAGATCAAATCTCGAAAGACCGATTGGTTTAGTAGCCTTGGAAACACTAGATATAATCATAAAGTTTTACATTACATTTCAAAGTGAAAAACTACAACAACAACAAAGTCTTCATATCCACACTATTAACCCCTCATAATATCCATGCAAGTCATTCATAATTTACTTCTTCACTACCTGGGAAAAATAAAACATAGAAAAGGGGTGAGCTCAAATGCCCAGTAAGGATAACAATATAGCGGAACATTCATAATAAGCATAAACATTTAAGGCAATGAATTACTAAAACAAAAGCCTTTTTAAAATTGAACTTCAACATAGTATGGCAAAAATAAAAATGAAATAATGCCATTTACTTATTCACATGGATATTCTACTAATCGAATAATCACATGCAATATCAATAACCACTTTCATAATGTTGGAATGCATAATGCCAGACTATCATAACCACATAGCCAAGGCCTCGTGCCAAGACTACAAATAAGATTTTGTCAAGGCCTTGTGCCAAGACACTAGTTTGTCTCATGAGACCTACCGATGCATCGAGGAGCTATAGCGGGCTCCACCCGTCACTTATTAAGTCCAATGCATTCCCATATGAAAAGGTTTAAACATAACATAAACATTCGTATTAAAACTAGCATACGAAATGTCAATAATTTCACAATAAACTATGAATGGTATAAAAATAGCACATCCACAGTCAAACATATCACAAAACCTTCAATACAATATAGAAGTTTTGTATCATAACAAATCAACTTCAAATAATCTTAAAATCCATCAAAGGATGTTGACATAGATGAAATCAAAATTCTTTTTAAAGAAATATCTCCTTTTATTTTGAAATCATTTAAGATCCATATAAAATAAAACATTTTCTTTGAAAATATTCTTATAAGCTTGTATGGAAAGCTTCGAAGATTTTATGACGGCGAAAAATAACCGCACCCGCCGTATAAGTTAAAAAAAAAATTCTTACCTCAATTCTGTCGAAAAGGTTAAAAAGGACCTTGTTTTGAAAACGACGGAAAGATTCCTTTATAAACCTCTTATAAAAAGTCAAACAAGGGTATAAATGACTTTAACCCATATTCTTGTAAATAGTAAAAATGTTTTGAAATACATTTTGAAGAAACATGGATGTGGATGATAACGAGATCCCAGTAGATTATTACGTATAAACAACCTCGGATAAAGAAGAGATTGTGAAATAACCCTTACCTTGTACTTTTCCTTGGTTGTGGTAGGTTAACCTCCTGTATAATGGTGAAATAATTGTTATTAAATTATAAAATAATCATATACATTAATATGATATCATATATGATCTTTTAATATTGATTTGATAATAATATCTTAGTATTATCGTTGTTTCGGGTGTTAACTTACTTGTTTTCTTCCATATGTTTTGTTACGTAAGACATGTTTGTAAAGGATAGGTTGTATATTATTCATATCCAGAATCATATCAAGTCCTTAAACATCATTTTTAAATCATAAAATGATAATTACGCTTTAATGGTTACGATGGAGAATGAATCTCATCGCGTTCGTGGAGACGGTAGTCCGTACGTACGCACGAGCGACAATATCATTCTTTTGATATTAAAATAATATATAAATGGATGGTATATCATATATACAGAATCATTAACATGTTATATTTATTATTTACATGAGTTACACATCATTATTATACCCATCCAAATAATATTATATTGAATAACAATTACACCACGACGTGGAGACGGTAAGCCGTACGTACGCACGTATGGTGACATGTTATTCAAAGGGTGGATAGAATACTGAATATGATTGTACCATATTTATAATAACATCACAGTATATGTGAGATACTGGAGTTATTATTTCAGAATGGTAAGAACAAAGGAAGAATAAGTGGAAGAAGAAATGAACTTAGAAAAGGGTGGTGAAATCATTACCTCTTCTTCGGGTTCTTCCTTTTGATTTGATCAAAAGGGCTCCTTAGGTTGGCTTTCTGATCAAACTAAGGCCTCTAGGTTGTAGTGAGGGATGTTGGGAGAGTATTTGGGCAGAGTTTGTCCGAACCAAAAGGCTTTGAAGGTGTGAAGAAATGAGAAGGAGGAGTGCCCTTTTATAAGAGGGGTGAGGGGCACCTTTGGAAAAGCTAGAAATATTAATTTATAATAAATTCATATTCGGTTTCCAATGGCTCCAAAGTTGATTATTCAAAGTCTAAGGTGGGTATAGGTCGAAAACCACTCAACCAATAGAATTTAGACAGGTTTGGTTACTTATATTAACCTTATCTTTAAGTATTAACTCTAAGTTAATTAGTTTCACTTTTACAATGTCTCTTTGTATTTTTATATAATATGGGTAATAAACTTACTATATACATCCAAGAGACCCCCAAGTGGTCCATTAATGATTAACCTATCATAATATAAGTCTCTTGGCAGAACCTTAGATTTTTAGGAATTTAATATCAATTAATAATATAATATTTGTTTTAAGAACTCTTTTATGTCAATTTTGACACTATTCAATAGTTGATTTTTGTGAAACTCCTAACAGATTGATTACTTCGAACAAAGTCAATTAAAACAATCCTAATATATCATATTATCATAGAAAATTAGTTTAATTCATTAAAAGTTTCATATTATAATTATTTGGGTATTTATAAGATCAATTATTTTTATTTTTCACTATTTTAGTAATTACTGCATCATCATTGTGTCATAAATAAAATAAATTATATAATGTCTAAAAATTATAAATAAAATATCATTATGTAGGAAATCTTTTAATATTTCTAATGAATATTTATAATAGAAAATCCAACATGTATAGCCCTATGTAAAAATTGATGTTCTAAAAGATATATGCTTGTGTCATTTTTGTATTCATTTTGACTTAATTAAAATAAAGTGTCATTATCACTTACAAGTGGATCCATGGGGTCCCAAAATAGACCCAAAGATGCCCATGGTCGACTATGTATCAACCAATAGGGTTAAGACACGTTTTTAGGGTAATTTAGTATTATTATAATATTATTTTTTAACCCTTATTTACCGGATTTACCCTTAACCATGGTAAATAAAATATTTACCGCAGTAATTATTCAAAATGTCTAAAAATAAAAGTTACCTATTTACACAATTTGAACATCCTGATTCCAAATATGGAATCCATTTTCCTAAATTCAAAACACAGAAGTGGCAGAAATTAATTTAAAATTAATTCCCGCTGTCAAAACAAAAAGCGTGTTTTTAAGAGATAATAACTATCAAAAGATTGACACTTGTTTATGTTCGGTTTAATTGTAAAATTATGTCCAATGACCAAGATTATATTAAATGGTAAAAATATATTCTAAATATACTTTAAAACCACTCAAATTCACAATTTATCACTATTAATTGTTTTGATTAAAAAAGTTGTTTTTAATTAAAATTTAGTAATTTTCACTATTCATCAAAATATGAAAGTTATCCGAAATGTACCAAAATTTCACCCTAGGCTAATTTTGATATTCCGAATCCAAAAATGAAGTAGGTATTACTATTCACAATGGCTAGTTTAATTAGTTGTGGTGTGTGTTAGAACTCGAGGTTGCGTACAACACACGCTATTGCATTATTCGAAGGGAAACGTACCATAGAAGCTTGGGGTGTTACATCTATGTAAATCAAAGTACATCAAACTCTATAGATATATAATTCTAGTTAGGATTAATCTTTCGGATACTACATCCCGTGAATGAATTAATTAGTTTCCAAAAAATTTTCTCTTTCATTTTAAATTCTATTGTATGTATTTTTGATGTTCTTACTAACATGGAAATCAACCAATATTTTTTTGGATCCCTCGTTCTTCATGTTATTATCGTTTTTGTTTTGTTCCTCGTCGATATAAGTTTTGAAATGTTGAACCAATACCCAATCATCAATCAAAGCAAGGACTTGGGTGGTTCATGATCCAAGGATTATAGATAAATGTGTTTTTCATGGTTCAGTTTTCATAGGGGTCACAACGGTCTATGGAAGTGTCCACCTACTTTTTCGATAAGTTGAAACATTGTTGATTCATCCAAATCAAGCATATGTGTGTGTTTATTGGGTATCTAGGTTTACAGATCTACTATCGTTTCCAGTTTTTGAGCACTAAATGCGTATCTATGTTATGTATAAGGGACCACTAGAACATGGGGGTTATAAATGGAATGAAACAGCTTTGGAAGGTGGAAACGGAGACATGAAGCACTTACATGCTGAATGGTGGTGATATTTTACATTCCAGTTGACATCAAGGTGGAAACGGAAGCATGAGAAGGTGGGGTTGGTCGGGCAGTGAGTGGGATCTGGAATACAGAGGGGGAGGGAGTGGGATGGTCTGAAATGGAGTAGTTTGGGTTAGAAGGGATCATGACATTGAATAGAGGTTTGTCTTGGAGTAGTATGGACCGAGTTGGGTCATTAGGTAGTGATTTCAACCCTCCATAACTACAAAACGAATCTTTAATTTTTTCGTTCAGAATGGGAAATATTATCCTACCTTTGAGATGGACATTTTGATTCCAGATTGGGAATATTATGAATTGGAATTCTAGATTGGATGCATGAAAGGAAAATGTATTATAATAATAAAAATGTAATTATTATTATTGTTGAATATTTAATCAGACATAACTCATACGTATAATGACCAATAGACATATCATAAGAGAAATTACCACCATGAAATTTAGGTAGGTGATTCATGAACAATATTGGGTTCTTAATCTAAAATCAAGGTGCGGTCCCTATGAAGAATAGTCCGGGCATGTTACATTGAAATGTGGCTATTCACCGTGTGTTCGTTAGGAATGAATTAATAGTAAATCTCAAGAGTTATTACATGATTATCAAATTGGTGTGATCTATATGATATATTTTTATATTGAGGTGTTCGATCCTCGGAGCACCACATATCTATGAAGCCGAGAGCTTCATTTTCTTCACTAGGTGTCTGATATGGATGAGTGAATAGTCGATCATGTGTGATTTTCCACATGGATTGCAATGACATGTTCAATTTGGTTATATGGGGCCTTTTGAGGAGTCATGTTGGAAGCATAATTTTTTTCTTTATAGACAAACAATGAGCTTCATGCCTCATCAGTCTATTACAAAAGCTGTGATATGTACTTTGGGAGAATAGTAGCCAAACAAGGGGTACCATTTCATAGATTGTTGCCTAATTTTGGCTAGGTATATGACCAGATGATGGGATAGGGTCAAACATTTTGTGGGCCCCATATACAGTTTATACGTCATTTATAATATCTTTATCTATTATGTCTCTATTTTTTGACTTGATTTTATCTTCTGAGTAAACTATCATGAGTTTTTTCATTGTATAATGTGATGGTGTCCTCTATAGTGGCCCCGGAGATATTATGGGAGTTGATATAAGTTGGAATGTGCTGAGGTGAAACATGATTAAGGAAGTAATCATATATAATCACCAATGTAGTTCTGAGCATTCCCTCCGGCTTGGCTATGTAGTGGCATTCCCTGATTGTATTTCCTTGCATACCCTTGACATGGGTTTGATAGTGGTGTTCCCTGATGGAAGTTTAGGGGTCACCCTCTAGTTTTTATAGGTATCTACATTCCCCCATGATCGTTCTAAGGGGAACCCTTAAATCGATTTGTGAATGGGTCCTTGACGACACTAGGGTGGAACCAACCAATTGAGCTGGGCATGGGTCCTTATCCTATTTCAATCAGCTCCCTCATGTTGGGCTGGGTTGGGGTCATCAAAAAAACATGAGTGGAACCATTCTATTGTGATGAACTTGCGACCTCTACCATGAGACACTACATCATGACAATATGGACTAGTTAAGAGACATTGTTTGATGTATCATAGTACTCATAAGGAAGAGAAGTTCATTCCACACAAAGACACATCCATGTTACTTTACCGGAAAAATTATGGGTCTAAAATAGTTTCCCAAATGTGATAATACCATGGTGTGATGATTGAGTCTATTTTACTTGCTTGTTTAGGTATTATGTGAGGGATGTTTGGAATTATATATGGAATCTTCTAGAAATGTTGTAGACTCTTTCCTTGGGCTGACATGTGATATGTAGATCCCCGTATTATCTCATTTGGGATTCATTAACTCAGAATATATATATATATATATATATATATATATATATTTATACATATATATATATATATATATTGTTTCAGTACCCTCTCTATAAGTTTTGGTTACACTCCATCTAGAAGAGGAAAAGATGTATGGGGCATTACATGTGCTTTCCATGTCTTTGATCTTTTTGATAGATGATTATACTATCCTACTATAGGAAGTGATGTCTTGATGATAAGTTCATCTTCTCAACATATATATCTTATTGTGTCTGGATTATTTTACTTAACTCTCTTATTGGGTTGATTTTACTCTTTTATTTAAAATTATTATATATAATTCTTTCTTCTTTAGTTTATCTCTTACTACTCCTCCTTTTACATTTTGAGTAGTCGTTCAGAGTATTCTTTTACTCACCCATGCATGGGATTTTCCTGCATGTGTCATTCCTTATGCTAATGACAGACAGCTTGATTCTAAAAGAAGATAAGATTAAGGATACAGTTTCTTTTACCACGTATGTTGTTTATATCTTGGGATCTAGGAGCGGGGCTCTCTTAGGTATATTATTTTTTCCGTTATAACTATGTTGTCTCACAAATGAAGTTAGCTGTCTATTTTCTCCCATTTTCCTTTTAGTTTTCATTACCGTACTTGTATAGTTTAATGTTCCTTTCTTATTTGGGTAATTAATAGCAGTGGATTATCATTTACCCCCTTTAAATCTAAAATATCTCATTTTGTTGGATATGTGTTTACTACAGGTTCATAGGTAATTACTTCCCTTATTTTTTTGTACATTCAGTGCATTTCGCCACCCACTAGCCTATAAAGGCTGGCTTTGGGTAGTTGTTACTCAAGAACCAGCATGGGTCGGGTCTTGAAAAATATGTATTAGAGAATGTTTATTTTTTGGGATGTATTTTTGATATTTAACCTTACAATTATTTTTTGGATTTTGTAAAACATTGTTGAAGTGTCTCAAGTGAGGCTCCTATGAAAGTGAGTCTGGCGATGATGTGGTGAACGATGCGGGTATTCACGAGGATACTGATTACCAGCTCGTCAACTCGACACCCTGACAATTTGATATAGAGAATTTTTTTTCATGAATCATATAAGATTGATTATTTTACATTACTTAAGGTGTCATATCCCAATTGATATATATATATATATTCTCATTTGTCCATGGTTCTCGTTGATAACATTTAGCATGTCGTTGTGACATCTTCAATCTAGGATACCATCTCTAGTTCAAGATGATGAAACTATGAGTTATGAGGCCTGAATTTAGGTTCAATAATGAGATCACCATCCTCCAGGTGGTCTGGTATCATCAAATCCACCTATTGAGAAGTAGTTAGTCCGAGCAGGGCATGACGGGGACGTGCACATGCTGAGAGTACTCTGTGAGTTCCAACACCATATTCCACTGAGTCACTATTGTGATCCACATCGTCGGTCAGTTTGTGATTAGTTACATTCAGTGGTCATACTCTTTATGCTTATTCTTACACCGAATGATCAGATGATGTCATTTCCAATAATTATTTCCTACATAACGACATAACATTACTGGTGCTTGGATTCTAAGATGTTCCATGACTAGGAACCCTATTTGTATGGAATTCATCATATTTTTTGTGAGTAGTACTATACCTCTTCATGATGATACATTTTTTTGTATTCTAGAGAATAAATATGTATGGATGTGAGTGGTAGAGCACTGGGCTAGGTTCACAGAAAAGACTCAGATCGCTTTGGTAGTGATTCACACCGACTACTTCAACCACCCAATGTCTGAGTAGTGAGTTTTCTAGGAGAATCATGCAATTTTATCACCATTATTGATCCCCACCTACAACGAGGTGGTGGAACACGAATTGGTGAAATATATATTTCTTTAATATGGGTGAATATTTACTAGAACTTGTATTCTGTGTAATAGTGAACAGACATGTTCTGAAGCTCGAAGATATTAGTTAGAAGGGACTCCATAAAGGAGGCCTCCCCATGATTAGACTTAGACCATGGATAGGGAACCACATAGTGCACCAAAACCACCATAGAATGATAGGTTCTACACATATCATGTTAATGAAAAAAGGAATGTTACTTTCTCAAAATACATGCTAAGCATACTAGGAAGGTAACAGATGGACTTCCATAGAAGAGACATTTTCCTGATTAGGGATACACTAGGTGGGGACATGTTGGTCCATAGGGATTTTCTGATTCCATAAGAGTATGATGATATTTGGGTGGTTGACGAAGCTATGAGGTCCTTCCACCACCTCCCTCACCCAAACCATTCCATGCCTAGGGAGCTGGCATCACGGAATGAAAAGGGATGCAATACTTTGATGTCTACAATCTACAGGGCATGAGTTGATAAGAGGCACTCCCTGTGTCTTTTATAATTTTTTAACTACAAAATGTTGGACACTGTTTGAGGTACTCCTCACTCCCAAATTCATTCTTGAGGTTTTACGATGGTAAAATAGGGAATCAGTGTAACCATGTGTTAGTGTTGTTCAAAATATCATTTAATTCATGTGGAATAGAGATCTATTCCCCAAAAAGAAAAATTATTATGACTCATTCAAAACCATGAGAGAAATTTAGTACCACCCAAAGAGAATATTATCGAGGTGTAGTGGATGATTCCTTTTGAATGTGTGTTAATGGCGGGGTTATGTAGTGGAGTGTCAAAGAAGGTCATAACATTGATAGTGAAGTTATTATTCTTGAAGTCCTTTTTCATGGTATTCCACTAGTGGGTGTGACAGAGTATTACATTTTGGGTTATGAAACATCAAATAGGGGTGAAGAGACATGGGGTATTCAATGCAATTTCTGTGTCTAGAGGCTTGTTCCCAGAAGATTTTACTCAGATACAATATTTTTGTGTAACTTTGAGTGCTCAATGTTCTAATAAAATTTGAGGTGATTGAGACCCCATGTATAAAACTACCCGACTCAATACATGGTGTTGGAAGTAGTTTCCTACACCATGAGGATGTGGATACACTAACTTCTATGTGAATTCATTGTGGTTTTAACATATGACTAGTGTCTTAGTCATGTATTCACATAGATAGACCTATACTAGAGGTAGTGATGTTTTTTGGAGTGTACTCATGACTATGAATATTATATGGTTTATACTTTAGGAATGGGAAATGTTGTAGAGGATTCCTTTAGAATAATGTCTGAGGCTCACCTAGTTCACGATGATTTAGTGTTTTTTTCTACTATGTCACTGGCCCTGGTGGATCATGAGGTCATTAAATTTCTATTGTCAATCGTACTGACCCCTTCGCTCTTTAAGAATGTGAAAAATTCCAGCTATGAGACATCGTCTGTGATGATTTGTGCGATCATATATCCACTATTGATACACCAAATTGATATTATGAAGCACAGAATCATGAGATATTGTTTGGTGGGGAGTGGGTCTATATATAATGCAGGAGGAGGTGATATGAGAGTTCCACTATTCTCTCATAATTTTACATCCCGGTGTGCATATGATATACCCTTAAGTAGTTGTTTTTGTAGTGTTGCATGATATGAAGCATAGATGAGTTCATCTCAGGATTCTTGGTCTATCAGTAGGTGACAGTTCAACAAATGGTTCTATTGTGTTTTTTGCAGCCTCAAGATATCTCAGAATGGAAAATGTACATCATATCCATTGACTTTTTTCACATAGATTCCACATACATCGATGAACCATGGCACTATCTAGGTGATAGTAGAATAACTCACGGATTGGATGCATTTCCTTTATATAAGGGACAAGATTTTGGTGGAGTTTCGGGGGATTTTTATCCTATGGGTGACGATCCACATTCCCAGGGTACAAATGATGATTATCTCAGATCATGAGACATGGTTTAAATCATTATTGTGGATACACCTAAACGTTGAATTCAGTACCCAGTGGTTGATGTGTATATCCATTCCCATCATACTTATGGGTAGACTATGCACACTATCCAGGTATTTGAGGATATGCTAAGGGATTGTGTACTTCAGTTTGGATAGGGAGGGAAGCCACCCAAGGGATCATCAGGTAATTCATGATTGTTTGTCTTGTTGGAATGGATACCTAATACCTTTATCAACAACCACAACTGACTCAAGAGCATGGAATATTCCACATGTTTCATCTAAATAGATACGTGCATTATCCTATATGCATCATCGTCAAAAGAAGAAATAACATGGATGGATCATCCATTTGGTTCTCAATCTGTGGAAGAACAAACATTTGTAGGACAATACCTAGGAAGACTATAGGCCGTTAAAGGATCAGTATCACATGTTTTATTCAGAGTGATTAAGTTGAGGTAAAAACATATTTAATAGGGGAAAAATGTGGAAACCCAATTTTTTCCTTGTAAAACATTGGAATATTTCAACATATATCTATAGATCTAAGCTCTAAGACGACATGTGATTTTTAAAACCCAGTGTGCCTATAATTTATATTATAAAATATTTATTGTATGTTATATTATTAATGTTAAGGAAATGTGAAATATCACAAACAGTATATCAAAACAGAAATATGAGGCCACAGTTGAGTCTGTAGCACGACGTTTACCCTACTATGGATATAATGTTTTTTACGCATGCATTATGTAGAATTAATTTATAGATGATGAAAATAAAAATGAAAAAGTAAATAAAATTAATTTATTATGACGATACTTAAAATAAAATCTTGACATGGAATTTTATTGGAAATATGGAACAATTGTTGAATTCATAACATGGGGTTTACCCTACGAACAACCTCAATTGAGAGGGAAGAAAAGGTCCGAATTATGTGAATGTTGGCTGGATACCTGTAAACTCTATTTATAGGTGAGTATGGTTTGGAGCAAGGGATTGGATCATTTCTCCCATGGATAGAAGAAACAGTCTTCCTCTCCTTCAAATAGAAAATCAAAATCAGATCTTTGGTGAATTATGATGACAATAGAGATCCATGTAGATCAGAGGGTGACCAAGGCAACCGATCTAAAATTCCAAGTAGGATTCTTCAGTCGTATTATACATACCTCGAAAGATGTTATTTGTTATAAAATTATATTAAATACCATTTTCTCTGTTTGGAAATGTCTTTTTGGTGTCCATAAATGCTCATCAACTGAGTGATCAAATTTTTGATCACTCGTTCTTCGTGCTCTTCACCCATTATTCTGGTTTTTCGTCAAATTTTTTTTCGACATGCTGAAACAAAAACCAATGGTAGAGAATATTATAAATGTGGCTAGATCATGATCCAAGTGTTATGGGTCTATGACTATTTCACATTTTGTGGACCTGAGGGGGTGTAGTGGTCCACAGATGCATCCCTATTTGTTTCAACATGTCGAAACATCGACCAATCATCAAAAGACACATCTATCAGTGTAGATCATGACTTGAGGTTTCTAGATCTAGTATAGATTATAGTTTTAATGCACAATAAGAATCATGGGGGTACCTGGAAGGGACCAACAGCCTGTGGTGGTCAGAATATTTTCACAACTGTTGCTGCTACTGGTATTAGATCCCCAAGGCAGCAGCAGTCCACATACTGGTAGAAGGCCACGAGGCGGTAATAGTCGTGTGAGCATGTGGTGTCAGCCATGTGGAATGGGGTTCACATCAAGGAGATTTTGTTTTAGTAGGTTTTTAGTAGTAGTTAGGGCAAGAGCAGGCTAGAACCGAGAGCATTGGGTCACGGTTGAGCTATCCTGGTCTTCGGGTAGCGACTTCAATCTTCCATAACTCCTAAATTGAGGTTCCATTTTATGTGTCGTCAATGGAGACGTGATCCAACTTTTGATATAGATTATTTAAGAGTATTTTGGTAATTTTATGATTTGGGATTGTTGAATGGTTTCAAAAAATGAAAAAAATGTAACGATACTATTTTATTAATTGTTATTAAGGAATATTTTATCATATTTAACTCATACATATGCTTTTTAATTAATGAATCGTTTAAGTAATTTTGAAATATTAATTGAGGCGGAAAATTCAAGCCCATTTTCACGTGCTTAAGAAAAATTAATATTTAGGCCCCATGAATCTTGATTCAGGAATTTTATATTAGGTTGTGACTTCTTCAAAAGGTTTCCATTTTGGATGAATAAATAGTTGATCCCTAGAATTTATCTATGAGGATAAAAACGGTACTACAAATATGACATATTTTTGGACAGACAAAAGGGACCCATGATGCATCATTCATGTATGATGAAGAGTTTTTCATCCTCTACACCAGTTTTCTGATTCAAGTGATGGAATAGTAAATCATGTGTGATTTTATGTGTAGATTTTAACAGTGTGATTTATTTGGTTACCCGGTACATTTCTAGGAGTCATGTTAGTAGAATTATGTTTTTTCTTTAGACAAAAAAATGAGCATCTTGCACTCCTCAAGCTTTTTGGAAAGATGTGACATGTACTCTGGTAGTACATCGGCTCTTATATGGGTATATGTACATAGTTAATTACCCATGTATGGCAAGGTTCATGTCTATGGGATGAGGTTGAGTCACACGTTGTGTGGGCCCTAGATGTATCGTTTTCCCCATTATGAATCTTACACTACTTTATCTCTATATTTTTTACTCAGATTTTTTCCTATGAGTAAAAGATCATAATTTTTTTTCTATATAGAATTTGATGTTTCCCTATATAATGGATTTTGAGATACTCTGCGAGATGTTTTTCTTTGTCTTCCACTGAGGCTACACTCTATGGTGGGAGATTTCATACGAATCACTAGAGTAGTTCTAGGCATACCATCTAGTCGGGTTGTGTTGTGGTGTTCCTTGTAAAAGCTCTAGTCTTAACATCTTTCTAGGCTTGGAAATGGAGTTCCTTAATAGATCTTTAAGGCTTTCCCACCAATTGGGATGGGAATTCATTCCCAAATGATAATTCTGAGTGGGACCCTCTATTCAGGATGGGAATGGGTCCTTGAAGACACTAGAGCGGGAACCTCTATCTTGGCTGGGAATGGGACCTCGACAACAGTAGTGTTGAACACACTTGAAGGGTTGTTCATGGGTATTCATCCTATTCTAAGTGTCACACTCCAACTAGGATGTGCAAGGATCTTTGATGCCTCTATAGTCACACCCACTAGCTGGGCTAGGCACGAGTCCTCAACATTAATACATGACCTCTTGACTATGATTATTAATGAAAAGACAATATTTGGAATAATATTGGACTCATGATAAAGGGGGATTCTTTCACACGAGGACGCATCCTTGTTACTCAACCTAAAACAATACAGGAGAGACAAAGATGCCCAAAATGGATAGTATCATGTAGTTGTGATTGATTCACATTGACATGTGTATTCATGGAAAACGTGATGTATTTTGGGCATCATTGATGGATACATATGGAATTATTGGAGCATCTCTTCCTTTGATGATCTTTGAGATGGACATCACCTTACATAGTTGATTTGGATTCTATGACTAGTCATATATATAAATATATATAATCTGTCAGTACCCATTTATTTAGTATAGGTTACAATTCTTATTAGAGAGGTAAGGATATGTGGGGTATTCCATGATCTTTCTATGTCTACGTTCTAATGATTGGATGAGTCTAATCTCATACCATACATATTTAGGACTCCATGAGAGGTTGATTTTCTCACCATCACTAAATCCTTGTGTTTGGATGAGTTTACCATACTCTCTTGTTGGGTAGAGCTCTACTCTTCTATTTATCACTTATTCTATCTACACCTTTATTCTTTAATTTATCTCTTATAGCTCCTCCTTATCCTTTTTGAGGTATCATAATATGTATTTATCTACTCACCCTATATTTCCTTTGAGCACATTTTTCATTAGTTATAGAGATACTGGATTCGTTTATTGTGACATCAAGGGAGACTAGGGACACAAAATCGTGGACCACGTATGGTGGTCAAATAATGGGATCCAGGAGTGGGGCTCTGTAAAATATTTTACATTTTTATTTATTGCAATTTTTTTGTACACTTCAGGCTGGGAGTGTATTTTGACCCACTTCCCTTTTAGTTTACATTACTGTAATTTTACTATTTATAGATACATATATGCATGGATTATTTATAGTAGTATTGTAACCTCTACCTCCTTTACAACAAAAATTTTACATTTAGTAGGTTGTAATTATTTGTTCCGTTATAGGCTCTTAGTGATAGGCCTTCTTAAATTTTTTGGGACATTGAAGTTTTTCCCCACCCCTAGCTTATGGAGGCAGTCTTTGGCTAGTTGTGGCTCGATCCCCGATATGTGTCTAGTTCGACAAGACTGATATGGATAATGGTGTTGTGAGAATTGGGTGGGAGGCATAGATTTTTTTAGGTTGTAGGATTTTATTATTGAAGGCTTGATGGTGGTATTTATTTTCTATTGGACATCATAGGGATCAATTAAGCATGTAAATGGTGAAAATTTCCTTTGACTCATGTACTAGATGTTGGGATGATTTCCCATTAATCCTTCTTCTTTTAATATAATATTATTGTACTGGTAATTTTAGAATTCCATTCCCCTCATATCAACTAATATAGTTGTGTAAAGTTCATTAATATTTTATTGTATCATAGGATGCGTGATAGATTACTTGGAATTATATAATTGAAATGAATGGTAAAAGATTCAACATAAGGGGTGTAGATTGATATCATTTGAAACGATAATAATTCATGTGAAATAAAATAAATATATAGATAATTCATAGAAGTAAGTGTAATTGGCTATTAATTGTTTCATAAAAAGTTAACTAATAAAAAAATTAATCAAATGGAGTTCTCGTGAATTTTTTATCTTCTTTTAGTATAATAATTCATTAGCCATGGAAGTTGAGTGTCCAAGAGAAAAAATATAGTTCTGTATAAGGTTGTGCAGTTTCCTATTTTGTGATTTGTGATATATATATATATATATTATAAATTTTTTGTTATTTCATATGCTACACCAACCATGTTTATAGGGAGAATAAAACGTAGATAACTCTAAGGGGGTATTTTCATCAACATATAGGTTGTCCATGAACAATTTTACAAAACCCACTTTTCACATTCTCTACTATTGGTGGTATTATGTGTTATTATGCATAGTGGATAACATTACCATATCTGTGTGTTGAGTTATGTGTTGTATTATGATTATTTCAGACACATGTATCTTCAAAAATATTAAACTATCGGTTAATATAGGTAATTTGTGTGTGGGGTGGGATGAATTGAGGTGATGTAAAAAATGTAAAGGCTTTACTGGATCCCAGAAAATGACTTGGATACAATTTCAACGTGAGGATATTAACTATATGAGTATATTATTCCTGTTGTGTGGGTTGTTTTATAGTTCACTTTGACAGAAGTGGCTTACTTTTGGATTGATGGATGAGGATGAATTATGTCAGGGAATTGGAATAAACCATTATCAAAGGGTAAATGATTTTCCTTCAATTTAATGTTGCATTTCATATTATACATTAATTATAAACTTTTCATTTTTAGAGATAAATTGTGAGTCTAGATGAATTACATACTTTATTGGGTGATGATTTGATTTCAATTGTGTATTCACTAGGCTTTAATAATATTTTATCCCTTATACATGAGTAGCTTTGTGGAGGTCCTAGTAAGTATTGTTGTATTTTCATCTAGTATATATTTAATCCATTGTTCAGTCCAGTAAGAGATTTTTTTAATCATGATTGATTTAAATATATGTTGTTTTTTAAGTGGTTTTTGGGAATAAAGGACAAAACTGATGATTTTCTATTTTCACATTTAGTTTCATTTGTATTTTTTTAATAATATGACATTCCATGAATATATTTAGTTATTTTATTTACTTATAATAATTAGTTTTTTTGTTTTATATTCTTATCTCTCAATCAACTTGTTTTCCTTATAAGGAAAGGTCAATCATTTGCTAGTATAGTGTACCCATGTTTCCATTATTTAACTATTTTTCTATTGATGGTGGGATTCGACTATATGTATCTTTTACCATTCATTGTTGTTCAAGATAGTTATGACATGTTTATGGTATTGATGAAATAGTTCCAAATGTATAGATATCAATTATCGATTCCCCAATATATAATGTAATTATAAAGGTTGATTCCATAATTAAATCTAAAAAAAATATTATGAACATGTTTTCATTCATTTATTATTATTGAGTTTTCACCTAATTATGATTATGTAAAAATAAAGGATTTGAATTTACTAATTTCAACAAAAGATACATATAATAAATTCAATTTAAATGTAGTATAAAATATAGTTTAACCCCTTAAAGATAATCATATTATAGTAAGTGTATTTATTATCACCAATTGATATAATAAATCTGTTCAAATTGATCTAAAAATATACTTATAACACAATGATATTTTCAAGTGGAAGTTATTGATTTATAGTAGTCTATTCACTCCATTTCAAGGAATCAAGATATTTTTATTATATTGTATTTTTCTATTTTTTAAATACATTAAAATGTTTAAAATGGATGATATAATACATTTTCAAATGGTATTATATCTAATGATTATTACATTCATTAAATTCATGATTTTGAAAATGAGTGTTTTAATAATCATGATTTTAATCAATCAAAGGCTTCGTATTTTCCCCATCATGCACCATGATCATAGTACAAATGAATAATTATTATTTTGTTGAATAATAGTTATAATAATCTTAATGGTTGTTCCATCTATGTCGATTTAGATAATTAAAATTGATATGTTTTTTCTATAACACTTTGTCTGTGAAATATTGTTTTTCATCTTCTAGAGAATCATTGTGTATAAAATTTTATAATTTTATGAATAATAAATCGTATATGAATTTAATGGGTGAAATAAAACTCTTTCCTAGAAGTCAAATTATTCAAAGGAAATATGGAATACGATCCTACCAGCATATATATTATAAATAATGTTTCATAATTTTTTATATTCAATTAAATATATTAGAACACCTATGATTAAAAACAGTACTAATATATTGGGGAATATTGAAAAACAATTAATGTGAATCATTAAATAGAGAAAATAATAAATTTAATATAGTTGATAGATAGTATTCCATAAATGATTTTCATGTATATTTATGTGAAAAGTATCAGGATAATCCTATTGAATGTAATTTAAAATATATTAATATATATTAAACATTTTTTAAATCCTCTATATCATCTTGTTTTTTATATTTTAGAAAAAACTTATTTCATTTTTTAGTTAAAATGATTTAAGAGTATGAACAATTGATATAAGGAATATATCACTTCGGTTTCATCTAATTTTAAAAAAATCAACTTCTTGGACCTCGAAAAAGGAAATACCATTTTTATTATATTTATATATTAATGATTATATATATTATATTATTTATTGTATTCAATGTTATCAAATTATGAAAAGTATGTGTGATTAATTGGATTGTTTTGATAATATTCATATTTAATGTTTTAATAGTTATAATATTTTCATCACTTATAATCTTTAATAAATTATCTAAATATATATATATTAAATTTTATTAAAGAAATCATGGTAAAAATTTTGTATCATCTTGGAATTTTCCTCAAATAAAATACAAATTGATGTTATTTTTACAAAATATTTAGATGATCCTAAAATTGGTAAAATATAACATGAAACTTATCTATTAGTGTAATATTAGATCATTGTGTTTTTAATTTTATAAATTCAATAAATATTATGGTAATTTTATGTTCTTTGACTATTTTTATGAAAATAAAATGGTTTTTTACAATTTTTAGTTACTATAACATCAGTTCATTGTTTAAATTATATTTTTTATTGCATGTTATGTTACTAAGTAATTAAATATTTATATATATTTTAAATTTATTGCTACTTTGGATTATAGAATCAAGAGTGCGTTTCTGATAACATATTTGAAATATAGTGATCAAATAAATAGGAATATATTATGTAATATTATTTTCCATTCATAGAAGAATTTCTATATGGGTAGTTTAAGTTGTGTAG
Source organism: Viscum album (assembly GCA_963277665.1). Classification (NCBI taxonomy): domain Eukaryota; kingdom Viridiplantae; phylum Streptophyta; class Magnoliopsida; order Santalales; family Viscaceae; genus Viscum; species Viscum album. The sequence goes on from OY728161.1 coordinate 438,043,809, forward strand.
AACTCAATCTTCTTAAAAGTGTTTTTTTATCATAATATATTTTGTTCAAGAATAATTTTATATTTTAAAATAATTTTTCAGTAAAAAATTATTTTTATAATAAAATTTTATCCTTTTTCTATCCTGGAATAATATTTCTATAAATATTTTTATTTCGGTTGAGATTCTGAGAGATTTATTTTTCAAGTATATTTCCACTGTAATTACCATTAAATTATTAATAATTACTTTATTTATTTAATTTTTTATATAATTTCAATTACATTCAATGTTTTATTAAATATTAAATAGATGTAGTGATTTTATAATCATAATTTATTTTTTTCAAAATTTAAAAAGGCGGAGAATGATAATGCTAAAGTTATTGGATGATATATTTATCCATAAAGGTTTTATTTCTCGGATTTTGAGTTTGAATGTATTTTAATGTAATATATTTTTGGAGTGTTTGTTACAATTTCAAATTTTAAAAATACCAAAATAAAAATGATTTGATGGATAAAAATTTCCAAAAGATTTTTAATCATTGATGACTAATATTATGATTATTTATGAGGATTTTAATGAATATAATAATATTATTTTATTTATTTGATATTATTATTGAAATATAATTTAAAAAATATGGTTTATTAATAAATTCAGATGTTAAAAATTAATTCAATTTTTTTTAAATTATTATGAATATTTTGAAGTCACGTTTTTTATATTATAATTTAATAAAAAGTTATAAATTGATTCTAATAGCAGAATATTTGTATGAAATCTAATTAATAAAAATGTTAGAAATAATATTATATTTTTAAATTTATTCTAATATTGTTTAATGTAATATTAAAATTGATAAGTAAAATAGAAATCATATAATTCCCACATTATTTAGTAACATCATAAGATAATAAAAAATCAAATTATAGTGAAATTATGATTTTAAAAGACATTATAATACTCTATTATTAAGTACATATTAAATTTTTATATATTTGATTTTATATAAAATGTCTTATCTGGTCTATTTGTATATATTTTTTAATTATTAATTACTATATTCAATCTTTTTTAAATAATCTTTTTCTTAGTGATTTTTATGATTGATATTCTAATATTGTCTTGTGTCATATTAATTTTTCTGGGAATTGTTAACATTTTTTCAAACAATCAATATAATTTTTTGAATATTAGACTTATATTCAATATCCTAATAGATTATTAAAATGATATTAAAATATTCATTAATCATATATGAAATTTATGATGTTGATTAAATTTTAGATTATTTTTTACGAATTTAATGAGTTATATACATTTTTTGAGAGAACCTGATTGGATAGTTTTCAGGAGATTTTTTTTTGATTTTGAATGTCTATTATAATAAGATCCCTAACACATGTATAATTAACATCATGTCTTGATTCATATTGTTTATCCATATAAATTTTTGTTGAAAAAAATCTTTTATAGTTCATTTCATGATGGTATGATGATTTACAATTGTAGTGGGTTCTCTTTACTATTTATATTCATTTATTTTTTTATTGATTTCAATTTTAATTTTTTGTTTCACCATGATAAACATGGTTGAGTGGTTCAAAGTACACTATAAATTGAGGTCCTCAGTTTGTAATAAAAGTGCTTAAAATTCTGGCTTTTCATAGGTTTCCACTTCTATAAAAAGTCAATTCGTCTATTTTTCTATTGTTTATATTCAAATGAAATGGTATTTTTTAAAATGTTATAACTACCTTTCAAATGTGAGTTTTTGTTTAAGAATATTTCATTACACCAAATAAGATAATTAATGTGTATATTATATATTTTCTCGAATTGTACCAAAATTCCATAAGCTTTTTTCATTTTTTTATTATCCCCATTTTTCATATATTGTTTTTTTCAGTTATTCATAATTTAAATATTTTTTTATTCCATGTATATTTAAAAAAATTTCTATAGTAATCATTTTTTTAACTCATTAATCCATATATTTTTTTTTAAATTTTTAATATTATACTAACCACCATCGATAACATCATGGACATTCATACTTATTTGAATTTATTATCATATTTATAGATGTTGGAACATTTCAAGATTTGTTGTTAAAAGAACATTGACCATCCAAATGATCATTTGAAAACCATGAATTGTATGTCAATTGAAAGCATTCAATCATCTTTTTGGAAGCATGGATGAACAATTAATATTTGTTTAAGAAAGAACAAATTTTTTTTTCTACCATGTCTTGGAGAAACTAATCCTGCTTATTTTTATTTTTTGAAATGGGAATTTTTCTTCCTCTTATCATTCTCTTTCATTTTAATAACCATAATGGCCTTAATAGTGATTTAGTTTTTACATTATATAAATATATGTGCATTGAAACTGCAATTCACTATAAATTTTTAATATATATGAAGTAATAAAAATAGGAAAACTAAAAAATAAAGAAACCATTTACAGTTGAACTAGTATCTAATAATAATTAAAAAGTATAGTTTGGTATGTATTTATTACCTAGATGGGTGTATGGGTCTTAATAAATCATAAATGCTGGATGTTATCAATTTTTTTTACTTTTTATCACTTTCATGAGAAGAATTTTCAATATTACTTGAATGGATATATCATTCTGTCATCCACCCATTTTTTCTTCTTGAACAAAATCCAATAAACATAACATAAGTGGTAGAATATATTTAAATGTTATAATATTTAATTATTAAATACTTATAATTTTTTTATAAGAATTATCGCTGGAAAAAAATATCTATATTATAATCCTACGATATATAGAAATAAAGTATTGATGTTTAATCAAGATTATTTTACAATTTTTTACAATTTTTCAATTTATCCAAAACCTTAGTGAATCCAACAATTTGTGATGATATAAATTGGTAAACAAGAGTAATATACTTCTCTAATATATACTATTAATTTAGTTGTTATTATATAATTTACTCATCATAAATATCATATATTTATTCCTCAACATGAATGAATAATATCTATAATCTTTTATATTGATTTTTCCACCACAACATCTAATTATTCCTTACAATAGAGAGCCAAAAAACCTTCTCCTCCAACTCCAACATTGTGTACTACACATATGCAAGACATTAATTCCCATGACAAGTTAAATTCATGTAATCCAATTTTTATTCCATTGTATTTTTCTCTTCATCTTTTGTCTCTAATAGAAAAATACTTCCTTAATTACTACATTATTACTTATCTCAGATAGACATACATTCTTTAAAATTGTTACATATGTAATTATTATTATTAATTTCTTTTAATATAAATGATGTTTATACTTTATTTCCAATATCATATCTCATAAAATTCAAAATAATTGTTTTCTATTAGTAAAATATTTTTTTGAATGCCCATCAACATTCACTATGAAAAATATAATAAAATAATTCCTCCTTCATTTCTCATCATTATCATCCATTAAAATACTTATTTTAAATTAAACTACATGAAAACATATTTGGAATATCTAAAATTATTGGAATTTAAAAATCTAAAAATATTCCTAACCTAATTATTTTGAAAAATGTTGATACATAGATAATGAATCCATCTATAAAAAATCCATTCAATCTATTGTGTTATTTAAAATGTATCATTCCATATCCATTAATCCCAAAAATAATTTTTTTTAAAAATGTTACAAACATCATTTTATTAAAATATTTTGTATATAACTATTAATTATGTATTATGTTGTTTCAATAGATCGATATTATTCATCATTTTTATTAATAATTATTTTCATATTATGATATTTGTTTCATTTGAGATTATCTAAAATGGATTCAACATATTTAAAATTAATATATTTCCAAATGTTCATGATTCATGAAATTTTCAGTATACACAAACTATATGAGGTTATTAAATCAAACCTAAAACATATTGTTAACCTTATAGTTAAATAAATCATCTATAAATGGAGTCATATGTTCATGTTTAACAACCCTATATTGATGAGATTCAGTCCATTGAAGCTATGGTGAATTTTACAATGATTACAACCCATATAATGTCTTTATGTTTTTCAAGTTCACAAGAATACAATAAGATCCACATATCAGTGATAAAATAATTTTCTAGTTTAGATTATAATGACTTGATGAACATAATGATATATGTAAACCATAATAAAATAATGATCATTATGATGATTATGATGTTTTTTATTCATTCTGAACCGGAATTTTATCAAGGAAATTTCCCTTCTTATAAGTATTCCGCGTAATATAAATAATTTACATCGCGTGGAGAAACCAAAAAAAATTATTTTCATAAATATATGGTGATATAATATTCAGAAAATAATCAAATAACATGGAAAAATATTAAAGAAATACAATACATTAAAAAATTATATAACAATTTTGATCTTTTTGAATCACCAAAATGACCCCAATAACTAATAATTATGTAGAAATAAATCATAATATTAATAATAAAATATATATTTTAATGATTTAAGTATATATAATCCCAAAATAAAATTGAATTAAATTAAAAATGAGTAGAATATGTTTTATTTATAGTATGTAGAGAACCCATAAGTCTCTAATAAATTTGATTTTTGAGTTGTAATCATACCGTAAGAATATACACATGAACAATGTAATAGTTTTTTTAGCATTTTGAATTATAATATAACTATTAGAATAGTAACATGTCCAATGGAAATTATAAATAATATTTAATTATCATATAAAATAGAATTATATTATAATTATAAAATGCTTCATGTGAATAAATGATTTACAAAATTTATAAATTAAATGTTCCAAATTTGTAATACATAACTATTTTATTTGAAATTATATAATGAATATAATTATATTAAAGAACATTTATTTCCATAAAAATGATTATCAATTAATATTATGTTGTATTATAATAAGAAGATATTTTTATGACACAAAAAATATTTTTTCCATGGATCATACAATCAATTATATATGTAAAAATACTTTTAAAATAAATAAATATTTTCTTAAATAAAAAAATTTATCTTATTTATATTTTTAAAAATAAAATGGATTAAATTTTAAAAAATGAATATCAATAAATATATTTAATAAATTTTTTTGGATTTTTATAATACAGTTAATTCTTTTAATTGTGGAATATAGTAATTTATAGGATTTAGCATTTTATTTCAAAAAAATCAATTCTTGAATTATTAGTGACATATCAACCCCTGAGTTTGAAAAAAATTTCAAAAGTTAATATAAATATTAAAAATATTCCATAATAATTTTAATATTGATTTAAAATAATTTTTTTAAAAAATTATAATAAAAAAACGCCCTTCTCTTGCTTGTATAAAGACCAACATAACCAACTCTTATCATCACAAAATCTAATCATCTCATCATTATAATAATATATGAAATTAACTTCCCAATTCCTTCCATACATTGTAGTTTTTTTGGTCGAATGGAAAGGAAAATTACAGGTTCCTGAATGTGGATATCAAAGAGACAAAATTAAAGTCGTAAAATCTTGCATCTTTTTCTTTAAAATATAACAATACTACATCATGATGGTAGTCACAATTTAAAAAATAAATAAATATTTTTTATTAACATTTTTTTTCAAATGAGTCGTACTAATTTTTGAAAAAAATGATTTACTGGAGAGTTAAATGTTTTATAATTCCATTATTATGACAATATATCCCTATTGGTTAATTATTCCCTTTTCAAATGATATCTATAAATTTATTGACGTAAACTGACCATGAAACCATGAAATAAAAATTCCCATAATTGATTAATTGTACTTTATAACACATAAAAATAATAATAAATATAATTAATAAAAGTAAAATACATAAAATAAATATTAGGGAGTTTTTTACTTAAATTTTTTACGAGTATAAATTGATTATAAAAATCATTATGTGAAAGTTTATAACATATATGATCATATGGTAATGGATCTATATGAACCTGATCATTACTTTAGGGTTAAATTTCTTGTCTTCATGCCTCTATTAACCTCCTAATTATTTATAAAAATATATCCTATAGTATATAAATTTTTTAGAAACATATAAATTTATCTTTATTCATATATGATTTATGGAGATTCACACATTTCAAAAGCCTCCCTTTTTAGTTCCTCTTGATACGAATATCGATTACAAGTTTACATCTATGTTTCTTACCCATTCTCATGTACATGACACAAAATAATATAATCCACTCTTATTTTTATAATATTAATCATTTTATAATTAAAAAAATATTTATACATTTATGGGTTTATGTAAATAATTATGAAATTATTATATTAATGGATTTTCTGTTCTTTTCAAAAAAATAATTATTATGTGGTACATTTATATATTTATGTAAGTATTAATTTTTCCTACTGTGTATTTAGTTGTACATTGTTATTCATGATATGTTATTATATTTCAATTATTGATGTCTAATATTATTTAATCTCTTCTACTATGGATACCATTATGAAAATCCTTTTGGAAATTGTTTATGAAATAATTATGAGACATTTTCTTCCATGGGTAGCCAGTATGTTTATTCCTTATGAATGATTTCAATTTTTTCCCCTCATATTCATGTAAATGTTATTATATGTCCTCCTAGATACAAATCCCTTTAATTGTGGAATGTTTTTTTCATCATAGAAGTTATGTATAGTATAAAGGGTAAAATAATTCTAGTATGGGACTCATTCCCCTATGTGATATAGTTTTGGAAGTTAAGTCTAACTCATGATTATGTAAATTTATATGATTCAACCTTACGTTATTTTTAGGATCTTATAATTTCATGATCTATTAGTCATTCCTCTATATTTTTATTCATGATCTGTGACTTTTATTGTTAACATGTTATTCCATCTGACTATTTACTTATACATTGGTTCTATGTTTATTCTCTCAATGGGAAATTTAGATCATCTGTTATTTATATTAATTCCCTAGGTTATCCAATGTATATATAAGAGTTTAATGTATGTTAAGATGCTGTTATTTATTTTAATAAAAAATATCATTTTTATAAATATTCCAATTTTTATATATATACATTTTCTCTAAAAATACAATACAATTATTGATCATAGGTTTTTATTTCATGGATATTTAAGAATAAAATCATTCTATAATATGTTTTAAATTATAATTTCATTATTGTATTTATCAAATCCTGCTATAGTTTTTCTGTGATTATGAATACAAATATTTATTGTGAATTCCTTAGATAATTCTATCACTATAAATGAACAAGATTGAATCACAAGAAATCACATGTTTCGATAAAATCTATATTTATTTGATATTTCTTCTATGTTAATGGTATCATTTTTTATATTATCATTATCAAAATGTTTAATCACCCAAATTGTATTTTTTAGATTATAGTCGTGAGTAGGATAACATATACTAATATCCAATATGATAGGAAATGAAATTATTCCATAATTAACATACAAAAATTAATATAATGGGATTTCAGAACATCATGAATGTAGTAGTTGAACCTCCTCATGTAATGGGTAATACTATGAATAATATAGAACAGCGACCTTATCCAATGTAACAGAAAGTTGTGGTCACCTAATTTATGTGATAATGGTCTCCTATGTATATTGTATCTTATGATACCCACATTTTGAAATAATGTAAAAACTATATTGAGATTATATTCTATATTATCGACGAATCAGAATAATAGAATGTTTGGATGACAATATATTGATTTGATTGGGAATTTGATCAGTAGCGGAATCTGATAAAAAACCTAATTTCTATGGATGAAATTTATTTCATGGATGTTGATGTATTCATGAAAAAATATTTTAATACCTATTTTCCCCATACACTACATCTTAATATTGAGAAAACGTTTATGATACTAATGTATGTGAAAAAATATTATATATGAAAGTATGAGGAAAGCATCACAAGGATATTACAATACATATCCAACTTTTTAATGAAAACTTGATGCCTTGGTAAATCAGGTCATTATTGTACTAAGGATGAATATATGAAAATACATTGTGATTATAGACTTTAAAAAATATATGGAAATTTTTAATTTCTCCCATAAGGTGGTTATGGAGAATTGATACTCTATATGGTCTCCTGGAATTAGTAATATGATGGTATAATAGATAAGAACCATATATGAATTAATATGAAACATTTCACGTGTCAAAAGTGTTGGATGAATAATAAGGGGGATTTTTTAAGGTGAACAAAGACATTTTGAAACTGTTGAAATGAGGGGAATCATGATAATCATTACTAAAGGGATATGTGGAAGACCCAAAATTTTAAATACGATAAGATAGTTCAAATTAACACTTTACTACCAGTATAAAACTGATACCATAATGACCATATTAATTATTCTAGAAATATAAAAGAATTAATGTTTTTTTCGGAGATATTCAATGATAGAAACCTCCATTGTAGAAAGTAAGGGTTTATTATATCAATTATATTGAGGTAGATCATGATAATGATGATCATATATATATTATTGATATTTATTAAATATTATAAAATAATTTTTTTATGTGACTAAAAATAAATTCATATTCTTGATGTCCCATAGAACAATTCAAACCAAAAAATGGAGGTCGAGTAACCCATCATAATAGAAAATGGGGATATTATTGCATCTAATGTATATAAATCCTCACCACTCAATGTTATAGAACAAAAACTCACATAAAATCATGTCGTACACCATTTGGGGTATTATTGGGATATATGGGGATTGGATTAAAAATACTTACATAAAGACAACATCAACATTGTGGAAAATAAGATCACTATGAACATTTTGTAGAATCCACCAATTCTATAAATGTTTAAGGAGGAGGTTGAATATAATTCATACTAATCTACTAAATAGTTGATATTATTTTACTATGAGAAGGAATATTTATATAAACAATTGAGGGAATTGATATGATCATGATCGAAGACAGCCCCATTTTGAGGGACTTCACTAGTGTGTTATATGAATAATTTACTGGTCTTCCTCCTAATTGAGATTCATAGTTTTGAATTGGAATTATCCATGTATCTCTATCAATGTAAAATACAACTTAATGTATTTCCAAAACTAAAATATCTGATAGGAGTATTCAAATAATAGATATTATATATAATAATTTTATATGCATGTGGTCTTCATTGTGGTGTGAACAGAAAAACATCATTAAGAAGAATGATTGATTGATGAACCTATGAATTTATTTTCACGTGATTAACAAAATAATAATAAAAAACATGTATCCCTTAATAAAAAAAGAAGATATTTCCAATCAACTATTTCGTTTCTTTTATTTCTCTAAGGTGGACCTCCAGTCTGGTTATCACCTGTTATTGTTGAATAATGAAGATATTCCCTAGAAAACAATTAAATATATGTATAGACTATATTTTTTCAAAGTTATTCCATTTTAACTCACCAATGATCAATAATTTTTCAACAAAATAATGAATAGAATTATTATATATTATCATAAAAAAATTATTCTTTATAGATGATATTTCGATAAATGTCAAGAGCAATGAGGATCCTTAAGAGCATTTGAATAATGTTCTTAAGGATTTGTGAAGGAAGAAACAATAAAAAATGATTATTAAATGTGAGTTTTAGATTGTGGAAGTTTCATTCTTGTCGAATGTTATATATTGAAAATTGATATTTTTGGAGCCTTCTATGAAAAATAAAATTGAAGAGTGTTTTAGAAATACATATGTAACAAATTTCTTCAGTTTTGATGTTCATTATAAGTATTTCATAGGATTTTTCATAATGATCACACGATTTTGAATCTTGATAACAATGATTACTAAAAATGGATTAAATTTTTTCTAGACCATTGAATGTGAAATTTTTTTATAGTGTTCAAAAAGAGGACTATCACGGTAGAGGTACATTCAACACCGATAATAGGAGAAATCCTTATGATATTTAGCAATTCTTTAAGTAAATTATTTAGTTTCTTCATTATCAAAAATGATTATGTTATATTGTACAACTCAAATAAGTTGATTCTCCATGAGAAAAACAATCCCACTCATGATCTAGGTTTGTTGGATGTGTTATTTGTGTGGAATCTCTTATGGAATTATCAATATAATGATTGGTGTGAAATATATACTGATATACATAGCCTCTAAAATATTTTTAAATAGAAAGGTATTAATATTATTTAGAAAATATGGCTATATATAATAATGAATTATTACTGATAAATCCACTACAATCATATTAATGAAAATAAAGTGACAGATGATCTAATTAAAAAGGATCTTGAATAATTATCCATGATAAAAACTAATAACGATTTAATATTATTTGACATGTAAGGGATGGACATGGAAATCATAAAAGAGGGAACATCAACATTCCATTTTCAAATTATTCCTCAACCATCACTGTTAGATAAAATAATCGATGATCATCGAAATTATGTAAGGATTTAGAATAAGATGAAATATATCCAATCATGGAAATCCTCGTAGTTCAAAATTAATGGTAAATTAGCCACTACATTTGGGTGAAAAATATGTATATTAGTAAATAATGAGATAAAGAGGGAAATTTTCACTACTTCATATATATTTACATTTTATATCCACCAAGGTAGAACAAATATTATCATATATTCAATAGAAATATTGGTGGTAACATAGGATGATAATGAATGCAAAATATAAATCATTGTTTCTTCTAGGTCAGAAAAACACTACTTAATGTAAAAAGAGCATAATGGGATGATGTAACCATTATCCATATATATAATAATGGGAAAACATAACTATTAACAATGATAATGGACTTATGAAGTCGTAAAGAGAAAATAATACTATATGTATTGTTTTGGATTATCTTAAAATGTATTCTCAATTTATTTAAATTTGGGAAGAATTATGTGTTAATAAAATATCATAGATATATATCCAAAATTTTTTAAATATTCATGTTTAAAAATTATATATTTTATCCAATAGTTATTTGGGATTTAACATCATGTTCTTGAAAAGTATCCAACTATATCTAAACACTAATATGAAATTTAGTACATATTATAATCCCAATAATGAAGGCCGTTTTGAGCAGACTATTATGTTATTGAATGATATGTTGGCAGTGTTCACTATAGACATTAGGGAGGGATGTAAACAACATCTTCCTCTACCTAAAATCTTTACAACCATTGTTTCCAATCAAGAATTGAAATAGACACATATTATGTCCTCTAGTAAGAGATATAATTCTTCAACATGTTTGTATGAATTTAGTGAATGTATGAAATTGTTACATGAAATGGTTGGTTAGATGGTGGAAAATTTGGAGTCCATTAAAAATCACATCATGGAATCCCAAATTAGATATTATAATTATTCAAACAATCATCGATGAGTCCTAGTGTTTGATGATGAAAACATAGTACCCTCCATATATATCCATTAAAGAGAAAAAATTTATTTTAGAATGATGGTATGATATTTTATAGTTACATAGTCATGTTTTAGATTCTTGATTACATCAGAGATGTGGAATATTAACAAACACTTCCCCTGAACATTTCAAAAGTACATAATGTTATCCATGAATAACTATTCATGAATTAATTAACAGATCAAGCTCATATACTGAATTTAGAGGTGGTACAAATGGAAAATGATATATTCATTTACTAGAAACTAGTGATGAACATGGTCTACATATAAAAGGTTCTATAAAAAAGTATATATAGTATGTCAATAAACTAAGGAAGAATTGTTAATAAAAAATGAAAACATGGTAATTATGGGATGTGATAAATAATAAGTACCTTCACCAATGTACACTTAGTTTGTAAGAGAAAATTCCAAGTCCTAAATTTCATAATTGTTGAAGAGTGTAATGATCCATAATTATGTCAGTGGAATTTCCATTCTTATAATTATTTGATGAAATATAATGAAACAGAATCACGTAGGGAAAACCCTAAATCATTGTTATCCAAAATTTATAATGATATATTAGTCATAAATTAAACCAATAAGAATTTAATTTATTAAATAATGAAAATAAATACGAAATAATAGACTAATAGTGGAATAATTTGTGTCTTCTAGGTCAATCAAAATAACATCACTCATGATCAAAGCTATAGAAAAAACACAATGATAATAACAAAATTTTAAATTTGGTGATGAAATTATTTATGACCTTGAGGTAAAATAGAAGTGAATTAATAATCAATGGAATAAAAGGTATTAATATGATTTTGTAAACCCAAATGACTATTATAAATTTTACCATTTGAATAGTAATATGGCCATTATAATAGTAACATGGCTATTAGATTCTTATTCTGACCATTAGAAATATAAATCTAACCATCATAATAGTAACCTCACATATGTGAAAGTTAAATATTTTTTAGGTATCAAATAAAAAATATGACATATTTAGTTTATAATATATGTAAATAAGTATTTGAAAAGTTATAAATTACTTGTTATTTATTTTTTAATAGATAATAATTATATTTGAAATTATATAATGAATATAATGATTTAAAAAAACTTATTTACATAAAATGGATTCATAAATTAATTAAATTTTGTATTATAAGGATTATATAATTTTTTGAGACAATAAATAAATTTTCAAATGGACATAAAATTTTTTATAACATTAAAATAAATAGTTTTCAATAATGTTGGAAATTATATAAAAATTAATGATTTCATATTAAGATAATAAATTCCATAAAATAGATTCATTTCTTGAACTATAAATTCATTAAAATTAATTGGGTGAAGATTTGGTATATTTTTAATATATAATAATATTTGGTGAATAGTGAAATTAGATAATTTATAACCTTTATCATTTGAAGACAAATACATGAATTTTTATGACATTAATGATTATAAAAATAATTATTTTCAACTAAAATGAACTAATTAATATATATATTCACAATAATCAATTCATATGATATTTTTTAGTTAAAATAATTAATTCTTGATATAATAATAAAAACACACCATCCACCCCTTATAAATACCATTCCTCAACACCCCATCTCCTCAAAAAATTATAATCTTTAATGATGTGAAATATTCATCCCAATTACCATACATAGAATATTCCTCACGTCCTAGTGTCTTTGGTCTCACCAAAAGAACAATCATGTGTTCTTAAAGGAGGTTCTCATGGATACGACATTGAAGAGATAAAATCCTCAATCATTTCTTTTAAAATTATTTTTTAAATCTTCTTTATCCTCACCCATAATAAATTTGAAATGATAACCACAATATCTTATATATATATATATACAATGAAATTTTCTTTTTTTATTAAAATATCCATCAACAATTTCATTCTCGCCTCATTTTATTATAGAAATGAAATCATCATCTGTGATATGTCTCTTTACAACCTACATGGACGAAGTGTTTTTAGTTTCCATTACTTCCATCAATGCTCATCATAAATCCATTAATATGGATAAAATAATTTTTGATATCCACGATTTGACTTATATAATTTTATGGAACTAATATATATATGGAATAATGAATAAAAAGAAATGAGTTACAAATGGTCATACAAACTGCCAAAATATACTAACTATTTTCATTAACATTTTATCATATAAACCAACCCGATTTTAGAAAAATGATACATTTAACCATATAAAAAAAAGGAAGTTCGTTAATATAATATTATTTCTCTAGTTTGAAATTATTCAAATTTAAATTAATTATCCATTTAAAATCATAAGTCAATCCACCATGACCTCATTAAATGAACACATGAGAAATGACAAAATTTAGAATTATAAATCAAAAAAACAATAAGTTAACTAAATAAAATTATAATAAATAAATTTTATGATTAATATGTTACAAATTAAATTATTATAACATATAATTTTATATTAAGGGAAAATAATTTCAATTTCGAAACATGTCCCGACATATGTTAAGGGATCTCTCCAAACCTCTATATTACTATTGGGTTAGACATTTTCTCTCCGTGACCAAAGTTAACACCTAATTATTATTTGATTCATATAATATATTCTATAAATATTTTACAAACATAGGAATGTAACTAATATTTTCATTTTATGGTGAAATGAATGTTTTAAAAGTATCCCTTATATACTCACTTCGATTAGAAAACCTCAATTAAATGGATCTTTTTTCTTTCTTACCCATTTTTTAGTATATTAAGAAAAATAATTTACTCCATATAATCTTTTTCTATAAATATTCATTTTATCATAAAAAACTACTTTAGTTCCATTATTGTTTCATGGAAATAAATATACCATTACTCTCTTCACGTAATTAATATTATTTTCCCCAAAACCACACAAAAGTGGCACATTTCAATATTTACCTAACCATTATTTATTTATGTTTTAAATTTAGTATGACATTTTTAATCAGGATCTATTATTATATTTCCATTTTTAATGTCCACCAAAGATATAATTCAATATTTAATGTATAATATTATCATACACCTTTTGTTAATGTCATTTGAGATGATGGTGATACACATTACTTTCAATTGGTAAAACTTATATTTATTAATTTTGTTTTAATTACTCATGTGGACCACATAAAACAAGTACATGTTATGGTGGATGCAACCAGGTCATTATTCAATTAATTTGGTAATTTTTTTGTCTCATGAGACATTATCTGTGTGTTTAGGGGGTAAACCTAATATATTAAGGGTCTCTATCAACCATGGGATAAAGTCTTAGTAGTTATCCATGACTCGTTTTTTGTCATTTTATATGCTTCCCCATCCATTATTTCCATGACCATAGGATTAAATTTCCTATATATTATGCATCTAATTTTTTATTTAGGGTATATTCCTTTTAGGTTATTATTTTATTCCGTCGTACTCAAGCATTATACTTTTTTCCTTGTTTGTTCCCTTTATTGGGTTTTTAGCACATCCATTATTTATATGTACTCCCCAAGTTTTTCATTGCAGATGTAAGATCTCTATTAAATTTTGGAACCCATTATGATGATTAATAAGTAATATTTTTTATTCCACTTCCAATATTTGTTATTATTATTCGACTTTATATTTATTCTTCGATCCTTTTTTTATTTGAAGAAAATTTATGCCAAAAAACATGTAAAAATTTGTATAAAAGGCTAGGGTCACTATATTGTTCCTCTGTAAAAAAATATGATCTTTGATATACTTTATATTATCTTCCACTAATATTGTTCAATCAATATTCCCATATTTATGTTCACATGATTTAAAACACCTCTTGGTTATTCATATAACAAAATATTGTAAAACACTATGGAAACATGATAACATGATAATGAATTATGAAAATATATTTAAAAGTCCAATTAAAAACATATGTTCTCTATGATGTATGAAATAGTCACTGTATAAATATATGATTATTTAGGAAGATTAATTATACATAATTTTTTTCCATGATTTTAAAAAATCATTAAATGATAATATTAATTAATTTGAAGATTCATACATTTGTTTCCGACACATATGTTTATAACATAAATTCGTATCATGCTTCATTGAGCCGTAAAAATGTACATTAGGACCCAAAACATAATATATGGTCTTCTATAACTCCCTATGATGTATCAAATATCCATATACTCCAGAAAAAATCAACATTGTGTCATTACCACCTCGATGCCACGTCTATTCTACTCACGGTTTCGATGAACATTGATCATGAATGATAGAATCTTAGAGATATACTTTCTTATCAACTCTTTGATATAGATGAGTAGGAAATTTTTATGTATTTACAATATAAATCCATTTACAAAAAACTCAAATGAAAAATTCATAATCATGTTTACTTATTTTTTCTACATTCAAAAACATTATCAATATTTATATTATATTTATCATGATCCTGGATATAACTTCTCTAAATATATCTTCTATATATAGAATTGGAATATGATGTTTTCAAATATACATTGTAATCAAATAATAAATTACCTTTTTTTCACATACATGTATTATTTTTCAAGGATCATGAATGGAAATAATTCTTGTTATATATATATGAACTTTCAAAATACGTAATGAAAATCTAATGTGAATCTTGTAATATTCATCACAACATGAATGTGATTTAATTTAAAAATAAATTTCTTATTCTATATTGAAATATTTCATCATTAATATATTAAAATCATTATTCAGATATTATTTATGATAAATAATGAAAAATACAACACATATAATATTTTATCAATTACTTCCATAACTGAATGTATTTCCATGAAATTAGGTCATTTGAAAGGGTTGTTTTGTATGTAAACACCCCAGTGTAGTCTCCATCATCATGGATATTCATGAAATATTGTATAAGAATTATCAATAATTATTTATCATGGGCTATCGGTTTTTTTCTGTCATCCCACTTCCCCTCAATAATGTGATAATAAAATAATAATAAACTCTTCCAATATATCTATCACTCATCAAAATATTGATAATATCATCTTGAATCCTCTATTTATGAATATATTTATTGTAACTATAACTGTTCACAATCATTGGTGAAAAGTTTTATCAATGAGATTCTTTAAAAAGAGGGCTATATTATAAGAATTCTGATATAGTATAGACGACAGTCCGCCATTGATAACCACTATTGTCAAAATAAAATATTAACAATAAATAAAATTTCTTAATAATAATATGTATGATACATGTTATATAAAAAAATATAATTACTAATATCCAAGATCAATTAAAATATTGGGGATCAAAAATCATACCTTAAGTTAGAAAATATGATTTTTGATTAACAATATTATTATTTTCTTTAGATTCCACGGAAGGGTTTGATTAGAGCTAGTATGTCCACCAATTTTAATCAAAAAAGGTAAAATATGGTTTTGAGAAATGGAATAACAAAAATCCTCCACTTAAAAATCTTATTAACGAGAATGAAAATGTTAAACCGTATTTTTAAAATTAGGCTAGTTTATTTAATATTTTTATTTTCCAACTGATGGACATAATACTAAAAAAATCAAATTTTTATTTTATGGATATACATATCAATGAATTAAATTAAATATTATTAATATAAAATTAAATTAAAATTAAACTGAATAAATATTTTTAAAATAAAATTATATTTAAATTATAATATGTTTTTCAAAAATGTTTAATTATAGTTATATTATTAGTGGATAATAAAAATACACTATTTGAGAATTAAAAAGAAAAAGAAAAAGAAATAAGAAAAAATTAACTCTTTATTTAAATATTAAAATATTAAATATTAAATGTACATCCATTGATCTATTTTTTGAGTGATATACACCCTCTTTATGTGTTCACTTCATCATAAAAACATTTTAATCATGCCTTAATCTAATTTTATTCACCCATATCAATATATCATGGAAGATACTAGGGTAATTATTATTTACCTTTTTTTAACTGATAATTTTTAGAAAATGGACACAAAAAATTTCTATATATTATCGACATCAAAATATAAATTTATTATTCATGAATAAGGGATCAAGAAATGTCCATGTGGTTTAGGATTACGTTGGGAAATATACATAGTGGCCAGACAAAAAGATAAACAAGATGAAGACCATTCATAAAATGATGATATTGGTTATCAAATGCATTTTTATGTAGTGGGTACGTACCCATTAACTATATTTGGATGATTCTTTTACTACATGATCATTTAATGAATGTTTAAGATGCCCATTTTTTAGGTTTTTTGTTTATTTGTTATATGAGTCTCATTTTGGGAACCCCTCTTTTGGTTCCATTAATTTGTAATCTCTGAAGGAGAGGAGATATCCTCCTTGGATTACCTCTCAAATAAATTTGAATCAATATATGGTGGTGTATCATGCATGATTTATCATGTGTATTTAAGGTAAGTTCCATCGCTTGTTCTTTGTCACTCATTTATCTAAATTGATGGTTTGATTTCTACTGATCTGGATGGATTCCTTCACATGATAATGGTAAATTTTATTTCCAAATTGGTTATATTTTTTATAAACTGTATTGGAAATAATATGACCGTGTAATTAATTCATCACTCGTAATTTGATGAATGATATGTTTCTCAGTGATTTTCATAGTAGTATATGGTGATTTTTTGTGAAATTGGTCTTTTACATTCATATTAAATTTAAATATTTCTCATATCCTAAAACATAGGGTACATTGGAAGTAGATTACACCCCTCACTTATGTTGCATATTTTATTTCATTACTAGGAGATTCTATTTACTAATATTGAATTATTTATTTTATTAAATTATCTAATTAACTATTTTTGGAATGTTTTTTTGATGTGATATGTCATCATTATCTGAATAGATTTTCAGATCATCATGGATGGTTTTATTAGATAGTTTGTTAATATTTAAATCACCATTCATATTTTTTTTAAATTCTGAATTAATTATAATTTCAAAAATTAATTCTTTAGTGTTAATTAATTAATTATAAGGTGTTATCATAAAAAATCACATTGTTAGGGCTTAATACTATTGACCATAGTGTGGAAGTGTGGATTATATGAGCCAATGTACTAATAATGTGGTGGTATAATTATTGTTAATTCCATTTGATGATGTTGAAGGGAATTAATTAAATTGAGACACTTAGAATTTTAGTGATTTAAATTTGTAGGCCTCATTAATTTTATCATCTTTTATAGTTTCATTCATTACATGAGATTCCACCTAAGTCTATAACATGCTCTCAATGGCCCAATAGCCAGTATAATATATCATGTTAAATGGTTTGATGGTGGTTCCCTCTTCAAACAAGTTCTAGATGACCACCTTATGTGCATGATTTGTTAAATGTTTTTATTTTTGATATAAAAACTATATTCCTATATAAAATGAATTTCTATAAATGATTTTTGTGAAATGGGAAATTGTAACAGAAGTGTAGACATGTAATATGAGTTTGAAATGATATTTTAAATAAATAAATATTATTATAAATAATGTTGAACAACTATTTCTAAATGGACCATTTAATGTAATGTGATGTGTGATGTATTTATAAATTTATTTAGAAAATAATTTGGGATTTTTTTTCAAAAGAAGAAAAATGGGTTTTTTTTATATTTTAGTTGGTTTGACCTTGAGTATGGGATACAATATTTTCTTGTTCCTTGGTTATTTACATGTTTCTCATTTTTTACTAACATGTGTATTATATGTGCATGATGTTGATTATAGAGTGTGTCTCACAATGATAACACATTTTCATAAGAATATGAGGGTGGATATGGATTGGAGTAGTGACTCCAAAGAGTGCAGAGATGGTTCCATGAGACCATATGGGATACAAGTAGATTATACCAGGATCTAAGTTGTGTGTACTATAATTATGTGTGGTTAAGATGGGTAATGTGTTGTGTTCTAGGTTTCTACTGTTGTGTTCTTGACATGGCATCCCCATAGATTATGGGGATTTGTTTTTTCAGTAATGTTCCTTATTTTATTAAATATTCAGTAACGTACATTGAAATGATGGTTAATTATTGGTGTGATTGAATTAGACCATTCATGGATATTCTTATGTTTTAGAAATATCCAAGATTTTGTTGGGTCATGTGGTAGGTGTCCTTTTTTATAAGGATTCTGTCAAAAACCTCCTCATAGATGGGTTATGATGTAATGAATAAATGATATACCCCCATAAAGAGTTAGGGGATAAGACATGGCCTTTGGAGGTATAAAAATGAATGATTTTTCAAGGTAGTGGGATGATGATAAGAGGATTCCCCATCAAAAGTCTTTGTGTGCTGGATGAAAATTGTTTCCATTGATACATACATTGGGTCATTTTGTAAGGGCCAATGTATGGTTTATGGTTTTTATTTTATCTCTATTTTTCATCAAAGAATTAATTTTTTGGGTTATTACATGATATAAATTATAGAATAGTATCAATATAGGTATTGTTTGAGTTGTGGAATAGTGTGAACCCCAATATGGCCTCAAAACTAGTTTTCATATATATTCATGGTTTGAATATTTTATAGATTTTTGTGTTTCATAGAAAATACATAACCCATTTAAATATATTTAATTTTCATCATCTTTATCACAATGTAAATTATTGTCATTGAGGATTTATGGATTTAAACTAGGACATTAGACTCACCCCCATCTTTAGTATATGGAAATGTTATAAATTAATGTGTTGAGAACCTCATATTTTATCTTAGGACACTAGTACAATATATAACATGAATTGAGATATTTATTATCTGGATATTGTGGTCATGGATATGGTAAAATGGTGGGTTAGTTGGGCTTTAATTCCTCTTACTTATTTTAAAATTATGGTTTATCATGATTAAGGATTAGTTATGCATTATTATTTTTATGATTCTATATTTTTTTAACTAGACTATTTCGTTTTATTACATTATATACATAGATTACTACATTATATTTTTTATAATGTGGGGCCTTAGGGATCCTTTTAGGTTTCTATGAGGTTGTTAGTATATTTTTATTATATACGGGGCATGAATTATTTTCATATAATATGGGCATTATAATTGGGGATTATATTTGGAGAACTGTTCTTCCTATGACCAGGTTAGCCCCTAATAACTAGTTAGAAGACATTTACATATTTGGTGGAGATATAAAATTGCATAAATACCCTTTTCATGTCCATCCTTCAAGATATCTAGTATAAGTAATTAAAAACTGGAATGCGAGTATGTTTTAGTATAAAATTGTTTAGTTATAGGTGATGATAAATTATTGTCACAAAATAAGTAGACTAACCACACGACTTGAAAGTATGAAATATTCTAAAACACGTGCTTTCAGGGGATGTATAGTTTTGAGACATGGAACAAGGTTGTTAGTATGGATTTTATTGGGATATATAATATATATATATTATTAATTATAATCCATATGAGTAATATGTATTGTCTAGGAGCATCAGGTTTGTTCATTATTTTTTATAGTGGCACACTAGGACCACTGTACATGTCCCAATGTTATGTTTTTGATTATATGAATAAATGAAATAATAAATATTATTTGAATATATTTTATATATATATGTGTTTTTTTAAAATATATTATATTTTTAAAAGAATAAAATTGTTAAATTTTGATTATTTGATTAATTGTGTCGTTCATATTTCATAGTACATGCAAATAATTTTTGGGATGATTGGGTTTATTGAAAAAAAAAATTCATATGAAAAATAATGTTGTCGAATGAACTGTATGGAAACGTTATTATACTAAATCAATGGATGAACCAGTGAGTTTTGAATTGGTTGATATTATTAATTATTGATTGGAAATTGGAGTAAATTTTTTTTAATCCATGATTTGAAAATGGATTTTGAAATATTATTTCATAACATTTTCTGAAAGTGACAGTGGTCTCTGTGAAATTGACAATCTATGAATGATATTTTTGTGTATTTATTATTAAACCAGAAAAATTTTGATTCTAATGGGTGTTTTACAAATTATTGGAATTTTTTTTCTATAAAATATTTTATAAATGTTTTTTAAAAAATAAGAAACTCATACCCATGTAAACTATTTGGAAGAATTATTCATGATCAAGATGGGCTAAACAAGTTACTTGATATTTTGGAAATAATTATATTCTGATGATGATTAAAAACAGAACATTGAGTTTGGTAAGTGTGATAGAAGATGGTTGGGATAAATTCCTTGTATTGTGGAGACAAACTATTTGCATGTATATTAGTTTTATGGAACATTGTTTGTTGGTAAATAGGTACATTCATGGTTAAATGCGTGTTTATATGGGTTATCATGGTTTGATTTCTATATCTGAATGTTGAAGACTCGTGAGATCAATTCATAATTTTATCTTCTATTTGTATCCACTAAGAAATAGATAAATTTTGGTCATGAGAAGATAACTTTGTTTTTATGGTTTCAATGATCAGACACCTTTCATGAATATTCTATTCTCAACAGTTATACCTCATGATACGCTGTTGATAGACCCATAATTTAGACCTATTTAAATTTAATTTATATGGGTCATTCCTCATATAAGGAAAACCATTAATTTGAATACTCATTTGAAAAAACTATCATATTTTGTGGAGAACCACATGGATCTGGATGATTCAATTGACAAAACATCACGATTTTAGGTTCGATGGGGGTGATTGAGGTCTATCATTGTGGTTTGTAATGGAAATAATATATATTCATTGGAATTATTTTATTATGATAGAAAGAATATGTGTTGGATGTTTTAGTTATAAGTATTCTCTATTATAGGGGACCATCAATCATTCTATGGTATAAAACTGTCATATCAGGTTTTGGGTGTCGTAAAACAAGTTAGATGAAGGATGAAATCGAATAAAAAATATGGTAGGAATATCGACTTCATTTGTTAATTTAGAAGGTGTGTTGAATGGATTATATGTTTTTTGAATGATAATGGGATGTTTTTAGTGTGATATGAGATTTATTTTGATTAATTTAACATTGGATCTTTATATAAAATTAAATCCATTGGATGATTTAAGAGTTGGACCAATTTCATCACAGGATTGATTGGAAAATACATGTTTTATCATGAGATTTAGGTGTGAACATGGTATTTCATTTGATTTATGGTTTGAACATGATTCATAATTTGTTTCATTGGGTATCATGTTTCATCACATGAATCAGGTGTGAATCATGTGGTGAATCATAGTGACATTGTTAGGTTGATGATAATTTATATAGTAGGATGGGGAGATTATCGCATTGGTTAGGATATGAGAATAACTTTTTTGTGGTATTTTTTTTTGTAGATACCAATTTTAGTAATGTATTGTATAAGATATATATGGTGTAGTATTCTTGATTGAGTAAATGTGTTTGAAAAAATGGTTTTTTGGGGATATTATTGATTCATGATATTATATATGATCAGAAGTGGTCTGTTGGAAACCACATCAAAAATTTATAAAAGATATTGTATGTGTGGATCAATATGGAACAATCCGTTTATGAGAAAATCTATTTATCTAGTATTAGTGGTACAGTTGCAAAAAAGAAGGTTTAGTGTTTGAGGAGTAAATGTTTAGTGTATGTGATGAGATGAAGACTGAGGATGGATGGGGCTCATTGATGGGGAATAACCATAGATTTTTTTAGTGACGATAAGTGTTATTTGTTTTCTATTATTAATGAACTGATCTGTTGCCTCTAGTAAATAAAAAATGAATATGGGGTTTTTTTAATTTTTTTTATTGGTTAACTGTGAGAAATGGTGAACAATATAAACTTCAGATCATCATAATGTCTATAACAGGTTATTTTAGGCATGTAATTTGGATCGATAGATGTCCTCTGGGGGTTTTAATTTGTTCAAAATGTACTGGGAATACTATAATCGTGGATTTAAAAGTATTAGAACCTTACTGGAAAACCCATTCAGTACACATTGCGAATTTTGGGGGGAGGGGATGTAACCCCTTCTTAATGGCTGCTGAAATAGTATACATGTGTTAATGTAATGAATGTTTGAGAAAACCTTTTTAGTTCTATTGGTAAATTTAGGAAGGGTGTTATAATTTTTGAACCAATCTCAGGTTTTCATTAATATCAAATATTTGATGGAGTGGGGTATCCATTTTTTCCTCTCCCCTAACCTTTTATTTGATTTAAATACATCACTCCATGGATATATTATATTATATATCAATAGCCCATTTCATCCCATATATCAGGTTGTTACCCTATATAGATTTTTATTATGTTGTTTGCTTTGATATTAGGAATTTGAACTAGTGGAATGATGATAAGTACACCCCTATGGTTTGTAGCATCGTCTCAACCATGTGGTTGAAACCATTGGTTCATAAATAGTTTTTTTATTGGGGCTAGTCTTTGGAAAAAAATGGTTGGATCATATATGTTTGAACTTATTATTTTGATGTATTCAATATTATATTGAGAATATCACTGGGATGTTCTAAAGTGATGGGTCGTATTATTTACAATTGTTTTGGTATTAATAGTTAACTGGGTGATATATTCATGTTTCAATGTGGTGTTTCACCATTTCACTAGAGGGTTTTATAATTTCTTTTTGATGGTTGGATGTTGTGGGATGGAAACTACAATATTAATATCATTTCATATTTTATATATACATTTATTACTTATCTAGTCTTTTTTATAAATGAAGGAACATTAATATTGTTCCTTGATAGTGGATGAACTACATCTTACAGGTTATTTTTAAATAGAAATGAGAACCATTGTTAAATGGGATTTCTTATGAGTGGATATGTATGGTATTATGAAATAACACCATTCGTGAAATTCATTACAGAAATTGTTATTATAATCAATTTACTAGGTGCGAGATAATAGAGATTTTATTTTCCTTATTTAAGATATGTCCTATGGTGGTGAGGAATATATTGTAGGTTATAATATATATAGTTGAAATATTTTTCTTGAAAATAATATATCTATATTGGTGAAATATTTTAATGAAAATCTTTTGGTTCCAGCTACTCTTGTTTCTATTAACTCAAAATTTTGATTTCGAGAGTAGAGCTTTAGAAGTGTGTTTGGAATTGTTAAATGGAATCCTTGAATTTGATTATTATTTATTGATAAAGGGAGCTATAAATGTATGTCCAAACTACAATTGGGACCTAAAAAATATGATAAGTTTTATGATAGGGATTTTTTAATTTCTGAATTTATAAAATGTCTATAGTCTAATTTCAGAATTTGAATTTTCAATTAAAAATGGGATATTTTGAGATTTGAAAATTATAATAGAATTTATAAATTTAGAATATTTTAATGGGATTATTTAGGGATTATTTAGGATATAAATGTATCACCCCAATAATTTTTTATGTTTTCATTTTTCAAAATATTTAATTACTTCATTATCATGCATTATTTGAAACACTGAAATTTAATGAACCATGAAATAATATCAATATTAATATTTTACATGGAACATTATAAACAATAGTTAAACGTGGATGTATTAATTATATCAATCATATATTTGTAAATAATTATAATTTATTTATAGAAAATATTCATTGATCAATTAGTACTTATCTTTAACTAATGACATTATATTTGTCAAAGTATGTTTTTCTAAACAAATTATATCTTTTATTTTCTGTGATCAAAAAATAAAATTATATTAATACAAAATTATAGAATATATTAGATAAAATGAATCATAATGTTGTAATAAATATTTAATAATTATCATAATGTGCGATTTTTGGTTTTTTTAAAGACTGTTTTTGATGTATAATGGAAAATACATGTGATCATTTTAGAATGAAATTGAGATTTAATGAATTTATATGTTTTGATTGTATTTTATAATGGGTATAAAAATAAAACGAGAAAAGTAATGTTAAAATGAATCCTAAGTTTTATATTTAATACTTTTAATAATGAATATTAATATTAAAAATTTTAAACTTGATAATTGTTTTCATTAGGAAATGACGTTTTTCATCGTATTTGTGACTTTATATTTAAAATAAATTCTGCCACATTTCAGAATAAAAATATGAAAAATAGATTTCATATTATTAATCATCCTATTTATTAACAAATTATAAGTATAAATTATTTTATTTTTCAAAATTATTTGTAATAAAAATGAAAATGAATTATCATTATTAATGTTAAAACATGTTTACCAGTGGGGGGCTAAACCAAAAGATAAGGGAATGCATTCCAATAAACAATATACTAAACCATTTTATTGGAAATATATAAAAAGTATACTATAAATATTTATAATTTATGATAATTTTTAAGTGTTTTTATTGTGAATTACTATATTATATTAGAATCATTTTTCATACTTCCGTGTACTTTCATTGCAATTACATTCCTCACTTTTAAAATGCAACCCATATCTATCAACATATTAATTACTAAATGATTTGATAAATCCAATACTTCAAAAAAATTCATCCTAAATCCCCTCATAACACTTTATAAAGAATATTATTATCATGAAACCCTACTATGATGGCTTTATGAATAAACCTAAAGATGTTATTTGAAGAAGAGATAGAATTACTAACCTTTTATTTTGATTTACATCATCATCTATCTCTATAATTTCTAGTTAAAATATTATTATATAATTAGAAATTTATCTTATATATACTAATATTCTAATATTTTAATGGAAAAACTTATACCATTCTCCACTACAGTCATAATTAGAAACCACTATATAGATCGTCTGTATGGTACACTACTGCATCACAGACAAATGTACGCTGTTTTCCATCACAACATCTCAATGTGGGATATATTTATGTATTTAAATATATATATATATATATTAAATTATTTTTATAATATAATAATAATGTGACCTATACCATCATACCATCCATTTCTAAGGATATTTTAAATTCTATAATTTGTATGGAATACTAATACATAACAAAGCGATGTGATTTTTTTCCATTATGATTTTCGAGGAATGTAATAAGGAAACATTTAATTAATATATGTGGTAAATATTTAATATTAATGACTATTTGATGGTGCTATACTATTTTTCCATCCTTTCAATTTGTCTACAATGATAATGGGAACAATGTTTATCCAAACATATAACCACAGTCTCAAAAAAAGTGAATTTTTTTTATATCCCTAACAACAATCAACTAGTAAAAAATTATATGTAGTGAATACATATCATATTTATAAAATTAATAAAAAGTAATGTTTTCATTACCCAAAACGTGATTTCAATAAAAATTTATTAATTAAAAGGAAATTAATGGCCATAAGTAAATAATATATGATATGATATCTATATGTGTAGTTCTATAAGCTATGAATAATAATCCAAAATTTTTAATATAGGAGGCTTTAACATGTAAACCAAATGTCAATACTTATGTTTTTTAATTTCTTGTCAATTTTTATTTGTATGAGTCATTTTCCATATTCACTACTTGTTTTTTAGATGTGGTATATAAAATAATACTACGAAATTCTATTTCATTAATATAAATATATTTATTATATTTATTTTTTAATTTTAATTTTTTTAATGGGGGATTATGATTCAAATGTTACAATAGAGGTCAGGTATTGTCTTATTATTTTTACTTCTATGAGATATATGCCATATTCACCACTTGTGTATTTCAGATGTTTTTTATAATACCCACGTTGGTATTATATGAATATTTTGATCAATATTATGAGTATTTATATACTAATATAGGGTTATTTTATTTATGGTCCTCACATTTCATAAATATCCAATGTGGTAAGTATGTAAAGTCAAAATCTCATTATTTTTTAAGGTGGCTAGTTATTATGATTTCAATGAAAAAGTATTAGTATATACCTGAAAATAAAAACATTAATTTTATTATCACATGGATATGTATATATAAGACATGATTTCTCATTATTTTCTTCTTTTAGGAACTAAAAAGGCTAAATGAAATTTTTTCTATGAAAACAAATCTATTTCTCATATTAGAAAAAATTCATTTCCCATCAATGTGAATATTTTATAAAAAAACATTTAATTATTTATTACTATTTTTCAATGATTTTTCAATGAAATTTTCCCTCATTATTTACTATTTAAAACATGGTGTTAACTTTAATCATCATTTCATCCAAACAATTATCGTATAGAATTTATCAAAACTGTAAAAGGATTTTACATTTTTCATGTATGGAATGAATATTTTTTTCCACCCTAATGACAACACATTATTTTAAAGCATCAGTTATAATTTTTCAAATATTGTATTCAAATAAAATTATTTACCCAATGTTTTGGGAAATTTTACATTGAAATGTATATTCTCAAATTGAAAAGCGTATTTTCACAATGAAACATTCCATGTAATTTTGAATATAATGTTCCATTAAATATGAGATTTTTTTATGTTAACGATAATTTTATAGGGATATAATACAATAATATCATCCTTATTACCTATCTATAATTTTTATGATTTTGATGAATTCATGATAATTAAATCAATTCATTTTTTATGATTTTTATAATGAAATGATTAAAATTTTATGTCGCTGATTTATTTTCCTTGTGTTATGTAGTAATAAAAATTTTACGATACTCATTTGGTTTAATTTGATATTATATATCCAATTTTTAGGATCCTATAAATCATATATGTATTATTTTCGTTATTTGATGATGGTTACATTATAACCAATAATTTTGAGTTTGTTATAACAAATGATAATGGACACATTAAATATTCGGATAGTTGTGGACTATAAATATCTTTTATGTTTTGGTTATTGTTTAATATTTCATGATATATTACGTAAAACATGATGATTTGTTTTATCTACTATTGAAAATAGGTCGATTTGATTAATAAACTATTGGAAGAAAGTGACGGAACCTAATAAATTATATATAGGGAAGCTGATGTTGATGCATGATCTGTTACAAATTAATGGTCTTAGAAGTTTCCAATTAAATATTAAATGACTTATATACTTATGATGGTGTCACTATTTTATATTTATATTTATGGTTCATGGTTTATTTATGAGTATATATCACTCTTATGATTCATGTCATTTGAAATGATAATTATTAATGTTATGACTCGTGTTTTTTTATTTGATAGATTGGGTATGATATGTGTATGTTTTTATCATAATCTCATAACCTTATTCTTATCTGATTCATTCATTAAATCCTCTATTGATATCTCACATGTTTCCAAATATTGAAAATTTGAGACCATTATTTCTAATTATTCCTTTCCCCTTGTTATTAATAATAGTTCTACGTAGGGTATCTCTATAAAGATTACTCAATGGGATGAAATTTCTAGAAGAAGCAGAAAATTAAAAATTAACCCTGAATATTGGGATTAATTTCACTATTGACACGAATCCTTTTCGTTGATGTGGTTTCTATTTTTGAATGATATTTTATATTATCATATAGTGATGTATTATTTTTTTAGGAGTGAATGGGGTCTATTGATATTATCAGTGAAGGGTTTAGTTAACTATTAAAAAATTGGTTGATAAACCATTTTTGAGAACCATTAGCGTATGCCTATGTATATGATAACATTTTATTTTTCTAGTAAGGAAGTGATTATTCTATTTACTTATAAGTAATCAAATATTTGGATACTGAATGTGTGTGTCATTAAGGAACAGATGTTCCTATGTGTAGTAATTATAAAAAAAAATCACATCCAACGTGACTCATATATTAGTCAATGAAAATATTCCTTTCTATAAACATGGTTTGAGACTCAAGTGGGATACAGTTAGGATAATTCATATGTTAATTATGGACAGACATAATGGATTAAATTGATGTTAACCATACAAGACCTGAATTATATCTATAGTCTCATAAATTGAATTCAAGGTGTCGTTATTTAGACATCCAAAGTGTGATTTTTCATGATTCATCACACTAATTAATGATATATGAGGGTCATTTATTATGTGCTTTTTTTAGAATGTTTTATAAGATAGAATGATGAGATAGTTGTCCTCATAGGTACTCTTGATCATTGAATTTCTTTATTTGAGCTTACATATATGAATTCTCTTCATCAATGTATGTATCGTGGAATGTTATTCCCTATACCCTGTTATTATATGTTGAATTTATAGTGATGTTAACTAATGGTATGCTGATTCAATATGATTTCCATGACTATTAGCCAATAAATGATTAATAGAATTTGATTCCTAGAAATCTTGTTATTATCCTTATAGTTTAATTAAATTTTATCATAATCATGAGTTGGTTTTCACGATTAATATACAAAATAAATTGTTGAGGATGATATGTCATGTTTGTTATTCAAAAAAAAAGATCCTATAGCAGTGTAAAGATAAATATGAATTTCTAATGGATATCACACCTGTTGTATGAGTCTTAATTCCCATTAAAATTAAGATATTATCTTTGTTTATTTTGGAGAAAATAAATAATTATGATGTTCCGATTATAATGGAATTTTCTTACTTCATTATCGAATTGTTTTATAGTATTACTTTAAAATGTGAATATGATTTTACAAAATAATATATTATGGAACACATTTGGCACATAATTCACCAAGACGTGCACCAGTTATTTTGGGGATGTTGAAATTAGGATTGTGTTGACTCTACTATGACTATATATATCATTACATAATCATGATTTTAATAAAATATCTTATAGCTCATATTTTTGAATTTCATGATCAACTTCCTAGAACTCAATACATTTCAAGGATTGACCTTTATTCCGGATATTATCAAATTAGGGTCATGGTGGATGATATACCCATGATAATATTTCATATAATCTATGGATAATTTTATTTTATAGTGATTCCATTTGGTCTTACTAATTCCATCATTTTCATCATGTACTTATTGAATAGAGTATTTAGAGACTACCATGATCATTTTTTAGTTTTTATAGATGATATTCTTATTTATTAAATGATAATGGAAGATCATGCAGATAACTTTAGAATTGTATGAAAAAAACATAGTTTGGATACACAATTGGAATAATTAACAATGTGTCAATATGGGGAATAAAAGAATTTTTTCTTTGGCTATATAAACTCACGTGATGGTGTATTAGTGGTTGCATCAAATATAGTGGTTGTTGAATGTTGAAATGTACTATCCACATTGACATAGATCCAATTTTTTTCATTGTGTTAAAGTATATTAATGAAGATATTGGGATAAAATATCATGAATAACTATTAAACTAAATATTATAACTCATAAAGGAGATAAGTTACAATGAGAAGATGCAAGAGTATATAATTTCAATGAACTGATGATAACATTAGTCAGCGAACCTCTGATTACATTACACTAAATAAGATAAGGGATTATAATCTATATTGATCCATCCACAAAGATAATATGATTGATTCTCAAAGAAAATGACATTTTTGTAGAATATGCCTCATTGAAATTTAATTTTTATTAAAATTATTACCCAACTAATAATTTAGAGTCAACATTGGATGTTTTTGAATTAATGATTTGTAGGAAATATGTTTATTGAGAAATGTGTGATATATATAAAAATTATTAGAGTTTTATTTATATTCTAGCATAGAATGAGTTGATCATGTTCTAAATATTTTGGTTAAAGATTAGTAATGATAAAGGTTTCACCGTACATTACAACCTAGGGAAGGAGAACATGTCCGGTGAGGCCTTGATTTAAAAAAATCAAGATATATTATCTCTGATGAGGACCTCAAAAAATAAAACATTTATATTATTTAAAACAATTGATCCAAAAAATTTAATGTGGGGGGATGAATGTTATATGTAATTTCCTGGAAATTCAATGTTATTTTTTAAAATTATATGTGATTAATTGAAGACCAGATGCTCAAACGACACCTAATTATAAAGACTAGTGAGCCCATAATCAAATTTTTATCTTTTTTTATGTTCATTTAAGTAAATGTACAAGAGGGATTTTATAACATTTAAACTGGTTCTCGGAACAAAAATCTAAGTGAATTGTTGATCTTATAATGACTTTATATGCCTAGAATGGACCTACCTTTGACCAACGAAGGTCAACCCAAAAAGATATATTTTGGACTTTTCAGAAGGAAATTAAAATAACATAAGAAGATATTTTATTTGATTCACTTCGTCATTCTATGGTGGAATTCCAGTATTGTGGTGATGGGGATGAGGCACGACGAGTCATATTAAATGAGGCCAGTTTATTGGGCTCCTAAATGTGTAGTGTAACGAATCATTAATCGAAATTTAATAGATAAGTTGTTTCATTAATAAAAAAGTGCAATGACATGATAATGAGGCATAACATAAACACTAAGAATCATGTGTATTTTAATGAGATAATGGTTTGGAGAATCAGAGCTATAATTTCATTGACAGACAGTGAGGAAATTCTCTCCAATGAAGAATGATGGTGAATTTCTTGAGACGAAGATGCACATCGATGAACAAGAACAATGGATGATGAATGAATTCTCTTTCCAACATTATATGGATTTGTAGAATCCTAGGTGGAATATAATGAAACAATAATGAAGGAACATGACCCCTCCCTTACCCAACCAATGCCTACCCTAGGTAGGGGTTAGTTGTTGTTATTAGAATACCGATTTCCTAATTCTAAAACAGTGAACACGGAGAAACCCACGTAATAGATGATCCACATATCACGTGTTCTTGTGGGGGGAAGCTTATTCATTGGGGTTTGAATCAGGATTAATTTTTAAAGAATCATAATCCTATCCTCTAATTTTTTAACGAAAGTCTAACAAGGATGGTGGGGACAAACATGAACAAGGCCTAAGACCCTCTGCCTAGTGTGTTCTATTGTGTTCATCATGGATACAAATATGGATTGACTATAAGGAATTTTTGAGAATTTATAAAGGCAGGTGTCACCCCACGGAGGCTGTAGGTTCAGAAGTTCTAAAAAATTTACCACCGAAGCTGACCTGGTGGTCTGCGGAACACCCCACTAGCAAGAGGAGATGGCGGACCGAGGAGACAACTATAGGAGTGTGGTGTCATGCCCTGAAGACATGTAGAGGTAGGCCATAGCTGTCTCAGGATAAAACATTTTAGTAGGGGCTGCTGGTAGTGGGCTGGCGGATGATAGATGTGGGATGCGCCCAACTGTCCGTGACAGGTGGAGCAGGCCACGCCATGCAGTTTATACCTTCGCGCTGCAACGATGTCAGTGGGGATGACATATGAAACAATGGGGAAGTTGGCTCCTCTTGAACATGTGATGAAAAACCTGCTTTAATCTTGGAATCTATTCCCTTGGGAGGTCTGGTTTGGGAACAAATTGGCCCACCTGTTGTGGGTTGTTCCGGATAGAACTAGGTTAGTGGGCGACCCGGCAGGCTTGACACCTTATTGGACTGGGATGCGTCCAGCAAAGATGAATGTTCCTGGCCCAATGGTGAAGATATATTGGAAAAAACTTGACCAAAACATGTTTAGGATGGATCAATATAATCGATATTGGTAATGCACCCCTTGGGGCCTGGTTGATCGAGTCGTTCCAATTGGGTCAGACATGGTGCAGACACAACTGACCCATGTTCACTAAAACGTCAATATCATTTAGACTAGGTGTTTGTTTGATGTTTTGTTTATGGAATTGTAACTCTTTAAATTATGAGGTTCTTTTGGAATTATCTAATTTTTTTTAAATGGATGTTGAAATATGATGAATGGCTTGAGGTGCAGATTCCCCCAAAATCAAGTGTGCTATATGCGAGACTCCTGATGATGGATGAGACCTAAAAACTACTTAAGAGTGAGCCCAAGGGACCTAGTAGACATGTAAGGCAATTGAATAAATGTGGAGTATATCTAAGTAACATTTTCGGTATCAGAAACAACTTAACCTTTTTAGATCTGGTCAATGTGACCCTGTGGGGATCATCTCCAAGGGACCCTTTGTGGATCAGTTTCCAGAAACCTTGTGCGGATCAGCTACAAGAAACCATATGTAGAACACCTCCATGAAAATCAACTTGTATAATCTACATGTGGACCTATGTTGGAAAACTATGATGGACTATATGGGAAGTGTCTCTGTGTGATGTGACAGACCAACAATACTTTTCAAGGATGAGTACCTCACCAGTCCATGATGTTTAGAGTTATGACTCATAGTATTTATTTTAATACATTATATGACAACTGAGTGAGAAATATTGATTTGTGATCATGCTTCATCATTTAGTTTTATATCATGTCCTGGTATTTCCTTTATGTTTTGGGACCTCTAATGAGTATTTCTTTACTCACCCCTGCACAGGTTTCACCTACAAATGTTGTGTCTGCTGTAGACAATTGACACCATGGAAATGGATATGATTGACGAGGACACAATAATTCTAATTGAGATCATGTAGGATGGGTGTAAATCTATAGAATATAGAAAATACTCTATACTAACCCATTAGGTGGAGTTTTCTGTGGATGAATATCGTGAGATATTTTGTACTTTCCTGTTACATTTTTCCTTTTTTTGGGATTTTATTGTGGACAATTTGACCTACAACATGTTAATTTTATCAGTTTTTTTAGTGACATGTAGGTTTTCATTTCTAGTTTTTAGGGACATGGATTTGTGTGTGTGTGTGTGTAATAACTTAGGAAAATTCATCCCACAAGAAGTTTGAGGCTTTTAGATATTGTCACCAACCTCTAGGCATTTGGAGGTGGGCTAGGGGGCGTCACAACAAGGACCCTAAGGGATAGCTCATGCCATAATGGTATCAAAGGTTTTAAGTCATAACATAATTATAGGGAATATGTTATATTTATTTGGGGAAACAGTGTTAAATATTTGAGGTCGACTTTAGATTTGGGGATTCTTGTGTCGGTGTGGTAGCTAACGTATCTGTATAGCAGGACCATGAAATATCATTTTCATCTATATACATAAAAACACTGGTTGGATGCATCATATGGGTGTTGAGTGATTCATAATGTTCATCTTTATTTAGATTCATATCACTAGGAATAATCTATTGAATCTATTATTTAATGATATAATTTAGGATGTGTCAATGAAAAATGCAATCTATGATCCAGATACATGATCATGAGGACAACCTGCCTAGAAATGAGGTGTCATTTTTTGTCCAATGATTGAGATCATCCCATTAGGTGGTGCACCAGTGTTACCACACCCCATTAATCAATGGTAACTACCTGCAATATCAGTGGATTATTCAGACACAATCAATGATATTCATGAATTTTAAAGAAATAGACCTCCTAGGTTTAGGGGATATACACTTCCTCAGTTTTTTGAGAATTGATAGAAGAGGTGATATGAGGGTTCTTCTTAATTAGTATGCCACTTGACAAGAACATGATTCTAGGAGAAAGACATCATTAGGGATCATCATGTAGATGGTGGAGCTTTATGCTTCAGACTCATAATGAGGTGACCCTCTTCTGGGATGATCTCCAGTGGCTTTTTCAGAAGGAGTTTACCTCCAAAACCTTGCGCTCTGTTTGTAATTAGTATTTGCATCCCCTATAGTAGGGAAGCTGGTCATTGGATGATTACTCTACGAGGATTACATACCTCTCCCACAACTCAACAAATAAGTTATGATACATTTTCATCAGGGGAAAGACCTTTTAGAATGTAATCTGATTAGAGATCTAGGTATCAATAATTTCCCTTAGTATCCCCAATTACGTTGGAGTGCGAGAGTATGCTCTAATAAAGGAGATATTCTCACAGAGCATACACCAACAATGAGAGATACTATCCGGTGAATGGTGGCCATGTCATCCATAGAGGGCAGTCAACAGATGACGTAGTCGACCTAGTTGGTCTAACCATTAGGAGAGCGTCCACAGAAAACATGATCGGTGGTGCGAGGCCACCAAGTTTCAGGGGTCAGCAGGGGAGCTGGTAATTGTACTCATGTGTTGGGAGGGGACATGTGGCTCCAAACTGCCCAACCCATTTTATAGATGGTCAAAGGATGGTAAAATGATCGTCGAGGCCGAGATAGAGGTTCGAGTGAGGATGTCTGCATGGTGGAAGATGTGGAAGTGGATTAGGCCGAGGAGTAGGGGGAGGACGACCGTTCGAGGTACTACCACCAACACCAACATGTGGTCCTCCAATCCCTTAGGTTGAAAGTTGATAGGGGAAATCTAAGATTTTGGAAGTGGAGGCATGTGATCATGACCCTTCAGAGATGATTAGAGGAACGAGCTACATCATCACTACCATAGATAAAATTATTATATGTAAATATATCTGTCACTCTTTCCTTTCAATAGACCAAATTTGAGGCTCGAGGATTCTGGTAGAGTCATTAGCTCGATCTTTATAGTTAGATACTATTATGAGAGGGGATTCAATGATTACACACTGTTTCTGGCAATGTAGTCTTACTATCGGAGGCCAGAGCTTCATATTTACTAGTTTTTCCCTTAGCAATGGGTGGGACAATTGAATAGTAAAATTGTATCGTGTGTTGATATGTAATGATAATTTAAGATGGTTATGTGGAAAAAATGATTAAAATGGTTTAAATGTATTTATATATTTATTAAATGTATTTGATATTTAATTTCATATCCATCCATGGTGGTATAAAATTTTTTAACATAATTCATTGATAGAATTTAGAAGATGTGTGTTTTTTTATTTAAATCTAATATAGGTTTTAAAAGTGATTTGTCGTTAAGAGATTATTTTTTGAAAGTGTTTAAAAAAGGAAAAATGGTATATTATTAATATATTGTCACAATGATTATTGGATGGCCTGGATCCTTTTCAAAATTGTTAGAAATACAATATTTAATTTTGTTATGAGATTTCATTCTCGTTTAATGCATATAATGTAATGTATTATTTTCTTCATTAATAGAAAACTTATAAAAATATATATTTATATATAATATTTTTTTGGATTACCTTGGAAGGAATCTATGAAGGTTGTAAAGACATATAATTTTCTGTAATTATATGAGCATGTATTATATTCTATTATGGAACATGAATTAATTACACTTGGTGATATCAAATTAGGAATAATGAATCTCAATTTATATGAAATTACATGAGAAAAGAATTGGATTCTTCTTACATTAATTACCCAAATTACTTTGGTTGGATCTCCCATAGATCTTAGGAAAGAGTATATTTCTATATTTCTATATATTAATTTAATGTAATCATGAATGGTGACATGGTTAATTCCACTGGATGTGGTCCCCACACTTTCCTTACTTACATTGAGTGGAATGCATTATGTGTATGCCAGGTATTCCCATCAGTTGAATGAAAAGGATAAAAATAAATTCATTTTATTTGAATAAAAAATTTATAAAATTAATTAATATTTGTCATAAGTCTAGATGAGGCCCCTAGACGTTCACTAGTTATAAAATTATTTCATATTAGTTGAATCACATGGTTTACCACATCAATGGACTTATGATGGGTTTTTTGAAGGAATACATTATTTTTACACTTCAGTTTCCTTAGAGGTGTATTAATATAATTTACTGGTTGTTCTTCCTCAGAACCAGTCATATTGAGATGTTTACAATGATCAGAGATTCTATAAATTATGCTAAAAAAGGTATAAACTAACATCAGCTTTCATTGAGCAAACTAATGCATAAGTAGTTTTTTACATTGTTTTATTTATTTTATAAATATTTAAATTCTAAAAATCTAAATTGGTCAACTATATAATTTCATATTCATTTCTCACATACAGGAAATTTATTATAGACATGTTATTTTGTTATCACCATTTTTGGTGGCTATTTTATTTTTAATCACACCCTTCTCATGGCACTCTTGAAATTAGGTACCCATATAGAATACTATTTTTTTCCAAACATAAGGGAAATATCAATGTAAATGAAATTGGAATTGAATTATCTTCCTCCTTAAAGAAAAAAATGATGACTAATTCCTATGTATGAGTCCAATATATGAATTTAAAATTCTCGACAAGATCAATTTGGGGTTCGATGAATAATTTTAACGGATATATTGTGATTCATAGATACCATAATCAGATGTCCATATGAAATGTCAAGTTAAAATAAAATCCCTAGTCCAACTCATCTGAGTCAGTTTATTAAATTAGATCATTTATTATTGAACTAAATATGGATTTATTCATGATCTATCCTGATATATAGCCATGCATAGTTATATTATTCAGGGCCCGACCAAATGTTTTAAACTACCCAAACATTCCATGAATCGTGGTCCAATTCACAATAGGTCATCATTGTTTATCCATAATATAGTAATAGTTCCAAAAATAATCAATCCACCTTATGGATCCAATAACATTAATGGTATCATAGAATGTTCATGATCATTCAACCAGTCATTAATGAATGAATTGTATATTGGGGTGTATAATATAACTCTCTGATACACAAGGTCTATATTTGTGCAAGTGAAACCCTCTTCAAGATCTACTAGTGGCATGATTATTGACGTTTCTTATTTTTTTAGTGACTCTTTGGCCCTTTAATTCTATTCTAAACCACATTCGTGAAATAAAAAATTCACCTACCATATGTGTGATCCTAAAACATGTTGAGAAAATTCTAATCATAAACTATATACATCCTAATTACTATCATCATAGGATACATATTAACAGCAAAGAAACCATTTATTGATATATTTGTGATCTATAAGAAATATATAGTCCAATTAAATTTACCAATTTATTCATTATCGAGGATTATTTATATTAGAGCCACATGTTATCTTATGAATAATAAATCATGATGATCCCCCTTTCACCATGACATATTTTCCCACATCTATTAATCAAATTGAAATGTATCATGTTTAAAATTAATTTCATATCTCCTTCACATAAGGTAGAACTATCAGGGGTATGTGCCTATTAATGAAAAATATATGTAAATATTCCATTATATAAATGATACATGGTGATGATTAGATTACTGATCACTAAGCCCAATTAAAAATTAAAAATTATAATTTTCCTCTCATATCATAGTGCTAATAAGTTTCCAGGGTCCATTCACATCCTCATAAGCTCAGAAATAATGTTGTAATTGGATCCCATTTCCTAATTATGTGCCAGTACATTAAGAGATTGACAATAATATATTAGATATGATATATAAAAAAGTCCATTGTCTCAATAAATGAGATAGACATATATATGTATCCTTAATGTAATAAAATTTTCTTGTGTCCATTCCCAATAGGATATGTATTCACACCATGATTATCCCCCAAGGGCTCGATAAAATTTCCCCAAATAAAAGACCTTCCTCCTTCTGTATTTTAGAAAATTGTAATTCGATGTATTTTATTAAAGAGTCATTTATAGACTACTTATTTCCCTAAAAATAACATATGGAAACCCTATGAATCCTATAATCATAAATTGAATATACACCCTTCATACATTAGTTCATGGTCAATTTTCCTTACATTAAAAATGGAAATTAAATATTTTCATCAAAATTACCAATTACATTCCTGGTCATTCATCATTAACATGATTAATATTTGTTATTAAAAAATCACCAGGTGTTTCTCACATATATAATGAGGCACATAATTATAAAATAATTTTAATGACAGTGTTCATATGTTTTAGAGTACGATAACCAAGGGTGGGTTTCATAGATGATCTACTATGAAAACATATTAAACAACTTATGAACAATTGACTCACAAAAACTCATATTTCCTATGTTTGAGTCAAAAAAACATATTTATTTATTTAATAAAAGTATAATCTATGAAAATAAGATCTTTCAAATATATATATTCCCATAAGATTGTGCATGGTAAATAGTGCCTCTCAAATTTGAATACCCCTGATCGATCCAATGATTCTATAAAAGGACACTGTATATTTCTCACATCATCTAATAATAAAATTTTAACATGATAATAAATAATATATCCTTTATCCAAAATTTAATCCATTAAATTTTATATAATAATTTCATTTTTATGAGGTTAAAATATATGTAATTTTCTTCAAACTCAATGAAAAAAATTCACATACAATCGTCCAACATCACTTCTAATCAATGGTACATTATATAATTAACAATGTCAACTGATGTTTGGGATTATTATGTAAAAATTTTAACAACTTCATTACGTAAATCATTCTTCATGTATTGGGTGTCTCTGGTTACCATATACATCCCATGTCACTTTGGAATGAGAAAAGGATCGTCTTTATAACTAGGTAAGAGTTGGAATTTTATTGGGACATTGGACACATCAGCAAGATACATGTTGTTCATTCAAGAATGTCCCTATAATACTTGTTTGACCTAAATAGGTTTTAGTGGACCTAGTTAACTCAACAGGTTTCAAATTCATCCTCAATATTAGACTTTGTATACCATCACTCTTGATCATAGAACTGTCAATCATAATTTACATCACCTTCACATAACATATAAAATGGTGTTGGAGTGATCTCAACCATGGATTTTCTATTTGGGTCTTTATATAACACTACCCTAGTAAGGACCTGATGTTTTATAAATTAAATTAACTTTTCAAATGAATTAATAAAATAATAAAAAATGATTTTATAATAAACACATTATATATATTTTCAATTTTGGAAAATTATATGATAAAAAAAATTAAATTTATAGCCCATTATTATTTCAATACCTTTGATAATATAACTATTGTAAAATT
The DNA here is from genome assembly GCA_963277665.1 of Viscum album. Lineage (NCBI taxonomy): Eukaryota > Viridiplantae > Streptophyta > Magnoliopsida > Santalales > Viscaceae > Viscum > Viscum album. The sequence goes on from OY728161.1 coordinate 438,084,176, forward strand.
AACATTAAGATTAATATGATTTATTGGTTCTCTAAATGTATAATTATCAAAAATAGAAGAAGAGATGAACTCTAAAATTAGGACAGTACAATATCAATCCCTATTATCGTATCCTCTTACGGATAGGGAATCATTATGATTATCCATTTACCATGAAAATGAAAATTTTCTACAAAAAAATCATGGGAGGAACAATTAATGGTATATGTTCATGCTCATCAACATCACATCACAACCCATGTTCATTAAACCACCCAAAATAGTATCATCATAAGACACAACACCCTAAGGGGTGCAAAAAAGTGAAACAATGTATTACATATGTAGACGCTAATAGTATGGATTATTATATTCATATTTTTAAAATTATTTATTATATTTAACCTCTTTTTTAAATATAATAATTACTAAATAATGTTTTTGATAAAAAAACTATATATTTATTTGATGAAAATGGAATTGTATTTTAGAAAATTATATAGCTTCAATAAAAGAACTCATTTGAATTAATGATATATTTATCAAAATAGTTTTAATTTTGAAAAATTATATTTGTTAATTAATATAATAATATTATTAATTATAATAGAATTTAATGATACCAAATGTAATTTTAATATGTTTCTAAAAACTATTATAATCATTAAATTATATTATTATAACGAATGGGAATTTTAATTTTATATTTTAGAATATCATATTTAGATAAATATAATTATAAAATATGTATTTTGTAATAATAAAATTGAAATTATGGAATGTGGAATTTTCATTATTCTATAAGACAATTAATTTACAATGTAAAAAAATATAATGTGATATGAATTTGTGGGGTGTAATATACATTATAAATAAAATTTTGAGATTTAATAAATAATATAATCATCATCCATTCCCATTACAATATTTACAATTCAAAATTAATATTTATAAATATTTTAATAGTATTATTAAACAATAATATATCCTTGAAATAATATATTATAATTTAATTTTTTAAATTTTTTCTATTTTAAAAATCACTCACTTAAAAATCACTAAGGTTAACAGTATATTTAGATTTGTTTAAATACATTTAAAATCATGAATGTTGAACCTCTTTGGTATTAGCTATTGGAAAAATTCCTTGGTAAAATTTCCGGTTGTTATTGTTTTTTCATATAGAGTGAAAATCCTGTGTTTAGAATCAAATAAATAATTAATCATTTTTTATATAAAAAAGAAGTAAACAACATGATTTACTTTACTAAATAATAACTTATCATGATTTTACTCTTAATTTCCCTTTAGTTATACAATTAATGATGTTCCCAAAATCATATGTATCTTCATCAATTATTTTAAAAGCACCCACTCATGGAAAGGGTTCATATCATTATCCTATATTTTTTAGAACCTTATTAATATTTTTTATTTTTTGACATTCAATTTTTGATTTTGGGAAATATTAAAAAACATACCACTTATTGGAACTGTTATATAAATATTTGAAAAACCCACTTTAATATCATTAAATAGTACCATTAATATTTTGGAACTCCGAATATGTTATTGAAATTAAACTGTGATTTTACTAGAAAAACATTTATATAGTGAATACATGCCACTACTTCCCCAAAAGGGTATTCGACTGATTATACCTATAATTTATATATTATGGAAATACAATTATATAATCCAAACTCCTTAATCATTGTATTTGAAGTGGTGAAATACTTTTTAATGTTGTATGATCTATTTAGCACACTTATTCATGTACATATTTATATGGTGATGATGATACTGAAATTATTTCACCCTCTAATGAGTTACGTATTGTTTTATCACATTATATACCATATATTGTGTTTGATATTTTATTAAGTCCATATTATGTAATTATTTCTATGTGGATATTCTTATCTTCTATTTTTATGTCGTGTTTTATCTTGTTACCACATGTCCTTGATTTTTTTATGTTATCATCTAATATCATGATATAATGCAAATTTGTTTGTAATTAAAACCTTTTCTATAAAAATTATATGACTATTGACTCACATGTTTTTCTACATCTCATTATATGATTTGTTTATAAAAAAAGAAAATATATATCTAAAATGTTTCATATGTATTCAATTAGTATATCTTATTATGTTTTAGAATAGAAAAAAAAATTAATGGAATATTTTACAGTTTTTAATTGTTTATCTGTAACCATGTTTCATAAAATTGTGATATGTACCAAATTTCTCATTGTCACGAGGGCCCAAAATATTGCATGAACGTATTATTTTTTGTTTGTGTATGAAAGCATAAATTAAGATATATTAAATCATATGATTTCATTTTTGTTTTCAATGCAAGTCTTAGTGGTTTTTGGAAACATCTATTGAAAAAATCATTTCAAAATGCTTCAGGATAATGATAAATTTTTTAAAACATCCTATTATTTTAGTAATATGAATTTTATCTGGGATACCAAAAAATACATCATTTTTCTGATAATACAATTATATAGTTTATATAATATTTTATCCTAGAAATAAAACCCCCAAAAGTTTTTTGTCGTCGTTACATCATTGTAACCTATTTCATGAAAAAATATTTTTGCAGCACACCTAGTTTGAATCTCCTAGTGTATATGATTTTATAAATAAAAAAATGATAATAAATATTTAAAATGTGAAATCATTCAATTCTTATTTTGTTTTGAAAAACAGGTCTTGCTTAACCTATATAGAGAAATATAAATTCAATAAATAATGAAAATATATCATTTATGAGTTATCATATTAATATTCATGGATTCCAATTTATCAATTTTATAGTTTGATAATTATCATTCATAATTATCCAAAAAATTTAGTCAATGGATGGAAATATGAGAATCTAAGTCAATACTAATTTGGGGGGAAATATTATGACTTTACAAAATATGGTCCAGATTTTAGGGGAGTTGGAGTTGGGATAATTATGAGAGATGATTTTAAATTTACTCTCATTTTAAAGGAATCATGACTTATTAAGAACATCCACTTTCCCATAATAAGGAAAATATTGAAATTTATACTTTGATAAGACAAAATCCTCTATAATTCATTGATTATAGTAATCCATTAATATCATACAAAAGTATCCACTCCATTTAGAAGACATTATCGATCATTCACCTCTCTTAGAAAATGAATTCTATGTTGGATGTTAATCATATAGAGGGATTATCTTATCATTGGTGCATGTTCACAAAAAATAAAATTACTTATTATTATTTAAATTATATTATGTGGATTGAATTTATGAAAAATATTGGAGTAAATATTATTCTCACACTATCCGAATAAAATGTACAGGTATTTTCATGGAAACATGAAAATAGAATGTGGTTCATTCTTGGAATATGAAAATAGAATGTGGTTCATTCTTGGAATATGAAAATAGAATGTGCAATATGCCTATATATATTTCATTTTCCTCATTGTAATGTTTAAATATTCATTGGTTGTAGAAATATTAATTTATTGAATGTCTTAGAGATTAATCTCCATTATTGCTATGAATAATGTTTTTTATGTTCCCTCAATACTGAAATGAAGATTGTATTATTTAATGTGTCTCGTGCCTTGGAAGATGCGTAGTGGAGTAATTATTTTGTTATATAGTAATGATGTTTAAATAAATTTGGGGATTGAAATTAAAAAATCCAAGTTGTCAGAATTACGGGGGTGAATATTTCTAAAACCATCCAATGGTCTAAAGGGAAACAGTTTAGTTGATGGATGGAGGGAAACATTACTAGAAATTGAGGATTTTATAATCCCACAATTGTGATTTTATGAAATAGTTATTTTGTTCACTTCCATCCATCTCTCAATTGAATCACTTGTAAATAATATTGGAAAATTGAGAAATAATGATCCATGAAAAGGTTTGTTAGTGAAAACCAAGGAATACGAAATATTTGGCAAATAGACCAAAGAATGATTATTCTGAGAAAAATACTAAGGTGGATCATGAAAATTATGTGTGGACGTGAATTTTTTTTATTAATTCATTGATAGTTAAGATAATATTTTATTTTGCTTTTAAATATTTAGTCATATCATGAATGTTTAATAGTTATAATAAAAAACACATCAAAACATGAGGGTCAAGATACCAGTGAATTTAAATAATGGGTAAATTATTCAATCCCATGTACATTATTCATCCATCATCATTTTTTGTGGAATTAGTTTCCTAGAAAATTATATGATTCAATATTTTGTTAAATTTATGGAAATTATGTCATTTGATATTTTTTCTAAATAGGGACAACATAAATTATGGTGAGAATGAAATCACCCTCTATATATCAAATCTTCCAAAACTTGTACACAAATTAAAGGAGGAGGTGGAATCTCTATTGGTATTATCATATTAGTAATTGATATTAATAATTTATTAGTATGATTATGATGAAAATATTATTGATTAAAAATGAGAATATCATTCTGAATGAAAAGATCAATGTATTTGTGTTCACTAATTTGATTCCTAATTAATTGTCACAAATTCTATATATTAGAGTGGTTGAATCATCAATTGAACATATATCTAGTGAATAACCAGTATAGAATAAATCATATAGAATTTTAATTATTTAAATGGAATAGTTGACCAAGAAACTAGAAGAGACACTTAATATTGGTTTTATTCGACAAAGTGCATCACCGTGGGGTGCACTTGTCAATTTAGGCTTGATTATAGAAGGGTCAATGTGCCGCTTCATTCCTTATCATAAATAAAATGTTATTATGTTAATGAAATTTTTTTTCTCCCATTTATTTTTTACGTATTGATTCAACTACCTGGATGAAAATACATTTTCTAGATGGATCTTAAATCAAAAATATTTTTATTTAAAGGTGAATGAAGATTATATCCATATGCCTTGTTTTCAAATAGGGTATATACACTATGAGTTTATTTTGATTACCTTTGGACTCATTAATTCAATAAATTATTTTAGGGGATTGAATTATAAAGTCAATAAATATTTCCTCAAAAATATATTCGAAAAATTATATATGATATTGTTATCTACTACATAGGAAATATAAAAATGAGTATCATTTTATGGTTGTACAAAATATATTGTAGAAAGAATTTTTTTGGTGAATTAAACCATGTGACTGTTTTGTAAACATAATGTAACATTATTTGGGTATGTTATCACCCTTAACGAGATATATATGTATCGTTCAAAAACAAAGAAATACAAATGATGGAAAAAAACAACATATATGATGGAGATATATATTTTACTTCAATTATTTTGGTACCATAATATATATGTGATAATATTATAGTTATTTTCTACCGCACTAAAAATGATAACTCAGAAGAGATTCAATTTTATTTTCTAAAAATGAAATTTGATAACTAAATAGTAATGGAAGAGGGTAATAACTACACATGTGTTAATATTACTCTATTGTATACAAGGATTTGTGACCTATGGTGATGGTTAAAAAATTTATTGTATTTAATAATCATTTGTGATGAAAAAATGATTTCATATTCCAGTATCCATTTAAATATCCATGTGACGAAGTAACCATAAAATTATATATAATTGGATTCAATAATATTTTCAATAATATTTTATGAAATATATCAATGGTTATAGGTTTAAAACATATACAGTTTATAAAATTCTCAAGTATATATTAAATATTACTAGGAAAATATACTCTAATGATGTTTTTTTGAGATGATGAATGATTATAAATGTTCAAACCATTATATTTATCATATGGTAACCAATATGAAAGATTCCATATCTAATAAAGGATCCTACAACCCCGTTGATGATGAGAATCAAATGGGATCCCTTGTTTTAGGACATGAAAAGGATAGAAATAGTAATAATATATGGATCATTATAAAACAATTCTCAAATAACTTCTCAACCATCCAATAATTATAAGACTAAAGATTACTAAATATAATATGTTGAGGTAATGAAAAATATATATTATATTTCATAGTTGATACTTTTTAAATATGGTGGTATAATTTTTGGAACACATATATGTGTCATAGACAAAGAAACTAAATATTGAAATTATACATTATTGAAATATCTCATTCTTATATATCCATCTTGGAAGTAGCATGATTGATTTATATATGATGAAAATCCTATCCTGGGATAACATGAATATAAAGATTGTAGAATTTGTATCTCAATTCTCATTATGCAAATAATTAATTTCTGAATTAATGTAGTAGAATAGTTTGATGAAAACATTTAAAACACTATTGTGGAAATGTGAAAAAATAAGCACCAATTTCATCATTAGACACTATAGAAAATCTACTATTAAAAATTCATTCTTCATGGGAGTTTATCACCAATCAAACTCATCACATTCCATTATAATAGGGATACTTTTTATACTAAAGAACTCCTCATGATATACATAACATAATTCAAAAATATTTTTCTAGTGAATCTATTTAGTATATATAATTGTGAAATATGTTATAACTCAATGTTTGGAAGATGTATATATAAATTATTGATCACAAAGATGAGTTTCTGTACATCTTATCACCCCAAATAGATAGTCTACCTGAGTGTGGAAAAAATACTCTATATGATATTATAATAACATTTTAAAATTATTAATACAAAGAATTGGATAACAAAATTCCCCAAGTAAACATCATATATAACAAAATTTCCAATTATATCATTAAAATTAAACCTTATGAGGAAATGTGTGGGAAGAAGTTTCAGACAGCAACATTCTTGGATGATGTTAGAGAGAATAATATGATGGGACTGTATATTCATTATTAAATGAAAGAGGTGTTTTTTTGATAATAAGGTATGATATAAAACACAAAAAAAATGATAGAAAATCCATCTAGGAAATTATAAATTAAATTCATTTTTTTACGACAGAGATAATGAGTATCATTTTTGATCACCATGAAATTTATTCATGAGGTTTTGGGAATAATGAAATACTTGTCCATGATACATAGATCCCTTTTTATTTATTGGATCATTTTAAATATTTGGCCTATTGAATACCAACATAACATAACCATTATATTGTAAATGATGTGTTCAATATATTCCTCTTGAGTAAGCTCATACCATACCCCTCATATGTACTAAATCATGGGATGGTAAACATAGATAATTATCATTAAAATTAAGAGTATTTTGTGAAGATCACATATGATAGGGAAAAAGTGTTATCAAAAAAGAAACCTCAGCAGTACCATTTGTTATTGTAAATACAAAAGTTCTTGGAAGTGTCATGTGATATGGAAGTGGTGATGACAAATAATTAACCATATCTTTTTTATTTTATGAAATAAAATTTCACTTGAGAAATTTATAAAGTGATTTTGAATGTAATTAATAATATTGGTATATGTAAAATTTAATTTTCAATTGAATATATTTATTTTATAGTAAGGATTTTTTTGAAAAATTCATTCACTAATTTTATTATTTTGGACCATTATAAGTTATTCCACTCGTTTTTTAAATACTATTAAATTAAAATAACAACACATAAAATATCCATTTTGTATAGAACATTATTATGATTATATATTAATAATAATGATAAATTCTAATTCGGAAGGAGAAAATAAGTGATATCCATGACTAGTAGGATCATACTATATGAAGAATTTATATTAGGGAATCAATGGGAGATGTTGTCACAGTGATATTCCCATGAAAAATCCCATTTTGAGATTCAACAACTAATGAAGGAGGGGATGTATTAATGGGAGAAGTTAAATCTTCTATAGATGATGGAAAATCCATGTTCACTATACCGCACTAAGAATAAATCAAAATCACACAACATTCCTATTGAGACACACGTCTATAATAAAAGGTTATTTATATGTGTCCTAATAGTATGAAATTATTATATGTATTTATAAGAAAATTATCACATAATATTTCCACTTTATTATATGAACAAAAATATTCGTAATTGAGTTTGAAAAAAATTATTTTTTGATCAGATGATAATGAAAAAAAAAATTTAAAAAAATATATTGTTTTAGTAAAGACATTAATTTTGAAAAATATACTACTTTTTTAAATAAATATTATTTAATGAAAATATTTTTTTCTAAATAATATTAATTTAATGATAAATGAAAATATTTTTTATGAATTGAAATGTAAATTTTATATGGTCCCAAAAGAAATTATCATTGTAAAAATTTACAGTTTTCAATGAAAGGATATTTTTTAAAAATTTGTAAATAGAAATATTAATATTTCAATTATGATAAAATAATGACTTATTTTTTATGGCATTAATCGAAAATAACAAATGTTGAGTTTTTCTTAATTTTCAAACAGAGAGGATTTTTTTTGAAAAATTAAATTTTCTATAAATATACATAATGTTTTATGACATCATTAAATCTTAAAAAATGACGTAATAAGTAATAAAATGAGTATCAATTTCTGGAATTTGTTATCTCTGTTTAAACAATGTGTATTATGTGGTATTTCTATTATTTTAAAACCCCTTATTGAATCTTCCAAAATGTGTCTTATAAATTATGGTTTCAAAATAAATTAATTATAAACATGTATCACATCAAAATAACTATAGATATTTAGTTAATTTCACTATTTATTAGAATTATTGAATACTATAAAACAGTCGTCTTTTCTATAATTCATGGATAGGATTTTGATTTTATTTATTTTATCAGATAGATTCCAAAACATTAGATACGAAATTAATAATGAACATCCCTCTTTTTAAAAAAACAACCAAACCACTGATTCATATTCACTAATAACATGTTTAACATTAAAATAATTACTCATTATCTCTCTATAATTATCCCCATTTTTTCTAATGCACATTATAACCTCCTCCCAGGATTTGAGAAGTGACCTATCAAAGTGACGGATCCTCCAAATAATCTATTTAATCAAGATCCATCATTATATTTTTAATATTGGTGTCCTATTTTTGAGTTTTTCATATGAATGTGTACATAAATATTACATTTATTATTATATAAATGTAATTACATACCTTTTAACTCTCAATAAACACTTCAATGAATCGTTGTGTACCCTTATTATGATTTAAAAATTATTATACGATTTTTAATGAATTTTTTTATATTGATTACCCATCACAAATTACAATCAAGGTTATTATCAAGGGTATAATTATAATTAATTTTTTGGGGCCATGTTTGTCTGTTACCAAATGTCCTTAATGATGTTTTTAATTTAATTATAAATTTTTCATAATTTTACTTTATTTTTGTGGAACACTTAAGCATGATAATTTAATGATGGTGATCGATGTGAATAAAATTTTATATCCCTCTAATGAATTGGATAATGTTTTTTTTTCTCTTGATATACGCTATTTGGTTCACAAGAGGTTATCCTTAGTACATAATTCTATGATGTGTTGGTGTTTAATCTTGACTGATGTTTATGATGTAATTATTTTTCTATATGATCCCATGTTGTCTCCATGTTTTCATCTTAAATTTATAATTGATGTTAATGTTTTTTATTATGACCCTATTATGTTACCAGTACATTCCACTTGACAAATGTTTAATACTTTTCCTTATTCTTGTCATTATTTATTACCTTAAATGGATTTATAGCAGACCCTTTTCTTATTTACATCCCGATGTAATCCCATATGGTATTAGAAAATCAATGGAATTTAAAGGGAATGTTGTAGTGTTTTTAATAATGATTTTATACCCATTATTCATGTAATTTTTCTATGAAAAATGTATCACTTAGATTTAAAACCTCACAATATTCTAATAATGTATTATATGTATCATTAGGTAGTTAATAATAAATGAATGAGTACAAACATATTGGTTATCAAAATTCACATACGGAGATATTGAATGGGTTTTCCAAGATATATTTATTTATATGTTAGTGTCTGATGTTCATGATTGATATTCCTTAAACTACTACTAACTGTGAAAGAAATCATTCAACGTTGAAATGCAACAAATGGTGGTCTGAGAAAAAGTAATGTATCTTCCCTCTACGCTCTTCATATCTAATGATTAGTAAATAATTTTTTCAGAGTTTAAAATAACATAATGATCAATGGGGATTTCATTATAACCCTAGAAATAATTTATCCATGTTTTATGGACCCTTGAGATCTTGGAAATTATTTGTGAAATTATTTGTCACATCCACTCACTATTGTGTCATGTTCAATACAAGATGTTTTTTCACAAACCCATCATGAAAATTATTCCCTACATGATCATAATTCATGTATTTTCATTCAAATTTGATATCCACCAATTCCATTAGTTTATATAAATATTTATGAATCCCATATAAATGATTCATTTAACTTGGTTATATCATAAGTATTAGTAATTTAGAATAACATATATGATGGGACCCATCTAGGATTAGCTGGTGAATATCACAATATCCTATGATATTCATCCTATGGGATATTTATATCCTTGAGGAAAGGCCACTCTAAAACACATGAGTTGTTTTCTAGAATGTGGGTGATATTGTTTATAATATTACTAATAATCGACCTTTTTCCACCAGTATCCACCTTCAATTGACTCAGAAATTCCTAGTTCATTATATTGAAGTACCATAAACTAACTATTCAGGTGGATTCAGCATTCTAGAAGTTACATCACCATGTTCTCAACTAGTTATATGAGTTGGAGTATGACACCTATTTCATGAACCATCTGATTTTCATCAACACATGATATTAAACCATGTGATATTGTTCCCAAAATTCAATCTATAAACTAAATATACACTTTTATGGTGTATTCCTTAAATTAAAAGTATGGTTATAAAACAATTATTGGAATTATTTTCCTACAAATGATATTTCATTTAATAGGGGTTTGAACCGCTAAAAATCTTTCATAATCCCAATAATGTAGTAGGAACCCCTCACCATGTACATCCTTGTATTTTATTTTCATGTTTTGTATAATATCACTTGAATAATAAAGTATAGGCATATTTTAATTTTAAAATGTTCGTATAATAAATACAATTATTGGTTCCATGATGACATGACATAGATAATTATTGTGTTTCATGATCATCCACGGGATATCAACTGCATATCATCAATTATGTTTCAAAATCATTTGGACATGATTTTCACAACCATAATAAAACTATTAAAGTGTAATTTTTATCCCTTACATTTATTAAACTATCCAAAAAGAGCACTTGAAATCTAGATGGAGGCAACTAGAATATATTATGAATACAAATTATTCACATCCTAGTGTATGAAAATTATGTTTCTGAATACATCAGGGATATTCAAACCTCACAAAATTCGGTCTGGTGTCATTGTGTTAGAATCCTTCAAAATTATTTTTACATCAAAACATAAATTGAGTTATACTGGTGAAAAAACCCTCCATGGATATATATCTAACACAAACATCTAAAGGTGGTCATGGAGTCAGGACCCTTCCGAAATTTTCATGCTTTACAACCATGAATGATGATAAATGGCGACAGAACACTTCATGATTATTAACACTTAAAAACATTCAGTACATATGATTCATGTCCAATCCCTTCATGAATATTCATCTTGAAAACAATCTACAATGATGTTGGGTGTCAAAACTCTTTATACCAATTTATCCTTCATAACATAATCAGATATGAAAGGTATTCGAACAATTCATGAGTACACATCCTTCATAACCTTGGAATGAATTTCAGGTTACATAACCCTTTAAGATTATTAATTCTCCATAAAAATGGAATTTGACCATTATTAAATATTCATCCTTCAAGATATTTGTATGTATATAGGGTTCTAGTATCAGTCTATAAAATAATCCTTATTTTTCTCCAATTCTGGATCCTTAATAAAATATAATTTTTTTACATGTATCAATATAGTATACATGAAAAAATATTATATAGAAATATTTCTCTAGAATGTAATGTTATGAACCCAATTATTCATAGAGTTATGGATATTTATTTTCACCATAAATGTTGTTTATGTTCCTTTTTTGGTTTAGAACCTAAGAAAAAATTTGGCACATGTGGGTTTATCTAGTAAAGAAGAGGAACAAGTGGATCAAGGCTCCCTATAAGCCATTTACATGACATGAAAGGGTGTTACATATCTTTTAATATGATTTCATGATACTTAATGACCTAGCTAGGTTTGTTCACAACAATTATTATTTTTATCTAAAGAAAGGAAAAATGAGCATTACTTGATGTGAAATGAAATTAGACATCTTGTAATTTCCAACCATGGATTTTTAAAACTAGAGGTAGTCGCCTTTATTTGTCCAGAAAACATATTTTCTTATCTATTTTTAATCACAAGACCATATATTTTGTATTTATAATCTTGAACCCATCCAAACTTCAATTCACCCTCCATCAGTCATGTTAGAAGAACAACTTTATGTACCCAATTCCTTTATTATAACACGTTATTCTTCAGAACAACGATAGTGCTTTTGAGATTTAGAGTAAAACGCAATAATTTATTGTTCTTCATCAGTTTTTCATATTTCTCCTAAGCCATGATAAATGAATTATTATTATTGCACTAGCAATGTAGAACAAGCCTAAGGTCTGTGTTGTGATGTATTTCATTGATTATTGTGCTATTTATGTCTAACAGAATATCGTACACAAATTTTTGGTTACATCCTTTATTTAAATATAAACCCTATTATTTACTATTGTGTTTTAGGTTATTTAATAGGTTATTAGATGTATGAAAATATGTTTTATTACATGCTTAGGGGCCAACCCATGTGTAAGATCCCATAGATGACTTTTATGGCTATTTAGCATACGATTACTATAAGGCATGCCTTTGTTTCCCTTTCATTTGTTCCGAAAAATGGAATTTGTTATAAATTAAATTAAAATATTTCTAAATTATAATTGAATAATTTAAAGGTATGGAATTGTTGACTTCCTCATTACCCACAAACTCATATTCATTTTTATACATGTTTGGAATGATTTTATCCAGTTTTTAACTTAAACACATGATCTTGTTAATGATAAATCCATCGAATATTTTAATTCTCATGATATTTTCATTATGAGAATTGTCACCATGTCAGTAAATGAATGGAAACTAATTTTGAGGACGTTCCTTGCTTGAGACACCCTTTGGTGGTGACTTTTATTAGTTGATTTGTAGTCAAGAACATAGCATGCCTAATGAAAAATTTAAACGAATTTTGAATGATTAAAATGAAAATATCCTTGGGTAAATAATGGATTTAGTTTATAATTATATGTATGGGCTCATGTAAAAATTGTACCTTATTCCTTTAGTGAACTTGGATTTAGATAGAATTCCAAGGACGGTCTGAAAGGGTTTTTCATGTTCATGTGATGGGTGAACCATGGATTCCATGGATGATATTATTGTGGTTTTACTTAAATATGGAGTGAATCATGGATCCTTAAAGGATGTAATTGTATTGGCTCGAGGGGAATTTGATTTATATTGAATTAGTGATACTTGGAACTCTATATATGACCTCCAAGGAAGGGATTAGTTGAGATGGACATATTCCATACCTATAGTAATATTGTGTTCCTGAGAGGATCATAGAGATAAGCTTGTATGGTATTCGTGGAATTTCATGTGCAGTGATACATGAAATCTAGTTTATGAATGTCATGTAAGGGATCATGTTATAATTTATTATTGAAATGGAATTAATTATGCCACCTCTAGAAATCCTTATCAATACTAGGATTCATTTTTCACATTATCTTATTTATATGTCCTTCTAAGGCATATTTTGTGCAGACAGTTACACGGAAGAAGTTGGTCTTATAATAGATCATGAGACTAATGAATTTATTATAATTTTATAATTAAATGGATAATGAAGTGGAATTTAAATACATATTCTTTCTTTTAGGTAGTTTATTTTTGAGTATATCCTAGATTAATGATTTCATTATTTATCACTGCCTATTATATATATTCATTGACAGATTGGAACAGACCATGGGAGGCTTCCTATTAGGAATTTGTCTCGCACCCTGTTTGGGTAATGTTTTTTCCCAAATAGAGTATGTTGTTTTAGGTGTTGATGAAGAAAGTTTCCCCTTAAAAATATTAGATATGAAACTTATGAGTAGGAATGAATGTGACCAATTCGAGGCATGTAATGATTCTGAGTTTCATTTGGTAATGTTTTTACTATGGTACTTGTGTTTTATGTGACTAAAATTTAATTTATTTTGGTTGTTTTGTAGAACATGTGACATGTATCAACACCTTTTTTATTATATGACATCCACTAATTTAAATTTTCAGTGTTCATGTGTATACTTATGTTGTATGGTGTTATTGCACCATCACTTTAATTATTATTATATTTCATATTGTTACACTATATTATCGAGGTAATTGTCTCCCCAATATCACATCTAGGCCCTCACTTAAAGTCAATAGAAATTGTAGTTTTGGGATATGTGCTTCATGTCATGTGGCCAAACAGGCTCAGAGCATTGTCAAGGGTAATCTTGGTTCAGTATGATACAACATGCTATCATAGAATAATTTTTTTGGTTTTCAATACTTTTTGGAGGCAATGGATTAAGATATATATTAAATAGGATTTTGTAAGAATATATTCTTAGAATAGAACCCCACATATTGTGACAAATTACCTCAAATTATATTTTGATTTTCGTACTTTAATATTTTATAATTTATTCGATTACACCATTCAGTGAATCATTGTATTACTCTATTATTATTGATATGATTGTGGGATTTATTGTGTTGCAACCCAATGATAGATTTTATTAAATCCGATGAATCATGTAGGAACTTGTTAGAAATCACATGTCAGGCATTAATTCCCTACCATTTAGAAATAATTAACGTGGCAATGTTGTTCTAGAAAATTTTTTGATTGATATCGACACTGTTTTCATTCGTATATTGGTAAATGTTATCATAAAAATTGGATGGATACATAGAATTGGTCCCTAAAGTGCGTGGGACATCATCGATCATAATTTGGAAGATCATTTTGAGTCCATAAATAGAACTATTTTAATATGTGCAATAAATGGTAGCCACACTATGACTCATGGGGAGTATGGGACCCCCGAAACAAAAAGTTGACATAAAATTGGGATACCCTCTGAGAAGTGAATTTGTAAAATTTGAATTTACTGTCAATTATGGATGTGAATGGGAATTCAGTTTAAAATTAAATGAACCAAATGAAATGTGAAACTGTAACGGATTTTGATCGATATGTATACTACAAGCAGACTTATAAGTGGGATTTTGGTAGTATCTATCATTATTTAGAAACTAGACCTTACCCATGGGGATGTTAGAGTATAGTTTTGACCTGTCATATTATTATCTACTCTTTTGAGATACAACCCTTTAAATTGATCTAAATATTTTGTGTGTTTTTTGAGTTATAAATTAATTCAACCACAATGTCATCAGGTTTTAGGACAATACTGTTTCTATAATCATACCATGGAGGTGGTAGGCCATGGGATACCAGTGGATCCTCTAGTCATTCCAATTGTGAGACCTTCTATTATACAAAACGTTGGTTCTGATGAAATTATTTTTTAAGCATTAGGATGTTCATGAACACTACTAAAGGAGAACCCCAACTGTCCACATCTATTGAAGAGCTAAAATGAGTGCTCTAGCCACAATACCAACCAACATATTTAGTAGATGGTAGACCACAAACTACTGATTCATTGATATAGGATATGATTTCTATTTTCATGTATTTAATGACTTCGCCTGAGAGGAGGATAAATATCAATACGTATATGTTGTGTGATTCTAACAAGAGATGGTGCGATGTTATCACTCAGAATAATTGTCATCAGGATTTGACATGGAGTGATTTTCAAAAAGTCTTCCATAATTACTAATATCCAAACATGATGAGGGTTGATATTACTGGGGAATTTATTCATATTGAGGAGGGCATGTGGTTAGTTATGGACTATTCATCATGTTTTACTATGCTCTAGTGATTCAAACATATTCTGATAGATTATGATGTAATGAATGAAAATTTATTTTAGGATGGTCTAAGATATGAAATTTTATCGATGGTAAATGTCTTCAGGTTGACTATTGTTTCTACTATCATTATTCATGCACTAATTTCCGAGAAATACCTAAGGGAATTAGGAGGTGACAACTAGGGATGTTCGACATCAAGATCGGGTACTGTCTCGAGTGATAGTAGGAAGACACATCTGGAGTATTTTATCGGTGTTGTTAACGGTCCTAACATATCATCATGTTACCATGTGAGGTGCTACCATTATGATAGGATAGGGAATACAAGGCCATAATATCATCTTGACCTAGTCGAGTGCCGATTTTGTGACTTGATATGATATTTATTGTTCTTCTATAGATCGTATCCTCCATTACCTAGTGAGAGATGGTCTGCAACAACTAACTATTATAGATCAAGGTTAGAACCTTCTCATTAAAGAAATATCTATGGAATGTCAGGATGACCAGGATGAGGTGGTGGTCATGGATATCGTATCCATACCCCAGTTTCTCTATGACAATAAGGTGGATCTATTCATCGGAGCATGGTAATGTCATTAGGTCACTGTACATTCCAGGAATATGCAGAGAAATTTACCCAGTATATGTAGGATCCTATACATTTAACAGTAAAAGGTACTATTTTAGTATCCTCTTTTTATATTTCTCGAATCTTTATACATGGGCATCCAAAAATTTATATATTTTCCCATTATGCAGTGCCTCGTCCTCAGTGTGTTTTCTTTTTAAAATGTAATGAAACAAGACACTCCATTGTGGATGATAATGGAAGGATCTAATTAGTTAAGGGAGTTCCCCCTAGAATTTAGTGGGCGTTAATTCTTATGGGACCTTAATTCACTTGAGATGACTGGTTTTGATATCTTCCTGGATATGGGATGGTTGGTTCGCTTTCAAACTATAATTTTTTTCTATCCCTGATGGTTGTTTTTTACATCACTATATGGTTATATGTTACTGCACAATGGTTGGTGGGATGTCCAAGTGAGACATGTTGGTCCCAAGCATCATCGGTTGATGATGATGACTTCCTAGATTGTGAGTTCATATATAGATGACCAAGGAACATGACAGATATATTTCACCCTAGTATATGAATTTTTTTGGGATGTATACCAGATGAATTTTTATCATTTCTTTCAGTGAGAGTGGTAGAGTACACAATAAATTTAGTTTCAGGAGATTCACTAGAATCCATTCGATATTAAATAATTATAATGATGTATTTGAATATGATCAATAAGATATTGTTCAACATGGAATATATCTGTATCATCTGAACTAGTACTTATCTTTGGGGTTCTCCAGTGCTTCTGTGAAAAGGAAGATGGTACCCTCATGAAATACATGGATTATCAAAAAATGAACCAGTTGAAAGTTATGGAATGATATCCTCTAATGAAGATAGATTTTCACTTTGACTTGATCCGAGGATGGTGGGTTTTTTCAAATATTTATTTTAGATATGGTTATCATAAGGTTAGTATTAGGTCATCATACATTCATTTCCAAACCATTCATAGAATGTACTATGTATATGATAACATGGTAATGTAATTCATTCTTACGAATGCGCCGACAATCATTATTACATAGATGAACCATGCATTCCATCATTATATTGACATGTTTGTGGTGGTTTTGTGGATGATATATCGGAGATTTCTAAAAATCGACACGACCATTTCAAAATCATGGGATCGTTCTGATTACACTAATAGATAATCAGAAATATACTAATAACAGAGAGTCCAATTTTGGATAGATTAGATTTACACCCCTGCTAACATCGTCCCAAAGACATGAGTATCTATGGAATAGTTGAATTTGAGAGTAGTAGTTTCCTAGGAGAGGCCAAATAATTCCATTGAGGTGTATAGTTTCTTAGGGATGTCTAGTTAATACATTTATTTCACACTGGACTTTTCAAGTTGAATAGAACTATTGATGAGAATGACTATAAAGTGTGTGATAAACGTATGGATATGTTCTTGTAAGATAAAATTTTAGGATCAAAATTAGAGATTGACTTGATTCAAATTACTACCTTGATTATATCCTAGAAGGATTTACACTGTGTACTATGATGCATCCGTATTCATGATATAAGATGTTCTTAGGAATAGGGATAGATTCATTGCATACAGGTCTCTGTAGTTGAAACCACAAGAGAGAAATTACCTAACACACGATCTCAAGATATCTATGGTTGTTCAAGTTTTATGCTATTTGAGGAATTACATAATCAAAGTGTGTGTTACGGTGTACAGATACAATAAAAGAATCAATTATATTTTTAAATAGTGTGATCTGAATCTAAGGCAGTGAAGGTGGGTTTAATACATTAATTAATATAAATTCAAGGATAGCTATACAACTAGTAATGGATATTCATTGGTTGATGTATTGAGTGGGAGGAAATAGATAAATGTAGTGTATTAGGCTATTACTGAGTGTAATATTATTTATTTGTTCCCTAAAATGGAAACAGAGGTTCACGGTAGTCTGGGAGAGACCATTATTTCAACCTTTTCTTTTTAATATACTGAACTAGATACAGTGTGGATTAAGCAATAATCATATTCTGATGGCCTAGTTCTATTGGAGAGTGCAGGTGGAAGAACCTCATCCAGGTTGGTATATAAGTCAGTCTGAGGTTCTGCATTTACATTTAAGTGTATCTGTTTTATCACACATGTGTTAGATGATGATGCGAGATTTTCATTACTTTATATGGGATTCGAATCCGGCTTTCTGAAAGATTTATCATGATTTAAATAGTTATTATTGGTGGCTAGGTTGGCAAAGAGATGTAGTTGGTTTTTTCATGAGGTATTCCACATGTCAGTAGGTGATGACATACCCTCAGTTACCAACCAGACTATTATAGCAGGAACATATTCATAAGTGGAAAGGAATTATGTCATGATGGATTTAAAGATGAGTTTATATAATTCTCCTTGAGTTGATGATGTTGTATAGGATTTTTCTGACAGGATCGTGAATGTCGCAAATTTTCTATAAATTAATAAAACCTACAATGTTGATGATCTTATAATATTATACATAAGTGATATTGTATGACATAACGAGGTTATGAATTCTATAATTTTATATAGGGATTCCAGATTCAATTTTTGGTCTTGTAAAGTATTATAACAAGATATGTGTGCATATGTGCTTCTGAGAACATCATTTATGCCTCTATGAAGGTATATCAGGGTCTCTTGGGACAAAAATATATCAATGGTTGAGTTCACCTACAATAATATCATTCAGAATATTATTCATATGGAACCATATCGGGATTTGTACTATAAAACATTCCAATCAACCATTTGTTTGGTGGATGCTGGAGAAGCAGCTATGTTGGGATATTGTCTTGTCTATGTGTCCACTAACCAGGTGTAGTTCATTCGAATGTGTGTGGCTAATACCCAGTTTCTTCATAAATCTTATGTTGATCAACATAGATGACCTCTACTGTTTGAGGTCCGAGGTTGGGTTTTCCAATATGATTCACCAAGGATGGGACATAAGTGGGTAATGGGAAAGGGTATGATTTCACCCAGATAAATTATGGAATTCGAGATTCTTGAGAGGTTCGGGCCGGTAACCTATTGCTTACATGTATCTATGAGGTATCATTCGATGGATGCGATTTTTCACTTTTACCAGTTGTGATATTACTATTCATACATGTCTCATTTTGTTACCCTAAGGTGGTTGAGGGATAGGCATATGTATCCTTTGAGGAGCATATTATTTGAATTTTCTGTCGTAGCACAACGGTTCTTTGTGGCTAGTTTGTTCCATTAGTATGGGAGTTATGGAAGCACAACTAAGTTCATGAAAAGACATAAGAGAGGTAAGATGATATACGATCACATTGAATGATTTTTTTCTCATATTATTCTTCACCACAACAGGATATGTGAATCAGGGAAGACTTTATTTAAGGGAAATGCTTTTATGAACTCAGATCTTCTTAAAGGTACAAATCATTCAGTTTCTAGCATAAACACAGTATACATTCCTTTTTGGAAAATACAATAAGGAGGTTCATGGTCCACATGGGTTTACATAGGATATAACATGATGATTACGGTGATGTTTGGATGTATTACAATTACAGAATGTGAATGGGGGTTACAGAACATGTAATCTCAGTTCACGACATGCAATGGCCTGGCCAGGCCTATTTTCGATGTGAATGGGATTTCCTCATGAGTGAAAAAAATGAAAATTATATGATTTGAAATGAAATTATATAACATGTTATTCCCCAATAAGGGTTTTTAAATAAATAGAGTAAATAGATTCATGTTTTCTATACAATAACTTTTCATCTCTCTTTTGATTCCTAAAACCAACTATGATGCATTTATAGATCTAGAATTTATCCATTGACCGATTCTTCCGCCCTTGGTTGTGTTAAAACTGTATCGATATATAATCGACTCCATTATAGTCTTCATTGATTCATTAGAATAAAGTATTCACTGTTTGGATTTTTGTCTCATATGCTCTAATTTCATATTCTTCAATTGTTTTTTAGATTTCTCATAAATTTGGGTGAATCAGATCATGATGTAGGAAGTGATATCTACCATGAACCTAAGATTGGTGGTATCGTGCTATTCACTATTTGTCATTTCATTTAAATATGACAGAGTGTGGTGTGCCAATTTTTGGGTTGTCACCTCGATTTGAATAAGAACCCTACAGTTATGATTTTTTGATTTGGTAAATAAATAGGTGTTTTCACACATGATATAGGTTGTGTACCTTGGTTGGGGTCCACCCCATGGGTGATTTCCCCTTGATGATTTTTAAGTCCATTTTTCCTTGAATTCCTATGTGGCATCACTTTCCTAGGTTGTTAAGAATAGAACTAGTTAATAATGGAATTACAATATTGTCAAATTGTAATTGAATTGGTTATGGGTATGGGATGTTTGGATTTCCCCTTGAACAATGAATGCATATACTCGTTTATGCATGTATGGATTGCTTTGAAAAAAATCTTAACTGGCCCATGTTTGTTAAATAATGACAAATCCATGTAATATTTTAATATACATGTTATTATTATTATGAGAATTGATCCCATGTGAGTAAATGAAAGGCCATGCCTTTTGAGGTTGGTCCTTTCATGAGACATCCTTTTGTCGTGAGTTGTATTTATTTATTTTAGTGTTAACCTTATCATGCATAATGAAATGTTTAAAGGAATTTTGAAAGAATAAAAGGTCAGTAGCCTTGAGTGGATCATGGATTTAGTTTTGAATTCCATGGATAGGATCATGTGACTGTTCTACCTAGTTCCAAGAGTGATCCATGGATTCTGTTATAATACCAAGGAGGAGAAAAGAGGTTTTGTTTCATTTATTCCATGATAAAATAATGGATGCCATAGACGGGCTCATAGATACTGTATACAAAATCCATGTGAATAATGGATCCTTATAGGACTTCTGTAGATTTGATCGAGAAGAATTTAATTGTATTTCATGAGGGACACTTGGGTCTCTCTATAAGAACGCAAAGGAGGTGCTTACTTTAAATTGTCATATACCACAACTAGAGTGATACCAGGTAAATGAGAGGTTCACCAGGATGGACTGGAAATGTTTTGGTGGATTTATCCAAGATTTATACATGAATTATAGTTTAAAAATGTCTAGGATGATATTATTTTATAATTAAATATTGATATATAATGACTTATAATGCTCCTTCTACGCCAAATCACCAGATTGTATTTAGACCCCACTTGATATTGTTTTGATGGCTGTCTGAGACATATGATGGGTTTATAGTTACATGGGGGATGTCGATCTTATACCTGATATTGACACTTAAAAAATCAATGTAATTGAATAGTTAAATGGATAATGAATTGGAAGGATAATAGAATATAGTGCTTTTATGTTGTTTAATATTTAGTACAACTTATCATACATCATTCATTATTTCACACTCTATGTTATATAAAGTAAATTATATATTTTCACAAACCATTGGAGGTATCCCAATGATATTCAATATCAATCCTTATTTAGTTATTCATTTTTTACCCAAACTGATTATATAATTTTATATGTCAATAAGGGAAATATCCCTCATATAGGTACATTATTTTCTACTTATGTAAATAAGAGATTTGGACTGAGATGAGGCATTCGATGCTTCTAAGATTCTTTTTAGTAGTTTTGAACTTTGTTTCTAGTATTATATATTAGAATATAGTAACCCATTATATCCATCTATTATAATATGAAAAAGTATCATCATATTATTTATGATATGAATTTTTGTTATTTATATTTTCAGTCTTTCCTTTTTTACTTATGTTTATTTTATTGCAGCATTCAATATTTTATTTCTATTGTATTCTGCTATGTTACACTCTACTAATGATGGAATAATATCTAAACTATCACACATAGTCCATAGATTCTAGTTATAAGCCACAAGAATTTGGGGGGATTTTCTTGAGGCCATGTGGCCAACTCGGTTCAAAGCATAGTTGGGTAGCATCAAGGTTGGGGATGTTACAATATTACCCTAAACTATACAAAAAAACCATCCACTATATTACCGTAAAACATATGAAAATGAATCTCGGGACTATAATACCCTCAACTACAAATAATAATTTTTGTTCACACATAGATGTCACTAAAGAACCAGTTGATTAATAAATAAAGATTTCTTGTTTGGAAACCCAAAATGGGATCCCATAGGAAAATTTAAAGTCCATTATCGCAATACACACAATATTCATGATCTTTGTAATTTTTTGAACTATGAAATATAAACTGACTTAAAAAATTTTGGATGAAATCCGATTAAATGAGTACAGGGAAAATTTTATCTTTATTCCAACAACACCATTCCCTTGATTTATTCTGCGGAATTTATTGCCAAAATTAAGTGATATAATTTTTGTGGGGATCATTATATGCCACTTGAAATAATAGTCCTATGATCATTAGGTCCTCAATTGTAGGAAAATATTATGGCACATATTTTTCCCCTGAAATAACTAATGGTATATAATCCACATTGGAAAAGAAACAATTTAAGACAATTTCAATACTATATAAAATTAAACTATATAGATATACCTATCATGTGTTCCATAAAATTGATGCGAGAATGATAGATCCATGGGACTTCCAAACTAAAATTTGGGCTATAACCCATTATTTCGTGTTAATTTGATGACAATACAACTCATATTTATGTTATATATCTACATATGGGAACTAATTATTTAGTATTTTATCCATAAACATATTTCTCCTTTTCATGATCATGATAACCATAAAATTATAATATTAGATCTACAAATGGGATGATTCCCTTTCTTTTAGAATACCTATTGTTATCCATGTCTTTTACGATGATACTAGTTTAATATACGTATCACAACATATATATTTTTTATATCTATTCTATAAAATCCAATTATGGTACATGTATGATTCCTTTTTGACACCCAAAGCCTCCAGTTGATTAATCATCTTGGAAATACATTGTTTATCTCTTTTTTCATCCCATTCCCTAAAAGTTAATACCTTTATCATTATAATACATGAAATAATTTATTTAATAGACTACTACTTAAGAATCCTCTTATATGGTTTAATATAAAATATCATAGATATTCATGCAAAAGAGAAAGGAAAATTCATTGACATTAGAATGAAATTTATTTTTTAACTAATTATTTCAATTATATGGGTGTGTTATCGCCCCAAAATGTTTACCATGAAAATTTCATACAAGTTTTTATCTGTGTGAATCCTATGAAAGTAAAATATATATTAATCTTGAATGACTATTTTAGATGTTTTTAGGTTGAATTGTTGAGTGTGAAATTTTGTGATGCATTTAATAATGGAATATATGTTAAAAATATTATCTCACATTTTATTGTGAGTTTTTATTATAATTATTTTCAATGTTATGTAATGTAAAAATATATATAGCTAAGGATTTATAGGCTCATAGGACATGAAAGGGACTTTTGTGATTTTCCTCAAATATGTCAAGGATCCAATATAAATAGTTAGTAGAACAAAAAGTGTTGGTGAGAACCCATGGACACCTGAAAGAGGAGTTCAAATTTGTTGCAAAATAGCATCATTATTGAGTAGATTTTTATAAATGTTCAGTTCCAATGATGGTTGGGGGATGAACCTAGTACAAGATTAATGAATAAATTAGGTCTAAAATATGTTATTCATAAAATTCAGTCACTTCACATGTTTGATGTAAGATATTCCATTCATGTGGTACTATTCTCATGTTAAATTTGTAGACATAGAACCCCAGTTACGATATCATTTAACTATACACCATTTGATTGATCGTGTGATCATATTTAACCTCACCAACCATATATTGATCAATTTAAATGTTCTGTAATTATATGAATGTGATCAAATCTATGTCTACTGATCAAAACAATGATATTCTATGTATCTTTTTAATGAATTAATAATCCTAAATTGTTGATGTTCATTCAAATGACTCTGTACATGTAAGAGTTAAGAAATAATTTTCATAAAAAATAAAAAAAAACTCGATTTCAAGTATCCGTCAATTGTACCCCATAATTCACATGAAAAATAGGGAGGTCGGGAGGATAATGTATAAAAGGGAACCCATTTCAAATTGAAACCGAGTTATAATTGTTTTTTTCATGTGAGGATTAAAATTTCATCCGCACTGTGTCGAATGAGTATAATGAATGCATATAGTATTTGAGATTGTAATATATTTAATCCAATGAGTAATTCTAATAAATGATTTAAATTTTTTGTAAAAATTGAATGTATACATATCCCCCATAAAATATACAAACAATTTACGTCCCCTATAAGAGTAAATTGGGAAGATTATGATGGTCAAGGGGGAGACATTTTTAATAACATCAGTGAAATATGTATTTAACCCCACAACATGATGGATCCCATAACCTAATCCACATACATGATATTTTGATGATTTTTGATTCATGTGACATGCACCAGAGAAATTCATTATGCCCCACCCCTATGATATCATAGTTTTTCTTCTGACCAATTGGTTATTCACTCACATTTTCATTCATGTGAACAAAGACATTCCATGGGTTTGAAAAATATATTAATGATGGAATGATCATGTAATCCCTATTTGTTACATAAAACCTTTTTTTGAAGTATTCATGTGACATTATGCAACACTACCAATGCATAAATTCCATGATGCTTCATCATGAACTCTTGGAATGAACCCTCTTCGTGTGGAGAGTATTAATGTGGATCCGAGTCTCAAAAATCATCATGGTACCTTGTATTTCAGGCACCTATTCCACTATTTATCATGTATCTTAGATAATATAAAATTTATATAAAACCTCTTCACATGATAATATTTCATGCGATACTACCACATTTCCCCTCATCCATCGTCCTTTTGTTGACAACCCCTATTATGTGGGGAGTGACTAATATAGTCATGTTCAATGAGAAATTTTAAAACCTATTAATGCAATGACGTATAACAATGAGTCATGAACAATTGTAATGTTCTCAACTATGATTGTGTGATCTTATTTGGCTCATATGATTGTATGAACAAAAATTGGTAATGTGGTCACCTAACCCATGTGTGTAGTTGGATGAGATTACTTTTTCTCCATTCCTGTAGAATGTTCCTTCCTACCATTCAAACACCTTCAATATTAAATTCTGGGACCTATATAACTATACGTTATAAAATGACTAATGAATTTATGATATGGGAATCCAACATCATTTAATTCAAATAATATTCCAATTTTTTTTATTATGGGACTAAATTATCTCATGTTTATACTATTCTTATATATCATAGTGATAAATGATCACACTGACGATTTTATGTATAACAGGGTAACTTAGTGATATCTGGGCACACCCACTCTATATAATTTCATCGAACCATGATATGTATAAAATATTTCATTATTTGAAATATTCATTAATATCATATATAGATTAAATTCAGATACTAAAATAGAATTTTTAATCAAAAAATTAAATTTTAATACACATTAAAAATCATTCTCAATAAAAAATTCATTAATGTCAAAGGTGGTTTTCCTATATCAAAAAATTTTATAATGAAAATGAATACATAAATAAAATAAATTTCATAATGAAATGTATTTTATTTTTCTCATTATTTTAAAAATATTCCATTTCATATCTCGTTGGAAAAAATGTTCTTTTTAAAACACGTACAAAAATTATTTTCTCAAAATGAATGAATAAAATTTAAAATAAAACAAATTGAACACTATATGCATTTTATTTCCATATAAAAATTTACTAAAATAATTCTAGATAATAGACATCAAAGAGAAAAATAGTTTTCAGGAAGAAATTAATATAGGATTTATTTATTAGAAAAGTCCCTTATCTCTTTTGAAATATTTGAATTATGAGCTCCATGAAAGTAGAACATTATAAAAATTATATTTTGTGAGAATAGATATATCCATGATATAGAATGTAAATGGTTTTATATATAAACATTATATTATAATAAATTTTCATATCATTAAGAAATGTCTAAATGCACGGAAATTTAGACGACGTCCCTTACGTTGAGTACAGATTTTATCATTTATTGTTATCATCATAAATAATAAATTTATAAAAATTATTTACAATCCTGAAAAATATTTACAAATTTATTATTTCTTTTATTTCAATTAAAACCATGTTGTATACAATTAAATAAAAATGTATTTCTAAATAATTTGTTGATCATCATTGTCTTATGTGTCAAAAATTACATTGGAAGTTTGACCAATATCAATGGGGTAATTATATGAAAATATATACAATATGAATGATAAATAAATAATTTTTATTAATAAAATAAACATAAAAATTTAAACTAATTCTAATTTGGTTTTTTGATAAAATTAATTAATGTTACAATCATTGAAAATTTCGTCCATACATACACAAAAGTAACTTTTCAATTTATCGAATGATCATTATTGAAGGAAGATAAGTAAATAATATCATTTAATAAATATAATTATATAATATATAACATATTATTTATTTATAAATACTTATATATATCATTATAATGATGGTTATATGATAATAGTTGAAAAACATTGCTTAGGGGAGGCAGTAGTCCACATGTTCAAAAAAAATGTTATCAAGTTTTCAATGTGTGAAATGGTAAGACGAAAAAGATATATTATTTTTCATGAAATATAATAGTGGTATTAAATTTCAGAATTATTTCATTAATTTCATTTTTAGTTTTTATAATTATTCTTATTTCCAATAATGAAACATTATTGTGGAAAACTCTTCTCTACTATATGGAATGTAAAAATGATGTATATAATATATTGACTAATGTGGTATAATTTTGTTATAAATATCATAAATATCGCATATAAAAACCATTCCCATCATTATAACCAATCATGAGAGGCAGTGATGGGAAAATGAATAACATTTTTTTATGAGGCAGTAGTCTATCATATATATGGTTGATGATTTTGTAACCCAATTGATGTAAGTGTGTGTTGGGGTAGTTAATATAATTAACATAAAAACAGATAATTTTTTTATAATATTGATGTTATTATATATGATTGGATTTGGATCAATTAAAGGGGTTGTATGAGGAAATAAAATAAAAAATGTTTGTTGCCGAACATTAACGCTTCTTCAGGAATCTATTTTACGATTACACCAATGGCATTATATGGTTGTATGTATAGCCAAGTTAATTCCACTTTTATTAGAGTAGTAATTTTTTAAAGATACATGGTAAGGTATTGGTTTATTCAAATAGGTTTGGATGTGTGGAGAGTGGAAGATATGGGGTGGACTTTTATAAAGGTGGAGAGTGGGGGTTTAGTTATTTCTTTAAATTATGAATTTCAACAATGTTTTTTCCATAATTTGTCGGACAAATAATTAAAGTAAATTGACTATGGAATAGATAAGATAAAAATATTCCAAGGATATGTGTTATTTAAATGTTTCTATGTCATTTTTCACATTATGTTTTAACTTTGGTCACCTGGTAACCTTATTTTTTTCATAATAGGTGTAATTATTTTCATTTTATTAACTAACCAGTTTTGGTAAAAAAAAATTATTGACCTTACTAAAAATAAAAAAAATTATGATACAAATAATTCAATCAAAATTTCAAAAATCAGTTCGTAGAAGTTGTAAAATATAATTTAATTCCAACCCTATTATCATTGTGAGAAAACATGTTTTAATGAAGAGTATTTTTAGACAAATATGATTCTATAATAACTCTATAACTAATAATAATCATATCCAAAACCTAAAACATTTTATTAATAATAAATAGAATATAAACTACATTATAAAAATTCTTTATTAGGGATTATATTAATTAATTAAAAAGTGATTCATTATACATTTTAAAACATTTTTTAGAAAACCCCAACATTAAACCCAATAATGATATATTAAATAAAATAATGTTGATTAAAAAGTTACTATGTGTATAAAATATATCATAAAATAATAGTTTACATGGAATCACATTCAAAAAAAATTTGGACTCTTTAATATCTAAAAAAATTAATATGAAATTTCTTTTTATAAATATTAAGATTTTTCAATATCGAAGAAAAATATTTATTTATTTGAAAAAAAAATTACACAAAATATTATTTTGATATTATGATATCAAAAATTATATTCATTTTATCAAATTAATATTCTGAAATTTTGAAATTATTCTTTTAAAACAATATAAGGAATGTCATTAAGTAAAAAATTTATTTTTTGATTAAAAATTATTTGATATTTTTATATATAATTTATCTATAAAAGAAAAATTAAAAAATTTGAAATTTATGTATTCTATCATTATCTAGATTTTTAAATCTGTCATACATTTTAGAACTTTTCTACTCACAATTGTATTAACTTATTAAACAAGAAGTGTTACTTTTCCCCCATAGAAATTATAGATTTCCATGTTTAATCTTCAACAATACGGTTTACCCATAAAACCATAAATTGGTGAATGACCATCTAATTAAATTATTTCTCTCTATAGTCATGAATATGAATTTTATGTTCCTCAAAACAAATATAATCTTCTAAATAAACTACATCATGGATCAAAACATGAGTTAAATACAGTACATATTTCAATAACATTGAAACATGGGATGCATTGTGTACATGAGATAAACATTGAGGTAATGATGCCTCATTGGAAAGTAATCCAAAAATTATATAGGATTTTATATAGTAAAATGATTTTATGTTTCATTTCCCCTTCTTACCAAAACACAATAATACATTCCATGGGGAAACATTTCGAATTTCATGTTCACCAACCACAAAATAATGACCATTCATCTGGTTATGTGCATATATTTTCTATCATTTCTAGGGTCTTCTCATGTTATTTTGGATTATTTAAATATTATCTACAATATCATCTACCAAATATAATCCAATGAACATTGATTCCCTTATATAATCCCAAAACTATATTTGATAAAACAAATTTCCATAAAATTAAAAAAATTGATCCATATTTATATTAAAAACAAATATATTTATTTATAAAAACTAGAATAAGTAAATATGGTTATCCCAATTAACCAGTTAAACCATTGATGAATAATTAATTTAATTTATATTGAATGAATTTTCCACAAATTATTGATCAGATTGAGGATGAAAACCCATAATGAAATTTAATTAACTAATCAATGACTTCTAATTTACATTCCAAATATTTTATGTGGACATAGAATCATGGTATGATTCAATTATGGGAGGAACTATATTTTTCTTGAATGTCTTGAAGGCCTTGGGAGGAACTATATTTTACCTTGAAATATCCTTTATAAATAATTGATAAAGATGATCTGATGACATAGTATAATTAATGGGAAATAAATGAGTTGATTTACTTAATTTAATTATAATTACCAAAATCATATTATTACCTTGAGTTGTCTTTTTATGACCTACCATGAATTCCATTATAATATTCTCAAATTTCAACTTCATATTTTTCAATGGTTGATTCATCACCTTCAGTAAATATCAATATGGTTTAACATGATTTCATTTCAAACACATCATTTTTAATTCAAAAATTTATCATTTCATCCCATCCCACCAATAATACTCTAAATGGTCTATGTACGTCATTGTTCTACCATGATGAATGGATAATATATAACTATGGGTTTTAGTCAACAACTCATTCCTAAACTAAAAATCTCCCTAAAAACCTACAAATATTAAAAATTATAAAAAACCTTCTTAAAAAATATAATGACAATATAAATTACTTTTATTATCATATTATAAATTTTCCTTTAATGACTGATTAACCTTCTGATATTTATTTTTTTAACTATTTCTAATGTAGTAAAACCTAAAACAATGATGAGAATCTTCCAATATCCATAAATTTTATTCCACGATTCATAAAATCATTAACCAATGGGTGATGTTCTAAACATATAATGGTTAATGTATCATTACCTTTTCATCTAAATGCATCATCCCATCTTTTTCATTTCTAGAATTGAAATGAATCATAATATCATATTCTTTGATTAAATCAATTCATTTTCTCTTAATCTGGTTCTTCTCTATCATAGTGAATATATAATTCTAACATCTACGATTGGTTTATATTTCACACATTACTCCACCAAAATTATGCCTCTAAATTTTGAAAGATATAACAACAATCGATAATCCTAAGTCATGAATTTCATAATTTAAAACAATAGGAATCAATTATTGTAAAGCATAAGAAATTATATAATCATTCGTTATTTGGAATCTTACATTTTCATTCAATGAATCATCACTGAATGTGAAAAAATCACCAATTCTATATGGTAGTAAAAAAATTAGATAATTTTCCCATTTTTAATCTCAATTCGTGAATATAATAATGACCCTTTTTTGTGAACATAAATCATATTCGTGTTAATATAGTTAGTTTTCTAGAAAACAGAGTAAATTTTTCAACAACCTGATGGTAGTAAACAACTAATCCACAAACACCATGATTATCAATGAAATTTGTAGGTCATTTCCATTCATTAACATGTTATTATTATATGTTTCATCAATTATTACATAATTAGAAACAATATGAAAAATGAATATCTTTTTTGAAAATACAATTCGAACTATGTTAACAGCCTATATAGATATATTTTTTAAATTTTTTAAGAAAAACCTTCCCTGACATTCATGACCCACATTAATTTGAGAGGAAAAAAATTATATATAATTACAAACATAATATTATCCAAGAACCTAGGAAATATTATATTCAAAAGGTCAATAAATACATCAAGTCCATTAGATAAACCAAATGACATGATTAAAAATTCATAGTGCCCATATCTATTACGAAACATATTCAAAAAAATGTCCTCTTCCTTTAATATCAACACTTGGTACCAAAAACATAGGTGAAACATTGGAAAATACTACCCTTATTTGGGATGATAAAAATATAATCTATACGTCCAAAAAAATAATTTTTCATAATTGTGATGTTACTTAAGGATTTATAATCAATGAAAAGTATATTTGAATCATATTGAATTATAATAAAATAGATAAGAGAACCCAATAGTGACATACTCGTTCGAATGAAACATTTATTTAATAAATAATTAAATATATTCTTTATTTTTAAAAGCTTCACCCATGCCACCAATGTATTGGTTTTGAAAAAGTGATATCATTAGTTATTATGTCAATGGTAAACTCAACATCTTTATATAGAATATCTTTAGGATAATAATTTGAGAAAACATCCTTGTATTCATTTATAATTAGCACAATAAAAATTTATAAATTTTTATTATTTTCAACAATAAGATATTGATAACTTTCAATTTTATATCTAATCAATTTATAATCATATTGTAATGTTATTAGTGGAATTAAATCATTAAACAGAACATTTTTAGCACATTTAAATATCTTATCATGATAAATTTAAATTCATCCATACAAAATAATATATAAAACTCTAACATGGATTTTTCAATCTGATTATATATAAGTCCATCTCGTTAACAAAAAATCGATGATTATTCTAAATCGTAATCTTTGGTGACCCATCGTAGTGGGGACCATTCAACGACTCCCCAATATCACCTCTAATAGGCTAGGGGTTGGTGAATAACACCTACAAGGCATATCACTAATATGTGACGCATTTCCATGGTACATGTACACATGAACATACCACCAAGACCACAGATTCTAAAAATTAATATCCTCAGAGGAAAAAATTCATGATTACAACAAAACCCAACAAAAATCATACAACAAAATGTATGTGGGGAATGGATAGTGGCCCAGAATAGAATCCCACCAAAGGAAGAGTGTATACAGCCCAACATGTATAGAAAAGAGGTGCATCGTATTCTTCTTATTGACATAGAAACTCTTCAGCCTTCATGAAACTCAAAAAGCTCAGTCTAGTCCAATTCCACCATGGACTCCATCAAAAGGCCGCTTATCTGCCAAAGACATGACACATGAGGGAAAAAACCATGCAGGGGTGAGATTAACAATACTCACTTGGGGACCTTGAAAACCACAAATAAATACACAATGTTAATATTCAATCATCTTTATACAGTATTTGTCCACTGAACATATAATAATAGAAACAGATCCATATATAGCCAAAACCCAGACCCATAGTCTTGAGTTAGGTAAAAAGACCTCCAACCAAAGATAGTGATTTAGTTCCATGTATCCAAAAAGCACCCACATGGGAGAACTCACTCCATTAGATTGATTGCTCTTGATGACTTCATCTAAAAAGTATTGTTCATCAAGAAAATACATGAAAGAGATAGATGCCCTGATATATCTTAAGAGAGAAATGATATACTCATTCCGGGTGGACCCACTCTCAGGATTGAAAAGATCGCGATACAGTAATGAGGATCACTTAATGGGCCTTGGACGATACCATGTATTATCTTGATTCACCCACTAAGTAAAATATGAGCATCATATAGGATTGGTCATGTTAATACCTAACTCTATCTAGGGTCAATAATGGATAGGGGATATCGTTTCAAGCCTCCCCAAAGGATACTTGTCTCTGTCCCGTAAATCCTTGTTGAAGGTATCATAATCCTATAGATGGAAATGATAACTATCTGTTAGGGGAAGGATCCAAGGGGCCCTAATCCAATGGATACGCTTCCATGAAATGGGAGAGAAGAATATCAATCCATATACTGATAAGTACACGACGTGTAGAAGGGTCCTACGCCTTGTCCTCTAACCCATGGTACACTCCATGTACAACAACTTGTGTCGTAAGGATAGACATTTTGAAGAAGGTATTCACAGATTGTAAGATAACGACTGGTTGTGTTCCACTATCTGAGGAATATTTCGTGTACGTTGGCCATGTACTCGTACATATCTTCAACCCGTGTGTACCAAACCATGTACCGGTACATGGGGTAGTCAATGTTTCTGGCTGTGACTAGAAGTGTGGTGGACTACATGTCGCATAATCCACACTGTGTTCATGTAATGCCCCAATCCAAGTTACACAGAGTTGGTTCATTATTACAAAACATTGGCATGTTCACAAAAGATCATGTATCGAAATAACAATTAGTTTAGTTGCCTTGGAAATAATAGATACATTCACAAGGTTTACATTACATCATAAAATCCAAAATTACAAAAAACATTGTTTCCATAGACAACACTGTGATCCCATAGACTATCCATGCAGGTCCGTCATAATAAACTTTTTCGCATCCGGGGAAAAATAAAACATAAAATGGGTGATCTCAGATGAGTAGTAAGGATAATAATAATGTGGACATTTCTATAAATAATCATAAACATTTAAGGCCATGTATAATAATAAAACAAAAACCATTTAAACATGAAATTCAGAATAATATGGAAATGACAAAATAAAATATTTCAATTTACTTATTCACAAGGTTATTCTACTAGTTGAATAATGACATGAAATATCAATAGCCACTTTCATAATGATGGAATGCATAATTCCAGACCATTATAATCACATAGTCATGGCCTTTTCCCAAGACTAAAAATAATTTTTTGGTAAGGCCTTGTTCCAAGGCACTAGTTTGTCTCATTAGACCTGTCGATCCATCAAGATGCTAGAGCTAGCTCCACCCGTCACTTACAAAGTCAAATGCATTCCTCATATGAAAAGGATTAAACATAACATAAACATTTGTATTAAAACTATAATACAAAATGTCAATAAATTATCTATAAACCATGAATGGTATAAAATTAACACATCTATAGTAAAACATATCACAAAACCATCAATACAATATGGATGTTTTGGATCACAATAAATCAACTTCAAATAAGCTTAAAATCCATCAACGGATGTGGACATAGATGAAATCAAAACCATTTTTAGAAAAATATCTCTTTCAATTTTTAAATAATTTAAGAAAATATTTATTTTGAATATATTCTTATAAGATTGTATGGGAAGCTTTTATGATGTTATAATGGTGGAAAATAGATGCACCTGCCGTATAAGTTAAAAAACATTCCTACATTAATTTTTTCAAAAACTTCATATGGTACCTTATTTGGAAGACAACGGTAATATTACAATCAAAAAATTTTATAGAGTGAAAAAAGGTATAAATGACCTTAAACCATTGTATAGTAAACAGTAAAACTGTTTTGGAATACATTTTTCAGAAACATGTATGTTGATGATAAAGAAGTTCCAGTAGACACTTACGTAAAAACAACCTCAGATAATAAAGTGATAGTGAAATTAACCCTTACCATTTAATTTTTCTTGGTCCAGGGTTGGATAACCTACAATATAATGGTGAAATAATTGTTATTAACTTATTCTAGAATTATATACATCAATATGATATCATATATGATCTTTTAACATTGTTTTGTTAATTATATCATAGTATTATCGTTGTTTCATGTGTTAATGGATTAGTTTCCCTTTATATTCTTTGTTATATTAGTCATATTTGTTAGGGATGGGATGTATCTTAGTCAAATCCAGAATTATATCAATTCATTAAACATTATTTTTTATCATGTAATGAAAAGTAGTCTTGAATGGATATGATGGGGAATGAATCTCGTCGCATTTGTGGAGATGTTAATCCGTTCGTATGCACGAGAAACAATATCATTATTTTATATTAAAATAATGTATAATTGGATGGTATATAATATATACACAATAATAATAATGTTATATTTATTTTTTACATGAATTTCAAATCATTTTTATACCCATCCTAATAATAATGTATTGAATAACAATTAAACCAAGACGCGGAGACGATATGCCATACCTATGCAAGTATGGTGACATTTCAATGAAAGGATGGATTGAATAATGAATTTGGTTGTACCATATTTATAATAACATCAAATTCTATAGAATATACTGGATTTAGTATTTTATATTGGAAACAACAAAGAAAGAGAAAGTGGAAGAAGAAAGTAATTTGAAAGAGGTGATGAAATATTTACATCTTCTTCGGGTTCTTGTTTTTGATTTGATCAATAGGGATCCATATAATGGATTTCTGACTAATTGAAGGCCTCTATGAAGAAGTTAGGAGAGTTGAGAGGGTGTTTGGTCAGGGTTTGGCCGAGCCAAAATACTTTGAAGGTGTAAATTAAAGAAAAGGGTGGCTGCCTTTTTATAAGAGGAGTGAGAGGCTCCTTAGTAAAAGCTAGAAATATTATTTAATAATAAAATCATTTTCGGGTTTTAATGGCTCCAAAATGATTTATTTAAAGTATAAGGTTTGGATGGGTCTAAAACCACTCAACCAATAGGTTTTATATAGTTTTGGGTGGCTATATAAACATTATCTCTTAGATTTAAATCTTAGATAACTTGTTTGACATTTTCCATGTCTCTTAATATTTTTATATTATATGGTTAATAAACATACTATATACTTCCAAGTAAACCCCAAGTGGTTAATTAATGATACACCTGTCATTATATAATAATTTTTGTCGATCCGTAGATTTTTTGGAATTTAATATCAATTAATTATATAATATTTGTTTTTAAAAACACTATTAATTAAATTTTGACAGTATTTGGTATTTTATTTTTTCTAAATTCATAACAACATTAATAATTTGAATAAAATTAATATAACCAACCCTCAAATGTAATATTAATCTATAAAACAATTATAATTCATAAAATGTATCAAATTACATTTATTAGTTTATTTATAATATCAATTTTTTTTAATATTTCATTAATTATGTAATTACTACATCATCATTGTTTCATAATTAAATTAAATTAAATATTGTCTTAAAAATATAAATAAAATACCATTATGTATAAATTTTTTTAGAGTTGTAATGAATATTTATAGTAGAATTTATCATATGTGTAACTGTGAATTAAAATAGTTTATTTATTCATCTTTGAATTTCACACATTTAAATCTTCTTTGAATTAAATATTAATAAATGTCTTAATCAAATCCAAGTGGACCTAAAGGATCATACTTTATTCCTATGGTTGTTTTTGGTCGAATTATACTTATCTAATATAATTAGGACATGTGTTAAGGTAATAATAATATCATTTTAACCTTAATTACCCAATTTACTTCTAACCGTTGTAAATATAATAAAAAAGTTATTATTCACCAAAAAAATATTTTCATCTTATTGGTCAAAATATTTCTTACTAATATGAACCATGTCTCTTGGATATTTAATATTCAACTAACTGAAGCGGTAAAATTATGTTTTATGTAAATTTTCAAATACTTTTGTGAGGTGGGTAAAAGACAGAAAAAAAGTTCAATAAAATTTTTATATATCTAAAATTGTTATAAACTGAATTCAATGAATTGCATTGAACATAGATAAGTATTATTTATCTATTTTCAGCTAAAATAAATTTAAATAAATTAAATAATCATTTAAATAAAAAATTGTCTTTAAACTATAACTTAGTGTTTTTTACCTATTCATAACAAATTGAATGTTTCCAGAAAAATACCAAAAAATCACCCCAATATAATTTATATTTTCCAATTCCAAAAAAGAGGTCCATTTTGAAAGATAAAATATAAAAATTTTAAAAAAATTTGTATTACTATTCATAAACATTAGTCTTATTGGTTGTGGTGTTTAAGAACTCGATGTTGCGTACAACACACTGTATTGTATTATTCAAAGAGAATAATACCATAGAAGCTTGGTGTGTTACATTCTCCCCTCCATCAAATAAGTTTTTCCTCTAAATTTCTAGAGTATTACTGCGTAAAAAGACTTGGGTGGTTCTTCAGCATATGTTCCTCGTGATCCCATGTTGCCTCTTCCATTTTATGGTTTTTCCATAGAACTTTTACAAGATGAGTCGTCTGGTTTCCCAGAACTTGTTCTCTTGTATCAAGAATCTTGATAGGATCTTCGCAATAAGAAAGAGAATGTTCAAGTTATAATTCTTCTTAGGTTAGTATATGCGTTTTTTCGGGCATGTATTTTCTCAACTATGAAACATTGAACACATCAAGATATTTGGAAATACTTGGAGGCATTGCGAAATGGTAAGCTACAACACCAATTCGTTCTAGAATTTTGAATGGTCTGATGTACCTTGGACTCAATTTACCCTTCTTACCGAAATGAATAACACCTTCCATGGAGATACCTTCAATAAAACATGATCTCCTACCTGAAATTCTAAATACTTCCTTCAGTTATCAGCATAGCTCTTCTATTTACATTGAGCTGCCTTGATGTGGTTTTCGATTACCTTCACCTTTTCAATCATTTCCTCTACAATTTTTCGCCCTATGAGTTTTCTTTCACCAACATAATCCCTACATGTTGGTGTGCATCATCTCCTTCCATATAATGCTTCATATGGTGCCATCGGAATACTTGAATGGAATATATTGTTATAGGAAAATTCTTCTAGATGTATATATTGATCCCACATACCTTTAATTTCAAGCTATCATGATATCAACATGTCTTCTAAGGTTTCAATAGTTTGTTCTGATTGTCCATCAGTTTGGGGGAGGTAGGCAGTGCTCAAACGAAGCTCAGTATCCATGGATTTCTGAAGAATTATCCAGAATATTAATTTAAAATGTGGATCACGATTAGAAATAATCGATAGTGGTAATCCATGAATTATTAAAAACTCATTAATATGTAGTCTTTATAAACGTTCAAGTGGTAAATCTTCTCTTATTGCAAGAAAATGTACTAACTTGGTAAGATGATCAACAATGACCCATATTGCATTGTTCCTTCTATGAGTCTTTTGTAGTCCCATGAAAAAGTCCATCGTTATATTATCCCATTTCCACTCAGGTATGGGAAGAGTATGGATGACTCCTCCATGTTGTTTCCTTCCAACTTTTACTTGTTTACAAACCATACATCTTGACAAAAATTCAGTAATCTACCTCTTCATGTTGTCCCACCAAAAATGTTCCTTCAAATATCTATACATTTTGGTGCTCTCAGGGTGTATAGAGAAATTGGAGCTATGAGAATCATCCAATAATTCTCATTTTATATTAGGTATATCAGGATCAAAAAGTATCTTTCCAAATTTCAAAATTCCATCTTCATGCACAAAGTCACTCAATCTCCCATCACTCACAACTTTAATCATCTTTTGAAACACTTCATCACCTATATGATAACTCATTATCCTTTCTAATAAATATGGTTTGGCAACCATTTCAAAAATCATTGATGATTCACCTTCCGTGGTTATTCCCAAATCCAACTTTACTAGATCCATGTATATAGGATCCTCTTAAAATATCATCTTGTTCCAAACTCCATGATCCATTCTACTCAAAGCATCTCCCACCTTATTTTCCTTCACCGAGTGGTAGTGTATAGTGAAATCATAATCCTTGAGTAGTACAAGTCATCGCCTTTGCATCATGTTGAGTTATTTTTGTGAGAAAATATATTTCAAACTCTTGTGATCGGTATATATTTCGTATTTTTTACAATAGAGATAGTGTCTCCAAATCATCAATGAAATGATTACAGCTACTAACTCATGATCATGAGTAGGATATTTTGGCTAATGAATTTTTTTCTATCGTGATGCAAATTAAATAACCCTATCATTCCGAATAAGGACACAACCATGTCCTTTCTTTGAAGAATAACTATAAATAACAAACCCATCATTCCCCAATGATAGAGTCAATATTGGATAATTAACTAATATTCTATTAAGTTCTTCAAAAAATTCTTCACACTCTTTTTTCCTAACAAATTTAAACCATTTCATGTTAGCTTTGTTAATGAGTAATCCAATTGGGCCAAAATAGGGATGAATCTTCGATAATAACCTGCTAAACCAATAACACTGTGTACCTTAGTTATACTGCTCTATGTTGGCCATTCATGGACTTCTCTTTCCTTAGAAGGATCAACGAAGATTCCATCCTTAGAGACAATATGGCCTAGAAAATGAATCTCTTGAATCCGAAATTCACACTTGATATACTTCCCATATAACTCATGTCTTTTGAGGGTCTTTAGAATAATGTGCAAGTGATATTCATGATCTTGGTAGCTTTTGGAGTATACCATAATATCATCAATAAATACCATTACAAATTCATCATGATATTCCTTGAAAACTCTCTTCATTATATCCATGATGATAGAGGGTGCAGTAGTCAATCCAAAAGGAATTACTATAAACTCGTAATGCTCGTACCTGGTTCGAAATACTGTTTTCAGAATGCCTTCCTTCTTGACACACAACTGATGATATCCATATCATTTCTAAATCATTGATAAGTATTGAGCACCATGCAGGTGGTCAAATAAATCATCAATGCGAGGTATGGGATACTTGTTCTTTATTGTCTTAGCATTGATCTCCTTGTATTCAATGAACAACCTCATAGATCCATATTTCTTCTTATCAAAAAGGACAGGAGCTGAACATGGAGAAACATTTGGGAGAATAAATCCCTTACTACTCTATTCCTATAGTTGTTTCTTTTGTTCCACTAATTCCATAGTGTCCCTTATATAAGGGGTCTTTTATATGGGCCTTGAACTGGTAATTAATTCAATGGAAAACTGAATTTCCAGTTCTAGAGGATACCCAGGTAAATCTTCTGAAAGCACATCATCATATTCACTCACAATAGGCGTGTCCTCTAATTGAACATTCTTTTACTTTCCCATAATTATTTCATTATCATCCTCCCCAATAATTTAATTTAGTTGAGCTACTAGGGTTGGATCTAGATAAGAATTAAGTTGTGACGTTTCTGATCTAAGGATAAGGTACTTTTTATCATCATCAAATAATTTAACCTCCTTCTTCATACAATATATTTTCGCATCATGATCCATAATCCAATCCATACTAAGGATTATATCAAATTAAATTATTATGATGATGATGAGATCAGAAGATAAATAATATTTACATGCCCTAATTAGGAAT
The DNA here is from genome assembly GCA_963277665.1 of Viscum album. Lineage (NCBI taxonomy): Eukaryota > Viridiplantae > Streptophyta > Magnoliopsida > Santalales > Viscaceae > Viscum > Viscum album. The sequence goes on from OY728161.1 coordinate 438,124,891, forward strand.
AATTCACGAAACATTATTGTAATGATACTTCCCAAAAGATTTTTGACTGAAAACACCATTGTTAAATTAAATTAGAAATATTTTATTTTCATATAAAACTAGGAATATATGAAATAATGTGATGATCCAGAAAAAAATATTTCCTTGGCTAATCTTGAGGAAACCATTAAATTACCTACCACTTGGACTTTTGGATCTTCAACCTCAGAATTAGTGATAGAATAATCTTGACCTTGATCCATTGGCCTCTTTTGAGGTAAGTTCCCCTGACGCTTAGTAAAATAATTTTCATAATGGCCCCTATGTATACAATTTTAGCATTCAATATTGACAGCCTATATATTCCCCATGAAATCACGAGCTTGGTGGCCTTTTTCACCACACTTGTAACAGACTCCCATTCCCTTCCGGCAAGTACCTGGGTGCTTCTTCCCACATTTACTGCAAAGTGGATATTCAACATTTCCCTTCTTCCCCTTATTTCCATTTTCAGAGTGTTCAGCAGATCTCTCATTCTCTTGAATTTATTTAAAGGCATAAGACTTAGAGAATTTTTTTCTGCTTGATAGAACATTAGACAATGTATTCGTATGACGATAAGGATTTTGATACAAATTCTTGATGGAGAAACGGATTTAACCCATCAATGAAATGATCAATATTAATTCATGGGTTACATATATAATATGTATCATGACTCGCTATCCTTGTAAAGTTAGCTTCATACATTGTGACATTCTCATCCTCCTTTTCCCTCAGACTCAGAAATTGTATTTCCATATCTGCTCGATGGTCACGTGGTAATTATATTTCTATGAAAAGCTATTTAAACTCCCACCATTCCATATTTTATACTTCATAATCTTCCTTTGTGTTTTTAATCAATGACCACCATTGATCAGTATCTCTAGTGAGGTGGTAGACTGCCATGACAAATTTATCCCTTTATCTACTCCCTGAGGTGTGGAATATTTTTTTAAGGAATTTATACATTGAACAGCTACTAATGGAATTGTAATATATTTTAATTTTGGTGGTTGTTTCCTCATTAAGAGATCTAACATTGATCCTCCATGTTGTGGATCAGGTTGCTCCATACGGGTAAGGTTATTATTCATAACATGAGTGTGTTTTCCCAATATAGTGATAAGTTGATCAACACCAGTTGTATCACCAGCTCATCTATAATTATCTTTAGAAGGAGGGAAATCCCTACATGGAGTGTGTGCATTGATACAGTTTCCATTCCTTCCACTAGGCACCATTTCCAAACAATGGTTTAAAATAGATTAGTTTCTGAATTAAAATACATAATCCCAAACATGTAAAACACTTAACATAAGTTAAACAGTTTATGGATATATTACATAATTATAAAAAATGTTTTTTTGGAATAATATACTCATAATCCCTTCATAATGGTTTTTAATGAAAATGACATTATCCTAAGCATATCCCCTGGGAGTGTCGTAACCAAGAGGACAACAAGGCCCATTTGCGTGCTCTAGTTTCCATTCAAGTGTTTCTCGAAGTGGTGTTTTCAGGATTTACCCCTAGATACATCTATGCGAGAGCCGACTCTACCTTCTTGTATCTAGACATGGATTTATTGCTTGAAAACTCACAAAATCTCTACAATACCAAAATTCTAGGATGTTCTTCTATACTAATTTTCAAAGTCATTCTTAGGGTTATGTTCTCTAATTAGAGTTTATCTACATCTATATTTCATGGTTTTTACTAAACATCCTCTAATACCTACTGTAACGCCCTGACCCCAGTTACCCTGAGTTGGTGCATTATTAAATAACATTAGCATGATCACAGAAGATCAATTCATGAAAGAGTTATTAGTTTAGTAGCCTTGGAAATACTACATACGTTCACAAGGTTTACATTACATCATAAAATGGAAAACTAAAACAACATTGTTTCCATAGAAAACACTATGATCAAATATATTGTACCTACTGGTCAGTCATAATATACTTCTTCACATCCTGTAAAAAATTAAATACAGAAAGGGGTGTGCTCGGAATCTTAGTAAGGATAACAATAAAAGAGAATCTCTCATAAATAATCATAAACATTTAAGGCAATGTACATGACTAAAACAATAGCATTTAAAACATGAGCTTTTTCATAATAAGGAAAAGTTAAAATCACATAATTCCATTTACATATTCACATGGATATTCTACTAGTCAAATAATCACATGCAATTTCAACAACCAGATTCATAATGATGGAATGCATAATGCTATACTTTCAAAACAACATAGTCCAAACCTTATGCCAAGTCTACAAATAAGATTTTTTTCAAGGCATAATGCCAAGGAAATAGTTTGTCTCATTAGTAATAGTGCTGCATCGAGGAGCTATAGTGGGCTCAACCCGTCACATACTAAGTCCAATTCATTCCTCATATGAAAAGGGTTAACCATGATATAAACATTCTTATTAAAACAATCATACAAAATGTAAATACATTATCCATAAACCATGAATCGTATAAAAATAACACATCCACATAAAAACTTATCACAAAAATTTCAATACAATATGGTATTTTTAAATCATAATAAATAAACTTCAAATAAGATTAAAATCCATCAAATGATGGTGACATAGATGAAATCAAAACCATTTTTAGAGAAAAATTTCTTTCTATTTAGAAATCATTTTAGAAAAAAATTATTTTGAAATTATTCTTATATTCTTGTAAGGGATGCTTCAATGATGTTATAATAGTAGAAAATAGCTGCACACTCCTTATAAGTTAAAAAAAGCATTCTTACCTTAATTTTTCCGAAAAGTTAATAAGGTACCTTGTTTGGAAAATGACAGAATGATTCCCATCAAACCATTTTATAAAAATTCAAACAAGGGTATAAATGAAATTAACCCGTAGTCTAGTAAATATTAATAATGTTTTGGAATACATTTTTATGATACATGGATGTGGATGATAAAGTGGTCCCAGTAGATACTTACATAAAAACAACCTCGGATAATAAAGAGATTGTGAAATTAACCATTACCTTGTAATTTTCCATGGTATAGGGTAGGATAACCTCATATATAATTGTGAAATAATTGTTATTAAATTATTCAAAAATTATATAAATTAATATGACATCATATATGATCTTCAAACATTGTTTTGTTAATAATTTCTTAGTATTATCGTTGTTTCTGATATTAAAAGATTCGTTTTCCATTATATTCTTTGTTATGTGAGTCATATTTGTTATGGATGGGATGTATCATATTCATATCTGGAATGAAATCAAGTATTTAAACATTATTTTTAATCCTCTAATGTACATTATACTTCAATGGATAAGATGGGGAATGAATACCATCACGTTCAGGGAGACCGTAATCCGTACGTACACGCGAGTGAAAATATCATTATTTTGATATTATAATAATATATAATTTGATGGTATATAATATCTACAGAATCATTATCATGTTATATTTATTATTTACTTGAATTACACATCATTATTATACCCATCCAAATAATAATTTTTTGAATAACAATTACACCATAGCGTTGAGATTGTAAGCCGTACGTACGCATGTATGGGGACATGTCATTCAAAGGATGGATAGAATAATGAATTTTGTTGTACCATATATATAATAAAGTCAAAGTATATATGAGATACTGGAGTTATTAATTTATAATGGAAAAAAATAATGATGAATTGGAAGAAGAAAGGAATTTGAAAGAGGTGATGAAATATTTACCACTTCTTTGGGTTCTTCCTTTTGATTTGATAAAAAGGCCTCCATAGGTTGGATTTATGACTAAAGGAAGGAATCCAGGATGATGGGAGGATAGTTGAGAGGCTATTTTGTTAGGGTTTGTCCGATCAAAATGAATTTGATGTAGTTAATTAGAGTGAAAAGGGAGTTCCATTTTATAAGAGGGGTGAGGGGAACCTTTGGAAAAGCTAGAAATATTATTTTATAATAACAACATTTTCGGTTTCTAATTGCTCCAAAAATGTATTATTTATAATTTAAGGTGGCGAATGGTCAAAAAAAATCATCCAATAGTTCTTAAATAGGTATGGGTCACTATATTAACTTTATCTTTAAGATTTAACTCTTAATTAAATAGTTTGACATTTACCATGTCTCTTTGTATTTTTATAATATGTGGTAACAAAACATAATATATACTTCAAAGATAACCCAAAGTGGTTAATTAAGGATACACATATCATTATATAAGTATTTGGGAGATCTATAGATTTTTACGAATCGAATATAAATTAATAATATAATATTTGTTTTAAAAAACTCTTTTATGTCAATTTTGACACTATTTGGTTTTTTATTTTTTATAAATTCATAATAGAATTAATACATCGAAAAAAAAATTCATCTAACCAACCATAACATGTAATATTAACCTATAAAATTAGTGGAAGACATTAAAATTCTGAAATTTAATTTATTGGTATATTTATAATATCAATTATTTTAATATTTCATTAATTAGGTAATTACTGCATCATCATTGTGTCATAAATAAATTAAAATATTTAATGTCTACAAAATTATAAATAAAATGACATTATGTAGAAAATATTTTTTTATTTCTAATAAATATTTATAGATGAATTTATCTTATGTGTAACCCTATGTTAAAAATGATTTAGTTATTAAACTATTAATTTAACACTTTTAACTTTTCTTTGAATTAAATAATAATAAATGTCTTAATCAAATCCAAGTGGACCTAATGGATCGTATATTATTCCTAAGGATGTTTTTTTAGAATAAAACTTATCCAATATAATTAAGAAATGTGTTAGGTTAATAATAATATCACTTTTACCCTTAATTACCCTATTTACTTTTAACCGTGGTAAATAAAAGTAAAAGGTTACTATTCACCAAAAAATATTTTCATCTTCTTGAACCACATTTTACTAACTCATATCAACATTTTCTCTCGGATTTTTGAAATTCAACTCATAGAAGAGGTATATTTAGGTTTTATATAAATTTACAAATGCTCCTAGCAGGTGGGTAAAAGACAGTAAAAAGGTCAATAAAACTATTATATATCTAAAATTATTATAAACTAAATCCAATGAAATAAATTGCAATTATATAGGTATTATGTATCTATTTTGACATAAAATAAATCTAAATAAAACAAATAATTATTTAAATGAAAATTTGGTTTTAATTTATAACTCACTGTTTTGTCATTATTCATCAAAAATTGAAATTTTTCAGAAAAATTAAAAAAATTCACCCAAAGCTTATTTTGATATTATGAAACCAAAAATGAATTCCATTTTGAAAGATAAAATTTATAAAATTTCAAAAAGTGGGTATTACTATTCATAATGATAGTGTGATTTGTTGTGGTGTGTTAGAACTCTAATATGCGTACAACACACGCTATTGTATTTTTCAAAGAGAAGTATACCATGGAAACATGGGGTGTTACAGTCTGTATATCATCAAAGATGTAGGTTGAGTCTTGTAAGGACACAGACACCGTGTTAAAATGTTCACAATTTTTGTCTATGCTTTATGTCACCCAGAACTCTTACTGCTGTATAGTGGGGCCCACATGCCATATCCTCCCGGGAGCACGTCATGATCATCACATTGTGCAGTACAAAAAACCTTGCTACTTCCATGCCAGTCCTGCACAACATGTTCATTTTAGAACATGTCATGTTATTCGATACATTCCATAATGTGATGTTCTTCATCTTGTGCTTCTGGTGACGATCCAAACATTGATCTGGCCATCCTATCACCACAGAACTAAAGTTTTGAGGTTTCCCCGAAACCATAAAGCTGCTTCCGTTGGTTTCATAACAAGGATCAGCCCCAAAATAATAAATCCATGCACCAATAAGAAGAATTATTTATGAATTTTCTCCCCCAATCCAAGATGATTTGGCTTCAGTCATTAATGTTTCACCTCAGCAAGGTCATCATGATATCAGATATACAATTCGAGATTGTTGCATTGTGAAAACGACTCCCAATGATCCATTGTTCATAACCACATGAATAACGTTAAGAACCCGAGGTTAAAAGAGGATAAGAAATATAATATAATTTCTAGGAATATACCTCAATCGTCATTCTTCAAGGAGTTGATCCACTCCCTTTTGTTGGATCAACAAAGAAAATACAAACAATTAATTAATTCTAGCATGGATTCATTCATCAAAACAACATGATTAAACCATACAGCAAGAACACATAATCTATCAGCGAACCTATTTGTGGGTAGATTTGTGTTCGTTGTTTAATACAATAATGGGGAAAATTAGAATAAAAAAACCTCCCCTACCTTGATCGTCTATGATTTTGAAGAGTGGTCATTGTCTGGAATTCGATCTCATTGTGCAATGATCCTCACGTTGGTCATCTATCACGTTCAACAAGATTCCTCCAAGGAGGGATCATCTTCAAAGATCTAAAGGATTTCAAGGAGTTATCTAGGGTTATGAAACTGTCCCAGGACTCCTACTCTATTGAAAAATAATATTCTTTCACTGCATTATATAAATGAGTAAAATAAAATAATTTATTATTTTGTTTAAATTTCTTTATAATTTCTAAAATCTATTTTTTTATCCCGGCCCACATCAATCAATGATACGACCCGCCCTATTTATGGATTCTAATGTAAATGAAAAAATGTTCATGGATATCTGATCTGAGAAATCATTAAAAAGTTATTCCAGGTTTTTGGAAAACCCCTCATGCATTTTATTTAGATTTGAATTTGTTTCAAATATTTATTTCGGGGACTACAGGCATTGTAATCACACACCATTTCAATTCCTGGTCTCAAAATAATTCCATGTAATATTTTAAAATATTTCACAAATAATCGGAGTCATTACATTCTACCAACCCTATGGCTTTCCATCCTAGAAATCCAAATCAAAAGGGGGGATACTGAAATATATGGGGGTGCTGGGCATGAATTTGAGCCTCCCACTCTCACGTGATCCTTCGAAGATTCCCATTCTAGCACTAGAGATGCACCAAGAAAAGCTCCCACCCATGAAGTATAATCTCCTGCCGATACTCAAACTCCATTGGGTACTCTACGGAGGTCTGCCCATCTTCAATGTCAAACTTTCCCCCATCGATGTCGTCTGATGGGTCATGCACATAAGTCTTCAACTATGATACATGGAAGATGTTGTGTACATGGTCAAACTACCATTGTATATCTAGGTTTTACTCCGCCTCTCCAAATCTGTGTAGTATTTCAAAAGGGAAGATGAACCTCAAAGACAACAGACCATCTCAGCCAAATCTCCTCAACCTTCATCAAGGTTAGACACGAAGGAATACATGGTCACCCTCCTCGAACTCCAGAGGTATCCATCATCTGCATCATAAGAAATCTACCATATCTGTGTAGTTTTCATCAAATCCTATATGACCTTCACCTCCATAGTAGTACCTCACACTAACTCAAGAACGACGAGTTCTGAATCTCGGGTGTCAATCCATCAAATTGGTGTATGGAAGGGTCAACCATATAAGACCTCAGATGGTACCGTGACAGTGGTGGAGTGGTAGCTGTTAATGTTCTCAATCTCAACCAATGGTAGGTGGCTTTCCCAATTGTGTCCAAATTACAAGATACATGCCTCCAAAATATAATCTAGAATAAGAATGTTCATCCCCCTCTTGACCTTCAGTCTTGGTATGGAACACAATGCTCAAGCTTGGTTGAGTCCCAAAGGCCTCCTACAATCCCTTTCACAATACGTATGTGGTGTGTGCATCTTGATCCATATTGTAATGGAAGGTAAAACATGATTATGAACTATCGCCTACATTTAGAGGAATCCCAAGATCTCTGCAAAAATCTTCTCCCTATTAGCTAGGAAGTAGGCTGACATGGTGATTTTGTCAATGATCGCGCAGATGGAATCATGTCACTTGGATGTTTGTGGTATATCTTTCAGGATGTCCATCGATATTACATCCCACTTCCACTATGGCACATCTATGGGTGAGCTAATCGTAGTGGAACCTGGTTCCCTACCTTCACCTTATTGGCACGTAAGGCATCGAGAAACAAAATCTACTACTTCCTTCTTCATTCATGTCTTTTAAAACATATTTTAGATATCCTAGTAAATTATTTATACTCTAGGATGTACATACCAAGGGGATTTTTTAAATTACAATAGTAAATACTCTTGTAACACCACTGGTATAAATGTGGGCTCCCTTAAAAAGACTATATGCTCAACGCCTGGCGGATATCCATCAGGTTTATGTCCTGTGGATAACTGAGCATGTAAAATCTCATAGTTGGAATCTATTAGTTAGGCCTCCATGATATTATGAAAGAGTTCATGAGTGAAAAATGATGATTGTATAAAATCTGCATCATTTATATACATGAAGGATAATTGTAATGAGGCCAATTTCTCTTAAGCCTCGCCCAAAATTTGTGAAATCGTTTTCATTTTGAGGTAATCTTCCATAACATTCCCCTTCCTAGGAGTATAGATTATCATGAAGACATAATACTAGAGGATCCATACCTATCTCATCTTCCATAGATTTGGATCCTTCTATGAGAACATTTACATGAGGATTTTCTGGTTAGAGCAGATGATAAATCATTCTCCCATAAGGCAGTGTCGTCACATCATCAATAGAAAGACTACCACATATAATTCAATATCATGGGTTGCATAGTTCTAATCAAGTGGACATAGATAGTGTGAACCATAAGAAATCACCTCTTGTCTCTACATCAAGACATATCCAAACCTGGTCCCTGAAGTGTCCAAGAAAACTATGTACCTGAAACCCTCTTCAAGAAATCTCATGTTTGGTGCATTCTTAAATCTCTACCTAAACTGCTAGAAATTATGCAATAACATCTCCATCCATACAAAATTATTCCCCTTTAAGGTCAGTTCTATCATCGGTGGTGATATCCAGTAGAAATCAGGGATTAATATCCACTAGTATCCTACCATCCAATAGAAGATATACACCTCTGTCACACTCCGGGGGTGGATCCTATTCTAGTAACACCTTGAAATTTTCGGGGTCCACTTCTTCTCCATATTCTAAGTTAACATGTCCCAGAATGTGGAACTCCTATATCTAGAACTACCACTTCGAGAGCTTCCCATAAATTTAGTGCTCCCAAACAACGTCTAGAACAATCCGCAGGTGTCTCGCGTGCTCCTCCATTGCTGACGAGTACACAATATTGTCGTTGATTAATAAAACTTCAAACTGGTCTAGGTAGGGCTAGAAGATCTAGTTCATAAGATACATTAAGACTACAGGGGCATTTTTCAAGCCAAAATGGAATCACCAAATACTCGTAGTGACCATAGCGGAATCATAATGTTGTCTTCGGTATATCCATGTCCCGTACTCGTAACTGGTGGTAACCTAGTTGAAGTTCATCATTCTAGAACCACATCGCTCATCTCTGCTGATTGAAGAGGTCATCAGTCCTTGGTAGTGGATACTTGTCTTTCACGGTATCCTGATTCAAAAAACGGTAATCCACATACAACCTCAAACTCCCATTTTCCTTCTTTCCAAACAAACTGGGGCTTCCCAGGGTGAAACACTATGTCTTATGAAGCCCTTACTCTTCAAATCCTCCAACTATACCCTCTTATCAGGATACTCTGTAGGATCCATCTGATACACTCATGAAGATATCTATGTCGTCCCAGTGTGTAGGTGGATGCAGATGTTGATCACCTGATAGGGATGTAATCCTAGAACATATTCTAGGAATATGTACTTGTACTCCACCACTACGTCTGGGAACTGATTTCTCACAACATATAATACTCAAAGGGTATGTCTATCCATAAAATGAGTGATTAGATTCACCCTCTTATGCATGATCCTATTTTGTTCTACCGTGGTTTCCTTTTCAAAAACAAATGAAAACCTCATCCCATCTCAATAAACACAACACACAATTAACCTAATGTAGTCAAAATGGGCTATGATCGAAGATAAACAATCCATAACATGATAAACATCGTATGGATTCGACACTTCCACCATGTGGTTCCATCTAAAACTATCACCTCCATGTGAAAGATCACACTGTCTGAAAAGATGTGTGATTATAGACTCTCCTATCGTAGGTGTTTCCAAGAGTAAGGGTCGAGTCAACGGATCTACCCAAATCTCAAGGATTTACACAAGACATGTGGAATGGAATGAATTATTGGAACCTGTTGTTATCAGTATGGAATCTATGGTAGAAAATACAATGATCGTACCTTGTATCATTTATGGAGTCCCTTAATCATATACATCAACCGCATACAGTTGTCTTCGCCTCTATTCCCTAGCTCCATGAGACAAATGAGGACATCTAACGGGTGGTGGTGGATGTATAGAAATGTGTCTTCCACCACATGCCGCTCTCCCTAGACTTCTCCCCCATTTACTGGCTAGAGGGTCTTCCTGCTCCACTCTCTACCTCTACCTCAGTGGTCCATCCACCACCTAACTGTCAGTAGATCGACGGGTTTTACAGTCTATAGAGATATGACCTCCACAATCACACGAGTTTCATTACCTCTATCATGGATGAATGGATCATGTATGAGTGCCCTTGGATTTTGATCCCATCTCCTAACCCTTCATGTGACAAATCCCATGTCACAAACCCTCTTCCTGAAATCGGCTCCCCATTTCCAATGTCTCTACATTTTTCACCCTACTGCTAACAACCATTGTTTATATCTACTCTGCCAAAAAGCTCTCAGTCACCAAGGCCTACTTGAGAACTCTATCATATATCAAAAATAATAGACTTGTGACAGTTTCTCATATTTTTTGTTGTAGAACTCGCTCGAAGGTCCAAGCTCTAAATTATTGATCCCTGACCATATCAGTTAAGTAGATGGTGATGTATGTGAACCTTGATGAAAATAGTCATCCAATGTCATGATGCACTACTATATTTGGAGATGTCTCTGGACACTGAGTTATTAGCATAACCGGAGAGAAATCGTCCCTATACAGTAACTCAAACTCTATCTACTAAAGAGTCTATTCGATGTGAGTCTTCATGGTAAAACTCCACCATCATTCCACCGAATCCTGAAGAAGGATTCCTCCTATGATTCCCATCTAGTTTGCTGGTGTCCTCACTAGAAAAAAAAATCTGGTAACTCTCTCAAGCCAGTCCTCAGCTACATGAGGGTTGGGCTCTCCTCAAAACAAGTAGGGGTCACTCCTCTAAAACTCATGGAGCATGATTAGCAAGTACTCATCATCTGTTGGAACCTCATGTACCATTTGATGCTACACTAGTGGTTTTATAAAAGGTGTGCAACCTAGAGGTCATGACAGGGGAACTGTCCATTGAATCGAGTCCTAGTCACTAAGCAGGTCAACCTCGTGGTAGAGTTTTTGAATCCTAGCTGGTATTCATCCTGGATGCATATTGTAAAGAAATAGGATATATCATGGTCAATATTATATCTAGATAGATGAAATTTTAATGACATGGAAGGCAAAACCCATTTCTTATATGATGCTTGTTCCATTTTTTTATTTAACAAAAACTATATTTTTCATGCAATGTGTCAAAAAAAATGTTATCAGAATCCTAGTGTATGGATATGTCGGCCACCGACACCATCACTGGAGTCCCCCACCTAAAATACGAACTCATAACACTTGATTTTTTTCAAAAAAACTATATCATATTCACTTAGTCCTATGTTAGAACTGACCACCTGTGATACCACTATGTCATGACCTGTACCAATTTGGCCCTTGCAGCAACTCCCCATGATGGCTCTAACAAGACAATGGATGGTGACTAGCACTGAGTAGGAATATCACTAACATGAGATGAATTTCCTAGGAACCTATACACAAGAAAACATATCCAATACCATATATGATGAAAATTAAAAAAATACTAAGCAACAAAATGCATCCATTAAACTAAACCCAACTAACATAGTACAATGAAATGTAAGTGCATAAAGTAAACTAGGCGAGAATAAAATCCCACAAAAATGAAGAGTCCATAAAGTTTGACCTATATGAAAAATATGGTATGAGGACTGATTCCCATAGATGAATGAACACCTTGGAAAACAATGTATTTAGAAAGCTCGGTGTAGTCCTGTTCCACCTTAGACTCCTTCAAAAGCCCACTTGTCTAAATACGACATGACCCATACGGTAAAAGAACGAGAATGATTGGGTTTAATAATACTCGTTAGGGGAAACCAAAATCCACAAATCAATTCATATATTAATGGTATATTAATATCTAGTATTTATATTTCTACTAAAAATATAGAAAGAGAAACACATCCAGGTTTACTCGAAAACAAGTCTCCTATCCTAGAGACATGTCACACGACCACATACCCACACGTAGGATTCAGATTGATGTTTCCATAATGCACCCATTTAGGATCACTCACTCCATGATTCTGATATATGTTGATGAAATCTATCCAAGTAATACTATTCATCTGGAAAAACCGTGAGAGAGATTAATCCAATGATAGATCTACAGAGATCACAAATACACTCATTCAGGAAGAACACATTTAGATGTGGGAAAAGATCATGATACATGGATGAGGATTTCTTATAGGGCTTTGTAAGATACTGTGAATCGTCAAGATTCTTCTTCTAAGTGGAGGATCATAATCCTATATGGTTGGTCACAACTATACCCTACACTACCTATGTTCATGAATGGATTGATGATCTCGCTCAAGGACTCTCGGAGGGAAACCTGACTCCATGTCGGAAAGTACTGCCGATTGGATCATACTCCTTTCGATTAAAAAGATACATATACATTAGGGTAACAATCCAAGGGGTACTAACCCAAATGATACCTTTCCTTGAAAGGATGGAAATGAGGTTAAATCCATTTACGGAGAAGTACATGTCGTGTATAAGGGTCCCACGATGTGCCCTCTAGCCCTAGGTACTACCCATGTACAATGCCATGTGTTTTAAGGCTTGTCATATAGAAGAAGCTATACACGACATGTAATATAACAACATTCTATGTTCCACTATCTAGGGATGATTCCATGTACTCTGTATTTGTAGCCGCACACCACATCAACCCATGTTTACCAGACCCTATAAGAATATATAGGGTAGTCCATGAATCCAGCCTTTTATGGCTGTGTGGTGGAGTACATTCCCTATAGTCCATCGTGTGTCCTTATATCTTCTTAGATAAATTTTGAGTCTTAGTAAGGTCTCACAATCTACGTGAGAAAGGTCACATGCCATGTATATTATTCATATCGCCTAAAACTATAGTCATCGGTGGGTGGGACCGACATTCCATGTCCTCTAGGAGAACGCCGATTTCTTCACGTTGTGCAATGTAGAATCGCTAACTGCCACCATGACGATCCCACACTACATGTTCATTAGATAACACAATGTGTTCTTTAGAAAATTCTATAACGTGATTTTCTTCATCCTGCGCTTCAGGTGATGATCCAAAAATATATCTATCCATCTGATCGCCATCAAACTAAATGTTTTAAGTCCCTACCACACCACAAAGCCACATATATTGGTTTTTAACTTCCGATCTATGCCGAAAACACATAACAATCCACCATCGTGAATATCGCTCGAAGAAATATCACCCTTGATCCAAGATGATTTATTATCTGCCATCATTTTCGCACCTCCAAAAGGTCATCTCAATTTTGGATCGCAAATTTGGGACCATTGCCCTATGAAACATATGTCCAACAATAACATACTCATAACCCTACATAGAACGCAAATAATGAAGAGTTAAAAGGGGAGTAGAAATCAAAGAGAAATTCAAGGAATGATCCTCTGTCGTTATTAACAAGGATGATCTACTCCAATTATTAGGATCAAACGGGGAAAATAAAAAATGAATTATGTCTATCATTGGTTCATTTCCCACAATAATTTGACAAAACCCTCCGCCCAGAACGCACCATCTGCGGGGTCAACCCATTTTTGGGTTGGTCCATGATCACCATTTAATCCAAAATGGGGAAAATAAGAATTCAAATAAGAACCCCTACCTTGATTTTTGACAATTTGTAATAGAGGTCATCGTTATGAATTCGATCTCACTGTGGGTTGATCCTCAAGTTTCTCATTTTTTGTCCTTCATAAGAAATCCCATATGTTTTTCTCCTCTTAAAATCTCCAAAAGATTTTAGGGATTTATACAAGGTTATGAGCCTACCCCAAGACTCTTTCACTCATAAAATAATTACATTTTTCTTTATTATGGAAACTTTTAAAATAAAATCATTTATTAATTTATTTTATTTCCTTTAAAACTACCAAAAACGTTATTTTGAATATGACCGACACCATTCGATGTCCGACCCCAGAAAAGGTATAGTTTTTTTTCTTAAGGGAATGGAATCTTCATAATTCTAATTCTGGAACCTATTTATATGTTATTAATCATTTTCAGGAAAATTTCTCACTCATGCTATTAAGAGTTTTATATATTTCAAATATTTATTTCAGGCACTCTAGGCCACATAATCTCACTCTATCAGAAATCATGGTCTCTAAATAATTCCATATAATATTTAAAAGTAATAGATGGAAATTTCAAGACATTAAATCATTGTTTTAATATGTCCATCCAATGTTTTCACCAAAAGTGGTTTGTTACATTCATTTGGATCTACTTCAAATTTAAATGAAAATATCATTAAAATGAAATAATATAATGATCATATGATAAATAGGGTATTTTAATAATTAAAATGCATAATAAAAATATATTTAACTACTTCATTTGATGGATCAACATCAATTTTTGTAATATAAAATGACCACACTACCCACTATATTTATGATCATGGTGATTAAATCCTATAGAGCTATCTTCATAACTGCATTAGCTCAATGGACTAACTCATTGAAACTAAAACATCTTACCATTGCTTGGTTATCAGTTACACAATTAGTTGATTCCTCAGGAACCATTTCTGTTCATTCAGGTTTAATGAGGTGAATCATTCTAGATCGTTTACACTTCACGGACATCATAGTACAATCTCCAAGGTGTTTTTTAACCAAACATTCCACATAATGAAAACATTAATTTTTTACATCCAAATACCATTGATGTATTTTTAACCATCTCCTTATACCTTAAAAAATATATAAATTCATAATGATGGGGAACATAGGAGTTCTAAAACAATATATCAACCATATCATCACAATAGAAAACTATTTCTAAGATTTTAAATTATCCTGAGGAACATTTTCATAAAGGATTTTTCTCATTCATATTTAAATCACATAAATATTTATATTGGTTAGTCAAATTACGCTTGTCACATACAAATTAAATCAATTGAAGTTGGATATATATTAAACCATATAATATATACATTTTTTTTACTAAATTCAACATTTTTTCATTTCATATTTGAATATACGAAGGGAAATATTTCTCACGAAATAGATCCATAAATACATCTCATTCCACGTAATCATGATCAAAATTCATTATATAATTCTTATACAAATAATTTCATCAATCAGATTCACTTTCTAAATTATTGAAGAAATCAGTTTTCTTTTTTTGTTCTAAAATACCCATGACACTAGATATGCTATCTATAGAATTTATCAATCATTTTTATATCATTGGTTTAGATGATCCAATGAAACACATGCATGTTTCGACAATAAATTCTATATAAATGATAAAATATGTCATAGTAGATCGAGTTCCACTATAGAAATGTTACAACAACCATTTATTTCTTGTGTCAGCAATTTATTCCTTTGAAAAACTATTCTATTATGATTCCAACTATCTCATGATGAATATTTTTAAGGATATCATCCTATAGGTGGATTCCCAATATAACATAAATGTTTACTCTATTGGAAACCAATCTAAATAATCCTTTTGTATTCAATTAAACATGGATAACATCAAATTTTTTTAACATTTTAACCTGGCTATATTAGAAAAAAAATAAAATTTAATTCTATTATAATTATCCAAAACAATCAATTTTTCTAAAATAACTATTGATAACAACTGTAAGAACTCGGTATTAAACATCACATAATCATTGTTTTATTCAAAAAAAATTAAATTTTTTCACATCGGTTATCTTTTCAAGTGTGGAGTTTTATGTAATTAGTTTACAAAAGATAATAAAATACATATAATATATTATATACATATCTGATTAGTTTAAATTTTTCATATCACATTACACATATTAAAACAAAAAAATATTTTTTTTATAAAAATTATTCCCGAGTTTCTAAATGAAGTCTTTCAATCTGTTACCCATAATTAAATCATGTGTAAAAACATAAAAAATTGTTGGGTGAAAAGAAAACCATTATTGAGGGATACATAATGTAGAAAAACCATTTTCCGTTGAAAAATATTTAAACTGATGAAAAACCCATTCATAAAAACCCAAAATTTAACCATAAAGTGAAATATCATTCCTTTAAAAAGTCTATTTATTTTACCATTTAGAAAAAATCATTTCCATGAAAACTAATTTTGATGCCTAGAAAATCCATGTTAGTACCTCGAGACATCATGTCAAAAAACCCATAAATAATGAATACATAAACTTTAAAAAATTGAATAACCATAGTTTTGATCATTAATATAATTATACAAAGAACATTATCATTACCCATTGAATTAGGGTGCTATCTGAAATCACCTATTGTTTTCTCTATAACAGGCTCACATGATTCTATATTAGAGGAACCATTATATATAATTTATAGTAACCAATAGATTAATAAAACATCTGAATATTTCATATACTATTTTAAAATAATTTTTTAATTAATTTTAGATATCAATTTAATTATTTATTTCAAAAAGTCCATTTTTAATAAACTTTAAAAAATGTTATACAAAATAACCAAAAAATGGAAATAAGGATAATTATTTAAAAAAATATATAAAAATGGAATATGTAATAAAATAAATTCCTGCCTACATGAATGTTTTCTAATACCATACATTAAAATTTTAATATATTATGTTTCATTTGACTAAATGATCTGTTTGGGACTCATTAAAAGATTCATTTTGAAACCCTTTAGAATTATTTAAAAGAGATATAAAATTTATTTATATATATTTTAGGTCTATATATAAATGTTAAGAAATCATTTTGGAACACCGGAATGGAAGAAAAAGAGAGTTCTATGGGAATCATTAAGAGAAATTTATTTTTTTGAAAAAATTACGTTATTGCTTTGGAAATAGTCAAATAATTATCCCCACGAAATATTAACATTTAACATAAAATTACTAATAACTATAGTAGATAAATTTTTGTATAACATGTCAATGTGGATTTATATATAGCTATCTAAATAGTAAAGCTTCATTTCATTCAAAAGTGGCTCAATGAATGGAAATTAAGATGATGTCACATACCTTGAGTCTGAATTTTGAAATGTATCTTTATCATCCTTAATAAAAACATATGATAATTATATATATTATGTGTAACCTTTTTAAATTCTATAATTTCATTATTTTACCTTATTCCCATGTTATATAATATTACATAATAAAAACATATTTACATCTGATTTTTTTCCCATATATGGATTCATTTTGAGAAACATCTTTTATATATGAACAATGGTCAAACTGTCCATTTATTAACCATTTATAGAATTATAATACTTAATTTATTTTTTTATTCATAAATAAATTATACTTTTTAATCTTATTATTAATTAGGTTTATGAAAAATGAAATAACATTATGATCTTGTAGATTTTAGGATTTATGTACGCATGAGTAATGTTTCCATTATTCCAATGATCATTATGGACGAATAGTCAGAAACAATTATCTATTTATAATTATAATTATATCATAATTTCTATATTATTAAATAAAAAATCATATATATATTATTCTTGTGGTATGGTAATGAAAAACAACAATCACGTCTCTTTCATGACGAGGTAGTCTAGATGTCAACAAACGACCTTAAAACATTTTTAGTGTGTGATAAGGTAAAATGAAAATGAAATATGTGATTTTTAGATAGATATTAATTTCATTAATGTCTGAATTATTTCATGTATATTTAATATATTCCTTAAATAACCCCTTATTTTCATATATGTAATATGTTGGTAAAGAACACTTCTCATATCATTATGATGCACTAGTCCATTGTTCACAAAACTATAGTTATCTTATCCCCTATGCCATGGAATGAAAAATGTTTCTATATCATATATTGGAAATATATATATAATTAATTTTTAAAAATGAAAAATACTACTTATATTATTATTTCCATCATCATACTTATCCTTGAGATGTGGTGATGGAAAAATGAATAACATCATTTCGTGAGGCAGTAGTCCAATGTTCACTTAATTGGGGATTTTGTAACACATTTGATGGAAATATGTATTGGTATAGGTAAATGACTTAAAAATTTACTATATTAATTTATATTATTGTATTATATAAACAGTGTATAAGAAAATTGAAGGGGTGTAGGGGGAAATAAATAAAAACACTCATTGATGAACTTTCCTACTTCTATAGCTATCTTCTTTTTTCAATAGAAGCCTACCGTGTTTGAATTTTTTCACAATGTAAGTATTATAGTATGTGGTGAGCTATTATAATAAATTATTGTACCACCATTTGAGTGTACCAAATGGATTGATATGTGTTAGGAGAGGAGGAGAGGGGTGACATTCTTTAGGGTAATTTAGTAGAAAACTTAATTTATTGAAATAAAGAATTCCACCTTCGATTTCCCCATATCATGTGCATTAAATAATTAATAATACTATATACTATATGTTATATGTTTTAGATATGTATTTAAAAAGGGTTATTGACATGTTTCAATGTCACTAATATCCCTACATTTATATTATAGTCTCTTGGTAAACACATATTAACATTATTCTCGATGAATAATTCGAATTGTTTTTAGTAATCACTATTGTTATTAAATATGTCAATAATTTTATACATTAAAATTAATTCTTAGTAATAATAATGATTTAATTATTAAATAATATATTTATATATGATTCAAATTTTATTTCACTATTAATTCCATATTCCTGGTGAGACAATACGTTTTAATAAGATTTTTTATTTGAAAATTGTTAAAATATATTGACATTGTCACTAATAATAATAATTTTATGGAACTAAAATATTATTTAATTAAATATATTTACAAAAATTTCATTTAAATCATTCCCAATTAAATTTTATTTTATTTAATTAGAAATGTAAAACATTATGAATTTTAAAATTATTTTTTGAAAAACCCATTTTATAAATAAAAGTTTTAACAATTTGATTTTAATTTTGATTCAAAAGTAAATATATCAGTTAAATATATCATTATTAATCAAAATTTAAAATTAAAACCCATTAAAAATATATTAGGACTCTTTAAATTCAGAATTTATTAACAGGAAAAATGTATTTTAAAAATCATCTTTTTTCACTTTTCTCAAAAAAAAATCCATATTTAAGAATATTTCCAAAATATCACCCAATGTAATTTTTTATATTATAATTCAAAAAATTATATTCATCTTATGAAAAATAAAATTAAAAAATTTAGTATACATTCCTTTAAAAACATATAATAAATGTTTTTATTAATATAATTTCATTTTTACTACAATTTTATTTATATTTTTTTAAATAATAAAATTTTCAAATTCATGTTATTAAATGTGAATTTTTTTTACTCATTCATTACATTTGTTTTTAAATAAGATTTTGGGATTGGTCCCTGAATATATATATTAAATCTATAAGAGATTCCCATAATATGACATAATTCCCCCAAACAAGCTCTTAATGAGACCGACATCCCATCCTCACAAGAAAAAGGCATCCCTAAACAACATTACTGTGAAATCATAATGATTGTCTACCATAATTATTAATATTCATAGACCATTTTAGTGACATAAATCTATAAGAGTTATTTTGATATAATATAGTAAAAAATATGGGAATATGTTTTTAACTACACCCAATCGACAACTATATTACATCAAGAGTTAATTATTCGTGAACCAAAATGGTGAATCTGATCATATTCATTTAACTATAAAATATCACAATTATGAAAGGAATACTTTTATTTCCCCGAACTAAGAAATAAATTTATCACCCATTACCACTTATATATGATTCTACTTGGATAACACGTTTTATTTCACCATTGGAATTTTTATACTCCATAAAAAATAGAATCACCAAATGTAACAATGAATTCCATGATCATTGAAAATCAAGGAAATACTAATAGAACAACACATGTTATTGATCACATAGATCTAATACACTGATCATAAACATCAAATTTTGATGAAAACATTTCCTTCAGGCCCTGGTGTACAGTATCTCTAACCCAAAAACTATCACTCATGTTGTAAAATATGCTCATGTGGGAGTACCATATTAGTGGATACATCAACACATTGGTGGTGTCTCATAAAATCCTCATAAGTATATAGAACCGAATACCATATTCCTAATGAAAAGATAATGAGAATTATGTTTCATATATTCCAACATAATACAATTTTGGGTTGTTATCATTATATCTCAACTTCACATAATTTCAATATCCCACATATTTTCATCATGTATATTTTCTTATTGTATAAAAAATTCATACAATGATTTCATGAATAAACTCTAGTCATAATCATTGAAACATGACCTAAATTACATAGTAAACTACTCAGAATGCCTTTTGTAGCCTAGTCATCTAATATAGTGATTCCAAAAGAAGACACAAAGTTGAATATTTAAATAATAATACTACAGTTATGTCCTATATCAATACTTATTTGAATTTATCTTATAATCATAAAAATATCCCAAAAGTGACCTAGAATCAATAAAAAATTTAGCACTATCTCGATGACATTGAATACATAAATTGGTGTTGTTCCGAAATATATTATACCATGCACCGACCCACCAAAGGCCTTTGGGCCACATAGACCATGGAGTAGCCCAGTTCACACTGAAAAGGCCCCAGAAGAGGATCAGAGAATTAAGAGTAGCATCCACCAGATGCTGAGCTAAATAGATTTGAATAATGAGAGGGCATGGCAGCCTCTATCGAGACCAGGCATCATGAAGCTTTGTTCTGGGCAATTCTCGTCGATCAGAAATGAAAGGTGTGGAGCTAGGTGATCAATGACGTAGAATTTGGGGAGGGGCAGTTCAAGCGGTCTGGGCCCACAGGTCATGTATTTGTTATGGTATGACTTTGGGCCTTCAGTTCATTGTTTTCAAGTCAGTCTTGCCCTGTTCCTGGGGCCTATTGGTCATGTACAGGTTCCCCTTCAACCCTTAAAAGTGGGATTGTCCATAATAAAATAAAAAAGAAGGCCTTCGAGCCATTCGGGGAAGGATTAGTAATACCTTTCAGGAATCTACTAATGGAATTATTATCCATAATGAGTCTTAAATAAAAAATATCAATGATGAATGTTCTCAATAAAAATAAAAGATTAATTCTAGGGGTTCCATAATGAGAATAATATTATCACATTCGCACCTAGTCATTGATAATGTAATGGGTTTCCTCATTAATTATCCTAGTCAACCCCTTAGGGGTGGTATTGTAATTCTAGGTATGAACAAATGGCTCATCCCCCAAAAATAATGATGATTTTTAGGGAAAAAGTATTGTAATGATTCTATATTTCCATCATTGACATGATATATGAGTACTCTCCTATAGAGGTCCCCATTTCCAGGAATTTCTCCATCCCACATGGATGATCTAATTTTTATATTTCTCCCCACCATATTATATAAAATTAATAAAATGATCCACCTCACCCCTAACTATATGGATGAGATAAATCACATATATTGAAGACCCACATCACACAAGTATAATGTTATTTAAATATTTTACATGTCCTAATTGGGGGCACTCCCA
The DNA here is from genome assembly GCA_963277665.1 of Viscum album. Taxonomy (NCBI): domain Eukaryota; kingdom Viridiplantae; phylum Streptophyta; class Magnoliopsida; order Santalales; family Viscaceae; genus Viscum; species Viscum album. The sequence continues at coordinate 438,146,919 of OY728161.1, forward strand.
AATCCTTCCAAATAGAATAGTTTCTATAGGGTCTCTAGGAGATTCATATTCCTCTATTCAATGTGATGAATCATTATTATATTGGACATAATGCTTTGGTACTAGACCATAAATTGATAATGTACATGGATTTGGGTCATATACATGAAATTACTCTCTATCACCATGTTAATAGTGGTATAGGTGGAACACATGGGAAACAATGTGGTCGTTCATATATTGATGACAGAAAAGGAAAGATAATTTCATTCTAGCTAAAACATTTATCCACATATTCAGTGTATACTATAGTGAACGAATTGATCGAAATAACAATAATTAGAAAATAGAATGAGGTGTAGATGAGAGGTCTTGTAATTTATTTCTCTTAATATATATATTTTGTAAATAAAAATGAGATTTTATTTAACAATAATTATATGGTTCAAAAGTAGACATATGAGGGGATTCTGTTAACAACTAACACACCACTATAGAAATGTGGTTATTTTTAACACAACACAATTTTTTTTAATAAAATATGGCCCAAAAATCTCTTCTTGATAGATTACCATCTCCCAATAATATGATAAACATGTTTTATTCCATTAATACTATGAATATGGATACATAAATTAATTTTTCCTAATATGGTTATTGTATACATCTTCTAATGAACAACTGAACAACCATTTAATAAAGGAAACTATACCCCAATTATTCGCATTTACAGTGGTTCATAGAGATTATCATTTAAGGAAGAATTTTATTAAAGTACTATCTTGAAAAAAATGTTTATTAAGAGATAATAGATTTAAGGAAGCCAAAATTTCATGAAACATGTAGACATGTCATCATAGAGTCATCATAAAATCCTCCATACTATTATGATATGAAAATAAAAACCATTTCTTCATGATATTAAACTACATGGGAAACTTCCTCAACATATTATGTTAAAATACATTGAATATATCATTACCACATGATTATAAAATGAATATAATATGTTCTTTATCATGAAATCGATCTACACAGTAGTTGTTCATAACCCAAATGATTAAATGTCATGAAACATGTACTTTCAACATGATGATAAATTATGTGAAATATGAGGTCCCCTTTAAATTAAAATAATCAGGATGAGAGTAATGTCCATACCACATGATATCTTTCTACATTTAATACATCCTTACAATAGGATGTTAAAATACATAGGGAATTCAATTACCACATGTTTCTAAACATCCGATAACTAATCCTAGACATAAAATGTTAAACATTAAAATATCTAATATTCTCTCTTCATGATTATAAGCTACATATATATCCACATCATAAGACTGTAAATTTATCAACATGTGTTTACCTTGTGGGACAGGCCTCCCCATTCACATATACTCATGATATTTAGAAATGTTTTTGTTGTATGTGTTAATGTTCCCATATTATGTTTTTTATTAAATGATTCATACTTTGGGAAAATATATTTCCAAATTATCCATGAAATGAAATATATTTGATATTATGTTTTCATTCATCTCCATCCTTGATACCACTTCAACAACAATTCACTGTGCATGATCAAGATATTTGTATAATATAAAACCCCAAAATCAATATGTGAGATTCATATAACATAAAAGACTATATATAAGAATTATGTCTTTCTTGATTCCCAAAACATGGGATATGTAATAAAACATGGATCTTAATTTTCTCCCCATCAATGAATTTTGATATTGTCAAGCCACGAGAGTCAAATAGAAGATGTGATTATTATTCAAATAAAAATATTTATTCCCAATACATGATCCATGTCATGAAAAATAATGAAAATAAATAAACTTCCCATCCATCAATTTTTTTTTACCTGGGGAATGCCACAATATAGATTATAGAACCTATAATGGAAAAATGAATACATAGATTCTGATTCCTTTTATTTAAACTAAAGAACAACCTAATCCATTTCATATGACCATTAACTATAGGACACCCAAATCAAAATCACATATAGATAAGCTACAAGAAAACAACCATTTAAGACAACAATAAACTAGACACCGTCATCTGGGTCACAATTTTTAAAATTTCACAAAATATGGTACACATTGATGGAAATTAAACTGTATAATTTGAGCCACGCTACGGGACCTAAAAAATACATTCGATCTAAATACCATGATTAAAAATTCCTTCTATACATATATTAAATAGATACATATGTGGAAATTTTTTTCAATGGAAAATGTGTAGCATGATTCTTATTTATTTAAGATATAAAAAGGAAATATGTATCATTTACACTACTCAAATCCATGGATTTAGAAGATAATATATATGGGGATTCTCTCTCTCTGGAGGCAAACAATTTAATATAACCTGTCCTTGTCATTATGAATGACTGATAAGTTAGTTATAAAAGCATCATCCCAATTATTATGTGCATGGAACAATTGATTAATGAGATATCCTAACCACATAAAGTGAAACATTATGATAACCATCACTACCACAAATTTCAAATCTATTACATTTGATTATATCCTACTTGACTCTAAAATAATCAAAATGTACCTCTCATTGTATCTTTTTTTCCTCTATATGATTTTAATATCCATAGATAATTTATTTATTTATTGTATTCCTTTTAATGTTAGCATCTGTTCCACATTCTCATTTTGCATGATTCATATATGACGTAGAACTGTTCTATATTATCTCTATATGTTGCCTAATTATAGGAATTACATGACATATAGTGACCCTCATATCTCTTAATCTTTTTTCCATCCATAATTAATAGTGAAATTAAAATTTAACATTCTATGTATATGAGTCATTAATTATAGGGATATAATATTTAGGAACTATAGTTTTCATTATTATTGACATGACTGGATACATATTGGTTCTTGGTTAAAATATTATGGGCCCCTCATAATAATATTTATGATCAGAACCATCAATACTGCATGTTACATGTCAAATTTTGTCATCATTTTTTACCCACAATACGATCAAAATTTCCCCACCTATGAAAGCATCTCCAATAATTAGATACATATTCTTAAACAATATCATTAAATGCTAGATATTATTATCCTAAAACGTAATGGATGTTTTTTCATTCATGTAATCAATTCAAAAAAGAATTATAATCAATAAATATAATTTTAGGAGACATTCCCACAACGATTTTTTGTTGTAATTATTCCTAACCACTACGGATACAGAAGGTCTCCTAAGGTCCATAATCCAAAACCCATAACTGGATTTCTACGAAGTAATACAACCTGCCATATTCCCAAACCTAATTTCTTCTGAAGTCAAAATTTTCATGAACTATGTATGACTTGAATTTTTTTTTCAAATGTATGAAGGTATTCCCAATTTCACATTCTAGGACCATCGTCATTTTATAAAAATAGCAGTTCCCATTTCTAGTTATAATATTTGTAGGAAAATTTAATGTGTCTTGTATCAATGTATATAATCATTATAAGAATAAATGATTATGATTGACCTTTCACCTTGTTGTATTATCCATCCTCTCTACATTAATGGGTCATTACTCATGTTGAAACCCATTTTCAAATCCATTGATCCATAAATAGATCTATGTAGATGTTATTTTTCTTCTTGAAAACATATATATTGACACCAATATATATAGTATGTGTCTAGTTGCATAGATCACTAATCACCTAGTGTGAAGACCCTGAAATTTCAAGGAAAATTTTTTCTTCATTTTCTTTGGAATTTTACAAGAACGCAGTTTCTGACGGCGCCTGATTCTGAGGCCCGGTGTGCCCGGAATTAATTTCCGAATTTTGGCTCGGGTACGTTCAGTGAACGAGCGAGCGAGAATTTCTATGTTTTGAACCGATGCTCAGAATTGAAATCTGATTGCACCAATGAACTCGAAACACCGGTAATCGGTTAAGAGAACTTTTACCGTAGTTGCGTTTGTGCGGGAGGAGAAGTTAATTTTTGGGGTTTAATTAAAAAAGTGAATAAAATTGTTAAATCAAATTTTAACAATGTTAAGTGGTTAACTTCTCCCATGGGAAGTTGGTGGTGGGCCCACATCCATCCAACTTCCCATGTGTGGATATTTGAAAGGGTGGGGCCCACACGAACCCCCCCCCCCCCCCCACATTTTCAAATTCCTTAAACTCCCTAACCCTGTTAACCCCTCACATTCCAACTCCCCATTAACTCACATTCATTAATATTTGACAACATGATTAATTAATGAGGTCAGTTAAGTATGGTTTATTTGAATTTAAATCTTTTGAAATTCTTTCCAACAATTTGCAATTAATTAATTAAACCAACTAAGTTAATTATTTTGAGTGTTTTAATTCTTTTGAATTCATTTTTCCAACATTAAAAAGAGAGATTATATTCTTCTTTTTGGGTTGGCATAAACCATGTGGGGAGAACTAAGGAGAGGAGAAGAACTCTTGGAAGATCACCAACCTCTCGAGGAAAAACGTTCCACTTTTCCGAAGAACGTGAAGCAACACCTCCAACCATCTTCAACCGGAGTAAGGAAGGGAAGCACCGCCGCCTACTAAGTATACAGAGGGTGACGTCTCGGCTCGACTTCACCGAGCTCTTCTCCCACCAACCTAGACGGAACGACGCCCGACCTCCGCAACGCTTGTCTTCCGCGGGTCGTTGAAGAACTTCGTTCTTGAAGCTGAGTTAGGGGAATTTATTTTGGAATTCTCTTTTCTTTTGAGAAAAAAACGACAAGTGCGGACCAACCAATACCGGGTTGATCCTCGGATTGTCCGATCAAGCGGTTGATGATTGAGGGTTTTTATTTATTTAATTGTTCGTGAATACAAACTTGGTGATGATCATGGATTAAAACCTTTTTTGTTATCGAATAACGCGAGGGGGTCGGACCGCACAAACACGGCCGACCCTCCTCCTTTGTTTTTCGTGATGGTTTCTTGAGGATGATATGAGAAAACGTGGTTCCGTCGCACCACGCGATTTATTGCGGATGATACGCGCGGCGCCGTCGCGCCGCGCCATGGAAAGAAATCCAAGAACGCGACGCCGTCACGTCGCCTCGAAGAAAGTCAAAGGCGCCGCGACCGGAGCGGGGGCCGCGGCGGAGGGAAGCGATGTCGTCGCATCGCGCCGAACGGCATAGTCCGCGGCCGGTTCCGGGCCGCGGCGGAGCAAGATGACCAGCGGCCGGCACCGGGCCACCGATGTTGTCGAAGGAAGGACCGGTCGTCGCCGGTCCTTGCTGGTGAAACCGGCCGGCCAGTGCGGGCCGACCGGGCAGTGGAGACCGGGGGAATTAATTTCCCCCGGCTGGGTCTAAAAAGCGGCCCCAATTAAGGGGTCGCGGTTCTCAATGGGGGGGGGGACTTTGCCCCCAGCGTGCGGCACCCAAACGACGCCCAGGCCGCGCCGCCGTGCCGGTCCGTGCCGCTGTGCCGGTCCGCGCCGCCGGCCGGGCCGGGTCGTCGGGCTGGGTCGCCGCCCGGGCCGGGTCGACCCGGTTCGGCCGACCCGGGGGGGGGGGGGGGGGGGTCGGGTCGGGTCGGCCCGGGCCCAGACCCCCAGTTTCGGACCACTTTTGGTCAAATGCCCGTATCTTGGGCTACGGGACTCCAAACGACTCGCCGTCAGCGGCAACGCGATTCTTGGATCGAGACGGTCGTTTCTGTATACTATACTCAAGGTGCACCTTTCTTTTCGGGAGCCTACGTGGTTAAAATGTAAAGACCCGTAAAATTCAAGGAAATTTTTTTCTTAATTTTCTTTGGAATTTTACAAGAGCGCGGTTTCTGACGGCAACTGATTCCGAGGCCCGGAGTGCCCGGAATCAATTTCCGAAGTTTGGCTCAGGTACGTTCATTGAACGAACGAGCGGGAATTCCTAACTTTTGATCCGGTGCTTGGAATTGAAATCCGAGGGCACCGATGAACTCGCAGCACCGATATTCGCTTAAGGAGACCTTTTCGGGAGTTGCGTTTGTTGTGGGTTGAAAGTTAGTTTTGGGGTTTTTAGTTTGAGTTAAATAAAATTGTGTAGAAAAATTTTATTATAACTTGTTAAAACCTATCAAAGGAGGTTGGAAGTGGGACCCACACCCACTTAACCTCCCTTGGGAGGATTAAGTGTGGTGGGGCCCACACGAACCCCTAATCCTTTCAAATTCTCTCAACTTGCTTAACCCCTAATTAAATGACTTAAGTTACTTATTTAATTATGGGAGTTAAACCTTTTGAATTTCAAACTTTTGAAATTCTAATGTGTTTTGTGATAATAAAATAAGATTTTGTCTTATTTTATTTTGGGTTATTTGTTTGTCTTCTTGAGAGGTGGAGAGCTCTTCTTCTTCTTCAACTCTGACGAGGAACTCGAAGAACGTTCATCTTGACGAAGAACGTTCAAGCTCCGACGAAGAACGCCGCACCTCCATTCTCCGTTTACCGTGTCAATGAAGGGGACGCCACTTCTTCCTCGGACAACCTTCGTCAGCGTACAAGTTTCGCCAACGACGTGTCTCTTCGAACGCATCCCTTCGTCATCGGATTTGACGAACGACTACCACGACGCCCGACCTCCGCGACGTCGTCTTCCGCGGATCGTTCACAATCTTCGAACCTTATACCCGAGGTAGGGGTTGTCGATTTTTCTTTTTGGTTTCCTTATTTTTTATTCTTGATCGTGATTTTAGCAAGACTAACGTGAGGCTTGAATTATTTTAAGTTGCGTTAATTTTTTTTTTAACGTGAGGGGGCCGGACCGCACGAACACGGCCGAACCCCCCCCCCCCCTCCATCATTCTTGTTGATTCTTGCGGGTGGAAGCAAGTGGCGTGGTGCCGTCGCACCACGCGGATGATCGTGCAAATATTTTACGCGGCGCCGTCGCGCCACGCCGAGGAAGAATCTTCAAGAACGCGACGTCGTCGCGCCGCGTTGAATGGAATCAAGGCACGGCGAAGGGGCGCGGTGCCATCGCACCGCGCCGGTTGACGAACACCGCGGCCGGTTCCGGGCGGCGGCGGGACGAGGAGACCGCGGCCGGTTCGGGGCCGCGGCGGGAAGAGAAGACCTGCGGCCGGGCCGCCGGCGTCGGAAGCCGAAGGGGGGACCGGAATTTCCGGTCCCGTTGGAGAAAACCGGCCGGCCAGCTGGCCGGCCGGAAGGCATTAAACCGGGGGAATTAATCCCCCGGCCAGCATGTAAAACCCTCCTCTTTAAGAGGGGGGGGGGGTTCCAAAAAAAGGGGGGCAGCGGCCCCCCGGTTCCTTTAAATTAAAACGGCCCCCACGTGGGGGCCGTTTGTTGCAAAGGCGCGGCACAAAGGCCGCGCCGCTCCAAGAAAGCGGGGGGCTTGCCCCCCACCCCCCCCCCCCCCCCCCCCGCGTGCCGCCCTCATGCGGCGCCAGGCGCCAGCCTCCGCGGCCCGCCGCCGCGGTGCCGCCGCACCGCCCCAGGGGGGGGGGGGGTCGGGCCGGGTCGGCCCGGACCCGGACCCCCCCCCCCCCCCCGTTTCGAACCAGAATCGGTTTTTGGGCCATATCTTGAGCCTCGGACCTCCGAATGACGAACCGTCAGCGGCAACGCGATCCTTGGATCGAGGCGGTCGTTTCAGTATATCGCACTCAAGGTTTCGGTTTACTTTGAGTTCGGCCGGGTTGGTTCGTTCACGAAACCAACCGGGCCTTCGGAGCGGAAACGCTCATATCTTGAGCTACGAACGTCCGATTGACGCGTCGTCAGTCGCGTTGTGTTCCTCTTAGTGAGACGGATCTTTTGGCATACTCCGCCCGAGGTTTGGACGCAGGTGGAGTACGGTCGGGTTGGTTTTGCCTTAAAAACCAACCGGGCCCCGAAGACGAAAATGCCAATAACTCTCAGACCGAGCGTCCGATCAACGCGCCGTCTGTTGCGTTGAGTTCCTGTTGACGATACGGAACATTTGGATACATCAACTCTAGTCTTCGTGACAGTTGATGTATCAGCCTCTCGGCTCGTGGAGCGGACCCTCCGAACGAGCTTGCTGTGTGCGGGAACCCTAGTGCTGGCTGCGACTGCTACAACTGCTACTACTGCTACGACTGCTACTGTGACTGCGACGACGACAGTACAGAGATCCTGTGTGGATTCGACGACGACAGTACAGAGATCCTGTGTGGATTCGACGACGACGACTACAGCACTCAGCGATCCTACGTGGATCAGTGCTACAGGTCCTGTGTGGGCCCAATCCTGTGTGGGTCCTTGCGCTCAGCGGTTCTGTGTGAGCCAGCGCCTACAGGTCCTGTGTGGGCCCGATCCTGTGTGGGTCTTTGCGGGGGTTAGTTACCTATCGATCCTTCGTGGGTCCGACGACTTAGATGGATCAGTGATCATCTTTATCGTCCTTGAAGAAGTATACCCGTGTGAGCTGAATCCTATTGCTTTCCTGTGTGGATTGTGTTGTGCAATCCTGTGTGGATTACGTTTTTCTTTCCTGTGTGGAATACGTTTACTTTCCTGTGTGGACTGAGTTGTACTTGGGCTCGGAGGTTAGAGCGTAATTGAATTGATGACTTAGGTATATGTATGGGCATATACCTAAGCAGTGCCAGTTGTTACTTCGTGATTGTACTTTTCTTCGTGGTTTATCCTTTGTGGATTTTGAGAGACCTTCAGGGGTCTCGGGGTCCCTACTGAGTAGCTTATACTCACCCCTGCACGGGCTTTTCCCGCACTACGTTTTGTTGGTTGCAGACGACGGACAGCGTTGACCTTAGCTGAGGCTTGCAGAGCGGGACGGTACCCGGAGGTGGACCACTGGGCGGGACGTGCACGGAGCGGACGGCGGGACCCGTGGAGCAGAGGAGCTATCTGAACCCACCCTTCAGGTGGGATTTCCAGTGGACAGCTCGGTGTAGTGGCTTTTACTTTTCAGTTGCTGTTTTTCCCTTTTCGAGTTGTACTTTACTTTCAGTTTGGGTTTGTATTCCGGCCCGTTTACTTTTCCGCACTTTCAGTTGTACTCTGCCTTGTTTAGTGTTTACTTTCCGCTTGTTTACTCTGTGGTGTGTGTTTACTTTTCAAAGGCAATGCCTTCCCTTTTTACCGGGATTTACGCCTTGGTGCTAGTCGCCAGCCCCTAGCCTATGGAAGGCGGGCTTGGGGTAGTCACGGCACGGACCCCGAGGGCGGGTCGTGACAAATTGGTATCAGAGGAGTTCGGTTCTACCGCGAACTCTGATCTTTTCTATGTGAAGCAATAATGTTTAGCGTATTGAGTGTGGTTATCAGTCCAGGAAGTCCAGTGTTGGTGCGGCGGCCGACGTATCCGTACATCAGGACCCTGACTTCTGATTTCCGACTTAATGCACGAAAACATTGATTGCGTGTGAGTTTCAAAGTTTTCTTTGTGGTTACTTATATCATCTCACCAGGTATACTGTTCTGACCGTGGCGCACCTGTTTCCTTTTCAGGATGGCCCCACGACGGCAGCCAGCTAGGGTTCCGAGAGTCGAGTGTGACGACAGCCCACCGAGCGACGAGGCCTCGGTGTAGGGCCCTTTGTCAGCAGTGGCACCGGCGGTAGCTCTACCCGCCGAGCCCCCGATACTTCCAGCACCAGCCGCTGACGATGCACGTCGCCTTAGCGCACTGCATGAGTTTCAGTGCCAGCGACCACCCAGGTTTCGCGGGGAGACGGATCCCCAGGCAGCCGAGGACTGGCTGGAGGCAGTGGTACGTGTGTTTAGGCTAGTGAGGACACCAGCAGACCTCATGGTGATCATTTCTGCGAGCCTACTACACGCAGCAGCAGGACGATGGTGGAGCTTGATGCTCCAGGTGCACGATGAGGCATCTCTTCTTTGGACAGACATTGAGAGCCTCTTCCGCTCGGAGTTCGTCCCAGCCACCCTTTGTGCGGTGCGTATCCAGGAGCTTCTTCAGCTGCGGCAGGGCAACATGGTGGTCGCTCAGTACTCGGCGAGATTTACCGATCTCTCGCGCTACTCGACCGACATGGTACGGGACCCATTCTTCCAGGCTCGGACCTTCGAGCAGGGTTTGAGACACGAGATCAGGGCATCGCTGATCTCCCTCAGCATACCGACTCAGACAGGAGTAATGGAGAGGGCCCTTCTGATCGAGAGCTTCCTTGCTGAGTCTACACCAGCGCAGCGACCCACCGCAGTGCGGCACATGGCAGAGTCATCTGCAGCAGGCAGTCGACGGATGACTCAGGGGTCCAGACAGACCAGACCCTCAGGCAGACGACCTCAGGACACTGGTTCAGCAGTGCGGAGCACACAACGAGGAGCCATTCTTTCGAGAGGCATACAGTGCTACTCGTGCGGCGGGCAGGGCCACATGGCATGTGACTACCCGACCCGTCGTGCCGAGGAGCAGCGGTCGGTTGAGGGACCACCGAGGCAGAGGCAGAGGGTCGACCGTGGCGGTCTGCAGGGAGGAGGCGGACGAAGCAGAGGAGCTGGCCGAGTAGCAGGTGGTGGGCGACGCTTTGAGGCTCTGCCACCACCACCACCAGGAGGTCCACCCCGACCACAGGGAGCTGGCGAGCAGAGACAGGCACAGCTCCAGGCAGTAGAGGCCTACGACCACGGCGCACCCGAGATGATTCGAGGTACTATCTGTGTCTATTCCACCCTTGCTGCAGTTCTTATAGACACAAGAGCGAGTCACTCTTTCATAGCCGCTGCCCTTGTTCGGAGCTCGGAGATTCCGACAGAGCCGTTGGCTCGATCCTTACGGCTAGAGACTTCTACGGGAGCAGACTCGACGATTACGCACTGGTGCCGGCAGTGTGACCTTACTCTAGGAGGCGAGAGCTTCGGCTGAGATCTTATTGTAGCAGCGTCGAGGCCTTACGACGTCATCTTGGGCATGAATTGGCTATCTACGGTCCATGCGCAGATTGACTGTTTTAGGCGCAAGGTGCGATGTGTACGCACCGACGGGAGCAGGTTCACCTTCACCGGCGAGAAGGGAGCCTTAGCAGCACAGGATGGACTTCCGCGGAGGAGAGGACAGCCCATCACTCATCAGTTATCTAGCCTCATCCTTGGAGCAGTTGACGTGCGGAGTCCTGGTTTTCCTGCAGTGGTGGATCAGTTTGCGGACGTTTTTCCTGACGACGTTCCAGGGCTACCTCCTCGTAGAGAGGTAGACTTTTATATTGACTTGTACCCCGGGACAACCCCGATATCCACTCCAGCATATCGGATGGCCCCCATCGAGCTTCGAGAGCTACGGGTACAGTTGGAGGACTTGCAGGGCAAGGGGTTCATCCGACCCAGTGTTTCACCCTGGGCTTCCCCGAGGATTAATGACCTCTTTGATCAGCTCAAGGGATCACGGTGGTTCTCGAAGATAGACCTCAGGTCAGGCTATCATCAGCTCAGAGTCAGAGACGAGGATGTGCAGAAGACGACCTTCAGATGTCGGTATGGCCACTATGAGTTCTTGGTTATGCCTTTCGGTGTAACCAATGCTCCAGCAGTGTTCATGGCTCTCATGAACATGATCATTCATCCATACCTCGATCGGTTTGTCGTGGTCTTCATCGACGACATTCTGATTTACTCTACGACTGAGGAGGAGCACGCCTATCACTTGCGAGTTGTACTAGACACACTCCGAGAGCACCAGCATTATGGTAAGCTCTCGAAGTGCCAGTTCTGGATACGTGAGGTCCACTTTTTGGGACACGTTATCTCTGAGGTGGGAGTTTCAGTGGATCCCGCGAAGATTGAGGCTGTGTTAGCTTGGGATCCACCCAGGAGCGTGACTGAGGTTCGGAGTTTCTTGGGACTAGCTGGATACTATCGGAGATTCGTGCCAGATTTCTCTAGAGTTGTGGCATCACTCACAGCTTTGACGAAGAAGGGGAAACCCTTCGTATGGACAGACAGATGTCAGCAGAGCGTCCAGGAGCTGAGACAGAGATTGACCAGCGCACCTATCTTGAGGTTGCCTGAGGAGGGAGTAGGGTACGTAGTCTACTGCGATGCATCAGGGACCGGACTCGGATGTGTTCTGATGCAGGAGCGGGCAGTGATCTCCTATGGATCATGTCAGTTGAGGCCGCATGAGCAGAACTACGCTACCCATGACCTGGAGTTAGCAGCAGTGGTCTTCGCTCTGAAGACATGGCGACACTATCTGATGGGCGAGCGCTTTACAGTCTTTTCCGATCATCAGAGTCTCAGGTATATCTTCTCGCAGAAGGACCTGAACCTGAGACAGCGGCGATGGCTCGAGTTCCTCCAGGACTATGACTTTGAGATAGTCTATACTCCTGGGAAGGGGAACGTATTAGCCGACGCCCTCAGTAGGAGGACGGGCATTCAGCTACTTGAGGAGGCGACGGAGCAGCTAGCCTCTTTACAGATATCCTTCGTGGATAGAGATGGAGCAGCCTTCCTTCAGTCTCTCACAGTCACTCCTCCACTACTGCAACGAGTCAGGGAGGCAGAGCGTGGGGACTCTGACTGTGAGACACGGCGTGCACAGATATCCTCGGGACAGGCACTTGATGGTTTCTCCCTTGGAGCAGAGCACGACATCCTTTTCAGAGGACGTACCATGGTACCAGTCGCTTTGCGAGAGGAAGTGCTGAGAGAGTTTCACACTTCTCCTTTTGCGGTACATCCTGGAGTGGTGAAGATGTACCAGGACCTCAGACGACAGCACTGGTGGCCGGGCATGAAGAAGGCAGTAGCGGAGTTCGTTTCTCGATGCCTCACCTGCCAGCAGGTGAAGGTAGAGCATCAGGTACCCGCAGGCTTGGTACAGCCCTTGGAGGTTCCGGAGTGGAAGTGGGACGACATATCTATAGACTTCGTGACTGGACTTCCACGCACTTCCAGAGGTCACGACTCCATCTGGGTGATTGTTGACCGACTCACCAAGTCGGCACACTTCTTACCCATCCGAGAGCAGGGCTCAGTGGAGAGCTTGGGACATCTCTACGTTCAGGAGATTGTGCGGCTCCACGGTGTGCCATCATCTATCGTCTCCAATCGAGATGCTCGCTTTACTTCCCGGCTTTGGAAGGGGTTACAGGAGGCGTTCGGGACACAGCTACGTCTGAGCACAGCCTTTCACCCTCAGACGGATGGTCAGACGGAGAGAACCATTCAGACTCTCGAGGACATGCTCCGTGCATGTGTCCTCGACTTTGGTCGCAGCTGGGAGGACCACCTACCCTTGGTGGAGTTTGCGTACAACAACATCTACCACTCCACCATCGGGATGGCACCGTACGAGGCGTTGTACGGCCGACCTTGTAGATCTCCTTTGTGCTGGACAGACCCTGGGGAGTCAGCACTTGTGGGACAGGAGATGGTCCAGGCCACGACAGGGAAGGTCCAGGTCATCCAGGAGCGGATGAGGACAGCTCAGAGCCGGCAGAAGTCATACGCTGATTGGAGGCGAAGGCCACTAGAGTTCAAGGATGGTGACCACGTCTTTTTGTGGGTCTCACCTCGACGTGGTATTCAGAGATTTGGCTGAGGCGGCAAGTTATCTCCGCGCTTCATCGGACCCTTCCAGGTCCTCAACAGGGTTGGCGAGGTGGCTTATCGCCTGGCTCTGCCACCTCAGTTGCACCGGGTGCACGACGTCTTCCACGTGTCTCAACTGAGGAGATACGTGCACGACTCGACGCACATCATTGACCATGGGGAGCTTGACGTTGACGATGGGGCAACTTTTACGGAGGTCCCGGGGGAGATAGAGGATCGACAGTAGCGGGTCCTACGTGGGCGATCGATTCCTCTTGTGCGCATCAGATGGAAGCACATGAATCTCCAGGAGAGCACATGAGAGCGGGAGGCTCAGATGCGTGCTCAGTACCCTCATTTTTTCCCTAATTTTTGATGTATCTTTACGGGGACGTAAATCCCTGAGGTGGGAGTAATGTAAAGACCCGTAAAATTAAAGGAAATTTTTTCTTAATTTTCTTTGGAATTTTACAAGAGCGCGGTTTCTGACGGCACCTGATTCCGAGGCCCGGAGTGCCCGGAATCAATTTCCGAAGTTTGGCTCAGGTACGTTCAGTGAACGAACGAGCGGGAATTCCTAACTTTTGATCCGGTGCTCGGAATTGAAATCCGAGGGCACCGATGAACTCGCAGCACCGATATTCGCTTAAGGAGACCTTTTCGGGAGTTGCGTTTGTTGCGGGTTGAAAGTTAGTTTTGGGGTTTTTAGTTTGAGTTAAATAAAATTGTGTAGAACAATTTTATTATAACTTGTTAAAACCTATCAAAGGAGGTTGGAAGTGGGACCCACACCCACTTAACCTCCCTTTGGAGGATTAAGTGTGGTGGGGCCCACAAGAACCCCTAATCCTTTCAAATTCTCTCAACTTTCTTAACCCCTAATTAAATGACTTAAGTTACTTATTTAATTATGGGAGTTAAACCTTGTGAATTTCAAACTTTTGAAATTCTAATGTGTTTTGTGATAATAAAATAAGATGATGTCTTATTTTATTTTGGGTTATTTGTATGTCTTCTTGAGAGGTGGAGAGCTCTTCTTCTTCTTCAACTCTGACGAGGAACTCGAAGAACGTTCATCTTGACGAAGAACGTTCAAGCTCCGACGAAGAACGTCGCACCTCCATTCTTTATTTGCCGTGTCAACGAAGGGGACGCCACTTCTTCCTCGGACAACCTTCGTCGGCGTACAAGTTTCGCCAACGACGGGTCTCTTCGAACGCATCCCTTCGTCATCGGATTTGACGAACGGCTACCACGACGCCCGACCTCCGCGACATCGTCTTCCGCGGATCGTTCACAATCTTCGAACCTTATACCCGAGGTAGGGGTTGTCGATTTTTCTTTTTGGTTTCCTTATTTTTTATTCTTGATCGTGATTTTAGCAAGACTAACGTGAGGCTTGAATTATTTTAAGTTGCGTTATTTTTTTTTAACGTGAGGGGGCCGGACCGCACGAACACGGCCGAACCCCCCCCCCCCCTCCATCGTTATTGTTTATTCTTGCGGGTGGAAGCAAGTGGCGTGGTGCCGTCGCACCACGCGGATGATTGTGCAAATATTTTACGCGGCGCCGTCGCGCCACGACGAGGAAGAATCTTCAAGAACGCGACGTCGTCGCGCCGCGTTGAATGGAATCAAGGCACGGCGAAGGGGCGCGGTGCCGTCGCACCACGCCGGTTGACGAACACCGCGGCCGGTTCCGGCCCGCGGCGGGACGAGGAGACCGCGGCCGGTTCCGGGCCGCGGCGGGAAGTGAAGACCGGCGGCCGGGCCGCCGGCGTCGGAAGCCGAAGGGGGGACCGGAATTTCCGGTCCCGTTGGAGAAAACCGGCCGGCCAGCTGGCCGGCCGGAAGGCATTAAACCGGGGGAATTAATCCCCCAGCCAGCATGTAAAACCCCCCTCTTTAAGAGGGGGGGGGGGGGGTTCCAAAAAAAGGGGGGCAGCAGCCCCCCGGTTCCTTTAAATTAAACCGGCCCCCACGTGGGGGCCGTTTGTTGCAAAGGCGCGGCACAAAGGCCGCGCCGCTCCAAGAAAGCAGGGGGCTTGCCCCCCCGCGTGCCGCCCTCATGCGGCGCTAGGGGCCAGCCGCCGCGGCCCGCCGCCGCGCCGCCGTGCCTCCGCACCGCCCCAGGGGGGGGGGGGGGTCGGGGCCCCCCCCGTTTCGAACCAGAATCGGTTTTTGGGCCATATCTTGAGCCTCGGACCTCCGAATGACGAACCGTCTGCGGAAACGCGATCCTTGGATCGAGGCGGTCGTTTCGGTATATCGCACTCAAGGTTTCGGTTTACTTTGAGTTCGGCCGGGTTGGTTCGTTCACGAAACCAACCGGGCCTTCGGAGCGGAAACGCTCATATCTTGAGCTACGAACGTCCGATTGACGCGTCGTCAGTCGCGTTGTGTTCCTCTTAGTGAGACGAATCTTTTGGCATACTCCGCCCGAGGTTTGGACGCAGGTGGAGTACGGTCGGGTTGGTTTTGCCTTAAAAACCAACCGGGCCCCGGAGATGAAAATGCCAATAACTCTCAGACCGGGCGTCCGATCGACGCGCCGTCTGTTGCGTTGAGTTCCTGTTGACGATACGGAACTTTTGGATACATCAACTCTAGTCTTCATGACAGTTGATGTATCAGCCTCTCGGCTCGTGGAGCGGACCCTCCGAACGAGCTTGCTGTGTGCGGGAACCCTAGTGCTGGCTGCGACTTCTACAACTGCTACTACTGCTACGACTGCTACTGTGACTGCGACGACGACAGTACAGAGATCCTGTGTGGATTCGACGACGACAGTACAGAGATCCTGTGTGGATTCGACGACGACGACTACAGCACTCAGCGATCCTACGTGGATCAGTGCTACAGGTCCTGTGTGGGCCTGATCCTGTGTGGGTCCTTGCGCTCAGCGGTTCTGTGTGAGCCAGCGCCTACAGGTCCTGTGTGGGCCCGATCCTGTGTGGGTCTTTGCGGGGGTTAGTTACCTATCGATCCTTCGTGGGTCCGACGACTTAGATGGATCAGTGATCATCTTTATCGTCCTTGAAGAAGTATACCTGTGTGAGCTGAATCCTATTGCTTTCCTGTGTGGATTGTGTTGTGCAATCCTGTGTGGATTACGTTTTGCTTTCCTGTGTGGAATACGTTTACTTTCCAGTGTGGACTGAGTTGTACATGGGCTCGGAGGTTAGAGCGTAATTGAATTGATGACTTAGGTATATGTATGGGCATATACCTAAGCAGTGTCAGTTGTTACTTCATGATTGTACTTTTCTTCGTGGTTTATCCTTTGTGGATTTTGAGAGACCTTCAGGGGTCTCGGGGTCCCTACTGAGTAGCTTATACTCACCCCTGCACGGGCTTTGCCCGCACTACGTTGTGTTGGTTGCAGACGACGGACAGCGTTGACCTTAGCTGAGGCTTGCAGAGCGGGTCGGTACCCGGAGGTGGACCACTGGGCGGGACGTGCACGGAGCGGACGGCGGGACCCGTGGAGCAGAGGAGCTATCTGTACCCACCCTTCAGGTGGGATTTCCAGTGGACAGCTCGGTGTAGCGGCTTTTACTTTTCAGTTGCTGTTTTTCCATTTTCGAGTTGTACTTTACTTTCAGTTTGGGTTTGTATTCCGGCCCGTTTACTTTTCCGCACTTTCAGTTGTACTCTGCCTTGTTTAGTGTTTACTTTCCGCTTGTTTACTCTGTGGTGTGTGTTTACTTTTCAAAGGCAATGCCTTCCCTTTTTACCGGGATTTACGCCTTGGTGCTAGTCGCCAGCCCCTGGCCTATGGAAGGCGGGCTTGGGGTAGTCACGACATGGACCCCGAGGGCGGGTCGTGACATAAAACTCCATAGTTAAGCGTGCTTGGCCAAGAGTAGTGATCAGGATGGGTGACCTCCTGGGTAGTTTCCCAGGGTGGGTGTGAGACGGAAAGACCAATAACTAACAGACCAAGCATCCGATTTACGCACCGTCTATTTCATTGAATTCCTTTTGATGAGACGGATCTTTTGGCATACTCTGTCCAAGATTTGGACGTAGGTGGAGTACGGTCGGGTTGGTTTTTCCTTAAAAACCAACCAGACCCCTAGAACGAAAAAGCTAATAACTCTCAGACCGGGCGTCCGATTGATGAGCCGTCTATTGCGTTGAGTTCCTGTTGACTATATGGAACTTTTGGCATTCTACGTCCGATATATGGATGCAGATGGATAGTGTCCGGGTTGGATCGCACAAAAATCCAACCGGGCCGCTGGAACGGAAAAGCTGATACCTTTCTGACAGAATGTCCGTTTGACGAAAGGTCAACGGCGTTGGTGATCTCGTTGAGAAACAGTCCCTATGAGTATACCCTATGATAGTTCGGGGTATAGTTGAGATACGGTCGGGTTTGGTTCGCTCACGAAACCAACCGGGCCCCTGGGACGAAAAGGCTAATAACTCACAGACCGGGTGTCCGATTGACGCGCCGTCTGTTGTGTTGAGACCCCTATGACGAGGCGGTCCTTTGAGATACTTCTTCATGGGACTTTGAGATACTTGGAGTATCATCCTATAGCTCGTGGAGCGGACCCTCCCAGTGACAAGCCCGCGGAGTACGGAAACCGTGTAACTGGCTGAGACCTGACGACTACTTGACCGACTCGACTTGGAGTGAGTTGACTAGCCCAGTGGACGGAGCACTACTTTCTGAGGTGCAGACCCATGGCGGACGGAGCACTACCTGTGTGACAGTGCAGACCTGTGGTACTCGTTCAGAGAGCACCTCAGCAGGCTAATAGGGGGTGTGCACTACTGTGTTTGGGTGACATACCTCGGCGGGAAGCACTACAGTGTCTGGGCGGCTTACTCGCGGTACTCGACAGGAGGAGTACTTCAGTAGTCTTAGGTTAGTGAGCAGTACCTTGGAGTTATGATAGGACCACTATACACTCCAGATACGGAGCTCTTCAGCAGTTACAGTTTCGATAATGAAAATCCTGGTTTAAGCTGAGACTTTTGAACTTTGTGTTTACTGCATGATTGAGATTGGTCACTTGATAACTTAGGTATATGTATGGGCATATACCTGGGTAGTGGTTATTCGTTGATTTCATCATCCCTGTGTTTTCTCATGATTGAGATGGGTTACTTGATAACTTAGGTATATGTATGGGCATATACCTAAGTAGAGGTTATCTGTTGAGATCTTCTTTGTGGATATACTTGTTGGTTTTAGTGAGACCTTGAGGGTCTTGGGGTCCCTACTGAGTAAAGTTATACTCACACATGCACGGGCTATGCCCGCACCTCATTGTGTTGGTTGTAGACGACATGCAGTGCTGACGGAGGCCGAGTGTTCGAGGACTGGACGGTACCCGGAGGTGGACTACTCGACGAGTCAGTATCCGGAGGTGGAATTCACGGCGAGATGACACTCAGAGGTGGTTGGCGGGCGAGAGCGTTGTGGAGGCTATCTGTACATACCCTTCAGGTAGGATCCGAGGAGGACGACCCAGGAGCTGCTTCCGTCCCACCAGCTATTGTCTTTTCCTGTTGTACTTTGTTCAGTTGTAGTTGTACTTTCTTTTGGGTTGTATTCCGGCCCATTATTCCTTTTTGCACTTCTCTTTGAACAAAGTGTTTACTTCCGCTTATACTCTGTTGTGTTTGTTTACTTTTATAAAGTCAATGCCTTCCCAGTTATCGGGATTTACTCCTTTGGTGCTAGTCACCAGCCCTTGGCCTATAGAAGGCGGGCTTGGGGTAGTCACAGCACGGGACTCGAGGACGGGTCGTGACAAATTGGTATCAGAGGAGTTCGGTTCTACCGCAGAACTTATGACTCTGACTTTTTCTTTCTATGAAGCAATAGTGTTAAGAGTACCGAGTGTGGATTTCAGTTCAGGGAGTCCAGTGTTGGTGCGGACGGCTGACGTATCCATAGACCTGGACCTTGACAACTGATTTCTGACTTTGTGCACGAAAACACTGATTGCGTGTGTGTTTTCAAAGGTTTTCCCTTAAAACAGATCAAACCAGGTCATCTCACCAGGTATAAATGTTTGACAGTGTCACGATGTTTCTTTCAGGATGCCTTTTCACGGACGACCAGCTAGAGCCCAGAGGGATGTGCATGCTGACAGCATATCGAGTAACGAGGCTTCGGTGCAGGGCCCTCTTGCAGTTGAGGCACCAGCGGAGGCACCAGCGGTACTACCATACGTTGGGCCATCGATGCCACCAGCCCTAGCAGTAGGTGATGCACGACGCTTGAGCGCGCTGCACGAGTTCCAGCGCCAGAGGCCACTCAGGTTCCGGGGAGAGACGAACCCGCAGCCGGCTGAGGTTTGGCTGGAGGCTGTGGTGAGAGTCTTCAGGAAAGTGGGGACGCTGGTAGACTTCATGGTGATCTTTGCTACCAGCCTCCTTCAGGCAGCAGCAGGCAGGTGGTGGAGCCACTTGTTTCAGTTTTTCGACGGGATGACTTTCGCATGGGAAGACTTCGAGACCTTATTCAGGGTGGAGTTTGTGCCAGTATCTCTACACCCCGACCGTGTACAAGAGCTTCTGCCTTTGTCGCATGTTTTTCGATCAGTAGCCGAGTCATCTGTGGGAAGTAGACAGATGATGCAGAGGTCCAGGAGGACCAGACTAGCAGTTGGACGATCTCGGGTTTTAGGACCGGTGGTGCGGGGCACCCGAGGTGGGGTCAGATCCAGGCATGCCAGAAACAGACAATGTTACTTCTGTGGCGGGAAGGGTCACCTGGCACGTGACTATCCGACTCCTCGTACGGTTGATCAACGGGTGTTGGAGGAGCCACCGAGACAGAAGCAACGGCTGGTGCTTGAGCAACAACCGCGCAGTGGACAAGGCAGTAGAGCTCCGGGAATAGGTGGACAGGAGAGGAACTAGTGGATACATCCCTTGTACTTCTAGTTCCATTTTGCTGTTGTATTCTTGTCTTGTACTATGAGCTTCAATAATAAAAAGTCACTTATCTTTGAGATGTTTTCTTTCCTGTCCTTTTGTTTGGGTGATACTGAGTGGTCCCGGTTAAACTGTTGACATGACCCTCACTTTCGAGATTTCTACTGGAGGGGACCCAGTGACCTCACACTGATGCCGACAGTGTGACTCGGCCCTTGGAGGAAAGAGTGACAGTTGGATCTTTTAGTAGTTACGTTGAGGCCTTACGACGTCATCCATGGCATGAATGCATCATTCATGTCAGGATTTACTGTATTAGGCAATGAATTTGGTTCATCCAGGGGATGAGACCAGGTTTCTCTTATCGGCAAAGAAGAAATCATAGCAGCACTTCTGAGACTAAAGGAGGTCCAGGGCATCCAAGAGAGGATGAAGACTGCACAGTGCAGTAAGAAACAGGAAACCGGTGCCAGTCTTAGAGACTCGGGCGTGTTAAATAAGAGGAAGCTTAAAGGAGATATGAGCCTACGAAGCAGCATACGTGGAGGCAGAGCTAGGAGAGAAGCATGAGGTGGTGTACATCCTTTCATTGTACAACCACCCGCCTTAGTTATTCCTTCCAGGCTCAGGGAGCTGGAGGGCGGAGGAAGAGTGTGGCTGCATGCGGTCAAGGAGTGTGACCCAATGGCTCTAGAAATGATTCAAGGGACAGTCTGTGTCCACTACTAGCTGTTGTAGTAACGGACGTCGATGTGAATCATTTCTTGCTTTCACAAATCATGTTCCAGACCTAGAGTTTCCGGTAAGCCATGGACTTGACCCTCACGCATGGAGTTACCTTGGGAGGAGACTCGATAATCACACTTACGCCGACGGTGTGGTCAGACCCTCGAGGAGAGAGTTTTGGTTGGAATCTCTTGGTGACAGCGTCGAGGCCTTACGGCGTTAGTTTGAGTATGGAATGGGCAATAACTGTTCATACTCAAATTGATGGTTTTAGGCAAACGTTGGGATGGGTTTTCCTTGGTCGGTGAAAAGGAAACCCCAGGAAGCACGAGATAAACTCTTTCATGGGAGGGTGCGACCGATCACTCTTGAATCGTCCAACCTTACCCTCATGGCAGAAGTCGTCTGAGTTCCAGTTTTAACAGGAATTGGAAACCTCTGGAGTTTGAGGATGACAACCATGTTCTTATACGGGTCTCACCTCGATGATGTTTACAGAGATGTGGCCAACGATGAAAGTTATCTCCAAGGTTCAGCAGACCTTCTTAGGTCCCCAGCTGGGTAGGCGAGGTGGTTTACCGCTTGACCCATTCACCGCAGTTTCACCAGGTGCACGACGACTTCCACGTATCTCAACTGAGGAGATACGTGCTCGACCCTGTCGCATACCATCGATCATGAGGAGATGGATGATGGCGATGGGGTGTCTTTCACGGAGGTTCTAGTGGGGATCGAGGATCGACAGGAGCAGATCCTATGAGGACGATCGATTCTTCGGGTGCACTTTCTTTGGTAGTACGGAACCTCCAGGTAAGCACATGGGAGCAGAAGGCTCAGATGCATGCTCTGTACCGCTTTTGTGACCCTAGTTTTTGTTGAAGCTTTACGGGGACGTAAAGCCGTGAGGTGGGAGTAATGTAAAGACCAGGAAATTTCAAAGGAAATTTTTTCTTAAATTTCTTTGGAATCTTACAAGGACGCAGTTTCTGACAGCGCCTGATTCCGAGGCCCGGTGTGCCCGGAATTAATTTTCGAAGTTTGGCTCGGGTACGTTCAGTGAACGAGCGAGCGGGAATTTCTATCTTTTGAACCGGTGCTCGGAATTGAAATCTGATTGCACCGATGAACTCGCAACGCCGGTAATCGTTTAAGAGAACCTTTACCGTAGTTGCGTTTGTGCGGGAGGAGAAGTAAATTTTTGGGGATTAATTAAAAAAGTGAATAAAATTGTTAAATCAAATTTTAACAATGTTAAGTGGTTAGCTTCTCCCATGGGAAGTTGGTGGTGGGCCCACATCTATCCAACTTCCCATGTGTGGATATTTGAAAGGGTGGGGGGCACACGAACCCCCCCCCCACCTTTTCAAATTCCTTAAACTCCCTAACCCTCTTAACCGCTCACATTCCAACTCCCCATTAACTCACATTCTTTAATATTTGTCAACTTCATTAATTAATGAGGTGAGTTAAGTATGGTTTATTTGAATTTCAATCTTTTGAAATTCTTGCCAACACTTTGAAATTAATTAATTAAACCAACTTAATTAATTATTTTGAGTGTTTGAATTCTTTTGAATTCATTTTTCTAACATTAAAAAGAGAGATTATATTATTCTTTTTGGGTTGGCATAAACCTTGTGGGGAGAACTAAGGAGAGGAGAAGAACTCTTAGCAGATCACCAACCTCTCAAGGAAGAACGTTCCACGTTTCAAAAGAACATGAAGCAACACCTCCGACCATCTTCAACCGCAGTAAGGAAGGGAAGCACCGCCGCCTACTAAGTATACAGAGGGTGACCTCTCAGCTCGACTTCACCGAGATCTTCTCCCACCAACCTAGACGGAACGACGCCTGACCTTCGCGATGCATGTCTTCCGCGGGTCGTTGAAGAACTCCGTTCATGAAGCCGAGGTAGGGGAATTTATTTTGGAATTCTCTTATCTTTTTAGGAAAAAAAAACGGCGAGTGCGGACCAACCAATACCGGGTTGATCCGCGGATCGTCCGATCAAGCGGTTGATGATTGGGGGTTTTTATTTATTTAATTGTTCGTGAATACAAACTTGGTGATGATTTGTGATTAAAACCCTTTTTGTTATCGAATAACGCGATGGGGTCGGACCGCACAAACACGGCCGACCATCCTCCTTTGTTTTTTCGTGATGGTTTCTTGAGGATGATACGAGAAAACGTGGTGTCGTCGCACCACGCGATTTTTTGCGGAAGATATGCGCGGCGCCATCGCGCCGCGCCGTGGAAAGAAATCCAAGAACGCGACAACGTCGTGGCGCGTCGAAGAAAGTCAAAGGCGTCGCGGCCGGAGCGGGGCCGTGACGGAGAGAAGCGATGTCATCGCATCGCGCCGAACGGCATAGGTCGCGGCCGGTTCCGGGACGCGGCGGAGCAAGATGACCAGCAGCCGGCGCCGGGCCGCCGGTGTCAGCGAAGGAAGGACCAGCCGTCGCCGATCCTTGCTGGCGAAACCGGCCGGCCAGTGCGGGCCGGCCGGGCAGTGGAGACTGGGGGAATTAATTTCCCCCGGCCGGGTCTCAAAAGCGGCCCCAATTAAGGGGCCGCGGTTCTCAAAGGGGGGGGGGGGCTTTGCCCCCCGCGTGTGGCACCCGAACGGTGCCCAGGCCGCGCCGCCGTGCCGGTCCTCGCCGCCGCACCGGACCTCGCCGCCGCACCGGCCCGCGCCGCCGGCCGGGCCTAGATTTTCCGAGCCGGGCCGGGTTGTCGGGTCGGGTCGCCGCCCGGGCCGGGTCGACCCGGTTCGGCCGACCCGAGGGGGGGGGGGGGTCGGGCCAGGTCAGCTCGGGCCCAGACCCCCAGTTTAGGACCACTTTTGGTCAAATGCCCGTATTTTGGGCTACGGGCCTCCAAACGACTCGCCATCAGTGGTAACACGATCCTTGGATCGAGACGGTCGTTTCAGTAGACTATACTCAAGGTGCACCTTCCTTTTCGGGAGCCTACGTGGTTAAAACTTCATAGTTAAGCGTTCTTGGCCAAGAGTAGTGATTAGGATGGGTGACCTCCTTGGAAGTTTCCCATGGTGGGTGTGAGACGGAAAGGCCAATAACTAATAGACCGGGCGTTCGATTTACGCGCCGTCTATTTCGTTGAATTCCTCTTGATGAGACAGATCTTTTTGCATACTCTGCCCGAGGTTTGGACGCAGGTGGAGTACGGTCGGGTTGGTTTTGCTTTAAAAACCAACAGGGCCCCTGGAACGAAAAAGCCAATAACTCTCAGACCGGGCGTCCGATTGACGCGTCGTCTGTTGTGTTGAGTTCCTGTTGATGATACGGAATTTTTGGCATTCTCCACCCGAGATTTGGATGTAGATGGATAGTGACCGGGTTGGATCGCACAGAAATCCAATCGGGCCCCTGGAACGGAAAAGCTGATACCTTTCTGACAGAACGTCCGTTTGACGAACCTTCAGCGGCGTTGGTGATCTCGTTGAGAAACGGTCCCTATGAGTATACCCTATGAGAGTTCGGGGTACAGTTGAGATACGGCCGGGTTTGGTTCGCTCACGAAACCAACCAGGCCCCTGGGACAAAGAGGCTAATAACTCACAGACCGGGCGTCCGATTGACGTGCCATCTGTTGTGTTGAGACACCTATGACGAGGCGGTCCTTTGAGATACTTCTTCCTGGGACTTTGAGATACTTGGAGTATCGTCCTGTAGCTCGTGGAGCGGACCCTCCCAGTGACGAGCGTGCGGAGTACTGAGACCGTGTAACTGGCTGAGACCTGACGACTGCTTGACCGACTCGACTTGGAGTGAGTCGACTAGCTCAGTGGACGGAGCACTACTTTCTGAGGTGCAGACCCATGGAGGATGGAGCACTACCTATGTGACAGTGCAGACCCGCGGTACTCGTCCGGAGAGTACCTCAGTAGGCTACTAGGGGGTGTGCACTACTGTGTTTGGGTGACATACCTCGGCGGGAAGCACTACTGTGTCTAGGTGGCTGACCCGCGGTACTCGACAGGAGGAGTACTTTAGCATTCTTAGGTTTGTGAGCAGTACCTCAGAGTTGTGACAGGACCACTGTACACTCCAGAGATGGAGCTCTTCAGCAGTTACGGTTTCGATAATGAAAATCCTGGTTTGAGCTGAGACTTTTGACCTTTGTGTTTACTGCATGATTGAGATGGGTCACTTGATAACGTAGGTATAAGTATTGGAATATACCTGGGTAGTGGTTATCCGTTGATTTAATGATCCTTGTGTTTCCTCATGATTGAGATGGGTTACTTGATAACTTAGGTATATGTATGGGCATATACCTATGTAGAGGTTATCTGTTGAGATCTTCTTTGTGGTTATCCTTGTTGGTTTTAGTGAGACCGTGAGGGTCTTGGGATCCCTACTGAGTAACGTTATACTCACCCCTGCACGGGCTATGCCTGCACCTCGTTGTGTTGGTTGCAGACGACGGGCAGTGCTGACGGAGGCCGAGTGTTCGAGGACTGGACGGTACCCGGAGGTGGACAACTCGACGAGTCAGTATCCGGAGGTGGACTTCACGGCGAGACAACACTCAGAGGTGGTTGGCGGGAGAGAGCGTTATGGAGGCAATTTGTACCTACCCTTCAGGTAGGATCCGTGGTGGACAATCCAGGAGCTGCTCTAACTGTACCTACCCTTTAGGTAGGATCTGAGGAGGACGAACCAGGAGCCGCTTCCGTCCCACCAGCTGTTGTCTTTTCCTGTTGTACTTTGTTCAGTTGTAGTTGTACTTTCTTTTGGGTTTGTATTCTGTCCCATTAATCCTTTTTTCACTTCTCTTTGTACTTAGTGTTTACTTCTGCTTATACTCTGTCGTGTTTGTTTACTTTTATAAAGGCAATGCCTTCCCAGTTATCGGGATTTACGCCTTTGGTGCTAGTCGCCAGCCCCTGGCCTATGGAAGGCGGGCTTGGGGTAGTCACGACACGGTCCCCGAGGACGGGTCGTGACACCTAGCCCTTCCAAAAAACCCTATAATAAATTCCACCCTAATTCCATAGTGTTTGACCTTTTTTGTGAAAATTCACATCTAGTTTATCTATACAATATGGTACGACATAATTCTCATTTCAAATAGGTTATCATTTCTATGTATTGGAGGACCCAAAAATATAGATTATGGCATGATAAAAATAATCTTATCCCTATTAATGAGTATTATATATGTTTAAAGTAGTAATTAAATATATATAGAATTATTCATATCCCTATATTAAATGTATTGAGAGCAAGATCCTCTTCCAAAGGGCCACCATTTTTTTAAAATAGAAACTAGATTATCCCCTTCAATAAGTGTGATTAATATACTTAGAGATATCTATTTGATTTCGTTGTTTGTGTCATCATTCCATCAATCTTTAGATTCATAGAGACTGATAAAGGAATCACATACATAGAAATTTCAAATGAATCAAACTCATATTAGTACTTGTTGTGCCACCTGTCATTCTTTGGGGTCCTTGTCCGTTATCTCCACCTAGAAAAATAACCTTATTTGTCTTGAACATTGTCAAATACAATTTTAGATACTACCATTTAAATTATTTCTTCTGACATCTATCATGACACATGTGGTCATAGAGTATTTTAATGAAACATTTCAAAAGGCCATCAGTATCATTCCTAAAGGTGTTTTACATCATTAATCCAAAAGATAATACCATAAACTAGATATGATAGGATGAGTCACAGAAACAATAAATTCATACATATGAGTTAGAGTTGTTTTTGTATTGGATAATTATGATTCAAACCAATGCAAAGGGTACCAATATTTGAATATCAACCTTAATTTCTAAAAAATGAAAAAAATATACATTTGTATATGAACCGACCCGAATGATGTTATGTTTCTCTAATGGCATGAATATTAATTTTCGCACCGGATCCTAACATATTGAAAACATGAATTAAAATTTTTTGAACATTATACAACATATATATTATTATAATATATAAAATTAATTAATTATTAAATGATGTTAAAATTCATCGAAAATGAATATATTCATATGCTGAAAAACAACATAGAGTATCACCCAATGTCAAACATTAACAATAGATCCAAAAGGACTGTCCATGGTCAAAAAATGTTTGGGGTGATTCTATAATAATTATAAACAACCCAATACATAAATAGTTCATTTATTATCAGTAATATGCAGTTTTAGAACATATCAATTTCCATTGTAAAGGATGAATGACCCTTATTCATGAATATATAAGAGATGGATTTGTATAATGTTTTTGGACCCACCTTCTAATGGAATATCTGTCGTGCAATATGGGCCCTCTTATCACTGTGATACATTATGGAATACATGTATAGCTCTCCCCAATAGAATGATTCATAATTATACTCATCATTACCATCTTATAATATCCATGGGATATGAGAACCATGATCTATTATTCACACCACATTCACCCCCTTTCATATTATCAATAGAGTTCTCTTGATGTTTTAATTCCAAATTATTTTATTGTCTAACTCCCCCAAGAGCCGGTCCATGCGTCATGATCATAAATTATGTTCAATATGGTGATTGTAATATAAAATTAAATTATATCCAATAATGATATTTATCACAAGAACATAAAATGAAACTAATAGAGACATAAAAATCTTCATGATCATGGTTCGCAGAGGGAGGTATAATAAAAAGTTAATTTTCTACACAAAAATCCCATTATATCCATATTTTAGTCAAAAGGAATAGTATAAATAAAAAATGCATATTGATCATGAGGTTTATATTAAAACCTTATTAAAATTCAATCCATGTTCAATGTGCCATTTTAATCAAAAAAGACATTAGATTAATTATTTCAGACATCCCCTCTCCAAGTTAGCATGTTTTGTATTTACTTACTCTGCATTTACAGTAATCAAACCCTTCATGGATACTATTTTTTCCATAATAAATTGTCATGTATTTGTAGTATTATTGGATAAATATATGTTCATTGAGAAGATATACTACACATAGGTCCCTTAACGTTGAGATATTTCACATGGTCCTCTATGATAAAATATTAATAATATGAACTAATAGATCAACAATGACCCTTTTAGGATTATGTTATGAATAATATAATGGTATAGGGATTTTTCCTAGGGGATTCTTTTGCCCATGTGGAATGGTCCCCCAGATGCATGTGAGCTATTTTTCTGACTGTATGTGATGTTGGTTTTCCAAATTAGTAATGATTGAAATGTTCCCACTAGTATCAAAAATGCATTAACTATGATATTTTTATATTTTTATTTAAAACAGTTCCATCCAAAATATGAATGTGGAGTCAGTATCATAGACATTAAGTCCCTAGCTACTATACTCATTCTAATAGTCGGAGTGTTATGCCTCAATGTGGAACATTTTGGTGCTCTGTATTATGTTATCCAAAACCAGATGATATATATTCCTTGATTAAAGAACAAAAAAAGTTGTCACCCATTTCTAGGGATGTCTACATAATATCCCTAGGATCCCATTATATAAATTGGATAGATTTTCCTTTGGTAAATTTTTCATTTCTTAGGTTATCCAACCCCTTAAAATAATTTCAACCATAACAATGATCAGAAACCCCTCAATTAAAAAATATTTTTTTGACCCATATAGAAACATTAATATGATCCCTTCAATAATAAAGAAGTGATATAATTTTATTGAAATCTTACATATGATCTCTATAATATTTGGATACATAATAGTTGAATATGATATGTAAATGTGTTTCGTAACTACCCTTACAATGTCTGCCTCATATAATCACCTTTGGATTGACCTATTGGGTATGTGATTACCAAAAACAAGAATCCAAACGTTTATGTTACTTTTTTTCCATTACATTGTTTCACTATCTTCCCAGGTCTATTTTAATAACGATTCAAGGTGTTACAAACCATCTTGTATATTCATTCATCATAACATAAATTATGAAACATAGTATGTGAACCCATCAAGAATTTTCAACTTTCACAACATTTAGATGGGATTCAGGGTTTCATAACCCTTTATAAATTTTCATCTTTAACATCATAAGGTAATGATTTTGGGTTTCACAATCCTTCATGAATATTAATCCTTCAAGGAATTGTCATGTATGAAGGGTGTCCCAACCCTTCAATAATATTAACCCTTCAAAACTCAATTTAATGATGTTATATTTCATAACCCTTCCTGAACATTCTTCCCTAACATCATTAATTACATTACCCAGTGTGAAAAACCATTATGTACATTTACCCATTACAAACTAGTGTAATTATATAGGATGTGAAAAAATTCACGAATATTGAACTCCTACAACTTTCAAAAATGATTCAGGGTGACAACACACATCATGATTACTCAGACCTCATAATATCATTATTTATGTGGATTTCTTGAAAAAATAATAAATAATAAATGTTTATAATCTCATAAAGGAATAATTATTAGAGAAAAAATCATTAGTATTCAATCATCACAAAATATGAAATGATGTAGGGTGTTATAACCCTTCATGATTATTCATCCTTCATAGTCTTCGAATGAATTTTGGGTGTGATGAACATAAATGAATATTCATCATTAACACAAATCCGAGAACATTGAGACATTATCCTCATTTTCCATGAATCAATCTACCATTCAAGACAATAAATGTTTTTAAATGTTATTCTTCATCCATAAGTCTATAAACTAAATAAACATAAGGACTTCACTACATGGACTTAAATCTACAACAAATGAGTTTCTATAGATTAAAAATATTATCAATAGAAATTTATTAACCATGATATACTATAGAGATCATGTATATTAATTCATTAATGTTAGATCTATGTATATAAATTTTAAATATATCAAAAAAAACATTCTTGCTGACTATACTAACTTAGGGCCTTCAATGACCAAGTACATAATCATACAATTTTTGGTATGATATTCTACATGTACCATAATTATAAAAACCTTTACTACTCTACACAGGCATACCATACCTAAAATAATTCATCATTATAAGGGGAATGGAAATAATACAACGTGATTTCTAAGGTGATTTTTAATTGTAAACAATGGATATACATATGCATAAAATGAACATAAACATATAAGAACATGAGAATAATATTATAAATATATTTAAAGCGTATAAATGCTCATAATATTGAGTTATGGAATAAATATTAAACAATCATAGGACATGAATCATAAGGGAATTATAGAACATGATCCATGAAATCATTACATTATAATTAGAATTATATTTATAGAATACACATCATCTTATAGCATTGTGAACATGTATAATATAAAAATGATCATTCAATATGTCATGGTCATGAGATCACGATCTCAAATAAACTTTTAGAAATGAAACCCGATACATGCATAACATTATTGACATGAATGAATTTTCCATGAATAATATAATGAGCATGTAATATTGTTCAGAAATAACATTTTGGAAATTTATATTGGTTTATACAAGGCATTGTGACTATTAATCATGTTCATACAATACATATTTTACCACGAGTTTTACATAACTACCCGATAAATTGGAGGGGGATATCAGTATCACAAATTCCATAACCAATATCATGTGTATGAGTTTCACAATTTAAAAACATTTGTCAAATCATACTCCATAAAATAAAAATATATTAATAAAAATTTATGTATAATATAACCTATAGAAAATTGTTAGGATGTGTAACCATTTCCACATTTCATTATAGTATAACCTATTTAAAACAAGAATGTTTTATTAAAATTTTATTATGGTGTAACCCATGGATGTGAAATGAAATTCGAAAATATTTTATAATGATAAAACATTTATAGATGGAAAAAAAATTTATCCTTGGTTAATATCCCAAAAAATTCAAATGTTACATCAAATGATGTCATATAAGACGACAAATTTATATTTAATGATCACTTGGTAAGTATTTTGATGAAAATAAATTTTCAATAAAAACTAATTTTTAAACTAAAAAATTATTAAATAGGAAATTAATTATATTTTAAAATAATGGAAAATAAATAGATGGGTTTCTTAATATATACTAATTATCAAGATTCCATTAAATTAAGACTATCCCATAAAGATTTAAATAAAGAATTCTTTTACATTTATGATAAAATACAAAATCGTATTTCCTTGGAAAACATCAAGACGACTCCTTTGATAAAATTTTATAAAATATTCCATCGTCGGTAAAATTTAATTTCATAAATCATTTCACAAATGTTAACAACAAATTATGTTTAGAAATTAAATGTTTGGATGAAAAATTGGCTTTGTCCAAAGAGTGAAATAAAGATGATTTTTATTTAATGTTTTCTGTTGAAATGATGATTTCATTATTAAATGAATGATATAGGAAAAATAGTCTTCTATTGAATTGATGATATGATAAGAAATAAAATATTTGCCTAAATTTTAGATTATGTGACTTCATTATTGGATGTATAATCATAAACAATCCTAATAAAAATTTGATATAGTAATATAATACCATTATTGATTTTGTATCTTTTGTATCGTAATTAACATTATGTAATAAATTTAATAAATAATTAAATATAATAAATATAAATTTATTCATAATATAATAAGTAAAAGTATCGTTATATAAACAACATAAAATAAATTTGGTACATAAAATTACAATATGCCTCATTGAATGGAAATTAGGTTGAATCCCCTTAGCAATTTGGTATATCTAAAACTACAAACCCCCAGAAAGAGATATCTGAAAATGTGAATGTAATTTCAAATGAAATTAATTTTAATTATCCTAAAATAATGGATAATAATATTACTAAATTAATATAGATATATGGAACAAATTAGAAACGTGACATAGGATCATTGGAATCCCCAATGAAAAGGCATCCATCACAATATAGTCAAAAAGTAAAATGTGGCTAATGTATAGAGGGCTTAATAGTCATTTTTATCATAAGAAGAATTTCATCAATTTGTTTTTTTCAGTCAATTTATTCTTAATATATTAATCATATAAATGATTCATTAAGCTATAATAACTAATGGATCACAATATCAACAAAAAATAATATTACATTCATTCTTTCTCTAGGTAGAGAAAAATGGATAACACTGGTTATCTAATTTGAAAATATATTAAAATGGTGAAATAATAACCAAATTATATAAAAAATTATCCAAATTTAGACAAAAAAAATTTATAATCCAGTAATCATTCTATCAATACAAATGATTAAAATCCAAAATTTTAGAAATAAGGTATCATAATTTTCAAAATCAAATTATAATCAATCTTCCAAAGCTAATGAAGTATCTCTTAATTTTAATAAAAACCCTAATAATACATTCATCATGTATTCTCATGAAACATGGTAATTACATTAATTACCCTAAAAATTATATACGCTTTTATTATTCCACATTACATGAATATAACCACCAATTAATGAAAATTATAAAAAAGTCCAATTTTTTGTAAAAATAATCAATGATAACATCAACCACTCTGTTAAAAAATAATTCATCTGTCCTAAGGTAAAAAATAATATAAAATTTACTTTATACAATTAATTAACATCATTATCACATATATAAAAAATAATGTATCATTATGAACCAACTATCAGTTACCTTACCATAATTATATTTTTTGAGTAACATATAATATTTCTATAAAATATATTTTCTATTTCATCATTCACATTCAAAATATTCATGTATATAACTAATGAAAACAATATTCTAAAAAATCCACATATATTTCATTATAACATAATTCCAATACATAAACATGTCAATTATTCCACATCATCCATAATTCATTAACTAGGGTTTTCATCATATTAATTAATAAATTTACATTTAAATATTAAATATGATTAATTTATTAATATTCATTAACTTAAATTTAGACATTCTATAGACATTTAAGATAAAAATACTATTAATGAAATACATACAATTCCGATTTCATTCATTGTCTCTCCATAATATGAAATTTAACCATTACTCACACCACCATATTAATTCTCTTAATGAGATTTACCACAAAGACATCAATTTTCATAATGCCCAAATATTTCACATATAAAATATTCTACCATTTCTAAAAAAATTTGATAAAAATATTTACTTCAATTGATTTTGGTGAGATTTTTACTTTCAATAATCAATTACATGCATTGTGTGATTATTTTATACACTCATAATATCATTTCTTCTAATTTAATCATCCATTGATTGTTTCATCCCACATCATTGACATATATGAAACTGAATTTTAATTCCACTAGGGTCATTACTACAAAAAAATTGAAAAATATACTCCTCCTCATTGATGGTTTTGAAACATGGTTGAGGTGCATATTGATTACCATATATCATGATTATTGATCAATAACATTAATAATGTCCGTCAATATATTTATCATCCAATTGTTTCCTCATAAACACATTTCTTATCAATTTCAACATTGATCCAATTATTTATAATTCGCAACATTTAATAAATAAAATCTTAGTGCGAAAAGTAATATTATTTATGGGAAACCATAAAATCATAAAAAAGAATTATATGATGTTAAAATCATAAAACCATATTTTAAATCATTTATACATTATTTCAATGGTATTTCATTAAGATTCATTATTTATTCAAATCATTTATGATTTTTTGTAATCTGTTTTGTGAATTTCCATATCATATATCAATGGAGTTCCAAACAAATAATGTAGAAATGAAAACTTTTTTTACAAATGATGATGATTGATTTAAGATCAATGTGAAATTTTCAGAGTTACTACACATATATAGTGATTTATTTGAGTATCATCCACTTGCATTATCAATATTGGTATATATATTCTTCTAAACTCCATGATCCATCCTTCAATATTTTTCAAGGATATTTAATGTAATTTATATTATTAGAAGAATTGTCCTTAGAGATATCACATGAAATATACATAGAAATTTTAGTATGGTCATCACAAAAGATTTCTAATCTCAACATCTGATTGCTGACTACGCCGTTCCAAAAATACAAAAAATTGTGACCCAAACTTCTCATTTAATGATATTATATATTTTCTGACGAATAATCTATAAATAAAACAAATCACACACATTAGTACCATAAATTTTTATTCCATTTAGAAGAAATTTATAAAATCATCAAATTCGGTGTAATATCATCAACATCCACCATAATGATCATCACCATTATTAATCCTCCCAAACAAACTCTACTTAGAACAATTACTCATAACCATGGGAATGGAACCATAAGAAAGGGTGGTCTTAGATACTCATTATGGGTAATAAATTGACTAGCGTATGATGAACATAAAGACAAGAGTATGATGACATAGATAGAACATTTTAAAAACATATACTACAAACAAAATATCATGAGATTTATTCATGGAATAAATATTGTCTGTTCATATTACATGAATCATTATTGGAAAAAATAATACATTCCATGAGGGGATAATACAAGAATAAGGACCATATTCATTGTATAAACCTCAACATATAACATTCTAAACATGTATAACTAGATATAGTTTCTCTCATTAATATATGTACCTGAAGATAGTCACTCATGATAATATTATGGACATGAGGGTAGTCTCGAGCTAACATTAAAGACATGAAATAATGTAACACATATATAAAAATGAAAATATAATCAAATTTACACAAAAAATTGTAAATATATAATAATTTTCATCTATAATATTGTGATAATGTAATAATTTTCATTAATAACAAATTTACTCATGAGTTATCCAACATTATCCAGTGCATTATAGGGATATATTGGTCTAAAAGTAAATATGATATTAATCATAATTATATGGTCCATAAGATCATAAAACATTTATCATATAATAAAAACATAAATGAAATTGATTTTCTAAATATTTCAACATAACATAATCTCTATAAAAGAGATAATATTCAAAATCATTACATCATTTCACTATAATACAATCCATGGAGAAAGAAGCTGACTGTATTAGAAGATTATCTTGCTATAACCCATCAAAGACAAATGGGTTTCAAAAAACTATTGTCATGATAACCATTTAAAAATGAACTGAAAAGTATCCTTGGATAATATCCCCAGAAAATAATATATCATATGATACATTCTTGGATGTATAATGATATTGAAGGATAACATCAAACATTTATTTAGGAATATAAAATTTCATTGAAAAAAACTAATTAATAATAAAAATAACTAAATCATTTTGGGTATAATATTCCTTTAAAACAACTTATATATGTTATAAATGATTCATAAAATAAAATAATGGTTTTTACTATAGAAAATCCCATTCAATTTGTGCATGTAAAAAAAATTCCTTTCATATTTCTCGATATATATAAAATAAATTTTTTGAAAAACTAAATGATGTTTCATATCAATTTTCTTATAAAAATGATAAAATTTATATAATATTTTAATTCGTAATTATTTTTATTAGTTATTAAATATTTTTTAAAATCGTTCAAAAAAACATTTTTTCGGTTGGAAAATTGGTATTTATTGATGATAAATATAAAAAAAAAATTATAAAAATTCTTTTGAAATCATGAGCACATAATGAGAAAATACTTACAACAGGCATAAGTTCCCTACAAATAACCATATGAGAAGATAATACATGTATTTCTTAAGAGATATATCATACTATTTCATCATTACAAGTATAATCATAAGAAATCCTGGAAGTCAATGTGATTGTGACATAAAACAGTTACAACATTAAATGTAGTTAAATTGTAAGAACCAATAAAAATTAAAATAAAATAAATTAATAAATATAATTAAATTAAGTATATTAATTATAAAACATATAAAATGGGATTTAAATTTACAATATTAAATAAATTAAGATAATAAATTCTAATATGCTTCAATGAAGGGAAATTGAGATGAATCCCCTGACCAATTTGGTAAAATTTAAACTATATACCACACGAAATAGTGATCCTAAAGTGTATATGTAAATATACATAATTATAAAAACAATTGAAATAATATAATCTCATCATTATTATAAACATAACATTAATTAAACAAGTGGTTAATATCACAAGTGTCTTATAAGAGATAAATGTTATATGGAAATAAATTACCTTTTGTCTCGACTTCCTACATACACATTCAAACCTCATATTTTATAAATATTAAATATTTATAATTTTATTATAGGACTATATATATATATATATTATTACACATATGATTTAATGTTGATAATATTTTACATTTTTCATTACAATTCCATTTTATAATCAGGTTTCATGTAATAAACACAATTTTTTACATGTATAATTCGATTTTTTATTTTTTGATCTCTTATTTTGATCATGGATAAATATTCTCTTGAAAATTTATCAAAAAATTATATTCTTATTTATAAATAAATTATAATTTTACTAACAATATTTAATGATTTTTTTGATAAATGAAGAATGTTACAATCATTGAGGCAGTAGGTTGTTTATTCATATGAGTAGCATTTACATTTTCAAATGTTCAAAATAGAAAGCATAAATATAATATTATATATTTATGTAATAATGAAAATATCATATTATTTATTTAAATATATTTACACATACCATCAATAAGGTTTTTTGAGGATGTGAAGGTGTTATTTCACTTCATGATGGTGGTAGTCGACATGTACATGGATGACAATATAATCATTTATTTAGGAAAAAAGTCAGAATTAAAATGATATATAATCTTTTAATAATGTTAAATATTTAAATAATATCATAAATATTTCTTTTATATATCATATATTAATTAACAATATTCTTATTATTTTCCATGTGAATAGTTTGTTTAAACAAATCACATTGTTTCGTGAGGCGGTAACCATCCATACACATGAGAACCATTACTATATCACGAATGAAATGCAATGTAAAAAAATTATATATGAATTAATGAATGAAGATTTAAAATTATATTAAAAATATAATAAATACAGTTTATATCCTTCAACATTACTACCCTTGAATGGTTGTATTGAAAAAATGAATGACAATAGTTTGTGAGGTAGTTGTCCTCTATAAACATGAATGATGATTTCCTAACAAATTTGATCAATGTCGTTATGTTTTATGGTCATTAAAATAATATAAAATTCACCATTACTTGTAATAAACTATTGTTATTATATAATAATGTTTTATAATATGTTTATTGTTGTGGAGGAATAAATAATTTAAAAAATCAACATTGAAGAACACTACCTAATATTCAGGCAACCTCTATAGGTTTTCACCAGAAGCCTTCATAGGTTAAATTTACAAAAGAAATTAAAGAATCTAGGATGACTGAAGAAACGTAATGATTCTATCTGTAAATTTATTGGATTATCCTAATGTGTTTGACTGTGTCAAGTGCAGAGAATAAGGGGTTCCCTTTTATATTTGAGGTTTGTGGCACACCTGTAATTATTAAAATACTAAATGGGGTAAAATGATTTCTACCTTCCCCAATGGCCTAAAATTTATTATTGTTGATCTAATGCAATTAATTTATATAATACATCCATACAGTATTTATTTTAGCTTTTTTTATGTCTTGTTATTTTATATCATTTTAGTACAACCCCTGATAAACTTATTTTTACCTTAACCATGATAAAAAAATTATATGGATTTATTTAATCATAAGGGAAAAAAATTGTAAACAATATATAACAATTTATATTATTCTCATTGAAAATATGGAATCAATTTTATCAAATTCTATTCCTAATTGAGGAAAATATTAATTTGAAATAAATCCAGCAGACATGATGAGATGTAGGGGTTTTCAAAACAAAATTTTAGAAAACTTTACAATTTTTTTTATCAAAATTCAATATGAATAATAATAAAATGACCTATAGTGGTCAAAAATATATTTAATTTATCTATTTATTGTTACATACCCCTCATAAAAAATATTGGACGTTAGAAAAAATTTTATAAAAAATTCGAACAATTATAAATTTTTGTTTAAAATAAAATTTATATTATTTATCTTCATTAAAATATTTCAATCATTTATCATAAGATAATTTTAACACAATAATTTAAAAAATAACATTATTTTAAAAATAATGTTTTTACAAGTGCTCAAAAAGCAACAAATTTTCGTTTTTGAAAATACAGTTTTTAAGCATTGAATTTATTTTATTATTTTATCTTTTATATAAAATACATGATAGAAATGTTATAAAATAAATTAAACACATAAGAGGTAATTTTGAATTAAATAAATCGTTAAAAGATATTTTTTTAATTTATTTACATAAAAAAATATCTGCATTGAAAATAATTTTATACAAATTGATTTCCTTTATTTTCAATAAGTTATTATATTTATTTCAAATTATTTTTTCAAAAAATAAGTAATTTTTTATAAATTTTTAATGAATTTTTCTGCATAATTAATTTAAGATTATTCATAACCAGAATCTCAATGGACATGTGATCAATTTAATATTTTTAAAAAATATATTTTAATAGTATGTAATGATTTTCTAATCATGGATTTTATTTCAATGAAAGTTTCACTCAGTATTGTGTCAAATAAAAAACAAGAAAAATATTAAATATATTTGGAAAAATATATTCCAAAAAATTTATTGTTTTATTAAATATTACCTATAAAAACATATTTTTTATCATAATGATTTCAAACAATAAAAATTTTCAATAGTGGTTAGACATACATGTTATTTAATAAAACATTTATGGAGACACTATTCTCACAATGTTTAAACCCATTAAAGGGATATATCATTTAAAATTGTAATATCATCTCATCATACATACCCTTTTCATGATGTAGTTAACATAGAGAAATTTGAAATGAAAAATGTGTACAATAATTCATACTAAAAACCCATCAATGGAGTATTAAAAAATAATTCATTCATGTCATGTAATCATATCCTTCAATTGATCAGGAAAATATTTATGGTAATAAGTATGAGAAAAAAATAATATGGGGAACATTATATATCCCTACTAAAAATAATCCATTGATATGTAAAAACCATAGACGTAGAAAAAATTTATAGTAAATCACATTTCAAATCGACCCACCTATGGGTATCTATAATATCCTAAAATAAAATATTTATTTCATGGTAAATCATTTATGGAAATAAATAACCTAGTGTTAAATACCTTGATTACATTATCTTATTCCTTTATAGATTGATCTATGCAACATCCTCATTGAATTGGAATTCTTATGGATATTTCTATCATAATGTGATGTCATCCACTCAACATTGTACTTTCTAGATCTATATAGGATATTTCACCATTGAGTTTGTAATTAATGAAAAAAATTTACACTACACATGATTATGATTCATATATGTGTCACTATTTACAAACATTCATGGATATAGTCCCATTATTTTTGCTATGTAGAAATATCCATGTACCTTATCAAAGATCCAACCAAAAACCTACTTTACATCCAACATTTTGTAATTTTTCCAATTCAGGATATCCTTTTTATGAGCCATTAATATTCCTTTTACAATCAAAATGACTCATGTATGCTATTCATCTTATAAATTTGGTGATTATCTATTTCAGTATCTCATATAGTCATGATCATGACACACCTCTTAACAATAGTTGAATCCCAGTAGTCAATACAAGCCTTCAAAAGAATCCTCTGATTGGTTTCTTTATCAAATCCCATAAAACATTATAAAATATGGTTCCATGACATGATATTACCTTAGAATCAAATTAATGTAGTTTAAAATGAATGAAATTATTTTGGGGGCAATTGTTTTGACACACATAAAATCATAACATTCACATATTCATTCATAATTTGAGATTTATAAATTTATTGAAAATAATATATATTTTTCCATTACTAATCTATAAGATTGTTTGAAGGTTGAATTATTTATAAAGAGTGATTTTAATTAATTTATAAGTGAACATATTTTAACCCTTTATAAAAAATATTTCATATTATTTTTTATATATTTATTTTTATTGTTTCTTAATTTTAAAAAATATTACTTTTGTGGATAACTATCTATCTAGCTTATATATAGATCCCAAGAGAGCCACATCTACAATTTATGGGAGCCAGAAAATCCCTCTATCGCAGTATAAGGTATGGGTGATCACACAAGCATGTGCATAAGGTAGGGGAGAGCCATGTTCTATGTCGAAATCATTATGGTGGAGAATAAATAAATGGGGTAGAGCTAGAATGGTATTGGATAAGACACTGATACACACATATAGTGGTCATTTGGTCTCCAATCAATTTTTAATGTATAGTCTTACTATAAAAATTTTCGATGTGGGATAATCCATTTATTCAATACTATTTCGATGATGAAAATATAATCAGAGGACCCAAATAACATGATAATGTAAATCTATTCCACAAGTCCAATTTCCCTTTTTATTAATCCCTTCTAACCCAATAGACCACGAGGTCAACACTCTAACAATGGATTCCCACAATTCTAACCCATATCATTGATCAAAACCAATTTGTTTCCTGTTAATCATTCATGTATGATGTATATTTCATTTTAAATGTCCATTTGTAAATTTATTCAAAATAAATACATCAGCTTCAACAAGAATTCATGCATTACAATAAAATGAATGTAGAAATCCATCACCTATCTCCAAAATATATCATTAATATTATTGAATGAGAAGGGATCATGTATATTAGAGAAATTGATTCATTAATTGTGTAATGGCCCGGACCTCTATGTTCAATTAGATTGTG
Organism: Viscum album; assembly: GCA_963277665.1. Taxonomy (NCBI): domain Eukaryota; kingdom Viridiplantae; phylum Streptophyta; class Magnoliopsida; order Santalales; family Viscaceae; genus Viscum; species Viscum album. The sequence continues at coordinate 438,187,909 of OY728161.1, forward strand.
AAAATGTGGTTTTGGAGGTGTTCTGGGAGGTCGAGGTGACTTATCTCCAACACTTTGCCATATTTCCAATTTTTTGAATAGTGTTTCCAAGATTGGTGAGTGTATAGTAATGGTTGGTGTACATTGTTTCCAGAACTGTGAGGTCTATTGGTAACCTCTATCAGTATCCTATAAAGGTAGGTGTAGTGTAACGGTAGGTGTACAATAACGGTAGGTGTACAGTGCTTCCAGAATGGTGAGGTCTATCAAAAACCTCTATTTGTAACCTCTAATGGTAGGTGTATAGTAACGGTAGGTGTACTATAACGGTAGGTGTACAATGTTTCCAGAAAGTTGAGGTCTATTGGTAAGCTCAATTGGTAACCTCTAACGGTTGGTATACAGTAACGATAAGTGTATAGTAACGGTAGGTGTAATGTGTTTCTAGAACAGTGAGGTCTATCGGTAACCACTAACGGTAGGGGTATAATAAAAGTAGGTGTAAAATATTTCCAAAATTGTGAGTTCTATTGATAACCTCTAATGGTAGGTGTACAATAACAGTAGGTGTATAGTAATGTTTGGTGTATTGTGTTTCTAGAATGGTGAAGTCTATCGGTAACCTCTAACGATATGTGTACAATAACTGTAGGTGTATAGTAATAGTAGGTGTACAATGTTTCTTACTTCCTACAGTTTCACCCCATTGACGTTTCCTTTATCGTAAAATAAACTTAACGCCTTATTTTAATCACTCTTAAGGATGATTAAAAGGCCATAAATCCAATATAATTTATTCCTATGTCGTGGGATGTTTTTAAATTGTCAAATAGTGTGGTTTAATGCAATATTCTTTTAATGGGAAATCAAGCGTATTCTAACTTGCCACTCTGTTATATCTTCTAAAGGGATGAGACATCTTCCTCCCTTATTCTTCATCATTGTTCATGGCTATGAGACGCTAGAACCTTTCAATCATTCCCATAGGAGTTCCATAATAAAACTTTACTCATCGGATTGGTTCTACACTTTTTTGATACAATCAAGCAGTATCGATCACTCTTTGTTATAAGGTCTGTTTTATCGTCATTCCTTTGGGGATCATCTTCTCCTATTTTTCCTTTCCATATTATAGCATGTAATCTCCATGGTTTTAATGGTGATTTTCTTGGGTTTTGGGTGGTGCGGTCGTACCGTGGCATCCTCTGGTTGATGCAGTTGTCGCGATAGGAGGATCATGACCTGTTGTGTGGATATAGAACGTGAGTAACTATTTGAGGTATGGAATTAAATGCTTCTCTTTATTTTACGTGCAACTATATTGTTAGAATGATTAATACCACTTAATGATAATGGCATTGACATAATAAATTTTTAACCGGATAAACAAATTGATATCTTTCATGTGTTATTGCCTCTTATTTATTCTAGATAATGTGATATATATTCCTTTTCTTGATGGAAATCAATAAAGAATGTAAACTGGGATTAATTGATAATTGTCTTGCTAAATATTAAGAAGAATGTAAACTAATATGTTCTTGTTGTAATTTGATTTTAATCAAATTGGTGCATTAAGAATATTTATTTATTTGTGATAGATTACTGGATAGGCTTCGCGAATTTGGAACAAACGAATAAGAAATAATTTAATCCCTGATTGATTAACGAACTGGTGGTTCTTAAAATATAATTTCTTGCAGGGTTCTGAGTACCCTCTAGTTTGTTTAAGGGAAAAGAGCCCAATTGTGAAGATTTTTTTACTGCTACTTGTGTTTTTATGTGACATTGGATGGTTGTGGTGATATGTGGAGGCATGGAGGCCTTTTGGTTGTTGCTGTAGATTACACCTAGAGTGGAAAGATGCATCATTTTATGTGAGTGGGTGTCGGGGAGGACCCAGGGATGATGAAATGGTATGGATTTGGTTTTTTGATTCTTGCTGATTCTTATTAGTTGTTTATCTTCTTAAATATTCCCCACTACTCAAGGCATCTATTCATACTTACCCTTATTCCAAAAGAGGCGAGGACACACGGGGTATGCCATGTACTTTCTGTGTTTAGCATCTCAAAGGAGGATGGGTATATTCTCTAGCTATAAGCGGCAAAGATTCGTTGGGTAGTACATCAATTCACTATGATAAGCCCCCATGTGTTTTGTAGCATCGAATGTTTTTCTATAATGCCTTGGAATGTGGGAATGTAATTATATAAGGAATAACTGAATAAATGGTCTTCACTCATGGGGATGGAGTTGCTGGAACATAATGATGAGGTTGTAATTTTGATGGAATAATGGACTTTTGTGTGATGCTAATGAAATTTAATGTGGAATTTTTCATGGTTAAATAATGTTTAAAGAATTATTTACTGTAAAGTACAACTAATAAAAAGGGAAAGAAGTAAACTAATAAATATTTTTAAATGGTTGTGTGCTTATAGGATAACATGTATTAGAATTATTAGCCCGAAGTCTGAGAGACGTTAGCTGCAGTTGTGTCTAATACTATGTTATTCCAAAAGTGTAGTTGTGAAATATATTATATCCTGTACATTTTATGTTTATATAAGATAATTCACCCTATCAGTAAGGGAAACTGAAAACCAAGGGATTCTGAACCATGGGGGGTGTTTTCCCCAAAATTCCTATGGTAGGATGGATGGCTGACTATCCCCTTTGACCTCGCTCTCTTCTCTTGGTAGTTACTTGTGCTGGCAGGATCATTGGTTAGTTTTCCCCATATATGTGTGTAGAGGGTTGTAATGGCATGTGTTTATTCACACACATATATTCTGGATATGGTTTTCTATTGACTACTATGGGTGAAACTTGTATAGGTTGTGATGGAATGAGGATCCTTACTCGAGGTATGGGATTTATTAGCTTGAGCTATAATACCCGATTTATGATACACGTTATTCGAGCTTTGGTGGCTCCCAGAAACTACCTGGTTACATTGGTGTATGGATGAGGTGGTTTTGCTGCACGAGATTCATATTACGGTGCATCACCTAGGTATCTGTGGGCAAGACTTTTTGGAGAGAGATTCTTAGGACGTACGATGTTGGCGCAATGAGGCAAACCAGTGGGGAAGTAGTACCGCGGTACAATTCATATTCATTATTATATGATATATTCTTGTATGCATTACTTAGTTAGAGTTTCCATGGGGTGTTTGGGAACATGTATACATGTTTAGGTGACGAGTTAGTTTCACATGTTGTTCACTTTGCTTTATATTTCTTTCTATACATTTGAAAGAGATGATTTTGGGATAATCCTACTGAGTATACTGTTATACTCACCCTATGTATATACAAACTATTTTTCAAGTCCCATTGAGCTGGCTGGAAATCAAGATGGTTTCTTCTATAATGGTGTTGCTGGAGCTGTTTGGGCTTGTGGTTACTATTGTTTTTACATTCTTTTGGGTATTTTCTCTTTTTACCTTCCATTTGTAGTATTATTGAATGAAATATCACATGTTCACTTGGGTCATCTTTTATATTTCAGTTATGAGTTATAGTTGGTTGGTGTATATCTTATCTATATCTTTTCCATGTCTTCTCTTAGAGGGTAATGGCACCCATTTTTGTGTTTACCATACCCTTAGTGATAGACGTCAACACGGGGCCTACTGGAGGTGGGACTCGGGGGTCATTATCTCCCTTCTCACATTTCTGGCCCAGGAGGGGTACACTTTGTGGGGAGGGGTCATGACAAAGTGGTATTAGAGGTCTTGTTGTGGGATAGGATGGAGTATGGAGTTATGCACAGGTGAGGTTGTTAGGGTTCGTAGGGAAACAATGCCATTCATCTCTAGTAAGTGAGGTTAACACCAGAGACTGGCGGAGACGTAGGCATTTATGTCCCCCTATGATCTGATATAGAGACCATTATGTTTATAAGGGAAACTAAATAACGTGACACTAGTTGAACGGTATAGACCTTGGAAAGGATCATGCATCATTATTTTTTCTTTCTATGTTTGAATGGGTAGACCTTGGGATAGGTTAACCTAAAATCAATAAAACAAAAAAAATTAATTAATTAATGTAGAGTCTTCCATATTCCAGGTTTAGGAACTCAAACGGTTTTTTATTTTACAGGTATGGCTCCAGGTCGACGTCCTCATCAGGATTTCATAGAAAATGACTAGCAGGCTATTTCAGTAGATCTTTGTAGGGTAGAGGTTGATGAGGAAGAAACTTGGAGGAAGACACACCAAGAGTTCCAGCAACAGAGTATTGATAAGTATGAGGGATCCATTTCAGATACAGTATCAGAAGACTGGTTAGAGGAGGTAGAGATTTGATTCAGTTTTATCTATTCTAGGATGGTGCACTGGGTATCCATGGTTGTGACTATGCTATGTGGACCAGCGAGGAAGTGGTGGATCTTGTTCCTCTGGGATCGTGAGGAGTCAGTGATATCATGGGAGGAGATCTGAGACAAGTTTAGAGTCGATATTCTTTCTTCGACTGTGAAGGTGTTCAATTGCCAGGAGTTCTTACCCTTTGATAAGGTATCTCCAGTGTTCGAGAGTTTAGTATCCATTTCAGGAACCTTTTACGATATGCTTCAGACCAATTTCCAGATGAAGAAGTCAGAGAGAGACAATTTGATGTGGTTTTGTGTCCATAGATCCAATGCTAGGTCACCCCATTTATGCTGAAAACATATCTTGAGGTATTGGCGAGTATAGAGGTTGTCGAGAGAACTTTGTCCAGGACAAGATCATCATGAGAGGGGAATCAACAAGATTCATCATGAAGCGGAGCTGTGGTCATTGGTAACTTGTTTTCTGGGAAGAAGGGTTTTCGTTCAGCTGGAGGTAGGTCACATCCATCACATCTCATTTCACAAGAGGTAGAAAATATCAGGCCTATGCCAAGGGATCAGGCGCTTGTTTTTCTTATGGTGGTCATGGTCATCAGCAGCGGGAGTGCCTGACCTTTCAGATAAGTCATCGTATGCTAGGTGCTATGGTCCAGGTTCCTCTGTTGATGCAGTTCTAGCCGATGCAAAAACCTCATTAGGTTGCTCCATCTTTAAAACAACAGAGGGTCTACGGGGTAGGAAGTGGATAGACCCATGATTCTCCCCATCCTTAGAGGGTAGAGCGAGGCCATGGTGGTGGTCAACATCAGGGTCAGAGATTCTATAGATGAGGTCATGCTCAGATTCAAGCTATTGAGTTTCCAGCTCTAGGCAAGCTTGACATCATTCGAGGTACCCTTTTTTTGTTTTCTACCTTGGTGTATGCCTTGTTTGATTCAGAAGATACACACTCCTTCATATCATCTACCTAGTCCATGCTTTGGGACTTGATGTAAAGATCATTCTAGTTCCATTGGCGTTGACTACGCCAGTTGGAGGTCGAGCTGACTTGTTTGAAGTATTTAGAGATAGCGAGGAAGTGTTGGGGAAACACCTATCTTGGGGATATTTCATATTTTTACAAGTACTAACATATGATGTAATCCTCAACATGGATTGATTGTATTCATTGAAGGCTATCATGGATTTCATCAGGAAGTAGGTCATTTTCATTGGTGTAGATGGAGAGGTAGTGAGGTCTTTTGGTGAGTGATATTCTCATATGGGTCAGAGGCGCATCCCATACTTACCATCCATGATGGCTAAGATGATGTTGAGTTAATCAGAGGTTCAGCAGTTGGAATTTCGTAGGGTTATAGAGTAGTACCCTTATGTCTCTCTAGAAGAGGTTGTAGCATTTCCCCCTAAACGAGAGATCGAGTTTGGGATTGACCTATACCCATGAGCATCTCCTATCTCTATGTCTCCATATAGGATTTCCCATTCTGAGTTACGAGAGCTACGTATACAGCTTCATGGCCTTTTACAATTCGGTTTTTTTCATCCAATTGTGTCACCGTGTGGTGCACCCGTTTTGTTCGTGAAGATGGTCGAATGCAGGTTGCGGTTTTCAGTCAATTATCATTGCATAAACAAAGTGACAATAAAGAATCGCTATCCTCTTACATGGATTGATTATTTATCTGATTAACTGAAGGGTGTAATTTGGTTCTCAAAGATCGACTAGTGCTTAGGATATCTTCTGTTGTGTGTGAAAGATGAGGTTATCCTGAAACCTTCTTTAGGTTGTCATCATGTGCATTATGAGTTAGTCGTAACACCGTTTGGCATACCCAATGTTCCAGCTGTATTCATGGTATTGATGAATGATGTGTTCCATGAGCTCCTGGACAAGTTCATGGTACTTTTCTTCGACGACATCCTTGTGTACTCCACATCTGAATAAGAACTTGCAGAGCATTTATAAGCCGTTTTGGGAGTTCTTAGTCGACATCAACAGTTTGGGATGTTGTTGAAGTTTGATTTTTTGGCACGAAAAGTCCATTTCTTGGGGAATGTTGTGTCCCAATAAGGAGTAGATGTGGATCCATAGTAGATATAAGGATTTATATCTTGGGAAGCCCCCAAGATAGTTTCATAGGTGCGAAGGTTCCTTGGTCTCACAGGCTACTATAGGAGGTTCATAGCCAATTTATCACAAGTTGAGACTCCTCTGATTTCTTTGACCTAGAAGGATTAGGAATTCATATAGGATGTTCAGTGTCAGACAACATTTGACTATCTATCTGAGATGTTATTAAGTGATCCAGGTCTTTGTCTTCTAGCTGAGGGAGTTCAGTTTGATGTTTTTTGCGATTCTTCACATCTAGGGTTTGGATGTGTTCTCATGCAGCAAAGATCAGCTGTTTCATAGGGGTCTCAGCAGTTATGTCCCCATGAACATAACTAACCTACTAAAAATCTTGATTTGGAAGCTGTGGTTTTTTTCTCGAAAGTTGTGGAGACACTTCCTCATTGGTGAGTGTTTTTTGGTTTTCACTGATCTTAAAAGTTTGAGTTACGTTTTCTCCCAGCAAGACATGAATGTACGACATTTTCGGTGGATGGAGTTATTATAGGAACACGACTTCGAAATATCGTATACACATGTTAAAATGGAATGTTTTAGCTGATGCATTGTTCCAAAAGACACATAGTAATACTGTGTGTGAATCTGGTGATTCCTGGAGAGTAATGAAAGAATTGTAATCATTACATCTTGATATGGGAGATGATGGGGGTAGAGGGTGTCTTTTTCAGTTGATGGAACAGTCATCCCTGATGCATAAGGTGGAAGAGTCCCATTTGGGGGATCTTGAGGTGGAGGATTGGAGTGACCAAGTAGTTTGTGGTGAGATCCCTGATGGTTAGACTGAGTATGAACAATATCCAGTGTTGTATAAAATAAGGATTTTTGTTCTTCTGACGATGCGTGATATGGTTGTCAACGTGTTTCACAGTTCACCTTTAGCGCCGCATCCAGGCCTGGAAAATATGTACCGAGCCTTGAGGAGCCATTTTTGGTGGCCTGGGATGAACTGTGCGGTTGTAGATTTTGTGTCTCGATGTTTTGTCTGCTATAAGGTGAAGGTCGAACACCATGTTCCTGGTGGTATTCTCCAACCATTATGAGATTCCTAAATTGAATTGGGAGGAAATATCAATGGACTTTGTTACTGTTTTACCTCGATCATTGGGAAGAAATTATGCTATTTGGGCGGTAGTGGATGATTTAAATTTTTTTTCCCACTTTATAGTAATCAATGAGTCAAGCTCCGTGAACGTATTGTTGAGGCAGTATCAAGATAAGGTGGTGAGACTTTATGGAGTCCCTAGGATGATAATTTCTGATCTAGATCCTCGTTTTACCACCAGGGTGTGGAGAGGTCTCCAACATGCTTTAGGTTCTCAAATATTCCTTATCACAACTTTTCATCCTTAAATGGATGTTTAGACAGAGCGAAACATCCATACTCTTGAAGACATGTTACGATCTTGTGTTCTTGATTTTGGAGGTTCATGGATGAGGTGCTTAAACTTATTGGAGTTTACGTAAAATAATAGTTTTCACTAAACAATCAGTTTGGCGTCGTTTGAAGCCTTGTTTGTCTGGCCTTATTGTTCTCCATTGTGCAGGACTCGGGTCAGAGAGTCAACAATTCTCGAACCGGAACTACTGTAGAGTACAACGGAGATGGTCCAAGTGATTCATGAGAGGATAAACACAGTGCAATATTGTCAGAAATCATATGTTGATAAAATAAAGACACCCTTAGAGTTTAATGTTGGGGATCATGTTTTCTAAAGGTGACTCCCAGTCATGGGCAGTGAAGGTTTGGGCATAGAAGTAAGATTTCTCCTCGGTTTGATGGGCATTTCATGGTGTTTTCTTATGTTGGAGTTGTGGAATATTGAGAAGCAATTCCCCCATAGATGAGTCAAATACATGATGTTTTCCATGTATCACAACTCCATCATTATCTTCATGATGACTCTCACATCATCAATTGGGGAGATAATGGTGTTTATGATGATTCATCATTCGAGGAGCGACCAGTAGAGATCCATGACCTCAAGGAGAAGGTGTTGAGCGAGCGTTCAATCCCCTTAGTTTGTGTCTTGTGGCGACACAGTGGCACGAAGGAGAGTACCTGGGAACGTGAGTCACAGATAAGTGCTCATTAACCATAGTTGTTTAATGATTAACACTTTTCATGTAAAGAGGTTCCCATTGTGGTTAGACCATTCATTTTTTATTTTTGAATTTCTTTGCATCATTTCTGGCTTGCTCTCTTTTGAGAGGTATCTCTATGGGTGGTTGTTCGGACCCGATTTCTTTTTCTTTAGGTGGGTTTTGTATTCTCGAGGACGATAATGTATTGAGAGGTATCTGATGTAATGGACCGGACCTCTCTGGTCCATTACATTTTAAAAATGTGGTTTTTGAGGTGTTTTGGGAGGTCGAGGAGATTTATCCCCAAAACGTTGCCAAATTTCAAATTCAGTTAATAGTGTTTCCTGGATTACTGAATGTCGAGTAATGGTAGGTGTACTGTGTTTCCAGAACGGTGAGGTCTATCGGTAACCTATATCAGTAGGTGTACATTAATGGTAGGTGTACAATGTTTCCAGAATAGTGAGGTCTATTAGTAACATCTATCGGTAACCTCTAATCGTAGGTGTATAGTAATGGTAGGTGTACAATAATGGTTGGGGTACAATGTTTCCATAACAGTGAGGTCTATCGATAACCTATAATGTTAGGGGTATAGTAACAGTATGTGTACAAGGTTTCTAGAAATTTTAGGTCTATCGGTAACCACTATCGGAAACCTCTAACGGTAGTTGTACAGTAACGGTATGTGTATAGTAACCGTGGGTGTACGTTAACAGTTTTTTGTACAATGTTTCTAGTACGGTGAGGTCTATCGGTAAACTCTAATAGTTGGTGTATAGTAACATTATGTGTATAGTGTTTCCAGAATGGTGAGGTCTATTAGTATTCTCTATCGGTGACCTCTAACGGTAGGTGTTAAATAATGGTAAGTGTATAGTGTTTCCAGCTTCCTACAATTTCACCCATTGGCCATTTATATTGATGTAAAATACATTTAAAGCCTTATTTTAAGACTCTTATGGATGATTCAAAGGCCATAAATCCTATATTAATTATTACTAAGGCCCTGGATGTTTTTACATGGTCAAACCGTGTGGTTTAATTCAATCCACTTTTAATGGGAAATCAAGGGTATCATAACCCACTGCTCTGTTAAATATTCTAAAGGTATAGGATATCTTCCTGCCTAGTTATTCCTCTTTGTTCTTGGCTATGACTCTTTAGAACATTTCAATCATTTTGGTTGGTGTTCCAAAATATAACTTTACTCCTCGGATTGGTTCTGCTCTATTTTGATCCAATCAAGCTGTATTGATCAATCCTCGATATAAGGTATGTTTTATCATCATTCCGTTGGGGATCAGCTGATCCTGTTTCTCCATTCCACATTATAGAATGTAATCTACAGGATTTTAGTGGGGTTTTCTGGGGGATTGGTTGGCACGGTCCTACCGTTGAATCCTCAGGGGGATGCAATTGTCGCGAGCAAAGCATCAGGAACCGTTTTGTGGAAAAAGAACGTGATAAACTGTTTGAGATAGGGGATTTGTTTCTTCTCTTTCATTTATGTAAAAATGCATTGTTATCATGTTTAATCCCACTATATGACAATGGAATTGAAATTATAATTATTTTAATATGATAAATAAATTGATATCTGTCATATGTTATTGCCTATTGGTTTTTCTCGAGAATGTGATATTTATGCTTGTTCGTCATGGAAACTTGTAAAGAACGTAAATTGGGATTAATTTATAATTTTTTGGCTAAAGATAATGAGTCTTGTAAACTAATTTGGTTCATGTTGTAATTTTATTTTAATGAAAGTGGTGCAATAAGCATGTTTATTTATTTTTGATAACTTATTGGTTAGGTTTCCTGAATTTGGAAGCAATGAATACTAATTCGGTTAATCCAAGATGGATTAATGAACTGGAGGGTTTTCAATGATAATTTCTTGAAGGGTTTTGATTTACCCTCTTGTTTGTTTATGGGACAAGATCAAAACTGTGGAGATGTTTGTTTTACTACTGCTTTTGTTTTGATGTGAGCCTGGATGGGTTTGGTGAAATGTGGAGACACAGAGTCGTTTTGGTTGTGGTAGTAGATGCCACCTAGAGTGGCGAGATGCATTGGTTTATGCATGTAGGTGTTGGGGATGACACTAGGGATGATGGAATGGGATGGATGTGATTTTTTTATTCTTGTTGATTCTTATTAGTTTTTTATCGTCTTTAATTTTCCCCACTGCTCTAGGCTACTGGTCTTACTTACCCTTCTTCTGAAGGAGGTGAAGACATGCGGGGTATGCCACATGCTTTCCGTTTTTAGCTTCTCAAGTGAGGATGGGTATATGATCTTTCTATATAAAGAAATGACTGGATGGGTAGTACATCTACTCACCGTGTTGAGCACCCTTGGGTTTAGTTGCATAGAATGTATTTCTAGAATGCCGTGAAATGTGGGAAAGTAATTGTATAATGAATAATTGAATAAATGGTGTTAACATATGTGGATGGAGTTGCTGGAACATAAGGATGAGGTCGTAATTTTTAAGTAATAGTGGACTTTGGGTGTGATTCTAATGAAATTCAATGTGGAATTGTTCATGGTTAATTAATGTTTAAAGAATTAATTATCGTAATATGGATCTGATAAAAAGGGAATGAAGTAATCTAGGAGATCTCTATATATAGTTGTGTTCTTATAGGATATGTAGTCTTTGAAGTAACAACCTGGAGTTTGAGAGACATTACCTAGAGTTGTGTCTAATACTAGGTTATGCCCATAGTTTGGCTGTGAGATATAGTATATCCTATAGTGTTTGAGTTTCTATACGCTACTCCAACCTGTCAGTAAGGGAAACTGACACCTCGATGATTTTGAGCCCTGGGGGTGTTTTCCAAAACATTCTGGTGGGAGGATGGATGAATGACTACCCCTGTGGCCCTGCTCTCTTATCTTGGTAGTTACTTGTGATGGCATGAACATTGTTTAGTTTTCCCCATATATGTGTGTAGAGGGATGTAATGGCATGTGTTTATTCACAAACATATGTTTTGGATATGGTTTTTTATAGACTACTATTGGTGTAACATGTATAGGTTGTGATGGCTTGAGGATCCATACTCAGTGTATTTGTTGTAATAGATTGAGGTATAATACTCGATGTATAATACACGTTATGCGAGCTGTGGTGGATATGAGAAACTACCTGGTTACATTAGTTTGTGGACGTGGTGGTTTTACTTCACGAGGTGCATATTTTGGTGCTTCGTCCTGGTGTCTTTGGGAAAGCCTTTTGGAGAGAGATGCTTAAGACGTACGATGTTGGAACAAAGTGGCAAAAAGGTGGAGAAATATTTGCAAGGTACCCTTGATATTCTATAATATATGATATATTCTTATATGCATTACTTGGTGAGATTGGCCATGGTGAGGTTGGGAACATAGTATACCTATTAAGGTGACGAGTTAGTTTCACCTGTTGTTCTTTGTGCATTTGCATGCTTTCTATTCTTTTGCACGAGAGGCTTCAGGGAGGATCCTTCTGAGTATACAGTTATACTCACCCTATGTATATACAAACTATTTTTCAGGTCACTTGGAGTAGGCTGGAGATCATGCTGGTTACTATGAGCATGGGGTTCCAGGAGCTATTCAGGCTTGTGGTTGGTTTTGTTTTTACTTTCTTTTGGGTACTTGTAGTTTTTCCCTTCTAGTTGAGTACTATTTCAAGACATTTCACATGTTCACTTGGGTTTACTTTTATATTTCAGTTTTGAGTTAGATTTGGTTGGTGTCTATCTTATCTCTCTCTTCCGAATGTGTTCTATTAGAGTGTAATTCCTCCCATTTGTGTGTTAACTATACCCTCAATGCATGTTTCCAACCCTATAATTCCCCGAACCTAGTTACCCAGAGTCGATGCATTATTTTAATACAATGGTATGATTACATGGAATCATGTCCTGAAGGAACGATCAGTTTAGCAGTCTTGGAAAATAGATTACATACATGAATGTCACATTACACTTTAAGACATACAAAACAACATAAATAATCATTTATAAATGCCATTATTATCTTGGCTTAACCCTGTATATAAATCACAATACACTTCTTGGAATCCTATAAAAAATAAAACATATAAAGGGGTGAGCTCAAACGCTCAGTAAGGGTAGGAAATATAGTGGAAACTTTCATAAATAATCAAAAGCATTAAAGGGAATGTATAACTAAAACAAAACCTTTTAATATTGAACATCTGTATAATATGGAAAAAATAAAATGATGTAATGCCATTTACTTATTCACATAGATATTCTACTAGTCGAATAATCACATGCAATATCAATAACCACTTTCATAATGATGTAATGCATAATTCCAGTCTATCATAACAACATAGTCAAGGCCACGTGCCAAGACTACAAATATGATTTTGTCAAGGCCTTGTGCTAAGACACTAGTTTGTCTCATCAGACCAACCGATGCATTGAGGAGGTATAGCGGGCTCTACCCTTCACCTACTAAGAAAATGTGTTCCTCGTATGATCTGGTTTAAACATAACATATACATTCTTATTAAAACATGCATATGAAATGTCAATAGTTTCTCCATAAACCATGAATGGTATAAAAGTAACACATCCATAGTAAAACATATCACAAAACATTCAATAAAATATGGAAGTTTTGTATCATAACAAATCATCTTCAAATAATCTTAAAATCCATAAAAGGATGTTGACATAGATGAAATCAAAATTATTTCAGAGAAATATATCTTTTTTTAATCATTCAGAAGTCAAACATTTATTAAAGAAGTAATTTAAAAGATATTTTTGAATCAAAGTGTCCCATACCACTTTGAAAATTTTGATAATAAATATCATTTCAAAACATTCATGTCCATATAAATAAATCATTCAAATCATTTCAAAAACATAGACATTAATTAAAAATATTTAGAAAGGTAAACCTTTAAAACATTTAAAATTCTGATCTTGATAAAGAGCACCTTTCACAAATTCTTATTATATTTATATTGAAATTATTTTAAAGTCAAATAATTATAAAATAAAACATGTACATTAAAAATATTCTTATATTCTAGTAAGGGATGCATCTATGATTTTATTATGGTAGAAAATATCCACACCCTACGTATAAGTTAAAAAAACATTCTTACCATAAATTTTCTGAAAAGGTTAAAATATACCTTGTTTGGAAAACGACGGAATGATTCGTTTCAAAACACATAAGGGTAAAAATTAAATTAACACATTGTCATGTAAATACTAAAAATGTTTAGAAATATATTTTTATGAATCATGGATGTGGATGATAAAGAGGTCCCATGATATAATTACGTATAAACAACCTCAGATAATAAAGAGATTGTATAATTAAACCCTTACCTTGTATTTTTCCTTTGTCGAGGGTAGGATAACCTTCAGTATAATAGTTAAATCATTTTTATTAAATTATAATAGAATTATATACATAAATATGATATCATATATGATCTTTTAAATTTTACTTGTTAATAATATTTTAGTATTATCGTCGTTTCATGTGTTCACTTACTCATTTTTTTATATATTTTGTTACAAAAGTTGTTGTTATTATCCATAGGATGTATCGTATTTATATCCATAATGATATCAATTCTTTAAAAATAAATTTTAATCATCAAATGAAAATTAGTCTTGAATTGATTCGATGGGGAATGAATCTTATTGCCTTCGTGGAGACAGTAGTTCACACTTACACAAGAATGATACTTCAATTTCATTTTTCATTTTAAAAGGATTAAAAACTAAATGATACAAAAGTAAATTATTATTCCACTATAATATAATATCCTCTATATGTTACTTAAGTTCGTTAACACCAACCTTTATATGTTCCATGTATTGTATGATTGATTCATATAACATTGAGGGGCGGTAGTCCACAATTCCTCAAATGAAATTATCTTATATATATACAACATAAAATGAATAATCGTATGATATAAAATGGAATTACATAAGATTCTATATAAAATAAATAACATTAATATCATATTTAATTATAGTACCATAATAATGGCCACCATGAGAGGTGGTGGGAGATAATTGAACAATCATCGTTTCGTGAGTTGTTTGGTTGCCATCCACAGAAACATTATGTTCTTCACCCATTAGATGGAGTTGTGTGTAAGTGTAGTTCGAATACATCTCATAACAATATCCTAGTATATTTATAATACTGGTTTTTTACAAAAGAAAAGAATAAAATTATTTTTGGGGTTGGATAAGTAAAATAAAAAAAAGCTAAGAGAAATCGTTACATTTAATTTGGGTAACTCCCTTTGGTTTGAACCGAAAAGGACTCATGAAGTGCCTTCTGCCTAAGGTAAGTCTTATAGAATGATGAGAGATATTTAGGGATATTAATTTAGTAGAGGTTAGATGATCCAAAAGGCTTGAGTGCTGTGAGGAATTGGTTATAAATTGTGTCCTTTTATAAGGGGTAATAGGTGCTATTTAGGAAAAAAAATAAATTATTATTTTATATTAAATTCATATTCGGTTTATAATGGCTCAAAACCGGATTACTTAATGTATATTGTGGGTATGGGTTTAAAAACACTCAAATAATAGGTTTTAGAAATGTTTGGGTCTCTATTTTACCCTTATCTTTTAGATTTAACTCTTAGTTAAATAGTTTGTCATTTACCATGTCTCTTTGTATTTTTATATTATATGGTTAATAAACATAAAATATACTACCAAGAAAACCCCAAGTGGTTCATTAATGACATACCTATCACCATATAAGTCCTTTGTTCGAACCTTATATTTTTTTAGAAACATCATATCAATTAATAATATAATATTTGTTTTCAAAAACCTCTTTTATGTCAATTTTGACACTATTTAATAACTGATTTTTGTTAATGTCTTAATAATATTATTAATTCGAACCAAATTAATTTAACCAATCATAAAATGTCATATTAACCAATAAATTTCTTTTAATTCATTAAAACTCTCAATTTATATTTATTTGGGTATTTATAATATCAATTATTTTAATATTTCACTAATAAGGTAATTTTTGCATCATCATTGTGTCATAAATAAATTAAATTATATAATGTCGAAAAATAAAAAATTAAATTAAATTATTTAGTAAATCTTTTAATATTTTTAATGAATATTAATTATCTAATTTTGCTTATGTATAAACCAGTATTAAAAAAGTTTTAGTTATTAAACTTTGATTTTAACTCTTTTAACTCTTTTTTGAATTAAATAATAATAAATTTCCTAATCCAATCCAATTGGACCAAAGTTGTTCATATATTATTCTGAAGGTTTTTTGGTTGAATTATACTTATCGAATAGAATTAGGACATATTTAGGGAAATAATATCATTTCCCCCCTTAATTTACCTGTTTACTTTTTACTGTGGTAAATAAAAGTTAAAAGTTATAATTCAACAAAAATTAATTTTTATCTTATTGAACAATATTTTACTCATTGATATTAACCGTATCTCTTGGATTTTCGAAACTCCACTCCCAAAAGCGGTAAAATTATGTTTTATCGGAATTTGATAATTTTCCAAGGAGGTGGGTAAAAGACAGTGAAAAGTATAATAATATTTTTATATATCTAAAATTATTATAAAGTGAATACAATTAATTACATTTAACATATATATTTATTATGTATATATTTTTAAATAAAATAAATTTAAATAAAATAAATAATTATTTAAATAAAAATTTGGTTTTAAACTTTTACTCAATGTTTTTCACTAATCATAAAAAATTAAATATTTTCAAAAAAATAAAAAAATTACACCCAAAGATAATTTTGATATTAAAAATTCAATAATGAATTCTATTTTACCAAATTAAAAACATAGAAGTTGAATTTATTAATTTAAAATTAATTCCCGCTGACAAAACCAAAAGTTGTATTTTTAAGAAATAATAACTACCAAAACTTTGACCCTTGTTTATGTCCAATATCAAACTAAAATTACATACAATGACCATCATTGGATTAAATGATAAAAATATAATCTATTTATACTAAAAAACCATTAAAATGTATAATTTAACAATATAAATTATTTTGATATAAAAA
The DNA here is from genome assembly GCA_963277665.1 of Viscum album. Classification (NCBI taxonomy): domain Eukaryota; kingdom Viridiplantae; phylum Streptophyta; class Magnoliopsida; order Santalales; family Viscaceae; genus Viscum; species Viscum album. The sequence continues at coordinate 438,204,539 of OY728161.1, forward strand.
GTTGTTTTCAGTTAAAATATAGTATTTTTCACTATTCACCCAAATATGAAAGTTATCAGATTAACAAAACAAATTTATCGAAACTTAATTATTATGTCATTATTCTAAATAATAAGTTTATTTTGTCAAATTTAATATCTATTAGTTTCAAATATTGTATTTAAAAAGGCGTGTCCATTAAAAGGTGGTAAAATTGCATTTTTTCAAAAATACTACTTTTATATGAAAAAAATGTATTTGTTCCTACATTATTTTTAAGAAACTCATAATATGGATTCTAAAAATATAAGGATTATATAAAGTTCAAAATTCAGGTAATACTATTCAAAACTGCTTTTGAACGACTTGTTTGGTAAGTTATGGTGCGCTAGAATTTGGTGTTGCGTGTCATGCATTTTATCGAATCAATTTAAAGAAATAAAGTACTATGAAATCTTAGGGTGTTACATTCTCCCCTCCTTCAAAAATTTTTTCCTCTCAATTTGAAATTATTTTTCAAAAATAAATGGTTGAAAATAGAAAATACCCTTGGGAAAACCCACATCGGAAATTAGTTTAATAAAATTTAGTCTTAAATAGAGGAAAAGAAAAATGAAAGGGTAACCACCAAATTATGATCTCGATTAGTAGATCATTGGTTTCAATTAGATACATAATTGGAGGAAAAATATAAATATTTATAGTTAGTGACTGAGGTCATCAATCACAATCAAGTGTAAAATTGAGGGCCTCAATTTCATCAATATATGATGATTTAAAATACCATGACTTCAACAAAAGATAAGGTATTAGGGTAACACATTTTTTGTTTTAAGATCCCTTCACTAAAGTATAATAATTAATTTCTTCATAGAATAATAGAAGAATAAAAATATATACTTGACAAGTAGAGTCCCATCCTTTAACTAATTTCTACCACAAACTCAAATTTCACTCTAATAGATAATAGAACATAAAAAATATTATATTTATCTTATTCGTTTAAGATTTCAAAAAAATTAATTTATAATTATTTTATTAGAATTATTTTTCTAAAATAAAATACATTATTCAATATAGGACATCACATGGGACAGTGGTAGGTGATACACCCTTGTCACCCTTCAGTTGCGGGTTCAAGTCTCGCGACCTTGCCGGACGTGACAGGTTGTCACCCGACCTTGGGATGTCCTTTTATGGGAATCCAAAAATAATCGCAAACTAGAATTATCCAAAATACTTCTGTCCAAACTCAAATTCGAAAATTTATATGGAATTTAAACACAATGAAGATCTTTTTTTCTACGTAATAACATGTGGAAACCTTAATCATGTATTCTTTTAAAACACTACAACATCCTGAATTACCATAAAACCTTATTGATTACCTTAATGATCCCTTATTCCTTATATAATACTGCATATACTCCTTCTATCTGAAAATGTTGTAAAATTAATCAATGATGGAATATCATTAATCAAATTTATGGTAGTCAAGAATATCCAATATTATTTTTCCAAATCAATATTGTATTTTTCCAAAATCACTACCTCGGTATCAGAACCATATTATGGTTTATCATTCTCTCAACCATATAATTTCCAAAAATTTCACCTGCTATTAAGTCACTTTTCTTGGTTCCACACAATCTCAAGTCCTTAATAAAATAGAACTGAAATAAAATCCTTATATACTCTATAATATTTATAACCAGTACATCGTTGATACAACAATCAAATGACATCATTATTTAATTACAACATAAGAACTCTAATCATTCCTCCTCATTTGTGGTAGTATCATAACTTGATTATTATCCAATAGCATCATTTGGGACATACTCTGATGATTTGGACATTGGTTCGCATAATGTCCCAATTCCTTGTTGTTGAATCATTGTATATTTGAAACCTTTTTCTTACCCTTATAGTCACGTACATGGTGTCCTTTTTCTGCACACATATAACAAACTCCCATTACCTTCAGGAAAATTCCATGGTGTTTTTTTCAACAGTTATCACATATGGGAAAATTATTCTTTTCCCTCTTCCCTTTATCTATATTTCTCTCTCCCATCCTTTTATTCTCTTTCATTCCTTCAATGCCATATGACTCAGATAATTATTTACTAATCTAATTAACACATGATACTATTTCTTCATATGTTGAGAATAAATGGGAGACTATTTCCTTTATAAATTTTGGCTTAATACTGTGAAAGATATGATCCTTCTTACTCTTTGGATCATACGTATTTCTGGAGTTCACATTCCTTATATTGGGCGCCATTTCAATTCAATAACATAAACTCGGTCAATTTATTAATTATAATAATTCCAAACATGTAAAATACCTAACGAAAATTGAACGGTTTATGGATGTAATCCATAATCATGAAGAAGATTTCATTGAGGAAGTATATACTCATAAACCCTTCAGAGTGATTTGTAATGAAAATGAGAATTATCCTATGTATATCCCCCATGAGTGTCGTAACCAAGTGTGCAGCAAGGCCCATTGTCGTGCACCTATTCTCGTTCGAGTCTAGCTCAAAGCGGCGTTTTTGGGTTTTACACCTAGGTACATCTGTGCTAGATCCTCCTCTACCTACTCGAATCCAGACAGGGATGTATTTTCATTGAAAAATAACAAATTCTCTACATTAACAAAATTCTAGGAATTTCATTTATACTAATCCTCAAATTGTATCTTATGTCAATGTGCTCTAATCAGAGTTTATCCAAATCTTGCTTCCAAGGTTATTTCTAAACTTCCACAGATACCAACTGTAACGCCCCGACCCCTGTTACCGAGAGTCGGTGCATTATTTTAACACATTGGCATGATTACAAGGAATCACGTCTCGAAGGACCGATCAGTTTAGCAGTCTTGGAAAATAGATTACATACATGAATGTTACATTAAACATTAAAACATACAAAACAACATAAATAATCCTTTATGAATGCCATTATTCCCTAGGCTTAACCCTGCATATCATTCACAATACACTTCTTGGAATCCTGGAAAAAAAATAGAAAGGGGTGAGCTCAAACGCTCAGTAAGGGTAATCAATATAATAGAATATTTCATATATAATCATAAACATTGAAGGAAATGAATAACTAAAACAAAGCCTTTTAAAATTGAACTTCAGCATAATAAAAATAAAATAAAATGAAGCAATTTAATTTACTTATTAAAATAAATATTCTAACAGTTGAATAATAACAAGCAATATCAATAACCACTTTCATAATGATAGAATTCATGATTCCAGACTATCATAACAACATAGTCAAGGCCTCGTGCCAAGACTACAAATATGATTTTGTCAAGTCCTTGTGCTAAGACAGTAGTTTGTCTCATGAGACCTACCAATGCATTGAGGAGCTATTTAGGGCTCCATCCTTAACTTACTAAGTCCAATGTGTTCCTAATATGATCAGGTTTAAACATAACATAAACATTCTTAATTAAAATATCATACGAAATGTAAATAGTTTCTCCATAAACCGTGAATGGTATAAAAAACACATCCATAGTCAATCATATCACAAAACATTCAATACAATATGGAATATTTTTATCATAATAAATAAACTTCATATAAGCTTAAAATTTAACAAAGGATGTTGACATAGATGAAGTCAAAACTATTTGAGAAAAATATCTCATTTTTTTGAAATCATTTAAAAGTCAAACATTTATTAAGGAAGTAATTTAAAATAGATTTTCAATCAAAGGGTCCTATACCACATTGAAACTTTTGAAACTAAATATCATTTCAAAACATTCATGTACATATAAATAGTTCTTTAAAAACATTTTGAAAACATGGACATTAATTAAAAATATGTTGATAGATAAACCTTTAAAACATTTAAAATTATGATCTTAATAATGAGTACCTTTCACAAATTCTTAAAATATTAATTTTGAAATCATTTCAATGGATAATCATTATAAAATAAAACATTTACTTTCAAAATATTACTATAAGATTTTAAGAGAATATTTGACGATTTTATGACGTTAGAAAATAGCCGCACTTGCCGTATAAGTTAAAAAATATTTTTACCATAAATTTGTCGAAAAAGTCAAAAAGTACATTGTTTGGAAAATGACGGAAAGATTCCCTTCAAAACACAGAATTATATAAATGACATTGACCAAATTTCTAGTAAATAGTAAAAATGTTTTGAAATATATTTTTATGAAACAAGGATGTGGATGATAAAGAGTCCCCGTAGATAATTACGTATAAACAACCTCAGAGAATAAAGGGATTGTATAATTAAACCCTTACCTTGAAATTTTCCTTGGTCGGTGATAGGTTAGCCTCTTGTATAATAGTTAAAACATTTTTATTAAATAATACAAGAATCATATACCTATATATGATATCATATATGATCTTTTAATATATCTTGGTAAATAATTTTTTAGTATTATCATCATTTTGGATGTTCACTTACTCATTTTTTTATATATTTTGTTACATATGTCATGGTTGTTATACATAAGTTGTATATTATTAATATCCATAATGGTATCAATTCCTTAAAAATTATTTTTAATCATCAAATGAAAATTAGTCTTGAATGGATACGATGGGGAATGAATCACATTGCGTTCATGGAGATGGTAGTTCGTAAGCACGCACGAATGCTACTTCAATTTCATTTTTCATTTTAAAAGGATTCAAAACCAAATGATACAAAGATATATTATTATTCTAGTATAATATAATAACTTATAAATTTTTCTTATGTTCATTATCACCATCCTTTATACATTTTTTTATAACGAGTCATATCACTTTAAGAGGGTGGTAGTCTGCACTTCCTCAAATGAAATTATCGTGTATATATATACAACATGAAAAGAATAATGGTATTGTATAGAATGGTATTACAGAATATTATATAAAATAAATTTCATTATTTTCATATTTAATTATAGTGCCATCATAATGGCCACCATGAGTGGTGGTAGGAGATAATTAAACAATCATTGTTTCGTGAGGCGTTTGGTTTCCATCAACATAAACATTATGTTATTCACCCATTAGATGGAGGTGTGTGTATCTGTAGTTCGAATACATATCATAAAAATATACTAGTATATTTATCACACTATTTTTTTTACAAAAGAAATGAAAAAAAGATTTTAGGGGTTGGAGAAGATAAATAATAGAAAAGAAGCTAAGAGAAATTGTTACCTTTAATTGGGGTAATTCACTTTGGTTTGAACCATAAATGACTCTTGATGGGACTTATGCCTAATTTAATTCTTCTAGGAAGATGATAGAGATTTATGGAACTTAATTGGGAAGAGTTTTGACGATCCAAAAGGCTTGAGAGGTGTGAGTAATTGGTCAGAAGTGGTGTACTTTTATTAGGGGGAGTAGGGGATCTTTAGGAAAAACATAAAGTATTATTTTATAATAAATACATATTCGGTTTATAATGGCTCCAAACTGTATTATTTAAATTATATGGTGGGTATGGGTCGACAACCACTCAACCAATATGTTTTAGACATGTTTGGGTCACGATTGTACCCTTGTATTTTATATTTAACTCTTAGTTAAATAGTTTGACATTTACCATGTCTCTTTGTATTTGTATATTATATGGTTAATAAATATACTATAAAAAGAAAATAAAACCCCAAGTGGTTACTTAATGACATATCTATCATAATAGAAGTCCTTTGGAAAATCCTTATATTTTTAGGAATATTATATCAATTAATAATATATTATTTGTTTTAAAAAAACTTCTTTATGTCAATTTTGACACTATTTAATAATTAATTTTTGAAAAATTCTTAATAACATTATTAATTAGAAAAAATTTCATTTAATCAATAATAACATGTCATATTAACCAATAAAATTCATGTAATTAATTAAAAGTGTCAAATTAAATTTATTAGTGTATTTATAATATCAATTATGTTAATATTTCACTAATAAGGTAATTACTGCATCATCATTGTCTCATAAATAAATTAAATTATGTAATGTATAAAAATTATAAATGAAATACCATTAAGTAAGAAATATTTTTAGCTTTCTAATAAATATTTATTATCGAATTTATATTATGTATAACCCTATATTTAAAATGTTTTAGTTATTAAAATTTGATTTTAACTCTTTTAACTCTTCTTTAAATTAAATAACAATAAATGTCCTAATCTAATCCAAGTTGAACAAAGAGGTTAGTATTTTATGCCTAATGTTTTTTTGGACTAATTATACCTAGAAAATAGAAATAGGATATGTGTTAGGGTAATAATATTATTTTTACCCTTAATTACCATATTTACTTTTTACCGTGCTAAATAAAAGTAAAATGTTTCTATTCTCCAAAAATTATTTTTATCTTATTGAACAACATTTTAGTCATTGATAATGACCATTTCTATTTTATTTTCTAAATTCCACTCATCTATGTGGTAAAATTTTATTTTATGTGAATTTGAAAATTCTCCAAGGAGTTGGGTAAAAGACGGTGGGAAGTTCAATAAAATTTTTATATATCTAAAATTATTATAAACTGACTATAATGAATTACATTGAACTTATATAGGTATTATGTATATATTTTGTCATAAAATAAATTTAAATAAAATAAAAAATTATTTATATAAAAAATCGATTTCAATCTATAACTGAGTGTTTTTCACTATTCATCAAAAATTAATTGTTTTCAGAAAAAAAAACAAAAAATTCACCCTAAGATAATTTTGATATTACAAATTAAATAATGAAGTATATTTTACCAAATTCAAAACATATATGTAGAATTTATTAATTTAAAATTAATTCCCGTTGTCAAAACCAAAAGGCTTATTTTTATGAAATAATAACTACCAAAAGTTTGACCCTTGTTTATGTCCAATTTCAAAGTAAAATTACTTATAATGACCATAATTAGATTAAATGATAAAATTATAATCTATTTACAATTACAAACCATTAAAATTTATCATTTAACAATATAAATTATTTTGATTTAAAATGTTTTTTTCAGTTAAAATATAGTAATTTTCAATATTCACCCAAATATGAAAGTTATCAGAAAAACAACAAAACATTATCAAAACTATATTCTTATGTCTCGATTCAAAAGAAGATGTTTATTTTGAAAAATTGAATATATAAATGTTTAAAATATTGGATTTAAAAATTTTTCACAATTAAAAGGCAGTATAATTGAATTTTTTGAAAAATACTTCTTTTATCTGAAAAAAATGTATTTGATCTTAAATTATGTCTAGGAAACACATAATATTGATTATAAAATTTTGAGAATTTTATAAAGTTCATGATTTAGTTAATACTATTCATAACTTTTTTTGAACGACTTTTTTTGGTAAGTCATGGTACAATAGAACTCCGTGTTGCATATAGGTAATGTTATTCAATTAATTTGAAAAAAATAGCGTACTATGAAATCATGGGGTGTTACAAACCCTTGTCCTACTAGAGGCGGGACTCAGGGGTCATTATCTCTCTTCTCACATTGCCATCACAAAAGGGGTACATTTTGTGGGGAGGGGATCGTGACAATATAACATATATCCACTATCAAGTAGGTCATGTGTAACCAATCATTTATAGATCATAGATTCTAATGATTTTGCTGACATTTATGATTTTTTATTCATTGAAAATAATTTTATTAGAGCCTCGTGCATGTGTATATAGAAGATTACCCATGAATGTGGTTGTAAACATATCCTACTTTTAATATATAAAACATTCCCCCATCCATAAAAAATATATTCTTAGATATGTTGGTTATAGGGGGCTATAAAATACCTTCAAAAAATTCACTAGATCCCTATAGGAATCGTGAGATCTTTTTTTACCCCAATTAAATTATCACATGATAATGTGAACATCATGAGACACAACTATGTGACCATATTTTAGCATCAAAATCCTAGATTAAAAACTATGTTCCATGACAGTATTGTTTTTTACTCACAAAATCATTCATGGAACTCATTAAATTCAATTCATTTGAGGAATAAAGTAATGATAGAATGGTCAGAAAATCACTAATTATTATGTGAATCCTCACTTATGAAAAATATAAACAAAATTAATTTTAATAGTGTCAATGTCCAATATATATGTGGCGCAATCAGGGTCCCATAGGCATGTTTCCTATTCATTTGGTGAGTATCCCTGAAAATTCCATTTTCACAATACCTTTAGGAGGCATATGTTGTTAGAATCGAAAATTTATGTTTAGAATTTGTGGTGAATAGGAACATGTGGACACATAGCCTATTCACAAATTCTTCTTCATGTAGAACTACCTTATGAACCCAGAACCATAATCCATTTTCTGATCCCCCCCATTTATGTGGGGAGGGTCTATGATAGGATAGGGTCATGTGACCAAGTATTTAGACTACCATATTCATGTTTTGGGTTATTCACTACAGTAATGTACCATAGTCCCTATTATCACTTGTAACATCATTTTCACCTTTTGGACATGACATTAACTTACCTTGAATTGGTCATACAAACACCTTATAGTAGTGTATATGTGGGTGTAGTGTTAATATTGTCCAATTCCCTCAAAAGGGGGAACTTTTATACAGGATAATATTCAATATATCAAGTTCGGTACTCAAATTTGTTTTCATTACAATATAAAAAATGAATTTTTTATATGGGAATCCAATTTGGTGAATGTACCTCAATATTGAAATATTTATATATTATTAATCATATTCTTACGTGGGTGTGTAATCCGTCCTCATCAATAATTTTATAATAAATGAGTTCATATAAGATAATCATATTTAGATTAATACACAACTATTCCCTCAAACACCTAAGCCATTGTGTCTCTATTTGGCTTCATTCCACTTTATTAATAAAACATTCAATTCTCTATTAGGGAAAAACCTTTGAGGGAATTAACCATAGTGAAGGAACCTAAAATATTCACCAATTTATATACTCTTATGAAATAATACTTATAATAATTAATTATATATCCAAACCAATTAGTGGGTTAGGATTTTATAAAACTTTTGGCATTATATTTACTATTATAAATTTGATACATAAGATTCCTCCCAAAGGATTAATATATATATATCCAACATATTCTTATTGGGAAATTAATTTGAAAATTTTACATATGTGGTCCACAATTCGTAAATTTATTTTATGTTATTCATGAGTATATATTATTGCTGATGAATTAAATTCCCTTAGAAATCATTTCTCATCGCAATAATACATGTGGAAGATCAAAACTATTCAATCGTACATCCATATTCACCATGAAACAATAAATACTATATATTTATATATAAATGTAGTGTGTATTCAAAATAACATGACATGGGAAATATGAAATTCCTCCTTAGGTACAATACATAACCACAATTACATCATCATAAAATTACCATATTCTTATTTAAGAATCCTCGTGATTTCGTAGTGTGTATTTATTATAAAAAATAATGTCTAACACTCCCCTAAAATGTGTTTAGTTTTTAACAATGATAAAAATTTATAGAATATGAAATCTCATATATGGTGTTTCTCTGATAAGGTTTCTTGTTTCGACACCAAGACATTTGGCATTTCCTAAAATCCAAAGGGAATTTCCAAATGTGAATATATAATATAATAAATTGGGAGTAATTGGTAATACCATTATAATAGGAAATATTTCAATTATAAACTAGAAAACAATCCAATCATATCCCACTTCCTCCATAGAAACTTTTATATGAAGGCCCTGACCTACACTATCAATGACCCAACACCACCTATCTCTATTGGTGAATTTCATGGACTAGGTGGACTATATCAATGACTCCATCCCATATTTAGAGGAATCTAATGAAATAATATAAAGGATGAAGAACCACAGTACATCATTCCCACGATATTCCACAAAGAAAAATGTGTCCCATGTTTCCAAATATAAATACTTTTGGAGATTATGTCAAGTTCATAGTAACAATAGCATCCCTTTATCAGGGATGCAGACGAGATAAATAACAATATTATGTCAAGAACCAAAGATATTCTGATAAGGGATCATATACACTCTTCTCATCATCCTTAATATGTGACCCCAATTCTATATGATGTTGTATAGGATGTTGTGTCTACCCCCATGTTATAAACAAGGTAATCCAATAAGAGATCCTTCATTTGCTTTCTAAAAGATAAGACTACATTGATGTCCCATATCCATACAAAATCTAATGTATTAGAGGTAGATTGTCGCATTCCGGTATTTCACATGAATGATTCCTAGATCATCATTAACTATAATCCTCAGACAATATGACAAATATATTTGGTTTCAATGGAATATTCATGATAGTACCAACCTATATGGTTTAGGAAATTATTTTCAATTTTTTCCCCTAAATCATATTCAGTATAGATTTCATCCCAAAAAAATCACATTGGGAATCACGAGATAGAAATTTATTATCCACTATAGAGGATCAATATTGCATGTAATAATCTATAAATATAATATCAACAAAATTTCAGGACCTTCCACCAGATTCATATGATCACAATCATGAATGTGATTATTGTTCCCTTCTTAAATCATATAATATATTAATAGAAAGATAATTTTTCTCCCCATATTTCTTTAATATAGGATAATGTTAACTTTCTTGCATCTATTGGGGTCTTATAAACCATATTGAAACATCAATGTGCAGTTTATATAGAGAATATGATGAACATAAATAGATGATTTAATTTCTAGTGCCTATATTGTGAATCCCATAATAATATATCTAAAAAAATATTGACAATGGAATTGATGTCATCATGAATACTTCAATTTACCCCCATTCATATTATAAGAAAATTTATATAGGGGAATATATATATCATCCCTATGTATGCAATGATAACCACGAAAATATAATTTTGGAGATTGTGTAGGTCATATTTCGAAAGATATTAAAAAAAAACTCACCAAATTACATTATATATTCTTTGATGTTCCACTAACACACTACTATGGGAGATATTATATTAGTTAGACCCTCATCTGATGAAATATGGACAGTCTTCAACTCACCATATAGTATAGTTCAAGGTGAATTAACATATTTTTAGGATAACCAAAGTGAATAGATGAAAATGTTTCATAATTTCCACTCCCATATTTGGGGTAATACCAACATCGTTCAACCATAATATTTTCCATGTACTCTCATAATAATTTGGGTACATAAAAACTATGTAAATAATTATCAACATCAAAGGCTATCTATTCAATGTATCTATCCATGTAATTGATAACTATCCAAATGCCAAAAAAATTTACATACTTATTAATGTTCACATGATATAGTTGAGTTGGTATAAAACAAGGGAGGTAGTGTGGACATATATCTCTTGATAAGAAAAATAGGAATGGTATATTCTTACCAGAAAAAACATATCCCCAATCATATCATTTATTCGTTTTATATTGATTTCATCAAATAGTATATAATTTGGAATATGAACGAATTGGATTTGGCATTCCAATAATATTACATATCCTATCCTCGAAATAATGGGTAACAAATAGATAATTTATTTTACATTATGGACTAGCCAAATAAGAATATAAATAATGAGATGTTTGATCCACTGATTGTATAATTTCCAATTATCTAATCTTACTATTCTAAATATGAAACCATGTATAATGAAATAGAGTATTAGATACCAATATCTTAGTTATAGATGGAATTATATTATTTAATGAAATAAAATTTTAAATTCCTTTAAATGTGATGATTGGGCCAAAAAATTTACATGTTATGTTGACCAAGACATTCTCAGTCTCCCAAGGACCAATAGTCAAGGGGAGGATATTATGAATTAAAATATAAGATACACTCCATTAAAATGTTTTATAGGTAATATTACTAATGTAATAGTTTTCATAATGTATTATAAATATATTTAGTTATATGATGTATTAATATATTTATATATCCTATTAACTATTGAAAATTGCAATAAAATCATCATAGATCAATCAGAAATGACACCCTATAGACATGTTATGTTAGCAGATGTCCTTACTGAATCACATTTAACTGATGATGGAATATCCATTCAATAGAAAAAATCATGTCATACATCCTTATCATATATCATTAGACTATACATAAGTCATCATTAAAACATGGAAATATAGTTCATGAGAGATTTATTTAAGAATTTCATTAAACCACATTTGAATCATGATGTTCACGCAATATTAAATTTCATGAAATTTTGACCCCCATCAAATAATATTAATTTTATAGACACCTATGTTCATTCAATATGATGTTAAACATCATAGAACACATCCATGAGGAATAAAGTTAGACTATGTTAAATAAATTCATACTCCATGGCGTTAAACTATAGGGAACACATTATAGTAAAATAGAATAAAAATATAATATTTATTATGTTATAATTATATGAATGTTAAAATCATTTTTTATAGATTAATTCCCTTAATTTTCCTAAAATTATCCATTGCATTATATCCACTATGATATAGAAAAACAACAATCATTTGTATGTATAGACTACCAACTTCATGGTGTGATGTGGTTCATCTTCCATCACTACATCACATCTCTAGAATGAATAATGTTTTTTAATAAATATAATGTTTATATAAAATATAAAATATATATAAGATAATATTTCTTATTCAATAATTCGATTATAATCATATGAACTTCATGTCATTCTGTTCATTGGAGGTTTTTTAGTTTTAAATTTGTCGATGGGGTAAATTTACAAATGGGATTCATTGTGAGTTCATAAGGTTTTAATCCATAAAATGAATATTTTTTTTGTGAGAAATTGGGATAATATGTTTTATTAATTCTTAAATAATTGTATTGGGAGGTTCTAAGGTGGGTTATAAAGCCACATATACAAAATGTCTCTAACAGACCAAGTTTATCCCCTGGCCTACAAATGGTAGAAAAACATATTTTGATAGATTATTCACTATTCATTAGGGGGTATCCAATGGTCAAATAGTGAATTAACATATCAATTTTGTAGGATTCTATGTAAACTTTCTCACTTTTTTCCTAGACTTACCCTACTAGTTCTTCTACCATATCACCATTGACAACCACTCTCATATAGGTGGGGCAAGATTGGATAATTATATTGGTCAGAGGGAGAACCCCAATATTTATTATATTAGGCTGAAATTATTTTTATATGAGGTATGTTATTAAAGAGGAAATTTTGGAAATATTCTCCCTATTTGTTCCCCTATTAATCCAATTTAGTGGGGGTGGTTGATCAAGCTGCTTCTTTGTAGTTATTTTAGGATGGTTTATCACCAAAATTAGTGTATAATTTTCACCATTTAATTTAATTAATATTTTTAGAAATCATGTTTCATTTTTCGTTCCATTTAATTAAATTATGGTGGAATCAACATTATATTATGGGGATTTCATGTGGCTTGAAAAATAGATATCATGTTTTTTTATATTACGGCCACCCATCACTTTTTTAATACAGGTTCGTTGAGTTCATAATATTATTTTTATATTTATGATAACATAGAGAAAAATAAGAAAAATAATGTTTCAATATTTTTTAGATTTCATGGGAGATGGTTTTGAGTGTGTGTTATAAAACCTCTTTGTGTGGAAGGTTGGGGTTCTGATAATGAGGTGGTATGTGTTGATCATATCAGTGATTATTCTAAGATGAAATAATTTAATAATTAATTTTAAATATTCATAAATATTTCTTTATACTATCTGGAATTATGTACATTCATAGAAATAAAATATAGGCTTCGTGGGTCTTCGAAATAGAAAGCACATGCTTCATAGAGGTGTTGTAGAGAAACATGTTTTTTGTAACATCATAAAACATACAACTTCTTATTTGATATTTTATCATATAAAAATTATTTTTAGTTACATACTACATTAATGTTTGATGGTTTTTATAATTATAGTTTAATGGGGAGTCATTGGGTAAGGTATATTTGAAATTGTTAATCCCACAATGATAAGGATGGTCTATTTTAAGAACAAAGGATGGCTAATGTCTACCAATGATTGAATATCAAAATATAGGTATATTTAAATTGAACGAGTCCATTAAAATTTCAAAAAAATTATTATATGATGTAGGAATTAAATGATGGCCTCCACATGGAATCATGGGGTTTTTATACAAATTATGAAATATGTTAATGAATGAGACATTGATGCATATTGTCTGATATGGTAAATACACCCCTGAATACGTAGTGAGATATTATTGGGAAATACGAGGAGGATGCATCTTTAAGAACTAGATGGGCTATAATGGTATGGTTTCACATGAATGATAGCTTTGATATATTTTTTTGGGAGATTCAAGTTATAAATAAGCAATGGGTCATGAGTTTTTCTCAATGAAATAGAACAATGACCCATCTGAACATAAATGGGGTGGTATTTTAATGGTCCCCAAGTACTCTGACCAGATTAGATAAGGGTTCAGAATGAGAATGAACATAACATTGGGGTCTAGGACAGTGGAAAACTTTATGTAGTGATATATAATTTGTAGGAGAAAAAAAGATAGTATCAATGTGGGTAGATTAATATAGGTTTATAGAACACAGTTGGTACCCATATGGTTAGGATCTAACATATTTGGGAAGATGATTTGGGCCCTGATCTTCTAGTTCACTATGATTAACTAGTGATTTACTATGATAGGATATAACCCGCGTTGATTCTATTTATATTAATAGACCATGATAAGGAGTCCCAGTTCAGTGTAATTTATGATCCATTCTTTTACGAGTCAAGGAAATTATGCATTAGGATACCTTTACAATGTCCACAAGGTCATGTATGTGGATGACCATTCCCTTACCCTAGAGTCATCGGGTTGAGGACCCAGCCATGCATGTCATGGTTTGGTTAGATGGGCTCCCATGATTCCCTCGGTATTGGTTGGTGTGATAGACCTCCAATGATTTTAATATGATGTATCAATGGACGATTGTTCCTAGAGGCTCATAAAATGTGTCAGGTATTTTTTTTTCATACTTCATAGTCTTCATTAACAATTTATATATTTCATAGTTTATGTTTTTTTAGGACTAACATGAAGTCTGAACCATCAATAAATGGAAGAATGATTAACCTACCTAGACTGATTAGGTACGTGTATTGGAATTTAGATGTACTACTTTTCTTATTGTATCATGTTATCAGTTTGAGGGTTTAGATTCCATCATTCACATAGGGAGTTGGTAGATTTAGGATATTTGTATAGAAATTGGTTGAAATTGGTAGCATATATCAAGGATCCATGCCATGTTTTATTTGGAATTGTGTTGGTTTGATTAGCAGACAATGACTAAGTGTGATGGATTTTATGGTTCCCCAGTTAGCACATGATTTCTAATTCATTTGTGTGACATATTTATTTTATTAATTATTTTATCACATGTATAATGATTAAAACAATATGTAAATTTTGAGACCCTGCTATGATAATTTTTTCACAACTAATAAAAGAACATTAGTTAATATTAATGCTTATCTATACATACATTTATTTTTCTAACAACATGTTGTGGATAATGCTATTGTGGATTGTTGAGTTTAGAGATAGTGTTTTTTTGAACAATGATAGTAGTATGTCCAAAAAGAATTTTTATTTTTTTAATATTTTATCCAAAACTATATCAATGATTGATTATCATTTTTATAACATTAATCTATAACAATGTTCATTTTATTTAGAAATGTGATTATATTTTTATACACACTCATATTATTTCTATATTTTGTTTTCATATAACTCAATTTTTGTATGAATCTGATTTTAGGGAATAGTTTATACACTATGTAGATTAGACCCTCACTTATAATATTCTAAATATACCACATAGATAGGTACACAAGAGGACATATGATGTGCGCATATCTAGGAACTGTTGAGTGGCCCTAGGGTTCAGTTGTAGAAAATGGTAGTTGAATGTTTATGAAAAACTGTTTGATGATATGATTGAAATGTTTCCTAGGAGGGATTTAGATATATTGATGGATTATGAATAAGATATTAATAATAAAATTTTCAATGGGATTTCCTATTAACATGGGATACAAGATTGTTATTCTTTTAATTTTATATATTGATTGATATTTTTATGGAATATGATAGGATTTCAGTATTTTACATCTTATCTCTTAAAATGATGTCAAGAATACATGTAAATACATAATGATAGACTTTCTGGGATCCCATGATATATTCCTACATGTTTGTGATAGTATTTTAATTAAAAACATCCATGGGATAAAACTCATAGTAATAAATTATATGGTGATTTATCAATAATAACTGCAATGTTATTTCCACGCACATGAAATATTGTATTATATTTTACAGTAGGATGTATGAATAAAAGGGAAGGATGATCACTAATTATAAAATTGTAGTCCATTAATCATTGGATTCATGGATACCCAAGGATTTTTTAAATCTATTGTGCATTTTACAACAATTGTACCCTAGTAAGGGACCCTATGTAAGTCATAGTTTTTCCAAATGATGTTTAATCCTAGAAGTGTTGTTGGGGAATGAATAAATGGTATTCCATTTATTTGGTAAATAAATTCATGAATCATTAATAATATTGAATACGAGTTAATGGGATTGATTTGTTGTATTCCAATCAATATTATATCTTGATATTCCCTTTAAACAGGTTGATTGAAGAAAAGTGGATGATCATGAATTTGGAATTATTCTCATAGGTTTGTTATTTTTCTATTAACAATGAAATGGGTTATGTGAATAGCATGTTTTATGTGAATTAACTGAAATTATGATATTTTGAATGGTTTTGTAATGTAATCTATTGATTAATGTGATATTTATCCTTAGAGACGAGTTTGGGGAAATGATAATGTTTTATGGATGTATAGAATAGTTGTGTTCAAGTGAGATCAAGAAGGATCATTAGAGAGGGATTTTTAGTAGGTTCAAGGAGATGATATCAAATCATTAAGGATAATTTTTTTTATTTAGACCATTTTAGAAATTTATTTTAGTATTATAAATGAAAACACTAAACATGGAAGATCCCTAGTAGGGTTTCATATCATTTTATTAGACAGTTTGTAATGATTTATTGTTTTTATATTTTGGTTGATCATCTATATTGTAACAGAAATATCAATGAGTTTGTTATAGTTGGGGTCACTCTCAGTGAGAGAGGAGCTATATGATCAGAATGAAAAATGTGTGTACAAAGGGATGATTATTTTTGAATGAATGGAAGAAATACATGTGTTGTATGGTGGGATCAGTTATATATTTTTATTTAATGATGTGGAGATCATTGACAACAATTATACGGGATGAGGTTGCATATTACAGGAAAATTTTATTCCGAAAATGTAACACCCTGACCCCAGTTACCCAGGGTCGATGCATTATTTTAATACATTCTCATGATTACAAGGAATCACGTCCCAAAATACCGATCAATTTAGTAGTCTTGGAAAATAGATTACATACATGGAGTTACATTACACTTTAGAAAATAAAACGCATAATAAATGATCCTTTGAGAACACCATTAATCCCCTAGCTTAACCCTGCTTATCAATCATAATACACTTATTAGAATCCTGAGAAAATTAAAACATAGAAATGGGTGAGATTAGATGCTCAGTAATGATAAAAATATAGAGGAAACTTTCATAAATAAGAATATACATTTACGGTAGTGTATAACAAAAACAAAAGCCTTTTAAACTTGAACTTTAGCATAATAAGGCAAAACTAAAATGAAATAATTCCATTTACTTATTCACATAGATATTCTACTAGTCGAAAAATCACATACAATATCAATAGCCACATTCACAATGATGGAATTCATAATTATAGACTTTCATAACTACATAGTCAAGACCTTGTGCAAAGACTACAAAAAATATTTTTTCAAGGCCTTGTGCCAAGACACTAGTTTGTCTAATGAGACCTACCAATGCATCGAGGAGCTATAGCAGGCTCCACTCGTCACTTACGAAGTCCAATGAATTCCCCATATGAAATGGTTTAAACATAAGATAAACATTTGTATTAAAAATAGAATATAAAATGTTAATACTTTTTCCATAAACCATGAATGGTGTAAAAAATAACAAATCCACAATAAAAAATATCACAAAAACATTCAATACAATATGGAAATTTTGTATCATAAAAAATCAATATCAATCAATTTTAAAATCCATAAAAGGATGTTGACATAGATGAAAATGATTTGCAAAACACTTTGAGAGATATATCCCATTTCATGAAAAAATTTAAAAAGATACATAATTTAGAATGGAAGACATTTAAAGACATTTTTGGATAAAAGTGTCCCATACCACTTTGAAGCTTTTGAAAGGAATTAACATTTTAAAAACAATCATGTCCTTATAAAAAATCCTTCAAAACCAATTTGTAGAAATGGACATTAATGTGAAAGATTTAGACAATGAAAATTTTAAAACATTTGAAATGATGTTTTAATAAAAAAGTCCCTTAAAATTCCCTTTGAAAACGCTTTCAAGAATCATGGACATGTATAATAAATATGTCCCATTATATACTTACGTAAAAACAACCTCGGATAATAAAGAGATTGTGAAATTAACCCATACCTTGTACTTTTCCTTGGTCGAGGGTAGGTTAAAATCATGTATAATATTTAAATCATTGTTGTTAAATTATTCAAGAATCATATACATAAATATGATATCATATATGATATTTTATTATCACTTTGTTAATAATATCATAGTTTTATCATCATTTCGGGTGTTCACATACTCATTTTATTTTATATGTTTTGTTAAATAAGTCATGTTTGTTATCAATAGGTTTTATATTATTCATATCAAGAATTATATAATGTTCTTAAAAATTAATTTTAATCATCAAATGAGAATTATTTTTGAATGGATACGATGGGGAATGAATATCATCGCGTTCGTGGAGACTGTAGTTTGTACGTAAGCATGAGAAAAAATATCATTCTTTTGATATTAAAATATTATATAATTGGATGGTATATCATATTTAAAGAGTATTTATAATGTTATATTTATTATTTACTTCAATTACACAGAATTATAATACCCATCCAAATAATAATGTTTTGAATAACAATTACACCACGATGTGGAGATGGTAACCCGTACATATGCACGTATGGTGACATGTCATTCAAAGGATGGATATAATACTGAATATGGTTGTACCATATTTATAATAACATTAATATATTTATAAGAAACTATAGTTATTATTTTGGAATGTAAATATCAAAGAAAGAATAAGTGGAATAAGAAAGGAACTTGAAAGAGGGTGGTAAAAAAATTGCCTCTTCTTCGGGTTCTTTCTTTTGATTTTATCAAAACGGATCCATAAGATAGATTTCTGATAAAACTAAGGCCACTAAGTTGAATTGAGGGATGTTGAGAAAATATTTGGGCAAGGTTTGGCTGGTCCAAAAGGCTTTGAAGGTGTGAATTAGAGCAAAGGGGGAGTTCCGTTTTATAAGAGGGGTGAGGGGCACCCTAAGAAAAAACATATATTATTATTTTATACTAAATTAATATTCGGTTTATAATGGCTCTAGATTTATTTATTTAGAGGATAACGTGGGTATGGGTGGAAATCAACTCAACCAATTGGTTTTATACAGGTTTGCATCACTTTATTAACGTCATATTTTAGTTTTAACTCTTAGTTAATTAGTTTTAAATTTATCATGTCTCTTTGTATTTTTATATTATCTGGTTAATAAACATACTATAAACTTCCAATCGACCCCCAAGTGTTCCATAAATGACACAAATATTATTATATAAGTTATTTGGAAGAATATTATATTTTTAGGAATAGATTATCAATTAATAATATAATATTTGTTTTAAAAACTCTTTCATGTCAATTTTGACACTATTGGGTATTTTGTTTTTGATAAATTCATAACACCATTTTTACAACGAAAACATTATTATAACCAATCCTAATATGCCATATTAACCTATAAAATTATTGTAATTCATAAAAAGTCTCATATTACATTTATTTGGGTATTTATAATATCAATTATCTAAATCTTTTATTAATAAGGTAATTTCATCATCATCATTGTGTCAATAATAAATTAAATTATTTAATATATAAAATTTTTAAATTAAATACCATTGTGTATTAAATTGTTTTATATTTCAAATGAATATTTATAATAGATTTTATCTTTTTTATAACTCTACATTAAAATTTTTTAGTTATTAAACTTTGATATTAACTCTTTTAACTCTTCTTTGAATTAAATAATAATAAATGTCCTAATCTAATCCTAGTGGACCTAAATGATAATATTTTATTCCTAAGGTTGTTTTTGGTCTAGATAAACTTGTCCAATACAATTAGGACATGTGTTAGGGTAATATTAATATCATTTTTACCCTTAATTACCCTATTTACTTTAACTGTGGTTAATAAAATTAAAAAGATACTATTCACCAAAAATTATTTTTATCTTATTGAACCACATTTTTCTCCTTGATATTAACCGTGTCTCTCGGATTTTTGAAATTCTTCTCACAGAAGTGGTAAAATTATGTTTTATATGAATATGTAAAATCTCCTATGAGATGGGTAAAAGACGGTGGAATGTTTAATAAAATTGTT
Source organism: Viscum album (assembly GCA_963277665.1). Lineage (NCBI taxonomy): Eukaryota > Viridiplantae > Streptophyta > Magnoliopsida > Santalales > Viscaceae > Viscum > Viscum album. The sequence continues at coordinate 438,225,301 of OY728161.1, forward strand.
ATATTTCTAAAATTATTATAAACTGACATCAATGAATGACATTTAACTTATATAGGTATTATGTATCTATTTTGACCTAAAATAAATTTAAATTAAATAAATAATTATTTAAATAAAAATTTGGTTTTAAACTATAACTTAGTGTTTTCACTATTCATCAAAAATTGAATGTTTTCAGGAAAATACAAAAAAATCACCCTAAGCTAATTTCGACATTATAAATCCAAAAATGAATACTATTTTACGCAATTCAAAAAATATAAGTTTCATTTATTTATTTAATATTAATTCTCATTATCAAAACAAATAGCGTGTTTTTATGAAACAATAACAATCCAATGATTGACACTTGTTTATGTATAATTTCAATGTGAAATTAATTACAATGACCAACATTGGATTAAATAATTAAAATATAATTATATTATATTTCTAAAACATTAAAATGTATAATTTAGCTCTATAAATTATTCTGATTACAAATGTTGTTTCAGATAAAATATAGTATTTTTCACTATTCACCCAAATATGAATGTTATCAGAAAAACAAAAAAAAATTATTGAATCCAAATTCATATGTCCCAATTCTAAAGAATATGTTTATTTCGTCATATTGAATATATAAAAGTTTCAAATATTATATTTAAAAAGGGTTCACAATTAAAATGTGGTAAAATTGCATTTTTTTAAAAATAATTCTTTTATCTAAAAAATGAATTTGTTCTTACATTATTCCAAGAAACTCATAATATGGATTCTAAAATTATAAGGATTATATTATGTTCAAAATTCAGTTAATATTATCCCTAAAAGCTTTTTAACGGCTAGTTTGGTAAGTCGTAATGCACTTGAACTCAGTGTTGTATGTAGTGTATATTATTTGCAATACTTTGACGAAATAACGTACTATGAAATCTTGGGGTGTTACATTCATCCCTCCTTCAATAAATTCTGTCCGCGCAATTTGAAATTGTTCTTCGAAAATAAATCGTTGAAAATAGAAAATATCTTTGTGGGAAAACCCACATCGGAAATTGGGTTAATAAAATTTACTCTTAATAAGAGGAAAAGATAAATGAAAGGGTCACCACCAAATTACGATCTCATTTTGGAGAAAATTGGTGGCAATTAGAGACACATAATTAGAGGAAAACATAAATATTTATAGAGAGTGATTGAGGTCATCAGTCATAAATAATTGTAGAATTGAGGGCCTCAAAGCCATCAATCTATGATGATTTAAATTATCATCGGGTCAACAAAACATAAGGTATTAGGATAACACATTTTTGTTTTAAAGACCTATTACCTCATGTTTAAGAATTAATTTTTATCATAGAATAAGAGATGAATATATATATATATATACTTGACAAGTATACTTGCATCCATTCACTAATTTCTACCACAAACAAATATTTCACTATAAAAGATAATATAACTTAAAAAATAGTATATTTATCTTATTTGTATAGGGTTCAAAAAAACAAATTTATAATTCATCTACCAGACCCTTGAAACATAACATTTTTTTAATCTAGGACATCACATGGGTCATTGGTAGGTGTTACACCCTAGTCACCCTTCGGTTGCGGGTTCAAGTCTCGCGGCCTTGCCAAACGCAAAGGGTTGTCACCCGACATCCGGGTTTTCCTTTTATAGAAATCCAAAATTAATCTTAAACTGGACTTCTCCAAAATAATTCTGTCCATACTCACAGTCCAGAATTATTAAGGAAGGTAAACACAATATAGATTCTTTTTTCCATGTAATAGCGTGTGAACACCTTCATCATGTATTATTTTAAAACATTGCAACATCCTGAATTACCATAAAAACATATTGATTGCATTCATTCTTCCTTATTCCTTACATAATTTTGGATATAGATCTTCCATCCATAAATGTTGTAAACTCAAACAATTATGGATATACAAATCATTAATCACTTTCATGTAATTCAAAAATATCCAATATAATTTACCCAAATCAATCATGTATTATTCCAAAAACACTACCTCGGTATCAGAACCATATTATGGTTTATCATTCTCTCAACCATATATTTTCCAAAAATTTAACATAATACTGAGTCATTTTTCTTGGTTCCACACAATCTCACGTCGTTAATAAAATAGTACTCCATTATAATCCTTATATACTCTATAATTATTATGATCACTACATCATTGTTACAACAATCAAATGACAAAATTCTTTAATAACAACATAATAACTCTAATCATTTCTCCTCATCTGGGGTAGTATCACAACTGGATTATTATCCAACAGAATCATTTGGGGTATACTCCGATGATTTGTACATTTGTTCGTATATTGTCCGAACTCCTTGTAGATGAAGCATTGTACATTTGAAGCCTTTTTCTTACCCTTATATTCACGTACTTGGTTTCCTTATTCTCAACTATTATAAAAAACTCACATTCCCTTCAGGAATGTTCTAGGGTGTTTCTTCACACAGTTATCAAATATGAGAAAATTCATCTTTTCCTCTTCCTTTTATCTATATTTATCTCTTCCATCCATTTATTTTATTGCATGACTTCAATTCCATATGACACGGAGAATTATTTACTTATCTTATTAACACATGATACTATTTATTCATATTTTGAGAATACATGGTAGACTATTTCACTTCTAAATTTTGGCTTAATACCATGAAAATTATGATCCTTCTTACTCTTTGGATAATACGTATTGCTGGAGTTCACACTCCTTCTACTGAGCGCCATTTCTTTACAATGGCATAAACACCGTCAGTTTATGAATTGCAATGAATAATTCCAAACTTGTGAAATACCTAATTTAAATTGCATGGTATATGGATTATATCCATATCTTAAAGATGTTCTCTTGGAGGATGTATATACTCATAAAAGCTTCATAATGATTTGTAATGAAGATGTGAATTATCCTAAGAATATCCCCCAGAGTGTCGTAACCAAGAGTGCAGCAAGGCCTGTTGTCGTGCATCAATTCCCGTTCGATTATATCTCAAAGAGGTGTTTTCGGGTTTTACCCCTATGTACATTTGTGCCAGTGCCGCCTCTACCTGTTCATATCCAGACAAGGATGTGCTGCTCGGAAAACTCACAAAATTTTTACAATACCAAAATTCTATGAATTTCTTCTATAATAATCCATCATGTTTATCTCAAGGCTATGTGTTCTAATCATATTTCATCTAAATATAGATTCCATGGTTTCTACTAAATGTCCTCTGATACCAATTGTAACACCATGACACCAGTTACATAGATTCAGTGCATTATTTTAATACATTTGAATGATTACAAGGAATCATGTCCAGAAAGACTGATCAGTTTATCAGTCATGGAAATTATATTACATAAATGGAGTTACATAAGACTATAGAAAATAAAACACATAATAAATGATCTGTTTAGAACGCAATTAATCCCCTAGTTGAACCCTACTTTTCAATAATAATACACTTCTTGGAATCCTGAGAAAATTAAAACATAGAAAGGGTTGAGCTCAGATGCTCATTAAGGATAACAATATAGCGGAAACATTCATAAATAATCACTAATATTTAAGGTAGTTTATAACTAAAACAAAAACTTTTTAAACTTGAACATCAGCATAATATGGAAAAAATAAAATGATATAATTCCATTTATTTATTCACATGGATATTCTACATGTCAAATAATCACAAGCCATATCAATAGTTTTGGTCAGAGTGGATACTCAAGTGGGCGTTGAATTGAGTTCCAATTAACAATTTATATTAAAAAGATTTCCCTTAAAGTCTCTCAATTTAAAACCCAAGTTAAACTATAATAAATTTATACAGATTACAAATTTTCAGTTGGCTTCTTGAATATTGTTTAGATATCAGTCAATTCAATCACATGATTAAGATGGCATTTGACGCTAACCTACTGGTTCACAACAATCATAAACACTTTCTAATTAAACTATCAAAGTATTTTTAAAATAGTTTTGTATTTCAAATTAATAGCATCAGAATAAACGATACATGTAGTATACTTTAACTTATACTAAAAAACACATCACATATAACCAAGAGGTTCAGTCTCAAGCAGATACTTTGTCTGCTCAAATTTATATATAAATTTGATCCACACACTGGATCAGGGTTAACGATAGTTCAATACTATCCAGGTCCTAAGACCTCTAACACAGTTCATCATGGGAAAACAATGAAAATAGCACACAGACTGTTCAGGTCACACTTGACCTCTACCACTATCCTATGTGGGACATAGTATGATGTATGGAGTTTGGAATGAGGATTTAGTATCCTCTAGTTCAGCAGAGCAAACAATGTGCGTGTAAAAGATATACAGAGTGGACACACTGCTCAATAGAAAATAGAAATTCACTTAGAGAGAGTATATGAATAATTAGAAAGCTCTAGTGATTGGCAGTACAACTCCGGACTCGTTGGATTTATCAGAGATGCTTTTAAGTCCTTCTGTGGTTTTTCTGTTGAAAAATAGAGTATCATGGTTATGCATGATGTCCTTCACAAGTGTGTTTGTTTTCTGATTTCTATTATTCGTCGTGTGTTCTTCAAGAGTGCTGGATTGCATGCATGAGAGTTATTTTAATATCTTGCAAATTCCCTCTTCATGTTCCTTGTGTGTTCTCCCTTTTTGTATGTATATTCATGGAAGAATTCTCTCTCAATTGCCTTTTTTTCACACACTTTTACTAAAGCTCGATCTTCCTTTTATTCCTCACGCTCCGGTAATGGGAATGACTTACCTTTTTTATAGGTACGAGGTACGGTCTCCTGACATGCCAAAAACTAACATTAAATAGCATTAATTGAAATAAAAACATAAAATATGACCATTTGAATTAAATACGAGTATATAGAAATTCAAACAGTTTTCATGACTATCGGTGAGTCATGAGATCGGTGAGTCATTTTGAATATGCATCGATTTTGGTAGCATCAACATCGGTGGCTCATTAATAATCGGTATCGGTGTCTCATGATCATTAGTAGCCATCAGTGCGACCTTTGTCATTGGTGTGATCGGTCATCATCGGTACGACCGTTCATTATTGGGGTGACCGTTCATCGTCGGTGAGACCGTTCATCATCGGTGCGACTGTTTAACATTGGTGCGAGTGGTCATCAATGATGTGACCGTTCATCATCGGTGCGACCGTTCATCATCGGTGCGACCATTCTTCTTCGGTGCGACCATTCCTCATTAGTGTGACCGTTCATCATCGGTTCGACCGTTCATCATCGGTGCGACTATTCATCCTCAGTGTGACCGTTCATCATCGGTGACTTGGAAAATAACTAACGGTGAGTCAAGAAATGGAATTTACAGAAAGTGTGTGTTCAATCTAGAATACATTCAGGTCAACCATAAAACAAAAATTAACATAGATAAACACATGTAGACATGATTTACACATATTTAGAACAATTTGAACAAAATACTATATTGAAATAAATAAAACCAAGATTTTTTATTATTAAAATAACCATTTCACAGAGAGTTCAACGTTATCCCCCTTTATGATAGTCACAATTAAATTGAATAAAAGAAGAGAGAATATAGTATGTCATTCAGTATTCTCCCCCTATAAAAAAGAATATATTCCAAATGATAAATCAGGGATAGAATAGAAAACATAACTTATATAACTAAGTCATTCACCCCATATAATACAAGTCATATAATACAATTCAATCTCATTATTACTCCCATGGAGATATAGAGGCGTTGCTTCTCCCCCTGCGTATGCATGCATGTGGTAAATAACCATCCTGTATTCATATGCACATTCAGTTCACCCATTCATATGCATGATCTCCCTGACTTCAAATATGCATGATCTCTTTGATTTATCATATTCATTATCTCCCTGATTTTTCATATGCATGATCTCCCTAATTTCTCATATGCATGATCTCCCTGATTTCTCATATACATGATCTCCCAAGATTCTCTCCCCCATTGGTATTATCAAAAATAAGATAGAATAAAGATAAAAAAGAATATTTCATATCAACAATGAGTAAAAAAATCCCAGATATAAGTGAAAAGTACATAAAATTGACACCCTATCAAAAAATTGACAGATACAGATATTTTCGGGGTGCAAGGGAGCTTTTCATTTCGCAGTGGGAGGAATGGATGGTCCAGATGGTGGTTGGGTTGTAGGTTGAACTGGTCGGATGGAGAAAGGAGGGAGGATAACCTGATCTGGACGAATTGTGGGTTCCAAGGTTACCTACTGTGGAGAAGATCTTTCTAAAGGAGGCTGTTGAAAGACTGGTCAAATACTAGAGAGAGCTTAAGAAACAAGCAGGTGAATGAGAGTAACATCTTATTACTGAAGAGACGTAGCATTTGAAAAAACAATGGAAATAGCTTTCACATGAAGTTAGGGTTTGAGAAAATTTATGAAGTCCTGAATTACTTCTCCACCAATCTTCATAGTCTTTTCAAAATCATCCTTATTCTGCATGGAATTTTCTAGAGTAGGAGTAAAATCCTTCAACTGCTGAACATGAGCCTTAAAAGCTTGAGTAACTTGATGGAGTCACATATTCTCATCCAGCACATTAAAATTATTATTCAACTCATGCTTGGTGTAAATCTTAGAGAAATAATGATCCACTTTATCCTTAATCTATTTTTGAGCCTTGGTAGCATCAGTTGAATACAACTGCACCATCTTATGAATATGATCACTATGTTGTTTCATCTTTTTCAATGAATATAAATCCCAAATCTTTCCAAGAGCTACCAGATCTTCTCTGACAACATCCTTTAAATTATTAAGCTCATAACCTGTAATCTTGGATACTTTTGAAGAACTAGCATGAGCAACAACTTGCGTGATCTCAGCTTTCAACATCCTCAAATCTGCCTTCTTCAAATGTTATATAATATTTCATAAAACTTCCATAATAATATATATGGTTGTTCTAAACTCTCCAGACAGATAAACTAGATTTCTTCCTAAATCTGTGAGTGTTTGATTCAAAGAGGTAATGTGTCTTCCAATCGACTCTATATAATTGCACTGGTCTGGTTTGATAAGGCATACCACTCTTTAATCCAAATCATCCATAGCAGCTTCAAATAATGTCAAAGGAGTAGGAGCAGGAATATGAGATAACTCATCTTTCACAGTATCTTTAATAGCTTGAATCAATTCATCCTTAAATCTGTCAAAGACAGATTTAACAACTGCAGGATCAGGTCTAGCTTGAAACACTGAAGGATCTGGTCGGACATCTTCTCTTTTCAAAAACTCTACAACTAATTGAGCCCTAACTGAAACATTTACACCTGTAAGATCCACTTCTACACCTTATTCTTCCTATGGGTAATCTAATCCCATAAAACCAAGACCTATATGTTCTTCCCATGCGGCATTGCATGATGATACATAGGTTTCACAAACTGTGCTCGTCCAGAATTTTTTGGAAGGACTTCCTCATCCTCATCACTCTCCAATTGTTTTATCATATCTTCCACAGGGAAATTTTCCTTCTAAATTGTTTGGGTTTGAGGATCATCTTGAATCACATTCTGACCAACTATAGGTTGAGCATCAGCATCACCACCATCACTATCACTGCCACCACTATCATCATCATCATCATTATCATCATTAACAGATTTCTCACTTGAACTGTCTCTACTTCCAGATTCATACTCCTTCTAGGTTGATTCATCAGTCTCATATTCTTCATCATCATCTAAAAGTGGTTTAATCTCTGTTAATTTGAGAGGAGGGCTTGCCGAACCAAATTCCATCCTTCTTTTCATTGGGCTAACAATATCAGGAACACTACTCTCATCAAGAGATGATTTAGCCTCCACTTCAGCATTCAGATTATCACCAGCTTCTTCTTCTTCTATTCCCTTATTACTGGACTCACCAGTTTCCTTAGGAACTACTACTTCCTCTTCTTCATCTGAATAAACCACTTCCTCTCCAGGATTTAAACTACGATCTCTTATCTCCTTTCGTCTCCTTGGATGATCAGTAGAATTTAAGGACTCATATAACATTTCGTAAATATCAACCCATGAATTACTCCAAGGGTTCCAATTGATTTTCCTCCTCTTACAAATAAAATTGTTGAAACAGATGTTAATTGATGAGATAAACTCATCTCCATCATCCACATAGCCAAAGAATTTCAGCATGACAGAAATATGATTAGAATAAAATAGAGTAGTAGCTTTCTTTGAAGGATATATCATCTCAAAAATATTGTCAGAAAAACATCTACATAGATTGATCTTTTCACCATTCATCAAGAAGAATAACATAAACACATACTAATAATTTATTGAAGAAAATTCTCCTTTTCAAGGACATATTTGATGTTGAATAAATTTAAACAGAATTCTATTCTAACCATCCAACTTAGATTCAATTATCCTTCACGATTCAGACTTCCCAGTCAAAAACTCCAGGGCTAGCTCATAAGAAAAGTAATTAGTTGTGGGAGGAATATTACCAAAATAGTCCTCATATCTTCAATTGTGAGGTACTCATAGACATTCATCCCACTGCTTTGATGAAAAAGTAATATTTTTCCCTTTTACTATAGAAGACAATCTTGCAGCCTCTACTCCATCCAAAACTACATCCAGGATCAAATAAAACTCATGCACCAGCTTCGGGTAAAAGACCCTATCATTATCGCAGAACCAATTCATCCAAATATTCATTTCCATCACTTCCAAAAGAACATACTTTCTAGATAGAACCCATTCTAAACATATTAATTTTTCATGTATAACTTCCCATTTTTCTAGCTCCAGGTTCACAAACCTCTGTGTCGTACTACTCGACTCAACTCGATCATGTTTGACAGGTGATGTTCCATCAAATACCTTTCCATTCCACTTTTTCATGTCCATTCTGATGTTTGGGACAATAATGATGCTTGGAAAGATTCAAAAGGCTCGGGATACAGAAAAAAGAAGATAGAGGTCGGCGGGAAATTGAAGGTCAACAGTCTTTAGAGAATGAAATATCCCTATGTCATTATTTTTATCATTTTGGGTTACAAACAATAAAATATCTATTAAATAAAACAACACCATTTCAAATAGATTATAATGATTTTAAAAATAGTACAACCCAATTGGTAGCACTAATCGACTTGAAAGATCTGTTTGACAGACCGGTTTCACAGATCGTTTTGATAGATCATTTTCATAGATCGGTTTGAGAGATCAGTTTGACAGATCGGTTTGACAGATCGGTTTGACAGATCAGTTTGACAGATCGGTGTGATAGATCGGTTTGACAGATCGGTTTGACAGATTGGTTTCACTGATCTATCATACCCAACTCTTGTTTAATCGTGTCTATCATTTCAGAATTTAATGGATTGGTGAAAATGTCAGCTAATTGATCTTAAATACCTATAAACTCTAGAGTAATATCATCTTATTGGTAGTGATCTCTTAAAAAGTTATGTCTGACATCAATGTGTTTTGTTCTATAGTGAGATACATGGTTCATTGAAATGTTAATTCCACTAGTGTTATCACATTTGATTGAAACATGCTTAAAATAATATCCATTGTCCAAGAGAGTGTGTTTCATCCACACAAATTGTGCACACCAACTACTAGCAGCTATATACTCTGCTTCAGCAGTGGAAAAAGCTACATAATTATGCTTCTTACTACTCGAATATACTGAGGATTTTCCCAATAAATGACATGTTCATGATTTTCTTTTTCTATCCAACTTGAAACCAACAAAGTCAGCATCTGAATAACTTATTAACTAAAAAGATTATCCTTTTGGGTAAAACAGACCTATGTTTACAATGTTTTTATGATACTTAAAAATTCGTTTAACAACAAGTAAATTAGAGTCTTTTGGATTAGCTTGAAATATTGCACACATACACAAACTAAACATAATATCTGGTCGACTAGCAGTGATGTAATGTACTCTTCCAATCATACCTCGATAATTTTTTTGATCCACTGGTTTCCCAATTTCATATGCATCCAATATATAGACTATACTCATAGGAGTATCACCTTCCTTAATACTATCCAACTGAAAACGTTTTAAATGATCCTTTGTATATTTACTTTGATTCAAAATAATACCATTTTCATTTTGGAAAACATGAAATCCAAGAAAATATTTGAGTTCTCCCATTAAACTCATTTCAAATTCAATTTTCATACTCTTTGAATAAACAATAAATAAATAATGTTTAGAAGATCCAATAATAATATCATCAACATATATTTGAACTATTAAAACATCATTAGAAATTATTTTAATAAAAAGAGTTCGGTAAGGAATCCATTTAGTAAAACTTTTTGAAATAAAAAAAATTACTATGTCTATCATACCAAGCACTTGGAGATTGTTTTAAACCATATAAAGCTTTAGAATTTTTAAGAAATAGACTTGGAAAATGAGGATTAGTAAATCCGGGTGGTTGTTCAACAAAAAAATCTTCAACAATAAAACCATTTATAAAAGCACTTTTAACATCCATTTGATATAATTTGAAATTCAGATGACCAACATAGGAAAGTAAAATTCTAATAGCTTCTAATCTTGCTACAATTTCAAAGGTTTCCTCATAGTCTATACCTTCCTCATGACTATATCCTTTTGCAACTATCCTAGATTTGTTTCTAACTATATTTCATGATTCATCAATATTGTTTAAAAAAACCCATTTAGTGAATATTGTTAAAGTGTCCTCAGGTCTATCAACTAATTCACAGGCTTTGTTTCTATCAAACTGATTTAACTATTCTTGCATATCCATTACTCAAAAGTCATCAATGATAGCATCATTGACATTTTTAGTTTCTAGATGTGAAATAAAATCTTGATTTTCAAACTAGTTTATTTGAGAAGCTCTAGTTTGTGTCCCTCTATCAAAATTACCAAAAACAATATATAAAGGATGATTCTTTAGAATACTAGTTGATCTAGTAATGGTAGGGATAGAAATTTCAGGTTCATCACTATGTTCGGGTTGAACAGAAGAAGATTCAGGAATATGTCCAGAAATGGATGTTTTTACAGTAGGTTCGTTAGATTTATCATTAAGGTATAGAACAAAAAAATTATCTTCAAGATTTTCAAGAGAGGTTTTAGGCTCATGTGGATTAGTTTCATCAAACTTGACGTGAACAGATTCTTCCACACATTAGGTTCTTTTGTTAAAGACTCTACAGGGTTTTCTAGTTAATTAATTACCAAGAAAAATCCCTTCATCACTCTTAGAAGAAAACATGTCAAGATTATCCTTTATATTAAGAATAAAAACATTGCATCCAAAGCCTCTAAAGTAACTAACATTAGGTTTTATATTATTCCATAAATAATAAGGGGTCTTCTTGAGAATAGGTCTATTTAAGACTCTATTAATAATATAACATGTTGTATTCATAGCTTCAGCCCAAAAGTAAACATGCAGGTCATACTCATTAAGAATGGTTCTTGCAATTTCTTGAAGGGTTATATTTTTTCATTCTACTACACCATTCTGTTGAGGAGTCCTAGGAGAAGAAATGTTTTGACTATAGAAATTTTGTGAGAAATAATATTCAAACTCATGATTTTCAAACTCATGGCCATGGTCACTTCTCATTGTTTTAATCTTATGTCCACTAAGGTTTTCCACAGACTTTGAGTATTTAATAATGTATGAACAAGATTCACATTTGTGAGCCAAGAAGTATACCCAAGTATATCTACAAAAGTCATCTACTATGACATAGACATAGTGCATCCCATTTAAACTAGAAAATCTAGAAGGTCCATACAAGTCCATGTGAACCAAATCAAGAGGGTGAGAAGTTGAAACTTCTTTCTTAGATTTAAAAGAAACATTATGTTACTTTCCCCTTTGACGGGGATTACAAACATTTTCATTTGGGAATTCATGTTTAGGAAGGTCTCTAACCATGTTCTTACTAGTTATCTTTCTGAGTGAATGTATATTTCAGTGTCTTAATCTTATGTTCCAATGAAAAGACTCTTTATTAAAAGCATTTAAACAAGTAACATTTTTCTTAGCTAATGAATTCAGATCAACAGAATAAACATTTTCATTTCTCAAGGCATAGAACACTAAAACATTTTTACAGTTAAAAACATAAAATTAATAATATTCAAACTAAAAATTAAATCCATCATCACATAATTGAGAAATAATTAACAGGTTATATTTAAGTCCATCAACAAGTAAAACTTTAGATATTAAAACTGATTCAGTGTTACCAATCTGGCCTATGCCAATGATATTTTCCATTAGAATTATCACCAAAGTTGACATGGACTCCATCAACCTTTATTATTATTTTAAAGAATGAATAATCTCCAGAAATGTGTCATGAAAATCCACTGTCCAAGTACCAAACCTCATTAGGAGAACTCTAGAAACTTGTTTCCTACAAAACAGATTTAGATAGGAATTGATTTTGGTACCCAGATCTTCTTGGGTCCTGATAGGGTAGAAATCAATGTTTTAGGTACGCATATTTTGTCTTATGGGTCACATATAATTTATAGAACCAATAGATTTTGAAAGATAAACTTTATTTGATCTATAACCATATAGATAACAAGTTGAAGCATATGAATTTCCAGAACTGAAACAAACAAAAAAAATTCCAGACTTAGGGATAAATTTAGTTTTAGTAAACTGTCTTTTTCTAGGTTGATATCCTATTACAGTAGCATAATATGGTTCCACATGCATTCCTAGCATTTTAGTTAGAGTGTAATTTCCATTTGTGATTTTTTCTAAGTCCTTTCTAAGTTGCTCATTAGAGAATTTTAGTTCAGTATTTTCCTTTATTAGTTGAGCATTCTTTTCCTTTTCCACATCAATGGCAGATTTAACATTGTCAGTGAGAGCATTCTTTTTCACTAAGCATTTTTACTTGTCCTTAAGTTCATTATATGTTTCTTCTAGCATGTTACAATTTTGAAATAGTTCCTCACTAGACATGTTTTCATATTCAGAATCAGTTCAAGAATAATAATCATTCTACATAAGAGAGACATGTACCTTAGAGGTATTAGTCATGAAGCACATGCTGGCATGATTCATTTAAGAATCAGAAACATCAGATTCACTTGTGCTGTCTTCTGAAGCACTCCATATATCTTTCATGGATTTCTTGTACTTATTGTCTTTGTAGTCATATTTGTTTTTGAACTTCAATTTTGGAAAGTTTGCTTTAATGTTCAATTCCTTTTTCATTCATAGCAGAAAACATCATCATTCTTGTCAGGCATTTTCCAATCCTTTTTCCAATGTCCCTTATTTTCATACATTCCTTTGCAGTTTGATTTTCTAAAGAATCACTTCTTCATATAGAACTTATTGAATATCTTTGAAATTAGAGCCATCTCTACATCACTATCAGAGTCTGAATCTTCAATTTTTGAGCTTTCAATTTGTATTTGGACATTGCATGTGTCCTTGATCCTCGATGTAGTAGATTTAAAAGCTAGAGACTTCATTTTAGGTTCATCATCTTCTTCCTTATTCACCTTGAGTTCTTCTTCATACATCATAAGATTAACAATAATCTCCATGACTGGTAGTTTCCTTATGTCACATGATGCTCTAATTGAGACAGAAGTGCCTCTCCATCGATCTGGTAGACATCTTAATATATTTATGATTTGTTCCTTAGAAGTGACATCTTTTCCAAGAGCGATCATTGTATTGACAATCTCATTGAACCTGAGATACATGTCATAGATAGGTTCATCACTCATCATTTTGAAATTAACATATTTAATGGTATATCTATTCAATGTCATTTATTTAACATTAGTTGTTCCTTCATGAGAAAGACTCAAAGTATCCCATATTTCATTGGCAGTTTTACAAGCAGATATTATATTGAACTCTTCATCTCCCAAATCGCAATACAAGGCATTCATCGCTTTACAATTAATATTGTAAGCTGTCATAGTAGCTTCATCCCAAGTAGTTCTAAAAGTTGATGGAATCTTATATTTAGTTTCTATAGCAGTCCAGATATCAAATCCCATACTTTCTAAATGAATATTCATGTTCAGTTTTCACTGGGCATAATTTTATCCATTAAATAAAGGTTTCATTTTGGTAGTAGCACCTTCTATTCTATTATCCACAACTTGAGTACTAGAGTTTAGAAAATAAATTTATTGAGATAAAATTTAGAACTAAAAGAAATTTAAGATCTTTAAAATATAACTAAAATCACAGTTCCAAAACAGAGTAGTTGAAAACATTGATAAACAAAACAAATCCTCTGATACCAAATGTTGGTCGGAGTGGACACTTAAGAGGGGGGGGGGTGAATAGTGTTCCAATTTAAAATTTCTCTTAAAAATATTTCTCTTAAAGTCCCCAAATTTAAAACCAATGTTAAACTGTATTGAATTTATATAGATTGGAAATTTTCAATTGGCTTTTTAAATATTGATTAGATCTCAGTTAATATAATCAGAGGATTAAATTGGCTTTTGAAGCTAACATACTGCTTCACAACAAGCATAAAAACATGATAATTATCTATCAAATTAACTTTAAAATATATTTTTATTTCAAAGTAATAGCATCGGAAAAAAAGATACATGCAGTATACGTTAACTTATACTAAAAAAATAGCAGATATAACCATGAGGTTCAGTCTCAAGAAGAGACTTAGTCCTCTCAAATTTATATATAAATTTGATCCACACACTGGATCGGGGTAAATGATAGTTCAATACTATCCATGTCCTAAGACCTCTACCACAGTTCATCGTGGGAAAACAAAGAAAACCACACAAAGACTATCCAGGTCACACCTGACCTCTACCACAATCCTCAGTGGGACATAGTAGGATGTATGGAGTATGGAATAGGGATTTAGTATCCTCGAGTTTAGCACAGGAGACAATGTGTGTGTAAAAGATATACATAGTACACACACTACACAATAGTAAATAACAATTCACTTAGAGATAGTATATGAATGTTTAGAAAGCTCTAGAGATATGAAGTGTAGCTCTGGACTCGTTGGATTTATAATAGATACTTCTGAGTCCTTTTGTGGTTTTTCTATTGAAAAACAGAGTATTGTGGTTCAGCATGATGTCCTTCACAAGTGAGTGTGTTTTTTGATTTTCAGTGTTCTTCATGTGTTCTTCAATAGTGGTGGATTTCATGCATGAGATTTATTTTAAGATCTTGAAAATTCCATCTTCAAGATCCTTGTGTGTTCTCCCTTTTTGTATTTATATTCATCGAATAATTCTCTCTCAATTCCCTTTTTTTCGTGCACTTTTACAGCAGCTTGATATTCTTTTTATTCCACACGCTTCGTCAATGGGAATGATTTACCTTTTTCATAGGTACGAGGTACAAAATCTTGACATGCCCACAACTAACATTAAATATCATTAATTTCATTAAAAACATCAAATATGACTGTTGGATTTAAATAAGAGTTTATTGAAATTCAAATAGTTTTAATGACTATCGGTGAGTCATGAGATCAGTTAGTCATTTTGAATTTGCATCAGTTTCGTTAGCATCAGCATCGGTGGATCATTAATCATCGGTATCAGTGGATCATGATCATCAGTTTCCATTCCTGAGACAATTTTAATTGGTTTGATCATTTATCATCGGTGCGACCGTTCATCATTAGTGCTACCGTTCATCATCAATGCGACCGTTAATCATCGATGCGACCATTTATCATTTGTGCGATCGGTCATCATCGGTGTGACCGTTCATCATCAGTGTGATAGTTCATCATCGGTGGGACCATTCATCATTAGTGTGACCGTTCATCATCGGTGCGACCTTTCATCATGAGTGTCATTGTTCATCATCGGTGCGACCGTTCATCATCAGGGCAACTGTTCATCATCGGTGTGACCGTTCATCATCGGTGACTTGAAAAATAACTAATGGTGAGTCAAGACATGGAATTTACACAAATTTTATGATCAATCCAGAATACTTCCTGGAAAACCGTAAAAAACAATTTAACATAGATAAACACATGTAGATATGATTTACAGATATTTAGAACAATTTGAACAAACGACTAAATTGAAAAAAATAAAACCAGGATTTGTGATTATTAAAATAACCATTTCATAGAAAGTTCAACAAATAACAACTTTCATAATGATGGAATGCATAAATCCATACTATCATAACTACATAGTAAAGGCCTTTTTCCAAGACTACAAATAATATTTTGTCAAGGTCGTGTGCCAGGTCAGTAGTTTGTCTCATGAGACCTACCAATGCATCGATGAGCTAAAGCGGGCTCCACCCATCACATACTATGTCCAATGCATTCCTCATATGAAAAGGTTTAAACATAACATAAATTTTTTTATTAAAACTAGCATATGAAATGTCAATACATTATCCATAAACAATGAATGTTTTAAAAATAACACATCCACAGTCAAACATATCATAAAAACCTTCAATAAAATATGGAAAATTTCTATCATAATAAATCAACATCAATCAATTTTAAAATCTATCAAAAGGTGTTGACATAGATGAAAATGATTTGTAATACTATTTGAGAGATATATCCCTTTTCATGAAAACATTTAAAAAGTCACCTAATTTAAAAAGGAAGTCATTTAAATACATTTTTGGATTGAAGTCTCCCATACCACTTTGAAACTTTTTAAAGGAATTAACATTTTAAAAACATTCTTGTCCATATAAAAAAATCCTTAAAACCATTTTGAAGACATGGACATTAATGAGAATGATTTAGAAGAAGAAATTTTTAAAACATTTGAAATGATTCTTTAATAAAAAAAAAGTCCCTTAAATCAATCCCTTTGAAAACGCTTTCATGAAACATGGAATGGATAATAAATATGTCCCAGTATATACTTACGTAAAAACAACCTCAGATAATAAAATGATTCTGAAATTAACCCTTACCTCGTACTTATCCTTTGTCGAGGGTTGGTTGACCACAAGTATAATATTAAAATAATTGTTATTAAATTATATATGAATCATATACAAAAATATGATATCTTATATGATCTTTTAATATCGCTTTGCTAATAATATAATAATATATCGTCGTTTCGGGTGTTCACTTACTCATTTTGTAACAGAAGTTGTCTTGGTAACCTATAGGTTGTATCTTATTCATAACCATAATGATATAAAGTTCTTAAACAATACTTTTAATCATTAAATGAGAATTATTCTTGAATGGATATGATTGGGAATAAATCTCATCGTGTTTGTGGAGACGGTAGTCTGTATGTACGCACGAGCAACAATATCATTATTTTGATATTAAAATAGTATATAATTGGTTGGTATATAATATATACATAATCATTATAATGCTATATTTATTATTTACTACAATTACACATCATAATTATAACCATCCAAATAATAATGTTTTTAATAACAATTACACAACGACCTGGAGACTGTAAGCCGTATGTACAAACATATGGTGACATGTAATTCAAAGGATGGATAGAATACTAAATATAGTTATACAATATTTATAATAACATAATGTATATATAATATACTAAAGTTATTATTTTATAATGGAAATATCAATGAAATAATAAGTGGATGAAGAAAGGAACTTGAAAGAGGGTGGTAAAAGCATTCACTCCTCTTCGGGTTCTTCCTTTTGATATAATCAAAAGGGGTCCATAGGTTGGCTTTCTGATCAAAATAAGGCATATAAGTTGATGTGAGGGATGTTGAGAGAATATTTGGTCAGGGGTTTCCTAAGCCAAAAGGCTTTGATGTTGTGAATTAGAGAGAAGGGGAGTGCCCTTTTAATAGAGCGGTGAGGGGAACCTTAAGAAAAAACATAAAATATTATTTTATAATAAATTAATATTCAGTTTATAATAGCTCAAAATTTATTTATTTCGATGATAAGGTGTGGATGGGTCGAAATAAACTCAACCAATAGGTTTTAGATAGGTTTGGGTCACAATATTAACCTTATCTTTTAGTTTTAACTCTTAGTTAATTAGTCTGACATTTACCATGTCTCTTTGTATTTTTATATTATATCATTAATAAACATACAATAAACTTTAAATAGACCCCCAAGTGGTCTATAAAAGATACAACTATTAGGATATATGTCTGTTTTCCAAACCAAAGATTTTTAATAATAGATTATCAATTAATAATATAATATTGGTTTTAAAAACTCTTTTATGTCAATTTTGACACTATTGGATATTTTGTTTTTGATAAGTTCATTACAATATTATGTCAACGA
Organism: Viscum album; assembly: GCA_963277665.1. Classification (NCBI taxonomy): domain Eukaryota; kingdom Viridiplantae; phylum Streptophyta; class Magnoliopsida; order Santalales; family Viscaceae; genus Viscum; species Viscum album. The sequence goes on from OY728161.1 coordinate 438,243,624, forward strand.
AAAAATTCATATAACTAATCCTAATATGTCATATTATCCTTGAAAATTATTTTAATTCATAAAAAGTCTACATTAAAATTTATTTGGGTATTTATAATATCATTTATCTTAATCTTTTATTAATAAGGTAATTACTGCATCATCATTGTGTCAAAAATAAATAAAATTATATAATGTCTAAAAATTATATATAAAATACCATTTTGTATCAAATAGTTTTATCCTTATAATAAATATTTATAATCGAAGTTATTTTATGTATAACTCTATATTAAAAATGTTTTCGTTATTAAAAATTGATTTTAACTCTTTTAACTCTTATATGAATTAAATAATAATAAATGTCCTAATCTATTCCATGTGGACCTAAATGATAATATTTTATTCCTAAGGTTGTTTTTGGTCGATATAAACTTGTCCAGTACAATTAAAACATGTGTTAGGGTAATATTAATATAATTTATACTCTTAATTACCCTATTTACTATTAACTGTGGTAAATAAAAGTAAAACGTTACTATTCACCAAAAATTATTTTTATCTTATTGAACAACATTTCACTCCTTAATATTAACCGTGTCTCTTGGATTTTTGAAACTCTACTCATAGAAGCTGTAAAATTATGTTTTATATGAATTTTCAAATTCTCCTAGGAGATGGGTAAAAGACGGTTAAAAGTCCAATAAAATTTTTATATATCTAAAATTATTATAAACTGACTTCAATGAATTAAATTTAAAATATATAGGTATTATGTATCTTTTTGGACCTAAAATAAATTTAAATAAAATAAATAATTATTTAAATAAAAATTCGGTTTTAAACTATAACTCATTGTTTTTCACTATTCATAAAAAATGTATAGTTTTTGGAAAAATACCAAAAAAATCACTGTATTCTAATTTCGACATTCCGAATCCAAAAATAATGTCTATATTACCAAATTCAAAACATATATGCTGCATTTATTGATTTAAAATTAATTCTCATTGTCAAAACAAATAGTGGGTTTTTATGAAACAATAACAATCAAAATATTGACACTTGTTTCTGTATAATTTCAATGTGAAATTAATTCCAATGACCAAAATTGGATTAAAGGGAAAATATATAATCTAATTATACTTCAAAAACATTAAAATTTATAATTAAACACCATAAATTATTTTGATTAAAAATGTGGTTTTCCGTTAATATATAGTATTTTTCACTATTCACCCAAATATAAGTGTTATCAGAAAAACTACAAAAATTTATTAAAACTAAATTATTATGTCCCAATTCAAAATAAGAAGTTTATTTTGTCATATTTAATATATTAAAGTATATAATATTGGATTTAAAACGGGCTTGGCATTAAAATGCAGTAAAATTGAATTTTTTGAAAAACAATTCTTTTATCTGAAAAAAATAAATTTCATCTTACATTATGTATAAGAAACACATAATATGGATTATAAAATTATAATGATTATATAATGTTCCAAATTCAGTTAATACTAGCCATAACCGCTTTTGAATGACAAGTTTAGTATGTCGTGATGTGCTTGAACTCTGTGTTGCGTGTAGTGCATGTAATTGCATTACTTTGAAGAAATAATGTGCTACGAAATCTTGGGATGTTACATAAAATGATTAATATGATGGGGTCATTACATGGGGATTGATATTTAAGAATATATATAGTGGGATTCACACTAAGGGATTGTCATTCATTGTTCACACCATTGGATGATTTTTCGATGGTATAAGAATATGGTATTAGGGTGAATCAGGGAGGAGAGGCTATTTCATATTATCGGGGAACATAAGAATTATATTATTTTTCACACCCATTCATTGTGATAATTGTATGATAGATTTTATGTTGTGGCGATCAATGATTTTTAGGGGTGATGATAATCATACTCATATATTTGGGAAAACCTAATCATTCACTTATGGGTGACTCTTATATGGAGATGGGTAGTGGGGGCAATATTTTTTAGTTGATGGTTGAGTTGAATTTTTATTATTTGTTGTGGAAAAACTAATGATTGTGTATCCTTTGTATATATAATATTTTATGTTCTCGTGTAGTGTTTGTATGAGTCTGTACTTTTGTATTGGGGTTTAAGTGATTTTGGATAGATCTAATGTGGTTTCAGATAAGAGGGGAACTAGTGCCCATGGTTAGATAATGTTGGATGGAATATATGTTTTGGTATCAAACTATGGAATTACTTTGTGTTTTTTAATTGGACTGCTATATTAGTGCATATGAAATGTTATGATTCCTCTCGCATAATGGTACACCTGCCAAGATTATTATTTGGTGACTATTCTTCACAATATGTCAAATATTTTCATACCAATTTTTATGGTAATATATTGTCCTTTATTTTTTTTTGACATGGTGAGATATGAATCATGTTAGTAAAATCATATAGAATATCAAATGTGTGTTATGAGTATCATGTAAAGAGTTTTTTTGTTAGTCAATGTATTAAGTAATGGTGATTGAATTCAATATTGGAAGATATTTAGGAATTCATAGGTGGAATGCGGTGGGTTGTTAATGTTTGGATGACTCGAGTAGGTCATGAAATATTTCATGACATCATCCATGATTTCATGGGGAAAAGTGTAATCATTTTGGGGATATTATAACATCATGGGGACTTTCTTCATTATTTTGTGAGGTTTTTTTTAATTTTTAATGAATTGATGATTTGATTAAAAAATTGATTTTATTTTTGAATATTAAAACACTAAAAAAAAGTTTTGGGTGGTGGATGATGCGAAGTATGTGTATTAGGGGTTTGGGATGGACCCAGGACGGTCTTAGGTGGTTCTGGTATCCTTGTATGACATCAACTACCAAATAATTAATATATTACACTAGTCAAATTGTAGTTGTAAAAATAAAATTCTATACAATCATTTTCACATCCAATGGAACCCACCATATATTTGGTTGTAGGAAATAAAATCCCTATAGGATTCTATAACCATTGAATAGTTAGTGTCCCTAAATTGGCTAGCCAGTGGAATGACCAACGTAATAGTGGACCTCAACATCCTTATGTTGGGGCTGCTTCAGGGGAAAATTTTAGCTGTGGGAATCAATATTTTTTCTTTATCTAGTTGCCTCATGTTTTAGATATGGGAGATTATGGGAGAGGCCATTATTTGGAAGCTTATCACCCTCTCTTCATCTCATGATCCCCATGGTGGGTGATTTGATCTTAGTGCTTTATAGATAATTTTTAGGAAGGATTATCCTCTGATTCAATATAGTTGAATCTTCATTCATTTACATTATTTATTATGTGAATTATGCTATGTTTTTTTATTGATTCAACAGGAGGATAATGTAATTATATTAGAATTATGTTGATCGTTTATGACATATTTTTTTTCCTATCATCCATCATCATTTTCATGGTGTCATGCCAAATTAATAATTTCATTTATGGGGTTTGATTAATGTTTTATAAAATCCCTAATTTCCCTATTTCAATCCCATATATATTTAATTTTATATATTTATAAGTGTGTGTTGTGGAACCTTAAAGAGGTATCATTCATTGATCGAGTGTTGATGTTAAATATAGTGACCTTAATTGTTACTAGAACATGATAATTAAGTAAATTATGTTATTATAAATATTAATAAGTAATTATTTAACACTTATAACAAGAGTATAGAATCCAGGGGTGCATGTGATGGTTTAGGACAAATAGAGAGTCTTGGATAAGTCATAGACATGTATGGAGATGGTTTTTTGTGGTAATTTTTTGGTGGTAATTCCTTAACGATTTAATGTGTCCCCTACTTATGTAATATCATATTAATGGAATTTGTGAGCATTTGGTTGTATTTAATTTCCATAGGGATTTTGGGGTGTCTTGGGTGAGGTATGTTGTATAGTTTTTGGCTCTCTATTCATAGGATGAGATATTTTTATAACTTGGGACGACTAAGGTCACATAACAACTATATTGTGATGGGGTAAGAACATAATTTCGATGGGAAAATGTATTTTGAATATCTCATGGGTTGTGAATTTTTGATGAATAATATAATTGGAAAAATTGGTCTAAATATATAGGTAGATAGGGATCACATAATGTCATGATGAATTATATAGGGTTGTTTCTTGAGTTTCATGGGAAACAAAACCTTTACGGTGTAATGTTTTCTAGGAATGAAATATGACTCGGAAGAATTCATTTTGAATTAATGTGATTTGATTATATCATCTCACCTAGGATTTAGTTTGGAATAGCCATTTGGTATATTTGTTTTTGGACATATGATGTTATATTGGGTTTTTCTCAATGACATGGAATAAGGTTTCTATATATAGTAAGATTTTGTTCCCATTGGTTGGTCCCTAGGAAGCGAGACCTGGTGTGATGAGGGTTCTCAATAGGATTGTACTGGGACCTAGTGTCTGCATCTGGGAGAGTTCATCCATGGTAAAATCAATGTTGGGTAATGATCAGGAGATGATATCAGTGATGTGAGAACAATATTGGTTTTTGGCACTGAATTGTAACCCTGAGGGGAAATATATGGCATGATTAGAATATGGTGCTAGGTCCCATTTGACGAGTGACCTGGGATCAACTTGTGAGTTGGTGTTATGAGACATGGACATAGAAAATTATCCATATATTGATGGATCATTCCAAGGTGGATTAGGTATGTGTGGATAATGGAATAATCTGTAGGGATGGTTGGGTCATTGTTCATTTTGTGTAATCCCTAGATACATTAAGGATTGGTTGGTTTTTGAGAATTACCTTATCCTTCATGAATTTTGTCATAGATAATTCAAATCTTAACATGGGTTTCATTGATGTATTTTAAATATTCTAGGGGGTGGGATAATGTGACAGCCGTACATAGAATCTATGGGGATTGGTCATAATATTTTCATCCCCTCGCATATAAGTATCTGGCGATGGACATTTATAGATGTTTATTAGGTAAGAATTTATGAATTTTTTCTTTATTTGTTGAGTCTAGGGTCAGGAATTTCATAGAGGGTGGTTCATTATATTATATACGAATGATGGACCAAAAAATGATGATTATGTATGTGTAATTGATCCTAGACATAAAACTATTCACAATGTATGTGTGCATCATGATAAGGATTAGAAAATCCCACAACTATGAGACTATGGGTATGAGACCAAAATTAGCATCAGTAAATGATGTTATGGTTGGATTAAAACATTATTCTAAAGTAGCTTATTTAATTTTTTTTGTTTTATTAATTATAAGAAAATTAATTGATACGTGGATGTAATTATTGCCTAGTTAACACAAGATGTCTGAACATTTTGTGTGGAATTTTAATTTTATTCCTCATTGATACACGTATATGATGAAATATATTAGAGGAAAATTTTTATATCCTTATGAGATAAATTTCTCAGACCCTTCGCATTCTTCTTATTGTGGATGAATATCATATTTCTAAATTCAGGTTTAATAGATGATGTGAAGTGGATTGGGTTTCTACAACTCGACATTATTGGAAATATGACCCATGAGACCAAGGATGTTAGTAGAGATATTTTTTGTGTGTGGTTTTTATTTTTTTATTTCCTATTCAGAATTAATACAATTGATAACCAGTGAAAATATGACTTTATGAATTTTCAGGGAATATTTGATATAGAATTGTTTTGGTTTGTTGATGTGTACTATGATTATAATTGTTTCAAATTTTCATATTTATTCACTATTATATGCCTCTCATTCAAAGACATGGTCTCTCCACAATAGGTACTTGGTCTTTATTTCTATTCTGTAGCATCTTTCATATGAGTAGGGATGGTTGATGCTATATAGAGAACCCATCTCTTGGTATTGTTTATTTTCCCTTGGTATGGGTGCTTAAATTCCATATATTCCTCAATACATTGTATCCTTAATCATACCTAAAATTATACTAACTCCAAGAATGAGAAATTCAATTTCTCATCAATAATATTCATTGATGATTCATAAAATTTTTATAAAGATGTTACATGATGTTGATAAAATTTTAAAAAAATTTATATATAAAATTATCATTATATAAATATATATTCTAAAAGTGGATATTTAAGATAACATGATAAAATTGATATTGATTAAACCACCAATGTAAATAATGTAATTACAACTATTTCACAAAAGAAAATGGGATGTAATATAATATTTTTTCAAAGAAATAATTATACATTTAATATTCCTTAATTATTTTTTAATTTTATTTTCATTTGTAATTATATATACAAATATTTCATTTTTTTTATGAAAACTAATACCATGGTCATCACTATTTCCAATTCATCAATTAAAATTGATTCCATCCATAACAAAATTTCGACATAAGTGGCATGTAGTAAATGATGATTATTATATAATTAATGATATTATAATAATTAAATTGAAACACCTAACTAAATGTTTAAATCATTATCAATAATATTTTATGAAATAACCAACATAAATATATGACACCCAATAATTAAAATAAAAAATATTGTTAACATATTTTATATATAGGGTTATGAAATATATATATATATAAATTGAATTATATTTCTATAATGGTAATGTGATATGTTATTTATGTATTTATTATAATTTTATTGGATGTTAAAGAACTATCTTGTAAGAGGGAATACAGGGTAGGTGAATTTTTCTGAAATTCTACTTTTACAATCATGCATCGTATTAACAAATTAATTTCATTTATATATATTATTTACTATATATTTTACATATTATATATTTAATTACATTATAAAAATCGTTTTAGATGTTCTATTATATGGAATAAAATTCAATTGGTTTTAATTAAAAGTATACAAAATCCAAAATAATATTTTATCCCAAACAATAAATAATTAAAAAAAATTATATTGTGAACCATGTTCTCTATGTATTTCAACTAAAAAAATTATTTATATGGTATTTAATGGGAAATACATATTCATTTATTCTTGTGTTTATTGATTCAATTTTTATCAATTCATTTGGTTATTTGTTATGATAACAATTCATTAACATGTAATCATAATTTTGTTGATTTTTTATATATGTTGGGTACCTTATACAAATTAAATATAGTATGATATATTTTACCATAGTTTTATAGGGACATAAATTCCTAATAGATATTCCTATAAAAAAAATATTTTACATTTATTGGGTTATGATATGTTACAGTCATCCACCTTCATCCAAAGGATAAATTTTGTTCAAGTAGCTAAATTAATGAGATAACATTGTACTATTTTTCATATTTTTCCTATATAATTCATTTTATGTAATTATGGTTTTTTTTATTTTAATTTAATAGAATGGTATGATATTTATTAACATGGAAAATTGATTTTATTATTATAATATGAATGGTTGTTTGAAATGAAGATTACTTATTATTCACTTAACATGTCATATGATTAATGAATTTAAATTATTCATCTGATGAGTGGGACTTCAATTTATATATATTCTCAATAGATCGATTGGTGTCATGTATCAAAATAATTTTCAATTTTTTCATTAAAGGCCATAATATTCCGTTTATTGTAGTATCACGATTTTAAATATCATGATATCTAGGTATTTAATATAGAATTGGTACTGAATATTAATCATTTCAAATCTAAGGTACTAGTTGATATTATTTGTGAAATTTTAAATATAAAATAATATATGTGTTTATAGTATGATATTTTTTTATGTTAAATAAATCATTATAATGAATACTATTTCCTTTAATGATGTTTACTCAAGGTTAATTATAGGGTTTCCTTATTCATATGAGTCCACTTTCTGCATGGATAACCTCACCCCTTATTATGTCTCCATTTACCGTATTATAAAGAGAATAATATCAATTGATAAATCATACATGATTTTTTATTTGATGAATTTTTGGGACACATATAATATAATTTATGGAATATATTAATTTTTGTATTGTTGAAAAGAATTTTAATTAGTTGACAATGAAAATAGATTATTTAATTTATGAATTATTCTAATATTCTAAATCAGTACATGTAAAAGGTCCTAGGAATGTATGTAATTCAGTATTAGACTTACATCATGTAATTAATGGATAATTATGTATGAGAATATATAGATCATATCAAATATAATATGTATACTATGTTCTTAGAAGAAACAAATCCAGTAGCATTGGACTAGGGTCTCTTTTATTGTGTATATTACTAGGGATTTATAAGAAATCCAAAACCTGTGTAATTGATATGATCACAAAGAAAATCATTAGATGAGGATGTCTATCATTAACATTATGTACATATATAGAAATATTCATATATTAATCCATAATATATATATGTGTGGAAATACATACATATCTATATTTTATTACAATAATTAAATTAAAAGGCATAGCTTTTTTGTAATTTAATAAAATGTAATTAAAAAATTTGATACATTAATCACATTATATTTCATAAGATATAAATTATTTTATTGAAGAATAAATAGTGATATATGTGTTATTCACCTCATTTTATTAGAAATGATTTACCATTATAGTGATCGATATTAAAAAAATTAAAAATATAATTGGGACTATACAAAATAATAAAAATATATAAATAAATTATGTTATATGATTCCCATCAAGTGATATTTTATATTACTCTTCCAATATTTTATTTTTTATATCAGATTATATCAATGTTTAACCACCATAATTATTTTTATATATATTGATAATTCACTATGGCAAGGTGATGAGATATTTATTCATATTTGAATTCCATATATTGATGGTGTATTTGTCTTACTTCCCTTTGTCTGGTTAATTTATTAAAATTCAATATTTAATCAATTTATTATCTATGTCTTAAAAAAATTTATATGATTCATATATAAATTATCACCATCTAATTGATATAGTTTTTTATCTTTTTTAATTATATGATATATAGAAAACATTATTGATATTTGTTTTTTATTAGATCCAGGATGTTGAATAATTCAGTGGATGATGATACATTAGAAGACTACATCATGTAAAATATTTTTTATTTAAAAATACAACCAAAAAAATTTACTATAGTTATTAATTGAGAAATGTTATGAGGTACTCTGATACCCCATGTCATAAAATTTATTTCTCATTGACTAATTTTATTTCATTGGTTTCATCGATCACACGGAACAACATATTTGAAGGAAAAAATGTATACAATTAAAATAATAAGATTTTATAGTTATAGAATAGTTATAGGAATTATGAGTCTAAATAAGACTATCTATATTATTAATAACTTATAGAAACATATGAATAAATAGAATTCATTTTTTATCGATTAATCAAAGAAATTAAATTAAAATCATTTAAAAATAAATATATATTTTTAATGAGAAAATATGTTTATGGGGGAAATGTATTTTTATATTAATAAATTAAATTAATCTTTATTGTTGAATGATTTAAATTTTGATATTATATATTCGATAAAAAATTATAATTTTCAATTAATATTATTTTCTAAAAATGTGATAAAAATATACCATGTCACAGACATAAAATGTATTTTTCTAAGAAGTGATTCACATCATGTATTGTGTGCATATTTTTAAATTTAATTTATCCCACCAATAGAAATTATCTCAGGAATAATGAATTCTGATATTATAATATCGTAGTTAAAATTTTGTAAATAAGATCGTTTTATTTATTTTTCAATATGAATAGTAACCATGGCGAACAATATCGTTTAGGTAAAGATTAAATATTAATAATATCTGTTAAGGATAAGTGATAAGGATATATGTTTTAATCCAAATTTCTTTATGATAATGTCAATTAGTCACTTAAACTCGAATTATTAAAATTTATTTGTTAATTGAGACTTTTCCAAGAGAATGACCTATATAATATTTAAAATTAAGAAAGTTACATTTTACCACTCTATTTCATTTAAAATATATTCTTCGTTCAAATAGGAAGAAAATAATGTTATTAATTAATATAAATGCCTATTTTAATTATAATGAAAATATTTTAAGGAAGAAAATTTCTTCATATTTGTTTGTAAATATATAATTACATTAAATGATTTCCCAACGATGATACACTATTTCATAAAATTTAAAAATAAATTATTTTGAATAATAATTATAGTGATATAAATTAGATGAGATATATTATTAAATTATTTTTTATATAATTATAATTATTTAGATATTTTTAATATAATTATATTTGAATTTCAAAAATTTCTTTTTACATTTATGTAAAATTATATAAATTCTTACATAAATGTTTTTAATGATATTTTTTTATAAATAATATATTATTAAATGATTTGAAATTATTAAAAATACTATATTCAATAAAGTAATTGGAATTTTGGTGAACACTTCGACTATGTTTTATTTATGAGGGACTTATCCATTTATGGTAAAATTCATAACCAATTAAAGTATAAATAATTATAAATGTATATATAGTAACATAATAATTGAAAAAGGGATTAATATGAAAGATAGTTTTTGAAATTGCTCCCAAAAGTCTAAAATTTAATTATTTATTTTATTTCAATGGTAGACAAAAAATTTTAAAATTCATTTCCATTTGGAAAATTTTCTCTTAATAATGATTGTATTATACATTAATCATTCATTAAATTCTTGTGAATCCTCCACTAAATTTATTAATTGGAACCTCTCTATTAACATTCATAAAAATGCATGAGAAATACAGCTATACAACTCCATTATTAAATATATTTTCATCTTCCTTATACATATTTTATATATCATTATATTATTATAATACAACCCCTGAAATCCTTTAGAGTATATGTAATGTAGATTTTTCAAGGATGAGGTACTATCCAAAAATTAAGACTTTTCATAATTCTTTATTTACATCATCTATATATACAATTATAATCATAAAATAATAAAACGTGTATAAATAATTTTCTGATAATTCATTATGACTATGAAAATAGCCTTATCCACCATCTTTCATATTATTGTCACTCATGCGTATGCATAGCTTAAAGTCACCACATAGTGATAAAATTAATTTTCCACCACCATATTTCATGGATGGTTATAATTATGGGTTAATTGTTTATACATGAAATTTATTAAGAAATAAATTTAATCTAATGATAATTTCATGTATGAATTCTTACTTCCAAATCCATTTAAAAACAATATTGTATCTAATGTGTACTTGTGAACTAACGCTCCCCCGAAGCGATGTGATTTTGTTTTCATTTCCTCATTACATGGATTGTAATATATATGGATTTGAGTTATAAAATTAAATAATTTTAAATAACAATTATTTTGGATACGTAGAGTATTATTTAAAATATATTCATTTCATCCACAAAACTTTTAAAAGAGCGTTCTAGAGATTGAATGAACAACTATCTCTATGAAAAAATGTCATTAATCTCTCAATATCTAATTTTTAGGGATGCCCTAAATATATATTTAGATATAATACGGTATATAGAAGTTTTTATTTAAATCTTTGTGATTATGTAAACTAGATCAAAATACCTAGAGCAGAGGTATCAAAATAAATTATAATGAAAAAAATTAAATAATAAACTCCTTGAAAAAAAATAATTTATTAAGTAAATATTTATAAATAGGTTCTAAAACGATTTAAAAATAGTTAATATTCAATTAAAATCATCTAAATATTATAAAATTTATGTACAATATATTGAAGTTTAATATATAGTATGATTTTGTGGTTTTGAGGCAACTGGTACTTGCGGTAAGGGTTTATCGTGTAAAATTGTCATCATTGGGACATACATTTTTTTATGCACATATGATATTTTTTTGAGATATATTCACACACAATTAATAATTTATATCATTATTATTATTATTATCATGATATTGAATTTTTATATTAATTCTATCATTTAAATGAATTAATGATGCCAACATTACAAAAACGGAAGTGGTTTCACTGTAAAGTATCATAGTTTATCAAGATTGATACTGATTTTGTTTCATTTATAAAATTAAATGGATTAACTCTCAAGAAACTCAATTATTTTATTATCATATTATTTTTCCTTAAAATTACTTTATTCCTTTCATTTTTTCTATTTTAAATGTCCACATACTGAAATAATGTTTTGATGAAAAATGAATTCATTTCCTAATAGTATTTAAAATAAATTTTAGTGTATGTCTATGTTTTATGAAATTTATTTAATTAATATTTATACTATTTTAAATTTATGGTATAAGTCTATATTAATGAATTTTAAAATTTTAATTTTTTTTATTAAAATAAATATTCATTCCATTTTATGATGGAGGAAATATTTTACATCAATATAAAATATGAATATAATTTGATCATTTAAATTATAAAACATGATTGAAATTTAATTTTGTCATGATCACTCAATATTTTAAATATTATTTTGAAAATTCCAAAGAATATATTCAAGGAATGTTATTCACACAATTTCTTGAAAAGATTTATATTTGGGATAGATATTTTCAACATAGAAACTGTAACTTTCACAATAATGTTTTAATGTTCATTTTAGGGTATTAGTATTATTAAAAAACGAACCATTTATATATGTTATGATATTATTGGAATATTATCCTAGGGTATAATCCTTATTCAAAATAATGATTGATTATATTTATGATTATATGATGTTTATTAAACTCATTCATTTTCCATATTTTATCCTATGATGAAATGTTTATGAATCCTAATTTATTTGTTAAGGATGTGCTATGCTGAAATTTTTATAGAAGAAATTTTATATCATAGGTTATGATATGATATATTTTTCATGGTCATGTGGCACAAATATGTATTATTTTCATTATTTTATTGGTGGTGCAGTTGTTATATATCCCTCTGATATATTTTTTAATGACAAATATATCATGAGATAAATATGGATGGAATGGGTAGTAAACCATGTTCTGTAAGGGTATATGACTACGATTAATGTTCTTGGAGTGATTCTTTTCTACTATATTTTTTTGTGGGTAAACCCATTATAAAATTTTAAAAATATAAATAATAATTGAGTACTAAGTAAATGACTTCTAATATTTTTAGTGTGAAAAAATTCAACATTTTATGTCTATTTTATACTCTCATATATCATGTTCTTTGATTTCATTTGGATTAATGTATTATGAGCTACCATACTTTATTCAATGAATCATGATTATGATATATGTTATACGAGGTTTTGGTTTCAAATGTATTTCTAATTTTCTCATACAATAATTATTTTGTTGTATTAATGTGATTATTGATATATTTTGTGATAACCAATTCTTTCAATTTGATCTCACTTTTTTCCATGGATTCCTATAACATCCCAAAACCCTCAATTCCATATCCTATGTGGAACCCATAACCATAAATTTTGAGCTATCATGATGATAATTGGGAACCAATTTATTTCCATTAAAACAATATAACATTATATTGAACACATGGACTACATGCATTATAGAGGAGCATTATGCTTTTTATATCTAAGGAATAATGAAAAATCCAACTTAAACAATTCACATTAACATGGACTCATAAAAACCTGTTTCAAAAAAGATGGGCATCGTCTCCTATTACACCAAGTTTTCTTACTTCAATTATGTCATCAACAATAAACTTTTCAAATACTCTGTACTCATAACTCATTCAACACTATTCTTTAAATCATTGGGAAATGAAACATTTGAATTTTGATCTTTGTTTATGAATAATGGTAAATAAAATTATTAATAATTTAATCTCATAAATAAGAATAACATTGAAAAATGTTTTGATGAAATAACTAATGAGCATGAGAGAATCATAAAATAAATCATAACATTTCAGTACCTTGATAATAAAATATTAAAAAAGGTATATGGGAATAGTCGTCATAATAAATAATCCAAATATATGAGGTATTAATGTTGATCATTAGATACATTATAAACCTTTATCAAAAACATATAACACGAAATTGTATCATGGGTTATATACTATTCATTAATATAAATTGAATATAAGTGTGGCTAAATTCAATATGTAATTAAGTATAAGGTTATCACAGAAACACTAATCAATTGTCTATAATAGAACCATTCATCCCTTCTTAATCATGTAACTACCCACGACATGTCCAAGTACCATTAGAAAATCATGACCCAAAAAATGTATCATAAAATCATGGTAGAAACAAATAACCCCTTTCATAATGTTATTAACATGTGGAAATGAAACGAGATAAACAAAAACCTATTTGAAACATCGTTATATAGTAAAAAATGGTTAAACTTAAAATCTCATTGGATCCTGACTAATACAAGGAATGAAAATGGGTTATATATCATTTTTTTTGAAACTTGAATAAACCATTGAATTAAAAATGGGTTCCAAAACAAAATTTTTAAAACATGAATAAACCATGGATTGAAAACAACAATCTATAATAATAAATTATAAACATGATTAACACATTTTAAAATGTTGTTTTTTGTACCAATAAATTTAGGAAATAATCAACCAATGGAAATGAAAGGGGTTCTATAATGATATCCTTCAAAAAATAATAAACCATCCAAGGAAATAATTCAGAAGAAATCAATAAAAAATTTCCAAATTCAAGGATTACTAAAAAAAATCTTTGTTGGTTTTAATGAGTGGAAATTACCCTAATATTCTGTTACATATTTTTACGGTGGAAAATAGTCTGTAAACATTCCAATGTGTCTCATACCACCTTCAAACAGTTGAATCATAACCCCATGAAAGAATACCATTTAACGAAACATAGAATATAATGACAATTATTAGATACGTGATTTTTCATTTAAAAGTATAACTTTATACACCTTATTTAATTATATAGGTTTATAATATAATAAATTTCTCAAATATGGTTAATTGAAATAAAAGTCCATTACCGATTTGGAATCGTTGAAACAATAACCCCATAAAAGAGAGATCAAAATATTGTAATTTAAATACACATAAATTATTATATAGTAATTTAAAAATAAATATATAATAATTATATACAACACACTTAAAAAATAAATGGTGAATATGACAAAAGTCTCATAGAAATATATGTTAGACATGTAATCCCCTTACTTATGTGGTAACATCTAAATCGGAAACCACTAAAGTGATAATCACGAAATGAAACCATAAAATATAACTAATATATAATAATTTATGATATATTATATCAATATATTTAGTATATACAACACACAAAGTAATTAATAAAAAAATATTACATTTAAATAATAAATGAAAAAAGTGTTGTAAAAATACTATACGTAGAACATATCATTTAAATGAGAATGAATGAAGGAAATACTTATGTGTGAAAAAATTTAATCTGGAAAATAAATGTGTAAATATAGAATAAAAAAATCATAGGACATTTTGACCATATTATTTCCATAACACTATCCATTACATATATTCTTAACCCAATGAACATATATTGAGTTATGAAATACCACACTACACGGTGTCTTTTGATTTATAAGACCCATGAGAGAAATAACATCTAATGAAACATTAAATATTTGGATGAAAAATTTATTAATTATATATAATATGATATGGGATGTATATAAACCAGCGAAAATGAAAAACACATATGAATATATTGTATGAAACATTAATGTAAAAGTGATATAAGATACTATTTACCTAGAGTCAAATGTTTCATGTATTTACTCTATCATCATAAATTAAAATCATTTGAAAAATATTTAAATTTTTTATTTATTTATTTTATTTTATTATTTTATTTATCTTATAAACATAATATATCTAATTAATTAATTGTTATTGTTTTATTCAGTTGTTTTAACCATATTAGGATTATGTGTTAAAACGAACTATAATAGGTTGACTACGGGCTACGAGGTATCTCATTAAATATATTTTAGAATAATAAATGTGAAATAATTATGATTTTTATATAAAAATTATAATTTTATAATCATAAATTTAATTTTTCATTGAAAAATGAAAAAATTTAATGATCATGGATATAGTATACCACACATATTTATTTTTTAACAATCCTATTTATCAATGATCATCATGGAAAGAAGGTTTGTAAAATTTATCCTTAAAATGATCATTCTATCATATTTAAAATATTTTTTTAATTTATTATCCTATATATATTTCATTCTTTTGATGTGGTGATGATCTATGAGTAATCACATCTCTTTAAGGAGGTGGTAGTTGAAACGTCAACAAAAAATGTTATCGTATTAAAAAAAAGAAATCATGAATACTTGTGTTGTAAAATAATTTAATATGTATGTATATTTTAGAAATATCATTATTATAAAATGAAAATATTATTTCCATTTTTATTACCGACCAAAATATGTGGTAGTGTATTAATTAATGATATCAATTTGGGAGGCGTAGTTCTATATAGACAAAAAATATGGTTTCATTACCCATTTAAATGAAGTGTTTGAAGGATTTGTTCCAATATATAACGTAAAAAATTAATTATATTGAAGAAAATATCATTATATATAATCATTTAAGAGTAATAATTTTATGCTGTGTTGAATTAAATAATAAAAAATTAATCATTGATGAATTTCACCTTTTTTATGGTTACTCAATTTTTTTACACTGATAGTCTTCATTTCATTGTTTTTTCCATATTTTATTAAAATATGGATGTTAGAAGATTACATGGGAATGACTTGGAGGATAAAGAATGGATTGAGAGGAGTTATGTGATGTGGGAGTGTGAGTTCTTTTTATATTGGAGGAACAATGACATTCTTCTAAATATTCAATGGAATGAAATATTGGGAGGTATTCATTACATCATGCGACTCAAATAATGAACCAAATATTATCTATATATATATAATTTATAATATTGTCTATAATATTCTATTTATATGGTTATATGTTACTTTTTCCACATAATATTAATTTTTTTCCACTAATTAAATGAATGTTTTACCATGATCATTGTAATTAATTTTAAATGCATGCATTTACTCATTTTATTCAAAAGTGTAGTATAACATACAAGAAATTTTAGATTTTCTAAATACAATTTTTGAATCAATTATTCCAAATTCAAATAAGATATTTAGAAAAAATTAAATTAAAATTATTCTAGATTACCTTACAAGAAAACATATTTTCTATGAACAAAGTTCAAAAAATTGAAATGTATTTATATAAATTTTCCATTTAAAATTGATAATGATGAAATAATTTTTTGTAGTATATAAATTCTTTATAATATTAATTTAATTATAATTTCAAATATAATTAAATAATATATACTATTTAGATGAATAAGTAGATTATAATTAAAATTCATGATCATTTACAATTCCTAGAAAAATGATCTTATTCCGAAAAATACAATAAATTAACAAAATGTAAATTTTTTTATTAATATTTCAAATTTATTTTTTTAATATAAAATTTATTAAATTGTGGAAATTTAGTTTTAATTAATTTCTTCCATTAAATAGGAAAAAAAACTACCTTTTAGAAAAATTCTACTTTTTAATGAAATAAAATATATTTCTTCAAGAATTATTCCAACAAAACCAATCAAATGACAAAAATATTTTTTAAAATATAAAAAATATCATTTTTATTTATATAAATCACTAATAGTGATTAATTTAAATTATTAATATAAAATAAAATATTTAAAAATCATTTTTTATAAAAACCAATCCTTTATATTCAATTGGGTTTTATTTTCATTTATAATCATTTGGTCATCATTTGATTCATAATATAAACAATATAAATACTTACAATCCTAATATAATATATACTATTCCTTCGAGAAATTAAAGAACTATGTTATGAATTTTACATTCGTAAAATAATATTAAATGTATATTGTAGTTTGGAAAGACCTTGAATAGTCTGTTAGACAAGTTATCAAAGAAACTCAATGTTATGTGAAGAACAATAAAAATTGTCATTTCATACAATAAAACATGGACTATGTATTTCATTTAAAACATGTTAACAATGAATTTAAATTATTTTTATAGAAGGTGTATTTTAAATTATCGGGATGTTACATCATACCCCCAAAAACAATTTCCCCCTCAAAAATTTATTTTTGTTATAAATTGATTACAATTATTATAACTTAATTATTGAATGACACATTGTAATCTGTTTTAAGAAAAAATATCAAAACGTGAAATTGAGAAACCTAATCTTCACTAAATGTTATATATAATTATGATTCCATGTATGAAAACATTGATGGCAATGGATAAAAGGTGAAACAAATTATCCGCTATAATTGAGGTCCTTTATCATAAACCAGTGAATGTCCAATTCAATGTTATGGTCCTCAAAACAAAAAAAAATTATGAGAAAAATACCAGTAGTTCAATATATTGGAAGGTGTCAGGACAGTAAAAATTTTTCAATATCTTTTTCGCAGTGTTAATGAAATCTCTTACCACTTAGAAAATGTTTAAAACAAAAAAATAAATATAATTACTTGATTTTTATAATTTCATTTAAAAATAAATTTCCTCCACAATCATTTATTTTCATCCAAAGGATGCATATTGAATATGAATCATTAATTACAGATGCACTAAAATAATATTTCAAAGACCACATAACCATAAAAGGTAATATTAATCTATTCTACATCTCATTAAACATAATATAAAAAAATGTTGCTAGAACATGGTAAGGTAATTCCCATCTGGAGTAACCATTTAAATCCAAGTCTCCTTTGTTTATTATCCATAAGATACATACGTAGCTATAAATAAAGAATTCAATTTTCTCTAAATGATGAAATAGATTTTGTATTTACATATCTATCTCATTGTTTGGATAATAAAATAAATATTGATTCCGATGTAAATTAACAAAATAATGTAGAAAAAATGATATTTTATTTTTGTTCAATGTGTGTATGGAAACATGGTTGAAATTTTCATAATAATAATGTTAAATGTACTAGGTATTATTAGGAAGTTCATTAATAAATTCAATAGAATAATGATGTGAAGATGTTAGTAAACGATATTTACAGAATGAATGATTGATAAAATAAACCAATAACATTCCAGTGATTCAAATGAAGGTAGTATGGACATTATTATTGAAACTACATAAATATATAGGTTATTGATGATGATCGATGTCAAAAACATATTAATTATTGAGAATAGAGAAATAAAATTTGTTCACTATTTATGAGGAGGGATATGATAACTATATAATGAAATGTACACATACTATCCACTCTAGAACAAGTAATATATTATTTGAGTCCACATATATAATCTATATTACATATGATGAATTTTATATAGGTATCAAAATTTCTGTTAAAGGATTAGTTGTTGAACTTTTAGTGATAACCCTTAATTATAAGTTGATAAAATCCCATGTATACAATGATTCTCCAATTTATTTTTATATGAATATAATTAATTAAAATACTGTTTTTTTCCTCTAATTTAATCTTACATTTTCATGGTAATATACAATATTTATATACATAAATCAAAAATAAACTATTTCGGAAGGGTATAGAAATTACATATTATAAACTTTACTATGATCATATTTTATTACAATGATATAAATAATCATATTTGGAAATCTCATCCATTATATAGATATTCAATACTATTCAGAATAAATTATTATCTCTTATGTTTATGGTGAAACCAAACAATAATGGCACAATTAAATTTTTGGCTTTGATGATGCATTTTTTGATGAATTTTATGTTATTAAATTTTCTTATGATGTTTAGTTTCTAATATAACTCATTCCATGTTCCATACATATAACACTGAATCGATATTGAATGTCCTATATTGATTTAAAATAATTAATAATGAAACTCCAGGAGACTCATGAAAAGATGTTTGTTTTTTCATGTAATTATCCATGGGAAGGATATATTATTTTTTTATCAATAAATAATTATTAATGTTACTCTATATTGATTATTTGAAAATTAATATGATAAAAAAAGTAACATATTCCCAATATAGTGGACTGGATTGATAAACTACATAGATCACAATAGATTTCAATGATTTATCATCATTTAAAATATAATTAATTGAGGGTAATGAAGGTGGATATTTCTATGTATTAATTACATGAAACCTATTTATACAATAAATATATACTAATTCCATTTGGATATAGATGTTCTCCCCCTATATTGATAGATTTAATGAGTATATTAATTATATATTACATTGATAAATTGGTGGAAGTATTTACAAATGATATTTATATATATTAAAAGACAAAGAAAAATCATGATGATTATTTGAGAATTGTGGTTAATATCCAATTGTATGATAATATTTATCAATAATTTACCTTCATTGAAATTTTGAATCATATATTTTCATTATTGGGTCACAGAATTTTTAGGTTGGATATAACAGTAGATAACTAAACGGAAAAAGTAATTGAAGGTTGTCCCAAAACAACCACAATTACGAAGATCCATATTTTCTTTATTTTTTTATATTATTCTGTCAATGTGGACAATTTTTCAAGCATGACTAATCCATTATCCATTTTAACATACAAGAGAGATATATTCTATTAGATAGTGGAATCTAATGAAAATATCAATGATCTGAGGTAATGTTTAGATGGATAACATATGATTTCCTTACCATTTAGAGGGATAGGTAATATAATCTATGTAGATATGTCTATGTTGGGACTATAAATATTTCTCATTTATAATGATATGTCGAAATATTATTTTTCATATTAATAGAATGTTCATCTAAAAAATTACCCCTCTTATATGCTGTTGTACATAATGTAAATTTTCAGATTAAATTCATGGTGTAATTAGCTCTGTGGAAGACTTTATGACATATATATTGTTCATAATTGTTTAAATCATATTTTCACATTTAAAATAGATAATATGATGTTATGAAAATGGATAGAGATTATTACGTATTAGGAATAAACAATACATTAATTTTATAGTAAAGTGAATAAGGATAGTGATTCACAATGTAAAAATTATAATTCTAGGTTAACTTTGTTGAGGATCATAAAAAATAAAACAATAGTGGATTTTCAATGGATTGATATAGAAAACATTATGTAATGGTGGATATATTATATTTATAGAATTATTTTTCAACCAGAAATCAATGTGATGATTAAATATGTGAATCAGGATGGTGTAGAGGTATTGAAAAATGTCATAAGTGCTTAGGATTTTAACCATGAATGTAATTGATTGATATTGTTCAGGAACTATTTATGTGTTTTCTTAATACTAGATTTGAAGATGGGGCTATTAAATAATCCCTATTATTCTTTATTAACTAGTAATCGTTGATTTATAAAGACATAAATATATTTTAATTACTTTTTCTAGTTTTATATATTGAAAAAGGATATTTTTGAGTATAAATATTAGTGCGTAGTATATCAAAAATTTATGTATGAGTGGAAAAATTATAAATTATTTTTTTTAACCATTAAACATTACTAGAATAAAAATAAGAAAATGTTACCTTTTAATTATTCTTTAGTCATCCCAATACATCTAAGGGAAGTATTGCAATTTTATTTATACAATATTTATATAATGTCAGAAAGATTCACTTCCATCATAGAAAACAAAACTCTTGATATTATTTTTATAAAATAAATAAATTATTTATTGTTATTTCAAGGATTTACACAATTTTTTTTCTCAGATACAGGGTTGATTTACATATTTGGGTGAAGTCTTATATGGGATATGGATTTAGTTTTCAGCATTAGTAATATATATCAAAACATGGTAGATGATTAATATATGATATCATTCCAATCCCTATTATATATTTTTATATATTATTCATTGGACTTCAGAGGAGTTTGAGATTATAAAATTCCTCTATTTGAGTTTTTATACATTTATATATTTCTACCATATATTTATATGGTTCCTGATGAATAACTCTTGGGAAATTAGTGTATTACTTCAATGTTCTAGGATAAAAATTGACAAATAATTCAATTTACATATGAGATAGTTTATGAAATTGAATAAAAATTTATATCAATCAAATAAAACTTCGTGGAATCATAAAGTCAACTAAATTTTATTTTTCACTATCATCGACATTATATGATGTTTAGAGTTAGTGAAAATGTTTATCATTGGATTTACCAATAGAATAAGGTTATGATATTTTGAAATAATTGAACAACGATCCCTATGTATATTTCCCCCTTTAATATTCATTATTTAGTAGGTATGGTATCATTTAATTTAGCTCTTCCACTATATAACATTAAATTTCACGATGTGTTCCATGTATCCATCACGAGGATGAACATACATGAACCCATTCATGGACTAAAATCATAGTTCATACTGTTAGAGCATGATATTTTGAATATATATCCACTAGTAAAAATCATGTATCATATAGATGAGGTTCAATAAAACCTTGGTAATTATCCTATGGATGATCCCTATAGAAATTTTATTCTTTATAATGCTACATGGGAACTATAGGATGTAATGAATAATTGTTATACTAATTTATTATATTCGAGTTATATATTTAAGAGGGGTGAATAATTTTATTTTGGGTATAATATATAACCCCATTAATTTAGAATATATTTATTTTTAAATACAATTATTTATTCAATAGTTTGACATACATGCAACATTATAGTAAAACGACACCCGATATACCATTAATATATATTTATTTTATAGTTATCTACCAGATTTTGTATTCGGATTTATGAATACGAACATTCAAATTATGTAAAATTTATGATTAAATATTTTTAAAATGATTACATAATTTATATATTATATATAAAAAGAATTAAACTCGTTTTAAAATAAATATTATTTTGTATCTAGAATCCTTTTTTACAGAAAATGTATTGTTTCTTAAAAAACTATGATAATAACTATTGTTGAAGCAATTCTATAAATGTACATAATATTTTGTTATATTAATTGAAAATCATTAAATTTTATTTCGAGGAACGCGATATGAATAATATAATTATTATAGTTGAAAATGAAATTTTTAATAAAAATATACTTTCATCATGTTTTGAACATTTTTTTAAAATCGATATCAATAACTTATAAAAATTAAAATATAAAAATTGGATTATATATTCGTAATCATGATGTTAATATTTGTAAAAGAGGACCTTTTTTATTTTTGTACAATAATAATAGTACATAGGGTTACAAAAATGACCTTAGTAAAATGTACATTTGTTTAATAAGAGATAAAACTAAATTAATAGGGAAGAAATGGTTTTCCTTATATTAATTGGATATAGTGAATTAAAATATAATTAAGTTTGTCTAAAAATTTCATTTTTGGACATTGTTCTTTGAAAAAATATATATATCATTTCAAATAATATAAGAGAAAAAATAAAAATTTGTTAAATTAAAATATAAATTGTGACAATCAATTGGGAAAAAACAAAAAATGAAACAATATAATCATATATATTTAGAATAATGAATTTTAATTCATGAAATATATTAAATTGAAAATTTAAACAATAAAATAATTTTATTAAATTAGGACACAACACTGATGCCTTTTTTAAATAATATAAAATAAAATAAATTATTGTATAAAATATTAAAAGTAATAAAATTTGATTTATTTTTAGTGTCACATGAATTTTATAGATAATTATATTATGTAAGTAATTTAAAAAATGATTAGATTCAAATCTGATTAATATTATGATAATTTAAATTAATGTTATTTTACAGAAAAAAATATTTCATTAAATTAAAAAAATTCATAAAAGTCATATATTCAACATGTGAGTGGATAATGATTTAAAATATCATCCATTGAATAATTATTATCTACATATCTATTTATGGAATCATTTCATACCCTTTATAGTTAAATTTTGTAATCTTGTTTTAGTTCAAAAAACATTAATTGAAAGATTAATAAAAATTATAAGCCTTGCAATGGCATAGAAATATGTATATATAACATTGGTAGATATTATTTCAACTATATAGACATTTTCTGGAACTCATAGACATTTTGAAGAATTTTTATTTAAAAATAATTTTTCATATTTTATTAATTTTGAAATTCATTGTGTTTCCACCTTCATCATTATAAAAGGCTAACTCTCCATTATCCTCTTTAAAAATTATTGTTCATCCTAGTTAAACCATATATGACAAAAAAAAGATATCAAATTCCATATATTAATAATATAAGATATTTTATTCTTATATGTCTAACTATTTGTTCCTTAAGTGGTAATATATGAGAGATCCTTTAATGATAAGGTAAATTCCTAAACTATCCACATTCCATTTTTTCTTCTTATTTTACCTCATTTAATTAAATTGTTATAGTCATTAAATTATAAAATATTTTTCCTAGAAATTCTAAAAGGTTATCATGATTATGAATCACCAATACTTGACCACATTCCCAACAAATGGGACATGACATTATTTATGATGCTTACGTACATGTTATCATCTCCTCCTAACAATGTGTTTAAATTTTATCTATGACATTCCATTTATTCTTATTATTATTGTTTTATTATTTTTATATGATATATATTACATAATTATTAATCAAAAATGCTAATATAAAATCAACATTCTTATATTCTAATCGATTGGAAAATGATAACATCACTCGTTCGTATTTGTAGTACATAACCTCCATGAAACAACAAGATTCGTTTTTAATTTCAACAAATACATGTATGGTATCAATGAAGGATTATATGATTATATAAGATTTATATTATTTAATAATGAATCATTAATTGAAAATTATTATTTACAAATCATTCATTCCTTCCATCAAAAACTAATAATAGTTTTCATTTGAATGTACATCCCACTGTCTAAATGAACATTGTAATTAATTTTTTGTATATTTATATTTATTTTATATTATATATATATTTGAAATAAAATATATTTTTATATTAATTATAATTTTGGTTATGATGGATACAAGATCAATGTAAAAGGAATTAAACTACTATATTATAATTCTTATGAAAAAAATATAATAATTAACCCCCAAAATTGATGATTTCAATACAGAATTATTGATAAATGTGTTTATAAATATTATATAGGGATTATATATGTTATTATAAGTATATAATTATTTCTATAAAATAATTAAAATAATTATACAATTTGTTATCCAATATGTTAGAGTGATTCTACGATAATGGGTACTCGAAATAAATATTTATAGTCTTAATTTATCTTCTATAGGACTTATGATATGTAATTCAATTAGATTATATTATGATGTGTATGTAATTAATATTGAAAAGAGATATCATTATTATAATAATGATCATCATATATATGGTTTAGTTTTTTATTCATTCATGAGTTAAAGATTAAGATGTTACCAAAGTGGTAATGTTTTTATACCCACATGTCTAGCCAGAAGATAATCTTCTGAAAACGTATTAAATAAATAAAAAGGTTACAGAGGAGGTAAATGAGGTCAAATAATGGTAATTTACCTCATCGATCAAGAAAAAAGATACATATCATAAAAATATATATCATTCACATAATCAAAGTCATTACTAATTTCCCATTCGGAGTGAGACATACCCTGATTGATAATCTTAAGAAGATCAGAATTGTACGTGATCGAGATCTTAGAAGTTTGGGTAGACATAGTGCGAGGTGTGAATAAATAGTCCTTACTCGGCCTTCTCCTTGTGGGAGCAGGGGTGAAATCATCAACCATCCCTTTTACAGAAATGAGTATATCCGTGATTGTGATAGGGCTGCCACCACCCACAATAGACCCATCTGCCTGAGGGATGTCACCCCACTTCCCAGATATCCTTGTGGAGTTAAAAATATTATAGATTTACTATTAAAAATCAATTTGTTTAGGATCCCAAATGTTCTGAACCAACTCCACAACCTCATCACGATAAAAATATGCACAATGACTCTAATTCATTCTTAGATTTGGCTGATAAGAACAAGAATGTGAGCCAACAACTGAGAGTCTAGGATTTTTCCAGCCTCAACTAATCCTATGGGAGATGTATCATGATCATAATTAGAGGTAACCTCCTTGGAAATATCTTATTGATAATTACAGGGACCACTCATCGGGGACATAAAAAAATTAGTCCTCTACCTTTAAAATTATTCACATGATGGACAGATTTTTCAGAATACGACACCTCAGCTGTATTGGAAGACTTGTTGATAATATAAATATCATGATCAGGAGACATTGAAAAATCAACATTCATCCTCCATGGTTTCCTTATAATGAGGGTAGGTGGATAACCCTTCATCCCACATATCTCACAAGATATCTTCCTCCAACATAACTTCAAAGAGTTCCCAACAGCCATGCATTCAGTACAAAAAAGAAGCTTACTTTCATATGTGACATCAATATGGTTTTTATCAGTGGGGTTGGAAAGATTTATATTATAAATCAACACGGATCTCAAATCAACCTCCCTCTGCATTCTTCCAAAATGTCCAAACTGAAGGAACTCGATTTCCTTGTCGAGGAGAATAGGGGACCCAATTTCCATGCCAATGTCATGTAGGAACATTAAATTCCATAGGACATAATTAAGCCCATGAAAAAATACACATACCTGAGAAAAATAATTCCTTGCTTGGCAGGCATGGAAACACAGGGACAATTCATGATAGTGAATCCATCCAGGTTTTAAAGAAGGAGACACAATACTCTATAAATGTAATTTTAAATAATTCGATGGAAAAATGCATTGAAAAAATCCCCAACCAAGAGACACACATAACCAGTCATTGGAGCTCCATAAAAACAAGACTTCTTGACCAAATACTCAAACCATCATGACTTCTCATCCATCGGTAAAAAAAGATGCACAATTATAGAGTTCTTTCCAATTGTAATCCTCTCCACAAACATATAAGGGTTAACCTAAAAATGAGTTGAAGAACATTTATGGAGAATCCTACATGAGTAAGAATCAATGATCTAAGAAAACTATGGCATCAATGCGGGCATGTCCACTTAAAATATACAACATGAGACCTTGGTAGTGTTGTTCAGTACCTTCACAGCATCCTTAGACATCATCATCTGAGAAGAATTATTCACAGAAACAGGGGAAAGGCACATCAAGAAGAAATATCCATGGAAGATACTACAAATCGGACCAATTCTCTCGCACATATCCAACCATACAAATAACACGAATATCCCACGTGGAAAACCTAGAATAGGAATCACGAACCATAGTGTTATACAACAAACACTCAACCCTAACTGCATTATCCAAATTGGATGAAACTGAAAACATGGATCTAGAGACATCACAAAATTTAGGAATATGGGTACCCACACTACAGACGACATATCTGGTCTATCCCGGTGATTAGAGATATCGACACCACAAACAACCCTCGAATCAGGCGGCAGATCTGGGCCATCTTGACGAATAAAAACACAAAACAGATCTTAGTGTGAATCCTCCACCACAATATCATCAAGCCGTAACACACCATCCTTCTAGGCCGAACCTTGTTCACTTTCCACAAGATCAAAATGAAGGTAGTTCGGGATAGGAATTCCAAACCGAAGAAGGATAAATCTCGATCACCATGGCTACAAGTCGCCTGCACCCCCTGCATCCCCTTTTCCCCGAATACCATCGTCAAGAATCATGGTAATGGTTTTCTGTTACAATATAAATTCTTATTAGGATTCTTTTCATATTAAGTTATATTTATTAAATAATATGGTATAAATTATAATAACAACAGGAATTATTATATACTATGGTCTTTTCTAAATAATATATTTCTTCCCATTGTTTTTTCTTCTTATGAACATTATATTATGAATGAATGTTTAAAAGAACATACATTATTTCCCTCTTCGGTACAAAATCTTTTCTCATACAATTCATAGATAGCTAAAATTGATTCCAATAATATTTTTACAATTATTAAATTATTTTTAAAATTTATATTTAATTTTATAAAAAAATTATATAATTATTTAAAAGAAATCGTATTGACAGTTTTTGAAATATAATGTTTTTGTATTTATTAAAAAATGTTTATTGAATTCTTTCCCTTAACATATATGTGATGAAATTATGTTACCTCCATTATAAGAAAACAATAATAAAAATATTATTGTATATTTATCACAATAAAATTTGAATGAATAGTATAATAAATTTTTTGTATTTTTTATTCATTGAAATTTGATTTCCAAATTAGAAGGAGTATTTTCATAAGGAAATTTTATTGATATGATATTGGTATTTTTATTTAAATAACAAAAAAATCATTCATTTACCATATAGATTATATGGGAAATGATTAAAGGATAACAAATTTATTCACTCATTATATAGTTTAATATTTTTATTATAGGATTATTATGAATCATATATATTTTATGCTGGTAATTAAAAAATTAAATGATGAAATGTCCATGAATCCATTTTCATCTTCATTAGTAATGCTATAATAAAATATTTTTGAAAATGGTTATTCTTATGGGGTTTTAGTATGATGAATTTTTTATCACTTTCTGGAACACATAAAAATTATGTTTACATATTAATATTTGTTCCTAGAATTATATATCCATTCAATGATCTGAGTAATTATGGATATCTCATTAGATAAATAATAATTGAATTGAGAGTCAATTTATTAAAAAAATGAACTATTATCACTCTGATAGTACTAGTAGTGAACCATTACAACTGCGATAGTTTCAGAAGAAAACTTATACCACAAGATAGTATTCAAAATGAGCCCCAACTACTAAGGATGTTATTTTATAGTTTTAAATGTATTAAAAAAGTCTATGTCTTATGCAAATTTTATTTCCCCATGTATCATGTTCATTGATTAATATATTATTTATGTGTTATGAACTAACAATAATTATGAAATGACTTGTGATTATGATATATTTCACAAAGGTATTTTTTTAAATCATATCGTCATGTTCTCATACCATTATAAATATGATATATTTATGTGATAATTGATATCTCCTTTATATACATTTAGTTATCAATTTATCTCACCATTTAATGGCCAAATGGTCTTTAGTTTTTTATTTTTTTAATATATAATTCCATTTTTATATGGGTTTATAGGAAAACATTTCTTATATTTCCAATACACAATTTATTAATAATGACATTGCATATGATATGTATTCTAATGGTGCAAATTATTGAGAACATAATGGGAGATTATATAGTTCAATTATGAAAATATTATTTATGTATCCCTCATTAAAAATACCCTACACCGTTATAATATATAATATTTTTAATGTATAATATACTGAATATATATTAATTAATATGTAATATTTGGGTTTGAATCTTGCGTGGATTTATACATCCATAATGGGAAATAAATTCTCATTTTATTATAATGGATAGAAAAAATATCGGCTTAGAAAAGATTGGGAGACACATGGTGTGTTGAACAAAACCATTATCTAAAAAAATGAATGTATCTACGAGTATATTATTATACAGTGAAGAAATAAATTCTTAATACGTTTACTTTTTAATTTAATTTGATAAAAAAATTATTATCATTATTATAGTACTAATTTAATTTTATATATCACATAAATTTTATGTTAATTGAATAATGAGGTACATGAATGTAGAAGAAGAATATATTTTTTGAAGCTCATGGATTTTAAAACCTATTTACAATAAAATAAAATAAAATTTCAGATTTCATTCTATAACCATGAACTAATTTCTTTTGATTTGTCGATTATTTTAAGAAAAAATTATATAATAGAAGTATATTATTTTTATATAAATTGGATGTCTTCATCTACATAAAAAACTCATAATCAGTTACATGTATTAAAAAACTCTCATTATATATTCCCATCATATACCCTTATAGTCACAACCTACCATCATATTTTCTTTATAACCATAGTTATAAATTTATAATAAATTAGTGAGATGTGAATCTTTGTAAGGGTAAATATAAGGGATAAACGTCATTGATATATATTGATCATATACCATGATAGAATATCATAGTCAATATTATAATAATTAAACATTTTTAAATCCTTAAAATATGGAGAAGAGTTAGCATAGTGAATAATAATTACATGTTCCACACAAGTAGATACCACAAATAAGATAAATCTAAATATACAAGGGAATTTGTATATAATGAGAAAAAAATCATCACAAATTATTTATAGGTAAATAATGTACCTTTACCCTATCACCCTTCACAATTATGTTTGATACATGAATGTAATACACATATCACATCATAGATAACCCTTGGAATTAAAATTGGATTATTGTCCATTTAAAATCGATTATAAAATGGAATTGGTAAACATGATAATCCCAAATAAAATAAATGGGTATTCAATGAGATAAACTTATCATTTAGGGGAATACCATTTAATAAAGATAATACTATTTTTTTTATATTTACGCTATAAATAAATGGAAAAACAATATGATTATAATATACCAAATAAATAATTTAATATTATTTAGGTGAACATACATAAATAAATGGTATAAATTATACAGAATTAACATTGGGAAGAAAGTATTTTTTTAAACACATTAATGTCTAGTGAACACCAAGATAAGGATGGCTAATATCCATGACAGGGAGGAATATAAGTAATCCACCTAGAAAAATTAGATGGATGTTTTTTTTATGAATACCCTGATCATGAACTATATATAAGAAAATAAAATTTCCTAATTAATGAAAAACTATTGTGGTGTATTTGAAAAAAAATATATATATAGAAGTTAAATCCATTGTATTAAGGAATATATTTAAATGTTATATTTTACTAAACAGAGAAGAAAATAATTGAATTTATAAAATTATATATCATAAAATAAAAATTTCAAAAATAAATTACAACGGTTGAGTAATGATTTTTTCATAAAATAAATAATAAAAATGACACATTTTGTTTAAATATATGCTCATAGAAACATTAAAATGATTTATTTTAAATAAATTGAAACAAATTTAATAGTATTTTGATATGAATCTAATTTTTTTTTAATTAATATAGGTATGTCCAAAACATATGAACTCAATGGTAGAAATATTCTCATATAAATAAATTATATATATATATTACATATGTCTAAAACCAAATGTAATTTAATATAATATTAAACAATAATGTAAAAAAATATATTGGGAAAATAAATCCAATATAATATTAACCAAATGAAAAGATTATTAATTAGTAAATTTAAGGAATTAATATTCAAATTCCCTATATGGTTATCCAATTAGATAGATCTCGATAATAAATTTATCGCGGTTGATGAAAGCTTATTACATCAGTAACATAAACAGATAAACCATTAGATTAAATATATTGTTAATATAAACATATTAAAACATAATTATATTATAAATCATGTCATATAATAAAATCAAATAAATTTATATGAATAATAAAAATGTGTCTTCACGGAATGGAATTTTATACAACAACAATTAAAACATTATTATTTTTGAGGCATAACTCTAGGAGAGAATAGACATATAATAGAATAGTGATTCCCTGACATATAAAAGAATCATTTTGAAAATATTAAACATTCATTTCTTACAAAACTATAATGAATAATTTATGTATAATAAGAAATAAATATCATGTGGTGAAAATTAGAAAAAAAGAAACCCTTGAGCCATTCCATATTTATCTTCTATAAGTTCATAACTTCACGATTAATAAAAATATTTTTCTCAACACAATAATTTTCAATATATTCATTTATATTCCACTATATGATGATCATTTACTATAATTTGATAAATATTTATTACATAATATTGTAATATGTCTCTATGAATATAGAGATAGTTTCTTCTTGTTTTGATGCGTTTAGGTATAGAAGATAATATGGTAAAAATATGATAAATAATTAATACAACAATAAAAGCATGGAAAATTTGTTATTTTTTATTAAAATATTTAAATGTTATCATTTAGGACTCAATATTCATTGATGGTGTAGTTTTATTGTTTTATTGTAGTAGTTTATTAAACCGACCAAAACATGGACCTATTATATCTCAATGGGAGAGTGCGGATAATGTAGTTTATAATGTAATTATTGAAGAAGGATATTGATAGAATATATATTCATTTATGTCTATGAATAATATATTATTTTATTTAAACTAAAATAATAACAATAATAAATGGAAAATGTTAATTTTTTCAGATGGTATTTAATACAATTCATGATTAACATTCCACTACTTATCTATGTCGATGAAAATTTTTGATTAACGTATTTTCCATTAATATAAAAATATTCCAATAATATAATAATATTTATTTTATTATATTACTAAGTTAATTATTTTTAGGAAATGAAATAAAATAAATGCAATGTAGTTATCAATACTCACATTGGAGGCCTGGATTTTAAAATGAATTCTTCTTAGAAACGATGGTGTTCTAATAAGTAATAGTGTCTATATAATTTTGAATTTGGGAGGGTTATATGAATAATTATTATTATGGTAATGTAGAATAAATTTTATGGGGAGTTTAGATAGAAATTGGGGGATGTATTATCATTTTATAAGTTATGTGATTGGAATTTGAGGATGCCACCATTATATTGTGAATAAAATATTGTAACTATTTGTGTATCGAATGTGATGAAAGGGAAAATATAGAATGGTATAGTTAAATTATATCGATACTCTCTATAAAAACGATTCTTAGTTTCTCATTATTTACTAATTTGAACCTTTTGATTCCAATTTTTTGAATATTTTTTAAAAAAAACACAAAATGTTTGAAATAAAAATTTAAAAATAATCAGCATTTTTGAAAAATATTTTTCTCTTATAAAAATAGAATTTTCATTTTCTAAATATTTATATATATATATATAGTATCTCTATCAAGAAATTTAATTACATAATTTGATAAATCATAAACCATAAAATTTAATGGAAATCCAATATAGATTCACAACCTGAAAAACATGATTAACTGAAATAAAATATTTTTAATGATATATTTTAAATTATAAATAAAAATGTAATATCATATGTTTTATAATTTCATATATTATTTAAAAAATATATATATATTTCTCTGAGATTCATATTTTATTCCCAAATGAGTTTTTTAATAATTTTAGATATTCTTATATAATGAATAGGCTAACAATAAAATAAATTTTAAAATCTATATTAAAAAAATTCCATATAAAAAAATTCATTATATGTCAAAATTGATATGAGGGAGTGAAAAATATAGATTTTCTAAACAAATAAATATTTAAAATTTATTAAATATGATATTTTTCTGCGAAAAAAATAATATGAATCAAGCATTTGGTCAGTATAAACCTTTTCAATATTAAATCATATTAATTATTTATAATTTAAGGGAATAAGTATTTATAGAATATAATCACAAAGTATTTATAATATTTTTATTAATAATCAATTTCCAATATTATTTCTGTCTTTTATATTGTGTGTCGTGCGAAACACATGTTATATAATATAGAATATATTTTCATGGATATAATATGATGGTATTTTATATTCAATTTCCTTAAAGAAATTGTTTCCTTAATATTTCAATTATTGCACACAAATTAATTTTTGTGGGGATATTAATATTATACTAATGTTTTTTTATATTACTTCCATTGTGAAATATATATTATATTCTTAATATAGTCAATCATATATATCATTGAGAAATGAAAATTGATTTTTTAGTCCATAATAATATATTTTATACTACAAACCTTCTGAAAACTACAAAAATATCAATGATATAAAACAATCGTGTAAAATCAAATTCATAAAATATTATTATTTTTTCAATAATCAGAAAATTTTATGTCCTACTTGTTCATAAAATCAATCACTATAAATTATATTAAATAAACTATATAAAACAATAAAATATCTATAAAATATCATTAATTATCCATAATTTTACGGATAACGATAAAATATAAAATAACAATTCAAAATTACCAATATATATATTATCTCCAAATAAAATATATAATAAACTAGAAACACATCCATGAATAAAAATTCATTCTTAAATACCAATGTATAAAATATAATAATTTCATATAATCATTTCTAATAGATATTGATAACTTTAAAAATATGGTTTTAATAATTTAATGTTAAACATCAAAAGAATAATCCTTTTATATTGAACTCAATCATCATTATCTATTATAATACACAAATATATCATTGATTAATATATCATAACTATTAAAAATAGGTAATAGGTTAGTGAATTAAAATCTATTAGTATATAGACATTAATATTGTATAAAATATTGTAATATTAAGTCACCAATCATAATAGGAATGTACTAATATTAAATAAATTATGTATGATACCTTATTAGGATATCTAACAAGGGGATATCTAGATAGGTACCATTATAATATTCATGTTCAATATACAAATTCCACCAAAAACAAAAAATGAGAATGGTTATGAATATATATATATAACAATTATTATGAAAATTATCAATCAAATGTTTATTTCTCCAATATATCATTAATTTTAAATAATATATTAAATTAAGAACTTCTATTTTACAATATTATATGTTATATCCTACATCAAAACATAATGCCTTAATTTATGTAATAAATAAATAATTCACAATGGATTGAAAACGGAATGTGACTTACCAAGGTATACGTCCTGAGAGTGTTGACCTAGGAGTGTTGTTAGGCCTCTTTGTGATCATTGTCTTTAAATCCAATAAACCGATTTTATGGTCTAAAAAATATGTACATATGACCTAGATCCTTCATCGACATGTATTTTATATACATGGATGCAATTTCATTGTGAAACAAAAATCATATGCAAAAAAAAATTCTGTATTATATCATACACATATAATCATATGAAAGACTTATCTATATGGATTTGAATATTGATCCAATATCATAGAACATAGAATATTAAATATCACAACAATGATCCTATATTTTAATATATACAACTCAAATTGAAATAAAAAATAACATTGGAATTATTGATGTCATTTATACTATTGAATTTATCCACAACCAATATTATTATAATTTGTAATGAGATCTAAACCCTATTCTAATGAAAATTTGATCATCAACCATAGAACACCATTTAAAAACACGACATAACAAAAAATTATCATTTTACTATATTTCCTTGATAATATGAGATAGAATTTTACATATTCATGAAACCTCATTATAAAAATATACATCTCTTATTTAGAAACATATTTATTGCTAGTATATATGAAGCATCATAATCAATTAAAAGGATTCATAATATCTGGTAGTTTTCTATCAAATTATAAAGTCATAGAAAAATATTATGTATTAATCTTCATAATATACTAGGGAAATAAAAATATATGAAATGTTTATTAGTATATATTCTATTTAAGCATAAAAACAGTTAAATCATTCAATGGTACTAATTGAATATAATATAACCATGTTTCTAAAAAAAGATACATTTTAATATAAATTTTTTTTATTACATATATATTTGAATATGAAAAGAATAAAACAATGCAGGAATATAATCATTGATTCCATGTTTATAATCCATTATACTGTCACCAAGAAATTACAAAAATTATTTAAAATTTATACATCATTCAAATATGATATGCACATTTGTACATGGAACATGTTGTTCATGAGAAAATCATTTAGTGTTGACTATTTTGATAATGATAAATTTTTTAATGAATACATATTTCATTGGATATTAACTCTTATCCAATGTATAGGGGGTTTTATTGGTACCCAACAGTCATCAAGTATACTTATGAGTTCCACATGAATATCGTATAGTTATTACATTATAAATAACCACTGATAAGAAAATGATATTCAAATACATGAATTTTCAATCATATATTAAAAAATTAATTATTATAAACCCCTATTAAAAAATGTGTATCCAAATATTTTCATTAGAACTGAGTTATGTACCATTAATAATGAAAATAATTGATTTTTTTATTTACACCAATATATAAAGGGTATACACTGAATAAAATAATTTAAAAAATCCTTAAATGAATGAAATCTCAGGGAACTCGTTTATATAAATGGAAATATTAATATCATATTCCCATATGGGAGGCATTTGATGAATGAATATATCTATAAACCATCAATATCTAATAATGAGGAAGGAATTATATGTTAATATACATGGTAGAAAATTTAATATTGAATTAATCTTGATAATGTTGGGGTATTTTATTATATGGATAATATCATTTATCTAGAAATTATTTTTCAATTGAAAATGAAATAGTTGAAATAAAATTCTAGATGATTTTGGTAACATTTATTTTATAATTATTATATATGATTGATATTTTCAAATATCTTTAATTTAAATATATTGTAAAACTAAGAGGTGGATCATTTCAATTAAAATAAATTTCTTCATATAAATAATGCTTCATAAAAAATTAAAATGTTTATTTAATTAAATATCTAAATAGTAATACTAAAAAGGATTCATTTAAAAAAACACTCTGAAATTTGACATTCAAATGATTATTTTTATAAAATTCGAAACAGATGAATTTTAGTTGAAAATTAAAATTTTAAATTATTGTTAAATATTTATCCATATAGAGAAAATGTGTAGTCGACGATGAAAATATGAACCAAAAAAATTAAGTAGACTTAAACATATATTAATAAATTTTAAATTAATTATAATTAAATCATTATCGTTTATAAAAAATATAAACCAATAAAATTTATAAAAAACATAGTGTAGAGATAAATTATAAAATTGATAATCATAATCATAAAAGATAATCCTGATATATGAACGAATGAATTTATAATGTCCACTTTAGGGTTATCACACTTGATGAAACTATTTTTATATTAAGGATATGAAATGAACCGTTTGGATTTTGTAACACATAAATAATATAAAATTAAAGGGGTTTTGATAAAAATAAATCATATTATACTATTTAATAGATATATTTCATGAATTTTTTTAATTTAATTTGAACCACATAATACATATTGATGTAATTTGGTGCATAATAAAAATTCCTCTCGAAGAAGAAAATTTGTGAAAAAACCCCATACATCATATTTAATTAATCAATCAAATCATTTTCAATGAATGAATATTGAAAAAAAAATATACAGAATAAAATGAAATTATGATTTAATAAATAATTTATGCAGTATTTAGACCATTATAATGAATACATGGTTTATAATATAAAATATGTCTAATGTGGTGAAAATTTCAGGTAAGAAACACTAATATTACTATAGATTCGTTATGTACAGTTAATTAAATTCATTAATAATCAAATTATGATTTTTTTATAACTTTGTATGATACATATTAATTTATATATAATTTAATATAGAAATTTACTTATCATATTCTTTTTATTTTTTGTAAAGTTCATTATCTTTCTTTACTCATATTAGAATACGTGTTCAATTATGTCTATGATTTTAGCAATTATAGATGAAATTTCAATGATAAGATAAATATGAAATATAAAAATTTAGAAACATAAAATCATTATTATATTTATATTTTTCATCTGATAATATAATTATATAAGTCCCAAAATTCCATGGTAATATTTTTTTATATAATAATTTATTTAGGTTAAAATCAATATAAAAAATGAAATAATTATAAATTTTTCATTGAGTATGATTATATACATGTACAGAACCATTATTAGAGAAAAATAATGTTACATTATAATTTATTATACTATAAATTTATATTTTATTTTGTTTTGGTGATATATGTAATATAAATATGAAAAACATAAAAAAAATCTTGGAGGAAGAAGTATTTACAAGGAATTATTAATCGATTTTACATTAATAAAATAAAACTAGTTTATCTGTAATACCGATGTAATTATTTAAATATTTTTATAATAGGTAAATAATAAATTACAAATGAAATGTATTTGGTAATAGTCATGTTATCTACACAAATTTTCCTTTTAATTTTCTTTGGAAATGAATGCTTAATTATATGTTAAGGTGACCATGGGCAATAGATTTTTCCAGAGGGTTCAAAGAATTATAATTTATAAATGATTATAGATAAAATACATCAGATAATTAATTATTGATGGGGGGTATGTTTAACTATTTTATAATTATAGGTAATTTTTTTTGGAATTAACCAATAGTTGTTCAATAATGAGATGGTATTATTCAATATAAATTTAAAAAATTGACAAAAGTGGTGCGAGCGCGAATATGATAAAAGTTCCCATAAACCACTCATTTCGTGTGAAATTTTTTTGTATTGTGATTTTTTTATTTATTATTATTCAATTACACAATTTTCTATTTACCTTGGTAATTAATTTTTAACCTTAGTATTTTTTATATATGACCAATATTAAAATTAAAACAAAAAAGTAAGTAAAACATTATGAATTCAAATCTGATAGTTTTTACAAAAAATATTCTATTTGTGGGAATATTTAAAATTATAATAAACATAACTAATCAAATAAAGTTATTTTGAGAAAAAAATATCATTCATTAAATTTATATATAAGAAAAAATCGGAGAGTTAACAATTTTAATTCAATAGATTTATTTATTAAAAACAATATATATATGTTATACGGGTTTAATGTAATTCTATACAAATATATCACAAAAAATATACATGATTCCTA
Organism: Viscum album; assembly: GCA_963277665.1. Lineage (NCBI taxonomy): Eukaryota > Viridiplantae > Streptophyta > Magnoliopsida > Santalales > Viscaceae > Viscum > Viscum album. The sequence continues at coordinate 438,282,491 of OY728161.1, forward strand.
GAAATACCAATATCAATTTTTATTGAAGTATGAATTTATAATAGTACAAAAAATTATTGGAATGTATTTTATATAATAATAAAATATTTTAAAACACATAATGTTAATCCAAAAATAAATAAGATTCATATTAATTCAACTTTGATATATGGAAATCGAAATTAATTATATTCTATGAAATCCAAAATATATTATATGTTAAATTTATATTAAAATATTATTAAAAATAATCAACACTCATTTAAATGAAGATACCCATTCTCAATAATAAATAATATTCAACATTTTTTCATCTCCAATTGATGATTTTTACTTAGTGAAAATCATATAATTATGATGTTATTTTTATTAATAATAATATAATATAATATTTTTTGTATGATTATGTTGTGTGTTGTGAATACACATGTGATGGATAATATAATATATTATCATGGATCTAACATCCTGGGTCATTAAATTATTAATTTTTAAAAATTTATGCATTGTTATCATAGACTTATTTTCAATATAACAAATTATCATGAATCTCTATATGAATGTTTTTGAAACTCGATATATTTGAATATTCAAATGATGGAATGTCATGACCCGACACTACCCAGGCTCGAGCCGCAACTACCCCAAGCCTGCCTCCATAGGCCAAGGGCTTGCGACAAGCACCGAAGGCTATATAACTCGGGGAGGCCTTTTCCTGAGTACCTGTACACACACACACAGCACACTCAAAGAAAAAGTAAGATTAAAAAAAATTAATGTACTAACTTCTATAAATAAACCAAAAAGTGCATCGATCTCTAAACAGTAAAATGTAAATGTTGTAGGTAAACTTAAAAGAAAAAGGGAAAACACACACCCAACCTGAAAAGTGCCACAACCCTGCAACAGATAAAAAAAGTAATATAGCTGGAAGGGTCCCCCACCTAGAACCCGACTCTGACGACGACACGAGGTCCAAGATCCCGAACTCCAAGCTCCGATGAAGTCACGACTAACATTTCTGTTGTCTGCAAGGGCACACCATGTGCAGGTAATGCCCAGGCAGGGGTGAGAATAAAAATACTCAGTTGGATACCCTGAAGGATCGAGGGAGAAAAAAAGGATGTACTGAAGGGTGAGAATTATATCGAATAGGGAAAAGTAAAGGAGTACAACAGAGAGTGCACTAAAGAGTATAGTAGAGAGTCCAGCTCAACCTAACAAGAGGAAGGAGGTACACTCATCCATACATAAGTATCTGGAAATGGTGAGAAGGTGAACTTCTCTTCGAGTATTCACTACCTATAGTGGGAAAGTAGACACGTCCAACCATGAGAAGCTAGACACATAAAGCATGTGGCATACCTCAAGCATCTTCGCCTCTCTTGAGAGGAGACTAACCAAAACCCAAGAAGTGCGTACTGGAACAAGGTATACATATATATATATGCTTTGTCATGAAACCCGAACAAGATCATAAGGAGATCTCCATCCCATTGCTCAGCCCATGATGAGTGAGTGGACAACATCCCCAGAAGTTAACACCATCGATGCCGAACATCCCGCACGTCTACCCCAAACTGCAAGTCAAGGGGCTCAAATCACCACACCTTGACACTATCTAATTTGGGAGGCATTGAATCACCCGCATGGTTTTAGGTCACGTCACAAGGATGTGTATCAGTGGGGAAAGAACCCCATTAAATTTAGAGTTCTGTGGGAACATGTAGTCACACCTCGTCACTGCCCCGTAGTCGAGAGGTCTCCTAATTGTCGACAGGCGACCCCCTGCCCAGCCCCACTGGAGGGTAATCCCTGGAAGTCGATGGGTTCCCACTGGAGGGAGACCCGACAAGAGTCAACGAGTGCCACATTTCCCAGTCCCGTAAAAGGGTAATCCACTAGAGGGAGACCCAGCTAATGTTGTTGACAAGTCCCAATGCATAGTCCCTAAATGGTTACTACACTGGAGGGAGGCTCGGATCCTTTATCGGTGACCACATCACAGCCCAGCTGGAGGTAAACCCGACATCAGGGACCACTTCCCATCCCCACTAGAGGTAAATCCAAAACTACAATGGCTATCCCTGCAGGATGGTACTGCAAGGTGAACACCACTGTACTGGCCACCTCTGCTGGGTTGTAACCCACTGGCCATCCCTACTGGATGGTACCACTCCATCCATCCCTACATGATGGTACTGCTCGGTGAACACCGCTGTTCTGGACATCCCAGCTAGATAGTACCTCATCTTCCAACCCTGCTGGAAACGACCTCCTGGCCAGCCCTGCTTAAAACAACCTCCTGGGTTGAATATCGGTGCCCGCGTAATGTGTTGGTCACACTGAATCCACCAGAAATCTACTAGGGAACACGAAGTAACTTTGCCGGCCAAACCATTGAGAATAGAACTCGGGGAAAACTCTACCCTGCTGGTCAAATAAAGCGAACAGTGGGACCCTCTACGTTGCAAGAGGTCAAAGGTACATAATGAAGAACACGACACACACATGGGGCCCACACAACGTGTGACCCCAACTCAACCCCAATCGAGCGCACAAACGTTATCAGGTACAAACAACCACATGTACCCACAAGAATTCTCATATACTCCCAGAGTATACCATTTTTCCAGCCCAAAGGTTACCGTGCACACGACACCAAACATCAACGCAAAGGGCGTAAATGTAACAACTCCAACATTACACCTCAACGGCTCAGGCACGACCAACCACGTCTCTTAATTAATTTTCATCACTCTCCAAAGAGTGAACGTGATCACACAATAAGGGTTCTCTTAAAACACCGTAGGAAGAATCTCCATCAGTACACCTCACATATTTCCACAATTAATAACATCTCGTATGAGGCTCCACTCCCCTGAATAGATTACACCATCGTAATCCTCGAAGAAAAACATGCGTGATCGACTAATTACTCGCCTCCAACGGATATCAGACATAAAAGTCGTCTGACACCGCTTTACGCCCGAACGACATTCCGTAGTCCCACGCCTCGACCCCGAAAACAGTCAGGTGCATCACACCATTGCGATCCCCTTGGGAAAACACATCAAAATTACTGGTCACTTGAGTGGAACAGATATCCAGAGAAAAATATGTGTTCTGTCATACCGCATATGAGCGGTGCTTCGTGGAACCAACAACTCAGTCCCCAAGCACAACGAACGGATAACACTGTAGTGATCCTCTCGAAAAAGTAAAAAAGATGGACTATTGAATTTTCCAAAACGGACACCCGGTGATAAATATGGAAATCCCCGCCAACTCCCAAAATGGCCCTCGTGGGGCCCGCAGGAGTGTGCTGAATTAAAGCAGTCAGATTGCACAATTTCAATGCCCCCAGAAAAACACCTAGGATTGACTACTCGCACGGCCCAAATGGACGTCTGATGAAAAAGTTGTAAAGCGCTGCACACAGCTCGAAAGACGGGTCATGGGTCCGACCCGTCAACTCTGACTTCAACGCCCGAAACCACACTGGTAAACTTCGCCTCAGAACCAGGGACCCAACGCCATAGATCGCGCTCAAATAAGACGTCGTATGTGTCCTCGCCACTCAAAACACAAACCCCCGAGAAAACGTCAATCCTCAAAACATATGTGTCGTGGCACCGAGCCCCTCAACTTGGCAATTAAAAAAATTCCAGAAACCATCTCAAAAAGTTCATCCTGACTTCTGGAGTACACTGTCGTAAACGACATCCAAAACGGACACTCGTAGCGGAAATTACGGGCGTCCGAATCGAGGGGGCAAAGCACTGCGGGCTGGACTGGCCCGGGCCGGCCGACCCGCGGTTCGACCGCGCGGGCCGGCCGGGGACCCGCAGTCCATCCATAGAATGTACCTCGTGGTCGATCATCCCTGACGCATGAAGACCCGCGGGACACACGTCTTTGTCCCCCGCCGCGACCCCGCGGTCGCGCGCCCCGGTGGCTCGGCCTCGCCGCCTGGAGCCGCCGTCTCGGCCAGCCAGCGCCGCCTCACGCTAGTGCCCTCATATCTCCTGGAGCCACTTCCGAAGACCTTTTCCAAAGCCTGCTCGAGCTACGCCTCCATCGAAGCCGCCCACTGGAAAACATCCAAAATCTGCAAACTTCTTCGGACCACTGTAGACACCCCAAGACTCAGAATTTCAATCCGAAATAAGTGCCTGGAAGCTCAGTACCAGTAATATGAATTTATGAGCTTTGTTTTATGGTAAAACAACAATTAGACACATGTTTTTGAATTCAAAGGAGGTATGGATGTTTAGAATGAAAAACGCACAATCATACCTCGCAGGGCTTCGCCCGATGCTTCTCGTACGATCCGCCTTCATAGTTGTCTCCCCTTCCTTGATTGAAGGAAGAGGATAAGTTTGAATGGAGGACTTCTTGGTAGAGCTCTTTTATCAGTGGATGAAGAAAGGGGGAGATACGGGGGATATGTTTAAATAAAATAAATTTTAATTAAAATTTTAACTAATTTATACTCCCAATTTAACCCGCATCATAAACCTATGGCGCGGTCATGATTAAGCCTCACCTAGTGTAAACACCACCTCCCGATCACAACAGCGGAATCTGAATTTTAAACCAAGGCCCCGTTCAAAATTTATTAAACTCAGCACTCGAGGCCGCAAAATTACGAAAATTCCCCTGGTGGCATTTTCCACAGAAGGCCCACGCCTGTGAAACATACACCCCTCCTAGGGTAAACGGCACGATCCAGACTCAATGGTTCCCTTGGTTTTCAAATCTGAGCTACCGTTTAAGAGATACATGAGTTAATCCATTAATTGAATAAATTAATTATTTAATTTATCCGTTTAATGTTCCGGAAGCGAGCAAGGGGTCCAAACGCCTCACACATGCATGTTTTATGTCGTTCCCAAGGTAAAAACCCCATTCCGGACCCATCTGTATACTTAGATATAGGATCCGAAACACCGTTTAAGAGTTATCACATTTATTTGGTGTGCCCAGTGTGAACATACTGAAAATTTAATTCCGGCAACACCGATACTCAGAATCGCACGCCGTCTGAAGGCTCTACTCTGGAATAACATCAAGAATATTATAAATTATTTTATAGAAAAAATTAGGATCTTATGTCATTCCCTCCTTCATGCATTTCATCCCCAAAAAGAAAAACTAGGGAACAACATAGGTTTCTAAGCCCACACCTGCCTCTCCCATACCCAAATGAACTCTTTCACAATCCCATGTCACCGCACACAGACCAAAGGATTTGATCTATTCATGTGATGCCTACCCTCACTGATGACGTGCATAGGGGCATGCACACATCATATCGGGTATGTCACGTGGGAGACATCGTTCACCCACTCTAGACGTTGGGTTTAGGGAATGATGGTAGGGAACCTCACCATCCCTTCGTATGTTCTCAAACGGTCTGAAGGACCTTAGGGGTAGCTCACTTCTCCGATCTAACCTCTACGTCACACGCCGCGACTGGAATCACTGTTTGGACCTGTGATAAAGCCTGCTGATTCCCTCCTTCAGAATATACATATGGTGAAACACCTAAGGTTATCTGGTCATGCAAGATTTCACAGTTGATGTCTCACAACCAAGACTCTCTTATGTGCTTGGAGAGTGAAGGAGTCGACACCATCGACCAAAGGAAAAGTCCTATTCCTTTTTACCTTACCAACATAGGGTTACACTAACGCCTCGCGCCACCCTGGTAACAACTCAAACATGGAGCAGAGAGAAAATCATTTCACACAAAGAGTCTAATAATTTTTCTGTAAAAAGTTGAAGAGTCGTAAAGCGTATCTCTTGCCACCTCATGCTCTACAGTATCGTAGTCATCCAAAGCTCGCGATTGTCCACGATCCCAACTGTCAACTCCCGGAGAATGATGTGGACTGCCTAGTGGTGATGGGAAGACCTCGTAAATATGTCCCCCACTACCAGATACTCTCACTTCTATACACGCACCACCTCTTTTGGTGCTACTCTGACCATGACGCTTCCTCTGTCGTGGTGGTGCAACTGCTACCTGCCCAATATTCTCCATAATCCTAGTCGGGCAGTCCCGTGCCTAGTGACCTCTCCCATCACAATCATAACACCGACTCTATCCTGGCTGTATCGGTGCCCTCCAGCGCCACTATGGTGTACAACCATGCCCCTGAGTCCAGTTGTCAGAAATCCACTTACGTCGAGGTTCTTCCTGTCGATGCCCTCTACCTGGGGAAAACGTCTCTGTTCACTCGTGCCTGCTGCCCCCACCAACTGTAGAACGTGACAGGAATCTCTCTGTCACCAACAACTACTCTAGCACCCCGACATAAGTTGTAATTCCCAAGGTTACTATGATAACATGAATCTCACGGTAGAGACCCATCTCAAAATCTCATGCTCGGATGTTTCCGTCATGGACCAAGTTCGGGTAAAAGCATGCACGGTCTGTGAAAATAGCCGCGTACTCGGCCACCATCTTACCACCCTACTGAAACATTATAAGTTCTTCATTCCTAATGGAGCATATGCAGGAGGGGAAAGCTCCTCATGAAACAAATACTACATGTCTCCCCCATGAAAGCAAAAAAATTTCAAGAAACTAAGTCACCAGACTCCACTACATCCAAGATGCCCTGCAGAAAAGGTTGGCGGCCAAAGCCACCATAAGATCTGACTGCGTCTGTACAAACATGAAAAGGTAATCCACTGACTCTAGCCAATCCTATGTTGCCTAAGGGTTTGGATCACCACTGACCCTCAGCGGTCTCCGCCGCTGGAACGCACTGTGCTCGCTCAACCAGCGCTCAAGCCCCGTCTGCTCTGCTAGAGCTGTCTACTACTCAATAGGTGGGGGTGCTGCTACTGGCACATTCGGAGAAAGGGGATCACATGATGGGTCATGAACTGAGGCCTCGTAGCTCATAGGGTAATCGTCAGTCACCAATACTGGTATCCTGGCGGGCTGTCTTTGCGGTAACATCCTGAATATTATCAAGGAGTGTCGCGATCAGATGATCATATATGTATATAACCGTCACAACAATGGGGTTCTGACTCGAGAAGGACAGTCAAATATTCAATCATATGTGATACACAAACCAATTTTCCCTGCGATGACTGTCTCATCATGTCGAGTCGACAAGCGGTTTATCCAGGTCCTAGTGAATGGATACGTCGGTCACCGCACCATCACTGGACTCCCTGGCCTGAGAGCCACTCTCAAGACACCTTAACATTGTTTCCCTAAATCCCAACGAATTCCTCTTTAGGGATGTTTAAACAACGTCCCACGGAACTAACCACCTCTGATACCACTTTTTCATGACCCAACCCTACCTGGGCTCGAGCCGCAACTACCCCAAGCCCGTATCCATAGGCCAGGGGATGGTGAAAAGCACCGAAGGCTATAAAACTCGGGGAGGCCTTTTCCTGAGTACCTGTACACCCACACACAATACAGTCAATGAAAAAGTACATAGTAAAAGAAAAAGTAAAGTACCAACTACTATAAATAAACCACAAATCGCATCGACCTCTAAACAATACTAAGTAAAACCATAAGGTAAACTGAAATGAAAAAGGGAAAAACATGCTCCCAACAAGAAGAGTGCCACAACCCGACAATAGGTAAACAATGTAAAACAACTGGAAGGGTCCTCCACCTGGAACCCGACTCCGACCACTGCACATGGTCCCAGAATCTAAACTCCTAAGATCTGTTAAAGTCACGACCAACATGTCCATCGTCTGGAAGGGAAAACCATGTGCAGGAAAAGCCCATGTAGGGGTGAGTATAAATATACTCAGTAGGATGCCTCGAAGGCCTGAGGGAGAAACAAAGGAGGTACTGAAGGGTGTAAAGTATATAGAACAAGGAAAAGTAAAGGAGTACTGCCAAGATTGCAGTAAAGAGTACAGTATAGAGGCCATCTCATCCCAACAAGAGAATATAGGTAGACTCATCCAGACACAAGGAGCTGGAAACGGTGATAAGGTGAACTTCTCATCGAGTCTTCACTACCTATAGCAGGAGTGTATACTCGTCCAACCATGAGAAGCTAGACACGGAATGAACGAGGCATACCCTGCACATATTCGCCTCTCTTAGAAGGAGATTAACCAGAACCCAAGATGTGGGTACTGGAACAAGGTATACATATATATATCCTCTGTCAAGAAACCCAAACAAGATCATATGGGGATCTCTATCTCGGAGCACAACCTAAGAGGAGTGAGTAGCTACCAGTTCCAGAAGTAAACACCATCGATGCCCAGCATCTCGCACGTCTGACCCACACTACAAGTCAAGGGGCTCAAATCACAGCACCTTGACACTATCCGATTTGGGTGGCACTGACTCACCCACACGATTTTAGGCCGTGTCACATGGATTTGTCTCAGTGGGGAAAGGGCCCCTTGTACTTGAGAGTTCTGGGGTAATGTCAATCCACACCTCGTCACTACCCCGCAGTCGATAGGTCTCCTCAAAGTCGACAGGCGACCCCCTGCCCAGCCTCACTTGAGGGTAATCCCTGGAAGTCGAAGGGTACCCAATGGAGGGAGACCCGACAACAGTCGATGGGTCCAACACTTCCCGGTCCCGTAAAAGGGTAATCCACAAGAGGGACACCATGATAATGTCATCGAAAAGTCCCTATGCCCTGTCCCGTAAAAGGGTAATCCACTAGAGGGAGGATCAGAACCGTTATTAGGGACCACTTCCCAGCCCAGATAGAGGTCAACCCGGCATCAGGGACCACTTCCCTGCCCCGCTGGAGGTAAACCCCGAACCGCTCTGGCCGTCCTTGCTGGATGGTACTGCTCTATGAACTCTAATGTACTGGCCACCACTACTGGATGGTGACCCACTAGCCATCCCTGCTAGATGGTACCGCTCTGGCCATCCCTGCTAGATGGTACTGCTCAGTCAACACCGCAGTACTGGCCATCCCTGCTAGATGGTACCTCTTTGGCCGGCCCTGCTGGAAACAACCTCTTGGCCATCCATACTGGAAACAACCACCTGGGTAAAGGATCCATGCCCGCGTAATGTTTTGTTCACATAGAATCCACTCGAACTCTACTAGGGAACATGAAGTAACTCTACCATCCAAACCATCAGGAAGAGAACCAGGGGAAAACTCAACCCTGCTGGTCAACAAACAAGAACAGACGGACCCTCTACGTCGTGAGAGGTAAATGGTACATTAAGCAGAACACGTCACGCACATGGGGACCACACAATATGTGGCCCCAACTCAACCCCAACAGAGCGTACAAACGTTATCTGGTACAAATAACCACATGTACCTCCATGAGTTCCCATATACGCCCAATGTATACCATGTTTCCATCCCAAAGGCTACTGTGCACACGACACCTAACGTCAATGCGAAGGGTGTATATGTAACAACTCCAACTTTCCACCTCAACGGCTCATGCACGGCCAACCACATCTCTTCAAGAATTCAATTCACTCTCCCAAGAGTGAATGTGATCACACGCCAAGGGTTCTCTGCAAACAACGAAGAAAAACCTCGACAGGTACACCTTTCATATTTCCACATTTAATAAGATCGCATAAGAGGCTCCGCTCTCCTAAACATATTACACAATTGTAATCATTGAGGAAAAAATTGTGAGATCAACTACTTACATGCCTCCAAAGGATATCCGACGTAATAGTCATCCAACACCGCTTTACGCCCAAACAGCGTTCCATGGTCCCGAGCCTTGGCCCCGAAAACAGTCAGGCGCATCGCACCATTGTAATCCCCTGGGGAAAACACATCAAAATGACTTCTCACTTGAGTGGAACATATATCCAGAGAAAAAGATGTGTTTCATAGTACCGCACATGAGGGGTGCTTTGTGGAACCCGCAACCCGGTCCCAAAGCACATCGAATGGATCACACTATTGCGATCCTCTCAAAAAATTACACAAGATGGACTATGCACTAGTCCAAAACGGAAGCCCAGTGATAAAGAAGGAAATCACGACCAACTCCCAAAACGGCCCTCGTGGGGCCCGTAACAGTGTGCTGAATTAAAGTGGGAGGATTGAACCATTTCAATGCCTTCCGAAAAACACCCAGGATTGACTACTCGCACACCCCGAATGGACATCTGATGCAAAAGTTGTAAATCATTGCACGCGGCTCGAAAGACGGGTTGTGGGGCCCATCCTTCAACTTCGGCTTCGACGCCCGAAACCACATTGGTAAACATCATCTCAGAACCAGGGTCCCAATACCACTGATGGCTCTCAAGTCGGACGTTGGATCTGTTCGCACTGCTGAAAACACGAACCCCCTAGAAAACGTCAATCCGCTTAACATACGCGTCGTGGCACCGAGCCCCTCGTCTTTGTAATAAAAAAAATTATTCATACCTTCTCAAAAAGTTTTTATTGATGCCTGGAGTACACTTCCACAGACAGAATGAAAAATGAATGCTCGTAGAATTAATTACGGGTGTCTGAGTGCAGCGGGCGAAGCCCCTTGGGCTGGACTGGCTGGGGTCGGCCGGTCCGCCCAGCCTGGGCCGACCCGCTGTTCGACCGCGAGGGTCGGCCATGGCCCTGCAATCAACTCGTAAACCGGCCATCATGGCCTGTTGTACCTGCCATGTGAAGACCCGTGGGATGCAGGTCTTTGTCACCCACCGCGACCCTATGGTCGCACACCCCTGCGGCTCGCCCTTGCCGCCTAGAGCCGCCACATCGGTCGGCCAATGCTATCTCGCACCGGCGCGCCCGTCCCGCCTGGAGCCGCTTCTGGAGCCCACTACTGAAGCCTGCTCGAGCCGCACCACCACCAAGGCTACCCACTGAGAAGCCACCCGCGCCACCGCCCAGCTCTAAGACGCCACCACCTGGGCCGAAGCCGCCAGCCAAAAAACCATCAAAACCTGGAAACTTCATCGGACCACTGCGGACACCCTATGACATGGAATTTCTATCCGAAATAAGAGTTGGGAATATCAGAACCATTACTACGCATTAATTGGATTCTTTTGGAAATCAAAAAATAATTCTATTCATGTTTATGAATTAAAATGAGGTGCAAGAGTTTAGAATAAAAAATGCACGATCCAACCACGCAGGGCTTCGCTCGATGATTCTCGCCTGATATGCCATCAGCATTGTTGCCCCTGCCATGATTGGAGAAAGAGGAGGAGGATAAAGGGAGGGATCCTTGGTTGAGCTCTTCCCCTAGGGGATGAACAAAGTGGGAGAGTGGGGGGGGGGGGTTAAGATTAAATAAAAGTAAATGTAATTAAATTTTTAATTAATTTAAACTCACAATTTATCCCGCATCTGAAACCACTGGCATAGTAAATATTACGCCTCTCATAGGGTAAACACGAACTCTTGGGAACAATGGATATCTCAGAATTTTAAGCTAACGCCCCATTCAAAATTTATTAAACTCAACGCCTGAGGCCACCAAATTATGAAAACATCCTTGGTGGCATTTTTCACAGATGGCCCACACCCATGAAACATACACCCCTCCTAGGGTAAACGACATGTTCCGGAGTCAAGCACCCTGTGTCGGCATGTTTTATGTCGTTCATAGGGCAAACACCCCATTACAGACCCATTTGTACACTCAGATTTAGGATTCGAAACATTTTTTATGAGTTATCCCATTTGTTTTTCATGCCTAGTGTGGACGCACTGAAAATTTAATTCCAGCCACACCGGGGCTCGGAATCGCATGAGGTCTGAAGGCGTTGCTCTAGAATAACATCAAGAATATTACACAGTCTTTTATAGAAAAAACGGGGTTCATACATGGAATTTAATACAGTAATATTTTATTTATTTAGAAATCACATGATATTAAATAAATATTACTAAACATGAGAATATTATAATTGGATGGATGAAATGTTATTATATAACTATAATGGGAGTCTCAAAAGTTCCATAAAGCTACCAAATAAGTTATGAATTTGGATTAAAAATGAAAAATAAAAAATCATTGATTATGATATATTGTGTTGAATAATAATTGATGTTATTTATTTAATAAAATACATCAATAAAACATATTTTTGATTATGATACTAAAAATATGTTTAACGATAGTGTTCCCATCTATGTTATATAGTGTGTTGTTTTATCATGATTATCATTATATGTGGTTTCCAATTAGTAGTGTGTTTATTCATATTATTGAAAACATAAATAGTTTGTTTTTATACTATTATTAATAATACATTTTGTTAAAATTGATCTACCACCATACATTAATGAAGATTATATAAAAGGGGATACAATATTTATAATATTCATACAGTATCGTTAATTTATGAGTCATAGTTTCCATTTCAATTATTATATTTTTATGTATATTTATGGTGGTATCTATTGCTAATTAGTTGTTTAATTATATTTTAATACTCTTTAGGGCAGAATATTATATTTATAATATTTTTATAAGAGGATGTGTGATTTACCAAGGGGTACAAAGTATTTTTTTCATGAGAGTGGATACATGCATACATCTTGAATGTCTATTGGAGGTGTGTTGACTAGCTAGTGAGGGAAACATTCCAACTAGAGGAAGAATGGAAGTGCGATTTTCTTATATAATGTCCCCCAGTTAGTTGCTGACTAACAATAGTCACCTTATTGATAGAAAATAGAAGTGGGTTCCCATAGTAAACACACTGAACAATTAGTAAGAACTCACATTACAGACGATGGGGTTTTAACAGCTATATTAAATTTTCCTAGTACTATCAGCATTAAAATGGGATCTAGTGGATTTATGATGGAACCAATAATGTAGATAATGGGAATGGAAGTATACAATTTAATTTTAATTAATCACATTTTTTAAACATAAATTCAATAAACATAACTTTACCAAATGATCATGAGGACACTATAAAGGATATTTTGTTCCCTCGAGTTATATTCTTCAAGGATTAGTGATATATTTGTTTCATAGATCCTCATTGGGTATGTGAAATCTAAATCTGATTTTAATTATCATTTACTTCTCTATCTCTAATTATAAAAAAATGGTGGATCCTCAGATGGTTGAGTGGTCTTGATTTTTATTTTAGGCCTTCTAGCTCTAATTATTTTCCTTGATCAATTATGCATTCAACACTCCAATGGTGGATCCAATAAATTGTTATTATTGGTCACATGAATTGATGTTAGTTGATTTAATTGTTAATTAAAATCATATAAAACAAATTATGATTCTCTAATTTTAATTGAACTACATATTTTAAAGACATAAATTCCAAATCATTGATAAATGTTTTGAAAAGTAAAAATAATTATTGAACCACATTTGGTATGGATTATAAAAAAAATATGTTTATTTAAAATTATAGTATAATAAATTCAATGATTTTATAAGTGATTTGATGAAGATTTACTATAAAAATATGGTATAAAAGACATTCTAAATTTTTAAAAAATATTAATTATTGAATGTCATGTGTGAAGAAAAATCCATTTGATAGTGGTGTTAAAATGTGATGCAATTTCTTAAACATGATCATGGTATTGAATGAAATAAAAGGTATAAATGGGTTTAAATTGTTTATATAAATGTATTGGAACTTGGATAATTGATTAACTTGTTGTCCATGAGTTTATGTATAGTTAGAAGAGGATATCAATGTAAGGTAAATAATATTACCAAAAAATGATCTATGATTTAAATTAAAATAAATTATCAATAGATAAGTGAACTCATTCTTTAGGATGAATTTTTAACCATGGTTGGCTTTAGATATACTTACTTTTCTATATACTATGTGATTTAATTCACCACAATTTTATATAATTATGTGACTTTATTTAACTAACTCCCAATACTTATGATTTTTTTCATAAAAACATTAGTATTAAATAACCTTGATTATATAATTATTTACTCATTTTTTTAATATAATTTCATATTATTTACCATTTCCTTGGAAGTATTCTTTTTTACATAATAGTTATTAACCTTTTAATTTATTAATTGGTTTTTTTCAATTTTTAATGTGTTTCCCTTAAATTATATACATAAAAGTGTTCATATATACTTTTCATGATTTAGAATTTATTATAGAATGTTTTTGGATTCGTAAGAAACTATTGTCACTAACATTCTATATGATCCATTTGGAATTATTAAATTTCGATAAGAAATTTTAATGAAAAATGAATACATTGAATCTAGGCTATGGATTTTATTGATTAATTATAAATTTGGAGTATTATGTGATATATAGATTATTTAATTTACATATTAAATCAAGGAATTGTGTTTATGTATTGATGGTTTTATGTGATGATTTTTTTGAGATTTCTTTTTAGAAAGGATATCTCTCGAATTATAATATTGTGTCATATGTAGTGTTTGGATAACTAAATGGTCAATAATTCATATACAGTAAATTGTATTGTTGCATTATTATTGTAGGGAAATAATTAAATTATGATAATTTATGTTTTTTATATTATAGTCACAATATTGTGGTGATTGAGAATGTTATTTCTTCCATATAAAGACTAGTTTATGTCCCATTTTTCTAAGTTATATATTCTCGTTCTGGTGAAATAGTATTGATGGGGTTTTTTATTTATTATTTTTCAGAATGAAATTTGGGGTCCCTTCATTAATATGATATTATATTTTAATCACATAAGAGGTACATTACAAATAATTTTTTTTGAGTATCTCTTATAATAAAAAACCATAATATACTAGGGGAAATTGGGAAAATGGTACATTGTTGAGTTTTTTTATTTCATTCAAGATATTTACATAGAAATTATATAATAATAATTTTCAAAGTACTAATTTTTAATGTAAAAACAATTTTTTATGTCTCTTTTCTTTTGATACATTTATATTTGTTGATGTTGTGTAGTATCCTCACTAAAAGAACAAGTTCAAATAAACATGGGGAATGATCCACTAATGAACAAATGTGAGGGAAACCACTTATTGAATAGAATATTTTATTGCTTTTAGAGTGTTTGTTTTATGATCTTGGATGAAGTGTTGTTTCATTTAACCTTTCAATATATTGAGGTTGTGCCTCAAAGCGATGATAATAGGTGTAATTCCCATGATATTAATTTATATAATCCTCCATATATAATGGGTTTGATTGAATCTTAAGATGTATGTACTATTTGAAAATTACATTGAAACACACTAAGTTAGATTCTATTATAGTGAAATGTGTTTTGTACTAGCATTGATGGACTATAAGGGGGTGGTTAGATTCATTTGTTCTGGAGAAGAAGAGTAATTTTCTTTAGTGGAATGGAATAAAGGAACATTTAAAGGTATTTATAATAATTATTATATAGTATTGGAAATTCCCATATAGTTTCATGACCATAATCATTACAAAAATACAGTGAGTAAATTTCAAAATTGTTTTGATTAAGACAATCAATTCATAGATAATTTTTTTAAATAAAATCCTAATAGACACGAGGATTATAGAGGGACATTAATATAATAATTTATATCATGTATTAATGATCATAAATAATGTTAATATTGATGTTTTTAATTGGGATTTCATGGTGTCGATTTACATATAGAGTATGATTGTGTTGGAGGGAGTTCCTGCTTCTCCCAGTCGATTCATAAATGGTACATTTTAATGGATGGGTAAGTGGGATAAATCTCTTAGTGATAATGGTTTTGTTGGTAATTGATATATAGATTTCTATAAATCATTATATGTTGTTGGTTATAGACAAGTAATTTTTTTTCAATGGGTAAATGTTGTTAACTGAATGAGTTCTTATAGGGAGGAACTAAAGACTTGTATCTATTTATGGATGTGTAGGTCACTTTCATTGGTATTGTTTATTTTAAATTTATTCATAGTGGTGCATGATATTAATTAATCAATATATTTATATCATAGTAATATAATTCAAGGGAAAATAGATTTCATCCATAAAAATCCAGAATGAAACTTCTTAACATAGTGGATGAATCTATATTAGAAACTAATATGTGTCCTACAACAGTGAGCAATACCGTTAAATTTTATTAATAAATAGTTATTTCATAATTTGATATCATTGGCTCTAATGAATTTTTATGGAACCAAAATATATAATTATAAAATCATCTATTTTATATCATCCCATTTATGATGTAAATTGCAATAAATCATATGATGAAGATATAGTTGGACCATTAAATCCTATCATGTTATTTAATTAACAAGAAATTGATATTATCATTGACATTTTATTTCTCCATATGAATTCTCAGGATGAAATTTTCTAGATGGATTGTATAATTTATCACAATGAGTATATTAACTGTTATCATCAGTGGGTATCCATTATTTCACTACATTTGGATGGTCATGTTTTTTTAGGATATTGGTACCCGAGGAAGTGTCAAGATGAATATATTATTCATACATTGGGAAATATGTTATTCATATATGATTTTTAACTTTTTTATGTTTATTCATGTATTGACATTTCTTTCTTAGTTGTCATATATTCAAATAAATTTCTATCATAAAAATATATTTTTCTACCAATGAGAGAGGAATAGTTTTAAATTGAATTTATTCTTGTTACCCAACCTCTATCTAATGCAAATTAAATAATAATACATGATCAAAAAAACTAGTTATAGAAAATATTTGTTTAATTGATATCTAACCCCTAAATTTGTCCCAGTTTATTACCTCGGGTAGCGACAATGTGTTTATCCATGTCAACTGATTTAATCGTTCATATATGTGTTGATTAAAAAAGTCTAAATTAGGCCACAATCTAGAATAGGTAAATTTTTCCCCTGATTAAATTATTTTCTAATTATATGTCCTGGAAAAATGGATCTCAATAAAAAATAATTTATCTGGTTATTGATAAAAGTTGATCAAGGTGGCTAATATCCATATGACCACCTTCAGGAGAATTGTCATCATTATGAAAACCATTTAATTTATTTGGTTTTGACTAATGAAATTATTGTATTTAAACTATCAATTATAATGTCTCCAGACTATTTCATTGAGTCATTCATTATGGGAATTTCTCATGAAATAATGGTTTACTCAACAAATGAAGAAGATTATATGAATCTACTAAGGAAAGTGTAGGCCATTTTTAGAAATCAATATCATTATAGATATCTATATAATTGAATTTTATGGATTCATTATGTAATGATATTATGGCATGTGATATCATAAGATTCTATCAATTTTTTTTGAAAAGGATAAGGATATCGTTTCTTGTGAAGGACCACATACTATTTTCGATATTAGATGTTTCATGGTTTCTGTAGGTTACTACAATTTCGTTGAATAATAGTTCAAGAATATGGAATTTTTATTTTTATATCTTCATCAATATTGAGTCATGTTTATTTAAAATATAATGTCTTTGGATTCCTATTTTATAATTATGTATAGAATCTCGTACATTGTATTTTTATGATATGACATAATATATATTGTTTCATTATATGAAATAAGACACTATAAATTATGATTATAATTAATGTTCATGATATATGGTTATAGTTGAACAATAAAACTATTCTTGTTATCTATAACCCTATAATGTGTTACGTTGGATGTGTGACAATATATTAAAATACATTTTGTTTTTCATTACTTTCTACACCTAGAGAAAACATGGTTATATTGGTGTTAATTAACTAATTGACCAAATCAACCAACCATATTCTAATTAATGATATGATATATTTTGAATAAATATTGAATCTGTATGTTTGGGAGACCATATGATTACATGGTGTTATGTATTCTAGTGTCTCTAATAGGGAAACATGTTTCACATATAGTTTATAGTGATTTCAATAGGAGGAAATGGAAATATAATTGATGTTATCCATGGAGTACCATCGTTAAATTTATGGTATGAAGAAATGGTCTATATAAAACCCATGGGATATTCATTACACATACTTCTTTGACAATATTGAATCATTGTATTTTCATTTAGAGTTTGGAATTTTTTACCACAATTTTTATTTACGCTCCATCATTTAAATGAAATAAAATTATCCATTGTAATCTGATACACATAAATATCCACATTATTGGTTGATTATGGATGAAACTTAACTTAAGGGTCCTTGTTATACGAATAGAATAATTAGAAAATCATATGAATTGATAGTAATTGATAATTGTTAAAAGATGATATTATAATTATGATAAATTCATATAATACCCATTGATGATTAAAATTATACAAAACAATAATGAGATTATGGAATTAATTTTTTTATGGATATATATACCACACTAGGCTTTTTATCTAGTGAAGAATGACCAAACTATGAACCATAATTTACATGAATATGTAGAACCTTGGGAATCGATCTGACTAACTATGGAGGATTATTAACATACCTCTATGAATGAAAATGATTATTATATTATAATGAATATTAATTGTCTTATCATTTATTTTATTGATAAAAAACATATTTTTTCATGTTATTATGAAAATGTAATTTTGTACCAATATTTATTAACATTTTAATTTATTTGGATTGAATTTTTTGTTTAAAATTATGAAAAAATATCATTACAATGATCAAATAAAATTAATCATGTATTGTTTTATTATATGTAGTATCTTTTAGAATTAATGGGGGAATTTTAATGGGCCATTGTATCTTATATTATTAATTTTATTTTTGGTGTCCATAGAAATATTTAGAAAAGGTATAGGAAATGGGAAACACTACATGAATGTTGTGATAATTTAATAATAGTCAGAACTACAGTTTTGAAGATGACCAATGTTATATGTGATTCACATATTTCTTTGATATGTTGTGATGGACTCATGATTTTTTGGTGTATTTCATATACTATAAATGTGGTTCTTATGACTTTTTTTCTACATGTTGTTATTGTCTCTTGTTATTATTTTGGAAATGAAACTCCTTATTAATTATTACATTCTTATTTGATTTCATGGGTTTTAAATATAGTTTTATATTTCCATCGTTATAGGTCTTGATGATTAGGGGATAGTTTCTATAATGCATGGATTAAGAACTACCTTATGGGTGAGTAAAGACTAGTGTTGGTACCTTTTAGTGGTGTTCTATAGGATGGATCATAAAAAATCATATCAAAGGGGATTACTTACTTTACTATTTGTTGTTATGAGTTTTAGGAAATCATTATATATTGAATACATGATTCTTCAAATATAAGGTAGAGGAAAAGAGGTAGTTTCAATCCATCTTTCATCATGAAAATCCTTATATTTCCATAGAAATGAAAAAAATGATTGAATGGAATTTATTGAATTGATTATAGACATTTCTAACAAATTAATAAGTTATTATTTTTAAATAAAAATGTTCAATTTTATAATTGATGTTCATGAGTCTTTTTTCCAATGATTCTTTCAGAAATATTTTTTTGATGTACCATTCACCCAAGATGATGTTTAAAACTTATTTTATAATGGAATTGATGATGAGGCTTAATGTGATATCTAACATATCAATAAAAATATTGTAGCAGATATTTTGTGTACTTTCAAAGATCTACATAATTGTATTTCATAATCCATCACTCATTATACAAAGGTTGTTCTGTATAATGATTATAATAATAATCATTACCAATAGTTCGATCAGTATAAAAAAATTTATAGTATTCAAGTAACCCTAATGTAGTAGAATATTTGTTGAAAAATAATGATACATTATTCAGTAATTACTGATGATATGTACTATTAAGATAAAATGTTTTTTCTCAAAGTATGATATTCAATGGATGATGTTGTGGTATTCTTTGATTATGGAGAATAATAATACATGTTTGTATTGGAAAAACATCATGGTTATTTTTTGAGATAAATTAGTTCAAGATACAATTTCATTGGTTATTTACATGGAGTAACTAAACCATCATCAAGGTGACACCATACTGAATCGATATTATAATCATATTTCATAAGATGATCAGTTCATAGACAATGTAATTTTGAATGAGTAGTTTATATATGGAATTATTGAGATGGTTCCTCAATAAAATATTCAATCACAAGACATCATGGTAAATTTAGACATGTATTTGATTGATTGGACCAACCATGATGGTAGGTCATAGTCAAAGGAGTAACGCCTACTTCAATTTTGATCATGAGTAGTTGTTTTAAAGTGTATAGTAATTGGTATGACTCACTACAAGGAAATAGTGGTCATATCCCTCAACAACATTATTTCTCTAAAACAACTATGATATTTGATACTGGAATAATGAATTATTTTTAATGATGAAATGATATAAAGTGATTTCATTGAAAAATGGAGTCAATTGAGGTCTATGGATCTTATTATTACGTTGGTCACATTAAGAGGCTTTTTTATGTTTTTAACAATCTGTTTAGTGTTACGTTCACATTAGTATAGATATTATTTGAAGTGGAGTTATATGATTCAACAAATAATTTTGTCAAAGCCCACTGTAGCATGAAGGGAGACTCTTACAGTAGTGGTTGACCCTCCAATGTAAAGTATTATAGGTCTGGTGATATGGGTAAGAAGTATTACTATTAATTCATATATTGTGACATCATTATTTTATACTCGTGCAACAATTTCCTTCATATATACTTGAAGAAAATATTTTTTTGATTCATAAAATAAAAATCATTACTTATTTGATTAAAATTTTGAATCTACGAGGATATAGATAGAATTAGTTCTATAAAAACCAGTTTTTATATTCTCTCTAATAGAAATAAATTTTGTATTGTAATATTTACATCTATATATGAAAAATTTGGATTTAATCCATATGATGAATTTTTTTATTTCTCACAAATACCTCGTTACATGTTATATTACGTGGGTCTCCCTATCATTCATGAATTGGGAGTGTCTTGTTTTTCATATAAAATTTTACATGAAGTTGTGTTGATTTTGGTCTCCTATTATAGAGTCGGTTAAGATGATATCCGTGTATTATTTTAAATTATAGATTGAGTCCTTGTGTGTTGATATTACTCCATTAGGTCATTAGTTTTTTAATGTTATTTTATAATTTCCAGTTTTCCACTTTTGAGAGAGGGTATCTTTTCCATTGACGTGGTACCGGGTAACTTGTATATATCTATTTACGTATTCCAATAAGAAAAATATTTATTAGCATGACATAAATAAATTCATAGATGAAAATACTTCCAATGGATTCATTTGACTATGTGTGAAACTTTAGTTACCACTAATTCATTTATTATAAAAGATGATAGAGAAAACAAATTTATTACTAAACACTAAATGGTCAATTGGGCCATGAAAAATAATAAGTATATGTTTCCCCATATTGAATATTTCATTGATTATTTAAAAGGTCTTATGTGGTAATCATTGTTTGAAATATGATTTAAATTCAATAGATTAGGATCAATTAGACTAATATCAAAATGATAACCTTTTATTCAAGGTATGCCCATTACTGGTATCAGTCTATGCCTTTTGTACTATGAAATGAAACTTATTTTATTATGTAAATAATTAATAATATTTTACACCAATATCTTGATTCAATAATTTATATATTTTTTAATAAACAATTATTTACTCAAAATTATTGAAGATCATTTATGTCATTTTAAAGTAGTTAAATTCATTTTAGAGATATCATAAGGTATTTCCCAATTATCCTTTTTTGTTTATTGATTAGTCTTTTAATTTACTGGCATAACATGGAATTATATAATGTTCTGTCATTTTATCCTAAAAGGGGATTGTGTTAATTCTATTATAATAAACAGAAATATTTTTTAATGTAGATTTATGGGAATTACGATATGATAACACTAATTTCAGAAATATTTCCCAAATATTGGTTCCTCAGTGAACATTATTACTAATAATTATAGGAGGATTATTTGGGATCTAATGTGTCATAATTTCATTAATGGGTAAAAATGTAATTTCAGTCGAGCTCCAATGTTGAATCTTCAAGAGCCTAGACAGAGATACATGGAATTTATTGAGATATTAGGTTTCAGTTTTGAATGTATTTTTATGGAGGGTTATAACATATATGAGTATTTCCTCATCATTGTTACCTCATTACAAGAACTATCCCACACATGATCTAAAATATTCATTCTTATTCATTATCATTTAATTTAGTAGAATTACCTTTTGTGGAAAGGATTATAATTTTCATTTATCACAAAATCATGAGTTGTATATTATTGAAAAAATTATTTAATAATTTATTATATCGATTGGTGGTTTACCAAAAACATTTAAATTTGGTTTTTCTTATATACTATAAATGGGGAACATTTTCGCTTGTTCATTGGGTAATAATCTAATATATGAGTTATTTAATGAATAGACAACATAGTGGATAATGTATTATATCATTATGTTTAAATATTTTGGAGATTTAGATTATGGGAATAATGGTTCATGGTTAGAAATCATTTCATATATTCTGTTACCTATATAATTCTTCAAAATATGTGTTTGGTATTCATTTGTAAGGTAGTAGAATCTATATATTTTGGGGTTACCATTATTAAATGATCTCTATGCCTAGTGGGTATGCTTTACATCAAGAACATTTATATGTATTAAAAAAATTATTATTTATGTTAGGAGTTAAGGAACAATGGCATATTCTATACCGAATCACACCATGATCAATTATATTGATATCTTATATATTCCCTTACATTTCTACTTTCACATTAATTTGAATATCCTGATCATATAATTTTACATCCCTTACATTCTCATGAATTGATGGTCTGGAAATAAATTGCGAAAGGTAAATTGAATTCCCTTCAAATATTATTTTAAATTAAAACCTTATCATATACATGTATACATTTTCATTCTTAATCTACGTCATAGATAGAATTGTAGGCTTCATTCTTCAATGAGCAATGGATACATTGTTCACCTTTACTGTATTATATTAAATAGATAACTTTTAGTCCATTTTTAGCTATAACAAACTTCTTTGATGCATTTAAATAACCTACTATGTGAATATATACATTATATTATAATGGTTAGTATATATGTAACACATATCACCATAGTGGTAGTACCTCTATATTGTGATTGAAAAATCATACCTACTAGCTCTTGATCATGTTTTGGGTAGTTATTATGATGAATCATCAGCTCCTGTGAGAAATATGACCTCACTGTATCATTATTCATAATAAAAAACACTATAGTTTCCTTGGGGAGTCACTATTTATCGTAAAATGTTCACTACTAGTTGGTTAAATGTGTGCAGGTGTTGTGATTAGTCTCTTATTTAGCTCCATGAAGCACTTTTTAGATTGTTTTTTATAAAAAAATATTACCCCATTACATGTTAACATAGTTAGTGATATAGGTTACCATGAAGAACTACTCACAAAACATCAATAGTACCCTACTAATCCAAGAAAACATCAGATTTCGATGATAATATTTGTTTTGTGACGTTATTCAATTTCTTTTCTTTTTTAGGAGACTATTAAAATTCCACCACTTATGGACACCTGTCCCATGAACATATATTGATGCATCCAGAAGTCACACTTGTTGAACATGGACTAACATTTCTCATTCCATAATATCAGCTACACAATCCATAGATGTTCATCATGTTCATCATTTAACATAGAGTATATTAGAATAGAATTGATGAATATGACGACAAATTTTCCATGATAGTATCTAAATAATCTATTCAATAAATACATGTTGATTTTTATGTAATTTTTAAGTGAATAAGACATCCCTAGAAACATGTAGTTCCTATTATTTTTATGGATATCATTCTTTTGAATATCATAATACTTTACCATTAGTTGATGGTATCTAAAATGAGGACCATCCCTTCGAATAATTGATCTCATTATAATTAATCAATGTAATCATAAATCATTGAAAGATTATACATGTTCACTATAAGGATATTTTTGAGTTCTTAATAATCAATTGACATCCTCATTGATCCATCATTTTTATTTACAATTTCCATTGGGGAACACTAAGGGAATGTACTAGTGCATATTAAACATTTTTAGAAATACTCTTGTAGATACATTGTGAAGTCGTCTAGTTTTAGAGAGACCATCCAATAGGGAACATTTTAGATTGGATTAGATTTTTTAAATAGTTATATTGATAATTCTACCTCGTTATATAGTTGTTTTATTGGAAACTCTGTGGGAAATAAATCACTATATTCCCTACCAACGTGATTTTCATCAATATTGATACCATCCTTTGACTCACCGATTTGTTGTGGTATGCTTCACCATAGAGAATCAACACCCACACCATATAGGGATTTCTCATACAGGATTCATGTTGTTACATGAATTTGTAATGGAACATGGAAATGTTAAAAAAATTATCTAAAATTCCATTTCTTAATTATTGATTTTTTCTCTATAGAAGGTTATTATATCCATTTCCAGTATATAAAAAAATTTCACCAAGGGTGGTATGACATGAATCTCTAGAGGAATCATCTAACAAACTCAAATAATATTAGAGTCTAACATATTGCATTCAATAATAAAACCACTAAAATTTTAATGTATTTTTCTACATCAACGTTTTATGGCTTCGATTCAATATTTATATCATTATTACATGATATAAATCAATTTATAGAACCAAGAATAAAATAAATATTTTTTCCATTTTTTAGTGGAAGGAAGAGTTCATTTTTGGACTTCATTTACTCACTCCACTTTAGAAATAGTGAAGGAATATTCATTTTCAGAATAATTAGTTTTCTGTTGATGTAAACACTAATTACCCTTAATCTCTCGAGGTTTAGTGAAGTGGAATTCCTTGTTCCATTTCATTGAATAGTTTAATAATAGATAGTTCACTCATTTCCTCCATCACGTTTGCCAGTTAATTTCGGTATCCTCAACTTACATGATATACATGTCTTATCTCTCACACATACTTAAATTTCCCAATAAATTATAGGCAATTACCATGATGATTATACATATATATATGACACGTTATTGGTTGGATCATCATTCATCCATTATAATTCCATCAACATAATTGAAAATACATTCATATATTCTTATCTCCATAACCTTGGGACCATCCTTCAAACATCATATCAACATCAAGATAACATCAAACCCATTATCAATAACACCCAGTATCTTACATTGCATGATAATTTCGATAGTGTGGTTTTGAACCCCTAAATAATATATCTTTTTTTCAATAATTGTATATAACAATCATCAAGGTGTTCCCTTCATGCCTTGTGATGTTTACCTTTAAATATATTAACTATTCAGCTGTCTTTTTCATCGGGCTGATAAATTTTATCTCCATATTAGAATGAAGAGTTCGATGGAAATAATTGTTTGGATTTCTATTGTTAACGTATATACACTCCATCTCTTCAATTTCATACATTAACTTGGTGTTATTAATAAACTCATACCATTTTTCATCCTTTACATATATATGTTATATGTCTAGATTTAAACTCTTCTTCTAAGAATAATTTATAATTTAAAATATATACCCTATTGAGTTAACCCACTTCTCTGCAATATGTGGTTATGAAGATCCACTAAATCTATGTGGCTATTTCCACATAAATATTTTGATATCTTGTTGCTACCTCTTAGGTGGTGGGGGATGTTCCACATTATTGGAAAAAAATTCGTAACCTGAGATAACATTGTAATAATAAGTATGTAATTTTCAACTCTACCTCCTAAGGCATTAGCGTTTTTATTAATGGAATAGTACATTGTCCCTAAAATGGGGTTTTGAGATTATTTCACTTTATTACCATCATTTTCTAATGTGGAACAGTTTTCAAAAAATATAAGTCAACATGTACTAAGTAAATAATTTATTCGATTGATTAATTAAATCTATAGGAATATTTTGTGGGATATCTATGTTTATATTTTTTCTAAAACAAATATTCTAAGAGACATAAATATACATAGTTTTATGGAAATTGTTTTCACTAATATTCTCAAATATTAAAACCAAAATTAACTAATCCTCTATAAGATATAAACTATAACAACCCCAATTTTATTTCATGAAAATTACATAATATTATAAATAAATATCACAAAGCTGTTACAATCCTTGATCCAAAGGATTAGTATCTAGGGAAGAGTAGTACAATACATCACATATTCATAATAAAACATAATAAATATCATAAAATCATTGCAATCTATGTTCTTAATGATTATTTTCTTGGGAAAATTTGGACAATACATCACTTGTTCATAATAAAACATAACCATTTATTTAAAATATTCTCCTTCATATGTTAAAGATCATGTTAACCATAGTAAATATAATTTCCTAAGAATATACATCAAAAAATGGGGGTGCCAAATTCAAAGTAAGAGTATATATGTGGATATTAATCAAAATTACATGGGTGAGAATAATATTCATAATCATAATTACATAATCATAATATCATTACCATAATCTTGAAGCAAATAATTGGGAAATGGAATAGAATGTGGAAATGCCTAAAAATGAATCACCATGTCTTAGTTGTCAAATACTACACATTGTTTATTACAAATGAAGAATCTTGTTCATATATAATGTATGGAAATAATCAAAACATTATTATTTTTAATAAATATATAATCATTATCACTCATATTTCACATTATAATATTGGTTAAATAACATTACCCAATCTAGTAGGGATCCATATATTTCAGGGCACACCCACCACAACATAAACTTTACATAATCATGCATACCACATAGACCCCATATGAGTAAAATTCAAGAAATATACCATATAATGGAATAGTCGTATTAAAAAATTCATCATTCATGAATAAAACTGGGGCCCCCAAATGAAAAGGGATAATCATATTTTGTATAAGATTCACAGTTCTTTATTGAAGAAGAAACAAACCAAGATGAATCAAAATGCATTTGAGAAAGATGTGTTATTTTGGAAAATAATTTAATTTTTCATAAAATATAGTTGTAAACATGTATATATCAGATAAAAATATTTCTTAAAAATTAAATTATATTTGAGTAATATAATAAAATATTGTTATGAAAATTTGGCATGAATTATGTTTAATACAAATAAAAGGAGTTGGGATCGAGAATCCCATTACCCATTGTCTAGAAGAATTATTTACATTAATAGTCTTGATAATAAAATTTGATTCGTTAGTGACCATGTCTATAACGTCTTATACATGTATTTTATTTATTATATTTTTATTATGGTCATTAAAATACTCTTTTGATGAGTTTTTTTATAATTTCCTTGTTATAGGAGTGTTCTTTTTCTTATTTTTCATTATAGGTTCTCTTGTATTCAAGTATAGATGATCATGTAAAATGAAATTAATTATATATAATTGAAATTGTATGTAATTAATGGACTCAAAATAATTTAAATGGACTTATATATCATTTGGTTGTATATTATGATGATTATTTATTAAATAAAATGATAATTAAAATAATATAATTTATTTTTTAGTTTTTATCAACCATTAAGAACTTATATTGTTTTGTTTAATATCATATTTGTATTTTTATTCAAAAAATTAGAAAAATAATAATATATAATAAACTTTTATTTTATAATAATAATCTTCTCATGACAACCCATGAAGTAGGTAATGGAAAAAAATAACGTTTCATCCGTAAATGTAATGAATCGACAAGTCACGTAAAATGTTTTCATTTCTAGAATATATGAAGATGAGAATGGGTTTTATGAAGTATATACCATTATAATAATGAAATTATTGAATTTATATGTTACTATAGTTGACATTACACTTTGGGATAGTGATTTGAGGATCTTTTAAGAAAAAATTAAAATATAAATTATATTGAAAGAGAATGAAAGTGTATTTTGCCTCATGAATTTATTCTCTTTAGGACCCTTATTGAGGATCATGGGATTGGAATTTTTCATGACCATAAGATACTAGTAATATGGGAGAGACTCAATAGATTATTGGGATGAATTTAAATAATCATATTCTCTTTGATGGTGTTTGGAGAGGAGGTGGTGAGGGGTGGTATTTATTGGGTGTAGATGAGTGTTTTTCTTATTCATTAAATTATTATTTTTGATCATGACTATTAATAATTTTTATTTACATGTCTAATAAATGTAAATATATAATAGGAGTTTGAGTTAATAGTTCTTAAATCATAAATACATCAACAATTATCCAAAAATCGATGTATTTATATTGTAATGTCTAATAATAAAATTATTGTATTTCAGTATTCAGAAAAAATCATTCTATTCTAGGAAAATAAAAAAAAAATTACACTGATAATATTTTTATGTATATAACTCAAAAATAGAATACATTTCATTCATGAAATCAATATATGATAAAAAATATTTTCAATTAAACCCTTAATTTATTCAAAAAAGATTTTATTATTATTAGAGATATTATAAAACATTGAAAAATTAAATAAGGTATAAAAAAATTATAATAAAATTATAATAAAACAATAATTATTTTATTAATCTATTTTATAAAAATTACTTTACTTTTAAATAAATAAATTAATTGTAAAATTTTAAATAAAAATTTATGTTTTTAAAAAATAAAAATACTTAATTTCTCTTTTATGAAATATTTATTTATTTATTTATACATTTAAATATATAATATATATTATTTGAATTTATACATATATAGGTATGGTTACTATTCTATTGGTGGGATTACTATTCGTAAGGGTTATGTTATTATTCAAATGGTCATGTTACTCATCCATTGGTATATGCTTCATTATTTATATAAATATCACTAATATAATTATATATATATGAGTAAAAATTTTTATTAGGATCTCTACATGATTTATGTGTTTTAGGAAATAATTATAATAAAATAAGTTTTTTTGATAAAATTTAGGGTTGTTATAACTATGGTAATGGACATAAAGATCATTATAAATGTCATATTGATAATTGTGACCATATATACTTATTTAGATTTATTCCAGAACTATTTGAATTAACCATTGTTGACATAGATTTCATTTATGAAGTAGATCTATCCCATTTAAGGTTATTAAAATAATGTTATATTATAATATCTTCACACTATTAAATTATACATAAGGACTAGATATTTATAGACATCGTTGGTGGTGGACTAAAATGATTTATCTCACACCCTATCCTTAATAGCTATAGTACATTGGAAATATAAATTTTGATTGGTGTTGATAATGGGAAGTCACCAATTACAAATGTGTGACTACTGGAATGACTTTTGAAGGGATTTGTGGAAAATTACCTGAAAAGTTATTTGGATTCTTGGATAGAAATTTGGTATTTTTTACCTTATGATTATCATTTACAGAATGTATTTCATTATAACTTGTATCTATGTTTCCCTAGTCTCTAGACATGAAATTATCAACATTTGTATATAATTCAGTTTATAGAATTATTATTATTAACAGTTTTCCACCCATATATTAATATTCTGTACTGTAATGTGATATCTGTTTATATATTCATCATTAATTATTTTTTATTAATTATCTTATATGTACCTCTATTGTAATAAGGGAATATTACCCCAACAGAAACACCACATGCCCTTACAACCAGTCGGAAGCCTCTGGTGTTTTGTTAGATGTGCTTGAGGTTTTATCGCCCGTCATGCATGGAGAACTATTAAGTGGAATCTGAAGTAGGGGCACCCTAAAGTTTTATACGAGACTCTTTTGTAAACATAATATTTTCAATGAATATAAAATTGATTATGAATGTTCTATGATTTATTAATGAGTTTTTCTTGGTAGCATCTAAACCATGTATACATATTCCATTCTATATAGAATCATTATGTTATTTTCAATGTATATGATTTAGATGTGGGATTTGAATATTATATATGGAACTATTATTGGAATGTTATTCATGATGTGGATTGAAGAAACATAGTTGGAACTTAGACTTCCCCCTTGACATAAATAGTGTACTCGTGATTAGGTTACGGAAGACATCGTATATATTCATCTATAGAACATTAAACCATGGACCATTGGTCCCATGGACAGGAATGTGTCCTGGTATGCATTAATAGGATACCATATTCTAGTTTATATGTTGTGTGGTCCCTTCTTGATTTTAAGTGGTCAAAAACTTAGTTGAACAATTTACAATTGAATGTGAAAAAAATATGAAATTTTTCAATAAATTTAATTTCATAAACCCATATATAGACATAATATAGACATTAGTAGTGGGATTCATATAGGATATCTTACATGTTTTTTAATGTGTATATCACCAATGATAGCTTCATGGAGTTGAAAGAGGGGTTATATTGTTCATGGAATGGATTGCACCTATCCAATTCAAGTATGAAGGATATAATGATATTTTAATACTATATGAGGCATGTTGCATAAATTTTTTTAGTTATTCCCAAATGTGATCGTCATGTATTCAACCGTGAGGGTGGTGAGCACCGCTCATTAGAGTTTTGGGGCCATGAGTAACCAGTTATACCCCTAGTAGTTCCTCAGGTGGTTCCTCTTCTGATTGCTAACATGGGAGATGAGTCCCAATTTCGAGGATATTTCCATTGGATTATGTAGCTAATTCTAGAGGATTTGTGATCTATCAAAAATATGGGGGAGTACAATAGTATTTTCAAAAACTATAATCCACCAATATTTTTTGGGGATGGAAGAATATACGATACAGAGTTATGAATTGAGATGATAATGTATATTTTTGAGCATATGGAGAACCTCCAAATAAAAGATTGACAGTCACCAACTATATTATTTAATTGTCCCACAAATCACTGGTGGGATAGTATAAATGAGTATATTTAGTTTTGGGAATTTTTATGGAGGTAGCTTAATTCTTGATTCATTGACTATTTCTTTCTAGATACCCTAAGGTATGAACTTTATAGGGATTTTATGAAACCTCAATTGTGTTTCATTATAGACATGTAGTTTTTAGGTGGTTTTAAAGATCTTTATCTCATTGCACCTATCCATACGGCTGTTGACCATAAAAAATAAAGAATATTTGAGGATGTTTTATGGAATTGTATTCATTCATAGGTAAACATAATATTGTCAATACCACATCAAATATAGTGAACCAGTCTCCTATCACCATGTAGAACTCGTTGGATCCAAAAAGTGTGATATGGGGTGGTTCAAAACCCAGATAGATTTATGGTTTTACTAACAGTTAAGAGTGACACTTTTAGACAACACGTGTGATAAAATAAATATAATTTACAGACACAGAAAATAATTTATATTTTTAATAGTGTAGGAATCTTGGTAAAAAGAAGACTTAGTGTCTGATAAACCTCTTCGAGTGCCAAGGCATTGGGTGATTC
Source organism: Viscum album (assembly GCA_963277665.1). NCBI lineage: Eukaryota > Viridiplantae > Streptophyta > Magnoliopsida > Santalales > Viscaceae > Viscum > Viscum album. Next base: position 438,313,879 of record OY728161.1, read on the forward strand.
AAGGATCTGTAGATTATCTGTAGGACCTTCTCTATTTCCATGAGTGTGAGATTATTGGTTCCACCTCCACCATTAGGGGGAGTTTTTGTACAACATTTTCAAGAAGATAGTTTGAGAAATACATACAAAACAAGAAGAGAAGGCGTTCATGGTCATGATATTCACGCATCAGAATTTTAGCACCAATAAAGCGGGATCACACTCTGTATTCTCATTGTATCATTAGGTTATGGATCATTCCATATATATTCAGTGTATCCTATACAAAAAGAGAATGATTTAATGATATCTATACATTTCTGTATGTTTCTTGTATACTCTATGATCATTTCTACCTTATTCGATATAGGTGTATCATATATTACCATATATGTTCTTATTATGGATAATATTTATATTCATTTTTGGTAATATTGTGTCATAAGGAATCATGATCCTCCTTTGGGAATAATATTAGGGTATTTACAATGGTGTAAGGAATTTCCTCTTAATCTAGTCATATATTTGTTTCAATGGGAAATGTTTTTCCATCATATAAAAAGTTTTGAAATTTTTATAATGATTCATTAGTTCTTGTCATATCAATTCTATGTACTTTTTAGTCACTGTTGGGTGAAATTTTCATCACCAAATTGCAGTAAGTAAATTCAAACGGGTTAGGGGGTTGTCTAGGATGCTATTTCAAAACTACAGTATCATGGAATATATGGAGTAAGAACCAAAATTTCCATCCATTACACAAATAATTAGGCACTGCAATAGATTAACTTCCATATATTAGTCAATTTATTCAAGGATTTTATCACTAATGTGTTTTCAACACTACCTGATGACATAGTGGTGGATTTTACTATTGATCTACTAGATGGAACTACACCAATATACCTTACTCCTTACAAGAAGGAAATTTATGAGCTCTGGATTCTCAAGGGGTTACATGTGTATTTAGAGGTGAACAGATTTATATGTTCTCGTACATCTCATTGGTGTTCATTTTTTATTTTTTAAAATTATGTAAATAGAACCCTTTTGGCATTTCATGGATTACCAGAAATTGAATCATCTTATAGAAAAAAAATATTATCTATTACCTCTCATAAATACAAATTTTTGACCATCCCATAAGAGAAATTTTATTCTTGATGATCAACATGATATCATCATATCTTGAGGTTTATGTGAGACATTCATATATTCTGAATATGAATTCTATAGTCATTACAACTCAAATTTTTATCTCATGAATCTTTTTGGACATACTAATTAATCATCCATATTTGTGTATTTGATGAGTAAGGTTTTTTATCCCTATCTGTACTCATTTGTGGAGGTCTAAATAGTTGACATATTGTTGTATTCTTATATTTTAAGTGGCCATGCCAGTCATCTTGAGATAATTTTGAGTAAACTGAGAGATAGATAGAATAAATAATATTTTAAACTCAGAAAATATCAATATGGATAAACAATATTTCACATCCTAGGTCATAATAGCTCATTTTCCAATGATTCAGTATTCATAGAGAAGGTGACAGATTTGGATACCTTAGAGAATCCAATGAATTGTTTCAACTTATGGAGTTTATTTGGGATAGATCAAAAACGCATGTTTTTTTGGACTTATCATTCTTTAGATAACCTCATAATGGTCATAGAAAAAGGGTGTTATGTTATTGTGATCAGACGTTTGTGAGAATTATTTTCTAGAGCTGAAATGATGACATACCACCAAAAATATTATGATTGTTTTTGGTCAAAGAAGAAGCTTTATAGAGTTCTGTGATACATCATGTGTTTTCGTGGGTGCAAGGATGATGTAAGAATATATATTCATTGTATATGGTTCTTGGAAGAAGAGGCATCATGAGATAAATTAAGTAAAACATGATCTCAAGATAGGAAATGTTGAACATACCTTGTGTTATTAGATTTATTTCATTATACAAGTGTGTTTTCGAGGTATAATGAACAAAATAGAATTAGCATTTTTTTTAAAAATTATGAAAAAAATCACATTTAATGACTATGGGTAAAATATCTACAATTATTTTCCTCTAAGATATCAGATACATCTTGGAAGGGTAAAAATTTTGCCAATTCTCTCAGCATGAGGACACATAAATGGGTAGTTCAAGAGGCCAGTAGGGAATGGTAGATTTTGGATCTATTTTCAGAGAATCACAAAGAGGTTCAAGATCGTCATGGAATATTTTAACGTTGAACGCTATTAGTGACATAATTAATTATAGAGAAGGATCAGATGAGGCAATTTTTAGATCATGTTGTCTTAGTTTTATAATAGATTATTACTAGTAATGACCAACATTCATCCTCAAAAAATCAATTATGGAATTATATTTCTTATACGAGGGAATAACCATGTTCCCAAGGGTATGATAGTTGATCTAATAGAAGAGAATAATTCTTGAAATTGTGATGTTCTCCCACATATCCATATGATGTATTATGATATACACTGACAGTTTTGGTGGACAGGGATGAATTACAAGATTAAATGGTTTATCACTATGTGATCTACCTACCACTATGTAAAAGTAGAACATCAGCAACATACATGTTTTAACATCCATATAAGATCCTATAATAGAAATGGGAAGGTGTTGAAATGGATGTTGTAACCGGCATAAGGAAGTCCCCATTAGGTTGATGTGCATTTTGAGTAGAAATGGATCAACTGATGGAAGTACACAATATCCATCCTGTCTAAGATAATTTATTTTTTTATTATCAAGGATTAATGTTCAACAATTTGGTTATAATATTACATGAGGTCCCTCGTACTATCGTTTCAAATAGGTAAACTTATTCGATATTGATTTTTTGGCATGTGTCATAAATGGATATGGGGATCATAGGTTCATGTGAGAAAATCCATTCACACATTGACTAATTGTCATTAGTAATAGAATATGCTCATTTTAGTGGACATTCTCTGAGTATAATTCCATTATTTTTTTGTTTAGTGGTAAATAATATCCCACTTAATAATTTGACGAACATTAAAATATATGGGGTGAAATTTCATATTGATCTTTATGAGGCCCTTTAAGGTAGGTTTTGTCATTTAATCATTTTTTAGTTTGTGGTAAAAGAGTAAACACTACTATGTCCTCATATTTTTTACTATACATTAGAGTAGGTTCAGTTTATCAGAAGCTATATGTATACTAATCATTATAGAATCAAATCATTTGTTCGTCACCATTGATGGACTCTAGAGTTCAAGGTTGTGGACCATGTTTTCTTATGGTTACCACCTAGTCATGGCAATATATGGATACATAGACATGGGAAGATATCACCATGCATTCCCCATCCATTTGAGATCTTAGAGAAAGTCAGTCCAGTGGAATATCATTTGTTATATCATTAGAAGTAATGATCCGTGCATAATGTCTTTAATGATTCATATAATTTTCATTATAATGGATACTTGTCTCATACATGTGATCCCAATGATGTTGATATACATTATGATTCTTCATTTTCAAAGTATATTACTCTATCCATTGATTTGAGCATGAATTCTCCTTCTATGATGATATGTCCTTTTTTCTTGTTTTATGTAGGACAAAATGAGCATAAAATGATACATGGAAGAGGGAAGTTGATGAACATGCATAATGGAGAGAGTTATTCATAGATTATATTTTCCAATCATTTAAGGGTAAACACGGGGTTGAGTTCCATTAATTCAGTGTGACTATGAGAAACCAGTTTCTAACATAGGTATGTAGCCTTTTTCATCAGGTAATTTTTTGTACTAAAAACCTCTTATAGATGATGCTTGAGGTTATAATGGTTTTCGGTGTGTTCAGGGCGTCTTTTGATCATAGAACCCTATCCAGTGGAGAAAAACACCATGCCTCATGATTAATAAGAAAGGATTGACCTTTTCCACATGGTATCTTCGTACTGTGTGAGGCTAGATTGTGGGGTGAAGCTGTGTGTAGAGTTTTCCGTAACTATGTGCTAAAGGCTGCACACCCATATGGGAATATCAAATATTTTATGTAAATCCATTTCACATTTTTGGAGAATGGTTTCCTAGACTTTGATTCCTAACTATTCGAGTCTTCAGTTATTATAGTGTTCATCACATGAATAGCATATGGTTTGGCCGAATTTGTGGCCTTACTATATTTAAATTTGTTATTGTTTATATTAAAAATATTCCATTAATGGTATTTCATTTTAAAACCTCCCTATAAAGTCTCCATTCTCATAGTGTGTCAATCCATTTTCCTCTCATTGAACACATTTGAGGCTCTCACCTAGGTTCATCGATATATCGTCCATCCAAAGTCGTATTCATCTTTTGTTGTTCTCATTGGATTCCACATTGTAAGAACATATTTACTATTTAACCATTATCTATTTCTCTTTCACTTGGTGTATTTATCAAGGTGTTGGAAAATATTACATAATTCCATGGAATTAATCCATTAATAATATTTATTCCATTCCAGAACAAATTAAAGGGTGATACATGAAACGTAGAGTCGTACAAGTACATGATTGGTATTATAGACACTATCCATCATGTTTTTTAATTAATAATATATGATGTTTTTCATTATTAATTTTTCACCGTGTTTTACCTTAAATTAGATGTGTCATGACTAGGGTAACATGATATAGCATAATTTTTTCAAGATCATCTACCTTAGAATGATTCATACCTTTTTGTGTGCCATTATTTTATAACTAAATGGATATCAAGATTTTACACATAAAAAACCTAATGTTTTGTTTGGAATTACAGTTAAAATTCTAAAATGAAATTAATAAGAATGAGTAATGTTCATTATCATGGGAAAGTTCCATAATAATAATAATTAATATGATTGAGGTTAGTGTTTAACCTGTGTCTCCTAATGTAAATAGAAAATGTTTATGCTATTGTTAATAAAAAATTATAATGATAATCATTTATGTATTGAATAATATTAATGGAAATTGATATAGTAATGATATTTTTGGGATTTTTAACCCTAAATAAATATTAAATAAGGGAAATAAGACCCTTATACGTCTATTATGTAAAATGGGAATGATAATATATTATAATTACAGAAAATATGCATAATGACCATTGTTATATTAAAATGGACAAGATGATGCTTAAAAATTATAATTAGATGGAATGGTTACCCTTGTTATAGGAAAATGGCAATGTAATTGGTTTTTATACTATATGTGAATGGGTCCCCTTATGATATTATATCTGCATGGATCCCATATAGATTCTATACAAGAATTGTGTCTTTTCTGATACAAAGTTATACAAGGAATGTTGTCACCATTACAAATATCATGTTAAGCATGATATCACATATAAAATTGATATAATGAATTTATATAAATGAATATTTTTCATAGTTTTTTAAACATGATGAAGAAGTTATTTTTTTAATTAATTTTAATTAATGTACCGTATTTGACTCATTTACAGTTATTATTACAACTTCTTATTGTTATATATACACAGTGTTATATTTTATACATGGACTATATATGTATTGACAAAAGTGGTGGGATACTAATATTTATCTCACACCCTATCTATACTACCTATGGTACTCTTTTTTCTAACTTATAACTTGTGTAAATAAGGGAAGCATCCTGTTGTGGAAGCAAGACATCAAGAATGAATTATTATTGGAGATGGTGTAGATGATCAGGTGTTAGACTGGGATGCCTGGATATTGGTAAGATGATCTTGAGTCCATGTGGAATATTAGCCTATTATATATAAATATTTATCCTTTTTTCCAACCTAGTATTGATGGAATATTATCCCCACAAACAAACCTCATTACATTATTACATATCGGTAGCCTCGTGATTTTTTGGAGATGCTCTTGAGGTCATGTGGCATCTTAGCCTATTATATAAAATTCTATAGCCTTTGTGGTCCACTCTAATATTGACGGAATATTAACTCTATAAAAAACCTCATTCCCTCAATACAAGATCATTGCCTTGGGATTTTGAAAAGATGTGCTTGAGACCATGTGAGTAACTAGGCATAGGGAAACATTCAGTTGCATCCATGCATCATATGCCACTACATTTTTATTCAATGAATGATAAAATATGATAATTTCCTTAACGATTTATGGAATTTCAGTTTATTTCCTTGAGTTAAGATAATAATTGACAAAGGTATTGACATATTTGGTATGTGATAATCAAGAGATACATTATGATAATTTGGGAAATAATGTTAAGATAAATTTTAGAAATTTATTTCAATTTTAAATTACGAATTTTAAATTACGAATTTTAGAAGGTTTATATTGACATAAATTTATCTAATGCTTTATGTTGAATTTTTAATTTATTTTTAGTGAATACCATTTTTTCACAAATGAATCATTATGAATAACTATATGTAACCATTTTGATTATTATTTTAGTTAAAATTATTTGAAAATAATTATCATTTTCTAAGGATATTATTTAACTCATTAGAAATCAATAATCATTCATTATATATTGAAATAATGTTGATTTCATTCATTCAACAACCACAATATGAGATTGTGTTTATGAAATGGATGGAATTTAAGTATGTATATATCATCAAAGAAAATTAACAATATTATGAAAACAATATGAAATTAAATTCTGTCCAATTGTAATAATTGTTTATAACATAAATAACCATTATAACAGTTCTATAGATTATGGATTTGTGTTTATTAACTTTTTCTAGATTATGATATATAACACTCTCCTTTAATATGTGGATGTTAGTTTTATCTTTTATGTTTATTTTTTCAAATCCCAAATATGTTCTCATATTTGGAATCATGTTATGTGTCATTCCAACTGCACATCACTCATCCCCATCTATATAATAAATAGGTCGCTTGATTACCCCTCTCTTAAAAGTGTTTTTACAAAAATGTGATTTACAAATGTAAAACACGTTTTTTTCAATAGTCATGATCAAATTGTGAGGTCATAACTTATTTATGGAGGGTTGAATGAAACAACCTCATAAATTTTAATTTAATTTTTTAAATAATTTTAATACTTTCAATATTTTTCATTACACATAATAGTTCATTTAGCAATGGATAATTTAAAGAATTAGATTATCTCGAATTATATGAAATAATGTGTGTATCATGATTTGAAAACACCACTGAGTATAAACATAATTAGGCATACATTAAGAATATTATTAGTTAATATCAATGTTATTACATATCCATTAGAATAGTGGTTATGAATATGATGACATAATTTAAGAAAATATATTTTTACTAATTTATTAATAATTCATTATTTAGTGATCAATTAATAATAAATTTGAATAAGTAATATTTTATAGTAAATGAAATATTATTTTGGAAAACTATTTTTATTCATAAAAATTTGTTTTAAATCATTAAATAATAAAAATCACTTTTGATTATTTATTTTTTTGAAATTTAAATAATATAAATTCAATAAAATGGTTAAAATTATTCTTATGGGTTTTCTATGTATGATATCATAATAAATCTAATAATACTGAAAAATATTTTTTTATATTGTATTTCAACAATTTATGCAATTTTTTCAAAAGAATTACAAACTGTTTTGTTTAATTAATTTAAAAATATAAGGATAAATGTTCAAATCATTATTTCAAAATTATCATTGGGTGAATTTTTTAAATTTTTGGAAATTTAATTATTTTTTGATAAGTCATTAAAAATAATCATTTTCATAAAGAATTTTTTTTCATTTAATGTTTTTAAAAACTTTATTATTTTTAATATAGTTTTTAAAAGAAAATATTGTTCATTTAAATTTAAAATTTCTACATTTGTGAATAGATATTGGAAAATTTATTTAATATTTTAAATAATAATAATTTTTATATATCTAAAATGTTCAAATTAATTTTTCATCATAATGAATTTTAAAATTACTATAAAATACTTATAGCACACAATATAAAAATAGATTTAGTGGGGTGTTATATTAAAAGGCTTGGGGATTAAAAATATCCAACAATTTAAATCACAAATTTTATGGGCCTATATTGACATTAAATCTTTTATTATAGTGAAAAAAACCATTTTGATTATTTTTAATGTCAAAATTTTTTGAAAACATTTCTTTTTTCTAAAATTAAATGTTTTCCAGTCAACAGACATATAAAAATCCAACCCATCTCCCTTCCTCCTCACACATAAAAAAACATGTTTCAATATATCCTTACCAAAATAAATTCCTTAACTCCATAATTTCATCATATAATACTTTGTTTTTTATAAATAAAACCTAAGAATAATTTTGGTGAAATCCAAATATAGATGTCCAATGAAGAGGTAATATCCATAATAATGAATTTTTATTTATTTATTTATGAAACACCTAAAATTTTTATTAAAACATAATGATATAATAATCTAAGTGCCTTAAAATATTTTTTATGTTATTATGTTAATGTAATATTATATATTACTCTCCTCTTCTATAAAATGGGTTATGAAGTCATAATTTTTGTGTATAATGGAGTACCGCCAAGTGAAATGATGTCATATTTTACTATAACCAACTATCACGACTACATATATTGTTAGATTTATTTATATAAATGAAATATATGATATTTTAATGCAATAATATCCATTTTATGAAAAGTATCTTGTTACATTAAAATCCATGGGAATACGATAATCTCTTTCTTCTGTATAGTGGACTTATGCCTAACATAGCAATGCGGTTATTTCTAAACATAATATTGAAATGGAAGATAATATAGACAGTTCTAATAAATAATAAGTGATATATATGAATTAAAAAATATTTTTAATGGATAATGTATTATTTAACTTTAATTCATATAATATTTCTATAAAAATTATATAGCATTCATGTGTAAAAACAACCTACCATCTCCATCAGCGGTTCGTTTAAATTTCTATTAAATATTTTATTGAATACTTTAAATAAATACAAAATTAATATATATGATACATATATAATTTTTGAAATTATTTACATGATGTGCCATGAAAAATTTTAATAAGACCAAAAAATAACAATTCAAGGAATTCATTAAAAACAAAGATGTTATTGCTTGAATCGTTGCATTAACATATAATTGTTAATAAATAGGTAATAAAAGTATATAATTAAATCATATATCATATCATTTTTTAATATAGTAATATAATAGATTTATAATAAACATATATTTATTATAAATGATTTTATAATGTGTATGATGGAATTATTGAGTAAAGGTATGGGATTTCATGTTGATCAATTATTTCTAGGAGGCATAAGAAAAGTCTACACTAGTTTATTTTTTTGGTACATATAATGAATAATTTATGATATATAGAAATAATATTATAAATTTTATGATATTTATTCATTCATATAAATTTATTCGTTATTCAAGGTTATGATTCAAAATATTTCTAAATTGGTAGGACATTCTTTTACCATATTTATTTCTGTGAGATTGGCATCATATTCAATACATAATTATACTAAGTTTTGTAAACACATTCTATAAATATACTTTATTTTTATTTTCATTAAAATAAATTGGATTTACATATCCATTATTGGATCAATCCATCATAATTCAATAGATAAAAAAATGATATGGGGTTATTGCCTCAATATTTCTTCGTGGAGAGATATGTCATGTTGTACATTTTTCTTGAATTATGACTTATATTTATATCCCAATTAATATGTAATATGATTAATATGTTTATTCATCTGATATTTTAGTTTTAATTTTTTTTATTCTTTTATGGGGATTACCATTCAATGATACCAATGAATAAATAGATTTGTGTTATAATCAAATTTTTTCCTAGGATTATTTATGATTATGAATGTAGTGATGAAAACATATGATATATCACTCAAAATATTTTTCACATTTCATATCATATAGAAATGTCTGAAGAATACATTTTTTCCATTTATTTTATAATCTTTATATAATCTTTATTTTGAAAGAATATATTTATGAAAATTTATATTTATTTCAATCATTTAGTCAAAAAATTGTTTTTCTTCAAAAAACATGTTTCCTATATGAAATCCACAAGAAAACTGATCATTTCCATCAACAATCTCATTCATTTTATAACTATTACAAAAATATTCTTGGCGACACCACCTCACTAGTGGGTGTTGATTGATGTGTGTAGTAACTAATGTGGGAGAGGATGAGAATTATAGAATCATTTTACCATAATACTAATGTCCCATTTTATTTATAAGAACATCTAAAATAAATTAAAGTCAACTGTAATGGTCATGGAAACTCTATAGTAGATCATTTAGGCATTTAAACATTTTATCATCATTAATTAATATACTGGTTTTTGTGTTTGTCATGTTCTTCTAAGTGTATTATCAATTTTATCAATACATACCCTTTCCCCCTCATATATTTTTTTTTCCAGTAGTGTGTACTCTTGTGTTTTATTGATATAGATATTAATTTTATGTTCCACGGTAATTTTATTTCTCCCTTGCCCATTTTAACCTTTGAGAGTCTAGTTTTGGATCCCATATTGGGTGAAAACTGATCCCATCATTTGGGTTAGTTGGTTTTGATAATCACTTAATACCATTGATTATTGTATAAAATTAATTGAATTATTTATTTACCATATATTGATATCAATTATTTATTAACATTTTAGAGAAGGAATATTGTTTTCGTAAAGTCCTTGTGTATAGATTTTAAGATAATGTGTTGATTTTTTGATTTTTCTTTAATTAATATCAATTATTTCATGTGAGATTAGATGAATATTTACTTAAAAAATAATGAATGAAATAATTTATAAATTTTAAAGGAAACTTATTGTTTTTAAATGATATAGTTTTGAGAAAATACCATTTAATGTTATTTTTTGAAATGATATTGAATGTTTTAAAAATTATAACTCGGGCCCTAGTGAAACTATTTTCTAAAATTCGTTGATAGAAATTGAGATGAATTATATCCCATTTTTATTGATTAAATTATGGAAGATAATATACTGACTAGTTTGGAGATTGATATGAATGGTAGGATAAATTAATTTCAATGTAATTTGTTGATGTTGAGATTGATACTAGGATCCTTATATCACTGAGATTGTGTTGATCCTCATGAATTAATATATCTAACTCATGAGGCATATAGAAATGGTGGATCTTTTTAACTTTATTATTATATGGATACGATTTTAAAATTTTATAATCATTAATTATTTCATAAAAAATTCTCATTCATGCATGTTTTGATGTAAATTATTATTATTATTCATATTTATTACATTTCAATGAAATATATGATAATCATGTTTTGTTTTTACATTGAGAAATGATTAAATTGTAATGTATTATATCAAAATGATTATATATTGTTTAGAAGATATGGAAATTCTTATAGTATCATTGGTGTAATCATAATGAAATAATGTTTCTCACACCATTCTTTGGGCTTTGGTATTTGTATATTTTCTTATTCAAGGTCCCTAAAATAGGAAATAACCACATCATTGTGGTCAGTGTTCCAGGTGACAAGGACCTTGTTTTTTTAGATGGCCAATGAATTATGTAGATAACATGATACATATATAGATTGAGATGATGTGATGGTTTTTTATATGATGAATTTAGATTATGTAACATTTTTTATAATTGTATTCGTCTATATATAGAACATTTATCATAAATAATGTCTGGAATACCAACTCTTTGTTGATTCCAATCTACATATTTAACTTGTGGCGTTGTTATTGTGTGAAATCATTTCATCATAATATTTCATGATTCACAGTGAATATTAGTTAGAATGTCATAATAGGGAAATCCATTTTGGTTGTGTAATGAGAAATCTGGGTACCTTTTAAATGAGTTATCTAGATTTTTGATGACCCCCTCCCCACAAAGTTTACCCCTCCTGGGCCACCAATGTGATAAAGGAGAAAATGACCCCTGAGTCCCACCTCTTGTAGGCCTCGCGATGGCTAATAGACCCCAGGGTATAGTAAACACATAGATGGGAGGCATTTTCCTCTAAGGTAACACATGCAGAAGAGAAAGATAAGATAGAAACCAATCAACTCCAACTCAGACTGCAATATAAAATATATCCTATGTACACATTTAAAATGTCATGAAAAACTAATACAACTGAATGGGGAAAAACTAAAAGTACCCAAAAATGTAAAACAACAGAAACCAGAATCCCAATCAACTCCTACAACACCAAGCTAGTAAAAACCATCTTGATCTCCAACCTGCTCCAATTGACCTGAAAATTGCTTTATATATACGTAGGGTGAGTATAAAAGTATACTCAGTAGGATCCTTACGAAATCTTCTACTCCAAAAGGAATGAAATCATGCTAAAGAATAGTGAACTCCATGTGACCCTATCTCATCTCCTAAAAAGGTATACTAAGTTTCCAGCACCACAATGGCTACTCTCACTAAGTAAGGCATAAAAGAATATATAATATAATAAACAATATCAAGGGTACCCCACTACTACTTCCCCACTGGTTTGCCGCTTTCCCCCAACATCACACGTCCTAAGCATCTCTCTCCAAAAAGGCATGCCCACATACACCTGGGAAAAGCACCACAATATGCACCTCGTGCAAAAAAACCACCACGTCCACGTAAGAAAGTAACCAAGTAGTTTCTCGGAGCCACCACACCTCTCATAACATATATCATACATCGAGTATTATACCACAAGACATTACATCCCATACACAATGTAAGGATCCCCAAACCATCACAACCTATACATGTTAAACATATAGTAGTCCATATGATACTATATCCAGAATATATGTGTGTGAATAACCACTAGACATTACAGCCCAATACACACGTTTATGGGGAAAACAAACCAATGTGCCTGCAAACACAAGTAACTACCATGAGAAGAGTGCATGGCCAAATTGGGGTTGTCATCCATCCATTCTCCCAGCTGAATGTTGGGCAAAACACACCCCCTGGGTTCAGAATCACCGGGGTGTCAGTTAACCGTACTGATAGGGTAGAGTATCATATAGAAACACAAAAAGTACGTGATATACTATATCTCACAACCACACTAGGGGAATAACCTAATATTAGACACAACTGAAGCTAACGACTCTCAGACACCGAGCAACTACATATAATACTAGGTATCATATATGCACACAACCACTTAAAGAGCTTTGATAAATTATTTCATTACCTTTTTATTCGTTTCAATTTAGATTAATTAATTTTAAAACATTAAGAAACCAATGACAATTCCATATTAAATTTCATTATCATCACACCCAAAGTCTACTGTCCCTTTAAAATTAAAACCACATAATTATGTTCTAGAAAACTCCAAACCCATGGGATAACACCATTTATTCAAATATTCATTACAGAATTACTTTCCCATATTCCCAGTCATTCTATAAAATCATTCTATGATACTAAACACAAGGGGGTTCAACACGGTGAGTTGATGTACAACTTGTCAAGTCTTTACCGCAAGTAGAAAAAGAGTAGACCCATATTCCCTTTAGATGCTAAACACGGAAAGTACATGTCATACCCAGTGTGACATCGCCTCTTTCAGAAGAAGTGTAAACCAGAACAACTTCCATTAGCAAAGGGAAAAGTAAAGCAGATAATCAACCAATAAGAAACAACAAGAATCCAACAATCAAATCCATCTCATTCCATCATCCCAGGTGTCCTCCCCGACCCCCATATGCTCAAACCAATGCATCTTGCCACTCTAGGCATCAACTACTGCCACAACCAAATAGGCCTCCCTGCTCCACACATAACACAACAGCCATCCAATCACACAACACAAGACAAGAAAAAAGAAAAACAATCATCATATCAACTACGATCTTAGCCCTTATGTAAGAAATAGGGTAAATCATAACCCTTCAAGGAATTATTAAACAATCAGTTATTTAATCCATCATGAATTATTCAATTTATTATTTATGGGTTCCATCTTTGGGAAACCTACACAAAAAGATATCACAAATAAATTAAACATTCTTCCTGCACTAATTTGACTAACAAAAAATTTCAACATGAAGAACCAGATTCATTTAACTAACTCTGTATCTTTAGACAAAAATTATCAATTAATCATATTTTACGTTCTATAACGATTTCCATCAAGAACGAATAGTTAAAAAAATAAATCATAGATATCACACAATCTAGAAAAACAGGAGGCAATAACATATGATCGATATCAATTTATTTATCCAATTAAAATATTTATTATATTAATTCTATTATCATCCAGTGGGATAAAACATTTTCACAATACAGTTACACGTAAACAAATTGAAGCAATGAATACCATACCTCAAACGGTTCTTAACCTTAATTATACGTGAACAGTTCACACAATGGACCCTGATTGCCTCCTCTCACAACAACTGCATCCACGCGAGGATGTCATGACACGACCACACAAACTGAAACCCAAGAAACACCATTAGATGTATGGAGATCAGATTCCATAAAATGGAAAGGAGAAATAGGAGTAGGTGGACCCAGTAGAAAGAAGATAAATCATACCTTATATCATTGATTAATGGATACTACTTGGTTGCACCAAAATATGGGGTGCACTTTCAGCAAGAAGAACGTTTAGGGATCCCAATCCATCGGGAAAAGTTTAAGGTCACTATTACTACAGGAAGGTAGGAATGGTTCGAGTGTCTCTCACTATAAAACAAGGAGGAAGAACAAGTGAGTATGTTATCATGACCCTTTGGATGATTTAACGAAGCTGGGATTTAGGATACGCTAGAATTTCTATTAAAAGCAGATCACATTAAACCACACAGTTTGACCAGGAAAATGCATCCTTGGACATAGAAAAATTAACATTGGAGTTAGGGTTTTTGATTTGGACTTAAATCCCTTAAAACAAGGCCATAATTTTGTTTTATTTCAAAGAAAACGTTAAATTTGTGAAACTTGATAAATAACGAAATTTGGAAAAGGAAAAACGAAACAGTTCTGGAAAAACTATTCATGAAATCTCTCACCATTTTTAACACACCATTTTGACTCACTGTTTCTGACTCACCATTTCCCAATCCCTATTTCTGACTCACCGTTTTTGACTCATCGTTTTGACTCACTGTTTCTTAACACACCATTTCTGAATTACCATTTCTGACTCAATATTTTTGACTCACCTTTTCTGACTCAAAGTTTTTGACTCACCATTTCTAAATCACTATTATTGACCCACTATTTCTGAATCACCATTTCTGACTCACCATTTTTTGACTCGGAGTTTCTGACTAACCTTTTCTGACTCATCGTTTCTGACTCACCATTTCTGACTCACTGTTTTTGAGTCACCGTTTCTGAGTCACCGTTTCTGAGTCTCTGTTTCTGACTCACCATTTATGACTCATCATTTCTGACTCACCGTTTCGACACACCGATTCTGACTCACCATTTCTGACTCACCATATCAGACTCACTGTTTCATACTCACCGTTTCCGACTCACCGTTTATGACCCACCATTTCTGACCCACCATTTCTTACTCATCGTTGACTTAGCCTTTATAACTCACCGTTTCCGACTAACCATTTTGGACTCACAATTTCTATCTCACAATTTCTAAATCTCCATTTCTGACTCACAATTTCACTATTCGTAAAACTGGAAACACTTTTCACAGAACTAGAAATTTGGAAAAGTGTTGGGGATGCGTCATCTTGACCTCCCAGAACACCTTGACCACCAGATTTCACAAATGAATGGACCAGAGAGGTATGTGCCATTATGTTAGATACCTATAGAAACATTCTCATCCTTGATAATTCAATCCCACCTAAAAGGATAACGAAATGGGGTCTGAACAACCACCCATCGAGATACATCTCAAGGGTGATCAAGCCACAACAAGCAACAAAATAAATCGATATTATAAACATGAATGGTATATAACCACAATGAGAAAATTGTTACATGATATGAGTTAGACATCAAACAAATAATGGTACTCAGCACTTATCTGTCACTCACATTCCCAGGTACTCTCCTCCATGCCACCATGTCGCTAGAAGACACGAACCAAGGGGAATGAATGCCAGCAGAATACCTTCTCTTTGTGGTCTTGGATCTTCACAGATCACTCCTCAAAAGTCACATCGTCATCAAAATCAGTATCTCGATGATGTGAGATTCATCATGAAGATAATGACCTAGGTGTGATATATGGAAAACATCATGTATTCGACTCATCTGTGGGGTAAGTGCTACTCGATACGCCAAATCTCCAACATGAGCTAACAGCTCGAGAGGCCCATCAAATCGGGGAGAAAGCTTACTCCAATGACCAACCCATCACTGCCCATGATGGGGAGTAACCTTTAGAAACATGTGGTCTCCAACATAAAACAATAAGTTCCTCCTCCTTTGATCGACATATGATTTCTGAATATTTAGCACTGTCTTCATCCTCTCATGAATCACCTGAACCATCTCTGTTGTATTCTGCACTAGTTCCGGTCAGAGAATTGCTGACTCTCCGACCCCAGTCCAGCACTACGAAGAATGAAATGGTCGGTCATACAACAATTCAAAAGGCGCAATACCGATGGTGGAGGGAAAAATTTTATTGTAAGATAAATACACCAAGGGTAATTTCATCATGCCCGATACTCCAAAATCAAAAAAACCAAGAGACTAAAATTTCATCAATATTATGCAAGGTTCACTATGTCTAACCATCTGTTTGAGGATGGAATACAGTGATAAGGCATAGCTGAGAACAGAAATCATGCTGGAGACCTCTCCACACCCTATAAGTAAATCAAGGATCTCGATCAGAAATGATCATCCATGGAAGTCCATGATGTCTCAACACCACCTCTTGATACTGCCTTGACAAAACATCCACTGAGATTGACTCCTTGATCTCTATAAAGTGGGCTGATTTTGTTAAAAAATCCACTACCACCCAAATAGAATCATGTACTCCCTGAGCTCGAGGTAAAGCAGTAACAATGCCCATTGGGATGTCCTCCCACATCCTCTATGGAATCTATAATGGCTGGATCAGACCACCAGGAACACGGTGACGACCATCACCTTTTGGCAGACCAAACCTCGAGACACAAACTCTACAACCGCATGCTTTAGCCCAAGCCACAAAAACTAGATCCTTAAGGTTCTGTACATCTATGTCATGCCAGGATGCACCGCTAAATGGGAACTATGGAACTCTCTGAGAAATCTCTCTCGCATCATCAATGGAACAAATAGTTCTCCATGATACTACACTCAGTGTTGTTCATTGTCACGACCCGCCTTCACCAAAAGGAGGGAAGGGTCAGCAGATTGTCAGGCCCTTCCTTCTTCATGTTGAAGTATAGGTAATGGCCACCGAAACCCGCCTTCATTAGGTCCTAGAGTGGCGACCAGCACCAAGGTATAGAATCACTCACTAAATGGATGGAATTTACCCTTTTCATTTAATAGGATCGAGAGATAAGATGGTAAATCCCAACAACATCAAAAGAGGAAAGTAAAAGTAAAGCCAAGAACCATTCCCAATGCATGTTACAAAATTAAAATGCACAAGCTTCAAAGTGACTAAAATGGTAAAGTACCAGTGAAAGAACAACAACAACTGCTACAACCCCTAAGGTCCGAGCTAGTATGGTCCCGTGCGATCCCTGAAGTCCTCCTAGAAACCTGAAAGCGGTTTTATATACGTAGGGTTATCATAAAAGTATACTCAGTAGGGAAAACCAAAGACACACATGCACAAGTGGGGGAACGTACTAATTTCCCATGAAAAAATAATAAACCAAACACCTAAAAAGGTACACTATACACCCAAGCCTCACCAAGGCACACTCCCAAAATAATGCAAGAAAGAAATATATAGTAATAGCACATAGATGTTTGGGTACCTTGCGCCACTTTCCCACAGGTTATTGAAGACATCCTACGCATCGAACCAATCTCGCCATTCTCACCGCAGTCCAACTGCCAAACCCCGCCCGCACACAACTGGGCCACAACTATCACACGTAACCACGCCTGCAAACACCTAGGCCAGAACAACCACCGTCACGCCTAAAGACACCTGGGAAAGAAGATCCACTGCCATGCTCGAAGACACCTAGGACTCATCCCCAAGAAACTTGGGAGACCACCTACCCACACACACCTGGGCCATAACCACCACACTACCTCACCCGAAGGTTCTAGGGCTAATAATGGACCACAGGCCATCAAATTCTACCCGAAGATACATGGGCTATCTAGAAAAGGGAGTAGAAAAGGAGATAATAATCAACCACTAATAGTTGTGTTTAGAAAAACACCCTCCCCCATGAAATGGGGGTGGTCGGCACTATGTTATCAACTTGGGTGGGGCGCGAATAAGAAACAAAATACAACAAGTATATGTATTGGTAACAAGAACTCGCCCAAACTTTAGGTTTTTCTTCAGCCTACCTAAAGAACACAATCAGTACTATTTCCAAGTCACAACTCACACCAAACCAAAACCCATTTTCCCCATCCTGGTTTATATGTTCAATAATAATGTTTAAATACATTTATGCACCTACTTGGGAAACTAGTAATCATAAGCACAAGTCAAGGGAAAGTAAACAATCAAACATCAACTACAACACCCACACCCAGTTCTCTTATAAAAACTCAACATCTAAGGAGAACCCCAAGATACAGCCCCATATCCAACATCCAAGAGACAAAAGGTTTCTCAACCACAGAGGTTTCCACCCCAATTTGTGATATAACAGAGGATCCCATCCTCAGTTTCGCAACCACTGAGAGTATAATAATAGGGGAGCCCATCCCCACCCACATCACCCAGCAATCGTCCCATGAATGAAAAGAAAAGAACAACCCACTACCATCAGCACAAAGAAGGCCCATGTCAGTATTTTCATATTTAAGATTTAACACAGTCAATGATTTTCAATATTCATTGTACTTTAACTGGGGTTATCACAGAAAAGAGTTGATCCTGATGCTTTGAAATTTAGCCAAATATAAGTAATCAGCCGATTTACTTTTCACAGTAAGGGTTCAAAACTATAAAACAATCCATTTAACATCAATAGAGGCAAGGGTTCGTTAGTGCACACAGAAAGACCACCAATTACCATGATTTTCAGAAGTCGTAAGACCGCACAATTCATAAATCACAAATCCCGGAAGATCATAAATCAAAGCATCATTGATCACAGCCCCCCACCCCTCATTCATTATAGTTCGTTCATTATCTTCATTATTTTCTGGTTTATCCAATTCTATAGAATCAAATGAATAACCACCCCGCATGATACACAAAAGGGAGAGACGAAGGAGAAATTCCCTACTTGTTAATCAACGATCGACGCTAAGCCTGGGCGTGGAACTCCAAGGATAGCGATAAGGCTCGTCAGAATGAAAAGCGGCTCATCTGAATTAAGGGTACTCCTAGCACAGGGTGGTGGAGAAAAGAAACCTAGGGAGAACCCTTTTAGTTTATAATGGTCAGGGATGATTGAGATAAGAAAATGAAACCACGTAAGGAGAGGGTTCGTGGGTTGACCACGTGGTTGAGACACCAACATGTTAATAATGGGTTGGGTGGTTTAAACAAATGCACACAGCAGTTTAAACCATTAAATATTTAATTAAACGACATTTATGGGAATTACTGGGCTTTAAAATAAGCTTAGAGGGGTCGAAATAGGGTTTAAAATGCGATTTTCCCAAAAAGGAGGCGTTGCTGGGAAATCCCATGGGGTAGGCTAGAGCGACCGGTAGCCGAGAGCTACCGATAGGGTGCAGCCACTGGTAGTTGAAAGCTACCGATAGGCTGAATCTACAGGTAGTCGAGAGCTACTGGTGGCTAACAGCCACCAGTAACTGATCTACCGATAGGCGGAAGATACCGGTAGAGTGAGCCATCGGAAGGCTGCGGGTACCGGTAGGCCGAGCTACCGGTAGGCTGAGCCACAGGTAGGATGAGGCTACCAGTTGACCGAGCTACCGGTAGGCCTACTACTGGTAGGATAAGTCTACCGGTAAGACTAATGTGGGTCAAACATCACTGAGATGTTGGTATGGCCTCCCAGACCACCTAGAACACCCTAAGAAACAGATTTTAACTATTTAACTAACCTCTAACAACCCAAGACATTACATCAGATACCTCTCAAACTATTCTTTCCCTCGAGAATCAAAACAACCCACAAGGAAAGAGATGGTCCGAAAAACCTCCTCGAAAGATAACTCTCTCAACCGAACCCCATTGTTAACTAAAAACACTGTTCTCTTAAGAACCTAGCAATAAAAAATGTCATTCTGCTAGGATTGTGGTTTGGGAAGTCCCTTCCCCCATGTCAAGATACTATCAGCTTTGGGCGGCACCGACTCACCCACATGGGTTTAATCGAATCCACCTTAATGAGACTTAATTAGGGGTCCGATCCTCCCCTCCCCATAGCCAGGACTCTTCACACACATTCATAGAGGAAGAAAATCCACATATTTCATATCCAACAAGGTAAAACGATCCACCACATCAAGTATAAATAGAACAACACAAAACTCATAACAACCATGGGTACTGGGCACGCATCTGTGATTCCCTCTCCCATGTACACTCCTCAATCCCACCGTGTCTCCATAACACATGAACTAAGAGAATGGTTCGCCAAAGAAGTACCTTCTCTTCATGATCCTCAATCATTACTAGTCTTTCCACAAAGGTCACATCGTCCTCGATGTATAGCTCTCCCCAGTCGAGGATGTGTGAATCGTCGTGCAGATAACGACAGAGCTGGGACACATGGAATACATCATGTATCCTCATTAGATGTGGTGGTAACTCTAGCTGATAATCCACTTCACCGACCTGCTTCAACACTTTGAAGGGTCCGATGAACCTGGATGAAAGATTACTCCCCTTAGTGAACCTCCGTTGTCCATGCTGAGGGGATACATTCAAGAATACGTGGTCTCCAACATTGAAATCCAAGGGCCTTCCCATGCTATCAGCGTATGACTTATATCGGTACTGGCCCGCCTTCATCCTTTTCTGTATAAGCTAAACCTTCTCTATCATGCTCTACACCACCTCGGGGCCAAGGATGCCCGCCTCTCCAACTTCGGTCCAACACAAAGGTGAATTCCATGGTCTCCCATAAAAGGATTTGAACGGGGCCATGCCAATGGTAGAGTGATAGCTATTATTGTAGGCGAACTATACCAGAGGAAAGTGTTGCACCCAAGATCCTCCTGAGTCTAGAACACACGACCGCAACATATCCTCCAATGATTGGATGGTGCGCTCTGTCTACCCAGCTTTCTTGGGGTGAAAAGTATTGCTAAAGCATAGCTGGTTGCCAAAAGCATGATGCAATCCTCTCTATATTCGTGAGGTAAACCGTTCGTACATATCTGAGACAATGGACCTCATAAATCCATGAAACCACACCACCTTATCCACGTACCTTCGTGCCAAATAATCCACTGCACTTGACTCCTTAATCACCAGAATGTGAGCCGATTTCGTCAACCTGTCCACTACTACCCAAATGGCATCATATCCCCCTTGTACCCTAGGTAGTCCTATGAAGAAATCCATCGAGATTCCCTACCATTTCCACTCGGGGACATCTAAAGGTTGTAATAACCCGCCTGGAACATGGTGTTCAGTCTTTACCTGCTGACACACTATGCATTTAGTCACAAACTCTGCCACAGATTGCTTCACTCCGGGCCACCAAAACATTATCTCTAGTACCTTGTACATCTTGGAAACTTCTAGGTGTACTAATAGGGGTGAGTTGGGGAACTCACTGAGAACCTGGCCATGCATTTCCTCTGGAAGAAACATCATTCCCCAGAAAAGCATCTGGTTCTGGTCATCCTCTGTCCATCCTTCCGGAGCATTTCCCTCGTCAACTCAGTCGGGCATCACTTCGCACTCGGGGTCTCCCCACTGAGACTCCTCCACTTTCTAAAACAGGGACGACTGTACAGTCATCTGATATAGGCAATCTCTATCACCATCCATCCTCGCATCCAGGTATAAGGAAGCCAATTCCTCCTTTTCCTTCCAGGCATTTTCTAACTCTCGGACCACATCCTTCTGTGATCTCCTACTCAAGGTATCGGCCAATACTTTCCTCTTCACTGAAGTATAGGAAATCTCGAAGTCGTAATCCTGGAAAAACTCCATCTACCTCTACTGCCACATGTTTATGTCCCACTAGGAGAAGATATACCTCCAACTTTTGTGATATGTGAAGACAACAAAGTGTTACCCGATGAGGTAATTCCGCCATAACTTTTGCACAAAAATGATCGTTGAAAGATCCATGTCGTGGCTGGCATAATTACACTCATGAGGGCATAGATGCATAGACCCATAAGGGATAACTCCTTGTTCCTACATCAAAAAACATCTGAGGCCTTTCCCTGAAGCATCAAAAAACACCTCATATGCTGCCCCTTCTTCTGGTATACTGAGCACTGGGGCACTGACCAGCTTCTCCTTCAGATAGCTAAAGGTTGCCTTGCACTGTTCACTCTACATAAAAACGTGATCATTCTTGGTCAAGGCTTTCAAAGGTGCTGCAACTCGAGAGAAGTTGGGTACAATCCTCAGATAGTAACCTGTCAGCCCGAGGAAACTACAAACCACAGCCATGCTCTTGGGCGCTTCCCAAGAAACAACTACTTCAACCTTTGATGGGTCCACCGTAACCCCCAACTCAGACACTACGTTCCTAAGTAAGTTCACTTGTCATGTCCAGAACTTGCATTCCGACCACATCCCATAGAGCTGGTGTTGTCGGAGGACCTCCAAATCCATCCTCAGGTGCTCCGCGTGATACTCCTCTAATCTTGAATAGATCGGGATATTATCGATGAAGACAACCATGAACTGATCTGGGTACTCCAAAAATATGGATTTCATAAGTCCCATGAACACAGTTGGGGCGTTCGTAATGCTGAAAGGCATGACTAAGAACTCGAAGTGTCCATATCTGCACCTGAAGGCCGTATTCGAGATGTCACTCTCCTTTACACTCAACTGGTGATACCCAGACCACAGGTCGATCTTTGAGAACCACCCTTCCCCTTTCAGCTAGTTGAAAAGTTCTTCTATCCTCGGAAGAGGGTATAGATTCTTGATCGTTACCCGATTCAGCCTATTGTAGTCTATGCACATCCTGAAACCACCATCTTCTTTCTTTGTGAACATGACTGGAGCACCCCACGGTGATGCACTTGGTTGAACATAAACCCTCTTCATCAGATCGTCAATCTCAATCTGCAACTCCCGTAGCTTTGAAGGTTCCATCTGGTAAGGTACCATCGAAATCGGACGAGCACCAGGCTGCAAGTCTATCCCAAACTCAATATCACGTCGAGGGGGTAGAGTCGTCACCCCCTCCGGAAAGGCGTCCATAAAATCACTGACGATCCCTAGCTCCTCCACCATCTTAGCATCCACTGAATCTACTGACAGCTCGATTAACAAGGATAGGAGGGGTTCCTCTCGCCATCTTCCCTTCTAACAGCTCCGGTCGCCGGTGAAAGCAACATGCTGGCCACCCAAGTCTGAGAACACAACCCTTCTTCAGAAGCAGTCGATGACGACACACATAGAGAATAGCCATTCGATGCCCAGGATGACATCGTATGGCAGTATCTATATTTGGATTTCAGTTTCAAATTCCATGTTTTTGTTCCCATCTATGTTAGTAAATTCTGAATGCATGTAATGATAAATATTAGGCAACCTTTATGAATTCCAACATTATTTTTTATGGAATGTTTTATTATTCATATCTATGATGTTTTTTCTATTATGTAATTTTCAAAAGTTAATCCTTTGATGTCTATGATCAATTTGGAGTGTAAATTCACTTTATTTTGTGGCTGAATGTAATATCCTAGTTTTTTAGTGATATTTTTAAGATTAGATATATTTATTTTATTTCTAGGATTATTTTTAACACCATGTCCTGGTTTTATTATAAACAACCTTTGGGTAACCTTGAATACATAGAACACCAAGTTAGCTTTCATTTCCCAAGTCAATAAGTTTTGAAAAAACCATGATATATTACTTATATTGGTATTTATACTCAACCATTATGGATATGATATTAAATATAGTATAATTAGTAGTGAAAAATAATTTTGAAATATTTATTTTAACGGAATTTTATAAACTAAAAATAATCATAAAAAATAAATCGAAATTCTTAAATTCTTTGTATGTTTGATAATCCAATTTTCCAAATGATGTACATTATAGTTCATTTTATATATAATAATATAATAATTGTTTTCCATTTTAGATAATTAAATTAATATAATACACATAATTTTTGAATTTAAAATAAATAAATTTATAAGGGTGAGTTTTTTATGTTTTTCTAAGAAGTTTCAACTCTTATGAATATTGAAAAATACTAAATTTTAATTTAAGAGTCAATTTTCTGTATAAATTATTTTAAAATTTAAATTATATTCAAAATACTGTTAAAAATATAATTACATACAATATATATCTATTAATACATTTTAGGGAATTAGATTCATTTTCTCATTGAAAATGGATAAAAAAGGTTGTATACTTTTGGTCATTTTTTAATTAAAAACTTGTTTTCTCATCAGGTTTTTGGTATAAATATTAAAATAATTTCTTCAACATATGTTATTTGAATTTGGAAAAATAGATTCATTATAGAAATAAAAATTATTTAATGTTTGTACTATGGTGAATTGAATTTTTTCCTTACAATTATATTGATATTAGAAATAAATAATTACCATGGTGATTATAAAAATGGATTACTAGGTTGTTAAACTAGAATTATAAAAGTGAAAATGATCTAAAATAGCTTTATAATTCTATATAATGATTTTTTTGACCATGGATATAATGATCTCTGAAATATATCAATTCATTGACAGATCGCTGTGAATTTGACCCATATTATATTAAAGTTAATGTAAAAGCTAGGAAAATAACTTTTCGGACTTCTAATATCGATAATAGTTTGGGATCAGGAAAATAATACATTAGTGAGGATATACATATTTCCTTAAAATATAAATTAGTTAATGATATGACAATATTTATGTCTAATTTATTAATATTAACTAGTTACTTAAATTTCATACCAAATATCAATGCTATAATAATTTAGTTAATAATAAATTAAATTACTAAAACTAAACATAATAAAATGATAATATGTATTATTGATTTATTTTTTAAATTTTTTAGATAAATAAGTCATTTTAAATAGGTTAAATAAAAAAATATAATTAAATAATGTTCTGGATATTTTTAATTTAAATTAAAAAAAATAAAATCAAAATTATAATTTATGTAGTTTTATAATATATTTTATATTAATAAATTATTTTAAATTACTAAAATTCCTATATACTACCAAGGATATTTTAAATGTAAAAAATAAAAAATATGGTCCTTTTATGGACCATTTGTTCTATTAAAATTAATATATTTACCGTCAAATAGTAAAAACTCAATTAGGATAGTTAAGGATAAATTGTTGTTTTTTGAAAAAAAAATATTCCCTATAATAACGATAATTTTCAACACACATATGATTAACAATTTATAAATCATATTTCATATTTATAACAGTTTTTTAAAAATTATCTGATAATTCTCAATTTTATTTGGTCTAAAATGAAAAATTATCAATGATTGAAAAATTGTTACCTTTGTGAAAAAATGTTCATATAGGTAAACCATGATTATATATAATGAAATGATTCAACATGTGTTTAAATGTGTGATTTTGTTTGGTATATATTGTAAAATCCCACCAAAACATTAATTATCATTCGTATGTATTGTGGAATTTCTGCTCATGGAGTGATTTGATTAGTTCACTAATTACAAGAAATTTAGTTACGATATTTTTAAAATAATAATCTGATATACATGACATAAAAATAATTTTATATTTATATTTTATCATATATAATTCATTCATTTAGTTTGTAAAAAAATAACATTCATGCTTTACTATGTCCTACTATTCCACGAATGGAGTAATTCATTTTATACCAAAATAATGTAATGAATTAGAAAAAATATATATATATGGAAAATATATAATATTTATAATAAATTTTAAATATTGTAAATGATGAAATCATTATCAATGTAAAAGGACCAAAAAATAAAAATCTATAACATATGAAAAGAATAATATGATTTTTACACAAAACAGAACATTAATATAGAAATTTTTATAAATGTGTATTAACATTAGTATAAAAATATATTTTTTGGAATATATAAGTATGATTTTATAATATATTTATAATAATAAAATATTTACTTTACTGTGGGATTGATTGAGTATGATAGAAGTCCTGATTTTTTTTATATGGGGATTTATAACGTCAATATATTTCTTTGATACTAATTAAATATCAACAATTTGATTCCTTTTAAAGTGTATATACAACCATAATACATGATAAATCCAGAATATAAAATATTTAGTGATAATATATGTTTCCTTTTATTTTATTATTTCAAATATATTATGATTATGTAGTAAGTTAATTATTGATGGATTCCCATATCGCTTTTTAATTTTGTGAGACACATATCATTTTCGGCAACTAAAACTTTATTGTAGTCTATATACTAACCATGATTTTATTTTATGATTCAAATACATAACATTATTAGTATTTATATATAAACAATATGATAACACATTCATTTCTATTACATTTCAAATGGTCAAAAGTCCAAAAAAAAATTTCATACCAATTTTCTATCTTTCAAATGTATGTTATGTAATGATCTTATATAACATCATGAGGACTATATAAAAACATATGAAAATTAATGTCATGAATTTATTAATATTCATTATATTTTATGTTATTACTCAATGGGGCTTATGATTAAATGTTACCATGTTGGAAAATGTTTATCTTATAATCTCATCTATTATCGACATTTTATTTGATGAAGTAACCATTAAAAATATATTTATCTACCTCTAAATAATTAGAATTTATATCATTATCCTATGATTATTAATGATATATTGATTTAATTTTACCATTTTCATCTATATTGTTGTTATTATTTTTATGAAATTTATTTTATAAATATTTATCTATATTTATCTATTTTCCTTGAAACTTATTTAAATCGAATGCCATGTCTTCAAAAAACATTTGTCATAACATTTTCAAATAATTTTATAATATAATTCAAAAATAGCCTTCTGATCATATAATGTTGTAAAATAAATGTTTTATGATATTTTTCAATGAATTGTGATAAAATTTAAAAAATATCATTGAAAATGATTTTTAAAATCCTTTATTTTTTAAAATGTTTTTCAATGAAATAAAAAATGTTTTATATAATGTGCATCCTATGAAATGGATGAAGTGATCCACACCATCATAAAATTCTTTAGGAGACCGTCTTGAGAATATCTAAGCACATCAGGCCTCGTTGTCAACGTCTCAAGCTATCACTACAGGAAAAATGGCTTTTTGCGACGGGTTATTTGCGACGGGAATAAATCCCGTCGCAAATAGTCCCATTAGAAACTTATTTGCGACGGGGCATTTTCCCGTCGCAAATAACTAATTATTTGCGACGGGTGGTTACCACCCGTCGCAAATAGCCGGCGGCGGTAAAAACTATTTGCGACAGGAATATACCCCCGTCGCAAATAGTGTGTCGGCAGGTTATGATTATGTAGTAAGTTAATTATTGATGGATTCCCATATCGCTTTTTAATTTTGTGAGACACATATCATTTTCGGCAACTAAAACTTTATTGTAGTCTATATACTAACCATGATTTTATTTTATGATTCAAATACATAACATTATTAGTAT
This sequence comes from Viscum album, assembly GCA_963277665.1. Classification (NCBI taxonomy): domain Eukaryota; kingdom Viridiplantae; phylum Streptophyta; class Magnoliopsida; order Santalales; family Viscaceae; genus Viscum; species Viscum album. The sequence continues at coordinate 438,341,852 of OY728161.1, forward strand.
TTATATATAAACAATATGATAACACATTCATTTCTATTACATTTCAAATGGTCAAAAGTCCAAAAAAAAATTTCATACCAATTTTCTATCTTTCAAATGTATGTTATGTAATGATCTTATATAACATCATGAGGACTATATAAAAACATATGAAAATTAATGTCATGAATTTATTAATATTCATTATATTTTATGTTATTACTCAATGGGGCTTATGATTAAATGTTACCATGTTGGAAAATGTTTATCTTATAATCTCATCTATTATCGACATTTTATTTGATGAAGTAACCATTAAAAATATATTTATCTACCTCTAAATAATTAGAATTTATATCATTATCCTATGATTATTAATGATATATTGATTTAATTTTACCATTTTTATCTATATTGTTGTTATTATTTTTATGAAATTTATTTTATAAATATTTATCTATATTTATCTATTTTCCTTGAAACTTATTTAAATCGAATGCCATGTCTTCAAAAAACATTTGTCATAACATTTTCAAATAATTTTATAATATAATTCAAAAATAGCCTTCTGATCATATAATGTTGTAAAATAAATGTTTTATGATATTTTTCAATGAATTGTGATAAAATTTAAAAAATATCATTGAAAATGATTTTTAAAATCCTTTATTTTTTAAAATGTTTTTCAATGAAATAAAAAATGTTTTATATAATGTGCATCCTATGAAATGGATGAAGTGATCCACACCATCATAAAATTCTTTAGGAGACCGTCTTGAGAATATCTAAGCACATCAGGCCTCGTTGTCAACGTCTCAAGCTATCACTACAGGAAAAATGGCTTTTTGCGACGGGTTATTTGCGACGGGAATAAATCCCGTCGCAAATAGTCCCATTAGAAACTTATTTGCGACGGGGCATTTTCCCGTCGCAAATAACTAATTATTTGCGACGGGTGGTTACCACCCGTCGCAAATAGCCGGCGGCGGTAAAAACTATTTGCGACAGGAATATACCCCCGTCGCAAATAGTGTGTCGGCAGGTTGTTATTTGCGACGGGACCCATCGCAAATAACTATTTAACCGTTGACCGTGATAAATGCGGGTTAAAGTATTTGCGACGGGTATACCTGTCGCAAATAGTCCCGTCGCAAATAAGCTAACCTATAAATACCCCCATCCGTTTTTTTTCATTCATTCTCAACTTCTCTCAAAACTGTTTACAGTTTATTAAGTTTAATTTTTTTTGCAGAGTTGATATTGAAGTCTTCAACAATTATCGGAGATCAACTTCAAATCCATTTTAAAGGTACTTATGTTATTTTTAATTTAATATTTATTTTAATTTTTTTATTAGTTTTAATTATTTTTAATTAGTTTTAATTAGTTGTAATTTAATTATGTTTATATTGTTTTGTTATTTAATAAATTTAAGTTATTAGTATTCATAGTTAATGGTAATTAGGTGTAATTAATAATAATTAGAAATGATTAATAATGATTAGGAATAATTAATAATAATTAGTAATAATTAGGAATAATTATAGTTATATATATATATAGTTATATATATTTATAGTTATATTTATTCGTATATTAATATAGATTTATATTAATATAAATATATTTGGTTATATGAATAAATATATATATATATATATATATATATTTATTCATATATTAATATATATATTTATTCGTATATTAATATATATTTATTCTATTTATATATATATATATATATGTAGTTATAAGTTTTTATTCGTATATTTATTTGTATATTAATTAATATATATTTATAAGCTTAGTTTTAAATAAATTTATAAAATATGTGTTTTTATGTGTATTTATAAATAAATAAATAAATAAATACATATATACAATACAGACACACACACATACACATACACACACACACACATATATATATATATATGTATAGTTATGAATGAATACATAGAAATGAGGGGGTGAAAATCCTCTGAGAATGTTAAAACGACTATAACTTCTAATCCGTAAGTCCGTTTCAACTCCACAACCAGTCAAATCGAAGAACATGAAACGATCTTCGATATGATATGCAGTACAGTCCAAACGGACATCCGGATCGGAAGTTATAGTCGTTTGAATGTTAAAAGGACTATAACTTCTAATCTAGGAGTCCGTTTTAGCTCCACAATCAGTCAAATCGAAGAACATTAAAATATCTTCGACATGATATATGGTATAGGTTTATCGGACATCGGGATCAGAAGTTATAGCTGTTTGAACGGTGAAAAACCGGGATGCCCCGACTAAAAACTCAGTTTTGGAGGCCTTCGGGGCCTTTTTGGGCCTCGAAAAAACCTTGGACGGGTTTTACCCGTCCATAGGGCTGTAGAGCTCTTCGCAAGCTTCGATTTGATATGCTGTAGAGCTCAAACGGAGTCCCGGATCAAAAGTTATGGCCATTTGAAGTTTGGGTTTCATTTTCTTCTTATTTTCCATCTTTCATTAATTTTTTTATTTTTTTTATATTCAAAGAGTTATTAAATGACTATTAATTGATAAAAATTAGGTAATTATTAATTAAAAATATTTTTTAATTTATTTTATAACCCTCTTTTACTAAACATCTTATAAATTAATGTTATATTTCCATAGATCCTTTCTAAATCGTATTTATAAAATAAATATTATATTTATATCAATATAAATACGTTTATTAATTTATATATTAATAAATATTTTTTTAATTTTTTTAATTTTTTTTAAATTTTTTTTATTTTTTTTTATTATTTGCGACGGGAAAAGGCCCGTCGCAAAAACTTATTTGCGACGGGCCCGTCGCAAAAGTTTTTTTAAAAAAAACCACAAAACTATTTGCGACGGGCCCTTTTCCCGTCGCAAATAAGTCTTTTTGCGACGGGCCCGTCGCAAAAAATTTTTGTTGCGACGGCGTTTTCCGCAACGGGCGATTTGCGACGGAGCCCCGTCGCAAAAGGCTATTTGCGACGGGATCCCGTCGCAAATGACCCGTCGCAAATGCCTATATTTCCTGTAGTGTATGCCTCCTGAATTCGATGATGAATTGGGGGAGTGACAGTCATTGACTGGAGGTATGTTGCTCTATCTCCATCGACAATGATTATCTGTAGCCCAACTAGCTTCTTTGAAACCTCACTCAGAAGCTCCTGACCAATCCTCATGCTGAGTGTGTCTGCTATCGTATTCCCCTTCCCTAGAGTAAAGACTAACTCATGGTCATAGTCATGGATCAACTTTTGCCATTGTCGTTGTCACAGCACCTCAAAGCTCTACTAAAACATTTCCCTCAATAGGATTGGATCCCCATTCTATGTCAAAGCTGACAAGGGTGCCTCTACCCTAGAGAAGTTAGGTGCACATCCCAGGTAGTACCTAGACAAAGAAGAATTACCTCTCCCTTCGGGGAGGTAATCCTAGGAACATACTTTGAAATGATGTCCCCACACTCTGCCACTCCCGTTGGGAACTAAAAACTAAAAACTCCTACTGCTACGATGGTAAGGCGGACCGAATCAATAGTGATAAGTTGCACTATCATATGCATGATTTGAACTTGTTCTGTATGAGTTTTCTTTTCACCGACCATGGAAAACCCCATTCCAACATTGTAGAGGAAATACAACCTTTCTTCCTAATACAGTCAATCTGAGTATGATATATGGATGTCCAGTCAATACCCAAACAAACTTTGTAAGGCCTCGATGCTTCCACTAAGAGGATCCAACCGATACTCTCACTTCAAGTGTCATATCACACAGTCAGCATATGTGTTATTATCGAGTTCTCTCCCAAAGGTATATCTAGACGTGACGGTCAACTCATCGGCTTAACTAGAATCATTAGGTCTTTGAAAAGGATTCATGGAAAGAATGAATGATTTTTACCAATGTTTATTAATGAAAAAAACCAGTAGTATACATAGACTGTACCTCAAATCACCCCTGGAGCCCTTGGGTCACACTTCTTTATTGCATCAGCTACTCCCTTTCCATGTCCTCCAGCACCCTTAGCCCCGTGGGGACCACATTAGCGTGGTGGTTGTAACATATCAAAATGTGTACAACCTCTTTCTTCTCTCTAAGATCCTCTTCCATGTCTGCTGCCCTGAATATTTATCAGTCCTTATTAAATCCTCTTCATGAAACATTTTACAATCCCAAGTCTTCGAGACTAGCGCTAATTTCCTACGTTCCCACTTCTAACATTCACTGGAGGTATCCGCTCAGCCAAGGAACATTCAACTACAAAGGTTATCTCTATCACACTAACATAAGTAGGAATGCATATAGGAATAGTACTAGCTGGATGTACTTAAACACACATTGATCAGATTTCTAAGAGATGAACACTAATCATATCATATTCATCGAGTACCAGGAAAGATTTCCACACCTCAATTTATATTCATCTACCGACATGTCATCCTGCCGAAGCTCTAGAAGTTCTATGGAACTCTCAACCACTTCCTCAATCTAGTACTTAGCTTATTGTGAGTTGGGCTCACCACAGAACCTGAGGGGTATCTAATGCTGAAACATGTGTAAGGCACCAATCCTACATGTGTACTATTCTGGTACTGTTGGTCCCATCTACTAACCAACAAGCTGTGATATTTTTGGCACACTACACAATGGTACCATCTTGGGAAATGGTCCTTGTAACGAATCCTAATCAATATGCGGACTATCCTAACGATCACTCACTGGAAAAGACTAACTGATAAGGTCACCATCTGCTCTACTAGTGTCTCAACTAGGCAGATAACTCTATCCATAGTCTCCATACAGTCTTCAGTTGCCTGGGAATCTGTCTCACGTCGAAACATTGGTGGCATCTTCCACTGGACCACATGCAATGTGCTCAGTCGATGTGCACTGCCATCCAGCGCGACTAGTGGTAACTACTACCCAATGGGTGGTGGTGTGGCCGGTACACCACCCGATGCTTCTAACAAAATAAGAGGGCCATGCACAGGAGCCTCATCGCTTTGTGGGCAGTCATCGTGTACTCTCTCAGTAATCCTATCTTGAAATCTATGCGATAACATATCGATAAGAAATAGGTACACCATGGTCATTAAGTAATATCTAGTGAGCTTAAAACATAATAATCAAAAGAAAAACATTTAAAAAACACACACAATCAGTGTTTTCATGCGCTGAGTCATAAATCAGAATTCAGGGTACTAGTGTATGGATATGTCAGTCACCGCACCAACATGGGACTCCCAAAACTAAAAATGACACTCATAACACATAACACCATTACTTCACCCAAAATATCAAAATCCTAGTTCATCGGTAAAAACAAACTCCTCTAATAAAAATTTGACATGAACCATCCCCCGGGGCCCGGGTCGGGACTACCCCAAGCCCACCTTCCATAGGCCAGTGGCTAGCAAATAGAACCAAAAGGCATATTCCCTAAAACAGGATGTTATTGCCTTTATATCCTATAATCTCACACAAACCAAGAACAAATATTGATATAAGAACAAAGTAAGCTATATAGTAAAGATTGGATGTACAGTAAGTAATGGGGGATAGAATACAATCCCAAAAGGAATGTACATGTAAAACTAGAACGTACATGTAAAATTGAAGACAGCTCATGTGAACACCCACCAAGGATCCTACCTGAAGGGTAGTTACGGCTCTCAAACGGTCAACTTTCTGAATCATCTCGTCCAATGACCACCTCTGAGCAGCCTCCAGTCTAGGTACCCTCATCCTTGGTCTGGACTGTCTGTCTTCTGCACCAGACACAACAAGGTTAGGGCATATCCTGTGCAGGCATGAGTATAAGAATACTCAGTAGGGACCCCGAGACCTAAGGAGGTCTCTCAAAATCCATAGAGGATATGCCAAAAGAAAAACATCAACTCTACTTAGGTATATGACCATACATATACCTATGTTATCGAAATATATGCATCTCACTCAAGAGGGAAGAATACCATAAAGGTAACACCATGAAGGTACATGTAACACCACGAAGGTAAGAGTACCACACAGGTAACACGTCGTAGATATAGAAACACCAAGGTATGCCACGAAGGTAAGATTACCACAATAGTAACATCTTGAAGATATAGTACCACACAGGTACACCACGAAGATATAAGTCTCAGCTCACACAAGTATATGAGATGTATTGAAGTAAAGAAGATCAGTCTCATAATTGGATAATATTATTCATTGAAGAGACATTGTTGTTGTTTATACAGTGTCTGACCCACACAAGATAGATAGGTTCTAACCCCCACAATGTCCCATAGGATTTGAACCATAGAGGATTGGTATGCGCTTACCCACACAAGATCTCTAAGCGATGACACACACTAGATCTAACCCACATATGATCTGTATGCGCTGACCCACACAAGATCGCTGAGCGCTGACCCACATAGGATCAGTATGTGCTAACCCACACATGATCGTTGAGTGCTGACCCACAAACGATCGATAGGTGCTAACCCACACAATGACCCACATAGGATACGACCCACCCAGAGTATATATGTAACTAAACTTTGTACCATCGGTCTCCATCCTCTACGTCAATGCCAGCAACTAGGATCCCGCACTAAGAATGCTTGATTCACGGAGGTTCCTCTCCTCAAGCCATCGGTCGATAATTCAACTTCCACAAATGTCCATGATGAAGTATCCCAATGGTCCTTCATGTCCTAAGGGACCTAATGTAATAGACGACGCATCAATCAGACAACTAGTATGTTTGTTATTATCATTTCAGCTCTGAGGTCCATGTTGGATTCGTGGTTTAATCCAACCCATTCATACTCCATCTTTATCCAAAAATCATGTGCAGTATACTAAAATTACCATCTCAAATCAAGGATTCTGGCGCCAAAGATTGTTCGACAAATGGATGATCAGGTTGACATGACCCGGTTCATGTGGACACGGCCCAGTTCGGGTCGACGCGGCCCGACATGGGTCCGACCTGGATGGATTGGGCCCCAGCGGGCCTAGCCTAGCCCATGAAGTGTGGAGGACAGGCCCGACCCATGAAATGAGATCCCCCCTGGCATATTCCAATGGTGTGGTCCGCCCGAGCTAGCACCGAAGGAGGAGAATCCCCCTTCCTTTCAGAATGGAAATGGGCAGCGCCTTTAGGTGCTTCTATGTAATTACGGGACCTGAGCAAGTCCCGCCGAACCGCAATGGACGGATGACATGGTTGGCCACTCTTCGGCCTCTACCGCGGCCTCCTACTCCACCAACGATGCATATGTGAGCCGCCGCTACACCATGCTGCCAGCCAGAATACAGCCGCCACCATGCCCCACCATGGCCGACGGGCCACTGCCTCCACATCACCTAGAAGTACAGACGTGTGCCTCCCTTCCCTCCAAGTGATAGGTCGGGTGTCGGCTTCCGCCTTCTACTGTAAGCCATTGTGGCTTCCTTCTAGGCTCGGAAATTATGTCGTTCATATATTCACGATCCTGGGGTTGAGGGCTCTGCATTGATATGCCGCTATTGGAACAAAATTATTTCCCGCGTCATTAAATATTTGACATCGAAGAACACTTGAAGAACGTGTGAAGAACAGAATATAATGTGGGAAAGGTATATGTGCGTGATGATGTCTTTTTTTGTGTGGCCATCATCATTGTGTATCCAAAACAAGAAGAATCAAAAAAATAGCTATAATCATAATCAAATTAAAAACCCCCACCTTGTTTGCTCGTTGGAGACAGCGCAAGGAAGGAGATGAAGATAATGAAGTTGCTGACGTCGATCGCTTTCGGTACTAACTCCAAAGTTTGTTTCTAGTTATTTATCCAAATAAAGTTATTCATTGGAGGATGTTTCTCCGAAGTCTCTCCATTGACAATCCATTTCCACATGAGAAGCATGGTGCCAAATTAATAAGTTAAGATTTAATGTTTACACATAAATGGGGGATTCCATGTGTTAAAATATTTGATTCATTAATTCATGGATAAATGAATACTAATAATTAAAGAGAAATTTGAATACACAATTTTTAACCAAGCATTTAATTCCCACTATTAAATTGCCAACCACACTCTTGTGGTCCCCACCTTCAATATTTTAGTGGGATGGTTTAAAAATGAAATAAAAATAATTATTTTATTTTATTATTTTTTCTAACCCTTCCACAAAAATTCCAAAAAAACAACATCTATCCCCGACTTATCGCAGTCGAGGTGGAGGTCTCATTAAGAGAATATCAGAACTGTGAGTTCATCTATGTCCTCAGATTTCAATTCTGAGCACCAGTTAAAATGTTACAAAATACCGGCTCGTACTTATACTTGATGTAACCAAAAAAAGTTTGGCAAATTATTATCAGTCACCAATGACCCGCGCTGGTTTAAGTTAGGTTCTTCCTAGGTTAAACATGCTGCAACGAACCCAATGGTACTCTCTGATTTCTAATCCGAGTAACAATTTATATGTTAAGGGTTTTAAAATAAAATAATTTCAACTTAATTATTTTATTTATGGATAAAAAGTAACATTCAATAGTGTACCGCACAAGCCAATGTTAGTATCTTCCAAAAGAAAGGATACCCTCACGAGTTAATCGGTGGTCCCAAAATTTTATTCCCAGTTACCATTCATGAGTTATAAGAATAATAAAAATAAAATAACTTTATTTAATTATTTTTTTTACTGTTATTCCATTTTGGGGTTTTCTCACATGAGTCATGTTCCGACTAAACTAAAGTAAATCAAATGGTAAACCCTCCATCCTGAGCGCAATGGTGCCCGTATATTTATGATCTTGGAACCGTTTAAGAGTTATTCCACTTATTCAGGAAAACTTATTTTGCATGTTAAATAAATTTTAACAAAACATTGACTGTTCATTCCGGGCACTCCAGCCCTCAGAATCCCATGCCGTCAAATATCGCTGTCTTAACGTAATTCTATATAATTAAAAAAAATTATGGAAATTCCGGGACAAATCATTAATGTTTAGTCTTAATCAACATTATTATCATTATGAATACTCCTAATCACATTAAAGATGGAATATAGATCATCTATGGATTTCTCATATCCCGGAGATCCAATTTATTTATGAATGGGGTAGGCACATGGTTTAGAAAAACATTAAAATAGTGGATACAATGTTTGGGAAAACTGTGTTGGGTGATACAGGAATCTACAAAGGCAAGACCATGGACTGAGCAGAGATAGAAAATAAATATTCCAAAACAATTCATCTAAACTATCATTAGATAGATAAAAGTTCATGGTTTGAAGATGGTTTGGATAAACCATATTAAGGGGATCTTTTCATCCCGATTAAGGGGAACTTATCAACTCAAATGTATATATTAAATCAAAAAATGATTAAAGGGAACTATTCATCCCCAAAGAAGTAATTTAATAATATATATAATTCTATATTATCATTACTAATATCGAAAATTAATGGAATATTTTAGGGATAACCATTAAAATTTTCCTTCGGTTTTCAGTAAACAATAAATTTTAATTAATTCTTCCATGAAATTATATGGTTCATTAAGTCATGGGTTTGAATGTTCTTTTTTATATCAATTCTCTACCCCTTTAAGCTATTACTTTTACAAATTATCCCATATTTTGAGACCTTTGTTTTAGAACATGGATATAAATGTCCAAAATATATAAATCCCTATTTCAATTGAAAAAACATTTAAGTCTCCTCTAATAATTATTTTTTGAAATATTAGGAAACTTTTTCATTCCTTATGAATTTTATAAATAAAAAAAATATTATTGATTTTGATTTACTAATAAAATTTGTATATACCTGATATGATGGGTGAATCTATATAATTCGATAATTTATTGGTAAATCTTGTTCACATATAATGATTTATGTAAGGGATTAGTGAGTTATCCCAAATCATGATGGGACATTTCTTATATGAGATATTATCATGGATACTTGACATGAATTATGATTAGGTCATGTTAAATTTTACTTTCAAATTACCATGTTTCTATGGTCTTTTGATTCCGGTTCATTATGTTATTCTACAATATGATTATTAATATTTTTTTACATTTATAATGTCATTTTATTCCATCGAAATCATAAACAGTTATTTGTTATCATGAATATTCCCTAAACATTTTTTTGTTCAACCATTGTTTTTATATATCTTCTATGTTATCCAATGATGTAATTGGAGATTAAAGTTATTTAGGGACTTATTATATGTATAAATATGAATATATTTTATTTGAAACTATCAATGAATTTTTATGTGAATATAGATATGATGATTTTAAAACATCCAATAAATTAGTTGTATTTATTGGATTTTTTTTTCAAAATGATTGTAACAATATATATAAAAGGACTAGGTAACTATAGATATGATTAAGAGAATAAATCAATAATTCACTTTGTGGTTTTTGGGAGATATATCATGTATCTCATTCTAGATTCATTTCATGATATTTAATATATATTATGATGTTGAAGATATTTATTATAATATATCACATATATAGTATAGCTTAAAATTTTAAAATAATCCTGTAGGATTTATCCAAGATTCCATTCATAGAACAAGAATTCCAAACATCAAAATATTAATTCACACCTTCCCAAGTTTATCTCTAGAGTAATTCAATAAATCAAATTCATCTCAAAACATCTTCCATGGGATTTTTTCAATTGATATAATTTTTTTATTTACTCCACATTTAATGGTTCCTTTGAATAAATTATATTTTATGCAGTACATTATCCACAATTCATGAACATGTTCTATACATAAAGTTCATGATAGTATTTCTAAAACTGTTGAAGAATTTATGTAACACCCAAGACATTTATGTTATATAAATCATAAAAGTAATATTTTTCTACACACAACACTTGCTTGGCTTGCTTTACACGAAATCACGACCTTCCTCGATAGCTTGCGTCGTACGCAGTACCGAGTTTCACTAAACAATGATATGCTAATAAAATATTATTAAAACTAACCATTATGAATAGTAATAACCACTTTTTGAAATTTTATAAATTTTATTTTTCAACATGGACTTCATTTCTGGATTTGGAATATCGAAATTATCCTAGGGTGAAATTTTGGTATTTTTCTAAAAACATTCAATTTTTGATGAATACTGAAACCACTAAGTGGTAGTTAAAATACTAAATTTTTCATAAAACTTAATTTTACCACTTATGTGAGTGTAATGTCAAAAATCCGAGAGACATGGTTGATTTCAGTAAGTAAAACGTGGTTCAATGAGATTAAATATTTTTTTGGTGAATAGTAACTTTTTACTTTAATTTACCACGGTTAAAAGTAAATATGGTAATTAAGGATAAAAATGATATTATTATTACACTAAAACATGTCCTAATTCTATTGGATAAGTGTAATTCGACCAAAAACAAACTTAGGAATAAAATATTACCATTTAGGACCACTTGGATTAGATTAGGACATTTATTATTAATTTATTTAAAGAAGGGTTAAAATAGTTAAAATCAAAGTTTAATAAGTAAATAATTTTTAATATAAGGTAATATATAAGATAAATTCGACTATAAATATTCATTAGAATTTTAAAACGATTTCCTATATAATGGTATTTTATTAGTAATTTTTATACATTAAATAATTTAATTTATTTATGACACAAAGATGATGTAGTAATTATCTTATTAATGAAATATTGACATAATTGATGTTATAAATACCCAAATAAATGTAATTTGGAACTTTTTATGAATTAAACTAATTTTATAGGTTAATATGACATGTTATTATTGATTTAATTAACTTTTTTCGAACTAATAATTCTGTTATGATTTTCACAAAAATCAATTACTAAATAGTGTCAAAATTGACATAAAATAGTTTTTAAAACAAATATTATATTATTAATTGTTATTTTATTCCAAAAAATCAAAGGTTCGACCACATGACTTAGATAAGGTTATATATATTAATAATAAACAACTTGGGGTTCTTTTGGATTGTTATTGTAAGTTTATTAACCTTATAGTGTGAGAACACAAGAAGACACGGTAAAAATAAAATTATTTAACTTAATGTTAAATCTAAATGATAAGGCCAATATAGTAACCTAAACTTGTCTAAATTCTATTGGATGAGATTATTTCGACCCATCCCCACCTTAGATTCGAAATAAATCAATGTGGAGCTATTTAAAACCGAATTTGGCTTTATAATAAAATAATAGTTTTAGTTATTTCAAAGGCGCCCCTCTCCTCCCTTATAAAAGGGCACCTCCTCCCTCTCTTCCTCGCACAACTTTGAGACTTCCAGCTCGACCAACCCATGAACAATTCTCCTATAAACTTCCCTAGAGACATCCTAGAGGTCCTGGTCTTCTTCAATGACCAATTTTAGTGCCCTAAAAGGTGGTCTCAAAGAAGTGGTAATGTCTGTTACTGATGCTTTCATCGTTATTTCTTCTTCCACTTCTTCTTCTTTAGTTGTTTCATTATGAAGTAATAACATCAGTATCACTCATATACTGATATGTTATTATAGGTATGAAACAACCCTATTTCACCATCTATCCATCCTACAGAAAATGAAATCACCGCGCGTGCGTACGTACGGAATACCATCTCCACGCCGTGGTGTAATCTATTTTCCACCACCACATTACTTGGATGGGTATAATGGTTTAAATAATGACTATATATGATTATTGTAAAGTTATATTGATTATGAAATAGTATACATACACTTCAATACAATTCCATGATCATGGGAACGATATCATCGCTCGTGCGTACGTACGGAATACAGTCTCCACGATGTGATGCGACTCGTTCTACATGATCTTCATTGCATAATGATTATATAAATGAATTTAATGAATTAATATGATTTATATTACACTAATAACATTCTGGAAATGAGGTATCTATATCCTAAAGAGAAGAATAAGAATTTATTCGACAAAACATGCATAAAAACAAAAAGTAATAAACTCCCGAATAACAAGTTGTAATGAAATATTACTAATAAAAAGCTAAGAAAATGACCATATGTGATATCATAACAATGAGTATGATTATTTAATAAGTCAATAACATTATTTAAATCATTATACAGGAGGTTCGGATACGTACAAATCATATCATACCTAAGGTAAGGGAAATATCACAATCTTATTTTTATCCGAGATTATTTATACTTTAGTATTTACTGGGGTGTATTTTATCATCCACATCCATGTTTCATCAATATGTAATATTATTTTCATACACCTAAAATTGTTTAAATCCAATTTTACCCTTCGTTGAGTTTTTAGTAAAGGATATGAAAGGAATCTTTTGTCCTTTTTCGTACGAGGTACTTTTTTACTTTTCCGACAAAAGTACGATGAATGTTTGTTTTAACTTATACAGCATTAATGGATTTTTAAAACATTATTTCCAAGAATCTTCCTTTACATTATTTCAATGTTATTTTTAATCAACTTCTTTTAGTTTAGAATTGTATGACATGTTAAGAAAGGAAAAGTGTTTTTGAAGCAGAAATGATATTTTCCTCAAGAATGGAGTTCAAGTGTTTTATCAAAATTATTTTCTATCTAAGATAATAAAGGGTTCTGTTTCTATCCCTATTAATACATTGATTTGATTATTTTGTGATGGAATTATATTTTTATGAATTACATTATCTTATATGAATTTTTTTATGATGCCACTATGTTTAAGATTCCCATTTTTATTAAATGGGTTATGCTATGATGTATGATTTCTGATTTTGTGGCACACATAAGAATGGTATCATTATGAGATGGGTGGGACCTATATCTCCCTCCAATTTATTGGGTAAATATTTTATATCTCATTAGATAGACATGGCTAGAACGGAAGGATAAACCGGTTCCGTGAAACATAACTGAAACGAGGAGTGAACTCTGTTCAGAAATGGACTTTGTCCACTAAGATAGTCTTGGAAATGAGTTTTGACTGACAAGAAATTATTCTATATGATTATGTGTGTATGCCACAAATATTCATGTTTTATGTTATGATTATTGCGATTACATTTCACTACTATGATTTATACCATGTTATGAAATTATGATTTGTTTTGCAGGTTAAGATTTTCAAACGTTATGCTCTTATGTATATTATGTGATTGATATTTCTTTTGTTTACCCTTACTGAGCATTTGAGCTCACCCTTTTGTAGGTTTTATTTCCCTAGGTCAGGAAAATGTTATTAAGTAGAATATGCCAAAAAGGGACTCTAGATTTGATGAAATAAATGGGAGGAAAAGTAGATGCTTTATGAACCAGTTGTTTATGCTTTCCAGTTTCTAAAGACACTATACCTATACGATCCTTTCATGGTTTTGTTATATGTTGTAGTTAGTGTGCTTAAATTTTGAATTAATAACAATGTATGTAAAGTATGGGTCGTTATAATGTATCACTTCCTTTATCAACAATATTCTTAGTGTCGATGAATATCACCTCCATAATTAAATGATCTATAACTACTATTCTATTTATATTTAATTATGAAATAATATAAAAATATTTATATTCAATTAAATAATAACACAAAATTCATATCAAATTCCACTATGTAATAATAGATGTACTAAATACGTTGTGTTCCACTGCAATAAAAAATTGTCCCCATGATATTTTATTTATCATATAAATACATTATAAAATAATATAACAAAAATCATTAATATTCAAATGGGATAATGTGTAATTCTATTCTGTACTAGTTGTATACACAAAGGGATAGTATTCATTTGATAGGATTAAGTGGATTGTATATAGTAAATTCTTTTATCATACGTCGGTGAAAATGAACATAGGTAGGGTTTATTTTTTATATTTTATTTATTCATGTTATCATATTATAAAAAATTAATTTTTTACTCCTTAACATGTTACTTTAGGAATTTTTCATTAATCATATATATGATTATAATATTCATAGATAAATTAATATATATTTTCACATTTAGTACTTTCGGGTTTTATATAGTTTCTGTCAAGATAATATTAAAATTTATTTTTTACTATTATAGTGTCTACAAGGTATATAATTGTTTCATTATTTATTAAAAAATGTTTTCCAAATTATATTAATGTAAAATGAAAATATTCTATTATTTATAAAAATTTAAAGATATAAACTAATTTTTCAATCTGAATATATAATCAAATAAGTAATAAAAATTAATTAACTTTTAAACCCAATTTTTTATAAAGGAGTGAAATTTTTTTCTTTAGATTATTATGAAATGATGCATGATTTTCTCTGAGTGACATGAAGAGGTGTAAAATTTCTTTTTTGAGTTAATAGTGAATTAAAAAAATGATTCCTTCTAAAATGGTTCAATAATATTAACGTAATGGTTATTTTAGGGCTTCATAGTGTCCTTATAGAAATTGAGGTGGGATATGAAGGGATTCTGTAGACAATCAGAGAATGGTCATGTGTTTCCCTAGTATTAGTTGAATGAAATAAAAACCACCAATCATTTATGATTGGGTATATGATGGATTATATTTAAAGGAATATTTTTCCAATAATTTCTAATTATAAATGCTCTTGTGTTATGTTATATTTTTTAAAAATTATTGTAAAACATTCAGATTCATTTTTTTGATATGTTATATAATGTTGGGAAGTGGATCTGAATCCATAGTATTATGGTTAGATGGTAGATCAACAAACATCATAGTATTTTATAAAATATTATTAATGTTATATATAATTCTTGAAATAGATGTGTGTGTCAGTCTCTGTGTGTGTTGGTGTTTATGTATGTATATAAGTATAAATGTATGTAATAATATAAAAATGTTTTTAATAATTTAATATATATATATATATTATTACGATAATAGGTTTATTTATAATAACACACAAAATTATAATAATAATAATCATCATTATTATTATAGTTATATGTCTATTTACATCTATAAACAGTTGAATATTAACAAATAATAATCCTATGTTTCTCCATAGATATTTATCTTCTCAATTTGCGGTTAATGTCAAATACTTTTAGTGTTTATCATGTTGGATACAATTTTAAATTCAACCAATATCATTTTTGAAATTCACCAAAAATTGTCATCAAAATAATAGTTGTGGAAGGATGTTACTTGGCCTCATGCATGCCCCCATACATGGATGGATTCCAATCAATGGTGATGGGTAAACAAAAACATGGGGATATTATTCCATCTAATATATATGTGAAGTTCTTCATTGAATCCAAAAACAATTTCCTAGAACCCATCAGTATGTCAAATATCAAAACATACATAGAGACATAATAATGGGTCCAAAATGGTCTTAAAATACCATAACATAACACAATAAATCTCTATAATTCCCAAAATATAAACCATAAATATTTAATAAATTTAAAAAATATAGCATATAAAAATAAATTTCAGGATGACCATTATATATTGAACCAAACCAAAATGTATAAACTATATCCCATAAAAAACTCACATACTAGTGAAACGAATCCTTAGAATAAACAAGATATTATTTAAAACAAAGACCATTCTTAATGTGTAACATTTTATCCTTTTAGAAGTTATTATTTTATATAAAAACAGATAAAAATTTAAACCTTTTTTATACATGGTGTTAGGTATTACACCAATTATCACGGTTGCATTACAATTTATTCAGAAACAGTAAGTTAAATTGTGATAAATTACATGTTCATTAAATACATAATTATTGAGTAGTAGTGTCAATGAATCCCACTAGCATAGTTATAATACAATCAATGAACCAACAAGAATACATTATTTAAACTAATATAGCGATACGTCTCAAACAAAAACATAAAAAATTCTATCATTAGAACCATGATAGATTCAAAATCATATTATAACCCTCATAATAACAACATTTAAACTATTACTAATGGATAAACTTCACCACATAACAAAATGAGGCCCATTCCCAATGTCATAGGGTATCATTCCAATCGAATTGTTATACAACATTGATTTTAGGATATTGGGTTGGGAATCATCAAATCCTTGATCCACTACACATAGGAATAAGTATTTATCATTTATCCATAATTCCTGAAACATACCCATTTAGTAAAGGGTGTCACATCACCATTGCATCACACAATAACATGAATCAAGACACTATGCATTACAAGATCCAACCCTAGTAAAGAAATTATATTGAACACATGACTATAGACAGTAATGAATTGGTTATAAACTCAATCAAAATTGAAAAATTGTTTATTCCATGGACGCCACCAAAATACACCCATTTAATTATCCACAACCCAATTCCCAAAGATATAGAGAATAATCCTTAACTTCAACTATTCATTCATAATTAATATATTCACACAGATCATATATATCAGATATTGGTGTATTAATAGGGCACAAATCATGTCTCCCACCTCACAAAAACATTACTAGTTTGCATACCTCCTGTGATTCATTACCCTACACACAAACCCAATAGGGGACCTTTATTCAGGATTTATCCCTATAAGTGGTTATCTTTAAATATCTATAACATATTTCAACATTGATATTGATGGTTTGAGGTGAACTTCACAATGACTAAAGACAAGTGAATTAGTTATTTTAATATTACAATGATAAGAAAACCCAAATTGTTCTTTTTCTAACCCATGATAAAAATTGAAAAAATCGTTCAAAATAAAATTATTTATAATTAATTTTGTATAGTAGTTTTGGGAACATAAACCCTCTAGTCCACTCCTATGGATATTAAATTCAAAGGATTTTTTATTTCTATTAAAACAATCCAGTTGACTATAACTACCAATAATTCTCCAAGGAGCAGTAGATCTATGTTAAAGCATTATACACAAGATAAAATAATCATTACAATTTCAATAGTATAAATTATTTAAAAAACAATTTTCTTCAATGTTTTTGTATCTCAATAAATAATATTGATAGAAAGACCGAATAGAGAGTTTATTGACGACACTCTTAGTTTGATGTTACTACTATCTAAAGAATAATGATTTCCTTGAGAAATAACAAGAAGAAAAATCATATGTATAAGATCCTTTTCAAAAAAACCAAAATGATGGTCGTGAATGCTATGTTTTGGAGTAAAATATTCATCATCATTATTTATTTAAACTAAGTAGAATGATGGGAGTTTCAAGAATTAGTATATTATTTATTGTTGTAGACCCCGGAAAACGCGTTCCTAAAATTTTCTAATTTCTTCCATACAGGATCCAATATCGTAGAACTTTTCTTCAGCTTCGATTTGGTAGGTCGTAGGGCCCGAACGGAGTTACAGATTAGGAGTTATGAACGTTTGAAGTTTGGCTGGAAATCTGGTTCGCGAAGCCCATTCGCGAAGCCCCCTCCGTGATCGCGAAGCGCCGCCGCGAAGCAATGAGGCGAGAGGCTTCGCAAACTTGTTTGATGTTCGCGATGCGCCGCGAAGACCCCTCGCGAAGCACTGATGCAAAGCACCGATGCGAAGCACCCGAGCAGCGCGGTCCCGCGAAGCTCCGGATGCGGTAACTCTCCGCGAACGCATTTGACATTCGCGAGCCCGCCGCGAAGCTCTGGAGGCGGTACCTCTCCGCAAACGAATTTGACGTTCGCGAGCGCGCCGCGAAGCACCTGAAGCGGCGCGTGAGTTCTTCTTCGTGGCTCCCCCTGCCTATAAATACCCAGCTCACCCCCCTTCTCCGAGAGGACGGCCACGGCCACTTCGCCCCTTGGGCGGCCGAGCGGAGCTCCGCATTGCGGCTCCGCGAAGCCATGCTCTACAGGAAGCTTCCTTCGCGTTTCTGCTCCACGAGCTGATACTCTATGAGTCCATGCTCCGCGAGCCTATGCTCTGCAATGCTGCTTCGTGAGACCAAGCTCCGCGAGAGCCCTTTGCTCTGCGATGTTTCTCCATGATGCTGCTCCGCGAGACCAAGCTCCGCGAGACCCCTTTGCTCCGCGATGCTGCTTCGTGAGACCAAGCTCCGCGAGAGCCCTTTGCTCCGCGATGTTTCTCCGCGATGCTGCTCCGCGAGACCAAGCTCTGCGAGACCCCTTTGCTCAGCGATGTTGCTCTGCGAGACCAAGCTTCGCGAGACCCCTTTGCTCCGCAAGAGACCATTGCTCAACGAGGCCATGCTCCGCGAAGCTACTTCGCGAAGACCTGTCCTTCACGAGGATCCTACCTTCACGCCCACAAGTCCATACCGCGGGGCCTACGCCCCCGCACCCCCGCTCGGGGTTAGTGCCGGGCTTCAGTCCCGGCACTCCGGGCCGGGATGCCGGGATTTTCCATTGCACGCTTATGCGCTCCCCCCTTCCACCTATGGAATACTATGATTTGATACACTCCTCTGCGCACCGTGGAACACCTCGAGTCGACATATTCCTCTGGATTTCATTCCATTTCGTGAGTTGATACTCTTATCATCAATTCCCGGAGTACCTTGAGTCGAACAATTCCTCAGGCAACTCCTCCAAACCCAATCACTTGGCTCCTATGCCAGGTTGAACCAGAAAGGGCCGCCCTTGCGTAAGTCCCAACACCAACCATTTCTAGGCACCTTCTTCCCAACAGTCCTTTCTACATGACTCTAAACTGTATTAATCCCTATGTGCCAAACATTGGATGCCTCTTGCCCTATACGAGAGATACCTCATGCCCCAAGCATGAGATGCCAACAGTCCTACCTACAAGACTATAAACTGTAGTATTCTCCCTATGTTCCTAACGTAGGATGCCTCTTGTTCCAAACATGAGATGCCTTATGCTCCAAGCGTAAGATGCTCAATGCCATGACTATAGTGGCATGATTCCAACACCCCTTGGAATTATCCCTCTTGTGAAACTGTGCATAGGTGAAGGCCTCAATTCATCAGTGAGTTGGGATGCCCTCATGGACAGACATGAGGACGACATTACAGGAAACTTTCTTGCATAAGCCCCATTCACCAATGCCTATCCATAGCGGCACCCGGGCAGCTTCATGCATAAGCCCCATTCACCAGTGCCGCTCCTTAGCGACACCCGGGCAGCTTCCTAGCGTAATCCCCATTCACCAATGCCGCTCAATAGCGGCACCCGGGCAACTTCCTCGCGTAAGCCCCATCCACTGTTGTGATCCCAATCAGTGGTAAGCCGTTGTGACCCTATGCAGCGGTAAGTCATTGACATCCTCATTCAGTGGTAAGTCGTTGATATCCTCATCCAGCGGTAAGCTATTGCGATTGCATTTAGCGGTAATCCGTTCTGGGCCTCCATCCTGGAGTATGTCCCAGCACCATGGGCCGCCTAATGCGTAAGCCCCTCTTTGCTTCTCACAGACGCATATTTCGTGACGTGATCGTCAGGTCCTTACAACCTCTTGTTTCTCACCCCGAGCATGACTCACGTGGGCTTAGAGTGAGCACCGAACCTGACCCCCACCCTTAGAGAACTACGAGGACTTTGATCCATGTCAAGGCATGGTACGTAGGAAGCCTCCATGAGGTTCAAGCCCACCCGTCATTTATTCACGTCGGGTCTCATTCCCGTCCATCATGACGATAAACTGCATTCCGGTCCAATGGCAAGCCATTGCGACCCATCTAGGGAACTACGAGGACTTTGATCCATGTCAAGGCATGGTACGTAGGAAGCCTGCATGAGGTTCAAGCCACATTGCTCGTTCGTTCATTCATGTCGAGTTTCGCCCTCGTCCAACATGACGTTAAACGGTGTGACTCCGTCCCGCATGACGTTAAACTGCACCCCCTGTCCCGTATGACGTTAAACTGAATGCCCACGTCCAGCATGACGTTAAACTGTATGCCCCTCCCTTTGTCATGTATGACATTAAACTGCACACCCATTGCCACCTGAACTACGAGGTCATTGATCCATTTCAAGGCATGGTATGTAGGAAGCCATCCAGATGTTCAAGCCCACCACCCATTGGACCAAGGTCCACTTTCACGTCGGTTCGGCGACAAAACCCAACCCGAACTACGAGGTCTTTGATCCATGTCAAGGCATGGTACGTAGGAAGCCTTCCAGAGGTTCAAGCCCACCACTCATTGGACCAAGGTCCACTTTCACGTCGGTTCGCCGACAAAGCCCCATTTGAACTATGAGGTCTTTGATCCATGTCATGGCGTGGTACGTAGGAAGCCTCCACGAGGTTCAAGCCCACCCATCATTCAATTCACGTCGAGTTCTAACTACGTCCAGCACGACGTTAAACTGCAATTCCAGTCCGACGACAAGCCGTTGTGACTAACCCGAACTACGAGGTCTTTGATCCATGTCAAGGCATGGTACGTAGGAAGCCTCTACGAGGTTCAAACCCACCATTCGGTCGTTCCGACCTCATTCACGTCGGTTCACCCCCGTCCTGCATGACGATAAATTGCATTCCCCAATCCGAAATATGAGGACTTTGATCCGTGTCAAGCCATGGTACGTAGGAAGCCTCCCTGATGTTCAAGCCCAACAATCATTGGCCCAGACCGTCTCCTTGTCGGTGTTCCAGGCCCCCATTTCCAAGCCCATCTCCCATTGGACCAAGGTCCCTCATTTATGTCGGTTCACCGACACCCCCTGCCCGTCATTTATTCACGTCAGTGTTCACTATCGTCCCGCATGACGTTAAACTGTATTCCATAAATCCTTTGAACTACGAGGACTTTGTTCCATGTCAAGGCACAGCACGTAGGAAACCTTCCCAAGGTTCAAGCCCACCACTAGTGGACCTACGGGTCTACTTTCACGTCGGTTCACCGATGAAACCCATTGAACTACGAATTCTTTGATACATGTCAAGGCATGGTACGTAGGAAGCCTCCCTGAGGTTCAAACCCATCTCTCATCGGACCAAGGTCCACCTTCATGCCGGTTCACTGACGATGTCCAACGGACCAAGGTCCACCTTAAACGTCGGTTCACTGACGATGCCCATCTGACCATGGTCCACCTTCACGTCGGTATGCTGACGATTCCCATCGGACCAAGGTCCTCATTCACGTCGGTTCGTTGATGCATCGGACCAAGGTCCACCTTCACGTTATTTCGCTGACGACATCCATCGGGCCAAGGTCCACCTTCACGTCGGTTCACCGGCACCATCCCGAACTACACAGACATTGATTCCCTGCCACATGGATACGTAGGAAGCCTCTTCAAGGCTCAAGCCCAACTTCATTGTCGCCCCTGCAATGGTCCCATTTCACTCCCCCTCCACTTCATCCATCCATCAACCATTCTGACTCTCACCCGAGCCGCCACATCCTGGTGGGATCATGCCATCCTCCTCCTCGCTGCTCCTAGCGGCGCATGGGCCGCTTTCCATGTGTAAGCCCCATCATATCTCCGGGTCGTTGTCCTCTGTGTACACCCTGATTCATCACCCCTTCGAACTACTTGGGTTTTGATCCCTTTCCTCTACACAGGGTACTTAGGAAACCTCCAAGAGGTTCAATCCCAACCAATGGTAATCAATGATGTATCCCATCCTGGGGTGCACTCCCCCTGATCCGCCCTTAGTGGTGTTCAGATCAGCCATTATGGTGTGACATCTCACCTCTAGGGAGTGCACCACCTCGGATCTATCCTCATTGGGAGTTTTGATCCATCCCCTTGGTAAACCTTCCAGGTGTTCCCTCATAGGGATATACCAATCTGGTCCGTCTCTATGAGACGTTCTGATCACCCTTTTTCCGTCTCCATAAGACGTTAAACTCATTGCATACCTCGTGATAAACAGGAGATGCCTGAGGAAAACCTCAGATGACACGCCTTTGGCGTAACCGTCTTCGCAAGACGTTAAACATCCTGCATACCCTGTGTCAAACATGGGAAGATGAGGAAAAACTCAGGTACACGCCTTTGGTGTAACCGTCTCTGCTAGACGTTAATCTTGAAACATACCCTGTGTTAAACACGGGAAGCTAAGGAAAACCTCAGATACATGCCTTGGGTTCTACACCCTTGAGATGCCCTCTTATGAGGATGAATACAGGTTCCCCTATGTCCACAGACCCAGAGATTCCCCGACATACCTGATGTTGCCGTCTACTCCGACCGAAGGACGCTACCATGTCAAGACCCTCTGGAAAGTCTTGATGGAAGTAGTTTAATTAACCGGCGTCCATGATGATATGGCACCGGGAATGAGATTCACGAACAACGTATTAAATCTATGAGGGAGACCCGGACTAGGTGACGAGTTCTGAGGAGGAATCCATAGGAGGAAGAACCGACATCCCATCATCCCATTTCGATCATGGAGGAGACGTCCCTGAACAACGAGCGAATTCCGCCCGCCTTTCGAAAGCGGGAATGCAGGGTAACAGCTGCGTGTTGTCCACAGACGGATGTGCGCGCCCCGGCGAAAGCTTCAGAAACAATTGTAAAATAAATTTTATTCATTATAATATTAACTTCACCACTCCTTGAATATTATTGTGTATCATATAGTTTAATCTAGTTGAGTTATATCCACAAAATATATGATTGGTGTTAAATTTCAAGTATACATTTTTATGTAAATAGATCCATAATAGTACTTATCATTAAATAAATAATTCAATTCATTATTTTCATGGTACATGAAACATTTTACAAATTTTTTAAATTAATTATTATGTAAAAAATATAATACGTAAAAAAGATTTAACTTTCACTGAATATGCACCTATACTAACAAATAGATGGTTTCAAAATTATGTCTCCAAATTGGTATCACTAGGTAGATGTATATGAAAATTTTTAATTAATAGATATAAATTGATTTCCATAAATTATCTCCATGGCATCGATTTTTCATTGTAGCCATATTATATAGGCCTTCATCCTGTAGATGATTTTCATCACATAGCTTTCATACTCACAAAGACAATATTGGTGTACCTAAATGAATTTATTTGCAAATAAAAAAAATATAGCTGAATCAACTATGTATCAAATCAATGTATATGATTTCTCCATTAAACATATTCATAGATATATTTGATCTCTGTAGTCAATTTATCACCACGGAAATTCCTCAACGTAAGCGATTTACACATATCCAATTTTAAAATATATTCATATATATATATATATATGTATTCAAATGTCTCAAATTTACAATTTGTCACAAATAAAAATTTTCAATTAAAAAGATGATTTCAAAATTTTAGTAGAACGAACTATAAATATCATAAGACCAAATGGAAAAACATAAAAAGTTATTACTAACAAATGAAATGTTTTTTTGACCATTGTAACCTAATGAATAGACGATATTCTAGAAAATCATTATTAGCCAAACAATATCACCCTTTTGTTTATAAAAATCCATTAAAAATTCAAAATGAAATTTGAAAATTTTTATATGATTATAAATAAATACAATTTTTTATATTATTTTTATGATGTTGAGCTTGTCCATTTGATATCCTCCATTATAAGATAGTAATCTAACATTAATATGATTCTACATATCTTATGAAACATCCCCATTATTTGTGTGTATAAAAATGAAAATATGATGATGGGAAAAAATAATTTATATGTTATAGTGAGGATGTAGTCATGTATATAAATGATAATGAATTAAAAAACAATAAAAGTGTGGAATTCAGAGAAATAGAAAATTATAATCCATGAAAATAAATAAAACAATATATCAATTATTAAAAAAAAATTATGTAATAAAGTAAGTAATTGGATATATTAAATAGAAAACATCAGAGATAATTTCATCAAAATATAAATTAATTATTTCATTATTCATTAAAATTGACAAAATATAAATCCACTAAATAAATATATAACATATACCTAACTCTAGTCATATGAACTACACATATGGGTTGGTCCAAATTGAATATGGTTATTGGGTTTCAGTATCTTGAATGATGGATAACTCTTAGAAGTAATAGGAGGTTCCATCAATGGATCCATCCTCGAAATCGCTATTTCTTAAGACTACATTTTTAGATCTAATGGTTGATATATCTCTTAGATCCTGAGTTGGTTGACCAATGACATTATTATGATTTCATATAAAATTTTTTAAATCATATGAACTGGATAATATAATTTCCATCATCATTGGTTGGTATAAGTGTGGAGATTTTACATATATTTCCCAACATCTAAGAAAATATCAAAAAAAATTCCCTTTTAAATAAATGTTAACATGCTCATAAATAGTAACTAATTTATATATGATACCATAGAATATAACACAAGAATATTATTTTATATTACATCCTCCTTGAATATAAAATAAACCATCTCCACATATTTCAATCCTCCCATGTATATATATATATAATGATAATATACAAAATACGAGATAAATTTATATTTGGATGTAGGATACTGTTTTAATACAATTGTTAAAAATTCCCTTGATATATTCACGATGGGATGAATTGAGAAACTATGGAGAACTAATATTGAGTGTAGAGAATGAACATAAATAAGAAACTCTAATATCCATATACTACATTATTTTAAATGGGTCAATTTATCCTTTCACCCCAACCAATAATTCATTAAAATATTGTGGTTTTGATTCCATATTTTTTACAAACTCTATTATGAATTGTTCAACAATTAGATCAACATGAGAATGTTTTGGAGGAACTAATATAATAGTAGTACAAACAAAACGAACATTTTAAATTAGTGTATGTATGAAAGGATGGTATCAAGAGTCTTCTAAACAATTAGTTATTTCTTAATAGGGGAAACATAAAAAGTAAGAGTTTCATAAATTTCTTTTAAAATGGAATTATATTTTGAAAATTCCCTGTACAAAATATTATGTTCATCCTAATAATATACTAGTGTAACTATAAAATTTTATATATATATTGATTCTAGAAAAATTTAATATTAAGAATTTTTATGAACATACATATAACTCCTAAAATATTTTCTATCATTCCACCAATTGATTTAATATGGTATCCCACCA
Organism: Viscum album; assembly: GCA_963277665.1. Lineage (NCBI taxonomy): Eukaryota > Viridiplantae > Streptophyta > Magnoliopsida > Santalales > Viscaceae > Viscum > Viscum album. The sequence goes on from OY728161.1 coordinate 438,367,836, forward strand.
TATAATTAAAATATATATAACTTCCAACAAAAATCCTTCAAACTTCCTATTTGGTGTTCTGTATCTCATCTAAATGATCACCTTTATAATTATCCATTAAATTTTTAGTGAACTGAATATAGAGAAAATATTAAATCATAGAGGAAAAAAATTATTGTTATAATATATCAATAAAAATTATTCAAAATGTCCGGATCCAATGTAGATTCATAAAAAAAAAGGGATGAAGTCTATTAAGAATATATAAATTTAAAATGAAAAGCATCAGTCTATTTTAAAATATCCGTTATTCCAAAAAAACTATAAATATCATCAATTTCATCTTTTAAAAAATCTGATTTATTCCCATGAATATCTTTTATCACTTATCATATAGATTAAACTACTAATCCTATTTCATTTACTTCACATTTTTATCACAAAAAATTCTATTTCTATCTACATTATAATTCTACTCATATAAAACTTATTTAATATTCACATTTTAACAATATTTCATGGGGTTCATATTTTTTATAATATCACTTTTCGATTCCATTATCCAAAAATGTATGTTAATGGTGTCTCATATACTGAACAGTTTCGTGAATTTTCTAATATCACCCTTAGGGGATATTATATGTGCATTCTAATCATTATTGAATCATTTTATATTATTATATTTAGTGTTTTTGAAAGAAAAGTCTATATATGTGAATATATAGTTCTCTATCAAATGGAAGGTGCCTCCTCACGCACAAGTGGAAGAGATGGAATATTTTCATGAGTATGAGAATGATATGTGGACTGAATAATAATATATCCAGCTACATATATTTCATGATCAATAGATTTGTGAAAATCTATATTAATTTTAGGGTGCTGAACTATATGTTTGTATCCTTCTACACAGTTAGAACACTTAACACTTGTTCAATGCACATTTCCTCATTACATACATTAGGTATCTCAAAACATAAATATAATAATAAATAAATTATCATTTTGTAAAATTTTATTCTTTGAAACTCTATTATATATTTACATTTATAGGATGAATCTCATAAAAATTAGGCTCAATTCTTGCTACACCGAACTCCTGCACCTCTATAGTAGGCACTATCTCAACAGGTGTTAGATCACCATGTTTATTTGTTTGGGATGGCTCCAATTGATCTATATTTCCCCTTCTAACAAATCATTAGTATTTTAATATATTATTTGATATGTATCTAATAATATTTAAGATTACTATAGAATGTATATTACATTTATGGAACATTACAATATCTATCATATTGAGATCTACATCTTTCTTCATTTGAATAGGAGATATGACACATCAATAAGGATACCAATTTAATTTTACATTTCCTTAAAAATTGATTCATTAACAAAACCATTCAACATGGATGATTTATATTATTAATGATGTTCATTATTAATTTGGGGTGCATGCTAAAAAACAATTTTTTTCAATTTCAATGGATATATCTGAAATCATATTTTATTTTCATATACAATTCACATTCCATTATTCCTAAAAACGGTAGATTCATTTTTACATTTATATCACTTCATTTACTCTCCCAAATTAGATCTATCTATTTATTAATTACCACTTGATAGATTATCATTAAATATGGAAAACTATTTTATATTACATTTCCTTCATAATAGTGATTCCTAAACCAAATCAGACAACATGGGAGATTTATCTGATCATTTTTGATCATGATAAATATAGGATACATGTTATAAAACAAACGCATGAAAGTTTCTCTATCTCTTATGTAAATCCCACTCTAGAAAATAAAAAAAAATTCAATAATTTTTAAATTACATTATAGGAATCTTCTCAACAGAAGAGCTTCTAATATTAATCAAAAAAACATCTTATATTCCCTGTGAAATCATACCAACTAGCATCATTTTAATGCTAAACTCACGCTCATGGGGACACTAAATGACTTCAACCATATCGTATGATTAAACAAGATCACGTTTCCAATTTAAATTTGATGATTCAATTTCATCTACATAATAGAACATGAACACTATATTTGTAATGAAATATTTCAGTTCATCCTCAAAACTGAAATCCTATATTCATTTCCTCAAAAATGAACTCCCATATTTGAAAACAAATTTCCTTTTCCACCATAATTTTAGTAATATTTTTCCATCCAATATTAATGATTTTCCCAATTATTATTATTATACATGTAATAACTCTTAAATCAAAATTTATGGATGAAATAACGTTACATTAGCTTTATGATTTGACATTCCCCTGCTAGAGGGAAATTATAACGTGAACAAGGAATCATTACAATTGAAGAAATAATTTTTATGAAATTCTTTTATTTTTTAGAAGTAAAACATAGGTTAAGAGAGAATGGTTCAATAGATGATTGGATCATCTTATTCACGCACCTAATTTTAAAAAAATATTCGTAGGCATTTTAGAAACTATTTCCAATTCATACTATAGAAAATGTAACTAAAATAGAAAATAAAAGAAAACAATTTATTATTTTAACAATATTCATGATCAAATTAAATAGTAATTCGGATAAATTTTTAAATTAATCAAAAATAAGAATTCATTTTATATTTATAATGAATTAAAATAAAATATTAACAAATTAATTATTTAAATAAAAAATTCATTAACATAATATAAATTTATTCTCACTATATTTCAAATAATCACTGTTCTTTTCTAGAAAACTAATAATGTTCATATGATATGGGACTAGTAAAAATAACAATTAATTAATTCTCACTAGTCATATACTCTAGAGTAATATCACCTTTTGGTATGTGATCTCTCTAAAAGTGATACCCTATATTTATTTTCATTATTCTATAATTATTAATTGGATTCATTAAAATTTTAATAGAACTATTGCTATAATAATTTATTATGACCTGATTATAATTTATTTTTAATATCAAAGAATATGTGTTTCATTAATCAAACCCGTGAAAAAAAACAACAAGAGGAAATGTATTCTTCTTAAATGGAAGTGAATTTAATAGAGTGCTATTTTTTATAATACCCTGATACTATAGATTTTCCAAGTAAATGGAACATTCTAGAACAACTCTTCCAATCATGTATACAAATACCGATGTTGAAATTAAAATTAGTTGATAAAGTAAAATACTATGTTTGTAAAAATGCATTCGAATGAAACATTATTCCATTTAAATACCATGATATTATTCTAGATGATTTCAAATGAGATTCCATTAGATTAGATTAAGTCATGTAAATAAATATACTAAAAAAACTTCTAGTTTACTAGTAGTCAATTATAGAAGACCCCCAAATATTATTCATTATAGCTAATTGTCAAATAGTTACTTATATTCATAAAATTCAATCACTCTATTTAAACTAAATAGAGTTTTATATAAATTACCACATTCATTTGAAAACAATTTAAATTTTACTATAATTTTTTTTATCAATTTATAAATTCATATATGTAATTATGATAAATATGAAAAAAATAGATAATACATTAACTCAGGCATCATGTTCATTTCATATTAATTTTTATGAGTTTTGAAATTACATTACAATTTTCTTATACCTATAGCGAAACTAAATAAATATTTTATAATGATGTTTTCATTAAATGTGTTGTATATGTCACTCCTAATAAAAACCCATTTGATATAAGAATTGAAATAAACATTCATATCATGTTATATGTTAGTTTTTAATTCCATAAAGGCAATTGTTATATAAAAAAAAATATTTTAAATTTTTTTATTTTCAAGACTATAAGCATATTCAACAGAAACACTATCCATAATAAATCCATTTACAATGAATAATTTCAACCGATAAAATATAATTTGAAATATATATTACATGATTAGTCTAGAATTACAGTAATTTTTTTTTGTCTAGGAAGAGGTGTGATTTTTTCTTGATAATACCAAATTTCTTAATGTTTGTAGCATTTATCTAATTGTATTGTGTTATTCATAGTGATCATAATGTGGTTATTATGTTCATTACAAATAACCCATTTTAATCCATAAAAGGTTTTTTGGGTGGTCTATCTACTAATTCCTACACAATATTTGTAAAATCCTTTTATTTCCTGGTACAATACATTTTTTTTCGTTTTATAAAAATTGTGTTTTTGTTTTTATCATTAAAATAATTGTGGATGAGTATTAGTTGGGGGTAAAGATCCTTTTTCTAAAAATATCCGGATGATTGTGGATTTTTGTTTTTTAATTAATTGAGTCATGATATAAATGTGTCTAATATATATGTGGAATTAACAAGGATTAGGAAATTATCAGAGATGGTTTGGGTTTTTCTAGAGAATATATGTTGTAATATTTCTACTATAAATTCTCACATCATGAGTCAGTTACACAACGTGAACCTATTTCGTAGATGATTGTATGAAATGGTTCAGAGCATGAAATATTTACACATAATGAAATAGTTTCACATCCTGAATATGATGATAATTGTTATCATAAAATGGTGTGACATAATATTAAGTGTATTGAATGAAAGATACATTAAACTCCATAATTGGGGTATAATTTCATGCATTCCTAGGGTTCAATATTTTTTTATCAAAGACCCATAGAAAACATTTCATTCTCAATGCACCCTTTTCTCTCCCACCCTCGAGATACTCCATGAAAGCACTAGATGATTCCATCCATGTTAGATGTTGTAGTTTAACATTTAAAATAAGGTGAGGCCCATGGAATTAGTTTTCATATACATTAATTTATCATATATTATGTTGGTGTTATCTCCATTTAGTCACTGAATCCGGATTTTGATAATGAATTTTTTTTCCGATCTATCATTCTTTATATGGTATCATCCTCATTTGTTTATCTGTATGTGTACATATTCTGTTTTATTCACTAATAACTAGAATATGATGGATTGACTAAAAAATTTCCCTAAATTCTATTTTCAATTATGTTGGTATGTGAACTAATTCTGATTACCCAGAAACACTATGCACATTACAAAAATAATTCATTGAATCAATGTTTGATAAAAAATAATTTCTTAATCCACTAATTGGTCCCCAATATGTACATTGGAATTGATGATGTTATTTTAGATACCCATGTCATCATCTTTATATTATTTTTAAAATGAATATACATTTATATAAATTGGGGGTTCTTTATAACAATATGAATTGAGAATTTAGCATGTTGTGGCTTGAAGAATGTGAAACACAATGATATTATTTTAATTATATTTTTAAAATTAATTTAAACATTTGGAAAATTTTCATTTTTTGAAATATTTTATGTATGTTTTGTTTTATGGAGGCATCATGTTATTCAGGGTTTTTATACTACACCAATTTATTATTATTTTTACATTACTCCATGAAAATATTGTACTACATGCAACACCGACTTCTCTATGTTACACATAACAATCAGTTTCATCAATCCAATATCACATTATTATAATTCTTTATATAATATAGTTATAATACATTCATTAATCCTTGTAATATGAATTTTAAAACAACATTAAAAATATTATGTATATTATATTTATATAAATATATCAAATTATTATATTTTTTCAAAGACTTTGTATTCCTGTATATAAATTTTTTTTAATGAACTAGTTTTTATACCCGTATATAAATAATAATAAAATTTGTTTTATACACTCTATGAATTTAATTTGAAAAAACAAAATTATTTTTTTAATTCATAATGCCATAATTATATTTGGGTGAATTTGTGATAATTTTTCGAGAAATATCTTTTTCTAGTTAATAGTAAAATATAATGTATTTTGACACAACAGTTTTTCTTAATATATGTTATTAATATAGATAAAAAATAATAAAATTTTATTAAAGAAAAAATAGATCTATTATAAATCTATTTATCCAATATATGTAGTTATAATAATTTTTATATTGAATTTATATATAAAATATTAATGAAATTTTGATAATTTATCTTTAAAAGCCCACATTATCACCCTGAAAATTGGATTATCATTAATCATAATTTTATTGCTTATGTGAATTGAATTGAAAAAAATATATAAAGATTGTAATAACTATAATATAAATAATTTATTAAGATCAACTTAATTTTTTATAGAAAAATTTATTAAAAGTGAATAATATTATTATAAGATATTAAGGGAAAATTAACGTTAACATTGTACTAAACCTTAATAATAAGGGGAAAATTGACCTATACACTTGTCCAACACCCATTAGATGGACATATTTCAATTATAAAACTTATTTCATTTAGTTTTTATGGATTATTAATACATTAATAATAAAAACGTGGGTACACCAACCATATTTTAAAAAATGTCAAGTGTGTCCCTCCCTCCTTTATAATTGACCACTACCTCTCCCTATTTATCACAGCTCTCTATAAAAATTGATTCAAAAATGATCCACCCAGTTAACTCCCCCAAAAAAATCCTTTAAATATTTAATTATACCTTTTTATGAAATACAATCAATTAAACCCTTGGGTACAAACAAAATGGTGTTCCCCAAAGATGTGGTAACATCCCTCTTAATACATCGTTCCTCTATTTTCATTCTCCACAACCATAATTATTATTGTTACATGATTATATAATATCATTTTTAGCCTCAATAATGTTATAATATTTTACTATAATGTTCATATATTAACATAATTACACTTCCATCTAATGGATAATGAACTTACCATTCTGGTGTAAGACGAACTACCGCCACACAAAATGATGTTGTTTAATTTTCCCTTAACACCTATCATGGTTGGGAATTATTAAATATAATATATTATTAAATTATATATCTAATATTTATGAATTAATTATTATTATATAATAATTATACAACACATACATTCATGCCTTCAATTATTTGAAAGTATAATTCCTATGTTCGTGGATGTGTGACGTACCACCACCTCAATGTGATGTGATTTGTTCACACTTCATATAGAATGTATTAAGGATTGTATTATTTAGAATATAGTATATATATGAAATTATAATTATACTATAATGAGATTATATATTTATATACATCATATTATTTTGGTTATTTCATTCAATATGACAATAAAGAAAGAAGTGTTCATGCTTACAGATGGTTGACCGTCTCCATAAATGATGTATTTGATTTATATTTTAATATTTTATAGATTTTTATAAATAAATGTATAATTATTATAAAATATATTTTCATAATATATTTCATTCTGGATATCATGATAAATTAATGAGGAGAAAAATAGAAAAAACATGAAAAATATTAATAATAAAGCGGTTATTACCCGAAACACAACATTAACATGGAAAAGTAAATAATAGGGTAATAAAATGTCACAATATAATAATAAAATGTATTATATTATTGAAAATTATTATATATTTGATTAGACTTTATATTTTAATTATTATATATTTTATTTTAATGTGTACAATGAATTTAAAGACATAAGTTAAGGAAATTTCATCTCACTTTTAATTTCCATGAGATACATTCCTTATTCAACATTTTTTTCTTTTGTGTGGTGTATATAGTTCCCTTTAATGAATTATATTAGTAATATTGAAGTTTTTTTATTTAAAAATTTTAGGATCAAAATTTAATGTGGTTTTACTATTTAATTGTTAACAAACCAGTATTGTATATTTATCTCAATTTGACATTAATGAGACATATGTTTTCATATAAAAATATAATACTTTTTATGTAGTATATTCTTTAATTTAACTTATTTTATAATGAATATTAATATTTTCATGATATTTTTTTCAACACAATATTTAAATTTTTTAGATGGATATTACGGTTCAATGATACAACATGGTTAGAAATTATTGCAACAAACTCACCATTTTCATATATAATTTATGATTATTCTTCCATAGACAAGATATCATGTTTTCTATATCAATAAAACTTGTGAATTTTATTATACTATTATTATTCTTTAATTAATCACGTATTATTACTATTTTCTGCACTTTTTTACATACTAAAATTAAGAACATGTTTCTAGGAATATCTCACTTTATCTCTATCTTATGTAAAAAATATGAGTTTCTTCAAAACATTGTTTAACTAAAAAATTTTAAAACTGTTTTAATATTACAATATGATATCAAAATTAAATATTTACCCATGATTTACATTTTTAAAACTAATGTTTATAAAAAAATCGATAATTTTTTTGTTTTCCAATCGATGAACTTTCCAAACCTATATACAACACAAAATGAATATTCAGCTTTTATAGATTTATCTTCCAGGTTGATTGTTTTTCCTTTAAAACAACCATTTAATTATTAAATGATTTTATATTTTTGAAAAACTTATTTCCTAATATTTTGAGGATTCATTTTTTAAATTTTATTTTCAATGAAATATTTAAAAAATTATTAATTATTAAAATTGATTTTCTAAGCATCCTTTATTGGAATTGAAAATGTTAATTTCAATGAAAATTATTTCAATGTTTTCAATTATTTTTTATAAATCTTTAATTCTAATTCCATAGAAAATGTTTTAAATATTGATATATTCGATTTCAATATTGTTTTCATAATGTTATCCCAAATGTTTTTAATCCTCCATTATATGTTCTCAAATCTATTATCATGGATTTTTTTAAACGTTGTTAACAAAAATTAATATATTTTCCCAAAAAATGGGTTTTCAAATGATTTCAATATTCCATTATAAGATTTCATTATTATATATAAACAAAATACTTTTCCAAAGGCTATATATTTTTTAAAAAAATTCAATGATGAAATGATAATTTATTCATGAAATTTTTTAAAAAAAACATTCCAAATAATTCCCCTTATAAGATAAAATATATTTATGTTACTCATTAATTTAGGAAGAAATGATCCAAATGTTCCATTTGTATTTATTTTTTATTTGTTTTTGTTTTTATAGAAGGATCATTACGAAAAAAATCAATCTTTTATGGGTTATATGTTTTTTAATTATGTATCCCTTCAATAGGGTATATGAATATAGAAACCATTTCTTTTCTTTAGTTCAACATTGTTGAAATTATTATGAAACTATCTCTATCCCACAGGTTACATGTTAATGAATCCAATTTCATTAAATGGGCCATGATATGAATTTTAATGATATAATATAAAATTTTTGTATGATTTCAATTTTATTTTTGTGGGACCTATTACACCTCCAATTAATTTTATAATCATATATATATAATGAGATAGAAAATGATAGAATGGGGTGTGAACTATATATAGAAAAGGACATTTTCAATTAATATGGTTTTATGAGTGATCCTAGACTAATAATATATACATGGTAGTGAACATTGACAATTAATATTGTAATTGCATTGAATTATAGAAACCCAAATGGTATGGGGAGTGAACCCATACTAATAATATTTCCATCAAATTAATTTCTCAACTAAAATATAAATAATTTAATTTTATTATGTGTTTCTCACATATTCTATTTCTTATTACTATGTTATGGTCTCAAAGATTATTCACTTTATTCATATAAAATTTATTCCTTATGAATTTAAAATATTTATTCCATTACTCAGGATTATGATCATTGATATGCAGTGTATAATTTTGTAATAATAATTACAACCTTCTCATACACATATCCTTATAATTAAGAATAAATTTATTTATTGTTTACCCTTGTTGATAATATTTCCACACCCCTTTTTATGTTTCCATCCCCAGGTTATAATGATATGTATTATATATGATGTTCATAATAATGGTAATAGTCAGGAAGAACCTGGTGGGAGAAAATGTAGGTCACTTTTGTAATATTGTTTGTGTTTCCTTGATTCCAAAGTAACTAAACAAATAAAGTCATTGTTTGTATATTTTTTTATTGATAAATGCTATAAATACCCTTCTTTTTCCATTACAATATTATTTCATCATTTGTTTGAAAAAACATAATAGCATTAAATGAACAATATTTAAAGTATTAGTGTCTTGAGAAAAATAGGACCATAGGTAACATTTAGAACATAATTAATAAAAATTTAGTTATTTTCTTATTCTCTATATTCTGATTTTCTATTGAGTTCCCTTTATTATGAATAGTCATCTGAGGGTATACATCACAAAGGACTGAGGTGAAATACAAATAAGTGGATAGATAAGATCATAAATCAATATATCATGGGGTGAGTAAAATAATAAAATAATCATCATAATCATGAGAGGAAGCATTATTTGAATTCATGGAATATGGAAATATTGAAAAATGAAACATCATGTCTTAGTGGTCAACTACCACAAATAGTTGTGAAAAAAATATAGCATTACATTAATAAATATTTCACATTAACTCATGTTATTCATCTGTTTAACCAATGCATTGGAGATCTGTATAATTCTAGAACACTCGTCTCATCTTAACATCAATATTGTGCTATATAATTCTTGGCTAACACATCTTGTCATAACATTTACAATATCATGCATGCCACATAGAACATATTCAAAATATGAACATTAAATTTTCCATGTAAAGGTAATGTTTCCATTTCATATATAATTCATTCATTAACATTGGATTCATAAATTAAATACGGAAAAAATTCTTGACATAGTACTATTGACCTTTAGTAATGAACCGAAAATCATTGAGGTGTAAATATGGGCTATTTATTTGAAAAATTAGTTCTTTTAGAAAATATTATATTTTTAGTAATGTAAAATAATAAAATTTATATCCCAAAATAGGTATGAAAGTGATGGATAAATTATTTTTATGTCATATTCATATTGAAAATGGGGTTGAATGAGTGAAAACACAAAAAAAAAGAGCTGGGATTGAGAGTTCCCCTTATATTATGTCTGAATGATTTCATCACGTTAATGTTACAGATAGTAACATCAAATTCATTAATTATAAAATAAAAAAATTATACATTAATTTTATTCATTATGGTTTTATTATGTTCATTTATAGGTCATTGGATGAGTTATAGATCTTAAAGTCAATGATCATGTGTTTTTTCTTCATAGTTTTCATGAACAGTTCACTTATATTAATGAATATGTGTTTTTATAGAATGTGGATAAACAACCATAACAGTTATTATATATTATTATTTAAATTAATGAGGTGATAATGTTGTCATATTAAATTTTATTTAATTCCATGAGGATTAATCATTAGATGAAATTATAAAAATGACTGATTAATGTTTATTTTGGCAGTTCTTTGATAACAAAGAACACATTTTGTTTAATCATTTAGTGTCATGTAAATTTCTTAGTTCCAAAACATAAATATGATATTAAGATAAAAATTAATATGTATTTTTATCCAATAAATGGTTTTACCATCATCACTGAACATGTTAGAGGAAAATGATTGTACATCACCAATGATGTCATTAAATTGATAAATCATAGATGATGATTTCATCATTAAAATAAAAGTGATCAAGGGATGATTTTTTTGATGGAACATACCATATCATAGTTTAAATATAGTATATGTAATTCAATATATTTTATCATTCCCTTTTTTTTTCAAAGAATTGTGGTTTGGAAAAGAAAGGGAAAAGATATTTAAGGAAATTAAAAGAGAAACGTTGAACAATATACCTCTTAAATATATCCTCCTTGAGAAAAATATTTTGGAAGGGGTTTTCATCATTTTAAAAGACCAATATCACATGGATGTGTGGAAGGGACTAGGTAAGAGGATTGTGTAGATATTTTATAAGTATTAAAACATTAGAGGTGTGAGGAAAAGTGGGTGGAAGGGTGGGATTTATATTGTAGGGGAGGAGGGTTTTCGTAATATTTTAATCATTAAATAAATAATTTCCCTCAAGACAGTAAATATTAACAATTACATGAATAAATACAATAACATGAGCTTGTTAGATCACAGTAATGGTTCTTAAATCCTTATAACCTCATCTATGACTATATAATTAATCTATTTAACTTATTTAGTAAGTTATCTGATTGGACTAATCACCAAAAAATCATGTATTTTATAAAAATCCCACAAAATCACCCTAAAGATTTTATTATATGCACAATCCATAAATTAACTCCATTTATTATTAAAAAATAAATATAAGTATTTTATTTTTTAATTGAAATCATAATTTACATGAATAATACTAATTTTTAAATAAATTTTATTTTATAATAATTTGATAAATTAATTAATGTATCATAATGTTATATGATTATAATGAGGAAAAAAATTAATTTATGATCATATTTTATAAACATAAATTATAGATTAAATTGTTACATTAATCATAATATTGTATTTAAATATTCCTAGAATATAAAAATACGCACCATTAATTAATAATTTATAAAATAATTAATTAATAATTATATGATATAATTACATAATATAAACATTTTTAAGATTCATACAAATTGTTTTTATATTCATAGGTGAGGTAACTATTTATTTAGTTTGTTTAATATTCATACGTTTTATATTATTATTCATAAGGAAATGTAACTATTTCATCATTATAGGTTCCATAACATCTAGAAAAATGACTTCTATTATTAATTCATCTATTATAAATCTCTTGACATGGTATCTAAGTGATTTTATGTTCATTATACTATAATTAATTACCATTATGATGCATAATTTTCATTGATAGTAGTTTTGGTCATTACATTATTCCCCCATTTTGAAATTTCACCTTCGAAAATTCATTTTACATAAACTCGTGAGGGTAATACAATTTCATCCTGTATTATATTTCCCATGTAGAATCTTCATACATATGGTTCCTCTAAAACACATTGATAAGGTGGGTTGTATTATTTCATAGCACCATATCTCTCTGGTCCAAAATCATTATGAATTTCTCCTCAAAAGAGAGATCATATTATTGTTCTACCACCTACATGTTCAATACATTTGAGGGATATGATATATACTTTTCCATGAGTGATATGTGAATAAATCACTAACTTGATCCATATATGGAGGTAGGGAAAGATGATTAGTAACATATCATATACGTTCAAGGATCTCAAATGTTCCAATAAACTTTTATCTTATATTCTATTTATTTCCAAAACTCATGACTCTTTTACATAGTGATATGAGATTGAAGATTATATCTCCAAAATTGGACTTCAAGGCCCTTCAATGGTTGTTTTCATACCTATTATTCAGACTATGAGAATCTTTGATCTTATTCTAGATGTCATCAACCTTCTCTATCATCCCTTGTACATGATCATGTTTGAGTTGCTTCCATTCACCAACATCAACCAAAAATGTTAGAGTTATACATCTATTTCCATATAGGGATTCTTATGGAGGTATATGAGTAATTTAGTGGATGATATTGTTTTATGATAACTCAATTAGTGTGTGATTCTAATCCCATCAACCATTAAATTATAAAGAGCATGCTCTTAGAATACCTTCGACTGTCTGAATAGTCCTTTCAGATTGGACACCAATTTTTTAGTTATAAGCCTTTATAAAATTTAATTCATTACTCAAAGCATGTTTAAGACTCCTCAAATGTTTAAACGTCATCCTGAGATCACGATCAAAGACATTCAAGAGTGTAACTCTTGGATATCCAATTATATCCATCACATACACCATCACATGTTTTTCAAGTGAGTGATCTTGTCAAATAGAGACAAAGTGTGATGTCTTGTTGAGTCTATCAACCAGAACATATATCACATTATTTCCCATGGAAATATTCAGGACACCCCTAAAAACTCCATTGTAAAATTCTCCCATCTCCACATCGCTATAGTAAATCGTCACATCACCAATTTCAATATATTTCTATCTACATAAACTTGATGAAATATCATGCATATTGAGATAAAATCATAAATCTCCATCTTCATGTTGTCCAACAAGAAGTGTCCATAGAGGTCACGGTACATATTTGTATTCTTAGATGGATAGAAATAGCTCAGATATGTGTATTTTTCAAAAAAAAACATTCTTTATCTCGGGTGATGATGGCATACATAGACTTTTACCAAACCAAATTACAACATCATCATCGATATGGATCTCCTACACATTCCCTTCCATTACTTAATTACCCTTTTGGTGTATCATGAGATTACCCCAATATGTCTCTTTAATCATTTCTTGGATAGATGGTTGTGAAATAATTTGGGAAAGGTAGACTGTATTCCATGCCCTTAGGATTTCCAAATCCATCCTTCCAATATCCATAATGTTAGGGTCTTTCCTAATCTGTATCATGGAATGAGTAATACATTCTCTTCTACTTAGAGAATCATGTACCTTGTTCACAATATAAATAGATAGTGAATAGATCTGTAATAATATTGGATTAGCTCAATTTGTAACACACCCAATATTTTATGTGATAGATTCTTCTTAATTTCATTAACAAATTATGTATTAAACTTCTAAAATATAATAATGTGGTATACATAACATTTTTTTATCCTTTAGTATATGAAACATTATACAGGTCTTGTGATACACATAATTTCAATTTAATTTGATTGAATTATTTTCATGCATCATTGAGTATTTTTTTTCAATGTATAAATTATATTTTTTTGTATTATGTAATACGCAACACCAATTTAATATTTAACTAAATGCAACACTGACTTGGAATTAATTACACGTAAGACTGACCATCCTCGATTGCTTGCATTGTATAGAATAGCTAGTTTCACTAAGAAGTGATATATTGTTAAAAAATTATATAAAATGGATATTATGAAGAGTATTAACATTATTTTCAATTTCATATAACATTAAAATCCATCTTATGTATTTTCTAGAACATTTTATATGAAAAATTTTATTTTTTCAGATATAATTTTTTTAAAAGTAGTTCTATAACCTATTAGTTCAACACCAATTTAAAATCAAGTTTTTAACAATATTTAATATTATATTTGATAAAATAGAAATATTCATTGTATCTTGTCCATATAAAATTTTCATTCTTGAAAATTTAGTTTTTTATGATGACAGTCATATTTTGATGATTAGTAAAAAAATTACATTTTAATTCAAATTTTCATTTTCCTCTAATTTATTTATGTTGTTATATTATCTTATTAATTGATTTTAAAGTGTAATTGGATTTTATTTTTATAATTTAATCCAATATTGGTTATTAGGTGTAATTTCAAATTTAAATTCGATATAAACATCTGTCAATATTTTGATAGTTTTTTCTGTTAAAAAACCTACATTCTAGTATTGAAACCAAGAATTAATATTAAATTAATTTCTATTAATTATGTTTTTTATTGAGAAAAATAGATTCTATATTTGACATTATATGTTTCAAATTGTGTAAATAGTATTCATTTATATTTGGATATTATGAATAGTAACTAAGGTAATTTTTTTCCCATAGTTAATGGTAAATCAGGTAAATTATGGTGACAAACAATATTATAATTATAATAAAATTAATCTAGAACCATCAAAATTCCTATTTCATGAATTAAATTCTACCAATATCACCTATTGGATAGAATTGATTCATTTAATGGGATTTTCCTTGAATGAGATTAAATTATAAATAAAATAAATGAAAGTGACATCATGTCACTCTCTTATATCTTATATTTATAATAAAAGTAATATATTGATAATCTTCTTAAAAAATTAACATAAATAGAATCCATAAATATAATGAAACTATATAAATCAGGTGAATTTATTTAAAATTTCTAGAGACTGAATAATTACCACTAATTTGGAAACAATATTGTTGTAGAAATTAATTTATTGATAGAAATATCAAATAAATGGTATTAAAAATATTAAAATAAATTACATATGAACTAATTAATGATAAACACGAATTTTCATGGTGAATGTGAAATTTTAGGTGTGTATTAAATATTTTGGTTAAAATTTATCTTATGTGGGGAATTTATTTAATGTCAAATAAATGAATAGTGTCAAAATTGGCAGTATTGATATTTTATAAAAATAACATATTATTAACTAATTTAAAAAAAATTAAATAAATAATATTATATGGTGGAAAATTCCATAATTTATCCAATTATGGATAATTGAAAATAGATAAGAAAATATTTATGAACATTTTATATTTAGAATATTATTACAACAAATAAAATTAAATAGATTAAATATGGATAATTCAAAATAATAAGGTCTAAAATGAAATGAAATCATGTATCAATTTTGTTGGTTGAGATTATTTAGACCCATTCTCATATTATAATCTAAATAAATTATTTGTGGCCATTATTAACCAAAAACCAATTTATAATAAATTAATATTTAAAAACATTCCTCAAGTGCCCCACCCCCATCTTATAAAAGGCCACCACCTCTAGTCAAATACTCACACATTTAAAGAACTTTGGATCGTCCAAAATCTACCTAAGTAAAATTCCAAAATAAATCCCTTCTTTATGAGTCAACACAATGAGAATATATCAATCATAGGGAGTCCAATTTTCCAAATTCAATGGAGATACATGGAAAAAGAGGTAATTGTTTAATCACCTCTTTCACAATTCTTTTCATCATCTACTTCCTCTTCATAGGTTGATTCAATAATAAATTAATAAATACAGTATATTAAACATTTTAAGATGTTATCACACTTATGATATTAAATTATACCTCCTATTATCTATCCTACGAATAATAATATCATTGTTCGTGCGAACATACAACATACCGTCTCCACGCTGTGGTGTAATTTGTTATTCAAAAATATATAAATTAGATTGGTATAATGATGAGTATAATGGATTTTAATAATGATTATAATATGATAATTATTCATTATAATTAATTTACCATCCAATTCCATACAATTTAACCATTATTTGAATGATACTTTCAATCGTACGTACTTACAACCTGCCGTCTCCACGTCATGATGAGATTTATTCTCCACGATAACAATTAAAGAATGATTATAATGTATATATAATAAATAATAAATAAATTTTTGAAATAATAATTCTATTATATTTATGTATATATGGTTTTCATTTTATTTAATCTTTCAAATTCAATGAGGAAACAGAAACAACATTCATCCATACATACAATCTTCTGTCTCCATGAACGATGTATTCCATTTCATTTACCTATCTATTATATATATTTCTACATTGAAAATTTGTTATTTGTAAATCATGAATTACATTTTTGAAGTAATTAAATTTTTATATACGTAATATGATCATGAATAAAAAATCAAAACACGTACGATAAATAAAATGAATGTTAACCAAAACATTGCTCTTACAATTGAATTGTAAAATTAAAGAGTAATATAAAGAAATAAGTGATTCTTATATGATATCATAAACATTTTTATTCTTCTATTTGAAATTAATAATTTTTTAAACCCACTATAATGTAGATTCTAATATATATGATTCATATCAGACCTAATGTAATGGATAATTTTTCCATCTCATTATTTTTTGAGATTATTTATTGCTAAGTATTTATTGGGGTATATTTATCATCCACATCCATATTTCCAAAATTTATAATATTATTTCTATTAATATTAGAATTTTATTTTTATTTTTTCCTATTGGTGATTTTTTATTAAATCGTATGGTTGGAATATTTCATTCTTTTTCCAAACAACATAATTTTTCTATTTTTCGAAAAGAGTTCGACAAGGATGTTTATTATCATATATGGAATGAAAGATATTTTTTTCTTTACAAACAGTTATTTCCATGAATCAGTATCTTCATGATTTCACCTTAATTTTCCACTGAATTATTTTCTTTTAAAATATTGAGTCGTTTTGAGAAAATAAAATTCTTTTTATGAAGATAAGATATTTTCCCCAAGAATTATGTTCAAGAGTTTTATGAAAAAAAAATTCCATCTATGATGAAAATCATTAAATAGGGCTCTGTTTAAATACCTTTTATTAATAAGATTTTATTTTTTTAAGGACAGAATTATTTTTATGAAATCCAGTTATTTAATATGAAATATTTTATAATGGAATGTTGTTCAAGAAACCCATTTTATTTCATGCCTTATGCTATGATAAATGATTTATATTTTTATGGTACATGTAATCATGAATTCATTAAGATATGGGTGTGTACTATATCTCCCTCAAAATTTTTTGGTTAAAGACTTATAACTGATGAGAAATACATGACTAAAACTGAAATTAAATTTGGTTTAGTAATACAGGGCACAAACAACAAGAAAATCTGGTTCAGTAATACTTGGCTCGAATGACAAGTAAAAATAGTTCAGAAATGGAATTTTTTCTCCATTATGGTCTTGGAAGTAATGACATGGATACTATAGAAATAATATTATGTGCCTATTTTTTTCCTTAATTCCTTTTTTATTTTGATTCTATTTTTTCATTGTTAATGTTCCATTATGATCTATACTGTACATACTCCCCTAATTTGTTTCATAACTCAATATTTTTACATTAAAACAATATGTTCATGTTTTTACATTCTTATGTTTATGTTTCGTTTTATTTTCTCCTTGTTTACCATTACATAGAATTTTATCTCACCTATTTTATGTTTTCTTTTCCATTGTATATAAAGGAATTTTCTTTGTTGTAAATCAAAAGGGGATGATCATTATGGGAGATGTTGAAGATCATTCACAAATTTAGAAGAATATATTCTATGTTTCCAATGACAATATAGAATAATATATTTGGTCTATAAAATTTGTAATGAATATTGTATTCTGTAGAATAAATGTAATGTCAATGTACATAATCATTGGGTCGGTAGGGTTTATACGAGAGCAACAGATTTTTCAACCATTAGAAACAATGATACAAAGACATTAGTGAGATCCCTTGATATATTTCTAAGGCATGTATGGATATGTTTCTAAGGGTATGTATAACTATTGGATGTAACCCGATAATTATGGTAATGATCATGAGTAACATAGTATTAGTTCTATGATGTTAGAGAATAAACGTACTCCTCCTTGATTATGATTTTTTAGTAGTATGATTGTTTCCTATCATACTTTTCTTTTTGAGTTTTATAGAATAGATGGACCTCGAAGTAACCATGTTAATGATAAATTCATTGGTAAATACAATTATTCTCATCCTGAAGGAAATTTTTTTTCTAGATGGAATGAATAATATTATTTCTATACTTAAACAAGATATGATTCACTCAGTACTTCCAAATTAGTAGAGAATAGAAAAACATTTTGTTGAGTTCTTCATGTCGAAACTTCCAACTTCTTTCATTGGGTATTCCAATCCACTTGTTGATGAACAATGGATCAGTACCATTGAAAATATATTTTCTACCATTCACTCTTCAAAAAATGAAAAATATATTTTTTTTATTGTTTAGAAGGTGATTTATACCAGTGGTGATATGTAATCAGGATTACAGGGAAGTCTGATGAAATAGAATCCACGGAAGGGGACAATTTCTAGATCTTAATTTTCAATAAGTACTTCCCTTGTATTCTTTGAACAATGATGGAAAATGAGTTCCAGAATATTCATAAAATGAATGATGAATCTTTTTGTTATTACATGGAAAATTATTCAAGACTTTCAAGGTAAGAATCTGGTTTTATTGTCAATCCTAAAAGTAAAGTTGATCAATTATTAAATGGATTAGAACCATATATTCCAAGGGTAATATTTATAAGAGAATTTATTAAAATGAATATATTTTGTGGTGTTTTATCAAGGTATAAATGGATTTTGTTCTTACATATCAATCTCATGGTTTTGACAAGAAACAAATAATTGAGTTTAAGGAAAATCTCATAGCAAAGGTAAAAACAATATGAATGATTCCATGTGGTCAATTTGTGGAAGTAATCATGTTGGAGATTGATATAAAGGACAAGAAAATGTTATATGTGTTGAAAAGAAGGTCATTGAGAAGATGAGTTCTGATGTAATTGGAAATAGGATTCTAATGATGTTAATAGGGAAAATAAAACTGAGGATGCACCACCTACACTCTAATGCTACAACTGAAAAGAAATGTTTCATTACACTAAATAATGCCCAAATCCATGGGTTAATGATGATGATCGATGTTAGAAACCTCTAATTTCAAAATATATTGGCAACTCATATGTGGTCATTATTGGCGATGTTGAGTGTGACAATGAAGTTGTGGATTGAGTAAGTGTTTATATAATGGGAATCCCATATATTGGCATTGAATATCATTTATAGTATTAAATATTGTTGGAATACCTATGTTTTAGTACATTGTGGTTCTCTATAATTATATTTTACCAGTAACCATTAATAGTGATTGAAATATTTTTGGAAAGAACCTAATATGTTCATCATGAAGGGAGAAGGTGATAATTGGATATTTGATAGTATTAATGAGCTCATGGATGATATAAGGAGAAATTATATCATGGTTTTTGTATATATAATTATTTGTTATTTTTGGTGTCTGGAAAGAGTTAATTATTACAGAATGCATCTTTTCACTATGGTTCTATGATAATTCATGTTTTTACATCTTTCAAGATAATATGTGATTATGGTATTCACATTCATGGAATTTCTTAAAAATAAAATACCGATTGAGATATGGGAGATAAATATTTTTTCAAATTAGTAATCATATTTCTAATGTTTTAAATTTTTAGTTTTTGAAAGGATTTTATTTTTAACCATTTATGGATAGTATGAATTATATTCATTTTTATGTTTGATAGATTAATGTATAATCTCACTATAGGTACACTTATGAATATTTTATTACATTTGTGAATCGTTCTCTTATGATAGATGGAATGAACTATTATTGTATCGCATGATCTCCTAACACTTCAAGAAAGAGAAATTCAACATCATTACATTCTATAATAGATGATTTGTAAACTGTTAATGGCACGAACAACTGTGAGATTGTACCAAAATCAAGTATATATTTATTCTAATGATAATGTTTTACACATTAGCGAAGAAATCATGAATACCAAAAAATTTACCACAGTACCTCATTATTTTTTTTAATCAAATGGTCTTCTAAATCATCTTCGATTTATGGCTTTCTTGTTTTTATCTTTCTCCAAATCTTTTTATCTATCATTATCCATCAGAACACGATGGTTATATTTTTTTCATCCATATCCTTGTTTTCAATTACCAACTATTATATTCTTTGTGGAAACCCAATTATGAGTTACTTTAGGTTACCATTAAGTTTCTACAATTATTTTTTAAAATAATTTTAATCTATTCTTTTTTAGTATGTTGGATTCTATGAAAAAAACATCCATGTAATAAACATTTTATAACCCCAATTAATTTTGAGGGAGAAATTAATTTTCAGAGGGGGTATAATGTAACATTGAATGATTTTATTATATATATTCTTTTTAATTTCTTTTACGTCTTTTGTTTTATACTACGCAATGAATATCATGATCTATATAGAATATCATATTGGCTTGTAGTATATAAAACACTATATATGGCTTGTGTTACACACAATTTCATGTTTGTTTAATTGAATTCATTTCACAGAGCACTGAGTATAGATTTTTATCATATAAAAGAAATATGTTTTTATTATGTTGATCGAAACAATAATGTAAGAATTCACTAAATTCCACATTGATTTCGATTGCATTGCATGCAAGAAAAACCTTATACCATATCTTGTGTTGCACACAATACAAAATTTCTCTAAGACACAATATATTATTAAAATACTATATAAAGTATAATTTATTAATAGTATTAACTTCATTTTAATTTTTAAATAATATTAACATTCATCTTATGTATTTTATAGAACATTATATAAGAAAAAAATATTTGGATAAAAAACTTATTTTGTAAAAAAAATTAGTTTCCCACCTTTTTATGGCGCACAAATATTAAATCGAGTTTTTAATTCTTTTTTATATTTTATTTGACAAAATTACATCTTATTTGGAAGCGTAACATCAAAATTAAACTAGTTTGAATTTTTTTTTCTAATGAAAATAATATTTTGATGAATAGGGAAACATATTTCATTTTAATTTATAACTGCATTCTCCTCTAAATTTTTTATATAGTTAGGTTATATTTTACATTTGTTTTAAAGTGTAGTGGGATTATAATTTTATCATTTAATCAAATTTTGGTCATTTGAAATAACTTAACATTGAAATTCTATATAAATAAATGATAATCATTTTATAGTTTATACGATTTAAAACCCTGCTTTCTTGTTTTGACAACGGAAAATAATTTTATACTAAATTCTGCCAATATTGTTTTTTCAATTAATAAAAATGGATTACATATTTTATTAATTATTTTATAAATTTTTTATATAGGTACATTTTGTTTTGGGAAATTATTAATAGTAAATACAATATTATGTATTTTCCACATTTGAAGGTAAACTAGGTATATTATGGTAAAAGACAATTTGAGAAGGATAATAAAATTACCCTAAAACCTTCCAAAATATTAATGGATGAATTAATGTCAACCAATATTACCTAAGGGTTGGAATTTTTTCATTTAATGGAATGTTTTCAATGAATGTGGTTTAATTATTATTAAAATAAATAATGTTTCAACATGTCACTCTCTTATATCTTATAAGTTTAATAATTTTAATGCAATGATAAACATCGTAAAAATTATATCATAAATAGTATAAATAAATATAATGAAAATATATAAATCATTTTAATTTATTTATATTTGTAGACAACAAATTCAAACCATTAATGATGACACAGTAGTGATGTAGAAATTATTTTATTGATAGAAATATAATTTAAACGGCCAAAAATTTTTGTAATAAATAATGTATGAACTAATTAATGTGATCAAAGAATTTTATATTTGAATATGATATGTAATTAGTTAGTTAAATATATTTTTTAGAATTTATCTTCTCTGTAAATTTCTTTAATGGAAAATAAATGAATAGTGTCAAAACTGACAGTATTGATATTTTATAAAAATAACATATTATTTAATTCTTTAATAATCATATAATTTATTAAAAAATAATCAAACTAAAATTATATGGTAAAAAATTTCATAAATTATCCAATTATCAATAATTTAAACCCATTATTAAATTTTTTTATTAATATTTAATATTTAGAATATTTTTACCTCAAATAATTTTGATTGATTAAATAGTTATAAATGAAAATGATAAGGTTTAAAAAAAATAAAAACATGAATTAATTTTATAGTTTGTGAGGATTTGGATCCATTAACATTATATCATAAATATAAATTATTTTGGGACCATTACAATACAATATTAAATTTATAATAAATTATTATTTCAAGACATTCTTAATGTGCCCCACCTCCCTCTTATCAAATGAAACCACCTCTACCCACTTACTCAAAGATTTAAAGACCCTTGGATCATCAAAAAATCATTTAAAATAAGATCAAAATATCCCTATGTTTTTTCTAGAGGCCACACTGTGGGCATAATGCCATCATAGTGAATATTTTCACCAAATAAAAAGGCGATACCAGAAAAAGTGGTAATTGTTTTATCACAACATTCAAAATTCATTTCTTCTTCTACATCAGAATATTATGATGTTTCCTTAATAAATTAATAACTCTAGTATCTTCTATATAATGATATTTTATTATAATTATGGTACAACCATATTCATCCTTGTTTTCTCCCCATGAATAACAATATCACCATGCGTTCATATATACAGCTTACCGTCTCAATTTTGTGATATAATTTTTTATTCAACAATACATAAATTGGAAGGGTATAATGATGTGTATAAGGGATTTAAATAATAAATATAACATTATAATGAATACACCATCCAATTTTATTACCATTTAACCATTAAGTGAATGATATCATCGCTCGTGCATACGTACGACCTACCCTCCCCATGAAGAGATGAGATTAATTCTCCACGTTAACCATTAAAGAATTATTGAAAAGAATATATAATAAATAATCATTAAATATATGACATAATAATAATAGATTTGTATTTATATGTCTATCATTTACTTGCATCCATTCATTTCAATAATTAAACGGAAACAACGTTCATGTGTATGTACGACTAACCATCTCCATGAACGATTTATTCCATTTCATTTATTAATCTATTATATATATTTATATACTGAATATTTATGATATATAAATCATTATATAAATTCTGGATGTAACTAAATCACAATATAGGTAATAATATCATGAATCACAAGTCATTAAACATAAGATTCAAAACGATTATTACCCAAATAGTTTTTTACAAGGAATTGATATATGGGCGGCTAATATATTGTCATAAGTGAATCATATATTTTATTATAAATATTATTATGGTTCTATTACAAGTTATTAATATTATTAAACCAATTATACAGGAGTTTTAGACACTTATTAAGCTTATCAGACTTAACTTAAGGGATAATTTTGTAATGTCATTATTTTTTGAGATTGTTTATCTATAAGTATTTACTGGGTTATATATATCAACAACATCCATGTTTCCAAAATTTAAAATATAATTTAAATTCATATTCTATTATATAAATTCAATTTTACCCATTTTTGATATTTTATTTAATTGCATGCAAGGAATATTTCATTCATTTTATATACGAGGTACCTTTTAACTTTTTAGAAAATTGTACGGGAAGAATGTTTGTTAAAATATACCACATGAATAGATATTTATGTCTTTATAACACTTTATTTCAATGATTAATTCTATACATGAATTGATAAATTCATTCTTTTAAAATTGTGCATAATTTTGAGAAAAGAAAATTTTATTGAATAAGAAATTGAAATTTTCACAAGAATTAAGTTCAAGTGTTTGATTAAATTTTCATTCCATATAAGATGACGATTTTAAATATGGTTTTTTTTCTATCCCTATTATTAATATTATTCAATTGTGTTAATGATGTAAATGTATTTATTAAATCCATTTATTTTTTATGTATTATGTTATGATGGAATGATTCCTATGAAACCAATATTATTTCATGGGTTATGATATGATAAATGATTTATGTTATTGTGTACCATGTATGGATGATTTCATTATGAGATGGATGTGACCTATATCTACCTATAATGTGTTGGGTAAATATTTATATAATATGATATTGTAATAACTTGAATGACAATTAAATAAGGTTCATTAATATAAGGATGGAACGACAAGTAAGTCTGGATTAGTAATACATGAATTGAATGACAATTAATCCCAGTTCATTAAGGAACTTTTTTTCAATTATGGACTTGGAAGAAATGCCGTGGATACTATAGAAATCATATTATGTTCTTATTTGTTTTCCACAATTCCATTCTTTATTCCAATTATTTTTATCATGGTTAATGTTAATTTTTGATCTACTCCAAACGTACTATTAAGATTTATTTCATAACTAAATATTTTGATATTTAAACATTATATTCATGTTTTTACATTCATATGTTTATCGTTTGTTTAATATTATCCTTGTTTAACCATACTGAGAATTTGAGCTCTCCCATGTTATGTTTTTCTTTCCCCATGTTATAATGAATGGTTTTAGATGGAAAAATGGAGAAGATCTTTATTGTTGATAATGTTGATCATTGAACTAGTTAGAAAATCATGTTCCCTGTTGACAAATACATTACACTAATATGGTAATTGGGAATACGTTTTTTAATGTATTATATATTCTGAAAAGAAATGTAATATCCATGTACGCCATGCTTGGTTCATTAAATAACCATATCCACTGACTCATATTGAGTTTCCTTTTGTGTGTATAAATACATTAGGGTTTTTTTATCATTATATATGTCAAAAATCTCACCATATAGGTAGTTCCATAATATTTTCAATGAAAATGTCAGGGATGCAAGCTCTATATCACAAGTTAGGATGTTTTACTCATGGATCATCAATTTTTATGAGGCATTGGCTATCAAATTATAATTTTTCACGAATAAAATAACAGATCATCTCTTGTAATAATAACTATATAGAAAAAAACAATATCCACTCTTCAGTAATTTGTGTACTAGTGAAGTAATCACCCTCTTCATTAACTCCTTAAGTAATTCCTCATTTTATTCTGTCCAATAATACATTACACCTTTTCATGTTAACATACTTAGTGGTCAAGAAAATAATGTGAAATTTCTCACAAAACATCTTTAGTAACAAAATAACCCAAAAAAACTACATATTTCTATTCCACTAGAGGGTTTGTGACATTCCATGTTTTTATTTTTTAAAGGACTGCATAAATTCCCTCATTTCTGATCACATGTTGCATGTATTTGAATTTCTGCATCTAAAAGTCAATGTTGTAGAACAATGTGTACAAATTCTCCTTCTGTAAAGCCACCAACACAAGACTTAAATGTTCATAATGTTTCACCATTCTCTTGGATTATATGATATTATCATTGATAAACACTACTGAACATGTTTTTCAACGTATCTTTCAAATAATATATTCATCAAATCCATAAAATTTTATGGGGGGATTAGTAAGCACTAAGGGAATAAAAAAATAGTAGTTCCCATACTTTGTATGGAAGGTAGTATTTTGAATATCATTTTTATTAACCATTAACTTATGATATCCAAAATTAATATCTACCATCATGAAGTCTTATACTCCTCGTAACTAATCGATTATGTATCATATCCTTAGAAAAGGATATATTATCTTTATAGTGATCTTGTTGAGTTCCCAATAATCAATACACATGAACATTGATCCATCATTCATCAAAAAGAGAACTGGCACCCCCGAGGTAACTCAATCAAGAATATGAACCTATTATAAAAATTCACTTTCATTGGATTCATTAACTCCTCCAATTTGATTGGATCCATCCTATAGGGACTCATTGATAAAGGAGTAGCTCCGAGTATGAGTTCTATTGATAAATCCAACTAATTATATGGAAATTTCAGGGAAACTCATCAGGAAATGTGACACCACATTCCCTCTAGATGGGAATTTATCCTAGGTTGACACTTTCCTACAAGTCAACCATTTTATTAGCTTCCATGAATCCGCAGAGGGGCACGAGATGGTTTTGAATATGAAAAGATATATCATTTTTGGAACCTTTTCTGTGGACTCTATATAATCAGATATAATCGATTCCCAATATACCTTCAGATTATACCAAGGGAATTATCACGAGATTCTCATGAAGATTATTCCAACATTCACAAATATTATAAGATTCAAACACATGGTTTCCAATGATTTCACCACTTGGTGATTTTATTGAAATATCTATTTACTTGTTTTGGGGATTCAATAATATAGTTCTAGAAAACATGAATGATATAAACGAAAGTGTAGAACCCAAATCAAATATTTTTTCCCATTCTTGAGTGAATTTCATGTGTACATTTTAAGTTTTCATTTTATTCTTCAAAATCTACATTAGTGATGGAATAATATATCCTATGGTCCTTTTTATTTGAGGAATTATAATTTTCGTTACCCTTGAGGACTCGAGAATTAGATCACTATCTTGTATAGTGACTATATTCTTTATAGTTGTAGAATTTGACCATGGGTGGTACTCTAATTTCATCTACCACATTCACTTTCTTTCCCATGTCTGTTTGACACTCTTGAGCTTGGTAGAGTTATATCACACATAATAAGTGTTTCCCCATCCATTTGAGGCAATTACAATGATACCTCTTCCCATATTTCTGGCATGTGATAGGTAGTGTTTTCTTTCCATCATTATCATTATATCCATCATCTTGAATCTCAATATTTCATTTATTATCACCATATCCATTGAACCATACTCTAAAAATTGTATCCACTATGGATTCACGGTGAACAAATTATTCATAACTCAAAATGAATTGAATTCTGAGAGCCTTTTTGGGTTTGGTTTTAATCCACTAAAGAATATATCAAATTTTTAATGATTTTTTTAACAAATACTGAATCCTTCCTTGGAAGACCTGTGATTTTTTTTCATAGGCCAGGACAGATTATTCTTTCTTTTCCATGATTTATATGAATTCTATCTCCATATTTATATAAATATTTCTTATGAAATAGTTGTTAATAAATATTATCTTATGGTCTTCCCACTCCATCACTTCGATTTTGTCTCTCGATATGGAGTTTTTAATCACATCCCACCATTAGCTGGGCACTCTATAAAAATGATAAATAGCCACTATCACCTCTCCCTTTCAAAAATGTGAACCACATAAATGATATTCTACATTGTGTTGACCCAAAATTTATCTATTAGTGGATTGGACGAACCACTAAATGTTGGGGGTTGTTGACATATAAAATACCTAACATCTAGTTTCTCCATCTTAGGTAAAGGCATACATTCCACATTATTCAGGTTATTTATCATAACATGAGATATATTGGTAGGTATCACCATGAAGTTTTTAACTCCACCTCCAAAATCAATGGAGATGCCATTTGGGAATTATCCGCATTGGCCTTCACAATGTTTTTTGACAAAATTTCTCTTGGATAGGAAAATTTTTTGAATAGAAAAGGATAGAACAAAACATAACTCAACAAGTGGTGAATGAATAAATGTTTCTGTTGGGAAATTAATATTAAAACAATATATTATCGGATCCCTAAGTTTATAAATGATTAATGTGTGATTACATATAATTATTTTCATTCTATGGTCATTCACTAAGGTTCTCTATTTATAATTCAAAAATTAAAAAACCTTTCTCTAATAACAATTATATCAACCCTATTGTTTTCCCTTACATTACTATTAGATAAATTTTACGAAAAAAATAGAATTACAACTAGAGGATCAAAAAGACTAGTTTCTTTGAATAAATAAGACCATTTAGGACATTTAACTCATAAAACATTAGTATTTATTTAATTCATTGTCCTCTATCATATTATTGTCCCTTAACATTTCTATAGTGCACATAGTAACCTCAGTATATACATCAAAACGGTGTGAAATAAAATCCCACTAAGGGGATAGATAAGAACATGAAGCAATATATCATTGGGGGAGAATAATAATAACATCATCATCATAATCATGATTGGAATCGTTAGATAATAACACTGAATGTGTCAAATCATAAAAATGAATCATAATGTCTTAGTGCTCAACTATCATAGTTTTTAACAAATATAGAATCATTTCCCTGAGTATTTGAAATTAAATAACGAGACTCATCAAATTACCCAATTCATTGGATAACATTATTACTATGGTCTTACTAATCACATCTTAACATTCATAATGAGCTATATAATTCTGGGGCCTCCTGTCACGTCATAACATTTACATTATCATGCATGTGACATGGAACATTTGAAAAAAATGAGAAAAAATATACATGTACTGTAAATGGTTTATTTTCATATATAATATATCCTAAAACATTGGGATCAGAAAATCAATACCAGAAAACACTCTTAACATAGAAGTATCAACCTTTAGTGATGAACAAACAATCTATGAGGTGTAAATTTTTTGTGTTTATTTAAAATAATATTTCATTTCGAAAATATGAAGTTTTTTATAAAATCTAGTAGTAAACATGTATATCCTAGAATAAGTATGATAGTGATGAAGAAATTATTTTTTATGGCATATACATACTGAAAATGTTTTTGAATATTTGAAAACTCAATAAAAGATAGTCCAGTTTGAGAATTCCCCTAAAATCATTCCCAAAAGATTCTTTCACTTTAATGTCTTGTATATTCCAATTAAATTAATTAATTAAAAATTACAGTACCTTTCATGGATGAATTTAATTAATTTTTGTTATACTATGTTCATTTAAGGGACTTTGGATGAGTTATAGATATAAAATTCATAATATATGAGTGTTTGTTTTCATAGTTTTCATTAATGGATACAATGGAGTTTCTGTAAAATGTGGGATAAACAGGAATTGTTATTGTATATTAAAAGTGACAATCTAGAGGAATAATCAATCTTATATTGAATTTTATTTTACTCAATGAGGGTGAAACATTAGATAAAATATTAATGATGATCGATTGATGTTAATTTTTGCTGTCCTTTTTTCCCAATGAACACATTTTTTTTATCATTTAGTATCATGTAAATATATTAATTGATGAAGATAAATTTTTTATTAAATAAAAAATTAATATTTTTTATCCATTTTATTTTTTTACCAGAATCCTTTAATGCATTATTGGAAAATTAAATTACATCAAAAATGATGTCTATAAATTGACACATCAAATTAGATAATTTCATATTTAAAATTAATCAAGTGATGAATGATTTTAATACAGGATAATATATTATTATGTTATAATTCAAATATATTTATGTTACTATATTTTATTATTCCCATTTGTATGTAGTTATGTGAAGTGTGGATATGAAAAGAAAAACAAATTAAATGATATTAAAAGAGAACGGAATAACATTTTACCTCATTAATCGACCCCCCTTGAGAAAATCCATGGGGAAGTGTTTTTTTTCTATTGAATATACCAAGTTCTCTAGGATGTGGGATAGGGGCATGGGATGTTGTTTGGGATGAAATTTGACAAGGATTGAATAATTATAGGTGTGAGGAAATGAGGGTGTGATTGGTGATATATATTGTGGAGGGGAGGGTTTTCATAATAACTTAATAATCAGTTTTTTACGTTCACTAATGATTGGAAATAGTTATGATTCCATGAAAAAATATAGTACCATGTTAACATGAGTTCGCACCAATTGGGCATACATAAGATTGACATCATCCATTACTCTAGAATTCATGTATTTAGTTAATTTTGTAAATTATCGTATTTCATTATTCATAAAAATTTATGTATATCAAAAAATCACAAAAAATAACCATAAAATATTATCAAAATGTAGAATAATAAATTGATGCCTATTTTTAAAAAATAATTTTCTAAATCTGTGTAATTTAAATTTTTAATGAAAATAATAATTTACTTGTAAATTTTGAATTTTAAAATTATAACTGTTTTTATAACACATTGGAAATTTAATTTACTTCACATAAAATTATATTATAATAAAAACCATCAAAATACTAATTTCTACACACATTTTATGAAAAAAAATTATCTTACAAAATTTTAAATTAATCATAAAATTATAATTAAATTTCAATTACTTTTAAAAATTTAAACACTTAATTAAAAAAATTTAAAACATTTACATACTCATTATATAATATTATGACATCATATTAACCTTTATAAGTTTCATAATATTTATTTATATATTCATGGGTGTGTTCATTTTTCATTTAGTTAGTATACTATTGATAATGGTCATATTAATATTTATAAGGAAATGATACAGTTTCATTTTTTTAGGTTCCTTATCTTCGAGAAAAATATATTATATCATTAATTCATAATTTATAATGATTTTATCACGGTCTCTGTGTTATATTATGTTATTTATACTCTATGAAATTACCTTTAGGTGGGGTACCTTTCATTCATAAAGTTATTGATAGTTACAAAAGTATTCCTCAAAAATGATATAATTATAATGTTTGAAAAGAGATGGTACATTATTTGGAATCAGAAAAAAATTTAGCCAACTATTAGAAAATAGGATGATATATCCTTAGTGATAACCATAGAAATATTGAAAATAATATTTCTAGGATTTATATATGTATAACTATAAGGATGTGATATTTTTAGGAAAATGTCCAAAAATTTTCGGGTGGAATAGAGTGATTTGTTGTAGAAATACTTCAATGATTGGATACTATAAGTAGATTTGGATCCATTGTAGATATACATAGAAATATCTACTGATTAAATTTATGATGATCCTGACTCAAGCATAACTTGGTACGTGAAAATAGGTCATGATGCACCCCTAGTTTGGAAGTAATAGGTGATATGATTGGGGAGATAAAAAAAATGATCATGACCCATAATGAATGATTTTAATAAATGTTGGAAATGAATAGACTGTGATAAACATAATGTCTCATATAATAATGGATTTTTTTTATTTAGACATCCAACAAGTTATGTATCATTCTTATGTGGTTTCCCATTATGATATGTATTTCTCGCAAAAGTATTTATCATTTTAGTTAATAAAATGAACCATAATGAATTGGGATAATGTGGAATTAGATGGAGAATTTTCAGATGAGTATTAAAATAAAAAAACCACAATAGTGAATATCTCCTCGATCATTTAAAATAAAATATAATGGAAAAAGATTAACAATATGTACAGTAACAGACTCTCAGACTTACCAAAGAAGAGAATTAAAGTGTTCACAAACTATTCTGGTAATGGAAACCATAGAGGAATGTATATTCAGTTTCTGTTGAGTTAAGAATATGGAAGGAATATCCTATGTAAACATCCTATTGTAACAATAATATTATTTTAATATTGAATGGAAGGATTTATAAAATGTAATTTCAAAGTAAAATTGAAATGTTTGGGTAATGAAAGGGATGGAAATTTAATCCTCCTTAAGACATCACTGATGGATATAAGCTTTAAGTCTGTACTGAATAGTCAGTATGAAAATAAATGTACATGGTGTCATTCACAAAAAGAGAATATCAAATGAGGTATGAGTAATGGATATTATTCTCAAAATGATGAGAACAATGGTGAAATGTGAATGAAATGAGGTATTATTTTATAATATAAGGTATCCATGTTAATGGATTAAGGATGAAGAGGAATAATCGATGTTTAAATGTAACAAGAATCATTAATAATGTTATGAGTTGTGAAATATACAAGTATTGTTTAGTTTATTTTTTCATCAAAGGACATACAATAATATTTTTAATAGTTTTCCTTGTATATAAAAGTAATTTAATGGATTGTAAATATTCAGGAGAAAAAGTATTAAATGAAAAATAACCCTTAATATGTTACAGAAAATTATTAAATTATGTTCGAATAATGATATGTATAATAAGAATAAGTTTTTCAAACATTACTGATTACATATGAATTGATAAAGGATTCATTGACAACATAGTTTGTGCTATCATGGATGTATTTTACTTTGTTTTTTTTTGGATTTATGGAATATATAATTTAAAATTTGTAATAAGAAAATAGTTATGTTTTCAATGAGGATGAATAGTAATTTAGGATATTACTATGGAAAAAGAGAATATATGATAATGGTTTCCACGACCCCTCCCCATTATGTGTACCCCTCGTGTCTTGAAAATGGGAGAAGAGAGATAGTGACCCCTAAGTCTCGCCTCGAGTATGGGATGAGTTGGGAATTAGCAGTGAGGAAAAGTAAAACACACAAATGTGAGGTGTTAGTATTTAAGAGATCATATGAAAAAGGGACTGATATTAATGGCTCCATAAAACTTATACATAGTCTAATTTATAAAATAAAATACAAGTACCTGTTTGTAATGTCATTCAAGACTACTACAATTGAAAATAAAAACTATAAGTACAAAAAACGTAAAAAAAAAATAGTGACCACAAAGGCTAAATTACTCCTTCATACCCCAAAGCCTATAGAGACAAGCCTCTTCTTCAATCATCTTGATTTAAATTAAAAAATTATTTATAAAACAAAGGGTATGTATAAGAGTATACTCAGTGGGATCATCCCCACAGCCTCTTATGAAATGTTAATGAAAGCATGATAATGAAAAGTTACCAAAATGTGAAACTAACTAATCACCTAAATAGGTATACAGTGTTCCAAGACACACCATGAATACTCTCACCTAGTATTTAATACATGAGTATATAATATAAAAAAATATCAATGGTACCCCACTTCCACTTCCACACTAGTTTGCTTCTTTTCTCCGACGTCACATGTTCTAATCGTCTCACCCCAAAAGGCTTGCATAAAGACACATAAGAGAAGCACCACAACTAGAACATCATGTAACGCACCAACACCAAAACCACATATTTAGAAGTATCCATGTATTTTCTGTGAGTGACAACATCCAATATAAGCTGTTTCAAAAATCCGGAATTATTCCTCCAGACATTATATCCCATACACCAAGTAAGGATCCTCAAGCCATCAAATCCAATAAAAATTATACATATATTAGTCTGTAGGTTACTATATCTACAATACATGTTTGTGAAATAACCATGACCCAGTACATCCCTCAACACACATATATGAGGAACAAAAATAATCGTACAAACCCATACAAGTTACTTCCAAGTGAATAGTGTGGGGCTAAATCAAAATTTAGCCTTTAATCCACCAACATACTAGGGAAAACAACCCCCATGGCTCAAAATCCCTAGGATGTTAGTCACCCTAAGAAACTGGGTGGGGTAGCATATTGAAACACAAAAACTACATGATATACTAAATATCACACCCACAATATGGGAAAAAACTCGTATTATACACAACTATGTATAATATGTATAGAACTTCTACCTTCCACTCCTAAGACTAGATATGCTATAGGAACACAAACATTTTAAAATATACATTATGATAATTTATAAACATTTAAATATATCACATTACAATTATTAAATATTTATCCATTAACTATTAATTATAAATTCCAAATTATATTCCATTAGTATCACAACACAGTTCCGAGCCCTCTAAGAATAACCAAACTGAGTCATCGACTCCCCAAAAGTAAAACATCACTATTTCGTCCCAGTATGATCCATCCCCATGGGTGATCAAAATTTATTAATTTATTATAAACATGACCCCTTTTCATATTTCCATTTATTCAATTAACAAATTCTAAGATTCCAATCAAAAGGTGCTCCACAATGAGAGTAAATGAACTACCCGTCGAGTGTTTTCCACCTATAGCCAGAGCATAGACCCATCCATCATCGATAATATAAACCCTAAATACACATTTAATACCAAAAAATTCTTAGCCTCTATTGTATTGATGTTAATAATGGTCATATGACTCATGTAGTGGGGAATGTAATGTATATGGACAACCCTTATATTCAACAAGAGTCCAACATTCAAAACAATGGGTAATCTTGTTATGAACATATTTCATCACATTTAGTGTCCTCCCATTCATCTAAATGTAGAATCAACATAAACTAGACACATTAGGAGTCATCATATACCATAATCATGGTGCCCCCTACCCCAAATATCAGAATAGCCATCTAGGATCTTCCATTATAGGCTCACAACATATCTAGGCCTCACTTACCCCACAACTAAACCATCAATCGAGGCTCACATAACACCCCATGAAAATATAATCAATAATGAAACTGAGATCTAATCCCTAATAAAATGAATTCATCCCTGTCACTCAATGATCACACACTACTTTAATCTCAAGGAACATAGACATAAATGAATGTATGAAACTAAATCCCCCAAAGGCATTAACGTTTATCTAAAAACTCGTTCATCATTCCCTCTAGAATTAACCAAATCATTATTCACAGGTTCCTACTATGCGAAAACAATGAAACATTCTATCATAATAAATTTAACAAATAATTTAATCTGAAATTTTTTTATTTATCGAAAATAATAAACATGCTTACGGTTCATCAACCAAATTTATTATAAATTCTTATTGCAAGAATTTGATTAACATCAATGTTCAACAACATCTGAATTCATTTACATTACTCTTTATCATTAGCCAAATAATTATCTATCAATATAGTATTTACATTATTTATTAAAATTACATATAGAATAAAATTCTAAAACAATATGTTAATAGACACAAACTATTTAGAAAATTTAGAGGCAACAAAATCGATAAAAAATCGATACCAATTCATTAATATGGTTCAATATGTATTATGTCAATTTCAATGTGATACAATGGTAAAAATAATTCTACCTGTATAGTTTCACTTATATATATAGAAATGAAATAAATATTTTACATAAAAAGTATTATTACATTCTCCACATGAGAACATATCAACTCAAAAGATCATGATCACCTCTCCAGCAATGACTACATCCACCCAGGGACATAGTGAAACCATCATACCAACCAACAACAGTGACTGATCATTTAGAAACACGGTGATCACATGCAATGATGTGGCACAATAAAATAAAAGGAAACATGTCGTGAATCCCAGAAGAACGATGTTAGAACATATCTTAGGAGAAGAAGAAAACAACAAATTCAGGTTGTACCAAAATAGGGGTTACACAGACATTGGGATGAAACTCCACGGAAAACAAGATCCAATGCTACAATAAAACGACTCCTATAGGAAGTAATGGTTTAGGGAATTCAACACTAAGGAAAAAAATGATGAAATTACATGGTCGTAAATTACCTCGTCCCTTCTAAAAATATAAATGGAGCATTAATTTAAATAGAGTTAAGATTTTCCATTAATGGGGGGTCTGTTAATGATTAAACGTTTTAAAAAATTACTGTAACACAGATAATAGGACATATTATGAGGGGTTTTAACAAAATAGAATTAACCCTAAATACCATAAAAAATTGATTTGAAAGAATTTCACAGAATAGATAATTTCAATGTGATGAACTATACGATGTTGGGAACACTATTCACAGGTCGCCATTGTATTATTCACAAGTGGATAATTCACCATTGGACGAGTCACCATTGGGCAAGTCACTATTGGAAGAATCCATATAAAGAGCTACCAGTGCAATTCATCATTCAGAAAGCATTCATTCAGCGAGTCATCATTGTGATTCCTCATAGTGAGTCACAGTTTGGTGAGCTACCATTCAGTGAGTCATTATTGAGAGTCGTATTGCAAGAAAAAAAATTTCAAGTCAATATTATGGGTCCTTGTCGTGAGTCTCTATTTTGTGGACTAACATTGAATAGAGAAACCATTGAAAAACTATAGAACTGGATAAATATTGAAATTAATCATTGTGACCTCCCAAAAACCCTTAAACATTATATTTCTTCTATTGAATGTACTTGAGAGGGTCAGGTCATTACATCAGATACCTATGAAAACAATATCATCCTAAATAATCGAAAAAAACATAGATACGTAATGAAATATGATTCATCATAATAGAAATGAAGTTATATACCTCTTTAGGTTCCCGCCACCACAACATCTCAACAGCTTCATCATGAACAACATAAAACAATGAAAAAACCACAATAATATCATAATCACACTGGAATAATAGATAACTATAAAAAGAGATAAATCCAGAACAAGTAAAAAAGAGAAATCTATTTCATAAATTGGATGGGTCTGTGAACAATAAAAAATTGTGATACAAGAAGAGATAGATATCAAACTATTATGGGTAATGAGATTGTATATGTGACTCACGTTCTAAGGCTCTATCCTCTATGCCAATATGTCGATGCAAGACAAGGTCTAATGGGATAAAAATCACATGAATCACCTTCACCTAACAGTCCTCAATCTCATTAGGATACTTCTCGAATGTCACATCATTATCAACATCATCCTCAATCTAGTCGATGACATTAGAGTCATCATTAAGATAATGTTGGTGATGTGACATATCAAAAACATCGTGTTTTTAGTTCATCAGTGGTTTAAGGGATACTCAAAACCACATAGATCAAACATGAGCCAAAAAATCAAAATAGATCCCTAAACTAGGGAGAAATATTACTCCTACAACCAAACCATCACATACCACTGTGTGTAGTCGCCTTTAGAAACATGCAATACAAAAAGCCAAAATCCAGTGGTCTCCACATATGGTCAGTGTTATATTACTAATGATCCTTACACTGCCTTTATCATCTCATGAATCACCCAAACCACCATTTTTGTGTTCATTACTAGCTCCATCATTAAATTATAGACCCTCTACCATATTACATCAAAAGGGATAATATAATGGTCTTCAATTCAATTATTCAAATGATGGAATACCTATAGTGGATCAAATAATGTCATTATAAGATAACACTAACAATGGAAGGTTACTCATCCATGAAACTCAAGAATAAAAGACCAAAGAGTGAAACATGTATTCAAGATTCCAGACGGTCCGCTCAATCTAAAATTTTGTCTGTTGATGAAAAGAAGTGATAATATAGAGCTATGTACCAAAATAATTTCAGATACCACTTCACGCCATGATAGTAAAATGAGGATCTCGATTAGAAGGGATCTCCCTAGAGAATCTAGGGAGTCTGAAAAACTTCTCATGATAATTCCAAGAAAACTTTTCCACTATGATTGACTCCATGATTGCGATAATGTGGGATAATTTCAAAAAATGATCCACGGCTACACATATTCTGTAATAGTCTCCCTGATCATGAGGTAAACTGATAACAAATTCCATCATTATGTCCTTCCAATTCCAATGGGGACAATTTAATGACATTGGAAAACCATTGGAAACATGGTGCTGAGCCTTCGCCATCTAGAAGACCATGTATGGAGACACAAACTATTAAACATCACACTTCCACCCAGGACAACAAAACTAATTTCTCAAATCTCATTATGTCTTTGTCATGAAAATATTTATATCTAATAGTGAACTATGAAACTAATTGAGAGCTATATCATGAATTATTAAAGGAAAAAAATCCATCCCTAAAACAATACATGGATTATTTCATCCGCAGGAAAACCTTTAGGGGATCTATATAATCAACTTATTTTCTCCATACCTTGACGTCAAGCCCCCAAGAAAGGGACTCTTGCACATGCTGCATCTGAGATGACTACTTAGTCATCTAAAGAAGACAACATCTACCCATTACATCTACCATATCGAGATATAATGATGAATTTTTATCTATTATCCTTTAGTAATCATCTAATTCATTCATTGTATCACTACATGACAACGTTCTCGATGAATCATCTATAACATTCCCCTTCCTAGGTGTATAAAAAATTTCAATGTCGTAATCCTATAAGATCAATATCCACCGACACTATCACATGTTCTTGTTAAGCATGGTGTAAACGTACCTCGTGATATTATGATCAGTGAACACCACAAAACACAATCCAATGTGGTAATGGTTCCAAATCATCAAGGAAAAAACCACTACATATAACCAAAGATCATGGGTGGCATAGTTGAATTTTTTAGGATGCAACTACCGAGTCCAATAATAAAGGACCGGTCTATATTTCACTAGAACACAACACAACTGAACATTATTGACATCACAAAAAACATTATACTAAACTCCCCCAGCTTGATTTCAAGAACAAGATCATGAAAAACATTTCTTTCAGATAATCGAATGATTCCAAAAATTGATCGGTCAACATGAACACTTGATCCTTCTGTTTCAAAATTTTTAGAGGAGTCAAAACCCAAGAGATATTGGATACAAACTTCATATTATTGAAAGTATGAACATGGGAACATCACTGCAATTATACATTTTTTTGGTCTTTCCAAGACACAACTGCTTCGACCATCGATGGATCCACATCTTATCCCATATATTATACCACAATACCCATGAAACAGACATCCATAGTCCAAAACTCACAGTTCGACAACTTCCCAAACTACTTCTCACATCTAAGTACTCACAAAACAACATGAAGATTCTATGTATGTTACTACATGAACAAAAAATTTACAATGATGTCTTCGATGAAATACAACATGAAAGTATCCAAGACTCAATGACAACCATGTTCAATAACCCCATGGACATAGTTGGAGCATTCATCAAATTGAACAACATCACAAAAAACCTGAAATTTCATTAACAACAATAGAAATTAGTGTTCGAGATATCCTCATCTGTCGCATGCATCTCATTACATCTTGATGGACAATGGACATTAATGAAATAATCTGAAAACTTAAATTGATTGAAAAAATCATCAATCTTTGTTAGAGGATATAAGTTATATATTGAATTTTTTTAAAAGGATGATAATTGATACACAACCACAAGTTACCATCAACCGTCTTGATAAAAAAACATGCGAACCCCATTATAACATGATTGATTGAAAAAAATGTAATGGAATATATCATAGAGTTTTATACGCATCTCACACATGTCAAAAGGAACCATCCTGTATGAAGACATTAATTAACTGATGTTCCCGGATGCATATCGATCCTAAACTCGTTCTATTGTTGTGGGGATAACAATACAACCTTATCTGAAAACAAAATCAAGGTACGCCTATATGGCCCAGAGAAACAATGACTCCTAAAACTCCAATGAAATCATCAAAAAATAATTATAAGGTATGTCAAGGATATAATACACCTCTAACAAATCTGTGGGTCTCTCACACCAAAAACCCTTAATGGATCTCTATAAGCATCGAAGAATATTTCCTTCATCCAGAAGAAATCCACGATATCCTGCACTGAATACAACCAATCCACAATGAGGATTACATTATATTGTTGCATTCCTAAACCTACTAAATCTACAATAGAGATGTTCTTCCTTATACTTATCTCATACTCTCTAGATACATCAATCATGTGTACTCTAAATCCAACAGGAATAGTCAATTCCAAGTGAATAGGAAGTATCCTTACCTCACACCCAATGTCATGGAAAAGGGTAAGTTATATCTTGCATTTTTTCACTCCTAATTAAACATGGAATGTATCCATGTAGAAAACAATCATAGGGTACCTTGAACGACGTAAGTCTCACATGGAGCTGACAGAGGTAATGATGGATGATGACCAATACATACTCAATGACCTCTAGGACCTTACTGATGACCACCACCATAACCAATATATGTTCATTAAGGATGGCGAGAATCCAAGTATTCTAAATAACTTTCCCCATATTCAATATGCAAATCTATAGCTGACACAACCAACTACTACTACCTCAACTAGAACTACCTCAATTGAGAATCTTACATGGGTTCACTTGAAACACACTAACTTATAATAAATATTGGACACTAATTTCATTTATGGCCTCATAATGAATACAAATAACATGTTATTGATCCCTTAGAGTATGCTCGTGAGATTATACACTCTAAGAAAAGTGACATTGATGGACCATAACTACCATCAACCGAAAAAAACTCTTCTTTCGTGAAAAAATTGTGCCCTAAACAATTGATATGATTAATTAGGAAACTTGATGAATCCCCTCTTTTGACGAAATGGTTCTAGAATACATGGACTCAATAACCTCCACCCTCACCATCACCTTGAGACATGTCGTTAACATTAATAGGGTGACCTGGCACTAGATTTCTGATTGAAAAGTCTCCTCAAAATGCCTATCCTTGGCCTCCTAATTTCAAAACCATCCGAAAACATATTGCATTGGGTACCTAAAATGGATTCGGAACTATCACACATTGTATATTTCCTTATAAAGGGTAAGAATCTCCTAGTTTCCGACAACCTACAAGGTCGATGAAATAAAATCAACTATGAACTTCTCTAAAAACATCTCCAACAATACATCCAACTAATCATGATCCCCATAGAACAGTAACCCCCATTTCCTTGCATCCCCATACATCATTTTTTGAACAAACGACAACCATTACTCCTCTGGAATGTGGATCAATCTTAAGGCTATCTAAACCTCCTATAATTAGTCTTATATGATTTCATTTGAATCAATTTCCCTACACATATATAGTCTCCATCATTGAAACGCTCGTAGTGTCCACCATTATGAGTCTTAATTGTCACCTTCTTCTTTATATTGATCTACTTGAAAAACTTACTGAATATATTCTATTATAACATTATAAGTACATTGACATAGATCTATACCTACAAACGAACAACCAAGTAGAGCTCATAACCCTAGAATATGAAATAATTTAACATTTAATAAAATTTCTCTTATATTTATTTTTGATTGAAATATCTTATGATCTACCCATTAAAACATAGTAACAAATAAGAATGATGCATGATCCATTCCAATGTATCTACCCTATAACCAGTATCACCTTATTAATGGACATTGTAAACATAAGGGTATATGCATCAGATCCCAGTGGAGCCTAAATTCCTATGTCTCACCTGTTCACATGTGTGTGATCTTTTTTTAAACATATCTGACACCATTTCCATACGAACACTACTAGAAAATGGGTCTATACCCATGCATATATAACAATGTTTAAAAAAACCATTGGTATATGTTTTATTTTTAACCAATAAACTTCGTTTTGATAAAATTGTTTGTATAAAAACCCCAATCTGAAATTTTTATCAAGCTACCCCTCTTGATTTTCATTTCCACCTCATCGTCTCCCCTAAGACCAGGCCTCTACACCCATTCCTCTCCTATATTATCTCATCCTCCTGCCCTAGCCACTCCTCCCTCTTCCTTCTCCAACTCTTGCCCCAGCCACTGCCTCCACCTCCTACCAGCCTCCACCTCCTCTAGGCCTCATATGGTATTAATATTATCCTTTTCAATTATTTTTTTTGTTTTAATCCATGTTAATGAATTAAATATTCTTAGGTGAATCCCCCCGGATCAATGTGGAATTCATCTTAGATCAAAAGGATATCTATTCTAACGTTTAAAAGTGTTGTTCGTGGGTATCCTACATACTGATTTTCTATACATTCATGGATCCTTACTGAGGTATGTTGTGTCCTAGGGTATTATATAATTTGGGGTGGAATTTTGGGATATTCTATTGTAGTTATTTGGTACTTTTGGCTTGTTTAATTTTGGGATAATTTTTATTTTTGGAATTTCCTTGCATTGGTTTCTCTTAGGTATTAGTTATTCATTGATTGTAGTTATTATATAATTGAGATTATTTAGTGATAGAATTTGTTTTGTTAATTTTTATGTTTTTCTCAAATGTTTTTGGAGTATTTATTATCACATATGGTCTTGTTATGGGTTCTTGATGATTTTTTTGAATATTCATAGGATTATAAATGACTCACATATGGTATGTATTGTGAATTTGTATTGGGGAATTTTGAGTGTGAATATTGACATGGAAATCCATAGAGTGCATCCCTACTGGGAATTCCCAATGGAAATATCTATAGATGTACTCTACATTTTTCATTTATCTTGGTCTTCAAAAAAATTATAGTTTTGTAATTTTTTGGAATTTGTATCGTTGTTATGACAATATGCATGATATTTTATATGATTTTATGTTTGAAAATGGAATACCTAATTATATATCATGTACTCACTCGTTTCACACTTTGGATATATCATGTACTAACACCTTTCACACTATGGTGTACCTAATGGTAAATGATGTACTAAAACCTTTCACACTATGGTGTAACTAATGATATATATGACTCCCGGCTGCTATTTCTAAAACTATATATCCTATAATCACACAACGATTGAAAGATCTACATTAAGATACATTATTCCTTTTTATAAGTATCACTTTTATTTAATTATTTATTTTTAATAACTAATCCACTAACATTTCCAAATTATATTCCATTAGTATCACCAAAATAATCTTTTCCCTCCAGGAATAACCAAACTAATTACTTGAATCCTTGGATGTATAACCTCAACATTACATCCCAACAAGATCAAACCCCATTGGTTAATAATCATTTATTCTTTTATTAAATAAATTATCACTTTTCATATTTATATCTATTCTTATAATGAATTTTATGATACCAAACACAAGGTGATCAATATAGAGAGTGGATGAACTACCCATTTAGTCATTGCCACATATAGAAGTAGTCTA
Organism: Viscum album; assembly: GCA_963277665.1. NCBI lineage: Eukaryota > Viridiplantae > Streptophyta > Magnoliopsida > Santalales > Viscaceae > Viscum > Viscum album. The sequence goes on from OY728161.1 coordinate 438,411,503, forward strand.
GATCCATCCTAACTAGAGAATATACACACAAAAATAAAATAAAAAACACACATCTATTCACCACTTTTGGAAGCAGGGTATGAAATAAAATCTTAATCAAGAAGTGGGGAAAGTAAAGAAGATACACAACCAACATATTCGATAACAATCCAACATTCACAATTATAGGTAATCCCAGCTTCAACATATTCCATCACCACTAGTGTCCTCCCTGGCACACACATACATCTGCTGCTTCATCGTGAAACTCTAGACATGAACTACTTCCTCAAACACATAGCCTCTATACCCCAAATATCACAATATCCATCAAGGATTAGCCATCCATGCGTCAGAGCAAGTTTGGGTGTCCCTTCCCCTACCACCACAACAACCATCCAGGCTCCTGTCACATCACAACCGGCATGAAACAACCAACAAACTGTGATCATTGTCCAAAAAAATAGGGCATCCATCCATCACAAACGACGAGATCTCACGGCTCAAAGCACATGGAACTCATTCATACTAGAAAATGGGTAACTATGTCCCAATATACAATTATCCTCAATCATATAACTGGTAGTCAGTGATCACTCCCAAAATCATCATTCCAAAAAAAATCCATTATTGAACTATGTTCACTCCCCCTTCCAACTATGAATATATCATGAGTTATACATAATAAATAATTTTATTTCAATGACATGTATTTACTCTGTATAAATAATGTAATCATACATACATGGTCCGAAAGATCATAATCAATCATATCATAACACATGAAATGAAATTGGTATCATATAAATTTCATCATATAATAACTTATTGAAAATAGATATATTTATTATTTATTTCATTATAAAATAACTCATTAAATGTTATGGAAAAAAGTGTATATAAACCATTATTGAGAAGTATGGTTCATTAACATATAACTGATGAACGAGAATCATGTTTCAAATACATCATTCTATTAAAATAGAAATCATTAATTGAAACAATATGGATTAAACCCATGGATCACATCCATAGTAATATTTGAAAAACACCAAATTATTTCATCATTGATAGAAAATAAAAATTAATTAAAAATTAAATAAAATATGTGTGGAAAATGTAAGTAGATATTTAAAATTATTTTTAAACAAAATTCATTTTAAAAATTTTCATTAAAAATTAATACAATAAATTATATTGGATATTTTGAAAACCATTTTAAAAAGATACATATATCAGAAAACATATTATAAAAATATTTCCTTGAAAATAATATTAAATCACAAATTAAAAAATTAATACATTAGTTAGAAAACAATGTTCATTAATAAAACAGATTTTCCACCGAATAGAATAATATATATTGTTTTTATTATAAAAATCATATTTAAAATATGAACCAAAGATAGGAATATATAATAATAACATAAAGGTATCATTAATAACCATCAGAGGGTAAAATTGATGTGATTTACTGATATATAGATCATAATATTTCATTAATATAATATTAATCACAAATAATCATAAAAAGCTATGATATTAAATTAATAAACACTTAACATATATGAAAACATTAATTCAAAATTAAAATTAATGAAAATTAATAAATTAAAATTAAAATCTCATTAAACGATGTAAAGTTTGGACAAAACATTTTAAAAAAATAAAACTTCAGACGAATTTAACCTACTGAATTGGTGTCAATTGAATTAAAAATGACATGAAATAGATATCATAAAATGGATATCTAAATACACATAAATTTAATGAAATTAATCATAGAAACATAGTCATGGTGATCATATACACCATACAATAACTATTGGGGTTAAAAATGAATAAGTCTTTTAGAAATAAATGCAAGACTAAAAATCCCCTAAAAATTTGACTATCTTTTTATTCATCGTCCCAATGAAATAATAACATAATTTAAAACTTTTAATATCATTAAATGAAGAAATATGATGATTTAAAATTTTGTAGTGTGGTATATAAACAACATAAAAATAGAGTGGGGAATGTGGAATGAATATCACTGATATAAAATGTGAGACAAAATTCACTTATCATAAGTCATGAATCTAATCACACTTATTCAAACCTCCTATATAAAAAATAGAAGTTTATTATAGATATATTAAAGACATATATACATTTATATCATACCATATAAGTTTTTATAGTAACCATTTATTAATTATTTATTAACAATACCACTATTATTATATAAGAATGATAATTCCATTTGAAGTGGGGGGAAATTAAAAAATTTGCATATTGGTAGATATGACCACTTTTTTTACTACATCCTTTTTTATTTCATCAATGGACATCCTTATTTGGCTTTAGTCCAAAATAGAATATTCTGGGATGTTGTTAGTGATGTTGGTAGGATACTTGGTGAGTGGTTGGTTGATCCAAAGTCCTTGAGTGTTTTAATAAGGTTAGGTGGGGGGTCCCCCATTTATTATATTGGTTGATTGGTATTCGTCAAAATAAAAATAAGTTAAACACTATTTAAGGTTGACCCTTAAATTATGTGTTAGAAATAATGGTATAATTTTTAGAATATGGGTAAATTATTAATATATGGAAATAATTTTTTTTGAATATTGTAATCGAAATTTCATCAACATGTATTTTATTTCTATATACATTATAATCAAAATTTTAAATTAATAACTATAATTAATTTCAACTTATTTCAATAGTTCCATTGGTAAAAAAATTAATTTTAAATTAATTGACATTATATATTATTTTGATTCCAAATTTAGAACCCATTTTTCCTGATTCTAATTTTATTTATAGAAATTAATTTTAAAAATTATTTTTATAGAATGTAGGAGATAATATGTTTTTTAAAGTGAAAATGTTCAAAATATATAAAAATAATATGAATTTTATTGTTAAAATGATACTAATAACCTAAATTGGATTAATAAAGGTATAATTTATCTAATTAAACATTAAAACCCAATTCAATTATAATATATATATATTAATTAATTAATTAAAAAGTAGTTTTTAATTAAAATTCAGTTTTTTCACTACTCACAAAAATGATATATACGTAAATTCCTAAATATTCACAGTAATATAATTTTGAAATTATTAATTAAAAATTAATTTTATTTTAAGAATTTAAATTTCCTAAATTTCGAAAAATCAATTTTATTATTGTTCATATAAGTACATATGACATAGTTATATTTAGATAAATAAAATTTTCATCTTTATAAAAATATTTATTGTTTTATTAACAATATTTTTAATTTATATAAAATCATAATTAATCTTTTTTAAAAAATAGTTATTATTATTTCTATTTGTAGGATTAAATTTATTGTTATACATATCTAATTAATATATTTATTATAATAAAATTTTCTTTCATTGAAACCCAAGGTTGTGTGTAATTTAATATAAGTACATTATGCATGTAGTGAAATAATAATTTTGTGAAGCATAATATATAATCATAAACTGGTGTTTCGTGTAAAAAAATCAATGAAATTTAATTTTTTCAGAACAAAATTTCAAAAAAATTTATATTCGTACATTATTCCCCTATAAAATGAATTTCTCCACCAAAAAAAATCTCGCTAAAAAATTGAGAATTATTCTTCCAAATCATATCATCTTGTATCCAGAATAATACCATTATTTTTTGGTATTAAAAAAAATTGACTTAGGGGTTAGTTTTTTTTTTGAAGAACCATCAATATATGATACAATATTTCAAGTAGTTGTTCTTCATTAGATGGATCCTCCTTTATCATCATGACCTCTGATTTAAATACATGTGAATGTTTAGTATTGTACATATTAATATTGATAAATGTTATATATCACTTAATTGATAGGTGAATGGTTGATGTTTCAATCATGTTTATATAGTTCAGATATGATCATGAATTTCAAAGGGATTAATAAACATGGGAATATGATTCTTTTTCTTTCTAAATATCATAACCTCCATCTAGTTATTCATTCATAAATACATCTTCTCACATAATTCAAATTATAAATCACATTTATTTTTATTAACATAAAATTTCAACCCAAATTGAGCTGGCTTGATATGTTGATGAATGGATCTAAAATTATATTCAATTTATATATTGATTTCATGTCCCAATATAATTATTTCTCAATGTAAATTTCATCACATTGGAGATATTGATTACCCCACAAAGAGGTATTCATAATGGTCCATCTAAATGATTTAGTGAAATATATTATTATTATAAAGAAAAACTAGAGGAACATATTGATCCCAACCATCATTGAATTTCAGAGAAGAATATATCAATATATCCTTATCGGTTTGAATTGTTATTTCTAACTGTCCATCATACTGAAGACGATAACCAGCGTTGAAACTCAATTTTTAAAAATGGTATTTTTGAAGACATCTCCAAAACATAAATGTTTACCTGGGATCCTGATTAATTACAATGGAATGTGGTAATCAAAAAATCCTTTCCACTTTCGTTATGTATATCCATTAATGTTGTTCTAGGGAGGAGTATTCACTGATTGTGATGAAGTGTAATGAAATAATAAAGATATCAACTAAAAAACCATATAAAATTTTCCCTTTAGCCATTTAGGGAGTCTAGTTAAATAAATCCATGGTAATGTTACCCCATTTCAATTCTATTGCGGTTAATGTATGAAACACCCTCTTAGAAATTATTCTTTTATACCTAAATTTTTATCATATAAATGTCTGAGGTACAAAAACATCGATATCAATCTTCATAGAATTCAACTATAATTATTCTCCCAAATAAATATCCATGTTCATACTAACAATATGAATAATGAATGAATTGTAATGTACTGTTTATAGAAACTTGTTCATCAAATCTAGTTTAGGTGGAACACAAACATGGTTATAAAACCATATAATTCCATTATGATCATGGATAAACATATGATAATTTCTGAAATACTTTTCACCATTATATCCTTATATTTTCCCCTCTAATATTTATTTGGATAGAGGGTTGAGCATCCAATGGAGATTGCTAAAATTTTCACCCATCGTTTAATATTTATAGTTTAATCCTTTTAAAGCCTAAAAATATTTGATATTTTTCTATCCTCATCATGAATAAGGATTAATCATCCTTCCCACATAAATAAGTGGACACCATGTTCTCTAAATATGTTATCCATTATTTGTAATGATTTAATACACATAAGATATAGTGCATATGAACATATCATGGCTAAATGAAATATATGAAAGGGTGGGATAATATGCTCAGTAAGGGTATACATGGGAGATATATAAGAATATTGTGACACTAAGGGTAGATAAAATAAGTATAAAATTTTAGGATCATACCCTGCATATCAGAGACCATATTCTTGAGTCATGGAAAATATATTAGTAGATCATAATGAAGAAATCATAATTTGATTATTATCATTAGAAAACAATTCATAACATATGAATAAAAAATAGAATTGTAGAAAAAATTTAAACCTTTAAAATGATTTCCAAAGTAGTCGAGGCTAACTGTCAATTCCATGTTAGTTGAATGGTTTCACTCCACAAACCATCATAGTTATAAAGGATCACTCTGAAGACTATAATAGATGAAAAATTACATTACTAAATATATTCCACTTATCATTTCATATAAGTCTATCTAATGAGATATTAACATTTAACGAATTTGATAGAGGTATACATAGGTACCACCCTTTTAATAATTAAATAATATATACATCTTCCACAATATCATTAAAAATAATTTAATTACTGATGATATAAAATGGGTTTCATAATCGTGTCACAATATCATAACATTTGGAACTGATACATGTATAATAATAACTTCATTAGAGAGTAATCAGTTAAAATAAATAGGTTTCATAATAATATGACTTTAAAAAGTGAAATATGCCTCCTAATCAAATAACCTTTTATAGTGAAATGAGTTTCATAAAAGACATTCTATAAAAATAGAATCCATTTGGGGAAATGTTATGAATGAAGTTATTAGATCATATCCCAATAAAAAATTCATAGAACTATCAAATTTCTATGTAGAAGAATAATAATTTTTCAACATATTTTAAAATAATTTCCTTAATTGAATATCTCCTATTCGTAAAAACACGTTTTCAATCACGTAACATTTTGGAAAAAAAATCATTGAAATTAAACAGGAATAAATAATGATAATGTTTTAAAAAACACATTATACAATTTTATTAATTTTATTAAGTATAAAATAAAATATGGGAAAAATGGTACCAATACATTAATACATCAAGAAAACCCATTGGATATAAAATTTCATGAGTTTTGTTGAGATACATATCATAAGATTTATTAATGGAATCATAATCAAAACCAACCCTGATAAACAATGAATTTTCACCTTAAAATGTTAAAATTATGGTAACATTAAATTAAAATCCCCCTATTATAATAACATTATATGATGTTTAAATATTAAAAATAATTTAATTCAATACACGACATGCCAAATTACTATAAATAAACAACATAAATGAATTTAGGTGTGTAACCTAACATATGTCTCAAAGATGTTAAATTGAGACAAAATTTCATAACCGATTGGTTTTGTTTCTTACCATCATAATAATGAAGGAGATATCATCATATGGATTCATAAATTCCCAAAAATTATAGGATAATAATCATAAAATACACTTATTTTCAATATATACAGAAAAAATGGTATAAAATATTGGGAAGTCTTTCCTATATCATGTCCATAAAAAAATTGTACATTTTCGATCCACTGGGGAAAATGATTGAAATACGATATGATAATGGGTTTTTGACAAGATTATTCGAATTGTTATACATTATTGTTCATTTTTAAAATCTATATAATCTTGTTCTTAAATTAATTCTTGTAATCGATTTTAGAATCGTTTACTAATTACATTTTTAAAAACATAATTTTATCATTATTTGAACATAAAAATAATTTTGATTCCAAATATAGAATCCATTTTTCAAATTTATAATCCTATAAATGGAAGAAATTAATTTATTATTAATTCCAAAAATGGGATGTATGATTAGTTTTTTTAAAATTAAAATGTTTAAGTGTCAAATGGTTTCATATACAATTCCAATGTTAAATTGGTTCCAATATCCTAATTTGGATTAGTTGATATAAAACTAATCTAATTATACTTTGAAAAAAAATCAACAAATAATTTATGTAAATATAATAATGAAGGAAAATTCGTTTTCAATTAAAAATCAATATTTGTCTCCATTTATCGATAAAATTAATATTTAAGAAAAATCCAAAAAAAATCACCCTAAGATAATTTTACATAATTAATTAAAATATGATGTTTAATTTTTTTAAATTTAATCACCATGTGTCAAAAAAATTAATATTATTATAATTCAATGGAAGACCTTAATAATAATTATTTTTAGAAAATATTATTTTTAAACATATAATGGCATGACCAAAAAGTTCATGTCTTATTACCAATATCTTTTATTTAAGTCAAACCACTGTAAATCAGAATTTAATTTTTTTTATTACTAATCATATTTCAATGAATAATTATTTTTTCATAACTAACTTTTTTAAATTATTATATAAGAAAATGATTCTTTGTTGAATGTCAGTGTTGAATGTATCAAAGGCTACAAATGTGTTTCCGGTAGCGTAAAATTAACATAGTGTCGATTTAAATGTATGAATAACATGTTGAATCTTATAATAAAATTAAAATTAATTTAATTTGATAAAAATAGTTTTCCTGAAAAATAAGTTTCTTACATATTAGATGCATAATGTTAATCACATTATATACCGAACAAATTTTAATTGAATTATGATTTTCTTGATCTATATTCCTAAATATATAATATAATTTTATCAATTCCATATTAAGGAAATGATTTCAAATATGAGGAAGGGAAATAATATCCTAACAATTGATCAATAGTAGGAGTTCTTTATAGAGTATTTTATCATGAATTGTGAAATAATATGGTATATTATAGAACTGCACTGGATGGAGAATTAGGTATTGACTAATCAAATTTCTTGAATAGTGAACAAATAATTATAAACAAATCATGAAAATGTGTTAAATGATATAATGAGATAAATATTTTCATCATTTGGTGGGTCTAGAAACCCATTTTATCTATACAGTGGGTCAATTCTCAAGACAAGGAATTTTTTACTTTTGGTAGTAATTACCATGATAATGATTTCAAGTTGATGTATCTGATAAGGGTCGATGGTGAAAAAATTTGTTCATTAAGGATGAAGAGATAAATATTGTAAAATAAAATTCATTCATGGTTTTATTAATTCATTAATACCTACAATTGGAAAATAGATAGCATATTAAAATGAAATATAGTAATTTTAAGTAGATATTAAAGGAAAGTGTTTCTAAATAAATGATATATTGTATGTGGTTTTCAATTCATGATATTGATATCATATATATTCCATAAAGTATTATAGATAATATCATTGAAAAAATAATTACATAATTCATAAAGAATATTGTAACTCATTGTTTTACATCATACATTTTTATAGTATCCTGTTACATCATGATATAGAAAATAATTACCAACGAGGTGTATTTATCATTTACTTGAAGGTATTAATGATAGATGGAATTTTCCAATTGTGGGCTTGTATAACCTTGATCAATTGAGATTCCTCTGTAATCATGAAATAATGAAATAGATTATTATAAAAAATTCATCCATGATAGATCATGTATAGTTAGGGATACATGTCATGATTTGAATTTTTTAATTCATCACAAAAAATTCATAATATCTCCCCTATAAATATATTGTCCTTGTAATGTATGGTAAACTTATTTTTTATACAGTTTTTATTCCTAATCAAGTAATGGAAGGCTTTGTATGAGATAACACTATTTTTTGGGATATAATTTATTTTGTGTACATTTTTATAGTTTTATCCTCTAAAATCATTTTTAAAATAAAATAGACTTCACTTGAGTGAATAACCACGTTTTGATAAAATAGTTTTGTATAATTCATAAAATTCAATTATATCATTCATAAAAATAAATTTAATTAAATTTTACCACTCTTACATCGATAAAATAAAATATTCATAATAAATAAATAAATAGATAAATAAATACCAATATGAATATATTTTGTAGTTGTTCTATCTTGAGGATGTAAATAAATGAACATATAAACAATCGGGAAACCCCATTGTGCTGGAATTGGAAAGAGTTTCATCATTCCACCAATTCATATGTGTATCACTCAAGTTAGTTTCTTCTCTATTACATTTTGAACTACCTTCATAAATTATTGAACATAACTTTTATTTAATATGTTTATAAATCAAACATTGGTTATTTTAATTAAAATATTATTTCAGGGGGAATTACTAAAGTAACACTTTCCACATAGGACATATATGTAAAAGTTGGTGGGAGTAATTATAGGGAAAACAATATAATTTAATATTAAAATATATAAAAAATTATGTTATAAATTATTCTAAATAAAACTAAAATATATAAAAATATTTCAATGTTCATGATCAGTCATACACGTGAAATATATAAATGGAAAAAAATGAAAAATATTTATATCTGTTCATTTATTATTATTAAAGTAATAATTCATGTTTTTATTATTTAATTATTGTAACACCATGAGATTTTATAATATATATTCTTTTATATTTCTTTTATATCTTTTCTTGTCTGCTACACCAATATTATATTGCGCATTATGCATCCTTGTATTACCTTGTGGTATACGCAACACTATTCTTGGATCGTGTTTCAGAAAATTTCATGTTTGTTTGATAGTTGTTATTCCACAAAACGTTGAGTATATATATATATTCAATGTATAAATTAAATATGGTTGGATTATGTTATATGGAACAACAAAGGAGTCTTTCACTACACGGAACTGTAACTTGCCCTGAATTACAGGCAATCATGACCTTCCTCGACAGCGTGTGTTGTATGCAATACCAGGTTTCACTAAACAAAGATATATGGTTATAATAATATTATGAAATATCCTTTATGAATAGTATTAACTAAAATTTTAATTTTATAACATTATTATTCATCTTAAACATTTTCTAAAACATGGTATGGGAACAAAAAAGAAATTTTCGGGTAAAATAAGTATTTTTCAAAAAATACAGTTTTCTGGCCTTATGATGGCGCACCCACATTAAATATAGTTTTTGACATGATTATAAGTTAAATTAGACAAAATAAAAATCTTCCTTGGAATCGGTATATAAAAATTTAATTTGGATAAAATTTTCATATTATTCTGATAACTTTCATATTTTAATGAATAAAAAAACACGCTATATTTTAATTAAAAACAACTATTTTCATCGTAATAATTTATATGGTTAAATTAACTTTTTAATTTGTTTTAAATTTTAATTAGAATATATTTTTACCATTTAATCCAATTTTTTTCATTGGAATTAATTTCACTTTGAAATCGGACATAAATAAGTGTTGATCTTTTGATAGTTATTGTTTCTTAAAATCACGCTATTTGTTTTGATAATTGGAATTACTTTTAAAATTATTAATTCAACTTCTATGTTTTGAATTTGGATAAATAAAAATCATTTTTTAATTCATAATATCAAATATTTCTTAAGATGACTTTTTGGTATTTTTCTGAAAAACATCAATTTTTGATGAATGGTGAAACCACTTAGTGGTAGTTAAAAACGGACTCTTTCATTTAAATGTAATTTTACCAGTTCAGTAAAATGTAATTCAAAAATCCAACTTACATGGTGTTATCAAGATGTAAAATGTGGTTCACTAAGATGAAAATACTTTTTTTTGAATAGTAACGTTTCACTTTTATTAACGCGGTTAAAGGTAAGTAGGATAATTCAAGGTTAAAAGAATATTATAATAATTCAAAATTACCTTACCACATTTCCTAACCTTATTGTATGAGTAGTGCCCGACCATGGGAATCCTTGGGACTATTTTTGGACCCCATTGAGCCACTTGTTAGTGATAATGACATTTTGGATTAATTAATTTAATGTAATGACAAAATTGATATAAGAAAATAACTTTTAGTAATTAGTTTCTATAAGGGGTTATATAAATTATCTTTTTGAATATAAATATTCATTGGAAATATAAAAAGATTTACTACATGGTTGTATTTTGTTTTATAATTTTTAGACATCAAAAAAAATTAAATTATTCATTACACAATAATGATGCAGTATTTACCTCATTAATAAATTATTTAAATAAATAAGATTATAATGATTAAAATATTATCCAAATCTTGTCAAATTCTTATTTTCTGATCTTATTTATACCATGAGTCATATTATCTTCATCATTACTGATTTTTGGACCTTTTTAAACAAAAGATAATTTTATAATGAAATAATATTTTCACACTTTCCAAAAGAGCCCATCCTCCACCTTCTAAAAGGAGACCATTTCTATCCAATTCCTCACACATATCAACCCATTTGACTCATCAAAACACTTCACAATTAATATCCCATCATCCCTCTCATCCCCCTATAATCCTTACCTTAGGCATAGGGAATTTCAATAAGTCCTTTTGATTCAAACCAAAGGAAGTTACCCAAATTAAAGGTAACAATTTCTTAAATTGTTTTCTTTTATTCTACTTCCCCAACCACTAAACTATTTTTAATTGTTTCTTTTGTAAGAAAAACTGTATCCTCAAATACTAGGATGTTATTATGAGACATATTTGAACTAAACTTACACACACCTCCATCTAATGGATGAATAAAGTAATGTTTCTGTGGATGGAAAACTAACGCCTCACGAAATGTTGATTATTCATTTTTCTCCTACCACCTCTCATGGTGGCCATTATGATAGAACAGTATATATATATATATGATATATATTATGTTTATGATTTCTTTATTCTTCTTTAATTCCCAATTATATCAATCCATTATGATTTCTATAGTGGGTAAATACGATAACCTCATTGAGGAAGTGCGGATAACCGCCCCCTCAAAGTTATGTGATTCGTTAATGACATAATTGGGATGTATAAAGGATGGATTTAATTATATTATATGTGATATTATACAGGAATTATAATATAACTATGTATCATTATTTTTTAATTCCATTGAAATAATAAATAGAAGTGAAAATAGTGTTCATGTGTACGTACGTCTTACTGTCTCCATGAACGGTGCATTTCATATCCTACCTCCATATGTTATGTACTATTATAAATACATATACACGTGATATATATATATATGATATATATAATAAATAAATCATGAATATAATTCTGGATAAAATAAACCTTTGACCACATGAACAACATGTAATTATAAGAAGTCCATTTTTGACTCAAGTACCAAATTATCGAAAAAATGAACGTTATTAACATAAATGGTCAAATAATGTTTATACCATGGTAATAAGTGATATAAAAGGAAAAATAAAAATGAAAAAGGTTATTAATAAAGCAGAAATTAACTTTGGTTTATTAGTAAAGAGATTAAAGAACGATCGGGTCAAATCAAACATGAGGTATGGGAACTTCTTAACCCAATTTCTGTTCTTTGGGTTGATCTTCTCTTTCTTGTTTACATCGTTCTTTGATTATGTGAGAAATGAATTTTCAAATCATATCTTATATTTGTAATTTCATTATGTGACCTTATAGTGAATACACATAAGAAATCATTATTATTTACAAAAATTCCTTTTTATGGGATAACTTTTCCAATCTCATTTTTATCTGATATTTTTTATTCGTCAGTATTTACTGGGGTTATATTTATCATCCATGTCCCCGTTTAATAATTTTTTTTCCATGTATGTTTAAAGTCCTTTTTATGCAATTTTTATTTTACCACATGTTATGGAAAGAATCTTTTTTTACCATACAAGGAAAATTTTGACATTTCTGACAAAAGTATGAGGAGAATGTTTTTTAACTTATATGGAATGAATGGATTTTTAAAGTTTCATAACACCTTATTTTTATGAAGATTACTCTACAATATTTCATAACTATTGTCACCAAAATAATTTTATTTATAATTTTCACAACATTTTTTGAAATGAAAATGATTTTGAAAAAGAAACGATAGTTTCCTCATGAATTCATTTCAAGTGTTTGATCAAAATCATTTTCCATCAAAGATGACATTATTTTATATGTGTATGTTTCCATTATAATGTATCTATGATATACGTGGTTTCATTTTTCTTATGTTGAAATTATTTCCATTTGTTTTATATGGATTATGTCATGACAGGATGATGTTTATGAAACCCAATTTATCTTTTGGGTTATGATGAATTTTTTATGTTTCTGTTTTGTCACAGGTAAGAATGATTTAATTATGAGATGGGTGGGACCTATATCACCCTCCAATGCATTGGGTAATTATTAATATATCATGAGATGTACATGGTTGGAACGACAAGTTAATATGGTTTAGTAATACAGGGATGGAACGATATGTAAACCCGGTTCAGTAAGGGACTTTGGCCACTAAGATGGTCTTGAAGAAATGCATTGGCTACCATGGAAATAATATCATGTGCGTAATGTTTTTCCACAATTAAATGTTTTATTCTAGTTCCATTTTATCACGATTATTGTTCTTTTATGATCTATTCCTTATCTACTTCCATGTTTTATGTCATTTTTCACGATTTTGATGTTCAAACATTATGTTCATTTTTTTAAGTTCAAATGTGTATGATTTTCTTTATTTTCACAATTCTTACCCTTACTGAGAATTTGAGGTCAACCTTTATATGTTAACTTTTCCCCATGATATAATGAAAGGTTTTAGGTAAGAACACAAAAGGAGAAGTTCATTATGGGAGATGTTGAAGATCGTTCACCATGATTAGAAGATTATATTACAAGTTTCCAAAGACACTAAACTATTACGGTCATTATGGGTCTGTTTTTGATGTATTATTTATTCTGAAAAAGTAATGTAATGCCCATGTACATCTGGTTTGAGGTCTCTATAGTTGGTATCAGAGGAAGTATTTAGTCAACCATTGGAATATATGATGCGATAACTATAGTGATATCCCTAGAGTTATTTCTAAGGTACGCCTAGGGATGTCCCTATGGTTTAGTATAACTATAGGTTACAATACTAGAATTATTTTTATGATCATGAATAAACTAGGGTGAACCTAAGGTGTCATGTATTAAAGAATGTGTGATAAGTTAGACATCCCATAAGTAACATTTTATGATTACGTGGTTCGTCATTATTTTAACTGTTTCATACACAATGGTTTTTGATTATAGTCAATGGAGGGAACCAAAAGGAATTGGGTAAACATTGAATGCAATGGAAAACTTGGTGACTATGAGCAAAGAAATATTATAATTCCTAGAAATAAAGATATTGGGATTTTCCAAATTAGTCATCACGATATATGATTAACAAGGTGAACTTTAGTGGTATTCCCAATTCATCAAATAAGAGGAAGATGGAATTTTATGCACGTTCCCATGTTGGGGAGCATAAGGAAAGTAATATTTTGATTTCTAAATAATGGAAGAATATACTTGATTAATACATAAAATGGAGGGGGAGATGATATTTGTGTGGATAGAAGGTTCATAGAGTGACAGACTGTTATGGAGTTCAATGTATTATCAGTGGAGAACAAGGGCTTTACCCAACTCAATGCACTAAACTAAGAGGTTAATTCTAAATCAAGGAAGGAATTATTCCATGAAAATCATTATAGTGGATGGTTTGAAGTGTTTATAAATTGCTTTTCATGAATAATGATGTTGATGTACTTTTATGGTATATTGGAATACCTATATATTGGATCGTTGTGGTTTTCCATAAATATATGGCACCGATAAGAGTGAAAAATGATTGAATTATTTTTGGAAAGTAGATGATATGAACATAATGAAGGGATAAAGAGAAAATAATATGTTTGATAGTATTCATGATCTCATGACTAATATAAGGACAAAGTGATATCATGGTTTGACTATAATTAATTTTTGGGATTTTGGAAAGTGGAAAGAGACAACTTTTGACAGCATTCATGTTTTCATATAAGGTTATATGGTAATTCATGTTGCAAGAGAATACATTATTATGTAATTGACATGCTTTTAATGTGACCAACAAGATATAACTTTTGATATGTGGGGGATAAATGATTGTTTTCATGTGCTAGTTATGTGTCCTTTCAATTAATCGTTTTCCTTATACAATGAGATTTGACATATGTATTTTGTATAAGCCTAAAGAATATAATGGATTATGTTGGACATCAGATAGTATTATTTAAGGATTGAACTTGTTTTTAGAAATTATATTTGGAATGTTATAATAGTATAGTTTTAGAAAAAGGAAAACCTGCAGAACGGGCGAAAACTCGTCGCGTCGGACAAGGTTGCATGAATCGAACCGACAATCAAAGTGCGACATGCCTCTATCTCCTACCACTGGACTACAGAAAGTCCCTAGTTAGTATAAATTAGTTCAATATTATTATGTGGTATTATAGATGATGTATAAGTTCATTTTTGGAACCATATACAATTAATAACATCGTAGATGGACCTATGTATATAATTATTGCTAACTTTATTTTTGAGACAGATGGAATGACCTATAATTCTATTGCATTATCCACTAACACTTTACAGAAGACAAATTCAACTTCATTTCTTTAATAGATGAAGTGGAAATTGTTCAAGTCACAAACAACAGTGAGAATGTACCAAAATCATGTAAGTATTTATTTAAATTTAAAAAAAATCTTCAACATTAAAAAGATGATCATGAAAACATGAAATGTTTACCTAGTGCTCTTATATCTGATGAATCAAATGGTACCTTAGATTATCACAAATTAATGGATTTGTGATTGTTGGATTATTCATAGCCATGTTCTCTACCACTCTCCATCAGAACATGATGGTAAAAATTATCTTCCATATCAATATTTTCACCTATGCTCTTCTATGTTGAAACCCAGTGATTAGTTAATTTGGTTAACCATCACATTTCATAATTTATTTTTTAATGTATTTTTTTGGTATTCCTTTTTACGATGTGGGTTTCTATTAGGGAAACATTCAGGTAGTAAATGATTTATAACCCCGATGAATTTAGAGGGAGAAATTCATTTTAAGGGGGGTAGAATGTAACAACCCAAGATTTTATAAGATACATTCATTTTAATTTCCTTTATATATTCTGGTTTATGCTACACCAAGGTTATCTTACTCTATACACAACCTCGTATTTTCATGTATTATACGCTACACTATTCTTGGATTATGTTACACAAAATTTCAACTTTGTTTGATAGTTGTTATTCAACACAACATTGATTATATATGTATATATATATTCAATGTATAAATGAAATATATTTGGATTCTGTTATACACAACAACCAAGGAATCTTGCACTACACCCAACCCCGACTTGCCTTGCATTACACGCAATCGCAACCTTCCTGGATAGTGTGTGTTGTACGCAATACCAGGTTCACTAAACATCAATATATGGTTATAATATTATTATGAACTAGCTGTTATGAATAGTTTTAACTAAAATTTCAATTTTATAACAATATTATTCATCTTACACATTTTCTAAAACTTGGTATGAGAAGAACATTTTTTTGGGTAAAATAATTATTTTTAATAAAATGCAGTTTTGCCACCTTTTGATGGAACACACACTTTAAATGTTGTTTTGAAATGTTTATAAGTTAAATTTGACAAAATTAAATTCTTCCTTGGAATCAGGATATAAAAATTCAATTTGGATAAATTTTTCATATTATTCTGATAAATTTCATATTTTAATCAAAATTAAAAGGACGCTATATTTTAAATAAATACAACTTTTTTTCATCGAAAATATTTTTTATTGTATGATTATCTTTTTAATTGGTTTTAATGTATAATTATAATATATTTTTACCATTTAATCTAATTTTGGTCATTGGAATTAATTTCACATTGAAATTGGACATAAAAAAGTGTCGATCTTTTGATAGTTGATGTTTCTTAAAAACACGCTAATTATTTTGATAACTAGAATTAAATTTAAAATTAATTAATGAAACTTATATTTTTTGAATTTAGAAAAATAGAAATAATTTTTGAATTAAAAATATGAAATATAGCTTAGGCTTAAGTTTTGGTATATTTCTGAAAAACATTAATTTTTGATGAATAGTGAAACCACTTAGTGGTAGATAAAAAACCGACTCTTTCATTTAAATGAAATTTTACCACTTTTTTTAATTTAATTTCAAAAATATGACATAAAAGGTAGTTTTTAAGAAGTAAAATGTGGTTCAATAAGTTGAAAATAATTTTTGGTGATTAGTAACTTTTATCATTTATTTTCCACACTTGAAGGTAAATATTGTAATTCTATGATAAAAGAATATTATAATAATTCAAAATTACTTTAAAATTGTCCTACCAATATTGTATGAGTAGTGGACGACCATGGGAATCCATGGGTATATTTTGGGTCACCATTGAGCCACTTGGTAGTGATAATGACAATTTGGATTAATTATTTTAATGTAAAGACAAAATTGACACTAACAAATATATTTTAGTAATTAATTTTTATATGAGGTTATATTAATTATCTTTTCGACTATAAATATTCATTGGAAATATAAAATTATTTTCTAAATTGTGATATTTTTTTAAATTTTTAGATGTCAAATAAATTAAATTATTCATGACAGAATAATGATGCAGTATTTACCTCATTAATAAATGATTTAAATAAATAAGATTATAATGATTAAAATATTATCCAAAACATGTCAAATTCTGATTGGATGATTTTATTTCGACCATGAGTCATATAATCTTAATCTATACTGATTTTTGGACCTTTTGAAACCAATGATAAGTTTATAATAAAATAATATTTTCAAACATTCCAAAAGAGCCCCTCCTCCCCCTTATAAAAGGAGACCATTTATATCGAATTCCTCACACCTATCAAGCCATTTGTCTCGACCAACATCTTCCCAATTTAGCTCCATACATCCCTATGATCCCCCTAGAAGCCTTAACTTAGGCAGAAGGAACTTCAATATGTTCTTTTAGTTTAAACCAAAATAAGTTACCCAAATTAAAGGTAACTATTCCTCTTAAATTGTTTTCTTTTATTCAACTTATCCAACCCCTAAAATCTTTTTAATCCTTTATTTTGAAACAGAATCAGTATCCTAAATATAATATAATGTTGTTAGGAAATGTATTTTATCTACACTTAAAAACACCACCATCTAATAGATGAAGAACATAATGTTTCTGTGGATGGCAAACTTACACCTCACGAAACGATGATTGTTCGATTTTCTCCTACCACTTCTCATAGTGGCCATTAAGTATTAAATATATTTATATATGATATATATTATGTTTATGATTTCTTTATGCTTCTTTACTTCCCAATTATATCAATACTTTAGGGTTTCCATAGTGGGTAAATATGGTAATCTCATTTGAGGAAGTGCAGACAACCGCCCCCTCAAAAAGATATTATTCATTACGGCCTTATGTGGGATATATAAATGATGGAGCTAATGATATTATATATGATATTATACTGAAATTATAATATAAATATGTATCATTATTTTTTAATTCCATTAAAATAAGAAATAGAAATGAAATTAGAGTTCATGCGTACGTATGACTTACCGTCTTCATGAAAGGTGCATTTAATTTCTTACCTCCATATGTTATGTAATATTATAAATACATTTATATGATGGATATATATGATATATATTAAAAATAAATCATTAATATAATTGTGGATATAATTAACTTTGAACACATCAATAACATGTAATTATAAGACGTCCATTTTTGACTCAAGTACCAAATATCGACAAAATGTACATTATTAAATTAAATGGTTACAAAATGTTTATAACATAGTAATAAGTGATATAAAAGGAATAATAAACTTGTAAAAGTTTCTTAAGAAATTATAAATTCACTTTGGTTTATGATTCAAGAGATTAAAGAACGATCGAGTCATGTCGGACACGAGGTAAGGGAACTTCTTAACCCAATTTCTGTTCATTAGGTTGATCTTCTCTTTCTTGTTTACGTAGTTCTTTTATTTTGTGAGAAATTAATTTTTATATAATATCATGAATATGTAAATTCTTTATGTGACCTTATACTGAATACACATAAGTAATCTATTTTAGATACAAAAAGATCATTGTATGGAATAACCTATCCAATCTCATTTTTATTCGAGATTGTTTATTCGTAAGTATTTACTGGTGTTATATTTATCATCCATGTCCATGTTTTAAAAAAACGGTTTCATGTATGTTTAAAGTCATTTGTACCCATTTTTTACTTTTACCATGTGTTATGGAAGGAATCTTTCTCTTTTTTACCATATAAGGAACTATTTAACTTTTCTGAAAAAAATACAAGGAAAATGTTTTTTTAACTTATATGGCATTAATGGATTTTTTAGGTTTCATAACACCTTATTTCCCTGAAGATTACACTATAATATTTCATGAAAATTTTTAAAAAATTACTTTTCTTTAAAAAATGCTCGACATTTTCTGAAAAGAAAATTATTTTGAAAAAGAAAGGATATTTTCCTCAAGAATTCATTTCAAGCGTTTTATCAAAACCATTTTCCATCTAAGATGAAATTATTTCATATGTTTATGTTTCATGTATAATGTCTCTGTGATTTAAATGGTTTTATTTTTCTTATGGTGAAATGAAATCCATTTATTTTATATGGATTATGTTATTATAGGATTATGTTTATGAAACCCATTTTATTCTTTGGGTTATGATGAATGATTTATGTTAATGTTGTGGCACACTTAAAAATTATTTCATTATGAGATGGGAGGGACCTATATCTCCCTATAATGCATTGGGTAATGATTTATATCTCATGAGATTGACATGGCTGGAACGAAAATAAAATTGGGATCAGTAATATAGGGATGAAACGGCATGTAATAACGGTTTATTAAGGGACATTGTCCACTAAGATGGTCTTGGCAGCAATGCCTTGGCTACTATGAAAAATAATATAATGTGCTTAATGTTTTTACACAATTAAAAGTTTTATTCCCATTCTATTTTCTCATGATTAATGTTATTTTATGATCTATGTCTTATGTAATACCATGTTTAATGTCATTTCTCATGATTTTTATGTTTAAACATTATGTTCATGTTTTTAAGTTCAAATGTATATGATTTGCTTTATTTTCTCCATGTTTACCCTTAATGAGAATTTGAGCTCACCCATTATATGTTTTCTTTTCCTTAGAATAAAAAAAAGGTTTTAGGTAATAAAACAAATGGGGAATATCTTTATGGGATATTTTGATGATCTTTCACCACAATTAAAGATTATATTCCATGTTACCAAATACACTAAACTATTATAGTCCTTGTGTGTCTCTTTTTGTAATGTATTATGTATTCCGCAAAATTAATTTAATTTCCATGTGCGTCAGGTTTGGGGTCTCTATAATTATTCCATAAATTAATTCCATTTATCATTATTGAAAATAATAATTTTCTAATAGTTACCAATCATAAATGAATTCATGTATAATAAAATTTCATGACTTTTAATTACAAATAAAGTAAAATAAATTATTGAAAATTTATTAACACATAAAAACATTTTTTAATATTGAATAACATCTAGTTACAATAATGTAACTAGTTTAAAATAATGAAATTAATTATTTTAATTTATTTTATTTATAAACATCATTGAGAGAATACACAATGTGTTCTGATCAGCATAATTCCATGTTCCACGGATTTCTCATATCTATGATAAACTCTAGGTGGCATAGCTAGTAATTCCAATGGATTACACAACTTGTAAAAACAAGTTACATTCAATGTTCTCATATTTTATTGCTTCATCATATCCTAATTACAAACTAATAATTTTTATTGGATGAAATCATATGACATGTACAATGGGTACTTTTCATGTGTTCTACTTTTTGTGTATCCACATAACTGAATAATTGACTTCAAATATTCTTCAAAATAGCAAAATAATCTAGTACTTGATGTAAATATCAGCTACACAACGTGTCTATCAAAAATTATCCTTGATATCATTCTGATAAATTTATAAATTTTGTATTTGATAATAACTCAATCAGGAATTTTTTCCCAAAATCATGAAAACTATAGGACATGAATTATATCTAGACTCATGTAGAATGAATAAACATGTGAATATTTAACCAATCACACACATGGTGTAAAATAAATAGACCAAAGGTACTAAATTTTTGTAAAATCTATTCTCCCATAACATGTCCCATTGATGATAACATGGTAATATGTCATCCCTTGTCACTACACTCTAGGTAACCCAATCTACATGAAATAAAATTTGTATCCTCCAAATGGAATATCTAATAATTATCCTTCGATTCAATATCCTTTCAAATATAATAAATCTATATAAAAGATATTAATATTTTCTAATGAGTTTCATTAACCCTCTTGACTGAAGAATGAATGATATGGTATTTAAAAATAAACATCATGTTTGTACATATGTTCACAAAAAAATTAACAAATATAAATTTAATTTCCAACTCTATGATAAAATTTTATTCTATCTTGGGTCAAAAAATTGAATAATAATGGATGATATCCATATGTATAATTATTTATTCAAATGATAATTCATGTATGATATATGAAATTAATATATTTTGTAGTGAATTTTTCACAATCTAATATTGAATAAAATATCATCAGAACTAAGAGGTGATTTTTTCATTTAAATTTATAATTAAATTAAATTTATATGATGAATGAAAACCCTATTCTTCATATGTTTCATCATATTATATTTTTACCATCCAAAATTACAATTTCTAAAAAAAATTTGTGCTTGTAAGATCTATTTTTTGAATGTCTATAGCGTTGATCCACACATGCTTCTTTCATATCCAAATAGACTTGATGAATATAATTGTTTTCCACATTCAATTGAATTTCTTTTGTTTTTAATATTTATCACTTAATGTTTACTCATTTTTGTAGAATTTATATTGATCTTTCCTTTCTTGAGAGAATATGATGTGGAATAGAAGGATTATAGATCGAAATCAGTTGTTCACAAAACACATTATTACACATCTATGAAAATATAAGCATAATATTTTTATACATGGGGTTATGATTTTAAATTTAATTAATTGAACATTTTTCCTAAGTAAAAAATTAATTCCACATCTCACCTAATTCCATGAATAAATTTATAATATTATTTTATTCCATTTTGTGTGATAACATGTATAATTCCACATATTCTTTTATCAATTTTCAAATGATAATTTATCACTAGACATGATATATTTCGACCCTTTATCTCCATGATTTCTCAAATACTAGAATTAATATTTAAATAAATATTAATTACATAGAATTCATTCAATTAAGTATTTTATAAATAAGTATCTATATTATATTTAATTGATAATTTATACATTTAAATCAAAATACATTTAGTAAATACGTATTAGATATGAATTTATTTTATTAATTATTTACGTATTGAATAAAAAAATTATTAATTAATAATGAATAAATTTATTTTCTTAGTCTTACGAATAACCTTCATTATTAAAATTAAATTAAATTATAATTTAATTTAGATTAATAGATACAATTAGTGTATTTCCCTCTTGGACTCTTTCTCATTGGTTTTATGTAGGCTTACCATCATTCGATGATTAATATCTTGAAATAGATATTTGCAACATGGAGAATTATATATATTTCCAGAATGATGATAACCACATATGATCTATCACAATAAAATATATTCCCTTTCACATAATGGATTATGGGAGATGCTTCATAAATTTTTTTCATTAACATATAATTTTGATACCCCATTCATTAAATTTATGACATAAAAAATTCCTTAAACCACATATATGGAATATAATTCTATATTTCAATATCAATAAATGTTTTTAGATATAATCTACTATAAATATGTAATTGATAAATCAATAATAATTTATTTAATATTAGAATTTCATTCCTAATGCACACAAAATCTCATTTATATTCTAAACAACTAAAGTAATAATTTTTGTCAATACATAATTTTTTGATTCCTGAAATGTATTAATAATAATACTAAATTCTAGGGACAATTACACACACTCACATAAAAGAGTATTTGATGAAAAAAATATCCAAAAATTCATACTACTTATTGTTATTTCATAATATACTATAATCGATATTGCCAATGGTGAAACAAATTATAGTAATTACTATATTCTTATGAGTAATCACTCATAATAGTCAGAATTATATGTTCTAAATCATAAAACTATATTCAATCATAGATCTTGGTTTAAAAATGTTATAATAGAATCTCACAATTTCAATCACTATGGGGAAATGTTATTACCCTTTCACTGTGAATGATTATTTATAAAATTATAAAAATAATTTGAAAACAAAACAATATATAATAGGGTTATAATTATTGTTAACTCATTAAATATACCTATTACTCAATGTAAAAATGAATTGGTTTTGGAACTCTAACCCCAACACATCGGTGTGGTTCAAAATATAATAATAATCTAGTTTATCATATTCATTCAAGTTGAATTTCCTTGATTTCTTCCATGATAGATCATAGTGATATTTAACAATTATTGTATCATCATTAATTCATTCAAGGTGCCTGAAGATGTATTATTCATCACATTCATATACATATGGATTATCAGATTTTAGTGGAATGGTTTTATATTTATTGATAATGTCATTATCAAAAAATTTCTTATAATATTCTATAATTCTAAAAATATCTACCTTCATTCAATACAGTCTATCATGATAGAGTTTGACATCTACTAAAAAAACATTCTACATTTCTCTTATGAAGTCATGGATGAATTTTTAATAAATAATATTTTCATCAATTTTATGAAATTAAAAATATAATATAATTTTATTCCAATTAATAATTTTATATAGTATTATAGTAAAATAAGTCACTTGTTAATATACCATGATCACATCAACATGAATGAATTCATGAATACAACTATGTTTATGGGGGTTTTAACAAAATATCTTACTTAGAGTGTATCCCATTGGCCATAAAAAATATTACATTATTGTGAACTATGTGATTAGGATCAAATCATTATTGAATAACATTACATAATAAATTTTTAACTCCAATATCTATGTGATATTGAAGATTATATACAAATGAGAAGGAATGGAAAGATATGTTGATGTATCCTAGATGTAGTAACAAAATAACAACCATTTTCATTCCCCCAAACTCTACTATTTCATAGACAAGGTTGCTTAACAAGGTTGATATGACATAGAACAAGATAATTTATGTTTTAGAAGAACTGATGTCTAATGTTACCCATGAATGGTTTGTCCATCCACAAAAATTATATAGATGAATCAATATTATGATTAGTGGAACTAAATATATCTCTTCAAATGAGGATTAGGTGCAACCTACTAAGCCTTATTTTAATTTTAGTGTAAAATATTTGTGTTGGGTCTTCAAATTTATCACCCATTATTTTTTACCATTATGTATAATATATTGTTGTTAAGAAAAATTTTATGTGGTGTAATGGTTTATGGGTGGTGTTTATTATTTCCAATAAATTATTATAAATTCAAAAATTTATTGGTTATATTAGAATAGTGATTTCATTAAATAGATGTGTTTTTCATATCATTCGGTGTTCCATATATCGTTATGATTCGGTAATACTCATTGATTTGTTTTGTATTTGAAATAATTGTTTTAATTAGATTCCTAATTTTTTTAATACCATAGTAAAAGATCCAATTTAATGATTTTACCATGGATTTGACCATGTGACTTTTATTGATGGTGTATATTCTATATGATGGGTTATATCAATATCCAAATCCACTATCATCCTTATATTTGAATGATGTTAAACAAATAATTATATTTATTTCAAATGATAATCATAGAGATCCAAGATATTCCATGATATATAAATTTTATGAGTCATATTATTGTTGGTATTAGTGATCCATGTTTTGACGTGGTATTTAAAGGACTGAATATTTCACTATTTTGATTCGTTTAATTGACCATTTTAGATTCCCAGTCATACCAATTTCCATATAAGGAATATTTGATGCCCCATTTTCCATGATCACTATTTTCCATCTACATTTGTTATTTTCATAGTTTGTGTTTATAGAATATGGTGCATGTCTTGTATTCATTTCTTCATATGGTGATTCATTTTTTTTCAAGGATACCCATCTTAGAACAATAAATTGATGAATATAGTTGAATCATCATAGAAGGATTATAATTTTTGTCCTATTATATTAATTTATTGATGAATTATATTATTTTTATGTTATACATGTTCCACTTTTGAAAATAAAACTCAACCTTATGTGCATATAGTCATCCATCCTTATGTTGTCTTATTTTGGAATCAAATATTATATTTGAGAGTTCCATAACACCTTGAAAATGATCTATTTAATTATATATATTTTTTATTTTTGAGTTTTCATAATTTCCCTACATTTCCTAGATGTTTCTCATTTAGTTTGATTTTATGTATTTCAATTTTATGTCACACAGTTTGTATAGTAGTAGTGTAAACTATTTAAAAATCATATGGATGAACTACTATATTAAATTATTTCATATAGAATTTTTGGTGTAATTATATTCTATGCATGTGTCTAATCCATTCATTGTTCCCAATTTTACTATAATGGGGTACATTTTTTGTGAATGATTTTGGAGATTATGTATAAAAACCTTGTAGTGTTCAATGTCTCATTACAAATGATAAATTATCATTTTCACCATCTCATATATAACCCAAAAATAGTGTACCACATCCTATAATTAATCACATATACTCAAGGGTCATATCGATATATCCATCATTATTTAATAGTTATTTAACATGTATTATTTATTTTCAAATGTTTTATTTAATAGGTTATCGTTAATAAGAATCATGATGGTCTACATTATGGACTTTCTCTCATTCTATCTAGTTTAGGCATGTTATTGAAAAATAATTTTATCCTATATAATTCATAATGTTTTAATTTTTATGTTTTTAGTAATATATTATTTTATATGATCTCAAGGGGCCTTTTGAGGTATGATGTCAACACAATTTTCATTGGAAGATAATTAATTGTTGGTGGTCCTTCGAATGAATCATTAAATATAGAACACGTATTTCCTATTTATTAAAATTCATTCAATGTGTGCTTTATAATATATAAGATGAATATTTTTAATTTTTATCAAATAGAATATTATTACATAGGTTATCATGAAAGAAGATTGATTTTCCCATAATATTTAGTCAGGAAATCATCTTTTGAAAACCATACTTTATTAGTGTTTTTAAAAACCAAAATCAACAATTTTAATTGTTTCCATTATTTTTTAATATAGATTGGGTTCGAAAATAAGTTTTTTTCTATTAAAATTAATACTATAAAAGAAAAAATATAAAATTATATAATATCTTTATTTATTAAGAAACACTCTATAACCATTACCAATTTATTATTAAATTAAATTACATTTTATCAATTTATGATGTGATGCACATTTAAGGGGATTATATTTTCATACATCAATCAATGTAATGTTTTGATATTTTTGGTCATCGGGTCATATGCGATATGATTTATTATTTCGATGTATATCTTGAAAAAAATCAGTAGGTATGTATATATACATAATGTTAGAAACAAATCAACAATTACATTAATTAAATCTTGGTTTTGGAGGATTATTACTCATTAATTTATTTAATGAATGTGAAGGAAAATATTTATAACACCAATACACAACTAAACTATAGTTACTAATAATTATAACACATGTGTGGAAAATATAAGTGATATCATCCCAATGGATTTAAATGTTTACATTTTTATGGACAATATATTCATGTATGATTGTCATATAACATTTAAAGAAATATAAAACCATATATAATACATCATAGAAGTACGTTATTATTTAATGTAATACATAATTGAAATAAATCATTAAATATATCATGGTATCTCAGGGAAGGGAATAAATAATAAAGGTTAATCCATGGTGTTCAGTAATAAATAATGTACAAAAAATATATTGTTGAGTTAATGAAATATGCAAAATAATATTGAGACTGATAATAATTAACTATTCTATATTACTAATAACATAAAATAAGATTAATCAATGGATGTAATAATAAAATAAATATTCATATAGATATTAAAAACAAGTTTCATAATGATGGAATGAATATTCATTGAGGTAATAATATTTTGGTCATATACTTCTGCATATTTATGATACATAAAATAGTTAGGACTATGATAAATAGAAAATTTATTTTGTCTCATGAGTCCTACAACTACATAAATGATATATAACATGCCTTCCCATGAAATTACTATGTCCAATTGATTCATTATTTGAATGGAGTGAAAAACAATTCAATAAAAATGATAAATAGTAGTATGGAAAAAATAACATTTTCAATGTTTTATTTTCCTCAATTACTACATATAACATGATCCTAAAATGTAATATCTATATTTTTATGTTAGATATAAATAATTCATAGCAAAAAAAATGTATTTATTAAATGATTCATAAATAATTTAAAATAAATTATAAATATAATTAAATGGAATCGTGTGGAAGATAACCCATATGGTTTTAATCACATATGTAAAAAATTAAATATTTCTAAAATATTTTTGGTAACATTTTGTTCGAAAATTTAATCGAGTCTTGTAAATGAATATGTTACAGAATGAGTAGTTATGAAAACATAAATAAGGTTATATATTTCTACAAGTGAATTTATTAAATCAATGAAGGAATTTTTTTTTTAATTTTTGAAGAGAATATAGACAAATAATATAATGAATATCATTCAAGTTAAAACGCAAGTTATGGTTTCCATGAAAATAGTCATTTTGTAATTATGATATCTAAGTAAAGATAAAATGGAAATAATACTATAATATAATATTAATATAATATGGGATTAAAAATATATTTTGTATGAGATTCTGTTATATTATAATTAATCCGACTAAAACCTAAACATTACCAATTGCGAATGAGGATGTGATTGGGAAATAACCTGTTATGACTTCTATGAATTTAATCACATGTGGTTTTAAACTATAGTATAATTTATTTAATTATTTTTTTTACTACATTATTGTTAAATTTAAATATATATATATATAATTTATTATATTGTTTAATTATAACATTTCACGTATTACTAACATTTAAATGATCATATATTGTTATTAGTTTTAATACATTAAGCATACCAATGGTACCATAATCATTAGAATGTTAATAATAACATTAATTGATTATATAGTCATTATATATATTATTATAAAAATTCTTGAATTAAATACAAGAAAAACATATCACATCTCTTCATTAAGGTGGTATTCAACATATATGCTCGATCAATATTAATATTTTTGTCATTACAGAAGGGTAAAGATAATATTGTATATTACATTTAAGGATTTATAATTATTTCACTATTATTTTATGTTGATATTATATCATTAATAATAAATATCAATGTATGACGTTAATTAATGAAAATTAGTCACTTCGCAATGTATTATCCTGAAAAAATGCATGAACGAGTATATCATATTCTATTTAAAAGATAATGATAGGAATAAAAGTCACACTATAAAAATAATATCATCCAAATATATAGTATAACATGATGTTATAATATCAAAAATTATTGAACTGAATGGAAGGTTTTATAAGAAAAAATTAAATGATTATCCTTAGTTAATATTGATTCTTCTTCACTGGATAACAAATTTTAAAAATGGGTACTGTTAATTTTGAAAAATATTTTTCATCATTGAATTACATAATAATTATTATTTTTAAAACAAATATGGAATATATTTTAAAGTAATTTATTTATAGCAATAAGAAAAATGAGTATTAATAAATGTTTGATAGTTGAATGTTAACATATTATAATGAAAATATTTGTTTTTTGTAAATAATGATTTTATAGAAAATAGTTGAATAATTATTTTTCCGATTTAATGAATTATATAATTATAAATAAAATTAGAAATATAATTCGTTAAAATTATACCACACCATAAAGGAACTTATATATTATTTATTATGAGATAAGAAGAAAAACGAATATTTATTTGAGTAAAAAAATTTCATAGATTTATAAAATGTAAGGAATGAAATTAAATGATTGAAATTATATATTTATAATAATTATGTTAATTTTTAAATATTAGATATATATATTTATATATATTATTTTCATAATCAATCGTTTTATTGTCATATAATTATAATGTAAAATGCATTTTTTGTAAAAGATAAATTTTTCACTCTTCACAAAAAAATTAAACTATTTGCGAACATTTAAAAATAAATCCTCTAATATAATATTTAGATATTGATGTTAAAAATTAAATTCATTTCATAAAATATAAAATCATTATATTTATAATTTAGTTTTATATTTCATTAATGAATTTATAAATCTGTGTTGTGTTATTGTTTTCCTCGATAAAAACATATTTTAATAGAATCATTGGTTTTAAATTCTTGCCTCATTTAAAAAATTCATCATATAAATATCTCGATAACCATATAATTAATAGATATGGTAATTTATTAATCATCAATTCATAATGGTCTAACATATCAACTTTTAACTTATGATTTTTACCAATTTCCATTATCATCCATGTTGTATGATTTCTTTATATTTGTTATTCAATGTATAGAATCTATATATTTTATTCAGAAAAACATAAATCATGTTCTTTATATATTTCAATACGGGTGATTAATGGAATATTACTTGGAAATAAATTTCCTATTAAATTGATATGTTACATTTCATGGATTTTATAGATGTTAGGAATCTAAAACCCCAAGATTTTATCATATAAATTTTAAAATAAATTGTATCTTTTCGATAGCATGTGATACACACAACCACAATTATAAATTGACATGAATATAGTATACCATTATAAAACCGAAAACAAATTGGAATTATTTATTGTAAAACCAAAATATCATAATATGTTAATTACTATTTTATGATACATGATTATAATTTATTAGAAAGTCAATATATTTTTAAAAAACATTATTTTTCTATATAATGTCTTCTATAAAATTTTGTGAGAAAATTATATATATTTTTTCAAATTTTATAAAATTTATTGGAAAATATATCTTATATTTTTTAAATAAACTTGTAAAAATATAATATCGTATATCATAGATTATTTTCTAAAATTAATAATTTTTTGATGAATAGTTAATAATACATATTTTTAATAATGTTTATTTATTCATTTAAAAAATAAACAATTTTCATTTTCATTTTCATTTTTTAAGTATTTTTATTTTAATAATGTAATTATTAATACTATTTAGTCAATTTTTATAATTTTTTTTGATTGTTGACATAAAATAATTTTATACCAATGAAATATTTGTCTTTGGAAACTAATTTTCCTTGGGTATTCATGTATAATTTAAAATTATATTAGTATAGTTATGTAAAAATATTTTTTTAAAATGGATTCCATATTTATTATAATAATAATAATTATTATTTAGTAATGTTAGAATAATTTGAATCATAATAAAACTTAAAATATGATATCTATGTTATTGATAAAACCAGATTTATGAGGGGTTTGACTAAAGTATAATCATTAAAATGAATAAGAAATTTAATAAATTATAATGTAATTCAAAAAAATTAATTATAGAAAATATAAATCATTAATGATTATTTATATTGTTTTTTTGGAATAAGTCATTAATAAATTTCTTTTATTTCATTTATTCCAAATGTGTCATATCCCACACTCAAATAATGAAATCCAATCTCATATACTCGCCTCATTCCATGAATCATTTTTATTTGATAATAACTTAACATAACAATTTTTTATATCCCTCATAATTTATTATAGTATAGTTATTGATCATAAAACCATCGTTTTTTGGATTTATTTACAAATCAAATGATGTAGTTTGGTGAAGAGGGGTAGTTCATAACCATTATTTTTATTTTTATTTTATCATTTTTTTCATTAAAAAGTCTTCATCCATACCAAAATTGAAAATAAATGTATTAATTATATGGATATTTTATTATGTATATTCAATATCTGATATCCATCTCATTATCCATCTATTGGGAAATAATACCTTCAATCGTGTGTATGGGGTACTATACCAATGCGAACCGGTGTAATTTTTTTTACATCACTACCTCTTATGGATGTATATAATAGTTTGTATAATGTGTGTATATATATATATATTATATTTTTGATGTAATTATATTTATGGAATTATAATTTCACATATAAATTCACTACTTATAATCCTTTAAAATGTGATAACGTTGCTTCTGTGTTTATGTAGTATACTACCTCCATTAGGTGTTGTGATTAATTTTTTATTTCATGGATTCAAGGATAGTAACAGAGATGTATTTTTTTAATATATATTTTATATATGATATAATGTTTATTTTATAAGGAAATGTTATCACATACAATTCTTACATTTCATCCTTCAAAAAATTGAAAATATATTTGAAGTATACATAAAACCTGTAACATACAAAGTAATTAATGAATAATAGATTTTCTTATCTATGTATATTTCTGAATTAGATATTGTTTTAGAGGCTTAAAATGAGAATAAATCCAATCTTAAGCATGGAATACACTAATATTTTTAAATGATTGTTATACTACATTTTGATGGAAACCCATTTTTAAATCAATATTTTGAAAATTTTATAAGTTCTATTTGTCAAAAAAAAACTTATTATTTATGATTGGGACATTGAAATTTACCTTGGGATAATTTTTCGTATTTTTCTAACAATATTCATTTTTTTAATGAATAATGAAAATACTGCATTTTACATCAAACCTGATTTTTCATCAAATTTAATTATGTGGATATATTATCTTTTTAATTGGTCTTAAAGTTTAATTATAATATTTCTTTACCATTTAATCCAATTGGGGTCATTAGAATTAATTTCACTTTGGAATTGGGCATAAACAAGTGCCAAACTTTTCATAGATATTGTTTCAAAAAAACCCCGCTATTTGATTTGACAACGGGAATTATTTTTAAATTAATTATTGAATTTTATATGTTTGTAATTTGATAAAATGGATTCCATATTTGGAATTATAATGTACAAAATATGTATTTAATACTCTTTTGTTTTTGGACATTATGAATAGTAACGACGGTAATTATCATTAATTATCTTGATTAATTTGTAATCGGGTAGTTAAGGATAATAATATAATATCATAAAAATAACAAATGACCACAAAATGTGTCCTAATTCTACAGTTTGTGTGATGTACTGCCATTTTATTCCTTTTTCCAAACTTTGGGACCCCATGGAATCACTTTTGGGTGAAAGTGAAACTTTATGATTTTATTTTTAATGAAAGGATAATATCATTAAAGAATGTATCACCCGAGTAAATTATTTTTAATTTGGTCTAAATAAATGATCTCTTGGACTATAAATAGTCATTGGGAATATAAAAATATTTCCTACATCTTATTATTTTTTATAATTTTAGATATTAAATAAATTAAATTATTTATGACATCATGATGATGCAACGATTACTTCATTAATGAACGATTTAAATGAAATGAAAATATAATGTAAACTCTGAGGCTTAAACATATCAAAGAACTATTGGATGAGTATATTTAGAACCCTTATCACCTTATTCTCGAAATATATCAATGTGGGACCTTTAAAATCCGATGCCCATTTTAATATAAAGTAACATTTTATAACATTCCAATAGTACCCCTCCTCTCCTCTTATAAAAGGCCCCCACCTCAACCTCCATACCCACACTTCTCAAGCCATTGTCTCGACCAAAATCTGCTCATTTTATCTCTCCACATTCCTCTCTTCATCCTAGAAGCCTTAGCATAGGCATATTGCTCTTCAAGAAAACATTTTGGGTCAAACCAAGAAGAGTTACCCGATTTAAAGGAGGTTAAAGAACGATCAAGTCAAATCAGACCCGAGGTATGGGAAATCTTATCAATATCCTCTCATTGAGGCATATTATGTTTTATACATAACATTCTTTTATATGGTGTATAAACCCCTTTGACTTTTACGTCTATTCAAAAGGGATATTTTGATACAAAGTGTTTTACTAATCGACAAAAGGGGATGTTTTTATTGTACGTTTACGGCGACAATGACTTCTCCGCCGCCATGACCATTATTTGAGTTTCAGATTCCTCTAAAAACCATAAAATATTTTTTTAAATGAAAAATAAATACCATGTTTTACATTTCTTTTATTTTGGTATTGAAATTGTTTTGATAATGTTTTTATTATATCAATGTGTTATTGATATCTTATGATTGAAATGTGGAAATGTTATGTTTCCATTATGCATGTTTTATGTGATATGATTATGTTATGGTTCTTGGGAATTTATTATGGATACGGATGGATTCAGGATAAAATAATTGTGGGTGAGCCCGATATAGCTCTCTAATGCATTGGGTTACACGAAGGAGTTAAACGTTAAGGTTTCTTCGAAGAAATTTAGGGAATATACTGTGATGGGTATTCCAAACGTAACCATGAGGGTTACTCGCTACGTAAGAATTTTATGAATGCCTCAAGCTACCATTATGTCTTATTATTTCTATATGTTATTCAAGATTTTGTGAGGCATGTTATTGTGCTTATGTTTTATGAGTAAAGTATGATTTCATTAATTATTATGTATACATGGAATAATGTTTCCATTTCGTACTTTTATATCCCTTACTAAACATTTTATCCCCATCCCATGTTTTTGAAATGTTTTTCACAGTTTAATGGAAAGGCACATGATGTGATGATAATGTCAAGGATGTGGCAATATAGAATCCATGTTTTATTTTAAATATGTTTCCTTT
This sequence comes from Viscum album, assembly GCA_963277665.1. Classification (NCBI taxonomy): domain Eukaryota; kingdom Viridiplantae; phylum Streptophyta; class Magnoliopsida; order Santalales; family Viscaceae; genus Viscum; species Viscum album. The sequence continues at coordinate 438,445,688 of OY728161.1, forward strand.
GATGGGAAAAATGAATACTATCTTTTATGTAACCACTTTGTTTAAATGTGGAATGTAATGCATGCTTTATGATCTAATTATCTAAAACATTGTAAAATGAATAAAACAAGAGAGAATTCATAAAACATATAATAATATAAACACTAACACTATATTGAAATAAAAATCATGAGGAGAAACACAAATTGGGAGAAGCACGAGGAGCCATCGAGGACGGTTGATACTGAACAACGGTACTGGTTACCAAATGAAATATATTCTAAGTCATTGATTAAAGAAAGATGATTTTTGAGGCCATAGATTACATAATCAATATATATTAGGTCACAGAATGAATTTAAAAGTGTAAGGGTTTTCAATGATAGTGGAAAAATGTTATTTTAACAAAAATAATGAAAAAAATGACTGCTACCGGTATCTGAATAAAAATGTAATTAATTTACACACATTTTATTTAATTAATTAAATGGAAAATTTGATTTCTCAAATATTTTACTGAATAAAATAAAATAAATTATTCTATTTTTCATGTATGATTTTTAATAAATATTGTTATAATGTGTTTTTCTCTCTTGTGAGTTATTTAATAAATGTGGCCAAAATTTAAACTCAATTATTTTTTAAATATATTATATATAATAAAATTCTTCCATAAAATATTTATATTTTTGTGAGAGGACCCTTAAAAATAAATAGGTTTATTATTAAAGAACCCTTTCACATAATTTGAAAATTTTATTTCCTGTATTGGGTTTTAATCATATTATAGGTCAAGGTGGGGGCATGTTGTTTTTATAAAGGGATGACATGGGGCATAAATTTGTTGTTGTTAGGTGTGCATCTGATTTTAGGGTTATGATATTAGAATGTGTGAGTTATTTAATTACTGTAGGTTGTGATGGAATAATTGGATAATAATTTAAAATATTGCATAACATGGTATGATTTATTGAATGAAATGATAAATTAATGAATTAACAATGGAAATTGTAGATAATTGTGATTTTCAATAAATAATGGAATAAATTTGATGTTTAATTCAAATTATTTTATACTTTAATGATAAGTGGGAATTTTTATTATGTATTATGATTGTTATATAGTTTTTAGAATTTAGTAGAGGTGAAAAAATTGGTAATGTGATGAGTTGGTTATGATTTATTATTAACCCATAAAATATTATTTTGTGTGGATATTTATATATATACCTTTTATATTCATTGTGATTTATATACAAAACCGACCCGCATCAAACACCATGTGCCCCGAACGTATATATATATATATATAAATATATATATATATGCAGATTCTTTACCAATATCTCGATGGGGAGGATAGATGGTAGAAAAAATATATTTACTACTATATCAATTAGAAATATATATATTCATTGGAAATGATGGTCATAGGATATATAGTACACTAGCAACGGTCTTGGTGTCTTTAATGTGTTGTTTTCAAGACTTTGTTGTGGGGTGGTGGATATAATGTTTGTTGGTTTAATATGATATATTAGTGTGGCTAGGTTTGTTGTGGTGTAAGTTTTTCATAATAGGTGGTGGGTAAAATGTTTTTGATGATTATTTGTTTGATATAATGCTACTATGGTTATTGTTTTTATGTTATATCACAATTATCTTCAGTGAGATGTGAATTAACCAGGCTATAGGGTGTCAGACCAGCTATCCATGGTTATGATAAGACATTACTATTATATGAGGAATATTTTTGTTGTGGTTATGAATGTTAGGAGGTTGGAATTAGGATTAGGTAATTCTTGTTCATGATAACTTACTACTCTAATTATGTTTATGATGTGATGGACCTTGTTTCTGGTGGAGAGATGTGGTATGATTGAGTTGTGGGTTAGTGGATCAAATGTATATGAGTGAGATGTGTTGTTAACATTCTATGGGGATATTTTCCTGGTTTTTGTAGGTACAAAGTGATTTCACTGTACTATGGTTCAATTAAATATGTTAATCCTAAAATATGGGAATGTTAAGAATTACAGAATTAGTGAATAATAGTGAAAATTCATTGAAAAAGTGGTGTCGGGTGACATTTATCGATTGGAATAGTATTATTTTTTCACATGTGCAAGAATGGTTTTTGTCTCACTAATGAGTATAATTATAACCTCATCTTATATATATTAAACTCTTTTTAGGATTATAGGTGGATTGTAAAGATCATTCTATACATTAATATCTTTCACTCTAGGATATTTTAGGTGGTTCTACATTATCTTTACTTTTGGGTATTTTCGTATGAGACCTTTATACATATCAATTTTATTTGAACAAGAATTGTATGAAATTTTGGAGTTTTATTATATTGTGTCAATTTTATGATTGATCAATGATCTCATATCTCAAGATACTATTATAAAAAGAAATTCCTCCCATTTGTGATATTTTTATTCCCTTAGTTCTAGTCCACATCCTATGGTCTACTGGAGGTAGCACTTGTGGTTCATTATCTCTCTCCATACATTTTGGAATATTTGGGCTAGTGTGTAGTGACCTAGTAACTATATGGGACATTATTAGCTATGTTTTAAATATCTTATGTTCTATCATAGATAAAATAGAGATTGGTGTAACACATTAATCTCATTTTTATAGGAAAAGTGGAATATGATTCATAATATATTCTAAAATTATATGGTCCCATATGTAAACATTACTTAGTATTATGTTATTTCAAAAATTTGACATTATTTGAAATTGATGATCTAAGCAGGTTTAGACCTTTAGTGAATTATACCATCACATATACATAATAACATGATTATAAAAAAGAAGACATTTCTATAGGATATTTACATTGATTATAATAAAAAATCATTTAAACAACTAGGTATAGCTTCATGTTTAAATATAATAACATTTTCATTATCCTTCCTGGACTTTATTCTTCTATAAGATCATGTGAAAGACTTTAAAAAATTGGATGAGCATAAAAACTCAACAAGGGATACCCGAATATTTAAAACAGTTAGCATTTAGAAAACATATATTCCATGAATATATTATCTTAAAGTAATACTTCTAAACATTATGAAGTATTAAATACTCTTCACTGAATATAACCTCATTTCATACCATTTTTATATAAAAATATTAACATAAATCCCATAAAATGAACTTATAATATATAAAAAGGTAACAAGAGACATAATCGTACATAAATGGAATAACCTTATTGTATACTTCCACACATATCATTATTACAAATAGAATATCCATACGGTTGACTTCTATACTCAATGCATTGGAGGTTCTTTTGTAACCACCCATCCTTGATTTATAATTTAAACCCACATCATATTTTTATCATGTATCCACCTATCAAATTTCAAAATACCATATGTCAATCACAAAACATAGGACATCCATAAAAGAAAATTTAATTTCTAAATTACAATCATAATAGATTATTTTAATATATTGATATGATAAATGCTTTCTCAAAACCATTTTCATTACCAAAATACATAAAAATATTATATTGTAATTATTTTTCATTTAAAAATTTTACATTTTGTAGAGTAGAAAAATATCAAATAATGCTTTCAGCAGTAGATAATTTGGTGTCACCATATACATTAAAAATTTTCATTTTGTATTTTGGTGAAATGAATCATAGAAAAAGATTTATTTATGAATCTTCTTAAAATAAAAATAAACTAAAATTGGTTGATTTTTACAACATAAAAATAAAGGTCATGTATAAATCAAAATATTCCTTAATGAAGGGAGATTGAGACGAAGTCCCTAACCATGAGTCAAAAACTATTAGGTATGTTCCTTGTTCATCCTAAATAATAACATTAGGTAAATTTATACAATATTGAGAACGTTTTTCCAGATTATAATTTATTTTATATCACTTATTACCATGTTTTGTCAATTAGATAATTATTTGAATTCATATCGAATGTTTTGTTAATGTTCTGTACATGAGTTGAAATGAACTTGTTTTTTTTATAAATTGACCATATGGTCATCCTTCCATCATCCCTATATATACTTTCACGATTTAAATAAAATAGAAATATCATATATATATATATATATTATACATAGTATTTGGAAATGAGAAATGAAATACACCGTTCATAGAGATAGAAGAATGTACATGCACATGAACTCTACATTCATTTAATTTTTATATTAATGGAATGAAAACAGAATGGTACATAGTTATATTATAAATCAAATATAATATCTATTTTATATACGTTTCAAAAATTCATTAATTATATCTTTTATACATTCCTTGTATAGCGTGAATGAGTCACATCACATTGAGGGGAATGTAGTCCACACTTCCACAAATGATATTATAATATTTAAAAATTATGAAGTTATAAAGGTATATTACTAAAAAATTATATAATCATATAGAAAATATAAATATAATATATATCATATATAAATACAGTGCCATATAATGGACACTATGTATTTGGTAGAGGAAAATAGAACAAAAATCATTTCGCGAGGGAATAGTTCTCGTTACATACAAACATCATGTTCAATATCCATTACATGGAGGTGTGTGTAAAGGTAGGTAGAAACATTATAATAAAAACAACATAGAATATATAGGATACTACTGTTTTTATTAAATAATTTAATAAATCATGGTTATGGAGTTGTGGATGGAAATTATATAGAAGGAGCTTCAGAGAAGATGTTACCTATAAATCGGGTAACACCTTTTCATTTGAGCCAAAATTAATCTATGAGTTGTGTTATTCCCAAAGAAAGAAATATATGAGGAATTTAAGGAATTTTAGATCTTTTATTATTATAATTTTTGTTATCCAAGGGGCTTGAGTGGTGTTAGTAAGCAGGTAGTGGTGGGGGCCTTTTATAAGGGGCACGATAAGCATTATAGGAATGTCTTCAGAAAATATATTATTATAAATTTATTTTCGAATTCCATAATATCCAAAGTTGTATGTTTCTTAGATATGATTAGAATGGTAGTTGATCCTATCAAAAATTAGGTTTTAGAAAAGTTTATGTAACAAATATTAACCTTATCATTTGGATTTTACCCTAAGTAAAATAAATTTTCACTTTCCATGTCTTCTTGTATGTTTTAATTATATGTTTAATATATTTAGTATAAAATGCCAGGATAACCTAAAGGGGATCATTAATCTCATCTGTAATATTATTTATGTCAATTTTCTTTCTATTGTGTTTTTTTGCTATTATATTATTTAATAAAATTGTATTTGTGTTAAAAACTAATTTATGTCAATTTTGAAACTATTGAGTAATTGAATTTTTCTAAAGATCTAATAAAACTATTCATTCAAAAAATACATTAACTCAATGATAAAATTTTATAATCATAAAAAATATTCTTGGATGGTTTCAAAATAATTAGATCATATTTATTATAATAATTATAATATAATTTATTTGAATCTATCATTTATAAGGGAATCACTACATCATTATTGTGTCGTGAATTAATTTATTTATATAATGTCTAAAAATTATAAATAAAATACTTTGAATTAGGAAATATTATTATATTTATAATGAAAATTTGTAATCAATGATATCAATTATTTAACCCCACTTTAAAATTGTTTTAATAAATATATTCATGTTTATATTATATTTCAATTTATTTTATATTAAATATGATAACATGTCATTATCAAACCCATGTGGTATTCAGATTTCATGATTGAGGAAAATGGATTGTTCTGATCATCCATTACTCAACCAATAATAATATGAACCATGTAATATTATTAATATATTGTTATAATATTATTTATACACTTATTTAACTAATTTACCCTGTAACCGTGGTAAATAAAAATAATTACAGATGTTACTATTCATAATGACCCGAAATAAAAAGAATCGTATTTCAACCATTTGGACCTTATAATTAAAAATATGGAATCCATTTTTCTAAATTCAAATCAATTAATTTTTTATAATTAATATAATGTTAATTCTAATTGTAAAAATGAAATTTTAGGTTTAAATAAGAAAATTGTATAAAAATATTGACATCTATTTATGTCCAATTTAAATCTGAAATTACTACCAATGACAAGAATTATATTACATGATAAGAAATAATCAAACTAAACAAAAATACATATGAAAATTATAAGTGATCTATATAAATAATTTATACGAAAAGGCAGTTTTAAATTAAAATGTATTATCCTTCAATATTCATTAAACTATGAATGTTATCGTCAAAATATAAAAAATTCAACAAAAGTCAATATAGATGACCTACATCTAAATAATCAGTTTAAATTTTAAAATAGAATATATTAATCTGAAAAAACATTATTTAAAAAGGGTTCTCCATCAAAAGGTGGTAAAAATACCATTGAAATATACTAAAGTAATTTATGCATAAAATTTAATTTATTCACAATTGGTCCTCTAAAATTTATTAAATAAATGGAAAAACATTTTAAAAAATGTGCAGTCATATAATAGTTAATTCTATTCATTCCAACTAATATAACATCAATGTGATAAATACAAATTAAAATAGTATTATTATTATTGTAATTTTTTCATTTTAACTTACTGTTAGTTGAAAGGTAAGAATTCAGAGAAACCTGTCGTTGCATGTCAATTATGATATTGATCAAAGTGAACCCATTGAAGTAAAAATACTATCTAATTCAAAAATAATAATAGATATAAAAATTTCATATTCTTTATTTTCTTGGAATGTTATATCTTTCCCGCCATTTTGAAATTTTGTCCCTACAATTTTATTTACTTATGAAATAAGTTGGGGTATTTATCCACAATAGAATTTTTAAATTCCAGTGTTTCCTATTCAACCATGTGTGTGTTACAAATAAATTTAACCTAATGGATCACCTTATTTTACAACACTTTCTATGTTTGGTCAAGAATCTTGACTGGTTGTTCCTCATAAGAAGTATTCTTTTCCAACTAAACTACTTCTAGACCCAAAACATGATATGTATACGAAAAATTATTTCTTAACGTTGAATATTAAAAGCATTGTATACCTTTGATAAATATAGAGGTAAATCCACATAGTATGCAATGGATCCAACATTCTCCAAAATTTCTTAGTGTCTAGTGAACTGCACACTCAACTTACCTTTCTTTCTAAAACACATGACACTCTTCTCAATAGGACTTTGGAAAATACATTATCAACAACATTGAAAGAATGATCCTTCCTCCAGTTATATTCATAAATTTTATCCCCAATCTCTGATATCCTCATGTTCTTCTGAATAACCTATACTTAACCTATCATATCATCTACCAATTCTGGTCCCATCAACATCCTTTCTCATACGTCATCCAAAATAGTTTTAGTACGATACTGCATCCCATATAATACATAAAACTAATCCATATGTAAATTTTAATGAGAACTATTGTTATAAAGAAACTGGGCCAAAAAATTATGTCGGTCCCAACATCCATTGTAATTCATTGAACCAGAACATGTCATATGCTCCAGTATCTGAATTTTTTGTTGTGACATAACATATGATTTGGTATGAATAGTATTTATAAATTAATTCAATACCCAAAAACATTTGAAGGAATTTCCAAAATAATGAAGTGAAACATGGATCACGATTAGAGACTATAGAGAGAGTAAATGCATTTAGCGTGACTATCTAGTTAAAATACAACGTAAAATGTTGATCTAGATACATAGTATCCCAAAAAGGAAAAAATGAGTAGGTTTAGTAAATAGATCAACAATTAACAAGATTGCATTATATCTCGATATTTCTTCGATATTCTCAAAATGAAGTCCGTGGATATATTTTCACATTTCCACTCTAGTAATAGGAAAGGACGAAACATCCCATTCGGTAACTTCCACTATGCTTTAACCTCTTAAAAATTAAAATATTTCATCGTATAATTAGCAATATATCTTTTTATTCCATCTTAGAAGTAATACTCCTGATGGTAATTGTATATATTAGTGCTTCCCAGATAAACTGAGAACACAAATCTATGGGTTTTACATAACAAATCATTCTTCTACTATGAATTGAAAATCAAAATACACAATTGTTATCAAATTTAAATGTAGGTATCTCAACCTTCTGAACCAATTCTATGTTTTTTTTGTAACCAATATTATTCCTTATATTTTTATTAATTTTATTTGGAAGAGATTATTTCAATATAAACTGAGTGGAAACAGTTGAATTTATATCACAAAAAACTTCCATGACAATGTTCATCAAATCATTTACAAAATGTTCATGTTCCGAACACAGCATGGTTAACGTGTAATTACATTTTTGAGTCAAATCATCATCCACATTATTTTATTTTCTCGGGTACTAATGGAATTTGAAATATTAATCCCTTAATAATTAAAACAATCTCATCTGACTCATGTTCAATTATTTCAAATTGAATATATACTTCCAACAAATATGATAAGTATATCTTTCAAACATCACACTATACTAATGATGTTGAATTTATTTTAATTCCAAAACAATAATAGCTAATTACAAATCATATTTAGGGTAATTTAGGTCATGAGGTTTCAACTGATGTTAACCAAAAGAAATTACCTGATCATTCATGATTTTAACAGAACCATTTCCATTCAATGAATCATTAATGCTGATAAGAAATAAAAAATTCCTTGAGGGTTGGTCCAAAAATATATCATTTTCCAATATTCTATTATGTCACTGAAAACAATAAGAACATTCTTCTGTATAGATGAACTTAACTCCCAAACATTTTAACACACTTATTGGGATATATATTTGAGAAAATACATCATCAAACCATCAGTAATATCCTTCTAATCCACGAAAACTATGAATCTCTATGATATTGTATGTTCATGGCCATACTTCAATAGATGTTGTTTTAGAAGGGTAAATAGTTATGACATATTTGGAATCAATATGATAATGGAAATAATTTTCTTGCAACAAAAATTAACTCTTAGTAAACATTCTATATAGATTATTTTCATTTATGGTTTTCAAAACAATCCACAAGTAAATTTCATGTTCTTCCAGGAATTTAGAATATACCAAAATATATTCTATAAACACAATCACAAACTAATATTAAATATTTTAAAAGACTCCATTCAAGGGATTCATAATTATAATATGGATGTTAGATAACCCAAAGGTAACAATTATAAACACATAATTTACATATCTAAATTAAAAATTTGTACTTGGAATTTTACTCTATGTCACCTTCACCTGTTGGTATCGAAACCTCAAATCAATCTTCAAAAAATTACAAGGATCCCTAGAGCTGATCGTATAAATCATTGATATGAGGTAATGTATAATTTTTCTTAATAGTGATATTATTCAAGGCACTAAAATTAGTACAAATTATCATAGAACCATATTTATTTTTATCAAATAATGATGGATATCTTCATGTTGAAGTTCTAGGTTGAATAAAACAATATCATGTATTTTCTGAAACCAAATCTAAAACCATAAAGGATCACATTTATGAACTCATTCACAACTGGGATACCACAAATCAAAACTCCTTCATTCAATTTTACATAATGAGCCAGAAACATTTCACTTCCATATTCAATCAATATTTTAGCTTTTTTTTATGTTATTAAATGTATGAAATCATTCAATAAAACATTAATATAATTGGAATCTATTTTATCATGATAAACTAAAACCCAATCCACACCCATAATGATACCAAAATCCATTATGGATTGTTCGAAAATATTTGTAGGAAATACTATCCCACTAATAATAATATGATAATTCCTATATATATTGTTTACATTAATACATACACACAATATATTACAAAAAGATCTATAACACATTCAGGAGGTTATATTTCCAATGTACATGAAAACAATCATAAATTAATGAATGTGAAGATCCATATTAAAATGGAGAGTAGGAATAATTTGAAAAAACCAGTATCATACCTGTCACCTATCACGACCCATCCCTCAGGGCCCGTGTTGTGACTACCACAAGTCTTCCTTCCATATGCCAAGGGATGGAAACTAGCACAAAAAGGAATATTCCGTAAAATGAGAAGGAATTACCTTTAACATGTACAATCTTACAGTTTGATAACACAACAAGAAGCAAATGTGAAGTAAACTGCTGTAGTAAAATAGTGATGAATGTAAAAGGGGACATAATACAAGCCCAACTGTAAGAGTACAATTATAACTAAAAGAACAATACAACTGAAAAAGGGAAAATAGTAAATGGGTCTTCCTCCATGGATCCTGCCTGAACGGTAGGTACAAATCACCTCCTCAGCACTCCTTGTCCGTCTATCTCCTCCACGTCACGTCACGCCAAATGGTCCACCTCCGAGCACCGTCTAGTCCTGGCTCCCTTAGCCTCGAACAATGATGTATGTCGTCCTCACAAGACACATCAAGGTGTGGGAAAATCATGTGCAAGGGTGGGTATAACAATACACAGTAGGTACCCCTAGACCCCCGTAGGTCTCTTTGAAATACACAAAGGAAATACAACAAAAGAAAACATCAATACCAATGCACAAAGCAATAGACATCAAATCTGGTTAGGTATATTACCATACTATACATAAGTTATCCATACGAACTCATCTCATACATGAGGGATTTAAACCACAATGTTAACACCATGTAGGTAGAAGTACCACACATGTAACACCATAGAGACAACACCTTGAAGGTAGATGTACCACACAGGTAACACCACAATGATAGAAGTACCACACATGTAACACCATGAAGTTAGAACTACCACACAAGTAACAACACAAAGCTAGGAGTACCACACAGGTGACACCATGAAGATAGAAGTACCACAGAAGTCACATCATGAATATATATGTAACTTATAGGTAACACACCGAATATAGAAGTACCACATAGGGAACACCATAAAGGTAGAAGTACCACACATGTAACACCACGAAGCTAGAAGTACCACATAGGTAACACCGCGAAGATAGAAGTACAACACATGTAACACCATGAAGATAAGAGTACCACACAGGTAACACGATGAAGATAAACATGAATCAGCTCACAATCTGGTATAACATATTTACATATGTACATATGATAGGTCGTAATCTAGATCATCTTATTCTGGTAAGAAGCACTGCTTCAGAACAACACAGGATCGATAGGTAATAACCACTGCTGACCCGCACAGGATCTGACACACAAAGGATCGCTGTGCACTGAACCACACAAGATCGATGAGCACTATCCCACACATGATCTTATAGATGATGACCCACACAATATTTATATATGATTACACTCCTAGGATCTATGTGTTTTCATCATGTTTTAATAAGTCCATGGATTCATCGCACCTGGTGCGCTCGAGTTCCATAGAATACGCCACTATAGATATATTTCATAACTCGACCACCACTATGCTCCACAAAGGAGTAACTGAATGGTCTTCCATGTTTTAAGGGATCCATCATGATAGAAAATTTTCCAATCGGAGGCCCAGTTTGTGAGTTATAAGAATTTTAGATTCGAGGGCCCGATTGGATTTGGGTTTGATCCAACCTGGCCCTATACCAACTATTTACAAAACTTAATTAGAGTATACCAAAAGGTCTATCTTGATTTAAGGATTCCAACACTGCAGACGGTTCTTCAAATGGACACCTGATTCTCATGATAAGGACCTTTGACTGTTTTGTTCCCAGGGTCAGGTGAGACCCTGTCGGATAGGCCTGGCCCAACTCGGTCTGGGCTTGGAAGAGGTGGAATCAGCCCACTGGGCTGATTAATGGTCTTTCTTGTAATAGGGATGGCCCGCATGGGAAGTCCGACCAGAACAGGGTGACATACAAATGGGTGGCCCGACCAGCATCAGGCGGAAGCCTGCTAGGGTGCTGGCCCAGTCCAGGGTGGCAGTCCGATGGGGTGGATCGATCCGGGGGAAGCATTATAGAATTTGGGCTACATCCTACTCTGATGGTGGCAGCCTGATCCGCAGGTGGGTGCCCTCTCCGAGGGCGGTGACTGGGTATGTGGGCGGTAGCCCGCTCCAAGTGCAGTAGCCCTCTTCAAGGGAGACATCCCGCTCTGAGGGTGGCGATCCAACGTGAGGGCGGTGTTTCGGCTCATGTGCGGAGGCTTGCGGGAGGGTGGCAGCCAGACTCTGAGGGTGACGACCTATGTGAGTCTAGTGGGCTGCATGAGGGAGTCGGCCCGGTATTGAGGGCAGCGACACGGTTCAATCTGACGCGGGGTGGGGGGTATAACCCACGACCTCCCAGATTCCCAAACATCCTAAAAGTCATTCGGTTGGCGAGGCGGTGGCACCGCGTGGCCGCAACATGGTCTTCATAGACCCCTTTGGAGGTGTATTCAGCCTCTACTACGTCTTCATCTATTGTTTCTGTTCGCCATAAGTGCATTGGTTGTGTCGTCTTCCTTCCCACGGTCGTTCATCGTGTCAGTTGCCTCCTCCATTCATAGCGGCTTATGAGCCTCGACCTTCCTCTTATGGCAGGAATCTACATGCTCTCAGTCTTCCATGGTGGCCGAACGAAAGAAATCTAGGGGAGGTTTCGGGTCGGGTTCGTTAATACCACGTACTCGGTGTTTACTCATAACACAAGGGGTGTTAATCGTTAAATAATAATTGAATTAAACAACAAGATAAAACCCACAATATACCCCCACAACAAACCCCTGTAAATATGAATGAATAGCAGGTCAAACCATTATATGGTGGACCCACGTTCTTCAAATAATTTCATGAACGGGAAAGAGAGAATGAAAAATTCACAAACGAAAATAACCCCTACCAGGAAGAGATGTTTGATGATGACGGTCGACAAGTCCTCTTTCGTCGTTGTTATCGGTTTGTGACTCGGTGGCACTCATCATAGCTCATTGGAACCAGTCTTGTCCTCCAGGTGGTTGGCGTCGTGGTACTTTTCAGGGCATCATTGCTTGTTGAAGGCATGTCGACACCCCTCCCCCGAATCTATATAAATAGGAGAGGAGATGTAGTGTGCAATGCTCGGGGAATTAATGAGGTTAATTTTATTAATGAATCTCAAAAATTCCCAATGATGCATTTACAAGAAAAGAAGAGTGAAGCCATTTATTGGATTGACACTTCTTCTGTCCCTCCAATGCCATTTTTCCATTGGAAGAATGAATGAAAATAAAATAACAAGCATGTTATTTTATTAATCATTCAAAAGTCCTAAAAAACATTTTCACCCAACCTAATTCAGTCGAAGTTAAGCCTCCTATATGTGAATCTCGGCGCTACGGATTCAACAGTGCCATTGTATTTTTAATCTGAGCAACGATTCAAATGTTAGAAATTTCTGCACATGTTTTTACTATACCTAACCTAGAAAATGTTCATAAAATTATTAACAGTCACCCTCGACCCACACCAGTCGAGGTTATGCTCTGGAAAAGTGTAACATGTCCAAAAAAAACCAAACGGTACTCTTGAATTTCTAATCCGAGTTACCATTTAGAATTTATTAATTTTATAGTAAATTAATTGTCACGTAATTATTAAATTTATGGCCAAAAACTAACTTTCACTAGTGGACTGTGGAGACCAATGTTAGTACCTACCTAATGAAATCATACCCTCACAAGATTAGCAGTTGTCATGGATTTTTAATCCGGGTTACCATTCCAAAGTTATAAGCACATGAAAAATAAAATTACTTTATTTAATTATTTTATTTATGATTATATTATTTTCAAGTTTTCTCACCGTATGCTTGTGCCAACTAAACATAAGTCGCTCCTAGGGTAAATTTTCTTTCATGAGCGCTACAGTTTCCTTGGATTTATGATTCGGGAAACGGTTTAAGTGTTATTCATATTTTTTAGGAAACTACTTACACAAGTTAATTAAATCTGAACAAAACATCAGCAGTTCATTTCGGGCACTCTGGGCAACATAATCACGTGCTTTCATATTTAACTATCTCGAAATAATTCGATATAATTAAAAAAATACAGAAATTCTTGGACATTAGATTCTCCTCGCCATTGTAATTTATGACCCTAAAATACACAACATAGACTAAGGAAACAAATGGGGGGTACTGAACATGAAACTGATCCTCCCACTCCCATGTTCTCTATTAGAGGTTCCTCTGATACCAGCAAACACCCACCAGAGGTATCGAACACCAATGATGGACCCACACATGTTGATCCTAAATCACTACTGGAACCTTCATAAACATCACCCCATAGCCTAATTCCATATCACCATAGTCAATAATGTATGATGGATCATGCACACTTCTTCTCAACTGTGAAACATGGAAAAAATTATTCACCCAGTGCATCTGTGGAGAATGATATTAAAGGAATGCCACCTTGTCGAATCTTCTAAAAACCAAGAGAGATCTAATAAACCTCAAAGATAACATATCACCTCAGCCAAATCTCTGCATACCTCATTGAGGTGAGACCCGTAAGAAGACATGGTATCCCCCCTCCTGTCAGCCTAAGAATTTTTCCGTCTCTCATCAGTTTTAACTTTCTAAAAAGTGAGGCATCATGATACAAACTCTTCTAATGATACCATCATCCCAGGTAATCAGTACTGATGTCAGAGGTCCTGGTATATATTCTCCACACTAGGATGTACTGTTAAATGGGATGTATAGATCTCCCTCAACACCTCCTCCGGAAGCTCCGCTGGTACCGTGGTGCATCCAATAAAAAGGAGGACGCGCTCTCCACCTTAAGAAAATCTTTTTGGAGACCATCATGAGGATATCTGAGGACATTGGGCCACATTGGAATGGTCTCAAGCTATGCCTCCCGAATTCGCTGAAGAATTTGGGAAGTGACATTCATTGAATGAAGGTAAGATACCCCATCTCTATCTATGAATGATATCTACAACGAGACTATCTGCTCTGACACCTCACTCAGTAGCTGCTAACCAATCCTCTTTCTAAGTGCATCTGCTATAATGTTTCCCTTTACATGAGTAAATACCATCTCATGTTCATAGTCCTAGATTTACTATTTCCATTCACGATTTCTATGATCCTGAAAGCTTTGCTGACTGTTCTCCATCCACAGGAAAATCTAACCCTTATTCTTTATAGCTGACAAGGGTTCCGCTACCCTGTTGATGTCTGGTACAAATCTCAGGTAGTACCCAGCCAAAGGCAAAATAACTCTCCCTTTAGAAAGGATATCATAGAAACAACCTTTGAAAAGATGTCCCCACACTCTGCCTGTAACGACCCGAAATTTTGAATAAATCTTGTTTACTAATTTCATGTGTTATTTTATTTTATTTTTATACTCATCAAAAATGTTTTATTTGATAAACATGATTATAATTAAAATGAGATCAGTGGGTTTTGACTATTATATAACCATCGGTCAATATGACCGCTGTGAACAAAATGTTTTGATTATTGTCTCTAAATATAAGTAATCTTGGTTAATTATTATAGAAAGAAGATTTGATGGCCTCACCTAGTAGTCTTGGACCGATCGAAGCCCATCTAACAGAGCTTGGGAAGGAGGTAGCACCATTGGGCTTTGCTCTGGATCAAATCCAAGCCGAACTTCATCATGTGAAGCTGGAACGGAATCGCCTTCGTGAGAAGTTCAAACTGATAGAAATTACTACTCGGGCAATGTTGACTGAGCCGCCCCAAGCTTCTATCACCCTAGCACACCTTACTCTTAGGTCCTATGCTGGTATTATAAGGGGCTATGTAACGAGACCGTAACTACCTTGTGTAATCCTTGTTTTAAATAAAAAAATGGGATTTATTCTTATGATGAAGTTTATGAATTTTGAAATGACAGGATAAATATAGTATGCATATTTTTGATGAATTTTAGAAAAAGGATATTTTAAAAAATGTTTATGTAAACCTTAAATAATTAAAAATGTGTAATGATTTTCAAAAAATGGTCTTCTACAATTATGTTCAGTACAAAATTTGGAGTCTAATAAGATCAACTTAATTTTTGATGAATAGTAAAATATGAATAGTGATTTTACGCTTAGGATTAGTATGGTGACCAAATGGATTAGTAATCTCACTTAAAGAAAGTTTTAAAATAATCTAGGCACCTTGATTAATTAATGTGATTCAATAAAATGGTTAAATAAATGGTTTCATAAATTATTATTCAAGTATTAGTTTTTTTGAATGAATAGTGTTTTTTTAATTAAAAATTTAATTAAAAATAATTAGAAAATTATTTTTATAAAAATGACTTTATTTTTGAACTCAGAGCATCGATATTATGTTAAGGTAATTTTTAGAGATTTTTATGAAAAAAATGAATTTTCGATGAATAGTGTTTTTATTTAAAAATTAAATTAAAAATATTTAGAAAATTATTTTTATAAAATGGATTTCATTTTTGAAATCAGAGCATTGATATTTGGTTAAGGTGAAATTTTTGGATTTTTCTGAGAAAGTTGAATTTTCAGTGAATAGTAAAAATACAGTTTTAGGGTTTCGGTATGTTTAATGACATCATAACGTTGTCATGATGATGTCATGAGATCTTTTGAGGGTTGGCCGGCCAAGGGTGATGAATTATTGTTTTGGGGGCCCCATGTGGCCTAACTCCATGATAAATGCCAAGGGAGAGCACATGGGTTTGAGAAAAGAACATGTGAGGTGTCCCTTGGCCATTAATGCTTTGCCCCCTCACTTCCCCTATAAATACCCACCCTTTCCTCCTTTAGTTTTCACTCCCAACTCTCCCCCAACGAAGTTCTGGTCTTCTTACCTCCCAAAGAGTCCTCCCAAGGTGCCCCAAGCCCTCATGGTCCAATCCTTTGAGTTTCAAGAGTCACGTTTTAAGGTAAGGGATCCGACCTCTCTCTTTCTTTTCAAGTAATATCTTTTATGTCATTTCTTTTATACTCCATGTTCTTATGTTGGAGGATGTTCTTTTATATTCATCCTAATGCCTATTTCATGTTCATATGATGAGAGACCCCCCCTTGATCTCATAAATTCGTTTGAAGAATGTTTAAGTGGCGCTGTTAGGCTACCGAATTTTTAAGGGATTCTTTCACCTTCCTCGTTTTCAAGTTCTATTTTCATTCAAGTCTTTCATGTTCCTTTTTAATATGTTGGGGTATGATCTCTAAATTATCATACTGATCTTTTATGATCATATGATGAGAGTCCCCATTTGATCGCTTCAATTCAGTATTTTGAAGTTTTAAGTGGCGCTGTTAGGCTGCCGAATTTTTAAGTGGTTCTTCACCCTTCTCGTTTTGAAGTTCTACTATCATGTCAATTATTTCAAGTTACATTTTGTTATGTTGGGTAATTATCTCTATATCTATCATACTGAACTCTTATGTTCACATGATGAGAGACCCTATTTGATCTTTTCAAATCATTTTTGTTGATGTTTAAGTAACGCCGCTAGGCTGCCGAACTTTCATAAGAGAAATCTAATTTTTTTCTTCCTTCCATGTTTTTCATTTCAAATGGTATGTCTTTGAAATTTCATTACCATGATCATGTATCCTTCTTATTCTGTCCATGTACTATTTTATGGGTCATTTATGAATGTTTGACCCATTTTACCTCTCTTTTAATGTCTTCTAAAACCTCGGAACATTGCCGTTATGCTGCAGAATTTCTGTCTCAAAATGTCTATCTCTTTATCTAAAGTTCTTTTATTTTATTAAGTGAATACTCAAAGCTCTGTCTTCTAAAGGGGTATTCACATATATACCAAAATGTTCTATTTTAAATTCTGGGATTTACATACATGAGACCCACCTTCCTTTTCTGTGGGTTTTAATGTGATATAAAGATCATGTCTTTAAAGCAGTTTTGAAAAAAAGTTATGATTATGAAATGAAACCCATTTCCTTTATGCTATATGGGTTATTTATGAAATGTTTGATGATGATATATGTGGATCACATGATAATAAAGGCAAATTTAAGGGTGCGCCCTGATAGCGCTCCAATGCATTGGGTAATGATGTAACCACTATAGATTACAATATTCACGATACCTTGGTGAATAACCTTGGTAATTTTCAAATGACACCTTGGGGATGGACCTTGGTGATATGTTAATGATTGTCTATGTTATATGATGTAGCCACATCTTAAAGTTATGAAAAATGTTGTTTTTATTATGAAATGCCTCATGATTTCTTTCTCATGCCTTAATGTTCTTTTCATGTCCTTATTGAAGTATATCAAGTTTACATGTAAAATGTTCCTCTTGTTTCCCTTACTGGGCCTTCTGCTCACCCTTTCTTTTGATGTATGCTCCCAGGTTATGTGATGCCGTAATGAACCTAGGATGAACATGAGGAGAAGCCTTTCAATTCTTTTAGAAGAATGTTTTATGTTTTCATGTTTTAAGTTCCTGGTTTCCAAGACACTAAACCTTAAAGATCCTCAGTTTTGTATAATGTAATGAAATTTTATGTGATAAAAAGGTGGGATGCTATAGTTGGTATCAAAGGATGGTTTAGTTATTTGTGGAAATTAGGATATGAAAAATTTAGGAAGAACCCTATAGAAAAGTTTAAATATAGGAAAACTTCCTGGTATTTTGGTAAGTATTGAGTAAGTGGTTTATCAAACAAATACATCCTTGTCTGGATACGAGCAGGTAGAGGCGGCTCTGGCACAGATGTACGTAGGGGTAAAACCCGAAAACACCGCTTTGAGCTAGACTCGAACGGGAACTGGTACATGACAACGGGCTTTGCTGCACTCTTGGTTACGACACTCCCGGGGGATATGCTTTGGTAAAATCATAAGCTTAGTATGAACCATTGTTAAAGGAACAAAGATAAAATAAAATGAAGATTCACATAAGAATATATGATCATGGATAACCTAGATGGGAACCTAGGGGATCACAAGTTAGGGTATACTTTTCATCTACAAGTTATCCTTATATGCTTTAAGTTTCTTTTCTTGATTATTGGCTAAGTATTTAAGCCCCTAATTATAGTTTCTTTTCTTAGTTAATGGTGGGAAATGGAAGAACATGTCTCGACAACCAATGTGATAGGAAATGCTACGATTTCCGTATTAAGATGATAGAGATGATTAGGGGATTAAAATATGTTTTTTATTTTGGAATACGTTCGCTATTTTGGGGACCCTATATGATCGAGGTAAATAGATTACAACGGTATTTTCATTTAGGAGTAAGGTTGACTTATATTTTGAAGAATCGATGAATTTAAGGTGGACTTATAGTAATTTAGGTTACTTACGGGAATGATTAACCTATCTTGGGTAAAATATGTTTAGGTTAGATACTTTTGTTATAAGATGTTAGGAGTGGTTGATGTTGTTAGGAGATGAAGAATGAAGTTTATTTTGGAAGACTATGTTATCAAATCCTTCTTGTATTTGTGTTTCCATATTAGTTTGGTTTATTTTGAGGAATTTTAAGGATCGTTATTTACGGAATGGACTATGATGAACTTTGGGTAGTACCATGGAACTTTGAAGATTTAAAAGTAGTTTCCATTCCTATGGGATTCTTTTTGAAGAGTTGTTTTACCTTACCCTTTATATTTTTGGGATAATGTTTAAAGATAGAAGAAATAGATAGTTGATCTTTTGTGGATTATGTGATTCTCTAAAAGATGATTCTTGTGTTTTGATGAGACCAAGTAGTTTTGAATGCTCATAGTTTAGAGAAAAGATTAGTTTTGGGTAGAAACTTATTAAATGATGAAACTCTACATGAAGGTAGATATATTTCCTTATGTTTTTGTTCTATGTTGTAAATGAATTCCTCAAAGTTATGAAAAGGAACGTAAAAAAAAAGGTTGTTGGTTTACGTTTCCTACTAGGTAATCAAAGACCGCTTGCACAAATCATAATTTTGGGATTTTCTTGTGGTTAACTTCCTCCTAATCATGTTTTCTATCACTCTCCTTTAGGACGTGACCCTTTGTTTTCTCCTCCATGTCCATGTTTCCTACATGGAATCCAAGTATGAGTAAACTCGAGTGGCCTTTGTACTTCCTTTTCTTTCTTTTAAAGTAATGGTGTCACATACTCTTTTTCCGATGTGGGACTTTCAATGAAATTTCAAAACCCAATTTTTTTTAAAATTGTGAGGACGCAATTTCTTAAGGGGGGAAGATTGTAACGACCCGAAATTTTGAATAAATCTTGTTTACTAATTTCATGTGTTATTTTATTTTATTTTTATACTCAACAAAAATGTTTTATTTGATAAACATGATTATAATTAAAATGAGATCAGTGGGTTTTTACTATTATATAACCATCGGTCAATATGACCGCTGTGAACAAAATGTTTTGATTATTGTCTCTAAATATAAGTAATCTTGGTTAATTATTATAGAAAGAAGATTTGATGGCCTCACCTAGTAGTCTTGGACCGATCGAAGCCCATCTAACAGAGCTTGGGAAGGAGGTAGCACCATTGGGCTTTGCTCTGGATCAAATCCAAGCCGAACTTCATCATGTGAAGCTGGAACGGAATCGCCTTCGTGAGAAGTTCAAACTGATAGAAATTACTACTCGGGCAATGTTGACTGAGCCGCCCCAAGCTTCTATCACCCTAGCACACCTTACTCCTAGGTCCTATGCTGGTATTATAAGGGGCTATGTAACGAGACCATAACTACCTTGTGTAATCCTTGTTTTAAATAAAAAAAATGGGATTTATTCTTATGATGATGTTTATGAATTTTGAAATGACAGGATAAATATAGTATGCATATTTTTGATGAATTTTAGAAAAAGGATATTTTAAAAAATGTTTATGTAAACCTTAAATAATTAAAAATGTGTAATGATTTTCAAAAAATAGTCTTCTACAATTATGTTCAGTACAAAATTTGGAGTCTAATAAGATCAACTTAATTTTTGATGAATAGTAAATTATGAATAGTGATTTTACGCTTAGGATTAGTATGGTGACCAAATGGATTAGTAATCTCACTTAAAGAAAGTTTTAAAATAATCTAGGCACCTTGATTAAGTAATGTGATTCAATAAAATGGTTAAATAAACGGTTTCATAAATTATTATTCAAGTATTAGTTTTTTCGGATGAATAGTGTTTTTTTAAATAAAAATTTAATTAAAAATAATTAGAAAATTATTTTTATAAAAATGACTTTATTTTTGAACTCAGAGCATCGATATTATGATAAGGTAATTTTTAGAGATTTTTCTGAAAAAAATGAATTTTCGATGAATAGTGTTTTTATTTAAAAATTAAATTAAAAATATTTAGAAAATTATTTTTATAAAATGGATTTCATTTTTGAAATCAGAGCATTGATATTTGGTTAAGGTGAAATTTTGGGATTTTTCTGAGAAAGTTGAATTTTCAGTGAATAGTAAAAATACAGTTTTAGGGTTTCGGTATGTTTAATGACATCATAACGTTGTCATGATGATGTCATGAGATCTTTTGAGGGTTGGCCGGCCAAGGGTGATGAATTATTGTTTTGGGGGCCCCATGTGGCCTAACTCCATGATAAATTCCAAGGGAGAGCACATGGGTTTGAGAAAAGAACATGTCAGGTGTCCCTTGGCCATTAATGCTTTGCCCCCTCACTTCGCCTATAAATACCCACCCTTTCCTCCTTTAGTTTTCACTCCCAACTCTACCCAAACGAAGTTCTGGTCTTCTTACCTCCCAAAGAGTCCTCCCAAGGTGCCCCAAGCCCTCAAGGTCCAATCCTTTGAGTTTCAAGAGTCACGTTTTAAGGTAAGGGATCCGACCTCTCTCTTTATTTTCAAGTAATCTCTTTTATGACATTTCTTTTATACTCCATGTTCTTATGTTGAAGGATGTTCTTTTATATTCATCCTAATGCCTATTTCATGTTAATATTATGAGAGACCCCCCTTTCTCTCGTCAATTCGTTTTAAGAATGTTTAAGTGGCGCCGTTAGGCTGCCGAATTTTTAAGGGATTCTTTCACCTTCCTCGTTTTCAAGTTCTATTTTCATTCAAGTCTTTCATGTTCCTTTTTATTATGTTGGGGTATGATCTCTAAATTATCATACTGATCTTTTATGATCATATGATGAGAGACCCCATTTTATCGCTTCAATTCATTATTTTGAAGTTTTAAGTGGCGCTGTTAGGCTGCCGAATTTTTAAGTGGTTCTTCACCCTTCTCGTTTTGAAGTTCTACTTTCATGTCAATTATTTCAAGTTACTTTTTGTTATGTTGGGTAATTATCTCTATATCTATCATACTGAACTCTTATGTTCACATGATGAGAGACCCTATTTTATCTTTTCAAATCATTTTTGTTGATGTTTAAGTAACGTCGCTAGGCTGCCGAACTTTCATAAGAGAAATCTATTTTTTTTCTTCATTCCATGTTTTTCATTTCAAATGGTATGTCCTGGAAATTTCATTACCATGATCATGTATCCTTCTTATTCTGTCCATGTACTATTTTATGGGTCATTTATGAATGTTTGACCCATTTTAACTCTCTTTTAATGTCTTCTAAAACCTCGGAACATTGCCGTTATGCTGTAGAATTTCTGTCTCAAAATGTCTATATCTTTTTCTAAAGTTCTTTTATTTTATTAAGTGAATACTCAAAGCTCTGTCTTCTAAAGGGGTATTCACATATATACCAAAATGTTCTATTTTAAATTCTGGGATTTACATACATGAGACCCACCTTCCTTTTCTGTGGGTTTTAAAGTGATATAAAGATCATGTCTTTAAAGCAGTTTTTAAAAAAAGTTATGATTATGAAATGAAACCCATTTACCTTATGCTATATGGGTTGTTTATGAAATTTTTGATGATGATATATGTGGATCACATGATAATAATGGCAAATTTAAGGGTGCGCCCTGATAGCGCTCCAATGCATTGGGTAATGATGTAACCACTAGAGATTACAATTTTCACGATACCTTGGTGAATAACCTTGGTAATTTTCAAATGACACCTTGGGGATGGACCTTGGTGATAAGTTCATGATTGTCTATGTTATATGATGTAGCCACATCTTCAAGTTATGAAAAATGTTGTTTTTATTATGAAATTCCTTATGATTTATTTCTCATGCCTTAAAGTTCTTTTCATGTCCTTATTGAAGTATATCAAGTTTACATGTAAAATGTTCCTCTTGTTTCCCTTACTGGGCCTTCTGCTCACCCTTTCTTTTGATGTATGCTCCTAGGTTATGTGATGCCGTAATGAACCTAGGATGAACATGAGGAGAAGCCTTTCAAGTCTTTTAGAAGAATGTTTTATGTTTTCATGTTTTAAGTTCCTGGTTTCCAAGACACTAAACCTTAAATATCCTCAGTTTTGTATAATGTAATGAAAGTTTATGTGATAAAAAGGCGAGATGCTATACTGCCACCCCTATTGGGAATTGAAAACTCAAAACTCGTACTGCCATGATTTTATGGTTTTTTGACTCACGAGTGATCGATTGCACCCTAAAATGCAAGAGTTGAACCTATGCTAACTGGGTTCCTTTTTTCTAACCAAGCAAAAACCCCATTCCAACACTGTAGTGAAACCACACTTTTTTCCCTAATAAATTCAATCTGAGTATGAATTGTGGATTTCTAAATCATACCTAAACTAACTTCGTAAGGCCTCGACACTGCCTCTAAGAGGTTCCAACGAAAACTCTAGCATCAAGGGTTATATCACACCGTATGCTTAAGTGTGATTATCAAGTATCCTCCCAAAAGTATCTCCAGACATGATGGTCAATTCAATGGATTAACAATAAACTCTAGGAATTGAACATTATTTATGGAAATAAGGAATTATTTATACATATTTCTATTAATACAATATCTATTAGTAGAAAAAGGTTGTACCTCGAATCACTCCTGGAGCCCTTGGGTCACACTCTTTTACCAAAGGTAGCTACTCCCTTCCCATGTCCTCTAGCTCACTGAGCCTAGTCAGGACCACATTGGGGTGGTTGTTGTAATATATCAAAATGTGTACCACCTCTTGCTGCACTCCTAGCTCCGCCCCCATGTTTTCTGCCCTAATGATTCATCTGTCCTTATTACTTCCTCTTACCAAGACATTTTACAAGCTAATGTCTCTGAGACTGGATTCAGTTTTCTGCTTCCCAATGTAAACATTCACTGGACGCATTCTCTCTGCCAAAGAACATTCAAACACAATGGTTCTTTCTAGTACCCGATCCTAAGTAGGAATTCATAGAGGAAAAGCTTTGGTCCAGATGACTCTAAAACACCTCGCTCAGAGGTCCAACCCCTAAATCACATACTATTTTGTATTCATCGAGGAACTAGGATGGTTGGTATGCCTCGATAAATCATCAGCTACTGACATGTCATCCTGCTGAAGTTGTAGAATCTCTAGAGAACACTCATCCCATAGTTCATTATGCAATGATACCCCCTTCTATAAGGAAGGTTATCAATATTGTCCATGGAAAGGTCACCTTCTCGAAATATTATGGTATCCTAAACCCGGTCATCATCTTGATGAGCCACGTAGAAGGCTCTCTACTAGGTCCACCATCTGATCGAATGGTGCCCTGGTTAGGTGGAAACTCGACCACAACATCAAGACAGTCCTTAGTTTCCTATGAGTCAGTCTCACCTTGGATCCTGAGGGGTATATGATTCTATAACATGTGTAAGGAACTATTCCTAAATGTGTCCTCCACCAGTACTGTCGGTCATAACTACTGACCAAAGTCCAATGATATAGTTGGAACACTACTCGAAGGTACCATCTTGGGAAAAAGTCCATGTAACGATGCCTCATCACTATGCAGACCATCCTCACGGTCCCTCACTGGAAAAGACTAACAACTAAAATCAAAATCATCCCTCCTAGAGTCTCAACTAGGAGAAAACTATTGCCACATCCTCCAGCAATTCCACATCTCCCTGGGATTCTGTACCACCTCGAAACCTCGGAAGCCTCTGCCTCGGGAACTAATGCAATCCGCTTAGTTGGTGGAAACCATCATCCTGTTCTTTTGGTGGTATCTGCTACCCAATAGGTGGCGGTTCTTCTTGTACACCACCCGAAGGTGCCAAAACATTAAGTGGGTCATGCACTAGGGCCTCGTCACTTGGTGGGTCGTCATCGTGTACTCTCTCCGGAATCCTAGATGGCTATCTACATGGAGGAATCCTGATAGGGAAAAATTTCACCACAGTTATTAATTTATACCTGGTGAGATGAATCTAAATAAATAAAAAAAATTAAAAAACAAACACAATCAGTGTATTCGTGAACTGAGTGTGAAATCAGAATTTAGGGTCCAAGTGTATGGATATGTCATCCGCCACACCAACATTGGACAACCCGAAATGGAAACCACACTCATAACACTTAACACTATTGGAACAAGGAAAATATGAGAGTCCTAGTTCATTGGTTGAACTGAACTACTCTTATACCACTTTTTCACGACCTGTTCCCCAGGGGCCATGCAAGGACTACCCCACGTCCGCCTTCCATAGTCCAGGGGCTGGCGACTACCACAGAAAGACATATTTCCTAAAACAAGAAGGAATTGTCTTTAACCTTTACATACACACAGTACGAGAACACAACAAGAAGAAACTCTGAAGTAAACTATTGTAGTAAAAGAGTGGTGAATGTAAAAAAGTGTTGTAATACAAGACCAACTGTTAGAGTACGAGTACGAATGAAATTACAATACAACTGAAAATGGGAAAACAACTATTGGACCATACTCTAATGATCATACCAGATGGCTAGGTAAATATTACCTCCTCAGAACTCCTCCTCAGTCTATCTCCCCCGCGTCACATCACACCAAATGGTCCACCTCCGAGCACCATCCAATCCTAACTCCCTCAGCTTCGACCAATGTTGTTCGTCATCTGCACAAGACACATAAAGGTGTAGGTGAAGCCCTTGCATGGATGAGTATAACAATACTCAGGTGGAACCCCGAGACCCCATTAGGTGTCCTATAGTTTCAAAAAGGAAATACCACAATGAAAAAACCTCAATCTCATATCACAAAGCAATATACATCAACTCTACTTAGGTATATTCCCTTACATACACCTAATCTATCAATACATATTCATCTCATACATGAGGCATTAATACCACATTGGTAACAACACTAAAGTAGAAGTACCACATAGGTAACACCACAGTGAAAACACCTCGAAGGTAGAATTACCACACAAGTAACACCACAATGATAGAAGTACCGCATAGGTAACACCACGAATGTAGAAGTACCACATATGTAACTCCACGAAGATAGAAGTACCACACATGTGACACCATGATGTTAGAAGTACCACACATGAAACACCACGATGATAGAAGTACGACACATGTAATACAACAAATATAGATTTACCACACATGAAAAAATATGAAGGTAGATGTACCACACAGGTAACACCACAAAGCTAGAAATACCACACAATAAACACCACAGAGGTAGAAGTACGACATAGTTAACACCACGAAGATAGGAGTAAGACAAAGGTAACATCACCAAAATAGAATTGACTCGGCTCATAATTAGGTATAACATAAGTATATAAGTACAAATTATTAGTCGTAAGCTAAATCATCTTATTCTATTAAGAATCCCTACGTCAGACCCACAAAAGATCGATAAGCAATAACCCTTGATGACACACACATCATCTAACCCACACAAGATCATTGTTCACTGAACAACATAAGATTTTTGAGCACTAAAACACATAGGATATGATATATGATGACCCACAGAAGATCGATAGATGCTGACCCACTTAGGATCTACATACATTCTTCACGTTACAGCTAGTCACAAGATTCCTCACACACTATGAACTCGAGTTCCATAGAATCTACCTCTCTAGATATCGGTTATACCTAGACTGCCACCAAGCTCCACAAAGGAGTAACCCAAAGGACTACCATGTCTCAAGGGTTCCATCGTGACAGACATTTCCCCAATCAGACACCTAGTCAGTGAGTTATAAGAATTTTAGTTTTGGGGGCCCGATTGGATTCTGGTTCGATCCAGCCCGGCCCTAATCCAAGTGTTTCCAAAACTCAATTGGAGAATACCAATAAGTTAATACTGATTTAAGGGTTATGGAACAAAAAATGATATGTCAAACAAACACCTGATTCTCAAGAATATGTTCTTTGATTGTTTTTGGCCCTAGTTGGGCCCGGGTCTGGTCTGACCCAGTCAGACCCACCCGGGTTGACACGGTCTGGGCTGGGCCAGGGTGGACATAGCATGTTGGGCCGATGTATAGTCTGGACCATAAATGGGAGTCCCGCAAGGGTGACTTGGCCAGAATAAGGTGACCCGCAAAGGGGTAGCCCGACCTACATGGGGTGGCGAACTACTAGTACGGCGGCCCGGTCCGGGGGTGGAGGACCACTAGGGTGGTGGCCCAGTCTGAGAGTGACAACTTGGTCTAAGGGAGGCGACCTGCTATGAGGGTGGAAAACTGCTCCAAGGGCGGCGAACCAGTTTGACTACAATATCCCACTCTGAGGGAGGCACCCCGCTCCGAGGGTGGCGGCCCGCTCTGAGGGTGGTTGCCCACTCGAGGGTAGAGGCCCTCTCGTAGTGCAGTGACCCGGTCCGAGGGGGGCAGCCCAGTGTGAGGGAGGCAGCCTGGCCCGCGGGCAGTGACCTGCATGAGGGCGGCAACCCGTCTCCGAGGGACGCGGCCTGTAGGAGGGTGGAGACCCAGCAATGTGGGAAGCGACTTGCGTGAGGGTGGCTTCACGACTCCGAGGGTGGCGGCCCAACGTGAGTACAGTGGCTCGACTAGTGGGTTGTGGCTAGCGTGAGGGTGGTGGCCCGACTCTGAGGGCGGTGGGCCGGTGCAGACTGATGCGGGGTGGGGGGTTGTAAACCCTCAGTCTCCCAGATTCCCAAATGGACTAATGGTTGTTTAGTTGGTGATGTGGTGTCGGTGTGTGGCCACCGCTCTTTCTCCATGGTACCTGCTGAAGGCAGGTTCGGCCTCCACCGCAGCATCATCTAAGACTTCCATTCTCTGGAGGCACATCGGTCACACCGCCTTCCATCCTGCGGCCGACCATTGGGATGGCCGCCTCCTCCATTTTCTATGGAAAACATGCCACAGCCTTCCTCTTTGGGAAAATGTCGACAAGCTCACGGTCTTCCAAGGTGGCTCATGAAGATCAAGGTAGCAGAGAGATTGAGATGGGTTTGTTAAGACCACGCCCACCGTGTTAACTCATAACACGAGGGGGTTTTTGTTATTAATAATATTTTAATTCGACAAAAACATAGCCCCCATAAGATTCCCCACCACAACCTTTTGAAAATACGAATGAATGGATGGTCTACCCATTAGTCGGTTTTCCTACATTTTTCATATAATTTCAGAAAATGGGAAGAGGGAATCAAATATGCATAAAAGAAAATGACCCCCAACCTGGAAGAGACTTCCACTGACGACGAGCGATAGATCCTCCTTCGTCATTGTCGTTAGTTTGTTACTCAGTTTCTCTCTTCACTTCTCACTAGAACCAGTATCATCCTCCCGGTGGTTGGCGTCATGGTACATTGTCAGGGCTTCGTCCCTTGGTGAAGTCATTCCAACACCCCTCCCCGAGCTCCATATAAATAGGAGAGTAGAATGCATGTGCAAGACTCAGGGAATTAATGACGTTCATTTAATTAATGATCCTCCAAAATTCCCAACGGTTCAGTTTCCTAAAATCAAGATTCAATCCATTTATTGGCATGACACATCATAGGTCCCACCAAAGCCAATCCTCCGTTGGATGAAAGAATTAATAAATTAACAAACAATTTATTTTATTAATTTTTCAAAAGACCACAAAAATAAATTTTTCACCCAACCTACCGAGCTCAAAGTTAATCCTCTCTTAAGAAAATCTTGGTAAATGTGGATTCAATGGTACCATATGATTTTTAATCCAGGTAACAGTTCAAAAGATATAAAATGCTACTCTCGTGATTACTGAAAGTACCTGAAAAAAAGGTTATAAAATTATTAATAGTCAACCTCGACCCATTCCTGTTGTGGTTAGGCTCTGCCTAAGTGAAACATGCCCCAAAGAACCCAACAATTTTCTTAAATTTCCAATTTGAGTTACCGATTATGAGTTTTGTATTTTTCAATAAAACAATTATCACATAATTATTTTATTAACGTCCATAATCTATCTTTTACTGGTGGCCCGCTCCGGCAAATGTTAGTATCTGCCTAAAGATAGCATACCCTCACAAGTTTAGTGGTGGTTTTTGGTTTTTATTCCGAGTTATAATTCATGTGTTATAAGAATTTGAATAATAAAATAACTTTTTTTCATTATTTTATTTATTTTAATGAAATTTTCAGATTTTCTCACCATATGCTTGCACCGACTAAACGTAAGTCGTGAATAGGGTAAACCCTCAATACAGATCACAATGATGCCCTCATATTTCTGATCCAAGAAATAATTTCGGAGTTATTCCACTTTTTCAGGAATACTGTTTACTCGGGTTAATTAAAGCTTAAAAAAGTTTGATGGTTCATTTTGGGCACTCCAGGCCTCAGCATTGCACGCTGTTAGATTTCACGGTCTCAAAATAATTCCATATATTTTAAAAAATATATATGGAAATTTCGAAACATTACATCAGTTCTTTCCCTGATGGACCCACATCAACCATAGTAATAAAAACTGTATTTTCCATGCCCTTTACCTTGTAATCTTAATAGTTTACACCCTAGGTAAAAAGCATTGGAAAAAAAATTTCATAATTCCCTAACTCATTGTAATAAAAACATATTACCGCTGGTTTTTTATTTCTTTCTTGATCATCTTGCTAACTATTATGAGAAAGATGACTTGTCTTAACACTTCCCTATCGTTGAGAGACATCATCTATGATGATTTTTACCACACTTCTAACATGACTAATATTTGGTTTTCCTACCTAAAAACATCATTTATGAGTACATTCCCATTTCCTACCAACTGGACCACTTCTTTGGATTTCCCTCAAATAATAAATTACTATGAGAATACCCCATTTCAACCTTCTCAGTACATCAAACATGTTTTTAAAAGATTTAGGATTCATGAGAGGAAAATTCCACTAGATATAACGACTACAATATTGAGTAAAACTAATTTATCATACAATCAATATGCCAGATATAATTTGGGGCATACCATGACAAATGGGTTAAATTTTATTCTTACATAGACAACAATTCATCATCATTTCATCTCAATTCCATTAATTTAGTTTCCATCCTATGTTAAAAAGCCTTAGTAAAAAAATTCTCAATGGTGATATTTTTAAATTCATCCCATCCCATGGTATCAATATCTTCAATTCCTATGATATTTTTAACCATTGACCAACACTAATTAACTTCAACATAAAAATTATAAACAACAAGACTAATCTTTTGATAGTATGAACACCACATTATACCAAAATTTACTTCCAGTTATTTAATCCACCATTCAGATTGCATAGGTTCATAAAATCATTTGAATTATGGGGGGGAGATGCCTCATGAAATGCTCCACTATTGAAATATTACTTATTGGTAGATTTGGTTGATTTTTTTCAAGGACCCCACAACCATTTATCAAATTATTGAACTAATCCATCACTTTATCAAATAGTTCTGTTCCAATTCTGAAAATCCCAAGATGCTGATTTGTAAGGTTATTTTCCTCTCTATTACTTCCCTTCACAAATCTATTATTTACTATATAGAATAAAATAATGAACATTCATATTCTAGAAAAATAAATATGTTAATCTTCAAATGATATATTATTTCAATTTAAAAATAATGTTAAAATGACTTATGGATATTCAATTAAAAATAATTTAGCACTAAAAATTATGTAAACCAACATCTAATATGAACTACAAGGCCCAGCCATTATTATTAATTAATTATAAGTGTATTCAATAATTTTAAATTATTTCAAATTGAATATCTTTTCATAAAAACATATTTTCTCTTCGTGTTTAAACATTAAAACTTTTTCCGAATCCAATCCATCACTTTATTCTCCTCAAAAATATTGTGAAAAACATTTCAAATATGGAATGAACATAAAAAATTTGTAAGGGATGCACAATGAAGGAAAAAAATTATCCTTTCGAAAACATGTAATTAATGAATTATTTTTCACAATGTAATACATTTAACCTTTATGAATTAGTAAAAACTATTATCTAAATATAAGATCATTTAATACCCTTTTGTAACCAAAATATTACCATAAAACCAATAGAAATAACATATGACATATAAAAATGTAACTTGGGACCTAATCACTATTACATGGAATAACCATACGGTCGACTTCCACACACATCATTCTTAAAAATGGAACATTCATATGGTCTAATTTCACACCCAATGAATTGGAGGATATAATGTGACCAACCATGCTGGGTTTATCACGAAACCCCTTGTGATTTGTTTAATAATGTAACCAACCATCAAATGTTCATGTATCATTAAAGAATCATGACACATAAAACATTCTTCATGGAAACTAACATTTCCACATTGAAATCACAAGAGATCATTTTAAGATATTTAAATAATAAATGCTTTCTCAAACCAATTTTCAATACCAAAATACAAAAAAGGTATTTTGTATGTATTTTTCGTTCAAAAACATTAAGTCTTGTAGAGGAATCCAAATATCAAATAATGGGAACGACAGTGGAGAATGATTTATTTTTTAAATCTGTTTAATTAAATAGAATTTCATATGGGGTTATTATACAATGTATAAAAGAAGGTAATGTTTTAATTAAAATATTCATCAATTTGAGGAGATTGAAATGAAGTCCCTTACTTTGAGTCTAGTTTGTCACTGATGTTCCTTATTACTCTTTAATAATATACATAGGTCAATATATACTTTCATGTGATCATGATTTAGGTTTATTATATATTTTATAAATATGATAAATATTTTCTAATAATTAATTAATTTTTTGAGTTTATATCGGGCTTTTTGATGATATTTGGTACTTTAGTCGTGATGAACTTGTTTTGTGTACAAATTGTCCATAGGGTCATAAGTCCATCATCCACAGAATTATAATAATGATTTCTGTACATATAATTATCATATATATATATATATATAAATTACAATTCATATTATTTGTATATGAAAATTGAAATGCACAGTTCATGGAGACGGTATCCCATACGTACACATGAACGGTACTTTTAATTATTTTACTTATTAAAGGAATGAAAACAAAAAATATACATTGAGATATAATAATTCCAATATAATATATTTGTTATATTTGTTACATATGTTGATTAACACCATCATTTATACATTCCATTTATATCATGAACAAGTAATATTACATTGATGGGGTGGTAGTCAACACATTCTCAAATGAAATTGACATATTAAAACAATATGGAATGAATAAATGAATATTATAAAAAACACTATATAGGAATAGGGGGGATATAAATATAATATATATCATATATAAATATAGTTCAATCATAATGTCCACCATAAGAGGTGGTAGGAGAAAATTAATAAATCATTGCTTCATGGGCCAGTAGATCTCTGTACTCAGAAATAATAATGTCTATATCCATTAGATGGAGTCATGTGCATATTTAGGATGAACCATTATCAAAAATAAATCCTATTATATTTATTGTATTGTTTTTGTTATAAAATAATGGTATAAATAGAGTTTTTGGGGTTGGAGATGGAAATTATATCACAAGAGCTTGAGAGAATATGTTACCCCCAAATCCAGCTAATTTTTATTTGAGCCAAAAGGCTTCTTTGAGTTACCTTATGCCCATTGTAAGGCTTATTGAAGTAAGGATGTCATTTTAGTATATTATTTGATTAGATTTTGCTTGACACAAGGGGATCTAGAGGTGAGAGTAATTAGGAATAGGTCGTGGCCTTTTATAAGAGGGAGGGGGCACTTTAGGAATGTCATAAAATATAGTATTATAATAAATCGATTTTTGTATTAAAAAATCTCATAAGTGATATTTTTAAGAGATAAAAGGGGATTTTTAAAAATCATCCCAAAAAATAGTTTTACCACATGCATAGGTTTCAAAATGAACCTTATTTTTTGTATCCAATCCATTGTTAAATGAATTTACTCTTACCATGTTTTCTTGTATTTTTTCTCTATATGGTTAAAATGGATACAATAAATTACCATGTTAACCACATGTGGACCAATAATGGAATTTATCAAATTATCTAATATTGATGGATGAATATTAAATTTTTATAATTAATATATCATTTGATAAAATAAATTTTCTTTTAAAAACACATTTATGTTTATTTTGATACTAATTAGAAATGATTTTTGATAAAGTTATAAAAACATGATTAATTCAAAAGTAATAAATTAACTAAAATATAATACAGAATAATAACACAATAAATTATTGGATGGAATGTATTTTTTAAAATTATATTTATTTTAATATTTATAATATCATTTATTTGAATATTTGATTAATTAGCTAATCACTTCATCATTCTGTAATGAATAAAATTATTTATAAAATATATCAAAATTATCTATATAATACAATGATGTAGGAAATACTGTTATCTTTATAGGGACTATATTATTCAAATTGGTCAATTTTATAACCCATTCTTAATTTTTTTTTAAAAAAGATAAATTTTTATGTCATATTTTTCATTAGATTTAAATAATTATTATAACATGTCATTATCAAACCCAAGTGGTTACATAATGAAAATCGTTAGGCCATAGGATTTTTCTGGTCTCCCAAGACTGATCTAATATTCATCAAACAAGTGTAATGGTAGTTTAATATTATTATAATATTATTTTTACCCTTTTTAAATTATTTATACTATAACCATGTTAACTAAAACTAATTACAGAAGTCACTATTCATAATGTATAAAAATAAAAGGTACCTATTTGCACAATTTATAAATTATGATTAAAAATATGGAATCCATTTTTTCAAATTCATAACACAATAGTTTCATTTAATTTTTTAAAATTAATTCATGTTGTCAAAATCAGAAAGCATGGTTTTAGGAAGTAACAACTATCAAAATATTGACATGTTTATATATACAATTTAAATGTGAAATTACATACAATGAAAAAAATTGGATAAAATTATAATAAAATAATCCAAATTAACATTAAATATAATTAAAAGGATATCCTAAATATATAAATTTGTTATATGAAATGAATGTTTTGAATTGAAATATAGTATCCTTCAGTATTCATTCAAATTTAAATTTTAACATAAAATTACCATATATTCATAAAATGTAATGTTTTTATCCCGCTTCAAAAGAAGGAGTTTAATTTTTCAAATAATATATATATAAGTGAAATTAACTTGGTTTAAATAGTAATCACGATTAAAATGTGGTGATACTAAATTTTAAAAATATTTTTATATTTTATGACAAGAATTGTATTAGTTCTCATTTTATGCCTCTATAATTTATTGTATAAATATATGACCATTAAAAAAACATGTGTACTCATATTATATTTCATTCATTACATTACATCCAATACATGGTAATGGCATTAACTACCAGTTAAAATAATTATTTTATTATTTTATTATTTTATTGGTATGACTCAGTGTTGTGTGAAAATTATGATTTTGGTGAAAACTCATTGTTGCATATCGAGTATGTTATTAGAGATAGTGTCACTATTAAGTTAAAAACAAAATATAATTTATAAATATTACAAGATAACATAATTTGTTATTCTTTTCTTATGTGGGATGTTACAAATATACATGACATTGTGAAAATGATCATCCACTTATAATTGATGGGATGAAGGATACATGGAAATACAATTCATAAGTGGGTTTGTAATATTATTTAGTTTGAAAAGAATTTTCATCGTCCAATTAATTGATTAAATCATAAAACAATGTTTGGTATAGTTGTTCATTGGTAAAATTATCCAAATAATCCACCACAAAAAAGTGGATTAAATTCAAGGACTATGGGTATAAATCAAACCGGTTCTCTAATATGAATGTTAATGGTGATGTTTGATGATAGAAACAGCTTAACACAAGAGATAAAATTATATCCAAATAAATAAATATATATGATGCATGTTATAATAATTTCAGGGGTAATATATACCTAATATCTAATCTAGATGTACTAATGTCTTATTTAAATCTATATTTACACAATCCTTTGTATATGATGAATTTTTTAATGGTATAAAAATGCCACCGCACTATTTAGATGTTTGACTAAAAATGAAAACCTATAACATTACAATGGTCACATCTTATGTAAATTATTCTAATCTTATTGACGATTTTTTTAATTTACTTCAATTTAATCACATTATTAACCCTATGGTTGAATTTAGTAATATATTACACATGTTTTTTATATATATATAAATCCTACACCAATTATAGAGGAATATAGGTAATGTTTTATGTTTCAAACTGACCTTTAATTTCCTATCATTTCATCTAAAAAAATAATTCTTGGATGGAAATAATAGAGATCTTATTGGTACATGTACTTTTCAAAAGGGAAATTTATATAATGTGGATGTGTAGAAACTAAACATTGATGATATTACTACTTTATGTAGTATGTTGCTGGGTTTCCTTATTATTTTCAAAGTCTTCCAAAAACACATAAGGTCTAGTTCTTACTAGAACTCATACATAGTTCTACACTTATTTAATACAATCTATATAGAATTAAATCAAGTGATTTATTTACCCATGTGTTCCATAGTGGGTTTGTCCTTTTCTTTTTATTTTGAATATTGTATTATTGATGTGACTCTAGATTAATAATTTAGAACTAAACAAGACTACAATAATGAAAAATTATCTTGTATGTCTTATTGATGACGTGTTTAATAAACTATGAAGTGGTGAATGCATTACATTGATTGATCTTCATTCTAGATATCATTAATTGGTGACCGTGAATGATTATATACATAAGAATATATTTTGTATAATTAATGGAAACTATTAATATATAGTGATGAGTTATGGAATAATAAATTACCTTCATATCATTATGGATTTCCAAAATATAATATGTTTATATTATATTGTTCATTTTATCACATCATGTATAGATAATATTATTGATTATTAAATAATAATGGAATACCATAATGAAAAAATGTGTATTTCATTGATGACCCTAATGAAGTATATTTTCTTTAAAAACATTATAACGTGTGAATTTTTTCAATGAAGTTATTGATATTTTTTTATAAAATATCAATAGTTGGAACGTATACAGACCCCTTAATGATGGATGTCACTGAATATTATCCTAGACCAACCACTATACATTGATATGTAGTCACCTTTTATTTTATGTATATTATCAGTTCTACATGTATAATTTATCATTACTATCTTATTGACTGAACATGTTATCTTGATATGGGTCTAGGTTACTTTGGAATGATGAATATAAAGATAATTTTGTGGAACTACTGACATGGATTGTTAATTCACCTATTCATATATTACACAATAATGGATAATGATTTTAAATTTATAGTGATTCATTATATAAGGTAATGTGATGTTTTCACCTAAAAAATGACATGGATATACCATATTCTTTATAAAAATTAATATTTCATGAGATAAATTACTAGAATCATTTTTTGAATTCAGTTACATGACTTTTTGTATTATATAGGGTGATAAAGTATACTTATAGGGAAATAAGAGTAATATATAATTATACAAATCATAATTATTTAAAGTATTTATTCACCCTAAAGAAATAATAATTCACTATATTATGTTGTTATATTTGAATTATATGTCATCTATATATATTTCAATCATTAGAATGTAAGCATATTTTTTAATATTTGATTAAAAATGATAATGCATTATTATCCATGATGTGGAAAATGAATGTTAAATTATTATGTTATTTTTGAAGGATGGTTCTAAAAATATTGATAGATGGGGAGGAATATTTTATTTCTCAAATTTCTGTTCTTATAAATTTCAATTTGACTATTAATTAGATACATCAAGAATCTATGGAACTATAAAATATTGTTTGAAATTTTATTGTTTTTATATTTTATTTAATTTTATTATAAGGTTCCAAAATTTTGTATCTGTTTGTTGCAAACCTATTTTGATGAATGATCTATTAGTATAGGCTAATAGTTTTTCATTCTCAATTCATCCTTGAAGTTTGTTGAGTATAGAAATATGAAATAGAATTTATTTTAAGACAATATATAGAGATATAATGCATGTGTATTATTTCAGTGCTTGGTATATCAAAATGTTAAGGTTTTGATACTTATTCCCTATGGAGTGTTACAATAATTACATACTAAATAATGAAATTTTGAAACACTACTACGCTTTTTTCATTAGACTTGCCAAAATATCTAAGGGATAAAATTCCATGGGGTATATAGTTTATCTTTATATAATATTAGAACAAATCATTTAATAATAATATAAATTCCCCTTTATCATGTTTCCTAAATATATATTATGAATATTGGTACAACATCATAGATTAAGAAGTTATATTATAACTTATCAGGTTCCAAGGGATACATTGATTATTTAGAAAAAAATAATTATTCTCTAGATATATATTGGAGTTTCAATAGATATTATCATCCATAGATATATTCGTTGTAAATGAGAACAATTTAAAACCTTGAAGATTCATTTTTATCATTTTCAATGGATTTCAATTTCATTTTCGAAAAATAACATCATATATGCATGTTTTTATAAAAAGAAATCATTACAACAATAATTTTGATGGACCCTTTTGAATCCCTCAACATAATGAATTGTTGTATTTCCACATGTTTGGATAAATTTGGAGAAAAAAAAGATATTGGAATAAGGGAAGGATGATTAAATTTTTGAGAAAGTAATAACCACCCATAAACACACTATAAAAGTTCAGAGTAGATAAAAAAGATATGCCTATAATCATCAATCTTTTTTGGTGTTAGAAAAAAAATTTACGAAGTTTTAAGAAACATCTTCTTGTAGGAAAATTAAATGAATCTATAATAATTCAATGTTCACCCCTATGTATATTTTACCCAATGATATTCTTGGTCCACTTTGGTTGGAAGATTATTATATAACACTTCCACCTAACCACTCTCAATATAAACATGTGGACTATGTATATACCATGAGGGTGTAAAACCTGATATTTTACATATAATAAATTATGAGAACATAGCATGGTCAAATTATTTTTCTTATTAAATAATGTCAACTATATATCTTGTATAATATAGATAATTTGATAAGGAAAAAATATTACTCAACTGGTTAGTGTTCATTATATGAATCATAAATTTGAAGAAGTAATGTGAGAACATGTGAAATAAGTAAACATAGATATCCTTATTTTATTGTATGATAGTGATAGATGTTTTTGTGCTAAATTCATTTTAAGAGGGGTACACTGCAACGACTTGAGATTTTATTTTATATTTCTATTTTAAATTAATTCAATATTTGAAATTATTTTTTATAATCATAACCCTAAGTATAAATGAACCATAATATAATATACCAATATAAACTACTTGTTAATTTTTTTGCATGAATAAGAATATATATATTTCAGAAATATATATAAATTATCTAGATAATTCAAATATATATATATATTATCATTTTATGATTCAAAAAGAAACAATTTAATAAATATTATATTTATTTATTTTTGGCACCTAATAAAGAATTTAATTTTTCACTATTAGTTACATTTTTTTTAAATTTTTCTTTTCTTTTTAAATAAAAAAATGAAATTTTTTAATGTTAATTTATAACAATATTCTGAAAAAAAGTAATTTTTACGTAATAGTTAAACAATTCAATTTTTTCGTGATGTTTTCTTTTTTTTAATAATTATAAAGATGTATCTTAAATAAGAAATAGATTAAAATAAAAAATTATATAAATAATATTATAATTAATCCAAATTAGGTAATGTGAGTCAATTTCATGTCTCTTTTTTATATAAATATATCATATACATGAGAAATTTTTTCATTGGAAAATATCATATCATCTCTGTTCTGAGATAAAATTTCAATTTCATTTTTCTATAACATAAAATTTTATTTTTTGAAATTTATTCCTCATTTTTAATTAGAATAATTAATAATATATAACAAACTGAAATCAATTATTGGTCGTAATAAATATAACAAATTGTAAAAATCATTTATGGTGGTGAAAGTTAAAACATGTTTACAAAGTTTTAACATAAATATGATATTTTTTAAAATTTTCCAAAATATAAAAATTTATATTCTATGGGAATTATTTTACTATATATATTAAAATATTTTTAACAGGTGCATTTTTGAGCCATATCGTCATAATAAAGCATTGTTTATTATTATTATTTTCAAAATTTATTATTGTGTCATCTCCCATTTTATAAATGGGCACCCCTATCATATCATACCATCACTTCAATAGCCATTTCTATATTCAATTACCTTGAAAAATACTATACATAAATCTTGTAATATAATACCAAGTGTAACTGGTTTGAAAAAAAAACACTCTTAGGATGGATAAGGCATAAACATAAATATGTTATCCGAAGAAGAGATAGTGTTCTTAACCAGCATTCAGATTTATTTATTCTTCAACCTATTTCATATCTATTTATATGATTTTTAAATAATTACATTTGTATTTTTCATATACAATTATTTCATTCTGTTAATTTAATAACATATTTTATCTCCTTTTTATCTATGGTGAATTAAAACCATCGATCGTGTGTATGTTATACTATCAACCAGTTAAATGATGTAATATTTATCATTTACTAAATCTGATTACTGAATTTAATGATGTATATAATTTTACTAGAAAATATTTATGACAAAACATACTTCTATATTTATAATTTCACATACCCCTTCTTACATTTGAATCAATTGTAAAATGATAAATATAATCATGCATTTGTGTTGAGTACCACCTTGAAAATGTTAGGTAATTAATTTTTCATTTCTTATATACATTAATTCAATAATGGAATTTTTTGAATATATATGATGTTAAGGAAATAAGAATGATTATGGAAATGGAAATTTTTATTTATTTTCTTTCATCTCGTTCTTTAAAAAAAATTAATCAATGTTCATGCGTACAAAGGGCCAATGTTTCGTTGAATAGTTTAATTAATTTGTTAAACTATATATTTTAATTATAAATATGTATATTTATAAAAATAATATATATTATATTTTTATAATAATTATTAAATCATTTACATCCATACATAATCAATATTAAAAGGACAAATAACCAAAAAAACATAAAATAATCAAAAAAAAATGAAGTATTAGAACCCGAAATAACAAATTTAATAAAGAAAATTAATAAATTGTTGATAAAACGTTTTCAGTAAACATATATGGTATTATAAATATTATGGGTATTTATTATATTAATATAAATATATATAAATTATACAATATCCTTGAACAATTATGATATATATTAGATGTAAGGTAATGATTTTATTTTAAAAACAATTATTTATCAATATAATCTTTGATTGGGTTGCATTGAATAAATATTAAAGTATATATCTATTATTTATACTAAATTGGGCTTCTTTTCTACTAACTTGTCACCTGCATATACTTCCATCACTCCTAAAACATTTCCCTCCACCATCTAATTTCATGATTCTCCACCTACGGGATCCCAATACCCACGATTCTGTCGGCTCTTACCTCCCTATTAGGGTTTCCCATTCTTCGTCTCTTCCTTTCCATTCGATGTGGCCGACTCCTCCTTCTCCACCTCCTCCAGCGTCGCCTCCACCTGCACTGCCTCCACCTGCACTACCACTGGCTACCTCACCACTGGGTGCTTGGACTCCGCAAACTCCCCCTCATGCATCTACTCAATCCCTAAAAACCATTTCGATACTACTCACAAAATCTATTGCTGCCTCCTTGGGTTCCAAATTAAAATCGTCTCTTCCAACCCCAACCTCATGCACGATCTCCTTTTTCCACTACATCATCGACTATGTCCTCCTCCTCCATCTACGACAAACCTCTATTAAAACAATCCCTACCCAGTCGTTCGTGTGTTTGGTCACCTTCTCTTAGGGATCTATGTTTCTTTCATCTACTCCGGGTTCCACCTTCAGCAAATCATCCATATGTTTCTTCTTTATGGACCGATGCGGGGGATGACGCTCAAATGATTCGTGAACCACTTAAACTTCAAAGACACCTCCTCTTTCCATGGAAAAATCAATCTTCTTCTTCATTCTTATATCTCACCAACACCTGGACATTGACGCTTGATGTTCATTCAACCATTACTAGATGCCTCCGGCCCCAAATATGTTTTCATTCCTATCAAATATGTTAGATTATGCTCTGATTTTAAGCTATTTATTTAACCCTATTGATATAATTATTCCATAATTTAATGCAATATTACTGATTTAAAAGATCAATTTTTGGGTCCCTTATATGTTACTAACATATCTCTACCAGTATTCAGAGGTAGTAATGTTCAAGATCTGCACAAAAGGTGTTCTATCCTCACTTCATGAAGCATTGTCACCGTATGTACAACCCATTTAATTACTCATCATTCATTTTATCCCATTGTTTCAAGTAGCTGAATAATTTCATTTTCTGATTTTCCTTCAAAGGTTCATCACAACATATATTAATGCATATTTTTACATTACTCATCATCCAATTTATGCCTTTTTAGGTAAATTGAAACTTTTCATTCTTAATTTTACATGAATGGTTCAGGAGATCTTAGATTAATGACATTAAGACATGTAAGGCTTGCTTCTTTTGAAAGTAATATCAGTAATCAAGTTTCTTAATCCCGCCATTATATTACAATTTTCATTTTATAAAATATTGTTTATATTACTTTCATGTAAATCATGCATGTTTTGATATTATCATGTCATAATGTTTTAATTATGCACTTCATCTTTGAAGATGAATATTGATTATTTTTATTCATATATTGTAGGTGACTCACCATGCACAAAAACAGATCAAGGGAATCATGTACTAATAAGTGACACATCTCTACAACATGTATTTTTTCCTAAAATTGTAGAATTAACCTCCATACCTTGAATCATTTTTCATTTTCATTTACACGCTATATGAATGCAGGTTATTGGTTGTAAAATAATGGAGTTAACCTCTCTTTAATCCAACATATCAATGCAGGTTATATGTCTTCACTATTGAATCCACTGTATATTGATTTTTTGCACTAAATTCACATGAAACAAATGATTATAAAGCTTTTATATGATTATGTTTTCACTGTTTAATCCAATGTATATTGAAAAGGTAGTATTTTAGTATGACTATGTTGTGATTCAGTGAGTTTTGTCTCCATTATCGAATATTCATCTCACATGACATGTCAATGGATCTATTAAATGATGCAAAGTTGTAGATTTGTGGGTCATGTCTCAGTGTTTCTAGAAATATTTTGTTTATTCTCATCCCAGCATAGTGATGAACCTAATTATTGATGAATGTGCATGGGAAGATAGATTGAATGCCTTCAATTTACATGCATGGAGAAGAAACTTAAGATATGTGCATAATTTATGTCTCCTCTAGGAATGATGCGAGTATTTTTTTCCCAACTAACTCTTCATGAGGATAGGATGTATGGAATTTTATATTGTTTATAACTGAAGCAGTAAGTGATGCAGTGATAATCACATTCTTCATGAGTTTTATTGGAAAGTCTATAGGGTTCACTTTATATTTGTTTATTTGAATCTCAGATCAACATACTAAAGCTATACAACAACTTGAATTCAACTATATTGAGCATCTTGTGAGTTCCATCCAGTATTTAGTGATATTAATCAACATATTTATATTTTAATATATAAATTATTGTTAACTTATATTTAATATTTTAAGATATTTATAAATACCTTTTATATGTTTTTTGTTTTTAATTTCAGTTAATTTAGTAGTGCTTAAATGGGCGGTTTTGATTTTTTCATTTTCAAAATCAAATAAATTTTGAATTTTGAAAACTAGTATTTGACTGAGTTTATGTTGTGTAATGAGTTTGAGAAAAATCTCAAGCTAGAGTACTATAATTTGTCACTCTAATCAACAATAATACACTTTCTCTTGTCCAATAAATGTATTAGGGTAGGTTTGTTTATAATAAAATTCAATATAAAATGTTTTCATAGGTACCTTCAACATAATATTTCAAATATATATATTTTTCTCAATTATTATTTTTTAGGTTATCAACCAACAGGTGTCCTTATTAATTGTGTATATTTTTTTTAATAATGCACGAAATTTTTTAAGATGGATGTTGATTATTTTTATTTATATATTGCAGGTGACTGAACCTGAAAATTAATATATCTGTTGAATTTCGGCAATGGAGTTGTACTTCATGAAATACGAAATATATTATGAAGAACGATTTTGGGAAATAATCAAACATCGGGCCAGGGAATGAGCTATTACATGACGGACCCATGAATATTGGAGAATCCCATTCTAGTCTACGATATACAGAGGTGTCTTGAAGATGGAAATTATTGGATTTTAGCTGACATTTGGAGATGATTTTTCTATTCTATTATGGATTATATCCTCTATATGGGGTTAGGAGTGGTTGTGTTTCATTCATGGTGTAGTGACTTCTCTAAATTCCTTCTAATTATCAAAATGGAGTGATTGGTTGTGTCTAAATACTTATGTTTTACATGAAGTAACCCGATGTCCACTTCTTTGGATTTTTTATAAGGTATGTATCTTTTTTTAGAGTTCAATGTATTGTTTTTAATTTAGATTTTACTTGGTATTTTCATTTTCTTTTCTAAAATATTTCATATTCTCTAAAGATTTTTATATTTCTCTTTCCCTCGTTTTCCTTACTAAACGTAAACCAAATAGTGGTAATCACTATCTATGTTTTGAAAAATAACATAAAACCAAATTGAGGGAAACAATATTTATGTTTTAGAATAAAATACTTCAATTCAACACTAGTATTAAAAAACCTTCACTAGATATGTGTTTGAAATTATGTTTCATTATGTTATAATTTTTATGTTGTTGTAGTGAATCATGTATTTATCTATTTGTGACATAATTATAGATTGTTTTCTTGCCTCTTTTTCTGTAGGGTTTGGAAGGTTGAGAATCATAATTCGATTTAACTTGGTAGAACTACATATAAAATTAATCAATTGAATGACTGTCTTGATACGTCTTTTCATGAAGGTATAGGTGGAATATTCCAAAACCATGGTTCAATATTTTACAACCATACAATGATGTATTCCATTAAATGAAATAATCAGGTAATATTGAATTTTCCTAGAAATTGAGTTTACTATAGGGTAATACTGCTTATATATTTGATTAACAAGAATCACATTCATCATTCATCTTTTCATGCATGTTGCATCAGGTTTTGAGGAATATTTCAGTAGAACACTATCTTACTGACTCTAAATTGATTCAACTTAAATGTTGTCTTCTGACCTCTTAATGTGTTTAATATCATTATCTAGGTTGTTGATGACTCTGTACACATGCATTGTCTTACGATGAACAAGAGATCTACAAAAAAAATTCTTCTATGATTTAAAATTAGATTATTTTATAACTAACACTACATACAAACAGTTATTCTATATTATTATTGCAAGAGTACGACAAAATTAAATCTTTTTTCACAAACATAACTGTTGAAATCACCCAAGACCGGGTTAACAAACATACCTTATGGTCAGAAAACTATTATTTCTTGTGTCATAATATATTTTGTATTACAGTGAGTTG
The DNA here is from genome assembly GCA_963277665.1 of Viscum album. Classification (NCBI taxonomy): domain Eukaryota; kingdom Viridiplantae; phylum Streptophyta; class Magnoliopsida; order Santalales; family Viscaceae; genus Viscum; species Viscum album. The sequence continues at coordinate 438,490,651 of OY728161.1, forward strand.
TATTACCTTAAAAACATACCTTAAGTGAACATATTTAGTTGGAAACCTAGTTTTAGATTTGTTTTCTATTATAAAATGTTCTATATTCCAGTGATTTGTAGTACCTTATCAAAAATTAAGTATGTTTTCTAACAGGTTATAGTACCTTATCTAGTCGGGTCTGAATCCAAATAAAATATGTCATGCATCTACATATTTCATGTAGTGAGATGTAGGCTTTGAAGAAAATTTTTGTGGCACACACAGTTACTGTTACTAAACCTGAACAAATAAAATACTCTATTCTGGCATCTAAATGAGTTGAACAACATTATATGGGTTTTTTATGATTCTGTACACAGGCAGAATCTAACAATGAATCTTAAATCTTCATCAATTTTTTTATGATTTCATGTATGATTATTTTATAAATAAATTACTAAATACTAAATGTCTGCCTATTATTATTGCAAGAATAAGAAACAATAAAATCTATTTTTGAGAAACATATCTTATAACAAACACCAAGGATCGTTTGAACAAACATATCTTAAGGGAATGAATATGGTATGCTTTTTTTTCTAATCTATTCTTTATTACACTGAGTTATAGTACCTTACCAAAAGCATATCTTAAGGGAACTTATTTAGTTTCAGAGTCAAATTCATAATTTTTTTCATGTTATAATCTGTTATAATCTATTTTATATCATAATGAGTTGTAGTACGTTATCAAATCTATTATACTATTTTGAAACAGGTTTGAGTATGCTACCCGAATCAGGTATTCAAACAAGATCTTGGAATTGGGGCAAGGACATGTATTTAAAAACAATTATCATGTATTTTCAATTTTAATAAATGGAGATTGATTATGCATTCAAGTTTCTCTTATAAATTATTCCCTTTCATTAATAATAAATTCATAGGAAATTGTGTTTCGTATATTACAAAATTTTTTCACCTGCTTATTTTTTATCACCACTAACATTAATGACCATTGGATTGATTCATTTAGAATGATGAAGAAATCTGTCAAACTCATCCTAATAATTATTGCTCCATCTCTACAGGACTTTATGTCATCTCCTACCTAACTACGTCTTTGCACTGACCGTTTTCAGATTTTACCATGTTGAAATGTATAATATAATGGGTAAGAAGTCTATTATGTACATCTATGGTGGTTTCCAATATTTTTTCTAAGGTGATGAATGATATATTTTGATGCATTTCTGATTTTTAGATAGATACATAAATGCTGGTAATTTGTTTTGGGATCATTTCCGTCCCGAGATACTCCGACAAATACTTTGATGGGAGTATTTTATTTCATCCTACACAAACATTCTATCATGTATGTATTCATGGAATGGGTTTATTTGATGCATAATTTGGTTCAATTTATGTTATTTGAAAGAAAAATTTTTCCCTTTTGTTTGTCACATGTTGTTTGTTACAGTAAATTTTATATCTCAATAAATGACTTAATAATCCCCCAAATTTTTTACCATTTTTCCATTATTTTTATAACTCGTTTTTTGTTTGAATGATTACCAATATTGATATGAATTATTATGCTGCAAAACTGGTATTCTATTATTGGTAATATGATTTTTATAGTTTCGTGCGAATGCACTGGCGAAGTACTAGTTTTAATAAAACAAAGAATTCTATTCTTATAATTTTATTTCATGAAAATTCATTAATTAATTCCATATTAGTATCATTAAAAACTAATGAAATTCGGAGAATATGTTTAATTAATATCGATTATATTTTTATCATTAGTCGAAAATAAATTATCATCAATTACCTTATATGCTAATTGTTTTAATAAAATTTTGACTATTAACCTATAATTGTTTAATTTAAATATTATCATTGTTAAACCTTTTAAAAAATTGAGTTAATATGAATGTTCATTCCTTTTTAATTTTTTTTACTTTTTAAAAAGGTGTGAATGAAATGTATATAAAATTTATACAACCTAAAAAATGTCTTCATATAATAAAATCTCAATAAATTCTATCCACCCTCAAAGCATGACATGTTACTTTTCATAATAATATTTTAAAATCATATTGAGATTAATCTTAAAAAAATTAAATAAGTAATTCAAATGGTAAAATGATATTTTCTTCAATAAGGTTACAGTTTCCATTAAAAGGGATTTTTTGTATTAGGTGACATCCTTTGATGTTACCTTATAATTATAGAGGAATTTATCCAATGGTACTATACTTATTAATTGCCTATATGGTTTATCATTATGATAAATGTTACATTACGAGACCCGTTTCATTCGAATATTATATGCTATGATAAAATGTTTAAGAAACCATTTTATATTAAGAGTTTTGTAATATGATTAATGTTTTATTATATTTTTTTTAACAAATATGTATTATTATTGTTTAAAAATGGTCATAATGATATTATATAGATATCCAGTGCATTTAGTTTAGATGAATAACAAAAAAGAAAAATATCACTTGAATGGATAATGAATGATGGTCGGTAAGGGAATCTTTCCACTATGATAGTATTATGAGTCATCCCTCAATACTATAAAGGTTTTAAAAGTGAAAAAAATACACTATTATTGTTATCAATTTAATATTTTACAAATAAAGAAATGATTTTTTTATATTTCATCTAATCCATAATCTTATATCTTATTCGAATGTAATGATCTCATGGATTGTATGAATTGATTCCTATATGATTTATGTATTAGGAACTACTGATAATTATCACATGTATGGTTAATATGGTCATTTAAATAATGTATATCATTCTAATATATTATTCCCATCTTCTCAAACCCATGTTGTTGGGTTATGAATAAATTATCATTGATATATACTGTTTTCCAAAATTATGATTTTTTGCTAAGATGTTCTTATGTTTCATTTACTAAGGTAACATATAAAGGTATTATGTATGATATTTCAATAATGGATCATATTTATTAAGTACTAATATGAGGATTATATTTTCTTTTATTGAAAATAATGTATATGTATTCACGTTTCCAAATATTTTAGACCTATAATGTGCATGATATATCTTTATATAATAGAATGAATATTCATCAAATAAAATTTATTATCAATGTAGGAAAAGTATGTGTTTGTAATTGGATTAATTTCAAAATATATATCTATGACTATAATTCCTTCAAAAATATAAAAATTTCTTATATACCAAGGAATTACATTCTATTTCATGTAAAATATTATGACATCATTCTATGATGATAAAATTAATGAATCTCGATCTCCTTGTTGAACATAAAAATCCTTTCATCAAATAGTATTTTTAAATTTTTATGATATTTTTGATTTATAATTATGACTTATAATAGTATTTATCATCATCATTGCATCGATAAAATTATTTTTGTATAAGTATTCATTTCAAAATCATCACTAAAAAATGCTTAGTACAACCAAATTTTCTATACAACGCTTCATATGGTTCAAATTTAATAATTTAATGGAATATTATTTCTATGAATATTCCAAAAAAATGTTAATAATAGTCATACATACCTTGAGTTCAATAAATAATGACCTTAATGAATCTTATAATTTATGAATGTACTTGTTTACCTCTGATTATTTTTTTGGCGACATGAGACACATGAATGAACATTATTCATTAAACCAATTTTGAAGACTCAAATAGAATTTTGATTTAAATTGTTGATCATGTTTAGATACAATCAATATAGGTCCAGTAATATGTATTAACATTTATTTAACAAATTCAAAGACTAGCCCATCCTGAGGTATATCCTCAATCATCAACTAGAAAATTTGAGGTATTGGAGTGGTGATAATAAATAACAAATATAGTTTCTTTCACACATGGAATCTCTTTGTACCCTCTTTTAATGTATATAGTAATATCACTCCATTTAATTAATGGACTGGGTAGTGGATTGATGAATCCATTAATATGTGTTACATCAAACATTATATGTAGATATCTCACACATCTTGTTAAATAGTCTATGATTTCCTATTTTATATCACACAAAAAAAATGTTCCATAACATTCCAATACATATTCATACGACTAGGGTGTGTATATATATATATATATTTATTTATTATTGTTTTGTTTCATCTAATAAATCATTTATTGACCTCATAAATGGTTGAATGTATTATCCCCCATCCAAATTTAAAAATATAATCTTCATATATATTGTCAATAAAAATTCAATCATTGTAGATAATTCTTTTCATTTTAATATTCTCATAATCATGATGATAATTGTTTTCCCTAATATAAATTTCACTAAAATAATATGTTTTATATGTGAGGTTTTCCCGTATTGATTATCACATCCAATAAGACTAAATTAATGATTATTTATTCTTATTCAATCATCATTATAGTCAAATTCAATTATATTTTTCCTCTATAAATTTACCAACATTTTCACTCAAATGGTGGTGGTGTATTGTGAAACAGTAATACTTGAGTAGTTAATGACATAACCATCACCTCATGTTAATCCCTTTCTATGTTATGTTATATTGATTAATATTTTGATTCATTTATGTTTAACATATTGAATAATAATGGTAATGTAACCATATTATAAATGTATGTATAATAGATTCCAACTCAATATCATTTGTTGAATAATTACATTAATTAATATTTTAAATTTTTAAGGAATTGTAAAATATTATATTTATTTACAAGAGAAGAGAAATGTTTATTCATTGATTTCATCACTCTAAATATAATATCCCTCCCATCATAATGGTTTTTTTCATTATTCGATCATTGAATAATATCTTAGTATGTTCTTGTAAAAATTTCATATGTTCTTTTCATCATTGTCCTTATATAATTTAAGTCAACTCATGGTAACCAAGTTATATAATTTTCAAAAAATAGGGAATTCCATTTATTTTATCCAACTAACCATAATAAACATTATACCGATATAATATTTCTTAATTTTGGTAATTCCATCACTGCCTTTTTCATTAATGTATTAATTGATTATTCATATTTACAAGAAATATGGAAAAAAATAGATATGATAAAGAAGAATTATAATTTTCTAAATCTACCATATAACTCATTTTTTACTAATAACATTAACAACGATTCATAATGGTAACTTCATTTTTAGGTTTATTTTTATGGGGTATTATAAACATCAAATGGAATTACTCTAAAATCATAATGATTATAATTCCTATAAACTTCCATAATTGTATTATCCTTCCACATTAATAAATGTTTAAAATAAACACAACTAGTTTCACTCATTCATTAATAATGTCATCTGTGATGTTGAATGAATATATAATCAATGATGGGATGATGATACTTAATAATTATTGAAATTTCATTTATTTATATGTAATTTATGTACATCCTCAAAGGACTATCATTATAATTATGATAAATAACATGGGATCCCGATGGAGAATCACATGGGTGTAAAAAAACAATATCACAGAACTCATATAGTTTATTATTCATTACAACTAATTCTATTATCATCAACTTGTATAGATTATAAGATATAAATTCTGAAACATACATGAGATCAATGAAATAATCAATGTCATTCATCGGTGTTTTCCATAGTATTTCCTTAGGAACACATTAATGTATCTATAAAAAATAGATACAAAATCTAATATAAGGATGGTATTTTTATTCACCTATTATGTATGTTTATTTTTTGATGAATTTAAATATGGATAGATAATATAGAAACATTATTATATTTTATAGATGAAGTAATATCTACTATGAAGATTTAGGATTCCATATCTTTGTCAAAAAATGTAATCTCCCATAGAAATATAAAAATTTCATTAAAAATTTAAATCCTATATACACAAAGGATTATATCAAATTCAACTATTGGTATAATGATAATGATTAAAAATATGGTATTTCTATGTATTTTAATTTGATTCAAATGACATAAAATTTTTATAGTATGATTTTTAAAATATCTTTAGGTCGAAAATTCCTATAAAATAGTTCATGAAAAATTTATAATTTTCTTAGAAAATATAGTATATAGAATATAGTGCAATTATAATGAATAAAATAATAAAAAATCCAAATGTGCGGCTAATATAAATCTAACTAAAAATGAAAATTTATAAATTTCATCCCTATTGTTGTGCTCCAATATCCATATCCTTGAGGAAATATCAGTTTTAGTGGAGATATCCCTTAACCCATGGAGAATTATTTCATATATATTCCCATATATATATTTAATATATTAAACAATGTTATAATCACCCATTCTCTTTTAGTCATAATCTTTGTTCCCTTTCTCTACACACATGATTGACATTCTTAATTCCTTCAACCATGTACAATATTTTTTCTATATTAACTATATGTTTGAAATTTAACCAAACCCTTATACCTTTTTCTTTATTTTATTTTCTAGATATATCATATGAGAACTTCTTTTCATTTTTTCCATGGATAAAAATACAAGGGGAATTATTTATATTTCATAATGAAACATGTAATTATATCCAAATTTATAGAGATGATTTGATGGGATAATAAACATCCACATCATGGATTTATCCCAAACAAATAAACTATTATTCTACTTTATTGGTAAATATAGATTATCTACAGTTTGATTATCAATCCATATAAACATGACATTGTATGAATAAAAAATTTCTAAATCACTATTACATGGATTGGGTAATTTCCCTTCAAATCAACTCACTAGTCATGATGAATGTATTCTCATCGAATATGTCTATGAAATCAATTCGTGCAATAATTTTTATTTCCATAAAATACATTATATATTATATCAAACCCACAATTAATCAATTTCCCATTTACGATAATAAACTATCATAATAACATAATCTCATTCAATACATTTTAATTTGGTTAATATATATTTCAAAGACATAATCCATCTCAAAGAAACTAATTAATTAGTAGTCCCATTGAATTATTGACATTTATCATATTTACATTGGTTTATTATGTAGGGGATTAATAATTATCTATATGTTGTAATGATGATTAGTCATAAAACAAGCCATATTACCCAATAATGTTATAAAATATTCTCCAAAAGCTCTATATCCAACTCCATCTTCCTTGCCAGTATAAGAAGTAAAATCCCATTATATATTAGGACATTGACACTATTTCTATTAGATCCTATAAGAATAATTTATAAAAAATGAAAAATACAAAAATCGATAATAATTAAATTATTTTATATTAAATGTATTCAAATATAACACAACATTAATTATATATATTAATTGAAAATATATGTATAACTATTTAAAAAAAATTAATATTATCGTAAGAAATATCCAATGAAAAATAAAATATTTTTAAATCATTTACATTGGTTTTTATAGTTTTTAAATAAAGAAAATAATATCCTCTTATAGTATATTTCAGGTTGTGTATTATTTTCGCAACTCATAATTTATTGTTTATGATGGTGTGTATAAACTATCCACCTAAATCAGATTGTTTATATCTAAGTGTATATATGACCCAAAAATTTCAACCCTCAATAATCCATTGATGGACACATTTTATATGAAATTTTAAAATATATATAGTTCTTATATATATTTTTATTTTCATATATATAGAATTATTCATAGGTTATATCAAATGATTATGTTTTCTAATCTATGTTTTCCTAAAAAATACATGCATTGTTTTTACTAAACAACCTTTGATACAACAATAACATAATAACTCCAATATCACAAGGATTGGAATTATTTTACTATATTTGCGTGAATTATAATATATTACATCATGTAGGGTCGAATAGTTTGTTTTAATTAGAGTTGTATGATCATGGTGTTTAATGAGGCTTTTTTTAAATATTGGCTACACTAACCCTTCTTGGATATGTAGAGGGATTCCACAGAGTATAAATGGTATTGGGATTGTTTCAAGGGTTCGGGGTCGGATAAATAAGAAATATTTCTAAAGAATCAATGAGAGTATGTTTAGAGCATTAAAATTAGTAATAATGTTCCATTACAATATGGAATATTGAAGATGGAACACAGTTCGGGAAATAGTGAAAGGTGTCTGTAGATATAATAGAGTTAGAAATCCCCTTGAAAAATGGTAATAAATTGACAACCACATTATTTTTTATATAGTGTTAGTTTTGATTAAATCCATGACACTCAGTTTCCTCTTGGATAGAGTCAACTATTAAGTGAAGGCATAGTTTATCCTAACATGAATCCAAATCATGAACATCATTAAAAATGTCCAAATTCCCATTTTACCTTCTTAACATTACATGGTTATTACTTGATTTTATGCCTCATTTAAGCCCCTGTAAAAAAATGATGAATGTGGTGTCATTCCCTCTACTATGTTCAATTTTACCTCATTTCATAGGCATTAAGATTGATGTTTAGTGTGGATAGAATCTACAAAAAATTCATAACTCTACTTCTTTCAATTTTATGAAATATTGTTAGTGGGTTGATTCAACTCCTAAATATATTAAATCATATTTTTATATGGTGTTTTTCATCATAGTATTTGAGACTATTTAATTTTAAATCATGGTTTTTTTGAATGATGTGTTGTCTAAAAGCATGATCTGGGTGAGGTTCATTATTTTTCAAAAAATCATATTTTATATTTGTATGTATTTGTTTCCTTGTTATTTCATTATGAATTTTTGTTTCCCTAACTAAGGAAATTAATTTTTTAAATAAATTGAGGTGTGAAACCCATATAAAACCCCATAGGGTTTGTTGATTATGTGGTACCAAAGATAGGGATACCCATAGTGTAAGTGAACCCCTTGAAAATGGGAAAATAAATAGGTAAAAAATTAGTATGGAATTAATATATTTAATGGGTTGGATTTGGAACAAAAAATTGGGCATGGTTTAATGGATGATTCAAATATATTTAATCAAATTTCTATGAAATTCCATGGACGCATTTGAAATTTATTATATTGTAGTCTTCAATTCTGATCGTGTTATGGATTTAATTAATGTTTATTGATATTTTGAACTATTTAATGTTCCAAAATTATATTATTTGTTTCAATGGGATTAAAAAAGGTTTTTCATGTTATAATTCAAGTTATGATTGAAATGGGTGTCTCGTTTCCATTTTCGTTGTAAACATTTCTTAAATAGTTTAATTAATTGATGTAAATTGTATTAATTGACTTTGGGAATGATTTAGTTTCGTAAAGAGGAATACCCATGTATTAAATTATATTTTCATTATGATTTCAAATATATTATTTGTTTTTTGGGGTTTAAAACAACAGAGAAAAGGCTTGGAATTTATAAACACAATGTTTTGGTTATAATGAACTATTGTGAATATAGTAATATAGATGATCTATGGGTAAATTAGATAAGATAATAATAAATAATGTATATGTTGTAAGTGGAATTAGTGGGATATTAAATCAAGTCTCTAGTACCTTGGGTTGGGCTATACTGTTAATATAGGTCCATTGATTTCTTATATGACTTGTGAATTAGACTTAGGTGCCCCAATATTGTTCGGGAAATATAATTATCTAGAACCCATAAATGAGTTTCATTTTTTATGATGTATGATAAAGGATATATTTTTCTAATTATAGCATGGTTTTGGATGATAGATTGAGGATCTATTCTCCCATACTATAGAAATGATATCATTACATGGACATTAGATTCGTGTTATACAATCAAATTGAATTGATTGGTGAACTACCTGTTTAAATAAAAGAATATAACCCCTTTATACTATTGAATATGATTTTGATGTTGATGGTATGTCAAATGGAGGTGATATTACATTAAAGAACTTAATTGATAATGTATTTAATTATTATTTTGTTTCAATGTGAAAAAATATTACATGGTTTCCCTAATTCATTATTGAACATTGATTATCTACATACTTTATTATAAAAACAGGTTATTTATTTAGACACTATTAGTGGTTTCCTATATCGTGGTACTTCCACCATACACATTCATCCATATAACTTGTCTATATATTTATATAAAACATGCTTTCTAGTTATGGTTCAATACTAGAACTTTGTGTTGGTATTCGACATGGGATGATTGGTTCGACCATGGGATGTGAGGACTAGGTTAGACAAGAGATAATGTTTTGGATTATTCATTGTTTCGGTATTTTGTGTCATTACAATATGACTTCCTGACGTGTTGTCTCTACAATCCATGATTATGTTATTTTTCAATTGGTTTATTGATGGATCCTATATATGGTTAGCATGTTGTGGTATTTTATCTAGTTATTAAATTTTATACTATTGTATAAATAGATGATTTAATATGAAAATAGGGTATATTGTCCCATTTTTACCCCTTATGATCCAGGATTCTCATTAGTAGACTCTAGCATATGGGTAGACATGCTTTAGGTCATGTGGCAAACCGACATTAGGAAATTGTTACTTTCTAATGAGGTGTTGTGATTTTAAAACATGTATTATTTTATATTTCATTTGACCTAATATTTGTTCATGGTTTAAAGGATAATATGATATTCTTAGGGCATGGTAATGAGCTGACGCATGGGTTCCTTCATTCCAATTCATTTGGGAAACCCATGTTGATATGGTTGTGAATTGATGTTCTGTATTTGTACAGTTGATTGATATTTACTCCTTGTGTGATTCCCTTGGGTGTGATGTTGTTTTTTATTAGGTTTTGTCTAATAAATATATATTTAATGGGAGGGAGTGTGGATTCATGGATCAATCTAGGAACATGGGATTGTTAGGTCATCCATAAAATGAATGTGATTAATTGTTCCATGTGACTTATTTAATAGTAGTGTACCTTAGGTATGTGAATTAAATTATTTTATCTTCATTGAAACTATTCTTCATGGTCTTTTTTAAGATTTTACTTGATTAATGGTTATATTTTTTAAATTTTTGGTAATATAAATGATTTAGATAGTTCAATTACATGGGTTTTAAAATAATATAAATTTTTCAAATGTGAACCCTAGTGTTTTTATAATGATAATGACAATTAATGGTGAATGTAAAAAAATTGTATGTTAGGGACACCAGTAAAGGTATCACATGTTTTGTGAACTACCCCTATGTATGGGTGTATTTGGTTTTGAATGTTCCCCAGTTTTGAGACCATGTGTTATGGGATATGAGACCATAATGGGTTTTCATTAACATGTTAGTGGAATTTTTATTTCTATACATTAATTTAGGGTTTACCATGAGAGGATAAAAAATTCAATTTGTATGTATGTGATGACTACCTTTTTTGAGGCCTATGAAGTTGTATTTTGGGATCAAGATTAAGTTGTTGTTTTATAATGCTAACATATTTGTGTGAGTATTATTAGAGTGGAACCATGTGTATTTTGTAGTTTTATGTGTTATGAAAAATGTTTTTAATTCCTGGGAATGAATATTATCGGATACCAATGAACCATTTGAGTCTTCTGTGTATCAATAATAAGATGATCAGATGTACTTTGATAGGAATGACTCATATTTTGGTAGAGGGTTTAATGTGGCCTTCAAGGGTGGCCTATGAGATGGGTAAAACATGTTTTTAGTGTACATAAGTTCCTAATTCATATATTCATATTTTGGAATTTAGAATTAAAACATGATGCATGTTTCTTTAAGTGGATTTGGTGGAATTGATGGTGGTCTTGGGAAATACGACTCATGTCGGAGCACTGAGTTGGTGACGTCGGTACAAGAGGGAAACTGTGAGTTATGTTTCCTAGGTGTTTCAGTTTCCATGGATGTGAAGAATGGGTGGATTCTTCAAAGGTGAAATCAATTCACATTTGGAGGAATTGAGTTTTGGTAATATTTATTGGGGTTTCCTTGCTTTCATCCTCACTAAAAAACATAATTTTTGGTAGTTCTGTCTATAAATTATTTTTTAGGTTAAATGATAAGCAAAATTCGTGGCCTTATTTTATTGTCCTTGATTTAAGCGTGAATTGATTTTAAAAATCTTGAATGATATAAGGATGGTTATACAGTGGAAGAACTCCTCTGATTGAAGATTGATGTTGGGGTAATAGGTGGATCGTTGTGGGACATGACATGTGATATAACATAGTTTTATGGATGGAAAATTCATGAATGACTTATGACTAACGGTGATAATAGATTTTTATGTGTTTCTAATTGATTGAGAGGGAATTTGGTTCTAACTCCAGTAATGTGCATCATGTTCATCATGTTGGAATTTGGGTTAAGATACTGACCCAAGTAATTCACATGTTGATGAGGTGTTGACGAGGAAAAAATGATAGACATTTTATGGAGATGCATGATGCGGGTAGGGACATGTAAATATGTTTCTCTGGGGTATTCACATGTGGTTTTATATGAAACCAATGATGGATGTGCAAGTTATGTGAAAAAATGTTTTGTTTTAGATCTTTGTGAAGAATCTATATGATTTCAATGTGGGTCAACATGGACATTTTGGATGAACATGAGTGGTGTGATAGTAGTAGTGACAAAGGGAGTGTTAGTTCAGGACATTATTAAACAGCGTCGTGGGGTTTGGTTGATTTTGGTTGAGGAATACCTCTCTAGTTGTTGTGGCTAGTATTGGAATATTAATGTAAGGAAATGTAATACCATTGATTAAAAGTGAGTTTAAGACTCCCTGTAGTGATATATGACATAAAAAATAAATGGGTTCTTGTGTTCTTCATCAGCGACATCATATTGAACTTTTATATTACAGACAATCATTCCTATCAGCTTGACATCATCCTTATAAAACTAATAGGGAATTGGCTGCATGTCTATGTTACATAATGGTTTTTCTTTTTGTTTTGGATAGAGGACCTCTTAGAGGTCATGATATTAGTGTTTATTATGTAAATAGTTATAGTGGGAGGAATTCCATTTCTAGTTGATTGTATGGTCTACATGATTTAATTTGTGTTGGTGAATCCCATAGAATTGTTTCCTTGAATATGGAGGTTTGTGAGGCTTGAAATATGATTTTTCTTTCACGGGAGGATGATATGTTCATGATCACATGATGATATATTTAGTTATGAGGGATCGAGACTCGGTGGAATGAATTTATTTAGGGAATCATTGAAAATATAGCTAATATGGTGGGGAGTGATATGTCAGTTATATAGGTATGCAGAATACTATGTGATGGACAAGGGGGGATTGAGATTCCATTTAAGATCATTTTAGATCCATGTTTGGATTCTGTATAAAGGTTACATGGGATATGATGTGTTGGTTGATTATGTCACATGTTTGTCTCGACATCAAGGTAGTTCTAACTAAAATCCATGTGAGTATGTTTCATATTTTTAGTGGATGTGGTAGATCATTGTGATTGATTGGGGAGTAGTTGATTCATTTATGGTGTAATTTCAAAATGAAAAATGAATTTACTCTAATAGTTATGTTCATATGGTGCTAGTATGACTCTAGTGTAAAGATTTCATATTCATGTAATGTGGTAACATACAACCTTTGGAGTTTAGAGTCTATGCTATGAGTTGGTTGGGTATGTACCAACACACAATTGTGCAACGATTGTATGTGTTGAGTTATTATCTACATTATGTTGATTTAATGTGCGATAAATATTTCATTTAAATTACATTGAGCTCTTAAAAAAAGGTAACATTTTTACCAGTTTTTGTATGGATGGATGATGTTCTTCAATTATAGGTTGTTTAGATGGCATGGATGGATACAATTTTTTTTTCAATCTTTTGGGTGGTTAGGCATGGTGAGTTGAGAAAGATAAAGCATACATTTTCAATCTTAATTTGATGTTCTAGTGGTCCTTTTAGAATATAGAGGTTCCAATGAATACAATACAGAGGTAAAGATATAAAGAATACTTGTTGGAGAACCAAAGAGGGAAAGTGATAGATTATTGATGATATCATTGTTATTGGTTATATAGGATCATGGAAGATCTGTCTTGGGTTTTATTTTTTGATAATGATCATTGTCTTGAGATTTGAAATTTTTAGTACCTTTAGATGAAGGCGGTGATTTAGTTTTTTAGGGTGATCAAAAATGAAATGTGTTTATTAGAACATGATTTAGGATATGATGTAGGTATGGGGATTTGGTTTGTTTTTTATATGTTTCCTTTTTTAATTCAATGTTTTGGGTCATCATTAAATTAGTAAATCGGGATGGGTTGGAATCCTAGTGAGGCATGTTTTTTGAGGTTTTGGGGAGAACCAGAAAATATGTATAAAAATAGTCTCTCCAAGGGTATTGGATTTAATTTTTTGATTTCGTATTTGTTTTAGTGTTTAGTGGTTTCACCTATATGTTTCACTTATTTTGATGTTGTAAAATTATGGTTTGAGGGTGATGCATGAATTATTGAGAATATGAATTATATTGTGAAGTACAGTGATAATCTTTAAAGGGTAATAAAGTTCATTGATCTAAATTCTGTGAAATCATTGTATTTTTTCACTAAAAGAATGGGAGAGATATGCTAGTTTTTTGGGAATATTGTATAATGCATTTTCATTTCAAGCGTAGTAATATTCGAAAACTAATGCTTAGGGAAGATATATTATAAGGTGGGGTTTTTATAATATCCCAGAGTCTACCAATGTTTATTTTGAATTTAAATTTTTTCTGAAATTCCAAATAGTGGGATATAATACGTTTTCTCATATTTAGGAATGGAATTGGGGCGTTCCAGATATTTGAGGCCGAATGATGGATAATAAGATGTAAATATATGTGGATAGAATGATTGAATCATGGTTAGTATTAATTGTGCACTATAACTATACAGATTGATGAAATGAGTGCATTTTATTGGAAACTGTGTAGTTCTTCCTAGGATACTATATAGATTAACGAAAAATTAGGGTGTTTCATCCACACAAGCACAACATTGTTTGTCAACCGCTTTGAGTGTTAATGTAAACATTAAGACCTGTTTCCACATGGATGTAGGGAACAATATAATTATTTTATGGTTTGGAAAAATGTGTAGCCATACTATGAATCTAAATAAAAATTTATAAATTATATATTTTCTATCATGATCATATATTTTTTCTTCCATGATTTTATCCCCCATTAAACACCTATAGAAAGGTGACAATCAATGAGATTCTCTATACTCTATGGGTGATTATCCCTTATTTTTAGGAGTTTGGCATGCTATTAAGTTAAAATATATGTTATGCATAAGTGATCAACTCATTTTCCAAATTTTTCTTAAATAGTACTCGTGTGTTATTTATTCCCATTATGAATCTCTAAAACATTTTTTCTTGATGGTGTTGTTCAACATCTGTTTTTAGTCCGGTTTAGGTCATAACAAGTTTTTGTTTTGGATGAGTTATTGTATAACTGTATGTGGTAGGTGGTATTTAATCTATTTTCACTTATTTTTTATGTTATTTATGTGAATATAGTCAATCCCATTAGCTTTCCTCATTCAATTATATGAATTTGAAAAGTAAATGAAATTAATCCATTAAATTGAGGTTTGAACCCCTTCATAAACACTATCAGGTTCACTAATTTTGGGATGCTGAAGCTATGTATACCCACTGGTCATATAAAACCCATAAAATAGAAAAATGAATTATTAAATATTGATTTGTGAAATAATTAATGTGAAAAGGCATGATTAAGTATATAGAAAATTGGAATGAATAATTTTATAGAAGAAATATTTATATTTTAGTTTTCTTGATGTTCCAAAGAATATTTTGAAAAGTTTTAAATAATGTTCTTTGTATTTGGATCTTCTTATGGATTAAAATGATGGAATATTATGTTTTCAAAGTGTTAATGTTATAAAAGATTTTTTTAACACAAATGGAGAAGAAAAATGATTTTTTTATTAGATCTCAAATGATTATTTAAAATGGGGTGTGGATTTTATTTTTTTTTTAATTACAAAAAATTCTACTTTTAATTGTTTGTAATGGGAAATAATTCGTTGCGCATGATTTAGTTTAAAAAAGTGGAAACAATGTATTATAATTTGGATCCTTGCTGATTATAATGTATGTTTTTTTATATTTGAGGATTTATTCTATAACATATGGATTGGGTTTTATTAATTCGATAATTTTTTATGGACTATTGGTTTCATTGTAATTGAATTTTTATATTGGAAATTATTATTAACTAATAATAATTAATTTCCATGTGCTAAATATTATGATTGGAGTATTTTAATGAGGCTATCCTCTGAGGGGCTAGTCTACACAGATGATGTAGTCCCATTGATGTATTTTATGACTAGATTATTGTACTAAGGCCCCCTATCGTTGATTGGGATAGTCTGATTCTCCATGGCCCTTCAATATTTGTCATGGTTAACAATGACGAACTGAGCCTATATTATCCTAATGATGGAATGTTTTGGGATATGATACTAATTCTCTATAATAAAAATGTATTGAAATATTATTATTACCTTGTCTACGGAACCAAAGTACATGGTAAATTGAACTGATATTCAATACAAACTTTTTCAATAGAATTATGAAACCCCATTATGATATTGATTATGGACTTGGAATTCAATTTGGGGCATATGATTAATGTAATACATGATATATCATAATGTAATAAATGGTTATTTAATAGTTTTCTGAAATGTGAAACATGATTCTTTTTTATAATTTTTTTTGTTCACTTTTTTATTATGAATAATTTTTTATACAGGCTGTATATTTCTTTAGGATCCATTGGGGGTGTCATACAGAGTTTTACTCACACCCTTATTGGGCCCCCATATACCCTAGGAAAATGAGAAGATTCTATATACATTCTAGTGTAGCTTCTGTATAGGATCATGGTTTTTTGTTTGTTCAATGGTTGTTTTTTTGTAGCATGGGGATGTCTGGTATGGGTTTGAATCGGTCCTATGTTTGGTGATTTTCATTATTTGAGTATTTTGTGGCATTATAGTATTACATCCTAACATGTTATTTTAAATTCTATGTAAATAATATGCTTCACTTGATTCATTCCTGGACCTTTCCTCCAGTTGTTTCATTTTACTGTTACATCTCATTGTTAAATATGTTAATATTAGATACATTGTTTTTGTACTCTAATAAGGAAGTGTTTCACAACATTGTATCTTCATATATCCACACTGTTATTCAGATTCCTCTACTAAATGTGCAAGAATTAATGATGCCATGTAGTGAACAGGCCCATGGAAATGGATATATTGGAAATTATGATATTGTGTTACAAGTCGCTAGGTACAGACACTGTAAAAACTGTAACCCCCGTGGCCTATATTTGGTGGTTATTTTAGTATAATGGAACATATAAAATATATCACATCACCAAGGGACGAGTATTTTAGTATTTTTGAATAACTAGAAACATACATGGAAATTTTTTACATTTATAATTAAATATAGAACATAACAATGTAAAATAAATTGCTCCTATGAATCATATTCAAACAAATCATCTTTAAAAATCTGGAAGTAATACATGTAAAAGGCGGAGTTCTAATTCTTATTATTGGTTACATACCCCAAAATGATGAATAAATACTAAGGGAATCATAATCAACAAGGCATACTTCATATGTAAATTAAATTAACTGAAAAATACATTGCATCAATAAAATTTGAATGTAAATTCATTCATTTATTGATTTATGCTGATAATATAAAGGAATTTAATAAATGAATATTGGATGAGGAAAATGATTATTAATTTGATTTCATGTATCTATAAAATTAACCATTAAACAATCATGATGGTTTTAGTCTATGTGTAGAAACTCGTTTGAATCTTGATAAACTCATGAATGGTTTGGTGAAAAAAGGTTTATCTCATGAGACATGTCAATGTATTGAAGGGAAATATAATATCATTCACCAAACATCACATAAATTAAAATTCAGTCCTCATTAATATATTTAATTTGTGAAAAATATTTTTGAAAAAAAATATCATGTTTGATTAGAGAATTTGCATTTATCAATATTCCACCAATGAAAACAACATTCAATGAAAAAACACTATGTTAAATTGGTATACATTTTAGTCAATAATCATATCCATTATAAACTAAATATGGGCATATAGTAAAAAATACTTTCAAATTAAAAATTATCTCAACCGATTTTTGATACAATACATATAAAAATAGGTGTGTGACACAAAATATGCCTCACTGAAATGGAAATCGAGAGAAATAACCTTTCCAAATGTCTAAAGGCGGCGTGCAATATTATATAATGTTGTCTTATAATATTATCCATCATAATATCATTCGGAAAATTGGCATTGATGTTTTTTTATAAAATTTTCCCCTACACAAGGGAAGGATATTAAGATGTCGTTTTGGAAGAATTTTAACAATCATTAAGTCGTAAAAGGTTTGATGAGAATATGTGATGAGGGGTGGTCATATATTGGGTTTGAGGGATATATTTTTGATTTCTTTATTCATTAGTTTATTATTTTGGAAAAAGTATATCAATAATATAGACACATATCTCTAAATATATTAAATAATTAGGGAGAGTTTGATATTATGTTTCATAAATCCGTAATGACTAAAAAAATTGTTCATTAATCATATTATTTTCTATAATGTAAATTATTGAATTTCAATATTAACAAAAAATAAAATATTTTATCACAATAACCAAAATTTTAGAAAATCGTTTTTCTGAAATTTATAATAAAAAAATAACTACATTTTGTGAATTTTTTTCGAAATATTAGAATTTTAATTTTCAATTGAAATCATCATTTATTCAAGAAATACTGAATCTATATTTATAATAGATTTTAGGAATACTTGAAAATTTAAATTAACACCCATGAAATTATATTATAATGAAAAGAAATTATTTAATTTATATATTTTATGAAAATAAATTTTCATTTAAATCCTTATATAATCTATAACATTGTCAATAAACATTGATTTTTTAAAAAAATAATATAAACACAATAATTATCATTATAAAAAAATTTATTTACAAATATTATAACAAAATATTAAAATATTTTCATTTATAGGAAGCCTAATTTTATTACATTTATATGTGAGGTTATTATAATATAGTAAGGATTACTATTTATAAGTGTAATATTACTATTCTTATGGTCATGTTACTATGTAATAGTATTTAATAGTTTGTTTATGCTTATTATTGAGTGAACAAAATCTATCTAATATATATAAATTATTTAAAATGATACATACCATAAATTCATGGGGTGTTATATTATTCACTCCATTCGAAATTTAATCATAGGTATTTTTTATAAATATTTCCTTTAAAATGATTGTGGTGGATCTTCTTCATAACACCCTTATGTTCTCATGTTTATTCATTAATTTTATAGTTTCTCAAAAGAAATTTTAACACTCGAGTCATCTGGTTTCCCTATACAATTTCTTGATTGTCCAGAATCATTGTAGGATAATCACAGTAAGACAAATCAGGATCCATTTGTATTTATTCAATTTATAGTAAATTTGATGTGTGTATCATGTACTTCATTAATTATGATATTTAGAACACATAATGACAATTGGTGAGGCAAAGTGGAATTTTTAATAATAAGTTGCTGCTCAAATTATTTCATGTATTTCAAATGGTCAGATATTCATGGGACTCATCTTCCATTTCATACTAAACCTTATGACTCTCTACTATAGAGTTACATTCAGAAAGACACAATATACCACATAAAATTTCAAGTCCCTTATATGGATAATATCATATCTCTTTTTCCAACTTTTTGCTTTATTAATATTAACCTGATAAGAATTACCACTTTTGTGGTATCTCGAGTATGTTCTAGTCCTATAAGTATCAATTCACAAAATTCATCCCAACAAGTTTGAGTGTGAATTTTATTTCCTTATATTTAGTTATGTGACACCATTTGAATACTTTAATGGAAATCATTATGGTAGGAAATCTCTACCAAAGGTAAATAATGATCTCACATACCTATAATGTAAAATTATTATGTTCTCAACATGTTTTCTAATGTATGAATTTTCCATTTAGAGTATCCATTGGTTTGAGGGTGATGGGAAGTACTCAAATGAATATCATTATTCAAATCATTATGAATAATTTTCTAGATGTTTTATGTCAAATACATATCATTATTAGACATAATCAACAAGGGTGTACCATAAAGTCATACATGTTCATTAATTTTTATACATTATAGGAACTCAAGAGGGTAATATTCACTTATCGTAAGAAATTGTGCTGAATTGGTATGGCAATATACAATTACCCACATTTTATCATTATTTTTTGGTGTATTAGGAAATAGAGTAAAGAATTTCATATATATTTCATAAAAATTCCACATTAGAAGAGGTTTAGCTTTCATGAATAATTTATGATGCTTCCATAATCCCTCAAATGTTAAAAAACTAGAAATATTATCACATGTTATGAAACTTATTGTTTTATATTATCCCAATAAAAGTTTCCTTCCAATATCAATACATATTAGTACTTTGAGTGTTTATAAAGATATGTATTCTATGAGAATCAACAAATAGTTCCCATTTTAGCTCTACCACTGATGGAACACTGACCATCTTTCCATGTTTCATGATTCCAACATAAAAAATTAATTCTACAAATACATCTTCTTAAATTACTGTAATATTTTTTTAAATATACTCATGATCATATTGAGAACTTTTTACGTTCTACAATATCGATGGTTGATCAATCATTTGTAGAAGGATTGGAATTTACCCATCTAAAAAATTACAAATATATATATTCATTAAATCCATGAACATATGACATTTTTCAATATAAATTTTGTTAAGATTCCCATGATCATTTTAGCTTAATTCTTATGCTTCCGAATTCATAATTCATGTGTAGTACAATATTGGGAAATAATAATATTTGACTAACTCAATCCCTCTTCTTTGCTTCATGTTGAATTATTTTTGAATAAATTTGTATTTCAAACTCATGGGATCTATATATATCTCATATCATTGACCATAGAGATGGTACCTCCAAATTGTCATAGAAAATATTACGACAGCTAAATCATGATCAGGAGTTAAATGATTTTGTTCTTGAATCATCAACTACCACGGTGAATATGAAAAAATATTATCCTTTTATATTTTTAAACATCTATTTCAATATTTTATTTCATATTGTAAATATAAAATCCATCATTTATTTATGGAAGATTAAAAATGGGATCATTCCCTAGTCATCTTTTTAATTATTCAAAACATTTTTCACCATCTTTTTTCCATACAAACATAATCACGTTACGTGTGATCTTTGATAAATTATTTGAATATTGGGAAAAATTCGAAATAAAGCACTAATAATAACCTAGAAACCCAATGAAGCTATGTACCTCTGTTATGTTAATTGGTGTAGGAAATCATGGAATTCCATTATAATTATAGGATCAATAGAAATTTCATCCTATGATACAATATGTCACTGAAGTGAACTTTAATAAATGTAGATTTCACACATGATAAATTTATCATATAACTCTTCCCTTGTGATAGACGTAAGAATGATCTTCAATTGATTCTTGTCATTTTAATTTTTTATAAAATATACATGAATATCATTATTCAATACCACAATAAAATCATTATTATTTTACTTGAATATTATTTTCATTATATAAATAATAATATATTGTTATTTTTTAATCCATATGATTTTTAATATAAACACATAATGTCAATACATTATTTGAAAAGTTTTATTTTTAAAAAAATCATTTATTATTCAAAATTACTAATGTCGATAATGATGGTTGATCATAAAAAAATATTGATCTCTAGGATATTTATCAAATAAATAATTAATAAAATGATGATGATTCATGTTTCTAATAGTAATTTTACTAATTTATCTATATTAAATTTACAAACTCCTGGATCCATCTTTCTTACTAACAAATTGAACATGGGCTCCTAATAGAGGAAAACTAGTGATAATTAATCCTTTGTTATTCAACTCATCTATTTGTTTCTTTACCTCTACTATTTCCGTGGTGGTAATTTTATAAATAGTTATTATTATTGGTCTTTTATGATGGATTAAATAAACTATAACATCAACTTCAAACTAATTTTGGTTTTCCAGGTAATTATGAAATAAATAATTCGAAGAATTCTTATAAAATTGATGCATCATAAATTCTATGATTACATTCCCTATCTCTATATATTTTTTCTTCCTCCCCTTCAGTTTAATTCAATAGAGCTACTTGTGGTGGATCTATATTTGAATTAAAAGAAGTGGTTTATTCTCAAAATTTACAGAATTATACATCTTCCTCAAAAATTTAATTTTCAATAATATATGTATTTAATTAATTAATTAAAACAGTGGATAAATGTATATGAAGGCATATAGAAATTAAGATTTCTAATGGAATGAGTATAAATTCATGAAATAATGTTACAAATAATTATAATTTTTGCACATTTTGATTTATGTATCAAATTTTGAAAATGAAAATAAGACAAATTTTAAAAGTATTTATAGAAATTTAATTAAATGTAAAAACAACTTCAAGGAATTATTTTAGAATATTAAAATAATTCATGAAAATTTTATAAATAATATATTATTATGAATGAAAATAATAACATGCCTAATTGAAAATAATTTTGTTTTCCCTTAAATAAATAATTTGGGATTTTAGTGTAAATTAATTCTTAAATAGAAATAAAAAATATAAAAAATATAAATAAATATATTTGAATAAAATATATTGTTATTGATATAGAAACATCATATAATTCCACTAAAAAATATGTAATTTAAATAATTTTAAATAAGTCTGAAAATTTGAAATAATCTAATATATCAGGTATTCATTTCATTATAATTTATTATAAATTATTTTATATTTAATTTTAATTTTTTTATAATTCCATAATAAAAACATTGGAAATAATATATTATCCTATAAGATCTAACTCTGAAATTTCAATCACTTTTTATTAATAAATCCTTATTAAAGTCATTATTTCTAAAATTTAAATGCTTCTTCATTTTGTGTGTTCTCATTTGATATTATTGTTCTATGCATCATTCAAATGGTTACGTATTATAAAAAATGTTACTAATGATATTAATTTTTATTCTATTGATGGTATAAATATTTGAAATCATTTCTGAATATAGGTCCTAAAAAATGAATCACATCGATTCATGGAGGAGGCTTTTCTTCATGAATTCATGATAAATTTTATAATTTTATAATGAGTGTGTGTTTATAAAGCTAAATGATATATTATATTTCTTTAATAAATATTATTTCATAAATTGATAATAGAAAATTATATTCATCAAAATAACCTTCCATAAATGCTGATGGTGAAAAAATGCATTCCTCCGTGAGGGGATTGTTCGCATGTAGGAATAAACTATAAATTAATTTTATATTTTATGGAAAACTATAGTAATGAATTTTATCCTTTATCATATTAACATCTCAGTAGATCTGAGGTACTTATTTTATTATATAATTAGTTTTAACAAAAGAAATTTGTATTTATAAAATAAATAATATGAAAAAAAAAATTCATATCTATACATATTCATTTGACAACCACCATTGGATTAATCCTTAAGAATTCAATGAATAGAATTTTGAAAGAAGGATTTCAATGAAGTGGGAATGTATGTAATTAAAATATTTTTGAAGGGATTGGATAATCTATGGTTATATTGATATGTAAGGAACAACGGTGAGTCGATGTCAATTTAAAAATGAGTGATATAACACAGTTGGATTTATATAAATGACTAAAATTATATTTTATCATTTTCTTGTTTAATTGGATTCAAATATTCAAAAAATGAATTTTGGTAATGTTATGTTCTATATCAAATAACCCAATGTATATTATGAATGTTGTTATATTATGGTAAACCCTTATCCCTTTTTTAACCATTTAATCCCATTTTCCCATAACTGAGGGGATAATTATTAATTATTGACGAACATCATTATAACTAAAAACTAACATGATTATATTCAATAACTACATTTATTAAAATTTAAAATATGGAATAAAAATTATGAAATTTAAAATATATAAATGATATATTTAATTTTTGTTTAACTGTAATAAATGAAATTTAAAAATGTTGTTAGAAAAACAACGTTGCATGTAAAATAACAATCGAAAAAATAATGTATAACAATGATTAAAATTAAATTAATTATATTATTGTATTTTAAATTATATTTATTCCCCTTTTAAAAAAATCCAAAACAAAATAAATCATTATATATACATTATCAATAGAATAGACTAAAATGAATTAATTGTAGGTAATCATTTATGATGTTTTTCAGTATGTAATGTGCATTTTTATAATTTAATATACATATATTTATATGAGTTATATTAATTAATTATTATATATATATATATTATAAAAAATTCATAATCATATCTATATTTATTGTTTCCAAATAATGAATCAGAATTGTCATATTCGATGATAGTGGTATTTTTCACAATAAAAAATGAAATATTTCTAAAAAAACTAAAAAATGGATGCTAAATTTTTTTTGAAATGTTGAACGAAAACATTTAATTAATGTAATAAAAAATATAAAAAATATATCGTTATTTTTTAATAAGGTTCTTGAAAAAATTTATACACACTATGGTCTTTTTTCTCTAGACTGAAATACTAAATATAATTGATGATTGAGTTTTATAAATTTATCCTTATACCTATATTAAAGCTAGTATTAAATATCCATTATTTAAAAATGTAATCATTAAATATAGGTTAGTGAATAATGATAATTCATTTTCACACCGATTATTTTTTCTATTTTCAAAGGATATTTGGTTCGTGTTGGTTGTGGAAATATATAATAATATAATTTTTAGCATTGAAATTATTATGATAGCATGAATGGTGGCTAGTGAAAAGGATTAATTTCGAAGAGAGTGTGAATATTTTAGTTTTTATCTTCATTTGTATCATTGTCTAAATAATGATTTATAATCCATTTGCACTATTTTTTGGCCCTCTAGAATACATTTTCTGTATTGACCACAAATTCTATTTTATAAATAATGGTTTTGAAAAAATATATGACAGGCATCACCAAGAAGAAAAGAAAATATAATATCCTATGAAATTATAATATATTTACTATTTCAAATAGATTCAATAAAATATATATATTTAAATTTATGTAACCCTGATTTATCATTAGTTAGATGAAACAATGAGATTCATTTATGACTTGGGTTACAAGCAATGTTGTGTTTTACTGAAATGAAATAAATTGTTAAAACCTTATTATTTTATATAAATGGATATAACCAAGCCGTTAAATTATAATTTATTAATATTAAAAAATAACTTATGAAAATTTAATGTTCTCAAAAATACAATATTAATTGATTGGATTCTAATTAATTAGAAATGAAAATAAAAACAAATTTAATATGAAAGAAATATTTTTATACTCCCAAAAAAAATTTACATAAATAAATTTTATTAATTAAATTTTTTTGAGTGATATTAATCTGATATATATGTTTTATATTCAATAAAAAATTTCATATTCATTAAATGAATATTATAAGCATATTATACTAACACATTTAATATTTCTCATAAAAATATATATATTTATAAAGCAAATTTTATCGCCTTATAATTGAGATCCTATTTTAATCCTTAATTTTGGAATATTTATAGAATTTTTATATCAAAATAGACATTATCATTGAAATTTAATCAATATAATTTAGTTATGGTTATTTTTTTTATTTTCTTTTGATGTTTATTTTTTTCATGAATAGGGAAAAATACTAAATTTAAATTCAAAAATACATTTTTAATATAATTTATTTATAGTGTCAAATGATTTTTAATTGGTTTTAATATCACATTAGGTCAATTATTCATTAATTAATCCAATTAAGATAATTCTAATCAATTTACTTTGAAATGGATTATAAAAACATTGAATTCCAGTGAATGTTTTCACTTTAAATCCCTACATTTTCATTCTGTTTGTCTGAGTAAATTTATATTATGGTAATCCAATTATGAGATTGTAATTTTTAAAAATGGTTTCAATATTTAAAAATATAATAATTTTCAATTTACAATAACTAAATCATTTTTTTACAAAAAATATTAGTGAAATTGATTTCAATTAATTGCAATTATTAGGAGAATGATTAGCAGGGTTCTACATAGTTCTATAAGAGAATGATTAGCTTAAAAAGTAAACCATTATATTAAGGATAAAAGGGATTATGAACTTATCCAAAATCCGTTTTATGATAATATTTGGAATCTAATCCCATTTGTATCATATTTTTACCATTTTTGGTCCCCTTTAATGCGATAAATGTCGGTTGAATTCCCTTTAATTTTTTTAACAATGTTCGACACATCCTAAATTATAAAAAATCCTCCTCTACTCCCAGTTCTTCACACCGATCAAACAACATACTATAAATAATAACATAACAAAATATCTCCCAAACATCTATATCATCACCCAAAAATATTCATCTTGTGAATAATGGAATCCAAGGAATCCCTTTTCTGAAAATCAAAAGGAGTTACACAAATAAGGGGTAGTGACCTTTCTCAAGGCCTTTTATATAATTTTCTATATAAAAACCCTCAAATATCCTTATTCCAAGAGTATATAATAACAAAAAATCTCAATATACTTATGTTTTGTTATACTATTTGTTATAGTTAATCATACAAATACATCAATCGAATGGGTAATCAACCTACAGTTCTATAGTACAGAGAAGAACCACCTCATGAAATGATGTTGTTCATTAATATATTACCAAAATTAATGGTTTGAATTATAATTTTTACCCTTTTTAAATATATGATAATATATGAAACATAATATTTCGTTATTATTCAATAGTTATTTTATAACAGAAACTTTTTTACTTTTCATTTTGTATAAATACGATAACATTGTTTGCTGAAATTAAGATTACCACATCTTTAATGTGATGTGATTCGTTTATACTATAAATTAAAAATATTAAGGATTATTTAAACATAAATATTTAAAATATATGAAAATTATATTATAATATATTTATAATATAAATAATAATCATTTAATTTTTATTATTTTAATAATAAAAATGATTTAATATGTTTTCATCCATACATATAACCTACCATCTACATGGATAAAACATTTATTTTCTTATATAAAAATATTATATACTATTCATAATTCATATGATATTAATATTTATGATAATTATATTGTGTTATGCTTTATAGGTATTATTATATAATTATTTGTGCAATTTCAATAATATGTAACAAGCTAAAACATATTCAAGAAAGTTAGTAGTTAACACCTAAAATATTGAAAATAATGAATGATTGTTATCAATGGTTTGATAAGATATTATCATAAGAAAATATATGATATTAAGAACATGAATATATTTCTGTTTCATGTATGTAACAGATGTAAAACAATTACACCTAATTTTAAAGGATGTTCAATATGAAAGAAATGCAAGGTAAGGGATTCTTATCTTATTTTTCATTCATTAAGGCATACACCATTAACAAGATATATTTATATTGTTTTGTGTTCCAGAGTACCATTAGATATATTATATCATAAATTATTTTATATTCATGTTATTTAAACAGTCCATTTTATGGTTTTTACTTTTTGGTCTTCCAATTCATATATAACCACAGTGCAATGGGGTTCTTTTATCACCAACATTTTCTAAGGAATTATTATTATTGTGCATATAATTTCATATATATTTATTATATACAACAACATTGACATATAATATCATTAATAAATCATTTTTTATATTATTTTGGATTATAAAATTACTTATTTTATTAAATAGGATTTACTCCTAATGTTTTAAAAGTTAAAAAAATAATAACTCAATTTATTTTCATTGAGTTATATTAATTCTTCATTGACATAACACATATATTATTATGTATTAAAATGAAATTTAATATCTATTTATGTATTCAACTTCTATTATGTGGATTTACATTTAAGACAAAAGATATATTCATTTATTGATTCTAAAATCAATTTTATGGTCCTTTCAATGGTTTACATCACAATACCATTATATTCGTAATTTTTTAAACATATAGTTACATTATATGAATTTATTTGATATAAATTTATTTAAACATTTTATTTTATAACCTATGGTTAATTTTAATCTTTTTCATGTAATAATACCATTTTCCACTCTTTTTTACTGAAATGTTAATAGAATTTTTTTGAATACACAACATCATTTATATATATTGTTAGTGGGAAAATTTTATTCAACAAAACATAAATTATGAAAAGGATTTCAAAAAATGTTTATAACCCATAAAAATATTCATTATAGAGTTTCCCCTTTGTCATTAATTTTTTTAAAATGAATCTTCTTTTCTCTTTCATAGAAAGGTGCATTTTTATCCTTTTTCATGAGAAAAGAATATATAATTTCTTTAAAGTATGACATGTACAATTAATTAGTGTCAATTATTTAGAGATTTCTTTTCAGGTTTAAAATAATAATTTTTGAATAAAATATTTTTATATAGTTATTTTTAAAGACAATTATTTTCAAAATTTTATTCATAATTGAAAATATAATTTTTCCAATATTATTTTGAAAAAATATTTTTATCATATTTCAACTCCTTAATGACAAAAACCCATTATTTTTACTCCCCGAGGCATATATTGTGTCGTTACGATCCTTATTCTCCCTCAGGATGAGTTAATCTAGAATTTTCCAAGAATTTTATTGAAATATACTTTTTTAAATATGTTAATCCATTTTATGTATTAAGTTTATTAAGATCATTAATCAATGAATTTCCACTAATTAGCCATATCATTAATCATTATGAAAATTTATTATGTAATTTTTATTCCATTTTGCATACGGTGTATACTTTGTAATTTATTTGACTACATGGGAAAATTTTTAATAAACCATATTAATTATTCTATATTGGTATTTGATGATTCATATTATTTACTTTATTATACTATATATGTAATTATTTAGAACAAAAATGAAAGATCAGGACCAAAAAATATTATACCCCTTCGATGAATCAATTTTTTATGAGATATATATGGTGTGAATATTAAATGGGTTTCTACCCCTAGAATTAAACATTCATATGGAATGCCATCTTTGTATAGGATTTCACTTACATTAGAAATGAAATAAAATAATTAATCATTGATGTAATGTCCTATATTTTGAACCAAATAGTATTCCAAGGGAATTAGAGATATGTTAATTACTGGATGGGATATTTTTTTTAAAATGTTATTTAGAACATAATTTATTGATTATAAAAACATAATTTATGTTTTTTGTGATTGGTTAATGGATCTTGGCATCCCTTAGGGTTATCATTGAGTTTTAGGAGCTTCGTGCTCTGAAACCTTATGGTTTTAGTGGTCTAACATACGTGCATGGTTTTTTTCAGAAACAATGATTCCCTCTATAGGAAAACACACATACCATTTCTAGTTGGATAGTGGTGGTTCTCATGGCCTATTCATGGTTTGAAAACTGTTCACCTAAACCTCATGTTGTTCTCTTCTGGACAGTGTGCATGCATTTTTCATCGCACAGTTGACGCACGGTTTAGCTTACTGTGAGACCTATAACGTGTAATTAGTTTTTATGTATTTAAATTTTTTGGCAACTAACAGAAAATAAAAAAACACCTAATATACCCCTACATACTATATATCATTCCACCTCCTCTCTCTGGAGCCATATTCATGTGAGTCACCCCACCCCCATCCTCAAATTCCCTTTAGATCCCTAATTTCCAACATATTTTATCATATTATTGAGAAAGGTCCTGAGGTAAGCCTTATCCTACCTCGTTTTCCACATTTGGCCTTTTACACTCTCACCGTCACATTTTGAGGTTTTAATGAAACATTGGTCAAGGGTTAATTTGAATATATTGTATTGTTCCTATAACAAGATGTTTTGTGAATCTCTCGAAACACATTCGAGATGTTGTTAGTGTTTTCCGCAAAAGGGGTGTTATGTCGTACAATTTTAGGTGGACATAACCATCCAAGGTAATTTTTTACATCCTCAATTTCGTTTCACCTAATATATTTTAGTTCATATTTATCATTTAGTGTTACTAGTAATTTATTTTGTGTGTTAAGTTCATCATGTTGGAGGGTTCTAGATGACAGAGTCAATGGAGACTTACCGCGTATACATCGATAAGAATATATATATATATATATATATATATATATCTCTGTGTGTGCGTGTGTGTGTTTAGGTTCCAAACATTATATATATATATATCCTCCCTTGGAAGCACGATAATGTGTATGGGTCTAGGTGTTATTATGTATATGTATGGGAACTTCATATGGGTGTAACTGGTAATGAGTATATGCATATGAGCTACATGTAAGGATTCCCTTGTACATATTCATGTCCACGAGGATATGTAAATAGGGGATAAGAGTCCTAATGTATAGGCAAACTTTAATATTATAGGAGGTGGGAAAGAGAATCATATCTTTGTAACTGGTAAATAAATGAAATTGAAAAACAATTGGAAAATGACTATTTCTTAGAGGTAGTATAATTATCCAATGTCTTACAAATTTACGAATACATTGGTTGTCTGCTTAATGATTCATATGATAAATTGAATTGCGATTCTTGAAATAAAGACATGCTTATGATAAATTAATTTTTTGATAAACAATTTCATGTTTTCATAATAAATCCCTTGATAGAGCTGTGTTTCCTTTTAATCTAATGGTTAATCATTAGTTGTTTAAATAATTATTGGTTTATGGTTGGGAGTATTGTTATAGATTCATGTTGGAATTTTATAAGTGGAATATGGTTAATTTAACTATTTTCTATAGGTGTTAAATTATCCAAAACACCCATTATGTTTTTGGACCTATTATATTTTGTATTTCCTATGTATAAAATTATATTGTTTCCAATGTGAGTTAAATGATTACATAGCCATGTAATTGTTTTTATGAATAGGATGATTGTTATATTTCTTTTTTCATATGTGGGTAATTATAACGACCCATACTTTCAATACATGGTTATAACTTCAAAATTGAAGTACACTTATTACAACATATAACAAAACAATGAAAGGACTATATAGGAATAGTGTCTTTAGAAACTGGGAAACATAAACAACTGGTTCATAGAGCATTTACGTTGTCTCCCATTTATTTCTTCATATCTAGATTCCCTTTTTGGAATATCTTACTTAATATACTTCTTCCTGACCTAGGGAAAGAAAACATACAAAAGGGTGAGCTCAAATACTCAGTAAGGGTAAACAAAAGAAATATCATTCACATCATATTCATAACAACATAACATTTTGGAAATCTTAACCTGCAAAAGAAATCATAATTTAATAACATGGGATAAATCATAGTAGTGAAATGTAATCCCAATAATCATAACATAAAACATGATACTTTGCGGAATACACACATAATCATAGAGAATATTTTCTTATTAGTCAAGACTCATTGCCAAGACTATCTTAGCGGACAAAGCCCATTTCTGAACTGAGTTCACTCCTCGTTTTAGTCCTGTATCACTGAACTGGTTTAACATGCCGTTCTAGCCTTGTCTATCTCATGAGATATTAATCTTTACCAAATGCATTGGAGGGAGATATAGGTCCCACCTATCTCATATTTATACCATTATTATGTGTGCCACAAAATCATAAATCATACATCATAGCTTAACCAATGTAATAAAAATAGGATTCATAAACATCGTGACATCATAAAACAATTAATATAAGATAAAGGAATTCATAAAAATAATTCCATCACAACATAATCATATCAATTTTATAATAAGGATAGAAATATAACCCTATATTATCTTAGATGGAAAATAATTTTGATAAAACACTTGAACTCCATCCTTGAGGAAAATATCATTTCTACGTTAAATTTTTTTCCCTTTCTTAGCAGGTAAAATAATTTTGATCTAAAATAAGTTTATTAAAAATAATCTTGAAAATTTTTAATGAAATATTCATGGAAATAATGTTGTAAAAATCCATTCATTTCGTATAAGTTAAGAAAAACATTCTTCCCGTACATTGGCCGGAAAAGTAAAAAATTACCTCGTACGAAAAATGACAAAAGTTTCCTTTCATATATTTTACTAAAAACTCACCAAAGGGTAAAATTGGATTTAAACAATTGTAGGGGGATGGTAATAATATTACATAGTGAGGAAACATGGATGTGGATGATAAATATACCCCATTAAATTCTGAAGTATAAAGAATATAGGATAAAAATGAGATTGTGAGATTTTCCCTTACCTTAGGTCCGATTTGATTCATAAGTGTCTGAACCTCCTGTATAATGATTTAAATAATGTCATTGACTTATTCTAGAATCATACTTATTTTTTTGATATCATATATGGTCATATTCTTAGCTTCTTATTAGTATTTTTACATTGTTACTTGTTATTCGGGTGTTTATTGCTTTTTGTTCTTATGCATGTTTAGTCAAATAAAATATTATTATTATTTTTAGATTATAGATTCCTAATTTATAGAATGGTATTAGTGTAATATATATCATATTAATTCATTCAATTCATTTATATAATCATTATTCAATGATGATCATGGAGAACGAGTTGCATCACATCGTGGAGATGGTATTTCGTACGTACGCACGAGCGATGATATTGTTCCCATGAACGTGGAATTGTATTGGAGTTTATGTATACTATTTCAGAATCAATATAAATTTACAATAATCAGATATAGTCATTATTTAAACCATTATACTCATCCAAGTAAGGTGTTGGTGGAAAATAGATTACACCACGGCGTGGACACGGTATTCCATACGTACGCACGCACGGTGATTTAGTTTTCCGTAGGATGGATAGATGGTGAAATAGGGTTTTTTCATACTTATAATAACATATCAGTACATTAGTGATAGTTATGTTATTACTTCATAATGAAACAACTAAAGAAGAATTAGTAGAAGAAGAAATAAAGTTTAAAGAATCGATAATGGACATTACTTCTTCTTTGAAGCGCCTCTTTGAGACCTCCTCTTAGGGAACTAAAATTGGACTTTGAAGAAGAGCAGGACCTCTAGGTTGTTTCTAGGGAATTGGAGAAGAGAATTTTTCAGGGGTTGGCCGATATGGGAGTCTCAATGTGGTGTGACAAAGAGAGGGAGGAGGTGCCCTTTTGTAAGGGAGGAGAGGGGTACCTTTGGAAAAACAAAAAATATTATTTTATTATAAAGTAATATTCGGGTTTTTAATAGCTCCAAATGGATTTATATCAAACATAAGGTGGGGATGGGTCGAAATACTCTCATCCAATATAAATTAAACATGTTTAGGGTTCTATTTTAACCTTATCATTTAGATTTAACTTTATGATAGATAATTTAAGTTTTACCGTGTCTTTTTCTTTTCTTACACTATAAGGTTAATAAACATACTATAACAAGACAAAAGAACCCCAAGTTGTTTATTATTAGTATATATAATATTATCTAAATCATTTGGTAGAACCTTATATTTTTAGGATTAAAATAAAAATTAATAATATAATAAATTTTTTAAAACTATTTTATGTCATTTTTGACACTATTTGGTAATTGATATTTGTGAAAATCATAACAGAATGATTAGTTCGAGAAAAGTTAATTAGATCAATAAGAACATGTCATATTAACCTATAAAATTATTTTAATTCATAAAAAGTCTCAGATTACATTTATTTGGGTATTTATAACATCAATTATGTCTATATTTCATTAATAAGATAATTACTGCATCTTCATTGTGTTATAAATAAATTAAATTATTTAAAGTCTAAAAATTAAAAATAAAATACCATTATATAGAAAATTCATTTATCTTTTTAATGAATATTAATAGTCGAATTTATCTTATATATAACCCTATATTTAAAATGCTTTACTTATAAAACTTTTATTTTACCTATTTTAACCTTTCTTTAAATAAATTAAAATTAAATGTCCTAATCTAATCCAAGTGGGCCTAAATTGAAATATATTATTCCTAAGGTTTTTTCTGGTCGAGTTACACTTATCCAATAGAATTAGGTCATTTTTTAGGGTAATAATAATATCATTTTTACCCTTAATTGCCCTATTTAATTTTAACTGTGGTAAATAAAAGTAAAAAGTTACTAATCACCAAAAATTATTTTCATCTCATTGAACCACATTTTTATTACTGATATCAACCATGTCTCTCGGATTTTTGAAATTCCACTCACAGAAGTGGTAAAATTAAGTTTTATGTGAATTTGGAAATTCTCCTAGGAGGTGGGTAAAAGATGATGAAAAGTTCAATAAAATTTTTATATATCTAAAATTTTTATTAAATGACTCCATTGAATTTAATTGAACATATATAGGTATTATGTATCAATTTTGACCTAAAATAAATTTAAATAATGGACATAATTATTTAAATAAAATGTCGGTTTTTAAATAGTAACCCAGTGTTTTAACTATTCATCAAAAATTGAAAGTTTTCAGAAAAATACCAAAATTTCACCCTAGGCTAATTTCGATATTCCGAATCCAAAAATGAAGTCCATTTTGAAAAATGAAATTTACCAAATTTAAAAAATTTGTTATTACTATTCATAACGTCTAGTTTTAATAATATTTGAATAGCATATCGTTGTTTAGTGAAACTCGGTATTACGTACGACACAAGCTGTCGAGGAAGGTTGTGATTGCTTGTAAAGCAATCCAAGCTTGTGTTGTGTGTAGAGAAAGATCCGTTTGATGATTTATATAACATAAAAACAAAATATTTCTTATAAAAGTCTCGGCTGTTACATTCTACCCCCTTAAAATGAATTTCGCCCTCAAAATTTGTCACTTTGTAACAAACAGATGAGGAAACCTCTCCCTCATCATATCCTCAAGCTCCCATGTAGCTTCTTATAATTGGTGGTTCCTCCATTAATCTTTCACTAAGAGAGTGGTCTTCTTCCATAGGACTTTTTCGCTACGATCCCGAATCTCTATCGGTTGTTCTTCATAAACAAGATCTTTCTCCAACGGTACAACATCTGAGCTGAGTTCGTGTGAAGGATCAGGTATGTACTTTCTCAGGAGAGATACATGGAACACATCGTGAACTTGAGAGAGATTTGGTGGAAGCGCCAATCGGTAAGCTACCTTCCCAACACGATCCAGTATTTCGAAAGGACAGATATATCTAGGGCTCAACTTTCCCTTCTTTCCAAATCTCTTGACCCTCTTCCAGGGAGTTATTCGTCATAACACATTATCACCCACATCAATCTCTAAGTCTTTTCATCAGTTGTTGGTATAACATTTTTGTCGACTCTGATCTGCTCTTATGTGTTGATGAATAGATCGGACCTTTTTTGCCATCTCATCAACAAGATCAGGTCTTCATAGATTTCATTCAACAACTTCATCCTAGAAAGTTCGAGTCCTTCATTTCTTTCCATAGAGTGCATTATATAGGAGCCATATGAATACTGGAGTAAAAGATATTATTATAAGAAAATCCCACCAAAGGTAGGTGTTGATCCCAAACACCTTTGAAATCCATAGAGCAAGCTCTCAACATATCTTAGAGAGTTTGAATTGTCCTCTCAGATTAACCGTCTGTATGAGGATGATAAGCAGTGCTGAAACACAGCTCTGTATCCAAGTATGCTGAAGACATAGCCAGAACTTTGAGGTAATCCTCCGATCTCGATCAGGTATAATAAAAAGTTGTACTCCATGCAATCTTACCACTTCCTCACATATATCATAGCAAACTGATCAAGAGAGAAATCCTCTCTAATAGCGATGAAGTGTGCCAACTTTGAAAGAAGATCAACTATGACCCATATAGCATTATTTCCTTTGGATGTTTTAGGATATTTAGTGACAAAGTACATAGTTATGTTTTCCCATTTCCATTCTGGCATGGGTAATGGTTGTAACATCCCCTTAGACTTCTATCTCTCAGCTTTAACTTGCTGACAAACCATGCATCGAGAGACATATTCAGAAATATCACTTTTCGTTCCATCCCACTAGAATTACTCTTTCAGGTCCCTATATATCTTAGTGATTCCAGGATGAATAGAGAATGAATAACTATGAGCCTCATCCAGCAGCTCCCTCTTTAATTTGGGGATGGGAGGAACACAAACCCGATTCATGAGCTTTATTATCCCATCACAATCAAGGTTGAATTCAGGAACATTTCTCACCTTCTTTTGTAACTCTACATCTTCTTTCTGTGTCTCTTTAATCTTCACATGTATATATGGTCGAACATTCATTTGAGAAAGAAAAGATTTTCCCCTTTTCATTATAATTTCATGATCGATCCTTTGTAAATCCATAAATATTGGATCTTTTGTGATTTTCATCATGGATAAGCTAGAATGGTGTTGTCGACTTAATGCATCTTCCACCTTGTTTGCTTTCCAAGGGTGGTAATGAATTTATTAGTCATAATCCATAATCAGCTCCAACCATCTTCCTTCGCACATATTCAGCTCCTTTTGTTTGAAAATATACTTTAAACTTTTATGATCAGTATAAATGTCACACCTTTCTCCATAAAGATAATGCCTCCAAATATTTAATGCAATGATTACCGCAGCTAACTCCAAAACACGAGTTGGGTAATTTTGCTCATGGATTTTCAACTGTCGTGAGGCATATGCTATCACCATATCGTTTTTCATAAGAACACACCCCAACCCCTTCTTGGATGCATCATTGTAGATCACAAACCTTTCTCCACTACAAGGATCCGTGAGTACAGGTGCACTGGATAACCTTCTTTTTAACTCCTTGAAATTCTCTTCACATTCCTCCATGAAAACAATCTTAACTCTTTTCCGAGTCAACATAGTGAGTGGATTAGATAATCAAAAAAATAATAATTCACAAAACGTCGATAATATCCAGCCAACCAAGAAAACATCAGATCTCAGTTACTGTTTTTGGCCTCGACCATCTTTCAAAAACCTCTGTTTTTCTGGACCCCAGATATCCCCTCTTTTGAGATTATGTGACCCAAAAATGCAAATTTTTTAAACCAAAATTCACACTTGGTAAATTTGGCATAAAGCTTCTCCTTTTATAGGGTCTTCAATACAATTCTCAATTGATCTTAATGTTTTTCCTTTATCTTTGAATAGACATGAATACCATCTATAAAGACTACCACAAACTGATTAAGATAGTCTCCAAAGAATATATTCATTAGATCCATGAAGATAGAAGGGGCATTAGTAAGACCAAATGGAATAACTATAAATTCATAGTGTCCATACCTTGTTTGGAATGAAGTCTTTGGTATATCCTCCATTTTGACCCTTAATTGATGATACCATGAACGAAGATCAATCTTGGAAAAGTATTGAGCACCGTGTAGTTGGTCAAATAAGTCATCAATGCACGAGAGTGGAAATTTATTCTTGATAGTGATCTTGTTAAGTTCTAGACAATCAATGCAGAGTCTCATTGATCCATATTTCTTCTTGAAAAACAGAACAGGTGCTCCCCAATTTGACGAACTTGGGCGTATGAATCCCTTATCAGGATTCTCTTGGTGTTGCTTCTTCAATTCCTGCAACTCAATTCGGGCCATTCTATAAGATGTCTTTTAAATAGGTAAAGCACCCGGTACGAGTTCTATTGAAAATTATACTTCACGATTAGGTGGAAGACCCAATAATTCCTCCAGAAAGGCATCATCAAACTCCCTTAAAATGGGCATATTCTTAATTGTGAGTTTCTCTCCAACCATTTGAGATAAATAACCTTCATTTAGTGGAATCAAGACCCATAAGATGGAAGAAATTTCCACTGGAAGGTTATGTTTATCCTTGCATCGATAGACGATCATAGATTGATCTAGAATATGAAATGTGACTTCTGTTATTTGGAAATTAATATGAGATCCATATAGAGAAAGCCAATCCACGCTATGAATCACATCAAATTCCACTATAGGAAGGATCACAAGATTTTCAGGAATCACTTTCCCACAAACTTCAATCGGAGAAGAATTATAAACTTTTGATGTGACTGTTGTGCCATTAGGGGTTGTCACAGCTAACTCAACATCTAATTGCTGAGATAATACGACAATACCCTTAGAAAATTCTTCATAAATAAAAGAGTGGGTTGATCCAGAATCAAATAAAACAATTTCTACTTTAGAGTGGATGGTAAGTGCATCTTTCACCACTACTTTATCATACTCCAAATCACTGATAGAAATTGCATGTCACTTTCCATTGTCATTAGACTTAAGAGTTTGTTGGCATCGATCATCATCCACAACCCTTAGATTAGGGCATTGATTGGCATAATTCCACATTTCCATGAACTTGTAACATTGAAGTGTAGGAGGTGCACACTGTGTAGCCTTTTCTTTGTTCGCATCACTAGACATATTCTTCCCATCATTGCGACATTCAAATTCCCGATGACCTTCCTTTCCACAATTAAAACATTTGCTTGTCCATTTAAGAGAACTCCCTCCATGTTTCTTTCAACACATTGAGCATTAGGGAAAACTCATCTTCTTTTCAGTGTTCTCTTTAGATTTTCCTTTGAATTCCATTTTCCTCTTCTTATCGAACACATATGACTTATGGGTTACTCCAATCTCCATCTCATCTTTTAGAGCACATCGAATGATTAGCTCATAGCTATTAAAGTCCCTTATGGGTAACTCCCTTCAAAGACTTGGTTTTAAGCCAATAAATAATTGATCGATCTTACTCCCAGGTTGGATAATAATAATAGAAGTTTACCTTGAATGTCTTGTAAACTTTTCTTCATAGGTACCAATAGATTCATCATCCTTTTTCTTTAGTTCAAGATACTCCTTCACTATCTTTGTTCGAAGAATACGAGGGAAGTACTTATTGAAATATAAGTTCTTCAACTCGTCCCATTCCATGGACTCAATTACATTTCCTTGCCTCATGTTCTTGATATGATTCCACCATTGATCAGCATCTCCATCCAAATGATACACTGCAAAGATGACTTTATCATGTTCAGAACATTGAAGAACTGAAAATATCTTTTCAGTGTTACTGATCCATTGTTCAGCCACTAATGGATCAGAAGACCCGCTGAATGATGGTGGACGCCGCCACATGAAGGATTCAACAGAATGTTCCTCTTTTCTTTGCTCGTTTGGTAGTCCTCCATGATTCATATCTTGATAAAGTTGTGTGAGCATGGCTACAAGATTTTTCATTCCAGCTCCCATAATGTTTGGTTGCTCATGGGGACAATAATTTCATTGCCCGTCGCATTCCGCATTAACACGGTTCCTTCGGGTTCCAGCCATTGACTAAAACCAAGAAGAATAGTGTGAGCAACAATAATTATAATAGGCAAAAAAACATAATCAAGAATAAAATTTCGCACTTAAGGTCTTTTCATAGGTCATTCATGGCCATTTCTAAAACAATAAGATTGTGTTCTATGCTTATACTTATCCTTAGAGTTCTTACTAAGGCTTTCAAATCCAAGTTTCCAAAGGTTGAATATACCTTTCCTCTGATACCAACTATAACGACGCAGACTTTACATACATGGTTATTGCTTCCAAATTAAATTACACTTATTACAACATATATCAAAACTATGAAAGGACTGTATAGGTATAATGTCTTTAGAAACTGGGAAACATAAACAACTAGTTCATAAAGCATCTACGGTGTATCCCATTTATTTTGTCATATCTAGAGTCCCTTTATGGAATATCCTACTTAATAACTTTCTTCCTGACCTGGGGAAAGAAAACATACAAAAGGGTGAGCTCAAATGCTCAGTAAGGGTAAACAAAAGAAAATTCATTTACATCATATTCATAAGAACATAACATTTTAGAGATCCTTACCTGCAAAAGAAATCATAATTTCACAACATGGGATAAATCATATTAGTGAAATTTAATCCCAATAATCAAAACATAAAACATGAATCTTTGAGGCATACTCACATAATCATAGATAATCCTTTTTATTAGTGAAGACGCATTTCCAAGAGTATCTTACCGGACAAAGTCCATTTCTGAACCGAGTTCACTACCCGTTTCAGTCCTGTATCACTGAACCAGTTTAACTTTCCGTTCTAGCCATGTCTATCTCATGAGATAAAAATTTTACCCAATTCATTGGAGGGAGATATAGTTCCCACACATCTCATAGAGATACCATTCTTATGTGTGCCACAAAATAATAAATCATACATCATAGCTTGACCCATGTAATTAAAATGGGATTCTTAAACATCGGGACATCATAAAACAATTCATTTAAGATAAAGTAATTCATAAAAATAATTCCATCACAACATAATCAAATAAATGTAATAATAAGGATAGAAACAGAACCCTATATTATCTTAGATGTAAATTAATTTTAATATAACACTTGAACTCCATTCTTGATGAAAATATCCTTTCTACATCAATAATGTTTTCCTTTCTTAACATGTAATATAATTTTGAACTAAAAGAAGTTGATTAAAAATAAACTTGAAAACTTGTAAAGGAAGATTCATGGAAATAATGTTCTAAAAATCCATTCATGCTGTGTCTGTTAAAAAATTCATTCTTCCCGTACTTTGGCAGGAAAAGTCAAAAACTTCCTCGTACGAAAAACTACAAAAGATTCCTTCCATATCTTTTACTAAAAACTCAAAGAAGGGTAAAATTGGATTTAAAAATTGTTAGGTGGATGAAAATAATATTACATATTGAAGAAACATGGAAGTGTATGATAAATATTCCCCTAGTGAATTCTGAAGTATAAACAATCTCGGATAAAAATGAGATTGTGAGATTTTCCCTTACCTTTGGTCCGATTTGCTTCGTAAGTGTCTCAACCTCCTGTATAATGATTTAAATAATGTCATTGAATTATTCTAGAATCATAATTATTTTTATGATATCATATATGGTCATATTCTTAGCTTCTAATTAGTAATATTTCATTGTTACTTGTTATTCGGGTGTTTATTGCTTTTTGTTCTTATTCGTGTTTTGTCGAATAAGTTCTTATTATTGTTTTTAGATTATAGATAACTAATTTAAAGAATGTTATTACTGTATATATATCATTTTAATTCACTCAATTCATTTATATAATCATTATGCAATGAATATCATGTTGAACGAGTCACATCACATCGTGGAGACGGTATTCCGTAAGTACGCACGAGTGATGATATCATTCCCATGATCGTTGAATTGTATTGGAGTGTATGTATACAATTTCAGAATAAATATAAATTTAAAATAATCATATATAGTCATTATTTACAACATTATACCCATCCAAGTAAGGTGGTGGTGGAAAATTGATTACACCATGACGTGGAGATGGTATTCCGTATGTACGCACGCGTGGTGATTTTGTTTTCCATAGGATGGATAGATGGTGAAATATGGTTGTTTAATACATATAAAAACATATCAGTATATAAGTGATACTTATGTTATTACTTCATAATGAAACCACTATAGAATAATAAGTAGAAGAAGAAATAAAGTTGAAATAATCGGTAACAGACATTACCTCTTCTTTGAAGCGCCTCTTTGAGACCTTCTCTTAGGGCACTAAAATTGGTCATTAAAGAAGACCAGGACCTTTAGGATGTTTCTAGGGAAGTTGAGAAGAGAATTTGGCAGGGTATGGCCGAGCTTGAAGGCTAAAAGTGGTGTGAGGAAGGGAGGGAGGAGGTTCCCTTTTATAAGGGAGGAGAGGGGCACCTTTGGAAAAACTAAAAATATTATTTTATTATAAAGTCATATTCGGTTTTTTAATAGATCCAAATTTATTTATTTCGAAGAAAAGGTGGGTATGGGTAAAAATAATCTCATCCAACATAATTTAGACAAGTGTAGGGTTCTATTTTAAACTTATCACTTAGATTAAACTTTAAGTTAGATAATTTAACTTTTACCGTGTCTTCTTGTTTTCTTACACTATAAGGTCAATAAACTTACTATAACAAGCCAAAAGAACCCAAATTTGTTTATTAGTAATATATATAACATTATGTAAGTAATTTTTTCGATCCTTAGATTTTTAAGAATAAAATAACAATTAATAATATTATATTTGTTTTAAAAACTATTTTATATCAATTTTGACACTATTTCGTAATTCTTTATTGTGAAATTTATAACAGAATGATTAGTTCAAAAAAAGTTAATTAAATCAATAATAACATGTCATATTAGCCTATAAAATTATTTTAATTCATAAAAAGTCTCATATTACCTTTATTTGGGTATTTATAACATCAATTATGGCAATATTTCATTAATAAGATAATTACTCCATCATCATTGTGTCATAAATAAATTAAATTATTTAAAGTCTAAAAATTACAAATAAAATACCATTATGTAGGAAATCTATTTTTCTTTATAATAAATATTTATAGTCTAATTTATCTTATGTACAACCCTATATTAAAAATGATTTACTTATTAAACATCGATTTTAAATATTTTAACCCTTCTTTAAATAAATTAATATTAAATGTCTTAATCTAATCAATGTAGGCCTAAATGGTCAGATTTTATTCCTAAGGTTGTTTTTGGTCGAATTACACGTATCCAATAGAATTAGGACATGTGTTAGTGTAATAATAATATCATTTTTACCCTTAATTACCCTATTTACTTTTAACCGTGGTAAATAAAAGTAAAAAGTTACTATTCACCAAAAATTATTTTCATCTCTTTGAACCACATTTTACTTATTGACATCAACCGTGGTTCTCGGATTTTTGAAATTCCACTCACAGAAGCGGTAAAATTTTTTTTTTGTGAATTTGGAAATTCTCCTAGGAGGTGGGTAAAAGACGGTGAAAAGATCAATAAAATTTTTATAAATCTAGAATTATTATAAAATGACTCCAATGAATTGCATAAAACTTATATAGGTATTATGTATCAATTTTGATTTAAAATAAATTTAAATAAAATAAATAATTATTTAAATAAAAAGTTGGTTTTTAAATAGTAACCCATTGTTTTCACTATTCATCAAAAATTGAATGTTTTCATAAAAATAAAAAAAATTCACCCTAGGATAATTTCGATATTCCAATTCCGAAAATGAAGTCCGTTTTGAAAGATGAAATTTAAAAAAATTCAAAAAGTGGTTATTACTATTCATAACGGCTAGTTTTAAAAATATTTTAATAGCATATCGTTGTTTAGTGAAACTCGGTAATGCGTATGATGCAAGATATCGAGGAAGGTCGTGATTGCGTGTAAAGCAAACTAGGAAAGTGTTGTGTGTAGTGAAAGATCTGTTTTATGATTTATATAACATAAGAACAAAATATTTTTCATAAAAGTCTCCGGTGTTACAGTAATTATGTTCCAAATCATGATTACATTCCCATGTATTATCAACCTTTTGGTTGAGGTGAAAATTATATTATTTTTGGATTTACCTAGACATATTCATTCATCATGATTAAATGAAATTTAATAATCTGGTTTGAATGTATAGTCTTCTAATTCTCTTATAAGGAAATGTAAATGTGAGATAATTTAAATGTAATCCTTATGAGATTAACAATTCCTTGAGTTACCTTTTGATATGAGATGATTATGAATTATCCATGGTGGTGACATTTCCATTGTTGTCTAAAATAGATTAAATTATTTGGTATTGAAAATCAATTATGTCTTTCATGAATCGTGGATTCAGATTAGAATTTCA
Organism: Viscum album; assembly: GCA_963277665.1. Classification (NCBI taxonomy): domain Eukaryota; kingdom Viridiplantae; phylum Streptophyta; class Magnoliopsida; order Santalales; family Viscaceae; genus Viscum; species Viscum album. Next base: position 438,534,555 of record OY728161.1, read on the forward strand.
CATATGGAATCATTTATCTTGAACCATGAATATGCCTTGGATGAATCATGGATTCATAATTGAATGCAATAAACTGACTCATTTTTATTGAACCTTGATTATTCCATGTTGAATCGTGGTTTCATATTTGAATTCCATGGATGGAATTATTTGGAACGAACTTTGTTTATTACTTGTGTGAATCGTGGATTAATAATAGAATTCCATGGATGGAGTAATTTGAATGAACCTAGATTATCCCTTGGGCAAATCATGATTCATATTATAATTCCATGGACCTACTCATACATATTGAACCTTAATTATAGCTTGGGAGAATCATGGATTCATATTTCAAATTCCATAGATTGATTCATTTGTAATGAACGTTGCTTAAATATCATAGGTGGTACTTGGGGATTCCAAAAAGAACAAACACACATGTACTCAATGGCTTGACTCTTATATGTCGAGTGAATCCGGGATCTATATTACGATTGTGTTGATGTACTCAAAATGTTATTTATTAGACACTGTTTGGGGTAATTGGAGATTCCATAGTAGACATCCATGGACATACATGAATGAAATGGATGTTATCCCATACCTATAGAGATACTTGTGTTCCTGAGAGGTTCATTGAAGACATGAAGTATTTTTTTGGTGTATTTTCACCTAGATATTTATTTTAATTTGATTATTGGAATGTCATGTATGTTAAAATTTTCTTATATAATAATGAATAAAATGAACTTAATGATTCGTCTTCTAATCCAATGATAATCTTGGATTCGGTCTTGAATTACACCATATTGATGGTATTCATAGGGAACTGTTGAGATATTATTTATACATGGGTTTCCAGACCAGATCCATTTATTGATACATATAAATTATTTCAGATTTTATTGTAAATTTATTTTGATAAAATTCCATTGTTGTTAAATTTTGATTACTTCCTTAACATGTCTCATATTACCATACAATTCTTAATTTAAATACAATTTATTTGATTAGGCTAGACAGAATTGATGATAGCTTGTTGAGATTTATATCTCTCACCCTACTTATGTAGTCAATTCATGTGGGTACCAGAGTTGACCATATGATTTTAGGACCTAGGATGATTTCATGAGATTTCTTTCTTGTTCATGGGAGTAAATAGATAAGGATTGAGTTTGTACTAAAGATGATCCTGGAGATAGTAATGGGATGTTGTAATTTTTTTATTGATTTAAATATTTTAATTATTACCATCTGTATATGATTCATATACTATTACACATTATTTTTTATATATTGGCATTGGACACTAGTATTTTAAGATATGATTTATTATTACATTACATATTATTTATTAAACGATTCCATTATTATTTTATATTATTGTCTTTAACACTAGTGTGTTACTCTAATTATAAGGGTTAGTCTCCCCATATGTCATCCTTTACATAGTCGTTTCTATTATGAATCCACATACATATGAAGAGGAACACATGAGGCCATGTGACACATTGGTTCAGCTACAATTGTAGTGGTCAATCGAGATTGGACATTACAAATCTGTAACAAACCCATTTTTTTTTACATTTTCTAACTATTTTGGTCTATTTTACCGGAGTCTTAGAATGAATGGGTTCTTGTTAAATAGTCTTTTCGAGGAATTACACTTCACCCAAAAGTAAATGACCAGATATTCAAGGTGAGGATTTTAATTCATGATGTTGGATGATACAATGTTAATTATTTCACCTTGAGTGATTGGTGTATTTCCCATTATTCATAGATTTCAGGGATTTATTGTATTTTTTCCCATGCCCTCATAGGGAAACCATTCAACTATAATGAATAATTTTATTGGAACATGGGACTTCACAAGTCAGGCGTATGACACTCCATCTAGTTCAATTTTTAGGTTGAATATTGATTCGGTTTTGTGCCTTGAGTGTTATGAAATGCCATTTGATTTCATTGTCATGCATGATAATGTATTATTATTGGGTTAATTATGAATCATGTTATTTGTTTAAATTCAAAGGTGTTCACTTATTATGTTGACATATTGTCCATGATTTTGAAATAAATAAAATGTTTTCATGGGGACAATTTTACTGTATGTGATTTAAATTGGATGATGTTTTCTTATCTAAAGTGTATGGACCCCATATTACATGAATCGTTTAACCCTATATATGAACTATCTTTTCAGTTTTATATTCATAATTTTAGACCATTGTTGAATTGTATCAGGTGTGAAGTGAAAATTTAAACATGTGTTTTTCTTGATTAAATGTGTTCCAACTTCCAAACTATAATGTGTATGTATATTTTATGGATTATTATATGGACACTGAAATGATTTTATTTTTTAATATTGAAATAATATATTGAAAATATATATTAAAATGTAATTTTTTCAACTTAAATATTAAATGGACATGTTAAATTTTAAAAATATCAATTGGACATATGTAGGTATGTGGTTATTATTCATTGTGAGATAACCCATAATGGGTGATAATAATTTAAATATATAAGAAAATGATATTTAGTTCCATGATAATAAACCCATGCTTCATTATTAGGACCCACATATGTTTCATTATATTTTAGAAATAATTTATATGATAAATTTCACAATTATTTTGTGAAAAAAATAGTTTAATGATTCAAAAGAAATTTTGATATAACCTACCTACAGTTCCATTAGGTTTTAGTTAAATCATTTTAGGGTATAAAGAATCATATAAAAAATATGATAATGACATAAAATAGAACAATTAGTGGTGTTCCATATTTAAACTATCATGTATGTGTAGATTTTAAATTCAATTGAGTTGCCTCAGAATGTAAGTGTGTGTGGTTTCCATAGGTTTTCTTATTCTTTTACCACTAGATATTATGATCACCTTTTGATCATTGTGATTTTTTTTAGTGTGACCAATTTATTGGTTGTGATTTTGTTTTATTTAATGGGTCTACCCCATGGTAGGTACCACCATTTGAGTTATATTCATTTATAAATGTTTTGATCGTTGGATAACTATTTTGGTTCAGGTGTCATAGTCCATAGTAGGACTCATATCTTTTAAATGACTGCCTTTTTTTCATGGGTGGTTTTTGTATGAGTATATTTTTTTTTGTGATTGATAATTGAGTAATGATTTCTTTTTGATGGTAAGACATTTCTCAGGGATGTTAGTCAGATGTTTTGTAGTCATATAATGATAGGAATTGAGGAAGTGTCATGTATGAATGAACTAATACATGAATGTATAATTTTTTAATACTAATAATAGTAATATGGGTGTGTTTCCTCACTTCCATGTCAAAGGGTATTATGTGTCGATATACATGGTAACCTTTGTTTTTCTAAATTGAGAAACAGACTTTGTGTTCGGTGAAATCATTCAATATTGTGACATTGTGGGCATTCATAGATCTTCTATGATGTAGAGTTATCTGGGATTCAAATTAATCATATGTGTACCAATGTTCATGATGAATTTATATATGATCTTGTATTTTTACATTCCAGTCAAACTATTTTGGGTTTTCATTCCAAATAGAGTTATGGTATTATTGTAGCTCTGAGGATCTTCCCATGTTTTTTCATGTGTTCATGAAAAATTGTTCTTATGAGTGGATAATCTCTTCATCCTTTGGACGAATATAATATTCATAGGTTACGTAGGGTAAAATTGTCTACCTTAAGTGTGACCATCCAGGTAGAATGATAATAGTAAATGAATACCATTATAATGGTTAATTCTAGATTTGAATGCCTTCGAGGATTCATAATATTGAATCATGTCGGCTAGTGCTCAATAACATGACATTGATGTAGTTGGTTGTTTTTTCATCCTTTTATAAAAACCATTACTATTGTAATTGATTCATTGGAAATGTTTGGAAGATCGTGAATAACAATGGTGGTATTGACATCGTAATTCTATTGATGATGCATTTATAGGTGAAGCCGATCTTCTTCTTGATGTCGACCCGTAGTGGTCAAACTATTCTTATTGGTTATCATTGGTATTCTTTTAGTGACCTCATTCTTAAAAAAAATCAGTTTACTTTTTTTTATCATCCTAGATAGACTAATAGAGTGTTTGTATTACAAAATGCTGATTTTTCAAAGATGAGGGGATATTTTGAGACCTTTATTTGTGTTTTACTATATCATGTGGTTCTTATCAAGGAATTTTTTCCCCAATTGATAATTGCGTTCTCATATTTGAATGAATTAGTTGTACTCATAGACACCAACCATTTCTTTATGTCATGTCGTCCAGGTGGATGCCTCATTGGTCATAGTCATTTATTTGATGTGTCCATTTTCAACTTATCCCAATATCTCACTTGTAATTATGGAGTAGGAGCTTCCCTAGTAGATTAACAAGGACTCCAAATTAATGAATATAATGGTATCCTTTACTAGATTTAGGGCTCAGAGGTGATGATTAGTAGTAATAAATTCAAGTGGGTTAGATCTATGATAAAAATTTCATCATGATGTGGCATTATAGTTTTTATATATGTGAGTTGGTTTGATAATAGAGAGACACCGAATGAAATTTATTGACTTCTGTGGAAACATTCTTTGTAAATAATGAATCCATGTTTTGGAGGATTTATGTTTTTTTCAATACCACTACCATCTATGTTGATCACTTTAGAATACATAGCCAGAGAAGATAGAATTGTTTCTTTATTGTTCAGTGTATTTAGTGGGTGTAACATTTTTTAAGGAATTCCTCCAGTTTGAGGGGAGTATATTGTAAAGGTAAGCTATGACTTCATGGATAGAAATTGTGACTAATTTATGTTTTTTTGATAGATATTGGAATGTTTCCTTCTATTAAAGTCTTAGATATGGCCCTAACCATGATCTGGTTCTCCCAGTTTAATAAATGTTTTGGAGAGCATATCTAGAATGCTCGGGATGTACCTTAATAAGAAGTTACAAAATTGGAATATTTGTGGACTGGAATTGGCCGTTAATTGATTTATCCCTTGGGGTAAAGGGCACCAACTAGATGATGATCATTGATACACCTAGTATATTTTTTCTCTAGTTAAGTGGATAGGGGTAAGTGTTTTCATGGTGTTTTAATTGGAAAATCGAGTGTTGTCATGGATTTTTGCTTCTTTTGTGTTGTATGCTTGAGTAATGCATTGAGTGGTGTTGGTTGTTTAGAAACACAAATAGACCATTTGAATGAGACATCATGATCCTTATTAGTCATGTTATATTTTCATAGTCTCCTATAGCCTCTCATGGATTATAATATATATGGTGTACATTTGTAAGGTATTTTTTTTTTGAATGAGACGATATTCTATGAGATTTTGAGTTTTTATAATTACGAGACATTCCAATTTAAAAACCGATTTTTTGAACAGAATTCTACGAGTATTAACCCTTAAAATTAATTTTTCAATGATTAGATAATGTCATGAGAAATCACTTGGATTTCATATTGGGTTTATGAATTATCGATCTCCTAAACATTATGGATTCGGTGGTCTGACATTGGAACACAATTTTACTGAAACCATGTAGCCATATTCCCGAACCATGTGGCCCATTTAATGTTCTATAATGGATATGTGCATGGGTTGTGAATTTTTTTTGAAACTGTGCTCTTGGAACACAGATTGTGCACTTTCGGACAATGTTCTTGCACAATTCACTACACAGCTGGATCATTTTTTGATTAGTCATGCGACCCACATAGTGTTTTTTTTATTTAAAAAATAAAAAATAAAAAATACACCTAATCTACCCCTCCCCCCTCAATATCACATGACCCCATCTCACTAGATACCTAGGTGGAGAATGCACCACACATACATTATTCATCCGTGGATAACCGATTTCCACATGATATCCACCAGATTTATAGTCGAGGAGTCGATCTAACCCTTCTCCAACATTTTATTAATTTTTTATGTATTTTTCCCTCTCCCCATCATACATTGTGGCTCTTCCAAAACATAATTCATCATATAATATTTATTTATGATTTTTTCTATTAATTGGATATGTGCTGCATATCTCATGACTACCTCATATAGTTTTTTTTGTATTATAGAAATGGTAAGGAATTTTAGACAGTGTAGTGTTGATGTTTCCATTTGAAATAAGTTATTACATCCATTTTTTGGTCTCTCATTATTTAATATGGGTCCTCTTTGTGATATAGAGTTCCTAGTAATTTTGGTAGGGTGGTATGTTCGTCCTTGGGGATATATCAAGTATCCCAAGCCAAAGGAGTTATCGCATGTACATCGGTAAATATATATATATAAGTTTCGTTATTATATGTATATTCACACATTTTAATTTTATTATATATATGGGGATATGACTGCTTATGTTTATATTTGAGAAATACATACAGGTGTATGTGGTTACATGTATCTACCTCTATGATATATTTTAATGATCCCCTTCTTTTTGTTATGACCTTGTCGAAACGTACATAGGGTCAATGTTTCATTATGTATATGTGATTTTGTGTATCCTCAATGTTTGTTATGAGAAGAATATAGAGCTCACCAATAATGAAATGTCATGTTCCAATGTGTTTTTTTGGACATTTTTTATGGTTTTATCCCCATACATTTTCTTTTTAATTTGATAATTTATTAGTTTCCTAATAAATTTTTCTATTTATAAATTGAATAATGATCCTATAATGAAAGTTGTGATTATGATAAATCATTTTTTATTAAATAATTCATGTTTTTATAATAATACTACTTGATGGATGTGAACAATATTCTATGATAATGAGTAATTATTAGTTATATAACTCATTATTTAGTTATGTCTTATAGTATTCTTATTCCTTCATGATGGAATTTTATATGTTACATATTTTACATTGTCTCATTGTGTGTAAGTGTAAAATGAATCCAGAAAACTCTTTGGTGTTTGGCCCTCTTATATTTGGTATTTCCTATGTATGCAATTTCATTTTTTACCATTTGAGGTAAATGATGTGGTTCCAATGTAATATTAATTATTTGTGAGATTATTTTTATAGGGATTATAAACCTTGTGAGTATGTGTTATCTATTTCATAATAGATTTCTCATTCATTATCAACCATTGGATGTGAAGTGTAAATGAGATGTTCTTTTTGGTGACCAAGAAAAATTAAATCATCATGACTAAATGAAATTGAATGAAATGGTTTGAATGATTAGGAATGAGATTTCCTTATATGGAAATTCCATTGTTTGTTAAAATAAATGTAAACCTTTTGAGATGGAAAATGCATTCAGTTACTCTATTTTGTGAGAGGATTATGAATTATTATTATTTTTGAACATGAAATGGTTATATTAAATAGAATAATTATTTGTATTGATCCTTGACAATGCCCATGGTGATTTCTATATTAACATTAAAATTCAACGGATGGACTCATTTGGTATGATCCATGATTATTCCATGGGTGAATCATGGATTCATACAATTATTACATTAATGGACTCATTTTGATTGATCCTCTATTATTACTAATGTGATTCATGGATTCATTTTATAATTCCTCATATGGACTCATTTTTCATGAACATTGATTATTCCTTGGATGAATCATAAATACATATTATTATTCCATAGAGATACTCATTTGTATTTAACCCTTATTATGTCATGTGTAAATCATGGATTCATATTATAATTCTATAGATAGAATCATTATCCTTGAACATTGATTATGAACTTGTTAAATCATATATATATATATTATAATTCCATAAATAGACTCAATTTTCATGAACATTTCTTATAGGTCTTGGGTTATACATTTAAATTTAATATAAAACCACCAAGGAAGTTAATAGTTTTTTTACTATTTTATGTGAGTAAATTAAGGATTCATATTAAAATTACATGGATGTACTCAAAAGATAATTGATTATTTTTCACGAGGGATACTAGGGGCATACATATAAAACATAAAATGATGGACATGAATGACATGGATGTTATAACAGACCTAGTGTTATACCTCGTTTCATAATAGGTTCACCGGGGATGGGATTCAAGGGTGTTTGTGGATATTCCACTCGATAGATACTTGAAATCCATTGGAATATTGTAATATATAGTCTCATAATATAATTTAATAATTAATAAGATGAGTTGAATGATGTATTAGAAAATCCAAAGAACACTCATGGATTCTATCATGACTTTCATAATATAGATGGAATGCTTATGCATATTTTGTGATATTGATTATATGGTTGATTCCATGCCATATACGGGTCTAGATACATATAAATTCAATGAGATTTAATTATTAATTGATAGTGATAGAATTAAATAAATGGTTATTTATATGAACATCCATTACTTATTTCATATGACTTGACACTACATAATGTATACTGCATTGAATGGATTTTGAAATACATCACCGTTTCCAATATACTGATATTTTTATCTCACACTATAAAAGATCTCTATAGCATTCAGGTAACTGAGTAGAAATTATGTATTTAGGACTTAGGTTGATTTATTGAGATATATTTCGTGTACTTGGTAGTTAGTAGTAAGATATTGAGGTGGTACTCAAGATGATTGTGGAGATAGTCATTGGATGTGGTTTTTTTATTTATTAACTTTATTATTTTAATTATCACTACCTATATATGTTATATATGTTGAAATACATACAATTTTTATATTGTTTTTGGTCATTTTTATTCTAATATTATATTTTTTTAATTCCCCTACTTTTCATTAATTTATTGTTTCAGATGTTATGTTAGTTTATAAGCTATTATACCATTGTGACACACTGATTACTGGGTTATAGTCTCACCATGGAATGAAATTTAAACACATTATATTAGTTGAAAGACTCTATAATATATGGTGGTGTACTTAATTCCTTATTAGCTTCCCCCGGGTCTGGCTGCTGACTTAGTGGTCAGTCGGAACGAAGTATTATAATGTGTTATCTGACCAATTTGATTCCTCTGTCTTACTATGATGGGATGGTATATAAGTATCTATGAATGATTAAGAGGTTCATAAATATCAATCTATATGACTAATAAACCAATTTAGGTGGAAATTTGTAATATCTTAGGCTGGGATATTCGTTCAGGTTGTTCATTGTTAAATATGATATTATGTCACCTCATGTGATTGATATATTTTTTGTTCCCTATAATTTTATATTTTTTATTTTTTATTATCGAAAAAACTTGTTTTTCAAGTATATAACATCACATTAATAATATTTTAGACACATATGAATTCACATTTCATGCATATCTACATATTTACGTCACTACAATGATTATTTTCATTAATTCATTATTGATTTTTCATTAGAAACCCATATAAATTATTTTATCTGGCACTTATTTATTTAATTTAAATAAGAAATCAAGAAGATTACTATGAAAAATATAATAGGATATTTTATATGGGAAACAATTAACCTTGAAAGGATTTTTTTTGTAATTAGTTTATTCATTAATAAAGAAATACTCATGTATGTATCTGGTTTACCAAGACTACCTAATTTTTATTTAATTTGGGAAGAGATTTACTTGTATCATACGACAATGTAATTATTGAATGAAACCAGCACATTTCTAGATTTATTCAGTACAAATATGTTTCCATCATAGAATGTTTAGTATCATCCTTGGGAACTATATTTTAAAAACATGGGTTACAAGACATAACCATATGATAGAATTTTATGAAATGTGTATAAGAATATCCATGATTTTTTATGTTATAGATTATGTGGTTATTACATGAAATACATCCATATCTTAATAATAATAATCAAAGTGGTTCTCGAACATATGTACCAAGGGTTACCAACACGGAAAAGGTGTGACATGCTTTACACGTCGAAACATTGTACATGACAACATGTCTTATTACGCATCTATTTTAGAACTCCTATGATGTATGATTATGATAATTCAAATTTAATTTATAATACATTATCATGGAATTTAATGTATGATGAAAATTAATAATCTATATTAAAAATATTGTGTTCTGTATGTAGAATACATTTTCATTATTTAAATATCATATTATTGATTATATGATATTCTCAGGGAGACTATTTTTACTCAAAGAATGCAATAATGTATTACTCAATGTATGAGTCCTAAAGGATCCAAATAACGATTTAAAATTATGTAAATAGTGGTCAAAATGATATTAAAAATATGTTTTTATATGATTGAAATATACAATGTTTATGTAAAATTAGTTTTCATGAAAAATATTTAACAACAGATACCAAAACCAACTCCTGAACACACAGAAGTATCGAAATAAAATGTTTTCTATGTACTATATTAAGAGATACCATTGAGAGATAAATTATGAATATAAATCATGGAATAAATTTGGAATAAGGAACCATGTAATGTGACTCCTTTGAAAATTTAAAATTAATATGTGTGGGGAAGATGGACAAAATGAAATTAATTGTGGATAAAAAATGAATAGAATGATGGAAGGAAATGAAATTAATCCTAAATAGTTATAAATATTTCATTTCATTAATTACGGAAAACCAAGGATTTTCATGAGTCAACAACTTCTTCTAATGGTTAAATAGTAGGACAATGAGAGACCAGTTTGAAAATAAATGGATGATTATTTATTTATTGGGGTTTTATTAGGAACTCTAGATATAATTATATTTAGTTATTAAACTTATTTAAAATATATACATAAAATTTATTTTTGATATTGTATTTATATATTTTAAGAAATACAACATGTATTCCTAGTGATAACCCATAAAATATAGAAATTATATTGGAATTGTACCCATGAACTAAGGATGATAAGTGTTTCATGCCAACCATTTAATTATTCAATGAAGTTGTTAATATTTATTTGTATTTAGTTATTCAATTTGATGAATAAATAAAAAATATGAACCCGTAGTGTTTATGTTAAGGTACAAATATTAATGTCTTAATCATTCCAGATTTGGAATATAGTTTCATATAATATAATGATATGTTATAAGGATATAATTATCAATTAAAATAAAACATTAGTTCTTAACAAATGGGGTCTATTCTTGGATATCATATTCTTGGGGTGAGGGATGAATTATAATTTCATCAAATCCGAAACAAAATATTAAATTTTTTATGAAATATAAATTTATCAAGTAGGTATATATCCTTATATTTATTGGAATTAAATTAATTACTAAACATTAGGAAAATAAAAAAAATGACTTACTAATACCTTGATTATTTTTAAATCAATGTTCTTCTAAATCATCTCAGAATTATGAATTTAAGAAAAAAATTCCATTGAACATTCACATTGTTTTTTATTGATGCAGTTAATCACTCCATTTAAATATTTACTTTTTTTTGTTTATTTATCTCCAAATTTCAGTAATTTTCTCATCCTTATAGACATTGTTATATGTTATTCCTTGTGACATTTCTACTTCACATTTTTTCTTTTCAAAATGATGTTTACGAAAACTTCTAATGTTGTGGAATTTAAACATAGGAAATATCAAAAAATACTGTAATTTGATGGATTATAAATTGTAAGGATATATTTTACTTAGGGTGGGGAGAATGTAACAGCTCAAAATTCAAATTTTAAAACATTATTTTCTATTGCGAGTATGACACACAACACCAATCTCGATTAAGAATATAATATCCCAAGACATTAAAATATATTTGTTATATATATAATAATCAATATTATATATATATATACTTAAATACACACAAAATTTAGTAAGATAATTTTGTATATAACAATGGGTTTCTTCAATGGCTTGTGTTACATGAAAGGCAAGGTATTACCAAACAATACTATTTTATAAAAACACTATTTCGTAATAAAATATGATATAACCTAGAAATTTAGTTATTTTTTATTAATCGTATTAATTATTTTATGAAAACTTATGGTTTAACGAAATAAAATATAAATTCACTAGTTTGAAATTAGTTATAAATCAAAATACAAATCAATTGAATGTAATTGAAATAAATTTATTCTCTTAAAAGAGATTCATTGAAATAAGATAAATTTATTAAAACAATTTAGTGATATTAATATCAATATATATTATATATTACCCAAAATATTTTTTAAATTCATCTTATTGTTATGATATTTATAACATAAGAAAAAAACATATATTTCACATTAAAATTGATATTTTTATAAAGGTAGTTTTACTCTCTTTTAATAGAGAGCCTATTTTAACTACTATTTTTGGAAATTTTATATATGTTATGTGTAAAAACGAAATTCATATTTTAATGAGAAACTTAATAATTTTATTAGTGTGATTTTTTTGTATTCATTTGTGAAGATTAAATTTTTGATGAAAATTGAAAAATAGTTGATTTTAAATAAATTCTACTTCATCCTATTTATTTATATTAATAAATGATATTATCAATTGGTTATAATGTCACCTTATATCAATTATACATTTATTCAACCAATTTAATTCCTTTGAATAATTTTTTCGTTAAAATATTATATAAATAATTAAAATTATATTGAATATTTTTACCAATATAACCCATATGGTCATCCCATATTTGTGATTGACTCTAAATTAATATCTTCCACATTTCAGATTGGAATTTGAAATAATGGATTCCATATTTATAATAAGAATATTTATAATATCTAATATTATAAACACAGTTCTTTACAAAAAATAGTATTAAAATGATTATAATTAACAAAAATGATTAAGATAAAAATTAGCCTAACAAAAAATAAAACCATAACATTATGCCACAAAATTATCTATACCCTTTACAAAAAGAAATTTATTTCCATTTTTAGACAATATAATACATTGTATATAACTTTTAACATTAATGGTTACCCTTTTCATGTGGGGGGGGGACATTGGTGTAATCCCCATTCAAAAATTATACAAGTGTCTAGCTAATACCCTACAATAAAAACACCTCATGTACTCCCACTTCCTAACACCACTCAAGACACTATTCATTGAAAACAAATATACAAATAGCTCATAAAAATCCATATATTAATCTTATAATCCTAAAATGGAATGAAATCCTACCATGGAAGCATTATTTTTAAAATCAAATGGAATTACCAAAACAAGAGGTAATATCCTTCCTCATGATAAATTACATTATTTTCATTCTCCAACACCTCAAAAAATATATATTCCTTCATTATATAATATCAATTGTATAATATATTTACATATATGACCTTATTTTAATTTATAAACCAATATTTTCTTACATTAATATCAATTGGTAAATGAATGTACCGTTATTGTGTAGGAGAATTGCATCATCAAGAAATGGTATAGTACATTTTTTCATTATCTCCAATCAGGTATAGGTATTATGATGTAAATATGATATATATATATATTTCATATATGATATTTTTATGTATTTTTTATTTTTTATTTATTTACTAACAGAAATATTTATATATTAAATTTTAAATAAATATGATAGCCTCATTTTTGGAAGTGTGGAATATCACATCATCAAAGCAATGAGATTCATTTAAGCAATACATGGAACATATTATTTATTATTTTGAATTTTTTTTTGAAATATATGAAATTAGAATTATACTATAATTATAACATACCTATTTATAATTTAATTTCAATACATTTAATATGAAAATGAAATGATAGAAGTGTTCAGGAATACGTACGACTTACCGTCTCCAAGAGCGGTGGATTTCTTTTCATATCTCAAAATATTCTAAAATATTACATTTAATAATATAAGGAATATATATTATAAACAATTCTTGGATTAAATTATTGAGATGATGAAATCATGATCCAATTATTAGGAATAATTTGTACCAAGTCAAATCACATTCGGGAAACTAGGAAATTATCATCATAAATAATGAAAATAATGAATGATTGTTATGAAATGGGTAATAAGATATTATAACAGATAATATGTTATATTATAAATTGGTATATGTTTTTGGTATTACTTGGAAACATATTTGAAACCATTACACATGAGGTTAATGGATTTTCACTAGAAAGGAAACACAAGTTATGGGATTCTGGTCTCACTTTTCTTTCTATCAGGCATACGTTATTAACACCACATACTTATTTTGTGTTTTGTATATACTATCCATATTAAAATTCAATATCATGATTTATTTATTTTTACTTTTATTTATATATTTTGTTTTTTTATTATTTTTTTGTCTTCTCATTCATATGTTACAACAGTGGTATGTTATTCTTATCTCTCCATTCTTACCATGATGAATGCATTATTAAATTGAACAGAATTTATTATATATTGTTTTCATAATACCACATTTACTTATAAAATAATGAATAATTATTTCTAAATGAAAATTTGGTATTAAATTTGAATTATTTGATTTATGGGTTTTATGCATAAATTCACACAAATTGAAAAATATAAAAATACAAAATTTATTTTTATTCTGTTATATTCATTCACCATTATCATTATTATTATATGATTATGTGAATAAATACATTTGAATATATATATTAATGTGTATCGACTTATCTTATGTTTTTTACAATTGTTAGACATAATCAATTCATTCAATGATTCTCATATCAATTTCTTGGTATTTTCAATGGTTTACATCCCATTATAATTTTCTTCAGTATTATGAAAAATATAAATTCAATTAGAGGGAATTACTTTTTATACATTTATAAAATCCATTAATTTTTTTCTCTATTGGTTATTCCTGGCATTTTTCTTGTAATAGTATCATTTTCTAATCTTTGGAACATAAACCGTTTAATAATTTTTTTATCATAACTAGTCATCATTTATCTATTTATTCAGAGAACTTGTTTTCTTATGAAAACAATATTTTATTCAAATGATTTGAATAAAAAATTTAACCCTATAAAAATGATTTATTATTATAATTGTTACCGCATTTTTCTTCTATATATCTTTACATAGTAATCTTTTTGTCATTATAGGAACAATTTAGTTCTTCAACCATTTTACCATTAAAAAATTAATTTTATTGTTATCTTGTAATATATGTACAATATTACTGAATGTATTTTTTTGGAACATTGATTTCTTGTTTAAATGAAACTCATTAAATAAAATTTATTGAGAAAGTGACTTTCAAATAAAAATATTCTCATATATTTTTTTAAAATAAAAAGGTTATTTTCCTAAAGAATTTTTAAAAAATATATTTGTATCATATGTTTATTCATTTATAAAAACAACCATTTATTTTTACTCGACTTTGGATACATTGTATTAATTCCATTTAAAATCATCATCTAGATTTTTTTGACTGATTTTTCCATGGATATTATTGAAGAACATATCCATAGTACTTTTTATAGTCTACATTATGAATTCAATATCCAATGATCATGGAACATTTTATTTAACATAATAATTCGTATCATTTCTCATGGATATTAATATTTCCAATATCATATTCCATTTTACATATGGTGTCTACTATGATAGATGTATGACTATCTATAAAAATATATGTTAATTCATATTTTTATTAAATACGGGTATTCTATAAGGGATGGTATTTACATTTTTATTCGATATCACGAATGCATTGGACTATAAATTGTGTGTGAGGATAATATATAATATACCCCATGATGCAAAAATGTTTTCTCATGAGAAAAAAGTTCCCATTATGAAACACTGGATATTTTGGGACTTTGCAAAACCCAATGTGTTTAATGAATTCTTCACTAGTTAGAGTTGAATAGGGCATGCTGTAATTACTAGTTTCAGACTTGGCCAATATATTATAAAATATAGATTAACCAAGTACAAATTGAGTGTGTCTATGAACATATATCATTACATAAACTCTCATAGGAGAGGATTTTAGAAATTTACAAGATCTTATATTATATAATGAAATAACATATTTCTATTTTTTAGAGACTTACCATTTCAATTCATTGATCACACACATTATCTTCTATTATTATACCAAAAACTATAAATTTAAAATTTTCTAGTACAAGAAATTATTTCATTGATATGGGTAGTACATATTTCAATGATAATACCCATTGATTCTATTTTTATTCATTGATATTCTTCTAGAAAGCAACAATATTATATAAAATAATGTCATATTTCATTTAACTATTTTAATTATATGGATATACATCATATTATTCATCCATAAGTAAGAAATATATTCCTCATTGAATGTAATTAAATGTATTATTAACCCATAAATTCAGCGCGTCATGATAAATGAAGTGAATGGTTTGATATATAATTACAATGAATTTTTATTCAAGGTTTTGTCTCTTGAGACAAAATTATGGTGTCTCTAATGTATTAAAAACCCATGAAATAGTAATGTATTGGATAATTCATTTAGAGAAATAATTATGTCAAAGATTCAATTTGGATGAAATAAATAATATCTGGGAAAAGTCCTAGATGTTGATTATTATGATTGCTAACATTATGTATCATATCATTATGAAATAATCAATTGATATCCATGGGATTATTTTAACATCATTCATTACAAAGAAACATTAGATTATAATTAAATTGATATTATCTCAGATTTTTTTATTTATCACTCTTCCATTAAGTTAATTCTTATTATGATTGTTTTTTATTTGTACTGGTACCATTTATAAGAATTTAGATAACTGTTTTTTCCTATCCCTAGAATAATGTGAAGTGAAATATAAATATATTTAGATAAAAATATTATCTAAGTTGTTTTCAATATTTTTTTATGTTTTAAATTATTGTTAAAATGTAATATTGAACCCTTTTATGTTTCTAGTAAACTAAAAAATATAAATTTTTTGATAAATTATTATGTGATCCCTTCTTTATTGTACCAATTTAATTTCAAGAATCATATACAATGATGAAGATGGAATTTACTATCCCACATAATAATTCCTATAATTCCACTAGTCATGGCCAGAACATTGTCCCATCCCCCATCAAATGGAAAGGGTGGAAATTATATCACTATGTCTTCTCTCACTGGACCTTTCCATTTATTTATTCCCTTCACCAACACAATGTTTAATCCTTTATTCTCAAGAATCACAGTAGCTCTAAATGATATAGGTTTTTCTACTAGGTGTAATTCTCATTATATCCCCAACATTAAATTATTTTAACCATCTTCCCAAAAAATAATACATTGGTATTTATCTTCAAAACACATTGGACTTCAATGGATGATTTTTAAAAATTACTCAAAAAAACTGACTGGACTCCATAATTGTGTGTTGGTAATATTTATCAACTCTGTGAAAATTATAATTTTTTTCTCTATATATAATCTAGATCATGCATGGATCAATGTATTGAAATCTATAAATAGTTTACATTTCATCCTAGTTCAGTAGTCTCTAGATCATTACATGAATAAGGACCATATGACATTGATGTTTTGGGTTTGTCTCAAGGTTTATCCTCTATATTTAAATATTCACTCATCATTCAGATTCATGGTAATCCTTTCGGTTAATTATTGGATGCAGATCATATAATGGGAGAGTTCATCAAACACATTACAACACATATTTATGTTATCTTTTATATATATCAACTATTGTTAGATATCATGTGGATTGAGGTTAAGTGAGAATAATAACATAAATTTATAATAATTTATGAGTCATGGACACGATATTTAACATATTTCTCCCCAATGGTAATTTAGTAGAAATTTTTCATTCATGGGGCATTGATATTCAATTATAGAAGCTGATTAAATATTATTTCCTTTAGCCCTTTGACTATGATTATATAATGGAGATTTTGATGCTATAGGGTCAACTTCACAATAGATCTAGTCATAACAATGTCATCTAGAATTAATTTTTTGGGTATATGAATCACCCAAAACATTCCACACTAATATTGGGGAATACATAAAAAGTGGTTGGGCATAAATAGTCATCATAACTGTCTCAATCTAGTAGAGTTAGTGTTCTTGATGGAATGGATAGGGTAAATGAGTTTTTATCAATGCATTATGACTAGCAAGACATGGGCCAATATACTATTTTTATCAAAATTACCAAGTATGGGGTTATTATATAGAGGTTTTTATGGTGTTTGGTGATGGGGGTCCAATCCAACCCAAAAGATAAAATCTAGAGAATGAATTTCATGAAGGTAAAAATATTCTTGGAGGCATGATAGATAATACATAAGCTAAACGGTCAACAACTCTAAACAATTATCATATGATAGTATGTCAGTGGAAATGACATATGGGTAAATTTTTTATTCTCCAATGAAAGGTAAGAAGATCCTTGTTGATATATTGGATTTAATAATACATGTTCGATCTATATGAATAAGGATAAATTAATAAAATCATAATAGAAAATATATTAAAATATTCAATAAGAAGAAATTTAATTTTCATGGGATTGTATTTCAATTTGAGCTAAAATATTATCCTCATGGGGAGGCTATAGAAACATAGGAATATAGGAAACTAGTTAAAATAAAAATAAAAATGAACTAATTTCATTAAAAAGTATTCATATAATAAGGAATGCAATATATAGAACACCCAAGATCTTCCCTAGTACACCAATGAAGATTTTATTTAGGAGTTCTTCACGATCTATGTACTAATTGAGTATAAACATTAAACAATTTAATGGCTATTATGAGTTAAAATAAATGAGGATAAACCATTGGGATCAGTAAAAAATAGATTTAGAATTGTGTCTTTAAAAAAGGGAAAATAATCATGCAGGAAAACAAACAGGCCTTCAATAATATAGCTCAGCACTTAGAGGAAATCCTCAAGGATAATCCCAACATAAAGGTAACACATTATAGTGGAATTTAAATGAGGGAAATCATGGAAACTCCATTAATTTTCTTTATAAGGGATTAATAATTTGGTATATGTTTGATGTTTTTTGGTATCCTAACATTTGATAATTTCCCACTATTTTCTAAAACATTATTTTTTAAAGAAAAAAAATAATTTCTAGTTAAAAAAATTAATTATGTAACTGATTAATCAAGGAAATTTGATTCATGGTGCCACATTGGCCACATGAATAACACCCATGCACGGATGCTACATGACATCTAGCTCAACTCAACAAATTAATATTTCTATGGAATAACATATATTATCTAAACAAGTTATGGGGAGACTATGTTTTATTATATCAACACACTGGTAAATTCATTTTTATTCATAAAATTCAACATGACCTATCAATATTTCATTTATCAAAACATCCCTATATAGATAAGAAATAATCCTACTAAACACCCACTGACCATGTAAGAATATGGAAAATGGATATGATGAATCATCTATATCATTGTTGATAAAAATATATTCAAATATACCAACAATATATATACATATATATTATTACTCCTTCCAAAATATATTGAAACATAATTGAAATGATAAAAAAACCATTTATCCCAAGTTATATATTAGCTTACTGAATCCCCATCCTCTGTAACATAAAAACTAATCATCATGTATATATCCAACTAGTATGTATACTCCTTGGAGTATACATGTATTTATACCAACATACATCAAAACCCATTATATGGATATGAGTAAGGGTTTAGTCCCATGAACCGTTAATAAACAAAATTCATACATTTTACTAAGTGAAATAATGATCAAGTCAATGTATTCCATTTATAAATATTTTTTTCCCCGATCTATGAAGAACTCCCATAATAAAACATGAAATCAACAAACATCCATAACTTCATCCTTATAATTGATAACTTCCATATTTAATAAAAAAATGACACAATATCTTCTTCTAAACCATTATTTAGGGATGAGAGTAACCTATTACAATAACCAAACCCATACCCTATAATTCATGGTATATTTAAATGTGGAATTAATTACATATGGACACCAAAGACTCATTTTGGGGTTTCATCATGTCCTCCACCCACTATGCAATGAATGAGGGAATGATAATACACAAAGGACCATCAAACTTTGCAATTTAAAAAGATGTATGTCAATCGTTCACACGTGGAATCATAACATGATCTTGCATTGAGGGTGGTGCATATTCCAATATTACTAATACAATGATATATAGAAAATGAACAAATAAAAATAAAGGTTAGGTTTAATTCATGCACACCAATATAATCCACACATAGAATAAGTCTCAACAAATTACATATAAAAACCAAGAATTATAAATTCAAATAAAAATCCCAAAATCGTCATTAGATGTGACATAGATCATATATTCATCACGTGCATGAAATACAAATTAGGAAACATAACACATATTTAAATAATATAACTCATCTATAGGTCTCTCTTCACTTTGGATCCATTCTTATCCCAAATAAAACTCATATGGTCATTTTGAAAATCACCTATCTCATAGAGAATAAATACATGCATACAAACTCACCAACCACATTGATGCAATTTTAACGTTCCCAAAAAAATAAAAAACACAACTTACATTATCATTATTCAATAATAAAAATTAGAAAAAATATATGGGAACATCCAAGAACAAGGCCTTTTATGAAATCAATGAATCTTACAAATAATAATGTAGACAAAAAATACTCTACTATTCCAATATGGATTATATTTAAAAAAAATTAACAGCATATTAAAAAAATCAATGTTAATAACATGTCTCATATATCACAATATTTTCACACATGTAAAGATTTTATGAAACATTAAAAAATAGCATACCCATATTAAAATACTATTACAAAACTCCTTTAACTCTTCAAAAAATTCAATATAGTCAAAATCAAAATAAATTTAACAATATAGAATTTTATGATAAAAACAATATCCCTTTCAAAAGAAATAATCACCAAAAATATTAATTAAATTTCTACCATCACCCATTCAACAAGATCTCCACAATCAGATATCATTGTAAGGAATATGATGATGATGACCGGTAGCCCATGGGGAGACCAGCAAAAAACTATTGAAAACCACAGTCATCATACATCATGAAGAGATATATAATAATCAGGGAATTTAATCATAAATTCACCAAATAATCATTTCACACAAATAACTCAAGAAAACTATCATAACTGATAAATTTTTCCTATAAAACATTTAATTCATATCATTTCATATATTCATCCTAACATAAACTCATCTCATGATGTTAATCATCATCCCCACTCTCTAAAATATTATTCTGTTAATAAATTCATTACATACTCAGTTTGATATTAGAAGCAATATTATATATTTAAAAATTAGTAATTCAAAAATAATAAATAATTATTTCATCCCTTACATTCTGGGTTATGTTTATGGTTGCAATCATTAATGAATTAAGGAAAAAAATAGTCCATCAATACCAATGATTCTCATATAATATTGTCATTTTTAAAAAAATATATATATCTATATAGTCCATTATTTATCAAAAACATATCGGATAAATTATTTTGTATATACTATTATTGTAATCATTTCATGAGTATTACATTTATTAATAACATTTGGAAAATAAATCATTCAAAATCGATGTTCTCAAAAACTCATTAAGGTAAACATATAACTGAAACAATCTTGGAATAATAATGGAATACTTATATTATTGTATTAGGAAAAAAGCAATATTCCATAATTTTCATGATACAAGGACCATGTTATATACATGAAATTAAATGATATCATGGATATTAATAATATATATCCCCAAATAATTCCATTCAAATTTCCAAAAATAATAATCATGATGTTGAGGCCTTCTGTCGAGACACTATATTGTGATGGGAATAGTCATACACCAACACATAAACGTTTTATCTCATGAAATCGGTCAATATATCTTTGGGATGTATAATTATGGGCCCTATATATCACCTTTTTAATTCCATTGAATTTTCCATAAGATCAAACAATAGCCTTTTATATAATTCCCTATGTAACATCCTAAGGAATACAATATTTTATTTATATAATTAATTAGACAAAATTAATAAAAATAAGGAACATTCATTAGAAGTAAATAACAGTAAATAATAATAATTCTTCTCCTAATGTATATAAAATGAAACACATGATTTTAAGACATCTTGAGGAAGAAGCATGGTGTTTAAATCAAAAATACTTGAAATTAAAATAATAATTTATAATTACTATAATATATATATAATAGGAATAATTTTTCTAATGTGAATAAATGTGTTAACATGTTCATACAACATTTCTAGGAAGAAGATGGATGGTTAGATAAGAAATTGTAAATTGGTCTATAATAATATGTAATGGAATATAAAAAATGGGAATGACACTAATTTTCCCCATGGTCATAAAATTGTTTCAATGTATATAATAGATATCAATAATAAATATTGTTATAGAAAAATAACAAAATCATTGTGTAATAATTGAATCACAGAAGGGTGTTAACTCAAATAAAAACCCAACACAATAAATTCATTAGAATGTGTAACCTCAATAAAATTTTATGATATTATATGACAAGTACCCCCAAATGATATCATATATGTATATATCATAGAGTATTTATAATAGAACATAAACCCCATTGGTTTGAATCCTTTTGAAAAACATTATGTAATTATAAACTAATACATATGAGTACTCGTAGAAAACAATTTTACCATTGATATAAAATAAATTTTTTTATCTCACATTAATTGATAAAATATAAAATATGATATGAAATCCTTTGAAATTTTGTATATGTATAAATAATCTCAATGATTGGATACTAGAAGTGACGAAATTTTTATTATATATATATTATGAGATGAAGAAATATAATTATAATATGAAAGGGATAAAAAAATTTGATATTCAAATTTCCATTTCATTATAGTAAATTTGTATTAAATATAAAAAAATTCATTTGCAAGAAAACAACATTTTCATGAAATTTATTATAGGAAATGTTCATATAGATTTGTTTTCTGGGATAACTAATGCATGGATTGAAAAAAAAATTTATGAAGAAATATAACCCATGGGAGGATAATTTATGTATCAGTTTCTTTATGAAAATCAAACTCTATGAAAATGATTCATTATAAAAGGGTAATATGTGTAAATATTAAAAAATTTATATATAATAAAACATAATAAATGAAATAAAATTATGAACACAATATATAATTTCATTTGATTTATATTGAGACAATGAATTTAATTTTTGTTTCATAAAAAACTTATGACTAGGTTAAAAATGAAGTAATCAATAATTTGATTAAAATATGTTTAATTGGAATATTTTATACCAGGTATTAAAATTAAATACCAAATATAGTATAATTATATAAAAAAATAATTTTGCACCTTATAAATGACCCATGATATACAACCTGTAATAGATCTCATTGAATCATAATTAAAACTATGAAATCTATTTTTTATTGACTAAACCATAAAAAACCAACATGAATGTGTGGGATTATAATTGAAGATATAATGAAATAATAAAATTATAATTCCTAAAATAATAACTTATATATTCATTAAAAACATCACATTAATGTGATTTTTTTAGAATACTAAACATGCCCAAAATAGATAAATTTGATAAAGAAACTCGTACCAAGGCACCAATACATTCTTCACATTTACCAATGTTATATAATATTTATGTACTATTAATTAAAAAAACAACATAAAACCATATAAATAAATTTAACCATTTATATTCATTAAATACAGTCATTATATAATTTAAAATATTATATGGTTTTTAAACTTTTGACTCTAGTGTAAGTAATCATGAATTATTTCAACACAATTCCAAAAATTAGTTTTTTATTGTATTAATTATATAAATATCATCATGAAAATATAGTTAATGTTAGTTATATTATATTTATAGGATCATTGTATTGGGTATTTTTCATTTAAATTTAGTTTTTGTTACAAAACATTAAATACAACTCTAAGGTCATCATGTATTATCGATTCTTAAAAAATGGAAGCTATTTTACAAAATAATGAGTTAACAGATTATCTGAATATTCCAAAAAAAATTATTTCATTTCTAATATATTATTATCAGATTATAACATTAATTATTTTCTCTTATTCATCCATTAATAAAATTCAACAGATTGTTCACAATGTTGGTTAAACCAAGTGAACCCTATGCCTTCCATTGTTGATGGATTATTATGAGGTGGAATTTATTCAAAATAATGTTATTTGATGCATAATAATTTTATTTAGTTGTGTAGAAATTATATATTATAATTACAATTAATTATATGGATACTATAATTTATGTAAAATCATTACTTAGATATAATAGGCCATTGTCATATTAGTTCAATGATTATATGTTATAGAATAAATGATAATTTTTTTATAAAATCATTAATTGGTCATCAAAATTTTAAACGATTAACCTCAGTGATATAATAAATATCATATTTTCCGTTAAACCACTTCATAATAATTAACATTGTATTATAATTACTAAATTGTACATGAAAATTAATCGTTTATTTAATGTAGTATTTGAAACAAATGCCTAGTTAAAGATTTCATTTTCCATATAATGGGAGAGATGATTAATATAGATTATTGATTCATGGCCAAAATAGATATTCAATTAATATAAATATTTATTATATTAATATTAACAATATCCTAATAATGTGGTCTTGTAAAAGAAGACATGACACGTCCTGGAGGTCGTAGTTAGAAAAACACAATAAACAAGGATTCATTTTTCATAATTGAAATGGGAAGAGGTGATTTCAGATTTATTCCCATAAAATAATAACAATGAATATCTTACCAACAATTGGTTCATTAAATAGATAATTGCAAATTATAATTAAAAAATAAAATTACAAATTGGTGATGTTAGGAAAAATTAATTACTCATGTTGAGCACTTCGATATCTCTATGAACGATCTTTCTGAAAATGAAGTCACAATGTTATCTATTTTGGATAAAAAAATGTTGAATAAAAATAATAATGTGTTAAATATATTGGTTAGGGTTTTATGAGGGATCCTAATTTTTATGTAACCCATTATGGGAGGGTGAATTTCCAATTCCCAATTTATAAGTAGAGAGAATTTAATTTTTGGTAAAATCTCATTTTTTAAAAGGTTAAAATGTTAAATATGTCAAAATAACATATAATTGAATTATAATATATTGGGGAATATATAAGGTCATTATACGCCACATCCAATCATTTAAATATATTTTTTATGATAATTCAATCCCTATACCTCCCCCTTGTAAATAATTTCTTTCCACTTCTTAGATTTAATCGATGGAACAAGAATTTTCCAACGGTTAACAAAATTTTTATTCGTAAAAATAATTTTGTAAATACTTTCGAATTTTGACCCAATGATTATAAATTTGAAATAAATTTAATTTGAATCATGTTTTAATAGTGGAAACAAATTTGAAACAAAAAAATTTAATTATGAGGAATAATTTTTATGTAAATAATATTTTTGAACAAAAATAAAAAATATTCCTTTACAAATAAAACCCAATATTAGAATTATGATAAATTAACCTGTATAATTTATATTTTAACATAAAAATATTATTTAAGACTTTATAATTTATAATTATATAAAAATAATGTTATAAAAGGCATGATATTTTTATAATGTTATATTACATTATTCTCATAAAATATTTTTTTTAATACCATTTTTAAATATTAGGTATATATTATAATTCATAATTACAAAAATAATAATTATAAGACCATAATGATTTAATTTTATCATTAAAATTTTTAATAAATTCAGAAAATATATTTTAAATCTATTCATATTAGAGAATATATTATTAAAATGTTGTATATTATTATTCTTATTTAATATAATTTACTATTTTCATTGGAATACATTATTTATATTATAAATCTATTTTTTATATTTAATTATAATACAAATATCAACTTCAAATAAAACAATGACTATATAAAGATATATTTTTACAAATAAAAAAGTGTTCTTATTTGTTTTATCTATATTAATTTAATTTCATTCCTATGAATAGTATGAATTATTTTTAATTATTTTAATATTTTATATAGATGAAACACCAATTCAATCAATCTAAATCTACTGTTAGGTTTTAAAAATATGTTATAATATTGATAATTTAACTATATTTTTCATTGTTCCATTTGTATATTTTGTTCTATATAGAGAACACTATCGAACTCTTTGATTTATATAATTATAATCAAATATAAAGTTTAACGGATGGTACATCCCCTCTATTGGGCAATGTAATTTAAGATATGAAATAATATTTATCTATATGGAAAATTTGTATATTATCATTATAAAGAGAGATAAATAATATATAATTTCACATATATTTATGATAAGGGGATACGACATCCATCAATAACAGTTCGATTCTAAAAAACCTGGAAAATTATGATAATAATTACACTATGGGATTATATTTATGACTCAATATCTTTTACATAGTAAAATTAGATATTTCATAGATAACTACAATATCTATAGTGAAAAATCACTTTCTAAAACATTATTAATGGTTTAACAATAATTTCCTTGTACATATGTTTTTTTGGTGATTATTTCCCTCACTGAGATGGGCTTGGGAAATTGTGCCACATAATAAAAAAATATTTAATTAAATCAATAAATATTTAATTTATTCTATAGTTACATTACACTTGAGAGTATGATATCCCCCATTTCCAGTCATAGAATTTATTTATCCCATTAGCTAAATCTGTTACATGATTCATCCTATATTTTAGAAATTTTAGAAAAAAATATTAATTCCATAAACATATTAATTAATTTAACTATAATAAAACCCCATATTTATATTTTTAGCGTGATTAGGTCATCGACAATATTCACATTTTAGATCAGATTTTATGATAGGTGGTTATATATAATAATATTATTTCTCAATCCAGTGTCCATTGTGATGGGATATTCATTACGGTAATATCCACATTATCCCTCATAGTAATAATTAACTATACATTCACTGGTTATTTAAAATTAAATGGTTATCAAGAGTATTTGAAGAATAACAATATGGGTGAGTTATCATAATAAATATCTTATAATTGATTCAACACTAATGCAATTTTCTCATATAACAATGTAAGACTAAAATTTCATTTGTTCATCCTCCAAAAATAATACTTTATCATACCATACATCATGTTTGTTTATATTATAGATATTAACATAGTATCATTGAACATGTATCCAACAATTACAATGAGAATTCATTAATGTTATAAATCTATTAATAATTGAAATATATGCTCTCAAAATACACTTTATCCTTATACATGAAAGAATAGTTCTATTATTATGTACATTAAATAGGAATCATTACCTTTCATACTATGTTTTCCATAATCAAATTCCAAATATATTCTTTGTCCAAAAATTATTAAATACTCCATTGTAGTTCATATAGAGAATACGAAATATCCAAATAATATCATCTGAGAGTATCTAGAAAACTGTGAAATCTTAGTCCCATTCATCATGAATTTGGCTAAAGATAATGTCCATTGTCATTCATCATTTTGTAGGTGATTACCCCAACAATAATTTGTATTATACAGAAATATATATTATAGTATCAATGAATGGATAAAAATCCAATGAAACCCACATACAAATGAATAATCAATAAAATTCTAATGTAATCCTATTCTACAAATAAATTGTGAAATATTAACACAACATTTAATAATATAATATCTCAAATTGTTATATATAAAATATAAATTTAAATCAATATAAACATATATGGAGAAATATGATTAATTAGAACAATATATTCTAGATGTGTGTGTGTGTGTGTGAATTTTGATGGTCCACCATGGGATAAAAGAGCATTATGATTATGTATTGAGGTTTTCTATATAAAAATATGTATCGAATTTCCCAATGTACATTTTTACATCACTAAAATTTTACATAATTTGAATATGTATTATAGATGATACCTAATGTCTAATGAATTGGGGGAAAATCAAACAAGCCGTGAAACAGATGCACAAAAACATATTTTAGTTTGAGATTTAATTTAATTCTAGATGATTCATTTTTTGGTGTAATTATAATTCATATTATTCCAATCCATAAAAGGGGTTAAAAACATGAATTGTGTG
Source organism: Viscum album (assembly GCA_963277665.1). NCBI lineage: Eukaryota > Viridiplantae > Streptophyta > Magnoliopsida > Santalales > Viscaceae > Viscum > Viscum album. Next base: position 438,562,755 of record OY728161.1, read on the forward strand.
GGTCTAGTGGTTGTAACCATTGTTTACGCATGACTTTATTTTAGGATTTAGTTTACATGAATCTTCTTGAATAATTTTGTATTTTGGGTAATTTTGGGCCATCTCGCTAATTTCGGATCGCTCTATTAGGTGTTTCACTCATGTGGCGGTATGGTAGAATATCTATGATATGAATTCCTTCTAATTATCTGGGATGTTGTGTGTGGAGATTGTGTATTTTATGTTTTTCACTCAAATTAATGTTCTATTGGGGTATTATATAGATCAATTGGTGTTTCTTGGCATGTCATTTCATTCAATGGGTAATCCATGTGATTAAATAACCTTTTTATGTAGAGAATAAGTTTGCATTGTTCATAAAGGAGGTGTATATATTAATGAAACACCATGAGTATTTATAAAACTTGTTTTCGAATAAATTAATTTCCATTGATGCCTTTAATTATACATAAAACTTTTCTAGCATTACACATGACAATATGTTTTTACATAAGTTCATTTGATTATAATTTAAATAGGATAAAAACCTAGATGTTAAATTTTGAGTTATGAATATTATTAACTATCTTATGAAATTATATGGTTTATAAGATCACTCTATAGGTCACAAATTAATTAAAAATGAAAATATATACAAACTGAATATAAGGAAAATATTTTAATTTTTATGCTACCATGGGAATTCTGTCTTGATAAATTAAATTCATTACACCTATTAAATAATAATACAGAAATGTTTATTTTATATATTAAATAATATATTTTTTTAATCATCCAATAGGCCTTTTTAGAATTTGATAATAAACAACCATATTTTATTCCTAAAAACCTATATTTCTCAAAAGGATAATTTTACCTCCTTTTAATGATTAAAATATTTAAAATCAAATTTTTATTATTTTCTATGACATATTTAAAAAATAAATATATTCATTTTAATCATAATATAAATATTTTCTTCAGTTTAATTTATTATATTTTGTTGATATGTTTCATGTTTTGATGAATACTAGACATCAAAAATTTAAATTAAAACATATTTTACCTATGAAAAAATATGTAGTGATAAATTAAATTTATAATTTGATTTTCCATTTCATTAGATAATCTTCTAATTAGCTAATCTAATGTCTACCATTGAAATTAATTTTACATTGAACATAGATATAAAATAGTTTCAATATTTTTCATGTTCTAACATTAATAATTTGTTTTTTCACTATGTCAATGTGATTAATTTTAAATTAATTACGACAATTTCAATGCTTTTAATTTTATAAAATTTATTTAATAATTAAAATTAGTGGCTCATAATTTTTTAGATACTTTTATTTTATTTTTTTCATTAGGAATAGTATAATTAATAATTGTTTATTAATACATTAAAACGATAAATTGTATATTAATTGGTAAAATAATAATATTATAAATAGTATAAAATTATCCCTAAATAAGTACTAATTTAATTGAATGACTTGGTGTCTACAATAATAAACTATTGCATGATATTATCACTTTTTTTCTCCTACTTTTATGAGAGTATGACATTTTTTTGATTTTATTTAATGAATAGTTAAATATGTTATATTTAGAATAGAATACCTATATCATATATAATATTCTTTAACCGAGAAGAATATTTCAAAATAAAAATATTCATTTTAATGAATTTTTTTGACATTATCAGTTAATTTTATTTTTAATTTTTATAAAAAAATACCTTAATGTCTTATACACTAATGATGAAGTAATTGATTTGTTAAAAAAATACTAAATAAATGGTATTCAAATTATTAAAATAAATATAATTTTTTATAAATACTTTCTTACATGGAGTTTTGGATGAATTTTAAGGGTATGGTAGTCTTAATATAACTTTTCTGAAGATATCATGTTGTCATTATATTTTTTAAAAGAAAAAACGAATAGTGTAAAAATTTACACAAATGATATTTTATGAAATTATTAAGTTATCAAATTATAAAAAAAATCATCATGATTTTAAATAAGTAAAATTGGATGAGTAATGGTCGAAAATATAAAAAATTAATTTTTATGGTTCAATTTACCCTTTAAATGTAAATATTTACATCCTCTTAACATTAAAATCATTGTTAGCATGTTTAATTTTAAAAAATGTTAACTAATTGTTATTAAAAAAGTAAATGTTAAAAATTACATAATAACCTCTTTAAAATTTATTATATGATGTTATAAAATCATTATATCATCATATATTAAAATCCATGTCCATTCAATGGTATTTAGAATGATATTTAATTAATTATAAATTAATATTTTGAGGGTCTTCCAAAAAGTGACCCTCCCCTCTCTTATAAAAGGGAACCTATCCTTATATATTATTCGCATCAACAAATACCTTTGGCTTTTCCAAAAGACATAAAATTATCCTCAAAACCAATATACAATCATATTATATTCCTTACATTGGTCAGAAGGACATTAATTGATCCCTTTTGTGAAAATCAAAAGGGGATACTCAAAGAAGAGGCGATGTTCATCAATGGATTTTTATGTCAGATTTGACCCCTTAAAAATTAAAATATGTTTATTTAATCTTAATATAATGAAATAATAATCATAAATATACATGGTTGTTTTTATATTTTGTTTCTGATATACACTCATACTAACATTCATCTAATGTGTAAAGAACTTACAATTTTTGTGCAAAGTGAACCACTACCTCATGAATCAATGTTGAATTTTCATTATTTACCACCTATCATTATATGATTTTTGTTTAAAATATTATTTTATTATTATATTTATGATATAATTATACATATATAATGATAATATAGGGTTATCCTTTTTTACCATCCTTTTAACATTTTTTGCAAATGATAACATCACTCGTGCATACGTATGGAAAACCATCTCCACAATGCGATGTGATTCATTTTTCACCTATGATTATCATAGATGGTAATGAGGATTAATTTTAATAAAATATATGATATATATGAAATAAAATTTTTATTTAGTGATAATATATCATATACATTCCTTTATGTTAACCACACATTAAAATGAAAACAGTGTTCATTCAAATGTACGACCTACCGTCTCCATGAATGGTGTAATTTATTTTATATGTAAAACTATAATGAAAAACCATAAATAAGAGTGTTATCCAGAATATTATGATAATTTCATATTCTTATAAATATCTTTCTTTCATGATTCATATGACTCTTTTGATTAATAAATGATGAGTATTTATTCCACATTCCTTTTGTTTGTTTTATTTCTTAGTTTGGTAGTGTTTATAATAAATGTACATGATATCTAAAAATGTGTTTAAAATATTTTTTAAAATTATAATATGAATGATAAAAAAATTACAAATTTCTAATTTTTACAATATATTTTGAAATGAATCTTCCTACATCATCCAAATGAGGTACATTGTTAATTTTACAAAAAAAGTATGATAATCATGTTTTATTTTAATATATATAGAACAAATGTATTTTTTCATTCATGAAGGAATATATCCTTGATAATTCCATTATATATTTCATTTTTATTTTCAAATACTTTATTTTCTATTAATATTTCATGTAATTTTATGAAAAAAAATGAAGGAAGAAAATAAATTTTATTCTTGATTTATTTTCATGTGATAATAAAAATTTTATACATCAATGATAAAATTTCATGATGTTGATTTTGTTTTAAGAGGCATATTTTTCATGTATATTATACCTATTATTACTACTCATCATTTATATTGGTGATGATATTTACAAAACCCACATCATTATAATGGGTTATGATATAGTTCAATGGTGTATATAGATCACATTTTTTGTTATAAGGATAGATTTATGTTATAAGGGAACACATATGTATTGTTTTCATTATGTGATGTGTGGGACCTATGTATATATTAGATTCATTGGGTAAAAATTTATTTACCATGAGTTTATATGTTATGCATGAACCTAATTATATGTTCACAATGATATAAATGTACCAATTAACATGTTCAAATTGTAATTGGTGAACCTCATTTCATGTTCACAATTTCGTGTATGATGTCGATATATTTTAAAACATTTATGAATGGGCATGGTTTCTTGTCCACAAGATTTTGTGAGGTCTTGATTTCCTATCATTGACATAATGAGTGACACTTTTTCTATAGAAACATGTCTACAATGTTATAAGTTAATGTGTATTCCACAATTCCATGTCTCATTCTATTATTGTGATTCCAAATATTATGCATGTTATTTCCTTATTCTTTATGCCTAATAAAAATCTAACCATTATGCCATGATTCATGTTTATGAACTTAGATATTTGTGGTTTTATCATCAAATATTTTTTTTCACATTATCATACCCTTATGGTAATTTTTATGGTATCATATCTCACATTTTTACCCTTACTTAGCACATGATCTCACCCATATCATATGTTTTATATCCCTGTTATGTAAATAAAATTCTTATGTATGTATTCTATAGATGATGTTCTTTATTTTAGTTTTTGACAATCATTTTCCATGTTAGAATAATTTTTTCTACATTTCCAATGTAACTAAACAAATATGTCATGTGGGTATCTAATAGTGTAATGAATGAAATGTATAAGAAAAATTATCTTATATCCATGTACCAAAATCGTGGGTTGTTGTTGTTGGTATCATAGAGAATTATTATTAAACTTTTGGAATCATTAATAAGAAAAATATTGTATGAAACCAATGGTTATGTATTGGTTACAATTCTATCGTTTTTGTAACAATCATGAATAATTCATGATATCCTAAGGTGTCATATATTAAAATATTATCATTAATTTCAATAGAATATGTGGATTTCAAAATATGATTTTTTTTATCACACTATTTTTCATTTATATTAAATGGATCTAACTCGAATGAACTGTTTTGATGATGAATATAATGGAAAATGTAATCGTTTTCCTCTTTATAATTCCAATTCAATGGGATTTGATATGAGAAAATTTTTACTGGGATATATCAACCTATTAGTCATGTTGATCATCCAATCGATCAAAGGATGGAACAATGAATTATTGATTCCTTCATGGAATATCATCCACCATTATTCAGTGCTTCCATATATCTGTTTGTTAGATAACAATTTATCAGTGGCTCTAAAAATATTTTTTCTGTTCTCTAGTGTTCAGATAATTAATAGTTTACATTGGTTGTAAACTATCTGGAGGGTGAGGAATATTAATTATGGAATCTTAAATAGAATCTGCTGTGACAAAATGAAACTGAATCCTTTGATTTTGATGGGTTCAAAAACATATTATTCTATAAATAAATTCTTCTTATTCATTTTATGAATATATAGAATGAATTCCAAAAGATTAAGAAGATGGATGAAAATTATATCAGTTCCTATGTTGAAAATTTACAAGACATTCATGTAACTCTTATGGTATTATAATTCATCCTGAATGTATGATTGAATAATTCTGTAATAGAACTAAACAAACTCCCTAAATGGTGTTATTGATATTGTACTTTAGAAACAATGATGAAATAGTTCAGTTTGAAATAATATTGGAAATGGAAGTTAATAACTCTAAATGATATAATGCCAAAGAAAAAGAAGATGGAGTATAATGGAATCTCTAGTGGGTTTCCACATAGAGGGATGAAAATGTTACAACCTCATGTTTTAAAAAATGTGGAAGGGAGCACTTAGTGGAATGCCTAAAATAAACAAAAGGTTTTTCATGTGTGGGATTCATCGCCATCATGAAAAAATAATTCATAACTATCTGGAATAGAATTTTTAACAAATTAAATGGGGGAATACCCAACAGAATAAACAACCCATATATCAATTAATCAATTCAATGGATTTTAGGAAATAGGAAAATAAATTCTTGCACACAAATGTGAACATAGATGATAATACACAACATCCATAAATAAGTAAAAATGAAAAACTTTTCATTGAACAATCGATGATTATAATAACAAAAAATTGGGTTCACTAATCATCATATCCTTATTTTTCAATTTTATATGAATAATAGCTATAAAAATATTTATGTTTATTATATAGTGAATTTTTATGTGACTATCTCTCTCAAATAATATTTTATTATAAATAAATCATATTTTATATTATAGTGATTCAAGTACTGACCCCATGATTCCAATGAAAATGTTTTTCGTATAAGGTAGTAATTTAATTTAGGAATATAGGTAAAATTAAATTTTGTATGGTTTATAAGTTTATCCATTTTTGAAATAAATTATGTTAGTCTCAGGATGAGGTTTTGATTTTAATATGATTTATCACAATATGATTATTTATATCTATTGGATAACTTGTTAAAACATTGATTTTGTAATAGAGATAGATAAATTGGGCTATATTTATTTTAATGATATGATAATACATCAAAAATTTCAATCGCAACATCATTTATTGGAATAAGAGATTAATTGGAAATTGATCAAGGAACAGAAATGGGTATAGTTTTCTTGAAATTATATAATATCCAAAAGTTATTCAATGCTAGGGAAAAAATCATGATACCAAATATGTTATCTTAGTATGTTCTTCTTTGATGAATAATATGGTGTTTTAGATCATTTTGTATTTCTGGATATGTGATTTATGAATTTACCCTAGTCATTTTCTATATCACTATCCATCAAAACATTATAGTTATATTTCTCTTCTATATCGACATATTAACTTCCAACCAATGTTCTCCTATGTGAAAACCGTGTTATGAGTTACATTGTGTAGCCGCTATGTTTATAAAATTACTTTTTAAAATATATTTTTTCATATTTTTGGGTTTCCTAGAAATATTACTTGAACCAATTCCACCTTAATTTTATGATGAGTTCAATGTATCTCTTATGAGTAAGTACATTCTAGGTCATTCCCATATGCAAAAATCACATTCCATACCCGGAGAGAAAGTGATTTCCTATGAAGATAATCCAGTCGAAACATTGAATCATATATCAAGAGTTACATAAAACAAACCCTGACACTTGGTTAATGTTTTTTAGAGAAAAAAAAATAGATTGAAGAAGTTACGTGATAATTTTGGGATATGATGTGTTACAAGTATACTCATTTAATATTATTAAAATGAATAATTTTGAGAAGAAATTAATTTCAATGGGGTAGAATTTAACACCATGAATTTTAATTAACCTTTTTTTTAATAAGTTAATTTTCATTTTTAATAATCATTTTATGATACACATTGATTAAATTCTACTACATGAAACATTGTCATGTCATGAGTTTCAGACAACACTGAGTTTCTATGAAAAAACCTTTTATTATTATTTAACTAATATTATAAAGATTATTTTATATTTATTATGAACAATATTTTTAACTAATTTATGAAAACATATTCTATATAAATTGAAATTATTTGTAACCAAGTAATTAGAAATGAAAATATAAACCCAGTCAATATAAATAGTATATTTTTTTATTGTCCCATAGTCATTTTGTAATAATGATTTAAATTATTTACAAATAGTAAATTATATTAATAAAATATATATATTTTATATTCTATAAAATATTTTTGATATTCAAAAAAAATATTCACTGACATAAGATTAAAACCAACCTAATTTCACGAATATAAACCTATATTTTTCAAAAATAAATTTTATTACATTTTAATGGAGAAAACAAAATTAATCAAACTTTGAAACTTTTATATATTCCTTTTGAGAAAATAAACTCCTTTTAAATATGAATATAAAATTTTACTTCAAATTATTAATTTTTAATTTTCATATACGATTTTTTTTGATTATTTTTAAAAATAAATTATAATTGACAAAAAAATGTATTTAAAGTAATTTATAGCAATAAATTGTTTTTGATTGGTTTTAAATTAAAAATAGATTTAATTTTTAGTATCTGTATGAAAATACTGCTTTTATTACAACCATAAAAATGATTTATTACAAAACCTATTCACATAATACAACATGGATGATCGAGAATTCTAGTAGCATTGGGTCTTAGGATCATTACATAACAACTTTAAACATGAAATACAACATCTTTATTGAAAACTCCCATTACATGACCACTACATTCCCTCGTACTTAGCATTGCATGGGATAACCTGAGAACATGCATAACAAAAAGGGTGAGCTATAAAGCACAATAAGGGAATAAACATGAAATACATGAGGAGTACAATACATGTTAGACAACAGGCATATAAAGATATCACAAGATAAACATGGACATAAATTCATGATAAATCATGATAATCATAACATGGAAATGTGGCAACAATACTTAACATTTAATTAGCATGATCCAAGGCCCATTGCACATGAATCATGAGTAAATCCACATTACACATGAATCACGAATAAACCCTCCTTTACCTTGAATTATCAGGAGTCAACACTCATTTCCCATGACATATCATGATACAATACATTACCCAATGCATTGGAGCTCTATAAGGGCGCACCTTTCTTAAACATTTCATTTCATGCATAAGTGTTCCATATGGATCATAAAACATGGATTCATAAAACATAATCATTTATTCCATGACAAAGGAATGTGGAATGAAACTTTATAATTAATACTTAAATGTGAATTTAGGTGAATACCCTTGATGGAGAAATGGACATGGTATTCACTACACAATGGCATTGGCTTAGAAAATTGGTGAAATTTCGCCAGTGTAACTGCGTGATATATGAATTCATAAAATGGTGGATGAGAGATAAATGGGTGTATCATCATATCTACATGAAATGGACATTAAGGGGTTAATATAGATACAAGTTCTAAAAATTGTAATGGAATTTAGATTCGTGATAGAAAAGTATTGCATGAATGTAAATGTGGATAGAGAAGTTCCTTTCGGAATTTCGGCATAGTAACGGGTCTACATGAGAGGCATTTAATGAGAGATAAAGGCTTCTCCCATCATTCAAACAATAAGAGGGCAGTATGGGGTAGGTACGAAACCAGGCCCTATCATTTATAATTGAAATTAAAAGGTCATACCAATATTAAGAAAATTGGACAAAAAGGTGAATGGAAGGAAAAACCCTTACTTGGAAGTGTGTTCCAATGGCTTGAGAGAGGCTTTAGAGAGGCTTCTTGGGAGAATGGGGAACCATGGGTGGATTCTAGAGAGAGTAGGGCAGATTTTGGACGAACTACAAAGGCTTTTAGTGAGGAGGAAGTGGGAGTTTTGGTGGGTTTATATAGGAATGGTGAATGAAGTCTTTATTATTTTGGTTTGGGACCCCTTACATTTAACTAATCAAAACCAAAAATCATATCATGGTTTTTGCCCATGGTTTTTGGTAATGGGAAGAGGAAATCAATATATTATATGGCCAGAGTCCATACTTCTTAAAATAATGTGGTTGCTTATGTAGAGGAGAGTCACACTGCCATGGAAAATAATTTAAGAAGACAATATGTTTAATAAGTCTTGAGGGTTCCAGTAATGCTTTGAAATGTAATCCAAACAATCCCAAAATAAAATTATATTAATGGTATAACATATATTGGCCGAAAATAATAGTTTTTTTATTTTATTACATCATTATTGAGTCACTATGATGTCATAAAACACATTATATATTTAAATTGTATTAAATTTTTACCCAAAAATTTGACAATCTCAGAAAATTATGAAAAATTCACCGTTGGATAATTTCGACTTCCTGATTCCAGAAATATCATTTATTTTTTTTAAATAATATTCTAAATATGTTAATTTTCAGTTTTAAAATAAAAACAAACATTTATAAACAATTCACGGGTTTTGACATAAATGGCTTTTAAACATTAATAAAAATTATAATTTCATTCATAAAATTATATGATCATTTATATATATATAAATTAATTTAATAATAATAATATTTTATTAATATTTTATTTAATTAAATTATCCCTTAATTAAATAAAATAGTTTTATTAAATAAATAATAACTAAAATCACTACTTTTACATTAAAAACTATTACAATGTATCAATAATGACAAGAAAGTATATTCATTATTATATGAAAAAATAATGTACATGAACATAGTACTAGATATTTGATACATAACCCCTTAAAACGGCTATATAAGACCTGGGGGTAAGGTGTGTGATGGTGACAGACACTTGGGGTGGCTCATATAACATTGCTCGAGTGGTAATCTCTATAAACATCCACTTTTCTCGTAGACGGTCTAATTGAAGCATGACATGATGAAGCTCAGCTTGGTCTTGTTCAAGAGCGAAGCCAAACAACGCCACCACTTTTCCGATCTCCGAAAAATGGGCTTCGTATGGAGCAGTTCTACTAGATGAGGCCATAGCTTCCTTTATCTGAGTAAATTAAATTTGATAAATCCCTATATTTATACTAATTGTGTGATCACTGTTCAATGTCTATAAAAGAAACAATCACATTTCATAACATAAAACCAAAGAAGTTGACATTTTATATAACCATTTTATATAAAGAGACATTTAATTATATTAAATGGGATTTCTATTAATGAAACTTTTGGTCGTTACAATATCCCCCCTTAAGAAATTTAGCCCTCTAAATTTCATTTTCCCACAATAAAAGATATGTTGGTAACTCAACTTCATCATTTGCTCTAATTCCCATGTCGCTTCTTCAAACTTGTGGTTTTTCCACAACACCTTGAAGAGGGGCATTGTCTTATTTGATATAACATTTTCTCTACGATGTATGATCTTCACTAGTTGGTCCTCATAAGAAAGATCATCCTAAAACTATAAAACATCATAAAAGAGTTCATGTGAAGGGTTTGGTATGTACTTACTTAAGAGTGATACATGAAAGTCATCATGTACTTTGGCCATGGTAGGTGGAAGTGCTAGTCTATAGGCCACCGCCCCAACACGATCGATAATCTCGAAGTGGCTGTTGTACCTTGGACTTAACTTCCCATTCCTTCCAAACCTCATGACCTTATTCCACATAGATATTCATACAGAAACTATGCCTCTAACATTAAACTCAAGGTCTCGTTGACGATTATCTTCATAACTCTTCTGTCGACTCTGGGATGCCTTGATATGTTGCTGAATGTTTTTCACCTTCTCCACCATTTCTTCAACCATTTACGGTCCAAGAAGCTTACGTTCACCGACCTCATCCCAACACACTAATGTTCTACACCTTTTCCCATAAAGGGCTTCATATGGTGCCATTTGGACGCTCTAGTGGAGACTATTATTATAAGAGAACTCAACCAGAGGAAGATGTTGATCCCATCCCCCTTTAAAGTCCATTGAGCATGCTCTCAACATGTCCTCAAGTGTTTGTATAGTCCTCTTGGATTGGCCATTAGTTTGAGGAAGATAGGTCGTACTGAAGTTTAGTTCAGTATCCAGATCATGTTGAAAAATCTTCCAAAACATAGTGGTGAATCTAGGATCTCGGTCAAAAACAATAGATAGTGGTACTACATGTAGCCTTACCACTTCCCTGATAGATATCTATGCCAGTTGATCCAATGAGAAAATATCATGAATAGAAACGATGTTTGTAGTCATCTAAAGACGATCCGCCATAACCCAGATTGCATTGTTTCCTTTGGATGTCCTCGAAAGTCCAGTGACAAAGTCCAGGGTGATGTTTTCCCATTTCCATTCTGGTGTGGGAAATGGTTGCATCATACCCGTAGAGTTCTTCCTCTCTGCCTTCACATAATGGAACACCAGGAACTTTTATGTATACACAATGATCTACTTCTTCATATTATCCCACCAAAAATTTTCTCGAAGATCTCGATACATCTTTGTTCTCCGTAGGTTAATAGAGAAATTTGAACTGTTTTCATTATCCAAAAGATCATTCTTCATCTCCAGACTTTAGAGAACACATTATCTTTTCCCAAGTCACACAATTCCTTCTTCATTAACAATAATCTTTGAGGATTTCCCTTTCTCGATAGCTTTCACTTTTTCTTGAATTCCCACATTATCCTTTGGAGCATCCTTTAACCATTCCAAAAGAGACAGTTGAGAAATCATTTGTGAAAGGATTGATGATGTTCCTTTCCTTATGACTCACATTTCCATCTTCACTATGTCTAAGAAGATTAGATCTTTCTCAATTATCATAATTGATATAATCGATGGGTCCTTTCTTCTTAGGGAATTTTCCACCATGTTCGCTTTCCTAGGGTGGTAATGTATTGAATTGTCATAATCCTTGATGAGCTCTATCCAACTTCGCTGGCACATATCAAGCTCTTTCTGTGTGAATATATATTTAAGAACCTTGTGGTGAGTATATATCTCACATTTCTCCCAATAGAGATAATGTCGCTAGATTTTCATTGCAATGATCGCCACCGTCAACTCCAGATCATGCATTGGATAGTTTCGCTCATGTATATTCAATTTTCTTGAGGCATAAGATATAAATTTATCATTCTGCATCAGCACACAGCCTATTCCCTTCTTAGAAGCATCACTAAATATCACAAAAGTTTCCCCAATGGTGGGAAAAGTGAGCACGTGTGCAGTGATAAGCCTTCCTTTCAAGTCCTTGAACCCTTCTTCGCATTAATCACTCATACAATATAGAACTTCCTTTTGAGTTATCATGGTAATATTGTTGGACAATCATGAGAAATTTATCAAAAATCATCGATAATATCTAGATTACCCGAAGAAGCTACAAATATCTATTACTGATGTTGGCCTTGACCATCCCTCAATTGCATATGTTTTGGAGGGATCCGCAAATATCCCATTGCTTCTGATGATATAGCCCAAGAATGATACCTCCTTCAACCTGAACTCTCACTTGTTGTACATTTCATAGAGCTTCTCCTTGTGCAAACTCTCTAGTACAGTTCTTAAATGCTCCTTGTGATCCTCGTTGGTTTTGGATTATATTAGAATATAATCAATAAAGACAACCAAAAATTTGTCAAGGTAATCCCTAAGACTCTATTCATCATGTCCATGAAGATTTTTGGAGCATTAGTACGTCCAAAAGACATTACTACAAATACATAGTGCTCGTATCTTGTATGAAAAGCAGTCTTGGGGACATCTTCCTTCTTCACATTTACTTGATAATATCTCAACCACAAATCTACCGTGGAGAAGTATTGTGCACCACGTAGCTAATAGAACAATTCATCAATCCATGGAAGAGGATACTTTTTCATTATCATGCTTTTGTTATGTTCACGATAATCCATGAAACGCCGCATTGACCCAACCTTCTTCACGACGAAGAGGATTGGTGAACACCATGGTGAAGTACTTGGGCATATAAATCCTTTATCTAGATTCTCCTGTAGTTGTTTCATCAGATCTTCATTCTCCACGACATCCATTCTATATGGATTCATGGATATTTTTAGCACCCCTGTTATATGTTCAATTGAATATTCAACGTCTCTTTTAAGAGGAAGACCAGGAAGTTCCTCAGGAAACACATCAACAGATTCCCTCACAATAGGCATTTTTGTCAAGGATGGTTTCTTCCTTGGACTCCATCATCTGAGCCAGATACGCGTGCTCATAGGGAAGTAATATCCATGCTTAAAAATATGGTACTAATGGAGATTCATCTTCCTCCTTACACATATAACGAATCGGGGGTTGATTCTCCAAATCGATTGCGATTTACTTCTCCTGACAATTTATGTTGGCCCTATATAAGGAAAGTCATTCCGTTCCATGAAGTGCATAAAATTCCACTAGAGGGAGTATGATGAGGTTCCCTAGAAAATTCAATCCACAGATTATGATAGGGGAGAAGTTGTATTCATGGGATGCAATTATTTCCCCATTTTCCGTACTCACCGTCATCTTCACTTTCATGATTTGTGGTGTTGTTGAGATTGTTCTACTAAACATTCAAGATATAAAAGAATTCGTAGAACTAGAATTAAAATATATTTTCACTATTCATGAATGAATAACTGGCGTACCTATCACCACTTCGTTTTCGGGGTTCACTTCAGTAGAATTTATGGAAAAAGTTCTTTCTTGTTTCCTTGGAGGTTATTGGATGCCTCCGAAAACCCATGGATTAGGGCACTGATTTGAAAAATTCCCTGGTTCCTTAAAATTTTATCCATGAACAACACGATGAGGTTCGAACAGAGTGTTCCTCCCCTATGACGTAGCCGCTGGTCTTTCTTTCCGTCAGTTAACAATTAGGTGCCTTTCTCTTCCACACCTAAAGCATTTCCTCGTCCCCTTGAGGCAATTTCCAGGGTGCTTCTTTCCTCACTTTTGGAAAGTGGGGTGCTGGATCTTCTTAGAACCATTGGATTTATCAATCGGACAGCCTTCATTGATGTCCACCTTACGCTTATTTTCCCCATTATACCCTTGTGATTCCCCGATCTCCATTTCGAACATTTGGGATCATCAGAAAATTTCCTCATAGTTGTCGAAGTCACGGATCGCTAACGCATTCCGTAGGCTAGGCTTCTGCCCACCAAAGAATTGGTCAACCTTGCATTCGGGGGTAACGACAAAGTTTTAAGTGTATCTTACAAGCCTTGTGATGTTTTTATTATACGTTTCAACAGATTCATCGTCATTTTTCTTGAGTGAAAGGAAGTCCCTTTCCATCTTTAGTAGAATGGTGCATGGAAAATATTTATCGAAAAAATTCTTCTGGAAATCCTTCCATTCCAGCACCTCGATCTCCTCCTCATGCTTCATACTTTTGATCAACGTCCACCATTGATCAGCTTCACCATCCATACGATAATACTCTAGTAGAACCTTATATTGTTCAGAACATTGGAGGATTGATAAGTTCTTTTAAATGGATTTGGTCCATTGTTCAGTGATAGTGGGATCAGATGATCCACTAAATGTTGGAGGCCTTTGTCTCATGAATCTCTTGATAGAGACTTATTCCTTCATAGGGGGTTTTGGACGTTCTTCTTGACCTATGTATCTATACAAAGCTTTAGTTATCTGAGATAGAAGCGTGATAATGTTCGTGATTCCCGCTCCCATTGGATTGGCTATCACATTAGTACAATCATCACACTGATCATCACATTGGTTATTTTCCCGAGTCCTCCTATAACCATCCATTGGCTAGAATAAAATGAAATTTATGGGGTAAAACATAATGGGAATTCCAAATAAAAAAGTTGATGACTTATAAATAAACTTTCATTTCCTTAACTCATGAGTCTATATGTTTCAATCTAGGCTTTTCATGATCTACATTCTAACATATATTATTAGGGGAACTTTTTTTAATTCCCTTAGTAATGGTTCATTATAAGCTTTTGAATTTATCAAAACATATCCACAAAGAGTTCCATGACCATGAGTGAAACAAGGCCTATTGTCATGCACCAGTTCCTGTTCGGGTCTAGCTCAAAATGGTGTTTTTCGGTTTTACCCTTAGGATACATTTGTACCGGAGCCACCTCTACCTGCTCGTATACAGAAAGGGATAAATTTTCTTAATAAACCACTCACCCTATACTTACAAAAACATACGTGAGTTTTTATTATACTTAGTCTTGTCTCTAAGGATTTACTGGGGTTTTCTAATCCTAATCCCAAAAAATAACTAAACCTATCTTCTGATACCAACTATGATAAGCCGGCTTTTATTACAAACATAAACATGACTTATTACATACACTATTCTCATGATACAACATGGAATATCAAGAGGTATAGTGTAATTTGGGCTTAGTATCATTACATAACAACTTAAAACATGAAATACAACATCTTTATTGAAAACATTATTTACATGACCACTACATTCCTTCGTACATAGCATTTCATGGGATAACCTGAGGAAATGAATAAGAAAAGAGTGAGCTATAAAGCCCAATAAGAGAATAAACAATGAATACATGAGGATTACAATACATGTTAGACAATAGGCATATATATAGAGCACAAGAGAAACATGGAAATAAAGGCGTGATAAATCCTAATAATCATAACTTGGAAATGTGGAAACAACACTTAACATGGAATTAGCATGAGCAAAGGCCCATTGCACATGAAGAACGAATAAATCCTCATTGCACATAAAGCACGAGTAAACCATCATTGAACTTGAATTAGCATGAGTCAACACTAATTTCACAGGATTTATCATGATACTATACTTTACCCAATGCATTGAAGTGCTATATGGGTGCACCCTTCTTAAACATTTCATTTCATGCATAAGTGTGCCACATGGATCATGAAACATGGATTCATAAAACATAATCATTTATTTCATGACAATGGAATGTGGAATTAAACATTATAATTAATAAATAAATTTGGATGAAGGTGAATACCATTGATGGAGAAATTGGCATGGTATTCACTACACAATGGCATCAGCTTATAAAATTAGTGCAATTTCGGTAGCGTAACAGCGTGATATAATAATTCATAAAATGGTTGATGAGAGATAAAGGGGTGTATCATCATATCTACATGAAATTGAACAATAAGGGGGTCATATAGATACATGTTCTAAAAATTGTAATCAAATTTAAATTCATCATACAAAAGTATTGCATGAATTTAAATGAGGAGAGAGAAGTTCCTTTCAGAATTTTGGCATAGTAAAGGGTGTACATTAGAGGCATTTAATGAGAGATAAAGGGGTCTCCAATCATTCACACAATAAGAGGTATGTATGGGGGAGGTGCGAAATCAAACCCCAATATTAATAATTGAAACTAAAAGGGCGTAACAATATTAAAAAATTTGGACCAAAAGGTGAAAGGAAGGAAAAACCCTTACATGGAAGTGTGTTTCCAAATGCATGAGAGAGGCTTGATAGAGGCTTCTTGGGAGCTTGGGGAACTTTGAGTGTATTCTAGAGAGAGTAGGGCAGAGGTTGGATGAGCTCAAATGGCTTATAGTGGGGAGAAAGTTGAAGCATGGGTGGGTTTATATAGGAAAGGTGAGTGAATTCTTTATTATTTAGGTTTGGGACACTTAACATTAAACTAATCCTAACCACAAATCAGATACTTTGTTTCCTATGGTTTTTTTCAAAGGGAAGAGGAAAAAAATATGTTATAAGGCCAAAGTCCGAACTTCTTAAAATAATGGGGTTGCTTATGTGAAGGAGAGTCACACTCTCATGTAAAATAATTTAATAAAACATGATGTTTAATAATCATAGAGGGGTCTACTAATGCTTTGAAAAGTAAGTCAAACAAACCCAAAATCAAATTATATTAATTCTAAAACATATATTGGCAGAACATAATGCTTATAGAATTTTATTACATCACTATTGGGACATTATGATGTCATAAAACACATTGTATATTTAAATGGTATTTAATTTTTACCCAAATATTTGACTGTCTCAGAAAATTATGAAAAAGTCACCGTTGGATAATTTCAATGTCCTGATTCCAAAAATAGAATTTATTTTTATTTAAATAATCTTTTAAAGATGTTAATTATCACTTTTAAAATAAAAACCGTCATTTATCGAAAATTCATGGGTTTTGACAGAAATTGTATTCAAAACTTAATAAAAATTATAATTGCATTCATAAAATTATATGATCATTTATATATAATAGAATTATTTCAATAATAAGAATAATATTTTTTTAAAATATTATTTAATTCAAAAATACCTTAATTTAATAAAATATATTTCATAATTAAATAATTACTAAAAACCCTACATGTACATTAAAAACTATTTTCAATGTATCAATAATGACAAGAAAGTATATTCATTATTATATACAAAAATAATTTACATGAACATAGTACTAGTGATTTGTTACACAACACCTTAAAACACCCGCAGAAGACCTAAGGGTATGGTGTGCGATAGTGAGAGACTCTTGGGGTGGCTCAGATATCATTTCTCAAGTGGTAGTCTCTATCAACTTCAACTTTTCTCATATATGGTCTCGTTTGAGCTTGACATGATGAAGCTCAGCTTGTGCTTGGTCAAGAGTGAACCCAAAGATGCTACCACTTTTTCGAGCACTGAAAAATGGTATTCGTATGGAGAAATTCTACTGGATGAGGCCATCAATTCCTTTGTCTGTGTAAATTGGATATGTTAAAGCCCTATATTTATACATAACACGTGATCACTATTCTACAGCTATAAAAGCAACAGTCACAATTCATAAAATAAACCAAAGAATTTGACATTTTTTATAATCATTTTACATAAAGAGACATTTAATTAGATCAATAGGTATTTCTATTAATGAAACATTGGGTCGTTACTATTTAATCTGATTTATGCCATTGGAAATAATTTTACATTGACTGAATATATAAAAATGATAATTTTTTCATATTTTAAATCAAATAACTGGTTTTATCGCCATGTCAATGGGATCAATATTAAAATAATTCCTCGAATTTATTAGTTATTTATTTTGAAAATTGGAGTCAGTATTTAGAATCAGTGGTTCCAAATTATGTAAATTGATATTGTTTATTTTTTATCATTATGAATAGTGACATTTATAATTTTATATTAACATCGTAAAATGGTTAATCGAGTAAATAATGATAAAAAATAATATTATAAATTTTATAAAATACTATAAAACCATACATTTGTTGTAATATTGTTGGATTAGTTGGTTTCAACCAAAATCATCCTTGGGGTAACATTATATCATTTGTATTCCACATTTATCAGAGTAATACATTTATTATATTTTATCTAAAGGAAAGATAATCATGTCATTCAAAAAAAATTAATAAATAAATATATTTTAAATATTGGGTTATATATTATATAAATTCAAATATATAAAGTCAATTTAATTAAAAAAATATATTCTTTTTAATGGAATTTTTTTTTAGTTTTTTTGAAATAAATAAATATGATAGAGTCTTATAAAATGATGATGCATTGATTTTTTAACTAATTTAAATATAAAAAATGGTACTAAAAACAATAAAATAAACTAAATTTGATATTACTAATGTCATTGAAGAATTTTATAGATTATATTGACATGTTAGAGATGTGTTAATATAGATGGTTTGAAGATTTAATTTTCTTATGATATTTTTAAAAAGACAAATAATATTTGTTTCATATCTAACATTACTTATATATTATGAATTTAATGAAAATGGTATGATATATGGTCAAAATTATAATATATGTAACATTTATTCTTTAATTTACACATTATATCAAGAAAATTACATCAACATGATATTAACTAATTCTTTAGAAGCATAGAAATTAATATAGGCTCACTAAGTATTATTCAAAATGACTTGGTTAAAAATTACATCATAACATTTATAAACTATATTGGTTGATGAGATTATAACTTCATATCATATTATATTTGAATCAATAAAATTTTTGTGGTATTTATATTATTATTTAATATATAATAAAGTATTATTTTGAGAGTTTCCAAAAGTTCCCCACCCCTCTATTATAAATGCGAACATTGTATTATATTTTATTCACACCACTATATCCCTTTATCTTGTAAATAATCTACCATGTTACTTACATAACATTTTTACCATAATCCAATAATTATTAATTTTGGTATAAATCAAACCAATGTCTTCCATTTGCACAAATAAAAATGGGATATCTGAATAAATAGTAATGTTCATAAATGAACATTTTTTATTTATTTCGTCATTAAAATCATTCAATTTTTTTATATATAATATGCTTAATATCCTCAAAACAATGAGTTGTTTTTATATTTATGGTTTGATCTATAGTCACACACACGTCCATCAAATGGGTAATAATCTTATTGTTGTTTTGTACAATGAACTACCTCCTCACATAATGATGTATATATAATTCCATTACCACCTATCATGGTGATAATTTTTATAGAAATATTATATTTACATGGTATTTGTTATATAATTTTACTTATGGAATGATACTTTAATGTATACACTTTTTACCATCCATCTAATATTTTGGGAGAAGGATAACATCGCTCATGCGTATGTATGGATTACCATCTCCACGATGTGATGTTATTCATTATTCACATATATTGGGAATTGATTGTAATTAATAATAATTTAATGAATATATATGTTATATATTCCATAAAAATTGTTCTATAATTATTATATATCAATTAAATTCCATTAAATTATCCTGAAATGAAAATTAAAATAGTGTTTTGTATATTATATTTTCTACATCCATCTATTATGAATCACCATTAATATATCTATATATATAGTGAAAATATATATATACATATATGATATTTATATCATCACTATCATTTTTTAGTTGATTAAATCATGATTTATGTAATAGTATCAAGGATAACAAGTCAAAACATTAATGCAAAACATAGTGGTTATTAGTACAAATATAATATCAATAAGGAATTGTTATTAAGGGAGTAATATAAAGTCATATGTAAATAATTTATCATATTAAATATTATAATATATATATGTCAAAAATTAATAATAAACAAGTATATGTTATACATGACATTTTAATTTTGGTGAAGTATGTCAATACTTAAGGTAAGGGGATTTCAATTCATTCTTTTATTTTTGTGAGTCTTACACAACATTCATTGATCATTTATTTTACATTGTGTATATACTACCCATTAATTTCAATTATGAGTCTTATCAGGAATATAACGATATTTTTATATTCATATAATTATATTTTTTTTTCAATTTCCATACATTTCTACACATTATAATTTAATGAGTATTTATTATACAATCATTTAAATATTTGGTAATTTTTCATTTTATGTCTCTGTTGGGGAATGTTTATCATCCAGGTCCATGTTTTTTAATAATGGTATAAAAACAATCTTCTATTCTCATATGGATAATTTATCTTATTTTTAACCATTTTTAATTTTTAATAAAATGGTCCAAAGGAAACTTTTTTTAAAATAAGCTACATTCTGACTTTTCTAAAAAAGTAACAGGGGAATTTTTTATTTTAACTTATATTGTATGAATATATTATTTCATTATCATTATTTATTCATTAAATTATTATTCCCTTATAATATTATAAATTTATTATCAATGAAAAATCATTCTTCTAAAAATTCATGGATATTAAAAAAAATTAATGATGACATGATATGTACTTCTGGAATTAGTTTCATGTGATCTCTCAAATTTCTTTTTCATCCAAGAAAATAATTTATTATATTAAATATGTTTTAATGGGGATATTTTTTAAGGATATTATCCCTATTATTATTATTATTGGATTAGGTTTATGTTGATATTTTTGAATACCATTTATTTTCCATGTCTTTTAATTTTATTGAATGATGTTTATGAAACCCATTTTCTAATAAGATGAATGATTTATGTGTTTAAGGAAAACATATTTTTCGGGAAAAATATGTGATGACTGGGACGTAAATCTCTCTCTAATTAATTCTTAAATGATGAATGAATCATGAGTATATATGTTATATGTGAACCAGATTACATGTTCAGAATTTTATGTGTTAACCTTATTACATGATCATATTGTTATAAGTGAACCATATTTCATGCTCAAGATGATTTGTATGAACCTCGTTATAGGTTCAAAAATTTATTATTTGACCTGGTGTCTTTTCCATCAGATTATTTGTAGGTATAGTTTCATTTCCTTAACATAATGTGTGAACTAGTTTATACTTATAAATGTTAATAATGTTATAATCTGATCTGTATTCCACAATTGGATGTATTATTTTTATGTTATGATTTCATAGAGAATGTTTCTTATTTCATTAAAATTCATGGATTATGGAATATAATCCTTTATTTAATGATACATGTTTGTGAATTTTATATATTTGTTATGATCTTTAAATTTCATCGTCACATTCTCAAACACATATTCTCTTATTTATTCATAGATATCGATCTTTTTACCCTTACAAATAATATATTCTTAGCCATATCAGATGTTTCATTTCACTCTGATAGAAAGAACTGTTTTAGGCATAAATAATAAAGGGGAGAATACTTCTCAGAGATGATAAAGATCATTGATCAAATTAGATATAAGAGTTCTACATCTCTTAATGATCTAAACTAATATACTATATGAGATTATGTTTGTTTAATGTTTGACAAGATCTGGAAAAATGATGTCATATCAATGTACATCTATATTTGGTTGTTATAGTAAGTATTATATAAAAGTGTTAGTTAGACATTGGGATATATGATTATTTTTTTTTATGATACCTAATGGAAGTTTGGGGCTATAATCCTATAGTTTTGGTACCTATCATCAATAACTAATGATAACCTAAGGTGTCATGGATTTAAATTTTATCAATAATTTCCCATGAATATGTGATTTTCCAATATGAATAGTGTTTCCAAAAATATTAATAAAATTTATATTCAATGGATAATACTCACAGGAACCGTGATAATGAGGAATGAAATGGAAAATTCAATCATCATCCACCTGGTTAATCAAAAGGAAATTGATTAGAAATGTGAAAAATAATTTCTATTAATTCTAAATCTACTAATCATGGTCAACATAAATACAAGAAAAGTAGGGAAAAACTCACCATTGTGTCCTACATTAGGTATCATCCAATATATTTTAGTTTCTCCATTGATCCATTTGTTTTTGAAAAATGGATCAGAACCAATGAAAATATATTTTATATTCATTAGTTTTCAGATCCTGAAATGGTCACATTGGTTTGTCTGTTGTCTGGAACATGAGGAAAATCTATGGTGAAATATTATTATGTATATGAGGAAAAAAGATGAAATAAAATCCTTTGATTGGGATGAATTCAGGATCATATTTTTCAATAAGTACTTTTCCAAGTTTTCATTATATGGAGATAATAAAAGAAATTAATAGGTCATTAATTTAAATATAGAGAATATGTTGGTTCCTATAAAGAAGCATAAAAATGACATTCAAGGCACTTATCTGGAATTATAATTCATCAAGAATGTATGATTAACTTATTGTTTTGTTCCTTGTAAGAAGCTATTTGACAAGAGTTTTTCCTAAGGGATACTGTAAGCTATGAAAAAATGTTCAATGTGCACTATTTAAAGTAATTAATTTGAGTAACTCTCATATATACAATTATATGAAAAGTTTGAAAGTTAAAAATGGAAACTACATTGGTTTTCCACATGGAGTAATGAAAACATTTAAACCTACTACTTTCCAATAATTTTTCAAATAGAACTCATAGAAATTATTGAATGGAACATTAATATGTTTCAATTTTGGGAAACATGGACATGTAGAAAAAGAATGCATAAGTGTCGTGAAGATGATAGTCAGTGAAACGAATAGATAGAAAACTCAACATAATGCACCACCCACTCTATAGTGTTTAAATTGGAGAGATTTCAGGCATTATGAAAATCAATTCTCTAGCATAAGTGAGAACATAGATGATAAATCAAAACAACAGCTAAGGAATAATCGAAAAGGAAAAACTTTTTCAACCACAATGGATTAAGCGAAGAACAATAAATATGGTTCACTAATTATCCACTATTTATTTATTAATTGAATATTAATAAACCGTATAAAAATATTATTATTCATCTTTTGGTGAAAATTCATGTCGTTATCTCCTTCTATATGAATTTTAGTTTAATAAAATCATGTCACATAGTCTAAAGATACAAGGAATGACTCAAGCTACCAATGAAATTTTTTTGGAATAATATTGGACGATATTAAAGGAATAACTTTTAATTTTTAATTTGAAAGGGTTATAATGTTATCCAATTTTGAAATTGATTGTGTTAATTGTTGGATGATGGTTTAGGGATTACTATTTTACTTCTCCATATGAATATATTTTTATATTGGATAAATTTTTCAATCCTTTTTTTGTTTTGAATATAGATAGAATGATGTATAATTATATTTATGATCTTTTAAAACCTCCAGAATTTCAAAATCAATGTCATTTATTATAAATATAGATGAAGTGGAGATTGATCAAGGAAAGAAAAAGAGTTTCGTTTTACTGAAATCATACCATCTCATAAAAATATTAAATTATAGGGAAATTATGTTGAACTAAAAATGATATCCAAGTATTTTATTTTTTATGGAATTAAATAGACCCTTTAATAAATATGGATTTATGGCATTGTGAATGTTAACTTTGTCATAATCATATTCTTTATCACTCTCCTTTCGAACATTATATATATATTTATCTTACATGTCCTTGTTTTCACTTATCACCTATGTTTTCCTAAATGGAAACCATGTTATAAGATATGTTGGGTAAAAGTTATGATTCAAACGTTGCAATTAAAAAGAAAGATTTACTATCCATTTTTTCATGATGGATTCAAAAAAATTAAACATTCACCAAGAATCTCTAATGTTGATGATGACTTCAATGTATCTCTTCTATGAAAGTACATATCTCACCATTATCATGTAATAATCACATGAGTCATACCATTAGATAAACAGATTTATTAGGATGAGAAACCAGAATAAATTTTTAATCATATAGATATATTTATAAACAACACGACAACTCAACTTGATAATCTTTAGTGGAGAAAACCACATGTTTGAATAAACTGTGTGAAAATTTATTTATATAGAGAGGAAAAAGTATACAATTTTTTTTGTAATAGAATAATTAATTTTGAGGCATATATTCATTTTAAGGGGGGAATAATGTAATGCACTGAATTTTTATGAACATTTTTTTCAAATATATTTATTATATTCAGTTTATTTCCTTATATGATACACTTAGATAACCTTTCACTACATACAACACCAACATGGCTTACATTTTTCACAACACAGAGCTTCAACAAAAGGACATTTTATAATTATTTTAATAAGAAAATAATATTTATGGTAAAATATATTTTATGAATAATATTTTTTAGATGGTATGTGAGTATGATATACTCTATATTACCAAATGTAGGATAGAAATAATTTAGATTCTAGATGTAGTATGTAATGATGCTCAATATACAAGAGGTGGTGAACTGTATAATTTTAAAAATTCATTTGCAACTTCTAAAAATGGTTATGTTTAAAAAAGCTAAACAAGATAATTAAAAAACCTCTAGTTCTACACAAATAATAGATTCTGGAAATATGATTACGAGATGGTGAATTCTGAAATATGGTTCCGAAGAATGAAAATAAATCAATGTTTACAAATATAAAGATTCTACCTTAAAGCATAAATAATCTTACTAAATCAGAGTACATGAATAAGGAAGTATAAGATAGTTATACTTTCCTCAATAATAAAAATGCAGAGGAAAACCTGAAACAAAAAAGTAACAAGTATTATGTCTTCTAACACAAATAGAAGGTTATCCAACATCCTTGAATAAATTTCCCTTGATTTTTACTTTCAAGAATGTCTGTCTTACCCACACTAGGGTAAGCCCTCGATACAACGATCAATGTATGTTTTTCTATCCCCACAAGACCTCAACATTCAGGTAGTCGGTACCTTTGTCTTCCTCACAATGAAATCCCTCAACATCAAGTTAGTCGACACCTTCTATCTTCTTATCCCCGAAAGCCCTCGAATGTACTCAGTAACATTCGGATTCGCACAAAGCAATCTGAAAAAGATGTTCCGTACGCACTATGCATGAGAGTCTCTCTCTATAAATCACTTCAACAGCATGCAATATCTAAATTCATAGAACAGTTAACCAAGTGCTATGAACTCTTTCAAATGAGCTTCTATTTATAGGCACAACTTCAATGGCCAACTCCCTCCTCCAACCGCAATATTTTTCCTCAAATCGTAGAGGAACCATTACATGTGTAACTCAATCAACGGTTAGTTATTAACTTAAATCACAACATCATTTTATAACAAAATAACGTGTAGGAAAAATATGGCTACATAAAAAAACTCTAATATTTGGAATAAAAGAAAAAAAAATTCGAAGTCTGACCAAAAATATATTCGGTGTCTATATTACAAGGATATAAAGATTCTGTTTATCATAATAATTCTTAGTCTGAATTCATAATTGAAATTTATACAAGTTCGTAATCATAATTTGGAGTTGAACTTCATAAAAATTCATAACCAGAATTTGGAATTGAATTTCATGAATGTATGTATCCAGAATTCAAAGTCTATCTTCAGAAAAGTTTGTAACCAGAATTCGGAATTGAACTACATAAATGTTCGTATCTAGAATTTTGAGTCAAACTTCATAAAAGATCGTAATCAAAATTCATATGCAGACTTCATAAATGTTCGTAACCAGAATTTGGAGTTGAACTTCATGAATGTATGTATCCATAATTTGGAGTCGAACACCATAAATGTAAGTAACCAGAATTTGGAGTTAATCATAATGAATGTTCGTATCCATAATTTGTAGTCGAACTTCATAAATGTTCATAACCAGTATTCGGAATTAAACATCAGGAATGTTCATATCCCGAATTCGCGGTTGAACATTTTTAAAGTTCATATACAGAATTTGGAGTCGAAATTCATAAATGTTCATAACCAGAATTCGGTGTTGAACATCATGAAAGTTCGAATCCATAATTCGGAGTCAAGCTTTATAAAAGTTCGTATCCAGAATTTGGATCCTAAAACAAAATTCTTCATATCAATGTATTATATGATTCCAAGGATTTAGACATGAAATCACATTTTACCCTTAGACAAAATAATGATCAATTTAAAAACATAGTGTGGATAAATTACATTGAGGAAGTAAATTTCCTTAGAGATGTAAAACATAGGGTAAAATGAGATTTTCCTTAAGATAAGGTGTTTCTGATTTTCAAAACAATATGGAATGGTTAAGTAATAAGGAAACCTTATTGAATTAACAATTTACCCCAAGTATGAAGGAATAGAATAGTCGTAAAGAAAAAATTATAGACCCAACAATCTACCCATTTTTGAAATGCACAAGCATCTTTATGAAAAATAAAAAAATGAATTAGAAAGTTTTTCTAGACATTTACAAAAAAACTTATCTCCCTTTCCACAGTTTGCAGACATGAATATGAATAAATCTTCCTTAGTCTTTGGAACATAATGGATCATATTATAGATTTCCAGAATGTGATTTGTTATTATCTTGAGTACAGAAATCATTGTAATGGAAAACTCTCGCATTCATAGGGATATTAATTATATACTTAGAATTCTTTTTTCCTTCTCCCCCTTAGAATTATTTTTCCTTCTCCCTCATTTTGAATTTCAAAAAGAGATTAAGGGAATGGAAAAAATATGGTACCTAAAATATTAGTACAAACATCAAAAAAAAAACGAGCAACCAAATTTTCATTAATATTGGAAGAATTTTTAGATGGGAAAAAAGACCAAAAGATATGATTAATCTATTTTCAATAGTTATCATTTGGTATCAACTTATTTAATATGGTTTTCATCTTCTTAGCTCCTTGTGATCTTCCTCTACTTGCTCCTCTGAGGATTTGATCCTATCATCCTGAGCCTTCAGAGCCTCTTCCTAGGCCTTCAACATGTCATCTTGCTTCCCAATATTCTCTTCAATCTCGATCTGAAGATCCCTTTCTGTTTTCTAACATCGGACAACATAATTCAACATCCTATTCAGATCCTTGACATCCAGAATCCATGTTTTCAGCTCAAGAAATAGATTTCCCTCAAATATATTTGTGAGATCATTGATTTTGCGATATTGATTATCAAATGTTTCCTTAACATCATTCTAAAATTAATCATTCTCTCTCAAGTATTCAACAATATTATTCAACCTGCTGATCATTTTCATACAGGATTTTCTATGGGCGGCGTAGTTGAAAAAGAAAATTATTGTAATCAACCTCAATATTTATACACAAATCCATCACCATGGATACATAATCCGATTTCAGATTCAATGGTTGGAATGATCGGAATGGTGTCATCATGTTTCTTCAGAGATTGAATGAAAAAATCATGACAAGAGATGATGATTCTGAAACTGACATTTTTCATGGTGATGGTTCTTCCTATATCTCGTTAATCTTCCTCTTAGAATATCCCTCATCATCCTTCTTTCTTAAAATTTCTTTTGTTGGGGTATCAACAACAACTTCTTTCCCCTTGTTGGTTTTTGGAACACCTTATTCATTTGGAGACTCATGCTCACTTTCATATAACTAAACAATTTTATTTTCATCAACCTCTTCTTTTTGTGTTCTAGCCTCAGCATCCTCAGGATTAATGAAATCATGATTTAAACATTCATCATTAGACAATTTATTTAATTCTTTTTCAAACTTCTATACATTCTTCTATTAGTCCTTCCCAGGAGTGACATGCTTCGAGGATTCGTCTTGAGATATTTGGAGTGACAATTTTTTAGATGGGGTTCTCTTGTCTTGATACTCTTCTAATTCCTTTATAAGGTAATCTTTGTCACCATTTAACACCCCAAGCTTCCACGATACACTTCTCTTTCAAAAATTCAACAGCTTGCATTGTACGCAAGATCGAGATTCTAACACACCACGACCAATCAAAATAGCTGTTATGAATAGTAATACCCACTTTTTGAAATTATATAGATATTTTATTTCTAAATGGACTTCATTTTTTGATTCGGAATATCGAAATTATCCTAAGTTGATTTTTTTTAATTTTCTGAGAACTTCCAATTTTCGATGAATAGTGAAAAATACATAAAAACAACTTCTTTAAACAAAATAATTTATAGTGATAAATTATAATATTTAGTGGTTTTAAAGTATAATTAGAATATATTTTTACCATTTTATCCAACGGTGGTCATTATAATTAATTTCACTTTGAAATTGGACATAATCAATTGTCAATCTTTTGATTGATATCGATTCTTAAAAACACGCTATTTGTTTTAGCAATGAGAATTAATTATAAAATTAATTAATGAAACTTATATGGTTGAAATTTTGTAAAATAGACACCATTTTTTAATTCATAATATCAATTATATCTTAGGGTGAATTTTTGGTATTTTTCTGAAAAACATCAATTTTTGATGAATAGTGAAACCACTAAGTTGTAGTTTAAAAACTAATTTTTCGTGTAAATGAAACATTACCACTTATGTGATTTGATTTTCAAAAATCTGACAACATGGTTTTCATTAGGAAGAAAAATTTGGTTGAATGGGATTTAAATAATTTGTTGGTGAATAGTAACTTTTAAGTTTTATTAATCGCTATTAAAGGTAATTAGTGAAATTTAAGGTAAAATTCATATTATAAAAATAAAAAAAAAACTAGAAACTTGTAAAAAACTTATTTTATGAGCCATGAACGTCGAATAAAATCCATGGGTCAACATGGGGACCCCATGGAGCTACTTGGGTAAGAAAATTACATTAATAACTTTTTAAAGTAAAAATAAAATTGTCACAAACATGTGTTGTTTAAAAAAAACAATTATTACATGCAGTTATATAAGTTAACATTTCGACTATAAATATTATTTGTAATTCTAAATATATTTCCTACATCATGGTAATTTTTTTATAATTTTTAGTCATTAAAAAAATAAATTTATGTAAGACACCATGATGATGCAACGATTACCTCATTAATTAAAGATTTAAATAAAATGAAAAGATAATGTATAATCTAAGACATAAACTTGTCAAAACCCTATTGGATGAGTATATTTAGAACCCTTATCACCTTATCCTCAAAATATATAATTGTGGGACATTTTTAATCCAAAATAACTTCAAAATAATGTAATATTTCAGGACTTTCCAAGAGTTCCCCTCCTCTCCTCTTATAAATGGCCCTCACCACTACCACCATATTCACACCATCAAATCCATTTGGCTTGGCCAACCTCTGCCCAAATAATCTCTCAAATTCACTCTCTTAGTCTTAGTACCCTCACTTTGGGCATAAGTCTTCCCAAGGAAGCCTTTGCCTCAAATCAAAAAGAGTTACCCAATTTTAAGGTAATGTCTTATCTTATGTTCTTTTGTTATATTTTTCTTCTCCAACCCCTTAAATTATTTTTGTTCCTTTATTTTGTTACAACAACAGTATCTAAAATATACTAGGATTTTTTCATGAGATTTATTTTAATTACACTTACACATACCTTCTTCTAATGGTTAAAGAACACACTGTTTCTGTGGGTGGCGAAATACTGCCTCACGAAACGATTATTGTTCAATATTCATTTAACACCCCTAATGGTGGCCATTATGATGAAACTATTTATATATATGATATATATTATGTTTATGTTTTCCTTATTCTTCTGAATATCTCATTTATGGAATGACTTTATGATTTCCATTATGGGTAAACGCGATAATTTCATTTTAGGAAGTGCGGACTACCGCCCCCTCAATATGATTTTAATCGTTAATGCCATATGTTGGATGTATAAAGGGTGGATTAAATGATATTATATATGATATTATACAGGAATTGAAATATACCTGTATATAATTGTTATTTCATTCCATTAAATATGAAATAGAAATTAAAGTAGCCTCCATGCGTACGTACGACTTACCATCTCAATGAACGGTGCATTTCATTTCCTACCTATAAATGTTATGTGATATTAAAAATGAATGTTTATACTGGATATATATGGTATATAGGATCTCTAAATCATGAATATAAATCTGGATATAATGGATATTTTACCACATGAACAACGTGTAATTATAAGAAGTTTATTTTTGACTCAAGTACCAAATATCGACAAAATGACCGTTTTTAACATAAATAATTACATAATGTTCATAACATGGTAATTAGTGATATAAATGTAATAATGAACAAGAAAAAGGTTCTTATGAAAATATAAATTAACTCTAGTTTATTATTCAGGATATTAAGGAATGATCAAGTCAAGTCGGACACGAGGTAAGGGAACTTCTTAACCCAATTTCCATTCATTGGGTTAATCTCCTACTTTCAAATTATTTCAAGATATTATTATTTCATATCTTGTATTTGTACATTTTTTACGTGTACATATAGTTAATACACATAATAGATCTATTTTATTTAAAAAATTATCTTCGTAATGGACTTCGTCTCAATCTCCATTCATTGAGGCATATTTTGTTTTATACTCAAATTTATTTTATACGGTGTATAAACCCCTTTGACGTTTACATTAATTCAAAAGGAATCTTTTTATACGAAGTGTTTTACTAAACAACAAAAAGGGAATGTTTTTCTTCTCGTACGTATACGGCGACAATGACTTCTCCCCCGTTGTGACTATTATTTGAGTTTCGGCTTCCTCTACAAGCCATACATTTTTTTAAATGAAAATTAAATACAAAGTTTAAATTTTATTTCATTTTGTTATTGAAAATGGTTTTGAATGTGTTTTTATTATATCAATGTGTTGTATTGATATCCTGTGATTGAAATGTGGAAATGTTATGTTTCCTTTATGCATGTTTTATGTGATACAATTATGTTATGGTTTATGATATGTTTAAACCTATTCATATAAGGAATGCATTAGACTTAATAAGTGACGGGTGGAGCCCGTTATAGCTCCTAGATGCATCGGTATGTCTCATGAGACAAACTAGTGTATTGGAAAGAGGCCTTGAAAACATCTTATTTGTAGTCTTGGCATGAGGTAGTGGCTACGTGGTTATGATAGTCTGGCATTATGCATTCCATCATTAGAAAAGTGGTTATTGATATTGCATGTTATTATTCGACTAGTCAAATATCCTTTTGAATAAGAAAATGGAATTATTTCATTTTATTATTGCCATATTATGCTGAAGTTCAAGTCTAAAAGGATTTTGTTTTAGTTATACATTTCCTTAAATGTTAATGTTTATTTATGAAGGCTTCTGCTGTATTGGTATCCTTACTGAGCATCTGAGCTCATCCCTTCCAATGCTTTAATTTTTCCAGGATGTGAAGAAGTATATTATGAATGACCTGAAGGATTAATATGAGGGGATATAAAGACAAGATGTTGTTGTAGTTTTGTTTTACTTTATGATGTAATGTAAGACTTATGAATGTATCCAGTGTTTCCAAGGATACTAAACTAATCGGTCTTTTGAGACGTGATCTTTTGGGATCATTCCAATGTTATGCAATAATGCACTGAATCTAGGTAACCAGGGTCGGGGCGTTAAAGTTGGTATCAGAGGCAGTTTAGTAATAACATTGGAAGCTAGATTTAGATAAACTCTGATTAGAGCACATAGGACAAAGATATATTTTGAGGATTAGTATAGAAGAAATTCCTAGTATTTTGGTATTGTAAATATTTTGTGAGTTTTCCGAGCAATACATCCCTGTCTGGATACGAGTAGGTAGAGGCGGCTCTGGCACAAATGTACCTAGGGGTAAAACCTGAAAATACCACTTTAAACTAGACTCGAACTGGAACTGGTGCACGAAAACGGGCCTTGCTGCACTCTTGGTTACGACACTCCCATGGGATTATATCCATAAACTATTCAATTTCTGTTAAGTGTTTTTCAATTATAGAATTATTTATTTTTATTCATAAACTGATCTACTTTATGACATTGTTTAGAAATGGCACCTAGTGGAAGGAATGGAAAAATTATCAATGCACGCACTCCATGTAGGGATTTCCCTCATACTCAAGATAGTTATAATGGAGCTGGTGATACAACTGGTGCTGATCAGCTTATCACCATACTTGGGTAACTCACTCAGGTTATGAATTATTACATTACTCGTATGGAGCACCCTGATCCGCAACGTGGAGGATCAATGTTAGACCGCTTCATGATACAACAAATGCCAAAAATAAATGGGGGTACAAATCCATTAGTATCTGTGAAATTGATAAACGCCATAGAGAATATATTTCATGCCTTGGGGAGTAGCGAAAGGGAGAAGGTTGTCATAGCAGTATACCGCCTCACTGGAAATGCAGATCAATGGTGGCCGCTGATTCAAAACAAAAAGGAAGATGAAGAAGTATCAAGTATGGAATGGAGGGATTTTAATGAAATTTTCAAAGAAAAATACTTTCCACATGACCATCAAGCAGATATGGAAAGGAAATTTCTAAGTCTGAGGAAAATGGAGGTTGAGAATGTCGCAAAGTATGAGGCTATCTTTACATGGTTAGGGAGGCATGCTCCAGATTATATACGTAACCCAAGAAGTAATATTTATCATTTCTTTCATGGGTTAAAACTGTTTCTCTGTCGAGCCTTAGTCTCACAATATTTCTTGTCGTATGAAGATATTGTCTAATGTGCTACCAAGGCAAAAAAGGAATTCTCTAAATAATATGACAATAATGTAAAGTAAGAGAAGAAGAGAACGGTGGAACATGAGACAGATAAAGGGAAAAAGGGAAAGAAGGATTTTCCATTATTCGATAATTGTGGGAAGAATCACCCTGGTACATGCCTAAAAGGAATTTGAGTTTGTCATAAATGTGGAGAAAAAGGTCACCAGGCTCGTGATTGCAAGGGAAAGAAAGAGGCTATCAATGTTGAATGCTACAATTGTATGGAAATGGGGCATTATGAAAATGAATTTCCTAAGAGTCAGGATAACTTACCCTTGAAAAGGACAAGGGATCAAGGATAATCTTATGTTGTTACTATAGTTGAAGTGAAATAATTAATGTATTGGTGCTTTTGGACTCAAGGATTATATTCTGGTTATAAGAATAATGTGATATATATAAGGATTGTACTGCAGTACTTGTTGTTTTTATTAAGGGTTTAATATTATTAAGGTAATCATATTTTTGTATTTGAAAATAAGAAAAACATTAATTTGTTTGAGGAATCTGATGATATAATTGATTTTGGAATTTAGAGTCCTTTTACAGAATGTCTGGACAGAGGTATTTTGGATAACTATAAAGTTTTGAATGGATTATATTGAACTTTGGATAGTATTGTTTAAGGTTAAAACATATATGAAGATTATTTTTGGAATATTATAATAATATATTTTTAGGAAAAGGACAACATGCAGGTTGGGGGATAACCCGTCACGTCGGACAAAGCTGTAGGAATCAAACCCACAACCATAGTGCGACAAGCCTTTATTACCTACCACTAGCCTACAAGAAGACCATGGTTATTAAAAAAATAGTATTCGTAATCTAAATAGAATGTGTTAATATTTGGAACCTTGTACGATTACGATAAATATAATATTTTTTAGTTCTATTATCATTTTTTGTGAATGATGTGTTTGTGGTAAAAATTTATTAAAGAATGAAATTCTACATAAAAAGTATGTATATTTCCTTACATTCTTAGTAAATCTCCAAAATAAATTCCTCAACTGTATTTAAGGTAAATTAAAACAGAAATGTTATCAGTTAACTTTTCCAATTGGGGATTCAATGATCGTTTAACCAATCAAAAGTTTGTGATTTTGTTGTAGTTAACATTCTCCTAACCCTGCTTTCTAAAACTCTCCATCAAACCTTGATGGCTTGTTTTTGCTCCCTATCCATATTTTCATAGAATCCTAGTATGGGCTGTCTCGGGTGACCTTTGTACTTTTCTTTCATTCTTTTAATGTTATATTAATATTAACCTTATTTGCGATGTGGGTTTTCCAGAAAGGTTTTTTATATTTTTAACCTTTTCATTCAAATAAAAATTTCAAATTTTCTAGGATGCCATTTATTGAAGGAGGGGAAAATGTATCACCCGAGGCTTCAATGATATTCTTCTCTTTCAATAATGCAATAGCTTGAATTATATGAAAGAGAGAGATTCTAACACACCGTGACCAATCAACATAGCTGTTATGATTAGTAATACCCACTTTTTGAAATTATATAAATTTTATATTTTAAAATGGACTTCATTTTTGGATTCAGAATATAGAAATTATCCTAAGTTGATTTTTTTGTAATTTTCTGAGAACTTCCAATTTTTTATGAATAGTAAAAAATACTTAAAAACAACTACTTTAATCAAAATAATTTATTGTGATAAATAATAATATTTAGTGGTTTTAAAGTATAATTAGAATATATTATTACCATTTTATCCAATGGTGGTCTGTAGAATTAATTTCACTTTGAAATTGGACATAAACAATTGTCAATCATTTGATTGATATCGTTTCTTAAAAACACGCTATTTGTTTTGACAACGTAAATTAATTATAAAATTAATTAATGAAACTAATATGTTTGGAATTTTGTAAAATGGACACCATTTTTTAATTCATAATATCAATTATAGCTTAGGGTAATTTTTTGGTATTTTTCAGAAAAACATCAATTTTTGATGAATAGTGAAATCACTAAGTGGTAGACTGAAAACTAATTTTTCATGTAAATGAAACATTACAACTTCTGTGATTTAATTTTCAAAAATCCGACAACATGGTTGACATTAAGAATAAAAATTTGGTTCAATGGGATTAAAATATTGTTTTGGTGAATAATAACTTTTACTTTTTATTAATCGCTATTAAAAGAAATTGGTGAAATTTAAGGTAAAAATGATATTATAAAAATAAAAAAATATCTTGAAACTTGTCATAAACTTATTTTTTGAGTAATGGCCGACCAAAAAATTACATGGGTCAACTTGGGGACCCCATGGAGCCACTTGGTTATGAAAATGACATTAATAACTTTTTATTTTAAGTAAAAATAAAATTGTCACAAACATGTGTTGTTTACTAAAACAATTATTACATGGGGTTATATAAGATAACATTCAACTATAAATATTATTTAGAATTCTAAAAAGATTTCGTACATCGTGGTAATTTTTTATAATTTTTAGGCAGTAAAAAAATAAATTTATTTATGACACCATGATGATGCAGTGATTACCTCATTAATTAACGATTTAAATAAAATGAAAAGATAATATAAAATCTAAGACTTACACTTGTCAAAAACCTATTTGATGAGTATATTTCGAACCCTTTTAACCTTATCCTTGAAATAAATAATTGTGGGACCTTTGGAATCTGAAAATCACTTCAAAATATTGTAACATTTCATGACATTCCAAGAGTGCCCCTCATCTCCTCTTATAAATGGCCCCCACCACTACCACCTTATTTTACAATATAAAAGCCATTTGGCTCGGCCAACCTCTGCCCAAATACTCTCTCAGCATCACTCTCTTACACCTAGTAGCCTCACTTTGGGAACAAGTCTTCTCAAGGAAGCCTTTGTCTCAAATCAAAAAGAGTTGCCCGATTTTAAGGTAATGTCTTCTCTTATGTTCTTTTGTTTTATTTTGCTTCTCCAACACCTTAAACTCTTTTCATTCCTTTCTTTATTAATAACACCAGTATCTAAAATATACTAGGATGTTTTCATGAGATGTATTTTTTTTACACGCACACATACCTTCTATTAATGGTTAAAGAACATACTGTTTCTGTGGGTGGTGAAATACTGCCTCACGAAACGATGATTGTTCAATATACTGTTAACACCACTAATGGTTGCCATTATGATGAAACTATTTCCATATATTGATATATATTATATTTATGTTTTTATTATTATTCTGTATATCTCATTTATGGTATAACTTTATGATTTCTTCTATGGGTAAACGCGATAATTTCATTTTTGGAAGTGCGGACTACCGCCCCCTCAAAGTGATTTGAATCGTTAATGCCATATGTGGGATGTATAAAGGGTGGAGTAAATGATATTATATATAATATTATAATGTAATTATAATATACCTTTATATTATTGTGATTTCATTCCATTAAATATTAAATAGAAATGAAAATAGCGTTCATTGGTACATACGACTTACCGTCTCCATGAACGGTGCAATTCATTTCTTACCTCTAAATGTTATGTAATATTATAAATGAATGTTTATACCAGATATATATGATATATATGATATCTACATCCTGAATATTATTCTATATATAAGGGATATTTTACCACATGAACAACGTGTAATTATAAGATGTTTATTTTTGACACAAGTCTCAAAGATTGACAAAATGATCATTATTAACTTAAATAATTACATAATGTTCATAACATGGTAATAAGTGATATAAAAGGAATAATGAACATGAAAAAGGTTCTTAATCAAATAAAAATTAACTCTAGTTTATTATTCTGGAGATTAATGAACGATCGAGTCAAGTCAGACACGAGGTAAGGGAACTTCTTAACCCAATTTCCATTATTTGGGTTAATCTCCTAATTTCAAATTATGTCATGATATTATTATTTCATATCTTGTATTTTTTGTTTTGTTATTTTTACTTATAGTGACTAGACATAATAGATCTATTTTATTTAAAAATTGATCTTTGTAAAGGACTTCGTCTCAATCTCCATTCATTGCGCCATATTTTGTTTTATACTCAAATTTCTTTTATAAGGTGTATAAACCCCTTTGACATTTACATTTATTCAAATGTAATCTTTTTATACGAATGGTTTTACTAAAAGAAAAAAAAGGAATGTTTTTCTTGTCGTACGTATGCGGCGACAGTGACTTCTCCACCGATGTGACCCTAATTTGAATTTCGGCTTCCTCTATAAGCCATAAGATTTTTTAAATGAAAAGTTAATACAAAGTTGTAATTTTATTTCATTTTGGTATTGAAAATGGTTTTGAAAGTGTTTTTATTATATCAATGTGTTGTATTGATATCCTGTGATTGAAATGTGGAAATGTTATGTTTTCTTTATGCCTGTTTTATGTGATACAATTATGTTATGGTTTATGATATGTTTAAACCTATTCATATGAGGAATGAATTGGACTTAATAAGTGACGGGTGTAGCCTGCTATAGCTCCTCGATTCATCGGTATGTCTCATGAGACAAACTAGTGTCTTGGCACGAGGCCTTGAAAACATCTTATTTGTAGTCTTAGCACGATTCCTTGGCTAAGTGGTTATGATAGCCTGGCATTATCCATTCCATCATTATGGTAGTGGTAATTGATATTGCAAGTTAATATACGACTAGTAGAATATCCATGTGAATAGGAAAATGGAATTATTTCATTTTATTTTTTCCATATTATGTTGAAGTTCAAGTTTAAAAGGCTTTTGTTTTATTTATACATTGCCTTAAATGTTAATGTTTATTTATGAAATCTTTCGCGATATTGTTATCCTTACAGAGCATCTGAGCTCACCCCTTCCAATGTTTTAATTTTTCCAGGATGTGAAGAAGTATATTATGAATGAACTGTAGGGATAGTATGAGGGGATATGAATACAAGATGTTGTTGTAGTTTTGTGTTACTTTATGATGTAATGTAAGACTTATGAATGTATCTAGTGTTTCCAAGGCTACAAAACTAATCGGTCTTTCGAGACTTGAACTTTTGTGATAATTCCAATGTTATGCATTAATGCACCGACTCTAGGTAACTGGGGTTGGGGCCTTATAGTTGGTATCTGAGGTAGTTTAGTACTAACCTTGGAATCTAGATTTAGATAAACTTTGATTATAGCACATAACCCAAATATTGATTTTGAGGATTAGTATATAAGAACTTCCTAGAATTTTGGTATTGTAGAGATTTTGTAAGTTTTCCGAGCAATACATCCCTGTCTGGATAAGAGTAGGTAGAGGCTGCTCTGGAAGAGATGTACCTAGGGGTAAAACCTGAAAACACCGCTTTGTGCTAGACTCGAACTAGAACTGGTGCACGACAATGGGCCTTGCTGCAGTCTTGGTTATGACACTCCCGGGGGATATGATTAGGATAATTCTCATTTTCTTTACAAATCATTATGAAGGGTGTCTGAGTATATACTTCCTCATGGAAAACATTTCTTTTTATGAATATGGATTATATACATAAACTATTAAACTTATGTTAAGTGTTTTACAAGTACGAAATTATATATTTTTATTCAGAAACTGATCTAGTTTATGCCATTGTTTAGAAATGGCACCTTGTGGAAGGAATGGAAACTATACCAACGCACACACACCATGTAGGTATTTCCCTCCTACTCAAGATAATTATAATGGAGCTGGTGATACAACTGTTTCTGATCATCTTATCACCATATTGGGGCAACTCACTCAGGTTATGAATAATAACCTTACTCGTATGGATCACCCAGATCCGCAACATGGAGGATCATTGTTAGACCACTTCATGATGCAATAACCGCCAACATTAAATGGGGGTACAAATCCATTAGTATCTGAGTAATGGATAAACTCCATAGAGAAAATATTCCATGCCTTGGGGAGTAGCGAAAGGGAGAAGGTTGTCATGGCATTTTACCGCCTCACTGGAGATGTCGATCAATAGTGGTCGCTGATTCAAAAGACAATGGAAGATGAAGAAGTATCTAGTATGGAATAGAGGGAGTTTATAGAAATTTTCGTAGAAAAATAATTTCCACATATCCATCGAGCAGATATGGAAAGGCAATTTCTGAGTCTAAGGCAAAAGGAGGATGAGAATTTCACAAAGTATGAGGCTATCTTTACACGGTTAGCGAGGCATGCTCTAGATTATATACGTAACCCAAGAAATAATATTGATCGTTTCCTTGAAGGGTTAAAACTATTTCTCTGTCGAGCCTTAGTCTCATAATCTTACTTGTCGTATGAAGATATTGTCTCATGTGTTATCAAGACAAAAAAGTAATTCTCCAAATCTTATTACAATAAAGTAATGCAAGAGAAGAATAGAACGGTGGAACAAGAGACAGATAAATGGAAAAAGGGAAAGAATTATTTTTTATTATGCGATAATTGTGGGAAGAATCACCCTGGTACTTGCCTAAAAGTAATGTGAGTTTGTCATAAATTTGGAGAAAAAGGTCACCAGACTCCTAATTGCAAGGGAAAGAAAGAGGCTATCAATGCTGAATGCTATAATTGTAGTGAAATGGGGAATTATGAAAATGAATGTCCTAAGCTTCAGGAAAACATACCCTAGAAAAGGCCAAGGGATCAAGGACAATCTTATGTTGTTACTATAGTTGAAGTAGAATAATTAATGTATTGGTTCTCTTGGACTCAACGATTATATTCTGGTTATAAGAATAATGTGATATATATAAGGATTGTACTGCATTACTTGTTTTTTTCATTAAGGTTTTAATATTATTAAGGTAATCATTTTTTTATGTGACAATAATAGAAACATTACTTTGTTTGAGGAATCTGATGATACAATTGATTTTTGAATTTAGATACCTTTTAGAGAAAGTGTGGACAGAGGTATTTTTGATAACTATAAAGGTTGGAATGGATTATGTGGAACTTTGTATAGTATTGTTTAAGGTTAAAACATTTATGAAGATTATTTTTGGAAATATTATAATACTATAGTTTTATGAATAGGACAACATGCAGGATGGCGGATAACCCATCGCATCGGACAATGTTGTAGGAATCGAACCCACAACAATGTGCGATAGACCTTTATTACCTACCACTAGCCTACAGGAAGTCCCTGGTTATTAAAAAATAGTATTCCTAATCTAAATGGTATGTGTTAACATTTGGAACCTTGTACGATTAGGATAAATATAATATTTTTGAGTTCTATTATATTTTTGAGTGAAAGATGGGTTTGTGGTAAAAATTTATTAAAGAATGAAAGTCTACAAGACAAGTATATATATTTCCTTTCATTCTTTGTAAATCTCCTAAATAAATTACTCAACTATATTTAAGGTAACATAAAACAAAAAAGTTGTCGGATAACTTTTCCAACTGGGTAATTAATGATCGTTTAACCAATCACAAGTTTGGGATTTTCTTGTAGTTAATTTTCTCCTAACCCTGTTTTCTACAACTCTCCATCAGACCATGATGGTTTTTTTCCTCCATATCCATATTTTCAAAGAAAAATTTTAAATTGCGAGGACACAATCTAT
Organism: Viscum album; assembly: GCA_963277665.1. Taxonomy (NCBI): domain Eukaryota; kingdom Viridiplantae; phylum Streptophyta; class Magnoliopsida; order Santalales; family Viscaceae; genus Viscum; species Viscum album. Next base: position 438,603,582 of record OY728161.1, read on the forward strand.
TGAAGGAGGGGATAATGTAACACCCCAAGATTCCACGATACGCTTCTCTTTCAATAATGCAATAGCTCGCATTGTACGCAAGATCGAGATTCTAACACACCGCGACCAATCAAAATAGCTGTTATGAATAGTAATACCCACTTTTTGAAATTATATAAATTTAATATTTCAAAATGGACTTCATTTTTGGTTTTGGAATGTCGAAATTATCCTAAGTTTATTTTTTTGTAATTTTCTGAGAACTTCCAATTTTCGATGAATAGTGAAAAATACATAAAAAAAACTTCATTAATCAAAATAATGTATTTTGATAAATTATAATTTTTAGTGGTTATAAAATATAATTAGAATATATTTTTTCCATTTTATCCAATGGTGGTCATTATAATTAATTTCACTTTGAAATTAGACATAAATAATTGTCAATCTTTTGATTGATATCGTTTCTTAAAAAGATGCTATTTGTTTTGACAACGTGAATTTATTATAAAATTAATTAATGCAACTTACTTTTTTAGAATTTTTTAAAATAGAAACCTTTTTTGAAATCATAATATAAATAATAGCTTAGGGTGAATTTTTGGTATTTTTATGAAAAACATCAATTTTTGATGAATAGTGAAACCACTAATTGGTAGTTTAAAAACTAATTTTTCATGTAAATGAAACATTAAATCTTTTATGAATTGATTTTCAAAAATCTTACAACATGGTTGTCCTTAGGTGGAAAAATGTGGTTCAATCAGATTAAAATAATTTTTTGGTGAATAGTAAATTTTATGTTTTATTATTCGCTATAAAAGGTAATTAGTGAAATTTAAGGTAAAAATGATATTATAAAAATATAAAAATATCTTGAAACTTATAATACACTTATTGGATGAGTCATGGCCGACCAATACATTCCATGTGTCAACCTGGGGACCCCATGGAGCCACTTGTGTAAGAAAATGACATTAATAACTTTTTATTTAATGTAAAAATAAATTGGTCACAAACATGTGTTGTTTTACTAAAACAATTATTACATGGGGTTATATAAGTTAACATTTCGACTATAAATATTATTCAGAATGATAAAAAGATTTTGTACATCATGGAAATTTTTTTTATAGTTTCTAGGCATTAATGAAATAAATTTATTTATGACACCACGATGATGCAGCGATTACCTCATTAATTAACAATTTAAATAAAATGAAATGATAATGTAGAATCTATGACTTAAACTTGTCAATAACCTATTGTATGAGTATATTTCGAACCCTTATCACCTTATCCTCGAAATATTTAATTTTGGGACCTTTGGAATACAAAAATCACTTCAGAATAATGTAACATCTCATGACTTTCCAAGAGTGCCCCTTATCTCCACTTATAAATGGCCCCCACCACTACCACCTTATTCACACCATCAAATCCATTTGGCTCGGCCAACCTCTACCCAAATACTCCCTCAACTTCACTCTCTTACTCCTAGTATCCTCACTTTGGGCATAAGTCTTCCCATGGAAGCCTTTGTCTCAAATCAAAAAGAGTTACCCGATTTTAATGTAATGTCTTCTCTTATGTTCTTCTGTTATATTTTTCTTCTCCAACCCCTTAAATTCTTTTTGTTCCTTTATTTTGTTACAACAACAGTATCTAAAATATACTAGGATTTTTTCATGAGATGTATTTTAATTACACTTACACATACCTTCTTCTAATGGTTATAGAACATATTGTTTCTGTGGGTGGCGAAATACTGCCTCACGAAACGATTATTGTTCAATATTCATTTAACACCCCTAATGGTGGACATTATGATGAAACTATTTCTATATATTATATATATTATGTTTATGTTTCCCTTATACTTCTGTATATCTCATTTATGGCATAACTTTATGATTTCCATTATGGGTAAACGTGATAATTTCATTTTAGGAAGTGCGGACAACCGCCCCCTCAAAGTGATTTGAATCATTAATTCCATATGTGGGATGTATAAAGGATGGAGTAAATGATATTATATATGATATTATAGTGGAATTATAATATATTTTTATCTCATTGTGAATTCATTCAATTAAATAGGAAATAGAAATGAAAGTATCCTTCATGCGTACGTACGACTTACCGTCTCCATGAACAGTGCATTTAATTTCTTACCTATAAATGTTATTTAATATTAAAAATGAATGTTTAAACATTATATATATGATATATATGATATCTAAATGATGAATATAAATCTGGATATAATGGATATTTTACCACATGAACAGCGTTTAATTATAAGATGTTTATTTTTGACTCAAGAACCAAAGATCGACAAAATGACCGTTATTAACTTAAATAATTATATAATGTTCATAACATGGTAATAAGTGATATAAAAAGAATAAAAAACACGAAAATGGTTCTTATGAAAATAGAAATTAACACTAGTTTATTATTAAGGATATTAAAGAGTGATAGAGTCAAGTCGGCCACGAGGTAAGGGAACTTCTTAACCCAATTTACATTCTTTGGGTTAATCTCATACATTCAAATTATGTCATGATATTATTATGCCATATATTGTATTTGTAATTTTTTTATTTGTACTTATAGTGAATACACATAATAGATCTATTTTATTTAAAAAATGATTTTTGTAATGGACTTCGTCTCAATCTCAATTCATTGAGGCATATTTTGTTTTATACTGAAATTTCTTTTATACGGTGTGTAAACCCCTTTGACTTTTAAATTTAATTAAAAGGAATCTTTTTATACGAATCTTTTTACTTAACGACAAAAAGGGAATGTTTTTATTATCGTATGTATGAGGTGGCAATGACTTCTCCACCGGTGTGACAATTATTTGAGTTTCAGCTTCCTCTACAAGCCATAAATTTTTTAAATGAAAAGTAAATACAATGTTTTAATTTTCTTTCATTTTTGTATTGATAATGGTTTTTAATGTGTTTTTATTATATCAATGTGTTGTATTGATATATTGTGATTGAAATGTTTAAATGTTATGTTTTTTATGGAGTTTTTATGTGATATTATTATGTTATGGTTTATGATATGTTTAAACCTATTGATATGAGGAATGCATTGGACTTAATAAGTTACGGGTGGAGCCCACTATAGCTCCTCAATGCATCGGTAGGTCTCATGATACAAACTAGTGTCTTGGAATGAGGCCTTGACAAAATCTTATTTGTAGTCTTGGCACGAGGCTTTGGCTACGTGGTTATGATAGTCAGGCATTATGCATTCCATCATTATGAAAGTGGTTATTGATATTGCATGTGATTATTCGACTAGTAGAATATCCATGTGAATAATAAAATGGAATTATTTAATTTTATTTTTGGCATATTATGCTGATATTCAAGTTTAAAATTCTTTTGTTTTAGTTATACATTGCCATAAATGATAATGTTTATTTATGAAAGCGTCTGCTATATTGTTATCCTTACTGAGCATCTGAGCTCACCCCTACCAATGTTTTAATTTTTCCAGGATGTGAAGAAGTGTATTATGAATGACCTACAGGGATAGTATGAGGGGATATGAAGACAAGATATAGTTGTAGTTTTGTTTTAAATTATGATGTAATGTAAGACTTATGAATGTATCTAGTCTTTCCAAGGCTACTAAACTAATCGGTCTTTCAAGACATGATCTTTTGTGATCATTCCAATGTTATGAAATAATGCACTAACTCTGGGTAACTGGGGTCCGGGAATTACAGTTGGTATCAGAGGTTGTTTAGTACTAACCTTGGAAGCTAGATTTAGATAAACTATGATTAGATAACATAGCCCAAAGATATATTTTGAGGATTAGTATAGAAGAACTTCCTAGAATTTTGGTATTGTAGAGACTTTGTGAGTTTTCCGAGCAATAAATCCATGTCTGGATACGAGTAGGTAGAGCAGGCTCTGGAACATATGTACCTAGGGGTAAATCCTGAAAACACTGCTTTAAGATAGACTCGAACTGGAACTGGTGCATGACAATGGGCCATGCTGCACTCTTGGCTATGACACAACAGGGGGATATGATTAGGATAATTCTAATTTTCATTAAAAATAATTATGAAGGTTTTAGGAATATATACTTCCTCAAAGAAAACATTTCTTTTTATGAATATGGATTATATCCATAAACTATTAAATTTATGTTAAGTGTTTTAGAAGTACGGAATTATGTATTTTTATTCATAAACTGATCTAGTTTATGCCATTGATTAAAAATGGCGCGTAGTGGAAGGAATGGAAACTATAACAATACACACACTCCATGTAGTGATTTCCCTCCTACTAAAGATAATTATAAAGGATCTTGTGATACAACTAGTGATGATCAGCCTATCACCATACTGGGGCAACTCACTCAGGTTATGAATAATAACCTTACTCGTATGGAGCACCCTGATCCGCAACGTGTATGATCAATGTTAGACATATTAATGATGCAAAAACTTCCAACATTAAATGGGGGTACAAATACATTAGTATCTGAGCAATGGATAAACTCCATAGAGAATATATTCCATGCCTTGGGGAGTAGCGAAAGGGAGAAGGTTGTCATGGTAGTTTACCGCCTCACTGGAGATGCGGATCAATGGTGGTCGATGATTCAAAACACAAATGAAGATGAAGAAGTATCAAGTATGGAATGGAGGGAGTTTAAAGAATTTTACTTTGAAAAATACTTCCACATGACCATCAAGTAGATATGGAAAGGCTATTTCTGAGTCTGAGGAAAAAGGAGGATGATAATGTTGCAATGTATGAGGATATATTTACACGGTTAGCGAGGCATGCTCCAAATTATATATGTATCCCAAGAAGTAATATTGATCGATTCATTGATGGGTTAAAACCGTTTCTCTGTCGAGCCTTAGTCTCACAATATTTCTCATCGTATGAAGATATTGTCTCATGATCTATCAAGAAAAAAAAAGAATTATCTAAATCTTATGACAATAAAGTAAAGAAAAAGAAGAAGATAACAGTGGACCAAGAGATAGATAAAGGGAAAAAGGGAAAGAAGGATTTTCCATTATGCGATAATTGTGGGAAGAATCACCCTAGTACTTGCCTAAAAGGAATATGAGTTTTTCATAAATGTGGAGAAAAAGGTCATCAGGCTCGTGATTGCAGTGGAAAGAAAGAGGCTATCAATGTTGAATGCTACAATTGTAGGGAAATGGGGCATTATGCAAATGAATGTCCTATGTGTCAGGAAAACATACCCTATAAAAGGACAAGGGATTAAGGACAATATTATGTTGTTACTATAGTTGAAGTGGAATAAGTAATGTATTGGTGCTTTTAGAGTCAAGGATTATATTCTGGTTATAAGAATAATGTCATATATGTGAGGATTGTAATGCAATACTTGTTGTTTTCATTAAGGTTTTAATATGATTAAGGTAATCATATTTTTGTATGTGACAATTAGAGAAATATTACTTTGTTTGAGGAATCTGATGACATAATTGATTTTGGAATTTAGAGACATTTTAGAGAAAGTCTGGACAAAGGTATTTTGGATAACTATAAAGGTTAGAATGGATTATGTTGAACTTTGGATAGTATTATTTAAGGTTAAAACTTTTATGGAGATTATTTTTGAATATTATAATACTATAGTTTTAGGAAAAGGACAACCTGCAGGTTGGGGGATAACCCGTCGCGTCAGACAAAGCTGTAGGAATCGAACCCACAACCATAGTGCGATAGTCCTTTATTACCTACCACTATCCTAAAGGAAGTCCTTGGTTATTACATAATAGTTTTCCTAATATAAATGGTATGTGTTAATATTTGTAACCTTTTACGATTAGGATAAATATAATATTTTTGAGTTCTGTTATCTTTTTGAGTGAATGATGGGTTTGTGGTAAAAAATTATTAAAGAATGATAGTATACATGTCAAGTATGTATATTTCCTTACATTCTTAGTAAATCTCCTAAATAAATTCCTCAAATGTATTTAGGGTAACTTAAAACAAAAAAGTTGTCGGTTAGCTTTTCCAACTGGGGAATCAATGATCATTTAACAAATCACAAGTGTGTGGTTTTCTTGTAGTTAACTTTTTCCTAACCCTGTTTTCTACAACTCCTTATCAGACCATGATGGTTTGTTTTTCCTCCATATCCATATTTTCATTGAATCCTAGTATGGGCTATCTCAGGTGACCTTTTTACTTCTCTTTATTTATTTTAATGTTATATTAATATTAACCGTATTTCCGATGTGGGTTTTCCACAAAGGTAGTTTCTATTTTCAACATTTTATTTTCAAAGAAAAATTTCAAATTGCGGGGATGCAATTTATTGTAGTATGGGATAATATAACACCACAATCTTCCACGATACGCTTCTCTTTCAATAATGCAATATCTTGCATTGTACGCAAGATCAAGATTCTAACACACTGAGACTAATCAAAATAACTGTTATGAATAGTAATACCCACTTTTTGAAATTATATAAATTTTATATTTCAAAATGGATTTCATTTTTGGATTCGGAATATCGAAATTATCCTAAGTTGAATTTTTTGTAATATTCTGAGAACTTCCAATTTTCAATGAATAATGAAAAATACATAAAAACAGCTTCTTTAATAAAAAAATTTTATAGTGATAAATTATAACATTTAGTGGTGTTAAAGTATAATTATAATATATTTTTACCATTTTATCTAATGGTGGTCATTAGAATTAATTTCACTTTGAAATTGGACATAAACAATTGTCAATCTTTTGATTGATATCGTTTCTTAAAAACATGCTATTTTTTTGACAATGGGAATTAATTATAAAACTAATTAATGAAACTTATATGTTTGGAATTTCATAAAATAAACACCATTTTTGAATCATAATATCAATTATAGCTTAGTGTGAATTTTTGGTATTTTTCTGAAAAACATCAATTTTTGATGAATAGTGAAACCACTAAGTGGTAGTATAAAAACTAATTTTTCGTGTAAATGAAACATTACCAATTCTGTGATTTTATTTTGAAAAGTCTGACAAAATGGTTTTCATTAGGAATAAAAATGTGGTTTAGTGGGATTAAAAAAATTTTTTGGTGAATAGTAACTTTTAAGTTTTATTTATCGCTATTAAAGGTAATTATTGAAATTTAAGGTAAAAATTATATTTTAAAAATATAAAAATAACTTCAAACTCGTCATACACTTATTGGATTAGTAATGGCCGACCAATACAATCCATGGGTCAACTTGGGGATCCCATGGAGCCACTTGGGCAAGAAAATTACATTAATAACTATTTATTTAAAGTAAAAATAATATTCTCACAAACATGTGTTGATTTTCTAATACAATTATTACATGGAGTTATATAAGTTAACATTTTGACTATAAATATTATTTGGAATTCTAAAAAGATTTCGTAACATCATGGTAATTTATTTTTAATTTTTAGTCATTAAAAAAATAAATTTATTTATGACACCATGATGATGCGGCAATTACTTCAATAATTAATGATTTAAATAAAATAAAAAAATAATGTAAAATCTAAGACATACACTTGTCAAAAACCTAATATATGAGTAAATTTAGAACCCTTATCACCTTATCCTAGAAATTTTTAATATTGGGACCTTTGGAATCCGAAAAGCACTTCAAAATAATGTAACATTTCATGACTTTCCAAGAGTGCCCCTCATCTCCTCTTATAAATGGCCCCCACCACTACCACCTTATTCACACCATCAAAACCATGTGTCTCGGCCAACCTCTACCCAAATACTCTTTCAACTTCACTCTCTTACTCCTAGTAGCCTCACATTGGGCATAATCCTCCCAAGGAAGCCTTTGTCTCAAATCAAAAAGAGTTACCTGATTTTAATGTAATGTCTTCTCTTATGTTCTTTTGTTTTATTTGGCTTCTCCAACCCCTTAAACTCTTTTTATTACTTTAATTTGAAAAAAAACCCATTATCTAAAATATACAAGGATTTTTTCATGAGAATTATTCTATTTACACTTACACATACCTTCTTCTAATGGTTAAAGAACATACTGTTTCTATGGGTGGCGAAATACTATCTCACGAAATGATGATTGTTCAATATTCTTTTAACACCACTATTGGTGGCCATTATGATGAAACTATTTCTATATATGATATATATTATTTTTATGTTTTCCTTATTCATCTGTATATCTCATTCATGGCATAACTTTATGATTTCCATTATGGTTAAACGTGATAATTTCATTTTATGAAGTGCGGACTACCGCCCCCTCAAAGTGATTTGAATCATTAATTCTATATGTGGGACGTATAAAGGGTGGATTAAATGATATTATATATGATATTATACTGGAATTATAATAAACTTTAATATCATTGTGATTTCATTCCATTAAATACGAAATAGAAATGAAAGTAGCCTTCATGCGTACGTACGACTTACCGTCTCCATGAACGGTGCATTTCATTTCTTACCTCTAAATGTTATGTAATATTATAAATGAATGTTTATACTGGATATATATGATATATATGATATATACATCATGAATATAATTCTGGATATAATGGATATTTTACCACATGAACAACGTGTAATTATAAAAAGTTTCTTTTTGACTCAAGTACCAAAGATCGACAAAATGACTGTTATTAACTGAAATAATTACATAATGTTCATAAGATGGTAATAAGTGATATAAAAGGAATAGTGAACATGGAAAAGGTTCTTTAGAAAATATAAATTAACTCTAGTTTATTATTCTTCTGATTAATGAATGATTGAGTCAAGTCAGATACAAGGTAAGGGAACTTCTTAACCCAATTTCCATTATTTGGGTTAATCTCCTTATTTCACATTATGTCATGATATTATTATGTCATATCTTGTATTTGTACTTTTTTTATGTGTAATTATTGTGAATACACATAATAGATCTATTTTATTTAAAAAATGATCTTTTTAATGGACTTCATCTCAATCTCCATTCTTTGAGGCATATTTTGTTTTATACTGAAATTTCTTTTATACGGTGTATAAGACCCTTTGACTTTTACATTTATTCAAAAGGAATATTTTTATACGAATCGTTTTACTAAACGACATAAAGGGAATGTTTTTCTTGTCGTACGTATGTGGCGACAATGACTTATCCGCCGCTGTGACCATTATTTGAGTTTCGGCATCCTCTACAAGCCATATATTTTTTTAAATGAAAAGTAAATAAAATGTTTTAATTTTCATTAATTTTGGTATTGAAAATGGTTTTGAAATTGTTTTTATTATATCAATGTGTTGTATTGATATCTTGTGATTGAAATGTGGAAATGTTATGTTTTCTTTATGCATGTTTTATGTGATACGATTATGTTATGGTTCATGATATGTTTAAACCTGTTCATATGAAGAATGAATTGGACTTAATAAGTGATGGGTGGAGACTGCTATAACTCCTCGATGCATCGGTAGGTCTCATGAGACAAACTATTCTCTTGGCACGAGGCCTTGACAACATCTTATTTGTATTCTTGGCATGAGGCCTTGGCTACGTGGTTATGATAGTCTGGCATTATGCATTCCATCATTATGAAAGTGTTTATTGATATTTCATTTGATTATTAGACTAGAAGAATATACATGTGAATAAGAAAATGGAATTATTTCATTTTATTTTTGTCATATTATGCTGAATTTAAAGTTTAAAAAGCTTTTTTTTAGTTGTACATTGCCTTAAATGTTAATGTTTATTTATAAAATCTTCTGCTATATTGTTATCCTTACTGAGCATCTGAGCTCACCCCTTCCAATGTTTTAATTTTTCCCGGATGTAAAGAAGTATATTATGAATGACCTGTAGGGATAGAATGAGGGGATATGAAGACAAGATGTTGTTGTAGTTTTGTTTTACTTTATTATGTAATGTACGACTTCTGAATGTATCTAGTCATTCAAAGGCTACAAAACTAATCGGTCTTTCGAGAATTGATCTTTTATGATCATTCCAATGTTATTCAATAATGAACCGAATTTGGGTAACTGGGGTCGGGGCATTATTGTTGGTATCAGAGGTAGTTTATTACTAACCTTGGAAGCTAGATTTTGATAAACTCTGATTAGAGCACATAGCCCAAAGATAGATTTTAAGGATTAACATAGAAAAACATCCTAGAATTTTTCTATTGTAGAGATTTTGTGAGTAACCGAGCAATACATCCATGTCTGGATAAGAGTACATAGAGGTGGCTCTGGCATAGATGTACCTAGGGGTAAAACCTGAAAACACCACATTGAGCGAGACTCGAACTGAAACTGGTGCACAACAACGGGCCTCACTGCTCTCTTGGATAGAACACTCCTGGGGGATATGATTAGGATAATTCTTATTGTATTTAAAAATCATTATGAAGGGTTTATGAGTATATACTTTCTCAAAGAAAACATTTCTTTTTATGAATATGTATTATATCCATAAACTATTCAATTTATGTTATGTGTTTTACAAGTACGAAATTATCTATTTTTATCCATAAACTAATCTAGTTTATGCCATTGTTTAGAAATGGAACCTAGTGGAAAGAATGGAAACTATATTAATGCACGCACTCCATGTAGGGATTTCCCTCCTACTCAAGATAATTATAATGGAGCTGGTGATACAACTGGTGCTGATCAGCTTATCACCATACTGGGGAAACTCACTCAGGTTATGAATAATAACCTTACTCGTATGGAGCACCCTGATCTACAACGTGGAGGATCAATGTTAGACAGCTTCATGATGCAACAACCGCCAATAGTAAATGGGGGTACAAATCCATTAGTATGTGAGAAATGGATAAACTCCATAGAGAAAATATTTCATGCCATGGGGAGTAGTGGATGGGAAAGGTTGTCATGGCAGTTTACCGCCTCACTGGAGATTCCAATCAATGGTGGACGCTGATTAAAAACACAAAGGAAGATGAATAAGTATCAAGTATGGAATGGAGGGAGTTTAATGAAATTTTCTTAGAAAAATACTTTCAACATGACCATCGAGCAGATATGGAAAGGAAATTTCTATGTCTGAGGCAAAAGGAGGATGAGAATGTCGCAATGTATGAGGCTATCTTTACACGTTTAGCGAGGCATGCTCTAGATTATATACATAACCCAAGAAGTAATATTGATCATTTCGTTGATGGGTTAAAACCGTTTCTCTGTCGAGCCTTAGTCTGACAAACTTTCTCGTCATCTGAAGACATTGTCTCATGTGCTATCAAAACAAAAAATGAATTCCCTAAATCTTCTGACAATAATGTAATGAAATAGAAGAAGAGAACAGTGGAACAAGAGACAGATAAAGGGAAAAAAGGAAAGAAGGATTTTCCATTATGCGATAATTGTGGGATGAATCACCCTTGTACTTTCCTAAAAGGAATGCGAGTTTTTCGTAAATGTGGAGAAAAAGGTCACCAGGCTCGTGATCGCAAGGGAAAGAAAGAGGCTATCAATGTTGAAGGCTAAAATTGTAGGGAAATGGGGTATTATGAAAATGAATGTCCTAAGAGTCGGGAAAACATACCCTAGAAAAGGCCAAGGTATCAAGGATAATATTATGATGTTACTATAGTTGAAGTGGAATAATTAATGTATTGGTGCTTTTGGACTCAAGGATTATATTCTGGTTATAAGAATAATGTTATATATATAAGGATTGTACTACAGTAAATTCTGTTTTCATTAAGGTTTTAATATGATCATGGTAATCATATTTTGGTATGTGACAATAATAGAAACATTACTTTGTTTGAGAAATCTGTTGATAGAATTGATTTTGGAATTTAGGGACCTTTTAGAGAAAGTCTGGACATAGGTATTTTGGATAACTATAAAGGTTGGAATGGATTATGTTGAACTTTGGATAGTATTGTTTAAGGTTAAAACATTTATGAAGACTATTTTTGGAATATTATAATACTATAATTTTAGGAAAAGGACAACCTGCAGGTTGGGGGATAACCCATCGCGTCAGACAAATGTGTAGGAATCGAACCCACAACCATAGTGCGACATGCCTTTATTATCTACCACTATACTACAGGATTTCCCTGGATATTTCAAAATAGTTTTTCTAATCTAAATGGTATGTGTTAATATTTGTAACCTTGTACGATTAGGATAAATGTAATATTTTTGAGTTTTATTATATTTTTGAGTGAAATATGGGTTTGTGGTAAAAATTTATTAAAGAATGAAAGTCTACATGACAAGTCTGTATATTTCCTTACATTCTTAGTAAATCTCCTAAATAAATTCCTAAAATATATTTAAGGTACCTTAATACAAAAACGTTGTAGGTTAACATTTCCAATTGTGGAAATCAATGATCGTTTAACCAATCACAAGTTTGTGATTTTCTAGTAGTTAACTTTCTCCTAACCCTATTTTCTACAACTCTCCATCAGACGTTGATGGTTTGTTTTTCCTCCATATCCATATTTTTATAGAGTCCTAGTATGGGCTATCTCGGGTGACCTTTGTACTTCTCTTTGTTTATTTTAATTTTATATTAATATTAACCTTATTTCTGATGTGGATTTTCCACTACGGTATTTTTTATTTTCAACCTTTTATTTTCAATGAAAAATATCAAATTTATATGATTCAATTTACTAAATGAGGGGTTTAGTTAACACCCCAAGAATCCACGATACGCTTCTCTTCCAATAATGCAATAGCTTGCATTGTACACAAGATCAAGATTCTAACACACCTCGACCAATAAAAATAGCTGTTATGAATAGTAATACCCACTTTTTAAAATTATATAAATTTTATATTTCAAAATGGACTTCATTTTCTTATTTCTAATATCGAAATTATCCAATGTTGAATTTTTTGTAATTTTCTGAGAACTTCAAATTTGTTATGAAAAGTGAAAAATACTTAAAAACAATTTTTTTAATCAAAATAGTGTACTATGATAAATAATAATATTTAGTTGTTTTAAAGTATAATTATAATATATTTTTACCATTTTATCCAATGGGGGTCATTAGAATTAATTTTACTTTGAAATTGGACAGAAATAATTGTCAATCTTTTGATTGGTATTGTTTCTTAAAAACACGCTATTTGTTTTGACAACGGGAATTAATTATAAAATTAATTAATGAAACTTATATGTTTGGAATTTTTTAAAATAGACACCATTTTTGAATTTATAATATCAATTATAGCTTAGGGTGATTTTTTGGTATTTTTCTGAAAAACATCAATTTTTGATGAATAGTGAAACCACTAAGTGGTAGTTTAAAAACAAATTTTTCATGTAAATGAAACATTACCACTTCTGTGATTTGATTTTAAAAAATCTGAAAACATGGTTGTAATTAGTAAAAAAATTTGGTTCAATGGGATTAAAATAATTTTTTGGTGAATAGTAACTTTTATGTTTTATTAATCGCGATTAAATGTAATTAGTGAAAATTAAAGTAAGAATGATATTATAAAAATACAAAAATATTCTGAAACTTTTCATACACTTATTTTATGAGTCATTTCCGACCAATACAATCCATGGGTGAACTTGGGGACCACATGGAGCAACTTTGGTAAGAAAATTACATTAACAAATTATTATTTAAAGTAAAAATAAAATTGTCACAAACATTTGTTGTTTAACTAAAACAATTATTAAATGGGGTTATATAAGTTAAATTTTCGACTTTTAATTTTTATTGGAATGCTAATGAGATTTCATACATCGTGGTAATTTTTTTATAATTTTTATTCATTAAAAAAATAAATTTATTTATGACACCATGATGATGGAGCGATTAACTCATTAATTAACGATTTAAATAAAATGAAAAGATAATGTAAAATCTAAAAGTTACACTTCTAAAAAACCTATTGGATGATTATATTATGGACCATTATCACTTTATCATAGAAATATATAATTAGGGGACCTTTGAAATCCGAAAATCACTTCAAAATAATGTAACATTTCACGACTTTCCAAAAGTGCCCCTCCTCTCCTCTTATTAATGGACCACACCTATACCACCTTATTAACACCATAATAGCCATTTATCTCGGACAACCACTACCCAAATACTCTCTCAACTTCATTATCTTACTCCTAGATGCCTCACTTTGGGCAGAAGTCTTCCCAAGGAAGCCTTTGTCTCAAATCAAAAAGAGTTACCCGATTTTAAGGTAATGACTTCTCTTATGTTCTTTTGTTTTATATTGCTTCTCCAACCCATTAAACTCTATTTATCCTTTACTTTTTAACAAAAACAATATCTAAAATATACTAGGATTTTTTCATGAGAATTATTTTATTTACACTTACACATTCCTTCGTCTAATTGTTAAAGAACATATTGTTTCTGTGGGTGGCGAAATATTGCCTCACGAAATGATGATTCCTCAATATTCTTTTAACACCTCTAATTGTGGCCATTGTGATGAAACTATTTTTATATATGATATATATTATGTTTATGTTTTCATTATGATTCTGTATATCTCATTTATTGCATACTGTTATGATTTCCATTATGTGTAAACGTGAAAATTTCATTTTAGGAAGTGTGGACTACTGCCCCCTCAAAGTGATTTGAATCGTTAAGGCCATATGTGGGATGTATAAAGGTTGGAGTAAATGATAGTATATATTATTTTATACTGGAATTATAATATACCTTTATATCACTGTGATTTCATTCCATTAAATACGAAATAGAAATGGAAGTAGCGTTCATGCGTACGTACGACTTACCGTCTCCATGAACGGTGCATTTCATTTCATACCTCTAAATGTTATGTAATATTATAAATGAATGAATATAGTGGATATATATGATATATATGATATATACATCATGAATATAATTCTGCATATAATGGATATTTTACCACATGAACAACGTGTAATTATAAGAAGTTTATTTTTGACTCAAGTACCAATGATCGTCAAAATGACCGTTATTAACTTAAATAATTACATAATATTCATAACATGGGAATAAGTGATATAAAAGGAATAATAAACATGCAAAAGGTTTTTATGTAAATAGACATTAACTCAACTTTATTATACAGGAGATTAAATAATGATCGAGTCAAGTCGGACACGAGGTAAGGGAACTTCTTAACCCAATTTCCATTCATTGGGTTAATCTCCTACTTTCAAAATATTTCAAGATATTATTATGTCATATCTAGTATTTGTACTTTTTTATATGTAAATATAGTGAATACATATAATAGATCTATTTTATTTAAAAAATGATCTTTGTATGGGACTTCGTCTCAATATCCATTCATTGAGGCATATTTTCTTTTATACTCATATTTCTTTTAAATGTTGTATAAACCCCTTAGACTTTTGCAATTATTAAAAAGGAATATTTTTATATGAATCATTTTACTAAATGAAAAAAAGGGAATGTTTTTCTTGTCGTACGTATGTGGCGACAATGACTTCTCCGCCGTCGTGACCATTATTTGAGTTTCGACTTCCTCTACAATCCATAAATTTTTTTAAATGAAAAGTAAATACAAAGATTTAATTTTCATTCATTTTGGTATTGAAAATGGTTTTGAAAGTGTTTTTATTATATCAATGTGTTTTATTGATATCTTGTGATTGAAATGTGGAAATGTTATGTTTCCTTTATGCATGTTTTATGTGATACTATTATGTTATGAATTAGGATATGTTTAAACCTATTCATATGACGAATGCATTAGACTTAATAAGTGACGAGTGGAGCCCACTATAGCTCATCGATGCATTGGAAGGTATCATGAGACAAAATAGTGTCTTGGCACGAGGCCTTGACAAAATCTTATTTGAAGTCTTGGCACGAGGCCTTGGCTACGTTGTAAGGATAGTCTGGCATTATGCATTCCATCATTATGAAAGTGGCTACTGATATTGCATATTATTATTGGACTAATAGAATATACATGTGAATTAGTAAATGGAATTATTTCATTTTATTTTTACAATATAATGCTGAATTTCATGTTTAGAAGGCTTTTTATTTAGTTATACATTGCCTTAAATGTTAATGTTTATTTATGAAAGCTTCAGATTTATTGTTATCCTTTCTGAGCATCTGAGCTCACCCCTTCCAAAGTTTTAATTTTTCCAGGATGTGAAGAAGTATATTATGAATGGCCTGTAGGGATAGTATGAGGGGATATGAAGACAATATGTGTTGTAGTTTTTCTTTACTTTATGATGTAATTTAAGACTTATGAATGCATATAGAGTTTACAAGGCTACTAAAATAATCGATCTTTCGTGAATTGATCGTTTGTGATCATGCCAATGTTACACAATAATGCACCGACTCTGGGTAACTGGGGTCGGGGCGTTAGAGTTGGTATCAGAGGCAGATTAGTACTAACCTTGAAGCTAGATTTTGATAATCTATGATTAGAGCACATAGCCCAAAGATAGATTTTGAGGATTGGTATAGAAGAACGTCCTAGAATTTTTTTATTATAGAGATTTTGTGTGTTTTCTGAGCAATAAATCCATGTCTGGATACGAGAAGGTAAAGGCGGATCTAGCACTGATTTACCTAGGGGTAAAACCCAAAAACACCGCTTTGAGCTCGACTCAAACGTGAACTGGTGCACGACAACGGGCCTTGCTGCAGTTTGGGTTACGACACTCCCAGGGGCTATGCATAGGATAATTTCCAAATTATTTACAAATCATTATGAAGGGTTTATGAGTATATACTTCCTCAAAGAAAAAATTTATTTTTATGAATATGGATTATATCCATAAAATATTTAATTTATGTTAAGTGTTTTAAAATTATGGAATTATGTATTTTTATTCATAAACTGATCTAGTTTATGCCATTGTTTAGAAATGGTGCATAGTGGAAGGAATGAAAACTGTATCAATGCACGCACTCCATGTAGGGATTGCCTCCTACTCAAGATAATTATAATGGAGCTGGTGATACAACTGGTGCTGATCAGCTTATCACCATACTGGGGAAACTCACTCAGGTTATGAATAATAAACTTACTCGTATGGAGTAGCCTGATCCGCAACGTGGAGGATCAATGTTAGACATCTTCATGAGGAAACAACTGCCAACATTTAATGGTGTTACAAATCCATTAGTATTTGAGAAATGGATAATCTCCTTAGAGAAAATATTCCACACCTTGGGGAGTAGCGAATGGGAGAAGGTTTTCATTGTAGTTTACCGCCTCACTGGAGATGCTGATCAATGGTGGTCACTGATTCAAAACACAAAGTAAGATGAAGAAGTATCAAGTATGGAATTTGGGGAGTTTAAAGATATTTTCTTAGTAAAATACTTTCCACTTGACCATCGAACAGATATGGAAAGGAAATTTCTGAGTCGGAGGGAAAATAAGTATGAGAATGTCACAAATTATGAGGCTAACTTTACACGGTTAGCGAGGCATGCTCCAGAATATATACGTAACCCAAGAAGTAAGATTGATCATTTATTTGATGGGATAAAACCATTTCTCCATCGATCCTTAGTCTCATAATCTTTCTCGTCTTATAAAGATATTGTCTCATGTGCTATCAATACAGAAAATAAATTCTCTAAATCTTATGACAATAATGTAAAGAAATAGAAGGAGAGAACAGTGGAACAAGAGACAAATAAAGGGTAAAAATGGAAGAAGGATTTTCCATTATGCGATAAATGTTGGAAGAATCACCTTGGTACTTTTCTAAAAAGAATGGGAGTTTTTTATAAATGTTGTGAAAAAGGTCACCAGGCTCGTGATTTCAAGGGAAAGAAAGAGGCTATCAATGTTGAATGCTACAATTGTAGGGAAATGGGGCATTACGAAAATGAATGTCCTAATCGTCAGGAAAACATACCCCAGAAAATTCCAAGGGATCAAGGACAATCTAATGTTGTTACTACAGTTGAAGATCAATAAATAATGTATTGGTGCTTTTGGACTCAAGGATTATATTCTGGTTATAAGAATAATGTGATATATATAAGGATTGTATTGCAGTACTTATTGTTTTCATTAAGGTTTTAATATGATTAAGTTAATCATATTTTTTTATGTGACAATAAGAGAAATTGTACTTTTTTTAAGGAATCTGGCGATACAATTGATTTTGGAATTTAGAGACCTTTTAGAGAAAGTCTGGACAAAGGTACTTTGGAAAACTATAAAGGTTGGAATGGATTAAGTTGAACTTTGGAGAGTATTGTTTAAGGTTAAAACATCTATGAAGATTGTTTTCGGAATATTATAATACTATAGTTTTAGGAAAAGGACAACATGCAAGTTGGGGTATAACCCGTCGCGTCGGACAAAGATGTAGGAATTGAACCCACAACCATAGTGAGACAGGCCTTTATTACCTACCAGTAGCCTACAGGAAGTCCTTGGATATTATAAAATAGTTTTCCTAATATATGGGGTATGTGTTAATATTTGGAACCCTGTACGATTAGGATAAATATAATATTTTTGAGTTCTATTATCTTTTTCAGTGAAAGATGGGTTTTTGGTAAAAAATTATTAGAGAATGAAAGTCTACATGACAAGTATGTATATTTCCTTACGTTCTTAGTAAATCTCCTAAATAAATTCTTAAACTGTATTAAAGGTAACATAAAAACAAAAACTTTGTTGGTTAACATTTCTAATTGGGGAATCAATGATCATTTAACCAATCACAATTTTGTGATTTTCATGTAGTTAGATTTCTCCTAACACTTTTTCCTACAACTCTCATTCAGAACATGATGGTTTTTTCCCTCCATATCCGTATTTTCATAGAATCCTAGTATGGGATATCTTGGGTGACCTTTTTACTTCTCTTTCATTCTTTTAATGTTATATTAATATTAACCCTATTTCTGATGTGGGTTTTCTACAAAGGTATTTTCTACTTTCAACATTTTAATTTCACAGAAAAAGATTCAAATTGCGAGGACACAATTTATTGAAGGAGGGGAGAATGTAACACCCTAAGATTCCATGATACGCTTCTCATTCAATAATGCATTAACTTTCATTGTACGCAAGTTCGAGATTCTAACGCACCGCGACCAATAAAAATAGATGTTATGAATAGTAATACCAACTTTTTGAAATTATATTAATTTTATATTTCAAAATGGACTTCATTTTTGGATTCGAATAATCTAAATTATCCTAAGTTGAATTTTTGGTTATTTTCTGAGAACTTCCAATTTTCGATAAATAATGAAAATACATAAAAACAACGTTTTTAGTCAAAATAATTTATTGTGATAAATTATAATATTGAGTGGTTTTAAAGTATAATTAGTATATATTTTTACCATTTTATCCAATGGTGGTCATTAGAATTAATTTCACTTTTAAATTCGACATAAACAATTATCAATCTTTTGATTGATATTGCTTCTTAAAAACACGCTATTTGTTTTGACAACGGAATTAATTATAAAATTAATTAATTCAAATTATATGTTTGTAATTTTTTAAAATAGACACCATGTTTGAATTCATAATATCATTTATAGATTATGGTGAATTTTCGGTATTTTTCTGAAAAACATCAATTTTTGATGAATAGTGAAACCACTAAGTGGTAGTTTAAAAACTAATTTTTCAGGTAAATGAAACATTACCACTTCTGTGATTTGATTTTCTAAAATCTGACAACATGGTCTTCAATATGAAGAATACTTCCGTTCAATGGGATTAAAATAATTTTTTGGTGAATAGTATCTTTGAAGTTTTATTAATCGTGATTAAAGGTAATTAGTGAAATTTAATGTAAAAATGATATTATAAAAATTTAAAAATATCTTGAAACTTGTCGTACACATATTGGATGAGTCATGGCCGACCAACACCATCCATGGGTCAACTTGGGGACCCCATGGAGCCAATTGGGTATGAAAATGACATTAATAACTTTTTATTTAAAGTAAAAATAAAATTGTCACAAACATGTGTTGTTTTACTAAAACAATTATTACATGGGGTTATATAAGTTAACATTTCGAAAATAGATATTCATTGGAAATCTAAAAATATTTCCTACTTCATGGTAATTTTTTTATAATTATTAGGCATTAAAAAAATAAATTTATTTATGACACCATGATGATGCACCGATTTCCTCATTAATTAATGATTTATATAAAAAGAAAAGATTTTGTCAAATCTAAGACTTACACTTGTCAAAAACTTATTGGATGAGTCGATTTAGATCCCTTATCACATTATCCTAGATATACATAATTTTGTGATCTTTGAAATCCGAAAATCACTTCCAATAATGTAATATTTTAGGACTTTCCAAGAGTGCCCCTCCTCTCCTCTTATAAATGGCCCCCACCTCTACCACCTTATTTACAACATCAAAGCCATTTTTCTCGGCCAACTTCTGCCCAAATACTCTCTAAAATTCACTCTATTACTCCTAGAAGCCTCACTTTGGTCAGAATTCTTCCCAAGGAAGCCTTTGTCTCAAATCAAAAAGAGTTACCCGATTTTAAGGTAATGTCTTCTCTTATGTTCTTTTGTTTTATTTTTCTTCTCCAACCCCTTAAACTATTTTTATTACTTTATTTTGTAACAAAAACAGAATCTATAATATAATAGTATTTTTTTCATGAGAAGTATTTTATTTACACTTACAGATACCTTCGTCTAATGGTAAAAGAACATACTGTTTCTATGGGTGGCGAAATACTGCCTCACGAAACGATGATCGTTCAATATTATTTTAACACTTCTAATGGTGTACATTATGATGACCCTATTTATATATATGATATATATTATGTTTATGTTTTCCTTATGCTTCTTTATATCTCATTTATGGCATACCTTTATGATTTCCATTATGGGTAAATGCAATTATTTCATTTTTGAAAGTGCGGACAACCGCCCCCTCAATGTGATTTGAATCGTTAATGCCATATCTGGAATGTATAAAGGGTGGAGTAAATGATATTATATATGATATTATACTGAAATTATAATATAACATTATATCATTGTGATTTCATTCCATTAAATATGAAATAGAAATTAACGTAGTGTTCATTCATACGTATGACTTACCGTCTCCATGAACGGTGCAATTCATTTCTTACCTCTAAATGTTATGTAATATTATAAATGAATGTATATACTAGATATATATTATATATATGATATCTACATCATGAATATAATTCTGGATATAATGGATATTTTATCACATGAACAATATGTAATTATAAGATGTTTATTTTTGACTCAAGTACCAAAGATCGTCAAAATTACCGGTATTAACTTAAATAATTACATAATGTTAATAACATGGTAATAAGTTATATAAAAGGAATAATGAACATGAAAATGGTTCTTAAGAAAATATAAATTAACTATAGTTTATTATTCAAGAGATTATAGAACGATCAAGTCAAGTCGGACACGAGGTAAGGGAACTTCTTAACCCAATTTCAATTCATTGGGTTAATCTTCTACATTAAAATTATGTCATGATATTATTATGTCATATCTTGTATTTGTAGTTTTGTATGTGTAAATATAGTTAATACAAATAATAGATCTATTTTATTTAAATAATGATCTTTGTAAGGGACTTCATCTCAATCTCCATTCATTGAGGCATATTTTTTTTATAATCAAATTTATATTATACGGTGTATAAACCCCTTTGACTTTAACATCTATTCAAAAAGAATCTATTTATATGAAGAGTTTTACTAAATGACAAAAGGGGAATGTTTTTCTTGTCGTACGTATGTGGCGACAATGACTTCTCCACCGCCATGACCATTATTTGAGTTTTGGCTTCCTCTACAAGGAATTACTTTTTTTTAAATGAAAAGTAAATACAATGTTTTAATTTTCTTTCATTTTGATATTGAAAATTGTTTTGAAAGTGTTTTTATTATATCAATGTGTTGTATTGATATCTTGTGATTGAAATGTGGAAATGTTATGATTCTTTTATGAATGTTTTATGTGATACGATTATTTAATAGTTTATGATATGTTTAAACCTATTCATATGAGGAATGCATTGGACTTAATAAGTGACAGGTGGAGCCCGCTATATCTCCTCGATGCATCGGTATGTCTCATTAGACAAACTAGTGTCTTGGAATGAGGCCTTGACAAAATCTTAATTGTAGTCTTGGCATGAGGCCTTGGCTACATGGTTATGATAGTCTGGCATTATGCATTTCATCATTATGAAAGTGGTTATTGATATTGCATGTGATAATTCGACTAGTAGAATATCCATGTGAATAAGTAAATGGAATTATTTCATTTTATTTTTCCCATATTATGCTGAAGATCATGTTTAAAAGGCATTTGTTTATGTTATACATTGCCTTAAATTTTAATGTTTATTTATGAAACCTTTCACTATATTGTTATCCTTACTGAGCATATGAGCTCACCTCTTCCTATATTTTAATTTTTACAGGATGTGAAGAATAATATTATGAATGAACTGTAGGGATTGTATGAGGGGATATGAAGACAAGATGTTGTTGTAGTATTGTTTTACTTTATGATGTAATGTATGACTTATGAATGTATCTACTGTTTCCAAGGCTACTAAACTAATCGGTCTTTCGAGACTTGATCTTCTATGATCATGCCAATGTTATGCAATAATCCTCCGAATCTGGGAAACTGTTGTCGGGGAGTTACACACCATGTCATTCTTCTTCTTCTTCTTCCAACTCTTTTACTTCTTAAAACAAATTTCTTTAGATTTTTCTGGAGTGAATAATATGTTCCCTAGAGTCAAAGGTAAAGTCTCTATCAAGAATGATTGTGTAAAGAGAAGGTTCTCAGATGCTACATCAGCAGTCATTAGCAAATATTTTAGTATCTCAACCTCATAGATTTTTTTTCTTAAGCTTCTTCTCTTTGGATTGCTTTTAAAGAAAATCTGTTGTTGTCTCTTTCAAGGTCTTCTCCTCACCGGGATCCAAACCGAACAATGGCTCCCTTACTTTTCTATTCTTCTTATCCTAAATCCATTTTTTCTAAAATCTCATTGGGATAAGATTTCAGCTTCTTGGGTTTAGGTGATATGGATTGGACTTCCCAAGATTTAGAAGTTTTGTCTTCTTCGTCGACTTCCTTCAGTTTCCTCTTCTTTCCAGCCTTCTTGGTCAGTTCACCAACTTCTGCATTATTCCGAACAACTTATGCCTCTTCCACTGGTACATCATAAAACTCTCCGAAATTTTTAGAAAAACCAAAATTCACCCATTTCAAAGTGTCATCACTAACTAACATAACTTTTCAAATCCTCGGTTTAGATCTAGAAGGAATCTTGAAGAACTCAAGACACCAAACAATAAACTATGAGAGTAGGGAAGGATACATGATTATTTGTGCTCTCAAATTACCATTCTTGATATTCTCTATCGTAAAGAGAATATTCTCTTTCAGATTTATCGTCCTTAGATTTACCAAAAAATCGAAGATATACATATCACATTTCTTCAGAGTGTCCTTTTCAAACATTCTCGATATAAAAATCCCTAAACCCAAAACACCAGGATCTGATTGTTGCTAGAAAAGTGCGAAATATTTGAGGCATTGACATTATTATGTCCAAGAAACAACATAGCCTTTACCTCTAAAAAATTCCCTGAAACATATGGAAGCTTGTGGGAATAGAACTCGACTTCCCATTCACAAGACAACGCTACCAAGCTAGAAACCTTGGTGTATGAATGGGAATAATTTTTTCCATTACTCTTGAATGAAAAATTATCTCTGCCTTCTTCCGTAAAGAAACAAACTGACTCATAAAACTCTTTGAGTAGATCCAGATACACAACATCCTAAGCTCCTAGAAAAGATATGGATACACTCTCCCATCCATTCAACATGATATTCATTGAAATTATAGAATCATACTTACTGAAAATGGTCGGATGTACCAACCTCTCCCCGTATAGATGCCACTCCACAATTGGCTTTACATTAGACGTTTCATGAGAAGGAGCTTCACCAGAAATTTTGACTTGAGTAGTTCTGAAATGTTTGGAATTGGCTTTTGAACTGAGGGATAGCATCGACACGAAAAATCATGAAAACTGATGCGGGACTACCATTAGGGGTGACCTTTTATAGGTGTTTAAGCGATGGTTGAACTTCACATATCAATCAAATGGCTGAGAAACCTTCTATTCAGATCTATCAGTTGATATGTTAAACACAAGGAATTCTTTATAGGATCAAATCTTTTGAGTTTTTTAAAGGAAAACATTAGGATTTAAGGAAACCTGAATCTGAGAAATATAAAAAAATGAAAGAAAAGACCAGAAAGTAAATACTGACAACGAAATAATAGGAAAGAAAATCATACCATTCGGATTGGAAAGGAATATTATTCATAATAAGTGATATTCTTCTTGAAGAACATTATATTAAAACAAATTTAACTAAGAGATACTCATTATGAAAAATCTACGAATGAAAATTTTACTGCAAAAATTTTTGAGTATAAAAATTCTATTATGAAAATTTTAGATACGAAAATTACTATTACAATAATTTTGAGTACGAAAATTTCCATTAAGAAAAATTATGAAAATATGACTATGAAAAATTTTCATTATGAAATTTTTGTTGAAAGTCTGATTACGAAAAATTTTCATTACGAAATTTTTTTAAAACTAACTATGAAAAATTATCATTATGAAAAATATTAAAAAATGACTACGAAAAATTCTCATTACCAAAAAATTTGAAAGACATCATTAAGAAATAAATATATGAAAAACTTCATTATGAATGTACTCCCCCTATGAAATGGAGTTTATTACTGTAAGGATATTTTATCAACAAGATGATAATAAAGGAAGATTACCTTATAGTTATCATTCCTAACTTCTGTTTAATGTATTGAAATCTATCGGAAGCTAAAGATTTTGTGAATATTTCAACAAGTTGATCTTGTGTTCTGATAAATTGATGAATGATATCTCATTTTTGTGTTTGGTCCCTAAAAAAGTGATGTCTAATATCTATGTGCTTTGCAAGAGAGTGTTTTGTATGGTTTTTACTAAGGGAAAAATCACTAGTATTGTCTTACAAAATTTGTATTTTGGTAAAAACTCATACCATAGTATGTGAGTGTGTGTTACATCCACAACACATGAGCACAACAACATCCAGCTGCTACATATTCAGCTTCTGTAGTTGAAAGTGCTACTTAGTGTTTCTTTTTTCAAGACCAAGAAAATATTGAATCTTGTATGAAATGACACGTTCCAGATGTACTCTTTCTATCCATTCTACATCAATCAATGTCAGCATCTAAAAAAATTTCAAAAAAATCATATCCAAAAGTATAAAATAGTCCTAAATCCATTGTTCCCTTTAAGTACCGAAAAATGCTTTTCACTTCCCTTAAATGAGATTCCTTAGGATTGAATTGATATTTTTCATATAAGAATAATGAAAACATTAACTCTGGATGACTAGCTGTCAAGTAATGTAAAAAGCATATCATACCTCTAAAATTTGTTTGATCCATTGGTTTCCCATCTTCATCAAGATCATGTAAGCTTGAGGTACCAATAGGAGTACTAATAATATTAGTGTTTTCATATCCATACTTTTTAAGATGATAATTAATATACTTATGTTGGGATATATAACTTCCTTCTGGTTTTTTAGAAATTTGAAAACCAAGGAAAAATGATAACTCACCCATCATACTCATTTCAAAATCAGATTTAATTAGATGTGAAAAAGAATTAGTTAATGATTTCTTATTTTAACCAAATATAATGTCATCATCATAAATTTGGATAATCAAAATATTTTTCATATCTTTATTTATAAAAAAAGTGTTGGATCTGAATTTTATATAACATAGTTATTTTGAAGTAAAAATCATGTATGTCTATCTTACCAAGATCTAGGTTCTTGTTTAAGGATATACAAAGCTTTGGTAAGTCTAAAAACATGATCAGGATGTTTTGTATCTCCAAAACCAAGAGTTCGTTCAACAAAAACTTCATTGTGAACATAATCATTATGGAAAGCACATTTCACATCCATTTTAAAAATATTGAAATTGAAGAATGCAGCAAAGACATGTAAGATTCGAATAGATTCAAGTATAGCTACTAGAGCATAGGATTACTCATAGTCTATTCCCTCTTTCTGATTATAGCATTTTGCAACTAATCTAGATATATTTTTTATTATGATTCCATTTTCATCAAACTTATTTCTGAATACCCATTTTACTCCATCAACAGAAGTATCCTTAGGCCTTTCATCCAAGGTCCATACATTATTCATTTAAAATTCATTTAGTTAATCTTGCATAGCTTTTATCCAATCATCATCACCTAAAACATCATCTATACTTTTTGGCTCTAATTGGGAAAGGAATTCTAGATTTTCTATTTCATTTCTTAAGGAACTTCTAGTCCTTACATGTTGATTCACATCACCAGTGATACTATCACTGGGATGATTTTTAAGAAACACTTGATTTTTGGTTTTGTAAAGAATGTTCATCAACATATGGTAGGAAATATTCTAGGGTAAATGTTACAGAAGTATCTTCATGAACATTTTCCTTATAAGTATGGTTTCCTATCAAAGGATGATAATAAATTTTGGAAAACACATCTAATGATGTAGGTTGTGGTTGTTTAAAAACAAAGGGATCATTTTCATCAAATTTCACATGTATTGTTTCTTCAATAGTACATGTGTTTTTATTGAAAACATTATAAGACTTTGAAGTTGTGGAGTAGCCTATGAAAATTCCTTCATCAGATTTTGGTGTGAAATTATATAAATTATCATTAGTATTCAGAATGAATTCCTTGCAACCAAAAAACATGAAGTAAAAAAGCCTAGGTTTTCTACCATTGAATAACTCATAAGGGGTTTTATTAAGAAAATGTCTAATTAAAACAAAATTTGTAGTATATGAAAAACTACTTATAGCTTCAGCCCAAAAAAAAATTCTATAGAATATTCCCTCAACATGGTTCTGGTTATTTCTTGAAGAATTTTATTTCTTCATTCAATAACAAAATTCTGTTGAGGATTTCATGGTGCTGAGAAGTTATGAGTAATGTCTTTTCTACTACAAAAGGTTTCAAAATCATAATTTTGATATTCTCCTCCATTATCACTATGAATAGTTTTCAATGGAAGGTTTTTCACATTTTTAACATGGGATCTAAAACTTTTTAAATATGAGAAATCTTCAGATTTGGTTGCCAGAAAATTGACCCACGTAAAACTTGTGTAATTATCAAATTAGACAAACACATAATACATTCCACCAATACATCCAGTTTAAGTTGGACCAAAAAGATACATATGAACCAACTATAATGCATCAGAAGTTGAGAATTCACTATTTGATTTATAGCCAGATTTATGTGGATTTCCATATTGACATGGATCACAAACTTTTGAAGAATGAAATATAAGCTCCGGTAAATACATAACTAGTCCATTCATAGAGTGTTTATATAGATTCATAAGGATAAAATGTCCTATCCTTCTATTCCATAACCCAGAATAATATTCCATTTCATTATGGAAAGGTAAATCTTGGTCCATAATGTTATATATGTTTAATATGTATACATTCTCATGCCTATGGGCAGAAAGAATAAACTCTTCCATGGAATTTTATACTAAGAACATTTCATTCCTAAAATTCACAAGGTAACCTTCATCGCATATTTTATATATGCTAATGAGGTTGTTCTTAAGAATGTTAACAAATAAAACATTTGAAATCATAGTTATTCCAAGATGAACAATGTTACATATACCAATAATTTCTCCCTAAGCATTATCTCTGAAAGTTACTTTCCCTCCTTTCATCTTGATAATCTTTTAAACTTGTTTTTGTTACCGGTCATGTGTCAGGAACATCCATTATCCATACACAATGTTTTTTATGGGACTTTATCTATTTTTCTTAGCCTTAAGGCAATGATTATAAATAGTTAGTCTGGTTATTAGACCATGATTATTCTATCCAAAAGATTAATAATCTAATGATTAATCAGAAGAGTCTCCGCCACAGGCACTCCATGTATCGTTTGCATTCGGGACTTTCATACCTTTGTCATTGTAGTATTTCTTCCTACTCCTTTTATAATTCATTTCCTTTCTTTCTATTCTTTTAAGCATGGGATCGTCAGGTCTTATATGTCCTACATTCCTACATTCATAGCATGTGACTTCAGAGTCTTTCCTAACTTTCCTTTCTTTTTTTTGTAACTATAATGAAAGTTACTCTGTAAAAAAATCTTGTTCATCCGTCAGGCAAGGGTTTCTAGTTCATTTTCTGAGGAATCACTTCCACTAGATTCAGATTGGATAACAACCTTCTTAGACATTGATCTAGTAACTCTCTCAGGAGCATTGGCTTTCATAGGAATATATGTTGTAGTAAAATAAAAGCTTCTATTTTAATTTTTCTTATTAATATTATTCGCATCTCTCTTCATTCTGGTTACATGTTGTAGAAGTGTTCCAAAAAGCTAATCTAGGGAAATCTTGGTGACTTTCCTGTTCTCATCGATTGCAGTCCTCTTGGACTCCCATTCATTTGACATGATATCTATAATTTTGTCAAGAAGTATTTCATCCTCAAAACCTTTTTCTCCGATAGTCTATAAGCTATTCACAATAGTCATTACCCTTTGCTGAAATTTTCACATGGGTTATCCATAAGGATAATTAATTCCATGATATTCAACTCTCAACATATTTTATCTAGTTTCTATATCATAAGAGTATCCAAAAAGTGTGACATCCAATTTCTTGAAAATACTATTTACAGCTTCACATGAGGCTATTTGACACTATATATTTCTATTCATGGAGCAATATAAAGTATTTCATACCATAAATTTAAACTGATATTCTGCCTTTTCTGGATTAGTAATGGTTATAAGTTCCCTGTCAGGAATCTTATAATCTTCAGTTAACATGAAGTAGTTGGCTACACCTGTGTTTATCACAAATTTCTTCATTAAATCTCTCAAATATTCATAATCATTTCCATCAAAGATAGGTGGTCATGTAGGATTGATATTTTCAATTGAACCGACATAGATTCCTGCCATCTTTAAGAAAAATATTTTCACAAAAAAAATTGTTAATTGAAAAAATTTGAGAACAAAGTAAATATTCTTAAGCAAGGGAAAATATAGAACAAGTGTATCTCTAAGCTAAAATGAATCTAAACTTTATGAGTCCAAAAAACTGACACATTAAAAGAATGAGAGAAATTATCTTCTGAATCTAATCGTGAGAATAATTCATATTGAACCAATGCTCGAATACCAATTGTAGAGATGGTATGTGGGTATGATATACTCTAAAATACCAAATATAGGATCGAAATAATTTTGATACTATATGTATTATCTTATGATTCTCAATATACAAGAGGGGGTGAATTTAATACTTTTAAAAATACATTTAAAACTTATAATGATGGTTATGATTAACAATTTTAAACAAGATAATTCACCAAACATCTAGTACTACGCACTTACTAGATTCTGGAAATTTGATTCGAAGAATGTGAATCCAGAAATATTGTTCCAGAGAATGAAAACAAATCAATATTTGCAAAGATAAAGATTCTACCTTAAAGCATCTAGAATCTTACTAAATCAGAGTACAAGAATAAGGAAGTATATTATAGATATAATTTCCTCAACAATACAGATGCAACAGAAAACATTACACAAACAAGTAACATGTAGTATGTCTTTTAAACCCAAGAGAAGTTTATCCAACATCCTTGAATAAAAGTCCTTTGATTTTTAATTTCATGAGAGTTTGTCTTACCCAGAAGAGGGTAAGCCCTCGAAATGATGATCGAGGTCTGCCTTGATATCCACGCAATCCTTAAACATTCAGTTAGTCGTCACCTCTGTCTTCCTCAACAAGGAAGCCCTTAGCTTCAAGGTAGTCAGAACCTCTATCTTCCTACCCCTGGAAGCCCTCAAATGTACCCAAAAACAATAAGAGTCGCACGAAGAAATCTGATCAAGATGTTCATTACACACTAAGAATGAGATTCTCTCTCTAGAAATCACTTCAATAGCAGACAATCTCAACAGTCATAGAATAGTACATCAAGTGTTATGAGCTCATTCAAATGAGCTTCTCTTTATAGGAACGGCTTCAACGGTCGGCTCCCTCCACCGACGGTCATATTTTTTAATAAATCTCGGATGGACCTGTACACGTGTCACTCAAAAAATGGTTAGTTAGTAACTTTAAAAAATCATTTTATTACTAAAAAAAGATTAAGAAAAAATATGTATACATAACCAAACTCAAATATTTGGAATGAAAGAAAAAAAAAAGAAAAAAGATTGGAGTATAACCAGAAATATATATTGTTTCTATATTAAAACGTTATTTGGATTCTGTTTATCATAAGAATTCGTAGTCTTAATTTGAAATCGATCTTTATACATGTTTGTAATCAGGATTCAGAGATGAAATTCATAAATGTTCGTAACTAGAATTCGGAATTGAACATCATGAATTTTCGTATCCAGAATTCGGAATTGAAATTCATAAATTTTCGTAACCAGAATTCGGAATTGATCTTCATGAATGTTCATATACAGATTTCGGAGTCGAACTTCGTAAATGTACGTAATTAGAATTTAGAGTCAAACTTCCTGAAAGTTTGTAACCAGAATTTGGAGTTGAACTTCATTAAAGTTCGTATCTAGAATTCAGGGACAAACATCATAAATGTTTGTAACCAGCATTCATAGCTGAACATCATGAAAGATCGTATCTAGAATTCGGAGTCGAACTTCATAAAAGATCGAAACCAGAATTCAGAGTCGAACTCCATGAAAGTCTGTATCCAAAATTTGGGGTCGAACATTATCAATGTTAGTATCCAGAATTCGGAGTCAAACATTATAAATGTTTGTAACCAGAATTCGGTGTTGAACTTCATGAATGTTTGTATCCAGAATATGGAGTGATGCTTTATAAAAGATCATATCCAAAATTCAGATCCTAAAACTGAATATACAATTCTATGTATTATATGATTCCAAGGTTTTAGACATGAAACAGAATTTTACAAATAGACAAAATAATGATCAATGTAAAAATATGGTAAGGATAAATTTCCTTGAGGAAGGAAAATTACTTAGAGAAGTAAAACACACGGTAAAATGAGATTTGCCCTAAGATATAGTGATTGTGATATTCAAAACAAGAATGGATTGTCAAGTGATAAGGATACCTAATTAACTTATAAATTATCCCCAAATATGAAGGAATGGAAAATTCATAAGGAAAACCTTATTGACCCAACAATTATTAAATAAATTAATAACATTTAGGGTATATAAAGTTAATTCAATGGTAAAAAATTAATATGAAACTAAAATATATACTAATTATATATAATTAAAAATATTTTTTATTTTAGGAACCCAATTTCATCATTTCATAATAATGTAAATTAAATACTATTATTAAAATATTTTAATGAAATATGTATTTTATATATTTAATAAAAATATTGTTGATATTCATCTAATTGGATTTAATGGAATATTATAAGATCCATCTAATTTTATGCTTAAAATCTATAATTTTTTAAATGGTAATTATATCACCTTTTAGTGGAGAACCCCTTAGAAAACAAATTCATGATAAATTTATATATAGTATTTTAAAAAATATCTTTTTATTTTATGGAATTATATTAAACAAAGTTTGTTTGATTTTTTGAAATTTTAATGATATTTTTCATGTGTTGATGAATAGTAAAAATATACTAAATTTCAATTAAAATCATCATTTTTCATAATTAAAATTTATAGTGTTAAATTATATTTTTTATTATTTTTAAATTATAGTTAAATAATTTTTTTTCATTTAATATAATTTATTTCACTGTAATGAATTTCAGTTTAAACATATATTTTTAAATGTTTAAATAATTTGCATGTTATAGGATTAAAAACATGGTTTCTCATCCCATCAATGGGATTAATTTTAAATTAATTACTGATACAAATATGTATTGAATTTGTTTTAATAAAATCCAAATTTTTAATTTTGGTGGATCAAGTTATTTGAATATGTTTTTTTTTATTTTTTTCATTATTAAATATAACATTAATAATTTTTTTATTACAGGATAACATGGGAAAATTGATAATTAAGGCTAAAATATTTATATTATAAATGTTTTAAAATTACACTTAAAATTGTTACTATTTCATTATATTACTATTTTTTAGACAAAATCATCCTTTGACTAAGATTATAACCTTTAATGAACATTGTATTATAGTAAGTCATTTGTTATAATTTCTTTAATGAATATTTAAAAACATCATAATAATAATTTTAATAAAGATATCATTTTTAATATTATTATATACAGAAGTTAAATTTTACTATAAATATTCATTTGAAGCCTAAAATTTTTTTCCATATCATAGTAGTTTTTTATTAGTTTTTATGAAATAAATAAATACCTTAAATAAATATAATATGATGATACATAAATTGACTAATTAATTAAAATACCAAATAAATAATATTCAAAATACTAAAATAAAAATAATTTTATATAATTAATTTCATCCACAAATTTGATGGCTGATTATACATGTTTTGGATGTGTTGATATTTTTTTTAAAATATATCATGTTGTTAAAATATTTTTAAAAAGACAAATAATGTATAGTGCCACAATAGACACTAATGATATTTTATGAAAGTAATATTTCATTAAATTAATTAAAAAATTTTAATATATTAAAATAATTTAAATGGAGTGATAAATAGTGTATCATATAATGAATTTTCCATTTATGTTCCAATTAACACTTATATGTATGAATTTACATCCACTTACATTAAAAACATTGTAATCCTAGTAAAAATTAAAATAGAATGATTAAGGGTTAAGAAATAAAAGTTTTAAAATTAGATCACTACCTATCTAAAATAGTTTGGTTTATGAGATTAAAATATATCCCATGTATTTTTTTAGTTTTTTATTTCTGTTGTACATAATATAAATTAATATTATGAGACTATTCAAAAGAACCCCTCCCATATTTTACAAAAGGGAACCACTCATCCTCTTTTACTAACACCCCTAAATTCATTTTTCATGAATATACTATAACCATTATACACCAAACATCCGTACATTAATCCTATAAGATTTAATATGGTCTAAAATATTACACTCTTGAAATTTATTACTCAATTAAACAAAATTTATTAAATAAATTTATCTTTATACAACATATACGAACAAGAGTTATAGGGTCACTAGAGATTACGATAATTACACAACAACTTAAAACATGAAATACAACATCTTTATTGAAAACATCCTTTACATGATCACAACATTGCATCGTATTTTGCATTGCATAGGATAAGCCAAGGACATGCATAAGAAAAGGTTAATCATTAAATCCTAGAAAGGGAATAAACATGGAAAAACATGAGGAATAAAATACATGTTAGAAAATATGAATATCAATAGAGAACAAGTAAAGCATAATATTAAAGGAATGATAAAGCATGATAATCATAACATGGAAATGTGGCAACAACACTTAACATGGAATTAGCATGAGCCAAGGCCCATTGCACATAGAGCATGAGTAAAACCTCATTTGACAGGAAGCATGAGTAAACCCTCATTTCACTTTTATTATAATTAATAAAAACCCATTGAACATAACCTATCATGATACTATACTTTACCCAATGCATTGGAGCACTATTCGGGTGCACCCTTATTAAGCATTTCATTTCACACATAAGTGATCCAGATGAATCATAAAACATTGAATCATTCAACATAATCATTTATTATACACTAAAAGAATGTGGAATACAAACATGAAAATCTATAGTAAATAAGTAAATGTGGATAACGGTGAATACCCTTGATAGAGAAATTGGCATGGTATTCACTACACAATGGATTTGGCTTGAAAAAACACGGTGCAATTTCTGCAGCATAACGGTGTGACATAAGAACTCATAAAAATGGTTAATGAGAGATAAAGGGGGGTGTCATCATATTTAAATGACATGTAAAATAAGGGGTAATTTAGATACATTTCCCAAAAATGTAATGGTATTTATATTAATGAAACAAAATAATTTCTTGAATGTAAATG
The DNA here is from genome assembly GCA_963277665.1 of Viscum album. Lineage (NCBI taxonomy): Eukaryota > Viridiplantae > Streptophyta > Magnoliopsida > Santalales > Viscaceae > Viscum > Viscum album. Next base: position 438,637,829 of record OY728161.1, read on the forward strand.
ACGAGAGAGAAATTCAGTTTGGAATTTCAACATAGTAACAGATGTATAAGGGAGACATTAATGAGATATAAAGGGGTATCCCATCATTCAAACATAAATAGGGCTATATGGGGGAGGTTTGAAACCATAACCCAACATTTATAATTTAAAATTAAAGGGAATAACTACTTAAAGAAAATTGGACAAAATGAGAATGGAATAAAAACCCCTTACATAGAAGCATGCTTCCCAAGGCTTGAGAGAGACTTGAGAGAGGATTCTTGGGAGCCTGGGGAACCTTGTGAGGATTATAGAGAGTGGGGGTAGAGGTTGGATATCTAAAAGGCATTTTCTGATGAGGAAGTGGGAGTAAGTGTGGGTTTATATAGGAAATTTGAGGGAATTATTTATTATTTAGGTTTGGGACACCTCATCTTAATCTAATCCAAACCAAACACCATCACTTGGTTTTTTCCCATGATTTGTGGTAAATTAAAGTGGAAAAAAATTTTAAAAGGCCAAAGTCTTAAAATCATTAAATAATGGGGTTGCTTATGTGGAGGTGAGTAACACTCCGAAGTAAAACAATTTAAAAAGACAAGATGTTTAATAAATCTTGAAGGCTCCATTAATTCTTTGTAAAATAAGTCAAACAAACCCAAAATCAAATAATTTTAATGGTAAAATATATATTGGATGAACATAATGCATATATTATTTTATTGCATCACTACTGGGTCATTATGATGTCATAAAACACATTATATATTTAAACAGTATTTAATTTTTACCCCAAAAATTAATTGTCTCGAAAAATTATGAAAAATTCACCGTTGGATAATTTCATCATCCAGATTCCAGAAGTTAAATTTATTTTATCTAAATAATTTTATAAATATTTTAATCTTCAATTTTAAAATAATAACCGACATTTATAGAAATTTTACCGTTTTTGTCAAAAAATGGATTTTGAACCTTAATAAAAATTATAATTGAATTCATAAAAATATACTATGATTTATATTTAATAAAAAATAATTTAATAATAATATTAATATTTTATTATAAAATTATTTAATTATAAAATCCATCAATTCAACAAAATAGATTTCATAGCTGAATATTAACTAAAAACAGTATTTCTGCTTTAAAAACTTTTTATAAACTAACAATAGTAACAAAAAAGTATATTCATTATTATATACAAAATTAATGTAGATAACCATAGTACTAGGGATTTGTTAGAGAACCCCTTATTACATCCTCATAAAACCAAAGGGTAAGGGGCGCGATGGTGAACGACTCATGGGTGGCTCGGATAATATTTATTGAATGGTGATCTCTATCAACATCCAGTTCTCTCATAGATGGTTATGTTTGATCTTAATTGAAGCTTTTCTTAGGCTTGGTCAAGAGAGAAGCCCAATGAAACCACCTATTTTCCATGCTCCGTGAAATGGGCTTCATATGGAGCAACTCTACTGGATGAGGCCGTCTCTTCCTTTTTCTATGAATATTCGATTGTTAAACCCATATATTTAAACTAATCATGTGATCACTATTCAATGACCATTTTAGAAACGTTCACAATTCATAAAACTATTTTAAAATCCAAAAACATAAAACCAAAGTAGTTTACATTTTTTATAAACACATTTCATAAAGATACATTTAACTATATCAAGACGTATTTCTATTAATGAATGTTTGAGTCATTACAATCTTCCCCCCATAAGAAATATCTCCCTCAAAATTTATTTTTCCCACACTAAAAAGATGAGGATATCTCAGCTTCATCACGTCCTCTGGTTCCGACATCACTTCTTAAAACTTGTGGTTTCACCACAACACCTTGACAAGGGGCATTATCTTATTTTGTATGACCTTTTCCATATGATCTATTATCTTCACTGGTTGCTTCTCATAAAAAATATCTTCCTCCAACGGTACCACCATAGAAGAGAGTACATGTGAAGGGCCTGGTATGTATTTCCTAAGAGGGATAGGTGAAAGTCATCATGAACTTTGGAAATGGTAGGTGGATGTTCTAGTAGATAGGCCATTTCCCGGACATGATCAAGAATATTGAAGGGGCCTATGTACCTTGGAATTAACTTATGTTTCTTTCCAATCCTCATGACCTTCATCCATAGAGATATGCAAAGAAATACCATTTCTCCAAATTTAAACTAAAGTTCTCATCGAAGGTTATCTACATAACTCATTTTTCGACTCTATGCTACATTGATATGATGTTGAATGGTTTTCACCATCTACACCATTTCATCGACCATTTCAGGTCCTAGAAGCTTACGCTCACGGATCACATCCCAACATTCTGGTGTTCTGCACCTCTTCCCATACAGGGCTTCATAAAGTGTCATTTGGATGTTCGAGTGGAAACTATTATTATAAGAGAACTCAACCAGAGGAAGATGTTGATACCATCCTCCTTTAAAGTCCACTGAGTACGCTCTCAATATGGCCTTATGTTCTTGGATAGTTTGATAGGATTGGCCATCAGTTTTTGGATGATAGGCCATACTAATGTTCAGTTCGGTATTCAGATCATGTTGAAGAGTCTTCCAAAACATAGGGGTAAATCATTTCTCGATCAGACACAATGTATAGTGGAACTCAATTCAGCCATACCACTTCCCTGATAAATATCCACGGAGTTGATCCAATGATAAATCATCCTAAATAGAAATGAAGTGTGCAGCCTTTGTAATACAATCCACAACAACCAAAATTTCATTGCTTTATTTGGATGTCATCAGAAGCCCAGTGGAAAAGTCCGTGGTGATTTTCTCCCATTTCCATTATGTTATGGGAAATGGTTTCATCATCCCCTTACATTTATGACTCTCTTCCTTCACATTCTAACACACCAGACACTTTTATGTATATTAATTGATCTCTTTCTTTATATTATCCCTCCAATAATGATCTCGGAGATCTCGATACATCCATTTGTTTCCTGGGTGAATAGATAAATTTGAACTATGTGCATCAACCAAAATATCCTTCTTCCACACCGGACATGATGGAACACATAGAAATTTCCCAAATCTCGCAATTACATCTTCATTAACATTAATCTCCAAGGATTTACATTTTCTGATAGTTCCCACTTTTATTCTTAATTCCAACATAATTCTTTTTGACATCTTTTAACCATTCCAAAAGTGATGGTTGATCCATCATTTGGGAAGGTATTGATGATGTTCCATTATTTAGGATTACCATCTTCAAATTCATCAAATCTATTAAGATTGGATCCTTTTCAATTCTCATCAATGATAGAATTGTGGTGTCCTTTCTACTTAGGGAATCTACCACCTTTTTACCTTCCTAGAGTGGTAATGGATTGAGCAGTCATAATCTTTGATTAGATCTAACCATCTTCGTGGGTGCATGTTCAACTTATTCTATGTGAATATATACATGAGGATTTTTTGGCCCATATATATTTCATACTTTTTCCCAAAGTGATAATGTCACCAAATTTTGAAATCGAATATCACTTCAGCCAACTCACAGTTAGGTGTTGGATATTTTTATTCATTAACATTCAATTTCCTTGAAGAATAGGCAATTAATTATTCATTTTGCATCAACACACATCCCAGACCCTTTCTCAATGTATCACTGAATATGACAAAAAGTTCTATAGAGGTTGCTAAAGTGAGCACGGGCGTAGTGATAAGCCTCATTTTCAACTCCTTAATTCTTTCTTCGCAGTCATCACTCCAAGAAAACTTTACTCCCTTTTGAGTTAGATTGTAAAGAGGGTTGGACAATCGTGTGAAATTTCTCACAAATCGTCGATAATATCCAGCTAACCCAACTATGCTACGGATATATGTAACCAATTTTGGCATTTTCCATCCCTCTATTACAACTTTCTTTGAGGGATCCAAAGATATCCCATTGCTTGTGATGATATGGCCCATGAATGTGAAGTCCTTAAACCAGAACTCACACATGATGTACTTTTCATAGAGATTCTACTTCTGCAAGTTCTCTAGTATAGTTACTAGATTCTCCTCATAATCCTCTTTGATATTGGAGTATATTATTATATCATAGATAAAGACTACCACAAATTTGTCATGGTACTATCTAAAGACTCTATTCATCAAGTCCATGAATATTTTTGGAACATTGGTGAGTCCAAAAGGAATTACTAGGATTTCATAGTGCTCGTACCTTGTCCGAAATGTAGTCTTGGGGATATCATCCTTCATCACCCTTAATTGATAATATCAAGGCCGCAAATATAGCTTGGAGAAGTATTGTTCTCCATGCAGCTGATCAAAAAAGACATCAATCTGTGACAGATGATACTTGTTCTTTATCGTGATTTACTTTAGTTTGCGATAATCGATGCAAAGGAACATCAACCCATAAATTTTCAAGACCAAGAGGATTGGTGCACCCCATAGTGAAGCACATGGGCATATAAACCATTTATCAAGATTCTCATGTAGTTGTTTCTTCAGATCTTCAAGCTCCAAGACAGCCATTATATATGCAGACTTTTATATGGGTAATTACCAAGGTATATATTCAATTTAGTATTCAACATCTCATCTAGGAGGAAGACAAGAAATTTCCTCGGGAAACACATCAGGGAATTCTCTCATAATAGGCATGTATTGAAGGATGGTTGGTTCCTTGGACTCAATAATCTGAGCTAGATACGTGTTCTCATAGGGCAGTAATATCCATGCTTGATATTATGGAGCTAAAGAAGATTCATCCTCCTCCTTGCACTTGTATAGAATCAGGGGTTCATTCTCCACATGGAGAGTGATTTGTCTCTCCCAGAAATTTTTGTTGGCCCTATATAAAGAATTCCAATACATGCCAAGAATTGCATCAAATTCCACAAGAGGGAGTATGACTAGGATCCCCTGAATGTTAAATCTATAGATTATGACAGGGGAGGAGTTATATTCAGGGAATCCCATGATATCTTCATTTTCTATACTCAATGACATCTTTATTTCAATGATTTTTTGTGGTGTTGGGATTGTTATACAAAACATTTGGGATATAAATGAATATGTAGAACCTGAATCAAAAATTATGTTCTCTATTTTTGAATAAATAACTAGTGTACCAGACACCACATCATTTTCGGGGTTCACTTCGGAAGTAGTGATGGTAAAAGATCTCCCTTTCTTCATTGGAGGATTTTGGTTTCCTCTAAAAACCCTTGACATAGGGAACAGATTTGGAATATGCCTTAGTTCTTTGTAGTTGTAGTAATTAACCATACGTTGAGGTTCGAATGGAGAGTTCCTCTCCTCTGTTGCAGCAACATTTCTTTCTTTCCCACAGCTAATAGCTGGTTACACTTCTCTTCCACATATAAAGCATTTCCTTGTAGACTTGAGACAATTTCCAGGGTTCTTCTTTCTGAACCTTTGAGAAGTGGGGTGTTTGATCATCTTAGCACTATTGGATTTATCCATCGGCCCGCCAAAACTGAATTCGACATTAGGCTTATTATCCCCATGATACCCCTGAAATTCCCCAATCTCCATTTCAACCTTGATTAAACATCAGAAAATTTTATAATAGCTGTCGAAGTCACGGATCTCTAGTACTTTCTGAATGATAGGATTCAGCCAACCAAATAAGTGGTAAACCGTGACTTTAGGGTGTAACAACAAAGCCAGAAGCATATCGTGCAAGCCTTGTGAAGTTTAACTCAAATAGTCAAACAGATTCGTCATCTTTTTTCATGAGGGAAATTAATCCCCTTTGCATCTTTAAGTCGGAGGGTGCGAGAAAAATATTTATCGAAATACATCTTCCGAAAATCCTTCCATTCCAACGCCTCGATCTCCTCATCAAGATTTTTATTTTTTATCAACGTATACCATTGATAAGCTTCACCATCCATATGATAAGAATCCATGAGACCCTTCTCTTGTTCAGAAATAGAGTTGATCCATTGTTTAGCGATTGAGGGATCAGAATATCCATTAAAATATGGAGGCCTTTGTCTCACGAAGCTCTCGATAGTGACTTCTTATTTCTTAGGGGTGGTTGAAAGATCTTATTGAGCCATGTTCCTTTTCAAATATTTACTTATCTAAGAGAGATGAGTGAAAAAGTTTGTCATTACCACTCCCATTCGATTGGGCAACTAATTAGTACAATCATCACATTGATCTTCATATTGGCTGTTAGCCCGAGTCCTCCTTTTACTAGAAATTTCCGTGAATAAAAACAATTTTTGTGGTAAAACATAAAGGTTATTACAAAGATAAATACTGATGAATTATAAATAACTTTTATTTCTTTATCTTATGAATCTATTGGATTCAATGTATTTTTTCCATGATCTACATTCTAACATATATTTTATGGTAATATTTTTTTAATTCCCTTAAGAATGGTTCGTACTAAGAATGTTATTATAAAAAAGCATATCCCTGGGGAGTGTCGTAACCAAGAGCGTAGAAAGGCCCATTGTTGTGCACTAGTTCCTGTTTGAGTCTAGCTTAACGCGGTGTTTTTTTCTTGTACCACTAGGATACATTTGTGCCAAAGCCGCCTCTACAAGCTCGTATCCTGACATAGATTTATTTCCTTAATAATCCACATACACGATAATCACCAACACATAAGGATGTTTTAATATATGTTGGCTTGTATCTAAGGCTACACTAGTGTTTTAAAATCCTAATCCCAATAATAACTAAACCTATCCTCTGATACAAACTATTACAACCCTAATCATTATTACACAATAAAACATAATTTATTACATAAACATCAATTGATACAATGTAGAATATTGAGAGGTATATTGTATTTTAGACATAGTGTCATTAAATAACAACTTCAAACATGAAATAATACATATTTATTGAAAACATATTTTACATGACCAATACATTCCCTCGTACATATCATTGAATTGGATAAACTGGGGACATGCATAAGAAAAGGGTGATCTATAAAGCACAGTAAGGGAATAAACATGGAATAACATGAGGAATACAATAAATATTAGACAATAGGCATATTAATAGATCACAAGGGAATCATAATTTTAAAGGCCTGATAAAGTGTGATTATCAAAACATGGAAACATGGAAACTACACTAAACATGGAATTAGCATGAGCCAAGGCTCATTTCATATAGTGCCTGAGTAAACCCTCATTAAACATGAAGCAAGAGTAAGCCCTTGTTTCACTTGTAGTAGCATGAGTAAAAAACCATTTCACATAATGTATCATGATACTATACTTTTCTTAATTCATTGGAGCACTATCCGGGTGCACCCTTCTTAAACATTTCATTTCTTGCATAAGTGTGACCCCATCGATCATAAAACATTGAATCATTCAACATAATCATTTATTCCATGATAAAAGAAGGTAGAATAAATACATGAAACTCATTAAACAATACTTAAATGTGCATAAAGGTGAATACACTTGATAGAGAAATAGGCAAGTTATTCACTACCTAATGACTTTGGATTAGAAAAACGCAGTTCAATTTCAACAGCATAATGGCGTGACATAAGAACTCATAAAAATGGTTAATGAGATAGAAAGTGGTGTCTCATAATATTTAAATGACAAGATAGTAAGGGTACATTTAAATAAAAGTCCCAAAAAATTTAATTGAATATATATTAATGATACAAAATAATTGTTTAAACTTCAATAAGTAGTGAGAAATTACTTTCGGAATTTCGAAATAGTAATGGATGTACATGGGAGGAATTTAATGAAAGAGAAAGGGTTATACCATCATTAAAACACAATGAGAGAAGTATGGTGGAGGTGGGAAACCATACTGCAACATTTATAATTTAAGTTAAATGGGCATAACAACTTAAATAAAAATGGACAAAAATGAGAAAGGATGATGAAACCTTTATATGGAAGTGTGAATTCAATGCCTTTAGAGAGACTTGAGAGAGGCTTCATGGAATCTTAGGGAACCTTGGTAGAATTATAAAGAGAGGAGGGTAGAGGTTGGACAAAATGAAAAGGCTTTGAGTGAAGCAGATGTGGGATCGTGGGTGGGTTTATATTGGAAAGGTTGGTGAATTATTTATTATTTAGGTTTGGGACACCACACGTTAAACTAATCCAATCCACAAACCAGCCCATGTTTTTTGGAAATGGTATTTGGTAAAGGACTGTGGAAATAAATATTTTATGAGGAAAAATTCTGTACTTTTTAAAATAATGGGGTTTCTTATGTGGAGGTGAATCACACTCCCAAGGAAAACAATTTAAAAAGACAGGATGTTTAATAAGTTTTTAAGGGTCCATTATTTATTTTTAAAATAATTAATAAAAACTCAAAATAAAATTATTTTAATGTTAATAAATATATTTTCCAAACATAAATCTTACAGTAATTTTTTGCATCACTATTGGGTCATTAAAATCTCATAAAACACAAAATATATTTAAGCGATATTTAATTTTTACCCAAAAATTTGATTGTCTGAGAAAATTTTGAAAATTTCACCATTGGGTAATTTTGAAATCTTGATTCCAAAAGTAAAATTAGTTTTATCTAAATAATTTTGTAAATATGTTAATTTTCACTGTTAAAATCAGATCCTACAATGATAGAAAATTCATAGGTTTTGACAAAAATCGCTTTCAAACCATAATATAAATTAGAGTTGCATTCATAAAATTATACGATCATTTATATTTCATATAAATTAAATTAATAATAATAAAATTTTATTAAAATATTATTTAAATCCAAAATCCATTAATATATCAAAATAGATTTCATAGTTTAATAATAACTAAAAAACTATTTGTGCTTAAAAAAATATTTACAAAGTAACAATAACAACAAAAATTTATATTAGTTATTACATACAAAAATAATGTACCTAACCATGGTACTGTGGATTTTTTACATAACCCCTTAAAAGAGCCGCATAAGACCTAAGGGTGTGGTGCACGATGGTGACTGACTCTTACGGTGGCTCAGATAACATTGTTGTAACACCCGAGACTTTTATGTTATATAAATCACCAAAGGAATCTTTTTCTACACACTAGCTTGACTTACATTACACGCAATCGCGACCTTCCTCGATAGCTTGCGTTGTACGCAATACCGAGTTTCACTAAACAACGATATGCTATTAAAATATTATTAAAACTAGCCGTTATGAATAGTAATAACCACTTTTTGAAATTTTATAAATTTTATTTTTCAAAATGGACTTCATTTTTTGATTCGGAATACCGAAATTAGCGTAGGGTGAAATTTTGGTATTTTTCTGAAAACTTTCAATTTTCGATGAATAGTGAAACCACTAAGTGGTAGGTTAAAAACTGAATTTTGCATAAAACTTAATTTTACCGCTTCTGTGAATGGAATTTCGAAAATCCGACAGACACGGTTGATATCAGTAAGTAAAATGTGGTTTAATGAGATAAAAATAATTTTTTAGTGAATAGTAACTTTTTACTTTTTTTACCGCGGTTAATAGTCAATAGGGTAACTAAGGGTAAATATGATATTACTATTACCCTAACACATGTCCCAATTCTATTGGATATGTGTAATTCAACCAAAAACAACCTTATGAATATAATATGACCATTTAGGTCCACTTGGATTAGATTATGACATTTAATATTATTTTATTTAATGAATAGTTAAAATAGTTAAAATCAAAGTTTAATAAATAAAACATTTTTAATATTGGGTTATACATAAGATAAATTCAACTATAAATATTCATTATAAAGATAAAAATATTTCCTACATAATGATATTTTATTTATACTTTTTATACCTTAAATAAATTAATTTATTTATGACACAACGATGATGCAGTAATTACCCTTTTAAGGAAATGTTTACATAAATGATGTTATAAATGCTCAAATAAATGTAATTTGAGACTTTTTATAAATTCCACTAATTTTCTAGGTTTCAATGATATATTAGTGTCGATTTAATCAACTTGGTTCGAACATATAATTTTGTTATGACTTTAACAAAAATCATATATCAAATGTTGTCAAAATTGACACAAAATAGTTTTTAAATGAAATATTATATTATTAAATGTTATTTTATTCCTAAAAATCTAAGGTTTGGCCAAATGTCTTAGATAAGGATATATTTATTAATTATAAAACAACTTGGGGTTCGTTTGGCATGTTATAGTAAGTGTATTAACAATATAGTGTAAGAAAACAAAAAGTCATGGTAAAAGTTAAATTATTTAACTTAGAGTTCAATCTAATTGATAAGGTTAAAATAATAACCTAAACTTGTCTAAATCCTATTGGTTGATATTATTTCGACCCATCCCCACTTTACCTTCGATATAAGACCCTTTGGAACCATTATAAACCGATTTTGAATTTAATATAAAATAATATTTTGAGATATTCCTAAGGTGCCCCTCTCCTCCCTTATAAAAGCCCACCTCCTCCCCCTCCTCCTCACACCAATTTGGGCACTCAAGCTCGGCCAAACCCGGCCAAAATCCCTTCTCCACTTCCCTAGAATAATCCTAGAGGTCCTGGTCTTCTTCAAAGACCAATCTTAGTTCCCTAAGTGGAGGATTCAAAGAGGCATTTCAAAGAAGAGGTAATATCCCTTACCGATCTTTTCAATTTCTTTCTTTTTGAACTTCTTCTTCTTTAGTTGTTTCATGATAAAGTAATAACATAAGTATTACTTACATACTGATATGTTATTATAAATATGAAACAACCCTAATTCACCTTCTATCCATCCTATGGAAAAATGAAATCACCGCGCGTGCGTAAGTACGGAATACCGTCTCCACGCCGTGGTGTAATCTATTTTCCACCATCACCTTACAAGGATGGGTATAATGGTGTAATGAGTAACTATATATGATTATTATAAAGTTATATTGATACTAAAATAGTATAAATACACATAAATACAATTCCACGATCATGGGAACAATATCGTCGCTCGTGGGTACGTACGGAATACCGTCTCCACGATGTGATGCGACTCATTCTACATGATCATCATTACATAGTAATTATATAAATGAATTGAATGAATAAATATGATATATGTTACACTAATAGCATTGTGGATATAAGGTATCTATAACCTTAAAAGAAGAATAAGAATTTATTCGGCGAAACACACATAAGAACAAAAGGCAATAATGACCCGAGTAACAAGTAACAATGAAATATTACTAATAAGAAGCTAAGAATATGACCATATATGATATCATATAAATATATATGATTCTGGAATAAGTCAATAACATTATTTAAACCATTATACAGGAGCTTCAGACACGTACAAAGCAAATCGGACCTACGGTAAGGGAAATATCACAATCTCATTTTTATCCGAGATTGTTTATACTTTGGTATTTTCTAGGTTGTATTTTATCATCCAAATCCATGTTTCCTCAATATGTAATATTATTTCCATCCACCTAAAATTGTTTAAATCCAATTTTACCCTTTTATAAGTTTTTAGTAAAAGATATGAAAGAAATCTTTTGTCGTTTTTCATATGAGGTACTTTTTGACTTTTCCGACAAAAGTACGGGAAGAATGTTTTTTTAATTTATACGGCATGAATGGATTTTTTAAAACATTATTTCCATAAATCTTCCTTTACATGTTTTCAAGTATATTTTTAATCAACTTCTTTTAGTTTAAAATTGTAAGACATGTTAAGAAATGAAAAAGTGTTTTTGAAGTAGATAGGATATTTTCCTCAAGAATAAAGTTCAAGTGTTTTATCAAAATTATTTTCCATCTAAGATAATAATGTGTTCTGTTTTTATCCCTCTTATTACATTGATTTGGTTATGTTGGGATGGAATTATTTTTATGAATTCCTTTATCATATATGAATTGTTTTATGTTGTCATGATGTTTCAAGAATCCCATTTTTTTTATGTGTGTTATGCGATGATGTATGATTTATGATTATGTGGAACACATAAGAAAGGATTCATTATTAGATGGGTGGGACCTATATCTCCCTCCAATGCATTGGGTAAAGATTTATATCTCATGATATAGACATGGCTGGAACGGAAGGTTATTTCGGTTCAGTGATACAGGACTGAAACGAGGAGTGAACTCGGTTCAGAAATTGACTTTGTCCGCTAAGATAGTCTTGGAAATGAGTAATGACTAACAAGAGATGATTTTCCATGATTATGTGTGCATGCCACAAAGTTTCAAGTTTTATGTTATGATTATGGGGATCTCATTTTCACTTCTATGATTTATTCCATGTTAAGATATTATGATCTCTTTTGCAGGTTATGATTTTAAAAAAGATATGATATGATTTTTATTTCCTTTATTTGCCCTTGCTGAGCATTTGAGCTCACCTTTTTTTGTATGTTTTCTTTTCCCCAGGTCAGGAAGATGGATATTAAGTAGAATATGCTAAAAGGGACCCTAGATATGATGAAATAAATGGGAGACACTGTAGAAGATTTATGAACCAGTTGTTTATGTTTCCCAGTTTCTAAAGACACTGTACCTATACGGTCCTTTGTGGTTTTGTCATATGTTGTAATAAGTGTGCTTCAATTTTTAATTATTAACAATGTATGTAAAGTATGGGTTGTTATAGTTGGTATCAGAGGAAAGGTATAGTCAACCTTTGGAAACTAGGATTTGAAAGCCTTAGTAAGAACCCTAAGGATAAGTCTAAGAATATAACACAATCTTAGTGTTTTAGAAATGGCCATGAATAACCTAGGATAAGAACTTATGTGTGAAAATTTTATTCTTTAATTATGTGGTTTTACTATTATAATTAGTGTTGCTCACACTATTCCTCTTGGTTTTAGTCAATGGCTGGAACCCGAAGGAACCGTGTTAATACGGAATGCGATGGGCAGTGCAATAATTGTCCCCCTGAGCAACCAAACGATATGGGAGCTGGAATGAAAAATCTTGTAGCCATGCTCACACAACTTTCTCAAGGTATGAATCACGCAGGACTTCCAAACGAGCAAAAGAAGGAGCAACATTCTGTTGAATCCTTCATGAGGCAGCATCCACCTTCTTTCGGCGGGTCTGCTGACCCATTAGTTGCTGAACAATGGATTAGTACTACTGAAAAGATATTTTCAGTTCTTCAATGTTCTGAACATGATAAAGTCATCCTAGCAGTGTATCGTTTGGAAGGAGATGCTGATCAATGGTGAAATCTTATTAAGAATACGAGGCAAATGGATGAAATTGAGTCCATGGAATGGGATGAGTTCAAGAACTTATTTTTCAATAAGTACTTCTCTCGTATTCTCTGAACAAAGATGGAGAAAGTGTTTCTTGAAATGAAGCAAATGGATGATGAATCTGTTGGTACCTATGAAGAAAATTTTACAAGACTTGCAAGGTACGCTTCTGGTATTATTATCCAACCTGAGAGTAAGATCGATCAATTCTTTAGTGTCTTAAAACCAATTTTTTGAAGGGCGTTATCCATAAGGGACTTCAATAGCTACGAGGAAATCGTTCGATGTGCTCTCAAAGTCGAGATAGAGATTGGAGTAACCCATCAGTCATATGGGTTTGATAAGAAGAGGAAAATGGAATTCAAAGGAAAATATAAGGAGCACACTGAAAAGAAGATGAGATTTCCCTTATGCTCAATGAGTGGAAAGAAACATAGAGGGAGTTGTCTTAAAGGGACAAGTAAATGTTTCAAATGTGGAAAGGAAGGTCATCGGGCATTTTAATGCCGCGATAATGGGAAGAAGATGTCTAATGATGCAAACAAAGGAAGGGATACACAAAATGAACCTACTACACATCAATGATTCAAGTGCAAGGAGATGGGGCATTATGCCAATCAATGCCCAAATCCAAGGGTTGATGATGATGGTCGACGTCAACAAACTCTTAAGGCTAAAGACAAAGGAAAGTCACATGCAATTTCTATCAGTGATGTGGAGTATGATAACGATGTGGTGAAAGGTACACTTACCATCCACTCTAAAGTAGCAAATGTTTTATTTGATTCTGGATCCACCCACTCTTTTATTTCTGAAAAATTTTCTAAGGGTATCACCGTATTACCTCAACAATTAGATGTTGAGTTAGCTGTGACAACACCTAATGACACAACAGTCACATCAAAAGTTTATAATTCTTCTCTGATCGATGTTTGTGGGAAAGTGCTTCCCGCAAATCTTGTGATCCTTCCTCTAGTGGAATTCGATGTGATTCTTGGCATGGATTGGCATTCTTTATACGGATCTCATATCAATTTCCAAAGAAGGGAAGTCACATTTCATATTCCAGATCAATCTATGATCATCTATCAATTCAAGGATGAACATAACCTTCCAGTGGAAATTTCTTCCATTTTATGGGTATTGATTCCACTAAATGAAGGTTATTTATCTCAAATGGATGGTGAGAAACTCGCGATTAAGAATATTCCCATTGTACGGGAGTTCGATGATGTCTTTCCGGAGTAATTACCGGGTCTTCACTAAATCGTGAAGTTGAGTTTTCAATAGAACTGGTACCAGGTGCTTTGCCTATTTCAAAGACACCTTATAGAATGGCCCCAATTGAGTTGCAGGAATTGAAGAAGCAAGTCCAAGAGAATCTTGATAAGGGATTCATATGCCCTAGTGCATCACCTTGGGGAGCACCTGTTCTATTTGTTAAGAAGAAAGATGGATCAATGAGACTCTGCATTGATTATCGAGAACTTAACAAGATCACTATCAAGAACAAATATCCTCTCCCACGCATTGATGACTTATTTGACCAACTACGCAGAGCTCAATACTTTTCCAAGATTGATCTTCATTCAGGGTATCATCAATTAACGGTCAAAAGGGAGGATATACCAAAGACGGCTTTCCGTACAATGTATGGACACTATGAATTTATAGTGATTCCATTTGGTCTTACTAATGCCCCTGCTATCTTCATGGATCTAATGAATAGAGTCTTTAGAGACTATCTTGATCAATTTGTGGTAGTCTTTATAGACGATATTCTTGTCTATTCAAAGAGCAAGGAAGAGCATGAAGATCAGTTGAGAATTATATTGAAGACCCTGAGAAAGGATAAGATTTATGCCAAATTTACCAACTGTGAATTTTGGCTTCAAAAAGTTGCATTTTTGTGTCACATAATCTCAAAAGAGGGGATATATGTGGATCCAACAAAAACAGAGGTTATCGAAAGATGGTCGAGACCAACAACAGTAACTGAGATCCGAAGTTTTCTTGGTTTGGCTGGATATTATCGACGTTTTGTAAAAGATTTTTCACGATTATCTAACCCACTCACCAAGTTGACTCGGAAAGGAGTTAAGTTTGTTTGGACAGAGGAATGTGAAGATAATTTCAAGGAGTTGAAAAGAAGGTTATCCAGTGAACCTGTGCTCATAATGTCTTGTAGTGTAGAATGGTTTGTGATCTACAGTGATGAATCCAAGAAGGGATTGGGGTGTGTTCTTATGCAAAATGATATGGTGATAGCTTATGCC
Source organism: Viscum album (assembly GCA_963277665.1). Classification (NCBI taxonomy): domain Eukaryota; kingdom Viridiplantae; phylum Streptophyta; class Magnoliopsida; order Santalales; family Viscaceae; genus Viscum; species Viscum album. The sequence goes on from OY728161.1 coordinate 438,653,326, forward strand.
TCACGACAGTTGAAAATCCGTGAGCAAAATTACCCAACACATGATTTGGAGATAGCTGTGGTAATATTTGCATTAAAGATTTGGAGGCATTACCATTATGGTGAAAGGTGTGATATTTATACTGATCATAAAAGTTTAAATTATATTTTCACACAAACGGAGCTGAATATGCGACAAAGAAGATGGTTGGAGCTGATTAAGGATTATGACTTCTCAATTCATTACCACCCTGGGAAAGCAAACAAGGTGGCAGATGCATTAAGTCGATAAGACCATGCTAGTTTATCCATGATGAGGTTCACAAAAGATCCAATATTTATGGATTTACAAAGGATGGATCTAGGAATTATAATGGAAGGGGAAAAATCTTAACATTCTCAAATGAATGTTCAACCATCTATACATGTGAAGATTAAAGAGGAACAGAAAGAAGATGTCGAGTTACAAAAGAAGATGAGAAATGTTCCTGAGTTCAACCTTGATTGTGATGGGATAATAAAGTTCAAGAATCGAGTTTGTGTTCCTCCCATCCCCGAGTTAAAGAAGGAGCTGCTAGATGAGGCTCATAGTTCTTCATTCTCTATTCATCCTGGAAGCACGAAGATGTATAGGGACATTAAAGAGTACTTCTGGTGGGATGGCATGAAAAGAGATGTTGCTGAATATGTCTCTCGATGCTTGGATTGTCAACAAGTTAAAGCTGCGAGACAGAAGTCCAAGGGGATGTTACAACCATTACCCATACCCGAATGGAAATGGGAAAACATCAATATGGACTTTGTCACAGGACTTCCTAAAACATCCAAAGGAAATAATGCTATCTGGGTCATAGTTGATCGTCTTACAAAGTCTGCACACTTCATTGCTATTAGAGAGGATTTCTCTATAGATCAGCTTGCCTGGATATATGTAAAGGAAGTGGTAAGATTGCATGGAGTACCACTTTCTATTATATCTGATCGGGATCCGAGATTTACCTCGAAGTTCTGGAGAAGTCTTCAGCATACTCTGGATATAGAGTTGAGTTTCAGCACTGCTTATCATCCTCAGACAGATGGTCAGTCTGAGAGAACAATTCAAACCCTAGAAGATATGTTGAGAGCTTGCTCTATGGATTTCAAAGGTGGTTGGGATCAACACCTACCTTTGGTGGAATTTTCTTATAATAATAGATTTCACTCCAGTATTCAGATGTCTCCTTATGAAGCTCTCTATGGAAAGAAATGCAGGACTCCAACTTGCTGGGATGAAGTTGGGGAAAGAAAGCTATCAGGACTTGATCTCATTGATGAAATGGCAGAAAAGGTCAGATCTATTCAACAACACATAAGAGCAGCTCAGAGTCGACAGAAAAGTTATGCCGACAACCGAAGAAAAGACCTAGAGTTTGAAGTGGGTGATAAAGTGTTCTTACGAATATCTCCCTGGAAGAGGGTTATGAGATTTGGAAAGAAGGGGAAGTTGAGCCCTAGATATATCGGTCATTTCGAAATACTGGATCGTGTTGGAAAGGTAGATTACCGATTGGCTCTTCCACCGAATCTCTCTCATGTTCACGATTTGTTCCATGTATCTCTCCTGAGAAAGTACATACCTGATCCTTCACATGTACTCAGCTCAGAAGTCGTACCGCTAGAGCAAGATCTTTCTTATGAAGAACAACCGATAGAGATTTTGGATCGTAGCGAAAAAGTCCTACGAAACAAGACCACTCGATTGGTGAAAGTTTTATGGAGGAACCACCAATTAGAAGAAGCTACATGGGAGCTTGAGGATATGATGAGGGAGAGGTATCCTCATCTGTTTGTTAAAAAGTGATGAATTTCGAGGGTGAAATTCATTTTAAGGGGGGTAGAATGTAACACCCGAGACTTTTATGTTATATAAATCATCAAAGGAATCGTTTTCTACACACTATCTTGACTTAATTTACACGGAATCGCGACCTTCCTCGATAGCTTGCGTTGTACGCAATACCGAGTTTCACTAAACAACGATTTGCTATTAAAATATTATTAAAACTAGCTGCTATGAAAAGTAATAACCACTTTTTGAAATTTTATAAATTTTATTTTTCAAAATGGACTTCATTTTTGGATTCGGAATACCGAAATTAGCCTAGGGTGAAATTTTGGTATTTTTCTGAAAACTTTCAATTTTTTATGAATAGTGAAACCACTAAGTGGTAGGTTAAAAACTGAATTTTGCATAAAACTTAATTTTACCGCTTCTATGAATGAAATTTCGAAAATCCAACAGACATGGTTGATATTAGTATGTCAAATGTGTTTCAATGAGATAAAAATAATTTTTTGGTGAATAGTAACTTTTTACTTTTTTTACCGCGGTTAATAGTAAAGAGGGTAACTAAGGGTAAATATGATATTACTATTACCCTAACACATGTCCTAATTCTATTGGATAAGTGTAATTCAACCAAAAACAACCTTATTAATATAATATGACCATTTAGGTCCAATTGGATTAGATTATGACATTTAATATTATTTTATTTAATGAATAGTTAATATAGATAAAATCAAAGTTTAATAACTGAAACATTTTTAACATGGGGTTATACAAAAGATAAATTCGACTATAAATATTCATTAAAAAGATAAAAATATTTACTACATAATTATATTTTATTTATAATTTTTAAACTTTAAATAAATTAATTTATTTATTACACAACGATGATGCAGTAATTACCCTTTTATGGAAATGTTAACATAATTGATGTTATAAATGCTCAAATAAATGTAATTTGAGACTTTTTATAAATGCCACTAATTTTCTAGGTCACTATGATATATTATTGTTGATTTAATCAACTTGGATTGAACATATAATTCTGTTATGACTTTCACAAAAATCATATATCAAATAGTGTCAAAATTGACACAAAATAGTTTTTAAATCAAATATTATATTATTAATTGTTATTTTATTCCTAAAAATATAAGGTTCGGCCAAATGACTTAGATAAGGATATATATATTAATAATAAATAAACTTGGGGTTCGTTTGGCATGTTATATTATGTTTATTAACCATATAGTGTAAGAAAACAAAAATTCACGGTAAAAGATAAATTATTTAACTTAGAGTTAAATCTAATTGATAAGGTTAAAATAATAACCTAAACTTGTCTGAATCCTATTGGTTGATAGGATTTCGACCCCTCCCCACTTTACCTTCGAAATAAGACCCTTTTGAACCATTATAAACCGATTATGACTTTAATATAAAATAATATTTTGAGATATTCCTAAGGTGCCCCTCTCCTCCCTTATAAAAGGGCACCTCCTCCCCCTCCTCCTCACACCAATTTGAGCACTCAAGCTCGGCCAACCCCTGACAAAATCCCTTCTCCACTTCCCTAGAATAATACTAGAGGTCCTGGTCTTCTTCAAAGGCCAATCTTAGTTCCCTAAGTGGAGGATTCAAAGAGGCGTTTCAAAGAAGAGGTAATATCCATTACCGATCTTTTCAATTTCTTTCTTCTTCAACTTCTTCTTCTTGAGTTGTTTCATGATAAAGTAATAACATCAGTATTACTTACATACTGAAATGTTATTATAAATATGAAACAACCCTAATTCACCTTTTATCCATCCTACTAAAAAATGATATCACCGCGCGTGCGTACGTACGGAATACCGTCTCCACGCAGTGGTGTAATCTATTTTCCACCATCACCTTACAAGGATGGGTATAATGGTGTAATGAGTAACTATATATGATTATTATAAAGTGATATTGATACTGAAATAGTATAAATACACTTAAATACAATTCCACGATCATGGGAACAATATCAATGCTCGTGCGTACGTACGGAATACCGTCTCCACGATGTGATGCGACTCGTTCTACATGATCATAATTACATAGTAATTATATAAATGAATTGAATGAATAAATATGATATATGTTAAACTAATACCATTCTGGATATAAGGTATCTAAAACCTTAAAAGAAGAATAAGAATTTATTCGGCAAAACACGCATAAGAACAAAAGGCAATAAAGACCCGAGTAACAAGTAACAATGAAATATTACTAATAAGAAGCCAATAATATGACCATATATGATATCATATCAATATGTATGATTCTGGAATAAGTAAATAACATTATTTAAACCATTATACATGAGCTTCCGACACGTACAAAGCAAATCGGACCTAAGGTTAGGGAAATATCACAATCTCATTTTTATCCGAGATTGTTTATACTTTGGTATTTACTGGGTTGTATTTTATCATCCACATCCATGTTTCCTCAATATGTAATATTATTTCCATCCACCTGAAATTTTTCAAATCCAATTTTACCCTTCAGTGAGTTTTTAGTAAATGATATGAAAGGAATCTTTTGCCGTTTTTCGTACGAGGTACTTTTTGACTTTTCTGACAAAAGTACGGGAAGAATGTTTTGTTAATTTATACGGCATGAATGGATTTTTTAAAACATTATTTCCAAGAAGCTTATTTTACATGTTTTCAAGATTATTTCTAATCAACTTCTTTTAGTTTAAAATTTAATGACATGTTAAGAAAGGAAATGTGTTTTTGAAGTAGAAAGGATATTTTCCTCAAGAATAAAGTTCAAGTGTTTTATCAAAATTATTTTCCATCTAAGATAATAAAGGGTTCTGTTTTTATCCCTATTATTACATTGATTTTATTATGTTGGGATGGAATTATTTTTATTTATTCCTTTGTCGTATATGATTTGTTTTATGATGTCATGATGTTTCAAGAATCCCATTTTTTTACATGTGGTATGCGATGATGTATGATTTATGATTATGTGGAACACATAAGAAATGATTCATTATAAGATGGGTGGGACCTATATCTCCCTCCAATGAATTGGGTAAAGATTTATATCTCATGAGATAGACATGGCTGGAACGGAAGGTTATTTCGGTTCAGTGATACATGACTGAAATGAGGAGTGAACTCGGTTCAGAAATGGACTTTGTCCGCTAAGATAGTCTTGGAAATGAGTCATGACTAACAAGAAATGATTTTCCATGATTATGTGTGCATGCCACAAAGTTAAAAGTTTTATGTTATGATTATGGGGATCTCATTTTCACTTCAATGATTTATTCCATGTTAAGATATTATGATCTCTTTTCCAGGTTATGATTTTCAAAAAGATATGATATGATTTTTATTTCCATTATTTTCCCTTGTTGAGCATTTGAGCTCACCCTTTTTTGTATGTTTTCTTTTCCCCAGGTCAAGAAGATGGATATTAAGTAGAATATACTAAATGGGACCCTAGATATGATGAAATAAATGGGAGACACTGTAGAAGATTTATGAACCAGTTGTTTATGTTTCCCAGTTTCTAAAGACACTATACCTATACTGTCCTTTGTGGTTTTGTCATATGTCGTAATAAGTGTCCTTAAATTTTGAAGTATTAACAATGTATGTAAAGTATGGGTCGTTATAATTGCTCGTGTGGCGATCTCTATCGACTTCCACTTCTCCCTTAGATTGTTCCGTTTGAGCTTAAACTGTTGAACCTCAGCTTGGGCATGGTCATGAGCGAATCCCAATGAGGCCACCTCTTTTCCGAGCTTCGAAAAATTGGATTCATATAGAGAAATTCAACTGGATGAGGTAATCGATTCCTTTTTCTATGTTAATTGGATTGTTAAAGCCGTATATTTATACTAATCATGTGATCACAATTCAATGGTCATATTAGCAACGATCAAAATTCTAAACAATATTTTAAAATCCAAAAACATTAAACCAAAGAAGATGACATTTTATATAAACATATTTTATAAAGAGACATTGAACTAGATATAGAGGGATTTCCATTAATGAAATTTTTGTTCGTTACATAATATCTAGTCAACAGAGGCAATTTTTTCAAATCAAAATGGGATATCCATATAAGATTTAACGTTCAACTATGAATGTCTTCTATTTTATTTCCTCCCAGAACTCAATAAATTTGTTTTATTTAATGTTTATATAATAAAAATAATATATTAAATATATTATGATTTTATTATATTTAAGGTTCAATCTACAATCACACACACATCCATCTAATGGTTAATGATCTTACCAATCTTATGTATGTTGAACTACCCCCTCAGAAAATAATTTTTATCATCATTCCTTTAGAACAATTAATGGTGGTATTTTTGATTGAAACCTTATTTTTATATGATATTTATGATATTATTATACATATGTAATGATAATATCAATATATCCTTTTTATAAACAATCAAATATTTTGAAAATGATAATCTCACTCGTGAATACGTATGACATACCATCTCCATGATGTGATATGAATCATAATTCTTCTATATTTTACAAAAATCTAAATTATGAAATATTTTAGTAATATATTTTGTATATGTGAGATAAAAATGAATCTTAATGACAATATATCATATAAATTCATTCAATTTTACCCAATTGTAAAATGAAAATAACATTAATGCATACATATTGTATACCATCTCCATTAACATTGTATTTTATTTTTTATCTCTATATAATATTAATCACCATGAATATAAATATAGTGAATATATTTTATATATATCATTGTTATAATAATGGAAGTGATGAAATCATGATCTACGTATGAGGACCAAGGATAATATTTCAAATCATGAATGATATACAATGTCGTTATTACATGACACATATCATTAACATGGAATTGTTAATAATCTTGAAATATAAGGTAATATTAAAATAATATATATAATTAGTTATGTGAATATGGATCAATGGAAGACACATAATAAATATATATTTTTTATACATGATGTTTTAATGTTTGATAATAATTTCAATACTTATGGTCAGGGGATTTATAATATTACTTTTATTTATGTAAGACATATGCCTTATTCTTTAATAATTTCTTATGCATGGTTTATATACATCTCAGGAAGGTCATTTGTGAGTCTAATTTCAAAAATTTCAATACATTCATATTATTATAATTCTATTTATATGATGATTATTATGACTCTACTAATTATGTATTTATTAGTATATATAAATGGATGTGTTTCTAGATCATAATAGTATGAATTTTTATATCGATGCAGATTCACATTGACACATCCTTATTCTTGAAGAAGAGGACTCGTGCACCGCATGGTGAAGCACTTAGGCGTATAAACCCTTTATCCAGATTCTCCCCTATTTGTTTCTTCAGCTCTTCAACCTCCACGATAGCCATTCTATACAGAGTCTTAGATATTGGTAATTTCCTAGGAACAAGTTCAATTGAGAATTCAACTTCTCTTCTAGGATGAAGACAAGTAAATTCCTCAGGAAGCACTTCAACGAATTCCCTCACAATTGGCATGTTTTCAAGTATGGTTGGTTCCTTGGACTCAATCAACTGAGACAGATATGCATGATCATAGGGAAATAATATCCATGCTTGAGATTTTGTAGCTAAAGAAGATTAACCCTCCACCTTACACTTGTATAGAATCGGGGGTCGATTCTCCACATAGAGAGGGATTTCCCTCTCCCAAAAATTTATGTAGGCCTTATATAGGGAAATCCAATCCATGACAAGAATTGCATTAAATTACACTAGAGGGAGTATGACGAGGATATCCAGAAAGTTCGATCTACAGATTATGATATGAGAGGATTTATATTCATGTAATTTAATGATTTCCCCATTTTTCTTAATCACCAACATCATTATTTCTATTATTTTTGGTGGTGCTGGGATTGTTCTACTAAACATTCTGGATATAATAGAATGCGTAGATCATAAATCAAAAAGTATGCTCTCTATTCTTGATTGAATACCTAGCATACATGTCACCACTTCAATGTCGATGTCATGACCCGTCCTCGGGGCCCGTGCCGTGACTACCCCAAACCCGCCTTTCATAGGCCAGGGGCTGGCGAGTAGCACCAAGGCGTAAATATCAATAAAGGGAAGGCATTGCCTTTGTAAAGTAAACAAACAAAAAACACAGAGTAAGCAGTCAGAAGTAAACACTAAGTAAAAACTGGTACAACAGTAAGTGCGGAAAGTAAGTGGGCCAGAATACAAACCCAAACTAAAATTAATGTACAACTCAAAATGGAAAACAACAACTGAAAAGTAAATCCGCAATGTCGAGTCGTCCACTAGAAGTCCCACCTTAAGGGTGGGTACAGAAAGCCTCCACTGCTCCTCAGGTCCAGCCGACCACTTCGAGTACGTCCCACCCAGGGGTCCACCTCCAGGTACTGACTCGTTCTGTAGTCCACCTCCGGGTACTGACTCGTCGTGTATTCCACCTCCGGGTACTTTTTATTCCTCGAACACTCTCCTCCGTCAGCACTGCCCGTCATCTGCAACCAACACAATGAGGTGCGGGCATAGCCCGTGCAGGGGTGAGTATAACGATACTCAATAGGGACCCTGAGACCCTCAAGGTCTCACTAAACCAACAACGATAACCACAAAGAAGATCTCAACATATAACCTCTACTTAGGTATATGCACATGCATATACCTAAGTCATCAAGTAACCCATCTCAATCATGAGAAAACACAAGGGGTATGAAATCAACAGATAACCACTACCCAGGTATATGCCCATACATATACCTAAGTTGTCAAGTAACCCATCTCAATCATGAGGAAACACAAGGGTTATGAAATCAACGGATAACCACTACCCAAGAATATGCCCATACATATACCTAAGTTATCAAGTAACCCATCTCAATCATGAGAAAATACAAGGGTCATAAACTCCGCTCAAACCAGGATTTTCATGATCAAAACTGTAACTGCTGAAGTGCCCCCTCTATGGAGTGTACAGTGGTCTTGTCACGACTCCGAGGTACTGCTCACTAACCTAAGACTGTTGAGGTACTCCTCCTATCGAGTACTATGGGCCTGCTACAACAACCAAGCGCTTTCCACTATGGGTCTGCCGCTACAACCAAGCGCTCCCCCTCATAGCCTCAAGAGGTACTCCTTCTATTGAGTACCGTAGGTCTGCCGCTACAACCAAGCGCTCCTCCACCGTGGGTCTACCGCTATAACCAAGCGGTCCCCCTCATAGCCTCCAGAGGCACTCCTTCTGTTGAGTACCATAGGTCTGCCGCTACAACCAAGCGCTCATCCACTGTGGGTCTGCCGCTACAACCAAGCGCTCCCCACTTGGCTCTCTGAAACACACCGAGTCGATCCGTCAAGCAGTCGTCAGGTCTCAGCCGGCTACACGGTCTCCGTACTCCACACGCTCGTCTACGGGAGGGTCCGCTCCACGAGCTTCTGGTCGATACTACAAGTATCACAAAGTTCCATGAAGAATTATCTCAAAGGACCGCCTCGTCACAGGGGTCTCAACATAATAGACGACACATCAATCGGACGCCCGGTCTGTGAGTTACTAGCCTTTTCATCCCCGGGTCCTGGTTGGTTTTGTGTGCGAACCAACCTGGCCCTAACTCAACTGTACCCCGAACTCTCATAGAGTATACTCAAAGGGACCGCTTCTCAACGTGACCACCAACGCTGCTGACGGTTCTTCAAATGGACGTCTGGTCTGAAAGATATCATCTTTTCCGTTCCAGGGGCCCGGTTGGATTTCGGGTACAATCCAACTCGCCCAAACTCCAACTGCATCCAAACCTCGAGCGAAGTATGCCAAAAGTGTTGTCAAATCAAGGGGAAATCATCGAGACAGACGGTGCGTCAATCGGACGCCCGGTCTGTGAGTTATTGGCTTTTTCATTCCAGGGGCCCGGTTGGTTTCGTGAGCGAACCAACCCGACCGCACTCCGACAACATCCAAACATCGAGCGGAGTAAGCCAAAAGATCCATCTCACTTAGAGGAAAGCATCAAAGTCGACGACATGTCAATCGGACGTCCGGAGCTCAAGATATGAGCATTTCCGCTCCGAGGGCCCGGCTTGTTTTGTGTACGAACCAACCCGGCCGAACCCGAAGTGTTCCGAAACCTTGAGTGTGATATACCGAAATGACCGTCTCGATCCAAGGATCACATCGCCACTGACAACGCGGCGTTTGGAGGCCCGTAGCTAACGTTATGAGAAAAAGACCGAAAAGTTCCAGAAACGGGGGGTCTGGGCCCGGACCGACCCGGCCCAACCCCCCCTGGGTTGACCTGACCCGGCCCGATGGGTCGGCCCGGCTCGGCTCGGCCGAGCGGGCACGCGGAGGAACCCGCGGGGGGGGGGGGGGGGGTGTTTCCCCCGCGTGAAATGAAATCGCGGCCCCGCGTGGGGCCGCTCGGTGTCACCGGACGCGGCCGGGCCACCGCGTCCCTGCCTTCTGTTTCGCGCTGCCGCGGAACCGCCTCCCGCCGCCGCAGCGGCTCCGTCCGGCGGCACGCCGGGGCGCCGCTGGTCCGGCGACCCGCACCGCCGGTGGAGTCCGCGGGCCACCCGAGTTTCTCCGGTGGTCCGTTTCTGTTTCTGTCTGCGCTGTAGCTCCTCCCGGGTCCCATTCTTCACTGTGGAATCAACAAATCGTCATTGCGGCCCCGTTCGTCGTCGTCCGACAATCCGCACGTCAATTAAAAACATGAACCGTCTTCGTGGTTCTCCGACACGCCGTGATGGCGCCGCGCCCCTTTACTGTGGCCCGACTCCGTCCGCGGATGTCTTTGGGTTCCTCTGATGCGGTGCGACGGCGTCGCGCCCTTGTTCATTTTCACGATGCGGCGTGACGGCGCCGCACATTCCTTGCCACCCGTTCCGCGCGGTGCGAGGGCACCGCGCCATCCCCGTTTCAATCCACAGAAGAAACCCACAAAGATAAGGAGGAGGGTCGGACGTGTTTGTGTAGTCTGGCCCCCCTCTCGTTAATTGATAGAAAATGGTCATATTTCAAGAAGATCGTCAAGGTAATAATCACGATCAAATTAAATAATAATCTTCAATATCAATCTGCATGAACGGACGATCCGCGGATCAACTTAGAATTGGTTGGTCCGCGCTCGTCGTTCATTTCTGAAAAGATAATAGAACACCAAAATAAAAATCCCCTACCTCAAACGTCGTCGCGTGAGGGTTCGTTGCAGATTTTCTCGTCGTGGATGAAAAGCGTCGCGGAAGAAGCGTCGCTGACGTCACGGTACACGGCTTCGTGTCATCGATCTCTGAGGGTTTGGCATTCTCCATCGGAGGTCGGAGCGTTCTTCGCGTTCTTCACGTTCTTCGCGTTCTTCGTCTAAAAAGAATGCTTTCCTCCAAATTCACTTCACGCCACAAGTCCAACTAAATAAAATAAGTTCAACCATTATTTTATTATTGACCTAAGCTTTTGAAATTCAAAAGATAAGAAACGAACAATTATTTCGTTGAATTAATTGTAACAATTTAACTGCCAATTAATTGGGGCGTTTCTTAACCAGAAAAATGCACGGTTGAATTTCATTAAAGATGGGTTTTTGCGGGTGTGTTACTTAGAGGAAAAGAAACGGTGCGGCTCGTGCGGGCCCCACCTCAGAAATATCCTACCAAGAGGGAAGGATATTTGGGATTGCACCGTATCCGCTACAACTTAGCATAAGTAGCTTTAAGTGGCTTTAAGTGACTTTAAGTGAAATAAAATAAAGTTTGTCATACCACGTTATTTTATTTCTTAACTTAAAGCCCAAAAACTAAAAACCACAGCCGAGCAAACGCAACTCCGGAAGAGGCGTTTCTAAGAAAATATCGGCGTTGCGATTCCATCGGTTCCCTCAGAATTCGATTCTGAGCACCGGCTCAGAAGTTAGAAAAACCCGCTTGTTCGTTCACTGAACGTACCCGAGCTAAACTTCGGAAAATGATTCCAGGCACACCGGGCCTCAGAATCAGGCACCGTCATAAAAGGCATTCTTGTAAAATCCTAGAAAAAATTTGAAAAAAAATTCCCATGATTTTTACGGGTCTTTAAATTACTCCCACCTCAGGGCATTACATCCTCGTAAAGCTTTAAACACAAATTAGGGATACAAAAGCTATACTGAGCACGAATATGAGCCTCCTGCTCTCATTGCTCACCTGAAGGTTCCCGTACTGCCAGTGAAAACGCACCCGAGGAATAGACCGTCCTCGAAGGATCCGCTCATGTCGATCCTCGATCCCCACTGTATCCTCTATGAAAGACACCCCATAGGCATCGTCCAGCTCCCCATGGTCGATGATATGCGAAGGGTTGAGCACGCATCTCCTCAGTTGAGATACGTGGAATTCTTCGTGCACCTGGTGCAACTGAGGTGGATGGGTCAAGAAGTAAACCACCCCGCCTACCCAGCTGAGGTTCTAAGAAGGTCCGCTGAACCTCGGAGATAACTTTCCTCCTTGGCCACATCTCCGTAAACCTCGTCGAGGTGAGACCCGTTTAAGGACGTGATCATCATCCTCGAACTCCAGAGGTCTCCAATTCCTATTAGAACTAGAACTCAAATGACTGCTTCCACGAGGGTAAGTTTGACCGACTCAGGAGTGTTCGTTCGCACCCCCCTGTGCATGAGTTACCCTATGCTGCCTGGGGTTTCCTTTTTTTTCCGACCAGGGAAAGCCCATTCCGACGTCATAGTTAAACCACAACCTTTTTGCCTAATACCATCAATTCGTGTATGAACTTTGATTTCCCAGTCCATACTCAATCCAACGTTGTAAGGCCTCGATGCTGCCACCAAGAGATTCCAACCGAAACTCTCGCCTCGAGGGTCTGACCACACCGTCGGCGTAAGTGTCATTATCGAGTGTCCTCCCAAGGGATCTCCAGACATGAGGGTCAAGTCCACGACTTACCGGAAACTCTAGATCTTGGAAAAGATTTGCGAAAGCGATGAATGATTCATATCGAGGTCTGTTACTACAGAAGATAGTAGTGGACACAGACTGTCCCTTGAATCATTTTTAGAGCCATTGGGTCACACTCCTTGATCGCATGCAGTCACACTCTTCCTCTGACCTCTAGTTCCCTGAGCCTAGCAGGGATAACTAAGGCGGGTGGTTGTAGCATGTTAAGATGTTCACCACCTCATGCTGCTCTCCTAGCTCCGCCTCCACGTCTGCCCCTTCGCAGACTCATCTCTCTTTAAAGCTTCCTCTTCTTTAAAAACATTTAACACACCCAAGTCTCTATGACTGGTACCGGTTTCCTGTTTCTTACTGCACTGTGCAGTATTCATCCGCTCCGGAATGATCTTCACCATCTTTGCCTACAATCTGGGAGAGCTGCTAAAATTTCTCCTTTTCCGAAAAGAGAAACCCGTACTCATCCCCCTGGATGAACCATTCCCATTGCATAATACAGTCAATCCTGACATGAAGGGTGCATTCATGCCATGGATGACGTCGTAAGGCCTCGACGTAACTACTAAGAGATCCAACTATCACTCTCGCCTCCAAGGGTCGAGTCACACTGTCGGCATTAGTGTGAGGTCACTGGGTCTCCCCCAGTAGGAATCTCGAAAGTAAGGGTCAAGTCAACAGTCTTAACCAGGATGAATCAGTAATAACCAAACAAAAAGTAAAAGAAAGCAAACATCACAAAGATAAGTGTCTTTTTATTATTGCCGCTTATAGTACAAAGACACGAATACAACAACAAAATGGAACTAGAGTACAAGGGACGTATCCACTAGTTCCGCTCCTTCTTACATTCTCTCGAAGTTCTATTGCCTTGTCCACTGCTCGGCTGTTTCTCAAGCACCCGCCGCTGCTTCTGCCTTGGTGGCTCCTCCAAAGCCTGCAGATCAACTGTACGAGGATTCGGACAATCACGTGCCAGGTGACCCTTTCCTCCGCATTCATAACACTTTCTTCTCCTCGTACGGCTGGCTCTGGCCCTCTTGGACCTCTTCATCATCTGTATACTACCAACAGATGACTCAGCTACTGATCAAAAAACACGTGGCAAAGGCAGAAGCTCCTGAACACGCTCGGGGTCTAGATTTACTGGCACAAACTCCACCCTGAAGAAGTTCTCGAAGTCTTCCCATGTGAAGGCCACCCCATCGCAAAACTGGAACAAGTGGCTCCACCACCTGCCTGATGCTTCCTGAAGAAGGCTGGCATCAATGATCACCATGATGTCTGTCGGTGTCCCCACTAGCCTGAAGACTCTCACCACAGCCTCCAGCCAATCCTCAGCTGCCTGCGGGTCTGTCTCTCCCCGGAACATGGGTGGTCTCTGGCACTGTAACTCGTGTAGCGCGCTAAAGTGGCATGCATCGCCTACTGTTGGGGCTGGTGGCATCGGTGGCCCAATGTATGGTAGTACCGCTGGTGCCTCCGTTGGTGCCTCAACTGCAAGAGGGCCCTGTACCGAAGCCTCGTCACTCGGCAAGCTGTCAGTATGCATGTCCCTCTGGGCTCTAGCTGGCCGTCCGAGAAAATAAATCCTGAAATAAACAACATGACACTATCAAACGATTATACATAGTGAGCTGACATGGTTTGAGATGACATTTAAAAACTTCTGGAAACACACACCCAATCAGTGATTTCGTGCACAAAGTCTGAAATCAGTTGTCAGGGTCCTGGTGTATGGATTCGTCGGCCGCCCACACCAACACTGGACTCCCGGAACTGAAAACCACACTCGGTACTCTTAACACTATTTCTTCACAGAAAGAAAAAATATCCGAGTTATAAGTTCTGCTGTAGAACTGACTCCTATGATACCAATTTGTCACGACACGTCCTCGGGGACCGTTTCGTGACTACCCCAAGCCCGCCTTTCCTAGGCCAAGGGCTGGAGACTTGCACCAAAGCATAAATCCCGGTAAAGGGAAGGCATTGACTTTGTAAAGTAAACAAACAAACAACACAGAGTAAGCATGCAGAAGTAAACACTAAGTAAAAACTGGTACAACAGTAAGTGCGGAAAGTAAGTGGGCCAGAATGCAAACCCAAACTGAAAGTAAAGTACAAATCGAAAGGGAAAACAACAACTGAAAAGTAAAGCTGCAACGTTGAGCCGTCCACTAGAAGTCCCACCTGAAGGGTGGGTACAGAAAGCCTCCACTGCTCCTCGGGTCCAGCAGACCGCTCTGAGTACGTTCCGCCCAGTGGTCCACCTCCAGGTACTGACTCGTCGTGTAGTCCACCTCCGGGTACTGACTCGTCGTGTAGTCCACCTACGGGTACCATCCAGTCCCCGAACATTCGTCCTCTGTCAGCACTACCCGTCATCTGCAACCAACACAATGAGGTGCGGGCATAGCCCGTGCAGGGGTGAGTATAACGATACTCAGTAGGGACCCCGAGACCCTCAAGGTCTCACTAAAACCAACAAGGATAACCACAAAGAAGATCTCAACAGATAACCTATACTTAGGTATATGCCCATGCATATACCTAAGTCATCAACTAACCCATCTCAATCATGAGGAAACACAAGGGGTATGAAATTAACGGATAACCACTTCCCAGGTATATGCCCATACATATACCTAAGTTATCAAGTAACCCATCTCAATCATGAGGAAACACAAGGGTTATGAAATAAACGAATAACCACTACTCAGTTATATGCCCATACATATACCTATGTTATCAAGTAACACATCTCAATCATGAGGAAACACAAGGGTCATAGACATAGCTTAAACCAGGATTTTCATGATCGAAACCATAACTGCTGAAGAGCCCCATCTCTGGAGTGTACAGTGGTCCTGTCACGACTCCGAGGTACTGCTCACTATCCTAAGACTATTGAGGTACTCCTACTGTCGAGTACTGTGGGACTGCTGCTACAACCAAGCACTTTCCACCATGGGTATGCCGCTACAACCAAGCGTTCCCCCTCATAGCCTAAAGAGGTACTCCTTCTGTTGAGTACCGTGGGTCTGCCGCTACAACCAAGCGCCCCTCCGCCGTGGTTCTGCCGCTACAACCAAGAGCTCCCTTCAGAGCCTCCAGAGGTACTCCTTCTTTTGAGTACCGCAGGTCTGCCGCTACAACCAAGCGCTCCTCCACCGTGGGTCTGCCGCTACAACCAAGCGCTCCCCACTGGGCTATCTGGAACACACCGAGTCGATCGGTCAAGCAGCCATCAGGTCTCAACCGGCTACACGGTCTCCGTACTCTACATGCTCGTCTCTGCGAGGGTCCGCTCCACAAGCTTCTGGTCAATACTACAAGTATCACAATGTTCCACGAATAAGTATGTCAAAGGACCGCCTCGTCACAGGGGTCTCAACACAACAGACGACACGTCAATCGGACGCCCGGTCTGTGAGTTACTAGCCTTTTCGTCCCCGGGGCCTGGTTGGTTTCGTGTGCGAACCAACCCAGACGTAACTCAACTATACCCCGAACTCTCATAGGTTATACTCAAAGAGACCGCTTATCAACGTGATCACCAACGCTGCTGACGGTTCGTCAAACGGACATCTGGTCTGCAAGATATCAGCTTTTCCGTTCTAGGGGCCCAGTTGGATTTCGGGTACAATCCAACTCGCCCAAACTATAACTGCATCAAAACCTCGGGTGAAGTATGCCAAAAGATCCGTCAAATCAAGAGGAAATCATTGAGACACACGGTTAGTCAATCAGACGCCCGGTCTGTGAGTTATTGGATTTTTTGTTCCCGGGGCCCGGTTGGTTTCGTGAGCAAACCAACCCGACCACACTCCTACGGCATCCAAACTTCGAGTGGAGTAAGCCAACAGATCCTCCTCACTTAGAGGAAAGCATCAAAGTCGACAGCACGTCAATCAGACGTCCGGAGCTCAAGATATGAGTGTTTCCGCTCCAAGGGCCCGGTTGGTTTCGTGTACGAACCAACCCGGCCGAACCCAAAGTGTTCCGAAACCTTGAGTGTGATATACAGACACGATCGTCTCGATCCAAGGATCGCATCGCGGCTGACGGCGTGTCGTTCTGAGGCCCGTATCTCATGTTATGATCAAATGACTGAAAAGGTTCGGAAACGGGGGGTCTGGGCCCGGACTGACCCGGCCAAACCCCCCCTGGGTGGGACCGAACCGGGTCGACCCGACCTGGGGCCAGGTCCGACCCGGTTGGCGCGACCTGGCCCATCGGGTCGGCCCGGCTCGGCTCGACTGAGCGGCCGCGCGGAAAAAGCTGTGGGGGGGCGTGTTTCCCCCGCGTGAAATGAAACTGCGGCCCTGCGTGGGGCCGCTCGGTGTCACCGGACGTGGCCGGGCCACCGCGTCCCTGCCTATGGTTCCGCGCAGCCGCGGAACCGCCTCCCGCCGCCGCGCCGGTGACCTGGGCCGCCGGTGGAGTCTGCGGGCCACCGGAGTTGCTCCGGTGGTCCGTTTCTGTTTTTGTATGCGTCGTAGCTCCTCTCGGGTCCAATTCTTCACTGCCGAAAAAACAAATCGTCCTTGCGGCCCCGTTCGTCGTCGTCCGACAAACCGCACGTCAATTAACAAAACGCACCGTCTTCGTGGTTCTCCGGCACGACACGATGGCGCCGCACCCCTTTGTCGTGGCTCGACTCCATCCACATATGTCTTCTGGTTTCTCTGATGCAGCGAGACGGCATCGCACCCTTGTTCGTTTTCATGACGCGGCGCGACGGCGCCGTGCATTCCTTTTCGCACATTCCGCGCGGTGCGTTGGCACCGCGCCATCCCCGTTTCAATCCACAAAATAAACCCACAAGGATAAGGAGGAGGGTCGGCCGTGTTTGTGCGGTCCATCCCCCCTCTCGTTAATTGATAGAAAATGGTCATATTTCACGAATATCGTCAAGGTAATAATCACGAACACATTAAATAATAATCCTCAACATCAATCCGCATGAACGGACGATCTGCGGATCAACATGGAATTGGTTGGTCCGTGGTCATCGTTCTTTTCTCAAAAGATAATAGAACACCAAAATAAAAATCCCCTACCTCAAGCGTCGTCAAGCGAGGGTTCGTCGCGGATTTTCTCATCGTGGAAGAAAAGTTTCGCGTAAGGAGCGTCGTGGAAGAAGAATCGTTGATGTCGTGGTACACGGTGTCACGTCGTCGATCTCTGAGGGTTTGGTGTTCTTCGTTGGAGGTCGGAGCTTTCTTCGCGTTCTTCGTGTTCTTCGCGTTCTTCGCGTTCTTCACGTTCTTCGTCGAAGAAGAACGCATTCCCCCAAATTCTCTCCACGCCACACGTCCAACTAAATAAAATAAGTTCAACCCTTATTTTATTATTGAACTAAGTGTTTGAAATTCAAAAGTTATGAAACGAATAATTAATTCGTTGAATTAATTGTAACAATTTAACTGCCCAATTAATTGGGGCGTTTCTTAACCAGAAAAATGCACGCTTGACTTTCATTAAAGAGGTGTTTTCACGGGTGCGTTACTTATAGGAAATGAAACGGTGAGGCTCGTGTGAGCCCCACCTCACAAATATCCTACCAAGAGGGTAGGATATTTTGGATTGCACCCTATCCGCTTAAACTCAGCTTAAGTAGCTTTTAGTGGATTTAAGTGGCTTTAAGTGAAATAAAATAATGTTTGCCATACCACGTTATTTTATTTCTTAACATAAAGCCAAAAAATTAAAAACCACACCCGCCAAACACAACTCTGGAAAAAGAATTTCTAATAAAATAACGGCGCTGTGATTCCATCAGTGCCCTCAGTATTCGATTCCGAGCACCGGCTTAGAAGTTAGAAAAACCCGCTCATTCGTTCACTGAACGTACCCGAGCTAAAATTCAGAAAATGATTCTGGGCACACCAGGCCTCGGAATCAGGCGCCATCAGAAATTGTGTTCTTTTAAAATCCCAAAGAAAATTAGAAAAACATTTCCCGTGAATTTTACGGGTCTTTTCAGTTGAGTTTCACTTCGGTAGTAGTGATGGAAAAATCTCTCCCTTGCTTCCTTGAAGGACGTTGGATTCCACCGAAAATCCTTTTCTTATGGAACTAATTTGAATGATGCCATGGTTATTTGTAGTTGTAGCAATGAACCATGCTTTGAGGTTCGTATGGAGCGTTCCTCTCCTCTATCAAAGCCTCAGTTCCTTCTTTCCCACATTTAACAGCCAGTTTCCCTTCCCTTCTATTCCTAAAGAATTTCCTCGTACCCATCAGGTAATTTCTATGGTGCTTCTTTCCGCACTATTGGCATGTGGGGTGTTTGATCTTCTTAGCACCGTTGGATTTATCCATCGGGCCACTAGAACTTAATTCCACCTTATGATTCTTATCCCCATGATACCCCTAAGATTCCCCCATCTCCATTTTGACCTTGAGGTCACATCAAACAATTTTCTCATAGCTGTCGAAGTCTTGGATCCCCAATACTTTTTGTATGATAGGCTTCATCCCTACAAAGAAGTTGTCAACCATGACATTCATGGGTAACGACAAATCCAGATGTTTATCATGCAAGCCTTGTGATTTTTTCCTCGTATGTTCTAATAGATTCGTTGTCATTTTTCATGAGTTCAAGGAAGTACCTTTCCATCATATGTCGGCGGGTGCATAGAAAATATTTATCGAAAAAAGTCATCCAGATATCCTTCCTTTCCCACACCTAGATCTCCTCCACATGCTTCATATTTTTGAGCAACGTCCACCATTAATCAGCATCACCCCCCATACGATAAGCATCCAAGAGATCCTTCTCTTGTTCAAAACAATGAAGGATTAATAATATCTTTTCAAAGGATTTGATCCATTGTTCAGCAATTGAGGGATCAGATAATCCATTAAAAGTTGGAGGCCTTTCTCTCACGAAGCTCTCGATAGTGACTTGTTAATTATGAGGTGGGGTTGATCATTCCTATTGACCCATGTTCCTATTAAAATTTAGATTTATCTGACAGAGAATAGTGAAAAATTTCAAGATTCCCACTTCCATTGGATTGGGTATCTCATTAATAATTTCATCACATTGATCTCCACATCAGTTGTTAGCCCGAGTCCTCCTATTACCGACCATTGGCATGAATAAAAGGAATGATATGGGTAACACATAACGGTTAATACAAAGATAAAAACTGATTACTTATAATTAACATTTATTTCCTTATCTTATGAATCTATTGGCTTCAATCAATGTTATCCATGGTCTACATTCTCACATAAATTTTTTTGTGATTATTTTTTAAATTCCCTTAATAATGATCCATAATAAGCTTGTGAATTTACCAAAGCATATCCCCCAAGAGTGTCATAACTAATATTCCAGCAAGGCCCATTATCGTACAGCAGTTCCTACTAGAGTCTAGCTCAAATCGGTGTTTTCGGGTTTTACCCCTAGGATACATCTGTGCCAGAGTCGCCTCTACCTTCTCGTATCCAGACAGGGATGTATTTACATGATAAAACACCTACACAATACTCACCAAAACATAGGTATGATTTTATTATACATAGTCTTGTATCTATGACTACACTAGAGTTTTATAATACCATTCCCAATAATAACTAAACCTATCCTCTGATACCAACATTGAAAATCCTGGTCATTATTATAAAATTAAACATAATTTATTACATAAAAATTACTTGATAAAACATAAAAGATAAAGAGGTATAGAGTCTTTGGGGATTAGGTTCATTACATAAAAACTTAAAACATGAAATACAACATCTTTATTGAAAACTTCCTTTACATGACCACTACATTCCTTGTTACGTAGCATTCAATGGGATAACCGGAGGACATGCATAAGCAAAGGGTGAGCTATAAAGCCAAGCAAGGGAATAAATATGGAAAAACATGAGTAATACAATACATGTTTGAAAATAGGCATATAAATAGAGCTCAATGAAAGAATTATCATAAATTCATGATAAATCATGCTAATCATAACATGAAAACATGATAACAACACTGAACATAGAATTAGCATGAGCCAAGTCTCATTGCACATAAAGCATGAGTAAACCCTCATTGCACATGAATCACGATTAAACCCTCTTTTCACTTGTAGTATAATGATTAAACACCCATTGCACATAACGTATCATGATATTATAATTTACCCAATGCATTGGAGAGCTATCTCGGTGCACCCTTCTTGAACATTTAATTTCATTCATAAGTGTTCCACATGGATCATAAAACATTGAATCATTCAGCATAATAATTTATTCCACGATAAAAAAATTTTGAGTACATAAATGAAACTATTTAAACAATATTTAAATGATCATAAAGGTGAAGACCCTTGATAGATAAATAGGCATTTATTCACTACACAATGAATTTCTCTTGGAATAATACGGTGCAATTTTGTCATTCTAATGGCATGACATAAGAACTCATAAAAATTGTTAATGAGAGAGAAAGTGGTGTATCATCATATTTATATTACCTGGATAGTAAGGGGTTATTTATATACATTTTACAACAAAATTAATTGAATTTATATTAATGATACAAAATAATTTATTGAACGTAAATGAGGAGAGAGAAATTCCCTGTAGAATTTCAACATATAATCAAGTGTACATGGGAGGCCTTTAAAGAGAGAGAAAGTGGAATCCCATAATTAAAACACAATTAAGGCAGTTTGGGGGAGGTGCGAAACCATCCAACAACATTTATAATTGAAATTAAAAGTGCATATCAACTTAATGAAAATTGGACAAAATGAGAAAGGAAGAAAAAACCCTTACTTGGAAGTGTGCTTCCAAAGGATTGAGAGAGAATTGAGAGAAGCTTCTTGGTATCCTGGGGAACCTTTGGAGGATTATAGAGAGATTAGGGAAGAGGTTGGACATACTCCAAAGGCATTGAGTGAAGAGGAAGTGGGAGCTTAGGTGGGTTTATATTGGAATGGTGAGGGAATTCTTGATTATTTAGGTTTGGGACACCTCACGTTAAACTAATAAAAACCACAAACCATCCCATGGTTTTCCCATGTTTTTTGGTAAAAGAAGGTGGAAATAAATATTTTATATGTCCAAAGTCCGAAAATCTTAAAATAATTTGGTCTCTTATGTGGAGGTGATTTACACTCCCAAGGAAAACAATTTAAAAAGACAATATGTTTAATAAGTCTTGAAGGGACCATTAATTCTTTCTAAAATAAGTAAAACAAAAAAAATCACATTATTTTAATGGTAATACATATATTGGCCGAACATAAATCTTATAGTATTTTATTACATCTCTATTGGGACATTATGATGTAATAAAACACATTTTATATTTACACGGCGTTTAATTTTTAGCCAAATATTAGATTGTCTAAGGAAATTATGAAAAATTCAACATTGGATAATTTCGACAACCTGATTCTAGAAGTAATATTTATTTTATCTAAATAATTTTGTAAATATGTTAATTTTATCTTTTAAAATAAGATCCTACATTTATAGAATATTCATTGGTTTTGACCAAAATGTCTTTCGAACCTTAATAAAAATTATAACTGCACTCATAAAATTATACGATCATTTAAATTAAATAAAAATTAAATTAATAACAATAATAATATTTTATTAAAATATTATAAAATTAAAAATTCCATTAATTCATCAAAATAGTTTTCTTAGTTTAATGTTAACTAAAAACACAATTTGTGCTTAAAAACTATTTATAAAGTAAAAAATAAAAACAAGAATGTATATTCATTATCCTAAAAAAAATATTCATAACCATAGTACTAACGATTTGATACATAAACCCTTAAAAAACCACATAAGGCCTAAGGGTATGGTTCATGATAGTGACAGACTCTTGGGGTGGCTCCGATAACATTTCTCGCATGGTGATCTCTATCATCTTCCACTTCTCCCGTAGATGGTTCCGTTCAAGTTTAGCCTGTTGAAGCTCGGCTTGGGCTTGGCCAAGAGAGAAGACCAATGATGCCTCCTCTTTTCCGAGCTCCAACAAATGGTCTTTGTATGGAGCAATTCTACTAGATGAGGCCATCACTTCTTTTTTTTTTGTGTAAAATGGATTGTTAATGTCTGTAATTTATACTAATCATGTTATCATTATTCAACGGCCATATTAGCAATGGTCAAAATTCTAAACATTATTTTAAAATCCGAAAATATAATACCAAATAAATTGAAATTTTATATAATTTTTTTTCATAAAGTGACATTTAACTAGATCAAGAGGGATTTCCATTAATGAATGTTTGGGTAATTACATAAATTCTATTTAATGGAGAAAATTTGTGAAAATCAAAATGGGATACACATATAAGAGTTAACGTTCAACTATGAATGTTTTCTATTTTATTTCTTCCGATAACTCAATAAATTAGTTTTATTTCATTTTTATTTCATTTATTTTATATAATAAATATATTATGAATTTTTAATATTTAAGGTTCAATCTACAATCACACACACATCCTTCTAATGGTTAATGATCTTACCATTCCTTTGTTTGGTGAAATACCCCTCACAAAATAATTTTGATCATCATTCAATTAAAACAATTCAGTGTGGGATTTCTGATTGAAACATTATTTTTATATAATATTTATGATATTTTTAAACTTTTGTAATGATTATAACAATTATACCCATTTTATCAATAATTAAATATTTTGGGAAAAAGATAATGTCACTCATGCATACGTATGACTTACCATCTCCAAGATGTGATATGAATCGTAATTCATCTATATTTCACATAAATGTAAATTATGTAATCTTTTACTAATATATTTTGTATATGTGAGATAAAAATGAATCATAATGATAATATATCGTATACATTCCTTTACTTTTACCCAATAGGAAAACGAAAACAACATTAATGCATACATATTGCATACCCTCCCAATTAACATTGAGTTTTATTTTTAATATCTATATAATATTAATCACCATGAATACATATATAGTGAATATAAAATATATATATCATTGTTATAATAATGTAAATGATGAAATATTGATCTATCTATGAGGACCAATGATAATAAGTCAAATCATGAATGACAAACAATGTCGTTATTACATGACAGATATCATTAACATGTAATTGTTAATAAGCGGGAAACAAAATGTCTTATGTAAAAATATATTGAATTATGTATATGAATATGGTTAAATTTAATACACACAATAAACTTATATTTATTATACATAATGTTTTATTGTTTGATAATTAATTCAATAATTAAGGTAAGGGGATTTATATTCTTACTTTTATTTATGTAAGACATATTCCATATTCTATAATCATTTATTCTACATGGTTTATATACATCCCATGAAGGTGGTTTATGAGTCTTATTCCAAAAATTTCAATACATTTATATTATTATAATTCCCTTTCTTTAATGAGGAATATGACTCTACTAATTATAGTGTGATTAGTATTAATAAATGAATGTGTGTCTAGATTATAATAGTTAGATTTTTTTTATTTTAATAAATTAAAATAATGATTATATTAATTCATTATTAAATTTACTTTATATGTTACTAAATAATTATATTTATTGAATGTAATAAATTTAAATTATCCAAATGAGTTACATTTGGAGTTTTTTTGAAAAATTAATTATAAAAAATGTATTATTTTATCTTATACTACATAAATTTATTTTTCCACTTTCATGATGCCTTACTCCCATGATTCATACATTAAAAGATTATGTTTTTATTATTAATGACTATATTTTCTTTTATAATTGAATTTTATTTTATGAAAATGAATTTTTTTTCAAACTATATAGGATATTTTCCTCTAAAATTATTTTCAAGTTATCTATCAAAATTATTTCCATATATTATAACATTAGTTGATATTACATTTAATTTTATGTTGATACTTTTCAAGTATAATATCCATATTATTTCAATGGTAGGTTTACATTTATGAATATATTTATGAATTAAATTTCATTTCTATAGGATATTTTTTGATTGAATACTGTTTATGGAACCTATTTTATTATACGATGAATTATTTATGTTCTTATGGTACACATATATTAGTTTTTAGTTATGTGACTGGGGGGACCAATATATCCTTAAATTCATTGGGTAATGATGAATGACTCATGAGTATATATGTTATGCATGGAACTTATTACATGTTCAAAAAGTTATATTTGAACCTGATTACATGTTCATAGTGTTATGAGTGAACATTATTTTATGTTCACAATTTTATGTGTGAACCTAATTACATGAAGAAAATGTTATTCATGAAGATGAATTCATGTCCATAATTTTATGTGAGGTCATGAATTCATGTCTTTAACCTAATTAGAGTTCCTAATTATATTTATAGTAGTTTACAATTTAATAATTTGATGTGTATTCCATAATACTATGAATTACAATATTTCTATGATTTCTGATATTATGTTCATTATTTACCTATCATTATTGTCTTATTAACTTGTATGTTTTATATAATGGTTCAAATTTATGATATTAGATATGTATGTTATGACCATTAAATGTTTTCTTCACATTTTAATTCCCTTGTGCTCATATTTATACTTATATTTCACACTTTGTTTACCACACAGATCATACGAGATAACCCACTTCATATTAGTCCTTTCCCCTCCATATAAATAATTTTTTTTAAGAAATAATATGGAGGAATAACTTTATTGGATATTTCAATGTCCGTGCACCAAATTAGATGAATATTTTCCATTATTCCAAAGGTGCTAACCTGATATAATTGTTGGGATTTAGTTTTTGTATTGTATGAGATGTTCCAAAAAAATGATTTATTATCCATCTATTTCATTCTGGCCTTCTTATAATAATATTTATTCTAATACTTGAAAATCAATATTTTTTCCATAATATATTTGGGATGTTGATTTAAATGTGTTTTATTTTTAAAAAAATTATATTTATTAAATGTAAGTAATGTATGTGTAAAAGGTGTTACAAATACATAACATATTGATCACATTGTGTTAATTTGTAATGAAACATTGGTAATCGTAGTGTATTGTGGAACCACAAGGTATAATTTTTTTGATACTGACAGATTGTGAGAGGACGCAAAATTTTATCAAACAAACATATGATTGGATTAGTGTTATTTTATGTCTAGTTTGTAATCCCATATCATAGTGATCAAATGTTGATAAATTTATTTAATAACATGTTTTTTTCATGGTTTTTCATTTGATGGATATTTTCTCACATCTATTATTATCCTTTTTTAAAATAGTAACTGATGTTATCTTATATTTGGTGACCATGATATGCATTTATGGAAAACAAAGGTATATTTTAAAATTGATGTATTTTTTAAAATTATTTTTAATAAACAAAAAACATATCTATTATTAATATTGGAAGATGTTTATATTTATTCGGGATATCATATATGTTCTCACACCCTACAATTTTTATTCGGATTTTGTAAACAATGTATTGGGATATGTGGAATTGAAAGGGAATCGTGTATCATGCCAGGTTCTCTGGTCATCACATTCCATTACACTTCTATAGATTGGTTGCTAAAAATTTTCACATAGATTCTTGTCTAGTTTGTTATTTTTTACATTTATGGTTTTTCATAAATTCATTTACCATGTATGTATCATGTATATGTAAGGTTTTACTATGCATCTTACTTTAATGTTCCATCAATTTGACATGAATCATTCTGTTTATTTTTGTATCAAACCAATTAGTAGAAATCCATAGTTTAATATTATAGTGGATTATGTATCGTTCATTATAAATTTATATCCAAGGGAATATCCTCCCTAATTTTTTTGATACAACAATATTATGGGTTTTGGTTTTGGTATAATAGGGTTAGGTACATCATAATTCCTGAATTTAGTGTAGAAAAGTTCCATGGACATCTCGCATTTGAGTCTGTATATGAATTACAATTGGTGGTCATGGATTTTTTTCCTTGTTTGAGAAGTGGTGGTTTTGGTTATTTGAATGAATCATGTATGGGGTTTAATAAATTTTATCAATTATTTCCTTATTTAATCAAAAAAATTTACAAATTAATAATTTTTAAATTCATATTGGTTTATATTATTTTTATCTATACATGATGTTGGCACTATGATGTTAGAATATGATCTTGATTGATTGGTTTCTTTTGGGGGATTTTTATAAAATTAACCATAGAATATATCTTCGAAACCTGATTGAGGGTTCTTTGATAATGGGTTTGAAATAATTTCATGTTGTGGAATACTATTTGGTAGAATCCCCAATCCACACTATGCATACTCTTTGTCGATAGGTTTTTGGGAACCCAGGATGAGGACCTTGTTGTAGCTCAGAATTCACAATATAACATCACAATAATGTTTTTTTATAAAGGTCCTAATAAATATGAATAATAGATTGGGTGGATTGACATGATCATTAACATATTGAATAATCTGTAGGAATATTTTCTTGTTTTTACAATGTAAATGAATGATAGAACATGAAAGAGATGGTGGTACTCTATTATACAAGCTATTTTTTACAACGATATTACCCGGATTCCTTTATAAAAAATTATTCAACCTATAGTATTATCCTGAGACAATATTTTGGGAAAATACTATGATTTTTTTTTCTATAATATTATGAGAGAGTACAGTTCTAGAGTACACTACCCATTTATTGAGTTTATGAATGTGAACCAGACGATACAAAACAATGATAACTTGTATTCTCTGATTTCTGAGTTTGGATTAAGTGTGAATATTTAGTTGATGATGATACTAATATCCCCTTAATCAATTACAAATTTATTTGATAATGAATCATTCATAGAGGCAGTCATATCTTTAAAAACTTCATTTTGAGGAGATTCATTTGGTTCTTTCATTTCCTTTGGTGTATATTCTATCAATAATGGTTAAGGAAATTGTATAAAATGTTCTTTAGGACCAGTTTTGGGGGATTCATAAGGAAAATAGAAGCTTTTTTCTAACATTTTTGGTGGCTTATTCATAAATATTCAATTAGTATAGAGGTTCACAATACTTTTCATCATTGTGTAAATCATTTCAAATGATGTGTTATTATTATAACTTGTTGGAAGGAAGTAATGATGGATCAACACTAACAAATGGATTTCATTTTTCTTGATTCTTTTAAAAGTGATGGGGTTTATACTCTTTCTAAGGGGTCTTTTTTTGAGTCCATGAATGACAGTGGAGAAGTTGAGACACAAATTCTTTATATAGTGGAGTATGATGTTTTTGAATTTGAAGTAGATCCAACCATATTTAGAGGATCAATGCTCATTTCATCTTTAGATGTTATATAATTTTTTAACATAGTTACTTATAATTATAATATAAAATAAAATCTAATTAACCTGAAATTATTTTTTTCCAGCTGATGTCATTATTATTGGGTCTTTCTACACATTTGGGAAAGAGTTATTAACAATGCTTTGTGTGCCCAAAATATCAAGTAACCATAAAGGACCATGAGAAATATAGGTTCTTCTTAATGATCGAAAATGAAATCTTTTAATTTATTATCATCGTCGATTGGATGGTATGTGCGACGAAATCGATTGAATTTTATTTTTATTGTGTTAAGATATAATCTTCTGATGGGGTTACTCATGTTTTTTAGGGTGAGTAGGACACTATATAAGGAAGGGAGGGGCTTGTTTTTCCTGTTTCTAGGGTAATATTTTTCCAATGTCATAGATTTTCTTGATTATATATACCGTTATTTTGGTAGTCAACTACCTAGGGTATTTTTTTTGAATTACCCTGATTTTTAGATAATTTTTCTTATTTACCACAAAATGTGTGGTCTGTTTTACCACATACATGCAATCTGGTATGCATCCCATTTTATTGAAATCATTCATTATTTTTTCATCTTTGTTCATATAAGATAAATTACATCTATTTAATATCATGTTACGGGTTATATTCATCTTATTGTGTGACATTCGGCATAATTTTTAATCTTATCTAAGGAGGTAGAGGGGAGACCAGCAATTTTAATTGACTATATAATGTGTAATCTACCGACCATCAAGAATAAATATTTAACATCCATGATGGATGACATATTTATTCATATTAGAGGAACTCTCTAGATTTAAATGGTTGTCCTAGATCTAGGGTTCCACTAGTACGGTTTTCGAGAATAAGATACACATAAGACAATGATTAGGATCCTTTAAATGAATTTTTGAGTTTTTTGGTTATAATATTCAGAGTAAATATTTTTTTTCAATGATGTTTCTAGATTTATATTATATAATAATTATATTCTAAATTTTTATATTACAATTCCATTTTAATATTGACGTCATTAATGTTAAACAATACAAATAGACCTAAAAACGAAATTATTTGAATGTTAGGAAAACTAATAACATATTAACTAAATTAATTTTATTATTATTTATATCATCATCCAAATTATAGAAATATGTAATTTCATGTAAATAATTTACCACATATGGGAGAATAATTATTTTATAGAACCATTCATGACACATACATATTAAAAACATAGACACCACGGGAACACCCAAAATGGCTAACGAGGGGTTAATATTAAGAGATTGGGGTTAAACAATAATGAAAAAAAATTATATGAAATTTAGTGATATTTTTTAACATATCACCATCATATATTCTAAACATATAAATTTGGTTCCATAAGAATATACAAAATAATTCTCTAATTTAATACCTTACTTAATTCCATGTGAACCCCCTCCAATTAGATATGAAATGTCACACATGTCCTACATTATTACAAACATTTTATAACCCTATATCAACTAAAATATTACCTAATACCATTATATATTACATCTAAACTCCCTTGATATTTTCTACTAGTAAAAACAATTAAATTCAAGGATTATGTTTAATGAAAACTAGGGTTCTAAATGAATAGGCACAACAATTTGACATGAATATTAATTTATTTTCTTAATATACATCCTATAAATATAATGTATAAGGTATAAGAAAATTTCATCACTATCATTAATTGGTTGAATATTTATTATGATCAATGTTTACAAATGATCCACTTCCATTACATTATAGTGGAAAATAATGGATCTCTTATGCATAATAGTTGTTTACAACCTCTACAATGTGAATTGTCCCTTTTTTCATCACAAATTCTCATTAAATATTATAATGATGGATTTAATGAATTTATATGATATTTTTTATGTTAATATACATATATAATTTTCATTCATTCATTAATATATTTTTTTCAATCCATTAAAAATTGTTGAAACATATCTCATTCGTACATGCATCTAATCCTTTATACAATATGATTTAATTAATTTTTCATCATTTAAATATAGTAATTAATATAAAAGTGTTTTGAATTATTATATATTATACTCACTACATGAATAATTTTTTGGAGATGATTGGAGAAAGATCCATATAAAACGATATCAATTATTGAACTATAACATTCATTACTATCTAATGTATTTATCATTAGATATTTTGATTTCAATAAAGAATTATCAATAAATGGTTTACAATATGCCATGAATAAATCATTTTATCATAATATCTGTAAATTTAAAAATGAGATTGGGGTGTTTGGAATCACCTTGTATGAGATACATATATCTGATGAAATCAAGGAATAAACATAACATAAATATTATACATGGAATATTGATAAAAAAATGATTTCATAATCAACCTAGGTCATCGGAAATTTTATTTAAATGAAATTAAAAGAAAACATGGATTTCATTAATAACTATATTAAACTAGTGGAAGTCATAATAAAGTTTATCAGAATACTATAGTGAAGGCCTTGGACAAAGAAACTATCCTATTATGGGAAGAGTCATACAAAAAACCATATCAAGTATTGTATCATGATCCCAATTCATTCATCATGGTTGAGTAAAATTTGTTCCCCTAAAATTTCATATATAATTCAAAATAGATAACCATATGTGTCAATTGGTCCTAACATACTATTACAAAATGATCCTTATACTTAATAAAATGATGATAATCAATATATTGAATGATATGGTTTTTCAATACATTGTCTTCTTGTATTAGTAATAAATAATACTAAAAAACTATAATACATTTAAACTAGTCAATGAAATGGATAACCTGATCATAAAATATCTTGAGGTCGAAGGATCAGGGTAAAAATATATATAGACACCTTCCCCGTTATCATACATATTTGAATAGCCAAATTATGAATCATTATAATTTTAAAATCACACTCAATGATATATCATGATCATAAACTATCCATAAGAAAAAAGTATATATATAAAAAATACATATTAATATTTTCCACAATAATTTATATTTTAAACAACATATAATTAATGATGAAATAATTCTACATCCAGATAATATTGATTACAATATCATAATCGATCAGGAGGTAAAAAGAGGATGGATTTAAAAAAATATAAATCTAATGGCATAATGAATACATAGAAGGGATTTGATATAAATGAAAGAAAACCGTATACAATTTATTTGAATAGTATTTCATGAATCACATTGGATTATATGATCAGTTCAATCCCCCAATAGATAATAGAAATACTTTTTATCAAAAATAAAACCAAAAACCCATTGTGAATCATTTTTAATATTACATGGGATGTGGAAATGAAAACATAGAAGTTCTTTTAGAAATGCTTTAACATTGACATATTATAAAATTTTACATCAAACATTTATTGTAAAAATTTGATATGTTGCTCTAAATTCCTATGAATACATTTTAATTTTACAGAAATCGTCATTAATTGATACTTTATAAGGCATAAGGTTTATATTAGATAAATTATGATACAAATAAAACCAATAGATCTTTTTGAGAATACCCAAACTTATTATTTTGAGAATATCCCAAAAAACCATTATAAGAAGATAATCAAAAAATTAATTTTTATTAAAACATCAATGTATTAATTAGGATAATAAAAACCCATATAATCAAAAAAAAATGTTTTTAGAACACAATAATGGAAGGAAGATATTAATGAATAAACATTATATCAAAGGGAATGTTACTTAATCCATTAATATATCTTATAAGACAAATAAACCATGATGAATGATTAAATTAAAATAAGATTAATATATTCCAAATAATACCACATAATATAATAAAATGAAATTTTTGTCAAATTTTATTTTTTAATATTTTAGTTGATACTATAATTAATTGATAATGTGTTTCTAAAAACACTTAGGACTGTAATATTAGTTGATTAAAAATACATTTAACAAAAATAGAATGGATCAGAATATTTTATTCCATGGGTAACATGTAAATAATGATTTAAACAATGATATTACTTAAAATCATTATAACACCATAAAATGAAAACACTATGTATAACAAGAAGCATTACTCAATGAATCTGAATTTATATGATGGAAATTGTTTCACTTGCATAACACTTTATTCAAAAAACCTTGAAAGAGATGGAAAGTAGGAGAGCATAAAATTAAATGAAAAATAAAGTAATTCATTATATGATATCTCATTAAGTCAATGTATACATGAAATAAATTGATTTAGGTTCATAAAATATACATTATTGATAGAGATCAATTTGAGATAAAAACCCTTAAATTTTTCCTAATTTCATATTCTTATCTAATAAACTCAAAAAAATTATTATTTTTATTAAATTAATACATTAAAAATTATTCATAACTATATCCATTTATAATCTTTATTTTCAATGATATTATATATAATAATGTGTATTAGTTCTTAACTATTTTCAATACTGGGTATAATGGAAATTTTCTTATTTAAAAAAGTTTATTGAAAGAGGATTTTATTCATTATAGTTAAAAATATCATCATAAAATTATTACTAAAACTATATTAATATGTATTTAATTATTTAAATAATGGTTATAAATAATTATATTTTATTTTTTCAAATAGACCATGGAGATGAATTTGATGATGCTCATGCTTCAATGATTCATAGAATATAAAATGTTTCGTAATACATAGCTAGCTTAATGTAGATATAAAAATACAAAATACAAATAAAACATTATTTAAATATTTAAATAGTATTATATTATTTAATATTTTTTCATAACCATTAATAATATAATATAAAATTATTTTTCAAGTATGATGTTTATGTAACAAAAAACCAAGACTACCAATATTAATGGATAACTTTGAGGTGGTATACTTGTAGTACAATTTTACAAGATGATTAATGATCTAAATTAGTTTTTAATAGTATGATATTAGTAAAAATTTATTTTTATAATGATAATATAGTTTTAGGAATTCATCTATTTGATAGATGTTATTATTATCAACCCAATTTCTTGTTTTAAATTATTAAATTAATTATTATCCATTTTTGTTCATTTAAATATTAGGATCTAAAATTTTAGAAAATATATCAAAATAGATATCATAATAATAATAGTCATGATTTAATAACCTTAGTATGATAGGCCTTGTAAGGACCTTATTTGTGGAGAAAAGAAAATTATTAATTTCATGGGCGGAATTGTCCACATAGACACTCGATAAATGATTTATATTTTATTAGAGAAAGATAATTGACTAATATGGTTTAGAATTTATGAATATTAATAATTATATAAATATAGTATTCATTATTAAATTCAAAATTTATATCATTATATAAAGTGGGTGATGTAAAACGAAACATGTTGTGTCATGAAGGTTGTAGGCCTCACAAGAAACAAATTATGGTTTTATTAATATTAAACTGAAAATTTGATTAATTTTTTTACCAGAACAGAATACAAATTAGTATATAATAAATTTATAATTCATTACTTAGGTCATTTTGAATTAATATTGTTATATTGAAATATAAATATATGAATTTTTATAAAAATAATTACCCATGTTCAGAGCATTGGGATATCCATGAATGATACATTCAAAATTTATGTTCTAGGATAAAAAATATGACAATAATAATAAATAAATAAAATGGTATTATATGTAGATAAAAAAATTGAAATTTTTCATGAGGAAGACAAATTATTATAAATTCCATTTTGGGTTAGGGAGATTCCCCAATCAAATATCATGAGAATGGAATGTTTTTTAATAATTTAATGTACTAAAATTGGAGAACATGTCAAAAAATTCATGTCTCTCCAAGGTCTTGTTATGTTTTTCTAGAAAAGTTATATGGATTCTCTACACCACCTAGACCAGATTATAGAAAATTATTATCTTATTTTATTGTCCTAAATAATTCAAATTCTATTTTTATACATTTAGCTTTTATAAAATTAATATGTTATTCCTGACTGTAACATTATAATTAGACATAAATATTAAGTGGTCATAATTATATTATTTTTATCCACAAATTAAAAATTACAAAACTATTTAATTTGATTCAAATCACAAATGTATTAAAAATAATTTTTAGAATAATCATTTTTATTGTATGAGAATGTTTTTAAATAAAATATTTAATCTGTTATAAAATACCAATAATTATTTTGAAAAATTAAAATATTAAATATATGAATTTAGCTTTATAAAAATATTTAGGTAAAAATGTGTCCCAATTTTACATTTCATACATATATTCGAATAAAATCATAAATTTCACCTTATTTTTAAATATGGTATTTTTCCCCATTCACCTATAAATATATTTTTCTAAAAAATGGTACATATTTATCTTAGTATTTTATTATTTTGTATAAAAATTTGTGGTCATTATGATAAAATATATTTCGACAATTTAATAATTCAACATTATAATATTTTCATGTAATGTAGTATAGTATGTTCATATTTGAAAATATAATTTGAAATTGTCATATATTTCATATTAAAATTACCTATCAATAAATTTTTATTTCATTTTTAATCCAAAATATATAATACCTATAAAACATGTATATATTTATATTATACTATGTTACTTGAAAGAAACTTCCAATTTTAGAAAATAATTTTTTTTTTCATAAAAATAACTTTCATAGTTATTTTCACCATTCTAATTGAATTACATTCAAAATAATGGTTTTTATTATTTGTAATCCTATTAAATTTTTTTAATTTGACTACAATTATTATTTCAAGGTAATTCAATTTTTATGTTTTAATAATCATACATAATATTTTTATTTTAAAATATATTTATCATGTCATGGTGTATATATTATGGTGTGTTTTAATCTAGTTATCAAACACATTGATTGTTTAATAGTAATAATAAATTACGATCTTGTGGTGTTATACTCATCCAACAGTACCAAGCCCCAAAATAAAATTTATATATTCATAACCCTACATAAATAACAATTCATATTAATTTAGTTAACTTAATCATTTACAAAATTAATGACAATTTCATAAGTGGTTTTGTACACCTGGAGAAATTCAATGACATTGGAACCTCAATAAAATGTATGAAACAAATTAAACAATTTCCTTAGATCTACATTCTTTACATTGTATTGACTTTAGGTGTGATGATTTCGTAATTCTCTTATGAACTCATATGTATAAATCCAATCCAAAAATAAGAAAATTAGATATGTTACTTGTGAGAGATGAAATGTGAAGATAATTCCATGATCATGTCAAATGTAGAATCCCAAAATCACCTAAATAAACACACCAAGTGGAGCGATATGGGAGAGTTAGTGAGTGATTTCCCCCTTAAAATCGGGCCTATATAAAAATTATTTATAATGGGGGTATACAAATGAAATTAAATATCTATTAATATCACAAAAAAGGGTTATTTATAGAAAATTCATAGAGTGAACTATTGGTTGTTAAAGGGCATCACTTCAACTATCAACAAGTCATCAAAATTATGGATATAGGTAATCTAACTTATAGAGTTATTTATGATAACTTCAGATGATCGATCTCTCTGAGCATTCAATATCATCCCTTTTCACTTCTATGAAAATCTATAAACATCAACAACATCCCAAAAAATGTTTTGGTCATCCAAAATTTCAAAAAAAAAATATATTTATATAATTCATAATATGAAAACAACACTAAAAGATAAATTATATTCTTTATATAAATTTTTATTCCACAATGATGAAGTTCATTAATATTTTTAGTGAAATATCATTATATAAAAATAGTATTCATTTAAATAGTTTATTTGATGGTTAGTAAAATTTTGGAAAGTATTTATCTCATAATTTTTTATGGGTAAATCATAATTTAACTCTTTGTTCAATGATTTAGAGTTCTAAAGTCATTTAAATTATTGAAAAATGATTTGGAGATTGATTGGATTATATAGAGTTTCCAATTAACATAGTAATTATAACGAATGAGGAGATTCAAATGTGGATTAAAAAGAATATTATTACTATTTGGACTAATAATTGTAGAATAATTTAGATTTATATGACGTTTAAATTATTTCGTTCATAGTAATTATTAATTATAAATTTTTTAAAAACTATTTCTTATGATATGATTTTATTGAAATTAGTTATTTATAAGAAATTTTAAGGAATTTTATTGAACTATAATATTAATTTCTGTGTATTTAGAATGATTATTTTTTATATTAAATGAATTTGATAACCAAAGAATATTTTCATTGTGATGTATATTAGGTTCTATTGTGTTTTTATTTGATTATTTATGGAATATTTTCAAAATTTTCTACTATGGAATGTCAGTTAAAGTTAGATATTCATATCATCAGTAGAAATCAAAATATTTTATTATACTTAACGAAATGTTAAACCATAGTTGTGGGATTATTTAATGATTTAATGTAACCATGAAAAGATTACCAATTTTAAATGTATTTATATAACATTTATTTATTGGATTTTTATAGATTAGTGTACTAACATGTACGATAATATTCTCTATGATGCATATTATGTTGATAATGTTATAAACTTCATATGATTTTGTTTTCTTTATGGTTCACCGAAGTGGTTAATGCCTATATGGAAGGTAATATAATTATAAAAAAATTAGTGTAAAAATAATTGGTGATATTTTTTATTTGGGAAATGGATGTGACATATTATGTTTATGAAAGGTAAATGTTATAAAATAAATTATGTGATAAAAGATAAAATATTATATTTAATTACAATATTATTGAGTCAGAGCCTCTACATTTTATATATTTTAACACAAAAAGATAGACTGAAATAATTGATGTTATTAACATAATAAATATATCATTTATGGATAAAATTTCAAAATATGAATGATATGGTGGGAGATGTGTCAGTCCATGTAACACATGCATTGTGTGTGAAACATAATCATACATTTTAATAAAATTATAAATGTTAAAAATTAGAGGATCTCGAGGGTAATACAAACCATTCCAATATAATAGATGTTTGTTAAAAATACAAAATGGTGCTTTATCCATGATTCATTTCTCCCTAAAATCCTCTTTACCTTTATTCATTAAACCAAAGATTATATCATTCTATGTGGGAATGTAGAATCTCATACATCTGATATATTATTCATCTTAACATGTGGATACCTTTATTAATGGGTATCTTGTATCGTATATTATGGTAATCATCATCAATCACATATGATTATAATATACATTTATATTTCCTATCAAATTATGGTAAATTAGATATATATTGTATGTTCATTTAAATTTAAATGCATTGATTCATTTAATAATATATAGTGGACTTAGGTGTACTATTTTTATCAATTCGGGTAATTTTTATAGCTATTTTTTCCACCAATGAATCAATTTTTTTAATTTATAACCCCCTTGAATATTTTTTTATGAAACAATATTTGAAATGAAGAATAAAAAAAAATAATCGTGTTTGTTTCCTCACCATGGCTATGATAGGACATCACCACACCATAGTGTGGTATCTCATGAGGAAAAAAATAAATTGAATTTAACTATAGTGAATTGAATGAAAAGTAAGATCATTACAATGTTAAGAATTACCCTATGTAACATTAGCATGTAATAACCACTAAATCATAGAGGGGTGTATGGTGTATTAACAGTTACGAGTCTCTAGGCCATAGTGGCTGTGATATAGTTAAAATAATGTCTTTTTATAATCATTTATATGGATCCCTATATATTAAGATAATGGAGAGCTCCATAATGTGGAACAAGACATTGTTTAATGAATAATGTTTTTTGATCAGTTTCATATATATATATATTAGTTATGATTTTTTATTTATAATGATTTAATTTTTTATTTATTATTTATTAAAAGATAATAAAAAAACATAATACACGTTCTATAAATAAATATAATAATGGGTAAAAAATATTATTATTAAATATTGTTTTGATATTTTACGATAACATTTTATTCATTTTATTAGAATTAATATAATACCATTTAATATACACATAATATTATTATTAATAATTAATAATGTTATATCATAATTGGATTATAAATTAAAAACACATTATTTAAATATAAAATATTTATATTTTAATTATGAACACTTAATGTAGTTTATGTTGAAATATTAAATTTTTATTGTAATATTTGGGTTCCTATTTCTACAAAACACTTTATTATCATTGATATGGTTAAGGGTTGATGAATGTGTATATGTGATTTATATATTATAAAAATTTATTATATAATAAAAAATTTATTATAATTTTATTAAAAAAAATTATTCATAGAAATTGATTTTGATTTTGTCATTAATAATTATATCTTATTTGGAAACATAAAATGTTCATTTAGTAAAATTATTCTTCAAATCGTTATTCATATTGATAATTTAAATATATAAGTAATGGTGTATTTTTTAATTTTCAATATGTATTGGTTATATGTTGTTATTATATATGCATCTTAGAAATTTCATGATAATGTAGAAGAAATAATTTAGATTCCATCTACCTCAACAGTAGTTTGTAATTAAATTTATATGGATTATATTAGACCATGAAAATCATATATTAATTTTTTATGATGACTAACGATGAATTAGACTTTATATCAGGTAATGTATACCCTGACATATGAGCATTATTGTAGACCTCATAACAACCTTCGCGTTTATAGCTTTCATAGATAAGTGGGGATTGGATATCTTTGAAAACGAGAGTACTCATGTGGTTTTATACAATATCATATGTTACAAAAAAATTACATATATAGAAAGAGTATATTATGAAGGGAATTCATAATGTCTTGGGTAATTATATTTTGTATGTAATTTTACTGTCATTGACACGACATTTAGAAAATTTAAAGAGTTTCACAACAACAAGTTGTAAAATTATTGATTTTTAAAAAGGAAAGGATTATGTATCTAAATCTCCATGATCGTGAAAATATATATGTAATTACAAGATATAATTTTAGAGTGTATATCCTTTTTATTACTAGGTGTTTTATTGAATCCAATGTTTCACATTCAGTACTCTAACCATCTAACTACATAATATCATGAAAAATATTAATTCAACATGATTATATTAGTTGAGGATATAAGGTAATCGTTAACCTTGGATAATTCATATGCTCTCTTTTAAAATGTTGGGTTCCTATAAAATGTTTTTTGTTAACATATTTTTGTAGGTTTATTTATGGTAAACATTTATAGAGAAAACCCTATCAATCGATATAAAAATAATGATTATTAGATTATCCATATGATTGTAAAACATTTTTACCCTGATTATCAAATAGTAATATATTATATTATTGGGTTTATTAAATATATTAATTGATATTTTTTGAGATTAAATAATTCTATAAACTATTATTTATTAAAATATAGATTATTTAATGATAATTTATTTATTTTATTTAAAATGGATGATTATTTTAGTTGTATACCATTTAATAAGAATTTATATTTATTGTTAATATATCCTAATACTCCATTAAAAACTATGGTAATAGATGAATAAAATCATCATCATACTTTTCATTGATAAAAATCATATAGAAGAGGGAATTAAAAATAATGGAACATAAAATGAATGGAATATTATGAAAATAAAAATATGGAAAAATTTAATCAGTAAGGATAAAAGTGTATTTACTTAAAAACTTTTGATGTTCATTTTATGGATGAATCTACATTCCTGCAATAAATTCACTGAAATTCAATTAATCATTGAATCGTTTTTTATGGATGTTTTCAAAAATAAATATTGTATCATATACTCAACGTAATATTTTTTGACAATGAAACTCAATATTATTTAGTATATCAATGACATGTTGAAGAAAATGACATCATCAACACTAATTTCATATCATGGGATTCATCCTAGTTTAATTTGTTTAAAATTTCTATCAATATGAATTATTTAATTAAATGTATATTTTATTATTCTAAATTTTTGGATAATTATTTTACTTCACATGTGATTCCTATGATCATTGACAACATAAATATTATATATTGGAAAAATAAAATATCATAAAAATAAAACATAGTATTATATTCTATAAATGATTATTCAAATTGTTAGTTAAGGTCATTGAATCATAATACTTCTTTTTAGATACTGTTTGGACTATATAGAATTTATTATTTTTATTATTCCTTAAGTGGTTTATGAATCTTAATTTAATTTCAATACTAGTTATTATTGTAAAAAAATAAATTCATTTATTATGATGGGTATGTGGTGAAAAATATTTAAATTATAGGTGAGGTAAATACAATTTATCTTATAATCACTGAATTAATACATGGAAATAATAATTTTGTTTCATGTGGTGCATGAAGGGGTTTTTAAATATAGATATATATATATACTAAATTAACTTTTCATGCTCGTAAATTATTATGTAATGGATGAGTATATTTATTTCACTTTAATTAATTCATAAGACTCATTTAGTAAGAATGTTGTTTTATAAAAAAATATAATATGTTATGTAAATATTACTTATGTTTCATTGTTTTCTATATCATGATAATGAAAGAAGATATGTATAAAACCGAAAGTAAATGTTTAGTTATATTTAAAGGCAATTTTTAAACAATATGTTGGAATGTTTTCCTTCATTCCAAAAATGGTATATTATAATATAATAAAAGAATCAAAAAAATTACAATAAAAATTTATTGAATTATATATTTTATATTCATTCTGATCATTATTTTGTATATTAAATTGTATATATTTTTTACAACATGATAAAATTATTATTTCATATAAATATATTTATAAAAGAATATATTGTTAATAGAGATATTTATTGATTTTTTAGAAATATATTAGATCATTGTAAAGAAATAAAATATTATAATAGTAGAATATAATAAATATTCATCGACTAATAAATAAAAGGCTTTAGGAAAATTAGTGTTAATGGAAAATGAGATGAGTATCATTTAATTATTGTGATATAATTATAATCTTATATTCCTTATGTATTATTTATATAATGAGTATTTTTAATAATAGTGTTTTGTATTCATTTGAATTTAAATATCATATTATCTTAAAGAAGATTAAAATGTTATTTTTAGTATCAATTTAAAATGTAAAAATGATTTTAGGTATCAATTTCATTGAATAGCTTTTGGGGTAAATAATTGTGAATTGATAGTTCTTTTTATGTGGAAGACAAAAGGAAAATTCATAATTTACAAATTTTTTATGTTTTGAGGATTGAATATTTAATTGTTTTTAAATTTATGTCTATTATTTCAATTTCTTATAATTATTTGATTTGGATTACACTTTAGAGGCTACTCGATTTTTTATTAGTAGAAGGGGATTTTCATTTTTCCATATAGTGATCTGGCTGATATTATATATATATATATATATTATGAGATCCCAAAATAAGGAATGTTTATTATACATAATGATGATATGGTAGTCTATCATATAAAAAATCATAGATATGAACATATGTTTAGTGTGTAACGTCCTAGTTATGGGTGCCTCCCAACAGTACCCCATACTAGGATGGTCACATGGCCTCATGTGCATTTTCCTAAATTCCAAAGGTGTCCGACTAGCAGCAAGGATCTTGGGTGTGATAGTGGGGAAAATATGACTTCATTGGAAGAGCATGCACAATATAATAACAAATAATAAGCAGTAGAGGATGTAAAATTCCATACAACAAGTAAACATTGGAATACTAAAAGTAAATAACAACTCGAGCACATAGATAAATGATTCATGTCACAAATATCTTTGAATGCAGCCAAACAAGACAATATGTTGTAAAAAACTCACACAATGTAAAAAGAAAATAGGAAAACTCCAGCATCATCACAAGACTATGCTTAGTCATATGCTCTCCTACTCCAACCAGCCAATCATATACATGAGAAATATGGTCGCTTTCCATTATCTACACCCACACCCATATATTCTATATGATGTCAAAATACATGACAAAAACAAGATGTGAGATTAATCCCACTAGAAAACCACAAAAAATATCTTTATAACTGTCAGTGAGTATATATAGCAATTAATAATGGAATTGAATAAAATTTCTAGGAGTACACGAATGTATAAAAATCTAATGTTTATGTACACCATTTAATCAAGTACGTATCAAAACATGTATATCAAAAGACTACCTAACATGACTGAACTCAAGATTTTGGTTTTTCATGGAAGCCACATCACAAACATTATATATAAATGTTAACCCTCTAGGTATCTCACATAGTCTAATCCTTCTGTCCATGTAATGAAAAAAAGTCAAAGACACTATGAGGAAGCACTCAATGTCAATTCCACCTATGGTCATTCCACATAAACTAGAAAATCTATGGGGAACCACTAAAAATAAATTCCAAATGTGGTCTCCTAACTTAAAATATGGAAACTCTGAATGAGAACCCACTGTCAATCGCACATGTGTCATCGTAGTGTGAAATATAACAGACAATAAGAGAAATCAGTCAACATCAATTCCCCCTTTTATTCTAACTACACAAATTTTACATAGCGCTTTGCAGTTCAATCATGAATATATAATATCAAGAGGCCCAATTTAATCTTAAATACTACATGGATAAACAAATACAATGCTTTTCACAAGCATTTAACAAGCATAAAACAGAAATCAGTTCTATTATATCATGCATGGCAAGGGAACAAGGTTTGCCTCATCAGAATCCTAGACAAAAAGGCCCTAAACATTCAAACTAGAAAATACACCCATGGGGGGTTCCTTCAATATTCAATATCACATAATACAATACAAACAACCCTTATCCCAAAAATAAATCTAAGGCAGATAAAATAGTGTTTAATTTTCTCAACTTTATATACCTGAAACATTGGTAATCGACACTGTGGCATATAAACACAAAGAAAGAAAATTAAAGGCAACAATACACATAAATAGATGTTGTATGATGATCACTATCGAAAGTCAACACTTGAATTTCCCTAGAACATAGTAGATCTACAAAATGTTAAAAAAATCAACCTTGAATAACTATAAAAACAGGAGGAATCTGGAGGAGAGGCTCTAGAGGAATGATAAAATCATTCTTGGGATTTCAACACACCTAGAAGAGATCAAATAATACCTTGAATGGAGAAACGTTTTCTTGGATAAGAATATGTTATTCTAGTTTCTCCTTTATGAGTTATGGACATAATAATATGTTTCTAGCGATTAGACCTATCTTTAGTCTGATAAGTCAATTAAAATAAAAAGTACACATCGTGTACTGTTATAGAACATGCTACATATTTTCTAGAACCATCCCTTGACATTAGAGGACCTCTACATCACCCCACACATCCATTTATTAGTATTTAGGCATCCCATAAATGACTACAATTAGAAACCTGTCACACAATGTGTACTCATATGTACACAATGTTTACTTATAAAATTTCCAATTTCTTCACTGTTTCCTCAAAACCACCAAAAAATTATTATACATACCTAAAATGAAACACTGGTTTCTTATAAACATCACCCCTTAAATAAATTCATTTTCAAATTTATCTAAAAGGGTGGAGAATAAGAATCAACAGACAACTCTTTTCACTACAAACACACATCAGTTTCACTCTCCCATGTCGCATCCTTCACTCGGTTGTGCTGCCACAACAAACGTACTAGAGGAATAGACTGGCCATGGATTCTATTTGTGGTACGATAAAAAATACGAATAGGATGCTCCTAGAATGATGTTTCCACCTCCAACTAAACCTCATTAGGTGAAAAATATGAGACATGTTTGAGAACTATAGTTCTAGCTGAGAAACGTGGAAGACGCCGTTCATAGCCCAATACCTCTGAGGTAACTAAAACAAATAGAAAACTAGCCCGACTCTCTCCATAATCTCAAATGGCCCAACATATCTTGGTGAAAGATTTCCCTATCTCATGATCTTCATGTGTCCCAATCTCATGGTGCCACATAGTAAAACCTATTCTCCGACCTTAAACTCTAGAGTTCATCTCTACCGATCAGCATA
This sequence comes from Viscum album, assembly GCA_963277665.1. Taxonomy (NCBI): domain Eukaryota; kingdom Viridiplantae; phylum Streptophyta; class Magnoliopsida; order Santalales; family Viscaceae; genus Viscum; species Viscum album. Next base: position 438,697,631 of record OY728161.1, read on the forward strand.
AGACTTCTACCAATATTGAGTAGTAGACATCCTCTTTTAAATAAAATATACCTGCTTTGTGGTCTCCTGGACAAGATGAGGTCCCGACAAAGCTGCCTCTCCTCCCTCCATCCAATATAGTGGTAATCGGCATGGCCTACCATACAAGCCTTATAATGTCCCATCTGAATAGTTTCCGAAAAACAATTACTATATAAAAATACCACCAGTGGTATGTACATCCCCCAAGAACCTCCAAAATATATGACACATTATCAAAGCATGTCTTCTAGAACCATAATCATATTTTTGACTGGACCTCTCTTTGAGTATGGTATTTTTTACTCAGAAGTACTTGTGTACCCAAATACTTATATAGTCCCTCCCAGAAAAGTGATGACATGATGGTGTCCCTATCTGAAACGATAGAGTGTGTAACCCCATGAAAATTTACAATCACTAGGATGTACACCATTTTAATTTCATCAACACTTAATGTCTCCTTGATCGATAAAGAGTGATAATATTTCTTATGGTTGTCAATGTCAACCCAAAATTTATCATTCCCTAAAGCCGACCTCAGAAAATCTTTCATGGAATCCATCACAACATCATTCCACTTCCACTTGGGAATTGGTAACTACTGTAAAATCCCTATCAATTGCTTATTCTCCACATTCACCTACTGACTAGTGGAACACCTCATCACAAAAAAAGAAACATCTCTCTTTATACCTGGCCGTAAATACTGATGGTCTAAATCTTGATCAGTAGTGGTGATGATAGGATGAACTGCCAATGCTAAGGAATGAAAATCCCACATAATCTCCTAATGTATATCTGCTAGAACACATACACATCCATGATAGATCAACACCTCATCCTCATAGATGGTAATTGAAGGAATATGGTTCTCACCCGACACATTCTCTCATAAGGCTAGGCCTTCAGAATCTAATAACTACTTCATTCGCAATCAATCTATATGAGTAACAGTAATAGTTATAGAAGAAATAAATATCTTCCCAATTATGTCATGCAGCACCAAATGCATCTTAAAGAACAGAGCCATAAGCATCCACTCATTATTTTCCTCATAAATTTCTTGTATTTCAGTCCACCTTCTCAATACATCAGCCATATGTTTCCATTCCCTGGAAAGTATGCATGCTCAAAGTCAAAGGACTGAATGCACCCAACCCACCTTCACATTCTCAAAATTAGATCACACTGAGTAAAGATATAAATTATAATTTTGTGGTGATTATTCACCAAAAAATTATCTCCCTAAAGTTAATTTCTCCAACAACAAAAGGCTTGAACAACTGCTGCCAACTCATGATCGTGCATTGGGTAATTCCTCTCATATGGTCTCAACATCTGAGACCCATACACAAAATCTCCTTTTCCCTTCAAAATAACAATTCCCAGACTAATACCTGATGCATCACATTAAATCGTGAAACTCATTTGTAACACCCCAAACTTCTATGGAACGCTTCTCTTTGAATAATGTGATAGCGTGTGTTGTACGCAACATCGAGTTCTAACACACCACAACCAATCAAACTAGCCGTTATGAATAGTAATACCTACTTTTTAAAATTATATATATTTTATATATCAATATGGACTTCATTTTTGGTTTCGGAATTTTGAAATTATCCTAAGATGATTTTTTTGGTATTTTTCTAAGAACTTCCAATTATTATGAATAGTGAAAAATACTTAAAAACATCTTTTTTAATCAGAATAATTTATATTGATAAATTATATTATTTAGTGGATTTATAGTATAATTAGAATATATTTTTACCATTTTATCCAATGGTGTTCATTATAATTAATTTCACTTTGAAATTGGACATAAACAATTGTCAATCTTTTGATATATATTGTTTCTTAAAAACACGCTGTTTGTTGTAACAACGGGAATTAATTATAAAATTAATTAATTCCATTTATATTTTTGTAATTTTGTAAAATAGTCATCATTTTTGAATTCAAAATATCAATTATAGCTTAGGGTGAAATTTTGGCATTAGTCTGAAAAACTTCAATTTTTGATGAATAGTAAAACTACTAAGTGGTAGTTAAAAAACTGAATTTTTTCATAAAACATAATATTACCGCTTCTATGAATGCAATTTAGAAAATCCGAGAGACACGGTTAATATCAAGAAGTAAAATGTGGTTCAATTAGATGAATATAATTTTTGGTGCATAGTAACTTTTTACTTTTATTTACCACGGTTAAAAGTAAATAGGGTAATTAAGGGTAAAAATGATATTAATATTACCCTAACACATGTCCTAATTCTATTGGACAAGTGTATCTCGACCAAAAACAACCTTAGGAATAAAATATTGTCATTTAGGTCCACTTGGATTATATTAGGACATTTATTATTATTTAATTCAAGGAATAGTTAAAAGAGTTAAAATCAAAGTTTATTTACTAAAACATTTTTATTATAGTGTTATACATAAGATAAATTCGATTGTAAATATTCATTATAATGATAAATATATTTCATACATAATTATATTTTATTTGTAATTTTTAGTCATTAAATAATTTAATTTATTTATGGCACAACGATGATGCAGTAATTACCATAATAGTGAAAAATTAAAATAATTCATATTATAAATACCCAAATAAATATAATTTGAGACTTTTAATGAATTAAAATAAATTTATAGGATAATATCACATATTAGGATTTATTTAATTAACTTTTTTCCAAGTAATAATTCTGTTATAAGTTTCACAAAAATAAACTATTGAATAGTGTCAAAATTGACATAAAAGATTTTTTTAAAAAAATATTATATTATTAATTAATATTAAATTCCTAAAAATCTATGGTTCTGCCAAGAGACTTATATCATGATATGTGTATGATTATTGGACAACTTTTGGGTCTCTTGGATGTATATAGTATGTTTATTAACCATATAATATACAAATACAAAGAGACAGTGTAAAAGTGAAACTAATTAACTTAGAGTTAATACTTAAAGATAAGGTTAATATAAGTACCCAAACCAGTCTAAATTCTATTTGTTGAGTGGTTTTCGACCCATCCCCACCTTAACATTTAAATAATCCACTTTTGAGCTTTTAGAAACGGAATATGAATTTATTATAAATTAATATTTCTAGCTTTTCCATAGGTGCCCCTCACCCCTCTTATAAAAGGGCACTCCTCCTTCTCATTTCTTCACACTTTCAAAGCCTTTTGGTTCAGAAAAACTCTACCCAAATACTCTCCCAACATCCCTAAATACAACCTAGAGGCCTTAGTTTGATCATAAAACCAACCTACAGATCCCTTTTGATCAAATCAAAAGGAAGAATCCGAAGAAGAGGTAATGATTTCACCACCTTTTTCCAAGTTCCTTTCTTCTTCCACTTCTTCTTCCGTTGTTGTTACCATTCTAAAATAATAACTCCAGTATCATATATATAATGTGATGTTATTATAAATATTGTACAACCATATTCAGTATTCTATCCACCCTTTGAATAACATGTCACCATACGTGTGTACGTACGGCTTACCGTCTCCACGTCGTGGTGTAATTGTTATTCAATATATTATTATTTGGATGGGTATAATAATGATGTGTAACTCATGTAAATAATAAATATAACATGTTAATGATACTGTATATATGATATACCATCCATTTATATATTATTTTAATATCAAGAGAATGATATTTTCGCTCGTGCTTACGTACGGACTACCGTCTCCACGAACGTGATGAGATTCATTCTCCATCGTATCCATTCAAGTATAATTATAATTTAATGACTTAAAAATGATGTTTAAGGACTTGATATCATTTTGTATATGAATAATATACAACCTATCCATGACAAACATGGATTATGTAAGAAAACATATAAAATCAAACGAGTAAATTAACACCCGAAACGACGATAATACTATGATATTATTAACAAAGAAATGTTAAAAGATCATATATGATATCATATGAATGTATATGATTCTTGTATAATTTAATAACAATTATTTAACTATTATATAGGAGGTTAACCTACCCCAACCAAGGAAACGTACAAGGTAAGGGTTATTTTGCAATCTCTTCATTATCCGGGGTTGTTTATAATGGGATTTATTTATCATCCACATCCATGTTTCTTCGAAATGTTTTTCAAAAAGATTTTACTATTTAAAATAATATGGGTTAAAGTCATTTATACCATTGTTTGAATTTTTATAAGAGGTTTATAAAGGAATCTTTCTGTCGTTTTCCAAACAAGGTGCTTTTAACCTTTTCGACAGAATTAAGGTAAGAATGTTTTTTAACATATACGGCGGGTGCGGTTATTTTCCACCATTATAAAATCGTTGAAGCTTCCCTTACAATATTATAAGAATATTTTCAAAGAAAATGTTTTATTTTATAAATATATGACTCTTAAATGATTTCAAAAATAGACAGAGATATTTCACTAAAAAGAGTTTTGATTTCATCTATGTCAACATCCTTTGATGGATTTTACGCTTATTTGAAGTTGATTTATTATGATACAAAACTTCTATATTGTCTTGATGGTTTTATGATATGTTTGACTGTGGATGTCCTATTTTTATACCATTCATAGTTTATGGTGAAAGTATTGACATTTCGTAGGCTAGTTTTAATACAAATGCTTATGTTATGTTTGAACCATTTCATATGGGAATGCATTGGACTTAATATGTGACGGGTGGAGCCCACTATAGCTCATCGATGCATCGATAGGTCTCATGAGACAAACTAGTGTATTGGCATAAGGCCTTGACAAAATCTTATTTGTATTCTTGGAACGAGGCCTTGGATATGTGTTTATGATATTCTGGCATTATGCATTCCATCATTATGAAAGTGGTTATTGATATTGCATGTGATTATTCGATTAGTAGAATATCCATGTAAATAAGTTAATGGAATTATTTCATTTTACATTTTCCATACCATGTTGAAGTTCAAGTTTGAAAAGATTTTTTTAGTTATACATTGCCTTAAATGTTTATACTTATTTTTGAAAGTTTCCTTTATATTGTTATCCTTACTGGGCATTTGAGCTCACCCATTTTCTATGTTTTATTTTTCCCAGGATGTGAAGAAGTAAGTTATGAATGACCTGAAGGTATTTTATGAGGGGATATGAGTGTGGAATATGGAGACTATGTTGTTGTAGTAGTTTTTGAGTTTATGATGTAATGTAAAACTTTATGTATATATCTAGTGTTTCCAAAGCTAATAAACCAATCGGTCTTTCGAGATTTGATCATTCTTGTGATCATGCCAATGTTATGTAATAATGTACCGACTCTGGGTAACTGGGGTTGGGGTGTTACATCATTAGTGGATTTTTAAAAACTAGTATTGATGTTGAATTCAACCCCCCCCCCTTCTGCTTCAGAAGCGATGACTCATAATAATCTGTCCTCGGGTACTTCACACCATTCTTAGCCAGGCCCATTAGTGGTGCTGCTAAGTATGTATTTTCTTGTATAAAGAACATGTAGTAACAAGATTTCCCCATAAAAGTTCATAACTCAAAGTTTTTCTTCATATTATCATATGAATCTACGTTTCTCACAATATATGGGTCTAATCATACTCCCATATTTATGAAAAAAAGAACTAAAATGTGAATCTGGTCCATCCAGAAGTGGCATTTTTAGAGATTAGAATTTAGTGGATGCTCTCTATAAATACTCAATACGTCCTCAAGATGGATAGCATGGTCGTGTTGAGTGTGATAGTACACCATTATATCATCCGAAAAACCACCAAAATGGAGTCCATGTATGGATGGAACACTCGGTGCACCAGTTCGATAAAAACTACATGATGGTTTGTGAAACCGAATGGAATAACCACATACTCGTATAGAGAATACATATTCCAAAATAATTTAAGAGGTATATCTGATGGAACCATTTTTATTTTTAATAAAAAATAGGAGTACCCTATTGTGATTTTTTAGGAAAAATTAAGCCTTTACCTAGAATATCCTACAATGGATTTTTCAATTTATGATGTTCCATTTTAGCCATTCGATATGGCAATTTTCAAATATTATTAGAATCAGGAACTAAGTCAATTGTGAATTATATTTCTTTACAAGGTATGACACTGGTCAACTCATTAGAAAAGAAATCATGGTATTCATTTACGACTTCCACATCATTAATCTGAATAGTTCCCTTGTTTTAAACAATATATGCCATATGACATTCATTTTCATCGTTCAACATTTTCTGATCATCCTGATATGTTATTACTTTTATTGTATTGTTCTAGAATACATACTAGAAATCTTTCATAAAAACAACTTCATTATATCTAATTTAAATCTTATCATGATAAATAAAAAGTCAATCCCTTCCTAAAATGACATCAAACTCTACTATGGAAAAAATCAGTTTTTACAAGTAATATATTTCCACATACCATAATAAAAATAATTTAATAATTCATATTTTCTATAAATTTTACGCATGGGGTTTTAATAATAAGTTCCAATATCTTTTTTTGAGTTGATATTTCAAATTTAGAAAACAATTCCTAAAAAATATAAGAATGTGTTGACCCTGTATCAAAAAAAAACATTAGTAAAATCTGAGTAAACCCACAAGGTACCTAATACAACCTCATTGGATGGCCTGAAATATGCTGTAGTAGTTGAAAAATTATCTCACTACACCACTCAACTTATAGTCTAGATTATTTTCATTATTAAGATATACTTTTGGCAAGGAATCTTCAAAATGACTCATCTCTAAAAATTTAATATAACTAGAGATTTTCTTATCAAGATTACTCTTATGATCATTTTCACTAAAATATATGGCCATATTTCAAAATTCACCACATTGGAAACACTTCCCATTTTTGGTATGGAATTCTCGCGGTTTGTTTTTTCCACGCTTTTCAGATACAAGAGATTGAAATTTCATACCATTCTATTTATTTGGTTGATTCCAATTCATATATTTGGTTTTGGACCTCTACATATCATTGTTGTCAAAGTCTATGTGATCATTAGAAAACAACATATCTTCTCTCTTCTAACAGTAGAAAAGTTTCTCATAACGATTGAATTCATAGGAGGCCATTGCCCTTCGATACCTTGCCTTTATTCCTATATAAAATCGTTTTAAATACCTATAAAGATCCTAAATAATATTTGGAGAATACCCCGCCTTTAGGGTGGCATTTTCTTCATACTCATCCACTAAATATTCCACATTTTTCATCAATTCAATGAATTCCTTCACCATCCTTTGTCGCACCACCTTGGGAAAGTATTTTTCAAGGAAAATAAATTTATATTAATCAAACTCTAAGACATGAATCTCTTTTCTATACCTTATATTTTTGTATATTTACCAACACTGATCTGCTTAAACTTAAAAAATATTAATGGAATGACATACCTTTTTATTATCTGAATAGCCCATAAAATCAAATATAATTTCAAGTGAATTAATCCTTCCTTATGCAGCTACTGGGTAAAATGATTCTTCATATGTAGAAGGGTGTCGTCTCATAAAATCTTCCACTATCAACATGTTCCATTTTGGTACCTTTGGTTGTTCTCTATCATGGAAACCACCACCATTTATTTCATGCATTATCTGAATGATTACTATGAAAAACTGCTCAGTTCGAATCCCTAAAATTCTGGGCCGTAGATTTAGATGGATATGAAGCTGTTAGTCCCTCTCCTTGTCAACTATCCTGTTTCATCTGAGAAAAAAACAATATAAACTAACATAAAATAGTTTAAGTATTAGGTAAATATTTAAATTTCTTATCATTAAAAATTAACTATAATGAAAAAATCATTTAGGGTATTTTATTTACATAATCATCACCCATAAAGTTATCTAAACCGTCCTATGGTAAAAACTATAAGGACCAATTTTTATTACATTACATAATCTTGAATTTAGTGAAGAACTCACTTTCTTTCACATTGAGTATATTTTGAATTTTCTATATATATAAAATTGGGGAATAATACATTCATAACATTAAAATTAAAAAAGAGTGGATGCCATAAAAATAGTATTTATTTCTTCCAAAATAAAAAAAAATTGAAATAAAACATGATTTCTTTGACTAATATTATTATTATTAAACATGGGTTCCTTCTTGGACATGCACATCCTTAAAAACTATGAAAATCATTTAAAATAATTTTATGATAGACAAATGATCATTAAGGGATATAATAAGATGAAATGAACACATTATCCCATGATTACTTGTAATGTTTGAAATCATTTTAAAAAATAAATACTTATAAGAAAAGTAGATATTACCAATTTTATTTAACGTGGGATTTTCAGTCAAAACCGCTAAGGGAAGTATCATTGGTATAATGTTTTGTTAATCCGTCCCTATTAAGGCATATAAATGTTCTTTATCTGATGATCTCATCGTCATACCAGTGATTACATACGATATAATTGTCGTTATGGATTGGCGTTCACACCACGATGAAAATATTTATTGTAAGAATATGGAATTTATGATTTTTGATGATGATGATAAGGAACACCTTATCTTTAGAGCAGAATCGTCACCACCTAATTTTTATCTTGATCCACACACAGTAGCTCAGCTAAATTCAATTATCGGGGAGGAAGATAATGAAGTAACTGTGGGTGAGGAAAAGAATATTCAAATAGAGGATGTACCTATTGTGAAAGAATATGTAGATGTGTTTCTGAATGATTTACCTAGACATCCTCATGAATGAGAAATTGAGTTTTCTATTGATTTAATTCCTTGTTGAATTCCTATATCGAAGAAACCTAATAGAATGTCCACAGTGGAATTAGTTGAACTAAAGAAACAACTCGAGGAATTGAGTAATAAAGGATTTATTCTCCGTAGTGTTTCTCCATGGGGATCCCCAATCGTTTTTGTTAAGAAGAATGATTGATCTATGAAGTTATGTGTCGACTACAAGGAGATCAATGCTATAACAATAAATAACATGTATCCCCTACCTCGCATTGATGATTTATTTGACCAACTGCATGGAGATAAAAACATTTCAATGATTGACCTTTGATGTGGATACCATCAGTTGTGTGTGAAGAAGGAAGACATTCCGAAGACAACATCTCAAACCAGGAACAGGCATTGCGGGTTTACAGTAATGCCTTTTGGATTGACTAATGCACCATCTGTATAAATGGATCTAATGAACAGAGTTTCCAATGAATGTGTCGATGATTTTGTAGTGGAATTTATTGATGATATCTCGTTATACTCCAAAATCTACGAAGATCATGAAAATTAGTTGCGCAATATCCTGAAAGCTCTTTGAAGAAATGAATTATATGGGATGTTTTGCAAGTGTGAATTTTGGCTTCAAAAGATTTCATTTCATAGCCATATTGTCTCTAATGATGGAATCGTTATTAATCCTTCTTAGAAAAGATCAATCCAAGAATTTCCAGCACCAACGAGTATAACATAGGTACGCAGTTTTATTGGTTTAGAAGGTTATTATCACCTGTTTGCCCAGAATTTTTCCCAGTTAGTTAACCCATTAACGAAGCTCACATGTAATGGGGTAAAATTTGTTTGGAAAAAAGAGTGTGAGGAATGTTTTGATAAACTGAAGAGAATATTATTCAATGATCTTATATTGACTCTACCTTCGGGGATTGATGTGTTTGTTATTTATTGTGATGCATAAAAAAAAGGAAGTGGTTGTGTCCTTATGTAGAATGATAGGGTTGTTGCCTATGCATCACGAAAGCTGAAAATTCTTGAGAAGAAAGATCTTAATCGTGATCTTGAGTTAGAAGCTGTAATATTTTCTTTGAATATTTGGAGACACTATCACTATGTTGAGAAATGTGTTATTTATACTGATCACAAGAGTTTGAAGTATATTTTTTCTCACGGAAAGAACTCAAAATGAGGCAAAGGATATGGGTTGATCTACTCATGGATTATGATTGCAGGATACACTACCACCCGAGGAAGGCAAATAAGGTGGTATATGCTTTCAGTAGAAAAGATCATAGAGTTTTGAACAATATGAGAGTTAAGAGGGGTCCTATTTTCATGGATCAAGTATTGTTGGATATGGGAATAACCAATGAAGGTGAAACATCAATGAGTTTTCAAATGTTTGTCAAACCATCATTACTAGAATGGATAAAGAGTTCATAGACCGATGATGAAGAATTTCAAAAGAACATTAAAGGTGTGAATGATGGGAGATTGAGTGACTTTGTGTATGAAGATGGAATTTTGAAATTTTGGAGGAGACATTGTCTTCTCGATATACCTGATCTAAAAAGGGAATTGTTGGATGACGCTCATAGTTCCAATTTCTCTATACACTCTGGGAGCACCAAAATGTATAGATATTTAAAGGAACATTTTTTGTTGGACAACATGAAGAGGGAGATTGCGGATTTTGTGTCAAGTTGCATGGTTTGTCAACAAGTGAATGATTGAAGGAAAAAACCTAGAGGAGTAATGCAACCTCTTCACATACATGAGTGGAAATGGGATAATATCATGATGAAATTTTTCATGGGACTACCAAAGAATCCAAGAAGAAACGATGCAATATGTGTCATTGTTGATCATATTACCAAATCATCACATTTAATTTCTATAAGAGAAGATCTACCACTTGAACGTCTAGAAAGGCTATATATTAATGAAGTTGTGAGACTTAATTGAGAACCCCTATAGATTGATTCTGATCGTGATCCCCATTTAATTCAAAATTCACGAAGAGTCTTCTGAAGGACTTGGATACTGAACTTTGTTTAAGAACTACCTACCACCCTCACACTGATGGAAAATCAGAACAGAATATTCCAACCGTAGAAGACATGTGGAGATCTTTCTCACTTGAATTTCTGGTTATATGGGATCAATATTTACCTCTCATGGAATTATCCGATAACAATAGCTTCCAATCATGTATTCACATGGCATGATATGAAGTGTTATAGGGAAAGAGATGTCACACACCAACCTGTTGAGATGATGTTGGTGAAAGAAAACTCGTAGGCCCAAAAATGGTGGAGGAAACAATGGAATAGGTGAATTAATCCAAAACCACATCAAAGAAGCTCGAAGTGGGAAGAAGAGCTATGCCGATAACTGAATGAAGGATTTGGAATTTCATGTAGGAGACCACATTTTCTTGAAGGTATCTCCATGGAGGTAGTTATACATTTCGGTAAGAAAGGTAAATTTTGTTCCAGGTACATCAGACCTTTCGAAATTTTGGAACGAAATGAGGATGTAGCTTACCATTTTTCAATGCCACCAAATATATCCAATGTTAATGATGTGTTCCACGTATCACTGTGTAGAAAATGCATGCATGAGCCAATGCATATACTCACTTACAAGGAATTAGAACTGGAGACCGATCTGTCTAATTACGAATAGCCCATCCGGATTCTTGATACAAGAGAACAAGTGTTGAGAAACAGGACTACTCATCTGGTAAAAGTTCTATGGAGAAACCATAAAATGGAAGAGGCACTGTGGGAACCCGAGGAACTTATAATGAAGAAACACCCAAGATATTTCATGTGGTAGTATTCTTTGAATTTTGAGGATGAAAATATTTGATGAAGGGGAGAATGTATCACCCCAATCTTCCATAGAATGCTTCTCTTTGAATAATACAATAGCGTGCGTTTTCTGCAACTATGGGTTCTAACACACACCACAACCAATAAAAGTAGCCGTTATGAATAGTTATATCCACTTTTTCAAATTTTATAAATTTTATCATTCAGAATGGACTACATTTTGGGATTCCATAAATTGAAATTATCTAAGGGGTATTTTTTGGGATTTTTCTGAAAACATTCAATTTTTGATGAATAGTTAAAAAAAAACTGATTAATCGATTAAAACCGAATTTTTTATTAAATAATTAAATTTTTTATTTAAATTTATTTTGGTCAAAATAGACACATAATGCATATATATGATAAATTTAATTAATTATATTGAATTTACAATAATTTTAGATTTATAAAAATTTTGTAGAACTTTTCACCCTCTTTTACCCACCACCTTGGAGGATTTGCAAATTCACAAAAAAAATAATTTTTCCACTTCTGTGAGTGGAATTTTGAAAATCCAAGAGACATGAATAATATCAAGGAGTAAAATGTTGTTCAATGAGATAAAAATAATTTTTGGTGAATAGTAAAGGTTTACTTTTATTTACCACGGTTAAATGTAAATAGGGTAACTCAGGGTAAAAATGATATTAATATTACCCTAACACATGTCTTAATTCTATTGTACAATTGTATGTCAACCATAAACAACCTTAGAAATAGAATATTATCATTTAGGAACACATGGATTAGATTAGGATATTTATTATTATTTAATTCAATGAACAATTCAAAGAGTTAAAATCATTGTTTAATTACTAAAACATATTTAATATAGGGTTATACAAAAGATAAATTCGATTGTAAATATTAATTAGAAAGATAAATAGATTTTATATGTAATTGTAGTTTATTTATAATTTTTATATATTAAATAATTTAATTTATCTATGACACAATGGTGATGGAGTAATTACCTAATTAATGAAATATTAATATAATTGATATTATAAATATCCAAATAAATGTAATTTGAGACTTTTTATGACTTCAAAAAATTTTCATGACTACTATGGAATATTAAGATTGGTTATATGAATTTTTTTCTAAGTAATAATGTTGTTATGAATTTACCAAAATCAAAATACCCAATAGTGTCAAAATAAACATAAAAGAATTTTTAAAACATATATTTTATTATTAATTGATATTCTATTCCTAAAAAATATATGGATCATTAAAAGTACTTATATCATGATTGGTGTATCATTTATGGACCACTTGGGGGTCTCTTGGAAGTATATAGTGAGTTTATTAACTATATTTTTGAAAAATAAAAGAGACATGGTAAATTTCAAACTATTTAACTAAGATTTAAATCAAAATGATAATGTTAATATAGTGACCCAAACCTATAAAAAACCTATTGGTTGAGTGATTCTAGACCTATCACAACCTTAAATTATAAATATTCCATTTTTTTCCATTAGAAACCGAATATGCATTACTTATAATATAATATTTCTAGTTTTTCCAAAGGATCCCCTCACCACTCTTATAAAAGGGAACTCCCCCATAACTCTAATTCACACCTTCAAAGCCTTTTGGCTTGGCCAAACCCTGCCCAAATATTCTCTCAACTTCCCTCTGGCCTTAGTTTGATCATAAATCCCCCCTATGGATACCTTTTGATCAAATCACAAGAATGACCCTCAAGAAGAGGTAATGTTTTCACCAGCCTCTTTCAAGTTCCTTTGTTCTTCAACATCTTCTTTCATTGTTATTTACATTCAAAATTAATAACTCCATTATCATCTATATACATTGATGTTATTATAAATATGGTAAAACCATATTCAGTATTATATCCATCTTTTGAATGATATGTCACTATACGTGCGTACGTATGACATACCGTCTCCACGTCGTCGTGTCATTGTTATTCAAAAAATTATTATTTGGATGAGTATAATAATGATGTGTAATTCATGTAAATAATAAATATAACATGATTATTATTATTTATATATGATACACCATCCAATTATATATTATTTTAATATCAAAAGAATGATATTGTCACACGTGTTCACGTACGAACTATCGTCTCCCTGAACGCGATGAGATTCATTCGCCATCGTATCCAATCAAGACTAATATTCATTTGATGATTAATAAAAATGTTTAAGGACATGAAATAATTCAGGATATGAAAATTATACAACCTATCTAAAATAAACAAGGATTATGTAACAAAAAATTAAAATAAAATGAGTAAGTTAACACCTGAAACGATGATAATACTAAGAAATTTTTAACAAAGCAATGTTAAATGTTAATATATTATATCATATTAATATATATGATTATTGTATAATTTAATAAAAATTAATTCACCATTATACAGTAGTTTAACCTACCCTTAAGCAAGGAAAAGTACAAGGTAAGGGTTTATTTCACAATCTCTTCATTATCCGAGGTTGTTTATACGTAATTACTTACTAGGACCTCGTTATCATCCACATCCATGTTTCACAAAAATGTATTTCAAAACATTATTACTATATTACCAAATATGGGTTAATGTAATTTATACCATTTTCTGACTTTTTATAAAGGAATCTTTCCGTTTTTTTCAAAACAAGGTACTTTTTGTCAATTTTGACAAATTTAGGGTAAGAATTTTTTTAACTTATACGGTTGGTGAAACTACTTTCCGCCGTTATAAAATCTTCGAAGATTACCTTACAAGATTATAATAATATTTTATAATTAAAAGTTTTCTTTTATAATTATGTTACTATTAAATTATTTCAAAAAAGAGATATTTATCTAAAATAGTTTTGATTTCATCTAGGTCAACATCCTTTGATTGATTTTAAGCTTATTTGAAGTTGATTTATTATGATACAAAACTTCCATATTATATTGAAGGTTTTGTGGTATGTTTTACTGTGGATGTGTTATTTTTATACCATTCGTGGTTTATAGATAATTTATTGACATTTCGTATGCTAGTTTTAATACGAATTTTTATATTATATTTAAACATATTCATACGAGGAATGCATTGGACTTAATAAGTGACGGGTGGAGCCAGCTATAGTTTCTTGATGCATCAATAGGTCTTCTGAGACAAACTAGTGTCTTGGCATAGGGCCTTGACAAAATTATATTTGTAGTCTTGGAACAAGGCCTTGACTATGTGGTTATAATATTCTGGCATTATGCATTCCAACATTATGAAAGTGGTTATTGAGATTGCATGTGATTATTCGACTAGTAGAATATCAATGTGAATAAGTAAATGGAATTATATCATTTTATATTTTCTATATTATACTAAATTTCAAGTTTAAAAGAATTTTGTTTTATTTATAAATTGCATTTAATGTTTATGCTGATTTATGAAAGATTCTGCTATATTATTATGCTTACTGAGCATCTGAGTTCAACCCTCTCAATGTTTTATTTTTCCCAGGATGTGAAGAAGTATTTAATGAATGACCTGCAGGGATAGTATATGGAGATATGACATTGAAGACAAAATGTTGTTGTAGTTTTCACTTTATGATGTAATGTAAGACTTATGAATATATCTATTGATTCCAAGGCTACTAATCTAATCGGTCATTCGAGACTTGATCTTTTATTATCATGCCAATGTTATGTAATAATGCACCGACTCTGGGTAACTGGGGTCAGGGCGTAACACCAGACCCAACAATGGCCTCTAATATCTTATATTATGATCCTCTTGAGAGATATTAATTTTTTAATTCTTAAAAATGATTAAATAAACAATTTAATATAAATTTGTACTTTTCTCTAGCGAGGTGTCCAAACTTCCAACGTACACAAATGATATATTGTGCCTTGGGTAAACAGATTTTTCCAAACACAAAAGTTGTATCAGATTTCTAATAGGACGAACCATTTTGGAGTTATTAAATTAACTTTAATAAAATGTTTGTGATTAATATATTATATTTAATATATATATATATATTTAAATACATAACTGAGACATTTTAGGCTTGGAATCCCGCACATAACATAGTTTCAAACTCCAGAATTATTAAATTGAGTATTCAAAGATGTTAATTGGAATTTTTGGCCATTAACACATTTATCAAAATTTTAATGATAATTAATTTTTTTTGAATTAAAATAAAGAAAACCCGTCCTATTCAAAATATTTAATAGATTCATACATAAATAATGAAGGTAACTTAGAAATTTTGAAAAGTTGACCAATTGTTATTGTATATTACCTTAAAATAATATTTCAAAATATTTAGTGTTTTTTATTTATTTCTCATCCATATGTTTGTTTTAAATGTGTTTCAACAACATAATTAATATTTTTATATTTATGATAATTTTAATTTGAAACTGTGTATTAATTTCATTATGAAGTTATTAAATAAATCTTTTTAATATTTACAAAAATATGATATTTTTGAAATTGTTTTAATAGTATGAATGAAATATAAATTTTTTAATTTCTGATGAGAACCATTTCCCACCATCCAGACCATTTATTATTTTAAAATATAAAATACTATTATTCATGTGATTAAAGGAATATCATTTTTCATATTTTTCTAGGATTTTTTATTTGTTTTCAAAGGAATAAATATTTTGAAACATATTTTTACCTGATTATACAACATGAATATGTATATGGGTATTGTGGAATAATTCATGAAATTTTTTTATGAGAACGAAATAATTTTTGTGTTTCATGTATTTATGGTCCATAGAGTCTTTTTATGTAAACGAGTTGGAATAATTTGGATATCTAGTACATTGGTAATGACTACGTTATCCATATATGTATATTGAATTTAACAAAGTATATCATTCCCATTTTATGAGTTATATGTAGATGAGGACCCAAAGAACCTTCCATAATTTTCTATGATTTCAAATTATATTTTTTTTGAAATTCACATTATTTCATAAGTTATATTATTGAACATTTATTAAAAAGTAATTTTTTTTCATTCAGAGTAAATGATAGGATTTTTATAAAACTAAATGAATTTCATAGGTTTACATGTGAATACAAATCCATCAGGATTAATATTCTTCCATCATGTCTTCCTATAATGTGATTTTAAAAATAATGTAGTAAAGTTGATTTTTGTGTATGTAAATAATAATTTTGTATGAATGTATATTATATTTATGAAAAAAATATTATATTATCTCATGGATAAAAATGGATTAATGAGTTTATTTTCATCATTTTTATGTCCCATTCTAATTTTTTCCCATCCATCGCATATTTAAAAATGTTTTTTATATCATTTAATGAATTGTAGGAACAAAAATTAAGACATCAAATTGAAAATTATAACAAGGTAATAATTGAAAATAATTACCAGATATATATATTTGTATTTTTTGTTTAGTGGTAATTTAATTATTTATATATTTAAATGTAAAATAGAAATAGGTATCTAGGTTAACCAATATTTCCATTTGAGGTTGTATGTTTTGAATGGATAAAATTGTTTAATTTTTAACAATTTAAAAGTTAAAAATTAATGATTTTTTAAAATAATATAATCAATTAGGTGCTTAGGGTTGTCATAATTTGTATTGGATCCCTGTTTAAATAGCATGGATGATTAATATTTTTCCCATTAAGGTTATCATATGTAATATGAAAACCTGAGGTGATAAAAACAATATGTTTTATAAAATATTTTTGTTCATATATACCACGATGATGGTTTATATAGTGGATGTTTATGATAACTAATATTTTATTGTAAGAGATTTATTATAATAGAACTCATTTGATTAGTAATTTCTTTTGGGAAAATTCCATTTGAATAATTAATCATTATTATTTTTTGGATATACGATTAATATTATTGATATTGATTAGATTTAAGATGATGTCATATGTTTATTTGAATGTGTATATTTTTTATTAAAGGGTTATTTAATTTTGGGAACATATGTTATATCATATAAAAACTGTGGGATTGTAATGTAATTAATTGAATATTCGGTAAATTTCAAATATTATTCAATTCACTATTTTTTTAAAATTATATGATCTAGGTAAATGAAAATAAATTTTTATTGGTTTGTTTTTTATTTTAGTAAACCCAATTTAATATTATATATATATATATATATATAATTGAGTTGTTTGGAAACATGGAAATTTTTATTGTCCATGGAAAAAATTGGTTTATTTAAAAAAATTTATGATTATGGAATATATTTTTTGATATGTTATGATTTCTGTGATAAATTTTAGATGATGCTAAATGTTATGTCTATCAATGAAGGATATGTGATCAACTAAATATTATTTTTATGTTTTGAAGATTGTTAGGATTATTTTGATGAGTTATTATCTAATTAATTAATGAAATTATTTAATAATATCATTTTGTGTCATTATTGATGATTATTATATTATTGTTTTATTTATTCATATTAACATTTATTCTTATTGGCATTATCATAGCTTCTGATCAAAATTTTAGATTTGATTAATGTATAAATATAGGTGGAATAAATTGTTTTCCATTTGGATCATGTGATCTATTAATATTTATTAGTGAGTTTGGGATAGAAAATATTTAAACAGTATTCAATTCTTGGAGTATAAATTGAGATAAATATTATAATTTATTGAAGGGAAAATAAAATGAAAATTATTTTATGAAATATCATGAAAAAATATAGATATATTTTCTCATGTTATATTTCATGAAGGTTATAGGATCTCCTAAATATTAGAAAAATAAACAGAAAAAATGTTATCCTCATATTATTTATTTTATTTATTATTTCTTTATATCCATTGTAACACCCCCAGATTTTATGAAAAATATTCTTTCATTAATGTCTTGTGTTGTACGCTACACCAAAAGGATCTTTCACAACACGCATCCCTGACTTGGCTTGCACTACACGCAATCGCGACCTTCCACGATAGTGTGTGTTGTACGCAATACCGAGTTTCGCTAAACAATGATATGCTATTAAAATATTATTAAAACTAGTCTTTATGAATAGAAATAACCACTTTTTGAAATTTTATAAATTTTATTTTTGAAAATGGACTTCATTTTTGGATTTGGAATATCTAAATTTTCCTAGGGTGAAATTTTGGTATTTTTCTGAAAACATTCAATTTTTAATGAATAGTAAAAACACTGGGTTACTATTAAATAAAATACTTTTATTTAATATGTTATTTATTTTATTTCAATTTATTCTATGTAAAAATTGATACATAATACCTATATAAGTTCAATTTAATTCATTGGAGTAATTTTATAATAATTTTAGATATATAAAAATTTCATTGATCTTCTTACCGTCTTTTACCCACCTCCTAGGAGAATATGCAAATTTACATAAAACATAATTTTACCTCTTCTGTGAGTTTAATTTCAAAAATCCGAGAGACACGGTTGATGTCAGTAAGTTAAATGTGGTTCAATGAGATGAAAATAATTTTCGGTGAATAGTAACTTTATACATTTTTTACCACGGTTAAAAGTAAATAGGGTA
This sequence comes from Viscum album, assembly GCA_963277665.1. Classification (NCBI taxonomy): domain Eukaryota; kingdom Viridiplantae; phylum Streptophyta; class Magnoliopsida; order Santalales; family Viscaceae; genus Viscum; species Viscum album. The sequence continues at coordinate 438,716,827 of OY728161.1, forward strand.
AATAAGGGTAAAAATGATATTATTATTACCCAAACACATGTCCTAATTCTATTGGATAAGTGTAATTGGACCAAAAACAACCTTAGGAATATAATATGACCATTTAGGCCCACTTGGATTAGATTAGGACATTTATTATTAATTTATTTAAAGAAGGGTTAAAATAGTTAAAATCAAGGTTTAATAACTAAACCATTTTTAATATAGGGTTATACATTTGATAAATTCGACTACAAATATTTATTAGAAATATAAAAATATTTCCTATATAATGGTATTTTATTTATAATTTTTAGACAACAAATAATTTAATTTATCTATGACACAAAGATGAAGCAGTAATTATCTTATTAATGAAATATTGACATAATTGATTTTATTAATACCCAAATAAATGTAATTTGAGACTTTTTATGAATTCCACTAATTTTATAGGTTAATATGAAATTATAGTATCTATTTAATTAACTTCTTTTCGAACTAATCATTCTGTTATGTTTTTCACAAAAATCTATAACTAAATAGTGTCAAAATTGACATAAAATAGTTCTTAAAACAAATATTATATTATTAATTGTTATATTATTCCTAAAAATCTAAGGATCGGCCCAATGACTTAGATAAGGATATATATATTAATAATAAACAACTTGGGGTTCGTTTGACTTCTTATAGTATGTTTATTAACCTTATAGTGTAAGAACACAAAAAGACACGGTAAAAGTAAAATTATCTAACTTAAAGTTAAATCTAAATGATAATGTTACAATAGTAAACTAAACTTGTCCAAATTCTGTTGTATGAGAGGATTTCGACCCATACCCACCTTAGCTTCTAAAAATATCAATTTGGAGCTATTAATAACCGAATTTTACTTTATAATAAAATAATATTTTTAGTTATTCCAAAGGTGCCCCTCTCCTCCCTTATAAAAGGGCACCTCCTCCCTCTCTTCCTCACACCACATGGAGCCTTCAAGCTCGGAAAAACCCTGACAATATCTCCTCTCCACTTCCCTAGAAACATCCTAGAGGTCATGTTCTTCTTCAAATACCAATTTCAGTCTCCTAAGAGGAGGTCTCAAAGAGGTGCTTCAAAGAAGAGGTAATGCCCGTTACCAATTCTTTCATATTTATTTCTTCTTCCATTTTTTCTTCTTTAGTTGTTTCATTGTGAAGTAATAACATCAGTATAACTCATATACAGATATGTTATTATAAGTATGAAACAACCCTATTTCACTATCTATCCATCCTACGGAAAATGAAATCACCACGCGTGCGTACGTACATAATACCGTCTCCACACCGTGTTGTAATCTATTTTCCACCACCACCTTACTCAGATGGGTATAATGGTGTAAATAATAACTATATATGATTATTTTATAGTGATATTGATTCTGAAATAGTATACATACACTCCAATACAATTCCAAGATCATGGGAATGCTATCATCGGTCGTGCGTACGTACGGAATACCATCTCCACGATGTGATGCGACTTGTTATACATGATCTTCATTTCATAATGATTATATAAATGAATTGAGTGAATTAATATGATATATATTACACTAATACCATTCTGGAAATGAGGTATCTATAACCTAAAAATAAAAATAAGAATTTATTCGACAAAACACGCATAAGAACAAAAAGTAATAAACACCCGAATAACAAGTAGTAATGAAATATTACTAATAAGAAGCTAAGAATATGACCATATATGATATCATAAAAATATGTATGATTCTGGAATAAGTAAATAACATTATTTAAATCATTATACAGGAGGTTCGGACACTTACGAAGCAAATCGGACCTATGGTAAGGAAAATATCACAATCTCATTTTTCTCCGAGACTGTTTATACTTTGGTATTTACTGGGGTGTATTTTATCATCCACATCCATGTTTCCTCAATATGTAATATTATTTCCATCCACCTAAAATTGTTTAAATCCAATTTTACCCTTCGGTGAGTTTTTAGTAAAAGATATGAAATGAATCTTTTGTCGTTTTTCGTACGAGGTACTTTTTGACTTTTCCGACAAAAGTACGAGTAGAATGTTTTTTTAACTTATACGTCTTTAATGTATTTTTAAAACGTTATTTCCAAGAAGCTTCCTTTACATGTTTTCAAGCTTATTTTTGATTAACTTCATTTAGTTTATAATTGTATGACATGATAAGGAAGGAAAAATGTTTTTAAAGTAGAAAGGATATTTTCCTCAAGAATGGAGTTCAAGTGTTTTATCAAAATTATTCTCCATCTAAGATAATATAGGGTTTTGTTTCTATCCCTATTTTTACATTTATTTCATTATGTTATGATAGAATTATTTTTATGATGTCTTTTTATCTTATATGGATTATGTTATTATGGCATGGTGTTTAAGATTCCCATTTTTATTACATGGGTTATGGAATGATGTATGATTTTTGATTTTGTGGCACACATAATAATGGTATCATTATGAGGTGGGTGGGACCTATATCTCTCTACAATGCATTGGGTAAAAATTTTATATCTCATGAGATAGACATGGCTGGAATTGCAGGTTAAACCGGTTCAGTGAAATAGGACTGAAACGAGGAGTGAACTCTGTTCAAAAATGGACTTTGTCAACTAAGATAGTCTTGGAAATGAGTCATGACTAATAAGAAATGATTCTCTATGATTTTTTATGTATGCCAAAAAGTTTCAAGTTTTCTGTTATGATTATTGATATTACATTTCACTACAATGATTTATCCCATGTTATGATATTATGATCTCTTTTGCAGGTTAAGATTTCCAAAATGTTATGTTAATATGAATATGATGTTATTGATATTTCTTTTGTTTACCCTTAATGAGTATTTGAGCTCACTCTTTTATGTTTTATTTTCCCTAGGTTTTAAAGAATGGTTTTAGGTAAGAAAAAAAGGGATGATCTTTATGGGAGATGTTGAAGATCTTTCACCACGATTAGAAGATTATAGTCTGAGTTTCCAAAGACACTAAACATTTACCATCCTTGTGTGTGTTTTTTTTAAATACTAATGTAATCTCCTTGTATGTCAAGCTTAGGGTCTCAATATTGGGTATCAGAGGAATGGTTTATTCAACATTTGAAAACTAGGATGCGAGAACTTTAGTGAGATCCCTATAGATATTTCTAAGGTATGTATAGGGATGTCCCTAAGGTTAAGTATAAGTATAGGTTATATAACTATAATTACGGTAACCTAAGATGTTATATATTGAAGGTACTCCCCCTTTATTATGTTGTTTTCAATAGCGTGATTTTTGCCTCTCACACTATTCTTTTTGGGTTTTAGACGATGGCTGGAAACCGAAGGAACCGTGTTGATCAATGTAATGGACAATGAAATGATTGTCCTCCTGAACAAACAAATGTTATGGGAGATGGAGTGAAAAATATTATTGCTATACTTACAGAAGCTAAGAATCATTCTAGACTTCCAAATGAGTAGAGAAGGGAACAATATTCTATTGAGTCCTTCATGAGGCAACGTCCACCTTCTTTCAGTGGGTCTTCTGATCCACTTGTTGCTGAACAATGGATCAATACCAGTGAAAATATATTTTCAGTTATTCAATGTTCTGAACATGATAAACTCATCTTAGAAGTATATTTTCTGGAAGGTGAAACTGATCAATGGTGGAATATTATCAAGAATATGATGCCAAGAGATGAAATTGAGTCCATGGTATGGGACGAGTTCAAGAACTTATATTTCGATAAGTACTTCCCTAGTATTCTTCGAACAAAGATGGAGAAGGAGTTTCTTGAACTAATGCAAAAGGATGATGAATATCTTTTTATATAGGAAGTGAATTTTACAAGGCTTTCAAGGTATGCATATGGCTTTATCATCCAACCTGAAAGCAATGTTGATCGATTCTTCAGTGGCTTAAAACCAAATCTTCAAAGGGAATTAACTATAAGAGACTTCAATAGTTATGAAGAAATTGTGTGTTGTGCTATTAAGGTAGAAATGGAAGTTGGTGTTACATATCCATCTCATGGTTTTGACATGAAACGATAGATGGAGTTCAAGGATAATATCAGAATAATGGTGAAAAGAAGATGAATTTTTTCTTATGCTCAAAGTGTGGAAAAAAGCATGGTGGGGATTGTCTTAAAGGGACTAAAAAATGTTTTAAGTGTGGAAAAGAAGGTCATCGAGTAGCTAAGTGTCAAAGTAATGTAAAAAGGGTTGCTAATGGTGTGAATAAAGAAAAGCTTGTCGAGAACGCACCAACAACACTTCAATGCATCAAGTGCAATGAAATGGGGCATTATGCTAATCAATGCCCTAATCCAAGGGTTAATGATGATCGACATGAGAAACCACATAAGGAAAAGGAAAAAAGGTAAGTCACATGCGATCACTATTGGTGATGATGAATATGACAACGATGTGGTGGAATGATTAAGTGTTTATGTAATGGGATTCCAAAATAATATTGTATATAGTATCTTGGAATATTGGAATATTTATGTATTGATCTATTGTGGTTTTCCATAATTTTATAGTACCGGAAACCATGGAAGGTGATTGAGATATTTTTGGTAAGCAGATGATATGTGCATAATGAATGGATAAGAAGATAATGAGATGTTTGATTCTATTCATGAGCTCATGATTGACATAAGGACTATGTGATATCATGGTTTGAGTATAAAGAATTTTGAGGATTTTGGTTTGTCGAAAGTGTTAAATTTTAACTGCATTCATGTTTTCACTAAGGCTCAATGAGTATTCATTCATCAAAATAATACATGATTAAGATATTCTCATGTTTGAAATTTGACCAAAAAGATATATCTTATGATATATGGGGGATAAATTATGTTATTCAGGTGATTATTATTTGACAAATCAAGTATTCATTTTCTTTATACTATGAGCTTGGACCGAAGTATTTTAGATATGCCTAAAGATTGGAATGGATTATGTTGGACCTACGTTAGTATTGTTTAAGGATATAACTTTTTTTCGATAATATTGATGGGATGTTATTGTAATATAGCTTTATAAAAAGGAAAACATGGAGGACGGGTGACAGCCCATCGCGTCGGACAAGGTTGTGGGAATCGAACCCACAACTGAAGTGTGACTGGCCTTTATCGCCTACCACTGACCTTTAGGACGTCCCTGGTTAGTAGAAACTAGTTTTATTTTATTATGTTGTATTATATATGAATTATAAGTTCATTTTTGGAATTGTATACGATTAACCTCACCATAGATGGACTTATGTATATTGGATAACTTTTTCCAACCATTTGTTTGAAACAGATTGAATGCCCCATCATTCTATCACATGCTCTGTTAACACTTCTCGAATAACAAATTCAACTTCATTTTTTTATGAGATGAAGTGTAAATTGATCAAACCACAAACAACAGTGAGATTGTACCGAAATAAAGTAAGTATTTATCCTAATTCAAATTCTTCAACTTTAAGGAAATGATCTTGAAAACCAAAAATGTTGTCCTAGTGCCCTTATATCCGATGAATCATATGGTACTTTAGATCATCACAACTCTATGGATTTGAGATTGCTGGATTTTCCATATCCATGTTCTCTACCACTCTACATCAGAACATGATGGATAGATTTCTTTTCCATATCCATATTTTCACCTATGTGGAAACCCATTGATCAGTTTATTTGGGTAACCGTTACGTTTCATACTTTTTTTTAAAGATTGGTTTTGATATTCCTTTTACGATGCGGGTTTCTATTAAATAATCTTTCGATTAGTAAACCATTTATAACCCCGATGAATTTCGAGGGCGAAATTCATTTTAAGGGGGGTAGAATGTAACACCCCAATATTTTATAAAAAATATTCTATCATTAATTTCTTGTGTTGTACACTACACCAAAAGAATCTTGCACAACATGCATCCCTGACATGGCTTGCACTACACGCAATCGCGACCTTCCACGATAGCGTGTGTTGTACGCAATACCGAGTTTCGCTAAACAACGATATGCTATTAAAATGTTATTAAAAATAGCCGTTATGAATAGTAATACCCACCTTTTGAAATTTTATAAATTTTATTTTTGAAAATGGACTTCATTTTTTGATTTGGAATATCAAAATTAGCCTAGGGTGAAATTTTGTTATTTTTCTGAAAAAATTCAATTTTTGATTAATAGTGAAAACACTGGGTTACTATTTAAAAACCGACTATTATTTAAAATGTTTTTTATTTTATTTAAATTTATTTTAGGTCAAAATTGATACATAATACCTATATAAGTTCAATGTAATTCAATGGAGTAATTTTATAATAATTTTAGATATATAAAAATTTCATTGAACTTTTTACCGTCTTTTACCCACCTCCTAGGAGAATTTGCAAATTTACATAAAACATAATTTTACCATTTCTGTGAGTGTAATTTCAAAACTCCGAGAGACATGGTTTATGTCAGTAAGTGAAATATGGTTGAGTGAGATAAAAATAATTTTTGGTGAATAGTAACTTTTTACTTTTTTTACCACGGTTAAAAGTAAATAGGGTAATTAAGGGTAAAAATGATATTATTATTACCCTAAAACATGTCCTAATTCTATTTTATAAGTGTAATTCGACTAAAAACTACCTTAGGAATAATATATGACCATTTAGGCCCACTTAGATTAGATTAGGACATTTATTATTCATTTATTTAAAGAAGGGTTAAAATAGTTAAAATAAAAGTTTAATAAATAAACCATTTTTAATATAGGGTGATACATAGATAAATTAGACTATAAATATTCACTAGAAAGATAAAAATATTTCCTACATAATGGTAGTTTTTTTATAATTTTTAGACATTATATAATTATTTTATTTATGACACAAAGATGATGCAGTAATTATATTATTAATGAAATATTGACATAATTGATGTTATAAATACTCAAATAAATGTAATTTGAGACTTTTTATGCATTACACTAATTTTCTAGGTTAATATGACATGTTATTGTTTATTTAATTAAAATATTTCGAACTAATCATATGTTATGTTTTTCACAAAAATCAATTACTAAATAGTGTCAAAATTGACAAAAAATAGTTCTTAAAACTAATATTATATTATTAATTGTTTTTTTATTCTTAAAAATCTAATGTTCGTCCAAATGACATAGATAAGGATATATATATTAATAATAAACAACTTGGGGTTCTTTTGGCTTCTTATAGTTAGTTTATTAACCATATAGTGCAACAACACAAAAAGACACGGTAAAAGTAAAATTATCTAACTTAAAGTTAAATCTAAATGATAAGGTTAAAATAGTAAACTAAACTTTTCCAAATTCTATTGGATGAGAGTATTTCTACCCATACCCAACTTATCTTCGAAATATATCAATTTGGAGCTATTAAAAACCGAATTTGACTTTATAGTAAAATAATATTTTTTGTAATTCCAAAGGTGCCCCTCTCCTCCCTTATAAAAGGGCACCTCCTCCCTCTATTCCTCACACCACTTTGAGCCTTCATGCTCGACCAAACCCTGCCAATATCTCCTATCCACTTCCTTAGAAACATTCTCGAGGTCCTGGTCTTCTTCAAAGACCAATTTTAGTGCCCTAAGAGAAGGTCTCAAAGAGGCGCTTCAAAGAAGAGGTAATGCCCGTTACCAATTCTTTCATCTTTATTTCTTCTTCCACTTCTTCTTCTTTAGTTTTTCATTATGAAGTAATAACATCGGTATCACTCATATAATTATATGTTATTATATGTATTAAACAACCCTATTTCACCATCTACCCATCCTATTGAAAACAAAATCACCACGCGGGCGTACGTACGGAATACCGTCTCCACGCCGTGGTGTAATCTATTTTCCACCACCTCCTTACTCGTATGGGTATAATGGTGTAAATAATAACTATATATTATTATTGTAAATTGATATTGATTCTAAAATATATACATACACCCAAATAAAATTCCACGATCATGGGAACGATATCATCACTCGTGCGTACGTGCGGAATATCGTCTCCACGATGTGATGTGACTTGTTATACATGATCTTCATTTCATAATGATTATATAAATGAATTTAGTGAATGAATATGATATATATTACACTAATACCATTCTTGAAATGAGGTATCTATAACCTAAAAAGAAAAATAAGAATTTATTCGACAAAACATGCATCAGAACAAAAAAGTAATAAACACCCGAATAACAAGTAGTAATGAAATATTACTAATAAGAAGCTAAGAATATGACCATATATGATATCATTAAAATAATTATCATTATGGAATAATTCAATAACATTATTTAAATCATTATACTGTAGGTTCGGACACTTACGAAGCAAATCAGATCTAAGGTAAGGAAAATATCACAATCTCCTTTTTATCTGAGACTGTTTATACTTTGCTATTTACTGGGGTGTATTTTATAATCCACATACATGTTTCCTCAATATTAAATATTATTTCCATCCACCTAAAATTGTTTAAATCCAATTTTACCCTTCATTGAATTTTTAGTTAAAGATATGAAAGGAATCTTTTTCCATTTTTCCTACGAGGTACTTTTTTACTTTTCAGAAAAAAGTACGAGAAGAATGTTTTTATTAACTTATACGGCAAGAATGGATTTTTAAAATATTATTGCCAAGAATCTTCCTTTACATGTTTTCAAGATTATTTTTAATCAACTTCATTTAGTTTAAAATTGTATGACATGTTAAGAAAGGAAAAAAATTTAAAAGTAGAATGGATATTTTCCTCAAGAATAGAGTTCAAGTGTTTTATCAAAATTATTTTCCATCTAAGATAATATAGGGTTCTGTTTCTATCCCTAATTTTACATTTATTTGATTATGTTATGATGGAATTATTTTTATGATGTCCTTTTATCTTATATGGATTATGTTATGATGTCATTATGTTTAAGATTCCCATTTTTATTACATAGGTTATGCAATGATGTATGATTTTTGATTTTGTGGCACGCATAAGAATGGTATCATTATGAGATGGGTGGGACCTATTTCTCCCTCAAATGCAATGGGTAAAGATTTTATATCTCATAAGATAGACATGGCTGGAACGGCAGGTTAAACCCGTTCAGTGAAATGGGATTGAAATGAGGAGTGAACTCTGTTCAGAAATGGACATTGTCCACTAAGATAGTCTTGGAAATGAGTCTTGACTAATAATAAAAGATTATCTATGATTATGTGTGTATGCCACAAAGTTTCATGTTTTAAGTTATAATTATTGGGATTAAATTTCACTTCTATGATTTATCACATGTTATGATATTATGATCTCTTTTGCAGGTTAAGATTTCCAAAATGTTATGTTCATATGAATATGATGTGATTGATATTTCTTTTGTTTACCCTTACTGAGCATTTTAGCTCACCCTTTTATGTTTTCTTTTCGCCAGGTTATAAAGAAAGGTTTTAGGTAAGAAAAAAAGGGAAGATCTTTATGGGAGATGTTGAAGATCTTTCACCACGATTAGAATATTATAGTCCGAGTTTCCAAAGACACTAAACTTTTACGGTCCTTGTGTGTGTGTTTTTTTATGTACTAAGTATTCTGCAAAAGTAATGTAATGTCCATGTACGTCAAGCTTAGGGTCTCTACATCCATAACTAATTTATAATTTCATTCATTAACATTCTCTTTATATTATTTGATATAACTACCCAAAATTATATTGATAGAAATTCATTCCTCTATTTATGTATTTCTTCTTAGAACCAATGATGTTCTATTTAGAAACCATGATAATTTTTTTTCTAGAAGGCTACAATATAAAATATTATCATTTATAAATATTAATTATTTATTACCCCAAACATTCATTTGTGTTTTTAATAATTGTATATTTAAATGTGAAAATTTTCTCCCTGACATGATAACATGATTTATATTCTGCCCCATTGATTTTTTTTATAGAAACAAAACAATTTTTTCTATATTGCTACAATAAATTTTAGTTTTAAAATTATTTTTTTCAGTAAAATTTCATACCAAGACATTTTAAAATAAATATTCTTTGGAAAATATTAATGATTAAGAACAATAAACATAAATGATTACGAAATATTATCATTTGAATGTGACCTACATAATCTATTAGTTGAATTAGCATGTATAAATAGTTATTACCATATTATCATAAATATACATTCCTTCTCAAAAATAATATAATTATTGTTGATAAGGATTACATAACTAAACTATAATTAATATCATTTGGAAATTTGTAGATATTTTAAAAGAATGGTATATTATATAGTTTATACAACATGGAAAACAAAACATAATGGAAATGTGAAATATTATTATTAAAATAAGAAAATTATAGATTTTTTTACATGTTATATATGAATATAAATAAAAAATAATGAAATATATGTAAATTTAATACTAAATACTATTTAAAGTATAAACATAATCAAAATAAGCACTAAACGTTTAAAACTATTATTTTGTACTTCATTAATATGATTTCATCATTAATGCCACGAACCAGCCTCTACATGATGTGGGAAGGTATGAAAAAGTTCCCTCCCCTTCTTTCTTTATGATGAATGTGAGATAATGGCTCCCACGACCCACCTTTAGTAGGCCCCGGAGTGGCAACTCGCACCAAAGGTATGTAATCTCACGAAAATGGAAGGAATTACCTTTTTTCTTGAACAATAACATGAGAGAAGATGGTAAATCCTAGAAACAGAAAGAAATAAATGTAAAATTAAAGCAAATATTCCATTCACACATGAATGTTACACAGTAAAGATGATAAAAATAAAGAAAAAGCTCCAAAATAATGTTCCAAGGAAAAAAACTATGAAAAAACTGCAACAACCCTAACACCTGAGTTTGTAAGCTCTAAAACATTCCTCAAAGTCCTCCTAGAAACATGAATTTTTTTAAATATGTAGGGGAATAATACAAGTATACTTTGTTGGGAAACTAAAGCTAATATTTTACAGTTTATGGAATATATTAATGCCTCTGTTATAAAATTGTAGGATATCATGCACCTAATAAGGAATACTAACCAACCCAATCTCACAAAGGAACACTCACAAAAGTAATTCAAGTCATATAATGAAATATTACAAGAATATAACCATATGTGTACCCCACACAACATCCCAAATGGTTAAAATCTAATTCCTAACAATATGATGTCTTAACGATGCCTCTCTTCCCACACGATGTCCCACTACCGCAACCTGCCCACTCACTGATAGGCCTCAATCCGCGCACAACAACACCTGTAGACACCTGGGACACAACAACCACCACCACTCATGAAGACACCTAAGCCTCATCAACCACACACCATACCCAAAGACACATAGCCCTCATCCCGAAGTTGGTTGGGAAAACATACATGGATCAAAAACACCTGATCCCTTATAAAAACAAACCCTTTCTTAATGAATCATAGACTATGGTATGCCTCGAGCCACTAAAGCCCTCTCAGATATGCCTGAGTGATATGATATAAATGAAGGTGAGTGGATGAAAATCATTAACAATCCATCCATCCTCCCATAGGGATGTTGGGAAAGACAACCTCCCTTAGGAAATGGTGGTGTTCAGCACATAGATTTCTACTTTGGTGTGGTGTGTATTGAAATCATAATGAACTAATATATATATATATATATAGGTAAAAACACTCAGCCCCATCCTACGTGCTTCACAAGAATAGACAAAAATCCCACAACAGTACCATTTTAACTATTACCCCTACATGAACAACCACACCACATCCACATCCAATTCATAAACCCAACCCCCTAATTTTTCATTTTCCATTTATTTATTTATGGGGATTCCATTAAATATTTCCAATATTATGGGGAAACTGAAAACTATAACTATACCATGAATAAAATAAACCCAAACTAAATTCCCACTACACAAAAACACAACCCAATACTTGCATTCCAAACACACACCCCTGGTTAATCCTTTCCAACATTAATTCTTCAAAGTGATACCACCCATTCCTTCTCTCACACCCCATCCCTGAAACCCTACTGCCCAAAAAATAATCCTCCTTGCATTACCACCCATTCCTTCTCTCACACCCCATCCCTGAAATCATACAAGCACTGGGCTCTAAGTCTATCCCGAACTCAACATCCTGTTGAATGGTGATGTCAACAAATCATTGGGGAAGACGTCTAGGAAATCACTAGCAATCCTAATAAAATCCACCTTATCCAAGAATGATAATTCTAGTGACAACTCAGCTAATAAAGATAGAAGGGGCTTCACACACCTGCTGTCATCATGAAAACTCCACTCCCCAAAGAATTCTACACACTGGACACCAATATATGAGAACATGTCCTTTCCCCATAAGTATTCAATAAGAACATGGAAGGAAAATAGAAGGTCTATGCATTGGATAATATTTTATGGTTTCATCTCTATAAAAAAGATATCCCCACTATAATGATGTAGCCCCAACATTAATATATATTCTTGAAAAACATCAAACAGGCTGGTCTACGGTCCATTAGGAATTCCCAACAACAGGGTCATGGAAGGTGTTTGTACATATAGAATCAAGGCATGGGATAGAATGGGTGGATCAAAGGAGTGTGAAGCTCATGAATCAAATGAGTGCTATGAAGTAGTACTAAATAGACTGAACATACCTCGAACAACTTCTTCCCCACTAGAACTGCTTCCTTTGTAGTGTCAAACTACACATGCCTAAACCCCTATAACGTTGGATGTCGACCGCCTCCCCGACCACACCTTACTTGATGTCTCGGATGAGCATCCTGATGTTGGCAAACTTTAGCGCCATACTCCCTCTGGTGTGATGGTGATCATTCATTCTACTGCAAGAAAGGCCTCTATGGAAAATGTTTCTGCTGAAATGGGCATTGAAACATCCCAACCCCACTGTAATGAACTCAAATGGGGAACTAATTCCAAATATTCTCTGGGCTGCCACATATGAAGAACCTTATTCCTAGACTTGTGGTGAATGGATGAGGACTAGGATATCAGAAGTGGAATAGATGAGGCCTACTCCCCACTGGCTGATACATTAAAGGTCATGAGATCAGAGAACTACTGCTGATGGTCATTCCCTTTGAAAAACTCAGTTGGCTCCCATCCTGTGGAAAAACTCCCTCTATGTGAATCCTCTCTACCACTTAATAATTCTTCTAAACCTCCATGTTTATTTGTAGAGTGAAGGGAGTAACAACATACTCAAGGGAAGGTTGGAGTTCCTCCTCCAAGAATCATTCATGTGACTCCTCATCTAAAAAAAGATAAGGCGAAAAATGAATGTCATCCTTGAACCTGACCCTCAACTACATTACTGACATACTCTCTTACTGAAGGGATAGAAGCTCATGCCTCATCTCACCCTTCATCATGGAAGAAAGGAATTATTCCCATAACTACTTCTCAGGGCATGTCTATGAGACATCATTCTCCTTCCACTACCTAAGGTAAAGCGTCATCCACAGGCATTCCACTCATCACATTTGACTCATTACAAGAGGAACCATGTACTCCGTAGGATCCCAGATTAAGAATAAAAGGATCACTAGCTCCTCGATCCAACTCTCAATCTTCTTGTTTGAGACGTTTATCACGTACTTTTCCAAGGTCTTCCTGTGGATGGAATGATGCATATCCTATCTTTGTTCATCCTCCTCCTCTCGATCGACCCTCCTATAATCAATAAAATCAGCCTATTGGGAATCGACATCACATACCACCCATGGACGACGTTCGAGTTCCAATGCTGAAAAAAAACAAGAAACTCCTAAAACTGATATGTGTATAAATTTAATTTAAATATTGTATGTACATTTTTATTATTTTACTTCCCAAAACACCAAATATAAAAAAGAACACATGTCATTAATATTCATGTAAATTTTCATAGGGTCCCTATCGTACTATTTTTCCATCCTCACCTGGTCATTCAGTAGGTTAAGATTCCTTGCTTTAGATCTTGCGGGCCCCTAAAATTTTATCTCCTAGCCGGTCTTCCATGGAATATTTCAAGAACCAATATTTCCTAACACGGTTACTCTACCATCCCATTATATCCTAACTATTCCTAACCATGAACTCCATGCTATCTCTCAACCATCATCTCAAATTTGATTTTATCATGGCCGACCTTTTTCAAGATGAGGGAAGAAATGCCAAAGTGCCACGTGCTTCCATCCTCTAGATGAAAGAGTGATGATGACCACCCGAGTACTTCCTTCTATAGGACATGGAGTGGAGACAATCCCCAAGGTTATAAAATCTCACAAAAATGGCATGCATTAGGATTTTATATAACATGATTGAGAGATAAGATGGTAAATCCCAGCAACACAAAGGACATAAGGTAAATGTAAATACAATAATCCATTACCACATGAATGTTCAAAATTAATGATTATATCATGTAAGAAAAATCTCCAAAATATTATACAAAGGAAAATAAACTATTCATAAATAGAAACTACCTCGATGAATGAGCTAGTAAGTTCCACCATAGTTATCAAAGTCCTCCTAAAAACCTGAATATTGTTTTACATATGTAGGGTGAGCATACAAGTATAATTAGTCGGGAAACAAAAGATAATCATGTGAAAGTAAGGGAACATACTAATTCCAAAGTGAAAAAACAATAGAACCTCATGCACCTAACAAGGAATACAAACCAGCCAAAAATCACCATGGCACACTCACCAATGAAATGAAAATCATGTTATGTAATAGTATAATAACAATAACATCCGGGTACCATGAAACCCTATCCCATTGGTTAATCTTTCATTCCTAATGATCTGAAGTCTTGAAAATTCCACTATTACAACATGCATTCCCACTACCATAACCCGCACACACACACCTGGGCCTCATGCCGTGCAGAACCATGACCACGTACACCTAGGTCAAAACAACCACCACCACCCGAGGACACCTAGGCCTCAAACACTGCACATCACGCCCAAATACACATGGGACTCATCCCATTGATGCTTAGGAAAACAAACTTGGACCACAAACACCTAAACCCCTGGTCCAAAACAATCCCTTGCCTGTAGAATTATGGACAATGGTAAACCTTGAGCCATTAAGGACTTCCTGGATACATCCAAGAAGCATGATCTGGAAGGGGGTGCGAGTAATAAAATAAGAAACCATCCATCCATCCTACCACTGGGATATTTGGAAGGACACCCTTCCCCAGGAAATGGAGTTGTTATCCACATATGGCTCAACATGGGTGGCGTGTGTAGATAAATAAAATGTAATATTATATATATATATATATATATATATATATATATATATTCAAAGACTCATCCCCAGCCTAAGGGTTTCACACAGATTGAAAACATCACCGAATCACCAAAAATTTTGCTGCTACACCAATAGGAAAAACCACAACACAACCACTACCAATGCTTCAGACCAACCCCCTTCTTGTTCAGTTTTCATTTATTTATTTAAAGTGATTCAACTTAATTTTTTCCAACACTACTAGGAAATTGAAATACTAAACCATACCAATCAATGAACAAATCAAAAATGGAATCCCAATATAGAAAAACACAAAAAAATACTTACAGTCCCAATGCACATCCCTCTTTAACCATTGTCATCTATAATTCATGAATGTGATACCTCACATTACTTCTCTAAAAACCCAACCCTATATCCCTACTTCCCATATAAATCCTCAAAGTAGTATCATTTCACAATGAGTTCACAACCACACCACAACCCCATTACTCGATGTCTCTTCACAACCATAACACAACATTAAGGAAATTCACCTTTCTATAAGTTCATACACTCTACAATCAATCATTATCTTAGATTGTGACACCAACACACTACATATTGTCCCACTACATACAAGTTCATCCATTATCCAATCCATAAACTTGTCAGACTAAGACACCAACACCCCCTATCCCACACCGCATACAAATCCAACATAACTTGAACCAGAACACACAACACATAACCACAACCTTTAATCAAAGAGTATTTAAATTTAAATGTAAATATTTCTTTAATTTCAACATTATTATATACAATGTGATTATGATGAATGTTTGATGCTTGGGAATACCATTATTTAACAAAGTGTATGTGATTAATCAGATTCTATGTTATAGTTGTACATAAAAACATTGCAGAAAAACATCATCACTGCACAAGAAAAGACCACCAATGGTCATTGTTTTTAGAAGGAATACTAGAACAAAATCTATAAGAGAATCAGTGATAACAAAATAAAATAGGTGACCAACATCAAACAACACCATGACCAATGTTTTATATATCATTTGATCATATTTATTTATTGTTTAATTATAATTTCATGAAGAGTATATAGACTTTACTACATGGAACCATTAATATTCCCACCCTGCATGAAGAAAAATTAAAGAGAAGAAAATGAAAATACATAGCTGGATGATAAAATATCGATGTTCCATGTCACGATAAGACCATGGGATTGTACGACTAGAAGGAAGAACTACAAGGCTGATCCAGAAGAGAACCTACACAGGCGCATGAATCATCATGAGAATAAGTCTCAAGGAGCATAAAAAAAATAAGAGTGTAGAAGGAATAGTGGATCGATTATTTAGAAGAGGAAATTTCCAATGATTAGGGAGCCCATTTCAATGAAATTAAAATTTTGATCATGGTTTGACCATGCAGCTTGGTTGTATCAAGCATTGGAATTAATTTATATTTGATAATTCCCCTAAAAAATAGTGGAGATATAATTGAAGATGGTTTTAATTTTATAGAATAACATTAAATAGAGAAAAACAAGTAACATGGTAGAATCTAGAAAAACTAGGAAAACCTGGAAACGAGTCACCTATGGGAGAATCACCGATGATGAGATACCGATGCCAGAACCTACCAATCCAATGAACTGCAGACACGTTGACCAGCTGACAAATTGACCTTACAACACTAAGCCACCAATTCTGAGCTACAGATAGGTGAGACACTGATTCAACATACCGACGGGTGCACTAATAACACAACCTATTGACATATCGCCCTACTGACACGAATTCCCATAACTCACAGATGGTGATCCCCTCGACTCACCGATGCTGATTCCCTTTGAATTAATGATATCGATTCCACTAGACACACTGATTCTGACACCCCCTTGGATCAATGATGCACTTACATGCCTATTCACATTCATGCCGACACACTAACATTCCAATGCATTGACATGCCGATGGAGAAATTTGAAATTTGTAAAGCACATAACGCGAGCCATCTAAATCTCTCATAACACCTCAACACTAGATTTTCCCAAAGGATGGGCCTGCAAAAAACATGGATTATTACATTAGATTCCTCTCAATATATTCTCATCCCAGATAATTTTAAAACATCCCCATAATAATAAGAGGTCCGAAAAACCATCCCATAAGATACCTCTCTAGAGTAAACCACCCTATGTTGTTATAATGATTAATTAAAATCCTCAACATCCATAGAAACCACATAGACATATATCACTTGAAAAAATACAGAAAAACTACTGCTATTCTCCCTCATGTAACCGAACAAACATAAAAAATTACACCATCTAGACATATATATTAGGAATCTCCTTCCATCGTGATAAGATAATATCTGCTTCGGGTTGACTGACATACCCACACTGGTTAAATCTCATACACATTAATGCATCATAATTAGGGATTAGTCTCTACCCTTCCCATTGTCTAGAAAATTGAAACAAAATAAGAAAATGGGGAAAAAACTTATCAAACATCAAGTGAGGTCAAACAATATATCATAAGAAGGAACAATGTAAACACAAGATCAAAACATAGAAAAACACTGGGAAATGGGCACACATCTCTTCCTACCATTAACAGGTACTCTCCTCAAGGAAAACATAAATCCATACACACCGAAACCTAGGGAATGGTCTGCCCATGAAGAATATTCTCCATATGATCCTTGATTCTCACTAGTCACTCCACGAATGTCACATCATCCACGATATCCAACTATCCCCAGTAAAAAATGATGGACTCATCATTTAGAAACCGACATAGTTGAGAGACATGAAATAAATTTTGTATCCTCTCTATCCATTGTGGTAACGCCAGATAATATTCCACCACACTGTCTCATCCCAACAACTCAATAGATTCGATGAACATAGGAGAAAGCTTACTCCACCATACAAACCTCTATTTTCCATGCCAAGGGTATACAATTAATAACATGTGCTCCCCATCCTATAACTCTGAGGGTCTACTCCTATGATCGGCATATGAATTCTACCAATCCAGAGATGCCTTCATCCATTCACGCAAAAGCTGAACCTTCTTCGTCATTCTCTTCACCACATATGGTCCAAGAACACCTAACTCCCCTACCTATGTCCAGGTCATGGGAGAATGTAATGGTCTTCAAAACAATGCTTATAATGGTAAAATTCCAATGGTTATAGTGATAACTATTATAGTAGGAAAACTCTACCAGGGGCATTTTTCATACCCACGATCCTCCAACGTTCATGAAATTCATGCAGCATGTCCTACAAAGTTAGGATGGTCCTCTTTGTCATACCATACATATGAGGGTGGAAAGGAGTGATACGACATAGCTGGGTGCAATGAGAATGATTAAATCACCTCCAAACACATGAAGTAAAGTGTGTGTCCCGATCTAGAATGATGGATCTTAGAACTCTATGAAGATATACCACATAACCAACATAACTATGTGCAAAGGAATCCACTGCGCTCATCTCTTTAACCTCTATGAAGTGAGCCAAGTTCATCAATGTATCCACCACTACATAAAAATAATCACACCCTACATGAGCCCTGGGTAGTCTTGTGACGAAATTTGTTGAGATTTTTTCCCACTTCAACTCAGAAATGTCCAAGGTCTGCAATAGTCCGTCGGGAAATGGTGTTCATCCTTCACCTACGGAAACACTATGATCCTTCCCACAAACTCTGCCACTGTCTTCTTTAATATGGGCCATCAAAAGTGACCTCTCAAGCCCCTATACATAAAAGGGACTCATAGATGTACCACATGGGGTGAGTTATGGAACACATTGAGAATTCCCTCACACATCGCCGCTAGGAAAAAGAGCATCCCATAGAACATCATATGATTCCAAATAACCTCTGATCATACCTTTGGAGAATCACCCGAGTTAACTTGATCACACATCACATTAGCCTCTAGGTCTCCCCACTAATACTCCATCAACCACTTCTGCTGCAATTTCAGGTGTTGCTTTTAGAAGATATACCTCAAATGCTTCTGATCCATATGGGCCAAAAATCATTCCCCGATGTGGTAATTCCACCACAAAATCAGTGCGAACATGATCGCTGAAACATCCGGGTTATGGTAGGAATAGTTATGTTCCGGAGGACATAAATACCTATATACATAATATATTAATAATCAATTTTGAATCAACACAAATCCTAATCCTAGAATGGATGAACCATTGAACACATCGAATGTCACACCTTCATTAGATAGTCTATACACTAGGGTACTGATAATTTTCAGCTTCATTTTCCTAAATGGGGAAAGAAACTAATAACTTTATATAAAATCCTAGTTCTTTCTGTCAATGTGGTCAATGGAGTGTAAACCTGAGATAAGTCAAGTACAAACTTCCGGTAGTAACCTACCAGACCTTGGAAACTACGATCCTCTACCACAATCTTGGGTGCTGACTAATGAATAAACACTTTGAAATTTTATTGGTTCACTTAATTTCTTTGTTGGGTCATCACATGTCCAAGGATGTTCCCATAACATGTCCAAAACACACACCCAGGAAACTTCTCATAGATATGTTGATAATGTAGGACCTCTAAAACTATTCTTAAATGCTCGACGTGATCCTCTTACGACCATGAGTAGATATGGATGTCATCAATGAACATGTCCATGAAGAAATATAGATACTCAATGAGAATAGATTAAGGATCTCCATGAAAACCTCTATTTCATTTGTAATGTCGAACAACATGACCACAAACTGACATTTCCCATACGTACATCTTAAATTAGTCTTTCGGATGTCCCCTTTCATCACCCTCAACTGGAAGAATCTAGAATTTATGTCGATCGTAGATAACCAACATACTTTCTAAAACATTAAAAAAATGTCGTTGATCCTAGTGATGGGTAATGGTTCTTGGAAATCACTAGATTCAATCTCATGTAGTCTATGCAATGATAGAGACCACCATCTGACATCATTACAACAAGACTGGAGCATCCCATCATGACAATCATGGTCAGATAAAACCATTCTTTATCAGGACATCAAATTGAATCCAATACTCTCTCAACTCCAATGAAACCATCCTATAGGGATCCACCAAATCGGAATGACACCATGTTGAATGTATATCCCAAAATGAATAACACTTTAATGGGTGGAGGCACAACCTCTTTGGGGAAGTTGTCCAGGAACTCACTGATAATCCCTTGAACATACAATATCATTAAGGCTACTGATTACACTGACAACTTGACTAACAAAGGAAAAAGGGGTTGCATATGCCCAAATCCCTCTTAGAAACTCCACTCGCCAATGAATGCTACATGAAGTCCAACCATATATTAGAATGAAACCATTATCCAGAAGTAGTTGATAATAGTGTGAACAAAAAAAATCTAGTTGTTGACTAGGATGACATCCTATAACTACATCTATAGCATAAGGAGATCCCCACTAGACTGTTATAGCCCAAACATCAGTTTAAATTCCCAAAAAATGTCAGACAGGCTAGTCGGACCTCCAATTAGTGTTCCCCACACCAATGGCATGAAAAGACTATATATATAGACCTAAGGCATGGAATATAATGGGTGAAACAACATCGTGATAAGCTCTTGAATCATACAAGGAGCATGAATGTGTTCTAAAAAAACTAATCATACATAGAACAACTTCTGGCCCCGCTGGAGCTACTACCTCTATTGTGTGAAAATTTTCACGCCCAAACCCTCTGCCCCTCACCTGTTGACCGACTCCTCGACCACACCCTGGTCGAGGTCCCTGAGGAGCGCCATGTGGTTCGAGACCTCTAGCATAATCCTCCCTCGGTGGAGATGGAGCTCACTTCCCCTATTGTTGAAAGGGCATAGATGAGAACATCAGCTACTAAGGTGGGTGTTGAACTTGACCACCAAAACTATAATTCACTCGAGAAGGTCATTTCTTCCAAAGATGACTGTCACTGCAATAGATGAGCCACCTCAGTCCTAGTCCCATTTAGAAAGGCCGACGACTGGGAGATCAGATCTGGAACTACATTAGCCTACTCCCTGGTGGCCAAAACCTGAATGGCCATGATGCTGGACACCTGCTGGTTACAGGCTTCCCATTTGAAGAACTCGGCTAGCTCCACTCTCGCAGAACACCTCCAAGTGTTTGAATCATTTCCAGTACTTCATCTTTCTTTGAAACATCTTGGTATGTTGGTAGAGATAATGGAGTAACATCATACGGAAGAGAAGGTCAGAGTGCCCCACCCCAAGAGTCTTTTCCTTGAATCATCTTCTCTAAAGAGATCCAGATCAAAAAGAATGGGATCCTTGAACTGGACCCACTACTACCTTTCCAACATACGCACTTGTTGAAGGGAGAGAAACTCTTACTTAATCTCAGCCTTCATAATGGATAAAAGGAATTCATCCCAGAAAACCTTTTCATTTTCAATCCATGAGACATTATTCTCCTTATTTTCCACAATGTAATGCTACCACAACTGTCGTGATGCTCGTCACATCTAGCTCACTTCTATAGGATCCCAGTACTCTGTCGAAGCGTGGATCATGATGATAGAGATCACTAGCTTTTCGAACAAAATCTATCTCTTAATGTCAGAGACGCTGCCCTTGTACTTTCCCAGGGTCTTCGACAATAAGGAACGAAGCGTGTTATTCCAATTTTCAACCTTCTTCTCTTGATCGGTCATCCGTGGATGAACCAAATCAACCAGCTAGGCCATGACTTCTCATACCACCTGTGGGCGATGCTTAGTTTCCATAGGTAAAACAAGAAACAAGAAACACCTACTCCCGGTTACTGTGGAAATTTCATTGAATTGTTTTTTGAAAATTATATTTAATTTAATTCCCAAAACACCCAACAAACACAATAACACTAGTCATTATTATGAATGTAACATTACCTAGGGTCTCTACCCTGCAATCAATTTAGCCTCACCTTGTGGTTCAGTAGGTATATAGTCCTTACATCAGATCATGAGGGGAACTAAAATCCCATGTCCTTGTCGGTCATCCCTAGACTATTTTTGACACCATTATTTCTTAACACATTTTCCCTACAATCCCATTTAATCCTCATTGTTTCTGACCCTGAACCCCATTCTATCTCCCAACCAAAATTTATGTTACCATTTTGTCACAATCTGCCTTTTTCAAATGAGGGAAGGGATGATAAAGTTCCATCCCCATCCATCTTCAAGATAAATTATAGATAATGACCCCCTGATTCCTTCCTTCAGTAGGCCCCAGAGTGGCGACTATCCCCAATGGTATGGATTCTCACGACGATTGAAGGCAATAACCTTTTTATTGAAAAATATCGATAGGTAAAATGGTAAATCCCATTAAAACCTTTGATTAAAGGTAAATGTAAGGCCATGAATCCATTCATAATTCCTGTAAAAATGAAATATGGTACAAATTAATAATCATATCCCAAATAATGTACCATGTATGGGAAACTAAGCAGAAACCACAACTACCCTGACGCCCAATCTAGTAAGGTCCTACACTATCCTCAATGTTCTCATAGAAAAATGAAAATAATTTTACATATGTATGCTGAGAATACAATTATATTCACTATGGAAAATAAATAAAATCATGCACAAGTTAGGGAACATACTAATTCCCCTGTGAGAAAATATACAACCTCAAACACCTACCAAGGAATACAAACGAGCCTAAAATCACAAGGAAAACTCACCCATGATACTCAACTCATGTAAAGTTACAATATATGCAAATTTTCATCTCTGTACCATGAACCACATTAAAACTAGTTAACTGCTCATTCCAAGAAATATAACATATTGATCATGCCACTTTTCCCACACACAATCCTATATCCATAACCCATCCTCACACTCCTAGGCCACAAACTGTGCATAACCACACCTACAGACACCTGGTTCACAACAACCACCTCCACGCCCGATGACACTTGAGACTCATCAACTACAAACCATGCCTAAAGACACATAAGACTCATCCCTAAGATGATTGGGAAAACAAACCTCTCCCACAAACAACATATCCCCTTGTCCAAAGCCAACACTTTCTCGATGAATCATTAAAGATGGTAAGCATAATTCCATTATAGACTTCCCAGATATATTAGAGTGGGCATTAACTGGATGTGTGTGTGAGGAAGAAAAAAAATAATGATACATCCATCCTCCCACTGGGATGTATGGAAAGACACCCCCATGAAATGAAGATATTCGACACATAGTTCTCAAAATTTCTGAGGTGCATATAGAAATCACAAGGAACTACCGTATATATATACATATAGGTAATGAAACACTCAACTGCAACCTATGGGTTTCACATGAATAGACGACAAGCCCACACCATCACCACTTTTGCTTCTAACCCTACATAAAAAACCACAAAACATCAACTGTTAAAGCATAGACCAAACACCATACTTGTTCAATTTACATTTATGTATATATGGGGATTCACATTTAATTTTTCTAATATTACTGGGAAACTAAAAAAAGTAACCATACCATGAAACTAACAAAACCAAACCACAGTCCCACTACCAAAAAATACAAATCTAGACTTGTATTCCCACTGCACATCACCAATTAACCCCGTGAAAATATCATTCATCAATTTGACGTTTCCCAATACATCTCTAAACACACATCCCTATATCCATGTTTCCCAAAAAATCCCAAATACAGTCCCACTACATAAAGAGTCCACAACCACACCGTAGTATCAATGCTCGACATCGCTTCATGACCATAACACAACCGAAATGTAGTTCAACTTCTTACAAGTTCATCTGTTATGCAATCAATCAACCTCACAGACTAATACACCAACACACTATATAAAATCCCACTCTAAATAAGATTGACTATGATCCATTCATCCAACTCTCTGACTGAGACACCCACAAACCCCCTATACCACCCAACATACCAATGTAATGCCCCGACCCTAGTTAACCTGTGTCATTGAATTATTTTAATACATTTTCATGATTATATGTAATCAAGTCCCGAAAGACCGATCAGTTTAGTAGTCTTCGAATATAGATTACATACATGAACATTACATTACATATTAACTAATAAATCACAACATAAATGATCCTTTTAGAAAACCATTAATCTCCTAGAATAACCATGCTTATCAATAATAACACACTTCTTGGTTTTTATAGAAAATTAAAACATCGAAAGAGATGAGATCAGATGCTCAATAAGGATAAAAATATAGTAGAAACGTTCATAAATAAGCATTAAAATTTTAGGAAATGTAAAAGACTAAAACTAAATCCTTTTAAACATAAACATCATCATAATATGGAAAATATTCAATAAAATGATGCCATTTACTTATTCACATGGCTATTTTACTAGTCAAATAATCACATGCAATATTAATGGCCACATTCATAATGATGGAATGCATAATTCCAGACATTCATAACAACGTAGTCAAGGCCTTGTGCCAATACTACATATAATATATTTTTCCAAGGCCTGGTCCAAAGATATTAGTTTGTCTCAGGATATTGACCTATGTATCTAGGTGCAATAAAGGGCTCCATGAGTCACTTACTAAGTCCAATTGATTCCACATATGAAAAGGTTGAAACATAACATAAACCTTTGAATTAAAACTAGCATACCAAATGTCAATACATTATCCATAAACCATGAATGGTATAAAAGTATCAAATTCATAGTCAAACATATCATAAATCATTCAATATAATATGGAAGATTGTATCATAATAAATCAACTTTAAACAAGTTTAAAATCTATCAATGTATTTTGACATAGATGAATATGATGAGTAAAATGCTTTGAGAGGAATACCCATTTTTCATGTAATCATTTATAAGTATCAAAATTTTTAATGGAAGTCATTTAAAAAATATTTTTGATTCATTGTTTCCCATACCAATTTTAGAATTTTGAAAATAATTATCATTTCAAAACATTCATGTTTAAATAAATAAATCCTTAAAATCATTTTGAAAACATTGACATTGATTAAAAGGGTTTAGAAAGATAAATCATTAAAACATTTAAAATAATGATATATTTAAATAAACCCTCCCATAAAACCATAAAAGATACCTTTTTAATTTTTTTATGAAATATGCGTATCGATGAAAAGTATGTCCGAACAAGTACTTACACATGAACAATCTCGGAAAAGTAATGAGATTGAGGAAATAACCCTTACCTTGAAATTTCCTTTAGTCGAGGGTACATTTAACCTCTGATATAATGATACTTGTATGTTATTAAATTATATTAGAAGCATATTTATATTTATTATATAATACATGATTCCTTTATTACTTTATACTACATTTTTAATAATGACTTTCGTGTTAAATTAATGTTTAAGGTAATAATCCCTTTCTCTATCATACATTTTTTAACTTGTTATTCTTGATCATATCAATTAGATAATGATTTAAATAATTAAAGAATATAAAACATGATTTATATATAAAATATATTTAGAATATAAATATTTATAGTAGATATATATATGAAATAGAAAACACCGTTTATGTATATGGTATATTGTACGTACGCATAAACGATGTTTCTGTTTTCATATCGTATTGAATAGAAGTTAATAAGATATATGTATTTACATACACATATATATATCTCTTGTATCATTATTATATAATATATTACCTAAATATTAATAATATATATTTTCATAATCCTCGTTGAATAGTGAACGTGGATATGAATCTCATCGCATCGTGGAGACGGTAATCCGTATGTACGCACAAGAAACAATATCATTCTTTTGATATTAAAATCATATATAATTGGATGGTATAGAATATATAAATAATAATTATAATGTTATATTTATTATTTATATCATTTACACTCATTATTATACCCACCCAAATGATGAAATGTTTGAATAACAAACTACACCACGATGTGGAGACGGTAAGCCATACATACGCACGTGTGGTGACTTTCATTCCGAGGGTTGATAAAAATAAAGAATATGGTTTTAATATATTTATAATAACATCAAAGTATATATAATATTATAGAGTTATTATTTTTGAATGGATATAACCAATAAAGAAGAAGTGGAAGGAGAAAAGAACTTGAAAGAGGTGATGAAATATTTACCTCTTCTTCAGGTTCTTACTTTTGATTTGATCACAAGTACTACATAGGTTGGCATTATGAAAAAATTAAGGCCTCTAGGATGAAGGGAGGATAGTATAGAGGATATTTGGTCAGGGTTTGGCAAATATAAATGTCTCTGAAGGTGTTAATTTGAGAGAGTGGGGAATGCGCTTTTATAAAAGGGGTGAGGGGCAACTTCGGAAAAGATTGAAATATTATTTTATAATAAAAAAAATTTCGGTTTATAATGGCTCAAAATTGATTTATTTCTATGATAAAGATGGTATGAGTTCAAATCCTCTCAACCAATAAGTTTTAGACATTTTTAGGTTACCATTTTAACCATATCCTTTAGATTTATCTTTAAGTTAAATAATTTAACTTTTACCGTGTCTTCTTGTATTCTAACACTATATGGTTAATAAACATACTATAAACATCCCAGAGAACCTAAAGTGTTTCATTAATGACATATATAATATTATTTAAGCTCTTTTTGTGATCCTTATATTTTTAGGAATATAATATCAATTAATAATATCATATTTGTTTTAAAAGCACTTTTATGTCAATTTTGACACTATTTGGTATTTTGTTTTTGTTAAATTCCATAAAGCATTATTACTTTGAAAAATTTTATTTAATCAACCCTAAAATGTCATATTAAACTACTAAATTAGTGTATTTCATTAAAAGTTTCAAATTTTTTTTATTTGGATATTTATGATATCAATGGTTTTTATCTTGCCTTAATAAGGTAATCACTGAATCATCACTGTGTCATAAAGAAATTAAATTATTTAATGTCTAAAAATTATAAATAAAATAAAAATAAGTAGGTAATATTTTTATCTTTATAATGAATATTTATTGTCTAATTTGTTTTATGTATATCCCTAGATTAAAAATGTTTTAGTTATTAAAAGTTGATTTTACCTCTTTTAACTCTTTTAACTCTTCATTAAATAAAATAATAATAAATGTCATAATCTAATCAAAGTGGACCTAAAGGATAATATTTTCTTCTTAAGGGTTTTTATGGTCTAAATACACTCCTCCCATAGAATTAGGACATGTGTTTGGGTAATAATAATATCATTTTTACCTTTAATTACCCTATTTACTTTTAACAGTGGTAAATAAAAGCCAAATGTTACTTTTCACCAAAAAATATTTTTATCTTATTGAACCAAATATTAATTACTGATATCATTAGTGTCTCTCCGAGTTTTGAAATTCCACTTACATAAGTGGTAAAAGTATGTTTTATGAAAATTTTTAAATGCTCCTACGAGGTGGGTAAAATACTGTAAAAAGTTAAATACAATTATATATATATAAACATTTTATAAAATCGATTACATTGAACTTATATAGGTAGTATGTATATATTTTTAACTGATATAAATTTAAATAAAATAACTATTTATTTAAATAAAAAGTCAGTATTAACCGATAACTCAGTGTTTTTCACTATTTATAAAAAATTGAATGTTTTCAGAAAAATAAAAAAAATCACCTATAGGCTAATTTTCATATTCCTAATTAAAAAATGAATTCAATTTTACTAACTTAAAAACATACAAGTTTAATTAATTAATGTAAAATTAATTCTCGTTGTTAAAACAAAAAAGTGTATTTTTAAGAAATAATAAATATCAAAACATTAACACATGTATATGTCCAATTTCAATATGAAATAACTTATAATGAATAGAATTGTATTAAATGGTAAAAAATAATCTAATTATTCTTCCAAACCATGAATATTTATAACTGAACACTGTAAATTATTTTGATTAGAAAAGTTGTTTTCAGTTGAAATATAGTACTTTTGATTATTCAACCAAATATGAAAGTTATTAGAAAAAACCAAAAATTTCTTGAAACTAAATTTTTATGTCCTGATTATAATGAAGAATGATATCTTGTCAAATTGAAAATATAAATGTCTCAAATATTGTATTTAAAAAAAATTCTCCATTAAAAGGTAGTAAAATTCAAATTTTTTAAAAATACTTCTTTTATGTGAAATAAATAAATTTGTTCTTACATTATGTCTAATAAACTCATAATATGGATTCTAAAATTATAAAAATTATATAAAGATCAAAATTCAGTTAATAATTTTCATAACCACTTTTGAACATCTAGTTTGATAAGTCGTGGTGTGCTTGAACTCGGTGTTTTTTGTAGTTCATGTTATTGAATTACTTTGAAGAAATATCATTCTATGAAATAGCGGGGAGTTAAATTCTTCCCTCCTTCAATAAATTTCTTCCTCGCAATTTGAAATTGTTCTTCGAAAATAAAAGGGTGAAAATTGAAAATACCATTGTGGAAAATCCTCATCAGAAATTGGGTTATTAAAATTTAGTCTTAATAAGAGGAAAATGGAAATGAAAGGGTCACCACAAAATTATGATCTCGATTAGAAGAAAAATGGTGGAAAATATAGACAAATAATTGGAGGGAAAATGTATATATTTATAGGGAGTGATTGAGGTCATCAATCAAGAAGAAATGTAAAATTGAGTGCCTCAAATCCATAAATCTATGAGGATTCAAAATACCATTGGTTCAACAAAACATAATATATTAGGATAAAACATTTTCGGTTTTATGATTCCTTCGCTAATATTTATCAATTAATTTTTCCATAGAATAAGAGGAAAAATATATATTTATATATATACTTGAAAAATAGAGTATCGTCCTTCAACCAAATCCTACAAAAAACTCATATTTCACTCTTAATGATTTCAAAAAAAAATCTATTTATCCTAATCATATAAGGTCCCAAAAATAATGAATTTATAATTCACATATCAGACTCTTTAAAATATAGAAAATACATTATACAATTTAGGGACTTCACATAGACCAGTGGTAGGCGATAAATCCCAATCGCACTATGGTCGTGGGTTTGATTCCTGTAGCTTTGTTCGACGTGATGGTTTGTCACACTGTATTCATGTTTCAGATTTATAAAAATCATAAAATAACCTTTCTAACATAATCCATTATAACAATTAGATATATACAAAATACATCTATCAAATCTCACAGTACAAAATTTATAAGGAAGTTAAACAAAATGAAGATCCTTTCATCCACGTAATAACATGTGAAAACTTTTATTGTGTATTATTTTAAAATATGGTAACACCATGAATTACCATAAAACCTTATTGATTACATTCTTGCTCCCTAATTCCTTATAGAATAATGGATATAATTCTTCTATCCAAAAATTTGGTAAACTCCAACAATGATGGAATATACAAATAATTAATCATATTCATGGTTTTCAAGAATATATAATATAATTTGTCCATATAAACATGTATTTTTCCAAAATCCCCACCTAAGTGTTAGAACCATATTTGGTTTATCATTCTCTTAAACATATATTTTCCAAAATTTTAACCTGTTATTGAGTGAGATTTCGCGGTTCTACACAATCTCAAGTCCGTCATGAAATAGTACTGCAGTATAATCCTTATATAGTCCATAATTATTATAAACAGTAAATCATTGATACAACACTCAAATGAAATAATTATTTAATAACAACATAATAACTATAATCACTCCTTCTCATCTGTGGTACTATCATGACTTGATTATTATCCAATAGTATCAATTGGGGAAGACTCTGATGATTTGGACATTGGTTTGTGTAGTGTCCCAACACATTTTAGATGGACCATTGTAAATTTGAAACCTTTTTCTCACCCTTTATATCACGTACATGGTGTCATTTTCCTCAACACTTGTAACAAACTCTCATTCCCTTCAGGAAAGTTACAGGGTGCTTCTTCCCACTGTTATCAGATATGGTAAAATTATACTTTCCCCCCTTCCCTTTATCCTTCTTTCTCTCTTCCATCCCTTTCTTCTTTTACTTCCCTTCAAAGCCATATGACTAAGATAATTCTTTACATATCTTTTTAACACATGATACTATTTCATCATATGTTGAGAATACATGGAAGAATATTTCCCTTCCATATGTTGTCTTAATACCGTGACATATATGATCCTTCTTACTCTTTGATTCATACGTATTACTGGAGTTCACATTACTTCTACTGGGCACCATTTTTATTCAATTTCATAGACTAGGTCAGTTTAGGAATTTCAAAGAATAATTCCATAATAATAAAATACCTAATGTAAATTGAACTGTTTATGGATATAATCCATAATCATAAAAATATTTTCATTGACGAATTATGTACTCATAAACCCATCATAATGGTTTAAATTAAAATGAGAATTATCCTGGGCATATCCCCCAGGAGTGTCGTAACCATGAGTGCAGTAAGGATCTTTGTCGTGCAACAGTTTTCGTTCGAGTCTAGATCAAAGATGTATTTTCAGGTTTTACCCCTCTATACATCTGTTCCACAGCCCCATCTACCTGCTCGTATCCAGACATGGATGTATTTCTTCGAAAACACACAAAATCTCTACAACTCCAAAATTATAGGATGTTTTTCTATATTAATTGTCTAATTCTATCTTAGGGTAATGTGATCTAATTATTGATTATCTAAATCTAGTTTCTCAGATTATTGCTAAACTTTATCTGATTCCAACTATAATGATCTCACCCCAGTTACCCATGTTGGGTGCAATATTTTAATTAATTGGCATGATTACAAAGAATCAAGTCCCGAACGATTAGTTTGTTTAACAGTATTGGAAAATAGATTACATATATGAATGTTACATTACACATTGTAAAATAAAACATAACATAAATGATCATTTGATAATGGCATTAATCTCCTAGCTTAACCCTGCTTATCAATCATAATACAATTCAGGGAATCATGAGAAATCTAAAACATAGAAAGGGGTGAGCCCAAATGCTCAGTAAGGAAAACAATATAGCAGAAACATTAATAAATAAGCATAAAAATTTAAGGCAATGTAAAACAGTAAAATAAAAGCCTTTTAAACATAAACATTAGCATAATATGGAAGTGATACAATAAAATAATTCCATTTACATATTCACATGTATATTCTTCGTTTCGAATAATCACATGAAATATCAATAGCCACTTTCATAATGATGGAATGCATAATTCCATTCTTTCATAACAACTTAGTCAAGGATTTGTGGAAAGACTACAAATAATTGTTTTCCCAAGACAATAGTTTGCCTCATGAGACCTACTCATTCATCAAGGAGCTATAGAGGGCTCCACTTGTCACTTACTAAGTCCAATTAATTTCTCAAATTAAAAGGTTGAAACATTACATAAATATTGATATTAAAACTAGCATACAAAATGTCAATAAATTATCCATAAATAGTGAATAGTATAAAAATATCATATTCATAGTAAAACATATAATAACACATTCAATATAATATGGATGATTTTATCAAAATAAATCAACTTCAAACAAGTTTAAAATCTTTCAATGGATTTTGACATAGATAAAAATGATGAGTAAAATGCATTGAGAGAAATATAAATTTTTTATGGCATCGTTTAAAAGTCTTACAATTTCTAAAGGAAGTCATTTTAAAATGTTTTTTATATCAAACTGTCCCATAAGACATTGAATCTTTTGAAAATAATTATCATTTCAAAACATTCATGTCCATGTAAAGAAATCCTTAAAATTATTTTGATAACATGGACATTGATTAAAAAGGTTTAGAAAGATAAATCTTTAAAAAAATTAAAATGATGATCTAGTTAAATAGAACCACCCATAAAACATTAAATTATCCCTTTTGAAAAAATATTTATGAAATATGGGTTTTGATGATAAGTATGTCCCAAAATGTACTTACACATGAACAATATCGGATAAATAATGACATTGAAGAAATAACCCATACCTTAAACGTTCCTATAGTCGATCGTACGTTTAACAACCTATATAATGACCATTGAATGTTATTAAATTAAACCAGAACCATATTTAAATTTATTATATCATACATGATTCATTTATGACTTTATAATACCCATTTAATAATGATTGTCATGTTAAATTAACGTTTCAGGTAATAATCGCTATTTTTTATCATACATGTATTAACTTGTTATTACTAATCGTATCATTTAGATCTTTATTTAAATAATACGGAATATAAACATTGATTTATATATCATATATATTCAGAATATAGATATTTATAATATATAGATATATGAAAAGGAAAACACTGTTTATGGACACGGTAGGTCATACATACGCATAAACAATGATTCTGTTTTAATATCATGTTGAAGAGAAGTGAATAAGATATATGTAAGTACATAAATAAATAAATATATATCTCCAGTATCATTATTATGTCATATATTACACACTTATTAATAATATATATTTTTATATTCATCGCTGAATGGTGAACATGGAAATGAATCACATCCCGCCAGGGAGACGTTAATCCATACGTATGCACGAGAAATAATATCAATCATTTGATATTAGAATAGTATATAAATAGATGGTATAAAATATATACAAAATAATTATAATTTTATATTTATTATTTAAATCATTTATTCTCATTATTATACCCATCCAAATGATGAAATGTTTGAATAAAAAACGAAACCACGACGTGGAGATGGTAAGCCGGACGTACGCATGTCTGGTGACTTTTCATTTATTGGATGGATAAAAATAATGAATATGGTGGAACCATTATTATAATAACATAATAGTATATAGAAGATACATGAGTTATTATTTTATTATTGAAACAACAAATAAAGAGGAAGTGAAAGAAGAAGAAAACCTGAATGATGTGATGAAATATTCACCTCTTTTCGAGTTCTTCATTTTTATTTGTCCAGAAGGGCTCCTTAGAATTTCTTTCTAACGTAAGGAAGGCCTCTAAGATTTTGAGAGTACAGTTTAGAGGATATTTGGACATGGTTTGGCAGAGCCAAATGGAATTGAATGAGTGAATTTATGAATAGGTGGAGTTCCCTTTTATAAAATAGGTGAAGGTCTCCTTAGTAAAATATTGAAATATTATTTTATAATAAAATCATATTCAGTTTATAATAACTCATAATTGATTTATATCAAAGATAAAGTGGCTATTGGTCAAAATAATCTAAACCAATAGGTTTTAGACAAGTTTGGGTTACCATTTTATCCTTATCATTTAGATTTAACTCTAAGTTAAATAATTTAACTTTTACCGTGTCTTATGGTATTTTTACACATATGGTTAATAAACATACAATAAACTTCCAATAGAACCTCAATTGGTTCATTAATGACATATATAATACTATTAATGCCCTTTGGATGAACCTTATTAATTATTTTAATCATTCATTAATAATGTAATTACTGCATCATCATTCTGTCATAAATAAATTTACTTATTAAATGTCTAAAAATTATAAATAAAATAACATTATGTAAGAAATATTTTTTTAATTATAATGAATATTTATAGCCTAATTTATCTGATGTATAAACCTATATTAAAATTGTTTTAATTACTAAACATTGATTTATACTATTTTAAATCTCTTATATATAAAATAAAAATAAATTTTCTAATCTAGTCCAAGTGGACCTAAAGGATAATATTTTATCCCTAAGTTTGTTTTTGGTCAAAATACACTCATCCAATAGAATTGATACATGTGTTAGGGTAATAATAATATCATTTTTACATTTAATTACCCTATTTACTTTTAACCATGGAAAATAAAAGTCAACAGATATTATTCACCAAACATTATTTGTATCTTATTGAACGACATTTTACTTAATTATATTATCCGTGTCTCTCGGATTTTTAAAATTCCACTCACAGAAGCGGTAAAATTAATTTTTATGAAAATTTGTAAATGCACATAGGAGGTGGGTAAAAGACGGTTAAAAGTTCCATAAAATTTTATATATATAATCTTATTATAAAATGAATTACATTGAACTTATATAGGTATTATGTATCTGTTATTACCTAATATAAATTTAAATAAAATGACTAATTATTTAAAAAAAATCAGTTTTAATCGATAATGTATTGTTTTTTACTATTCATCAAAAATTGAACATTTTCATAAAAATACAAAAAATTTAACATATGATAATATTGATATTTAGAATTAAAAAATGAATTCTATTTTCACAACTTCAAAACATGGAAGTTTCATTAATTAATTTAAAATTAATTATCGTCTGTCAAAACTAAAAAGCATATTATTATGAAATAAAAAATTTCAAAACATTGATACTTGTTTATGTACAATTTCAAAGTGAAATTACTTAAAATGAATATAATTGTATTAAATAGTAAAATTATAATCTAGTTATACATAAAAGCCATTAAAATCTATAATTAAACACTATAAAATATTTTTATTAAAAAATTTGTTTTCAGTTAAAATATAGTATTTTTCACAATTCAACCTAATATGAATGTTATCAGAAAAACACAAAAATTTTATTGAATGTATATTTTTATGTCCCGATTATAAAGAAAAAATTTTTCTTGTCAAATTTAATATATAAAAGTTTCAAATATTGTATTTAAAAAATTTTCTCCATTAAAAGGCGCTTAAATTTGATTTTATGAAAAAAAAACTTGTTTTATCTAAAAAACGAACTTTATTCTTACATTATGTCTAAGAAACCCATTACATGGATTCTAAAATTATAAGGATAATAAAAAGTTCAAAATTCAGTAAATATTATTCATAACTAATTTTTAATGGATAGTTTGGTAATTCGTGATGCGCTTGAAGTTGATCTTGTGTGTAGTGAATGTTATTGAATTACTTTGAAAACAAATAATGTACTATGAAATCTTGGGGTGTAACAACCAAGACCAAAAAACCCAAACCAGAACAGGAAACCCATGACCACAAGCATAAAACCAAGCGTATTTAAATTTATCCAAAAATGGTTCTTTAATATCCACGTTATTATAACAGGAGTGATAAATTAATAGGTTTGATCATAGGGAAACCCTATATTTAATCATGTGTTCATGATTAATCAGATATCTTGTTACATTTGTAAATCAAAAATTCTCATTGAAACACCACCAATGAAAAAGAAAAGACCACCAAAAATCATGGTTTTATGAATGCATACAACAACAACATACATAATTGAATTGATGATAATAAAATAAAATTTCCCACCAACATCAAACCACACCCTTCCCATTATTTTATATTTCTTTTGATCATATTGAAATCATGTTTAATTATAGTTTAAAGACGAATACCCAACTGTTCCATAAATGGAACCATTAATATACCCACCCAGGATGATGCACAACTAAATAGCAGGAAAAAATCCCTACCTAGATAATCAAATATTGATGTTATTTCTTCGACTAAGAACATGGATTGTAAGGACCCAACCCTAGTTTCCCAGAGTCAGTGCCTTATTTGATTACATTGGCATACATACAAGGAATACGAATCCAAAAGTACCGAGTAGTTTAGTATTACTGGAAACAAGATACATACAAATGTTTTTCATTACATCATGAAGGGAAACAAAACGCTATTTTATTCAACTAGAAACATCTTGTCTCTTAGATTATTCTTTCAAGTCTTTCATAAATTACTTCTTCATGTCCCTAGAAAATGAAACATAAATAATGGGGGAGCTCAAATTCTCATTAAGAGTATGAAATATTGCAGAAGATAATAACAACATTATCCATGGTGAATAATTGAAAGCACAGGACTTTAATAATAAACTTGAACACATTATGGTAGGAATACGAGATAAGTAAATAATGGCATAATAAAACATTATAATGGGTATTCTACTAGTCTAATAAACAAATTAACTTTAAATTACTAGATTCATATTGAGGGAATTTCATTTTCCAGACATTATGAATCATTTTTTCATGGCCTCGGCCAACACATCTAGTGATTGAGGCCTCGGCCAAAATCCATATCACATTGGGAAAGGCCTCGGCCAATTCTTCGTCTAGTTGTCTAATGAGGCCTACCGATGCATCAAGGGGCTATAAGGGGTCCCACCTATCAGATAATAAGTCAAATGCATTCTTCATATGTCCAAAGATATACTAAAACAAGAAATACATTCACATTGAAAATATCATACAAAATGT
This sequence comes from Viscum album, assembly GCA_963277665.1. Taxonomy (NCBI): domain Eukaryota; kingdom Viridiplantae; phylum Streptophyta; class Magnoliopsida; order Santalales; family Viscaceae; genus Viscum; species Viscum album. Next base: position 438,753,457 of record OY728161.1, read on the forward strand.
AACTATCATTCCCCAATCATTAAACATAAAACACTAACCATTCAGAATAATATGGTGAATGGTTTTAGGATAGATCATCCACAATAGAGTCAGTAATAAACCATTAAATCATATATGGTAGATGAATTCATAGATAATTCAACCCAATAATACCAGGGAATCAACAAGAGTGTTGAATTAGACGAAAACACTCCTATAAAATCATTATGCAATTCTTGAGATAAATACTATTTTATTTTGAAAAGAATAGTTCTTTTGGAAAATAGATGTATAAAACTAGAAATTAATTAAGATAGTATTTTCATAAAAAATGAGTGACTTAATAAGGATAATGGTTCCCAAAAAAAAGATTATATAGTTCCCTTGAAAATAGATAATAATTTGAGAAATTCCCTTGTATCGAGCTCGTATTTTTTGATACAATTTTGAGAGCTTCTTTTAAGACATGTAACTATCCAGAAAATAAGGAATGATTCTAGTTTGTAAAAATATATATGATAATAAATCATAACATATGATGAGTACATAAAAATACATAATAATTACATCGAGGTAATTAGTCAATGAAAGAAACCCGAATGAAAATGGAATTTTGGGTGGAAAAAACCTTACCTTAACTCCAAATGCATTCCTCTCATGTACTTAAGCTCCTAGAATATGAAATTATACTTGATAATAACTTATTTCAGAACCTATTAGACATGTATTTAGTTTAGCATAATTCTGGTTTGTATATTTATGTCTTTATTGATAAGTTACTATTTTGAATTTTGTTGTTCTGGAGTGTTCGTTTCCATTACTTTCATATTCGGTTCACTTGTTTTTAAGTAATGATGTTCATGTGGAATGGTTATAAATCTCAATTATTGGAATTATATATTATTAATGAACATATATAATTGATAATGGTCATTTCTATAATTTGGTTACATGGAATGAGGATGAATCGTTATATGACAACCACATCGATTAATCGGCGGTATTTGAAATATTATGAACTAGTTTGGACATATAACTTAACTATATGTACATATTCTGGTTCCTGAATATTAATTAGGTTAAAAAACATATATTATAGTCTGGTTCAACCATTAATATGGTTTCATGACTACTAATGAAGAAGATATTGAAGAACGAAACTCCATCGTCCACGAAGGTTTTAAAGCGGAACCTCAGGGACGTCGATTTCGTTTATAAAAATAAAAGAGAGGGTATAAGAATATTTATGATGGATCTTCCATTCAAATGATATAAAACCAGTATATAGATGTTACTAGAGTTATCATGATCTTTTGGACAGAGGAGGTCAGGATAGGATAGCACAAGAATATAAATTGAAATGAAACCAAATGAAAAAAAAGGGTGCTTTATCTCTAGAAATAACCTCCTGCAAAAACTCCATAAGAGAAGGGTTTTGGTCTTTTGGGAAGACCAGAAGCTTCTTGGACGTGGGGAGAGACTAGGGAAGGGTAATTGGGAAGAAATTTGAGGATCTTCAAAGCTTATAGGAGTGAAGAGATGGGGGAGGTGTGAGGGGTTTTTATAGTGTATGAGATGTGTATATTTCGAATATTTAATTCATTATTTTATTATTTCTCCCATGAAAACCAATAGTATTGTTTCATGTGACCCCTAATAGTAATAATGGCATGTGAGTTCGAACCATGTGGGCTTACATCATCCTTACATCACCTAAGATGTTGTAAATCATGTATTTAGCATTTATCGTATTTTATTGTATTTTTATATTCATAAAAAAATCTAGAATTACAGAAAAATACCAAAAATTCACCCATACCATTTATTGACGTGAAGAATTCAAAAGTGAAGTCCATTTTTGAAAAAACATTTTCAAATTATTATTAATTTAACATTTAAATAAAATTATACTTAATTCGAAAATTAACCATTCTAACTCTACAACTACTTCATTATAACAATGAAAAATTTACCAAGATGTTATTATTTTATAGCCTGAAAAAATAAAATAATAATAATATTTACTATTCATTAGGGTCCTATTACTATTCATATTACTATTCATAATGGTATGTTACTATTCAACAAAAATCAAGATTATTCTATCAGTCTCTAAAAGACTTACTGAACATAACTCTAGATGACCACTTCTTGAAATTCAAAACATATATGATAAAAAGTTGTGTTTAATGGATTGATTATAAAATTGCATTCAATTTTTATTTTCAAAAACATTCGCCCATCCTCAAAGAAATTTTGTCCTCATAATTCATAGAATATTACCTAAAAATATTTGGGTATGTCCTTAACATAAGCTCCTCAGGCACCCATGTTGCTTCCTCCATCTTATGGTTCCTCCATATAACCTTTACCCAAAAAGTCATCCGATTTCTAAATAATTGTTCTCTATAATCAGGAATCATGATAGACTCTTCGCAGTAAGATTGATCGGGCACATGATCCTCTTCTTCATAAGTGAGTACATGTGTTGGGTATGACATGTATATTGTTAACATTCACACGAGGAACACATTTTGAAACTTGGAGAGAATTGGAGGCATTGCCAAATGGTAAGGTATGTCTCCAATTCGTTCTAGAATTTCAAAAGGCCCAATGTTCCAGGGACTTAACTTTCCCTTCTTACTGAATCGTATAATACCCTTCCATGGAGATACCTTTAAGAAAACATGATCTCCTTTTTGAAACTCCACATATTTCCTTCAGTTATCTGCATTTCTATTTTTCCTACTTTGAGATATTTATATATGGTTTTGGATAATCTTCACATTTTCCATTGTTTCTTCAAAAATTTCTGGGCCCACGATCTTTCTTTCACCAACATAATCCCACAATGTTGGTGTACAACATCGCCCCCATATAATGCTTCATAGGGGGCCATCTGTATACTTGAATTGAGGATATTGTTGTAGAAAAATTCTTCGAGAGGTAAATACTGATCCCACATTCCTTGAAAATCAATTGAAAAAGACCTCAACATGTCTTAAAATGATTGAATAGTCCGTTTTTATTTTCCACCAGTTTGTGGGTGGTAGGAAATGCTCAAACAAAGATCAGTATCTAGGGCCTTCTGAAAATTTTCCATAATCTTGAAGTAATATGTGAATCATGATCAGAAACAATCGATAGGGGTACTCCATGATGTCTCAAAACTTTATTAACATATATCCTTTCTATAATATCAAGTGGTAGATCTTCTCTTATAGTAAAAAATTGTGTTGACATGGTAAGATGATCAACAATGAACCATATTGAATCGTTCCTTCTATGATTCTTTGGTAGTCCCATGAAAAAGTCCATCGTGATATTACGCCATTTCCACTCAGGCAGGGGAAGAGGTTCCAATACTCTTCTAGGTTGTTGCCTTCCAGCTTTCACTTGTTAACAAACCATACATCTTGACACAAAATTATCAATAATCCCCTAAATGTTGTCCCACAAAAAATATTCCTTCAAATCTTAATAAGTCGTAGTGCTACCAGGGTGTATAGAGATATTGGAATGATGAGCATCATCCAAAAATTTACTTTTTAGATCAGTTCTATTGGGAAAAAAATGTCTCTTCCCAAATTTCATGATTCCATATCCATATATGAAGTCACTCAATCTCCATCATTCACAGCTTTAATCTTCTTCTAAAAATCCTCATAATCTGCCTGAGAATTTTTTATCCTTTCTAGTAATGATGGTTTGGAATCCATTTTAAAAAAAATTGATGTTTCACCTTCCATGGTAATTCCCATATCCATCTTTACTAGATCCATGAAAATATTATCTCTTTCTACCCTCATCTTGTTCAAAACTCCACGACCCTTTCGGCTCAAGGCATCTTCCACCTTATTTTCCATCCTCGGGTGGTAGTGTATCGTGCAATAATAATACTTCAGTAGTTCAAGCCATCTCATTTGCTTCATATTGAGTTCTTTCTGTGAGCAAATTTACTTAAAACTCATGTGATCAGTATCAATATCAAAATTTTCACCATAGTGATAATAACTCCATATCTTCAAAGAAAATATTATAGCAGCTGACTCAAGATCATGAGTCGGATAGTTTTGCTCCCAAATTTTTAGCTGTAGTAAGCATAAGAAAAAACCCTATCATTTTGCATAAAAACACAACCAAGTCATTTCTTGGTAGGATCACTACAAATAACAAACCGTCATTCCCTGATGGTATAGACAATATAATAGATTTGACTAATCATCTCTTCAGTTTATCAAAAAATTCATCACAATATTTTGTCCAAAAAAATATAACCCATTTACGTGTGAGCTTTGTTAGTGGGTTATCTAGTCGGGCAAAATTCTGTAAACAACCCAGATAATAACCTACAAAGCTATTAAAATTGCGTACCTCAGTTATTTTTTTTGGCGTGGGAAAATCATGGATTGCCTTTGTCTTTGAATGATAAACTAGGATTCTATCCTTAGAAACAATATGGAAAAGAAAAGAAATTTCCAGAATCCGGAATTCACACATGCTAAACATCCAATATAATTCATGTCCTCTAAGAGTCTTTAGGATAATGCGCAATTTATTTTCATGGTCTTCGTAGCCTTGGGAGTATACCATGATATCATCAATAAATACCACTAAAAAATCATTGAGATATTCCTTGAAAAATAAGTTAATTAGATCCATGAAGATAGAGTGTTCATTAGTCAATCCAAAAGGCATCACTGTAAACTCGTAATGCTCGTACCTTGTTCAAAATGTTGTTTTTAGAATATCATCCTTCCCCACAAGAAACTGATGATATCCGAATCGAAGATCAATCGTTGAAAAGTATTGATCTCCAGGCAGTTGGTCAAATAAATCATCAATGAGAGGTAGGGGTACTTGTTCTTTATTGTTATATCATTGATCTCCATGTAGTAGATACATAACCTCATAGTTCCATATTTATTTTTAACAGAAAGGAAAGGGGCTCCCCATGGAGAAACACTAGGGAGAATAAATCTCATATTACTCAATTCCTAAAGTTGTTTCTTTAGTTCCACCAATTCCACAGTTTCCATTCGATAAGGGTTCTTAGATATTGGCCTTGAACAATGAATTAAATCAATGGAAAACTCAATTTCTCATTCTAGAGGATGTCCAGATAATTCATCTGGAAAAACATCCACATATTCACTCATAATGGGTACATAGTCTATTTGAACATTTCTCTCCTCACCCATTGTTATTTCACTCTCTTACTTCCCAATAGTTGAATTTAGTTGAGCTACTAGGGGTGGATCTAGATAATAATCTGGTGGTGACGATTCTACTATAAAGATAAGGTGTTCTATATCATCGTCATCAAAAATCATAACATCTTTCTTGTAACAATAAAATTTTGCCTCATGGTATAAAAGCCAATCCATAACAAGGAAGATATCATATTCAATCTTGGGTATGATGATGAGATCAGCAGATAAAGAACATTTATATGCCACAATGGGAACTGATTCACAGAACAGTGTAGCAATGATACTTCCATTAGGAGTTCTAACTGACAACACCCTTGTTAAATAAAATTGCAAATATCTAATTTTCATAGCAATCTAGGATGATATGAAACAATGCGATGATCCAGAATCAAATAAAGCATTGGCTAAGCTTATGGAAACAATTAATGTACCTGCAACCATGTCATTATGAACATCAACCTCTACAGTTGTGACACCATTAGCTTTTTCATGATCCGTCAGCATTTTCGGTTACATATTTCCATGGTGTTTTTGAAAATCATTAGCGTAGTGTCCCATATCCCGAAAACTATAGCATTGAACACCATTGGCTTCCTTCTTCCCATTAAATCACCATCAATATGGCCTTTCTGTAACCATTTGGTACATAGTCCTTTTCGTTTTATGCATGCACCAGAGTGTTTCTTTACACAATTGTCACATGGTGTAAATTCAACTCTTCCCTTTTTCCTCATTTCCTTATTTCCTTTCCTAGGGTTTTCAGTAGCCCTCTTATTTTCTTTCTTTCTATTAAATTCATGTGACTTAGAGAATTCTTTTTCAATCTTGATAGCACATCAAACTATGTCATCATATGATAAAAGATTTTGGGGGACCAGTGCTCGCCAAGGGAATGGATTTAGGCAATCTAGGAAATGATGAATTTTGCTCTTTGGATTTCTTATGTAGTCCACATCATGTCCTTCCAGCCTTGTAAAGTTTTCTTCATACTTGGTAACATTTTCAGCCTCCATCGCCTTCAGATCCAAGAATTGTCTCTCCATATCTGTTCGCTGCTGACGAGGGAAATATTTTTCTAAGAAGATTTCCTTAAAATCCCTCAATTCCATTTCATCAATCTCTTCCTCCTCCTGTGTGTTTTGGATTAATCACCACCACTGATCAGCATCTCCTGATAGAGGATATTCTGCCATGAAAACCATCTGTCTTTCATTACATCCCAATGTGAGAAATATCATTACAATGGAACATATACACTACTATGCTACAAACAGGTTTGTAGTCCCATTGAATGATAGAGTTTGTTGTCCCATAAAGCGATATTGCATGGCTACTCCACGTGGTGGATCCGGATGCTCTAAATGGGTATGGTAATTATTCATAACCTGAGTATGTATCCCAAGTATAGTTAGGAGTTGCTCAACACCAGTCACAACCCCAGATCCAACATCATTAACTTGTGTCGGAGGAAACTCACTACAGAGAACACATGTATTCGTGTGATTTAAATTCCTTCCACTAGGAATCATATCTAGATAATGGAATACACTGTATTAGGTTATTAATCATAATGTATAATATTAACATAAAAAATATTTCAGAAAAAATTGAGATCCATCGAATGGCTAATCCCATATTCACAAATATGGTTTCTTTGAGGAATATTTTACATTTCAATCCTTAATAATTGATTGTAAATAAAATTTGAATTATCCCAAGCATATCCCCTGGGAGTGTCGTAACATAGAGTACCTGAAGGCCCGTTATCGTGTACCAGCTCCCGTTAGAGTATAGCTCAAGGCGGTGTTTTCAGGTTTTACCCCTAGATTCATCTGTTCCAGTGCCTCCTCTACCTGCTTGTATCCAGACAAAGATATATTGCTTGAAAGATACACATAATCTATTACATAAAAAAATACCAGGATGTTACTGTATGTATATCCTCAAAGAATAACTTATAGACTCTTACCTAATTCTACGTTTTCAAAATCTTGTTTCCAAGAATTCTACTAAACTTCCTCTGATACCCACTGTAAGAACCCTACCCCAGTTTCCCAGACTCGTTGCCTTATTTGATTACATTAGAATACATACAAAGGAATATAAATCATGGAGGACTGAGTAGTTTAGTATTATTGGAAACAAGATACATATATAATTTTATCATTACAACATGAAGGGAAACAAAACACAATTTTATTTCACTAGAAACATCTCGTATCTTAGATTATGCTTGAAAGTCATTTATAAATTACTTCTTCATGTCCTCATAAAATGAAACATAATAATGGGGTGATCTCAAATGCTCAGCAAGAGTACGAAATACCGCTGAAGGTAATAAAAACATTAGACATGGTGAATAATTGAAAACACATGCCTTTAATAATAAACATGAACACATTATGGAAGGAATATGAGTTGAGTAAATACTTCCATAATAAAACTTAATCATGGGTATTCTACTAGTCGAAAAACCACATGAAATTTCAATTACTAGCTTCATAATGAGGGAAGTGCATATTCCAGACATTCAGAATCATTTTTTCTTGGACTCAGATAAGACATCTGGTGATTAAGGCCTCAGGCAAAATCCATATCACATTGGGAAAGGCCTCGGCCAATTCCTAATCTAGTTGTCTCATGATACCTAAAAATGCATTGAGGGGATATAGCGGGCCCCACACATCACATAATAAGTCCAATTCCTTCCTCATATGAGAGGGGATATATATTAACAACACATAAATTCATATTGAAACTATCATATTAAATGTAACTTTCAATCCACAATCATTAAACATAAAACTCTAACCATTCAGAATAATATGGTGAATGGTTTTAGGATAGATCATCCACAATAGTGTTAGTCATAAACCATTAAATCAAATATGGTAGATGAATTCATAAATTATTAAACCCAATAATACCATGGAGTCAACATGCTTTTTGAATTAGAAGAAAACACTCTTATAAAATCATTAAGCAATTCTTGAGATAAATACTATTTTATTTTGAAAAGAAGAGTTCTTTTTGGAAATTAATTATATAAAACTAGAAGTTAATTAAGATAGTATTTTCATAATAAAATGTTTTATTTTATAAGGATAATGGTTTCTCAAAAACATATTATAGATTTCCCTTGAAAATAGATAAGAATCTGAGAAATTCCAGTGTATCGAACTCATATATTTGGAAACAGTTTTGAGAGCTTCTTTTAAAACATGTAACTATCCAAAAAATAAGGAATGATTATGTTTTGTAAACATATATATGATACTCGCACATAACATATGATGAGTACATAACAATACATAATAATTACATCTAGGTAATTAGAAAATGAAAGAATCCTGAATGAAAATGTATGTTCGGGTGGAAAAACCCTTACCCTAACTTCAAATGCATTACATTCTTGTAAATATGCTCCTGGAATATGAAATTAAACATGTTAGTAACTTATTTAAGATCCTATTATACATGTATTTATTTTACCATAATTATGGTTAGTTTACTTATGTATTTATTGATATGTTGTTGTTTTGAATTTGGTTGTTTTGGAGTGTTCGATTCCTTTATTTTCATATTCGGTTCACTTGTTTTTAACTACTGAAGTTCATGTGGAATGGTTATAAATATCCAGGATATGAATTATACATTATTAATGAACATAAATAATTTATAATATTAATTTATATCATTTGGTTACATGGAATTAGTATGAATCATTAGATGACAACCACTTCTATTATTCGGTGGTATTTGGAATATTATGAACAGGTTTGGTCCTATAACATAATTATATGTACATATTATGGTTCTTGAATATTAATTAGGTTATTAAACAGATATTATAGTTTAGTTCAACCATGAATATGGTTTAATTAATATTAATTAAGAAGATATTGAAGAACGAAACTTTGCCATCCATGAAGGTTATAAAGCGGAACCTCATGGACATTGATTTCGTTTATAAAAATAAAAGGAGGGAATAAGAATATTTATGATGGATCTTCCATTCACATGATATAAATATAGTATGTAGATATTACTGGAGTTATCATTATCATTTGGAAAATGTATGGGAGTAGAGGATAGAAAAACGATGATAAATTGAAAGGAAACCAAATGAAAAAGAAGGGTGATTTATCTCTTGAAGTAACCTCCTTGAGAAACTACTTAAGAGAACGGGTTTCGGTCTTTTGTGATGACCAGAAGCTTATTGTATGTGGGGAGAGACTAGGGAAGGTTATTTGGGCAGAACATTGAGGAGCTTCAAGGCTTATAGGAGTGAATATAATAGGGATTGTTGATGGGTTTTTATAGTAGAGGAGAAGGGTATATTTCAAATATTTAATTCATTATTTTATTATTTCTCTCAAGACAACAAATAGTATTGTTTCATGTGACCCCTAATAGTTATAATGGCATGTGAGTTCAAAGAAAGTGGGATTACATCATCCTTGCATCACCAATGATGTAGTAAATCATGTATTTATCATTTATCGTATTTTATCGTATTTTATCGTATTTTACTATTCATAAATTTTTTTAGAATTTCAGAAAAATCCCTATAATTCACCCCTCCCATTTTTCGATGTGTAGAATTCAAATGTGAAGTCCATTTTTGAAAAATAATTTACTAAATATTATTAATTTAACTTTTTAATAAAAGCATACTTAATTCAAAAATTAATAGTTCTAATTCTACAACTACTTCATTATCACATTGAAAAATTTTCCAAGATGTAATTATCTTCTATCCTTAAAAAATAAAATAATAATAAAATGTACTATTCATTACAGTAATATTACTATTCATATTTCTATTCATAAGGATATGTTACTATTTACCAAAAATCAATTTTGGTCTATCAGACTCCAAATGACGTACTGAACACAACTATAGATGACCACTTCTTGAAATACAAATCATTGAAGACACAAAGTTGTGTTTAATAGTTAGATTATAAAATTGAATTCTATATTTATTTTCAAAACCATGGGGTGTTACAGGGATGGCGTGAATCATAAGAATATCTCCATGTATGAGTGGGAAGGACTCTATAATGAGTGCATGACGCGCCTCGGGAGGAAGCCTCTATGCGCATCAAATGAAACAAAAGAGAAGAAGGATGAAAGGACCTAATCATATGAGGATTCAAGATCATAAAATCAGGGAGACCATTACAAAGTACATAATAGTTGGATTGTTGTTTGACCACGGGGCTTGGTGGTTTCACACACAGGAATTAACTGATATATAATAATTCCCTTTAGAAATGGTGGAGATAGAACAGTGGAATGTTGGAGTTGAAAGATTAAGATTAAATAGAAAAAAACATGTAATAGGTGTGAAATTGGGAAAACTGGGAAAACTGGAAATGAACCACTGATGCTGAGATATCGATGATACGACATACCGACCCAACGACCTACCGATTCCTTGACCTCCTAAATCCATGACCTACCAATGATAATATAATGATTTTGAGCTACTAGCGTGTGATCTATTCATGAGACATACCTATGTTTGAGCTATCGATGTGACCTATCAATTCCTCGAACTAGCGACACTAATTCCCCCAACTCACCGATGTTGACGCCCTTGACTCACTGATACCGACACCCCCTTGGATCACTGATTCATTGACATACAGACACACTATCATGTCGAACCACTCAAATGTCTATAGGTAATCATGAACTTGGAAAACTCGGGAAATAAGCCACCTACAGCTCTCAAAACACCTCAACACTGGATTATCAAAAATTAATTTCCTGGGAAAATACTGGGTTATTACAATTAACTATTTTTTTTATTTTTTTCTATAAACATTATATTTTAATTCAAAAATTTATAAAAATTTAATATCATAAAAATTGAATAATTTTTTATTTTTTTGTAAAAAAATTTACTTAAACAGTGCCATTTTTGTATTTTTATGAAAAGAGTGAATTATCATTAAATATTAACAGATACTGATATATGTAAAATTGTCATCCCATTTAACTAAAAATAGCAGTGTTCTTTGAATTTAATTAAATTCATGATTTTCATCATTTATTTAGAAGTTATCAAATTAATTACATATTAACACAACTTATACAGTAATTTTTTCAGTAAATTAATTTTTTGGATTAAAACTAGTTATTTTTATAAAATATTATCTTTTGTATTTTCTATATATATATATATATTAACTGAAATTTTTGTCACATATAGATATTTTTTTATGAAAAGGAGTTTATTTATTATTTATTTAAGTCAATTTACGCTCATATTAATTTGTGAGATTTTTTGGATGATTAAAAATATAAGTGAGTGTAAAAAAATTATTCAAAATTGTATATTTTACAAAATCATTACGATATAATTACGTTATAAAATAATTTAAATTTTTAAATGAGGAATTTAAGATAATATAATATATAAATGAATAATAAATTCAAAATATTTAAATTATAGTTTATATTGAGATTTATTCACTTTTTTATGAAAAATTATTTTAAAATTTTTCAAATTAAATAATTATCTAAACTACTTACGCAAACAAGAACATTGCTTCTCTAGGAAATATAAAAATTAGTTAAATGATTTAAAGACTCTAAAAGTAATATTTTATTATTTAGTTATATGTAAAAATAAATTTTTTCGAAAAATATAACATGTTATAGATTTTTTAATTATTATATCCAATTTCAATTAATATAATATTGTTTTAAATGTAAAATTTTATAATTATTTCGTAAAATTATACTAATAGTATTTTAGTCTGAATATATTTTTTCAAATACGATTTCAAAATCATAAAAATCAATCAATTTAAAAATTATGAAAATAACAGATTTTAAATTTCATCCCTTTACTTTTTTAGACAATTGTCAAGTAAAAAGTAAAATTATCACACTATATTGTTGAAAAAATCATTTTCATGGTGAATGATAAAATTGGCAATAAAGGGTTTACTAAAAAAGATAAGGTGTAAAATGATATCAAAACCTATCTACATTATATTTATAAATATATAAAGAATTCATATACCTTCTCTTTTAATATATTTCATTGTTGGACAATTTTAAAACAGTAGGATAGATATTAAATTACATTATTTAAGTAATTTCCCAAAAATTAAATTAAATATATTATATAATAATATATGTTTTATTAAATTACATTAAATTAAAAAAAAGGTTCACTAGGGATGTAAATGGGATACAGTTGGAAATAATAATAATGGTCTATTTTATGTGTAACTATTCAGATTATAGTATATTTAATGAATCCCAAATACTAAAAATAATTAATTTATGCTAATGTGTGTTAGGAGAGATTTAAAAAAGACATGGTGGAAATAATTATCATAACTTAACTATTTTTTAATTGATCAGAATATATTTACTAACACAGATCATATATTATAAATACATGAACATGGACCGATTCATGAATTTAAATTAATATATATTAGTTTAATAATATAAAAATTTCAAAAATAAATTCTCCTATAATTTATAATATGAAACATCCAATACAATTTTACTTACAAATATCATGCTCATCTGTTTGGAAAAGAACTACAAAATACAATCATAGAAAAATAATTTCCCAAAATTAGATGTTATGATCTCACAAATATACCATCCAAGATGGCATATGGTGCAATCCAAAGGTTATTTCTTGAAGATGGGTTATAACACTAAATTATTAGTTTTTATCTTATCTCTTCATTACGAACATTAAATTTTTATTTCCATGCTGATATAATAAAATCATTATCTTCCATGTAAATATCTAGTGACACAAAAACATGAACTACCTTGGCTATGATTGTAAGATCATTTTCTTATTGATAAGTACATTTTTTGGATGGGTTTAAAAATAATAATTATTGTTGAAAATTGATAAGAATGACATTATTTATATTTTGGAGATGATATATTTATTTCCACTTTTTCATAGTTAAACTACTAATTTCATTTTTTTGATTTTAGTTGAACATAATTAAAATGCATGATGTAAATATAATTGATTAAATAGTTGTAATTGACATGGTAATTAATAAAATAAATTAAATTAAATAAAACTGAATATTTACTTAATAATGTATGTAATTAACATTTGATTACTATTCAAAATGTAAAATAATGTACATGATATATTATAATCAAGCTAATGGATAATTAACGTTAATATCACATATGAAATGTTTTGAAATATCATTTTCATTGTATCTTTTTGTACCATATCCATAGTTGTAAACATATTTGATGGATATATTTATATAAAATTAACAGATTTATAATGGAAATTTTTTATATAATTTTCAAAATTTTCAAATATATTCAAAATTAATATATTTAATTAATTATATGGAATTATTATTATTTATTTATAAAAAGATAATTATTATTGTTTATTTTTAACATATGCGATGTTAAGATAGATTACCATTGATTCAATAATTAATTGAAATCTAAAACACATTATAATAGTGAATATTTACATCAAATGATAATTCCTATTTACTAAAATCTTTGTGTTTTATTTTAAATATTTATATTTAATGATATGCTTTATATCATTGTCTGAAAATATCTTAATTTTTTTGGTTAATGTTTTTTGAAATGTTCAAGAGTTTAGGTGTTTCGTGGTTGTTATCTTCCTATGAAATTATTTAGTATGAAGTGTGGTTCCAATAAAAATCATTGAATGGGGTTCCATTATATACAATTTATATGTTTTTCTTATAAATCAATATTAAATATTTATATTATAAGCCACAACTATATTTGGTAATAATTATTTTTTCGAGATTATTATGCTAGAAGTTTATCATATTACATAATAAACATGAGAGAGTGATTATAAGAGTGACATGAGTATGGTGTACCATTGAACGTAAATGAATTTTCTACTCATGTAAATAATTAATCATGTAAATCATTTGATTTGAAAAGTTAAGATAATTTTCATATGTTTTAATGGATGGAATATTAAATTTAATGTTTAAATGATGTTTTTTACATTCAATTACCCATGGGTCGTCAAATTTTCTAATGAATCTATCTTGATTATGGTTCACATGTTCTATTCTCTTGTATGGATATAGATGAATTAAATTAGGATTTAAATAGTATTTAAGGTGTGTGAATATTATTCTTTAATCACAAAATGTTTTATGCTAAAGGAAAAAGTCACTTATAATACCTCTGATTTTTAGATAGACTATTAATATTCTATTAATTTACAAGTGTTTATTTATTTAATAATGCTCTTATTTTCCCAAAGTTTCAAATTATTTGTCATAGGGATTAAGGAAGATTATAAAATTTAATAAATTAAAAATTTCATATATGGATGTTACTCTAGAGGAAACAAGAATATATTTATAATGATGATCTATTTATGGGAAAATATATATTATAAAGGAATTTTCTATATAAGATTGTTTTCTATAATTGAAAAATACAATTAAAATAAAATGTAATTTTGTTTATAATTTATTAATAATTTCATCTTTATGTTATGAGTTTTTAAGGGTTCAAATTGGATCCTAATTTTTTTCTGTCATTCGTATAAATGAAAATATTATGTTTTAAGAATAGTAGATTAGTAGTATATGTTTAGGTCTATTTTTTTTTATTATTAGACTCTTTTCATATCATTACAAAATAAGGAGTTTTCATTTTATGTTATTCATAGTGTTATGAAAATTATAAAAATTATATCAGTATCAGTTTGATGATAGGTTTAAAAGAATAGAAACAATAAATTTTGGTGTTCATTGACGGGATTTTAAGGTGGATAGTGATAATTCTAGATACATTTTCTTGGGTGATGTATATGTATCCCATATGATTGACATGAATAATAAATTGTGAGTAATAATAATCAAATTTTGTTGATGTAATCTGAATAGAATGGTATAAAAGTATTGGTTTTCAGGTAACTCCAAGAATAATGGTTTATTACCTGATTGGGACATTTTATTTATTATATAGATAAAAATGTGATTGAAATGTTATTTTTAAACTATGTTATTATTGGCATTTTTAGAAAATTTCATTATTTTTAATAATATTATGATTAAGCTAAATATATATAAATATTTTTATATGGGTTTTTACTTTAGTAATAATATTTTATTTAACTTCTGCAGTATATCTGATTTTGTTTTGCAAATTTTTGTCGTTCATATTATATTGGGAACATATTAATATAATTTTTAGATTATATGATTAGTGAATATAAATTTCGGTATATGACGTTATGAGTTACCAATTATATTTAGAGATAAATATTTTGTTTATTTTGAATTATTATAAAATCTAATATTTCATATTTATTAGTACTACAAAAATTATTTGTCTTTTTGTTAGTTAATTTTGGAATTAACAATGTAGATATTTTGGAGGTATTGTTTAATATTAAAGATTAATTATTCATAAGTTGGTTTATATATTATTTATATTACATTACCCATTGGTATCCAATTTGGTTTTTAGAAATTTAGTTAGATATGATGAATATAATGTTGTTCTTTTTTATATTATGTCATATATTGGTGGTTGATTTTTGTGACCAAATACTGAAAAAGTAGGAATGAATAATAAATAAGTTGAGAAAAAGTTTATTTTGTGGTGATTATTTGTTAATGGCTGAAATTTTTCTTGTTATGTAATTATACTTCCTTACTTATTTACTGATGATTGTAATTTAATTCCAGAAATTTGGGAAATGGATTCATGATCTAAAAATTTTACATTTCACATTCATAAAAATATCATTGATGTGCTTATTAATATTTTAATGGTTAATAGTTCTATAGATATAAAATTTATCGTTAAAAAAATTAACTTCCAAAAATGGTTATGTAATATCATCATCAATATACATTTTGCATTTATCAGTAATGTCCTCTAATTCAATAATGAATTTTTTTTTATTATTGATTACCATCATATTTCCATTTCATATTTTTAAGGGAAATAATTATTAAAAATTTAACAATGTTGGTTTTCATAAAAGATATTTATAAATGTAATTCACTTTTTCACCATTAAGTTATTTAAGTATGGATGGATAGACATATCAATATGGTGGTGAATATAATATCCCAAGATTTTAGAAGGGTACAATAGTCAATTTTCAATATGAAGAGCCGAAATATATTAAAGAAAAAAAATGAAATATTATTATATCATCACGATCATTATACCACATAATAAAATAGAAATATAAAATATAGAAACAATAATTTTTTTGACCAATTTATAGGAAATATGATCAAAATTTTATCTAATATTGTTTCTTGAGTCCTGAAATATTTTCATCAAAAAGGATTTAAAATATTTTAGTTAATAATATAATTAATTTCAAGATATTTTATAATATATATTTCATTAAAATGATAACATATTTGACATCATTGTATGAAAATTTTCAAAGGATGAGATTATAGTATTTATCAAAATAGATATATTTAAATTCAATTGTTGGAAAAATATTGTAATATTATCATTTAACATCATTAAAATTCCCATTATTCATTAAATGTGATCCAAAATTTGATAAGATTCCATTTTACAGAAATTATTTAGTTATTTACATAGAATTTAGATGTGTAGTTTGTTATTTGTATAACTCCATTATTTGTATAAAAAATAATTTCATCTGAGGTCTAATTTTTTATTTGTATTGGTAATTTAAATTTAAATAATTTTTTTTCCGATATGGGAGTTTAATATTACTAAATTTAATTAATTTTTACAACCAGGATGTTACGTTATCCAGGTATAATTTTCTAAAATTTTCAAAATATTTTAATTATTTTTGGAATAGTTGAAAATATTATTCTTATGAAATACAGTATTTTAATAATATTCGTAGGAAATATATATGATATATATATATATATCTCTCTTTATATATTCATCATATACATTCTTGAATTATTAATTATGAAATAATATAAATATCAAATAGTGTTTTTGGAAAACATGTAAATGGGATCATTATTCGTGATAAATAGTGTAACAATTTCTACTATGAACATAATGCATGTATAACAATGGAAAATTGAAATATGGTGGCTAAAATATAATACATGAAAAAAAATAAGTCATTTAAATACATGTTTAATTAACATAATGTACTAAACCTTATTATGCTGGATATATATTAATTTTTAAGTAATATGACAGGTAAGTTCTAAAAAATATTTTTTAAAGATTCTATAAGGCTTACAAAGTAAAAATAATATTTTAAATATTTTTTTATGAAATAGATGTGGGTAAATTTATATATTGATCTTATATAATTTATTATATTATGATTATTTAAGAAATCTATATGGAAGACATTTATATTTAATAAATACAGTTGAAATAATTACCATTAGTTCTTACGAAATGCAGTCCCAATACATGTTCAAGGGGAAACAAATTAAATGTTTTTAAAAACAATAATGGATATATTTTTTGTGAGTTATATTTTCGAAATATATGGGAATAAAAATATAACAAATTAACATTTTATAAATTATTTATACTCTAAATGAAGTTTTCCATTTTGATTTCAATGTAAAAGTATGTGAAGAGTAATTTTTATGATAATTATAGTCTTTAATTCTTAATATATATATTTAAATTAATTAAAAAGAATTAAAATATGTCAATATGTATATTAAGATGATAAATGGTCTGACATATCATGAAAATTTAATTTATGGGTTAATTTTACCCTTATTTGTAAAAGTATAAACCTTTAATGATGGCAATGTTATTACAATGGTAAGGAAAAAATTCGTTAACTAAGGGGTTAAACCAAAATCTATGGTTTAAAATGATATGTATAATTTAATAAATATGAATTTATTGAAATAATAATTCCATATCCTCTTTATCATCAAATATTTTCAATTTTGTAACTATTTTACAAGAGTAATAAAAATATTAAATAATATTATTTCACTAGTTTTTATAAATGTTATTAATTATATGAAAAAATAAATGATATATTATTTTAAATAACTATAATTAAAAATAATACTTTATTCAAACATGTTATGGGGATAAGGAGAAATATATATACCGTTATATATACATGGGTGTCTTTTCTTTTTATTATACATATGTTGAATTTTGAAGAGTAAATAAATTTATATCACAGAAACTGTGAAAAATGTTAAGGAGGGTTATGAAAAAGATATATACATGATATATATTTCCAAACATATATAAATATTATTAGATGATATTATTTCATCACGACAACCATCTATATATTAAAAATATTAATTTTTTAGGTTTTCCTGCAAAATTAATTCATAATAATTACATAATTAATGATGTTTTGTGAGAGGACCTCCCCTCACATGAAAATGGTAACCCTTAATCATCTCATCCACATAAATTTTTACAGCACATGATCATTAAATCACAAAACAAATCCGTTAGTAATCATACCCTTCATGTTATGGATGCCCCGGTATCACAAAAGCACTATCCTAGATATATTATGTGATATACAAATGGTGGTTTTCTAAAGAATATACATATCTCTAAATTGTGAATATTAATTTCCATCCATATTATTCTTCCATTAAATAATTATAAAACATTAAGAACATATAAAATTTGTAAATTAAATATAACTATAATTTAAAAATATATTATGGTAACCTATATGTATATCCTCTTCCATAAAATTTAAAATGAAACCACAGTTCATGTGTATGGAAGGATTCCACATCACAGACTGGTGTGGTTACTTTTCAATTACCAAATCTCAATGATAGTTATAATTATTGAATAAATATTTAAAGCATATTAATGAACTATATATCATTTTATTATGACAAATGTTTATCTAATTTATTTAATTTACAACCATTTAAATGTTATAACATCATTCGTTCATATGGGGTGATTACCATCTCCACCAAGAAATGTGATTCATATTTGATTAGGGAAACAAAAAGATTATATATGTGTGTGTATTTAAGGAAACAAAATTATTTATATGATAAAATAAAAATTTTAAAATATAAATATTAAACATACCATCTTTACATTGCATTCATTGAAAATGGGAAAGGTTACCTATTCATACGCACAACCAATCGTCTCACAGACTACAATATAATTCATTTTTTCACAATAATCAATAATTTTTTGATTAAAAATGTACAATTACTATATAAAATTGATAATTATATCATGAATATTATTTTTGTATTATGGAATAATGATATATTTGGATTTGGTAAATTTTCTTCAATAATTTTGGACATATGATCCAAATATCAGAAGAATATTTGATTTGAACGTAATTCATTATAATTATATAGAACATGGTATAATAAAAAAGAAAAAAATAATGAAAATATTAAATGTTTTTAAGAAATAATAATTAGTAGAATTTTAATATACCTTAGGATAGGGATTGTACATGATAATTCAGACTCGAGGTATGGAATATGCTTCCTTAAAACTGAATATAAATTGTTTATAGATATGTTCATATTAATATTTTTAATCCTTTTCCATATTAATTTTTTTGTTATGGATGTATTTATATGAAATTTAATGACATATAAAAGACATTTTATTCCCATTCATACATTATTTAAATAGTTTTTTATACTAATATTCATTCATATTATATATGGAAAATTTAGACTTTAAAATTTAAAATGGAATAAATTTTTTTAATATATAAATTGTGAAAATATTATCCACCTAATTAAAAAATTATTTGATATTTTTACAAAATTATAATCATATATTTTATCAAATAAAAACCCTCAATTTTATTGAGTTATATTGTTATATAAATGTGTTTTAATGGAACATTTTATACCAACATTCAGAATTTTTTTTTATTTTGGGGTTCATTATATATTTATTATTTTTTCATGATTTTATGTTTTTCAAACATTTTAGGGCCCTTTAAAATTGTTTTTTATGATTTGTCTTTCTGTTATAAAACAAGGATGTATGATTCCATTAAAAATCATGGATATAATGATTCGTTATAAAACAAGGATGGGTGCATCCATTATAATTATCTAATGCAGGTTGTACTGTCTATGTTCTCTGGATAATTTTATTGGTATTAGATTGTATTAGTTATTTCACATGTATGATTTACTATATGGGTGATTTTAATATTATGTCATAAGGTACATACATGAATTTTAAAATCATTCTAATTAGTGAACATGGAAATACTTTAACATCATAAGGCTAGGTAATTATATTATTTTCTGGATGAATGTAAAATATTGTAGTCCTAACAGCCAATTAATTTTCATGAATTAAAGAGATGTAGTTGTTTGGGGAGTACCAATGGGTTTCAAGGTAATCCAGATGATAAAGGTAGGGGTGTTCCAAACGAAATATTTGGAATGGGTACAGATTAGAGGATCAGGTCGCACAATAATTGTTGTAGTTATGGTGTGGAGGAGGAAATTGGTGCACATAGAGTTTGGGGTTGTATTTTCATACCAACTATTCTATATGAACTATCTACACCTTGGAGACTTTTCATTGAGGTAGGCCCTCATGATAGGTTTATGCGTTTGTATGGAGACCCCAACTGTAGATTAGAGTCCCTAGTGACTAAATTTAATCGTTAATCATTTTTTAAAATCAGTGTTCCATGAAATATAGGAAATTTTATATCTTAATCTATATATTTTATGTTTTAATGAATTGTCACATTTGTTCTACTGAAGTATTCCAACCACATTACAAGCTCCATGTCATGTGTATATAGTTTATTTTTAAGGATACTTTCTCAAAATAGGTTGTGTTTTATTATTAGATTTGTTTATTTTTGTCCGTCTAATTTTTAATAGGGATAATGATTTGTCCTTGAGGCCTCATTTTGTATATTTATATTATTTAAATAATATATAAAATCATTATAATTCCTATATTATTACATATCTCTCTCACTTCATGGGTGACATAGGTGAATCCAAAGGAAGGATTTTCACCCAATTCATTTACTTTTGATCCCATTACTGGATAATTGATATATTGTGGTTATGGTGAGTAACCTTCATATTGTTTCCTTGTTTTATTCACATTAATTATTGATGAGGGGACCTTGTGTTGGGGGAGGGAATCTATTTTTATGTTCTCGTAGTTCGTTAATGATGTTTATTATTTTTTATTCGCATCTAAACGTGACCTATTAATGTTTCATGATTGGTGGTGGTTTTTATTTTGTCTGGATATTACATATTGTATCTAGATCACTTATTAAGATATGGATTTTCTTCATTACACCCCTAGATTAAAATGTGGAATGGATTTTGAATTTTTTATATATTTGAGTATTTATTGATAATACATAATGATGTAATATATGAAATTATGATTAATATATGTGTATTGGATGAGATCACATGGTTTTTTTAAAAAAATTCCTTATTGCTGTTGTGATAAATTTGTGTTGATAGATCACTATACTATGTATGCATTGGGGGATTCCATGTTTCATGGTTGTTGTGATTATGTAAACGTTTCATTGTATTGTTTGGAATGAATCTAAATGCAAATTGGTTAACAACATATAGTTTTATAAATAAATTTTTTCCATTGTATCAATGATTTTTTCAAAATAATAATAAATGTAATATGGAATGTAATTATATCCCCCTAAATTAATTTTTAAAATGATGTGAATCTATTTAATGAATAGTTTGTGGTTATATTGTGGTATGGACGTCCAATGGGGTGGAGTGTTTTGGTTGTGATTTACATAATAATGTGATGATACACGTGCTCTTCATATGGGGATGTATTGATGGATATGTGGTGGTGAGGTGGGGAATTTTGCACAAAAATGGGATTGAAGAATGGTATTATTGTAATTTTATTTTTTGAAAATTTCATTTGTAGTATTGGAGTTACATATTAATGTTGAAACATAAATGGAATGAGATATTTTGGGTTATTTGATATAAATGAATAAAGAATTAAAAATTGGATGTGTTGTTAAATAAATAAATTTAATGTGATATTAAATCGGAATAAATAGTGGATGGAATCTACTTTTTAAATGATCATGGATTGCAATGTATAATTTACAAAATGTTTTAAACTTAGAATGAAAAATAAGTTATTATTAGATTATGGTTGGTTGTGTGGTTTGATGATTTTAGTCGAGGTTGTTGGGGTGGAAGTCATGTGGGGGTTTGGAAAATGTCATTAGTTTGATAATATATGAATAGTAACCCATATCATAGTATTGTGGGAAATTATATATATTTATATTCATTGTATAAAAATTAAAATTTCTATAAAAAACATGCTTGCATTGTTCACCATGTTATCACACACATATATATAAAAAGTGTATTTTCTTCTAAACATCCTTGTGAAGAGAATGTATTCCTGACTACCACCTTTTCCATACCACACTTCCAGAAGAGGTTTATATGAAAATGATATGATGGATTAATGTTTTAAGTACATAAGTGGATATGTGATTTGATGGTATAGTTTAATAAAGGAGTTATGTAATTTTATTTTATAGCTTGTACTGTTGGACTTGCTATTTAAGAGGTGGCCATGTGGTTGATATCATTCATGTTCATGATACTCTAATACCAATGTTATGTTTTTATAACATGATGAGTTATATCATTTCTCTATAGGTGATTTGTGATGAAAAAATACTATTGAGAGGTGATATGTTGTCCCCAGGTCCCACATTTGAGGTGTGTTGTGACCATGTTATGGGGCAGTGATGTGGGATGTATTATATAGATGATATGTGAGCATCATGATTTATGTTCTTGGTGTGTGAGATAATGGAATAGGTGGTAATGTGGTGTGGGTAATACATTATTGATATAATTCATATCAATTCTAAAATACATGTATTTCATTAGTTTTGGAGTGTTTTATGTTGTCATTGGTGATTTTTAGAGTTTACATGGTCTACTATTATGGGTTCTATATTTTTTGTCTTGGGTCCATTAGTATTCATATTTTTGATGTGAAAGTGTATTTTGTTACCCTAATGTGTATAACTATTTTATCACATCATGTATATAGGTACATTTCATTTAGGTTTTTAGGATTACTACATGCACAATGTTGTACATTTGTAGCTCAAATATTTGGATTGTTTAGAAGTTGTTGTCTTAACTCTTCTTTTGTGAGTTTACATTGCAATAATTTATCTATATCAAATTATTATATATATTCAGTGCGGGATGGTTTCTAGATACATTAATTTAAATTATTTCATGGATTTTATTAATCATAAATATCATATTTCCCAATAATATATACATATAAAATTCAATTCCTCATATATTGGTAATTTTTATAACCCCAATTTTAGTAATAAACCTAGGGTCTACATCTTGTGGGGAACGGAGTCAGTATCTCACTTCCTTCAATTACATATTAAAATGGGTATCTCTAAAATTAGGGGATAAAGAATGTAGAGACCCAAAGCTTGATGTACATGGACATTACATTAATTTAATGGAATAATTAATACATAACAAAACATACACACAAGGACTATAGTAGTTTAGTGTCTTTGGAAACTCAGAATATAATCTTCTAATCGTGGTGAAAGATCTTCAACATCTCCCATAAAGATATTCACCATTTTTTTCATACCTAAAACATTTCTTTAAATCCTGGGGAAAATAAAACAATAAAAAGGGTGAGCTCAAATGCTCAGTGAGGGTAAACATAGATAAAATAAAACAATCCATAATCATTTGAATGCGAAAACATGAACATAAAATCTAAACATGAAAATATTGAGAAATGAATTAAATCATGGAGTAAATAAGGCATCTATCATAAAAGAACATAAATCATGAAAAAATAGAATGAAAATAAAACATGTAATTGTGGCAACCATTAAGCACATGATATGATTTCCCTAGTAGAAAAGGCATTGTTTCAAAGACCATCTTAGTGGACAAAGTCCCTTTCTGAATAGAGTTCACTCCTCGTTCTAGTACTGTATCACTAAACCGGATTAAAATTCCATTACAACCATGTCTATGTCATCATATATAAATAATCACGCAATGCATTGGAGTAAGATATAGGTCCCTAACATCTCATAATTAAATAATTCTTACGTGTGCCACAACATAAACGTAAATCATTTATCATAACACAAAGAATAAAATGGGTTTCATAAACATCATCCCATCACAACATAATCCATACAAAAAAATGGATATCATTTCATCATAATAAAATTTTAACCATTTAAATCATAGAGAAATTATACTTGAATCATAAACATCTGAAATAATGTCATCTTAGATAAAAAATAGTGTTGACAAAACATTTGAAATGAAATTTTGAAAAAAATATCTTTTCTTCTTCAAAATCATTTTCTTTTAACAAAAATTCATGTAATTTTAAAAGAAAACATTTTTTTTGAAAATAGTAATGAAATATTATAGAGTAAGCTTCATGAAAATATGGCGTTATAAAACCGTAAAAATCTGTTCATGCCGTATAAG
Organism: Viscum album; assembly: GCA_963277665.1. Lineage (NCBI taxonomy): Eukaryota > Viridiplantae > Streptophyta > Magnoliopsida > Santalales > Viscaceae > Viscum > Viscum album. The sequence goes on from OY728161.1 coordinate 438,778,172, forward strand.
TTAAAAAAACATTGTCCTCGTACTTTTGTCAGAAAAGTCAAAAAGATACTTAAATAGTAAAGAAAAGTAATATTCCTTCTATAACATGTGGTAAAAGTCACAAATTGGTAAAAAGGACCTTAAAATTACATGAAAGTATTTTTAGAAAACACTGACCTGGATGATAAATATAACCCCACTAAATGCTTACGAATAAACAATCTCGGATAAAGATGAGATTGGAAAAGTTATCCCTTCCAAAGATCTTTTGGTAAATAAAATAGATCACATATGTGTTTTCACTATAAGGTTACATAAATAAATTATAGAAACATTATAAGATATAAAAATTCATTTCTCACATAATCAAAGAACTACATAAACAAGAAAGAGAAGATAAACCCAAAGAACGGAAATTGGGTTAAGAAGTTCCTTTACCTCATGTCCGACCTGACTCGATCGTTCATTAATCACCTGAATAATAAACAAAAGTTAATTTATACATTAATAATAATATTTTTAAAGTTTATTATTTCTTTTATATCACTTATTAGTATGTTATTAACATTATGTAACCATTTATATTAATAACGTTCGTTTTTTCGATATTTGGTACTTGATTCAAGAATTGACTTCTTATAATTACATGTTATTCATGTGGTCAAAGGATCATTATATCCAGAATGATATTAATGATTTGTACATCATATATATCATATATATCCAACATATACATGTATTTATAATTGTACATAACATATGGAGGTATGAAATGAAATGCACTGTTCTTAGAGATGGTAAGTCGTACGTACGCATTAACGCTACTTTCATTTCTATTTCTTATTTTAATGAAATTAAAACATAATGCTGCATAGGTATATTATAATTATAGTATAATATCATATATAATACCATTAACTCCATCGTTTATACATCCCACATAAGTCATTAACAAATCACATCACTTTGAGGGGGCGATAGTCCGCACTTCTTCAAATGAGATTATCATATTTACCCAACATGAGATGCGGTTGGAGAAAATCAAACAATCATCATTTCGTGAGCCGTTAGTTTTCCATCCACATAAACATTATGTTCTTCATTAATTATATGGATGTGTGTGTATGTGTAGTTTGAATCCTTATCATAACAACATCCTAGTATATTGAGGATACTGGTGTTATTGAAAAAGAATGGATTAATAAAATTATATGGGTTGGATATGTAGAATAAAATAAAACAATTTAAGAGAAATCGTTACCTTTAATTTGGATAACTTCCTTTGGTTTGAATCAAAAGGACTTCATGAAGTGCCTTCTGCCTAATTTAAGGCTTCTAGGGGGAGGAGAGGGATGTAGGGAGCTTAATTGGGAAGATGTTGGAAGAGCCAAATGGCTTGAGAGGTGTGTGGAATTGGATAGAAATGGTCTCCTTTTTTAAGGGGGAGTAGGGGCTCTTTTGGAAAGTGTGAAAATATTATTTTATTATAAACATATCTTCGAATTAAAAAGGTCCAAAAATCATTATAGATGAATATAAGATGACTCATGGTCAAAATTAATTCTTCCAATTTGAATTGGACATGGTTTGGATAATATTTTAATCATTATAATCTTATTTATTTAAATCATTTATTAATGAAGTAAATACTGCATCATTATTGTGTCATGAATAATTTAATTTATTGGATGTCTAAAAATTATGAAAAAATACATTAATGTAGGAAATATTTTTATCTTTCCAATGAATTTGTATAGTCGAAAAGATAATTTATATAACCCCTTATAAAAATTAATTACTAAAAGATTTTTGTTAATGTCAATTTTGCCTTTAAATTAAATTAATTAATCCATATTGACATTATCACTACCAACTGGCTTAATGGGGTCCCGAAATCGACCCAATGATGCTCATGGTCGGCTACTACTCACCCAATAATGTTTCGAAAAGTTTTAAGATAATTTTGAAATATTATTATATTCTATTAACCTTGAATTACCCTATTTACCTTTAACCGCGGTAAATAAAAGTCAAAAGTTACTACTCACCTAAAATTATTTTCATCTTATTGAACCAAATTTTATTTCTTGATATCAACCATGTATTTTGGATTGTTTAAATTCATTTAACAGAAGTGATAAAATTTAATTTAAATGAAAGAGTCAGTTTTTTAACTTCCACTAAGTGGTTTCACTATTAATCAAAAATTGATGTTTTTCAGAAAAATACAAAAAATTCAACCTAATCTATATTTTATATTCTGAATTCAAAAATGATGTCTATTTGTTAAAATTCAAAAAATATAATTTTCATTAATTAATTTTAAAATTAATTCCTGTTATCAAAAAAATAGCGTGTTTTTAAGAAATAATAACCATCAAAAGATCGCCACTTGTTTATGTCCAATTTCAATGTGAAATTAATTCCAATGACCATCATTTCATTAAATGGAAAAAATATATTCTATAAATTATTGTGATGAAAAAATTGTTTTTAAATAAAATATAGCGTCTTTTTACTATTAATTAAAATATGAAAGTTATCAGAATAATATGAAAAAATTGTCCAAAGTAAATTTTTATGTCATGATTCCAAGGAAAAATTTTATTTTTTCAAATTTAACTCATAAACATGATACAAACTAGTTTTAATGTGGGTGTACCATCAAATGGCGGCAAAACTGCATTTTTTAAAAAATACTTATTTTACCCGAAAACTCTATTATGTTCTTATACCATGTTCTAGATAATGGGTATGATGAATAATAATGTTATAAAATTCAAAATTCAGTTAATAATATTCATAACGGCTAGACCATAATAATATTATAACCATATGTCGTTGTTTAGTGAAACCTGGTATTGCTTACAACACACGCTGTCGAGGAAGGTCGTGATTGCATGTAATGCAATCAATGTTAGGGTTGTGTGTTGTGAAAAAAACCTTTGTTGTTTAATATATCATAATCTAACAAAATTTCATTTATACATTGAATATATATATATATATACACTCAATGTTGCGTAGAATGACTACTATCAAATGAACATGAAATTGTCTGTAACACAATCCAAGAATAGTGTTGCGTATATAGGAAGCTAATACGATGTTGTTTACAACACAAGATAATCGTGGTGTAGCATAAAACACAATAAATCCTTGAAATTAAAAAGAATAATTCTCATAAAATCATGGGTTGTTATATTCTAACCCCCTTAAATTGAATTTCTCCCATGAAATTTGTCAGTGTTATAAATGGTTTACTACATGAAAGTTTCATTCATAGAAACACACATCATAAAAAGGAATACTAAAACATCATTTTAAAAATGGAATTTATAATCATAATGGTCACCCAATATAACTCAGCACTAGGTTTCCACATAGGACAACATAGTTGCAAATATGGATATGGAAGATAAATCTATCCATCATGTTCTGATGGAGAGTTTTAGATATCATGGCTATGGAAAAGCCAAATATCACAAAGACATAAATTTGTGATGATCTAAGGTACAATATGATTTATCAGATATGAGAGCACTAGGACAACATTTTTGGTTTTCAAGATCATTTCCCAAATGTTGAATAATTTTTGAATTAAAAGAAATACTTACATGATTTTGGTACAATCTCAAATTTTCTCGTTCCTCAAAAAATTTCCGCTTCATCTCTTAAAGAAATGAAGTTTAATTTTTTTTCGCGAAGTGTTAGCAGATCATGTTATGGAATGATGGGTAATTTCATCGGTCTCAAAAAAGGTTAGAAAATGTTATAAAATATACAAAAGTCCATCGACAGTGAGGTTAATCGTATATGATTCCAAAAAAATGGACTTCTAATTAATCTATCATGCCGCTTAAAATAAAACTAGTTTCTACTAAATAGGGACTTCTTGTAGGCTAGTTGTAGGAGATAAAGGCCTATCACACTTTGGTTGGGGGTTTGATTCACACAGCCCTGTCCGACAAGACGTGTTGTTTCCCGTCCTGTAGGATTTCCTTTTTTCTAGAACTATATTATTATAACATCCCATCAACAATATTGAAAAAAAGTTCTATCCGTAAACAATACTATATAATGTCGAAAATAATCCATTCCAATATTTTGACTTATCCATGATACTTTGGTCCAAGATCATGGTAAAAAGAAAAGTATTTCTAGAAAGGTCATATACCAAGAATGTGAATAGCATCATTTATCTCCCATATATCATAAGATATATCTTGTATGTCAAATTCCAAATATGTAAATACCTTAATCATGTATTATCTTGAAAAATGAATACACATTGAATATTAGTGAATACTTGAATAATTTCAAAAGATAAGTCTTTCCATATACTAAAATCCCAAAATTTCTAAATACTCAAACCACAATATCACTTTGTCCTAATATCAGTCAGGAGCTCATTAATACTATCAAACATTTCATTATCTCTTTATCCCATTACTATGCGCATATCATATTCTTTCCAAAAATATATGAATAAACTTTCATGGTTACCGGTACCATTCCACATATACATTCAAATATTTTAAGGAAAAAGATAGTGTAACAATCCTTAGATGATTCTTTATTCCATAGTAAAATTAACTTACATAATCAACATAACTCATAATAAACATACAATCATCCCACTACCTTCTAAAACAACTGACAGAGCTTCTTCATTTCTTTCATATATCAATTTTAGTCACTTCATCATCATCCAAATAAATACTACTCATACAACCTTTCTTAATCTCTTCAAGAGACTTTCCTTTAGGTCATTGGTTTGCATAATGCCCATACATTCCACATTAAAAACATTTAATCATTGTTGATGTCGTAGCAATACCATTATCCTTCTCCGTGGTGTTAACTGAACCTTTTACTTTCCGCTTACTGGATTTGTGTCCTTCTTTTCCACACCCAAAGAATCTTCTAGTTCCTTTTAAGCATTCTCATTGATGCCTCTTCCCACATTATTTACACGAGGGAAATAGAACTATCTTTCCTCTATGATCATCATGAAACACAATCTTTCTATTATTATTTAAGTAGGGAAACTTACCAAAGTTGAGATTATTGATCATATTATGAGATTACTAATTAGGCATAATAACGATATGTGGACTTCTATATCCAATTTCATTTGGTTTCTCATGAAGAATATCATTCCATTTTCCATCATATCCTCCATTATTGTGAATCATCCTGTTTCCAGCAATTTTTTAAAACCCAAAATGAATAATGTGAGAGAGAAAAATCATAATCAAGGGGGATTACATTCAATATCTATCCTGTTAGGTTAAATTCTAAGATCGTTACAATAATTCTAGTTCTATAAATTATATTAATACATAACCTCAGGGACATCCCTAGTCATGCCTTATAAATACCTCTAGGGATCTCTCTAATGTTTTCGAATCCTAGTATCCAATGGATAACTAAACCTTTTCCTTGATACAAACTATAGAGTCCAAAAGCTTGACGTACATGGAAACTTCATTACTTTACCAGAATACTTATCACAAAACAAAAAAAGACCCACAAGGACCGTAATAGTTTAGTGTCCTTGGAAACTCGAAATATAATCTTCTAATCATGGCGAATGATCTTCAAAATCTTCCATAAAGATCTTCACCTTCTGTTTTCTTACCTAAATCCTTTCATTAAATCGCGGGGAAAAGAAAAAAATATAAATGGTGAGCTCAAATTATCAATAAGGGTTAAAATAGAGAACGTAAAACTATCCATAATCATTTGAATGCCAAAACAAGAACATAAAATCTAAACATCAAAATCATGAGCAAAGACATAAATCATTGAAGTACGTAAGGCATATATCATAATGGAACATCAATCACGATAAAATAGCATGGAGATAAAACATGTAATTGTGGCAACCATTAAGCACATGATATGATTTCTATAGTTGCCAAGGCATTGCTGCCAATACAATTTTAGTGGCCAATGTCCCTTTCTGAATCGAGTTCACTCATCGTTCCAGTCATGTATCACTAAACCAGATTAACATGCCATTCCATACATGTCTATCTCATGAGATATGAATCATAACTCAATGAATTTGAGGTAGATATAGGCCCCATCCATCTCATAAATAAATCATTCTTACGTGTGCCACAACATAAACGTAAATCTATCATCATAACCCGGTGAATAAAATGGGTTTCATAACCATCATCCCATTATAACATAATTCATATAAAACATATGAATATAATTTCATCATAATAAAATTTAAACCATGTAAATAATAGAGACATTATACTTGAAACATACACATATGAAATAATGTTATCTTAGATGGACAATAGTTTTGACAAAACACTTGAAATGAATTCTTGAAGAAAATATCCATTCTTCTTTAAAATCATTTTATTTTCACAAGATTTCATGATATTTTAAAATAAAAGGATTTTTTTAAAATATTCATCAAATTTTGTATAGTATGATTAATGAAAATAAGGAGTTATAAAACCTTAAAAAACCTTTCATGTCGTATAAGTTAAAAAAACAGTCTTCTCGTACTTTTGTCAGAAATGTCAAAAAGTTCCTTGTATGGTAAACAAAAGTAAGATTCCTTCCATAACATGTGGTTAAAGTTAAAAATGGGTAAAAAGGACTTTAAAAATACATGAAACCATTTTTAGAAAACGAGGACATGGATGATAAATATAACCCCAGTAAATATTTTCGAATAAACAATCTCGGATAAAAACAAGATTGGAAAAAGTTATCCCTTACAAAGATATTTTAGTAAATAAAATAGACCACTTATGTATATTCTCTATAAGGAAACATAAAGAAATTATAAATACATGATAAGCTATAAAAATTCATTTATCACATAATTAAAGAACGACATAAATGAGAAAGAGAAGATCAACCCAAAGTATGAGAATTGGGTTAAGAAGATCACTTACCTTGTGTCTGACTTGGATCAATCATTCATTAATCTCATGAATAATAAACCAAAGATAATTTATACTTCCTTAAGAAAATTAGTCAAGTTTATTATTCGTTTTATATCACTTATTACCAGGTTATAAACATTATATAACCATTTATGTTAATAACATTCGTTTTGTCGATATTTGGTACTTGAGTAGAAAATGGACTTATTATAATAACATGTTCTAAATGCGGTAAAATGTTATTTACATCCATAATTATATTCATGATTTATATAGCATATATATAATATATATCCTGCATAAAAATGTATTTATAATAGTCCATAACATGTAGAGGTAAGAAATAAAATGCACTGTTCATGGAGACGGTAAGCCGTATGTACGCATGAACGCTAATTTCATTTCTATTTATTATTTTAATATAATTAAAAAATAATGATAAATAGGTATATTATAATTACATTATAATATCATATATAATATCATTATCTTCATCCTTTATATATCCCACATAAAGCAATAACGAATCACATCACCTTGAGGGGGCGGTAGTCTGCACTTCCTCAAATGAGATTATCGTATTTACCCACTATGGGAACCATAAATGCTTGATATAATTGGGAATTAAAGAAGAATAAGGAAATAATAAAAATAATGTATATCATATATAAATACAGTGTCATCATAATGGCCACCATGGGAGGCTGTAGGAGAAAATCGAACAATCATCGTTTCTTGAGGCTTTAGTTTTCCACCCACAGAAATATTATGTTCATAATCCATTATATGTGGGTGTGTGTAAGTGTAGTTTTAATCCCTCTCACAACAACATATTATAATATTGAGAATACTTGTGTTGTTACAAATCAAAGGATTAAAAAGAGTTTAGGGGTTGGAGAAGTAGAATAAAAGAAAACAATTTAAGAGATACAATTACATTTAATTTCAGTAACTTCAATTGGTCTGAACCAAAAGGACGTCTTGAAGTGCCTTCTGCCTAAGGTAAGGCTTCTGTGGGGTGTATAGGGATGTAGAAAAAATAATTTATTAGAGTTTTGACAGGTTAAATGGCTTTAGTGGTGCGAGGAATTGAATAAATGGTCTCCTTTTATAAGGGGGAGGAGGGGTTCTTTTGGAAAGTGTGAAAATATTATTTTATTATAAAGATATCTTTGGTTCCAAACCATCCATAAATCATTAAACATTAAGATAAGATGAATCATGTTCGAAATAAAATCATCCAATCATAATTGGACATGTTTTGGATAATATTTTAATCATTTTAATCTAATTTATTTGAATTAATTATTAATGAGGTAAATTCAACATCATTATTGTGTCATGAATAATTTAATTTATTTGATGTCTAAAAATTATAAAAAATATATATACTAATCTAGGAATTCTTTTTATCTTTCCAATTAATTTCTATAGTCTAAAAGATAATTCATATATCCCCTTATAAATATTAATTACTAATAGATTTTTTGTAATGTCAATTTTGTCTTTACATTAAATTAATTAATCCAAATTGCCATTATCACTACCAATTGGCTCAATGGGGTCCCAAAATCGACCCAAGGATTCCAATGATCTTCCAATACTCATCCAATAAGGTTTGGACAAGTGTTAAGGTAATTTTGAATTATTATAATATTCTTTTAACCATGAATTAACCTATTTACCTTTAACCACAGTCAATAAAAGTCAGAAGTTACAATTCACCAAAAAATATTTTTATCTTATTGAACCACATTTTACTTATTGATAACAACCATGCATGTCATATTTTTTAAATTAAATTCACAAAAGTGGTTAAATTTCATTTAAATGAACGATTCAGTTTTGTAACTACCACTAAGTGGTTTCACTATTCATCAATAATTGTCGTTTTTCAAAAAAACACAAAAAATTCAGCCTAAGATATATTTGATATTACGAATTAAAAAATGATATCAATTTTTAAAATAAAAAACATAGAAGTTTCATTAAATAATTTTAAAATTAATTCATGTTATCAAAACAAATTGCGTGTTTTTAAAAAACAATAACTATCAAAAGATCGCCACTTATTTATGTCCAATTTCAAAGTGAAATTAATTACAATCACCAAAATTGGATTAAATAATAAAAATATATAATAATAACACATTAAAACCAATTAAAAAGATAATCTAACAATATAACTTGTTGTGATGAAATAAATTGTTTTTAATAAAAATATAGCGTATTTTTACTATTCATTAATATATTAAAGTTATCAGCATAATATGCAAATTTTATCTAAAGTATATCTTTATATATTTATTCCAAGGAATAATTTTATATTTTCAAATTGAACTTATAAACATGTCAAAAACTAGATTTAAAGTGGGTGCACCATCAAAAGGCGGCAAAACTACATTTTTTTGAAAATTATTTATTTTACCCGAAAACATTATTTTTTCTCATACCGTGTTCATGAAAATCTGTAATATGAATAATAATGTTATAAAATTCAAAATATATTTAATAATATTCAAAACGGCTAGTCCATAATAATATTATAACCATATGTCGTTGTTTAGTGAAACCTTGTATTGCGAACAACACACACTATCGAGGAATGTCACGATTGAATGTAATGCAAGCCATGTCAGGGTTGCGTGTTGTGAAAGACTCATTTGTTGTTTCATATAACATAATCAAACCATATTTCATTTATACATTGAATATATATATATATATATATAAACTAAATGTTGCGTCGAATTGTCACACCCCGACCACGGATGTTCAAAATTATTATTATTATTATTATAATTTTTATCTTCTTTCCTAGTCCTGGTTTAAATTTTTTTTCGAAGATTTTTGCGTTGGCGGTTTCGCGCTGGTGTGCGGTCACTGCATCATTAGCGGTGACTGTGCGTTCAGCCCGGGTGACCGTGTGTTCACCCAACATGTTTAAATATTATAATTTTTCTATTGACATTTTATTATTAACGCTATTTAAGTTGTGTTATTAATATCATAGTTAATTTTATTTTATAGATGTTTATGTATGTTTTATATATATATGTATAATAGTGTATATATACTTATAGGTCTATATGTTTATGTATATATCTATATATGTATAAATATATGTATGTGTAGTATCTTTAAATTATTTTATTATTTTAAATATTTGATCAAAATAATTATTATTTGAATTAACTAATTTATTATTTATTATTATTATAAGTTTTATTATTGTTATATAAGTTTTATTATTATTAATATTATAAGTTTTATTATTATTATTATAGTGTTATTATTATTATTATTATTACAATTATCATTATTATTATTTTATCATATATATATATAAGCCTAAACAAACCCTACCCTAACCCTACAGCCGCCACCCCGTTCCCCTTTTCTCCTCTCTCCCCGCGACCCTCACCCACCTCTGCGCAGCAGCGCGCGCCATCCCAGCACCCGGCCTCCCGCTCCGCCGCACCGACCTCCCATCCAGCGGCCTCCCGGCTTCCCCACAACAGCCCTGCTCCGGCCTCGTCCGACGCTCTCCGTCACGCCTCTCCGGTCGCGCGTCGCGCCTCCTCCTTCCTCTCAGCCGCACCCAGCCGCCGCCCCGGCCGCTCCTCTCCCCTGCTCGCCGTCCCGACTCGCCCAGCCCCAGCGCACCCCTGCCCTCCGCTGCGACGTCCGACCCGCACCCCGTCACCGACGCTCCGCCCTCTCGCCGTCTGGCTCCCCCCTGTTCCGGCCTCCTCTGTGCGCCCCGGCGTCGCCCTCGCCGCCGTCTGGCACCCCAGCCTCACACCGACTCCGTTCCGGCGAGCAGCCCTCCGCGCGACCCCCCTGGCCTCCGCCTTCCTGTTCGGCCTTGCCACCCTCGGCCAGCGCATGCCTCCTCCCGTCCCGGCCCTGCTCTCGCCGACCTCCTTCCGTTTCGGCCTCGCCCGCTGCTCCGCAAAAACCCTCCCCCGTGCTGTAATTCTGTTTTTATTTTTATTTTTATGTTAATATTATGTTTATAAAACATTTATTATTTTTATCATATTAATAATAATATAATTATTCTATTATTTTTTATGTCATCATTTTTATGATTTATATTATTATTATCATTATTGTTATTATTGATATATTATTATTATGCTAATTATATTATTATTGTTATTATTAATAATAATAATAATATTATTATTATTATTATTATTACTATTATTATTATAATTATTATCATTTTATTATTATTATCATTATTAAAATTATTATTATGTTATTATTATTAATACTGTATCATTATTATTATTATTATTATATTTATTATCATTTTAATTATTAACATCTTATTATTATTATTATTATTATTTATTAATTGATTAATTAAATAATTATCTATTTATTTATTTATTCATTTAATTATTTGTTAATTAATCAATTATTTAGTTATTTAGTTATTTGTTTATTAATTAATTGATTAATAAATTATCTATTTATTTATTTATTTGTTCATTAGGTACTTGTTAAATTAATAAGTTATTTAATTATTTACATATTTATTCTTTCTTTCATTTATTAATTTATCTATTTAATTATTTGTTTAATTATTTATTTATTCATTCAATTATGTATTGTTTTAGTTATTTATCTATTTGCTTATTCATTTGTTTATGATTTTGTTCTTTTGATTATTTATTTATTATTGTAATTATTGCTTATTGTTTACTTACCTTTCTCTTTATTCAATATCCGTGTTTTTATTTATTTTGGATTAATCCTTTTTCTGTCGCGGGGTGAGTAACATGTACCTTTTCACTGTTCAGCGTACGCAGTTAGTCCGTAGGGATTCGTTCTACTTTCTGCTGGGTTCCGTCATGTCCGCTCTATGTTTGAGGTAGGCGAATTCAATTGTTTCCTTTCCGAGGTACTCTGCTGATGCTTGAATTGTTTTAAATAAATTTTATTCCATGATTCGCGTGGTTATGATATCCTTGCACGACTTATTTTGGTGTTTTAAAATATATAGTTTTTATTCAAAAGTTAAGTTTGAAGCAATTATATTTTATACCAAGGTAGTTGTGCACTAGATATTTTCCTACAATTTTTATTGTTTATATAGTTCACATGTTTAGGCGTTGCCAGCTAACGTGGAACTAAATGCTTGTGTTCTCTTATGTTATCATTGGTTGTCTTGAGCGGTGTTTTATTTTTTGTAAAGAAAGAATCATTCTTGGATTTTATTATCATGTACTGGTTAGTTTTATGAAATTTAGTATCATTTGGAAGTGTTGTCGTGCCCCTTTGCAGTTTTGACGCAACATTGGATGTTGACACATCCATGGGTGCACCAGGTGCACACATGGATGTGCCCTCAAATGAAGATGGTGTTTGAAATTGTTACCATTTATCTTTATTTATTTTTATTTTCTCGAAATCTCTACTTTTTTAAATGGTTCTTGGTTTCAAAAATGTTTTCGCCTCTTTTTGAGACACATCGAACTTGTTTAAAAAGAAATCTATGAAGATATGCCCGTTTGGCCCTTTACTTAATACAAAAACAGTGTTTAGAGTTATTTAAAATGATACTGTGAAATATTCATGTAAAGCTGTTTGTTTTTGAAAAACCAAGTGCTCGCTTGACAACTCCAGGTATTTTATAAAATAGTTTTGATAATCAAATGTCGTGAAGGCCCGGTTGGCACTTTATTAATTGTGAAGTGATTGTACATATATATATATATATGCGTACTTGTGAGGGCATCTCTACAGGGGGACTTCCCTTCGAGGGTTGTCGTGTAGCGATGTCCGTGTAAGGGGTTGGCAAGTGCGGTTAGATGAGTCACGCGTGCGTGGGCCCCCCACTTACACAGTGTTACTAAAAGCACCATGGGTTCCTGGGCGTCTTATAGATTATCGAGTGACTGTTGCTTGCTAACCCTGATTAGACGGCTTAGTACCCCCTGGAGTTGTAAACAGGCCAGGAGGGATGTGCCACTGGTTGGCTATTAGGGCGGCCAGTTGGTTATTGACTATGGAGTACCACGCTGGTAGGTAGTCTGAACCCGAGTACATCCAGGGGTTTTCTAGGGATGTTTAGGATCACCCATGGTTAGTTGTTCACCTTGTTTTTTTACTTTCGGTTATTCTTTACAGCTTATAGTGTCACTTGTGTCCTTTTGCACTACTATCATCTTGCATTACTTGGTTACTTTCTGTTTCACTGGTTTGCCTTCAGCCTGTACTGTTTACCTGTTTCTTGATAGCACAGTCGTAGTATTATCTGTATTTGGTTTTGTTAATAAAAACAGGAAATGGTTTTGGAAGTGATTTATAGTGTGCGTTGGGTTTTCAAATGGGGAAAACATTTTGTTTATTTTTAAATGTGAAAAATCTATTTTTATAATTGTATTTTCCAAACCTGTGTCAACGGATTGCTTGGGAAAGGAAACATTTGGATTTAGTGGTTTACTTTGACTTACATACTGGGCATTTTTAATGCTCACGCCTATATTATCATTTCAGTTTCAGGTATTCCCTTGCTCAGGTCTTCTGTTTTGAGTCGCTCAGAGTTGGAGCGAGGTTTCTCTCTAGTTGGGTGGTGACCTGAGAGGTCACATGGAGGTACGTGGTCGTGTGGCTTTTATTTTCTTTTCCAGTGTTAGTGTTTACTCGCTCTGTTCTATTTACTTTTGATTGGGATGAAATCGTTCCCACCTGCTTAATTTTGATGCCCGACACTAGTTGCCATCCCTGGGGGATCGGGAATGCTCCTCGGGACTTGCCGCGGACCGGCTCGGGTGACCGGTTCAGGGTCGACCCGGGCTGGTTCGTGACAAAATGGTATCAAAGGTGGTTCTTGTTATTTTGGGTTGTCCGGTCGAAGGAGATTAGGACTGTCGGAACTCGAGGGGTTGGTACGGGAAGAGCGTCGCGAACTCTTGCTTGCACTGATCCTCGAGTTACCAGGGGTAGTTCGAGAATTGTGTCCTTGTCTCTTCTGGTTTGTCTTGGATTGAGAGATGACAATGGAGGCAAGACGACGTTACGTCGTGATTTCACATGGAGTAGTGACCCATGTGGAGTCTGAGTACACGGTTTGAATTCCTCCTAGTGGTCGATGCTGACTCGAGACATGGCTCACTACCATGTCGCCAGGTTGAGCGTGACTACTAGTCCCTCACTTCAGTGGTTGATGCAAATTTGGATGCTGCTTTTGTTTTGGTCTGTGTAAGTACGTTGTTTGAAATGAAAAAGGGTTTTTGAAAATTGGACTGGTTTCTTTTAAAAGACTTTGAATGTATGAAATGGGTTTTAGAAACTGAAATCTCTTGATTTGGAAATCTGTTGTTTTCATGGAATTGGTTAAGAATGGTTCAGGATGGAAACCCAGGTACTCTTTATGAACGTTTGCACATGTGTGAGAATGCATGAAAAGTGCATGTTGGTGTGAGTATGAATGGAATGCGGATAAAGACATGTTCAACAGTTCATGAGATTACCTGGGTGTGTATTTGAAATTAAAGGCTTGACTTTGTTTTCTAAATTGGTTTTAAAGGGGGAACGGTTTTGGAAAGCTTTTGGTTTGAAAATGGATTGGCTTTGGAAAGTGATCTTGAAAAAGGTTGTTTTTGAAATCAAAAATGAAAAGGGAATTTTAAAGAGGAGATTTTATTTTGGGTTGTGTTGTATTTGATTGGTCCTTGTGCTGACTGTTTTTGATGAAGGCGCTTTTATTGACGTTGCTTCGGTTTGATGTTGGTTTTGGCCTTGTGTTTTATATGTCGCTCAGAAAATGCCGCCCAGAAAGGTCTCTAAGGATTCGGATATGTCATTCCCAGTTTTTGGTCCTCCTCAGACTTTGCCTATTCTCCATGGTGATCAGGGTCCGTTAGAGGCAGTAAAATGGCTCGAGGAAGTGGAACGTGTCTTTAGAATGTTGGGAACTCCCAATAATGTTAAGGTTCGTGAAATTATGGAGTTGTTTGAGGGTCCAGCTCTGGACCAGTGGAAGATGGTTACCCCACCGTCAACGCAAGGTGAAATGACGTGGGATGACTTTAAAACTGTTTTCATCCAATGGTTTGTACCTGAGGAAGTGAAGCTGGAGAAAAATAGAGAGCTTGTGCATATTCAACAAGGTCAACGGACGGTGAAGGCATATGTTGACCATTTCAAGGAACTAATTTCCTTTTCTCCAGAGGTAGCGTCGCATGAGCTCGTGAAGGCCTCTCTTTTCACTGGGGGTCTTCGTCCAGAGATCAAGTAGCGAGTCCTCCCTTCTAAAGACCTTTGTTTCGAGAAGCTGGTGGAGGATGCTTTCTTGGCTGAGTTAGTTTCTGGTGTGCGGGTGGTTAATACTTCAGCGTCCCCTGTTGTTGTTCGTAAGAGTCCCCCCTCTGGTGAGGAAAAGGCGCCAGAGATACCTGTTCCTAATGAGTTATTTCCTTTGGTCCCAGCTTCCAGTTCATCAGATCGTTCGATGGTATGCTTTCAGTGTGGTCGTTTCGGGCATTTAAAGTCGTCTTGTCGAAACCCTCCGAAGACGTGTCATCGCTGTGGTTGTCTGGGTCATCTGGAGAAGTTTTGCAAGAAGCGTCGCTTGAAGAGGAAGCTGTGATGGGAGAATGTATGTACCTGACTGTGAGGCAAAAGATGCTTCAGCCATCAGATCCCCAGCCACAAGTCTCGGGGTGAAGCTCGCGCACAGTCAGGAGTCCCCAGGGGTGTGAAGCCTTGGTCCAGGTTTTGTGTTCCGTGTTAGCAGTGGAACAATCAAGGTCTTTTAGTACTTGTTTTTCTTCTGTTAAGTTTTGACGTTGTTGTATGTTCATTGTTTTACCATGGGGTTATCATGGACTTGTTCTATTATAATCCAAGTAGTCTGGATTTTGTGGATGTGTTGTTTCTGAATCATATGTGTTTCTTAAAATTGTTTTTGACTCTTCGGTGGGTTGACCTTTGTTTAGCAATGCTCGTCAGATCTGGTTGTGTTTCATGGATTTCAGTGGGCCATGTTTCTGACTCGATATTTTGGTTTAGGGTTTTCGTGGGTTTCCCCTAGTATTGAAGGTTGTTGACTCTAGTCGAGGATTCAATGTCTTGACGGAGGTGTTGTTTTAATCATGCTATAAGAGTTAGTTTGAATTGGTTGGGAGTTCCCGCGTCGACCCCCCTTTTTCCCTAGGGTTGTATATTTAGATGGTCAACTTTTCTGCACAATTTGAGCTCTTGTGGTGGGGAGAACCCTTCGTGTTCTCCCCTCAATCTCGGACCCCAGTTTTCTCTTGAATCGGTCGGGTGTGACCTGTGCTGAGTAAGGTCATCCCCGAGATTCTCAGTTCTCTCTGGTTCCTTTGGTCCCGTTGGGGCATGGACATAAATCATGACTGACTTTTGGCCTAGTGACTTTCTGGGGGCAGAAAGTGTCTGTCGTGGGGAGAATTGTCACACCCCGACCGCGGATGTTCAAAATTATTATTATTATTTTTTCTCTTCTTTCCTAGTCCTAGTTTAATTTTTTTTCGAAGATTTTTGCGTTGGCGGTTTCGCGCTGGTGCGCGGTCACTGCATCATTAGCGGTGACCGTGCGTTCAGCCCGGGTGACCGTGTGTTCACCCGGCATGTTTAAATATTATAATTTTTCTGTTGACATTTTATTATTAACGCTATTTAAGTTGTGTTATTAATATCATATTTAATTTTATTTTATAGATGTTTATGTATGTTTTATATATATATGTATAATAATGTATATATACATATAGGTCTATATGTTTATGTATATATCTATATATGTATAAATATATGTATGTGTAGTATCTTTAAATTATTTTATTATTTTAAATATTTGATCAAAATAATTATTATTTGAATTAACTAATTTATTATTTATTATTATTATATGTTTTATTATTGTTATATAAGTTTTATTATTATTAATATTATAAGTTTTATTGTTATTATTATAGTGTTATTATTATTATTATAATTATCATTATTATTATTTTATCATATATATATATATATAAGCCTAAACAAACCCTACCCTAACCCTACAGCCGCCACCTCGTTCCCCTTTTCTCCTCTCTCCCCGCGACCCTCGCCCACCTCTGCGCAGCAGCCCGCACCATCCCGGCACCCGGCCTCCCGCTCCGCCGCACCGACCTCCCATCCAGCGGCCTCCCGGCTTCCCCACAGCAGCCCTGCTCCGGCCTTGTCTGACGCTCTCTGCCGCGCCTCTCCGGTCGCGCGCCGTGCCTCCTCCTTCCTCTCAGCCGCACCCAGCCGCCGCCCCGGCCGCTCCTCTCCCCTGCTCGCCGTCCCGACTCGCCCAGCCCCAACGCACCCCTGCCCTCCGCCGCGACGTCCGACCCGCACCCCGTCACCGACGCCCCGCCCTCTCGCCGTCCGGCTCCCCCCTGTTCTGGCCTCCTCCGTGCGCCCCGGCGTCGCCCTCGCCGTCGTCCGGCGCCCCAGCCTCACATCGGCTCTGTTCCGGTGAGCAACCCTCCGTGCGACCCCCCCTGGCCTCCGCCTTCCCGTTCGGCCTTGCCACCCTCAGCCAGCTCCGGCCTCCTCCCGTCCCGGCCCTGCTCCCGCCGGCCTCCTTCCGTTTCGGCCTCGCCCGCTGCCCCGCAAAAACCCTCCCCCGTGCTGTAAGTTCTGTTTTTAATTTTATTTTTATGTTAATCTTATGTTTATAAAACATTTATTATTTTTATCATATTAATAATAATATTATTATTCTATTATTTTTTATGTCATCATTTTTATGATTTATATTATTATTATCATTATTGTTATTATTGATATATTATTATTATGCTAATTATATTATTATTGTTATTATTATTAATAATAATAATAATATTATTATTATTATTACTATTATTATTATAATTATTATCATATTATTATTATTATCATTATTAAAATTATTATTATGTTATTATTATTAATATTGTATAATAATTATTATTATTATATTTATTATCATTTTAATTATTAACATCTTATTATTATTATTATTATTATTATTATTATTTATTAATTGATTAATTAATTAATTATCTATTTATTTATTTATTCATTTAAGTATTTGTTAATTAATCAATTATTTAGTTATTTACTTATTTGTTTATTAATTAATTGATTAATAAATTATCTATTTATTTATTTATTTGTTCATTAGGTACTTGTTAAATTAATAAGTTATTTAATTATTTACTTATTCATTCTTTCATTCATTTATTAATTTATCTATTTAATTATTTGTTTAATTATTTATTTATTCATTCAATTATGTATTATTTTAGTTATTTATCTATTTGCTTATTCATTTGTTTATTATTTTGTTCTTTTGATTATTTATTTATTATTGTAATTATTTCTTATTGTTTACTTACCTTTCTCTTTATTCAATATCGGTGTTTTTATTTATTTTGGATTAATCCTTTTTCTGTCGCGGGTTGAGTAACATGTACCTTTTCACTGTTCAGCGTACGCAGTTAGTCCACAGGGATTCGTTCTACTTTCTGCTGGGTTCCGTCGCGTCCGCTCTATGTTTGAGGTAGGCGAATTCAACTGTTTCCTTTCCGAGGTACTCTGCTGATGCTTGAATTGTTTTAAATAAATTTTATTCCTTGATTCACGTGGTTATGATATCCTTTCACGACTTATTTTGGTGTTTTAAAATCTATAGTTTTTATTCGAAAGTTAAGTTTGAAGCAATTATATTTTATACCAAGGTAGTTGTGCACTAGATATTGTCCTGCACTTTTTATTGTTTATATAGTGCACCTGTTTAGGCGTTGCCAGCTAACATGGAACTAAATTCATATGTTCTCTTATGTTATCATTGGTTGTCTTGAGGGGTGTTTTCTTTTTTGTAAAGAAAGAATCATTCTTGGATCTTATTATCCTGTGCTGGTTAGTTTTATGAAATTTAGTATCATTTGGAAGTGTTGTCGTGCCCCTTTGCAGGTTTGACGCACCATTGGATGTTGACACATCCATGGGTGCACCAGGTGCACACATGGATGTGCCCTCAAATGAATATTGTGTTTGAAATTGTTACCATTTATGTTTATTTATTTTTATTTTCTCAAAATCTCGACTTTTTTAAATGGTTCTTGGTTTCAAAAATGTTTTCGCCTCTTTTTGAGACACATCGAACTTGTTTAAAAATAAATCTACGAAGATATGCCAGTTTGGCCCTTTACATAATACAAAAACAGTGTTTAGAGTTATTTAAATTGATACTGTGAAATATTCGTGTAAAGCTGTTTGTTTTTGAAAAACCAAGTGCTCGCTTGACAACTCCAGGTATTTTATAAAATAGTTTTGATAATCAAATGTCGTGAAGGCCTGGTTGGCACTTTATTAATTGTGAAGTGATTTTACATATATATATATATATATGCGTACTTGTGAGGGAATCTCTACAGGGGGACTTCCCTTCGAGGGTTGTCGTGTAGCGATGTCCGTGTAAGGGGTTGGCAAGTGCGGTGAGATGAGTCACGAGTGCGTGGGCCCCCCACTGACACAGTGTTACTAAAACCACCATGGGTTCCTAGGCGTCTTATAGATTATCGAGTGACAGTTGCTTGCTAACCCTGATTAGACGGGTTAGTACCCCCTGGAGTTGTAGACAGGCCAGGAGGGATGTGCCACTGGTTGGCTATTAGGGCGGCCAGTTGGTTATTGACTATGGAGTACCACGCCGACAGGTAGTCTGAACCTGAGTACGTCCAGGGGTTTTCTAGGGATGTTTAGGATCACCCATGGTTACTTTTTCACCTTGTTTGTTTACTTTCAGTTATTCTTTACAGCTTATAGTGTCACTTGTGTCCTTTTGCACTACTATCATCTTGCATTACTTGGTTACTTTCTATTTCACTGGTTTGCCTTCATCCTGTACTGTTTACTGGTTTCTTGTTAGCACAGTCGTAGTATTATCTGTATTTGGTTTTGTTAATAAAAACAGGAAATGGTTTTGGAAGTGATTTATAGTGTGCGTTGGGTTTTCAAATGGGGAAAACATTTTGTTTATTTTTAAATGTGAAAAATCTATTTTTATAATTGTATTTTCCAAACCTGTGTCAACGGATTGCTTGGGAAAGGAAACATTTGGATTCAGTGGTTTACTTTGGCTTACCTACTGGGCATTTTTAATGCTCACGCCTATATTATCATTTCAGTTTCAGGTCTTCCCTTGCTCAGGTCATCTGTTTTGAGTCTCTCAGAGTGGAGCGAGGTTGCTCTCTAGTTGGGTGGTGACCTGAGAGGTCACATGAAGGTACGTGGTCGTGTGGCTTTTATTTTCTTTTCCGCTGTTAGTGTTTACTCTCTCTATTCTATTTACTTTTTTTGGGCTGAAATCGTTCCCACCTGCTTAATTTTGATGCCCGGCACTAGTTTCCATCCCGGGGGGATCGGGAACGCTCCTCGGGACTTGCCGCGGACCGGCTCGGGTGACCGGTTCAGGGTCGACCCGGGCTGGTTCGTGACACGAATGACAACTATCAAATGAACTGGAAATTGTGTGTAACACAATCCAAGAAGAGTGTTGCGTATACTGCAAGATAATACATTGTTGCATATAGTGAATGATAATCTTTGTGTAACGTACAACACAAGACATAAATGAAATTAAAATGAATAATTCTCATAAAATATTGGGTTGTTACATTCTACCCCCTTAAAATAAATTTCACCCTCGAAATTCGTCGGTGTTATAAATGGATTACTACATGAAAGTTTCATTCATAGAAACTGACATCATAAAAAGGAGTACTAAAACTTCTTTTTAAAAAGTGATTTTAGAATAATAACGGTCACCCAATGTAACTCAGCACTAGGTTTCCACATAGGACAACATAGGTGAAAATATGGGTATGTAAGAAAAATCTAACCATCAAGTTCTGATGGAGAGTGGTAGAGAAAATGGCAAGAAAAATACAATAATCACAAAGACATAAATTTGTGATGATCAAATGTACCATCTGATTCATCAGATATTAGATCACTAGGAATAGAATTTTGGTTTTCAAGATCATTTCCCAAATGATGAAGAAATTTTGAATTAAATAAAATACATACTTGATTTTGGTAATATCTCAACATTGCTCGTGCCACAAATAATTTACACATCATCTATTAAAGAAATGAAGTTGAATTTTTCTTTCACGAAGTATTAGCAGATGATGTGATAGAATGATCAATCATTTCATCTGTCTCGAAAAAAAGGTTAGCAATAGTTATCAAATATACATAAGTAAATCTATGGTGAGGTTATTTATATATGATCCCAAAAATGGACTTATACTTCATATATCATACTACTTAAAATAAAACTAGTTCCTACTAACTAGGGAATTCTTGTAGGCCAGTGGTAGGTGATAAAAGCCTGTCACATATCTGTTGGGGGTTCGATTTCAAAATCCTTGTCTGATGCAATGGGTTGTTTCCCGTCCTGCAAGATGTCCTTTTTTCTAAAACTATATTATTATAAAATCCCAACAATAATGTCGAAAAACATTTATACCCTTAAACAATACTATAAAATGTCCCACATAATCCATTCCAATATTTTGACTTATACAAAATACTTATGTTCAAGATCATAGTATAATGTAAACGATTACTAAAAAGGTCATCTACCAAGCATGTCAACACAATCATTTATCTCACATATATCATAAGACATATCTTGTTGGTCACATTCCAAATATGTAAATACCTTAATAATTTATTCTTTTGAAAAATGAATACCCATTGATTATTAGTGAAAACATGAATGCTGTCAAAAGTTAACTCCTTCCACATACCAAAATCCAAAAATTTTATATACTCAAACCATGATATAACATTTTCCTTATATTAGTCATGAGATAATTAATAATATCAAACATTTCATTATCTCTTTATCCCTTCATTATGCGCATATCATCTTCTTTCCAAAAATATCTAAATAAGCTTTCATGGTTACCGATAACATTCAACATATACTTTCAAATACTTTAGGAAAAACAATAGTGTAACAATCCTTAGATGATTATTTATTTCATATTACGATTCAATTACATATACAACATAACTCTTAATAAACATACAATCATTCCACTACCTTCTTAAACCACTGACTAAGCTTCATCATTTCTTTCATATATCATTTGTAGTCTCTTCATCATCATCTACATTAATAATACTCATACGACCATGCTGATTCTCTTCAGGAGACTTTCCCTTAGGGAATTGGTTTTCATAATTCCCACACATTCCAAATTTAATACATTTAATCATTGTTGATATCGTAGAAATACCAGTATCCTTCTCCTTCGTGTTAACTGAACCTTTTCCTTTCCTCTTATGGGATTTTTTTCCTTCTTTTCCACACCCAATGCATATTCTAGTTCCTTTGAAACATTCTTTTTGTTTCCTCTTCCCAAATGATTAACATGAGATATGTTGAACTATCTTTCCTCTATTATCATCAAGAAAATATATCGTTATCTTATTATTTGAGTCCGGAAACATACCAATGTTTGGATTATTGATCATATTATGAGATTGATTATTAGGAATAATAACGATATGTGGGCTTCCATATCCAATTTCATTTGGTTTCTCATGAAGAATATCATTCCATTGTCCATCATATCCTCCATTATCGCGAATCTTCCTATTTCCATCCAATTTCTAAAACCAAAACAAAATAGTGTGATAGGAAAAATTCATAATAAAGGGAGAGTTCCTTCAATATCTAATATCTTAGGTTAAATTATAAGATATTTACCATAATTATAGGACTATAACCTATACTTCTATTTAACCTTAGGGACATCCCTAGACATACCTTTGAAATATCTCTAGGTATCTCACTAAAGATTTCACATCATAGTTTCCAAATGATAACTAAACCTTTCCTTTGATACCAACTGTAGAGACACAATGCTTGAAGTACATGGACATTACATAACTATAGAGGAATAATTAATACATAACAAAAACAGACACACTTGGACCGTAATAGTATAGTGTCTTTGGAAACTCGGAATATAATCTTCTAATCATGGTGAAAGATCTTCAACATCTCCCATAAAGATATTCCCCTTTTGTTTTCTTACCTAAAACCATTCTTTAAAACCTGGTGAAAATAATACAACATAAATAGTGAGCTCAAATTCTCAGTAAAGTTAAACATAGATAACCATAAACAATCCATAATCATTTGAATGAAAAAACATGATCATGAATCTAAACATCAAAATCTTGAGCAAAGTCATAAATCATGGAAGTACGTAAGTCATATATCATAAAAGAACATCAATCAGGATAAAATAGAATAGATATAAAAGATGTAATTGTGGAAACCATTAAGAACAAGATATGATTTCCATATTAGCCAATGCATTGCTGCCAGGACCATC
Organism: Viscum album; assembly: GCA_963277665.1. Taxonomy (NCBI): domain Eukaryota; kingdom Viridiplantae; phylum Streptophyta; class Magnoliopsida; order Santalales; family Viscaceae; genus Viscum; species Viscum album. Next base: position 438,801,495 of record OY728161.1, read on the forward strand.
TTAGTAGACAAAGTCCCTTTCTGAATCGAGTTCACTCCTCATTCCTGTCCTGTGTCACTGAACCGGATTAACTTTTCGTTCCAGCCATGTCAATATAATGAGATATGAATCATTACCCAATACATTTGAGGGAGATATAGGTCGCACCAATTTCATAATGAAATCATTATTACGTGCGCCCCAACATAAACATAAATCTTTTATCATAACCTATAGAATAAAATGGGTTTCATAAACATCAACCCAACATAACATAATCAATATAAAACAAATAAATATCATTTGATCATAAGAAAAGTTAAACTGTGTAAATCATAGAGACTTTATACCTGAATCATACACATATGAAATAATGTCATCTTAGATGGGAAATAGTTTTAACAAAACACATGAAATGAATTCTTGAAGAAAATATCTTGTCTTCTTCAAAATAATTTTCTTTGCACAGAATGTCATGCAATTTTAAAAGAAAACGATTTTTTTCAAAATAGTAATGAAATATTCTAGAGTATGTTTCATGAAAATAAGGCCTTATAAAACCATAAAAATCACTTCATGCCGTATAAGTTAAAAAAATATTCTCCTCATTCTTTTTTCAACAAAGTCAAAAAGTTCATTGTATGGTAAACAAAAGAAAGATTCCAACCATCACATGTGGTAAAAGTAAAAAATGGGTAAAAAGTACTTTAAAAATACATGAAACCATTTTTATATTACATGGACATGTATGATAAATATAACCCCATTAAATACTTACGAATTAACAATCTCGGATAAAAACGAGATTGGAAAAGTTATCCCTTACAAAGATGTTTTTGTAAATAAAATAGATCACTTATGCGTATTCACTATAAGGACACATAATGAAAGTATAAATACATTATAAGATATAAAAATTCATTTCTCACAAAATCAACAAAGTACATGAACATGAAAGATAAGATCAACCCAAAGAATGGAAATTGTGTTAAGAAGGTCCCTTACCTCATGTCCGACATGACTCGATTGTTCTTTAATCTCCTGAATAATAAACCAAAGAAAAATTATAGTTTCATAAAAACCTTTTCAAGTTTATTATTCTTTTTACATTACTTATTACCAGGTTATAAACATTATGTAACCATTTATGTTAATACCGTTCATTTTGTCGATATTTGGTACTTGAGTCAAAAAATGGACTTCTTATAATTACATGTTGTTCATGTGGTAAGAGTTTAATTAAATAAAGAATGATATTAATTATTTATATATCATATATATCCATCATATAAATCTATTTATAATAGTACATAACATATGGAGTTATGAAATGAAATGCACCATTCATGGAGATAGTAAGTCTTACGTACGCTACTTTTATTTCTATTTCTTATTTTAATGGAATTAAACATAATGATACATAGGTATATTCTAATTCCAGTATAATATCATATATAATTTCCTTAAATCAATCCTTTATACATCCCACATAAGGCATTAATGAATCACATCACTTTGAGGGGGCGGTAGTCCGTACATCCTCAAATGAGATTATCGTATTTACCAACTATGTAAACCATAAAGGCATGATATTATTGGGAATTAAAAAAGCATAAAGAAATAATAAACATAATATATATCATATATATATACAGTGCCATCCTAATGGCCACCATGAGTGGAGGTAGGATAAAATCGAACAATCATCGTTTCGTTAGGCATTATTTTGTCATCCACAGAAACATTAAGTTCATCATCCATTAGATGGAGGTGTGTGTAAGTGTAGTTCAAATATGTCTCATAATAACATCCAAATATATTGAGGATACTGGTTTTGTTACAAAATGAAGGATTAAAAAGAGTTTAGTGGTTGGAAAGTAGAATAAAAGAAAACAATTTAAGAGAAACAGTTACCTTTAATTTAGGTAACTTCCTTCGGTTTGAACCAAAAGGACTTCATGAAGTGCCTTTTTTCAATGGTATGTCTTGTTGGGGGAGGAGAGGGATGTAGGGAGCTTAATTGGGCAGAGGTTGGATGAGAAAAATGTCTTGAGAGTTGTGAGGAATTGGATATAAATGGTCTCCTTTTATAATGGTGAGGAGGGGCACTTTTGGAATGTGTGAAAATATTATTTTATTATTAACTTATACTCGTTTTCAAAAGGTCAAAACAACCTTAATGACGAATATAAGATGATTTATGGTCAAAATAAAAGCATCAAATCAGAGTTTTACATGTTTTGGATAATATTTTAAACATTATAATCTTATTTACTTAGATCATTTATTAATTATGTAAATACTGCATCATTATTGTGTCATCAATAATTTAATTTATTAGATGTCTAAAAATTATAAAAAATTTACCATAATGTATGAAATCATTTTATCTTTCCTATTAATATTTAAATTGGAAATGATAATTTATACAACCCCTAATAAAAATTAATTACTAAATGTTTTTTGTTAATGTCAATTTTGTCTTTACATTAAATTAATTAATCCAAATTGTCATTATCACTACCAAGTGGCTCAATGGGGTCCCAAAATCGACCCAAGGATGCATATGGTAGGCCACTAATCATCTAATAAGGTTTGGAAAAAAACTAATCTGATGCTATATTTGATATTCCACATTCATAAATGATGTCTATTTTTTCAAATTCAAAACATAGAAGTGTCATTAATTAATTTTAAAATTAATTTCTGTTATAAAAACAAATAGCGTGTTTTTAAGAAACAATTACTATCAAAAGAACACCACTTGTTTATGTCCAATTTTAATGTGAAATTAATTCCAATGAATAAAATTTGATTTAATGGTAAAAATATATTCTAATTAATATTTAAAACCAATTAAAAATATAATCTAACCATATATATTATTGCGATGAAATTTTATTTAATTAAAATATTGCATCTTTATACAATTCATTAAAATATGAATGTTATCAGAATAATATTAAAAAATTATCAGAAATAAATTTTTATATCCTAATTCCAAGGAAGAAATGTATTTTGTCAAATTTAACTTATAAACATGTCAATATCTGGATTTAAGGTGGGTGCACCATCAAAAGGCGGAAAAAATGCATTTTTTTTAAAAAATACTTATTTTACTAAAATACATTATTTATTTATCATACCCTGTTCTAAATTTTTTTTAAGATGAATAATAATGTTATAAAATTCAAAATGTAGTCAATACTATTCATAATGGCTAGTACATCATAATATTATAACCATATGTCGTTGTTTAGTGAAACCTTGTATTGCGTACAACACACACTATCGAGGATGGTCGTGATTGTGTATAATGCAAGCCATGTCAGGGTTGTGTGTTGTGAAAGACTCCTCTGATGTTTTGTATAACAGAATCCAAACATATTTCATTTATGCATTATATATATATATATACACATACTCAATGTTTCGTAAAATGACTATTATCAAACGAACATGAAATTGTGTGTAACACCATCCAATAATAGTGTTGCGTATACTGCATGCTAATACCGTGTTGTTTATAGAGCAAGATAATCTTGGTGTAACATACAACAGAAGACATCAATGAAATTAAAAAAAATAATTCCCATAAAATCTTGGGTTGTTGCAAAGAATATGTTGTATCGTAGTTATTTTTAAGAACATAATGGTGTTTGGCCTCTAAAAGAATGTTGATTACATAGATTGGTATAGAAAAAAAAATTTGATCTTCATTCCATGATATATTCAAGGTATGACTATCTATGAAATATGATTTTATTTCCCCACTTGATCTGATGTGGGGAATCATTATCTACCAAATTCTCATATGAGGTGGCACCTATTATAGGTTAGAGACCTGGGAGAGGTACACAAATCATGATTTACTTTTATTGTTGTTTAAAATTTGTGTCTTTTATAATGGATTTGAAAATATATTATAAATATTTAAATAATATTAAATAAAAGTACATACAAGTTATGAAGATAAAATAATTTATTACCTTTTATTATTTGATTCTTAATATAATTTGTGTGCAGTTATTCAATTACAATTTCAATAGGTTGACCCAGTTGATCTTCAAATTGTTGATCTGATTGATAAGTACAACACGTGGCATAAAAAATTGTTCACTTTTATTATATTTGGATTGGGAAAGTATGAAAATAGTGTTTTTGATATAATGGAAAAGAGATAGTTGGATGTTCTCAATGTTAGCATCATTTTCATCCATGTTCTAAATAAATAATGGTTTCTATTGTAATTTATTTGCATTCATGTATCTATGAATATTTGGTGTATTCCATATTATAATGAGAAAAAAATGATGATTTTGTTAGGGGTGTAATTTAGAATGTATTACATGTTGGGTTCATTTCCTCAACCATGATGGGTGGTAGAAGGGAAGAGATTCTTTCTTTTCATCAAGGGAGGATGTAGGTGCTAGCACAGAGAATCCAGTTTAGGGATCTATAGTGTTATCCATAGATAAATTTTTAGATTTGGATTCTAATTCTCGATGAATTGAGAAGTTTCACAGTACATTGATTTAGTATGCAGTTACTCCTTTTTGGTTTCCAATATATATTATCATATAGATGACTAAAGATTTTATCTTAGGGATTCACATGGTAATTATATTACCATGATGGGGGAGACATCATGGTCCCTCAATTGGTAAAGTTATCAATGACCGTTATTAAGATCCAGGACATTTGAGGCTTCAAACAATCGGGAGTGAAAATAAATAACTAATTTCAAAACATATTGGGGTTGTTTATTCTATGATTTGATGGGAAATAATTCTTTTAAAATTTATTTTTTGGATATATTACAATGATTATAATTATTTCCATGTAGTTCATAAAACATAGTTGGTCAAGCATTGAATGGTTCAATACCAGCCTTAGTATCATCTACCAGTGAGTCTATTTTAGTAGGAGGGGAAATAGAAAAATTATTCTCATAGATAATATGTAATATAAAGAGGATTAACTTAAAAAATACATCAGGTTCATGAAACATTTCATAGGAATTTCCCTGTGGTGATTTTTATAAGAGAGGAAAAGGATCAAATAATTTTAATTTTCATGAAATGGAGGTGTCAAATTTAGACAGACCAAAAATAGTTATAGGAAAAATAAATTTATCATCTACCACTATTTTTTCCTTGTTTGATTGAGGGGATTTTCAATCCATTATATCACTGTCTCTTGTACTTTATCAAGGAATATATATAGAAATGATTATATAACCCATTATTTCGAGTATATAAGTTGGTTACTAAACAAATTTTGTAAATTTATATCGACGGTGAACAATGATGATTGGGAATCATTAATCATTTATGTATATTTTATTAGTGTAGATACATATATAAAAATCCATACACTACATCGATTTGTTTTATTTTAATTTTTCTATTATCGATTTTATTTTCATGGTAATTTTTCCTCAACTATGCAGGTCGACATGTAGTTTTCATTTATAGGTATATATAATAGATGGAAAACTAATATGCGGTGCCCCTTCATTTAATAATACCATTTTTTTTAGAATATTTTAAAAATAGTGTATAATGGGTTTTTAGGGTAATTATGAGGTTATTGAATGTTTTATCTATGGTCGATGCGACACAACCCCCCATTGTGATATTATGTTTTTGATAGAGTTGCATCATATTTCATTATGATATTGTTGAATCACTATTAGATTCCACCTTCTATGTCATGGGAGTTTAGAATAATGGCAGATGGACTAATGTAGAAGGGTTTTACCGGGTTCTAGGATAATCATACATAGATAATAAATATCATTAGTGAAGTATTCAAAACATCACAAGAACACGCCCATTTTGATAATAATAGTTTAGTGAATTTGGATTATATTACAAAATCCTATAATTTTGTGAAATATCTTCTTGAACTCCCATAAATGTCAACCCCTATTTTTTAAAAAATTACCTAAATAAATCTATTATTCATAACATTGGTAAAATGAAAATATTAAAAGAATAGATTAGATACTCATTATGGGAAAATATGGGAGACATGTAAGAATAAAATTATCATAACTATATGATAATATGATTATAAACTTTCAAAAACATACCCTACATAACAACAAAATAAATTTGGATTCATGGAACAATAATTGGATGTTTATAAGACTTAAATCATAATATAATTAATTAACATGATATACAAAAGAATGACATTTCAATTAGACACATATTAATGGAATAAACGACACATAATAAAATTTTGAACATTTATAAATTAAGATATGTTAATTTATTAAGATAAGGGATGAAATCAATCCATCTTATAAACATATAGACATGAAATCAGGCCCATGAAAAACATTATGGTCAAAAAAGACAGGTCCACACCTAACACTATGAACATTTAATCAGGTTAATGAAATATATTGTGAACATTAAATCTTGTTCATGGATAAAATTGTGATTATGTTATGAGGTTTACTCATTTTATATTTACTCTAGATTAATGGATATTTTTTCAATGCATTTTATGGGAGATATTGGTTCCATACAACACATTATGAAAATAAAAAAAATCATTAGAACATAAAATAATCATCATATAATTACCAATTAATGGAAATCGGTGTTCATAAAAATGTAATAATATAATTAATTTCATAAAAAATATGGCCAATGTTTACCTTTCCTCATTTGATCAAAACATATCTCATGGACAATTTTTTGGTTCCATAAACATATATCATGGCATAACCCATTAAAAAATTTATTTCATAAAACAAATTCTATTATAAAACATTTAGATAATGAATATTAATCTTACCCATCGTTTATATCCTAGGAAAACAAAATGTTGTATCAAATATTTCATTATATATAGAGAATTATTTTCAAAAATCACATGGAATATTTATTATTGAAGAAGAATTTCCCTTGAAAAAAAGTTTTTATATATATAAAGTAAAAAACATTTTGGGAGTCATTTGCATTGAAAATACCCTTGAAATTGATTAAATAAGTTTTCAATGATAATAATTTCCATTACAATATGATACTCTTTTTTTCCGTACATGTTATAAATATAATTCTGTAGCCAATTTTTGTAAAATCCGAATAATAAATGTTTATAAAATAGAATGAATATTCTATTAATGAAATTTTATGAAAATTTAAAATATGGGCAAATATATATTTAATAATTCAATGTATGTTATCTATAATAATTTCTAAAATTGTTTTTTAACATGGTTTAGGACAAAAATTTATTACGGTCGAAGAGAAAAATAAAAATAATTTTCCATAAAAACATTTTTTAGCTATTATGTACATAAAAAGAGGAAAATGAAGGGAAAACAAGTGTTATCCAAAAATAATTAAAGGCTTATAAAATAAATTAGATTATTGAGTGATATATAATATGACTTCATCATTTAAAACATAATCATGGGAAATCCCAATAAATGATGAGATTGTAAATTTTAAAATTGAATACTTCATTCTCATTTTAATCATATATACAATTTTAGATTAAAATAAAATGTCTAATTAATTATCATAAAATTAAATATATTACTGATATAATTTTAAAAATGAGATAAATATACACCATAAAAAATTAATAGGGTCATAACATTACAATATTCTCTAATAAATGGAAATTGAGAAGAAGTACCTTTCAACTTTGGTATATATTGAACAATAGTTCCCATGGAAGTGAGATGAAAAAATTCATAACTAAATACAAATAATATTTACTAGAATAATATTAGAATAAATTCATGTTAAATACATATACAACACAATAGAAATTAGTTGGGGATATGACATGTGTTTCATTGATGTAAAAATTGAGACATAAATCACTTTCGTTTTATCTCAAAATCCATTATAGTAATTAAAACCTATAGTAACATATTTATTGTACTATTATAAAACATTTATTGGATCATTAGTAAATATTATAGTTCTGGTATGATTTAATTATGACCATTTATAAAATAATTTTTACCAATTCCTCATTAAAATCGTGTTTTAGGTAATAACCTATGTTTTAATATATTTTTTTTGATTTTTAATATTCAGTAATACTACTATGGATAGGGTTATATAATATAAATAATTATAATAATAAAATTTTTATCTTATTTATGAATTAATTACAATTCTAATACAAATCATGAATAATGTTTTTAGGAAATGAAGTATGTTACAATCACAGAGATTGTAGGTCGTACGTACCCATGAGTAACCTTTTAGCGACTGTAAAGATATGAAAGAAAATGTTATTATATATATATATATATATATATATATGTTTTATTAAAATAATTATGAATTTTATATCACTTATAATAATGAAATTTATCATTATTATCTATTATTTAGGGAGTTACTAAAAACAATTTGCATCGCTTCCCGAAGTTGTATTCCAACATACAAATGAGAATCATTATCATATATCCTATGGAATGGAAATTAAAAATATATATTTGTTATAAAAACTCAATAGTTATAATATATTTTAAATATCATATATATTACTTATATCCATCAATATACCCAATAGTGAGAGGTATTATAAAAAATGAATGACATTGGTTACCAGGGTATTACTCTATCATACTCAAAATGATGAGATCATATATCGTTTTTTTGAAGTGGGGAAGGATTTAATACATGAATTTAACAAAAAAACATATCATATTATGTAATATAATGATTATATTATATCATAATGTAATAATAATAATTTTATGATGTGGAGGTATAAATAAAATGAACAAGTTCGTTGAAATATTTTACCCTTATTTTGGTAAAATACATAAGTTTGACTAACATCCCACTATGGTTGAGTTATGACCAAAATATGGTTTCTATGATTATAGGAGAGAATTTTGGATTTATTTGGGTACATATTTTGTGAAATAAGGCGTTTTAAATTTATCAAGTGGATTGGTGAGTTGGTTTACTTTTATAAGTGAGGTGAATGATAAACCATTAATTTTGTTAAAATAAGAAGGTGCACATCAAATTTATCACCTGAAATATGGGTCAAAACATTAATTTTATACATAATAATACCACATAAGGTTTAAATATTTCTATAATATTTATTTTATATAATTTTTTATAACTATACTGTTTTCTATTTATCCCAAAAGTGGACCAATTTTTACCTTTACAAGGGAAAACAAATATTACATTTCTTGCTCCTAATTATGGTAAAAAAAAATTAAGTTAATTTTTTTGATAATATATATTATTCTAATTCCAAATATGGAATTAATTTTAATAATTAATCTTATATATGTAGAAAATTGAAAATTGAAAATATCCATACAAACATAATGGGAATATATGTCTTACAAAAAAAGAAAAACATGTTATGTATTTTTTTAATAAAATAAAATATAGATGATATTAAATTCAATGAAATAGAATTAATATATATATAATTGAAAGAATTATAAATTTAAAACAATATTTTTTTGATGTTTTTGAATTATTATATAATTATGAAAATTATGAATAAAAAAGTATTTTTCCCTATTCAATGAAAAAATTATCATCTCACAAATTTTTCAATATTTCAGACTATGTTATTTTTAACATTATTATTTCTAAAAGGGATATTATTTTCCCAAAAAAATTACAAAATTTGAAAAATTATTTTTTATATGTGCGTAGAAGACATCAAAATAGCATTAAAAAACATTTTTATTATAAAATTTATTTTATAATTTTATATTGTGAAGAGGATACATAAGATTAATGGTATAAATATATTTAATATATAATTATAAAAAATCATTAAAATAATTCATTTAAGTAGAAATTTTTTATTTATTAATCTAAAACACACATTTTCACATAAAATTTTTTATTCAACAAAATAATTTCATTATTTGTAAATATTTCATTATTTAATGTATTAATAATTTATCATTAAACTGTTAATTTTACATATATTTATTAATAGAATATTTATTGTACTTTAGGACTTATCCTTCAAACCCTCATTTTTATCATCTAGGTGATAATAATAACATTCAATAAAATATTTTAACAGTATTTATTTTTTTAATCGCAACATTACTATTAATGAAAATACCATAATCACTTGTTTTATTTAATTTATAACTATTCCATGGATTCATTTTCCTAGTCATAATTACAATTCAATATATTCGTGGAAATTTTTAACGAAAAACATATATTTAAAAAAACATTGTATATTTCATAATTCTTGAATTCCAATAAATAATTACAACATTTATTCCATGTCATGTTTAAGGAATTAACAAGGATTCATCATCTCAATCCATAATAAATCTTTCCTAACATATGAAATATCAATCATACATTTATATACATCGTCCATTGTGTCATCTTATTTCAAATGTTTAACCTAATAAAACTATTAAAACATCCCATAAATTTCATATGTCATCTGTGATGTCTTCACCCTTAGTAGTATAACCATCACTCAAGCACTTTCCTGATATAATAAATGAGAATTTCCACAATGAAGTTGATTTTGATAATCCACAAACATCCCACAATTAAAATATCCATCCATTGATTATACAATAGAGAGACGAAGATACCCATCATACTTTTATGGAATTTTTTATTTTCCATTACAAATTACATTGATTATTTTCTTTTTTTATATACTCAAAAAACAATATTATCCCTTTAATATATTTTATTTAGAGTTTTTTCCTTCCTTATTTATATATAAGAAACTAAAAATATTTTTCCTTATGGTATCCACAAGCCAAAAAATCCATGAACTCTATCCATATCTTGTTTGGTCAGTACGATAGTTTTTATGGTTAAATATGGTAATCAAATATCATGATAACAAATTATAAACAATCACAAAACCCATTAACCATGCAAAAAACATATTTGTATTTACAGAAATACATTTTCGAACAAATTCATCATAGATCTTATTACTTCTAGTTATCACCATTGACTATGTCAAAAAATAATAGTGTTAAATACAATTTTAATTGTGGTAAACAAGATTTGATAAAATAATAATTTATAAGATGATTAAATAATGAATCCATATTTTTTAATTTATGAAATATTTCTTATATTATATTATATATATAGTAATAAAGTATATTAATCCATTTACATTGATTATAAATATTTTTTTATTTTCTATTGAATAACCCCAAGTATTTTCAAACAAGGTGTGAAGTAGGACTATTTTCAGTCAACAGTTAATGATAGAGTGTTTCTCAATGATCTGTATTCATAGACATTATACCTATATAAATCTATTATAGAGCCATATCAAATTTTCTTGTCTTGAAATGGATGTAATTTCATGGTAACCCCAAGATCCATCCTTTAATAAAATTCATAACAATTTTACCTTACCAAGAATTATATCGAATCTTTTACTTAGATATATCCCTATAAATATACCTAGAAATATAAATGTGGATATTATTAATGTTTTTCCATTGTATTTTCTAGAGGATAAATAAATTTTTCCCTTTATAACGACAGTAGTGACATGGGATTCTCATATATATATATATATATAATAGTTTTATATTAACATTAAATAAATCACACAATCACTCTCCTAAAGACTCTAATATTGTAGTTCTATTGGAGACTATGTACATAATCATCTTATTTGGTGAAAGATCATCAACATCTCATAGAATAATCTTTATCATTAGTACTCTTCACAGACAAACCTTATTTTTAAACCATTCTTCATAACCATGGGAAATGAAACATAAGAAAGGGTGAGATTACATTGTTAGTATTGTTAAAAAAGTGACATACTTAATTGTAACATAAAAATAATTTTATTTAACATTAACATGTCAATTTAGAACCATAATCTACATATAAAACACCATAATAATTATTCATGGAATATTAATTGGATGTTCATGATACATGAATCATAATGGAATCAATATTCATGTTCAATGAGGGCCTAACATTGTGATAAGAACATAGATTCAAGGGGTAAAAATTATCTTATAACATTGAGAACGTGAATAAATAGAGACACATAAACACATTATGTTAATGGAATGATATAAATAAATTGCATAAAATAATATACTACAAATAAGGTCCATGCCTAAAATTTTGGACATGAGAGACATGTTAGTTCATAACATTGTGAACGTGTAATCAGGATCAAAAATAAATTCTTAATATGTAATAATGTTCAATATGATCTATGTTTACAGGTACTCAGGATCACCCATAACATATTTACTCTACATTTATCTATATTCATCATTTTTTTGGAGGTATATATAGGTCAAACATGGTACATAAAGAAAATAAAATGTAAGTGTGAAATAAGATCCCAAAACATTAATCATATACATAGATTTTAATGGGAATTTTAATCATAAAAATGTAATTATGTCATAATAAATTGTAATGAGACATATTTCATAATCATTTAATCTTTTCACCATAGAAAAATCATCATAAAATGAAATGGGTTTTGTCAGAATTTCAAAGCTGTATAAATCGTAGAAGATAAACTCGGTTCAAAAATAAGTTTTCATAAACCTAGAAGATCATATGTCAAACCAATTCCTATCCATTAAAATGGAGAATGATTTTAAAATATGGCTTGGAACATTTCTTGTTGAAAAAATTATTTGAAAATACAGTGTTAAAAATCAAAATATATAACAAATTTTATAGTTTGATTTCATTAAATAAAATCAAATAAAAAATAAAATACTTTTTTTTAAAATATATGTTCTTGATATTGAATTTTTTTTATCTTATCATACATGTTAAATTCATTATTCAAATAAAATTTTTAGTAAAGACAAATTAGAATCACATGGAAAATGTATTGAATTTTAATTTAAATACATTGTGTTAAAAAATGTTTTTTTCTAAAATCTCAATTAATAATTCACATTAATATTTTTATATTTTTATAAAACATATAAAACATTATTTTAGATGGAAAAATGAATTTTTCTAAAGATATAAATATGTAAAATTTTCACAATAACATTATTATTTTATTTATGTTTTATATAAATGGATAAAAATTTAGGGAAAATATATATTCTAAAATAACTAGAGGATAAGAAGATAAATGAGTTTCCTGAGTGATTTATTTGAATAATTGATCATTTAAATAATAATCATGAACAATCCTATTAAACGATGATAGTGTAACATAAAACCATTACCACATTGGAATCTATAGAAATGTGGGTACCATTAACTATTAACAGAAGTTGAAAAATTAAATATTTAGAAAAGAAAGACTTTCTGGATATAACATTTTCAATGGGTTTGTTAATACATCATATAAAATAAATTTGGTTCATTTCCTCATAATATTTCTCAACGATGGAAAATTGAGATGATGTCACATACCTCTTTAGAAAGTATTGAACCATAGATCCCATGAAAGGGTGATACTGAAATGGATATGTAAATACTAATAATATTATGTATAATATTTATAAAATAAATTCATCAGTATAATATTCACCTTATAAATTAAATAACTGTGAATATAATATGTGTCTCATATAAGTAAAAAGTGAAAAGAAAAACACTGAACATAATTACCAACTAACATCATAAAGATTCAATCCTACCTGATAGTAAATATAATTATAAAAAATATATAATATAGGACCATGAAAGCTATATTTTTCTATATAATAATTATTTATTATCATTAATTAATAGTTTAATAAAACTTCCTTATTATAATCATGTTTCAAGTAAAATCCTCATTATTTTTTATTGGTTCAGATTTCTTATTATTAGTCCTATTACATTGATAATGTTTTATTATTATCTATAAAAATTATATTTAGAAATTATAATTTATTTAAATAAATTTTTATTTAAATAACAATCATTATATATAGTTTAACGAATTGAAATATGTTATGATTATAGAGACTATAGGCCATACAAATGCATGAGTATTTTTTTTTCTTTTTTCAATGATAAATATTGATTGAATGGAAGTAGTATTTTTTATTTCCATATTGATCATAATATCTAAATATGTATCAAAATATACATATTCACAATAAAAAATATCATTGGTATTGAAAGGAATGAGCCACATCTCATTATGTTGGTTTTAGTCCACACGAACATGAACGTCGTTATAATCTTTCAATGGGTTAAAATTATTGAAAGAAAATAAAATATAACCATTATATATTAATAAATATTTAATAAATATAATTATTATTTCATTTATAACACATATATTAAATAAATTTCAATTCATTATTTTCCATGTAAAGAGTTATTTAAAAATGTAGCACATCGCATTGGGAGGTTGTTGTCCGATGTACATAAAAGTGATGTTATTTCATCCTCGAAAAATGATGCATAAAAACTTTTAGATGATTTAATGTGTAAAAAATGATAAATATTTTTATAAACATCAAATATATATATTATTAATCACCATACCCATCTATAAGAGGTGGTATTGGAAAAATTAATGACAATAGTTCTTGAGGTGGTAGTAAAATTTACACATGAGTGATGATTTCATGACTCATAAAATGGAGGTGTTATTGGATTAAAATATTTACCATAAAAGTAAAAAAAATTTTATATTTAATGTTAATATTATGTTATATCATTGTAGTTTAATAATAATTTAATGTGGTTTTTGAATAAATACAATAATCATTCTCATTAAAGAATGTTAACTCTTTTTCAGTTATCTTACTAAATATTTCTTCAAAAGCCTTGAATGTATGGATTTATTCCATTTAAATAATTCTAGTAATACAGGAGGGATTTTGGAATGTTTTTCAGGTAGTTATTGGATGATCTATAATGTATTTTGGGGTTGAATAGGAAAACATATTGGATTACTTTTTATATATCAAGTTAGCACATAATTTTAATATTTTGATAGAATAAGATCCAAATATGTTTTTCTCCTTCCAAAAGGAAAAAAATGTATTATTATAGATTTTGAGTAAATATAGTTTCTAAATATTTTCTTAAAATATATTTAATACATGTTTAACATTATTTTAAGCCTTATCTTTTTAGGTTAAACCCTAGAAAACAAATTTGTATCTTAACTGCAATAATTAATTGCAACAATTTTTACTATTAAATACTTTAAAAAATTATTTTAACCATATATGAAAATATAATTTATGATTATTAAAAATATTTAATAAATTTATTCATATTTCATTCATAGTATTCAAAAATTAAAATTTAAAATCAATTCCCTATAAACATTGACCAAATTAGTCTCTAAAAAATAAAATATATGTTATCATAAAGTTTTATATAAATATTCGACATCAAAATGAAAAAAATTGCATAAATAAGACTACTTTATATATATATATTTGATTTAATTATCCTATAAAAGATAATATAAAAAAAAATTTGTTTTAAAATGAATAAATGAAAATTCAATTAATAATAAAAACATTTATTTTTATATTTTCAGTGAAAAAGTTATATTCTTATAAAATTCAATAATTTAATTCCTAAGATATATTTGAAATGATGTTTTAATAAATTAACACTATTTTTAGTAATTATTTTTCATTAATTTTTAAAAATTATTTTTAATATAGGTTTAGAAAATGAAAAAAATAGTATTTTAAGAAAACAGGTGTTTTATGAATAAATTTAGTTCTCTTCTTATATCTTGCCTAGAAAATACATAATATGAAGTAAAAATGATGGATTGAATATATAATTTATAAATTTATTTAATATAATTTATTCGAAATGAATTGTCTATTTCATTTATAATATATTAATCTTTAATATAAATATAGTTTTTCATAAAATTATTTTGTATATTTAAGGAGACTAAATTTAATTTATAATTAATACATCAAAAAAATAATTTTATATAAATGAGTAAATAATATATTTATATATAACATATAATATTTTTTATACCGACCATTCTAATGGATATGTGATAACTATCATTGTATGTAATACTATACTAATAGTATCCCATGATTCATTTATTCTCAGTGTTGTGTCTAACACAATATACACTATGTGTTACATGTAATGAAAAATATCAAAAAATATATAAATTGATTTTCTAAAAAATATAGAGTAAAATCACGTGGTTTAACATATTTTTTATGGAATAGTTTTTCATTATGTGGATCTAAACTATTGTTCAAAAATTAGGTTTATGATATTGTAATGTTGTGCATAGTCTACTGGAGATTTAATTATACTATGAATAAAATTTATTAACACCTCTAAATGATATTTGATCCTTTCAACCAGATGAGTTGGATGAGTTGGTTCTCTATGATTCATCTACAGTCTGGATATGACCATTTTTTTGGTGAAATATGACATTGTTTTGAATAATGTCATCTAATGATTGTGTGAGAAAATAAATTTAATGGTAATGTAATTCTATTTCATGAATGCACTAGTTGTGTTCAAGGGGATCATAAAATATTTTTTCCTTTATTTTCTACAACTTTTCATAGTATTAGTCATTGATGAAAAATTTATCAAATCAATATTAAAGGAGGATGATTCTATCCATCATAGAGATTTCTGGAATGTATTTCAACACCATATAATAATTGTAATGTTTTTAAAATATATGTTTTGGCCTTCAGATGTAAATACCATTTGGAAGGTGTTGTCTTAAAATTGTGAAGATTTGGAGCAACAAATAGACGAGGTGACTTTTTCATAGGAAGCACCAAAAAATGTAGTAGAGCCTCTTAAATTCCGGGTATTTTTGTTTATTTTATTTGGTTAATAACTATAATTTCATGTAACAAAGTCTCATTCATTGATTTTACCAGGAAATAGTGTGATATTTTCTGGGCTAATCAGTATCGGGATGCATTTGACATCTTGAAAGAGATGCTGATAAGTTCTATAGAGCGCTAGTTGAATAAAGAAATTATGATATTTGAGTTATTATAAGTCACATTATTCATGTTCATGAGAGTTTTCTAAATACATTAGGAGGACGTGACCTATTATAAGAATTGGAATTTATACCCAAAAATTCACAACTATTAAACATGTGATCCAGAGCGAGTGATAATTGTTTATGTGATTTATTAGTAGGGACAATACCAAATTGGAATGTGAATTGTGGTATTCACCATTCATAAGAGTCTGAGGTATATAATTTATATATATGATTTGAATGTATGGGAATTATATTTGATGTAATTTCTTTAAAATTAAAAATATGATATCTCTAGAAAATATTAATAGGGGAATGTTTTGGTCTATGGTTTGAGCATGAATTCAAGGAAGTATGTTTATTGGGAGTTCTGAGACTGTTGGAGAGTGATGGAGGTGTTGGAATCCTTCCATATATATATGGTTCATTGATAATGGATTCTTTCTGGTTTATATAAATTATAATTTATCTTTGATTAGGTTAGTGGATGATTAAATATGGGGAGACATAGAGGTAGAGGTCATATGAATTTTTGTTTTACATGACGATCCTTTAGATAGTTTTTGAATGGTTCGAATGAACAATATATTGTTACAGGAATGATGTAATTTTTGAATCAATCACGGAGGGAATAATTCATGATTCTAATAGAACACCATTGGAAGTTCACAAAATATTATCCATGATGTTCAATTAAATGAGGATTCAATATTGGTGGTCTGGGATAAAATAAGTGGTGGTGGAGTTTTTGGATTGGTTTTGGGATTTCTATATGTTAATAAATGAATAATTTATTCATTGTGGGTTTTATTCATCCTTTAAATAATATAAATTGGGAATCAGATAATTTATTGATGGTTTTCCTTACAAAGATAAATATATCACATTGATATTTTGAAGATAACATGATATCTATTCATTACTGGGAGAAATGAGACCACATCATAATGATCAATGAGTCTAACATCAGGATATTCTAGAGAGGTGGTATATGGATGAGGTCATGTAGTAACATGGATTCCAAAAATCATTTTTTAAATTAGTTCACATTTATATTTGATTTTTTGGTATTATTACAGAATTATATGGGACCTCACTTGTAAATCAGCACTAATATCTTACATTATATTGATGTATGAAAGGAAAAGACTCTCCTAGAGTTGGATTATATTTTCTAAGAATTCCTCTTAGAATATATGGGATCATGGGGAAATATTTGCAACTGGATGTGTTTTATTAAAATAATAGTTATAAAATATTAATTGGAATGTTCCTGTTTGAGGATTTTTATGTGATTCCTTGTATTTGATCATTGTAATGGACCATGTTTAAGAAGTCCTATGTTCATGGTCTGAATATGGTAAAAAGAATAAAATATATGTCTCATTATGATTGTGAGATGATGAATGTTAAAATGTTCAAGAATTAGTCTTATGTCAATCATATTACGAGGCCTTTGTATTTTTTATTTAGAGACCATGTGTTAATGACATTATCCACTAAAAATGGTTGTATATATTTGGAAGGGGGAGGAAGATATCACATTAGTTCATTGGTCCTTTTAATGTGTTGTCACATGATTGTGTGGTGACCTATTGGTTGGTAAATTAGGTAGATCTATAATGTTTCCAAAAAGTAATTTATATATATAAACATTTTCAGTACCATCATGATGAATTCAACATCAATAACCAAGGATGATGCGATTTTTTTGAGTATTCAGTGGCCTATAGGACCATTAGTGGATGATTTTTCAAAGAAGAACCATTATGTTGGTTTGTGTTCTATAGTTTCATTATATCCTATAGAATATTTAATTTCCTGAATCATAATCCACTTAAGAAGGGATCCATGATTATGGATCCCATGACCTCATGTGGAAATCCATATATGTCGATGGATTTCGACTACCATAGATGTTTTATGGTGGAATAGTGGGGGTGATTATACCCTAATATTTTTTTGGGAAAATCAATAAGATATATGAACTAATAGTTACAGAATAATAATATAATTGGTGGAATAGTGGAAATATTAATAATAATCAACTGTATAAGAAAAATAACCAATTCATTAAAATATTATAAAAATACCTATGGTTTATTCAACTACAATAATTCCATGTAATGATGATATAAATAATATGAAATATGTGATACAAGGGATTTTCAGACAAAATGCTATAAGAAAATATTGAATGGAAAAAATCCTGATCCTAAACTGTCATAAGGACATTCCTGGTCCACTTCACCCTCAGTGATAAAAGAAAAACAAATCATGTATCTCTACCAGGATACATGTCCATACATATACCGAATTTCATAATGGTTACTTGTTTACCAAAGGTGACTGAATTAAGGTGTCATATAAACAATATATGGAGTCACCAATAATGTATATAAATACTATATCTAGCTTTCATAGAATATAGTGGAGAGATAAAATGAATAATGAATATTGATATATAATAAATACCAGAAAATTATGTTTCTATAAGAAACCTAGATGGATCTACCTACATTAAAATTGGTCAGTGTATGTCTAAAAAATAACCATATATAGGTAATAGTCACACACACACACACACATATATATACAATATACAATATGTGTAAATGAATATGTTTACTATTTGTGAGGACTTGTAGATCCAAATACATGGATAAAAGGTTCTAGCTGAACCTGAGCCGCAAATCAATCATTCATAACAAATCCAAAAATCTAATTGATACTAGATGAGTTCTAGATGATAATTTCCTACAAATGAAAGACATATTTCCCATAACATATGATGGTGGGGTTTGATTCCATTCCCAACCCCTAATGAATGGGAATGTGGGCATCATGTCCATCACATATATAAAAGTATAATGGTGTGGTACATAATTCCTAGAACCCAATTTAAGGGAGTGTGAAATTGAATTATAAAAAAACACTTAAACATTGTTCACTATCCAATAGTAATGGAATTTTCTTAATAATAATAAAAATTTTTACCTATAAAGACTAATAATCTACAATCACAATCCATTCTTGGGAATCAAAATTTTTGTAAACTATGTTAACATAAATATAAAACACATGGGGTGTCACGACCCGTCCTCGGGGCCCGTGCTGTGACTACCCCAAGCCCGCCTTCCATAGGCCAGGGGCTGGCGACTAGCACCAAGGCGTAAAATCCCAGTAAACAGGGAAGGCATTGCCTTTGTAAGTAACAACCACACAGAGTCAGCAAGCGGAAAGTAAAGTGCAGAAAAGTAAAGGGGGCCGGAAATACAAGCCCAACTGTAAAGTACAACTGAAAAGTAAAGTACAGTAACTGTAGAAAAGACGGCGGCCTCGTGTCGTCCACTAGCAATCCCACCTGAAGGGTGGGTACAGATAGCCTCCAGGCTCCTCGGGTCCCACGTCCGCTCCGAGCACGTCCCGCCCAGTGGTCCACCTCCAGGTACCGTCCTGCTCCACGCCCCAACCGTGATCAGCGCTGTCCGTCGTCTGCAACCAACACAACAAGGTGCGGGCATAGCCCATGCAGGGGTGAGTACAACTACTCAGTAAGGACCCCGAGACCCCCGAAGGTCTCCCGAAATCCACAAAGGATATAGCACAAAAGAAAGATGCAATCACGAAGTAACATCTGACTCGACTTAGGTATATGCCCATACACATACCTAAGTCCCCAATTCTAGCTCTGCTCACGAGCTCAAGAACAACTCAATCCACAAAGGAAGCAAGACTCAAATCCACAAGGAGAGTAACAGTAAATCCACATGGGATAGTTCAACACAATCCACAAAGGAGAGTAACAGTAAATCCACATAGGATAGTTCAACACAATCCACAAAGGATAGTAACAGTAAATCCACATAGGATAGTTCAACACAATCCACAAAGGAGAGTAACAGTAAATCCACATAGGATAGTTCAACACAATCCACAAAGGAGAGTAACAGTAAATCCACATAGGATAGTTCAACACAATCCACAAAGGAGATTAACAGTAAATCCACATAGGATAGTTCAACACAATCCACAAAGGAGAGTAACATAAGATTCAGCTCAACCAGGATTTTCATTATCGAAACCGTAAATGTTGAAGAGCCCCATCTCTTAAGTGTACAGTGGTCCTGTCACGACTCCGAGGTACTGCTCACTAACCTAAGACTGCTGAAGTACTCCTCCTGTCGAGTACCGTGGGTCTGCTGCCAACTACCGGGCGCTCCGTCCGCTGAGGGTCTGCTGCCAAATACCGGGTGCTCACCCAGATAGCCTACTGAGGCACTCCTCCTGTCGAGTATCGCGGGTTTGCCGCCAACTACCAGGCGCTCCGTCCGCCGTGGGTCTGCTGCCAACTACTGGGCGCTCCGTCCACTGGGCTAGTCGACTCACTCCAAGTCGAGTCGGTCAAGCAGTCGGCAGGTCTCAGTCATCTACACGGTCTCCGTACTCCGCACGCACGTCTCCACCGTCGCGGGTCTGTCGCTACAACCAAGCGCACACACTCCGTAGAGTATCGCGGGTCTGCCGCTACAACCAAGCGCTCCACCGCCAAGGGTCTGTTGCTGCATCCAAGCGCACCACCACTGTCAAGTACCACGGGTCCGCCGCAACACCCAAGCGCTCCACCGCTCAAGGTAAAAAGAAGATTCAGCTCACACAGGTTCGGTAGCACTGTTCCACGTAGGATCGCTGAGTGCAGTAGTCGACGCAGTCCACGGAGGATCTCTGCACAGTCGTCGCCGCAGTCCACGAAGGATCTCTGCTCTGCCGTCGTCGCAGTCCACGGAGGATCTCTGCTCTGCCGTCGTCGCAGTCCACGGAGGATCTCTGCTCTGCCGTCGAAGTCACAGCCAGCACTAGGGTTCCCGCACATAGCTAGCTCGTTAGGAGGGTCCGCTCCACGAGCCGAGAGGCTGATACATCAACTGACACGTAGTCCGAAGTTGATGTATCCAAAAGTTCCGTATCGACAACAGGATCTCAACGCAACAGACGGCGCGTCAATCGGACGCCCGGTCTGAGAGTTATTGGCATTTTCGTCCCAGGGGCCCGGTTGGTTTTTAGGGAAAAACCAACCCGACCGTACTCCGCCTGTGTCCGATCCTCGGGCGGGGTATGCCAAAAGTTCCGTCTCACTTAGAGGAAACTACCACAGCTGACGGTACGTCGATCGGACGTCCGTAGCTCAAGTTATGAGCGTTTCCGCTCCGAGGGCCCGGTTGGTTTCGTGTACGAACCAACCCGGACGAACCCAAAGTCTTCCGAAACCTTGAGTGTAATATACCGAAACGACCGTCTCGATCCAAGGATCGCGTAGCCGCTGACGGTTCGTCAATCGGAGGTCCCTGGCCCAAGATATGGGCGAAAGACCGAAGAAGGCCCGAAACGGGGGTTCTGGGCCCGGGGCGACCCGGCCCGAACACCCCCCCCCCCCCCCCCCCCCCCCCTTGGGTCGGCCGAACCGGGTCGGCCCGACCCGGGTCGGCCCGAACCGGCCCGAACCGGCTCGGCCGGGTCCGGTCCGGCCTGGGCGCGGCCCGGCCGACCGGACCGGCCGGCTCGGCTTCGGCCGAGCGGCCGAGCAGGCCGCCGCAGCGGGTTTGACCCGCGGCATTTGGAGAAACGCGGCCCCCGCGGGGGGCCGCCTGTCACGCGGACGCGGCCGGGCCGCCGCGTCCGTTCCCGGATCCGCGCGGCCGCGGAACCGGCCGCCGCCGCCGCGGCTTCAGCCGCGGCGAAAGATCTCCACGGCGGCGCGCCGGGCGCCGCCGCCTCCGTTCGCCGGCGCCGCCGCGCCGGCGACCCGCGCCGCCGCCTCCTTCCGCGGGCCGCCGGAGTTGCTCCGGTGGCCCGTTTTGCCTCCCGTCTGCGCCATTGTTCCTCCCGGGACGCGTCCTCCACTGCGGAATCAACAAATGGCCCTTGCGTCGTGCTTTTGCCGTCGCCCGCCAAATCCGCACAAAAAGGAAGATCGGCGGAGGGTTGCCGGGTCTTGTTCGTTAGACCCGCTCCCTCCGCGTTAATCATAAACAACGGGAGAAAAGAATAAGATGATCAACAAATGATCCAACAATTTTATTTAAAGATAAAATTGTTCGCTTGAAACCGGCTTTTTAAATTTTCAAGAACGTTCACGAGAAAATTTAAAAGGGGTAACTTTTCCAAAATAAATCCCTACTTCGAAGTCGTCGTCGGACGAGAGGTCGTCGCGGAATCGCTCGTCGCGGAAGAAGGAGATCGTCGCGTCGTCGCGGTATCCGGCGTCGCGTTGCCAATCGCCGGATCAAGAACAAACGGATTTAATTAATTAAATCCGTTGTTATTGAAATTAAGAAGGGAGAATTTAGAAGTTTCGATTCTCACCTTTAACCGCCGATCGCAGGTTCGCCGCGGAAGAAGAGGCACCGAAGAAGAAGAAGGTCGCGGAAAAGCTGTTGACGTCGCGGATCGTGCGTCGTCGGATTCCGGTTCCGGCGTTCTTCGCGTTCTTCGCGTTCTTCGCGTTCTTCGCGTTCTTCGCGGAGAGGGTGGAGGAACGAAGATTCTCTCAAATCCTTTCCAAGGATTTTTAGGTTGGTCTTATTTTATAAACATGCCAACACGAAACCGGTTAAGAAACGATCCATCAATTCGAAAGAAACGACCCATTTAATTCACGAAGAAACAGTCCATTTAATTTACGAAATAAACCGCCCAATTAAATGGTCTGTTAAGAATTAAAGAAAACGCGTCGGTTGACTTTTCAGTTACTTTGACGGGTTTTCGCGGGTGCGTTACATAGCGAAAGAAAAGGCGGGGCTCGTGCGGGTCCCACCGCACAAATATCCTACCAAGGGGTAGGATATTTCTGGATAGCATCCTATCCAGTTCAACTCAGTTCAAGACGCCTTTAAGTGACATTAAGTGGCTTCCAAGCAGTTTAAGTGAAATAAAATAAAGTTGTCGCACAACTTTATTTTATTCTGACTTAAAGCCGCAAAATTTAAAAACCACGTCTTGAGCAAACGCAACTCCGGAAGAGGCGTTTCTAAGCAAATACCGGCGCTGCGATTTCTTCGGTGCCCTCATAATTCGATTCCGGGCACCGGTTCAAAAGATAGAAAAACCCGCTCGTCCGTTCACTGAACGTACCCGAGCCAAACTTCGGAAATTGATTCCGGGCCTACCGGGCCTCGGAATCAGGTGCCGTCTGAAGCTGCGCTCTTGTAAAATTCCAAAGAAAATTAAGAGAAAAAAAATTTCCTTGAAATTTGCGGGTCTTTACATTACTCCCACCTCAGGGCTTTACGTCCCCGTAAATATACATAAAAAAATAGGGGAACAAATGGGGGGTACTGAGCACGCATCTGAGCCTCCCGCTCCCAAGTGCTCTCCTGGAGGTTCCCGTGCTGCCATCTGACACGCACAAGAGGAATCGACCGCCCACGTAGGACCCGCTCCTGTCGATCCTCGATCTCCACTGGGACCTCCGCAAAAGTCGCCCCATCGTCCACGTCCAGCTCCCCAAAGTCGATGATGTGCGTCGGGTCGTGCACGTATCTCCTTAGCTGAGACACGTGAAAGACATTGTGCACCCGGTGCAACTGAGGTGGTAGAGCCAGGCGATAAGCCACCTCTCCTATCCTGCTGAGGACCTGGAAAGGCCCATCGAACTTCGGAGATAACCTGCCGCCTCGGCCACATCTCCGAAACCTCATCGGGTTGAGACCGTATAAGAACGTGTTCGTCCCCCTCGAATTCAAGATGTTTCCCTTTTTTTTAGGTTAGAACTGAAACTCAAAACTCCTGCTGCCACAAGGGTAGGGTTGACCAACTCAAGAGTGATCGGCCACACCCTCTTATGCCTGAGTTTAACATGTGCTGCCCAGGGTTTCCTTTTCGCCGACCAAGGAAAACCCATTCCGATGTTTGCCTAAAACAGTCAACCGGGGTATGATTTGTGAATCATACCCAGATCAACGTCGTAAGGCCTCTACGCTGCCACCAAGAGATTCCAACCGAAACTCTCGCCTCGAGGTCAAATCACACCGTCGGCGTAAGTGTGATTATCGAGTCTCCTCCCAAAGGTATCTCCAGACGTGAGGGTCAAGTCTACGGCTTACCCGGAACCTCTAGGTCTGGGACATGATTCGTGGAAGGGTTGAATGATCGGTTCCTATGTCTATAGATATGGAAGCTCGTAGTAGACATAATTCGTACCCCGAATCATTCTTAGATTTCCTGGGTCACACTCCTTGACCGCAATGCAGCTACTCTCCTCCGTAGCCCTCCTGCTCCCTGAGCCTGGCGGGGACTACTAAGTCGGGTGGTCGTAACATGTCGAAATGTACACCACCACATGCTGCTCTCTAAGCTCCGCTTCCACGTCTGCTACCCTGCAGATTCATCTGTCCTTAGCACTTCCTCCTCCTGAAACATTTTACACGCCCGAGTCTCTGAGACTGGCGCTAGTTTCCTGCCTTTCACTGCTAACGTTCACAACCACAAAGGTTCTCTCTAGCATCCTAGCATAGGTAGAAATGCATAGAGGAAAAGTAACGGTTCGGATTTCCCTTAGACACACTTCGCTCAGAAGTTCGAGTCTAAGGAACTGATCACAACGTAACCAACGAGTACTACGATTGATTGGTAAGCCACGATGAGTGCTCTGCTTCCGACATGTCGTACTGTCGAAGCTGTATTAGCTCCAGAAAACTCACAACCACCTCCTCAAGCCAGTCCTCAGCCGCCTACGAGTCAGGCTCACCTCGAAACTTGAGGGATATCTGGTGCTAAAACATATGTAAGGCACTAAGCCTGTGATTCTCTGCTACCGGTACCGCCGGTAGTGTCTACTGACCAACAGGTAGTGACATAGCTGGCGCACTACCCGTAGGTACTATCCCAGGTATCGGTTCGCGTACCGAAGCCTCATTACTATAAGAACCAACCTCATGGTCACTCACTGGAAACAACAGAAGCTAAGATCATCATCCGCTCTACTAGTATCCAAGCTAGGCGTAGAACTCTAGCAACCGCCTCCATCCAGTCCACTGCTGCCTGGGAAATCTGTCTCGCCTCGTATCCTCAGAGGCCTCTACTGCTGGAACTCGTGCATCGCGCTCTGCTAGCGTGCATTGTCAGCTAGTGGCATCCTCTGCCTAACGGGTGGTGGTGCTGCTGGTACACCACCCGAAGGTGTCAACACTGAAAAAGGGCCCTGCACCGGAGTCTCGCTGCTCGGTGGGCCATCATCGAGAACTCTCTCGGAACTCCAGCTAACTATCTGCAAGGTGACATCCTGAACAGTTGTGTCACGGTCAACGATTTATACCTGGTGAGCTGACCTGGTTTGAGCTGACTTTAAACCTTTTGGGAAACACACACGCAATCAGTGTTTTCGTGCATTAAGATGGAAATCAGAAGTCAGGGTCCTGGTGTACGGATACGTCGGCCGCCGCACCAACACTGGGCTCCCTGAACTGATAACCACACTCAATACACTAAACACTATTGCTTCACATAGAAAGAAAGGACGATCAGAGTCCGCGGTAGAACCGAACACCTCTGATACCAATTTGTCACGACCCGTCCTCGGGGCCCGTGCCGTGACTACCCCAAGCCCGCCTTCCATAGGCCAGGGGCTGGCAACTAGCACCAAGGCGTAAAATCCCAGTAAACAGGGAAGGCATTGCCTTTGTAAGTAACAACCACACAGAGTCAGCAAGCGGAAAGTAAAGTGCAGAAAAGTAAAGTGGGCCGGAAATACAAGCCCAACTGTAAAGTACAACTGAAAAGTAATGTACAGTAACTGTAGAAAAGGCGGCGGCCTCGTGTCGTCCACTGGCAATCCCACCTGAAGGGTGGGTACAGATAGCCTCCAGGCTCCTCGGGTCCCACGTCCGCTCCGAGCACGTCCCGCCCCGTGGTCCACCTCCAGGTACCGTCTTGCTCCATGCCCCAACCGTGATCAGTGCTGTCCGTCGTCTGCAACCAACACAACAAGGTGCGGGCATAGCCCATGCAGGGGTGAGTACAACTACTCAGTAAGGACCCCGAGACCCCCGAAGGTCTCCCGAAATCCACAAAGGATATAGCACAAAAGAAAGATGCAATCACGAAGTAACATCTGACTCGACTTAGGTATATGCCCATACACATACCTAAGTCCCCAATTCTAGCTCTGCTCACGAGCTCAAGAACAACTCAATCCACAAAGGAAGCAAGACTCAAATCCACAAGGAGAGTAACAGTAAATCCACATGGGATAGTTCAACACAATCCACAAAGGAGAGTAACAGTAAATCCACATAGGATAGTTCAACACAATCCACAAAGGAGAGTAACAGTAAATCCACATAGGATAGTTCAACACAATCCACAAAGGAGAGTAACAGTAAATCCACATAGGATAGTTCAACACAATCCACAAAGGAGAGTAACAGTAAATCCACATAGGATAGTTCAACACAATCCACAAAGGAGAGTAACAGTAAATCCACAAAGGATAGTTCAACACAATCCACAAAGGAGAGTAACAGTAAATCCACATAGGATAGTTCAACACAATCCACAAAGGAGAGTAACATAAGATTCAGCTCAACCAGGATTTTCATTATCGAAACCGTAAATGTTGAAGAGCCCCATCTCTGAAGTGTACAGTGGTCCTGTCACGACTCCGAGGTACTGCTCACTAACCTATGACTGCTGAAGTACTCCTCCTGTCGAGTACCGCGGGTCTGCTGCCAACTACCGGGCGCTCCGTCCGCTGAGGGTCTGCTGCCAAATACCGGGCGCTCACCCAGATAGCCTACTGAGGCACTCCTCCTGTCGAGTACCACGGGTTTGCCGCCAACTACCAGGCGCTCCGTCCGCCGTGGGTCTGCTGCCAACTACTGGGCGCTCCGTCCACTGGGCTAGTCGACTCACTCCAAGTCGAGTCGGTCAAGCAGTCGTCAGGTCTCAGTCATCTACACGGTCTCCGTACTCCGCACGCACGTCTCCACCGTCGCGGGTCTGTCGCTACAACCAAGCGCACACACTCCGTAGAGTATCGCGGGTCTGCCGCTACAACCAAGCGCTCCACCGCCAAGGGTCTGTTGCTGCATCCAAGCGCACCACCACTGTCAAGTACCACGGGTCCGCCGCAACACCCAAGCGCTCCACCGCTCAAGGTAAAAAGAAGATTCAGCTCACACAGGTTCGGTAGCACTGTTCCACGTAGGATCGCTGAGTGCAGTAGTCGACGCAGTCCACGGAGGATCTCTGCACAGTCGTCGCCGCAGTCCACGAAGGATCTCTGCTCTGCCGTCGTCGCAGTCCACGGAGGATCTCTGCTCTGCCGTCGTCGCAGTCCACGGAGGATCTCTGCTCTGCCGTCGAAGTCACAGCCAGCACTAGGGTTCCCGCACATAGCTAGCTCGTTAGGAGGGTCCGCTCCACGAGCCGAGAGGCTGATACATCAACTGACACGTAGTCCGAAGTTGATGTATCCAAAAGTTCCGTATCGACAACAGGATCTCAACGCAACAGACGGCGCGTCAATCGGACGCCCGGTCTGAGAGTTATTGGCATTTTCGTTCCAGGGGCCCGGTTGGTTTTTAGGGCAAAACCAACCCGACCGTACTCCGCCTGTGTCCGATCCTCGGGCGGGGTATGCCAAAAGTTCCGTCTCACTTAGAGGAAACTACCACAGCTGACGGTACGTCGATCGGACGTCCGTAGCTCAAGTTATGAGCGTTTCCGCTCCGAGGGCCCGGTTGGTTTCGTGTACGAACCAACCCGGCCGAACCCAAAGTCTTCCGAAACCTTGAGTGTAATATACCGAAACGACCGTCTCGATCCAAGGATCGTGTAGCCGCTGACGGTTCGTCAATCGGAGGTCCTTGGCCCAAGATATGGGCGAAAGACCGAAGAAGGCCCGAAACGGGGGTTCTGGGCCCGGGGCGACCCGGCCCGAACCCCCCCCCCCCCCCCCCTTGGGTCGGCCGAACCGGGTCGGCCCGAACCGGCTCGGCCGGGTCCGGTCCGGCCTGGGCGTGGCCCGGCCGACCGGACCGGCCGGCTCGGCTTCGGCCGAGCGGCCGAGCAGGCCGCCGTCGCGGGTTTGACCCGCGGCATTTGGAGAAACGCGGCCCCCGCGGGGGGCCGCCGCGTCCGTTCCCGGTTCCGCGCGGCCGCGGAACCGGCCGCCGCCGCCGCGGCGGAAGATCTCCACGGCGGCGCGCCGGGCGCCGCCGCCTCCGGTCGCCGGCGCCGCCGCGCCGGCGACCCGCGCCGCCGCCTCCTTCCGCGGGCCGCCGGAGTTGCTCCGGTGGCCCGTTTTGCCTCCCGTCTGCGCCATTGTTCCTCCCGGGACGCGTCCTCCACTGCGGAATCAACAAATGGCCCTTGCGTCGTGCTTTTGCCGTCGTCCGCCAAATCCGCACAAAAAGGAAGATCGGCGGAGGGTTGCCGGGTCTTGTTCGTTAGACCCGCTCCCTCCGCGTTAATCATAAACAACGGGAGAAAAGAATAAGATGATCAACACATGATCCAACAATTTTATTTAAAGATAAAATTGTTCGCTTGAAACCGGCTTTTTAAATTTTCAAGAACGTTCACGAGAAAATTTAAAAGGGGTAACTTTTCCAAAATAAATCCCTACTTCGAAGTCGTCGTCGGACGAGAGGTCGTCGTGGAATCGCTCGTCGCGGAAGAAGGAGATCGTCGCGTCGTCGCGGTATCCGGCGTCGCGTCGCCAATCTCCGGATCAAGAACAAACGGATTTAATTAATTAAATCCGTTGTTATTGAAATTAAGAAGGGATAATTTAGAAGTTTCGATTCTCACCTTTAACCGCCGATCGCAGGTTCGCCGCGGAAGAAGAGGCACCGAAGAAGAAGAAGGTCGCGGAAAAGCTGTTGACGTCGCGGATCGTGCGTCGTCGGATTCCGGTTCCGGCGTTCTTCGCGTTCTTCGCGTTCTTCGCGTTCTTCGCGTTCTTCGCGGAGAGGGTGGAGGAACGAAGATTCTCTCAAATCCTTTCCAAGGATTTTTAGGTTGGTCTTATTTTATAAACATGCCAACACGAAACCGGTTAAGAAACGATCCATAAATTCGAAAGAAACGACCCATTTAATTCACGAAGAAACAGTCCATTTAATTTACGAAATAAACCGCCCAATTAAATGGTCTGTTAAGAATTAAAGAAAACGCGTCGGTTGACTTTTCAGTTACTTTGACGGGTTTTCGCGGGTGCGTTACTTAGCGAAAGAAACGGCGGGGCTCGTGCGGGTCCCACCGCACAAATATCCTACCAAGGGGTAGGATATTTCTGGATAGCATCCTATCCAGTTCAACTCACTTCAAGCCGCCTTTAAGTGACTTTAAGTGGCTTCCAAGCAGTTTAAGTGAAATAAAATAAAGTTGTCGCACAACTTTATTTTATTCTGACTTAAAGCCGCAAAATTTAAAAACCACGTCTTGAGCAAACGCAACTCCGGAAGAGGCGTTTCTAAGCAAATACCAGCGCTGCGATTTCATCGGTGCCCTCAGAATTCGATTTCGGGCACCGGTTCAAAAGATAGAAAAACCCGCTCGTCCGTTCACTGAACGTACCCGAGCCAAACTTCGGAAATTGATTCCGGGCACACCGGGCCTCGGAATCAGGTGCCGTCTGAAGCTGCGCTCTTGTAAAATTCCAAAGAAAATTAAGAAAAAAAAAATTTCCTTGAAATTTGCGGGTCTTTACATGGGGTGTCCTTTCATACGATTAAAATATATCAAAAATATGCAATCTTAATAGCATGAATTTTTAATTTAAGTCAATGGTAAATTGAATCTCTTAGATTTATTTTGGTAGATATAATAATTATATAAAAAAGTGAAAAACTATTTCAATGTGATCCAAACACATAATTGGTGTTTTAGAATTTAAAAAATATATATATAAGGAGGTAATATCAATTGGTACTCCCAATAAAGATTTAATCTATATGTGGGAACCATATAATAAATTAATTTTTTTATATGATAGTATTACATCATGGTTTAATTTATTAATTAATAAAAAATGATATTTATAGAATGGAAATAAATTTATTGTCATGTGTTGCCGAGGAAAAATATATGGAAACACTTAATTGTAGTAAAAATATTTACATTTCCCCTAAATAATTTCCACGAGGACCACAGATCATATTCCTTTTTTTTTGTTTGATGAATAATGAATGAAAACAAAAAAATAAATAATTACTTGATAATATGGAAAATGAGCTCACACCCATATCAGAAAATAGACCGGAGGAAACACTGTTAACAGATGAAATGTTATTATGGATATTACTATTCTATATCCAATGATTCTAATGATCAAAAAATCAATGGAAAATTCATGGATTTAACTCAAAATATATGTGAGGATAAGGGAGAGATCAAATGAGGTGAAAATGAAAAAATTTGATCATGAAAAAAATGGGAGGGGGAGGTTTAAAATCATATATGGTAAAACATGCAAAATTACTCATAAAAATGGTCTGTAGAATTTGGACCTTAAATTTATCAACCCATGAAACAAATATGGTTCCTCAACAATCCATGGACCCCCTTTACATGGTAATGGAGCATGGTTTACCTTATCATTCTCAATCCATTTGGAATGAATATATTATAAAAATGACAAATTCTACATGAGTGTGTGGCCAGACCAGACGGGTCAAGAAAAAATTTGAGGTCTCTCTTTTGAAATAAATACCTCACATAGTTTAGTCACATAGGTAGTGTTAACCTTAAGCTAACCGTTCAGAAAACTATACTAGAATGATTCTTGGATATCAATACTCCAAAAATTCTACAGGCACTCTCAGAAGAATTTTTTAACCATATGGAATAATAACCAAGATGAAATGATGTGTGTCAAAGAAAAATATGATTTGAAACATCCTAAAAATCAAGGTCATGACATCCTCCCATTTCCTAAGAAACTCATACTTAAGATGTACTTCAGTTGGTAAATATCGAATGGCTAGGAACAAAATCAACAATAGTGCTTAAACAATATATTTCCACACCGATGAATTTCCATATACTAAGTTGCATTTCCAAATCACTCATCCTAATGAAACTGACCTACATTTGACTTTTTTTAGTCTCCAATCCCCGATATTAACTTGATACTCAATGATGGATAAATCCACCTCTAACACAGCCTCAAATTTTTTTAGAACTTGTTATTGGTATTGATAGTACATATGGAGTAAATATGGGTGAAATGTATCAATCATATACGTGTATCAATGTGAAAGTGATATATTGTAAATATCTTTTCCAAATCTTACCAAGACCTCAATTGAACCAATAAATCTCATAGAATGATTTCCTTGCTTTTGTATTCATCTATGCTTAATTCAATTAAAACCACACTCAAAAAATAGCCCAAAAAATTCAATGCATTAGGTCATCAATGTCAATTAACCTATGACTATTATCGGGGATTTTCTATCAACATTCTCTTCTAGATGGGGGGTACATTATAGGATTTATATTGGGTGTGACATGGTCTAATTAATGCAACATATTTTACCTCTAAAAAACATATAGTCGACCAATAATTCCTAATATATAAGTCTACATAAACAGATATTTGTATGGTAGATTAAAAATTATTATTGTAAGAGAAATCAATATGGAATATTAGTTCATCCCAAGAACCCCCAATGATAAGGACACATGAAAAAAATTTACTCTGACACCTAAGTAATCCTCTCTATGTGACTATCAGTGTGAGGGTGATACAGCTTTCTCAGAAGCACCGATGTACCAAAGGATTTCTATAACCCCTGCTAGAACATATTGGTGAAGTTGTCATCCCACATAGACATGGTAGATCGTGGATCTACATGAATATGTATGTTTTATATAAAATATATCCTCCTTATATAATATATCATGAGGTCCTCTCGAATATGTATGAAATGTGAAAACATTTTCAAATGATAATTGATTATGAAAATAGTGACCTTTCAATGAGATGATGTAGGAAAACCTAAAATAATTTCCCTGGAAATATCATCCCTTTTCACCATGTGAATGGAAAAAAATTATAAAGGACTTATTGTTCACTGATGTTCAACATTCAATTTCAGATGGGTTGAACAATGAGTGATAAATCCATATATCTCCAATTTCATAACATGCTATTAATACTAGAACCATATGGCTTAATACATCTTGGTAATAAAGTTATGTACTACCTAGACTAAGAATGAGATTTTAGCATCAAGTCCTCTCTGTTTTCTAACAGTACCCTAACATTCTCATGAATGTGTATGGTCTAATACTTTTCTATAGTCAATGTACAAGGTAAGTCCGCATCCGAGATAGTTCCCCTCAAGACTATGACTTGTGATCTAAGAGTTTCCTCATTCCTAGTCATTCTAGAAGAGTAGTGGCCACTCCTTTGGTTATGATTATAGTCTTCAAATGACCATCCTGCACATCAACATTCATTTCAGAAAATCATATGATGAGCTGACATTTTCCACTAGCCTCTCGAATAGCCTTGGTATGAGTCTTCCAACTCATATCCTCAACTACAATATATCCCTCTCATGGTCTATAGGTAAACACAATATTAAGGGATTGTAGGTATTCATCCTTATGAAATGTATGTGTGTCATATCATCTTTGAAATTATGTACATTATTCTATTATGATCATTGAATACCACAAAATGCTCTCCATGAAAAAACATGTCTCCAACAACATATAGAATGAATAAAAATAGATAGATCAAAGTCATTCAATTGGTAATTATGATTTTGAGGCCTAAAATTGTGAAACATGTATACTTTGACTCACTCATCCTTCATCAAAATATCTCCCATATAGATACCTGGTTAATAATAGTACATAGTATTCATCCATATTGTCTCCATGAAAACCAAGAAAAGTGATGATGTCAACCTTCCCATAAAATCCTTAAGGGTTTCCTCACATGGTTACAACTATACAAGTTTCACTCAGTTTTTAGTCATTCCCCTAGGTGTAACTTATAGTAATGATAAATACTGGTTGAAGAATGTGTATAAACAATTTATCATAGATAAACATTGTATATATAATATGTTCTTTCTCTATTCATATAAATCTACAGCTCTCACCTTATATGTGTCTACTAATACACATGAGACTGATGTGATATTTCCAATGATTTTTACATTTAAAAAAAATTGCATTTTCATTCATTTAAAAATTATTTCCTTCTATACGTGTATTCAAAATGATATCAAAATGTTGGGAATGATATTTTTTAGAATGATATTAGATTAATATATCCAAAAAAATAATACACTAATGAATCATAGTATGAGTGGAAAACCTAATTCGTTAGAGTTAGGAAATTAGCTAACAAGTCTGGGAGACCAGTGGCATTACTAGGTACTCATAAATACCATACCTAATAAATAATTTTGTGAATGGTATATATGATGAACATAAATAAACATAGTGAAAAAATAATATCAATTCAATCTTTTAGAATAACCTCACCCTTCAAGGATGATAAGATTGGGCATCTATTGAATGTTGTTGATACTGTTTCTTTATCGTAAGATGGTTCAACCTTCGATAATCCTTATAACTCAATAGGGAATAGTCTTCCTTATTAGAATAGAAGATTTATGAACACATTAGATATTTTGTGGGTCTTATGAATACATCTTCCTAAATGTATTCACATTGATTCATGAGCTCTATAAGCTCCATACGTCCAATCCTATAAGGAGGAATATGAACCAGCTATAATACTAGTTATTATCAAATTTTAACTTATACCACCATAACGTGAGATATAATATAAAATTCATCAAAACAAACATACCCGAAATGTTCAACCATATGAGTGAAAATATCATGTCTTAACCCATGATCATCCAATAATAGACTAAAAATTTGTGTTGCCAATCTGCAAATCTCAGGAAGACCAGGTCATTCTTGACATGTATGGACATCCAATAATCCATTATGGATATGTATACTACCCTCTTTAGATTTAAATATCACACTATAAGAATATATACCAATGTGGGATTGATATGGTACTAACTATTTCATCCCATCAATTACATCAACCATATCATTTTGAGAAATAATGTACTCAATATGAAGACATATAATCATATATTAATTGGAGAATACACACAACCAAGAATAATCCATGATAAAATAAGAAAAATGGTATCATGTGTAATGATGTTGTAGAAAAATTACATCCTGAGGCCACAAATCTCCATAATTTCCATTTATTTAAAATTGTGAGATGGGTTCGTATCGAATAACATAGACACTAAATTAGAGGATAATATAATAATACCTCAATCAAAAGAAGGTCCAGATCTCGGCTTCCCTAGAATATGTTAACGATCATGTAACTAGAACAAATTGTGGTCATGAGAAAAAAACATATTTTATGGATAGATACCAATATACTAGAATTACATGTATAATATCAGATTACATCAGCCTCAACCCCCACCTCAGCCTCAGTGGTCAGTGGTAATATAACTACATACCTTGTGATATACTACTTGACTCACTAGAGAACATGGGGTTAGTGTGGATCCCCTATCGATAGGAACTAATGGAAAATACTAAATGAAGGTATGTATATTCTCCACCAGGTCACGTACTCTTTTCTCCATTGGATATCACATACAATAAATTTTTTGTTTCCCAGATTTCATAATTGGTGACATAAGGGAGCTATCATCTCCAGCTTTTTGACTACATGAATGTCTGAGAGTGACCTCCATTCACCTCTTCCATTAACTGGATGAACCACCATTTGGTCTGGGTGGTGAGCCACCCTAGTTCCCACCATCATTTAGATTGAGATTACCCACAGTAATAAAGTCCTTGTCAATGATCTTGGAAATGGATGTAAGCTAAAATAAATTGACATTCGATCAAATGTTTCATAAAAACCCATACTGGAAAATCTTTCGAGTCATAAGAAAATCCAATGATAATGGTTATGTTAACAGAGGTCTGATAGTAATTTGAGAATAATAATCCCTGAAATACATAAATCCATAATGTAGGATCAAATATTCTATATATCTGTCATCCCTTAATGTTTTTGGGGAGATGTAATTGTTAACAGTTTTACTGAAGGCCTTCAAGATCATATAATGATTTCTGTCATCCAGTGTAATGAAATCCTAACATATATTCTAAAAACCACAAAACATATACAATGTTTATATTACCTTACTCTCTAGAGGAATCTAAAAATTATTTAATATGAAATGAATAACCTTTATCAAGGAAATTTTAGCATGAAATTATCCATACCCTGCGAAAGTGGGAGGATACAATTACCGAAACTGCTTTTTCAACATTTACACATTGTAGGAAGGTCAAGAGACACCTTGCATAATCATCATCATAATAATGTAATCATCTCAAAACATGGTCCCTACACCTATTCTTAGAATAGTTGGTGGATTCCTCAATGTCACTATATAAGGTATCATTGGTGGCAAAGGGCCACCACCTCTGGATCATTGTTTTCACTGCTTTATATGACTAAGGCTCAAGGCATTCATACTATCATGATTATAAAATTCCAAATGCAAGACTCATATGTGAATTTTATTGGTGAAATATTTTCTAACATATAATTGGTCTAGTATGAATTATTGCTATAAAAATGGTCACACCATCATCCAGTTCAAAAATATAGGTCCACGTATGTAGGAAAAACCTTAATAGTTACTATGATTATAATATACACCCAATCTACCTATTATTATGGTATAGTTTTCATCAATAACTCATAAAAAACCTATGGGATTCTGTTACATGGAGATTAAATTGAAATGTATCATGGATAGCAACCTTTAATCTGAAATTGTCTTCCCACATTATGATACTCATTTCATTTAAATGATTAAATTTCCATAATTTCATACATTATTTTACAAAATATGAATATATATAATTTGATAATTAAATGTGTCTCCATTTACAATTTATGAAATCTATATACCTTATAAAATTAAATTTTCATGACATTTAGCCATAACATAACCATTAAATCCTATATCATGATATAATAGGTCATATTAAATGAATTTAGTACATGATCCACTATTTAGGACTTATAGAAGTACATTATTCTTAAATCAGCTTCGGCATTTATGTAACCATATCAACTGAAATTACCTATATCCATGGAATCTGTATGTACATGACCCACAACTTGGTATAATTGATCGATTATGGTATCATCACTACTCTATGTGGAAGAAATTATTTATATTGTGGTATGAATGTTAATTTATCCAATAACATTACATCTACAGGAAATTTTATCACATTTAATTATAAAAAAATCCATGAAATAACTACATGTAGTAGGAAAATGTAAAGATAAAGTAGACATGGCATGGAAAAATGAATGGAATGATGGATGGGATTATAATGACATTCCATACAAGGCCTATGAATTATGTATTTTTAAATTAAATCAACAATTTTTATATAAAAAAACATGCATCTCCCAATGGTGAAATCATATCAACTATTACTCTAGTAATCTAATAACATCAATAACCTATCCCAGATAATTTAGGATTCCCCTATAACTGGAATAACTAATAATTGAAATAGAATCTTAGAAAAATTCTCACACTTCCTATTAGCCCCTATAATACCCAAAGACTAACACAAAGGAAAAAGTGTTATCATAACACTTTTAACCTCTAAACATGGAATCCAGATAGTAGAGCCTTTGTGTAGGTGGGCCACATGGTGTTGTGCATGAATTTGTATATCCCAAATGAATTTGAATAACAAAAAGGGACGAAGGATGTATAGTTAAGGGGACTGTAACAACATATTTTAATGAAAAAATGAATTATTTAATTAAAAAGATACCAAAATAAGCATAATATAAAATATTTCACAGCATAATCAATTTTAATAATAAACTACATAAGAAAAATAACCATGAATCTGAAATATAATAGAAAATAAAAGGGATGATTCATAGAAAATTATTTCATATCATGTTTATATATTAAAATGGGAATAAGGGATACATGTAATTGAAATATATAACATTCTATAAAAATATTTAGAAGTGCCAAAAGACTCGTACGCTAGCATCATGATCATGTGCTATATCCACTCCTCCTATGATCCAAGATATAAGTAAAATTTATCACATATCTATAGTAGGAAGAATTCACACATCCATGCCTGCATTTGTAATGTCTACATGGGTACCAAATTTGACTCAATTAGAGATAGAGATAAACAAAATAATCCACGACCAATGGTATCTAGGGATATTAAAACCACTGCATAGAGCATAGTAATGTAAAGGTAAATTGAATAATAAAAATGATTATTAATAATTACAAGTTGACTTCAATTCTTCTAGGAAACTTGCATAATCTCCCTTCTTCGACAAAGGTATGTGTATATCATATCAGTTACCATATACATATAGTAGTCATATATATATATTTTGTATTCTTTTAAATAATCACTATATGAGAGGATGTTTAGACCCATATATGTGGAATTTAGGAGCTAGGAAAACATGAGCAATAACTCAGGTGTTCATAACTAGTCTATTGAAAAAATATCTCAATAAAGGGTAGTAGACCGTAATCACATATAAATGTGATACATATATCTTTTCCCAGTAGATTGTGGGGTGAGATGTCATGATCAACTCCTGATAAAATAGAACATAGTGAATTATTCATATTATCTAGATAAAAGAATAATTGAGTGCTATATTTTTCCCAAACCTAATGTTTGGGAAAATGAAATACCACACCCAATATATCTGTTAACAATTGTTCCCCATTAAATATAAAGTAAATCATATATATAATAATAGTGATGGTTTTCCTTTACACCATTATAAAAATAATTGCTAATCTATTCATGGGATTCACATTCATATAAAAATGTAAATATAAATATGAAAAACATGGGGTAGAATTTCCATCCATTATCACTAATTAAAAGTAATACATTTGATTAATAGGGAAATAAAATACAATTCCCAAGTTATGAAAAGAATAGATTTTTTTGTATGATCAACAATACTATTATGTAATTGGATGAAATTACTTTTAGATGAAATGATGAAAAAATAGATAGTGTTTTGAAATATGTAAAAATATATTTTATATTGGAATTACAATTTTCATCCTTAAATAGGTATAAATAAAGATGTGGAAATCATATAATTAATTAATATGGGTATATAGGTTTTCTAAATAATGATTTAATTATTTATAGAAAGAAGAACACAATTAAATGCATTTCATAGAATTATATGTCGTGTGGTGCATTTTTAAAATATAATGAATCACTATTTTTTTGGAAAATATTATTAGACCACTGAAAATAATTCCATGGATAACCACTCAACAAGAATAATCATCTGATAAAGAGATAAATTGGATAAAAAACAAAATAAACAAATACCATGAGAATATGAAAAATGATCTGTCACAAAAATGTGAAAGAAATGAGTATATAAATACTATATGGAATAATGAAGAATATGAATCATAATTTTATGAATCAAATTCACTTGAAGGAAACGAAAACTGAGTTATATTTTAGGATATATCTCATTCCCTAGATATGGATACAAGTAATATCATAGGAAAAGTTACTATAAAATCTATCTCCAAGAGAATAATAGATGGAAAATGGTGAGGATTAAATTTATTTATGCTAATATTAATATGTTGAACAATAAAAACTGGGTCACATGGAATGGATGCACAACCGGTCAAGCATTCTAACAAAAATTATTCCTCTACTATCTAAGGACTCCCTTGGAATAGGTTTGGTACGCAGATTACAGATACATTAATAAGGTGTGTGGAATTAATCATTCAAAAAATATTGTTTTCCCACATCGACATTTTCCTAGGATATCAAAATTGTAGAAAAATCATTACACATCTACATTGAATTTCTTTTCAAATAGTTGAGTCACAAAATGATTATTAACAATGCACTAGTTTTGATTCCCATTCTATTTTTATATTTATTGGATCATTGAGAACAAAACCTGCACCAAACCCTCCAGAATCATTCCTGGGTCAATTATTCGCATTTAATATGATAAAAAACATACATCAATCAAATAGAAATTAATATCACCTTAATGAAAATATTGGCTGATAGATGAGATTACAAAGTTAAATGTGACAAAGATGTGTTCCCCTTACACAATAATGTTTTTATTTTTTCTCTTATTCGTCATTGATATAATTTAAACTTCAGGGTATTATTTTCAAATATTAATGTTTTATGAGATGATAAAATTTCATGATTTTATGTCTATGTTAAATCATTACGCAATTGATGCTGGGAAAACCCCAATTCATTATACAGATACCATATATTTTAATATTATTAAAAATATGGTCACCATATTGTACCTTAAAAAGAGAATAATGTCATGATAATGATAATGGAATTCCATGATTTATTTTCAAGGATCAATTATTTTTATTAGATATGCTGATTGTTGGATTGGGGTTTTTTGGGATTAGATGGTGGGTCATATTGTAACGACCAAGTTTTTTCGGATTAGATGGTGGGTCATATTGTAACGACCCAATATTTATCAATGAAAATTTCCTTCTTATAATTATGACATATAATCACATGAAATGAAAACACAATGAACTTATATGTACTATGTGACCATTAAATGTAATATTTTCATTTCTTTGATTTGAATTTTGAAAATATGACATACACAATTGTGATCTATAAGATGTTTGGAGTCTGTTAAGATAAACATTTTTTGTTGATTGGTAACGTACGCATTTGAATAGTAATATGACACTTAGGAAGAGTAATATGAACTATATGAATATTATATCTCACAAAATAATATTAACATCACTGATGAATTGATAAATAAAATTTTGGATTCTTATAAGTGATAATATGACCATAAAAAGTATTGGTATTTTTATAAGTCATACATAAATAAATATAATTAATTATTTAATTTAATAGTAAATTTATTTTCTTATACGTGTTTTTAAATTAATAATTATATTCCATCTAGTTTTATGAGACATTTATATGGCTGTATTTAATTTTTCATAGAATTATAACGTCAGTCATAGTTTTAAAATCTGTATTTTCATGAAAATAATGAATTTAATTAATAATTAACTAAATCATATCTAGAAAATTATTTTTGATAAATGGAATAAAATTTATTATTTTAAATTTTAAATGATGGTTATGGGGAATTTTTTGGATTTTTCTCGAATACATGATTTTTTTGCGAAAAATAAAATATTCTAATTTTTTTTTAAATTCTCAATTAATTATTTTTCGAATCATATATGAGTCATAGATGATTTAATGTGACAATGGTTCAAACTCACATGCACATAATATAGTTTTTTTTTTCAGAATAAATTTTATTATATCTTGTCTTATGGAAAAATTATAATTTAATGATTAAAATATTAAAAAACCTTCCTCCCCTCCACTATAAAAACCTCCAATACTCATCAATTTTCATCACTCCTCTCAAGCATGGTGACATTCACAGTTTCTTTTCAAATTTATCTAAATACTCTCCCCCACTTCCAACAGCATTTGGAATCCTCGAAAAATTAAATCCTCTCACCTTAAGAGGCTCTCAAAGATGATTAAATCAAGTGGTGGATTCCTCTTTTCATTCCGTTCATTTTCTTTTCTAGGTCCTTTATACTCTTTCCTATCCTAACCTCTACACATCCAAATACTATGAAAAATATAATTGAATAAATTTATTTTAATTTTGTTATGATAATTCTGTAAATCATTATAATCTATTTGTTCCCCTCCTTTGATATGAAAGATACGAAACCACCGTCAGAGATGTGTAATTTTATCAAATTCAAGGGAGACAAGTTATGATTTTCTATTACCATATTCAATTCTGGTCATGATATAGTTATTATAGTTGAAATAGAATATTAAATTTTAATTATATATCATGTGAAGTTTTGGAATCATTTTACACACATGATGTTGAATAAAAATACAAAAAATGTTAATTGTGAGAAAAATATCCAAATTAATCCAACTATTTATCATTAATGTTTTATATAATGATTCATCAGCACTCAAAATAAAATAAATAATTTCATAACCATTTAATGTTATTGATTTTAACTAATTTCACATTACATCAATTTAGGATAATAATTCTCATCAAACATGTTTATCTGAACATGAATATAAGTGAACCAAACATTAAAAACAAGGAAGAAAACACTCACAAACAAAGAAATACAACATCATTACTCATCAGAAAGTGACATGGATGAAATTGATAAGGATATAATAAATTAATAACATGTATTGGATGTTTTTTAATTTTTAATTAATGAACATAATTGGGTTATTAAGGTCATTATGATCAATAGACGAGCACCATCATACTTAATGTAAGGGATCCTCTTTTTCTCACATTTATTCATGACTCTCCTCTTCCGCATGTCCTTTAATGTGTTCATCCTAATGATAGGGAATGATTTACCACCTCCCCCAAAATGACCTCATGATTTATAAATTAATAGGAACCACTTAACCTCTCATTAATCCCTCTTATGTACACATAGTACCATGCTGATATTTCGTAATGGAATCTACCAGACTATCCATTATTCCTTCCGATTGCTCTATGTTTATTTATATCAAAATTAACTTACACTTTATTTTTATGTATATATTTTAAATATTGTCTAAATTCTTAAAATTAAAATGTAAAAATACATTCATTATTTTTTTTGGGTAATTCATGTTTTTAAGTTGTTCCCCACTCAATACATCCCGATAAACAAAACCGTTTTAAAGGAACTTCCAGAAATATTTACCAATTTCAAGTACACTATACGATATAATCATAAGAAACCTTTGTATTTATTAATCCAAAATATTCTATCATGAATTTTTTTTGGTTAACATATAATTTTATATAAAATATTCTTTCCTTTTATGTTTTAAATGATATTTGACATTTTCATTAAACCAAAATAAAATGTATTAATTTTAAAGTATTATCAAAACACTTTTACATGTTATCACTTGAATTTGGCATCAATTATTATAATATATGATTATTTTAACATATTAATTTCCATATATTTTTTAATTTCATTATTTCATGGACATGTGTATAATACCACCATTCATATTACATTATGGCATGATTAGGATACACATTTCATTCCATTGGTCCTCTATTGTTTATGTATGATTTATTATTTATGATTCAAAATGTGGAAAGAAAATTAATGAACATCTTAAGATTGGTACACCTATATAGAACTCTAATATATTGATTAAGGATGAGTCTCAAGAGATGTTATGTGCAACAATATTGGTGGTTAACGGTGAGTCATTCAACTATGAACGGTGAGTCATGGACATGTGTATAATACCACCATTCATATTACATTGTGCTGATTTGTGTGAAATGAGCCTTGAATCATGAGAAAATATTGTTTTATGCT
Source organism: Viscum album (assembly GCA_963277665.1). Lineage (NCBI taxonomy): Eukaryota > Viridiplantae > Streptophyta > Magnoliopsida > Santalales > Viscaceae > Viscum > Viscum album. Next base: position 438,844,946 of record OY728161.1, read on the forward strand.
TCTTATGCATTATAATTAATCCATTTTTATATAATCCCTTGTTTATATGTTATGACTCCTAATGTTCCAAGCCTTTTATTTTCATTATTCCATTCCCTCTCACGCATGTGCTAATGCTTTATTACTATGGGATTTCCCATACTGGGATTTTAGCTCATCCATTTGATCATGTTATACTGAAGGTATGATTTGAGGTTGTATGTGAAAATTTGAATTTAGGATATCCTTATGAATATTTAATATAGAACTTTTTTATTTGGTCCCATTTTTCAGTGTTGTGTACCTAGTCTTCAAAGACACTAGATATCGTGATCCTTGGCTTGTATTCTGATGTATATTTATGCTTCAAATCATGTAATTTTATGTGTAAAAATATAGGGTCTCTATACATACGGTTTTATAATTGTGGAATATTATGGGTAATTTGAAATGGATTACATTTTTTATGGGGTGGTGAATTAGGAGTGGCGTGTTAATGAGGTCATATGAGATTCTTATTTTGAACGTTTACATAGGTTTTGGGTTGTTTTTTGTGGTGGTGTTTCAATTTTAAAGACATCATTTATGAAGTATCAAAAATGAAGAGTTATCATAATTACTTTCCTTTCTTCTTCATTGGTGGGTTATGAATCTTAAGGGTGATAACAGTTTGAATGGTATGTGATATAAATAACTAGACCCAAAAGCTCATTAATGTTCATGAATTATTTTTGCGGACATTCCAGGGGGATTATAAAGGTTTTTATAGGTTTATATATGGATGAGATGGTGTTGTAATACCTAATATGGTAGTTTTAGGGGATGGGGGAAATGGCTACATCAAAATGGATGATGTGTCAGCATAGTGGTGCCAATTATGTCATCATGATCACAATGATGTATTTTTGGGACTAATTAAATTTTTCTGGTCACAACACCATGGAACAATATCTATATCATATCCCATATCAACAGTTTGAAGAAGTGGTGTGTATAACCCATATAAGGAATGGCATACCATGGGTATGTTTTCAAGGATTATTCATATTTCCTCTATACAAAAAATAGCATATTTGGGATAGTTTTAATAAAGAATTATTCATTAACCCCCTCTAATAATCGAATTTAGAGGGGGTTCATAACCCAATATAAATGATTGTTTCACATTTTCTTTCAAATATTTGGTTATATTTTAGTGATAGGTGTGTCAAAACCACCAAAAATTTAACAATTAGGAGTTCTATATGTTGGGCTAGATTTTAGAGGCAATAAATATATATATATAATTATTAATTTGTATATATATTAGAGGATATATTATTAACATTGGATTTTCATAACATATGTATTAGAGGATCACGACCCCCTGTAATATCTTAAATTAGAGGGAGTTCATGATATTAATTTAATCCATTATATTATTGGGGGTTTTGAACCATTATAATTTTGGAAATTAGTGGAAGTTGAAAACCTTAACTTATTTAATGTACTAGTGTTGGTTGTAAACCCCATATAATTATGAAAATATAGGGGGTTTTTAACCCCCCGTAATTCAATAAATTGGACAGGGTTCATGAACATCCACTAATCAACATTTATTAAAGGGGTTTTAAAACCCTCTTTAATTTTTATTAATTTTTTAAAATATATCACATATAAATTCAAATTTTTTAATATATATGTGTGTCTTCATGTGTGTGTTTAGACAGACATACAAAAATATATATATAAATATATTACCTAAAAAATCATATAAATGTATTTAAATTAATTATAAATGTATATATATATATAGATAATATATAAATAATTTAAATATGAAATAATAAATAAAATAAAAATTTATATACATAAAAATATTGGACATCATAACATAAATTTAATTATATATATATTTCTTCAAATATATAAAATTTATATTAGGTTTTATAAATACCATAAATTTATATTATGATTTATATGATACATATATTATATTAAAGTAATTTTTATTTTATATTTATTTATAAATACATTTATAATATATTATTTATGAAAATAAAAATAATATATAAAAAATAATATATAAATAAATTTTATGTATTATATATTTATAATATATATATATTATTATAAATATTTTATTATATATAAATTTATATAAATTATACAATTACAATATATATGTTTTAGTATAAAAAATTAATTATAAATTTATTTAGTATATCTATATATATATTATCTAATTATATTATAAATTCCATTAATTGATTGTATTTATTTGAATATATATGAATACAAAAATATAATTTTATAATTTTATAATTTTACAATTTCTGTTCATTTATATATCATTATTTTTATAAATTTATTTTTATATAGTACTGATTACATATAACAAAAATATATAAACATATAATATAAACATATACATAAAAATAATTTATTTAAAAATAAAAAAAATTAAAAACCCAAGCATGTAGTTTTTATAATTTATATTACAAAAATAATAAATATATATATATTAAAAAAATTAATGATTTCAATTTGTTTATAATTAAGATTATATGATATAAAATATATACAAATAAATATATTTTAAGATATAGAATATTTTACAACATAATTTATTGAAATACATATATATTAATGTACATAATATTATACAATTATATTTATAGATATGCATATATATTAATGTGCATAGTAATAAATATATATATTGAAAGACATTAGATATATATTTGTATTAAAATTATTTAATAAAATTTTAATTATATATTTTTTATATTTTATTTCATATTACATTATATAAATATTTGTATAAATTTTATGTTATATAAAATGTTTTTCTAAATTTTATATCATATAATATTAATTATACAAAATATATTAGAATTTATACAAATAAATATATATTAATTTACATAATAATAAATATATGTATTGAAATACATTATATAAATATTTTTTTATAAAAATTATATGAATACATTTTTAATGAGAATATATAAATATATTATATAAATACTTATATATATATTATAAATAAACATGTACATAATATATAAATATGTATTTAAGTATACAAATAATTTACATAAAGATATTTATAAATATATAAATATATGTGTATATAAATAAAATGAATAGAATAAAAATATTATCCTCATGTTTATTTAACTACACATACAAAATATATAATTTATATAAGTGTACAAATTTAATATACTATAAAAAAATTATAATATAAATACAAGAATATATAGAATAATTTTTATTTATTTAAATAATTATATATGTATTATAATATTTATTGAAATGATAATTATTGTAATTAGATTCATAATATTTATAAATAATTTAATGTGGAAACATATTAAAAAATTTAACTGTGCATAGTAGTAAGGTGGTGAGAGTGTATTGGTGACCTCCTGACATTGAATCTCGCTAGAGATAAATTTTACACGGGGTGCGTCCCCTCATCGTGTACTGGCGGGAGGATGGATTTGAAGCCGATTCTCTTTTATCCTTGAACTGAAGGTTCCATACGGATGAGATATGTGTGTAGCGTGGGGTGGGTTTGTGAACTAGAGGGATGTAGTTCCACCCACATGGGAATGGAAGGATTGTCCTAGAAGGGGAGGCCAGACAAGGAGAAGAACTAAAGGGAGTAAAAAATGGGTGGGCGGGCAGGCATCTTGAGAGAACTATAGAGGAGGGAGTGTTGTGGTTGGCATGAAATATTAAAACACAAAAATATATAAAATTTTGAGTAAGGAATAGAACCACCACTAATATTTTTAATTTAGGTTGTATTTTAACCTCTTCTAAAAGAATTCTTAATATAGGATGTTCTAAAACCGCCTCTCACATTGTCACTTACGAATCAACTAGTGGTGGATCCAAACTACTACTAGTTTTATAAAAAATATAAAAGGTGTTAAAACAACTTCTATGATATGATTCTAAAGTAAAATTATAGGGGGTTTTAACCGCCTCTAAATGAATAACACCTAATTTTTTCATTAGTTTACACGCAATTTCTCAAAACTGTATCTAATAATAGTAGATATTTATTATAGTTGTGGTTCCTGATAACATCCACAAATGATTTTATATGGGGTTATAAACCCTTAAAATCTAAAAAATAACCCCATCTAATCAGGTAATTTTTTGTAGTGTTTTGATCTTCCGAGCAATAGATGTAGGGTTGCAGTTTAGACGATTTTAGTTGTTTTGTGGGATAAAATGTATACCGTAAGGAATCATAGTGTTTTCATCCTCCATATATAGGATTTAATATGTTGATAAGCCAATAGTTTTCAAATTAATACTTTTATTGGATGGGCACAATGCAAATTGTAGCATAATGCCATGGTAGACGACCAAATTTTTTTAGAAGTTCAATAGCATAGACCTGTATATTATGTCGTGCTCCAAACTATTTCATACTAAGTATAAATTATAAAAACTACATAAATTGTCTCAATTTTATATATTATATGTCATTTCATGGGGATTTATGTGCATCATGAGAACAGATTTTAACCGCATTTAGTGACTTCAAATCTCATGGTTAGTGATTTTATCTTTAGTGGTTATGGTGAGCCCCTGCTAGGTAATGCCCTATATTCTCACAATTTATTTCATGGGAGGGTTGTTTTGACTAAGGAGATAATATTATTTATGGTGTAATGTTGAGGGAATGATGTAGTTTCCCGATTTTAAGAAACTGACAGTGACAAATTTTCTTTGAATATTTGATATTGGTTTTCATTTTAACTCTATTTGACATTGAATATGATATCATTCAATTTTTGGTAGTGGATATCTTTATTACCTACATAGGGTACCATGCGGGATGAGATATGCTTTTGTTAATTTTGGGAATATGGTTTTCAACAAGATTAATGAATATAAATAATTGTTTTAAATGATATTTTTGGGTGAATATATAGAATCAAATGATTATATAGATTTTTAGGTTTAATTATGTTGCAATTAATTCATTTAATGAAAACTAATAATTTTCCATTAGGGGATTTTCATGTAATATATATAATTTTATTATGTATTAATTTTATTTAATTTATTGAATCACTATACATTTATATCAATTAATATCATGTACTTGACTAAATGAATTGTTTTTGTGGAAAAATTTGTCTTCGATGACAATTCCCTAAAATTATCTATGGAAAATGATAAAGACTCTATGAATGAATCTAAAAAATGTTGTGATGATGAGATGATAATATTTTTTGGAGTTGTTTTTAGAGGTCGTAATGTGGGATTGTGATGTGTGGTTTTTCTTTTTTGGAGACTGTGATGAAATTTATGGGCATGGAATGGGCTGGATGTAAAGAAAATGTGGTAGAGATGTGGGATATGTTATATTACAAATTAGATGATGAATGTAATTTTTTTTCATTGTGTTATGTTGTTCGAGTTTCTTGGGTATTATTCAAATTAAATGAAAATGATGAAATTAGATTGGCATGGGCGTGTATGGGTAATGAGATAGAAATTGTCAATGATATAAAAAGTGTATGCTTAGTTATACATGGATGATGTTAATGTGGAAATAAATGTTCTAAGATTATATCACGATTGTCAATATTAAATTGTGTGTAGTTGTAATGAAAAATCATGAAAATGGTCTAAATAGGGAAATGGAATGAAAATTAATGTTTTGGCTTATAGCAAGATGTGTGGTGTTATGAATTAGTGGTGGTATCTATATAAGATGTTCTAATGAGTTTTTTGGAGATGTTATGGGGCTCATAATTCATGACTGTGAACCAATATGTTGGGATATCTTGTTGTATATATGTATATATAAATATTATATTATTAATGATTTATATATTCACCATAACTACATCGAGCACTATCTCCTAACACCCATATATATATATGTATGTTGATATTTTTTCCAACATGTTATTAGTAAGGATGGATCACTCGCTCCTTACATTTCTAAAATATCCCTTCTAGGTGAGTTCTATATGGACAAGATGTGATGAAAAGAAGTTAAAATAGATATTTTGGTGATGTGATGTGATATCCCATGTGATTATAGGAAGGATTTAATGTGATTAGATATCTAGTTTTATGTGTTGTTTGTGATAGGATATCTGAATTATGTTGATAAAAATCATGATTTTCGTACGCTACAACAATGGATTGATGTCTATGATTTGATTTGTTTTTCTATAATTCTGCGTGAGAGGTGTCATGTGAAAATGTTTTGGGGTAGTTATGTGTGATTTATTGTCCCAGGTGTCTGCAGGTGAGGTGTGATGTAACCATGAGTTGTATATGTGATATTGATTGTGTTATATGGAAGAGATGATAGTTACATTATGTATGAACATGTTTTGTGAGATTGTAAATGGAGTGGGAAATTGGTTCCTAGTTACCTTCATAAATATACATCTTATTAGTTTACAATAACTAGATTGGAACATTTCTTGAGGATTCTATTATGAATTTGGTAGTGTTTAGCTATCTTGTTTAGGTGTTTTTGTTTCATCTATTTTATAATATTTGCATTAAAATAATTCATTCACATGTTCATGATAGACAGTTTATAAAAAAATGTTTAAAAATATATTATATTCCTTTATATATAAACCTATTTTATATTTTTTAAGTAGGACTACGTGGAAAATGATAGACATTTAGGGCGTAGGCATTGGGAATATTGGTTGGATGATTCGATTGAATTTTTTTTACATAACATTGTAGAATATTATCTATATTTTATTAAATTATAAAATCTTTTTGGAATAATTTTTTTGTCACACTATATGTTATTATACGCAAGAATTGATTGATTTTTTGATATCATATCTCCTGATCCCATTAACATATTGATGTTAATCCTTACATCATTAAAAAAAATTTATACTCTTAGTGATATTCATCCACTCACGGACTACTAGAGTAAAGACTCATGAATCATTACATCTATTATATTATTACCATCCCTAGTTGGATACCAATAGATAGTGGAGGCCTTGATAGAATTATTATTCATTTTATTATATAATGGATTGATTTGAAGAATATTTTATTATGGGATTTCATGTTTTCTAAATAAAAACTCATAATTATGAAGTTTCCTTTATGATTTCTTATATTTATTTTTATGAAAAACATTTGGCACTATTTCATATTTCTTGTATATATAAATGAATATTTGATTAATTTTTTTTAAGTTAATGGAAGAAATATATATTTTCAAATGGTTTAGAAATATGAAATTTGGTTTTCATTTTTTTATATATGTTTCTTACTAATATTTAATTTCAATATCTAAATTTTTCAATTGATTTTTCATAGGGATTATGGTTAGGTATAAAATTTAATAATTTCCGAGGACATGATAAGTTAGTTACTTATAAAAAAACAAGAGTTTATTTATAAATAATTTTTATTCCGAATAATGGATATTCTTTAGAAATTTACACTTCATATGAATTTGTTTTAATTCCACATAAAATTAATCCATATCAGTCCTTGAGTATTCCAGTGATCTACATTTTCCTTTAAGATAATTATATTAGATTAAAAAAATATGGTGTTCCATTTTTATGGTTTTATAAAGATTATTTCCCATGGAGAATATTTTAATTATATATGTTTTTAAATCATCTTACATCGGTTTAAATTTATATAATAATATAATCTATTAATTTTTTTACAACATTATTATTCCCTTTTATATAATTTTTTATTTTTTAAATAACATGTTTTGAAATGTTATTTAGTTTTGATTGAAGGCCTCATTATTATGATTTCTAATTTGTGTTTTATAATAAATTATTTTGTTAAATACCTTTTAAAATAATGATAATTTTGTATTTATGTAAATAATTTTTGACAATGAAACTTTATTTGTATAAAAATAATTTTGATGATCTAGTTTTTTTGAAATGGAATATCATGTTTGATATATTCATTTTATATGACCCTTTCTGATCTATTTTTTTCATAAATTTTATTTAAATGTTTCTCATAGGTTTTAATAAATTGAAATAAAAATTATTAATTGTAATTAAGAATAATGACAAGCTTATAATAGAGGAAAAATATATAATTTATGGACATGGGTTTTATAATGTAATTTATTTTTTTATTATATAAATCTTACAACATAAACCATTCAGGGGTATATAGGTGATCTAATATTTATTATTTAATTTTTATGTTGTGAATAGTTTAAATAGATTCATGATTATTAGTATCAAAATTCAAAATATAAATAATAGTTTTTCATCACGGGAAGTGGAAGTTTAATTTTGATGGAATTATTATTACTACTTTAGTGAAGGATTTGGATGGTAGGGAATATGCTGATTGTTCTATAGAATACAATTATCCATAAAAATATAATTTGGAAATATTTAAGGAAAATGTAAAATTAATGAAATCACCCGTTGTCAGAATATAAAATAAATGATTCTATCATGACATTTGACTCAAACAATTGATGTAATATATTGGGCTCGTGAACCTTGAAAATGAATTTCAAAAACATTGCTTCCAAATCATGGGATATAACTGTTAAGGAATTACTCAACTAATTTTATTCCAATGAAATATTCTAGATAAAAAGGATACTACATGGGATGCAATTTCATAATAAAAATGGTTTCCATGTAATGCCCCTAACCATATATTCAAAGAATTTGTGGTAATATAATTAAATTTCCGCTAAACCCAATCAATCACATCATGATAAATCTAATATTCCTATAGTATTGGTAACAATTATACATACTTCAATCAAACAAAAAAATGGAATCCATAAATTAAATAATTTATCTTTTTTTGAGTACAATTTTCATTCCTCTAGAATAAAACTGCATATAAATCATTATAAACATCTACCCATCCTTTGGGAAAATAAAATAAGAAACTGTTATTCTTAGATTCTCAATTAGGTTTTGCATTCAGTGGAAATAAAAAAGCATGAATAATACAGGAGGAATAAATTATGACTAAACAAACCCATATAAAAAATTAAATGATCGACTTACTTATCCATGAATGTCATGAAAAAAATATTTAATATCATCTACATGGATAAATAATTTAATCATGATAGAATTCATAAATAAAAACATATATAAAATAATTTTGAGGCCATAAGACAACACATCTATAATTTTATGGCCTCTTACCAAGACATCTTACAAATATTGTCATGGGCTCATCAAAATACCCAATCTAGTTGGGCTCATGATACCTACTAATGAATCATTGGTCTATATTATCCTAGTCCCTACAAATCAATTACTAATTTTAATCCATACATCATATAAAATGGGTGAAACAAAATCAACAGTAAAATTAGTATTGAATGATTATAATATGATATGATCATAAATTAACTAATTAATAAAAATAATCACTAGCCATCCAGAGTAATAACATCCTAAGTGAAAATTATAATAAACCTTATCAATACATAATTAGCATGGTATCACTCAAATATTTTTCTAATTGATAAAAACTGATGTTATTGTTGTCTTTTATGATGAATAAAAATATAATCAAAATGTTTCATTATAATCATTTAGGAGGAAAATATCATTTTTCTTTTGGAAAAAAACATTAAAAAAATAAAATTATTATAATATTAGGAAATAAATGATCATAAAAAATAACCAGTTATGGTTTTAATGTATTGATAGAGGTAAATAGTGGTCATGATGTTGGGAAATTTTTTACACTATGTACAAGTTAACAAATAATTCTTTTAATAATGTTGTTAAAATGAAAAAAATCTACTAATCCAAAAAATGAAAGGAATATACAATTAAATTTATTTTGAAAAAGAAACTAATTAGTAACTATTTCGTTAAAATTTATTTTGGATAATTTAAAAATATTTTTTTTTTCAAATAATGGATATAAATAAAATATGTATTTTGAAAAAGGTGAAATAGATTCATCTTTTCTGATAAAAAAATACATAAATATCATTAATTACAATGGAGATGAAAAAATAATATTAATTTAAATGTTATTTAATAAAAATTGGTTAATAAAATATAGAGGTTTCATTAAATATATATCAAATTAATATATTAATTTAGAATTAAACATAATTAATCATGAATAAAAACGATATTGTGAAATACACTCTTACTAATTTTGAAGCCATGGAATTAGAATAACCAAGAATGAAATAAAATATCTCAAAACATTTAATATAGTCAAAATAACTATATTCATGGTATAAAATATCAAAGGGGAAGTATATATATCACAAAGAAGAAATAATTAGTGAATATAGGATAATTATTAGAGTAAAAAACAGGATAAGATAATCCCTTTTTAGGGTTCCAATTTATGTTGCACATGTCTGACCCTCATATATCATAATATATATTTATTATAAATATAATATATAATTATTTCATATATATATATTACAATAAATGACTTATTTATATCTTTTATCCATATTTTATATAAAATTCATTATTAAAATTATTATTTCACATGATAAATGTTTTGATTTTTCATGATTGTTATTATTATGTTGTCTCAATAATTTTTCATTGATCATGGTCCCATAATATCTATAATGTTAAAAATGATATTAATTTCATATATATTAATTATAGACATATTTATAATTCTCCATAAATAAGAATGATATAGAAAATAGTTATATTTTTCATTGAGATAGTAGGCCTTTGGTATATATGAACATTGATTCAATTTTTCAACGGATGGAAAAAATGTAAATAATATTTTCACATTATAGAGTCTTTATTATATCATACATATAATATATATATTAACTTTTTCATCATTAATATCCATGTGAATTAAAAATAAAATAATTTCCACATCATATCATGGAGGTGGTCGTCCTCATATACACATGAGTCATGTTAATATATTTGATAGGATTATAAGGAAAATATTAATATGTTATATTATAATTATAAAATTATTTTAATGTCTTAAATATCATATATAAACATTAAAACATCATTATATCCATCTATTAGGGTTGATGATGGAAAATGAATTACATAATCTCACATGGCGGTAGTCCACTGTAAAAATGATTGAGGTTTTCCTTTCCCATTATATTGAATATTAAGTTAATTTAATTGACTAGTATAATATTATAATATTTTTTTATATGTGATCTAATTTTATAATTATGTGATATTATTTTGATAATATATTATTTATGTTAAATTATAAATATAAAAAAATATCTATTTAGATTTATTCTTCTTTTTTCTATAACCTCCATAGGGAAAAACTGAATGCCTTCTTAAGATGGTATACTAATAAAAAGGCCTATAAAATGTGGGGATAAATTTTTTTTAATGATTTCGATGTGGATATTCAGAACCAACTTTCTCATTATGAAGGTCTATGAGAAGATATTTTTTTCCTTTCACTAGATGGGGAGATGATACACATGAAATATTTTAAAATAATGTTTTATATCAGCATTTTTCCTATAAAAAATGGCTCTAAAAAAATTGTTTAAATATGCAAATAATTTTGTCAAAATATGTCTCAAAAATAGAGAATTGGCATTTTTCAATGTCATTTTGACCCTTATCAATTTTAACGCCTTATAAATAGTTTATAACCTTATCAATTGTAATAAATTTAAATGTTTTACTTTTTATTGTGACAAAAAATTATGTTGAACTTTTTATCAAATATTAATTAATAAAATTTTGAAAATGGAATAATTATTTACAATTTCAATTTAATGATGTGAATGAATTAAAATAAAATTATACCCCCACAGTGGCTATTTAAATGAGGTTTTTCATATTAAAATTTATCATCAGTATAACTATTATTATATAAAAACTAAAAAATAAATAAATTTTAATTATATAAATTGCTAAAATTATAATAAAATACAACAAATTTTACATTGAAAATAATTTAAAAATGAGATAATGAAAATTCATTAATCTAAACTTTATTCGATAATTTTTTAAGTATTTTTCTATTAATTGAAATTGAAATGATATATTAAAATTAAATAAAAAATAACTCATAATTAATTATAACATGATGGTTTAAATAATTAGCATCCATTTCAGACATTATTCATTAAATTTTTTAATATAAATTATAAACATACTCTCATAAAACATTATGAAATCTCCTATTAAAGGAATAAATTTTTTATTCATAAAATTGGATTTATTTTTTTACATACCTAGAAAAAAAATCGATGAATTAAAATTCATTTAATTGAATATATTATATATAAATTATATTCAAAATAATTCAAAAATATTTTTTGTGTAATATTTTTATTATAAAAACTGAATGTGTGAACAGAAAAATACATATATAAATATTCTCCTATCTGAAATTGATATAAAATTCTTATTTCTAAAAATTTCATAAACAATGAATTTATTTTTTAAATTTATCATCAATATACATTTAATATTCTAGTTATCCCTATTAATAACCACAAATATAATGTCTATGTTATAATTTGTATGTTTAAATAAAATTTCGAATATTGTTGTTATTATAAACTCATGTTTTTATGTCTCACAAGGTATCATAGTTAATAAATTTTTGTGAAAAATAAATCATAAAATATGAGGGTATTAAAAATATATTAACCCATGAAATTTCATCATTATGATACAATCAAATGAGGATACTTATTCATTATCACATTCTATAGTTCCCACATAGCATCCATATTTTTTTGGTTCTACCAAAAAATATTAACTAAGTAATTTGTATTGTTTCATAGCACATTGTAACTATAAATATTAATTTCAATTGATTTTGATTCATAATAATGACCATGGTATAGTGATATGACCTCTGTGTTATGAAAATATGATGTATTTGGTATGTAATTACTTCATGGAGATACATGGGACACATCCCAAACATGATAGATGAATTTTGGAAGTAAAATTAAATAAAAAACCATCAACAATAAACTAATAATATCAATGATTACATTATTACATTGGCATTAGATTCCATTCCTTCCAAATCTCATATCCATTTTTTATAGTGAATTTTATTGAAATGAATTCTCAACAACTTCAGTGGCTATACTATGTTGAAGATTATCAGTATAAATTTTATATTCATTATGACCAATAATGAAATGGTGTTGATTGGATATTAATTTCTCTACCATTTACAAAAATATCAGGTGTCCCAAATACCTTATTTCTCAGAATACCTCACATCATGTTGGAGTTCAATAATTCATTCCATAGAAGGATTCTAAAAAAACCAACTGAATGATCTTATGAAATCGATGTTATATTAAAACTTAATTAGAGGAAGGTGTTGATAAAACCCTATATTAAATTCCATAAAATAATATATTATAATAACCGGATGGTTTTAAATTATTATACAGTATTGAATGCATGTATCAGGATAATATTATGAACATATAATAAACACCTTATCCATAGTATAATGAATACTTCCCCAAGTAGTCAAGTAAACCCTCAGATACCAATTAGATAAAATTCAACCTTAAAATATATTTTGGAAACCTAATAATTATAGAGTCGATCTCTATTGGAAATGATGTGTTTTGAATTCATATAGAGATTGACTAAAACCAAAGTAGCAGTACGACCATAGTTATTTTTGTGAATCTAATGATTTTTTTTAATTCCTTCCAACATCCATTTTTTATTGGGTAATGGTTATAAAGAACCATATGAATTATACCTCATACATGATGTTGAAGAATGTCCCCATTTCGGAGTACTGTATTACTAAGAGGGGGATGGGTGAATCAGTTAAACTCTTTTTTGGGTGTCTCTTTTCAATTGAACCAACCTTCACCTCCTGTTAGATATTTCAGTTCCCTGCTGAAAACAAACTCAACACTCATCCAACAGAACACAAATATTTAGAAGGATCATTATTCAATAAGAACTACTAAATCCTTCACATGCTTTGTAAATGGGCCAATACCATAAAATCTAGTAAGAAAATATTCCTTGGATTAAAATAAGTCGGATATACCCTTACACATGTGTAGAACTATGAAACAATACAACTAGATCATGTGAACCGTCATAACACAATAATGTAATAAATTTGTTTTGTAACATCTTATGTTACATATTCTTCTATTAAAGTCAAATAATGTATTAAATTTTAAAAAAATATTCTTTTCCATACCCATAAAAATGTTAAGAACCTCTTGGAATACATAAAACAATAAGTCTAATTAGGGTGAGTACATTGCTCCCAGTCCGATTATATTCATTATGTTCATTCAATTGAATACAATAGAATACAATTGGAAAAACTCTAATAATTTCACAAAATATTCAGGACAATTATAATTAGAACCATATCAATAATGGTATGTAATAGTCAATACAAATAGAATCATCACCACATAAAATCATATATGAAATAGTCAAGACAAATAGAAACGGCACCACGTCAAATCCTCTTATACTCTCCCCAAAATCCATAGCTTCTCTCTACTCTCAAGTGAATAGTTATCGTTGTCATAAAGTACCAAGTCCCTCCTCCTTTTATATGTTACAATTGGAAAGAATCGAAATGTTTCCCCGCCCATTTATATTTTGTAAATTTGAATTTCCCCCTAAAATTAGGGGATACATTTTGACTTCTTCATAGTTTCATGATGCTTCTCTAATCATCTCGAAAGTTCATCTCAATATTCAGTTGTTTCATTTATATCTCCATACCCATCTGTTATTCATGAAACCCAAAAAAATATTCCTTTATAAAACCATAAATGTTGTCACAGTTGTTAGTATGATTGTTTTAGGATATGATGGTATTTAATCAGCGCCGTCTCATTTCTTTCACATTCACCAGTGAGTCTGATGTGAATCAATGACATTACCCTCTGGTCATGACATGCATTATATCTTTACTCTCTCTTTCCATTGGCTTGAATCTTTACTCATTTACATCGTCATGATTATTTCCATTAGCATGACTATTACCATCGGCACTACTATTCCATATCGGCACCACTCTTTCCACTTCCATCGGCATGACTATTCAATCAGACAGACTCTGAGTTGGATAAAAAGAAATACATTACTATGTTGGAATAATAACCATCATCACTTCAGTCATCGACATCACTATTCCATTAGAAAAAAAAATTCATTGGAATGACTATTCAATCAACACAACTCTGAGTCTCATGAAAAACAAAGTAATTACTATGTCTTCTTGACAAACATCATCTATACTTTCATCGGTATGACTATTCCATCAACACGACTATTCCATCCGCATGAATATTCTATTGGCATGAATCTGAGTCTGATGAAATAAAAAGTCAATGCAATGTCAGAATGACATTGATCATATATTCATTCATAGGAATGTCTATTCCATTATCAAAAATATTCCATCAGAAAGACTATTCCATCGGTATGGCTCTTAGTCTAATGCAAAACAAATTCCTTACAATGTCGGCATGACAGTCATCATATAATTTTTCATAGTCATGGTTATTCTATCAGTATTACTATTCAAATTGTTTCACCATTCATAGTTTTTCAATATTCAACTCCATCTAACGATTTTTAATAGTCACCACAAGTCACAGCTTTATAATTTTCACCATCATTCACATCTTTACAATAGTCACCACCATTCACATTTTTTAGTAATCACCACCATTCGAAACATTGTAATATTTACCACCATTCACATCTTTATAATAGTCACAGACATTTAAAACTTTGTAATAGTTACCATGATTCAAAAAATTCTAATATTAACCACCAATAACAGCTTTACAATAGTCACCACCAGTCACAACATTATAACAGTCACCACCATTCACAGCATTGACTTGCCCCTTTCTTCCACTGATTATTCAACATTTTGTTCTACCACTTTACTTATGTTTTATGATACTCACAAAATAGAAAATAATTTCCACGTTTAGTATTGTAACTTATAGTAATGTTCTATTAAATCTAGTTTCATGGTTTCTTTCTCTTCTTTAGGACAGACATTATGAAAATAGGGGTTTGATTATTTTCATACCAAAATTCCCAAAAAATTGTTCCAAAAAAGTGATGTGATTTCTTTTCCTCAAACCCAATCTTGAAAAAACAAGGCAACTCTTGGAACATTCATCACCTTTGTCATAATCTTGTTCCCAAAAATATGCCCCTTTGGATTATGTTGTCAACCAAGTTTCATAAATCATTGAACTTTGTAACCTCAAGCAAAAAATTGAATTTCAACAATTCTAACCCTACATGAGATAACTCATTGTAGGAAACAAGAATCATTAATAGAAAAATAATGCTTTCCAAAATGTTGAGCATTACCACATTATTGTATTTCATTATTTTTCCTAGAAAACAATTCAATTTATTTTCCTACAACCATTCATACAAATAATTATAATAGTTCACAAAAAACAAAGCTGATTTCACATCATACCCACAAAACACTCGCTTTTGAAATAGATTTATGAAAAAAATTAATTCTCCCCTTGAAAAAACATTCCAATGGAAATATGAGAGATGGGACATATACACATACCTCATAATTTTAGAGAAAGTGTTTAGAAACCCATGTTCAACCTCATTTTTTGAGAATGATTCCTTCGATAAAGGTTTTTCTAAAAATATCATCCACTTGTTACGATGCTGGAACATTCTCTAGATTCAATTTATTCTCCTACACATGCTCTTTCAATAAGTGATATTTGATATCGACATTATTTGAACGAGAATATTGCTCTATATTTATGGTGATATTGACTGTACATTTTTTGTCACAACCCATGATAAGGGTAAAATCACATCTATATGTAAGTCATCTAATGGTGCTTTCATCCACATATGTTGAGTAGTGTCTTGAGTAGAAGGAATATACTCAACATCATTCATACTGAGAGTTACTTTCTTTTTGTTTCATAGAATTCTATCTAGCACAATTCATTACCAAAAAGTATACTCCATAAAATGTATATCTTCTATCATCAATATTTCATTCCCAATCTGCATCAGAATAGCCAAATAAATCAATAATATCTATGTTGCAATATCTTATTATATATTTTGTTGTGACTATGTTGTATATGAGAATTTTTTTTCCTGCAATAAGATTTGATTATCTTGGAGGACTCTAGAATCTTCAACATTAGGTAATTATATAAACACTGTCAGGTCATGGGGAAATCAAATAAAATTGACTTCCAATTATTTTTTGATAATCTATTTGATCATATTCCTTTCAATTTCCATCATTACTGTAAATTATTCCTAGTGATATGGGTTGGGAAATAGGTTTTTAATATTCCATTCCAAACCTTGTGAAAACTAATATTCATACTTTTCTTGGGAGATAAAAATGTATGCATTGTTTGATGGATTTGTAACCCTAGAAATTATATCATTTCTCCTTGTGTTGACATTTAAAAATCATTCTTCATTTCATCAAAAAATATTTCACAACTGACATCATAATTTATAAAAAAGTTAATAACAATAAAATAAACAATTACAGTAATAGAATACTATTTAATTTAAAAGATTTAATGGATTTAATCCAATATTAATTTGTTAAAATTCAGCATTCATAAGAATGTATCCAATTTGGAATACCATGACCGTAGAACATGTTTTATTCAATACAACTTCTTTTTAATTCTACAAACATAACCGTAATATTTTTAAATAACAAAACCAAAATTATTTTCATCATAAACCTCTTCTTCAACATCCAAATTTAGGAATCTATATTTTACATCCATTTGAGAGATGTTGTAGCCTCATAGTGGGACAATAAAAAGAAATATTATGATTGTTTCAAGTCATTCCAAAGTAAAAAATGATTCATCAAAATCAATAACCTCAATCTGTGAGTACCCTTTTCCCACCAATAATTCTTTGTTTCTTATAGCCACACGTTCTTCATTCATCTTCTTCCAGAAAACCCATTTTTTTAAAATTATGTTTTTTAATTCAGGCTTGGGTATGAGTTCCCATGTATAATTATTTTTGGTCAATTCCAATTATTAATTCATGGATTGAACCCATTCCAGTTGCTCACAAGATTCATTCTTATCATTCAGTTCCACTTTTGAATACAATAAAGTATGTATGATGCAATTGGTTGACCTTATTTTCTGAAACATCTGATGTTGATTATAATTCCCTGACCCCCGAAGCCGAGAGTCGGTGCATTATTACATAGCATTGGCATGATCACAAAAGATCAAGTCTCGAAAGACCGATTAGTTTATTAACCTTGGAAATTCTAGATACATTCATAAGATTTACATTACATCATAAAATGGAAAACTAAAACAACATTGTTTCCATAGACAAAAATGATATCCGACAGACTATCCTTTCATGTCAGTTATAATATACATCATCACATCCTTGAAAAAATAAAACATTGAAAGGGGTGAGATCAGATGCCCAGGAAGGATAACAATAATGCGGAAACATTCATAAATAATCATAAAAATTTAAGGCAATGTATAAGAATAAAACAAAAGCCCTTTAACATGAACTTAATCATAATATGGAAATGATAAAATCAAATAATTCCATTTAATTATTCACATGAATATTCTTCTAGTCGAATAATCACATGGAATATCAATATCCACTTTCATAATGATGGAATGCATAAATTACGGCTTTCATAACCACATAGTCAAGGCATTGTGCCAAGACTACAAATACGATTTTGTCAAGTCCTTGTTTGAAGACACTTGATTGTCTCATGAGACCTATCGATGAATCGAGAAGCTATAGGAGTCTCCACCTCTCACATACTAATTTCAATACATTCCTCATTTGAAAATGTTTTAAACATAACATTAACATTCGTATTAAAACTAGAATATGAAATGTGAATACTTTATCCATAAACCATGAATGGTATAAAAATAACACATCCATAGTCAAACATATAACAAAAACCTTCAATAAAAAATGAATGATAGTTATCATAGTAAATCAACTTCAAACAAGTTGAAAATCTATCAAAGGATTTTGAAATTGATGAAATGAAACTATTTGAATGAAATGACTTTTTCTATTTTGAAATAATTTAAATGAAAACATTTATTTTTTAAAAATTCTTATAAGATTATAAGGGAAGAGTTGACGATGTTATAACGACAGAAAATAGCCGCACCTGTATTATAACTTAAAAAAAGACATTTTACATTAATTTTTTCTAAAAGGTTATAAAGGACCTTGTTTGGAAAGTGATGGAAATATTACATTATAAAAATATTATAAAATTAAAAAAATGGTATAAATGACTTTTACCCATAGTCTACAATAATGTAAGAATGTTTTGAAAGAAGTTTTTAAGAAACATGGATGTGGATGATAAAGAGGTCACAGTAGATATATATATAAATACAACATTGGATAATAAAGAGATTGTAAAATAAACACTTACCTTGTAGTTTTCCTTGGTCGAGGGTAGGTTAACCTTATTTATAATAGTGAAATAATTATTATTAAATTATATGTGAATCATATACATTAATATAATATCATAAAATATTTTTTATCATTGTTTTTTTAATAATATCTTAGTATTATCGTTGTTTTAGGTGTTAACAGATTTTGTTTCCTTTATATTAACTATTATGTGAGTCATATTTGTCATGGATGGGATGTAACTTACACATATCCAAAATGATATCAAATATTTAAACATTATTTTTAATCATCTAGTGAAAATTAGTCTTGAATTGATACGATGGGGAATGAATCTCATCGCGTTCGTGGAGACGATAATCCGTACGTATGCCTGAGTGAAAATATAATTAGATTGATTTTAAAATAATATATAATTGAATGGTATATCATATATAAAGAATCATTATCATGTTATATTTTTTATTTATATGAATTACACATCATTATTATACCCATCCAAATAATAATGTATTGAATAACAGTGATACCACGACGTGGAGATGGTAAGTCGTGTGTACGAACATATGGTGGCATGTCATTCAAAGGACGGATAAAATAATGAATTTTGTTGTATCATATTTATAATTTCATAATATTATATACATGATAATGGAGTTATTATTTTATAATTGTAACAACAAAGAAAGAGGATGTTCAAGGAGAAATGAATTTGAAAGAGGTGATGAAATATTTACCTCTTCTTCGGGTTCTTTCTATTGATTTTGAACAAAAGGGCTCATTAGGATGAATTTATGACTAAAATAAGGCAACTAGGATGAATATAGGATAGTTGAGAGTGTATTTGGGTAGGGGTTTGCATACCAAATGACTTTGACGGTGTGAATTTGAGGGAAGGGGGAGTTCCCTTTTATGAGAGTGGTGAGGGGAACCTTAGGAAAATCTAGAAATATTATTTTATAATAAAATAATTTTCGATTTTTAACAGATCCAAAATTAATTATTTAATGTATATGTTGGGGATGGGTCAAAAAACACTCAAACAATAGGTTTTATACAGTTTTGGGTCACTATATTAACTTTATCTTTTAGATTTAACTCTTAGTTATATAGTTTGACATTTACCATGTTTCATTGTATTTTTTTATTATATGGTTAATAAAAATACTATATACATCCAATAGAACCACTAGTGGTTCATTAATGATATAAATATCATTATATAATTCTTATTACAGATCCATAGATTTTTATGAATAGAATATCAATTAATAATATAATATTTGTTTTAAAAAACTATTTTATGTCAAATTTGACACTATTTGGTATTTTATTTTTAATAAATTCATACCCACATTAATACTTCGAGAAAAATTAATCTAACCAACCCTAACACTAAATATTAACCAATATTATTTTTTTAATTGATATAAACTCTCAAATTTCATTTATTTTGATATTTCTAATATCAATTATTTTAATATTCCATTAATTAGGTAATTACCACATCATCATTGTTCTATAAATAAATTAAATTATTTAATGTCTAAAAAATATAAATAAAATATTATTATTTAGGAAATCATTATAAATTTCTAATGAATATTTATTGTTGAATTTATATTATGTGTAGCCCTATATTAAAAATGGTTTAGTTATTAAACATTAAATTTAACACTTTTAACTCTTCTTTGAATTAAATAATAATAAATGTCCTAATGTAATCCAAGTGAACCCAAAGGATAAAATTTTATTCCTAAGGTTGTTTTTGGTGGAATTACAGTTCTCCAATAGAATTAAGACATGTGTTGGGGTAATAATAATATCCTTTTTACCCTTAATTAACCTATTTAATTTTAACCGTTATAAATAAATGTAAAAATCTAATATTCACCAAAAAAATATATCCATCTTATTGAACGAAATTTTACTTACTGATATCATATATTTCTCTTGTGTTTATGAAATTCAACTCACAGAAGCGGTAAAATTATGTTTTATATAAATTTGCAAATACTCCTAGGATGTGGGTAAAAGATGGTAAAAAGTTCAATAAAATTTTTATATATCTAAAATTATTATAAACAGAGTCCAATGAATTACATTTAACATAAATAGGTATTATATATCTATTTTGACCTAAAATAAATTTAAATAAAATAAATTATTATTTAATTAAAAATTCGGTTTTAAACTATATAATTGTTTTCACTAATCATAAAAAATTGAATGTTTTCATAAAAATACCAAAAAATAACCCTAAGCCAATTTTGATATTAAAAATCCATAAATTAGGTACATTTTAAATGATAAAATTTAAAAAAATCAAAAAAGTGTGTATTATTATTCATAACGGATAGTTTGATTGGTTGTAGTGTGTTAGAACTCGATGTTGCATACAACGCATGTTATTGTATTACTCAAATAGAATCATATTGAGGAAGCTTGGGGTGTTACATTATTTCCTCCTTCAAATAATTTTCTACTTGAAATATATAGAGTATTACTGCGTGAAAAGACTCGGGTGGATCTTCATCATAAATTCATTGGGTTACCATGTTGCCTCTTCCATCATATGGTTTCTCCATAGAACTTTTACCAGACGAGTCATCCTGTTTCTCATCACTTGTTCTCTTGTATCAAGAATCTTGACCGGTTCTTTGCAATAAGACATATCAGGTTCCAGTTCTAATTCCTCAGAGGTGAGTACATTCATTAGGTTACACATCTATTTTCTCAACAATGATATGTGAAACACATTGTTAACTATGGAGAGACTTGGTGGAATTTCAAAATGGTAAGCTACAGCCCCAATTAGTTCTAGAATTTCGAAAGGTCTGATGTATATGGGACTCAATTTACACTTCTTACATAATTTATAACACCTTTCCATGGTGATACCATCATGAAAACAAGATCTTCTACCTGAAATTATAAATCCTTTATTCAGTTATCAACATAGCTCTTCTATCTACTTTGAGATTCCTTGATGTGGTTTTTGATTACCTTTTCATTTTCCATCATTTCCTCCACTAGTTCTGGGCCTATGAGTTTTGTTTCACCAACATCATCCCAATAGGTTTGTGTGCAACATCTCTTTCAATATAATTCTTTTTATAGTTCCATATGAATACTTGAATGGAAACTACAATTATAGGAAAATTCTAACAGAGGTAAATATTTATCCTAGATACCTTGAAAGTCATGTGAGAATGATCTCAATATGTTTTCTACGGTTTTAGTAGTCCATTCTGATTGTCCAGCAGTTTGGGGGTTGTAGGCAGTGCTCAAACGATGTTTAGTATCCAAGGATTTCTGAGGACTTTTCTAGAATCCTGATGTAATACTGGGATCACGATCGGAAATAATCGATAGTTGTTCTCCATGAAGTCTTACAACGTCATTAATATATAGTCTTGCTAAACGATCAAGTTTTAAATCTTCTCTTATTGCAAGAAAATGTGATGACTGGGTAAGATGATCAACAAGGACCCATATTGCATTGTTACGTCATGGAGTCTATGGTAGTCCCATGACAATGTCCATCATAATATTATCCCATTTACACTCAGGTATAGGAAGAGGTTTCATGACTCCTCTAGGGTGTTGCCTTCCAGCTTTAACTTGCTTCCAAACCAAACATCTTGACAAAAAATTAGAAATATCCCTCTTTATATTGTCCCACCAAAAATGTTCCTTAAAATATCTACACCATTTTGTGCTCCCAGGGTTTATATAGAAATTGGAGCTATGACCATCATCCAACAATTCTCCTTTTAGATAAGGTATATCAGGAACACAATATATCTTCCCAAATTTCAAAATTCCATCTCCATACACGAACTCTCTCAATCTCCCATCATTCATAGGTTTAATCATTTATTGAATCTCTTCATCACCACTATGAGAACTCTTTATCCTTTATACTAAAGATGGAATTGAAACCATTTGAAAAATAGTTGATATTTCAACTTCCATGGTTATTCTGATATCCATCTTTACTAGATCCATGTATATATGACCCTTTTCAACTCTCATATTCTTAAAACTCCATTCTGCTTTCTACTAATGGTATTTTCCACCTTATTTTCCTTCCCTAGGTGTTAGAGTATAATGAAATCATAATACGTGAGTAGTTCAAGCAATCTTCTTTTCCTCATGTTCAGTTCTTTTTGTGATAAAAGATACATTAAACTCTTGTGATAGTTGTATATATCGCTTTTTTCACCATATAGATAGTTTCTCTAAATCTTCAAAGAAAAGATTATAGCTGATAACTCAAGATCATGAGTAGGATAGTTTTGCTAATGAATTTCTATCTGTTGTGATACATACAAAATAATCATATCATTCTATATAAGAACACAAACAAGTCCTTTCTTTAAATCATCAATATAAATAACAAACCCATCATTCCCCCATTATAGATTCAATATAGGATCATTGAATAATCTTCTCTTCAGTTCTTAAAACATTTTTGACAATCTTTGGTCCAAACAAATTTAACCCCTTTTCATGTGTTCTTGTTAATGGGTTTTCCAACTAGGAAATATTCTGGACGAAATGTCATTAATAAAATACTAAACCAATAAAACAATGCACCTGAGTTATAAAAGTCGTTTCTCGCCATTCTTGGATTGTTATTCTCTTAAAATGATCAATAGATATTTCATCCATTGAGACAATATGGCCAAGAAAAGAAATCTCCGGATTCCAGAATTCACACTTTCTATACTTCGCATATAATTCATGTCTTCTGAGAGTCTTTAGAATAATGTGCAAGTGATTTTCATGATCTTTGTACGATTCGGAGTATACGAAAATATCATCAAAAAATAACTTCACAATGTCAACAAGATATTCCATGAAAACTCTATTCATTAGATCCCTGATGTCAGAGGGTGAACTAGTCAATCAAAAAGGAATTACTGTGAACTCATAATGCTCATACCTGGTTTGAAATGCTATTTTTGGAATGTCTTCCTTCTTTAAGCACAACTGATGATATCCAGATCCAAGGTCTATCTATGAAAATTAATGAGCTCCATGCAGTTGGTCAAAGAAATCATCAATTAGAGGAAGGGGATATTTTTTTTTTATTGTTATAGAATTGATCTCCTTGTAGTCAATGCACAACCTAATTGATCCATCATTCTTCATAACAAAATGGGCAGCAGCTCCCCGTGGAGAAAAACTAGGGATAATAAATCCTTTATTACTGAATTACTCTTGTTCTTTCCTTTTTTCCACTAATTCCATAGAGGTTATTCTACAAGGGGACTTCGATATTGTCCTTGATCCATGAATAAAATCAATGGAAAACAAAATTTATAATTCCAGAGGATGTCTAGGTAAATCTTCTCAAAACACATCAACATATTCATCTACAATAGGAACATCCACTTTTCGAACATTCGTTTCCTCTCCCATAATTATCAAATTCTCATCCTCCCCAATAATTGAATTTATTTGAGCTATTGGGGGTGGATATAGATAAGAATGAGGTGGTGACGTTTCTGTTATAATGAAAAGGTACTCCTTATCATCATTAAATATTGTAAACTTCTTCTTCTTACAATAAATTTTTGCATCATGGTCCAAAATCCAATCCATACCATGGATTATATCAAATTCAATCATGGTTATGAGGATGAGATCACCAGATAAAAGAATATATATGCCTTAACTAGGACTGATTCACAATACATTGTTACAATGATACTTCCCTTAGGAGTTTTGAATGAAAAGTCCCATGATAAATTATATTGGAAATAACTAATTTTCATGGAAAACTGGGATGATATGAAACAATGCGATGATCCAGAATCAAATAATGCACTGGATAAACATTAGGAGACCATTAAATTACCTACCACTACGTCCCTCGGAGCTTCAGCCTCAGCAGTAGTTATATCATAATCTTGTCCTTGATCTGATGTCCTTTTCTGAGGTAATATCCCCTGATTCTTAGGAAATTTATTTTCATAATTTCCCCCTCTCTCTCTGTATAATTGTATCATTCAGCATCGACAACCTTTTTCTTCCAAAATCTATCATGAGCTTGGTGGCCTTTTTCACCACACTTGTAACAGACTCTTATTCCTTTTAGGAAAGTACTAGGGTGTTTCTTCACACATTTACTTCAAGATGGATATTAAACTTTTCCATTTTCCCCATTTTACCATTTCCAAAGTGTTCAGCCGATCTCTTTATCACTTGCATTTCTTTATAGTTATAATACTTAGAGAATTAATTTATCTGTCTTTATAGCACAAGAAAAAATTTCTTCATATGAAAATTAGGATTGTGAGACTAATAATCGATGGAAAACCAATTTTAACCCATCAAAGAAATGATCAATCATACTTCTTGGGTTACATATATAATCTACAACATACCTCGCTAACCTTGTAAAGTAATCTTCATACTTTGTGCCATTCTCATCCTCTATTTGCCTTATACTCGTAAATTGTCTTTCCATATCTTCTAGATTGTCATGAGGAATGTATTTTTATCAGAAAATCTCATTAAACTCCCTCCATTCCATATTTGATACTTCATCATCTTTCACTGTTCTTTGAATGAATGACCACCATTGATCAGTATATCCAGTGAGGAAATATACTACCATAACAACCTTTTCAATTTCACTACTCTCCATGGCGTGGAATATTTTCCCTAAGAAATGTATCCATCTCTCAACTAATAATGTATTTTTACTCCTATTGAATGTTTTTGGTTGTTTCCTCATGAATTTAACTAACATTGATCCTCCACGCTATAGATCAGGGTTCTCCATATGGGTATGGTTATTATTCATAACCTGAGTGAACTATCCCGATATAGTGATAAGCTAATCAGCACGAGTTGTATCACCATATCCACTATCATTATCTTGAGAAGGATAGAAATCCCTACATGGAGTGTGTGAAATGATAAAGTTTCCATTCCTTCTACTAGGCTCCATTTCTAAACAATGGCATAAAATATATTAGTTTATGAATTGAAATACATAATTCCAAACTAGTAAAACACTTAACATAAATTAAATAGTTTATGGATATAATATATAATCATTAAAAAGTTTTCTTTATGGATGTATATACTCATAAACCCTTTATGATGGATTGTAAATAAAATGATAATTATCCTAATCATATCCTCTAGGATTATCGTAGCCATGAGTGCAGCACGACCCGTTTTCGTGCACCACTTCCCATTCGAGACAAGATCAAAGTAGTGTTTTCGGGTTTTCCGCCTAGGGACATCTGTCCTATAGCCACCACTACCTGCTCATATCCAAACAAAGATGTATTGGTTGTAAAAGTCAAAAAATCTCTACAATACCCAAATTCTAGGAAGTTCTTCTATACTAATAGTCAAAGTCTATCTTAGGGCTATGTGATGTCATTAGTGTTTATCTAAATCTAGTTTTAAACGATTGTACTAAACTTCCTTTGATAACAATTATAACTCCCTAACACCAGAACACAGTGTCGGTGCATTATTACATAACATCAGCATGATCACTAAAGATCATGTATCGAAAGATAGATTAGATTAGTATCCTCGAAAGTACTAGATACATTTATAAGGTTTACATTACATCATAAAATAAAAAACTACAACAACTTTGATTCCATAGACAACAATGAGATCCCATAGACTATCCTTTCAGATTAGTCAAAATATACTTCTTCACTTCCCGGGAAAAATAAATCATAGAAAGGGGTGAGCTCAGATGCCCAGTAAGGATAACAATAAAGCAGAAACTATAATAAATAATCATAAACATTTAAGGAAATGAATCAGATTAAAACAAAAACCTTTTAATCCTGATCTTAAGAGTAATATGGAGAAGATAAAATCAAATAATTTCATTTACATATTCACATAGATATTTTTCTAGTCAAATAATCACCTGCAATATCAATAACCACTTTCAAAATGATGGAATGCATAATTCCAGAATATCATAACCACATTGTCAAGGGCTTGTACAAAGAATACAAATAAGATTTTTTCAAGGGCTTGTGACAAGACAATAGTTTGTCTCGTGAGACCTATAGATGCATCGGGAAGTTATAGTGGGCTCCACCCGTCACAAACTCTGTCCAATTCATTCATCATATGAAAAGGTTTAAACATAACATAAACATTCGTATTAAAACTAGAATAAGAAATGTCAATAATTTATTAATAAACCATGAATGGTATAAAAATAACACATCCACAGTCAAACATATCGAAAAACCATCAATACAATATGGAATATTTGTATCATAATAAATTAACTTAAAACATGATCAAAATCTATCAAAGGATATTGACATAGCTGAAATGAATCTATTTGAAAGAAATAACTCTTTCTCTTTTGAATCCATTAAAAAGAAAACATTGATTTTGGAAATATTCTTATAAGCTTTTAAGGGACGTTTTGACATTGTTATTATGGTGGAAAATAGTTGTACCCACCATATAAGTTAAAAAAGACATTCTTACTTTAATTTTGTCAAAATTGTTATAAAGGACCTTGTTTGTAAAAGGATGAATAGATTCCTTGTTAAACATATAATAAAAGTCAAACAATGGTATAAATGACTTTAACCCATAGTCTATAAAATATTAAGACTTTTTTGAAATATGTTTTTATGAAACATGGATGTGGATTATAAAGAGGTCCGAGTAGATACTTAAATAAAAAAGCCTCGGATAATAAAGAGGTTGTGAAATTAAACCTTACCTTGTACTTTTCCTTGTTCGAGGTTAGGTTAAACTCATGCATAATGTGAAATAATTGTTATTAAATTATACATTAATCATATACATTAATATGATATCACATAATATTTTTTAACATTGTTTTGTTGATAATATCTTAGTATTATCGTTGTTTTGTGTGTTAACAGATTTGTTTTCCCTTATATTCATTAGTAAGTGAGTCTTATTTGTTATTTATGGGGTGTGTATTATTAATATATAGAATTATATAGTCTTTAAAATTTTTTTAGTTATATAATGAAAATTAGTCTTGAATGGATAAGATTGGGAATGAATCTCATCGCGTTCGTGGAGACGGTAATCACTATGTATGCAAGAGCGAAAATATCATTGTTTTGATATTATAACAATATATAATTAGATGTTATATCATATATACAGAATAATTATCATCTTATATTTATTATTTACATGAATTACACATCATTATTATACCCATAAAAATAATAATGTATTGAATAACAATTACAACATGACGTGGAGATGGTAAGCCGTACGTGCGAACGTATGGTGACATGTCATTCAAAGGATGGATATAATTGGGACTTTGGTTGTACCATATTTATAATAACATCAATGTATATATAATATACATGATTTATTAATTTACAATGGACACAACAAAGAAAGAGGAAGTGAGAGAAAAAAGTAATTTGAAAAAGGAGATGACGTATTTACCTCTTCTTCGGGTTCTTTCTTTTGGGTTGATCAAAAGGGCACCTTAGGTTAGATTTATGATTAACAAAAAGCCTCTAGGAAGAATGGAGGGTAGTATAGAGGGTATTTGGGTAGGGATTTTCTGATCCAAATGGCTTTGAAGGCGTGAATTTCAGGGAAGGGTGAGTTCCTTTTTATAATAGGGGCGAGGGGCGCCTTAGGAAAATCTAGAAATAATATTTTATAATAAAATCATATTCCGTTTCTAATGGCACAAAAATGAATTATTTAAAGGATAAGGTGGGGATGGGTAGAAAATCCTCAACCAAAAGGTTTTAGACAGGTTTGGGTCTCTACAATATCATTATATTTTAGATTTAACGATCTTAGGAAAATAGTTTGACATTTAATATGTCTCTTTGTATTTTTATATTATATGGTTAATAAACATACTATACGCATTCAGATGAACCCCAAGTGGTTCATTAATGATACAAATATCATTATATAAGTCTTTTTCCCAAACCTTAGTTTTTTAAGAATAGAATATCAATTAATTATATAACATTTGTTTTAAAAAAAATATTTTTTGTCAATTTTGACACTATTTGGTATTTTATTTTTTCTATATTCATAAAAGAATTAATAATTCGATAAAAAAGCATATAAACAACCATAAAATTTAATAATAACCTAGAAAATTTTTATAATTCATAAAAAGTCTCAAATTAAATTTATTTGGATATTTATAATATCAATTATTTTAATATTTAATTAATTAGGTAATTACTGCATCATCATTATGTCATAAATAAATTAAAATATTTAACGTCTAAAAAATATAAATAAAATAATATTATGTAGGAAATATTTTTATATTTCTAATTAATATTTATAGATCAAATTTATCTTATGTGTATGCCTATATTAAATATGGTTTAGTTATATCAAATTGAATTTAACACTTTTAACTATTATTTGAATTAAATAATAATAAATGTCCTATTCTAATCCATGTGGATATAAAGTATCATATGTTATTCCTAATGATTTTTTGACTAATTAAACTTATCCAATAGAATTATTAGATGTGTTAGGGTAACAATAATATCATTTTTAACCTTGATTACCCTATTTACTTTTAACCGTGGTAAATAAAATAAAAAACATACTATTCACAAAAACATATTTTCATCTTATTGAACAACATTTTACTTATAGATATAAACCATGTCTCTCAGATTTTTGAAATTCAACTCACAGAAGCTGTAAAATTATGTTTTATGTAAATTTGAAAATGCTCTTATGAGGTGGGTAAAAGACGGTAAAAAGTACAATATAATTTTTATATATCTAAAATTATTATAAACTGACTAAAATGAATTAAATTGAAGTTATATAGGTATTATGTATCTATTTTTACCTAAAATAAATTTAAATAAAATAAACAATTGTTTCAATAAAAATTCAGTTTTAAACTATAACTCAGTGTTTTTCAATATTCATCAAAAATTGAATGTTTTTATAAAAATACCAAAAAATTCACCCTAAGAAAATATTGATATTGCGAATCCAAAAAAGAAGTACATTTTGAATGATAGAATTTGTAAAACGTCAAAAAGTGGGTATTACTATTCATAACTATTAGTTTTATTGGTTGTGTCTGTTAGAACTCGATGTTGCATAGAACACGCGCTATTGTATTATTCAAAGATAAGTGTACAATGGAAGCATGGGGTGTTCCATTGATCAAAAATTATATTATGGGATTCCAAATGTTTCTTCACCATTTGATAAGATTTTTTATTTCCTTCATAACATGAAATCTCTGAGCCTGATTATTCTTCGTGATAATGAATAAACTTGTCGTGTATCCATATCAGAATTGTTTTCTTCATCTTTCTCTACATTATTGTTTTCCCAAACATGATTCTCCTTCATATATAATCCAACAAATTTCACATAAAATGAATAAGAAATTCTTTTTGATTCATTCTTTTAGAATCTATAACCTCTTATTTTTAGAGAG
This sequence comes from Viscum album, assembly GCA_963277665.1. Lineage (NCBI taxonomy): Eukaryota > Viridiplantae > Streptophyta > Magnoliopsida > Santalales > Viscaceae > Viscum > Viscum album. Next base: position 438,875,819 of record OY728161.1, read on the forward strand.
TATCCTAGAAAGATTCCCTCCTCACCTGTCTACTCAAACATACCATAGTTTCCAACTCTCTTCTTTATAAAACAAGGACTCCCGAAAACTATAAAGTGATTCAAATATGTATTTTTTTCTGGAAAAAAATTCATAAGGATTCATACATTATATGGTCCTATAGAACCAATAGTTCATGAATATAAATAGAAGTAATCATGGCTTGCCTCCACAAGAAATGAGACTGACCATGCTCAAGTAACATGGTTCTTACCATTTCCCCCATGCTTCTTTTCTTTCGTTTAGCAACCCCATTTTGTTAGGGAGTGTATGGAGAGATAAAATCATGCCAAATTACATGCTTCTCTATATAGTTTTTAAACTCTTCACTTCTGTATTATCATCTATTATCAGTTCTCAACTTCTTGACATAATACTCAAATTATTTCTATGTTTTTCTTCTGAAACATTGATACATTTTCAATGCATCTGATTTGTGTTACATGTACAAAAAAAAGTAAATAGGGTAATATAATTAATGAATGAAATGATATACTAATATCCATTTGTTTATTGTTTTCTCATTGGGCCACATAAATCCAAATGGATCATCTATAGTGGTTGTTTTGTACAGATATCAACCTCTTTATGCATTGAATTTGTAATCATTCCTTTTTGACAGATAGTTCAACACTAATCACTACATCATGGAAAAATATTAATGTCTCAAACATTGCATCTTTTAGATAAAATTCCAATGATTATCTGATACTTATTTCAAATAATTTTATGCCATAATGGATTCTCTTCCACAATACTTATGTAACAAAAGTTTTGGGAGTAACCAACCTAAAACAGGTTTCCTTTCTTATGTTGACCTCTTATAACAATAATTCCATCTGATTCACTCTTTATAGAAAATCCATCTTTCATAAAGATAAATTTGTTACCATCATCACACAATGGTCAAACACTTACCAGATTGTGTTTCATCCCATCAACAATAAATTTTTTCTTATATTTCATCTTTTATTTTCCATTGATAGCTTACCAGATACTTTTTATTTTCAACGATTCATTATTGCCAAATTTCATTATTCGTTTTTTAAATATTTCACATCCTTTAACAATTCAATTTCTCCTATCATGTGAGATGAACACCCACTATCATGTATCCATGGTCATTCTCATTTCATGGATTTTAATTTAGTTTCAACAAATAGTTCTATTTCACTATTATATTCATTATTAAACTTCGGGATTTTAGAATTTAGAATATTTTGCTGAGTCGGTAACAAAACAAGATGTTATTTTTCACATTGTCCAGGTTGTTCACATCTTTCACAAATATCTACCAAGTATTGGAACCTATTTTCAATCTTCACATCATTTATTTATGATTTCATCATAAAAAGATTCTCAGTTTTCTTTCATTGAGGATATTGATTCCCCCTAAATATCATCCTTTCATAACCTATTTAATAATTGTAATGGTTTTGATTGAACCATAACAAACTTGTTGTGTGACCGAATCCACCACAATACAATCAATACCCATAGAAAGAGTATTTTACTCTGAAACTTACATACTAATAAAAATTGTGAATGTGTTTCTAATCTACCTTCTAATTTTTCTCTTAAAATTCATCAACCATTCTATTAACAATCTGATTGCTTATTTTCTATTTTGTATTATCACAATAAGGCATATTGGAAACATTTCTATATTCAAATTTTATCAAAATATTCCCAACCACGTTAGTCATGGCCACATGCATAACATCTCCAAATTACTCATTTCAAATAAAATTCTATTATTATTCTCACCCATTAAAGGTATATATATTTGAACCATAACATGTTTCTAATTATAAGAATATTCACTCACATCAGTGATAGATTAATAGATACATAGACTTTTCTTTTCAACATCAGAGTGTTTTTATTGGACAAATTCAAACTCTTCTTCTTTTACATTTAACATAATCTCTAAATTCTAATTATGATTATATTCATCATCGTGAAATTTATTCAAATCATCAATCTCTTTAATAATATTTATTTCTCCCAAGAAAAACATTATTGGTTTCTTGAGAATTAATATTCCTCTTTTTTTTTCTTTTCAAGCCTTCTGATTTATCTCAGAAATTCTTTCAATGATTCTTTTGGATGAATTTCAAGATGTGTTTCTTCTTATTCAGAACTATTGATTCTAAATTATTCATCATTCCCTATTTCAATGAAAGTATTTTAATTACGATACTCAATGGATTTTTTGGATTTATCATCAATCGCTTATTCTTCTTCATCTTTTGAAAATAAACATCATCTTTTTTATTTGAAGTATTTTTTTTCTTTCCCTTTGTCTCCCTTTATCTTCCACGATCTTCTTATCATTCTTTCTTTAATATCACTGTCATCTTCATTCTTTATTCAAGGAAAATTAATCGCAAAGTGACAAAAACTGCCACATTTAAAACATTTGATGGGGTGTTTCCCTTTGAATTTTAATATGCATCTTTTCACATTGTTAGAAAACAAAGATAAGATTTCATTAATATTTTTACATAACTCATTTTAAAAGAAATAATAACAGGCATAATCTTCAATAATAATCTTCTTTAACTTTTCTTTCTTCATTGATTTGAATGAAATTTCTTTATCAACTTTTTTTTTCATCATAGAACTCTCTCTTTTCATTTCATATGTTATAAGAGTTCTATGTAAATCATCAGTAAATAATACTTAAAAATCGCTATCTTCCAATTAGGACATTTTTGCATTGAATTTTTTAGGTAAGATTCTCAAGAAAAATTCAACTACTGTAGAGTCTTTCATCTTTTCACACTAACATCTTATAGTACTACCAATTTTATTCAACCTGGTAAAGAATTCACTGAAATATTCATGCTCACCCATCTTCAAATCTCCATAAATAAATGTTCAAATTTGTAACTTTTCCTTAATAATATTTTTATTTCATTCATATATATTTTTCAATTAATCCATTTTGCCTTTATCTATGGAAATAATTTCACTCTTATTTATTAAAAATTTGAATGTGATGATAATATAGTATTCTTGGACCTTCCATCATTCTTAAGAAACATATTGTCAATAGGTATATGTGGAGCACTATCGTCAATGGGTGGAAACCCAACTATTTCGGCTTCGAGAACATCATAACTGATATACCGAATATATGGAAACATTATATATTTCCATGTTTGATAGTTCATTAAATAAAAAACTGTAATACCTTTACTTTTCACACAATTCATTTTCTCCATTAGAAAATAATAACGAAGTGGAACTTCCACTAATACCAATTTAAAGTGACCATTTACTGTAATTTATCACCGAGAGGGGGAGGGGTTAATCAGTGATACACTTTTTCTTTTAGATTACTTTTCAATTGAAAAATAATTCTCCTCCTGTTTTAGATTTCAATTCCCTGCTGAAAAAAACTGAGCACACACCCAAAGGAACACAAAGATTTACAAGGTTAATTACTCAATAAGAATAACTACGTCCTTGTTATGGATTGGAAATGATCCAATAAAATATAATAAACTATGAAAACTATCATTTTATTAAAATTAGTAGGATATACCCTTACACTCATGTACACTCTGAAACAATACAACCAGTGCATCTGCACCATCATAGCACAATAGGGTAATACATTAGTTTTTTAGCGTCTCATGTTAATTTTTATTCATTTAAATTGACCAAATGTATTAAATTGTATAATAATTATTAATTTCCGTAACTTTAATAAATGTAACAACCTCTTAAACAATGTAAATCAATCATTCTAATTGCCCTGTGTACAATGATCCCAATCGGGTTCTTTTCAATATGACCGTTCAATTGAATAGAATAGAATCGAATCGACCCAACTCTAATACATTCAAACAATATTAATGAAAAATAGAATCGACACCAATTTAAAATAGATATTTTATAATCATTACAAATATAATCAGCACCACAATAAAACATGTATTTAATAGTCAAGGAAAATAGGAATGGCACCACTTCACAACCACATATCCTCTTGCTAAAACCCCGAGCATATATCTACAATGTTGTAAACAAAAATCATTGACTGAATGCATAATGTACCCCCTCCTTTTATATATGACAATTGGAATGAATCCAACTGTTTTTCTAGCCCACCCAAATTTTAAAAAATATTTATTTCCCCATAAAATATTGGATACATTTTGACTTCATCACTATTTCTCGAAGCTTCTCTAATCATCTCGAAGAAACCTCTCAAACATAGTATCTTTCATTTGTATCTATATATCCATTTTTTATTCTAGAAAACCAAAACAAATTCACTTTTATAAAACCATAAATGTGGGTACAATTGTAGAGTACGATTGTTTCCTAATAGGATGGTCTTTAATCAGCACCATCTCTTTGCTTTCACTTTCACCTGAACTTCTAATAAAAGAAAAATTCATTACCTTGTCGGCATGACAGGCATCATATATTCACATTCTCTTTTCATCATCACTAATCATTACTATTTTCTATCAGCATGGCCATTTCCTATTCTATCGGCAAGATCTATTCCATCGGCATGACTATTTTATCAACACGACTATTCCATCGGCATGTCTCTGAGTAAGATGAAAAACAAAGTCTAAACAATGTAATCATGGTAAGAATGATCTCTTCATTCATTTTCATGACTATTATATCGGAAAAAATATTCAATAAGCATGACTATTCCATTTTAATGACTCTGAGTCCAATGAAAAAAAATGTCATTACTATGTTGGCATGACAAGCATCATATCTTCTTTCGTCAGCATGACTATTCCATCGGTACGACTATTCCATCATCATGACTATTCCATCAGCATGACTATGAGTCTGATGAAAAACAAGGTCATTACCATGTAGGAATGACAAGAATAAAATCTTCTTTCATCATCATGACTATTCAATCAGCATGACTACTCGATCAGCACAAATCAGAGTGTGATGCAAAACAATGTCATTACCATGTCAGAATGGTATGCATCAAATATTTTTTCATTGGCATGATAATTCCATCAGAATGACTATTCCCATCATTATCACCATTCATAATTAATAAAAAATCACAACATTCATAGATTTTTAATTTCCACCAACATTCACAACTTGTTAATAGTCACCACCACACATATCATTACAATTGTAACTACAATTCCCAAATTTATAATAGTCACCACCATACACATCATTTTAATAGTAACCACTATTTACATCTTTACAATAGTCACCACCATTTACAACCTTTTAATAGTCACTACCATTCATTGATTTGTAATAGTCACCACCATTCACAACTTTACAATAAGCACCACCATTCAAAGCTTTGTAATAGTCACCACCATTCACATATTTAACTTACCCCATTCCTCCATCGAGCTTTAACCATATATTCTATCGCTTTACATATGATTTAATATATTCCAAAAATAGCAATACATCTTCACGTTTAGTATTGTAAAGTATCATAATATTCCATTAATTTTAGTTTGATTCTTTCCTTCTCATCCTGAGGAAAAACATTCTGAAAACAAGATTCTCATTATTTACATACTAAAAACCTAATGAATTGTTTAAAAAAATGAAGTGATTTATTTTCTTAGAAAGCAATCTTGAAAAAAAAGACATCTCTTGAAGCCTTCATCACATTTATCATTAGGAACTACCATGTTATATTTAGTTATTGTATATTATTTCACATATATTATATTATTTAGTATTTGTATGATTGGATGAATTTTTGGCCATTTATTAGGATAATTCCCCCACACATTAATTTTAAAACAATATAAATTAAGGGATTACACATTATTCATGAATTTAAGAGATTGATGACCATTTTCTCAACACTATAATAATAATCATTTTTATATGGGAATGTACCAATGTGCTTCTATCAACAAGAATCATATGTTTTGAAACCCACCATTATCTTCTTCCTAGTATCTATCATCATCCACATCCAGTTATTTAGTTCAAATCCATTATACATATAGAATTATTTCTCTATATTTAGATCTCAAGATAATATATTACCATATTATGAGTATATTTATAAGGATATTTCCATTTGATGTATTTTATTAATTCCCTAAAAAAGCTCAACATAAATATTGGGATTTAACATGTGGTCCATAATTTTCCATACAATTATTCAAATGTTATCATCATAAAATGAAATATTTCCACTTCCTTTGGACAAATAATCATGAATTTTTTTTATCCACAGTTTTTTTACATTTAAAATTTTTTTCCTTAAATATTTCATTATAATAATTAGATTCTATTTTCCATGTTTCCTCCTCGACCATACAATATGAAATCAATTACAACCATTATATTATATATAGTGAGTGACGATAAATTTCCAAGACAACCTCCTATGTTTCATTACAAGACATATAGAGAAATATGACCTCTATGTAACCTTCCCATATTTCTCCTATAAATGAATTTATTTCCCCATTAAATGATGAAGGATGGTAATGAAACGAGACATATTTCATTGTTTTTCTTCATTGTGTATCAATAGTATTCTTCATGCTAAAATGGATAATGGTAGTATCCTAACTCTATGGAGACAATATAGTTAAAATTTTATTATTTCTATATGATTTTCCATCTCTAACATTATTGGGATAACTGGTAGAGAAATACCTATGCTTAATATTCATATTTATTTATTTTTCATTCATTTAGTGAGGTTTAATTTTATATAATTTAAATTAACATATTATAAAATATCATTATGAATGATATTGTATAATTTCAATATATGTGAAAAAATAAATTTATCATTTATGTATGACTACTTTCAAAATCCTAAAAATTTTATATTTGGGAAGATTCTAATGTCATAAAAATAAATTAAACATAATAAAAATATTTTGTAATGAAAATTTTATCTAACACAAGAATAAAAACATGGAGTGTCCATCCAAGAGTGTATAATGGAATCCTTCCATGCACTAGGTGAAATTTGAGTCAAATCCTTATGTTTCATATTACGAGTTATTTACCTATGTTAAAATATAAAATATCAATGGCCACATGTTGTATATAGACATGAATATTTTTCTAGGAATGCCAAATTATATACAACTTACCAATCTTTAAGAATATATATTAAAGATATGCATACCATGAAATTTAGCAATAGGTTAATGTTCTAGGTACTATGTATACTTAAATATTATTCCAACGGTTTGTAAAAAAATATCATTCAAACTATATATAAATATCTTCATCCTCATATTAAAAATATGGTTTTTTATATAATTAATTATCACTATATACATTGAATCAAATTCTAAGGGTCATAATAGTTTAGTAGTCATATTAAGCTTGGTATGTACCTGATTTTCACATAACAATTCAACACATAAAATAAAAAATAATATCTTATTCTAGTCAATCAATATTTATTCTTTAATATACCTACATATATATCATAAATCACATATTGAAATCTAAGGCATTGAAAAAATAATTAAATAGCGATCTCATATTTTAAGAATTATTTTTTATAATGTGGAATCCAATAATAGAAGAAAAATATGGTATGAATAAATGATGAAAAATTAAATCATTATAAATAATCACATGATTTAGAAACTTATACATGGATATAATAAATAATCAAAAATTCTCATGGAATAAATAACTGATTTCATAATGAAGGAAATCATAATGTAGGAAATCTACAACTTATCATTGATGCCTTATAACGTGAAATCGATATTGTCAAGGCCTAGATTAACGAATTCCTACATAAATTTTTGAGGCCTCAAAAATATAATCATGAAAATTTCACTAATGTGTCCTACTAAAACATAAAGGGGCTATGCAATTTTAGGTCTCACTCATCACATAATAATTCCAATTCATTTCTCTTATGAAATGGGTGAATCATTATGAATGTCAAATATTTTTTTGACACCATGGTATTTTCTATGTTAATAGTTTACCCAATAAATAATCATAATCACAATCCATCCTATGTAATATTTTGAACAATATAAAATTTAAAAACCATATATCAAAATGATAATAATTATTCATTGGAAAAATACAGATAGTATTAGTACAACATATTCTCAGTCATTGCATGTTACATCTCATTGAATTTTTTTTAGGTAGGACATAGTTGTTTCTGTGGTTTACATTTTTTTATATATAGGTTGGGTCAAGAAAGAATTTGGATGATACCTATGATGTTGAAGTGATGGTTTTATTGGATTCTTAGCATAAATCATATAGGTTTTACTTCATACGGAGTATTTAAACACCGTGTGATGTTGTTACATTATGTGTTAATTTCTAATGAGGTTGTTTTTTATAAAAAGAGACAAGTTATTCAGCATATATTGGACATATCCATTAAATGAGATGTATCTTTGTTACACATCATGTAATGAACTGATTGTTTTTTAATATGAATACTCATTGATTTATTTATTTACCACTACGCAGTATTATTTTCTCATAACCTTGTTCTACCCCCATGTGATTTTGGAATACTTTAACCATTCTAGTCATTTCATTCATAATTTTTTCATTATTGCATTTGTAGTGTAATTTACCTATTAGTGGTTCTCCACTGCCCTTCCATCACATTTTCATTCCTTCCATGGAGATTGATAGATCATTTATGGATTCATGGATATAAACTTTGTATTTTATAATATTATTTCTTGGTTTTGTCATTAAATCTTATGCATACTTTTCTTATTTTAGTGTTCTATTGAGGGATGTTTTCCATGTAAAAGGCATGTGGTTCCATTATATATTTCCATTTTGATAATAAATAAATTACTTGATTTAATTTCATTTTTTTTAACTAACTAAAAGTTCTTAATTTTAACTAAATTACATTCAATTTGGTATTTGGAAAATCCCATTTCTATTGAATTGTGGTGTGTTTATGAAACTTCATGAAAATTATATTTGATAATTTAAATTTTGGATTGGATATCATTCAACAACTGTGACAAATACTCCACCTCAATTAAATTGGGAAATTTTAGTGAAATTGATAGAAATTTATTAAAAATATATTTTTTAATTTAATTTTGAATGAAAATTATGAAAAATTATTGGTGATTGATCTAAAATTTTATTTCGTAATAATTTCTTAAAGATGGTTTTGATAGAATCCATTGTGTGTTTTCATGGTGAAAAAGCATGTTTTGATTAAAAACACGTTCTTGTTTTTAAATGGAAATTTTTCATATTTTGAAATAGAGAATAGGTTGAATTGTATTTTATGAAAAAAATTATCTTCATACTAGAGAAAATGAAACAATGGAGTAGTTGGTGAGTTATCTGGACAACACTATATCCTTTATAATGTTCTAAAACACTAAATGAATCATATCACAACCCTTGGGAGATGGTGTTGAGTACTCACTAGCCACTATACAAGGGATATATGTTCCCATTTTTTTAAATGCAATCTGAGTGTGTTTAGTCTTTTATCTTGAATGTTTCATACTTTTAAGAAGATGACCATGCTACACACTATTTTTTTAATTGAATTAAAATATTCCATTATTTTAAACTATTATAAAATCCATTCTAATTTATATTAAATGTTTTATATAAATGTTTTTACGTAAGGCACATGTGTAATGATACTATATTTTGAGGTTTTTATATCATTTTATAATGTGAATAATTATTTTATACAATATTTTCATCTTTTAAAAGTAAATCATGATTCGATTAAATATTATATTAAAATAAAAAATATATTTATTGAAAATTGAATTATCATTACAGGGTTAATTAAATGAGGAATCATATAATGGAATATCTGGGAAAAATCTTACTGGGAATTGGCTGACACCCTAATTCTAGATTTTGTTGCTTATTGTTTTTCTCGATCCATGATCGAGCAAGGGTAAAGGGCCACATAGAGGTGTTCCTAGTTATTGATACATGGAATTAGGGTGTTGTGTTTGTTTTTTGACATGGGCATATTCCATTATTTATGAAAAAGTGTTTAGTACATTAGGTTTTCAATACTCTTTGGCTTCTTGTATACTAATCCCAATATAGATTATTTTGAATTCAATATAGAATGTTAGTATTTACTTCATAATTGTTTAGGAGAAAATAATTTCCACTTTTATTTTTTATGATCACAAGATTTAGTTACCAACCAGTGGAAATTGGGAACGACCTTAGGGCTATGTTGGTATTGGCTCGGTTTTTGGGTTAACAAGGTACTAGGTCTACTCTATGAAATAATTTTATCTTAAACAATCTATTTAGATTTTTACCTTACAGATATTTTTCAATTTTTTATCCTTTCAAGGCTCAGAAGTATTTTCCATTGATTTTCATGCCTTCTCCCACCATATTTAACCATAAGTCACCAAGTGTTGTTAGGGAATGAATTAATTGGGACTAGTTCTATTATTTTTCATGATTTTGATTTGGAATAACTGAAATCCTACTCATATGTTCATATTTAATGGGATTAATTTTCCCTTATTTTTCTATTTTATTGTTTGTCTAAGGCCTTCCATGTAGATATTCTTAATCCTCATACTGAACATTTCACTTATGTGATGTATATTACTACTCCATATGGTACAAATATACAATATGGTATTCCCAGTCATTTTTTTCACTATCATATGTTGGGAATTCATAGGGTATAGTAGTTATCAACATATTACTATTTTTTGTAATATTCAGGATGGATTGGATAATTTGTCAATAAAGCCATGATTGATTATTATCATAGACGACTCTCTTTTACCACACATAGTAGTTCATTCCAGATCACTCATAAATAATTAGACATGAGGTTGATTATTTCTAGATTTTCCTATCTAGAGTTGGGGAGCGTGGTATCGATGTTTTTATCTTTCCTTAAGCTGAAATCATTTATTGGCAATCTCCCTCCAGTTTTTGTTTAGTTTCTGGACATGTTTCCTTCATACTTATTCAGTTACCCACAATTAATGGAGGAAAAGATTTCTATATATATAATTTATGACTCGCAACCATTGTTTATTCATTATTACCACATGGAACTAGCTGAAATGAATGATACGAAATCCAATTTGAAGAAACATTTAAAAAGTAATTTATATACCAGAGTGTGTGATGTTGGGTGATTCTAGTTGTCCTGAAGAAAAAAGACGATGGTTCACTCTAACTATGTGTTTATTATCAAATTATCAATTGGTTTACGATAAAGAACATTTATACATAGACTGTGATTGACGATCTATTTGATCACATGAAAGGGTTGAGGTAGTTTCCAATTATTATTCATTTATCAGGTTACCAACAGTTGAGAATTAAAATCTGAAATTTAGAAAACAACTATATGAAGTTGGTAAAGCCATTATATGTCCCTTTATATGCTTTTGGATCATAACAGTGTTCCTTAAATTAAAATGGAATTAATGGACATTATTTTACATCAATATCATGTTTATTTTTGTGGTAGTCATTGTTGATGGAATATTTGTTTACTCTCTGTTCATGGTAAATCATGTGCATCATCTGATAACATTTCTATGTCTCCTAATAAAATAAAATCATTATTCCATGATTTCAAAATATGATTTCTGGATTAATATAGTTACATTTATGTGGCACATGGTGTCAATAAATGGTATTTATTTTGACCAAAAAAATTTGAAGGATGATATAACATTTTATCAAACCTGGAATACTTTATAGATATAGATTATCATTGGACTAGGTAGGTATTATATTAATTTCATGATGGACTTATCAAAGTTAGAATATTTGATGACTGTTCTAACATGAAATCGAGTGATTTTTTCTTGGGATGAGATGTTAACGAGTTCTTTTGATGAGTTGAAACCTATTTGGACTAATATGGATATCTTTACTCTACTAGAGTTTGGGTAAGGATATGTTTTATTTTTTTAGGAATCTGGTTTGTATTTGGGATGCATTCTTATTCAGGTTGATCATGACTTTTCTTAATTCTCTCATTATCTTAGGTAGTATGTGAATAATTATCTATCCCATGACTTGAATCATGCAACTATGATTCACTCACATAAGAGTTTGAGGAATTAACATTATAGAGAGTGGTTTAATGTATTTTCATACCATAAGAGATTCAATTATATAATCTATTAGAATGATCTAATTGTTCACAATATAAATTTCATTTAAAAACTATTTTTTTACATTGAAATTTCCTGTAATACATGGAAAGGGAGTGTCATTAAAAATGCATTGAGAAGGAAAATTATGAACCAACCCATGAATGAAAATTCATAATAGTGAAATTTGATTTCTCTCATTTCATAGTTACATATTGTATTACAAGAATTAGGTGAAGAGGACTCCATGACTGGTGTTCAGTTGACCCTTGCTCCTCTTGAGTTGATTTTCTAGTAACAATATCTTGATTATTAATTCAATAAAATTACTAAATCTATTTTTGGGTGGGAGACTACTGCTAAGTGTTCAATCTCCACATAGGGTGTTATTTTCATTTATAATCATTTTCTGGTACCACTTTTAGTGAGGAATGATGTGATGTGGGATTTTCATAGTTCCTAGAAGGTAGTTCTTCCATGAACCAACAATATGTTTTATGAAATGTGGTGGAAATTTTAGTGTTCTGGTATGAGATTAGACACTCCTGATTTTTCCTTCCTTCCAATACAATCCAATAGGTTATGGTCAAGCACCAGAAACATTCACATTATCATTAGAAACCTCCGGTGCCTACTGGGAAATTGGATGATATTTATATTGATTTTTTGGTTAGTTATCCACTTTCCAATAGAATTATGAATTTTATATTGGTTGTGATTTATAGACTAACGAAATCGTATCACATTATAAATTTTTTTTAAAAAACCAATGTTGATGATTAGATAAATATCTAAGTGAAGGAGATTTTATTTTTCCACGGTGTTCCATCTTATATAGTCTCTTTATAGGATCCATGATTCACTTATCATTTTATAGAGGCCTGAAGGAGGTACTATGATATCACAACTATTTGAGTGTTAAATTTCATCGATAGATAGATTCCCAAACTGAAAGAGTTCTACAAATTCATGACAATAATCTTTATTCATGTGTTCACAACTTTGGTGGATCATGTGATGATCATTAATTGGTGGATAAGTATTCTTATCGAAATAGATACCATTTTTGATCATAATGGGTCCTTTAAATTCCTTGTATAGATAACCTTATCGATTTCCATTGTATTTGATGGAGGTTATTAAATGTTCTATGGTTTGACCGATCATGGAAAATGAAATGATAACAACGTAGCATTTTATTTGTCCGATAATATTTATAGCTCAAGTCTATTACAAGACTTATGGTGATCATTATCATATGTCTTTGGAGTTTTCAGTTGGTGACTAAGTGTTTATGAATTATTCACCCTATTTGTGTCATTGTCTACATGGAAGGCCTTGTGAACATTATCCTTGTTTTGTGGGACCTTTATAGGAAATGGAGCTAGTGTGGGAATGATTCATACCATTTAGAACAACAACAAAATAATAATGTGATACAAAATGCATTCTATGTATCTCATTTATGAAGGTATCTATCTGATCCATCTCATGTTCTGAGATGGTGTGATCTTGATGTTGATCCTTGTATATATTTGATTGATTATCCATGTCATGATTGTAAATTTTAAAAATATGGGGATTCAGGGGTTGATTATACCTTAGGTTTGAGTTTCATGGAAATGTGATAGTGATTATAATGATATGTGGTGTAGGGATAAAATGATTAGAGTACAATGCCCTCATATTTTTTACATGGAATATTCTTTTTAAGACTTTTTGGGATGTATTCATTCTATGGTAGGAAGGTTATAAGATCCCATTACATTTTTTTCAGGCTATTATTATTCATTTTTTGGATTCTATTTTTCATTTGATGGTTATGGTTGAGAAGGAATTTAGAGGATAAATGTAATGGTGATGGCTCAGATTTGTTTAATTCTTAATATATAACCCCCTAGTTCTGCTAGATACAAGAGATTTTCACATTGTGTAATGCAGTTTCATGAAATGTAAATTCTAAAACAATATTAAATCATTTTTTATAAAAATTAAATTATTTTTCAATATATATTTTACATAACCATTACATGATGTGTAATTGTGCTACACCTCTCATAAATTCATTATTGGTGTTATTTTAACAAGAATTTGGGTTAATTAATCTATTCCCATCTCTACTATATTTCTTTTTCATGACTAAGAACCATCCCTAGGTGAATTTTGATCCCTCTAACTCTTCTATGACATTTTATTTATCAATTTTAAATTGTTTATGTTTAAATGTGATTTATAGGTTAATTTTTCCCCCTTGTAACTCGATATGTTACTATTGTCTTCCATTAAATTTGATAGATTATCCAACAATTAATATATCCTAACTCCGTGTTGTAATATATTGTTTCTATGTTCTGTTCCTAGGACTTCTTCACCTTCATCCTTGATCGTAGGTACCATTGAGGTATTTTGGATTCCATGGAACAATGTAGGTGGTTTTGTTCATGATGGAAAATATGATTATACACAAACCTATTTATTTAATTCCAGTTTTTGGAATAAAATGAAATTTCTTGATTAAAAATAATTTTTATACAATTATTTTGGAAATAACACAATTCCTTTGAATGTGTTTTTTAAGATGGAATTATGGAATGAAATTAAAAAACCCCAAATTCCACTAAATTAGTGTGTTAATATAGAAATTGGTGAAATCAAAATATTAAAATATAAAATAAGGATTGATGTTTACATAAATATTATGAAAAAACCTCAATTCCAATGAATATCAAGTGTGATTCAAAATTGATCAAATTATTTAAACTAAAAATTTTAAACTAAATTTTATCATAGAATTTTGAAATTTAATTACTAAATTTATATCAAATTCATATATGTGAAATATGTCTTAAAATGGTTTGGATAGAATCCTTAGGGTGTAACCTTTTTTGCAAGGGTATGTTTTGATTTATACATAATTATTGGATTTATAATGGAAAACAATAATATTGTTAAAAGATGATTTAGATGATTTTTTTTCAAAAATAATCTTCCCATATTTTATTTCTATACTAGAGAACATGAAATCAGGGAGTAGTTAGTGAGATATTCGGACATGTCAATAAACATTACAATATTCCAAAACCTAAATGCAGAATTTCACATCCCTTAAATTATGGTGATGATTCTTCTATAGAAAGTTTCAAAGGTATGTATGTTCATATTATTTAGATCAATATTTTAGTGTGTGGAGTCCTTTATTAGGAAACATTCATAATTTTAGTCATATGACCATGCTTCTTTCTTGTTTTTAAATAAATTAAATTATTCTATTTTTCAGAACTCATATACATTCCCTTTTGGTTTATATAATGTTTTATATAGAAATATGTTTACAGAAGCCATTATTCTATATAACACATTATTTAATGTAGTTATATCATTTTGGAATGTGAAGCATAATTATCTATAGTGTTTCTATATTTTTAATGTAAATGATTATTTTTTTTAAATATATGTATAAATTTCCAAGGCTTTTATCTAATAAATTGAAACCTATTTACATTTTTAATTAAATTTGGAATCATATTATTGAATATTTGGGTGAAATAATTGAGTGATTTTTCCTAGACACTACATGTTCCTTTGGATGTTTTTAGATTTCATACATTTATAAATGGGAAAGGGTAAAAGTCCATATGTACGTGGTTTTAACTATTAATCTATAGACTTGGTGAGTTGTCTCCTTTGAGACATGGGGTTTATTCCCAATTTTATCGTAAATGTTTTAGTACATTGGATTTTCAAACCCCTTTGAATTATTTTACATATCTTTTTGTGCTGATTATTTTGTCTACAGGTTGACTTGTTTTTCATGACTGTAACTATATTAGCGGAAAATTTATTCCTATATTTATTTTTTATAATGCCAAGTGCTATTCCCCAACCTATGGGGACTGGGAACGCCCCTCGAGTCATTTTGGGATTCGATCAGTTGTCAATTTACCAGGATACCTAGGCTGGTTTGTGAAAAAACATACTTATAATGACTATTATATCCATTGATGAATATAAATAACCTAAAAATAACATTAAAACAATAATCCATACAATATAAATTTCTATATTGAAAATTTCATTTAAATAAAAATGTTTTTATAATATGGGGAAATACATTTTCTTAAAATGGAACTTTTTGATCATGTTACTGAAACATAAAATAAATTAATGATCATGTAAGATTATAATATATTAAAGTCTATAGAAGATAAAAAAATCACTTCAAACAATTGTAAAAATGATAAATGGTACCTCATTCTAATGTTGAAAGTAAGACACCAATCAACTAATTTTGTAAAAATTAAAAATATGATAACAATGATATTAATAAATAATTTTAGGATTGATAAAATTCATTTGGAAAATATATTTATAAAGGATATAAATATAATAAAAATGATTTATGATCAATGTCAGAAATTGAGTCTTCTTTTCTTAATAATATTTTCTCAATAAATATATGTACGATTGGGAGGGAAAATTAAAATGTTATTTTCAAATATCATGAATTAAAAAATAAGAGTAAAATAAATTATGTTCATGATAGTGAGATAATATAATTAATTCAATGAAGGATTAAATATAATGAATCCTGAGAAATATTTATATTGTCAAATAAACCATTACTTATTTTGTATCATTTGAATTGTCATCAATGTGAAAGAAATAAAATAAATTTAAACTTAAATTACTATAAATATAAATAAATTATTGATATATCATCTCTAAGGGGTTTTTTATATGACACACATAAGGAATAAGTGGTGAATATTGCATATGTATATTAGAAGTTAATGTGATACAAGGAAACCTTAAAATAACTCTCATTTACATCCTATATGACTAAAACACGTATATAATAAATATAAATTCAAAATACATAAACAATAGAACAAAACTAATCCATATTTTATAATCTATGATTATAGTATAACTTTTATCACCAATTTACCTTTAATTCATTATTGAAATTTCTATTTCAAGTTCTGACTCATTTTTTTTCATTTATGTTTTCATTTTGTCTATATGGCCCATGAATGTTTTCCCACATCCAATAATTTCTATAATTTTATAAATTATATACATAATATATTACCATTATATATTTTATTATAATATTACATGAAATTTAGAGATATAAAATAGAGTTATACTTTACATGTAAATGGTACGTCGTATGTATGTATGAATGTTTTTTCCAATATTATAATGAATGGAATGAAATAATGTTTTTTTAGATTTCATGAATAATTTCAGTATCTTATATATTATATATCTAATTTTAATATACCATTTTTGATCCATGAATATATAAAATAAAAAATTATTCACAACACTTTGTAGGGGAAATAGCCCACACTTAGTGATTTGTGACATTATCATTGTCAAGTATATTTTAATTAAATATTGTATTTATGAAATTATAATAATTACATTAACATCATATATATCATATATATAATTTAAAGTCATCACACCATCCATCCGTGACAAAAAGTGATAGAAAATGAATTACTTCGAGTAGCGTGGTTGTACTATTCCATACACAAGATTTAGAGTTCCATTTCACATTTAATATTATAGGAGCTATATATTTTTTATTACATTACAGTAATAAACATTTAGTTTACTTAACGTACTTTTATAATTATTGAATAAAATTTTGAGATTTTATAATGGAGATGGATAAAGAAATAATAAATCCTTAGTTATGAAAAGCCGCACTTTCTTTTACATTCTCTTTATGGTGACCCCGCATAGGATGTTTTAATAATAAATGAAAAACCACATGGTCATGACAAGTGAAGTGAGAAAGGAATTTTGTATGTGTTTTTCTGTCCACATGACCCTTGAAGTGTGTGTTATATAAGAGATCTGGTGGATATTTATATGAATGTGAGAGGGAACACAATGAGTTTCTGAAATAAATGAATTATTACCATTAATATCACCCATGAAATTGATCCAAAAAGGGATACTATTGAGACATGGAAGCTTTTCTATGGAAATATGTTGGGAACCTAAATTATATAAACATCAATTGGTAATTTTTTAAATTATCTTAATTTACTTTATCCCTAGTAAACACAATTTAAAATTTACCATAGTAAATAATATTAACTACATTAATATTCTTTATGACCAATAATTATGTATATATTGTTGGATAATATTAATTATTATAACTCAATTTTTTTTCAATTTTCCATTTGAAACTCCTTGAATTAGAATAATTTTATTTAAAACAGAACATATATATGTGTTGAAAATGTGGTTCTATGATTTATATGTTTTTATAAGTATTATAATTTTAATATCATAATTAATCATAAAAATGACTCCAATGATCTATATTTGATTAATATTAAAATTTTATAACTTATTTTACATTAAAAAAATTATAATAAATTTGGTTTTATAAATAAATTAAATAAAAATTTGATTTTCAATTTAAAGTTTCATTTTATATTATTCATTGAAATATTAATATTTTAACAAAATTATAAAATATTGATTATAAGATAATTTTTAATTTCTTATTTCAAAAAAAAATAATAAATTACAATAAATTTTATAACATTGAAAAATAAAATTTTGGATATAATTTTTATAAATGATACTAAACCAATTTTTAGAAAAATAGTTTTTTAATCCATATAACATTATTTATTAACTTATTATTTACTGAAAAAATACTAGAACAATGATAAAAAATTTTAATTGAATATAAAATATATATATTTTACTAGAATCATTAAATAATATTGATTAATTTAATTTAATAATATAAGAATGTAATGGGAAAATAATGAATTTTTGTGAACAATACATTTCAAATTCTCTCAAATATTTTTTATTTTTAATTATAATAAAGGGATAAACAATGGGTTTATTTTATACGTTCTTAATAAATATAATTTTTTATACATTATTTGGTGATATTTATAATTTCCATATTAATTAATTCATTTTAAATTTCATGTTAAATGATATTATTTAAATCACAGTTTTTTTAAACTGGATTATCAATGTTTCATAAGAAATCAGAGAGATTAAGTTTATATCATAAATGATATTTGATAAAATATCAGAATGTTATATAAAATATTTAATATAAAAGGTTTATCGAATAACAATATAGACACATATGTTATTTGTGTAAGGGTTTTATAAGATAAAATGTTTATATTTCCACCATTTTTGAATGGTAGTTAAAAACGATATTTTATGAACATTTTTTAGTGTGATTTATTATAGAATTATTAATAAAATCATATTTGATTAAGAGAATGGGTTTTAAAAAGTTAAAATGTTGTATATAAATAAACAATTCAACATAATACATTTTTGGACAATTGGTATAATGGATTTTCATATGAATATAACCTATTTCTTGATATTAAATCTCTACATGGAAGGGTGATGAACCATGTGCAACGACTCTTGGATATCTCCTCGAACGTGTGAGCTTTCAACCCTAATAACTCCTAGAATCTCAATCTCTGCAACCGCCTTCTAGGATTCCTATTACCAATGGTGGAATTATATATACTTTGGTAACATTGTATTGAAAGCACAATATCTTTTACGTATGAAAAAAGAATCCCTTAGTGACAAGACCTTCAATGAAGCTCTCGTGGGTAGATATAAAGGGGTTTCATTTTTTATTCCCATAAAAGTATGAAGTTGTGTGTATCCAACATGAATAAGTATCCTATTTCCATGAAACATGATGATGGATGTTTCTTGGTATAATTCAACCCAAATTCTATACAAAAGCATACACAGATGTGAAAATTTTCTATCACGAGTCGCATCTCATACTATAAAGGTGATCGTCTTATCTCTTCAATTAATTTAAATACTAGAATTACTCATTGTTTGGGTATCACAGAATGTAAATTATTTCCAATGGGTTTGAGTTAATTTCATATTTTATTTAAAACATTCGAATCCCTATATCGGGTATGGAAAACTGGTAGCACACATTTAAAACTTGTCCTTCTAATGATATCTGATTGGGATTACGCTTTAACCCCTATAACAATTTGAGCTTAATGGATCAAAAATGGGTTATATTTCATGGTATCAATTGTGATATTTTTCATCATAAAATCATGAATTAAATTGTATCTGGTATTGGATCACCACTTAAAAATGATTAGGGAAACCTAGATACTTAATTAGGCTTATTTTCTAGGGTAATGGTGGAAGTTAATCTGGAATCAAAACATCCTAATTCAATATGTTTCATTAATTATGTATAAAACCCTAAAGTTAGAATTGAGTAAGTGAGAAAAA
The DNA here is from genome assembly GCA_963277665.1 of Viscum album. Lineage (NCBI taxonomy): Eukaryota > Viridiplantae > Streptophyta > Magnoliopsida > Santalales > Viscaceae > Viscum > Viscum album. The sequence goes on from OY728161.1 coordinate 438,896,251, forward strand.
CCATTTTGTCATATATGAAATATTACTAGGAATACAATTTCAAATTGTACGTTGGATAAAAAGTAGTTTTTTCAACCAATGGGGAATGAATGAAAAAAGTGAGAAATAATAAAAGAAAAGGCTCCCATTTTGGATATATCAGACATCTATGAATATGAATGAAATATGGATGAGTAAAATATATATGCTTATGCTCATAGAGAAAATTTCGCATAAATCCTAGTATAAACTCATAGAGGAGGAGGATAATACCAATAATTAACCTGACCTCCTGGATAATTAGACTGTATTGTGATGGGTTCACTTCAATCCGAACAGGAACGTTTTTTATAGAAACTAAGGCATGTTGGACCTATGTTAATACCTCAATATATGTATCTTGTTCATCTACAATAACATTATTTAATCAGATAAATAATCCACTAATTTCAGGGTTGATAAATATATTTTATCCTCTTAATGCACGAATGGTAGGAAGGATGAAAGAGGTACTACCTTTAGACTATTTACATTTAATCATTTTAGATCTAGTAGTTACACTTATATGGTAACAAACAAGGATCCTCGACATTTTGGTGTTGCGGTTGAATAGACAACAATGATTTTGGATTAATAGAATGATCCCAAACCCCTTACAATTATAGATAATGATGAATTCCTGGAAGATCTAGAAAAAAAATTAGGTGCCTCATCTTATTTATCAAATGAAACACATACTATAGAAGGTACCCCTAGCACTAATGTGGTGAAAACACCACAATAAATATTACTACTCAGAATGACACAAAAATCGTAACGTTCTTGGATAAAGAGTAATAATTAGAAGATCCTGCAAAAAAAATGGCACCTCATCCTCTTAATCCAATAACACACATTATGAAGTAGGTCCACCTAGATTTGATGTCAATGTTTTATCATAAAATTATGAAAATATTATTGATGTGTGTAATGATGATGTTAGTAATTCCTTTACTAATATCCTTGTGTCCATACATATTTAGTATTCAATACAAGATCCTTCACAACAGTATTTAAGTACATGTACCACTATTATTCATTGTAATTCCATTAAAAGGATGGAGGAAAAATCCATCCCTAACACATCCAAATATATCATAAGATCATTTAGAAAATGGAATCAGAGGGTAAGAAAAAGGATATTTCTGAATCCAAACATATGTATAAATGAGGATATTTTTCTATAATTGTTTGGGTATTCCAAGACCTGAAACCTTTAAATTCCAATAAATAATGATTAACATTAGTCATCATTTGATTTTTTCCTTTGCTGATCCTAAGATAAACTTCAATTATAAATTATGCATCTCCTCTGGTTTGGATATACTTTTATTGGTTCTAGAAAAAAATTGACTATGTATTGAAACACATTGGATTTTCATGCAACCGTCTTTAAAGATTTTAATATTATCTGTCATAGAGAAAATATTTACCTATATTTTTATTCAATATAGTACACATCTATTTTGATCATTTTATATGAAAAGAAAAAAAATATTGGAAAATATCATAATTGACATATACCAATTATCATATAATATTCATAATCCATAGTTTGTTATTGGATAATTTAATTAAATCCTTGATCCTTTTTAGAAAATTTTCATGCCCCACTCTATTATCTCTATGAAAGATTTTAACACTACAATTGAGGATAGTAATCATATTGAAATTACATTTACCGGTGCTAAAAATACATCGTACAAAAGGCATTACATAGAGTGGAATATATCAAAATGGATACAAAATTCCCTAATGATCAAGATATAGATCAATGGGACATAATTTTTTACACCTATCATCACACAATTCAATTTCATCACCATCATATTATTGTAACTATTTCATTGAAAACAGTGATATATCGCATTCCTTATATATTCAACAAAGTGTAGTTCTCAAACATTGAATTTTTTAATCTCATTAAAATCTATTAGTATTATATGAATAATTACAATGATGTATTTACATTTTCAATTAAATTAAAAATACATACACCAAAGTTTAAAAGTTGGTAAATCATTAAATCCAATCAAATTGAAAATGAAATCATTCTTTATGAGAATGAACTTAATAAACATCGAAACAACAAAACTTACTTCTATTTCACTACTAATATGAATCCTTCAATTAATATTTCAATGAATCTCAACTCACTTCTCATCTACAAGGAAATTATACACAAATAATCTTTCAAATTAAAATTTTTATCTGATGGTGACAGAAACTGTTATTTCTACAACTCTATTCAAATAATTAAAAAATTATTTCCGACCTTTAACCACTATGAAATATATGGATAATATTTTAGATAATGAGTATGATATTGATAATAATTTAATCTAGTACTTAGAATACATCTTTAATGAACCTACCATCAATATGTATCTCTTATAAGATTTAAATCTGGTAGTTTTCAAAGAGGAATATAAATATTTTTTATAAATAATTTCTTTTTGATCATGAAATTGATGACATTTATTACGTTTGAGTCATGCTAGGGAATTGTGTCTTTATGGATTTAATAATATATTATACTAGAAATATTTGGATTTCATTCATATTTATTTTTGAAAACTTTTCAAATCCATATTTTCTAGTGGCATTCAACCCCATGGGTTGAATGCACAAGTCCATTATTAGATCCCAAAACTAGATATTTCTATCAAGATTCAACTTTTTAGGGAGATTTATATTGTTAATACTATATATAAAATCATCTCTATTATTATTGAAAACAATAATACTACCATGAATGAAAAAAATTTCTCATCAAATCAATTTGGTTTTGTCAAGGGAAGATCCATCATGGAATGCATTTTTCTGGCCTCTGAATGAACTAACACATTAAACAAGGCCAACAAAATTGGTAATAATTACATTAAACATGTCATTAGAAAGGGTTATGATACCAATGATTGGAATTTAATATTCAATATTATTCATGGTTTTGGGATCAATAACTCCATTATAACTACAATCATAATCCTATTCAACTCATCTTAAATATCCATCTTGGTCAATGGTTCTCCTAGGGGATACTTTTGATGCACCAAAGCAGTCATACAAGGTAATCCATTTTCTGCCATACTTTTCTCTTTTTTCCTAGTAATGTTGATGTATATTTCTAACTCACATTGTCGATCAGAATAAAGATAATATCATCCATGCTACCAGAAATTTTAATGAAACGATGCATATTTTATTTGCAGATGAAATCAATATGTTCATACAAGGTGAAAAAGGAAACATACTAACTCTCAAATGTACTATCTCTCACTACGATAATGTCTCTGTTTAAGTCATTAGTTTGAAAAAATCATCAATATTATTTGGGAGAATTTTTTTGTCTAATAAAAAATGCGTTATTTTCAATTAATTAGGAAATAAAAGATGATTATTTTCTTTTAATTAAAATTGTGTTCGAATATTTTGGGTCCGAAAAAATAAGGATATTTCTTTAAACTATTTATCAAATCCTTAATCATCAATCTTCTTGGAATGGAAAAACTCTATCTGTGTAAGGTAAAATATGTATTGTCAAGTATTCAATTTTATCCAAAATGGTCTATTCTATGATGGTTTATAAATTACCTACTGGTATCCTAATAAAAATGGATATTTCAATAAAGAAATAATTTTCCACTAGAATCACTCTTAAGAGGATAATAGGTAACCATAAGATGGTCTATGTAGCGACTCGGGTTATTGGCCCTGTCAGACTTTGGAATATTTCTACGAATAATTCCAGAGCTAGGCGCGAAGACGGCGTGCGATTCCGAGGCCGGTGTGCCCGGAATTAATTTTATAAAAATATTAAGTATTTTTACACTATGCACATGGCGGGGGTGTGATATCACCTAAACGGTAGCTCAGAACGGGAATCTGAGGGCACGGTTGCGTCCGTAACGTGCCGTTTACCCTAGGCGGGGTGTAAACTTTGCGGGCGCGGGCCTGCGGTGAGAAACGCCACCAGGGGCGTTTCCGTAAATAAGTGGCAAGTTAGTGTGCGAGCGTCGTCTCGAATAACTTCTGAACGGAGTCTCGGATGGAAAATCTAAGACCGCTGTTGCGTTCAGAATGACGCGTTTACCCTAGGGGTGACCTTACTTTTGTTCGCATCGGGCGTCGGGTCCGAGGCGGGTTTGGCGCCGGCGGGACACTGATATAAATATCAGCGCCCCCCCCCCCCCTTTAACCGTTCTTCGTCGTTCTTCTCGGTTCTTCTCCGCCACTCTGCCGAATCGAGCCAACGAGGCGCCCACGAGCTCAGAATTCGACGGCGGACATTCTAGGAGCGCACATCGGAAGCTTTGGAGCGCGGATCCGAGGCAGAACGTCGGCGTTTCGCCCGCGAGGTAGGCAGATATGAGTTTTAACCCTCGATCCCGTTTTTACTACATTTTTCGGTAAATTGAAGCCGTTGAAGTATAGATCGGGTTCCGAGGGTCGCGTAGACACCTCCGGATCGCAAAACAGACCACCGGGGTGCCCCCGGCGGTCCGCGGAAGTTCTGCCGGCGCGGCGGCCCGCGGTGAAGCCGCGGTGTCCCGCGGCGGAGCGCCGCTGGCCAGGGCGGGCCAGTGGCGGCGGCCGGTCCGGGCCGGCCGGACCGGCCGGTCCGGGCCAGTCCGGCCACTCTTCGCATACGGGGTCTTTAAACCCCCGTATCTTGCACTCCGGGAGTTGGATTCGCGTGCCGTTTGCTGCGACGTGACCCTAACGACGAGGCGAACCCTCCGGTGTGGGTTCGAGGGTTTGAAGGTTCGGGATCGTGGCCCGAGAGCTAGAAACGTCGTAAAAAATAATATTATTTTATTATTTTACGACTTTGGGCCTTTGTAACTTCTACCCGGAGCGTCCGATTGACGTGCCGTCAGTGGCGTTGAGACCCTGATGGTACAACGGACTTTTTGAGATGGTTTCCAGGTGTTGGGTCTGCGAATGGGGTGTGGGCCCCACGAGGCCGTGTTTTGGCATTTGCGGAGAAACACAGCTTTTGCACCAGGAGTCCGATTTTGGCGGATGAATAGTCGATCCTGTGTGTTTTTCCGAGAGGATCGCAATGGTGCGTTCCATTCGATGAGTTTCGGAATCCAGGCGTGGGCCCCACTCGAGCTAGCCTTCGGTGAATAGTACCTTTTTCACCGGGTGTCCGTTTTGGACGAGCGAGTAGTCGATTTCGCTTGTTTTTCCGAGGGGATCCCCGTGGTTTGATCCGCTCGATGGGTTTCAGGATCGTTGTGTGGGCCCCGCACGAGCTAGCTACGGTGAATAGTGCCTTTTTCACCGGTGCTCCGTTTCGGGCGAGTAAACAGCCTATCCTGCGTGTTTTTCCGCGTGGAACGCGATGGTGGCCTCGGTTTTAGCCTAGGAGGTGCGCAGTGTGGAGATGTGGTGGGTCGCTCGGGTTAGCGACGTTTGGACCACCAGTGGTTGAGGGTTCTCCCATGGTTCGTTCCCACGAGGGTTCGTGTGGCATCACAACCTTTGTATGGGTTTGTGATCATCTCGATGGGATGTTTAAACTGTTAGAGTTGTGGTATCCCTCCGGTGGGCCCGGAGTGGATCCTCTAGCATCTTTACCTAGATCGGGTTCTTGGTATCGCTGTGACCGCTTATTTACGGGCGGAGATCCCCTATCTAGCAGGTTAACCCCGTAGGGTTTGTGGCATCATCGGACATATGATCCCCTACGCGGTGGGTCGTGCACAGTAGGGTTGTGGCACCGTCGGGCTTACGATCCCCTACTCAGCACGTTGTTATGGTAGGGTTGCGGTATCGTTGGTTATACGATCCCCTACTCAGCGCGTGGTTTCAGTAGGGTTGCGGTATCGTCGGTTCGATCCCCTAAATCGCGAGTTATACCAGATAGGGTTCCGGTATCGTCGTGAGCATATTTATATGGACGATGATCCTCTATCTGGGTGTGGAGCTTCTGTCGAGTGCCAGATCGGGTTGTGGTTTCCCCCAGCAGATCCTGGGTGTGATCCCCTATCTGTGAGAACTACGTATGCCAGATCGGGTTGTGGTATCCCCCAGCGGACCCTAGGAGTGATCCCCTATCTGAGAGCTACGTATACCGGAGTGGGTCTTGGTTTTCCCCTAGCGGACCCTAGCGGCGATCCCCTCTCTGAGGAGTTTGGTGGTTATGTTGCTACAGTGAGGTTTCCTCAGAGATGTTATCCGACGAGCGTGGTCTCTCGGGTGAGCGTCTGTGATGTTTGCGAGTATCCCGATGGAGTGTATCTCTCGGATGAATGTTATCTAGTGTGACAGTGTTCGTGGGGTACTCTCCTGGTTGTGGACAGTTGCTGGTGATGAGGTCGGTACCTCTTGGGGCTTTGTGGCGTGAGCTGTGTATATCTGGATTGTTCAAGGTGTATGTATGGGCATACACGTGAGCTATACTGAGCTGACTTGTTGTGTTTAGCCGAGGATGGTCACGAGATGGAGTTTCTCTCTCGTCTAGGTTCCCCCTCGCTGGATTGAGCGGACTGTTGCCTTTCAGTTGCTCCCTTGGGTTTTGGGTTTTTGGGGTCCCTTCTGAGTATGTTTATACTCACCCCTGCACGGGCTTTTCCCACACATGTTTGTTTCTTGTGCAGACCACAGGCCTTTTGACGGAGTCCCAGGAGGACCTGGAGCAGGCGGAGCTTAGTGAGCGAGTGCACCGGGGTGTTTACCGGAGCTGTGCCGAGGGAGCTTTCCGGAAGGTGTTTGTGGCAGCGTTTCCCTTCTTCAGAGCAGGTTGGATACGCTTTTGTAGTTTTCTTTTGGTGGGCCCTGTTTTTCCCTTTTGTACTTTTGTTGTTGCACTCTGGTCTGGGATAGATTGTATGCATGCATTTACTTTTCATTTTCTATATCTCTGCACTGTTGCATGGAGGTGTTTGTGGGTGCGTGTGTACAGGTACCATAGGCTAATGCCTCCCATGTGTGTGATAGCCTACTCGGCGCCAGTCGCCAGCCCCTGGCCTATTGAAGGCGGGCTTGGGGAGTCGCAGCTCGAGCCCCGTTGGGTTGGGTCGTGACAGAGTGGTATCAGAGGCGGTTCCACCGTTGGGATCTCAGAGCGTAGCTGGTCTAGCTGTGAGTTTGGTTTGGTTTGCATAGTGGCAGTGTTAGGGTGTTTCGAGTTCGGCTTTCAGGCCAGTGACTCCAGTGTTGGTGCGGCGGCCGACGTATCCAAACACCAGGGCTCTGATAACCTGCCTTTCGACTCGGGACATTCTTACACTGGTCACGGGGACATCATGGTACATGCATCATATAGGACTGGGTTTTTGGTTTTTCCTTGTCCTTCTTGAGTCAGCTCTCCAGATATACTCTTTGACTATGGTGCGTCTTGAATGTATTTCAGGATGCCTCCATGACAACAGCCAGCGAGGGTTCCGCAGCAGGATTGTGCTGACGACCCACCTCGTGTAGTGGCTGTGGAGTAGGGCGCAGGTTCTGAGGTTGCACCTCCAGGTGGTCTTCCAGTTGAGCCACCACCTTTCGAGCAGCTGGTTGTGCCGGCGGTGCAGGACGATGTTGCACGCAGGTTCAGTGCGATGCACGAGTTCTAGAGGCAGCGACCTCTGAGGTTCCGGGGTGATCCAGACCCCCAAGCAGCTGATGACTGGCTCGAGGCAGTTACTCGGGTTTTCTGCCTAGTCAGGACACCTCCAGCTCAGATGGTGGTCCTAGCGGCGAGCCTTCTGCATGGTTCTGCCGGGCGATGGTGGAGTTTGGTGACGTAGTCCCATGACGAGGAGACACTCACGTGGGCAGAGTTTGAGCGGCTCTTCAGGGAAGAGTTTTATCCGGTGACACTGAGGTCAGTGCGGATCCAGGAGCTTCTGCAGCTTCGACAGGAGAGGATGACTGTGTCGGAGTACTCAGCGACGTTTACAGACCTGTTGCGCTACTCCCTGGATATGGTTCGAGACCCGTTCTATAGGGCTCGGACCTTCGAGCAGGGCTTACGCAGGGATATCCGAGCAGGTGCGGTTTCCTTGTGCCTGCCCACCTATGCCGGAGTGCTAGAGCGAGCACTGGTGGTGGAGAGCTTTCTGGTCGAGCAGATCTCTCCTCTTAGTGCTGGGCACGCGAGAGCTGAGACTTCGTCGGTCGGATCGACATCTGGTAGCCGATGACAGAATCAGGGGTCTGGACGTGGCCGACGTTTCAGGAGGCAACCCCAGGATGGAGGATCTGAGCCTCAGGGCTCACAGGGCTCGCAGGCCAGTTTTGGTCAGCCACAGGAGAGGCGGTGTTACGCTTGCGATGGTCGGGGACATCTTGCTAAAGATTGTCCGACCCGACGTGCTGTTGAGAGGGAGTCGGTCGATGGACCGCCTTGGCAGAGGCAGCGTCTCGAGCAAGGAGGTCCGCAGGGCGGCGGACGTGGCGGCAGAGCTGGTGCAGCAGGAGGCGGTGGTAGACAGTACCAGTTGCCACCACCCCCACCCCCAGGTGGTCCACACCAAGCCCAGGGAGCTGGTGGTCGAGGGCGAGGACAACTGCATGCCCTGGAGGCTGTTGACCCAGAGGCACCGCGGATGGATAGAGGTACGCCTTGTGTCCTTTCTACATACAGCAGTAGTTTTTCAGACACTGTTTAGCGGTACTCTTTCTTTTTGTTGCTTGCTCGAGTTTTGCTCAGGGCGTTGGTAAGACCCTGTGTGGGTGTTTGTTGGTGAGCTCGCTGGTGTGTGAGACCCAGTTGAGAGTCCAGTCGCTTTCCTTGTGCTTAGGGCTTTTCGAGGATGAAAAGTCCTAAGGGGGGGAGGATGTAGCGACTCGTGTTTTTGGCCCTGTCAGACTTTGGAATATTTCTACGAATAATTCCAGAGCTAGGCGCGAAGACGGCATGCGATTCTGAGGCCCGGTGTGCCCGGAATTAATTTTATAAAAATATTATGTATTTTTATACTATGCACATGGAGGGGGTGTGATATCTCCTAAACGGTAGCTCAGAACGGGAATCTGAGGGCACGGTTGCGTCCGGAACTTGCCGTTTACCCTGGGCGTGGTGTAAACTTTGCGGGCGCGAGCCTGCGGTGAGAAACGCCACCAGGGGCGTTTCCATAAATAAGTGGCAAGTTAGTGTGCGAGCGTCGGCTCGAATAAGTTCTGAACGGAGTCTCGGATGGAAAACCTGAGACCGCCGTTGCGTTCAGAATGGCACGTTTACCCTAGGGGTGACCTTACTTTTGTTCGCATCGGGCGTCGGGTCCGAGGCGGGTTTGGCGCCGGCGGGCCGCTGATATAAATATCAGCGCCCCCCCCCCCCCCCTTTAACCGTTCTTCGCCGTTTTTCGCCGCCACTCTGCCGAATCGAGCCAACGGAGCGCCCACGAGCTCAGAATTCGACGGCGGACGTTCTAGGAGCGCGCAGCGGAAGCTTTGGAGCGCGGATCTGAGGCAGAACGTCGGCGTTTCGCCCGCGAGGTAGGCAGATTTGAGTTTTAACCCCCGATCCCATTTTTACTGCATTTTTCTGTAAATTGAAGCCGTTGCAGTATAGATCGGGTCCCGAGGGTCGCGTAGACACCTCCGGATCGCAAAACGGACCACCGAGGTGCCCCCGGCGGTTCGCCGAAGTTCCGCCGGCGCCGGCCGGCCGCCCAGCGCGGCGGCCCGCGGCGGAGCCGTGGTGGCGCGCGGCGGAGCGCCGCCGGCCAGGGCGGGCCGGCGGCGGCGGCCGGTCGGGGCCGGTCCGGCCACTCTTCGCATACGGGGGTCTTTAAACCCCCGTATCTTGCACTCCGGGAGTCGGATTCACGCGCCGTTTGCGGCGACGTGACCCTGACGACGAGGCGAACCCTCCAGTGTGGGTTCGAGGGTTTAAAGGTTCGGGATCGTGGCCCGGGTGCTAGAAACGTCGTAAAAAATAATATTATTTTATTATTTTACGACTTCGGGCCTTTGTAACTTCTACCCGGAGCGTCCGATTGACGTGCCGTCAGTGGCGTTGAGACCCTGATGGTACGACGGACTTTTTGAGATGGTTTCCGGGTGTTGGGTATGCGAATGGGGTGTGGGCCCTACGAGGCCGGGTTTTGGCGTTTGCGGAGAAACGCAACTTTTGCACCAGGAGTCCGATTTTGGCGGATGAATAGTCGATCCTGTGTGTTTTTCCGAGAGAATCGCAATGGTGCGTTCCGTTCGAAGAGTTTCGGAATCCAGGCGTGGGCCCCACTCGAGCTGGCCTTCGGTGAATAGTACCTTTTTCACCGGGTGTCCGTTTTGGACGAGCGAGTAGTCGATTCCACTTGTTTTTCCGAGGGGATCGTCGTGGTGTGATCCGGTCGATGGGTTTCGGGATCGTTGTGTGGGCCCCGCACGAGCTAGCTATGGTGAATAGTGCCTTTTTCACCGGTGCTCCGTTTCGGGCGAGTAAACAGCCTATCCTGCGTGTTTTTCCGCGTGGAACGTGATGGTGGCCTCGGTTTTGGCCTAGGTGGTGCGCAGTGTGGCGATGTGGTGGGTCTCTCGGGTTAGCGACGTTTGGACCAGCAGTGGTTGAGGGTTCTCCCTTGGTTCGTTCCCACGAGGGTTCGTGTGGCATCACAACCTTCGTATGGGTTTGTGATCCTCTCGATGGGATGTTTAAACTGTTAGAGTTGTGGTATCCCTCTGGTGGGCCCAAAGTGGATCCTCTAGCATCTTTACCTAGATCGGGTTCTTGGTATCACTGTGACCGCTTATTTACGGGCGGCGATCCCCTATCTAGCAGGTTAACCCATAGGGTTTGTGGCATCATCAGACATATGATCCCCTACGCGGTGGGTCGTGCACAGTAGGGTTGTGGCACCGTCGGGCTTACGATCCCCTACTCAGCACGTTTTTATGGTAGGGTTGCGGTATCGTTGGTTATACGATCCCCTACTCAGCGCGTGGTTTCGGTAGGGTTGCGGTATCGTCGGTTCGATCCCCTACATCGCGAGTTATACTAGATAGGGTTCCGGTATCATCGTGACCATCTTTATATGGACGATGATCCTCTATCTGGGTGTGTAGCTTCTGTCGAGTGCCAGATCGGGTTGTGGTATCCCCCAGCGGATCCTGGGTGTGATCCCCTATCTGTGAGAACTACGTATGCCAGATCGGGTTGTGGTATCCCCCAGCGGACCCTGGGAGTGATCCCCTATCTGAGAGCTACGTATACCGGAGTGGGTCTTGGTTTTCCCCTAGCGGACCCTAGCGGCGATCCCCTCTCTTAGGAATGTGGTGGTTATGTTGCTACAGTGAGGTTTCTTCAGAGATGCTATCCGACGAGCATGGTCTCTCGGGTGAGCGTCTGTGATATTTGCGAGTATCCCGATGGAGTGTATCTCTCGGATGAGTGTCATCTGGTATGACAGTGTTCGTGGTGTACTCTCCTGGTTGTGGACAGTTGCTGGTGATGAGGTCGGTACCTCTTGGGGATTTGTGGCGTGAGCTGTGTATATCTGGATTGTTCAAGGTGTATGTATGGGCATACACCTGAGCTGTGCGGAGCTGACTTGTTGTGTTTAGCCGAGGATGGTCACGAGATGCAGTTTCTCTCTCGTCTAGGTTCCCTCTGGCTGGGTTGAGCGGACTGTTGCCTTTCAGTTTCTCCCTTGGGTTTTGGGTTTTTGGGGTGCCTACTGAGTATGTTTATACTCACCCCTACACGGGCTTTGCCCGCACATGTTTGTGTCTTGTGCAGACCACAGGCCTTTTGACGGAGTCCCAGGAAGACCCGGAGCAGGCGGAGCTTAGTGAGCGAGTGCACCAGGGTGTTTACCGGAGCTGTGCCGAGGGAGCTTTCCGGCAGGTGTTTGTGGCAGCGTTTCCCTTCTTCAGAGCAGTTTGGATACGCTTTTGTAGTTTTCTTTTGGTGGGCCCTGTTTTGCCCTTTTGTACTTTTGATGTTTCACTCTGGTCTGGGTTAGATTGTATGCATGCATTTACTTTTCAGTTTCTATATCTCTGCACTGTTGCATGGAGGTGTTTGTGGGTGCGTGTGTACAGGTACCATAGGCTAATGCCTCCCATGTGTGTGATAGCCTACTCGGCGCTGTTCGCCAGCCCCTGGCCTATTGGAGGCGGGCTTGGGGAATCATGGCTCGAGCCCCGTTGGGTCGGGTCGTGACAGTCTACGTATTAGAAACCTTTGGATAAGGGTGGCCTTATAATTATAAATATAAATCAATTTAATGAGGACCATCAATGCGTACTTACATGGAACCAAATATAAAATGAATCTCCTTATATTTATTTCATTAAAAATTGGTTTCATGGTATGTTGAAAAAAAGAAACCTGTATTTTATGAACTCCTCCATTTGGCCTTCCAATAAAAAAGTGTATTCCAATATTATGAACAACACTAGATAGATGGTTTCCACGAAGTTCACCATGATCTTGTGGTTGGACAACCAGACAAATGCACCTCTAATTTCAATTATCCCTAAGGAAAAAACTCATAGATGTATAAGTAAAAATATTAGAGATGTAATTAATTATGATGTAGATATTATCATTGAGAATGTTGATAATGTCATTGAAAACTATTCATTTTCATCAACGGATAATTTACAAATTTTTTAGCCTTCATATAATGGTATGTTGGAATCAAAAAAAATTATAACCACCATTTTCATAATTTTGGAAATGATTTCTGCTAGAGAAAAATATTTGATATTCTATGGATAAATCCTTCATGATTGAATCATATATAGAGTATATCTTATAAAAATGTACCCAGTGATACTTGTTGAAATATTTTAGAATCCACATGTTCAACAAAAATGCATCTCTATATTCAACATAATAAAGATTCTAAACATTTATTTCTTTCCGGTTCCACTTCCACAGATCCTTAGAATTAAAATTTTAACATAATTTAATAATGATTATTGTTTTATTACTTTTTCAATGCTCATATAAAGCAATGTGTTGATATCGAAAACTCCCAAAAAATCAAGAACATATTTCTTTCTGTAGTTTCAGAGATTCAAAATATAACATGGTTTGGTAGAAATGTTATTCTTCGAAAAAATTTCACACTAAACCATAATATAGGCCATATGCAGATCCTAATTGCTATTCATTAAGATTAATTGAACCATAAGGTGTACTGAAACAATAAAATGACATAATTTATGATTCTATATCATATATGGATTGAAGCCTTATTTCACCAGTAGTGATGCACTTTTGATATTTTTTGGAAACATCAATTCTTTGGATGAATTAATGTCAATTGGGATGATAGTTCTAAGTAAAATCAGATCCGTGAAAGATGTGAAACGTTTTCAAGGATAAACTTTCCTAGATCCTCGGGAGTTTATTTGGATGTTCTAGTATTGAATCATCTCTAGATGATTAAATGATGAGTTTAATTCATGTTTATTACATCTCTACACATAATGTTTGGAACTTTATTGGGATTTAATGTGATTTTACTACCATAGTCCTATCTATTTATAATGGTGTCATTCTTCTGTCTTGGTTGATTACTATTAAATGGAATGATTATCTTCATTTGCTCCGTGAGATCAACCATATTACCTATCTCATCTATTTTGATGCGAATATAGTGCAGATTTCCTTGACAATAAATAAGTAAGTCAGCATATATAGTTTTATAGATGACCTCCCTACGATTTACACCCACTTTATGAGAAATATTATAATGTGATCCCATATTTTAGAATCCTATAATCAATTTTTATTTAATTATTTGTTCTTTGGTCTTTCATCCAAGGTATAAAATTAATCAAAATGCAAATCTTGATTAATTTAAATAATAATCAAATCAATTGAAATACAAATTATATGATTTCATTAATGATAATATTTTCATATATAGAATTGAATATCACTATATCATTTAATTGGTATAAGCTGATAATATTTTTATTATTGAACTCAAACATATTTATGATGCGATCTCAATTGTTAAAAAATTACTATAATCATATAGATGAAGCATTATTTTTCATGATTCTCAAGATGAGTGATCTTAAGGATTACATGAAATTATGGTGATACATATTGAGAGCGATAAGATTTTTATAGGCATGGTTTCCTCAAAGGTGAAGTACACCAATAATATATTCAAAATATCATGGATATATATATGTGCGATAATAATATCTATGATGACTTTATAATTCTATGTATACATTGGTAGATCACCAATTTTTGAGAATGTGATGAACTACATTCTAATTTATCAATTTTCAACTATGGAAGGATTCATGATGCTCCAATCGCATGATATCATCAATACACACAATTCGCGTGGATTAATAAAAATATGTGAATCAATAAATATATAATATGATCTTGATAGAGGATCTTAGAGAATTCAGTGAGGTTTGAGTGTGGTTCTGTGATAGACTGAGTGAAATTTATTTGTCCCATAATCATGTTTTTATTCAAGGATGCAAGACATTAATAAAAAATTTAATTTTATCAATTATTATATGGAGGAAATGGTATATGATACACAGATGATAGTAAATTTATTAAAAATGATTGAAATTTTCACCAAGTTTATAGTATAAGAATGATTAATGAAAAACATTTCCTTAGTTGGACTAGCATTACATGGATATTTCTAATATAACTAACTATTAAAGATTGATTAAGGTATAATAATACTAAAATAATATATAAAGTAGTAGGTTTTCAAATTATTCAATGAATTTTGTCTCCAAAAATATAATTTCTCAGAATACTGAAGTTGGATTTGATGTAAAAAAATACACTCAAAGTAGGAATGATTTATGTTTACCCAAAATTCTTTATAAGAATATAGGCATCATTTAAATAATATATTTGAGAGGTTAGTAAAAATATACCTTCATTTTACAACTTTTCATATAGGTTATAATCCATTGATGAATCATGACTATAAGATGAAAGAGAATCCAATCCAATCAGTGCGATTATATGTTTCATTGATTTATCTACATGAATCGGGATATTATATAAGATCTATCTAATAATCATTTTAAATCACTCTTACAAATTATTTAACCTGTATAATTATGAATGTATTGGGAAAAATGGTTTTCTAGTTGGGACACAATACAATGGGTGATTGCGGGAAGTCGTAAATGTTTAATTGTAACATATAATAATAATTAATCTATTAATATATGTATATTATGATAGTCATTGTAATGATTTATAAAATATGATTACATTGAAGAGTAGTTGTAATTTTCTCACATATATTTAAGACTCAAATCCAATAATTTCAATAAACCATTTTTATTTTTTTATGATCAATGTATATCAGTTAATAAATTTATATCTATATTCAAATCATTGAAAAAAATTATTTGTGATATCTTATGATATGGAAAAAAAATATTTTTGGAATCTTTCATGTAAATGAAATTAGTCATTACTTGTTTCAGTTTTATATTAACTTATAGTGGTTTTCACCATGTATGTTTATTGATATAGAATTTCTATGTCCTTCATTAAAGGTGAACAAAAATAATATTTTGCCAATGTGACTATAAAAGTTATGAAAAAATTACTGTTTCGAAAGATTATTCTCAATAATTTATGAAACATTCAAAATACCTACATAGGAATATTTTTTATCATTCACACCCTAGGAAACAACATTAAAAACATGAAATTTATACCTCTCAAAATCTATCAAAATGTAACTGAAGCACACATTATCAATGTGGCCTATAAAAAATTTATTCTTTAATTATAATAGAATATCCCTCAACCATTATTAGTCAGAAAAATTCATTCATATTCATAATGAATACATATCATTTCTGAATTGCATCAATGCCCTTTCCATCAATTTTTCATACCATTTGAAGACTATCTGTCAAATAATTTATCATGAATACAATAAAAAAATTTCAATGAAATAAATCATTATACTCAATAATAAGTTATTAAATCAATCAAGAAACACATAGAAAAATAGGTTCAATGAAATAATTATGTCCATGTCCTGAAAATATTCTATAGATCCTATGTTGTTTGCTTCCCTCTCTTTTCACGTAAATTATTTTAGTGGAGTATCCTATTATATCCAAAATAGATGAACTAGAAGTGAAAAAATACTTATAATTCATAGTAATATTATTAAATATATTACCCTGTATTTTATGAAGGAAAAATACTTCTTTCTATGTGATTTAATAATATTTCTCACCAACACATCCGATGATTCATGATGTCATGATAAATGAATCTGGGTATAAAAACCATTAGCAAACCTCACATAGACACATTAAATAATCTACTAGATAACATTGAATGAATTATTATTTCAAAAACTCTCACATTCCTCATATATTCTCATTCTATAAATTTTCCACAAAATAAAATCATTATTTATAAAAAAATGTTTACTAAAAATTTGAAAAAGACTATTCATCATCTAAAATTATTTATTCTCCTTATAGATATTAATGTCAATTTTGGGTCAATATTGTTTTTGAAAAATCATATTCCTTTACATTAATTCATTCCTACAAGTCCCCATAAATTTTTTCTAAAATCATCAAAATCAATAAATAACGAAATTCATCTGATATATGAAATACTATACATGTACCCTCAATTAACTACAATATTAACCATCTAAAATCTCAATCCACACAATACTATATTATATTTTATGTTCTAAAATTGAAAACACCACCAAAATTAGGAAACATTAATGTCTATATAACTATCCCTTTCAGGATAATATTTTGTTTGCTATCCTATAAAAGCATTTCCAAACCTATAACACAAATGTTTCACCATGTAAAATAATTCGATAATATTTATTGTTTAAAAACATCAAATGTAAAATTATATTCTAAAATGTTATGAAATAATCAATAAAATAGAAAAATGTATCTGCGATTGACAATCCATTCAAATTCAGTGACACACCTTGGCCATAAAACTTATAAAACATCATGCAAATATTTTTTCAGATATTCCAAATAAAAATACGTTTAAATGGTTGTAATATCAAAAATAATTTTACAATTTAATTTTTATACATCAAAACATGTCCTAATAAAATTGAAAAAATAATATCGCTAGAAAAAAGGGAATATAATACCAATTAATTGTAATTATCAAGATGATATAATCATATACATAACCATATATATTACCTCATTACATTTTCAGTAATAGTGACCCAACCCCATGTTTATAGAAAAAATATTCTTGAAATTTCATTTCGACCACCATTCAAACACCATTGTTAATCCTCTAATTAATCATGTAATATGAAAGGAGATTTGTTACAATAATTTTTACTTCATTTAATAGTTATCACTTAATTACTAACTTTTTTGATACACATAATTATTATTAGATTTTTTATTTAGAAGTATCTTTTTCCTTACATCGATATTTTTCTATGTTTCGAGAACACATCCCCTAGTTTTGGTGTATACATTAATTAAATCCATCATCATTGATTCAGATTAATCCTAACATATGATACACTCATTTATAATGATTATGATTAATTATAATACATAATTTCATCATATACTATTATATATTTCTATATGATAATTATTTATATAAGCATTAGTACAATTCAAACAAAAATATTATCATAACATGAATATGAATATTCTACCAAGATATTTTTTTATATTAAATTTTTATGAAAATCCAAAAATTAAATATTGATTAGGCATAAATTCTATTATCATAATCATAATCAAATTTCACATATTTATGATAAGAATATAAAATTGGAAATATATGACTTCTTTTTATTATTATCTTTATTTTAATAAGACACTGACTATGACTCTAATGATGATAACACATGTGAATAAATATATATATATGAATCAAGGAAGTGGGGAAGAAAATTTCAATATAAATTCAACATTTTTTGGAAGTAAATTTATATTCAACTCATTATATGTTATAATTTTCCTTATAATGCGTATTTTTCATAATGATTAAAACAAATCCACTTCCTTTATATATTGGCATAACAAATAATGATATGTGATTTTAAAGAGGTTATAAGATTACTTAAATTTAACAAAATGAATTTCAGTCAAATATTGTATAGAAAACTATATCTATGGAGATTATATATATATAATTATTTGAAAAAATATATACAATTTATTTCAATAGATTAGTTTAGTGTTGAAATTAAATTAATGAGAAATAAAAAATATTATATGATGACTAAAGAATGAATTATGTTAGTTTAAATGTCATCTATAAATGAGAATATGTTTCACAGTTTCATTATATGATTTTTATGCCCCTATTATTACTTCATTCTCTATAATTTTCATTATTTGTGACCAAATTCTGAACATAAAAACATTTCATCCTAAACTGTTTCTTTTTAGAATGTGGATAAAAGTGTTTCAATTTACATTTATCAAGAATATCATGATATTCTGATGAATTTATAAATATGAATTAATATTACTCTAAGTATATAAAATTTTATTTATTCAAGTAGTGTTTGTTATAGAAATTAAATCCTATGATATTTTATTCTATATTATATGAGATTAATTTCAACACATGTTTTTTAATTCACATAGAGTTGAATAAAAACTTTATATATTTACTAGATTATTTAATAAAGTAAAATATAAATATTTATTCATTTAATGTGAATAGAACGATAAATAATTATAGAGATTTATGATGAATATAAATGATTTTTAATATTTAGATAATTAATAATATATTTTTTAATGATTCTATTATCAATTTTATTAAATATAATAAATATTATAATGTATTAATTATTATAATTATTAAACCTATGAAAATATATTCTATTGAAGGTTTCATAAATTTAGGGTAGTACTTGTGATATGTTGTATAAAAATATTTACATTATATAAATTATTAATATCATATAAAAATTATAATATTTATTTTTCATAATGTATATTATAGTAAATACATATCATATAAGATAACATTATTATTACTATTTTCTATGCGTGTGATTACCATGTATTAAATAAATTAATAAGGTTATATGTCTAATGATTTTTGTTAAAAATATTAAAAAAAATATATTATTTAAAATTTCATTCAAAATAGTTGTTTGGTGTGTCAATATATGGTAAACCATCCCGATAATTATATAATCACCAATGATAAATTCATTTCCCATCCTACCTTATAATAACACATAAAAACATAATATATTATTGTGATCAATGATGATTGATATTTATTACATAATTCATACACCATAGGTAGTACCCCCAGTATTTGTTATGTAACCCCTATCATAATACTTTTAATGGTTATAATGTTAAGGGTGATTCATGATAGAGTGGGGAGATCTTTTAATAAAGTTATAAGGCAAATGGGAAGTCACACGGGAGGCGCACAGTTTGTCTAACTGTGTCAGCAAACCATGAGAGCACTTATATGAGATTATAAAGAAGTGGATCACACATGAGTTTTCCTCTAAGTGGATTGTTTTTCCACCTATGTAGCCATAACTCGTGATTTTTCTTCTCTTTAGGTCAAAGATGTTTCTCCCATCATTCCAGAGGTGATCTGAATGCTTCTCCTGGTGAATCGAAGCCGGATTCTTGAGGTATGTAAACCTTCTTCTTTATTCTAGTTCGGTTTCATATATCTACTAAGATCAACATATCCTCTTTTCCTGGTTTCTAATTTCTACGCCCGTTATGGGAAAATCCAAGTGTCTGGATGAAAATTTTGATGATATTTTTTATTTTCCTTGCTAGGAGAAGATATCTAAGGCGGGTTCATGGAGAATTGACCTGGATTTCTTGAGTGTTCTTCGTTAGTTGTGGTTTTCATCAAAACCATTGATGTACGAGTCTTCAGTCTCAACACCTCTTAATATAAATGATTTTCATAGATTCAATTTTTTTTACTTTAATGGCATTTTTTATGAAAAGCCTGGAAAATTATTCATCAGTAATGATTTATCATTTTTATGAATTTGTGTGACCATGGTGAATAGTTTTTCAAAGGGGGATTGCATTCATGAATTTAAAATGATGATTATAAATTATATATTTTCTAGAATTTCTAAATGGTTGAAGGAAAATTGGATTTCAATATAAATTGATTTCAATAAAAATGGAGTTTTATTGAAATGGTTTCGAATTGAACTGGTTTTCCATTAAAAATGTTTTGACGGAAATGTTTTTCAATAAAAAGGTGCTTTTATTGAAAGGGGTGTTTTGGCATGATCGTTAGGAATATGTGGTGTGTGTTCATGTTGCATCTATGGGATTGTTTGAAACATGAACTTTTTCATGATTCCAAAGGTTTAATGGCACGTGGTAATCTCATATACGGGGCTTGGTTGAAATATGACATTGTTCTCGATGACATAGGGTTAATGGAACATGAGAAACAATTACATTGTGAATACTTGGTAGATTGGATAGAAACAACTCAAGAGTATGGAACTGTCATAACATAGAATACATGGTTGATTGCATGAGTTGGGTAGTGGTTGGGTATGCCAAAAATGTCTATTGTGAAATGGGTCTAAGTTTGATTAGTTATTATTCTGGAAAAATAACTTGCTGGAAAAATTGGTTTCGATTATGCTAGTATGATTTTGGTTATAAATGGTTTTGGGAAACTTGTTTATATCTTGTTATTTATCATTTTGAGAAAAGGTTTTATGTAATCTATTTAAAATAATTGTTGTTAAATCTTCAATCATAGTGGTGTGAGTAGGGATGTAATTGTGGAAAACCTACTGAGTTTTATACTCACCCATGCTTTGGCACTTCGGTGCTTTTGAATATTCTATCATCCGATAAAGGGGAAAAGGTAATGTTTCCCATGTTTTTAGCACTACCTCGTGATGATTTTGGCTGTTCGGTGATTCTGGAGCTTGGATCTTGTGGAGCCTGGAATCATGGTGTCTTTTGAGAGTGTTGAGTTGTTTATCCGCTGTGTACGCTGATACTTGGTTTGGACATCCGTTTTTGTGTACTTTGATGTAGTTTGAAATAAATTAAGTTGTTTAGTTGTCTTTCAATTGATCATGCATCATATAGAGAATCTCTGGTTATGGTTGGATAGTTTATTGGTTTATTTCTTTAAAGGTTATGTTTTCTCCCACTTGTATTTGAAACCCTTCACCATTTGTTGTCAACCTTTGGCGTTTTGGGGAAGACGATTAAGGCCAAGTAACTCTAACTGCCTCCTTAATACAATGAGTTAGGGGTGTGGTGTTACAAAGAGTATCATAATGGTCCTTCCCTGTGGTAAAAATCATCATTGTTCTTGATCTTGGAGTTGTAATTCCTTTTCATCTATTCCTTAGGTTGGAAATATCATTTTCATGGGTTTAGCCAATGAGATAAGCATGATATGCATTATAGATGAATGACATCCCACTAAAATTTCATATCTCATTATGAGGAATGATTTATGATTTTCTACAAGGTGAATTTTTTTTGGAAAGTATTGATTGGGTTTCAAATGATTGATTTTGAAAAAGTGAATGATTATTATATTTTGAAAATGGATTAATTTTAAAAAACATGTGAAGTGGTTTCAAAAATAGTTGAACATGGGAAAAATGATTGTTTAGAAAAAAATATTGTCATATTTGATGTGATAGTATTTGAAATTCTAAGACATAAGTTTCTAGAGTGTTATTTTGATGGAGTTTGTTGTTTGTTTAGAAAATGGCACCCGGTAGGCGTCGTTGAAACCAACTCGAAATAGTTGCAGAGAATATGGTTGCACCTGAACCATAGGTGAACCTGGAGCTGGTTTAGAGTATTTTATAAATTTTTCATGCTGTGGATATGGGGTCCAGAGGAATGATCAAAGACATCTGGATCATACCATCCAGTTCATGAAGCAGAATCCACCAAACTTTTGGTGTGATGTTGAACCCGAAAAGGTGGAGGTGAAGCTTTTAGGATGAATTTTATCTTTGATTTCATCGGCACACCATCAGAGATCACAGTCAAGTTGGAGACATATATTCTCGAGGAACATGAACGTCAGTGGTGGGATTTAGTGGTGCATACAAAATTGGATGGAGCCCTTACATGGGAGGAGTTTGAATAATTCATCAACAAACCATTCTATCCTTACATTATCACAATCCAAAAAACTAAAGACGTCTACATCCTAAAATAGGAGAGCCTTTATTTCACAGATTATGCAGCTATGTTCATAATTTCAGTCCATTTTACCCAGAGGATGCGGCATGTATGTCTTTGAAGGCACACATCTTTAAATCAGGGTTAAGGAAGGAGATTAAATCAAAGATTGAGGTTATTTATATTACGGATTATAGATAGATGGTGAACAGAGAGACTATTAATGAATTTGATATCCTAAGATCTATAGGAGGAGGAATTATGGTACCTATAAGAAATGGTGGGAACTCAACCACTGGGAACATTAGGAAAAGGGACAATTATTTCAATGGTGCATGTGGAAATAAGAACCCGGTGGATGTATCAGTACACCTTCCTCCACGACCCCAGAGAAAAGAAGGTTGTTATCAATGTGATTTTCTTGATCACATAAAGCAATATTGTTCGAATCAATATAGATAATTATATTATTGTACAATGATGTGACATCATTAGCGTAATTGTCGCAGTGCTCCAAGGTCAGGTGCTCGAGACACTTCTTAGCTATTGCAAGCATCATATGCTTTCACTGGATGAGGAAAACAGAATTAGTCTCATCAGTAGAGCAGAGATGGCCATGGAAATTCTATAAATACGAGGACTCCTCAACCAGGGCAACCTCACCAGGGAAACATGGATAATGGTACAGTGGAGAATAAATTTTATGGAGATGATCAGATGATTTTCGATGACCAGAATGGACCATCTATAGAAATAGGTACAATTATTTTGAATTCTACCATTGTCAATGTGTTGTTTCATACTGGTGCATCACATTCCTTCATTTCTTCTTGTGTTGTTGACATGATATATTTAAAACTAGAAATGATGCCTTCTTTTTTGTAACTAAAAACTCATCTCAGTGAAAGAGAATGGCAGGACTTGGTGTGAAGTGCATTTTATATAACTGTTGATGGATCTGAGCTAAAGTAGGACTCCACTATGTTGGATATGGATGTCAATTATGTAATCATGTGTATGGATTGGCTTACAACATTTAATGCTAAAATCTACAGTTATAGGAGAACAATTAGTTTCATAACTGAGGACGGAATCGAGTATCTCTTTAGAGGAGAGAGGGTTGTAAAGAATAGTTCAAATAGCTTGTTGGAACCAATGGTGGGAATGATATCTTACTAATTGGAAGCGTTTACTTTTTCATCAATGGAAGAGATAATGGAAAATAATTTTCTAGCTATTCTGAATAAATTTTATGATGTCTTTCCCAAGAATGTCTTAGGGTTACCACCTCTAAAGAATGTGGAGTTTACGATTGATCTCTTTTTGGGTACCAGTCATATTTCCCATCCATATTATATGATAGAACCAATGGAGTAATGTGTAATTAATTTCCTATTGGAAGTGATGGAAATAAAGGGATTCATTCGACCAAGTTTGTCTCCCTGGGAAGAATCGATTTTGTTCGTGAAAAAGGCAGAAGGAACTCTTCAGCTGTCTGATGATTATCGTAAGCTTAACCAAGTTATAGAAATGAATTGATATACACTTCCACACATTGATGATCTAGTCAATCAATTATGGGGAGCACACTGGTACTCCAATATTGACTTGTGATTAGGATATCACCAATTGAGAGTTTGGAAAGAGGATATTACAAATACTACTTTTAGAAGTAGATATGGACACAATGAATATGTAGTCTTGCCTTTCGGTCAAACAAATTCACCAAAAATCATCATGGCATTGATGAATTGAATATTTCAACAACATATATTTCTTTTTTTTGGTTCTTGTGTATGACATTTTGGTCTATTCAAATGCAAGGTCTGATAATGTGGTGCACTTTGAAACAATGTTACAAATCATGAGAGATCATCATTTCTATTCCTAATTATCAAAGATTGATTTTTGGATACATGAAGTACATTTCCATGGCCATTTCATTTCTGATAAAGGCATTTTTGTTTATACTGAAAGGATTGAAGCTGTTGTCTCTTCGCAATCACCAAAGAATGTGTTCAAGATACGATGTTTGTGTGGTCTAGCTGGTTACTACTGATTCTTTGTGCGTGATTTCTCATGACTAGATTCGCCATTGATAGTTCTATCAAAGAAGAATGCTCTATTTCAATGGACAGAAGAATTTTAGAAGACATTCTAGGAACTGAATGTTCGGCTTACATCGACACCTATCTAGACCTTTCCAAAATTAGAAGAGTGGTATGTGGTGTTTTTTGATGCTTCAGGATCAGGGTTGGGTTGTGTTATCAAGAAAAAACATCACGTGGTGACTTATAGATCAATATAGTTGAGAGTGAATGAGAAGAATTTCCCAACATGGGATTTGGAGTTAGAGGCATAGATATATGCTTTGAAAACATGGAGACAATATCTAATTGGTGAGAAATTTACTATGTTTATGGATTACAAATTCTTGAAACACATTTTCTCACAACGTGATTTGAATCTAAGGAAAATTAGGTAGATAATTTATCTCCAAATGTTTGGCATTGAATTTATGTACACATCGTTGAAAATAAATTTGGTGGGGGGATTCATTGAGTAGAATGTAATATGATCAGTTTGAGAAAGAAGTTTTAGAGGAATGGATGTTTATGTCGGTATTTGCCGACATGCATGTGGAATGTGAAGACCAAGGTGATGTTGCAGTTTTCTTTTCAACTATTCTTGTTCTTGATTTAGTAAAAATTATTAGAGAAGCAAAAAAATATAATGTATAATTTCTAGATATAAGTTAAAAACTCCATGGTGGGGAAACCATTGGTGGACGAAAACATGATGAGGGATTAGTTTTTTGTTTTAGATATTGGATGGTTGTACCTATGGTTTGTCATGAACAACTCCTTCATGCATACCACCATTCAAGATGGTCTGTACATCATGGTACACAGAAACTTTATAAGGAATTGATGGTGCAGTTTTGGTGGAGTGGCATTAAAAGAAAGGTGGATGGGTTTGTCTCACATTGCATAACATGTCAATGTGTTAAAGAATATAATCAAAGACTAGATGGTATGTTATAGTTTTTTCCCATCCCAGTGAGGAAATGGGATCAAATAGAAATGGATTTTGTTACAGGACTTCCCAGAACGGTTCGGAAAGAAGATTTCATTTGGGTGATATTGGATCGTCTAACCAAGTCGGTGCACTTCACCCCTATTCATGAAACACATACGGTGGAGGATATTTCAAAAATATATATATGATAAGTGGTAAAGTGGCATGGTGTTCCAGTTTCAATAGTCTAATATAAAGATCTGAGGTTCACATCTCGTTTCTAAATATCATTTCAACAAGCCCTTGGAACTCAATTGACTATGAGCACTGGGTATCTTCCTCAAACGGATGGGTAATCCAAGAGGATGATACAAACATTGGAAGACTTGTTTTCTGGCTTTTGTAATGTATTGTTATGGCTCATGGGAGGATCATATAACTTTAGTGGAGTTCTCACACAATAAAAACTACCAAGCCTCGATAATCATGGCTCTGTTTGAATAATTCTATGGGAATCCATGTAGTTCTCCACTAGGATGGGTGGAAACAGGGGAAACATCACTAGTCACTCCATCCTTTTTCCATGAAACAACAAATAAGATCCATTTGATTAGAAATAGTATGGATATAACTCATAGTAGTAAGAAATATTATGCAGATCACCATTGAAGACTGTTGTCGTTCGTTGTGGGTGATCATGTCTTCTTGAGGATCTCTCCATGTCTTTGACATCATCGTTTCGGGAAGCAGGTAATTTTATCTATTATATGCATTTTCCCTTCTAATATACTAGAACACGTTGGAGAGGTTTCATATCAGTTGGAATTACCACCATGGTTTATTTTGGTGCATAATGTGTTCCATGTATCCTAGTTGAAAAAGTATCACCCTAATCATGACCATGTGCTCAGATGGGATCACATTGATCTAGTATTGGATGCATTATTGGAACATATTCTAGTGGAGATCATGTATAGACAAGAAAAATACTTGGGTGGGAAAAGCATTGGCCTAGTGCGGGTTTTGTGGAAACATCGTCAGATTCAAGAAGAGACTAGGGAATGTGAGAAGGAAATCAAAGAGCAGTGGCCATAACTAATTTTTTCCAGCAAGGGTTGTATACTATCAGAGGATGGAATGACCATTGGTGGAGAGAATGTAGTACCCCCCCAATGTCTAGTATGTAACCCCTACATAATTCTTTTAATTGTTATAAATATATGGGTGATTCATGAGAGAGTCGGGATAACCTTGAATGATGTTTTACGACAATGGGTATGTCGTATGAGAAACACAAGGTTTGTCTAATCATGCATCCAAACCATGCGTGGAGGGTCTGCTGAGGCCGTAGCTAATAAACGGTTAGCACACAATTTGTCTTACTATGAGAGAAAACCGTGCAGGCACATAAATGACATCCTAAAAAAGTGGATCTCACAGGTTTTTTTCTCTAAGTGGCTCATTTTTCTTTCTACGTAGCCATAACTAGAGATTTTTCTTCTCCAAAGTTCAAAGATGGTTCTCCCATTATTCAAGAGGTGATTTGAAGGCTTCTCTAGGCGAATCAATGCAGTATTCATGATCTATGAAGACATTCTTCTTTTTTCTTGTTCGGTTTCTTAGATATACTTAGTTCTACTTCTCATCTTCTCTCAGTTTCATAGATCTACTCCTGATATGGGTAGATCTATGTGTTTTCATGAATGTTTTGATGAGATTTGGTCTTGTCCTTTCTAGGAGAAGATATCTAAGGCGGGTTCTTGAATAATTGACCTGGTTTTCTTGAGTGCTCTTTGTTCGTTGTGGTTTTCGTCAAATCCTTTGAGGTAGGAGGCTTCACACTATACTCCTCATGTAAGAATTGAGTTACATATTCTCAAATCAGTTTATTTGAATGGGATTTATTTTAAAAAGAATTTAAATATCTTCTTTAGTGGTGATTTATGGTTTTTGTGACTTTGCGTTATCTTGGTGAATATTAATGAAAATGGGGTGTAGTTTCATGAATTTAAAATGATGATTTTAAATTATGGATTTTTTGGAATGGATAAATGGTTGATGGAAAATGGGTTTTCAATAGAAATAGATTTAAAAAAATGGACTTTTATTGAAGTAGTTTGGAAATGAAATGGTTTGGCATTGAAATGGTTTTGACACAAATGGTTTTCAAAAAAAGGAGCGTTTATTGAAATGGTTTTTTCGGCATAAGAGTTGGTAATATTTAGTGTGTGTTCATGTTGCATCAATGGGGCTTGGTTGAAACATGACATTTTTCATGGTTCTAAAGTTTTAATGGCACATGGTAATTGCATATATTTTTCTTGGTTGAAATATGAACTTCTGCTCAGTGCCATTGTGATAATAGATCATGGAACACAATTACATTGTGACGACTTAGTAGATCGATGAGAAACTACTCATGAGTATATAACTATCATTACATTGAATGAATGGTTGGTTTCATGGGTGGTGGAATCATTGGGTTTTTCAAAAAGGGATATTGTGAAATATTTCTATGTTTGTTTAGTTATTTTTCGTGAAAAATAACTTGCTGGAAAAATTGGTCTAAATTGCACTTCTATGCTTTTGGTTATAAATGGTTTTGGGAATCATGTTTAAATATTTATATACACTATTTTGAGAAATTTTTTTATATAAAATGTTTTATATAATTATTTTTAACTCTTCTATCCCAGTGGCATGAGTAGGGAAGTCATTGGGGAAAACCTACTGAGTTTTATACTCACCCATGCTCCGGCACTTTGGTGATTTTGCAGATGCTAATTTCTGGGAAAGGGGAAAAGGTAATGTTTCAAATGTTTTTAGCACTAACTCATGATGATTTGGGATGTTCGATGATTGTGGAGCTTGGAGACTGTGGATTATGGAGTCTTGGGGTCATTTGAGAGTTTTCATTTTTCTATCCACAGTGTACTATGATACCTGGTTTGGTCTTCCGTTGTTGTGTACTTAGATCTGGTTTGACATAAATGAGGTTGTCTAACTCTCTTTCATTTGTTCATGCATAATATATTGAATTATTGGTTATGGTTGGTTGGTTTATTGGTTTATTTTTTTAAATGTTTAATCGCCCCCCACATGTATTGGAAACCATTTGGTATTTGTTTCCAGCCTTTGGCTTCTTGGGGATGTCGCTTTAGACCAAGAATCCCTCACCGCCTACTCATGACAATGAGGTAGGGGAGGGGTGTTACTCCATAACACCTATAATATATATAATTTATTTGGAGATTCAGAGAGAATTAATAGATATATCTAATAGAATACTTATTTTCATACTCATTCTAAAAAAAATGTAACAAAATTAATGATGTAATTTTAACAAGGATATTACGATGAATTCAATATTTTAATATATTTATTATTAGAAATTACTTTCATATGATCCAATTTATATGATCGTTGGGTTTATTTTATTATCATATTTAGAATGATCAATAGATATTGATGAAAAAATTATAATGGGAACCCATCTAAGGATTATGTTATTCCTTAAAATAATAATATATATGACCCTAAAATAAAATTTAATTGGGAAATGGATTGAGAATGTTTTATTTATGTCTAAATTGATTATGTGGTATTTAAGAAAAATGGGCCAATATACTATTTGAGAATGTGTTATATTTTATTTAACATCATATGTTTCATGTGATGTTAATTATAAGAATGAATATATAAACATTAAAAAGATTGACATGGATGCCATGAATTATAGACTAAATCAATTATAGTAACTAGATTATACTATATTATATTTCATCAGGATCATATATGTCATTATCTAAAATTGGACATTGATTAAATATGGCGATTTATAATGATGAGGTTGTGACTATATATTGTCATTATTATTGATTTTTCTTTATATGAACACGATATTGACTTAGTAATATAATTATTTGGAATAACATACATTGGGTATCGATATATTCCCACTAATATAAATAAATAAATATATATATATATATATCTGTGTGTGTGTGTGTGTCATGAATCATATTTTATTGGGTATTTTGGTGAATGAGGTGTATTATATAGACATCATTTTTATGAAATTATTTCATATACGATAATTTGTATTATTTTTTTTGGGGTTTTATCTTCATGTTATGGGATGGAGATATTATAGATTAATTTTTAGTAGCGTTCAATTTAATGCATGTGGTATGAAAAATATATCACTATTATTTTTATATTAGTTTGTTATGGATACAATGTTGATTATGCATTCTTTTTATTCAAATTCATATAATTACATTTTTTGATATATATAGGTTATTTCCTCTAATATGAGTCATTATTACATTGAATAAAAGATCTAATTATCTTATGAATAAATTATATTTTTATGAGATAAAATAAATCCTTACATTCATCATTAAATGAAGGTTGATTTTTTATTGACAGTATGGTTCTGGTTTTTTGGATTTTTAAAATGATCTTGTATTGATGATTCTTTTATAATGTATTAAAAAATGTGTATATGGTTAGTTTTTCATAAATCAACTTAAAAACATTAAAATATATTAAATTTTATTAAAAAATTAATTAATATCTAATAGTGGTTGGGGTATATAATATAATTTTTTTAATGGGAATACATATTTTCTTAGTTATTTTATTATTATATAGAATTAAGTTCAATATTATTATCAGTTTTACATATATAACATAATTTTTAGGGAAATATCTATTTACAATTATTCTAATGAATGAAAAACATTTATGAGATGATTACTTTTGAATTTCATTTATTTATTTTATATCATTAAATCAAATAATTACAAAGTGATCTTATTTTTTTCATTTGATTATTTTATCATGGCATGTGGTAACTTAACGGAAAATCATAACTTGATGTTATCCTTTTCATTACATATAATAGTTCCATAACCTCTATGTTCAGAAAATTTAGTAGACTTCATATATGATCCTAACTATGATGAATACAAAACATTCTTCTATATCATAGAGTGAGATCAACATGTTCTCCAATGAAGTTATATATTTTTTGTGTTTGAATGAGATACATGCTCTATGATTCCCATGTGGGATTATATATGTTCATTAAGGTAGAACCATAAATATATATTATATTAACTATATTATTCATATTAATAAAATATGTACACATGATAATTCATTTTAAGGAGGCCATGTTTCATAGATGGAAAACAGTTTGAGGATTAATATTATGTTCATATATAATATGAGTTACATAACATTTATAAATATGGTCATGGTTTCATTATCATAATTGACTAATGATTTTGAATATGGATATATTAAGTAATAAATACTATATGATAATCATTACCTAATTTCTATACATTAATGCTTTTGATGTATATTTTTATTTCATAAAACACTTTATGATGTAATTTAGTGTACGCATACATTCCATCTTTAGATTCTATATGATTCATCACGGTAACAATACTCTAAAATTATATTTATGGTTACATGAAAAATGATCAATATTGGGAATCTTTTAGTGGAACAATTATTTTAGTGTATAATTCACATAAATTATCATAGTGATGACTTATTATTTTTGAATAATAATTGTAACTTCATAGAAGATAAAGATATAATTGTTCAAAAAATCCTTGGAATTGTATCATAATATATGAAATCATTTATTCAAATTTGGATATACAATATATAAAGATTAATTCTCTTCATTTATAAATTTTTTGTTTCCAAACATTTATGATGATTTTTTGTGGTTGAAATATCATTATTTTATTGACATTGTTTCGTTATTGTATATCGGTATTTGTTGAATTATATAAATTCCAGAAATTCTAATAATTTTGAGTGGTTGACCACTATGATTATTTTTTAATGTGTATATAATAGTCACTATTATTGAAATATTTTTTCATAGGGTCTGTGAAAAATATTTCTTCTTTAGCGATACTACCATTATATTATAATCAGTATATTATTATGGTATTTACCCAAAGAATACTAGTTAATTGAGGGATTTATCCAATCATGTTTTTTGTACCAATGAACACTCTCCTATTTTTTGAAATAAATATATATATATTATAAAAATTCTTTACATACTATTTTTAGAAGAAAAATTCATACTAATATAACCATTATTATATATTTTTCGTTAATCCCATATAAAATATTTAACTAAAAATCCCTAATTAATTAATATAGAATTGGTATTTTTTAATATCTATGCAAATTTATTAAATAATAAATCATAAAGATCATCAATAAATTCTGAACAAAATATACCCTTATAGAGATATATTGTTGATTATATTTCACCATAAAATATGGAACATAAAATATAATATGAAATAAATAAAATTCACATTAATGAAAATTTATAGAGGATCTCATCATTTAATTTATAATATATATGGGAAAAATTATGAATTAATTTTATGTACCTAAACAGAATAGACTGAAAAAATTCAATTAATTAGATATAAATATAAATAATCACATGGATAACCATAAATATATTCAAGGTTATTCAATAAACAATTCCTGATATCCTTATCATTATTATCAATCCCCAACTAGGTCATCATTCAAATAGTCATGATAACAAAAACGACGTCGTGCTTGAATTGAGAAAACATAAGAAAAATACCAAATTATAATGTTTCTATAGTCCCATAGAATCTATAAGAACCTAGATCTTATTTTAAGGCATGTTTTCATTTTTCTGGTGTCTTTGAGGAAAAAGAAGAGTTTCTAGAAATTATCAAGTACACGCCCTGTACTTTATGAGTACATGCCATGTACTCAGTTACCATGGGTAGCCGAGTGTTGGCCGTGTACTGGCCATGCACACAACCATGTGTTGTGACCTAGAGGCCAACTAAAGATGGCTCGGTAAGGGAAAGTACATGACAAGTACTTGTGTACACACTGTGTAGTCTCTAACTGTGCCTCAGACTATGTGAGCAGAGACACGAGGTTCTGAAAAATTTGGTAGGACATGTCGTGTACCAGATGTACACGCTGTGTTGAAGTACCGTGTAACCGGCCGTGTGACTAAAGATATGGGATGGATGATCCTTTTAATGTTAACGACATGTTATTATTGAACCCATCATGTAGTTTGAACCTGAGTATCTGGTCGTGTAACAATACTCACTGGTCGGAGAAATCCTTTAAGTACGCGCCGTTTTCACCATGAACGTGTCGTGTAGTTTGTTATGTGTAACCAACCATGTCACTAACAACACATGTTGATGAATCTCATCTAGTACACACTATGGCTGGCACAAACATTCCATGTAGTATTGTTTTAGGAGAACCGTGTGGGATATCCGTGTAAGGGGACTTGAGTAGGATAAAACGATTCAAGTACACGTAGTGTGTTAAGACAACACGTTGTGTGTTTTGGTTGTTACATGATCTGTTTTGGAAGGAGGACACGCCCATGTGAATTGATTAAGGGAACACGTCATGTTTGGTATATAAACGACGTGTAATCATGTATTGAAAAAGTAAAATGGTTTCTTTCTCCTATTCCCTTCTTGGACTTCTTGGTTTCATTCCTTGATAATCCTGATATAAGGTGTGTGCGAGACCTTACAAAGTCATGTCTCTGAGACGTCCTCCAGTAGTACGCCAGTTACAGGGCGGGTGAGGAGACAATGAACATGGCTGATCAGGGATAACAATTAGATCCTCCTAATTTGCTAGTCTTGGCACCAACAGTTATTCCTAACACAGGTTTTGATGCACAATTTAGGGAGGGGTTTATGAAGATGATGCAGACGTTTCAGGGGGCCCTGCCTCCATCCACACCATTTTCAGAATTGAGGCAGGTGTTTCTGAAGCAACATCATGCCACCTTCAGAGGGGAAAGAGGACCCTAGGATGCAAATTCATGGCTGGATGTCATGATGTCGATTTTCGATCATTTGGAAACACCTATAGAGAGGAGGGTCAAGCACGCTACATACATGCTACGAGATTCCTCCTAGAGATAGTGGTATGTGATCTGACATGTGGGATATCAATAGGTTATTGCTTGGGAGGAGTTCTGGAATATCTTCTATGACTACTTATATCCGGAGACCATGAGGGCCAATTGATCCCGAGAGTTCATGAGCCTAGTGTAGGGTACGCTTTCTATTATGGGGTATTCCTATCACTTATCCAAAATTAGGCCCATTACACCATTCATTGAGAGAGACGGGTTGTTCCTATCATGGAAGTTAGAGGATGGTATAGGTAGGAAATCCATTCAAATTTGAATATCATCATGTTGACTTCTATCACTACTATAGTCAACCAGACGCTGATATTGTTGTGAAATCTGAGAGATTATTGAGCTATGGGTCAGGGCGGTTCTTCATATAGAGTTAGTACTTCTTCAACTAATAGTAGGAATCATCATAGTGAGACTGTACGAGGAGATCCAAGTAGGTGGGATGCATCTTCTGGTATACATGTGGTGTGCTACCAGTGTGGGAGGAACAGGCATATGAGGCCACATTGACAGAGATACCTAGTGTAGTGCCTATATTATGTCGTGATGGGACATCTTAAGCACTTCTATCAGATCTTATCACCAGTAGTTGGTGACATTGGTTTTCCTATGACCCCTTGTTGTGGAGAAGCGTCACCAGTTTCTGACCACTATGGGAACTGGTGTTCATCCGGTAGTTCAGGCTGAGGTGCAGGTCAAAGTTGTGGTAGTCAGTCACTAGGATTTCAGCGACAGAAGGGTGGATCAGCTCAAAGTGTTCAGGTAGGATCATAGTTCTGCAGCATTGGCAAGGCATTTACGGTGGAGTAGACCCAGCAGTAGTAGGATGCATGACCCTCTACAGTTCGAGGTACCATTCTAGTAGCCTCAGTTTTATCTTCTTCTCTTTTCGACACAATTCAATCCTATAGAATTATATGTATTATTGTTTTAGAGAGATTTGGGCTCTGTATCAAATCTTTTACCAATATATTGACATTAGACACTCTGTTGGGGATTAGACCGGCTAGTGTACATCCGTTCAAGGAGTGCCCTCTAGAGGTTGGTGGGTGTCACTTCTTGTGGGACCTCCATGTTCGAGAGATGACATGCTAGGATGTCATTCTCATAATTGACTAGTTGGTTCCCTTCCATGAAATTGTTTATTGCTATCATCATAGTGTGACTTTTACATCACCAGAGGGTGGATCATTTCTTCATAAGGGCGAATGAGATGTCCAGGCGAGTAGAGTGGGACCCAAGCATTATGGGTTGGGAGGAGTTACAAACCAGATTACTAGTCTATATCTAGATGACAAAGGGACATCATAGATGGGCATTCCTCTAGTGTTGGATCTTTTTAGGGACATCTTTCCAGAGGAATTTTTAGGTTTTCCCCTAGATCCAGAGGTAGACTTTTCGATTGAGCTTGTTCCAGGAGTGGCCACGATGTCCATTCCTCCATATTGGATGTCTACATTCGAGTTAAAAGAGCTTAAGAAGTAATTGGAGGAGTTTCACACAATGGTTTCATCCAACCCAGTACTTCTCCATGCGCTCTGCGTGTCCTGTTTTCAAAGATGGAAGAAGGTACACTCATAAATTGAGTGGATTATTAGAAGTTGAACCAGTTGAAGGTCATGAACTGATATCCCTTTTCGATGATTTATGTTCTCATTGATCAACATCGAGGAGCTTGGGTGTTCTCAATGATTGACATGAGGTCTGGTTACCATCAGTTTCACATTAGAACATATGATATACCAATTGCAGCCTTTCAGAGAAGGTATGGTCTATACGAATATGTGGTTATACCGTTTGGACGTACAAACGCGCCTACTATATTCATGACAATGATGAAACGAGGGTTCCATCCATACATGTATTCTTGTGTTGTTGTCTTCATGGAAGATATCTTGTTGTAATCTCGCACTTGACACGACTATTCAACACATCTTGAGATCATTCTGAATACACTGAGAGAGCATCATTATTATGCTAAGATCTCGAAATTCCAATTTTGTACGGACTAGATTTACTTATATATTCTTGTTATCTCAGATAATGGTGTATCAGTAGATACAGAGAAAGTGAGAGCAGTAGTTTCATGGGAGCATCCAAAGAACATCTTTGAGGTAAGGAGTTTCCTTGGGCTGGATGGATACAATAGACATTTCATAAAATACTTTTCGCGCATAGTAGCGTATCGAGTGGGCATGACTATGAAGGGTGAATATTTATTGAGGTTAGATTCATGTTAAATATACTTTCATGAGCTGAAAGTATGTTTGACGTCAGCATGATACTAGTATTTTCATACCTGGGATAGAGTACTATTGTGTACTATGATGCATCATGTATCGGGCTGTGAGCCATTCATATGTAGGGAGATGGAGTCATTGCTTATAGTTCTTGTGAGTTGATGACATTTGAGAGAAATTACCCAACAAAAGATATTGAGTTTGCTATAGTTTTTCTTGCCTTACGCAAATGGAGACACTATATTATGGGAGATCATTTTATGGTTTTCACCGATCACAAAGGTCTCAAGTATATCTTCACTCATCATGATCTAAATTTTATTCAGCGAAGGAGGGTTGAGTAAATTAAGTTCGTTGACTTTTAGCTTTCATATACGCCTGGGAAAGGCAATGCAGTGGAAGATGTACTGAGTAGGAGGACTCTAATATAGGTAGATCGGGAGGCTAGTAATGAGTGGCAACATATGGCTTTGTTCTCTCAGATGCTTTGTAGGTGCATGATAAAAAGGGATAGACGTTTCTTTCATTAGTAGCTACTACCTATACTCTTCTTGATCAAGTGCGAATAAGGCAGTTATTAGACTCTAAAGGCCCCGTCCTATGAGAGAGCATGTCGGGAGTGGACCCTATTCCTGGATGGACCATAGGCGAGGATGAGCTCTTGCATTTCTAGGGGCGCGTATGGGTGTCCGCAAACATATGTGAGGAGATGATGCGGGACATTCATTCCTCAGTTTGGGAAGTTCATCCTAGCATCACAAAGATGTATCACGAACTACACCATCTGTATTAGTGGCATTGTATGAAGATAGATGTTGTTCGTTTTTTCATGAGATGTTCCACCTATTAGCAGGTGAGGGTAGAGAATTAGAAACTAGTAGGACTGTTTTAGTAGTTACCCAATCCGAAGTGGAAGTCTAATGATGTCGCGATGGATTCCATAACAGGATTACCAAGATCGCCTCGAGGGAATGATGCAGTTTGGGTTCTCATTGACAGATTCACGAAGGTTTCTCACTTCTTGCTGATCTACGAGACATTTAGTTCTGTTGAGTTTAGAAGGTTTTACATTCGGGATATTGTATATTTACATGTTGTAACACACTCCCTTGATTCAGATAGAGAGGAACATTTTACTTCTTGGGACTAGAATTGCCTTCAGAAAGCTAGGGGTATACTGGTAGTTTTGAGTAAAGCTTATCATCCCTAGACAGATGGCCAGTATGAGCATACGATTCAGGTACATGAGGACATGCTCTGAGAATTCCTAATGGATTTTAGATGTTCATGGGAGAAACATTTACATCTTGTGGAGTTTTCCTACAATAATTTTCTTCAAGAAACAAATCAGATAGAACCTTAGGAAGGTTTGTATGGTAGTCCATGCTTATCAACCTTATTTTTGCTGGAGGTAGGAGAGGCAGTTGTTCTGGGACCTCGTCTTGTATAGGAGAATACCGAGAAGATGGAGTTGATTATGATGAAAATGCAAATTGCACAGTCTCGACAAAGTCTTATGCTGATCGACAAAAACAACCTTTTGAGTTTGAGATCAGAAATCATGTTTTCCTGCATGTCATACCAAGGTTGGGACATAGGAGGATTAGAAGACATGGTAATATTTTTCCAAGGTACATCGGGCCGTTTGAGGTGATGGAGTGAGTTAGGCTGGTTTCCTATCTGTTGTAGTTATCTCATAGTTACTGGGCTATGCTCGAAGTTTTCTATATTTCATAGCTTCGACTTTACTTCCCAGGCATGTCTCATGATTTCCAACCCGAGGAAGTTGAGATAGAGGATCGTGCATCATTCGAGAAGCATCCTACCTGGATTATTGATCAAAGT
The DNA here is from genome assembly GCA_963277665.1 of Viscum album. Lineage (NCBI taxonomy): Eukaryota > Viridiplantae > Streptophyta > Magnoliopsida > Santalales > Viscaceae > Viscum > Viscum album. The sequence goes on from OY728161.1 coordinate 438,933,454, forward strand.
ATGAAGGTAATCCATGGTGGGTTTGTTCCTCTGGTACGTGCGCAATGGCTACACAGTTGAGTGCATGATGTGACGTGGGAGAGGGAGGATGATGTACAATCATAATTTCCAGAGATGTTAGAGGAATCTTCTTCTATGACTTGCATGGGAAATTCAGCAACAAATTTCTTTAAGGGGGATGATCGTAAGAAACTCGATCTTCTTTTCAGGTATGATTTCATTTTTCTGGTGTTTATGAGTAAAAAAGAGGAGATTTTTAAATTTTTCTTTGTACACGATGTGTACATTATGAGTACTCATAGTGGACTTGGTTACCTTGGGTAGCTGGGTGTTGGTCGTGTAGTGGCCATGCACACATCCATGTGTGGTGACCTAGTGGCCGCCTAAAGCATGGATGATAAGGGAAAGTACACATCATGTACTCACAAATTACACATCGTTTACTTTATTCTTTTATTATATGTATCAGGGTCGAGTCTGAAGGACAAAATTTCATTCTTCTCGACCTAGTTCACCCGAGAGCGTCGTAAGACCGCAAATCTTTGCAAATCCCCAAAATGTGTCTCTGTCCTCCAAATCTAACACCGTTAGTTGCATTGGAATTGAATCGGTGGGTTCTCTCTTCTCCTAGAGCACCATCACTGTTTTTCTCCTCATTCAAGAAGTTTCTTTGGATGAATGTTTTAGATGTTTTAGTAGATCTATGAAATTATAAGGTGATTCAAGGCCTGTGATTTAAGAGTAATGATCCAACAACACCACGTTCGGTGGTTTTTTCCTTTTTGTATAATGTATTTGAGTTATATGTGCAAAATCATCCAATAACCATGAACGATATATTGTGTGTTTACCGTTTTAGCCGTGTTGTGTTCCTACTGTGCGTGTATGCTTGAATTGAGGTAAATGGAATGTGAATAGGGTCAATGTCTATGATTTGGAAGTGTTTTACCATTAATGTTATATTAATGACCATTTTTCCTTTATCTCCATTTTTGATGTCTTATCTGTTCCAATTCCTACGTTTATATGATGGAGTGTTTGTTTAATCTGACATGCTGAGCTACTGCAGACTCTTAGACAAGTAGCTCTACTGGTTTAATTTGGCTGCTACTCTTTGCGATATTGGTTCACTTACACAGGGTCGTGAGAACCTGGTATTATAGAACCTAGGGAGAATGGTCGTAAGGGCTTCTCTAGGGTGTCTTTATAATATTACGATGTGAGACTACATAAAGGAATTGATTTTGAGTGCTTCCTTAGAGTGTCTTTAGATCCTCGATGTGGGCCACATGTGGAATGAGATGTTGAGTGCTTCTCCAGAGTGCCTTTAGTACTGATATTAGAATATAGGGTGAATTGATGGTGAGTTCTTCCTCAAAGAGTCTAATCATTAGCTAAATGAGAGGGGTGAGATTGTGTGTGTTTCCAAGACGGTTGCATGTACTTGTTTGGTTGAAGCAGAGGGGATATATTGTGAGTACATCACATAGGGTTACATTCAATGATTATCATCTTACTTGATTGTGAATTGAATGATTGAACTAGGGAATTGTTTATTGCTGAGTGCTTACTTGTTTACAAAATTCCTTTTTATTATTGCTTGCCATATATTGACTAACTGTTAGGCATATATCTGTGGTTGGTTGCCTTCAAGGATTTAGTCTCATACCATGTTTGGGTCATTATTTTGGGCCGAATGAAATTATATTGCTATATGTCTAGATAAGGGAATGTACCCTTCTACTTCAGGTTCATGACTACTTTGGAGTAAGAGGTCATAGGAGCAAGTCGAGGCTAGCGATGATGAGGAGTTGTTTATATTTTTTCTTTTGTGTATGGTTTAGTACTGTATTCCAGAATTGTGAATTTTTTGGCTGTTTTCATTGTCATATGTATCATTCATCCTTTTAAATATGTTCTCTAGTTGTTATTAATTCTAGTTTTCCACTGCTTGCTGTTGTATTGTGGTATTGATGCTTCCACTATTATTTCCATTTGTTTACTTAAATTATGTTACTCTTTCAATGAGGGAATAGTTTCCACACTATCATTACTAAGGACCTCGCTACTAATCGGCTTCCTATGATGTTCGGGAAAATACTCTTAAGGCCATGTGACTAACCAGGTATGGGGAGTCTCTAGGTGGCTTCCGAAATATGGAAATTACAGAATCATTATTAAGATATATTATATGGTGAAAAAAATATTAATTTAGTATGTCCAATTAATTCATTATTTATATTATATGGTTATTTATTCTATGCACGATAAAACATGAATTCTAATAATGTAATATATTTATAGATTTGTAACATATAGAGGTGAATTCTTTCACCACAATTAAATGAACATAATCCAGCAAGAGGAAAAAATTAAGATAGTTGAATAATTAATATCCTTTCGGTATCATAACAACCATTATTGTTTTTTACATTTTTGTACAAAATCCTAAAAACTCATTTAATGATAATATATAAAAAATGGATCATAAAAAAAATTATCATTGCCAATAAACCAAAATTAATATTAAAAAATATAATATATATTTTGTTTCCTAAAACACAACTCTATAGAAGTAAAATAATTTACAGGTTAATGAAAAAATTGTGATAAAATAAATAAAATAGATTTTACCAACAATCTTAAAAAGAAATGTACAAAAATAACATTTTTATTATCATCCAAAAATCATTTTTTAAATGTAAACATAGACACAATTTACTTTACATAAATGTTTAAAAAAAATCAAATTATTAGATCCTAATAAATGAAATCACATTTATCAAGAAGAAATGTTTTCTTAGTAATAAAATACATAATGTTTAAATGAAAACAACTCGTATATCTAAAAATCATTTCTTTATTAACTAGCATTATATATTTGGATATGTAACATCTTTTTGAAAATATATAGATGGAAATTTGGTGATCACCATATATAAACAATGATAAATTAGATTATATGTCATGATAAACACATAGGTAATCTATTTTTGGTAAGTTTTAATTAAGGAAAGGATGGTAACATAACAATAATATAAACAATAATATAACCTTTCCAAATAAATAATAAATTATTTTACAAAATATTTCAAAAATTAATTATTTCATTTTATCCAAATTCATCCATGATAAAATTTTATAATGATGTTGATACATGGGGATACCCAAACATAAATAATATAAATATATATTGAAAGGGTCTGTATTGGTAATAAAATTATTTATTTGAAAAAATATCTTCTTTCAATAAGTGTAATGATATTACATTGATGTTATTATGTGAATGTGTCAAATCATAATAGAGTTAGTCCAATATGAATAGACTTCTATATGTTACAAAAGAAATAATTTTTCAGGGCGGGGTGATCGTAAAATGTGCATGGGAAACATATTGTTGGTTCACATATCACGAGGATGATATTTGATTATTATTATTATTATAGAATGATTATATTGAATGAAAAATAATAATAATACTATACACAGAATTATAGAAACTGTCATATTTGTTGTTGAAGAAAACAAAATCATTTTGTTTTTTTAGGTGGTTTCCTAGAGGAACTCATGATGAAGTCATAATTTTTAAAATTTAATTATTGGACGGTTAAACATAAATATTCTGTTTTATTAATAATATTCTATCATATTATAAATGATGTATTTATTATAAATTCATGTATACATTTTTTAGGGTTTTTGTGATGAAAATAATTGAGGGATATCAGTTGAGATACTTAAATTTCACTTTTGATTATCTATATTATGTATCTCTTTAATGTCCATATATATTTCATTTGAAACAAATGGAATATTTGAAAAGGGGATAGGGTCCATGTATGATTAGGGAAGTATTTTGGTTGACCTTAAACTTCAGAATTTATTGAGAAATGTTGTGAATGAGATATCATTTGACATGTGATGAAAATGAATTTTTATAAATACCAAATGTTGAAATAACACTATTCATGTTTCAATGGACCCAAAATAGGTCAATAATGATTTTTTTCATACTATATGATTGAGAATTACTTTAACATTTTCCAATCATTTTTTGACACATTTGATGCCTTTCACTCATAGATGTTTCACTATTTCCATTTTTTATAGAGAGATAAATAATTATTACAAATCTAATATAATTTAATGTTTTTAAAAGAGGAATATTTGTATAATTTGGGTATATTATTTATAAATATGATATTCATATTTTGTTACATTATTTCTATGCGTATGAAATATTAATTTTATCCTTACGGCATGTAATAAGTAGAAACATAATTTTTATTAAAATGTAATGTTATTTATAATATTTTTAAGAATGAATTATAATTTTTTATAGTATAATAATTCAATTTATTTTTTAATTAAAATGAATAATTTCTATTATTCATTAATGAAATTTGGAAAACTAAATGTAAAAAAGTAATTGTAACTTCCAGATCCAACCCATGATATTGATATTGTCTTCTTTGGGATTAGCCTGCATGGTTGGGCTTTCCTGGTACTATTTACCTTAGGCCTTCCCCAGGAAAAGGCCTCATGATGGGATAGGTTTCTACAACACATTATAATGGGGTTCTTCACTTTCATTATCCCTTGATGTGGTATTTCCATAATCCACCTCAAGAAGGGCCTATATTCCTTGTTGTCACATCAATCGAACATTTGATCTGATACCATTTTAAATGGCCGAGTCCATCCCAAGATCATTATATTTTCTTCACTGGGCCAAGAACTCAGGGTTTTTATTTCCCTGGGATTTAGACCATTGTCATTCCTCTGGAAAATGACTCACGATAGAAGAGGTATCCACACCACCTTATAAAGTTGTGCTTCATTCACCTCTTAATTCAATATCAGATTACCAAGAACCAACACATTTCTAGTCACTTGTCTTCCTTACTAAATAAGTATGATGATGTTATATGAAACCTATAATAAAAATTGGTTGCATCTTTACCTGAATCACCTATTAGACCGTGTCCGGACCGGTGGGTCACATTTCCTGAAGTCCACCTCCCTGTACGCAAGAGGCTGCCAACTAGGAGTGAGGGTCTACTTATGGTATGATGGGGATACTATACCATGTATATCAGTGTCTCACAATGTTATAATAACATTAAAATAAAAAATAGTAGAAAAAACAAAATTAATAAATAACCGAAACAAAAGAGGAACATAGAAACTCAATAAAAGGTGTTCATCCCCAGTTTTTACAATCCATGGATAGTTGTTGATAAATAACACAAAGCTGTAAAAGAAAACAGGAATTTAAAATCAATACAAAATAAAGGAATGAAAAAAAATACTCGATGAAAATGTTCGTAAGCATGTTGAGCTCAAACTCAGTCCTTTTCCCCTAACTCTTATGTTCATGAAATTACACAATCAACCAAGATCCCGAAAATATATGTTCTACATGGGTACCTGGGGTACCCGAGCAGAGTATGAGATAAAAATATTAGTATTCCATGACCCACCAGCATCCAGTCAGATTCAAATAGTGAGTGAAAATAAATATATAATAATAAATGAACGTGTTACACATAGTATATATGTAAAGTGATATCAAATTAAATATTTGTAACATAATTTGGATTCTTAAATGATCACAGTTTCTAAACCATCTTTTTTTCCCAATGGTAGATATCTATATCTATGGGTTGATCCTGTTGTGTTAGTATGGATAACCCAAATCATTGGTAGATCCGCGTTATTATGATGAATCACTCAAAATGTACTTTAAACATATGTTTCATGCCCTCGGGCTAACAAAAACGTATACCTCAATCATAACTAAAATATCTACCCCAGGTTATCCAATATATCTCCTTCAAGAATAACTAAAAATAATTCCTTAGAAATGATGTGACTTTGATTCTAGTCCTCATCCATCCATCATAATCATATACTCTTCCAACAAGCATTTCAAACAAGTGTGCCCAGTCCTCGGGTTTTACGGAAGGATGCTCCAAACCCTCAACTGTCAACACCAATCTTGAAACCTCATACATAAAATATATCCATACAATATGAACTATGGAATCAATTAACTTTTTTCCTTACCCTCATGTAGTAGAACACATCATGAATCAAGACCTTGGGCATCCACAAAAAGAATGACTCGTATCTAGACAATAACAACATACTAAACTGTATCAAACCCTCAGGTATGAATCACAACGATTTCACATAAGCTCAAACAGTAAGAAAGAAAAATATCAATTATAGAATATAACATACTATATATTTTATCATAAGACACATTATACAATATATATTAAAAATTACCATCTACTAAGCATTTGAACTCATTAATCCCAGATTCCAATTTTCATCATAATTATTTAAATCCTATTTAGTTAATCCATCAACCCTATTATCATTTATATTATTAACTATCATATACAAGATGGTTCTACTAAAAGGAATCACACAATATATAATAATTCTACTTCAATATTATAATACATCAATTAAAAAATAGATCCAATTTATTATAAATCCTTAAACTCAATCAGACAAGTCCTAATAATTTCCAATGTTGGAAAACCAATTGGATTTTTGTAGGTCTTAGTTTCATGGTCTATGGAACCAATGGAAATCCAAGGGATGGTTTTAATTTAACAATTATAAAATTATACGGATTTCTCAATTTTTTTTTGGCACACAAGGTGTTCTAGAATGATCAAATATATATAGCATATAAATTAAACATTTAAATAAGACAAAATAGATTTGGTGTACACAATCCAAATTAATCCAATTTTAATTATTTAAATTAAATATAACAAAAGGCATTTTCTATCCATATTAAATATATGTAAATATTTTAGACTATTAATTTCCCATAAGCGGTGCTTATTAAGATAAAAATTGGCGTGGTAATGGCACCCTATTCGGTTCCATTTAAAACTAACCATTTAGTTCTTGCCAATTAAAATAATTAAGGATGAAAAATCATTTCAGATTAGTCAAAGGGGAAAAATACTGACTTGAGATAAAAAAATTTACTAACAAGATGGTAGATAGAAATCAATAACCATTGAGAAACATGATATAAAAAACTATCACTAAATCTTATTCTGAATAAAGAGCATCTCCAATTTTGGGGTTTTATTATAAAATCATGATTATAATTACCAAACATATCATTTATCATATTTTATCATTAATTCCAATTAAAAAAGGAATAAAATGTTAAAAAAACAACCATACATAGAATTGAATCAATTAAAACCATGAAGAACATAAAATTAATTTATTAATGAATTCTAAAATTTAAAAGGGAAAAGGAAGGGATACTATAATTGGTGAAATAGTGACAAGTGATGATGGTTTACATCCATGATATAATGAATTACTATATCTTTTATTCATTCATAATTTAAAATATTTTTACGATTCTTCTTCTCGATATAAATCCAATGAAAATAGAATCCCTTCAATCCAATCAATATTGTAGGAGATATCATGGATTGATGTTTAGGATACATATATATATATATACATATATGTTTTAAATTGTATAAACCTATAAAACATATGCAAATATATATATATTCCATATATATATACACTTCAATATTATTTTCTTCATTTAATAAAAATAAAAATAAAAATAAGAATACTATATTATTATTATTATATTAAATTTTTTTGTTATCCAAATTAATAGTTGAGTCAATAATTTCATTAAACCTTAGAATTTAATAAATTATGTAAATAATAACATTTATGTGGGAAAATAATATTGTTTATCTAAACCAACAATATATTTCCTCCCATATATATTTATATACAAGTTAAATATATACATATATCTATATAAATATATATATACACACACACATGTATATATATATATACGTATGAATATATAATATACAAATATATATATTATTTATATACACATAGATGTTTCTTCTGAATCTAGCATTAATAAGAATAACTAAAATTATTATTGTTTAATACAACCCATTAATGAAACCATCAATAATTTAAAACATCAACCATTAGAAATGGATAACAGTTAACAAATCAATATTGATTTCACATTTCATTTAGTTGAGATAATAAATAATTTGAAAATTATCACATTTCCCAATGATTATTTACACATCAAAAAATTTTATTTATTACAAAGGGATATTTTTATTTTTTTTCTTCAACAAAAACAACAAAAATAATAATAAAATTATTATTATTATTTCGAATTTCCCAAAAGAAATATTTATAACCTAGATAAGATAGCTTCACATACAATATATAAAAATGTCTTATGCATGGAAAAATTAAACCCTTATTAGGGTCAAACCCATGTTCCAGGACTACTTCATGTGAAAGGATATCCGATACGATGCACTGATTTTGTGAAATTAAATATTTATTATTAAAAAATAGGAATAATAAATTAAATAATTAAAAAAATATTTATTGTCTATGATGTTTCTAAACACCCATTTCAAAATAATGTTATACGTTGTATAAGGTAAAACCATTGTTCCATACCTAACTATGTTATGATGCTTCTCTTATGATGCGTCGTTTGAGAGTTATTTTATTATTTTTTTAAAAATAAAAATACATTCAAATAAAATAAATAAAATATTTTTATTCTATCAACGTTGAGTTTATATGGCCCTCAGTACCCTGAGTTGACTTAATGTCTAACATTTAAAATATTTTTTAATATACATCATTGTGTTAAAGATGGATTTCACACATTATTTAATTGTTTTCCAGTTTAGTTTTTAAACTAATTAATATCATTAAATTTTTTTAAAAAAAACACAATGTGAACTGTGAAAATGAAAATGCAATGATGATGGGTTTTGAAACTGTGCTACCCCCTAAACAAAAAAAAATAAATTTCATTTGATTTTTCTTTCGGTTCAAATCATGGCAGTTAAAATATTACAACCATAGAACTTTTCATCCCTGATAGACATCAGGGAACAACATAAGCCTAACTAGAACTAAATTGGTCATGAATCCTTTCACAAAAATTTTTGGGGTGTCTTGAAACACCCAATGCACGTTCATTAATTGATTAGGCTAGCAAAACATAAGTCGTTAATATCTAGAAAATGCTAATTTTCCATTTGCATCATCGAGATAGCACAAACCTGAGACCATTAAGCTAGTGACATGATTACTTTGTCGCCTCATTATACATAAGACCAATAGTACTTCCCACCTTACTATTTAACATTAGGAAAATGGATTCATTTTGAGCCACAAAACGTTCCACAAAAGTTATTACCTTAAAATAATTCCTTTAATCCTTCAAGTGATTCCCTAGGAATGATTTTCATTAACCAAATGAACCTGATTACATCGAAGGTCACATATGGGACCCCATCATAAATACACAATCGAATTCTAGATCAACCATATATAACCTGAAACTCATGAATTCAAAGAATATAGTACCATAATTTAAGTAACACCATCCCTAAGCTGACGAAAAGATTCACTGGGAGACAACATAAACCATCCAATTAATTATAAACATAATTGTGGCATAAGACCAACCCTATCTTATTGTATAAATGATGATATCAAGAAAGGGGCATGGTCATATCTCGATGAAGAGTAAAGTAATAGGATTTTAAAATTTATGTGAAATAAAATGGCTAATCCACTACTGGTTAATACCATATAATAATTCCGGATTCATTTTATGATGTAGATTCATAAAAATATCAACACACCTTTACCACCAGAAGATTTCTATTATAGTACAATCTTAACCACTTAAGTCTACTAATGACCATATGTCATTTATCAATGTTTTCAAACAGTACCAACCATACCAACATCATGCTTATTTGTAATCCCCAATAACATTAAAAATGTCTAAGACTAAAAGGATTACTAGAAAAAAACCCAACATTCTTTAAAGGGACATATTGGTTTTATTCCTTATACATATAAGGATATGTTTACCAGATCCAAATTCACACTCCCCACCGCTACAGAGTCCTATTAGTTGAAATAAGAGATGCTAGCTGGTCGTAATCTTGATAGATGAGATTGAATATAAATGTACACATGACTGTCCTATGATCCACAATCATGTACATCGGGAATTAGATAAAAAATTTAAATGCAAATGGTTAGGTGTATCATAAACCTGAGTCTCATGGAATTCATCAAAATCATTTGGAATAAATGATTTATTTAAGTCACAAGTCACTAAAATAGGGAGAAAATGTATAATTGTACTCAATATTAGAAGGCTCAAGATATGATCATTTATGTCCTTTGTAATAAGAATGCAACCTAGAAAAAATGATCATGTTTCCATTCAAAGGTTACACAGAAAAAAAAATCCAACGACGCATACAAGAGGGATTATAATATGGAAACATATACATGTCCCTTTTTATGTCGTTTCATTTATTCACAGTTTATTATTTTAACATTTAAGTTATTTTCATAACACATTAAGAAAAAACATAAAAGTCTCAAAAAAATCCATTTGAAAACATTTAAGAGTAATTGACATCATGTCATGATTATGTAATTTACCAAAATAAAATCCTTTTATGTTATTAATGATATGGTGGCCTATGAGGGTCCCACTAAGCACACCTGAGTTCCTCATATGGAAACCCAACAACAGTTTCTTTACATTGAAAATTGAAAACACCTATTAAGGGTAATCCTAGAATGAACACATCCCATCTGCACCACATGGTTCCAGTTGTGTATATAAGAGTGAAACACATTCATTTATATTTTAAAACTAAATTTATTTCATACAACACCATGTCCAAATACATCATACCTTAACATTTAATATGGGTTTCCATTTTCAAATTCATGACGCACTCACAGATATCATAAAATGAAAATTGGATCCCATCGATTAGAAAAAATCACATATAGCCCATGTCATCATTTAAATATTTACAAATAAGTGAAACATGAATCTATAAGCATCTATCATGGAGAATAATTCTATAATCATAGATTCATTGCATACAAAATAGGTAAGGCATGATATGTAGTTAGGAAACATCGAATATAATCAGGTAAGCATGTTATACAATCAAGAATGAAATATCACTGAAGGAAAACAAATAAAATCATTTAAAACCCAGCATACGATAATATATGGCAGGGAATATGAATGACACATGAATTTCTATATGCCTACAATGATGCATGGAATGCTTTATCATTTCTATACATGTCCAATGGATAAATATAGTAATCTCCAAAAATCAATGATCAATGAAAAGTATATTAGTCAGTCGATGTAAAATCAAATCCAACTGTATCAATGAAAAACATGAACAACAATCCAATCCCTTTCCACATTTTTATTTCCCTTTACATAGGGTTTTCAGTCCCAATAATGACTATTTACCAAGGACAAACACATTACTATTCTCTTATCTACCAACCTAAATCAGTAAAAAAGGGGATGTGAAACCTATAATACCACATTGAAACATCCTGACCCATTTTACCACTAAGATGGTGGTTCTTCCAGAGGTTCACATGGCCTCAATAACGCATCCCCGTATGGTAGAGGCTACCAATTCCCAACGATGTTCAATTGATGGTACAATGGGGATACTATACCCTCATGGTCAATGTCACAAAATGGTATAATAATATTAGAACAACTAATAGAATAAAAACTAGAAAAATAAATATGGTCAACCAATGAAGAATATAGAAACTTCATAAAAGGTGGACATCCCCAGTTTATACAATGCATGGAAAATCAATGATACATAAGTGAATGTAGTAAAAAATACCCAATTTTATTAAAATTATTACAAAATCATGGGAAGATATAATTCCTCCATGATGATCTACATGAGCATCATGATCTCTAGATCAGACCTTTTTTCCAAAATCTTACATATAAGCAGTACCACAGTCAACCTAGATCGTGAAAATATAAGGTCTACTCACATGCCAAGGGTACCTGAGCATGGTGTGAGATAAAAATATCATTAGAACAATACCCACCAGTTTTATTCTTGATCTAGAATGGAAGAATGAAATAAATACATAAAAATAAAAGATATATTTCCACATATTTTAAATGAAAAGTGAAAATAAAATAAAATAATATAAAAATGGCCCAGTTTCATAAGTGAACACACATCCCATACAACACTATTCCTACAATGTGGGATATATTTGTCCATAAATAGATCCTATTCAGTTATGATGGATCTCCCAAATCTTTGGAAGATTCTCCTACCGATGATGAATGAATGAGAATATACTATCAACATACAGTCCTTCCCCTCTTCCCAAAAAATCATCACCCCAAGAAAAACTAGTATATTTCCCTCTGGCTATCCAAAATCTCACCATCATGCATAAATAAAATATTTTCCTTACTAGTCCTGTGACATTTCATCTACCACTTCGTCATACAACATAATCTTATACTTTTCCCTCATGCATCTAGTGCAAGTTCCCCTAGCACTCATACGGTATGAAATCATGCACCAATCCCTCAGGTGTCAACACCAATATTGAGTCCTCAAACACAACATATAATGATATACTATGCTCTCCGGCATTAAGAAACTATTTTAATTTCCCTTAGGAAGCACAAAATAACATTAACCAAGACCTCTAGAATCAACATTAAACATGATTCATATAAAAAAAACTCAACATGCTAAATAGTATCAAACTCTCAGGAAATAATCACATTGATATCATATAAGCTCAAAATATAATCAATAAAAATACCAATTCTAATATGAAGCATTACCACTTTATTATATTAAGACAAAATGGTCATTTAATATAAAAAATTACCATTTTCAATAAATTCTTGTCAATAATCCAGGTTCATTATTATCATAATAATTATATCAATCCTATAAAATTAATACATGAACCATATGGTATTTAATATTAATTAAATGTCCTAGCTAATTTTTTTAACCCAAATAAATAAAAAAATTCATTAGTATGCCACTTCAAAAGTCTAATACAATATTTAAATAATTTATCCAATTTATTATCAGGACTTAATGAAAATGAAACTATATCTAAATATTTTCTATGTCTAGAATGTCACGACCCATCCTCGGGACTCGTGTCGTGACTACCCCAAGCCTGCCTTCCATTGGACATGGGATGGCGACTAGCACCAAGGCGTAAATCCCGAAAAAAGGGGAAGGCATTGCCTTTATAAAGTAAACAAACACCACAAAGTAAGCCAACAGAAGTAAACACAAAGTAAAATAATTACAATAGTAAGTATGGAAATTAAATGGGCCAGAATACAAACCAAAACTGAAAGTAAAGTACAACTGGAAAGAAAGTACAACAACTGAAATTAAAGAAACAACGTCGATCCGTCCACTGGAAGTCCCACCTGAAGGGTGGGTACAGATAGCCTCCTCATCTCCTCGGGTCCAGTTTTCCTCTCCGTTTATGTCCTGCCCATTGGTCCACCTACATGTACCGACTGATCAACAAGCCTCAACCATGATCAGCTTTGTCCGTCGTTTGCATCCAACAAAACGTAGTGGGGGTATAGCCCATCTAGGGGTGAGTATACACTACTTAGTAGGGACCCTGAGAACCCTGAAGGTCAACCATAATCCACAAAGTATAATCCACAAAAGAAAGATACAATCACGAAGTAACATCCAACACCACTTAGGTATATTACCATACATATAACTAAGTCATCAATTCCAGTTCAGTTCAAACATCTGAGCCCAAGTTCAATCACGTCCAAACAAGATAGCACAACCCAATCCACACAAGAAGGCACAACACAATCTACATAGGAAGAAAGTCAATCATATCGAAGATAATGATTGAAAGTCAAGACTCATCTCACACAGGTATACTTTATCGTAAGGAGATAGAGATGATCAGATGTAGCCACAGATTATTCTATGATGGGACCCACGTAGGATACTAGACCAGGTAAGCTATCGGACCCACGTAGGATACAAGACCAGCCACTCTTTTGTTCAACATAGGATGCTACAACAGAGGTCAAATAATGTCAGACCCACGTAGGATACAAGAACAGTAGTACTGCCAGACCCACCTAGGATACAAGAACAATAGTAATCACCGTAGAACCCACGAAGGATTTCAGTATGGTCTTAATTTCTGCCAAACCCATGGAGGATTTCAGTGCAGTCATCGTCACTTCCGAACCCAAGGAGGATTTCAGTGTAGTCGTCATCGCTGTCGTAGTCGCAGCCAGCTCTAGGGTTCCCACACATAGCATGATCGATTCCGGGAGGGTCCTCTCCAAGAGACAAGGGGGTCGATACATCAACTGACACATAGTCCAGAGTTGATGTATCCCAAATATCTGTCTCATCAAAAGGAACTCAACGTGAAAGACGACACGTCAATCAGACGCCCGGTCTGAGAGTTATTAGCTTTTTCGTTCCACGGGCCCGGTTGGTTTTTAAGTCAAAACCAACCCGAATGCACTCCAACTGCATCCAAACCTCGAGTGGAGTATTCCAAAAAATCTGTCTCACTAAGAGAAATCCTACAAAGTCGACGGCATGTCAATCAGACGTCCGGAGATCATGTTATAAGTGTTTCAGCTCCGAGGGCCCGGTTGGTTTCGTGTTCGAACCAACCCGGCCATACCCAATGTTCTCCAAAACATTGATTGTAATATACCGAAATGATCGTCTCGATCCGAGAATTTCATCGCAACTAATGGTGCGTTGATCGGAGGTCCAAATCCCATGTTAAGGGCATTTAAACGAACATGTCCGGTTATAGGGGGTTTTGGGCCCGGACTGACACGGCCCAAGACCCCCTAGGTCAGCCGGAACCGAGTCAACCCGACCCAGGTCTGGGTTCGGCCCGGCCTGCACGGCCCAACCCAATCTGGGCGGCCGGTGGGCCTGGCACGGGCGCGGCCCGAGTGGCCAGCGCGGCGCTGGCCGAGCTGTCGCGGAAGGGGGGGGGGGGGGCGCTGTCCCCCTGTTTTGGAAGGGCGGCCCCCACGTGGGGGCCACTCCTTTAGCCAGCTGGGGGTTATGACCTCGGCCTTCTCCAAACGGCCGGCCTGACATTCCGGCTGGTGCCACCGCCACGGGACCTCGCGGTCCCCCCCTCCGACCTGCCGACGACCGGTGGTTCGAGCCGTCATTACCTACTCCGCCGTGTCCAAAGGCCGCAGCATTGGTCCGACCGGCAGGCGCTACGGCGCCGCACCCCTCCTCTGCGGCCCCGCTAAGGCTCCGATCTCTTCGTGGTTCTCTGGCACCGTGCGACAGCGTCGCACTTCTTCGACGCATTCCTCCCTGTTTCTGCGCGGTGTCATTGCAGCGCGCCACCATCTTTCGAGAAACAACGAACACATCAACAAAGGGGGAGGAGGGTTGGTCGTGTTCGTGTGGTCAGACCTCCTCCATTTAAATTGATTAAAAGCGGCCCAATGAAATCGACGATGAACAACAAAGAATATTCACGAACAAAATCAAACCCCTACCTCGATAACGAGTTGACGATCGATGAGCGTTGCGGAAAAGGGCGTCGTGAGGTGTGGTTTCGTACATGTTGACAGAGATTTTCCAAGGTGAAACGATGTCTCCCTTCCATTGCCATGGGAAAAATAATGAAGCAAGGTGTGTCAGTGATCTTTGTGTTCTTCAAGGAGGATGATGATGTTCTTCGACGGTATAACTCTCTCTCTCTCGACAAAACGAAGCAACAAAAAAAATAAGGCTCTATCCTTATATTATAACTTTTTCCAACAATTTTAAAATTCAAACATTCAAATTTTAATTCACTTCATTTAAGTAATCATAACATGTTAAAATTAATTGATGTGATAGGTTGGCAACTTTAATGACAAAAGAAGTTTTAAAAAGGAGTTATGGAAAAATGAAAAGGTGGGGGATCGTGTGGGCATCACCTCATCTTAAATCCTCTCAAGGGGGGTTAGTGCATCAGTGGGTCCCACCCCAACTCCCTCACATGTGCTAAACCACTTAAGAATGTGGAATAAAAATTGTATCATGATTTTTATTTCACATTAATCTTAATCCCTTTTTTTAAAACAAATAATTCCGAGAAAATGCAACTCCAGAAAAGGTCTTCCTAAGAAAAAACCGATGCCGAGGTTTCATCGGTGCCCTCATTTTTCGATTCCGAGCACTGATTCAAAAGTTAGGCAAACCCACTCATTCGTTCACTGAACGTACCCGAGCTAAACTTTGGAAATTGATTCTGGGCACACCGTGTCTCGGAATCAGGTGCTGTTAGATACTGTGTACTCGTAAAATCCCAAAGAATATTATGAAAAAATTTCCCTTGAAATTTATAGGTCATTACATTACTCTCACCTCAGGGATTTACGTCCCCTAAAGATACATCACAATCTATGGGAACAAATGAGGGTACTAAGCATGCATCTGATCCTCCCACTCCCAAGTGCTCTCTTGGAGTTTCCCATGCTGCCACCTGATGCGCAATTGAGGAATCGACCGCCCACGTAGGACCCACTCATGTCGATCCTCGATCTCCACCCGGACCTCTACAAAAGTCACCCCATCGTCAAGGTCGAGCTCCCCATGGCCGATGATATGCGTCTGGTCATGCACGTATCTCCTCTAAGGGTATGGGATTCTCTCAATAGCCCCCAAAGTCTAGGATTCATGAACACAACATGTTCTCAAGCACATGTATCGTATGCTCTAACTGGCCATCAGTCTGAGGGTGGTATGTTGTGCTCAAAAAAACCTGTGTACCTAGTGATCTCTGAAAACTATGCCAGAAACAACACGTAAATGGACGTCTCTATATGAAATGATAGAACGAGGGACACCATGATCTCATACAACCTCTTGGATATGCAACCTTACATGCTCGTCAACTTCAAAGGTGTCCTTAATCGGAAAAAAGTGAGCTACCTCTGTCAGTCTTTCCACAACAACCCAAACTGCATCATTGCCTCAAGGTGGCCTCGACAACCCAGTCACGAAGTCCATCATGACATCGTCCCATTTCCACTCTGGGTTCGGTAACTTCTATAACAGTCTGGCTGGCCTCTAACTCTCCACCTTCACCTGATAACAGGTTGAACATCTCGTAACAAAACCAGTTATCTCTCTCTTCATACCTGGCCACCAGTACTAACATCTCAAGTAATAGTACTTCATGGTAACTCCGGGATGAACTGCCCAAACTGAATCTTGAAACTCCCACATCAGCACAACACGTATATCCCTTGGAACCCATACTCGTCTATGGAAATTCAATACGTCATCATCACCTATCGTCCACCTAAGAGGTGGGTACTTACTTTCCATCGAATCCCGTAGAACGAGGCCTTTTGAATCAGATATTTGTCTCATCCTCACTCAATCCAGGAGGGTATAAGTCAGAGCTAATGATATAAGATATGTCTTCCCCTGACTGTCGTGCACCTCCAAATGCATCTCAGAGAACAAATCCATAAGTTCCCATTCACCATTTGCCTAATGAACTGCTTATATCTGAGTCTTTCTACTCAGTGAATCATCAACTTCATTACCCTTACCAGGTGTATAGGCAAGCTCAAAATCGAAGGACTGAAGGTATTTGACCCACTTCCGCTGCCTTAGATTCAAGGCATGCTGAGTAAAAATATACTTGAGACTTTTCTTGTCGGGGAAAATCACAAAATGCTCTTCCAAGGTATAATGTCTCCAATAGCGTAACACATGTACAACTGTAGCCAAATCGAGATCATGTGTTGGGTAATTTCTCTCATGTGGCCTCAACTTCCAAGACCCTTACGCAACTACTCGATCGCCATGCATCAACACTGCTCCCAGCCCAATACCAGATTCATCACAGTAAAGTGTATAGCTCTTCCCGTGCTCTGGAAGTATCAAGACTGGTGTTGATGTCAACATTCCATTCAGGTGATGAAAAGCTGTCTCACAAGCTTCCGACCAAACAAACATCACACCCCTCTTAGTAAAACTCATCAACGGCGCTACTACACGAGAGAAGATCTATACGAAGAATCTGTACCAACCATCCAGCCCCATGAAACTCCATATCTGAAACACATTTTTGGGCTGCTCTACGAAAAATACATCTCTTACATTCTCTGGGTCTATTTCCACTCCTGCCTCTGAGATGATATGACCTAGGATGTGAATCTGGTCCATCCAAAATTTTCATTTTGAGTGTATAACATATAGTTTATGCTCTCTAAGTGTACTCAATACGATCTCAAGATGGGTGGCATGGTCGTGTTGAGTGTGAGAGTACACTAAGATGTCGCCCATGAATACTACAAAGAAAGAATCTAGATAGGGAT
Source organism: Viscum album (assembly GCA_963277665.1). Classification (NCBI taxonomy): domain Eukaryota; kingdom Viridiplantae; phylum Streptophyta; class Magnoliopsida; order Santalales; family Viscaceae; genus Viscum; species Viscum album. Next base: position 438,951,755 of record OY728161.1, read on the forward strand.
GGAACACTCGATTCATCAGAGCCATAAAAACTAATGGCATGTTCGTGAGTCCGAACGGCATAACCACGTACTCGTACAGACTATATCTACTTCAAAAAGCTATAAGTGGTATATCTGATGGTTTCACGCATAGCTGATGATATCCAGATCTCATGTCAATCTTCGAGCACAATCGTTCTCCAATAAGTTGATCAAAAAGATCATCAATCCTTGGCAAGGGTTATTAGTTCTTAACCGTCAAATTGTTCAACATCCGATAATCCACATAGTGTCTGAGGGTATCGTCCAACTTCATCGCAGAAAGAACCGGAAAACACCAAGGAGAAGTATTGGGTCGGATGAAACCATTTTCCTATAACTCCTTTAAATACCTCTTGAGAACCTACAACTCTGGTGTGTATATCCTATAAGGAGGAATGGACACTAGAGATACTCCTGAAACAAGCTCAATAGAGAAATCCACCTCACGCTCCGGTGGTAGACCTGAAAAGTCATCCAGAAAGACATCCCTTAAATGATCAACCACTAGAGGGAAATCTGTCTGATAAGTCCCCTAATCATCCAGATATAAACTCTCAATCTGGGCTATGACTTCTCCTCACCCATGATGCTCTGGTCTAGCTCGACTCGCCTAAACATCCCACTCACCCTTGTATAGAAACTCTCTGCCCTCTGGTGATGTGAAACTCACCCTGTGGCTATAACAGTCTACAAAGGCTCGAAAGGGAACCAACCAGTCAATCCCAAGAATGACATCATAGCTCATCGTTTCTAAGACATATAGGTCCGAAAGAAAGTGACACCCAACAACCTCAAGGGGGAACTCCTTGCACTGACGCACATCATCCGTTCTAGTCCCCAACGGAGTGTCTAACGTCATAACAGCAGATGAAGAAGAAACACAGATCCCAAAGATCTCCACAACGTGCATAGATATGAAACTATATGTTGTACCCATATCGAAAATTACTGATGATAAGACAGAATCTACTAGAATAATATCTCTGGCAGTCGATGTTCTGGGATCCTGCTCTCGCTGGGTCTGTTGCACCGCATATGTCTGCTCAATGCTGCGGCCCTACGACACATCCTATCTACCCTGAGCTCTCCCGCCCTTTTTCCTATGAGATCCTGGTGTCTAGGTACTATGGCGATGACCACCATCCCTGCCTGCACTCCCTGAAAAGTTCTTTTTTTCCAAATGGTAAGAAGTTGCTGGTCCTGCTCCCACACATAGAGTCTTCACTGAACCCCTCTCACTATCCACTAGTGAAAACACCCTGCAATAGCACTGCAGATGGCCCATATTTCCACAAGCTCAACACTCCACTGGGTCTCATGGACACTATGGTCTAATGCTCCCATCCTTACCACACTGGTAGCACATGACCTGGCCACCTGAAACATACTTTTAGCTGGTACTGCCACCCTGACCCACACCACTAGCTTCCCGCAGGTTCCTCTTTGTAATCAGCACCTGGTTCAAAATATAATATATTGAAGGAAACCTGAAAGCATTTAACAGTGCTCATATTTCATATCGAAGACCATACTCAATGCGTCTGGCTCTCAATGTCTCGTTACCCACCAGTACGGGTGAAAAACGCTGAATCTCGGTGAAGCGAATAGAATAATCCACCACTAACATAGATCCATACTGTAGGTTCAGGAAATCTCGAGCTCTATCTTCCCTCAGTGTCTCTGGAATGAATAAGTCATAGAAGAATTCCTGAAAATGTTCCTACACCATGTATCAATGATGATCTAATAAGGTGGTAACATCCCACCATCTCTTGGCAGAATCACACAACATATAAGTCATGAGATTGACCCTCTGCTCTGGAGGCGTCTCAAGATGATCGAAAATAGTCTGCATAGACCCCAGCCAAGACTCCATAGACTTTTGTCTGCCATCCCCTGATAACATCGTCGGATGCTGCTACTGGAAGATACGAGTCAGCTCATCCATTGATGTGGCAGCTGGCGGTGCTCCCTGAAAGGTCTACATGAACTGCATAAAGCCATAATGGAACTGTGCCTCCGCGCCTATGTACAGTATAATGGATGGCTCCACATCTGTGTCTAATGGATGATCCACTAGTAGCCATGGCCTACCCTCTCTAGAGTAAAATTGTTGTCGCTCTCCTAGAGAATGTGTGGCCGTCATGGCGGCATGACACTACAAGGTCAAACACACACCTTAGATCCAGATTATCAAGACTGAAAATGAAGGGATTAAAAAGGGAACAGGATTGAGGAAGGCATTCATGATTTTGAAAACAAGACTACATGGCATGTATACTGACTACACGGTGTGTACCTGACTTCTCTTCCCTTTCTGATTCCATCTACACAGTTATGACACACGGCTCCCGTTGAACAAAACTACACGACGTGTATATAATCTTCACGGAGTGTATGGTGTAATTTTCCAACTTCCCATGTCGTTCCTGATATGGTCGATTACTCGACTTGATACAACAAGGAGTGTTACACCCACACATGGCGTTTTCACTACCCTGTTTCCCTAGCCACACGGCTAAAACCCCATTTTCTGTCCTCGGACAAGGCTACACGGTGTGTCCCACAGGTACACGACGTATACTAAACGAGATTCATTGACCCATGTTGTTAGTTACATGGCTGGATAAACGGATCAAACTACACAGTGTGTTCCACATACACACGTCATCTACACGAAAGGATTACACTGACCTGTGTTGCTAGTTTACGCGGCTGGATCCTAGGTCAGACTACATGGTGTGTTCCATAGTGGAAACAACGTGTACGTTTTAAGGTCTCCACCATCCGTTTTGTTAATTACACGGGCGGAATCTATGTCAACACTACACGGGATGTTCTCCCTAAGCATTTCCCTTACCCGTGTCCCAACCCACACGGTCTATGACATAGGAAGAGACTACATGTCATGAACATAGGGTACATGGTGTGTACTTAAAAAGTTTTCTTTTCTTCCCGAACTGAAGAACACACAACGTTTGTCCGAGGAAATACACGGCGTGTACACTGGGTTTTCCAGACAGTAAGGCTCAGATACTATTCCGGGACACAAGAAATACTTCAAAACAACAACTAAGTGCCAAAGTTTTGTCCGTGAGGGCCCATACTCCCCGTGAATCAATATTTTGCATCTTATCTGTGTTATAAAAAGATAAACAGTCAATGATTCACCAAATTCTGGTCAATGAGGGCCCATACTCCTCAAAATCCAAAGTTTGTAATCTATTATATCAGAAGACTCACACAAAATACCCTATCACATAGCCGGTAATTATCAAAGCAGCTATTTCAATAGCTTTCTTTTCTAGCACAACAATTATCACAACAACATGAAAATTCTAATGCATTTACATGGAATGGAACTATGCATGGAAAGTGATTTCTAGTATGTGCCTAAATGATGAATGAGGTGGCATACCCTAATCTCATCAGGTTGAAACTAAATAGAACCCATGGATAAAATATAAACAACACAATCAAAAGTGTGTCACCCAACGGTGAAAACAAATCAACTGTCAAATTTGCAAAATCCGAAAAATTGCAAAAATACGAGGCAGACTGGATATTCCCTGTACACAGGTTAGCTACTCCCGGGCACAACTTATTACCAACTACTATTTCTGTTCTATCCCAGAATAAGGCTCAAAATAGTATGTCAAGGAAAAGAACATTCATTTGATACCACTTTGTAACGTCCCGATTCAGGGTGCCACTTAATGGGTGCCCCGAACCCGGTTTGCCACATGAAATCAAGCGCATTTCCTCAAATGCTATAGGTTGTCAACTAGCAGCGTGGGCCCAGGTCTGATAGTGGGGAAACTATACACTCATTTTTCAAAGTGCAGTGCAGTGGAATAGAAAAATATAATACAACAAGCAGAAGCGATAAAAAATATGTATAACAGAAATGGATAACAGATAATAGCAGGGAAACCAACAGTCATATAAATATGAAAAAGCTATATGTCACTATTCTATAAAATATTCAAAACATTATACACTGCAATACAATACAACTGAAATACAAGTACAGAATAAAAAAACAGAATAGCCTATTGCATCGCGAGCCCAAGATCGGTCCCATGCTCCCCTACTTCCTATAAATAGTCAATTACATGTATATGGAACCTTTCAATTATCCACACCTGCAGAAATCAATCTTTTTGTGCTGAAAATTGACCCAAATAGGGTGTGAGAAATAAATACCAGTACGCACCCACCAAAGTCTCGTGCAAAATTGTGTAAAAATATGAAACAATAGTGTGCAGTAATAATATTGAAATAAACTAAGAATTAATCATAAGTATCTTTCTTTACCAGTTATATTTCAATTTTATTATTTATTTAGTCATTTATTATAAAGAAACCACCAAAGTGAGTTTCTATGTAAATATTCAGTGTCCTCAGACACCCAAACCCTTACCCTCAGGTAATCAGAAACGTAACCCACATGTAACTTCCCAAAAGCATAATAGATTTTGTCCTCAGGCATACAATGTGTCTCCCTCAGGCACAGAGGTTATCGCCCACAGGCACGGAAGAATTTTCCCACAGGCTAAGTATTACTTTTCCCGCATGCTAATCACAACACTACCCACAGGATAAAAAAGTAACTGGGCCATGCCCAACATGAAAAAATCAATAAGCATTCAATTCCTCTCATGTAAATTATATAGTCATTGTAATAAAGGCATACCCTCGGGTATCCTTCCAAAATGGCTAAACAGAGGAACGCACCCCCATGGTGGTCCTGGATCCAAGTAGTGATCCCAAACACCAGTTTATTGTCACATATAAATTACCTATACAATTCTAGGTATTTTATTCAACAAGGACTGAGCCATATGATACCCCATTCATGGGCGCGTATCACTATGGTACACAAAACACACACCAGTTAGAAATTAAACCCCAAGCCACCTACCAAAAAATGCCCTTCAATGGTATATGCGAACGATGATCTTCGAATCATCCAAGAATGATGTAGATCAGAGGTTAAAGAAAACCTTGATCAAACCTAAATAACTTCCCAAAGAGGAATAATTGGAATGAACAACTTACGGAGAGTGGAGGGCTTACCTGTGCGGTTCCAACGAGATCATCTGAGGTGAAAACGGATTCCCGACGGTTGATCTAGAGATCCAGGAAGTTCTGGCCTCCTCTCCTGACTCCATCCTCCGGTTCTATGCCAATCCTGTGAATATGGTTGGATTATGACCATTTTATGCAAAAAAACAAAGTACATGGCGTGTACTATTGACTACAAGGCGTGTAATTTTCTCATTTAACTGTTACTTTGGCGGCACCACCGCACTGTTCATCTATCGACATGAGTACACGACATGTATTCATGATTACATGAAATGTAATGTTGCAGAGCTGGCGGGTACTTCAACCACGTTATTATTTGCCTGCCGACTGACTACATGGCGTGAAAATTTACACTACACGGCGTGTAGTCAGTTTTTAAACCCTTCATAGCCAACATGGCTACAAACCCTATGTAATCATCCCACATGGACAAAGTACATGGCATGGTAAATAGTACACGACGTGTAGTCCCAAATTTTTGGATTTTTCCCTATTTTCCTTATTTTCTAAAAAAACCTATGGAAAATGGAAAAGAAGAAACCCGTACCTCAAAAATCAGAACCGGGTTCTTAAATTAGGGTCATTCTTAAGGGAGTGGATAATGAAATTCCAGTACATAGTATTCCTAAATTCGTGACTAAACCATTTTTAGAAATTAACTACCCACCTTAAAAGTGGATCTCACTCACCTTTCCCGTTAACTCACACTTTTCCTCTTATGTGTCATGGACTATGAATACTTCATTCATAGATGTAAATGATAGTTCTCCCATCGATCCAAATATGACTTTAAGGATTCCCATATTGATGAAATGTTGATTCCACATGGTATGTAATCGTTCTTGGTCATTCTTGGTGTTTTTCTTAGATTTAGTTCTCCATATCCCTCATTTTCTTATATATTTTCTCATAGTGGGTAAATAAATGGTTTTGGATGCCAAATATATATATATATATATATATATATATATTTCATGTATAATTTTTGTTATGATGTTCTATTGATGGTTCATTTAGATTCAACCTAGTTTTTTTATGTTTTTGATGAATTCTATAGTTTTATAAAAAATAATGGTGCTATGATTCATCACTCATGACTACACTATCTAGAACTAATTGTATCATATTAAAATTGATTTAATTGAATGAAATTGATTGTTAAATTTTCGTTTATATCTTGTCTAAATCCTATATAGTGATGATTTATTGTTTTTGTGGAATTGAGGATTTTCATATTTTGATGTGCAATGTTCATTAAAAAATATTATAAATGATGATTTTAAATTAATTTATTCATTTACGTTATGGGGAAAAAAATTACAATAAAAAGGGGTCTTAATTTAAATTGTTTTGGAATGAAAATTGTTTAATGTTAAAAGTTTGTCACTAAAATGTGTTTTTTAGTGAAATGGTTTTGAATGGGTTTTGGGCATACTTGCAGTGTGTGTTAATCTTTAATTTTTCAGTCCTGGTTCAAATATGACCTTCATCATGGTTACCATTTATTAATGGAAAATGGTTTATAATTACCTTGTGATGACATGGTGGATCAACAATTGATCGTTCATGAGTATTGAATTTTCATAATGATGTGTGCATGGTTGGTAGTGTGTATATGTGTAATGGAATAGTTCTTCCAAATGGAAATTTTGAAATATTTTTAATGAATTGTTTTTTTTCATTGTTTGAATGATGGATTTTGTTGGATAAATGATCAATACGGAACATATTTATAATTTTTTTATTTACTATTTTATAAATTATTTAATATAAATTTTTATGTATAAATATTTCTAAATTTTCTATCCTTGTTTCATGAGAAGGGAAATCATCATGGAAGACCTACATAGTTTTAGTACTCACCCCTTCATTTGAACATTGGTGAATTTTCAGATATAATCTATCCATATAAAGGAAAAGGTAATGTATAACCCATATTTAACACTATGTTTTGATGCATGGGCTTTTTATGGAGTTATATCATGGAGCATGTGGAGCATCAGATCCATTTGGTTGTATTTCAGTTTTGTTAGTTTTTTCATCCACTATTTTCATTGATGTTAGATTGTCTTCTGATGTTCCACTATTAGGTTAGTTTTGATATAAATGATATTTTTGAAAACTCATAAATTTTTATCAGGTATAATGTTAGTGGTTTTTTAGCTATTATTTTTTGTTAATTTGAATTATTAATAAAGGTAATGAGATCCCCAACATCTATTGAATCCCATCAGAATTTATTGACAACCAATGGCATCTTGGGGGTATCGCAAAATGAATACCAATGTCTCAACTTCATCTCAATCCAATTAGAAGGGTTGGGATGATACAAATGGTATTAGTTTTTTTGGTCCAATAATATGTTTTGGATAAGAGGTATCATCATGGTCTTTATGTCGATGAACAATTAGTCATTAGTTATATTGGCCTTGAATTTGAATTTTATTCTTGTCTATTCCATATGTTAGGATTTTATAATGGAGTGTTATTTTCAATACATGGAATATATATAATAAATGTACATATCTAACCATTTTATTTTGACCGTCATGTTATTCGGGTGTTGGGTATATTATTGTTTTAGAGACACTTCTATGATTATCAGATCCCATTTTCATGGGTTTATCAAATGAGATGAGGATTCCTTATATTGGAGGAAGGACATCACATTGGGACTGTATATTTCATTTTGAGTAATTATATATGATTTGGTGAAATTATTTTTTTTTTGAAATTTAAAAATTGTTTTTAAAATGAATGATTTTGAAAATTAGTTAGGTTGACATATTTTTAAAATGGTTTGATTTCCAAAAGCAAGCTAAACATTTTAAATATGGTTTAACATGTTAAAGGTTGATTTTTGAATGCACTATTATGGTAGTTAATGTAACACCCGAGACTTTTATGAGATATATTTTGTTTTTATGTTATATAAATCATCAAAGGTATATTTCACTACACACAACACTATCTTGGCTTGCTTTACACGCAATCACAACCTTCCTCGATAGCTTGTGTAGTACGGAAAACCGAGTTTCACTATAAAACGATATTCTATTAAAATATTATTAAAACTAGCCGTTATGAATAGTAATATGCACTTTTTGAAATTTTGTAAATTTCATCTTTAAAAATGGACTTCAAGTTTGGATTATGAATATCGAAATTAGCCTAGGGTGAAATTTTGGTATTTTTCTGAAAACTTTCAATTTTTGATGAATAGTGAAAACACTAGGTTACTATTTAAAAACTGACTTTTTATTTAAGTAATTATTTATTTTATTTAAATTTATTTTAGTTAAAAATTGATACATAATACCTATATAAGTTCAATTCAATTCATTGGAGTCATTTTATAATAATTTTAGATATATAAAAATTTTATTGAACTTTTCACCGTCTTTTACCCATCTTCAAGGAGAATTTCCAAATTCACATAAAACTTAATTTTACCGCTTCTGTGAGTGGAATTTCAAAAATCTGAGAGACACGGTTGATTTCAGTAACTAAAATGTATTTCAATGAGATGAAAATAATATTTGGTGAAGAGTAACATTTTACTTTTATTTACTCCGGTTAAAAGTAAATATGGTAATTATGGGTAAAAATGATATTATTATTACCCTAACACCTGTCCTAATTCTATTGGATAAGTGTAATTAGACCAAAAAAACCTTAGAAATAAAATATGACCATTTAAGCCCACTTGTATTAGATTAGGACATTTAATATTAATTTATTTAAAGAAGGGTTAAAATAGTTAAAATCAAAGTTTAATAAGTAAATAATTTATAATATAGGGTTATACATAATATAAATTCGACTATAAAAATTCAATAGAAAGATAAAAATATTTCCTAAATAATTTTATATTATTTTTAATTTTTATACTTTATATAATTTAATTTATTTATGACACTATGATGATGCAGTAATTATCTTATTAATGAAATATTGACATAATTGATGTTATAAATACCCAAATAAATGTAATATTAGACTTTTTATGAATTAAAATAATTTTCTATGTTAATATGACATGTTAGTATTGATTTAATTAACTTTTTTGAACTGATAATTATGTTATGATTTTCACAAAAAACAATTACCAAATAGTGTCAAAATTGACATAAAATAGTTTTTTAAACAAATATTATATTATTAATTGTTATTTTATTCCTAAAAATATAAGGTTGGACCAAATGACTTATATAATGTTATATATATTAATAATAAACAACATGGGGTTCTTTTGGCATGTTATAGTAAGTTTATTAACATTATAGTGTAAGAAAACAAGAAGAAACGGTAAAAGATAAACTATCTAACATAAAGTTAAATCTAAATGATAATGTTAAAATAGAACCCAAAACTTGTCTAAATTATATTGAATGAGATTATTTAGACCCATACCCACCTTAAATTCGATATAAATCAATATGGAGCTATTAAAAAACCGAATATGACTTTATAATAAAATAATAATTTTAGTTTTTCCAAAGGTGCCCCTCTCCTCCCTTATAAAAGGGCACCTCCTCCCTCTCTTCATCACACCACTTTGAGCCTTCATTCACGGAAAAACCCTGAAAAATTCTCTTCTCCACTTCCCTATAAACATCCTAGAGGTCCTGGTCTTCTTAAAATACCAATTTTAATTCTATAAGAGGAGGTCTCAAAGAGGCTTTTCAAAGAAGATGTAATGTCCGTTAGCGATTCTTTCAGCTTTATTTCTTCTTCTACTTATTCTTCTTTGGTTGTTTAATTATGACGTAATAACATAAGTATCACTCATATAATTATATGTTATTATAAGTATGAAACAACCCTATTTCACCATCTATCCATCCTACGGAAAACGAAATCACCGCGCGTGCTTACGTACGGAATACCGTCTCCACGCCGTGGTGTAATCTATTTTCTACCACCACATTACATGAATGTGTATAATGTTGTAAATAATGACTATATATGATAATTGTAAAATGATATTGATTATGAAATAGTATACATACACTCCAATAAAATTCCTCGATCATGGGAACGATATCATCGCTCGTGCGTACGTACGGAATACAGTCTCCACGACGTGATGTGACTCGTTCTACATGATATTCATTGCATAATTTTTGTATAAATTAATTAAATGAATGAATATGATATATATTACACTAATACCATTCTGGAAATTAGGTATCTATAATCTAAAAAGAAGAATAAGAATTTATTCGACAAAACACGCATAAGAACAAAAAGAAATAAACACAGGAATAACAAGTAACAATGAAATATTACTAATAAGAAGCTATGAATATGACCATATATGATATCATAAAAATAATTATGATTCTGGAATAAGTCAATGACATTATTAAAATCATTATACAGGTGTTTCAGACAATTACGAAGCAAATCGGACCTAAGGTATGAGAAAATCTCACAATCTCATTTTTATCCGAGATTGTTTATAATTCAGAATTTACTGGGGAATATTTATCATCCACATCCATGTTTCCTCAATATGTAATATTATTTCAATCCAAATAAAATTGTTTAAATCCAATTTTCCCCTTCGGTGAGTTTTTAGTAAAAGATATGAAAGGTATCTTTTGTCGTTTTTCGTAAGAGGTACTTTTTGACTTTTCTGGCCAAAGTACGGGAAGAATGTTTTTCTTAACTTATATGGCATAAACTGATTTTTAGAACATTATTTCCATGAAGATTCCTTTAAAAGTTTTCAAGTTTATTTTTAATCGAATTCTTTTAGATCAAAATTATATGACATGTCATGAAAGTAAATTTTTTTTGAAGTTCAAAGGATATTTTCCTCAAGAATGGAGTTCAAGTGTATTATCAAAATTATTTTTCATCTAAGATAATATAGGGTTTTGTTTCAATCTCTATTATTACATTGATTTGATTATGTTGTGATGTAATTATTTTTATGAATTCTTTTATCTTATATGATTTGTTTTATGATGTCGCGATGTTTAAGAATCCCATTTTTATTACATGGGTTAAGCTATGATGTATGATTTATGATTTTGTGGCACAAATAAGAATGGTGTCGTTATGAGATGGGTGGGACCTATATCTCCCTCCAATGCATTGGGTAAAGATTTATATCTCATGAGATAAACATGGCTGGAACGGCATGTTAAACCGGTTCAGTGATACAGGACTGAAACGAGGAGTGAACTCGGTGCAGAAATGGACATTGTCCGCTATGATAGTCTTGGCAATGAGTCTTGACTAAAAAGAAATGATTATCTATGATTATGTGTGTATGACACAAATTTTCATGTTTTACGTTATGATTATTGGGATTACATTTCACTACTATGATTTATCCAATGTTATGAAATTTTGATTTCCTTTACAGGTTAAGATTTCCAAAATGTTATGCTCTTATAAACATGATGTTAATGATATTTCTTTTGTTTTCCTTTACGGAGCATTTGAGCTCACCCTTTTGTTTGTTTTCATTACCCAGTTCAAGAAGAAGGTTATTAAGTAGTATATTCCAAAAAGGGACTCTAGATATGATGAAATAAATGGGAGACAACGTAGATGATTTATGAACCAGTTGTTTATGTTTCCCAGTTTCTAATGATACTTTACCTATACAGTCCTTTCATGGTTTTGTTATATGTTGTAATAAGTGTGCTTCAATTTTAAATTCATAACCATGTATGTAAAGTATGGGTCGTAATAGTTGGTATTAGAGGAAAGGTATAGTCAACCTTTGGAAATTAGGATGTGAAAGCCTTAGTAAGAACCCTACGGATAAGTCTATGAATATAACAGAATCTTAGTGTTTTATAAATAGCCATCAACAACCTATGATAAGACCTTAGGTGTGAAATTTTATTCTTTATTTTGTGGTTTTCCTATTATAATTAGTGTTGATCACACTATTCTCCTTGTTCTTAGTCAATTTCTAGAACCCGAAGGAACCGTGTTAACGCGGAATGCGATGAGAAATGCAATGATTGTCCACCTGATCAACCAAACATTATGGGAGATGGAATTCAAAATCTTGTAGCAATGCTCACACAACATTCTCAAGCTATGAATCATGCAGGACAGCCAAACGAGCAAAGGAAGGAGAAAATTTCTGTTGAATCCATCATGAGGCAGCGTCCACCTTCATTCAATAGGTCTTCTGATCCATTAGTGGATGAACAATGGATCAATACCATTGAAAAGATATTTTCAGTTCTACAATGTTCTGAACAAAGTAAATTCATCTTAGCAGTGTTTCATTTGGAAGGAGATGCTAATCAATGGTGGAATATTATCAGGAATACGAGGCAAAGAGATGAAATTGATTCCATGGAATGGGATGAGTTCGAGAACTTATTTATTAATAAGTAATTCCCTCGAATTCTTTGAACAAAGATGGAGAAGGAGTTTCTTGAACTAAAGAAAAAGGATGATGAATCTGTTGGTACCTACGAAGAAAATATTACAAGACATTCAAGGTACGCTTCTGGTATTATTATCCAACCTGAGAGTAAGATCTATCAATTATTTAGTGTCTTAAAACCAAGTCTTCGAATGGAATTAGCCATAAGGGACTTCAATAGCTACGTGGAAATTGTTCGATGTTCTCTCAAAGTAGAGATGGATATTGGAGTAACCCATCAGTCATATGGGTTTGATAAGAAGAGGAAAATAGAATTCAAAGGAAAATCTAAAGAGCACACTAAAAAGAAGATGAGTTTTCCCTTATTCTGAAAGTGTGGAAAGAAACATGGAGGGAGTTTTCTTAAAGGGAAAAGTAAATGTTTCAAATGTGGAAAGGAAGGTCATTGGGCATTTGAATGCCGCAATGATGGGAATAAGATTTCTAGTGATGCGAACAAAGAAAAGTCTACACAGAGTTCACCTCCTACACATCAATGTTACAAGTGCAAGGAAATGAGACATTATGCCAATCAATGCCCTAATCCAAGGGTTGTTGATGATGATCGACACCAACATACTCTTAAGGCTAAAGACAAAGGAAAGTCACCTGAAATTTATCTTAGCAATGTGGAGTATGATAACGAAGTGGTGAAAGGTACACTTACCATCCAATCTAAAGTAGAAAAGGTTTTCTTTGATTCTGGATCCACCCAATCTTTTATTTCTGAAGAATTTTCTATGGGTATCACTATATTACATCAGCAATTAGATGTTCAGTTAGTTGTGACAACCCCTAATGGAAAAACAGTCGCATCAAAAGTTTATAATTCTTCTCTGATTGAAGTTTGTGGGAAAGTTCTTCCTCCAAATCTTGTAATCCTTCCTATAGTGAAATTTGATGTGATTCTTGGCATGGATTGGCTTTCTCTATATGGAGCTCATATCAATTTACAAATAAGGAAGTCACATTTCGTATTCCAGATCTATCTATGATCGTCTATCGATGCAAGGATTAACATAACCTTCCAGTGGAAATTTCTTCAATTTTATGGGTCTTGATTCCACTAAATGAAGGTTATTTATCTCAAATGGTTGGAGAGAAACTCATGATTAAAAAAATGCACATTTTACGGGAGTTTTATGATGTATTTCCAGAGGAATTGTCGGTTCTTCCACCAAATCGTTAAGTAGAATTTTCAATAGAACTCGTAACATGTGATTTTCCTATTTCAAAGAAACCTTATAGAATGGCCCCAATTGAGTTGAAGGAATTGAAGAAGCAACTCCAAGAGAATCTTGATAAGGGATTCATACACCCAAGTGCATCACCTTGGGGAGCACCTGTTCTGTTTTTTAAGAAGAAAGATGGATCAAGGAGACTCTACATTGATTATCGAGAACTTAACAAGATCACTATCAAGTAAAAATATCCTCTCCCGCGCATTGAAGACTTATTTGACCAACTACGCGGAGCTCAATACTTTTCCAATATTGATCTTCGTTCAGGGTATCATCAATTAAGGGTCAAAAGGGTGGATATACCAAAGACGGATTTCTGTACAAGGTATGGACACTATGAATTTATAGTGATGCCATTTGGTCTTACTAATGCCCATGTTTTCTTCATGGATCTGATGAATAGAGTCTTTAGTGACTATCTTGATTAGTTTGTGGTAGTATTTATTGAGGATATTCTTGCCTATTCAAAGAGCAATGAAGAACATGAAGATCACATGAGAATTGTATTGAGGACCCTGATAAAGGAGAAGCTTTATGCCAAATTTATCAAGTGTGAATTTTGGCTTCAAAAAGTTACATTTTTGTGTCACATAATCTCAAAAGAGGGGATATATGCGGATCTCGAAAAAACAGAGGTTATCGAAAGATGGTCGAGACCAAAAATAGTAACCGAGATCCGAAGTATTCTTGGTTTGGCTGGATATTATCGACGTTTTATGAATGAATTTTCACGATTATCTAATCCATTCATTAGGTTGACTCGAAAAGGAGTTAAGTTTGTGTAGACTGTGGAATGTGAAGAGAATTTCAAGGAGTTGAAAAGAAGGTTATCCAGGGCACCTGTACTCACACTTCCTTGTAGTAGAGAAAGGTTTGTGATCTACAGTGATGTATCCAAGAAAGGGATGGGGTGTGTTCTCATGAAAAATGATATGGTGATAGCTTATGCCTCACAAAGGATGAAAATCCATGAGCAAAATTACCCAAATCATGATTTGGAGTTAGCTGCGGTAATCATTGCATTAAATATTTGGAGGCATTATCTTTATGAAGAATGGTCTGTTATTTATACTGATCATAAATGTTTAAAGTATATTTTCACACAAAAGGAACTGAATATGTGCCAAAGAAGATGGTTGGAGCAAATTAAGGATTACAACTGCTCAATTCATTACCACCTTGGGAAAGCAAACAAGGTGGCAGATGCATCAAGTCGACAAGACCATGTTAGCTTATCCATGATGAGGATCACAAAAGATCCAATATTTATGGATTTACAAAGGTTGGATCTTGGAATTATAATGAAAGGGGAAAAATCGTATCTTTCTCAAATGAATGTTCAACCATATATACATGTGAAGATTAAAGAGGCACAGAAGGAAGTTGTAGAGTTACAAAAGAAGGGGAGAAATGTTCATGAATTCAACCTTGATTGTAATGGGATAATAAAGTTCCAGAATCAGGTTTTTGTTCCTCCATCCCCGAATTAAAGAAGGAGCTGCTGGATGAGGCTCAAAGTTCTTCATTTTCTACTCATCCTGGAAGCACAAAGATGTATAGGGACCTGAAAGAGTACTTCTGGTGGGATGGAATGAAAATAGATGTTTCTGAATATGTCACTTGTTGCATGGTTTGTCAGTAAGATAAAGGTGAGAGACAGATGTCTAAGGGGATGTTACAATCATTACCCATACCAGAATGGAAATCAGAAAACATCACTATGGACTTTTTCACTGGACTTCCTAAAACATCCAAAGGCAATAATGCTATCTAGGTCATAGTTGATCATCTTACAAAGTTGGCACACTTCATCGCTATTAGAGAGGATTTATCTCTAGATCAGCTTTCCAGGATATATGTTAATGATGTGGTAAGATTGCATGGAGTACCACTTTTTATTATATATGATCGGGATCCGAGGTTTACCTCAAAGTTCTGGCGAAGTCTTCAGCATACTCTGGATACAGAGTTGAGTTTCAGCATTGCTTATCATCCTCAGACAGACGGTCAGTCTGAGAGGACCATTCAGACACCAGAAGATAAGTTGAGTGCTTGCTCTATGGATTTCAAAGGTGGTTTGGATCAAAACCTACCTTTGGTGTAATTTTCTTATAATAATAGCTTTCACTCCAGTATTCAGATGTCTCCTTATGAAGCTCTCTTTGGAATGAAATGTAGGACTCCAACTTGCTGGGATGAAGTTGGGGAAAGAAACATATTAGGACCTGATCTTGTTGATGAGATGGTAGAAAAGGTCTGATCTATTCAACAACACATAACAACAGCTCATAGTCGACAGAAAAGTTAAGCCGACAACTGAAGAAAATACCTAGAGTTTGAAGTGGGTGATATAGTGTTCTTAAGAATATCTCCTTGGAAGAGACTAATGAAATTTGGAAAGAAGGGAATGTTGAGCCCTAGGTATATCGGTCCTTTCCAAATACTGGATCGTGTTGGGAAGGTAGCATACCGATTGGCGCTTCCACCGAATCTCTCTCAAGTTCACGATGTGTTCCATGTATCTCTCCTGAGAAAGTACATACCTGATCTTTCACATGTACTCAGCTCAGAATTTGTACAGCTCGAGCAAGATCATTCTTATGAAGAAAATCCAATAGATATTCTGGATCGTAGAAAAAAAGTCCTACAGAACAAGACCACTCGCTTCGTGAATGTTTTATGGAGGAACCACCAATTAGAAGTAGCTACATGGGAGCTTGAGGATAAGATGAGGGAGAGGTATCCTCATCTGTTTGTTAAAAAGTGACTAATTTAGAACGAGAAATTAATTTTAAGGGGGGGTAGAATGTAACACCTGAGAAATTTATGAGAAATAATTTTTTTTTATCTTATATAAATCATCAAAGAGATCTTTCACTACACACAACACTATCTTGGCTTGCTTTACACGCAATCGCGACCTTCCTCGATAGCTTGCGTCGTACGCAATATCGAGTTTCACTAAACAACGATATGCTATTAAAATATTACTAAAACTAGCCGTTATGAATAGTAATAACCACTTTTTGAAATTTTGTAAATTTATCTTTCAAAATGGACTTCATTGATTGGAATCGGAATATCGAAATTAGCCTAGGGTGAAATTTTGGTATTTTTGTGAAAACGTTCAATTTTTGGATGAATAGCGAAAACACTGGGTTACTATTTAAAAACCAACTTCTTATTTAAATAATTATTTATTTTATTTAAATTTATTTTAGTTCAAAATTGATACATAATACCTATATAAATTCAATTCAATTCATTGGAGTCATTTTATAATAATTTTAGATATATAAATATTTTATTCAACTTTTCATCGTCTTTTACCCACCTCCTAGGATAATTTCTAAATTCATATAAAACTTATTTTTACCGCTTATGTGAGGGGATTTTGAAAAATCCGAGAGACACTGTAGATGTCAATATGTAAAACGTCATTCAATGAGATGAAAATAATTTTTGGTGAATAGTTACTTTTTACATTTATTTACCACGGTTAAAAGTAAATAGGGTAATTAAGGGTAAAAATGACATTATAATTACCCTAACACATGTCCTAATTCTATTGGATAAGTGTAATTCGACCAAAAACAACATTAGGAATAAAATATGACCATTTAGCCCCACTTGGATTAGATTAGGACATTTAATATTAATTTATTTAAAGAAGGGTTAGAATAGTTAAAATCAATGTTTAATAAGTACATAATTTTTAATATAGGGTTATACATAAGATAAATTCGACTATAAATATTCATTAGAAGTATAAGAATATTTCCTACATAATGGTATTTTATTTGTAATTTTTAGACTTTAAATAATTTAATTTATTTATGACACAATGATGATGCAGTAATTATCTTATTAATGAAATATTGACATAATTGATTTTATAAATATCCAAATAAATGTAATATGAGACTTTTTATGAATGAAAATAATTATATAGGTAAATATGACATGTTATTATTGATTTAATTAACTTTTTCCGAACTAATCATTCTGTTATGATTTTCACAAAAAATAAATTACCAAATATTGTCAAAAATGACATAAAATAGTTTTTAAGAAATATATTATATTAATAATTTTTATTTTATTCCTAAAAATATAAGGTTTGATAAAATGACTTAGATAAGGTTATATATATTAATAATAAACAACTTGGGGTTCTTTTGGCTTTTTATAGTAAGTTTATTAACCCTATAGTGTAAGAAAACAAAAAGACACGGTAAAAGTTAAATTATCTAACGTAAAGTTAAATCTAAATGATAAGTTTAAAATAGAACCATAAACATGTTTAAATTCTATTTGATGAGATGATTTCGACACATCCCCACCTTATCTTCGAAATAAATCAATTTGGATCTATTAAAAATCCGAATATGACTTTATAATAAAATAATATTTTTTGTTTTTCCAAAGGTTCCCCTCTCCTCCCTTATAAAAGGGCACCTCCTCCCTCTCTTCCTAACATCACATTGAGCCTTCAAGATCGGCCATACCCTGAAAAAATATCTTATGCACTTCCCTAGAAATATTCTAGAGGTCCAGGTCTTCTTCGAAGACCAATTTTAGTGCTCTAAGTGGAGGTCTCAAAGAGGCGCTTCAAAGAAGAGGTAATGTATGTTACCGATTCATTCAACTTTATTTCTTCTTCTACTTATTATTCTTTAGTTGTTTCATTATTAACTAATAACATCAGTATCACTAATATACGGATATGTTATTATAAGTACGAAAACCCCTATTTGACCATCTATCCATCCTATGGAAAAAGAAATCACCGCGCGTGCGTACGTACAGAATACCGTCTCCACGCTGTGGTGTAATATATTTTCCACCACCTCCTTACATGGATAGGTATAATGGTGTAAATAATGACTATATATGATTATTTTAAATTTATATTGATTCTGAAATAGTATACATGCACTACAATACAATTCCACGATCATGGGAACGATATCATTGCTCATGCGTACATACGAAATACCGTCTCCACAATTTGATGTGACCCATTCTACATGATCTTCATTGCATAATGATTATATAAATGAATTGAATGAATTATTATGATATATATTACACTAATAGAATTCTATAAATTAGGTATCTATAATCTAAAAAAAAGAATAAGAATTTATTCGACAAAAAACGCATAAGATTAAAAAGCAATAAACACACGAATAACTAGTAACAATGAAATATTACTAATTAGAAGCTAAGAATATGACCATATATGATATCATAAAAATAAGTATGATTCTGGAATAAGTCAATGACATTATTTAAATAATTATATAAGAGGTTCAGACACTTACGGAGCAAACCAAACATAAGGTAAGGGAAAATCTCACAATCTCATTTTTATCCGATATTGTTTATACTTCAGAATTTATTGGGGAATATTTATCATCCAAATCCATGTTTCCTCAATATTTAATATTATTTCCATCCAACAAAAACAGTTTAAATCCAATTTTACCCTTCTGTTAGTTTTTATTAAAACATATGAAATGAATCTTTTGTCGTTTTCCGTATGAGGTACCTTTTGACTTTTTCGGCCAATGTACGGGAATAATGTTTTTCATAACTTATAGGGAATGAATGTATTTTTAGAAAATTATTTCCATGAAGCTTCCTTTACATGTTTTCAAGTTTATTTTTAATTAACTTCTTTTAGTTCAGAATTATATGACATGTTATGAAAGGAAAATGTTTTTGAAGTAGAAATGATATTTTCCTCAAGAATGGAGTTCAAGTGTTTTATCAAAATTATTTTCCATCTAAGATAATATAGGGTTCTGTTTCTATCCCTATTATTACATTGATTTTATTATATTGTGATGGTATTATTTTTATGAATTCCTTTATCAAATATGAATTGTTTTATGATGACACGATGTTTAGGATTCCCATTTTTATTACACTGGTTAATCTATGATGTATGATTTATGATTTTGATGAACACATAATAATGGTATCATTATGAGATGGGTGGGATCTATATCTCCCTCCAATTAATTGGGTAATGATTTATATCTCATGAGATAGACATGTCTGGAATAGCATGTTAAACAAGTTCAGTGATACATGACTGAAACGAGGAGTGAACTCGGTTCAGAAATGGACTTTGTCCGCTAAGATAGTCGTGGCAATGATTCTTGACTAATATGAAATGATTCTATATGATTATGTGTGTATTCCACAAAGATTCATGTTTTATGTTATGATTGTTGGGATTACATTTCACTACTATGATTTATCCCATGTTATGAAAATGTGATTTCTTTTGTTGGTTAAGATTTCCAAAATGATATGTTCTTATGAATATGATGTGAATGATATTACATTTGTTTACCCTTATTGAGCATTTGAGATCACTCATTTGTATGTTTTCTTTCCCCAGGTTAGGAAGAAGGTTATTAAGTAGGATATGCCAAAAAGGGACTCCAGATATGATGAAATAAATGGGAGACAACGTAGATGCTTGATGAACTAGTTGTTTATGTTTCCTAGATTCTAAAGACACTATACATATACGTTCCTTTCATGGTTTGGTTATATGTTGTAATAAGTGTACTTCAATTTTGAAGTAATAAACATTTATGTAAAGTATGGGATGTTATAGTTAATGTGGTAGTATTTGAAATTTTAATCATTCAGTTTCTATTTAGTAATACTAATGGAGAATCATCCAATATTCATGGGTTATTCTTAACTAGAAAAGGTTTTGGTTTGGCTAAACATGATGAATAATATCTTAAATTTCATTAGCAAAGTAACTAAGAAAAAAATTCATCCTGGATAAGTACTGTAGGTCGGAGAGGAAAAAAAAGAGGGGAGGGGGTGAATTGAGTTCCTATAATGATTTATAATTTAAAACATTCTATAAAAATCCACTAAATTAAATAAATTGTTAAACTGTACGGAATTTTTAATAAAGTAAAGGTTTAATTATTTTCTCAAGAGATTGATTAGTTCTCAGATAATTTAATTATAAGACTTAAATTATCTTTTGAAACTAACTTACTGATTTACAATAGTTACCAACAATTTCTACTTTAACTACCAGAGAAACATTAAACTATATTTATACTTAAAGTACGTAGTAGGCGATTATTTAAAATAGTGTTTTCAAAGTAAAAATACATAGCAGTTATAAAACAAGAGGTTCAATCTTAAGATGAGACATAGTCCTCTCAAAAAGTTTATATATACTATGATCCACACCCTAGATCAGGGGTTTACAACAGTGCACAACCTGTTTAGGTCCCCATACATCTACCACAATTCTACGTGGGTAAACAAAAATCAGCAACACTCAAATTTTCCAGGTCACACTTGAACTCATCCAAAATTCATTGTGGGATACCATAAGGAATAAAGTGTTTTGGTGTGAGGATTTAGTGTCCTCCAGTTCAGCCCAGGAGTCAGTGTGTTTCTAAATAGACATATGCAGACACACTGATCAAAATGTTAAACAATGGTACACTATAGAAGAAATAAATGTATAATGAGTTTAGAATGCTCTGAGTGATTGAAGATGAGCGATGGAATCATTTGGATCTTTCAGATGTTATTTGAGTGATTTCTGGTGAAGATGACACAAAACAGAGTGTCGTTGTTCTTATCGTCTATAGTAATTCAGCCTTGTGTAGATGATTTTCAGTAAGGCACAACAACTCGGCTTCAGTGTTTTTTTTCAAGTGAATGATCTTATTGAAGCTTCTTCTTTTGTTTCATGGACCATCACACACATACACTCTACTAATTCTTATGTGTATCTGTGTGTGTATCTTTTTTATGTATCCTCGTATGTGGCTTTTTCACTACAGATCGATCTTCCTTTTTGTTCCTTGAGATCTGGAAAAGGGAATGATTACTTTCTGATAGGTATGAGGTACGGTTCCATGACATCCCACTACCAACATTAATTAATAGAAGGTAAATGAAATTAAGAAAATATGACCATTGGAATTAAATAAGAGTTAATAAAAATTCAAAAAAAAATCATGACTATTAGTGAGTCATGATATCAGTAGGTCATTCCATTTTGCATCAGCTTCGGTAGGTCATTTGACCAACATCTGTTTTGGTAAGTCATTTGATCATCATCAGATTCGGTAGGTCATTTGATTAGCAACAACTTACGTAAGTCATTTGATCAGTACTAGCTTCGGTAGGTCATTTGATCAGCATCTGTTTCGGTGCATCATTTGATCAGCATCAACTTCGGTAGGTCATTTGATCAGCATCGGATTCAGTAGGTCATTTGATCAGCATGGGTTAGACAATTGTTTCATCAGGGTGAATGTTGTCATCGGTGCCACCATTGTCATCGGTGGGACCATTGCCAATAGTGCGACCGTGGTCATCAGTGTGACCGTAGTCATCGGTGCGACCATTGTCATCAGTGCGACCGTTGTCATTGTTGTGACCATTGTCATCAGTGTGACCGTTTTCATCGGTGTGTCAATCCATTAACTGTCGGTGATTCAAATATATAACTAATGCTGATTCCCAAATATAAAATTCTCTCAATGTGTCTGTTTAATCCAGAATACTTCCTGGTCAACAGTAAACCATAAATAGTCATAGATAAATATATGTCGACATGATTAAACGTATACAATCACATTTAGACCAGATTTAAAAGTTGACTACATTGACTTATAAAAAAGACCAAAATTATTTGTGATTATTAAAATAATTATCTCATAGAGGGTTCAACAATCTCCCCCTTTTTAATAATCCAAAATCTATGGCTTAAAAAAAGAGGGATTATGATAAAACAGTTAGTGTTCTCCCCTATGTAAAAAAGAATATATTCCTAATGGAGATTATATATTGTTTTACCCTTTCATATAATTATATAAACTATTCTCACCCTTAGTTATATATGTACATTGTTCTCCCCATTCGGGATTATCAAATAGAAAACAAGAAAGGAGAGAGAGAAAAAGAAGAATGTTTCATTGAAATATGATTTGAAAAGATACAAGGGAAAATACACCCTATAAAAAATGACAGACATATCAATTTCATGGGGTGCATAGGTGCTTTCCCATTAGCAGAGGGAGGAATGGAAGGACCATATGGTGGTTTGGTATAAATTTAATCTAGTCAGATGGAGAGAGGAGGTAAGACAACTCTGGCTGGAAGCAGAGTGGGTGATAAGGTCACTTGCTAGTGAACAAAAGATTCTCGTGAAGGATGATGCTGAATGACGGGCTGAATATTGAATAAATCTTGAGAAACTAATATATGATCATGAGAAACAATTGATGGAATGAGAGGCTTATAATTAGGAATAACAATTGCCTTTTATTGCACATTAATATATAGTTTGAGCAGATTGATAAAATCATGAATCACTACACCATCATATTTCATGGCCTTCTCAAAATCAACATTGTTCTACATGAAACTCTCTAGGGTAGGAGTAAAATCCTTCATCTTTTGGACTGGATCCTTAAAGGGTTGAGTGACCGGAGGTAGCTTCAAATTCTCAGCCAGGACATTAAACTTATGGTTCAGGTCATGATTGGTAAATTTTTAGAAAAATAGTGATCCACTTTTTCTCTGATCTCTTTATGAGCTTTAGTAGCATTAGTCGAATACAGCTTCACCATCTTGTCAATATGATCTCTATTTTCTATTATCTTTTTCAAAGATTCTATGCCTAGAATTTGTCCAATGGCCTCTAACTCATCATTTATAACATCTCTTAAGGCATTAATCAGAGATCTAGTTATCATGGTCACATTGGAGGTGTTCTCCTGAGCAATAATCTTAGTTATTTCAGCATTAAATTTTCTCAAATCAGATTTCTCCAGGTGATCTATCATGTTTTTCAAAAATTCCAGCATACCAGTGATGGTTAATATAAATTCTCCTGAAAGAGATGTTAATTTACTACTAAAATCCTTGAGATCTTGATTTAGAGAGAAAATGTTCCAATCAATTATCACCCCAGTATTGGAAAGGTCTGGTCTAATGTTATTTACCACTCTTTGAGTTATATCATCCCTAACAACTTCAAATAGATTCATAGAAGTAGGAGAATTAGAGTATTCCTCTTTCATAGTTTCTTTGACCCCGTGGAGCAAGTTATCTTTAAACATAACAATATCATATCAATAAATAGAAGAAATAGGTCGTTCATCAGTCACTTGAATTTCCTCAGTAACTGGTCCAATCTCAACTGGATTTCATACACTTGCGATATTCACTTCTTCTTCCATTTCCTCTGAATAATCCAAACCTAGGACCAAAAAACATGGGTGGTATTCCCATTTAGTTATACAAGAGTTATACATATTCTTTACAAAATCAACTTTACCAGACATTGCAACAGACTATTCACCATTTATTTCGATCACAGTCAGCACTCTCCTTTCTGCTTTAGGAACAGTTGCATGCTTAGCTGATTATTGATGTGGATCATCTTGAATCATATGATGACCATCCACTAGTCGAGTACATGCATCATCATCTCCATCATCACCATTTCTATTTTCATTATTTTTTATCGATTCCTCATTGGTACTATCTTTATTACTAGATTCATACTGTTCATAATTTGATACTTCAGTGTCAAATTCTTCTTCATCACCTAGAAGAGGTTGTGATTTAGGTAATTTTAGTGGTGGAATAACTAGTCCAAATTCGATTCTTTTCTTAGGACATACTATATCAGGGTCACTCCTATAATTATGAGGTGACTCATGTTCATTTTTACTGTAGACATCATCATCAGTTTCATCTTCCCTTGTTCCCTTATTACTAGACTGTCTATTATCCATAGGAAATTCTATCTCTTCTTCCTTATAAGAATAAAATATTTCTTCATCAGGTTTTTAACCGGGATCTCTCATTGCCTTTGGTCCTTTAGAGTGGTCAGAAGTATTATAGGATTCATATAATCTATCTTCATCAGCAACCCATGCCTTCTTCCTTGGATTCTAGTTAATTTTCATTCTTTTGTAGATATCCTTGCTAAAACAAAAACCACTACTAGATGAGATGCACTCATCTCTATCTTCAATAGAGCCCAAAGACTTTAGCATGGAAGAAATTTTCTTAGAATAGAATAAGGTTGTAGCCTTCTTCGATGGCTTTACCATTTTAGTCATATGAAGAGTAATGTATCTACACAAGTTCGTATTCTCATCACTTAGCAATAAAAACATCAAAAAGCATCTTGATACATCACTAAGGAAAAATCACCTTTTTTGGGATAGATTTCATGTTTAATAAGATTAAAGAAGATTCGACATTCTCCATCTAACTCAGTAGCTGTTATTCATCTGGATTCAGATTTTCCAGTCAACATTTCTAGTGCAATATCATATGAAAAATATTTAGTGGTAGGAGAAATATTACCAGTTTAATCCTCATTTCTACCTTTATGTGGTACTCCAAAACACTAATACAATTTCATCTATGAAAAAGTTATCTTTTTTCCTTTGATGACTAACAATAATCTTGCAGCTTCTGCACCATCCAATGAAATAATTAAATTCATATAAAACTCATGAACTAACTTTGGGTAGTAGATTAAGTTATTATTACAGAACCAGTTTTTCCATCCTTGCCTCTCCATCACTTTTAAAATTGCAGAACTTCTGGATAAACCCATCCATACTTCTATTTCTGTGGTAACTACCTGAGTCTCCAATCTCGGGTTCACAGACATTCGATTCGTACTGCTAGATTAACCTCGAGTGATTTTTAGAGGTGAGGAGATTTCAGATTCCTTTCCTTGTCACCTTTTCTTTGCCATTTGAAGGTTCAAGAGGTTCAAGAGGTTCTAAGTTTCGAGATTGAAAAGAAGTTTAGTTCGACGGGAGATGAATGGTCAACATCTCTTAGGAATAGAAATAGTCACATGTCATTAATATTATCATTTAGGGTTACAATATTAAATATTATATCGATTAGGTAAAACAACATCGTTTTGATAAACACTAACGATTTCATATAAACTGTACATCTCAATTGGTAGCGGGTTTCACTGATCGGTATCACTAATTGGTTTCATTGATTGGTTTCACTGATCGGTTTCACGGATCGGTTTCACGGATCAGTTTCACTGATCAGTTTCACTGGACCGTTTCACTGATCAGTTTCACTGGTCATTTTCACAATCAGTTTCACTAGTCGGTTTCATTGATATATCATACCTAACTATTGTTTAGTAAACTCTATCCTTTCAGATAACAATGGCTTGGTGAAAATATAATCCAATTGATATTCAGAGTCAATAAATTCTATTGAAATATCACCCATTTGATAATGATCTCTCAAAAAGTGAAGTCTAACATCAATGTTCTTTGTCCTAGTGTGAGACATAGGATTATTATATATTTAAATTGCACTAGTGTTATCAAAATTTATAGGAAAATTTATAAATTGATATCCATAGATCTATAAAGTGTGTTTCATCCACAGAATTTCTGCACAACAAATACAAGCAGCAATGTATTCTGCTTCTGCAGTATACAATGCAACAAATTTTTGTTTCTTACTACACCAAGATACCAGGGACTTTCCCAATAGATGAAATGTTCCAGATGTGCTCTTATTATCAAACTTGCAACTAGAAAAGTCATCATTTGAGTAACTTATTAAGTAAAAAGTTTTTCCTTTTTGATAAAACAGTCCTAAATTGGTAGTATGTTTATGATATTTGAAAATCCTTTTAACAGCAAGCAAATGAGTTTCGTTATGATTACCTTGAAAACATGCACACATGCATACACTAAAAATAATATTAGGTCAACATACAGTAAGATAAAGTAATCTTCAAATCATACTTCTATAATTGGATTCATAAACTGATTTCCCAGTTTCATCATCATCCAACTTATAGGTGGTACTCACAGGTGTATCGGATCCATTATTACTATCAAACCTAAAACGTTTTAATAAATCCTTTGTGTATTTTTGTTGATTTAAAATAATACCATCATAATTTTGAAAATTTTTAAATCCATGAAAATACTTGAGTCCTCCCATTAAACTCATTTAAAATTCATTTTGCATAATAATTGAAAAATAAGTACATAAAGAATTTTTTAAAGATCCAAAAATAATATCATCAACAACGATTTGTACAATAAAAATATCTTTAGAATTTTTTTTAATAAATATAGTAGGATCATTATTTCCTTTAGTAAAACCTATTTATATATGAAAATTAGTAACTCTATCATACCCATCTCTTAGAGCTTGTTTTAAACTATATTAATCATTGGGAAGTTTAAAATCATGATTTTAGAAATGAGGATTAATTAATCCAGGTGGTTGTTCAACAAAAATATCTTCAATTATAAAACCACATAGAAATGCACTTTTGACGTCCATTTTATATAACTTGATATTCAAATGAGATGCATAAGCAAGTAATATACTAATGGATTATAATCTGGCTTATGGTGCAAATGTTTCCTCATAGTCTATTCCTTCTTCATGATTATAACCTTGTGCAACTAATATATTTTTCTTTCTAATTTTTTTTCTAGATTCATCGAATTTATTCCTAAACATCCATTTAGTGCATATGGCCAAAGTTTCCTTAGGTCTTTCTTCTAATTCCCAGACTTTGGTTATTTCAAATTTATTTAACTATTCTTTTATAACCATTACCCAAAATTCATCATCGATTGCATCATTGATATTCTTAGGTTCTAGGTCTGAAATAAAGGCTTGATGTTCAACCCGATTTCTTAGAGAAGATCTAGTTTGTGTTCCTCTATCAATATCTTCTACTATAGCATATATAGGATGATTTTTAAGGGTCCAAGTTGGTCTAGAAAAGATTGGGCAAGAGATTTCAGGTTCATTTACAGGTTTGGGTTCAACAGAAGCAGATTCTGGAAAATTTCCAGAACTGGTTGTCTTAACAACAGGTTCACTGTTCTTGTCATTAAGGTTTAGAATGGACATTTATTCATTAGGATTCTCAAGGGCTGTCTTAAGTTCATGTGGATTGGTTTCATCAAATTTTATGTATATAGATTCTTCCACACATTTGGTTCACTTGATTAATACTCTATATGGTATACTTGATATTGAGTAACCTAGGAAAATTTCTTCATCAATTTTGGAAGCAAATTTGTAAAGATTATATTTAGTATTAAGGGTAAAGACTTCACAACCAAAAACTCTATAGTAGTTAACCTTAGGCTTCCTATTGTTCTGAAGCTCATAAATATTACTTTTAATAATTTGTATAATCAACACTCTATTGATAATGTTAGATGTTTTATTAACAACTTCCGAACAAATGTAAATAAAAAATCATATTCATTGAGCATTGTCCTATAAATCTCATGAAGAGTCTTATTTATTCTTTCTACTACACCATTCTGTTGAGGTTTCCTAGGGGCAGAAAATTTGTGACAATAGCCATTGTGTGAGCAATAAGATTCAAACTCTTGATTTTCAAGCTCACGGCCATGATCACTTCTCAAGGTTTTAATCTTTAGTCCACTAAGGTTGTTTACAGACTTGCAGTATTTGATAAAGTAAGATAAAGAATCAATTTTGTGAGTTAAAAAGTATAACAAAGTATATCTAGAAAATTCAGCTTCTAGAACATAAACATAGTGCTTCCCATTTAAACATGAAACTCCTGACGGTCGAAAGAAATTCATGTGAACCGACTCTAGATGTTGAGAAGTAGAATTTTCTTTTTTTTGAATTGAAAGAAACTGTATGTTGCTTTCCCTTTTGACAGGGATTACAAACTTTGTAAGATGGGATATCAAGTTTATGTAGGTATTTAACTATGCTCTGCATAGTCAGTTTTCTATGTGAGTTTATATTGTAGTATCCTAATATTCTATACCAAATCCAAGATTCGTTATAAAAAGCATTTAAACATGTAATATTCTGCATAGCTAAATAATTGTAATCTACAACATATACACTTTCATTTCTAAATGCAGAAAATATTAACACATTTTTAGAATTAAAAACATTACAAGAATAATTTTTAAACATATCATTAAAACCATCATTACACAATTGATAAATGATTAATAGATTATTCTTTAGTCCATCAAAAAATAAAACCATAAAAATTAAAATTGAATCAGTGTTACCAATCTTGCCTAAGATGATTATCTTTCCATTTGAGTTATCACCAAAGGTGGCATATCCTCCATCAACCTTGATTATGATTTTGAAGATTAAAAATTCTCATGTCATGTGACTTGAACATCCACTATACAAATACCATGTCTTCATAAAGGAACATTTCAATAATGTTTCATAGAAAACAATTTTAGATAGAAAATTATTTTTGTACCCAGATTTTCTTGGGTCTATACAGGTTATCATGAAAAACTATCGGTACCCATATTTTCCTAATGGGTCTCATATACATAACAGAATACAGATATTTGGATAGATAAACCTAGTTTTATATATAGCTAGTTGAGGTATATGAATTTTGAGGACTAGATCTAGTATAAAACTATCCAGATTTAGGAATAAATTTATTATTTGTAATCTGTTTCTGTCCAGGAAGATATCCTAAACTAGTAGTATTCTTTGTTGCCACATGTTTTCCTAGGGTTTTTTAGAGTGTCCTTTACATTATTACATATTTCTAAATCTTTCGTGATTTTCACATTTGACAATTTCCGTCCAGTATTCTTTTTGAGGAGTTTAGCATTCTTTTATTTTTCTACATCAAGTGAAGATTTAATAGTGCTAGCTAATGCATGCTTCTTATTTAAGGTTTTATACATGTACTTAAACTCATTACATGTATCTTCTAACATGTTACAGTATTCAAATAATTTTTCAATAGACATGTTTTCAGAATCAGAATCATCTCCGTCATAATATGAATTTAAAGCAGGAGTATCTAATATTACCTCAAAAGTGTTTTTCATGAAACACATGTCAAATTTTTGAGATTTATCATCATGAGTAGAGTCAAAATCACTTGAACTGTCTTCTGAAGCACTCCATGTTGCTTTTATAGCTTTCTTATATTTTTTTCCTCATAATCATATTTCTTCTTGAATTTTATCTTCGGACAGTTAGCTTTCACGTGTACTTTTCTTTTGAATTCATAGTAGACTATGTCATCACTTTTATCAGTCCTTTTCCAATCCTTCATCCAATGAACCTTATTTTCATACATTCCCTTGTAATTGGATTTTCTGAAAAACATATTTTTCCTATAAAATTTCTCAAATCGTCTGGCTATTTGAGCAATTTCAGCATCATTGTCGAATGCACTCTCTTAACTTCTTGGGAAATCACATTCACTTTGAATTTTCCCTTTGACCTTGTTGTTTGAAGAAGAATTCTTAGAAGCTACAAACTTCTTCCTTTATTCATCATCATCTTCCTTCTTTGCTTTCATTTATTTCTCATACATTATTAATTTACCAATGAGTTCCTTGAATGGTAATGAACTAATGCCACAAGATTCACTTATTGAAACTAATGTACCTCACCATATTTCTAAAAGGAATCTGATTATTCTCATAATCTGCTGCTTAGCTGGAATAGAATTTCCATGTGAGCTCATTGTATTTACAATTTTGTTGATCCTAAGATTCATTTAAAAAATATGTTCATTTAGCTTCATTTTTAATTATCATACTGAATACTGTGGGTATTCAATCTCATTTCATTATCATTAGTTGTTCCCTCATGGGAAATAGTTAAATTATCCCAAATATGAAAAGGAGTTTTACAAGTAGATATCCTATTGAATACCTCATATCCTAAAGCACAATACAGGGCATTCATAGATTTATATTTATTATTATAAGTAGTCATGGTAGAGTTATCCCAAGTAGTTTTAACAAAAGTGGTAATTTCATATTTAGATTCTATAGTAGTCTAAATATCTTAACCCATGCTCTCTAAATAAATTTTCATTTTAATCTTCCACTGAGAAAAATTTACACCATTGATAAAAGGTGGCATATTGGTAGCAACCCCTTCACGTATATTATCCATAATGACTAATTTGAAGCAGAAACATTAAAGAGATAAAAATATAGAAATAACAGAAATTTTATGATCTTTAAGATAGTACTAAAGTCACAGTTGAAAACATTTCAAAAATAGAGAGTTTTGAAAAACATTTATCCAACCTCTGATACTAAATGTTGGTCGGAGAGGAAAACACAAGAGGGGGTGAATTGAGTTCTTATTCAAAAAATTTATTTAAAACATTATAAAAAAAACCGCTAAATTAAATAACAAGTTAAATTGTAGTGAATTTTTAATACAGTAAAGGTTGTGTTAGGTTCTATAGAGATTGATTAGTTCTCAGTTAATTTAATTATAAGATTTAAATTAGCTTTTGAAACTTTCTTAATAATTTTAAATTGGTACAATCACATTCTAGTTTAACTAGCAGAGAAACATTAAACCATATTTATATTTAACGTAATTAGGAGAAAAATATTTAAAATAGTTTTAACACTGTAAAAATGCATAGAAATTTTAAAACAAGAGGTTCAGTGTCAAGATGAGTCGTAGTCCTATCAAATAGTTTATATAAACTATGATCCACTCCCTGGATCATGGGTTTACAACATTGCACAACATCTTCAGGTCCTCAGACCACTACCACAATTCTATGTGGGTAAACAACAATCAAAAGCCCTCAGATAGTCCAGGTCACACTTGACATCTTCCACAATTCACAGTGGGATACAATAGGGCATAAAGATTTTTGGTGTGTGGATTTAGTATCCTCTAGTTCAGCCCATGAGTCAGTGTGTGTCTAAATAGAAAGATGCACACACACTAGACAAAATTTTAAAAAAGGTACACTATAGAGGAAAAAATGGATAATTATTTTATAATTCTTTGAGTGATTTTAGATGAGCTCTAGACTCATTTGGATGTTTAAGATGTTATTTCAGCCCTTTCTGGTGAAGATGACACAAAACATAGTGTCATTGTTCTTGTCATCTATAGTTATTCAGCCTTGTGAGACGATGTTCCGTAAGGCACAACAACTCGGCTTTAGTGTTTGTTCCAGGTGAATGATCTTATTGAAGCTTCTTCTTTTGTTTCATGGACCTTCACACACTTACGCTCTACTACATCTATAGTGTCTCTGTTTGTTTTTTATCTCTTCTCATATGTGTCTTTTTCACTACAGATCGATCTTCTTTTTTATTCATTGAGATCCTATAATGGGAATGATTACTTTATGATAGGTATGAGGTACAGTTCCCTGACATCCAACAACCAACATTAATTAATAGCAGGTGCATTAAATTAAGATAATATGACCTTTGTAATTAAATAAGAGTTAATAAAAATTCAAACAGTTTTCATGACTATCGGTGATTCATGAGATCGGTAGGACATTGGAATTTTCATCAGCTTCGCTAGGTCATTTGATGAGCATCGATTTCACTAGGTCATTTTATCAGCAACGAAATTGGTGGTCATTTGATAAGCATCGGCTTTGTTAGGTCACTTGATCAGCATCGACTTTAGTAGGTCATACGATCAGCATCGGTTTTGTTAGGTCATTTGATCAGCATCAGCTGCGGTAGGTCATTTGATCATCATTCGGTTCAGTATTTCATTTGATCAGCATCGGTGAGATAGTTGTATCATTGGTGTGACTGTTTAAATCAGTGCAACTGTTGTCAGCAGTGCAACCATTGTCATCGGTACGACCGTTTTCATCGGTGTGATTGTTGTCATCGGTGCGACTGTTGTCATCGGTAAACCATTGTCATGAGTACGATCGTTGACATCGGTGCAACCGTTGTCATGGGTGAGACCATTGTCATCGGTGCGACTATTGTCATCGGTGCGACCCTTGTCATGGGTGGGACCATTGTCATCAATGTGACCGTGGTCATCGGTGCATCAATCATTTAACCATCAGTAACTAATGAATATAACTAACGGTGAGTCACAAACATAAAATTATCACAAAATGTATTTTAAATCCAGAATACATCCAAGTAAATAGTAAACCATAAATAATCATAGATTAACATATGTTGACATGATTAAACATATATAAAAACATTTATACTAGATTGAAAAGTTGACTAAATTGACTTATAAAAAAGACAACAATGATTTGTGATTATTAAAATAACTATCCCATACAGGGTTCAACAATTATATTGTTTAGGATTCAAGATGAACATGATGTGATCTATAAGTTAATGCTATGGTCGATGTAGACCTTGGAAGGGAGGTTTTCAGGGAATTATTCAACAAACATCTCGATCAACATACATTAAAGGTACAAAGAATTATATAATTTCTCATCATGAAGTAGGAAATTCATTATATCATTTATTATGATTCAGTACATGAATTTAGTCCAATTTTCACTCAATGATGCTCCTCCTATGTTCACGATGGCTCGTAACATTGAATCTAGTATGATATAGGAGATTCACTCGAATATTGTTCAGCCCTTATTTTAGACTATACAAATATCATTAGTAGAGAGATGGTGGATGTAAGGGGAATCTTTGGAGCTATGGGATGAGAAATTTGGTCCTTACCAACGGTAAATAGTGGGAACTCAAGTAATGGAAATGAGAAGAAGAGGGAATCCTATATCCAAGGTGGGAGTTTTAATCATTATCAAACTATTGGATCAACAAATCTTTCTCCATGACCAATGATAAAATCATGATGTTTACAATGTTCTTCCCTCTACCACATGACGCGAGAGCATACAACACAACAAAGTGAATTACATAATTTCAACCTGATGGGGAATCTAAAGTTATATTGTCATAGTGATTCATAGATGGGTGCTTGAGACACTTTTCAGGTATCACATGAATTATATTATTCAATGGGATGAGGGTATAAAAATAAATATTAACTCTAAAACATATCATTCCATAAATATTATATTAATACCAGGACTCCAATGAAATTGAAATATCAATATATAAATAATGAACAATATTCTGCAATGAATATATTATATGGAACTGAGCTAGATATTCAAGATAATCATTCTAGAGCATCAACGGGGTGGATTATGATTATTATGAATTTTATCATTATGCCAATGCAGTTTGATACTGGTTCATTACATTCATTTATTGTTTTTCATTTTATTTATTTTCTCTACTAACAAAATTATTTGATTACCTCTATGATAAAACATCAATCACACCATCCTCCATTACAATTCCAAGACATTGTATGTAGATCATGGTCCATAACCATTGATGGATGCAAGATAAAATGGGCCTCCTCTTTGCTGGAAATGGATATCTTGGATTCAATCATGGGTATCGATTTGATAAAAAGTTCAAGTTACAAATTGGTTGTGATAATAGAAATATTTGATTGACAAATAAAGATGGAGTTGATCATCTCTTTCATGGACACCATAGTGTAATGGTAGATATGATGGGCTTGTTTGCACATGCAATGTGAATTATATCTTATCAGTTGGTGGTGTTTACTGTATAGTTTCGTGTATATATGAAAAGTTATAATTTTCTAGCCATGGATAAACTGTTTCTAGATGTTTTCTTTAAAATATTATCTAGGATACAATAGATAAATAAAGTGGAGTTTGTAGCTGATATCTTTCGGAGGAAAAGTCAAATATTACTTTTTTCATATCTAATGGAAGGAAAATAATAATGGAAGTTTAAATTATGGATAGAAGATAAGGAAAAAAATGTTTTCATATGACCTAGAATGTCACTATGGGAAACGTCAGTCTTTTCGTGAAGATACAAGCTAGAAATCTAAGACTATGTGTGGATTATCATAAAATCAATTATGTTATGATATAGAATGGGTATCCAAATACATTCATTCATGAAATATTCAATAAATTGAGGGGAGATTAGTAGTTCTTCAATATTGAATTGTGATTAGGAAATCACCAATTAAGAGTTCAGAAGGAGGACGTTCTGAATAAATATTTTGGAAGCAGATATGACCATTATGAGTTTTTGGTTATTAATTATTGACATACAGATAAAATAGTTGTGTTTATGGAATTAATGAATTAGATATTTCATAGTTATCAGGATTCTTTTGTGTTGGTGTTTTTAGAACACATATTAGTGTATTTAGGAAAAAGTGATGATCATGATAAATAGTTGGAAGCAGCGATGGATATCTTTAGAGATCATCATTTTTATTCATCTTTATCAATGTGTCATTTTTATATAGAATATGTAAACATTACAGGTGATTTAATTTCTGAAAATTTTATTTTAGTGGATTCATAATAGATATAAATTGTTATCTCTTTATTACAAATTAATAATTTCATCAAGAGTCGATGTTTTCATGGTCATAAGAGTTATTAACAATGTTTGTTCCTAAATTACCTTGAATAGATAATATTATGGATGCTTCAATAAAGAACAATGATCCATTCCAATGGA
This sequence comes from Viscum album, assembly GCA_963277665.1. Classification (NCBI taxonomy): domain Eukaryota; kingdom Viridiplantae; phylum Streptophyta; class Magnoliopsida; order Santalales; family Viscaceae; genus Viscum; species Viscum album. The sequence goes on from OY728161.1 coordinate 438,986,920, forward strand.
CTGACAAATTCCATTATTCTTTTCAAGATCTGAATTTTACCTATACGTCAACACCTATATGGAAACTACCAAAATATTGACATGGGTATGTGGTGTGTTTTGATGCATTATGATAGGGATTGGGGTTTGTCATCATGCATGGAATCCATGTTGTTTTTTATCGATCATGTAATTTAAGGGTGCATGAGAATAAATACCCAACGCACGATTTTATGTTAGATGTCGTCATCCATGATTCGAAGTCTTGATATCATTACCTAATATGAATGAAATTTATTTTTATATGGATCATAATAGATTAAAAAATAATTTCTCACATATTTAGTTGAATTTGATAAAATGGATATGGATGGAGTATCTCCAAAATTATGACTTTGACATGATGTATAAATAGAGATAATGAAATTTGGTGGAACATGCATTAACCAGAATGTAATACTCACTACTAGAAAATGTGGTTTTAGATGATTGATAGTTGATGTCGGTCCAAGATGACAAGCATGTCAAATGTAAAGACCAAGGTGATGTTGTGGATTTCATTCTAGTTTTGATTTTAACAATTTTAATGAAGATACTAAAGGAGGAAAAAAAATCTGATGTATAATTGGTTGCTATGATTTCAAAACTAAATGTTGGGGAAACCATTGATGGATTGAGGATGGATGTGATTTTAGTGTTATTCTTCAGAAATCAGATGGTTGTAACTATGTTTTGTTATGAACAACATCTTTATTCTTACCAAAATTTAAGATGGGTTGTCCATACATTAATACAAATGATGTATAAGGAATTGAAAGAATATTTTAGGTGGGTTAGTATGAAAAGGTAGGTGCATGAGTTTGTTTCATATTATTGAACATGATAGAACATTAATGAAAAACATCAATGTCCAGTAGGTATTTTACAGTATTTACCTATTCTAGTGTAGAAATGGGATATGATAACTATGGATTTTGTAACAACTCTCCCATGAATGGTTTGGAAACATGATGCCACATGAGTATTTTTGGATCGACTGACAATGCAGGACCACTTCATTCATATTAGTTAAACTCGTACGATGGTGGATTTCTCTAAGATCTATATCTATGAAGTAGAAGATATTCATGACAAGATAGTTTTGATCTCGTCCAAAAGAGATCTTTGTTTCACATCACATTCCTGAAATCATTACAAAAATACCTTTGAAATTAGTTTACAATGAGTACATCATATCATCCTTTGACAGATGGGAAATCTGAATAGATAATAAAAACATTTGAAGATATGTTTCAGGCTTGAGTAATGGATTTTTGTGGCACATAGGATGGGTATGTGTCGTTAGTGGAGTTACCATAAAACAACATCTATCATGCCTTGATACGCATGGATCATTTTTAATCATTTTATGGTAATACTTGTTCTCCACTTTTTTGGTAGGAAATTGGTCAGACATCACATTTTGTGATGATCCTTTTAAGATAAATTTTTTATAAGATTCAATTGATCAGAATAATGATATAGATGGGTTAGATTCATTATAAATCATACGATGATCAACATCAACAATCATTTTCATTATAGGTTAGTGATCATTTGTTCTTTGGGATTTCACCATGGTATTTACATTTACATTTAATGATGTAGAGAATCTTATCTCCTCAATACATAGTCCTTTTTATACACTTGAATGGGTTGGTGTGGTGGTATATCATCTTGAATTTTTACCATGGTTAAGTGTGATGTATAATTTATTCAATGTATCTCGGTTTAAAAATTATCATCTTAATATTAACTATGTGATCACATGGGATCACATTGAACTAGATTTAGATGCTTTGTTGGTACATATACTGATTCATATTGAGGATAGGAAAGAGACCATCTTGTGGGAAATTTCATCAGTCTAATTCAGATTTTGTGGAAACATAGACAGATTTAGTAAGATACCTGGGAATATAAAAAATGAAAATAAATGGCTCTGTCCAAGAATCCTTTAGGGAACCATTTTTTTCTACATTCCTAGTACATAATTTCCAACTATTGGGAAAATGTATCACCCCCAGTTTAATGAACGTAATCATTTAATTATTCATTTATATATATATTAATTTTATTAGTGAATTATTGGCGAGGATGGAGAAATTTTGGAGTATTATGGTGTTTTAAACATGTTCATCATTTGTTCACGATTTAGGAAAACCATGGAATTTATACGGGAAGCTGTGCATAGTGAAACAAGGTAAAAGGTGAATGTTCATGTGCTACGCACAATTTTTCAAAACATTGCAGTGGACTAAGATAAATCATTATGTGCTTTCAATTTGTTGGATAGGGATATTTAGCTTAGTTAGTGTAGATTTTGGTAACCATGCAATCCAAACAATCTAGGGTCTTCTTTAAAGGAGTGGCTAAAGTACGGTTAGGGAATAGTTTTCCTAAAAGTGTTGTAAAACCATCCATGTTTAGAAAGTACATCCTTAAAAAGTTTATCCCACATAGTTTACCCATTTACTAACTCATTTATTAATCTCATTTGTCCCTAACTCATTATTTTTCATTCCCAATAGTAATGTATGGTTTCCCCATCAACATGGAGGTGATATGAAGGCTTACCTTCATAATTAGTAGCTGTTTCCTCAGGGTATGTGATATTTATTAGCCGTTCTTCGTGTTTTTATTAAATATATATCCCTATAACTTTGTTTTCCATATATTTAAACACATTTTGGGTAGATCTAACCTTTTGGATGCCAAATTGGTTTTTATATTTTCCTTTTTAATGAAAATAGATGAAATATAAGGAGGGTTTATGGAGATGCTATCATATTTTGTTCACATTTTTTGTGTAGTTTATCATTTTCGATATAACTCTAGAGGTCGGTGGAAGCACCCTCAACTCCTCATCCTAGAACTGATGGTAATATTTTCAAATTGATTTAGTTTTAGGAAATCTATTCTTATATTTTGTTGAAAAGATTTTATAAAAACACTTTATTGATGATTTATTGTTTTTGTTGTAAATGAGGAATTGTGGTATTTTGTTTGTTAGTGTGATATGATAAATAATTTTACAAAGATTATCTTTTAAATAATTAAATTACTTAGTTTATGTGGAAAATGTTATAATCAAAAAAATTGTTTTATTGGCCTAATTTTGGGAATAAATTGGTTGGTGGGAAATTTTTTTCAATATAAACGTTTCTTAAATGAATTGGTTTTGGAATGAATTTTGTAATACATGTTGTGTGTGTAAAAATTACATCTACAAGGCTTATATAAAATTTTTCCTTCTGCTGAGTGACAAAGGATTAATACTGAATTTGATATAAATGACTTGTGATGGCATAGTAGATCAAAGATAGACTACTCATGAGTATGGATCTTTCATAAATATTCATTGTTGGTTGGTAGTGTGGATATGTGTAATTGAATGGTTATTCCAAATCTCTCATGTGAAATCGTATTAAATCTACATTTGGTTTCTTTCATTAAAAGATGGATTTTGGTGGAAAACTGGTTGATATAGAACTTCTTTATATCTAGTTATAAACTATTTAAATATATTTTAAATATATTTATATATATATATATGATTATATTTTATATACTAGTGGCATGATATGAGATTTCATTGTGGAAACCCTTTTTATATTTACAACTCACCAGTTATTTGGTACTCGAGTGCTTTGGAATATATCATCAATTAGGATACGGGAAAACATAAAGTATCACACCTATTTATAATATATCATTATTCATGGGATATTTGAAAATTTTGGACCATTGAGCATGAAGAGCTTCAATGTCACAAGGGTGACTTTGATTTCTGGTAGTTTTTTATTTCAATGATTACATTGTTGTTATTTTGTCATCTATTGAGGTTATCATTGGTTTTTTAATATAAATGTAATGTATGATTTGTCATTAATTTGTTATCATCATTCATGTTAGTGTTTTTTTGTTATGATTAGATATTTACATGGATTATTATTAATGGGAAAATAAACCCCCATATATATTTAATCCTTTGGTCATTTATTTCCAGCCTTTGGCACTTTTGGGATGTCTCTTTTGACCCATTAAACTATCATTGTCCTCTCAATCCAATGTCAATGGTTGAGATGTTACATTTTTTGGTGGGATTAGTTTAATAACTAGATCAATTATTCATATATTAATCCAAATTAGTTCTTTAGAATTTTGTTATATTTATATTTAGTTATAAAATATTCTGGATTTATCAAATATTATCACTTTAATAACATGATTTCTTGACATGTCTGTTGGATTAACATTTTTATTAATTATTACACACTTATGAAATAAATTTTAAAAAATATCCATACATTGTTGAAATTATTATAATGTTTATAGTAAAATAATTTAAAATTAATTTTCAACCAAAATTATTTTTAAAATTGATTAAAATTAATTATAGTGATTATGTTGAAATTATTATTAATAAAGGAATAAAACTTAACATTAATGAAACAAATGACCTGAACAATTGTCCAAAACCCATTGGATGCCAACAATTCGATGATATCCCTTATATATTCAATTTTTATGAGTTATATGGATAGAATTTTATGAATGTAACCAGTATAATTTGTGTAAGGAAAATGAAAAAAATTGAACACTCTTTACCTTTAACATTTATAAATCTTTTGTCAACAGAATAAACAACATAGTATTAGTTATAAACATTATTTTTATAGTTAAATGACTTCTTTATCATTTTAATTCAACTCTATTTTTTAGAGATTATATATTTACAAGAAACTCTTATATAATGTTAACCGTTAGATTATTGAGTTAATAAAAAAATAATGGAAGAAATAAAAAATATAAAGTAAATTTATTGAATTATTGTGTTTTTTGTAGATAATTATATAATTTTAAAAATATATTAATTTAATATAATTTTAATCCAAAAATTAATTGATATTTTTATTTAAATATTAAATAAAATATTCGCCAAATTCATTATAATGTTATTTTAAAATAAATATGATTCTATTAAAGAATTTAAATGAATAAAAATACTATATTCATCCCGGGGGGTTTTTAAGATAATTAATATTAAATATTTCCATTAGTTGCAATTTTTTTTCTGTAATTTAATTATTTACCCATACATAGAAAAAAAAATTCATGGTCCGGTTTAATGTTGTGTTTTGCGTGTTACATGAACTTGTTTTAATGATAATTTCTAGAACATATTGAATTTTTATTTTGTAAATTATATATCATATTTTTTGTCTAACAGGTCAATATTTTATAATAACTATTACCTTAATTTAGGATTAATTTTTTAATTACATAGTTATAAGACTACCTACCTAAATGAAAACCAAAAATATAAAATATAATGAACCATAATGAAAAAAGATAAAAATTATAAAAATGAACATATTTTTTTGTGGTGGAGATTTATATCGACCATTATTTTATATTTATACATTAATTCTAAATTTTTGAATTAAATGGGGATAGTTATACCTCCCAATAGTGTGTACAATTTGGAAGTCATAGGAATGCCACTCCCCCACAATTAAAAAAACAATTCACTCTTCCCAATGCTCACACCTATAAATCCAATTTGTATTGTCAAATCACTATATAAAAAGTCTCCCAACACCCATAAAAACAAAATTCAGTCCTAATCATGGAATAATCCTACCAATTAATTCTTTTTGTGAATACCAGTAGGATTTACCAAAGAATAGGTACATTTCATCAACAAGCATTTTATCTTTTTTTTTCAACCCCAATCCCTTAATTTATTATTATTCCGTGACTATAAAATAACATCATCATATATATTATAATTATATGTTTTTATATTATGTTTTTTATCTACACCTTCACACACTTCCATGAAATGTTTAATGAAATTACAATTAGTGAATGATGAACAACTAACTCAAGTAACGATTTTGTTCGTTTTTACTTTACCACCGCTCATGGTTGGGAATTATGATAGAGAAAATAATTTTAAATGCTATATGTATGATATAAATTTTTCATAAATAATTTATTAATTGCAATATTACATATACCATTATGTGTAGCATTTTGTGTAAATACCATAACCTCATTGGTGGACATGTGGACTCCTACTTCCTCAATGTGATGTGATACGTTCACAAATTTCATGGAATACATTAAAGATGGATGGAAATAAATATATGTGAAATAAATGTAATATATTTTATATTCATGAAATTTTAATTTTTTTGAAATATTATATAACATTTTCTTCAATACCTTTAGACATATTTAAAAAGTGAAAACATTGGTCGTGGATGTGTGAACATCCCAACTCCTTTTTACAATTTGATTCCTTTGACATAAAAATAAATATATATATGTATATATCATGAATAAAAATTTAAATATGATATAGTTTTCATTATAGAAATAATAATTTTAGTTAAAATTATTCCAAAATTATTATTGAAAAATTGGAACGTTAATCATGCATATGAACGTACTACAATCATTATGATAGTAATGTTGAATAATTTTGCATAAAAATAACTCATGATTGTTTATAGATGTATAAATGATGTATAAATAAGATAATTATCTCCTATTAATTATTCTATTGATGTTTTAATAATGATCCATTTGATCAAAGAGACCTCTCTATGTTTTTTTGACACAAAATCAGATAATGGTTAAAACATCCAGCATAAACATTATTGATTATGTATTTGTATATTACATGATTACAAGTAAAATAATAAAAATTATACTAATTTTAATGGTTATAAATAATTCATTTATTTAATATAAAATTATTATTCAGGAATATATAGAAAAATCATGACAAAACTGACTCAATGTAAGGGATTTAGGTCTCACTTTTACTTTTGTGAATAATACATCATAATCACCACTAAATTAATTTGTGTGGAATATACACTATATATATTTATATATTATATCATTTTTAAATTATTTGAATTATATATAAATATTTCATTTAATGATATTTATTTCATGGGGTTTACTGTATAAATGTTATAAAAGTGGTAATGGATTGTTGTCGCATTTTCCTGTCATCGTGATGTTTATTATGTAATACACCTAAATAATATTATAAGGTGTATTTATCACCTCCCTGAAATGTTATATCAATAATTTTATTATCCTAATGTAATTTTATTTTTTATTTCATTTTATTCCTTCATGTGGATTTTAATTCAATTTTTTAGTGTGGTATTAGTTGCTTTGAAATGTCTAACTGTTATTTTCATAAAAAATGTTTTAATGATTTTCTAATGTTTATTCAATTAATAAACATTAATGAATCTTGATTTTACTTATCCTCCACTAGGTATATTTTCTATTAATTCCATCTCCAATAATTCTTTGTTTGGATAATTGTCTTTAATGAAATTTTTATTTAATACAATTATTTCTAGAGGTTAATCATGTTTAGATGATGTTTTTATTTAATCCATTTCCATTAAATTGGATAAAAATTATTCAATTAAATAATTATGGAAACAATTTAATTTTAATGGGTTAATCATGCTTCAATTATACTATTATTGAAATCATTTCTATTTCATGGATAAATTATATTTCAAACAGATTTTTATTGAACCCATTTTTTCCCATGGGTTAATCATATTTCAATGAGATAGTTATTGACTCAATTTCATTTATATTTTTTAATATTTTTTCAAATATATTATTATTGAAACTATTTCAATTAAATTGGTTATGTATGATTCAAGGAATTTTCTTTTATCATATTTCATTTCTATTAGTAGATCATGTTTTAAAGATACTATTATAAAACACATTTATTGTCCATGGGTTAATTATTTGTGATGATTTATCAATGGTATGAGGTTATTTTATTGGTGGTTATGTGATAAAACTATGTGGTGTGGTTTTGTGATAGGCCAAGGAAATGTGGGTTCAGGATATCCATCCAATGGATTGTATATGGTAGTCAGCCTTATGGATATTAAATTTGTAAGAGTGTCATTTATGGAAGTCGATGACCTAGTTATTCCATTTATATGATAGAAAAATATAATTATGTACCAAGACATACTAATTTTTTTCTTTATTTGATTTTTCTTTTAATGATTATAATGATCGAGGTTGATATCATGTGGCATTTTTATAATTAATTTTAATGAATGCTTCAATTTATATGTTGTAATATATGATATTCTATGAAATTATAGGTTTTATTTATTTTTTATTCACCCATGTAATATTATTATATCATCATGACCTTATGAATTATTGGTCTCAATTTTTATATTTAATTATTAATTATTATTCTTAAATTTACTATGTGTTTGAGATCACCTTTATTATGATTCCATTTCACTATATTTTATATAATGGTGTTGAATTATTTATGTATATAAACAATTTCTTTATGATGATGTTGTTAACCAATTGAGAAATAGGATATATGAGTTAGTAGGGAGAAATTGCCTTTTGATGACATATCATTCCATGTTTATATGAGAAATTTAAATAAGAATATTTCCCCATTAACTAAATCATTAAACAGAAATGGACCTTCATTTTCAGTTGATCCAGATTCACTATTGATGTTTTGGGGTTTTGATTGAAAATTTGGGGTCATAATTGGAAACATCAAAAATAAAAATGTAATGTAATGGAATTATGTATAGGATATGGTATTTCATGGTTTGTGTAGTTCTAGTTGTTATAAATGATATATTTAGATTAAAATGCTGATTATGTTTTTTTCAATTGAATATATCACAATAGTTATAGATACTATCATAGGTCTATAAGCATAATGATAAACAGTTGTTAAATTTATTTGACACAAAATTTATTTTTTAGGTAATGAAATTATAAATTTATTTTTGGAGATATTTTTTATGAGGTATTTTGAACCCCTATTGTCAATCTGGTGTTTTATGGGTAAAAATAGTTTCCATATTTAGTAAAAAATGTTACAAACTGTATTAATGTTGAAAACCCATCACACTAATCAAGGCAATGGTGCCTGGACCCATAATTTATTGATGATAAGGGCTTCAAACACTACCACATTTCTACGTAATTTCAATGTTATCATAACATTTTTTTATGAAAATATAATGTTTATTTGGAAATAATAAGGTATTTTATTTCAGGGAAATGGTTTATATATCATGGTAGAGTATAAAATAATATTTGTATAATTTTTTTTCAAACTTATTTATTATTTGATTAATTGATTCTATTGATAGGTATTTATGGAGTAATTCAGTATGGAATTTGTGTAAATCTATTTATTATTATTATTATTACAAAATCATGTAATGAATTAATGAATTATGGAATTATATTCACATGTTCTAATTTTTTTGGATTAGGTTATTTTCAATGGATGTGTGGATTATATATATTATCCATATAATGGTTATTTGGACTTTAATAGTTCATTTTTATTCATAATATATTAAAAAGCATCTACACTAATCATATATTGTATATATTCATGAGTTTTTTTGAGTAAATTAATTAATAGATGAATTTATTCTGATAATGTAATTTTATTTCATTTTTCTATTTATATTTGACAATATTTTAACATAATTCATCACTTTTGAAAAAAAAATTGAAATAAAATATTATCATATTACAATATTTTATGATGATGTCAATGACCATTTAGACAATAATTTTTCATTTGGTTTTGCTGTCATTTATTACCTCTTTCTGATCTTCTCTATCACTCTCTGTTTATTTATGAGAATTTTTATACCATTACTAATCCACATTAAATTTACAACCAATATTATATCTGTATGGAATCCTTGTTATGAAAAATATTTGTGGCCTTTATGATTCCAAAATTTCATATTTATAAGTATTTTTTTCATAACCCTTTGATGATGTGAGATTGAATAATTTAATTTTATAAATATAAATCGATTCATAAGAAGAATTATATTACAGTGAGAAATTAAATTTAGGGGGGTTAGGCTGTACCATCCCATGAATTTAATAAATATATTAATTACAATTAATATAAATTAATTAATAGATTTTGCTGAACCCAAAAAATATTTCACATTTAATAAAAGGAAACAACATGATTGTTTAATTTTACAAACAAAATTTAGTTAGTTTTCGATAGATAGAAGACAATGTGTTTCTTCATTTTTATACCACTTATAATTTATTATAGAATTTATATACTTTTTGAAATTTCCATTCTAAAAATAATTTTTTTTTTGGAATTTTTAATTTAAATCTTATTTGATGGAAAATGCTTTGTATTTTTAAGAGTATTTTTTCATGAGGAATAAAGAAAAATAAATCATTTTAGTTAAAGTATTATATTTTATTTTAATAATTATTAATGATAAAATATATTTTATGATGTTTTAAATTAAAAATAGTTCAATTATAAATCTGATAATCTAATTTATACAATTAGAATAATTTTATATTTAATTTATATATAATACATTAATGAACTTTTTACCATTCTTACTTGAAAAAATGCTTTCACACCACGTCTATGGGATTAGGTATACAAATTAATTTTTTTGATTCTATGAATTAAATTTATAAATACATATTTTTATGGTTTTAATCAGTATTATATTTAGATTATAATAAGATGAACATATTTTTACACCAAAATTATTAGTGAATGTGATAAAATTAACTAATAGGATTAAGATGATATTATGTTTAACAATGGACTAAACCATTAACAGAAGGGCGAAAATGACATAAAAATTTTCCAAATGCCATATTATACCAATAGATCAACCAAAACCCATACATGATCAAATTTTATGTGTTATTTGGACATCATTTCTTCAATGTTACCGATATAAAATGTTAGGTAATGAAAAAGAAAAAAACTAATCTTCATTAACATTAACATTTATAAATCCATAATTATGGAATAAGATACATAGTTGTGGTTATAAAATTTTTTTTTAATGTTAAATAATGTTTATTAATGTAATTTTAAATTTAATCTCTACATATAATTTAATGAAATTAAAAATTTCAAAAATGGTAACACATATATTTTTTACTTCATAATAAAATAATATAAATGATGATAAAAATAATAATAGTAAATTGAATTTAATAAATTATAATGTAATTGATTTTGTGGATAAATATATAATTCTAGGATCAAGTGGTATTAATATATTTCAATTAATATATTGTTATTATAAATATAAATAAATAATAAGAATATAATATCAAAATGGAAATTAGTTTTATTTTAGAATATCTAATATTTTATTTAATGATTTTATATTAATAAAAACCCATTTTTAGTAGCCTAATTCTATTTTATGTAACCTTTTACCCATATTAAATTTATTTAATTGATTGGGTAGTTCGTTGTAAAATATGGAATCATTTTTTATGTTTTTGTGGTTTTTTAAGGGTGCAATGTTTGAGCGCAGTTAGTGGAAGCCATGCAGAATCTCCAGAATACAGGGAAACTGGAGATAAGGGGTTTTCTCATGGTTGGTGTTCAGGATTTTTTACCTTGTAGTCTCATAATATGGTGTCCCTATTTAGGTATTAATATGAGTAGGGTTATCACATACTTTTTCTAACAATGTGGGATAAATATGCATGAAATTTAAAATAGGGTTTTTAAAATTGGGAACACACTGGATTAACAATTAACGATCATTTTTTACTCCTTAATGAAACCATATTTATATTATCTCTTCAAAGGGGTTATAGGTTTTCTAAAAATAATTATGGAGAAAATCAAATGGTTTTCATGGTTCGATAAATGAGTGTCTTTTATGGTAAGTCTCCTCTCTTTTTGTTTTAATTTTTTCTCTTAAATCTAGTTCTCTCTCCCTATCTCGATTTTCCCAATATAAAACCACATACTATATATATTGGTTTATTGATTCCTAAAATTAGGAATTTTGGGATTGTGGATGTTAGAGAAATAGATATAAGGTGGATTTGGTAGATATTTCACCTAGATTTGTGGAACAGTTGTGCATTGGAAATTTTCCAGAAAGCCGAATGTAGGATTCTTCACTATCATATCCATTTTGAAAGAAATAAAAGTATTAATTTTTTGATTAATGGTTTTTCATGAAATTTTTTTTATTATGATGTGATAATATAGTCTGGAAATCATTTTTTGATTGATTCTGTATTTAGGAAAATTGGTGTTTTGGTTTGCAGTATTCCTTGTGTGGGATTTCAAAATTTTGATTTCAAAAATGGTGGTTGGTTTGTATTATGAAAAATGGGTTACAGAAAATATTGGTTTATTTAAATGAGATTGTTCATGGATGTGACATAATGGTATATTAAATAAACTTAGTTATATGGAATGTTTTATTAAAAGCGTTTTTTGGATGGAAATTCATTCTTTGGGATGATTGTTGAAAATGTGGGTTATATGATTTGGTAATTATTTATGGACAATTTATTATGATTTTGCCATTGTAAATTTTCTTGTTTTTGTGACTTAATGGATATTATTGGGATGATTTTTGGCTTTCAGGGTTTTTCGTGGTTGGGAAAGGATGGATAGGGAGTGTGATGGACCACAATCAAGGGGAAGTGGGTATGAATTACCACAATAAAACATGGATATGTTTGGATGTGGTGTTACCCCATCAATAGTGACACTATGATATTTATAGTAGTACTTAGTAAAGTTATTGATTTGGGATAGTTTCAAGTTGTAATATTTCTAGATCATGAAATGCATATAATAAATGTATGTAGCTAGCCCTTTTATGATGAACTAAAAATTACTGGAGATTTGGCTACAAAATTTTTTTGTGACACTTATAGGAGTGTAATCTCATTATCGTTGGTGTAGGTAATGAAATGTACATTTCACGCATGGTAGATTTTATTTTCACCTATGATTGAATATTTAATTCGGTATAATGATTTATGTTGTCATAAAAATGTATTACATTTTATAACATCTAGAAATTGTTTTCAAAACTGATGTTCTGAAATGTTAATTGATGAACTATTTTGAAAATGGGTCAATTTTTAATACATGGACGATTTTTCAAAATGGTTGAACATTGAAAGACTATTTTTATATATAGAATGTGATATCATTTGAAATTATAAGACTTCAGTTTATAGGGATTGAGACATATGGTATTTGAATTTTCATGATAAAAATGACACCTAGTATGAGTCATAGAGTCTAACTGGAGGATTCTAAAAAAAATGTGGTTGAACTTATGCCCCACATGAACTAGAAAAATTTGCAGATCATATTGAAATGTTTCCATGCTGTGGAAACTCAGAATAGACGATATGTGATGTGGAATGTTGAGCATGTGGGTCTGTTTTAGTAGAAAAAATATGCCCATTTTTGTGGAGGAATGATGTCAAAAAGTGTATAAGAATGGTTTCATAGGATGAAACAAATAATCGATATCATGGGAGCACTTTTATATTTGATATTGATGTTAAAAATGTAAATGTCAGAAGACCCAGCTTTGTAGGTACTATGACAACCCTGATCTTTATTACACAATTAAACATAATTAATTACATAAACTTTACTTGATACAACATAGATGATCAAGAGTTATAGTGTCTATGGGGCTTAGGATCATTTCATAACAACTTAAAACATCAAACACAACATCTTTATTGAAAACATCATTTACTTGACCACTAAATTCTCTCGTACATAGCACTGCATGGGATAACCTGATGACATCCATAAGAAAAGGGTGATCTATAAATCCCAGTAAGGGAATAAACATTGAATAACATGCAGAATAAAGTACTTGTTAGGAAATACGAATATCAATAGAGCACAAGGGAAGAATAATCATAAATTCATGATAAATAATGATAATCATAACATGGAAATGGGGAAACAACACTTAACAAGGAATTATCATGAGTCAAGGATCATTGCACAAAGAGCTTGAGTAAACCCTCATTACACATGATACACGAGTAAACCCTCACATCCCTTGTATTATCATGAGTAAACACCCATTGCACAGAACATATCATGAGACTATACTTTACCCAATGCATTGGATCACTATCAAGGGACACCCTCCTTAAACATTTCATTTCATACATAACTGTGCCACATGGATCATAAAATATTGAACCATTAAAAATAATCATTTATTGCATGATAAAATAATGGGGAATACATACATTAAACTCTCTAAACAATAAGTAAATGTTCATAAGGGTGAATACCCTTGATTAAGAAATTGGCATTGTATTCACTAAAAAAAGACTTTTGATTGGAAAAATGCAGTACAACTTCAGCATCATAACGACGTGACATAAGAAGTCATAAAAGTGGTTGATTAGAGATTAAAGGGTGTATAATCATATTTAAAATACATTTATTATAAGGGATCATTTAGATACTTGTCCCAAAAAATGTAATGGAATATATATTAATGATATAAAATAATTCCCAAAATTTCAATGTGGAGAGAGAAATTCCTTTCAGAATTTCAGCATAATAACAGGTGTACATTGGAGACATTTAATGAGAGAGAAATGTGTCTCTGATAATTCAAACATAAAGAGGCTAGTATGGGAGAATTTTTAAACCATACCCCATAATTTATAATTGAAATTAAAAGGGAATAACAACTTAATGAAAATTGGAGTATAATGAGAAATGAAGAAAACACCCTTACATGGAAGTGTTCTTCAAAAGGCTTGAGAGACACTTGAGGAAGGCATATTGGGGTGCTTAGGGAACCTTGGGAGGATTATAGAGAGAGTATGGAAGAGTTTTGACGAATTATAAAGGCTTTTAGTAGGGAGTAAGTGGGAGTTTGTGTGGGTCAATATAGGAAAGGTGAGAAAATTGTGTAAAATATCGGTTTGGGACACAACATATTAAACTAATAAAATACAAAAAATAGTGCATGGTTTTTTCCATGTTTTTTGGTAAATGAATGTGGAAAAAAAATATTTTATAAGGCTAATGTCCAAACTTCTTAAAATAATGGGGTTTCTGATTTGGATGTGAGTCACACTCCCAAGGAAAACAATTTAAAAAGACAAGATGTTTAATAAGTCTTGAAGGGTCCCTTAATGCTTTTTAAAATAATTAAAAAAACCAATAATCACATTATTTTAATGATAAAACATATATTGTCCAAACATAAAGCTTATATTATTTTATTACATTACTATTGGAGAATTATGATGTCATAACACACATTATATATATAAACGGTAATTAATTTTTATGCAAAAAATTGACTGTCTCAGAAAATTATAAAACATTCATAGTTGGATAATTTTGACATCCAGATTAGATAAATAATATTTATTTTGTCTAAATATTTTTCTATATATGTTAATTTTATCTTTTAAAATAAGAACCAAAATATAAAGAAAATTCATAGGTTTTGACAAAAACGGCTTCCGAACCTTAATAAAAATTATAATTGCATTCATAAAATTATAATATCGTTTATATTTAATAAAATATAATATAATAATAATAAAAATATTTTATTAAAATAGTAATTAATTAAAAAATAAATTTATTCATCAAAATAGATTTCATAGTGGAATATTAACTAAAACACTATTATTTCTTTAAAACCTATTTACAATGTAACAATAATATCAAGAAATTATATTCATTATTATATACAAAAATAATTTACATAACCATAGTATTAGGGATTTGTTACATAACCACTTAACATATCCACATAAGACCTAATGGTAAGGTGCACGATGTTGGAAGACTCCTGGGGTGGCTCAGATAACATTTCTCATGTGGTGATCTCTATCAACATCTACCTCACCTGTAGATAGTTCCGTTCGAACATAACATCTGAAGCTCGGCTTGGGCTTGGTCAAGAGAGATGCCCAATGAATCCACCTCTTTTCTGAGCACCAACAAATGGTCTTCATATAGAACAATTCTACTATATGGGTCCATTGCTTCAATTTTATGAGTAAATTGGATTGTTAATGTCATATATTTATACTAATTGTGTCATCACTATTCAATAGCCATATTAGAAACGATCACAATTATTAACACTATTTTAAAATCCAAAACCAAAAACCATCAAAGTTGACATTTTATATAAATTTTTTTCATAAAGATACATTTAACTAGATAAATATTTACTTCCATTAATGAATGTTTGGGTCATTACAATCTCCCCCCATTAAGAAATTTCACCCTCGAAATTTCCTTTTCCCTTGCTAAAAAGTTGAGTGTAACTCTACTTCATCACTTCCTCTGATTCCCACATCGCTTCTTCAAACTTGTGGTGTCTCCATAACACCTTGCCAAGGGGAATTGTCTTATTTTCTAGGACCTTTCCAAACGATCTAATATCTTTACTGGTTACTACTCGTAGAAAAGATCATCCTCCCACTATACCACCTCAGAATAGAGTACATGTGAAGGGTCTGGTATGTACATCCTTAATAGGGATACATTAATGCCATAATGTACTTTGTCTATGGTTGGTGGAAGTTCTAGTCGATAGGCCATAGCCCAAACACGATCAAGAATCTCGAAGGGGCCGATGTACCGTGGACATACCATCCCTTTCATTCCAAAATCCATGACATTCTTCCAATGTTATATGGGTAGTAATAATATGTCTCCAACTTGAAACTAATGGTCTCATCGACTGTTATCTACATAACTCTTTTGGAAACTCTGGGCTGCCTTGATATTCTACTGAATGGTTTTCACCTTTTCCACCATTTCATTGAACATTTCTGGTCCTGGCAGCTTATTATCACCAACTACATCCCAACATGCTAGTGTTCTACACCTCTTCCCATACAGGGCTTCAAAAGGTGCCATTTGGATGCTCGAATTGAATCTATTATTATAAGAGAACTCAACCACAGGAAGTTGTTGATACCATCCTCCTTTAATGTCTATAGAGAACTCTCTCCTCAGGTCCTCAAAGGTTTGGATAGTCCTCTAGGATTGGTCATTAGTTTGAGGATGATAGGCTGTACGTATGTTTAGTTCGGTATTTGGATCATGTTGAAGACTCTTCCAAAACATAGAGGTAAATCATGGATCTCGATCGAACATAATATATAGTGGTACTCCATGCATCCTTTCCATAACCATGATATATATTTGTTCTAGTTGATCTAATGATAAATCCTCTCGAATAGAAATAAAGTGTGCATACTTTGTAAGACGATCCACAACAACCCATATTGTATTGTTGAATTACGATTTCTTTGGATTTCCGGTGAAAAAGTCCATGATGATGTTCTCCCATTTCCATTCAGGTATGGGGAACTTTTTCATCATCCCTGTAGATTTCTACCTATCTTCCTTCACTTGCTGACACACCCGACACCTTGATGTATATTCAGCTATCTATTTCTTGATATTGTCCAACCTAAAATGCTCTCAGAGATCTCAATACATATTTGTGTTTCTTGGGTGAATAGAGAAATTTGAACTATGTGGCTCATACAAAAGTACCTTCATCAGCTCCGGACATGATGGTACTCATATTATTTTCTCAAATCACGCAATTCCTTCTTCATTAACATTAAACTACTAGGATTTATCTTTTCTAATAGCTTCCACTTTTTCCTAAATTCCCACATCATCCTTTTGGGAATCCTTTAACCTTTCCAAAAATTATGGTTGAGAAATCATTTGGGGATGTATTCATGATGATCCCTTCTATATGATTCCCTTATCCATCTTCAGCAAATCTAAGAAGATTGGATCGTTTTCAATTCTCATCAACGATAGAATCACTAAGTCCTTTCAACTTAGGACATCAGCCAAGTTGTTCACCACTTTATGGTGGTAATGTATTGAGCATTTATAGTCTTTGATCAGATCTAACCTTCTTTTTTGGAACATGATCAAATCATTCAGTGTTAATTTATACATGAGGCTTTTGTGGTCCATATATATTTCACACTCTCCTCAAGAAGATAATGCCAAAAAAATTTCAAAGCGAATATCACTGCAGAAAACTCGAGGTCATGTGTCAGATAGTTCTATTAATGAGCATTCAATTGCTTTGAAGCATAGGGAATGAATTTGTTCTTTGGCATCAACACAAATCCCGGGCCCTTCTTCGAAGCATCACTAAATAAGACAAAGAGTTCTCCACTTGTGTGTATAGTGAGCATGGGTGCAATGATAAGCCTCCTTTTCAACTACTTGAATTTTTCTTCACATTCATCACCACAAGATAACTTTACTCTCTTTTGACTTAGCTTGGTAATATGGTCATACAATCATGATAAATTTCTCACAAATCGTCGATAATATCTAGCTAACCAAAAGAAGATATGGATATCTGTTACGGATGTTGGCCTTGGCCATCCCTCTATTGCATTTTTCTTTGAGGGATCCACAGATATCTCATTGCGAGTGACGTTATGGCCCAAGAATGATACCTCCTTCAAAAATAACTCATACTTGATGTAGTTTTCATAGTGTTTCTCCTTCCACAAGGTCTCTAGTAAATTTCATAGATGCTCCTCATGATCCTCCATGGTTTGAAGTATATTAGAATATCGTCTATAAAGACTACCACAAATTTGTCCATGTATTATCTAAAGAATGTATTCATCATGTCTAGGAATATTTCTGAATCATTGGTGAGTCCTAAATGAGTTATTATGAATTCATAGTTCCAATACCTTTTACAAAAAACATTATTGGTGATATCTTCCTTCTTCACCCTTACTTGATAATATCCCGACCGCAAATCTACATTAGAGAAGTATTGTGATCCATGAAGCTGATCGAACAAGTCATCAATCTGTGGAAGAGGATACATGTTATTTATCATGATTTTTAAGCTTATGTTAATCGATGCAAAGGCTTATTGACCCATCCTTAATCTTGATGAAGAGTACTGGTTCACCCCATGGTGATGCACTTGGGTGTATAAACCCTTTATCCAGATTCTGTTGTAGTTGTTTCTTTAGCTCATCATGCTCCATGACAGCCATTCTCTATGGAGTCATGGATATTTTTAATGCCCCAGGTATAAGTTAAATTGAGAATTCGACAACTATTCTTTGAGGAAGACCATTAAATTACTCGGGAAACACTTCAGCGAATTCCCTCAGAATAGGCATGTTTTCAAGGATGGTATCTTCATTGGACACAATCATTTAAGCCAGATACGCATGCTCATAGGGTAGTAATATCCATGATAGAGATGATGGAGCTAAAGAAGATTATTCATACTCCTCTCACATGTATAGAATCTGGGGTGGATTCTCCATATGGGGAGTTATTTCCCTCTCCTGACAATTTATGTCGGCCTTATATAAGGAAAAGCAATCCATGCCATGGATTTCATCAAATTCCACCATAGGGAGTATGAATAGGTTTTCCCAAAATTTTAATCCATATATTATGAATGTAGAGGAGTTATATTCATGGGAAGCAATGATTTCCCCATTTTCTGTACTCACTGACATCTTTACTTCCATGATTTTTGGTGGTGTTGGGTTTGTTTTACTAAACATTTATGATATTAAAGAATGTGTTGAACCCGAATAATAAAGTATGATTTCTATACATGAATTTATTACTAGTGTACCTATCATCACTTCATTGTCAAGGTTCACTTTGGCAGTAGTGAAGGAAAAATATATCCCATTCTACCTTGTAGGTTTTTGGTTGCCTCAAAAAACCCATGACATTGGGCACTGATTTCCATGATTCCTAGGTTCTTTGTAGTTTTAGCAATAAAAAATGTGATGAGGTTCTAACAGAGCGTTCATCTCGTTTTTCGCAGCCACGGGTCATTCATTCCAACAATTAACACCCAGGAGAACTTCTCTTCCA
Source organism: Viscum album (assembly GCA_963277665.1). Classification (NCBI taxonomy): domain Eukaryota; kingdom Viridiplantae; phylum Streptophyta; class Magnoliopsida; order Santalales; family Viscaceae; genus Viscum; species Viscum album. The sequence continues at coordinate 439,006,718 of OY728161.1, forward strand.
CGCCTAAAGAATTTTCTCATACCCTTTAGGAAACTTCTAGGGTGTTTATTTCCTCACATTTGGCACGTGGTGTATTGGATCTTCTTACCACCGTTGGATTTATCCATAGGGCCATCATAATTGAATTCCACTTTATGATTCTTATCCTATGAAACCCCTGAGCTTCCCAAATCTCCATTTTGAACATGAGGGCACATCAAACAATTTCCTCATTGTTTTTGAAGTCATGGATCACTAGTGATTTCTGCAGGCTAAGCTTTAGCCCTCCAAAGAAGTGCTCAACCTTGCATTCAGGGGTAACGATAAAGCCAGAAGCGTATTGTGAAAGACTTATGGTGTTTTCCTCATACGCTCCATCATATTTTTCATCTTTTTTCTTGTGGGAACGGAAGTCTTTTTTCCTTCATAAGTCGGATGGTGCATGGAAAATATGTGTCGAAAAAAATCTTTTAGAAATCCTTCCATTCCAATGCCTTGATCTCCTCCTCAGGCATCGTATTTTTTATCAATGTCTATCATTGATCAAATTCACCCTCCATATGATAAGTAGGCAAGATAACCCTCTCTTTTTCAAAATATTAAAGGATGGATAAGATCATTTCAATGAATTTTATCCATTGTTCAGCGATTGAGGGATCAAATGATCCATTAAAAGTAGATGGAATTTGTCTCACGAATCTCTCGATGTCGACTTGTTCTTCCATGGGGGGGGGGGGTTTAATGTTCTTCTTGAACCATGTTACTATTAAAATATTGAGTTAGATGATAGTGAATCCCGAAAAAGTTTGTGATTCCCGCTCCCATTGGATTGGGAATCTCAATAGTATAGTCATCATTGATTGATCTTCACATCGGTTCTTAACCTGAGTCCTCCTATTACCGGCCATTGGCTGGAATAAAAGGAATGTTTGGGGTAACACATAAAGGGTAATACAAAGATAAAAACTGATGACTTATAAATAAATTAAATTTCCTTATCTTATCAATCTATTAGCTTCAATCTATGTTATCCATGATCTACTTTATAACATATATTCTTTGGGAATTTTTTTATTCCCTTTATAATTTTTCATACTAAGATTGTGAAATTACCAAAGCATATCCCGAGAGAGTATCGTAACAAAGATTGAATCAAGTCCCGTTGTCGTGCAAATATTCCCATTCGAGACTAGAAAAAAGTGGTGTTTTTGGGTTTTACCTCTAGCACACATCTTTGTCAGAGTCACGTCTACCTGATCATATCTAGAGAGTGATGTATTTTCGTGATAAACCACATAATCAATACTCACCAAAACATAGTGATATTTTTATCATACGTAGACTTTTCTCTAAGTCTTCAAATCCTAATCCCAAAAATAACTAAACCTATCCCTTGATACGAACTATGACAACCCTGATCTTTCTTACATAATTAAACATAATTTATTACAAAAACTCCGCTTGATAAAAAATAGATGATTGATAGGTCTAGTTTATTTGGGGAATAGGATAAATAAATAACAACTTGAAACATGGAATACAACATCTTCATTGAAAACCCCCTTTACATGACCTCTACATTCTGTCGTACATAGCATTGCATGGGATAACTTGAGAACATGCATAAGAAACGGGTGAGCTATAAAGCCCAGTAAGGGAATAAACATGGAATGAAATTACTAATAAAATACATGTTAGAAAATGGGCATATAAATAGAGAAAAAGTGAAAAATAATATTAATGGCATGCTAAAAATAATGATAATCATAACATCGAAATGTTCCAACAACACTTGACATTGAATTTGCATTAGCCAAGGCCCATTGCACATAGATCATGAGTAAACCCTAAATGAACATGAAGCATGAGTAAAACCCATTTAACATCTATTATGACTAGTAAACACACATTTCACATAATTTATCATGAAACTATACTTTTCCCAATGCATTGGAGCGCTATCAGAGCACATCCTTCTTAAACATTTCATTACAGGCATAAGTGTGCCAAATGGATCATAAAACATTGAATCATTCAACATAATCATTTATTACATGATAAAAGAATGTGTAATACATAAATTAAACTCTTTAAACAATAATTAAATGTGCATAAAGTTGAATTCCCTTGATAGAGAAATTGTCCTGGTATTGACTACACAATTACTTTGGCTTGGAAAAACGCAGTACCACTTCGGCAGCATAACATTGTGACATAAGAACTCATAAAAAAAATTTATGAGAGAGAAAGGGTCTCACATCATATTTACATAACATGGAAAATAATGGGCCATTTATATACATGTCCCAACAAATGTAATGTAATTTATATTAATGATAAAAAATAATTGCTTGAATGTAAATGAGGAGAGAGAAATCCCTTTTGGAATTTCGGCATACTAGCGGGTGTACATGGGATGCATTTAATGAGAGAGAAAGGGGTATCCCATCATTAAAACATAAAGAGGGTAGTATGGGGGAGGTTATAAAGCATAACACAACATTTATAATTGAAATTAAAAGGTTATAACAACATAATGAAAATTGGAAAAAAACAAGAAAGGAAGAAAAAACCCTTAATTGGAAGTGTGCTTCCAAAGGATTGAGAGAGACTTTAGAGAGGAATAATGGGAGCTTCGGGCACCTTGTAAGGATTTTAGAGAGATGTTTATAGAGGTTTGAAAAACAACAAAGGCTTTAAGTGAGGATTAAGTGTGAGTTTTGCTAGGTTTTTATAGGAAAGGTGAGGGAATTTTTTATTATTAAGGTTTGGGAAAACTCAAATTAAACTAATCCAAACCACAAACCAAACTGTGGTTTTTCCCATGGTTTTAGTTAAAGGAAAGTGGAAAACAATATTTTATAAGTCCAATTCCGAACATAAAATAATGGGGTTTTTATATGTGGAGGTGAGTCAAACTCCCATGGAAAACAATTTTAAAAGAGAATTTGTTTAAGAAGTCTTGAAGGGTCCATTAATGCTTGGTAAAATAAGTAAAATAACCCCAAATTAAATTATTTTTATGGTTAAACATATATTGGCCGAACATAAAGCTTATAGTATTTTATTACATCACTATTGGGTCATTATGATGTCATAAAATACATTATATAATTAAAGGGTATTTAATATTTACCCAAAAATTTGATTGTCTCATAAAATTATGAAAAAAAATTTGTTGGATAATTTTGGATCATGGTTCCTGAAATAATATATATTTTATCAAAATAATTATATAAATATGACAATTTTAACATTTAAAATAAGAACCGAAATTTTTAGAAAATTCACAGGTTTTGACAAAAATGGATTTCGAACATTAATAAAAATTATAATTTCATTCATAAAATTATACGATGATTTATATTTAATAAAAAATAATTTAATAATAATAATAACATTTTATTAAAATATTAATTAATTAAAAAATCCATTAATTCATCAAAATATATTTCATAAATGAATAATAACTAAAAACACTATTTGTGATTTAAAAAATATATACAAATTAACAATAATAACAAGAAAGTATATTCATTATTATATACAAAAATAATGTAAATAACCATAGTACTAGGTATTTTTTACATAACCCCTTAAAAGAGCCACATAAGACCTATGGGTAAGGTGCGCGATGGTGATAGACTCTGGGGAAGACTCAGATAATATTTCTCGCGTGGTGATCTCTATCAACTTCAACTTCTCCCGAAGACAGTGTCGTTCGAGCTAAACCTGTTAAAGCTCGGATTGGGGTTGTTCAATAGTGAATCCCAATGACCCCACCTATTTTTTAATCTCTAACAAATGGGCTTCTTTTGGAGAAATTCTAATGGATATGTCCATCACTTCCTTTTTCTAATTAAATTGGATTGTTAAAGCCCTATATTTATAATAATCGTGTGATCACAATTCAAAGACTATATTATAAATTGTGACAATATTGAACAGTATTTAAAAATCCAAAAACAGAAAATCAAATAAGTTTACATTTTATATTAAAAAATTTCATAAATACACATTTAACTAAATCAAGAGTGATTTCCATTAATGAGTATTTGGGTCGTTACAGGGTGGGTATTGGATGTCTATGATGGAACCGACTATGGTATGTCATGGGAGGTATTTGAGGAAATTTTTTAGAGAAAATTATACCCGTGTACATTTAAAAATTATTGCACAATGTATTTATTTATCTTGAAGCAGATGGAAATGTCAGTTTTGTAATATGTAGCTTCATTTATGTACTTAGCCTTGTTTAGACCTCAGGTGGGGGATAGTGTATCCTTGAAGAAATAATTCATTGGATTGGGCTTGAGGTAGGAAATTCATTCCCAAATTGGGTTATTATATATATGTGATTATATTGAAATGGTGAATACACCATAAGTGGATGAAAGAGATAACATGGGGCAGTAGGTGGGGGAAGAATATTGGGACCCATTAGAAATAGTGGGAAATATGACATGTGGATAAATATGAAGAGGGAAAAAAGGTCAACGGTTGGAGTATGGATCAGAACACTGTGATGGGATCATTTAATATTCCTCTAATGCCTCAGAGTATTTTAGGTTATTTTCAGTGTGGTCCTACATGACACATGAGGAAAGATTTTATTCCTCACACTTTAGCATTCCATAACTACAAGCATATGGGTCATGCTCGAGACACTGCATAGTTTTTGTAGATGTCCTATCTCCCAAAAAGAAGGGGTAAATATAATACCCCCATCAATAGAGCTGTGTTAGTCATGTTTAGTCTAGGAATTACATGACTCGTTATGAAGGAATTTTTTAGCAGGGTAATAAATAATAGTGTGAAAATAAACAATTTTTTTTGGTGTTGAGCAGGTTATTGGAAATGATCATCATGTACCATCCCTAGTGTGGGGTATGATTCTTTTTAATTATACCATTATTAATGTTTTGATTTTGAAAAGGCATAACAATTTCATTCATTTCTTCTCATGTGGTTCATTTACTGAATTTAAGTGTGTAAATGTTTCGTTTTGTTTTAGAACATAAAACTCCTCTAGTTCCAATAGAGTACCAAGACATATTGTGGAGAAAATGTTCTATATATGTGGATAAGGATGAATTTACATGGCACATTCCATTGTTTTATTTTAAAGTATATGATATAATTATTTGTATGTATTGGGTGTTGATGTTTATGTCCCACATCGATTATTATGTGAAAATGATGAATTTTATGATGGGTGATGGCATTAAACATATCCTTTGAGGAATGAATAATGTGATGTTGGGTGAAAGATAAATGTTGGAACCAAAACCTTGGACAAACTCATATTAGTTATATGGTTTTCATTTGGGAGAAATAGAATCGGTTGGGACAATCAGTTCTTTAGTAGTGGTTGATCAGTTTAACAGTGTATTTTCAGAAGAATTCATATGGTTTTCACCGTTGAGTAATGTTTTGTTGATGATTGATCTTCTTACAAAGACTATTATTATATCACATCCATCATACATGATGGAACAAAATGAATTTAGGGGATTGAATGTGAAGTTATAGGTGATCAGAAAAAGGATTCATCCATCCTAGAAAATTTCAGGGGGAAACGTTGGTCCTGTATGATAAAAAGGAGTATGGAAGTCATTAGGTTCATGATGATTATAATATTATTAACCAAGTTAGAATAATAAAATTTCATCCACATACTCACATTTATGGCATGTTTAATCAATTTATTGGATATTAATAGTTCAAAATGATTGAATTGAAATTAGGATATCATCAGTTGTAGGTAGAGAAAGAGAATATACCCAAAACAGCCTTCAGAAGTAGATATAACCATTATGAGTTTGCGTTTATGCCCTTTGTACATATGAATACACCATTGATGTTATAGAATTGATTAATTAAATATTTCAGAAATATCTGTATTCATTAATGGTTGTATTCATATATGATATATTTTGTATTCATGGATAAAGGTGGATAATGAACAATAATTTGAGGTAGTGTTTGGAATCTTGAGATAATATCATTTTTATGAAAATGTATCAATGATTTATTTTTGGAAAAAGGAAGTTAATTTCGTTGGCCATTTTATTTTTTAGAGAGTTTTTTTAGTGGATATAGATAAGATAACGATTGTTATCTTCTAAAACCCACCATAGAATGTTTTTGAGATACATAGATTCCTTGTACTAAGTTGTTCTTATCGACACAATTTTAATTTCTTTTAATTATTATGTTCACTAGTGACATATTTAACTGGAAATAATGATAAATTTCAATGGAATTAGCAATGAAAAATTTTTTTGATGACATTAAGGATTATCTTTCACTAGAACAAATGTTGTGTTTTGTAGAACTAGTGAATCTCTACATTGTATATTATGACACATTATGATCATGTTTGGGTTTTTTTCTCATGCCAGGCTATCAAGTGATATTGTATGGATCAAGGTAGATGAGGTTTCAAAAGAAAAAATGCATAAAACATGATTTGGAGTTGGATGTGGTAGTCATACATTGAAAATTGGTTGACTATATCTTCTATGAGAAATTAACAGCGTATACCGATTACAAGTGAATAAAGAATAAGTTCTCATATGTATATTTGAATAAGAGGAAATGGGGGTGGATAGAGTGTCTATAGATGTTTGAATAGGACTTGATATATAGACTATGAAATGGAAAATCAATGGAGGATAAATTAAGTATAAAATCATATTATTATTTGGCAAAACAAGAAAAAGACTAGAGGTTGTTGATACCATTTTTAGAAAACATATAGTTGGAATGTTATGATCGAGCTGATTTATACAATTTATTTCTGGTCTCATTGGCTTCGGACTTGGGTAGTTTAGTCATGGATGAGCATATTTTTTATACAGAGTGTGTGGCTATGAGGTCAAAACATAATATAGGTGAGACCATTTAGTGATGTAAATTAATTTCTAATTAAGGGGTTTTCATTTATAATTTGATGTTTCTAGTAGAGTCATTTCCAGATCTACTTCTTAGTGTTTATCATCATTCCCAATGGGTTGTCCGTCCATGAATTCTTAAAAGGTACATGTGTTAAAAGTTAATTTTTTTTGGGATGGTATGAAAAGAAATTTCGTAGAATTTGTAATGATATTTTTTAATTATAATAATTTCAAGGAAGATAATTATTGACTGACATGTGTGTTGTTGTATATACCCTTCCCATTGTGAAAAAGGGTGCAGTTAGTGATGAATGTTTTAATAGTTCTACCATTAATTGTCATGAACCATGATTTCATATTAGTTATAGTGGATCGGCTCAAAAAGATATCCAATTTCATCCTTATTTTGAATCTCATATTGTGGAGTACATGTCAGTAATCTATATCTATGATGTTTTAAAGAGGCAGGGTGTGACAGTTCAGAATGTATTACATAGATATATGTGGTTCATAAATCATTTTTTGAAATTCGTGCAAAAAGGTTTTGAAAATTAGTTGATTATAAGTGTGGCATATCATCCTCAAATCGATGGTGAATCAAATAGGATGATAAAAATGATAGAAGATATGTTGTGGGTTTGTGTGATGGATTTCAATGTATTATCATAGGCGCACCTTCCATTTGTGGAGTATGCCAATAATAATATTTATGCGGCCTCCAAATATATGGGTATGTTTAAAGCACTGTATGGGCGTCTGTGTCATTATCCATAATGTTGATGGAAATGGGTGAGATGTTAATGGTTTGGATGATCATTTACTACCAACATAGAAGATTATGCTGAGCAGGAATAGAATGGATATTTCTCAAAGTAATCAGAAATATTATGTGGACCATCATCGAGGGTCGTTTCCATTCGAGGTGGGTAATCAAATATTCAATAGAATCACTTATATGTTAGAAAATCATCATTTCCAGAAACATTTCAAGTTATCTCTGAAGTATATTGGGACTTTTGAGAAACTTGTGATTGTTTTAGTAGTGTCATATCAGTCATATTTTCAACCGCGGTTTACTGGGGCGAGTAGTGTATTTCATTTTTCATAGCTGAAAATGTATTTGTTAGATGATGAAATGTGATTATATGGGATCATGCTGAGATATAGTTGGGTTCATCGTTTATGAACATTTTATTGTTGATTATGGATGGGTATGAGATATTATTTCATGGTAAATGAATTGTTCTAGGTCAAGATATTTTCCAACATAGTACAATTCGGTTATAGACTTGAGAGTGGAAAAACGATATGGCATATAAATGGCCCAAACTCTTTCAGAAATGTGATGGTTATCTACTTTCTGAGGACACAATTTCTAATGGTGGGGATATTTTAGTATAATAAATTGAGGTATTAAACCTTTTTTATGAATTTTTATGTATTTAATTTGTTTGGGTAGTGTCTTAGAATGTATGGAAATATTTTCTATAGATTTTTATGTTTTTCTACGTGCTATGGGTTTGAGCAGAGTTATTTGAAACCATGTTGAATCTCAAAGAAAAATGCTTAACTATAGAATATGGGAATTCCCATGGTTAGTGAGTATTTTTCCTAAAAAAATGGTCCAACCGTTCATGGAAACTATTGATGCAGTAGAAGGAGGACGGTAAGGGATCATTTTTTCTAATAGTGTGGGCTAAATGTGCTCGACATACTAAATATTGTTTCTAAAAATTGGATCACTTAGGATTAATCCTAAACTCTCCATTTATTCTCCCACTCAACCTTAAAATTATAATATCTCTTCCAAATTGTTATAGGGGCTCTCCCAACAATATTGGATGCAAATAGAATAGTTTTCGTAGTGCTATAATAGCAATTCTTCTCTGGTAACTCTTTTCTCTTGGTGTTTTCTTGGTTTCTTGTAGATCTAGTTCTCTCTCTCCCTCTATCATTATAAATTTTCTAAATAAATGTATACTACTTTTAGATCTGTGGGTTTTTAACATAAAATTATGATATTTAGTCTTTTGGATGTTAGGAAAATTGATCTTTGTTTGATTTGGTGTAAATTTCACCCGATTTTGTGGTGTGGTTGTGCATTTGTCGATATTTCCAAAACCCTAAGGTAGGTTGCTTCAATGTAATATCCAATATGATAGGACATGATGGAATAATTATATATTTATTATATTTACATGATATTGGTTGTTATTAGTATGTGACATGCTTTTTTAGAAGCTATTTTTTATGCTTTGTCAATTTGGGGAAAAATGGGGATTTGTTTTACAATGTTCTTCATGTAGGATTTTAAAATTGTTATTTTTAAATTGGTGGTTGGTTTGTTTAAGGGAAAATGAATTTCAAAAATGGATTTCAATAAATTTGGTGCTTATTGAATATTTATTTTGGATGGATGTAACATAATGTTGATTTCATTAGATGTTAATTTTAGGAAGGTGTTTTGGATTTATGGGTTGTATGGTTGTTAATTGATGTATTGGAATGCTTTTTGTAAATTTTTGTTCATATTATGTGGTAATTAATGTATGGAATGAGTTTATGATTTACTATTTATAAAATGGATTTTTTTTACATAAGGGATTTTTGTGTGTGGTGGTTGTCTTAAGGGGTTAATCAGGGTTGGGAAAGGATGGAGAATGAGAATGAAGGACCACTTTCAAAGAAAAGTGGGCATGAATTATCGCTATAACACATGGATAAGTTCAATTATTATGTTCCACCATTAATGGGGACACCATGCATGGCTGTCTACATTAGGAAAATGGGTATATGGGTGGGATATTCATGAAACCACATTCATTGTAATGGGTCGTAACAATGTGAAAGAGGATTTGGGTTAATGACATGTTCAGTCGCATTGGTTGTATTCATTCCTTGTAATTTTGTTTAATTAGGTAAATATCATTAGGTAAAGTTATTTTTATACTATTTATAATTGATGAAATGTTTGAATGGATTTCTATAAATTCTATTATATAAATATGATAACACCACTATCCTAGAATCATTTGTGGGGAATTCATTTGGGGAAAACCTACTGTGTTTTATTACTCGATCCCCTACTTTGGGAGTTTGGTGTTTTTGAAGAGGTTGTAATATAAGACACATATAAGGGAGAAGAACCACATTTACATGGTGGTTAATCATGATTCATGGTAAGCATTGTGGTGAATAGAGCATGGAGCATTGTGGAGATGTGAACTGGTGTCATGGCTTCTTTGGGTTCTGTTGTTGAGACTTCAACTTAGTACTATGACTCAGGATTTTTATGGTAAAAGTTTATTGGTCATTGTGAATTATTATATATATATATATTTATTTGTTTTATGGTTTCTATTTTATTAATTTGTTGTATTAGATTACTTTTATTTTTTGCATCATGTTGTTGTTGTTGGTTATGTCACTTTTGGGGGGACAATTTTATTCCATTAGAAAATCAATCCCCACTTATTATTGAATTGCTCGAGATTTATTTCAATAATTATTCACCTTGGGAATATCTACTATGGGAAATTAGCATTAGATCACATTATGATGAATATAGGAAGGGGCATGATGTGACACATATCTTCTACAAATGGATTTATAATTGTTAATACTAACTAAATATAGTCCATTAATGTGAGAATTTATATCTTATAATTATCATGTTGACCCACTAATAGAAAAATAATTGTTAGCATGGTCTAGGTTAAATAATTGGTTTTCATGATACATGTTCTTGTTTTAATAAAAATTTCAAACACACATGAGATTTTTAATTGGAAAACATGATATCATATTTATAATTCATTAGTTTAATATTTTGTAAAAATTATCACATTAAAATAGTCTTAATTGTATAATTACATATGTTATAAACTTTTTACATAATTGAAAACCCAAAATGTAAAATATATGGACACATAATGACTTAGGAACGATATTATAAGAGTTCACTTATTTTTGTGTGAAAACCTAATAGATTTACATGAAGAAGATGTAAATGTCTTGAACATGGATTTTTTAATTGTTTCCTTCATCAATACATTAATTTATCATTATTACATGATTATATAATAAGATATGTATCATACATACATTGAGATACTTTAAAATTAATTAAATGGGTTATACATACACACACATCCATAAAATTTCTAATTATATTATTGTTCATGTATGGAGAACTACCGCATCATGTAGTGATGTCAATCATTTTTGCATTACCGCCTCTCATAGTTGGGAATTTTGATATAAAAGATATTATTATATGTTATAAATGAGGTATTTATTTTTTTATTCATACTAATGGACTTTTTATATAACACATTGTTTTATATGTTCTATTTACTGTAAATACGATAACATCATTAGAGGACGTGTTACTACCTCCTCCCCAAAGTGAGGTGATACATTCACACATTGCTGGATTGTATTAAATTTGGGTTTAATTAACATTATTTGACATAAATTTCACTAGAATTATATTAAATACAAATTTAAATATTTTTAAATATAATATAACATTTTTTATTACCATTTCACAAACTAAATTGTGATAATTTAATACAAGGACATTTGGAATACCACCTCCTCGACTTGATGTGATTTATATTACATCACAATAATTTATATATATATATATATATAAGTATATATTACTAATAAAATTTTATTTATGATATATTTATCATTATGTAAAGATAAATATTACTTACCTTCTTTCCATAGTGATTGTTGAAAATTTGGAAAGTTACTCCTGCGTATGTACGACCTACCGTCACAATGAATGTAACATTGGTTAATTTTTAAAATACAAAACTAATTATTGGTATTGAAATTATAATTGATTTATAAATATGAAATTTATGTCCTAATTATTATTCGTTAAATGTTCTAATAATGAACCCTTTTACATAAGTTGACCAACGATGGAGTTTTTCAGAAAAAAACTAATTGCTGTAAAAAAATTAAGATTAAACATTATTTAATAAATAATTGAATATAAAATATATATTTTATGTAAAATTAATAATAATCATCAAAAAGATTTTAAATTTAATTTATATTTACCATAATTTTATTATTCAGGATGATATAGAACAAGCATATAAAACAATATCATGTAAGGGATTTATGACACATTTTACTTTGGTGAAGAATACACCATATTCACCAATGAATTATATTGTGTGGTGTCTCTAACTAGTTTTTGATATATTTTATGATTAATTATATTAATTTAATGGTTTTTAAATAATTCAATAAATTGATATTCATTCATGGGGTTGATAGTATCTATGAAATCATATTTGTAATGGATTGTTGTCACAATTTTTATTCATTGTGATAATTGTTATGTAATACACCTAACATAATTTTTAAGGTGTATAGACAACCTATATGACATGTTATATAATGGATATGTTTATTTTAATGATATTACATAGTTTATTATTTTTATTACTTCATGTGTATTACGATTCAAATGTTTTAATGTGGAATGGGATGCTTTGGAACGTTTAAAGATTATTTATCTAAATACTGTCTTCATGATATTTTAATGGTAATTTCATTAATTAACTTCAATAAACCTTATTTCCCTTTATACTACAATGGGGATATTTTTTAATTGATACTATCACCATTCATTCTAGTTATATATTATATTTGTTTCATAAAGACTGTTATTTAACCCATTTCATTACATGTGGCAATCGTCATTCAACAATATTGTTATTTAACAAATTCTGATTCCATGGGTTAATCATGTTTCAAATAGATTTTTTTGAACAAATTTATTTTCAATGGTATAATAATGTTTCAATGATATTTTTATTAGACCCATTTCTTTTCTATTTGTTAACCATGTTTATAATAGATTTTAATTCAACCCATTGGTTTTTCATGGGTTAATCATGTTTCAATGATATTATTATTAAACCAATTTATTTTTATTGGGATAATATTTTTTTCAAATAGATTATTATTGAAACCATTTGTTTTCAATGTGTTAATAATTTTATGAATTTATTGTTATTGAACTCATTTATTTTACAATGTTTAATCATGTTTCGAGGAGATTTTTGTCGAACCAATTCAATTTCCTCTGGTTAAATATGTGTGATTATTTATCAATGGAACATGGATATTTTTTGGACGGTTATGTGATAAACTAATGACAGGTGGTTCATGGATAGAATAATGATGGGTGGGGCTGTGATACTCCTCGAATTTGTTGGGTATAGAGTCTTCTGTATTGTTATTCCATTTCTAAAAGTGACATGTATAGATGTCAACGATATGGTCATTGCATTTATAGGAGTGAAATTTATAATGATGTCCCAAGATACAATTATTTGACAGGTAAGATTTATTTATTTATTTTTTGGTTTATTATAATTGAGATCGATATCACATTTCCTTTTTTATGACTCTTTACGTTCCTATAATTTTTTATTTGATATTCTAGGAATTTATGGGTAGTTTTTCATTCATGTTTTACTCGTCCACATTGATTACATCATCATAACCTTATGCACACTTATACTCGTTGATGAAATTTAATTATTTTTTATTATGCCTAACCTTACTACTTGTTTGATCTAACCATTGATATGTTTTTTTCCATAATTTTTAATAAATTATGTTGAATGATTTATGTTTATAAAGTATTTCAAAAGGATTATGTTGATGACCTATTATGAAATAATACAATTCAGGATAACCAGACAAAATAACATTTCATTGACTACAAATTTCTAGTTTATTTGATTTTTTATTTAAATTTGTGTCCACCTTCTTTAAATTTATACACGTAAAAGGTAATCTATTTTTATGTGATCAATAATATTCATTTATGGTGTAAGGCTGTGATGGAAACAATTGTGTAAAAATTATCAACCTCTTACATGGAAGGGTGATGTTTTGGATTTTATTATTGGATAAGTAGTTTAGGTTCTTGGATGTTCTAAAATATCATGACAGAAATCCACATATAGTGTAACAATACATATAATAAAAATCATAACAATAACTAAACCCTTTTTGAGGATATTAATAACGTAAATCATCTTTATCAAAATGATAAAATCCTCAAAAAAGACATAAATCTTTCCATTATATTCAAAACTACGAAATCATGCTTCACTAGGATATAAGACACTGACTATGTAGAGATATTAACTCAAGAAAGCAGTTGATATATTGAGTGGAAATATATTATCAATCCTTGCATGTCACTACTTTATTTCTAAATTATTAACTATATTATTGGTTTGAATATTACTTTAATTCACATTCTTAATTCATTTTTAATTTGATAAAATTATTATTTTGATACAATATACAGAATTTTACATTCTTCCCTATTAATAAAATAACATAATATGTCTCATGAAATATGGTTTATGTCTAACCAATTCATATCCCAACATTATAATAATAATATTTAATCATATTGTAATGGATTATAAACACATTTAAATGATGAACACATTGAGTGGTTTCACATAAAAATTTATCATTAATAACATCAGTAGATACAAGAAAAAATATCATTGATATATTATACATGATAATTTAATTTAGATTGCGATTCAATATATTTTCATTAAAATTGGATTTTAATATTTTAGATAAATTAAAAATTTGAATCCAAATATGAAAAACTATTTTCTAAAATATTCATAATGATATAGTGAAAATAGAATTATATGAGTATCATTGAAAATAAAATTTCAAAATACTAACATGATAATTTTTTTTGAAACAAAATTTTTAAAAATTTTGCAATAATGTATCCTTGATAAAACATAATTCATTTCTAGAAGATATTGGTTTTCATTGAAAAAAAAAATTATTTTTAATATAAATCAACATAACTGTTGCTATAATCTTTTATTAAAACCTGTATAATAAAAAAGGTAATATATATTCCTTTTCAGAATAGATAAAGTATAATTCGATGATCACAAAAAGTAACAAATATTTTTATTTCAAAAAATTAAATAAATTGTATTAGGGATGGACAATGTAGAAATGGAAGAGATATAGATCATTTGAAATGGATTATTATTTGTGTTTATGTCATAGAACATTGAGAATGATGAAATACGACAACAATGAATTTTCAACTGTGGAAATTAAATATTAAGAAAATATAGATGGAATCCAACATAAAATCATCATGGGATAGAATAAATCCAAGTTATAAAGGAATATTCAAAAATAAATAATTATGACTCAAAATTAGTTGAGTCAATAAAACCCCAATGAACATTTATAACAATCCTAAATCCTTCAACATAATGAATATGAATGAAATCATGAAATTCTATAAAAGAGAAATAATAATGAGATATTGTGTTAAATTTTGAAAAATTAGACCCATGTAAATTTTTGAAGGTTTTTAATTAATTCCTAGTCTCTATTAATGAATATATGGGAGGAAACCCTTACCATAATGATAATTCTTGAATCAAAACCCCTTGAAATGAATAAATATTTAGTATCATGTACTGTACTTGAATTTATATGTATTTTTTATATTATATGAGACTATTAAGAGACTATAGGTTTGAAAGAAGTGGATTCTATTGCCCTTTGAGCCAGGAATAACATATTAACCTTTTATTACTTCATTTATATTAACGTACGAATGATTTTTTTGAACTTTTAAGACAGTTCTTTGAAAAAACAAATATATGGGAACTAGTGAACATAGAATTAAGAGATTCGCCTAAAGAGGACATAAAATTGACCGGAGAGGGTCGACTGGAAAAGATAGTTTTCAAAATGTTTGGGAGAAAAATAAAATAACATTAAAGGTTGTTTTATTTGATTCTCTTCAACATTGTGTAGTGGGACATCATCACTGGAGTGGCGGCAATGAGGGGACTAAGAGTTTCATTAATTGAATACCATTAAAGAGGCCCAAAAAATGTGTAGTAGAACGACTCGTAGTTTGAAGAATAATAGAAATATTGTTTTATTAATGAAAATTGTATCGACCTGATGACTCTGTGTAACAGAAATGATGAAACACATTTCACTTTTAATGAGATAACATGATGGAGAACCAGATCTAAAATTTCTCTCATGGACATCGAGGAAATTCACTCCATAGATGAACGGAAACAAATCTATAATGTCAACTACACACCAAAATGAATGGGACCATAGAGCGATGAACACCACAACATTGTATAGAATATCAATCCCCATGAACATATTTCTTCAGAATAGAATCAATCTCAGGTACGGGTTTACTTTTTATGTTGTGAGCTTCCCCATTTATCATTCTATGTCAATGAATGTAGTTCAACCCACAATCATTTTGATCCAAGGATTACTTGTTCTTGTTAGAGGGAGATTATTTGTTATTTTTTTCATTAGGGTTAAATTGAAAATAGACCCAAAATATTCCTCCCCCATGTTCTAAACTCTAATATGGAGGGTGATGGTCGAAATGATCATTACACGAGCCCCTCCTCCACTATGCGTTCTTGTGTGTCCTTTGTGGCCAAAAATCCATGTTCATAGAGAAGAAACATTGAGACTATAGTAGGTAAGATGCCAACCCATTGAGGTCGGATGCACATAAGGTCTGATGAAGAACCATTAGAGTGGACTCGGTGTTCTGCAGAAAATTATGTCATTGGGTCGGCGACCTAAGGAAGTGGTTGCGGGTGGGTGGTGGTGCGCCATGATGGAAATTCAAGGAGATCCATGACTTAATCATGGTGCACAAGTGTGACATGACCCATCAGCCATGGTGGATGTGGGACACAACCAATCGGCCACATTGGTGAATCATCCCGCACCGTGTGGGCTATGACAACCTGCTAACACATGTTCGGCGGGTACTGCAAGTTGGATCAGATAAGGACATTAGTTAAACGGCCATGGTGTTCAAAAATTGGATTCCCTCCATGCATCATGGATGGAGGATATTATACCACTATGTGGTTCAGGAAGGGAAAGTGAGGGTGAACCGGGCCACATGGTGCCCTGATCTATAGTAAAAAGGGTACACTTTTCTGGGTAGGACTACTGGGTTTTTGGGCTAAGAACAACTAGTGAGCCTATTACAGGACAATTCGTTTGGAACTAGGTCACTATGTGACCCCATGTACTAGACCCATGACTGAAGGTAGTTGGGTTCAGCAAGGACCAATGGACCTGGTCCAGTTTCTAGGCTCGACAAGTCCATCCCAGACCCGAACTGGGTCAGGTCGAGTTAGTCAAACAAGGCCTGGTCATGTGGGACCCCCAGACCAGGTTGTTCAGGACGGTCCAATCGGGCCCAGACACAACTGGACCCTATTAACTAAAACAATGATATCTTTTAATATGGGTGTCTAATTGATGAGCCATTTCTTACAATGGAACCCTCGTGACGAGGAAGTTATTTTGGCATGCTCTAAGGTTGTTCTATGGATGTTGAAATACAATGAATGTCATGAGGAGTAGATTCTATCATAATCAAGCATTCTATGTTCAGAAATCATGCAGCTTGTAGGGAACCATATACTGCTATCAACCGACCGTGTGTTGATCACCTACTAGAGACTCTGTGTGGATAATCTCAAAGATAACCTTTGTTGATTGGATACAAGAATCCCTATTTGGATCCACTACAACAGAAACTCTGTGGACCATATCCAAATGAACCTATGTGGATTTGCTACAATAGGACCTTTCTTGACCATCTATGATGGCCTTAGTGGGAAGTGGATCTGTATGAACTAGTAGACCCATTGTACAAATCAGGGATGAGTACCCCAAAAGTAAAAAGTTTTTCATTGTACAATTGATTGTCTTGATCTCTTTACACTATATTATAAAAATGTGAGATTTATTTCTTAGTGATCATTAATTTTTTATTTATTTTTGGATTAGTTTTTGGTCATTCATTTTTGGTTTGGGGTCCTTAGTGAGTCTTTTGTTACTCACCCATGCATGAGTTTTTCTTGCACATGTTGTGTCTAGTGCATACGATTGTCACCATGACATAGGAATCTGTGTCCAAGGACCCGATGGTACCATATGAGATTAGTCAGGTGTGGAATATTTCTACATCATCCAGCAGTAACTCTAAACATACCCATCAGTTGGAATTTCAGATGACAACTTTCAGATACTTTTTGGACATTCTTGTTTTTAGTTTGTCTTTTTTTTTGTGATTGTATTCTAGCCCATTTTATCTACATCTTATTCCTTTACTCAGCCATTTTTTAGTGGCATGCATGTTTATCTATTAGTTTTTTTGTATGTGGTTGTGTGTGTATGTACATGTACTCCATAAAATGCCTCCCACTAGCAGGTTGAAAACTTTGGCATTAGTTGCCAACCCCTGGATATTGAGAGGCATGTTTGGGGGAGTCACTACAATGGCCCTGGGTGATGGGTCATGAAAAAGTGGTATCAGAGGTGTTTGGTTCTACCTTAATGACCATGGGTCTGTTGTTTTGTTTTTGAGAAATAGTTTTAAATATTTCACATTTGAATTTAAAATTTGAGGAGTGCATTGTTGGTGAACTGTCCAAAGTATCCATACAACATGACCTTGAATTCAACTTGTCATATCTATATATAAAAACACTGGTTTCATGAACTATATAAGAACTGACTAGTACCTTATGTTCTTCATGAATCAGAGTTATCTCACCAGTTATAATCTACTGACAGGGGAACATCTCGATCTATTTCAGGCTGCCACCATGTAGGAATCTATCTAGGATTTCAAAATATTACTTTGAGGACTGCCTGTATAGAAATGAAGCGTCTGTTTAGGGACCGATTCTAGAGATGTCCATGCCAGGTGGTTCACAAGTGTTACCACAACGTGTTGATCGCCAGTTACCAAAGACATAACCATTGTAGGACACACCCATACTCTGTTCCTTTACTGAATTTTAGATACATTGACCTCCATGGTTCAGTGGATTGATAGATCATCAAGCCACTAGGGACTGGATGGAGGTTGTGATGTGTGTCCTCCTCTTTGTGGGGATGCAACATGACCAGATGAGGATCGTAGCCACAATTCTTCCTCTTTAGGGATCATAAATGATATGGTGGAGTATGATGATTAAGACTCAGGATGATTCAACCCACTCTTAATATGACTGTGAAAAACTTTAGCGGGAGTATTTCTTCCAAACAACCTTTTTCCCATTGCGAATACAAGTGATGGTTCACCTATATTAGAGAATAATTTCATTGGTTGAGTACTCTTTGTGGTTTATAGACATGCCCCATTACTCTACATATATCATATGAGGATATTTTTTATGGCCAATATCATTGAATGGGGACTCTGATGGGAGTTTAGGGAATCAATGGTTTCCCTTATCAAATCTAAATATGTTGTAGTGATAGAGATAGATCTATTATTAGAGAGATTTCTCACAGAGAAGTCATAGAAAATGTGATCTTCCACCAGACGATAGGTGGTCGATTCATTTGTGGATGGCTACCGACTATTTACATAGAAGTCCAAGCAATACAAACTATATAGAGAACAACTCCATGACCCTAGATATGTGGTGAAAGTCGACTAGGGACACAAGGGTCATCATAGGTCTAGCGAATGATACTCGTGCATCAGGCAAGGAATCATGGATAGTGATTGGCCGACCCACTACACAGATGATCAGCAGATGATCAAGGGAATGCTGAGGTTGAGAGAGAGGGTTGAGCGAGGAGGACTATAGGCCGGTGGATGTGGCAGAGGAGTAGTTCAATAATTATGGGGTGGGAAACAGTTCTAGGTACTACCAACACTTCCTCACATTGTCCACCATGACCTCATGGATTAGATGGACAAGGTAGAGCATAGGTTCAGATAGTAGAGGCCTATGCTGAAGGTTATTTGGAGTGATTTGAGGTATGATCCTTTTCTTCTCTACCTTATCATCATTTCTTATAGACACAGGTTCTAGAAACTCATTACTTTACATAGACCTCATTAGAGGATCATAGTTTTCGGTGGAACTGTTGGCTTGATCCTTTTAATTAGAGAGACCTACGAGAGGGAATTCATTAATTACATTTTTTTTCTGGAAGAGTGAGCTTACTCTCAGAGGTGCGAGCATCAAATGGGATCTCCAATTAGTTTTGTTGAGGTCTTATGATTTCATATTGGGCATATATTGCCTATCCTAAGTTCCTTCTAAGATAGATTGTTTATTCCAAAGAGTGTGGAGTGTCCACAAGGATGAGACAAGGTTTTCCTTCACAGGAGAGAAGGATACTCTAGTAGCACATGAAAAAAAATTCAGAGGTGGGTGAAACTGATCACACATCAGTTGGCGAGCCTAATCCTCGATGTAGTGGATGAGTATGAAGAAATTTTTCAGGAGGATGTTTTGTGGATACCTCCTCACAGGGAAGTACACTTATGCATCTTCATGTACCCTGGGACGACACTGATATCAAAACTGGAATATTTGATGGCTCCCATGGAGCTTCATGTGTTGAGGGTACCAATAGAATTCTTACATGAGAAAGGATTTGTGGTGCCATGTGATTCACCATGGGCAACCCCGATGTTATTTTCCAAAAAATAATACATAACCATGAGTATGCGTGTTATCTTACTACAACTGAACCAGGCGATGATAAAAAACATGTATCCAGTGCCGATAATTGATGACCATGTTGATCATCACAAAGGAGAGAAGTGGTTCTCAATTTTAGGCATTAGATCAGGCTATCACCATAGTGGGATTTTTGATGAGGATGTACTGAAGGCAGCTATCAGATGTCGGTATAGAAAATTCAATTTCATAGTTATTCCATTCTGTGTGAACAATTACCAAGCAGTGTTCATGGGAATCATGAATGGGATCTTTATTACTTAATTTAATAATTTCTGGGCGGTCTTCATTGATGACATCTTGGTGTACCCAGTGTCATATTGTAATAATGCTACACACCTTTAGATAATAAATGATACACACTGAGAGTACTATCATTTTGGGAAGATCTTGATGTTCTAGTCTGTCACGACCCGACCCAACGGGGCTCGAGCCGCGACTCCCCAAGCCCGCCTCCAATAGGCCAGGGGCTGGCGACCAGCGCCGAGTAGGCTATCACACACATGGGAGGCATTAGCCTAAGGTACCTGTACACACGCACCCACAAACACCTCCATGCAACAGTGCAGAGATATAGAAACTGAAAGGTAAATGCATGCATACAATCTATCTCAAACCAGAGTGCAACAGCAAAAGTACAAGGGCAAAACAGGGCCCACCAAAAGAAAACTACAAAGCGCGTCCAACCTGCTCCGAAGAAGGGGAACGCTGCCACAAACACCCGCCGGAAAACTCCCTCGGCACAGCTCCGGTAAACACCCCGGTCAACCCGCTCACTAAGCTCCGCCTGCTCCGGGTCCTCCTGGGACTCCGTCGAAAGGCCTGTGGTCTGCACAAGACACAAACATGTGCGGGAAAAGCCCGTGCAGGGGTGAGTATAAACATACTCAGTAGGCACCCCAAAAACCCAAAACCCAAGGGAGCAACTGAAAGGCAACAGTCCGCTCAACCCAGCCAGAGGGAACCCATACGAGAGAGAAACTCCATCTCGTGACCATCCTCGGCTAAACACAACAAGTCAGCTCAGCTCAGTTCAGGTGTATGCCCATACATACACCTCGAACAATCCAGATATACACAGCTCACGCCACAAAGCCACAAGAGGTACCGACCTCGTCACCAGCAACTGTCCACAACAAGGAGAGTACACCACGAACACTGTCATACCAGATGACACTCATCCGAGAGATACACTCTATCGGGATACTCACAAACATCTCAGACGCTCACCCGTGAGACCACGCTCGTCGGATAGTATCACCGAGGAAACATCACCGGAACACCATAACCACCAAACTCCTCGGATAGGGGATCGCCGCTAGGGTCCGCTAGGGGATACCAAGACCCACTCCGGTATACGTAGCTCACAGATAGGGGATCACTCCCAGGGTCCGCTGGGGGATACCACGACCCGATCTGGCATACGTAATTCTCACAGATAGGGGATCACACCCAGGATCCGCTGGGGGATGCCACAACCCGATCTGTCGCTCGGCAGAAGCTCCACACTCAGATAGAGGATCATCGTCCATATAAAGATGGTCACGACGATACCGGAACCCTATCTGGTATATCTCGCGTTGTAGGGGATCGAACCAACGATGCCGCAACCCTACCGTAACCATGCGCTGAGTAGGGGATCGCCTAACCAACGATACTGCAACCCTACCGACACCAAGCGCTGAGTAGGGGATCGTATAACCAACGATGCCGCAACCCTACTATAAACATCATGCTGAGTAAGGGATCGTAAACCCGACGATGCCACAACCCTACTATGCACGACCCACCGCGTAGGGGATCATATTCCCGATGATTCCACAAACCATACGGGATTAACCTGCTAGATAGGGGATCGCCGCCCGTGAATAAGCGGTCACAGCGATACCAAGAACCCGATCTAGGGTAAAGATGCTAGAGGATCCACTCCGGGCCCACCGGAGGGATACCACAACTCTAACAGTTTAAACGTCCCATCGAGAGGATCACAAACCCATACGAAAGTTGTGATACCACACGAACCCTCGTAGGAACGAACCAAGGGAGAACCCTCAACCACTACTGGTCCAAACGTCGCTAACCCGAGCGACTCGCCTCAAAGCCACACTGCGCACCTCCGAAGCCAAAACCGAGGCCATCATCGCGTTCCACGCGGAAAAACACGCAGGATAGGCTATTTACTCGCCCGAAACGGAGCACCGGTGAAAAAGGCACTATTCACCGTAGCTAGCTCGTGCGGGGCCCACACATCGATCCCGAACCCCATCGAGCGGATCACACCACGGCGATCCCCTCGGAAAAACAAGCGGAATCGACTACTCGCTCGCCCAAAACGGACACCCGGTGAAAAAGGTACTATTCACCGAAGGCCGGCTCGGGTGGGGCCCACGCCTAGATTCCGAAACTCGTCGAACGGATCGCGCCATTGCGATCCTCTCGGAAAAACACACAGGATTGACTATCCATCCGCCAAAATCGGACTCCTGGTGTAAAAGCTGCGTTTCCCCGCAAACGCCAAAACCCGGCCTCGTGGGGCCCGCACCCCGTTCGCAAACCCAACACCCGGAAACCATCTCAAAAAGTCCGTCGTACCGTCAGGGTCTCAACGCCACTGACGGCACGTCAATCGGACGCTCCGGGTAGAAGTTACAACGGCCCGAAGTCGTAAAATAATAAAATAATATTATTTTATACGACGTTTCTCGCTCCCGGGCCACGATCCCGAACCTTTAAACCCTAGAACCCATACCGAAGGGTTCTCCTCGTCGTCAGGGTCACGTCGCCGCAAACGGCACGCGAATCCGACTCCCGAGGTGCAAGATACGGGGGTTTAAAGACCCCCGTATGCGAAAAAAAGGCCGGACCGGCCCCGACCGGCCGGTCCGGCCGGCCTGGACCGGCCGCCGCCGCCGGCCCGCCCTGGCCGGCGGCGCTCCGCCGCGCGCCACCGCGGCGCCGCCGCGGCTCCGCCGCGCGCCGCCGCGCTGGGCCGCCGGCAGCCGCGGCTCCGCCGCGGGCCGCCGGAATCCGCCGGCGCCGGCGCCGCCGCGCCGGTGCCGCGCCGGCGAAACTTCCGCGGACCGCCGGGGGCACCCCGGTGGTCCGTTTTGCGATCCGGAGGCGCCTACGCGACCCTCGGGACCCGATCTATACTACAACGGTTTCAATTCACAGACAAAACGCAGTAAAAACGGGATCGAGGATTAAAACTCAAACCGCCTACCTCGCGGGCGAAACGCCGACGTTCTGCCTCAGATCCGCGCTCCCGAGCTTCCGCTGCGCACTCCTGGAACGTCCGCCATCGAATTCTGAGCTCGTGGGCGCTCTGTTTGCTCGATTCGGCAGAGTGGCGGCGAAGAACGACGAAGAACGGCGAAGAACGATAAAAGGGGGGGGGGGGCGCTGATATTTATATCAGCGGCCCGCCGGCGCCAAACCCGCCTCGGACCCGACGCCCGATGCGAACAAAATTAAGGTCACCCCTAGGGTAAACGCGCCGTTCTGAACGCAACGGCGGTCTCAGATTTTCGATCCGAGACTCCGTTCAGATGTTATTTGAGCCGACGCTCGCACACAAACTTGCCACTTATTTACGGAAACGCCCCTGGTGGCGTTTCTCACCGCAGGCCCGCGCCCGCAAAGATTACACCCCGCCTAGGGTAAATGGCACGTTCCGGACGCAACCGTGCCCTCAGATTCCCGTTCTGAGCTACCGTTTAGGAGATATCAAACCCCCGCCACGTGCATAGTATAAAAATACTTAATATTTTTATAAAATTAATTCCGGGCACACCGGGCCTCGGAATCGCACGCCGTCTTCGCGCCTAGCTCTGGAATTATTCGTAGAAATATTCCAGAGTCTGACAGGGCCAAAAACCCGAGTCGCTACATCCTCCCCCCCTTAGAACATTTCGTCCCCGAAAAGCCCCAAGCACAAGGAAAGCGACTGAACTCTCAACTGGGTCTCACACACCAGCGAGCTCACCAACAACAACCCCTCAGGGTCTTACCAACGCCCTGAACAAAACTCGAGCAAGCAACAAAAGGAAAGAGTACCGCTAAACAGTGTCTGACAAACTACTGCAGTAAGTAGAAAAGACACAAGGCGTACCTCTATCCATCTGTGGTGCCTCTGGGTCGACTGCCTCCAGGGCATGCAACTGCCCTCGCCCTCGGCCACCAGCTCCCTGAGCTTGGCGTGAACCACCTGGGGGTGGAGGTGGTGGCAACTGGTACTGTCTACCACCGCCTCCTGCTGCACCAGCTCCAACGCCACGTCCGACGCCCTGCGGACCTCCTTGCTCGAGACGCTGCCTCTGCCAAGGCGGTCCATCGACCGGCTCCCTCTCAGCAGCACGTCGGGTCGGACAATCTCTAGCAAGATGTCCCCGACCATCGCAAGCGTAACACCGCCTCTCCTGCGGCTGACCAAAACTGGCCTGCGAGCCCTGTGAGCTCCGAGGCTCAGATCCTCCATCCTGGGCTCGCCTCCTGAAACGTCGGCCATGTCTAGACCCCTGAGTCTGACGTCGGCTACCAGATGCCGATCCGACCGACGAAGTCTCAGCTCCCGGGTGCCCAGCACGAACAGGGGAAAACTGCTCAGCCAGAAAACTCTCCACCACCAACGCTCGCTCCAGCACTCCAGCATAGGTGGGCAGGCACAAGGAAACCACACCTGCTCGGATGTCCCTGCGTAAGCCCTGCTCGAAGGTCCGAGCCCTAAAGAACGGGTCTCGAACCATATCCAGGGAGTAGCGCGACAGGTCTGTAAACCTCGCTGAGTACTCCGACACAGTCATGCTCTCCTGACGAAGCTGCAGAAGCTCCTGGATCCGCACTGACCTCAGCGTCACCGGATAGAACTCCTCCCTGAAGAGCCGCTCAAACTCTGCCCACGTGAGCGTCTCCTCGTCATGGGACTGCGTCACCAAACTCCACCATCGCCCGGCCGAACCATGCAGAAGGCTCGCCGCTAGGACCACCATCTGATCAGGCGGTGTCCTCACTAGGTGAAAAACTCGAGTAACTGCCTCGAGCCAGTCATCAGCTGCCTGGGGGTCTGGATCACCCCGAAACCTCAGAGGTCGCTGCCTCTGGAACTCGTGCAACGCACTCAGCCTGCGTGCAACCTCGTCCTGCACCGCCGGCACAACCAGCTGCTCGACAGGTGGTGGCTCAACTGGCAGACCACCAGGAGGTGCAACCTCAGAACCTGCGCCCTGCTCCACAGCCTCTACACGGGGCGGGTCATCAGCACAATCCTGCTGCGGAACCCTCGCTGGCTGTCGTCGTGGAGGCATCCTGAAATACATTCAAGACACACCACAGTCAAGAGTATATCTGGAGAGCTGACTCAAGAAGGACAAGGAAAAACCAAAAACCCAGTCCTATATGATGCATGTACCATGATGTCCCCGCGACCAATGTACGAATGTCCCGAGTCGAAAGGCAGGTTATCAGAGTCCTGGTGTATGGATACGTCGGCCGCCGCACCAACACTGGAGTCCCTGGCCTGAAAGCCGAACTCGAAACACCCTAACACTGCCGCTATGCAACCCAAACCAACTCACAACTAGACCAGCTACGCTCTGAGATCCCAAAGGTGGAACCTCCTCTGATACCACTCTGTCACGACCCGACCCAACGGGGCTCGAGCCGCGACTCCCCAAGCCCGCCTCCAATAGGCCAGGGGCTGGCGACCAGCGCCGAGGAGGCTATCACACACATGGGAGGCATTAGCCTAAGGTACATGTACACACGCACCCACAAACACCTCCATGCAACAGTGCAGAGATATAGAAACTGAAAGGTAAATGCATGCATACAATCTATCTCAAACCAGAGTGCAACAGCAAAAGTACAAGGGCAAAACAGGGCCCACCAAAAGAAAACTACAAAGCGCGTCCAACCTGCTCCGAAGAAGGGGAACGCTGCCACAAACACCCGCCGGAAAACTCCCTCGGCACAGCTCCGGTAAACACCCCGGTCAACCCGCTCACTAAGCTCCGCCTGCTCCGGGTCCTCCTGGGACTCCGTCGAAAGGCCTGTGGTCTGCACAAGACACAAACATGTGCGGGCAAAGCCCGTGCAGGGGTGAGTATAAACATACTCAGTAGGCACCCCAAAAACCCAAAACCCAAGGGAGAAACTGAAAGGCAACAGTCCGCTCAACCCAGCCAGAGGGAACCCATACGAGAGAGAAACTCCATCTCGTGACCATCCTCGGCTAAACACAACAAGTCAGCTCAGCTCAGTTCAGGTGTATGCCCATACATACACCTTGAACAATCCAGATATATACAGCTCACGCCACAAAGCCACAAGAGGTACCGACCTCGTCACCAGCAACTGTCCACAACAAGGAGAGTACACCACGAACACTGTCATACCAGATGACACTCATCCGAGAGATACACTCTATCGGGATACTCACAAACATCTCAGACGCTCACCCGTGAGACCACGCTCGTCGGATAGTATCACCGAGGAAACATCACCGGAACACCATAACCACCAAACTCCTCGGATAGGGGATCGCCGCTAGGGTCCGCTAGGGGATACCAAGACCCACTCCGGTATACGTAGCTCACAGATAGGGGATCACTCCCAGGGTCCGCTGGGGGATACCACGACCCGATCTGGCATACGTAATTCTCACAGATAGGGGATCACACCCAGGATCCGCTGGGGGATGCCACAACCCGATCTGTCGCTCGGCAGAAGCTCCACACTCAGATAGAGGATCATCGTCCATATAAAGATGGTCACGACGATACCGGAACCCTATCTGGTATATCTCGCGTTGTAGGGGATCGAACCAACGATGCCGCAACCCTACCGTAACCATGCGCTGAGTAGGGGATCGCCTAACCAACGATACCGCAACCCTACCGACACCAAGCGCTGAGTAGGGGATCGTATAACCAACGATGCCGCAACCCTACTATAAACATCATGCTGAGTAAGGGATCGTAAACCCGACGATGCCACAACCCTACTATGCACGACCCACCGCGTAGGGGATCATATTCCCGATGATTCCACAAACCATACGGGATTAACCTGCTAGATAGGGGATCGCCGCCCGTGAATAAGCGGTCACAGCGATACCAAGAACCCGATCTAGGGTAAAGATGATAGAGGATCCACTCCGGGCCCACCGGAGGGATACCACAACTCTAACAGTTTAAACGTCCCATCGAGAGGATCACAAACCCATACGAAATTTGTGATACCACACGAACCCTCGTAGGAACGAACCAAGGGAGAACCCTCAACCACTACTGGTCCAAACGTCGCTAACCCGAGCGACTCGCCTCAAAGCCACACTGCGCACCTCCGAAGCCAAAACCGAGGCCATCATCGCGTTCCACGCGGAAAAACACGCAGGATAGGCTGTTTACTCGCCCGAAACGGAGCACCGGTGAAAAAGGCACTATTCACCGTAGCTAGCTCGTGCGGGGCCCACACATCGATCCCGAACCCCATCGAGCAGATCACACCACGGCGATCCCCTCGGAAAAACAAGCGGAATCGACTACTCGCTCGCCCAAAACGGACACCCGGTGAAAAAGGTACTATTCACCGAAGGCCGGCTCGGGTGGGGCCCACGCCTGGATTCCGAAACTCGTCGAACGGATCGCGCCATTGCGATCCTCTCGGAAAAACACACAGGATTGACTATCCATCCGCCAAAATCGGACTCCTGGTGTAAAAGCTGCGTTTCCCCGCAAACGCCAAAACCCGGCCTCGTGGGGCCCGCACCCCGTTCGCAAACCCAACACCCGGAAACCATCTCAAAAAGTCCGTCGTACCGTCAGGGTCTCAACGCCACTGACGGCACGTCAATCGGACGCTCCGGGTAGAAGTTACAACGGCCCGAAGTCGTAAAATAATAAAATAATATTATTTTATACGACGTTTCTCGCTCCCGGGCCACGATCCCGAACCTTTAAACCCTCGAACCCATACCGAAGGGTTCGCCTCGTCGTCAGGGTCACGTCGCCGCAAACGGCACGCGAATCCGACTCCCGAGGTGCAAGATACGGGGGTTTAAAGACCCCCGTATGCGAAAAAAAGGCCGGACCGGCCCCGACCGGCCGGTCCGGCCGGCCTGGACCGGCCGCCGCCGCCGGCCCGCCCTGGCCGGCGGCGCTCCGCCGCGCTGGGCGGCCGGCCGCCGCGGCTCCGCCGCGCGCCGCCGCGCTGGGCCGCCGGCGGCCGCGGCTCCGCCGCGCGCCGCCGGAATCCGCCGGCGCCGGCGCCACCGCGCCGGCGGAACTTCCGCGGACCGCCGGGGGCACCCCGGTGGTCCGTTTTGCGATCCGGAGGCGCCTACGCGACCCTCGGGACCCGATCTATACTGCAACGGTTTCAATTCACAGAAAAAACGCAGTAAAAACGGGATCGGGGATTCAAACTCAAACCGCCTACCTCGCGGGCGAAACGCCGACGTTCTGCCTCAGATCCGCGCTCCCGAGCTTCCGCTGCGCACTCCTGGAACGTCCGCCATCGAATTCTGAGCTCGTGGGCGCTCTGTTTGCTCGATTCGGCAGAGTGGCGGCGAAGAACGACGAAGAACGGCGAAGAACGATAAAAGGGGGGGGGGGGGGCGCTGATATTTATATCAGCGGCCCGCCGGCGCCAAACCCGCCTCGGACCCGACGCCCGATGCGAACAAAATTAAGGTCACCCCTAGGGTAAACGCGCCGTTCTGAACGCAACGGCGGTCTCAGATTTTCGATCCGAGACTCCGTTCAGAAGTTATTTGAGCCGACGCTCGCACACAAACTTGCCACTTATTTACGGAAACGCCCCTGGTGGCGTTTCTCACCGCAGGCCCGCGCCCGCAAAGATTACACCCCGCCTAGGGTAAATGGCACGTTCCGGACGCAACCGTGCCCTCAGATTCCCGTTCTGAGCTACCGTTTAGGAGATATCAAACCCCCGCCACGTGCATAGTATAAAAATACTTAATATTTTTATAAAATTAATTCCGGGCACACCGGGCCTCGGAATCGCACGCCGTCTTCGCGCCTAGCTCTGGAATTATTCGTAGAAATATTCCAGAGTCTGACAGGGCCAAAAACTCGAGTCGCTACATAGTCCTAGATTCAGAAGGACCACTTTAAGGGAAACATCTTCTTGAAGGCTGGAGTTATATCAGATTCTGAGAAGATAGAGGCATTGATTTCTTGGTAGCTACCCTAGTGTGTTACATAGGGGTGCAGTTTCATGGGTTAGACTGGATACTATTAGAACATCATGCATGACATTTATAGATTATAATCACCCTTATTTTATTTGAAATTGAATGTACAACACTTCTTGTGGATAGAGAGTAGAAATCATATCTTCTCGGAACTAAGGTGTATACTGATGAGTTCCCCCATATTGAATCAACATGATGAGCCCATTGGGTGTGTAGTTTTCTGAAATGAATCATGGAATTTAATGGATTGTGTCCTGATGTAGTAATGAGTAGTAATTTCCTATGGTTCACTATAGTTGTGGAAGAATGAGCAGAAATATGCGACCCATGACCTTGAGTTATGAGTAGTGGTCTTCACATGGAAGACCTGGAAAATCTAGTTAATGGGTGAACAATTTAATATATACACCGGCGATATGATTCTTGGGTATATCTTATACCAGATATAACTAAACATGAGGAAGTGGTGATGGTTGTAGTTCCTGTATGACTATGAATTTGAGATAGTCTAAACTCCTAGGATGGGGAACAAGGTGGCATTTACGGTCAGCAGGAGGACCAGTTTGCAGCTGCTGAGTGAGGTGACGTAGAAACAAGTTGTTGTATATATATTATCTGTTAATGACATTGGATAAAAATACTTTAAGTTGAGGGATATCACTGCACCAATGTCCAAAAAATTAGGAAGGAATATCTTGTGGATGTTTACAATGAGGATCGATGCACACAATCATTCTCTGGACATTCTCCTTATATATTTTTCAAATGCAGGGAGCACGTCATACCGTTCGGAGGGCGCACCGTAGTACCAGTGGCATCATAGGAGGAGGTGTTGAGGGAGTTCAATAAATCCCTATGGTGGAAAAGATTGTTTCGTTGTGTGTCACTTGTCCGCATGTCAACTCTGAGAATCAGGTTCTTATAGGCACAACCCATCCACTCGAGGTACCAAAATAGAAGTTTGATAGAATCTCAATGGACATCATGATATGATTATCACACACATATAGGATCCACGATTCTATTTGGTTGATGACCTATTGACTGATCTTTTCAGCGAGGTTTCTACCCATACCAGAGAAAGGGTTGGTATATTTATTAGGAATCCTCTACGACTAGGAGATATTGTGGCTTTACAAGGTGCCTTAAATGGTCATCTCAGACAGAGATTCTCACTACACATCCAGACTCTTCAAGGGATTATAGGTGGCGATTGGGACATAGTTTCACATGAGAAAATTGTTTCACCCCCAATATGATGGTAAGATGGAGCATACTATATAGACCATGGAGTACATGTTTCTTGCTTGTGTTTTTTATTTTCTTCATAGTTGGGAGTTCCAACTTCTACTAGTGCAGTTTTCATACAACAACAGTTACCACTCAACCATTCTCATGGCCCTATTTGAGTATTTGTACGAGAGGACTTGTAGATTAACTCTATGTAGGACAGACTCAGGGGAGTTAGCCCTCATTGGTCCATAAATTGTTTGAGATACCACATTGAAGATGAATATAATAATTGTTTGTATGATTACAACACAGAGCATGCATATATATAATTCTAAAATGAGATTATGGACACTGGTGTTCGAGGAAGGAGACCATGTGTTATTTCAGGTCTCACCCAGATGGGGATTGTGGATATTTTCTCGGGAAGCCAAGGTAACTATGAGATTCATCGGACTTTTCTAGATTATGATCATAGTTGGAAAGGTGACGTACCTCCTTGATCCTCCACCATAGATGAACCAGATTCAAAATGTTTTCATGTGTCGCTACGGATGAGGTATGTGAATGATCTGTCACATGTTGTAGATTTGGGTGAGCGAGACTTTGATGATGGGGTGACGTTTGGAGAGATCCCATTGTAGATAGAGGATCGATAGTAGTGTGTCCTTCATGGATGTTTAATCCCTTCGGTGCACATTCAGTGATAGAATGGGAATTTTTGGGATAGCACATGGGATCAGGAGGCCCATATTCGTTCTCAGTACTCCAATTTGTTCGTTTTCCATAAATTTCCCTTATAGTGAATTTAATACCTAAATATTGGGGTAATGAAATATCTAAAAAATTCCATAAACTTTTTTTAAAATTATATAAGATTATTACAAGACCATAAAATTTAAAGACACCAGATTCCATGGTCATGTGAGCCCGGAATAGAAATCTAATCTTTTTTTAGTTCATTTAAATATACATTTGAGCATGTTTATTCTCAATTTTAAAAAGGTGCTTGGATCAAAAAATATGAGGGCAATAGTGAACATAGAATGATGTTATTTTCACATAAATAACCTATCATTGACTAACATGGGTCGACCAAAAAATATCGTTTTCTGAATTTTGGAAAAAAAATAAAAAAACTATTTTATTTTTTCTTTTCAATTTTGAGAAGTGGTATGTCAACACTATGGAGGCGAAAAATAGGCGATGACGAGTCTCATTAAATGAAACAATTAATGGGTATCTTAAATGTAAAACGTATCAACTCAATGTTTGAACTACAATAGATATATGTTTCATTAATTAACCAGCATAACGATGCAATAACATAGAATAATAGAAATGCAGTGTTTCATTTCTCTTTTAATGAGATACTGGTTTAGAGAATCAGATTTAGAATCTCTCTGAAAGTTTGCGAGTAAATTATATCTAATGAAGAACATCGAAGAATCACTAATGACAATGACACACCTCGATGAATGGGAATGGAGAGTGAAAAATGCCAATGTTTTATAATGGAAAGTGAATACCCATAGACGTATCACGTCATAAATGAATCAATCCCTTGTAGGGATTTAATTTTTTTGTTTAGAGTTCCAATGTTCATCATTCTAAAATGGAGAATGTGGATCAAACCATGAATAGTTAGATCCCCAAATCAATTACTCTTGAGGGTGGGATATTATACGTGGGGTTTTTTCATCGGGGTTAAATTGTTTATAGAACCTAAATCATTTTACACTAATGTATTAAACTCTAATACAGAGGATACATGATAACATGAACCAATCTCTTTCCCCTCCGCGTTTGGGTGTTCTTTTGCGTTATATCTGGCCGAACCACTGATTTGATGGTGAACCATTTCTTAAGATGTATCAGGGAATATGACACCCCATGGAGGATTGATGCACATATAGTCTAATCAATAGACCAGAAGAGAAGATCTTGTGGTCTGTGAAAAATAATACCAGTAGGGATGTCCCCGACAGCGGCTGCAGGTAGGTGTCATTGTGCCAATACGGCACATTGAGGCAGGCCACATCTGGCTCGGGAAAAATGATACAATAAGAGATTCCAGTAGTTGGAAGGTGTCTAGGGTAGGTGGGGAACGCCCTGTGATGTGTAGATTGCAGTTTCACAGTGTCACAGAATCCAGTGGGGACTGCATGTGGGGCCACAAAGGGCGGTCGACCAGTTGATCTTAGGGCACACGAACTAGAAGACCTCTTAGCCACTGGTCTAGAGGAGTCTAGCCTCCTATGCGTTCATGGTTTGGGGGACGGGGCACGATACGGGATGCGAGATGTCTCGGGATGGATTAAAGCAGACATGAATTGGCAGGCTACGTTGGATGGATAATGTAGGCTTCTACGCATCACGGGCTAGGAACAACCGACCCACCTATTGCGGGTCGGGTAAAATGGAACCAAGTCGTTGGGAGACCCATCAGGCTGGACCGATGGCCAAAACGAGCTCGATAAAGCAAGGACCAATGGACATGGTCAGGTCAGGTTAGTTCAGTCGAACTAGGCTCCATCATGCATGACCCTTGAGTCATATTGAACGGGCCAGTCTGACCAGTCCGACCAGGCCCAAACACCACATGCCCCTGTTCACTAAAACACCAATAACATTTATACTGGTTGTCTGAATGATGAGCCTTTTTTGGAATTGGAACCCCAGTGATGAAGATGTTATTATTGAAGTTATTTATAGAGGTTTACATAGATGTTCACAAATGATGAATTGCTATTCGAGCAGATTATCTCAGAATCAAGCACATTAAGTGTGACCAAGCTAGGACTCGAAGATTAATGAAAAAAGACCCTATGTGTATTAGCTACAAGAGTCCCTATGTGAATTGGATACAAGATACCCTTTTGCGGATTAGAACCATGTGACCATGTGTGGATAGTCGGCAAGTGACCATGTGTGGATCACCTAAATGTTTCCCTTTGTTGATCATCTCCATGCGAACCTATGTGGATAAACTCCAAGCGGACCATTGTGGACCATCTATGATGGGTAATGTGGTATGAGGCTCTACATGACCATGCAGACACATGATACTCATCAGGGATGGGTACCTCAGTTGACAAAGTTGTTAAGTGTTACAGGTGATAGTCTTTCTTTCCATACCTTTGAATATACCAATATGAGTTGTCATTCTTCATGATCATGATTCATGGGTTACTTTGTGGATTCCTTTATGGTATTTCCTATGTGGATTGGGGTCCCTATTGAGATGTTTCTTTACTCAACCCCGAAAAGGATTCTCCCTCACATGTTGTTTCTGTTGTAGATGACTGCCACCATGATGGGGGACTTAGTGGCCTAAGACCCAGTGGTCCCCAGTGCGATCAGGCATGCAGGGCATAGTTCAACAGCTTCTGTCAGCTACTATGCACTTACCTATCAGGTGTAGTTTCCAGTGAATGGTTTTGAAGATATTTTTTACATTCATATTTTGAGTTTTTCAATTGATGGTTCTTTATTTTGGCCCATTTATCCAAAAACATGTACCCTATCTTAGCGGTTTTTAGTGGAATGCATTTTAACCTTTCCAGTTTTTGGGATGTAGTTGTTTGTGTGTACATATAGCTACTCAATAAAATGACTCCCACATTCATATTGATTCCTTTAGTTCTAGTCTCCAACCCCTACCCTTTTGGAGGCGGGATTGGGGGAGACAGAACATGTGCCCAAGGGGACTTTTCATGACATATCACATTAAAGAAAATATATATATATATATATATATATATAATTATGATATAATACGTCAATGAGGATGTAATTAGACAATAAATGGAATCATAAAAGGACAACAAGACTTGTCTCATAGAACTAAATTATTAGTATAAAAATTCATGATAGTAATGGTAATAGAATTCTCATTGGAACATTAAATTGAGAAAATGAATTTTACATTATATTGTAATTAAATGTATGATATAATTTTATTTTAGATAACAATTAATTTATTACACAATTTGAAATAAAATATTTCATTCGATATCAAATATTTATTATGGAAATAAATTTATAGGTATGTAACCCTTACTGATAATCCTAAATTCCATGATAGTGTTTTAATATCTATTATAAAAACATACTATAATAATTAAATATTTTATGAATTTATCCATCCATATATCCTATTATCAATTTATTTATAATTTTTCAACAAAATTATATTATTATTTTATACTATATTTTCTTTTAAAACATTATTATCTTTGATTGTTTTTCCAGTACATGATTCCCAATGGGGGTTTGGATTCTTTTTGATAGATTCAATGTTAAAAAATTATAGATCATTATTAGTAATGGATTTTTTTACTATAGTTTTATATAATGATATAATTTAATTCCAAAAGTATTTTAGTTATGATTCATGGTGATAATTTCAGTGAAATGAGCTTTTAGGTAATTTTAATGTCCATAATGATTATATACTAATATGATGTTAATTAATATGAAAACAATTATATAATAATAAAACATTTTATATGATATCTAGTTTCATGTTATAATAATAATCATGTTCTCATATCCTTAAATTATATAAATTTACAATGTCATTCATTTAGGTTGTCATGAAAACATACATCAGAACAATTTATTTCGATAAAGTGGTTATGGTAAGGAAAATGTTTTTATTATAATAATATCCTTTATACAGAATATAAAAAAAATTCTAGATATAATTATTTTTGATATACAGATTCCAATAGTGATTAATATGAAATAACAAGCTATTTTTAGAAATAAAATGTATCACATTCATTGATGTGGAATTGGGATTGTATACACGGGTGAAAGTATGATTATAAATGATTAAATAGATTATATGAGGTTTTATATTACTACATAGTTATAATAATTTAATTATGATCATTTTAATACCTTATTTATAATTTTAGAACAATCCATGCAGGCTGCTAGGGGAAAATAATAGACACTATTCATGGTGGTGGTAATCCACCACTATATATGTGGTGATCATCATGTTTTGAATAAACTCGGGGGGATGGTACGAAATTTAGAATCTATTATTACATAATCAATATATAATATTAATAATTTTATTATTTTCACAATTATATGGATTTCATAATTTTTCAGGTGGTACAAGATACAGAAAATATTTAGAGATCAAATTGGATTGTCTCTAATGGGATATAAATTAATTTTATAGGGAATTATCATTTAGAAATAAAATGATTTCTAATACATTGGGGGAGGGCTGAGGAGATACTATGTATAATTTATGCATTAGATAAATCTCCAGAATTTATGGAATATTTTTTTGATATGATCATCATTTATACGTGACAAAATAGTAAATTTTGAAATACCCTTTACTTTTCCAATGATGTAATGAAACTATTACATGATGAATTTGTCCAAATTTGTGTAGTATTTAGTTTTTTGTAATATAATTTTTACAAAACCTATTATATTTATTTTTATTCTGTTTTTAACTATGTACACATACTTTTAAAATATGATTTTTCACTTCACCCATTTTTGGCTTATAGTGTGGTAGTGAAATTTTTACCTACATGGAATAAACATGATTATTAGAAATAAAATTGGCCATAATAAATAATTTCTTAATATTTATTTTGAAATATATTAATAAAATTTTCATATATTTATTTTATCGGTATGAAAAAGTAGTTTATATAATTTTTCCTGTAATGTTTGATAACCTTTTATTACAAATTGTGTCTCTTTAAGGATAACATTTATTTCTACTTAGATGTTGATTTTGATTTTTATTATAAATATAAATATATATTTAATATATAAAAATAAATTTTATGATTATTTAAATTTAACATGAATAAATATTCTCTAAAAATAGTATTTAATTAATATCCATGACAAAAAAACTATTTATTTAAATAGACAATTTTACATAAGAATATAATATTATAAATATATTATTTAATAATTAAAAAATAATATTCTAAAAATTAATATATTTAAAGAGTAGAGGTATAAATGAACAAAATTGTTATTTTATTTTCTGATTAGTTAACTCATTTCTTAATATAGTTAGAAATAATATTTTTTTATTTAAAACAATTTTTTTTAAAATTAAACAAAAAATTAAAAATATCAAAACCGAAAAAAACAATTCCTCTTATGATTATATTTTATTTATAAAATATAAAATAATCATAATATGTAATATATAATATCAAAATTATATATACATATCAAATATATAAAAATTAAAATATATAATTATATATTTTTTAGGAACAAATTAATTTTAAATTTATACAATTCAAAATAATATTTTTTATAAATTTATAAATAAATTATGTTTTTCAAATTATTCGTATCCACATAAACATTTAATAATAACATATTTAAATTATTCAAATAATTATCAATGGAAGGAAAATAATAAAATTACATGATACAAAAAATACTATTTCTTATTGGCATCTCATCTAAAATAATTTAATTATAAGAAATTTTAAATAAAAATGATCATTGTTTTAATTTAAATATTAAAATATGAAAGTTATAAAACATAAGTGATTAAAAAATAATTTTTTACATTTTTAAATTAATTTATATATCTTATAAATGTTTACTTACATAACCACTAATGATCTCCGTAAAAACATATGAAACATATATCCATTTTTCGATTCATGGTTTGTGATTGTTCAATTATGGATCTCATTGATTCATCTATGAGATTAATATTTAATTTCAAACAATTTGACTCCTTCTATAGTTGTTCAGAATGAGATTTACTTTTTTGAATAATATTGTGAAGGAACCCCATATCCAGATTTGAAAAAATGATCATCGAACGGAAGATAACGACGTCCCAATGAATTTATATATACATGATTATATAATATGCTTATGATTTTTATATTTTCATTTCCAAAATATATATTATAATATTTTTTTTCATTATTAATTTAAGTTATAATAATATATAAATCTTGGATTCAGTTTATTTTTTCTTTCATTGAATTATTATAAGCATGGTATGTTGTAATGGAAAATATATAATTTGAAATATCATCGTGTTTCATTGGTGAAAATGATTATAGAATGTTCAAATAATATATTTGATATATTTATATGTTATAATATAAATTGAATAGTTTTTAAATAGTGGGGTGACATTGAGTGGTGGCTTATAATTGATGGTGTAGATTGGAAAGGAGGATATTCATTATAGGGATTAATGATTTACTAAACATCCTCGCATGGATTGACATGAATTTCATAATTACTTGTCTTATGGGGTATGCAGATAAATGTATTTCAAGAGGTATATATGGAGTATATTTCTACATTCTCAATAAGTGGTGTTATGACATAATAATAATATGATAAATAATTTCCACAAATTATGGATTTAAAAAATTTTCAAGCAGGGGGAAGAATAAATTTTGTAATATATATTATTGGAATGTTATTTTATTATTATATGGTACAAACAAATTATGGATAAAATTACTGATTAAATAAATTATTATTTTTCACATTGAATTTAACATTGAATTGTTTCATATTATTATCCTTGAAAACATCAATTCATTTCAATATAGTTAATAAATAATGATTAAATTGGTAAAGTCACTGTTTTATAATATTTTATTTCCAAGTGATAATAACTCCATATTTTTTAAAGTTCATGATACATAAATATAACTATTTTGAATTATTTTATAAAATATTCTATCATGGTGTATTTATTTTACTCATGGTAGGGTTATTTTTTTATTCCTTGAAAAAATATTACTTTTTTAGGATTATTTACTATAAATGTATATAATTATTAAAAATAATATAAATCTTCCATAATATTATTTATCG
Organism: Viscum album; assembly: GCA_963277665.1. Classification (NCBI taxonomy): domain Eukaryota; kingdom Viridiplantae; phylum Streptophyta; class Magnoliopsida; order Santalales; family Viscaceae; genus Viscum; species Viscum album. Next base: position 439,045,513 of record OY728161.1, read on the forward strand.
GAAAGTTTAATTAAATATATTGATAAAATATTCTTTTTCTGTGCTCAATGTTTTATATATATATATGGATTCTAGTGATCAAAATAATATTTTGACATGAAGCTATATTTCACATCATTATTGACAGTGATTTTACTTTTCACATTGATATTGATTTATATATCGAACTTAAGCACATATTTTCTATATGTATGAGGTGATTCATTTGTTACATGTATCAAATATTCACTTAGTTGTTAATGAAACATGTTGGAAGAAAAATAATTGATTATAATATATGCAAGGATTTTAATTTTCTTCATATAAGTCATTGTAGATTTTGTGTTCAAGGATACATTTATAGATAAATAAATAATCTAAAAACAAATGATTGATTTTTAAAAGTTAAAATTTTGACAATGAATTGTATAATTTTTTATTTTATTTCATCTTCAATATTAATAATCAATTATTAACATTTCAATGAATAAATTTTTAAGGTGTATCACTTATAGAGTTTTATGTTCTAGTAATTTAAAAAATTAATTATTTAGGGTAACTAAGGTTATGTGTATATGTTTTTTTCATTATGGGTGGGTTTTTTTGTTTTTTAATTATAAATATATTGACATTCTTTTGGTGAAGGATCATTACATGTGTAATTTTGTTAGTTACTATTAATATTTAAAAATAATTAATTTTACGTTTTAATATCCATAGTTTATTTTTATAATTTTTCATTTCAAAAAGACATGTTGTCATTATGAGAGAACATATGATTTTTGGTGAACAAAAGGATTTATGACTTTGAACATATTAATATATTATTTAATTAAATCTGGTAGACATTTTTTTATGATTTTGAAGAAATGTGATGATATGTTGTTGATGGGAAAATAGATTAAAATGTTATAAACATACCATTACATAGAAATGGTGTTTTATTTAATATATATAAAAAATATTATATGGTGATCTGAGGGTATCCCTTACTTGAAAAATCCCTTAATTTTTATTTCTAATTCATTGAACTCATTCAGTATCCAATTTTTTAAAAGTATTAGATTGATTATTTAAGATGAACTCGTGTATAGGGTTTTACAACATTATATCATCTAGACTATGTACTAAATTATTTTCATGATTGTAGTAATTGAAATAAATTTTCACTCAATTATTCATATCATATTATATAGATATATATGATTATGAATATATAATTTAAATTATATATATTGTTTAGGGATAATTAATATATTTTTACTATTTATTAATAAATAAGGAATGAAAATGTCCATTTGGGACATAAGATTCCTAATTTATGAAATATTTTTCATGAAATAAATTTTTTATTAAGATATGGATAAAAAAGAATACCGTTGGATTTTGAGTGCATGCGATCTTTTTAAAAGATAAAATCATTACAGTGGGATTATTTTAAAATATTGGAAACATATGCGAAATATTTTTCTGTGTATTTTGGTGTTTCTTGATATAGTAATTTTATGAATACATTTTCAAGTGGTCTTGGATAGGAAGTGAAAATGATTTTCAAAAATAGAGATATGAAATGTGATTTTAACACAATGTTGGGAACAGTAGATGGTAAATGTGGGGTCAACCATCTCATTTTTTTATAGAGGAAATCTAATCGAATATTGATCACTTCACAATAACATTTTATAACTTTTTAATTTTTGAAAACTATTATTAATATTTTATGTTATGTTTTACATTTATTTTAGTAAAAATATGAAAATTATACAAAGAGGTAGGGGATATCAAGACTTAACTTAATATATCTATTTAAGGGGAAATGTAATGATATTAATAGTATTGTATATAAATATATTAATAAAAACTATATAATCTTACAAATAAATTTATGTTTATTTTTCTCCCACTACATTGATCTCTATAGGTGGAATTGGGAATATAGAGGTGCTTAAATAAATATATATTATTAAAATTATAATTTTTTAAAATAATAAAAAAATAGAATAGAAAAAAACAATAACTTTTACCATAAATTTAAATTACAAATCATCTAGAACACGTGTTTTAAATGAATCTTTTTCAAGGGCATAAACCATGTAATCATGAGTATCATATAGGAAAATAATTGAGCTAACAAAATATTGTTTTTAAAATCAATTTTCTATAATGAATTCAACACTGTAAAATTATATAGCTACAAATTAACTATCTGAGAGATTTTTAAAACACATCACCCATTATGTATGTTAAATACATCGATGATGAGTTTTCTTATGATTGATTTCCCCTCCCATGCATTGAGAATTTGTAGAAATCCCAAAATTATTCTACACCAATTCCTCTTTAATTATTAACAATAAAAGTTCCAACTAAATCATTATATAATAATCAAATTTAATTTGAAGATACTCTAATATTGATATAATAAATCATTCATTGAGATTCAAAAAAACAATGTCATATCATGTTGGATTTTAATTTCTTTCAAATACACCTCAAAATTCATCATTATCAAACATCAAATTAATATATACTAATATTTTTAAGATCAGTATTCTATATCAGTAAATAACAATGAGTCCACAATCATTTTATAATAAATTAAAATGTGAAATGGAGTTTTCAATTAACAATTTCAGTAAAATATTTGGATTTATGTTTAAAAATAAAAATATTTTACTATTATGCTCTCAATGAAAGTGTCATTCATTAAATAATAATAACATTACCTCAATTTAATTCTTGTTAAATCACCTCATCAATCAGATCACTAATAAAGGTATTCATATATAAAAAAGATTTAATAAATTCATAGATAAAAAAATCATTCCAAATTTAGATAAATAAATTTTTTATTTTAATCTGTTGATGACCACTTTTCAAAATATCTATATAAATTGACATAAAAGGATTATATAGTTCTTCACATCAATGTGATACATTTATAATAGATATAAAACACAAATTGAAAACCACAATATTCTAAAATTCTATTAAAGGGGATAATATTATTAACGAATCCATATATAGATCATTCATTATATTTATTGATTAATGGTATTTGAAAATTTTTAGATCACATCAGTTGAAAATTAATCATACCAAAAATAAAATGATTAATGAGATTTAATGATAGTAAAATATATCTTTTTGGTTTTTTTATAAGAATATGTTATAGGTATTATTATTTTACAAATCCCTTATTGTAATATGTAAGAATATCATCTTCTGATAGATTTAATTGATATATATTATTTAATAAATTACTAAATAGGGATAAAAAATTTATATGATTTTTTTTCAAATTTTTTCCTCATATAATTTAAACATTTCAATATTATGATTTTTAATTACTATATATATTCTATTTCTTAATGAATCCAATATGATTTAAGAAAACATATTTTATAATAAGAGTTATATTATTGTATATTTTTATATAAAGATTTCATAATTTCTGTTAGAATGATTAATTGCAATGATTATAAAAATTTAACTTTTATTATCTAACATATGGATTTTAATATGTAACTAAGAATTAATAAATATCAAGAGATGTCCATTAAGAAATGTTCCAATAAAAAATTTTAATATTATGATTTCAATATTTTTAAAATCCTAGAATGGAAAATATTATATGTCCAATCCCCTAATGGAACTATAGATCCCCTTCGATATGAAATCTCGAATCTGGTGTCATAAATATATGAAATATAACCTCATTTTTTAATTAAATTGAAGATCACACTATCATTAAACATTTTATAACAATATCACCATTTGAAATATAGTTATATACGATTTTGAGAAATCAATGACTAGTTAATATGATGTATTTATATCATTTGTATATTAATCCCACTATATAAGAAGCTAATAAATATTTAATGAGTCATTAATGTCTCTCATATATTCTTCAGACAATATATTCTTCTAATGATAAAAAAATGATTTCATTAATAACATTTTGAAATAGAATCATTTTAAAGTGTTGAGCTGAAACAATAAATAAGGTTATAAAAAACAATAAATAATAAAATTATAGATGTGATTCATATCATGATTTTACTATGCGGATTATCATATGCATGGATCCATGGAATAAAGAGATGATATAAAAAATGGATTCTATAAAGATCATAACATTAGATAAATTCATCATATAAATGTGGTGACGACAAAAAACATGGCATCATAACAATAATTCATGGATCCCTACTTCACTAACATAACATATATGTCCAATGTCACTTTCCACACACCACAATTGTCTATTCTCTCTTCACACATACCATGATATCTCTTGAAATGGAAACATTATAGAATCTATTATAGTGTTATATAATTATTATCTATCCCATCAAATAATGAAAATAGAAAATATATGCCTCACATGTTTTCAATCAAAATAATGAATGATACCATAGAGTTAAATGCGTTATATATCATTTCCATGTGGTTCCCTATTGATGCATTAAGTAAATAATTAATAAATCAATCATTATAAACCCATGTAAAATAAATTGGTTTCGAATAAGATTAATATTTATTCTATGTATAAATAATTATTAATGAAGAAAAAATATATGGTAATGAATCCATATTGGATATAGATATATGGTCAATACAACAATTTCCCCAGTCAATTGATATTTTTTGAATCTTAGTGTACAACATTCAATAAGGTAACACAATAAAAACAAAATTCAAAATGTAAAATAATTGGTTGTAAATTATTCCAATACAATTGAAATATTATGAAATATGAATTATGTTGAAGTTCATATTATAGTTATGAAATGAAAATTCATATTCCTTCCAGAAAAATAATGTATATATTATAATATGAAGAATAGGCTTGAGAAATCATATGAAAAAGTTAAAGAACGCCAATAGAATAAAAAGGTAAATTGCATTGAAAATATGATTTTGACATTTACACTAAAAAATACATAAGTGGATTATTTTATATAGAATGAGGAGAATATTTTATTTGAAAAAAATGAAATCATATAGTTGATGTCTCATGGAATATAAGATAGGTATATTAATGAAATTATCCCATAGAAATATCTAGAATATATACACTTTTTATTGAAAATGAACCATACAATAACACTAAAATTATTTCAATTTTAAATATTTTTTTATGAAATTCACGATAGATGAAAATAATATTTTACCGATAAATAGTATATAATTTATTTTATATAATTTTAAAAAATTATTCTATTAAACATTTATAAAAATAAATGATAAAATGTTTATAGTTTAGTAAAACAATATTTTGTATCCCACATAAATATAATATTTAAAAAATATTGATTTTTTAGATGTTAAAGGAAGTAAGAAGGTAGTTTGTACCATTACAAAATATAATCCGCATAGGTAATACATGCATATTTAATAAACATTATCCTTCAATTGAATTGGAGTTATTATTATTAAAATAAATCATTTATATGATGAATCAATTCATCCTAGTTAATGATATTAATGAAATAATGTAATATACCTTGATAAAGAGTAAATATAATATTTCAAAATATATTTGAAGGAAAAGGTAACATGTATTTTTAAATAAATAATATATTTAATGAGACATGGGGAAATTAACATGAGTATAAAAAATAATTACAACATGAATATAATGTTAATCAAATAACATCATAGATGATAATAATGAAAATGAATCTCATGTTCCATTAATAAATGATATTTCATGATAAAATTTCAATAGGGAACCATATAGTCAATATAATTGTAAATTGGTGAATAATGTAAAAAATAGCTCAATAAATAGTGTTCTAGATGAAAGTTTTTCACCTTTTTTCTTAAATATTTTGATCACACTATAAACGTGTATAGAACATTAATTTTATCTAGGAATTAAACATTGAATTTATTGGTTGAAGATAATTAATTATGGATAATGGTTTTTGTTCTAGTAAGGGGGTACAATGATGAAAAAAATATATTTTTAATGAGTTAATTCTATGTTAATATAGTGGAATGATGTTTTGTAATGGTGTCCCTTTTATAGGTGAAATAAAGGGTTGTTTTAATAACCTTATCATATTATGTAATTTTCATTCACTATTTTACAATATTATATCACATTTTTAAAAAACATTTATGTTGAGATATGGTTGGATGAAATTTCTCCAAGACACTCTTTTTTGACACAACCATGATTGATTTATGTGGTTGTACATTCACTATTCACTTTACTAATATGTAGTTTTGGTATGGTAAAATTTAATTTCAGTGATGTAAAAAAAATAAAAATAATAATTGTTGAATTTGATAATATAACCTACATTGGATATTGTAATCCTAGATATAGTAATCTATTTATTTAATTATATTACATTAATTAATAATTATTAATTTTAAAATAAATCCTCTTAATACATGGAAACAATTTATAGGGAAATATAGGTTTTATAAATATAATTTATGGGTCATATAATATTTTAAATGTAAAAAATAATTTTAATATAAATTTACTATACACTTAATAAATGTTAATAGAGATTAAAATATATTAATAAATTATTGTTATAAATATATTAATCATTTAATAAAAAATATATAAAAATGTTTTCGTTATAAAAGTATTAATTGTTATTATAATGATATTGGGAAATGGTTTTCTATGTCCAAATAATGTTCTGAAATGAATAATTTATACCTTAATATATAATTTTTCTACTTAAATGTTTCTATATTATTTTAAGTTCATTTTGTTTTTTGATCAATGAAAAATAAAATAATTTCTGAAAAAACTACAATTCCATCAAAAAGTTATGAATTTCAAAAAATGAAAAAAAAATCATTCTATGTAAATTTTAATATTCTGAATTCATAAAGAAATATTATGATATAATTATATTTTAAAATATATATACTTTAATTTTAGAGACAAAATTACTATAAAAATATTTTTTTAAAGATCAACATAGACATTAAGGATTTCAAATATAATTTCATATAAAATTTATAATTAGTATAGTTTTAATATTTTATAAAATATTAATTTATAATATGTTATATATTAATGATATTTTAAATATTTTTATTTTTATTTAATAATTTCCCATGATATTCATTTTAGTGCATGTCATTAAAAATATCAATCCAAATATTATTTTAAAAAATATATATATTCTTAAAACATCAGATAATATATTGTACCCATTTAATAAATAATGTTCTAAAAATTTTATTCGTATATAATTAATGGTAAATATCCGTAGATATTTTACATGACTTATGTTAAATTATAAAAATGATATTTCCATATTTAAATAACACATAAAAATAGTTGGAAAATATCCATCCCCTAACAAGTTAACTAAATGATTCATTTTTTCTTAATACATATATTCATTATATCTTCCTTTTCTAGATATAAATACTTTTCATGTTACTTTATGTCATTCCATGGTATCTTTCTAAAATAATTTTTTACATATAATAAAATGATCTATTTTTCATTCATCATCATAATCAAATGGACATTCATGAGTCTCCAAACATCACTTAATGTATGAGTTTCAAGATATATTTATTCTTAAATTATTAATCATATTTCATTAACAATGATTTTGAATAATAATATGATATATATCCGTAATAATTATCCCATTAGAATTGTGGTTCAGAAAATAACCACATTATCCCTTCTATGAATTGATAAATTGTTTCTTTATTCCTCCAAATGTTACAGTAAAATAATAGTTTGATATTAGAAAAAAAAATATTTAATTTAAAAATATAATAATATAATCATAGATAAACAAATTCCGAATGGTTGAGCATACTATATCTTATAATCCATTATAATCAATATAGGTTATTCATGGTCCGATTAGTATTAGTTTTTTAATTGGGTAAATATCGATTAGATAATATGTTCATATCCATTATAACTTATTGTAATGAATTGAAAATTAAAACAAAAATATTCCATTGTTGAGTCTGGTTGGGTACGTTCTAGGAAAAATAATTCCACATATCAGGAGTTAGAGGACTAGAGAAGATGGCTTGTTCTTTGATTCTCCATGCTGGCTTCTGGTCGATATGGCTATCCCGGAATAAGATCAGATATGAGGGGAATCACTCTTCGTGTATGTTCATTATCATTAAGATGAAAATAATCCTTATTTATCTAGCATATCTCCTCAGTAACTGGAGGGTTGCACCCTCCTTCAGCTAGATGCTTTCCAGTCCCCATGGAGCCCAGCTGAGAGAGTATATCAACAGTGGTATATGGGTTTGCCGGTCTCCCCCATCTTGTGTACATAAACACAATATTTATGGGTCATTTTCAATTGGTGTCTTTTGTTGGTGTGGGGTGTTTTTGGATTCTTGACGGTCGGTCCTTCTGGCCTTCTCCTCCCCGTTAGGCTATGGATCCTCTATCCAGGCCAAAGCTATGGCCATGATCTCGAGGATTACCATTTATCATCAGAAGGTTATTTATCTTATTGTGTTAGAAAAAAATTCAAAAATTATCCATGATCCCCTAAATTTTATATTTTCTCCTTCATGGTATATTTTATACATTATCAGAAAGTGAAAATATATGCTATCTAACAGATCCAAAATCAGACACTCCTAGGGTGAGGGAAACCAAGTGGCAGATCACCTGGATTGTATGGATGTTCTTTGTCCTGAATAGATCTGTTTGCATTATTTTTTCACTTTTAATCCTGAATGGGTCAATTTTATTAATGGGGATTCAAATGGATTTCACTATTTCAGACCTCCTTAGGCTGGTGGTTTCAGATGTTTGTCTATTTTGTTTTTGTGTTCTTTATGAAAAAGTAAAATTGTTGATGATGATGTCCAATTTTTAGTATCAAGAATATGTTTTATTTCCAACTAAATTCAAAACCTCTCTACATTACCAAAAAAACTATAGATGGTATCCTATACATATACTAATACCTCGGGCTTCCTCTAATGTGTTATATACAAATCGTCAAAAGAAACAACATATTTTCAATACTTTAAATGTAATAGTATATAAATATCCTTGAAACATTGATCATTGATATCCTAAAACTCTTGATAAAATATATAGATTATAAATAAACCCCAACTAATATCATGATAACATCTATTTTTTTTTAAAAACATATCATACAAAAAATAGATATTAAGATAATCAATATCAAAAATAAGATGTATAAAACACATGGAACATAATAATATGTTTCATACAAATCCATGATTAGAATTTCATTTACACATTTAAAATACATGGATTTTTTTATTAGAGAAATATATAATTTCAAAGTGTCACAAACTAATATACCTTAATATTCTAAAGAAATAATAAATTATTTTCCACTATTTTATAAGCCAATAAACCATTTATGACTCCTTAATGTCTCCCTTAAATTTTAAATGGAATTAACTCTTATAGGTTTTACATACACAATACTTTCATGCATTACTTAGTGAAATAATAACATAAGTGAATAGATAAAATTCATAAGTAGGGTAAACATAATAAATATTAATAACATAATAGATTTGACGAAATATATGATATGATAATAAGTATTACCATTCGAAGGAAATCATATAATAAATATATTTTATCTTAAGAACATTTATTGAACATTTCTCATAACTTATGATCATGGAATCAGAGTAATATAGGGAACAAATTGACCTTTAATTACAGTCAGAAGTCAAGGATTACTACATATGTCGCGACCCATCCTCGGGAGTCGTGCCATTACTACCACAAGGCTACCTTCCATAGGCCAGGGGCTGGCGACTAGGACCAAAGGTGAACATCTTGACAAAAAGGGGAAGGCATTGCCTTTATAAAGTAAACAAACACCACATAGTAAGCCTGGAGAAGTAAACACTAAGTAAACTGAGTACAAGTAAGTGCGGAAAAGTATGTGGGCCAGATTACCAACCCAAACTGATATTAAAGTACCACTAGAAAGGAAGTACAACAACTGAAAATTAAAGCAGCAACGCTGAGCTATCCACTAGGAATCCCACATGAAAGGTGGGTACAGATATCCTCCTCAGCTCCTCGGGTCTTTCCATCTTCCCCGTGTACGTTATACTCAGTGGTCCACCTCCAAGTACCGACTGGTCGTGATATCAATCTTCGGGAACCGAATCGTCATGAGTTCCACCTCTGGGAACCACCCAGCTCTACAAGCCTCATCCTCAATCAGTGATGTCCGTCATCTGCAACCAACACAACGTAGTGCGGGAGAAGCCCATGCAGATGTGAGTATACGACACTCAGTACGGACCACGAGACCCCCGAAGGTCTCCCAGAATCCACAAATGATAATCCGCAAGGAAAGTTACAATCACGAAGTAACATCCAACACTGCTTAAGTATATGCCCATACATATACCTAAGTCATCAATTCAAGTTCATCTCCAACATCTGTGCCCGTGTTCGATCACGTCCACATAGGATAGTTCAACCCAATCCATATAGGAAGGAAAAACTCAATCCACATAGGAAAACAAGTCAATCATATCGAAGATAATGATTGAAAGTCAAGACTCACCTCACACAGGTATACATCATTTGTAAGGAAAAAGGAGATGATCAGAGGTAGTTACTGGTTCATCTAGCTAGGACCCACGTAGGATACTAGACAAGCTAAGCTGTCGGAACCATGTAGGATACTACAATAGTGGTCAATACTCTCAGACCCACGTAAGATAGAGGTACTATAGTCGTCACCGCCGAACCCACAGAGGATTCCAATACGAAAGTATTTACCGTCGAACCCACAAAGGATTCCAATATGAAATTCTTCACCGTCGAACCCATAGATGATGGGGAACTCCTCCTCTATCGAGTAGAGTGGGCATGCCGCTACAAACAAGTGCTTCTCACTAACCATGGACTGATGTAGTACTCCACCTATCGAGTATTGTGGGCCTGCTACTACAACTAAGTGCTTCACACAATGGGTCTACCGCTACAACCAAGCGCTCTCCCTCATAGCCTACAGAGTTAATCCTTATATTGAGTACCGTGGGTCTGCGGCTACAACCAAGAGCTCCTCCACCGTGGGTCTACCGCTACAACCAAGCGCTCCCCACTAGGCTATCGAAACACTCCGAGTCGATCGATTAGCTGTCATCAAGTCACAGCTAGCTCTAGGGTTTCTGCACACAGTGTGCTTGATCCAGGAGGGTCCGCTCCATGAGCCAAGAGGTCGATACATCAACTGACATGTAGTCCGGAATTAATGTATCCCAATGTTCCGTCTCGATAATGGGAACTCAACGTGATAGACGACGCGTCAATCGGATGTCTGGTCTGAGAGTAATTGGTATTTTCATTCTAGGGGCCCAGTTGGTTTTTAAGACAAAACCAACCCGACAGCACCCCAACTACGTCCAAACCTCAAGAGGAGTAAGCCAAAAGGTCTGTCTCACTATGAAGAATCCAACAAAGTCGACAACACATCAATCGGACATCCGAAGTTAAAGTTATAAGTGTTTCCGCTCCGAGGGCCCGGTTGGTTTTGTGTTTGAACCAGCCCCGCCATACACAAAGTTCTTTAAAACCTTAAGTGTAATATACCAAAACGAACGTCTCGATCCAAGGATCCCAACGCAACTGACGGTGCATCTATTGGAGGTTTTAATCACATGATATGATAAAATAACTGAAAACAGTCAGAAATGGGGGGTCTGGGCCCGGCCCAGCATGGCCCAACCCCCCCTAGGTCGGCCGGAACCAGGTCGACCAAACTCGGGTCCGGGTCCGTCCCGGCTGGGCGCGGCCTGGCCTGGTCCGCACGACCCACCCCGCCCCGGGTGAGGGGGGGGGGGTTCGCTAGCTCGTCCAGCGGCCGAGCAGGTGGGGTCGCGCTCCCCCCCCCCTTGCGCCCCACGGACGCGGAAGGTACCCCGTCCTCCTCCTCCAGATCCCACGTAGCCGCGGGATCCGGTCGCCTGCTGCCGCTACTTCAGCCGCGATGGTTCCTCGTGGCGGTGCGCCGGGCGTCGCCACCTCATGGTGTCCAGCCGGTGCCGACCGCCACCTCTGGCCGCCGTGCCGGCGTGGCGCGCTGGCCGCGTCTTCTGCGGACCACCGGACACGCTCTGGTGGTCCGTTTTGCCCGCCGTCTACGCCTGCGGCTCTACAGGGAGAAGTATATTACTACGAAGGGGTCAAAACGCCTTTCCGGCTCGCTGCATCATCGCCCGTCGATCCACAAATCAATAAACAACTGCGGAGGGTTGTCGGGCCGTGTTTGTTCGGCCCACTCCCTCTGTGTTAGGTGTTATCAATTAGAAATCATATAAACACATGCTTTTAATCATTGATTAGGGTATAATTTATTTCAAATAAATTAAACAAACTCCATGCAATTAATGAAACTCATTCACGAGGGGATAATTCACATATAATCTTTATTCGAAACCCCCTACATTGATGAAGTCGTCGAAAGTGGTTCATCGTGGGAAAAGGACGTTGCGGAAGACATCATCGCTGAAGACGGCATCGCGGATCGAGGCTCCGTAAGCGTCATCACCGTTCACCCGAAGAAGGATTCGGTGTGTCGTCGCTTTCTTTGATGCGGGAAATAGGTTCAAAGATGGTATGACTTTCCTCGTCGAAGCTTCGGCGTTCTCTGCGAGGAAGGCGAAGTTCTTCCAAACCGCGAGAGTTATCTCCTTGATTCCACACAACGAATCCACCCTAATAAAATAAGACCTTCTCTTATTTTATTAACACACATACGTGTCAACATTAATTTGAAATTCAAAATGAATTCACCAACTTAATTAACTCACTTTTCCCAATTAATTAAGTGTTTTATTGGCATGTATTTAATGTGGAAGAAAAACTGCTTGAGTTGACTTGACATTAAAACGGGGGAGCGGGTGAGTTACGAAATTAAAAGTGATATGGTGGTTGATGGGGAGTTAGAGAATTGAATGGTGGGGACTCTTGTGGGCCCCACCCCAACACCCTCACATGTATGTTATCCACAAAGTAGAGATAAATTAATTTGTGACATAACATAATATCACTTAAACTTCTTAGTAATGAAATAAAAATAAAACAATAATATTTTTATTCCTCACTTTTATTAACATCACCACCCGAGCAAACGCACCTTCGGAAAAGTTGTTCCTAAGAAATTACAGGCGCTGCGGTTTCATCGGTGACCTCTGATTTCGATTCTGAGCACTGGTTCAAAAGTTATGAAAACCCTCTTGTTCGTTCACTGAACGTACCCGAGCTAAACTTCAGAAATTGATTCTAGGAACACCGAGCCTCGGAATCAGGTGCCGTAAAAAACTGTGCACCCGTAAAATCCCAAATAAAATTAAAAAAGAATTCCCTTGAAATTTCCTGGTCATTACACTACTCCCACCTCAGGGCATTATGTCCCCGTAAAACTACAACACAAACTATGAGAACAAATGAGGGTACTAACCACGCATCAGAGCCTCCCTCTCCAATGTGCTCTCCTGGAGGTTCATGTGCAACCATCTGATGTGAACTAGAGGAATCGACCACCCACGTAAGACCCACTTATATCGATCCCCGATCTCCACTGGGAAATCTGAAATAGTTTCCCCAATGTCAAAGTCCCGCTCCCCATGGTCAATGATATGGGTCGGGTCAACCACGTATCTTCTCAGTTGAGATACTTGGAAGTCGTCGTGCACCTGGTGAAACTGAGGTGGATGGTTCAAGCGGTAAACCACCTCGCCTACCCTATTGAGGACCTGAGGGGTCCAATGAAATGTGGAGATAACTTGTTTCGGTGACCAAACTCCGTAATCCATGTCAAGGTGAGACTCGCAAGAAGACGTGGTCGCCATCCTCGAACTCTAGTGGTCCCCACCTCCTGTCAGCATAAGAATTTTTTTGGCTCTGAGCTGTCCTCATCCACTCCATAATGACATGGACCTTTTCTAGTCCTACATGAGCTGCTAAGATTTCTTCTTTGCCGATAAGTGAAATCTGGTCTCATCCCATGGATGAACCATGTTTTTTGCCTAATACAGTCAATCCCGACATGGATGATTCTAATCCATTCCATTCGTAAGACCTCAACGAAACTACCAAGAGATTTAATCGTTACTCTCACCTCCAATGGTTGAGTCACACTATCATCATCAGTGTGTGGTCACTGGATCTCCTCCAGTAGGTATCTCAAAAGTGAGGCTCAAGTCAACTATTTTTAAACCGGAACCTCTTAGTAACAACATAAAAAGAGGACATAAAAGTAAAATCCACAACAAAGGTGTCTTTTATTACTACAGATCAAAGTAAAAAGACACATACAACCAAAACATCAACAAAATTAAAGCTAGAAGAACCGACAACAAATTCCTCCATGTCATGAGCTAGTCTAGCTCCTGTCCATCAGCTCCCAGACCTCCATGGTCGTAAACCTCAGCTGCCTGAAGCTGAGCTCTCCCCTATCCACCCATTCCCTGCGGTCGGGGTGGTCTTCCTGGTGGTGGTGGTGGCAACAACTCAAAGCGTCGTCCACCTCCAACTGCATTTCCAGCTCCCCTACCTCGGTCTCCCACTCCATGTGACCAACCCCTCCGCAAGAGAAACACTGCTTGATCCTGGAAAGTCATTCTCCACCCCGGGTGCCTCGCACACATGATCTTGTGTCATGCGGTCGATCACCTATAGGTCTGGTCCTCTTGGACCTCTGCGTCATCTGTCTATTGCCCGCTGTAGAAGACCAAGCCACATGCCGGCTAGTGGTGGGTCCTACTGCTGGAGACTGCTCAGCAAGGAAACTCTCCACTAAGAGGGCTCACTCCAACACCCCCACACGTGTCAGAATGTTGAGGGAGATCATCGAAGCCCTGATCTCATGACTCAGTCCCTGCTCGAAGTTCTGGGCCAAGAAGAATGGGTCATGTACCATGTCCGTAGAATAGCGTGAGAGATCTGTAAATCTCGTCGAGTACTGGGATACCATCAGACTGCCATGCCGCAGCTGTAGTAGCTCATGAATGCGCACCACACGTAGGGTGGCTGGGATGAACTCTGAGTGGAAGAGGCCCTCATAGTCCGTCCAGAGGAGAGATGCCTCGTCCTGCACCTAGAGCATCAAGCTCCAACATCTACCTGCTGCTGCATGCATTAGCCTCGCTGCAAGGATCACCATGAGGTCAGTTGGTGTCCCCAATAACTTAAAACTCGTAAAACTGCCTCCATCCAATCCTCGGCTTCCTGAGGGTCCGTCTCCCCGCGGAACCTGGGTGGTCTTTGATGCTGGAACTCGTGAAGTGCTCTAAGGCGACATGCACTCTCATTGGATTGGGCTGGTGGCATCGGTGGCTCAGCGGGTAGAGGTACCGCCGGTGCCTCCGCTGAAAAAGGGCCCTACACTCAGTCCTCATCGCTTGGTGGGCTATCGTGTTGCACAAAGCTCTGATCCCTAGCTAGTTGCCATTGTGGGGCCATCCTGAAAAGTAGCAGGTGTTCCATAGTCAAAATAGTATACCTTGCGAGATGACACAAATTAATCACAATGAAAACTTTTGAAACACACATGCAATCCGTGTTTTCATGCACTGAGTCGGAAATCAGAAGTCAGGGTCCTAGTGTATGGATAGTTCGGCCGCCGCATCACCATTGGACTCCCTGGACTGATAACCACACTCAATACCCTTAACACTATTTCTTCACATAAAAGATTCATCATAGTCATGAGTTCTGCGGTAGAACAGAAGTCCTCTGATACCAATTTGTCACGACCCGTCCTCGGGGCCCGTGCTGTGACTACCCCAAGCCCACCTCCCATAGGCCAGGGTCTGGCGACTAGAACAAATAGCGTAAATCCTGACAAAAAGGGGAATGAATTGCCTTTATAATGTAAACAAACACCACATATTAAGCCATCAAAAGTAAACACTTAGTAAACTGAGTACAAGTAAGTGCGGAAAAGTAAGTGGGCCAGAATACAAACCCAAACTGAAAGTAAAGTACAACTGGAAAGGAAGTACAACAACTGAAAAGTAAAGCCGCAACGCCGAGCTGTCCACTGGAAATCCCAACTAAAGGGTGGGTACAGATAGCCTCCTCAGCTCCTCGGGTCCTGCCGTCCGCCCCATGTATGTTCTGCTCAGTGGTCCACCTCCAGGTACTGACTCGTCGTGATATCCACCTCCGGGCACCATCTCGTTGTGAGTTCCACCTCCGGGAACCGCCCAGATCTACAAGCCTCATCCTCGATCAGTGATGTCCATCGTCTGCAACCAATACAACGTAGTGCGGGCGAAGCCCGTGCAAGGGTGAGTATACGATACTCAGTAGGGACCCCGAGACCGCTGAATGTCTCCCAGAATCCACAACGGGTAATCCACAAGGAAAGATACAATCACGAAGTAACATCCAACACTCCTTAGTTATATGCCCATACATATACCTAAGTCATCAATTCCAGTTCGGCTCCAACATTTGTGCCCATGTTCGATGACGTCCACACAGGATAGTACAACCCAATCCACACAGGAAATCACAACTCAATCCACAAAGGAAAACAAGTCAATCATATTGAAGATAATGATTGAAAGTCAAGACTCAGCTCAAACAGGTATACATCATTTGTAATGCAAAATGTGATGATCAGATGTAGTTACTGATTCATCTAGCTGGGACCCACGTAGGATACTAGACCAGCTAAGCTGTCAGACCCACGTAGGATACTACATCAGTGGTCAATACTATCGGACCCATGTAGCATACAAGTACTGTAGTCGTCACCGCCGAACCACAAACGATTCTAGTAAGAACGTATTTACCATCAAACCCATGAAGGAATCCAATACGAATGTCTTCACCGTCGTACCCATAGCTACTGGGGAACTACTCCTCTCTCGAGTACAGTGGGCCTGCTGCTAAAACCAAGCACTTCCCAATAACCTTAGACTACTGTAGTACTACACCAGTCAAGTACTATGGGCATGCTTCTACAACCAAACACTTCCCACCAAGGGTCTACCACTACAACCAAGCGCTCCCCCTTCAAGTATTGTGGGCCTACTGCACCAACCAAGCGCTTCCCACCATAAGTCTGCCACTATAACCAAGCGCTCCCCCTCATAGACTACTTAGGTACTTCTTCTATTGAGTACAGTGGGTCTACCGCTACAACCGAGCGCTCCTCCGTTGTGGGTCTACCGCTACAACCAAGAGCTCTCCAATGGCCTATCGAAACACTCCGAGTCGATCGATCAGCAGTCATCAAGTCTAATCCAGCTCTAGGGTTTCCGCACACAACATTCTCGTTCCAGGAGGGTCCGCTCAACGAGCCAAGAGGTTCATACATAAACTGAAACGTAGTCCGGAGTTTATGTATCCAAAAGTTCCGTCTCGATAAAGGGAACTCAATGTGACCAATGGCGCGTCAATCAGATGTCCGGTCTGAGATTTATTGGCCTTTTCGTTCCAGGGGCCTAATTGGTTTTTGAGACAAAACCAATCCGACCGCACACCAACTGTGTCCAAACCTCAAGCAGAGTAAGGAAAAAGGACTGTCTCAGTGAGAGGAATCCATCAAAGTCAACGACATGTCGATCGGACATTCGGAGCTCAAGTTATAAGCTTTTCCGCTCTGAGGGCCCGGTTGGTTTTGTGCTCGCACCAACCCGGCAATACCCAATGTTCTCCGAAACCTTGAGTGTAATATATCGAAACTAATTTCTTGATCCGAGGATCCCAACACAACTGACGGTGCATCGATTGGAGGTCATATTCCCATGATATGGGCAAATGACTGAAAACCATCAGAAATGGGAGGTCTGGGCCTGGCCCGACCCAGCCCAACACCCCCTGGGTCAGCCAGAACCGGGTCGACCAACCCGGGTCCGGGTCCGGCCCGACTGGGCATGGCCCGTCCTGGTCATCGTGACCCGCCCAGGCCCTGCTGAGGAGGGGGGTGTGCTATCTCGACCAACGGCCGAGCAGGGGGGTCGTGCTTCCCCCCCCCTGTGCCCCAGAGACACAGCTGGTGTCGCGTCCTCCTCCTCCGGATCCCGTGCGGCCATGGGATCCAGTCGCATGACACCGCAGCTTCAGCCACGACAGTTCCTCCTTGGGGTGCGCTAAGCACCGCCGCCTCCTGGCATCCGGCTGTTGTCAGCCGCCATGCCGGCGTGGCGTGCCGGCCGCGTCTTCCGCGGACCACCGAACGCACTCTAGTGGTCCGTTTTGCCTGCCGTCTACACCTGCAGCTCTCCCGGGACTAGTAGATTACTGCAAAGGGTTCAAAATGACATTATGTCCCACTTATTCATCGCATGTTGATCCACACATCAATAAACAAACTATGGAGGGTTGTCGTGTCGTGTTTGTTCGGACCACACCCTCCGCGTTAGGTGTTATCAATTGGAAATCGTATAAAAAATGCTTTTAATCACTAACGAGGGTATACTTTACTTAAAATAAATTATACAAAATTCCCTGAAATTAAAAATACTAATTAATGAGGGGATAATTCACATATACACTTTATTCAAAAACCCTCTACCTTGATGAAGTCGTCGAAAGAGGTTCGTCGTGGGAAAAGGACGTCGCGGAAGACGGCATCGTGGAAGACGACGTCGCGGAAGCCGGCATCGCGGATCGAGGCTCTGTAAGCATCATCGACATTCACCCGAAGAAGGATGCAGCGCGTCGTAACTTTCATCGATGCGGGAAGAATGGGCAAAGATGGTACGTCGTTCTTCGTCGAAGCTTCGACGTTCTTTGTGAGGAAGACAAAGTTCATCAAGATCACGAGAGTTCTCTCCTTGATTCCGTACAATGAATCCACCCTAATAAAATAAGACCTTGTCTTATTTTATTCACACATATATGTGTCAAATTTAATTTGAAATTCAAAATGAATTCACCAAATTAATTAACACGCTTTTCCCAATTAATTAGGCGTTTTATTGGCATTTATGTAATGTGGATGAAAAACTGCTCGAGTTGACTTGACATTAAAATAGGGGAGTGGGTGAGTTAAGAAATTAAAAGTGATAGGGTGATTAATGGGGAGTTAGATAATTGAATGGTGGGGGCTCATGTGGGCCCCACCCCAACTCCCTCACATGGATGTTATCCACAAAGTAGAGAGAAATTAGGTTGTGACATAATTTAATTTCACTGAAACCGCATAGTACAGAAATAAAAATAATACAATTATATTTTTATTCCTCAATTTTTTTAACATCACCACCGGAGAAAACACACCTTCAGAAATGGTGTTCCTAAGAAATTACTGGCGCTGCGGTTTCATCGGTGCCCTCAAATTTCGATTCCGAGCGCCAGATCAAAAGTTAGGCAAACCCGCTCGTTCATTCACTGAACATACCCAAGATAAACTTCAAAAATTGATTCCGGGCACACCTGGCTTCGGAATCAATGTGGCATCAGAAATTGCACACTCGTAAAATCCAAAAGAAAATAAAAAAAATTCCCTTGAAATTTACGGTTCTTTTCATCATAAATAACATACATAGTTTGAAACCCTCACTACCCACACATTGTATTTGACTACGACCATAAAACATGATATCTATTATTATTGAGTCATTAACCAATGATTGGATGTGTATTGAAATCCATGCCCACCTATCACATAATTAAAATCATACAAATTTATTCCACATAGTTTCAATAAAAAAATTGTAATGTCAAAATGAAATAAAGATATTTATATATTTTTCAGGTTGTTCCAAAAGGATGAACTCGTGAATTCTTCAACAAAAAAGTCAAGAAAATAAAATTGTGAATAAATGAGTGTTATATGACATTAAGGATCATTATAAATAAATACAGCTCTACAAAGATGACTTCACATATGGACCATACAACATAATTGATATCTATATTTAGATAAGATGATAATCTTCAAAAAACATTGATGTATTGGTAATATAGTTTAAATATCGTATAATATGAAATGTAACAGAAGTCCTTCATAGAAGAAACTGATTATTTTTCGTTCATGACTACATTATAATAATAATTTTGCATGAAAAAATGTTTCGTAGATAAAAAAATAATTGTAAAAGATATTTTCATAAGATTTCATGATAAAGAAGAACGAAACAATCATAATAAAAAATTTATTGATAAAGCATATAAAATAGATAAATAACACTCTGAGATGGAGAATGAATATATATTTAATAACATAAACTTATACCATATATTAAAAAAATAAATGGGTTGTTTAATTTCTCAATGAGAATACTAATTCCAATTTTTTGTAACATATTCAAACATAAATGTGTAACATACAATACATTATTATTAAAAATTAATCCAATTTTTTTTAATAGATTGTCATAAAAAAAATTCATGCAATTCATGATAGTTAAATATTCTATTTCATAAACTATTTTTCAAGATGTTTTAGAGCATGGCAGGATTATGTTGAGATACTGAGAGTGGGGGATTTAGTTTACCAAAAAATAAAAAGGTCTAAGTTCCATTTCATTTATTCCTTCATAAAATCAATCCCATTCCATGTTAAGAGAAAATGATCTCTTATGAACTCAAAACAATTACATGTAATAATTATAAAAATTGAAATAGCATCACAAAATTTTTTTTATAGTGTTTGGTACATAGAAATATTCCTTAACATGATCATAATTTATTTTTCTCAAATAATTTTATATCACTATAAAAACTTATGATTAAATAATACTTTTTTGGCGCACAATGTTTATATAGGATTTAATCAATTTTCATGAGTGTATGGTGTTATTTATACTTGTACAACCCATCTATAATCGAATTGTTAATTCTCAAAACACTACTTCTTTAAGAGATATACATTCATCATATGAAATCTTTTTGTGTTATCCTTGTGTACTTCTTCAATAACCTCAAAATTATTGGTCTTGAGAAATCTATTTTAATTCTCATGTTATTATTATTAACATCATTAATTACTTTTCAATGGGTCTTTCCCCCTATAATACAAAGAGTGTATTGGGATCTCCAAAAAAACTCAATGTAGTGAATGTCTCAAAACATACAAGGACATATTTATACACAAAAATGTAGTGCATGTGGATCCTAATTTTTACATGATTTAAATACTCCATTTAAATCATCATATAAAATTGTTTGAAATAAAAAATTTAATCACATTATTCTTATGAGAAATCCTAAATAATGTTGTTATTTTTTTCACTCATCTAAATATATATTATTCAATAGGGATTTATGTATTAATCAAATTAATTTAAAATACCCTACGTTGTCTAATTTCATCATGTAGTAAATCTTCTAGAGGGGTTTGAGTATTAACTATTCAACACACTGGTTTATTTTCACCCACAATTCCATGCATGAAATGTATATCAAAAACAAGAAGTGTGGGGTATTATATTATTCATCTGAAGCGGCTTACTAATATTCCAAATATGAAATGACATGAAATGAAATATTGATTTGAAAAAAATGAATGATTGGGATATTTATAACTTCACATGGTTGAGTGAAAACCCAAGGATGCTTCATTTCAAACACACAAAAAATTAAATATTCAATGAATTTGGATCTCATTTTATTATAAAGTTGTATTCATAAAAATTATAAATAATTATCATGATTACCTATTTGATATTCTTTATCATACGACATAAGAGAATAATATAATCTCATCCTATAAATGTATGATGTCTCAGACTAATCCATTTATTCATGTGGATTCTTCCCTGTTTGAGTTCTCAGGAAATAACTCCCATCAAATAAATTAGCAATCTAGAATATTTCTTACAATAGTTTCACAGAAACATCCCTTTTCACTACCACATATTTGGGAAATGTATGGTCCATTTTTAACATCACTAAGAAGAAAGAGTTGATAAATCCCACACCTTTATCAACACTATCTAAAGGTGCTGATAAAGGTCACTTTTATCGGTGATAAAACAAATTCTGATAAAGAGGTACCATTTATCATCCTTTTTAACACTCATAAAGTGTATATTTATCAATGCTAATTTTAGCCCTGATTATGGATTTTAATAAAATTGGTATTAATTTATATAAAATTACCATATTTTTATTCAATAATAAAGTTAATTTATACACATTAATTAATTAATGAATGTTTATAATTAATATAAATATGATATATTTATAATATATATTTTATAATAATTAAAATATATATATAATTTTTTAAATATAGTATTTATAGGTTTATAAATTAATAGATATATTTTTTAATATTTATTAAATAATAATTATTTTTTAAAATGAAAAATATATTTATTATAGATATAATTATATATATATACATATAAAATACATTTATTGTTAATTATAATTATATATATATAATAAATAAATGGGTCTTTAATGAATATATATATATACATATCATGATATATAATTATGATATTGATTGTCGTTATTTATTTTAATATACTAATGCTTTGATATAATTGATTTTATATGACCAGAATGTTTACATAGGGACGAGGATTTGCCTTACGATATAAATGATAACATTATATTATGATTGTGCACACAAGTATATGTTACGTATTCATCATTATGAAATTACATTATTTATAAATTTTTCGCACCCCAATTATTCATTCTTGTTATACCCATGAAGTTATGATGTACTCATAAATACTTAATAAAACAACAATAAAAATTTAAACAAAATATTTATTTATTAAATTAATATTTTGAATTTTTTAACAATATATAAAAATACATTTTATATTTATATGTTAATTATATTTAATATATATAAATATCAACAATTATATAAATTTTTATAAATAAATTTAGAATAAATTTATAAATATATATATTTATATAATAATATATATATAAATTTATAATTTTATATGAATATTTATATTTATTTACTTATTTATATGTATAATAATATATCTATATTTATATATTTATTAAATAAAAATAAATAAATTTATAATAATAATAATTTGCTAAATATATTTACAAAAATATACAAATATATATATATATACAAATATTTATATATATACAAATATTTATATATATACAAATATTTATAATTACACCTATAAATAAATATAAATTTGTTTATACTTATATGTATAAATTAATATTTATTTATTTATACTTATACCTATAACAAAAAATATATTAATTTAAATAATTATAACATTATAATAAGTATACATTTAATTTATTTATATTTATTTCATATGTATTTAAATACATATATATTTAATTATGTATATATATGACTATAAATAAACACATATATACTTACAATTATAATTATATATATAATAAATACTACTATTACAGTTTTATAAATATAAATAATTTATTAATATTATGTCTTTATCATTTCTAAAATAATTATGACAAAGAAAACGGTTTTTACCTCAATATTTTTAGCACTGATAAAGGCATGCATTATCACTGAATTTTTAGCATCAATAAAGGTGTAAATTTATCAGAACTAAAAGTGTGCTGATCATGGTCTGTTTTATCATTTATTTATACATTATCATGTAAAAAACATCAATTTCCAACTCATTTCCCAAAAACACTGATAAAAAGATATGAAATTTTTATAAATAGAACCCTTGCAGTTCCACTTATCACTCGATCCTCAAGCATTCATTGATGTTGAGCTCTACTGCCTCTTCCACAAACTCTATTGTTCCCTCCACCTATCACACCTCCACAACTGCCTATGCTACCTCAAATTCCACCTCCACCCCACCCCTGCCTATCCTAACCCCACATCAGTTGCCCCGCCTCCTCCTACACCATACTAGGTGCCCCCACTCTTGTCGCCGCCTATGCTACCCCTTCCTCTTAAGCCCCCTTCTCTATGGCCCCCACCTCTGTTATCCCAATATCCATATATGTTGTCTCTACTAATACTACTTCCTCTATCGCCACCACTACTTTTTCATCCTCCATTATCCCCAACTCTACCTCTTTAGTACAAGATGTCCCACCTCCCTCACCCTCGTCACCACCTCTACTACCATGCACTGATACCTCAACATCCCCCACCATCGTAGATGCTGTATTGTATTTTCCAGATGGGATAAATTTTTTTTTCATATAAAAATAATATGGGAATACTGATTTATATTTTTCATGGATGTACTAATATTGGGAGAGATGTAATCCATTGTTTCATAGAAAATAGATGTATTTGATTATGATTTTTTGTTTACACTAGAATAAGGATTTATTCACCTTTTCATAGACATATAATTGCCTTATACATTGTCAGTGGTAAAATAAATAATTATCGATATTATTTTTTGTAGTGTTGAATTTTTTACTACAAGAAGATTCTATGATTTCATTTGATTCGACACATTACAATTTGACATCCAAATGTGTAAGATGGTGAATGAAATCTAGATATTTGGAGGGTATTTGATTATGAAATAATAGGGAATATTATATATATATATCTCTAATGGTTCTCCATTTTTATGTATATAAGAATTTTGAAAAAAATAAAATTGGAAGAAATTATTTTTATATTGTGTTATATATGGTACTTTATGAAAATCATTGATAATGTTTGATATTTTGGAATGATGATGATAAATAATTAATTATGAGTGATTTTATTAGATACCTTATAATTTATGTAAATATATCTGTTCATTGAACATTTATTCATGTCCATGAAAATGATTCTGAAAGGACACTATATTTATTTTCATGTACTTTATTTTTAAAGAGTTTGAGTGGATTTATAATTTTTTGGATATTTATGATATGCATAATTGTTATATCCATATAATGGTGGATTTAAAAACCCTATATTACTCACAATAATTTGTTATTACTAACGTATTTAGCTCATCCTTGATAATATCATCGAGATAAATTACCATCCTATGAACATGAACAATTATATTCTACTTGTGTATAATTCAAATATATGCATTTGTTCCCTTTCATAAAAATTTATGTTGACAAATTCTTGTTCTTATATGGATTTTTATCTATTCCATGATTTCTTATCATTGGACCAACCATAAATTCCACATTTATAATGTTTTCCGCAATAATTTTATCATTATTAGTGAATTTTATACCAATTTATGTATGATTTTCTATAACATCATATTTTATTACATAAAATATTATTATTTTGGTAAAAAGATATTTTAGAATTGAAAATTTGATTTTATTGATTTTTTTTATTTGAAAACAATATTATTTTGAGGAATTAAATGTATTTTAATGGTTTTAAAAAGATTTAAATATGGTTTCTAATATATTTAAATTTTTATATGGAGTTTTTTGTTTTGAAATTAATTTTGGATTTGAAAAAATTCATTAATTTATTTAAAACATGTGTGATGGTTTCCTGGTAAGAAATAATTTATTTAATTTTAAATTATTGAGATGTAATTGATTTAATTATTAAAAATTATATATTTTTCTAGTAATTTGTTGAAAAGATTTTACATGAAGAGTGTGATTTCATCTTTCATAATTCTAATTTTTTTTAATGTGTGCATTCATTTGAATAATGGTTTCAACCCTCCTCATATAGGGGTGTTAATGGTTTGAAATCATATTTAATTCCTATTTCATTATAACAATGGGTGTTTAACATTTTAAAAGAAAAAATTTAATATATAGAGGGTTGACGCTCATTTTAAATGATTAAGACTGTTAGGTCATGACGTTTACATTAATTATTTAAAAAATTTAATTGTTGATTTTTTAATGATTGCTTCATAATAATAGTTTTTTATAAAAATGGGTCGTTATTTGAAAGAGTAATTTTTCTAAATGGTTGGTTTTTTTAATGGGATTTCAAGTGTTATTTTATAAATAGTTTTCAAAGGATATCTCAAATGACGTCTTCATATAAATTATAACGTTTATGTTTTTATATAATTTGGAAAAACATTATATTATATAGTTAATTAAACTATATTGATAATAAAACCAATTATAAGTGCATGTTTCTAGCTTCATCTAACCAATATGATATCCATAATGAAATCACTCTCACAAAATAAGATTTAATTTTTTACCGCAATGAATCTATTAAACCTACTTTTCATCCAAAATAACATTCATGGTGTAAATTAGGTAATTCATCTAAAATTATATCTAATCTATTGATTTGTGTTAGCTTAATAGGGGATAAGTCTTAGGAAACCCAATAAAATAAAAACTATAAATAAAATGTTGACTTCCAAATATTTTAAAGGCACACATTTTTAAATTTTTTTATATTAATATTATATAATCAAATAGGATTGATATGAATGATTGATGGATGGATACCAATCGTATGAAAAAATAGTATGATGATAGTGTCTAAGTGTTCATCATGTTGGAAAACAATCATGCATACGACCCTTTTAAATCTTTTTTCCAAGCTTACGATATTGTTATTCAAGACTAATTAGTCTCGAGGAGAATGATGAACACTTTATCATTCACAAAATTTACCAATGTTATAACTGATTGAATAAACATGGGAGAAATATAATATAGCTTGTGACTAGTATCGAGCGCCTTTTTATGTATCATCATATATGATTAAACGTCTAAAAATAGAAGGAGACCATATCAATGATGTGATTATAAATATGAATGATAATGAAGATAGTATTGTGGAACCGAAATAGATTATTTAAGATAAATATCATTATTTAAAAAAAAATTATGTTAAAGAGATTTTTAAAGAATTCATTGAATGTTGGTTCTTGTAAATTTATGGCATTGCCTTCCGTGAGGAAGTTGAATGATTTGAAAAGGTAATGGGTGGGGTGATACAAGTTTTATAGAACTACACATTCCCTTGAATGATATGCTCCCAAAATATATAGAGCTCTATATCCAAACATATGATGCTAAAATAATTTTAAACTCTTTGGGAATGATCTATGAAAGAATACATGGCTATCAAAATGAATATATTATGTTTCTCAAGGAAAATAAATAACATAATGATTCCTCAAAGCAATGTGCTTCGCTATACATATATGATGAATCAGTTCCTATGAAATTTTTATGGTACTCTCCAATAATTCAATTTTTATGCACCTATATAGAAATTTGGAGACTTCATGTCACTTAATGTGGCTCAAAAATACATGAAATATAAATGGGAAAATCAATCACGTGGTAGACTATCGTCAATGGAATAAAATTGGTCATGATTATCCTAAAAATTGAAATGATCTGAGAACAATTTTCTTTGTTTTATCTACTGACGAAGTGTATCCATTTGTTTTTTAAATTACCACTATAATAGGCCATAATTTTAATAAATAAATATTAATTAAAAATTTAACAATTTTTATTGAAGAACATATAAAAGAAACACAATGACTGTATAGGTTTAGTGTCTTTATAAACTAGGAAACATTATTAACAAGTTCATAAAACATCTACATTATCTCTTGCTTATTTATTCATTACTAGAATTCTTTTTTAAATATCCCATATAATACACTTATTCATTACCTAGGGAAAAACATATTATTGCGTGATCTCAAACGATTATTAACTGTAAACATGTGACATATCAATCATATAATAATAATTGGCTATAAAAACATAACTTTTGGAAAATCTTATCCGATATATAGATGATCATGACATAATTTAGTTGTATAAATCATAAAAGTTAAATACAATTCATGAATTAATAATATTATACATGAAATTATGTGTAATACTCACATAATAATATAAAATAATTTTATACTATTCAATCCTCATTTCCAGAACCCTCATAGTAGACAAAGTGCATTACTAAACCGAGTTCACTCCTCATTCCAGCAATGCATTACTGAACTGAGAACCTTTATACATCCATCATGTGTATCTCATGAGATTTAAATATTTACCCATTTGTTTGGAGGCAAATATAGGTCCCACACATCTTTTAATTAAATCATTGACGTATGTTCAATAAAAACCTAAATCACTCATCATAGGATAACCAAATATAAAATGGATTCATAAAAATCATTTCATCATAATGCATATAAAACAAATGGATTAATTAAATATAATTAAATAATAAACACAATCAAATCCCAATAATAATTATCATAGAAACATAACCCTACTTATAGAATTCCATCTTAGATGGAAAATTATATTGATAAATCATTTAAAATTAATTGTTTATGAAAATAACCATTCTTCTTCAAAAACATTTTCTTTTCTTAAAATTCCACACAGTTTTAAAATATTATTATTTAATTTAATAAATGATATTTTTATGAAAGGGTAATGTAAATTAGGAGTTATGTTCATGTCGTATAAGTTAAAAACAACATTCTCCTTGTACTTTTTCTAGAAAAGTAATTAAAAATACCTTGTACGAAAAAATCAAAATAATTCTTTTCATACCAATTAATAAAAATTTACACATGATTGAAATTGACATTAAACAATTTTATATGGATATAAATAATATTTTTATAAACATATTTAGGAACCATGGATGTGGATGATAAATATACATGAGTAAATACTTATGAATAATCAATCATGGATAATAATGTGATTGAAAAATTATCCCTTACCATAGGTCCAACTTCTTTTATATGTATCTGAGCATCTTGTATAATGATTAAAATAATTTAATTGAATTATTAGAAAAAGAAATCCATTTTTATGATATCATATATGATCATCTTCCCAACATTTTGTTAGTAACATTTCATTGATTCTCATTATTCGGGTGTTAACTGCTTCTGTTTCATATGAATGTTTTATTTAAGGAGTTATGAATATATTTTTTTGGTCATATATGTATGATTTAAATAATTCACGTAGTATAATATATAACCTATTAATTCATTAAATTCATTTATTTAATCAATCGTTAATGAAGATCATGTATAATGAATCGCACTAAATCGTGGAGATGAATGGTCATAAATAAGATCGAGAAAAGATGTCATTCCTACAATTTTTTAATGATATTTACATGTGTGGTGTATTATATTTCAGAATTCACAACATTTTATAATAAAAATATATATTCATTAATTCAATCATTATACACATCCAAGTAAGGTGGTGGTTAAAGCAGATTAAACCATAATGTGGAGATGGTATGTTGTACGTACGTGGGTGTGGTGATTCATTTTTCATAAGAAGGGAAAAAATGTAATATGGTTGTTTAAAAATAATAATAGAGACTTATATTATAATTTATACTATTTTTATTTCTTTATAATGAAACAAATCTTAATGATTAATTGTGATAAGGATTTTTTTGAAACAATTACTAGAGGATATTACCTCTTCTTCGACACGCTTCATCTAAATATCATCATAGAGCACAAGAGTTGGCCTTTAACGATATAGAGAAAATATATAATTTAAATAGATATGTTGTGATGGAAATGGGTATGGTATGGATGAGAATTATGGATCAATGTGAAGTGATGATGTGATGTTGGTGGTTTCCTTTTATAATTGGGGTTAGGTGCACTTTTCAAACCCTCAAAAATATTAATTAATAATAAACAAATTAATCTTGAGACTTTCCCAATTCATAAGATTATACAATATAGGGTTGTAATATAATCAACCAATAAAATTTGGACAAGTTTTTAATCCATATAAACATTATTTTATTAATTAGAACTTATATATTCTATTTCATTTTCAAATATGGTGACAAATATTTCGATATTATAAGGGCGAGATATTTTCTTATATGATGTCAAATATATCATAAATGAGTTACATAGAACATTTAATAAAATATAAGAATAATTAGATATTTTAGAAAAAAAAATTTATAAATAATTTAATGAAACATTATTTTGATAAACAATACATATTGTTAATTTTCAGACTATCCAACTAATTGAATTTTAACAAATTTAAAATAACAAGTAAACGTCAAACTGACTATTTTATATTATTCTTATGAGGTCAATGGAATCTAAAAATTCATTGTAAAATTTAATAATAATAAATGTAATTTATTTAAAAAAATTTATAACATTTATTTGAAATCATCATTAATAATATGATTGATATATCAATGTTGTGTAATAATTTTATATATTAATATGTTGAATAAAAAATAAAAATATACTATGTTGGGGATAAATTTAAATTATTGTAGAAGAATACATTTACATTAATTTACATTCTAGAAAATTCATTATTAAAAATGCTACACTTATTAAATTATTAATTTGAAAACATTTACATGATATTAAATAATATAATATAAGAGTCACAATTTTTATATAATGCTTATAATTTTCCCTAAATATATTTATGGATTCCTATGGATGAGATATACCTGAACAATAAGATTTTTTATTCTTTCTGTTCTTTTTTATCTCATTAATATTATAATTAAAAAAATTATTTATTTAACATCAATTATTTTATTTTCAAATCATAAAAGTATAATTATTTAAGGAAAATATTTATTTCAAAAAAGTTACAAATAAATTACCAATAAAAATTACGACATTTTAAATTTAAAATGTGTATTTAAAAAATAATTTATATATTAAATATAATTTAATCAGTAATTTTTGAGTGAGATATATATCACATTTTGATAAATAAAATATAATAAATGTTCTAATCTCATCCATGTGGACACAAATGGTTTGAATTTTTAGCCAATGATGATTTAGGTCTAAATATAGCCATCTAATGTTATTAATTCATGGGTTAGGGTAACTTGATAATATTATTTTTATGCTTAGTTACACGATTTACCCTTTTATCGAAATAATAAAAATTACTGAAGTAACTATTAATAACACCCAAAAATATAATAAAAAAGTATTTATATAATTTGGACATATGAATTATAAATATGAAATCCTTTATTTCAAATTCAAAACAAATAAGTTTTAGTAATTATTTTAAAATTAATCTCGTTGTCAAAATGAGAAAATCAGTTTTAATGTTTATAACATTGAAAAATATTGAAATGTTTTTTTATCTGAATTAAAAATAAAATTATTTCAATTAACTTATACTATATTAAATGTTAAAAATTTATTTTATTTATAATTTAAATCAATTCATTATTATAATATCTCCATATAAAATATTTCGATGAAAAATTTATTTTTCAATTAAAAATTATTGTATTTTTACTATTCAATAATACATGAATGTTAAGTGAAAATATAAAAAATGCATCCAAAGAAAATTTTATATCCACAATCAAATTTTTTTTTTAATATAAAAATTCATAATGTGACAAAATGTTAATTTAAAATCTTATTTTCCATTAAAACGTTGTAAATTTTGTCTTTTTTTAAATGAAATGTTTTGTTTATATATAAAATAGAGTCAATAAAAATCTCATGACTATAATATACATTAAATTAATATAAAAAACAATTATTACGTATGTAACATCTATATATCATTAAGTTATTTTAACAATAGTAATTAACTCTAGTTATTAAAATAAAAATAAAAAAATATATTTGATTAATAGATTACATAAATAATTGGTTGCAAATAAATTGACCATATTTTTTCATAACATTGTTATATTTATTCCTTCTGACCTAACATCTTGGTTATAATAGACAATTTATAATGAGGGTGCCTCATGGTTTTTTAAACTCCCACTTGATTTCAATGCATGAAATTGAAAATTGAAAATTATTTAATGAAAATATTAAAAAAAACCTTTGGGTGTTATATTCTACACTGCATAAACTGAATTTCTCCCTCGAAATAAACAATTTGGGAAAAAATTGATGAGGATACCTCTAGATCATCATATCTTCAGGTCCCACATCACATAATACAATTGGTGGTTCTGCCATGGAACATTAACCAAGCATGTAGTCTTGTTTCATAGAAATGTTTCACTACGATATAGAATATACTTCGGTTGTTCATCATAAGAACGATCATTCTCTAGAGGTATGAATTATGAGTCTAGTAAATGTGAATGATAAGGTATGTAATTTCTCAGTAGATATGCATGGAACACATCATGAACATGAGAGAGTTTATGTTTAAGTACCAATATGTACGAAAGCATCATAACATGATCCATAATTTTAAAAAGACCAATATACATAAGACATAGCTTTAACTTATTTCTAAATATAATTACTATCTTCAAGGAGATATTCGTATGAAAAACCTTGTCACATACTTCAAACTCTATGTATTATCATCATTTGTTAGCATAACTATTTTGTGGACTCTGAGCTGCACTTCTGTGTTGATGAATAGATCTGATCTTTTCTGCCATTTCATCAACATGTTATGGTCCTCATAGATTTATTTCCCCAATTTCCTCCCAACAATATTGAGTTTTTCAATTGTTTCTATAGAGGTCTTCATAAGGATAAATCTGAATAATGGAGTGAAATCTATTTTTTTATAAAACATTCACCAAATGTAGGTGTTGATCCCAACCACCATTTAAATCCATATAGAAAGCACTCAAAAGTTCATTTAGAGATTGAATTGTCCATTTAGACTGACTGTCAGTCTGAGGATGTCAGATAGTGAGGAATCATAACTCTCTATCTGTAGCCTTTGGAAGACTTTTCTAAATCATTAAGGTAAATATTAGATCAGTACATCTTTTTTTCTTCTACGATGACTATAGAAAAAAGAACTATGAGCCTCATCCAATAGATCATGAATTAATTATGGTATAAGATAAAAAAACCTTGTTCACAATCATTATTATTCCATCAAAGTCAATGTTGATTTAAGGAACATTTCATACCATATTTTTTATGTCTATATCTTCCTTTTATTCCTCCATGATCATCACTTGTATAGATGGTTGAACATTCATTTTATGAACTCAATATTTCTCCCATTCACATAATATTTCAATATCCATCCTTTTTATATCTATAAATATAGTATCTTTTGGGATCATTATCAGGGATAGGCTAGCATGGTAATTTCAAGTCAAAGCATATTCCACCATGTTCCCATTCAGAAGGTTGTAATTTACATAGTAGGAGTGATATTTAATCATCTCCAACCATATTCACTCACACATATACATATATTTTTATGTGAGAATATACATTTAAATGTTATGATTAGAAAAAATACCACACCTCTCTTCATAGTGATATTGTCTCCATTTAATTGATGTAAATATTAACATTGGTAACTCTAAATCATGAGTTAGGTAGTTTTCTACATGGATTATAAATTTTTTTGAGGCATAATCTACCACTACATCATCTTTCATGAGAACTCACCCCACCCCCTTCTTGAATGAATCACTATATATCACAAACTTTTTTCCACTACAATGTAGTGTGAACACAAGTGAAATTTATAACGATCATTTCAGCTCTTTGAAATTGCCTTAATATTTCCCCATTCATATGAACATAACTCCTCTATGAGTCAACTCGCCAATTGTATAAGATAGTAATGACAAATCATTCACAAAACATCAATAATATAATTCCAAGTTATGAAAATATTGGATATCAGTTATAGATTTTTGTCTCGAACAACACTCAATAACCTCTCTTTCAGATATAACCAAATAAATCCCCTTTTATATATTATGTGACTTAAAAATGAAACTTTATGATTCCAAAATCCCCACTTTGAAAACTCATCATAGTGCTTCTCTTTTCAAAGAGTCTTTATGAAAATTCTCAGGTGATATTTATGTTCATCATTGATCATTGCATAAAGAAAAATATTATCTAAAAATACTACAAATAAATTAACTTTATAGTCTCAGAGTACTATATAAATTAGATCCATGATGATAGGGTATAATTAGTATGAACAAATGGAAACACTATAATTTCAGTGCATCCATACCATGCACGGAATTTAATCATTTATATTCCCTCTTTCCTAACTCTTAATTGATGATATGTCTAAGGAATATCGATCATAGAAATTTAGTTAGCTACACGTAGTTGGTCAAATAATTCATCAATTCAGGGAATACAATATTCGTTCTTGATAGTGACCTTGTAATGTTCATTATAACCAAGGATGAGTCTCATTGATCCATCTATCTTATTTACAGATAGAACAAGTGATCCACATGGTGAGACACTATGGAATATGAATCCCCTTTCAATATTCTCTTTTTGTTTCTCATTCATTTCCTGAAAAAATCTATTTGGGACATTCTACAAATTTTCTTTTAAATAGGTATATCTCATAGTAAGAGTTATATTGATAACTCAACATTATGATTTAGTGGAAGACCAAGAATATTTTTTGGAAAGATATCATCAAACTCTAATAAAATAGGATTATTATTAATCGTGTTTCTACCCTCGGATATTTGAGATAAATAACTATAATTAATATGAACCATAAAGTTTAATATAGAAGACATTTCAACTATAAGGTTATATTCCTCAATGCATCTTTATATAATCATTGATTGGTCCGCAATATAAAATTAGACATCCATTAAGTAAAAATTGATATGAGATACTTATAGAGAAATTCAAGCCATGCCAATAATCACATTAAAATTTTACTATAGGATTGATCACAATATTTACAAGAAGAAGATTCCCAAAAACGTCAACTAGAAAGGAATTATAAACTTTTGATGTAACTGTTGCTCCATTAAGTGTTGTCATAGCTAAATAAAAATATAATTGTCGAGGTAATAGGATGATCCACATATAAAATTTTTTAAAAATAAAAGCATTGGTGGATCCAAAATCAATTAAAACATTTTATTTATTATAGTGGATGGTAAGTATAACTTTTATTTATTAATTATCATAATCCATGTCATAGATAGTTATTACATGTTACTTGAATTTTCGTTTGCCCTTAAGAGTTTTTTGATGTCAGTCAACATCAATAAAACTTTTATTAGGGCATTTAATTTCGTAATTTCTAATTTTATTACCCATGTAGCATTGAATTGTAGATGGATTAATTTGTGTATCATTTTCTTTATTTGGATCATTATTCACCTTTTCCCATAACATATGTATTCAAATTATAGATTATATTCTCTCTAACAATTAAAATATTTTCAAGTCACATTAACTTAATTTCACCAATGAATCACTCCACACTTTTAGTATAATGATAAATAATATTCCATTCATTATGGTCTTTTTATGTTCCCTTGAATTCCATATTCCTATTCTTATCAAACCCATGGGACTGATGGGTTAGTCCAATATCCATTTAATCCTTGACAGTACATCTTGGGATTTACTTAAAGCTGTTGAAGTCTCTTATGGCCAATTACCTTCAAAGACAGGGTTCTAAACCACCAATGAATCAATCTATTTTACTTTCAGGTTGGATAAAAATTCTAGAAGCGTATGTTGGAAGTGTTGTAAAATTTTTGTCAAAGGTACCAAAACATTCATCATTCATTTGATTAAAATCATGGATATATTTCTATAACATTTTTAGAAGAATATGATAAACGATTTTACTTAAATAAATGTTCCTAAACACATACCATTCCATTGAGTTGTTTTCATCTCCTTCCCGCATATTATTGATAATATTCCACCACTAGCAAACATCCTCTTCCAACTGATATAATGCCAAGATGACATAATCTTGTTATGAACATTGACAGACTGAAAATATCATCTCAGTGGTTCCGATCCATTGTTCAACCACTAATGGATCAAAATACCCACCGAAGGATGGTTGAAGCTATCTCATGAAGGAATAAATATAATTTTTTCCCTCCTTTGATTGTTTGTATGTCCTTCATGAATCCTACCTTCATAATTGTTTTGATTATATCTACAATATTTTCCATTCCAGCTATCATAACATTTGGTTTCTCAAGAAGACAATTATTTAATTTCCATTCAAATTCATCATTAATTCCATTATGTTTGTTTATAATCATTATCTAATAACATGAACAAATTTCTGAAAAACACTAATCATAATTGTAGTGTGGTATAATAATGAAATTAATTTCAATTTAGGACACATTAGGTTCTATCACAGTTTATTCATGGTCGTTTATAAATCTCTATGATTTTATCCTACACTCTATCACATCCTTACAGTTCTTACTTTGGGTTTTATCATCCCAATTTCTATTGGGTAATTATACATATCTTATAATTAAAATTTTTAATTTCTCATAAATTACATACCTATATATAACATCAAAATTAAAAAATATTTATTAAAAAACATAACACACCCATGCCATACCAGAGTGGTTCAGTGACCATAGAAACTAGGAAATATTAAAAAATGATTCATAAAACATTATCATTATCTCCATCTTATTTCATTATAATTATAATCCTTTTTGAGATAAAAAAATTAATTCACTTCATCATGAATTAGGGAAATGATAAATAAGAAATGGTGATCTAAAATTTATTTTAAGGGTAAACATAGGATATATCAATCATATCATAATCATGGGTAATAAAAACATAACAATTGAAAATTATAAACCATATATAAAATATCATGATATCTTGTCATTTTATAAATCATAAAACTTCTAATTAATCCCAAATGTAAAAATAAAAGAAATGAAATATTTTTTCTTAGACACAAGATCACATAAAATCATTTCATATTAGCTATGGATCATTTACAAGTTCATCATACATGAAAAATTCAATTACCGATCCATGTTTTCTCCTCATTACATCCATGTATTGCTGAACCAAGACCATTTTTTTCCATCCATGTATATCTCATGTGATAAAAATAATTACCCAATTCATTTGAGGGATATATAGGTCCCACCCATATCATAATCAATTCATTCGTACATGTTCCAAAAAAATACTAATCATTCATCGTAGCACAACACAAGAAATAAAATTATTTTCTTCAACATAATTATATCATTATCCATATAAATGAAATGTATTTCATAAACTGAATAACATCACAAAAATATTAAAATAATATTAATTATAGTGATATAATTTTAAACCTATTTAAATAATTCCATCTTAGATGGAAGATAATTTGGATACAATATTTAAAATTAATTATGGATTAAAATATCATTTCTTCTTCAAAAATTTGTTCTTTTCTCACAATTCAAAAAAATTAAAAATGAAGTAATTTAATTTAAGATATAATAAAAAAATTCAAAATACTATTCATGTAAATAATGAATTTTCATTATGCCTTATATGATAAAAATAATTATCTTATCGTACATTTTTAGGAAAAGTAAAAAAAATAACTCATACCGAAAATGAAAAAATATTCCATTAGTACAATTTAATAAAAATTCACCAATGGGTAAAAAATATTTTAAAATATTATATAATGATTGAAATAATATTTTGAGATACTTATTTTTGAAATATGGATGTGGATGATAAATATACCCAAGTAAATATCATATAATAACAAAATTCCAAAATTATACCTTACATTAGGTAATAGTTCCATTATATGTATCTCAATCTCATTTATATTGATTTAAATATTTTAACTGACTTATTCCAAAATCATAATGTTTTTATTATATCATATAGGCTCATATTATCATTCATTTGTTAGTATCATTTGATACATACTCGTTATTTGTGTGTTAATTGCTTTATGTTCTAATGCATCTTTTCTTGGATAGGTTCATGTTATACATCTTAGGTCCTAAATATATGATTTATATAATGATATTAGTATAATATATATCATATTTATTCATTCAATTCATATATATAATCAAGGGTTAATGAAGATCATGTAAAATGAATCGCATCACATTGTGGAGATGGTAGGCTGTACGTATGCACGGGTGATGATATCATTACCATAATTGGTTAATGGTATTGAATTGAATTATTTATAATATTTGAGAATAAAGATCATTTCATTATAATCACATAAAATTATTAATTCCATCATTATACCAATCCATTAAATTTGGTGTCGAAAAAAAGATTACACCATTATGTAGAGATTGTATGTCTTATGTACCCACATGTGGTGATTTCTTTTCTTATAGGAAAATTAGATGTTGTAATATGGTTGTTTCATAATCATAATGACATATTAGTATATAATTTCAACATGATATATTAATTTATAATTAAACTACTCATGAATTGGATCTACACGAAGAATCAATTTGAAAGATTCTTTAGAGGAGATTACCAATTCTTTGGCGTACCTCTTCTAAATCTCATTAGAGAGCAGTACAGTTAGTCTTTGAAGAAGACCCAAAACTGTAACATTTTTATAGGTAATTTTTGAAGGGAAATAGTCGGGGTATTTCCATTGATGAATGCTCAAAGTGAAGTGAGGAGGTAAGGGAGGATGGTCCTTTTATAATTATGGTGATGTGTACTTTTTGGAATCTTCAAAAATAATAATTTATAAAAAACTCAATCCTCCAAAAAAACCTGTCAAATGCCACATTTTTAATATGTGTTGATATATATTTGTAATCACATCATCCAGTAAATTTTTAAATATTTTTTCCTACCAATTTAAACATTATATTTTTAATTAACAATTAGTTATTATATTAATTTTTTGACTAGGGTATTTAATATTTGAATATTTAAAGGATGAAATATTTACATATTTAATTATTAAAATTTATTTAAAATGTTTTATTACTTTTAAATATTTATATAAAACATTATTTTGATAATTAATCAATAGTACCAATTTTGACACAATTCAATTGATTAAGATTTAAAAATATTAATATAAAAAGTAATCATAGAACCAAATATTTTATTATATTATATATATGCTGGGGTCCTATAAAAAATAAATTGTATGTATTAATTATCTAATATAATATTTATTTTAATATTTTTAATAACATGTATTTGATACATCCATTACTAAAATGATTACTACATCAATTTTCGGTAATTATTTAATATAATTATTTGGGGAATAAATATTAAAAATAGAATACTATGATGAATAAATATATAATATATTTCTAAAGAATAACTGTAGAAGAATTTATCTTTTTCAATATCAATCATAAAAAATGTTATACCTATTAAATTTTCATTGTGACAATTTTAACATCACATTAAAGAAAATAATATAACTGTAACAATCTCTTCTAAAAAGTTGTAAATGGTAAAATTCTCGACTCATGGATGATTATCCTTGAGATCCACCATGAAAATAATATTTTTCCATGTTTTCAAGCCCTATTAATGATATTATAATTTTAATGAAAAAAATATTGATTTATTGACAATTAATTATTTTTTACATCATCAATGTATAAGTAATTTAAATAAATATTTATTTACTAAAAATAATAAATCAATTAAAATGTAAATGACAAAACATTATTTTAAAAAGTAGTATTCATAACATATTTTACCTTCTCTATAAACTTATATTTAAAATAATTTAATTATTAAATATCGAATGAGTCATATTTCTCTTTTTTGTAAATAAGATAAATTAAGCTTCCTAAATGGATCCCAATGGATACCAATGGATACAATACAGAAAAATGTTGGATTTATGTATATATATATTCATCCAATGATATTAAGACCAATTTTAGGGAATTTTTTTAATATTATTCCAAACATTAATTACATTATTTACGCGTTTACTAAATTAATAAAAATTTCCGAGGTTATTATTCATAATGCCGAAAAATGAAATAATGATATTAAGATAATTTGGAAATAATGATTCCAAATATGGAATTTATCTTTCATGATTCAAAATAAATAATTCTTAGTAATTTATTTAAAATTAACCTTGTTGTCGAAATAAGAAGAAACATATTAAAAGTTAAAACATTTCAAATGATTGAAATGATTTTACATAAAAATTAAAAGTAATGTTCATAATAATGACCTATATTAAATTAAATTATAATATATTTTCAAAAAATTATTTTAATTAATTAAATAAAATAATTTTAACATATAAATTTTTTGGATGAAAATTTTACTTTTAAATTAATTTTTTTGAACTTTTACTATTTATCAAAACCCAAAAGTTTTTAGAAAATATCGACAATTCATACAATGAAAACATTAATATATTGTTTCCAAAAAAGGTTTATTTTGTCAAATAAAAATTAATAAAGCGTCAAACTCTTAATTTAATAGGGTTTCTCAATTAAAAGGTTGTAAAATTTTCCTTTTTTAAAAATATATAGGCTTTTAGACATGAAATCGGGTTATACATACCCTTTGACTAAACTATCTATTGCGTAAAGGTGAAACATATTTTATCATGTATTTAAGATATATTTTTCCTTAATTAAATTTAGTAATAGTAATTCACCAAATTTATTAATACAAAAATAAAAAAATATAATTGATTAATACTTGATAGAAATAAGGGGTAGCCAATGAATGGACAATTTATTTTACTAAGTTGGTAATATTTATTCCTTGTGAACTAATATCTAGGTTATAATGAAATTAATATACTATGGGAATCACTCACATTGTTTAATTTCCTGATTCTGTGAAATGGAAGAAATTGAAGAATTAGAATAATTTAAATAAAATATTTCATAAAATCATTGGGGTGTAACAAAAACACACAGTACATGGGCAGCAATATTGGAAAATTATAGGATTCCACATTGATTATGTATAAGATAAAAATTCCTCATCATATGTATGCTTATATCAATTCAAAAACAACTGGGTAAGGATATTGATCATTATTTGTCTCCATTGATTAAGGATTTGAAATTATTGTAGGTTTCAAATGTTATATTGTATGATTCTTACAGAAATGAATAATTCATGTTAAGAGCCATGTTTTACATGATGATAAATTAATTTCGTTCTTGTTTAAATTAGTCAGGATTGAGTAGTAAAGGATCATAATGGTTTACCATGTGTGTACAAGGCACATAATTTCATAGAGTAAAACATTAATTGAAGACTCTGTTTCTTGGATATCACAGATTTCTAAACTGATAACATAATATCAAATATTGGATTATATCATTAGATAAGATTTCATATGAACATATAGCACCATCATCAATAACAGGAGATCAACTTTCTCATAATTTAAAGTATGTGGATATTGTTTTTGAAAAAAATTATAAAAATCATTTGAAAAATGATTGAAAAAAGGGATCAATTTTTTTGAAATAAAATATTGGAATTTTATATGAGTCGTGTATTTTTTTGATGTTATGCAGGTTGAAAAAAATATAATTGATAGTGTCATAGGCACATTGATAAAGTTAACAGAAAGAAGTTATTGAAGTAAGGTTAGGATGGACATGGTTGACTATTTAATATGAGAAGAGTTGGCTCTAGTGATGGGTGAGAAAATGAAGCTTTCATCATCCAGCTACTTACACTCATTCTATGCATGAATAATTTTATCCTTGAAACTTATGAATAATTCCATTATTCCATAGGGGTATTTATTTTATATCAAGAATATTGTTTCAATGAAAAGTATATGCTAAAGGGTCAGAAATCACATGATAGACATATTTTGATGCAATATCATATTCATATAAATTTATATTGGATTTCTTCTAATAATGTCTATAATAAATTAACCATGCTATGATTCATTTTAAAATCAATAATAATAAATTTTATAGACCCGATGATGTACCTTGTACACACATCATGTGTGTACAAGGAACGACATTTCTTAGATTAAAACATTAATCGAAGACTCTGTTTCTTGGATATCACATAATGGAAGGATAAAAATATGAATTTTTTATAACTGATTAATAGGTAGTATAAGTATTATATGTTATAGATACCACAAACCGAAGGTGGTAAATTATTCTATTGTCAAACAAAACAACTGAAGGGCCAGATGAAAATTCAATTCTGGATAACCCTATCATTAGGGATTCGAAATAATTTTGTAGTGGTCTTAATGTCGATAGGGCCTATATATCAATGGCAACCATATATTATATATTTTGATACACGATAGAGGGACCATGTCCATTCATAATTTCAAAAAAGGGAGTTTATATAAGGCCCCAGCCTTGAACCTTACTTAATCTTGAGTTACTACAAGATTGCACATTGAGGATCTTTTCAGGTTTAGAGTTTTAGATAAATATATCATAAAACATTAATTACATTCCACATTTAAATAAAGTAGCACCAGCCTTAAACCTTACTTAATCTTGAGTTATGACAAGATTACACATTGAGGATCTTTTCAGGTTTAGAGTTTTAGAGAATTATATCATAAACCTTTCATTACATTCCACATTTAAACAAAGTGGTAACATAAAGATAGTATTCATTTTTCCCATCAACGGAAACATATTTAAAATCAAACATGGAATCTTCCGTGACACTTCCTTGACACTATCATATCATGTACCTTTCCCTTGACTTGTGAAAAACATTTCAAAAAAACATGGGATGAGCATAAAAATCTCAGTAAGGGATATAAAAATATGGAAAGGAAACATGAGTACATATATACATAAGAATGAAATCAAAATTTACTCATAAAACATTAGCACTATAACATACCTCATCCAAATTATGAATAAATCATAGAAATCATAAGACATAAAGGTAACTTGAGGCATTCATAACATTCTTACATAGGGAGTAACCCTCCTGGTTATGTTTGCAATACCCGCCATAGTATATTCCCGAAATCTATTCGGAGAAACCTTAACGTTTCACTCCTTTACGTTACCCAACGCATTGGAGAGATATATCGGGCTCACCCACCCTTAGTTTATCACATAACCTCCCGTCTTCATAATAATGCCCAAGAACCATAACATAAACATATCACATAAAACATGCATAATGTAAACATAACATTTCCACATTTCAACCACAATATAACATTTGAGGATAATGAAATAATGAATACATTCAAAAAACCCATTTTTAAAACAATTTAATACATTTAATAAAAAGATTTTTGAATCAAAGTGTCCCATACCACCTTGAAGCTTTTAACATTTTAAACCATTATTATACATATAAATAAATCCTTAAAACCATTTTGAAATCATAGATATTAATATGAACAAATCATTAAAACATTTAAAGCGATATTTTGGTTAAAGGGTTTTTACCGAAATTAGAGACAGTTGAATACAATACATGAGGAATAGCATTTAATAAGAACATTATTATATCATGAGAATAAATGCATTCATGATATAATATTCCAAAGGACATTATATACACCATATAAGAGTGAATTGGTGCATAACAACAATGAAGTCTCAATATAAAAGTAAAATGTGAGGAAATCCCTTATAAAGACGGTATCCTTAAATTAAGGATAAATCAATCTCATAATTATGTGTGAAAAATATAAAAACACCCAATATAAGTGGATATTAAGTGTAAAACAGTAAAAGGTCATTCGCACATATTCAAAGGATGACATATTGAATAACTACATGTTGAACCCAATGAAATCGAAATTGGGTTCAAAAGTACCTTGGTAAAATTTGACAGCCTAACGTTGTCACTTCAAAATTCAGAAAATGAGTTGATGAGAGATAAAAAGGGTATCTCATCACTTGGACATAAAATTTACATCAAAAATGATATATAAGGACATATCCCAACATAATAGTATGTGAATTAAAAGACATAACAAAGGAAGTCTTTTAAAAAAGAGGAGGATAAAAGGTTCCCTTACTGACTTGGGTAACATTTGAAACGTACACCCCATTGAAGAAGGGTCATACAATGAATATTTAAATACACATAAAAGAAATTATATTAAAAATGAGTATAATAATGGGCAGTACATACACCACTCAAAGGAAATTATGGCAAATGTAACATAAATCTCATGGGAATAAAAGTGAGATGAAAAATCCCTTACGAAAACTCGGCAGCCTAACGACACAACATAAAACATCCAAAAATGGATTGATGAGATCAAATAGGGTCTCTAATCATATTAAAATATAATTTACAGAAAGAGGAATATAAAATAACATCCCCCAACATAACAAATAGGGGATTAAAAGAAGTGACATAAAGGAGAGTACCTAAAAAGAAAGAGAGGGGTAAGATCTCTTATGAAAATTCGGCAGCCTAACGGCGCCACTCAAAACTTCCAAAATGGATTGATGAGAGAAAATAGGTTCTCTCATCATATGAACATAAAAATTAAAGTAGTAGAAATATAAAAGAACATCCCAATCATAATAAATATGAGCTTAAATGGAATTACATAAAAGAGTGTACTTAAAAACAAAGAGAGGAGTAGGGTCCCTTACCTCGGGTCCGACTTGACTCGATCGTTCTTTAATCTCCTGAATAATAAACTTGAGATAATTTATACTTCCTTAAGAACCTTTTTAAAGTTCATTATTCCTTTTAGATCACTTATTACCATTTCATGAACACTATGTTATAATTTATGTTAATAATGGTCGTTTTAACTATCATTGGTACTTGAGTCAAAAAAATAAACTCTTTATAATTACAAGTTCTTCATGTGGTAAAATATCCATTATATCCATAATTGTATTCATGATTTAGATATAAAATATATCATATATATCCAGTATATTCATGCATTTATAATATTACATAATCATTTAGAGGTATGAAATGAAATGCACTGTTCATGGAGACGGTAACCGTACGTACGCATGAACGCTACTTTCATTTCTATGTCATATTAATGGAATTAAAACTAAATGAGAGGTATGCATGTTTTAATTCCAGATTTATATTCATCATTTATATGTAACATAAATCATATATAATAACTTTAAATCCATCCTTTATACATCCCACATATGGCATTAACGAATCAAATCACTTTGAGGGGGCGGTAGTCCGCAATTCCTA
The DNA here is from genome assembly GCA_963277665.1 of Viscum album. Classification (NCBI taxonomy): domain Eukaryota; kingdom Viridiplantae; phylum Streptophyta; class Magnoliopsida; order Santalales; family Viscaceae; genus Viscum; species Viscum album. The sequence goes on from OY728161.1 coordinate 439,090,228, forward strand.
AAATGAAATTATCATGTTTACCCACAATGGAAACCATACAGGTATGCCACAGAAGAAAAATACAGAATCTAAAGTAAAACATAAACATATTATATATCATATATAAATATAGTTACATATTAATGGCCACATTTGAAGGTGTTATATGAGTGTTGAACAATCATCGTTTCGTGAGGTAGAAATTCGCCGTCCACGGAAACAGTATGTTCTTTAACCATTAGATGTAGGTGTCTGTAAGTTTAGCTCGAATAATTCTTATAAAAACATCCTAATATATGGATGATTCTGTTTTTTTACAAAATAAATGAATAAAAAGAGTTTAGGGGGTTAGAGAAGCAAAATAAAACAAAAGGACTCAAGTGAAGACATTACCTTAAAATCGGGTAACTCCCTTTGGTTTGAGCTCAAAGGATTCCTTGGAAAGACTTGTTCCCAAAGTAAGGATTCTAAGAGTTATAGAGGGATTTTTAGAGACAAAATGGGCAGGGTTTGGCCGAGCCAATGGATTTGTAAGTGTGGGTAAGGAGGTAGAGGTGGGGGCCTTTTATAAGAGGAGAGGAGGGGCACTCTTGGAAAGTAAAGAAATGTTACTTTATTTTAGAATGAGATTCGGATTTTAATGGTCCCACATTGATGTGTTTCTAGGATAAGGAGATAAGGGATCTAAATCCACCCATCCAATAGGTTTTGGAAATTTTTAGGTCTTATATTTTACATTATATTTCCATTTTATTTAAATCGTTAAATAATGAGGTCATCGTTGCATCATCATCATATCATAAATAAATTAATTTATTTAACGTCTAAAAATTATAAAACAAATACAATTATGTATGAAATCTTTTTACCTTACCAATGACTACTTATAGTCAAAAATATGACTTGTATAACCCCATTTAAAAATTGTTTTAGTAAAACAACTCATGTTTGTTTCATTTTAATTTTAACATTAAATAAAATGTTATTTATGTAATATTCCAACCAAAGTGGATCCATGGGGTCCCCAAGTTGACCCATTGATTGTTGTGGTCGTCCATGACACATCCAGTGAGGGTAGGACATGTGTCTAGGTCATTTCATATTATTAAAACATTATTTTTACCTTAAACTACACTAATTACCTCTAAACACGATTAAAAACTTATTAAGTTACTATTCTCCAAAAAATTATTTTAATCCCATTGAACCAAATTTTACTTCTTAATGACAACCATGTATGTCAGATTTTTGAAATTCAAAACACAAAGGTGGAAAAATTTCATTTAAACGGAAATTCAGTTTTTATAAGTACCACTTAGTGGTTTCACTATTCATTAAAAATTGAAGTTTTTCAGAAAATTATCAAAAATTCACCCTAGGATATATTTGATATTCCGAATTCAAAAATGATGTCTATATTACAAAATTAAAAACATATAAGTTGCATTAATTAATTTAAAAATTAATTCCCGCTGTCAATACAAATAGCGTGTTTTTAAGAAGCAATATCTTTTAAAATATTGACACTAGTTTAAGTCCAATTTCAAAGTGAAATTAATTCCAATGACCACCATTAGATTTAATGGTAAAAATATATTCTAATTTCACTTTAAAAACAATTTAAACGATAATCTAATCATATAAATTAAATAGATTAAAAATTGGTTTTGAATTAAAATACAACATTTTTCCCTATTCATTAAAAATGTACTTCATTGGAAAAATACCAAAAATTTACACAAAGAAAATTTTGATGTCTCGATTCTAAAGAAGAATTTTATTTTTTCAAAAATAGCACATAAAGTTATCAAAAAGTGGATTTAAAAGAGGTTCTCCATCAAAAGGTGGTTAATCGACCTTTTAAAGAATATTAGAATGTTTACGCTTAAAATTGGATTAATTCGCATTTTTAATCCTCTAACATTTATTGTAAAAAGTAAAAATATTTGAAAATCATATATAATAATTTTTTAGTTATTTCTATTCATTCCCACATCACAACAGCTAGGCATTAACTACCATTTAAAATAATATTATTTTATTATTAGAGTGCAACGTAAGATTCCCATGAAACATGTTGTTGCGTGTTGGGTACGCCATCGAGCATAGCGTCCCCTTTAAAGTTATATTAATATTTTATTCACATATATGGATAAATTTGAAAATGTCATACTCTTTATTTACCTGGGGTGTTACATCATTCCCCCCTTTTGGGAATTGTGTCCTCGCAATTTTAAAATTGGTCTTGGAAACATCCTTGAAAATCCCACATCGGAACAATAGTCAGTAAAACAATCACTTTAAAATAATGAAAGATAAGTACAAAGGTCACCCGAGTTAACCCATACTAGGATTCCATGTATGAAAATATGGACATGGAAGAAAAAACAAAGGGTCATGTTCTGATGGAGAGTGATAGTAAACATGTCTAGGAGAATGTTAACCATAAGAAAATCAAAAACCTATGATGGGTTAAACGGTATTCGATTCCCCAGAAAGAAAAGTTAACATACAACGCTTTTGTTTTAAGTTATTATTCATTGTGGAATTTATTTTTTAGCTTAACAAAATCATAATGAAACATACTTACTTGTCATGTAGACTTTAAACTTTTTCTAGATTCCTTAATCAAACTCATATTTTCTCTAAAAGACGAGTATTTAGGATTACTAGTTCTTATTAAGAGTGCTATAATCAACTTCTAGAGAATCACCTAATCCACAAAAGAGAACTATATAATTCCCATGTCTTTAGACCTTAAACAAAACTAAAATCCAATGTTCAACAAAGACCATTCAATAAACAATTCTCTATAAAATTATTCATAGTAAAGCACACTATGATTCAAACCCAAATATTTGATGGATTTAATCACATAGTCTTCAAAGGTACAAATTAAATTTTATCTCCAAATAACATAAGTTTCTATTAAATTCTCATATTGAAAAATAATTAAGCTAATCACATATCCTCGACGATAGGTTAATAATTTTCATAGATAACCCAAAATGAACTTACTCTTGATTCCTAAAATCATCTAACGAAAAATAATTAGTCAAACTAACCAGGGACTTCACGTAGTCCAGTGGTAGGCGATAAATACCAGTCGCACTTTGGTTGTGGGTTCGATTCCCGCAGCTTTGTCCGATGCGATGGGTTGTCACACGGTCTGCGTGTTGTCCTTTTTCCAAAACTATATAATTCTTAAAAAATTCCCCAAAACGAGATAAAATATTCAAAAATAATCATATCATATTTTATCCTCAAGTTTATCCTATGCCATTCATTTTTCTTCATAACATATAATAACCCATAATTACCTCAAAAGTAAGGATCATATAAACTCTAATGGTTACCTTTATAATTATTTCCTGAAATTCCACATCGATTGGTCATCTCATACATGATGCATTACAGATCATACCAAGGTTCAAGTGGCTGATCATGACTCCTTTATAGTTGGTTTAGAACAACCACGACTTTCCTCATTGAATCCCTTATTTTATCTAGTATCTTAATTAGAGAACCACCACAGTTTCCTTCAAACCTGTTGTCTCTTTGGTGCCTGCTAGATCCATCCATTCACTAATAACAGAAATGTCAGTGTGAGTATATCAACAAAACCATCATGTACTAATGAGGAAGTTAAACACTATGATATACTTACTCATTCACTTTATCTAAAACTAGGACTTGATCTAAAATCCTAACCATTATAGTAATGTGAATTATGCTTAGAGAATACCCTAACCTCTAAAGTTATCTAAACCGACCTCTGATACCAACTATAAGGCCCCAGCCTTAAACCTTACTTAATCTTGAGTTATTAAAAGATTACACATTGAGGATCTTTTCAGGTTTATAATTTTAGAGAATTAGATCATAAAACATTCATTACATTCCACATTTAAAAAAAGTGGTTACATAAAGATAGTATTCATTTTTTCCATCAACAGAAATATATTTATATTAAAACATGGATTCTTCCTTGACACTTCCTTGACACTATCATATCATGTACCTTTCCCTTGACCTGTGAAAAACATTTCAAAAAAAGTTGGGATGAGCATAAAAAGCTCATTAAGGGATATAAAAATATGGAAAGGAAACATGAGTACATATATACATAATAACAAAATCATAATTTACCCATAAAACATAAGCACTTTAACATACCTCATCCAAATTATGAATAAATCATAGAAATCATAAGACATAAAGGTAACTTGAGGCATTTATAACATTATTACGTAGGGAGTAACCCTCTTGGTTACATTTGGAATACCCACAACATTATATTCCCTAAATCTCTTTGGAGAAACCATAACGTTTCACTCCTTCACGTTACCCAATGCATTGGAGAGCTATATCGGGCTCACCCGCCCTTAGTTTATCAAGAAACCACCCATCTTCATAATAATGCCCAAGAACCATAACATAAAAATATCACATAAAACATGCATAAAGTAAATGTAACATTTCCACATTTCAACCACAATATAACATTTGAGGATAATGAAATAATAAATCCATTAAAAAAACCATTTAAAAACCATTTAAAACATTTAATAAAGAGATTTTTGAATCAACGTGTCCCATACCACCTTGAAGATTTTAACATTTTAAACCATTAATATCCATATAAATAAATCCTTAAAACCATTTTCAAAACATGGATATTAATAAGAACAAATCATTAAAACATTTAAAGCGATATTTTGATTAAAGGGTTTTTACCAAAATTAGAGACACTTGAATACAATAATTGACGAATAACATTTAATAAGAACATTATTATATCATGAGAATAAATGTATTCATGATATAATATTCCAAAAGAAAGTATATAAATCATATAAGATTGAATTGGTGCATAACAACAATGATGTATCAATAGAAATGTAAAATGTGATGAAATCCCTTATAAAGAAGGTATCCTTGAATAAAGGATAAATCAATCTCAAAATTATGTGTGAAAAATATAAATACCCCCAATATAAGTGGATATTAAGTTTAAAACAATAAAATTTCATTAAAACATACTCAAAAGATGACATATTGAATAACTACATGTTGAACCCAAAGAAATCGAAATTGGGTTAAAAAGTACCTTGGTAAAATTCGATAGCTTAACGACGTCACTTCAAAATTCATAAAATGAGTTGATGAGAGATAAAAAGGGTATCTCATCACTTTGAAATAAAATTTAAATCAATAAGCAAAAATAAGAACATATCCTAACATAATAGTATGTGAATTAAAATAAAAAAAAAAGAAGTCTTTTAAAAAAGAGGACGGTGAAAGGTTCCCTTACCGACTTGGGTAACTTTCGAAACGTACACCCCATTGAAGAGGGGTCATACAATGAATATTTAAATACCCATAAATGAAATTATATTAAAAAGGAGTATAATAATGGGAAGTAAAAACACCACTCAAAGGAAATTATGGCAAATATAGTATAAATCTCACAGGAATAAAAGTGAGATGAAAAATACCTTACGAAAACTCTGCAGCCTAACAGCGCCACTTAAAACATACAAAAATGGATTGATGATATCAAATAGGGTATCTCATCATATTAAAATAAAATTTAAAGAAATATAAATATAAAATAACATCCCCCAACATAACAAATAGGTGCTTAAAATAAGTGACATAAAGGAGAGTACCTAAAAAGAAATAGAGGGGTAAGATCTCTTACGAAAATTCAGCAGCCTAACGACGCCACTCAAAACTTCCAAAATGGATTGATGAGATAAAATATGGTATCTCATCATATGAACATAAAAATTACAGTAGGAGTAATATAAAAGAACATCCAAATCATAATAAAGATGAGCTTAAAAAGAATTACATAAAAGAGTGTACTTAAAAAGAAAGAGAGAAGTAGGGTCCCTTACCTCGGGTCCGACTTTACCCGATCGTTCTTTAATATCCTGAATAATAAACATGAGTAAATTTATACATCCTTAAGAACATTTTTCATGTTCATTATTTCTTTTAAATCACTTATTACCATTTCATGAACACTATGTTATTATTTAAGTTAATAAGGGTCGTTTTAACGATCATTGGTACTTGAGTCAAAAAAATAAACTCTTTATAATTACAAGTTGTTCATGTGGTAAAATATCCATTATATCCATAATTGTATTAATGATTTAGATATCATATATATCATATATATACAGTATATTCATGCATTTATAATATTACATAATCATTTAGAGGTAAGAAATGAAATTCACCGTTCATGGAGAGGGTAAGTCGTACATATGCATGAACGCTACTTTCATTTCTATGTCATATTAATGGAAATAAAACTAAATGAGAGGTATGTATGTTTTAATTCCAGAATTATATTCATAATTTATATGAAACATAAATCATATATAATAACTTTAAATCCATCCTTTATACATCCCACATATGACATTAGCGAATCCTATCACTTTGAGGGGGCGATAGTCCGCACTTCCTAAAATGAAATTATCCTGTTTTACCCAAAATGGAAACCATAAAGGTATGCCCCAAAAGAAAACTACAGAAAATTAAATATCATATATAAACATAGTGAGATCTTAATGGACACCTTTGAAGGTGTTATATGAGTGTTAAACAATCATCGTTTCGTGAGGCAGAAATTCTCCATCCACGGAAACAGTATGTTCTTCAATCATTAGATGTATGTGTGTGTAAGTGTAGCTCAAATACTTCTTATAAAAACATCCTAGTATATTTAAGATACTGGTTTTGTTACAAAATAAATTAATAAAAAGAGTTTAGGGGGTTGGAGAAGCAAAATAAAACAAAAGGACTCAAGTGAAGACATTACCTTAAAATCGGGTAACTCCTTTTCGTTCGAGCTCAAAGGCTTCCTTGGGAAGACTTCTGCCCAATGTGAGGCTTCTAAGAATTATAGAGGGATTTTTAGAGACAAAATGGGAAGGGGTAGGCTGAGAAAATGGCTTTGGATGTGTGGGTAAGGAGGTAGAGGTGGGGGCCTTTTATAAGAGGAGAGGAGGGGCACTCTTGGAATGTAAAGAAATGTTGCTTTATTTTAGAATGAGTTTCGGATTTTAATGGTCCCACATTGATGTGTTTCAAGGATAAGGTGATAAGGGTTCTAAATACACCCATAAAATCGGTTTTTTACATGTGTAGGTCTTATATTTTACATTATCATTTCATTTTATTTAAATCGTTAAATAATGAGGTCATCGCTGCATCATCATGATGTCATAAATAATTTAATTTATTTAACGTCTAAAAATTATAAAATAATTACAATGATGTAAGAAATCTATTAATATTTATAATGACTATTTATAGTCAAAAAATATGACTTGTATAACCCCATTTAAAAATTTCTTTAGTAAAACAACTCATGTTTGTGTCATTTTAATTTTAACATTAAATAAAAAGGTATTTATGACATTTTCCAGCCAAAGTGGCTCCATGGGGTCCCCAAGTTGACCCATGTATTTTAATGGTCGGCCATGACTCATCCAATGAGGATAGGAAATGTGTCTAGGTCATTTCATTTTATTAAAACATCATTTTTACCTTAAACTACACGAATTACCTCTAATCGCGATTAAAAACTTAATAAGTTACTGTTCACCAAAAAATTATTTTAATCCCATTGAACCACATTTTAATTCTTAATGACAACCTTGTATGTAGGATTATTGAAATTAAAAACACAAAGGTGGAAAAATTTCATTTAAATGGAAAATCAGTTTTTATAAGTACCACTTAGTGGTTTCACTATTCATCAAAAATTGAAGTTTTTCAGAAAATTACCAAAAATTCAACCTATGATATATTTGATATTCCGAATTCAAAAATGATGTATATTTTACAAAATTCAAAACATATAAGTTGCATTAATTAATTTATAAATTAATTATCGGTGTAAAAAAAGCGTGTTTTTAAGAAACAATATCTATTAAAAGATTGACAGTAGTTTAAGTCCAATTTCAAAGTGAAATTAATTCCAATGTCCACCATCAGATTTAATGGTAAAAATATATTCTAATTTCAATATAAAACCAATTTAAAAGATAATATAATCATATAAATATATTACATTAAAAAGAGTTTTTTAATTAAAATACAACATTTTTCACTATTCTTTAAAAAATGTAATTTATCGGAAAAATACCAAAAATTTACACAAAGTAAATTTGGATGTCCCGATTCTAAAGAAGAATTTTATTTTGTCAAATATAACACATAAAATTATCAAAAAGTGGATTTAAAAGTGGTTCGCCATCAAAAGGCGGTTAATCGGCCTTTTAAAGAATATTAGAATGTTTACGCTTAAAATTGGATTCATTTGCATTTTTAATCCTCTAACATTTATTGTAAAAAGTAAAAATATTTGACAAACATATATAATCATTTTGTAGTTAGTTCTATTCATTCCCGCCAACACAACAGCTCGGCGTTAACTAACATTTAAAATAATATTATTTTACTATTAGAGTGCAACGTAAGAGTCCCAAGAAACTTGTTGTTGCGTTATGGGTACACAATCGAGCATAGCATACCCTTTAAAGTTCTATTAATATTTTATTCACAAATATGGATAAATGTGAAAATGTAATACTCTTTATTTACCTGGGGTGTTACAGTTAAATTATATAGATGTATATATCTCTTACTATACATTGTGTTGTCTCACATTATTATTTTTTTGAATCAAAATTTATGTAATCTATGTGAAATTTGTAAACTCATCTATAGATAATGATTGTTTCTTATTTTGATGATCTTAATACTAATATAAAATAAGAATCAGAACATACCGCACCTCCTAGTGTATAGGCACAACAGGTTTCTCAACCTTATGATTGCTACTAGTTCAGTGCCACAATTGAATTATCATCAATATTTTTCTCCCAGTCCAGAGTCATAACATATTTCGCAACCAAATTTAGATGCCAGTGTAAAGTAACAACATGTTCCTAAGTATGTGCCTTTTCCTTGCTAAACCGAACATCATTTTACTCAATATGATTCAAATATGTGTTCAATGGAATAGTGTGTTTCTCAATCTGTTGCTACTCAAAATGTAGAAGAACAACATGCCTCTCCACCTACTACCTATCCAAATGTAAATTAATAACATATTGATGATATGTAATGCAATGAAATTAGAGGCAAAAACATCAAAACATGCATGAATAATAGGATTATTATAACCTGATGCTGTTAAAAAAATTATTAAGGACATAAGAAAAGGAATAAAATTTATGGTTGGAATGAATGTCCATGATCATCATGTAAACCCAGTAAGGTCATGTTCATAATTTATATTAGAATAATCCCTCTAAAATTCATTCTAAATGATATATATTAATGGAATAATGTTCTTCCCAAGAATAAGACACTAACGTGGGATGAAATAATTGTAACAAATAATATCATAAAAATTTATAATAAAAAATTAAAATATGTAAAAATTGACTTACTCTTCATCATCCCATGAAGAGTGACTTTATAGGAGATGCATCTGACGTGATATATGTGTTAATTACTTCATGGAGGATGTGATAGGGATTTTCCCAATTTTTTTGAGGCAACTTCTTAATGATGCTAATGAAAAACTAAACTCACAGAAACTGGTTATGTATAAACACCTAATAATGCAAGAAATGTGGGATCTGTTTTCTAATCGTCATATGATAATTTTTTTTCAGGAAAATTTCTGTTGGTAATGAAATATTTGAAATCATGTTTATTCATCATCTTTATTGAGAAATATTAATTTATGAAACAACAACTATGTCAAAAAAATAAGGGATGTGTAGAGAAACCAATGTACCACTACCGTAAAACAAATATGGGGTATGCATCACTTGAATGAAAATGGTACATATTTTCAAACTATAGTAATACATTTATGATACAGGAAACAACATCATTACTATATTCCTCTATTTATATACATATTGATGAATCCAAATCCAATACCCCATCCATAATACCCAATGTGTTATAAAAGGATTCACATGTATATAAATATGTGATACTGATATCTATAAACACATATAGAGTGTTGAAAACATGTTCATGTATGACATAATGAAAATATATTTTTCATTAAATATTTACTAAATTACAATGGTTAGAAATTGGTTTTTTATTTTCTATCCGACATGGTTAAGAGAATAAGCAACACTTTTACTGGATGAATAAAAACAACTGATATCTATTATATGGACAAGAAAATATGGACACATCAACGGTGTGGGTTTTGGGGTGACACCTCAAACATAATTTGAGAAAAAAGTCTAATAGGAGGATAAAAGTAAATGAATAAAATATGTCAAAGAAACAACAACTACCATTGAACAAAACTTCCAATAGAAGAGATATATACTAGGAATATTTATGGGGTGGATGAAATTAGAGTAAACAACTAAAAATCAACTTTTTCATGATGATCATTTCTCAACCCCACCAGCTTTGAAGCAAGGGATTCACTTAAAATAACTGTCTTAGTTTAGTTATTAATGAATCTAAAAATTGATTCTATGAAATCTAAATTCGATAGACACATATATAATACTTAAAATAATACTCTAAAATGAGAAAATGACTTCGACATATATCGATCAACACCCACAGATTTCCTTTTTTGATGGTTATGGTGTTTATTATCAATGATGATCATATACATAATAGACCACTTCCCAAATGTCATTTATGATTAGTGATTAGCATATCTTATGAGCTGAACACCGAGATACATATTTCACATGAAAAAAGAATATAATCTTATTGTCGAACTAGTAGTTGTAACAATTATTTCAAGGCCTTAATATCATTAGAAAACATAACAATAATGTGGTATTTATTTCCATTTTTTTTCATTTCAAACATTCAACAGTTAATGGAAAAATTTCTAAACCGATGAATGTTATTTAAGATTGAAAAATGGAAGGGATGAAATGGAAGGTCTATTCAAAAACAACTAAAGGATAAAACAAATGATCGAAATGATCTTCAGAAGACAAATTTAGCTTACACCATGAATATCTGTATTTATTGATCGTGAAGGATCACGAAGATAAAATGTTAAAAAATGGTCATCCTCACAATGTTGATGTTGAAAAACAAATGTAAAGAGAGTACACTAAATTCTGTATTACATTTGAAAAAGTAACTCAAATTATTTATTGTGATTATATGGGAGAATTAGTTAACAATTTATACCTGAGGTATGTTCTCAAATTATTTATTGTGATTGGATGGGAGCATTAGTTAATAATGTATACATGAGGTATGATTCATGATTTTCTTTTCCAAAAGATGGTAAAAATCATTATATATAAATAAAAACAATTCATATTCCATGCATGTTTATATATCAATATCATTTGAATTTGTTAAATTATTAACATAAATTTGGACTCGTTAGTCTTCACAACCCATCTATAGATGAAAAAATAGGGTAAAAAATGAATGAAATAGTGGAAAAACATGCAAAATAATTTGAAGAAAAAACACAGATGACATACTATTAATAATAAAAATTTTGTATGGGTAATACCCTATATTATTATAATATCAAATATTATTCATTTCAATCATGAAATAAACAATTTTGGTATTTTATTGGAAATATTTAATGGTCATTTATTTAAACATGGATACTCCTAAGATTTATTTTTTGGATTCAATTCGTAGTTACCCAACAAAATAACGCATGATGATGATGTTATTCAATTTCTAATACACTACATCCACCATTTTATAACTATAAATAAAATTATATATATTTTATTTTATTTTATTGATAATTATATTGTTATTGGGGGTTTATAAATAATGTTAAATAAATGGAATGTTGGAAGAAATTGTAGACACAACACCATAAATGTTCTACAACTGGAAAAGTAATAATGTTTAAATAATAATATGTCACTATCTAACAATACATCAAGAAAAATTAATTATTTCTCTAAATTTTTCTATATTGTCTGTAGAAAAAAATGATTATATTATGGATATTAAATATTTAAATATATGAAAGAGAACATATTCCATCTTAAAACTAGCATACCTAAAGAGGTATTTTCAATGATAATTACTATTTCATTTAAAATATTTATCAATATATTGTGTATTTATAGTTCTATATTACATCAATGATTGTTCAAAAAATTTATATTCAAAATATGTGACTCGTTTGTTAGAAACAATTAACCAACATAACTACCAGAGGAATGAACACAAATAACATGATGTTTTTACTTCCATATAAGTAATGAATTTTTCTATATATATGATTAATTTATTACTATTTGTATTACCCACATAATAATATTTTTCATATATATGTGGATTCCTTTGTTCGGGTTGAAGATTTTTTTTTCAATACTGATCATGCTCATGAGAGATTGGACTTCATTGCTGTAACTAAGATAATGAAATCAAGGAAACTGGTCAAGAATGTATAAATATGTATTTATACTACTTACATAATTAATTTTTTTATAATTCCATATAGTATTTTTAGTTTTATTAACTAGTCATTTTTATCCAATATTTATTTAGTTTTTTTCAAGTTATTTTTGAAGATATACGTTATAGTAAACTATGTGCAAAAAGCTATAATAGAGAGAACAAGTTTCTTTTTGGTGGAAGCAGAAACCACATGTTTCCTGATTTTTTTTGGGAATCAGAAGGATTCATATACGAAGGGGTTTATCAATTGTTTAATGAAATATATGACATTTTAAAATATCATTCATTAACATTTTCCGAAATAATGTATTAATTACCCATAACCCAATTTTACACACATCAATATAATACATAGTGTTCCTGGTATGACTCAATGTGTAGGTTTCTAGTTTATAAAATTCATTGATCCATTAATAATTTTATCTCTAATAATACCATACCTTAATTAAAGAATAATTATTATGATCTATGATATTTAGGGTATATATTTCTAATGTTAATACAACCTTCAAACACATTTATGCTCTTTTTTTCCTTATATTATCATTGATATCTCTTGTTCTTACACTTATTAATCTTATTTAACCACCCTTTATTATGTTTCATTTCGATAGGTCATGAAGAATGGTTTTAGAAATTATATTTCAATGATGGTTTCAAAAAAATAATAAATTTTTGTGATATTAGTATGAACTAGTTATGTATGTTTCCATAAGATAATTACGATGTGTAGGAATCAACAACACATTAATCTGATGCATGATGTGACCGATATGACTCCATGTGCATATTTTTTTTCAATTCATATCAATTTTTGTAAAATAATAACTCACCAAATCAAAACTGATCAAATGCTTTCATATTTCATATAATTTTAGGAAATGGTAATTATGTCATTTCTGATGTTTAATAATCAACTAAATCTCAATCTGATGCATGGTGTGACTGCTATGACTCTATGTGCATCATTTTTTTTAAATTTTCATTGCAATTTTTAGTTAAAAGAAAAGTCACAAACAAAAAATTGAGAAAACACATCTAGATTGTTTGAATACTTTAAGGAAATGATCCATATGTCATTCTAACACGTAAGAATTTTCCAAACCTTAATCTAATGCACTGTGTGATCGGTATGACTCTTATTTTATATTTTTATTTAAAATTAACATTTCATTTATAAAAAACAACGTGTTATATATTAAAAACTGAGAAAATTAATTCGGATTTTTTTATACTATAAGAAAACAATCCATGAATCATTTTTTATTAGTATGAATCAGATGCACCACAATCAGATTAAAAATGGGATCAATAGGACTCCATGTTCATAAAATTTCTTTAAAATTGAGATAAATTTTAGTGAAAAGGAGAAATAGACTACTCAAAAATGATTAAACACGTTCAGATTTATTTGATAATTTAGAAAAATGATACAAGAGTCATTTTTGATGTATAAGAGTGAACCACACCTCATTTTGATTCATGGTATGACCGATGTGAATCCATGTGTGTCTTTTTATATAAAATTGACCTTAATGTTATAAAAAAAGCATGATATATTTAGAAAAATGGGGAAAAATCAATTAAATTATTTTTATACATTAGCAATATGATTAATATGTCATTTGTGATATATAGTAATCATACACACCTCAATCAAAAGAACAGTGTGACCAGTATGACAGAAAGTGTATATTTTTATTTAAATTTGACTTAATATTTAGAAAAAATAACCAGTTACATACTGAAATACAATAATATAAAGTCGTATTGTATTGATAATTTAGAAAAAAATATCCATAATTTTTTTTATGTGTATGAATCAACCTCAAATAAATCTAATGCATAGTGTGAATGATATTACATTATGTGTGTATTACTATATTAAAATTAAATTAAATTAATTAATAAAATTCAATTTACACACTCAAGACAATGAAAAAACAATTAGATTATTTTCACACATTATGAAAATGATCAATGGGTCATTTGTGTCATGTATGAATCAACTAGACCTCAATATGATGCACACTGTGATCGATATATCTCAAATAGTCCATTATCAGGTAAAAACTGATATTTTCGTTCAAAATGTGTGTTATTAGCAAAATAAAATGAAATTACTCTCATATTTTCATGATAATTTAGGAAAAAGATTATTATGTCAATTAGGATGTGTAAGAAGTAGCCTCATGTCAATCAGGCACATGATACGACCTGTATAACTCAATGTAAATGTTCCGTGTTTGAATTGACATTTTATTAATAAAAACAAATTACATACTTAAATTTGGTCTAATGAATTCGATTTATTATGATACATTTTTAAAACTATACATAAAACATTTTAGACATGATGGAATCAAATTCACCTTAATCTGATTCACTGTCTAAAATATATGACATTGTGTGTGATTTTTTATTTTAATTTGACATTATATTAAGAATAAATGACATTGGACGAAGTCAAAATCAAGAAAACAAATCCATATTGTTTTTATACATTAGAAAAATAATCCATGATTCCATTGTGATGTTAAAAAATCAACGACACCTCAATATGACGTAAAACAAGACACTTTTGACTCAATGTGAAAATTTTTATTCAAAATTAAAATTATATTTCAGGATAACGAAAAAGTGACATAGTCGATACTGATCAAATGCATTCAAATTGTTTTGATACATTTGGACAATGATCTATGAGTCTTTATTTGATGTTTATGAATCAACAAAACCTAAATCAGATGCATGGTCTGACTGATGTGACCTTAATTATCTCATTATATCAAATAGACATTAAATTCTTCATAATGAACAATTGGCATAACGAAGAATAATAAAACACATTTGCATTATTTTGAAACATTACAAAACTGATCCAATATTAATTTTTGACATTTATGAATCACTTCACCTCAACCTGACACATGGTGTGACTTTTATTAATCAAATTGTGTCATTTTATATAAAAATTTACATTACATTTATACGAAATAACAAGTTAAATATTGGAAAATGAGCTAATGAATTCTAAATTTTTATTACTTCAGTAAAATGAACGAAACATTGTTTTTGATGTGTACGAATCAATCGCACCTCAATCATATGGATTGTGTGAATGATATGACTTTATTTGAGTATTTTCATATTAAACATACACTAATTGTTTCACAAATAACATGTGAAATCCTCTCAATAGGGAACACTAATTCAAAATGCTTTTATACAGTAGAAAAACAATCCATGATTCATTTCTTCCATTTAAGAATCACTAATTCCTCAATATGATTTTCTACATGACTGGTATGGCTCAATGTGTCCATTATCAGTTTAAAATAGAAATTTTATTTTATCATATGTTAAATTAATGAAAAAATTGAAATTTTCAATGATTGTCTTGATAATATACAACAATAATTCATAAGTTATTTCTGATGTGTATGAAGTAGTTTCATAGAAAATTGAAACCCGACTGGACCCAAATGACTCAAAGTGTGTTTTCTGTTATGAATGGAATTTTTTGTAAAGTATGGATGTGACATACAAAATCTCAAATGAACACATTCAAATAATATTGATATTTTATGGAAATGAGCCATTATTCATATTTGACATGTTTGAATAAACCACACCTCAATATAACTCCATGTGTGTCTTTTTATTTAAATTTAATATTTTTAATGTATTATTTCATGTAAATGGTTACATTATTTTGTAATAATATTACTAGAAAATATTATTTTTCTAATATATGATGATTCTTTTGTTTATATTGTGGTGATTTGTTCATCTATTGACACCATGTTGGGACCTTTTTTAGAAGCAAAGGGTTCCAGTATGTGATGAGACATTAATGTTTAAATGTCTGTGCTTTGGGATTATAAATATAATTATAAAAAACTTTGTTTGAAATGTATATAGTAGTGTTTTTTTGTATTCATGATTAAAATTTCATTCCATTAATATATATATTTGTTTAGGATGTGGAGATTTATATTTTTTATAATAACACACCACACACTACACCAGGTAGTTCCTTTATTAGTTCTTGAAATATTACTATTAATGGGTAACCCCTTTAAGAGTGATGCTGATAAAAACAATTTTTATAGAACTATTAAAAAGCATTTTAAGCACCATTAGAGGGAATATTTGTATAAATGATTATGGAATCATCAGTGATTCAAAAAATATTTAATTTAGTATAAAACAATTTATGTGTAATGGAAGGAATATATGTTCATTTTTAACCAAATGATTCATATGAATCTGTTTAAATCCAATGAACAAGGCTTCGTCAATGGATGAATCACGATATGGTTACTTTTTCTCATCGATGTCCATGCATGAATTTAATGTGCAACATGTATATAATACTACCCAACATAGAAGAAGATAAATGTGACCATATATAATGTGAATGATTTCGTCTATTAAATCTAGTGGATGAGCTCATGATCAACATGACTTAAAAATGGCAAATAACCTCAGCAGGAAGAACCCTGATGGAGTAGGAGGATAAAGACAACAATGCACTAAATCGAATGGTAAATCTCATCAATATAATGATGTTGTTGTTATATATGAAATTTTTTAGTGGTGGAACAATATCCATATTCCCACTATCCCAGATGTACTTACACATTGGTGGTTTTTTATTTATTATTCAATCACCACTATTATCAATTCATGATGGGCACATGGGATCAAAACATGCTCACACATGATCCTCAGACCACCATATTCCTCATCCCACCGATTAACCGGCATATGCAGATACACAATTTTTTTTGAATATCAATTGGTCTATACATGGACCATGCACACCTTATTAATGGCACTCTGATAAAATGTATTTTTGTGTTAATTGTCACAAAATTTTGTAATATATCGATGTTTTTCAGAAACATCACAACTTCTAGTGTGTTTTCCTAAAAAGTAACTATATTAGGGAAGTTTTTAATTATACATCTCTAATATATATGTCTTTTTAAGGAAGCATGACTAATTTAGTGATGTTATTCAGGAAATGTCGCTATATATATATATATATATTGCTCTACTCCCCACATCGATATACTTATATATTTAAATGTGTATATATATATATATTTCTAAATGAATATAAGAAATTAAAAATTTATTTAATCATGAATTTAAATATAAATATATATATAAATAAAAATGAATATAGGCACATATAGAGGTATATATATAAACTAATTTATAAATAAATACATGTATATTTTTTTAATTTATTCTTTTTTGAGAAATCATTTTTATTTTAGTGACATTTTTCTAGTGTTTACAAATGTGGCTAATTAAATATTTATAATTATATATATGAATAAATTTCATGACTCGTCCTCTGGGGCCCGTACCATGTCTACCCCAATCCCGCCTTCCATAGGCGAGTGGTTGGAGACTAGCACCAAAAGGAATATTCCTTAAAATGGGAAGGTATTACCTTTATAACCTGTAAACACATAACAACCATGCACATAGCAAGATACAAACACTAATAAACTATATATTAAAAAGAGAGTGTACAGTAATCAAAAAGGGGCCAGAATACAAACCCAACTGGAAAGTACAAGGAAAACGGGGAAGTACAAGTAAAACTAGGACAACTCTTGTGAACACCCTCCAAGGATCTTACTAGAAGGGTAGGTAAAGCTCTCTAACGTTCGTCTTTGGGATACGCCTTTTTTAAGTTCCACCTTTTATCTACCTCCAATCCTGGTACCGTTGTCCTCAGTTAGCGATGTCTATCGTCTGCACCAAACCCAACCAGGTGTGGGTGTATCCCATGCAGGGGTGAGTATAAAGATACTCAGTAGGGATCCCGAGACCCTCAATGGTCTCAAAAAATCAATAAACGATAAACCAAAATTCATGAAAACAACTGACAAACCTACTTAGGTATATACCCATAAATACACCTATGTTATCATGTATACCTATCTCAATAATGAGGAATCTCAAGGACCAAATCCATTTCCACATAACGACTATTCCACAAAGGAAGGAATACCACGATGGTAACACCACAAAAGAATGTACCACAAAGGAATGCCACATATATGAATACCATAAATGTATCACCATGAAGGTAAGTACCACAATGGTATGCCACACCGAAGAATACCACAAAGGTATCAAAACGAATGTAAGTACCACAAAGTTATGCCAAACAGAAGAATACCACAAAGGTATCACCATAGAGGTAAGGATTCATCTCACACCAGGTATAAATTAAGTACGATAGTAAATATGAGTAGATTTAACTACTGAATCATCTTACTCTGTTAAGATTCTTACCCATGTTGGATCCAAATATCATCAGACCCACGTAGGATCTGGAATCATTAGATCCACAAAGGATCCCAAAGCACAAACACACATATGATCTTAATATAGAAGACCCATGTAGGATATTATAGTATCCCCACATGGCTTCCTATACCGGATCCCTGTAATACTCTCAAAAAAATACCCACAATGGTTCTCAAAGTACAGACCTACATAGGATCCCTTTCTCATGTTACAACTAGCTACACTGTTTCCGAATTCAGCTCACTTGAATACCTGGAGAATCAGCTCCTCATGACACATGTTGATACTCCAACTACCACGAAGTCCAATGAAGAAGTATACCAATGGACCGCCATTTGAAAGGGGGATTAACACAATAGACATTGCATCAATCAGATGCCCAGTCGTTATGTTATTGTCCTTATAGTCCAGATGGCCCGGTTGGATTCGTGCTCGATCCAACCCGGACGTACCCCAACATTATCCAAAACTCATGTGGGGTATATCAAGAGGACCGTCTCAATATAAAGTTTCATGTGCCACATATGGTTCATGCAACTAACATTCATAGCTAAAGATATGTCAAAAAGAACAAAAAAGGGGACCAAACTTGTCTGGGTCTGGTCTGAACAGGTGGGAGCGACTCGGCCCACCCTGTCCCAACCAGGGTCTAGCCCTAGATCTGGCTCAGTTAATTGGGTTTAGTACGGCACGCTGGGGCCGGGCCAGCCCGTCGGTGTATCCCGGTTTGACTGGCGGACTGCAATGCGGGGGCCCGCAGTGTGGTCTACTAGGTCGGACCGCTCAACTCCCTAACTGGTCGGATGGCCAGCCTTCTCCCCATGTTGTGTGGTCACATGCTGCACTATCACTATTGGTCGGCGTCGAACGGGCCACACCTCGCCTCAACAATGCAGAACACGGCCCTGGCTCTTATTCGACTGGCGGCACGAACGCGCACCATGACCCCTTCGCACACTGCAGCCCCATTGTGCGGCCGGCTGCCACCGTTTCACTACCTTGGCTGACGGGCTTCAACTCTTCTCTGATGGCATAGTAATGCTACCATCGTTTCCGCGGCCACTCAGAGCGCCTGTCACTTACGCCGAGTCCCACCGGTGCCCGTCGCTGGCACCAGTGGTCATCCTCCTCCATTGCGAATAACACATCCTAAACCACAAAGACATGGAGAGAGGTCTGTCTATGTTCTTTTTTCCCACACCCTCCAAGTTAGAGTTGTATAAATCAGCTCATATGTGTTATTAATTAAAAAAAATGTCAATAATTAGGATAAGGTGTTCAAAACAACATTCCCTACCTCTAAGGTTCTATTAGAGATCGTCCACGATTGAATAGGGATTGACATTTGTCGATCCCGAAGCAAACCTCCTCTAACGATGTTGCCTGATTGATGATCCTCTATTCTTCAGTTCCAGCTGGGTGAGAACTATTTTTCCTCAAGAGGCTCCTCCAAGAACACTATTTTATAATCCTTCCCCCAAACCAAAGAGGTGAAATTACAACATAAATTAAAATAGGTTTATTCAATTAATTTACACTGGACCAATAATTAAATAGCTCAATTAATTAAATTTAGATTAGGCACAATTAAAATCAGAGAATTCCAAGAGACATCCCTTAATTAAATAGGGGTTCGGGTGGTCCCCACAACAAGAATTCAAATTGGGAGGATTAAAGCCCTTCTGGTCCCCACCTCCATAAATCAAAAGATGGTTACAAGAAAAATAAAAATGTTAAATATTTTAATTTTTCTATTCATCCACGTAAAAGTGAAAAAGTAACTTCCACTCTCAACCTACTACAGTCGAGGTGAAGGTCCCCTTATGCGAATATCGACACTGCGATTTCAATGGTGTCCTCAAATTTCAATTCTGAGAACCAGTTCAAAAGATACAGAAACCCGCTTGCACATTTACTGAACATACTTGAAAAAAGTTCATAAATTCATTCCAGGAACACTGGGCCTCAGAATCACATGATGTAAATTTTCACATACTAGTAATATTCCTATATAATTAAAAAATATTATATGTAAATTCAGAGTCTTTACATTCTCCCCACCACAGATCTTTACATCCCCGAAAGTCACATCACAAAAACTATGGAAAAAAGTGGGGGTAATGAGAACGTATCTGAGCCTCCAGCTCCCATGTGCTCTCCTGGAGGTTCTTGTTCATCCAAAAAATGAACACCATAGGTATCGATCATCCACGAAGGACTCGCTCCTGTCGATCCTCAATATTCAATGGAACCTCCGTAAATGTCACCCCATCACCGATGTCCAGCTCGCTGTGGTCGATGACGTGATCTGGGTCGCGCACGTATCTCCTCAGCTGGGATATTTGTAAAACGTCTTGCACCCGGTGCAACTGAGGGAGATGTTCTAGGAATTATGCCACCTCACTAACTCTATTGGGGACCTGAAAGGGTCCGATGAACTTCAGTGATAACATTCTGCACCGGCCAAATCTCCGCAAACCTCGTCAAGGTGAGACTCATAGAAAGACGTGGTCACCATCATCTAACACTATATGTCTCTATGTCTTGTCTTCATAAGAATTCTACCTTCAATTTGTAGTATTTATCCACTCATGGTTGGTTATCAACTTCTCTGTGGTAGCTCGAACCATATCTTGTCCCATTAGGCATGACTCCCGTGGGTTAGTTTTGCACAAAGGCTATCTACAAGGTCGTACATACAATTCCTAGAAAGGAGCCATCCTAATGTTGGAGTGATATACATTGTTGTTGGAAAACTCCACCATGAGAAAGTTATCCTTCCAACTACGACCGAAGTCGAGGATGCAAGTTTTCAACATTCCTCGAGGGTCTGAAAGGTCCGCTGAGCCTGACCATCCATTTGAGGATGGAAGGCAATGCTCAAATGAATCTGTGTCCCAAAAGGCTCCTACAATCCCTTCCACATATGGGAAAGGAAACACATACCACGATCAAAAACAATCGTCAAGGGTACTCCATGTAGCTGCACAATCTCCTTCATATAGAGACGTCCAAAGCTCTCTACCGAACCCTGCTCTCTGATCTGTAGGAAGTGGGCCGACATGGTGAGGCAGTCAACAATCACCCAGATAGATTCATGACCCCTGGATGTACGTGGATGTTCTTTCACGAAGTCCATGGATATTCCATCCTGCGTCCACTTTGGACCCTCTAAAAGCATAACTATACATGCTTGTACCTTATGCTTCGCCTTCACATTCTGAAAAGTGAGGCATTAAGAGACAAACTCTCCTACATCATTATTCATTACCAGCCACCAATGCTATCGTTCAATGTCCTGGTACATCTTTTCCACTTTTAAATGTATTGATAGATGGGACGTATGGAACTCCCTGAACACTTACTCCCGTAGTGACACTGGTACAATGGTACATCCTCTGAAAAAAATGATGTTCTCCCCACCTTCAAAAAATTCTTTAGGTGCCCATCCTATGGATATCTGAGCACGTCACGCCTTGAAATTAGTGTCCCTATGTTGTGCATCCCTAACATGATTATGAATTGCGGGAGTGACTGTAAGAAACTGAAGAAAAGCTTCTCCATCTTGATTAACAAAGGATATTTGCAAAGCAACCAACTACTCTGTTGCCTCAAATAGTATCTGTATACCAGATCTCCTGCTGAGTACATCATCTACAATATTCCCCTTCCTTGGTGTATAGACTATCTATATTACATAGTCCTTGAGGAACTCATGAAATAGATGATGTCTCAGGTTTAGGTCCTTTTGGGAGAAGATATACCTGAGACTCTTCTGATCCTAGTAGACTGTAAAACATTTTCCTATCAAATAGTGTCTCCACATCTTCAATGTGAAGACCACTACTGCTAACACTATTTCATGGGTTGTATAGTTCTACTCATGTTGTCTCTACTGTATAGAAACATTTGCGATAACATATCTTCCCTTCATCAAGACACATCCGAGCCTAGTCCCTAATGTGTCGCAGTAGACGATGTACCCCACACACTCCTCGTGAAGCCTCATGATGGGGGTCACTAGTCAGCCTCTGGCTCAGCTCCTAAAAACTCTATTGGAATCTCACTGACCACAGGAAGGGGGTCCCCTTCTTCATCAACAGTGATAATGGTGCTTCAAATCTAGAGAATTATGGGACAAATCTCCTATATTATCTAGCCATATCATGTAAACTCAGTACTTCCATCACACTATTGGGTGGCTATCATAAAATTACCACATCACTATTCACTAGAACCACCACAACTCTAGCATCTGAGATTTCATGTCCATGAAAGTGAACCTATCAGATCCATAACTGGCACTTCAAGAGAATACCATAAATCGGGTTCTCTCAAAGTTTTTCCAGAACTAACTATAAATGATACGCATGTTCCTCCTCAGTAAACGAGTAGATTATAATTCCATCAATGAATACCACTACAAATTGATCAATATATGGTAGAATGATAATATTCATGAGTCCTGTGGACACTACTAAATCATTGGTCACAATGAATGGAAATAAAAAAACTCCTAGTGGACATATCGACATCTAAAAGCTGTCTTATGCACATCCTCATCTCATACTCTTAGCTGGTGATAGCCTGATGTGAAATCTATCTTCAAGAACCACAGTGCTCCATTCAACTGATCAAAGAGTTCATCAATCCATGGGAGTTGGTACTTGTTTTTTCATAGTCACCTAGTTTAGGCGCCGATAGTAAACATATGTATTATGATCCCATATGCCATCTTTTTGAACAAAATCAGAGCATCCCAAGAGGAAACATTGGGTTGAATGAATCCATTTCCCTATAAATCCTCTAGCTGTACTCATTGCTCTCGAAGCTCCATGAGAGCCATCCAATACACTGGTGTAGATATCAGTGTGGTCTCGGGGTATAAATCAACGTAAAAGTCATCATCTTTGTGAGTAGGTAGAACCAGAACATCATCAGGGAATACATCATCGTACCGGTCCACCACTACAAGATAACTTGGACTCTCCACATAAAATGCTCTGATGGTATGTCTAGCTAACTGATTAGTGATCGGATGCACTCTCCTCCATGTAAGTCCTTCATGTGCTGCAAAGGCTCCCTTTTCGCCTGTGAAGGTAAACCTAGTCCCATCCATACGGACACACTGCACTATGTGCCTATTACAATAAATATGATCATGGACTGTAGATAACTAGTCCATACCCAAGATGATGTTGTAAGCCCTCGACGCTGCTACTATGAGATCCTACCCGAATCTCTCGCCTCCAAGAGTATGCTCACACTTTGGGAACCAGTGTATAATTACTGAATCCTCCCTCGTAGGAGTCTCTAACTGTAAGGATCGATCCAACGACTCCACTAAAATCTCCGAGATCCGAACGAGGAATGTGGAAATAAAAGAATGGCTGGCACCTGTGTTTATAAGTAATACATCTAAGGTCAAGTAGACACATATCATACCTCATATCATCTCTGTAGCGCCATGGTTGTAAGACTCAATGGCATGGAATAGAGCTTTCACGTGTCCACCTGATCCCTATGGTCAGGGTGGACCACCTAGTAGTGGTGGCGATAACACCTAAAATATTTGCCCACCACCAGCTCCATGACTAGCTCCTCTTCCAAGTTTTCCTGCTCACTGCAGAACTCCTCGTTCGAACCTCTGTCTCTTCCTAGGAGGTCCTTCGATCATCTGGTGATCATCTATATGGTGGGTCGGGCAATCACGAGGCATGTGACTCTTCTAGCCGCATGTGAAAAATTGTCTGCTCCCGGAATTACTGGATCTGACTTCAATTCCACACACAACCGAACCGGAATCGTGTGGGTGTCCACCTATAGGTTTGGTCTTTTTGGACCTCTATGAAAATTATCTGCTGCTAGCTGTAGAAGACTCCACTACGTGACTCCCAATGGTGGGTCTCACTGTTGGTGACTTCTTTGAAAAAAACTCTCCACTAAGAGGGATCTCTCTAACACCACTGCCTACGTCAGGATACTGAGGGAAATTATCGAAGCCCTGATCTCCCGCCTACGTCCCTGCTCGAGGGTTTGGGAAATGAACAATAGGTCCCGCACCAAACACAACAAGGTTCGGGCGTAGCCCGTGCAGCGGTGAGTATAATGATACTCAATAGAGACCCCAAACCCATAAAAGGTCTCACAAAATCCACAAAGGATAAACCACAAACCATGAAGACAACTAACAACCCTACTTTGGTATATGCCCATACATATACCTAAGTTATCAAGTATACCCATCTCATTCATGAGGAAACTCAAGGGAAAAATATGTAGCCAAAGCATGATAGTTCCACGAAAGTAACACGATAAAGGTATGTATCACAAAGGTACTCCACAGTGAAGAATACCACAAAGGTATCACCATGAAGGTAAGTACCACAATGTTATGCCACACAACAGAATATCGCGAAGGTATCACCATGAAAGTAGTATGTTCAACAAAGGTACGACACATAGAAGAATATCCCAATGTTATCAAAACAAAGGTAAGGACTCAGCTCACACTAGGAATAAGTTAGGTATGGTAGTAAGTATGATTAGACGTAACAACTCAATCATCTTACTCTCCTAAGAGGTAGACCCATGTAGGATCTTAAATCGTTAGACCCATGAAAGACCCTAAATCATCATACCCACAAAAGATCCTAGAGTAGTCCCCCGAGGATTCCTAGAGTGAATCCATGTCAGACTCTCGATCATAGACCCAGAAAGGATCTCAAAGCATAGACCCACATAGGATCCATTTTTCATGTTACATCCAGCTCCATGGATCCAGCACTACGCTCACTTGATTTCCAGGAGAATCCGCTCCTCAATCCACAGGTCGGTACTCCAACTACAATGAAGTCAAACAAAGAACTATTCCAAAGGACCTCCACGTAAAAGGGGTATAAACACAATAGACGGTGTGTCAATCTGATGCTTGTTCTGTATGTTATTGGTCATTTAGACCCTAGGGCCAGGTGGGATTTGTGCTCGATCCATCCTTGACATAACCCAAAATTATCCAAAACTCACATGGTGTATAACAAAAAGAATATCTCGATCCTAGGTTTCTGGTGCCGCAGATGGTTCGTCCAATAGACACGTGTAGCTCAAGATCTGGCCAAAAGAACGTAAAAGGGGTCGATGTTGGTCTAGGTCCTTCCTGTCGTGCTAGGTCCGGCCTAGCCCGCCGGCACGGCCCAATAGGGAAGAGAGCTCAGCTCCCCAGCTGGCCAGATGGCCAACCTTTTCCCTACTGGCACGGTCAAATGCCATGCCATCACTGGCAGCCGTCATCGAGTCGGTCACGCCTCACCTCTCCACTACGGCACAAGGATGAGGCTCTTCTCTGACGGGCGGTGGAGACTCACGGTGTCTCCCCTTTGCATAGTCGGCTGCCACCGACCACCGTACATTCTCCGCCGAAGATGTAGGGCCGCGTCTCTTCTCTGATGGTGCAGTCATGTAGACACCATCATCGTGGATAGTCGGAGTGACGGCCTCGAGTCCCGACTCCCATCGATGCCAGTCGCCGACACCGGTTTTCGTCCTCATCCATTACGAAGAACACATCATGAACCACATGGATTTGTGGAGAGGTCAGGCCAGGTTTGTTTGGCCTGCACCCTCCACTTTAGAGCAGTTGAAAGAGGCTCATAGGTGTTCTAACATCAAGAAGGATGTCAAGAATGGGGTCAAGGTATTAAAAATAAATGTCCCTGCATCGATGGTTCTGTCGGACATCATCCGCGGTTGATGAATGATTGAGGTTTGTCGATTATGAAGGGAGCCTCCGCCAACGACGTAGTTTGATTGAAGATCCTCCGTTCTTCAGTTCCTCCTTCGTAAGAACTTTTCATCCTCAGGAGGCTCCTCTAAGAACACCCTTTTCCAACGATTCCCCCAAAACCAATGAGGTGAAATTCCAACACAAATTAAAATAGGTTTATAAAATTATTTAACATTTTCACAATAATTAAACTGCTCAATTAATTAATTGGAGAGTTGGAATAATTAAAATGGGAGGATTCCAACATACTTCTCCACATTATAGTGGGGTTTGGGGGGTCCCCACCAAAAGAATTCAAATTGGGAGGATTAAATATTTTGTGTTCCCCACCTCCATAAATCAAATGGTGGTTACAAGAAAAATAAAAATTTTAATATTTTTTTATTTTTCTATTCTTCCACGAAAAAGGGAAAAACTAACATCCACACATGACCTACTGTGTAGAGACCCAAAGCTTGACGTACATAGATATTACATTACTTTTTCAGAATACATAATACATAACAAAAACAGACACACAAGGACCGTAATAGTTTAGTGTCTTTGGAATCTTGGAATGTAATCTTCTAATCGTGGTGAAAGATTTTCATCATCTCCCATAAAGTTCTTCCACTTTTTGTTTCCTTACCTAAAACCATTATTTTAATCCTGGGGGAAAATAACAAATAAAATGGGTGAGCTCAAATTCTCAGTAAGGGTAAGCATGGATAAAATAAAACATACCAAACAAATTTGAACCTAAAAACATGAACATAATGTTTAAACATCAAAATCATTAGCAACTACTTAAAACATGGAAGTACATAAGGCATAGATCATAATGGAACATAAATAATGATAACATAGCATGTGAATAAAACATGTAATTTTGGCATCCATTAAGCACATGTAATGATTTCCATAGTAGCCAAGCCATTGCTGCCATGACAATCTTAGTGGAAAAAGTCCCTTTCTAAATCGAGTTCACTCCTAATTTCAGTCCTGTAACACTAAACCAGATTAACTTACCATTCCAACCATGTCTATCTCATGAGATATAAAATCATTACCCAATGAATTAGAGGGAGATATAGGTCCCACCCATCTCATAATGAAATCGTTCTTACTTGTGCCACAATATAAACATAAATCATTCATCATAACCCAATAATAAAATGGGTTTCATAAACATCATTCCATCATAACGTAATCCGTACACAAAATTTGGATGTAATTTCATCATTAGAAAATTGAAACCATGTAAATCATATAGAATTGATACTTGAAACATACACATGTGAAATAATGTCATCTTAGATGAAAATGATTTTGATAAAACACTTGAAATTAATTCTTGAGGAAAATATCCTTTTTTCTTCAAAATCATTTTCTTTTCACAAAATGTCATGAAATTTTAACAGAAAATAATTTTGTTGAAAATAGTCATGAAATATTTTTTAGTAATATTCATGAAAATAAGGCTTTATAAAACTGTAAAAATCCTATCATGTCCTATACGTTAAAAAAACTTTATTCTCATACTATTGTCGGAAAAGTCAAAAAGGACCTCGTAACGTAAACAAAAGAATGATTCCTTACATACAATGTATTAAAAGTCAAAAATGGGTAAAAATGACTTTAAAAATACATGATTACACTTTTATAAAAGATGGACATGGACGATAGCAATAACCCCCAATAAATACTTACGAATACACAATCTCGGATAAAAATGATATTTGCAATATTATCCCTTACCATAAGTCTGATATGCTTCGTACGTATCTAAACATCCTGTAATTTGATTTAAATAATTTCATTTACTTATTACAGAATCATATTCATTGTTATGATATCATATATGTTTCACTTAAGCCTTTATATTACCCGTTCTTTTGTAAATTCCATATTAAATAGCGTTTTGTGTAAAATCGTTTCATTTGTCGTCCGTGTTTTGACTTGTAATTATTCATAGGATAAATTAGTTCATGATTAAATAATTCCATAATATAAAACATGATTTATATATAATATATATTCAGAATATACATATATATAATATATCAATAAATGCAAAGAAATACACCGTTCATGGAGACGGTAGGTCGTATGTACGCATGAACGTTGTTTTCATTTCCTCATTTAATTGAATGAAATTAATTGGATGACATACATATATATATATACATAAACCCAGTATCATTATTATGTCATATATTTCATGATTACTTATTATATATACTTTATAATCATTTATGAATGGTTAATCATTGATAATGAATCTCATCGCGTCGTGGAGACGGTATTCCGTACATACGCACGAGCGATGATATCGTTCCCATGAACGTGGAATTTTATTGGAGTGTATGTATACTACTACAGAATAAATATCACTTTACAATAATCATATATAGTTATTATTTACACCATTATACCCATCCATGTAAGGTGGTGGTGGAAAACATATTACATCACGACGTGGAGATGATATTCCGTACGTACACACGCGCTTTTGATTTCATTTTACGTAGGATGGATAGATGGTGAAATAGGGTTGTTTCATACTTATAATAACAGATCATTATATGAGTTATACTGATGTTATTACTTCATAATGAAACAACCTACGAAGAATAAGTGGAAGAAAAAATAAAGGTGAATGAATCGGTAATGGACATTACCTCTTCTTTGAAGTCCCTCTGTGAGACCTCCTCTTAAAGAACTAAAATGGGCTTTGAAGAAGACTAGGACATCTAGGATGTTTCTAGGTAAGTGGAGAAGAGAATTTGGCAGGGGTTTTCCGAGCTTGAATGGTCAAAGTGGTGTGAGGAAGAGAGGTAAGAGGTGCCCTTTTATAAGAGAGGAGAGGGGCACCTTTGGAAAACTAAAAATATAATTTTTTTTAAAGTCATATTCGGTTTTAAATAGCTCTAAATTGATTTATTTCGAATATATGGTGTTTATGGGTCGAAATCCTATTATCCAATTGAATTTAGGCAAGTTTAGGTTCCTATTTTAACCTTATCATTTTGATTTAACTTTAAGTTAAATAATTTTACTTTTCTCCTGTCTTGTTGTTTTCTTACACTATAAGGGTAATAAACTTACTATAACAACACAAAATAACCCCAAGTTGTTTATTATTAATATATATAACCTTATCTAAGTCATTTTGCCGAACCTTAGATTTTTAGGAATAAAAAAACAATTAATAATATAATATTTGTTTTAAAAACTATTTTATATCAATTTTGATACTATTTGGTAATTGATTTTTGTGAAAATCATAACAGAATGATTAGTTCCAAAAAAGTGAATTAAATCAATAATAACATGTCATACTAACATATAAAATTATTTTAATTCATAAAATGTCTCAAATTACCATTATTTGGGTATTTATAACATCAATAATGTCAATATTTCATTAGTAAATTAATTACTGCATCATCATTGTGTCAGAAATAAATTAAATCATTTAATGTCTAAAAATTACAAATTAAATATCATTATATAGTATATCTTTTTATCTTTCTAATGAATATTTATAGACGAATTTATCTTATGTATAACCCTATATTAAAAATTATTTACTTATTAAACTTTGATTTTAACTATTTTAACCCTTCAATAATAAATTAATAATAAATGTCCTAATCGAATCCAAGTAGGCCTAAATGGTCATATATTATTCCTAAGGTTTTTTTGGTCGAATTACACTTATCAATAGAATTAGGGCATGTGTTAGGGTAATTATAATATCACTGTTTCCCTTGACTACCCGATTTACTATTAACCGTGGTAAATAAAAGAAAAAAGTTAATATTCACCAAAAATTATTTTCATCTCATTGAACCACATTTTACTTACTGACATCAACCGTGTCTTTCGGATTTTTGAAATTCCACTCACATAAGCGGTAAAATTATGTTTTATGAAAAAATTCAGTTTTTAGCTACCACTTAGTGGTTTCACTATTCAAAAAATGAATGTTTCCAGAAAAATACAAAAAATTAGGCATAAGATATATTAGATATTATGAATTCAAAAATTATT
The DNA here is from genome assembly GCA_963277665.1 of Viscum album. NCBI lineage: Eukaryota > Viridiplantae > Streptophyta > Magnoliopsida > Santalales > Viscaceae > Viscum > Viscum album. The sequence continues at coordinate 439,120,847 of OY728161.1, forward strand.
TTTATTTTACCAAATTAAATACATATCAGTTAAATTAACTAATTTAAAAAATAATTCTCGTCGTCAAAACAAATAGCCTGTTTTTAAGAGATAATAACTATCAAAAGATTGACACTGGTTTATGTCTGGTTTAAATGTGAAATTACATCCATTGAACAACATTGTATTAAATTTCCAAAAATATATTCTAAATATACTTTAAAACCACTCAAATTAATATTTTATCACTATTAATTATTTTGATTAAAAAGGTTGTTTTTAATTAAAATTTTGTAATTTTCACTATTTATCAGAAAATGAACGTTATCCAAAAAGAACCAAAATTTCACCCTAAGCTTATTTCGATATTCCGAATCCAAAAATGAAGTCCATTTTAAAAGATACAATTTATAAAATTTCAAAAAGTGGGTATTACTATTCATAACGGCTAGTTCATAATAATATTATAATAATATATCGTTTTGTGAAACTTGGTATTGAGTACTCCACACGCTATCGAGGAAGGTCGTGATTGCGTGTAATTCAGCCATGTTAGGGTTCCGTGTTGTGAAAGACTCCTTTTTTGTAACATACAACACAAGACATCAATAAAATTAAAAAGAATATTTCTAATAAAATCTCAGGGCGTTACATTCTACCCCCCCTTATAATGAATTTCGCCCTTGAAATTCGTCGGGGTTCTAAATGGTTTACTAATCAAAAGTTTCTTTAATAAAAACCCACAACGTAAAAAGTAATACCAAAACCAATCTTTAATAATTAAAGTATGAAACATAACGGTTACCCAAATTAACTAATCATTGGGTTTCCACATATAGGTGAAAATATGGATATAGAAGAGAAACCTAACCATCATGTTCTGATGGAGAGTGGTAGAGAACATTGCTATGAAGAAGCCAAAAATCACAAATCTATAGATTTGTGATGATCTAAGGTACCATCAGATTCATCGGATATAAGGTAACTAGGAAAACATTTTTGGTTTTCAAGATCATTTCCCTAAAGAGTATGAATTATAAGAAATACTTACATGATTTTGGTACAATCTCGCTGTTGTTCGTGAATTGAACAATTTATACTTCATCCCATAATGAAATTAAGTTGAATTTGTTATTCGTGATGTGTTAGTAGATCATGGGATAGAATGATGGGTCATTCCATCTATTTCAAACAAAAGGTTAGCAAAAGTTATAAGTCCATCTTATGGTTAGATTAATCGTATATGGTTTCAAAAATGAACTTATACTTCATATATCATACCCCTTAATAAAATAAAATATTTTCTACTAACCAGGGGCCTCCTGTAGGCCAGTGGTAGGAAATAAAGGCCAGTCGCACTTCGGTTGTGGGTTTGATTCCCACAGCCTTGTCCGATGCGATGGGTTGTCGCCCGTCCTGCAGGAAGCCCTTTTTCTAAAACTATATTACTATAACATCCCATCAATAATATCGAAAAAAATTCTATCCTTAAACAATACTAACTTATGTCCAACATAATCCATTCCAATCTTTAGGCTTATCCATAATAGTGCAGTCCACTCTCATAATATAGTGAAAATGATTACCAAAGATTTATTACCATCGTTGATCCGCATATATCACAAGATATGTCTGGTTGGTCACATTCCAAACATTTGAAGGCACTAATTATGTATTCTCTTGAAAAATTATTACCCATTGAACCATAGTGAAAACATGAATGCAATTAAAATTTAACACTTTCCACATACCAAAATACTCAAAATTTTATATACTCAAACCATGATATCACTTAGTCCTTATATCAATCATGATCTCATGAATACAATAAAACATCTCATTATCTTCTTATTCCTTCATTATGCGCATATCATCTACTTTATAAAAATATCTGAATAACCATCTACGGTTACTGGTACCATTCAACATATACTTTCAAATACTTTGAGGAAAAACAATAGTGTAACAATCCTTAGATGATTCTTTATTCCATAGTACAATTAACTATACAACATAACTCTCGATAAACATAAAATCATTCCACTACCTTCTAAAACAACTGACTGAGCTTCAACACTTCTTTCAGCTCATATATCATTTGTAGTCTCCTCATCACCATCCACATAAATACTACCCATATGACCACGCTGATTCTCTTCATGAGATTTTCAATTAGGGCATTGGTTTTCAGAATGCCCGTACATTCCACATTTAAAACATCTAATCATTGTTGATGTCGTATCAATACCATTATCCTTGTCCATGGTGTTAACTGAACCTTTTCCTTTGCACTTACTGGCTTTGTGTTCTTCTTTTCCACACCTAAATCATCTTCCAGTTCCTTTGAAACAATATCCCTGATTCATCTTCCCACATGATTTACATGAGGGAAATTGAACTTTCTTTTCTCTATGATCATCCTGAAACTCCATCTTTCTCTTATTATCTGAGTCAGGAAACTTACCAAAGTTGAGATTATTGATCATATTATGATATTTCTGATTAGGCATGACAATGATGTTTGGACTTCCAGATCCCGTTTCATTAGGTTTCTCATGAATAATATCATTCCATTGTCTGTTATATCCTCCATTATCGTGAATATTCCTATTTCCAACCATATTCTAAAACCCAAAAGAATAGTGTGGGAGGAAAAAATCTTGCTAGGGAAAACAACATTGTAAAGGGGGCATTCCCTCAATATCTAACATATTAGGTTAAATTCTACGATTGTTACCATAGTTCTAGGACTATATCCTATACGTATACTTATCCTTAGAGACATCCCTAGACATACCTTAGAAATATCTCTAGGGATCTCACTAACGTTTTCACATCCTAGTTTCCAATGGTTGACTAAACCTTTCCTATGATACCAACTGTAGTGACCCGAAGCTTGATGTACATAGATATTACATTACTTTTGCGGAATACATAATACATAACAAAAACAGACACACAAGTACCGTATTAGTTTAGTGTCTTTGGAAACATGGAACGTAATCTTCTAATCGTGGTGAAAGATCTTCAACATATCCCATAATGATCTTCCACATTTTGTTTCCTTACCTAAAACCATTCTTTTAATCCTTGGGGAAAATAAAACATACAAAGGGTGAGCTCAAATGCTCAGTAAGGGTAATCATGGATAAAATAAAACATACCATACACATTTGAGCCTAAAAACATGAACATAATGTTTAAACATCAAAATATTGAGCAACGACTTAAAACATGGAAGTACATAAGGCATAGATCATAATGGAACATAAATAATGATAACATAGCATGGGAATAAAACATGTCATTGTGGAATCCATTAATCACATGTAATGATTTCCATAGTAGCCAAGGCATTGCTTCCAAGACCATCTTTGTGGACAAAGTCCCTTTCTGAATCGAGTTCACTCCTCGTTTCAGTCCTGTAACACTAAACCAGATTAACATACCATTCCAGCCATGTCTATCTAATGAGATATAAAATCATTACCCAATTTATTGGAGGGAGATATAGGTCCCACCCATCTGATAATGAAATCATTCTTACTTGTGCCACAATATAAACATAAATCATTCATCAAAAACCAAGAATAATATGGGTTTCGTAAACATCATTCCATCAAAACATAATCAGTACAAAAAATTTGGATATAATTTCATCATTAGAAAATTGATACTATTTAAATCATAGAGAAATGATACTTGAAACATACACATGTGAAATAATGTCATCTTAGATGAAAATTGTTTTGATAAAACACTTGTAATGAATTCTTGAGGAAAATATCATTTTTTCTTCAAAATCATTTTCTTTTAAGAAAATGTCATGCAATTTTAAAAGAAAATATTTTTTTTGAAAATAGTCGTGAAATATTTTGTAGGATTCTTCATGAAAATAAGGCTTTATAAAACCGTAAAAATCCTTTCATGCCATATTCGTTAAAAAAACATTCTTCTCGTACTTTTGTCGGAAAAGTCAAAAAATACCTCGTAACGTAAACAAATGAATGATTCCTTACATACCATGTAGTAAAAGTCAAAAATGGGTAAAAAGAACTTTAAAAATACATGAATACACTTTTATAAAACATGTACATGGACGATAGCAATAACCCCCAGTAAATACTTAAGAATAACCAATCTCAGATAAAAATGAGATTTGCAAAATTATCCCTTACCATAGGTCTGATATGCTTCGTACGTATCCGAACCTCCTATAATATGATTTAAATAATTTCATTTACTTATTAGAGAATCATATTCATTGTTATGATATCATATATGGTTCACTTATGACTTTATATTACCCGTTCTTTTGTAAATTCCATGTTAAAGAGCGTTTTGGGTAAAATCGTTTCATTTGTCATCCGTGTTTTGACTTGTAATTTTTCATATGATTACATAGTTCATGATTACATAATTACAGAATATAAAACATGATTTATATATAATATATATTGATAATATACATATATATATTAGATCAATAAATGGAAAGAAATACACCGTTCATGGAGACGGTAGGTCGTACGTACGCATGAACGTTGTTTTCGTTTCCTCATTGAATTGAATGGAATTAATTGGATGGAATAAATATATATATTAATAAATCCAGTATCATTATTATGTCATATATTTCATGATTACTTATTATATATACTTTATAATAATTTATTAATGGTTAATCATTGAGAATGAATCTCATCGCGTCGTGGATACGGTATTCCGTACGTACGCCCGAGCGATGATATCGTTCCCATGATCATGGAATTTTATTGGAGTGTATGTATACTATTACAGAATCAATATCACTTTACAATAATCATATATAGTTATTATTTACACCATTATACCCATCCATGTATGGTGGTGGTGGAAAACAGATTACACCACGGCGTGGAGACGATATTCCATACGTACTTACACGTGGTGATTTCATTTTCCGTAGGATGGATAGATGGTGAAATAGGTTTGTTTCATAATTATAATAACATATCAGTATATGAGTGATACTGATGTTATTACTTCATAATGATACAACCTAAGAAGAATAAGTGGAAGAAGAAATAAAGGTGAAATAATCGATAATGGACATTACCTCTTCTTTGAAACGCCTCTTTGAGACCTCCTCTTAGGGCACTAAAATTGGTCATTGAAGAAGACCAGGACCTCTAGGATGTTTCTAGGGAAGTGTAGAAGAGAATATGGTAGGGGTTGGCCGAGCTTGAAGGCTCAAAGTGGTGTGAGTAAGAGAGGGAGGAGGTGCCCTTTTATAAAGGAGGAGAGGGGCACCTTTAGAAAACTAAAAATATTATTTTATTATAAAGTCATATTGGGTTTTAAATAGCTCCAAATTGATTTATTTGGAATCTAAGTTGGGTATGGGTATAAATCCTCTCATCAAATATAATGTAGACAAGTTTAGGTGTAAAGACCGGTAAAATTCAAGGAAAATGTTTTCTTAATTTTCTTTGGGATTTTACAAGAATGCAGTTTCTGACGACACTTGATTCTGAGGCCCGGTGTTCCCTGAATTTCTATCCAATGTTTATCTCGGGTACGTTTAGTGAACAAACGAGCGGGAATTTCTATCTCTTGAACCAGTGCTTGGAATCGAATTTTGAGGGCACCGATGGATTCGCAGTGCTGGTAATTGCTTAGGAACACCTTTTCCAGAGTTGCGTTTACGCGAGTGAAGTTGTTAATTTTTTGGAAGGTAAAATAAAAATTATGCGTCAATTTTTATTTTTACATTAAGTTTCTTATGCTTTGGGTGGAAGTTGGGAAAAACCACCCAACTTCCATTTGTAGATTATGAAGGTGGTGGGGCCCACACGAACCCTACCCCTTCACCTTCCGTAACCTCCCATAACCCTTCAAAAATTATGACAACTTGTGTAATTTAATTTTGCGGTTTAATTCAACTTTTGAATTTCAACCCATATGTTGTGTTAATAAATTAAGTTAGTGTCTTATTTTATTTTTGGTTGGATTCTTGTTGCCTTGGGAGCTTTGGGAGAAAATGCTAAGGGAATCTTGAGTTTCTTCATCCTCTTCGTTGAAGAACACGAAGAACGCGAAGAACGTGAAGAATGCCGGATTCCTTGGAGGTCAACGTCTCCTTTACGACATCTCCTTCCGTGACACCTCTTCCCATGACAGATATTCCGTGACGAATCCTCGTTCGACGAACCTCCGTTCAAGCTACGCTCAAGGTAGGGGTTATTTTATATTTATTTTGTTCATGATTACTAATTTGACGTTCTTTGTCGAATATGACCAATTGCTATCGATTAAAGAGAGGGGGTCAGACCGCACAAACACGGCCAACCCTCCTCCATTATCCATGTTGGTTTATATTGTAGATTGAAATGGGAATGGCACGGTGTCGTCACACCGCGCGGAATCGTGCGGCAAGAAATGTGTGGTGTCGTCGCGTCGCGCCGTGAAATCGAACAAGGACACGACACCGTCACGCCGCGTCGAAGAAACCCGAAGACACCGCGGCCGGAGCGGTTCTACGGCGGAGAGGCGCGGCGCCATCGCGTCGCACCGGATGAACCAAGGGAGCGTCCGGTTCCGGGCCGCGGCGGAGCAGTGTGACCGGCGGCCGGTTCCGGGCCGCCGATGTCGGAGCAGGGGGACCGGCCGTCGCCGGTCCCATGGCGGCGGAAGCCGGCCAGCCAAGCGGGCCAGCCAGACATGGGAAGGCCGGGGGTTTCGAACCCCCTGTGGCTAGCTGAGCGGCCCCCATTAATGGGGGCCCCTGTTACAAAATCCAGGGGGCAGGCGCCCCCCCCCCCCTTCAACGGCTCGGCCGTTTGGCCGAGCGCCTGGCCAGCGCGTCGCGCACAAGGCTGGACCGGCTGCCTGGCCGGTCCGCCAGGCCACGCCGGCCGGGCTGGGCCGTGCCCAAGTGGGCCAGACCCGGACCCAGTTCGGGCCGACGCTGGGGGTATCGGGCCGGGTCGGACCAGGCCCGAACCCCTTACTACCGAATCTCTTCCTGTCGGACGTTCATAACATGTGCTACGGGCCTCCGATCGACGCACCGTTAGTTTCGATGTGATCCTTGGATCGAGAAGGTAGTTTTGGTATATCACACTCACGGTTTCGGAATACTTTGGTTTCAGCCAAGTTGGTTCGTACACGAAACCAACCGGGCCCTCGGAGCGGAAACACTCATAAGTTGAGCTCCGGACGTCCGATTGACGTGCCATCGACTTTGTTGGATTCCTCTTAGTGAGATGGATCTTTTGGCTTACTCCGCCTGAGGTATGGACACAGGTGGAGTACGGTCAGGTTGGTTTTGACTTAAAAAACAAACCAAGCCCCTGGGACGAAAAAGCCAATAACTCTCAGACTGGGCGTCCGATTGATGCGCCGCCTGCGACGTTGAGTTCCTATTGACGACACAGAACTTCTTGATACATCAACTCTGGACTTTGTGTCAGTTGATGTATCAGCCTCTCGGCTCGTGAAGAGGACCCTTCTGAATGAGCTTGCTGTGTGCGGGAACCCTAGAGCTGGCTGCGAATGTGGCGATGACGACTGTATAGAGATCCTCATTGGATTCAATGGCGACGACTACAACACTCAGTGATCCTATATGGATCAGTGCTACCGATCCTGTGTGGGTCCAATCCTATGTGGGTCAGTGCTCAACGGTTCTGTGTGAGCCAGCGCCTATAGATCCTGTGTGGGTCCGATCCTGTGTGGGTCTTTGCGGGGGTTAGTTACTTATCGATCCTTTGTGGGTCAGATCCTTTGTGGCTCATTGCGGGGGTTAGTACCTATCGATCCTTTGCGGGTCCAACGGCTTAGATGAATCAGTGGCAATATCTGATCATCTCTATCGTCATACGAAAAGGTATAGATGTGTGAGCTGAATCCTGTTTGCTTTACTATGTGTATTGTGTTGTGCTATCCTGTGTGGATTTAAGTTTTGCTTTCCTGTGTGGACTTGGTTGTACATGGGCTTGGATGTTGGAGCCGAACAAGAATTGATGACTTAGGTATATGTATGGGAATATACCTAAGCAGTGTCAGATGCTACTTCGTGATTGCATCATTCCTTTGTGGATTATACTTTGTAGATTTTGGGAGACCTTTGGGGGTCTCGGGGTCCCTAATGAGTAGCTTATACTCACCCCTGCACGGGCTATGCCCGCACTACGTTGTATTGGTTGCAGATGACGGACATCGCTGATCGTGGTTGAGTCTTGCGAAGCAGGATGTTACCTGGAGGTGAACCACTGGGCGGGACGTACTCGGAGTGGTCGGCTGGACCCGAGGAGCAGAGGAGGCTATCTGTACCCACCCTTCAGATGGGATTTCCAGTGGACAGCTCGACGTTGCGGCTTTACTTTTTAGTTGTTGTTTTCCCTTTCTAGTTGTACTTTACTTTCAGTTTGGGTTTGTATACTGGCCCACTTAATTTTCCGCACTTATTGTTGTACTCAGCTTTTACATTGTGTTTACTACTACTGCTTGCTTGCTCTGTGGTGTTGTTTACTTTACAAATTCAATGCCTTCTATTTTTATCGAGAATTACGCCGTGGTGCTAGTCGCCAGCCCCTGACCTATTGAAGGCGGGCTTGGGGTAGTCAAGGCACGGGCCCCAAGGACGGGTCGTGAAAAATTGGTATCATAGGAGTTCGGTTCTACCACAGAACATTGGACTCTGATATTTTTCTATGTGAAGAAATAGTGTTACGTGTATTGAGTGTGGTTATCAGTCCAGTGAGTCCAGTGTTGGTGCGATGGCCGACATATCCCTAAACCAGGACCCTGACTTCTGATTTCCGAATTAATGCACGAAAACATTGATTTCATGTGTTTTTAAAGTTTTCTTTGTGATTACATTGTGTCAGCTCACCAGTTATATTATTCTAACTGTGGCGCACCTGTTTCCTTTTCAAAATGGCCCCACGAAGACAGACAGCTAGGGTTTCGAGAGTTGAGCGTGACGACAGCCCACCGAGCGATGAGGCCTCGGTGTAGGGCCCTTTGACAGTAGAGGCACCGGCGGTACCTCTACCCGCCGAGCCACCGATGCTTCCAGCCCCAGCCGCTGATGATGCACGTCACCTTAGTTCACTGCATGAGTTCATGCGCCAGCAACCGCCCAGGTTCGGTAGGGAGACGGACCCCCAGGCAGCCGAGGACTGGCTGGACGCAGTGGTACGGGTTTTCAGGTTAGTGTGGACACCAGCAGACCTCATGGTGATCCTCGCAGCGAGCCTACTGCACGCAGCAGCAGGCAGATGGTGGAGGTTGATGCTCCAGGTGCACGATGAGGCATCTCTCTTCTGGACGGACTTTGAGAGCATCTTCTGCTCTGAGTTCATCCCATCCAACCTTCGTACGGTGCGCATCCAGGAGCTTCTTCAACTGCGGCAGGATAGCTTGACGGTCGCCCAGTGCTCAGCGAGATTTATCGATCTCTAGCACTAGTCGACAGACATGGTACGTGACCCATTATTCCGGGCCTGGACCGTTGAGCAGGGATTGAGGCACGAAATCAAGGCATCACTGATCTCTCTCAGCATTCCGACTCAGGCAAGAGTACTGGAGCGAGCCCATCTGATCGAGAGCTTCCTTGTTGAGCCTATATCAGCAGCGAGACCTACCGCATGGCGGCACATTGGAGAGTCTTCTACAGCAGGCAGTCGACAGATGACTCATGAGTCCAGGTAGACCAGACCCTCAGGCAGACGACCTCAGGACACTGGCTCAGCAGTGCATGGCACACAACGCAGATCCGGTCTTTCGAGAGGTAGGAAGTGCTACTCATGCGGCGGGCAGGGCCACATGGCTCGTGACTGCCTGACCGGCCGTGCTGAGGAGCATCAGACGATTGAGGGGCCACCCAGGTAGAGGCAGAGGGTCGACTGTAGCGGTCCGCAGGGAGTAGGCAGATGAGGCAGAGGAGCTGGCCGAGCCGCAGGCTGTGGGCGACACTTTGAGGCTCTACCACCACCACCAACAGGAGGTCCACCCCGACCACAGGGAGCTGGCAGGCAGAGATAGGCACAGCTCTAGGAAGCGAAGGCCTATGAACACGACACGCCCAAGATGATTCAAGGAACTATCTGGGTCTATTCCACCCTTTCTGCAGTTCTTATAGATATAGGAGCGAGTCATTCTTCCATAGCCGTTGCCCTTGTTCGGAGCTCGGAGATTCTGACAGAGTCGTTGGCTCGATCCTTATGGCTAGAGACACCTACGGGAGCAGACTCGATGATTACGCATGGGTGTTGGCAGTGTGAGCTTACTCTAGGAGGCGACATCTTCAGTTGGGATCTTCTTGTAGCGGCGTTGAGGCCTTACGACTTCATCTTGGGCATGGATTGGTTATCTACAGTCCATGCTCAGATTGACTGTATTAGGTGCAAGGTGCAATGTGTACGCACCGAAGGAAGCAGGTTCACATTCACCACCGAGAAGGGAGCCTTCGCAGTACATGATGGACTCTCACAGAGTAGAGGACAATCCATCACTCATCAGTTGTCTAGCCTCAACCTAGGAGCAGATGACATGCAGAGTCCTAGTTTTCTTGCAATGATGGATCAGTATGTCAACGTCTTTCCCGACGACGTTCCAGGGCTACATCCTCGCAGAGAGGTAGAATTTTATATTGACCTATACCGCGGGACAACCCCGATATCGACTCCAGTATATCGGATGTCCCCCGCTGAGCTTCGAGAGCTACGGGTACAGTTGGAGGACTTGCCGGGCAAGGGTGTCATCCGACCCAGTGTTTCACCCTGGGCTTCCCCGATTTTGTTCACCAAGAAGGCGGATGGGATCTTGCGACTTTGTGTTGACTATCGTCACTAGAACTAGGTGACAGTGAGGAACAAGTATTCGCTACCGAGGATTGATGACCTCTTCGATCAGCTCAAGGGAGCACGGTGGTTCTCGAAGATAGACCTCGGGTCAGGCTATCATCAGATCAGAGTTAGAGACAAGGAAGTGCAGAAGACGACCTTCAGGTGTTGGTATGGCCACTATGAGTTCTTGGTTATTCCATTCGGCATAACCAATGCTCCATCAGTGTTCATGGCCCTCATGAACAGGATCTTTCAGCCATACCTCGATCGATTTCTCATGGTCTTCATCGACGACATTTTGATTTAATCAACGACTGAGGAGGAGCACGCCTACCACATGCGGGTTGTACTAGACACACTCCGAGGGCAGCAGCTTTATGGTAAGCTCTCAAAGTGACAGTTCTGGATACGTGTGGTCTACTTCTTGGGACACGTCATCTCTGAGGCGGGAGTTTCGGTGGATCCTGCGAAGATCGAGGCGGTGTTGGCTTGGGAGCCACCCAGGAGTGTGACTGAGGTGCGAAGCTTCTTGGGTATAGCTGGATACTATCAGAGATTTGTGCCAGACTTCTCCAGAGTTGCAGCAACACTCTTAGCTCTTATGAAGAAGGGGAAACCCTTTGTGTGGTCAGACAGATGTCATCAGAGCTTCCAGGAGCTGAGACAGTGATTGACCAGTGCCCCTATCTTGAGTTTGCCTGAGGAGTGAGTAGAGTACGTAGTATACTGCGATGCATCAGGGAACGGACTCATATGTGTCCTGATGTAGGATCTGGTGATGATCTCCTATGGATCACTTCAGATGAGGCCTCATGAGCAGAACTATGCTACCCATGACCTTGAGTTAGTAGCAGTGGTCTTAGCTCTGAAGACATGGTGATACTACCTGATCAGTGAGCGCTTTACAATCTTTTCTGACCATCAGAGTCTCAGGTACATCTTCTCTCAGAAGGACCTAAATCTGAGATAGTGGAGATTGCTCAAGTTACTCCAGGACTATGACTTTGAGATAGTCTATACTTCTGGGAAGGGGAAAGTAGTAGCCGATGCTCTCAGTAGGAGGACGGGCATTCAACTACTTGAGGAGGCGACAGAGCAGCTATCCTCTTTGTAGATATCCATTGTTGATATAGATGGGTCAGCCTTCCTTCAGTCTCTCAAAGTCACTCCTCCTCTACTGCAGCAGGTCAGAGAGGCACAGCGTGGGGACGTTGACTGTGAGAGGCGGCATGAACAGATATCCTTAGGACAGGCACCTGATGGTTTCTCCTTTGGAGCAGAGCACGACATCCTTTTCAGAGGACGTACCTTGGTACCATTTTCCTTACGGGAGGTGGTTGTGAGAGAGTTTCACACATCTCCTTTGGAGGTACATCCTGGAGTGGCGAAGATGTACCAGGACCTCAGACGACTACACTGGTGGCCAGGCATGAAGAAGGCTGTGGAGGAGTTCGTTTCTCGATGCCTCATCTGCCAGCAGGTGAAGGCAGAGCACTAGGTACTAGAAGGCTTGATACAGCCCTTGGAGGTCTTGGAGTGGATGTGGTACGGGATATCTATGGACTTCGTGACTGGACTTCCACACACTTCCAGAGGTCATGACTCCATTTGGGTGATTGTTTACCGAATCACCAAGTCGGCTCACTTCTTACCCATCAGAGAGCAGGGCTCAGTGGAGAGCTTGGGACGTCTCTACGTTCAGGAGATTTTACGGCTTCACGGTGTTCCATCATCTATCATCTCCGATCGAGATGCTCGCTTTACTTCCCGGCTTTGGAAGGGGTTTCAGGAGGCGTTCAGGACGCAGCTACGTCTAAGCATAGCCTTTCACCCTCAGACGAATGGTCAGATGAAGAGGACCATTCAGACTCTCAAGGACGTGATCCGCGCATGTTTTCTTGACTTTGGTCGCAGCTATGAGGACCACCTACCCTTGGTGGTGTTTGCGTACAACAACAACTACCACTCCACCATCCGGATGGCACCATACAAGGCGTTGTATGACCGACCATGCAGATCTCCTTTATGCTGGGTAGACCCTGGGGAGTCAGCACTTGTGGGATCGGAGATTGTCCAGGCCATGACAGAGAAGGTCCAGATCATCCAAGATCGGATGAGGATAGCTCAGAGTCAGCAGAAGTCTTATGCTGATAGGAGGCGGAGGCCACTGGAGTTCGAGGATGGTGACCACGTATTCTTGCGTGTCTCACCTCGAAGTTGATTTCGGAGATTTGGCCGAGGTGGCAAGTTGTCTCCACGCTTCATCAGACTATTCCAGGTCCTCAGCAGGATTGGAGAGGTAGCTTATCGCCTGGCTCTACCACCTCAGTTGCACCGGGTGCACGATGTCTTCCACATTTCACAGCTGAGGAGATATGTGCATGACCCGACGCATATCATTGACCATGGGGAGATAGATTTTGATGATGGGGCGACTTTTGCGGAGGTTCCAGTGGAGATCTAGGATCGAAATGAGCGGGTCCTGCTTCGATGATCGATTCCTCTAGTGCACATCAGATATCAGCATGGGAACCTCCAGGATATCACTTGGGAGAGGGAGGCTCAGATGCGTGCTCAGTATCCACATTTGTTTTCCTAACTTATGATGTATCTTTATGGGGACGTAAAGCCCTGAGGTGGGAGTAATGTAAAGACCTATAAAATTCAAAGAAATTTTTTTCTTAATTTTCTTTGAGATTTTACAAGAACGCAGTTTCTGATGGCACTTGATTCCAAGGCCCGGTGTGCCCAGAATTTCTATATGAAGTTTAGCTCAGATACGTTCAGTGAACGAATGAACGGGTATTTATAACTTCTGAACCGGTGCTCGGAATCGAATTCTGAGGGAACCTATGGATTCAAAGCGCTTGTAATTTCTTAGGAACACCTTTTCCGGAGTTGCGTTTATGCGAGTGAAGTTGTTAATTTATGTGGAAGGTAAAATAAAAATTAAGCGTCAATTTTTATTTTTACTTTATGTGGTTTAAGCTTTGGGTGGATGTTGGGGAAAACCACCCAACTTCCATTTTTTGGTTATGAAGGTGGTGGGTCCCACATGAACCCTACCCCTTCACCTTCCCTAACCTATTATAACCCTTCATAAATTATAACAACATAAGTAATTTAATTTTGTTGTTTAATCCATCTTTTGAATTTCAAACCCTATGTAATGTTAATAAATTAATTTAGTGTCTTATTTTATTTTTGGTTGGAGTCTTGTTGCCTTGGGAGCTTTGGGAGAAAAAGCTAAGGGAGACATGAGTTTCTTCATCCTCTTCGTTGGAGAACACGAAGAATGCAAAGAACGCCGGATTCCTTGGAGGTCAACGTCTCCTTCACGATGTCTCCTTCCGCGACACCTCTTCCCGTGACGGATATTCCGCCACGAATGCTCATTCGACGAACCTCCGTTCAAGCTACGCTCAAGGTAGGGGTTATTTTTACTTATTTTGTTCGTGATTACTACTTAGACGTTTTTCGTGGAATATGAACAATTGTTATCGTTTAACGAGAGGGGGCCAGACCGCACAAACACGGCTGACCCTCCTCCATTATCCATGTTGGTTTCTATTGTGGATTGAAACGGGAATGGTGCGGTGCCGTCGCACTGCGCGGAATCGTGCGACAAGGAATGTGTGGGGCGGTCGCGCCGCGCCGTGAAATCGAACAAGGAAGCGACGCCATCGCGCCGCGTCGGAGAAACCCGAAGACACTGTGGCCAGAGAGGGGCCGTGGAGGAGAGGAGCAGCGCCCTCACACCGCGCCGGAAGAACCATGGTCGTGTCTGGTTCCGGGCCGCGGCAGAGCAGGGTGACCGATGGCCGGTTCCGGGCCTCTGGTGTCGGAGCAGGGAGGGACCGGCCATCGCCGGTCCCATGGCGGCGGAAGCCGGCAGGCCAAGTGGGCCGGCTGGACAACGGAAGGTCAGGGGGTTCGAACCCCCGGCGGATAGTTGAGCAGCCCCCATTAATGGGGGGCCACAGTTACAAAATCTAGGGGGGCAGGCGCCCCCCTTCAACGGCTCGACCGTTTGGCTGAGCGCCAGGCCAGCGCGCCCAGCGCGCCGCGCACCAGGCCGGGCTGGGTGCCTGGCTGGTCTGCGCCCATGAGGGCTGGACACGGACCCGGTTCGGGTCGACCCGGTTCGGGCCGACCTTGGGGGTATCGGGCCGCGTCAGACCGGGCCCGAACCCCTTAATATTGAATCACTTCCGGTCGGACGCCCATAACTTGTGCTACGGGCCTCCGATCGACGCACCGTCAGTTGCGATGAGATCCTTGGATCAATCCGGTCATTTCAGTTTATCGCACTCAAGGTTTTGGAATACTTTGGGTTCGGCCGAGTTGGTTCGTACACGAAACCAACAGGGCCCTCGGAGCGGAAACACTCATAAGTTGTGCTCCAGACGTCTGATTGATGTGCCGTCGACTTTGTTGGATTCCTCTTAGTGAGATGGATCTTTTGGCTTACTCCATCCGAGGTTTAGACGTAGGTGGAGTACGGTCAGGTTGTTTTTTACTTAAAAACCAACCGGGCCCTTGGGACGAAAAAGCCAACAACTCTCAGGCTGGGCGTCCGATTGACGCTTCGTCTGTGATGTTGAGTTCCTGTTGACGATATAGTACTTCTGGATACATCAACTCCGGGATTTGTGTCAGTTGATGTATCATCCTCTCGGCTCATGGAGCAGACCCTCCCGAACGAGCTTGCTGTGTGCGTGAACCCTAGAGCTCTCTATGAATGTGACGATGAAGACTGTACAAAGATCCTCAGTGGATTCGACGGTGACGACTACAGCACTCAGCAATCCTATGTAGATCAGTGCTACCGATCCTGTGTGGGTCTGATCCTATGTGGGTTAGTGCTCAACAGTTCTGTGTGAGCCAGCGCCTACAGATACTTTGTGGGTCCAATCCTGTGTGGGTCTTTGCGGGGGTTAGTTACCTATCGATCCTTTGTGGGTCAGATCCTCTGTGGGTCATTGCAGGGGTAAGTACCTACCGATCCTTTGTGGTTCCGACGGCTTTGTTGAATCAGTGGAAATATCTGATCCATCTCTATCGTCATATGAAGAAGTAGACCTGTGTGAGCTGAATCCTGTTTTCTTTCTTATGTGGATTGTGTTGTGCTATCCTGTGTGGATTTACGTTTTGCTTTCTAGTGTGGACTGGGTTGTACTTGGGTTCGAATGTTGGAGCCGAATGAGAATTGATGACTTGGGTATATGTATGGGCATATACCTAAGAAGTGTCGGATATTACTTCGTGATTGCATCTTTCCTTTGTGGATTATCCTTTGTGGATTTTGGGAGACCTTTGGGGGTCTCGGGGTCCCTACTGAGTAGCTTATACTCACCCCTGCACGGGCTATGCCCACACTACGTTGTGTTGGTTGCAGACGACGGACATCAATGATCGTGGTTGAGGCTTGCGAAGCAGGACATTACCTAGAGGTAGTCCACTGGGCATGACATACTCGGATCGGTCAGCTGGACCCGAGGAGCAGAGGAGGCTATCTGTACCCACCCTTCAGGTGGGATTTCCAGTGGACAGCTCGACGTTGCGGATTTACTTTTCAGTTGTTGTTTTCCCTTTCCAGTTGTACTTTACTTACAGTTTGGTTTTGTATAATGGCCCACTTACTTTTCAGCACTTACTGTTGTACTCAGCTTTTTCATAGTGTTTACTACTACTGCTTGCTTGCTCTGTGGTGTCATTTACTTTACGAAGGCAATGCCTTCCCTTTTTATCGGGAATTACACCTTGGTGCTAGTCGCCATCCCCTGGCCTATGGAAGGCAGGAATGGGGTAGTCACAGAACAGGCCAGGAGGACGGGTCATGACATTAGGTTCCTATTTTAACCTTATAATTTAGATTTAACTTTAAGTTAAATAATTTTACTTTTACCATGTCTTCTTGTTTTCTTACAATATAAGGTTAATAAACTTACTATAACAAGCCAAACAAACCCCATTTTCTTTATTATTAATATATATAACCTTATCTAAGTCATTTGGCCTAACGTTAGATTTTTAGGAATAAAATAACAATTAATAATTTAATATTTGTTCTAAAAACTATTTTATGTCAATTTTGATACTATTAGGTAATTGATTTTTGGGAAAATCATAATAGAAATATTAGGTCGAAAAAGTGAATTAAATCAATAATAACATGTCATATTAACATATAATATTATTGGAATTCATAAAAAGTCTCAAATTACATTTATTTGGGTATTTATAACACCAATTATGTCAATATTTCATTAATAAATTAATTACTGTATCATCATTGAGTCATAAATAAATTAAATCATTTAATGTCTAAAAATTTCAAATTAAATATCATTATGTAGGAAATATTTTTAGCTTTCTAATTAATATTTATAGTCGAATTTATCTTATGTATAACCATATATTAAAAATGATTTACTTATTAAACATTGATTTTAACTATTTTAACCCTTCATTAAATAAATTAATAATAAATGTCCCAATCTAATCCAAGTAGGCCTAAATGGTCATATTTTATTCGTAAGGTTGTTTTTGGTCGAATTAAACTTATCAATAGAATTAGGACATGTGTTAGGGTAATAATAATATCATTTTTACCCTTGAATACCCTATTTACTTTTTACCGTGGTAAATAAAAGTAAAAAGTTACTATTCACGAAAAATTATTTTCATCTCATTGAACCAAATTTTACATACTAACATCAACCGTGTCTCTCGGACTTTTGAAATTCCACTCACAGAAGCGGTAAAATTATGTTTTATGAAAAAATTCCGTTTTTAGCTACCACTTAGTGGTTTCACTATTCAAAAAAAATGAAAGTTTCCAGAAAAATACAAAAAATTAGGCCTAAGATATATTTGATATTATGAATGAAAAAATGATGTTTATTTTACCAAATTAAAAACATATCAGTTAAATTAACTAATTTAAAATTTAATTCCCATCATCAAAACAAATATCGTGTTTTTAAGAGATAATAACTATCAAAAAATTGACACTTGTTTATGTCTCGTTTAAATATGAAATTACATCCAATGAAAAAATTTGTATTAAATTGTAAAAATATATTCTAAATATACTTTAAAACCACTCAAATTAATAATTTATCACTATTAATTATTTCTATTAAAAATGTTATTTTTAATTAAAATTAAGTAATTTTCACTATTCATCATAAAATGAAAGTTATCCAAAAAGTTCCAAAATTTCACCCTAAGATAATTTCGATATTCAGAATCCAAAAATGAAGTCCATTTTGAATGATAAAATTTATAAAATTTCAAAAAGTGGGTATTACAATTCATAACGGCTAGTTCATAATAATATTATAATAATATCTCGTTTTGTGAAACTCGGTATTGCGTACTACACACGCTATCGAGGAAGGTCGCGATTGCGTGTAATGCAGCCAAGTTAGGGTTGCGGGTTGTGCAAGACTCCTTTGTTGTAACGTACAACACAAGACATCAATAAAATTAAAAAAGAATATTTCTCATAAAATGTCGGGGTGTTACATTCTGTGGTCGATGTGAAGGTATCCTTAAGAGAATACTGACACTGTGAGTTCAACTATTTCAAAAGATACAAAAACCTGCTCACATGTTTACTAAACATACCCGAAAAAAGTTCAGAAATTTATTCTGGGCACACCGGGCCTCAAAATCATGTGTCTTGAATTATCGCGGACTCCTAATATTCCAATATAATTAAAACAAAATCATGGAAATTCAGGGACTTTACAATAATCATACAGAAATATATTTATACACACACGAAAACATTTAAACTGACATATAAATATATTTATATATAATAAAAACATTTTAATATACACTATAAACACACACATATATATATTTTAATACAATCATCTAATATATATATAATATAAACATGTAATATATAAAAAATATAAACATGTAATATATACACATACATTTATATGTATAATATAAACATCTATATAATAATATAATCATATGAAATATATAAATTATAAACATATATATTTATAAACAAAAAATATAAAATATAACCACACACATATATATATAATAATTTTATAAATAGAATAAAATATGAACATATGTATATGAAAATAATGATATGATATATATTAAATATAAACATATAATATAAATAAACCCTAATAATATAAATATAATATATATATATGAAAAAAAAGAATCATATAGATATATAAACATATATATGTATATATATAACATAATCATATATATATATATACGTACAATATATATATATATATATAATATAATACAAAATTATATATAAGTTACACTAGAATATATAATTTAATAATATGTATATTAAAATATTTATTTTAATATAAGAAATTTTTTTAAATATATATGTATTATTTATTAATTTTTTAAATATTTTAAAATAAAATCATATATATATTTATAAACATTTGATATATATATAAATATATAATATAAACATATAATATATATAAAACATAATAATACATTTATATATAATATGAAATATATATATACATAAATATATAAAATATGAAAGATAAACATATAGATATATAAACAATCCGAAATATATATTTAATTATATATGTATAATATAAAATACAAACATAAACATTAAATTGAAACATATATATATATATATACAAAATCATACATACTTATGAACAGAAAATATAAAATATAATCATATATATATATATATTAATTTAAGTACTTTGATACATTAAATTATATATGTAATATATAAATATATTAAATATTTTAGATTATAGACATATATATTTTAATGTAAACATATGATATATGGACATTTATATATAATATAATTATATATATATATAAATAAAAATAAACACAGACATATATATACAATATAATATAAAATAATATTTATTGTATCAATTTTGTAAATAGTTTAAAATATGATCATATATATACTAACAAATAAATATATAAGTATAAATGTACCTTAATATAGATATAAATATATTAAAAAAATTATATTTTTTTAAATATAAACATAATTAAATTAATATAAACACATATATAATATAATATAAACATATATATCTATATATACATAAAATTAAATATATAAACACACACACACACACACACATATATATATATTTGTGTCTATTAATATATATATACAGTTTATAAATTTTTTTAATGTTAAATATATAAAAATACATATATATATACATATATATATATATATTACATATAGAACATTTATATTTAATAAGTATATATGTTTTTTGGTCAGGCCATTTGAGCATATAATATAGGTTGTGTTAGGTAATTGTTATAGAGATTGAGTTATTCTTACTTTTACTTGCCTATGTGAGGTTGTGCTATCCTGGATGGATATGAGAGTACTTGGTACATGACAGTTTCAGGGGGTTGTTCTAGCTGATTGATGGGGGTACAAAATCGGTTAGGCCAGCAAATGCAATGGTGAAATTAGGGCATAAGGTGGGGAAATTCTGGGGAGGGGTTGACGGTGTGGGGGGAGGGTACTTAAGGAACACAGTGTGGGGGTGGGGGGGGGGTTGGCGAGGGTGTCACTAGGCGGGGAGGGGGGAGGGTTTCCATGTACCAAGAAATGGGTGGGGTAATATATATATATATATATATATATATATATAATTATTGATATTTTTTATGTTTACATTGTTCCATTAACATGGGATATCTCTTAATATCTTCCTCCATGTGTTTCTTCCATAGGTAGGTTGTTCCATGTGGTTGAACCATACCCCACATATGACATTTTGAGTACATGTTGTTGTGTGATAGTATGATTACATTTATTTTTTGTATGTGATCTATTCATAATAGTTAGAAAACATATATGTCTTGTAATTTAAATCCTTATTTAATCCTCAATTATAATTCAATGCCCACAATCATTATTTTCTTCATAAAACATCATGGAAAATAATAGTTTTCATTGTCTTTATTTATTCATACATGTAATAAGTTTTATTTTTAATTTAATTCAACATCTACAAATTGTATAAAAATCCTCTTTCATTATTTGATTTTCATGACCTCTACATATTTCTTCAATATTTTAAAAATATAAAATTATTCTATATCAGGAGAATAAAATAGATAATTGGACAAATTTATCAATCATTAGATTTAGAAGGATAATTTTTAAGGAATTCATCTATTTTCATTGTATGAATCTGTTAAAATTCTCCATTATTAGCACCAATCATGGAAAATTATATTTCCAAATAACAACCAATGATTCCATAACAACTCTCTAGTCATCATCTCTATCCATCCTTAATGGTTAAAAAATTATTCCATTCTATATCTTCCATGATTAAATTCTAATCATAGAGTAATTAATTATTCATTTGCTTTTGATTCCTTATAATATCTAGATGAAAAATTAAATCCTACCTATCAACCATCCTCATGAGTTTTCAATATACCCTATTAGGGTTTTAATATATAATTTCCTTAAAGTCAATTTCCTTTATCCTCCATATTGAAATCAATTTCAAAGGATTAAGGCACGAGTTTTCTCAAAAAAAAATTCTCTAAATGAAAAATATTTATTGAGATCATTTGTGTGATGAATGATATCACATCAATTTCATAATTAAGGTAAAAATGGTGAATAAAATCAATGTCTACATTGGATAACCTTATATAGAAAATAAAATATACTAGATCCATTATTTCTAATATATCTATAAAAATACCTTTCAGATAAAATTATTCCTAGAATAGTATTATTTCTCAATGTAGGTGATATTATGATAAGGTTTATCAAGAAACATAATCTCCTGATCACTTCGTTAAACATATTATAAATTCCAAGTGATTGAATATGTTACTCCCCCTTTTATTGATTCTGACTATTAACTAATAGTCCCCCATGACACACAAATTTGATATAATCAAGACAATTGAAAGAAGTGTAATTAGATTATATATATATTCAGATTATAAAGAATTAACATGATAATTTAGATATTCATGTCACACATCTTGATACTAATTCATTTATTTTTTTCCCCTCGGTTGGTTCAATCCCATCTTTTTACCTGGTGGCCATTTTCCTTAGAGAGTCTTCTAGATTTATATTTTGATAGTGAAAAAGTGTGGAAATTTTAATATATTTATCAAATCTAGAATAGTCATTCCATCATTATGTATTCGAGTTTCTTAATTATTTTCTCATAGTCACCTTAATATCCATGTAATGTAAACATTTAATTACAAAGTATGAACTAAGGGAATATGCTGAAAATATTATGATATTATTAAATTTAATAGGGTTGCTAATTTTTTATCAGTCTGCAGGATTATATTCATGTATATAAATTTTTTCTAGTACACTTTTGGTATATGTCTCCTTCATATTTCACATTATTTTAATTATTTAATTCGATGGATGTTTCCTTTCATTCACCAGCATGTACTGTAGATTATTTTTCATCACGATTTATAGGAGTGAAATAGGTTCTCATAATTTTTTCATTTCAATATATTGTATGTTTTTTAATCACCCTAATGATTAATGCTATAAATTCCATTATCTTTAGTCAAAATGAACCATACAATAATTTTTTTTGAAATAGGAGTTTAATATTTTTGAATGACTCTCAGGAAAATAATAATATTATTCATGAAAATTAATATCTTTTTTCTTTACCCAATCTCTATCTATCTCTATTAATTAATATGAAAAAAATGTATAATAATTAATTTTTAACATAATCTTAATTGAATATTTCAACTTGATTTTTCAATGAGTTCATGTTCACATTTTTTGGTAACATATAAAAGTATTCTTCAGTAATGTATGCAATCAATTATATCATCTATAATCATATATGTATTTATTCCCTTCGTTATGTTACCATGCTTATATGTATTTGTACTTCCTGTTGGAAATGGTCTATGTTATCTCTCTTATTCCACAGCAGATGAATATTTTTTTGTGGAAATAATAATCCTTAATCTGTGTTCCAATGGATTTTAGGAGTGTCTAGTTTAGTTCTTTGAATATTTTGATTATCTTTCACAACATGTTTATCTTTCAAGGATGGTAGTACCATTTTCTTTTTTAGTATGCTGTTTATGGGTTTTGTAATTCAATTAGAAAAAGTGTTTTACATGAATGGGGAATAATAGTTCACTAGTTATAAGTTACCAGCAATTTTCTTATAATCATTGGATTCTTTAAATCCGTTCATTCTTTTCATTGAGTACAGACTCATGTTCATTTTTTTTCAGCTGCTTCTATACAACAAGTATCCTATTTTTTTCACATATAATGCCCCCCAAATGTTAGTCTTTAGTAGCATTAATATATTTTCATGTTCTTTCTATATTCAATAACATGATTTTCAATATCCAATTGCACCATGAATATCCAATGATTCAAAACATTTTTCATTAAGTACATATCTAAAACTATTTAGTGTTTCGTTGTTTCTTAAATTCATTATCCCTTTTAGAAGCATCTATTTTGGGCGATATTTTTAATGGAAATTTCCTTATCCACCGTAGATTTCATGGTCGATGTGTTATATTTTTTATCTACCCTCATATTCAAGGATTTTTTTATTTAACCTTTACTATAAGATGATAATTCATTTTTAGAAATATAATTAATTATTTTTTTAGTTACCATCTTCCAAGAGAATGTATATGGTTGACCATGTGATAATCATATATAAATATCATCAAATATATGAGTCCCTTTAGATAAATTATCCTTGTAAACAATATTAATAGAAATATCCCTTCTTGGACGTTGAATCTCTGTATATATTTAGGAGGAATAAATCTTTTTTCATTAAATTGGGTAGATCTAGATTGTGGATTCTTAAATTTGATCAATTATTCATCCTGGTAAAGACATGTAATTAATAGATAACACATATATTCTTCAAGTTGTGTCACATTTCCATTCCATTAACCATTAACTTTGTTATTTTAATCATTACTCTCCTATAAATTGATATAATCATTATTAGATTCCTTCAAAACATTGAACCTTTAAATATACTCTTCATAAAAGGTCCATGAAAGGTTTTATCCTAAATTTTATTGAATGTGTATCCTACAATATTTTAGTTTTCTTTTTATGTTGATCATTATTATAAAAAATACTCATTCGAATAAAAAATAACATATGGAATTACATCATTAGAAGTGGAGAATATGTCTTGAAGTTAAGGTATATTAAAATTATCATAAAATACTAACAACACATACCCCTCATTAAAACAATTGTCTATACAAAATATGACCAAATTAGATGTAGACCAATACATTTATCTAATTTAATGATAAAATCTGCATTGTTCATGGACACTTAGAGGGGGTGTTTATTAGTGTACATATCTATTATCAAGTTTTAAAATATTTTTAAATAGTCACTCTTAACATCAAACGTATTCCCCATTGAAGGTGACAGAATCTGTTTTTCACTCAAAAAAATTATATGCAATGCAATTAATAATAAATATGAACACACAATGAATTTTACTATGATTGGTACTAAGAAAAACTCTTTATAGGGATGAACATGTTGTTGTTTCATATTTTTACTTATCATTATAAATTGTAATGATTGCAAATGAATTGAATTGGAACATTGTTAAAATATAAGATGTAAACAATTTTTATATTTGTATGGAGTCCCTTAGACTTTTACCATCAGTCTGCAATGATACAATTTATACTGGAACCATCATATCTTCAAGATGTATTATTTCTCTACATGAATGGATTTTTACTCTTCTATTGATACTTCCATGATAAAGTTAAAAATATCACCTTGAGTAATACACACAAATTCCCAGGTTCATTTCACAACCTTCTTCACAAATTTCACATCATTATATTTATCTCCCTTCAAAATAAATTGTATACCATGATATATAAATGACATTACAATTGTTTATATGTCTCATCACCTTCATTCATAAATTTATATTCAAAAATGTGTTCTATATGGATATTAGTTATTAGATGATATTATAACTGTATTAAAATCAAATTTTTAAAATTTTTATAATTAAAAACTTATTATCCTTCATCACTTGTTAATACAACATTGATAGGGGTAATTTGACCCTCACCAAAATCCAAATTATTCTATTTGTATTTATTTATACATTAAATGTAATTTAAATACCACAATGTGTTTCATTTAATTTTAGATAGTATCCAAAATTTTTGTTTAAAGTATAACATATTTATCACACTACTATGATATCACCATCTTCACGCTATATGAACATTATATAAAATAACTAAAGGTTTTGGGTATTATATACTACTTCTCGAATGTATAACTACCATGAAACCACTCATCCTACAATCATTCAGTCATGCATGTGAACCATGATAGAGATCATGATATCTATAAGTTGACATGACTCACTTATCACTCACAACTCAATAATTAAAAACACATGCAGATTTAAATTCTTGAATAATAGATCTCCCATTTTGTTCACTTGGTTAAATCATAAAAAAATTCATATATACAGTAGTCAACTTTTTATTATTATTGACATATGAAATACGTTAATATCACATTGTTCTTCTTCAAATCATTGAATACTCCGACTAAATTTATTATTCATATAGTTTCTTCTATGTTTGAAAACATATGGCATAAATCTCATCATGACAATCAACCTGAACCAATATCCCATGATTTGGAATTATGACTAATTTTAGTTCATGGAGCCTATGTAACTTCATCTATTTTTTATAATGTATATATGTATGAATGTGCAACTTCATGTATCTCAATTAATTTTTAATGTTCCTCATGATTAGTTATCTTCTGATTTAATATGATGAAATTTAGTCATCAATGGTAGAATCACGACCTGAGTTCCTTTTTTCCATGTATATCTACAAATAAATACTGTGTAAAAAATCTATCTCAGACTCCTCATGATATTATAAAATCAACATGGCAATAATTAATGTTAATGATGTATTTGTTAAGTCTAGGGAATGTGTGAATGAAAAATGTAGCTTCAAAAATAGTGGACAACAATGATGTGGATAACCCCAATGTTGTTGGAGGAATAAGACAACACCACACATGATCAAATCATCCATATAATTCTGATTGTGTGTCCATGTTCATGGTAGTATCATTTTATTAGAGCACCATTATTCTAATTGATGTTATCCCACATCAATGTTATGTTTGGTTCAGTGGAACATTATTAATAAATCATAGATGACATCAAATCGAGCTACCGTTCAATGTTTAACACCCACTCACACTTGATCCTCACACCACCAGGGTCTTTAGTCTATAAACCCATGCATGTGGTTTTCATGGACCCACTATCTAACAACCAATTATGAGAAAATTTGTTCCTTATAAATGGGAATGTGTTCCATTAGGACTTAAACACATTCCATTCCTCAATCTCTAACATCGTGCAAGACTTCCTTGGACCAGCCATCCCATGGGGTTGACCCTTGGTTCCCCCATTCCGTGGTGGAGGGATATCACTAGGAGTTATAGTATGGTTGTACATAGGTTTAAATTATATATATTAATTAATACAATGAAACAATATAAGTATATAAATTCAAAACCTTCATCAATATTTATATGAAATTCCAATCCATGTCTCTTCATATTTTTCATTAATCATCATGAAATATAAAATTTTCAAGGTATTAAATAATTACTTAAGATAATGATTTTAGTATTCATGGTATTCATCATATTGAAGTTATTGGAAACACATCATTAATTTATATATTATCAGCACCATCAGTTCATTCATCAATAGTTATAATAATGTGAAATATATTGTTATTTTGAAAAAAGAATCAGAAACATGATCAATTCCACAATTTTTGGAAGAAATCACTAATTTTGTCCTCTTGGTATGTTCTAGGTGTGGTTCAGTTTTTTGAAAATTCCATATGAATAGATAATTTAAATGGAAATTATTAATTAAAGGATACAGTAATGCTTGGGACATGGACTGCGTAACATCTATGGGAATGTTTTGTGGATAGCTCTTGCGGTAGATGAAATGGTTCACAAAACCCATTGTGGATTAGAAAATGATTCTTAGAGAATGATTTATTATGATTGAATTTTCTATTCATAAGTATGAGTGTTCATAGAAAGAATGTGAAGGATAATTGGTATTTTCAACTCTTGCAGTTTGTAGTAGGAGAATTAGTACGAGGTTAAGGCTATACTGAATCAATGTTTTGGTAATCCTCTGATTAGTGTATATTGCAGACCTATTTGCTGATATAATGAATTATATTACAACTAATAGAAGGGAGGGAGATTATTATTACATAACAATTATTTTCTCTAGTAATTTGGTTATGTTTAAACGTTGTTTTATAGGATGATTCCACAAAGGAGAAGTTATATACAGAAACTGATTCCATGAATGGTGGAGAAGTTCATGGAGCTAATTTGTTGAATGTTTTTTGTCTCTAACATTTGTATTCAAAGGAATAAATACATGTAGGTGGATTATTTGGTTCATGGGAAATGGAGTAGTACACCGAAGTGAAGGAATTTTGTGAATAGATAACAATTCACAGACGGAGGGAAGTTCATAGGAGGAAGTGTACTAAGCATATGAGAGGTGATCTACATATCATTCCTGCTACATATTTCACAGTATTGGAGAGGCGGTGCACAGAAAAACTAGGGTTGTTTGTGGAGGACTCAATGAAGCTTTCAAAAACTCTAAAATAATTGTATAAAATATTTCCCACTAACCTAATAATACGTGGAATGTAGATTTCCTCTACGGGTGGAAATGGACTTTATCAGAGAATATACCAACAGTAAAGGATATAGGAATTCATCAAAAATAAGGGGCCTACATGTCTATAAAATTTGATTGGATCCCTTATAATATTAGTGATAAAAGGAAGAGGAATATGTTGAACCTTTACAACAGTAGTGAACCAGATAAAAAGGCATATGGAGTAACCCCATAAATGTATTTAGAAGACCCTAAACATTGTAATGGAAATGAGCATATGTATATGATTTATCTATTTTGAACCTTGTAATTTATAGTGAGATTTAGTTTATTTGTTACATTTTCACAACACTGTTGTATTCACATTGGATATAAACCAGTGATGGTGAACTGTGTAAAATCAATGTCTCATGTTCATGATATCAATTTTATTCATATATTTCTAGGTGATGAAGTGATTAGAGTGTTTTGTTTAACGAGGAAACACTATCTGAAGTGGAATTAGTTTTAATCTCTCACATATTGATTCCCTCCCACTATTAGTGTATTTGACCCAATGGATCTAACAATTGGTATCAGATCTAAAGGATTCATGTCAGTTATTCAATCTTAGAAGAAAAAATAGATGTGGTTAATCACAAAGTAATTCCATTGTTCGACAGAAATAATTTTCAACTCTGGAAAAATTGAATGCAACACTACTTCTCATAATTAGTAATGGATGTCTTAATGGTATCTATGAATGTATTATCAACCAATATCAATATAGTGGATTTATCACAATTTAGAATAATGGAATTGGATGCTGATTCAGAAGAGAAGAATGCTTTATGGGGAGCCTTATCCGATGTAATTTATAGAATGTTGATCTCCTATAAAACAACGCATGCTATCTTTGATGATATATATATATATATATATATATGTGTGAATGTGATAAAAATTCAGTTCAGAAATGATGAAAGTTATATTGAACAAATATGAGGATCTCATAATTAATCCCATTGAGTCTATGGATTCATTCTTTAACATGGTAAAAGTAGTTTGTGGAAGATATTCCAGGGATTAATGATTTGATTGTAGATATAAATATTTTGAATAATATTTTTTGGAATCTTCCACCTTATATTAAACCAAATGGTTTAGTATTATAAGTTTACGATCTGAAAGATATGACAATAAGTAACATGGACAACACCCTTGTAGCATATGAAATTATAAATGATCATAATAAAGTTGTTGAATAGGGACATCCAATTAGTGAATATTCAAGGAAATGAACAATCCCACCAGTGATTATGTAAATTTCAAAAAAGATACTAATGAGTTGATGTATTTCCATTCTAAAAATCGCTATAGAGGAAAAAGAATGTTCAAATAAAAACTTACACTTGCATTCTTTAGAAGTGGAAAAGTTTCACATTTTTCCTCAAGGATACAAATAATGTTTCAAGTATATGTAGAAGATGAATCTGAAATCCCCATGAAGAAATCATCATCTAAAATTAATGGGAATAAAAAAATTTGAAAAATTTCTTTAAAAAATGAAAATATGCTCTCAATAGAATATGAATATTTTGAAGAATTGGAGGAACAATAATTAGTGGATTGTATGGATCAGGGATCTGATGAATTGTTAGAATTTGTTAGGAATTATGTATTTAAAGAAGAAAGAGACAATGAAGTAGGTTAATTTAAAGTAAGATTTAACCTTTAGGTCTAGAAGGATGTTTATCTTGAAGATATAGATGTATGGAGAGACAAAGAGACAAAAATCAATAGATTGCTTCGTGTTTCCAAGAGTAGGAATTATAAAAGTATGAGGTGAATTAATGGATCAAAAACAACAAATCCTTAATAACAGAGACTTCAAATGAAATTCATGATTACATGATCATAATTAATGAATAGAAAAGGGAAATAGAGATTTTTACTAAAACCTAAAAAGATTAAATTAACAACATATAAGAACATAATGCGAAAGTATACGTTAGGTGATGAATAAATTTTCAACTGGAGAGAAAGTATACTCTCTGTTCTCTATTAAAATAGATGATTATAGATGAAATAGAGAAACTAATCTTTGTGTACAGTGGTCCTACAGAATATATGTAACTGTTATTTCAGAATGTTATTCCTGATATGGGCCATGATCCAAAGCTGAAATTGCGTTCAAGAAATCAGATCGACCTGGAATATGGATCATTTAAATTGGATGCATATACCATATGACATGAAATAAGGATGTGTTGACAAAATTCATGTATGATAAATTAGTATCATAGTATTTGGTAATGACGAGGGCCTAAAAATTACTGGAACTTGAAAATCCATGATTTGAGGAAAAGTTGGGATATGAGAGGATGTGTTTGATTTTATGGTATTATTCACAACTTTTCATCATGGTGCTATTTTTTTCCTGGAACAGAATACAAAAGAGATTCTATACCTCATGATTGGTCAAGACTACCTACACATTTTTTCTAAGGCCAATGGAAATAGGTTATTGAATATGTGTATTGACCAGATAAGCCTAACATTTAGGGAATATATGGTGAAATATGATTCTTCTCAAAATATCTCTTGATTATCATGTTATTTCACCCAATCCTCAAATTTCGACCAATAATGAAATGCATTTTTGTTGACGTACACATCACAACAGAAATGGCCAAAAAAATTAAGCATATAGTGCATATTAAAGTGTGTGGGCCCAATTCTCCATGGAATATTGATGGGGGTTAAAATTAAATTTTATTAATTAATGATTATAGTAATAAAACATGGGTTCAAATCATTAATACCAAATCTGAAGAGATCATTTGCATAACTTGATATCGAAGAGAAGTTGAAAAGATGAATGGTTAGAAAATTATAATGATCCATACAAATAATTGAATCGGGTTCACAAATAACCAATTAAAGGATTATCTTGAGAAACATGGGATAAGGAATCGGGTTTTAGTGGTATGAAATCTATATCAGAATGGAGTAGTTCAGATATGATACCAGATTGTAAAAAAATAAGGCCATATCTTTGCTACTTGAGAAATTCAGGCCAGATAAATTATGGAATGAATAAGTGGTAAAATATTTTTACACTTCAAATTGATCTATATTGTACCAAAAATAATAGAAGTATTTATATGATCTATGTTGTATAATTAACCATCATTTATTTACAATAGAGTCTTCAAAGGTATGTGTTTCCTTTACAATAAGTAGACTAACATGAAGGTTGAATTCTCTAAATAAGAAGGTTTATTTCAGGTTTACTAAAATAAAATAAAATCATTTAACATTATCAACTACAAGTTTGGAAATGAATTTGAAATTCATGATGTAACTATAGTGGATACAGAGAGTAATCTCCCACAAATACATGATCAATATCTGGAGGATATTCATGATGAGATAAGCAGATCATGGGATGATCTAGTACACAATGATGAATCAGAATATGATTTTAATGGTGTAAGGATGACCATTATTCTATACCTTCAAAATACAATTAGTGAACATATAAAATTGACAGATTGAACATAATTTTTGATTTGAAAATTCTATTTCTGATTATGAGGATGGCGAATCTAAAGAAAGAATCATTCATATAATAAGTAGAACCAAAATTTTTTAGTGAAGCTGCTAAAAATGATAATTTGGTTCTAGATATGAATGAAGTTCTTGAGAGAATTGATAAAAATAAAACATGGGATATTTATTTGAGTCCAGCAGATAAAAATGTCATCAGAAAAAAAGGGGTCGTTCATAATGAAAATCCATTATTATGGTTTTCTGATTTGAAATAATGCATGATTAGTGTGAAATGGCTACTACTAGTATAAGAAATATATGTTGATGAAAAATTTCACCTATATCAAGGATAAAACCAATCATATTATTCATGGCCATAATCTTACTATGACAGTTCATGGTATTCCAAATGGATGTGAAGTCATAATTTTTAAATGGGGACCTGGATTAGAAAGTATACATTGAGAATACAAATGGTTTTCTAATTCATGGTGATGAGAAAATAGTTTTTCAGCTAAAGATGGCATTATATGGTATGAAGAATATACCAATAGCATGATACTCATTTCTGGATCATTTTTTTGGAGGATCATTGTTTTTTATGTGCTGGAGTTAATTACAATCTATTTGTAAACAATGAATGTAATCAATTAATTGTAATTCTAGTTTATGCCTATGACAAATCTTTAGAGGATCAGATAAATCATTGTTGGGATAGTTTTTTTAATTCAAAAAAATTGATGTCCAAAAATCCATGATTGGTGAAGTTATATTTTTCCTTGGATTATAGGTGACATAATGATGAAATGGAACATTCATTACTCAATATTAATGATCAAATGTGTATTTGTTAATATTAGGATTGATAAATCCAAAGGAAATGAAAACCCTTGTTGGTTCTTATATGAACTATCAAAAGATGATTACACAAAGGAATTTAATATCATATAATATAGAAATATCATTGGGTGTTTACTATACATTATAGCGATATGGCCTAATATTGTATTGTCCACCTTCCATGAAGAGAGATATCAATGTAATCTAAAAAAATCCATATTCATGCAATTAGAAAGGATACATCGGTATATCAAGGGAATGAAATAGTTGAATTTGATTTATAATAGAAAATCTCAGTGAGATATTTTGGGATATATAGATGCATATTGGGCTGGATCAGCAGATGAATGAATGTCAACTTCATGGTTAATCGAGACATCAGCCGACTGTTGCTTTTCCACCATTTCCACTATGCTTTGAGGTCTCACTGGATGCCTGAACTTCATACCCAGATCTGCGATTGCAGCTTTCCATCAATGTGTTTCTCTATCACCCATTTCCTGTATCTGAGCCTAGGATATCCTCATCCACAATGCTACCATTGAATCATCCTCTTTTAAGGAAGGTGGATCTCTGGTTTTTCTATTTCAGAAGTTTCTTTTCGGGAAGCATCAAATTTCCTGAAAAGGATACCGGTTTCATGATTTGGAAGATGCAATCCTCCATTGCGTCTATTCAAATACTTTTTGGGCTCATGTAAATAATATTTTCCATATAATATCATTCTCCCTAATAGGAGTAGATTTTTCATTGTATTGGACTCTAATGATGACTTCATCATCTCTTGGAGAACATTCCCCCAGGTTCTCAGGCACATGAGTGTTCATCTATACTGGTGGTCGATGGATTCTCGGTTTAGAAGGGAATCTTGGAGTGTGGTTATCTGGATCTCACTACCAGAATATCACATACTATTTTGAAACACTCACCTTCGTTGTGGGATCAGGGACTCGATCAGTTTCATCTATTGTGCTAGTGAGAGGACTATCCATCTAAAGGATTTGGTGATGTCACAAATCTACACTGACCTGGATCTAGCTTCTCCTCAACCAGTGATGTTCTCTCTTAGAGTTAATGTGATGGAATACTATTCACATCCTCTTATTTTTTTTAACACTGGCCTTATATTAGGGATATCGTCTTAAGGGGCATTTGTCTTCTTCCAAGCATAGAAATTGTTCGAATCGCACGAATAATGGTCATTCAATGGATTAGTAAACTTATGGAGCTTAAAATTACTCTTCCCTAGTTATCATGTATAATACTAGGACTATCGTGGGGGATGATTTGAATTCTTTCATGACTTCGGTTGTTCAGAAAGAGGGGGTTGGGGGCGACATGCTCACTATCTGTTCTGGAGTGGAAGACACATCGTACATGGATTTCGTTCCTTCTCATCGACATGGTGTGGGTTTTGGTTCCCCTCATCATTGAGAAATTATTGCATCTTTCACCCAGTTTACTTTTGGGATTAGTTTATATTCTCCGAATTGTATATGATTGTATAATATTTTATATGGTAGATTGCTGAGGTTATTGTTAGGGTGTGATTTGTAGGTAAGAACACATGCTGTTCTGGTTGATCTAGTCTCTGCATCATCCATGAAACATATATCTTATATTTTTGGCATAGTGATGTTATTCGATGAGACATATGAGGATGGTATTCATGAGATGGGGTCACATTCTCCTGTATGTTTGAGAGATATCCGCAATGGTTGAAACATGGGTAGGTTTTCCTACTTAGTTTAGAAGATATATTATCTCCAATCAGACAAGACCACACTTATTAGTTCATCGCAGTCCACTTCAAACTGGTCCAATATCCTGTTACAGGTTGAATTGGACTTTTCTATTCAGTAATCCATGCATTATTCTCTAATCAGTGGTCTCAGTACGATATCTCATTCTGATCATTTTCAGGTATCTCATTAATGAAATTTGAAAGGCCAGATGTATTCTGGGGCCAAGTATAGGAACCCTCGAACTCAATGATATCACTAGTTATATGGAATGCTAGGGCCCAATACAAATGAAATATCACATATCTATATACTGATTAAAATTTATTTTTCTTGAATTCTAACAGGTGTACCATATGAGAATTTAATAGTGCTATGGAAAAAAATCATGTTGAGTGGTTATGGCTATAAATGTAGAGAAATTTAGCATGTTTATCTAAGAATATTGTTTAGACAGAAGGGGGGAATGATTACAGATTCACTAGGAATGTATAAAAAATCATTTCTTGTGGAATATTTAAGAACTCATATTACACCAAGAAGGCTTCAGATTCATTACATTGATAGGATAAATTGGGGAATTACAATATACATTACAATATGGTTGAATAAGTTCTTGTCATTTGGGGGGTGCATCACATTTGAAAAGTTTATCCCATCCACATTCCCCAAGAATGTTATTTCAAGGATTAATGTGCCAAAGGAAATGCTGAAAATATTGAAAAGGTGTACATGGTATTTATATGGGGCTCACACAATGAAGTCAAACCTCATGGGGCTTCATGGGATGTAATAGAGAAAGATATTTCTGATGGTGGTATTAATATCTGATGTTTCAAAAAGGAAATGATGGTCATGCATGAAAAATATTCTTTGGATTTTCTAGAGAATAAATCTTTGTGGGAACGAATTATCAGTTATCGTTATGGAAAACAAATTTAACGTGGAAGAGGGAATATATCTCGACTCTGGATAATGGTTTCTAACCATTTTACAGTTCTCCACATTCATTCAAAGTTGCTTGTGGGAAATGGGAAAATTAATTTCTAGATGGATAACTGGGTTGGATAAATCTTGGGGTTCCCATGCTATCTAATCATGATGGAATACTTTTCTAATTCTAGTAGATTCTAACCATTTCTTCAACTCATTCCCACACATGACAAACTGAATGTGTTTGATGGAATCAGACTAAATGATGATCTAGAATAAATAATCATTACGGGGTGGGATTCAAGTTCCTTTTACGCAATGGGGTACCACTTGGTAAATCTATACCA
Organism: Viscum album; assembly: GCA_963277665.1. Classification (NCBI taxonomy): domain Eukaryota; kingdom Viridiplantae; phylum Streptophyta; class Magnoliopsida; order Santalales; family Viscaceae; genus Viscum; species Viscum album. Next base: position 439,155,847 of record OY728161.1, read on the forward strand.
CGGTATTTCAGATGGATGGAATGAAACAGTTTTGTACAAGACCATATGCTGAAATACAATGTTCTCATTTGGCATATTTGGTACGATGCTATTCTAATAGATGTCTAGTTGAGGAACAAAGGATTCTAAATGGAATATAAATTATTTTGATTTATTAATTCCGAAGATGAATAGGAAGAACGTCTCTAATTTTTTATTGATTGAGAAGATAAGATCCGGAGTTTCATGGGTGAGGCCTCTAGGTGGGGAGGTCGAGAATCCACCCTTTCCACTTTTTATCAATCTTGGTTCTCAAGATAAAAAAATAACATGTCTGAGTAAGAGGCAAGGACAATGTTTCTTGATGCAGGCTGTTGGATCATCTAGAGTACTCAAAACTAAATCCATCATGGGGGAAAGACCTGACCGCACCTAGCCTTGGTGATTATATCTATGTTCACTGTGTTCAAACTAGTTTCCCTTGTCAATGTATGGGAGATTGTTTCTATGATGAGAGTACTCATGTTAGGTAATTATAATCCTCTCCCCTTACATGATTTTAACTAGAATGACCCAGTGGGTGAATTAGAATCCTTTGAGATGTTAATTTATACACAATGTGGATGGATCATGTGTGTCTGGATTTATGTGGGGGAGTGGTTCTTGACCCCAAAGGAGAATTGATTCTGGCCTTTAATGATGGATTTGGATTGGGAGATTAAATTATGGAAGTGGATTTCAAGATGATGAAATCTATTTAGATTTTATGTTCACACAAAATTATGTTGGAATCGGTCAGGCCTGACTAAAAAATTCTACATGGTTCTATTCACGGGATGATCTAAATCCCTTGGGCCACAAGCTAAATCTTATGAAATTGAAAACATCTTTTGGACCCACATGTGATTCTTACTCACACGTGGGAAGAGGGGTACATGGTGGCACACATCCCTACATTTTTAATTACTAATGTTGATCAAAATTTTGTGTTTTCCTGCCTAGGGTCTCCTCCATAGGAACATGGTAACATTTATAAAGAAGATTCAATGGGTTTCCAACACATTAGACCTCTTTATATTTTTTCTGTATAGGGAATTTCCCAACATGAAATATTAAAAAATAGTTAATGTTTTATTGGGAATCATTTTATCTTGGACGAATTTGTATTTATTGTCTTAAGAATAAATATTATTGAATTTCATTGATCATAGTAGAAACTGAATTTATTACGGATACTCATGAATAAACATCCTTTTTTCTCGATGAAACAACAGTTTGAAGATATTGTAGTAGAATAAAAATATCGGATCAGATATAATTGTGACAATTCTGGTTCTATAATTATTTAAAAAAATCCAATCCACCAATGGAGGACATATTACCTTTAAATCAAATATCATTTTATCTAGGGAAAAGTTTATTTTGGGCTAGTGAATATTGAGTATATTTCTATGTAACAACGTGTTGCAAATATTCTGAATATTTCCTTACCTGACTATGAATTTGAATGGTATACACCATCTCTTGGAGTCTAGTCGACTCCCCACACTTGAAAAAGTGTGGATGTGTTACCCCTATACTCAAGATATTTTTTCTTTTTCCCTAATGTATTGATATTTGTTCTTTACCCTATTGAATCCAACCATGATGTTCCTTTTAGGTTTTTTGACATAGTAGGAAAATGTGTGACTATTCAAGGGGAAAAAATTGATTCTATTAAAAAAATTCTTTATCAAGAAACAGAGAGAAATTTACTAGTTGAGAAATGAGATAGGGGGCAAACAAGATATGGGGAGTTTTAAATATGTTGATTCATGATGTGATCTATGAAATAATACATAACATGATAGATAATGTTCGTGATGATAGCATGCATTTTGTTTCATTTCAAAAATTGTTGTCAAGAAAGAACTAATTCATTAAAGAACTATTCATACTACATTGGTTTCTCACTCTGAGCATGAAACATGTTGGATTAGAGCACGTGTTGAGTAAATCAATGATCTATATCATGAATAAAGTGTTGATGTAATAAGGAAGAATCCTTAAGGATATATCAAATTGTGATGATTTTTTTTTGTGAATCTTTACCAGCAAACCTGTAGGGGGATATTGTTTGAAAAAAATACCACAATCCTTAATTAAAATTCAAAACAATGATTCTTCATCTTATTCAACAATCATCAGGAAATAAAATATTTTTCATGTTCATAATTAAACATTTATGTTAAATAGTATTAGTTTTCATGATATTATCCATCATCCACTCGTATAGAAGTATTGATTCATTTAGATATTTCATTACCATCATTTATTTTATAAATTGTTATAATAATGTGAAAACTCGTCTTCTTCTTCATATAGATTAGGAAATAGAATCAATTCAACAATTTTGGGAAGAAAACACAACATGGTGTACTCTCGGTATGTTTTGGGTGTGATTTGATTGTTGAAAAATGAAAATAACAATGAATACGTATGGTCAGTGTTTTTAAAAGACATATTTTTATGTTGATTCATTTTCTCTAGTGTTTTCTATATTTTTGGGCATCATAATATTTAATTTATCTTTATAAATGTATGATTAAATCTATAGGATTGAATGAGATGAGAAATGGAAAAGGAAATAGTAAACGGAAGGGTACCAAAAATCCTAGGGTGTGGACCGCATACCATGTCTGGGAATAGTTCTCAGACCACGTACGAGGTAGAAAAAATGGTTCACGAGACGGTTCATGGAACATAAAATGGTTCATAGAGAATTTGGTGAGGTGAAGACATATAATAGGAAGAATGATAGAGGTACACAGGGAGTTTGTGAAGGAATAATGATATATTGATTGCTTGTGGTTCGTAGTTGTAACATCCCAAGTACGTAAGGAATAATAGATATTTTTATCTATGTCTATTACTGAATTAGATAGTGTTTTAGAGGCTTAAAATGAGAATAAATCAAATCTTAAGCATGGAATACACTAATATTTTTAAAAGATTGTTTTATTTCCTTTTGATGGAAACCATCTTTTAAATCTCTCTTTTGACAATTTTATAAGCTCTATTTGTCAAAATAAAATTATTCTTTATCATTGGGACATCAAAATTTACTTTCTGTAAATTTTTGGTATTTTACTGACAATGTTCATTTTTTTGAATGAATAGTGAAAAATACTGCATTTTACATGAAAAATACTTTTTCATCTAATTCATTTATATGATTAGATTATATTTTGAATTGGTTTTAAACTTCAATTAGAAAATATTTTTACCACTTAATCCAATAGTGGTCATTGGAATTAATTCCACTTTAAATTGGACTTAAACTAGTGTCAATCTTTCGATACTTATTGTTTCATAAAAACACGCTATTTACTCTGACAGTGGCAATTATTTATTAAATTAATTAATGCAACTTATATGTTGTGAAGTTTTTTTAAAATAGATATCATTTTTGAATTTGGAATATCAAATATAGCTTAGGGTGAAGTTTTAGATTTTTTTTGAAAAACTTCAATTTTTGATGAATAGTGAAACCACTAAGTGGTACTTAAAAAACTAATTTTTTGTTTAAATGAAATTTTACAACCTCTGTTCTTTGAATTTCAAAAATCCGACATACATGGATTTCATTAAGAAGTAAAATGTGGTTCAATGGGATTAAAATAATTTTTTGGTGAATAGTAACTTTTATGTTTTTAATCGTGATTAGAGGTAATTAGTGTAGTTCAAGGTAAAAATAATGTTTTCATAATATGAGATGAGATTGAAACATGTCCTACCCTAATTGGATGTGTCAAGTCCGACCAAGACAATCCATGGGTCAACTTGGAGACCCCATGGAGCCACATTGATTGGGAAATGACATAAATAACTTTTTATTTAATGTAAAAGTAAAAAAGACACAAACATGAAATGTTTTACTAAAACAGTATTTACATGGGGTTATACAAGTCATATTTTTGACTATAAATATTAATTATATAGATAAAAATATTTCCTACATCATTATATTTTTTTTATAATTTTTAGACATTAAATATATTAAATTATTTATGACATCATGATGATGCAGCGATTACCTCATTAATAAAGGATTTAAATAAAATGAAAAGAAAATGTAATATCTATGACCTACACATGTCTAAAACCTATTGGATGGGTATATTTCGAAACCTTATCACCTTATCCTCGAATTATATCAATGTGAGACGTTTTAAATCCGAAACTCATTTTAAAATAAATGATCATTTCGTTACTTTCCAAGAGTGCCCCTCATATCCTCTTATAAAAGGCCCCCACCTCTACCTCCTTACCCACACTTCCAAAGCCCTTGGCTCGGCCAAAATCTGCCAATTTTGGCTCTCCATATCCCTCTATTACTCCTTGAAGCCTCACATTGCGCAGAACTCTTCCCAAGGATGGCTTTGAGCTCAAACCAATGGGAGTTACCCGATTTTAAGGTAATGTCTTCACTTGAGTCCTTTTGTTTTATTTTGTTTCTCCAACCCCATAAAATCTTTTTATTATTTTCTTTTGTAACAACAACAGTATATTCAATATACTAGGATGTTTTTATAATAATGATTCGAGCTACACTTTCACACACCTACATCTAAAGGTTAAAGAACATACTGTTCCCGTGAATGGCGAATTTCTGCCTCCCGAAACGATGATTGTTCAACATTCTTTTAACACCTTCAAAGGTGCCCATTAAGATGAAACTATATTTATATATGATATATATTATGTTTTTTTTCTTAAGATTATTTATTTTTCATTTTGGTCACACCTTTATGGTTTCCATTATGGGTAAACGTGATATCTTCATTTAAGGAAGTGCGGACTACCACCCCCTCAAAGTTATTTTATTCGTTAATAACATATGTGGAAAGTATAAAGGATGTAGTTATGATATTATATATGATATTATAATGGAATTATAATATACCTTTATATCATTATTATTCCATTCTATAAAATACGAAATAGAAATGAAAGTAGCGTTCATGCGTACGTACGACTTACCGTCTACATGAACGGTGCATTTCATTTCTTACCTATAAATTATTATGTAATATTATAAATGCATGTATATACTGGATATATATTATATATATTATATATTTATCATGATTATAACTCTGGATATAATGGATATATGAACAAACTGTAATTATAAAGAGCATATTTTGACTCAAGTACCAATGATCGTTAAAATGACCGTTATTAACTAAAGTAATTAAATAGTGTTCATGACATGATAATAAGTGATATAAAAGGAATAATGAACTTGAAGAAGGTTCTTAAGAAAGTTGAAATTAACTCATGTTTATTATTTAGGACATTAAATAATGATCGAGTCAAGTCAGACCCGAGGTAAGGGAATCCGTCTCAATCTCCTTTCATTAAGGAATATTTTGTTTTATACACAACCTTATTTTATAAGGTGTATAAACCCCTTTGAATTTTACATTTATCCAAAAGGAATCATTTTTTTATACAAAGTGTTTTACTAAATGACAAAAGGGAATGTTTTTGTCGTACATATGCGGCGACAACCACTTCTCCGCCGCCGTGACCATTATTTGAGTTTCGGCTTCCTCAAAAAGCCATACCTTTTTTTCTAAAAGAAAAATAAATACCATGTTTTACATTTCTTTTATTTACGTATTGAAAATGAGTTTCATAATGTTTTTATATCAATGTATTGTATTGATATCTTGTTATTGAAAAGTGGAAATGTTATGTTTCCTTTATGCATGTTTTATGTGATACGATTATGTTGTGGTTCTTGGGCATTATTATGAAGACGGGTGGTTCCGTAATAAACTAAGGGTGGGTGAGCCTGATATAGCTCTCCAATGAATTGGGTAATGCGAAGGAGTGAAACGTTATGGTTTCTCGAAAGAGATTTTGGGAATATACTGTGATGGGTATTCCAAACGTAACCAAGAGGGTTACTCTCTACGTAAGAATGTTATGAATGCCTCAAGTTACCTTTATGTCTTATGATTTCTATTATTCATTCATGATTTGGTGAGATATGTTTAAGTGATTATGTTTTATGAGTAAACTATGATTTCATTGATTCTTATGTATACATGTACTCATGTTTCCTTTCCATATTTTTATATCCCTTACTGAGCTTTTTATGCTCATCCCAAGTTTATTTGAAATGTTTTTCACAGGTCAAGGGAAATGTACATGATAAGATGATAGTGTCAAGGAAGTGTCAAGAAAGAATCCATGTTTTATTTTAAATATGTTTCCGTTGATGGGAAAAATGAACACTATCTTTATGTAACCACTTTGTTTAAATGTGGAATGTAATGCATGTTTTATGATCTAATTCTCTAAAACTCTAAACCTAAAAAGATCCTCAATGTGTAATCTTGTAATAACTCAAGATTAAATATGGTTTAACGTGGGGGAATTATAGTTTCTATCAGAGGTCAGTTTAGATAACTTTATGAGTTAGAATTATATTAAATGATTATCCAAAAATTATTTATGGTCAAATTGAAATGATATAACATTTAATGATTACCATGTTTCTTCATCTAAGAAATGTTAGTTCAGAATGGTTTTCTGTAGAGGAAATAGGGAAGCAGTGCTAGGAAGGCATACAGAAGGAAATAACCTTCCAAATTAGCATCTTGAGATTGTTGGAATTGGAACTGAACAGTTTGTTGCAGTAATGGTGCAGTTGAATCAAGAGATAAATGGAAGTGGTATCCATGCACGAGATCAGCCAGATCAACCGCAGAGGAACATGTCAGTGGTTGAACATTTCATGAGGCAACATACCCCATCATTCAAAGGATCATCTGACCCTGTGCTAGCTGAAGGGTGGATTAAAGCACTAGAGAATATTTTTGATTTCATGGGGTGTTCATATAATCAAAAGGTTAGTCTTGATATTTACCATTTGGAGGGTTAAGTAGATCATTGGTGGTCGATGGTTAAAAATATCAGGGACACTAATAAGACTGATGCTCTTGACTGGGATGAATTCAATGGTATGATTCTTGAGAAATATTTTCCTAAGGTTGTTCGACTTAGGATGGAAAAACAATTCCTGGAATTAAGGCAAGAGGAAGACTCAGTGGCCGCCTATGAAGAAAGGTTCACTCGATTGGCAAGGTATGCTCCAAATTTTATCCGAGACCTTGATAGTAAAATCAATCATTTTTACTCAGAATTAGAGCCAAAATATCGAAGGGCATTAGCTTCTCGTGAGTTTAAAAGTTATGAATAGATTCATTGATGTGCTGAGAAGGTGGAAATGGAGTTTTCTGATGATCGAGTGTTCTATAACAACTAGAAGAAGTAGAGACCGAGGTGGCAGAAGAATGGAATGAATTATTCAAAAAGGTCTGACAGTAAAAAAACTAAGTTTCCAGTTTGTGATAAATCTGGTAAAAGGCATGCTGGGGAATGAATTCTGAATTATGGAAAGTTCTACAGATGTTGTAAGATTGGACATAAGGCTCGTGATTTCACTGAAAAAGATCAGGGTGATGTTAAGACCAAATTTGACTTACAGTTAGTGAAATGTTTTAAGTGCAATGAGATGGGCCACTATGCAAACGAGTTTCCGAAAAAGAGCTTCAGTGATGGGAAGAAGTTAGACTACAAGCAGAAAGGGGTGGTGAAATCATTTGCAACTACTTCAGCAGATGTCGGGCCATCAAATGAAGTTGTATCAGGTACATTGTTTGTTTTTTCAGATTATTCTAGTGTGTTGTTTGATTTGGGGTCTACACATTCTTTCATCTCTGAAACCCTTTCTAGTAAAATGGGAATACCATCTCAAGAAATGACACCTAAAATTTTGGTAAAAGCACCTAGGGGAAATGTTGAGGCAAAAATAATTTATAAGAATCTTCCTATCCTTATCCGTGGAAAGAACCTACTTGCAAAATTTATTGTTTTACCTCTAGTAGAGTTTGATGTTATCTTGGGTATGGATTGGATCTATTTTTACCATGATAAGATTGACTGTAGAGATAAAGAAGTTTCTTTTTATAAAGACATTCAGTTTGTGTACAAGAATGAACCCTTACTGTTGATAACATATCAAGAGGAAGAGAAACTTGTAAAGGATGGAAATGAATGTTACCTAGCATGCATATTTGAAAATAAAGGAACTGTTCAGATTAATGATGTGCCAGTGGTAAATGAGTATCCTGATGTTTTTTCAGATGAGTTTCTTAGAATAATACCAGATCGGGAAGTTGAGTTTACTGTTGACTTAGTTCCTGATGCTAAGCCAATTTCAAAACCCCCTTATCGAATGGCTCAAATTAAACTTTTAGAGTTGAAGGGGCAATTGCAAGATTTATTAGAGAAAGATTTCATTCGACCTAGCACATCACCATGGGGTTCTCCTGTTTTATTTGTTAAAATGAAATATGGTTCTATGAGACTTTGCATTGATTATAGAGCCTTGAATAACATCACTATTAAGAACAAATACCCTTTGCCTCATATCGATGACTTGTTTGAACAGCTCCGGGGAGCTCAGTATTTTTCAAAGAATGACCTGAGATCGGGGTACCATCAGCTGAAGGTAAAGGAATCAGATGTTCCGAAGACTGCGTTTCTTACAAGATATTTCCATTATGAATTTGTAGTAATGCCTTTTTGGATAACCAATATACCTGCTGTATTCATGGAATTAATGAATAGATTTTTCCATGAGTTCGTGGATAAGTTTGTGGTTGTTTTCATTGATGATATTTTTGTGTTTTCTAAAAGTAAATAAGAGCATGAAAGAAATTTAAGGGTTATTTTGCAATCCTTGAAAGATAAAAAACTGTATGGGAAATTCACCAAGTGTGAGTTTTGGTTGCAAAAAATTTCATTCCTTGGACATATTGTTTCTAAAGATGGGATAACTGTTGATCCTGCAAAAACAAAGGTTGTGGAATAATGGCCAAGACCCACAAGTGTAACTGAGATTTGTAGTTTTCTTGGATTGGATGGCTATTACAGAAGGTTTGTTAGAAATTTTTCACGGTTATCTATTCCAATGACTAAGCTAACTCGGAAAGGTGTTAAGTTTATCTGGACAAAAGAATGTGATGATTGTTTTCAGGAACTGAAAAGAAGATTGGTGAATGCTATAGTTTTGGCACTACCTTCCAGGAATGGTGAGTTTGTCATATACAGTGATGCTTCATTGAAAGGACTTGGTTGTGTCCTAATGCAGAATGATCAGGTAATTGCTTATGCTTCACGTCAGTTGAAAAATAATGAGGTAAATTACCCTACACATGATTTGGAATTAGCTGTTGTTGTTTTTTCTTTAAAAATTTGGAGGCATCATTTGTATGGAGTAAAGTGTGAAATATATACCGATCATAGAAGATTAAAGTATATATTCACTCAGAAAGAATTGAACATGAGATAGAGGATATGGCTAGAAGTAATCAAGGATTATGATTGTACAATTCATTACCATCCGGGAAAAGAAAATAAAGTGGCTGATGATTTGAGTCGAAAAAGCAATGCTTCATTAACAATGTTGCGTTTAGAACGTGATCTTTTGTTTAAGGATTTGATAAACATTGGCATAGAAGTTGTTGGTGCAGGGTGTCCTTCTGTTTTATTTCAGGTATCAGTGGAATCTTCTCTATCAGACAGAATCAAGAAAGCACAGAAGCAAACAATGAGTTGCAGAAAAAGGTAGAGGTCATTCAGAAAGGTAAGTTGCATGAATTCAACATTGATAGTGATTGTGTTTTGAGATTTGGGAAGAGATTGTGTGTGCCTTGTGATTCACAGTTGAAGAGAGAGTTGTTATTTGAATCTCATAGTTCTATGTTTTCAGTTCATCCTGGCAGTACTAAGATGTTCAGAGATCTGCGAGAGTATTACTGGTGGGATGGAATGAAAAGAGATATTACTGATTTTACTATTAAGTGTTTGACTTGTCAGCAGGTTAAAGTAGAGCGGCAGTTACCGAAAGGGATGCTTTAGCCTCTACCAGTTCCATAGTGGAAAAGGGAGAATATATCCATGGACATTGTTGTGGGATTACCGAAGACATCTCGAGGTAATAATGCAATCTGGGTTATTGTTGATTGTATGACTAAATCTGCTCATTTCCTTCCTATTCGAGATACTTTTTCTCTAGATCAACTTTCTCGATTGTACCTTAAAGAGATAGTCACGTTGCATGGAGTTCCTCTATCCATTGAATCCGATCGTGATCCCAGGGTTACTTCTAACTTTTCGAAGGGCCTTCAAAAGTCATTGGGTACTGAATTAAATTTTAGTACAACTTTTCATCCTCAATCAGATGGGCAGTCGGAACGAACAATTAAGACCTTGGAGGATATGCTACGAGCTTGTTCGATGGATTATCAGGGAAGTTGGGACTAACATCTTTATTTGGTTGAGTTTTCATATAATAACAGTTTTCATTCTAGTATACAGATTGCACAATTTGAGGCGTTATATGGGAAGCGGTGTCGAACTCCATCTTTCTGTGATGAAGTGGCTGAAAGGAAGTTGATGGGACCAGAATTGGTAGAAGAGTTGGCAGAAAAAAGTTCAGCAGATACAGAAACACATGAGAACAGCTCAGAGCATGCAGAAGAGTTATGCAGACAATAGGAGGAAGGATTTATCTTTTGAGGTAGGTGATCATGTTTTTCTCAAAGTCTCACCATGGAAAAGTGTGATGCGATTTGGTGAGAAAGGAAAGCTGAGTCCAAGGTTCATTGGACCATATGAAATTTTGGAAAGAGTTGGATCAGTTGCTTACCGAGTGGCTTTATCTCCGAGTTTATCTCAGGTACACAATGTTTTTCATGTTTCGATGTTGAGAAAGTATATGCCAGATCCATCTCATGTTTTGAGTCCAGAGGTAGTTCAGCTGGAAGAGAACCTATCTTATGAAGAACAACCGGTCCAGATTATTGATCATAGGGAGCAAGTGTTACGGAACAAGGTGATTTATCAGGTAAAGGTTTTGTGAAAAAACCACATGATTTAAGAGGAAACATGGGATTCTGAAAATGCAATGAGGGCTAAATACCCCCAATTATTTGATAAGTAAATAAATTAGGGGGACACAATTTTATAAAGGGGGGAAGGATGTAACATCCCAAGTATGTAATGAATAATAGATATTTTTATCTATGTATATTAATGAATTAGATAGTTTTTTAAAAGCTTAAAAGGAGAATAAATCCAATTTTAAGAATGGAATACACTAATATTTTTAAAAGATTGTTTTACTGCCTTTTGATGGAAAACCATATTTTAAATCTATGTTATGAAAATTTTATAAGCTCTAATTTTCAAAATAAAATTATTCTTTATGATTGGGACATCAAAATTTACTTTTTGTAACGTTTTGGTATTTTTCTGACAATGTTCATTTTTTGAATGAATAGTAAAAAATACTGCATTTTACATCAAAACTACTTTTTAATCTAATTCATTTATTTTATTAGATTATATATTGATTTGATTTTAAAGTTAAATTAGAATATATTTTTACCATTTATTCCAATAGTGGTCATTGGAATTAATTTCACTTTGAAATTGGAATTAAACTAGTGTCAATCTTTTAATACTTATTGTTTCATAAAAACAGGCTATTTGCTCTGACAGCGGGAATTAATTATTAAATTAATTAATTCAACTTATATGTTTTGAATTTTTTAAAATAGACATCATTTTTGAATTCTTAATACCAAATATAGCTTATGGTGAAGTTTTGGTATTTTTCTGGAAAACTTCTATTCTTGATGAATAGTGAAACCACTAAGTGGTACTTAAAAAACTGATTTTTCTTTTAAATGAAATTTTACCACCTCTGTGTTTTGAATTTCAAAAATCCGACATACATGGTTGTCATTAAGAAGTAAAATGTGGTTCAATGGGATTAAAATAATTGTTTGGTGAATAGTAACTTTTATGTTTTTAATCGCGATTAGAGGTAATTAGTGTAGTTTAAGGTAAAAATAAAGTTTTAATAATATGAGATGAGATTGAAACCTGTCGTACCTTAATTGGATGTGTCATGGCTGACCAAAAAAATCCATGGGTCAACTTGGGGACCCAATGGAGAAACTTTGGTTGGGAAATTTTATAAATAACTTTCTAATTAATGTAAAAGTAAAAATGACACAAACATGAAATGTTTTACTAAAACAATATTTACATGGGGTTATACAAGTCATATTTTTCTCTATAAATATTCATTATAAAGATAAAAAGATTTTATACAGAGTGATATTTTTTTAAATTTTTAGACATTAAATATATTAAATTATTTATGACATCATGATGATGAAGTGATTACCTCATTAATAAAGGATTTAAGTAAAATGAAAATATAATGTAAAATATATGATCTAAATATGTCAAAAACCTATTGTATGGGTATATTTCGAACACTTATCACCTTATCCTAGAATTATATCAATGTGGGACCTTTTGAATCCGAAAATAATTTTAATATAAAGGAACATTTCTTTACTTTCCAAGAGTGCCCCTCCTCTCCTCTTATAAAAGGCCCCACCTCTACCTCCTTACCCACACTTCAAAAGACTTTTCCTAGGCCATCACCTGCCAATTTTGTCTCTCCACATCCATCTGTTACTCATTGAATCCTCAAATTGGGCATAAGTATTCCCAAGGATGTCGTTGAGCACAAACCAAAGGGAGTTACCCGATTTTAAGGTAATGTCTTCACTTGAGTCCTTTTTGTTTTATTTTTCTCCTCCAACCCCCTAAATTATTTTTATTGTTTTCTTTTGTAACAAAAACAGTATATTCCATATACTAGGATGTTTTTATAAGAGTAATTAGAGCTACACTTACACACACCTACATATAATGGTTAAAGAACATAGTGTTTCCGTGGATGGCGAATTTCTGCCTCCCAAAACGATGATTGTTCAACATTCTTTTAACACCTTCAATGGTGGCCATTAAGATGACACTATATTTATATATGATATATAGTATGTTTATTTTTTTCTTAAGCTTCTGTATTTTTCATTTTGGTCATACCTTTATGGTTTCCATTATTGGTAAACGCAATATCTTCATTTAAGGAAGTGCGGACTACCGCCCCCTCAAAGTAATTTTATTCGTTAATACCATATATGGGATGTATAAAGGATGGAGTTATGATATTATATATGATATTACACTGGAATTATAATATACCTTTAAATCATTATTATTCCATTCTATAAAATACGAAATAGAAATGAAAGTAGCGTTCATGCGTAGGTACGACTTACCATCTCCATGGACGGTGCATTTCATTTATTACCTCTAAATGATTATGTAATATTATAAATGCATGTATATAATGGATATATATTATATATATGATATATACATAATGATTATAACTATGGATATAATTGATACATGAACAAATTGTAATTATAAAGAGCATATTTTGACTCATGTACCAATGATCGTTAAAACGACCGTTATTAACTAAAATAATTACATAGTGTTCATGAAATGGTAATAAGTGATATAAAAGGAATAATGAACTTGAAAAAGGTTCTTAAGCAAGTAGAAGTTAACTCATGTTTATTATTAAGGACATTAAAGAACGATCGAGTCAAGTCGGACCCGAGGTAAGGGAATCCGTCTCAATCTCCTTTCATTGAGGCATATTTTGTTTTATACACAACCTTTTTTTATACGGTGTATAAACTCCTTTTACTTTTACGTTTATACAAAAGGATTGTTTTTTTTATACAAAGAGTTTTTCTAAACTACAAAAGGGAATGTTTTTGTCGTACGTATGCGGCGACAATGACTTCTCCACTACAATGACCATTATTTCAGTTTCAGCTTCCTCTACAAGCCATACTTTTTTTTCTAAAAGAAAAATAAATACCATGTTTTACTTTTCTTTTATTTTGGTATTGAAAATGGGTATCATAATGTTATTATATCATTGTGTTGTATTTATATCTTGTGATTTAGAAGTGGAAATGTTATGTTTCCTTTATGCATGTTTTATGTGATACAATTATGTTGTGGTTCTTGGGCATTATTTGGAAGACGGGTGGTTCCGTGATAAACAAAGGGCGGGTGGGCCCGATATAGCTCTAAAATGCATTGGGTAACGTGAAGGAGTGAAACTTTAAGGTTTCTCTGAATAGATTTAGGGAATATACTGTGATGTGTTTTCCAAATGTAACCAAGAGGGTTACTCCCTATGTAAGAATGTTATGAATGCCTCAAGTTACCTTTATGTCTTATGATTTCTACGATTTATTCATGATTTGGTGAGGTATGATTAAGTGCTTATGTTTTGGGAGTAATGTATGATTTCATTGATTCTTAAGTATACATGTACTCATGTTTCCTTTCCATATTTTTATATCCCTTACTGAGCTTTTTATGCTAATCCCAAGTGTTTTTGAAATGTTTTTCACAGGTCAAGGGAAAGTTAAATGATAAGATGATAGTGTCAAGGAAGATTCAAGAAAGAATCCATCTTTTATTTTAAATATGTTTCCATTGATGGGAAAAATGAACACTATCTTTATGTAACCACTTTGTTTAAATGTGGAATGTAATGCAAGTTTTATAATCTAATTCTCTAAAACTCTAAACCTGAAAAGATCCTCAATGTGTAATCTTCTAATAACTCAAGATGAAGTAAGGTTTAACATGGGGGCTTTATATTAGTAAGTGAATTAGTATGCAGTGAAGTGTATACAAAATCAATTTTTTTTAAATCTCAGATTAGTATATTTTTTGGATTAAAATTTCTATGTAATGAATTAAAATCCAACAATTATATGGGAGTATGGGTTTCATTATTGAAAATATCGTCGCTCTGGGAAGTATGCGATGTACTAATGTGGTTTGTATGGAGGATCTAGCGAATGAGAAGTGATTTCTGAAAAGTGATTCCAAAAAGGATGAAGTCGTTCACCTAAGAAATTCTGTGAATCATCCTTGAAGGGAAACATATCCTAAAATTGAATCAGTATGTATGGGAGGAATAATTGGTCCACTAAAGAATGACTTGTTTTCATAAGTGATGTAATCCTTCGAATAGAGAATAATTTGAAGATGTAGGGTTCTACAAGGATGTTATATTAGTATGCGGAGGATATGTGATCCATATAGAACACCTGATTCTCATTTTTCAGAACAGTAGATGTGGTATGTAGAAAAATAATAATGGTTCATAGAGATCTCAAGGAAGCTCCAATATTCTCTAAAACATGTTTTGAAATTAATTACCACTAACTTAAGATTGTGCGGAATTTTTTTATTCTACAGGTTAAAATGATTTCAATGAAGAATCTTCTTACAGTTGAGGATGCAGTAATTTATACAAATGATGTGACATAGGGGTCCATAAACATTAAGTGGAACCCATAAAAGAGTTGTGAGAAGATGTTATGAACGATGGTGACCTGTTCCACTGGAAGTGATCAAGAAAAAGTGGCATAGGGAGTGATCATTATGAATTCAGTATGCATCCCCAAAACATTTTAAAGGAAATATGCCTTGTCATAGACGTGATCTAGAGTGAATCATGTAATAATACATGATCTATATTGGATTCGGTTTATTCACACATCACCATTATAGGTTCCTAATACATTTACTAGTGAGAGTGAACTTCATAAAATCACTATGTCAGGTGCATGATATAATTTGGGTTCATATATTTCTAAAAAAGAATTAGATGCTACTATTTTGTCGTATGATAAAAGATGATCTGAAGGTGTAGTAGTTTTTATATGTTAAACCCTGATTCACGCACCCCCACCCCTCAAGGAATTTGACTTAGTGAACCTAAAAAAAGTAATCATATTTAAAATAATAATTTTCCAAGTGCTAAAACTTGTGTCATTAGATGAAACCTTAACAATTATCAACGAATAATCACTAATCACAGAGAATGTTATTACTAAACTAAAACCAATGAGTCTATTAATATTCTCCATGCGTCATCAACATCCTTCTACAATAGTCCTAAACTCATCCCATATTTAATTATTCCATAATTACATACTATGTATATTAGACATTATCATACATTGATTTATGATACAATATAATTTATTGAAAAAAATACAATTATACTCCACAACAATCTAAATGTTTCTTCCATAAGGTATTTAATAACACAATAAAACACTACATTACAATAAATTATTATTGTGTACGATTCATTATTTTAAAATTTATTTTGAATTATGAAATATTTTATAAAAACATAAAATGAATGATGAAAAATACCATTGATAAGAGGTGAAGAGACAGATAAATTTCACTTCAAACATTATTGAAATAACATTTGATAGGTAATAATAAGACATTGAATGGATATATTGTTGGAAATAATAGGAGTTATTGTTTTCAGAATCATTATTTTTATTTTAGGATGTGTTTATTCATAGGTGAAGATACAAATTTTGGATAGTAATATCCCCATAGTAAATATATATATATCATTTGATATGATTATGGAATGAAAAAAGTGATTTCAAATGACAATTTTGGAATATATTTCAGGATTCGTGGGAAAGTGGAAATGAGTTGAGAAAATTATTATGAAATAATTATGATTATAATCAAAACCATTTATTGATGAATAGATTATAAAGACATATAATATGTTGAATGAATTATATATCAGGATAACATATCAATTAGAAAGAACAAAGTACATATAAAAATAAAATTTTTCATTATTTAAAACTTGTCTCAATGATGGGGTTTAGAGAAATAAATCAATATCATTATTTATATTATTAGTATAAAAAACTCTAAAAAATAGATAAAATCTATTTTTTGTGGATTTTTTTTTAAATTAAGGTGTTATAGAAGTTATTATTTTATAAATTTTATTATTCATGTAGAGGGTACTAAAATGAAAAAATCGGAATAGTTTCTCTTTTTATTTCAATAGAAATGTTATTTAATTGATTAGTGTACATGAATACTTTTCAAAGAGAGGAGAATGGTAGTTTTGGAATTAAAATTACTTTTTATGTTATTAACATACTCTATTCATGTTCAAGGACTCTAATATTTTGAAAATATGTAGTTTTTTACATGGTAGTGTTGAAGCCCCTCAAATCCTCATATTTTGGAGACAACCATTAATAATTTTAGGGTTTTTAATTTGACATTTCACTTAACCCATGTAATATTATACCATGGAATCCATTAAATGCACAAATATTTGATTCATTAAAATGATAATATTTTAAAAATGTTATTAATATTTACTTTTACGGTTGTCATCATTCACTAAAAATGGCACATACAAGCATTCATGAACTAAATCCCATGGCCCCAAAAATTTATTAAAAACAAGTATAAGTAAAAAAGTCATGGAGGAAATGTTTACAAGTGAAAAACCACACCATGATAATAAAAGAAACTAACAAATCGAATACCCATGTATTCCATTTTCTGGGCCAGCCTCAACCTCGAGATCCTACCCGATTACCTGGATGGCTCCCTCCTCCCCATTGTGTCATTAGTTCATCATCAATCACCAGAACCTATATAGTGTTCTAGTTAGTATTGTCATGATATTCTTCCCTATGCAACATTAAATTCATAGCCTTAATATGGGAAATATCATCCTGGTTTACATTACCATGTGGAGATTCTTCATGAATATCTTGAAAATCCTCTTATGAATCCTTGGATCCATGCACAACCACAAACAATTGTGAAGAATTATGAACAAGATGGTCTATCTCCTTTGGAGGATCAAAACCATCAACAAAATAAGGTTTTTAGGAGGAGCTCATTCATTTAATGTATCAAGCATTCTGAAGGCCTTCAAGATTAACGAGATAAAACTCTGGAGAATTAATAGACTATAACATTGAAATGAAATTAAGAACTGGATTTTCATATCATCACAATGCCATATTACCATGGGAATCTATTAAAATAGCATCTATATTTTACACCCCTAATATGTAACCATAGGAGGAGACCGAATTAGGTCCTGTACAACACCGGGGAAAAACATGTAGTAGGTTCCCCCAAATTAACAAGGGGAGATCCTTCCATAGTAGTAACTTGAGGAGTTGTAGTAGATATGAGCATAACTACCCACTCTAGAGAACATTTTTTATCACCAAATTTCTCAAAATAAGCTCATACTGTCCCCTCCACAACATCCTAAACCCCTTGTTGTACATCAACAGCTCCTGCAACAACATTTTCTACCATCAGAGACACTATTTCCATCCTGATGTCCACCTTGGCCACTTGATACTCATCATGATGATCAAAAGACATAGTTGTACATGTCCTCAGCATCTTAGGCATCAAAAAATGGAATCCATTAGCATCCAAAACCTTCAGAATACCCTTCATACAAGTAAAATATACCATAGAATAGTCAAACTCTTGATTGAATTATTTTTTGATAACAACCTCATACTCAGATTGATTCTCTTCATCCTCCTCAGCCACATTATCCAAGGAACTATTATCCAGATCCCTAGTGTCTCCAATTGCATCCTACTCCAATGATCCACCTTTAAACATCATTGAAGCATTATTATAATTTTTCTGAGACAATGTAGTAGACATTGATAGACCTTGTTTGACATACTCAGCAAATGAGGAAGTACCAACATTATGATTATCATTCCTCCTGAGAACATTATTACTAAGAATAAGGTCAACCAATTTATTCTTTCACTTATATAGGGAATGTCCCGAGGATTTACAAAGATAGAACTTCATGTTCCTTTTAAATTGATCAATATCATGTATAATGCATAATCAATACTTACAGAAAATAGGAAGCCATTTATAATGTATAGCTTTTACTTATTGAATATCACTCACAATAAGGAAAAATGATTCAATCCGAACATGAGCTAAATAAATCTCTACCAATACATGAGAAATGTGACCATACCTAGGTTTCTCAGTTTCTTTTTCAAAATTAATCGGAAAACCAAATGCTGATGTGACTGCCAAAAAACAGACTGATGCCAGAAAAACCAATTCATACCCTTAATTTGAATAAATGTTTGGGTGGAGGATTTAATAATTATGAAAGGATAGTCTAACGCATCCCACTGTTGAACCATGACATAATCAGGTTTTGTGAAATTGGTTCAAATGTCCTGCAACAATTTGAAGTTCTTTTAACGAAAAAACAATATGAAAAGTACCTCTCCCAATTGAGATGAAGCGCCAATCAGTGAAGTGCCATCTCTGAGGTAATTGAGCCCACACGTCATCAACCATCAAAGGGGTATCAGTATGAATACCTGAAACCCTGACGAGGAGGGACAAATAGAATTCTTCAAGATGGGCTTCCAAAATTTTCGGACACTCTTCCCTGAATGAAATTGTTCCATTCATGGTAATATTTTTATGCAGTGAAGAAGATTCATGCTACGATTTGGAAAAAACATATTATTAGAAGAAAACCCCTCAGACTTCCTCATAAGGTTAATCACATATTCCCTCACCACATCCACATGACCCAAAAATAACCCTCCACCTCTAACAACTATCATTGAGGGGGGGGGGAATGAATACATTATTAAGATCAAAGAAACAATATAGTATATTTTCCATGGATCTTCACCTAAATGATTTCTAGAGAGTCGTCAAGCAAGATGTCTCTGGAATTTCCCCCAAAATCATATCATCAGATAAATTATAGTAAAATTATCATTAAAATTACTTTGATCTAAAATTTTAATATTGAACATACTATTCGTAAAACATAAAAAACAATTTTCAAGATAATCATTTTTCAAGTAAAAAAATTATATATGAGTTGAAATTATTAATGAAAAATATCATTTATTTTCTAAATTTATATTTCATTAACTGTGGTCATGATATGAATATGGTACTTTCTCCAAATAAAATATAAATAATTTGTTTTAAATTGGTAAAAAAACTTCATAGTTGATGAAAAACATGATATCAAGAGTATTCCATATAAAAATGTTCTTCTTGTATCTGGATAAATATACAATGTTAATTAGTTTTGTAATATTATTCATGTTATAGATCATGGTCATTCAAACACATGAAATTTTTTTGTGTTACATGATGTGAATGACATCAAGAGATCACTTATTGATAATGTGGTAGATATGGGATCATGTAAAAAATTTTATGTCATGATACTCGGACATGTGGTCACCTAACCACCTAGGAGAGACATAATTTGATGACATCACATAATTAACACCCATGGTAATTATAATACTTTTTGATAAACAAAAAATACCTATCCATTTTTTGATTACATAAATCATTCCATATATAATATTATTGTCTTCAAATCCTTTATGTTTGAAACATTCCCCTATATAATTTACTATTAATATGATTGTATATGTATTATAAACATAGCAATAGCACCATATCTCTATGAATAGTACATGAACACACATATTTAGTGTGATAGAATGTAACCTATGGGACTACATGGCACCAAATCATTTCACTCGTGCTCTCTTAAGTGCTTCCCCTCATATAAATTGAATTATAGTTAAATATGCTCTAATAACCCCAAACTCTTTATTCCATGAACTCTAAAATAAAAACATTGAATCCATAAACATTTGAAAACAGTGGACATATAAATATATGGATTATGATTCATGTATTCATTAGACACATAAGATGCTTTCCTATGGACCGAGATCTATCACAAACATATTCTTGTCAACTATTTTCACACAACCATATTCCCCATGAGTCTATAAAACCCTATAATATCCATCACAATATGGTCCATTTAGGGATTTCTCATAGATCTATATATGTAATTGGATTATAATAATACCCTCTAATGGAGTCCAGAGTGATTATGTCTTGCCCCTCCTGAAACTACATGGTACTTGATTCCTTTAACTATATGTTTAATTGAATTCCTAATCAAGTTTCAATCTTAATTCAAAAACATTAATCACTGCATTGGATGGACATAAACTCTATATTTACATTTCATGTTACATTAAAACATATAAAGGTCCCTCATTTTTATCAAATAGTGATAAAAATGGTTTAGAAAATTAATACATATATATAATGTCACTAATACAATTCTTACTTACCAAAAATAAGATTCAAATAAGTTAATGGACCTAAAGAGTAATTTTATTTGGGTAACCATTCCCATTTCAAGTTCATTGAAGGATTTATATACATATCTTAATTTTATACAATTTTCCCAAGGTCGTAATTAATTCCTCAAATATCATTATATGATACCAAACACACACCCTATTGATCATTGTGAGTACCCGGTAATCATTGGATACGAAACCCCAATAAGAACCATCCATTTGAAGGTAGGTCCATAACTCGTTAAAGATATGTTTTTCATTAGGTATTTGGATTGATTAACTTGTAGACATGATTTATTATCAATATATAAAATGCCTCTATTAATAAATAAATGGTCCATTAAAAATTATGAAACCAATGTGAATAATAATATAATTAAATGAAATTAGGATTCTTACACACATGTCTATTTCATTAGGCATATTCGAATAGAATAAATTTGGAAAACTAAAAATAAGAGTACATATGTGGATTCACTTTTCATCGATGATTAAATATTTTTAATACATGTACCTTATTTTTTATCAGTTACCTTGTTTATTATATATATTATGAATACTAGTACTATTCCTACAAATATCACCTTTATTCGAAACCAAGGAATCATCCTGATAATGGTATATTTCCTTAACTACATCAACAAACTCCATGATTAAAAAATAATCACATACATGATGATTTAATAATAATGTAAAAAAATATCAATCGATGAGAAAAAATGACATAGTCGGTATTATACCCTAAACCCCACATGTTGGTGAATTTTTGAACTTATGACAGCAAATCCCACCTCTTATTGTGTTGGATGAAATTCAATTAGTGACAGATGTTACCACCACTAATTGAATCAGGGGCATGTCCCCTAATTATGAAAATAAACATCATCAATACATAAGGATGTTTATTCATGGATTTACACACATCTTCATCCAATTTCACGATCCTTCAAGTATATCTCATGTTATATACTATTACTCAGACCAGCCAACTAATTCCCCTCAGACTCTTATTGGGGGAAAACATGACTTTTCACTACCCTTGGAACTCATATTTTTAAACCTAGTAGACCTAAATCAGAATTTATGTACATGTACCATATGAAAAAGATTTTTATTCTTAAATCTACTTGTGAATCCCTATGATATAATTTTGTGATTTTCAAGGAGTTGTCTTATAATACAGCTCTTTAAGAAAGTGTTAAAATTTATTCCTACAACATGAATCGTGTAGTTAAATATAACCTCCCCTTTTTATGATTCTTATAGACATATTATGATATATAAAATAATAATTTTTTTTTGTATTACCAATTCATTGAAATGAATCTGATTGTATCAGTATTGAATAAATGATTTTTCATATTAGTTTTTTTAGTTTAAAAATTAGTTATTATGTGATGTTATTGGATATTATGTTGTAAATAAATTTTTTATGTTGGTTAAGAAAAAAAGTGGTTTAAAATTAATATATTATATCTGTTGTTCACATATGTTATTCAAAAACCATCCTAGAAAAATCATTACCCCTTTTTTCATGTTTATTATCAAATAAAGGATATAAAAAATGTATTTGGAATTTAGTTATTTAAAAACACTGGCATGAACAATATTTTTTGAATTTTTTATTTTATATCCCACATGAAAAAAATAGTATTGATTTTTGTTCATGTCAATTATCAAATAACTTATGTCGAAAACAATTTATTTAAAAATAAAAAATTGGATCAACCTTGATAGTTGAATAAAAAGGTAATAGAACAACAGAAAATTGAGAAAAACCTAGAAATAGTTGCATACAACTGAATATTCAAATTCACAATTAATAAGTTTCAGTTTTAATTCTAGCTACAACCAATAATAGATAACATAAATACATCAGAAAACATATCAAAAAAATCTAAGCTATATAATTTGTTTTAATTTTAGCATTAGTATTGATTCTAATCTAGAAAAATTATTTATATAAACCCATGAATTTAGGAACATTGATATTTTTATTCATTTTGATGAGAGCATCCTTTTAATTGGGGTGATCATATTCCTCAAACTAAAATCAAAATCCTAAGAATATCAAATTCCTGAAAACAACATCATGTATCCCTCAATCCCCATGGTCATAAGGGTTCCCAAAATGTGGTTCCTATAGGTATTTATAACCCAATTGAGTCTTTTTAATCTCTAATGGAATACATGGAGGGGAAAAATTCCACAATATAGATTCACAAGAAGATATAACAGAAATGGGTAGAAATAGAATTTTTCAATCCAAAATTTTTAAATCATATCCTTTCATCCATTGAAATCATGGGATATCAACCAAAACATCCCAAGAACATTATATCTTGATGTGGTCCTATAATAGCCCCTCGAAACTAAAAAGAGGTTAAAAATACTAATAATTTATTCCAAATATGGTATTTCCAGCTTACCTTCGATAAAATATCATTCAAGTAAGGTCCATATCATTTTTGGGAAAATTTATCATCAATTTTTATTTCTATTTAAATCCAAGATATAAAATATAATAATTTTTTTTCCATTAAAATATTAAAATTGAAATAAAAATATAGTGTCTAACATCATATATATATTTTTGTTTCTAACATTATCACCATGATTTCTACTATTGTTTTTGTATTTGTTATAGATTTATGCTTATATCCCCTGTGAAGAGTTACAGAAACAATTGATTTACATGAAACACCATGGATGATACCATTAGTTCACTTAACTAGAACAACATATTTAATATTCCATTAGGTGAACTATGGAAAAAATTCATCTCACACCCATAGTGCATGGAATGATTTTTTGGAGATTATAAATTGATATTTTTACCATGAACCTAGTTTTGGTATCATTCAAAATACCCTTATAGGACATAAATCACATGACACGTTATGCTGAGTAACAATAGTAGGAATACCCTATCTCTATTAGAGTTAAATAGAGATTATTGTAACTCATTATTTGACTAATGAATTAAAATAGTATATTACTTATGAAATTATCATGTTAAAATTATTTCCTTATAGGAATGAAAAAAATCTCCACATGTTACATGTTTCTATGAAATCAAGTGAGATTGGCCTCTTTGACCACCTAGATTATCAACTATTTCATTTGAGACTGTACCTTATAATCTAACACATCATTTAATTTAATGCTAATTGATTGTGAAAGATTAATTCTTGAAATGTGATACTAGGAAAATGGTTATAAAAAGTGGAAAATATTTTCCCCACCAAACAAAAATAAACGGGTGATTGGAAAAAACTTCTTCCAAGGAATGAATGGTTTTTTTGAAACAATATGAATAAAAAGATACATTAAATAGTTATTTCACCCCATAGATCATATCATTGTAACGTTATCATGATTTTAAAACATAACGATGCTCTATTAATCACATGTACCATGGAAATTTAAAATCATCATAAATTATAGTAGGTGTTAAGAAATGAGGGTCATATAATAATCATAGATGCCATTTATCGTATAGATATTATTCCATCATCATATGATGTTCAGGAACCATTCAAACAAAAAGAATCATAATCATTCAATGATTGTATTTTGATCTTTATCAATGTAAATCACTTTTAAAATCATTTTCTAATGATGAATACACCCATTAATTTGTGTTCTAGGAACCAAAACAATTATAATTTAGTAGAGGACCTAGAAGAAAATGGAATAAGGGATTTTACAATTGTTGGTGAATTAAATATCCAATATAAATCTTTCTGGATTCCGTATATGTTTTAAAAAACAAATGGTGATTTATTTTGTGATATCATATTTATCATGGATATAGATCATAAATAGTTTAGGGATCTTCAAATCATAAAAGATATTGATGTTATAATGTTGGATGTAACATTATTGACTCCTCCATTAAAATGTATAAGATAGTATGTAATTCAAAAAATGAAACAAAATTCCTAAACATCCTCTATCCCATAACCAAGACCACAAACCTTACTAAATTTATCCCTTGATTAGAGTGATAGTTAAAAACCATGAGTTATATTATGCCAAACTATTATACATAAATATTATATTTTAAAAACAATTATACAACCCTATCTACATTATTGAACGTAGATAAACCCCATATTTAGAATGTTTTATAAGGGTTTACATCAAATTGATTTGGTGTCCATAAATATTGTAGATGAGAAACACATATCTTGAGGATTACTGAGTGGAATGTACTCCAACCAAATTTAATACCAACATATAATTCACATAGATATGTTGTCTAGAAACTATTCATAGACACATCATAACTCTTTCTATTTTAAGGAATCCAAAAAATGAGGAAAACTATATGGATCTAGTTGAATAACATTATATAATCAAATTTATCCCAAATCAATCTCTCCAAAATTTGGGATACAATAAGGTATATTTTTCTAAAATGATCTTTTCTGTTTGAGAATAAGAAAAGGAAGTAAAATAACCTAACAAGGGATGGACTCAAATAACATTTCAGGGACCTCATGTTTAATTATGAGTACATGGTTTTCCACAAATGACATGATATACAATTTGTTTATCAGAATTAATTGCCTTCACAGCCAAATGACACTTTCATCATCATTTCACCAATTCTTAAAATAACCCATAAGCTTAAATAATGGAATAAAATATTGTGAAAAGATAACCATTGAAATATTAGAAACATAACAGGATGTGGTGAGTTGTTGAAAGAGGCTTGGAAAACATTACATGAAATAGAATGATATGGATGTCACTATCACTAATGGATTAGAAATAACCTGTAAAATCCACTTAGATATGGTAATTAGTTAATACATGATTTCTATAGACGTAATATAGTTAGAATATATTTTAGTAGTATGATATTCAGTACTAAAAACATCATAGGACCATGTTCATGATATAATATGCTTGCTTGCTAACATGGAATCATAAAAAAAATTCATTCCTATTATTCATGTTAAAAAAAAATTAGTCTCTATAAGTATAAATATTAGAGTATCCCAAATAAATTCCCTATGAAATAGGATATATATACCTTTATTAGAGATGGTTTTAAAAGAAAGGAAATAAAATATAAAAAATGTATTTCCATGATTCCCCTAGTTTTTCTAGGGGTCTAAGTTTCTTCTAGTCATCTCCTATCATTTTTTAACGATAGAGATACAACTTTATTTTCTACCATTCCCAATAAAATTTATATAGAAGATGAAAAGGAATATGAAATATAAGATCATAGTGTTTCCCTACTTTACATGAGGAAAGAATCTCCTACACCATCATTGACCATATGAGTGTATATTATTTAAAATAAGAGGACATATGAATCATATTTATCAGTGCTTCCTATTCTCCATTAGAATAAGATATTTATATTTCAGTTCTATATAAATTTGACACAATTTTTTTATTTATTAAAAAATTCCAGATACATATGGTGATGCAGATACTCAAAAAATAGGATTTCTAAATGACCATAAAGGATTAAAGATGGTATCCATTAAAATTAAAACCTCTCACACCACTAGTATTGAATATGATGCTGAAAATTTTATCAAAACCATATTTATTTATATGGTGCTTTACCTAAAACTTATTTCCAACCTAATACCAATTAAATTGTTGTAAATTCCACGATGTAATACATTGATATTTTTATAGAAGGATGTTATAGAGTAATGGAACTACAAAATAAATTTTAGCATTTGTTATAGGAGTCAGTTGGTGTATTCTATGAAAGATACAATAAAGATTTTTTGTAATAGATTATGTGATATAGAAGTCCGTGTTTTGTCGAATAATACCATAAAATTAATATTATTAATTAACATGATAGTAATCAAGTTTAAATATTTTAATAGATTGTATGTAAATGATTATCTGAATTATGAAAATAAGTTTTACCTATTTATATATAATTATTTAATTGGTGGCCAGTTATATTGAAATGAAAATAAAAACCTTTTGAAAATAAAGGGAGATCTAAATTTGAAGAACAAATGAAATGTGCACAAGTGAGATATTGGATGATAATATAAAAACTAATTTATTTATTATAATAATTTCATTTATATCTGATATAATAAACTTAATTTTTATTTTTCATCGTATGAGTTTTCAAGATAAATGATGAAATTAAAACCAATTTCATTCTAAAATTTTTAATTTTTCCTAAAATCAATTTTTTACATTTTTATGGTACACAGATTTTAAAAAAAAAATTTAATGGTTTTATAAGTAATATTTATTAAAATGAATATAATTTTATAAATTTGACAACCATTATTTTTTTATGGTTCATTTTTTTTAATTTTTATTTGGAGATTCGTTTTTTTAATATTAACTAATACTGATATTGATTGAGATATTCATTTTCTAAAAAATAATATATATTTGTAAATTATATTTTAAATTGGTATTGATGTCAGAATTGTTCAATTATCCACCGATTTACACAATTTAGGTAACTTTAATCTTTATAATATTGAAATATGATATAATAACTTAATGAAACATTGAATATTTTCTCTTTAAAATACCTCTTTCTAATCACATAGATGAAAATTAGTTGAAATTAAATTGATGAAAATTTGTGAATTAAATTTCTAGAAATGGATTCCATTTTTGTAATTAGAGTAATTTAATTTATCTAATAAGTTAATTTTTTTAACTATAATGATAATATAATTTATAAAAATTAATTTTAGTGATTAAGGTAAAATGATATTGCATAGTGGTTGGACATAGAATATAATTTGAACCAATGAAGACAAACTAATACAACTATAGAGGACACTATTGTAGGTACTATTTGGTAATGTAGTAGATGGAACTATGTATATTATTTGGATTTCTTGCCACTTTTTTTGTACTCAAGTCCTTCAAGCCCTTCAGCCCACCGAAGGCCTTCTTTCCAGTAAGGATTTTGGGCCACCTCAATCAATTCTATCCACCTCAAGGCTTTCGGGCCACCTGAAATTGTGATAAATGGACTAGACTGACTCTAAAAGCAGCAGAGTCTAGATGACTATTAGAGCAGGTGTATTACGAAATCAGAAGCTACCGATGACGAAGAAAAAGGGGTTGTGGTGTTGCCCTCGGGACCATCATGTGCATGCACGAGAAGGCTAGATGAACACTCATGCACATGTGGAGTGTTGATTGCATGATACTAATGCTTCGAATGAGCATTTCTAAATAGTTATAGTCTAGATATTTTCTCTATGACCTATGAGTCATGAAATATCAAAATCTATGGGGATTTTATGGGATCCCCCTCATCCCATGAATGGGGGGTTATCAAAAATCAATAAAAAAATTCCTTCGAGAAATTCGAGTGAACAAACACTAATCCAAAAAAAATTCTAGTAAAATTTAGATCGATGTGACCGTATTCTAGATTATAATGTTTTTTTAGAACCCGTTTCTCTCCATTTGACCATTATAATAATTAAAATGGTGATAAAAATGAAAAAAATTCTTTTTTCCATTAAATATCTATAATGCTTTGGGGATATTGAAAATATTCATTGGAATATTTATATATTTTATTTTGAAAGATAAATGGGATTTTTTATTATAAAAAATTATCATTATTTTTTTGAGATGAAAAAAATCATTTAAATGCTTAAGGTAGGAGAAGACAAGAATTATTTAGTTAGTAAATAAGTAATATTAGTGAAATAAAAAAAATATAAAGTAAGGTATATACCAAAAATTATTGTGTTAAAGTATATATGTTCATGAATATATAATGATGAAAAGGCATGAAAATAATATAATAAAATTAAACTAGTTTATTCATATTTTAAATTTCAATATCATTGATTAATATCAAATTTGACAATATTTTTATCTTATAATAAATGTACTTTATTATATTTATTACAATTACCAAATTAAGTTTCTTATGAAAGGTACTTTTTATGTATTATTAAGTATCATATATGGTCCACTAATGAACATATTTATCTTTTCTAAAAATCATATTTACCCCTTAATTGTAAAATCATTGTTAGAAATTTTAAGGGTAACATAGTTTTTTCTGTGTTACCTGCGTTTATATGAAAATTAATTTACAATACCCTATAGAAATTGATTTTATAAATTAGATATAAATTTTTTAATAATTTTTTTTTAATTTTAAAATAATTATACATTTAATTTGTTCCTAATTTATAAATTACATAGGAATGAAAACTAGTAACAATTGTAATAATAAAAACTGTAAATTTGAGTAAACATTAAAAATAATGAACAAAATGAAAAAATCGTTTATTTTTATGTTGTGTAAGTTTTTCTCAAACATATATTCCATAAAATCATTTATTATTTATTTTTCAAATCACGTGACAAAATGGATACCTCAAAAAAATGAACACATTATAATATTTAAAAGATTTTAAATCCACCTACAATAAAATGGTACCACACTTCCCACATCTTCAAATTTGTAATGAATTTGGTCTCATCCAAACCCTACACAAATAACATCCAAAATTACCTACATTTATAAAAATAATTTTTTTATTAAAGGAAAACTTTCAGGGATATTTTTAAAACATAAGGATGATATCAAATGAAGGGTTGACGTTCTTTCAATATTGATTTTATGTTATTTCTTTCCCCATCTCCATTAAATAGTATATATCATTAATAGATAATAATATAAATATATTAATAAAACATATATGCCATAATTTTTTTGAATGACGTATAACAACACATAATTATATCAAATGGTCTATAAAATCACCATTCATGTGTATGGAGAACTACCACATTGTGAACCGATGTCATTCATTTTTACATTACAACATTTCATGGTTGGTAATAATTATTGAAATAATATTTATATATTAAATTATAAATTAGGATAAATAATTATGTTCAAAATATATCTGATATTTATATCATTTTTAACATTCTAGATATTATGAAATATATATTTATGTAACTGAAAAAAATAACAAGTCAAAAAAAATATGAAAAATTATACACCAACTACAAGAAACGTAACATTTACATGGAATGAAACATAAATGGATAATAAAAGGGCATAGAAAATAATATATGATACTAAAAATATTAATATTGTTCTTTAATATGATAGTGTATTTATAAATCCAATGTATAGTATTTTAATGTATATTAATGAAAAATTAAGTGCCAGGTGAGGGTTTTTCACATTTCATTTTTATTTCTCTGAGGTACATGCAAAATGTTCAACTTATTTCAGATGCATAACATTATGAATTCTGATGAAATAATATTATGATTCGTATAATTATATATATTTGGATTTATGTATTAATTTTAGGATCTCTCTTTTTTCTGTCTTATTATTTCAAGTATTTAAAAGGTGTAATGGATTATTGTCACCGTTTTACATCTTTTGGAAAAAATTTATATTATATACTTATCTTCATCAATGAGGCATATATAATTTCCTTTGGAAATTATATATAATTTATATCCTTATGTTCATGATATTACAATTACTACATAATATTATTCTTTCATGTGACATATGATTCAATGTGATCAAAGTGGTAAAAGTTTAATGTTACAAACTCATCATATCTCTGGATTATTTGTGATTAATTCTTCAATATTTAAAACATCTGATCTACCTATTAATAATAAACATGACGATGTTATTATATATTTATATCATCAGAATGCATTTTCTACATAATTTTTATCTCTTTATAGAATCAATAGTTTCATATAATTCTTTTATAAAAGAAATAATTTTGAATCAAAAACTATTTTTCATACAGAACTATGTTTGACAAATATGTTTTCAAAAAGACATTTAGTAAAAATATTCCAATATAAAATCTTATTTTACTCATTAAATTTTTTAAAATATTTTTAAAATATTACTTTATAATTCTTCAATGATATTTTGAAATAAATAGATTATCAAAATTTTCTGTATTTTAAAAAATGATTTTCAAAATGATGTTGGTATTTCCCAAAAAATATATTTAATCATATTTTAATAGTATATACAATCATAAATTTAAACAAACTGTTTTTATATCAATGTTAAAATGGGTATAAATTTATGTGACCCCATCCACATTCTTTCTAGGGATTGATTATTACTTATTTCAATGAAATTGTTGTGGAACCCAATTTTTTCATCAAGTAAACCCTGTCTCAAAAATAGTGTTATGGAGCCTATTTTTTTACCATGGTCTTACAATGTATATAAGGTATTTTTTGGGAACCGTTTAATTTTTTAGGTGTTGATCATGTATCACATAGATTAACCTGGATCCCATTCATTTTTATTTCTTAATCAGGTTATAGAGGAATAATGTTTATTTATTTGAGTTATATTATAAAGGATATATGAATTTTTGTCTTGTTGATGTTGTTTTACAATATTTATTAGTCTTATTATGGAAATTATAGCTCATGGTATGATCATAATATCAAATCATGGGGTGCCCAAGATATCACAGGTTAATCCCATTACAACTAAAACATGGGGTAACCAAGATAGCTCAAGATTATCCCATTATAGTTGAAATGATGAGTGTGACTAGATAGTGATTCAATGCATTGATTAGTGATTGTTTTTGATAGAGAATTATATTAAATTCTTATGGTATGGTTTTTAAATAAAATTATGTG
This sequence comes from Viscum album, assembly GCA_963277665.1. Taxonomy (NCBI): domain Eukaryota; kingdom Viridiplantae; phylum Streptophyta; class Magnoliopsida; order Santalales; family Viscaceae; genus Viscum; species Viscum album. The sequence continues at coordinate 439,187,577 of OY728161.1, forward strand.
TTTTTAAGAATTATTTATAGATTCTGCATGATGACATTCCATGATAAAATTATGTTTTATATATGCATGCTATGGGGTTACTATGTCCCATTTATTAATGAATTATATCCCATTGATAATGATTGTTTAATATAGTGAATATTTACTTTATTAAATCGAGATTCCACGTATTCATGATTTTTGATAAATGCAATGATGTATATCGATATTAGTTTGTCATACTATTGAGATTTGATTATTTCTTCATAACATTATGATGTTATGATTTACAATGATGACATTCATTTGATAATTATATCATTTTAAGTTATATAACATTTGATATAACACTTAAAATGTATCCTTCTCTACAGGATATAACAATTGATGTAGAATGAATTATGTCTAAAAGTGATTTCATATGGATGATGATGATGTCCTAATGTGAAAAAAGAATAGATGGGTTACATGGGGAAATTATAATTTAAATTCATGTGATTTTTTAGGTATGATATTCTAAAAATAATTGAAAAATCGTAAATTAAAAGGCTATTGAGGTTTTAAGTGATCAATTTTCATTTTAATTCATTTAGGATTTAAAAAACAATCGTCATAATTATTGGTATCATAGATTGAAATGTAATGTTTTTGATCTCAGTAAATATTCATAGAGTGTAAGACCTTGGTAATAATTTTTGGTATCAATGATTGGTTTCACAAATTTATATATTATAACATATTCATGTTATCTTATCTTATGTTATATGTATACCATCATAGGACTATAATCTAACTGATTAACATAAGATTAAATTATTAGTCACTGCTTTGACGTTTTAGGTGATGATATCATAACGCGATTAATGAATATTTAAGTGATATTATAGTAGGTTAATGTATTATTAAATATTTTTTTAACAAGAGTAATTGATTTATATTTTACTAAAATGATATTTGATGTATTTAAAACCTTTATGTATTATACAATAAAGGATATTGAGAGAAAGAGATTTATCACATAGATAACAATATAATTGAAAATTTATTTGGTGGCTATGATATTAATGTTTCTTAAAATGTTGATCTCTATAATTTTGGTCCTGAAATATTAAATTTTAGAGATATCATTTTAGATTAAATAAATTTTTAATTAAGATTATATTGATGGTAATTGGGATATAGGGCTATAAAATGACATATTTTCAACAATTGGTAATACTATTACATATTTAATATTATTGTATTATATGATGTTTTACACATTTGGGGAATTATCTTGTAATATGCTAACTACATTGGTTTTGATTAATGGATAATGATATGTAGAATGTATAATTCTATGTCTGGAGATACTGTATGAATTTAAAATATTATTTTTGGTTCATTGGGTATGAAATAACATTCTAAAAACAAATCATATTGAGAAGAAGTTGAGATTCAGGTCAAAATTAATTAAATGGTGAAATTTTACTCAACAAATTAGTATATTAATATACTTTTCTATTTATGATGGTTATAGAATTCCTAAAATATATAAAAATGATGCTAAATGAAAATTTTATCAAGTTACCATCATCTTTGTGATTTCAATAAACTTTTCCACAGCTCTTCGGTTTATGGTTCTTTAATTTTTAACATTCTCTTCATCATGTAGTTTTCAGATAATGGAAATATCAGCAACTCTGCATATTTATTCTGTATTTCTAATTTTCATTCATTCCCATAAATTCACTTGCCACAAATTCTCTCCATTGTAGGTACCTTTTTACCAATACTTCATGTTTAACTTTGTACATACTTTAATATTTTATCATGAATATATTTTAGTATCTCATTTAGTGATGTGTGTTTACAAATAATGTAATTTCAAATTTTAAACCATTGATTATCGAGGTAAAAATAAAATTGGGATGATATTATTTATTAAATGGGTGTGGGTGAAACACCATGAGATTGTAAATGAAGGAAATTATAGATTAAATGAATTCCAATGATGATTTTATCTTGTGTTATGTAAAAAGATCTATATATATTATCATATATGCAACAAATATCGTATTCAATGGCTTTTGAATCAAGAAAAATTGATTTTATCCTTACAAAAATGTATTATTATTGTTATTATTTAAGATGATAGTTATCACATATACATGAGAATGGAGGGTATGTACACGATTAATTGAATTATGTTAATATGATTTACATATTTATATATAATTAATTATTTCATAACTAATAAATTATAATTGAAAATAAAAATAATTGGAAATAAAATGAAATCATTTTCTGAAAAATAGTTTAAATGCACAAAAGTGTGTTTTATACCTATAAAATAAAAAAATTGCTCATTATTAATTATATAAATGTTTTTATGTGTATTATATAAATCATAATTATTATCATTAATCCGATGTGTATTATACAATGTAGATAAAAATTAATCAAATTTTACAATTTAAAACATTATTTTATATATAAATAAATATTGGCTATATTTTATGGTGAAAAAATTTAAAAAAAGTAACATTTTTATATTTTATATTTTAAAAAATAACAATAAATATAGAATTAATTAACATGTCATAATATTTGGGAGAATTTAATTTATTCATTTAGAGAAGTTTAAATAGTTTATGTATAAGAAAATAAACTAAATATTAATTGAAAAAAATTATTTTGATTAAATAAATTATACTACAAAATTACATTTTTGAATTGTTAATATACATATTATAGATCATTTATAAAAAAATTATTCCAATTTAGGTCATTAGAATCTTTTTCATATATATTTTTCATATAAAACTATGGTGAAATGTTGTAATTTTTTCACATTAAAAACCCTCTTACTCATCATGTCTGAGGGAATATTTTAACATAAAATTATACCTAGTAAATGAATTTTATTTTGAAAAATGGATTCAATATTTTGAAACATTATTATTTTTATTTTATAATATCATCAAATTAGTTAATTAACATTATAATAAGAGAAAAAAAATTTAAATTAATTATATTGATTAAGGTAAAAATGAGTATACATTGTGGTTAAATAAAGAATATAAGGAGTATGAATTACTGAAAATTTATATAAAGGACATTGGATGGAATTATTTTGAACCCTATTAATTTATTCACATAATATATTATATTTTAAAAAATTGTTTAGGAATTTGGAATGTATAATAAGTAAAATAATTGAAAGGAAAAAATATATCTTGCATCTACTATATTAAAATAAAGTTATGAGAATAGGAAAAAATAAATAGATTATTTTATTAATATTATTTTTAAATATATATTTATTTTTTAATCATAATAAATTATCATTATTTATTAGAGATTTTTTAATTTAGTTAAATTCTTATAAAACAACCCGGAATGGATTTTTTAGTAAATAAATAACGAAAATAAATTGAAAAAAAACATTAAAAGTGGTATAAATAGATTGAATTTTTAATTTAATTTATTTTTATAGACCAATATATATTGATAAATAGGTATTAAAATTTTATATTAAAATTTATTCATTTTATTGTAATATTTAATTTCAAATAAATGAATAATGTAAAAATTGAAATTAATGTTATACTAAATAAATGATATTTTATTAAATGATATAAAGCTACTAAATATAATATCATCTGAATAGAGGATTTTATTTGTGAATAAATATCAAATAAGATCAATTAATAGAACTATGAATGTTTTTTAGTAAACATATTGTTGCATAAATTCTAAAAACATTGTTAGCGCAACTAGGGTTAAAGTCGTGTTTTATTCACATTACATGCGTTTCTATTTAAAGTAATTTTCAACACACATTATATCTCTAATATATAAATTAGATATAAAATATAGAATTAGTGGAAAAAAACATTCTAATAATTCCCACATTAATAGTCTTAAGAGAAAATTACCTAGGTTAGAAAATAAGATACCATGATAAAAACATATAGGTTATCATTGAGTAAACATAAATAATAAAGAATAATGTGATAAATAATCATTTCCTTTTTTGTGGGGTATGTTTTTTCTGACTTTAATATCCCTCATACCAATAATTTCTCTAATTTTATGTTAATGTATATAATGGACACATCCAAATAAAAATAATTTTGAGTATTTATAATATTTGTACTCCCCATAAATTATAAAAATGCAATCACTATCCCCAAATTTTCAAATTCCTAAAGCCTTAATATCATCCTCCCCTAACAGAAATAGTCCCCATATTTTCCCTACTCTTCATTGTATTCATATTTTTCGAATAAATGAATCCTTTCATGGTATTTGTTAAAACCTAAAGTGGAAAACTGAAGAAGATATGGGGTTCTAGTAAATGTGTTTTTTATTTTAATTCCTTCTCCACCGCATTTAATATGTTTTATATCCTTATTTTTTAATAATAATAGTTACAACCATATATTATGTTTATTATGTTATTTTAATTACAAAAAAACAAACAATCATATATTAAATTTGATTTGAAATCATCATTCATGATTACGATTGACTACCACCGAGAGAACTAATTATATTTTAGTTTTTTCCATTACCACCATTAATGGTTTGAAATAATGATTAAAATATTCTATATATATGTTATTTAAGATATTAATTATTTTATTATACTTATTTGATTATTATATAACACAAAATTTAATGATTTCCACTACATATGAATACAATAACATTGTTGTGTGCATGGATGAGTATTGGCTCATGAAGTGATGCAATTCATTCAGGATTTATTTGTAAAGCATAAGGGATGGTTAATAAGAATAATTAATATAAAAAATTTATAATTAAATGATATTATATATGATATAATTTTCATTTATTCAATATTACATGACAATCAAATCATTCTTAAATCTTATATATGGCATATCATCTCTAGGAATGGTGGGTTTCATTTCCTACGACTAAATTTTCTGGATTACACTTAATAAATAAATACTGAATAAATACCAAATTTACCTAATATTTTGTATTATGGATGATATATAATAATAATTTATGAAATAGTTCAAAATATTCAATGTGAATTAAAATATGAAAATGCAAGCAGTTATTACCCAAAATGTAAATTTTGCTAGGGAGTTGTTAAAAAACAGGTAATAAATGGTCAGAAGAAGAAAAATAAACATATTAAAAATATTAATACTGGAATCTAGTAAGTTAATAACATTTCTAAACACACTATAAATGATTTAAATTCATGTTCTACCCAATGTAAGTGTGAGTTAATAATCTTTCATGTCTAACTTTTATTAATGTTGGATATTTTCCCAATTAATAACTTATTTTTATGATATGGTTTATATAGAACACATGAATGTTGATTAGGATTAATATATATATATATATGGGTATTTACATATCCATTTTCGGACCCATATATTAGTGGGTTATAGACACAGTGTTACAAAAGCCGTATGGGATTTTTGTGTTACCTTTTTTTATTTCAGACATTAATTATGGTATACACCTCTATTGTTTTATGAAGGGTATATAATGAACCATTGAAATGATATATCATTTATCATATTATTTTGATGACATTATATTTATCATTTAATTTTATTCTTTGATGGGTACTATGATATAATATTACCATAGTGGTAAGTGTTTAATGTTACAATGTAATCGTTTATCGAGATTATTTGTGATTAAGTCTCTAATGTTGTAAATAATATGATCTAACAATAAAAAATAGTCAAAAATGACTTTATCAAATATTAATTTAATCAAAATATTTATTTTTCAAAAATTTAAAATTCTTTATTTATTAATGAGTTAAAAATAATTATTTTATGAAAAATTGAATTTTGATTGAAAACTATTTTTTTTCAAAAACAATGTTTTGTTAAAAAAAATTCAATAATGAAAAAAAAATTTATCAGAAAAACTAGAGGATATATTCTACATATAATTTTTTAAATTATTTTTAAATTCATCATTTACAATCATTCATTTTTATTTAAAATTAAATGATTTTTCAAAATGTTTGAAAAGAATTTTTGAAATGAAATGGGTATTTTCCACAAAAAAGATAATGAAAATTCTATGGTAATTCCATTCTTCAAACTCAAAAAACATTATTATTACATACACTTAAACGGGCTTAATTTTTAGTGATACAATCCCCATTCTTTAAATACATGGCTTAATTTTTTTTAAAAATAGATTGTTATGGAACCATTTTCATCCATTGTTTAACCATATATTAAAGGGAACTTTTTTTGAATCCATTACATTTCAAATTGAATAAAATGTTTCAAAGAGATTTTTATAAACCTGTTTCATTCCCATGAGTTTTCCATATTTTGGATATATTATTTTTATACCCATTTTCATCCTATGGTTTGATCATGTTTTAAAATAATAATTATTATTTATATGAGATTTATTATAAAATTTATACGTATATTATTATTATTTCGGTAAATAGAAGTAATACCTAAAACATTGGGTTGTCCAAAGTGTTCAGGGTTAGCCCATAACAGATTTTCATGGGGTGGAACAAATAGAAGTTTGTAAGGCCAATACAACATAAACATGTGGTGTCTCAAATAAGACCAGGTCATCACATTATTCATTAAATTATGGGTGCGATTGAATATCACTAAAAATCGATTTGTAATGATATTGTTCTCCAAATAATTATGAGGAAAGTTACATGTATGATTATTCTAAAAATATATAGATTTTATAAAAATTCAGTAAGGGATTTATGTTATGATGTATCAAGATACCAATTTATTTTTTCTATAAATTATAATGGATTTTAATGTTTCATTTAATAAGGAATGATATCACATAGATCATGATTTCCAAATCGTATAACTATTTATTTTTAAAAATAATTATGTCATGTTTTAATCTTTTTTGATCCGATTATTGATGATTATGAAAATTCATCTATTATATTCAGGCACTTTGATTATATAATCAAACCCTTATCCCATTCTGATACACATTGATGACATTAATTTAATAATTCTAATGTCTTTCCTTATTTATAATTTGTGCTCACTCTTTTAGAAATATTTTCCCGACATTATAATGAATTAACTTGAGTGAATTAAATCTATAATTGATTTTATATGGATGATGATGTTGTTATAATTTGGAAAAATAAAATATGGTATTAGAGGGATATATTCTCATTTAAATTCATCTGAATTGTTTATGAAATAGTTTACTACAATTCTATAAAGTCAAAAAAATATCCCAGAGGTTTTAAGTGATGAAATTTTCCTGATAATTTTGTATGGTCTAGATGATAAATAATTGGGTCACAATTATCAACATCTATTCCTGAAATGTAATGCTTATGATTTCAGTAACATATATAAGAGTAGATGTCATGGGTTGTTATAAATCGCGAACATCAATATTTGGGAAATTCATTGACATTTTCAGAATGATTATTTACAAGTAATTATTACATGAATTTATATCATTGTGACTTCCATATTCTATTACATTACAATTATGTGTAGGTATTCAAGAATTATTTAGAGGATGAGAGCCCTTAAAGTGAGTAAGACACTACCATTAGAGAATATCTGAGAATATTCTTCTTCTAGTTTATGAACATCGTCATAAAGAAGAAAAAAGAAATTTATCACTGAGACATGAAAGGAATCATCATTAATATCACAGGGTTAATTTTAAATTACATTATTGAAGCCATATTTGTTAATTCCTGATAATTTTGTGAACACCTCACTTCCATAAAAAAATATCAGAAATTTTTTGCAATTATATTATGAAGATAAATAATCTAATGTTTCATTTGATATTATATATTGAACATTCCTCTTAATTTTCTATTCCAATATTGAATAATTGTTTATGGATAAATTAAAATTCTAAATATAAAATTTTCACCACCATAGAATATCAAAAAATTCACAGGGATTCATGGTTCTTAACATATATCAAGCATTTCATAGCCATCAATGCTGACAGGTTTCTCCCATAAATTATGACAATCAAGAACGAAGTCACCTACAATTGAGTTGAGGAATATAAAGAATATTTTGTAAACCTCATGTATTATCACGTAAATCATATGGCCATAATTTCACATGAGTAAGTCAATCCAATCATCCTATACCTAGGAACCATGAAGTGATCACTTTCCACCCTCTATGAATTGAGAAGTTATAAACGGAAAGTGAAAAACCATTACTATATTAATTTAATTATTATTAAATAAGATAATATATATTATAATATGAAGAAAAAATTCCTCAAAAATATATTCTTATGGGAAAATTTGTGTCTCTACCTACTGTACATAAAATAAAAATTTTCACTTTTGCCAACCTAGAAAAAAATTGTCAATGTATAACCATTGTACATGTGAATTTGTCTTGTTTTTTGGTTATCCTGATATATTGCAAAATATTCTTAATTTAAAAGATTTAAATAAATCAGAAGGTGATGTATGATTTACAGACAAAAAATCTTTCACCATATGTAATTCCATGAATTATACTACATTTTTTCACATGGAAGGATCTAATATCTCCTATAAAATTATGAGGCATGGTTACCATTGTTTTATAATAATACTATAGTAATAATTGTTCAATAGGAAGATCTATGCAACTTAAATCATTAAAAATTCATCTATCTTCTCTCAAAGATACTGCATATAACCAAATATCCATGGATATTTTACCGATTGGGAATATACATCGTTTTGAAAATCTCCCATCTATAGTTATGTATCATTATTATATAATTATTATATCAAATTTTATTTCCAAATGTGATATGTCTATACCCATTAAAATTTTTGGTAAAAACTATGTCATTAATTTTCATGTAATTATTAATATTAAATGGTCATGAAAAAAAATTAATAGTATAAAATCATGCACATCTATTAATATCACAGTCATCTAGTGGAAAATGGTCAGGTAGAGGCCATTCTAAATACTATATGGAATATAAAAATAACAATTAGTGGATAATAATATAGTTCTTTGTCATAAAGGCTATTTAATGCTTTATAGGCCTACCATACCACAACCTGTAAAACCTCGGAAGTGACCACAGATTCACATGTCCTTCGAATAATAGAATTATTTACAATAAAATTATAGATCCCTTCACTATAAGCTATTATATGTGTAAATATTTTGGAATACTAAAGATCACATAAGCGACTGATGAGTAGGAATGACTAAATGATAAAATATTTTTTACACTATAAAAAATATAATCCTATCATTAAAGGAGAATGTGAGCCTTAAATATACTACATCTCATCCCATTACACCAAAGATAAATTGTACTTATTTTCATAAGGTTGATGATATAATGAGAGAATCCCCAAAATTTAGAACCCAATTGGGAATGGTCATACTTCATACATATGTAATATTCCAACTAAGCCTCATAATTTGAAAAATGGATAGGTAATATGTCACACCCCCAAATGAAAAGTTTCTCAATAAATAAATTGTGTAATTTCCTCCACAAAATCATTCAAGTGTGGAGATATAAAAAATGTCACATCATTCTCGAATACTTTGAATAAGTAATTAAAAGCCACAAAGATATCATTACAACATGACATCATATTAGAAGAAAAACATACTAGTCACACAATGAAAAAAAATTAATCCAATTATTTCCTTGATATACAATATTAATTTCAATATTGGTAAGAATTAATAGACTTCAATCCAAGGAATATTTTTTTAACTTGTGATACATAACTCCCCATTTTCTAATTAACCACATATATTTAAAATATTAATTTTTAGGTTTTTACCATGTCTTTATATCTTTTCTATGAAAAAACATCACGAGGAAAATGTTTTCCCATCTTCATCCTAGACTAGGGCCTCACACATATGTGGTTTTAAAAATTCATAAGAAAAAATACCTATCCAATGAAACTGAAAAATCCTTGAGAATGATTTTCATTGATTATGAATTTCCACATCCCTATATGACATTAAAATATTCATAAGAATTTATAGATTCAAACTATATGTTGATTAAGTCATATTTCCATAGGATAATAGGTGACTCTATATCCCAAAACCTATGATCAATTTAAATGTAATATAAGAGACACGCTCTCCCTACACATCTGATAGAATTTTGAACAAAAAATTACCTATATGATCTAATTTATCATGAATCTTATCTTTATAGGATATTTAGCGACTCCTATCTTATATATGTATTGAGTATGAATTGATAATTTTTAGTTATAACATTGTTCGATAATGAGAAGAATTAATTTTGGGGATTCATTATTATATCGAAGTTTGAATGACCCTAAAAATTCCGTAATAACGAATCTCATTCATCTCAATATTATTTTTGGTAATAATGTATTTAAAATATAAACCATGACACATGTGATATTAACTAAACTAGGGAGACACTATGTATAGTGTGATTGAGGTTTATTTTTTTCAAATTTTGGGAATATAATCCTTTTCATATGACATTGATCTACGTGATATGAAATCATCATAACTTCAAATTTATCCATCATTATGGTTGTATATTCAATTATTTCATGTTCTGTACAAATTCCTTAAAATAGTGTAAGGTAGACACTATAAAAAAGATATGAAAAAAAAATCCATTATGAATATTAATTTCTTACTCAATCACCCTCTTAATATTTATTATTATTTCCATATCCATTTTAGGTCATCTCTTCCTTTGAGTGTATGATTTAAAAGATAAAAAATCAGTAAGATAATTTGGTGTCAATCTTATTCCATTGATACATGTGTTTTTTTATTCACCTAAAATCTTTTACAAGGTTTATACACTTCCCCATTTTAATTTTATTTCATTAATTTCTTTATATTCAAGATATTTTTTACTTTATGCAATGTAATTCATTAATGGGTATTTTGATTCAATGTAACAAATGTTGATTGATTTTATTGATACAATGTCATCAATTTTCATAATTATTTATTATTATTCATTAATTGATGATATATTGTTGTATATGTCATCATAATTATCATGAATTTTCATATACCTTATTAATTGATGATATCATATTGTAATGGTAAATTTTTACACTCATTGATACATATGATAATAGAAAAAAAATGTTTTTTTAATAATTACGACCTTATTTATATTTTTAGTTGGAAATATATTTTCATTTTTAACTATGTTTAATATAAATATTTTCAAAAGATATCTACTATTCTCATTTCATACAAAGAATACATTGCCCATTTGTTAGATTAAAATAGCATTAAAATTACGATTGTTGTCATTTTATAATTATGGAAGGTTTCTAAACATTAAATGGAGAAAAGGAAATGTTCTACATAAATGGATTTTTATTCCATCATGAGGATATTTTTTGATGATTTCGTTGTTATTTTACAAGAATAAGTTTAATGAAAATGCTTTTCCTAATAATTTTTACCTTCTTTGGATTGAAATAAATTCATATAAAATTGTTTTAAAATATGTTTAGAAAATATTTTTGGAAGATGAATGGATATTCTCTTCATGAATTTGTTAAACGATATTTTAAAGTTATGATATATATATGATGACATATTTACATGTGAATCAAGACATACTGGGTATATGAACCATGGAAATCATTAATATTCTTTTTTTGAATTGTTTAATTTTTAGATTAAAATTTTATTATGTTACCTATTTATTTTCAATTGGTTTTACAATGATGAAATCAATTTTTGTCATGGGTTATCCTATGAGGAAATTGGTAGGAAACCTATAACCATTCCATAATTCCTGATATTATAAATTTTACTATCACCAATTACATTTCTTGGGATATGATATGATGAATTTTTTATTATATTTTGGAACATATAAATATGGTTTTCATAATTTGATGAGTAGAAGCTATATCTCTCTCCAAAGAATTAGGAGATGTTAAATGTTATATTTTCTATGAGGGTACATGGGTTGTTAGAACACACCAAAATACAAGAGGATATATAGTTTTAATCTGATGGAAAAATTAATAGAGTGCATAGTTTGTAGCCAAATCCCAAAATAAGAGTGTATATGGGATGATACTCATGACTAGAAATAATAAAATACTAAGGTTTTTTCCTAATCCCATAAAAAAGAGGGTAAAAATATTGTTATCCCAAACCCAGTGTAGGTACAAGTTTGTTTATCATGGTTTTTGTAGATATCCTACACATAAGTATTGTTAATGATTATGTGAATTAAAAAATTAAATGTCTTATTACCATTTATTCTCTGATGGATTCTTTTATTGTTTCCCTTATTATTGATGTCCTGTGATCCGAAAATATTTATATAATAAATAATGATTATGGCCATCGATATGAAGGGTATGTTTTTCAAATGTTATTTCCATGTTATGATATACTTCTGTTCATATTTTTCTTATCTATTTTTAATTTTTTACCATTAATGAGATTTTGATCTCATACATTCTTACATTACCTTTCCCCATGTTATGAATAGTTGTTTAAATTAGGATAAAAAGAGGGTAATATCTTTAAAGAATTATTTGATGATATTTTTGAATGAAATAAAATTATAATTCCATATTTCAAATGGAACAACATAATTACGATCCTAATGAGGGTGTTTATCTAATGAAATGAAAATGAAAATGAAAATATATAATATCCATGTTTGATAAGAATTGGTATCGATAAACATAAAAAAAAGTATCTAATGGTCCAAATTAGAAGGCCATAAATCTTATATTGAATGAGTAATACAAATTATAATGACGAAAACCCCAGAAGTACGGCTTCAAAAAAAATTAAACTATACACTGTATAAGATCTAAATGTCAAGAGTTTTGTAAAACATTATAGGATAAATAAAAAAAGGAAAAATGTTATTTATCTCTATCATATAATCCTAGTAATATTTTATCAATGATAGTTTGACCCTTTTGTGTAAAAGAATATGATAAGGCAATGATTTAACACACTCGCTCATCATGATAAGATAATTATTATGTGGTGAAAATAAATTTGGTGCTCTTTAACACTCCATAAATATTACATTTTTTATAAATGAATTTTAATTAATGATCATCCAAATTTATAATTGCTCTCTCCTTGTGTTGTTGAACATCCCCTATAACTTTTTAGTGTTGATTTGTTTCCCTATGTTCTTCCCAATATTGTATTTGTAACGGGGATTGGAAAATCTAAATTTCCCATCCATTATTATTTTTTGATTAATAGTATTCCTCATATATTCTTCTTCTATAATGTTTGGGTCCTAGAGAATTTCCCCCACATAAATTCATTATGAATTTTTCTATCCAAATGAAATACAAGTTCATTATATTTGCAGTGAATGACCAACACTCACTTGTCATTACAACTTCTGGATTCAAATATTCTCGTATTATGAATTTTGTTCCCCATAATGAATCAAATTTAGTGTATTCTACATTCTCAACATTATATCACCATGTATTGTACCCATTACTAATTAAATAATCCAGTACATCATTTAGGAAATGTTTTAGTGTTCCTCATATTGTGAACCTAATAAAAATTTTATATGGGATAATACATCAGGATTATGAAATAAATGACACCCTCTCTAGAGTAGTCCAGAAACTATCCCCACAGTTATATAACAACACTTGGACAATATTCTGTCACTATTCTAAATAACTGACCAAGATTGTGAAACATCAAAATCCTTAAATACACAATATAATGAATTGGGAACCTATCTATGTTACAATATACCATTTTCATCTATATATCAAACCATGACCAAAAAATAAGAGGTGTCCCCTCTTGGTATAAAAGTAATTATGTTCCTTAAGAGCCTTACAAACATAATCAAAGAACTAAGAACATCAACGTGTATTCATACCATCCCAGGTGTGTCTTCATCATTTCATCATATTCAATTCAATCTCAGTATGGAATGATCTTCACACTAAATAATGATACTATACATGTGGATTTGATTAATGTAACAATATTTATTAGTCTACCACAAGCCTTTGAAATGAGGATGTAATGATTCACTGAACATCAGAAATATTCATCCTTCATAATCTTCATAATTGATATAGGATATCAGATACCTACATAAATACTTATCTTCTATTGAGGATAATATTGCAAGGTCCCATTATGAATATTCTTCCATCATAAAATTTAATAACGATTCATGGTTATAGAAACCATCATGAATATATATCCTCAATAAAGGATGTTATATATATGATCCCTTTATGAATATTCATTCTACATGGTACTAGTAATGATGAAGGGTATCAGAACTATTATTATTATTCATCCTTCACGACCCCAAAATTATTACACATTTCTAGAGCCCATTATGAATAATCATCCCTCATTGTCCCCAAATTATGATACATGATACACGAATAAATTTTTCCTGATTCATTATTTATAAACATTATATTTTTTCACCAATTATTGTTTGAGATATAAAACATTATTGAGAAATTTAATGTGCTCATAGATCTACAACCGTAAACTATATTAAAAGGGGTTCTGAACTATATTAACCTAAATAGATGCAAGATAATGTATGAGCTATAAGACCCTAAACTATATCAAAAAAAGGTCTAAATATTATATCCCATAGTTACATTATAATAATGTCATGTCTATACATCCAAAATCAATATCATAAGAAGGTCAAATCTATAAGACCATAGACAATATCAAAATAAGGTCTGAGTTATATGAACCATAAATAATGATATTTGAATAATAATATATATGGACATAATAAACATAAATAATGTTTATGATCGATATGACGTAATGAAATATAACCATATTATTTGGAGTTTAAATACCTTAAACTAACAATTGAATAAAACAAAACACTTTCTTGGTTGAAAATATATAAAAAGGGATTCATGGGGAAAAATTGAGTCTCCAAATTCTATACATTCATTTTTCATGATCATGGATTCCCTAAGAATAATGAAACGTAAAAGAAAATATACATGGCATGCTAAAATCAAATAACGAGACCCCTTATAAATATTTAAGTACAAGCATTCTATCTCATTACAACAAGTGATTGGTTAATATTAATGGATATTAATAAGAGATAAAATATCTAAATGATCATTATATATTCAAAAAAAGTGAGTTATTATTTCTTCATTAATATAACTAGGAAAATTTAAGAAAATTAGATCTCTATAATACACACCCAACTCAGTCAAAACCTTTGATCTAGGTGATATAATATTCATTTACCATAATGCATCAATAATGGAATTTATGCCTATTTTAATGTTTGGCTATTTATAAACAAGATTTCGTTATTTTTCAAGAAATTGAGCTCATATATTATATTCATTTATTTATTCTATTAATTATTATGATATTAATTATTCATGATGGTATACACAAAGATTGTTGTAATGATTCTATACATTAGTACTAGGCATTCTATAAATTTCATTCATTTTTAATATGAAAGAGGACAATGGAATCTCAACATTGTTTAGCCTCTATCTTAATCACACATGTATATGGAGGATCATAAATATACATGATTATTATTTCATATATTTAATGGAATCCCTTAAGCCACCAAAAATGTGATTTATAGAATCCATAAATTGGATTAGATGGATGGATGACCAATTTTTATACTCCATATATTGTACAAATGCCTTCTATAAGAAATGGAATAATATATTTCCTTCACTACTATGATAATAAGTCCTTGTTTCTATATTATTTTATTATCTATTTAGAATTATCCATAGATTTATTTTTATACAAGCCCTTTTGTAGCCTCTCAATTTTGGATATCTTAGTACTAAAAAAATTCTGATTATATGTTACTTCTATTTATTCTAAAAATACTCATTCAGATCCTTTGTTTAGATATAGATTTATTAAGGATGTTTCCTAAACATATGATTACCCTATATCAATGGACCTATTTTGGTATCCTAGTTATAACATATATATTACTAATGAATTATGAGATTGATAGTAAAACAATCCAAAAACAAGGGCAATAAACATATATTTGAGACGACCCAAATGGTCATTAACAACCTCTAGGGTGACCTAGTTTATTAAAATGTACATATTATACAACAAATCTAATCATACCTACTAATGAAATTATTCATCCTATGATCCATTACTCAATAATATCATAGTAATGTTAATATATTTCAGGACCAATACACTAATCATGGAACTCATACTCACAAACCATGATGGTCATGGTACATGTGAGAATGCATCATTTCTCAATATATTTGTTGGTAATTTGTAAGAAGAAGGATATGGGGAATCATAGAACAATAGAAATTATATTACAATGAATTTTAATGAATTTAATTAAATATTATCTCTATCTTAGTGATTCCCACATCGAATCCATGTTAGTCGAAGAATAAAAGTAAATATTATTTTTATCTCATAATTAACCCACCCATTATCAGTAAAAGATCAAACTAACTACTGAATCAGATGTAGATGTGTGGTTTACCATAATTTTCCCCTGGACTATCTCTACCTCTTTAGGAAAAATTTATATTAAATTGTTTTCAATGAGTGGTATATAACTCATTCCATTATCAATAGGTATATGTTCTTGTTTTTCTGTGTAGAAACCATTATTTCATGTATAGTAACAAAATTCATTAAATTGTACATAAGAAAACCTAAAATTATATAAGGATAAAAGATTACAAAACACATTATAGCTACATGACAATTTTAGGTGAGAATAGATCAATAAAATGACCTGATTACTCTTCCATGTATCTTAAGAAAAATGGTCATTAGATGTTGTAGACAATAAAGGACCTATATATCAAACCAACAATTATTAGGGAATTGGTACAATATTATAATCCATTTTCCTCATCAGTTCCACCATAATCGGGGATCGATCATTATATGCATCCTAGTTATCATCATAATCATCTCCATCAACAGTTTCCCTTGGGGAATATACTAGATATTTTATGTTCTACTAGATATCTATAAATCCTATATCACACATTTTTATATAAAAATAAAAATATTTTTATTGTTAATTAAATCATATATGGACTATAATAATGTTATTTATATATCTTCTCCTAAGTCATTTTATTCCCCCTAACTCAATCAACATCGAAATTACAGGGAACCATAATTTTCATAATTTAGGATGGTTAATTAATTTTTATAACAACACTATGAATTAGAACATTAGGGGCCTAGTGGGTGTAAGAACCCAAATCATTATTTCATGTATGGATCAGGATTTTTCTTTTTTTTGAGGAAATAGAATGATTTTGTAAATTTTCTATGTACACTTTGTGAACTCTTGAGTACATACCATGTACCCGGTTTCCACTTGTAGCCATGTACTATCCATGTAATGATTGATTACATGGCCATGTGGACCACCTAAAGTGGGGGCCGGTTGAGGCTAGTTCATGGAGTGTACATTTAAAAAACTAGTAGTGTACTTTTAGTTTCATTTTATTTAGTAGACATTGGTTGTGTCTCATCTATAGAACTTGTTTTCTCTTCCCGTTTCTCATACAAGAGAGCTACGTGACGATCGGGAATCTACGATCACCATCGGTTCCTCTTTTCGTTCAGTGATTGAAGTGTTTCTGGGTGCATTGGATTCCCACTGGTGAGTTCTCTTATTCCACAGATCCTCTATTAATTATTACTCCTCTCTCTACATTTATTCAAGTTTGAAATATTTTGACCATTTTGTATATCTATGACGTTTTATGTCGATTCAGGGGCTGATATTGAACAATATTCCTCATACACGGTTGAGGTAGGTGTTTTGTGGCCTATCAGTGTTTTTAATTGAGTTACATATGACTATGGGATTATTTCCCATGATTTGGTTATTTAATATTATAGAACTGAACCCTGATATCATATAACTTTTATTTACGTAGAGATTAACGGTTTTCAATGATATATTATCATAAATTTAACGTTTATGGGACACCATGTGGGTACGTTTCCTTGTTTGAATTTTTATTACAGTTTGGTCCAAGTTGCCTAGGAGGCAGACCTTATTCCTTTCCTTTCTCGTTAGGTTGGAATTTTAGGATTAATTATACTTTTAAAATTATTTATTATCCATAGTATCTTATTAACCTGGTAGTAGTTTATATTACTATAGGATGCTTGATATCATTTGTGATCGATTGTAAAACAGATGGATGAGAAAACATGATGTAGTAAGACTATGGGGGTAATTAACTTTGAGGGTTTACCCATAGTGTCTGTTATATTTATGTTGTGAGACAATAGGGAGAGTTGACGGTGA
This sequence comes from Viscum album, assembly GCA_963277665.1. NCBI lineage: Eukaryota > Viridiplantae > Streptophyta > Magnoliopsida > Santalales > Viscaceae > Viscum > Viscum album. The sequence continues at coordinate 439,205,877 of OY728161.1, forward strand.
GTGTATACTCATAGCTTCTATAGTATATCATTATGAACCCATAGGGGGAATAGACATTGAGTACATACCCATAGTGTCATTTGTTTATCGTTAAATAAACATATGAAGAATTGATAGTGAATTATTCCATGGGGAGAAACTGTGTTTGATGGAACACATTATCAGAGGGGTTAGACTATGTGAGACACCCATAGGTTCAATGAGTTATTTTTAATTATGGTGACGCATCTCCCATGGAAAACCACAAGCATGGATTTAGTCTATATCAGGTAGTCTTCTGAGATACCAGTTTCTTGTACTCTCTTGATCAAATGATGAACAATAAATGTTAAATGAATGTAAATGGAAATATATGGATTAAAATATTTTTTGTACTACTAGTTTCTGGATTCATTTTCATTATTTTATTATATATATATTCACTGATAGTTAGTAATATATATTTTGGTGGATGCCTACTCAGATTAGTCGCACACCCTATTTGGGTTATTAATGGACAAACAAAATTATTTGGTTGAAGGTATGGATATGGGAAAGTGACCTTCATAATAAAGATCATGATTAAAGTGGAAATGGAGGACATGGAAAAAATATGTTGCTTGTGATGCTGCTATAGATTAATTACTTTTTAGTACATTGGTTTTTGTATTGAATTTCCAACATTGTGACATGTTTGGGTGCTTTCCTATATACATGTGAAACATATAATTTATTTATATATATGTTGTACTTTTTTATACTATCATACTTACACTATTTCCTTCTATTTTATTTCATTACTACTTCCACTACAGTTTAATAGCTATTTCTGTTGTGTTACTATTCCAATGAGGGCATTGTTTCCACACAATCACAACTGAGGCCCTCGCTGCTAATCGGTAGCCTCTGGCATTCGGGGAAATGGGCTTGAGGCCATGTGACCCACTGAGTTCGGGGATCCATTGGGAAGAACATGGATCCAAGACGTTAAAGTGGAATTCCTCAACCTCATCGGGATGATCATTGATAGATATTCCCTTATTAAGTAGTATAATGTAAAAATCCTTACAGCTTTGACTCCACCAAACATAATGAATTCCATGAAATATTAGATGAATTTTCATTCCATAAACCATTCTATTATATAAACACAATGGTAAATTATATAATGTCTTGGTAATATCATGTAGGAGCCTCAATCATCCTTGAAATTTTATTTGGATCTATTCATGATGATGAAGATGACTCTGGATACCTCATTTTATTGCGAGGAAACTCTAGATTCATTGGTCTATTAGAAAAATATTTCCATCATGAACTTGGATTAGGTTGACCTCTTTTCATTAGTGGTAACCATGTGGACATTTTGTCTAATAAGGCTAGTTTCGTGTTTTTGGTATCAATGAATCCATGAATCAACATAGTCTATGGAGATATGTATGCATGTAAAAGTCACAGAACATCATTAATGGGGATAATCCTTCTCCACGAAAAATAAATAAATAATAATTTAAAAACAACACTTATGTACATTTCAATACATGAATAGGGATGAGTATGGAATTTTTTATGAGTATATTGAAACACAATATCAATTAAACATGGTGTATTCCAAGAAACAAATATCTAACCATCAATACGTGTGAAGATAAGACCATTATGAATTGAAATCAAACTGGATCATCCACAGGGAAACCGTTTAGATTTATTGTTATTATACTTATTGGTTCATAAAATATAGTTATTTTGAATATTTAATATTGACTCATAGATCCCATGAGGTTATAGATCATTAGTGTAGTGGTAATCACTCTACAGATATAGTGAAATTTTTTTGAATCATGAGTAATGGATATTCAACATGCTCAAATATTCATATACCACTTGGTGGCCCCCATCAAACTTATTGAACTTCTATGTGGTCGATGATCCTAATAATGATGTATCAATTATAGATATGGAACATCATGAAATATAATGATAATAATAAGTGAATGTATAGATCAATATTCATTTCTCAATCTATGATTTCCAATTTCAAAATAGTATAAACACGGACTCCACCCTTATACAAAATTAGAAGTAGGTGTTTGATTAGGTACAACAAGAAATATCTATCTAGATGAATCGTCAGTGATCTAAATAAATGACTTTACACATAAATATATTGAACATTCATTCATCTTACACTAATAAATTGTAACCTTCCACCCCGTGATAATATCATGCTAGATATAACATCTACATTATTAAATGAGTTTCAAAACATTTATTCTTGAAAAGTAATATATATGATCTCTTAAAATAGATTTTTGACCAATGAAATGGGGCCTTCATGATGTATTTTTCATAAAATTTAATCTGATTCCACAAAATTGTGGGTTTTTATCTACATAAACCTCATAATATGGTGGAGAATAAACTCATAATACATATCTCCCATGATTAGCACATAATATATTCTATGAAAACCCATAACATATTATACATTTGATTACGATTAAATATTAAATGATATCGTTAATACAATAACAAAATATCATATGAAATAGTTTACAATCGTATTTAAGAACATTAAACTATAAACAGGAACATGAGGAAAATAAAATTCTATTAAAAGTATGAAAAATACCATTATAATCCATTTAATATTTTATTAGTGTATTTGACAACCTATGGATGAATTTATGAATATTTTGAGAAATAAGGCTTAAAAGATAATAATTATAAAATTACATGATGAATGTTACACATGTGAGTCAAGATGCATATATGGTGGAATAAAATTATATATATCACACACATGATTATCAATGCATCATATTAGATGAGGACATCAAGGAAACAAAGGAATGTGGAAACAACATGAAATATTACATCATAAAAATTAGTTTAGGATAAACTCCACAAATGAATTCCACAGTGTGATTAAAATAACCACCATTTAACAATACATGTATTCTCATGGGTTATAAGAATTAGACAGTAAATTATATGGATATATAATTCTGATCCACCATCACATTTTAGTCATGTATATGCGACGTGTTTCACATCGATCATAAAATATAAAGACACATGTAATTACATTTAATCCAAATATTATTCATAATGGGATGTATATATATAATTCATCAATAAATTATGGATTGATATATCTTGGTGAATTCCATTTATTTTATATGGGGATGGGTATTCATTTTAAAAATTAAAGGAAAGGAAAAAGAAGATGATATATTGAGTCAATATTGATTTTATATAATAATTCATGGAACTATTTAATTATAGTTTATGGGTTCTAAACATAAAATGGACCTCATATTGATATTAAAATATTTGTTGAGAAAATTTTCCAATATAAAAAATTGAAAATAAAATTGAATAATTCAAATATTGTGTATGAATGATGAGGGGGATCAAATGGCCTTACAATTAAAGGGAATATATTTATTCTTTTTGGGGAATATTATGTAATTTGAAACATATTGAGAGGGATATAGATATGGAGATGTATATAAATATTATTTGGGGACTATTTTTTAGGAAGAGTGGGAGGTTGTGTTAGTTTTCACATCAAATGATTTGTGAAGTCATTATTTATTTAGAAAACATGTTTTTGACATTATATTATAAAATAATAAAAAAAAAACAAAAATCTACCAAAAGTTATAAACTTTTCTTCAACAAATAATTTTTTTTTCAATATTTTTTATATGAAAAAAATAAACACATTAAAATTTTAATATTTTTGAAGTGGAAGTGAATATATGTAATAATGAATTGGTCTTAAAATGAAAAATATAATGTAGGTTCTGAAGCACTCATTGATGAATTATTTTTTTTTATTAAATAAAATGCCAGATATTTATGGGGAAATATTGTTTTCATAGATATCATTTATAGAGTCCATTGAAACATTTTTGGGCTTTTATAATTTCATAATACAGATCGTAAATTAATACAATATTATATTTTTTTCTAAAATATTAATATATTGCAGAATAGAATAAATGATATCAAAATTTCCTAAGGATGACATAATTATTTCAAAATATATATTTATTTGGCCAAAATATTTTTCTAATTTTGTGAGTTTTCATTATTAAATAGAAAGAAATAATTATTGAAATTTTTTCTTTTAATAAAATTAATAATTTTATAATGATAATAATGATTAATTTGGACATCATAAAATTATATTATGTCGTTATATAGATTAATATTATTTAATATGAAAATTATATGAAATTATCATTTATTTAAAAAATTACAAAAATTGGAAGCCTACTTCTCTAATTAAACCCATATAATTTAAAAATATATAAACTATTTTTTTTTTGTGAAAAATATATAATTTTTATAAACTAATATATATTTATATAAGTAATTTTATATTGAAAAATGATAATTATAATCATTATTTGCATTTAAATAAAGTCATAAAATTTCATAATACTCAGATCTAGATACATAAACCCTTTATTCACCTTTGTATTATCTATGGGTATGGTATTATATACTGAAAATTTTTTATGGATTTTAAGAGTATGTGATTTTGGAAAAGTTCTCATGAATCCTGATATTGTCACATAATTAGATATTTTAATGTTTCAATGATTAGATTTAATATTTCATTTTGTCAATGGAAAATTCTAGTTTTTCCATCTTGCTCAAAAGATCTAATAATATTGATTCATAGGGTACAATTCTATTGGTTGAGGATATCATGTCACCCCCATTAGACATTTCGACATTATAATAACCCAAAATATTTTTTAATCATAATTTAAAATTTAAAAACATTGTATTATCAATGGTTAAGAAGCTATACATAACTTCATATACAATAAGATATATGTATATCAAAAATAAAAAATGTAGTAAATTTGTTATCTATATCTATATTACATTATAAGAAATTTATTAATTCAAAGTTAATCCCATTTATAAATTATTGTCTCATTACATTATTCCTTATTCTTTAATTTAAAAAATGAAATTTCATTTCAAATTGTAATAAAAATGAGGGTAGTTCTGTTTGATCCTTATTTTGGTTCACATATTTTATCTTAAAAAAATTTCAATGTTAACAGGTGTGTTGTTTTGTTTCATAGGTATTTGTATCTATGATCAATGACCTTTATCAGATGACCCGTCTACGAAATATTTTTATAATTTTTTATATAACTTTTATTTAGTAAATGATATGGATTTAACTTATATATATATATATTCAATAGGGATACATTGAAGAAATAAGATATTGAATATAGGTTATGTGGGAGTAATAGTCGATATGAAGAAGCTCTGATTTGATCATAAATCTCATAGGAGATAATTTTCTAATACTAACAATTCCATTCTTCTCATCCAACCTAATTTTCATCCACAATGATTTATGATGAAACACCTAGTACTTATCATAGTGATCTATATCTCTCTTATTTCTATCTAAAAAAATTATTATCTACTTTCTTTATATTTCATTTTATGTAGAATGTTTTGATCAATCAACACCATGAATTTCATATAAACATGTTATATATAATTTCTCTCTCAAAAAACATCCTAAAATATTACAAGACGACACATCTTCCTTAAAATGACCACATAATGTACCATTAATTCAATAAGGGATATTTTTTTTATGATGAATATAATAAAGAAGGTTATAGATCCTATCATCCATGGGAAAAAATTAAAATTATATTTGAATATCCTTTAATGTTTTAATGTTCCCTCTAGGATAGAGATAAAATATAGGCTGACAAGTAGGACAGAAACTCTTCTTTGTATCCATCTATGTCACATGTATTCCACAAAACAACGAGGTGAACCTCAAATCATAATCAAATATATTTTTTAGTGGAAAAATATTTTCACATATGAGTTCCCTTATGTATATCATGGGGAATTTATCGAGGGATCAGTCTTCCATGATAGAAATTAAAGGCTCTAAATTTATATGGTGATTGACCACTACCAAGATGAATTCATTATGTTTTGAATTCATGTGGATTCCTAGAATATAATCCATGGTATTTTATTCCCATCTACATATTTTTATATGAAATAGTATCATCATAACTTTGTAATTATATCACAGAGATTTTACATATTCGTTTACAAATTAACATGATAGGAATTCTATACTATTACACATAATGCTACCCAAATGATGTTTTTATTCATATTTTTATACAAACTAGTGACTCTTGTATGAATAGATGTAGATGATCTATATTGATCATCTATAATCCCTCACTTTAGTTATGGTTTTTATGGGACATGTATCAAGATACCAAATACTATAAATCCATTTATATAAATGATAAATTAAGGAACAATTGATAACATTTTCTATAGGGCCTCATTCTCCTTCAATTCCAATATGTTCCATCACACAATGTATTTTTTAGATGTTATTTGAGAAAGGTAGGAGAAGATAATTTACTATTTTTAGTTACTTCCCTTTCATGACCTACAAGATTGTATATGATTCAATATTAATCATGTAGGGGTTTAATGGATAATTTCTAATTGATAATATTGAACATTTTTTAACATTTAGGGATGATAAGATATTATATAAAAATATTCATTGTCCATATATAAAAACCCTTAATTTTAATATATTTAAATACATATGTCTGAATATGTATACATAATTCCCTTTTGATCCTTATATATTTGACATGTCTTCCATAGATATTTTGTCTCAGTATCATCTGTGTGAATATATATACTTATAATTTGTCACAAAGTCCTGTTGGTAGCTGTGTCACAGAGGATTGCTGGGTAGCGGAGTCATGAAGCCTCACAGGGTCAACCAACATGAACTCTTAATTTGAGGATTTCATAAGGACATACTTGTCACACGGGTCCCAATATTGAAGATGGTGTATTAATCGAACACATGGTCTGTTAGATACATCAATTTTTGTAAACTAGGGATAGTTGCATCTGAGCCCAGTTTGACTAATTTGGACCGACCCGACCAACGTGACCCTAGGTACTGCATAACAAGATCAAATCTATTTGTCACATTGGGCCTCACATGACCCATCCATGGATGGCCATTAGTCCAGTCTAATTGGCAACCTAGTGAACCGAATTTATCATCCATGGCCCGGACTGGCTGGCTAGTCTATTTTCCTAGCATGGGGAACCGTGCGGCCCAACATTGTCTCATTGGCCCCTTACGCTAAATCAAACCTGCTCGAATTATTTTTCAGGACACGTGGGAAGCATATTCTTGTTGGGGCAATAGTGGCATGTCAGATCCTCCTCCCCATTTACACGTGGCCCGTAAAGAGGGGGCCTGTCCTCCCACATGGCACTAGGGTGCCACCGTCACCATCCGGCCACCACGACCGATGGCCCACAACCTCCTCCATCTTGTCATAGCCTAGGTAGGTCTCCTCTAATAGCATGCCTGGTGAGGGTTTTATGCTTCTTCTTCCCTCTACACTGGTTGGTGCTGCCTCCCGCCTGCATCCGATGCTGCAGGCTACTGCCACCGGTCACTGGAAGAACCTCCACTTCCCAACGAGTCCACTCTAGTTGTCAAATTTTAATTCTCCATTTTCCCTTAGGCCTCTTGGGTTGTCTTCATCATTTCTATTACATTGTATTCAACTTGTCTCCAATTTGAGTAAGCGTCCACAAAAACTGCACAAGTAGAGGTTATTAGGCATTGTCAGTATTGTCTTTCACCCTCTACATAATAATTTTAAAAAACATAGCGGAGGCATGGAATCATAGTTCCATCAAAAATAACTAAATAGTGAATAAAAAACCCATGAAAGACACCCTCCTGCAAGAACTCACAATATGTAGATCAACCTATTCATGGTTTTATCCATGTTCTTCATTTTATAAATAAGAACATGAAAATCAAAATCAAATAAACCCCTACCTGGTTAGATGTTATGTTGCTGACAAGGGATGAATCTTTGAGACAACGTCGATCGTTGATCCATTAGAATTCATCACCATTCATCATCTATCGAATCCATCCCACTAGCGTTCATTGATATTGTTCATCATTTGAGAGAGTGGGAGATAGAGGAACCATGTTCATTGTAGAAAATTCCAACAATTGATTTCCCTAACAAGTTATAAAATGAAAACAAGTCTCAGCATTTTTGTTATCATGTGACATAGCGTCATTATGTTGTTTTATAAATGAAGCAGAATAGTTGCTTTGATTTCACAAAAATAAGAAATCATTAGTTTCATTTAATTAGCCTTTAGATGCACCATAGCATCATTTTGTGCCACCAAACTCAGTTAAATGAAATAAAATGAATTTTTATGTTATTTTATTTTGTTCCAAAATCTATAAAAATTAACTTCCATCTGACACTTCTCGGACGATGTTATGTCTCTTCTAGGAGAATCCCCACATTTCGTGTTCAATAGTGACCTCATATTTTTTATCAGACCACCAGATCAAATTCAAGATAACCCTTCTCTCATGTTCAATTAAAAGGCCTTAATGAATGTTTAAAATTCCATTATGGGATAATCGGGCTTAACAATAAAATGCCCTAAAAGTTTGTAGTTTCATATTGAATCAATTTAAATTAAAAAACTAACTTTATTTATGAGGCATTAATGTCTCCACAACATGGGTATATACATCCAAGAAAGACCAAAAAATGTTTAATAAAACCAATTGTGGTACAGAACATGAATCTGAGACTCCTGCTACAATGTCCTCTCTTAGAGGTATCTGTGCTACCACCAAACGCGATCTAGTGGAATAGAAATTCTATGAAAGACCCCCGGCTATTGATCCTCTATATTTAGTTAGAACTAAAATAATTTCTCCCTATAATCAACGGTAGACTCTCCCTAGTCGATGACGTGTGGTGGGTCATGCACCCACCTCCTCAGCTGCGATACATGAAAAACATCATGCACCCCATGCATCTGTGGGGGGAAGGGATAAGAGGTACTCATGCTCTTAAACTCTACGAAGGATCTATAGAGGCCTGATGAATCTTGGTGGGAAGATTCCTCCCTGTCCAATTCTCCATAATCCCCATAGGGGTGAGACCCGAAGGAAAACATGGTATCCCTCCCTAAAATCCATGGATTTCTGTCTCTTATTAGCATATGATTTCTGGCATATCTGTGCAGTTTTTGTCCGCTTCTGGATAGTCTGCACATTCTCAGTGGTATCCCATACCAACTCAAGACCCATGAGTTCTGACTCCCCTGGGTATCTAGCATAGTAGTGATCTGTAAGGCATCTAGTACAATGCTTCAAATAGTACCATTCTGATGGTGTATTGATAGTTGTAGTTGTATGTAAACTCCCCCAGTGGGAGGTGGTCATCCTAACAGATACCAAAATCAATAATTCATGCATGAAGAATATTCTTTAGGGTCTATAAGGTCCGCTCCATCTTACCATCTGTCTGTGGGTGAAAGGCGGTACTCAAGCACAAAAAATCCTTAATGACTTATGTTATCCCTTCCATAACTGGAAGGTAAAACAAATGCCACAATCTAAGATGATCATAAACGACACCCTGTGAATCCTCGCTATCTATTAGATGTAGAGTCTTCACATTATCTCTACCCACCCCTTCTTATGCATGGGTATGAAGTGGGCATACTTTGTGAGTCGGCCCAAGATCACCCTGATTGAATCGTGGCACTTGTCTGGTAACCCCATCCTAATGCCCATGGAGATAAGATTCCAATTTAATTATAGTACCTATATTGGTTTCCCCTCACTTGTTTGGACTTGATGCTCAACCTTCACTTTCTGACATGTGAGTCATTATAATATGGACTCTTCCACCAATTTTTTCATCCATTTCCTCCATAATTGATGTTTGAGGTCCTTGTAAATCTTATCCACAAAAATATGTAATATAAAGGGTATGTATTGAACACCCTAAAAAATACTCTCGTAACGTCATTGGTACTACTGTGAATCCACATAAAATGATGATATTATACTCACCTATCGAAAATCCATTTGGAGCCTATCATGAGGATATATGTGCACATCGGGCCACACAGTCAACATCCATAAGTTGTGTCTCCCAAAAAAACTATAAAAGTGGGGGAGTAACAGTTCTTGAATGAAGGTAACCTGCTCTATCATCATCCACGATGGATATCTACATTGTGGGTAGCTTTTCCATCACCTCACTCAACAGCTATATACCAGACCTCCTGTTGAGCTTGATTTCGACCATTTCCCTCTTCCCATGATTACAGAATATCTTAAATTTTGAGTCATAGAGTTACTCTAGCAATCACCATTGTCTCATTTTCAGGTCCATCTATGAGAAGATATACCTGATATTCTTCTGGACCGACTGGGAAATAAACTGTTCACCCATAAAGTAGTTCTTTCACATCTTCAATAAAAGTACCACTACTGCTAACTCGAGATTAAGGGTTGCATAGTTATGCTCATGTTTCCTCAACTACTGTGATCCAACAATGATCACTGCTCACTCTTTCTTTAGGAAACAACTCAATTTAGTCCCTGATGCGTCATAGAAGAATACATACCCAACACCTACTACTGGAAGTCGCAATATGGGAAGATTCATCAGTCTCCACCTTAACTCATGGACACTATGATGACACTAATCCATCAATACGAATGGTTTTTCATTCTTTTTCAAAGATGAAAAGCTAGATTCTACTCTTTATAATTTTTTTCAAACCCTTCTTTAGTATCTTCATGTCCCTAAGAATCTCTACACCATAATCACACTCCAGTGTGGGTCGTAGGAAAGAACTACATATATTATCCCCAAATCCACTACAACTCCAGCCTACAAGATGGTGTGTCCCATAAAGTGGAGCACTAGAATAAATAATTTGAAATTAGTGATATTATAGTATCGTTTTTCATCATGAGGTGTATCAGGGACAATCCAATGGTATGTAGCATTCTCTTCCTCTGTTGCCAAGTACACCAGGATGTAATCAATAAATTCCACCACACAAAGATCTAGGCTAGGTTGGAAGATCTTGTTATTGAGTCCCATGAACACCGTTGTTTAAATGGTTATGAAAAAAATAATAACCCAGAATATTTCGTGTCCATACCGGCATATAAAGGATATCTTCGTAATGTCCTCAATCCAAACGATAAGCTACTGATACCCAGACCTGAGATCTATCTTCGAGAAAATTGTCTCTCCCATCATTTGATCAAAAGGTCATCAATCCTATGCAGTGGATACATGTTCTTCATGGCCAACTAATTAAGGAAATTTAATTCCACACATAGCCTGAAGAACGTGCATGCCTTCTTCAAAAATAACACTAGGGTTTCTCTTGGTGAAATGTTGGGCCTTATATACCCGTTTTCCTTCATGTACTCAAATTGTACCCTCAATTCCAATGGCTCCGTGGGAGACATATGATATTCCAGTGTGGATATCAGTTTTTTACCTAGGTATAGATTGGTGTGTATGTATAACTCCCTACCTAGAGGTAGTCCCAGAACATCCTCATGATATACATCCTCAGACTCGTCCACCATTATATGATATCTTGGACTCCTCCTGTCAACCGCACTAAGGCTGATGATAGACAACTGGTGAGTGATTGGATACACCCCCCACCATGAAATTCCATCATGTGTTTCATATGTTCTCTTCTCTCCATTGAAGGAAAACTTGGTCCCATCCCCATGGATACTCCACACATTGTACCGAAAGTAGTTTAATTGATCATAGACTCCGGATAACCATTCTATACCCAAATATGACATTGTATAGCCTCGACCCAACTAATATGAGATCACAGCTGAAGCTATCACCTCTAAGAGTAATCTCAAGCTACAGGAACCAATGTGTAATCATCATGTCCCCTCTAATAGGAGTCTCTAATCATAAGAATCTGGTCAATGGCTCCATTGGAATCATCCAGCCTGACTAATGGTTTGTGGCCTGGAATGATTGAATTTCACCTCTGCCTAAATGAAATGAATCTAATGTGGAGTAGATGTAGATCACACATATAATCATCTATCATGATCCATGGTCAATGGCCTCCACCACATGAAGTTATCCATGCCCATGTCCATATATTTCTTGAGATCATGGTGGACCGCCTGGGGGTGGTGATGGTAGAACCTCATATCTCCTCCCACCATCTGCCGTTATTCATGCTACCCATCCACATCCATCTCTCTATTGACCTCCATGTTCGACTATCTACCTATACCTAGGAGATACCTTGACCACATGATTATCTTCTATACAAAGTGTAAGGTAGTCTCGATCAATGTGCCACTTACCACCACATTTGATGCACACCATTTTCCTCTACTGGTTTCCACTGCTCGTGGGGCCTCGAAGTGATGAAATAGTATCACAGGGTCGTCCCTTGTATGGTCGTGTCTTCTTAGACACATGTATCAGCTGTCGGTTGCTCGTTGCTGATGAATCTGTGACCATCCGTCGGGTTGTAGGTCTCACAGTTGGTGCAGGATGTACCAGGATGTCCTCCACTAGAAGGGCTCTCTCTCGCACCCAGCCTACATAGGGATACATAGAGAGATAATTGATTCTCTAATATACCATCTGAGATCCATGTCAATGTTTTGGGAACTGTTGAAAGGGTCCCTCTCTATATCATAATAGTAGTAGGAGAGGTCTATGAACCTCATAATGTACTCAACCACGATCAGGATACCATTTAGTATGTGGGAAAACTCCTCTATGAGTACTTAGTGTAAGGTCGTGGGGAGTAACTCCACTATAAAATTTCACTTGACGTCTTCCCAGGTGAGGGTCACCTCCTCGTGTTTTTGTTGTTTCATGTTCCACCATAACTTTTCCATGAACTATAAAAGGATAACGACTAGAACCTCAACCTTGTCTTAATGTGTTGTCACCGGGAAGAAAACTCAAATCACACCACCATCCATTCCTCAACTACATGACGATCTATCGTGCCCCTAAACCTTAATGGACTCTTCCTATGAAACTCATGAAACAAAATTAGTCAGTGTGAATCCTCTGTAGGTAGTATTTGTATAAATTTATACCCGACGGGTGTTGGTGCCTCTTGTACACCACTTGGGGGTTGCATATCAGTAACCAGTCCCTGCACCAATTCCTCTTTACTCAGTGGACCAACATCATGATCCTGTATCAGGATCCATGATATTTTCCAACATGGAGGAATCCTATGTGAAATCAAGATGTGACACATTCAGTTAATTGTTCCAAGTGAGACAACTCTTACTCAAAGAGAGAATGAAATAATTTTAAAGACACAAGAAACCAGTGTGTTCATGCACCGAGTCAGAAAGCATAATTTAGTGTCCTAGTGTGTGGATACGTCTCCCACCTCACCAACACTAAACTCCCCAAATCTGAAAGACGAACTCGAAACATTTAACACCATTTCCCTAAAATAAAACAATAGACTCTATGTATTTTTAGTAGAACCAACCACCTATGATACAACTTGGTCATGACCCATACCCCCATTCCCATGACGTGACTACCCCAAGCCCACCTTCCGAATACCAAGCGCAGTTGACTAGCATTGAAAGGTTTATAGAAAAAGGGAATGAATTCCCTTTAAAACTGTACACACACAACCTATACCACACAATGTAAATCTAGAACTGTGTAACAACAAAAATCATGTCACATAAGGAAACAACCAATCCAGTAAATGTGAAACTAAATGTAAAAAAAGAGACTAGAATACAAACCAAAATGAAAATTAATGGAAAGTAAAATGATGTTTAGGCTCTAGAGTTCGTCCTCCTAGGATCCTACTTGAAGGGAAGGTATAGATCATTGTCAGATTTCGCTGAATAGTACATCATTTATAGATCCACCACATAGCACCACCTAACCCTAGAAATCAATGATACCAGTCAATGATGTTTTTCATTTGTACCTGAAATAGTAGTTGTTGGTGAATCCCATGTTAGGGTGATCATAACAATATGTAGTAGAGACCATGTGACAAACTCGGACCTCATAGATATCCAAAATAAAATCAAAAAAATAATGTACAAATACTAGTGTCACTTCAGTCATCTTGAAATGGGTATAACATAGGTTTTGATAGAAAAACTGATGGTTTCAAACAGTAAACATAAATTACTAAAAAGGAACTAATCCTTGATGAGTATTTTATTCTAGCTATGTCTCCAAGAGATATTCAGTATCCGAGTCATGATTTCTCGCTGATAGTTGAGTCATGAAGCCTCACTGGGTATTTGTGCCTCATAATATCATTGGTAGCTAAGTAGCAGTGTCACATTGGGTAGCTAAGTCACAAAGTATCACTTACTGATGAGTCACAGAGCCTCTCTAGGTAACTGAGTTACAAATTCTCACTAATAGCTGAGTCATGGAGTCTTGCTTGTTTTCTAGGTAACGAAGACCTACTGATATCCACATCACAGAGGTTCACTAGGTAGCTGAGTCATGAATCCTCGTGGGTTCAACATCCATAAAATCATAAATAAAGGATTTCATAAGGACTAACCCTTCATGTAGGTCCAAATACTGTATAAGATACATCAATCAAATGCATGGTCTTTTTGATACGTCTCTCTTTGTAAACATGGGTCAGTTGCGTCTCGGACCTGTCCGACTTGTTCAGACCGACCTGAACAACCCAAACATAGATACTGTACCAATTTATACTATCTGTCTAGAACATTGGGATTCTCTATTAGGCATAACATGACACAGTTGAGCTTGGATGAGAGTCAATTCATCTTGATCACCCAGTAACCCGAATTTATTTAGTCTAGCCCGCAATGGTGGACCTGTATATTTTCATAGCATGGTCCACCTAGCAACACAACATATCCCGTCAACGTAGTATAGTAAAGTGGACCAACTCGAATGATATATCAGCCCCCTCAGGTGGCCCAATCCGCGAGCCCAGATTGGCCCCAACATGCTCGACCAGTCTTGTTGGGGATGTGCGGCCAGTTTTCCATACACCACCCTATTTGCACATGGCCTACAAGAAGCAGGCTACTCCTCCTATATTGTTCCAGGATAGTGCTTAGTTCATATATCCACTGTGGTTGATGGCTCGTGACCTTCTCCATCACGGTGCATGCTGGGCGTGTCGCCTCTACCAGAACGGAAGGAGAGGTCTGACTGTTATATCTTCACAATGTGCCGGTTGGCCCCGCCCCCCACATGTGGCCATCACCACAGGCTTATGCCACCACTACCACACCAACTACCCCTTCCTTAGTCCACCATATCCTCTTCGGTGGTCTAATTTCAATTCTTCTACCACCATCATCCCTCTAGTATTGTCTCCATCACTATCGAAACCTTTGATTCTTCATTCCCCTTTTTCGATGAAGCAGTCATGAATATTGCACAAGCAGAGGGTCTTGGGCATTGTTCAGGTCTACCCACTCCCTCTATGAAAGAAATTTAAAAAACAAAGGGGATACTTATGATCATAGTTTCATCAACATTAATTAAATCTCATATAGGAAATAGACGAACAAAACCTTCCTGCAAGAACATATGATGTGTAGATCAACTTGTTCATGTGGTGATCCACATTTGTCATTTGTGAAAGAATAATGGTAACATAAAAACAAAATAAACCCCAACCTAGTTTGAGGATCTGTTGCGGATGAGGGATGATGCTTCTAGACATCATCGATCCTCTCTCCATTATCATTCTTCACAGTTCGATGTCTCTCAAATACACCTCATCGGCATTCATCGACAACATTTGTCATTGGAGAGAGAGGGATAGAGGTTCCACAATTTTCAGAGAAAATCCCACCAATAGATTTCCCCAATGCGTTGTTAAAAAAAACATGTCGTAATTTTTCCGATATGATGCATCATCACTTCACAATGTGGTTTCATTTATGAAACATCATTTCTATTACACTTGTATAAAAATGGGCCATTATGAGTTTCCTTTAATGTTCCGCATCGCCTCACCACAACACCATAGTTTAACAGTCAATGGTGAGAAACAAAATAAAATAAAATTTAATATTATTTTATTATTTTCAATAATGTAAAAAAATTAACTTTTACATCCAACAATTTTTGGTCAATGTTATGTCCATTCTAGGTGAATTCTGGCATTCATAGTTTAATAGTTCCCTCATATTTTTGATTTGAGAAATGGTTCAAAATATAGAAATACCAACTCGCATGTTCACTTAAGTGAGCTTAAATAATGTTCAAAATTCGGTTATAGGATCGCGAGGCCACAAAATCACATTCCCATAATGCGTGTCGTAACGTCATATTTCCATATAACATAAAAAATAAAATGGAAATTCTGGGGCACTACATGTGTTACAAAAATAATAAATTTCATCATATCCTTGGTAAAGGAAACATAAGAATCTGTGATATAAGATGCGAAATAATGGTAAATAAATTAGTATATATATATATATAACCATAATATAAATAAATGTGTGTAATAATAATATCATGGGATGTTGAAACCATATCATTAAAATCATAGATCTTAATCTCGAGTAATGGAATAAATTTTGGATCAACATAAGTGAAGAATCATAAGGGAATCAAATATCATAATGAATGATATCATAACATTGGTAGATTATATAAATTTTTGGCATTCACACATTCATATAAAATCATTCCCATATTAGTGATGGCTCACTTCAAATGATTACATAGTGGAGTGGGTTCACTTCACAACACATCATATTAATCATGGTATAAACCCAATACTATCATAGTAGAAAAATTCCCTTACTAAAATGGATTTATTCCTCATCCCAATAATTCATAACTAATGAGTTGTCAATAAATAAAAAATAGTTTGTAGTGAGATATATATCCCACCTCTTCTATAAATAAAATCATTCATATTTTTTCAAAATGATCATAAGACATTCAGAATTTTATAAAACACGAAACTAAATGGGTTTAATTGAATTTTCATAATAATATAACATATAAAAAATATACAGGATACATAATCATTTTACCATACCATTAGTGAATACCCTTTTTATATAAATGGGGTTCATATGAATTTCGTCATGATATAAAATCTAGAAGGGAAATAAGTTTTATAGAAATGAGGGAATAATAAACAAAAACCAGTCTATGAATGAATAAAATAGTATCAGTGGATCATTCCACTGGTAAGGCATATTATATGGTAACAAATGTCATATTATATAGATAAAGTCTTTATAAGATCATATAAAACATTTCAGGAATAAAATAACAATTATTTGAAATTCACTTTATAAAAAATATCATTCATAAAAAATTTAGGAAATCATATATAAGATGATATTATTGAAAAAAATTATAAATGAATCATTAATATTTATTTATAACATATTTTTGATGAAAATATCCTTTCCTATTTGTAATATTTTTTAAAACTCAAATTATTTCAAATATATTTAATATTTAAAATAAACATGAAAACTTATCATGGACGCATTAAAATAATTTATTAATTTTCATTATTTTTTTTAATTTATCTCATTATTTTTTTATCAAAATATATAACATTTTCAATAATCTATTAATTTATAATATTCATGAAAAAATATAATGGAATATTTAAAATTTAATTATATTCATTTCATGATAAATAAAATATATCTAAAGAAAATGATATCTTATTATAAAAAAAATATGAAACTCAAATCATTTTAAAATAACCTTGATGAAATATAAATGATGATTTTAAACGTGGTGATGTTATGAAAGTGGAAAATTATTTACATGCCATTTATGATAAAATGAATATTCGTTTAACATTTTCTATAAAATGAAAACGAAACATGTTTGGAAAAACAGTAGAAGAATCCATTAAAATTATTCCATCACAATTAATATATTTGTAAAAATGAATTTTATGAATTATTATTAGAATGATAAAAAAATATAAACAATTTTTTTAAAACATGGTGTTTGAAATAAAATGTGTTTTGGACCAAAGAGAGAAATATTAATTATTTTTCAGAAAAAATGGTTTTGAACATTTGAGAAAATATTGAGAGGAAAATAAATGGATAAATGAATACAAAGAAATAACTATATTATAAAATCTATGATTTTATTTTTATATATTTCTCACAATAATTCTTCATCATTTTCCTTAAAATAATCATTCCATATAAATGAATTTCACACCATAAATCTCATTCATCATTTATAACATTGTGTCATAATACCCATGAAGGAATAATATGAAATGAAACATAAAATATCATAAGAATAGATAAATTAATGATATTAAATTTAAAATGGTTTTATAAAAACCTCATAAAATAAGATAGGTGTTTAACATAACATACATCTCAAAAAAATACAATTTGAGAACAATAAAATAGTCCACTTTGGAAAAACTAATATTATAAACCAAATTAATGAGAGATGAGAAAATGGATATGTAAATTTATATAATTTTTATTTTAATCATAATAAATTAGATTTATTAAACCTATAGACATAAAATAAATTAATCACATGTTGAATATGGAATATTTATCAAAGAAAATAAAAGTGAGATGAATGTCTCATTCAAGTTATTTAATAATTTGAATGGTAATCCCTTTTAAAGAGTTACAAAATATGAAATGTGAAATATAAAAAACATATTTTATTTATGATATTAAATTTCAATGGTAAATAATATACCACACAAAATAGTAATGGGGTGTGAATATTGAATATTACTATCAGATTGAATATAGAGACAAGAAATTAAAAACTACAAGTCCCAAAATTTATGCAGCATATTCAAACACCTTGTATAATAAATATAAGTTTTTTCATAAATATTTTAATAAACCATATATTATATAACATTCCATTTATGATTTACTTAAGAATATTTGTTACACATTAACTAACAGTTCCATGATAAAATCACGATTCAAGCAATACCTATTTTTTTATTCTTTTATGTACTGATATGTAATTTTTTTGTGAATATAAATTTATAATGGTTCCATAATATATATAATTTGAAACATTACAATAATATAATATTATTCATATATATATATATATATTAAAAATATATTTAAATATTGAAATTTGAATACATTATTCATATAGACGGTAGTTTGTACATTCGCATGAACATCATTTCCTTTTTTTGGATAGATTGAAATAAATAATGTTAAATAACATGTCACAAATAAAAACTAACTATTATTTCACATATATCACATATTATAATAATTCTAATAATTATTACATTGAATGTAAATATTTAATGAATGACATCGCTTCATGAGGTATCATTCTGTTGTACACATGAGCAACACTATCACATTCCCAAATAATAGAAGGAAAGAAAGAATATGTGATATCATGAATCCAGAGGAATAATAATATCATTAATACCAATTATAAATAATAAATCAACCATTTTATCTATTCATGATATGTGGTGATGGATAACTAGTAACATATTCTCATGTGGTCGTAGTCCGACATACACACTAATGTTGATTTCATATGAAATTCATTAAAAAAGGATAATCATTTAGGTAATAAAAATATTATAATAACATATAATTATACTCATGATACTAAGGATATTTTATCTATATGTTATTAATATTATTTTATGAGGATTAGGATGAAGAAAATAAAATTCATGATTTGGAATGACATCTCTATTTTAGAAAAATGTGGCTGGTTTGCAATTGAAGGTTAATTTGGATTCCTTAATGAAACAAATAAGGATTATTAGATTATATAGTGAATAAAAATATTTTAATAGGGATGTTATTTTGTAAAATCAATGGGGTTTCAAATTTTTATTTTCTGAGAAGAGGGGAAGGCTTATAAATGTGAGTTTTGTGGTCAATCGTAATTTTGTTAAAACAAAAATGACTACCCATGTTTATCACATGAGACTGGGGTCATAAAAGGTAAATTCTAAAAAATATAATTAATATTTTCTATATATTTCTATAAAATTGGATATTAACTTTTTTGGTGTTTTTAAACATTATCTTTTCAATTTAGTCCTTTGTAAACCCATTTTAGCTGAACCAAGCGAATTTTTTTAGAGTTATTACAGTTCATTAGGGTAAAAAAATTAGTTCAAAATATTAAATAATATTTACTATTCTGATTCGAATTACGGAATCCATTTTCCAAAATTTTATTTTCTAATGTGTGAAAACATAAATTAAAATTATTTATGTAGTCACGATTATAATGAATTTATAATAACAAAAAGTTCGATTGTTATAACAGTTTCCCTATCATAATTAAATATGTATATGATTACAAGAAATTATTTTTTATTAATATATGTATAATTGAAGTAAATAAAAATTTAAATTTTAATTACAATAATATTTAGGATTTAATGTATTTCAATGAAATTACAATTATTTATTTAAATAATTTTTCCTTTATTTATCAAAACAATTAACTTCTCTGAAAATTATAAAAAAAATTAATCTACATAATTTTTATATGATCATTTTAAAAATCAATAATATTTAATAAAAAAATTATAATTGTCAATATAAATTTATAAAATATGTTTTCAAAACAGTAATTTTTTTTTGTAAAATATAGTTTTAATGGCTTATATAACTAATTATTATATTTTTTCTATAAAACTCCTATTATGAATGTTTTTTATTTTATTGAATATATAATATAGATATTTTAATAAAATAATTCATATAGTTTTATTTGATTAATATAATAATGTATGATATTTGAATTTAGAGAAATTATAAATATATTTTAATAACTGTCTGAGATATATTATTTTTACTTATAATTAATTAGTCAAAAAATAATTAATTTTATAGATATTATTAAAACACAAACATCCATTATTTAGTTATTACTATTCATATTCCCCATTCAAATCATTAGGTGATTAATATCATATTAAATAATTTTTTTAAATAGTATGTCATGATTCTTTTAAACATTATGTTTCTTATAAATCATAATATAGGAAATATTTAATTAATTTGAAAAATTTTATATTTCCCTAAATATATGGTTGTTCATTATACCATTATACATTATGTTCTTCGCGAAAATTTGATTTTTTAGACTAAACATGGGTGTGGGATTTGAAAAAATATAGTGGAAAACCAACATTGAAATAAGGGTTTAAAAAAATTCATCTTGAAAAGAAAAAATTGGATATACTATGGTAATCTGGATTAATAGATACTAAGTTTAAAAATAATATAACATATGTGGGATATGTGTAAATTGGAATTTAATAAAAAAAATAACAAACAAATACTTCTTGATAGCGTTAATGAATAATGCTTTACGAATATTAATGATCATAATGACATAAAAAACATGCGTTAAAATGTATTTTATATAATCAAATATGATGATAACATAACAAACTTTTGTTTCATGAAACTTTTACTAATGATGGGTAAAATTCAAGAGATGATATATTAACATTATATTATTCCACTTTATATTCACAATCTCATCCTTTTTTCACATTGATCAATTTCAACATCATATTTTACTCCATGAAATTAATTTTTCTTATTTGAATTTCTATATAGGATCTATAAGAGAAATATATGTAATTACATCAATAAATTATTATAAAAACGTTTTCATCCATTTTATTCATAAATAATCATATGGTGAATATAATATACTAATCTCTAAAACATTTTCCCAAATTAAACATCATCCACTCTAGAAATTTTTTTTCTTATAAACATTGCATAATTAAATATTAAAAAAAGGTCATCAAATTCCTCAAAAAACAACCTAGCATTAATATACCAAATATCATTAATTATATCTTTATTTTAAAATGAAAAATATTTCAATTCCATGGTCATATATTTTAATGAAACATGGTAATAACATGAATAAAGATAAAACCATAATGAAAACATAAAAAATTTCACATTACACGATTACAACCTTATATTATTGAATATATCCCATAAGTTAATTAATATTGTAAACTACATCAATGATAACGTACATTATTTTTTACACAAATAATTAATCAATTTGAATGTAATCAATACTATCCAGTTTACATTATTCGTATCCATGATCTATTTCAAAAATATCATTATATGAACATTAAAATCATATTAAGGGTTATTTTCCCTTAATATTATGTTATTCCATAAATTGTAAAATTTCCATTATAACACTTTCACAGGTAATTAGTACCATTTTATATATTCATGATAATACATAATGGAATCCTTATAGTGAAAAAATATATTTCATGATTAATGTAATATAATTCATGATTTCCAACACATAATCACTCCAGTCATTCTGCTTCGTTATTAATCAATTAACCTTGTTTCATCAACTTATCCCTTTACACTTTATTCCTATCATATATTTTATATAGTCTCTTCAACATCAATAATATATCTATTACTCATACATCCTTTATTATTATCATCATAATATTTCCCCTTATAAAATTTATTAAATATATCCCATATTTTTCACAATTGGAACATTCCACCACCAATGATTTCATTAGGATAACATTAATCACATCTATGTATTTGTCAAATATTTAAATTGCTCCTATGATGTTATATATTATTTTACATTTATTTTACTTAATCAAAACATATTTGTCTTCCACTAAGACATCGACTTGGTAACGTCAACCTATATACTTTAAAAATATGATACATATATTTATTTCTTTAATTGTCTCATCCAACAGATGTCTCAACAAAATCTATCGTTATATTATTTGAATAGTCTAAAAGTTTGTTAATGTTAGTTATTTTATTTATATAACATGCTATTTTTTTAGTAATAGTCAAAAATATCCTTCACTCAAATCATTATCACATTTTTATTCAAATCATCTTATTCTATATAACATTCAACGGGAATCCACTACCTTTAAATTACAACCATTGAATGGCAAAAATAATAGGTGAGTATTAATATTCATATTTTTACACCACATAATCAAATAAAATCACATATATTATGTTTAAATCATGAAACATTATGTTTAATTTATGAATTCATAGTTTTATTCAAAGGATATTTAATGTCACTGTTTAAATCCTTCATGGTTTTTCATATAGATAATTTGAATTTCCATTTCGTTTACCCTTAGTGTCATTATAGGTTTCAAAAAGGTCTCATTATTAAGCACTAGGTGAACATGAAGTTCATATCAATGTTCCATTTTCACATTTATTTCCCCTATGTACCATTATTCCATAACCACATCCACATGTTGTATCCATATTATTGTGTAATTTCATAAAAACCACATGATATATCCATTAGCACGTTTCTAGTACATTTTTCTATTCATTGACTCATCCTTGGATAAATTCCTATTAATATACTTTTAAATATCCCTATGTATATTAATAATTATTTATCATCCCAGTTTTGAATGGTTAACTAATCCTATACCCTAAAAACTATAGTGACCAATTATTTTTACACATAGATATCACATATTTTTTAGGAATATTCAATACATTACAAAAACTAAAACCTGAAGATTTTAAATGTATTGTTCTTTTAGAAACCTATAAATACAAAAAACATTTTCATATGTGAACTACATCATCACCCACTGTGATCTTCATAACTAGAAACCTTATTAAATATAACATACATAGTACATTTCTTCATAACCCATGGTTAGGAAACATAGGAATACATGATATCATATTCCTAGTAAAAAAATGGATATATGTTAATATAAAATTAAAATAAAGGTATGTTAGCATTATTAAAAAATTTGAAAACCATACCCTGCATATATCAGAGATCATAATCGTGATCCACACAATTAATATTGGGAGTTAAAATGACATGAACTATAAGGTAATTAATGAACACGTGTCTTGAGAGCATAACATTAGAATTAGAAGTTTATTTGTGTCATAAACATTAGTATTGTAAATCCCTTATACTACTGTCATTTATTATTGACAATGTATTCATATTTTATTGGGTTCACACCCCAAATAATCTTATTTATCAAGATTCTCTCTGAATAGTGTTTTTGTATAAAAGCCTCATATTTACAAAAATTTTATCCCCATTACAGCCCTATTTATCACATTATATAACAATCCTTAACCAATTAATTGGAGTTGATATAGGTACCACAAATCAGATAATGAAAATCACATGTTTGTGTTCCAAAATATCCTAAAACCTTTATCATATCTTAACCAAAGAAATAAAATTGGTTTCAAACACATTTCATCATTCTTGAATCTGTTCAAAAGAGACATGTTTCATAATCATTTCATTATTCCATCATGTCATAAACCATGAGATAAATCAAGATTAATAATAATTTCATCATTTTATATTCCATGGAAATGAAACGGGATTTGTAAATGACAAGTTATTATAAGCATAAAACAATATGTTTATGAATAATAATTGTATACTAGGAATAAATCAATAGTAAGGAATATATAGAATAATTTTTTTTGGAATTCATATTCATTGAAAATAAAATAAAAAATTTACAAATGAAGCATCAAGAATAATTTAATTCATTTCTCGTTGAAAATATAAATTCATAATTGAAAATTGATAATAAAAATATAATGCATTTTGAAATAATTTTCCTTGAAAATATCCTTCAAAATATATAAATGGAGATATAAAAGTTATTTAAATATTTTCATTTTGAAATAGTATTCTATTTATGGATAATGTGTTTTTATAAAATAAAAATGTTTGAAAATAATTTTCATAGTGCATAACCATGAAACAATATAAAGAAATAATTACATATCATTTATAACATTTCATGAGGAAAATTGACATTCAATATTAATAAAAACATTAATGAGAGACAAAAAAATTTACAAAAAAATTTCTTCCAAAATATTCTTAAAAACATATAAACCTAAAACAATAAAATATTTAGGTCATAATGGTTCGAATATAAGTATATGTTGTATATGTTAGTATAATAATTAGTTTCACATTTTTAATAAAATAAAAATAGGGAATGCATTTAAATTGAAATGAATATTAATTTCAAACCATTTTGAAAAATAAAATACCTCTTTAAAAATTATTTTAATAAATAATATGGATAATGAAAAAATAATTCATGAGAAAAATAACAAAATACTTGGTTTTGGAAGAAAAACAAATTTCAGATCAATGAAGGAATCAAAAATTATTTTCCATAAAAAATCATTTGAAATAATGAGTATATAAATATTTTTATATTATTATAAAGAAATTATTATAATGAAATAATAATCTCTTTAGAATAAATTATTTTATTTACATATAGTTCACAATATTTCATCATCTAATGCAAAAGAATAAACAATCCATATAAATGATAATATTGTATCATAAAATCCTTACCATATTGGAATATTTGAATCATTTGAACAAAGAAAGAGTTTCATATAATTTAACTTAAAAAAATATTAAATATAGTAATGATATAACCTTTCAATGGGGTTGTATATACACCTCATAAAAGAAGAGATGTTCATAACATTACATATATCCCAAATAACAAAAATTGAGACAGAACTACCATAACGTTTTGGAAGCATCGAACCCCAAAACCACATCGAATAGATATCATTTAATGGATATGTAAATCCACATATTATTCAGTATAATAGCCATTGAAAATTCGTGTGATGTAAATATTCCACATTAAACTAACATACTGTGAATATTTAGGTGAAAATCTCTTTCCAATAGGGAAATATTTTTTAAATGTAAGACCCATTAAATATTACAATCAATTGAAAAATTTAATATCTATAGTATATGTATATTCTTTATATAAAATTTCAAAGGGGTAGTATATTAACCACACAAAAGAAATGTGGGTGGTGCGAATATTTCATATGTCTTCCAAGATAAATGAGAGACTACAAATCACAAACCATAAGCCTTGACCCTCATCATAATCATTCAAAACAGATGTATAATAAATATATTATTATTATAAATCCATTAATTATCCATCTATATATATATCATATCATTTATTATATAATTATGAATATTAATTAAACTATTATTAACAATTACGGTTTAATGTCATATTTCTTGCAATTACAACATTATTATTCCTGGATGTCTTGATTTATTATTTTCTATTTAATTTTACATTTATAATATTTAAATAATATATTTAATTTTCCCCTAGATATAAATATCATATATATTCAGTATATATATATATATTAGTCCATAAAAGTATGAGATTTAAAATAAAATAAACCGTTTATGGAGATGGTAGGTTGTGTGCATGCATGAAAACTATTTCATTATAACCAATGGATTTCAAAAAATAATGTTAAATAATATATTAGAATTGATGAATAATTTTTATTTAATATATATCTAAAATGTTCATTAAAACCATTGGTTTTAAAGTCCATGTAATGAATGAGAGAATCTCATCATTTCATGATGTGATAATCTTCTGTACACACATGTGACATTATCATAATCCCACATAATGGAATATAAGAAGTAATATTGGATATGATGATCCAATAAGAAAAATAACATCATTAATATCATATTTAATCAATAAATACCTTATTATATCTTGAAAATATTGGCAGTGATGGAAAATGATTAAAATCGATTCAGGATGTGGTAGTCCTTTGTATGGAAGAATGAAAATATCATATTCCATTTTATGGAAGAGTAGAAAGATTTAGGTTCCTAAATTAATATAATAGTATCTTATCATAATTAGTAAACTGGGGTTATTTTATCTAAATGTTTGAATAATAATTTAATGAGGTATAATCTGAACTAACAAAACATTGATGATTTTGGATGATACATCTTTTTTAGAGAAATTATTTTGGTTTTCCATAAAGGAATAACGAAAATAGATTTTAATATTAACTATGGATTATTGTATGATATAATTTAATTAATGATGGGATTTTGGATGGTTTTTTAAATACTAGTTTGATTTTTTATGAGGAGTGGCCTGGGTGGCCCATTATATGTGAGCTGACTAAAAGACCTAAACTTTTCTAAAATATAAAGGTGTACCAATATTATTCACATGAAACATTAATGAAATAAAAAATTCTAGATCCTATAAGATATAATATTTATATATTTCTATAAATTTATTTTTGGACATGCATTAGATCATTCCTAACAGTTATCTTTTAACATTGACCTCATAGTTAACAAATTTTTACATAAATCATGAATTTTTTTACATATTATATTGTTAATTAATGTAAATAAAAATGTTGAATATTGAATATAATATAAATTAGTATTATTCAATTTATGCAATACGTTTTTCAAAATTTCGTTATCATTATACAAAATTTTAAAAAAATTGTAATTATTTATTCATTATGAGAAAGCGGGGATTCAACAAAAAATGATGAAAAATATGATATGTTTTAATATATAAGTTTAAAATTAAAATCATTAAAATTAATAATATGAAATAATATCTATATAATCAGTTTAATTTTAATAATAAAATAATCATTAAATAATAGTTATACTTTTAGAAGTATAAATTAAATGAAAAACAAAAACTAAAACTAATAACATTTTGTATTCATAAAAAAATTTATCAGTTTAAAACACTAAAAATAATTCACCCATAGAATAATTATAGGTTATTTTTAGAAAAATGAACATTATTTTTTCAAATAAAGATACTATTTTTTTAATTTATTTTGATGTAATTGCATAAAAGGTGAAAAATTGTTGTATCAAAATAATTGTTTTGATCATAAAAATAGACTTATTATTATCTATTTTATTGAAAACACATAACATGAATGTTTATATACTTATTGAATATATAATAAATAATTTTCAATAAAAATAATAAAAAATATGGGTTTTCATAATTAATTTATTTTTTTATAAAATTATTATAATATTTATAAAAATAATATTTCCTTTTATTTCAAATGTATTTATTTTTAATATTGACTAATTTATAAATACATAATTTATTTTATATAATTAAGTTAAAAATATACTTTCTTAATTTATAAATTCAAATTCATACCCACAATTATTTATTTAGAAAACATGTTTTTGACATTATATTATAAAATAATCAAAAAAACAAAAATCTACCAAAAGTTATAAACTTTTCTTCAACAAATAATTTTTTTTCAATATTTTTTATATGAAAAAAATAAACACATTAAAATTTTAATATTTTTGAAGTGGAAGTGAATATATGTAATAATGAATTGGTCTTAAAATGAAAAATATAATGTAGGTTCTGAAGCACTCATTGATGAATTATAATTTTTTTTAAATTAAATATAAATGCAAGATATTAATGGGGAAATATTGTTTTCATTGATATCATTTATAGAGTCCATTGAAACATTTTTGGGCTTTTATAATTTCATAATACAGATCGTAAATTAATACAATATTATATTTTTTCTATAATATTAATATATTAAAGAATAGAATAAATGTTATCAAAATTTCATAAGGATGACATAATTATTTCAAAATATATATTTATTTGGCCAAAATATTTTTCAAATTTTGTGATTTTTCATTATTAAATAGAAATCAATAATTATTGAAAACTTTTCTTTTAATAAAATTAATAATTTTATGATGATAATAATGATTAATTTTGGACATCATAAAATTATATTATGTCGTTATATAGATTAATATTATTTAATATGAAAATTATATGAAATTATCATTTATTTAAAAAATTAAAAAAATTGGAAGCCTACTTCTCTAATTAAACCCATATAATTTAAAAATATATAAACTATTTTTTTTTGTGTGAAAAATATATAATTTTTATAAACTAATATATATTTATATAAGTAATTTTATATTGAAAAACGATAATTATAATCATTATTTGCATTTAAATAAAGTCATAAAATTTCATAATACTCAGATCTAGATACATAAACCCTTTATTCACCCTTGTATTATCTATGGGTATGGTATTATATACTGAAATTTTTTTATGGATTTTAAGAGTATGTGATTTTGGAAAAGTTCTCATGAATCCTGATATTGTCACATAATTAGATATTTTAATGTTTCAATGATTATATTTAATATTTCATTTTGTTAATGGAAAATTCTAGTTTTTCCATCTTGCTCAAAAGATCTAATAATATTTATTCATAGGGTACAATTCTATTGGTTGAGGATATCATGTCACCCCCATTAGACATTTCGACATTATAATAACCCAAAATATTTTTTAATCATAATTTAAAATTTAAAAACATTGTATTATCAATGGTTAAGAAGCTATACATAACTTCATATACAATAAGATATATGTATATCAAAAATATAAAATGTAGTACATTTGTTATCTATAACTATATTACATTATAAGAAATTTATTAATTCAATGTTAATCTCATTTATAAATTATTGTGTCATTACATTATTCCTTATTCTTTAATTTAAAAAATGAAATTTCATTTCAAAATGTAATAAAAATGAGGGTAGTTCTGTTTGATCCTTATTTTGGTTCAAATATTTTATCTTAAAAAATTTCAATGTTAACAGGTGTGTTGTTTTGTTTCATAGGTATTTGTATCAATGATCAATGACCTTTATCAGATGACCCGTCTACGAAATATTTTTATAATTTTTTATATAACTTTTATTTAGTAAATGATCTGGATTTAATTTATATATATATATTCAATAGGGATACATTGAAGAAATAAGATATTGAATATAGGTTATGTGGGTGTAATAGTCGATATGAAGAAGCTCTGATTTGATCATAAATCTCATAGGAGATAATTTTCTAATACTAACAATTTCATTCTTCTCATCCAACCTAATTTTCATCCACAATGATTTATGATGAAACACCTAGTACTTATCATAGTGATCTATATCTCTCTTATTTCTATCTAAAAAAATTATTATCTAATTTATTTATATTTCATTTTATGTAGAATGTTTTGATCAATCAACACCATCAATTTCATATAAACATGTTATATATTATTTCTCTCTCAAAAAACATCCTAAAATATTACAAGACGACACATCTTCCTTAACATGACCACATAATGTACCATTAATTCAATAAGGGATATTTTTTTATGATGAATATAATAAAGAAGGTTATAGATCCTATCATCCATGGGAAAAATTTAAAATTATATTTGAATATCCTTTAATGTTTTAATGTTCCCTCTAGGATAGAGATAAAATATAGGCTGACAAGTAGGACAGAAACTCTTCTTTGTATCCATCTATGTCACATGTATTCCACAAAACAATGAGGTGAACCTCAAATCATAATCAAATATATTTTTTAGTGGAATAATATTTTCACATATGAGTTCCCTTATGTATATCATGGGGAATTTATCGAGGGATCAGTCTTCCATGATAGAAATTAAAGGCTTTAAATTTATATGGTGATTGACCACTACCAAGATGAATTCATTATGTTTTGAATTCATGTGGATTCCTAGAATATAATCCATGGTATTTTATTCCCATCTACATATTTTTATATGAAATAGTATCATCATAACTTTGTAATTATATCACAGAGATGTTACATATTCGTTTACAAATTAACATGATAGGAATTCTATACTATTACACTTAATTCTACCCAAATGATGTTTTTATTCAAATTTTTATACAAACTAGTTACTCTTGTATGAATAGATGTAGATGATCTATATTGATCATCTATAATCCCTCACTTTAGTTATGGTTTTTATGGGACATGTATCAAGATACAAAATACTATAAATCCATTTATATAAATGATAAATTAAGGAACAATTGATAACATTTTCTATAGGGCCTCATTCTCGTTCAATTCCAATAGTTCCATCACACAATGTATTTTTTAGATGTTATTTGAGAAAGGTAGGAGAAGATAATTTACTATTTTTAGTTACTTCCCTTTCATGACCTACAAGATTGTATATGATTCAATATTAATCATGTAGGGGTTTAATGGATAATTTCTAATTGATAATATTGAACATTGTTTAACATTTAGGGATGATAAGATATTATATAAAAATATTCATTGTCCATATATAACAACCCTTAATTTTAATATATTTAAATACATATGTCTGAATATGTATACATAATTCCCTTTTGATCCTTATATATTTGAAATGTCTTCCATAGATATTTTGTCTCAGTATCATCTGTTTGAATATATATACTTATACTTTGTCACAAGGTCTTGTTGGTAGCTGTGTCACAGAGGATTGCTGGGTAGCGGAGTCACGAAGCCTCACAGGGTCAACCAACATGAACTCTTATTTTGAGGATTTCATAAGGACATACTTGTCACACAGGTCCCAATATTGAAGATGGTGTATTAATCAAGCACATGTTCTGTTAGATACATCCCTTTTTGTAAACTAGGGATAGTTACATCTGAGCCCAGTTTGACTAATTTGGACCGACCCGACCAACGTGACCCTAGGTACTGCATAACAAGATCAAATCTATTTGTCACATTGGGACTCACATGACCCATCCATGGATGGCCATTAGTCCAGTCCAATTGGCAACCTAGTGAACCGAATTTATCATGCATGGCCCGGACTGGCTGGCTAGTCTATTTTCCTAGCATGGGGAACCGTGCGGCCCAACATTGTCTCATTGGCCCCTTACGCTAAATCAAACCTGCTCGAATTATTTTTCAGGACACTTGGGAAGCATATTCTTGTTGGGGAAATAGTGGCATGTCAGATCCTCCTCCCCATTTACACGTGGCCCGTAAAGAGGGGGCCTGTCCTCCCACATGGCACTAGGGTGCCACCGCCACCATCCGGCCACCCCGACCGATGGCCCACAACCTCCTCCATCGTGTCATAGCCTAGGTAGGTCTCCTCTACTAGCATACATGGTGAGGGTTTTATGCTTCTTCTTCCCTCTACACTGGTTGGTGCTGCCTCCCGCCTGCATCCGATGCTGCAGGCTACTGCCACCGGTCGCTGGAAGAACCTCCACTTCCCAACGGGTCCACTCGAGTTGTCAAGTTTTAATTCTCCATGTGCCCTTAGGCCTCTTGGGTTGTCTTCATCATTTCTATTACATTGTATTCAACTTGTCTCCAATTTGAGTAAGCGTCCACAAAAACTGCACAAGTAGAGGTTATTAGGCACTGTCAGTGTTGTCTTTCACCCTCTACATAATAATTTTAAAAAACACAGCGGAGGCATGGAATCATAGTTCCATCAAAAATAACTAAATAGTGAATAAAAACCCCATAAAAGACACCCTCCTTCAAGAACTCACAATATGTAGATCAACCTATTCATGGTTTTATCCACATTCTTCATTTTATAAATAAAAACATGAAAATCAAAATCAAATAAACCCCTACCTGGTTAGATGTTATGTTGCTGACAAGGGATGAATCTTTGAGACAACTTCGATCGTTGATCCATTAGAATTCATCACCATTCCTCATCTACCGAATCCATCCCACTAGCGTTCATTGATATTGTTCATCATTTGAGAGAGTGGGAGAGAGAGGAACCATGTTCATTGTAGAAAATTCCAACAATTGATTTCCCTAACAAGTTATAAAATGAAAACAAGTCTCAGAGTTTTTGTTATCATGTGACATAGCGTCATTATGTTGTTTCATAAATGAAGCAGAATAGTTGCTTTGATTTCACAAAAATAAGAAATCATTAGTTTCATTTAATTAGCCTTTAGATGCACCGTAGCATCGTTTTGTTCCACAAAACTCAGTTAAATGAAATAAAATGAATTTTTATGTTATTTTATTTTGTTCCAAAATCTATAAAAATTAACTTCCATCTGACACTTCTCGGACTATGTTATGACTCTTCTAGGAGAATCCCCACATTTCGTGTTCAATAGTGACCTCATATTTTTTATCAGACCACCAGATCAAATTCAAGATAACCCTTCTCTCATGTTCACTTAAAAGGCCTTAATGAATGTTTAAAATTCCATTATGGGATAATCGGGCTTCACAACAAAATTCCCTAAAAGTTTGTAGTTTCATATTGCATCAATTTAATTTAAAAAAACTAACTTTATTTATGAGGCATTAATTTCTCCACAACATGGGTATATACATCCAAGAAAGACCAAAAAATGTTTAATAAAACCAATTGTGGTACTGAACATGAATCTGAGACTCCTGCTACAATGTCCTCTCTTAGAGGTACCTGTGCTACCACCAAACGCGATCTAGTGGAATAGAAATTCTATGAAAGACCCCCACCTATTGATCCTCTATATTTAGTTAGAACTAAAATAATTTCTCCCTATAATCAACGGTAGACTCTCCCTAGTCGATGACGTGTGGTGGGTCATGCACCCACCTCCTCAGCTGCGATACATGAAAAACATCATGCACCCCATGCATCTGTGGGGGGAAGGGATAAGAGGTACTCATGCTCTTAAACTCTATGAAGGATCTATAGAGGCCTGATGAATCTTGGTGGGAAGACTCCTCCCTGTCCAATTCTCCATAATCCCCATAGGGGTGAGACCCGAAGGAAAACATGGTATCCCTCCCCAAAATGCATGGATTTCTGTCTCTTATTAGCATATGATTTCTGGCATATCTGTGCAGTTTTTGTCCGCTTCTGGATAGTCTGCACATTCTCAGTGGTATCCCATACCAACTCAAGACCCATGAGTTCTGACTCCCCTGGGTATCTAGCATAGTAGTGATCTGTAAGGCATCTAGTACAATGCTTCAAATAGTACCATTCTGATGGTGTATTTATAGTTGTAGTTGTATGTAAACTCCCCCAGTGGGAGGTGGTCATCCTAACAGATACCAAAATCAAGAATTCATGCATGAAGAATATTCTTTAGGGTCTATAAGGTCTGCTCCATCTTACCATCTGTCTGTGGGTGAAAGGCGGTGCTCAAGCACAAAAAATATTTAATGACTTATGTAATCCCTTCCATAAATGGAAGGTAAAACAAATGCCACAATCTAAGATGATCATAAATGACACCCTGTGAATCATCGCTATCTATTAGATGTAGAGTCTTCACATTATCTCTACCCACCCCTTCTTATGCATGGGTATGAAGTGGGAAGACTTTGTGAGTCGGCCCAAGATCACCCTGATTGAATCGTGGCACTTGGACGTGTCTGGTAACCCCATCCCAATGCCCATGGAGATAAGATTCCAATTTAATTATAGTACCTATAGTGGTTTCCCCTCACTTGTTTGGACTTGATTCTCAACCTTCACTTTCTGACATGTGAGTCATTATAATATGGACTCTTCCACCAATTTTTTCATCCATTGCCTCCATAATTGATGTTTAAGGTCCTTGTAAATCTTATCCACAACAATATGTAATATAAAGGGTATGTATTGAACACCCTAAAAAATACTCTCGTAACGTCATTGGTACTACTGTAAATCCACATAAAATGATGATATTATACTCACCTATCGAAAATCCATTTGGAGCCTATCATGAGGATATATGTGCACATCGGGCCACACAGTCAACATCCATAAGTTGTGCCTCCCAAAAAAACTATAAAAGTGGGGGAGTAACAGTTCTTGAATGAAGGTAACCTGCTCTATCATCATCCACGATGGATATCTACATTGTGGGTAGCTTTTCCATCACCTCACTCAACAGCTATATACCAGACCTCCTGTTGAGATTGATTTCGACCATTTCCCTCTTCCCATGATTACAGAATATCTTAAATTTTGAGTCATAGAGTTACTCTAGCAATCACCAATGTCTCATTTTCAGGTCCATCTATGAGAAGATATACCTGATATTCTTGTGGACCGACTGGGAAATAAACTGTTCACCCATAAAGTAGTTCTTTCACATCTTCAATAAAAGTACCACTACTGCTAACTCGAGATTAAGGGTTGCATAGTTATGCTCATGTTTCCTCAACTACTGTGATCCAACAATGATCACTGCTCACTCCTTCTTTAGGAAACAACTCAATTTAGTCCCTGATGCGTCATAGAAGAATACATACCCAACACC
This sequence comes from Viscum album, assembly GCA_963277665.1. NCBI lineage: Eukaryota > Viridiplantae > Streptophyta > Magnoliopsida > Santalales > Viscaceae > Viscum > Viscum album. Next base: position 439,240,847 of record OY728161.1, read on the forward strand.
TACTACTGGAAGTCGCAATATGGGAAGAGTCATCAGTCTCCACCTTAACTCATGGACACTATGATGAAACTAATCCATCAATACGAATGGTTTTTCATTCTTTTTCAAAGATGAAAAGCTAGATTCTACTCTTTATAAATTTTTTCAAACCCTTCTTTAGTATCTTCCTGTCCCTAAGAATCTCAACACCATAATCACACTCCAGTGTGGGTCATAGGAAATAACTACATATATTATCCCCAAATCCACTACAACTCCAGCCTACAAGATGGTGTGTCCCAAAAAGTGGAGCACTAGAATCAATAATTTGAAATTAGTGATCTTATCGTATAGTTTTTCATCATGAAGTGTATCAGGGACAATCCAATGGTATGTAGCATTCTCTTCCTCTGTTGCCAAGTACACCAAGACGTAATCAATATATTCCACCACACAAAGATCTAGGCTAGGTTGGAAGATCTTGTTATTGAGTCCCATGAACACCGTTGTTTAAATGGTAATGAAAAAAATAATAACCCAGAATATTTCGTGTCCATACCGGCATATGAAGGCTATCTTCGTTATGTCCTCAATCAAACTATAAGCTATTGATACCCAGACCTGAGATCTATCTTCGAGAAAATTGTCTCTCCCATCATTTGATCAAAAGGTCATCAATCCTATGCAGTGGATACATGTTCTTCATGGACAACTAATTAAGGAAATTTAATTCCACGCATAGCCTGAAGAACGTGCATGCCTTCTTCGAAAATAACACTAGGGCTTCTCTTGGTGAAATGTTGGGCCTTATATACCCGTTTTCCTTCATGTACTCAAATTGTACCCTCAATTCCAATGGCTCCGTGGGAGACATATGATATTCCAGTGTGGATATCAGTTTTTGACCTAGGAATAGATTGCTGTGTATGTATAACTCCCTACCTAGAGGTAGTCCCAGAACATACTCAGGATATACATCCTCAGACTCGTCCACCATTATAAGATATCTTGGACTCCTCCTGTCAAACGCACTAAGGCTGATGATAGACAACTGGTGAGTGATTGGCTACACCCCCCACCATGAAATTCCATCATGTGTTTCATATGTTCTCTTCTCTCCATTGAAGGAAAACTTGGTCCCATCTTCATGGATACGCCAAACATTGTACCAAAAGTAGTTTAATTGATCATAGACTCCGGATAACCATTCTATACCCAAATATGACATTGTATAGCCTCGGCGCAACTAATATGAGATCACAGCTGAAGCTATCACCTCTAAGAGTAATCTCATGCTACAGGAACCAATGTGTAATCATCATGTCCCCTCTAATAGGAGTCTCTAATCATAAGAATCGGGTCAATGGCTCCACTGGAATCATCGAGCCTGATTAATGGTTTGTGGCCTGGAATGATTGAATTTCACCACTGCCTAAATGAAATGAATCTAATGTGGAGTTGATGTAGATCACACATATAATCATCTATCATGCTCCATGTTCAATGGCTTCCAACACATGAAGCTATCCATGCCCATTTCCATATATTTCTTGAGCTCATGGTGGACCGCTTGGGGGTGGTGATGGTAGAACCTCATATCTCCTCCCACCATCTGCCGTTATTCATGCTACCCATCCACATCCATCTCTCTATTGACCTCCATGTTCGACTATCTACCTATATCTAGGAGATACCTTGACCACATGATTAGCGTCTATACAAAGGGTTAGGTTGTCTCGATCAATGTGCCACTTACCACCACATTTGATGCACACCATTTTCCTCTACTGGTTTCCACTGCTCGTGGGGCCTCGAAGTGATGAAATAGTTTCACAGGATCGTCCCTTGTATGGTCGTGTCTTCTTAGACACATGTATCAGCTGTCGGTTGCTCGTTGCTGATGAATCTGCGACCATCCGTCTGGTTGTAGGTCTCACAGATGGTGCAGGATGTACCAGGATGTCCTCCACTAGAAGGGCTCTCTCTCGCACCCAGCCTATATAGGGATACATAGAGAGATAATTGATTCTCTAATATACCGTCTGAGATCCATGTCAATGTTTTGGGAACTGTTGAAAGGGTCCCTCTCTATATCATAATAGTAGTAGGAGAGGTCTATGAACCTCATAAAGTACTCAACCACGATCAGGATACCATTTAGTATGTGGAAAAACTCCTATATGAGTACTTAGTGTAAGGTCGTGGGGAGTAACTCCACTATAAAATTTCACTTGACGTCTTCCCAGGTGAGGGTCACCTCCTCATGTTTTTTTTGTTTCATGTTCCACCATATCTTTTCCATGAACTATAAAAGGATAACGGCTAGAACCTCAACCTTGTCTTAATGTGTTGTCACCAGGAAGAAAACTCAAATCACATTACCATCCATTCCTCAACTACATGATGATCTATCGTGCCTCTAAACCTTAAAGGACTCTTCCTATGAAAGTCATGAAACAAAATTAGTCAGTGTGAATCCTCTGTAGGTATTATTTGTATAAATATATACCCGACGGGTGTTGGTGCTTCTTGTACACCACTTGGGGGTTGCATATCAGTAACCAGTCCCTGCACCAATTCCTCTTTACTCAGTGGACCAACATCATGATCCTGTATCGGGATCCATGATATTTTCCTACATGGAGGTATCCTATGTGAAATCAAGATGTGACACATTCAGTTAATTGTTCCAAGTGAGACAACTCTTACTCAAAGAGAGAATGAAATAATTTTAAAGACACAAGAAACCAGTGTGTTCATGCACCGAGTCAGAAAGCATAATTTAGTGTCCTAGTGTGTGGATACGTCTCCCACCTCACCAACACTAAACTCCCCAAATCTGAAAGACGAACTCGAAACATTTAACAACATTTCCCTAAAACAAAACAATATACTCTATGTATTTTTCGTAGAACCAACCACCTATGATACAACTTGGTCATGACCCATACCCCCATTCCCATGACGTGACTACCCCAAGCCCACCTTCTGAATACCAAGCGCTGTTGACTAGCATTGAACGGTTTATAGAAAAAGGGAATGAATTCCCTTTATAACTGTACACACACAACCTATACCAAACAATGTAAATCTAGAACTGTGTAACAACAAAAATCATGTCACATAAGGAAACAACCAATCCAGTAAATGTGAAACTAAATGAAAAAAAAGAGACTAGAATACGAACCAAAATGAAAATTAATGGAAATTAAAATGATGTTTAGGCTCTAGAGTTCGTCCTCCTAGGATCCTACTTGAAGGGAAGGTATAGATCATTGTCAGATTTCGCTGAATAGTACATCATTTATAGATCCACCACATAGCACCACCTAACCCTAGAAATCCATGATACCAGTCAATGATGTTTTTCATTTGTACCTGAAATAGTAGTTGTTGGTGAATCCCATTTTGGGGTGATCATAGCAATATGCAGTAGAGACCATGTGACAAACTCGGACCTCATAGATATCCAAAATAAAATCAAAAAATAATGTACAAATACTAGTGTCACTTCAGTCATCTTGACATGGGTATAACATAGGTTTTGATAGAAAAACTGATGGTTTCAAACAGTAAACATAAATTACTAAAAAGGAACTAATCCTTGATGAGTATTTTATTCTAGCTATGTCTCCAAGAGATATTCAGTAGCCGAGTCATGATTTCTCGCTGATAGTTGAGTCATGAAGCCTCACTGGGTATTTTTTCCTCATAATATCATTGGTAGCTAAGTAGCAGTGTCACATTGTGTAGCTAAGTCACAAAATCTCTCTTACTGATGAGTCACAGAGTCTCTCTAGGTAACTGAGTTACAAATTCTCACTAATAGCTGAGTCATGGAGTCTTGCTTGTTTTCTAGGTAACGAAGTCCTACTGATATCCACATCACATAGGTTCACTAGGTAGCTGGGTCATGAATCCTCGTGGGTTCAACATCCATAAAATCATAAATAAAGGATTTCATAAGGACTAACCCTTCATGTAGGTCCAAATACTGTATAAGATACATCAATCAAATGCATGGTCTTTTTGATACGTCTCTCTTTGTAAACATGGGTCAGTTGTGTCTCGGAAAAGTCCGACTTGTTCAGACCGACCTGAACAACCCAAACATAGATACTGTACCAATTTATACTATCTGTCTAGAACATTGGGATTCTCTATTTGGCATAACTTGACACAGTTGAGCTTGGATGAGAGTCAATTCATCTTGGTCACCCAGTAACTCGAATTTATTTAGTCTAGCCCGCAATGGTGGACCGGTATGTTTTCATAGCATGGTCCACCGAGCAACACAACATATCCCGTCAACGTATTATAGTAAAGTGGACCAACTCGAATGATATATCAGCCCCCTCAGGTGGCCCAATCCGCGAGCCCAGATTGGCCCAAACATGCTCGACCAGTCTTGTTGGGGATGTGCGGCCAGTTTTCCATACACCACCCTATTTGCACATGGCCTACAAGAAGTAGGCTACTCCTCCTATATTGTTCCAGGATAGTGCATAGTTCATATATCCACTGCGGTTGATGGGTCATGACCTTCTCCATCACGGTGCTTGCTGGGCGTGTCGCCTCTACCAGAACGGAAGGAGAGTTCTGACTGTTATATCTTCACAAAGTGTCGGTTGGCCCCGCCCCCCACATGTGGCCATCACCACAGGCTTATGCCACCACTACCACACTAACTACCCCTTCCTTAGTCCACCATATCCTCTTCGGTGGTCTAATTTCAATTCTTCTACCACCATCGTCCCTCTAGTATTGTCTACATCACTATCGAAACCTTTGATTCTTCATTCCCCTTTTTCGATGAAGAAGTCATGAATATTGCACAAGCATAGGGTCTTGGGCATTGTTCAGGTATACCCACTCCCTCTATGAAAGAAATTTAAAAAAAGGGGATACTTATGATCATAGTTTCATCACCATTAATTAAATCTCATATAGGAAATAGACGAACAAAACCTTCCTGCAAGAACATATGATGTGTAGATCAACTTGTTCATGTGGTGATCCACATTTCTCATTTGTGAAAGAATAATGGTAACATAAAAACAAAATAAACCCCAACCTAGTTTGAGGATCTGTTGCGGATGAGGGATGATGCTTCTAGCCATCATCGATCCTCTATCCATTATCATTCTTCACAGTTCGATGTCTCTCAAATACACCTCATCGGCATTCATCGACAACATTTGTCATTAGAGAGAGAGGGATAGAGGTTCCACAATTTTCAGAGAAAATCCCACCAATTGATTTCCCCAATGTGTTGTTAAAACAAAACATGTCGTAATTTTTCCGATATGATGCATCATCACTTCACAATGTGGTTTCATTTATGAAACATCATTTCTATTACACTTGTATAAAAATGGGCCATTATGAGTTTCCTTTAATGTTCCGCATCGCCTCACCACAACACCATAGTTTAACAGTCAATGGTGAGAAACGAAATAAAATAAAATTTAATATTATTTTATTATTTTCAAAAATGTAAATAAATTAACTTTTACATCCAACAATTTTTGGTCAATGTTATGTCCATTCTAGGTGAATTCTGGCATTCATAGTTTAATAGTTCCCTCATATTTTTGATTTGAGAAATGGTTCAAAATATAGAAATACCAACTCGCATGTTCACTTAAGTGAGCTTAAATAATGTTCAAAATTCGGTTATAGGATCGCGAGGCCACAAAATCACATTCCCATAATGCGTGTGGTAACGTCATATTTCCATATAACATAAAAAAATAAAATGGAAATTTTGGGACACTACATGTGTTACAAAAATAATAAATTTCATCATAACCATGGTAAAGGAAACATAAGAATCTGTGATATAAGATGCGAAATAATGGTAAATAAATTAGTATATATATATATAACCATAACATAAATAAATGTGTGTAATAATAATATCATGGGATGTTGAAACCATAACATTAAAATCATAGATCTTAATCTCGAGTAATGGAAGAAATTTTGGATCATCATAAGTGAAGAATCATAAGGGAATCAAATATCATAATGAATGATATCATAACATTGGTAGATTATATAAATTTTTGGCATTCAAACATTCATATAAAATCATTCCCATATTAGTGATGGCTCACTTCAAATGATTACATAGTGGAGTGGGTTCACTTCACAACACATCATATTAATCATGGTATAAACCCAATACTATCATAGTAGAAAAATTCCCTTACTAAAATGGATTTATTCCTCATCCCAATAATTCATAACTAATGAGTTGTCAATAAATAAAAAATAGTTTGTAGTGAGATATATATCCCACCTCTTCTATAAATAAAATCGTTCATATTTTTTCAAAATGATCATAAGACATTCAGAATTTTATAAAACACGAAACTAAATGGGTTTAATTGAATTTTCATAATAATATAACATATAAAAAATATACAGGATACATAATCATTTTATCATACCATTAGTGAATACCCTTTTTATATAAATGGGGTTCATATGAATTTCGCCATGATATAAAATCTAGAAGGGAAATAAGTTTTATAGAAATGAGGGCTTAATAAACAAAAACCAGTCTATGAATTAATAAAACAGTATCAGTGGATCATTCCACTGGTAAGGCATATTATATGGTAACAAATGTCATATTATATAGATAAAGTCTTTATAAGATCATATAAAACATTTCAGGAATAAAATAACAATTATTTGAAATTCACTTTATAAAAAATAACATTCATAAAATTTTTAGGAAATAATATATAAGATGATATTATTGAAAAAAATTATAAATGAATCATTAATATTTATTTATAACATTTTTTTGATGAAAATATCCTTTCCTATTTGTAATATTTTTTAAAACTCAAATTATTTCAAATATATTTAATATTTAAAATAAACATGAAAACTTATCATGGAGGCATTAAAATAATTTATTAATTTTCATTATTTTTTTTAATTTATCTCATAATTTTTTTTATCAAAATATATAACATTTTCAATAATCTATTAATTTATAATATTCATGAAAAAATATAATGGAATATTTAAAATTTAATTATATTCATTTCATGATAAATAAAATATATCTAAAGAAAATGATTTCTTATTATAAAAAAAATATGAAACTCAAATCATTTTAAAATAACCATGATGAAATATAAATGATGATTTTAAACGCGGTGATGTTATGAAAGTGGAAAATTATTTACATTACATTTATGATAAAATGAATATTCATTTAACATTTTCTATAAAATGAAAATGAAACATGTTTGGAAAAACAGTAGAAGAATCCATTAACATTATTCCATCACAATTAATATATTTGTAAAAATGAATTTTATGAATTATTATTAGAATGATAAAAAAATATAAACAATTTTTTTAAAACATGGTGTTTGAAATAAAATGTGTTTTGGACCAAAGAGAGAAATATTAATTATTTTTCAGAAAAAATGGTTTTGAACATTTGTGAAAATAGTGAGAGGAAAATAAATGGATTAATGAATACAAAGAAATAACTATATTATAAAATCGATGATTTTATTTTTATATATTTCTCACAATAATTTTTTCATCATTTTCCTTAAAATAATCATTCCATATAAATGAATTTCACACCATAAATCTCATTCATCATTTATAACATTGTGTCATAATACCCATGAAGGAATAATATGAAATGAAACATAAAATATCATAAGAATAGATAAATTAATGATATTAAATTTAAAATGGTTTTATAAAAACCTCATAAAATAAGATAAGTGTTTAACATAACATACATCTCAAAAAAGGCAATTTGAGAACAATAAAATAGTCCACTTTGGAAAAACTAATATTATAAATCAAATTAATGAGAGATGAGAAAATGGATATGTAAATTTATATAATTTTTATTTTAATCATAATAAATTAGATTGATTAAACCTATAGACATAAAATAAATTAATCACATGTTGAATATGGAATATTTCTCAAAGAAAATAAAAGTGAGATGAATGTCTCATTCTAGTTATTTAATAATTTGAATGGTAATCCCTTTTAAAGAGTTACAAAATATGAAAAGTGAAATATAAAAAACATATTTTATTTATGATATTAAATTTCAATGGTAAATAATATACCACACAAAATAGTAATGGGGTGTGAATATGGAATATTACTATCAGATTGAATATAGAGACAAGAAATTAAAAACTACAAGTCCCAAAATTTATGAAGCATATTCAAACACCTTGTATAATAAATATAAGTTTTTTCATAAATATTTTAATAAACTATATTTTATATAAAATTCCATTTATGATTTACTTAAGAATATTTGTTACACATTAACTAACAGTTCCATGATAAAATCATGATTCAAGCAATACCTATTTTTTTATTCTTTTATGTACTGATATGTAATTTTTTTGTGAATATAAATTTATAATGGTTCCATAATATATATAATTTGAAACATTAAAATAATATAATATTAATCATATATATATATATATATTAAAAATATATTTAAATATTGAAATTAGAATACATTATTCATATAGACGGTAGTTTGTACATTTGCATGAACATCATTTCCATTTTTTTGGATAGATTGAAATAAATAATGTTAAATAACATTTCACAAATAAAAACTAACTATTATTTCACATATATCACATATTATAATAATTCTAATAATTATTACATTGAATGTAAATATTTAATGAATGACATCGCTTCATGAGGTATCATTCTGTTGTACACATGAGCAACACTATCACATTCCCAAATAATAGAAGGTAAGAAAGAATATGTGATATCATGAATCCAGAGGAATAATAATATCATTAATACCAATTATAAATAATAAATCAACCATTTTATCTATTCATGATATGTGGTGATGGATAACTAGTAACATATTCTCACGTGGTCGTAGTCCGACACACACACTAATGTTGATTTCATATGCAATTCATTAAAAAAGGATAATCATTTAGGTAATAAAAATATTATAATAACATATAATTATACTCATGATACTACGGATATTTCATCTATATGTTATTAATATTATTTTATGAGGATTAGGATGAAGAAAATAAAATTCATGATTTGGAATGACATCTCTATTTTAGAAAAATGTGGCTGGTTTGCAATTGAAGGTTAATTTGGATTCCTTAATGAAACAAATAAGGATTATTAGATTATATAATGAATAAAATATTTTAATAGGGATGTTATTTTGTAAAATCAATGGGGTTTCAAATTTTTATTTTCTGAGAAGAGGGGAAAGCTTATAAATGTGAGTTTTGTGGTCAATCGTAATTTTGTTAAAACAAAAAGGACTACCCATGTTTATCACATGAGACAGGGGTCATAAAAGGTAAATTCTAAAAAATATAATTAATATTTTCTATATATTTCTATAAAATTGGATATTAACTTTTTTGGTGTTTTTAAACATTATCTTTTCAATTTAGTCCTTTGTAAACCCATTTTACCTGAACCAAGCGAATTTTTTTAGAGTTATTACAGTTCATTAGGGTAAAAAAATTAGTTCAAAATATTAAATAATATTTACTATTCTGATTCTAATTACGGAATCCATTTTCCAAAATTTTATTTTCTAATGTGCGAAAACATAAATTAAAATTATTCATGTAGTCACGATTATAATGAATTTATAATAATAAAAAGTTCGATTGTTATAACAGTTTCCCTATCATAATTAAATATTTATATGATTACAAGAAATTATTTGTTATTAATATATGTATAATTGAAGTAAATAATAATTTAAAATTTAATTACAATAATATTTAGGATTTAATGTATTTCAATGAAATTACAATTATTTATTTAAATAATTTTTTCTTTATTTATCAAAACAATTAACTTCTCTGAAAATTATAAAAAAATTAATCTACATAATTTTTATATGATCGTTTTAAAAATCAATAATATTTAATAAAAAATTATAATTGTCAATATAAATTTATAAAATATGTTTTCAAAACAGTAATTTTTTTTTTGTAAAATATAGTTTTAATGGCTTATATAACTGATTATTATATTTTTTCTATAAAACTCCTATTATGAATGTTTTTTATTTTATTGAATATATAATATAGATATTTTAATAAAATAATTCATATAGTTTTATTTGATTAATATAATAATGTATGATATTTGAATTTAGAGAAATTATAAATATATTTTAATAACTGTCTGAGATATATTATTTTTACTTCTAATTAATTAGTCAAAAAATAATTAATTTTATAGATATTATTAAAACATAAACATTCATTATTTAGTTATTACTATTCATATTCCCCATTCAAATCATTAGGTGATTAATATCATATTAAATAATTTTTTTAAATAGTATGTCATGATTCTTTTAAACATTATGTTTCTTATAAATCATAATATAGGAAATATTTAATTAATTTGAAAAATTTTATATTTCCCTAAATTTATGGTTGTTCATTATACCATTATACATTATGTTCTTCGCGAAAATTTGATTTTTTAGACTAAACATGGGTGTGGGATTTGAAAAAATATAGTGGAAAACCAACATTGAAATAAGGGTTTAAAAAAATTCAACTTGAATAGAAAAAATTGGATATACTATGGTAATCTGGATTAATAGATACTAAGTTTAAAAATAATATAACATATGTGGGATATGTGTAAATTGGAATTTAATAAAAAAATAACGAACAAATACTTCTTGATAGCGTTAATGAATAATGCTTTACGAATATTAATGATCATAATGACATAAAAAAGATGCGTTCAAATGTATTTTATATAATCAAATATGATGATAACATAACAAAATTTTGTTTCATGAAACTTTTACTAATGATGGGTAAAATTCAAGAGATGATATATTAACATTATATTATTCCACTTTATATTCACAATCTCATCCTTTTTTCACATTGATCAATTTCAACATCATATTTTACTCCATGAAATTAATTTTTCTTATTTGAATTTCTATATAGGATCTATACGAGAAATATATGTAATTACATCAATAAATTATTATAAAAACGTTTTCATCCATTTTATTCATAAATAATCATATGGTGAATATAATATACTAATCTCTAAAACATTTTCCCAAATTAAACATCATCCACTCTAGAAATTTTTATTCTTATAAACATTGCAAAATTAAATATTAAAAAAAAGCTCATCAAATTCCTCAAAAAACAACCTAGCATTAATATACCAAATATCATTAATTATATCTTTATTTTAAAATGAAAAATATTTCAATTCCATGGTCATATATTTTAATGAAACATGGTAATAACATGAATAAAGATAAAACCATAATGAAAACATAAAAAATTTAACATTACACGATTACAACCTTATATTATTGAATATATCCCATAATTTAATTAATATTGTAAACTGCATCAATGATAACGTACATTATTTTTTTCACAAATAATTAATCAATTTGAATGTAATCAATACTATCCATTTTACATTATTCGTATCCATGATCTATTTCACAAATATCATTATATGAACATTAAAATCATATTAAGGGTTATTTTCCCTTAATATTATGTTATTCCATAAATTGTAAAATTTCCATTATAACACTTTCATAGGTAATTAGTACCATTTTATATATTCATGATACTACATAATGGAAACCTTATATTGAAAAAATATATTTCATGATTAATGTAATATAATTCATGATTTCCAACACATAATCACTCCAGTCATTCAGCTTCGTTATTAATCAATTAACCTTGTTTCATCAACTTATCCCTTTACACTTTATTCCTATCATATACTTTATACAGTCTCTTCAACATCAATAATATATCTATTACTCATACATCCTTTATTATTATCATCATAATATTTCCCCTTATCAAATTTATTAAATATATCCCATATTTTTCACAATTGGAACATTCCACCACCAATGATTTCATTAGGATAACATTAATCACATCTATGTATTTGTCAAATATTTAAATTGCTCCTATGATGTTATATATTATTTTACATTTATTTTACTTCATCAAAACATATTTGTCTTCCACAAAGACATCGACTTGGTAACGTCAACATATATACTTTACAAATATGATACATATATTTATTTCTTCAATTGTCTCATCCAACAGATGTCTCAACAAAATCTATCGGTATATTATTTGAATAGTCTAATAGTTTGTTAATGTTAGTTATTTTATTTATATAACATGATATTTTTTTAGTAATAGTCAAAAATATCCTTCACTCAAATCATTATCACATTTTTATTCAAATCATCTTATTCTATATAACATTCAACGGGAATCCACTACCTTTAAATTCCAACCATTGAATGAAAAAAATAATAGGTGAGTATTAATATTCATATTTTTACACCACATAATCAAATAAAATCACATATATTATGTTTAAATCATGAAACATTATTTTTAATTTATGAATTCATAGTTTTATTCAAAGGATATTTAATGTCACTGTTTAAATCCTACATGGTTTTTCATATAGATATTTTGAATTTCCTTTTCGTTTACCCTTAGTGTCATTATAGGTTTGAAAAAAGTCTCATTGTTAAGCACTAGGTGAACATGATGTTCATATCAATGTTCCATTTTCATATTTATTTCCCCTATGTACCATTATTCCATAACCACATCCACATGTTGTATCCATATTGTTGTGTAATTTCATAAAAACCACACGATATATCCATTAGCACGTTTCTAGTACATTTTTCTATTCATTGACTCATCCTTGGATAAATTCCTATTAATATACTTTTAAATATCCCTATGTATATTAATAATTATTTATCATCCCAGTTTTGAATGGTTAACTAATCCTATATCCTAAAAACTATAGTGACCAATTATTTTTACACATAGATATCACATATTTTTTAGGTATATTCAATACATTACAAAAACTAAAACCTGAATATTTTAAATGTATTGTTCTTTTAGAAACTTATAAATACAAAAAACATTTTCATATGTGAACTACATCATCACCCACTATGATCTTCATAACTAGAAACCTTATTAAATATAACATACATAGTACATTTCTTCATAACCCATGGTTCGGAAACATAGGAATACATGATATCATATTCCTAGTAAAAAAATGGATACATGTTAATATAAAATTAAAATAAAGGTATGTTAGCATTATTAAAAAATTTGAAAACCATACCCTGCATATATCAGAGATCAGAATCTTGATCCAAAAAATTAATATTGGGAGTTAAAATGACATGAACTATAAGGTAATTAATGAACACGTGTCTTGAGAGCATAACATTAGAATTAGAAGTTTATTTGTGTCATAAACATTAGTATTGTAAATCCCTTATACTACTGTCATTTCTTATTGACAATGTATTCATATTTTATTGGGTTCACAACCCAAATAATCTTATTTATCAAGATTCTATCTGAATAGTGTTTTTGTATAAAAGCCTCATATTTACAAAAAATTTATCCCCATTACAGCCCTATTTATCACATTATATAACAATCCTTAACCAATTAATTGGAGTTGATATAGGTACCACAAATCAGATAATGAAAATCACATGTTTGTGTTCCAAAATATCCTAAAACCTTTATCATATCTTAACCAAAGAAATAAAATTGGTTTCAAACACATTTTATCATTCTTGAATCTGTTCAAAAGAGACATGTTTCATAATCATTTCATTATTCCATCATGTCATAAACCATGAGATAAATCAAGATTAATAATAATTTCATCATTGTATATCCCATGGAAATGAAATGGGATTTGTAAATGACAAGTTATTATAAGCATAAAACAATATGTTTATGAATAATAATTGTATACTAGGAATAAATCAATAGTAAGGAATATATAGAATAATTTTTTTTGGAAATCATATTCATTGAAAATAAAATAAAAAATTTACAAATGAAGCATCAAGAATAATTTAATTCATTTCTTGTTGAAAATATAAATTCATAATTGAACATTGATAATAAAAATATAATGCATTTTGAAATAATTTTCCTTGAAAATATCCTTCAAAATATATAAATGGATATATAAAAGTTATTTAAATATTTTCATTTTGAAATAGTATTCTATTTATGGATAATGTGTTTTTAGAAAATAAAAATGTTTGCAAATAATTTTCATAGTGCATAACCATGAAACAATATAAAGAAATAAATACATATCATTTATAACATTTCATGAGGAAAATTGACATTCAATATTAATAAAAACATTAATGAGAGACAAAAAAATTTACAAAAAAATTTCTTCCAAAATATTCTTGAAAACATATAAAGCTAGAACAATAAAATATTTAGGTCATAATGGTTCGAATATAAGTATATGTTGTATATGTTAGTATAAGAATTAGTTTCACATTTTCAATAAAATAAAAATAGGGAATGCATTTAAATTGAAATGAATATTAATTTCAAACAATTTTGAAAAATAAAATACCTCTTTAAAAATTATTTTAATAAATAATATGGATAATGAAAAAATAATTCATGAGAAAAATAACAAAATACTTGGTTTTGGAAGAAAAACAAATTTCAGATCAATGAAGGAAATAAAAATTATTTTCCATAAAAAATAATTTGAAATAATGAGTATATAAATATTTTAATATTATTATAATGAAATTATTATAATGAAATAATAATCTCTTTAGAATAAATTATTTTATTTACATATAGTTCATAATATTTCATCATCTAATGCAAAAGAATAAACAATCCATATAAATGATAATATTGTATCATAAAATCCTTACCATATTGGAATATTTGAATCATTTGAACAAAGAAAGAGTTTCATTTAATGTAACTTAAAAAAAATATTAAATATAATAATGATATAACCTTTCAATGGGGTTGTATATACACCTCATAAAAGAAGAGATGTTTATAACATTACATATATCCCAAATAACAAAAATTGAGACAGAACTACCATAACGTTTTGGAAGCATTGAACCCCAAAACCACATCGAATAGATATCATTTAATGGATATGTAAATCCACATATTATTCAGTATAATAGCCATTTAAAATTCGTGTGATGTAAATATTCCACATTAAACTAACATACTGTGAATATTTAGGTGAAAATCTCTTTCCAATAGGGAAATATTTTTTAAATGTAAGACCCATTAAATATTACAATCTATTGACAAATTTAATACCTATAGTATATGTATATTCTTTATATAAAATTTCAAAGGGGTAGTATATTAACCACACAAATGAAATGTGGGTGGTGCGAATATTTCATATGTCTTCCAAGATAAATGAGAGACTAAAAATCACAAACCATAAGCCTTGACCCTCATCATAATCATTCAAAACAGATGTATAATAAATATATTATTATTATAAATCCATTAATTATCCATCCATATATATATATATCATATCATTTATTATATAATTATGAATATTAATTAAATTATTATTAACAATTACGGTTTAATGTGATATTTCTTGCAATTACAACATTATTATTCCTGGATGTCTTGATTTATTATTTTTTATTTAATTTTACATTTATAATATTTAAATAATATATTTAATTTTACCCTAGATATAAAGATCATATATATTCAGTATATATATATATAGTAGTCCATAAAAGTATGAGATTTAAAATAAAATAAACCGTTTATGGAGATGGTAGGTTGTGTGCATGCATGAAAACTATTTCATTATAACCAATGGATTTCAAAAAATAATGTTAAATAATATATTAGAATTGATGAATAATTTTTATTTAATATATATCTAAAATGTTCATTAAAACCATTGGTTTTAAAGTCCATGTAATGAATGAGAGAATCTCATCATTTCATGATGTGATAATCTTCTGTACACACATGCGACATTATCATAATCCCACATAATGGAATCTAAGAATTAATATTGGATATGATGATCCAGTAAGAATAATAACATCATTAATATCATATTTAATCAATAAATACCTTATTATATCTTGAAAATATTGGCAGTGATGGAAAATGATTAAAATCGATTCAGGATGTGGTAGTCCTTTGTATGGAAGAATGAAAATATCATATTCCATTTTATGGAAGTGTAGAAAGATTTAGGTTCCTAAATTAATATAATAGTATCTTATTATAATTAGTAAACTGGGATTATTTTATCTAAATGTTTGAATAATAATTTAATGAGGTATAATCTGAACTAACAAAACATTGATGATTTTGGATGATACATCTTTTTTAGAGAAATTATTTTGGTTTTCCATAAAGGAATAACGAAAATAGATTTTAATATTAACTATGGATTATTGTATGATATAATTTATTTAATGATGGGATTTTGGATGGTTTTTTAAATACTAGTTTGATTTTTTATGAGGAGTGGCGTGGGTGGCCCATTATATGTGAGCTGACTAAAAGACCTAAACTTTTCTAAAATATAAAGGTGTACCAATATTATTCACATGAAACATTAAAGAAATAAAAAATTCTAGATACTATAAGATATAATATTTATTTATTTCTATAAATTTATTTTTGGACATGCATTAGATCATTCCTAACCGTTATCTTTTAACATTGACCTCACAGTTAACAAATTTTTACATAAATCATGAATTTTTTTTACATATTATATTGTTAATTAATGTAAATAATAATGTTGAATATTGAATATAATATAAATTAGTATTATTCAATGTATGCAATACGTTTTTCAAAATTTCGTTATCATTATACAAAATTTTAAAAAAATTGTAATTATTTATTCATTATGAGAAAGCGGGGATTCAACAAAAAATGATCAAAAATATGATATGTTTTAATATATAAGTTTAAAATTAAAATCATTAAAATTAATAATATGAAATAATATCTATATAATCAGTTTAATTTTAATAATAAAATAATCATTAAATAATAGTTATACTTTTAGTAGTATAAATTAAATGAAAAACAAAAACAAAAACTAATAAAATTTTGTATTCATAAAAAAATTTATCAGTTTAAAACACTAAAAAGAAATCACCCATAGAATAATTATAGGTTATTTTTAAAAAAATGAACATTATTTTTTCAAATAAAGATACTATATTTTTTAATTTATTTTGATGTAATTGCATAAAAGGTGAAAAATTATTGTATCAAAATAATTGTTTTGATCATAAAAATAGACTTATTATTATCTATTTTATTGAAAACACATAACATGAATGTTTATATACTTATTGAATATATAATAAATAATTTTCAATAAAAATAATAAAAAAAATTGGTTTTCATAATTAATTTATTTTTTAAAAAAAATATTATAATATCTATAAAAAGATTATTTCCTTTTATTTCAAATGTATTTATTTTTAATATTGAGTAATTTATAAATACAGAATTTATTCTATATAATTATGTTAAAAATATACTTTCTTAATTTATAAATTCAAATTCATACCCACCATTCCAATGGTTTGGAGGTAACTATCATATTAAAAATCTAATATTTTATTAGTATGTAATATTTTTATTAAAATAGATGTTATGTGTATGGAAATTTTCAAAAAGATTAAATTCATTTCAAAAAATTAATATTTAAAAAAATCATATGGGTTTCTAGAAATGAACTAGCTATATGATCAATTGTGAACTCAAAATATTGACTAGGTGGATAAATAGATAGTCTGTCAGGATATACATATGCATATTATATTATAATTGGCATGCCATCAAATATGATCATTCCCATTGTATTAATAATTTTCTATAGAACTCTTGTTTATTAATGTAATGATGTCACTGATTAAGATGTTGATATAAAAGGAGATTCATTTACAACCTCTCACTAATGTTGAATAAGATGGAGATTCATTTTATAAAGGGTGATTTACTTATCAAATCATTTTTTGTTGGAGATATATAAGAAAAGTAAATTAACAACTGTAATTTCCTCTAATTCATCCTATAAGAGTTTCATATGAATCTATAGGATATTATTCCCAAAAATATGGATAACAAAAGAAGTTATATAATAAGGATTCAGTAATATCAAAATTTTTTGTTTTCCCTGATTTCACTTATTCAATATTTTGTGGCAATGTTTAAATATTTCAAAAAAAAATCATGATATGAATCAATGTGCAGAAATGGAATCTAAGAGTCTTCTTTCTATTCTTGAATCAATTATAAGAATAATTTTCACCATGTTTTTGTTATGATTCACCTCAACAGCTATGATGACATATGATCTCCCTTTTTTATTCGTCCTTTAAGGTGTTGTAATAGGTTATCATTGAAAACCATTCATTTGTTTTGTTGATTTTCATAATGAAATAGTATCATTATATTGAAACAATAGAAAATAGTCTAAGTGGTCACTATCGTATTATATCATCTCACCACATTGGTTCTTTTCTCCCAACATAATTCACTAACCATGTTTCCTTCCTTCATGAACAAAATGATCACATTATCCCAATCATGAAATTATATGGATACTTCCTCAATAAATTTTTAAATGTTTGATTTTAGAAAAATTTTCCACCTTGATAGTTTTATAATGATCCACTCAAATTCTACTTTATTATCTTTTTACTAACTCATGACTAGTTAGACCCGTGATATTTGGTAATATATATTTCTAATTTAAGGGAATGTATAAAATTTACTAATATAAATATAATTATTTAATTTCCAATGAATTTATCTGGGGAGTCAGGACCCCCTCAATCCAATGATTCCTCATATGGTTTATCAGTGAATAGGTGGATATAATGGCACTTTGAATCCCACCTCCAGTTGGCCCCAGATTGGAGACTACCACCACGGGTGTAAAAATCTCACAATATGGGTGGCATTAATTTTTTTGTAAACAAAAACAAAAACAAGATGAATAATACACATTGAAACTCCACGACATAATTAAAAAAACTATCCCACATCCATGTATAAAATGGAACTGATAAAAAATTAATATAACATCTCCAATGTAAATACCCAAAATTAATGCTAAATTGGTAAGACAAAAACTACAATGATCTAGGCTAGTAAGGTCTAGAACGGTCTATGAAATCCTCAAGGAAACCTGAAAATGGTTTTGTATATTTATGGTTAGCTTACCAGTATACTCAGTTAGAAAATCAAATTCTATCATTCACATGTGGATGAACCAAACTAATGCACCATTGATAAAACAAAACGTCCAATAAGCACCAATAAAAATATTCTGACCATCTTAGCCTCACCTAGGATTTCTAAAAAAGTAACACATATCTTGTATCATAGTTTAAAACACATTGATGATATGGTACGTCACACCACATTACCAATGGTATACCACTCCCCCAAAATTTCAAATGTTATGAAACTCATATACGTTTTGTATACCATATCACATCATTCTTGCACTCACCTAAGTCTGTCAATACATCCCGCCCTCACACACCTGGGTAAAACAAAACATCCCGCCCACACACAATAGGTCCCCACAAAACATCCTACCTACACATCTGAGCCTCACAACACATCACATCACATCACATCTTGTAGAAACATGGTAAGAACATAAAATATCTTACTGAAGAATCCTGGGTAATAATCATCATTCTAATAACATCATGGCTATATCATATATTAAAAAGTCACCTTAACTACAATCCTCCTAATATGCAATCACTAGGGCTATCACAACTACCTTATAATTCACTAACTGTCCCCCAACCATAGCATATTGTTCCATACATACAATTCCTATAAGAGATATATTATAATATAGGGTACCAAGACTGGTATATTTGTAACTAGACATTTGTAATGACACCCTTGCTCATTATGATTGGCCTGTTCAGAACATTGTGATCAACTAGGTTGGGGTGCATATAGAAATAATAAGAATAAAAATTCAAGTGTATTAATATAAAATCATACACTGAATCTCAACAATTTGATTTAAAAAAATCCAAATGACAACAACACCACTTTTGGACACCTCTAAATGCACAACACCACAAAAAAGCCACCAAACTATTTCACATTCCCAAATGATTTAATAAATCTTTATTAATTTATTAACCAAACCAACCCAAACCATTGCGAACATTAATAAACAGTTATTCATTCATTACACTATAACCCGAGGAAACTATCCGGCCCAAAACATCTAAAGAAACATATTACTAGTAATTTAGGTGTTGAAGAGTATTAGTAGATTAACACATTTCACATCAAATACACATCATACCACAACATCTAGTTACAAGGTGAAGTATTTTTCATGTTATTAATTGTTAAACACTAATAAAAATCACAACTTTCCTTATTCAAGAAATTATTCCCAAAAAAATACTAACAAAAATAAAACCTGCAACTAATTAACATATATAGTAACATGTCAAATAAAAACCAACTTCATATCCTTGTTGTATCACTATACCATGCCTCGATTACTATATCAACAGAATAAACCCCCTATGCACAACTGTTCCCACATCCTCATCACCACACCAACCAATGGAAAAAATATTTTCATACTTAACAAAAACCCGGATTGAATTACACTATTTATCTTACGTTGTTATCAGAGAAACTATTAGATTCTGGGGTATCCATTTGTTAGCCGAAAATTCATGGTTAACCAATTTTTGATATATACATTTTCAACATCACACAATAATTAAAAATTCCATAAAACATCCATGGTGATAATAAATACCTCTAATAGAGCCGATTTTTAGTGGGTAGTTAGCCCAATAAAAGCACTGTATTAACAAAAGAAATAATAAAACATAAAACAATTCATTATATTCACATCCCTCTATATATTTATTTATAAACAAATTTAATTATTTTTATAATACAAGGATCAAATATCATTACAATCAAAACATCTATATTCCCATCCCACATGATCTAAAATAAATAAATCTAAAGGAAAAACTACTTGGAAGAGATGATGATCGACACTTCCTTATTGCACCAAAATTGTGCTGCACATACAATAGGTTGTCACCATGGAAACATGATCTAATCATCGTAGCCTACCCACATGAATCTTATAGTGTGAGTAATTCGATTTTTCCCATATTAAGATTAAAAAATGGAACAAAAAAGGGTAATGATTTGTTTTCATATGAAGATTGAAATAGAGTAATAGGATTGGATAAATATTTTTTCCCCATAAAAGGTGGATCTGGACAAGCCCATGCATTTTTGAAAAATTAAATGCCTCATGAATATGGTTGAATTTTTCATTTTATTTTTATGATATTAATAAGGAAATTCTACTAATACATGAAGGTTAGTTTATATCAAGGAAATATGTCAAAAGAGAAAAATTGTAAGAACATGAAACAATGTTCTTGAAGCATTGGCGAACAATACATTAAAAGATGAGGCACTGAAAGAAGAGGACCCACTGAATGAGGTACTGCAATATAAGAGACCGTCAATGAGAAACCACCGGGGAGCCACCACCAGGTGCAGATATCTCTAGGGTGGGACACTGCCAGTGAAACACCACCTGGGTGAGCTACTTCCATAGTGAGACACCTCCGGCGGGCCACCATTGGTGTGCGCTATCGTGAAGGTGAAATAACCTAGAAAGACACCTGTAGATTGAGTTACTGATAGTGAGATACACTTCGAGTGTGAGGCAGTATTAGAAGGAGACGCCACTAGAATGGGACCCCACTGGCATGGGACATAGTTGGAAGAAGACACCATTGATATGAGATGTCATTTGAAAACATGGAATTTTTTCAATGTATGAAAATGAGTCACATTGCCTTCCCATAACACTGAAAATAGTAGATTCCCTATAATATAATGTACTACATATTTCCAATACATTACATCAAATACCCCTCAGACTATTATAACCCTCGATTATTAAAAACCAACCATCATGGAAAGAGAGTAAGTGTCCGAACAACCATCCCTCAAGATACCTATGAAGGATACTACTACACCTGAAACACTACTACCAACTAAAAACATCAACATTAAAACACCTATTGTTGTTCGGAATCTATAGTGGAATCCAATAATCCCAAGAACACCACTTTCGACATATAAAAACCATGTCATATCATCATATTTGTTAACATGTCAACCAAAATGGCCATGAAACACACTATAAAACAGCAATCCCAATCATCTCACACACCCATACTACTAAAAAACAAAAAAAAATCACACCATTATAAACACATGAAATAGGGAATTTCATCCTTCATGACAAGATTGTCATGAACCAGCCCAGGTACCCTGGTAACCCGAAAACCAAGCCAACCCTGACATAGCCCGAAGGGTGTTCCCGATCCCCAAGGGTCAGTGACTAGCACCTGGCATCGTAAAAAATACAAGTGGAAAGTATTTTTCAAAACAAAATGCGAAAAAAAGAAAATAAAATAGTATGAATAACAAAGAAACTACACTAGGAGTGATGTACCAGAATACAAGGAGGCATAAAAAGCCCAAAGTACTAGAACTCAACTACAAAAAATCGGAAAAACAACCCCAAGGTCTATAAGGACACAACACACCAAGAAAAAAGATCAAAAGCTGGATCCACCTCCAAAAGATCCCTTTTCATTACTCGAACTAGGAAGGAATTCTACAACCACCTGAAGGAAAAATTCTGATGTAGGCTTAAGCCCATTAGGATACCACCAAAAATTCCATAACATATCCAAAATATAGATTATCCAAATAAATTCATCAATTTTCAAATAAATAGGTTTGGAAAATAAAAAACATATTTCAACAAATCATGATATACATTTTCAAATGATAAGAATAAATATTTATAAACAAAGGCTTTACAAATGAAAGAATATTTCTAAAACAATGGCTTAAATAGAACCTTTATATAAAACAGTTTATATAAATTCAACAGGCATGTAATGTAGATCAAAATCATTGGCATACATTTATATCTCTAATATAAATAAACAAGGGAGCAACATAGTCACCTTCCAAAAGGTATGATTGTATTAACCATCTATATGATTCTACACTATCAATGTGAACTCAAAAAAATGTGTATACACACACCCCTATTACATTGGAGAAAGGATACTCGTCCCCAACACATCGGGCATTTGGCTAACCACATGTATGTTTTAGAACATTGTCATAACGTAGAGTGTATCCAAATAACTCACCTACTACCTAAGGCTTTCATGCACTCTTACATGATTGGTGAAATATTTTATGAATCCTTAAAATACGATCAATCCCATTTTTCCATTTCAAAAGTGCTAATCTCATTCCATTTAAAACCAAAACAGGTGTTATTTAGAAACATGCCTTTTCACAAGATAAAACCATTGGGTTTCTATCAAATTGTTTTAAACCATTTTCACTTGTTTGAAATCCATTCATAACCAATTACATCATTACAAAATTTATTTCAACAATTAAATTTAACAATTTAATTGAAATCATTTCTGGTAAATCCACAATTTAAATTAATCAATATAAATCGGAAAATTTCAATAAACACACCCAATTCAATGGAATTGGGGTTTTCCAAATTTCCATGCCAAAACCATTTCAAATACCTCAATTAACTAGAAATGACATTTAATCAATTTAATTGAATAAATATTTTTGAAATCAAATTTAAATCAAAAATTGAAATAAATTAAGAAATATAATGATAATCAATTCGAAAAGTCGGGACAAAATCACACACAACAAAGGTTTTTTTTAAAACCACAACGATCGAATAACGCATGAGAAAACCAGTTTGATTCATCAAGAACCCACCTTAGATCTCTTCTCCTAGCATGATAAAATCAAATCTCATCATACATGGCATCAAAACACTTAGATCTACGCATATCAGGCATAGATCTATGAAACCAAGAAAAGAGAAGAAGTTGATCAATGTAGATCTATGAAACCTATCAAGAACGACGAAGAATTATCACATACCTCAAGAATCAAGCTTTGATTTACCAATAGAATCCATTGGAATAGCTCTGGAATGATGGGAGAAAATTCTCTCACCTTAGGAGAAGGGAAAACCCTGTTTAGGACCGCTTAGGAGAAAAAACGAGGCACTTCGAGACAAAAATGACTGAGATCCACTATTATAGGATCTCATTTAAGTGGATGCATAGTTTTCCTACACTTTTTAACAAATCGTGTCCTAACTATGTGTTAGCCACTGTCTCAGCAGACACTCCATGCATGGTTTGGCCGAACGGTTAGACAAACTGTGTGTCGCTCGTGCGAATGCTACTGCCTCCAAGACCAACTACGCATGGTTTGGCTGCACGGTTTAGACAACCTGTGCGCCATCTGTGTGACTTCCCCATTCCCTAAAAAAATCCTTAAAAGATATCCAAATTTCCCATTCATCACAATTCCAAAAGATAGGAACTTAGAAACATAAAAAATTACATGAAAACAGAATGTGATGTTACAACATCCCCACAATAAGATTATTCTTGATGTCAAAAATCCTATGAAGAAACCTCCATGTCAAAAATATGAGGCCACTTCTCTCTCATTAGTTCCTCCCTTTCCCATGTCTCGTGAGAATCAGAACCATGCTTCCATAGTACACGGACCGGAGGTAACATTCTCCAATGAAGTACCTTGGCCTCAAAATCAACAAACCTGACTGGTCGTTCAGTCACAGATAAATCTAGTTTAATATCATGATCAATCTAGCTCAAAACATGAGATGGATCAGAGAGATACTTTCGCAGCTGCGATACATGGAACATGTTATGAATCGACATCAGCTGTGGTGGTAGAGCTATATGGTAAGAAAACTTCCCGACAAGAACAACAATCTTGAAAGGTCCCCCAAAATGAGGATCACACATCCCTTTCCCCCAAAACGTCGATGACCTAATTTGGGTGAAACATTCAAGAACACATATTCACCAACTGAGTACTATAATGGTCTAATATGATGATCAGCATAAGACTTGTACCAACTCGATGCTGTTAAAATTCTCTGACGAATCAAAATGATGTTAGTCATCGTCTCTTGGATGAAATTTGGTCCTACCAAGGAACATTCACCAATCTATAAACAACATTAAAGAGATTTACAAGGATGCCCATAAAAGTCACAAAAGGAGAAATTTTGATTGCATACAGGAAACTGTTGTTATAAGAAAACTCAACTATCCCTTGATGATCATCCCAAAACCCACCAATGTCGAGAACACATGCGCGGATCATATTCTCAAGGATCTAAATGGCTCTCCCTGTCTAGCCATATGACTGCGGATGGTAGGTTGTGCTCAAATGGACCGATATCCCAGTTCCTCTTAAAGGCCTCCCCAAAAGCGAGAAGTAAACTGAGGATCCCTATCAGTGACTGTAGAATACTGAACTTCATAAAAGAGAACAATTTCTTTCACATATATATTTTCCAACATCTCAACATTGTTTGTATCTATAATCCGTATAATGTGAGCCCACTTAGTCAGCCTATCGATCCCAACCCATATCACATTCTTCTTCCACTAGTTTTGAGGTAACCCAACCACAATATCCATATAGATTTCTTCCCACTTCCATGTGGGAATTAAAAGTTTTTAAAACAATCCCGAAGGTTATTGGTGCTTGGCTTTCACCTATAGGCATGTATAGCAACGAGATACAATCTCATAAATGTCTCGTCTCATACCTGAACACCAGAACTATCACCATATATCATAGAACATCTTTGTGTGTTCCCGGGTGCAAAACCCACTGTGAGTTATGGAAATACCCCATAACATCCTTCCTTTTTGCTAACAGCACAACGTTATGATTTTTATAACACATAACAACCTCTTTGGAGAACAACCACTGAGTGTAAATCTCCCAAAAATAAAGAGAGTCCCTAATTCTATGGAATTATTCATCAAGATATAGTTCATAAAGAATTAACTCGAGATGATCATATGTAAACTGGACACTGTCTAACTAAACTTTAACCCACCTCCACTGAACTCCAATATGCTACTGGGAAAAAATATCCATCAAACCCCACTATTCCAAAGATTATTTCATATCCCAAGCTGGAAGTTTCCTTCAAAACGCATCTGCAACGACATTCCCTTTCCTTGGGGTATAGGCAATTTCAATGTCAAAATATTACAGTTACACCACACAACACCATTGGCGAAGATTCAAATATTTTTGATAGAAGATATAACTCAAGATCTTGTGTTCTGAATACAGAGAAAACCTTTCTCCATAAAGTTAATTTCTCAAATACTTATGTGTGTGCATTACCGCAACATGTTCATGGTCATGAGTAGGATAGTTCTTCTCATGATACTTAAGCTTATTAGATCCATAGGAAACAATATTATTACCCTGCATGAGGACCCATATCAAACCTAAAACTGATGCATTAGAGAAGGCTGTTTAACCTATTCATGCCTCAAGAAGAGTTAACACTGGTGCAGTAGTCAAAAGAAGCATTATCTCAATAAAAGAACATTGACACATAACATTCATTGAAAACATCACTCCCTTTTGAGTCAGAGCAATCATTAGGGAAGCTAACATTTAGAAGTCTTTAACAAATCAGATATAACATCTTTCTAATCCCTAGAAGATCTGAATATCGAAATCATTTTGTGGTTTCTCCAAAGTCATAAAAGCCATCACCTTCTCAAGATCAACTGATATCCCTTGCTGTGACACGAAATGTATCATGAAATTTAATTTCTGAATTCATAAATCACACATTGTAATATTGGAATAAAGTCGGTGATTCCTTAGTAGAATCAAAACTGTTGTCAGATGATTCACATCCTCCGACATAGAAATTGAGTTGACAAAAATATCATCCACAAAGACTACCACATATGTATTTAGATACTCATGGAAATCCTTTTTCATTATAGCCATGAAAACTGCAGGATCATTTGTTAGGCCGAATGGTATAACAATGTACTCAGAATGCCCATACCTACTCGGAAAAGAAGTCATATGAATGTAAAATTCTTTTATCCTCAACTGATGGTAACCAGATCGAAGATCAGTTTTTTAAAACCAAATAACACCATCTATGTGATCAATCAAATCATCAATTTGTGGTAACATATATTTGTTCTTTATCATAACTCGATTGAGCTTTCGATAATCAACACCTAAGTGAAGAGAACCATTAGACTACTTGGTGAAGAGAACAGGTGCTGCCCAAGGTGACACACTCGGGCGTATAAAACATTTCTCAATAAGATCGTGTAACTAAGAATTCTGTTATTTTAGTTCTGATGGAATCATTCGGAAAGAGGGAATAGAAACCGGTTGAGTACAATGTATTAAGTAAATAGATAGAACAACCTCCTTTACTGGTGGAAAACTAGATAATTATGAAGGAAACGTGTCGGGAATCTTAGCGACGACTCGAGGAAGATCACCACACATTTAATCTCTCCCTAAATCAAAAGCAAACAACGATATAACTTTCCCCAACTCTAGATAAGAGGGTCCGTCTCTACTTGACCTTGGGTCCTACTCTCCTTAAAAAACGAGAGGCACACCACTGGGTGATTTAAGGTATACCCATCGAAGATAACAATCGATCTTGCCTTTATTGGCAACAAGCCAATCCATCCCAAATATGAAGTCAAAAGATTTCATGTCGAGAACCAGAAAACTCCAAGCACGATCAACATCAAATAGAGAGAATAGACAAGTAGGACTATATAGACCCTTCTCTCTCATTGTACCAAAGGTTGTATTAACATCTATCGCACAAGATAAAATCTTCATAGGTAGATTAATCATATTAACAATATAGGTTTAAATAAAAGAGTGAGATGAACCAATATCAAAAAGGGCTACCACTGAAGATGAAGCTATAATAATGGTACCTCTCACAGTGTTAGGACCTACATCAGCTACCTCTGGCGACTCTTACACTGCGTGAAGAAGCTTCATTCTGAATGCTTATGGCTGGAACCCTTTTGTACGAGAATCATTTGATTTCCCTGAAGTTTTTTGGAGGTGCTGATGATCTTGTTCCACTATGTGGAGTATGAAAGTGATGGAAAAATATGTGTTTGTTCCCTAAACGTCTGCAATGGGGATAGTCCTTAGGTGCCTCAGTGAAAACCCTCTTATAATTTTATGGCATTCAACACTGATAGAAAGTCAATGAATCCCATCTTGGTGCTTTTGGAGGTCTGGAATAACTCTCTTGTCGAGAACTACCATGAGGAACATCATGCTTTTGTATTTTTTTAATGGAACAATCACTCTCACTATGAGGAAAATGAACTCCCTTCAACCCTGACATTCTTTCCAGGTCCAGCTCAACCATCATCTCCCTTCCAACACATCAAAATAAGTGGGTAGCTTCAGTAATAAAACATGAGAATATATATCTGATCGAAGTACCAACTCGAATCTTCAAGCCTTCATCCTCTCATCAGATACAATCTTAGGAGTAAACTTTACCAACTCCGATAAGTGACTTGAGTACTCAGTCACAGTTTTGTTGGGCTGCTCAATCTTGAAAAACTCCACAGCGTTGGCCAACACCATAGATTCTGGTTAGATCTAGTTAGTGAAATGAACCCTAAAGTCTTTCGAATTCAAACCCTCATGTTTCTCTACCACCACCATAATGTCCCACCATCTCGTACTTGATCCCACCCGCACAAAGGTGTCACACTTCACCTTGATCACATCGGGTGTCTCCTTGAATCAAAATAGACATTTGATCTTACTCAACCATTCCTCAACATGTTTTCTGTTAGTGGAGCCTTTGAAAAATGGTGGATTTTTTCGTAGGAAATATTGAGAACGATTTTGGAGATTATCACTCTAAGGATATATAGCTAGAGCCTGAACAAGAACTGGATTTGGTGCTTGTCTTATAGCTTGGATATTGCGAAGAATCACCTCAGCTAGACTTGGATCCAAAATAGGACTCACTTGCTAAGATTCAACAAGAGCCTCGTCATGGATGTGACTCCCACGTCTTCTCGGAGGCATGATTCTACACAAAAACAAGAAAGACATAAAATTAACACCCAAACTAAGTACCAAGGGAAAATATTATTAATAGAAGGGATAAAAAAGATTTGGATTCCTTAAAATCCAAATAAAAACAGTGAAAATACTTACTCTAATACACTTGTCATATTTCCCTAAGTAACACTGGTGACTTAAGGTTCAATGTGGTGACAGTTGGCCAGGAACTCAATCACAACTACCTCTTAAGTCCTGACAGGTTTATGAACCTGGTTTTTTCTACAAAATACTTTGGAATATTCTTGATGTTATTCCAGAGCAGCACCTTCAGACGACGTACGATTCGAATCCCTAGTGTGGCTGGAATTAAATTTTCAGTTCGTTCACACTAGGCATGTCAAATAAATGGGATTACTTCTAAATAGTACTTCAGATCAGAAATATGAGTGTAATGATGGGTCTGAAATGGGGTCCTTACCCTAGGATCGACATAAAACATGTCGGCATGGGGTGTTTGGACCACTCACACGTTATCAGAATGTGAAATGGATAAATTAAATAATTAATTTATTCGTTTAATGGTTAAACTGAAGTGTCTCTCAAACGGTTGCTTGGATGGAAAAACAGAGGGCACCGTTGAATCCAGAGCGCACCATTTACCCTAAGAGGGGTGTAACATTCACTGGTGCGGACTTTCTGTGAAAAATGCCGCCCGTGGCGTTTTTGTAATTTAGCGGCTTCAGATGTTAAATTTTATAACTTTCGAAAAAAATTCAGATTTAATTTCTGAGACCACCGTTGTGCTTGGGTGTTGGTGTTTACCCTAGGGGCGGGTTATCCTTGACCCCGTCGGGAGTTTTGGATGTAGGTCTTCTGGTGGGTATTAAAAAAATTAAATTAAATGTTAACTTAATTTATTTACTTTAACACCTTAACCCCCTTCATCCCCTAAAAATCCCCCTGGTGAAACTTCCCACTCTCATACTCCTCCTCCTCCTACCTCCCAATCAAAGTGGATGTGGCAACGACATGGTGCGGATCGACGACGAAGCGTCGGGCTATGCCCAACAGTTTGGATCGTTCGTTTACATTTTTAATTCTCGTACCAACTTTGAACTCATTTTATGGCGTTGAATTGCTGTTTAATTTATGAGAGAAGCCCATGGTTATGTAGAATGTTTTTTGATCATTCAAACACATGTCTCAGATTGAAAATTTGAGTTTGGAGGTTATTGAAGTCGTCCACCGAAATCTGCGGGTTTTGGTGTTTTCCAGCGGTTCTGGCCGGTCCGACGGGTGGTCCGACCCTCCCATGTGGCAGCACAACGCTGTGGACAGCGGATCGGAGTAGGCCGGTGCCAGGTTCAGCAGAGTCAGTCAGGGGCGGCTCGCTGTCGAGCGGAACATACGAGGTGGCTTCGGTCAGGCGCACATGAGGAGCCCGCGAAGGTGCCGGGTGAGGCCGAGTAGCAGTGGCGCGGGCCGCGACATTGTGTGCCGGCCGTCGTGGTCGAGTGGGAGCCTAAGGCATGGCCTCAGGAATGTGGATAAAGCAGGACATGCGGGTCCTTCTGGCATGCTGAGGAAGACCGGCCACTTGTCCGGTCTACTGGGGGATGAGGACCTGCATTCGGTGGGTCCTGCTGGGCGACTCGCTGAGACCGGAAAATTGGCTGGTCTAGTATAAAAATAAATAAATAAATAAAATAAAATAAAATAAGTTAATAATAATAATAATAATATAATCATTGTAAAATTGATTTATAAATAACAAATCTTTTGCATGGTGTTTGATTTGGGTGCCAACTCCAGTGACACAATCCATGGATCGAGACAGAGATTTTGAGATGTTGTCTAGAATTTTAAATTCCTAGGATGGGGGCTCGGCAGTGTGACACATTCGTTAAGTAGTTTAGCACTTTTTTCCAAGAGTCTTATTTCGGATGGCGCGTTCGCATCCGATGACTGTATTGAGCGCCATCAGCGGTGTTGCGACCCTAGCATCGAGGCGGAGTTTTCCAAGGGGTTTTTGGGCATTGAAACTGGAGTTGGGGCATGGGCTCCACCACCCGTCATTCGAGCTTTGTGCTTCACTTTACATCTTTTTCATCGGACGTCCATTAGGGGCGTGAGAATAGTCGATCCTGGTTGTTTTTCCGAAGGCATTGCAAAGGTGGAATCCACCTGCTTTAATTCATCACACTGGTGCGGGTCCCACAAGGGTTGTTTTGGGAGTTGGCGATGATTTCCCGCTTTATCACCAGGTGTCCGTTTTGTACAAGTGAATAGTCTATCTTACGTACATTTCATAGAGGACTGCAACCGTTCGATCCGTTGGCAACACTTGGGTACTGGGATGCTGGTCCCACGTAGCACCGCTTATGTTCGGTATGTCGAAACGTATGTTTTTCTCCAGATATCCATTATGCTCAAGTGAGATGTCCTTTTTATGTGTTTTCCCTAGGGGGTCGCAATGGTGCGATGTGCCTAACTATTTTTGGATGAGGTATGGGATCACATGATGTTATTTGGGTGTAAAGCGGTGTTGGACGACATTTTCGTCGGACGTATGTTTGAGGTGATTAAATAGTCTATCTCACATGTTTTTTTGTGAGGATTAGAATGGTACGATCTGTTTCGATGTACGAAGAATCCTTCAAGATATGATTTAATGGGGGAGCATTAAAGGTGCTCTGGTGGTATTTATTCCAGCTTTGTTTGGAAGCGAACCATTGGCGTGTGATCATCTGCACTCCCGTGAGAGTGAAGTGAATGTTTGAAGAGATGTTTTTGGTCGTTCTCGGGCTGATGAGGTGTCAAGTTGAAGTTGTTATGTTTATTCCCTTTGCGTTGACGTTGGGTGTTGTGTGCAATATAGCCTTTAGTCTGGAAACGTGGTATACTCTGGGAGTATATGGTAATGCTTTGAGGTACATGTGGTTGTTTGTACTTGAGAACGTTTGTGCGATTGGTTGGAGTTGACTTGGGGCCACGGGTAGTTTGGTCCCCGTGTGCGTGTCATGTTCTGCTTTGCATACCCTTGACCTCTCGTGACATAGAGGGTCCCTCTATTCTCGTTTGTTTGACCAACATGGTTGAGTTTCCCCTTATTCCTTTTCACAATGGTTTCGACCACCAGGGTTGTGTTGTTTTCCCCTAGTTCTGTTCTCGATGGTTTGGCCGACTGAGTTTCTTAGTGTTCCATGGTTGAGTTCTTGTGGATTAGGTGTGACCAAAACATTACACGAGCACTAATACACTACCTAAGAGGTTTTTTCAAGCAGGGCTGGATCTGAGGTTGTTTCCAGGTGGTCTTCTTAAGTGGTTTTTTCCAGCAGGGCTGGCTTGTGAGGTACCATCCAGCAAGGATGGCCAGTGGGTTACCATCCAGCAGGGATGGCCGGTGGGTTACCATCCAGTAGGGATTACCAGTGTTGTACCACCCAGCAGGGATGGCCAGAGCGGTTCTGGGTTTACCTATAGCAGGGATGGGATATGCTCCCCGATGCCGGGTTTACATGCAGCTAGGCTGGGAAGAGGTCCCCGATGAAGGTTCCGGGCCTTCCTCTAGTAGAATACCCATTTACGGGACTGGGAATTGGGACTCGTAAATGATATTAGACATGTCTCCCTCTAGTGTATTACCCTTTTTAGGGACTAGGAAGTGTGGCAGCCATTAACTTTTGTTGGGTCTCCCTCCAGTAGGAACCCATCAACATCCAGGGATTACCCTCCAGCAGGGCTGGGCTGAGGTGTCGCCTGTCGACTTTGAGGAGACCTCTCGACTATGGTGAAGTGACAAGGTGTGTTTTGACGTTCCCCCGATCTCTCAAGTATGAGGGGAGCTTTTCCCACTGAGATGTGTCTATGATATGCGACCTAAAACCGTGCATGTGAGTTAGTGCCGCCCAAAGTAAATAGAATCAAGGTGTGGTGATTTGATCCCTTAACTTGCAGTTCAGGGCAGACTTACTGGATGTTGGCCATCGAGGGTGTTTACTTCTAGGACTTTTGTATACTCACATTCATGGTCTGAGTGATGAGAGGGAGATCCCCTTTATATCTTGTTCGGGTTTCTTGACCGAGCATATTTATGTATATACCTTGTTCTAGTACCCACTAATTGGGTTTTGCCTACTCTCCTTCCCTGAGAGGTGAAGACTTCTGGGATATGCCACATTCTTTCCGTGTCTAGATTCATAGGGATGGACGAGTCTACTCTCCTTCTATAGGTTGCAAAGACGTGACGAGAAGTTCATCTTCTCACCATTTCTATCCCCTTGCGTTTGTAAGTGATTACATCCTTCCTCTTGTTGGGTTGAGTTGTACTCTTTACTGCACTCTCAGTTGTACTCCTTTATTTTTACTAGTTTGATCTACTTCTCACCTCTTCAATCCCTCATTTTTTGCTCCCTCTAGCCATCTGGGCATCCTACTATGTATTTTTATACTCACCCCTACTTGGGCTTTGACCGCAATTGGTGTTCCATTACAGACAACAGACAGGTTGGTCGTGATGTCAGAGGAGCTTATGAGATCGGAAGCTTGGACCATGTGTTGTGGTCGTAGTCAGCTTCCAGGTGTGGGACTCTCCTAGCAGTTTACTTTGGTTTACTTATTGTTGGGTTGTGTCACATTTCTGTTTGGGCGCGTGTTTTTCCCTTTTTGTATTCAGTTTACCTTCAGCTTTAACTTTCTATAGTTTAGAGGTTGATTCACATTGTGGATTATTTATAGCAGTTAGTACTTTTCATTTTCCATTTACTCTACACTTATTCATTGAATGGGAAGGGTGTGTGTTTATAGGTACTCAGACAAAGGCCTCCCAGAGTTGTGTAGCCTTTCGTGCTTGTCGTTAGCCCATGGCCTATGGAGGCAGGCTTGGGGTAGCTGCGGCTCAAGCCCTGGTTTGGTCGGGTCATGAAAAAATGGTATCAGAGGTGGTTCATTTCTTGGGACGTTGTTCGGACATCCCTAATAAAGAATTTTTTGGGATCTAGGGAAGAAATTTCAAGGTGTCTCAATAGCGTCTTTCAGGCTAGGTAGTCCAGTGTTGGTGCGGCGACCAATGTATCCATTCACCAAGACCCTGATAACTCACTTGTCGACTAAGCAGGTCGATACAAAATGTTGCAGGGAAAATTTGTTTGTGAATCACATAGGATTGAGTCTTTGACTATCCTTCATGAGTCATCTCCCCATTGTCATTATTGTTATATACACATACAATCATATAACCGCAACACTACTTGATAATATTCAGGATATTTATGTGAAGACAGCCAGCCCGGATACCAGCTTTGGTTCATGACGATGACCTTATTTGATACAAGGCCTCCGTCCAGGACCCATCAGGCATGCCCATTTCTCAGGGTGGTCCGGTACTAGCACCCCCACCTATTGAGCAGCAGACAGCTCCTACAGAGCAGACGAAGCTTTAGCAGAGGTTGAGCATGCACCGTGAGTTCTAGCAAAAGAGACCGTTGAGGTTTAGTGGTGAGCCAGAACCATAGGCAGAAGATTTTTGGCTAGAGAAAGTGGTTCACATATTAAGTCTTACATAGACACCGGCAACTCTTATGATGGCTTTGGCCGCAAACCTTTTCTGCAAGGAAACTTGGCATTGGTGGAGTCTGGTGACTTAGTTTCTTGATGAGTAATCTATTTCATGGGGAAACATTAAATTGTTGTTTCATGAGGAGTTTTTCACCTCCTGCAGTTTCAACAGGGAGGGATGACGGTGGCTGAATATGCTGCCAGTTTCGCAGACCGTGTATTCTTTTACCCGGACATGGTCCATGATGGCGACTTCCGAGTGTGTGAGTTTGAGTAGGGTCTTCACCGAGAGATCCGTGCTATCATAGTACCCTTGATCATTCACACTTATGACAGGGTGCTAGATAAGGTGCTAGTGACAGAAATATTCTTGTCTCGTTTTACAGTTGGTGGTGGCAATGGGTGCGATAGAGCCGAGACGTCCACCGCAGCTAGAAGGAATCAGCAGACAGAATCTTGACGCAGGTGGCTTTCCGACAACCGGACTCAGGGGCATGGTCGTATTCCACAGTGGGGTCGGAGGGTACCAAGGTAGCCCGAGGAGAGATGGTTTTATACTAGTGATGGGCGATATCACTTGGCACAGGACTGCCCGAACAAGCACGCTGAGAATATCAGCCAGGCAGCAGGTGCACTACCACGACAAAGGCATCGTCGTGATCGGGGTTGATCCCAAAGAGGTGGTGCTAGCAGAGGAGCGAGAGATGTTGGTAGTGGGGGACGGATTTACGAGGTCTTACCATCACCACTAGGCTATCCACATCAGGCTCCAGGAGCAGACAGTTGGGACCATAGACATCGATGTGCTTTAGATGTCTACGATCCTGAAGAGCATGAAGAGACAATAGGTATACTTTACAGCTTTTATACTTCTTACAGTAGAATTGTTAGAATCTGTGCGTGAAATGATTTTTCTCCCTACTCCTTGTTTGACTTGTTACCAAGGTGTCCCAGGGTGTCGGTGTAACCCGATGTTGTTATGGTAAGAGGCGCAGAACCTTTTATTTAGTCAATGTTGTCGAATTATTCGCTCTCAAAATGTGTAAGAGAGTCTGGGACGTGGAACATCAACTGTGAAATAATATGTGATAAGATATCCTTGGGAGTTTCACCATTTGGATATTCTGAAGGAGGGAATCGCCAGGATTTGATCCAGGTCCAAACGATGATTCTATTCGTGGCGCACAATGTAGGAGTTCGGTTGTGGAGGTGAGTTACCCCGGAGGTCCTTCAGGCTGATTGAGGCCATGCAGAGGGATGGTCAGGATCCCTACCGCCTTTCCCTAACCCGAAAGTCTGGAGTGTGTGCATGAAATCTCCTGTGTGGCTAACCAAAGGAGATGTGTGTGTGATCATATGAACGTCATCGGTAAGGGAAAACCTCGTGTGAATAGATCAAATCCTCTGGTCTGTGTGCGGTGACTTGGGACTGTGCAAGAGTTATTCTTGGTACGGAAGAGCCAGGTGCAGGCATGGTACCCTGAGTTATTCCTTGGTTTTGCATTTCGGTGATGAAAATCTTGAATGAGGGAATGATTTAAGAACCTATTTTTTCAATAAAATACTTTGGAATATTCTTGATGTTATTCCATAGCAGCTCCATCAGACATCATGCGATTCCGAGCACCGATGTGGCCAAAATTAAATTTTCAGTGCATTCACACTGGGCACACGAAATAAAGGGTATTACTTTTAAACGGTGCTTCATATCCGAAATATGAGTTTACAGATGGGTCTGAAATGGGGTGTTCACCCTAGTAAAGACATAAAACATGTCGGCGCGAGGCGTTTGGAACCCTCGCTCGCTATCGGAATGTGAAATGGATATATTAAATAATTAATTTACTTTTTTATTTGTTAAACTGAGGTGTCTCTCAAATGGTTGCTCAGATGAAAAAACTAAGGTCACTGTTGATTCCGGAGCATTCCGTTTACCCGATGAGGGGTACAATGTTCACGGGCACATACATTCTGTGAAAAATGCTTCCAAGGGAATTTTCGTAATTTAGCGGTTTCAGATGTTAAATTTTATAACATTAAAATGTAATATCTGATTAAAATTCCTAAACCACTGTTGTTCTTTGAAGGTGGTGTGTACCCTAGCGGAGGCTTAACCATGACCCCGTGAGGAGGTTCAGACGCAGGTCTTCTGGTGGGTATTAAAATAATTAAATTAAATGTTAATTTAATTTCTTTACTTAAACACCATAACCCCCCTTTCCTCCCCTCTGAATCCCCCTGGTGAAACCTTTCACTCTCAATCTCCTCCTCCTCATCCTCCCTCCCAATCAAGGTGGATTCAGCAACGGCGGGGTGCAGATCGACGACGAAGCACCGGGCTACACAAAAAATAGGTAAGATCATGCATTTACATTTTTAATTCCAGCACCAAATTTCATCTCAATTTTTGGCTTTGAATTTATATTTAATTTCCGAGCGATTACCATGCTTGAGTATTATGTTTTCTGATCATTACAATGCATGTTTCGGATTGAAAATCCATGTTTGGAGGCGATCACAGTCGTTCGCTGAAATCTGCGGGTATTGGTGTTTACCGGTGGTTATGGCCATTCCGGTGGGTGGTCCAGCCCTTCCAGGCGGTGGCACGGCACTGTAGATGGCAGCTCGGAGTGGGCCAGTGCTGACTTCAACAGAGTTGGTCTGGGGCAGCTCATGGTCGAGCAGAGCGGGCGAGGCGGCTTCGGCCGGGCGAGCAGGAGGCACCTATGGAGGTGTTGGGTGAGGCCGATTAGAGGCGGTGTGGGCCGTTGAGAGGTGTACCGGTGTGTGATAGGGGTTTCGGCCACCGTGGTCTAGGGGAAGCCTGTGGCATGGCCTCGGGCGTGCGGATGAAGCAGGACCTGTGGGTCCTACTAGTGTGCTGAGTAAGAGCGACCACTTGGACACTCTACTGGGAGACAAGGACATGCGTTCGACGTGTCCTGCTGGGCGATGCGCTGAGATAGGCCAGTTGGCCTGTCTAGTATTAAATAAAATAAAATTAATAAAAAAATATAAAAAATAAATTTATAATAATAATAATAATAATATTATTATTATTACTATGAAAATGATTTTTATATAATAAATCATTTGCAGGGAATCTCATTTGTTCATCGACTTCGGCGACGTGATCCTTGGATCGAGACGGAGCTTTTGAGATGGTTTCGGGAATTTTTAATTCCCAGGACGAGGGGCTCGGTAGCGCAACATTTCCGTTAAGTAGTTTGGTGCTTCTTCCCGAGAGTCTTGTTTCGGATGGCACGAGTGCATCTGAGGTCCATTTTGAGAATCGTCACCGGCGTTGAAACCCTACCGTCAAGGCCGAGTTTTC
This sequence comes from Viscum album, assembly GCA_963277665.1. Lineage (NCBI taxonomy): Eukaryota > Viridiplantae > Streptophyta > Magnoliopsida > Santalales > Viscaceae > Viscum > Viscum album. The sequence goes on from OY728161.1 coordinate 439,278,701, forward strand.
CAAGGGGTTTTTGGGCATTGAAAATGGTGTTGAGGTTTGGGCCCCACAACCTGTCATTCAATTTGCGTGCCACGCTTTACAACTTTTTCATCGGATGTCTATTTGGGGCATGCGAATAGTCGATCCAGTGTGTTTTTCCAAGGGCATTACAATGGTTTAATCTGCCTGCTTTAATTCAGCACACTGGTGCGGGTCTCACAAGGGCCGTTTTGATAGCTAGTAGTTATTTTCACCTTTATCACTATGTGTCCATTATGGACATGTTAATAGTAAATATTTTGTACTTTTCTGATAGGATCGCAATGGTGCGATCCGTAGGCAGCGCTTCGGGTCCGGGATGCGGGTCCCACGCCACACCGCTCATGTTCAGTATGTCGGAACACATCTTTTTCTCCAAATATCCATTCCACTCATATGAGAAGTCCTTTTGAGGTGTTTTCACGAGGGGATTGCAATGGTGTGATGCACCTGACTGTTTTCGGGGACAAGGTTCAAGATCAAGGGATGTCGTTCGGGCGTAAAGTGGTGTTGGATGACATTTGTGTCGAACGTCTTTTTGAGTTGAGTAAATAGACTATCTCAAATGTTTTTCCACGAGGATTACAATGGTATGATCTTTTTAGATGTACGGATAATTTCATATAGATCTCATTTAATGGGGAAGCATGAAAGGTGATCCTGTAGCGGTTCTTCCTACTGTGTTTGGAAGCGAACCATTGGCATGTGATCACGTGCACTCTCATGTGGGAGAAGTAAATGTTTTAAGAGATGTAGATGGTTGTGTCCGGGATGATGAAGTGGAATGTTAGAGCTGTTACGTTTCGGACCTTCGCGTTGAAGTTGGGTGTTGTGTGCATGATAACCTTTGGGCTTGAAACATGGTATACTCTGGGAGTATACTAGAACGCTTCAAGGTAAATGTGGTTGTTTGTACCTGAGAACTTTTGTGCGCTTGGTTGGAGATGACTTGGGGCCACACGTGGTGTGTGCCCATGTGTGTGTCGTGATTTGCTTTGCGTACCCTTGACCTCTCACGATGTAGAGGGTCACTCTATTCTTTTTTTTACCAGCCGGGTTGAGTTTCCACCTAGTCCTGTTCACGATTGTTTTGACCACTAGGGTTGTATTGTTTTCCCCTGATTCTACTCTCGATGGTTTGGCCTAAGGAGTTTCTTCATGTTCCTCGGTAGAGTTCATGTGGATTCGGTGTGACCAACACATTACGCGGGAACCGATCCTCTACCCAGGAGGTTGTTTACAGTAGGGCTGGCCAGGAGGAAGTTTCCCACAGGGCTGGCCAGGAGGTTGTTCCTAGCAGGGCTGACCAGTGAGGTACCATCCAATAAGGATGGCCAGTGGGTTTCCATCCAGCAGGGATGGCCAGTGGGTTACCATCCATTTGGGATGGCCAACGTTGTACCATCCAGCAGTGATGGCTAGAGCGGACCCAGGCCTACCTACAGCGGGGCTAGGAAGTGGTCCCTGATGCTGAGTTTACCTCCAGTTGTGCTGGGAAGTGGTCCCCGATGACGGCTCAGAACCTCCCTCCAGTGGAGTACCCTTTTATGGGACTTGGTATTGGGAGTCGTTGATGACTTTATCTAGGTCTCCCTCAAGTGGATTACTCTTTTACTAGACTGGGTAGTGTGACACCCGTCTACTTTTGTCGGCTCTCCCTCCTATGGGAACTTGTCGACTTCCAGGTATTACCCTCTAGCAGGGCTAGTAAGGGGGGTCTCATGTAGACTTTGAAGAGACCTCTCAACTAAGGGGTAGTGAGGAAGTGTTGATTGACATTCCCCAGAACTCTCAAGTACGAGGGTTGTGTTCCCCACTAAGCTGCGTCCTTGAGACGTGACCTAAAACCGTGTGGATGAGGCAATGCCCCCAAATCAGATAGTGTCAAGGTGTGGTGATTTGATCCCTTTACATGTAGTTCAGGGAAGATGTGCGAGATGCTATGCATCGATGGTGTTTACTTCTGGGAATGTTGGCTACTCAATTTCTTGGGCTGAGCAATGAGATGGAGATCCCCTTTCTATCTTGTTCAGGTTTCTTGACAGAGAATATTTATCTGTATACCTTACTCCAGTACCCACTCCTTGGGTTTTTGATACTCTCCTTCTATGAAAGGTGAATACGCGTGAGATATGCCACGTGCTTTCCGTGTATAGGTTCTTGTGGTGGGATGACTGTACTCTCCTGATATAGGTAGCAAAGACTCGACGATAAGATCATCTTCCCATAGTTTCTAGATCCTTGCATTTGGACGAGTCTACTTTCTTCCTCTTGTTGGGTTGTGTTGTACTCTTTACTTCACTCTCAGATGTATTCCTTTACTTTTCCCAATTCGATCTACTTCTCACCTATTCAGTACCTCCATTTTTTCTCAATCGATCATTCGGGAATCCTACTGAGTATTTTAATACTCACCCCTGAATGGGCATGGCCTGCACTTGGTGTGCCCTTGCAGACGACGGATAAGTTGGTCATGACATCAGAGGATATTAGAAGATTGGGATCTTGGACCTCGTTATGTCGTCGTAGTCGGGTTCCTGGTGTGGGGCTATCCCAGTTGTTTAATTTTGTTTACATGTTGCCGGGTTGTGGCACATTTCTGGTTGGGCGTGTGTTTTGCCCTTTTTCTTTTCAATTTACCTTCAACATTTACTTTGTACTGTTTAGAGGTCAATGAACTTTGTGGATTATTTATAGTAGTTTGTAGTTTACATTTTTCATTTTACTCTACACTTCTTCATTTAGTGGCCTACGTGTGTGTGTATAGGTACTCAGGAAAAGGTCTCCACGATTTTTTTATCCTTAGGCGCTTGTCGCTAGCCCCTGACCTATGGATGTAGGCTTGGGGTAGTTTCATCACGAGCCTGGGTAGGGTCGTCTCATGACAACATGAATACTCAAATTCATAATATCATAATGGAAAGATGCTTAACCTTCCTTTGATACCATTTTGTCACGAACCATCATGGGTACCCTAGTAAACCGATAATCGGGCCGACCCTGACTTAGATTGATGGTCGTTCCTGATCCCCACGGGTCAGCGACTAGCACCTGGCATCGTACAACATACAAGTGGGAACGATTTTGCCAAAAAATGTGGAAACAAAAAGGAAACAAAACAGTCTTAATAACAAAGAAACTCCACTGTGAGTGATGTACCGGAATACAAAGAGGCATAAAAGCCCAAATTACTACAACCCAAGTACTAAAAAAGGGAAAAACACTCCCAAGGCCCCTAAGGACACAACAATCCAAGACCAAATATCAAAAGATAGATCCACCTCCAAGAGATCTATTCCCATTGCTCGAACATGGAAGGAAGTATACAACCAACCGAAGGAAAACGTAGGGTGTGAGCCTAAGACCAGTAGGATACCACCAAAAATTATATAACAGATTCCATATATAGATTATCCAATGAAGAGCCTCAATTTTCAAATAAATAGGATTGGAAATTCAAAAGCATATTTCAACAAATCATGTTATACATTTTCAAATGATTAGAATAAATATTTTAAAACAAAGGCTTTACAAATGATGGAATATTTCTAAAACAATGGATTAAATAAATCCTTTATAAAAAACTGGTTATATAAATTTAGTGGTCATGTAAATGAGTTCAAAAACATTTGCAAACATTTATATCTCAAATATAAATAAACAACCCAGCAACATTGTCCTCTGCCAAAAGGTACGATAGTATTAACCAGCTATTTGATTCTTCACTCTCTATGTGAACATAGAAAAATGTGTATACACACATCCCTATGACCTTGGACAAAGGAGATTCATCACAAACCCATCAAAGATGTGACCCGCCGCATGTATGTTTTATAATGTTGTCGTAGCGTATAGTGTATCCAGATAACTCAACAACTACCTAAAGCTTGCATGTGCTCTTACATGATGGGTGAACTATTTTAAGAATGCTTAATATACGATCAATCCCATTCTTCCATTTCAAAAGATCCAATATCATTCCAATTAAAACCAAAACTGGTTTTTTTAGAAAAATGCCTTTTTTCACATGATAAAACCAATGGGTTACTATCAATTCATTTTAATCCATTTTCACTAGTTTGAAATCCATTCAAAAACAATTACATCATTACACAATTTTTTTTCTAGAATTAAATTCAACAATTTAATTGATATCATTTCCATCAAATCCAGAAGTTAAATTAAACAATTTAAATCAGCCAATTTCCATAAAAAGACCCAATTCAATAGAATTGGGGTTTTCCAATTTTATATTCCAAAACCATTTCAAATACATCAATTCACTGGAGTCGACTTTTTATCAATTTAATTGACAAAATATTTGAGAAATTGAATTTAAATCAACATTTGAAATAAATCAAGCAATACAATGATAATAAATTTGGTAAGTCGGGATGAAACCACCTACATCAATGGTTTTTAAAAAAACCGCAATGGTCAAAGAACACTCAAGAAAACCGGTTTGCTTCTTCATGAACATGCCTTTGATATATTCTCCTAGCAAGATCAAAACCAAATCTCATCATACTTGGCATCCAAAAACATTGATCTACCCATAAAAGGTTTAGATCTATGAAACCAAGAAAATATGAGATGTTGATATATGTAGATCTATGAAACCGATCAAGGACGATGATGAAAAATCACATACCTCAAGAATCTGGCTTCAATTTATAAATCGTGGCCGCACAGTTTTCCCGCACGGTTAGACAAACCGTGCGCTAACCGTGCATTAACTAATGTATTGGAAGACACTCCATGAACAGTTTGGCCGCATTTTTAGGCAAATCGTGCACCACCCATGCGAAAGCTACTACCTCTTAGACCAACTACACACAGTTTGGCCATATAGTTTATACAACACGTGCGCCATTCGTGTGACTTACCCTTTTCCTCAAAACATCATTTAAAGCTATCCCAAAATTCAAATTTGTCACCACTCCAAAACAGAGGTAAATTGAAACATCAAAAGTACTTGAAAACATAACATTATGTTACAAAGATTCTATCAACTATGGGTAGTAGTGACTTCCCCGTAGGTGATTTAATCACAACATAGTTAATGGGGATTGATTGTGAATTGAGTCCTCTAATTCTCATACATTAGGAAATTATCATACTTCACACCACACACATAGAAAAAAATGAAAATAATCTCATATCCAAGACAAAAAGTATAAACCATGGAATCAAAAATAAGAACCAAACAATGAAAAACACAATACATCTTTAGGTACTTGGAAAAAATCTGTGTGGGTTACTCCCAATTACTCTCCTCTTGACCACCATACCCCAACAATTCATGAAACAATGGCTTGGTTGGTCCATGCCACACCTTCTCTATATGTTCCTGGATCTATACTAGACTCTCCACAAACATCATGTCTTCCTATATTTCAAACTCTACACAGTAGATGACATGGAAGTCATTTTGAAGATACCTTTTTAAGCTGATACATGTGGAAGAAATCGTGAATCTCTCGATCAATGATGGAAACAACAATAAATATTCAACCACACGAACTCACCCCAACACCACAAAGGTTACTACAAATCTGGGAGAAAACATTCTCCCTCTACCAAACCTCTACAATCCACATCGAGGGGAACTTTTGTGAACACGTAGTCCCCAGCCTCAATCACTAAGGGACGTCTTATGTGGTTAGAATAAGACCTTTTCCCATCCTGTTATACATTCAACCTTCCATGAAGGTGCTGAAACTTTCTATCATGCTCTGCACCACATTCAAACCAAGAACAATGATCTCACCAACCTCGGTCCGACTTGATGGAGAATGAAACTATCTTCAATAAAAACCCACAAATGGGTCCACGATAATGGTAAATTGACTAAAATTATTTTAGGAATATCAACCAAGGGAATTTTTCATACTAAAGATCCACCAAAGTCCATGATGCACTCTTGCAAAATTTCTTCCAAATATTAGGATAGTCTATTCCACTGACTAAACTGTCTAAGGGTGGAATGTAGTATTGAGGCGTAACATAATGAAAAAATCATGTTATAATACCATCCAAACTAATGAGGAAAATCATTCATATATATCAATGATAATAGAACTCACAACTCCATGCAGCTAGACCACATCATCCCTAGACCACAAACCCAATGAATCAATTGTTCCTGACTACTTGATCTCTATGAAGTGGGATGATTTCAACAACCAATCCACTACCACACATATAACATCTAGAAATACATGATATTGGGGTATAATTATGATGAGATATATTGATTTTTAATACCATATCAAATTAATAACATCCAATGGATACAAAAAATCACTAGGAACATTTTTTAATCCTACACCTACTGAAAAGAACATAAATTTTCCACAAAATCCACAACTGTCCATTTCATCCCAGGCCTCCAAAACTACATACTCAAGTGAATTTTAACCTTGTAATATCCAACAAGTACTACCAAAGGTGACTTTTTAAACTCTTAAAAGACTCCATCAAACGTGAGATCCCATAAAAAAGTCCTTCCATGAAACAGCATTTGGGTCTGACCATATTCCGACCATCCCTCCAGGCCATCCCCAATGTCAACATGACCAAACATCCCTTCTAACATTGAGTCTCCCCTCTGAGCCTCCTCCACCTTCTGCATCAGATAAGTATTCTCCATCATTAGTAATAAAAATTATTTAAAAGCATCAACTCTTTATTAAATGTTCAAGTCTACCAACTCTTCCGTTGATCTCCAAGAATTCATAGATTCCTAAACAACCTCCTTGTGTGACATTCTGTACAATGAATGGGACATGAAATATACCTTTCATAAGGTGTAGGAGATCTCAAAATTATTTTCCTGTTGAAACTCCATCGACCTATGAATTCATAAATTCAAGTCACACTGGGAAACGACAAACCTCGAAATTTTTTGATTCGTGATGACCCAAATGTACTACCCAATGAGGTAATGTGTCCATAGTAGCAGCACAAACACAACTGTTTCTAACTCCAGATCATAGGAATTCTATTATGATAATGAGGAAGTAATTTTCTATACCCATAAAATAACACTACATGATACTACATAAACATGCATCCCAACCCCATAAGTGATGCATCAGAAAACACCTCAGACATCCCCCCTTCCTTAGGAAACAAAATCAGTGGAGAAATTACTAATTTCACATTAATGTAACCGAATAGTGTCTGAAACTGTTCTATACACAGAAATTCCTAGTCTTTCCTAGTCAAATCAATCTACTTGGATGCAACTCGAGAGAAACCCAGAAAAAAAATGTCAAAAATAGCATGTGAGACCCTGTAATCTAGAAACATATTCTGCATTCTAGGATGGTTCCCATGAAACAACTACTTCAATCATAAACGGGACTACTTACGCACCATGATAAGACACCACATGGTCAATGAAATTAATCAATCATGTCCAAAACATACACATGGACAACAATCCATAGAGATGGTGGAGTCGATGAACCTGCCAGATGTTTTAGAGATGCTCAACATGATCCTCCTCTGACATTGAGTTTATTATGATATCATCGATGAATATGAAAAAATAAAGTCAAGGAAATCATAAAACATATATTGAATAATCCATATGAACATGGTTGGTATGTTAGTTACCCCATATGGTATGACTAAAAACTTGAAGTGCCCATAACTAAATCTGAATGATGAATTCGGGATATCATTGTCCTTCGCCATAATGTACTACCCAATGAGGTAATGACCCCCCAAACCCCAACCTAATGTTGGCCACGGGTTGGCGACTAGCAACAAGGGTGTACAAATATTACAATATGGGAGTAATTTCAATTTTTTATAAATAAGATCAGGAGATAAGATAAATTTTCTACAATGAAACACCAATACATTATATAAAATAAATCCAAAACTATCCCAGATGCATGAATAAAATATTACTGATAAAAAATAAAATAACTTCTCCAAAGAGAAAACCCAATAGTAAATATAAAGAAGAAACATAAAAACTGTAATGAACTGGCCTAGTAAGGTCCAGAACGGTCTAAAAAACCTCAGAGAAACCTGAAAATAGGTATATATAAATAATGTGAGTGCACAAGAATAATCAATAGGAAAACCAATGTCTCTTGTGAACATATAAATAAATCATACTAATGATCCTATGAGAAAAATAGAAGAATTTAAAACACCTATATAAGTACCTAACCATCATAACCACAAAAGGCACACTCACAATGTAATGCAATTCAATTAATAATGTTTAAAACAAATCGATGATAGGGCACCCCACACCAATTTCCCACTGGTAGCCACTCCCAACCAAAATTTTATGTTCTTCTGATCCAATCCCTTCTGTATAACACATCACATCTTTTCTGCACACACCCAGGACACACAAAAAATCCCACCCCTACATACCGGGTCCAATGAAAACATCCCTTCAGCACAAACCTGGGTATCATAACACATCACACCAATACAGACATGGGTATCACATAATATCACATCACATTTCTTCCTAAACTTATGTGGAATCACATTAAAAATCACCCCATATACCCTTGATAATAAACCCCTCACCTAAAAACACTAATGTAATCAAATATCAATCAAAGACACCTAGTGAAAATATCACCTCACCTAGAAACACTATTGTTATCAAAACATTCATCTAAATCACTAACAATCATTCATCCATCATTTCCTGTAACATAACTACCACTCCTAGAAGAGAGATCATAAAATGTTGGGTACCCATCCATATGTACTTTACACCAGATATTTGGAATGAAGCCCTCTCCTGTGATGATGTGGGTGTTTGTCCGATATTTCTCAAATAGGGTGGGGTGAATATAGTAATTACAATAAAAAATAAAAGGGTATATAAATACTACCAAACAATCAAGCCCAATATATGTGTTGAAAAAAAATATTTCCAACTCACCAAGTTACCTTTTTGGCTGCATCCTCAAAATTCAAACAGCACACCACAAGCCAAAAAACCCATTTCACATTTCTAATAGAATTATTTTTCTATTTACATTTCAATAACCAATCCAAAATAATCCATTAAAAAGATATTAAATATCTTTTTATTTATTCCATCGCTACGTAGGGAAACTATGTGGCATGAAACATATCACACAACATTGAAACAATAATTCTGGAGGTGAAGAGTCTTGGTTAATTAATGTGAATCACATTAAAAACAAATCAAACCACACCATCTATATACAAGTTGAATCACTATACATGTTATAAATAGAGAAAAACGCAAAATAATTACTAATATCTATCCTCAATAAATTCATCTCAAACCCCCATAATGTCCAAAAAGAATACCCCAACTCACAACATCATCCAGAAACACATTAAATCACAACCATCTTCACATCCATGTTGCATCACCATAACATGCCTAGATTTCAATATCAACAAAACCACACACCATTGCACAACCGTTCCAACTACCACCTCACCATACTAACTAATGATAAACAATCAGACTTAAGGGAACCCATTATGGAATTCCACATGTTAATTCATTGTCTTATATCATAACCAGTGTGATCCTAAACAATAAATTTATTAGTAAAAATTACACGGTGAACCAAATTTTGATATATTATCCTTAAACATCATCCAAGAAAAAAAGAAATCTAAAAAACATAAAATGTGAAAACATTTACACAAAATATCAATGATTTTTAGTGGGTAGTTATCCCATAAAAATTAATATATTATCAAAAAAAACCCATCCAAAGATGTGTCAGGTTATCAACCATCTTTATTTGGATTTTTAATCCAATTTGATCATCTTTATTAATATGGGTTGAAATATTATTATATGGAAAATATCTATATACACATCCCTCATGATTTCCAATTATTAAAGATGAAGGAAAACCTAATTGTAAGAGATGATGATCAACACAACATGGTTCCACCAAAAAAAGGCCATGTTACAGTATGTACACTCCATTGAAAAAAGAACCAATCACCATAGCATAGACACATGATTCCTATTGGAAGTGGAATTTTACTCGTTCAGAAGAATTTGAAATAATGAAGCAATGAAAAAGGTAAAAGTTATATCATATTTCTGAATATGGAAATAGATTTACGATATTATACATTATTGTTTCTCTTAAAAATAGATCTGGTAATGAGAATGTGTTTTGACCAATTAAAAGCATCCAGACTCATAATTTTATGATTTCATTTATTCCATTTCAATCGGTCACACAACCTTTCTGATAAGAAATTATATCTGTTTTAAATCATTGAATGATGTCACAATGTAAAAACATGATGAACTAGAGACACTGTCCAGAAGTCATCACGAGATGAGGAATTGTTGGATGAGGCAACACCAGACGAGGCACTGCCAGATGAAAAACATCCAACGAGTGAGCTCCACCGAACCACTGATGGGTTGAGCCACTACCTGGGTGAGAAATCACCAGCAAGACACAACCAAGGTGAGCTACCTCTTGGATGAGATGCCTCTAGTGATCAACTTCTAGAGTTAGATACCTCCATGGGGAGACACTGAAATCGAGCCACTGACGGGGTTAGCTACAAGTAGGGTGAGACACCGCTAGCGCGAGACACCATTGGTGCAAGACAATGCCAGCGTGAAACAACATTTTCGGGAGACACTATTGGGATGATATGCCTTTGGAAAACATGTAACGTTTTCTATGTATTAATATGAGTCACCCAAACATCCCAATACACCTAGAAAACCATTGTTCCCCAAAAGTAATGGACAAGAGATTTCTAGACCATTACATGGTGGTGGGTATTTCACACTATTTCATATTTATATTTATTATATTTATTTATTGAGAAATTATTTCATGGTTAGATGAACTATTACTCTCAATTGGATGGGAATAACATCTTGGACGCCACTAGATTACCCATAATAATTATTCCTGACATGGATCCAAAAATCCCCATGTGGTTATTTAAATTAAAATTAATTTTTTTGGATAGTATTACAGAATAAAAAATAGATAGATGATAAAATTTATATATCTACTGAATAATTCATATATGACATACATTACTAAAATATAAATTTATTTGGAGTATTATAACATAAACATGGAAAATTTTATTATATGATAATTTAGGCACATTTGTATTGACTTCATAATGAATAAAAGAGATATTTTGAATGTTCCAATGGATTCCCCCTAGGAGTTCCACAAAAGCTATGCCACATGTCCATTTTTTCACCAGGAAATGATTATGTAAAATCCCAACACATCCTTTTTATATATACTGTCAATAGTTATTAATTATCCAATGTCATATGTATCTATAGTATGCAGATATAAATTTAATTATATAGAATCAAAAATATATATAATTAGAAATATTTTTTGGATTTATTTTCCTTATTTAGTCATATCCCTATGACATTACATATTATTTCTAATTCCATTTCTACAAAATTACCCAGCCCTTCTCTACTACCAACACTAAAATACCATATCATTCATAATCATTAGTTCATGATTTATGATATATAAAGTAACATAATGAAAACCTAAGAGATTTTAAATCCCACTATCTATAGTTAATTAGAATAATTTAATAAAAACATAATTGGTATTAATCAATTATTTAAAAACTCCATAACATGCCCACATATTCAATAAATTATTCTAATTCTACATTGAATATCCTCAAAACATTCATAAGAAATTGTTGAGTTATATTTCTAAGAAACGAAATAATCCATTAATAAAAATATAAAAGTTATACATATTTGTTGAGATGAATATATATGTGATATAAAATGCTGAGAATCATAAAAATTATTTTTGAATCACTATAATTTTTCAATACATCAATGAAATCAATGAAATTAGAAACAACGTAAAAAATATAATCATAAGCATAAGTCAAGCATAAAAAATGAGATAACATAATATAACATAATTAAGATAAAATCATATGCAAGATATGGGGTTTATAATCATAAAAACATTAGCTAATTTATTAAGCGATATGTAGTTCCAAGACCAACTATCATATTCATATCATGTACATGAGTTACTATGACACATATATCATTCACCATAAGAACAATTTTTTTTACTATTAAATCCATTATTATGAAATATAACTTACATACATTTATGTACATAATAATTGAAATATATTTACTTCTATTTGATTTACTTATAGTTAAAATTGGATGGTTATTAACTATAAAAAAATTTGGAATGAAAAAATCACAGGATTATTTTAGTAGAAAAATGATTGTTCATTACGATTAATGAAGAGGTTATATGAGAGTGAAACGAGGTATATAATTAATTTTAAAACCTATAGAATATAAAATATACATGAAAAGAAATATTACAACATGAAAAATTTAATATAAAATTGAATAATAAAATAAATGTTCATAAATAAATATGAAGAAGTATTACACCATGTACCTTGAGAGGGCACTTATAAATGATTTAGATGAGCTTCATAATGGATTGTGAAAAATTGTTATTGAATAAGAGAAGTATAGGGACAGGTAATTCATGGTAAATGTTTTTCTATTAAATAGTTTCTGGTTTGTGGTGGGTATTTATTATAAAAGAGGGGGTAATTTTTTTATTAATCTCTAAATAGAGGTTTTGGATTATATATGGAAAAATAATCCAAATTAGAGACCATAAAATGGTTTACATGCAATCCATATAACTTTTATTTTTTGATTAAAATGTTTTTCTAGTATAATAATTGATAATATTAAAATAATACCACTCTGGATGTGGATATCAGTGGTCATCATAATGAAATGATTTTAAAACCATAAAATATAACATAGAGTTTGGAGGATTCATTAATGGATTTTAAAATTTGTAATATAACTTCTAATAGTACTTATATTAAAAAATTTATATATTGTAAATAATATCTTATATTTAATTTATTATATCACATGTGTAATCCTATTATGATCATATACTGATGGTATATTTTTATTGTGTTTATTTTTTACATAGAAATTAGTCATTATCATTAAATTGTGAAAATTTCAAAATTGGATAATTTTAATGAGAGATTTTCAAAAACAAAAATCATTATTTAATTTGTTTTATTAATCTGATAATATAAATAATTAAAACAATACATATTTATTAAATATTATTTTTTACGATAATTAAAAATTGATAAACCTAGTAATGATTTTAGTGTAAATCATTATATTATATTAACAATTTTATAAGATGAAATATTATTTGTTAATAATATTTTGATGAATAACATTTATTTTAAAATTATATCATTTTATATAAGAATGTTTCAATTAAAACCTTATATTTTTACAAATATATTTTTTTTCATTCATATCAAAATAATATTTTCATGTACTCATATATTAATATATATAAAAAAATATGATAGGGGAATATATAATAATTATATTATTTCATATATATCAAAACATTTATTCTATAATTTTCATCAAGCATAACAACTTATTATATAATTATATTCTGTATGGGTAAAGTATGTGATGATGTCACATTCATAGGGTGGTTATGTAATATTTGTTTATATTAATCTAGATAATCTCTAAATTATCAAATAATTTTTTTTCCAATTCATATAGTTTAATTTCAAATTGGGATTGTTTTGGGTAAATTAATTGATTCAATATCCCTAGGATTATTTGATAAATGGGAATCATAGGTTAATCTTCAATAAGTCATTTCCATTGATGGACCCTTCTATGTACATTATATTTTATTATAAAACTTAATATATACTAAAGATAATTTTCCCTATACAATATTTTTATTTTCAATCATTATGTTGTGTTATGTTGTTTTATATCCAACCTATTCCATCAGTTTCAAATAGATAGTATAGTGCATGAATTTCCAATTTGTACATTACATATTATGGAATTAAATTACATATAAGGAAATATAATTATTTAAATTTAACATCACTCTAGATTCACCCGATGTCTGTGAGTTTGATGATGAACTCAACATCGATTAAAAGAATTATTCTCAATACTAAAATCCAACAAGTGACCATGTCATTCATCATTCCCTTGTTATATATGGAATGCATTTGGGAAAACATGGTGGCATAATATATACCAATGAATTTTAGGTTATCATTTACACTTATGATGGTACGCTACACCCATAAAGGATAACCAATGTCTATTCTAAATCATAACTTAAATCCTATATTTTATTTGGGAAGACATTCATATTTAATATTTATGAATGAAATCTGTATTATATATCAGTATATATGGATGTTAAAATAAAAATAATTATAAAACACATCATAATATATCATCAATGGCTTTAATATATACATGTACGATTATTTATCCATATAGAAAATGATTCCCACATGAGATATTATTTATATGTATTCTAGTTCATTAGGATCCTGGAGGGGTGTACAACACCAAATTTCAATGCAAAAATTATACTGTCACTCTAGAGGCCAAATATTTACAGAGGAAAAAAACATAAAATAATTTACTCGATAATATTAATCCCTAATAAGTTTTCTAACTCATATGGGATTACTAGATGTTAAACTATAGATCAGTCTCATCAAAATAAATGTAATTATCTTGGTGATCCACTAATACTAAAACTTATATTCATATATAAATCCTAAAAAATTAAAAAGTTAAATTTATTGTTATAATTATGTGTAAGGATCATCATAATAGATATAAAAAATGAAATATGTTCATGACGTTTATAGAATCACACGGAGCATATGAGCTCTTCCAAATCATGAGATTATATGACCATGATAATTTGAAACTGGTCATTTGACCAAGGAAGGACAATAGTGAACATGTTACTATAAAGATCTCACAGAAAAAGCATAAAACATTATGTGACTATATGGACACAATGTAAATTATGTATTGTAATGTACTGACAATGGAAGTTATACATAGTTTTAAATAATTTAATTGAACATTTATGGACTTGGTTATATTTATTCAAAATAATGTGGTTGTTGAATGATTATTTGTAATTATATTTCAATATTGTTTTTCATAATGTGGTTATATGACACTATTTTTCAAAGTGGATAGGGAGAAAATTAAAAAATTGACTACATTGGAGACACTAATAGAAGTTTAAATTACCTTCCCCTAAACTACTATGTGTAAGTAATTATTTGGAATTCCAACTATCTCTTAAAAAAAATTATATTACCAAAATAAAAAATTGGGAAATCATAAAGAAGTATATATGGAATTTATATCCTTAGATCAGAGACTAAGTTCCTTTAATCGTAATTCTCTACTTGTGGGGACTAACGATGGTTGAGTCTATAACATTTATGATTTCACAATGGGTTTTAAAAATATCCAAAGAACAAGTATCATTTTTGAAATATGTAAAATAGAAGAAGAATGAAACCATATGTATCAATAACCATGGTTACACTACCTCGTAGCACTTTTTAAGAAATGTGATCAAGTAATCCCAATGAAATATGAAAATTCAATTATTATAGCGGCTATAAATGAAATTATATTTACAAAAATGATGTTTTATTATTCATATGTAGAATGGATTATGAGGTTCATGTTATAAGATCATTGTTCACAGAAATGGATATGGACATGTTGGTTTAATCTTAAGATTTCACATTGGCATGTTGACCTAAACATGTATAATTCCTTGGAAATAATTTCCATATAATGTATAATAAAATTAATATGTCAGACGGATAATAAAAAATACATATTTTTTATTGTTCTCGTAAAAAAATCACAATGGATATCATCTCTTCATTAAGTGAATTCCCATGGACATTTAAATCTTGAATATTATGTGGGTCTTACATCTGTCCTTATCCATTCAACTAAAAAACTAGGGTCATGGTTTATTCTTTTTGTGTGTTACCTAAAAAATTACATGAGTTCAAGGCATATAATAATGACTTATTCATCACAGGGTCATTATTTTTATGTGATGATGGTATGAATCCATTGACGGATTGTGTATTGGTAATGATAAGTACATTCTAATTTTTTTTGAAATATGTGTACATTAATACTGATGACATAAAAAAAATATACATGACATATTCACCCTGAAAATAGATATATATATATATATATATAATGGGTGGAAGATAACCATAAACCCTAGAACCCATTGAAATTAATAGGCTTTAATTCATTATGGATCACACTTTCTAGTTTGGATGGATCATACGATCAAACAACACATTCACTAAAAAATTTTGGGTGAGTAAATAATGTAAAATATATGGATAATGACTTTCATGATGGATAGTCAGGTGATATACCACATTCATATGAAAAAATGATGTATTTTGGTAATGTTATTTGAATACCCTCATATGTGTTAGCCAATAGGATACATTTTTCCACCTTCTTTAGTATAAATGTTTTTAATAATCACAAATCATGTCAAATCCTATTAATCAATTTAAATAAAATTAGTCATGCTTAATCAGTTAAATAATTTTTATTTACGTCTCAATATTTGTAATTACTATTATTTATGATCACATATAAGTTCAACACAATTTGATAATATTTATGTTTTACGATATTCAAAGAAGAAATGTCTTCTATGTTTAAATGTCTGACAACGACCGATGATATGATACAAAAACGATTCAAATGGGTCACCGACAGTGCTATTGACAGATCAAAAGTGAAACTATGTCACTAATATTTTAAAAAGGTCATTGATGCATGGTGTTATTAACTCATGGTTCTATCGAAACATGGTGTTACGGAAAAATGGTTCTACTAAAACATAGTGCTACCTATGAATGATGATACCGATGAATGGACATACCAGTTCATATATATGCAAACAGAATGATACACCAATATAATGATTCCCCGATATATATAGAAGGAAAAACCAACTGAATATGTCACCAACAGAAGAAGATACTGACATTGGACTCGCCAATAGACTATTAAAATTTCTATTTTAATAATATTTCTAATAGTCATATATTGAGCATTTACATGTGACTAATTTATTTAATGTTTTTTGCAGACATATTAAATGAGGAAGATAGAAATAAGAGGTATAATACCTATGTCAAACATTCACATTGTCAGGGTGCAAGAGTATAAATGAAAAGGACTCAAGATAAAATAGACACACTTAATAATCACATGAAAGAGATACATAAGAAGATACGAGTAGAAACATCAACAAACCCACATGAGTAACATACATAAAGGAATAGCTTAAGAGAAACTCATCATTTGTGCTTTTTGTTAACCAAATAACTGTTGTTCATGAATGTTCCAACATCTATACAATATCCAACTAAACCATAGGAGAAGAAAATGTCATCCTCTGGGAAGACATAAAAAAATATCACATGAAACTCTCATTTCAATGTCTACTTCAATATGTGGACACCAACATCAACTATGATACATCAAATAGTCCATAGCTAAACTACATAACATAGAGAGCCATATAAACCCTATCTAATATCAATTTCTCTGTTTGGTGAATTTTATTATATTTTCAAGTAGTGTAGGCATTTATATGTACAACACACAAATTCGCCTTCACTGAACTAATGGATAATAGATATCCTCACAAAAATATCGTTTCAAACTTGTTTCCCACACACTGAACTATACAAGAGGGTCTATGTGGATTAGTTTTAATGTTCTTCCATCATAGAATTGTGGCAGAGGTCATGTGTCATCGACGGTCTATGTACAATTTTGTAATCCCAAATCATTGGTTTGGATCATAAACCATTATATATGTATATTTCTTGGTTGTAGGTGATCACCAAGTGGATAGGACTAAGTCTCAACTTGATATTGATCCTCTTGTTTTATATCTGTTGTTATTTTACATTCTATTTTCCTTATTTTTACCAGTCTTTCAAAAATCATAATTTAATTTTGACTGTTAGTATTTGTTAGTATTTATAACTATGTTGGGTAATTATATTAGTTTCAAAAGTCATTTCAATATCACATATAGTTACAAATGGTAAATAATCAATCAAAGAAGATATTTGTTGAACAATTAGACTATTATAAATTCACTACTATGATTAATTGTTCTGTTATATTTAAATTGGGTGAATCTGTTAAATAAAATTTTTAATGGATATTTTCATATGAACTCAATTAACAAAACTCTTATGTTTTCTACTCTGACAATCATTTTGTATCCATGGATTTTTTTTTTAATTTTTCTTTAAAAAGTTTTGATTATTTTTCAAATATTTTGAACAATCATTTAGTTGTATTTTAATGACCTTTAAATTTCTATTAGTTCTAATTTTTTTTAAATTTAAAAATATTTCCTTTATTAAGGAAAATAAATTAGAAGGCTCATCTATAAATGGACCACAATAATTTAAGGGAAAAACTATTCCCAGTGGATGGTTATGTTTAAAATTCCTTTAGAAAGTATGTTCATTTATATTTGGATAGTTATATAAGGTCTATATGAAATACCGATAGATTCATGTGACCTCAACCATTTTCTAGTGATGGACCTAATAAGAACATTGATGATGTATGAGGAAGAAAAAATGTAAAGAAATAAGAGGATGTTGATCCCAAAAGAAAATCAATTGCTTTCAAATCTATGGTATTTATAAAGAAGGACACATATCAATATGATACTAAATGACTTGGTGATGAAAAATCATCAACAAAGAATGACGAAGACATTTCTAAAATAAATAGAAGAAATATTTATTTTTATTGGATGAAGAAAATAAATATAAATCCCAAAAAAATGTAAATATGATCAATAGGTCCAATATAAAAAGGATTAGTTAGAAGTGACACTAAAATGAGACTTTCCATTATGAGTTCAAAATAATGGGACATATAATGGGTGATTATCTCCTGATAATAAATAAGAATAAGTATGATGAAAATGTTAGAAATTATAAAAAGGCCATGAAAGATAATTGGAGATCTTTTTAGGGTAGAACTAGTGACTCGGAATCATATCATGATGAAAAGGATAACAAGGAAAATATGTGTTTTCTGACACAAAAACATATATGGTAACACTAATCTCTCCTAAACATAATTCTCATTATTCTAGAGATGAATGTGATTATGAAAACATGAAGAAATAATGAAATTATTGAATATTGAAATATGATAGAAGACACTTTTAACAAACTAATCAATAAATAAAAATCTTTAAAGAAGAATTATTCTTTGACTACCATTGATAAATCTAAAATTTCTATAGAAGAAGAGAAAAATTCTCAATTTATTAATGAAATAAATGAGATTAAATATTCAAATGAGAAATTGTAAAAGGCCATAGAATTTTATATCATTGAAAAATAAATCGTAGTTCAAATTTTTCATAAACAAGTAGAACCAAAATATACTAGAAGAATTGGATATCAATCAGCAAAGAGAAATATAACTGAAACTCAATTTCAGACAACATTTGAAAAATCCAGTTTAATGCCTAGTTCTAGAAAATTTTCATTATGATCCATCCATGAAGCTTATTCTACAATTTCATTTTTTTCTATCCAAAATAATTTATTATTTTAGAATAATTTACATGATTCTTATAGGAAACCCATGAAGAAAGTGTGGGTTCTCAAATCATTTATTAGTAATGTTATAGGAGCAAAAAAATATGAATACCAAAATATTTTATTGTCTAATGTATCTTTAGTGAAACTGTATGAATAGATGCTATAAAATCATATGCTATTTTGATAATGGATCTTCAAGACACATGACAAGATATTACTAATGTTTCACGAACATGATGAATTTTTATTGTGGGCATGGAACTTTTAGTGACAATGCAGAACAAAAAAATCATTGTCCTTGGCCAAATTGGTAACTTTAACTATGTATTAATTTCCAATGTACATTTTTTTATGGATTGAAATAAAACATAATTAGTGTATCATAGATATTTGATGATGGATTTATTACTAAATATATAAATATTTCACACAATGCTTTTAATTCTAAAAGTGAGTATGTATTTTCTTCTTTTAGGAATATTTTTTTATGTTGTTAACATGGATTAATTGATTTCTAAAAATGTTTCATTCTTGAATGATTTTAATAAAGAGTCATGGAAATAGAATATGAGATTAGGTCACTGAAATATACAATCACTTAGAAATATTACTATAAAGAAAATAGATAAGTATATACTTTAACAGACATTTCCAAATGAAAATGTATGTAATTATTGTCAAAAGGGAAAACATAATAAAATCACATTCAAAACTAATATATAAGTTTCAAATTCATAACATATTGAGTTGGATCACATGGACATAGAAAATCTATAGTTCCATGTAAAAGTGGGATGAACAATGTTTATGTTCTTATAGATGACTACTCTAGATATAATGGGAATTTCTTCATAGCTCACAAATGGGATGATTTCTCTCATTACCCCAAGTATGATAGGTCTGCATAAAATCTTTTTTGTTTTATAATTAAACCCCTAAGGGGTGTCTATGGTCGTGAGTTTGAGCACCATTATTTTGAATCTTTTTTCTCAAAAATGGCTATAGTTATAACTTACATGTTCATAGGAGACCCCAAAAAAATGGATCAGTAGAATGAATAAATAGAAACCTGTATGTATTTACTAGAACCATGCATAGTGAGTAGGACTTTTCTATATACTTTTGGTCAGAATATATTAATACATAATCTGATATAATCAATATAGTCATGATTATAACTATCCTTAAGAGAACTTCATTTCTGTTATGAAACAATTGTAACCCCATGTTTAACTACTTCATTGTTTTTGGTTGAAAATTAAATATTCTTATCAATAAGGATAATCTAAAAAACATTTACTCCATGATTTTTGATGTAATATTCTTTGGTTATTCTATTTATAGTAAAGTCTATATAGTCTTAAATAAAAGAACCAAATGTGTGTAAGAAATTTACACGTCACATTTTATGAGAGAGAAACACATTATTAAAGGACCTATTTATAAGATCATGAAAACGATATTTCGATTCGGGATATTGATACTAAATCTTATGACCATCCTATTATCGAATATATTAAAACATCATGTTTTGGAAATTCTTTAGACTCTACTCATTATGAAACTGAACTTGTAGTAGAATATGAAGTGACCAACACTTCTATTTCTAAACCTGTTTGAAATCTTGAGAACTATCATTTAGATTCTAGAGTGGGTGTTTTGATTAATGGTTATTAGATAAGTGTTAAATTAGTCTAAAAAACATTTGGGAAACATGTAGTTAAGACCAAATACACCATCTGTATAGGAAGTAAATGGTTTTTTAGGAATAAATTATATGAATCTGGAAATATAGTTAGAAACAAAGATAGATTTTTTTTTCAACTAGTTATATTCATGAAGATGTGATTGAATATGAGGAAATGTTTTACCTCGTAGCTAGACATGATGATAATAGAAACTATCTTTCCTATACATCACATCTGGATTCCCGACATTATCAAAAGGATGTAAATTTTTCATTGAAAAGTGGTTATATAAATTAGGTTGTTTTTTTGAACAACACCCAAGTATAAGAAATCCCCACTCAAGAAATCATGTTTTTAAATTTACTAGAAACATTTATACTTTAATGCAAGATACATGAGCTTGGTATGTGAGGCTAAACACTTTTAATGTTTATAATAGTTTTACAAAAGGTAATTCTGATCGTACCCTTTTGATAAAAGGAAATTAACACGATGTTTTAGTAGTAAAAATTTATTTATATTTTATTTTTTTGGTCATGAATAAAATATTTATGTGTTGATTTTTAAATTTTGATGCAATGTGAATTTGAAATTAGTTTAATGGGGGAAATCAAATTCATTCTTAGATTTCAAATATTTCAAAACTAAAGAAGGTATTGTTTAAATTAAATATATATACGGAGTATCTTTTTAAAATATATGGATTTTAATATACTAAATGTAGTTACACATCATTTTGTAACACTTGAATGTTGTACCTTGATGTAGATGGTAAATAGATTGATCAATCCACTGATAGTTTAATTATTGGGAGTTTTCGCTATATAAAGAATATTAATATAGATGTTATGTTTAGGATGTGAATGTGTGAACATTTCAAGAAACAAAAAATAATATCATTTAAATGTTATCAAAAATAATTTTGAATACCTTTATTATACAAATAATTTGGGACTGTTCTATCCTAGAAAAAAACCTTCAAATTTGGTGATATATATAGATACTGGCTTTGATGGATGCATGTTATACAGAAATAGAACCTCTATAAGTTGTCACTTTTTATGTATTCCCCTTGTTTCCTAGTGTAGAAAAAAATTACCAACCACCAAAACTGAATACATAGCTTCTGGTAGTTTTTGTGAACACATATTTTGTATTAAACATGCATTATTATACTAGGGATATCAATTCATACATATCCAAATATATTGTGACAACACATATTCTATTAATATTTATAGTAATATTATTTCACAGTCTACGTCAAAACACATTTATGTAAGACATCATATTTCGAGAGACCATTATAAAAAGGGTGATATAACATTAGAAATAATTGGAACTAAACATCAGTTTATTTACATTTTCACTATTTCATTGTACTCTGAAATAAGAAACTACATAAAAAATGAGTAAGGAATGATTACTATATTTTACCTTTTATTGTTATTCCATTGATAATATTAAGTGGAATTTTTATAACAACACTAACTAAATAAATATAACTATGTCATGCCAACACCGTTTTCATGCCGACACCGACACTATGTCATGATTGCAAAACTCTCATGCTGACACCTATATTATGTCACGCTTATATAGTTGTTAAGATGACACTAACAGTATGCCACGATGACACAATTTTCATGATTAAACGAAAACTATGTCATGCTGACATAATATTCATACCAACAATAATGATTTGTCATGCCGACACTGAGACCACGTCAAGATAACATGTTAGTGTTTTAGAAAAATCTTTCATGTCGAGATCGATGAATATTTGTATTTATATGTTTTATGTGTTTACCAAAATGAAAAAATATCATCAATTTTTTGTACCAGGTTCATGGTCTCATTATTTTATGATTTCAAAAGCCCTAAATGTTATAAATTTGAGTCGATCTACTCTACTCCTTTACTGTTACACTTTGTCAGATGTTACACTATCTACCTCCCATCCATTAACATACTGAACATAAAAATAAATTGTTTAAATGTCATGTTTAAAGTGATAACTTCTAGGTGGTTTAAGAAACGAATCTCATGAATCAATGAAATAGAAAGGGGAATCATGCCAATCTTATGGAATAGTGAATCCTATTCTAGTGAACCGTGTCGGGACTCCAGAAAAGGAGGTTCTTATTGAATTGTTATTGGAAGCAATGTCTTTGATGCTCAGTGTGTTAAATGATAAAGTATGGATTGAGTGGTTCTCATATAATGAAAAACCCTTCTACAGGGAGATAATTCACATATTTTACATGAATCATGATTTTGTTCTAGTTGTTAGTGATGTTTTCTAGATTAAGTCCATAACAAATGAAAAAAACAATCAGTTCATAAAATCAACAGTTGGATAAATGTCTTAAGGGACCCCATTAGGGTGTGTTTGCTGATTACCAGGGTAGTTCTCTACATGATAGTGACTTTTTCTATGTTGAGATAGATATTATGGAGATTATTTACATTGAAAAGAATAAGTGTCCCATTGAAACAGAGTTAGATGGTGAGTGTTGTGTTATTTAGAGTTTATAAAACATCATATCTGTCCCAGGAATGGATAACATTCATCTCTAATATATAAATATGTTTATTTGTACTATCTAATGATAAAATGGTTTTAGATAAAACTATTAGATAAATTTTTTTGAAAATAAATGAAAAGATCAATCCTTCATGGAAAACATATTTCATGTTTTATCCATGTTAAATCTCATCGATGTGGAATTAGAATAGTTGTATCGGTGATGGAGATGAAGTTGTATCAGAGTGTAGAGGGATCTACCAAAGAATATATATTCTTAAAAGGACGAGGATCAATTGGAACCTATGTAAGAATGAATGTCTTGGTGATAAAGATATAAAATATTATAAGTTAATCCTTGTGGAAAATCAAACTAGGCCATGGAATATAGTTGATCCAGGTCAGGGACAAGATGATGAATTTGTTTACAATTCAGATTAGTAAGAAGATCCTACTACATTAGTCATATATCAAGGGTCACCTTTCTATGATAAGAGTGATCCATAAACTACTGAATCTTATGAACTATTTTATTTTGGACCTCCAATTCCACCACATTCTTTACCTTAAAATGAGCCCACTATTGTCACCAATGTCAATAAAGAGACAAAAGTCACATGTAGGGTAGAGAATGATAGTATGAAATTTTTCTCTGAAGATGAATCAAATGTATAACAAGATATAGGATGTGAAGAAAATAAATTTTTAGTGGAAGCTGTAGTGGTTGTGAAGAGGATGAAGGTGAAGAAAAAACTGAAAGAAATGTAAGTGAAGAGCAAGACTCTGGACATGATGATGATGAAGGCAGTTATGAAGGCATCGAGAGAGATGGTGGCCATCATGAGGATTATCAAGGTGGTGATCTAGATATTGATGGTTCCTTGGTTACAAATGTTGTTTTAGAACCTTATATTTAGGATTATAATGAAATAACTAATGCTGATGTTCATGATGAAGTGGAATCTCATGCAACCCCTACACCATAGTTTGTGTATGAATGAATGAGGCATCATGCGGAAGAAAAACAATTGAAGAGAAATTGATTGAGTGGGAGATTCATGATATAAGAGATCATGTTTATGTGGAACCTCATGAAATGAGTGATCAAGATGAGGAGGGGCATCATGATGGAAGAGTGATAGTTGACACTCTCACCCCTATGGATGATGATGTTTTGTATGAATGGGCAAGGAATCCTGAATTTGTAGCACATTGGTTATACTATGAATACTTATATTGTAACACACAAATATTTTGAAAAAAATATAGAATTCTATTTTATAATCTAGCCATTAAACATAACTTTTCCTCTTCTATGTTTACAATTTCAAAAAATGTTCATCTAGAGTTGTGTTCAGTAAGTCCTTTGAGGTCTGATAGAACAAAAAATATTTTTGGTTAATAGTAACATATCCTTATGAATTGTAATATAAACCTGATGAATAGTATATAATGATATTATTTTGTTTTCTTAAGGTAATTATACAATGGGATCTTAATTATTTTTTCAATGTCACATAAAACTAATTATACCTTTAAGGTTGTTATTTTTTGAATAAACAATGACTTTATTTAAAAATGAAATTATTAATTTTTAGAAAATTATTTTTGAAAAATGGAGTTAATGTTTAAATTCTACATGTTGAAAAATGGTAGGGGTTTGTTTTTTGTATTTTTCTAAATG
This sequence comes from Viscum album, assembly GCA_963277665.1. Lineage (NCBI taxonomy): Eukaryota > Viridiplantae > Streptophyta > Magnoliopsida > Santalales > Viscaceae > Viscum > Viscum album. The sequence continues at coordinate 439,304,172 of OY728161.1, forward strand.
TCTTGAATTTCTGATGAATATTGAAATATGATAAAATATCGTATATACAAATTTTCAGTTAAATAAACTATATATGACATCATAAGTGATGTAATGACATATGGATCGAACTCACATGAAAATATTACTATTATGGGTCACATGAAACGACATTATTCGTTGTCTTGAGGGATATAATAAAATAAAAAATTAAATATTGAAAATTTACTCTTCTCTGCCACTATAATAACCCCTCACCACATCATCTTCGATTAAATAATTTCTGCCTTGAATCTCATAAATGTTATGCCCAATTACCCTTCCATAGTAACTCCCCACGACCAAAAAGCACTTATTCTTTCCAAAAGAACAAAATCCATTCCCTTAAGAAGGTTTTCGAAAAAGTTATTTCAAGAGGTAAAGCACCTTTCTTTTTCTTTTAGTTTCATTAAAATTTATCTTATTTATGTTATCCTCTCCTCACCACTTCTATCCAAATGATCCTGATAAGTCTAGTATCATCTTTATACTAGATTTATATCATTTTAATGGAAGAGCCACCTTCAATATTCTTTCTCCCTCCGTTTTATTTTTATAAATGAAATCAACGTCCATGATGTTCCGATTTATAGTCTTCGTGGACGACAAAGTTTCATTCTCCAATTTCCCCTTAATTACTGGTCATGAAACCATTTCTATAGTTTATCCAGATAAAAATATATTTATTATAACCTAATTAATATTCAGGAACCAGAATATGTACATATAATTATGTTATATAATAAAACAAGTTCATAATAATCCAAATACCGCAGAATAATTGAAGTTCTTGGCATCTAATGAATCATCATCATTCCATGTAACCAAGTGATAAAAATTACCATTATAAATTATTTATGTTCATAAATAATATATTTAATTTCAATTCAGGAGATTTTCATCCATACCAATTCATTACATAAGAACAAGTTAACAGAATATGAAAAATAAATTAAACTTACACCCTAGAACAACGATATTCAGTATAAAAACATAGAAATGAGGTTCTAAATGAACTAAAAAGAATTTTGATAAACTAAATACATGTCTAATAGGTTCTGAAATATGTTATTAATAAATATAAATTCATTTTCCAGGAGATTTAGTTCTAGAGAAGAACTCATTTGGAGTTAAGTTAAGGGTTTTCCCACCCGAACATCCATCTTCAATACGGTTACATACATTATCTAATTACCTCAATAAATTTATTATGTATTGTTTTTTACTCCTCATATATTCAGTATTATTATTATATATATTTTTACAAAAGAAAAACCTTATTTATTTTATGGATAGTTACAAGTTTTAAAGGATAATTCAATTTTTTTTCCAAAATATAAGCCCGATTCTAGGGAATTTCTCAAATTCATTAATATTTTCAAGGGAAATCTATAATATTATATTGGAAAACGTTATCTTTATAAAAGTACTCATTTTATTATGTAAATAATATCTTAGTTCAATTCTCGTTTTATACAAATATTTTTCCAAAAGAAATCTTATTTTCAAAATAAAAGAGTATTTATCTCAAGAATTGGTTAATGATTTTATAAGTGTGTTTTCATCTAATTCAACAGTCTTTGTGGTTCCATTGTATTAATGGGTTTAATCATTTATGAATTAATCTACCATATTTTATTTAATGGTTTATGACTAAGTCAATTGTGTATGGTCTATCCTAAAACCATTCACCATATTACTCAGAATGATAAGTGTTTTATGTTTAATGATTGGGGAAAGTTAGTTACATTTCATATGATAGATTAAATATGAAGGTATATGTTGTTTATATTGATCCCTTCTCATTTATGGAATGTATTGGGCTTATTATTTGATGGGTGGGGCCAGCTATAGCCCCTCGATGTATCGGTAGGACTCGTGAGACAAATAGATGTGGAATTGGCCGAGGCTTTTCCAATTGTGATTTATGGATTTTGGCCGAGGTCTTATTCATTAGACGTCTTGGACGAGGAATTGGATAAATGTTTCAGAATGTCCAGAATATGCACATCCCTCATTATGAATCTATTAATTGAAAGTTCATCTGGTTATTTGACTAGTATAATACTCATTATTATGTTTAATTATAACATTATTTACTCATCTCTTATTCATGCCATAATGTGTTCAAAAATATTTTTAAAGGAATGTGTTTGAAATTATTCACACTATATTATTTTTTTCTATCTACCACTATATTTCATACTCTTACTGAGTGTTTGAGCTCATCCCTTTCTTATGTATCATTTTTTCCATGATATGATGAAGTAAATTATGAATGACTTGAAAGCATAATCTAGGAGGCATGTATGTTCATAATGGAATAAATTAGTGTGGTATTTGTTTCTTGATCTAATGTTGAAATCATTTATGTATATTTATTGTAGTAATACTAACCTACTTGGTCCTTCGGGATTCTTATTCATTGTTTTTATACCAATGTAATAAAAAAAGGCAATGGCTCTGGGTAACTGGGGTCGAGTCCTTACAGTTGGTATCATAGGAAGTTTATTACAAAACATTGAAACTGGATTTATGAAACATAGATTTGGGATGAATCCCTACGTGAGTCTTTGAGGATAAACATACAAGAACGTCCTTGTATTTTGATAAGGAATATATTATGTGGATCATTCAAGAAATACATCTCTGTTTGGATATGAGTAGGTAGAGGTGGCTATGACATAGATATATCTAGGAGTGAAAGATCTGATAAGGTGTTTCGGGATTGAATAGGGGTATCCTAATATACGACAATAGTAATTGCTGACTCTTGGTTATGACACTCCCAGAGGATATGTTCATGATAATTTACATTTTCTTTATAAACCATTTTGATGAATTTAAAAGTAAATTTTTCCTCAATGATACCATGTTTATGATTAAGAGATTACATATTTCTAGGATTTCAATTTAGGCTTTTTATTTTTCTACATTGAGATTATAAATTATGATTCATAGCCTAATCTAGTGTATGCCCTTATTTAGAAAAATTTCCTAGTGGAAGGAATGGAAACCACACTAATGCATGTGTCCCCTATAAGAATTTCCCTCCAATACAATATAATGATGTTATATTTGGTGTTGTGACTGGTGTTGAGGAACACATAACTATACTAGGACAACTTACTCAGGTTATGAATAATAACCTTTCATGTATGGAGCATCCAGATCCACCATGTGGAAGAGCTATGTTAGATCTTTTTATGAGACAACAACCGTTATCATTTAATGGGATTGCAAACCCTTTTGTAGAAGGGCTGTGGATATGTTCCCTTGAGAAGATATTTCTTTCCTTGGGATATAATTAATAAGGGATGGTCATCATGGTAGTCTATCATTTATTGGGAGATTCATATCAAAGGTGGTCATTAATCCAAAACACAAATGAGGAGGATGAAATAGAGGAGATGGAATAGAGGGACTTTAAGGAAATCTTCCTGGAGAAATACTTTCCTCAAGGACAAAGAGCAGATATGGAAAAAAATTCTTAAATATAAGGCAGTAAGAAGAAGATAATGATGCAATGTACAAATATAACTTCACAAGGATAAAAAGTCATGTCGTGGACTACAAACAAAATCCATGGAGAAAAATTGAACTATTACTTGATGGCCAAAAGCCATTCCTCTAGGGGGGGCACTGGTCTCTCAATTATTTTCATCATATGATGATATATTTTCATGTTCTATCAAGACAGAAAAATGATTATCTATGTCTTTCGACATTATGGGAATGAAACCATGGATGGGGGCTACTGAAAACCATGGGAAAGGAAATATGAAAATAGGGAAGAAGGGAAGAGTTGAATTTCCACCATGTGAAAATTTTGGATGGAAACACCCTGGTGCGTTATTAAAAAGAATAAATGTATGCTACAATTGTGGTCAAAAAGGACATCTTGATGATTATTGCAATGGGAAGAAGGAAGCCAATGATGTTCAATGCTATAATTATAGGGAGATGGGACACTATTCTAATGATTTTTAAAATCATCAAAGAAATATGCAACAAAAAATGCCAAGGGATCATGGACAAGATTATACAGTCACAACTGCATAGGTGGAAGTTCCATGTGAAGTGGTGGCAGGTACATTGTTCATATAATCAAACTTAGACAAATATTTATTTGATTCTAGATAGTTGAAATGTTTCATATCTTCCTGGTTTTCGAAGAAAATTAGATATTTATAATTTTATTTAACAAGGGAGTTGTCAACCAAAACTCCCAAGGGAAGTATCATTGCAACAATGTTTAATGAATCAGTTTCAATTAGGGAATATAAATGTTCATTATCTTCTGATTTCATTTTCATCAGAATAATTGAAATTGATATAAACCAGGTTATGGATTGGCTTTCAGACCATGACGCGAACATTTATAGTAAGAAGAAGGAGGATAAAATATTCGATTATAAAAAGTAGTACATTATCTTTAAAGCAGAAATGTCCCCACCTGATTCTTATCTAGATCCACCCCTAGTAGCTCAATAGAATTCAATTATCAAGGAGGAAGAAAATGAAATAACTATGGGTGAGGAAATGAATGTTCAAATAGAAGATGTATCTGTTGTGAATGAATATATTGATGTAATTCCAAAGGATTTACCTGGACATCCTCCAGAGTGGGAAATCGAGTTTTCAATTGACTTAATTCTTCGTCCAATGCCCATATAAAATACCCCTTATAGAATGGATACTGTGGAGTTATTATGTCTAAGGAAACAACTAGAGGAATTTTGTGTTAAAGGATTCAGTTACCCTATTATTTCTCCATGTGAAGCTCGTTTTCTTTTCATTAAGAAGAAAAATGGGTCTTTGTGGTTGTGCATTGATTATAGGGAAATCAACGCTATTACAAACATGAATATGTATCATCTTCCACTAATTGATGATTTATTCGAACAAATTCATGGATACCAATATTTTATGAAGATTGATATTCGATATGGATATCATTAGTTGCTTGTGAGGAAGGAATACATTCCAAAACAGGATTTCGAACCAGGTACGAGAATTATGAGTTTAGAGTGATGCATTTTTGGACTATCCAATGCACCATATATTTTCATGGATCTCATGAATAGAGTCTTCATGGAATATCTTGATGTATTTTTAGTGGTATTTATCAATGATATCCTTGATTACTCTAAGTTCTCTGAAGATCATGAAAATCACTAGCACACTATTCTGAAGACTCTAAGAAGAAATTAATTATTTGGGAAGTTTAGAAAGTGTGAATTCAGGCTCTAATCAGTTTCCTTTCTTGGCCAAATTTACTCTATGGATGGAATATCTATCGATCCTACGAACTAAAAGGATGTGAAAGAATGGCCTACTCCAAGGAATGTAACTGAGGTATGTAGTTTTATTGGTTTAGTAGGTTATCAAAAGTGTTTCATTCGGAACATTTCCCGTTTAGCCCACAGAATGACCAAGATCACCCTAGAAGGGGATAAGTTTATATGGAGAAATGAATGCAAAAAGTGTTTTGAAGAATTTAATAGGAGGATAGTGAATGCTCTGATCCTAACACATCCATCACTGAATGATGGGTTTGATATATATAGTGATGCATCAAATAAATTACTTGGTCGTGTCCTTTTGCAGAATGATCGAGTGATTGCCTATGCATCTAGGCAGTAAAAATTCAGGAAAAAAACTATCCATCTCATGATCTTGAGTTAGTAGTGGTAATCATTGCTCTGATGATTTGGAGACATTACCTCTACGGTGAGAAATGTGAGATATATATAGATAATAATAGTTTCAAATATATATTCTCATATAAATAAATAAAAATGGGACAAAGAACATGGATCTAGCTACTCAAAGACTACAATTTCACAATAAACTAACACCCCAGGAAGGAAAATAGGGTGGCATATGCTTTGAGTATAAAGGGACACAAAATTATGAACAAAATGCGAGTTGAAAGGGATCCTCTGTTCATGGATCTAGTAAAGACGGATATGGGAATTATAAATTAAGGAAACAAGTCACTAATTTTTCAAATGGATACCAATGCTTCTTTAAAATAAAAGATAAAATGTTCTCAGTCTGATGATCAGGAGTTTCAAAAGAAAATTAAATCTATAAATGTTGGGAGATAGACTAACTTTGCATATGAAGGTGGAATTTTAAAAATCGGGATGAGGATTTGTGTTCCCGCTATTCTTGGGATAAAGAGGGGACTATTGGATTATGCTCATATCTCTAATTTGTCTATACACCGTGGTACCACCAAGATGGTTAGTGATCTAAAGAAACATTTTTTGTGGGAAAACATGAAGAGGGATAATGCTGATTAATTGTCAAGATGTTTGGTTTGTCAATAGGTGAAGGAAGGAAGAGAACATCTTGGTGGAGATATGCAACTCCTTCCTATACCTATGTGGAAATGGGATTATATTATGATGGAAATTTTCATGGGGCTACTAAAGACTCTATGAAAAAATGATACGATATGGGTCATTGTTGACTGTCATACAAAATCTGCTCATTTTCATTCTATAAGGGATGATTTACCACTTCATTGTTTTGCAAGAATATATATTAATGATGTTGTAATACTTCATGGGGTACCCTCATCAATTAATTCAGATCGTGATCCCTGTTTTACATCATGATTCTGGAAGAGTATTCAGAAGGCCCTAGGTACCGATATTCACTTGAGCACTACTTACCAACCACAATTTGATGGACAATCAGAACGAACTATTAAAACATTGGAAGAAATGTTGAGTACTTGTTCACATGATTTTCAAGGACTCTGGTATAAGTATTTACCTCTTGTGGAAGTTTCCTATAGCAATAACTTCCACTTATGTATTCATATGGCACCCAATGTAGAATTATATGGGAAGAGATGTCGTACACCAACTAGCTAGGATGATTTTTGTAAAAGAAAGTTTGTGGGCCCAGAACATGTTGAACAGAAAACGGAAATTGTGAAGACTATCCAAAACAATATCAAAATAGCTCAAATTAAGATACAGATCTATTATAAATACTGAAGGTTGGATTTGGAATTTAAATAGGGTGATCACATTTTCTTAAAGGTATCTCCATGGAAGGGTATTATACGATTCAGAATGAAGTGAAAATTTAGTCCCAAGTATATCAGAACTTTTGAAATTTTAGACCGAATTGGAGCTGTAACTTACTATTTATAAATGCCTCCAAGTCTCTCCAAGGTTCACAATTTGTTCCACATGTCAATGTGAAGAATGTACATTCCAATTCCAATACATGTACTCACTTATGATGAAGTAGAACTTGAGCCTGATCAATCGTATTTGGAAGAGCCAATCAAGATTCTTGATACTAGAAACAAGTATTGAGAAATCAAATGAATTATTTCAGAATGGTTCTTTGGAGGAACCATAAGATGGAGTACGAAACATGGGCTCCAGAGGAACTTATGTTTAAGACATACCCGAATATTTTTAGGTAATATTTTTATGAATTTCGAGGATGAAATTTTTTCTAAGGATGGAAGAATGTAACAACCAATGGTTTTGAAAATAAAATTACAACAAAATTTTATAATCTATCCATTAAACACAACATTTCCTCTTCTATGTTTAGAATTTTAAAAAATGGTCATCTAGAGTTGTGTTCATTAAGTCATTCGGAGTCTGATAGAACAAACATGATTTTTGGTGAATAGTAACATACACATGTCAATAGTAATATTAATAGTAATATGACCGTTATGAATAGTATATAACGATATTATATTATTTTCATTAGGTAATATGATAATGGGATCTTAATTAAATTTTCAATGTCACATAAAACTAATTATACCTTTAAGGTTGTTATTTTTCAAAATTAACTATGAAATTATGTAAAAATTAAATTAATAATATTTAGAAAATTATTTGTGAAAATTGGTGTTCACCTTTGAATTCTACATGTCTAAAAATGGCAGGGGTGAATTTTTTTGATTTTCTGAAATTCTAGAATTTTTTATTAATAGTGAAATACTATAAAATAAAGTATATACAAGTTATCTATGAAATACACTATTTATGACATCATAAGTGATGTATGGATAGTTGGTTCGAACTCACATTCTCTTCTTAATATTAGGGGTCACATGAAACAACAATATTGGTTGTCTTGAGGGAAATAATAAAACAACGAATTAAATACTCAAAATTTACTCCTCTCTTCCACTATAAAAATCCTCACGACTCCCTCTTCTCTTCACTCCTTTAATCCATGAATCTCCAATATTTTCGGCCCAATTACCCTTCCCTAGTCACTCCCCATGAACATGAAGCTCTTAGTCTTGCTAAAATAGAAAAATCCCTTCCCTTAAGAAGGTTTTTGACAATGTTTTTTCAAGAGGCAAAGCACCTTTCTTTTTCTTTTAGTTTCGTTTAAATTTATATTATTTTGTTATCCTCTCCTAAAATCATATGTATAAATGATCATTATAACTCTAGTATCATATCTATATTAGATTAATATAATTTTAATTGAATAACCACCATCAATATTTTTACTCCCTACCTTTAATTTTTATAAACGAAATCAATGCCCATGAGGTTCCAATTTCTAGCCTTCGTAGACAGTGATGTTTCGTTCATCAATTTATTATTAATTAATGGTCATGAAACCATATTTATTGTTTAAACAGACTAAAATATATGTATTATAACTTAATTAATATTCAGTAACCGTTATATGTAGGATTAATTTTTTTATATGACAAAACTAGTTCATAATAATCCAAATACCGCCGAATAATCGAAGTGGTTGGAATCTACTGATTCATCCTAATTCCATGTAACAAATTGATATAAATGACCATTATAAATGTTGTATGTTCATAAATAATATATTACATCCATACCAAATGATTATTTATGATCAAGTTAACCGATTATTAAAAATAAATAAAACGAACACACCAGAACAGCGAAATTCAATATAAAAACATAGCAATAAGTGTATAAATGAAGTAAAAATAATTATGATAAAATGAATACATGTCTAATATGTTCTGAAATAATTTATTAATAAATATAATTTCATATTATAGGTGCTTTAGTTCAAGAGTGGAACACGTTTGGAGTTAAGGTAAGGGTTTTTCCACTCGAACATCAATTTTCATTCGGTTTACTTTCATTGTCTAATTACCTCAATAAAATTATTATGTATTGGTATGTATCCACATATAGTGTGTGTGATTGTTATATATATGTTTACAAACCAGAAAAATTCCTTATTTTATGGATATTTACACGTTTTAAAAGGAACTTTCAAAATTGTTTCCAAAATACAAGCCTGATTCAAGGGAATTTCTCAAATTTTTACCTATTTTAAAGGGATCTATATAATTTGTATTTAGAGACCATTATCTTTAAAAAATCACTCATTTTATAATGAAACTACTATCTTACATCACTTCTAGTTTTATATAAATAATATTCCAAAAGAACTCTTCTTTTCAAAATAAAAGAGTATTTATCATAAGAATTAAAAAATGATTTTATAAGAGTGTTTTCGTCTAATTCAACAGACTTGTTGATTCCATGGTATTATTGGGTTTTATCACTTATAAATTAATCAACTATATTATATTAAATTGATTATGACTAACTCTGTTGCGGATGATCTATCGTAAAACAATTAACCATATTACTCGGAATGGTTAGTGTTATATGTTTAATGATTGGGGAAAGTTAGTTACATTTTATATGATAGTTTCAATATGAATGTATATGTTGATTATGTTTATCACCACTCAAATGTGGCATACATTAGACTTATTATTGTATGGGTGGGGACCGCTATAGCCCCTCAATGCATCGGTAGGTCTTATGAGACAAATAGACGTGCAACTAGTTGAGGAATTTTCCAATGTGATATATGGATTTTGGTTGAGGCCTTAATAATTAGACGTCTTGGCCGAGGCCATGAATGTTTTTTTAGAATGTCCAGCATATGCACTTCCCTCATTATGAAGCTAGTAATTAAAAGTTCATGTGGTTATTCGACTAATAAAATACCCATGATTATGTTTAATTATGGTATTATTTAGTCAGCTCTTATTCCTCCGATAATGTGTTCAAAATTATTTTAAAAGGCATGTGTTTGAAATAATTCACCATGTCTTATGTTTATTCTATCTTCTGCTTCATTTCTTACCCTTACTGAGCGATTGAGCTCACCCATTTCTTTTGTTACATTTTTTCCTTGATATGATGAAGTAAATTATAAATTACTTGCATGCATAATCAAGAAGTCATGGATGTTTCTAATGGAATAAATTAGTGTTCTTTTTGCATTCATGATGTAAAGTTGAAATTATTTATTTATCTTCTTTAGAATAATACTAAAATACTCAGTCCTTTGGGACGATTATTCCTTATTTGTATTCCAATGTAATAAAATAAGGCACCGTCTCTGGGCAAATGGGGTCAGGTCCTTACATATATGATGATGTATTTGTAAATGATGCAATAAAATAAGTGGATAAGACCCTTACTAATGAATCTATCCATAAATAAGACTTTGAAATGATTAAGGATGAATTCCATTCAACTATGAGTGTAACAGTTCAATCATAGATGGTTTGTGAGATTCCAAAATATTGATTGGAAAACACTCATCTGAATAATGAATTACCCTCTCTCAAATAATAAATTGAATAGATAATAAAATCATTGAGTATTTATTAAAGCTGTTGAATCCTACCATAATGTGAAAAGTGAATCAATAATGATGTTGAATGATGAACCTACTTGAACTAATGGATAAATACCTCCACCTCATATGATTATTTATAAGGCTTTTAGTTAGGTTTGACCAGTGATCTGAGAGCATATTCAACATAATGTGTTTTAATAACACAAACCCAGTCTTGTACCTAATGTTCCAGAAGGAGTGATCTGACTTCCTCTAATGATTTCACTAGACCATCCAGCTTCTAAGTCAACACTTACTAGACCTTTTATTTATCCCACTAAGAATGGGTAGGAAACCCTTGATCATAAAATGTAGCTTGGACAAGTCTCTAATAAATCTTATTGGTCATTTTTATGGATTATTTTGTCTTCCAATGGACATTTTCAATACATAGTACATCATTGATTAATGGAATTCACTTCCATTATATATCATATACATGGGTTGAATATATTATTTTCTGATACATATTATTCCTTTGTTACCTATTACTTTATTCATTGGAATTAAAATGGTGGGAAAAATCTTTGAAACCCTTGCATATTTTGATAATCTCAAAATGGGGAGATCAATTTGGAAATATCTATATTTATTTTACCTTTGATTGCATTACTATTTATTTTACCTATAAAAAGTTTCTATATATTGAGACAATTCATCCATAATGGGATATTAAAAGTTTAATTATGATATTGCACATAGAATTATTGTACATTAATTTTCCATGATTCATGAACATCAATAAATTCGGAGATTTGTGGCCAATATGAGACTGTTGGAAACCCTCTATACTATTAATTGTTTTATTCATCACAAATCATGTCAAATTATATTAATCATATAAAATCCCATTAATGAGGAATAATGTTTTCAATCATGTCTATTTAAGATCAAAATGTGTAATAATGATTATATTTTATAACATATAACTTTAACACATTCCGATAATATTTATATTGTAAGGAAGTCCAAGAAGAAAAATTTTATATGTACGATAGACTGACATTGATAGAAGATATGTGACACTAGTAGTTCAACAGAGTCAACAACAATTCAATTGATACATCGACAGACCTAATGTCCGACCGATAGTCCAAACAAGTCAATGAATCACGGTTCTACTGATGCATGGTGCTACTGACACATAGTTCTAATGACACATGGTGCAACCGATGAATGGTTCAACCAATACATGTTGCTATAGATACATGGTGCTACCGACACATAGTGATACCGATGCAAGGAATTACTAATGCATAAGCAGATGAACAGAAGGAGACACAGATATAATGAGTCACTCAAACCGATAGAAGGTCACATTTTGGAATGAGTCACCAACAAATGGAGATACCAATAGATGAATCAATGAAATACTATTTAAATTTCCATTTTTAATACTATTTATAAATATAATATTTTGATTCTTTTAATGAGACTAATTAATTTAATGCTTTTTTAGAAATCATAAAAGTTTTTGTTAGAAATATGAGGTAAAATACCAATATCAAATTTTCACATTCCCGCACTGAAATAGTGTAAAAGAAAAGGACTCAAGGTAAAAGAGACACACATAAAAATCATATGAAAGATATACACAAGAATATACGAGTAGACACCCCAACAAACCCACATGAGAAACATAATGATTGGAAGACACATGTGTAACTATTTTTTCACACAAGATGGGAACCGAAGAAATTATATTCATCAATGTTCCAATATATCTATATCATTCAACAGAAACAAAGGAGAATAACATCTCATCATCCTAGATTAAATTACATAGTGCTCCATGAAACTCTATTTTTAGTGTCTTCTTATAGAACTGGACTCTAGCCTCAACAATGATACATCAATAAGTACAGAGTTGAACTTCATTACACAGAAATCCATATAAACCCTATGTAATATCAATTTCTCCATTTTGTGTCTGTTTTTGTATTTTCAAGAACTGTGTTTATATCTCCGTGAAACACACACTATCTCCGGCACTAAACTGGTTGAAACTAGATATCCTCACACACCAATCATTTTACACATATTTATACCATGAAATACTATGGAAGAGGTCATCTGTGACCTAGTAGTATTCTTTATCCAACGTAAGAACTATTGTAGATTTCTTTTTACATGGACAGTCCGTGTACTGTGTTGTGAACCCCGATATAGGTTGTGGACCAAAAACCTTTAACTATATATATAGATTGGTGGCTGCCGATGACCAATTATAGAGGGATATTTATCTGTTTGAGACTGAACCTATTTTTTATATCCACTATGCATATAAATTTAGATTTCTCTTGTTTTACCTGTATTTAATCAAAATGAATTTGACATTGATAGATAGTTTTAGCGAGTATTTAATAATGTTTTGGATTGTTAGATTATTTTTAAAAGATGTGTTAATATCTCAAAAAGTTTAAACTGAGATATAATGAATCTTATGAGAAACTAGTTGAAATTCCAGACTATTGTAAATTCAATACATTGATTAATTTTCCGGTTAAGTAATAAATGGGGGAATATTTTAAATGAATATATTAACAGAAACTTTTATTGGAATTCAATTCACCCCCATATTGAGTGTCAGACTCTGAAAAAAAATGATCACCCATTTTTTACAAAACAAACATTTAATCATATGTACAAATATATGACCCATCAATACACTCACATAGCACCCTATCAGTTGTGTGATTTCATGCCCTCACATTATTTCACATATGCGGGATTCAAAATAAATCACATAATGTACATGGAAAAACTACCTATATGATATTTCAATCACCATGCATTGGAATGTAAAAGTGGTTTCTAATCCTACACCCATGCACATACCCATGTGTACCGAATCATTCAAATGAAACTGAACTAATTATACAAATTTCATTTTAGACCCACATTCCCATGGAGTACATGTCCTTGTAACACTCATGTGGCAACATGAAATGAATTTTTAAATAACTCTTACTAATGGAAAGTTGTTATATAACCAATTCTAGATTTTAGAGACATTGGTTTCTTCCAAATATAAATGATGACAATATGATGAACAGAGATATTATAATAAGATACTCTAATCAGTCATTGTACCAATAAAAATTTATACTGAACATCATATGAATTCATATATATTGAAAATTCTATGAAACACGTAATATTCATAAAAACCATTTTCTATTAAAAATAATTATCATTAAAATGTGATGAGAATTCCCTGATATGTAAATATTGATAATATAAATTAATTAAATTATTAATATATTCAAATTAAATTTTGAAACATTTTATATTTAACCTTTCAATTTTTTTTTTATTATGATACGTTCAATTATTTTATAAGACTCTTATGATGATTTATTATTTATATTATTATTTCAAAAAAAATAATTTATTGAATTTATTTTATTATATAATATTCGAATATATTATTTAATAATATAATAATATTTTGATAGTGAAGGTTTTAAATTTTTTAAAAACCATGAACTTTTATTTAGTGTGTGACAAGAATGATACCAAAAAATTTATGATTTATTGAAATAATATATATATAAATCTTGACATGTTACAAGAATTGTTAAACGTTTCATGAAATACAACCTTGTTAAATAATCAATGTTATAGATATTTTAGTGATAAAAATATTATCTTCAACATTAATATGGGAAATTGTGCAACAATTTTGAATATGAAAATTTATAGTAATGTTATACATTAATATTCTACAAAATAATTGATAATATAAACTATTTTATGTATTCCATAATATATAATATGTGCCCAATCATTTTTTTGAATAAAATAAAAACGGATCCCCAATACTCATTGTCAGTAATTGGATAATTATTAATTTCATTGTAATTATATTTATAATATGATAATGATTATCAATTTACAAATATAATTCCTTATCACCAAGATTCTGATGTTTACATTTTCAATATTCATGTATCAATTAATTTTCATGTCATCATTATCCATATAGGTATTTTATTTTTAATTAACCATGGGGAATTCATTTAATATAATAATTAACATATCTATGATACCCATATTTTCGACAACAACAAATTAGTTTCAATAATATTTTTTATATGATATAGAATTAAAATCATTCATTGAAAAGATAGATTAATTTCCCAAAAAGGTCTTTAATTACCATTGACTCAAAATTACTGGATAAATCATTATGTAATTTCAATTAAAAATATTCTATTTGATCATTTTATAAAATATTTATAAAATTAGAATAAGTAACGAATATTACATAAGATAAATAAAATTACAAATAAAAATTGAGATGTATATGACATAATAATTGTAAACGTATCTAAAAATTATTAGTAAAAAGTGGAAAACAAAGGATCTTTATATCGAAATACTAAGTACATTGTGTTCCATTGAGAATATCTGTTGAATAAATGGATAAATTTATTCTTTAGCTCACTAAGATATATACAACTATTTTATATTAGAGTCATGATCCACTCAAAAACAAGAGTCAAAAAACTAATATTTCATAATCTAATATAATAAAAAGGAAGACAAGAATAATAAAATTGTTACAAAGATTTGGGTGTAAGAAACATTTATGTATCCAAATATTACCACATGACACATATGTTAATTGTATTTCTCAATTAGATATATTACGAAATTTCTTGGTAAGTCACTTCAATATCATAATATTTAATAAAATATCATTATTTTTTCATAATTGCTCCCATTAGTATATAAAACCACAAATAAGAAACGACGTTATTGATAGAAATTACAATGGGATGATTCTTCTATATAAAATAGATATTCCAATGATGCACTAGATTAATATGAGTTATCACCTACATCAAAAATAAATTTTCAAATAGTAATAGTGCGAAACAGAATTTTTACAACATATATATCTAAAAACATATCTAATACGAAAATTTACATAATATTTATTTATTAATCACAATGTTATTATTACTATGTTTTGAATAACATTCATCATTTATCATAACATATAATTTCAATATGCATAATCTTCTTAACTCCACTTCAAACAATAATGTGTTGATTAAACTATAATTATGAATTCACATTTTACTTTAAAGGTTTATAATAATCCCAATAATAATATTCAGATAAATTATTTTCAAATGATTGTATGATAGGAATAAATTTTTTTATAATAATACTTATGAAAATTTAGTGTCTAAAGAGTATCAGAAGCAATACTAGTTAGTTAATACATTGATTGTCTAGTATTTAATAGGAAGAAATGTTTTTTTCTATCATTATTTTTATATATAAATATACCAATATATTCATGAAAAATATTTGGGAATATGTTACTAATATTTTTTGGAACCACTATTCATTAATAATTATCCAAAAAAAACTAATATGCATATTATAGATTTATTTATTCATGAAACGATAACCTAAATAGTGATAAACATTTATGAAAATATAGATGACTCATGATAATAAACATAAATTGTTAAATTTAGTAAATGAATTCATCTAAAAGATACTTCTTAGGATAAAATCATATTTATAAACTATAAATGAAAACAATTAATCAAATTATCCAATGATTATCTCTTCCTCTGATCATGTTCATCATTCATGATGTAAACCATATTAACAACATCAATACTAATAATATATATCTATAATAGTGAAATATTTTGAAAAAATAGTCTAAAAAATAAGTGTATGCTTTTATACCTAAGAACATTCAACATCCATTTACTGTGATAACAACTATAAAATCATATACATTATTTATTATAAACATCATTAAAATTATATTTCCAATTCAAATTTATTTGTCCCCGAAACATTGTTAAAATTATATTTGTTATGTTACAACCATAATTATTATATATCTTAATTAAAATATATAGAAAAATCTATCTTAACTTCAATACATTTTAGTTTTTTCAGTAAATAATGATTATATAGAAACCCTATAATACATTAATTTACCATCACAACATATTAGCTTTCATCTCAATTTGTGGTTAGAACTGCAACAACATCAATTTTATTTATCAATATTTGATTTAATATTAACATATTCATAATAATATCTATTTTAAATAGTTAATCACATAATATATCTTATTTAACATCAACACAACCATGAAACTATATTATTATTGTTTATTTGAAAAAACTTTACACTTATTTATCTATATTTTGGATGAATATCTTTTTGTAATAAATATCATCATCAAAATCCCGAAGCAGTTTTTCATAAATTTTATAAATATATTTACAACATATTTAAAAAATAAATGGATCCTTTATATATAATTGTTTTTGGGACATGTAATATATACATATAGAAAATAATCATCAATTAAATTATTATATTTACATATAGAATATCATTTTCACCATCACATTAATTTTCTCCATTTATGAATTTCGAATGTCAGTTGATCATATTGTTTTTTATTATTTCACTTATATTAATTAAAATCCTCTAAAATTAAATATGAATATTTATTATATAGATTCATTTTATAGTTATCATAATGTGATGTTATTATCTCTTCATAACCTATATATCAAATCATAAAATTTTAATATAAATTTTTTCCTAGAAAATCATTTCAATATGTATTTATCTAATTACTGATGTGTATTATTGAATTTATCAGTGAATATTTACGTTCACAATTTTTCAATGAATCACTTGTGTGATAGTTATTATAAATTCCATTGATATTATTACAAAGTACTGAATAATATAATTATTCATTTTATAAAATATTATATGTGATTTTAGATACACTAATATTTGAGTTATACATTAAAAATATATTTTTAATTATATTTTATTATCATAGTATTCTTATAAAATAAAATGTTATATAATCTCAATCCATCAAATATATTTATTCAAATTTTTTTATTCCACGCAATATTATTTTTTTAAGATAGATCTTTAGATCATACAAAATTTCCATATATTTTTTTACATTTGTTTGTTGTCAGTTAAATAATATATGTTTCATTTAATCTTATTTTAAACAATTTAATTCCTTAATATTTTTCATTTGATATATGTTATCATTATAATTATATTTTTATATAACATACTAATATGTTTTATTTGATATATTACATACCTCATATATATTTGAATATATTATTATGTATTATTCTTGATATAAATCATTCATGTTATAAGAATATTGATTCATGGTTTCACATTCATATTTCAGCACAATAATTTTCAAATATTCCCTTTAGCACTAATTAAATATCACCAGTTTTTCCACATTCATTTAGAATATATATATCTTGAAACAATTATTATATCAGATTTAAAATGTACCATATATATTTTTTTCATCATTTTATCAATCATGGATTCAATAACATTATCCCCTATCTATAATTAAAGATATTAAATCAATGACAGACCTTGTTTCATTAAAATATAATTTTTAATTATTTTCTGTCCTACAATATATCGACCATATTTTGTTATACAAATTTATTTTCTTATTCCCAGTTTTACATTTTTCCCCATAGGAATTTTTAAACATCAATAAAATTAATTTTTTTGATTTTATTTGTAGAAAACCATATCATTTATTTCTAAATAACACGATTATATAAAATTAAGTGACAAAAATTGTTGAATATAATCAAAAACTTTTACCACCTCATATAGTTAAATTTTTTAAATTAGTTATACCATAATTAGAAGTTTTGATTCATGATTAAAACCCATGATAATCCTAGTAAATATCATAATTCATATCCCATTGTTTATTAATCTATTTTCAGGTAAAGAATTAAAATTATGCAATATAATATATTATTATAGGATTCTAAAAAAATAATATATAATTTTATGGTTATTTATAATAAAAATAATCTTAATGTACATTAACTATTGAATGCCAATAATACATGTGTAAAAATATGCTATAATTATTTCCCTCAAACTCACAAACCATAAATTTATCTCCCAATATTATTTTCCAGATTATGATATTTTTGCCTCTCCTCCAAAAAAATTCCCCATATATATATTTATTTCATAATGGTCGAAAAAATCCCTCATCCCCACTTTATCAGCACACACACACACGGATATATATATATGTGTGTGTGTGTGTATTTATATAAATATATTTATATATCTTTAATCCTTATTTCTGTATTTTTATCCTCTCTGATTTATGTAACTCAATAGTATTTCATAATCATTACCTTTTCATTATCCTATAACACACAATTTCATTATAATCCCTTTCAACTCATATCATTTTTATGGGATGAAAATGTGTTTAAAATATTACCTTTCTTATCATTAATTATCATATTTTATCAACCCTAAAGTTATATATAATTAATTTTAATTTATATATTTTTGAAACTATAATGGTCTATAACATGTAGATAAATTACCTCAAAAATAAGAATTCATTATCTAGACCATGATAAAATTTCCATAAAACATAGGCCAATACATCCATAAATAGTTCTTACTAATAATAAAATGAAAAAACATAAAATTTTCAATTTATTTGTGTTGAAAAAATCAACTAGTCCTCCATTATATTTTTTCTAGAGGCCATCCCATCTTATCATGAAAAGTTGTTTTTTCATCTGACCATAAAAAACTTCAATAAAACAGTATAATTATATGAATAAGACTTCATTATGAAATTATAATCCCATATTAAATATTATAAATATAAATACTATATTTATTCTTATTTAATAAAAATATTCATTTAATTGATGGAATTATCCATAAAATAAAATAAATTACAATACATAATTTTATTCAAAATAAATTATTAACATTGTCTAAAGAAGTAAAATGTGTGGTTTATGAGTTATTATATGGAATGATCAATTTCCTTATATTTACCATTATAACATAGCATTATTATTTCATAATACTCATGTAATTAGAACATTTTATTTTTATTATATATAAATTATTTTCAGGGAAGCCTTTATAATTTTCTATTTAATAGTTTAATTTTCAAACATATGAAATTATATTATTTTTTTGTTTGAAGGTATCTTATTTCTATGAATTTTTTTTTTATGTTATATATTTGGGAGATTATTATTTATGTTGTATTTATCATTTCAATATATTTCATAAACATGATTTTTTTTCAAATAATTATTATAATTATTTAATATAATATATATTTAGATTTCTAGAGAGTATATAATTTATGATAATTGATTTAATAGTATTTCAATATTTTCATACAAATAATTACAATTCCTCTTTTCTAAATTGAATTATTTTGATGATTGAAAAAATTTAATTATTATTTTATGTTCAATTAAACATGATAATTTGTCTTATTTTAAAAATGATTTCCCAATTTTTATTGGTCTTGAGTTCCTCCATAACTCATAGTAAATATCTAATTACCATAATTATCTGGTTATTCATATATACATAAACCAACTTGAAGCATATCTTTTATATAATGAATCAATATTTTTATTTACTTTTATTAATGATATTAAAAAATTTAACATTTAATAAATATATTTTTCACAATTCTGTACAAATATGATATAAATATTTACCTTTTAATGTAACTATTTTTTCTAGAGTGTTTTCATGAATAAAATATTAAATACAATTAATTTTTTTCATCATTCCAATTTTTTTTTAATATTTATCCTTAAATGAAAATTTTAATGTAATAGATTTTCTATTTATTTTTTATAAATATTATGTCTTAATGTTTTCTATAATATTTTTATGATGGATTTATTTTTAACTAATAAATAATAATTATTTTCTACTTTTTAAATAAATACTCGTAAGGTAATATCTACAATATATTTTATATTTAAATTAAATATACTCAAATAGGTAACATTTCAAGTAAATTATTTTTAATATTATAATGATATTTGAGTTTAACATTTCATTATTATGGATGAGCATCATATATTGATACCATGATATAGTCATTATATATGGTTACAAATATTTTGTTGGAGTTAATATATGTTTTTCCTCTAACAAAAGTCCTTGGTTACAATAGTATAATAATTAAAAAAATTATTTTTATTTTCATATATTCCTTTTCATCAATTGAAGGGGATATATTTTACCACTATTCCACATATATATACCTTGAATTATTGGATGGTAATACCAATTATCATGGATACCTTGTTTATGGAATTTTTATTATCTATTTCGTTTATATAATGTACTAATTATTGAATTTCATGAATTCTTCATATATTTCGTTGAATGAGAATTTCATTTTTATATGCCTATAATACTTTCAATTGTGTTATAATGAAGGAATAAATCATTATATTTTCATATCAAACAAAATTAATATGGGATATTAAATCATTAATTGTTTTCATTATTCGCTTAATAGATTATGAATCAACAAAAAAATATGATATACAAGATGGATGACTTTTAAAAAGAGATAATTATGTAATTATATATATGAAAAATTGTAAAAAATACATATATATGATGTCTTTGATTATTTAAATTATTATAAAAATAGGTTTTTTATATCGTATAATTGTCAAAATAGAATTTTTTTAGGATAAATAGTTATGTTTGATATATGAATAATTTTATGGAATTATGTTTTGTAGGGTAGTGATACTTTCCAACAATATAGTGGAATAATGGTCATGCAATTCGAAAACATGTAGATTTCTCTCCATGACTACTGTGTAATCATGAATGAAAAATTTAGATAATACTTATTCATTCCTGGATATATAGGGCACATCATGATGGATTATATGTATGATTCAAATATAAAATCTTAATTGAAGACATTTCCCAAAATATATCATCTGATTATAGTGTCAGTGGGATCCAATTCCATTAATAAATTAAAATACCATGAAATAAACATGTTCACAATATATATATATATTAATTATTCACAAGATGGAAAAGATTTACCACATCACAGATTTTATCATTTTCACTATTTAACTAATATGATTAGTTTAACCAATGAATATATGAAACATGATTATATGAATTTATAGATATATGAAATACTATGGAACTCTACCTGTATCTCCTTATTGTGATAATATTGATGAGTGGATGAAAACTGTGGTTTTATATGTTATAAAGAATCAATCTGGTATACATTGTGAATGAATATTTTATTCCATGATGTTTTAGATGTTGTTAACTATTTAAATTAGTAAATTAGAAGTCTTTTTGTGAAAAGTAATTTTATTCTCTGATTGTGGGAATACTATTGGATTCATTTGAGTTTGAAGATTAGTCATATTTATAATGCTTGGGTATTAAATGTTCCAACTAAACTTCTCATTAAAATTTCATTAATAGTTATGTGGTTAAACAATAAAATTGGGATGAATTTTAGATTTATTATGATTTTAGTAAATAAATGATAGAAATTATAATTTGAAATTCAATATTAATTGGATGAAATAAGAGGCAGTTTTTCAATGAGATATATATCACACATAAAATTAAATATTATAAAACCTAAATATTTGTTATTAGATAATCATTAATTATATTCTTTGAGTACAAATAATTTTTCAAGCTAATGGATTTTATAATTATAATAGGATTCTAAATAGTTGATGTTTCTATCAAATGACTGGAGATATAATATCATGAAAATTGTGAATTTCATATTTAAGGGAATAGTGTTATATAAAAAATGGACCATTTTTTAATAATAGAATATGAATGAACTAGTGGATTGGTGATGAATTGGGGAATAGCAATATTCTTTATAATGATGAATTTTCCACTATTAATTGATTTTTTATCATCTTTGGGACACAATACTTGATTAAAAATTTAATACAAAAGTGTGTAGAATCAATGATAAGATTGGTAATTAATATACGAAATTATATTAGATTAATGAAAATAAATATTTATCAGATAATAATAAGAACACTAATTGAATTTTTGTTGTTGAAGAAAATATTTATTGGAATTAGAGGGACAATAATATTAATTAGTAATGAAATGAAAATATGTAATTATTAAATCAGATGGTATCTCAATCATTTTTTTATCATAAAAATACATGTGATATGCTTTATAGTGTAAATGTGATGAGACATACATATTAGATGAAGTATAGGATGGATTAAATTATCATTGATCTAATTTCCAATATTATGTGTTGACCGATTATTGATCATATATTATATTATAAGGATTACATCAATTTTTTATTGATAATAACTTTGTAATAGGTTATATTATTTTTTACATATGATAAATTGAAATTATTTTACACATAAATATATTTTTATGAATAAATAGTATAAAAATAGGAGAATAAAAATGGTCATTAGTCAGACAATGAAATAATTTAAAATTTTAGTGAAATATTTATATACATGGAGAATCATGAAATTATTCAGATATACTAATCATTTAGAAGACCACAATAATATGTTATCAATGATTTGTGGAATTTAGTGGTTAAAAAATATATTTATAAAAAAATAATGAGTATGGGATATTGTATCGGTATTATAATAAAACTATTAATTTTGAACTGTTAATATAGAATCATGATTTTCTATGCCTAAAAAAATGTAACCCCCCTTTAAATAATTTCAGGCATTCAACTTCTCTTTATTCATTTTTATCTTTATATTTTTGGTTCATGGGATTCTCATTGATATGTATAATTTTATAGGGAAAATGACATAATGTTTTGAGATATATGTTTTTTTGAAAAAATGTTGTCTGAGTATAAATGTGTAAATGTATTTTCATGATCTCCCCATGTTCAAGGAATATAGATGGAGATTTGTAGTTTTCAACTAAATATTATAATTTTCATGGAATGATGGATAAATATATTTCATAGTATGTGATGACATGCAATATAAGGTCTCCTAAAAAATTGACAAGTATCTATTATACATCATGAATGGATTACATTCCATGAATTTGGTTCACATCATTTATTGTAAAATGTTGTGTTTTTTTGTAAAAAAATAAAATTTTTATTGGTTTATACACAATTCATTGATTACATGACATGTAAAATAATTACATTCCATATAAATATCAAGAGGATTATATTTATGGGAGTTATAATATTTGATATTGTTCATTCGTTCAACCATGTGCTATATTCTCATGAGCCACCCGCTCTCCTATGTGATTCTGGTGTCCTATGAACCAACATGATTGTTTCATTCAATGATTGATTATCGTTGTGGTTTTAGTTCATTAATATGGTTTCATATTCTTCATGATTTTTCTTTTTCAATAATCAATGCATCCATATTTAAGTTAAATTATAATTTTTTTATTCATGTCTACTCTTAATTATTTAGTCCAGATCTGTTGTGTGATCTTCTACAGAGGATAAACCTTATGCTTGGTATGGTCTGGTTTTTGAGTTTCAATGAAAGTTGTTTTGATATATTCACATTGATAGCTTCTTTATTAAATTTAATTAATTCTAATTTACGAGGAATGATTCTAAAACATCCACTTTGATCATTTGATTAATTGTTTTTTGAAGGATCTTATTATTTCCTATGTGATCTGTGATTCAAGTATGTGGTTATATCTCTAGAAATTCTAGATGATCTTCATTACTCTGGTTTTGAAAAATTGTTTTATTAAATTATTTTAAATGAATGACGATACATTTAAGTTTGTGGAATTTTTTTTAATAATATACAATTTTTCCACACATTTTATAAATGAAAACATATATTAAAATAATTCTGAATTTGATATCTAAAATTGTTATTAATGTATGATTTGTTCCGGCTACTTTTCTCTCAAGAGCAGTGGGAGATTTTCGAAACTATTACCTTAAATAATGAGGATGATAGATTTTGTTTCACTGATTCATGGTCGGGTGTTTTTTCTACTCGTGATTAAAGATTGTCTAACCATGCAGAGGATGTTCATGATGAGTGGGCATCAAGGCTATGGTGCATGAATTTTCCCACTAAAAAGATTTTTCTGGTATGGTCTGTGAGGAACCAAGCAATTTCTACTGATGTGAAGGTCAAAATGAGGGGTATTTTCATTTCCTCTTGTTGTTTTTACTATGTTGCTCCACTGGATGAGTCGACAGTGCACCTCTTCTTCTAGGGGGAATGGTACTCTGCCCTTTGGTCCTTTTTCAGACTGCAGACTCGATCCACTGAGGAGGAGTTCCCCATACACGCTTTCATCTCTTTATGGCTGCATTGGAAGGATCGTAATGGCATGAAGTTGAAGGTGAATAGTACTGTTTACACAACCATCTGATGGACTCTTTGGGAATCCTGTAACCATGTTAGATTGGGAAATATTCGTTCTCTTCTCTATATCCTGATGATAATGTGATCGTTGCTGGTTGAATAGTGTTCCCTACTGAAAGGGGGTTAGAACTCAGTCACCCTTGCTGGTTTTCTGAATAGACCATTGGTGGATGTCAGAACCAGTGGTCGATGGATTATATTGTTTCCTCCTGGTGATGGACTGAAACATAAAGTTGACAGATCCCTTTTAAACGGACAGATTCAAGTCAGGGGGCTTCTTAGGGACTCTTGGGGTTCAGTGCATTTTTGTTTTAGTGCCTTATATTGTCCGAGAAGTTTGCTTGTTGTGGATGTTAGAGCGATCCATAATAGGCTCTTGTTATGTATAGATTTTGACCTCTAGATGTTGGAAATTCAGTCGGACTCTGAGGTTATGGTTAGAATTATCTAGGGGAAATTTGGCGCTCCTTGGGAGTTGGCTTACCTCACAAGAAGTTGGTCACTGGAGTTGAAGGGTGTTCAGTTGGTGAGGCATATTTGGCGGGAAGCCAATTTCTCAGTATATGCTCTGGCTCATGCGAGAAATAAAAATGACACACATATCATTTTTTATAGTTTTGGTTCTCTTCCTTTGGAATGTAAAAGTTATGACCAAGGGGATGCCCTGGGACTTCACCACTTTTGACCTCCTTCAGATTTTCTTTGTTTTGGTGGGCCTTGTTCCCCCATTAATAAAAAATTAATGTTCAATCGGAATCCTTTGGTACATTGGTTGATGGGGTAGTAATAAGAATTATCAGTTCATACTTTTATGGGGTTCACTAAATAGGTGTTCATATTCTCCAAGACGTATTTCTCTAGTGACTTTATAATAACTCTTTTTGTGTTCACATTTTATGGTGCTCCTTAACTATCATTATTTGATGAGTTTATATAGAGGAATGATGAGTGTGATTTTCTCTGGTGAGGATATGAGTGTCCTAGCCAGCATGACTTATATGGATCCTTGTTATTGTTTTACAATGATTTGGCTTGTAATATTTTAGATGTAGTTCATTGATTTGACATGATATGTTATTTTGGATCTGATCAATCTGATTTTTCTTCATTGAAATAAGTGAATGCTGTGAAACATTTGCATGGATTATTTTGTAAAATATGATAAAAGTGTAATACAATTTTTTTTCCATGACTTTGATATAAAACTATAATATCCTTTTATTCCATGGTTAGGTTAATATTGGGTATATTCTAAATATTTTAAAGATAATGGTTAAAGAATACCTTTGTGTGATCCTACTAAGGTTGACAACACACGCATTGTGAATCACATTGAAAATGTGTAGAGAATTCTATGTCTTTCAATGAAGGGAATGTAGAGGTTTCATTGTGATGGGTGGGGTTCCTTTTAACTGATTATGTATAGTTTTTATTGAGATATTTGAATTTTTCCCATAAAATCACATATAGTATATGTTTTGGTTATATTTTATTTTATTTATGGACTCTTCTCTATGAGATTGTTTCTTGTTTTGGGTTGTAAAATTTCATTTGATTTATTTTTTTAATGGGACACACTTTTCTATAATCTATTTATCTCTATATTGTATCTCTATATATTCCATTTTGTTTCACTGGATAGTGTGAAATCTATCCATCTATTTGTAGTTAGATGATTGAGTGCTACATTCCAGCACATGGGGATAGGGAATAGACCTCGGGTTGGTGGAAATTTTATTTGATACCATTTTTTATTGTATCGTAGTCTGTTTCCAAATTTGTTTGAATCAAATGAGGGTAGTCATCAATTTTTATTATTTTAGGGCATTTCGTATACTTGAGAAAGGATTTCTGGGACTTGAGTTCTAGGTTGTGGTGATTTATTAGCAATCTCATTCAATGAAGTTATTCATTTTACCGTGGTAAGTTGTGATGTTTGTCTTTATTAATGATTCCATGATATTAATCATAGTTTGTTCTTACAGTTTAATTGTACGAACTATAATTATTTAGTTATTTGATCATTCATTATATTTTTTACAAAATTATTCCTTTGGTATGGGTTATAAGGAATCTTCTAGGGGCGGAAAAAAATGCCCCTCAATAGAATACACCAATTGATCCAAATCATATCATGGAAGTCAGGAATGTTGTTCGTGTTATCGTTAAAATGTAATGAAAATTTAGAACCAAGTTATTAAGGTACACCACAAATCTATGAGTCAAATGGAATGATTATGTGTATTCTTTGGTGAGAAGAATCTTTCCTCTGAGGGTATGAATGATCCTAAAGAGGTGGAGGACTAGATATACATGATCAATCATATCTTGACATCATCAATAAATAAAGGGGTTTAAGGTGATGTTTCTATTTTTAGTCATCAGGTTCATATAAAATGATGGTAGGATTCCATTTTGTCTGTGGATAGATACGTGATATTATATTGTAAGGGTTTAAAAAAATTATTCTTATAGTATTTTTTACTTGATTAGTAGATAATTTAATGGAGTTTTCAATTTATCTATTTAGAGTAGATATATAATTTGATACCAATTTATATCAATCTTTTTTTGATTATTGTTCGCTTTTATCTATAGGATGTAATGAATGACCATTTGAAGTCTCAAAAGTATCGAGCATGTTTTCAAAAATATACTATAAGATAGGTATTTATAGTGATTATTTAGACAAATATATAAGTGGTAGACAAGGAAAAAATGGGAGTGATTTATTTGGATTGATGGATTGGTTATTCATCCGCTTCCATTCCACCTAGTAGAAGATAAATTGGAATGCAAGGGAAAAAGAATATGTTACAGGATCAGTGAAGGACTGGTGGGGATTTTTCTTAGTAGTAGTCCTCCTCTACACATTTAGTTAAATCCACTAATGTTCCTTATAAAATCAGTAATTATTTCATTTTTGGAATCACCTCACATTCATTCCACCCTCCTATGAATTAGTATAATAGTTGTGGCTGTTAAGGTCATCTACAAACATTTCTGCCAGTCTATGACTTTTCCCCATTATGATCACAGATTATCATATTAAAAGGCTAAATTGGAATATTAAAATAAATCAATGAATATTGGGATCCATTAATAGGCCTTAGTTGTGAAGAACAATATCACATTATACGAGTCTCTAGTATAGTTATATGCGGGTGCAATGATAGTGATAGGTACCATATTTATTTAATCTTCAGTAGTGATTGTCTTCCTTGATATGGCCGATTCCCACTAATTTATATCTATAATGTTTTTTATGTTCTTAATCCAATAATAGATATTATATAATTTTATATGGAGTGAAAAACAAATATTGGGAAGAGTAATGATCATTGTTTTCAGTGAGTATCTTCTATGATGATGATACGTGATTCATAGTTCGTCCAGGATACAATATTTCGTGATATGGTTCAATTTTATGTCATCATTAGGATGAATTATCTTTTCTCTAATCATTTGATGTATATTTGTTATCATCAATAGGTCTCTTTTTATACATTTGATGTGATATTATAGTGTTTTTAAGATGACTTATCTTGTCTTTCTCAAGAATGAGATAGCTAAGGGTTGTGATTGATCTAGTCCTTGGTGGGTTGATAATATTCATTCAGTCTTATCATATGGAACCAGTGGAGTGGAAGGTGAATAAGACATAGCTTTAAGCCGTGAGAGAATAATGTATTTATCTCCCTATTGTTTCAAAATTGTTATCCCTGATACACTATTTCAAGAAGGTAGATGAATCATTGTGATTTTTTGTGGACTATCAGATGTTAAAATGGGTAATTGTTATGTATAAGTATACTTTTCCATGGGTTGATGGTTTATTTGATCAGTTGTTGTGGTCTGGTTGTTTTTATATATGGACCATTGGTTTCGTTTTCATCAACTTATAGTTCATGAGTAAGATATATAAATGGAAGATTTCCTGAGTAGGTATGGATGTTATGAAAAACATGTCATCTTATTTGGCCTGACTAATTGTCATGAACCAAATCTGGTCGCAATCAAAACTGACACCCAAACCGACCTACAACAAGGCCCGAGGGTGTTTCTGATCTCCACAGGCAGGAAAAAGACCCCGGGTATCATAAAATGCGAATTGGGAATGATTTTCTCGAGTTTATAAACTAAAAAGAAAAAAAGAATCCAATAAAACGAATCTGGATTTTTCAAAACAAAATTTTTTTTAAAAAAATTCAGAACTGAATTAAATATTTTAAAAACAACTCAACATGACTATAAAAAAGTTACAAAACCAAAAGGAAAAATCTCAAGAACACTCATGGAAAGGGGAATCTCCCTCAATCCATCTCCACAAGACTTTATCACAAAGGACCGATTAGAAACCCGAACCACCGGAACAAAAAAATTGTACCCAACCTGTGACAACAAAAATAACCAAGTCTACTTACACGCAATGGTGTGTGTAGGGTGTCATACAATTCCTAGTAGGATATGAACACTAATATATTCTATGCGATAAACATTTAAAGACGAAAATCATGCATGTTTTCAAACACATGTAATTTATAGTTACAATTTCTAAAAGATGCAACTAAAAAAATAAATTTTCAATTGGGATAATTATTGGAATCAAAAATTTTAAAATTAATTCAAATATACTTAATTTTCTATCAAAATATACCGTATTCCAATGGTAATTATAAATTATCTAATGAGCACAAGCAATAGGAAATAACCCCTAGGCACAATTTGTTGTGGGTCCCAGGTACCTCGAATATCGGTGAGAGTAACCATCACAAATATCAGTTCTAATGCACTAGAAACTAGTAGGGAACAAACACATAACATAGTGGTCCCCAATCATCATCATCATTGTTTAGTTAGAGTTTCAGGCATCAATATTTCTATGTGAAACTGAGGCAAAACCCCATGAATTGAGCAGCATACTAGTACACATCCACCGACCTAGATACCTGGGTTCTCCCATTGTTCTCAAAAAGGATAAACAATTCATGAAATATATATTGGACATGAAAATATAATTTCCATATCACAAATTCACCTAACATCCCACATGTACACAACACATGTCACAAAAGTACACTTTTCATTCAAATTGATTTTGAAATCCGACTCACAACAAAATAGCCCATAAAACTTTTCCCATTTCATTAACACTTCCAAAAATCCTTTGTAAAAATTTTATAAACCACTAGAAGACATTATAACTCACATAACATCCCGCTAAAATATCATATAATACCTCTATCATCATCAAAATTCATTTTTCACAACACAATCACTCAAAACATCCCACAACCATGTTTTGCATCTCTCATTCAATTTTCTAAAACATTACATCACTTTATAAAACATTCTAAAAAAATATTTTTCATCATAAATAACCACCTTACCTTTAAAAAACCCAAATTAGGTGAACACCCCCTCCAACAATTCATATGCACCGTTTTACCCACATTTTTTTACCAAAACAATAATTCACAATTTTCAAAAAACAAACTCAAGGGGTGTAACTATGTCTTACACACAAAACCCATTTCAAAACAAGCATTTAAGACCAAAACCATACCAATTCCCATAAAGAATAGAATTGTAAGCCCCAGATACATTTATAAAACCACATTCAAAATTTATAAAATAACCAAGAATAATACCACAAAATACAAATGAAAACTCCCATTTTTGTAAAATTCTCTCAAGAAGTATAACAATGTTTTACACATCAAACCTACTAAAAAACCATATTATTAGGACCACATGAAAATAATACATTACCAAACACGAATTTTTAGGAAAAAAAGATTTATTAAACCAATTCCATATTTTATAAAATACACCCAAACAATACCCCATGAGGTACACATGAAAACACCCAATTACAAGTTAAAAAGAAACTATTAAATTTAACACTAAAACAAATCAATAATAAAAGGTTTTCACACCACAACCAACATATGGGGATTATGAAAAATGAGTAATACAACAATATAACTCATCAATAATTGTTTACCCACGGAACCGCCATCCTTTTGAGTTAAAACCCTTGAATCTTGGTGTGAAACCTCAACCGCATCTCCCCCGCACCACAAGGAAGTGAAAACGATCCCTAAACCAAAATATTTCACCAAAAATACTCAAAATAAAACCGTAGTTATAAACCCTAACATTTGAAAACTCTATCAATTTATGAAAGATGGATGAAACCCTAAGGAGAAGGAAGGAATTGAAGAGAGAAACACTTACCCAAAACATTATTGATGAAAACAACCCAATATCCACCAGAACATGAATTTTAAAATAGCTAAAATTTTAAGGGAGTTTAGAAAATGGATGAGGAGATCATGTAGAAACTATAAAGGGTTAAAAAAAGTATAAATATAAGGATTTATGATATGATCAATTTAACTCTTCAAATCTGGGAGATTTGAGAAATCTAAAGAAGTTTCGCCAAATTTCGTGATTCTGTTGATCTCCAAATTGGGGGATGAGAGCTTGGGGATGCGCCTTAGGTACATGGGATATGGTGGGAGTTTGAAACACCAAAAAACATAAAAATAAAATGATTATTTAAAAATTAAAACTTATTTTTACTGTGGTAAATGGGATTTCGGGCAGTCCAAATATCTTAAATAAAAAGTAAAATCCTCCATGATTATAGATTTATAAATGTTCCAAATTAATTTATTTGGTGTTCATAGGTCAGGGGATGACAAGTAGAAATTAGAAGGGATGAATTTTTTTGAAAAATGTAAGAGTAATCAAGGAATCAAAATTTATTTTTAAATATGGATTTTTTTCTAACAGTTTGGCCCAATTCATGAAAACTCTCTCATTCCTCCGTAAAATCATGGGAAACCCCCAAAACAAATAATGAAAGGAAATTAAATGAAATTTACCATAAAAATATGTCTTGTATGTGACAATTATCCACACCAATAAAACATTACATCCCTAGAAAGCCACAGCAAGGCCAAAACAACAACCAACCCCTACTGAGATACCAGAAGGTACTCCATTGCCAGGTTTGACCCCTAGAAGCCAAAACACCTCCAGTGATAAATTTATGATGGAATGATTTCTTAAACCAAAATTACACCAATTTCATGAAACAATAATGTATATTCATATTTTATCCCAATATAAAACTCTTCAAACGCTATCAAAATAGGAATCCAACAATTTACCCAAATGAACAACAACAACGAACAAGGTAACACAGACCTTGCGTTAACCAGACCATTGGGAGTTATCAACTCCCAAAGTTTACCCACGAAAGTTGTATATAGTTAGATAGCTCCAAAAAAGACTACATACTGTCAATACAAGACCATGGACCAATATAAGTTACTAGTATGGGGAGACACAAATGGGCTCCCCACCATAAGAGACAACTAAAAATATCCCGAGACAGAATCAGGACAATAACTGGGGGAGGTTTTAATGGACTCCAGGTACATAGGGGGAAGACTACCATTAGGCATTTCTAAAATATAACACATGAGACTCATAGTGGGTATAACCACAATAAGAGCATACCATATTAACAACTAGCATGAGAAGGCATAGAAAGACCCCAAAATATAAAAAGTTTGGTTGGTCGCACGGTTAGTCTGCATGGTTTGGGAAACCATACTCTAACCATGTGGATCATTCTTTAAATATGTCTTCCTAGAACATGACCACTACTAATCGGGCACAAACTATGTGCTCAACCATGATGACACCATAATATTGAACTATTCCCAACATTCATACTAATGATAGGACTTTGTAAAATGGTTTAAACTACCCTAGGATTTTCTCTGACTACGTGCCAGCTTCTCAACAAGACATATGGCTGTAGCATAATGATTGAATCATCTTCAACCTCACATCTAGGCATTTGAAACCCATTGAACATGAATTAATCCTTCGGTGCAACCAAAAACTACAACGCATTCCCCTATAAGTTTTCTAATACATAACACATTCCAAACTAACATTACCCTAACATGTCATTTCAATGAGTTAAGGGTTTATAAGATTCACACACATCACACCTTGTTTATTCGGTTGTGAAATAATATAAGTAAATAACACAAATACTCACCTTCCTTTAAAATGAAATATTTTTATGTTTTTCCATGGGAGACATTTTTCCAATATAACAGAGTCTCTCAGATTGTAACACCTCGACCCTAGTTTCCCAGAGTCAGTGAATTATTACATAACATTGGCATGATGGAAAAAATGATCAAGTCTCGAAAGACCGATTTGTTTAGTATCCTTGGAATAAATAGATCCATTAATAATGTTTACATTACATCACAAATTAAAACTACTACAACAACATCTTGTCACCATATCCCCTCATATTATCCCTACAGGTCATTCATAAATTATTTCTTCATATCCTGGGAATAAATAAAACATTTAAAGGGGAGAGCTCTGATATTCAATAAGGATAACAATATATTGAAAACATTCTTAAATAAGCATAAACATTTAAAAAAATGTATAGCTAAAACAAAAGCCTTTTAAACATAAACTTCAGCATAATATCGCAAAGATAAAATGAAATAATGTCATTTACTTATTCACATGGATATTCTACTAGTCTAATAATCACATTCAATATCAATAACCACTTTCATAATGTTGGAATGCATAATTCAAGACTATCATAACCACATAGCCAAGGCCTCGTGCCATGACTACAAATAATATTTTGTCAAGGCCTCATGCCAAGACACTAGTTTGTCTCATGAGACCAATCGATGCATCAAGGAGCTATACTGGGCTCCATCCGTCACTTACTAAGTCCGATTCATTCCTCATATGAATAGGTTTTAACAGAACATAATCATTCGTATTAAAACTAGCATACGAAATGTCAACACTTTCTCCATAAACCATTATGGTATAAAAATAACATATACACAGTCAATCATATCAAAAAAACTTCAATACAATATGGAAGTTCTGTATCATAATAAATCAACATCAAATAAGCATAAAACACATCAAAGGATGTTGACATAGAGGAAATAAAATCTATTTTCGAGAAATATCTCTTTTTTGAAATCATTTAAAAGTCACACATTATAAAATAAGTAATTTAAAAGATGTTTTTGAATCAAAGTGTCCCATACCACCTTAAAATATTTGAAAAGGAATATCATTTAAAATAATTCATGTCCATATAAATAAATCCTCAAAATCATTTTGAAAACATGGACATTAATTAAAATGATTTAAAAAGATAAATTTTTAAAACATTTAAAATTCTGATATTGATAAAGGGTACCTTTCACAAATTCATAAAATATTCATTTTGAAATAATTCTAAGGTCACATAATTATAAAATAAAAAATTTACATTAAAAATAGTCTTATAATATTGTAAGGAATTCTTCTATAATTTTACAATGGTGAAAAATAGACGCACATGACGTATAAGTTAAAAAAATACATCCTTAATTTTGTTGAAAAGGTTAGAAGGAACTTGTTTAGAAAATGACAAAAAGATTCCTTTATAAACTTCTTATAAAAAGTCAAAAAAGGGTATAAATTACTATAAATAATATTCTATAAAATGGTATGAATGTTTTGAAATACATTTTTAAGAGACATGGATGTGGATGAAAAAGAGGTCCAAGTAGATAATCACAAATAAACAACATCGGATAATGAAGAAATTGTGAAATAACCCTTACCTTGTACTTTTACTTGGTTGAGGGTAGGATAAACTCTGGTATAATGTTGAAATAATTGTTATTAAGTTATACAAGAATCATATACATTAATATGATATCATATATGATCCCTTAACATTGATTTGTAAACAATATCTAAGTATTAACGTTGTTTCGGGTGTTAACTTACACGTTTTCCTTTATATGTTTTATTATGTAAGCCAAGATTGTTATGGATAGGTTGTATCTTATTCATATCCAGAATTATATCAAGTCCATAAACATTATTTTTAATCACTAAATGAGAATTATTTTTGAATGGATACGATGGGGAATGAATCTCATCGCGTTCGTG
The DNA here is from genome assembly GCA_963277665.1 of Viscum album. Lineage (NCBI taxonomy): Eukaryota > Viridiplantae > Streptophyta > Magnoliopsida > Santalales > Viscaceae > Viscum > Viscum album. Next base: position 439,339,191 of record OY728161.1, read on the forward strand.
GAGACGGTAGTCCGTACGTACACACGAGCGACAATATCGTTGTTTTGATATTAAAATAATATATAATTGGATGGTATAACATATATAAAGAATCATTATCAGGTTATATTTATTATTTAAATGAATTACACATCATTATTATACCCATTCAAATAATAATATATTGAATAACAATTACACCACAACGTGGAGACGGTAAGCCATACGTACGCACATATGGTGACATGTCATTCAAATGATGGATAGAGTTCTGAATATGGTTGTACAATATTTATAATAAAATCACAGTATATATTATATAGTTGAGTTATTATTTTAGAATGGGAATAACAATGAAAGAAGAAGTTGAAGAAGAAATGAACTTGAAAAAGGGTGGTGAAAACATTATCTCTTCTTCGAGTTCTTCCTATTGATTTGATCAAAAGGGCCCATTAGGATGGATTTATGATCAAAATAAGGCCTCTAGGATTAAGTGAGGGATGTTTGGAGAGTAATTGTCTAGGGTTTGGACGAACCAAAAGGCTTTGATAATGTGAAGAATTGGTTATAATTGGTGTCCTTCTATAAGGGGGAGGAGGGGAACCTTAGGAAAATCTAGAAATATTATCTTATAATAAATTAATATTCAGTTTATAATAGCTAAAAAATGAATTATTTAAAGTTTAAGGTGGGGATGGGTCAAGAACCACTCAATCAATATAATTTAGACAGGTTTGGGTCATTATATTAACTTTATCTTTTAGTTTTAACTCTTAGTTAATTAGTTTGACATTTACCATGTCACATTGTATTTTTATATTATGTAGTTAATAAACATACTATATACATCCAAACAACCCCCAAGTGGTTTATTAATGTTACACCTATCATGATATAAGTCTTTTGGATGATCCTTATATTTTTAGGAATTGAATATCAATTAATAATATAATATTTGTTTTAGAAACTCTTTTATGTCAATTTTGACAGTATTCGGTATTTTGTTTTTGATAAATTGACAACAACATTATTATTTCAAACCAAATTCATATAACCAGTCCTAATATTTAATATTAATCTATAAAATTAGTTTAATTCATAAAAATATTCAAATTACATTTATTTTGATATTTATAATATCAATCATTTGATTCTTTCATTAATAAGGAAAATACTACATCATTATTGTGTCATAAATAATATTAGTTATTAAATGAATAAAAAATATAAATAAAATACCATTAATTAGAAATTTTTTTAGATTTGTAATGAATATTTATAGTCGAAATTAAAACATATATAACCCTATGTAAATGTTTTTTTCTAAAAGATATATGCTTATGTAATTTTTGTATTTATTTTAACTTAATTAATATAATGTGTCATTATCACATACAAGTGGCTCCATGGGGTCCCAAAATCAACCCAAATATTCCCAGGGTCGGACATGTATCCAAAAATATGATTATGACACATTTTAATTTAATTTAGTATTAATATAATATTAATTGTTTTTCCATATTTACCAGATTTACCCTTTAACCATGGTAAATAAAATATTTACCGAAGTAATTATTCAAAATGTCTAAAAATAAAAGTTACATATTTAAAAAATTTTGACATCATGATTCTAAATACTGAATCTATTTTTCAAAATTCAAAACACAGAAGTGTTAGAAACTAATTTTAAATTAATTCTCGTTGTCAAAACAAAACGTGTGTTTTTAACAAATAATAACTACAAAAGATTGACCCTTGTTTATGTCAATTTCAATGTGAAATTACATAAAATAACTATCATTGTATTAAATGGTAATAATCTAATCTATTTATAATTCCAAACCATTAATATGTTTAATTTAACAATATAAATTATTTTGATTTAAAATGTTGTCTTCAGCTAAAATATTTTATTTTTCACTATTCACCAAAATTTGAAACTTATCATAAAAACACCAAAAAATTATTGAAACTAAATTATTATGTCCCAATTCTAAAGAAGAATTTAATTTTGTAAAATTGAATATATAAAGGTTTCAAATATTGGATTAAAAAAGGGTTCTCCATTAAAAGGCGGTAAAATTTAATTTTTTGAAAAATAGTTCTTTTATCTAAGAAAATGAATTTGTTCTTAAATTTTGACTTAGAAACTCATAATATGGATTCTAAAATTAGAAGGATTGTATAAAATTTAAAATTCAGTTAATAATACTCATAACCGCTTTTTAACGACTAGTTTGGTGAGTCGTGGTAAATTTTGAACTCAGTGTTGCATACAAGATAGGCTATTGTATTATTCAAAGAGAAGCGTGTCGTGGAAGATTGGGGTGTTACATTCTCTCCTACATTAATAAATTGTTTCCTCTCAAATTGAAATTATTTTACGAAAATAAAAGGTTAAAAATTGGAAATATCTTTGTGGGAAAATCCACATGGGAAATTGGGTTAATAAAATTTAGTCTTAATGAGAGGAAGGAGAAATTAAAGGGTCACCGCCAAATCTTGATCTTGATTAGGAGAAAATTGTTTGAAATTTGAGACATATAATTGGAGGAAAAACATAAATATTTATAGGTAGTGATTAATGTCATCAATCACAAACAAGTTTAAAATTGAGTGCCTTAAATTCATCACTCTTTGATGATTTAAAATACCATAGGTTCTACAAAACATATGGTATTAGGATAACACTTTTTTTGTTTTTTGATCCCTTAACTAAAATATAATAATTAATTTATTCATTGAATATTAGAAGAATAAAAATATATACTTGACAAGTAGAGTTCCATCCTCTAACTAATTTATAGCACAAACTCATCTTTCACTATAAAAGATAATAGAACTTAAAAATAATATTCTATTTATCCTATTCGTATAGGGTTAAACAAATAATTGAATATATAATTCATCTACAAGAATATTTTTTTTAAAAGACTAAATTATTCATTCTAAGACATCATGTGGGCCAGTGGTAGGTGATACACCCTTGTCGCCCTTCGGTTGTAGGTTCAAGTCTCGCAGCCTTGCCAGACGCGACAGGTTGCCGCCCGACCTTCGGGTTGTCCTTTTATGGAAATCAAAAAGAACCTCAAACTTGAATTATTCAAAATAATTTTCTACAAACTCACAGTCCAAATTTTATAAGGAACGTAAACACAATAAAGATAATTTTTACCCCGTAATAGCATGTGAATACTTTCATCATGTATTCATTTAAAACACTGAAAAATCCTGAATTACATAAAACCTTATTGATTACATTCATGATCCCTCATTCCTTATAGAATACTAGATATACTTTATCCATCCAAAAATGTTGTAAACTCCAAAAATGATGGAATATACAAGCCTTTAATCAGTTTCAATGTAGTCAAGAATATCCAATATAATTTTCCATATCAACCATATATTTTTCCAAAACCAGTACCTCAATATTAAGACCATATTAAGGTTTATCTTTCCTTCAACCATGTAGTTTCCAAAAAGTTTAACTTGATGTAGAGTCACTTTTCTTAGTACCATAAAATCTCAAATCCTCAATGAAATTGTACTACAGAACAATCCTTATTTATTTCCAGTACATCATTGATACAACACATCAATGAAATAATTCCAAAATAAAAACATAAGAACACTTGTCATTCCTCTTCATCTGTGGTAGTGTCATAACTTGATTATTATCCAATAGCATCATTTGTGGCATTATCCGATTACTGGGACATTGGTTCTCATAGTATCCAAAGTCTGTGCAGATGAAGCATTGTACATTTGAAACCTTTTTCTTACCCTTATATTCACATACTTGGTTTCCTTTTTCTCCACACTTATAACATACTCCCATTCCCTTAAAGCATTATCTAAATTGATTCTTTACACAGTTTTCACATATGGGAAAATCCTTCTTTACCTTCTTCCTTTTATCAGTCCTTCTCTCTACCATCCTTTCCTTCTCTGGCTTCCCTTGAAAGCCATATGACTCCTAGAATTCTTTACTTATCTTATCAACACATGATAATATTTCTTCATATGATGATAATACGTGAGATAATTTTTACCTTCTAAATTCTAGATTAAGACCATGAAAGATATGATCCTCCATACTCTGTGGATCATGTGTATTGTTGGAGTTCTCATTACTTCTATTGGACGCCATTTCTAAACAATGTCATAAACTAGATCAGTTTATGACTCAAAATACATAATTCCATACTTGTAAAACACTTAAAATAAATTGAACTATTTATGGATATAATCCATAATCATAAAAAAATTTTCTTTTAGGAAGTATATACTCATGAACCCTTCATAATGGTTTGTAAAGAAAATGAGAATTATCCTATGTATATCCCCTGAGAGGGTCGTAACCAAGAGTGCAACAAGGCCCATTGTCGTGCACCAGTTCCCGTTCCAGTCTAGCTCAAAGCGATGTTTTTAGGTTTTACCCCTAGGTACATCTGTGCCAGAGCCTCCTCTACCTGCTCGTATCAAGACAGGGTTGTATTGTTCATAAAACTCACAAAATTTCTACAATACCAAACTTCTAGGAAGTTCTTCTATACTAATCCTCAAAGTCCATCTTAGATCTATGTGCTCTAATCAGAGTTTATCTAAATCTACATTCCAAGGATTATACTAAACTTCTTCTGATACCAACTGTAATGCCCTGACCCTAGTTTCCCCGAGTCGGTGTATTATTACATAACATTGGCATGATCACAAGAAAGATCAAGTCTCGAAAGATAGATTAGTTTAGTATCCTTGGAATAACTAGATACATTCATAAAATTTACATTACATCATAAAGTGAAAACTACTACAACAAAATCGTGTCTCCATATCCCCTCATATTATCCCTGCAGGTCATTCATAAATTACTTCTTCATATCCTAGGAAAAAATAAAACATTGAATGTTGTGAGCTCAGATTCTCAGTGAGGATAACAATATAGCAGAAACATTCATAAATAAGCATTGACATTTAAGGCAATGTATAACTAAAACAAAAGCCTTTTAAACTTGAACTTTTTCATAATATGGCAAAGATAAAATAAAATAATTCCATTTAATTATCCACATGGATATTCTACTAGTCGAATAATCTCATTCAATATCAATAACCACTTTCATAATGATGTAATGAATAATTCTAGACTATCATAACCACATATCAAAGGCCTCTTTCCAAGACTACAAATAAGATTTTGTCAAAGCGTCGTGCCAAGACATTAGTTTGTCTCATGAGACCTACTGATGAATCGAGGAGCTATAGTGGGCTCCACCTATCACATACTAAGTCCAATGCATTCCTCATATGATTAATTTTAAATATAACATAAAAATTCTTATTAAAACTAGCTTACTAAATGTCAATACTTTGTCCATAAACCATGAATGATATAAAAATAAAATATCCACATCAAACATATCACAAAACCATCGATATAATATGGAAGTTTTGTATCATAATAAATCAACATCAAATAAGCTTAAAATCCATCAAAGGATGCTGATATAGATGAAATCAAATCTATTTGAGAGAAGTCTCTCTTTTTTGAAATCATTTAAAAGTCACACATTTATAAAGGAAGTAATTTAAAAGATATTTTTGAATAAAATTGTCCCATACTGCCTTGAAACATTTGAAAACGAATATCATTTCAAAACATTCATGTCCATATAAATAAATCCTTAAAATAATTTTGAAAACATAGACATTAATTAAAATGATTTAGAAAGATAAATCTATGAAACATTTAAAATTATGATCTTGATAAAGAGTACCATTCACAAATTCATAAAATATTCATTTTGAAATCATATAAAGGTCACATAATTATAAAATAAAACATTTAATTTCAAAATATTCTTATACGCTTGTAAGGGATGTTTTGAAGATTTTCAATGGTGAAAAATAGCTTCCCCCGCCGTATAAGTTAAAAAAAGACATCCTTAATTTTGTCGAAAAAGGTTAAAAGGACCTTGTTTGGAAAATGACATAAATATTCCATTAAGAAATCTTATAAAAAGTAAAAAAAGGGTATAAAATACTTTAACTCATATTCGGTAATATGGTATTAATGTTTTGAAATTCATTTTTAATAAACACGGATGTGGATGATATAGAGGTTCTAGTAAATAATCACGTATAAACAACCTCAGATAATGAAGAGATTGTGAAATAACTCTTACCTTATAATTTTCCTTGGTTGAGGGTAGGATAAAATACTTTATAATGGTAAAATTATTGTTATTAATTTATAAAATAATCATATACATTAATATGATATCATATATGATCCTTTAACATTGATTTGTTAATAATATCTAAGTATTATCGTTGTTTCGGGTGTTAACTTAGTCATTTTATTTTATAATATTTTTCACGTAAGCCATGTTTTTTATGGATAGGTTTTATATTATTCATATCCAGAATTATATCAAGTCCTTAAACATTATTTTTAATCACTAAATGAGACTTAGTCTTTAATGTATACGATGGGGAATGAGTCTCATCGCGTTCGTGGAGACGGTAGTCCATACGTACGCACGAGCGACAATATCGTTATTTTGATTTTAAAATAATATATAATTGGATTCTATAACATATATAACGAATAAATATCATGTTATATTTATTATTTACATGAATTACAAATCATTATTATACCCATCCAAATAATAATATATTGAATAACAATTACACCACAATGTGGAGACGGTACGCAGTACGTTCGCACGTTTGGTGACATGTCATTCAAAGGATTGATATAATAATGAATATGGTTGTAACATATTTATAATAATATCACAGTATATATTATATACTGGAGTTATTATTTTAGAATGAGAATAACAAAGAAAGAATATGTTGAAGAATAAATGAACTTGAAAAAGGGTGGTGAAAACATTACCTCTTCTTCGGGTTCTTCCTTTTGATTTGATCAAAAGGGCCCCATAGGTTGGATTTATGATCAATATAAGGCCTCTATGATTAATTGAGTGAATTTTAATGAGTATTTGGGTAGTGTTTGGCCGAAACAAAGTGCTTTCAAATTGTGAATAATTGGTTAGAAGTGGTATCCTTTTATAAAGGGGAGGAGGGGCACCTTAGGAAAATCTCGAAATATTATTTTATAATAAATTCATATTCTGTTTATAATATCTTAAAAGTGTATTATTTAAAGGTTAATGTGGGGATGGGTCAAAAACCACTCAACCAATAGAATTTAGATAGGTTTGTGTCATTGTATTAACATTATCTTTTAGTTTTAACTCTTCGTTAATTAGTTTGACATTTACCAAGTCAATTTGTATTTTTAAAATATATAGTTATTAAACAGACTATATACATCCAACAGACCCCCAAGTGGTCCATTATTGATACACCTATCACGATATATGTCTCTTTCCCAATCCATATATTTTTAGGAATTGAACATCAATTAACAACATAATATTTGTTTTAAAAATTCTTTTATCTCAGTTTTGACACTATTGGATATATTGTTATTGATAAATTCACAACAACATTATTACATGGAACCAAATTAATATAACTAGTCCTAATATGTCATATTAATCATGAAAATTAGTGTAATTTTTAAAAAGATTCAAATTACATTTTTTTATATTTATAATATCAACTATTTGATTCTTTCATTAATATGGAAAATACTACATCATTATTGTGTCATAAATAATATTAATTAATAAATGTCTAAAAATTATAAATAAAATACCATTATGTAGTAAGTATTTTGATATTTATAATTAATATTTATATTCTAAATGAAAACATATATAACCCTATGTAAAATTTTTTTTGCTAAAAGATATATGCTTATGACATTTTTGTATTTATTTTAACATAATTAATATAATCTGTCATTATCACATACATGTGGCTCCATGGGGTCCCAAAATCGACCCAAAGATGCCAATGGTCGGAAATGTATAAAAAAATAGGATTAGGACACATTTTAGGGTAATTTAGTATTATTATTATATTATTATTTTACCCTTATTACCAGATTTACCCTTTAACCATGGTAAATAAAATATTTCCCGAAGTAATTATTCAAAATGTCTAAAAATAAAAGAAACATATTTAAACAATTTTTAACTCCTGATTCTAAATATGGAATCCATTTTTTTATATTCAAAACACGGAATTGGAAGAAATTAATTTAAAATTAATTCCAGTTGTCGAAACAAAAAGTGTGTTTTTAACAAATAATAACTATTAAAATATTGACATTTGTTTATGTCAATTTCAAAGTGAAATTACATTAAATAACCATCATTGGATTAAATGGTAGAAATTTAATCTATTTAGACTTCCAAACCATTAAAATGTATAATTTAATAGTATAAATTATTTTGATTAAAAAAGTTGTTTTCAGCTAAAATATAGTATTTTTCACAATTCACCCAAATTTGAAAGTTATCAGAAAAACCCCAAAAAAGAGTTGAAACTAAATTCATATTTCCCAATTCTAAAGAATAAGTTCATTTTGTCAAATTGAATATTTAAAAGTTTCAAATATTGGATTTAAAAAAGGCTTCACCAATAAAAGGCGGTAAAATTGCATTTTTTGAAAAATACTTATTTTATCTGAAAAAATGAATTTGTTCTTAAATGATGTCATAGGAAATCATAATATGGATTGTAAAATTATAAGGATAGTATGAAATTTAAAATTCAGTTAATACTATTCATAACCTCTTTTGAACGGCTAGTTTGGTGAGTCGTGGTGCATTTGAACTCAATGTTGCGTACATCACTTGCTATTGTATTATTCAAAGAGAAGTGTGTCATGGAAGCTTGGGGTTTTACACATATGATTTCACAACTTTGAAATATATGGTCAATTGAGCACATAACATCAGAAGGCATCACTGAACATGACCACTATGACTGATATAAACAATGCATAGAGAGGGGCCTTATAGAACATCCCCGAACAACACACATTTCTAGAAAGTGCCCACAATATTCTATCATGACCATATTTTACACACTACTTGTTTAACTTGAAATCATGCTTCAAAGATACTGTGATGAACCCAGGGGCTCTCTTAAACAGCATCGAGACACCCATCCACAGTAACATCCCCTGACCACTTCTACCTTTGATGAATTAAGTAGCTTAAGAAACTAATGTCTCTTTCAACCATTAAAAGACACTTTTCTAAAATAAGATAAATAGATAAACCTAGAATGGAAATTTTTTAGACTCAACCTACAAATGTCAAAAAAAAAATTCCTTATATTGACCAACATGTGGATTTTTCAACGACGAAACAATCTCGGTTGAACTTCAGTCATGAAGTAACCCTTAATAGTGTGTAACTTATCCATCGATTGAACCTAAGGACCAAACAAACATTGCCTATTGGTCAAGACACACTAAAAACCATATTCAAACAAATTAAGGGAACCACTGTAATGGCATCCCAAAACATTTCTCAAAATTGACCAATAACCGGTTCTTCAACATAACTTTCCGACCAAACACAATCCTGATACACAGTTCAAACAGTTGGGGTTCTTGAACTCAAAACATCCCACAACATCAAAATTTTCAAAAACACAAAATACAACCCATCCTAAAATAGTCAACAAGACATTATTGTTTTTAAATCATATTTAAAAAAACGATTTAGCAGTTAGCATATCCACCAATGGTACCCCATGGGCCTTACAAATACATGTTTATGTGCCACATCGGGAAACCTTCTCATATCCATCTAGAAACTCATCCATGCATGCCATCATCCACCCATATTTCCATATAACGCCATGAATGTGGTTGGTTACATAAATTAAAATTTTTAAAACAATTTTTTTCCACTTTTCAAAACCAAAATAGTCAACCAACACATCCTTTTTCTCAAAACCGCTAACCACGAGATCAAAATACCAATTCATTTCTTACAAAACTTTTCATAAAGACGCAACCATTTAGAAAAGAACTCAATTTCAAGTTATTCACATCAATTTAAAAATATCTCATCTCATTAAAATACCCTTTGATTGTTTAGAAAACTCTATTTAAACACTTCTCAAAACAAAATTTAATATAGTTCATGCTTTCAAAAGATGTGTAAGAACACCATTTTCCATTTAAATAAATGTATGAGAATTAAGTTCAACCATTTCATAAATCAAACCATTCCCTATTTATTTGTAAATCATTTCAAAAACAGTTTAGGCTTCTTAAAACCAAGTCACATCAAAATCAATGTTCTATGATTTCAAAACTAAAGCCCAAAAAGTGCAAGAGAAAACTAGTTTCAATGGGTGACTTGGACATATGGGGCACAACCATATTTGAATCACTTCACCATCATAGAGAGTGTTCTTGGGAATAACCCCAACTCCAATTGACTTTCTAGGCCCTGCGAGCTCACTAAGACCATTAACCCAACTCGCTTTTCATTTCACCTAATCATCATCAAACAAAGAAAACCATGGAACTTAGTTAAATACCAACATCTCCTAGAAACATGAATCCCTTCATGAGGTGTATTTATTAGGCACAATATCCATTATTTTAATTCCAAGTCCCTATAATACTAATTCTAGACTATCCCGACTCCACCCCAAATAACATGACCCAAAGAGTTAACATGAACCTCCTTTGATACAATTTTGTCATGAACTGAATCTGGTTGCCGTAAAAACCGGCTCCTAACCCGGCCTGAAACAAGGTCTGAAGGGCATTACAGATCCCCATAGGCTGGAACAAGTTCCCAGGTATCATAAAATGATAATTGGGAATGATTTACATGAGTTTATAAACATAAAACAAAAAAAACCCAATAAAATGAATCTGGATTTTTCGAACCAAACAATATATTAAAAAAATTCAGAACTGAATGACATATTTTAAAACAACTCAACAATACTATAAATAGTCAAAAAAACAAAAGGAAACATCCCATGAACCCTCTTGGTAAGGGGCATCGCCCTGAAGCCATCTCCACAAGACTTCACCACCAAGGATCTCCTAGAAACCCGAACCATTAGAACAAAAAAGTGTACCCATCCCCCAAAAAAAACCATGTCTACTTAGAACCAAGGGTGTAATTATTGTGTGAGCCAATTCCCAGTAGGATACCCCCACTAAGATATTCCATGCGATAAAAATTTAATGATGAAAAGCATGCATGTTTTCAAAAACATTTAATTTATACTTAAAAATTTTCAATGATAAAACTAAAAAATTAGTTTTCAAGTTGGGTAATTTAAAGAATATAATCATTTAAAATAAATTAATTGATACTGAAATTTCTATCCAAATATACCATTTTCCGACGGTATGTATAAAGGATCTTAGGATCATAAGCAATAGGAAACATAACCTTGGAACTAGTTCTTTGGGGGTCTCAGGTACCTCGTATATCGGTGAGAGTAACAATCAAGAAATCTGTTCTCATGCACGATCCACTAGTAGAGAACATACACATAACATAGTGGTCCCCAATAATCATCATCATAGTTTAGTTATAGTTGTATGTGTCAATCTTTCTATTTGAAAATGAGGCCAAACCCCACAGATTCACTAGAATACTAGTAGACGTCCACCCACCTAGATACCCGAGTTTTCCATTTGTGTTAAAAAAAATACAACAAGTCAAGATATATACTTTGAACAGGAAAATATCATTTCCATATCACAAATTAACCAAAAATCCCACATGTATACCACACAAGTCACAAAATTTGACTTTTCATTCAAATTGATTTTGAAATCCGACTAACACCAATATACCCCAAAACACTTTTCACATTTCATTAAAACTTCCAAAAAACCATTAAATAAAATTTATAAACCATTATATGACATTCTAAATCACATAATAGCCCACTCAAATATCATATAATACATCATTCATCAAAAAAATTCATTTTTTACAACACACTCACACAAAACATCCAACAACCATGTTTTGCAGCTCTCTTTCCATTTTCACTAACATTTCAGCACTTTATACAACATTCTAAATAAATATTCAGCAAATTAAATAACCACATTAACTTTAAAAAACACATATTTGTAGAACACCCCCCAAAAGTAAATATACACCCTTTTACCCACATTGTTTAACCAAACAAAACATTCACAATTTTCATAAATCAAACTCGAGGAGTGTAACTATGTCTTGCACAACAAACCCATTTCAAAACCCCCATTTAAGAACCAAAACCACACCAATTCCAATACAAAATACAATTGGCTGCCCTAGATACATTTATAAAACCAAATTAATGTGTTATAAAATAACCTTGATTAATACCTCTAAAGATACAAATGAAAACACACATTTTCATATAATTCTCTCAAGAAGTATAACAATGTTTTACAAATAAAACCTATTCACAAACCTTGTTTTTAAGATGACATGAAAATAATACATTTCCAAACCCAAATTTCTAGGCCAAACAAGATTTAGTAACCCAATTCCATAGGTTATTAAATACACCCAAATAATACCCCATGAGATACACATGAAAACACCCAATTTCAAGTTAAAAAGCAACTATAAAATTTAACAATAAACCAAATAAATCATAAAAATAATTCACATCAAACCCAACCTTTGAGGAATAAGAATAATGATTAATAAATAAATATAACTCATAAATAATTGTTTACACATGGAACCACCTACCTTTTGAGTCAAATCCATGGAATCTTGGTGTGAAACCTCAACCGCATCTCGGCCGCACCACAAGGATGTGAAAATGAACCCTAAACCAAAATATTTCACCAAAAATACCACAAATAAAACCCTAGGTATACCACCTGACTTCTAGAAACACTGTAAATTTATTAAATATGGAGGAAACCCTATGGAGAAGGAATTAATTGAAGATAGAAACACATACCCAATGAAATCTTGATAAAAACGACCCAAAATCCACCCGAATATAAATTTTAAGACAACTAAAAATTTAAGGGAGGTTTTAAATGGAATGAGGAGGTTATGTAGAAACTGGAATGGGTGGAAAGAGTAAAAATATAATGAGTTATGAATGGATCAATTTACTTCTTCAAATCTCGGTGATTTGAGGAATCTAGTGACGTTTCTCCCAATTTTGAGATTCTATTGAGCTAAAAATTAGGGGAAGAGAGCATGGGGATGCACCGTAGGTACGTGGTCTCATGTGGGAGTTAGATTCACAAAAAAATTATAATGAGTTATTAATGAATAAAAAACTATTTTTAATGCAGGAAATGGGCCTTCAGGCGGGCCCTCTCCATTAAAAAAAACTGAAATCCTCCATTATTATATATTTATAAATGAACCAAATTAATTTTTTCGTGTTCATAGATCAATAATTACATGTATGATTTATATTGTTTTAATAATGTTTAAAAATGATGGAGTAATCATGGAATCAAAAATTATTTTTAAATCTTGATTTTGGGCTCACGGTTTGGCACAATTCATGAAAACTCACCCATTCCTCCATAAATGCTTAGTAAACCACCAAAACAAAGAATGAATGGAAATTAATTGAAATTTACCTTTACAATATTTCATGTATGTGACACTAATGGTTCTATACTTTTTATAGATTTGATGAATCAGACATTCACTTAATGTCTCATAATTTTTGTGTTGGTGTTCATGGATGATATTTTGGTTTATTAATGATCCAAAAAAGAGCACATAGAACATTTGGGTTTTCCTCTTGAAACCATGATGAAGAAATATTTTTTTTGAAGGATTTCAAAATAAAGTTTTTTTATCTATGAATAATTGTTCATGTATAATGTTTTTATAGGAATGGATTATTACTTTATTTTGATATGGTGATTGCTTATTTAATGAGATGATCCATGTATCAAAATTGTAAATAAAATATTCTTTATTCTAGATGGTTATTATTAATGGTTTTCTAAGGAATTATCAATGATGGAATCACAATTGAAAACTAGTAAAAGGAATGGGGATAAATTCATATATAATCCAAAGTGTCATTCTTCATTCAATGTGCTGAAATGACTTCAAACATCAGCTATTATTCTTATCATACCTGATCTCATTAAGGGGTATGTGTTTTTATAGTGTTTTTTTTGGGTTACGTTCTTACGTAATATGATCATTTTGTAGATATATTGTATCAACATATTTTTCTACATTAGAATAATTTACAATCTCAATATTTATAGGTTTATTTAACAATTCATATGTTTATGTGTTTGCTGAGTTATATTTTTTGGGAGAGAATCATGGTAATCAAACACTGTAACAGTCAATTTTATATATTTCCTAAAAAGAATTGAATTTACAATACATTTTTCTTGAAAAATCATTATATGATGGACATAAACATATCCTAAACATTAGGTCATGTAATGGTATTTTAACATTCTCTCAGTATGAAAGTACAATCATCGGGTTTTATATAATCAATGTATGTGATGAACCTTATGAAACTCTGCACTCAGTTCCACCAGTATGCCTAAGTGGATTGACTGGGAATGGTTCGTAATAATGTTTTTCTATCATCATCTCTCCTTGAGACAATTTTATAGAGTTATCATTAAAATTAACATTAAATTGAAATTTGAGAAACATTTAATACTATGTAGAACACTTCTTATTTTTCTCTTTGTCTCTTTAGATTGAATACTACAATTTTTTGACAATGTTTTTTTCTGTTCAGTAAAGAGGGTCTAATTCATAATTTTTTTTAAAAATAATCATGTTTCAGTCATACAAGAACTAAAAATATGTATTATTAAATGATATGGTTATTTTGGGGATGATTATTAAGTGTAATATTAAAAAAAATTTGTTCAATCGGTACACTATCCAGTATAAAAAATTATTCAATTTGAAAGCTTATAGGTTTCTCCGTATTCATTGGTTCATGGTTTTTATATGGGATGAGGTTTCGATTTATTTTTAATGTATTTACATATAATACAAGAGGTTTTAATGCTTTCTTGGTGGTTATTGATTGGTTAAAATGGGCAGTTAAAATATTTTCGATAAGGGATACCAAAAAAGTTGAAGATCAAGATAATTTATATGTGAAAAATAATATGTGGTTATATGGTATTCCTTTTGAATTTTTCAATGTTTTATCATGTTTATTATATTGGTTATAAAGGAGTATCTATGATGAAATATGGGCTAATTTAATGATGAGTACTATTTACCATTCACAGACAGAATGTAAGAAGAAGTTTTTTATTCATATTGTTGATGATATGTAATATGATAATTTCATTGAATTCATGGGATCTGGGTAAATAAATCTTGTTCTGGTTGATTATAGTTTTAAACATATTTTTATGTTTCTTCTTATAATGGTTCTCGTCAAGGAATAGTATTGATACCTATTCAGATAAACAATTTTTCTGATGAGGTGAACGTTGTCTCTTTTCTAGGGAGGATTCATTTTTTGGATACAATAGAATGTGTCTAGGATATACATAAGTATATGGTTAAATACTAGAGTTGATAAAAAAAATATGAATAATCACCAAGGTCCCTTATATTTAATCATTGGTGAACATGTGTTCTTCAATATTTCTCCTTGTTCATGAATCCCTCTTCTTGAGAAATAGAAAATCATGGTTTTGTGTGTTTTTAGAACAATTTGGGAAACTGATCCCCATGGGAAGGTATCATACTGTTTTCGATTTTCAATTACAATTACGGTATATTCCTTATGTTTTCCACCATCCATGAATCTTGAAGACACCTATAAAATTTTTATTTTGGAAGAGATAGAGTTTGATCCATACTTTTCAGTTGTGGGGAACCTACTAGAGACCATTTAATATAAAGTAAAATTATAATTTATGAATTAAATTATGTTGTTCACTGTTTTATTAGGACATGGATCAAATTATGATGAGACCAGGGAGAGTGAATCATTCATGAAGGGGTAGCTTCCTTAACTATTTTCCACATAGAATTCCTCTACGTTTCATCCCATGGATGAACTTTTTTATGGTGGGGAGTTTGTAACATATCATTACACAAATTTAGGTATTTTTCTTCTAATTATACATTTTACTCATTATTTTTGTGCATCATGGGACTACAAATTATGGAGATAATTTTATGAATAAATTGACCTCATTTTTTCAGATGTTTATTTATTAGAATTTATGGTGTCTTTGTATAAATATGTTAGTGAATTTATATGTTCTCCAAGAGCATGAAGAACCCCCATGGTGTTTTGGATTTTTTGACTAAAAAATGGTATTTTATCTAACTTTAGGGGGAATAATCACCATGTAATGGGATTACATATCGTGAAATATCTTAAAAACTCATTACTTCCATATACAATGTGAATATATTCATCTTAATGTATTTTTTTCATTTAATGTGTAGATAAATTTAGGACTCAATAAAAAGTATATTGTTTTTGTCATATTTTCTATTTTTGGGTTACACGATGTGTAAAATGATGACATTGTATTTAATTCTTAGGAGTTTTGGTTTTTTTGGGTTTTATGCCATTTATTTGTTAATTCAGTCTTACACTGGATCATTTATCTAAACCTTGTAGATCTTATAGGAGATTGTGGAGACCTTTTATCCCTTCAAATATTTTCATTCAGTGAGTGATAATAATTTTAGATGTGGTGTATATCATTAGATGAATATTCTAACTTCTTCTCTGTTTTTAATTGATGTAGCCCTACTTCACTATGATTATAGATCCATCAAAATATAATGTTTATTCATCTTGATTCAATTTAGATATATGGTATGGCCTTATACTAAATGATTAACCTTATGTTTGTTGTGGTGTGGTGTGTGAGTATTATTGAGGTGGTTTGTTATCATTCATATTCACTAAACACATTTAAAAATTGTATCATTTTTGAGTTGTAATGACATATTCAATGTCCTTTCATGTAGTAATTTTATTCTTTCTCTTTAGTGGATCGTGATTCTATTGTTTTTAACCTAGGATTGAGTTTTTTTGTTCCTTCATTAATCTATGTTGGATGAACTATATTGCAAAATTATTAATAAATTATATTACTATATGAAATTTAATAATTTATTGGTATAATTATTTTTGATGAACAAGTGTTGGATAAATTATGGTATTATAATAATTTGTTAAATTAAAAGTAATATACAAATCACTGTTAAATGTATTTCACAAATTATTTTAAAATAATTAATTTACTAAATGTTTTGGAAAATAATTGCATCAGAATCCCTGAGTAGTGATGGGATGGTGTTCTTTTATTCCTTGTCTGATGATACTGTTTGTGGGTTCATTCATGGGGTGTTAATATACTTCTTAGGCCTTTCTTCTATGAACATGAGGGAATGTAATGTAGGGTACACCTTCAAAGTATTTCATTATATTCTGACATATTATGCATATGTCTAGTGTATTAATGATAGAAATTTTCTATGTTGCCGGTATGAGTGTCTAAGCCTTTCATACTTATTATAATACATGGACGGATTTAACTAGTTCTTTTACATATACTATTTTATTTCTTCTTCCATGTATTTTATATGATATGTGAGGAATTCCCTTTTCAGTTTCATTTAAATATTATAATATATAGTAAATTATTAAAATCAATTTACATGGATTATTTTTGAAATATTGGTAAATGGGGAAATTGAATGTTTTTACCTATAATTGATATAAAAACTATTAGTCTATATAAAACTCTATACTTTCATTAATGATGAGAACATTTGTATTATTTTACAGTGAATTGTTACAAAATAATTGGGTTGGATAATACAGATCATGTCAGATCCCATCATGTACACCTCATCAGAAGGACATAGACCATTGTATTTCTTTTAATGCGGGGAATTGATATGTGACACAATCAAGTGGGGTGGGGTGGTGGGTGGGGGTGGTTAGATTATTATTTTAAGTTAATGGTGATATTGTATTATTTTTCACACATTATCTCATGGAGTATAATCTTTTGATATATAGTAATTTTCTAATGGACAATTTTTATAGAAATTGTTTATAATTTTGGATTTCATTATTTTCAATTCATTATTTTAGATATGGAATATAATTTTTGTAGAGACCCGAAACTTGATGTGCATAGATATTACATTACATTTGCAAAATACATAATACATAGCAAAACAGACACACAAGGAACATAATAGTTTAGTGTCTTTGGAAACATGGAACGTAATCTTCTAATCATGGTGAAAGATCTTCAACATCTCCCATAAAGATCTTCCACTTTTTGTTTCCTTACCTAAAACCTTTCTTTTAATCCTGGGGGAAAATAAAACATAAAAAGGGTGAGCTCAAATGCTCAATAAGGGTAAACATAAAAAATATCAATCACATCATATTCATAAGAACATGACATTTTTGAAATCTTAACCTGTAAAAGAGATCATAATTTCATTACATGGGATAAATCCTAGTAGTGACATTAGTCCCAATAATCATAACTTAAAACATGAAACTTTGTGGAATACACACATAATAATAGAGAATCATTTCCAATTAGTCAAGACTCATTTCCAAGACTATCTTAGTGGACAAAGTCCATTTTTGAACTGAGTTCACTCCTCGTTTCAGTCCTGTTTCACTGAACCGGTTTAACCTGGCATTCCAGACATGTCTATCTCATGAGATATAAAATCATTACCCAATTCATTGGAGGGAGATATAGGTCCCACCCATCTCATAATGATACCATTCTTATGTGTGCCACAGAATCATAAACCAAACATCATAGCATAACCCATGTAACAAAAATGGGAATCTTAAAAATCATGACATCATAATCAAATTCGTATAAGATAAAGGAATTCATAAAAATAATTCCATCACAACATAATCAAAGCAATGTAATAATACAGATAGAAACAGAACCCTATATTATCTTAGATGGAAAATTATTTTGATAAAACACTTGAACTCCATTCATGAGGAAAATATCCTTTCTACTTCAAAAACATTTTTCTTTCTTAACATGTCATTCAATTTTAAACAAGAATATGTTGATTAAAAATAAACTTGAAAAGTTGTAAAGTAAGATTCCTGGAAATAATGCTTTAAAAATCCATTCATGTCGTATAAGTAAAAAATCATTCTTCCCGTACTTTTGTCAGAAAAGTCAAAAAGTACCTCGTACGAAAAACGTCAAAAGATTCATTTTATATCTTTTACTAAAAACTCACCGAAGGGTAAAATTGGATTTAAAAAAATTTAGGTCGATGGAAACAATATTACATATTGTGTAAACATGGATGTGGATGATAAAATACACCCTAGTAAATACCAAAGTATAAACAATCTCAGATAAAATGAGATTTTGATATTTTCCCTTACCTTAGGTCTAATTTGCTTCGTAAGTGTCTGAAACTCTTGTATAATGATTTAGATAATGTCATTTAATTATTCTAGAATCATACTCATTGTTATGATATCATATATGGTCATATTTTTAGATTATTATTAGTAATATTTCATTGCTACTTGTTATTCGGGTGTTTATTACTTTTTGTTCTTATGTTTGTTTTGTCGAATAAATTATTATTCTTCTTTTTAGGTTATAGATACCTCATTTACATAATGGTATTAGTGTAATATATATCATATCCATTCACTCAATTCATTTATATAATCATTATACAAATGAGGATCATGTAGAACGAGTCGCATCACATTGTGGAGATGGTATTCCGTACGTACGCATGAGCGATGATATCATTTCCATGATCGTGTAATTGTATTGGATTGTATGTATACTATTTCATAATCAATATCACTTTAAAATAATCATAAATAGTCATTATTTACACCATTATACCCATCCAAGTAAGGCAGTGGTGGAAAACAGATTACACCACGGCGTGGAGACAGAATTCTGTACGTACGCACGCGTGGTGATTTCGTTTTCCGTAGGATGGATAGATGTTGAAATAGGGTTGTATCATACTTATAATAACATATAAGTATATGAGTGATACATATGTTATTACTTCATAATGAAACAACTAAATAAGAATAAGTGGAAGAAGAAATAAAGATTAAAGAATCAGTAACGGGCATTACCTCTTCTTTCAAGCGCCTCTTTAAGACCTCCTCTAAGGGCACAAAGATTGGTCTTTGAAGAAGACCAGGACCTCTAGGATGTTTCTAGGGAAGTGTATAGGAGATATTGGCAGGGTTTGGCCGAGCTTGAAGGCTCAAATTGGTGTGAGGAAGAGAGGGAGGAGGTGCCCTTTTATAAGGCAAGATAGGGGCACCGTTGGAATAACTAAAAATATTATTTTATTATAAAGTCAAATTCGGTTTTTAATAGCTCCAAATTGATATATTTAGAATCTAAGGTGGGTATGGGTCGTAATCCCTTCATCCAATATAATTTAGGCAAGTTTAGGTTCCTATTTTAAACTTATCATTTATATTTAACTTTATGTTAGACAATTTTACGTTTACCGTGTCTTTTGTGTTCTTACACTATAAGGTTAATAAACTTACTAATAGAAGCCAAACGAACCACAAGATATTTATTATTAATATATATAACCTTATCTAAGTCATTTGGCTGAACCTTAGATTTTTAGGAATAAAATAACAATTAATAATATAATATTTGTTTTAAAAACCATTTTATGTCAATTTTGACACTATTTAGTAATTGATTTTTGTAAAAATCATAACAGAATTATTAGTTCAAAAAAATTTAATTAAATGAATAATAACATGTCATGTTAAACTAGAAAATTAGTTTAATTCATAAAAAGTCTCAAATTACATTTATTTGGGTATTTATAACATCAATTATGTCAAGATAATTATGACATAATATTTGTGTCATAAATAAATTAAATTTTTTAATGTCTAAAAAATTACAAATAAAATACAATTATGTAGGAAATCTTTTTATCTTTCTAATGAATATTTATAATCGAATTTATCTTATTTATAACCCTATATTGAAAATAATTTACTTATTAAACATTGATTTTAACTATTTTAACCCTTCTTTGAATAAATTAATAATAAATGTCCAAATCTAATCCATGTGGGCCTGAATGGTCATATTTTATTCCTAAGGTTGTTTTTGGTCGAATTAAACTTATCCAATAGAATTAGGACATGTGTTAGGGTAATAATAATATCATTTTTACCCTTAACTACCCTATTTACTTTTAACCATGGTAAATAATAGTAAAAAGTTACTATTTACCAAAAATTATTTTCATCTCACTGAACAACATTTTACATACTGACATCAACCGTGTCTCTCGGATTTTTGAAATTCCACTCAAAGAAGCGGTAAAATTATGTTTTCTGAAAAAAATCATTTTTTTAACTACCACTTAGTGATTTCACTATTAATCCAAAGAATGAAAGTTTCCAGAAAAATACAAAAAATTAGGCTTAAGCTATATTTGATATTATGAATTCAAAAATGATGTTTATTTTACCAAATTCAAAACGTATCAGTTACATTAACTAATTTAAAAATTAATTCTCGTTGTCAAAACAAATAGCGTGTTTTTAAGAGATAATAACTATCAAAAGATCGACACTTGTTTATGTCTGGTTTAAATGTAAAATTACATCCAATGAACAACACTGTATTAAATTGTAAAAATATATTCTAAATATACTTTCAAACCACTCAAATTAATAATTTATCACTATTAATTATTTCGATTAAAAATTTTGTTTTTTAATTAAAATTTAGTAATTTTCACTATTCATCAGAATATAAAAGTTATTCGAAAAGTACAAAAATTTCACCCAAAGCTAATTTCGATATTCTGAATCCAAAAATGAAGTCCATTTTAAAAGATAAAATTTATAAAATGTCAAAAAGTGGGTATTACATTTCATAACGTCTAGTTCATAATAATATTATAATAATATCTCGTTTAGTGAAACTCGGTATTGCGTACTACACATGCTATCGAGGAAGGTCGTGATTGCGTGTAATGAAAGGAAAGTCAAGGATTCATCTTGTGCAAGATCCTTTTAGTGTAGCATACAACACAAGACATTAATGAAATTAAAAAGAATATTTTTCATAAAATCTCAGGGTGTTACATTCTACCCCCCCTTAAAATTAATTTCACCCTCGAAATTCGTTGGGGTTATAAATGGTTTACGACTCAAAAGATTTTTTAATAGAAAACCTCATCGTAAAAGGGAATAACAAAACTTGGATTTAAAAAATAATGTATGAAACATAACGGGTACCCAAATTAACTCATCACTGGGTTTCCTTGTAGGAGGACATAGGTGGAAATATGGATATGGAAGAAAAATATAACCATCAATATATGATGGAGAGTGGTAGAGAACATTGATATGAAATATCCATCAATCACAAATCCATAAATTTTTTAAGATCTAAGGTACCATCTGATTCATCTAATATAGGAGTACTAGGGCAACATTTTTGGTTTTCAAGATCATTTCCCTAAAGTTGATGAAATTGTAATTTGAAGAAATACTTTCTTGATTTTGGTACAGTATCACAGTTGGTCGTTCATTTCACAATTTCCACTTCATATCTTAAAGAAATGAAGTTGAATTTGTCATTCGTGATGTGTTAGCAGATCATGTGATTGAATGATGGGTCATTCCATCTGTCTCAAACAAAAGGTTAGAAAAGTTATCAAAAAAAATACATAAGTCCATCTATAGTGAGATTAATCATATATGGTTCCTAAATTGGACTTATACTTCATATATCATAATTCTTAATATAATAAAACTAGTTTATACTAAATAGGGACTTCCTGTAGGCCAGTGGTGGGCGATAAAGGCCAGTCGCACTTCGGTTGTGGGTTCGATTCCCACACCCTTGTCCGACGCGATTGGCTGTCGCTCATTCTGTAGGTTGTCCTTTTTCTAAAACTATATTACTATAACATCCCATCAATAATATCGAAAAAAATACTAACTTATGTCCAACATAATCCATTCCAATCTTTAGGATTATCCAAAATACTGTTGTCTAATCTCATATTACAGTTAAAACGATTACCAAAGAGTTCATATAACAAGCATGTTAATACCATCGTTGATCCCCATATATCATGAGATATGTCTTGTTGGTCACATTAAAAACATGTGAATACCTTAATCATGTATTCTCTTGAATAATTAATACCCATTGAACCATAGTGAAAACAGGAATGCAGTTAAAAGTTAACACTTTCCACAAACCAAAATCCTCAAAATTCGTTATACCCAAACCATGATATCACTTAGTCCTTATATCAATCATGAGATCATGAATACAATCAAACATCTCATTATCTTCTTATCCCTTCATTATGCGCTTATCATCTGCATACCAAAAATATCTCAATCACTTCCCATGGTTACCGGTACCATAAAATTAATGAAAACCACAATAGACCCATAAATATTCCAATATTCCATGATGCTATATAAAACATTATTTTGGCATCCCATTACATAAACACTTAATCATTCCAATACATCATTGTCATATTCAACATCGCCAATAGTGATAGCATGTGACTTCCCTTTGTCATTTTCCTTAAGTGGTTTATCATGTCGATCATCATTATCCCTCGGATTAGGGCATTGATTATCATAATTCCCCATTTCATTGCACATGAAGCATTGAAGTGTTGTTGGTGCGTTTTCTGCAGTCTTTTATTTATTCACACCATTAGCAACCCTTTATCCATTACTTCGACACTCAGATGCTCGATGATCTTCTTTTCCACACTTAAAACATTTTCTAGTCCCTTTAAGACAATCTCCACCATGCTTCTTTCCACACTTTGAGCATAAGGAAACATTCATCTTCTTTTCACCATTATTCTGAGATTTCTCCGTGAACTGCATCTTTCGTTTCTTGTCAAAACCATGAAATGGATATGTAACACCAAATTCTATTTCTACCGTAATTGAATAGAACACAATTTCTTTATAGCTACTAAAGTCTTTTATAGCTAATGCCCATCACAGATTTGGTTTTAATCCACTGAAGAATCTATCAAATTTACATTCAGGTTGGATGATAAAGCCAGATGCATACCTTGAAAGCCTTGTAAAATTCACTTCATATATACCATCATATTCATCATCCTTTTTTATTAGTTAGAGAAACTCCTTCTCCATCTTTGTTCGAAGAATACGAGGGAAGTACTTATTGAAAAATAAGTTCTTGAACTCGTCCCATTCCATGGACTCAATTTCATCTTTTGGCCACGTATTGTTGATACGATTTCACCATTGATCAGCATCACCTTCCAAACGATATACTGCTAAGATGAATTTATCATGTTTAGAACATTGAAGAACTGAAAATATCTTTTCAGTGGTACTGATCCATTGTTCAGCAATAAGGGGATCAGAAGACCCACTGAAAGAAGGTGGGTGTTGCCTCATGAAGGACTCAATAGAATATTGTTCCCTTCTCTGCTTATTTGGAAGTCCAGAATGATTCATAGCTTGTGTAAGTATAGCAATAATATTTTTCACTCCATCTCCCATAATATTTTTTGTTCAGGAGGACGATCAATACATTGTCCATTGCATTGATCAACACGGTTCCATCGGGTTCCATCCATCGTTTAAAACCCAAAAAGAATAGTGTGAGAGGAAAAAATCATGCTAGGGGAAACAACATAATAAAGGGGGAGTACCTTCAATATCTAACATATTAGGTTTAATTCTAATATTGTTACTGTTATTATAGGACTATAACCTATACTTATACTTAACCTTATGGACATCCCTAGACATACCTTATAAATATCTCTAGGGATCTCACTAATGTTTTCGCATCGTAGTTTCCAAAGGTTGACTAATCCTTTCCTCTGATACCAACTGTAGAGACCCGAAGCTTGACATACATAGATATTACATTACTTTTGCAGAATACACAATACAAAACAAAAAACAGACACACAAGGACCGTAATAGCTTAGTGTCTTTGGAAACATGGAACGTAATCTTCTAATCGTGGTGAACGATCTGAAACATCTCCCATAAATATCTTCCACTTTTTGTTTCCTTACCTAAAACCATTCTTTTAATCCTGGGGGAAAATAAAACATAAAAAGGGTGAGCTCAAATGATCAGTAAGGGTAAACAAAAGAAATATCAATCACATCATATTCATAAGAACATAACAATTTTGAAATCTTAACCTGCAAAAGAGATCATAATTTCATAACATGGGATAAATCATAGTAGTGACATGTAATCCCAATAATCATAACATAAAACATGAAACTTTGTGGAATACACACATAATAATAAAGAATCATTTCTTATCAGTCAAGACTCATTTCCAAGACTATCTTAGTGGACAATGTCCATTTCAGAACCGAGTTCACTCCTCGTTTCTGTCCTGTTTCACTGAACCGATTTAACCTACCGTTCCAGCCATGTCTATCTCATGAGATATAAAATCTTTACCCAATGCATTGGAGGGATATATAGGTCCCACCCATCTCATAATTATAACATTATTATGGGTGCCACAAAATCATAAACCAAACATCATAGCATAACACATGTAATAAAAATGGGAATATGAAACATCATGACATCATAACAAAATTTATATAAGATAAAGGAGTTCATAAAAATAATTCCATCCCAACATAATCAAATCGATGTAATAATAGGGATAGAAACAGAACCCTATAGTATCTTAGATGGAAAAAATAATTTTGATAAAACACTTGAACTCCATTCCTTAGGAAAATATCCTTTCTATTTCAAAAACATTTTTTATTCTTAACATGTCATACTATTTTAAACTAGAATAAGTTGATTAAAAATAAACATGAAAACTTGTAAAGTATGATTCTTGGAAATAA
This sequence comes from Viscum album, assembly GCA_963277665.1. Taxonomy (NCBI): domain Eukaryota; kingdom Viridiplantae; phylum Streptophyta; class Magnoliopsida; order Santalales; family Viscaceae; genus Viscum; species Viscum album. The sequence continues at coordinate 439,365,002 of OY728161.1, forward strand.
TGATTTAAAAATCCATTCAGGTCGTATAAGTAAAAAAAACATTCTTCCAGTACATTTGTCAGAAAAGACAAAAAGTACCTCGAAAGAAAAATGACAAAAGATTCCTTTTATATCTTTCACTAAAAACTCACCGAAGGGTAGAATTGGATTTAAAAAATTGTAGGTGGATGGAAAAAATATTACATACTGAGGAAACATGGATGTGGATGATAAAATACACCCCAGTAAATACCAAAGTATAAACAATCTTGGATAAAATGAGATTGTGATATTTTCCCTTACCTTAGGTCCGATTTGCATCGTAAGTGTCTGAAACTCCTGTAATGATTTATATAATGTCATTTATTTATTCCAGAATCATACTCATTGTTATGATATCATATATGGTCATATTTTTAGCTTATTATTTGTAATATTTCATTGCTACTTTTTTTCGGGTGTTTATTACTTTTTGTTCTTATGCGTGTTTTGTCGAATAAATTAAAATTCTTCTTTTTAGGTTATAGATACCTCATTTCCAGAATGGTATTAGTGTAATATATATCATATTAATTCACTCAATTCATTTATATAATCATTATCCAAATGATGATCCTGTAGAACGAGTCGCATCACATTGTGGAGAGGGTATTCCGTACGTACGCCCGAGCGATGATATCGTTCCCATGATCGTGTAATTGTATTGGAGTGTATGTATACCATTTCATAATCAATATAACTTTACAATAATAATATATAGTCATTATTTACACCATTATACCCATCCAAGTAAGGTGGTGGTGGAAAGCAGATTACACCACGGCGTGGAGACGGTATTCCGTACGTACGCACGCGTGGTCATTTCATTTTCCATAGGATGGATAGATGATGAAATAGGGTTGTTTAATAATTATAATAACATATCATTATATGGGTGATACTGATTTTATTACTTCATAATGAAACAACTAAAGAAGAATATGTGGAAGAATAAATAAATATGAAAGAATCGGTAACAGGCATTACCTCTTCTTTGAAGCGCCTCTTTGAGACCTCCTCTTAGGGAAATAAAATAGGTCTTTGAGGAAGACCAGGACCTATGGGATGTTTCTAGGGAAGTGGAGGTGAGATATTGGCTGGGTTTGGATGAGTTTGAAGGCTCAAAGTGGTGTGAGGAAGAGAGGGAGGAGGTTCCCTTTTATAAGGGAGGAGAGGGGCACCTTTGGAATAACTAAACATATTATTTTATTATAAAGTAAAATTAGGTTATTAATATCTCCAAATTGATATATTTAGAAGATAAGGGGCGGATGGGTTGAAATACTCTCATCCAATAGAATTTAGCCATGTTTAGGTTCCTATTTTAACCTTATCATTTATATTTAACTTTAAGTTAGATAATTTTACTTTTACCGTGTCTTTTTGTGTTCTTACACTATAAGGTTAATAAACATACTATAAGAAGCCAAAAAAACCCCAAGTTGTTTATTATTAACATATATAACCTTATCTAAGTCATTTGGCCGAAACATAGATTTTTAGAAATAAAATAACAATTAATAATATAATATTTGTTTTAAGAACTATTTTATGTCAATTTTGACACTACTTAGTAATTGATTTTTGTGAAAATCATACCAGAATGATTTGTTCCAAAAAAATTAATTAAATGAATAATAACATGTCATATTATCCTATAAAATTAGTGAAATTCATAAAAAGTCTCAAATTACATTTATTTGGGTATTTATAACATCAATTATGTCAAGATAATTACTGCAAAATCTATGAGTCATAAATAAAATAAAATATTTAATGTCTTAAAAATTACAAATAAAGTACCATTATGTAGTAAATATTTTTATCCTTATAATGATTATTTATAGTCGAATTTATATTATGTATAACCCTATATTAAAAATGATTTACATATTAAGCTTTGATTTTAACTATTTTAACTCTTCTTTAAATAAATTAATAATAAATGTCATAATCTAATCCATGTGGGCCTAAATGGTCATATGTTATTCCTAAGGTTGTTTTTGGTCGAATTACACTTATCCAATAGAATTAGGACATGTGTTAAGGTAATAATATTATTATTTTTAACATTAACTACCCTATTTACTTTTAACCATGGTAAATAATGGTAAAAAGTTACTATTCACCAAAAATTATTTTCATCTCATTGAACAACATTTTACTTACTGACATCCACCGTGTCTCTCGGAGTTTTGAAATTCCACTCACAGAAGCCATAAAATTAAGTTTTATGAAAAAATTCAGTTTTTTAACTACCACTTAGTGGTTTCACTATTCATCAAAAAAATGAAAGTTTCCAGAAAAATACCAAAAATTAGACATAAGATATATTTGATATTATGAATTCAAAAATGATGTTTATTTTAACATATTAAAAACATATCATTTACATTAACTAATTTCAAAATTAATTCCGGTCGTCAAAACAAATACTGTGTTTTTAAGAGATAATTACTATCAAAAGATCGACACTTGTTTATGCCTGGTTTAAATGTGAAATTGCATCCAATGAACAACATTGTATTAAATTGTAAAAATATATTCTAAATATACTTTAAAACCACTAAAATTAAGAATTTATCACTATTAATTATTTCAATTAAAAAAGTTGTTTTTAAAAAAAAAGTAGTAATTTTCACTATTCATCAGAATATGAAAGTTATCCGAAAAGTACCAAATGTTCACACAAAGATAATTTCGATATTCCGAATCCAAAAATGAAGTCCATGTAAAATAATAAAACTTATAAGATTTAAAAAAGTGGGAATTAATATTCATAACAGCATGTTCATAATAATATTATAATAATATCTCGTTTAGTGAAACTCGGTATTGCGTACTACACACGCTATCGAGGAATGTCGTGATTGAGTGTAATGAAAGGAAAGTCAAGTATGCATGTTTTCCAACTTCCTTTTGGTGTAGCGTACAAAACAAGAAATTAGTGAAATTAAAAATAATATTTTTCATAAAATCTCGGTGTGTTATAATTTTCCTTCAATTATTTTTCTATGTTCTGTATATTTATATATTCAAATTTGTTGCTTCATGTTGGGGGAAATCCTTCCCTATGGTAGTATTTTGTTTCCCATGTGATTTTATCCATACAATGGGAATTAGGAACTCCCTTCCAGAATGTGGAAATTGAAATCTACTACATGTTTGAGATGGTATATCAGTTTGGCTATCCATAAGAAAATGATTCCATGAAAAATAATACATGGAAGAATTAAAACGTAGTAACCTTTTTATGTTGTATATACTATATGTCACCATCATATAAAAAATTGTAATAACTGAAAATATAGATATGTGCTGAATTAAGATATTTTTAGGGCACTCAATCTAAACTAAAAACTTATAATCTAACCAAAAGAGTCTAAATAATTAATTTTAAATAATTTATGTTTTAATTATTGAGTAGAACTATGGAATAATACATTGAACTATAGAAATTTTTGAGTTCAATGATCATAAGGAATAAATAAAAATAAACCATAGAGGTTAAAATATATACAAAAGTTATGAGGATGAAAACAATTTATTTTTTATGGATGATTAGCTTTCTATTTGTAGAAGAGTAGTGACACCACAAAAATAGTTACATAATTTGGTTGATATGAAAAATACAATCACAGTATATCTAGTAATATAAAAAATATGTTAATGATAACCATATATAAAATTTATATTCTATATTATGTGAGGATAAAATAATTTTAATTTGAATGTATTGGTGACTCATTGGTCTAAAAAATGAATGACGAATCCGAAAAAATTGAGGAAAAAAGTTCTGGGTATTTCAAGAATGATAATGGATCACAATACCATATGAACAATGTATGTGCTAAAGAGTAAAAATGGTGGGAATATAAAATTATTAAAATACATAGAATAATTTAAATGAAAGGATTATATTCAATTATATTGTATTCATTTCATTTAGTCCTTCCAACAAATTATGATAATTTATTTTTTAAAACCCTTACAAGATATTGGTTTTCATAGTAAATTTAGAATAACCCATGTCTATGTATAAAAATGATCAATTGAAATTATGATAAAATATGAGTTCATCAAAAAAATATGTTGATTTAGATTCTATTTATACAAATCTACCTCTACGAGATAAAATTTGGCATATTTAGAATGAGGAAAGTACCATAAGAGAAGAATTAGTGGGTAAATACAAATATAAGAAAATAGTTTTTAGAATATATATAGTATATCAAAATCATGATGTGAAATTGAAATAGTAAGAGTTGTTCATTGTTATTTTAAATATTGATTAATTCATGTATTTAAGAGTAATGTAATATTTTATTGAAGAGTTTGATTGAAAAAATTTCTAATGATTAAAATTGAAATGATTAGAGACAAGAATATATATCATGAATTACATGTTAGTTAAAAAGGGTATAAAAAACCCACCAGTAAAATTAGAAACAAATATATTAATTGAATAATAATAATAATAATGATAAAAGTATCAAATATTATTGTATTTGGATATATATATGAATATATGATTATAATGTGGAATTAATCTAATTTCTATATGAATGATTCTTTATGATATTTAATTATCTTATTAAAAATAGAAAACCCTACATTACTCTATTTTTCTAGAGGAGTGATTCATTTATTTTACAACTAATGAAAACTTTAAAATATGAAAGGGAACGATTTTAATATTTTCGGGAAACTATGTAAATTTTTTGGTTGATGGAGAAAAAATATTTTGATTTATTTTCATATTCGGATATTTAATGATATAGTGTGTTTTAAAAATAAAAACATCGATGTTATAGAGAGTCTTATTGTAGTAGAAATAAAGTTATTATTTTTGGTAAAAAAATGTTTTACATAGTATATATATGAAGATGTGTATATTTTAAATACCATGGAATATAAATATATAAATAATATGATAAAGAATATAAATAATTATTGATATATTTTGTGAAAAATAGTTTTTATTTATTGCATCTATGAATGTACCTTTCAACTAAGTATGGATAATTTATATAACACTCGCACTAATATTGTTAATATACAATATATATTCATAAGTTATATTGTACAAAAAAATTACTATGATGAATGATTTTTTACTGGAATAGTGTAATATGGGAAGGAAATAAAAACAAAACCATTATATTCACATGTCATTAAAATGAAATGAATGATATTTTTAGTTTATAAATTATTGAAAATGAAGAGGTGAGGATTCCCTTATACTCGGAGTATTTATTGATATATATAGAAAATAATTTCTGATATAGGGATAAATATGTTTCATTGGTGCATGATGTTAGGGGGAGATACATTCCCTGGAAATTTATTATATTATATATGGTTTTATGAACTTCTATATTGTTTGAGAACATTTCAGCAGTGAGTTACTTCTGTTGTTTCATACACTTATATATAAATCATGTAGCCTTAATAACTCATAAAATTATATATTATAATAATTAAAATAGTTTTACTATGACGTATAAGTTAACATAATTTAAACATCACATGAAACTTATAATTTTATTATTAATGGTGGAGAAACTCTATGTGGAGAATAAATAACTTTATTGGTGAGAAAAAATAGGTATCTTAGTGTTTCAAAAAAAATTAATGAAGGAATATTATGAAAATTATTGATTCATATCTTTAAATGATATTAAATTTATATGATTTACTGAATGAAATAGAAATAATATGGTAATATATAAAGGTATTTTTAATTCCAAAATGAGAAAATTAGTAATATAGAAAAAATGATCATGATTATTATACTACATCAATGGATTTATGTTTAAATGACATAAAAACCTCAAATTTTATAGAGTTAAAATATTATGATGTTTCTTAATATATTTAAAGGCATTAATTTTTATATAGAATATATTTCAATGTTTTATTTTTATCCACTTAGATTCATATTTTAGATATTTAATGATTTATGTTATAGTAGAATTTAGTGGATTTTATGAATTATTAACTATTGATAAACATCAAAAATATAGAAAAAAATATTTCTTGTCATATGATAATGAGAAATGGTAACATAATATCAAGCGTCTATTTATGAATTCTTGAGAAACATAGTATTCATTAACATATTGAAATAAATGTTTTTCTATGAAGGATTAAATGTAACGGTGGTTCTTGTTTTCTCATGCATTATTTTTTATTTGGGGATCATATCAAGGGATTTTAGTGAATCAAGGATTCCCACACCATAAATTACAAAAGTGATTTTAAAATTATACATTCATTCTATGAGGTTTAATGGATATTATTTCATCGTTATAATTCATGTTATTTTTCTAATCATTCCAGAAAAAATTTGAAAATTTGAAAAATGGAACTATGGTTTTCATGATTGAAAAAATCATTATATAATCACAACATGAAATCATAATTGAAAAATTCAACATAGTCCTTGAATACACTTTTTTTAATATTTGAATTCCAAAATCATGTAGAAAAATGATTGTTAATGAAAAACCATGAATTATATATCACATGGAACATTTTATTGAAATACATTATAATTTCACTATAAATAATCATATATTGTCCGAATTGATTGTAAAATATATGATTTAATTGAAATAATTTATTTTCAATAATCAGTATTATGTTATGGTTAAATAGGAAACCTTATACGCACAATTATATAATAAATGATAGTGATTTGATGGAATGAGACTTAATATTGGGATTTTTAGTTGAATAATTTGGTTTTTAATTTAAAATTTAATTTTGAATAATAAGGTCAATAATTAACTATTTTTTTCATTGATCTAAATGATGGTAGCATTGTATCAAACATAAAAAATTTATTTGGGAATCTGGATGTTACAAAAATAGACATTCAATATTATTTCTTTTCAATATATTGAATTGTATGAGGAATTGTGATAAATATGATCTATATTGGATATCTAGCTGGGAATATTAATAAACAATGCATTTCGTAGAAAACATAATTTTTCAAGATGTTCAGAATATATAAAACAATTTATATATAATTTAACTTCATTGATAATTTCATTAGAAATTAACTTTCAATTTAGCAATATAATTACTAGATAGATCAATGTATATAATGAAATAATGGAAGAGGCACTAGACAATGGATGAGAATTAATATCGTCGTAAATGTAAATACATTATAATAATAATGCAATGTTTTTCATTAACACATTACGTATATAGAATTTATATAGATGTGTCATATTATATTCAAAAATTATAAAAATTTATGTACAATTGGATTAGTTGTTTCCACTTTATTGTTCTTATAATTCATATTAAGGATTACAATATAGATATAAATATGTTATAAATTTTTTTAAAAGAAAGGATAATATTTAATTTCCCACAAATTTTTACATCATATATTTGTTTATAAAATGAAACGAGAGACTTTAATATATATATTAATTTAAGTGATAATTATAATAATTTAATAAATCATATTAATTTTTTATTTGAATTTTTTATGTTGGAAGACTATGAAAACCTAAACGTGAATCATGTGTTTCTCTATTTTTATGTTTAAAATATTTATAATGAATATATTTATGTGATCCATGAACAATATTACATGATAATTTTCCATCAGTGTTCACCATGTTTCTTTTTCTTTAACGTAACAATGGGTTTTTTTATTATTTATATATGAATTTTTTTAATCTTCGTATAAATTATGGTTATATTCCAGGAATATTTTATTTTAATTTCTATATAAACTGATAAAAATGTTATTGAATGACAGTGAAATTATATTTTCTATATTCGTTGGAAAATTATATAACATATATAAAATCTATCAATCACAATAATTTTAATTTTTTTGAATTAGATATCATTGATCATGAAAATATAGCATTAATATGGTAAGAAATTATATAATTAAATCATATTAAATTTTTAAAATTTCAAATTACGATTATTTCATTTATGTTTTCAAATTTACATTTAATAAAATATGGAATAATTTCATGTAAAAATTTTATACAACTATATGTTAGATAAATAAAATAACATTTAGATACATATTATGTTTTTTTGAATGAATCATATATATATATGGTTTAGAATGATTATATTGTTTCATTTTTATTTTCATGAATTCGAAATAATATTTTTATTATACATGACTAGTTGAGTTCCTAAAATTATATATTAATGATCTTATGTTTAGTCATTTTACATTTTATATTCCAGTTTATCAATATAAAATTCAATAGGATGATATTTTAAACCTCATGTTGGGGTAAAATATCTACCAAAAAAAGCAAAATGTGGGTGTCAATATAATAAAAGCATCGATTGTAATTAATAAAGTATCATAATTATTGTTTATGTATGTTGATAGAGTAATAACATATTGATATCCCAACAGAAGAAAAATACTCCCCATCCAAAATAATTAGAATACAAAAACCTATTGGTTTTCATTGATCTGTGGCATTTTCCCTTATTGTTTTAATTTAAAACTCTCTCATATAACATAGTGTACGTTAAAAAAATTGTCAAACTTTATTAGATTCATTTCATTAGTGAATCAATGTTTGAATTAAAATATATGTTTCCAATGACCGAATTATATAATGTGTGAAATAAATTTTATGTAAAATAATTTAATAACATATATATATTGAAAAGTATTATATAATATATATATATAAATATATATATAATAAAAGATAAGAATCAAATATATTATATTATTGATCATTTTCGGTTCATAAAGAGAAATTAATTTACTTTTTTACAAATATAAAAAAAAATTCGATTTTGTACACAAATATAACACAGAAATACACATCATATATTTTTCACTTTTATATATTTTATTGGATGGTAAAAATAAAATATATATTATAATATTAAATTTTCATATCACTAAATAATTTTTTTTAATATGGAAATGAAATATTGAAATCCTAATAATGTACAAGAGGAGCAATATTTTCTATATTTAAATATAGAAAAAGAAATAATTATATTATTATTTATGGCCATTAAATTAATAGAAGTTATTATTTAGTAATGAAATAAAATATTATATTTATTCATTAGTTATTACATTGAAATTCATAAAAAATAATTTCAAAAAAATGTTTTGGTCATATAGATGTATCATACATACCATTTTTATTTACATTATAATATATAATATTTAAAATATTTCATAGTTTCTTACTAAAAAATTTCAACATATTTATATCAATTCATTTATTGTACATATGAATAAAAAAATAAATATATTATTCATTTATATTTCTCATTGTAAATTATATGTTACAGATATATTTCATCAATGTATAACATTTTACGAGATGTCATTATAAAAACTATCTAGTTTTTTTTATAATTTATAAAAGTGATTTTTTATAGTATATTTAAAAAACATGAAAAATTTATTTAATAATACATATTTATATATGAAATATAAAATATTTATAGGTCAAATTCAATTTATAAAAATCAATTTATGAATTTTTAGTGGTATTGTAGTTGAAATTTTTTTAGTCGTAAATTTTTTCTATTTTTGGGGTAATATATATTCATTTTATTTTAATACCCACTTAAAAATAATTTTTATACTTTATCAGAATAATAGTATTACTACTACCAAATCCAAAACTAATTAATATATATATTTTTTTATTTATATAAACAATTAGATGATTAATAATTGATAAAAATTCCAAATTTAATTTTTTGGTCACATTCCAAAACTAAACACTATTTGTTACTCATATTACAATATTCCCAAAGTTGATGAATTTTTTTTATGATTACAGAGACCATTTATACAGTTAATGATACTTTCATAACATTAAAAACCACTATTTTCTATAAATTTTCTATAGTAATTTTAATAATATCCTTATTTCATTATAATGATTAGATCAACATAGTTCCAACTGATCATTGATTTTCAGCATGGATGATAATAAAAATTTTAAAAAATATTTTTCATGATGGTGCTTAAAATAAATTCATTTTTATAATCATGATGAAGAGTCTCAGGTGAGATTCTAAGAGGAGGCACTCCAAACTTCCCTTCAATATGTAGTTATTTCCATCACACTGCTGACATACATAGATGTATAGAAGAAGGACTAGGTAGTGGAAATAATGTACTCACAAATTGGTGTACTGTGAGTGGGTATAAAGTCAGGTTTGTCAATGGGGATAGTAGTCAGTGTCATGTCTTTGGAATCAGGGCCTTCTAGATTTTGGCTAGTGGTGCGTCAGCCTCAGCAGTTCTAGTTCCAATGTTCCGGTGCCTGCCCTTTCCCCATGGGTCCGAGATAGAGGTGTTTTTATTATGGAGTTCGTGTCCACATCCACAGTTATTGCCTAGTTCTAGATTAGGATAACAGAGTTGGGTGGGTTCAACATCCAACTCATCAGAAGATGTAAAAATTTAGACTATTCCACTAGTATCACTATGATCATGATCCACCTTGGGCAGACAATGTAGGAGGAGTCTGACCCTAGGGTGCTCCATAGTGACCTCGGTCAGGGTGTTGATGGGTGGTGGATGAAAACTAAGTATAGGAGGAGATGGGTATGGTAAATTGCATCCCATAGAGGTAGGATTTGTAGAAGGGACAGAGGTCATCCAAGGTACAATCATGTTGTACATCACTCATTATTTTAATTGTTTGATTCAGGATCCACTAAATCCATTGTTGTAACCAGTTTAGCCGATGTTCTGGGTCTATACACAGATTAGAATTATGTGCCCCTAGTATTAAGCATGACATTTGGTGGTCAGACTAGTTTATAGACATTTTCTGGGGATATGTACTGATGTTTGGGCACATCACTCTAGTGTCGACCATCAGCTGCAATAGATACATCCATTTGATATAATCCTTGGCCTTTACTAGTTGTTCTCTGTGCATGCTGTTATCGACTGCTTCCAGATAATATTCATGTTTTCAAACATAGGTGTCCAACGTGTTTCTTTCGATGTAGAGAACAATTTTCATGTGTGGTGTCAGCATGTGGAACCTCTCCTTTTTATATTTGAAGATCTGTTAACATGATCGAAAAATTATACGCTTGTATATGGTCTAAGAGTTTTTGGGTAGTTTTCGATTGTTTACCTAAGGAAGTTGTAAATCTACCCCCTCTATGTGACATTATGTTCAGGATAGTAGTATAGTGTGGTTTCTATCCAATTTTGATGGATCCCTATCAGATGGAACCGTCTATGTTGATAGAGTTTCTGATTTAATATGAATATTTTATGGAGAATTTCAATATCCAGCCTTGTGTGTCACCGTGTGGTGCTCCGGTTTTGTTTGAAAAGAAGGAAGATGCTAGTATGAGGATATGCATCGACTACTAGAGACCGAAACATGTAATGTTCAATATCCCATACCTCATCCTGAGGATAAATGATATTTTCAGCCATCTAAGGGGAGCGGTTTGGTTCTCCAAGACCGATCTACGATCTTGATTTGTGCCATAGCGGGTGATGGAAGGGTGATATCCTAAATATTGATTTCAAATGCCAGTATGGGAACTTCTAGTGCATGGTCTTGCCATTCAGTGTTATGAATGCACAATCTATGTTCATGGGGCTCATGACCTATGTCTACCCTGAGTTTTAGACCAGTTCATTGTCTTGTTTATCAATGATATAATTATTGACTCGATGTTAGAATAGGATCACATGAAGCACCTCAGGACAGTCATGGGGGTCCTCCGACTATACCAGATCTATGGGATGTTGTACAAGTTCATGTTCTAGACATTTGAGGTGTGCTTCCTCGAGCATGTGGTGTATCACCAAGGGATAATAGTGGACCCAACAATGGTCGATGTAGTTTTTATTGGTCATCACCCATGAATGTGGCGGAGGATCATAGCCCCATTGGACTTGAATGCTTTTACTAGAGTGTTTTACCTAAATCACATTGGGTTGAGGTTCAGTTGACACCCAGTAACAAGATGTACCAATACATTGTGAGGAGTGAAAATGTTCAGGTAGATTTTAGCTATATGAAATAAAAGTTGGTATGTTCTCTAATGAACATGTGTCTAGAGGAGGGGGTGATGTTCCATATCATCTATGATGCTTATGTTCTTGGAATTAGAAGTGAGTTGATGCAGCATAGGGGAGTGATATCTTATGAGTCTAGGCTAGTACATCCCCACAAATGTAACTATGACCCCAATGATCTAGATCTTGCAGTAGTCCTATTTTCACTGATGTTGCAGAGGAATTACATCATCAGGGAGCACATTGTGGTCTTCATGGATAACATGATCTTGAGGTACATATTTTCCCAATAGGTCCAAATCATGTGGTAGTAGTGGTTGAGAGATATTACATAGGAATATGGCATTGATATCTCTTACACCATATGCTACATGAACTTTTTTCGTATTCTTTGTACACGAATTCTTATGGGGAGGTTGGTTCCAGAATCATTAGATTAATGGAAGGAATTGTAAGAGGTTACTACCTTTCACATAGTTATATATACATATACCATATCATCATCGAGTAATTTTATATATTTACATATGAAATAAAATTTTCATTCTCTCAATCATTTCGTTCCATTTCTGAATTTTGAATGTGAGGTTATCATATTGTGTATCATTATTTCCCATATATTAATTTATATCCTCTATAATTCACTATGAATAATAAATATATATATTAATTTTATTATTATTATAGTCTGGAGTTATTATCTCATCAGAACATCTTTAACCAAACATAAAATTGTAATATAATTTTTTTCCACCAAATCATTTCAATTTGTATTTTTCTTATTGCTGATGTGAATTATTGAATTTATTTATGAAAATTTAAATTCATAATTTGTCAGTGAATCTATTTTATCATATTAATTATTAATTACATTAAGACTATTAACTAGTATTGAATAAAATAAATATTCATTTATCAAATTTTATATATGATTATAGATATACAGTAAGACTTGAGTTATAAATTAAACAATATATTTTTAATTATATTGTAGTAACAAGATATTCTAGTGCCATAAAATACGATATAATCTCATTGCTTCCAATTTATTCATTCATATTTAATTCTTTAATCCAGTATTATTTTTTGAAGATAAACATTTAGGCCAACACAAGACTTCATATATTTGTTTCATTTTTAGTGGGCAGTTATATAATATCTTTTTCATTTCATCTTATTTTCAATAATTATCATCCTTAATATTTTTCTTTGCAGATATATTATTATTATAATCATCATTATATATAACATCGTAATAGTTATTATTTGATATATTATATACCTAATATCTCCTTACATCTAATATTATGTATTATTCTAGATTTAAATCATTTATATTCGAAGAATATAGATTCTTGTATAACATTCATATTTCATCTATAGGTTTTCAAAATATTCCCTTTAAAACACTAATTAAAACTCACAAATTTTATCACATTTATATATAAGATATATATATATTCAAACAATTGTTATAGGACATTTAAAATGTACCCGATATAGTTTTTATCATTTTATGAATCATGGATTCAAGAACATAATCCCCTATCTATAATTAGTGATACTATTTCACGAATAACCTGGTTTCGTTAAAACATTATTTTTTTCTCCTTTTATCTCTCATATTATATCAACCATAATTTCTTATACAAATTTTTTTTATTATTCACAATTTAAAATTTTTCTCCTTTTCAATTTTACAAAATCGATAAAATCATATGTTTTTTTTATTTGTAGTCACTGTTATCATTTATTTCTAAATAAAAAAATTAAATAAAATTATGTGACTTAAAATTTTACACAACTTGATCTTTTTTAAATTCATTCAAAAATGTTTATCACATCATACATTGAATTTTTTTAAATTAGTTCTACTATTATTATAAGATTTGATTCATTTTTAAAACCCAACATAATCCTAGTAAATATAATAATTTATCTCCCATTGTATTTTAGTATATTTTCAAGTAAAACATTAAAATTATCTTATATCACAATGAATTACAGGATTCCAAAAATAATAATATATACATTAAAGATTATTAACAATAAAAATAATCTAAACATATAATAACTATTGAATACCCCAAATACAATTTTCAATCTATGATATAATTATTTCCCTCAAACTCACTCACCATAAATTTATCACCCAATGCAAATCTCCAAATTAATATATATGAGCCTCTCCTCCAAAAAATACCCATATATATATATCATTTATAATTTCCTAAAACATCCATCATTCCCACATCATCCACGCACACACACAAAAATATATTTATATACATATAATCAATCCTTCATTCACTATTTTTAAAAAAATATAAATTATGTAATTCAATAATATTTTATAATCATTAACTTTTCATTATCCTCAAACATACAATTTCATTATAATATCTTTCAACTCATCTCATTTTGATGACACAAAAATGATGTTCTAATATTATAGTTTTTATCATTCAGTCTCATATTGCATCCCCCATTAAGTTATAATTTATTTTAAGTAATGAATATATGAAACTATAATTTTCTATTTCATGTAGATAATTTACCTCATAAATATTACCAATTTATCCTGACCACAATAAAATTTCCATAAAACACATGCCTCATCATCCATAAATAATTATTACCGTGAATTATATGAAAAAACATATATTTTTAATTGTATTCGTGTTGATAAAATAAAATAGGACCCCATTATATTTTTCTAGAAGCCTTCCCATCAGATAATGACATGTTTTTTCTTCTTCTGATCAACCAAAATATCTCTAATTAAACATTATTTTTATGTGAATATGACTTCATTATGAAATTATAATCCCATTCTCGATCTTATAAATATAATTTCATAGTAAATTATTATTTAATAAAAATAATTATTTAATTGATGAAATAGTCCATTATGTAAAATACGCTACAATAAATAATTATCATAAGCAAAAAAATTTATTTAAATTATGTAATTATATAAATGGTATGGTTTATGAATTATTATATAGAATTATTTTTCCCCTTATATATACAATTATACCGCAGGTTATTATTTCACAATAGTCATGTATTCAGAAACATTTATTGTTATGTTATTAATTTTTTTTCTGGAATAAATTATAACTTTTCTATTTAATAGTTTATTTTATAATCATATGAAATTTTTTTATATTGTTGTTTTAATTTCACCTATTTCTTAAAAGTGGAATTTTTTATTATATATATTTGGGAGATTATTATTTATCTTGTAGTTATAATTTAAATAGATTTTATATATTTGATTGTTTTCAAAAAAATAATTATAATAATTTATTATAATATATATTTTGATTTTATGATATTATATTTCATAGTTTCTTAATATTTACACATATTTAAATTCAATTCATATTTTTTAAATTGAAATTTTTTGATGTTAGAGAAAAATATCTTATTTTTTAAATTATATTTTACATGATAACTTATCTTATTTTAATATGGATATCCCAATTTTTTTTGTCCTGAGTTCCTTCATAACTCACAAAAAATATCTAATTACCATAATTATCTAATTATTTAAATTTATATAAATAATCATGAAATTTATCAATTATATAATGAATACATATTTTTGTTAATATTTTTAATGACATTAATTTAATTATGAACATTCAATAAGTATAATTATCTCAATTATGTAATAATATGAAATAAATATTTACATTTTAATGTAATTATTTTTTCTAGCATTTGTGCATGAATCCCATATTAAATGCGATAAAAAAAATTTAGCATTAAAATTTTATATTTCGTATTTATCATAAAATGAAAATTTTAATGTAGTAGATGTTCTATTTAATTTTTTAAAAATAACTTGTCTTAATGTGTTATATAATATTTATATGATGGATTAATTTTTAACTAATAGAAAACTATAATTTTCAATTTTTTAATAGATAATTGTAAAATAAAATCTATAATAAATTGTAAATTGTAATTAAATTTAATAAAAATGTAAAAAATTCATGTAAATTATTTTTATCATTATAAGAAAATTAATGTTTAATATATCATTTTTATCATTGAAAGAAATATCTTGATACCATGATATAGTCATTATATATCATAACAAGTATTGTGTGGGAGTGAATAAATGTTTTACCTCTATAAAAATTCCATGGTTACGATATTATAATAATTAGTTTATTTCATTTTCCTGAAATTTTTTATAAAATTGTAGGGAAACATCACTACCACTACTCCACATATATATTACTTGAATTATTGGATGGTAAAACCAATTATATTGGTTAAATTGGTTATTGAATTTTTATTATCCATTCCATTCAAATAATTTACTTATTTTTAAATTTCATGAATGCTGCATATAATTATATGAATGAGAAAGACATTTATGTATTCTTGGAATATTACTAATTGTATTATAATATTGGAAGGGATTATTATATTTTCAAACCATATTAAATTGTTATCATATACTAAATCACTAATTAGATTAATTATTTTGTTGATAGATATTGATTCAATAAAAATTATGATAGAGAAGATGTATTCTTTTTTAAAAGATAGTATAATGTAATTAATATATAAAAAATGATCAAAAATACAAATATATGATGTCCTTGATTATTTAAATTAATAAAATAATAGTTTATCTATTATTTTATTGTCAACAAGGATTTCTTTTATAGAAAAATATATGTGTTTGTTATATGAATATTTGTTTTAACTTATGTTTGGTAGGGTAGTGATACATTTCATCAATATAGTGGAATAAAGAACATATAATTCCATATCATATTGCATTCACTCCATGACTGATGTGGAATAATGATGGAAACATTTAGATAATACTCATTTATTCTACTATATAGAGGTCACATCAAGATGGATGAAATGTTTGAGTCAAATATCCAATAAAGTCGATGATATTTCATAAAATATATCATCAGATTTTAGTTTAATTGAGATCCAATTACATTGATAAATTAAAATAACAAGAAATAAACATGTTCACAATATGTATATATATTAATTTTTCACGAGATGGTAATTATTTACCACGTCATGGATTTTATCATTTTCAATATTTAACTAATATTTCTTGTTTATCCAATAATAGATGAAACATGAAACTATGCATTTATATATATAAGAAATACTATGAAACTATACCATCATATCTTTATTGTGATAATATTGAAGAGAGAATGAACACTATGGTTTTATATGATTTAATGCATCATATACGTATGCATTGTGAATTAATACTTTATGCCATGCTGTTTTAGATGTTATGAACTAATTATATTATTAAATGAGAAGTGTTTTGGTGAAGAATCATGTTATTCTATGATTTTTAGAATACTATAAGAGTCAAGTGTGTTTTACGATGAGTTATATTTTTAATGTTTGGGTAGTAATTTGTCCAACTATAATTACCCATTAAAATTTACAAAATAGTGATGTTACTAAAAAACATAAAATTGTTGAATTTAAGATTTATTATGTTTTTAGTAACTAACAGATAGAAATTTTAATTTTAAATTCAATATTATTTGAACTATACAAGAGGTTGTTGTTCTAGGATATGTGTATCACAAATAAAATTAAATATTACAAAACCTAAATATTTTTAATGTGGTAATCAAAAATTATTTTCATTGAATAGAAATACTTTAACAAGATTAATGAAGGTATAATTATAAATAAATTCTTGATAATTGATATTTAAATAAAATGATTGGAAATATACATATCATGAGAATAGTATATTTCATAGTAAATTGAATAGTGTGATATAAAATATGGACTATTATTTATTAATGGAATAAAAATGAACTAGTGGATTGGTGATGATTTGAGGGATTCTCATATTCTTTATAATGAAATTTTTTTCAGTATAAATTGATTTTACATCAGCATTAGGAAAGAGTATTTGATAAAAATTATTATATAATATTGTTTATTATCAATGATAATGATAGGAAATCATATATGAAATCACATAGGATTAATGAAAATCAATTTTTATTAAATAATAAACAGAATACTAATTGTGTGTTTGTTGGTGAAGAAAATAGTCTTTGGAATTAAAGGGCCAATAATATTAATTAATAATGAAAAGAAAAAATTGTAATTATGGAAAAAGATGGTATCCCAAACATTGTATTTTATGATAATAATAAATGTGATAATTTAGTAAAGAATATGTGTATAAATATATGTATCAGATGTAGTATAAGAGGGGTCAAGTTATACTTGATCTAATTTCCATTAATATGTTTGAACCTATGATTGATCCTATATTATATGTTAAGGAGTACAATGATTTTTTCCGGATAATAATAGTTTAATTGTATATATACTCTTTACATAGGAAAAATTGATATGATTTTACATATAATGGGATTTTTATAAAAGAATTATATAAAATTATGATAATAAAAATTGTCATTATTTATACAATTAAATAAGTTAAACATCTAGTGAAATATTTAAATACAAGGAGAATATTGAAATTAATTATATAACCTAATCATTGATAACACCATTATAATATGATGTGGAGGATATGTGGAATACAATGGTGGACAACATAAAAATATAATAAAAATTGAGTATGAGAAATTTTTTTAGTATTATGATATTTCTATAATAGTTTTATTACTAATTTTGAATCAATATTTTATAGTTATCATAAAAAACATAACATCAATTTTCAAAATATCATGTAATTCCCATCTATTCATTAATTTTTATCATTATTTTGGGGTTTCCTAGGATTCTCATGGATATAGGAAATTTAAAAGGGGAAATGGCCTAATTTTTTAGATATTTGTTTTTTTCAAATAATGTTTTCTAATTATAAATTTTTAAGTGTATTTTAATGTTCTCCCCATGGTCATAGAATATCCATGGTGATTTGGAGTTTTCAACTAAATACTAAAATTCTCATGGACTGAAGGAGAAATACATGACATTTTTTTCGATGACATACCACATAATGTCTTCTGGAAAATAAAAAAGAATCTACTATACAACATGAATGGATTACGTTCAATTAATTTGGTTCACATCATGTATTGGTAAAAGTTGTTTTTTTGTAAATAATCTAATGTTTTGGTTGGTTTATACAGGATTCATGTATTAAATAACATGTAATTGGATTACATGCCATGTAAATATCATGGGGATTATATTAAATGGTGACGTAATTTTTTAATTTTTCCGTGCCTTCATTCATGAGAAATATTCTCATGGGTTATTATCTCTCCTAAGTGATTTTGGAGACCTCTGAACCAACATGATTGTTTTATCCATGGATTGATTATCATTGTTGTAACGCCCCGGACACGGGTACCACTCCATGGGAGCCCCGAACCTAGTTCGCCATGTGACCTCAAGCACATTTCCCCAAACGCCATAGGCTATCAACTAGCAGCGAGTTACTAGGTCTGATAATGGGGATACTATGCCCTCATTTGTCAAAGTGTAGTGCAGCGAAATATAAATAAAAATAAAATAAAAACAGAAGTAGTAAACCATACACAACTTAAATAAAAAACTATAGTAAATATAACCAACCAGTATATAAAATGATGCAACATGCCTCAATTCTATAAAAACGGCCAGAACATGTTATATAGTAGTAGAATACGATACAGATGAAGTACAAGTACAGAAAAAAATAGAACAACCTGCGGTATCGAGAGACAATGCTCGGTCTCATGCTTTCCAACACCCCTGCAGCAATCAAGTACCATTATAAGGACCCTTTCCCTTATCTACACCTGGAGCAAAATAATCTGTTTGTGCCGAATAGCATGACCCAAACAGGGTGTGAGAAATATATCTCAGTAGGCACCCACCAATGGCCCGTGCTCAACTGTGTGTAAAACATGCAATAACATTTTTCAGTAGTAAATTGCAATAAAGTAAGCAGTACCAAAATGCAACTAACATAACCACTTATATGGTCATTTTAATATTCATTTAATCATTTAATTTAAAATATCACTACAGTGAATATTCTAATTAAACAGATAATGTCCACAGACACGTATACCCTTACCCTAAGGTAAAGAGTATCCAACACAAGAATCTACCAACAGGCACACAGATATTGCCCTTGGGCATAGTAAGTGTCACCCATAGGCACATGATCAACTTCCCACAGCCATGGAAAAAGATTCCCTTAGGCTAGGATAACAACTGCACTCGGGCTAAGCAGAACAACTCCCACGGGCTAAGTAAACACTTCCCTCAGGCGCAAGTTACTGGGTCGTGCCCAACATATTAATAAACATTCACAATCATTTCCCCTCAAGGAAATTATACAAGCATTTATTATAAAGGAATACCCTCTGGTATCCTGGCCAAATGGCTAAACAGAGGAATGGACCCCGGGGGTGGTACCGGATCCATGAACTGATCCCAAAAAACAT
This sequence comes from Viscum album, assembly GCA_963277665.1. Taxonomy (NCBI): domain Eukaryota; kingdom Viridiplantae; phylum Streptophyta; class Magnoliopsida; order Santalales; family Viscaceae; genus Viscum; species Viscum album. The sequence continues at coordinate 439,385,510 of OY728161.1, forward strand.
TTTAATATCACATTTAAATACCTATACAATTATAGGTATTCAAAATAGACATGAAATCAGCCACAAAACACCCCAACATGGGTTTTTGGCACAAAAATGAACAAAACGCACATCAGATAGAAAATTAACACCAAGCCACCTACCTTATACACCAACGAGCGCTATACACGAATGTCGGTTCTAGAAACGCCCAAGAAAGACATAGATCTGATGAAGAATAATACCTGCTCAAACGTAAATAACATCAGTAATGGAAATAATTGGTATCAACCACACCAGGAGAAGAGAGGGCATACCCGTGCGGTTCAAATGAGATTATCCGAAGCAGAATCGGATTCTAGACATGCACCCAGCGGATCTCCGAAGGATCAGCTATCCTCTCCCAAGTTCTTTTATCGTTCTAAGCCTTCCCTGTGAACAGGGGAGGCTACTGCCCATTTTATGTGAAAAAAATAAATTACATGGCGTGTACTTCCAAGTAAACAATGTTTACTTCCTTCATTTAACTGTTCCTCTGGCGTTACCACCACACTGTTCATTCGTCGACATGAGTACACGGCATGTACTCACGACTAAACGGCATGTACTATTGCCCAGCCGGCGGCTGCTCCACAACCATACTGTTTTGGCCTGCCGACTGACTACACGGCGTGTAAAAGACCACTACTTTACGTGTATTTTTTTCCTACACCCATCACCCCTGGCATGACCTCACGGACCGTGTACCCATCCCACACGGCTAAAAGTACATGGTGTGTGGACAAAGTACATGTCGTGTACTTTCCAATATTTAGGATTTTCCCCAATTTCCTTATTATCTCAAAAACACTTAAGCAAAAGGCAAAAGTAGAAAGTCCAACCTCAAAATAAGAACCGGGTTCTTACAAACTTCCCCCCTTAAAGAAACTCATCCCTGAATTGCCTGTCCATGGGTGGTGAAGATAAAGCTGAGAATAACTCTGGCCACTGGGCACGTACGTCGGTCTCCCACTGCTAGGTTTTGTCCTGCACTCGGCCATGCTGCCATAGCACCCGTACGAGAGGAACTGAACGTCCCCAGAAAACCTTCGTGCTTCTATCAACGATACGAATCAGACAATCCTCAAAGGACACATCCATACAAAGCTCAACCTCCTTGGGCTGAAAGTTGTGAGATGGGTCTGAATGATAGGGGCACAACTGAGATACATGGAAGACGGCGTGCATGACCCGATAACTCTGAGGTAACTGCAACCAATAAGAAATCATCCCGACTCTCCCCAGAATCTATAATGGCCCCACATACCTCGGAAAAAGTTTACCATGTCTCCTGATCCGCTTGTGTCCCCGCCTCGGAGAAACAGGCATGAAAACCAGATCCCCAGCCATGAACTCCAAAGGTTGTCTATGGTGATCAGCTAAAGATTTCTGACGAGACTGCGCGGTAACCATCTGCTTCTGAATCAACTGGACCTGCTTAGAAGTCACTTGTCTGAGACGAGGTCCCAGTAAAGCTACCTCACCTGCCTCTAACCAATACAGGGGTGATCGTCATGGCCAACCATATAAATCCTTGTATGGTGACATCTAAATAGTTTCATGGAAACTATTGTTCTAGGAAACCTCAACAGGGTATATGTGTTTCTCCTATGATCCCCCAAAGTCTAGGAAGAATGCTTGCAACATTTCCTCAAACACCTGTATAGTACGCTCTGACTAGCCATCTATCTGAGGGTGGTAAGCTGTGCGTAGACGCACCTGTGGTCCCAGTGCACTCTAAAAACTCTACCAGAAATGAGATGTAAAATAGGCATCCCTATCTGAAATGATAGAATAAGGGACCCCATGAAGACGTACGATCTCTCGGATATACATACTTCTAAGCTAGTCAACACCGAAGGTCTCCTTGATCGTCAAAAAGTGAGCTACCTTCGTGAGTCTGTCCAAAACAACCCACACAACATCATTCCCTCTAGGTTTCCTTGACAACCCAGTCACGATGTCCATCGCGACATCATCCCACTTCCACTCTTGGATGGGTAACTGCTGTAATAGTCCAGCTGGTCTCTAATGCTCTACCATCACCTGCTGACATGTGGAACATCACATAACATAACCAGCTACATCTCTCTTCATACCCAACCACCAGTACTGACGTCTCAATTATCGGTATGTCTTGGAAACCCCGGGATGAACTGCCCAAGCTGAAGCATAAAACTCCCGCATCTGCTCCTCTCATATATCCCCTGGAACCCATACTCGTCCATGGAAATGCAGAACTTCATCACTACCTGTTGTCCACCCAGGAGGAGGGTCCTCACATGCCACCTAATCCCGTAGAAATAGGCCTTCTGAATCAGATATCTATCTCATCCTCACTCTATCCAGGAGGGTAGAGGTGAAAAGAAAAGAGGAAGGATAAGTCTACCCCTGACTGTCATTCACCTCCAGATGCATCTCAGAGAACAAGCCATAAGCTTCCACTCATCACTAGCCTCATGCACTGCCTGTTTGTGAGTCTTCCTACTCAGTGCATCAGCTACTGCATTACCTTTTCCATGTGTATAGACAAGCTCAAAATTGAAGGACTGAAAGTATTCGACCCACCTTCGCTGCCTCAGATTCATGTCACGCTGAGTAAAGATATACTTGAGACTTTTGTGGTCGGTGAAAACATCGAAACGTTCTCCCTGTAGATAGTGTCTCCAACAGTGAAACGCATGAACAACTGTAGGTAGCTCGAGATCATGCGTTGGGTAATTCCTCTCATGCGGCCTCAACTGCCAAGAGTCGTACACAAAAACTTGATCTTTGTCCTTAAACACAGCTCCCGGCCCAATACCTGATGCATCACAGTAAACTGTATAAGATTTCCCCTGCTCTTGGAGTATCAGGATCAAGGCTGAAGTCAACCTTCCTTTCAGGTCCTAAAAGGCTGTCTCGCAAGATTCTGACCAAACAAAATTCACAGACTTCTGAGACAAACCTGTCAATGGCGCTGCTAAGCGGGAGAAGTCATATATGAAGCGTTTGTAGTAACCATCCATCAATAAAAAAAATATGTATCTCAAACACGTTCTTAAGATGCTTCCCGGAAACTAATGCTCTCATATTATCTGGGTATACTTAAACTCTTACCTCTGAGATGACATGACCCAGGAAGTGAATCAGGTCCATCCAAATGTGGCACTTTGAGAGATTAGCATATAGTCGATGCTCTCTTAGTGTACTAAATACAATCAAAATATGGGTGGCATGGTCGTGTCGAGTGTGAGAGTACACCAAGATATCGTCCACGAATACTACCACAAAAGAATCCATATACGGATGGAACACACGATTCATGAGAGCCATGAAAACTACTGGCGCGTTCGTGAGTCTGAACGGCATAACTGTGTACTCGTATAGACCATACCTACTTCTGAAAGCTGTGAGAGGTATATCGGATGGTCTAACGCGCAGCTGATGATATCCTGAACTCAAGTCAATCTGTGAGAACACCCGTGCTCCATGAAGTTGTTCAAAAAGATCATAAATACTCGGAAAGTGATATCAGTTCATAACTGTAAACTGGTTCAGCTTCCAATAATCCACATAGATTCTAAGGGTACCATCCACCTTCTTCCCAAAAATGACCGGAAAACCCTAATGAGAAGTACTGGGTCAGATAAAACCCTTTGCCTGAACTCCTCTAAGTACCTCTTGAGCTCTTACAACTCAGGCGTGGCCATCTGATACGGATGTATAGACACCAGTGCTGCTCCTGGCATGATCTCGATAGAAAAATCCACCTCTCAGTCCGGAGGTACACCTGAAATGTGTTCTGGGAAAAAATTCCTAAAACGATCAAGCATAGGAGGGAAATCCGTCTAAAGAGTCTTCTGGTCATCCAAATATATGCTCGAAATCCAGGATGTGACTCTAACTTGCCCATGATGATCTGGTCCTGTTCGACTCGCATGAATATCTCATTCTCCCTTGTATAAAAACTATCCGCCCTCTGGTGACGTGAAACTCACCCTGCGACGATAAAAGTCCACAAAGGATCGAAAGGGAACCAACCAGTCCATCCCGAGAATGAATTCATAAGTTGTCATCTCTAAGAAATAGAGGTCCAAAAGGAAATGACACACACCAACCTCGAGGGGGAACTCCTTGCACTGACGCTCACCAGTCGTCCTAATCCCCAACTGAGTGTCTAGCATCATGATATCTGAAGAAGGAGAAACACGGAGCCTGAGGCTCTCCACAATGGGTAGAGATATGAAACTACGTGTAGAAACAATATCTAATAGTACTATAGATTAAACAGAAGGTACTAGAATAGTACCTATGAATGTAGAAGATCCGGGATCCTACTCTTGCTGGGTCTATTGCACCGCATATGTCTGCCTAGTGCCACGACCCTGAGACACAGCCTGGCTACCCTGAGCTTTCCTACCCTACATCCTCTGAGATCCTGGGCTCTGGATACCATGGACACAACCACCATCTTTTCATGCATGCCCTGACGTATTTCAGTTCCCCGACTGGTAAGAAGCTACTGGTCCTGCTCTCGCACACAGAGTCTGCACAGAAACCCTCTCACTAGCCATTGATGAAAAGAACCTACAAAATAGTAAAAGTAACTGGTGCTGAACTGCCCTGGCCCACACCACTAGATTCCGACAGGATTCATTCAATAATCATTACAGTTTCACAATAGCATGTACTGAAGGAAGCCTGAAAACATTCACTAGCGCCCAGATGTCATACCAAAGATCATCCTCGAAGCGCCTGGCTCCTAGCGTCTCATCGCCCACTAGCACAGGTTCAAAGTGATGAAGCTTGGTAAAGCGAGCATAATAGTCCATCACTGACATAGAGCACTACTGATGATTCATGAGCTCTCGAGTTCTGTCTGCCCTCAGCATCTGGGGAAAGAAGAATTCATAAAAGACTACCTAAAAATCCTCTTATGCCATGTCTCTATGATGCTCTAACTGGGTGGTAACATCCCACCACCTCTTGGCGGAATCACACAGAATGTATGTCGCGAGCTTGACCCTCCGCCCTAGAGGCATCACCATATGCTCGAAAATAGTCTTCATCAATCCTAGCAATTACTCTACAGCCTGTGGTCCACCATCCCGTGAAAACATTGGTGGATTCTGCTGCTGGATGATACAAGTCAGCTCATCCTTAGATGTGGCAGTCGGCGGTGCTCCCTGAAATGTCTGCATGAACTGTATAAAGCCTTCACGGAACTGCGCCTTCGTGCCTGTGTCCGATATAATTTTTGGCGCCGCATCTTTCTCAACTGGAGGATCCACTGGTAGCCCATGGCCTAACATTTCTTGAGTATACTTGTTGCTGCATTCTTGGCGAACAACGTGCGGTCATCTAGGCGACATGACACTAAAAGGTCAAAAACACGCCTTAGAACAAGATTATAAAAGACCGAAAACGAAGAAATCCAAAATGGAACAGGAGGAATAAGGAATTCAATATTTTCAAAACAAGACTACACAGCGTGTATACTGACTACACGATGTGTACATGACTTCCCTTCCCCTGCCTGGGTCCTTATGCACAGCTAAGCCACACATCTCTCGTTTGAACAAAACTACACAGCGTGTATATTATCTACACGGCGTGTATGGTGTTATTTCCAACTACTAGTGTCGCATGTGACAAGGCCGACTACTCGTCTTGACACTACACGGCATGTTACACCCGCTCACGGAATGTACACCACCTCACCTCCCAGCCACATGGCTTACTCCACACGGTCTGTCCTCGGACAAGAATACGCGGCGTGTCCCACAAGTACACAGCGTGTACTAGACAAGCTCTGCCGACCCGTGTTGTTAGTTACACGGCTGATTTACATGGATCAACCTACATGGCGTGTTTAATATACACATGGCGTGTACACAAAAGGATTACCCTGACCCGTGTTATTAGTTACACGGCTGGGTTCCAAGATCACCCTACACAGCGTGTTCCGTAGTGGACCCGGCATGCATGTATTAAGGGTTCCTCCACCCGTGTTGTTGGTTACATGGCAGAAACCGAGTCAACACTACACGACATGTACATTCGGTACACGGCATGTCTACCACAAGCTCTTTCCTTCCCCATGTTGCTGCCCACAAGGTTTGTGACATGGAAAGAGACTACACGATGTGTAATTATGGTACACGACGTGTACTAAAATTTTTTATTTTTTTTCTTCCCGTATAGAAGAACATACACGGCGTGTTTACAGTACTACATGGTGTGTATACCGGGTTTCCAGACAGTATGCCTCAGAAACTTCCCTAGAACCCAGAAAACACTAAAAATCAACACCTAAGTTCCAAATTCTGATCTGTGGGGGCCCATGCTCCCCAAGAATCAATGTTTGACATCTTATCTGTGTTATAACAAAATAAACAGTCAATGATCCACAAAATTCCGATAAATGGGGGACCATACTCTCAAAAAACAAAAGTATGGTGTACATTCTATAAACAGGATCTGACAATAATACCCTAACACATAGTAGGTATTTATCAAGCAGCTATCACAACATCATTATTTTCTAGCACAACTACAATCACAACGACATGCAATTTATAATTCACCTACATGGAAAGGAACTATGCATGGCATGTGATTCCTAGAATGTGCCTAAATGATGCAGGAGATGTCATACCCTCATCTCATCAGGTTTCAACTAAATAGAACCCATTGATAAAATATAAACAGCACAATCACAGGTGGTTCACCCAACGGTGAAGTCAATTCACCTGTAAAATTGAAAAATCAGAAAAATTGTAATACGATGTAAATTTGTTTTTACCTATACATAGGTTAGCTGCTCCCTGGAACATATTATTACCAACTACGGTCCGTCTTATCCCAGACTAAGGCTCCAAGTAGTAAGTCAAAGAAACGAATTCCTTTTATACCACTTTGTAATGTCCCGAACCGGGGTACCACTCCATGGTTTCCCCGAACCTAGTTCTCCACGCGACCTCAATCCCATTTCCCCAAACTCCAGAGGCTTCCGACTAGCAACAAGGGACCAGGTCTGATAGTGTGGAATCTATGCCCTCATTTGTAAAAATATAGCACATCGAAATATAAATAAACCTAAAATAATATCAGAAGTATTAAACCATACACAACTGAAATAAACAATTGTAGTAAATATAACCAACCAGTATATATAATGATGCAACATGCCTCAATTCTATGAACACATCCAGAACATGTTACGTAGGAGTAAAATACAATACATCTGAAGTACAAGTACATAAAAGAAAAATAGAACATCCCGCGACATCGCGAGCCAATGCTCGGTCCCATGCTCTCTTACTCCACAGCAGTAATCAAGTACCAGTATAAGGACCCTTGCGCTTATCTACACCTGCAACAACGTAATCTATTTGGGCTAAATAGCGTGCCCCAAACAGATTGTGAGAAATATATCTCAGTAGGCACCCACCAAAGGCTCGTGCTCAACTCTGTGTAAAACATTTAACAATAGCGTGCGGTAGTAAAATGAAATAAAGTAAACAGTACTAAAAAGTAACTAACATAACCAATTATATTTCCCTTTTAATATCCATTTAATCATTTAATTTTAAATATCACCATAGTGAATATTATAAGTGAACATCTATTGTCATCAGACACGTAAACCCCTACCCTAAGGTAAAGAGTATCCAACACAAGAATCTTCCCACAGGCACACAGATATTTCCCTCGGGCATAGTAAGTGTCGCCCTCAGGCCCAGAATCAACTGCTCATAGGAACAGAAGAACTTTCCCTCAGGCGTGGATAACAAATTCCCTGGGGCTAAGAAAAAGAACGCCCACGAGCTATGTAGTCACTGCCCTCAGGCGCATGTAATCGGGATATGACCAACATGTAAATAAAAATTCACAATCAATTCCTCTCAAGGAAATTCTACAAGCATTTATTATAAAGGCATACCCTCGATTACCCTGTCCAAACAGCTAAACAGAGGAACACACCCCGGGGGTGGTCCCAGATCTAAACACTGATCCCAAACAACATTTTAATATCACATTTAATTACATATACAATGCTAGGTATTCAAAATAGCCACAACCTCAGCCACACGACACCCTAACATGGTTTTGTGGCACAAAAATGCACAAAACACACAGTAGTTCGAAAATTAACACCAAGCCACCTACCATATATGCCAACGAGTGCTATACAAGAACTTCGGTTCTAGAAATGCCCATGAACGACGTAGATCTGACGAAGAATAAAGCCCGATCAAATGTAAATAACTTCTGTTAGGGAAAGAATTGGTCTGAACCACACCATGTGAAGAGAGGGATTTATCCTGTGGTTCCAACGAGATTGTCCGAAGTGGAATCGAATTCCAGAGGTGCTCCCGACAGATCACCGAATGTTCGGCCGTCCCCTCCCGAGCTCTCTTCCCATTCTAAGCCTTCCCAGTGAACAGGGGAGGCTACTGCCCATTTTAAGCGAAAAAAATAATGTACATGGTGTGAAATTACAAGTACACAACATGTTCTTCCTTCATTTAACAATTCCTATGGTGGAACCAACACACTATTCATTCATAGACATGAGTACACGACATGTACTCTCGACTACATGGCGTGTACTGTCGCCCAGCTGGTAGCTGCTCCACCACCTTGCAGTTTTGGCCTGCCGACTGACTACACGGTGTGTAAAGGACCTCTACACGGTTTGTATTTTGTTCCTACACCAATCACCCCCAGCATGGCCACACGCCCCGTGTAACCACCCCAGACGGCCAAAAGTATAAGACGTGTGGACAAAGTACACGGCGTGTATGTTCCAAAATTTAGGATTTTCCCCCATTTTCCATATTTTCTCAAAAAAGACATAAGGAAAAGAGAAAATAAGAAACTCATACCTCAAAATAAGAACTGAGTTCTTACAATTGTGGTTGTAGTGAATTTCAATGGTTTAGTATTCTTCATGTTTCTTCTTTTTCAATAATCAATGTATCCTTATGTCAATTAAACTATAAATCCTTGTTCATTAATATCTGTTATTAATGAGTTATTCTAGATCTGTTTTGTGATTAATATTTATAGGATTACCCTTATGTATGGTATAGTTTGATGTGTGAGTTTATATGAATTTTTTTTGATAGATCAAATTTTTTAGATCCTTTTTTAAATTGAATTTATTATAATTTATGAGGAGTGACTATACAACCTCCAAATTGGACATTTCGTTACTTATTTTTTATGGATAATGATATTGTGCGTGTGATTTGAGTTTCATATAGGTGGTTATATCTCTAGAAAATTATGGATGAACATCATTGATCTGGTTTTAAAAAATTAATTTAGTAAATTAATTTAAATGATTGATTGATACATTTCTTTATTTGGATTTTTATTGAAAAAAATATTCATTTTAGATTATTTTTTAAATAAAAAAATATACAATGAATTATTAATTTTATAAGTGAAATGGTATTTAAAAATGATATTTTGAAATTCAATTGGGAAATAGTGAAATGGGAAGCCTTTGGTACATTGGTGGAAGGTGTGGTAATTAGCATCATCTTTTGATACTATCAAGGGGATCACTAACGTGGTGTTCCTTTTCCCTTGGACATATTTATCTATTGACTTGATATAAACTATTTTTGGGTTTACATTATAGGGTGTTCCTTAACTACCCTGATTCAATGAACATGTCTAGATGATTGATGATTTTGATTTTCTATATTGGGGATTTGAGTGTCCTAGCATGAATCACCTACAGTACTCCATGTTATTATATAAAAAGTACATTGGAATGTAATATTTTAGTCAAAATTATTGGATTTCATATCTTATGTGATATAGGATTTGATCAGTTTGATTTTCCTACATTGACATAAGTGAAACACTTTGAAACTATTTACATGGAAAATTTTGTAAATTTTGAAAAACTGTAATATAAATTTTTTCCATGATTTTATACTAAAAAAATTTAATCATTTTTATTCTTTATTTCAATTAATTTTTATAATATTATAATTACTGTAATGATAATGGCTATATATTTCCATTGTGGGATCCAATAGTGATTTATAACACACGACTTGTGAAACCCATTGACTATGCGTAGAGCATTCAATGGCATTCATTTAATGGAATGTAACGGTTCCATAGTAATGGGTGTGGTTTATTTTAACTGAGAATGTATAGTTGCTAGGTAGATATTTGCATTATACCATAAAATCACATATAGTAGATGTGTTTGTGATGTTTTCCATTATTGATAGATGTGTCTGTATGATATTGTTTCTAATTTTGGGTTCTATATTTTCATCTGTTTTATTTTAATAGTGGCCCACACGTTTCCTTAAAGTATTTATCTCTATAACATATATATATATATTCCAATTTGATTCTCCAAATAGGTATTAATCATTCCCTCTATTTGTATTTTGTTGATCGAGTGCTAGATTCTAGCCCATGGGAATCAGGAACACCCATCGGGTTTGTGGAAATTTGGTTTAGGTACCATTTTTAGATGTTATCTCAACATGTTTCAAAAATGCATGGAATCAATGTAGGATAGTCCTCAATTTTTTTATTATGGTTCATTTTTTATACTAGTTATATTATTTTTGGGACTTGAGTTGTAGGTTGTGGTGAGTTCTTAGCATGCTCTAACTATGATGTTACCCATGCTACCATTGTAAGTTGTGATGTGTGTCACTATTATTGTCTTCATAATATCAATAATAGTTTATTCTTATTATTTAATGTTTCGATCTACAATTATTCTATGTCCTTATCCTTCCTTCTATTTGGTTGTACAACAATATGACTTTGAGATGTGTTCTAACGTTTCCTCTAGAGGCAGAAAATATTACCCCAAATAGAATACACCAATAGTTCCAAAACATATCTAATAAATCAGGTAGGTAATTCATTTTATGGATATAATTTAATGAAAATGTATAATTTATTTATTAAGCTACACCACAATGATATGAGGGAAATGGATTGATTGTGTGAGTTCTTACAAGAGAAGACATTTTCATCTAAGGGTATGAATGATCCTCAATTGTTGGAGGACTGAATAAACATGATAAATTAGATATTGGACATCATGGATTAATTAGAGAGGTTTAAGGTGATGTTTATATTTTTTGACATAAGGTTCATCTAAAAATATGACAGGATTTCATTGTGTAGGAGAGTAGAAACATGATATTAGATTGGAAGGGTTTAAAAAAATATATTCTTATATTAGTTTCTTTCAAAGGCATAGATGACAGAATGAACTGTTCAATTCATCTCTTTAGATTACTGAGAGAATTTTATACCAATTTATATCATTCAATTTTTAGGTTATATTGTTTTTATATATTGGATGTAATGAATGACTATCTAAAGTCTGAGAAGTATCATCCATTTTTTCAACAATAGTTTAGATCCTAGTTAGTTATATTGATGATTTCGAACAATATATAGATGATGGGCAAGGAAACACTGGAATATATTTATTTTATTTAAGTATTTTTTATTCATACCCCTCACATCCACCTAGTATAAGATTAATTGGATTTCATAGGAAAAAGAATAACTTACAAGATCGGTGAATGACTGGTTGGGATTGTTCTCAGTACTATTCCTCCTCTACACCTTATGATAAATCAATTTTTTCCTTATAAAATAAATAAATTTTCCAATTTTGGCCTCACCTAACATTCATGTCATGAATGTATGAAGCAATAGAGGTTTTGGGGATAATATGACCATCTACAAATATTTACTTGAGTCTGTATATATACATCATTATCATAGATAATCATCATCATAAGATAAAATAGAATAGTAAAATGAATCAATAACTATAGGGATCCAGTAACAGGCCTTAGTTTTGATGAACCATATCATAGTATATTAGTTTCTGGTAAAGGTATATGTGGGTGCAATAATAGTGGGGGGTTCCATCTTTATTTAATCATAAATAGTGATTTTTTCCTTGATACAGGTGATTACTACTCATTTATATCTATGACATTTTTATGTTCATAATCATACAATAGAGATCATTTCATTTTATATTGAGGGGGGAACATATCTTGTGAAGAGGAATGATCTCTGTTTTCTACGACCATCATGTGTGATGATGATTGGTGATGCATAATTAGTATATGATATGATTTTTCATGATATGGTTCAATTTGATGTCTTTATTGGGATGGATTATATTATCTCTAATCTAGGTTTTTATAATTTTTTATCATCATGTGGTATCATTTCTCAAATATTGAGTAATATTATAGGTGTTTCAAGTATAATGGAATTTGAGGTCATTTCATGATGGACTATTATTCCAAATTATTACGAGTTAGAAAACTTCTATAGTAGTTGATTTAGATGATATGTTTTCTATTTTTTACTTTACTATAGTTGTTTTGGATTTTACAATCATTTTCCCAGATGACTTATATTGCCTTACTCGAGAGAGAGATAGCTAATGGTTGATATTGATTAGGTGCTGGATAGGTAAATAATATTCATACTATATAATCATATGGATCTAGTGGAGTGTAAGGTGAATAAGATTTATATTTATTCCATGATATAAAAATGTATTTATCTCCCTAGTGATTCAACATGGGTATCCCCAATATACATTTTCACGAAGGTAAATATCTCACTTTGATTGGTTGTGGACTATCCGATGTTAAAATCGGTAATTTTTTTGTATACATATACATTTCCATTGGTGGAAGGTTTATCTGATTAGTTGTAATGGGTATTTTTTTCATTTATGGAACATTGGTTTGTTTTTCGTCAACTTATATTTCAGGAGTATGATATATCAAAGGAAGATTCCATGAGTAGGTATGACTGTTATGAATATCATGTCATCCTATTTGGCCTAACTAATAGTTCAACAGTTTTTATAGATTTGATGAAATACATATTCAATAAATGTCTCAATATTTTTCTTTTGGTGTTCGGGGATAATATTTTTGTTCATTCATGATCCAAAAAACAATCACAGACAACTTTTTGGTTTCCCTCTTGAAATCATGAAGAGGAAATATTTGTATGGAAGGATTTACAAATTCAGTTTTTGGATCTAGGAAGTAGTGTTCATGGGTAACATTATTTATAGGAATGGATTATTACTTTTTTGTGCTATTTTGTAAACTTTAATCATGGGTGATCCATGTAACATAATTGGGAATCCAAGATTCCTTATTCATGATGTTTATTATTGATGGTTTTCTAAGGAATTATTATTTATTACAAAACCATTGTCTACTATTAAAAGGAAAGGAGAAAAATTCACATGGGATATAAAGATTCATTTTTCATTCAATGAGATGAAATGAATTCTTCCATCAGCGATTATAATTATCATACATGAGATCATTAACTAGTATGTGTATTTTTATTCTTATTGTGTTTTTTTGGGTTTCATTCTTATGTTAGATGATCATATGGTAGCTTAGTTGTCTCACTATCATTTTCAACATGATAATAATTATATAAATCAACATTAAAAGGTTTATATAATAATTTTTATGTATATTTGATTGCATAATTATTTTATTTGGGAAATCATCCATGCCTTTCAAAACCATAACAATCAAAGTAATATATTTTGTAGAATTAATTGAATATCCGACAAAAATATTTAGTGAAACAAAATTAGATGGTGGACATGATAATATCCTACACATAATGTAATAGGATTTTTGTTTCACATTATATCATTAGGAAAGTACAATCATCTGATTTTATGTAATCAATGTATGTGAGTAACATTATGTGACTCTTCATTTAGTTCCACCTAGATGCCTAGGAAGATTTTTTGGGTATAGTTCTTAATAATGATTTTTTATCATAATGTATCGTTTATACAAATAAATAGATTTAAAATTAATATAAATTTAAAATTTAAATTTGAGAAAACTTTTATACTACGGAATCCATTTCTTGTTGTTCTCTCTCATTTGATTGTATACTACATTTTTTGGACAAGGATATTGTCCGGTCAGTATTTAGAATCTCTTTTATAATTTGTTGTCAAAAATAATCATGCTTTGTTCATCTAGGAATTAAAAATATGTATTATTAAATGATAAGATTATTTAGGGGCCAATTATTATGTTTAATTTTGAATATTATTTGTTCTATTATTACATCATAAAATAGAAAAAGTTAGAGAATTTAAAACAATGAATGTTTCTAGAGAATATTTTGTTCTCAGTTTTAATAAGGGATTATGTTTGAAATGGTTATATTATTGGATTTCAATAGAATTATATAGGTTTTAATTCTATTTATGTGGTTATTGAATGTTTGAAAAGGGCATCTCACTTATTTCTGATACAAGATACTTCAAAAGTTGACGATCATGGAAATTTATACGTGCACAATAATATGTGGTTATATGGTATTCCTACAGACATTTTTTCAAATGTCTATCATGTATCACATTTTGGTTTTAGAGGAATTATCATCCGGAAATTTGTGCTAATGTATCATTGAGTACTACTTACCATTCACAGACAAAAGGATAAGAGAGGTTTTTTATTCCGATACTTAAGAATATGATCTATAATAATTTCATTGAATTCATGCGATCATGGGAAATTCTTCTTGTTCTGGTTGAGTATTCTTTTAATAACAATTTAATGTTTCTTATTATAATTTCTCTCGTCTAGAAATTTTATGGTTACCATTTTAGATAACCAAAATTTTTGGGATAAATTTAAAGAGGTGTATTTGATAGGGATGATTCATTTTAGGTTACACCATCATGTGTCTAGGATATACATCAGTATATTATTAAATACTAGAGTTGATTAAATTAATATATAAATAATCACCAAGGTCTATTATATTTTATCATTGGTGAACATGTTTTCTTTAATTTCCTCCTAATTCAGGACTCCATCGGCATGAAAAATAGGAAAACCTGGATCTATGATTTTTAGACCATATTAGGTAACTGATCATCATGGGATGGTTCAGTATAGGTTTCAAATATCAATTAAGTTGATGTTAGGATCATGATGTTTTCCACAAAACTTTGATCATGAAATACCATATTGATACCTCTCACATTTTGATTTTGGAAGAGATAGAGTTAGAGACATGCTTTTCTGTTTTGTGGAAGCTACTAGAGATCATTGAATCTAAAGTTAAATTATTCATTATGAAGTAAATTATGTGGGTCAGTGGTTTATTGGAACATGAAATAGGTTCTGATGAGACAAGGGAGAGTGAATCATTGATGAAGGTGTAGTTTCTTGAACTCATATTGAGATAGCATTATTCTACATGTCTTCCCCTGGATGAATTTTATTATGTTGGGGGGTTTTCAAAATCTCATTAAATACATTTAGGTATTTTTCTTCTAATAATTCCTTTTACTCTTAATTTGGGTGCATCATGGGACAACCAATTATGAAGATCATTTTCTGTAGAAGTTCACCAAATTTTTGCTGATATTTTTTTATTAAAAGTTATAATGTCTAGGTATAAATGTGTTAGTTAATTTAAATGTTCTCCAAGGTTTCAAATATTTCAAATGTTGGTTTGTATTTTTCTACAAAAAATGGTTTTTTGTCAATCTTTTGGGGGGGAAACACTGTGTAATTGGATTACATACCACAAAATGTCATCAAGTTAAACTGATTAGTTATGTGTACAATGTGAATATATTACACTTAATGTATTTTCTTCAATCCATGTATCAGTAATTGTAGGTTTCAATAAATAGGATATGGGATTTAGAATATTTGGTATTTTTGGAGTAAACAACGTGTAAAATGATGACACACTATGTAATTATTTGAAGTTTTTGTTTTTTGGGTGTTGTACAATTTATTTTTTCATTCAATATTATGTTGTCTCAATTCTCTAAACCTAGTATATCATCTAGGAGATTGTGTAGACCATTTATACTTTATAGTTTTTCATTCAGTGAGTTATCTTAATTTTAGTTGTGGTGCATTTCATGAGATGAATATGAATCATTATTCAATGTCTCTAATTACAGTATCCCTATTGCAATGTGATTATAGATACATTGATCTATAATATATATTCATCTTGATTTATTTTAGATATATGATATGAAATTTCTCTAATGGATCAACCTTATGTTGGTTTGGTGAGGCATGTGAGTATTATTGAGTTGGATTGTGATCATTCTGATTCACTAGAATCAATTTTAAATTGAATCATTTTGGAGATGTTCGGATTTATTCTAAGTGTTTTATTTTATTAAATGTATTCCTTATATTATGAGGATCATGATACTGGTGTTTTTTACTTGGGATTGATGTTTTTGGTTCCTTCTTCAGCCTATGTTGGATGAACCACATTAATATATTGTTAATAATTTATATTATTAAATGAAATTGAATGATTTATTTGTATAATTTTTTATGATGAACTACTGTTAGATAAGTAATGGGATTACCCTAATTTCTTAAATGAAAAGTTATATTCAAATAATTATTAAATGTATTTCAAAAATGATCTTAAAATCATGATTTGATGAAATTGTTTGGAAAATAGATCGCATCAGATGACTTGTGTTGTGAGGTCGATTGTGTACTAATATTCGTCATATTATGATAATGTTGGGGTTTTCATTCATGGGGTGTTCATCTACTTTTTATGTCGGTTTTCTAGGGACTTGGTGGAATGTAATATAGGGTACACCATAAATGGAGATCATTAGATGCCATCATTTTATGCATATGTTTTTGGGATTAATGTTAACAATTTTATATGGGGTGTATAAGAGTTTCGAAGCTAGTCCAACCTGTTAAAATGCTTTGAAGGATTTCACTAGTGATTTATCTTATATAATCTTTTTTATTTCATGAATATTAAATTATAAATGTTAAACTATTTGTTTATTTTGATTTTATTATTATAATATAATATAAATTATTTATGTCTATTTACATTGATTATTTCCAAAAAAGGGGAAAATGGGGAAATTAAATGTTTTTACATAGTTTTGATATAAACACTATTATGGATTTCTGGTACTGACTGAGGTTGTTCTACTTGAACTTCAGCAAGACCATCCATGGGTTTCTCATAGCATGCTGTTCCACTGATTTTTGATGAGTCAGTCTTGCCACTGATATGGATTTCTGGTACTGACTGAGGTTGTTCTACTTGAACTTCAGCAAGACCATCCACGGGTCTGTTGATACTATCAGCAGCAGCTTCAACATCATCAGCATCATCATCATCACCATCATGATTGTCTTCAGCATCACCTTGCTCATTATTACTCTGCTCAGAGGCTTCACTGTGATATTCCTCAGTATCAGAATCTTCATCATCATCAAGAATAGGTTCTGACTCTGGTAGGGTTAAGGGTGGACTAGCAGGTCCAAATTCTATTCTTTTCTTGGGGCTAGCAGTGTCTGGATCACTCCTGTCATCAGGAGAAGACACACTTCCTTCTTCAGTTGCAGCTTTTTCTTTCTCATCATCATCAGAATAAATTGGTTCCTTATCTGGTTTTAATCCAGGATCTCTCACATCCTTTGGCCTCTTGCCATGATCTATGGGATTGTAGGCTTCATACAACTTATCTTCATCTGCAACCCAGCACTTCTTCCATGGGTTCCAATTGATTTTCATCCTCTTGCAGATCTCTTTGTTGAGACAGAAGGAACGCTCTGTTTCAACAACTTCATCATCTTCATCAACACATTCCAGATTCTGGAGCATAGTAGATATCATTTTTGAATAGAACAAAGTCGTGGCTTTCTTGGAAGGTTTCAGCATACTAGCTATGTGGACCATCACATATCTACACAGATTTATCTTTTCATGGGTTTTGAGCAGAAACAGTAGAAAAACATCTTGAAACTTAACAGCAGCAAAATCTCCTCTTCGAGGGCAAAGTTGGTGCTGAATAAACTTGAATAAGAGTCTGCTTTCACCATCTAATTCTGACGCTATGATTCTCCTCGATTCTCTGTTTCCAGTTAGAAGCTCTAGAGCTAGCTCATAAGAAAAATAGTCAGTGACTGGGGGTATATTGCCAGCATAGTCCTCATATCGACCTTCATGAGGTACGTTTAAACATTCAGCCCACTGCTTAGATGAGAAAGATATTTTCTTTCCTTTCACAACCGATGACATCCTAGCAGCTTCCACACCATCAAGCGTGATTTTCAGGTTCATGTAGAACTCATGTACTAGATTTGGATAATCTATTCGGGCGTTGTCTGAAAACCAGTCTATCCATCCTTGAGATTCAAGAACTTGTAGCAACAGGGACTTACTTGACAGAAGCCACGCCGAGTTTACTTCTTTTTCTGCAGCTACAATCCGAGTTTCCAGGTTCGGATTTACTGAACGTTGAGAGGTACTGCTCGACTCGCCTCGAGCATGCTTTGAAGGTACAGGGCTATCTGGTCCTTTGCTCGGTCTCTTTTGCTTAGCCATTCGAGGATTTGGAGAGGCAGGAGTTCAAAGGTTCGAAGGATCGAAGCAGAGGGGAAGAGAGGTTGAGAGGTTCGGCGGGAAATGAAAGGTCAAAGGTTTAGGGAAGATAAATAGCCGCGTATCATTTATTTTATCATTTAGGGTTCCCATAAAAAGTAATTTACTAATTAATAAAAAGTAATTTAAAAAAAATCGGTTTGACAGAACAGTGTGACAGATCGGTTCCACAGATCGGTTTCACAGATCAGTTTCACAGATCAGTTTCACAGATCAGTTTCACAGATCAGTTTCACAGATCAGTTTCACAGATCAATAATACACAATTCTTGTTTAATAAATTTCATTCTTTCAGAGCATAAGGGCTTTGTGAAGATGTCAGCTAATTGATTTTCAGAACTAACAAATTCTAGAGAAATATCACCCTTCTGGTAATGATCTCTTAGAAAGTGATGTCTGACATCAATGTGCTTAGTTCTAGAGTGAGACACAGGGTTCTTGGATAAGTTGATTGCACTAGTGTTGTCACAGTTAATTGAGACATGTTTAAGATCAAATCCATAATCCAATAGAGTGTGTTTCATCCACAAAATTTGTGCACAGCAACTACCAGCAGCTATGTATTCTGCCTCGGCAGTAGACAATGCAACGGAATTCTGTTTCTTACTACACCATGATACTAGGGATTTTCCAAGCAAATGACATGTTCCTGATGTGCTTTTTCTATCTAACTTACAACCAGCAAAGTCAGCATCTGAATAACTCATTAACTCAAAGGATTGTCCTTTTGGGTAAAACAAACCTAAATTTATAGTATACTTAAGATACTTAAAAATCCGCTTAACAGCTAATAAGTGTGATTCTTTAGGATTAGCTTGAAATCTAGCACACATACATACACTAAACATAATATCTGGTCGACTAGCAGTAAGATAAAGTAAGCTTCCAATCATACCTCTGTAATTGGTTTGATCAACTGGTTTCCCAGTTTCATCAACATCCAATTTACAGGTAGTACTCATAGGTGTATTACTTTCCTTAATAATATCCAATCCAAAACGTTTTAAAAGATCCTTTGTATATTTACTTTGATTTAAAATAATACCATTTTTAGTTTGAAAGATTTGAAATCCAAGAAAATACTTAAGCTCTCCCATTAAGCTCATTTCAAATTCATTTTGCATAACCTTTGAAAAATCAGTACATAAGGAGTTTTTAGAAGATCCAAAAATAATATCATCAACATATATTTGTGCAACTAAAACATCTTTAGAAATTATTTTAATGAAAAGAGTTGGATCAGCAATCCCTTTAGTAAAACCTTTTGAAATAAGGAAATTGCTAAGTCTATCATACCAAGCTCTTGGAGCTTGTTTCAAACCATATAAAGCATTAGAAAGTTTAAAAACTTGATTTGGAAAATGGGGATTAGTAAATCCAGGTGGTTGTTCTACAAAAACATCTTCAATTATAAAACCATTTAGAAATGCACTTTTAACATCCATTTGATATAATTTGAAATCCAGATGTGCAGCATATGCAAGCAAGATCCTAATGGCTTCTAGTCTAGCTACAGGTGAAAAATTTTCCTCATAGTCTATACCTTCTTCTTGACTATATCCTTGTGCAACTAGTCTAGCTTTGTTTCTAACTATATTTCCAGATTCATCTACTTTATTTCTAAACACCCATTTTGTGCCTATTGTCAAAGTGTCCTTAGGTCTGTCAACTAATTTCCAGACTTTGTTTCTTTCAAACTGATTTAATTCTTCTTGCATAGCCATTACCCAAAATTCATCATTGATAGCATCATTGATATTTTTAGGTTCTGACTGTGAAAGAAAGGCTTGATGTTCAACCTGGTTTCTTAGAGAAGCTCTAGTTTGTGTTCCTCTATCTAGATTTCCTACAACAGCATCTAAAGGATGGTTCTTTAGAGTCCTAGATGGTCTTGAAAAGATAGAGCTAGAAGTTTCAGGTTCATCTAGAGATTGAGGTTCAACAGAAGAAGATTCTGGAGAATGTCCAGAACTGGATGCTTTTATAACAGGTTCTTTAGATTTATCATTAAGGTCCAGAATAGACAAATCTTCTTCAAGATTCCCAAGAGAGGTTTTAGGCTCATGTGGATCAGTTTCATCAAATTTGATGTGAACAGATTCTTCCACACATTTGGTTCTCTTATTGAAAACTCTATAGGCTTTACTAGAGATAGAGTAACCTAGGAAAATTCCTTCATCACTCTTGGATGCAAATTTATCCAGATTATCTTTAGTATTCAGAATAAAGACTTTGCAGCCAAAAACTTTGAAGTAGTTTACCTTAGGTTTCCTATGGTTCCACAACTCATAAGGGGTTTTCTTTAGAACAGGTCTGATCAAGACTCTATTAATGACATAACAAGTTGTATTAACAGCTTCAGCCCAAAAGTAAATTGGAAGGTCATATTCATTGAGCATGGTTCTAGCAATTTCTTGCAGGGTTCTGTTTCTTCTTTCTACTACACCATTCTGTTGGGGTGTCCTAGGGGCAGAAAAGTTATGAGAATAGCCATTGAGTGAGCAATAAGATTCAAAATCTTGATTTTCAAACTCACGACCATGATCACTTCTTAGGGTCTTAATCTTGAGTCCACTAAGATTTTCTACAGACTTGGAGTATTTAACAAAGTAAGAACAAGCTTCACTTTTGTGAGCTAGAAAATATACCCAAGTATATCTAGAAAAGTCATCTACGAGAACATAGACATAGTGCTTCCCATTTAAACTAGAAACTCTTGATGGTCCAAACAAATCCATGTGAACCAATTCAAGTGGTTGAGAAGTTGAAACTTCTTTCTTTGATTTGAAAGAAACTTTGTGTTGTTTTCCCTTTTGACAGGGGTTACAAACTTTGTCTGCTGGAAATTCAAGTTTGGGTAAGTCTCTAACCAAGTTCTTCCTAGAAAGTTTTCTAAGTGAGTGCACATTGCAGTGTCCTAATCTTCTGTGCCAAAGCCAAGACTCTTTATGAAAAGCATTTATACATGGAATGTTCTGTTTAGCTAAAGAATCTAAATCAACAGCATAAACATTTTCATTTCTTAAAGCAGAAAATACTAAAACATATTTAGAGTTGAAAACATTGCAAGAATCATTTTCAAATTTAACATGAAAACCATCATCACATAACTGAGAAATGCTTAATAGGTTATATTTAAGTCCATCAACAAATAAAACTTTAGAAATCAAAATTGAATCAGTGTTACCAATCTGGCCTAGGCCGATGATTTTTCCTTTTGAGTTATCACCAAAGGTGACAAAGCCTCCATCAACTTTTATTAAGCTCTTGAAGCAAGAATAATCTCCAGTCATGTGTCTTGAGCACCCACTGTCTAAATACCATATCTTCTTGTAACATCTCTTCAAGCAGGTCTCCTACAAAACAGATTTAGATGGAAGATGATTTTGGTACCCAGATCTTCTTGGGTCCAGACAGGTTAGCCAATAACACTTTAGGTACCCATATTTGTCTAATGGGTCTCATATAATTTGTAGAAATAACATCCTTTGAAATATAAACCTTATTAGATTCATAACTATGAATATAGCTGGATGAGGCATAAGAAGTTCCAGAATTAACTATCTTCTGTCCAGATTTAGGAATGAATCTAGTTTTGGCAACTTTCCTTTGTCCAGGTTGGTATCCTATACCAGTAGTGTATCTAGGTGCAACTTGCTTTCCTAGCATTTGTGTTAGAGTATTTTTACCATTGGTGAACTTCTCTAAATCTTTCATGAGTTGCTCATTAGACAATTTCAGTTCAGTATTCTCTTTAAGCAGCTGAGCATTCTTTTCTACTTCTATATCCAGATCAGATTTATGCTTAACATTTAAAGCATACTGTTTCTTTAGACCTTTATATTTATCTTTAAGCTCATTACATGTTTCTTCTAGCATGTCACAGTATTCAAACAATTCAGATTTTGACATGTTTTCTGAGTCAGAATATTCTCCAGAATAGTATGAATCAAAAGCAGGAGTCTCTGATGTTACCTCAGAAGTGTTTGTCATGAAACACATGTTGGCCCGATTCTTTTTAGAGTCTGAAGATTCAGCTTCACTTGTGCTGTCTTCTGAAGCACTCCAAGTAGCCTTCATGGCCTTCTTGTACTTGTTATTCTTGTATTCATATTTCTTTTTATACTTCAGCTTTGGACAGTCGGCTTTAATGTGTCCTTTCCTCTTACACTCATAGCAGACAACATCATCTGATTTGTCATTCTTCTTCCAGTCCTTTTTCCATTTGCCTTGTTGGTCATACTTTCCCTTGTAATTTGGTTTCCTAAAAAATTTCTTTTTCCTATAGAACTTTTTGAATCTCCTGGCTATTTGAGCCATCTCATCATCACTGTCAGAATCATTCTCACTTTCCTCACTGCTTGTACTTTCATTGATAGCTTGAAGCTTTTCCTTGTCCTTATTCTTTGAAGTTGAGGATTTGAAAGCAACAGACTTTCTTGCAGGTTCATTGTCTTCCTCTTTGTTCACTTTAAGCTCTTCTTCATACATCATCAGCTTGCCAATTAGTTCCTTGACAGGTAGAGCACCAATGTCACAGGATTCTCTAATGGAGACAGAGGTTCCTCTCCATCTTTCAGGTAGACATCTCAAAATTCTCATAATTTGTTCCTTTGCTGGAACATCCTTTCCCAGAGAGATCATTGTGTTGACAATTTCATTGAACCTGAGATACATATCAGAAATGGGTTCATCAGGTTTCATCTTAAAATTATCATACTTAATAGTATATGTATTCAATCTCATCTCCTTAACATTAGTTGTTCCCTCATGAGAAACAGCTAAGGTATCCCAAATTTCATATGCAGTTTTACATGCAGAAATTCTATTAAACTCTTCATCTCCTAGAGCACAGTACAGAGCATTCATAGCTTTACAATTGTTATTGTAAGCAGTCTTTGTAGGTTCATCCCAGGTTGATCTAGCAGTAGTGGGAATTTTGTATTCAGATTCAATAGCAGTCCAAATATCATAACCTATGCTTTCTAGATGAATTTTCATTTTCAGTTTCCACTGAGCATAATTAGTTCCATTGAAGAAAGGTGGCCAGTTAGTAGCAGCACCCTCAAGTCTATTATCCATGATATTACAAAAAGAATTTTAAAGAGATAAAAATTTAGAAATAACAGAAATTTTAAGAACTTTAAAATACAACTAAAATCAAAGTTCAAAAGCAGAGCACTTTTTAGAAAGTATTTACTGCCTCTGATACCAAGTGTTGGTCGGAGTGGACACTCAAGAGGGGGGTGAATTGAGTTCCAATCAAAATTTTCTGTTAAAAACAATTTCTAATAAAATCCCCCAATTTCAAAAATAAATTAAACTGTAGTGAATTTATATAGAATATAAAGGTTCAATTAGCTTCTCAAAGATTGATTAATTCTCAGTTAACTTAATCTTATGATTAAATTAACTTTTGAAACCAATTTACTGATTTATAATAAATATAAACACTTGCGAATTTAATTATCAAAGTAGCTTTGAAGATAGATTATATTTCAAAGTAATAGCAGCGGAATATGAAATAAATATGTATAGTATGGATATAGTATAGCTATAAACACAGAGAAGTAACCAAGAGGTTCAGTCTCAAGCCGAGACTTAGTCCTCTCAAAAGTTTATATAAAAGTGATCCACACCCTGGATCGGGGTTAACAACAGTGAGCACACTGTCCAGGTCACAAGACCTCTACCACAGTTCTACGTGGGAAAACAAACAACAGCAGCCAGCTGTCCAGGTCACAAGACCTCTACCACTATCCACAGTGGGAGTGAAGTGTAAAAAGTTTGCTGAGGATTTACAGATCCTCCAGTGAAAGTACAGGAGTCAGTGTGTGTGTTTAATACAGCAGATAACACACACTGCTCAAAATGTAGAATAAATAAATCACAGAGCAGAGATGTAGAGTTTAGAAATGGCTCTAGTGATTTCAGTGTAGCACTGGACTCGTTTTGGAATTAATCAGAAGTGATTCTGAGTCCTCTTCTCGATTTTGTTTGATAAGCAGAGTGTCGTATGCTTCAGGTTCACAGGCAGTGAGATGTAGTCGATGAAGCTCTTCAATGATCTATTGTATGCACACCACTCTTCTTGAGTAGGCTTGATTGTATGTTTGATTCTGTCTTGCTTGGTTCTTCTTGTATGCACAGAGCTCTTCTCGAGTATGTCGTATGCTTCCTTGTCTCTGTGTGTGTTGTCTCACACTTCTTCGCAGCTCTCTATTGCTTTTTCAGCAGAGTCTTCTTGTCTTTATATCACGTGCTCCGTAGGACCGAAAAGGTTTCCTTTCCGCAGGTACGAGGTACGGTTTCCTAACATCCGACAACCTTTATTAATTAATTGTCAGTGTATTAAAATATAACTAATATGACCGTTGGTTAGAATAAATAAAGATAGAGATAAAGAAATACAAACAGTTGTTTATGACTGTTCAAGAGATCGGTAGGTCATCAACATTAGAGTAAAGATCGGTGACTCAGATAGATCAGCATCGGTCTGTCATCTGATCGGTGAGTCATTTTGATCAGCATCGGTCTGTCATCTGATCGGTGAGTCATTTTGATCAGCATCGGTCTGTCATCTGATCGGTGAGTCATTTTGATCAGCATCGGTCTGTCATCTGATCGGTGAGTCATTTTGATCAGCATCGGTCTGTCATCTGATCGGTGAGTCATTTTGATCAGCATCGGTCTGTCATCTGATCGGTGAGTCTGATGGATCGGTGAGTCTGATGGATCGGTGACTCTGATGAATCGGTGAGTCTGATGGATCGGTGACTCTGATGGATCGGTGAGTCTGATGGATCGGTGACTCTGATGGATCGGTGAGTCTGATTGATCGGTGAGTCTGATTGATCGGTGAGTCTGATGGATCGGTGACTCTGATGAATCGGTGAGTCTGATGGATCGGTGACTCTGATGTCTGTTGAATCCAGAAGGCTTCCAACATACATTGTAAGTTAATAAGCATAGTTAAAAAAACATGATAACTGATTCATTTATAGATTGGAATTATGTTTATGAGACAACAAATCAGATTAAGCATCAATGAGTTGTGATGATTTGTGATTATTAAAACATTAGTTATAAACATGAAATCAGCAATCTTCCAGAGGGCTCAACAGTATAGTTTATGATTATGTGGCACACATAAGAAAGGATTAATTATAAGATGGGTGGGACCTATATCTCCCTCCAATGCATTGGGTAAAGATTTCATATCTCATGAGATAGACATGGCTGGAATGGTAGGTCATACCGGTTCAGTGAAACAGGACTGAAACGAGGGTTACTCGATTCCGAAAGGGACTTTGTCCATTAAGATAGTCTTGGCAATGAGTCTTGACTAACAAGAAATGATTCTCTATGATTATGTGTGAATGCCACAAAGTTTCATGTTTTATGTTATGATTATTGTGATTACATTTCACTGCCATGATTTAACCATGTTATGAAATTATGCTCTCTTTTGCAGGTTAAGATTTCCAAAAGTTATGTTCTTATGAATATGATGTGATTGATTTTTCTTTTGTATACACTTACTGAGCATTTGAGCTCACCCTTTTATGTATTCTTTTCCCCCGGATATAAATAGAGGTTTTAGGAAAAAAAAGGTAAGATCTTTATGGGAGATATTGAAGATCTTTCACCATGATTAGAAGTTTACGTTCCGAGTTTCCAAAGACACTAAACTATTACGATCCTTGTGTGTGTGTTTTTGTTATGTACTAAGTATTCCGCAAATGTAATGTAATATCCATGTACGTCAAGCTTCGGGTCTCTACAGTTGGTATCAGAGGAAAGGTTTAGTCAACCTTTGGAAACTAGGATGTGAGAACGTTAGTGAGATCCCTAGAGATATTTCTATGGTATGTCTAGGGATGTCCCTAAGGATAAGTATACGTATAGGATATAGTCCTAGAACTATGGTAACGATATTAGATTAAACCAAAGATGTTATATATTGAAGTTACTCCCCCTTTATTATGATTTTTGCCTCTCACACTATTCTTTTTGGGTTTTAGAAAATGGCTCGAAACAAGATGATTCACGATAATGGAGGATATGATGGACAATGGAATTATATTCTTCATGAGCAACAAAATGAAATGGGATTTGGAAGTCCAAACATCATTATTATGCCGAATCAGCAATCTCATAATATGATCAATAAAGTAAAATTTGGTAAGTTTCCTGACTTGGCTAATAAGAGAAAGATGGAGTTTAATGATGATCATAGAGGAAAGAAAGTTCAATTTCCCCATTGTAAATCATGTGGTAAGAGGCATCAAGGAGAATGTTTCAAAGGAACTGGAAGATGCTTTGGGTGTGGAAAAGAAGGACACAAAGCCAGTAAGTGAAAATGAAAAGGTTCAGTTAACACTAGGGATGAGGATAATGGTATTGCTACGACATCAACAATGGTTAAATGTTTTAAATGTGGAATGTACGGGCATTATGCAAACCAATGCCATAAGGGAAAGTCTCATGAAGAGAATCAGTATGGTCGTATGGGTAGTATTTATGTTGGTGATAATGAAGAGACTAAAATGATATGTGAGATGAAAGAATTGTTGAAGCTCGGTCAATGGTTTAAGAATGTAGTGGAATTATTACATGTTTATCATGTGTAATGTTGTATAAGTAATCTCTTGCTACTATGGAATAAAGAGACATTTAAGGATTTTTACACTATTGTCTTTCCTTGAGTTTTTAAAGTGTATGATTAATGTTACCAGTATCCATGAAAGGTTATTCAAATATTTTTGGAATGTAGATGATATGCGCATAATGAAGGGATAAGGAGAAAATGAAATGTTTAACAGTATTCATGAGCTCATGATTGATATAAGGTCTAAGTGATATCATGGTTTGAGTATATAGAATTTTGAGGATTTTGGTATGTGGAAACTGTTAACTTTTAAATGCATTCATGTTTTCACTAAGGTCCAATGGGTATTCAAGAAAATACTTGATTAAGGCCTTTGAATGTTTGGAATGATACCAAGAAGACATATCTTATGATATATGGGGATCAACGATGGTATTAAATCTCTGGTAATTCTTTTCACTATATTATGAGAGTGGACTGCAGTATTATGGATAAGCCTAAAGATTGGAATGGATTATGTTGGACATAAGTTAGTATTGTTTAAGGATAGAAGTTTTTTCTATATTATTGATGGGATGTTATATTAATATAGTTTTAGAAAAAGGACAACTTGCAGGACGGGCGACAGCCCATCGCGTCGGACAAGGCTGTGGAAATCGAACCCACAACCGAAGTGCGACTGGCCTTTATCGCCTACCACTGGCCTATAGGATGTCCCTGGTTAGTATAAACTAGTTTTATTTTATTAAGCGGTATGATATATGAAGTATAATTTCATTTCTGGAACCATATACGATTAATCTAACCATAAGAGGGACTTATAACTTTTGCTAACCTTTTGTTTGAAAGAGATGGAATGACCCATCATTCTATCACATGATCTGCTAACACATCATGAATAAAAAATTCAACATCATTTCTTTAAGGGATGAAGTGGAAATTGTTCAATTCACGAACAACAGTGAGATTATACCAAAATAAAGTAAGTATTTATTCTAATTCAAATTCTCCAACTTTAGGGAAATGATCTTGAAAACCAAAAATGTTGTCCTAGTGCCCTTATATCCGATAAATCAGATGGTACCCTAGATCGTCACAAATTTATGGATTTGTGATTGCTAGATTTTCCATAGCCATGTTCTCTACCACTCCCCATCCGAACATGATGGTTAGATTTCTCTTTCATATCCATATTTTCACCTATGTAGAAACCTAGTTATTAGTTTATTTGGGTAATCGTTACATTTCATACTTCAGTTTTTAAAGCCAAGTTTTGGTATTCTTTTTTACGATGTGGGTTTCTATTAAAGAAACTTTCGAATAGTAAACCATTTCTAACCACGACGAATTTCGAGGGCGAAATTCATTTTAAGGGGGGTTGAATGTAGCACCCTGAGATTTTATGAAAAATATTCTTTTTAATTTCATTAATGTCTTGTGTTGTACGCTACACCAAAAGGAGCTTTCAAAACACGCATCCTTGACTTGCCTTTCATTACACGCAATCACGACCTTCCTTGATAGCGTGTGTAGTACGCAATACCGAGTTTTACTAAACAATGATATGCTATTAAAATATTTTTAAAACTAACCGTTATGAATAGTAATAACCACTTTTTGAAATTTTGTAAATTCTATTTTTCAAAATGGACTTCATTTTTGGATTCGGAATATCAAAATTAGCTTAGTGTGAAATTTTAGTAATTTTTGGATAACTTTCATATTTTGATGAATAGTGGGAATTACTAAATTTTAATTAAAAACAACTATTTCAATCGAAATAATTAATAGTAATAAATTATTAATTTTAGTGGTTTTATAGTATATTTACAATATATTTTTACAATTTAATACAATAATGGTCATTGGATGTAATTTCACATTTAAACCACTTATAAACAAGTTTCAATCTTTTGATATTTATTATCTCTTAAAAACACGCTATTTGTTTTAACGACGGTAATTAATTTTTAAATTAGTTAATGCAACTTATATGTTTTGAATTTGGTAAAATAGACATCATTTTTGAGTTCATAATATCAAATATAGCTTAGGCCTAATTTTTGGTATTTTTCTGAAAACTTTCAATTTTTGATGAATAGTGAAACCACTAAGTGGTAGTTAAAAAAACTGAATTGTTCATAAAACTTAATTTTACCGCTTCTGTGAGTGGAATTTCGAAAATCCGAGAGACACGGTTAATATCAAGGACTCAAATGTGGTTCAATGAGATGAAAATAATTTTTGGTGAATAGTAACTTTTTACTTTTTTTTACCACGGTTAAAAGTAAATAGGGTAATTAAGGGTAAAGATGATATTATTATTACCCTAACACATGTCCTAATTCTATTGGATAAGTGTAATTCGACCAAAAACAAACATAGGAATAAAATATGACCATTTAGGTCCACTTGGATTAGATTATGACAATTAATATTATTTTTTTTAATGAATAGTTAAAATAGTTAAAATCAAAGTTTAATAACTAAAACATTTTTAATATGGGGTTATACAGAAGATAAATTCGACTATAAATATTCATTAGAAAGCTAAAAAGATTTCCTACATAATGGTATTTTATTTGTAATTTTTAGACATTAAATAATTTAATTTATTTATGACACAATGATGATGCAGTAATTACCCTTTTAAGGAAATGTTAACATAATTGATGTTATAAATGCTCAAATAAATGTAATTTGAGACTTTTTATGAATTACACTAATTTTATAGGTTACTATGATATATTATTGTTGATTTAATTAACTTGGTTTGAACATATAATTCTGTTATGACTTTCACAAAAAATCATATATCAAATAGTGTCAAAATTGACACAAAATAGTTTTTAAATCAAATATTATATTATTAATTGTTATTTTATTCCTAAAAATCTAAGGTTCGGCCAAATGACTTAGATAAGGATATATGTATTAATAATATACAATTTTGGGTTCGTTTGGCATGTTATAGTAAGTGTATTAACCATATAGTGAAAGAAAACAAAAAGACACGGTAAAAGTTAAATTATTTAACTTAGAGTTAAATCTAATTGATAAGGTTAAAATAATACCCTAAATCCTATTGGATGATAGTATTTCGACCCATCCCAACTTTATCTTCGAAATAAGACCCTTTGGAACCATTATAAACCGATTTTGACTTTAATATAAAATAATATTTTGAGATATTCCTAAGGTGCCCCTCTCCTCCCTTATAAAAGGACACCTCCTCCCCCTCCTCCTCACACCAATTTGAGCACTCAAGCTCGGCCAACCCCTGCCAAAATCCCTTCTCCACTTCCCTAGAATAATCCTAGAGGTCCTGGTCTTCTTCAAAGACCAATCATAGTTCCCTAAGTGGAGGATTCAAAGAGGCGTTTCAAAGAAGAGGTAATTTCCGTTACCAATTCTTTCACCTTTATTTCTTCTTCCACTTCTTCTTCTAAGGTTGTTTCATTATGAAGTAATAAAATCAGTATCACCCATATTCTGATATGTTATTATAAATATGAAACAACTCTAATTAACCTTCTATCCATCCTACGGAAAAAAGGAAATCACCGCGCGTGCGTACGTACGGAATACCGTCTCCACGCCATGGTGTAATCTTCTCTTCCAACAACACCTTACATGGATGGGTATTATGGTGTAAATAATAACTATACATAGTTATTATAACATAATAATGATTCTGATATATTGTATCATCCACTCCAATTCAATTCAATAATTATTGAAATGATATCATCGCTCGTTTGTACGTACGGACTACCGTCTCCACGACGCGATGAGATTCATTCTCCATGTTAACCATTTAAGAATGATTATAAAGTATATATAAGCAATAATAATGAAATATATGACATTATAAAGCTACTGGATTTATGTTTATATATATTTATGTCATCTACTTAATTCCATTCAACTCAATAAGGAAATGAAAACAGCGTTCATGCGTACGAACGGTCTACCGTCTCCATGAACGGTGTATTTCTTTTCATTTACTGATATATTATAAATATATATTATTAATATATATTATATATAAATCATGTTTTATATTCTCGAATTAAGTAATCATTATCTAAGTAATCATATGAATAATTACAAGTTAAAACACGAACGACAAATGAGATGATTTTACCCAAAACGCTACTTTAGCATGAATTTACAAAAGAACGGGTAATATAAAGTCATAAGTGAACCATATATGATATAATAACAATGAATATGATTCTGTAATAAGTCATTGACATTATTTAAATCATTATACAGGAGTTTCGGACACTTACGAAGCAAATCGGACCTAAGGTAAGGGATAAAGTTTCAATCTCATTTTTATCTGAGATTGCTTATACGTAAGTATTTACTGGGGTTATGTTTATCATCCATGACCATGATTTCTAAAAATGATTTCATAAAATGTTTACCATTCTTCCATGGATGTTTAAAGGCATTTTTACCCTTTATTTACTTTTTACCACATTGTATGAATGGAATCCTTCCTTTGGTTAGCATATAAGGTACTTTTTGACTTTTCCGACAAAAGTACGAGGAGAATTTTATTTTTAACTTATACGGCATGAATGGATTTTTAAAACATTATTTCCAAGAAGATTCCTTTACAAATTTTAAAGTTTATTTTTAATAAACTTCTTTTATTTTAAAGTCATATGACATGTTAAGAAAGGAATAATGTTTTTGAAGAAGAAAGGATATTTTCCTCAAGAATGGAGTTCAAGTGTTTTATCAAAATTATTTTCCATCTAAGATAATAAAGGGTTCTATTTTTATCCATATTATTACATTGATTTGATCATGTTGTGATGGAATATTATTTATGAATTCCTTTATCTTATATGAATTGTTTTATGATGTCATGTTGTTTAAGAATCCCATTTTTATTACATGGGTTACGCTATGATGTATGGTTTATGATTATGTGGCACAGATAAGAAAGGATTCATTATAAGATGGGTGGGACCTATATCTCCCTCCAATGCATTGGGTAAATATTTCATATCTCATGAGATAGACATGGCTGGAATGGTAGGTCATACCGGTTCAGTGAAACAGGACTGAAACGAGGGTTACTTGATTCAGAAAGGGACTTTGTCCACTAAGATAGTCTTGGAAATGAGTCTTGACTAACAAGAAATGATTCTCTATGATTATGTGTGAATGCCACACAGTTTCATGTTTTTAGTTATGATTATTGTGATTACATTTCACTGCCATGATTTATCCCATGTTATGAAATTATGCTCTCTTTTGCAGGTTCAGATTTCCAAAAGTTATGTTCTTATGAATATGATGTGATTGATTTTTCTTTTGTATACCCTTACTGAGCATTTGAGCTCACCCTTTTATGTTTTCTTCTCCCCAGGATATAAAGAGAGGTTTTAGGTAAAAAAAGGGAAGATCTTTATGGGAGATATTGAAGATCTTTCACCATGATTAGAAGATTACGTTCCGAGTTTCCAAAGACACTAAACTATTACGATCCTTGTGTGTGTGTTTTTGTTATGTACAAAGTATTCCGCAAATGTAATGTAATATCCATGTACGTCAAGCTTCGGGTCTCTACATTAGTCACCATTGGTGTGTATTTTTGATAAGTAATCACATCTTACAGGGGTTGTTAGATTGGTACCTGAATACAATTATTGTTTCATGGAAAAGATAAGGGAATATTACCTTTATTATATGGAATAGATATGACGGACCATGCCTAAAGGGACTGAACATTATTACAGTACATGTTGAGCCCTCTAGAAGATTGTTGATTTCATATCTATGATTGATGTTTTAATAATCACAAATCATCACATATCATTAATGCTTAATCTGGTTTGATTTCTCATAAACCTAATTATAATTTGTGAATGAATCTGTTATCATGTTTTTGTCTATGCTTATTGACTTACAAAGTATTTTGGAAGTCTTCTGGTTTCAACAGACATCGGAAGCACCGATCCAATATCAACAGACATCGGAAGCACTGATCCAATATCAATAAACATCGGAAGCACCGATCCAATATCAAAGGACAACGGTCGCACCGATCCGATATCAAAATGAGCCACCGATCATCTGACTCACCGATCAGATGACAGACCGATGCTGATCAAACTGACTCACCGATCAGATGACAGACTGATGCTGATCATCTAACTCACCGATCATATGACAGACCGATGCTGATCAAACTGACTCAACGATCAGATGACAGACAGATGCTGATCAAACTGACTCACCGATCAGATGAAAGACCGATGCTGATCAAACTGACTCACCGATCAGATGACAGACCGATGCTGATCCAACTGACTCACCGATCAGATGACAGACCGATGCTGATCAAAATTACTCACCGATGCAAAATGACTCACCGATGAAAAATGACTCACTGATGCAAATGACTCACCGATGCTGATCTATCTGAGTCACCGATCATTACTCACTAATGTTGATGACCTACAGATCACTTGATTCTTCAATATTCATAAACAATTGTTTGAATTTCTTTATCTTTATCTTTATTTTATCTAACCAACGGTCATATTAGGTATATTTTAATGCTCTGTCAATTAATTAATAACGGTTGTTGGATGTCAGGAAACCGTACCTCGTACCTGCGGAAATGAAACTTTTTCTGTCTTCCGAAGCACGTGACATAAATACAAGAAGACTCTGCTGAAGAAGACAGTGGACATAAGAACACAAGCAGAATATAGATGAAAGCAAGAAGAGGAAGAACCAAGCAAGACAGAACCTCATACACAATCAAGCCTACTCAAGAAGAGTTATGTGCATACAAAAGAACATTGAAGAACTTCATCGACTAAATCTCACTGCCTTTGAACCTGAAGCATACGACACTCTTCTTCTCAAACAAAAATCAGAAGTGGACTCAGAATAAATTCTGACCAAATACAAAAGAGTCCATAGCTACACTGAAATCACTAGATCCATTTCTAAACTCTACATCTCTGCTCTGTGATAAATTTGTTTTACATCTTGAGCAGTGTGTGTAATCTGCTATATTAAACACACACACTGACTCCTGTAATTTCACTGGAGGATCTGTAAATCATCAGCAAACAGTGTGTGTTATCTGCTATATTAAACACACACACTGACTCCTGTACTTTCACTGGAGGATCTGTAAATCCTCAGCAAACCTTTTTACACTTCATTTCCCACTGTGGATAGTGGTAGAGGTCGTGAGAGACCTGGACAGCTCCAAGCTGTTGTTTGTTTCCCCACGCAGAACTGTGGTAGAGGTCTTGTGACCTGGACAGTGTGTTCACTATTGTTAACCCCGATCCAGGGTGTGGATCATTTTTATATAAACTTTTGAGAGGACTAAGTCTTGGCTTGAGACTGAACCTCTTGGTTAATTCTCTGTGTTTGTAGTTACATACTATATCCATACTACATATTTATTTCATATTCAGCTGCTATTACTTTGAAATATAATTTGTCTTCAAAGCTACTTTGATGGTTAAACTCGCAAGTGTTTATATTTATTATAAACCAGTAAATTGGTTTCAAAAGTTAATGTAATCATATGATTAAGTTAACTGAGAACTAATCAATCTTTGAGAAACTAATTGAACCTTTATAATCTGTATAAATTCACTACAGTTTAATCTAATATTAAAATATGGTGATTTTAATAAACATTGATTTTAACAGAAAATTTTAATTGGAACTCAATTCACCCCCCTCTTGAGTATCCACTCCGACCAACATTTGGTATCAGAGGTTGGAACATATTTTCTAAAGTACCCTGGTTTTCAACTGTAATTTTAGTTGTATTTTAATGTTCTTAAAATTTCTGTTATTTCTAAATTGTTATCTCTTTAAAATTCTTTTTGTGATATCATGGATAATAGACTTGAGGGCGCTGCTATTAACCGGCCACCTTTCTTTAATGGAAACAACTATGCTCAGTGGAAACATAAAATGAAAATTCATCTAGAAAGCATGAGTTTTGATATTTGGACTGCTATTGAATCTGAATACAAAATTCCCACTACTGATAGATCTACTTGGGATAAACCTACAAAGACTGCTTATAATAATAATTGTATAGCTATGAATGCCTTGTACTGTGCTCTAGGAGATGAGGAATTTAATAGAATTTCTGCATGTAAAACTGCATATGAAATTTGGGATACCTTAGCTGTTTCTCATGAAGGAACAACTAATGTTAAGGAGATGAGATTGAATACCTATACTATTAAGTATGATAATTTTAAGATGAAGCCTGATGAACCCATTTCTGATATGTATCTCAGGTTCAATGAAATTGTCAACACAATGACTTCTCTGGGAAAGGATGTTCCAGCAAAGGAACAAATCATGAGAATTTTGAGATGTCTACCTGAAAGATGGAGAGGATCCTCTGTCTCCATTAGAGAATCGTGTGACATTGGATAACTACATGTCAAGGAACTAATTGGTAAGTTGATGATGTATGAAGAAGAACTCAAGGTAAACAAATAAAAAGATGATGAACCTAAAAGGAAGTCTATTGCCTTCAAGACTACAACCTCAAAGAATAAGGATAAGGAAAAGCCTCAAGCTATCTATGAAAGTTCAAGCAGTGAGGAAAGTGAGAATGATTCTAACAGTGATGCTGAGATGGCTCACATTGCTAGAAGGTTTAAGAAATTCTATAGGAAGAAGAAGTTTTTTAGAAAGTCAAACTACAAAGGCATGTATGATAACAAAGGACACTGGAAAAAGGATTGGAAGAAGTCTGATAAATCAGATGAAGTTGTCTGTTATGAATGCAAAAGAAAAGGACACATAAAAGCAGACTGTCCAAAGCTGAAATACAGAAAGAAGTATGAATGCAAGGATAACAAGTACAAGAAATCCATGAAGGCTACTTGGAGTGCTTCAGAAGACAGCACAAGTGAAGATGAATCTTCAGACTCTAAAAGGAATCGAGCCAACATGTGTTTCATGACAAACACTTCTAAGGTAACATCAGAAACTCCGGCTTTAAATTCATATTATTCTGGAGATGATTCTGAATGTGATAACATGTCTAAATCTGAACTGTTTGAATATTGTGATATGCTTGAAGAAACCTGTAATGAGCTTAAAGATAAATATAAAGGTTTAATGAAACAGGTGTTAAGCATAAATCTGATCTGGATATAGAAGTAGAAATTAATGCTCAGTTGCTTAAAGAGAATACTGAACTAAAATTGTCTAATGAGCAACTCAAAAAAGACTTAGAGAAGTTCACAAATGGCAAGAATACTATAACACAAATGCTAGGAAAGCAAGTTGCACCTAGATATAATACTGGTATGGGATACCAACCTGGACAAAGAAAAGTTTCCAAAACTAGATTCATTCCTAAATCTGGATAGAAGATAGTTAATTCTGGAACTTCATATGCCTCAACCAGTTATATTCATAGTTATGGATCTAATAAGGTTTATCTTTCAAAGAATGTTAATTCTAAAAATTATATGAGACCCATTAGACAAATATGGATTCCTAAAGTATCATTGGCTAACAAGTCTGGACCCAAGAAGATCTGAGTACCAAAATCATCTTCCATCTAAATCTGTTTTGTAGGAGACCTTCTTGAAGAGATGTCACAAGAACATATGGTACTTAGACAGTGGATGTTCAAGACATATGTCAGGAGACTTTTTATGTTTTAAGAGCTTAGTAAAAGTTGATGGAGGCTTTGTCACTTTTGGTGATAATTCAAAAGGAAAAATCATCGGCTTAGGCTAGATTGGTAACAATGATTCAATCTTGGTTTCTGAAGTTTTATTTGTCGATGGTCTTAAATATAACTTGTTAAGCATTTCTCAGTTGTGTGATGATGTTTTTTATGTGAAATTTAAAAATGATTCTTGCAATGTTTTTAACTCAAATTTTTTTTTAGTATTTTCTGCTTTAAGAAATGAAAATTTTTATGTTGTTGATTTAGATTCTTTAGCTAAGCAGAATATTCCTTGTTTAAATGCTTTTCATGAAGAGTCTTGGCTTTGGCACAGAAGATTAGGACACTGCAATGTACACTCTCTTAGAAAACTTTCTAGGAAGAACATAGTTAGAGACTTACCCAAACTTGAATTTCCAGTAGACAAAGTTTGTAATCCCTATCAAAAAGGAAAGCAACATAAAGTTTATATTAAATCAAAGAAAGAAGTTTCAACTTCTCAACCTCTCGAGGTGGTTCACAATGATTTATTTGGACCTTCTAGAGTTTCTAGTTTGAATGGTAAGCACTATGTCTATGTTCTGGTAGATGACTTTTCTAGATATACACGGGTATATTTTCTAGCTCACAAAAGTGAAGCTTGTTCTTACTTTGTTAAATACTCCAAGTCTGTAGAAAATCATAGTGGACTCAAGATTAAGACCCTGAGAAGTGATCATGGTCGTGAGTTTGAAAATCATCAGATTGATTCTTACTGCTCACAAAAAGGATATAGTCACAATTTCTCTACCCCTAGGACACCCCAACAAAATGGTGTAGTAGAGAGAAGGAATAGAACCCTGCAAGAAATAGCTAGAACTATGCTCAATGAATATGAACTGCCTATTTACTTTTGTGCTGAAGCTGTAAATACAGCTTGTTATGTCATTAATAGAGTCTTGATCAGACCAGTTCTTAAGAGGACCCCTTATGAGTTATGGAACCATAGGAAACCTAAGGTTAACTACTTCAAACTTTTTGGCTGCAAGGTCTACATTCTCAATAATAAAGACAATCTTGACAAATTTGCATCCAAGAGTGATGAAGGAATTTTCCTAGGTTACTCTATCTCTAGTAAAGCCTATAGAGTTTTAAATAAAAGAACCAAATGTTTGGAAGAATATGTTCACATCAAATGTGATTAAACTGATCCACATGAACCTAAAATCTCTATTGAAGATGATCTCTCTGGTTTGAATCTCAGTGATAAAGATAATGGACATATAGTTAAAACATCCAGCTCTGGAAATTCTCCAGAACCTGCTTCTGTTGAACCTCAATCTGTAGATGAATCTGAAATCTCTAGACCTATCTTTTCAAGACCATCTAGGACTCTAAACAACCATCCTTTAGATGCTGTTGTAGGAAATCTAGATAGAGGAACACATACTAGATCTTCTCTAAGAAATCAGGTTGAACATCAAGCTTTTCTTTCAC
Organism: Viscum album; assembly: GCA_963277665.1. NCBI lineage: Eukaryota > Viridiplantae > Streptophyta > Magnoliopsida > Santalales > Viscaceae > Viscum > Viscum album. Next base: position 439,423,807 of record OY728161.1, read on the forward strand.
AGTTAGAACCTAAAAATATCAATGATGCTATCAATGATGAATTTTGGGTAATGTCTATGCAAGAAGAACTAAATCAATTTGAAAGAAAAAAAGTCTGGAAATTAGTTGAAATATCTAAGGACATTTTGACCATAGGCACAAAATGGGTGTTTAGAAACAAAGTTGATGAATCTGGAAACATCATTAGAAATAAATCTAGGCTAGTTGCACAAGGTTACAATCAAGAAGAATGAATTGACTATGAGGAAACCATTGCACCTGTAGCTATATTAGAGGCTATTAGGATCTTACTTGCCTATGCATCACATCTGAATTTCAAGCTATATCAAATGGATGTCAAAAGTGCATTTCTAAATGGTTTTATTGTTGAAGATGTTTTTGTAGAATAATTACATGGTTTTTTAAATCCTTATTTTCCAAATCATGTTTTTAAACTTTCTAAAGCTTTATATGGTTTAAAACAAGCTCCAACAGCTTGGTATGAAAGGCTTTCAAACATTCTTATCTCAAAAGGATTTACAAAAGGAGTAGTTGATCCCACTCTTTTTATAAAAAGGATTTCAAAAGATGTATTAATAGTTAAAATCTATGTTGATGATATTATTTTTGGATCTTCTAAAAATTCCTTATTTACTGATTTTTCAAATATTATGCAAAATGAATTTGAAATGAGCTTAATGGGAGTGCTTCAGTATTTTCTTGGTTTTCAAATTTTTCAAACTAAAGATGGAATTATTTTAAATCAAAGTAAATATACAAAGGATCTTTTAAAACGTTTTGGATTGGATAGTATTAAGGAAAGTGATACACCTATGAGTACTACCTGTAAATTGGATACAGATGAAGCTGAGAAACCAGTGGATCAAACCAATTACAAAGGTATGATTGGGAGCTTACTTTATCTTTCTGCTAGTCATACAGACATTATGTTCAGTGTATGTATGTGTGCTAGATTTCAAGCTAATCCTAAAGAATCACACTTACTGGCTGTTAAAAGGATTTTTAAGTATCTTAAGTATACTGAAAATTTAGGTTTGTTTTATCCAAAAGTACAATCATTTAACCTAACTAGCTATTCAGATGATGACTTTGCTGGGTGTAAGTTAGATAGGAAGAGCACATCTGGAACATGTCATTTGCTTGGAAAATCCCTAGTATCATGGTGTAGTAAGAAACAGAACTCAGTTGCATTGTCTACTGCCGAGGCAGAATACATAGCTGCTGGTAGTTGCTGTGCACAAATTATGTGGATGAAACACACTTTATTGGATTATGGATTTGATCTTAAACATGTTTCAATTAACTGTGACAATACTAGTGCAATCAATATATCTAAGAACCCTGTGTCTCACTCTAGAACTAAGCACATTGATGTCAGACATCACTTTCTAAGTGATCATTATCAAAAAGGTGATATTTCTTTAAAATTTATTAGTTCTGAACATCAATTAGCTGATATCTTCACAAAGCCTTTATGCTCTGATAGAATGAAATTTATTAAACAAGAGTTGTGTATGATTGATCTGTGAAACTGATCTGTGAAACTGATCTGTGAAACCGATCTGTGAAACTGATCTGTGAAACTGATCTGTGCAACCGATCTGTCATACAGATCTTTTTTTATTATATTGTAATTAATTAGTAAATTTCTTTTATACTTTTTATGGGAACCCTAAATTATAAAATAAATGATACGCTTCTATTTATCATCCCTAAACCTTTGACCGTTCATTTCCCGCCGAACCTTTCAACCTCTCTTCCCCTCTACTTCGAACCTTCGAACTCCTGCCTTCCCAAAATCCTCGAATGGCTAAGAAAAAGAGACCGAGCAAAGGACGAGATAGCCCTGTACCTTCAAAGCGTGCTCGAGGTGTGTCGAGTAGTACCTCTCAACGATCAGTAAATACGAACCTGGAAACTCGGATTGTTGCTGTAGAAAGAGAAGTCAGCTCTGCGTGGCTTTTGTCAAGTAAGTCACTATTGCTGCAAGTTCTTGAATCACTAGGATGGATAGATTGGTTTTCTGACAACTCTCGAATAGACTACCCGAAGCTGGTACATGAGTTCTATATGAATCTGGAAATCACTTTAGATGGTGTGGAGGCTGCAAGAATGTCGTCTGTGGTAAAAGGAATGAAAATATCCTTCTCATCTAAGCAGTGGGTTGAGTGCTTGAATGTACCTCATGAAGGTCGGTATGAGGATTATGTTGGGAATATTCCTCCAACATCTGATTACTTCTCTTACGAATTAGCTCAAGAGCTTCTGACTAGAAACAGAGAGTCACGGAGAATCACAGCTTCAGAATTAGATGGTGAATGTAGACTTCTTTTCATGTTTATTCAGCACCAACTTTTCCCTAGGGGAGGAGATTTTGCTGCTGTAAAGTACCAGGATGTTTTCCTGTTGTTTCTTCTGAAAACACATGAGAAGATCAATTTGTGTAGATATGTGATGGTGCACATAGCTGGAATGGTAAAATCGTCCAAGAAATCCACTGCCTTGTTTTATTCAAAGATGATATCTACCATGCTCAAGAATCTAGAATGTATTGATGAAGATGATGAATTTGATGAAACATATCATACCTTCTGTCTCAATAAAGAGATCTGCAAGAGGATGAAAATCAATTGGAATCCATGGAAGAAGTGCTGGGTTGCAGATGAAGATAAATTTTATGAAGCCTACAATCCCATAGATCATGGCAAGAGGCCAAAGGATTTGAGAGACCCTGGATTGAAACCAGAAGAGGAACCAGTTTATTCTGATGTTGATGAGCAAGAAGAAGGAAAGGATGAGGCCACCAAATCCCAAGAGCATGAAGAAACTGCGACTGAGGAAGGAAGTATGTCATCTCCTGATGATAGGAGTGATCCTGACATTGCTAGTCCCAAGAGAAGAATAGAATTTGGACCTGCTAGTCCACCTTTAGCCCTACCAGAATCAGAACCCATTCATGGTGATGAAGAAGATTCTGATACTGAAGAATATCACTGTGAAGCTTCTGAGAAGAGTGATGATGGACGTGCTGATGATGCTGAGGCTACTGTTGATGGTGATAACAGACCAGTGGATGGTCTTTCTGAAGATCAAATAGAATCACCTCAGTCAGAACATTAAATACATATCAGTGGCAAGATTGATTCACAAAAAATCAGTGGAACAGCAAGCTATGAGAAACCAAAATACACCCTGTGTGCTGCTGTTGGGGATGACTACCCTGGTTATGCTGTGTTGGGCTTAGAATATTCTGAAGAAGAAGAAGAAATTCTAGAATCTGTTGCAGCTATGAAGAGGAACCTCCCAAGAGAAGCAAGGTATGTTCCTTCTGTTGATCCTACAAATGTTAATTTACCTGTTTTTGGAATCTCTCAAGCTGATCTTAATAAGTTTAAGAGTGAATTGCTAACCGCTGTGAGAGCCACTGTTAGAGAAGAAATTTCTAATGCTCTTACTCAAATGTCTCTACAAGTTTCTAAAAATTCATTGGAAGCATTCTCACAAAGAGTATCTAATGCTGTGAAGCCAGACCTGGCCAATACTGGTGAACTTATTGGCAGGCACATAGCCTTTTTGAATCAGACTATGAAGGATCTTCACACTGGCTTGGTATCTCTATCCAGCGAATTTCGATCAACCATCTCTGGTATGATGGATGTTTTGAGAAATTTTATTGAACATCTCAACAAGTCTGACCTGAGGAAGTTTAAAGCTGAGTTTACTCACATAGTTGGCCAAGCCAGTACAGGAAAGGTAACCAAGATCACTACCCGTGAGCTAGAAGCTCTAAGAGAAGTTGTGCATGATGAGATAGCTTCTGTTAGACAAATTCTTGATTTAGAATCTTTGAGGAAGATGAAAGAGCTATGTGTTAACAGTCATAGGATGGCATTGGTGTATTCAGCAGATGCTAAGAAAGCACTGCAAGAGATCAAAGAGAAAGTTGATAATTACTTTTCCAAGATTTATACAAAGCATGAAATGGTTGCAAACTTCAAGGTGTTGGCAGAGAATCTGAAATTACCTCCAGTCACTCGGGGCTTCAAAACTCAAGTTCATCAGTTGCAAGATTTTACCCCTTCCTTGGCCCAGTTCCTGGAGAATAAAGATGATTTTGAAAAAGCTATGAAGTATGGGGCAGAAGTCATTCAGGACTTCATTCATCTTTTGAAGCCCTATTTGAATGCACCGGCCACTGCAATAGTAGTTCCTACTTCTGAACCTCTCCGTAACTTTGATGTAGCTCCAAATCAGCTATCTGTTGCTCAAGCTCTATCTCTGTTAAGACTAGTACCTCAGCAAGCTTCTCAACCAGCTCCTGTTTCTCAATAACAACTCTCTGTGGCACCTGCTCCTACACCTGCCCTAGTTGTCCTACCACCACATCAGATTCTCCAAGTCCAGCCTGCCTCCAAGCCTTCAAACATACCCACTATTTATCCCAAAGACAAATGTAAAGCCCCTTTGTATCCCAACAAATAGTTGTGTATTGTTTTTGATAGGGTGAACAATGTGATGCTTGTAATATTCTGTACTTTATCATTTTTTTTCCTCTCTACTCTAAGCTGACTGCTTTTACTTTCACTTTCACTTATATGTTTTCCCTCCTTTTTGTTTATCCCAAAGGGGGAGACGAAAACGAATGATATATGGGATAAGAGATATATATGGGGGAGAAAATATTTATATCTCTAATGTGAGGAGAAAGATCTATATATATATGAGAGATGTATCTATCTCAGGGAAAAGATATATATCTCTAAGGTGAGGAGAAAGATCTATATATATATGAGATATGTATCTATCTCAGGGGGAGAAATCTGTATAATATATATGATAAATCTGTATAATATATATGGGAAATCTGTATAATATATATGGGAAATTTAAATTAAGGGGGAGATTTATATATCTCTTTATATTTATTTTCTTTATGGTTTAATTCTTATTATGTTTTTATTTATGATAAAGATTTGTGATTATAAAAAAGGGGGAGATTGTTGAGCCCTCTGGAAGATTGTTGATTTCATGTCTATGATTGATGTTTTAATAATCACCAATCATCACATATCATTAATGCTTACGCTGGTTTGATTTCTCATAAACTTAATTAAAATCTGTGAATCAATCTGTTATCATGTTTTTTTCTATGTTTATTGACTTACAAAGTATTTTGGAAGTCTTCTGGTTTCAACAGACATCGGAAGCACCGATCCAATTTCAACAGAAATCGGAAGCACCGATCCAATATCAACAAACATCAGATGCACCGTTCCAATATCAAAGGACAACGGTCGCACCGATCCGATATCAAAATGAGCCACCGATCATCTGACTCACCGATCAGATGACAGACCGATGCTGATCAAACTGACTCATCGATCAGATGACAGACCGATGCTGATCATCTTACTCAACGATCAGATGATAGACCGATGCTGATCAAACTGACTCACCGATCAGATGACAGACCGATGCTGATCAAACTGACTCACCGATCAGATGACAGACCGATGCTGATCAAACTGACTCACCGATCAGATGACAGACCGATGCTGATCAAACTGACTCACCGATCAGATGACAGACCGATGCTGATCAAAATGACTAACCGATGCAAAATGACTCACCGATGCAAAATGACTCACTGATGCAAATGACTCACTGATACTGATATATCTGAGTCACCGATCATTACTCACTAATGCTGATGACCTACCGATCACTTGATTCTTCAATAGTCATAAACAACTGTTTGAATTTCTTTATCTTTATCTTAATTTTATCTAACCAACTTTCATATTTGGTATATTTTAATGCTCTATCAATTAATTAATAAAGGTTGTCGGATGTCAGGAAACTGTACCTCGTACCTGCAGAAAGGAAACTTTTTCTGTCTTCTGAAGCACGTGACATAAATACAAGAAGACTCTGCTGAAGAAGACAGTGGATGGAAGAACACAAGAAGAATATAGAGGAAAGCAAGAAGAGGAAGAACCAAGCAAGATAGAACCTCATACACAATCAAGGCTACTCAAGAAGAGTTCTGTGCATACAAAAGAACATTGAAGAACTTCATCGACTACATCTCACTGCCTTTGAACCTGAAGCATACGACACTCTTCTTCTCAAACAAAAATGAGAATAGGACTCGGAATAAATTCTGACCAAATACAAAAGAGTCCAGAGCTACACTAAAATCACTAGAGCCATTTCTAAACTCTACATCTCTGCTCTGTGATACATTTGTTTTACATCTCGAGCAGTGTGTGTTATCTGCTGTATTAAACACACACACTGACTCCTGTACTTTCACTGGAGGATCTGTAAATCCTCAGAAAACCTTTTTACACTTCATTTCCCACTGTGGATAGTGGTAGAGGTCGTGAGAGACCTGGACAACTCCAAGCTATTGTTTGTTTCCCCACGCAGAACTATGGTAGAGGTCTTGTGACCTGGACAGTGTGTTCACTGTTGTTAACCCCGATCCAGGGTGTGGATCATTTTTATATAAACTTTTGAGAGGACTAAGTCTCGGCTTGAGACTGAACCTCTTGGTTAATTCTCTATGTTTGTAGTTACATACTATATCCATACTACATATTTATTTCATATTCCGCTGCTATTACTTTGAAATATAATTTTTCTTCAAAGCTACTTTGATAGTTAAACTCGCAAGTGTTTATATTTATTATAAACTAGTAAATTAGTTTCAAAAGTTAATGTAATCATATGATTAAGTTAAATGAGAACTAATCAATCTTTGAGAAACAAATTGATCCTTTATAATCTGTATAAATTCACTACAATTTAATCTAATATTAAAATAGGGGGATTTTAATAAACATTGTTTTTAATAGAAAAATTTAATTGGAAGTCAATTCACCCCCCTCTTGAGTATCCACTCCGACCAACAGTACACACTTGGGGGTTTTCAACAAGGTTATTTTGGGTTTTCATTAAAAATTTGAAACCTGTTATGGAATGAAATATATATCAATTTGGTTTTTATTCTATTTATATTTTTATTTCATCATGCGGTACTAGTTTTGAATGGTCATTTTATTATTTTGGTAGTTTTTATAGTCATTTTATTATTTGGATATGTATAACCACTATTGATCTACTTTGATAAATGGGTTATAGTCTCCCCGTGATTTATATTTGACCCTCTTTACTAATATACAACCTCCAGAATATAGTGGGGTGTGCATGAGGTCATTTATCAAACTGATAGTGGGAACTTTTTTTTGAAACCACGGTCAGGACAATAAATTATATTGTGCATTTTCATTATAAAATTTCTATTAAAATAATATTATATATAATAAAAAATGTTAAAAACAAATTCTTTATATAGGAATATACATTGGAAATTTCATTAACAAATTGATGTATTCATTAAAAATAATAAGTGTCCCTATTGGAAAAAACATTGAATTTATGAGGATATAAAATAAAATATAAATAACTCTTTAATTATCTTATCAATAACATTCATTATTTTTTTATAAAAAATTGAATTTAGTGTTATTTATTTACAATGATAATGTTGGTATATGAAATTTTTTTGTTTGAATATATAATAATTTAATCATATATTAATCATAATTTTCATGATTTGTATTTTTTTATTGAAAAAATTTGTATAATGGCCCCAAATAAAATATATTTATGATTATTTGAAAGGATTAAACTAGGTAATTTGTTTTTCTTGAATAGTAGATTATAAATAACTATTTATGGGTCATGGTTACTATAATAATTCTATAAACACCCATATAAAAATACCCTTATAAATTTTTTTAATTTATTAATGATATAATCTCAATTCTGAATTCTATCTTTGATTTTATAAAAATATTTTCTAATAGATCTATTTTTAAGAAATTTTTATTATATAATTTACTAAATCAATCATTTTTAAAATATAAATCAATTTTCTATCAAAAATGGTTTCTTAATTAATTGTGAATTTTATATCACATTTTAAAAATCAATAATAATAAATGTCATTTTCCTTTAAATTATATTAATATTTGATTCTACTTATTTAGTAATATGTTTAACAATTAAATATTCTTCCTCAATAATCATCATCAAAATAATATGAAACAAAGATAAAATTATTATTTTTCAATTCCATATCAAACGGTCTTCAAATCAAAATGATGGTAATGTACTAGATCATTTAATCTGAAAATATGAAAAACAATTATTAATACGTCAAAAAATAAAAGATCATAATATACAGTGAGTTGTATCATGTTATTAAAATCCAACAGTTGTTTAATTTTTTTAATGTGCGTTTATAAATAAATATTTCTTCAATTAAAAAATCTAATATCCTAAAATATTTATAATCATTATTAAAATACTGACATTTTATTATTTTATTACGAGTTTTTATGATTAATTATATTATATTATTTTATATATGATAACATATATTAAATAATTATATTATAATGAATTTTAACGGTATTCAATAAATCGGAAATTATTTTTTTATTTCTTATTAATATATATATATATTTTTTATTAATATAAATTTTCTAATCAATTTAATTATTTCATGGTAGAAAATTAAATGGTTATCACTTACTCATTATTTCAAAATATCGAATTTTTTAACATTTATGACTTACTTTTCCTTCCATTCATCCTATATCTTAATTATACATAAGGATTAATCAAAATATAATTTATCACAGATATTCCTTCCACATCCAGTTGATAAATTTAATTATGTTTATGTTGTTTTTTTCTTCTAATTATGGAATTTCATGTTTTTCTTAATTCCATAATGATTCAATTCTGTTAACATTATAATTTCTTATAAACTTTTCTTTTTTATATTAATATGATATTTCCATTTAGTTTTCATACAATAAAATTTAATTCCTTGATCATGGAAATATTAGATTTTTAAAAACACATTCAAACATGTGTTCAATATTATTAATTTTAAATTATGGGTCATAAACCATATTTAAAAATATTTAATTACAATAAGATTAGATATATTAACATTTTCACAGTTTCTCGTGATTTTTCCATATAAAATTTTAAGAAACATTTTATGATTAATGATAATAAATTAGACATAATTTATGAAATTTTATATGAAAATAGTTCAAATGTTTCTATAAAGTATTTTTTTTCTTAATTGTAATTGTCATTAACTCTCCTCCCTTGAAAACCTATCATGATTATTCTACTCGTGCAATTATTAAATAGATTAGAGTTAAAGATGATTATCATACCTTAAATGATTGTTATATATTATCAATTCTCTATGAATAATGGTTTATTATAAATCATGGGTTTTTTAAAATTTATATATAATGAATAATTTTTCCAATCATTCATCATATTAGAAATTTTTACACCATATTTTATTCAAAATAAATATGAAAATTTTTCATTAGATATATTATCGATAGAAAATATCTAAGAAATATAATAATTTTATAAATAATTATCTCAATTATAAAAAAAATTATATCCAACATAGATTCATGTTTTTTAGAATATAAATATTAATTTTTCAAATTAATTGTCTCTATATTATATTTCAAATTTCGGTTTCTATATGAAAAAATAATCTTTCAAAATGATGTTCTTCAATAGATATGTTGGAAATTTTTACAGGGGGAATATTTAATAAAACGATTTATAATATTTATAAGTAAAATATAGTTAAAATTTCACCCAAATGAAGATGTTTTTGACTCAGGGAAGAAATATTTGTTATTCAATGTTTTTAATTTCAAAATAATCACTCACTAAAGAAGAGTTATTCCCAATATAAATTTTTTCTTGAGATCCTTGAAAATTATTATTTAACACATTTTAGACATGAAAATAGATTATTTGGAGGTTGAATGGTGTTTATAAAAGGACCCTAGAGTGTTATTTAATTATAAATAACATAATTTTTATGTGTAGTTGTTTTTATATTCCACAAACAAATAAGTTCAACATTAATGTTTACATGGTTTTATTAATAATTGATACATGTTGGTTGTTGAATTTAGGGATATCTTCTCCCAATAATCATTTCATTTTTATATCCCTATATTTCCCCATGATCAATTGATGTTAGGATAGATGTAGATCATTTACCCAATTTAATATTACACCATTATTTATAATTCAATATGATTCAAAAAATAAAAAAATTTATAATTTCAATTCTTTAGATATCAATTTTTCTCGTTCCATAAATAATTTAAATAAAAATAAAATAATAAGAAAATGTATTTATTATGAATAGTATATCAATATATATCACGATAATTTGAATAAAAATAATTGGTAATTCCAAAAAAACACCCGATAAATGATGAGTAAATCATGGAAATTTAGATGAAATCATTAAAAATAATGAATCATTTTAATTTTGTAATTTTATATTTTTCTATTAAAGACTTAGGGATCCATTAATATTTGATGACATAACATTGATTGTTTTTTTGCGTTTATATCAATGTAGGTTAATTATTATGCAATTAATATTAATAATATGAATTTATCATTACGTGTTATGGGATTAATTTACTGTAGTTAATAAAATTTATAGCTTATTTACATTGTGATGATTGCTAGTAAATAAATATGTTCTAAAAATAATAATTATTTATTATTAAATTTAATAGTTTATTAATGCAATTAATTATTTGTGTTAAATTTTTTCATGACCTTATAAAATTATCATAATATGATAAATATATTTACTTTCATTATTTTTGAATTTTTATTTTGTAATTCAAATATTTTTATGGGATAAATTTGATCATATAATTCCCAAGAGTATATATATATTATTAACTTATTTTTTTTCCTTTGTCGATTGATAGTGGGTGTAAAATTTTACTAATTTCATATTGGTGGGATATTTTATTAGTTTTAATGAACTAAGTAATCATCCATTGAAATTAAACATCAAATAAATAACATTATAATATATAATGTATATTTTTAATGGTGAATCCAGATTAATGTTTTTGAAATATGAGTCAAATGTTATAGTTCTTTTAGGATTATTTCATAGGATTCTATACACTTATAATTGATGTGTAGTCCCAAATTTCATTCCCACAATAATATTTATATGAAGTATTTTATTATGATTTTCATACAATTTAATTATATCTTATTTTGAGAAATTTTATGATATGATTCACCTTATAAGTGACAAAATTGTTTTTTTAAATATATTTTTTTCTGATTTTTTATATATTATCTATTATTTATTTGATAAAAATAATATTAATGGAAGTCCTCATGGAACATTCCATTTATTGATTTGTGAATTATACAATGGTAATTTTTTGGGGGGACTATGTACATCAATTTTTTAGAGGACCTTGTATGTTATGATTTCAAATTTTATATTATTCTACAACACAATATTATCATAAATATGATAGAATGGGTCATTGGGTATAATGTTTTGTTGGTTATGATGTCACATATTTACATTTTATATAATAAAAAATACAAAATCTGATTGATTCTGAATGATATGTTTGATTATTTTTTTTGAATGAAATCACCATTAACATATCAATGAGAATTTATATTCTTCAAGAGTCTTCATCCAATTTATTCCCTTCTAGAAGTTTTCTATTAACATTTTTGTTAAATGAGATAGTATAAGATAGTTTCTAATACAGTATAAAATAAATATCATTCAAAAATGTCTTTAGAATAATTTTTATTAGAAATATATCAAATCAGATTAATAGTTTGTATTTTATGTCATTAAATATAGAAGATGATAATTTCTTGAGTTTAATGATTTTATATAAAACCCAATCTATGTCGTTTTTTCTCATGTTGGGATTAATAACATTAGGTATGGTTTTGGAATTTGATTGATGATAATATAGTGGGATGTGCAAGATTATTTACAAGTCATATGGAATCATGATGTGCCTTTTTTCCATAAACATATATCAATAGAGGGAAATGAAAAAGGCATGATTCAAATTCTAGTGGGTGATATTTTCAATTATTGACTCAGTAATGTATGTATTACATTAATAATACATAAGATCATGTATGTTGACATTAATATATTAAACATTATTTTTATAATTTGATCATTACCAGGTACTAGTGTTCCACTATTTTATTATCCTTAATAATATCCATTTAATTGTACTAAGTATTCTCGACAACCATATATACACTAAAGAATATAGTACATCCTTAAGACACATGATAATAATAATTAGATTCCATTGTGATGATAATTTTGTTTGTAAATAATGATTCATAATTTATTAATAAGGGGCTAATTTTATAGAAGAAGGATTATTCTATTAAATATTTATTATTTCTTGTTTTCCTCTTTATTTAAAATTTTAAAAATAGGTTATTTTTTTTAATAATTATTTTTAATAAAAAAATATATTTTTTATAATTATTTCCATCATTCACAAAATTATATATGAATTTATTGATAGTGAATTTTTATAGACTCCATTGTGGTATTATAGATGGATCTATAGCTCACACCATTATTGTAACATATAGATTTTGTAGAATATGTTATTCTATAAAATATTGTTGTAATATATTATGTTACTAAAGATACATAACCTTATAATTATTTTACCTATAATCATTCTTCATGGTTCTAAAAAATAATCATAGTAGTAGGATTATTATTGAAGAAAATATATTAGCTATGAAATTGTTGATTGAATTCTATAATATTATTTTTTGTGTTTAAATATATAATTATGTTACATATAATGTTAATATTTTCTAATAAAAATACTGTATTTATAATTTGAATGACTTATATACTTTTTTTGTTTATATTAGTATGTAAATTATTTTATTAATCCATTCTTAGATATCATCAATAATAAGTTTTTATATTGTGAAACATTTCATGATATATGGAATAATTTATTTGAAATTTATAAATGATATTCGAATAACATAGATGAAAAAAATTATTGAAATTTACTTGATGATTATAAATTTTTCCATGTGATACTGTTTGGTTCATTTCCTACAAAATTATTGGAATGGTTTTCTTCATAATGGGATGAATAAATGTTTTTAGAATACTTTATATTGATAGGAATTTCTCATGAATTATTCATTCATATAATAATAAAAATGTGGAATGACATATGAAAAATATTTGAAATGATGACATATAAGTAATCACATTCCCTTATTATATATAAATATGATATGGAAAATTAGTTTCAAAAAAATTATTGTGATATTTTATAAATCCCTCGAGAATATAACAATGAAGACATTCTATGTGGAGGGTTATACTTTATTTACTATATATATCAATTTTATTTTCTTAATAGATTTTAAATAGAATAAATTACCACCTATAAGTTGTCTTAGATCTATAATAGATAGTAATACAACTAATATGATCCCTATAAAATATTATAATAATAAAATATGACTTTCCTAAATCAAGAGAATTAAAAATTTGATCACAATATTGTTAATATTAATATCATAAATAATTTTCAAATGAAATAACTTTTTTAAGAAGAAAAAACAAATGAATGTTAGATATATACATTTTTTTAAAAAATTAATTTTAAAATAGAGTATTATTTATTGGTTATGGTAACATATTGAACAAGTAGAATCACTATATGTAAATATGAGGTCACTAAATTCCATATATGTGCCTCAATGTATAACAAAAGTTCACAAAAATGGATATTATCCTAAAAAACTACATTTGGAAATCATAACATCAATATCCTCGCATAATATAAATAACAAATTTTCATAGAATCCATAAACAAATATACATCATTTTATAGTAAAAATTACCATAAATGATATAAAACATAAAAATTCATCAGATGTCAATATAATAAGAAACACACGGTCTACATTCTATAAATTATCACCTATTAATGTTATTACATAAAAAGAAGATATATATATATATATAAATGGAAATTGAATTCTTCCCTCTACCTCACCATAGACACAACTTATGTCCCCACTGAGAACCTTTATAAATAATTTCTTGTACGTGGGAGAAATCCCATATTAGTATTCAAAATAAATATTCATCTTGAATATTAATGTTATGGTTATGTGTATCATTTTAAAATTCCATAGGACACTAAAAATGTCGTTCTTAATAAAAAATAATTAGTATTTAGTAATTATAATTGATAAACCACATAAGAAAACCCTGGTCCAACCATTAGGTAAATAATTTATTCAATTTTTTGACTCATAACAATATTCTCTACTGTTAGAATGACATGATTCTCTCAGGAACTGATTACAATTTGTTAGTGAATTATATATTTAATTTTATTATCATATAAATGATTAATAAATACACATCAATCATAAATCTAATGTTAATGAGAAATGATCATATTATATGTATACAGGAACAATAGATCACTTTATTTATAGTGAATGGTTTCTAATTAGTCATTTAACTATTTCACAAAGGTGAATAATATACCAAAATACTATTAATAAATAGTTAATGACATATCATGAAAAAATATTAATTGATACTAAACCACTATAAATATATCTTTTGAAGTATAAAACAATTTAAAATACAAAAATATGAATTATATATCACCATAGTTGTATAAATGAATATTAAAATATGTTGTATAGAGAAGTTATCAAAAAGGTGGACTATATAGAAAAAAATATTGAGGTTAATTATATATATCTAATTCATATAATTGTAAGGATTGACACAACACTGTAAAAATGGAAATGGTGATTGGAGTTTCATCATTACATTGTAAAATGTTTAATGAATTATTACCATGTCTTCATCAAAGGTGAATGATGTGTTTATTTAATACCGAATATTAGTAAATTTAATACCATAAACATAACAATTGATTTAAAATATTAATAATTTTCATGAATATATAAGTATAATATTACATCAATAATACCTTATACGAGGTGATTACAATATTGTTTCCATAATACATAACATAAATGTCTTTTCACTATCAAACATTTACATGATTGAACCAAATATCGACAATAAAAATTACTTTGGTGAATGATGTATCAAAAAATCAAATTTTATGGGGTTTGAAATACATATCACGAAAAAATTCAATGGCATAAGGATACATTAATGTAAAAAAGTTATTGATAATAAATTATTTCAAATAAATACCACTATAGTGAAGGTCACATAATTTTTTTTATTTTTGTTGAATGAGTTATCTTCAATCAAAAAAATTATGTATCCAAATGATGGTTGTGTAATCATAGTCATCAATCATAATATAATGAAAATAATTGTATTCTAAGCATTTATCTATCACATTATTTGATTGGATAATCAAACAAATATAATATTTGAAAAAAAATATTTCATCACCCAACTAATTATTTGTTAATGGAATTGAAACATGTGTAATATATGCTTATTTCATAATCAATTTTACCCATGCTCTCATCAGTTATCGCATTCCAGGATTCACATATATGAAATAACTCATCACTAATATCACTCCAAGTATCCTCGAAATAATCATGTATAAAAATTTATATATAGTGGTTCTACAATCCACCACGCGAATAATATATTACTTAAGTATTATTTAAAATATAGGTTATCAATGTGATACAATACACATGAAAAAAGAGTGAAGTCCTCCAAAAATACTAAAATTATATCTATGATTAGGATATATACAATATCATCGACTTCCATATAGTAAACTACATAAATAATGTATTTAGACATTGACTTCTTCGTAATCAATTAATAACACTATATGATCCAACTATAATATAAATGTATACCTATATTCTCACATAACTAATATGATTCCCCAAGGTACAATCTTGGTTAAATTATACCAACATAAAAATTCTTATAACACTCATCATATAAAAAATCATGTAGAATTAAATACTATTAGGGACCACTAATCTCATATATAGATTCATTCCCAATATAATGAGATGTTTGGCTCCCAATATTGTGGACTTCTGTATGACTAAAATATAATGGTAATTGATTAGTTAAATGAGTCACTATCACAATTTAAATAAATATAAAATTTTAAATATTTTAAAAATTTTATTAATAATCCATATTATAATAATAATTATTATATGAATACATAAAACAAAATTCCATTTTGTGTTTTATAATGATTATAAATCATAATGTATCATTATTTAATACACTTTATTACCCACACCTTTATCTATAAGTAAAAAACCACTTACACATGTCATGAATTAATCAATGAATTTCCCCTACATTGATGAAGATCCCAAATAAATAAAATCGCCAAATAGTTAATATAAAAAGTAATAACAAACTTCTTCATACCTCATCGAAGCCCCCTAGCATCTACACATTAATCTATATAATTTTTATGTCTTAAAATTATTAATTAGTATGATAAGTATCACTTATTTATTTTCTATAAATATTAATTATACAATATGTTTAGTTCTAAATATTATTACAAAATATATAGTGGAATATTATACTTCATTTTTAATTACATGTATAATTATCATTTGATTTATTAAGAGAGGAAAATTTGGACATCGTTGAGTGGGTAGTGTTTTCACCATGGTTTGGTTAGCACCAACCATATTTATGGCCATTGTGTTTTGTATCATAAAATCTAAAATGATAATTTTAAACCTAATTATACAATTATATCCATTTTCTACATGGTAACATGTAAAACCACACATTAAAATAGATAACATGTCCTTTGATTCCCCTTACTAGCCACATCTACTACATACATTGTACCCAACAACATGATACACATTTGCATTTATTGAAACTATATAACCATATGTATAAATCAACATATCTAGTGGAATCATAATTTATTCATATTTAACCACACCATATTTCCATTTTTTACAACTTTATTTATCTTAATGCAAAAAAAAAATCAATCAACCAACCAATCACATAAAAACAAATTTAAAAGTTTTATAACCCATAATTCCATTCATATCTAAAAAAAATTAAATACATGAGTAAGTTTCAAAAAAATTCAACTATGTTCCATTCCATTAACTTGTAGTGTACATGGTCATTAATATAAAAATAAAATAAAAATTTTTATATCTGATATGATGCCTAAATCATTACTAATTATCCCAAATATGCACCGAGGAACAATTAAAAATCTTAATATCAGGTCCCTTATAAATTATGGTTTTTATGATATCTCACCAAAACAATTAAAATTTAAAAATACCATTGATGAAACTCTTTTCATATAATAAAAAACTCTAATAATTAATTAAAAAATTAAATAAGATATTATATCTCTATTATTAATATTTTCAGTAAATACTGCATAATTTACACATAAACCATACAGATTAATTTTCTGAGTGGCGTATCAACAAAATAGAATGTTTGTGATGATTACTAAATTACTATATCAAACACATGGGTGAATTGAACATCAAATACATAAAAATATATGGTCAATGATGTATCACTATGAAAATAAACATGGTAATTGTTTTTCATTTATTATAAAATTAATTGAATTTTTTCTAATAATTAAATAAACAAAACATTTTCTATATAGATGTTTTATCCATATCATTTATTATCAAATGATGAAGTAAATATTATTCAAATATTCTATCCATATATAGAGATGAATATTTAATAAAAATATTGAATCTTCAAGAATATCAAATCAAATGTATATGTTTTCAATTTTATTCATGTCATTATTAATGGTCATTCACACCTCATGTGTAATCAACAAAAAAATAACCTAATCACATAACTAATAGTTATCATTAGTTATTACATCACATGTATGGTATAAACTAATATAATATCAAATATTGGTGATCCTATTATCAACCAATCAATCATACCTAATCCAATCATTTATGTAAACTATTATGTTAATCCTGATGAAACAATACATGATGAAATTATGTAAAACCATCATTAATTGACCATATGATATTGGACACTCAATGTGGAAAGATTAAATTTATTTTTAGGATCTTTAAAGAAAATGTCGTTAACCCATTAAAATAATAATATTTATCATTATAATGATGATGATTCATTATAGATCATCACTCTCTTATCCAATATATTTATATATGGTGTAATAATACTTTTGATTACTGTTCATAAAAAAAATCCTAAATGAGTCCATCTTATGACCAATATAAGCCAATAAATATTATTAACAATAATGATATTAAAATGTAATATCACCCCCATTAAATATCACTAATTCCATGTAGATTGTGATATAAAAGCACATTATTATCACCAATATAATTATAATGAATCTCAATTTCTCATCAATAATAAGTAACTCTCTAGGTTGAATGAGTTATTTCCCAATTAGGGAAACCTTCTATAGGTTCCCAAAATAACCTAATTAAATAATATCAAGAGGATTATGATAATAAATAAATATATAACACTGGAAACATTTTATAGTATTTTGTTCATTAATATTAGATGTTATATGTCTCATAAAACAAAATGGAACTAGTAACATCCCTATATTTTATAAAGAAATCTATATTTGATGGTGTGTATGACACATAACACGAAGTTTAAATGAACCACAAATATTTTAAAAGGAAAATAATATCTTCCCCACTAAATTATTTTGTATAAGTAGGAAACAAAAATATAATAAATATATATAGTGGTATTTCTAAATTTAAATATATTGATAAATGATTATGAAATAAAATATCATTTAAAAAAATCCAATTTCTTCTTCCCAATTATGTTTTCATGAAAAAAAGATTAAAAATATATAAAATCTAAATGTTATAATAAAAATAAATTTTTTTATCGTTATATTAAATATTTTTTATTAGGAAATTGAAAAATTTTACGATTATTTTGATTATTCAATTGATATTTAAAATAAATTTTTTTGTAAAAATAACATTTTATTTCAACAAGTTATATAATATCAAAATTCCATATTTATTTTAATTTATATTCAAATTATATTATGAATTATTTAATTATATTCCATATAAATTTAATATTTTGATACTCTTTATACTATATTTTTGAATAGTTTTATTTTTAAAAATTCAAAGGAATATATGTGAACAATATTTATTCATTGAGTCTTGTGGGTGGAATTCTAAATTTAATCATACCAGTTCATTGAAATAAATATCAAAAAGTGGAATTTATTTTTTAGTCATAATAAATAATTTTTGTTAAAAATTTTAACTTAAATTTTTATACCGAATATTAAAAAAATAAAAATAAAATTCTTTAATTAAGGGTAAAACACTATTACAATTTTTTATCCAAAAATTGTAAGCTATATTATGACATTAAAATATTATGATACTAAATTTTATATTTTTTTATTTAATATAAAATTATTTAAATTAATTAAGATACTTTATTTATAATTTTTTCCAAGAATGATACAAAAAATAGCTTAAAACATAAAAAATTAATAGGTGTTCCACTCAACATGTTTATATAAGGGGTCCTCATATCTTATTTTCATCACACATTAAAATTATCTACATTAACACATGACTATAAATTTTACCTTCCTAATGTACCTTAAAATTTATGATATACATTTATTTATTATATAACCCTCTAAAGATGTAATTTTTTGACATCAATAACGGGATTCTACGAATAAGACGTATCATTTTTAATCAGTTGTATTTGTATTATTTACTCTTCTACCTCTTTCAAATAATATAAAACCATACATATATAATAACATATTTATCTCACATATACTAATAATTTATTAAAATAAATAAATAACCAAAATTCATACCCTCTTATATTAAATATGAAACAAAAACATTGTCTATGTGTATAGAGGACTACCACCTCACAAACTCAAATTTCTCGTTTTCCATTATTTACTCTAACGGATTTTTAATGATTTATATAATATATTAATATGATAATAAAATGTATTTATCATTACGTATAATTAATATATCATATATCATCTTATCCCTTATCTTAATTTCATGTTGTTGACATCACTTATAGTTTTCCAACTCCATGAAGAAATTGGATTCATTATACATTACAACATCATATGGATGGTATTTATAAGTGTATCTGATGAATTAATATGAATTAAATGATATATTTATGATTATTTATGTATATAACTATAGTTATATTTATTAAATAATTATTTTTTTATAAAATACAAATGAAACTCATGCATACATAAGGTTTAGAGTCTCTATGATTGCAATGTAGTAAAATTTTCAATACCATATCTAATATTTTTATTCATGTATGGATAATGTGTGAAAATTATAATAATATATTGTTTATTATTATAGATATGATTAAATTATATTATTTATTACCTTATTAAACTTACCAAAGTGATTTTTGACATATGTTATTTATATCATCGAATCACCTAACAAGAAAAAAATGAGTTTGGATATAGGATGATATTGTGAGAATAAAAATATTAGTCAATAGTAGAGAATCCCAATAACATTAAATAACAAATAAGGGATACACATATCAAACGAAGGGGTTGTGCTGATAATAATTGAAAATAATTGCAGTTTGAGGTTAATAATGAAGTTCTTATATATATCTCACCAGGGAATATAATTTGAATATTTGGGTGGATGGGAAAATTATTCCACTTTTATATCAATAACTTTGATATTATTTTTGGTATCATATATGTGGCTCATTTACTTGAGCTCCCATCAACCATTTCACTTGTAATCAATGTATTCCAAATATCCTCCATAAAGAACTAAATAATAAACACATCTCATATACTAAATTCAAAGGAAAAATAAAATGAAAATAATATATCATTTTATTATAAACTCATGGTGATATTTTTCTTTAGATATAATGTTCTATGAACGATGAATAATTGTATAGGAACACTAAATTAAAAGAACCATAAATGTGAAGTGGATTCCTAAAAAACTGGGAATTTCATAAATAAGAAGTGCCCTAACATGGTAATAAATTATTTTTTTATATTAAATTTTTAGAGCTGAATTCCTTGACGTGTAATATTTTAACACCCAAATATTTTTAAAAGTAATACTATATTTGATATCATAAATTACGCTTAAAAGTGATCAAAATGAATGATGGTTATTTTTATAAGATTATTATAAACATGTTATTAAATATCCATGTATAAATAGACATAATTATATATATGTATATAGATATGTTTCTAACTAATTATAAATTTATTAACCAAATCATTGGTCATAAAAACTCTTTTTTAAATAAATAAATTCAAATTCATAAAAAAGTACATACATTATATTTTTTATATTTCATTTTCTAAAAATGTATATATTTTTTTAATTTCATGAAAATTACTAATATTTATTTGACAAAGGGAATTTATTTTTTGATATAACCCTAATAAAAATTTCCTAGGATAAAATTCCCAATTTTTTTGAATTTCATTATAGATTAGATAAAATTATCTCTTTTTGTTAAACTATCATTTGATTTTATCAAATTGATAAATTTAACACTCAAATAACTATATTAATTAGATTTAAAAGTAAAATAATTATCATTAAATTTTATTTAAAACATTTTATTACATTTTATTAATAATTTTAATAGGTTTTCGTATAAATTAATTTTAAACATAATATGTCATATATATGGAAATCCATTTAACATAGATTTTCAAGGGAAATATTTTGAATTTAATTCTACTAACATTTTAAATATACATTGAAAAAAGAATCAAATATTTTTAATCTAAATTAAGAAATTGTTTTAATATGTTCTTCATATTTAAAAAAAATTATATTTAAATAAGGAACAAATTATTGAAATGGTAAAGGATAAAACCACATTATTGTAAGGTTATCCGAAGTAGAAAAATTTAAAATCACCCAAAATCCTTCTACAATATTATTTTTATTATTAATATACATTAATCACCTTTAAAATTTTATCTATTTTTAAAAAAATTCAATCAATGTTACATGAACTTGTTTTAAAACATTGAAAAATTACAACATTGCCACTAACCTAATTTAAAAAGTGAACCTCCAATCCCCATGTATTCAAACATTGAAATACATTTGGTAGAAAAATACATATCCAAATACCTTAATTAATACAATTTCAACATACTAGAGTCCTTTTTTATTATAAATCCATCCTAGTAATGGTTTTGGTCAATATCTAATGAGTTTTTCCAAGGAGGAGGTGTCATTCCCTACCAATCATTTATGTCATAATTATTTTCCTAAAAATATTAAATTCATATTCAACCATGAAGAAAAAATAACGTCAGAATATAACATATATTGATATTTTATAATATAAATATATTAACATACATCCTTACAATGTACTATCAAATTGGAATCAAAACCATCGATCGTGTATGTTGGGCTACTACCTCTCGAAAAAATTTAAGTCAATTTCCATCATCGTATTTAATTTCTATTTATGATGTATTATTTATTAGATTTATAAGATACTAATGGAATATTTAATATCCATTATGGAAAATCTAAATTACATTTCCATACCTTTATATTCATTTAATGATGATAACATCATTTGTGTGAATGTGTGGGTTACCACTACTATAAGGTAATGTGATTCTATTTTCATTACTCTCACACATGGATGGAATATATAAGTGTATTTAATGAAATAATATGGTATTAATTATATATATATTTATATAAATTTGATGATAAACTTTCTTTATGTTCATCCTAATCAATAATAAAAATATAAATGTTAATATTGTGTATAAATGGACTACGATATCCCTGATTATAACGTTGTTCATTGTTCATTACCACATTTTATGGATGGTAATAAATTTATAATTTAATAATAAAAATTGTACAAATATTCATGGTTAATATTTTGGTGTTGATTATATAAAAATTCTTTTTAAATAATTTGACTTACCAAATCCACTTATTGTCTTATGAGCCGAATATCATCAAAATGTCCGATATGAACCTGACATCTTATTTAATTGAATATAAAAATATAATAATTAAAATAAATGGAAATAATAATTATAAAAGTAAATAATTATGATCTATTAATATTTAGGGTGATAAGGAATATATATAATGATTCGTACCCATATTATGTGATCTCTCAAAATAAACAATTCTATCATGTTTATGACTATTCTCTCCAAAAGTCAATTTCTATATCTCATTAATGCTATGGAATGATTCTATATTTTATATATACCTCATATATATACCTATCTTATCCTCCCTTCCATTTGTGGGGAAACACATCCCGTATTATCATTACTAAATATATGTTATTGTGAAATCACATTTAATTATGACCCGTGGGATGATTATTCAACCCATTATAATTGCATGTGTAATTATACTCTATATTACATTTCATTGGATCAATTTTTAATGTCACACATAATCATGAACATGTAATTAGTTTCTGTAACAATATAGTTCTCCAATTCATTAGGTAACAAAATCATCACCTGAGATGATATGCATGGGATTTAGGGATAAAAAATAATCAAATATGGGACATTGTCCACCAGGTGATATTGTATCTATAGTATTAAATTACCTATTAGAATGTATTTCATATTTTTTCCCACATTCCCTATGTCCCCATGTATATATGAAACAACGTTATTTATACCATTCTCACTGTTACTACTGAATAGCCTTTTATTTTATGATATCTTGAAATTCCATTTACTCACAAATTATTTTGGCGTATCATAATTATTACAATAATTTTTTTATTAACCCATATTTATGTATTCCCAATCTTATCCAGGGTATTTTTAGGAGCACGTAGATATTTTGATGCTAATTATTGAAATTAATATATTGATTCATGTTTTCCTCTTGTTGTTTTATGTACCAATTCTTCCAATTACTCCTTGACTTTTTGATCATCAGATTGTGTTGTTGTATATTTATATTAAAAATTAATTAATAATTTTCATAAAAAGATCTTTTGTCACATTAATACCTACCATATTTCCATCATAGGATGATCAGGAAAACAAAACCCCCCATACACAACACAAAATATATATAATCACTCAAAAGGGATATTATAGATGACTGCCTAGAAAAAATATAGAGTTGTAAAGTATATAGAAAAATTTAGACATCATACAACTTATTCCAATGACATTACAATGACCAGTTTGGTGAAAAATAATGTCAATAATAGGTTGTTTAAATAATGGACACATAAAAAATAAATATACTACATTTTTAATTATTAATAAATTTATAATTTTAATTTTTTTAATTTATTTTTTTAAGAAAATTTGGGATTATCTATAATAGTGTTATTACTATGTCAAATCAATTAATAATGTTGTTTAGTATACAATAAAAAACCCATGAGTCTGAATAAAAAAACTCCCAGAATCAATACTATCTCATCAAGTAATTTAATAAATATTGAATAAGTTAAAAAAATTAATGGTCGTGGATTTTTGAGCATGAAAAATATAAATTCCTCATGTGTCTCTCCTTTCCAAAACTCCACTATTAATTATAGATGAAAAAATAATAGCTAACTAATTCCCCAAATATATGGTGGAACGAACATGAAATTACTATTTATTATTAACAAAATATATAGTAATGGACGATAAAAATAGAATATAGGTAATGTACAATGAAAATATAATGAATTATTATAATTAATATGATGAAACCATATATATTCATATAGATAATTAAAGTGGGTGGAATAAGAAATTAATGTTTCATTTTCCCGGGTTGGTTGGATTTAAAATAAGACTAGAAACAATTTTTTCATTATAATATCCAGAATGATTATTTATCTAGTATTAAATTGGTAAAACATTGGTTAACCCGAAAACTAATACACACTCACTAAAACCCATGTTCCAATATTGGTAATGCTACATCATTCATCATCTATTGGGTTCCTAGTACATAGTACGATTTTGCACATTTCCTTAGAGTAATTGTAGGAACCATAATCACACTAACTTAATGGGTCACTACTGAACCTATAAAAGAATGTAATGTTTCAATATCACATTTAATGTTATATATTATCTCACTCAAAATTAAGGGATATATTATCAATATATTGATTATTTTAATGCTCCAAATAAACATTTATCAATTTCCACCCACCATATACCATATCAAAATGTAAAATAAAAATATCACACAATCTATGTATGATTATAATTTGATCCACCACATAACACATTATAAATCTATAAAAAGTTAATTGAGATTCAAAAAATCCCCACAACAATAATATTTACTTTATTAAAACCCTTTGGAATGAGGTAACTAGATTCATATATATGTAACATAGTTTCAAATAAAATTATAATATAAATACATCGTGGTGAAATCTATAAATTATGAAAATGAATATTTGAACAACAAAAATCATTATATAATGAATAAAAATTGTTATTAGAAAATCCATTCCATTTGCTCTGATTTGTATTACACAAGTAACTATCATCAATAACATTCATATTTGGACTATTTATAAATATAAGAAGAATACATTTCTTTTAAATTTATTTTTATAAATAATTTTTTTTAAATTCTATTTATTTATTAATTTTCATTCTCTTTTGGGACTATGTGAGGTGGTTAAATCAATTTCTCTAAACCATCATTGAAATACTGATAATTATAAAAATAATTATAACATTGGATCATGATAAAAAGAAATATATTGTATTATAATTTTTTTTATTCTTTTATGAAAAAAAATTATACTCATTATGTTTTCCAAAAATGAAATAAATTTAATATTAGTGCCTCAATATGTACATTTAATGAATTTAATATTACTATGACCATATTTTATAAATACTTCTTAGATGATTAACAATTATAAAATATATTATTAAAAATATTTCATTAATAAATTAAATTTATATTAAATATATATTTACTATAATTTATGTTATGTATTAATGTGAAAAAATGTCAACATTATATGAAGGTATATGTATAGATGTACACTGATGATGTATTCATTTTACATCATATATAAGATTATAAGAAAATAAAATCATTATCACTTCAGAATATCAATTATAAAACAATTATGTTATTTTTCATTATAAATAATTACTGAACTATCCCACTATTTTGTTTGAAAAAAAAATATAACACACTATGAAATGACGCATTACTCCACACACAAGCCTCATGACATCTTAATTTTTTAATAAAAAAAGATAATGATATGGTAGTATTTTTACAAAATTATAATAATATTTCATTATATTTATGATACTAATTCCATTATAAAATATTCTCATAAAAGGTTTTTTAGTATATGATTTTTATGGAATTTTTATGAAAATAGTTATTTTAATTATGTGAGTTTATGCATCTAGTTCAAGACCATTTTATAATTTGAATAAATATAATTATATGATGTAACTAACCTAATTATGACATTAAAGGGAAACAATGGAGAGTAAAATGACTTTCCAGTACGGATCGTTTAATCAGTGTGTGAACTATTGAAACGGTGGAATTGATCACATTTTTTAGTGAACATAAGTAATTTTTTGTTAATAGAAATTTTATTTCAATGATATCATTATACAATTAAATTGACAATGATACCATAAGTTTAAAATAATGATTTATAGGATGATATTTTGATATTGGGACCTAAAATAATTATATAAACATGTATATAACAATTTTAATTTTAATTATTAATATATTATTCCTTACAAGATTTTAGATTTAGGCCTTATAACTAGTTTATGTATAGGTAATATATTTAATTTTAAATATATAACATCCATTCTTATCAAATATCGATGTGTGGATGTTAAATTTTCTTCTATAAAATTTCAGTCAATATATTAATAATATAATAATATTTTTTATACTAATATAATTGAAATATTGAAAAAAAAATTATGTTGAAAAACATAGATTTAAAAAATATGTGTTCACAATAATATATTTAATTAATTACACATAAAAGTGGTGATAATAGAATTCAATATTGTTTACACGTTATATATGAGTAATTATTAATGTGAAATAATTTATATTGTCATATTATAACTACAATATGTTAATAAAACAATTCATTGAATGTATCCATTTTTAAATAATCATATAAAATGATTCTAATCCTTGTAATCTTATTTTAATAAATATAAAACAAAATTATGATATTATATAATATGAAAAATATCATATAAACAAATAATTATAAATTTTAAATACTTTATTTCTACATGTGATGATATAGTATTTTAAATATATGTGTAAGACATCTTTCCCAATATTACATACTTTTCAAAAATAATAAAAAAAATTATAAACAAAATATTTTATTTTTATATTTTTGTATTAAAATATTAATTTATTACATTTAATGGAAAAAAGATTTAAAAAAAGTTATTTTGCTTCGTGAATTAATAGAGATCCTATGTATTGGAATTTTTAGAAAAAATAGAATGTTTTGACTAAACAAACAGAATTGTTTTTTATTAAAATATAGAAACTTATAATACTATAATTGTTATTGAGTATTTTAAAAAATGTTATTAATTTTTTCAGGTTAAAATTATAAAATTAATGTTTAAAAATAGATTAATGTTATCAAAAATATTATCTTATGAAAACATTATTTCAAAATATTTGATTATCTTAATATTAATTAATATTAATTATAAATGATATTGGTGAAAAATATAAATCATACTCATAATATATCATATATATATTCTTCGGAACCATAAAAAAATATGTCAAAATCTAGTACTATTCATACGTACATTTTATACATCAGAAAAATTACAATAAACATCCAAGATAATGGATTTTTGTCATTTGGAGTAAGGTGCATATCCTTAAGAACTCATAGTTCGATACCAATTTCCTCAAAAATATTATCCCCAGACATAACACACTAATATGTATACCATTTCATCTAATGAAATTGTTAAATATATGATTCTCATAATCTATAAATCCAAGTATTGCATAGAATATGAAATGTGAGCACAAATGAATATCTTGGGAAGAACATAAGAAATAATAAAAGAAAACGATAATCTGGAAAATATTAAAATAATTACCTTAATAACCTGGGACATAACATGATCAAAAGTACACATGGGGTAACATTATCACATGTACATATGGAATATCATGGACAATTTCCTATTACATAAACATGGTAATTTAATTAACATGTTTTCATAATATTATCCATGTTCTAAAATATCCCATGTAAAATATGTTCTTATGATCACAAATACCATTAGTATATTTTTAATTATTTTATTTTAGTTATGATCAACATGTTTTATCCATATTTATATCATTCTTCAGTTAAAACCCTTATGTATGTAATTTTGGACATTATAGCTCAAATTTTCCTATTCATAGAATATAATTTATGTACTAGATTTTTCTACAGAGATAAAATGTATATATCGATGAATTTTCAATGTAAATGACATATTTGATGGATTGTCTGATGTTAAAATTATATGGAATGGAAACAACTATGTGGAAATCTCATATGTTGAAGAATCGCCTATGAGGCCATTAAGAAAAGTTGATAAATTATTTATCTGAATTGGTTTTGTGGATTAATCTTAAACGTGATTTGAATACATTGTGAAATCCACAATGTGGTTCTAGTAAGCTACATAGTTTATTTTTTCTACATCCGAACTTTTCTATTTGAAAATTTATTATGCATATTCTATAATGTAGATAATCTAACAACTGGATGAATTTACATGTGGATCAATTCAAATACATTAATTAAAATATGAAAAAAAATCCTATTTGGTGATCATCAATAATCTATGCCGGTTTTTGGATATTATTTAATAAACTCATAGTACTTTATGTAGGATTTAAAGATTTCATGCATTAATTAATTTGATATTTACCTTATTATGGTGAATAATTATCATAATAAAAATCTATTTATAATAATGGAAAAATGTAAAATAAAATTTCATGGATAGTGATATTGTTGATGAATCTAAATGAAAGGTACTCATGGAAGATAATTTTGGACACTAGATTTTAAGGATACGACACTTTGTACATCAAAGGAATGATTTTTCTTGCAGTTTGATAGAGTTTGGAGTTTGAAGATGATATATGTATATATATAAAGTAACATAATATCCTAGTCTACTTTACATGAATACATTATTTATTCCATGGTGAAATTTTCTTTTTTACATTATAAGAATAAGAAGCATCATGATCTCCGGTTGTGCTATATTGATCATCATAGTTGTTATTTCATAAGACCCTCTATGAAATTAAATTTTTTTTATTGTCATCTCATAAAAATATTTCTACTTACCAATTAGTTTTATTTCCCAAAATTCACTTAAAACAGTAAATACTCGATTAATTATCTCTTTCATTATATGGGTTCCTTGTGAGAGAACCAGGAATGTGGTTGTTTGTAAATCCTTCCCAAATCTGGACTGAATGGTCATTGTGATGTTATTCAATGTTTCTGTTTCTCATACGTATTCATGTTTTATATATAAAATGACTGGAATGTCATAGAATATGTAATAGTTTATTAAAAATTTTGAGACGTTTGTAGATGATTGTTGGTGGAGTATACTATGACATTTCTTTCATTTAACTACTGAAAATCAATATAACTAAGTTAAATTTTTCTTATATAAATGGTTACTAATATTAATGAAAATTTAAAAAGTTAGTTATATAATAAATTTGTTATTTTAAACTATATGTAATTTTTAGATAACAATATTCACCCCCATATTGATATTTAGTGCCGTCCACATGGGGTAAAAAAGTTATCTGAGCTTGTGAATTTTCAGATCTCAGCATTCAAAGGTTGGTGTCTATAAATGTTTTTCTAGATGTATACTATGATTGAATAAATAAAAGATATATATATAGAAATAAAAATATTATCCAATAATGACAATTATAGTTTTTATATGGTATATATATAAGGCCCCAGCCATAAACATTACATAATCTTAAGTTATTTCAACAATACACATTGAGGATCTTTTCAGGTTTAGAGTTTTAGAGAATTAGATCATATATCATGAATTACATTCCACATTTAATCAAGGTGGTTACATCCAAAACATTATTCATTTTTCCATCAAATGTAACATATTTAAAATAAACATGATATCTTTCTTGACACTTATTCGACACTATCATCACATCATGTACTTTTCACTTGTCCTGTGGAAACATTTAAAAATCATGGGATGAGCATTTAAATCTCAGTAAGGTATACAAAAATACTGGAAGAAAAAATTAGACCATGTATACATGAAAACCAATGAAATCATATTGTACTCATAAAACATAAGAACTTTAACATACCTTGTGAAAACATATGATTTATGAATAACTCAATGAAATCATAAATCATAAAGGTACCATAAGGCATTCATAACATTCTTATGTAGGGAGTAACCATCAGGGTTACATTTAGAATACCCATCATAATATATTCCAAAAATCTCTTGGGAGAAACCTTAGGATTTAACTACTTCATGTTACCCAATGGATTGGAGAGCTATATCGGGCTCACCTGCCTATATTTTATAATGGAACCGTCCGACTTTATAAACAATTCCCAAGAATAATAACATATTCATATCACATAAAACATGCATAAAAAATATAACATTTCTTAATTTCAATCACAAGATATCAATACAAAACATGAATATAATCAAAGAATTATCAAACCCATTTTCAATAGAAAAATAATAGAATAGTAAAACATGGTATTTATTTTATATTTAAACGGGTATGGCTTGTAGAGGAATTCAAAACTCGATTAATGATCACGATGGTGGAGAAGTCATTGTCGCCTCATACGTAAGAAAAAAACATAAATTTTTCAGTTAGTAAAATTATTCATGTAAAAAGATTCATTTTTAATGAGATTAAAAGTCAAAAGTGTTTATTATACATCAAATAAAATAAGTTCATATATAAATTTAGGTATGCATCAACGAAAGGAGATTGAGACGATGTCCCTTACCTCAAGTATGACTTGTCTTCATTGTTTCTTTATTTTGTTGAATATTAAACATTGGTCAATTTATAATAGGATATGGGAATCCTATAACATTAATTATTTAATTCATATCACATATTATCTTGTTATAATAATTAGTTAATTATGTGAGTTCATATCTTACATTTTATTGTTGTTCGGAACATGAGTCAAAAATAAACTTGTCTGAAGAGAATTGACCATGTAGTTATAAGTACATCATCTCCAGAATGGTGGTCATGATTTAAATATATTATATATCCAGTATGTATGTATTTAATAATATACCATAATGTTTTGAGATAGGAAATGATATGTACCATTCATAGAGATTGAAGCTCGTGCGTATGCATGAACCCTACTTTCATTTTTTGTCTTTTTAATGGAATTTAAAACTAAATGAGACATAAATATATTATAATTCCAATATAATATAAATTTTATATAGGTATCATAAGTTCATTAATTAAAATATTTAAAAATTCAATTTTTTCTATGAATGAGTCACATCTCTTGAGGGGGCCATTTTCCACACATCCTCATATGAAATTATCACATTTGCACAACAAGCAAAGCAAAATAGTATAGTTTAAATATAAAATAAAGAATCAGCAAGAGGAAATAAATATAATATATATCACATAAAATATAGTTCCATCATAATGGACACCAGGAGAGGTGGTAGGAGAATATTGAACAATCGTCATTTCGTGAGGTAGTAATTCACCATCCACAGAAACAATATATTCATTAACCATTAGACGGAGGTGTGTGTAAGTGTTGGTAGAATAAAAATTATAACAAATTCCTAGTATATTGAAGATACTGGTGTTATTATAGGATCAAATAATACGAATATAGTGGTGAGTGAAGAAGGAAAATAAAAGAAAGAAACTCTAGAGAATACATTACGTCGAAATCGGGTAACTCTTTTTGATTTGAGCTAAAGGCTTCCTTGGAAAGACATCATCCCAATGTGAGTCTTGTAGGAGTAATAGAGGGATTTCAAGAGATAGTATGAGCAATGTTTGGATGATCCAAGGGCTTGAGAGGTGAGGGTAACAGGGTAGAGGTGGGGTCCTTTTAATAGAGGGAGGAGGGTCACATTTGGAATGTCTTGAAATGTTAATTTATTATGAATTGAATTTTGGATTTTAATGGTCCCACAATGATATATTTTGCGTATAAGTTTATAAGGGGTCGAAATCCACCAATACAATAGTTTTTCGACAAGTGTAATTATTATATTTTAATTTATCTTTTCATTCAATTTAAATCGTTGATTAATGACGTAATCACTGCATCATCATGGTGTCGTAAATAATTTTATTATTTTAATGTCTAAAAATTATAAAAAAATACCATTATGTAGGAAATATTTTTGGATTTCCTATTACTATTTATAGTCTAATATATTATTTATGTAAACAAAATTAAAATTTCTTTATATAGGATATACACACCTTTGTTATATTTCTCTTCTTTTAAAAAATAATATCATAAATGTCACTATCACACCCATGTGACTCCCTGGGCCCCCAAGTATGGTAAAAAGAATTACATGGTTGGACATGACTCAAAAAAAGGATTTGGACAAATTTTGGGGTCATTTTATATTATTATTTTATTATTTAATTACCCTTAACTACCTGATTAATAATTAATCACGATAATTAAAGATAATTTCCATCGTTACAATTCATAATGTACAAAAAAGTGACTTAATTACATAATTTTCACCTTATGATTACAAATATGGAATAAATTTTATCATATTCTAAATACAACTATTGCATTAATTAATTTAAAAATAATTCTTGTTGTCAAAACCAAAGACATGTTTTTAAGAAGTAAAATCTATCAATAGATTAATTTGTTTTTTCAACAAATTTAAAAGTGAAATTACATCCAATGACCAAAATTGAATTAAATGATAAAAAAATAATAAAATTAAAGCTTAAAAACAATTAAAATTATAATTTAACTATATAAGTAAATTGGATGAAAAGGCAGTTTTGAATTAAAATGCGGTATTTTTCACTATTAATAAAAAAATAAACATTGTCCGAAAAAACCAAAAATTAATCCAATGTAAATTTCAATGTATCAGTTCTAATAAATAGGCTTATTTTGAAAAATAGATATTATAAAATTTTCAAAAGATATATTTAAAAAGGAGTTTTTCATCGAAGGTCCGTAAAACGATCCTTTAAATATATTAGAGTATTTTATGATTAAAATTGGATTTAATCTCATTTTAATCGTCTAATGTATTATATAAATAATTAATAGATATAAATATGAAAATGTATTATTATTTTACTTACCGGGGATGTTACATCCTTCCCCCATTTAGGAAATTGTTCCCCTAAAATTTATTTACTTATCAAATAAGTGGGAGTACTTATCCCTCATTGAATTTTCAGATTCCCATGTTGCCTCCTCAATCATGTGGTTTTTCCACAAAACCTTTACTTGCTGAATCAACTTATTCTGCAACACTATCACCCTATCGTCAAAAATCTAGACTGGGTTTTCCTCAAAAGATAGATTCTCTTCCAACTGAACAACATCTGGACTCAAAACATGAGATGGATATGGCATGTACTTCCTTAAAATCGAAACATGAAAAACATTGTGTACCTGAGATAAATTTAGATGTAAACCCACTCGATATGAAACTGTTCCAACTCTCTCCATAATTTCATCATTTTAATGAATATTGGACTCGTATTTCCTTTCTTACCAAATTGCATCAAACTATTCCATGGTGAAACTTTGTGGAAGACATAATCACCTACCTCGAAAGAGCAATCTTTCCTTATATTGTCGGCATAACATTTCTACCTGCTCTGAGCTATTCTCATGTGTTTCTATATCAAATAAATTTTTTCTACCATCTATTCTACCAATTATAGTCCCATCAACATCCTTTCACCTACATCATCACAAAAAGATGGAGTTCGGCATAGCTTCCCATATAATTACTCAAAAGGTTCCATCTGTATACTAGAATGAAAACTGTTATTATAAGAAAACTCAACCAATGAAGGATGCAGGTCCCATATTCCGAGATTATCCATCAAACAAGAACGTAGAATATCGTCCAATGTCTGAATTGTTTGATCTGACTTCCCTTCTGATTGAGGATGAAAAGATGTACTAAAATTTAATTCAGCAACCAACGACTTCTGATGGCCTTTCCAAAATATAGAACTGAACCTGGGATCATGATCAAATACAATAAAGAGGGGAAATCCATGTAACTCGACTATATCATTAAGATACGATCAGGAAAGTTGATCTTGGGAAAAAATATCTCGCATAGCAAGGAAATGAGAAGATTTAGTCAATCGATAAACAATAAACCAGATAGTATTATTATCTCGAGGTGGCTTCGGTAATCCCACAACAATGTCGATGGATATATTCTCCCATTTCCACTCTGGAACTAGTTAAGGATGATGCATCCCTTTCGATAACTACTATTCTGCTTTAACCAGTTGACAAGTCAAACACTTCACAGTTAAATCAACTATATCTCTTTTCATTCCATCCCACCAGTAATACTCCCGATTATCTATGTACATCTTAATACTGCCTAGATAAACTGAAAATGGAGAACTATGAGGATCACATAACAACACTCTCTTCAACAATGAATCAAAAGGCCCACAAAATCATTCCAAAATCTAAAAACACAATCATTGTATATGTTGATTTTTGGTGACATACCCTTCGGAACCGGCTCTACATTTTTCTACAACTCGTTGTCTTGCATCTGTGCTTACTTAATTCTACCTCATAGAAAAGATTTCACTGATACCTAAAACAAAACAAATGAACTTCTTGCACCAACAAATTCCATGACAAAATTCATCAAATCCATAAACATAGGATCACGTTCCAAATTTAACATTGTTAATGAAACATTACTTTTTCCACTCAAAACATCAGACACTTTAATTTATTTTCCTGCGTGGTAGTGAATCGTGCAATTATAATCCATGATTAATTCTAGCCATCTCCTCTCTCATGTGCTCAATTATTTCTGATTGATTATATACTTTAAAATTTTGTGATGAGTATACATTTCACACTTTACATCATACAAATGATGCCTCCAAAATTTTAAAGTGAAAACAACACTAGATATTTCCAAATCATGTGTAGGGTAATTTATCTCATGAGTTTTAATCTAACGTGAAGCATAATCAATTACATGATCATTATGCATTAGGATACAACCAATTCCTTTCAATG
Source organism: Viscum album (assembly GCA_963277665.1). Lineage (NCBI taxonomy): Eukaryota > Viridiplantae > Streptophyta > Magnoliopsida > Santalales > Viscaceae > Viscum > Viscum album. The sequence continues at coordinate 439,459,160 of OY728161.1, forward strand.
AAGCATCACCTTTATGAGTTAAAATAGTCAATGGAAAGGACAACCATGAATTTTGTTTAACAATCCTTCTATAATATCCTTTCAAACCAAGAAAACTACAAATCTCGGTTAAATTTGTTGGTCTTGGCCATTCTTTAACAACCGTTCTTTTTGAAGGATCAACAGTTATTCCATATTTAGAAACAATGTGACCAAGGAAAGAAATTTGTCTCAACCAAAACTCACACTTTCTGAATTTTCCATGAAATTTATTTTCTTTTATGGATTGAATAATAAACCGTAAATACATTATTTCTCCTCTTTACTTTTGAAAAACACCAAAATATCATCTATGATAACAACCACAAACTTATCCAAGAACTTATGGAAAATTCTATTCATATGTTCCATGAAGATAGTAGGTGCATTGGTTAACCCAAATTGCATAACAAAAAATTCATAATGGCCAAATCTTGTATGAAACACAGTCTTTGGAATATTTTCTTCCTTTACCTTCGACTGATGGTACCCCGATCTCAAGTCAATCTTTGAAAAATACTGAGCTCCCTAGAGCTGATCATAAAAATCATAGATATGAAGAAAAGGATATTTGTTCTTAAAAGTGATGTTATTCAAGGCTCTATAGTCATGGAAAAGTCTTATTGAACCATAATTCTTTTTAAAATATAATACAGGAGCACCCCATGGTGACGTGCTAGGTCGAATGAAACCTTTCTCTAATAAATCTTTCAATTTCACCTTCAACACTAAATGTTAAACTTGAGCCATTTGATAAAGGGGTTTTGAAATTTTCTTAGCATCCAGAACAATGTCAATAGTGAATTCAACTTCACGATCTAGTATTATTCGAGGTAAATCATCAGGAAAAATATCAGGATACACTTTACCACTGGCACATAATTATTCCGAATGGTTCCTTTGTTTTCAATTATATGTTCAAGGTAACATTCATCTTCATATTTTACAAGTTTCTCATCCTCTTGATATGTTATAAACAGTACGTGATCATTCTTGTACACAAACAAAAATTATTTCTAAAAAGAAACTTCTTTAACTCTACAGTCAATCATAGCATGTTAAACTGAGTTCCAATCCATACCCAGGATAACATCAAACTCTTTACGAGATAAAACAATATGGTTTCCATGTATATTTCTTCCATGGATAAGTATAGGAAGATTCTTATAAATTATTTTTTCCTCATCATTTCCCCCAGGTGTTTTTACCACAAGTTCAGGAGTTATTTCTTAAGATGGAATTCCCAATTTACTAGAAACATTTTTATAGACGAATGAATGTGAAGACCCTGAATCAAACAACACATTGGAATAATCTGAAAAAACAAACAAAGTACCTGATACCACTTCATTTGATTGACCAAAATCTACTGAAGTAGTTGCAAAAGATTTCACCACACATTTATTCTTGTAGTCTGACTGTTTCACATCATTCAAGCTCCATGTCGAACACTCATTTGTATAATGACCCATCTCATTGCACATGAAATATTGCACTAAATGTAAATACAATTTGGACTTACCATTACCCATATCTTTTCCAGTGTAGTCATGAGCCTTATCTCCCATATTACCACATAATAATCACTTTCCAAAATTCAATATACATTCCCCAGTATGTTGTTTACCACATTTATCGGAAACTGCAAACTTATTTTTCTTACCATCAAACCTTTTTGAAGGATTCTTCCCTTTTTCCATCGACCTCGGTCTCTTCTTCTATTAGTTGCGATATAACACTTGATCATCAGAAAACACCATTTCCACCTTCTCTGCATGTCCAACAAGATTTTAATAAGTTTTTAACTCACGAGAAGATAATTCCCTTTGATATTTTGGATTTAATCCCGAGTAAAAAAGTTTAATTTTACTATCAAGGTTTCAGATAATATTTGGAGCATACCTTGCCAATCAAGTGAAATTTTCTTTATAACCAAACACTGATTCGTCCTCTTTCCTCAATTCCCAGAAATGTTTTTCCGTCATAATTCGATCAACCATAGGAAAGTATTTCTAAAAAAACATACCATTGAATTCATCCCAGTCAAGAGAATCAATCTCTTCAGCATCCATGATATTTTTAACCATCGACCACTACTGATCTACATCACCCTCCAAACAGTAAATAACAACACTATCATTTTGATTATCTAAACACCCCAGGAAATCAAAAATCTTTTCCAGTGCTTTAATCCCCCCTTCAGATAGCACAGGGTAAGATGTTCCTCTGAATTAAGGGAAATTTTGCCGCATGAAATGTTCCACCACTGAAATGTTCCTCTATGGGTGATCTGGATTATCTTGTACATGGATACCACCACAATTTATCGCTTGATTCAACTGCACCATCACTGCAACAAACTATTCAGTTCCAATTCCGACTATCTCATGATGCTGATTTGGAAGGTCATTTCCTTCTGTATGCCTTCCTAGCACTGCTTCCCTGTTTCCAAGGAGGAATAAAATTCTGAACAAACAAGACCTAAATGATGAAATATGGTAATCTTTATATGATATATCATTGTAATTTGGCCATAATTTTAAAAAAAATATTTTTGGTTAATCATTTAATAGAATTAAAACTTATAAAGATATCTAAACCAACCACTGATACCAACTATAAGGCCCCATCCTTAAAAATTACTTAATATTTTGTTATTTCAAGAATACACATTGAGTATCTTTCCATGTTTAGTGTTTTGGAAAATTAGATCATAAATCATGCATTAATTCCACATTTAAACAAGGTGGTAACATAAAAAAATATTCATTTTTTCCATCAATGGAAACATGTTGAAAATAAAACATGGTTTCTTTCTTGACACTTCCTCGACCATATCATCACATCATTTACTATTCCCTTTGAACTTTGAAAAACATTTCAAAAACATTGGATGATCATAAAAAACTCCTTAAGGGATATAAAAATACGAGAAGAAAACATTAGTCCATGTATACATAAAAATAAATGAAATCATACATTACTCATAAAACATAATCACTTTAACATACCGCATGAAATAATACGATTTATGAATAACTCATAGAAATCATAAATCATTATGGTACATTAAGGCATTCATAACATTCTTAGATAGGGAGTTACGCTCATGGTTACCTTTTGAATACCCATCACAGTATATTCCCTAATTCTATTCCGAGATACCTTAGTGTTTAACTCCTTCATGTTACCCAATGCATTGGAGAGCTATCTCGGGCTCACCCGCCCCTAGTTTATTATGGAACCACCCGACATCATAAAAAAATCCCAGGAACAATAACATAATCGTATCACGTAAAACATGCATAAAGGACACATATAATTTCCACCTTTCAATAAAAATATATCAATACAACACAATGATATAATAAAAACATTATCAAAACTATTTTCAATACCAAAATATAAAAGAAAAGTAAAACATCGTATTTATGTTTCATTTAAAAAGTTATCTATTGTAGAGGAATTCGAAACTCAATTAATGGTCACAGTGGTGGAGAAGTCATTGTCGCCGCAAACGTAAGACAAAAACATTCCTTTTGTCATATAGTAAAATTATTCATGTAAAAATATTCCTTTTGAATGAAATTAACAGTCAAAATGGTTTATTATACAACCAATACAATAAGGTCGTATATAAATTGAATTATGCCTCAAAGAAAGGAGATTGAGACGATGTCTCTTACCTCAAGTCTGAATTTTCTTGTTCGTTTCATTATATTATTGAATAATAAACATTGGTCAATTTATAATTTATTAAGGACATAAATTAAAGTTTATTAATCAATTCATATCACATATTATAATGTTATAATAATTAGTTAATTATGTCAGTTCATATCATACGTTTGGTCGATGTTCGGTACATGAGTCAAAAATAAAATTATTTGGAGAGAATTGTCCATGTAGATATAAGTACATCATCTCTGGAATGGTTTTCATGATATAAATATCATATATATCCATTATATATGTATTTAAAAATAATCCATAATATTTGGAGATAAGAAATGAAATGTATCGTTCATTGAGACGGTAGACCGTACGTACGCATGAACGCTACATTCATTTTTTTCATATTAATGGACATTAAAACTAAATGAGACATAGATATATTATAATTATAGTATAATATATATTTTATATAGGTAAAATATGTTCACTAATTAAATTCTTTATAAATTCCATGTTTGGCATGAACGAGTCGCATCACTTTAGTGGGTTGTTGTCCACACTTCCTCATATGAACTTATAGGATTTTCACAACCTACAAAGCAAAAATGTATGTTTTAAATATAAAATACAGAACCATAGAGAGGAAATAAATATAATATATATCATATATAAATATATATCCATAATAATTCCCATCATGAGAGGTGGTACGAGAAGATTGAACAATCAGCGTTTCGTGTGGTAGTAATTCTCCATCCACGGAAACAATATGATCATTAACCATTATACGGAGGTTTGTTTAAGTGTAGGTAGAATAATTTTAATAAAAAAATACTAGTATATTGAGGATACTGGAGATATTATGGGATAATATAATAAGATGATAGTGGTGAGTGAAGAATTAAAATAAAATAAAGATACTCGAGAGAAGACATTACCTGTAAATCGGGTAACTCTTTTTGATTTGAGCCAATGGAATCCTTGGAAAATCTTCGTCCATAAGTGAGGCTTCTATAAGTAATTAAGGGATTTTTAAAGATAATATGCGGAGAGGTTGGATGATCCAATGGCTTTAGAGGTGTGGGTAAGGGGGTAGAGGTGGAGGCCTTTTATAAGTGGGAGGAGGGTCACTTTTTGAATGTCCTGTAATGTTACTTTATTATGAAATTGTATTAGGATTGTAAAGGTCCAAAAATGATATTATTTGAGGTTAAGGTGATAGGGGTTCGAAATAAACCCATAAAATGGGTTTTAGACAATTTTATGTCTTAGATTATACCTTATCATTTCATTTTATTTAAATAGTTCATTAATGAGGTAATCCCTACATCATCATGGTGTCATTTATAAATTTATTTATTTAATGTATAAAAATTATAAAAAAATTACCATGATGTAGGAAATATCTTTAGATTTCCAATGAATATTTATAGTATAAGATATAATTTTTTTAAATAACATTAAAAATGTTTTACTTAGGATATACAAACAGTTGTTATATTTCTCTTCTTTTTCAAAATAATGTCATAAATGTCACTATCACAACCATGTGACTCCATGGGCCCTCAAGTTTGGTATAAAGATTCCCATGGTCAGTAAGGACGCAAAAAAAAAACATTTGGACACATTTTGGGGTCATTTTATATTATTATGATATTATTTTATTACCCTTAACTACCCGATTACTAATTAATCATGATAATTAATGATAAGTATCGTCGTTACAATTCATAATAATCCAAAACAAAAGATTCTTAATTAAAATAATTTTTACCATATGATTTAAAATATAGAATTAATTTTATCAAATTCAAATAGAGAAATTTTAGTAATTAATTTAAAAATGATTCCCATTATAAAAGCAAAGATGTGTTTTTAAGAAGTAAAATCTATCAAAAGATTGATTTGTTTTTACATCCAATTTAAAATTGAAATTACATCCAATTACCAAAATTGTATTAAATTATAAAAAAATAATTATATTACACCTTCAAGCCAATTAAAATGACAATCTATCTATATAAATAAATTGGATGAAAATGCATTTTTGAATTAAAATGCAGTATTTTTCACTATTCATTAAAAAATGAACATTATAATAAAAATACCAGAAATTCATCCAAAGTAAATTTCAATGTATCGGTACTAAAAATATGTTTATTTTGACAAATAGATCTTATAAAATTGTATAAAAAGTTAGATTTAAAAATGGGTTTTCCATCGAAAGGCGGCAAAACAATAATTTAAAGATATAAGAGTATTTTATGCCTAAAATTGGATTCATTCTCATTTTAAGCCTATAATTCACTATATAATTAATAAATAGATATAAATATGAAAATATATTATTCTATTACTTACATGGGATGTTACATTCTTCCCCCTTTTGGGAATTTCGCCGCTGCATTATATTTATTTATCAAATAAGTGGGGGTATTTACCTCGCATTGCATTTTCAGATTCCCATGTTACCTCTTCAATCATGTGGGTTTTCCACAAAACCATTACATGATTAATCACCTTAATCTGCAACACATTCTCCATGTGGTCAAGATTCTGGACCAGTTGTTCCTCATAATATAGATTCTCTTCCAATTGAACTATCTCTGGACTCAAAACATGAGATGGATTTGGCATGTACTTCCTTAAAATTGAAACATGAAAAACATTGTGTATCTAAGATAAATTCGAAGGTAAAGCCACTAGGTATGCAACAGATCCAACTCTCTCCAAAATTTCATATGTTCCAACAATCCTTGGACTCACCTTTCCTTTCTTACGAAATCCCATCACACTTTTCCATGGTTAAACTTTGAGGAATTCATGATCACATACCTTAAAAGAATGATATTTCCTCCTATTTTCAGCATAAATTTTATGCCTTCTCCTATCAGTTCTCATGTGTTTTTTATCAGCTGAACTTTTTCTACGATTTCTTCTACCAAGTCTTGTCCCATTATCTTCCTTTCACCTACATCATCCCAAAAAATTGGAGTTTGACACCGCTCTCCATATAATGGCTCAAATGGCACCATATGTATACTGAAATAAAAATTGTTATTATAAGAAAACTCAACCAATGAAGGATGTTAGTCCCAACTTCCTAGATAATCCATCGAACAAGAACGTAGAATATCTTCCAATGTCTCAATTATTCGTTCTGCCATCCCATTTGATCGAGGATGAAAAGATGTACTAAAATTTAATTTACTACCCAACGACTTCTGAAGGCCTTTCCAAATATAGATGTGAACCTGGGATCATGATAAAATACAAAAAAGAGGGGAACTTGATGTAAACTGATTATATCATTAAGATACAATCGAGATAGTTCATCTAGGGAAAAAGTATCCCGTATAGCAAGGAAATGAGCCGATTTTGTCCAGCGATCAACAATAAACAAGATTACATTATTTCTTCCTGGTGTATTCTGTAATCCGACAACGATGTCTATGGATATATTCTCCCATTTCCACTATGGAACTCGTTATTGATGAAGAAACCCTTTCAGTAACTACCAATCTACTTTAACGTGTTGACAAGTCAAAGACTTCACATTAAAATCAGCAATACCTCTTTTCATTTCATACCACAAGTAATACTCTCGAAGATCTCTATACATCTTAGAACTTCCTAAATGAACTGAAAATGGAGAACTATGATCTTCACATAACAACTCTCTCTTCAACTATGAATCACAAGGAACACAAAATATCTTCCCAAATCACAAAACACAATCATTATCAACATTGATTTCAGGTAACATACCCTTCTGAACCAGCTCTACCTTTTTCTACAAATCATTGTCTTTCTCTTGTGCTTGCTTAATTCTGTCTCATAAAGAAGATATCACTTATTCCAAAAACAAAATAGAATAATTTCTTTCACCAACATCTTCTAAGGGAAAATTCATCAAATCCTTACCAATGGATCGTGTTCCTAACAAAACATGGTTAATAAAGCATTAATTTTGTTGACTCCATGCATCTGCCACTTTAATTTCTTTTTATGGGTGGTGGTGAATTGTGCAATCATAATCCTAGATTAAATCTAGCCATCACCTCTGTCTCATGTTCATTACATTCTGAGTGAATATATAATTTAAACTTTTGTGATTAGTATATATTGCACACATTACACCATATAAATGATGTCTCCAAATTTTTAAAGCGAAAACAACAGTAGATATTTCCATATCATATGTAGGGTAATTTATCTCTTGAGCTTTCAACTGAAGATTAGAATAATCAATTACATGATCATTCTGCATTAGGATGCAGCCCTGTCCATTCAATGAAGAATCATTGTAGATAAAAAACTCACCATTCCTGGAAGGTAGTGCCAATACTGATGCATTTACCAATCTTCTTATCATTTCCTGAAAAAAATCATCGCATTATTTTGTCCAGATAAACATAAAATCCTTCCGAGTTAATTTATTCAATGGTCTAGACAACCATGAAATTTTTTTAACAATCCTTTGGTAATATCCTTTCAAACCAAGAAAACTACGACTCTCGGTTACATTTGATCGTCTTGGCCATTCTTTAACAACCTTTGTTATTACAGGATCAACAGTTATTCCATCATTACAAACAATGTGACCAAGGGAAAAAAAATTTGCAACCAAAACTCACACTTTCTGAATTTCCAATAAATTTATTTTCTTTTATGGTTTGAAAAATAAACCTAAAATGACTTTTATGCTTCTCATTACATTTAAAAACACTAAAATATCATCAATGAAAATTACCCCAAACTTATCCAAGAACTCATTGAAAATTTTATTCATAAGGACCATGAATACAGCAGGTGCATTGGTTAACACAAAAGGAATAACTACAAATTCATAATGTCCATATCTTGTTCAAAACGTTGTCTTCAGAATATTTTCTTCTTCTACCTTCAGCTGATGGTACCCCAAACTCAAGTCAATATTTGGAAAATACAGAGCTCTCGGGAGCTGATCAAACAAATCATCTATATGAGGAAAAAGATATTTGTTCTTAATAATGATGTTATTCAAGGATATTTAATCAATGAAAAGTCTCATTGAACAATCTTTCTTTTCAAAAAATAAGATAGGAGAACCCCATGGTTATGTGCTAGGTCGATTAAAACCTTTCTCTAATAAATCTTACAATTTCTCCTTCAACTCTTAATGCTCAATTTTAGCCATTTGATAAGGGGAATTTGAAATTTTCTTAGTATCATGAACTAAGTCAACAGTAAATTCAACTTCTCGATCTGGTATTATTCTAGGTAACTCATCAAGAAAATCATCAGGAAAATCATTTACCACTGGCAGGTCATTAATCTGAACGATTACTTTGTTTTCAAAAATATGTTCAAGGTAACATTAATTTTCATATTTATCAAGTTTCTCAGCCTCTTGAGATGTTATCAACAGTAAGGGATCGTTCTTTTACCCAAATTGAAAGTCTTTCTCAAAAAAAATTCTTTAACTTTATATTCAATCATAGAATGGTAAACAGAGAGCCAATCCATACCCAGGATAACATAAAACTCTACCAGAGGTAAAACAATAAGGTTTTCAAGTTGAGTTTTTCCATGGATAAGTATAGGAAGATTATTATCAATTCTTTTTTCCTAAAAAATTACCCCAAGTGTTTTTACCACATGTTCAGGAGTCATTTCTTGATATGGAATTCCCAATTTACTAGATTATTTTTCTGAGGTGAATGAATGTGTAGACCCTGAATCAAAAAACACATTGGAACAATCTGAAAAAACAATCAAAGTACATGATTCCAATTCATTTGATGGCCCAACATCTAATGATGTATTTTCAAAATATTTCACCGCACCTTTCCTCTTATAGTCTATCTTCTTCCCATAATTTGAGCTCTTTGGCGAACACTCGTTTTCATAGTGACACATGTCATTTCACTTCAAACATATCACTAACTTTAAATAAAATTTTGTCTTACCATTACCCTTATCTTTTAAAGTGTAATCCCGAGCCTTATGTCCCATTTTACCATAATAGAAGAACTTTCCAGAATTCAAAATCCATTCCCCAGTATTCTTTTTACCACATTTATCACAAACTAAAAATTTTGTTTTCTTTGAATCAAACCTTTTTAATGGATTCTTCCCTTTGGCCTTCCACCTCTGTCACTTCTTCTGTTAGTTTTGATAGAACACTTTATCATTGGCAAACTCCATTTACACCTTCTCAGCACATCGAACAAGATTTTCATAGGTTTTGAACTCAAGAGAATCTAATTCCCTTCGTTATTTTAGCTTTAATCCTGCGTAAAAACCATTGATTTTAACATCATGGTTTCAGATGAAATTTAGAGAATAACTTGCTAATCAAGTGAACTTTTCTTCATAAACATCCACTGAGTTGGCCTCTTGCCTCAATTCCAAGAATTGTTTTTCCACCCTATGTCGAACAGCCTTAGGAAAATATTTCTCAAGAAACATTCCTTTGAATTCATCCCAGTCAAGAGAATCAATTTCATCATCATTCCTAATATTTTTAACCATTGACCACCATGGATCTAATTTACCCTACAAATAGAAAACAAAAATACTAACCTTTTCATTATTTGAACAACCCATGACATCGAAAATCATCTCCAGTACTTTATTCCACTATTCAGTTAGCACATGGTCAAATGATCCTCTTAATGATGGGGGATGTTTCCCCATGAAATGTTCCACCACTGACATGTTCCTCGGTGGTTGATCTGGCTGATCTCATGCATGGATACCACCACCATTTATCACATTAGTGAATTGCTACATAACTACAACAAACAATTCTGTTCCATTTCCTACCATCTCAGGATGCTGATTTGGAAGGTCATTTCTTTCTGTATACCTTCTTAGCACTGCTTCCCTATTACCTTGGTGGAATACCATTCTGAAAAAACATGTCTTAAAAAAAGAAACATGATAATCTTTAAATTATATATCATATAAATTTTACCATAATGTAAAAAAATATATTTGGAAAATAATTGAATAGAATTGTAACTCCTAAAGATATCTAATCCGACCTATAATACCACCTATAATTCCTCATCCATAAACATTACTTAATATTGAGTTATTTGATGAATACAATTTGATTATATTTCCATGATTGGAGTTTTAGAAAATTAGATCATAAATCATACATTACATTCCACATTTAAACAAGGTGGTTACATAAAAAAATAATAATTTTTTCCATCAAAGGAAAACATATTGAAAATAAAACATGGTTTCGTTCTTGAAAAATCCTGAAATATATCATAACATGAGGTACTTTTCACTTGACCTATGAAAAACAGTTCAAAAACATGGGATGATCATAAAAATCTCAATAACGGATATGAAAATACGGGAAGAAAACATTCGTCCATGTATACATAAAAAAAATGAAATCAAACTTTACTCATAAAACATTAGCACTTTAACATGCCTCCTGAAATCATAAGATTTATGAATAAATCATTGAAATCATAAATCATAAAGGTAACTTATGGCATTCATAACATTCTTACATAGGTAGTAACCCTCATTATTACGTTAGGAATACCCATCACAGTATTTTCCCAAAAAATCTTCAGAGAAACCATAACATTTAAATCCATCATGTTACCGAATGAATTAGAGAGCTATCTCATGCTCACCCTCCCTAATTTTATAACAGAACCCCCCGACTTCATAAACAATTCCCATGAACCATTACATAATCATATCACATAAAACATGCATAATGAAAAGATAATATTTACACATTTCAATCACAAGATATAAATACAATACATTGATTTAAGAAAAACCATTTTCAATACCAACATAATAGAAAAGTAAAACATGGTATTTAATTTTGTTTTAAAACGTTATGGCTTGTATAGAAAGCCAAAACTCAAATAATGGTCACGGTGGCGGAGAAGTCATTGTCGCCACATATGTAGAAAAAATTACTTTTGTCGTTTAGTAAAATGATTCATGTAAAAATATTCTTTTTGAATGAAATTAAAAGTCAAAAGGGTTTATTATAAAACTAATAAAATAAGGTCCTATATAAATTTAATTATGCCTCAACGAATGGAGATTGAGACGAAGTCTCTTACCATTGGTCTGGATTGTCTTGTTCGTTTCTATATATTATTGAATAATAAACATTGGTAAATTTATAATTTTTTCAGAAAATACTTTAAAGTTAATTATTAAATTCATATCACATATTATCATGTTATAATAATTATTTAATTATATGAGTTCATATCATACATTTTGTCGATGTTCGGTACATGAGTAAAAAATAAACTTGTTTGAAGAGATTTGTCCATGTAGTTATAAGTACATAATCTCTGGAATGGTTTTCATGATTTAAATATCATATATATCCATTATATATGTATTTAATAATATTCCATAATTTTTGGAGATATGAAACGATATGTATCGTTCATGGGGACGGTTGTCCATACGTACGCATGAATGCTACTTTCATTTTTTATCATATTAACTGACATTAATAATAAATGAGACATAGATATATTATAATTGAAGTATTATATATATTTAAATAGGTATCTTAAGTTCATTAATTACATTATTTATAAATTCCATGTTTGGCATGAACGAGCCACATCACTTGAGGGGGCGGTTTTCCACACTTTCTTTTATGAACTTATCACATTTGCACAACCTGTAATGCATAACGGTTTTTTTAAAATATAAAATAAATAAGAATAAGGAGGAAATAAATATAATATATATCATATATAAATATATTTCCATAATAATTTCCACCATGAGAGGTGGTAGGAGATGATTGAACAGTCATCGTTTCCTGTGGCAGTAATTCCCCATCCACGGAAACAATATATTCATTAACCATTAGACGCGGGTGTGTGTAATTTTAGGTAGAATAATTATCATAAAAAAATCCTAGTATTTTGAGGATACTGGTGTTTCTATGGTGTCATATAATTAGAAAATAGTGGTGAGTGATGAAGGAAAAATAAATGAAAGAATGTCGAAAGAAGACATTACCTCTAAATTGGGTAACTCTTTTTGATTTGAGCCAAAGGCTTCCATAGAAAGACTTGTGCAAAAAAGTGATGTTTGTAGGAGTAATAAAGTGATTTGTAGAGATAATATGAGAATATTTTGTAAGATCAAGGGCTTGAGAGGTGTGGGTAATGGTGTAGAGGTGGGGGCCTTTTATTAGAGGGAGGAGGGTCAATTTTTGAAAGTCTTGAAATGTTACATTATTAGAAAATGATTTTCGTAATTTAAAGGTCCCAAAATGAAATATTTTGAAGATAAGTTGATTAGTGTTATAATTCCACCCATCCAATATCTTTTAGACATGTTTATGCTTTATATTTTACGTTATCATTTCATTTTATTTAAATCGTTCATTAATGAGTTAATCACTACATCATCATGGTGTCATTTATAAACTTATTTATTTAATGTCTAAAAATTATAAACAAAATACATTGATGTAGGAAAAATATTTAGCTTTCAAATTAATATTTATAGTCTAGTATATCATTTATCTATTCAAAATTATTATTGTTTTACTTAGGATATACTAACCATTGTTTTATTTCTATTCTTTTTTAAAATAACGTCCTAAATGTCACTATCAAACCCAAGTGACTCCGTGGGCCCTCAAGATTGGTAAAAAGATTCACATGGTTGGATATGTTGCAATAAATAATATTTAGACACATTTTGTTGTAGTTTAATATTATTATGATATTATTTTATTACCGTTAACTACACGATTACTAATTAATTACTATAATTAATGATAATTACCATCGTTACTATTCATAATATCTAAAAACAACAGTCTTAATCACATAATTTGGAAGTTATGATTCCAAATATGGTATGAATTTTATCAAATTACAAACATATTAATTTTATTAATTAATTTAAAAATAATTTCTGTTACCAAAACCAAAGATGTGTTTTTATGAAGTAAATTTTATCAAAATATTGAATTGTTTTTACATCCAATTTAAATTTGAATTTACATCCAATGACCAAAATTGTATTAAAATATAAAAAAATAATTATATTACACCTTAAAACCAATTAATATTACAATATAACTATATAAATAAATTGGATGAAAAGGCAGTTTTGAATTAAAATGCTGTATTTTTCAATATTCATTAAAAAATGAACATTATCAGAAAAATACCAAACAAATCATCCAAAGTAAATTTCAATGTCTCTTTCTTAAAAATAAGTTCATTTTTACAAATAGATCTTATAAAAATGTAAAAATTTCAATTGAAAAAGGGTGTTTCCATCAAAAGGCACTAAAATTATATTTTAAAAATATAAGAGTATTTTATGCTTAAAATTGGATTTATTCTCATTTTAAGCTCTAATGCACTATCTAATTAATAAATAGAAATAGATATGAAAATATATTATTATTTTACATACTTTGGATGTTACATTATTCCCCTTTTTGGAAATTGTGTCCCTGAAATTTATTTACATATTGAATTAGTGTGGGTATTTATCCCTCATTGAATTTTAAGATTACCAGGTTGCCTCTTCAATCATGTGGTTTTTTCACAAAACCATTACTTAATTAATCACCTTACTCTACAACACATTCTCCATGTGGTCAAGAATCTGGACTGGTTTTTCCTCATATGATATATTCTCTACCATCTTAACTACCTATGGACTCAAAACATGAGATGGATCTGACATGTACTTCTTTAACATCGTAACATTAAAAACATTGTGTACCTGAGTTAAATTCGGAGGTAAAGCCACTATGTGTGCAACTGATCCAAATCTCTCCATAATTTTATATGTTCCATTGAACCTTGGACTCAACTTTCCTTTCTTATAAAATCGCTTCACATTTTTCCATGTTGAAACGTTGAGGAAGACATGATCACCTACCTAAAAAAAGAGATCCTTCCTCTTATTGTATGCATAACTTTTCTACCTTCTCTGAGCTATTCTTTTGTGTTTCTGTATCATCTGAACTATTTCTTCCATCTCTTCTTCCAATTATGTTCCCGTCCACTTCCATTCACCTAATACATCCAAAAAAGCTGTAGATCGACACCACTTCCAATATAATTCCTCAAATGATGCCATCTGTATACTAGAATGAAAACTGTTATTATAAGAAAACGCAACCAATGAAAGATGTTGGTCCCAACTTCCCTGATAATCCATTGAACAAGCACATAGTATATCCTCTAATGTCTGAAATGTTTTTTTGACTGCCCATTTTATTGAGGATGAAAATTTGTACTAATATTTAATTCAGTACCCAAGGACTTCTGAAGGACTTTCCAAAAGATAGAAGTGAACCAAGAATCATGATCAATTAAAATGGAGAGGGGAACTCCATGTATCCTGACTATATATTTATGATACAATCAAGAAAGTTTATTTAGGGAAAAAGCATCTTGTATAGAAAGGAAATGATCAGATTTATTCAAGCGATCAACAATAACCGAGATGGCATTATTACCTCGAGGTTTCTTCGGTAATCCCACAATGAAGTCCATTGATATATTTTTCCTTTTCCACTCTGGAACATATAAAGGCTAATGAATTCTTTTTGGTAACAACCACTCTTCTTTAATCTATTGGAAAGTCAAACCATTCACAGTAAAATCAACAATATCTCTTTTCATTCTATCTCATTATTAATACTTCCGAATATCTTTGTACATCATAGTACTGCCTCAATGAACTGAAAATAGAGAACTATGTGCTTCACATAACAACTCTCTCTTCAACTATGAATCACAATGCACACAAAATCTCTTCCCAAATCTCAAAAACACAATCATTATCATTGTTGAATTTAGGTAACATACCCTTATAAACCATCTCTACCTTTTTCTACAACTCAATGACTCGCTTCTGTGCTACCTTAATTCTGTCTGATAAAGAAGATTTCACTAATACCTGAAACAAAACAGAATAATTTCCTAAACCAACAACTTCCATGAAAAAATTCATCAAATCCATACCAATGGATCGTGTTCCATACTTAACATGGTTAATAAAGCATTAATTTTGGTGACTCAAAGTATCTGTCACTTTATTTTCTTTTCCTGGGAGGTAGTGAATCATGCAATAATAATCCATGATTAATTCTAGCCATATCCACTGTCTCATGTTCAATTATTTTTGAGTCAATATATAATTTAAATATTTGTGATCAATATATATTTCACACATTACACCATACAAATGATGCTTCCATATTTTTAAAGTGAAAACAACAACATCTAATTCCAAATCATGTGTAGGGTAATTTATCTCATGAGTTTTCAACTGACGTGAAGCATAAGAAATTACCAGATCATTCTACACTAAGATGCAACCATTTGTTTTCAATTAAGCATCATTGTTGATAAAAAAACTCACAATTCCTGGAAGGTATTTCCAATACTGGGGAATTCATAAATCTTATTCTCAATGCCTGAAAACAATAATAACAATCTTTTGTCCAGATAAACTTAACACTCTTCCAAGTTAGATTAGTCATTGGGTTGGAAAACCATGAAAAATTTTTAACAGACCTTTGTTAATTTACTGCCAAACCAAGAAAACTACGAATATCAATTACATTTGTGGGTCTCGGCTATTATTGAACAAAATTTGTTTTTGCAGTATCAATAGTTATTCAATGTTTAGAAACAATGTGACCAAGGAATGAAATTTGTTGCATCCAAAACTCACACATTCTGAATTTCCCATACAACTTCTCTTTTTACGGTTTTAAAAATAACCATTAAATTACTTACATGATCATCTTTAGTTTTATAAAACATTAAAATATCTTCAATGAAAACAACCAAAACCTTATGCAAGAACTCTTGGAAAAGTATATTCATATGGTCCATGAATACAGTAGGTACATTAGTTAACCCAAAAGGCATATCTACAATTTCATAATGGCCATATCTTGTAAGAAACATGGTCTTCGGAATATTTTCTTCCTTTACATTCAACTGATGGTACCCAAATCTCAGGTCATTCTTTGAAAAATACCAAGCTCCATGGAGCTGATTAAAAAAATAATCGATATGAGGAAAACAATATTTGTTCTTAACAGTGATGTTATTTAAGGCTCTATAATCAATACAATGTCTCATTAAACCATCTTTATTTTTTATAAATAATACAGGATCACCCCATTTTGATGTTCTAGGTTGAATGAGACTTTTCTCTAATAAATCATTCAATTTCTCGTTCAACTATAAAAGTTCAATTTCAGCCATTTGATAAGGTGGTTTTGAAATTGGATTTGCATCGAGAACTATGTCAACAAGAAAATTCAAATTCCCGATCATGTATTATTCCAGGTAACTCATCATGAATAACATCAGGATACTCATTTACCATTGGCACATCATTAATCTAAACGGCTCCTTTTTTCCCACAATACGTGCAAGGTAACATTCATTTCCATATTTAATAAGTTTATCGGCCTCTTGATATGTTTTCAATAGATAGGGTTCCTTAATGTACATAAACTGAATGTCTTTCCGAAAAGAAACTTCTTTAGCTCTACAGTCAATCATAGCATGGTAAACAGATATCCAATCAATACCCAAGAAAATATCAAACTCTAATAGAGGTAAAACAATAAGGTTGGAATGTAGATTCATTCCATGAATAAGTATAGGAAGATTGTTAGAAATTCTTTTTTCCTTGAAATTTCCTCTATGTGTTTTTACCACAAGTTTAGGAGTCATTTCTTGAGATGGAATTCCCAATTTACCAGAATCTTTTTCAGAGATTAAAGGATGTGTATACCCTAAATCAGACAACTCATTGGAATAATCTAAAAAACAAACAATGTACCTGAAACCACTTCATTTGATGGCCCAAAATCTAATGAAGTAGTTTCAAAGGATTTCACCACACCTTTATACTTGTAGTCTGACTGCTATCCTTCATACTAGCTCTTTGTTGAACACTCATTTGCATAATGACCCATCTCATTTCACTTGATACATTTCACTAAATGTAAATCAAATTTGGTCTTATTATTACCCTGAACTTTACCAGTGCAATCACAAGCCTTATGTCGCATCTTACCACATGAAAAGAACTTTATAGAATTAAAAAGACATTTCCCATCATGATTTTTACCACATTTATCACAAACTGCAAACTTAGTTTTCTAACCATCAATTTGTTTTGAATGATTCTTCCCTTTCCCCCGACACCTCGGTCTCTTCTTCTGTTGGTTGTCATAGAACACTTGATCATTGACAAACTACATTTCTTCCTTATCCTCACATAGAACATGCTTTTTATAACTCTTGAACTCACGAAAAGCTAATTCCCTTCGATATTTTGGATTTAATCCTGCGTAAAAATAATTTATTTTATTATCAAGGTCTCAAATAAAATTTGGAGCATACCTTGAAAATCAAGTGAAATTTTCGTCGTATACAGCCATCGAGTCATCCACATTCCTTGATTCCAAGAACTGTTTTTCAATACTATGTCGAACAGTCTTAGGAAAATATTTCTCTAGAAATATACATTTTAATTCATCCCAGCCAAGAGCATCAATCTCATCAGCAACCCTGATATTTTTAACCATTGACCCCCACTGATTTACTTCACCCTCCAAATGGTAAACAACAAGACTAACCTACTTATTATCTTAACACCCCATGACATCGAAAAAGTTCCCCAGTGCGTTAATCCCCCTTTCAGCTAGCATAGGGTTAGATGATCCTCTGAAAGATGGGGGATATTTCCTTATGAAATGTTCCACCACTAACATGTTCCTCTGTGGTTGATCTGGATGATCTCATTCATGGATACCACCACCATTTATCGTTTTAGTCAACTACACCATTACTGCAACAAACCGTTCAGTTCCTTTTCCGACCATCTCAAGATGATGATTTGGGAGGTCATTTCCTTCTGTATTCCTTCATAGCACTGCTTCACTATTTCCTCTACAGAAAACCATTCTAAAAAAACATGTCGTAGATGAAGCAACATGGTAATCTTCAAATGCTATATCATTTCAATTTGACCATAATGTAAAAAAATTGGATAATCATTTAATAGAATTCTAACTCCTTAAGTTATCTAAACCAACCTATGATACCAACAATAAGTCCCCATCGATAAACATTACTTAATCATGATTTATTTTAAGAATAAACATTGAGGATATTTTCAAGTTTACTATTTTATAGAATTCGATCATAAATCAGGATTTACATTCAACATTTAAACAAGGTGGTTACATCAAAAAATATATTCATTTTTTCCATCAAAGGAAATATATTTAAAATAAAATACGGTTTCTTTCTTGAAACATCCTAGACATTATCATCACATCATGTTCTTTTCCTTTGACCTATGAAAAACGTTTCAAGAATATGGGATGAGCATAAAAAGATCATTAAGGGATATAAAAATACGGGAAAAAACATTAGTCTAGGTATACATAAAAATAAATCAAATCATACTTTACTCATAAAACATAATCACATTAACATACCACATGAAATCATAATATTTTTGAATAACCCATATAAATCATAAATCATAATGGTACCTTAAGGCATTCATAACATTCTAACATATGGAGTAACCCTCATGATTACGTTTGGAATACACATCACAATATATTCCATAAATCTCTCTGGAGAATCCATATCATTTATCTCCTTCGCATTTCTGAATTCATTGTAGAGCTATCTCGGGCTCTCCAACCTTTATTTTATCACATAACCGCCTGACATAATAAATAATTCCCAAGAACCATAACACAATCGTATAACATAAAACATGCATAAAAGAAACATAACAATTCCACATTTCAATCACAAGATATTAATACAACACATTGACATAATAAAAACATTATAAAAACCATTTTCATACCATAATAAAAGAAAAGTAAAACATGGTATTAATTATTCAGTTAAAAATTCTTGTCTTTTAGAGGAAGTCGAAACTCAAATAATGGTCATGGTAGTGATGAAGTCATTGTCACCGCATACGTAATACAAAAACATTCCATTTATCATTTAGTTAAACGCTTCAAGTAAAAAGATTCATTTTGAATGAAATTAAAATTCAAAAGGCATTATTATAAAACTAATAAAAGAAGTTCATACATATATTTACGTATGCCTCAACGAAAGGAGATTGAGACGATGTCCCTTACCAGAAGTCCCACTTGTCTTGTTCATTTCCTTATATTACTTAATAATAAAGTTTGGTCTATATATAATTGCTTAATTACATACTTTAAAGTTTATTATTCAATTCATATCAAATATTATCATGTTATAATAATTATTTAATTATGTGAGTTTATATCATATGTTTTTTCGATGTTCGGTACGTGAGTAAAAAATAAACTTGTTTGAAGAGAATTGACCATGTAGTTAATAGTACATCATCTCCAGAATGGTATTCATGATTTAAATATCATATATATCCAGCATATATTTATTTAATAATATTCCATATTTTTTGTAGATAATAAACGAAATGTATCGTTCATGGAGACGGTAGGTCGTACGTACGCATGAATGCTACTTTCATTTTTTGTCATAATAATGGACTTTAAAACTAAATGAGACATAGATATATTATAATTACAGTATAATATATATTTTATATAGGTAACATAGGTTCATTATTTACATTCATTATAAATTCCATGTTTGGCATGGAGGAATCACATCACTTGAGGGGGTGGTTGTCTACACTTCCTCTTATGAAATTATCACATTTTCACAAAATGAAAAATATAAAGGTATGATTTAAATATAAAATCCAGAAGCATAGAGAGGGAATAAATAAAATATATATCATATATAAATATAGTTCCATAATAATGGACCCCAGGATAGGTGGTTGGAGAAGAATGAACAATCATCATTTCGTGAGGCAGTAATTCGCCATCCACAGAATCAATTTGTTCTTTTACCATTAGACGGAGGTGTGTACAAGTTTAGGTAGAATCCTTATCATAACAAAATCCTAGTATATTTAGGATACTGTTTTTATTATGGAATCAAATAATATGATGATATTTGTGAGTGATGATTGAAAATAAAATAAATAAACTAGAGAGAAGACATTACCTCTAAATCGGGTAAGTCTTTTTGATTTGACCCAAAGGCTTCCATGGAAAGACTTATGCCCAATGTGAGGCCTATAGGAGTAATATAGGGATGTGTAGAGATAATATTTTTAGAGTTTGGAAAATACAAGGTCTTGAAATGTGTGGGTAAGGGGGTAGAGGTGGGGGCCTTTTATAAGAGGGAGAAGGGTCACTTTTGGAAAGTCTTGAAATGTTACTTTATTATAAAATGATTTTCGGATTTTAAGGGGCCCAAAATGAAATTCTTTGAGGATAAGGTGTTAATGGTTCGAAATCAACCCATCAAATATCTTTTAGAAAAGTTTATGTCTTATATTTTACATTATCGTTTCGTTTTATTTTAATCGTTCATTAATGTGGTAATCACTACATAATCTTGGTGTCATAAACAAATTTATTTAATTAATGTCTAAAAATTATAAACAAAATACCATGATATATGAAATAGTTTTAGATTTCCAATTAATATTTATAGTCTAAGATAAAAATTATTTAAACAATATTAAAATTTTTCTTACTAGGATATACAAACCTTTGTTATATTTCTCTTGTTTTCAATAATAATGTCATAAATGTCACTATCACACCCATGTGACTCCATGGGACCTATTGTTTGGTAAAAATATTCCCATGGTCGTCCATTACTCAAAAAAGATGATTTGGACAAATGTTGGTGTTATTTAATATTAATATTATTTTATTTTGTTACCTTCAACTACCCGATTACTAATTAATCACGATAATTAAAGATAATTACCGTCATTACTATTCATAATGTCTAAAAAATGTCTTAATTATATAATTTGGACCATATGATTCCAAATATGGAATTCATTTTATAAAATTCTAATCACATAAATTGCATTAATTAATTTAAAAATAATTCCTGTTTTAAAAACAAAAGATGGGTTTTTAAGAAGTAAAATCTTTCAAAAGATTGATTTGTTTTTTCAACCAATTTAAAAGTGATATTACATCCAATGACGAAAATTGTGTTAAATCATAAAAAAAGTTATTATATTACACCTTAAAACCAATTAAAATTAGAATCAAACTATATAAATAAATTGGATTAAAAGGCTATTTTGAATTAAAATGCTATATTTTTCACTATTCATTAAAAAAGGAACATTATTAGAAAAATAAAAAAAATTCATCCAAAGTAAATTTCAATGTATCAGTTCTAATGAAATATTCTATTTTACCAAATAGATATTATAAAATTGTCAGAATCTAGATTTAAAAAGGGGTTTTCCATTAAAAGGTGGTAAAACAATCTTCTAAAAATATTATAGTATTTTATGCTTAAAATTGGATTTATTCTCATTTTAAGACTCTAATGCACTATCTAATTCATAAATAGATATAGATATGAAAATCTATTATTCTTTTAAATACATGGGATGTTCCAATAGATGGAACATTATTGTATGATCATCCATATAATGATATATCTTATTATTCACTATATAATTCAAATCACACAACAACAATCATAGGGTGTTGTCCCTCAATCTATTTATGATTAGAAACCCTAATTATATGAATTTTATAATATGTGCTCTTGGACATGATGTGTTCATACAAGTGTAACATTTTTTAAAATCTCACTAAATATGGTCTACTATTGTAGTTTATTGTGATGTTAAATACAATTATGTCCTCGTAAACATAATTTTGTAAATTTTATTTTCACTAATATTTTAATTAAATAATTACAAATATTTATTAAATTGAATGTATAGAACACTGAGTTTTTTTTTTGTAAATTTTCAATTTGAGGGGAACACAATTCTAAAAAAATATTATTCTTTCTGAATCCTATGAATTCCACCTCCATTGTTGAGTTGAATCATGAATAGTATTAGTAAATCATTAGAGGTTAAGATTTTAAAAATTAAAATTCACAATGTAAGAACATGGGTATAATATTCCATGATGGATGTTGAATATAGATATTACCATATAGTTATGAATTAAAATATAGCATTATATGTTTCAACTTCAAAGGATGAAATAAATTAAAATTGTCTCATACTACTGAGTCATCTGATGAATAATCCTCAAATTGTTATTGACTATAAAGTGATATTTATAGGTTTTGTAGATAGTATAGTAATTATATATCAAGATAATATTTACCAAGAAACCATTAAAAAATTTATTTAAACAATATGGAATATATATAGAAGTGTGATTCTATGAAATGATGAATATTGGGAACATCAATACTATATTACCATATATAAATGGAAATAAAAAATCCGATGGAATTACTTAATCATGGTTAGAAACATATAGAAAAAATAATGACATGATAGACACATGTTGTTATTTGATGATTCTTGTAGTTTTACATATTATGAATCATAATCTGAAAATAAAAATCAAATTTTTAATATTTTTTTAGAACATTATGATGTGGTAAAGTAATGTTATAAATCTAATCAAGAATATGAATATATTATTGAAGAATAAGATTGTATTAAATTAAATAAATATTCTACCATTCTAGAAATAAAATAATAATATTGACAAAATAATTATTATTATTATTATAAAAGTTAATATTATTTTATTCTTAATAATAAATAGGACATTGAAAGGAAATTTATGAATCTAAAACAAATATGATAAATTCTATTTTACCTTGAATTGAATATTGTAAAAATGTGGAAAATTGGAAAAAAATGAAGTTCACATATTTAATGATCCTATATGTGACATCACATATTGTGAAATTTTTATGAGTAATTTTATTTGAATAAATAATGATCATAATTATATATATGGTATAATATGTCAAGATAAAAAACTAAAGCATTATAGAACCAATTTTAGGAATTGTTTTATTAAAAAAATATCCAAAATTTCATCATTTCCTTATGGAGATTTAGGGAACTATAAAAATAACTGATTTTTTAGAAACTATTAATTTTGTGGATTCAAACATGCATTAGGATCGGATTTTTATAATTTACAGATGTTCTTTATGAAAAATAATAATAATTTTTTTTTCAAATTACATTTTAACTATCATTTTCTAGACCTAAGAAAATATGGATACAATGATGACTTATTGTTTGATTTTTCTTTTTACAAGTTATTCATTAGGAGATTAAATTAAAAACGGGATTATGCCATTTGATACTCAAAGAATATTTGTACATATTTTTAGAAAATACAATCTTTATTCAAGAATGATATAGGAAAAGTTTTTTATAGTGTCAATGCCAAATTGAATATAAATATAGTCTTATTAGTTGGAAAACTATATTATTTCTCATCTATAAAATTTACTTTTATGGAATGATTAAGGAATAATATGATATAAATTTTGTAACATTCAGTTAAAGGTTATTTTAATTATTCATAACATAATTATAATTATTTTTAAATATTTTTTTTTTTAATTTTATCCATTTAGAATTTAGGATAAATATACTATTTATCATAATTAATTGTGTATAAAATATTATAAATATTTTAATTCCCAAAACAATTATTCATGGATTATGATTAGATTAATAAGTCATTTTAATGTATATTGTTTGATAAATGTTTCCCGAAGAAATTTATTTTCAAATATACCTCAATATAATTATTATAGAAAATAATGTGATACGTGCTAAACATACAGAAAATAGAAGTCATCTTTTTAACCAATCATGGTGGTTGATAATTCTCGGCCCCTATAGAAAATTTATATATAATTTTTTAGGAAATACAATAATCCTTACCTAAGAAGAAAAATATTGTTTTATATGAATGTTAATGATTTTTCATGTTTTATATAGGTTTTCTATTTAATTTATAATACAATATCCTCTTCAGTTTTGATTAATATTTGTTAGAATGTTAAATATGATAAAGGCTAAATAATTATTGAGTTGAGAAGAGACCATTGAGGGGAATTTTAAAAACATGATTTTAGTTAATATTATTAAAATTATAGTGTACAACTAACTATTTATTCCCATACTACAACTCTAATAATTGTGTTGTTGAAAGGGGGAATAATACATCTCATCTAATTGTGAGAGTAATGTAATGTGTATATAGTCTTCATTATCATTTTTTGGATGAAACTATTAATAAATGATGTTATTTCGTTAATAGAGTTGTAAGTATTATAATAATATATAAAATACCATATGAAATTCCGAATAATTTAAATCCAAAGGATGGATACCTCAATGAATCTAGATTAGTAGTTCATGTTCTATAATCCAAATATTAAACTAATATATTATTTCAAAATGATTATCATAGAAGCATCTTTTTTAATTATACTACCTCCAATGATTATTGAGTTTTAAAAAAAAGGTCAAATTTTATTGAATAATCAAATAATGTTATATTTTATGAAATTAATTTTTTGATAAAAAAATATCTTATATTAATGATATATGATATTAAATTAAACAAATCATACTTGATCCTATGTTTATTTACAAAAAGGTTAATGATTTGGAAATTTATTTTACCATGATAACTATTAAATTGATGGGTTTTATTAAACCAAAGAGGTTACATCGCCTAGAGACTATAACCCGCAACAACAACCCATAGAAACATTTATTTGATGACTAAAATAAGGGGATATATCTAGAAAGAATGTCATAAATAAGGTATAATGTATTTAATTTTTATCTCAACTAGAACCAATGAATATAGTTGATGCGGCTATATACAATTTTCGGGTTTTTAGATAAAATGAGAACTACTCCAATAAAATAGAAACAATGAATTAAAACTATTTAATAGAACATATAATTATCCTTCTAAGGAAATATAATTGGTTATTATAAATTAATAGAATAATAAATATGTGATTACTATGATTAAGGGTTAACTAGAATTAAAATCCTATAACCAAAAAGAATGTATTGATTATGAGGAGAAATTTTCCACTATAGCTCGATAATAATTCATTATGATTCTCCATGATTATGAATTATATATAAATTAATAATTAATTAATATGAATTTAAAATATTATTTGGTAAAGGGTTTTTTTATTAGGGATTTTATATTAACGACCCTATTGTGTTTGAAAATACTCATTTTCCATATTTTATTTGTACTCAAACTAATGTTATTTATAGACATAAAAAATATCCTAGTTTTAGGTATTAACAAATATCTTCATTATTTATATAAAATATATATTTTTTAGAATATTAATATCTAATAATACATATAACAATTTGATCATTATATGTTCATTTATATGATATATATGTTCAATATGTCATTCTGGAACTACAAATAAAAAAATTTCTGTAATTTAAAAAATCATGCAATAATAATTTGAATTGGACATAATGGGTTACTAAATTATTCTCTAGGATATCATATTCATCACAATTTCTTACCTAATGCACTCAATAAAAGGGAATATAAATATTACTTAAATAATTTTTTTGAAAATAAATATATAATGTAAATAGAAATACATTGAGATCTAATTAAAATATTTACTTGGATGAAGTGGGTACACTAGTTGGAATAAATATATAATTATAAATAAAATATATTTTTTAGTATGTGGGTTCTATTAGAATATATATTATGATTAAAATATTTCTATTTTTCATATTTGAATAAATTCTAAATGAATAATATTTTGAAGATACTAAAATATTATTGATATTTTAAAACAAACATTTCACATTAATTATGTTATCCAAAAACATTTATTTACATGTTGATATCATTTTCAGATGCCCACATCAATGATTTTAGAATAGATATGAACATTACTAGTGTAAAATTTTATTTTCTATCTAAATCCTTGGAATATTAGTCTAAATTTATGTAAAACTATCCAGAATCATTAGGTGAACTACCACCCTTCTCTTAAAAATCATACCTCAAACATTAACTGACCATTATTACATGGGATGTTACAATATAGAATATGATGTATTCATTGGTTCATGTGGAAAATAAATATTAAATTGTGTTACCCACATGGATCTAGTATGAATTTAAATAGATATAGAATTTATGGAAAATATATAGATGTCTTTAAATATGTCTGTTTAGTATCAAAGTCTGGAGTTTGTGTTTGATTAATTGAAGTATATTTTATTTATATATGTGGAATTGAATGTAATTTTAATGAATTATAAGTATGTCATATCTAATATTGAGGATTTTGTCTCATCCAGTGTAAATGATAATGATGGTTTGGTTTCATCTATGGAGTTGGATAAGATTATTCATTGTCCCCATGAGTGATAATTCATACTTAGAAAGAATTTTTTGATACATGTACGATGTGTTTAGCAAAATTATCTAAATCCCGAATCGGAATCCCTAACTTCATGAAAATTATTATATGGATTTGAAATAGGAATATAAAGATTATTTTGATGGATATTCAGACAATTATTTCCTATGATATTCATAGATATGGAAAAAAGTATTATTTTAGGATATTATTGTATTATATATCACTATAAAAAATATAAGGATCTATATTTTATTATATATGATGAGTTTTATTATTCTCTACTATAAAGGGAAATTAAATTAAATTATCACCATTATGGGTTTCTAATCTATAAATTTCATAATTATAAGGATGTATATTTACAAAATGGATACTCCATAAAATCACATAAGAGTAATAAATTCCTTATAGGATATAAAAACAAATGGTAATTATAGGGAGGGATAATGAAATTATTTGAACACATTTGTTCAAGAAGTTGTGTTTTAAAAGTATCTATTTTAATCCAAACCACCTAGGGATGGAACATAATCTATCATAGTGATTGATAGGCATGTGAGGGAGTAATATGTTGAAACAGAATAGATATTGATAAATGACATTTGTCTTGTAGTGGATAATATTCTATAGATTCAATGATATGAAGATGTTATACATGTATATACAGTTGTTGGTAAACATTTTATTTTCCAATGGAAATGATTTTTTATAATTTTATTAGTTTTCTAGTAGTTAAATGAATTCCTAAATATCTTTTCAAGCATTAGTCGATGGATATAACTCACTCATGTTCACCTACTGTTTGAGATTCTGTTTTTGAGTTCATTATGGATATTATTGATCATTATCATTCAAAAATTATTCTATCATGACATCATAAGAAATATGAATAACACTATATTACAACGAGATCTTATTTTACTGAACCTCGGTATATTTAATATTTTTCATTAATATATATTGATAATATCAAATGATATTGTTGTGAATTGAAAAAGGAGATAATTTTAATTTTGAGTGAAATCACAAAACTCAATGAGTTATCTGTATCAAATTATATATATATAATATAGATGGGATAATGATATTTCAATCAAATATAATCCCAAATATGGAGTAAATAACTACTCAAAGTAATTTTTTTCCTAAAATATGACAAAAATAATGAGGCTATGGTGGAACTAGTATGAGATTTTAAATTTGAATAACCTAAAAAGATAATGATTAATTATATTTGACTGGTTGATGTATCTCTTGGGGACACGTTCAATAACATTACCATAGTAATATATTCTATTTCTCAATATGTACGTCACGTAATTATTCCATTTAAGTAAGTTGTAAGGGAATTATTACACACTATTTATGTTCATTGGTTTATCAGTTTGAATTCATTAAGAGGCTTTAATCAACTACTACTGAATCGTAATCATCAACCTCTATAGTTACCAAATTTCATAATGGAATTGAGTATATGAGTTCCTAGTATAATTATAGATAAAATTTATTATGTTTTCCTTAGTCAGATTAGTTCTTTTATTGTAGTTAATTAGAGATAATTTTGTATAGTTATTGGATACTAGAGATTTTTTTAATATTATTTGAATTGAATAAAATATTTTTTTAATAAAATATTATAAAATTGTTATGATTCGGATGGAATGTTGAGGGAAATTATAATAGTTTCTATGTATATGGTTGAAGTGTCCAGAATCCGTCAACATATAAAAACATTGTGATACATTTTTTATCAATATGTTCATGTGTTGTATTTAGACTCCTAAATTGATGAATTTAGATCTGAGCTTGGTGATTTGTCAGATATTCAATCAGATTTTATGGTAAGGATGTGGTGGTAT
The DNA here is from genome assembly GCA_963277665.1 of Viscum album. NCBI lineage: Eukaryota > Viridiplantae > Streptophyta > Magnoliopsida > Santalales > Viscaceae > Viscum > Viscum album. The sequence continues at coordinate 439,488,093 of OY728161.1, forward strand.
ATATACATAAAATACATATTCCTATAGTCCAACCATCCCATTTTCTAGTAGTTGTTCATGTCCCCACATCACATGTTCCTACATCCCATATTTTTATTTATCCAGTGCCTCATGATCCTTCATGCGGTGTTCAAGTGGATTCTTAGGTTTTTGTAGAGAAACATTCCAATATGATAAATAAGGTGAAATCAATGAATTCTATTATGATAGTTTTACTATGGACCATTTACCAAAAATTAGACAATTTATCTTCAGAGAATTATTTTATGTTGACCAGTTTTGAGTATTATTCAGTTTATATTGTACCTTAGATGTTTATTCTTTTCCACATTAATCATTTATCAAGATTATGTATATACTTTTCAATATTTCTCTAATACATAGAAATTACTATTATTTTATCCATGAGTTTAATATTTCAATCATTATCATGATTATCGATATTTTTGATGATGTATTTTATTCTCTCGAATAATGTAGAATTGTTGACCCCACTAGACCAAATACATTGAGTTGAACCAAATTGATAATTGTTAGAGTTTATCAAGAAATATTTATATATTTATATATATCATAATGATTTTATATATTGGATATAACCTAAGATACTAATTGAAGTTGTAGAGAAGCATTATTTACATGCCTTCTAAAAAATAATGAAATTTTTTAAAGGATTATATAATATTAATATAGCCAAAGGGAATTTTGAAATGTTTAATTTCCATATTTTCAATTGTCCATGTGAAATATATTGTTTTAATTATGAAAAATGTATCATTTTAAATCATGGTTGATTAGTGAAACTATACGCAATGGACCATCCTACAACATCATGAACCTCATCTACCTACATTTTACCTTCATACAAATCACATTATCATTTCAACCCTGTATATAGAACTATTTTTTCATACTAGTATTTTATATTAATTTTCTTGATTAAAGTGGAATTATTATTTTTATCTAATTGAATGTCAATTAAAATAATATTTTCATATTTTCTATTATAAATTTATTATATTTTAATTTTATTTTTTAATATAATTATTTTTAGTTATATATTAAATTAAATGAAAAAATAAAATTTATTTAAAGAACTGTACTTTATCAGTTGATTCCAATATCTGCAAAATTAATAGTGTTTTCTTTATCATATACCATTCCTTTATATTAACAGAAAAGGGCCTAATAGGTACCATTAATCGAAAAGTGTCAAATTAATGGGTGGGGGAAAGGATAAACAAAAAATATTTAAAAATACATATGTATTATTTAATTTTCTATTGATATTTTTAATAACCATTTTAGACATTATTGTCAATATCATGTCAGTCTTTCTATTCAAAAAACTTGAGAGATTGTTTGACTACAAATGATGTTCTCCAAATTCCCATGTACTTTAGGATTTGAAGATCCCAAATACCTTTAATATATGATATATTTATTTGTTATTATGCAACTTAATAAAAATTTATAAATATTTATGTCATTCTACTTATAATATAATTAATGTTGAAAACATGAACATACTAACTGATATTTCCCGTTGTCTACAAAATTAGCCACATGTGGTATTTGGTTGTGTGGATAGTTTTTATTTGTTTATAATTTGGTGACATCGATAGCCGACATGAAGTATTAGTAAACATGAAATCACAAAATCCTAAAAATATAAATGTATATATTTCTTCCATTAATGAATCACCTATGTGATTAATTAGCTACACTGATCAAACTGTTACATTAATTTATTATGTGGATTAATCATCAGTATTGTCAGTATAGATGTAAAAATATTCTATATGGATTCAACATGATATGAAGTTCAATAAAAAAATAAAAAATTGGTTTCTGACTGATTTCCATCTAAAATCATTCTATGTATATAAATATTATATGTCATGAATGACTACATGGATTAGTTTGTTTATATGAATTCAAAGCTATGCAACATGGCAAGAAGGTTATCTCTAAATGTCTATATTGTTGTGAAACCGGGTATTTATTACCATTGGAGATCTATTCATGTGATTTTGGGAACTTTTGTCTTCATTAATTGCTTATTAGAATCCTTATGGTAAGAATGATTATAATAAGTGGAATGAACCATTAAATGAAACTTATATAAGGATTATTTAATTTACAGTAATAGTGGTTGGTTATTTCAATGAAAATGATTAGCAGAATGTAAATTGCAACCCTAGATTTTGTGTATAAAATTTCAATGAAATTAAAATCAATGTATTTTCATGAAATTAACAAGAGAAATGATGTGTTATAATTATATATATATAGAATTAAAAAATATACCTTTCTATGATCTAGGAACTCACTCTAAAATATATAACACACAATAATGTCTCCATTAAAATGATGCAGAAGCATAAATACCAATTGTTGTACTATCATGATCATCATTTGTTCTTTTTCAAATGACTCTCTTTGTGATGAATAATATCCATAAAACCAATCCAAGATATTTATAATAATATGCCAGGTGTATTTTTCAAATATGATTTAAACATTTGACACTCCATTTATTTATTTTTTTAATGTTTCTGACTTAATTTAAATTAGTGATTGTGGTTTGCATATATTTTATAGGTCTTGATTTTAAATCCTACTTCTATTGTAAAAATTGTATACTATATTCATCCACTCATGTTTTCGAAGGAAGAAGGACCTGAAATCCATAGAAAACGTACTTGTCTTGGGTAACACTCCAAAATCAAGGAGAAGTGTGTCTTTGTCATAGAAATGAGGATTTATATTCAACAAAAAACAATAATTCTCAATATCTGATATCTTTTTTGTTTTTATATTATTCATACATCATCTTGTTCTAAATAAATAAATCAGAATATAGATATATCATAAATTTTTTCTTTTTATAGGTTATAAAAACAATAATTGAATCAAATCACGGATTTGATGCGTATAAGTGATGTCCCCCTGAGATAATAGTTATCACTATAGCTCATTAGTATATTTTCATATGGCATATTACCTGTTATGTTCAGCATGGTATCATAAAACATTCCGAATTAGGTATTCCAAGGTATCCTGAACATTTCATGTATATTGATTTATTCTTTACAGAAAGTAGTAGTGATTTTTCACAGTGCACCCTTCGAAAAACAAAATTCAGGAGTTCCAAAAAATAAATTCATACATAAATAAAAAATAGTAATATCATGGAAATATTGGAATTAAGAAGTTATCCTATGAATGTGATAATCTATTTTACAAAATACCCTCCATTAATTAAAATGAATTATTGATTATTTTTACCTAGATTAAATATTATAATATTTAATCAATAATTTTTTCAGACAATCATTGGGGGAATAATGAGAATAATTCACTAGGTAAATATATTCAAAATCCAAATTATATTGAACCTCGTTTTTCATACATATATATTGCATCCTTTTTCTGTAATTTACTATATCAAATAAATACACTAAAAATGGACGTATTTGATTAGTTGCATTGGAAACTAGGAAACATAAAAATATTCCCATTAGTAAACAACACTATATCCCACAAGGATCTAAACGAAAATGACACATATTTGACACATCATACATAATACAAACCATTTTAACCATGTGAAAGGATACATATGAAGTGGTGGGGTCATATGATCAGTAAGGAAAAAGATGGTATATATTTTATAAAAACATGAACATAAGGGTATAAGAACATAAATATAATATTTTAAGATCATACCATGCATATAAAAGATTATATACAAGATTTTTGAAATGGTGATGAGAATATAATTGGAAATGAATCATGGGGGAATCAATATCATAATCCAAGAATGAGTAACAAAGGAATAATATATGTAATTTTGATCGAAACATAATCATATAAAATGATTTCCTTAATGGCCACCTATAATATCCAATTTCATATAAGGTAATGGATTCACTGTCAAAAAAATATTTTTAGTCATGGTTAACTACGAAAAACATCCTAGCAAGTATGTTTCAAATTGTGACCATGTTAGCAAAAAATTTCCTTAAATGAATTGAGTTTAGTACCAATTATATCCAGGTCAATCTCATGAGATATAAATAATTGCAATATTAATTATTGGAAGATTTAGGTTCCATTTTTTAAAAAATTAAATCATAAATATGTGTGTCATAAGATCATAAACCATAGTATCATAAACCACAAAATGAAATGGATACCATAAACATGTCAGCATATAATAACCAATGGAAAAAGTAAATTTTTTTTATTTATTTACTAAAAATCCCTGAAAAGTGTCATGGTTCATAATATTATATCACAGGATAGAGAAAAAATTATCATTAACATATAAACTAAGAAAACAAATATAAAAACATCATGCCATCACAACATAAACCATTTGAAAAATGAATATGAACAGAATTCTTACAACATATACACAGTAAGACATTAGTTAAAACAAAATATGTAATAACATAAGTAAAATAATATTTATATATCTTCTAAAAACATTTCTTGATGGAAATATACTTTATTGTTTAATAAATCACATTTTCAAATATAATATATATTTAGAATATTTTTTGTTGAAAAAAAATCAAAATTTTATTGGTTATTTTAATAACCATTATAAACACTTTTTAAAACATAATATATTTTTTAAAAAAAATTCCCTAAAAATTCCATTAAACAATAATTTTATCAAATATGAAAATATTTGTTTTTGAAAATATGTTTTTTGAATTAAACTGAATTTTGATCATATGGAAAAATAATTTTGTGTTTTCATAAAAATATTTTCATTATTATATTGATATAGAAAGAGTAGAAAAAGTTTAAAAATACATAATAATACCATGAATAACTATATTAGAATAAAATTAATGAGATTTTCTGACATATTTCTATTATGATATCATCAATGAACAAATAACCATAAACAGTTGTGATAAATAATTATATTGTAGAAATAATATATTATATATCTGGTAACTATAGAGAAAAAAATGTTCATTATACAATTAAATATTTTTTAAAATATCATGGATGTAATAGAGAATCAGTATTATACATGTTCATTGAAATTCAATACACATTGTCATAGAATGTTGGTGTGTAACATAACATGTCTCTCAAATAATGAGAATTGATTCAAAGTTACATTTCTGATCTTTTAACATTTAAACCACAATACCTGAGAAATATAGATAATAATCTGGATGTATAAATACCCATAAATATTTTCGAAAAATAAAATTATAAATTTATGGGTATTATAAACACCACACAAAGGAAAAAAGTGGTGAATATTACCTAAGTCATTTTGAAATAAAGGTTACTATATAAATCCCCTTACATTAATTATTTATTATCATTAAAATCACAGAATCCTTATGTATTTTAAATATATTAATATTATACATATATAAATGAACCGTATTCATATCTATCATACCATATTTTATTTCTTTATGACCTTTTAATATCTTTTTTTAACAATTCCATGTTAATGTAACATTTTGTGTAATAACCACATTATTTTTGGCATATGTTTTTTTATATTTTTTTCCACTTATGTATATTGTGTCTTCATCCTAATATAATTAAAAAAATATGTTTATATCATATATATTACTTTTATTATTTTTAATAATCAATAAATGATATAAATAGTAAATTAATAACAATATTGATGGAGATGTTATGCCTTGCATAAGAATGAATGTTGTTTTAATTTTGTAATAATATTTAAATAAATAAGAAAATAAGATTATATATATATATAATAATTCATGTTTAATTATTAGTTAATATATATAAATTATCATTATTGAAACCAAATAAAACAAATTCCACATTATTTTTGAATGAATCACAATTTTTTGAGGTAGTGGTAGTCCACTCATCCACAAACGATGTAATCGTGTTCCCAAAAAATGGAAATAAATATGAGATGTGTTATATTATAACCCAATAAAGTTATAAAATAAATTAATAAAATATATATCGTAATAAAGCAATATTTATACCATTATTAATATCCTTGAGGGGTGGTATTTTAAGAAAGAATGTTATCAGTTCATGAGGTGGTAGTCTGCTGTACACACGAAAAATGATTGTGAAAACCATTTGATAGATCTTTGGGATGTTTTTGGTTACAAATTTAACAAAAAACATCTATTTATAATAAATATTCTAAAATTATTATATATATTTATATATGATTTAATTTTTGGGGATACCAAGGAAATAATAAAATCACGTCGAATGACGTTACCTCTTCTTCGGGTAACACCTTCTCGATTTAACCAAAGGAAAAACATTGCATACATTATCTGAAAAAATAATAATTATTGGTTGATATAAGGGGTCTTGGGAGGTTATTTTGAACGTGGTTCTCTAATCCATGGGGTTTGATAGGTGTGGAGAATTTAGGGGTTGACTTCCATATTATATTTCTGGAGTAAATGTATTATTGTAAATAAAAAAAGGTATACATATTTGATAGGTCCCCATTACATCATGACAATCCAATAATGTTCAATATTTATTAAAATGGGGGAAATTGTATAAATATTTACATCCAATTGTATTTTTACACTTGTAGGGTCCTTTTTACGCTATATGTTTTAGGTTTAACCACTTTGTAAATTTTTTTCCTTAGTGACTAAAATTTAATTTACTTTTATTCAAAAATTAATATCATAAAAAATTATCTTGACCTTAACTTAATTATATAATTTTTATATTACTAATATAAAATTTTTTTTCACAAATTTTTATCACATTGTTGGAAAAAATTTATTTAAAATGAATATCACAGATAAGATGAGATGTAGAGTTTTTTAACATAAAGATGTTCATAATATTGAAATGATGGAATATCCAATTTCATTGTGAAATTTTTTTCAATTATTTAATATTTATTAATATATATGTAATTAACATAATTGTATATTAAATCCAAATTTATATTCTATTTACCTATACAAATAAATTAAAAAAGAATGATGTTTTCAAATAAAATTTATAATTTTTTTCTATTCAACCAAAATTGAAACATTTCACAAAAATACAAAACATTCCTCTAAATATAAATTTTCAGTTTTTAATTTAAAATGTTTTTTTATTTTATCATGTTAAATTCCTTTTAGTTTATAAAAATAATTTCATTACAGTTCATATATTTCCATAATGAAGTGTTTTTTTAGGACATAGTATTGCATCAAAACATATCGACAATACAGGAAATTATATAGTTCATTAAAAATATGTTTTATTAATATGATAATGTTAATTATAATATCAAAAAAAATATTTTTCTACTGTTTATATTACCATGTTTAACATCTATGTTATAACTATATTGTTTGAATTTTTTTAATAATAAAATTTTGTATCATAGAAACTATGAGTTGTGTGTAACAAAAGGTATGTTGTTGTTTCATGTATCACAAACATAACATGGTGTAGTGTATAATAAAATAATTTATTTATTTAGTGTATAATTAAATCCATCAAATATATTTAAATTATTGGAAATAAGGTTCCTAAAAACTCATATTCTAACATTATACTAACCTTAAAATGAATTCCATAATCGTAATTCATCAATATGATACAAAAAATAAGGATAATACAACCTCATAAAATCCTCTTGATACTATATATTTAACTATAATGGGTGGTTTTCCCAGAAAACATTGACCTTATGAGTGGTTTTGTTTCATAAAACAATCCTTGTATTCGAAATAATTTGAACTGGTATTTCCTTATAAGAAAGCTCATTTTCAAATGGTATGAACTCAAATATTTGTACATGTGAAGGGTTATGTATATAATTAATTAGGATGGATACAAGGAAAACCACTATGAGTAGATAATGGTATTGTCAAATTTCATTAAATAGGATATCATTCCAATATGATCATCAATTATAACATGACCATTATTCCTACAGTTTAGTTTCCATTTCAATAAAAATATCATATCCTTATTCTAAGGGTATATTTATAATGAAACCATATAAATGGTTTGAAATTACTTATCATGTTTCGGATTATCATCATAACTTTTAAACCAACATTGAGTTCCCATGATATTCTATTCGATGGACCGAAAAATTTTCTGCCATGACATCAGTGACCTATGGTCTCAATATCATTCTTTCTCAATATTAATTATTTAATTTGGAGCTCATCATTTATAATAATATCTGGATTAATAAGGAGTCATATTTATTATTTAATGAAATATATTTTTATAAAAACATAACTAGATGAATCAATCAATAACAACCACAATTGAAATCTAAATATCAAGATCTCAACCTACCCTCTAAGTTTTGAATTTTTATTCCTGAATCTCAATCTATTTGAAGATAATATGGCATGCTGAAAATAAATTTTATAACATGGAACTAGTGAACAATTTTATAGAACATTGAGGTAAACCACATATAACAATGAGAAGAAATTAAATCTAGTACTCCATGAAATCATAACACTTCTTGATGTATATCATAACAAGGTAATCAATTTAATAAATTTTATCTAATAGAGATGAAGTTCGATAAATATGTTATGAGATCAACTAAAACCCATATTGAATTATTAAATATAGACATTACGTGGAACAATGAGGCATCTCCACCCCCACATACAACAAATTCCATCATGTTTTAGCAATCCTTGGCTCAAATCACATTTGGTCCACCCATCCCCCCATATCACAAGGCTCATTTCTAGATAAAATCACAAGTTAAAAAAACAAAAGAACTAAGATCTCATCCCAAAATTAAGGAATCCATTCTTTACACACAATGATCTCTGATGGATTTAAAGAAAAATTCATTCATCCATCACACTAATTCTGGAAACTCATTCCCTAAAAGGGAATTTTCTTTTCTCACAAAACTGGTTTTAATTTAATCTTGAATTAGATTATTCATTATTCATAGGTTCCCACTATGGGAAACCCATGAGGAAATATATCACAAGATGTAACAATTTAATTATTCAATCAATTTATCATTCCTTCAATTCCATTATCATCCAGAATCAACTAGCTCCAGGTTCACTATCAAATTTAATTAAACAATAATACCTGAATCATTTTTATTATCATAAAATTCAACAAAAAAACTAGATTCATTTACAAAACCTCATCAAGTATTTATCTAATTAATTATCAATAAATTTTGTATTTATGGTCATTACAAATTTCACATGCTAATCCATGAATAAAAATCCAAACATAGATGTCACAAAATCAATAAAAACAATAGGCAAATCATTATGATGGTCTAAAGCAGCAACATCTACATGTGATCAATAATAATTACATTATATCGCTCAATAAATTATTAGGTTAATTTCATTCTGCTTAATGGGGATTAATCAGGATATCTCTAAGATTTCACATAAATAAATAGAAAATCATGAACCCCATACCTTAAATTGGTGTCAACATTATTCAAATGAGAACATACCAATGTTGTCGAACTTGATAGACCCTCCTACAATAACTACAACAACTCCAGGATTCCATTCCACAACCACACCATCAAACAACCAAATAATCTACATTAGAAACATGGAGATCATGTTTCATCATATAGAATATAGTAAGGGAGTAAAATTATCAATGAAATCTCAAGAATGCAGGTATAAAAAACTTCAGATAACAATAGATTGATTACGATAGCCCAATGATCAATTCTTAATGATGGAATCTCTGAAACGCCTGGATGGGAGCTTATGGATGATATAAAATTAGTTGAACCACTATAGTTGTAGGGTTTTTGAAATACACGAGTAGATAAAACATTATAAAACATATAACATCAGGGATTTACATGATGTGTAATGACATTTAATGTCATGTAATCCTCAGGGTTTGTTTTAAAAAAAATGTGTTTCCTATCTATTTTATTTATTTTCTAATGCTTCTTTATTACACAACATGAATCGAAAATTTATGTAATGTAACATTGCACAGAATGAAATCATCCAAATTCCATCTTGTAGAAACCAATGACTTCCAAAAATTATATGATAATCCATTTGGAACCTCATTCATTTAAAATAGTCAAGTGGTCGATCTACATAGATATGTTCCCTTATATTGGATACCTTTGAAAACATTCACATCCTATAGAATCTTAAACAAACATAGAGAGGGATCAAAATGTGGTCATCAGAATGGACACCCTGCGGGATACTACTAAATGTTCTGAACTCTACACAAGCTCAATCACCACATCCAAACACTAGGGTCTTTGAATATTGAGTAGATGATGTACTCATTGATTCTACACCACCAATAGTAGGTTTGTGGACTCATCCAGAAATAGGATGTTAATCATATAAAGCACATAGAATCCCCCATGAATCATAATCTCACATGGAATGTAGTTAGGGCCACCATGATACTAGATACATTTCCATCACATAAATTATAAATGGTTTACCATCATGGAGCAGTAGTGTTATTAATTAATAAAAATGAAACAAAAATTTGGTGTATTGAGTATGTTTAGGTGAGTCAAATCCAAAGGTACTCTCCTTAAAAAAATATTATTGCCATAACGCATGGACAAAGGGGATAGAATTCCACCAAAATACATTATACTGGAGGTCATATGTATCTACAGGAAATTCATCAATGGTTGCATCATCATGAAAATCAATCTCTCTACAATAGATAATGTGAGGGTCATAATGAAGATAACAACTAAGTTGTGACACGTGGAAACACCTTGTATCTAGATCATGTATGGGGGATGTTCTATGTAAGATTAAATGGATCCAAAATGATAAAATACCATGATATTTTTATCAAACTAGGGATAAATCTTACCCCCACTACAAAACCATCGCTTCCCAAGACGGTGTTCCACAATCAAAAACACATGATCCCAAAAATAATGTTGCAGACCGCCCAACAACCTATAGGTCAAATAGAAATCATGATTGGAAAAGATCATCCTCGACAATATGTGGAGTCTCACCACCTCCCCCACAAACAATCACGATAAAACCTCATTGTATCATGACTCCTTGACCGATATAAGGTGGTATGATTTCATCAAATAATGCACTACCACCCCTATAGCATCATAACCGGACTGAGCTTGAGGAAAACTGGTAATAATGACCATGAAAGTGTCCCCCCATTTCAACTTAGTAATATCTAGCAATAGGCTAGACCCACAGGAACACAGCTCCCGACCATCACCTTATGACATACCAAGAATCGAGACAGAAACCCTAAAACTACACAATTTATCCCATGTCATCAAAACTGTCCTATCAATTATTTTTGCATAATTATCATGATAGGATGTACCACCAAATTATATTTATTGATATATCAGAGAACCATCTCATGCATCATCCAATTAATGAAAATACATTTTTAAATAACCACTCGGTGTTGTTAGTCCTTAGGACATCCATTAGCGGCCTCACCAAAAACAACTTTGTATCTCTAGACCATAACCTCAACAGTCTCCAACAGGACTCCTCTACCTTCCACAACAAATATTTATTCACCTTTATTTGAAAAATCCAACATCTTCCCCAAACTACACCCATATCTATATGTTATATAGAATGTTCTTCCATCACTCTTGAGGAATCCCCAGATTCACACACTACATCACTACCTAAATTCCTTCTCAACACATCAGCCAAAAAATTAACCGTTATTAGTATATAAAAAATATATAACTCATAATCATGTATTAACTCTATCAACCCACACTAGATCATGATCATAACACATTTTTAGAAAACATATATCAGTCACTTATGATCAGTGATGGCCACAAAATGTTCGCCAATGAGATAATTTCTCCAAAAAATCAATGAAAACACTAGAAAATCTAACTCTAGATCATGGGTGGAATTGATAATCTAATTAGGAAATAAGTATTAAAAACCATAAGAAACAACATATCTCTATTTCATTAGAACAATTCCAAACACATGATTTGAATAATCATAGAAAACATCAAACTGAACTATTTATTATGGAAGATAAAGAACTAGAACACTGACCAGCATATCCTTAACATACTCAAATCTATATGACAGTAATAAATCCACAATAATTATCATTCCATTCTGATCATCATTGGTATATAAGTTTCATCATAATAGAAATCATCCATGAATATCATGTATTATCCTACAAGACAAAGACAACATCACACCTCTTCCACTATCATGGATGCTTCCTAAGAGAGAAAATAATTTATCTTCAATGAATCCATATATAATACCTAAAGAGATAAAATATGTCCCTAGACAATAACTTCCTGATATCAGTACACACAAATCAAAAACAACCAAAAGAACTACTCATGTTGATGATCTCCCAAAATGAAATCCATATGATCTTCTTGATCGTCCTTATATGTAGAGTAGACAACAATTTGTTCAATGAAATCCAACACAAAAATATATAGAAACATAGGGAACACAACATTCATTATTCCCATTAACACAAATGGATCATTTTTTACACCAAATGATATCCCAAAAAACTCATAATATCCATGATGATAAAGGAAAGTAATCTTCAAGATGTATTCATCATTCAAAAACATATGATGATATCCAGAACACAAATATATCATCAAGAAAAAACATTCACCCTTTATTTTACAGAATAAATCATCATTACATGGAAGAGGATAGTGGTTGTTTACTGTCACTTGTCCCAAGTGATGATAATTGATAGAGAAATGCAAACATCAATCAGTATTCTTTTCCATGTAAATTGGTTCACCCCATGATGGAAAACACAGCCGAAGAAATCCACACTAAAATAGACCGTCAAGTTGTATATGCATATCTCACCACAAAGTAGGCTCCATTATATATAGAAACATTATATAAGAGTTATTCCTGGTTGTAGCTTGATCGAGAATTCCATCTCTCGTTGAGGGTGAAAAGGTTCAACCACATCTGGAATGATAGAATGGTAATCTTTTATGACATTGGGAAATGTTGACTTCTAAACCCCAAATACAATATATTATGCTAATAAATCAAGAATGGAAATTGTAGAACATGCCTCCGACGCATTCAAGGGTCTCGATCGCCCAGAAACACTTCTGGTTCTCCATCAGCATCGAATATCACAACATGTCTCTTGAATAAATCAATGATGTCCTACAAGGAATACAAAAAATCCATGATGATGATGTTGTCATATGGTTTTATAAGTAAAAATAGGATATCACAATATGAGTGGTGGTACCCCAAAATAAAATCATGTTCTCTATATATGTCATAAAAAAGACTACTCAACCTCAAACTAGAAAATTAACTGCCAAGGGAACTACATACTACACTACCTCATGTCCCAAATCATGTACAAGGGATGTTGATATGAAGTATAGTGTCTCTCATTGATCAAACATTGCATTATACCAATACAAAACAAGATATGGGTACCTAAAATGATGTATGTCTCCTTAGTCATTGGAAATGAAAAATCATGATACTTATCCTGACCTAAAAAATGACATCTCTAACAATAAGGATGAAAACCTTCATAGATAACCTCCACTCTATTTGGATGGTGAGAATCTATGGTCTATCTTATATCTTCCCCATTAACTCTACGATGATCCCATAATCGGGAAACCTACTACTACTACCTCAGCTAGAACTGCCTCTGCAAAAGAGACTAATATGGAAGAACTGGCACATGTTGACCGCATAGAGTGGTAGGGAAATATCGTCTCTAATAACATAGGCCTCCATAAGAAAAAAACAAATATGATCCCTTGTAATAGGCATGAAATCCATTTCCCATTGAGCTACAAGAAATTGATGTCTTCGACCTATAAGAAGCTCATGAAAAGCACTTATATCTTTATCACAAATAGGGTGACCTGGTTCTAGATATGTTGATTAAAATACAGAACACAATTTCTTGAAATATCATCTTCATCTTGAAATATCTTTGAAGATTACCAATAAAGTTTAATAAAATAGATGTCAAAATATCACACACTAGATCCCCTCTTTTGATGTGTAAGAAGGTCCTAGCGATTGGTAACCTCAATGGTTGATGAATGAAACTCACCTATTAACATGTCTCAGAACTCCCTCTATAAGAATACTGACTCCTCTCAATATCCACGGAACAAGAACCACAACTACCTCACTTCCCCTTGTGACATCATCACATGAAATGATACCAAGTGATAATTCTGAGCACGTATCGAAGTGAAGACTATAGAACCACAACCAACCACTCTTACAAGAATGAATATAATGGCTCCAAAATGTGTTCATTGGAAACGTAAATGAATGGCATTAAAATGTATCCAAATGGGCTTCCTCATGATGCACTCTCACAAAGCCATCCAAAACCTTTTTTGGGGAAATTCTGAGGCCTTCCCTATGCCCACCATAGAGAAAAGTGATGGATGACACTATGACAACAACAATCATGATGAAATTATTCACATTGTGGATGTATGCATGGTATCCTTCACGAGACATTCGAAATTGATGGAAGCCTCTACAACCATAGTGGAGATGTAATGAAGGATGCCTCTATGTCATGGAAGGGAGCATAGTTGACATAGTGACTATGAGAATCTTGATGAAAACTACCTCTGATTGTGGTGACTAGGTTACTTTGTTATATACAATCAAAATATCAGGCCCCCTAGACCCTATAAATACTCAACTCTCCCAATTCCAAATCGGAGGAACCTATCAATTCGTCTTAAAAAATTTCAAATGATGTAGCATTCTTTTCTCTTTGAACCAACCAGGAAAATGAATCATATGAGGAAAATAATAATTTCCAAAATGTATTGTTCTTTTCTAAGATATACACTTTTATTAATAAGGTTTCCCTTCAAAATTTGTATTGGACATTAAAAATTAAGGAGACCCCTTTGGTTACTCGATAATTTTCAATGATTCCATGGTTTGTGAAGAACCATCTAGAAACATGTGTACTCCTTTCATAGGCTAAGAAACTATGATTCACAAAGTTATCCTCTATTTGATGTAAAATCCCTTACGATCCCCTATGCATTGTGATCTTGTGAGCTCATCCAAGCCCTTTTATATAAGATCCAATGTACTCTACAAGATTGTGAGCTCAATGAAGTCCTATTCCCCATGATCCCATAGTCCCAATAACATTTTGAGCAATGTGATGCCATGTTCTCTATGATCCCCTATGCTCTAAAAATTCATGTGCTCTGTAAAGCCATGTGCTATGTGGACCCCTAGGATCTGCGACCCACATGCTCTGTAAACCCACAAGCTATTCAAATCCCTTCTCTACGAGGCCTCTTCCTTTTTGAACACCTCTCATGTGCAGCCTTCCAGGATTGTATGAAGTTATTTCACAATCCCTTGGGTGGTGCTTCTTTTTTCATTTCATTACCATGTTATACTATTCATAGGCTCACTAACTGATATTATTTATTCTCATAGCCATAGTAATGTGCACTCCCCAATGGATCACTCCACTACCTTGTGTCAATGTAATTACAAATGCCTTCCATCCCTCAAGATTGGATTGGTACATGTTATTGTAAGTCATTGGGGAGGGGAGTGAATCCTCACCTTCTTAGGATTAGGATGGTAATCTACCAAAGCTCCCACATCCACAACACATGAAATTACATTATGATCACTGCATAAGTGACAATCCTAGAGAGGACCATGAAGGGGATTGGAACCAGTTCCTTCGCACTAACCTCTCCCTCTGAGCATTGTCACCATGCACAGCTCAGGTAGTGATTGTGTAAACCCCAACCTAACATGATATCGTGTTCCAAGTTCGGTGGCCACATCATCCTCAATCATCAGGACCCCTACTTCGGGTTTCCTCTCCATGAAAGACCTTGTATCATCTTTAGGATGATAAGTAAGTTTAAGAACCACTCCATTCCTTGCAGACACAACTTTTTCAATGAAATCATCTTGTCTTTATTGCCTATTGTTTTTCACCCCAAACAAGACTCACTTCGGCTTCGAGTGAGAATTGACCCTGATATCCTCTATGGGAATATTTTTTGTGTAATCATCATCCCCCACTCATAATAACTACATGAAAATTGATCTTTTCCCATTCCATGAATGTTATGTATGCAGCCTCTCTGTGGTTCAACTGAATCTTCTCCCAGTCCTGACCACTTTAGGTCAGATCATCGACATCCATCATTATGTTAAATTGTATACCCCAATTGTACCACATGATATTAATCTGTTTCTCTGAACAATGTGGTTTTTCATCCATGTATCTTAATATATAGTACATAGGAAGACTCCCCATAGTCCAACCCAAAACACTAGATATTTTTGGAGTCCCTTTTGACGGGAACCACATTATGGTCCACACATTAGTGGAATCAGATCTGTTCTTGAGTAGCTAACCAAGTGTGTTACAAATTTTCATTCCATAATCCTCCAAACAATATTGTACCTCTTGTGATGGTCTACTAACAATGTTTAATCCCCAAAAAGTCAAAAGGTTTTTTTCATTTGTGTACACCCTAATTCAATGCCCCATATTGAACTATGTGGACATTGATTCCTTACCACGAGGATACATTGGAAACCTCCCTGAAGTCCATGAACCCCTACCATGTCCCATCCTAGTCTCTCCCATTAGCCTTTGTGTTTAGGAAGATACTGATTTAACCTATTGGTTCTAGTCCCTTAGGGTCCCCATTAATGTGTCAATTCTCACGATCCATATTCACTTTTACTCATTTCCCCATTCCAAAACTAAGTGGACTTTGATTACCTACCATGGGTATACATAGGAATCCTCATTGAGGTTTAATACCAACACCATCACCGTCCCACCGGTCCTTGGTTCCACCCAAAATCATTTCATCCTTCAACAGTCCATCCATATCCATCCTGATTTACATGGGTCACCACATACCAGTTAATTTATTTTATACATTCAGGTGGATAATAATGTGTATTCCCTATTGATATCATTTCACTATTATATCACATGGGCCACTAACAAAATTTAAGACCCATCATGTCTTTGGGATGTTTTCCATGGTGTACACCCCATTCCAATGATCAATCCTCTCAAAATATGTTGTTTTCGATCTGTTTCTTGTATATATGGTACCTTGTAGGCCTCCACAAGGATCAATCCAAGCCAATAGTAAACCTGGGGGTCCCCTTTGTTCGGACCCAATCAAACTCCGATCCTCTCATTGAGGTTTCTAGAGTATCCTTCATGGTGTGATATAGTCCCTCTATCGGACACACCCCCTAAAATCCATCCAAATTGGGCATCGTGACCCACACATATAGTAATACTTCCTGGTGATACCTCCAAGGGATTTATCCATATGATCCCCCCCTCATCAATGACCTGGTCGTTCTGATCAATATCTAATAGAAATTAATCTTCTGAAATAACCCATGTATAACATGGGAAGTAAAGGAAAACCTTGAGGATATGCTTATGACATACAATTTTCCACACTCGACATGGAATTACTCGAGCTTACTCACCTTTCATAAGCCCTATTATGAGGGAAAAATCCATCTGTACCATTGTACCTGGACCTAGACATGCTGATGATTCCCAACACGACTACTCCCCTAACTGAAGATTGTTTCCCTAACTTGACCCCTTGGAATGTCCTAAAAGAAACAATGTAATTAACCAGATTATAGAAATATATGGAACAATGAATTATTTCAAAAACAATGTCTTAATAATTATGGGAAACCAAGACTAGGTCATAATGACTGAGGAATAATCAATGGATGGTGAGACCAAAGTCACATAATCATATTTTGATCAAATAGAAAACATCGCTGAATAGGTGACAGATATAGGCCACCTTTGGAAAGTGGGAATGTGGGGAACCAAATAGTTGTGCGTCCTCCTCGATATATGGATTTCATTACCCTAGAGAAGGCATTGAAAACCAAAATGGGAAAACTGATGTGAATTCTTTCTCCTCAAAATAGAGAATATTATATTTCCACACATCATCAATAAGCATGTAACAATTCCATCTATCTGGTTCTAGGTTTTGACATGCCATTAGTGGGACTGGTGTGAAAATTATCATGATTTGGGGTAGTTAACCAATTGGAAGCCTTGTCAACAATATGTTTAGTATGGATCCTTCTATACAATCATTTATGGATGAATGGGGTTGGGGAATTGTGCATTTTTTTCCTATTTTTTGTACTAATGGTTGATTTTATTGCTTTTTTTGGACCTAAGAAACAAGTATAAGAAATTGATCACCTACTTGCCATAGACGTAGGATCTAGGAAATTTTCAACATGGTAATCCAACTTGGCTCCATCACTACTACATCAAAATCCATAACCTTAGCTGCTGGGTGACAACACCCCATCTGAGGCTATGAATTTATTCAATGAAGGGTGATAAATAGTTTTGTTAGTTGATATGAATAAGAGGGGGTTATCCCAGCAACAGACATGGTCCGTCATGACCTGGAGTCCTTCATTACCCATTAGAACCACCAACCCCAAGGGTCATGCATGTAGTTGTTATTCCCCCCACAACCTTCAACATCATTAGGTGAATTTCCATGAAGCGCTATATCAATTAGATCCCCTATGAAGATGATATAAGGGATATATGAGTTTTATCGACTAGTAATTCAGCCAAGGAGCCATCGAGGTAGGATCCCACACGGAAGAGTTAGTGTCCCCTATTGGTCTAATAAACTGAAGAGCGGGTGGTCCATACCCATGCAAAGCCTTCCCCAGTGCAGCTGACCTGGCATCAACATTGGTTGAATGATCAAGAAGACACCCTCCACTAGGCATTATCTTCAGTGACTGTTGTCGCCGGATCCACCCTTAATATGTTCTATTGTTCCCATGATTTTTTCCTAGAGCATGTGAACATCCATATCCCATATCATGTATGCTTCCATGCCCGACCCGGAGTCTGGCACCAGCCACCTCACAAGCTGGTTGAGTTGACCTCCCTAGTCACCAGTTCAAGAAGCAACCATTGTGGGATGATCTATCATGATGACACCAAGTACGATGGTCCTCCTCATACAATCATTAGAGAGTGTGGGGCCCTCCCTACAATCACATCCAACACATAGGTCCTACACATATCCCCATCATCCTCCTGGGAAAAGGTCATCCCCATCTTCTTAATTATCAACATGAAGTTCCTCCTTGTGCCCTTGGTCTCATGTATGAAAATTCCCCTTACCTACCATATTTTCAATGTGAGTATCCTCCTTTCCCTTTCCCCTAAAAACATGGGGGTCCTCCTTTTTCTAACTGACTTCATCAAAATCCCTCCCTACATCATTTACGACCATCATAAAGGTCCCTAATATATCTAGAATGGTCAGAACTAAGTCTCTCCTCATACCATATATTCCAGAGCCATTCGATGAAAAATTACTCCACACGCTATATAGGACCACCCTCCAGGCCCTCCACATGTTCTTTATTTTCCAGGGGAGTCCCTCCCCATTATAACACTCTCAATCATAGATATCATCCATGGGTTTCATTTTAAATTTGCCCAGGTGCTCCTTGAAACCTAGTTTGTCTTAGTAGAGGTCCTCCCGGATCCAGCACCATCCCAAGTGTAGGATTTCTGTGTGATAAATATATACCCTTCCTTGAAGAACCATCCTAGGGAAGGAGCGATCTTCACCACAACTTGAGGAAGAACCCTACGAATCCTCAAACTGAAATTAAACTCGTTTTCTTTTGAGATTATGAATAAAAGTTTTATTTGATGATGGAACCTTCACCATGATCCTCAATGTTAGGTGATGGGGTAGGCACAAGGTGTATCATCTATATCCTTTTGGAAATTGGGGTCCACCAGATCTCTGAATCCCTCTAAAAGTTCATACATGATGTGGATGATATAGCCCATTCCCGAGGACTGGCCATATAATCTTTCTTATTGTCAACATGATCACTCACTACTATACGTAGATATTATAGATAGTTGTTCTAGGAACCGATTTTGGATGATAAAACATTTGAAAAAACATCCAATGTCCACAACCCCTACACGGGAAGCATTGGTCATTATTCTATATCATAGGGATGTGGTGGTGCAATCAATGAATCCATCGAAAGACATCTCAAGAGGAATGTTATTGTCAGATCATGTGACATACTCTCTGACATCCACTCTACAACCTCAGTGGTCAGATTCATTGTTGTTACTAGTCCCAAAATAGAATCTAGATAATGATCAGGGAAATCAAGGATTGGATCCTAAGACTGAGCCAAGAAATTTATAGGGCATTGTCACAACAGATCATTTCTGATAGATATTCGTGCCAATTTAAACTATAAACATCAAAATTTCAAATTCACTTACACAAGACGAGGATATTTTACTCCACCTAAACATAGTGCTGAAGAATTTACAACTCCATTTATATCAGTTAGATTACCCTATGTGTTGGGAACATTACGAATATGTTGTCTAGCAATACAGCCTGGTCGAGTTTGTTTCACATCTAATGGCTCAGAATACTCCATCATCCTGGTTCACCCTGTGATATTGAGGATATTAATACATTTGTCATCATAGGTAACATGGTTGTTTCAATGATATAATAGGATGGGTTCACGGGTAAAATGCTGGGAGAAGCGGAATATCTTGTGGTATCACTACAACACCTGGAATACCCTATAGGTGACTAAACTCACCAGGAAAGAACATTTCTTGGTATTCGAGCACCATCCGAGTATGTTCCTCTTAGTCAAGACTCCAATAAATGGAAAAGAGAATATTTGGACCTAAAACCCATCATACATATCTGTATTAGTGAAAAATATGGAAGATGTCCCATAAAATGAAGTGTTGAGTCAACAACTCGCTGAACAGAAAAGATGGTTAACGAGCTCCACACCAAGTGCACCACAGAATGGATGATAGATTAATTTAATATGTGATTGGGGAAATAGGGGTAGGGGTTGGTACAACCTCCACTTAGTGAGGTCATTTTGTGTGATCTCGATCAACTGATCCGTTTAGATAGGGTATAAGAAAGTGTTGATAGAAATTAATCGTGACATGAACATCCCAATCCACCTCAGTTACATGAAAAAAATCCTCATGACCCACCTTATGATAAGTTGTATTCTTTAAATGGACAAACATTCTCTCTAGAGATTATTCCCCCAACTCATTCATTAATTCTTCTAGTATCCACATGATCCCCCAGTCCTTCTTACAACTTTTTATAACATTCCCACATGTTTGTGGTTGGGGACCCACATCATGATCAGAATCCTAATCCATATTATCTTTGGGAAGCACTAATTTTGCACTATGAGGCCCCAGAAATAGGATAGATAAGAATCACACCCGATGGAAAGCCATATCCAGCATGGTTGGATGATATGCAAGCATCTCAGGGTTTTGAAAATCCTACCTTCTCTGCTTTTTAAAGAAGGGTGATCTACTCCCGCATCTGGCCCACATTATTTCAAGGTGTTGACCCATGTTGGGAACACCACTATAGTAAGAGGCTACCAGACTCTTGTGTTTTGTATAGACACTGGAAGGTCTTGTATTTTCTAGTTCAACTAGTTACCCATTTCGGCAATAGCTAGTTGGAGAGATATTCATAGGCAGTTTATCTACATGTTCGGTTCTATAACCCGAAATGAAAGTATTGATGACCTCTTCAAGTTAAATAAGAGGCCTAATGAGTTATTAACATACATTATCACCATGTTTAAGGGCCTCACCAATTATATTGATATACCAATAACCTAGTAAAGGCTACTAATGATATGCATGGTGAATATGAATATTGAGATAGTTCATTCACTAATCACGCGGAAAATCCAAGGTGAGTTAGGGGATTTATCTGAGAAATGACATCATTTATGGGAATCATTTCCATAAGCCAAAAAGGAATGTCAATTTCCTCCTCTATCTCCCGCATAAAGATACTCCAAGGCAGAGACCACCGTAGTAGCACAAATAGAGGCCCACATTCAGCTGGAGTTGTTACCGGCATAGGCACCGTTATAGCTTTTCCAAGGGCAACCACCTCATGTGCATACTACATCTCAGCAGCACCTACATATGAATCGTAAAGCACCCATTCATAACGAGAAACATCTATCTATGTGAGATAATCATTCTACACATCATCAATAGGCAATTCTAGACATTTATTGGGGCTATTCTCCTAGTGCCCCTTATATAGATCGAATGAACCAGACCTACACATTTATGGAGGCTCTTTTTCATGGTTATTTCCAATGAACTATAGACTAGTTAATCAAACAGTTTCTATAATGCAAGAGGCTAAAAAAATAGGATCTCACTCATTCCCCAATTACTTCCCCTACAATAGATTCCATGTCCACAAGCTAATGTAGTGAAATGTGTATAAATTCCGGCTAAAAGGCCTGGTAGATTACCACATATTGAGGTTCTGTTCAGACCCGAAATAGGTGACACGTGTGTTTACAAATCCGTACAACAACATTGTTGGTGAATGGAATAAGGTTTATAACCACTGGTGTAAAAATCACTATGATCTCATGGATCACCATGTAGTCACCCTCACACATTGGTATTATTCTTGCTATTTTTAATTTTCATGAGACTTCTGATGTAATTTTACTACCTTATAATTCTATAGCTACACCAACATCTCATCCATCATCATCTAAGGGGAGAACACACAGATGAATCAATGGAAGAAATATCCCCTTTATTGTGCCAAATCCTTCCTGTACTTTACCTAATTTCATTCCCCAAGATATGTGGGTTTCACTTAGATTCTACCCAAAAATGATGTATTCTACATGTGATGACTAGGGGTATAATATGGTTAATACATTCCAGATGTTAAACCCGTACATGGTTCTAGATGAAATAGGGAACCAGGAAAACCCTCCAAACATCCCCAGTCAATGCCAGCATTGACGATGTCGTGGGTATGTAAATCACTAAAATTAATTGTTCAGTGATTCTAGATATGTCTTTCCTGCCACTTAGACCGAAAATAATACCAAAAAATGATTTCAACATGAAAATCCTTATTATATTGATTTTTTTTCAGATTCCCCTCATATATCCTTTGTACTCTTTGATCAGGAAGAGCCACCACGACCATGATATGATCATCCATATTCCATTGTGGATGGACCTCAGTCATTTTCCCCCTTATCTGGTATCCACTCTATTTTGATAATCTAGTGAGCAATGGTACCATGCGAGCAGTTGCTAGAATCCTCCAGTTCAACCGGTAGTGCTCGTCATACCACATGCCATACAATGACCACCAATCAACATAAGTGTATCCCTAGGATAAAAATATGATTCCCTCAAGAAACCTTATATAATTTTTTTGAGGATCTATATCCACATGGATCTCCTCTTTTCAGCTAATATGCGTGATGAAGTTGTGGAGGAATTAAGATTCCCCCATCAGTTTGAGAATGAATTAGTTTTAGTAGATGCCTTCCAGGACGAGACAGTTGAGATAGTGTAATTTCATGACATCATCTATTTATATGAAAAAGTAAAAAGTTCTCTTATACAATGGAACATATGCATATTATACATCACTGGGTATTTTAATTTCACAGAGGTATGTGGTTTTCTAGTCGAAATGGGGTCTTTGATCAACCTTATCCCATCCCAGACACTCTGCAAGATCGAGATTTCTGAAACAGATATGAGTCCCTTTGACATGATGATTATTTGTTATGATAGGATGTATTAGACACCAATTTGAATTTTTTTCTAAAAATATTGTTCAGTATCTTAATTAGAAGCATTGTATTCATGGTTTTCTCATAAGACATCGCTTACGACTAGTTGATGGGTAGACCATGGATCCACCTTCATTTGGTCGTCTGTTTATCATATCACCAATTCCTTAGGTACTCACTTAGTGTTTGTTTAGGTGTAATCAATGGTGACATTTATCTCTTTTCATCTTGTGAATACCAATACATGGATTTTTACATGTATAAGATTACGAACAAATAGATTCAAGCCAATGAGGTTGATCACGATACGGTTTTGACATACCTATAGATAGACCAGGATGTCATCTAATTTTTCTCGATTTTATAATTGGAGGCCACAACACCGGACATGGAGAAATGTTTTTTTCTTGGGGTAGAGTGGTAAGAACCTTCAAAAGTCTATGAAATGTCATGGGATCACCTCACATTCATTAAAAAATTAGGCTCGGGTAATCCCAATGCCCTATAAACCTATATGGTATCGGGATTTCTACACCATGGTAACAACAATAAGTAATACGTGTTTGTTTCATTGGGATAAGATACAATGACTCAATTTTATGATCCATATTTTCATTGATATTATCGATTTTAGCCTCTTAGGTCGAAGGACATATGGGATCAGGTCGATAGCTTTCATCGCCATGGATCCAGAAATGCATGAGTCCCCCGATGGGGCTTCCACAATCGCTTTTTATAGTAATAAAGTCCCATTAGGATCTATCAAATTGAAGGATTTTTCTCATTCTGATGACTTCATCATCATATATAAATATGTGTATTTGGATGTTGGGCCTCCCTTATTCGATGATAGAGTCTCCACTATAATCAATGAATTGGTACATATGAACATCTGTACTGAGACAGATCTAAAACCAACATTTATCAGTGAATTTAAGCATATAGATGAGAAACAATGATACATTGATTTTATAAATTTACAGAATGATGTTTTTTCATGGAATTATAACATGATTTTGGGGCTAGATACTCAGGTCCCAATACACCGTCTTGATCTCCCATCATGTCATTGTGGGTTCAACTGTCCTCCCAAAAACAATACACCACTTCTCTTCGTTCCTTTGAATAGTATGGTCTTGATAATCTAATCAAAGGAATCTTTTTCAAGCAGATATAGTACCCTAGATGTATAGGGAACATTGTTCCCATCACAAAGAATAACAGACAGATAAGATTCTTTCATTGACTTCTGAGATCTCAAATGTCAATATTCGAAGTATAGTTTTACCATTTACATGAACAAATTATATATTTATACCACCATTGGGTTCTAGGCACTCTCATTCATGGATGGGTATTCAGGATATAATAAAATCTAAATGGAACATGAGGACAAAGAGTCAACCACCTTCAGTGAACCTCAAGGAACTATTTGCAACAAGATAATTTCATTCAGGCTAAATAATGTAGGGTAAACCAATAAGCGTTCCTTGCACAACATATTCAAGTGGATCATTAAGGCATTGGTGGGACTATATATGGATGATCTGGTGGTTAAATCTTGCTACTATTATGACCATCGCAATGATCTTGATGATGTATTCGTCTTTATCCATTACCATCATCTAAATATTAACACTATGATCTTTTCCTTCAATTTCACCTCTAGAATGATTCTTGTATTTGTTTTTTTTTTGATAAAGTTCAATTGAAATTGATCCAGAAATGAAAAATGCCATCACGTAGGTGTCTTCTACAAGAAATATTCAGGATATTTGAGGATTTCAAGCCAATTATCCTTCATATTCCAATTCATCAAAACACTTTATGGTAAGTAGAATCCATTTTCCCAGATAATGAAAAAGATTTTTATTATCAATGGGATGACTAGGGTCAGAATGCATTTGAGGAAATAAAACTGTACCTACTATAGAATCAGGATCATATGCCTCCCATTTCCAAAAATATGCTGGTCCTCTATGTGACCGCTCGGTAATTGTCTCATCGAACCCTTCTCACAAGAATAAGAATACAAGAATGTAGAAAAATTTATACAATATCAGTTGTATGATCCCTGATACAGAGACCAAATATTTTTCTATCGAGAATATTTTCCATTATCCGATATTTTTAGTTCAAAAATTGTTACACTAGTTGTAGAAAAATGAGATACAACTAGTGTCTTGAATGGATCTACTAATGTACATATTAAATCACCACAAGTGGACAGGTCATCTAGCTCGATGGGTAGTGATACTTAAATAGTTTAATATCATTTTTTCCCCAGGTCGTATATCAAATTAGAAGTATTGGGTTGGTTTCATGCCACCCATATACTCCACATTGATATGTCTATGGATCATGACTTCCAATATTAGGAAATCCTCTCAGTGGATCTATCCATTCTATGTTGGAAAATTCAATTTGATGATGTTTCCGGAAGACCTATGATATGGTGACTCAATGATCCAAAAAAAACAAGTTCACTTGGGTATCATCATTTTCATGCCTAAAAAATATATCCTACAATATTTTTTCATGTTTTCAATAAGATGCAACAATAATAAGGTGGATAATGAATCCCTTATCACTGGTCTCAAACTGGCCCATGAGATTAATGATTGCAACATGTATTTAAAAGGGGAGTCCAAAAAAGTCATCAAGTAGATAAATAATGACAAAATCATCAGGAGGAAAGATCATGTACCACTATTATATAATACTCGACAGCTGATGGCCCAATTCCCTTCTCTTCCAGAAGTTAATTATGTCCCTCTTTCGGGGACTGGTCGAGTGGATACCATGGCCAGCCTTACTACATCTCTTGCACTGCCTGCCCATATTGATTTCATTATCCATGTGGCACATAGAATAATCATCATACCCATCACTATGGATGATGATTATATCCTATAGGTAATCAACCTTACCACAGATGCCTCCACACTGGGACAATCATGTACCCAATCAAAATCATTCAAAGGGAACTCTGAAGAGATAACCCAATTTTTCTAGTAGATAAACCATGGTAATATCATGAGAGACTGAGTCGAACGTGGGTGATACCATCAGTGCACAGTTTATTTTACCCTACAGAGTGGTCCTAGTTTTGAGAAGATCCTCTATAGATGATTTTTTTGATTCGATTCTTCTCGTTTTCATTAATGGAGATGAGATTTTTTAATTTTTGAATGAAGTTCATGCCGGTTCCTATGTGGCTCATTAAGAAGGGGCAAAACCCTCTAATAAGATCCAAATATTGGGATAATTTTTTACCCACAATGATAGAATACCCAATCATGTTTTCTATTAGGTTCCATGTCTTCCATATCAATGATAATTTTGTGAATATACCACTGGACCCTATACATAATACCATTTACTCTTGGACCTTTTCGATATGTGGAATCAATGTTGTGGGACCATACCCACCAGCAACATCTCAACCATGAAAGTTCATCCTGAATGAAAAATAATTATTTTCCCAACTAGAAATAGTCTGTTACACTAAAAGAAGTTAATTCCTATTCTATCATTGACATAATGATCTCAAATATCATCCACAATTTTGGATTCCATTAGAAAATTATCATTGATAACATCACCTATTTTTGGGATGGTGAGTGAAGGAACTATATTCTATGTACAATATCAATTATAATAATACTTCTTGCCATCATGCGTAAAAAAATGGGAAGATCGAGGCATTCAAAATACACCCTCTCTAACATTTTGTAGAAGGTGGTTGGTAATAGAAAGAAGAGTAATCAAGGAAAACTCTACAATTATATGTTATCATACTAGAAGATGACCAATAATTCAAGCTATGTGACTACATATTCCATGGTGGAAGGAAAATAGGAATTTCTGCATATTAAGATCATGTTTCCCTCACAACACATATCCATCAACAATCAGTAGGCCCCAGAAAAAGAATCCAAAATCCATCTGGATGAACATGAAGCACATGATGATAATATTATTTGTTCCTTGCACAATCTGGATATACAGCAGAACTAGATATCCAGGTATTTAAATAATATAGTTCACCTCTACCATTTCTTTCATGGTAAAGTGATATTGGTCATAAGAATTCCATTTATACCTAGTTGTAAGACACTGAAGATGGATCCCAATTGGGACAAACCATATGTCATTCAAAATATTATTCCCAATGGTGCATACTCTATGGTCACTATAGATGGTGGGCATGGTACGCCTCCAAAAAATTCCAAATTCCTCAAGCAGTACTTATGTAAGGGGATCTCCATCTTGGAGGACGTTAAAATACTCATCATCATACTAAAATACATTAATCTATAATTGGATTATGCTCTATTAACCTAATATATGATCATTTTCATCATACATGATGGTAAACTGTGAATGGTGAATACAACTCATGGTAGAAGATCTAAAACCCTAAACTACGATCTCCACCATCCTAACCACAAGACATTAAATTGAATAGGTACAAACATGCTCTACGAATCCCATCATCTTTGAATCTGCAACCATTCACATCTAAACGTACCCCACTAACATTCTAGTTGCATTCAGTATTTTACAATCTACCATTTTTTTCCAATGGCATGGAGGATCCTAAAAAACAATTGACACTAATCTCATGTTGTGAATAGGGTCAGTGGTTGATTCTCAGTTATTTGTTCCCATTCCAATACACATTTGATGGATACTGGAATGAGAACATGGTCAATAGTTATCCTAAATCATTATTTTCATCCCCACGATCTCCAAACTGACATGTGTGGGGAATGTCCTTTTCCTGACCTTTTTCCCATAGATCAGTTAGTAAACTAGGCACCTACAGACTGAGCTCTGTGACCATAAACTATGAATTCCACGCCTTTGTTGCGTGATGGTAAAATAGAAAATATATTCAGAACTACATATGTCTTGACTTTCATTCCCATGGGGCACAAATGAATGCCCATACATTTCGTCTTCAGGTCCATCCAGTCAAATATCTTCAAACCCTAGGTTTTGTTGTCTTCAAGGGAATCATATACTGTGGTTTGGACTTCTGCCTTCATTCATGTTGATTTTACAGTGGCTACATCATGGTCCCCACATTATAGAACATCCACTTCTCCTCATGTCCTTTCCAAACGATGTTAGATACATTCTTTTTTTAGAAGTACTTGTTAAAAGATTCCCATCCTTATGGGATACATAGGAACTCCCTGACATTTTGTCTCTAGGTCCATCCCCATGTATCACATATTTTTCATACCATTTGAAATATCTTCCTAAGTTATCCCTATGATATGTGGACTGGTGTGGACTTATGTCCCCATTCACGTTAGGGTTTTAATAACCACGCCGCATACCTCTCATGAGAGATGCCAATATCCTTTTATTTACGTCCCTGTTACACGATGTTAAACTACACAACAATCAATGATCTAGGTAAGGTTTTATTTCCATCTATATGTGATATCGAGGAATCATGGGCATCTTGTCTCTGCGTACATTTCTTGATCTCTTGATCATTTTTGGCCCATTGGCATGAGGTTCTCTCCCCCATAAGGATTACAAGTGGTGTGGTTTGGACATTTATCCTTATTCATCATAGGTATGATTTATCACATAATGGACGTTACCTTTCGAACCTTGTTCTTCTGTATGTTCCCATACCCTTTGATGTTAATCTATGCTTCCTTTACCCACATGAAATTAATCTATTGTATCATTGTTGCATGACATTAAATTCCATGTACAGGTCCTATCATATGACCTTACACTATGACAATATAATCCTTATTACACGATAAAAAATGACACCATATTCTGGTGTCCTTTCGTGAGGATATGTCATGTATGGAATAGTTTATCCACAACTCTATTTCTCAATGCCTATATATGGATTGATTCCTACGATGAAGGTAGGATTCTCTATCCTAGATTTGTTTCTAAAAAAAATCATACCCACACTAAAGAAAAAACAAGATACGTCAAATGTTGCTTCTTTTAGTGCATAGGCCAGAACATCATGACATCATTTCTACTGGAATTTTTATACAGGAATTCCATTTTCAATTTGTAGATATAGATTTATTACCACCCTAACGAGATTCAAAGGAATTCTCATGCATTTTTTTTGGGTCTAGCCCCATGTACCTCAAATTCTACCTTTTTCTGGCCCCTTGGCCCGAACTCCATCAGAAGCATGTGGTTTAATGAGGAACTCCTTGATATTCATTCTTGTAAGGATTACAATAGTCATTCCATGTAATTTACTTTTTGGATATCCCTTCACATCTCTATCATCCTTACCGTATGAACTTAAACTGCATAGATTTTATGAATGCCATGTGGCTTTATTCCATATCATTTTTGGATATGTAGGAATAAACGGACATTTTTACCTTGTGTCCAGACATAGGTTATTCTATTTCTCCCCCCAACCCCTTGATTAGTGATATCTCATGAGATCATGATTGGTGTGGTATGTGGACTTCATTGGTTCACAATCACATCGGTTTATAATTCCATGTCATACACATATATCTGCTAATATACCTCTACCATTTCCGTCATTACTGTATGATGTTAAACAACATGTAATTTTCATAAATACATTTTTCTTTATTCATATACTTATGGAATACATAGGAACACTTAGATATTTCAACTTTTGGTCTAGACCGAGCTTCATCAATCTATTTTCCCCTTTTCATTCACTCACATACTTGAGTAATCCTCCCTTAATTGTAACCCTCACCCCTTTTTATGACTCGACACTGTGCTCTGATACACTGTGGTTTTGTACATAGAGTGTTGGATTATATATGAACATGCTTAAATCCATTTCCATGCTTCATGTAAACTTATTTTAGGTTTCCATCAATCTTCACTTCTAAAAGGTCAGGTGAATAGTATACAATAATGGCCTAAGTGATATACTAAAATTTTTAACCAACATCCCAGAGGATTTTGAATGAAATTTTGAGATAGTTTCTGAAATTTTATAATTTTTAGGGTCTGACCCTCGGGTGTTAGATCCTATTTAATTCCACATCATAAACATGTTGTGCTATAAATATAGTAAATAGTTATAATCCATTGTTTTACCACCACCATTTTGACTTAAATAGTGGTCTTGAAAATCACATCCCTTTCCACTACATCATTTTCTATTCAAAATTCAACAACTATTGTCTAATCCCTATGGGAAACATTGCATGCTGGGAGGACAACCCAGTGTCGTGGGGTCACCCTTGGCTCTACACCTTCCTGCCCTACCATGTGATTATGTTCACTATAAATTTCTCCTCCACCCTTTTATACAATACCAAATCATGGATCATTTGGACTAAAAGATTTAGGTATGGATTATGCCCGCATTAAAGAGTTTCAATTTTTTATGTTTTGAATTCCATTAACATAAACTATGAGCTTCATTCCTTAGTCCAACCACAATTAAATTGAACTATTTTTATTATTTTCAGAATTTTTGGTGCACTGTGGACTATCTTTTCCCCATTCAAATAAGATTTATTTATGCCATCGTGTTACATATTATTTCTTTCGTAATATTATAATTTTTTTCTGAGTTCTATGACCATAACTAATATATCTTACATCCTTATCATATGATGTTAGTCTTTGTCTTCTTCACACAGATAGTTTTTTAATAACTACCTATCCATATGATATATTAATTTGAAAAGAAATTTTCCCATTTAAATTAGACTTTTTCCATGACATGTTTCTGAACTATGTTTTTCTTGATTCTCACCATTGTGGGATACGCAGCGATGCATCGACACATTTGCTTTGGGTACAGTCATATATTTTTGAACCTTATATGTCTCTTTATTTTTGGTATGGGTATTTACTTCTCTAAAAGGTATGATCTGGTATGTATTTACTTTGTCCTACCAATGTTGGTTCTACCCTATGGTGACACAACTCACCTCACCGTACCTTACGGTCCCAACACTATGAACTTAAATGAGGTTCTTTAGTGGTAAACTCCATCCATTTTGGCATTGAATCATATATATTATATTGGAAGTGTGTGGTGTGGGGATGAAAAATTATCTCTTAATTCATGATGGGTTTGTAATAACCACACCAAACTCACCCCCACCCCACCGTGAAAATCTCACCATATTCTTCATCATTCCTGCATAATAATAAAATTCAGGAGCAATTTTTAAAAAAATGACACTAAACATGACAACTTACGGTCCGAGATATACAACCATAAACTAAGATTCATACCATAAACATTCGAATGATGTTAAACTGCATACCAATTATGATATTACTATTTAAAAGAGGATATCTCCCCCCTTTGGTAATTTCAACATGCTAGACCACATACAAGGACTATGTGTGGGGTGATCCCTATCCTTATGGGATACTTAGTGATACCCATGCTTCTTGTATGTCTCTCATTCGCAACCACATTTACCACTCATTCCCCCTCTGGCCTAGGATCTACATGATGTTTGTGCTATGACAAAATTTTCATTGGTCATCATTCATGTCTTGTTTGTAATAATTGTGCCATGTACTTCTTTCGAGATTACCACTCCTTACGTTCTTCAAACCTGATGGAAAACTTTGTGGGTAATGTAAAAGCTTAACACATTCCTTCATTTTGGGTTCCAATTATCTTTTACATCCACAGGGATCCCCTAATAGCATGGATGAAAGCCCTCAGTTCTCTATTTCCATCATGGGCCAATGAATCGTAGGATTTTGAACAGAATTTTAACACATTCCCCCTATTGTTAATATGGCCAACAGTCGATAATAAATTGTTATTCACATTCTATACTAACATAAAATGGATATTGTGTTTCAAAAATGGTCTATATTTATCCTTAATCATCATTAAACTCCCATTTATTCCTAACTATCGAATTATGGGAATTACATATTCAGTGTTCCTTTCCGTTTTACGGACCCTCAACACCCAAGGTGTTGTAACTCTGTGTCTTCATGTGTGTCAAGTGTGGATGTTTGTTTGTCATGTAATTTTCCAACCCAACATTTCCATTCCACTTTTCCACACTCTCTTTAGGATTTGAAGTCTTAAAATTTCAACTTTATTCATACACATAGCATGGATCATGTATTCATAGGGGTTGTGGTAGGGTAATATCATTGTATGGGATGATGACTCCTTAATCCTTACATTCGAACATAAACATGTTGGAGCTTGTGTGGTAGAAACTAATAATTTTTTACATTATTCTATAATAAATATCTTATAACATTTTCATTGTTCATCTATGTAACAATTCATGTGATAATGTCATAAAGATAATTGTTGCAACAAATCATCAGAAAGGATCCCTTTTATGATGAGAACCCAGAAGATCCATAAAATTATTCATGAAAATATATGTTCTATGAGTAGATGATGTTATTTGAGGGACACAAATAATATATTAAATTATGGGTGAGGGATTCAAAAAATATTTAGGCACCTTCTCATGGTGTTCACCCTTGGTAATATCCTAGAGTATATTATATGAAGGAGACACACCTACAGGAAATCCAAATTTCATAGTGTCATTAGATGTTCCTTTCTAAGAACATGTTTATTGGTCCTTAGTGTTTATGATTATTATTTAAGTGTATTAAATATTTTTCTCTTATATGTATTGAAAAAAAATATGATGACATACTATTCGCTGTGAGGTAGGATATGTTAGGTTCAGCACGTGTAATACTGTAGTAATAGAAATTATGATAGATTATATGTCCCTTATGTTCCATAAAAGATGTTGATATCCCATGCCCATTGATGGAATTGATATGAAATAAATAAAGTCATGGTCATGATGAAGAATGGGAATGTTCAATTCCAAAAATTCATACAATGAATAATCAATCACATCGGTAGATGTCACTAAACTGAAACCAACATGATTCGAGATATCAAGCCAATGAGAGTTTATTACATGGTAAGCGTTTGTAGGAGGAGACATGTCATTGCAGAATTAACATCACTATAAATGGGTTCCTTGGAGTGTTTCTAGATGATCGCCTTGGACTTTAGGTAGGATCTTCATAATGCCACTGAGAAAGAGGCCTTGAGGGCCACACACTATGTTTTTCCAAGTATCTCTATTAAATATTCATTTAATAAGTCGAATAAATATTATCCCTGATTGTGGTTTAATAATTATTCAAGTATTCCTAATCACAATTAACTTGAACATAATTATTCAATAGCACATATTTTGGGAGAATTAATAGATATATTTGTCGAGTAATGTAGTGATATTTATTTCACAAATAAATAGTAATTATTCAAGGTCAAATTAATGTGGCGGAGGAAATAAATAATATAGAAAAACAAAAATACACACAGTGTATACTGATATACATGACCTGTAGTTTTTCAATGGATTTGTGAGATATAATATTATTTTTTTCTTTAAATAATATTTTTTCTAATTTAATGGGCGCTTGTCAAATGATAATAATATTCAACTGGTATTATTATACACGAAGTATTACTATGAATTAAATTAAAAGAATAAATTCCTTTGGGTAATTAATTCATTTTATTATTATATGTATTATAAATATCAATTACAATATTCTCATAAATCATATCTATTCATTGTGGTTGTTCACAGTAGATCTTGAGAAATCTCTCAAGCTAAGAGATATTTTTTTCTGTCAAGAACGCTCTCATGTTACGAGAGAGATGCTCCTCCACCGGATAAAGGAGGGATATTTGGAAGCATCTCTTAAGGCGATCAAAGGAGATCATCGCATGTGTAGGGTATTCCACACAAGCACTAGGAGATCCCATCAGAGATGTCTAGAGATATATAGAGCATGTTTGGATCTCTTCTATAGGAATCCAACACATTGATTCTACAACACAATGCCAGATCACATAGGATCGTGATCGGAAACATCAATGGAGAGATAATTCCATCATGGTAATTCAATTATTTTAATTAAATTATTTATTACCTATATATTATGATCCATTTTATAATTCTAAGACTATCATATTTTCATCATTCTTCTTTCTATTATGATGATCCAGAGCTTCATCATCATAACAGATCTCAGATAGATTATTTTTAACGACAAAAATTATAGTTTGGTACACTAATCCATATTCTTTTGTTGTGTCTCAAGCGTACATGTGGTATTGGAGAAGTCATATCATTAATTATAATTATATAGATTCTTGTTGATTATTTATTTATTTGATAATTTAGTTGTATTAATTCTTTTTAATCATTCTCCAAATCTAAATCTCGCGATCTATTCCTCCTCTTTTGTTTCTAGTTCACCTCAAAGAAATGACATTTTCATTAAATTATGATTAAAACAAAATATAGGATCTCATCAGTAGGTCCCAATTCTTCTTGTATGTACCACACTAGAACACAAAATATGTATTCATAAGTATAAATTGTGTATTCACGAATCAATTCATTGGATCGTTCTACAAAACCAAGCATTGTGCTGGAGTCATTCTAAGTCATAAATGACTCCGTAGGTTGACCAAGAATTGTAGGCACGCCATTTATGTATTATAGGTTGTGTGGCACACTATACATAGTGTGTAGTCCCTTCAGGTTAGGTTTTGGTCGTATACCTCACACACTGCTTCCTAGTTGGAGACCCTGTAACACAAACACTACACGATGTGTGGTCCACTATACATGCTATGTACTATGAAGATTTTTGGAGTACATCTACACACCATGTCCCTGAGAGTGTACTGTGTATGGAAGGTGAACGATTGTACATGACTTCTTGTGGTAACTACACACTGGGTAATCATCCTAATTATGCATATTTATTAAAATGTATTATTATATTATACAAACCCTTGAGACGTGTACCATGGTGTGTGCCTAAATTTCAAGAACAACACATTGTATGTTTTTTTATATATGTATGTTTAATTTCACATATTTGTAATGTTCATTTCCACTAATAAGGTAGTTTTGAATTAGAATTCACATGGTTGCCTCCACGGTACATGTAAAGTACAAATATAATTTTAAATGAATTTATTTGATTAAAATTAAGATGGATGAGAATCTCAAGTAAAACTGAAAATTGGTTTAATATAAAAATATTCATTAATTTGAGATAATTAATTGATTCAAGGGTGACTTATATTAAACTATAATGAATAATGAATTGAATATTGTTTTATTTATACGTAAATATCGTTGCATGTATGGATGATTAGGTGCTAGACCAGGACCATTGTTTATGGATGGTTTATTTTATATTATTGATTTAAAATAAATTTTTTTGTTCGTGATCATTATACTCATTAAAATTTAAGGACTACATGCCAAAGGTTTCATTTATGTAAATCCATGTTTGACCCCACACCTACGATCGAGATAAAATCATATGTAGGGGATGGAGCTCCCAATATAGTGGAGGCGACTAGTGTTTGAAGCCATGGTGAAACCAATCCAAGGAGATACAAAGGAGGATAGGTGGAAAGCCTTAAACATGAAACCAAAAGGATCAAGGAATTTCTACCCTAGGCCATGGGTTAGTTTTTCAACCCCTAGATAAACTAAAAAATAATACAATATCAGGATCATACAATTTATTTTATTTCTATCAGTTTTATGGCCTATTTATTTTGTGTTTGTATTGTCACAATCACACCAATATTGAATTTAACAATCAACCAATATTGAACTATAATAAAACCAGATTATGAATAAATATTATCTTATACAAATTTAATAACATTTGTATATACAATTAATATTAACAACCATGTATGGAATATAATGGATATTTACATATAAGGATAAAATATCCAAAGAAATATTAATTCTGTATAGGATTCCACAATCATGGTTTGAATCAGAACATAGTTCAAAGTACATGTCCAACCCTAGTTGAGGTGCTTTCAATTATTGGGGAATTCTAATTCATGGTTTTGGGTTTACCCTAATTGGTTCATGTCAAGGTTTGACTTACATAGCTAGACTTAGTGTGACCAAGAAACAAAGGTTAATGGAATCCAAAATAAATGGATTTCAAGATTGGGGAGTCCACTCACGAAACCATGGTGTTGTGAGTTAATGCAGTTAGAATTTCGAATGCCTAAATAAAACGTTTCATGATGCAGGACCAACCCTAATTAAGGTAATCCAAAGGGAAATATGGATCCTAGCTACTAGAATATTCCAGAAACAGAATAACCCAATTTCAATGGTGAGCGCTATTGGATTTTGATAATATTGTGGTATACTAGTAAATATTAATTTATCTGTATTATTTTTATTATGATAATGTACTAAACCATTTGTCATCATAATTTGTAGAAATATCAATAAAAATGAATTAAATAATATCATTTAGATTTTTTACTTGTGAAAGAAAACCTTCTCACCAGCACCAATTTCCAGGAGTGGAAAAGTCTTTTACGCTTCATCCTTCACCACGAGTGGAATTTTTATGTACTGGAGGAGCCTATTCAACTTGTTCCTAGAAAATTGGACACTTATGAGGAACTATCTCTTTATATAAAACATATGGATGATTCCACCAATGTCTAATGTTTCACAATACCAACCATGTATAATTATCTAATGAAGCAACAATAAATCATGGATGCATATATCGTGATGTCTCGCCTATAGGATCCTTAAAAGTAGAATGTGAGAAAAGAATTGTATGAGATATAAAATTCCTTGTTCACAATTATTCTTGTAGAGTCTGTGCCAGCCGGGCCTTATGTAGTTAAGCTTAATAGATACATATTACTCCTACACATCATAAGGATTATGTTCCCAGATGAGTTGTGTACAGATCTCATCCTATCATTAATTACCAAGACCTTATCTAACATTATTGTCATCTAAAACATGAGAAATAATGATAATGGTCTATCAAAACATCTGAGCTTAATTCACCAGGTAGATAAGGGAATGGGGTGTTACTAATCCTCATTCTTTTTGGTGAATAGAAAAAATATGGTCATGGAAAAGGGGCCAAGAACAAAGAAATGTCATGAAGCCCCCGAGAACCATCCCTCTGTGAAGGGGATGAACCATAGGAAAGACAAGGAACTAAAGGTAGCATATTTTGCATGTGGAAAGTCTGGCCACTAGAAGAAGAATTTTACCCATAATCATGGGGAAACTAATGGTGCATTTGTTATCACACGTACTCATTCCATTTCTACATATTTGGTATTGGATACCACTTTCGGGGATCACATTTGTATTAAAATGTTGGAAAAAAGTATATTTAAAAATATTTCCAGAGGAGAGGTGGATCTTTGAGCTACCAAAGGCTCGAGAATGGGTGCATTTTCCATTGAAGATTACCATCTCTCAATTCCATCTGCGATAATTTTGGTTTTACATAACTGTTATTATGACCCTAGTTTTATTAGGAACATAGTTTATGTATCATGTTTGGATATGGATGGATTTATTTTTAGGACTGGAAATAATATATATTTGTTTTATAATAATGACATATTTTATTGTACGGTGCATTTAAATAATCGTTTGTATATATTCAATTACGAAAACCAAATGTTGGAAATCGATATCGAAACAAAGTCACATGACTCATACAATACCCATTTGTGGCATCACCATCTTGGTAATTTAAACAAGAATCATTTGAAAATATTATTCAATGATGGTTACTTATGATCTATGGAGCTAAAAACACATGGCAGATGTAAGGGTTGTTTACATGGTAAAATGACCAAGATGCCTTTCAATGAAAAGTTTGACATGGACACATAGCTTCTATTATCGATAAAAATGTATGTGTGTGGTACATTTCTAGTAGAATATATTGGTAGATATTCTTACTTCATTAATTTTACTAAATACTATAGTAAATATGGATAAATATACTTAATGAGGTATAAATTATATTCCTTTGAGAAAATTAAGAAATTCAATAATGATGTACATAATTATCTTTGTAATAAAATACAAAAACTTCAATCAGATCTAGGAGGATAATATCTAAAACAAGATTTCATCGAACTTTTATGGGAGTCAGGGAATCTATCTCAACTTACTTCTCCTAATACACCATAGTGGAATGGTGTTTGTGATTGGAGGAACCTCACTTTTTTTGGCATAGTGAGATCGATGATGAGTAATAAAGAACTTCAATTATCCTTTTGGGGAAATGCTCCACAAACATTAGCATATACATTAAACTAAGTAACAAAAATGGAGGTAAATGGATTTCCCTTAGAGAAATGGAAGGGAATGAAACCAATTTTTTCACACAAACTTGTATGTGGACGCGAGGTGTTTGTTAATGCCTTCTCAGGACACAATCATTCAAACCAAGGCACGAGATGCATATTTATAGGATATTAGAAGGATACGAAAGGATATTAACAATATAACCTTTTAGAAAATAAAGTGACTATCACCATACAAGATGTCTTTCTTGAGAGGGAGGACATCTTCAAGAAGTATAGTGGGAGAAACATTGACTTCGACGAAGTTGATGCTCATGATAAACAAAACATGGTTCAGGTACAAGTTCCACAGGTCCCTGTGGAAGAGGTTCGAGAAACACATGTATGTGTAGGAGCTCCAGAGAGGTATGTGAACCATATAGATTTGGTTTCCTAGTCACTGAGGATGGTGAATCATTATTTTTGGACACTGATGAACCTCTCTCCTTCATGGAAGAAGTAGATAGATCAGATGCAACAAGATGGATAGAATCTATGATTTCTGATATGGATTCCATTTATAATAACCATGTTTTGGTTCTCATCAATGAACCAATTGATGTAAAGTATGTTGGATTCAAATTGGTATTCAAGAAAAGGACAAGCATGAAAGGTCATCTTACCAGATTTAAATCAATGATAGAAGATAATGGATTCAAGAAATGTCCAGGAAATGGCTATGATGAAACCATTTTCCAGTTTACATGTATAAATCTATAAGAATCATACATTCCATAAAATCTTACCATGACTATGAGATTTTGATAATTCATGTCAAAGCTATATTCTTTAATGAGAACCTTCAATAAGATGCCTATAAGTCACAGCCATAATGTTTTGTGACACTAGTTGAATCCAAACAGATTTGAAAGTTGAAAAAAATCCATTTATGGATTAAATAAAGCATCCATGTAATGGAACATTCTATTTAATGAAGACATAATGTAATTTGGTTCATTTATGAATGAATTTGAGACAAGTGTTTATAATAGGTTTAATGGGAATGCGTTCATTATCCTAGTAGTGTTTGTTGATGACATATTACATATTGGAAAGGATTTACCAATCTTACAGTCGGTTAATGACAAGTTAAACAACTGATTCAACATGAAAGTCATAGGATAAGAAACCTCCATTTTAGGTATCATGATCCTTCATGATTGATCCAAGAGGATTCTTGGACTATGTTAGGGGATAAAAATTGACCAGATACTAAACAGATTTAGTATAGAACAATCCAAGAGGGGATTAGTTTAAATCTCACAAGGCTCCCATATTTCTATGAAAATGTGTCCTTAGATACAATAGGAGAATTAATGAATGAGTATGATCCCATATACTTCAGCCGTAGGATCCATCATACATGATATGTCATGTACCAGGATTGAAGTTGCCTATGCACTAAGCTAGGTAGGAAGATTTCATGTTGATCCCAGAGAACGACATCAGACTACTGTAAATAATATACATATGTATTTGATAAGAACTATGGAAATGTTTCTGGTGTTTGGAGGGGATGGGAAGCTTGTCATCAGAGGGTATGATGATGCTTTTTTCAGACAGATCTGAAAGATCTGAAGTCACAATTAGAATTTTTTTCTATCTAACCGTAGGATATGGGAGCTTGAATAGGTCAAAGCTAGTAGTTATCTATGATTCTATAGTGGATTCTGAATATATAAAATCTTCTAATGTAACCAAGTAATCCATATGGATTTAGTACTCTCCGAAATTTCATGATGTGGTTCCTAGAAGTAGAGACCCTAACACATTGTATGGTGATAATACTGCATCATTGTCTCGTGCAAAATAACCCAGGTGACGTCAATAGATAAATAACATTCTCAGAAAGTATCAATCCATGAAGGATTTAAATAAAATGGGTGAATTTGGAATGTGTAGAGTGTCCAAGGAATATAGCATGGTGGACCCCATGAATAAAGGTTTATCTTAGCAGAATCATGAATATCATGTTAGAGCTACTGGGATAATGTTTGACAACATCTGGCTCTAGTCTATGTGGGGGACTATTGGTGTTGGTGGCCTATAACCAAAATCTTTGTACTTTATTCATTAATAAATAACATATCACATCATGATATTTATTCTACATAACAATTCATGTCATTATGTCCTATGGATAGATGCTACAACAAAGGGTCATGGCAGGTCCCTACTATGATGAGAACCTAAAAATTCTATAACACTGTTATTGAATATATATGTTCTATGAGAAGATGGTTTTCTTTGAGGTACATAACTAATACAAGACATTTCCGGCGAGGAATCACAAACCACTAAGACTTCTTCTCATGGTGTGTGCACATGGAAATATCCAGTAGGATATTGTGAGGATGTGACCAACCAATAGTAAATCCACATTCCATATTGTCAATGGATGTTCCTAGTAGCAGACGACTGTATTGGTCCTTATACATTATGATTATTCTTAATGGGTATTACAACTGTGACAATAATATTTATTGATGAAAAATGTGTAGAAACACAATTAACAGCAAGGTAGAATATGATGGGTGTGTCACGAGTAATAATGCATTAATAGATAATGGTAGAATGGATTTTCTACTTTTGTTAAATAATAGAAGTTAATATCTCAAGCCCTTGGATGGAATTTATATAGCATAAATAAATATATGGCCATGGTGAAGAATGGGAAGGTTCAGTTCCGAAATTTCAATGAAAGAATAACAAAACACATGGGTTGATTGAACTAACATGCAACCGGCATTTTTCAAGATATTGAGACAATGAGATTATATTACATGGTAATTGATCGTAGGATGTGACACATCATTGTAGCATTAACTTATTTCCCTATTTTTCCGTTGAGTATTTCTAGATGCTAACCATGGACATCACGTAGGATACACCTAATTACATTAAAAAAGATGCATAGAGGGTTACACAATATTTGTGTCCAAGTATCATAGTTAAATATTGATTTGAAAAGATGAATAATGATTATGCACGATTGTGGTTTAATAATTATTCAAAGATTCCTGATAACATTTATATTGGCACTAATTATCTGATAGAATATATTTTTGGAGAAATAATATATTTATAAGCGATAAATGAAAGAATATTTATTATGGAAATGGATATTCATATTTCAAGGTCTAATAAATTTTGTAGAGGAAATAAATAAAATAGAAAAAAAAATCTACAAACCATTCATATTAATATACATGATGTGTATTCTTTCTGGGAATTTTTGAGATATAATCTTATATAATTAATTAATTAATATTATGTGTATTATACAGGGCTCATTTCAAGTGATAATAATAGTAAACTATTAATATTATTCATGGGGTATTACTAAGAATTAAAAAACATGAATAAATTCAATTTGGTAGTCAATTCATTTTAATACTTCATGTATTATAAATCCCAATTACATTATTCTCATTAAGCCTAGTCATTCTCTGTGGTTGTGAACAATGGATCTAAAGAGTTATCTCAATCCAAGATATAATTCCATTTCTCTAAGAATGATCTCATGTCACGAGGGAGATCCTCCTCCACTGGATAAAGGATAGTAATTTGGAATCATCTCTAAAGATGATCAGAGGCGAACATCACATGAAAAGTCTCTTCCACACTAGCAACAAGATATCCCTTAGATGAAATCCCAATATTCATGGATCCTGTTTGGATCACTACTAGAGTAATCCAACACTTTTCATATGTGACACAATGAGAGATCACATTTGATCATGACCAAAAACATCAACAGAGTGATAATTCATTCAAGGTAATTATTGTATTCTAATTAATATAATTATAAAAATATATGATGATAATATATATTATTTCAAGACTCCCCTATTTTTATTTGCTCTTTGTTCTATTCTGATGATCTGGTGTTTTATCATTGTGATGGAACTTGGTTTGTTCATTCTTGGCGAAGAAATTAATGTTCGGTACACCAATCCACATTCTTCCACTATGCTTGAAACCTAAAAAACTATGAGACTACTATCCTTACCAAATTACATTAAACTATTTTAAAAAAAGTATGTAAGGAATTATTCCGAACCCTATATGATACATAGATACATTTGGGCATCTGATCCCCCAGTCCATCCATTGAATGGTAAACTCCATGTCTTGTCTTTATTAGCCTCGAATTCCCTTTTTGGAATGTGTGAGATAATGTGGATTTTATTTTTTCCTCATAAATGATATGTTATTAACCCCACCACAGAATTTACCCTTGGTGGTATCCATGTCCATGATGCATGACATTAAACATAGACCCGTTCTTGAACATGATTAGGATGCCCCAAGATAATTATGGGATGCATCAACTTTCTCACCAGAGAGGATTTCCCCGACCATCATTAGTCACTGACCATGTTGTTCTCAAGAACTACATTTGGATTTATTCTAATCCATATTTGATATGTATCGATTTCCATGAATATTGACTCTATCCTGGCCCCAGGATTGTTAAATTTTTTTTTCATTCCCCTAATCATTTTATGAACTCCTTGACCATAAACTGGGGGTTCCTAGTCCATGTCACATTACTTTAATCTATTGAAAATGGTTCTGTTAGAATAAAAATAATCAATGTGAAACATCATGATCATACAATGTTAAAATATTTACAATTTTCCTCAATACATGACACTAAATTCTGATCATAATATATTGATTTACACAATGTAAAACAGTAAACCATCTTAGGCCCCTCAATAGAGGTCCCTCTAAATGGTAGGCCTTATTTAAATTCAAACCCACAATCTCACCTAGTATACATTCATCATAATGATGTAATTATATGATTGTTATAATTTATCCAAACATCCCATCCTTCCATCCACATGCTTTTTGTGGCCTTTATTTTGGATCCATATTCCCTTTCACATCTGAACAAACCCCCGAACGGTTAGGATTATTGTCCTTAACCCTCACTTACTATCCTGGGACAATGTTATGTAGGACATAAGATGACACTTCGAGTAATATCTAGGGGTTTCAAATATGTTTAGCATTTGTCCCTCATTTTTTTGTTCCCATATTAGGATAATAGGATGCGGGTGTTTTCTTTTAAATTGTTCAATAGCTATGCTCCATTGTCATGCCACCATTATTGTGTTCAGAATTTTGGTTATCATAATTCACATTCATCATTCCCCTTTATTTATATTTACTCTAGAGCCTATGGAATTATCCTTCCCATGCACTAGATCATTTTGGGGGAGATGAGTTTGGATGTTTTGGGAATTCTATTATCTAAGAATTCCCCCTTTTTCTTCCCTAAAACTTTTACTTGCCATTCAGAACCCAGACTTCTGGTGAATTTTTTTCACCCTCATGTAAAAGGGAAATAATTTTGTGGTCTTCCCTTGTCTGTCACATGTGGAATGACCTATGTGATCATAGTTATTGATAACTATATATTTCACTGATATAATTATGAAACCGTAAACAAAGAAAATAACATGACCCATGCACGAAGCCAAAATAAAAAAGAATTCATGAAATTATGTTTTCAAATTTGTGTATATTAAAGTCCACCTGGATTAACCAATCTGATAGATGGGTTGCAATATTCAATGGATCATCCTATCCCATCCACCCTCTAGCATTATAAAACCCTAGATT
Source organism: Viscum album (assembly GCA_963277665.1). Lineage (NCBI taxonomy): Eukaryota > Viridiplantae > Streptophyta > Magnoliopsida > Santalales > Viscaceae > Viscum > Viscum album. The sequence continues at coordinate 439,532,682 of OY728161.1, forward strand.
ATTTATCACCAATTAAGTTCGTTATCCACTTGGAAAGAAAATGGTAGAATTTAATCATCCCTGATATGGGTCATATCTTCATCAGCTCAGATAATACCCATATATTGGAATGCTCACCTAATTTGTTCCTTTGAATATCTCAAATATTCATAAAATTGCAATATTAATTCTGATTGTAAATCTAGGTAATCTTAGTGTTCATTCATGTGTTCCCTTATGAATTGGACCTCTTTCTCATCCTCCTGATGATTCTTGATATTATTAGACATCCTCCACATCCATCCAACACTGATGTTATAGTTATATTCCCGTATTTTCTATACAATGTAATCTCAAATGAGTATATGATGATGTCAGACATCCTCTCATCTAGTACCTAGTTCATGAATCAAGGAAAAAAGTATCCCTAGCTGGTTTATCCACTATTCCGGTGGGGTCTACATGATGATGTGCTTGGTAAGATTCCATGGCCGTCAACATACATCCTTATTAACATATTCATCGAATGTATCATTGTATTTGTCCTCTACATTGGAAGGTTTGTATATTGGTAATGCCTCCAAAATACCATCATTAGGGTCTTCTTAGAGTATTCAATCATATAGGATGTGTTCCATGTAATTAGGCTGATCCTCTTCACTATATTCCCACTAAACAGACATAGGTTCTGTCCTACCTGTGGTCCAATCTGTTGCTGATATTGGTTTAGTCTAGATAGTTTGAGCATCTGATTCCACAACGATCGATGTTCCCCTAAGAAATGGAACACCAGGTGCCCCAAATTTCCTCTCTAGGGAATCCCACTACATTAAAAGAAATATTTAGTAAGAAAATACATATATTTATGTAGGCATGGTCAATTTAAAATAATTATAAATTCAATGATGGAGAGGACATACAAAGATCATATAATGTGTCTCACCCTTGATTTTCTACCATCGAAATCACTTGTCATAGGCCTATATATATTGTTTGGATCTCTGATGTCTATAGGATAAATACCCTAGGTCTTGTACCCCTATTATATTTTTTGATAATCATTTTCATTGGCTCAGACCCCAGTGCTAAATCTTCTATTGTGTGGGAATGAGATTTATGTCTGAGGTTCTCTTGTACATATAAAATATCAGTTTAGATGGCATATATGACCTAAAAGTGGAGTGTAAATAAATGGTTCCTGGTTTACCTCAGATCCTCAATATAATCTTCTCGATCAGAGTTCACAACTTCCTCTTCTCCTAAAGGGATCCCCCTACCAGCCTCTTCCCCTAGGAAGAATATTTTGATTGTTCTGGTACTGGGAAATGCTCCTATAACATAGTAACAGAAAACCGAAGTGGGGCAGTTCATCCAAGCAGTATATTCACCCAGTCCATAATTGGACATGAAGACCCATGAGTGTGCATAATTTCCTCTATATTGGAAATGTATATCTCCCCATCCTCTTCAGAAAATTGAAAGTTGATAATGGCATGGCCGATCTCTGATAGATCCATCTTGAGATGGTTCGGGTGGTGAAACATCTGGTAAGGACGGTTGAATTTTTTATTTATATACTTGGTGTCCATTTTCATTAGGAAAATAGTGTAATCAGTAATGTTTGTGTAGCCTAGAAACTTCCCATGAACCTAAGTGGATATCAAGCAGAATCTCCTGGGTGGCCTCCCTTCCTACGAGATCTGCTCATCTGGGACTGCCAGGTCTGCCATCCCCAATTGCCTCCCATTCGGTGTAGGTACTGGAGTTTTTTAACTCATATATACTGAATCCCTAACATAACAGTGTGTTATGGATTTTTTCCCTATCCTCATGGTTTAGGTGGCTACCCATCACCAGCATGAATAGTTCTTTCCAAAAACATTTCCCTTGGGCAGGCTGCCACCCAGCTCTTGTCATATTCCTTGACTATTTCAAAGACAAATGTAGAAAGTGGTAGATAATTATACATTTTTTTAACCTCCGATGTGAATATGAGCCACATATACCTCATCCCACATGAATTTTCCACATCGCCCAATCATAGGTACACTTTCAGGGTCAACCTATACATGAACAATAATTGCCTCGCAAAGCAGTACATGGTGTACGACTCAGAGATATGTTCACAATAGATATGTGAAACCATAACACAATCCCATATGTCTATGAGATATGAATGGTGCTCCTTACCTCCATTTCCATCATCATTGAATACTCCTTTTGGCAATAGAAATTTAAGGAAGTTGAATTCACCAGCCTTCTAGTCTCTGTTCATCAACAGCAGTGGAGTCATCTTAGCCCGAATTATCCCCATTGCATGAAAAATGGATGGTCTTAAATCTCATCCAAGAGGGGATATATTATTCATATATTCATAGAATCCCATTTATTCCACTATCCATCTATACAAATGGAGGAGCATTCCATACACACTATGAGGATTATCTCTCTCACTAATGTGCCACAACACCCTGTACATCTTCATTAGCATTTGGATCCAAAAATTTACACCCTCACCCATCACCATAATTTAATCCATTATGAATGTTCCTGGTTGTAAAAATTTGTTTTTGTCCTTGACCTGAAACATCCAGCTGCAGATATGCCCAGATATAAACCCAGGCAGCATAACCATTGATTTTTTGTCGGTGTTGACATTGTTCCCTCATATCATCAATGGGTTGTCCTATAGGGATCTACTATAATAATTATCATTACTATTTTAGGATATTACTGGTCTAGTGGGGTCCCTACTTCTATATTCATGAGAATATCCCCCCCTCAATGCATGATTTTTTGGGCGTTTTATGAATCACATAAATCATAGCTTGAAATGGATGTTCCTCAATGAATTTTTGACCTCGCGTCGTACTAGATATAACAATGCCTTTTCCAATAGATAATATACTCCAAAACCTCCCATGTGTTTTCTATATGGTGGAACTCCTCATACATCACCCATGTGATTTCATCCCTCTAATTTTGTGACGTTCATAGAGGTTGATGCCGACCTCCCCACGGTGAAGATGAAAAGTGCTGGTCCTCGATGACCATTTTCTCAGCAACTCGGTATGCATCTGTTTTATATTACAAATTAGGAATTGGGAATCCCAAAAATCATCATATATCCCTACTCGCTTCATATCGTCCTAAAATTCTTTATAAGATGCACAAAAAACAAAATCTATGTACCAGTACTCTATAACGACTATACATTAGAGGTGGTCCAAATAATTAGTCATCCCCATATCAAGGATCTCCAATGCCTCTTCGATGATGGTGTGGTACTGTGGGGGGACATACCTTTGTATCTATTTCCATCCAATATACATTTTTGAAATGTTTATACATGCCGTCATCATTGATTGGTGTGTACTATTCACATGTATTACCATCGAAGCCCTAAACCACATTCGCTGACAGTCTGTACTCTTAAAATAATAATTTGGTTCAGACATACTTCTTTCTGGGATGAGAACGTCCTCCATTAAACCAATGTTGTACATAGTCATTCTATTTTATAGAGGATAGTTATTTCGGTTTTACTATAGGAACTTTATTAGGGATTCGGGATCTGAATGGATTCACACATATTTCCTAAATCACATATTATATGTTATCTCTCCCTTTTGGGTAGTATCCACATGGACACCTTGAGTAGCTTCAGGGTTGGCCATTTTTTCATAATAATTTCTTTTTTTTTCTAATTCGTATTGCTCGATCATAGAGTTCAATTGCAAGGCTATATCACAGAGCTCCATCATAGAGAGAAGCAACATAGTCCTACCAATGATCTCATGCACACAACTCACAGAGCACATGGTCGCATTTCTTAAGGACTCATTGTGAGGAACAATGTAAAAAAAGAACCTGGTTCACAAAGGGTGATCCCGGAGTGCAAAGAGCTTAAAAATTTGAGAGTTCAATAACAAAGATGTAGATATAGTTGAGGAAAAATAGTGGTCTTCATCCTCTACTTAAACGAAATGACCCCTATGCTTTCCAGAGCTCCTTGTAATAGAGATCTTCACATCATTCTCAACCTACGAACCTCCCATCCGCATCGTGATTCTACTCTACAATCCCACTTCCCAATAAACCTAATTTTGGGAGATTTACCCTTATAATCTGACCCACATATTATCCTCAGCTACAATAATGATGGGGGTGGATTTAATAGTGAAAAAATATGTGCATTACAAAAAATTAAGGAAAGGACTTTAAAATGGTTCTATAATGTATTCTTCATGATTCACTCTCGCAAATCCATCCAGCACTGCTGCCGACGTAATTATGGGTCCTTATCTTCCCCCACTATAGAGACAAGTGACGGTCGACTAAGCAGCAATGATGAACATAATAAAAGTCTCTAAACCCTAATGGGAAGTATGGTCACCTATTCAAGTCCTTTTAAATTGATAAAATCATCTGTGATCAGTGTATAAGGAAGGAAGGATGCCTCTGCACTATAGAGGGGATGAAGTTAAACAACACCACTCTAATAAATATGAAAAAATATGCCTCTGATGGTGGAGTGAAAGATATTTCACAATGCACCATCATAACATCATTCCCAATGTTGTCTTTAAATAAACATCTCCCCCATTACAATGGGATGGAACCCCCACCTTTATTCATTCAAATTCCAAAATCTCGAAGTTTTCTTTTCTCTGCGAACAAACCATAAAAATGAATCATCTGAGGTACTTGCGCATTGATAAAAACATTTTCATTTTCTCCAATCTACTAATGTTTTAACAAAAAAATCCCCTTGAATATCCTATTTTCCAATGAAAAAGAACGATAACCCTTTTTGTTCTTAGGACATCGCAAAGCACCCATTCTTCACGAAGAGCCCTCCAAAAAATATTTCACTCCATGCATAGGATGGGAAACTATTCTTGACAATGATATCTTATTTGAGAATTATAATACAGAACAAGGCCTTATGATCTGCAAGCCTATGAACTATGAAAAGGCCAATGCTTTTTTATCCAATGACCTCTGCGAGCCCATGATCTCTACGAAGCCATGTGCTCTATGATCCTGTATGATATGCGTGGACATGAGCTCTGTAAAACCTTGTTCTCTATTAGTACTATTCATGGAGGGCCCCTATGCTTTTTGATTATATAGTTTCTGTGAATCCCAATGCTCTGAGAGCACCTACGATCTGTGAACCCCTATTCCCTACAAACTATTGATCATTGCAAATCCATTCTCAATGAGGCCTATTACTTCATGAACAATTATCCTGTGTATCCATCTATGCTTTTACAATGTTATTTCACAGTCCCTTGGGGTGGTTCTTCATGCTTTATTTCTTTTCCATCTTATCCTTCTCATAGTTATGATAACATTTATTTCTTCTTCTCATATCCATGGTAAAATGGACCCCCCAAATGATCACGTGACAAAACTGTCACCATGGAATTACTTGTGTTATCCCTCGCTAAAGAGTGGATTAGAACAAGTTATATATTTCCTAGGGGTTTGGAGTTAATCCTCATTGTCCGAGCTGGATGATGTTAACCTAGAAAGCACATGCATCCATAGTATATGATGTTATACTATTATCACCATATAATTAACAAGACCTAAGAGGACCATGAATGGGATGTGCACCAATGCATTATCACTCCACTATCCCTCTGATCCCTATCACTATGTTCACCTCGAGCATTCATTTTTTATGTCTATACCCAACATGGCTGGGTGTTCTTAGTATGGTGACCAAATACTCCTCTTACATCTGGAACCCTAGTCGTCCTTCCCACTTAGAGTAAGACCGTTTATCTTCTTTAGTCCATTAACCATGTGTATTCCACAATACATTCCTCATTGATAACCCTAATGTGATGTGATCGTCAGGCCTTTTATGCGTCCTTATCTCACACCAACCATGAATAACATGTGCATATGGTGTGCATCGACCCTAAAATCTAATATGTGATTCCTTGGTGTGTAACACTCATTCCCCTCTAATGAAAACAACGTGGACTATGATCTTTTCCCTTTCCAGGAATGGTACATAGGAAGCCTCTCGGTCGTTCTATCCCATCATGAATCAGTCCCAAACACTTCATATAAGATCACCCTCATCCAAAATTATAATAAACAATATTCCCCTCTCATCCTACAGTATGTTAAACTGTATCTTTGAAAATCGTGGGATTTTATCCATGTCTCCTATAATGGGGTACATAGGAAGGATCCCCAATGTTCAACACTAAAATAGTATATTTTAGTGTCCACTTTGTTTGGACCCACATCCTTAGCCTTACAATTATAGGTTCAGAACAGTTCTTGAGAAGATAACCTTGCATGAGCCCCATACATAATCCATAATCATCCAACCATGAGTGGACCTCTAGAGATAGAATTCTAACCACAAGTAAGCCCCAGCTTGTGTTCTGGTCGATTTACTTTGTGCACACCATGATTCTATTCCTCATTCAAATGTATGTGGACACTGATTCTATTTCACAGGGGTACGCAGAAGCCTCCATGAGGATAAAGACCACAACTCATGGCACATCCTGGTCTATCCCTTCATCTACTGTGTCTGGTAAGATCATGCTTAAACTCGTTCCTTCCAGTCCCATGATGTCCCCATTCATGCGTCCATTCTCACGAGCCGCCTCATTATGTGACAAGTCACCACATTACATAACTACATGAACATTAATTCATTGTCATGGGGATACATAGGAATCCACTTCAAGGGTTAAACCAAACACCATCACCTTCACACCAGTCCACAGTTCCATCCCACTCATTCCATCCATCAACACTCTATTCATATACATCCTGATTCATCCCTAGTTCTCACATCCTTATGAAATCATTCCATCCATTTAGGAATATGATTGGTCATTTTTATCACCTGATCTACTAACAATATGTAAACCCCATCATGTATTTGGGATGTTTTCCATTGTGAACACCCATGTCTCATGATTCACCATATCGAACAACATGGTTTTTGATCCCTGTTATCAATTCGGGGTACGTATGATTCCTCCACGAGGTTCAATCTTGTTAATTGGTACATCATGATGTCCCCTTTGTTGGGAGAAAATCATCCTCTGATCCACCCATTTAGGTGTCTAGATCAGCCTTCATGGTGTGAAATCATCACTCAATGGTACACACCACCTCAGATCCTTACTCATTGGGAGTATTGACCCACCCATATATTAATCCTCATAGGTGCTTCCTCTTGGGTATGAACACATATTATTTATTTTCATGAGTGTTCGTATAAGTTCGTTCAATCTTTTCTAGACATTAAACTCATGGAATACCCCTTGATAAACATGGGATGACAAGGAAAAACCTAGAGAAATTAATATTGAATATAATTCACCACACTCATTGTGGTATTACTCATGCATCTGTATCCTCAATAAGCCATATCATAATGGTAAAAGAAAGGTTTACCATTGTTCTAGTTCTCATACAGTCTCGTGATTCCCAACCTAACTATTACCTTAATTGATGGTTGCTACTCAAAATTGACACCTTGGAACTTCCTGATAGAATAAGTTTAATTAACAAGTCTCTACAATTATATTACATCAATAAGAGTTTAATTTACATTATCTTAATCTTTATGGGAGATATAACTAGGTGAAAAAACTCTGATGATGAATCCAGGGAAGGGGATACTAAAAACTCTTCATCACATTTCAATCAAGAAGTAAACATCGTTGAATAAGTGACAGATGTCGCCTGGATTTGTAAAGAGGGAATGTAGGGAAAAAAATACACATGTTTCATCCTCAAAATATGGATGTGTTCACCCTGATGAATGCATCATAAAAAACATCTGAAATATATCCCTTACTACTATGTATAATCTAGTGCTAAAACTCTCATAGTTTCCACCTCGTAGTGCAATAGTCGATGATCTCTACTTTACAGTGATCTTCTGGAACAACCTACTGAACATATTCTGTGATAACATGATGAGATCCTTGACTTTGATCCATTAGTGAAAAAGACAAAATAAATAGATCTACTTAATATTTAATATGAATGAATTTAACATTAATTATTTATTTTATTTTATACATGTTAGGTTAACTTATCCCAAGATGTACCCATTAAAAAATAAATGAAAAAATGAATTATGTATGATCCTATACTAGTTATATATCTTGAAACTAATATCAACTCATTTAGTATCCATTATAACCTTAATTTAGGGTGAATTAGATCATAGTGGGACCTAAATAACATTTCATCAACAAGCCGCCAATTTTTACAACTCTTGTTAATCATAGATGACAACATTTTTTTACCATCCCATGAAACCTAACCTATACCAAACTCAAAAATCCATCCAATAACTCAACAATAGCTATGATACCACTCTTTAAAGACCAATTTACAATAATGTGTTCCCCTTCTTGTGTGAAAATGGTAGAAGATAGATTGTGACAACTGAGTCCCACATCCCGTGGGCCCTGGGATGATGACTAACATCAAAGGTATAATAAAAATGAAGATGGGGGAATAACCAACTAAAATTGAATATGAGATAGAGTGAGATAAGACAAAAAAACAAGTAACTCCATTTCAGATCCAATATAAAATAATTCCAATTTTAAAATATGTAATATCATGTATGTAGAACTACAAATAGAAGGAAAACTACTATTCCAGATAGAAACGTAAATATGTAAATGAACATGTACTGAAATAGCTCCTGTAAAACCCCACAAGCTAGTAGTAACCATCTAGATGTCCAACCATCTACAACTATCATAAAAATTAATTTATATACACATAGGGTGAGTATAATAGTACACATATTTGGATCCCCCCACAACCTCTTATGTAAAAGTTAAATAAATCATCATACTGAATATGGAATTAAAAGTTAAACTAACTGATGACCTAAATACATATAATATGTTCCTAGACTAAAAATGGATTAACTCACCATTTATAACATAAAATATTATATAATATAATAAATAATATCATGGGTACCCCACTTCCACTTGACCACTAGTTTTCCACACTGCCCCACCATTGCACGTCCTGAGCATCTCTCTACAAAATCTCTATCTGTAGTCAAAAAGGCGAGGAACCACAAAATGAACATCGTAAAAAACAAAAAAACCTAAATATTACCAAAAGAATCCATGTAGTTGGTTATATAGATAAAAACATGTATAAAATTTATCGTACATTGGGTATTATACCTCTATCCATCATAACACATACAAATAGTAATGATCCTGAAGGTATCACATCTTATACACATTATACTTATAGTTGTCTGTAAGAATTTATATCCAAATTACATGTGTCTAAAATAAAAAAAGGCACTGTATACCACTACATAGATTAATAGGGAAATGAACCATCATGTATCCCAGAAAAATTAAGTAACAAGAAAAAAGATATATAACAAAGGTGGTAGTAATTCATCCATCCTCCAGTATGGATGTTTGGGAAACCACCAACAAGGGCACAAAATCAATGGGATGTCATTCACCCTGACTGACTGGGTGGATTAACGTAATTAAAAACATAAATTACATGATATAATATATCTCACAACCACTATATGAGAATAACATAGTCTTAGAATCAACTGCAACTGACATCTATTGGACTCCCAACTTCCACAACTAAGAGCATATAACATTTATGCAGACTCCCACTTCTGGGGAAAGATTATGTTATCTTATTCCTTTTTTGTTAGTTTTACATTATTTTAATTTATTTATTAACCATTAATTTCTCATTTACATTACCACATTACATTACATTATCATGTCAATAAGGTTTCGGGCCATCTAAGCATAAGAAAACTATGTACACAACTTCTCAGTATTATAACATCATCATTTAATCCCAGAATGATCAATCCCCATGGGTTAAAAACATATTATTTTATTAACATTAGAACATTTCATATTAATAGGTACTATAGTAAATCATCAAATCTAATTGAAAATGTAAACAATCATGGAAATTCCAACTGCCTAAATAATTTGAGAAAATAAAGAAGATAAATAAACAACATGTCCAACAAAAAAACAATAGATTGAAATATGAATGCAACTCTCATAACAATTGTAAGCCCATGTTACGATAGTTCCACCATATTCCATGTTCTCACCAAAACCAACTGACACATTCTGATGCATCCTAACATCAATGAAATCATCTACTACCATGATAACGAGGTAACCCTGCCCCACATACCACAACAACCCTCTAGGGAAAGCCATCCAATGGTAACATCATATTCGGTCATTCCCACCATAGAGAAAAAGGCTTGTATCTAGATAAAATCACAAGAAACAAGAAACAAACATAGAAACTGGGATCTCAGTCTTCAAAAAACTAACAAAGGTTCAATGCACACTAATTCGGACCCTTACTAAACAAATAAAAAAACACGTAATTAATATAGGGAAGAGGGATGTTGATCATAATTTTGATTGTTTTCAACTCCTGATAATCTATATTTAGTAACATTGATGAAATTTTTTTAAAAAACATTACAACAGAACCCCAATGTGACACACATTTCATTTGTTTCATTTTTCATGGTTTTATAGGAGTTTCTTCTTCAATTAATACAACTGAATCCATACCCTTCATTGTAGAGTTTTTAGTATCAGTGTAGAACTCCGTATGGGTTATACTGGTTATTCAACATCACATTTTACTGGAAGGCTAGGAAGCTATTCTAAAAAGACATCCAATTATCATTGAATCATATGAATATCATTGTTTCTGATTTCCTCCCCAACCATTTTAGAAAAAGACTCTTTCTAAATGGTAATAATGAACCATATACTTGATGTAATCTATATAGGATGTTTATACATATCACCAATTGATAAAATAGCATTGTTTGGATCAAAATATCAAACATAGCACACCTTCATAAACAATTAAGGCCATATTTTTCAAAATAATTTAAATCCATGCCTTAGATGACACAAAAATTCAAGTAGAGGAAGAAAGAAACAATTTTCATCAAGAAAATTACAATAAACATCAACTGGAGAGGAATATTTGACATGTGATTTAATCATAAAACAATTATGGGTTTAACAAAAATTAACATATTATAATTTGGGTGGAATCATTATACCCTTAGAGAAATCATTAGATATGAAATTGTGGGTATATCCAAAATCAAATAAAAAATTATAAATTCTATTGTGGATAAAATTTGATCATTCTCCATGTCATTATCAAACCATTTATTAGAAATTGTGATCACATTATATTTACCCTTTTCAATCATGTTTAGATGTTTCTAATGTCAAACATCATCACTAACCTTCTTGTTTGATAATTAGTTACTATAATTCCCAATATCTTCAAGAACAAAAAACTAATGTTGGGGTGGTTCATTCATTGTAGTTTTATTTCTATTCAAATTGATAGATAACATCATCCCATCACATCATCAAATAAATTCCTACTGAGGACCCCATCAACAAACAATAAATTTATTATACCTCTTAATATAATTTCATCCATTATTGTTCGCAAAAAATGACCATAATGGAATTTCCACCTTCTAGTCTCAATGGAATTTATATTTTCGGTTTTATTTCAATTACATATCATATCAAAAAAATGAGATTCATATATAACACCAACCTCTATTATGACATGATTTTATAAAAAAATATCTATTCATTCCAACTAAATTATCTTTTTGACTACACCATTCAATGAATTGGATTTATTCCACTGAAGAATCTACCAATATTACTATTGATGGATGAAAATTTAAGAAGTTTAACTTTAATTTGGTTTAAAAGTTTCATTGTATGTGACATTGTATTCATCATCCCATTTCATTATCATAAGGAACTCATACAACATCTGCATATCTAGAATGCATGGATTTTAATTTTTTAAATAAAAAGTTCAAAAACTCATGACAATTGACAGTTTCAATTTCATATTTTTACCACATATTTTGGAATATAGTCCACCACTAGTCTACTTCACCTTCTATATGATAAAAATCAAAAATTACTTTTTTCATGTTTTTTATATTCATGAAACGGAAATATCATTTCAATGGTAAAAATACATTATTTTGAATCGTGTGTGTCATAAATCACACTAAAAATGTCGATGTTTCTTAATTATGGACAAAACAGTTATTTTTAACTTCTTTCATCATTCATATGTTCAACATGACTCATAGATCGAGAAATCAGTTTTATAATAACAACATGTATTTTCTTTGTAACACATATAACATTTAGTTTATAAAGAGTAAGATCATTTAATTTTCTCTCAAAGAAAAAATAATATAATTTAATTTTGTTAAAAGCATTGAATACATGAAAAAATGAAGATTATGAAATATAATCCAAGTAATGAAATAATATAATCATGGAAATTACTTATAAGATGTCGATGTTATGAAAAATTATTAATATAGGACCCCACTGGTTTATTATAGTTTATTCACGACTTAATTATTTTTAAATCCATCGAGGTGGTTCATAATGATTTTTTTAAATCCCAATAAATATCATTCATGATTGTATTACTATGTGAACAACAAGGCCCATGGGAATGAACTCAATCTTAATCAATTATAGATCAATAATTGTTTAGGATTGTAAACCATATTTAGATCCTTTACAAATACACATATACTTATATTGTCTAGAACGATATGTATTTTTAGGATACCACACACTCTACCTTTGATAATATTCTAAGGCATTTTTCAATACATTGACTAATCAATAGACTTTCCCTTATACATTTACTTACTACTATCACTATGGTTTTCTCATCATAAATTTCAAATGTTAGATAACATTTTCCTCTCATAAAATATATAGAGGCCCATGATTTCTATATGTAGTCATTACCTCAGCTTTTAATAACATTTAATACTTTACAGAAACACAAACCCAAAGACCATATTAATATAGATCCATTTAGAAAATAGGAATCAGAACCACTGGTCTATATGTGAATTATATTTTCTCCCACTAGTTTCTCTCTGACTAAAAAACATCTTAGAATCATCCTACATAATAAATACAATTATATTATGGGGAACATAAACATAATTAATGGTGAGCTCAGATTCTCAGTAAGTGTAAAAAAGGGAGATACATTATAGTTACATGAAAATAAATATATGAGAAAAAATATATAAAATTTTAAGATCATAAACATCATATAAATGATTGTATTCATCAGTTAAAGAATAATGACTGGTAGTTCATAATGCATGGCTCATAAGTAAATCATAATCATACACCATGAATGAATAACAAAAGAATAATATAAGAAATTGTGGTATAATCATACGAATATAAATTTATTTCCATAGTATTCAATGGTAAAAAAATAATGAAATATTTTTTAATTTGGATCACCAGCCCAATCCATCTCAATAGACAAGGTTCACACCCCTGAAAATATTATTAATCAATGTTCACTTCCAATCCTATCATAGTGGACAATGTCCTTCACTAAACTGAGTTCACTCCCCATTCTGGTATTGTATATCCAATAAGAAATAAATCATTACCTAATAAATTTTAATGATATATTGGACCCAAACATAACCTAATTAAATAATAAATTTGTGTGCCCCATGTTCATATATAATAATATTATAACCCCTGAAATGAAATGGGTATCATAAACATGGCACCATATCGTCACCTATAAAAATAGAAGTGATTATTAATAATTTTTTTAATGAATAACACAAGAAATTATGTGGAATTCATAATAATATAACCCATGAATAAGATACCTCTTTCATAAACATATAAACCATTTCTGAAAAATTCTATTCATAAACATTATGTCTCAAAAATAGAAACTATTTATTGAATGAATATGAATGGAAACCATGGGTCATATCCCAAGTAAGTCACATTTCACATGATTAAATTACATATTAGATGTCAAATAATTTTAATGGACCATTAAAAACATTTTATGTTTAATTTTCCTTTTCTTATTTTAGAGAATATTAATTTAAAATATTAAATCTCTTGATAAATATTCTGATAGAAAAAAACCATGTAAACATATAGTGAATGTTTTGAAACCCATTTGAAAAAAATATATAAAACATAAAAAATTTATGAGACATATTCCTTAATGATTTTATAAATACATAATTTAATAAATAATTTAAAATAAATATAATAGTTTTGTTAAATAAAAGAAATTTATGAAAAATGAGTAAAAAAAGTATAAATTTATTAAAAAATATTCATAAATATATTAAGTATCAAATATTTGAAAATTGTTACTAATAAATGAAACTATATTTAATAAACATATTATAATAATATTTATGATATTTCTTGAGTGATGGATCATATAAATTCATCAAAGGAATCATGATCATAAAAATCCTGATAAATGATTAAATTGTATCAATAAACTCTTAAAACTGTGGTAAAATTGAATAAAAATAACAATGAAATAATAAAATTACATTATGTTTAAAATACAATGATAGTATTGAGATTAATGATAAAGAATCTCAATGATTTTTAAATACAACACATTAAATAATCTAGTTACATAACATATATTTTGTCCCAAGTAAGTAAAATTGAGACAAAATTACCCTATCAAATTGATTACTTTTGAACCTTGAAACCCAATAAAGGGTGATCATAAAATTTTTGTATATACCGATATATTTATGGAATATAATCTTATATTACATTGATGGGAATTATATAAACTCCATATTTAAAAAAAGTGGTGAATAAGGTATAAGTCTTGGTATAATAAAATTGAGAGTAGAAACCCTCTTTTTGTAATCAGGACTCTCTTAGTACTCATTCAAATCGCCTGTATAATAAATATATTATTATAATAAATAAATTAATAATAATTATTAATTTATGTCATACCATATATGATTTTTTTTATACTCTTTGTTTTAATTTTATGAATAATTACATGTTAATGTAAAAATTTTGTCAATAACTTCATTGTTTTTTTACATTGGTTTTGAATTTATATATTTTTTGTCGTTTTGCTTATATAATGATTTTATAATACAATAATTATAAGATTTATATAATAAAAAAATATATTATGTATATATTTGTTTATAATAGACCATAAAAAGAGAAATAGGAAATCAAATACACCGTTCATAGAGAAGGTAAATCGTACATTCGTGTGAACGATGTTTCAATAATAATATCATAGAGAAATGACGAATACTATTAATATATATATATGTAGTATAATTTTTTTTTAATATTTCATTATTATATATCTAACATGTCTATTGAGACCATCCATAAAACCTTGCATCTAATCTGTGACCAAATCATATTCCATTGAGGTGGCAGTACTCCACACATCAACAAATGATGTTATAATGTTCCCAAGAATTGGATACCATGAAGGTGGGATTTGTTTAGTATTTACATATATTTTAATAAATAATAAAATAAATCATATATAAATAGTAATTCCATCATTATTCTCTAACATAATATTTTGTAATGGAATAACGAATGTCATTTTTTTGTGAGGTGGTAGTTTGTCATGAACACAAACCATGATTGGATATACCATTAGAAGGATGTTTGATAATGTGTTTTTCATAAAAATTAAATAATAAAGTATAATTATATTTTGGATATTTAGTTATAGTATAGTTATTATATAATAGTAATTGAAGGGGAATATATGGAAATAAAACAAAAATGAATGTTCAAGGATGATACCTCATCAACAAGTAACTTTATTTCTTTTACTAATGGAAATCCTTGGATAGATAACATCCCAAAGATTGTATTCTGGGTTGATATAGGGATGTATATATTTTATTTTTATAAGGTATGGGTGATCAAATGGGATTTATAGGTGATTATAATTGAGTGTTGTCAGTTCCATTTTATAGTGGAGGTGGAGTGGAATTCTTGTAAATAAAAAAATGTAAAACCATTTGGGAGGCCTCCCTCACATCATATTCCTAAAATGATGTTTCATTATATTGAAAATTGAGGAGGAGGGTAGTGTTCGATGTATGGATGGCCATTTTGTTTTGAAAAATTATATGGTCCTATTATCTCCTAATATTTTATGTTTAACCACTGTGTAGTGTTGTTATCATCCATTAATCACTCCAATTAATTGATTTTTTCTAAACTAATGATAATTGTAACAATATAAGTTCATCTTATAATATATTTTCAATTTATATGATCACAAATATGTAATCTGTATTTTCATATTATAATCATAATAGGGGGTGGAATTAATTTAAAATTAACCATGTATATGGAATTTGATGAAATGGTTTTAAACATAAAAAAAATCAGAATATTGAAATTGTTTTTCACCAAATTTCATTGTGATATTTTTTTATTATAAAATAATGTGGACAATTAGATTTACTATTTACATAGATATACTTAAAAAATCTAATGGTTCAGGCACTCCTAGACCTTTATGTTTTCAAATTATTGTGTTTGGGGTGTCCTAGGGACCATCAAGGATTCATTAAAGAGTTTGCCAAATTTCATGGATTGAATTAAAAGCTTCTTGATTTAAGAATGGTGTAAACAATGAAGGTATATGATATCTATAGAATTTGGTGGATCCAATCAAAAATGGTGGCACGAATGAGCATCCGTGGAACCGATTTTCATCAGTGGAACCGATTGACATCAGTGTCAATGATGTGCATTGGGGGCATGGCTGGGTGTCGGAGACACCGATGGTTATTGGTGGCACTGATGGGTCATCCATAGCACCAATCCACATTGGGGTCAGAGCATTGGTTCTAGAGAAACAACTATAGGAAGATGGTGCAAGGGCAATGGTTCCAGGGTGATAGTTTGACGGTGACAATGCTAGGGCAACGGTGACTCACATAACTGGGAGTCCTTCCAGGTTTTTCTAGGACCATCATGTTTTTTCCCCAATAACATACATTTGATGTAAAAGTGTTGTAATACCAATTAAAAATACAATTAAATCTATTATAATATATTTTAAAACCCCAACGGTAGGACAGATTTTGATTTACAAAAACATTTGGCCTTTTTCCTCAGTGTCACACCATTTTTGTGTTTTACCGTTTCTCCCCTATTACGCATTTTTTCCATTTAATGAAAATTTGTTAACTCACAACTATAATCTACGCCATCTCGGAGGATAATTATTTTGTGTCAATTAATCACGACATGTGAGACATCAAAATTGTGTGTTCGAGCCATGATTCGACTTTTATGTACTTCAAAATCGTCTCCCTATTTTTAGGATATGAAATTTTCATAATCCATTATCCTATTTTCCTTTTTTAGTCTGGTCTCTATTTGTGTGACTCGATATATCCTTCTGAGATGAGTTGTGTTCTCCTGTTGGATCGCTTCCTGCTCAACCTTGGAGTCCTCCCAGTTCATCCTCTACAAGTCTTACATCCCATGTTCTTTGCGTGTGGGGAAAACTTTGATCATTGATCATATATGTAGGGTTCTTCCAACATATCTCTTTATTGTTCATCATGCGGGGTGGGTGTGATAATGTTTTCCTTTAGATGTGGATGAAATAAATCTTTTAACAAATATAATAAATAGGCATTAATGAATGAAGGGGTTTGTTTGATGATGATTTTGTGATAATATTTTCTTTCCTTATATATGTGGTGAATTTCATGGGATTATGAAAAAGGAAAATAGTTATAGTGTGTTTTCCTTTCAAGCGGAAAAATGAACCTCTTCTTTCTTGATAATCTTGTGATTGAATGTATATAACATAAAAACTAGTTAATCAAATAGATATGGTTAAATAAATTGATGACAAATGAATAAGAATCGCTATTTTATCACCCACGATAACAAAACGGAATGAACGAACATGATAAAATGTGTTGCTAAATTTTAAAAATCCCTTTCTTTGTTATGCTGATATGAATGGTTGTGTTGCATGATAATTGTGTGTGTCGTGTATGGGGATGGGATCCTCTGTTGATTAGTTGTTGGTTCAGGGTCTAAGGCCATGTGGGGCAATATGTTGGGTCATGGTATGGTTCTAATACATCGTGGGTTATCATAAATCCTTGTTTTTTATAACTTTTCACGATAAAAGGGTGTGAATTCTTATAATTATGCTTGGCTATTTTGTTTGATTTGTTTTTTTTGGCTTGTGGTTATGCCTGTTAGTTTCCAATTTTTGAAAAAATACATAAATTGAATCACTTTAACATGATAACAAAAATTTATTTAATGGGGAATGGGTTTCCATAAATCTATTGTTCTCTGGTTGTGGTTGTTGTGTATTATTTCATGAATGTATAATAATGAGTGTGTTTGTGTGTGAGATTTCTATGTAACACTTAGGTTCAGATGAGTTATTCCTTAACTATTTGTATAAATTTAGTTCCTGTGTTTCATATTCACACCACACCCAACTTGATAACTTCATGCCACACACCCACATATCATGTAAGAGTGTGTTTATTCAAACATTCTTATGAGTGGAAGGTTATTAACTATATTTTTCTCCCTATCCTAGGTAACCCAAGTCTCTTCATCTATGATGTGACGACCTAAAATAAGGCCCCAGCCTTAAACCTTACTTAATCCTGAGTTATTACAAGATTACACATTGAGGATCTTTTCAGGTTTAGAGTTTTAGAGAATTAGGTCATGAAACATGCATTACATTCCACATTTAAACAAAGTGGATACATAAAAGACAATATTCATTCTTCCCATAAACGGAAACATATTTAAAATAAAACATGGATTCTTTCTTGACACATCCTTGACACTATCATCACATCATGTACCTTTCCCTTTACCTGTGAAAACCATTTCAAAAACATGGGATGAGCATAAAAAGCTCAGTAAGGGTTATAAAAATATGGAAAGGAAACATGAGTTCATATATACATAAGAATGAAATCATACTTTATCAATAAAACATAGTCACTTTAACATACCTCATCAAACCATGAATAAATCAAAGAAATCATAAGACATAAGGGTAACTTGAGGCATTCATAACATCCTTACGTAGGGAGTAACCCTCTTGGTTGAGTTTGGAATACCCATCACAGTATATTCCATAAATCTCTTCGGAGAAACCTTAACGTTTCACTCCTTCGTGTTACCCAATGCATTGGAGAGCTATATCAGGCTCACCCGCCCTTAGTTTATCACGGAACCACCCGTCTTCATAACAATGCCCAAGAACCATAACATAATCTTATCACATAAAACATGAATAAAGGAAACATAACATTTCCATCTTTCAATAATAAGATATCAATACAACACATTGATACAAAAACATTATGAAAACCATTTTCAATACGAAAATAAAAGAAAAGTAAAACACGATATTTATTTTTCTTTTAAAAAGAAGGTATGTCTTGTAGAAGAAGTCGAAACTCAAATAATGGTCACGGAGGTGGAGAATTCCTTGTCGCCCCATTCGTACGACAAAAACATTCCCTTTTGTCATTTAGTAAAACGCTTCGTATAAAAAAGATTCCTTTTTGGATAAACGTAAAATTCAAAGGGGTTTATACACCGTATAAAAGAAGGTTGTGTATACAACAAAATATGCCTCAATGAATGGAGATTGAGACGAAGTCCCTTACAAAGACGATATCCTTGGTTTAAGGATAAATCAATTACACAATTATGTGTGATAAACGAATACACCAAATATAAGTGGATATTAAGTGTAAAATAATAAAAGTTTATTCACACATATTCAATGGATTACATATTCAATAACTACATGTTGAACCCAAAGAAATCAAAATTGGGTTAAGTAGTTCCCTTGAAAGCCTAATGGCGTCACATCAAAATGAGTTGATGAGAGATAAAAAGTGTATCTCATCACTTGGACATAAAATTTACATCAATAAGGATATATGAGAACATATCCCAACATAACAATATGTAAATTAAAATACCCAACAAAAGAAGTCTTTTAAAAAAGAGGAGGGTGAAAGATTCCCTTACCGACTTGGGTATCTTTCAAAACATACACCCCATGAAAGAAGGACAATAAATCATTGATGTAAACACTCATAAACGAAATTATATTACACAGAGAGTAGAATAATGGGAATTACTTACACCACTCAATGGAAATTGTGGAAAATGTAGTATAAATGTCACGGGAATAAAAGTGAGATGAAAAATCCCTTACGAAAACTCAGCAGCCTAACGGCGCCACATAAAACATACAAAAATGGATTGAACAGATCAAATAGGGTATCTCATAATATTAACATAAAGTCTATAGAAATAGGAATATAAATGAACATACCCCAACATAACAAAAATGAGCTTAAAAGAAGTGACATAAAGGAGAGTACTTAAAAAGAAAGAGAGAGGTTAGATCTCTTACGAAAATTCGGCAGCCTAACGGCGCCACTCAAAACTTCCAAAATGGATTGATGAGAGAGAATAGGGTCTCTCATCACATGAGAATAAAAATTACAGTAAGTTTAATATAAAATAACATCCCAATAACAAGAAATATGAGCTTTAGAGGTAATGACATAAAAGAGTGTACTTAAAAAGAAAGAGAGGAGTAAGATCCCTTACCTCGGGTCCGACTTGACTCGATCATTCTTTAACGTCCTGAATAATAAACATGAGTTAATTTCCACTTTATTAAGAACCATTTTATGGTTCATTATTCCTTTTCGATCACTTATTTTCATGTTATAAACATTATGTAATCATTTAAGTTAATAATGTTTGTTTTCTCGATATATGGTTCTTAAGTCGAAAGTGGACTTCTTACAATTACATGTTGTTCGTGTGGTCAAAGGTTCTTTATATCCAGAATGAAATTCCTGACTTGGATAGCATATATATCATATATATCCAGAATATACATGTATTTATAATATTACATAATCATTTAGAGGTAAGAAATGAAATGCACCGTTCATGGAGACGGTAAGCCGTACGTACGCATGAACGCTACTTTCATTTCTTTGTCATATTAACGGAAATAAAACATAATGAGAGGTATGTATATATTAATTACAGAATTATATTAATAATTTCGATGTATCATTAATCATATATATCCATTATATACATGTACTTATAATAGTACATTACATTTGGGGATAAAAAATGAAATGCACCGTTCTTGGAGACGGTATGTCGTACGTATGCATGAACGCTACTTTCATTTATATATCATACATTAATGGAAAGATATAATAATGATATATAGGTATATTATAATTCCAGTATAAAATAATATATAATAACATTAAATCCATCCTTTATACGTCCCACGTATGGCATTAACGAATCACATCACTTTGAGGGGGCGGTAGTCCGCATTTCCTAAAATGAAGATATCGTGTATACCCATAATGGAAACAATAATGGTATGCCATAAATTTAAAATACATAAGCTTAAGGAAAGAATAAACATATTATATATCATATATAAAAATAGTTACATAATAATGGCCACCTTTGAAGGTGTTAAATGAGTATTGAACAATCATCGTTTCGGGAGGCAGAATTTCTCCATCCACGGAAACCGTATGTTCTTTAACCATTTGATGTAGTTGTGTGAGAGTGTATCTCGAATAAATCTTATAACAACATACTAGTATATTGAAGATAATTTTTATGTTACAAAAGAAGTAAATAAAAAGAGTTTAGGGGGTTGGAGAAGCAAAATAAAACAAATGAACATGAGAGAATGAATTACCTTTAAAAGTGTAACTCCTTTTGATTTGAGCCTGAAGGCTTCCTTTGAAAAGATATTTCCCAAAGGGAATTGTCTAGGATGAGTATAGGGATGTTTAGAAGGTAAATGGTCAGGGGATGGCCGAGCCAAAGGCTTGAGGAGTGTGTGAAATGAGGTAGAGGTGGGGGCCTTTATAAGAGGAGAGGAGGGGCACTTTTGGAAATCATGAAACTATTACTTTATTTTCAAAAGTGTTTCGAATTTATAAGGTCCCACATTGATATATTTCTAAGATAAGATGATAATTCTTTGAAATATTCCCATCCAATAGTTTTTGGACAAGTGTAGGTCTTAGATTTTATATTATCGTTTCATTTTATTTAAACTGTTCATTAATGAGGTCATTGTTGCATCACCATGATGTCGTAATTAAATTAATTTATTTAATGTATAAAAATTATAACAAAACTATCATGATGTAGGAAATCTTTTTACCTTTCAAAATAGTATTTATAGACAAAAATATTATTAGAATAACCCCTTCTAAAAATTGTTTTAGTAAAACAATTTATGTTAGTGTCATTTTCACCATTATTTGAAAAAAAGGCATTAAAGTCATTATATCACCCAAGAGGCTCCATAGGGTCCCCTAAATCGACCCATGGGTTGTCTTGGTCGACCAGGACTCATCCAATAGGGGTAGGACAAGTGTCATGGTGTTTTCATATTTTTATAATATCATTTTTACCTTAAATTACAGTAATTACCTCTAATCGCGATTAATGAAAAAAAGTTACTATTCCCCAAAATATTATTTTCATCCCATTGAACCACATTTTACATACTAATGACAACAATGTATGTCGGATTTTCCAAATTCAATACACATTAGAGGTAAACTTTAATTTAACTGAAAAATCAGTTTGCTTGATTAGCACTTAGTGGTTTCACTATTCATCAAAAATTGTAGTTTTTCAGAAAATTACCAAAAATTCACTCTAAGCTATATTCGATATTCCGAATTCAAAAATGATGTTTATATTACCTAATTAAAATAATATATGTATAACTAATTAATTTAATAATTAACTCCCGCTGTCAACACAAATAGCGTGTTTTTAAGACACAATATATATCAAAAGATTGATATTTGTTTATGTCGAATTTCAAAGTGAAATTAATTCCAAAGTTCACATTAAGAGTACTATAATCAACTTTTAGAGAATCACCTAATCCACAAAAGAGAACTATATACTTCCCATGTCTTTAGACTTCAACCAAAACCAAAACCAACAAGGCTAGTACAAGACCAGATAATCTAGAAAAGGATAACCCTTTATAAAAAGAAAATCTATTCTTAACCTCCAAAATTTGTCCAACAAAACCCAAAGATCAACGAGGACCATTAGATAAACAATTTGTCCATAAAATTCTTCAAAGTAAACCAATCTAAGATTGAAACCCAAATATTTTAAGGATTTAGTCACATTGTCTTCCAAGTTAAATCGTAACATTTATCTCCAAACAACATCAGTTGCTCCTAAAGTCTCATATTGAAAAGTAATTAACCTAATCCCATATCCTCAATGATAGGTTAATCATTTTCATAAACAACCCAATATCAACTTACTCTTAATTCATGAAATCATATAACTAGAAAGAATCAGTCAAACTAACCAGGGACTTCACGTAGTCCAATGGTAGGCGATTAATACCAGTCGCACTTTGGTTGTGGGTTCGATTCCCGCAGCATTGTCCGACGCGATGGGTTGTCACACGGTCTGCGTGTTGTCCTTTTTCCAAAATTATATAATTCTGAAAACATTTCCCAAAACGAGATAAAATCTTAAAAAATAAACATAACATATTTTAACCTCATGTTTATCTCATGCCTTTCATTTTCCATCATAAGATATAATAACCCATAAATACCTCAAAATTAAGGATCATATAAACCCTAATGGTTACCTACTTAATTATTACCTGAACTTCAACATCGATTGGTCATCTCATACATGATGAATTATAGAACATTTCAAGGTTCACGTGGTTGATCATGACTCCTTCATAGTTGTTTTATAACAACCATGAGTTTTCTCATTGAATACCCCATTTCATCGAGTCTCTTAATCAGAGAACCACCACAGTTTCCTTCAAACCAATTGTCACTTTGGTGCCTGCGAGATCTAGCCATTCACTAAAAACAGAAATGTCAGTGTGAGTATATCAACAAAACCATCATGTACTAATGAGGAAGGTAAACACTAAGATATACTTACTCATTCACTTTATCTAAAACTAGGACTCTTTCTGAAATCCTAACCATTATGGTAATGTCACTTATGCTTAGAGAATACCCTAACCTATAAAGTTATCTCAACCGACCTTTGATACCAACTATAAGGCCCCAGCCTTAAACCTTACTTAATCCTGAGTTATTACAAGATTACACATTGAGGATCTTTTCAGGTTTAGAGTTTTAGAGAATTAGATCATGAAACTTGGATTACATTCCACATTTAAACAAAGTGGTTACATAAAAGACAATATTCATTCTTCCCATCAACGGAAACATATTTAAAATAAAACACGGATTCTTTCTTGACACATCTTTGACACTATCATCACATCATGTACCTTTCCCTTGACCTGTGAAAAACATTTCAAAAACATGGGATGAGCATAAAAAGCTCAGTAAGGGTTATAAAAATATGGAAAGGAAACATGAGTTCATATATACATAAGAATGAAATCATAATTTACCCATAAAACATAGGCACTTTAACATACCTCATCAAACCATGAATAAATCAAATAAATAATAAGACATAAAGGTAACTTGAGGCATTCATAACATCTTTACGTAGGGAGTAACCCTCTTAGTTACATTTGGAATACCCATAACAGTATATTCCCTAAATCTCTTCGGAGAAACCTTAACGTTTCACTCCTTCGCGTTACCCAATGCATTGGAGAGCTATATCGGGCTCACCCGCCCTTAGTTTATCACGGAACCACCCGTATTCATAAAAATTCCCAAGAACCATAACATAATCTTATCACATAAAACATGCATAAAGGAAACATAACATTTCCATCTTTCAATAACAAGATATAAATACAACACATTGATAAAAAAACATTATGAAAACCATTTTCAATACCAAAATATAAGAAAAGTAAATCATGGTATTTATGTTTCTTTTAAAAAGAAGGTATGGCTTGTAGAAGAAGCCGAAACTCAAATAATGGTCACGAAGGCGGAGAATTCCTTGTCGCCGCATACATACGACAAAAACATTCCCTTTTGTCATTTAGTAAAACGATTCGTATAAAAAAGATTCATTTTTGGATAATTGTAAAATTGAAAGGGGTTTATACACCATATAAAAGAAGGTAGTGTATACAACAAAATAGGCCTCAATGAATGGAGATTGAGACGAAGTCCCTTACAAAGACGGTATCCTTGGTTTAAGGATAAATCAATTACATAATTATGTGTGACAAATGAATACACCAAATATAAGTGGATATTAAGTGTAAAATAATCAAAGGTCATTCACACATATTCAAAGGATGACATATTCAATAACTACATGTTGAACCCAAAGAAATCTAAATTGGGTTAAGAAGTTCCCTTGACAACCTAATGGTGTCACATCAAAATGAGTTGATGAGAGATAAAAAGTGTGTCTCATCACTTGGACATAAAATTTACATCAATAAAGATATATGAGAACATATCCCAACATAACAATATGTAAATTAAAAGACCCAACAAAAGAAGTCTTTTAAAAAAGAGGAGGGTGAAAGGTTCCCTTACCGACCTGGGTATCATTCAAAACATACACCCCATGAAAGAAGGACAATAAATCATTGATGTAAATACTCATAAACGAAAGTATATTACACAAAGATTATAATAATGGGATGTACATACACCACTCAAAGGAAATTGTGGAAAATGTAGCCTAAATCTCACGGGAATAAAAGTGAGATGAAAAATCCCTTACGAAAACTTGGCAGCCTAACGACGCCACATAAAACATACAAAAATGGATTGATGATATCAAATAGGGTATCTCATCATATTAAAATAAAGTTTATAGAAAGAGGAATATAAAAGAACATCCCCCAACATAACAAAAAGGAGCTTAAAAGAAGTGACATAAAGGAGAGTACTTAAAAAAAGAGAGAGGTTTGATCTCTTACGAAAATTCGGCAGCCTAACGGCGCCACTCAAAACTTCCAAAATGGATTGATGAGAGAGAATAGGGTCTCTCATCACATGAACATAAAATATACAGTAAGTGTAATATAAAATAACATCCCAATAACAAGAAAGATGAGCTTTAGAGGGAATGACATAAAAGAGTGTACTTAAAAAGAAAGAGAAGAGTAAGTTCTCTTACCTCGGGTCCGACTTGACTCGATCATTCTTTAACGTCCTGAATAATAAACTTGAGTTAATTTAAACTTTATTAAGAACCTTTTTATAGTTCATTATTCCGTTTAGATCACTTATTTTCATGTTATAAACATTATGTAATCATTTAAGTTAATAATGTTTGTTTTGTCGATATTTGGTTCTTAAGTCGAAAGTGGACTTCTTACAATTACATGTTGTTCGTGTGGTCAAAGGTTCTTTATATCCAGAATGACATTCCTGATTTGGATAGAATATATATCATATATATCCAGAATATACATGTATTTATAATATTACATAATCATTTAGAGGTAAGAAATGAAATGCACCGTTCATGGAGACGGTAAGCCGTACGTACGCATGAACGCTACTTTCATTTCTTTGTCATATTAATGGAATTAAAACTAAATGAGAGGTATGTTTATTTTAATTCCAGAATTTTATTCATCATTTATATGTATAATTCATCATATATATCAATTTTATACATGTACTTATAATAGAACATTACATTTGGGGATAAAAAATTAAATGCGCCGTTCATGGAGACGGTAAGCCGTACGTACGCATTAACGCTACTTTCATTTCTATCTCATACTTTAATGGAATGAAATAATAATGATATATAGGTATATTATAATTCCAGTATAACATAATATATAATAACATTAAATCCATCCTTTATACGTCCCACGTATGGCATTAACGAATGACATCACTTTGAGGGGGCGGTAGTCCGCACTTCCTAAAATGAAGATATCGTGTATACCCATAATGTTAACAATAATGGTATGCCATAAATGAAAAATACAGAAGATTAAGGAAAGAATAAACATATTATATATCATATATAAAAATAGTGACATCATAATGGACACCTTTGAAGGTGTTAAATGAGTATTGAACAATCATCGTTTCGGGAGGCAGAATTTCGCCATTAAACGGAAACCGTATGTTCATTAACCATTTTATGTAGTTGTGTGAAAGTGTAGCTCGAATAAATATTATAAAAACATCCTAGTATATTTAAGATACTGGTGTTGTTACAAAAGAAGTAAATAAAAAGAGTTTAGGGGGTTGGAGAAACAAAATAAAACAAATGAACATGAGAGAATGAATTACCTTTAAAAGTGTAACTCCTTTTGATTTGAGACTAAAGGCTTCATTTGAAAGGATTATGACCAATGGGAATCCTCTAGGATGAGGAGAGGGATTTGGAGAGAGTTAATGCGCAGGGGATGGCCGAACCGAAGGCTTGAGGAGTGTGTGAAATGAGGTAGAGGTGGGGGCCATTATAAGAGGAGAGGAGGGGCACTTTTGGAAATCATGAAACTATTATTTTATTTTCAAAAGTGTTTCGAATTTCTAAGGTCCCAAATTGATATATTTCGAAGATAAGATTATAAGTCTTCTAAATATTCCCATACAATAGTTTTTGGACAATTTTAGGTCTTAGATTTTATATTATCGTTTCATTTTATTTAAATTGTTCATTAATGAGGTCATCGTTGCATCATCATGATGTCATAATTAAATTAATTTATATAATGTCTAAAAACTATAAAAAAAATATCCTGATGTAGGAAATCGTTTTATCTTTCCATATAGTATTTATAGAAAAAAATATGATTAATATAAATCCTTCTAAAAATTGTTTTAGTAAAACAATTTATGTTAGTGTCATTTTCACCTTTTTTTAAAAAAGGCATTAAAGTCATTATCTCACCCAAGAGGCACCATAAGGTCCCCTAAATCGGCCCATGGGTTGTATTGGTCGGCTATGACTCATCCAATATGGGTAGGACAAGTTTCATGGTGTTTTCATATTTTTATAATATTATTTTTACATTAAATTACACTAATTACCTCTAATCGCGATTAATGAAAAAAAGTTACTATTCCCCAAAAAATTATTTTCATCCCATTGAACTACATTTTACATACTAATGACAACCATGTATGTCTGATTTTAAAAATTCAATACATATTAGTGGTAAACTTTCATTTAACTGAAAAATCAGTTTTCTTGATTACCACTTAGTGGTTTCACTATTCATAAAAAATTGGAGTTTTTCAGAAAATTACCAAAAATTCACTCTAAGATATATTCGATATTCCGAATTCAAAAATGATGTTTATATTACCTAATTCAAATAATATAAGTTGAATTAATTAATTTAATAATTAACTCCCTCTGTCAAAACAAATAGCGTGTTTTTAAGAAACAATATATATCAAAAGATTGATATTTGTTTATGTCGAATTTCAAAGTGAAATTAATTCCAAAGTCCACCATTGAATAAAATGGTAAACATATTTTATGGTTTCACTTTAAAACCAATTCAAAAGATAATATAATCATATAAATAAATTAGATTAAAATAGGTTTTGAATTAAAGTACAACATTTTTCACTTATTCATAAAAAATGAACTTTATCGGAAGAATAACAAAAACATACACAAAGTAAATTTTGATGTCCCAATTATAAAGAAGGATTTTATTTCGTCCAAAATAATGTATAATAGTGACCAAAACTATATTTAATGAGGATTCTCCATCAAAAGGTGATAAGTGAACCTTTAGTGAAAACTAGGGCATATAAGCCTAAAATTGAATTCTTTCCATATTTTAAGCCTTTATCTTTTATTGGATAAATGTAAAAACATTTAAAGCATATATAATCATATTTTAGTTATTTATATCCATTATCTCCAATACAACGACTACATGTTAACTGCCACTTAAAATAATATTATTTTATTATTAGAGTGCAACGTAAGATTCCCAAGAAACTCGTTGTTGTGTGTAGGGTACGCCATCGAGCATAGCGTCCCCTTTAAAGTCATATTAACATTTTATTCACAAATATGGATAAATATGAAAATGTCATATTCTTTATTTACCTGGGTTGTTACACCTAAGGTCCATTAGGGACCATGACTCTTCAAGTATGGGTGTGTTGTGGTAGTTAGATTAGGTTTCAGCGGACAAGTTTTTTTGCTATGTTTCATCGATATGAGGTCGAGGTGTCTTCGGGCGTGGTAGTTGTTTTTGTGAACCATTTGTCTGTAAGTGGGGTTGTGTGTGATTGTGGTGGGCCAGGTGTCTACGGGTGGGATGCATGGTTGTGATAGCCCATACAGTTGTTTTGGGTGTGGCTAGGAGACTGAAGTGGAACTGATGGGGGAGGTCGGTCGTGTAGTATGCCTCCAATAACTAGTAGTGAAGAGGTGAGGGGAACCCAAACAATGATGTGTTGTTACAATTACATCACCTGACTATTGTGATTTGGGGAGTGTTCCTTCATGTCGATGCTTGGATAGTTTACATGCTAGGTTTCTTTGTTATCTCAGTTTTCTCTTGGGGAATTAGGATGCCTCACCACATGTGCATGAATGATTTTTTTATCCCCTATAGAGTATTCATGTATACCTACCAAACATATATAAAAATGCTTTCATGGTTCCAAGAAGACTTTGGGCACCATAATAGACATTACTACCTTTGACATCGGGACAATTGTGGTAGCTGTTTTTCATTCTTTTGGAACATTTAATCAATGTATTATTGTACTTCTTTGAAAATTATTTTAAACATTCATGTGAAAAAATGGGTTGGTATTTATTTTTACTTTTTATATTTGGAGTTGTTTGTGATTTAAAATCTTATCTCCTGATATTTTTCTATAAAAAAGGTAATAAATTCAATATTGATTATTATAATATACCATTGGTTCTATTCACCACTCCGAGACCAATTAAAGGCAGGACTCTGGGGTCATTATCTCTTCTTCAACATAAAAAAAGAAGGTTCCTATAGTTTTTTGTCCCTTCCCTTATTTTGGTGAAGGCAGGTCATGACAAAAAGGTATCAAAGGAAAGGTTTTGATAGTGGATGGAGGTATGCGTTAGGGAAATGAGAATTTCATTGAATGTTAGAGAAATAGTGTTAGAAAATCATGGTGTGTGAGATAGTCCAGGGAAGACAGGCTAGGACATGGGGTTTTATGCCCCACCATGATCTGATCCAATGACTCTAGGCCTACTGAACGACCATGTGAGGCTACACAGATTATAGGGTGGACACCCTATGAAAGGTACATGAATCATAATGACTTGTGTTCTTGTGTTTTCAGGGTGATTGGGGAGTTTAAAATGAAAAAAACAGTAAGAAAACTTTTAAAGAGATATTCTACACTACTCAGTATTTGTAATTCATTGTTTACCTCACAACTATGGATCCTAGACGACACACCAGAGTAGTTTGGGTGATCCAGTCATAGGAGGCTGATTTGGATGACCAGTATATGAATGATTGAGAGGCGGAGGATGACCGGTGGTAGAAGATGCTTTGGGCCATTTAGCACAAAAACCCTCGAGATGTACGATGGTAGTGTCTCATTCATGGATACATAAAGATGGATCGAGGAGTTTTTGATACAATTCATCTTTATATTTGATTCAACTGAGTATTTGGTTCCTCTAGTTGTATGCTAGTTGCAGGGAGAGGAATTTCAGAGGTGGATGCTCTATCTCGTGGAGAAGAGGGAGGTTGTGGTTTCATGGACTAACATCGAGAGTGAGTTCCAGGGAGGAATTCCTCTCTTCCAAAATGAAGGATGGGAAGATATAGAAGTTACTATACCTATATTAGGGGATAATGTTAGTAATGGAATTGGGGATTAAGTTCAAATATGTCGTTCAATTTTCCATGGACCACTTTATGGATGATTATTCCCGAATAAGACGTCTAGAGGAAGAACTTTGAAAATCTCTACAATATGTGATTACTCGTTTCAATCTACTGACATAGATGCAGGTTCAGAAGAATGATGAAGTGGTAGAGAGGATGAACACAATGTGAAGTGTTCCACAAGAGGGGATCTAGTAAAGCTCGTCGATGGGGAAGGTCGTTAGTAGCACAACTCCAGCTTTTAGGCCTTCAAGGATTTGATCAATGGGGGGAAGGCCCTAACAGTTCCAATTTCGATCTCTTGGAACTCTCCCTTTCCCTGTGGGACTATGACAGAGATGTTTTATCTATGGAAGTTGTGGGAACCATCAGAATCTGTGCCCGGACTGAGTTCCATACAGTGGAGGTGGGTAGGTTCAACGCCCACCTCAATAGTAGCAGTTTCCAGACATGCCTTTTTACCAGCCACAATATGGGAAGTGAGCTCTCACTCCTCCAATAGAATACATTCTAGGGGAGGATGTCCTTAGGGAACCCTTCAAGGAAATATACCATGGCATGGTCTGGGATTAATCTAATAGTAGAGGTGAATGTGAGTTGGGTGTCGGCAGTTGCACACCGCAGAGACAGCAGTTCTATCAAGTACAAAGGTCATTCGAGGTAAGATCATCATTTTTTGTACTATTTCTTGTTCCATGTTTGATTCAGAAGCATCACAATACTTTTTTCACCTAGACCATCCCATGATCTTGGTCTAGATACAATGATACATCCCATTCCATAGTATTGATTATGCCAGTCGAAGGTTAGACTAGATTGTCTTGTGTTTTCTGGGGTTGTAGACTGGTGTTGGGGACACATTAGTCTATTGTGGACCTTCTTTTTCCATTGATACTACCATATGATGTCATTTTAGGCATCAATTATCTATTATGAATGTATGCCATTATATAATGCTTCCAAATAATAGCTGTTTTTCAAATAAGGGCGACCATCATGTAACATTCATTGGTGAGTGGGGTTTCAAAGATGGTAGTAGACAAGTGGAGCCCCTTCTTTCTATGTTAGCTAAAGTGTCATTGTATTCTGATGATACAAAGATGGTGGATGTCCTAGGGATATTCAATGAGTTCCAGGATGTCTTCCCTGGAGAGGTGGTGACCCTAACCCCTCAACATGATGTTGAGTTCTGGATAGACATTCAACCATGTTCCCCTCTGATTTTGAAGGATTCATATCGGATGGTGTAATTTGAGTTTTCGGAGTTGTGGATCTAGGTTGATGACCTGATGGATAACAGCATTATTCGACTGAGTGGATCACCATAGGGGGATTCCTTCCTATTCAAAAAGAATTGATATGTTGATCATATACTACGTATAGACTACCGACGACTGAATCAGTTGACGTTCAGGAACCATTACCCCCTCTCAAAAAACAACATCCTTTTTGACCAGTTTATAGGGGTAATTTAGTTATCTATGATTGTCCTTTGGTGGGGTTATCAATAATTGATGGTGAAAGAGGGTGAGATCTCGAAGACTAATATTGGGTTTATATATGGTCACAATGAGTTCATGGTCATGTGGTTATTTGTTACGAACACGACGATCATGTTCATGGTGCTAATGAACTATATCTTATAGGAATATCTGGATCATTTTTTAGTCATGTTGATTGAATACATCCTGATGTACTCAAGATCATATGATGATAATGCTGAGCATCTTAGGATGGTTTTAGAGGACATTCAACAACACTAACTGTAAGTGATGTTTTCAAAATGCATGTTCTGAACACAAGAGGTGCACATCCTTGGACACGTGGTGTCGCAGTAGGGAACAGAAGTGGACTATCGAAGGTAGAAGTGGTTGTTTCATTGGTGGTACCCAAGAACATGTCATTGGTTCGTAGATTCCTAGGTCTAGAAGGTTACTACTAGATTTTTTGTGCCCAAATTCTCTCGGTTTTGAGAACCTTTGACATCATTGCCCAGGGAAGACCATGAATTTGTATAGAGTGAGTAGTTCCAGGATGAAGTAAGTTATTAGATGGGGACACTAGTCAGTTCCCCAATACTCATATTTCTGGAGGAAGGGGTAACATTTGAGGTGTTATAAGATGCTTCAAGCCTAGGATTGGGGTGTGTGCTGATGCATAAGTGTGGAGTGATCTCTTATTGGAATATGAAGTTACATCCATGTTAGTATAAATATTCCCCCATGATTAGGATATTGCAGTGGTTGTTTTTGAGCTAAAGTTTTGGAGGCATTATCTCATCGGGTAATTCTTCGTGGACTTCACATATCATAAGCTCTAGAGGGATTTCATCTCCCAAGGAAACCCGAACTTTCGAAAACGGATGTAGATGGAGCTCATCCAGGACTCTATCTTCGATACTTCCTACACCTCATGAAATGGTAATTTGGTGGTAGATCTCTTGAGAAGGAAGTTGTAGAAGGATGTGGTTCGAGAATAACTAGATGATAGGAAGGTTATGGAAGAGTTAGCTACCTTACACCTGGATGTGATGGTGTATGGAGGTAGAGGATATAAATTTTAGATGATGTTGTTGTATTCCTTGGATGAGGATGTGGAGGAGTATCTGGGGGGGACATACATGCTAAAGTGATGTGTGCTCTTGTTAGCAAGGGAAATGTTCCATATGGATAGTTAGAATCTAGTGTAAATTGGATGTTGTTTTATCGAATGATGTTTTTTCTAGTGGAAATGCTGAAGAATGTTATTGGTGAGTTCTGTAACACACCAATATCAGTAAACATAGGAGTTTACAAGATGTATCGTGGCTTTAGGGTTATGTTTTAGTTTCCCAGTGTGAAGCGGGAAGTGGTAGAGTTTTGGAAATGTGGCTCATGTGTTACCAGGTGATGACTAAACACCACATCCCAAGAGGTATGTTGTAGCCTTCAGATGTCCCCGAGTGTATGTGGTATTACATCCTGATAGATTTCATCACGAGACTCACCAGGGTTCAATGAGGATGTGATGCTATCTAGGTAGTGGTGGAATGGCTGACGTAATCATCTCACCTCAAAGAATTGAAGGAGTCAAGTTTGGTGGATGACTTTGTAGAGAGGTACATAGAATTGGTGGTGTGGTTACATTGTGTTATGAAGACCATAGTCTTAGATCGGGATACATAGTTTACTCATGAGTCTGTAAGGGATCACAACATTATTTTGGCACCCAGATATGTCTCAGTACAACATTACACCCCCCCAAAAATTGGAAGACATAGAAGATTATCCAATTGTTTGATGATATTATACGTGCATGTGTTTTTGACATCAGGGGACTAGGAGTATGAAAATTTAATTTGGTAGTGTTTTCCTATAGAAATAGTTATCATTATACCATTTACATGGATCCATTCTATTCCTTGTGAAAATGACCATATCATTCATCCATGCTCTGGAGAGAGGTTTTGGAATTAGGTGTTCTTGGCAGATAGATATTTCCTAGTATGACGGAGAAGGTTCAGTTTATGTGTGAGAGGATGAAGGAAAATAAATATTGGTATAAGTCACATGCAGATCATAGGATAATACCCTTGGAGTTTGAGGATGGAGACCATATGGTCTTTATTATCTTCCCTCTGTATGGGAAATAGTGGCACGAAAAGAAAGAGTAATCTTTCTCTCAGATTCGTTAGACAATTCATGGTGTTTGGATGGGTTGGTGAAGTGGATTACCAGCTTTCACTACCAATTCCAATACTATGGGTCCATGAAAAATTCCATGTGTCTTATCTCCATTCATACATACATGATGATTCACATATCCTCGACTGGGTATTAATAGATATCATGGACAATGAAATGTTCATGGAGCGACTAGTGGGGATCGAGGATCATGAGGATAATTTTCTTCATGGAAGAACTATTCTTTTGGTTGTTGTGTTTTGGAGGCATGGTGGCCTCGAGGAGAGTACCTTGGAATGGGAGGCACAAATTCATGCATAGTACATAGAGATATTTTGAGTTTTGTTGCTGGTTTTTTTTGTACATGAATGTGATGTTGTTATTGACCTTATTAACTAAATGATGAGTCGTTTTCATTTCTCATAATTTGTGTAAAAGTCCTCACAATTGCAAATGGTGGTCCTAATCCATAATAAATATTCATTAAGTTTGATACTATTAAACCCATGATGAAAATTGAGGGACACTCAGAGTGGATAGTATATTGACATGGAAAAATGTACTCCCAAACCCATATGTTTAGACCGTGTGACCTCTATATGTTTCTGTAATTTCAAAGGGGGAAGAGAGGTACTATAAACAATGTTTCTCAGGATATAGGCAAGGGTGAGGTGTTCCAAGATATCGAGTATTGCTTTGGATTTAGAACCACTCTAGGATGGTTTCCCCCTAATAGGTATCTTGGGTGGTGGTTTTTTGGACACCTCCTCTTTTCTTCAGGTTTAGTCATGAATTCTAGAGGTATAGAATAGTTTGAGATATTAATACAATGTAATGTCTCATACCCACTTGGCCTAATAAATCTCAAAATTATGGTGATTGGGGTATCATGGGGACCATTAGTGATTCAATAAGGAGTTTTCCAAACATCATAATCGAATGAACGGTTGCACCAATTAGCGTTGATGGCATCGATGGGCATCAGTGGCACTGATCATCCATGGTGGCACGAATGTGAGTAGGTGGCACTGATGGGCATCGGTGGAATAGTTAATCATTAGTGGACTCAAGGAGAATCAGTGTAACCAATGTCTGTTAGTGAAAATGATGGGTCATCTATAGCACCAATCAACATTGGTGTCAATGCAATGGTATAGGGCCGACTGTGCCAGGACGACGGTGCCAGGGCGACAGTGTCATGGTGATATTTCCGGGGTGAATGTTTGTAGAGATCTGAAGCTTGATGTACATAGAAATTACATTACTTTTTCGGAATACATAATACATAACAAAAACAAACACACAAGGACCGTAATAGTTTAGTGTCTTTGGAATCTCGGAAAAATAATCATCTAATCATGGTGAAAGATCTTCAACATCTCCAATAAGGATCTTCCCCTTTGGATTCTTACCTAAAACCTTTCTTTATATCCTGGGGAAATGAAAGCATATAAAGGGTGAGCTCAAATGTTCATTAAGGGTAAGCATGGCTAAAATAAATGAAATAATATACATTTGAACTTAAAAACATGAACATAAAGATTAAACATCAAAATTTTGGGAAATGACATAAAACATGGTAGTTCATAAGGCATGGATCCTAAAGGAATATTAATCATGATAAACTAGAATGGGAATAAAACATGTAATTGTGGCATCCATTAAGCACATGTAATTATTTCCATAGTATCCAAGGCATTGCTACCAAGACCATCTTAGTGGACAAAGTCTCTTATTGAACCAGGTTCACTTACAGTTCCAGACCTGTATTAATGAACCAGATTTACTTGCCATTCTAGCCATGTCTATAAAATGAGATATAAATCGTTACCCAATGCATTGGATGGATATATTGGTCCCACCTATATCATAATGAGACCATTATTATTTGTGCCACAAAATAATCATAAATCATTCATCATAACCTAAAAAAATAAAAATGGGTCTCATAAACATCATCCCATAATAACATAATTCATATAAAACAAATGGATATCATTTCATCATAAGAAAAGTGAAACCATGTAAATCATAATGAAATTATACTTGAAACATACACATATGAAATAATGTCATCATAGATGGAAAAAATGGTTTTGATAAAACATTTGATATGAATTCTTGAGGAAAATATCTTTTCTTATTAAAAATCAATTTCCTTTCAAAAAACGTCATGCAATTTTAAAAGAAAGAGATTTTTTTGAAAATAGTCATGAAATATTTTGGAGGAAGCTTCATGAAAATAAGGCTTTATAAAACCGTACAAATCCTTTCATGCCGTATAAGTTAAAAAACATTCTCCTCGTACTTTTTTCAGAAAAGTTAAAAAGTACCTCGTAACATAAAAAAAAAATATTTCTTACATACCATGTAGTAAACGACAAAATGGGTAAAAGGGACATTAACCACACATAAAAACAGTTTTATAAAATATGGACTTGTATGATAACAATAATCCCAACAAATACTTACAAATAAACAATCTCGGATAAGAATGAGATTGGAAAGGTTATCCCTTAACTTAGGTCTGATATGCTTCGTACATATCCGAAACTCATGTATAATGATTTAAATAATGTCATTCAATTATTTAAGAATCATATTCATTGTTATTATATCATATATCATTCACTTATAACTTTATATTACCCGTTCTTTTGTAAATCTCATGTCAAAGCAACGTTTTGGGAAAAATCATATTATTTATCGTATGTGTTTGGACTTGTTTTTCATGATTTTATTATTACTTATATCTTGATTTACATACTTCTAGAACGTAAATCATGATTTATATATTATATATATTTATTATATATCTATCATATACATGTATTTATAATAGTACATAACATATGGAGGTAAGAAATGAAATGCACCATTCAGGGAGACGGTAAACAGTATGTACGCATGAACGCTACTTTCATTTCAATTTATTATATTAATAGAATAGGTATATTATAATTCCAGTATAATATAATATATAATATCATTAACTCTATAATTTATTCATTCCACATAAAGTTCTAACAAATCAAATCACTTTGAGGGGGCAGTAGTCCGCACTTTCTCAAATGAGATCATCGTACTTAACCACTATGGAAACCATAAAGGCTTGATATAACTGGGAAGTAAAGAATCATAAAGAAATAATAAACATAATATATATCATATATAAATACAGTTCCATCATAATGGCCACCATGAGAGGCGGTAGGAGAAAATCAAACAATCATCGTTTCGTGGTGCGTCAGTTTTCCATCACAGAAACATTATGTTCTTCATCCATTAGATTGAGGTGTGTGTAAGTGTAGTTCCAATACATCTCATTAAAACATCATAGTATTTTTAGGATACTGGTGTTGTTACAAACGATAGGATTAAAAAGTGTTTAGGGGTTGGAGATGTAGAATAAATGAAAACAACTTAAGAGAAACTATTACCTTTAATTTGGGTAACTTCATTTGGATTTAACCAAAAAGAGTTATTGAAGTTCCTTCTGCCTAATTTAAGGCTTCTAGGTGAAGGATATGGATGTATGGATCTTATTTGGGCAGTGTTTGGACGAGACAAAAGGCTTTAGAGGAGTGAGGAATTTCATAGAAGTGGTCTCCTTTTATAATGGAGAAGAAGGGCTCTTTAGGATGGTGTGAAAAAATTATTTTATTATAAACATATATTCGTTTTCAAGAGGTTCAAAACAAATTAATGTCGAAGCTAAGACTACTAATATTCTAAATAAAATCATTGAATACTAATTGCACATGTTTTG
The DNA here is from genome assembly GCA_963277665.1 of Viscum album. NCBI lineage: Eukaryota > Viridiplantae > Streptophyta > Magnoliopsida > Santalales > Viscaceae > Viscum > Viscum album. Next base: position 439,570,923 of record OY728161.1, read on the forward strand.
GATGATATTTTAATCATTATAATGTTATTTATTTAAATCATTTATTAATGACGTAAATACTGCATCATTATTGTGTCCTAAATAATTTAATTTAACTGATTTCTAAAAATTATAAAATATTTACCAAAATGTAGGAAATATCTTCATATTTCCAATGAATATTTATAGTCAATAATATAATTTATATATCCCCTTATAAAAAGTAATTACTAAAGGTTTTTTTTTCAAGCCAAATTTTGTCATTACATTAAATTAATTATTCTAATGTGTCATTGTCTTTAATAAGTGACTCCATGGGATCCAAAAATCTACCCAAGGATTCCAATGGTCTGAAATTACTCATCCAATAAGGTTTGTAAAATTTTTAAGGTAATTTTTAATTATTATAATATTTTTTTAACCTTGAATTACCCTATTTACCTTTACACGTGGGAAATAAATTTTAAAAGTTATTATTCACAAAATAGATATTTTTATCTAATTGAACCACATTTTACTCCTTGATATTAAACATGTCTCCCAGATTTTTGAAATTAAACTCACAGAAGCGGTAAAATTATGGTTTATGAACAATTGCAAATGCTCCTAGGAGGTGGATAAAAGACGGTAAAAAGTTCAATACAATTTTTATAAATCTAAAATTATTATAAAATGATTCCAATTAATTAAATTGAACATATATAAGTATTATGTATTTATTTTTACCTAAATTAATTTAAATCAAATAAATTATTATTTCAATAAAATGTCGGTTTTAACCAAAAACTCAGTGTTTTCACTATTCATCAAAAATTGATGTTTTTCAGAAAAATACAAAAAATTCAGCCTAAGCTATATTTGATATTCCAAATTCAAAAATGATTCCTATTTTTCTAAATTTAAAACATATAAGTGGAATTAATTAATTTTAAAAGTAATTCCCGTTATCAAAACAAATAGCGTGTTTTTAAGAAACAATAACTATCAAAAGATCATCACTTGTTTATGTCCAATTTCAAAGTGAAATTAATTCCAATGAATAACATTGGATTAAATGGTAAAAATATATTCTAATTACACATTAAAACCAATTAAAAAGTCAATTTATGCATATAAATTATTGCGATTAAAAAATTTGTTTTTCATTAAAATATAACGTGTTTTTACTATTCACCAAAAAATGAAAGTTATCAGAATAATATTAAAATATTATCCAAAGTAAATTTTTATATCCTAATTCCAAATAAGAATTTTATTTTGACAAATTGAACTTATAGACATGTCAAAAACAAGATTTAAAGTGGGTGCGCCATCAAAAGGCTACAAAACTACATTTTTTTATAAATAATTATTTTACCCCAAAAATTTATATTGTTCTCATACCAAGTTCTAGAAAATAAATAAGATGAATAAAAATGTTATAGAATTAAAAAGTTATTTAATACTATTCATAACATCTAGTTCATAATAATATTATTACCATATATCGTTGTTTAGTAAAACTCGGTATTGCGTCCTACACACTCTATCGACCAAGGTCGCGATTGCGGGTAATGCAAGCCATGTCAACTTTGCATGTAATGCAAGACTTCTTCATAGTTTCGTATAATAGAATCCAAACATATTTCATTTATACATTGAATATATATATATATATGTATATGTATATACACACTAAATGTTGCATAGAATAACTACTATCAAAATTGTGTGTAACATGATCCATGAATAGTGTTGCGTATACTGCAAGCTAATACGGTGTTGTGTATAGTGCATGGTAATCTTGGTGTAGCGTACAACACAAGAAATCAATGAAATTGAAAAAATATTTTTCATAAAATCTCTGGGTGTTACATTCTACCCCCCTTAAAATGAATTTCTCCCTCAAAATTCGTCGGGATTATAAATCGTTTACTATTCATAGAAACCCACATCGTAAAAAGGAATACTAAAAAATGATTTTAAAAACTAAATAATGAAATGTAATTATTACCCAAAGTAACTCATCACTGAGTTTCCATATAGGATAACATTGGTGAAAATATGGATATGGAAGAAAAATCTAACCATCATGTCCTGATGGAGAGTGATAGAGATCATGGCTATGAAAAATCCAACAATCACAAAGCCATAAATTTGTGATGATATAAGGTACCATATGAATCATTGGATATTAGAGCACTAGGAAAACATTTTTTTGGTTTTCTAATATCATTTCCCTTAATTTTATGAATTAAAAGAAATACTTACATGATTTTGGTACAATCTCACTATTGTTCGTGCCTTGAACAATTTCCACTTCATCTCTTAAATAAATGAAGTTGAATTTGTTATTTGTGAAGTATCAGTAGATCATGTGATAGGATGATTGGAAATTCCATATGTTTCAAACAAAAGGTTAGAAAAAGTTATCAAATATACATAAGTTCATCTATGGTGAGGTTAATCATATATGATTCCAAAAATGGACTTATACGTCAACTATCATACAAATTAATAAAATAAAACTAATTTATACCAACCATGGACTTCTTGTAGGCCAGTGGTAGGCGATAAAGGCCTATCGCAAATCGGTTTTGGGTTCGATTCCCACATCCTTGTCCGACGTGATGGGTTTCCACCCATCCTGCAGGTTGTACTTTTTCTAAAACTACACTATTATAACATTACATAAATAATTTCGAAAAAATTTCTCGCCATAAAAAATACTATATGATGTCTGACAAAACACTTTACAACTTTTAAACTTATCTAAAATACATCTTTCCAAGATCACAGTATAACGAAAATAATTAATAGAATGGTCACATAATAAGAACGTGAATAACAATATTTATCATACGATATGTCTTGTTGGTCGTATTCCAACCATTTGAATTCCTTAATCATTTATTCTATTGCAACCTGAATTACCATAGATCATTAGTTGAAAACATGAATGTTGTCAAAATATGTCTCTTTCCACATTCCAAAATCAAAAAAAAATTCTATATACTCAAACCATGATACCACTTAGTCCTTACATCAATCATGAGATCATGAATACTATCAAACATATTAATTTGTCTTTATCCCTTCATTATGAGAATATCATCTAATTTCCAAAAATATTTCAATCACTTTTCATTGTTACTGATGCCATATTCGTATGGAAAACCACAATGTACCAATACATAGATATTCCAATATACCATAAAAGTACCTCAATAACATTATTCTTAAATAAAAATAAATAATCACTTCAAACCATCATCTTCAATGATTTTCATGGAATATGTTGTTCCATGATTTAGAAGTAACCTCTTAGGTCAGGGCATTGTGTTGGGTAATTCCCATATTCTCTAGTGACAATACATTGAACTCCATAACAGTCTATCACTCTACGAACCTTCTCTCTAAACAGATAACATATTCCCCTCTATTTGAGGTGTTCCTCAAGGTTCCTCTTCCCTTCTTTAGAAATCTCAATATTTATTTCTTTATGCTCCTCAACATGCGAACATGCATAAAATTCTATCTTCCTCCTATTTGATGAATTTGGAATACCACTAAATTTCACCTTTTAAATCATATATCGTGATGAATGATTCAACATAATCACAATATCATTATATCTGGGCATTAATCAATTTCGTTGCTCATAGTCACCATTTTTTCCATTCAATTAAATGTTAACCGAATTACTTCTGGTTCCCTCCATTGACTAAAACAAAAAAAGAATTCTGTGAGAGGAAAATATCATGATAGGAAAAACAACATAATAAAGGAGGAGTAACTTCAATATCCAACATCTTAGGATTAATTCTAAGATCGTTATAGTAATTCTAGGACTATAACCTATACTTATACTTTCCCTTAGGGACATCCCTAGACATACCTTAGAAATATCTCTAGACATCTCACTAATGTTCTCGCATCCTATTTTCCAAAGGTTGACCAATCATTTCCTCTGATACCAACTGTAGAGACTTGAAGCTTGATGTACATAGACACTACATTACATTTGCGGAATACATAATACATAACAAAAAACATAAAAGTATCGTAATAGTTTAGTGTCATTGGAAACTCGGAAAAATAATCTTCTAATCATGGTGAATGATCTTCAACATCTCCCATAATGATCTTCCACTTTGTTTTCTTACCTAAAACCATTCTTTATATCCTGGAGAAAAGAAAAAATATAAAGGGTGAGGTCAAATTCCCAGTAAGGGTATGAATTGGTAAAATAAAAAAAATCATATACATTTGAACTTAAAAAATGATCATAATGTTTAGACATCAAAATCTTGGGCAATGACATAAAACATGTCAGTTCATAAGGCATAGATCATAAAGGAAAATTAATCATAATAAACTATAATGGGAATAAAATATTTAATTGTGGAAACTATTAAGCACATGTAATGATTTCCATAGTAGCCAAGGCATTGCTGCCAAGACCATCTTAGTGGACAAAGTCCCTTACTGAACTGGGTTTACATACCGTTCAAGCCCTGTATTACTGAACCGGAATTACTTGTCGTTCCAGCCATGTCTATCTTATGAGATATAAATCATTACCCAATGCATTGGATGGAGATATAGGTCCCATCCATTTCATTATTAAACCATTATTATGTGTGCCACAAAATAAACATAAATCATTCATCATAACACAAAGAATAAAAATGGGTCTCATAAAAATCATCCCATAATAACATAATCCATTTAAAACAAATGGATATCATTTCATCATAAGAAAGTGAAACCATGTAAATCATAGAGACATTAAACTTAAAACATACACATATGAAATAATGTCATCTTAGATGGAAAAAATGGTTTTCATAAAACATTTGAAATGAATTCTTGAAGAAAATATCATTTCTTCTTCAAAATCAATTTATTTTCACCAAACGTCATGCAATTTTAAAATAAATATATTTTTTTGAAAATATTCATAAAATATTTTGGAGGATGCTTCCTGAAAATAAGGCTTTATAAAACTATAAAAATACTTTCATTCTGTATAAGTTAAAAAAACATTATCCTCGTACTTTTGTCGGAAAAGTTAAAAAGTACCTCGTAACGTAAACAAAAGAAATATTCCTTACATATCATGTAGTAAAAGACAAAATGGGTAAAAAGGAAATTAAACATACATTAAAAAAACTTTTAGAAAACATGTACTTGGATGATAACAATAACCCCAGCAAATACTTACGAATAAACAATCTCGGATAAAATTGAGATTGGAAAGGTTATCCCTTACCTTAGGTCCGATATGATTTGTACGTATCCAAACCTCATGTATAATGATTTCATTAATAACATTGACTTATTAAAGAATCATATTTATTGTTATGATATCATATATGGTTCATTTATAACTTTATATAACCCATTCTTTCGTAAATCCCATGTTAAAAATATGTTTTGGGTAAAATCATCTTATTTATCATACGTGTTTGGAGTTGTTGTTCTTGATATTATTATTACTCATATCATGATTTAATTACTTCCAGAATGTAAATCCTGTCTTATATATCATATATATTCATTATCTATCCATCATATACATTTATTTATAATAGTACATAACATATGGAGGTAAGAAATGAAATACACCGTTTATGGAGACGGTAAACCGTACGTATGCATTAATGCTACATTAATTTCAATTTATTATTTTAATGGAATGGTTATATTATAATTTAAGTAAAATAGAATATATAATATCAATAACTCAATCCTTTAAACATTCCATATAAGGCATTAACGAATCAAATCACTCTGAGGGGGCGGTAGTCTGCACTTCCTCAAACGAGATCTTCATATTTACCCACTATGGAAACCATAAAGGATTGAAATAATTGGGAATTACAGAATCATAAGGAAATAATAAAAATAATATATATCATATATAAATACAGTGCCATCATAATGTCCACCATGAGAGGCGGTATGAGAAAATCAAACAATCTTCGTTTCGTGAGGCATTAGTTTTCCATCACATAAACATTATGTTCTTCATCCATTTGATGGAGAAGTGTGTAAGTGTAGTTCTAATACTTCTTATAAAAACATCATTGTTTATTTAAGATACTGGTTTTTAAAAAAAACAAAGGATTAAAAATATTTTAGGGGCTAGTGAAGTAGAATAAAAGAAACCAACTTAAGAGAAACGATTAACTTTATTTTGGGTAACATCATTTTCATTGAACCAAAACGACTTTATGAAGTGCCTTATGCCTAATTTAAGGATTCTAGAGGGAGTAGAGGGATTTATGGAGCTTAGTTGCGTAGAGTTTGGATGATCCAAAAGGCTTGAGAGGTGAGAGTAATTGCATGGAATTGGTCTCCTTTTATAAGGGAGAGGAGGGGCTCTTTAGGAAAGTGTGAAAATATTATTTGATTATAAACTTATCTTCAGTTTCATGAGGTCCAAAACACATTAATGTCTTAGATAAGATGACTGATATTAGAAATAAAATCATCCGCTAGAAATAGTACAATTTTTATGATGTTTTAATCATTATAATCTTATTTATTTAAATCATTTATTAATGGGGTAAATACTGCATCATTATTGTGTCATAAATAATTTAATTTATTTGATGTCTAAAAATTATAAAAAATACCAACACATAATAAATCCTTTTAGATTTCAAATTATTATTTATAGTCGAAATGATAATTTATATAGCACCTTATAAAAATTAATTACTAAAGTATTTTTGTTAATGACAATTTTTTCTTTACATTAAATTAATTAATCTAATGTGCAATTATCTTTCATAAGTGGCTCTATGGGATCCTAAAATTGACCCACAGATGCCCATGGTCGTCCATTACTCATCCAATAAGGTTTGGAGATGTTTTAAGGTAATTTGGAATTATTATAATATTCTTTTATCCTTGAATTACACTATTTACCTTTAGCCTTGGTAAATAAAAGTAAAAAGTTACTATTCAACAAAAACTTTTTTATATAATTGAACCACATTTTACTCCTTGATATTAATTGTGTCTCTCATATTTTCTAAATTCAACTCACAAAAGCGGTAAAATTATGTTTTATGAACAATTACAAAAGCTCATAGGAGGTGGGTAAAAGAAGGTGAAAAGTTCTATACAATTTTTTTAAATCTAAAATTATTATAAAATGATTCCAATGAATTTTATTGAACATATATAAGTATTATGTATATATTTTTACCAAAATTTTTTTTAAATAAAATAAATGATTGTTTAAATAAAAATTCGGTTTTAACCAAAAACTCAGTGTTTTCACTATTTATCAAAAATTTATGTTTTTTAGAAAAAATACCAAAAATTCAGTCCAATCACTATTTAATATTCTGAAATAAAAAATGATGTCTATTTTTTCAAATTCAAAACATATAAGTGGAATTAATTAATATTAAATGTAATTCTCGTTATCAAAACAAATAGCGTGTTTTTAAGAAACAATAACTATCAAAAGTTCATCTCTTATTTATGTCCAATTTCAATGTGAAATTAATTAAAATGACCAAAATTGGATTAAATGGTAAAAATATATTCTAATTAAACATTAAAACCAATTAAAAAGATAATATAGACATATAAATTATTGTGATGAAAACAGTTGTTTTTAATTAAAATATAGCGTGTTTTTACAATTCATCAAAATATGAATGTTATCAGAATAATATGAAAATTTTATCTAATGTAAATTTTTATATCCTAATTCCAAAGAAAAATTTTATTTTTTCAAATTTAACTTATAGGCTTGACAAAATAAATATTTAATGTGGGTGTGCCATCAAAATGCGGCAAAAATACATTTTATGAAAAATACTTATTTTACCTGAAAAAATATTTTGTTCTCATACCATTTATAGAAAATATGTAAGATGAATAATAATGTTTTAAAATAAAAATTTAGTTAATATTATTCATAACATCTAGTTTATAATAATATTATAACAATATATCGTTGTTTAGGGAAACATGGTACTGCGTACTACACACGACGTAAAGGAAGGTCGTGATTGCGTGTAATGCCAGCCAAGTCAGGGTTGTGTTTGATGCATGACTCCTTCGTTGTTTCGTATAACAGAGTACAACCATATTGCATTTATACATTGAATGTATATATATATAAATGTATATACACACTCAATGTTGCGTAGAATAACTACTATCAAAATTGTGTGTAACATGATCCAAGAATAATGTTGCGTATACTGCAAGATAATACGATGTTGTGTATAGCGCAACGTAATTTTGGTGTATCGTACAACACAAGACATCAATGAAATTGAATAAATATTTTTCATAAAATATCTGGGTGTTACAAAAGTGGTAGTGAGACACTGATTGAGTGACGATGTAAGGTGTGAAAGTGCTAGGGAGAAAGTTCTTGTGGGAGGTTGAATCACCTAACGGTGAGGTTTGGACACAGCTGGAGTATGGTCGGGTTGGTTTTAGCTTAGAAACCAACCGAGCCCCTGGGACGGAAAAACCAATATCTCTCAGACCGGGAGTCTGATTGACGCGCCGTCTGTCGCGTTGAGTTCCTATTGACGAGGAAGAACTTTTTGATACATCAACTCTAGACTTCGTGATGCTTGATGTATCGACCCTTTTGGCTCATGGAGCTGACCCTCCTGGAATCGAGCGTGCTGTGTGTGGGAACCCTAAAGCTAGCTGCGACAATGACGACGATGACGACTATACTTGGATCCTACGTGGGTTCAGATGTGAGGACAACTGTACTTGTATCCTTCGTGGGTTTTTCAGCGATGACGACTGTACTAGGATCTTATGTGGGTTCGATAGTGATGGTTACTATACTAGGATCCTACGTGGGTTCTGCAACGGCAACTTTTGTACTTGGATCCTACGTGCGTTTGGCAGGGAAGATGATTCGGAGTCTATATCTATCATCTCCAACCCTCTTTGTGAGTAGAATACCTATGTGATATGAGTTTTGAATTTCAATCAATATCATCGATATGATTGACTACTTTCCTGTGTGGACTAGGTTGTGCTTTCCTGTGTTGATTGGGTTGTGCTTTCTTGTGTGGATTGGGTTGTTCTTGGACTCTTGAGTTGGATTCGAACTGGAATTGATCACTTAGATATATGTATGGGCATATATCAATGTAGAGTTGGTTGATAATTCGTGTTTGTATCTTTCCTATTTGGTTTATCCTTTGTGGATTCTGGGAGACCTTCGAGGGTCTCGGGGTCTCTACTGATTATCGTATACTCACCCCTGCACAGGCTATACCCGCACTACGTTTTGTTGGTTGCAGACGACAGACAGCGCTGATCGAGGTGTATTCTTGTGGAGTGGGTCGGTACCTGGAGGTTGACCACATGGCAGGACGTACTCAGAGCGGACAGCCGGACCCGAGGATCTGGCGAGACTATTTGTACCCACCCTTCATGTGGGAATTCCGGAAGACGACTTGGTTGTTGCTGCTTTACTTTTCAGTTGTTGTACTTTCTTTACTTAGTTGTACTATACATTCAGTTGGGTTTGTATAATGGCCCATTTACATTCCATCACTTACTTTTGTACTCAGTTTAATTAGTGTTTACATCATCTTGCAAACTCTGTGGTGTTTGTTTTCTTATATAAAGGCAATTTCTTCCCTTTTATCGGGATTTACGCCTTTGGTGCTAGTCGACATGCCCTAGCCTATGGAAGGAAGGCTTGGGGTAGTCACGACACGGGCCTCAAAGACCGGTCATGAAAAAAATTATAATATTAATGTTTCCTTCTATTATAAGATTTATTTGATAAAAATATTATCATTTCTTTATTTTATTTTTCAAAATAATTTTATGGAGGGTATTAAATTATTTTTTTGTAAAAATATATTATTTTTATGATGAATAGTGAAATATACTTTCTTAAATTAAAAATAATATTTCATTTAAAATAATTAAAAGATACCATTAATTTTAATCTTGTCTAAAATTTAACATTAGTTAAATTTTATATATTAATCTAGTTAATTTCAATAAATTCAATTTCATATTTAATTTGGATATCATTTCTTTCTCTATTAATGATTTTTTTGAAGACCATATTTTCATCATGTTGGTGGGTACAATAATTAATTTTAATAAACGTTATGTGAAGGGAATTGTTTAAAATTTATTAGATATTATGATATAGAATACTTTATATCATATAAAGAATTACAACATTATTTTTTCCAAAATAAATTACAAACGGAGTTATAACTACATGCCCTTGTTAAGTGTAAAATAGGATTATCGATAGTTAAACTAAATTGATATGTTGTAAAATAACATTGAAAAAATTTCAACACCAATTTTATGGCTATATCATGAAATTTATGCCTCTAAATATTTTAACTGATCCATTTATTAGCCTTGTGACATTGAAAAAAAGTGTGAACACATTATTATTTTCAAAAACATCATGTCTATTCTCTCCCACACTTTAAAAGGGCACCCCATCTCTATTCCTCATGACACATATAATAAATCATGGATATCCGAGTAATTAAAAATATATATTAAATCAATTTCTTATCAAATACTATATTCCTATATCATATTTGGAAATCCACATCGGAAGGATTTTGATGCTAACCTGTGTAGGTTCCCTAAAGAAGAAGAAAAATATTAAAAATTGTGTTTTTTTATTAAAACCACTTCAATTAAATAACATATATTAAAATAAAATAAAATATTGTCTCCCATATTAATATATGTTATTATTTCATTTACATTATATACATCTACATCCTCTTCCGTCAAATTGGAATGAATATCGTTGAATAGGTGTATGGAGGACTACTCTCTTGTGAATCTATCATATTATATTCCATCACCACCACACATGAATGGATATAATGGTAAATGAAATTTATATATTTATATAAAAGATATTATAGTATTATCACTCTATTCTTATAATACTATATGTACTTTCATACAACACAACCATTTTAAAATATTAAATTGTTTCATGTTTTTAATGGTTTACCACCTCACAAAATGATGTGATATGTTTTTATTTTTGGTTTAGCATGGATGGTAATACACATATATACAATTATTATATGTATATATCTATATGATATTTTTATATAATTATTCATATAGAATTATTATACCACATATTCCATCTCACATTCCATTATTTGTGGGATAAACAACATCATTTTTGTGTAGGCAGACTACTGCTCTTGAAAAGATGCGATTCTTTATTCATTAATAGATTGAATAGAATTTAATAACGATAATTTTAATGAATATTTATAATTTATATGTAATAAAAATTATTTTGTATGGGTAATTTTTTATATAACAATTTTTTTCTCCCTTTGATATTATGGAAACAATGATCATTCACAAGTATGAACTACCATCTCCCTAAATGGTGTAATTAATTTTATAACTCTACCAATAGTAGATTACACTATATTAAAATATAATAAATATATATGATATATATTTGTTTTATTTCATTAGATTTTTTACCCATGAAAAAAATTAATGGACCAATGATAACATATTATCACATACATGAAAAAAGAAGCAGTAATTACACAAAACATGATTTTCAAAAGGAATTTCCAATAGATGAGTAATAAATGGTTATTATAAAATAATATATATGTTATGATAAAAATGAATATTTTTATATAATTGAATTATAACAAACCTATATTTTTTATAAAGAATTATTTAGCATGAAAGAAGGATGTTAAGACTTAAGTCAACAGATTTTGATTTTACATTACATTATTAGAGACTTTTTCAAAATTCATCACTCGTTTAGTTTTGGTTGTGTATATACTACCCTATTATTATTAAATATCATTAATATAATTATCTAAACGATATTTACTTTTTCATTTTATTTTTATCTCTAATGGGGATTATGATTTAAGGATTACCAAAGAAGAATGGGATTTTTGTCTTAATTTTTCTTCGTTGAGACATTTGTATTGTTCTGAAATGATCTACTTGTATGATGTGTATATAATTATAATTTAAAATTTTACATAATTAATATAAATTTATCATTATATTTCATTTTTCAATTTAATTTTTTATTTTATTGGTAATATGATTCAAATGATACCAATGTCGTAAACTTTTAACGATACAATCTCATTGTTTATTGGGATTATTTATGATAGGCTTCCAATGATGTGATATTATAATCTACCACTCTATAAAATCTTGTATATTATTATCCATATATTATTTCTATATATTTAATGTTTTAAATTTATTTTCATCTCATAATGGATTAATTATTGGAGAAGAATTTAATTATGGAAAATAATTTTTATTTTATACTTCGGTCGAAAAACATATTTATTTCATATCTATATCTTCTAAAACAAATTTAAAAGTGATTTATCATTATACAAAGGATTTACTAAATAAATACTTACCTGTGGTTTACTTTTTTAAAATCATTTAAATGTAATCTTTAAATCATTTTCCAAACACAACCTATTGTGATTTATCGAAAGAATTTTAAAGATTATTTTTTTAATGTGTTAAACAAGATTGAATTTCCATCCATTATAACCATTATTTTCATTTAATATTCTTTTATATGATTAAAATTTTATTTTCAAACAAAATAATAGTGATTATGTTTTATGTTTTTATTTTTTCTTATATTTAGAAATGATATTTTTCTAATGAAATGTGTTATATTATATTTTATGTTTCATTTTGATGTTTCTAGGGTAACATTAAAAGAAAAGTATTTTCATTTTTTTGTTATATTAAAAAAATTATTTTTGAATTGATATATTACTCATGAATTATTTTAAATTATCACAAATTATTCATTTATAAACTAATAAGGATAATTAAAAAGAAATTTATTTTGAATATGGGTTTTTATTTATATAGTTTATTTTCAAAGTGTAATTTTTATTTTCCAAAACGAAGTGAAATGTGACCTTTAGAAATAATTTTCTATCTAAAATGACATCCTATGATATAGAATAATATATTCTTATGATATGATATAAAGATTCATAATTTATTATTTCAACTGAGGATTTATATTTTTTATGAAAAGTTATTTGTATAATAGGTTTCCTTCCCATTGGTAATGAAATGTAAAATATTTTATGAAACACGTTTATTTTCATGGGATCTAATAAAATTAATGTTTTATGAAACATTTATATTTTTGTGGGTTAAAATATGGAGAATTATATATGAAGAACTCTTAATAATATGGTTTTTGATATGGTGAATTTTTTATGATCATATGGTACACAGATTTATGATTTAAATTATGTGATGCTTTTGAACAATATCATTCTCCATGTAATTGTGTAATGAATTATATCTCGTTATATAATAATATATAACATGTTGATGTTATTTATTAAAAATGTGAAATGGTCTCATTTACTTGATCTATTATGGGAAACGTGTGTTGTGAAACGATCCATAATGTTTGGGGGCTCTTGTAGTTAACCTATAATGATGAATATTTTTCTAGAACAATATTGGTTAAACACAATTATGAAGCGAACTTAAGGTTGATGAATTATGATGATTTCACACTCTTAGAGATCACTAATTTTTTAATAATAATGCTTTATTCAATGACTCATGTTTATGGTCTTTGAACTGTTCGGTTTGAAATTTATATGGTATTTATATGATCCCTAACACTTACTCTTATATTATGATAGAGTTTTATCATCAATTTATATCTTTTATTTTTACCACTATTGATAATCATTGATCACCCTTTATTAGTTTTCCTTTCTCCAAATTATAAATAATTGTTTATAAATGGAATGTTTATGAATAATACTAAATTAAAAATCATTATTACAGATTTTGAATATAATTCATGAAATAATATTATTATATAACATGCCTCCAGGGACACAAAACCATTATGATCATTGGACATTTTTTAAATGTAATGAATATTAATATTTGAATATTTAATTTTCATGTATTTAAATAAAGGTTATATAAAATATTACCCATATATACATATGTTCTAGGTTGATATCATGTTATTGTATCTATAAATGGATTTCATTTCTAGTAAAACCTCAGAAACATTTTCCTAAAAAAATTTAAGATTGTTTTATGGATATGAAAATGAATATGAATTAAAAAAACTAATGAAGGTAGTATATGTAGTTGTAATATTGATCTAAAATTGTTAATATAATTTGGAAATTAATATAATAAATCATTATTACCTTTACAATTGGAAAGAAATTGAATTCAAAAGTAACCAAAATTTAATCATGAAAGAAATCTTGATGAACCTTTATTTTCAAAAGGAAAAAATTTGGAATAAAATATACGAGGGAGAATAAATGAAAACTCGTAAAAGATTAAAAATTATATTTATTAAAATTAATAAAAATCATGTATATATATTAGAAATAAACAAGTAATCAAACTATAACAAAATTATTTTACATCGAATGGAAATATGAGGATTGAAGAAGTCATTACATTAGGAGGATTTTTATGAATTTAAGAGATAGACATTATATAACCTATGATCCACCACATATAGTATTTTGGGAAGATTATTCATGGTGGATTCATGCTCAATGATTTTTTTGGGATTGAGGAGATAAATCAGGGGTATTTCATACATAATGAGTGGTTTAATGAAATAAATCAATGGTTATTTTTTTTATAGGTAAAAACATTTGACTAGTATTTGTTTACAAAAATTGGTAATAAAAAAGATGAAATATATATAAGGAACCTTCCTTAAAACATTACATAACCTTTAATTAAATGGATAATTCACATTGAGGATATTTTTGGGTTTAGTTTTTTAGATAATTAGGCCTAAACTATTACATTTAATATAAAAAATTACAAAGTAGACACTTCCACTCAGTTTTCATTTTTTTATAAAATAAAACATCGGGAAAAAAGTGTCTTGTCTAGTTCTATGTTTTAGACAACATGACTATTCCTGGATCCCATCCTTGACCCTATTCATCTTTAAATCATATGCAGGAAATTTAAAAACATTGGATGAGAAAACATATCTCAGTAAGTGTTATAAAATAATGTACAAAACATTAGTCCATCAAAACAAATACTTTTAAACATTACTCATAAAATCATAAGATTTGTGAGTGACAAATAGTAATAAAAAATTATAATGTTTTCTTTTGGAATGAATTACAAACTTACGTTGTAGCTTTCACAACCAAGTAGGGAGTTAGAGTTAGAATACCCATCACAGTATATTACCTAATTATCATAGTATAAACCTTCATGTTTACGTCTGTTACGTTACCCAATACATTAGAGATATATCTTAAACTAATCATCCCTAGGATAATCACAGAACCACCCATATACGTAAAAATTTCCCAAGAACCATAACATATTCATAACAAATTAAACAAGAAAAAAAAGGAATGTTAAAATTTTTACATTTCTATAAAAATATATCATTTAAATATATTAACATAAAAAATACATTATCAAAACCATTATCAATACCAAAATATGTAAAAGAGTATATGGTATTTATTTTCAATTTAAAAACATTATGGCTTGTTAAGGAATCCAAAGATCAAAATAATACACGTGGCGGAGGAATGGTCATTTTCACCTCTTAAGTTATAAACATACATTATTTTTGTTATATAGTAAATTGCATTTTTAAGAAAATATTGACATTGATTGAAATTAAAATTCAATGTTGTTTATAAACTGTATAGTAGAAATTTCAATTTTATTATTCTTTTTATGTAACTTATTACCATGTAATGAACATTATTTAATCATTCATGTTAATAACAGTTGTTTTGCCGGTATTTGGTACTTGAGTCAAAAATGAACTTCTTTTAATTATAATTTGATCATGTTGTCAAAATTAAATTATCCCCATAATGATATTCATGATGTATATATCATATATATCCTATATATCTAGTCTATATATATATATATATATTTATAATAGTACATAACATTTGGAGATTTTAAATGAAATACACTGTTCCTCGAGATGTTAAGCCATACGTACGTATGAACAATTCTTTCATTTATATTTAATATTTAATGGAATGAAAAATTAATGATAAGTGGGTATATTATAATTATAGTATAATATCATATATAATTTCAGTAACTCCATCCTTTATATGTTCCACGTATGGCATGAACGAGTCATATCACTTTGAGGGGACAGTAGTCCACACTTTTTCAAATGAAATTATCGCGATTAACCGTTATGGAAACCATAAATGTATGACATAAATGAATGATACAAAAGTATATAAGAAACATAAACATAATATATATCATATATAAATATATTTCAATCATAATGGAAACCATAAAAAGGTT
Organism: Viscum album; assembly: GCA_963277665.1. Lineage (NCBI taxonomy): Eukaryota > Viridiplantae > Streptophyta > Magnoliopsida > Santalales > Viscaceae > Viscum > Viscum album. Next base: position 439,587,255 of record OY728161.1, read on the forward strand.
TTAAGAGATATTTGAACAATCATCGTTTCGTGAGGCATTACTTCGCCGTACATGGTAACCGTATGTTCATTACCCATTAAACGGAGGTGTGTGTAAGTGTAGTTTGATTACTTATCATAAAAACAACCTATTATATAGAGTATACTAGTGTTTTTATAATTTAAAGTAATAAAAACATTTTATGGGGTTGGAGAAAAAAATTAAAAAAAGAACTTTAGAGAAGATATTCCCTTTAAATCAGGTAACTCCATTTGAGTTGTGTGATTAATGGGCTAGAGTTGAGGTCTTTTTATTAGGGGGGGGAGGGGCTCTTTAAGAATGTTTAAAATTATTATCTTATTATATAATGATTTTCGGTTTATACAGCTACAAAACATATTAATGTATAATATAAGAAGAATATTGTTCTAAATAAAATCATCCAATAAGAATTGGACATGTTTTGAATATATTTTTAATCATTATTGTTTCATAAATAATTTTTTTTATGTCTAAAAATTATAAATAAAATACCATGATGTAAGAACTATTTTTAATTTTCTAATTAGTATTTATAGTTTAATATATCAAGTATAAAACCCCATATTAAAATTGTTTTAGAAAAATAATACATGTTTATGATATTTTTATTTTCACTTTAAATAATATGTTATTAATATCATTATCTAACCCCAATGGCTTTAAAAGGCCAAAAGCCTCACCCATGTATTATCTTGGTTGGCCATTACTCAGATAATAGGATTAGGACAAGTTTTGAGGTAATTTTATATTATTATAATATTGTTTTTAAATTGAATTACAATATTTACCTTTAACTATGGTAAATAATAGTCAATAGTTTATATTCACTAAAATATACTTTCATCTCATTACAGAACATTTTACTTACTAATGACAACCATATATGTTGGATTTTTTGAACTTGAATTCACATCAGAGGTAAAATTTCATTTAAATGAAAAAGGCATCTTTTTAACTATTATTCATTGTTTTCACTATTCATCAATAATTGACGTTTTTTAGAAAAATAACAAAAATACAGCCCATGATATATTTGATATTCCGAATTGAAAAATGATGCCTATTTTACCAATTTCAAAACCTAGTAGTTTCATTAAATAATTTAATATTATTTCCCGTTGTCAAAACAAAAATCATGTTTTTATGAAAAAAATATCTATCGAAAGATTGACAATTGTTTATATCCAATTTCGAAGTGAAATTACATCGAATGACCAAAATTACATTAAATGGAAAAATTATTATATAATTAACTATTAAATACAATTTAAATGATAATATATATATATATAAATTACATTAACAGTAAATTTTTAATTTAAATACATTAATTTCCACTATTCATTAACAAATAGATTTTATTAAAAAAATACGAAAAAATTTACCAAAATAATTTTTGATGTCCATATTCAAAAGAATAATATTTTTTTCAAATATAACATATAATAGTGAGAAAAAAATTATTTAAATATGGTTCTCCATTAAGAGGAGGTAAATCAACCTTTTAAATTATATTAGATTATTTATGCTTAAAATTAGATAAATTCACATTTTAAGCATCTAAACTTTATTGGATAAATTTAAAAACGTTTAAAAAATTTATAATCATATTGTATTTTTTTTCTATTTATTCCTTCCAATAAAACATCTAGGTGTTAACTACCATTTCAAATAATATTATATTCTTATTTTTTTCAGTATGACTCAGCATTGTGTGTAACATTAGACTTCATTGAAACCTGTTGTTGCGTATCAGGTAAGTCATCGACCATAACATCCCCTTTTAAATAAAATTAATATTTAGTTCACAAATATTGATAAATGTGTAAATGTATTATTCTTTACAAACATGGGATGTTACATCCTTCCTACCATTTGGAAATTGTTTCCTGACCTTTTTTATTAATTTATCAAATAAGTGGGGGTATTTATCCCTCATAGAAATTTCAGATTCCCTTTTGGCCTCTTCAACCATATGGTTTTTCCACAAAACAATTTCCTGATGAATTACATTATTTTTAAAATCTTTCTCTCTTCGGTAATGAATCCGGACATGTTTTTCTTCATAAGAGTGATTCTCTTCCAACTGAACTACCTCTAGGAACAAAACATGATATGGATCCTACCTATACATTCTCAACTATTAAAAATGAAAAACATTGTGTTCCTTGGAAAGACATAGAGCTAAAGCGACACTATATGAAAATGATCCAACATTATCTAGGATTTAATAATGTCCAGTCAACCTCGAACTCAGATTTCCCTTCTTACCGAAACCCATTACACATTTCCATGGAGATACGTTGAAAAAGACATGACCTCCTATCTCAAAGGAAATATCCTTCCTCCGATTATCCACATAGATTTTCGGCCTGCTCGGATGTATTCCCATGTTCTTTTAAATCTACTGACCCTTTTCTGCCATCTCTTCTACCAATAATGGTCCCATCAGTTTCCTTTCACATACCTCATCCCAAAAATATGGATTTTGAAATTGCTTTCTGTATAATCCCTCAAATGGATCCATCTGTATACTCGAATGAAATATGTTATTATAAGAAAATTTAACCAAAGAAATGTGATGGTCCCCACATCCCTAGTAATCCAGGGAAGTAACACGTAGCATATCCTCCAAGGTCTAAATTGTTCATTCTGAATACTCAATAGATTGAGGATGAGAATCTGTAATAAAATTTAATTCAGTACCCAACAACTTCTGAAGGCCTTTCAAAAAGATTGAAGTAAACATTGGTTCACGATCAGATATAATGGAGAGGGGAAATACATGAAACCTGACTATCTCTTTATCATATAACCAAGATAGTTGATCTACATGGAATTTGTCTCTAATAGGAAGGAAATGAGAATATTTAGTTATTAGATCAACAATAAATCATATTGTATTATTACATCGAGATCTATACTATAATCCCACTTCAAAGTGCATAGATAAATTTTCACATTTCCACTCTAGCACCAGTAAAGGTTGAAGCCACACTTTTGATAATTTCCACTCTGCAATAACCTATTGAAAAGTCATGAAATTTACAGTAATTTCATAAATATCTATTTTCATTTCATCCCACCAGTAATAATCATAAAGATCTCTGTACACTTAGTACATCCAAGATTAACTGAAAACGGAGAACTATGGTCTTCACATGAAAACTATTTCTTCAACATTTAATCACAAGGAAAACATAATCTCATCTCAAACCCCAAAAAAATTAATTTTCAATAATAAAATCAGGAAACATACACTTCTTTACCTACTCTACCTTTTTCTGTAACTCACTGTCTTTTTTCTATGCATTCTTAATTCATTCTGATAGTGATGATTTTAGTCACACATAAAAAAATAGTGGAATTTACTACACAAAAAACATCTATTCCTATGTTCATCAAGTCTTTAATAAATGTATCTTATTCCAAACATATCAAGGTTAATGTAGAAATACTTTTTCGACTCAAACAATCATAATCATTATTTTCCTTTCCTGGAGGTTAATGAATCATGCCATTATAATCCATGATTAATTTCATCCATCTCCTTTGTATAATGTTTAATTATTTTTAATGAATATATACTTCAATCTTTTGTGATTAGTTTATATTTCACACTTTACTCCATTAAAATGATTCCACCAAAATTTTAAAGAAAAAATAATAGCATCTAATTACAAATCATGTGTAGGGTAATTAAACTGATGAGGTTTCAACTAACGTGAGGAATATCTAATTACCTGATCATTCTCTATTATGAAACAACCAAGTCCTTTTAATAAAGCATTATTGTACATAACATGCTCAGCATTTATTGAAGGCAATGCCTAAATTGGACCATTCACTAATATTATTTTCAATTACTGAAAAAAATGATTACATTTTTTTCTCCAGATGAACTTAACACCGTTTTTAGTTAACTAAGTTAGTGGTCTAGATAACCATGAAAAATATTCAATAATCCTCTTGTAATTACCTGGAAATGCATGCAAACTATCAATTTCATTTATATTTGTGAGACTTGGCCATTTTTCAACAACTTTTTTAGCATTATCAATAGTTCTGCCATTTTTTGAAACAATGTGACCATGGAATGAAATTTGTTTTAACAAAAACTCAAACATTTTGAATTTCCCCTATAGTTTCATTTCATTTAAGGTTTTAAAGAGAACCCTTAAATGAATTTCATGTTTCAATTTAATTTTATAACAAAAAAATATCCTCAATGAACACAACAACAAATATATCCAAGAACTCACAAAAAATTCTATTCATAATATCCATGAATACAATAGCTACATTGGTTAACCAAAAAGGAATAACTACATAATCATAATGGCCATATCTAATACGAAATGAAAGCTTCATAATGGCTCCTCCCTTTACATTCATGTGATGGTACACTGGACTCAGTTCAATCTTTGAAAAATATTGATCTCCCTAGAGCTGATCAAACAAATCATCGATTTGAGGCAAAGGATACTTGTTCTTAATAGTTATTTTATTCAATACTATATAATCAATACAAATCCTCATTGAACCATTTTTATTTTCAACTAACAATACAAGAGCACCCCATGGTGATGTGTTATGTCTAATGAGACCATAATCTAAAGACTCTTGTAATTGCTTCACTAACTCTAAATGTTCAATTTTAGCAATTCGATAAGGGGGTTTTGAAATTGGCTTAGCATGAGGAACTAAGTTAATAGTAAATTCAACTTCACGATCAGGTATAATACTAGGAAACTCATTAGTAAAAACATCAAGATACTCATTTACAATGGGAACATCATTAATCTGCAATGATCCATTGTTTTCAACAATATGAATAAGGTAACCTTAATTTCCATCTTTTACTAGTTTCTTAGTGTCTTGATATGTTATCAAAATTAAGGGTTCAGTCATTTACAAAAAATGAAAATATTTATGAAAGGAAACCACTTTAACTCTGTAGTAAATCTTATGATGATAAAAAAAATCCATTCCATTCCATAAATAACATGAAACTCTACGAGAGAAAAAATAAAAAGTTTTGTAGGTAGATTCTTTCTGCACACAATGGCAGTAAGGTTCTTATAATTTTATTTTGTCTCAACATTTCTTGCCGATGTTTTTACCATATGTTCAGGATTCATATAATGATATGGAAATCCCTAATTTACTTGAAAACATATCTAAAATGAAAGAATGTGAAGACCCTAAATAAAACAACACATTGGCTGAATATGAACAAACAAACAGTGTACCTGATAAAACATCATTTGAGGGCCCAACATCTTTTTATGTAGTGTCAATGGATTTATCCACCCCTCTCTTCATGTAGTCTGGTTTCTTTCCCTTATTTGAGTTCATAATTGGACAATCATTTTCATAATGAACAATTTCATTAAAATTATAACATTTTAGTGATTGTATATTGGATTTTTTCTTACCATTACCCGGATCTTTTTCAGTGCAATTACGAGCCTTGTGTCCCATTATACCACATCGGTAGCACGTACTAGATTTCAAAAGCAATCCCCAGCAATATTTTTAACACATTTTTCATAAACTATAAACTTAATATTTTTACCATAATACTTTTTTGAAGAGTTCATCCCTTTCATTTCCACCTCGACCTCTTATTATGTTGTTTTTTAAAGAACACGAGATCATCAGCAAACTCCATTTTCTTCTTCTCCACACATCGAACAAGTTTTTCATTACTTTTGAACTCATGAGAAGATGAAGTCCTTTAATACATTGTCTATAATCCGGAGTAAAATAGTTTATTTGACTATCAAAATCTCATATACAATTTGGAGCATACCTTTCCTGTCGAGTGATTTTTTCTTCAATAGTATCCACTCAGTCATCCTCTTTCCTCAATTCCATGAATTTTTTTCCATCCTAAGACGAACCAAGTTGGGAAAATATGTCTCAAGAATTATACCATTGAATTCATCCCAATCAAAATCATAAATCTCCTCAATATACCTAATATTTTTTTACCATTGACCATGAGGGATCAACTTCACCTTCAAAATGGTAAATAGAGAGACTAAACATTTGATGTTCTGAACACCCCATGAAATCAAAAGCCTTTTCCTGTTCTTTAATCCACCCTACTGATAACACAAGATCAGATGATCCTCTAAATGATGGGGAATGTTGTCTCATGAAATGCGCCACTACTGAAATGTTCCCATGTGGTTTATCTAGATAATCCCGTGCATGTATACCACCACCATTTATAGCCTGATTCAACTATTTCATCACTACAAAAAAACTATTTAGTTTCGACTTTGACCATCTGAAGCTGCTAATTTGGATGGTTGTCTTCCTCCTGATGTGGTCCCATCATAGCGGTCATGTTTCCTCATCAGAAAGCCATTATGAACATGAAAGCATCTTAGGTGAAGAAACATGGTAATCTGTAAATGTTGTATCATTTCAATATTACCATAAATTAATATTTGGACATTAATTTATAGTTATTATAACTATTAAATTTTTTTAAACCGACTTCAGATACCAACAATAAGGACGTAGCCTTAAAAAATTACCTAACCCTGAATGAAAAGTATAATTCACATTGAGGATATTTTCATGTTTAGTGTTTTTGAGAATTATGCCATAACTATTACATGACATCTCAAAAATTACAAAGTATACACTTATACTCATTCTACAATATTTCATAAAATAAGTAATCTTGAAAAAAATAGTCAAGTCTAGTTCCATGTTTTAGAGAGAATTACTTCTCCTTAATCTCATCCATGACCCTATTCATCTTTAAGTCATGTGAAAAACATTTTAAAACATGGGATGAGCATAAAAAGCTCAGTAAGGGTTATAAAATAAAGAATGATAAAATTACTCCGTCGAAACATAATATTACTAACATACCTTATAAAATCATTTGATTTATGAAAATTATATAGTAATCACAAATCATAAAGGTAATGTGTGGGATCCATAAAATACTTATGTTATTGCTTTCATAGCCACATAGTGAGTATCATTTGGAATACCCATCACAATATATTCCCTAAATCTCTTATGAAAAACATTCACGTTTAGATCTGTCACATTACCCAATGCATTAAAGAGATATATTGGGCTCATACACCCTAGGTTTATCACTTAACCCCCAATATACATAAACATTTCCCAAGAACCATATCATATTCATAACACATAAAACAAACATAAAAAATATATAACAATCCTAAATTTCAATAAAAATAAATTATTTATATATATTGACATTACATATCCATTATCAAAACCATTTTCAATACCAAAATATGTAAATGAGTATAAGATGTTTATTTTCAATTTAAAAACATTACTTCTTGTTAAGTGATCCAATGATCAAAATAATACTCACAACGACAGAAAGGTTGTTGTCATCACATACGATAAAAAAATATATTTTAGTTTTTTAGTAAAACACCTCGTAGAAAAAGGATTCCTTTTGAATGAAATGAATATTCAGAGGTTTTTATTATCCTTATAAAATAATGTTGTGTATAAAACAAAATATTCTTCAATGAATGGACATTGAGACGAAGTCCCATACCTTGTGTCTGAATTGACCCGTTCATTCCTTAATCTCCTAAATAATAAACTAAAGTTATTTTATAATTGATTAAAAACCATTTTCAAGTTTATTATTCCTTTCATATCACTTATTAACATGTTATTAACACTATGTAATCATTTATGTTAATAATTGTTGTTTTGTCGGTATTTGGTACATGAGTCAGAACTGAACATCTTATATTTACAAGTTGTTCATGTGGTCAAAATTCTATTATCTATAGAATGATATTCATAAATTATATAATATATATATAATATATATCAAGTATATATAATTATTTCTAATAGTACAGAAAATATTGAGATAAAAAATGAAATGCGGCATTCTTTGAGATGGTTAGTATTACGTACGCATGAATGCTACTTTCATTTCTATTTTGTATTTAATAGAATAAAAAATTAATTATACATATGTATATTATAATTCCAGTTTAATATAATATATAGTTTCAGTCACTCCATCCTTTATATATTCTATGTATGGCTTGAATGAGTCATGTCACATTGAGGGGGCAGTAGTCCGCACTTCCTCAACTGAAATTATCACATTTACCCATTTATGAAACAAAAAAATGATATAAATGGAAAATAAAGAAACATGGAGAAAAAATAAATATAACATATATCATATATATATACAATTCCATCATAATGGTCACCATAAGAGGTGGTAGAAGATAATTGAAAAATCATTGTTTCATGCAGTGTTACTCTGTTGTCCACAAAAACAATTTGCTCTTTACCCACTAGACAGAAGTGTGTGTAAGAGTAGTTTGAATACTTATCTTAAGAACAACCTAGTATATTGAGGATATTTGTTTTTTTCTAAATTAAAGGAATAAATATAGTTCATGGGTTTGGAGATGTAAAATAAATGAAAATAACTTAAGAGAAGACGTTACCATTAAATTGGGTAACACCCTTTCGTTTGAACCAAAAGGAATTATTGAAGTGCCTTCTGTATAAGGTAAGTATTCTAGGTGAAAGAGAGGGATATTGTGATATTAATTTTGCAGAGGATGGATGAACCAAGGGGATTGAGTGGTGTGAGTAATGGGTTACATGTGGGAACTTTTTATTATGGCTAGGATGGGCTCTTTTGGAATGTTTGAAAATATTAATTTATTAAACATTGATTTTCAGTTTCTAAAGGTCAAAACTTATTATAGATGACAATAAGTTGACTCTTGTTCGAAATAAAATCATAGAATAAATAGTGTACATGTTTATGATTTTTTTGTAATCTTTATAATCTTATTTATTTATATTATTCATTAATGAGGTAAACACTGCATCATTATTATGTCATAAATAATTTAATTTATTTAATGTCTAAAAATTATATATAAAATACCATGATGTAGGAAATATTTTTATATTTATAGTGAATAATTATCATCAAATACATAAATTATATATAGAAACATTAATTTTTTTAATCAAAACAATACATGTGTATGATATTTTTATTTTTACATTAAATAAATAGTTATTAATATCATTATCTAACCCATGTTGCCTTAAAAGGAAACATTCTCACCCAAGGATTGTCTTGGATGGAAATTACTCATCTAGAATGGTTAAGAAAATTGTTAATGTAATTATATATTATTATAATATAATTTTGACCTTGAATTTCCCTATATTACTTTAACTATGGTAAATAATAGTCAAAAGCTACTATTCACCAAAAATTATTTTTATCTTATTGAACCACATTTTAATTACTAATTACAACCCTGTATTTAGGATTATCACAATTCAATTCATAGAAGCGGTAAAATTTCATTTAAATCAAAAAGTCAGCTTTTTAACCACTTCTAAGTGTTTTCAATATTCGAACAAAATATAAGTTTATCAGAAAAATAACAAAAATTCAGCCTATGATATATTTGATATTACAAACTCAAAAATGATGTCTAAATTAAAAAAAATCAATACATAGAAGTTGAATTATTTAATTTAAAATTAATTCACATTTTCAAAAAAGCGTGTTTTTATGAAATAATAAATATTAAAAGACTCAGAGTTGTTTATGTGCAATTTAAATGTCAAATTACTTCTAATGACAAACATCATAGTAAATGGTAAAAAATATAATTACGCTTTAAAACCAAATAAAAATATAGCCTATCAATATAAATAATTTAGATTAAAAGTAAATTTTGAATTAACATACAATATTTTTCACTATTGATTAAAAAATGAATTTTATCTGAAAAAAACAAAAAATTTATCGAAAGTAAATATTGATGTCCCGATTTCAAAGAAAAATTTTATTTTGTCAATTAAAACTAATAAAAGTGACCAAAACTAGATTTTAAGAGGGTTATTCATTAAAAGGTATTAAATCAACCTTTTAAATAATATTAGAGTATTTATGCATAAAATTAGACTAATTCTCATTTTAAGCCTATAACATTTATTGGATAAATGTAAAAACATTTAAGATACATGTATAATAATATTGTAGTTAGTTCTATTCATTAATGAAAATACAATGGCTAGGCATTAAATACAATTTAAAATAATATTATATTATTATTTTTTAGTATGACTCATCATTGTGTGTAACATAATGCTACAAAAAAACATGTTGTTGCATATCATGTACAACATCGATCACAGAATCCCCCTTAAAAATAACATTAATATTTAATTAAAAATTATTAATAAATATGGAAATGTATTATTCATTAATATCTTCGGATGTTACAATATCTATTTAGGGATGATAAATACATCGTCCAAAATTTATTGTTGTTACTTTTTTATCATTTTATAAACTAATATTAACATCATATATTTATTTACCAATATTATGGTAATATTTTTTACCTTTGTAATTTTTTTAGGCCAAAAAATGAAATTTCCCTTGTTACCTTATTTGAACCCTATCATTCCAAATATTCAACCCATTTAAAATCGGTTAAATTAAAACTGTGTTAATTTTGAATTTTAATATAATACGCATATAACATATAAAAATAGTTTTTTTAGAGATAAAATCATTGTTTTCAAAATGTGTAGCTTGTGATTCTATATGAAATTTATTACGTATTATATTATGAGTTAATTAATTTTTTATGAAGAATATTGATTTATTAATTTTTATTAATTTGGTTATCTTGATTACATCATATGATTTATGGTGTTTCGTAAAGAATAGTATTTTATATTTTATCCACAAAATAATATTTTTTTGGAAAATTATCAGAAGTTCACATTAATCATATTTTGATTTGATGAATCTAAAAATGATATTAATTACTAATATAATTCTATAAATAATATAAATTTATCTATTAAATTAAATTTCCTTTTTGATTAAAAGTAAAATATTTTTAAGACAGAGTAATCATTCTTACCATTATAAAAATCACATTGTAATTATTAAATTTAGGATATCAATTTAAATTTGTTTTATTATGGAATTTCGTGAAAATATATAAAAATTAAAACCTATAAATTTATCAATATTCAAAAATATAATATAATTTAAATATACTTTTTGTGTTCAAAAATAAATCTTTTGTTTAATATTTTTTCACAATCATAACTACAACATTATTTCATTTTTATAACCAATAAAAATAATGAACATTTTTCTTATTGATTAATGTACCTCATTTTCATTATCCAAATATTTAAACATTCAATATTTTTTAGGGTAATATTTATTCTCAAAGAGACAGTTATTCATACTTCATCATATAATATATACAAAGGTTTCGAAACGTCAATTCATAATAAATAATTATTTCCTAATGCTTCTCTTTATTTTTAAAGTCAGTAGGGACAAAGTTATCTTAATGGGGAAATTAATGGAAATATAGTTTATTTTATTTAAAAATATATTCTCTTATGTGTATATATATTTATTATTAATAGTTTTAGTAGATCATATCCACATGTGATATGTAATGTTACTGTGAGATGAAATAATATTTCTATGCTAACATAATAAAACTACCATTATAAAATAACAATTCTTCTACTTATAAAATAATGGACTTTATGAGTCATCACACAATTTGTTTCATTTTTTAATAATTCACAATATATAAAATTTCATTGAAATAAGTTTTTATTAGTAAAATTATATCATTGACTTTAACAATATATTATGAAATATATATATTTTTTATTTAAAAATCCTAAATGAGATATTCTTCAATACATTTAGAGGATATATTATGACATTAATAATTACATGTTTATATAATTATATCCATGTTTGAAAATTTCAGTATATATTGTCTGGTCACAAACATGAGCGGTGATTCATATACTATTGACGTCATAGGAATTTTTATTACCACTAACATCTATCACATGTGATTTTTCTCAAAACAAAATAGATAGAGTATGACTTTAGCTATGTTATGGAAAAATTATATTAAAACTAAAAAATTTATAATCACAGGATTACGATATTCAGAAGTGAGACCTTAGCTTCCTTATGACATTTCATTCCATCATTTGTTTCATAATATGGTAACATACTTTAATATATTCTAGTTTATTAGTAACATAATTTTTGTTAATTTTATTATTTTTATTTTTAATTATCACGTGTTTTTGTATGATTTAGAATGTCAATAATAATAGGATCAAATATTCATTTTTATATATGGTAATAATTTATGTCATTATATTCTATACTCCAGGAAAATATTACATCCATTAATTATATTTTCAAATAACAATTAAAAAGGAAAGGGGAATCCAAATCATTTGAAAGAAAAATGATATAGTTACTAGAGAGACATTAACCTGATAATCATATAAAATATATATTATTTCCATTAAATAATATAATTACTAGCATTGAGTTAACATCTTATATTTATTTACCAATATTATGGTAATATTTTTTACCTTTGTAATTTTTTTATGCCAAAAAATAAAATTTCCCTTGTTAGCTTATTTGGACCCCATCATTCCAAATATTCAACCCATTTAAAATAGGTTAAATTAATACCGTGTTAATTTTGAATTTTAATATAATGCGCATATAACATATAAAAAAAGTTTTTTAGATATAAAATCATCGTTTTCAAAATGTGTAGCATGTGATTCTATATGCAATTTAGTATGTATTATATTATGAGTTAATTAATTTTTTATGAAGAATATTGATTTGTTAATTTTTAATAATTTGGTTATCTTGATTACATTATATGATTTATGGTGTTTCGTAATGAATAGTATTTTATATTTTATCCACAAAAGAATATTTTTTTGGAAAATTATCAGAAGTTCACATTAGTCATCTTTTGATTTGATGAATCTAAACATGATATTAATTAATAATATAATAATATAAATAATGTAAATTTATCTATTAAATTAAATTTACTTTTTAATTAAAAGTAAAATATTTTTATGACAGAGTAATCATTCTTACCATTATAAAAATCACATTGTAATTATTAAATTTAGGATATCAATTTAAAAATGTTTTATTATGGAATTTATTGAAAATATATAACAGTTAAAACCTATAAATTTATCAATAATAAAAAATATAATATAATTTAAATATACATTTTGTGTTCAAAAATAAATTTTCTATTTAATTTTTTTTTCACAATCATAACTACCACATTATTTCATTTTTATAACCAATAAAAATAAAGAACATTTTTCTTATTGATTAATGTACATCATTTTCATTATCCAAATATTTCAACATTCAAAATTTTTTAGGGTAATATTTATTCACAAAGAGGCAGTTATTCATACTTCATCATATAATATATAAAAAGGTTTCGAAACATCAATTCATAATTAATAATTATTTCCTTATGCTTCTCTTTATTCTTAAAGTCACTAGGGGAAAAGTTATCTTAATGGGGAAATTAATGGAAATATAGTTTATTTTATTTAAAAATATATTCTCTTATGTGTATATATATTTATTATTAATAGTTTTAGTAGATAATATCCACATGTGATGTGTAATGATACTGTGAGATGAAATAATATTTCTATGATAACATAATAAAACATCCATTATAAAATAACAATTCTTCTACTTATATAATAATGGATTTTATCAGTCATCACACAATTTGTTTCATTTTTTTTATAATTCACAATATAAAAAATTTCATTGAAATACATTTTTTTTGTAAAATTATATCATTGACTTTATCAATACATTATGAAATATATATTTTTTTTATTTAAAAATACTAAATGAGATATTCTTCAATACATTTTGGAGGATATATTTTGACATTAATAATTACATGTTAATATAATTATATCCATGTTTGAAAATTTTAGTATATATCGTCTGGTCACAAACACGAGCGATGATTCATATACTATTGACGTCATATGAATTTTCATTACCACTAACATCTATCACATGTGATTTTTCTCAAAACAAAATAGATAGAGTATGACTTTAGATATGTCAGGGAAAAATTATATTAAAACTAAAAAAATTATAATCAAAGGATTACGATATTCAGATGTGAGACCTTAGCTTCCTTATGACCTTTCGTTCCATCATTTATTTCTTAATATGGTAACATACTTTAATATATTTTAGTTTATCAATAACATAATTTTTGTTAATTTTAATAATTTTATTTTAAATTATCACATGTTTTTGTATGATTTAGAATGTGAATAATAATAGGATCAAATATTCATTTATATATATCGTAATATTTTATTTGCATTATATTCTATACTCCTAGAAAATATTACATCCATTAATTATATTTTCAAGTAACAATTAAAAAGGATAGGGGAATCCAAATCATTGGAAAGACAAATGATATAGTTATTAGAGAGATATTAACCTAATAATCATATAAAATATATATTATTTCCATTAACTAATATAATCACTAGAATTGAGTTATTCTCAATCTATTTGATAAAATTGTTTACTATTATTCAGTTTGGAGACCCAAATTTCTTTATTTTCAACCATATTTTGTTTAGGATCATCATAAAATTGATAAAATATCATATTTTTATTCAAAATTTAATTTCATTAATCCTCTAAATACATTATTCCTCTATATATAAGGAATTAATGATTTTCTGAAAATAAAATAAAAATTATCCTAATAAAGAATAATATGTTCCCACATTGGTAATACTTGATTCAATGGCATGCCATTTTCGAAAAAAAAACAGAACTAACTTTATTTGATGATATTACATAAAACATCATTTTTCTGTCAACCATTGAAATTTATGATGTCTACCATCCATATTATTCATTATGTTGTTTCGTAGATTTGGTTAAATAACACATGTAGGACATATCGAACATTGAACTATTAGTGGTACCTCAAGAAAAATATATTTTTAAATTCCCCATGCCTAGTGATATCTTCATTTTTCATCAAACAAATTTCTCTCTAATCCCAACATTCCATAATTATTCAATATAATATTTCTATAGACATATTTTCCTATGTTCATGTTACAAAATTTTTAATATTGGGAAGATATACTCTTCATTAGGTCATCATAATTTTCATCTGAGTATCCATGACTCTCCATAAATCATTTAATATTTGTGTTCAGAAAATTAGCTAAGATCACATTTTTAATCATAATTAATTATTTAATGTTTGAAATAATAAAATTATTATACATTTAATATCAAATACCATTAAATTAATAATTTTTAAAATAAATAAAATATCTATTAAATCAATTTTCAATTCTTTTCCATGTCTATTCAAACATTACTAAATCTAATAGTTTATAACATGAGTAATGAAAAATTTTCATCATAATAGAATCATTAATATTGAACTCTTGAAAACCAAAACTAAAAGTATTATAATTATTTAATCCATATAATTCATTTTCAATACTCGATCAATTATACTTGGCATATAGTGGGATTCATTTTTTTCTATCATACTAAGTTTCCAAAACCCATTTCATAAAAATAATTTCATAAATAATTACCATGAAAATGTGATTGAAAAAATTATATCCCTTGATAGTGTCTATATATTTGTGTAGCCTTATGTTAACTAAAAAGTACAAAAAATTATATTTATTCAATATTCACTCAGCATTTTTAGTTTGATTAACACTAGGTAAATATATGGAAAAACTAGTCGAACTTTCCATTATTAAATATGGGACGTAATTTTTATGTACATCAGACACCGATGGCATTATAAAAACATTTAGATGTCATTCAACACATATAATTATTACATAGACTAATCCAAATATTTTTTAAAGAATATTATCTTCATTATCAATATAAATTACTAATTTATTCGTCAAACATATATATAGCCTCTAATATGATATATAATTCCCCACTCAAAACATATCATTATTTTAAATCATCCACATATTTTATTAATTACAAATCACATATTATTTTACATTCTGTAGAACAAATGGTTCAGCATCCATGGGGACGATACACAATACCATATATATTATTGTACATGAAAATATTTCTTCATAATCAAACCATGGTAGATGTTGTAATAAATACATCATCAGTCAAACTCAACATCATAAAATAGGGAATAAAAATATAATAACCATGTGAGTTTAAGTGGAATATAAGGTAAAAACATGAAATTTTCATCAAAGGATATACCATAATCATATGGGAAAAAACGAATGAAGATAATAAATAATAAAATTGATACATAATATATTTCCAAATGTAAAATTAAAAAAAATATACACATCAATAAAATAAAAAATTATATTTCATAAAAATTGTGATATAAGATTGTAATTATTATTTAAGGGAATTGAATAATGTGGTCATATAATCATATGTATGGGGAAAATCCTAAATTTAAATCATGATCATATTTCAATGATTAATTCTATAACCATTTTAGTGGATTGAGACATATTTTTTAATGGGTTCACTCCCCATTCCAATAAAAATATTGGGATAAATCCCATAGTCGATTGTGATAACACAACATTTCAATAAAAACATTGTCACACTTGATGTAAATGTTTTCTAGATTCATTGGAAAACAATAAATGTACATACAGAATACAAAAAATATTTACATTGATATATAATCAGAATAAATAAAATAATTCTTACGTAAATCATAATAAATAAAACCCATGATAATCAAATTGGATTCATATTCATTTCTCATCTATATCATCATTATATATCATTTGGTTTCCTTATAAAATAATGAATTTTTTTTTTGTTTTTTACATTCTATAAAATAAATATAACACATGAACATTGAGGTAAAATGGGTTAAAATTAAGTGGATTGATAATGGATAAGTGTAACACAACATTTTTTTTAAAATATATTATTAATATAATTTTACTCTCTTTGATACTTTTCACTACACACAAAAAAATTTTTTAAACCACAACAATATACTATTTATATTATTATAAAACATGTGTTTTGTCAAATATCCATTAAACATGAATTTTTTAGTATGAATAAATTTTTTTAAAATTTATTCATATAGGTTTTATATGATGAAAAATGTTGATTAAAAGAACATAATTTTTATGTCATTATGTGTTTTGTAAATAATATTTTCCTAGAATATTATTTTTTTCCTTTTTATGAATACAAAACAAATATTTATTAAAATATTAGAATACTTATTTTAATAATGAAAATTAATTTTTTAATCTACATGTCATGATTATCATTGAATAATTTTTTCAATGAATATTTTATTTGTTAAATTAATATTTAAAAATACTTATTAGTGTTGAAAACATCCATTTATTTAAAAAAAATTTAAGGATCAAATTTCTTATAAAACGTTAATAAAATCACTATTATTTATATTATATTAAAATTATCCCAATTTAACTTTTTGTAATAATATTTTCTGATACATTTAATATTATATATTTTTATAATTAGGAAAATTTTAACTTTGGAATACATCTTTATCATTACACATAATGGTTTTATTTCAACTTTAAACTTTCCACTAATGTGAAGTTAAAATTGAAATATTAAATATATATTTTTAAACATAAAAATAAATATTTTCTTTTATTTTCATCATTATTACTTACCATAAATAATAGTCAAAAATACAAAAATTAAATAATTGTGTTTAATATTAAAAACAAGGTAATGGGGTGTTAAACTAAAAATATATTGATTAGGAATAACCCAAAACCAAATTAATTCATATTTAACAATTATAAATATAAATTATCTCTTATATGGTTCATTAATGATCCATTTTTGTGTCATTATGAATGTGAAAAGGAGTTGTAAACATTCTTCATTTCCTATATTCCAACTATGTCCTCTCCCCCACTCATAAAAGGCCACACCATCTCCTAACCACATCACACTACTAATGTACATTATTATAGAAAATAAAATCACATATTACATTATTAATTACATAAACATCCTAAATTCCTTTTTTAGATAATAAATAAATTCTTCTAATTCTATTGTTTAGAACTAAAGTTGTTTTCTGAAGAAGATATAGTTTTTTTGAACTACGATTTTGTATTACATAATCATATAACTTATTCAAATTATTTTTTAAATGACAAAATAAAAATCGTAATTATATAATATAAACAAATATGGTATTATATCTATTTCAAAACAAATATATATATTTACTTCTATCAAATGAGAATCAAAATCGTCGAACTTGTGTATGGCGGACTACCGAGTAACAAGATGATGTGATTCATTTTCCATCACTACCTTTATTTGATTCATATAATGGTTTATTTGAAAAATTTATATGAAAAATATGATATTAAAATTATTCTATAATAATTATATCACACAAAGATTCTTACTGTCCATTATGTGCTAATATTATATTATCACTCTACTTTATGTAAGATATATGCCTCAAGAACCGATGTGATTATTTTCACTTAATAATTTCATGTATTTTTATAAAGATAAATTTAATTAATACATGTAATATATGTTACATCATTATGATTCTACATATTTTAATTAATATTTACATTTCATTCAATACATCATAAAATGGAAATAACCTTCATGAATATGCATGCCCTATAGTCTCCTAGAAAGTTGAATTTCAACACCTTCCTATATGTTTAATGGTTTAATAATAAGACAAATATAATGATTTTATATTATATTCATACCATTTTTATCATCATTGGGATGATATAATAGTGATCAGTGAAAATGAAAAAAATTACCTAATAAAAATATACATGAAAAAAAGAAGTCATTATTACCTGAATTTTGATTTTGACAAATAATTATTGAAAACCAGGTAATAAAATAGAATATGTAAATAATATATATTTATATGGTTATTATTATGGTTTTATAATATGTAAAATTTAATTATATTTATAATGATTGAGTTTAATACCAATATAATTGAATTCAATATTTACGTAAGAGATTTTTTTTTCAAAATTTATTTCATTGGAACATATCTTATCATATACACCTATCATATTTTTTGAGGTGTAAATACATACCAATTTAAATTTCAGATAACTAAAAATTATATTTTCATTATTATTGATCATTCAATGTATTTCATACTTTAATGTGGATTATGATTCCAAATATACTAATGTGGTAATGGTTTTACGATACAATATCATTGTTTATTGAGATTGTTTTTTATTATATTTTGGATGATGAAGTCATATTATATATCTCCCAAGACATTCATGAAATTTATTAAAACCTAATTTTTTAATAATTTACATGATTTCCCATAAATTGCTTCTCTTTATGTACTTGTGAGTGCAGAATATTTTACTGAAGTAAATATTTCATAAATTATCTTTTTGGTCGAAAATCCATTTTCATTCATGTCTATGATTTCATAAAATAATTCATTGAATTTTTCTAATATCCAAAAATCAATTAATATATTCAATTTTATACATGGTTTAATATTTAAAAATGGTCTGATAAGAATGTTTAATTTTTTTTCAAGAAAGACACATTTTCTTTACCACCAATGTGAACGAAATCATTGTTTTAGGCTCAGTTACATGAAAATTTTATACCTCCATCCTAAAAAATCATTGTCTAATGATTCCCTTACACGTTAAAAAATTTAATTCCAAATAATAATTCTTATTTAATATTTGGGAAAAATTTTACATTTAAAAACATTTATTTCAAAAATTGAGGGGTTATTTTGATCAAGAATTTTTAAATGTTCTAATAATGGAATATAAATTCATTAAATACAAGAAAATTTAGTTCTGACTATGTATTATTTTGTATAAGTACCATTTATTTCATCATTATTATTTTTAGATATTACTTTTATTTTGATGATTATAATTTTCTAAAACAAATTAAATTTCCACGGGTTATTTTATGATTAATTTATGAGATGTTAATAACACCCAATTATTTTCCACGGGGTAAAAAATGATAAAAATTTGATGAATCCCATTTCATTCCATGTGTTCATATATAAGGAATATTATATGAAACCAATTTCTTTAAATGGGTAGTGATATGATTAATTCGTTATGATTTAGTGGCACGAAATTTAATGATATTAATTATGATAAATGGGTAACATATATATCACAATAATTTGTTTGTTAATGATTGAAATCTAATAAAAAATAGGACATTAATGGTGAATGAATCCCATTTAGTAAGCTACATTTTCAACTTCAATTATCTTGGGATTGAACTTTGAATACTACGATACAATATAGATTGAAACGATTCCACTATGATATCCTTGTAAATGTTCCATGACTACAATGGAAATTATTTTCAATACTAATGTTTTTGAAAAATATATATGTCTTATGCCAGTGTTATGATTTAATGGATTGTGTTCTTTTATTATATGATTATTTTCTCCATCCAACATTAATGGTTATTTAATCTTCATAAGATTATATTCTATGATATGAAAATTATACTTTTCAAAAGTACAAAAAACATTCTCATACCCTTAATATAATGGTTTTCATATCTAATAATTGATATCTCATTGATTAACATTACCAAGTATCTCATATCACCCTTTATTTTGTTACATTTCCCCAAGTCATGGAAAATGTATTGTTTATGATTTTTCAAATAAGGGTCTTATTGAAGAATAATGTTATGGGAGATTATGTAGTTCAATTTTGAAATAGTTTCTTATGATTCCATAATTCCAGAGATGCTATACCATTATCATACTCTAGAATATAATTTTGAAATTTAAAGAATATTCATATAAATAAATATCATATCTATGTATAAATTTCATTTTATACAATTTTTTTTATTATAACTTATGATTATATAAACATTTTAATATAAGAAGAGAAAACATTTGTGGGGAACAATTTACTAAACCAACATAGATGTTTATATACTAATGTTTTGGTAAGAATGATATTATGAGTTTTTTCCATTGAACCTAACCATATCATGATTATAATGATGTAAGTGTTTCTAGAATTGATGTACCTTGGGTTAATAACTCCAACATGGGTGATTCATAATTAAATTGAGTGTCACATGGTACATATAAACATGGATTAAATTGGACTTATTTTCATAGTCTTGGGGGACATGAAATTGTTAATTAAAATTATCAGTATGAGATATAAAGAATGATTTATATTGATGACAATAAATGATGAACTATGGTATACCTATGGTTTCATTAGATTTAATAAAGGTATTATAAATTCTTGACCATGGATCCACATACGGGTTCCTTGAGTTGGTTTGTTATGTGAACTCATGTGTGACTCCACATATTCTAGAGTCTACAAACTAGGAGAATGTGTTTATTACACATCGTGGGGAGATTATAACCTCTTTAAGAATATAAAACAATAATAAAAATCCACACACAATAGCATAACAATAATGAACAATAACTAGAATAATTTCATAACAAATAAAGACCAGAATCACATTTTAATTGAAATATGTAGATAAATAACAATAAAAAAGTAGATATACTATTCTATGTAAATATCAAGTGAAAATTTTAATCCCAATATAATGAAACACTATCAACTTCTAATTGGGTCCCAATATCATTTTTTGTCCACTAATCCTTGATCTATATTAAATTATCCATATAATATAGAGCTTATTAAATTGTAAAAAGTAGCATAGATGATATTTATTGGAGCTTCAATTTGTAAAAAAGTGTTTTGTGTGAGTAAAACAAAGTATGCCACCCCCAACGGTGTCTAAAAAATATCCAATCTACAAAATCATTTGGTGTATTATAAGTAATAACTATAAATCTAAATTAAAATATGTTCAAATTAAATTTTTGTTTAACCATCCATATAAATCCATGGGTTCATGATGAGACCAAAACAAACAATACCATCATTGTCCCATGTTGGGGTCAAAACCATGCACCGAGGGATAACAAAATACATTAAATCATTTGTATCCATTATTCATTTAATATGAAATTTCACAATAAAAAATGGGTTTCTACGTGGATCCACATTCTGAAAACAATTATCCACCATTTCAATAAATTATTATTTAACCCATTTCATAACATCATTTATCATAAACGAACATTTTATATTTTATCATTTCAATCGTATTAGAACACCCCATGGATTTCCATCAAATGCATAATTCTGTGTTGAAACAACATCCTAATGACATGGGAGAATAGTAAATTAATTTATTCAATTTATAATTCAATTTATCAGTATGGAAATTGAAATTTTACAACTACACACATGAACATATAAACAATACTAAATTAGTTAAAAATTAATCTACCTACCTCATGGTAGTTAATATGAATTCCACCAAAAATTACCATATTGATATAAAATATTAAAAACCTAAATTATGTGAAAGATTTTGGACAAATAACTATGACCAAAATTCAATGTGTTATATCTCACACGTCATAGATCTAATCCATCACCAACTCAGTAAAAATCATCCATCTTCATCGGGAAAGAGAGACATAAAGAAGGTGAAACATTGTAAGGAAGAGAATAAATAACATAGTGGATATGTCACTTAAGTAAAATCACACATTCATTAAATTAATGGGTTTTAGGAGAATTTGAATAATCACATGGGCATCTAAAATATATAAAATTTACATAGGTCCATTCTGGAGAAATTTTGTGGTTAAAACGAGGGGGTTTAATAAATATAGATAAATTATTGTGGGATTGAAAATTCACATGATGAGTTTTCTTGCTAGACGCACATTATTTTACAACCCTTGTGACCTAAAGATTCTACTCCATATAGTGATTCCATATTTAACCCCATATATTGAATGATGTTATAGAAAATTTGTGAACTATGTATGCCCAATTAGTTTGGGGGTCCATGGATTTGGGTGGGAGGCCACACAGTATGGGAAAACCATGATCTAAACATTATCCTCCTCCTTTATCACTAAAATATGGTGCATGGTTTCATAGGGAAAGCCACATTATATTTCATAACCCCATTCCAACTATTATCATTCTCATATCCTTTTTAATTACTGCACTTTCATCAATAACAAAACCAATCAAAATCCATGACATGATATAATAAAATCAAGGATAAAAGAGTACCTTAAAACGTGCCTATTGATTCAATATAATGGATGTCTCTAATAATATCACAACCTTATAATAGATCTCCCATGATTAGAGATCCCATACATCACTAAGATTCTTATCTGAATAATATGTTCCATTAAGACTCTATATTAAATATAATCTCCCATGATTCATCCTTAATGGGACCACATATACAATATACTCAAATAGTTTAATAAATATACCCAAAAAAACATTATCAGTGTGATCTATAACACACACAAAATATTCCTCAATGGATGCATCATCGTCAAGCTCAAAATCATTAACATTGATCACAAGATAAGGGTCAGAGTGATATTGGGGAAGATGTGTAACATGATATACATTTTACAAAGTATATTACCTCTATGAAAGAGCCAATATATATGCCACTGGTCTGATTCACTCTGCAATCTCAAAAAGTAAAAAAATCCTTGTTGACCAAATTCCCTACCTATAAATACTATATTTAACAAATCTATTCCACACTAGAAGGAACACATGATCACCCCACTATAAACTCAAGGGATCATAAACATCAATAATTTTAAAACTATTATATAAAATTTGTTATATAAATGATTTTTAAAACAAAATAAACTTTCTATAATCCCTCATTCTTGAGATTCATTTCCAATAACTCATACTAACATGTTTCCATCAAGCATATACGTGAACTGTATTACCTATCATAATGTGACTCATATTATTCCACATTAATTATAACATGATAACATATATTTTAGGTGAACTCAATGAGTTTTATGTGTTTTTTCCAAGACCCACTAAATTTGAGGACACATGTTCGAATCATGTCCTTTAGCTCATTGATAGTACATTCTGACAGCCCATCTGTATGTGGGTGGAATGTCATAATCTGAAATAAATATGTACCAAGATCCTTTTTGAAATTTGTGGAAGAATAAAAATTGAAACGTAATACATTGTATAAAACTATTATCTTTATATGCTAGTGATTATATAATATGTCCTACATGTATAGTTACTCCAATGGACCCACTATGATAGTCACCTAATAGCCATTAAATAAGCTAATATCGCCAATCAGTTCAGATTCACCCATAATTTATTAATATTCCAAGGTTTCTTTTGGTGGAATACCATAATGTCCATAGTAACATCCTCCCAAATCCATTTTGGAAAGGTCAGTATTTGTACAAAACCATAATATCATTGATTCCTAACCTTCATCTTCTGATAGGTGTAATATTGTGTCATGAAACCATTAATGTCACTTTTCATACCGGACCACCAATACTATCATCATATGGCACGATAATTTTTTCTCAAATCATGGTTCACCACCCACTTTGAGGAATGATTCTCACCATTAAATCTTATCTAATTCACATAGGAAATACAATATTTCACAAGACATAAAAAAATCATCTTCATTTATAGTCTAATTAGACATTGACTCCACACGTTCATGAAATCGCCTAAAATAAAAACAATATGAAACAAATTTTTTCCTCTAACTTATGCGGATTTTATGTGTAGACTAAACTGATCTAGATATGAGGGTCATCATTTCATGGTCCTCCAAAACATGAATATTCATCTCAACTGGCTATGTCATCATCTTCCGCACAGAAATAGACTCATGAACTAATTGAGTCTGAATAAATTAGTTCAAGGAATAAGTGAATTTGTTTCCCTTCCATTGTTTATATTCTAGATACAAAAAAATTATATATTGAACACATATATGATGAAAATTATTCAATTATCATTGTGAAATTTTTAAATTTAATCTATTTTGGTTGGTATATAAAGTAAAATCTTCACCAAAAAGAAAATATCGCCAACCCTTCAAGTAATAAACCACAACATATGTCATTGGATCATGAATAAGGCAACATAATTCATGTAGCCTAACATTAGTGACCCATATTAAATAACCATAGCCCATGTAACTCACATTTATCCAAGTCCAACCTTGGACATGAAACACAAATACTCGATTCAACACTGAACCTGACACCTGGGCTTTTCTGCGTCAATGACCGAGATGCGTTTTTGATCCTTATGGGATAGAGACAAGCACTATGGGAATAATTAGGGACAATGGTAATGGTTTCAAAAAATAATATAAAAAATAATAGATGATTAAATAAAATAGAAAAAAAATTGTCTTTAAAACATTACATTACATACACTACAATAAAATAAACAACAACTTGGTAAAAAGCTGCACAGGAAAAACTAAAACATAACCGGAAACCAAGAAAATTTTGTGTCACAATGAGGGTCACTCTGTAATCAAAAACCAACTATATCCCTTGGCGATTGAACCGAATTCATATCCTACTATAGAATCTAAAATAAAAAAATAACCTATGTGTGAGAATTAAAATTCAGTAGGTTCACCCGAAATTTTTTTATTCCCAATGCGTGTTCTTTAAATTATTAAAAATTGATTTTTATGGATTGAAATTCAATATATAATTTTATTTTTTCCATAAATTACAATGTAATCAAATAAAATCAAAATCCATTTCCTTCATATTTTTAAACAAGGAACATTCATGGTAGAATGGTTACGTTTTTAGGGGAGATTGAAAAAGGGATCCAAATTGGAAACATTCATTTATACTAAAATGGGGGAATGGGAAAACACAATTTCATTAAAAAAAATTACATTGAATGATATTTAATAAAACCACATAATCACAATTTATAAAGTGAAAAAAAAACTAATCACAAGGATCATATTTACACACAATAAAGTAAAAGGTAGTAATGCTTTTATAGCCAGAAAAACAATGGAATACCATGGAACTCAAACGAGAACCAGAACATAATATACATGTTACTCATCCAAAATTAATTCCATACCTAATATAATCATATCTCCCAAAATATTGAGCGATGCCCAACCTGTCCTAACTGAGGGTCCTAATCACATAAAAATAATAAAAAATACCCCACCCCCCTTTATGGGACACTAGCTAGTGAAAATCATGTGCAGTAATAATTATAATAATTTCTTATAGCTATGATAGGTTCCCATTTAATGTTCACAAATGTGTGTTCCCAAAAATTCAAAAAATGAGCCACACAAACATTCCATTGTATGATCAGACAAACCAGAACTACCTCAGCCTCCTCATAGAGTAGTCCATATATGTAAATATATTATCACACATGAGAAGTCTCTTACAGAGGAAAATCCATTCACATGGTCAACCAACAAGGCATGTGAATCACCCTTATTTTTTTTTCAAAATAAACATTTTAATATATTATAAATTGGCTAAAAAATTATTCCAAAAATCAATCATTTCTTGAAAAACTACACAAAAGGAAAATTCATGCCTATCAGTTTATAAATTCACATTATAAATATTAATCTCCATTTTTAAATGCAAAATAAATTTACCAAAACAAAACCTTGAATTTTGAAATCATAAAACACTTGAAAAAGCCACCCAATTTTTTTTTCAAACACATACTGTAAAAAACTAATCAAATTCTCAAGAAACATTCTTACAAAAAAACTACCTCGCATATTTTAAAACAATCATTATAAATGTAATTAATCACTATTAAACTATCATGGAAGGTGATAAAAATAATCATTCAATGAAATTATAAATTTAAAGAAAATATTCAAAAGGATCCTACCTCAAAATGCTTATTCTTCAATGATTCTTAACAATAAGACTCTTCAATGGATCAGGGAATCGAGGAGAACACCATGGAACACTAATAACTAAAAACACCCAATTTCAAACAACCCTAGGAATTACAATATTCCATACATGGCCACTAGGATTTAATATGTAGATTAAAATGGAAATATAGAAACAAATAAGTATAAGGAATCCCTATCCATTTGATACAGGTGATGAATCACCAACAATTCACCTTGAATTCAACATGGATGGGGTTGGACATTAAAAAAATCCCCATGGATAGTGTATAGGTCAGATTAGATCGAATGGGAATCCCATAGGTAGAAAACCTAATTAAAAAGGATTAAATCCCACAATACCTTTTCCCGAGTGAGTCAAATGGTTATCTCGTGTGGGTTAATAAACTGTACACAAACCGTGAGATTAAACACTATCTAGTGTTGGATGAGCTTCAAATATTGGCTTCATGGTTTGTTAAACCGTGAACAAACCATGAGACCCCATGCATAAATATGTCATGGTTAAAGAAATCAAGTGGCTTACTCGTAAAACCATGAAGATGTCCTCAAAAATCAATGTTTTCACCCCAAAACTCATCTGACATATGGGGAACCTGAATGAGAAATGTTAATCCAACAATATAAGGGAATAAAATCTCATTAATGAAATCCTATCACAACTGGTTCCCGAGAAATCAAACAAATGACATACACAAACTAGGACCAAATTTTAATTTAAAAACATGGGTGTGACAATTATCACCACCATAACGCTTTCTTCCCTCAGAAATACATCCAAAGGATTAATTCAATAGGAAAAATCACTATACATTTACAAATCATGGAGACCCCGATGAACAACAATGAATAATGTTACTAAAACACTAACAGTGATAACATAGGTTTACATTCCAAACTTGGGTGAATAAAATGGATTCTTCACTAAGTGACACCCACCACAAATTTATTAAACTTGTCCTATAGTTCTATCCGAAAGACATATCTTTTTCCAGATTTTCAATCCATCCTCAACACATGAGCAAATTAAAATTCACCATGTAGAACTCACTCCATTCATCCTAAACAAACAATCAAATTTAAATCAAATGTAATGAGATCCATTTTAAATATACTTTTACAGAACTACCAAATCAAACCCAACCCACCATTTACACAAGGGAAGAATCATTAATTAGGTGGCTCCAAATTAGACTATCCACCACCAAATGGATACCATAAACAAAACTGAGGTACAGATATAGGGAGGCCCGAATGGACTCCCCACTATTAAAAATGAACAAACACTTGAGTAGAGCCAAAATACTAAAAAAATTTACCAATTCAAGGATGTGAAAATGGACTACCAACCATTGGAACTAATGTGATTAAATTAACTTAAAAATTTCTAGTAAAAAACCCAAAAAACCATCATAATGATAGTGGAGTGAAGGTTTCCATCTAATGGACCATCAAAATCACAACCCACTCATGCCAAAACCTCAACATCCCCATGTTAAAAAAACCAATCCAAGGTTATTTCACATTATAAGGCCATAAAAGAGCCATTAAATACAGTCATACAAACATTGATACACATCCAAGTGGGTTCTAAAAGAACGAGACGACTACATCCCCTTATGACCAAAGGAAAAATCATATGCCTACATGTGTCACAAAATGGAATCAAGGTCCACACACCACATTCCACATAGTGGAATCGTCAAAAATAGAACTGATACCCTATATGAGAGAACATACTATATCTTCAATGTTGAGGATTTCAATTAGACCAATGAATTTCATACTGTTGGGTTTCATAGGACTGTACTAGAATTGGACTCTCTGACCTAAGGCTAGAGCTCTGATGGTTAATGCATCTCATTCATCATAGTCGTGCATTGGACATCCCCAAACATAACACACAATTCATAATTTCAAAAAACTCACATCCATTGAAATATATGATTTAAATGGTATCACAATATCCATTTCTACCATTGAAATATACATAAACACAAAAAAGCCAATATATACTCCTATTACATACATAGAACATTACCACTAGAAAGTCCCTAAACTGATCCCAATAGATCACATTGTACATTTGAATTGGAAATAATTACCATTGATGAATTTGGTATGAATTATCAGTTCTTCTTGTAAAAACCCCATCATATCCACTTGAAGTGACCCAAGAATACATAGGTGATATTGATTTTGGTATAAATCGAGCACGACACACACTATTGTCCGCTCTTAAAAAAATTATGATGCATCATAGTTTTTCTCTCTGTAGTAGTAGATGAGATGTTTTTAAGCCTCTCAATCCTTCTAACAACATAATCATCATAAGGATGCATCCCATTCTTCTTAACTGAATCTCCTACTCAACATCTTGATATTTGTGGAAAAATATCCATCTCCAGATATCATGCTAACTCAACATTAAAATAAAAGGATTCCCTAACAATATCCAAAAATATGGTTTGGATGATATCCACCTCCTTCAAATATAGTTCATGGCGAAGTCCAACAGATAGATTTCAATATTTCATAGGATCATTTGAAACATAATCGAGATCAAACAGAACTAGGTCTACAAAGCAACCACAATAATCCAACACTAATCTAATACCTTTATTAATACTACACATATATATATATACTTCTTCAAAATTATAATCTTTAAAATTAATTGACGGATGAAGTAATTCTTGATGGAATCCCATGTATAAAATTTATTAGTATTTCTTTAGGACCCAAATATCAACTACTTCTATATTGGAACTTCAATCATAAAGGTATCAATCATTAGCATTACTGGCTCATGAAACACAAGTAATCTGATGTACCACTAAATATTATTCATCTACTCCTCTACCTCAAGATATTATATTGGTTTTTAATGAGAAGTTTATTCATCATATAGAATTAATTAACATAGTCTATAGGTCGATCAACTAGAGTGTTTTCTACAGATGCACCACCCAAAGTTGCATCTTTGGTATCCATCGAATATTCGTGGAGTTGAACACTAAGAAACAATGAAACAAGGAACTCAATAAAAAAAGAACCAACAATAAGGATCCAATATTTCAAACAACACAAACGAAACATCATTACGGAAATACATATGGGTACATGACATCACAATCAAATATAACATATAATTTTTATTTTTCTATTTAAATTTTTTTTTCTTAAAGGGAGAAAATTTTGAAAGGTTTTACAATCACTAATTGTATTAAATATAACCTAAAAAAAGCTCAATATCATGAAAATATAGGAATCCATCCCCTAATTACATCAACAATACACCCATTAACACACATCCTTAAATGTGTGTGCTTCTAAGAATACCAATGGACGACAACTACATCATTTCTACTTTTGAAATAGAAAAATCAACATAGTATTAACATTTTATGACACATGGGATCTATATATTGGTACGATGCAGGTTATACCACCTCATGTGCAAATTGTGTACACCGTACTATAATACATGGGCACATCCATGGTTTGGCTATAATGTTTATAATAAAGTGTTCCAACTGTTTGATATGTTTCAATCCTGTGTAGTGGCTTCCCACACACATTAAACTCTGTCTGACAAACTGTATGTATGTTGTGCACCCATAACTAGAAGCAAACTAATCCTCATATGGTTACATAGAGAAAGATGAAATGTTTTCTGAAACTGCGATCCGACCATGAACCTAGGGAAAATAAACATTATATTAGAATTTAAAACTGAATAAATCCAAGCTATAAAGAAAAACCATTAACAAATGAATGAATCACAATAAATCTAATCCATCTCATTCAAAAAATTCCACTAATTAGTGAAACATAATTTAATTAAGAACCATTTGACTAATAACAAATTTCTTCATGGATTTAATTAATTCAAAAAATATATTTGGAATCAAATTTCTAATATTAAAAACAAAAAATTTCAATAAACACCATAGTTAGGATCTAAAAATCCTAACCGATTAAGCCATTTTTGGTTTACCCAAAAAATAATTTTACAAAAAACACACTTTTCTAATAATTCCTTAAATATAATTTTCATCATCTGTTTTAAAATTTCTAAATCAACATCATTACAGGATTAAATTATACATTTCACATTTCCAATGAAGTGTTTTAATGAAAACATAACCATTGAAGACAAAAAAACTCAGAAGAGGAATGTTGTGTTGATAGGTGACTTCGCCATATAGTTGGAGGTCATATGCCAAACATGATACCTACCAAATGGATTCATTGAGGACTATGTCATATACTCCAAATGGAAATATAGGACCTTTGAGTCTCACAATGTCAAATTTTCTGACTCCATTTTCATTTCCCAAAACGATACATTTCACAACAACTAAAGTACACTAATAAACTCATACATCCCAAAGGGACCTGAGGTTCATAATGATAATGGGATCATTACATCCTTCATGTGCCTACAGCATTTTCACCAACAATCCTCTTAATTCTACCTAGACAACCCTATGTAAATATGTGAACTATAAATATAAATGCTCTCAAACGAGACTTCCTACTATGATACCATCTTATCAAGAACCATCTCATATCAACCTTGAACTGGTAAAATGAGCCGATATGTGTCAAGGCCTGAGATGATTTTCTTGTCCTCCATGGATGGTAAAAAGTGACCATGAATTCAATAGAGATAATGGGAATAGTTACACCCATTAGAATAAATAATGGAAAATGTTTAAATTAAATAGAAAACTAAAATACATTTGGATTTTAAAATATTAAACCACATAAACTAAAATAAAAATAAAATAATTAGGTAACAAAGATGCACAAGAAAAACTCAAAATGAACCAGGCACCATGATAACGGTGTATAACCCCAAGGGTCACTCTACAATCCTCAACTAACTATCACCCAAGGTGATAGACCTGACATCGGTACCTGTATTATAAAATAAAAACAATAAAAACTATAGGTGTGACTATTAAAATATATTAGGTAGTACCAAGATATTATATTCCTAATTCATGTTCATTAAAATAATAAAAACTGATTAATTTTTTTTGAATAATAATATTTAATTTTTTAAGAAAACATTGCATGTTAAACAATTTAAATCCAAATCCATAGCCCTAATATTTTGATACAAAGTCCATTCACATAATAATGGTTCAGTTTATAGTGGAGACAGAAAATGGGACTAAAAGTGGGAACATTCAATTCAAATAAGAAGGTAAAAATATAAAACACTACTTCTTTCAAAACATCATCTTTGAATCATTTTAATGAAACCATATATTCTCAATTTATAAAGAGAAAAACAAAACAAAAAATAAATATCATGTTTACTCACATCATTGAAAAAATTACTAAGGGATCTAGATCCAGTGAAACACATGAATTCTTAAGAACTCATAGGGGAACATGATCATTCTATACATGTGGCTCATCTTTATGGAATTCCGTACCTGATAAACTCATAATTCCCAGACGCTCGATAATCTCCCTACATGGCCTGGTAGAAGGGCTCGACCCCATTATAATAATAACAAAATAAGCACTGGAAATGGGATACTATCTAGTGAATGACCTAGGAAAGTGAAACAATATTTCTGGAAAATCATTAATTCTACACTAGGATCCAATTTCATGTTCACAAAGGCATTTTACAGATAATTAAAACAATGATCCAAAAAAAAATTCCATAATATGATCGGACAACCTAGAGGCACTAATGCTTCATCAAGGAGTTGTCCCTTAATTTAAAACAAGGATAACATAATGGATGTCACATACCAGGGACACTCCCATCACATGGTCAAACAACAAGGCATGTTACTCAACCATGAAAGGGTTTCCCAAATAATAAATTTATAAAATACAAGATGATATTTAAAAAGCTATCACATATCAAACCATTTCTGAAAAACTAGAAACAAGCCACTTTACTGCCAATTCAACTTATAAATCCATTTTATAAACAAAAATCACCATTTTCCTATCACAAATACATTTACAAAAACAAAATATTTCCTTAAAAATCACAAACCTCTTGAAAAATAAAAATGGGAAATTTAACAAATACATGGTGTCCACAAGACCACAAATAAACATGACACAATAAAACAATTAAGAAAACTACATCACGTATCATAAAAAATCATTCTACAAGTTATAGATCACAATTTTACTATAAACGTGTGTGTGAAAACCATGAAATCAATTAAATATTAAATATAAAGGCAATATACAAACAGATCATACCATAAAACACTTCATCATCAATGATGCTTAATTGGGATGACTCGTCAAGGATTTTAGGAATCATTGAAAATCCCATGTAACCCTAGAAAGAAAAAAACCACCAATTCCAAAAAACCCTAAAGTCATAAAAACATGTCAACTAGGGTTATATAAGATAAATAAATTGGAATTAAATCAATGTATAAGAAGAAATAAGCCTTAACCATTTGATATAGGTGAATAATAAAAAAGAAATCACCTTGAATCCCACTTGGAGTGGATTGAAGGTGAAAAAAACAAATGTTAGGGGTCTCAGTTAGAGGAGTTTTAACGGGATCCATGGGAAGAAACCCCAATAGAAAATATGTTAAAATCCAAAATACCCTTTCTTGAGTGGGTCACATGGTTAGCTCACACAATTTAACAAACAGTGTGAAAATAATTTTATTTTCCATTGTCTACTGAAATATGAGCTACACATGTTGGCCTCATGGTTAGTTAAATCATGTTAAAACCATGTTATCTCATACAATATAACTACATGATTAAAATAACCATTCAATATACCATTGATACCTAGAAAATGATTACAAAAAATCAAACTTTTACCCCAAAACTCATCTCGGTAAAGGGGAACATGAAGGAAGAATTTTAAGACAATGATAGAAGGGATTAAAATCCCCTGAATTCAAACATGTCACACCTGGTTCCTTATAAATGAACTGAATACCAGACCCAAAACCAGATGAATGAATAATTTAAAAACCCATGTGTGATTGGACATATCACAAAACATGGTATACACCTCACTCATCTCAGATAAGATCAGAAATTATATACATTTCAAATGATAATTTTTCTCATCTATTACATTATCATAAACTATAACCTATTAAATATTGAAAACTTTCAATTTCAAGAACAAAATTGGTTGTACCTGAAGGAAAATTCTTTGATGAACCCATGATAATAACACCACATAGTCGGTAATAAATGGATATCAAAAATATTCTTTGGATTCTCCCATGAAACAAATACAAGTATCGTCTCATTGTAAACTAAAAAACTATCCTCTATGATGATGTGACCCAAGAAATATACATGATCGATAAAGAATTAACACTTATAAGGATTAGAATATATCCTATTATATATCAGTTTACTATGTATAATGTCTTGATGATCATAATCATCACCATTAGATTTGGATTACATTGATATTTCATCCAAAAAAACAACCATAAAACGATCATGGTATGGGGGAATTATTTGGTTCATCGTGTCCATAAACATATCCATTAAACTCGTTAGCATTAACATAATGATGATGAAATTTTATAGAAGATAACTAATTTTGAATTTATTTGTAGTACGTAGATGTTCTAATTCAAAACTGATGACACCATGATATGAAATCAATCATAGTAAAACATAATCTCCTATAAACTGGTCAAAGAAACTATCCAATTACAGAAGAGGATATCAGCTCATCACTATAATCTAGTTCAATATTCGTTAATCAATATATAACATTAATTTCCAGTCATCCTTATTTATATACACAGCCAGATAACCCATGGGTGATATAATTATAAATAAAAAACCATCGTCCATCAACTATTTTACGTGATACTGATGTTTACAATTCTTTTTTAGATCTATTCAATAAGGTGGAACACAAATTGGATCACTCCATATATGAGCTTGATTTCAAACCAATAATCCCACTCATGTGGTATCCTTGATATGAACTCAGGAAACAGATCATGGAAGTAGTCCAGTGTGGGTAGAAATACAACATTATTTACACACCTACCATAAAATATTAAACTATCAACCATGGTTGTGAGCTCTACTAGTATCTAATCTATTAGATCTGCATAGTCTCCCATGATTTACCACAATCCATGATGATTATAACTATTACTCACTAAATTCATAATTATCACACTTCTATGGTATCAATTGATGTCGGATTAGTATAATACAAAATAACCAATAAAAAATTATGTCAAAAGAAGAAAATTCATGTACATAAACATTATAAATGAAAATATACACCCCTATAATTGAGGTAACACCCCAAATATAAATACATTCATCATGATAATATTCATAGTAGTGTGTCAAATTTAATATACCCACTCACCAAATCCTCCTCTATGATAAAAATATTCAGATGATTGATATGTATAAATGAGTTAGAGGTTCCTATGTAAAATATAGAACAAGAATGTGTAGGAGATATAATATTTATACCAACAACAATTGATGGTCTAACCTCAATATACACTAGTGTAAGATGAAATGCATGAAACATCCATACATCACTTCCTGGTGATACTGTCTAATCCCCCAAGCAATGCCACTCTGTTGATGTGGGTGCACTTACCCTGACATACCATGTCCACCACCACAACCAGCATGGCTAGAAGGACTCGATATTCAAGATTAATATGGGGTAGAATACCACCATATGGAACTATGATCAATCCTGATTTCCCTATAACTACCCATCAATTAAGGGTTTCTTTAATACAATTTTATGTGACCAGAAATGCCATATGATCAGCACTCCACTAGTGGATATGATCACTCACTATTATTGTGACCTGACACACATCACAAATGGTAGTATATTTTGATGCATATTTGAGTATATGATCCTTCCCCCATTCAAATATTGTCTTCTTCCTTATCCGAAATTCTCATAAGGATGCTTCCTAATATAGAAATATGTACAACTTGATCACCAATTAAACACAAACATTATTCCACTAGATGGCTCATTCATGTTCCCCTAAAGAATGATAGCCTGATTCACCACCATAGTAAACAACATCAACTAAAAGATGTCAACCATGTACATAATCTCATTTTTATACCCATATTAAAAATAGTTCTGCATAGTTTCCTCATATCCTACAAATGATATAATTTAGCACTGTAACTAAATAAATTGACAACAATATTTCATCATATATATACCCCATGGGTCTACTTTATGATCTCAATATCCCTCACATGCCTAATAATCATAGGGTAATGGTTATAATATAAATTCACCTAGAATGACATAAATTATAGGTTAACAAACTACTCGTCTCATGGCTTAATATCCCACAAATGTTTCCCTGGAAAACATAACATTGATGGCTCCACCTTGACCCTTTTATCCTATGTAGTATAAAATTTTATAGGATATTATAGATTGACTAAATCTAGAACTATGCTACCATTGGTCCACCTTCTCTTATGAAGGTTATATTGTGATCCAACATGAACTCCATTTTCTAGTCCAAAATATTTCACATAACACATCATGGTATTATTTATATAAACTGTATAAAATGAGCAATGTTTTCTCCAAGAGACTATCTGGATCCATTACCCAAAACTATATGAGCCTCAGAATACACTAATGGGGGATAATTTCTAGTGGTTTCATCATATTATCCTATAAAAAGAATCCTTGTTGAGGTATATATATACAATTCTAAAACACCTATAAGGAAACAAAACACATTATTATGAATTTTATGAAAGATGGATACACCTAAATCTATAATATGACATACGCCAAACACCACTACATTGTCAAAAGTATGAAACAATCATTATCATTAACCTTCCCTCACATGTGTCGTGGTTTGTATAGGTTAAAACATGGATATATATAAATGTTTCACATTATATATCCATTTATCATATTCTATTTATGAAATTTGATAACATTAATAATTTTAAATTTCATATTAAGAAACTCTTTATTAAAAATAATGTTGAAAATAACATAATTCCATTTTAAAAGTCACCGAGAACATGCATTTCCATGCGTTCCCAAATGATTCATCACATAATAAATCTATGTTCCTTGAATGATTCATGTATGAATAACAGTTGGTCTATACTAGACCATGAATAATAAACTAAAAAAATGACAATAAACAATATATTCTTCTATTTATGTGAAATAACATTAAACTATAATAAAAATCATCATACACATCCATCCCACTCTGTGTACTTGGGTTTCCCCTATAATATTGTTGGCTACTCCCATGAACAAGAGAATGGAAAATTTCTAACTCATAATATTCTCATGTCTACTATACACAAATAGTAAAATAATAAAAAATAAAATAATATCCTCTTAGACCACATTATAATGTCCCAACATTGATTCTATAAAAATTGATCCCCTATATGGTTTGTTTCATGAACTCTTAAGCTCCTCTCTATATTTCATAGTCTACTGACTACCAGCGATGGTCTATTGTATATCATTGTGAGAATATAAACTATTTATCAATGTAGAATATTAGATGGAATCAAGAAAATATATATTTATGATAAAAAATAACAAGAAGAATATCATGGAAACTAAATATGAAAGTAAACTAATAATAAAAACATGAATAAATTACCATAAAAAAAACAATAGATACTTCATGTTATATATGTATCATGTTCCAAATGGAAACAGAATATAAAGGAGGACTAGATGCTCTAAATTAGGTCCCAACATCATGGATGATTCCCTAATCATGTCACCATCATACTTCCCCATATAATAGAGTGATAATCCACTTATTTTATTCTAAATATATTTTAATTTTTTTGGGTACAGATCGAACAGTACATGCTGGGGATGAGTAAAACATAGTAGGTAACCACCAATGGAATCTAAAGTAACATAAAATCTATAACAGTGTATGCCATTGAATATAGGAAATTGAATAGAGCTAATGTAATGATTTTTCATGATAATAGTTCCTTTAACTATCCAAATAAATCCCAAAGGTCTGGGTGAAACCTGAACAAACAATACCTACTTCTTCCCATGTTGATGTATTAATTATTTACCAAGGGATGTCTCATTATATTCCCTCATTGTTAGCCATTATATATTTGAAATCAAAAATTTAACAGTCTAAAAATGGTGACCATAACCTATCTTAAGGAACCCCAAAGTTACATGGAGTATCAGTCAATGTCCCGTAACTCAGTGATGACATGAATTATATTTATATTGGGCCTACAGTTGATATTGTCAGGACCCATCCCCCAGGGCCTGTATCGTGACTACCCCAAGCCGACCTTCAATAGGACTGGGGCTGACGACTAGCACTAATGTTGTAAATCCCTAAAACTGGGAATTCATTGTCTTTATAACATTAAACAAACACAACCATAGTACATGCGAATGAAAACACTAAGTAAAAACTGTATAAAAGGTATACAAAAATTAATGGGTGGGATAGAATAGAAGTCCAACTATAAAGTAAAAGTACAACTGAAAAAGGTACAAATAGCTGAAAGGTGAAATCAACTCCTAGATCGTCCTCTGTGGTTCCTGCCTGAAGGGTAGTTACAGATGTCCTCCTCAGCACTCCATGTCCTTCAGATTCCACCATGTACAGATACGTCGTAAGGTCCTCCTCCAAGTTCCGTCCAGTCCAGGCGCTCTCGGCCTCCGTCAGTGCGGTCCATTGTCTACATCCAACACAATGAGGTGCGTGCATAGCCCGTGCAGGGGTTAGTATAACGATACATAGTAGGGACCCCGAGAAACTCATGGTCTCATAAAATCCAAGAAGTATAAACCACACAGAACAATTTCAATGGATAACCATTACTTAGGTATATACCCATATATATTACTATGTTATCATGTAACCCATCTCATACATGAGGTAACAACAAAAGACATTTACTCACCTCAATCCCGGATTTTCATTATCAAAACCATATCTACTGGAGAACTCCTCCTCTATTGATACATTGGGCATGTCGTGACACCGAGGTGATTCTCACTAACCTAATACTACTAAGGTAATACTCTTGTCGAGTACCACAGGTCTACTGCCACCTGCCTGGCGCTACTCTGTAGTGGGTCTACCGCCAAATACCAGGTGATGCACCTAATAGCCTGCAGAGGTTTCCTATCAAGTACTATGGGTCTGCAACAAACTACCATGCATTCCTCTTCCATGGTTTTGCCACCAAATACCAAGAGCTCTCTACTGGGCTAGTCAAATCACTCCGAGTCGAATCGATCATGTAGTCATCAGGTCTGTCAGCTACAAGGTCTCTGCAATCTGTACGCTCATCTACGGGAGGATCCGCTCCATTATCTAGTTGTCAATACACCAGTTGTCACGAAGTCTCACGTGGAAGTATCTAAAAGGACCTCCACATCGTAGGGGACTCAATAAAATAGATGGTGTGTCAATTGGACGCCTGGTCTGTGAGTTATTGGCATTTCCATCCCAGGTGCCCGATTGGGTTTTAGGTTCAAACCAACCTGACTATACTCCCACTGTATCCAAACCACATGAGGGGTATTCCTAAAGAAATATTCCACTTCAATCATTCCGTCATCGTAGATGGTTCGTTGATCAGACACTCGTAGACCATGATACGGGTGAAAATCTGTATTCGGGTCTAATGGGCCCGGACTGGGGTCTGACCCGGTCCGCATGGCCGATTCGGTCCGCGGGTATGACCCGACAAAATGGGGCGGCTCAACTTAAAGGTGCGGCCTGACCAGAATCAGTGACCTGGAATGAAGGTGGCTAGACCGAAGGGGTGGCCCGGCTTGAAGGTGGCCCGAACGAAGGGTAAGACCAGCAGAAGGTGGCCCAGCCGATGGGGTGGCCTGGCTGAAGGCGGCCAGGCAGAAGGGTTGACATGGCCGAAGGCGGAACGGCTGAAGGGGCAGCCCGATCGACGGAGGCCCGGCCGAAGGGGCGTCCCGAATGATGGGGCGGCCCGGCGGAAGGCGGCCTGCAAGGCCGGGCTAGCCACGCTGTGGGGGGTGTTGCGGATTTCCCTAGATTCTTGATGGAACATGCCCTATGTTCCAATTTGGTGAACCACATGACACAAGGGGTCCCTCCAGTTGCACGAATAGGTGGCCGACTCAGCCGGCCGCCCACTCCTGTCCACCGCGGCCTATGGGCGCGGTCCTACACAACTGGTGTGGCCCACCCTGGCTGCGACTCCCTTCTGCTCCATGGGGCGTGACGGTGCCATGCCACCATCCAACCTATGTGGCACTGTTGTCCATGACTCCTTCATCCGGTGTGGTGTGATGGCCCCGCACCCCTCTGGAACCGCCGCGACCTCGTTCTCTACGTTGTGCAACGTCTCCGGCTTCTTCCGCAACCAACTCATTGTTGGTCGCCTCATGTGTCGCCACAGTCCTCTCTTCTGGGGGAATTTTTTTGCCGCCGCTGTAATCAACAAATGAGTGAAATAAATGGGGAGGTTCGGGTCATGTTCATGCGGTATGATCCCTCGTCTTTATGATGATATCATATGGAATATCACATTACACAAAGTGAACATTGAAGAACGGGAACAAAATTAAACTAAAAACACCATACCTCATAAGTCGATTATTTTTGACACATCACGGGAAGGCGTGGTCATTTCATCAACGTCAGAAGAGTAAGGGTTCAGAGAAGACGAGTCGAAGATGACGTCGTTGGTGTTCTTCGGGGGCGGTGGTGCTTCCACTTCTTGCCTCAGTTAGAGAGGGAGAGAGATGTTCGTCGTTCTCCGATTGAAGGGAAATTCTTCATTGGAAGAATAAATTTCTCCCATAGTCTCCCAAGTAGAACCAATAGAGTTGCCAACAATAATAATAATAACATTGTCTCTTATATATTTGGTGGCATTAATTCAAAATAATTCAAAATAAGAAAATTAATTAAGTGAAGGAGATCAAATAATTAATTGTGTGGGATGGAACATTAAGTTGGGAAGGTGACGAGTTTCACCACCTATTTGGGGTTCCAAGGGGATTATGCCCGGGTGGTCCCCACCGACAACTATCTTCCCAAGAGAGGTTATGTGTGGGTGGTCCCCACCACCATAACCTCTCATGGGAGGTTATGGTGTGGTGGACCCCACCTCCAACCTCCCCCTGGTGATTTTAACCACCGTAAACTAAAATAAAGTTAAAATTTTATTTGTATTCAAATTAATTAAAATCCACAAAATCATACTTCCATCCTCGATAGAACGCAGCTGCAGTGGAGGTCTCACTTTTTAATCATCGACACTCCGAGTTCAACGGTACCCTCAG
This sequence comes from Viscum album, assembly GCA_963277665.1. Classification (NCBI taxonomy): domain Eukaryota; kingdom Viridiplantae; phylum Streptophyta; class Magnoliopsida; order Santalales; family Viscaceae; genus Viscum; species Viscum album. The sequence continues at coordinate 439,628,417 of OY728161.1, forward strand.
AATTGGATTCCGAACATCGTTTACGATGTTATAAAATCACACATACATGTGTACTAAATGTACCAAACACAATTTTAGAAATTGATTTTGGGCACACCGGGACTCGGAATCAAGATCCATAAATTTTCACAGAGTCGTAAAAATACCTATAATTTAAGAAAAAAATTTCCACGGAATTTCGGGTCTTTACATTCTCCCCAACTAAGGGATTTATGTCCCCATAAGCTACAAATCAAACTAGGGGAACAAATGAGGGTACAGATCTTGCATCTGAGCCTCCCACTCCAATGTTCTCTCCCGGAGGTTCCCATGCTGACAGTGAACATGCACTAGAGGAATCGACCATCCACATAGGACATTATCTTTTCAATCCAAAATTTCTACTGGAACCTTCGTGAAAATAACACCATCATCGATTTCCACCTCTCTATGGTCGATAATGTGGGATGGGTAATGTATGTATCTCCTCAGCTGAGATATGTGGACGACATCATGCACCCGATGAAACTGGGGTGGGAAGAACCAAGTGGTACGCCACCTAGCCTACTCTACGGAGGACATGGAAAGTTCCGATGAATCATGGAGATAACTTTCCACCTCAGCCAAATCTCCATAGACCTCATTGAGGTGATACTCGTAGGAAGACATGGTCAGCATCCTCGAACTCCATAGGTCTCTGTCTCCTATCATCATACGACTTTTTTCCACTCTCTGCAGTCTTCATCCACTCTGGGATGATCTGCACCTTCTCCTTGGTAGCCCATACCATCTCTGGTCCCACTAGTGCTAACTCCCCTAGGTCTGTCCAGCACATTGGTGATCTGCAAGGTTGTCCGTAAAAATCTTCGAAAGGTGCCATATCATGGTGGAGTTATATCTATTGTTGTAGTAAAAATCCACCAAAGGTAAGTGATCCTCCCAACTGCAACCAAATTGAAGGATATATGCACAGATCATTTCCTCGAGGGTCTGAATTGTCCTCTAGGTCTGACCATCCATTAGAGGATAGAAGGGGGTTCTCAAGCGAAGTTTTGTCCTGAAAGCCTCTTACAGCCCCTTCCATAGTCGGAAACTGAATTCTGTGTCACGGTCAGAGACTATAGAAGAAGTAAATCCATGAAAATGCACAATATTTTGCACATAGAGGCATTCCACACTCTCTACTGAGCCCTTATCTCCAATCGGTAGGAAGGGGGCCGACTTGGTGAGTCGGTTGATGATCACACAAATCAAGTCATGACTCATGGATGTACGCGGAAGACCCATCTCAAAGTACATGGAAATCCCAGCCCACTTCCACTCCGGGACATCTAAGGGATGAACAAAGCCTACTAGTACCTGGTGCTCTTCGTTCACTTGGTGACATGTGAGGCATCATGATACAAACCCAGCTACCACCTTCTTCATACCTGGACACCAGTGCGGTGGTCGATGGACCTGGTACATCTTCTCCAACCTTGGATGTACTACTAGAGGGGATGTTTGGATCTCCCACAATACTTCCTCCTGATGTTCATCTGGTACCATAATATATCATCTGAAGAGGATGACATGCTCCCCACCATTAGAGAGTCCATTAGGGGCATGCCCTGTGGATATCTGAGCACATCATGTCTCACAGTTAGCGTCCCCACGTTGCGTCTCCCATAATCGCTGGAGAATTGGAGGAGTGATTGTAAGAGACTATAGAGAGGATTCTTTATCCCTATCCATAAAGGATATCTGAAAGGTAGCTACATTCTCTATAACATATTCTAGTAGTTGTATGTATGATCTCCTACTGAGAGCATCTGCTACAATGTTCCCCTTCCAAGGAGTATAGACTCTCTCAATGTCATAGTCCTGGAGGAACTCAATCCAAAGCAGTTGTCTCAGGTTTAGGTCCTTCTACAGGAAGATATACTGAAGACTCTTGTGATGAGAGTACATGAAAAAACATTCTGTCATTAGACTGTGTCACCAAATATTCAAGGTAATGACCACTGCTGCTAACTCTAAGTCATAAGTAGCGTAGTTCTGCTCATGTTGTCTCAGATGCCCTGAACCTTACACGATCACTACTCGCTCCTGTATCAGAACACACCCATTTCCGGTCTCAGATGACGTGTCCCAAAAATTGAACCTCATGAATCCAAAACTGGCATTTCGAGAGATTACTATAAAGCTGGTGCTCTCAGAATTTGTACATCACTACCTTCAAGTGGTAGGCATCCTCCTCCATAGTAGTCGAGTAGATCAAATAGTTGTCAATGAAGACCACAAAAATGTTATTTAGGTAAGGATGGATGATCCAGTTCATGAGATACATGAACACAACTAGAGCATTGGTAACGCCAAAGGGAATAACCATGAACTCATTGGGCTCGTACCGAAACCTGAAGGTTGTGTTATACACAACCTCATCTCGAACTCTTAGATGGTAATAGCCCAATGTGAGGTATATCTTCAAGAACCATCGGGTTCCTTGAGCTGATCAATGAGGTCGTCAATCCTCAAGAGTGGGTACTTGTTCATTACGTTCACGTGGTTTAGGAGAGGGTAGTCGACACAGAGCCTCAATCTTTCATCTGCCTTCATGGTGAACAAATTCGGGGATGCCCAGGGAGAAACACTGGGCTAGATGAATCCCTTCCCTACAAGTCCTCCAGCTATACCTGCGTCTCACGAAGCTCAGCAGGAGCCATCCGATTTGCTGGTGTAGATATCTGTGTCATCCCCGGGTATAGGTCAATATAGAATTCCACCTCTCTATGAGGATGTATACCTAGGACGTCATTAGGGAAAAAATCCGCATACTGGTCCACCAATATAGGGTATGTCATACTCTTCACATCAACTGCTCCGAGGGTGAGGCAAGATAACGACTATCTGGTCATCTGCACCCTCTTCCGAGTAAGTCCATCCTTTGCTGTAAAGGTTCCCTTCACACAGGTGAAGGTGAAACTGATCCCATCCATGCGGACACACCGCAAATTGCACCTAATATATTTGATCTGAGCATGGACTATAGATAACCAGTCCATACCCAAGATGACGTCGTATGGCCTCGACTCCGCTACGAGGAGATCCCATTCGAAGCTCTCTCCTCTTATAGTAAGCTCACACTACCAGCACCCGTACGTAATAGTCTAGTCTACTCCCATAGAAGTATATATCCATAATATTCTTGCCAATGGCTCCATCAGAATCTCCGAGCTTCAAATGAGGGTAGTGGCTATGAAAGAGTGACTGGAAAATGTGTCCCTAAGAACTAAAGATAAGGTGCAGTAGACACAGATCATACCTCGAATCATCTCTATACCACCATGGTTGTATTATTTAGCTGCTTAAAGCTATGATCTCCACGTTCCACCTGCTCCTTGCGGTCGGGTTGGACCTCTTGGTGGTGGTGGTGGTAGCAACACCCCAAATCGTCGCCCACCACCAACTTCATGGCCAGCTCCTCTACCACGTCCGCCTACGCCCTGCGGACCACCTTGATTGAAACTTTTTCTCTTCCTGGTAGTTCCCTTAACTGATAGCTGATTTTCCATATGACGGGTCAGACAGTCACCATCCATTTTACCAAGCTTTTCGAATGAGTATCATTGTCTGATACTGGCATGACTATCTCTGTCTCCACTCTGGTTGTCTCGCACAAATGATCCTGAGTCATGTAATCAAACACCAATGGATCTGGTCCTCTTGGACCTCTATGTCATTTATCTACTTCTAGCTACAGAAGACTATGCTTCAAGTCGACTAGAGGTGGGTCTTACTGCTGGAGACTTAACATCAAGAGAACTCCCCACTAGGAGGGCTCTATCAAACACCCTTGTATACATTGGGATGTTGTGGGAGATAAATGATGCTCTAATCTCTTGCATGAGTCCCTGCTTAATGGTTCGTGCCCTGAAGAACAGGTCATGTACCATATCAGTAGATTATCACGAGAGGTCAGTAAACCTCACTGAGTACCACGACACCGTCAAGATACCCTAATGTAGATGCAGTCGATCTTATATCCGTACCGATCGAAGGGTGGATGGGTCAAACTCCTCCTTGAACAGACTCTCAGAGTCTGCCCATAGAAGTGTCACCTCATCGTGCATCTGGAGCATCAGGCTCCACCATCTTCCTACTACTTCTTGAACGAGGCTGGCAGGAAGGATCACCATGAAGTATGCTGGTGTCCCTACCAGTCTGAACACTCTCACCACACTCTCCAACAAATCCTCAGTCGTATTATGTTCTTTTTGTCCCCTGAACCTGGTGGCCTCGAGCACTGAAACTCATGCAGCGCACTCAAGTGGCATGCACTCTTTGCTACTGGGGCGTGTGGTATCGATGTCCCAATGGAGAGTAGTAACACTGGTGCCTCTGCTGGAGCCTCAACTGGAAGAGGTCCCTCTACTGAGGTCTCATCTCTCGGTGGGCTGTCAGTAAATAAAACTGTAGGGGATCTAGATAGTCGTCAGCGGGGAGGCATCTTGAATGAAACTGATGCGACATAGTCAAAAGACTATACCTGGTGAGATGATCTTGTTGAGCTGACTTAAAGAAAACTTTTGAAAAAACACACACAATCATTGTTTTTGCGCACTGATTCGGAATTCAGAAGTCAGGGTCCTGTTGTATGGATACATCATCCGACGAACCATCACTGGACTCCCAGAAGTGAAAACCACACATAGTACCCTTACACTATTTTTTTCAAAAAAAAAAGGAAATATCAGAGTCCTATGTTCCACAGTAGAACCGACTTCTAGGATCACAATTTGTCCCGACCCATCCCCCAAGGCCCGTAATGTGACTACCCCATTCCCGCCTTCCATAGGACAGGGGCTGGAGACTAGCACCAAATGCGAAAATCCCTAATACAGGAAGGGCATTGCCTTTATAACTGTAAAAAAAACATAACCATAGTACAAGAAGAAGAAAACAATATGTAAAAATTGTATTACAGGTATACTGAAAGTATTGGGGGGGGGAATACAAGACCAACTATAAGGTACTATTACAATTGAAAGCAAGTACAATTGAAAAAGTGACAAATAGCTGAAAGGTGAAAGAAACTCATGGATCATCTTCCGGGGTTCCTACATGATGTGTATGTACAGATGGCCTCCTCAGCACTCCATGTCCATCAGATTCCACCGTGTACCAATACGTTGTAAGTTCCTCCTCTAGGTATCGTCCAGTCATGGTTCTCTCAGCCTCTGTTAGCGTTGTTCGTCGTCTGCATCCAACACAACGATGTGCGGGCATAGCCCGTGTAGGGGCGAGAATAAAGATACTCATTAGGGCCCTAGAGACCCTCAGGGTCTCCCGAAATCCAACAGGGATAAACCAAAAAGTAGAATTTCAATGGATAACCATTACTTAGGTATATAGCCATATATATACCTACGTTATAATGTAACCCATCTCAATCATGAGGTAACAAAAAAAGAAATTGAGTCATCTAAATCAAAAAAATTCATTATTGAAACAAAGGTTACTGTAGAACGCCTCCTTTTTCTAGTATAGTGGGCATGTCGGGACATCGAGGCGCTTCTCACTATCCTTAAACTACTGAGGTACTCCTCTTGTCGAGTACCGCATGTCTAATGCCAACTACCAGGCACTAATCCACTGTGGGTCTACCACCAAAAACTAGGTGTTCCCACTAATATCCTACAGTGGTACTCCACTTGTCGAGTACTGTGGGTCTGCTTCCAACTACTAGGTGCTCCTCCGCCATGGGTCTTCCTCCAAATACTAGGCGCTCTCCACTGGGCTAGTCGAATCACTCCGAGTCGAATCGGTCAATTAGCCGTCAGGTCTGTTAGCTACTAGGTATCTGCACTCTGTTCGCTCTCCCCTATTAGGATTCGCTCCACGAGCTACTATTAAATACTCCATGTGTCACGAAGTTTCATGTGGAAGTATCTCAAAATACTGCCACATCATAGGGGTCTCAACACAATAGACGACGCGTCAATTGGATGCCTGGTTTGTGACTTATTGACATTTTTGTCCCAGGAGCCCGGATGGTTTTTAAGGTCAAAAAAACCCACTCGTACTCCAACTATATCCAAAAATCATGTGGGTTATGGACAATGAAACTTCCCGTTCTAATATTTCTGTTTCCGCATACGGTTCGTCGATCGGACACCCATAGTCGATGATACAGGTGAGAATGTGTATTCAGGTCTAATGGGTTCGGAATGTGGTACAACTCGTTCCACATTTCTGACCCTGTCCATAGGTCCGAACTGGCCCAATGGGGAGGCTCGGCCTGAAGGTGTGACCCGGCCGATGGTGGCCCGACTGAAGGGGAGGCCCGACCGAAGGGGTAACCCGGCCGAAGGCACCCCTGCCGAAGGGGTGGCCATGCCGAAGGCGGGCTGACCGAAGGCGGCCTGGATGAAGGCAGCCTGGATGAAGGTATCCCAGCCGAAGCGGCCCAGCCTGGAGGACCGTGTGGCCTGGATGGCCATGTCGTGGGGGTGGGTGCGGTGCCCCCTGGTTAACGAATGGACCAGAGCAAGGCGCCAGTTCAGTGAACTACGGGACATGAGGGGTCCCGCATGTAGCGTGCACCAACGACCGACTTTCATATCCTATCCACTGTAGCCTATGGTCAAGGTCCTGCACCACCGACGCAGCGCGACAGCACCCCTCCCCTCCGCCATCGCCTGCCCTTGCCACATCCCCCTGCTACTCCACACAGCGCGACGGTGCCACGCCACCGTCCGACCGTCGTGACCCTCCTATCCACGAATCTTTCAATCGGCACAGTGCGACGACACCACGCCCCTCCGGCACCACCGCGGCCCGCCTGGCCGCTGCCCGGTTTTGTACGTGGTGTGACGGCGCCGCACCCCTCCGGCGGCCTGGCGGCCCTTGCACCTCCGGCTTCATCCGCAGTCGACTCATTTCTGGTCGCCACATGGGCCCCCATGGTCCTCTTTTCCAGCAGCGCCGTTGTGCCGCCGCCATCATAAAAAAATGAGAGAAATTGAGGGGGAGGTTCGGGCAGTGTTCATGCAGTCTAATCCCTCTTTGTTATGGTGATATATTTTGGAAAATCACATTCAATAAAGTGAACATCTATGAATGGGAATAAAATTCCACGAAAATCACCCTACCTCGTAAGTCGATGTTCATTGATGAGTTGCAAGAAGGTGGTGTCGCTTTGTCAACATGGAAGAAGAAAAGTATGGAGAGGACGAGTCGAAGACGATGTCGTCGACATTCTTCGTTGGCAGTGGTGATTCCACTTCTTGACCTGATAAAAGAGGGAGATATTTCCTTCATTCTTCTATCGAAGGGGGTGTTCTTCGTTGGAATAATAATGTTCTCCATGAGTCTCCCATGCTCCACCAATTTAGTTTGCAACCAAAATAATAATAGATTTGTCTAATATTTAATTGGTGTCTTGAATTCAAAATAATTCAAAACATGTCAATTAATTAAGTAAAGGAACTGAAATAATTAATTGTGTGGGATGACACTTTAATGTCTGATGGTGAAGAGTTTGACCACTTAATTGGGGTTCTAAGGGGTTTTATGACCGAGTGGTCACCATCGATAAGTATCGTCCCAAGAGAGGTTCTGTGCGAGTGAGACCCACCACCATAACCTTTCATGGGAGGTTATGGTGTGGTGGACCCCACCTTCATCCTCCCCTTGGATATTTTAACCACCAGAAATAAAAATAAATTTAACACATTTTTTATTCAATTTAATTAAAAACTTCAAAATCTAACTTCAATCCTTGATAGAACACAACAACGGTGAAGGTCTCACTAAGAAATCACTGACGTTGCGAGTTCAACGATTCCCTTGGATATGATCACATTCACTGGTTCAAAAGTTATTGAATCCCACTCACACATTGGCTAAATGTGTTGAAAAAATATTCAGAAATTGATTTCGGGCACACCGGGCCTCGGAATCTAGCGTTGTAAATTTTCGCGGACTTGTAAGAATCCCACGAATTTATGAAAAAAAAATTCCCTGGAATCCAGGGTCTTTACAAATGTCATGAACAATGGGTTATTTGGGGAAACATTTCTTGTCCCACATCCTAGATATAATAATATCATATCTCAAGGATCAATGTTGTCATGCATTTTATCAATAATTGCCAAAATTCATCTTTTAGACCATTTAATAACAACATTTATCAACTATTCACACATTATCAATCATTATTTCATTTATATCAGATATCCCTATGGTTCACCATCAATTTCATAAATAATTTTTGAACTAATTACATTATAAAATAGGAAAAGAAGTAAATTAATTAATTTCGATTAAAATAATGTTTCCCAAATTTTAAGTTGAAATTTAAAAAATACATAAAATCAAATATAATTCATAAAATAGAATTTGATAATTATTCCCCTAACTTCAATGTCATTTATTGACATTCTGAAAATCGAAATCTATAAATTAATGTGACAGGTTCAAAACAGTAATAAAAAGAGGATTTTGGACCAATACCAAAGATCAAAATCCAAATAATTTTTATTAATTGATAACGAAATTTAATCAATCACCAACTGACAAAAAAATAATCCTCATCATTATGAAATTGATTTATGAGAGATGATAATTAAAATGGTGATAAATTTAAATACCTAGAGGATATTATCCTTCAATAAAATCATCGATTGATCATGTTAATGGTTCTATATTCCTTGAAATACTCAAAATGAAATCATTAATAGAAGGAGTAATAAGTGAGATGAAATGGAGATATTTTGGGTTAAAATAGGGAGGTTAATGAAATTTGATTAAATTATTGGTGGATTAAACAAATGTGTGCATGGTTTGTTGATTTAAGGCACACCATTTTTTAAAATATGTGATTTATTCCTGAGACACCTTTTAGGGGGTACATGGTTTCATCAGTGTGTCACATGGTCTAACAAAATAGTCACTAACCATGAAAAACCCCTATGTATAAGGGTACTTGATTTGGGGGGGGGATGTATAGTTTGAATAAACTATGCACTAACCATGAACCGTTTCAAGTCTATCCAATATAGGGTGCAGAGTTTCCTGGGGAAAGAAACATGGTATTTCCTAACCATGTGCCAAATTTAACCGCCACATGGGCTACCAAAATAATTCAAACACCACTTAAATTGACCATAATAAAATATAAAACCAGCTTATTCTCAAAATGTGGATTAATGTTTACTTTAATCCATAAATCAATAATCTTGATAAATGTTAAGAACATACATGTGTCTTCATTTAGATATCTTTAAAATGATTTTAATGAATATTATTACTCCCTATTTGATTATTTTTCTCTTAGAATAATCTCATAAATATTATTATTATTATTATTATATAAGTTAATAATATGTCTAAAAACATTATACAGGTGTTTCATACACGTACAATGATTATTGGACATAAGTTTTGGGTTAACTCATCCATATCATTATTATCAGAGATTATTTATTTCTAAATATTTATTGGGATATATTTTTCAATCATGTCCATGTTTCATACAAATATTTTCAAAATGAATATTTTATGGTTTTGTTGAAGGTACTCTTTAAATATATCATCATTTTAATTGCTTTAACTATTTATTTTTCTACATCGTTTTAATTAATGTCCTTGTCTTCAAAATGATTTTGTGTATTTATTTATATGTATATGATTTTTGTAAAATGTTAATTTCCTTCAAAAGTTTTAAAGTGGTATGGGACACTTTTATTCAAAAATGTCTTTTAAATGAATCCCTCTATAAATTCTATTGATTTTAAATGATTTCATGAAAAAGGGATATTCTTCACAATGAGTTTTGATGATCATTTTTAACTATGTAAACATCCTTTATTAGATATTATTCTTGATTGAGGTAGACTAATTATAATATAATCTTCCATATTGTGTTGAATATGTTATGATATGTTTGAATGTGGATATTATATCTTTATACCATTCCTAGATTATGGTTAATGTATGGAAATTTCTTATGATAATTTAAAAACAAATATTTATGTTATGTTTCACCCTACATATATGTGAAATGCATTGGATATATTAAATGACATATGAGGAATCTATAGCCCCCCGATGCATCCATAGGTCTCATGAGACAATCTTATGTCTTGGAACGATTAATTGAAAGAATATTTGTTAATGGTCTTGTTACAAGGGCTTGACAAAGTTGTTATTATGTCTGACATTATGCATTCTATAATTATAAAATTATTTATTATATGTGATTGTTAGACTAGTAGAATTTTCATGTTCATGTTTAAATTTTAATTTTTTTATTTTTACATATTATGTTAAATTTTATGATTACAAGGATGATGTTTTTATTATACATATTTCTTTAAAATTTACAGCATCTGTAAAATCATTTACACTTACAGTGCATCTGAGATCACCGCTTTATTATGTATTATTTTTCTAGGATGCCAAGATATGTATTATGATTTTTATTTAGGGTTATGCTAGGGGTATAATGGAGTTGTCTATGGATTATTTATGATGTTTTTCATTTAAGAAATTTTAATTTAATGTTCATGTATGTTATCCAATTTCCCAGACTGCTAAACTGATTAGTCCTTCGGGACATAATTTCATGTAATCATTTAAATGTATTAAAATAATGCATCGGCACCAGGCTTCTGGGGTTGGGTAGTTACACAATACGTAAAATGGTAATGGTCAAATTTTAACTCACTTACCTCTGGAAGTGGATAATCCTCTTTCATTTGAGAAATTTCATTATCAACAAGGGGAAAAGATGACATAATTTATGAGAATCAATAAATAATTTCTACAACATAGCCTTATAACTGTGTATGTTTGGAATGTAGACAATCAACATTTAATAACAATTCGCTCACCTCAAAAAGGAGGGGTTTTCATGGAAGGTAATGTAGATATGGATCATCTCCTCAATGTTGGATACCAACTACCAATATGTTTGTATCCCAAAATAGTCGGGTAGAATTACCCTATATTGGGTGAAAAACATGAATATTTCTATGAAAATACTTACAAACCAGATATTATAGGTTACCCATGTTAGATAATAGTAGTACTGCTAGATTTGCCCCTACCGGCCTCTAAATCATTTTAATCATCGGTCATCACACTTTTTCAGGATCCAGCTGAACTCGAAATTTCATGAATTCTCATGAACTCTATAGAGTCATTACTGGATCAATTATAATCCATTGATGGATGGTATGAACCGATACGACAGAAGAAAAAACTGCACCCCGAATGTGTTGATCTAACTCTTCCACCAAATTTTTTTTAGAATCCAACATTACCAAAATTCAACGGATTTGGGGATATAGAGAAGAAACTGACACCCTTTTTGTAAGAATGTGGATTCATATTGGGAATTCACCGACAATAAGAGGCATAGAACATCATGTTCATCGTAGATTCATTGCGTGGACCAGCCATCATATCTAATTACATGATGGGAAGATATATGTTGGAATATTAAATTCTATCTTAGATTGACCCTATAGAGTAATAATATCATTGACCTCTCATATTGGAAATAATGAGATAATGATAGGGTGTGATATTTTATTTCACTATGGAAAGGGTTACTGTAATCCTTAAACATTTTATATTCTTCTAGAAAACTTATTTCCCATCATTATAGAAAATATTCATTATGTGCTGATTACACCAATTAATATTGAATATATAGTATGATTTAGGGAACTTTATGTGATTTCTGAAAGATTTGAAGACTCAGTCGCGTAGACCAGGGTTGTGTCTCAAATAATTCAATGAACTCAGTGAAAGTGAATAGGGAAAGAGAGGCTTCCGCTGCTATACTTAATCATCCCCTGGACCATCTTCTCATCAAATCATCCTCCATATTCTTTTTCTCAAGCTTCTAAGAATAAATAAAATCACTAAAAACATTAACATTATCATTGAGTTTATAGGCGAAAACAGTTTTAGGAGATGATAAACAATGATTATTATCTTTTAAATGATCATATCCATGACTACATTATTTTTTCATTGGAAATGAACCAGGTTAAGTTTCTAATACCCTTGAATCATAGAATGGAGGGTGAAAATTTAAAATTAAAATATTTATCATTTAATCATGTTTTCTAGAACAACATATATGGTTTATTGGTTTTCAAATTCATCCAAAAAATAATGGGGAATTCATGGTATGTGAAGTAGATTAATTTTCCTTCCTAGGTAGAAATTTTTTCTTCCACTAATATAGAGGGGGATAGTAAATTGAAATAATTTGATTGAATGTGTATGTAGAATAGCAGTGATTGGATGGTTATAAAAACAATAAACATTAATCATGCTATCCTTGTATTAATGTTGAAACAACAAATTGTTCCCTCAATAACTTTAGTTATGAAACAGTCGACCCCTTTAACATCACAATTCTATATGGTCCAGTCGTAACAATAGATAGATGGTCTAGACAGAAGGAAGAAAACCGAAGTATATGAGCATACACCAAAGTAAATGTTTTCATTAATCTTAGAGGATAACATTCATATTATCCATGAAGCACGAGCCCTACCAGCCAAATGGTACATGATGTGTCCTCATGTAAGATGGAATATCTATCATATAAAGAGATAATATTATATTATATTAAGGATAATCCTTTAACAAATCCATTTAGTATTATTTCAAACATGAATCCACCACACATTATTAGTGTAATGGGGGAAGATTTCCTCAAATTCAAGGATATTTGGAATGACAAGATCACACCAGGTGTAACTACTAAATTTATGTCACAACTTAGGGCATTTATGTGGTTGAAACATGAGAATGATCCCTCCAAAGGGCTAAATATTATAAAATATGTTCTCCCACACATGAAGGGGTGAACATAGAGACAATTTTGATGGAGGATAATCTGGAGAGTACTTCGTCAATTAATTAACATTTTAAAACAAGAAGACAAGGTCAAAATATTCTATCGAGAGTAGAGGAACCATCAACTAATATTCCTTGGTAAATTCCATCCACATCAAGTACTTCATCTCATAAATCTGTGTAAAAATTGTTTTCCCATGCTGGGAAAGTGTTACAGCCCGAGATTTTATGAAAAATATTCTTTTTAATTTTATTAATGTCTTGTGTTGTACGCTACACCAAAAGTAGCTTGCACAACACACATCTTTGACTTGCCTTTCATTACACGCAATCGCAACCTTCCTCGATAGCGTGTGTAGTACGCAATACTGAGTTTAACGAAACAACGATATGCTATTAAAATATTATTAAAACTACCCGTTATGAATAGTAATAACCACTTTTTAAATTTTAGAAATTTTAGCTCTCAAAATGGACTTCATTTTTGGATTCGGAGTATCGAATTTAGCCTAAGGTGAAATTTTGGTACTTTTCGGATAACTTTCATATTTTGATGAATAGTGAAAATTACTAAATTTTAGTTAAAAACAACTTTTTCAATCGAAATAATTAATAGTGATAAATTATTAATTTGAGTGGTTTTAAAGTATATTTAGAATATATTTTTACAATTTAATACAATGTTGGTCATTGGATGTAATTTCACATTTAAACCAGACATAAACAAGTGTCAATCTTTTGATAGATATTGTTTCTTAAAAACACGCTATTTGTTTTAACAGTGAGATTTAATTATAAAATTAATTAATGCAACTTCTATGTTATGAATTTGGTAAAATAGACTTCATTTTTGAATTCAGAATATGAAATATAGCTTAGGATGAAATTTTGGCATTGTTCTGAAAAACATCAATTGTTGATGAATAGTGAAACCACTATGTGGTAGGTTAAAAACTGAATTTTTGCATAAAACATAATTTTAACGCTTCTGTGAATGGAATTTCAAAAATCCGAGAGACACGGTTGATGTCAGTATGTAAAATGTGGTTCAATGAGATGAAAATAATTTTTGGTGAATAGTAACTTTTTACTTTTATTTACCACGGTTAAAAGTAAATAGGGTAATTAAGGGTAACAATTATATTAATATTACCCTAACACATGTCCTAATCCTATTGGACAAGTGTATCTCGACCGAAAAAAACCTTAAGTGTAAAATATTATCATTTAGCCCCACTTGGATTAGATTAGGACATTTATTATTATTAAATTGAAAGAAGAGTTAAAAGAGTTAAAATCAAAGTTTATTTACTAAAACATTTTTAATATAGGGTTATACATAAGATAAATTCAATTGTAAATATTCATTAGTAAGATTCAAAGATTTCCTACATAATGGTATTTTATTTTTAATTTTTAGAGATCAAATAGTTTAATTTATTCATGACACAAAGATGATGCTGTAATTATCTTATTAATGAAATATTGACATAATTGATGTTATAAATACCAAAATAAATTTAATTTGAGACTTTTTATGAATCCGACTAATTTTCTAGGTTACTATGATATATTAGTGTTGATTTAGTCAACTTGGTTCGAACATATAATTCTGGTATGACTTTCACAAAAATCATATATCAAATAGTGTCAAAATTGACACAAAATAGTTTTTAAATCAAATATTATATTATTAATTGTTATTTTATTCCTAAAAATCTATGGTTCGGCCAAATGACATAGATAAGGATATATATATTAATAATAAACAATTTGGGATTCGTTTGGCATGTTATAGTAAGTGTATTAACCATATAGTGTAAGAAAAAAAAAAGACACGGTAAAAGATAAATTATCTAACTTAGAGTTAAATATAATTGATAAGGTTAAAATAGTAACCTAAACTTGTCTAAATCCTATTGGTTGATATGATTTCGACCCATCCCCACTTTATCTTCTAAATAAGACCCTTTGGAACCATTATAAACCGATTTTGACTTTAATATAAAATAATATTTTGAGATATTCCTAAGGTGCCCCACTCCTCCCTTATAAAAGGACACCTCCTCCCCCTCCTCCTCACACCAATTTGAGCACTCATGATCGGACAACCCCTGAAATTTTCTCCTCTCCACTTCCCTAGAATAATCCTAGAGGTCCTGGTCTTCTTCAAAAACCAATCTTAGTTCCCTAAGTGGAGGATTCAAAGAGGCGTTCCAAAGAAGAGGTAATATCCATTACCGATCTTTTCAATTTCTTTCTTCTTCAACTTCTTCTTCTTTAGTTGTTTCATGATAAAGTAATAACATCAGTATTACTTACATACTGATATGTTATTATAAATATTAAACAATCCTAATTCACCTTCTATCCATCCTACGGAATATGAAGTCACCGCATGTGCGTACGTACGGAATACCGTCTCCACGCCGTGGTGTAATCTATTTTCCACCCCCACCTTACATGGATGGGTATAATGGTGTAAATAATAACTATACATAGTTATTACAACATCATATTGATTCTGATATATTGTATAATCCACTCCAATTCAATTCAATATTTATGGAAATGATATCATCGCTCGTGCGTACGTACGGACTACCGTCTCCACGACGCGATGAGATTCATTCTCAATGATTAACCATTCATGAATGATTATAAAGTATATATAATAATTACTAATGAAATATAGGACATAATAATGATACTGGATTTATTTATATTTATATGTATGTCATCTACTTAATTCCATTCAATTCAATAAGGAAACGAAAACAGCGTTCATGCGTACGTACGGACTACCGTCTCCATGAACGGTGTATTTCTTTCCATTTACTGATTTATTATATATGTATATTCTGAATATATATATATAAATCATGTTTTACATTCTGGAATTAAGTAATCATGATATAAGTAATCATATGAATAATTACAAGTTAAAAACACGAACGACAAATGAGACGGTTTTACCCAAAACGCTACTTTAACATTAATTTACAAAAGAACGGGTAATATAAAGTCATAAGTGGACCATATATGATATAATAACAATGAATATGATTCTGGAATTAGTCAATAACATGATTTAAATCATTATACAGGAGGTTGGGACACATACAAAGCAAGTCAGACCTAAGGTAAGGGAAATATCACAATCTCATTTTTATCCGAGATTGTTTATTCGTAAGTATTTACTGGGGTGTATTTTATCATACAAATCCATGTTTCATCAATATGTAATATTATTTCCATCCACCTACAATTGTTTAAATCCATTTTTACCCTTCGGTGAGTTTTTAGTAATATCTATGAAAGGAATCTTTTGTCGTAAGAGGTACTTTTTGACTTTTCCGACAAAAGTACAAAGAATGTTTTTTTAACTTATATGGCATGAATGGATTTTTAAAACATTATTTCCAAGAAGCATCCTTCACAAGTTTTCAAGTTTATTTTTAATCAACTTCTTTTATTTTAAAGTTGTATGACATGTTATGAATGGAAAAATGTTTTTGAAGAAGAAAGGATATTTTCCTCAAGAATGGAGTTCAAGTGTTTTATCAAAATTATTTTCCATCTAAGATAATAAAGGGTTCTGTTTTTATCCCAATTATTACATTGATTTGATCATGTTGTGATGGAATTATTTTTATGAATTATTTTATCTTATATGAATTGATTTATGATGTCATGATGTTTCAAGAATCCCATTTTTGTTACATGTGTTATGCGATGATGTATGTTTTATGATTATGTGGCACACATAAGAAAGGATTCATTATAAGATGGGTGGGACCTATATCTCCCACCAATGCATTGGATAAATATTTTATATCTCATGAGATAGACATGGCTGGAATGGTAGGTTATACCGGTTCAGTGAAACAGGACTGAAACGAGGGTTACTCGATTCAGAAAGGGACTTTGTCCACTAAGATAGTCTTGGCCATGAGTCTTGACTAATAAGAAATGATTCTATATGATTATGTGTGTATGCCACAAAGTTTCATGTTTTAAGTTATGATTATTGGGATTACATTTCACTTCTATGATTTATCCCATGTTATGATATTATGAGCTCTCTTTTTGCAGGTTAAGATTTCCAAAAGCTATGTTCTTATGTATATGATGTGATTGATATTTCTTTTGTTTACCCTTACTGAGCATTTGAGCTCACCCTTTTATGTTTTCTTTTCCCCAGGATATAAAGAAAGGTTTTAGTTAAAAAAAAGGGAAGATCTTTATGGGAGATATTGAAGATCTTTCACCACGATTAGAAGATTACGTTCCGAGTTTCCAAAGACACTAAACTATTACGATTCTTGTGTGTGTGTTTTTGTTATGTACCAAGTATTCCGCAAAAGTAATGTAATGTCCATGTACGTTAAGCTTTGGGTCTCTACAGTTGGTATCAGAGGAAAGGTTTAGTCAACCTTTGGAAACTAGGATGCGAGAACGTTAGTGAGATCCCTAGAGATATTTCTACGATATGTCTAGGGATGTCCCTAAGGTTAAGTATACGTATAGGTTATAGTACTAGAACTACGCTAACGATCATAGAATTAAACCTAAGATGTTAGATATTGAAGGTACTCCCCCTTTATTATGTTGTTTTCCCTAGCATTATTTTTGCCTCTCACACTATTCTTTTTGGGTTTTAGACGATGGCTGGAACCCGAAGGAACCGTGTTGATCAATGAAACAGACAATGAAATGATTGTCCTCCTGAACAAACAAATGTTATGGGAGATGGAGTGCAAAATCTTATTTCTATCCTTACACAAGCTATGAATCATTCTGGACTTCCAAATGAGCAGAGAAGGGAACAATATTCTATTGAGTCCTTCATGAGGCAACGTCCACCTTCTTTCAGTGGGTCTTCTGATCCACTTGTTGCTGAACAATGGATCAGTACCACTGAAAAGATATTTTCAGTTCTTCAATGTTCTGAACATGATAAAGTCATCTTAGCAGTGTATCGTTTGGAAGGTGATGCTGATCAATGGTGGAATCTTATTAAAAATACGAGGCAAAGGGATGAAATTGAGTCCATGGAATGGGACGAGTTCAAGAACTTATTTTTCAGTAAGTACTTCCCTCGTATTCTTCGAAAAAAGATGGAGAAGGATTTTCTTGAACTAAAGCAAAAGTATGATGAATCTGTTGGTACCTATGAAGAAAATTTTACAAGACTTTCAAGGTACGCTTCTGGTATTATTATCCAACCTGAGAGTATGATTGATCGATTTTTCAGTGTCTTAAAACCAAGTCTTCGAAAGGCATTAACTATAAGAGACTTCAGTAGCTATGAAGAAATTGTGTGTTGTGCTATCAAGGTAGAAATGGAAGTTGGTGTTACATATCAATCTCATGGTTTTGACAAGAAAAGAAAGATGGAGTTCAAGGAGAAATCTCAGAATAATGGTGAAAAGAAGATGAATGTTTCCTTATGCACAAAGTGTGGAAAGAAGCATGGTGGAGATTGTCTTAAAGGGACTAGAAAATATTTTAAGTGTGGAAAAGAATGTAATCGATCAGCTGAGTGTCGAAGTAATGGAAAAAGGGATTCTAATGATGTGAATAAAGAAAAGACTGCAGAGAACGCACCACCAACACTTCAATGCTTCAAGTGCAAGGAAATGGGGCATTATGCTAATAAATGCCTTAATCCAAGGGTTAGTGATGATCGACATGAGCAACCGCTTAAGGCAAAGGACAAAGGGAATTCACATGCGATCACTATTGGCGATGTTGAATATGACAACGATGTGGTGGAATGATTAAGTGTTTATGTAATGGGGTTCCAAAATAATGTTGTATCATGGAGTATTGGAATATTTATGTATTGGTCTAATGTGGTATTCAAAGTGATTGAGATATTATGCGCATAATGAAGGGAAAACGAGAAAATGAAATGTTTAACAGTATTCATGAGCTCATGTTTGATATAAGGACTAAGTGATATCATTGTTTGAGTATATAGAATTTTGAGGATTTTGGTATGTGGAAAGTGTTAAATTTTAACTGCATTCATGTTTTCACTAAGGTTTTCAAGAGAATACATGATTAAGGACTTTGAATGTTTGGAATGTGACCAACAAAACATATCTTATGATATATGGGGATCGACGATGGTGCTAAATATCTGGTAATCGTTTTCACTATGTTGTGAGAGTGGACTGCAGTATTATGGATAAGCCTAAAGATTAGAATGGATTATGTTGGACATAAGTTAGTATTGTTTAAGGATAGAAGATTTTCGATATTATTGATGGGATGTTATAGTAATGTAGTTTTAGAAAAAGGACAACCTGCAGGAAGGGCGACAACCCATCGCGTCGGACAAGGCTGTTGGAATTGAACCTACAACCGAAGTGCGACTGGCCTTTATCGTCTACCACTAGCCTACAGGAAGTCCCTGTTTAGTAGAAACTAGTTTTATTAAGCAGTATGATATATGAAGTATAAGTCCATTTTAGGAACCATATATGATTAATCTCACTATAGATCGACTTATGTATATAATTTTTGCTAACCATTTGTTTGAGACAGATGGAATGACCCGTCATTCTATCACATGATCTTCTAACACTTCACAAATAACAAATTCAACTTCATTTATTTAAGAAATGAAGTGGAAATTGTTCAAGGCAAGAACAACAGTGAGATTGTACCAAAATAAAGTAAGTATTTATTCTAATTCAAATTTTCAACTTTAGGGAAATGATCTTGAAAACCAAAAATGTTGTCCTAGTGATCTTATATCTGATGAATCAGATGGTACCTTAGATCTTCACAAATTTATGGCTTTGTGATTACTGGCTTTTCCATAGCCATGTTATCTACCACCCTCCATCAGATCATGATGGTTAGATTTCTCTTCCATATCCATATTTTCACCTATGTGGAAACCCAATGATTAGTTTATTTGGGTAACCGTTACGTTTCATACTTTTGTTTTTAAAGATTGGTTTTGATATTCCTTTTTACGATGTGGGTTTCTATTAAATAAACTTTCGAATAGTAAACCATTTATAACCCTGACGAATTTCGAGGGCAAAATTCATTTTAAGGGGGGTAGAATGTAACAGCCCGAGATTTTATGAAAAATATTCTTTTTAATTTTATTAATGTCTTGTGTTGTACGCTACACCAAAAGGAGCTTGCACAACACGCTTCTTTGACTTGCCTTGCATTACATGCAATCACAACCTTCCTCGATAGCGTGTGTAGTACGCAATACTGAGTTTCACGAAACAACGATATGCTATTAAAATATTATTAAAACTAGCCGTTATGAATAGTAATAACCAATTTTTAAATTTTAGAAATTTTAGCTCTCAAAATGGACTTCATTTTTGGATTCGGAGTATCGAATTTAGCCTAAGGTGAAATTTTGGTACTTTTCGGATAACTTTCATATTTTGATGAATAGTGAAAATTACTAGATTTTTGTTAAAAACAACTTTTTCAATCGAAATAATTAATAGTGATAAATTATTAATTTGAGTGGTTTTAAAGTATATTTAGAATATATTTTTACAATTTAATACAATGTTGGTCATTAGACGTAATTTCACATTTAGACCAGACATAAACAAGTGTCAATCTTTTGATAGATATTGTTTCTTAAAAACACGCTATTTGTTTTAACAGCGGGATTTAATTATAAAATTAATTAATGCAACTTCTATGATATGAATTTGGTAAAATAGAATTCATTTTTGAATTCAGAATATGAAATATAGCTTAGGATGAAATTTTGGCATTGTTCTGAAAAACATCAATTTTTGATTAATAGTGAAACCACTAAGTGGTAGGTTAAAAACTGAATTTTTGCATAAAACATAATTTTAACGCTTCTGTGAATGGAATTTCAAAAATCCGAGAGACACGGTTGATGTCAGTAAGTAAAATGTGGTTCAATGAGATGAAAATAATTTTTGGTGAATAGTAACTTTTTACTTTTATTTACCACGGTTAAAAGTAAATAGGGTAATTAAGGGTAACAATGATATTAATATTACCCTAACACATGTCCTAATCCTATTGGACAAGTGTATCTCGACCAAAAACAACCTTAAGTGTAAAATATTATCATTTATCCCCACTTGGATTAGATTAGAACATTTATTATTATTAAATTCAAAGAA
Source organism: Viscum album (assembly GCA_963277665.1). NCBI lineage: Eukaryota > Viridiplantae > Streptophyta > Magnoliopsida > Santalales > Viscaceae > Viscum > Viscum album. The sequence goes on from OY728161.1 coordinate 439,649,416, forward strand.
GAGTTAAAAGAGTTAAAATCAATGTTTATTTGCTAAAACATTTTTAATATAGGGTTATAAATAAGATAAATTCAATTGTAAATATTCATTAGAAAGATACAAAGATTTCCTACATAATGGTAGTTTATTTGTAATTTTTAGAGATCAAATAATTTAATTTATTTATGACACAAAGATGATGCTGTAATTATCTTATTAATGAAATATTGACATAATTGATGTTATAAATACCAAAATAAATTTAATTTGAGACTTTTTATGAATCCCACAAATTTTCTAGGTTACTATGATATATTAGTTTTGATTTAATCAACTTGGTTCGAACATATAATTCTGTTATGACTTTCACAAAAATCATATATCAAATAGTGTCAAAATTGACACAAAATAGTTTTTAAATCAAATATTATATTATTAATTGTTATTTTATTCCTAAAAATCTAAGGTTCGGCCAAATGAATTATATAAGGATATATATATTAATAATAAACAATTTGGGATTCGTTTGGAATGTTATAGTAAGTGTATTAACCATATAGTGTAAGAAAAAAAAAGACACGGTAAAAGTTAAATTATTTAACTTAGAGTTAAATCTAATTGATAAGGTTAAAATAATAACCTAAACTTGTCTAAATCCTATTGGTTGATAGGATTTCGACCCATCCCCACTTTAGCTTCGAAATAAGACCCTTTGGAACCATTATAAACTGATTTTGACTTTAATATAAAATAATATTTTGAGATATTCCTAAGGTGCCCCTCTCCTCGCTTATAAAAGGACACCTCCTCCCCCTCCTCCTCACACCAATTTGAGCACTCATGCTCGGACAAACCCTGCCATTTTCTCCTCTCCACTTCCCTAGAATAATCCTAGAGGTCCTGGTATTCTTCAAAGACCAATCTTAGTTCCCTAAGTGGAGGATTCAAAGAGGCGTTCCAAAGAAGAGGTAATATCCATTACCGATCTTTTCAATTTCTTTCTTCTTCAACTTCTTCTTCTTTAGTTTTTTCATGATAAAGTAATAAAATCAGTATTACTTACATACTGATATGTTATTATAAATATGAAACAACCCTAATTCACCTTCTATCCATCCTACGGAAAATGAAGTCACCGCGCGTGCGTACGTATGGAATACCGTCTCCACGCCGTGGTGTAATCTATTTTCCACCACCACCTTACATGGATGGGTATAATGGTGTAAAGAATAACTATACATAGTTATTACAACATCATATTGATTCTGATATATTGTATAATCCACTCCAATTCAATTCAATATTTATGGAAATGATATCATCGCTCGTGCGTACGTACGGACTACCGTCTCCACGACGCGATGAGATCCATTCTCAATGATTAACCATTCATGAATGATTATAAAGTATATATAATAAGTACTAATGAAATATATGACATAATAATTATACTGGATTTATTTATATTTATATGTATTTCATCTACTTAATTCCATTCAATTCAATAAGGAAACGAAAACAGCGTTCATGCGTACGTACGGACTACCGTCTCCATGAACGGTGTATTTCTTTCCATTTACTGATTTATTATATATGTATATTCTGAATATATATATATAAATCATGTTTTATATTCTGGAATTAAGTAATCATGATCTATGTAATCATATGAATAATTACAAGTTAATAACATGAACGACAAATGGGACGATTTTACCCAAAACGCTACTTTAACATGAATTTACAAAAGAACGGGTAATATAAAGTCATAAGTGGACCATATATGATATAATAACGATGAATATGATTCTGGAATAAGTCAATAACATGATTTAAATCATTATACAGGAGGTTGGGACACATACAAAGCAAGTCAGACCTATGGTAAGGGAAATATCACAATCTCATTTTTATCCGAGATTGTTTATTCGTAAGTATTTACTGGGGTGTATTTTATCATCCACATCCATGTTTCATCAATATGTAATATTATTTCCATCCACCTAAAATTGTTTAAATCAATTTTTACCCTTCGGTGAGTTTTTAGTAATATCTATGAAAGGAATCTTTTGTCGTACGAGGTACTTTTTGACTTTTCCGACAAAAGTACGAAGAATGTTTTTTTAACTTATACGGCATGAATGGATTTTTAAAACATTATTTCCAAGAAGCTTACTTTACATGTTTTAAAGTTTATTTTTAATCAACTTATTTTATTTTAAAGTTGTATGACATGTTATGAAAGGAAAAATGTTTTTGAAAAAGAAAGGATATTTTCCTGAAGAATGCAGTTCAAGTGTTTTATCAAAATTATTTTCCATCGAAGATAATAAAGGGTTCTGTTTTTATCCCTATTATTACATTGATTTGATCATGTTGTGATGGAATTATTTTTATGAAATCTTTTATCTTATATGAATTTATTTATGATGTCATGATGTTTCAAGAATCCCATTTTTGTTACATGTGTTATGCGATGATGTATGTTTTATGATTATGTGGCACACATAAGAAAGGATTGATTATAAGATGGGTGGGACCTATATCTCCCTCCAATGCATTGGGTAAATATTTTTTATCTCATGAGATAGACATGGCTAGAATGGTAGTTTATACCGGTTCAGTGAAACAGGACTGAAACGAGGGTTACTCGATTCAGAAAGGGACTTTGTCCACTAAGATAGTCTTGGCAATGAGTCTTGACTAACAAGAAATGATTCTCTATGATTATGTGTGTATGCCACAAAGTTTCATGTTTTATGTTATGATTATTGGGATTACATTTCACTTCTATGATTTATCCCATGTTATGATATTATGAGCTCTCTTTTTGCAGGTTAAGATTTCCAAAAGCTATGTTCTTATGTATATGATGTGATTGATATTTCTTTTGTTTACCCTTACTGATCATTTGAGCTCACCCTTTTATGTTTTCTTTTCCCCAGGATATAAAGAAAGGTTTTAGGTAAAAAAAAAGGGAAGATCTTTATGGGAGATATTGAAGATCTTTCACCATGATTAGAAGATTACGTTCCGAGTTTCAAAGACACTAAACTATTACGATCCTTGTGTGTGTGTTTTTGTTATGTACCAAGTATTCCACAAAAGTAATGTAATGTCCATGTACGTCAAGCTTCTGGTCTCTACAGAAAGGTATACCTTTGGACCAAAATTATTCTGTTTTTAAGAGACTATACATTGTACTTACTATGTTATCAATTCTGGTTTCCTTGAGTCTATAAAAGGGCCTCCAGGTAGAACTCATATAGGTTTTAGAAATCCCATGATAATTTGATGTTGAAACCACTGCAATTGAAGTATAATTTGTAGATAATTATCCCATAGAATATCAGACAATCATGTATCTCATTAATTTGGTTGGGGGATCCATTGTACTATGTAATATTAGAACCTTGTATATATCTTAGATAGATAAATGATGTTTATATATGATGAGCCATCATTGATAATAGCTTATGAGTCAGCCAGATTCTAATCTAGAAGTATCATCAAATGGATATCAAGGAATCACACTTATCCCCATTTACATTGAAATTATGGGGTTATAAAAACAATGAGAAGTATATATTTAGATAAATCGAACTCAAAATAATGTTATATGATTTAATGTTTTATTTAGAATTCACAGTTTTTCAAAAAGGTATATTGTTATTCATTCTATTGGAATGACATTAATAACCTCAGTATGGGTCTATCCCTTATTCAAATAACCTATTCACTAAATATTTTGTCATCAATCAAAATGGGAAATTTCACACTGACAATGGCCCATTTATGTCATATGAATCACAATATATTGATGTACTCTTCTAACTAGGGCAAGAGAAATAGACCATAACAAATTAAATTGCTCCAATAAATAATATGAATGGTCTTCATATGACTATGGATGATCCTCCAAATAATTATATTTTACAGTATGAATATTCAATAATGAAAATAATGTGGTGATATTGAATTCAAGTGAAAATTTAGTAATATTATGGTGTGAATCTTGAGAACTGAGGTTGATATGACTTAGGAACTCATCTACACTATAATGAAAATTGAGAGTGTGGGTGGAAATGACATCATTTTCTCCAAATCATAATGTAATCCATTTTTCATTAACCATGATGGAATAATCTCAAATTAAATTTGGAGGAAATAGGGATTCCCTTTACAAATACCTTGTCTCCCCATCATAGTACCACAACGGACTTACACTGGATATCTAGCCAGAAATAGTTGCATCACCACATGAATTACCAAATGATGGCACCTCCACAAATGAAATGAAATGTGCTTCATCACATACTTCCAAAACATTTGAAGAGGATATAACCTTCGAGGGAGAAGAATAAGATGAAAACATCAAGGATTCATGTTAAACATTTAATGAAATTTTCTCCACCACTGTTGATGGATTAAAAACATAGATATTCTAATGGATGAATAACCATGGACCACATTGATCACTGTAGAGATGACTTATAAAGAGAAAGAGGTATATGATTTTTCATGATGAAACATCAAACAATTATTAAATGGAACTAAACATGGATTATTGGTTTATATCATAAGGTATCCACCCATCAAAAGGGTTTTTCAGATGACCATTGTGGATTCAAATAGGTAGTAAGAAGGAAATGCCCTACACATGACTCCATAATTTAGGATAATAAGGTTAAACATATCAATGTATACATTATCCATGATTTTTAGTATTTGAAATAATTATACCACAGTTTCCCTATTTTGAACAATAATGGAAAATTCTTAGTTTGCATCTATTTCTGAGATCTCATTCGACCCTACCTGAATTATAAATTCCTAGTTTCAACCACATAACTCTTGATAGATATAATGGTTGGTTATGAAGCCACATACTTCATGTATCGATATTATAGGTATAAAAAAATTTGGATGGTGCTACATGATGATGAATCAGCCTCCCAAAACCCCCTCATGGAGTTTTTTCCAATTATGTAATATTATTTTTCATGAATAACACAGATTCCACATACTAGTGATCCATGCACCACATCATAAATGCATTCTTGTTGGATATTAACAAATTCTTATTTAATGATCTAGTGGTTATATCATGACATTCCTCTAACTATTTGACTTCTCGTGAGACCGTACTCAATAAGATTTGATAATATAATATATGGATTAGCCCCTAAATATTTTCTTTTAGGGTAACTGTAATAATTATTATCAGCTTCATTGTACATCATTATGCCATAAAAGTAAACCCTATGAAAAAAATGTACATATCTTGTCACCTAATTAAAACCTGAATGATTTGAGTGGACTTCAAAAAAAAGACTACATCTAGTGATTTGTAGCCTCCATCAATGGAATTTGATTACACATCACCAAAATAATGAATAATGGTGTAACATATGAGTGCAGTAGTGACTAAAAAATGAATTTAAAATATTCATGAAATATAATATTATCCCAACATTGATAATGACACATGTTGAGGAAATCCAATAATTATTAATTGGGTAGGCTAGAAGAGATCACTATGAATTTTCATCATGAAAATGAATTGTCTTGGGAATTAATATAACATTTATTATCATAGGAAAACCATGATCTATGTTTTGACTATTCATTCAAATATCAAGAAGATCTTCCTGCCATTAATCGTTATGGTATAGAATCCAATGAAATACCTAAAAATGATAATGTCGAACTGAATTTTCAAAATAGTATACTGGAATATATCAATAGTCATCCATTGTGGATAAGACATATACAATAATATGTGTCTATTCTATATTAATTTTAAATACAGTTCATGCCTCCAAATTAAATAAAATACAATCCTTGGTTGATATATTTGCAGAGCACACATCTAAAGAAGCGATGTATATAAATACTGGATTGCCAAATGAGGATATAATGTCTAATCTTGGTGCTCCAAAAGTGGGAATTTTATTTTTATAGTGCATCCAATAGTTCATCTATTATAGTGATGTAATATCAAAAAAATCAATAATGTCATGTTTGGAATATAGCTTATGTCTCCAAAAAAGTATTTGTGTCTACACCCCTTCATATTATCAGAGTGTTGTAGAAATAATTAAGTGGAATATCAGTCCCTAATTCTATGACATCATATTGAAAACCATATAATGGTGGAATATTTAGTAGTGATATGTTAATCAAATTTAGTAATCAAACATATAAACAAGGATTATACTATCATAGAATATTCTCTAATTACCATGAATTATTGTTTTTTTGAGGAATTATGGTTTATTTACCCTCAGTACCAACATTAAATCATGTCCTACAGTCACAAAATACATTGATATATACATTTGAAAATGTCACGAACCAGCCCAAGTCGACCCAGAACCGGTCACCCATGCCAGCCCATGACAAGTCCCAAGAGGAATTACTGATCCTCCAGGGTGGACGACAGGCACCTTGGGTATCAATAGAGTACACAAGGAACAATTTTTCCAAAAAATTACAATAAAACAAATAGAGGAAAAAAATGGACAGCCCAAAATACATTTACATAAAAATTGAACTAAACATTATTTGTACAATAAACTGAAAGTACCACTAAACAAACAACTCAACTAACCAAACCTGATAACCAACTCCATGTGACCCCTCTGGTCACTCTCCCACACAATGATCACACATCTCCCAATGTGATGAAAATCATACGAAACATGCACAAGGTCTAAAAACAGAGTAAGGCTATAGGCGTGAGTAATAAAACTCAATTGGTTGGACCGATATTCTATTTCCAATGCACTTCCTTTAAAATAAAAGAAACATAAATTTCAAGATTGAAATGCCATATATAAAATTATGATTTTTAATAAGGTTACACAATAACAAATTAAAGGATTTCCCTTATTCCTTTAAAAAACTAGATTCATTCAAATAGTGTGCCAATATAATTTTCAAGGGGGAAGTGATGTTTACATTTTCAGATTTGCACATGTGGATAAAAGCCATTAATTTGAAAACCATTTTAATAAATCTAATTAAAACCATAAAACCACATTCCACGAAATATAATACACATTATGTCATAATAGTAATCACATAAGAAGAGAAATGTAAATATATATACAAGAATCATATTCATCACAACAAGAAACTGAAAGACAATAAACATGGGTGATCCTAGGAGATCAAGAACAAAGCAGAACCTACTAACAATTGAGACTCTATCCATGCATGAATGCCACACATGATAAAAATCGAAACGCCCAAATTCCATGCCACCCTATCTCAGGACAGACTGAGGGGCCCAATCCCACAGTAATTAACCCAAAATATATCCACCTACAATGGGTCACTAGTCAGTGCATCCACTACCAGTGTAGAAATCATTGATAGAATGTGCTATCAATATTCAATGTTCCCATGAATCATGTATATAAATAGGGGGTGTTACAATCAATGCCATCTCAGCATCTAATCAAAACATGTATATAATTATAATTCACAACACACATCACCCTTAGTTACTCAAAGGACTGATTGCATGCCATTAATAAAAAAGAGCATAAAGTGTCTAACCTGAGGCACTGCCAAAATAGATTAAAAGAATTCCTAAATATGTACATCCCTTTCATCATATACATATAAGCATGTCATGAGTGACATACCCCTGAGGTTTTCATAATAAAAAATTTCACCTTTTTCATAACGTTGCCAAATGTACCGTTAAGCGTTTATAACAAAAGAAGGCTTTCCATAGGTTCACATTTCATTTTTAAAAAAGGGGTTTATATACACCATTTATAGTATATAACCACTTCTATAAATCCCTTAAATCACTATGGTTGCAAAATCAAAACATTCCCATTTTTATAAGGATTCCAGAAGGGAAATTTTCCAGCCACTCAGGCCAAAACATGTTATAAAACAAAACACATTTATTTGTAAAACCAAATCAAAATTTTAAAACAAAAAAATCATCCAAAAATAACTTTTTTATGCTTCAAATAAAGTTATAAATCCAAAAAAAATCATTTTAAATTGCACTAGACACATAAAACACTACCGGGCAATTTATCAAACACATGGAATGAACTCTTTAACAAAACAACTTATTTTAAGTATTTAAAAAGTTATAAAATACCATTTTCATGCCATAAAATTATTCAAGCTACAGGAAAAGATTTAAAATACCATAAACCAAGTGATAAATCTCATGGAATAATTTATCAATCAAGAGGAGTGAAAATTTATACACAAACAACAATATTTTTAGCAAAATAAGGTATAAAACATAATTTTGCACACAATAATATTACAACCACAGTTTTCAGAAGAACATATCATATAAATATTGATTTAGCAACATTATAATGATGACACATAAATTATAATGGATTGTTCGAGGAATATCCTACGTCAAATCCATGGGGGAAAGGAAAAGCACATTCGAAATCACCAGATGCAGTTCCCAACACTCTAGATTTATGAATAACCAATATTAACGAACCAAAACCCCATCAGAAATCATTAATAAACAGTAAAATAGAACATTCATGAACATGGGAGAAGATAAAACCAAAAAAATTCAATGAGAAGGAATATGGGGATGAAATGAGAGGGAATCTCACCTTGGAAACTAAAGAACTCATCATCTTCCCTTAGATCTGCACCCGTATAAGAACGGTAATAGAATGGAAGTTCAAGGGGATGATTATTAGGTAAGTGAGAACTAGGGAAATTTTATTTGGGATAAAAATAGTGATGGATTGTTGAATTATAATAGAGATAACATACCATGGAGAATATGGAAGATTTCAGGAAGCTTGAGAAATTTCTGCCTATTTATGTGTACAAAAGGATAATTTGCCTGAATATGTCCAGGGAGGAAAAATATGATGTGGAATGATTCAAAAAAATAAAAAAAAATGATTGAGTTTTAAAAAAACAAAATATGATTTAAAATATGAACATGAGATCATTGTTTTCCCCAAATAATTAAGTAACCACCCTATCTTCAAAAACACCAAAAATAATAATTTTGGAACCTAAAGATAAATGATTAGATTTATATGACACTTAAGAACTCAGCATTAATCTCACACAATACCCAGTAAAAGTATTGGGATTACCAATGAATCGGATCAAAACAAAGACATCAAAAACTGGGTGTGACAATTCTCCCCACCATTAAATCTTTCCACCCACTGAAAGACATATCAATTTTCAGCCTAAAGAACAACATCTGATGATTCCTTATCAATATGATCCATCCTCTCATGTCAAGTAAATATCACTCAAAATTAAAGGAACTTATGCCTCTTACCTCATAGAAAACACAATCTCATAACCACTTCATGAGAATCATCTAATGGATTGAGTCATAACCTCCAAAACCTAATTAAGAACCATATTGTTGGGCCCCCTCCCAGTGATCACAATGAGAATCCAAACCAATGAGCGCTCATGAAAACCTAATATTATTGGGGAGTAACAAATGGACTCCCCATAGTTAAAAAAAATTGGCACTAGACATGTTCTTAGGATGAAAATCCATGAGACCCATGGTGGGTCTCTACACTATCAGAAACCAAATAGCAACGAACAAATAAGAATTCAACATGTGCTTGAACCAGGACTCACTCATACAAGACCATCGAAACACTCCTACAACAACCTACCAACCAAAGTTGGGAGGAACACAACATGAACATTTAATCCATCCACTCTCTAATGGAGGTGACAAGAACTGATTGAACACTGTCTACACGGATCCAACCCCCCTCCAATTAGGGTAGGGATAGAAGGGGACACAATAATTTGGAATTTGAATCCCCAAAAGAAATAAAGGAAATACCTCATTAAAATGGTAGAGGTATTATCTTAGAAATAATACCCACAATCCTATGACTCATGACTATACACCATCTCCACTCCAAAAACTATGGATAGAGCTCTGATGGATGAAGCATCTCTTGCCTCGCAGTCAGGCTTTGATAATCCCCAACTTGTACTCCATCCCTTAGCTCTACAAATTACCACATAACACTACCAAGAAGAAACAACATATCAATAGACACCATGACACTCTCTTACTCAACAACAAACATTTACCCAAACAAGAACATCGATATACACAACAATAATTTCTCTCACTCCAAACGAAGAGCATAGTTAACAACGCACACAAAAAAACCCACTAAACATCATCGATCACAACTATTTTAACCAAGAGAATCCCCATAAAGGGAAGCCACATTAAATCAAGCCCAAACAGCTATCTATTTCAAAAAATGGGCTGAGGTATCATTTTATGTGGTTGATTTATCATTTGAATCAAATTCATAGGTTCATTAACTTGAAATCATGCCAATAGAGAACCATATGTGGCCATATCACAACATCCAACACGTCTTTACAAACCCACGAAACATTACCCCAAAAACTAAGCCACCAAAAAGATCCAATCTCTAGACGCAACAAGAGTATGACTTCTAGATCATAACGATGCATAACGAATAGAATACACTTCTATGACATAGGATAAAATATCCACATAACTATCAGTTCATAACAGTCACCACAATTTAGGATCTCAAAACATTTTTGAAAAAATAAACAAACTTGGTGATTTTTCATATTCACCAATGGTGTTTCATCAAGTCTCACTCAGATAAACATTTACGTGCCACCCCATGCACTCAAATACCATTTCATACTATTCATTCATCCATATATCCACATAATCTTGCCAATAAAAACCCATGAAATCAAAGAATGTAAAAATAACACAACCTCATTACAAAAATAATCGTGTACCTTCCAAAGCCTCATTAACCCCCAAATCAAACACAATTTTATGATTTCACAATAAGAACCATGCTTCATCAATAACCATTTGATTAATAAAACCAATAAATTTAATTTAATATAACATCCAAAAACTACCATTCTATTCAAAATATCCCTTTCCCATTTAAAAAAATACATCAAGGTCAATTTTCATAATTCGACAACCACAAAGGCCAAAACCCCATTACAGAAAAACTCCAGCCGCTCAATACCCAATTTCCAGAATAATTTGTTAAATTCAAACACTTATCAATATCCCAAAACACCACATTAAAACCAATGTTTCATAATTACTTTAAAGTATTACATTTTTTCCAAAAATATCATTTCTAGAGACCTTCAGTATAGATTAATTAAAATTCAATACCGCTAAATCATTTCTTCTTAATCCCTATGATATTTTGAAAAAAAACAAACCTTTCAAAACCCTTTTTCGCATTAAAATATGAAAAAGCATTTTCCGCTGTTCAACAACTAATCATTTTTTAAACCCATTTTCACAATTCTCATAGAAGGATTTTAAAAAAAATTCATAATTCAAGAAATTCCCAAGAGATCCACAAAAGGAAACTAGTGTCAGTGGGTGAATTCATCATATGCTTGGCGGTCATATGTAAAAAAAACCACCAATACAATGTATGCTATTAGGACCTTGACAAGGGCTCCACATGGATTACTTGTCCCTATGAGATCATGGAGACAATTAGTCACACTCCCCTTGTTGTATCCCAACACCAAACAATCAAAATAACCAAAGACACTAATAAAACCGTACTTCCCATGGCCACCTGAGGATTGGAAGAAGCAAGAGTTCACAACTATCTTATCGAACATACCAATAGATTCATAAAAATATTCACCCATTTACCTTGAAAGCCACATATAGTAAAGGGATCTCTATAAAGAATGGTCCGCTAAGAGCTAACCTCATTTGATACTATTTTGTCTTGAACCAGGTTGAGTCTACCCAGAACTGGTCACTTAGGAAATCTTGTGTCAAGTCCCGAGAGGCATTCCCGATCCTCCCATGATTGCAACAAGCACCGAGGGAATCAATAGAGTACAAAAGGGAATGCTTTTTCCATAATTTAAACAATCAAACATGTAGTGGAATGAAATGGACATCCCAAAATAAATTTACATAAAAATTGAAGTAAACATTATTTATACAAGAAACTGAAAGTACAACTAATCAAACAACGTAACTGACCAATCCTAATTACCAACTAACTCCATTTGACAACTTTGGTCACTCTACAACACAATGACCACTAATCAACCAAGGCGATCGAACTCAAGCTGAAGCATGCACAAGGTATAAAAATGGAAGAAGACTACATGCATGAGTATTAAAACACATTAGGTTAACCTGATATTCTATTCTTAATGCACACCCATTAAAATAGGAGAAAAATAAATTTCAATGTTGAAATAAAATATATAAAATTATTATTTTCTACATTGTTACTAAAAAACAAATTACACTCCATTTCCATTATTCCATTCCAAAACTAGATTCATTCAAATAGCGTGCCAATAAAATTTTCAAGGGGACTATTTTCATGACCTGACCCTACCCGGGCTCGAGCTGCAACTACCCCAAACCCACCTCCATAGGCCATGGGCTGGAGAATATTGTTGAAGGCTAAACAACTCGGGGAGGCCTTTGACTGAGTACCTGTACACACACACACAACCCACTCAATGCAAAAGTAAAAATGTAAAATGAAAGTAAAGTACTAAATACTATAAAAACCACAAAAGTGAATCGAACTCTAAACAGTATAAAGAAAATGCTGAAGGTAAACTGAAAAAATGGAAAAACACGTGCCCAACCATAAAAGGGACACAACCCGACAATAGGTAAAAAAAGTAAATAATTGGTAGGGTTTCAAAGCTGGGACCCGACTACGATTACCGCACGCGGTCCAAGCTCCCAAAGTCATATGCTCCGCTAAAGTCACGACCAACCTGTCCATCATCTGCAAGGTCAGACCAAATACGGGAAAACCCAAGCATGGGTGAGTATACGAATAATCATTATGGTACCCCGAAGTCTTGAGGGAGCAACAAAGGAGGTACTGAAAAGGTGAGCAGTAGTTCGAACAGATAATAGTAAATGAGTAAAACAGAAAGTGTAGTATAGAGTACAACTCAACCCAACGAGAGGAAGGATATATACTCGTCCAAACACAAGGTGCTAGAAGTTGTGAGAAGATGAAATTCTCGTCGAGTCTTCGCTATCTATAGTAGGAGAGTACACTCATCCAACCACGAGAAGATAGACACAGAAACCACGTGGCATACCCCACACGTCTTCACCTCTTCTAGAGAGAGAGTAACCAATCCCCAATAGTGGGTACTAGAAGAAGGTATATATATATATCCATATTCTCAAACAAGAAACCCGAACAAGATCACAAGGGGATCTCCACCCCGTAGCTCAGCCCATGAAAGTGAGTAGCCAATAGTCCCAGAAGTAAACACCATTGATTCCTAGTATCCGTACGTCTGCACCGAACATCAAGTCAAGGGGCTTCGACAACCGCTCCTTGACACAATCCGCTTTGGGCGGCACTGACTCACCCAAATAGTTTTATGTCTCATCACAAGGACGTGTCTCGGTGGGGAAAGCCCCCTCTTGTACTTGAGCTTTATGGTGGAAGCATCAAGACACACCTTGTCACTATCATATATTCAAGAGGTCTTCTCAATGTTGATGGGTTCCCACTACCTATCCCCGTAAAAGGGTAATCCGCTGGATGAAGACCCGGAACCACTCTAGCCATCCCTGCTAGATGGTACCCCACTGGCCATTCCTGCTGGATGGTGCACCACTGGCTATCCCTACTAGATGGTACCTCACTAGCCATCCCTGTTGGATGGTACACCATTGGTAACCAGAACACATAGTGGGAAACACGTCACTATAGTTCATGGAAGGAAGATATGATCTCGATACACATCTAGGAATCCAATGCCCAGGGCTCACTGGGGGCTCCATACCCTACTGGAAACAACCGCATGGGTAGAGGATCAGGGCCCGTGTAACTTGTTGGTCACCCCTACACCCAAAGAACTTTACCAGGGTACATGAATGGACGTGAAGATCTCCCCGAGCCTCTCAGGGTGATCATGCTCCATTCCACTTAGTCACTGTCGAAGCGGACCGATACAACTCACACCAGAAGGTGGGAAAACCCACACTATACGAACGCATGTAGTCGTAAACGATGTTGCAGTGCGGTGAAAGGGACTTGATACTGAAAACCCCTCATAGCTGAAGAAACACGGGAACCCAAAGAACTGTACCTGCTAAACAATTGATAATTGAACTAGGGGGAACCCATTCAACCCTGCTGGCCAAAACCATCGATAATAGAAGGACCCTTTATGTCGTGAGAGGTCAAAGGTACATTAAGTAGAACAAAACGCACACATGGGGCCCACATGACGTGTGGCCCTGCTCATCTCCAAACCAAGAGCAAACGTTTTCAGGTACAATCTACAAAATTTACCTCCAAGAATTCATGAATACTCTGTAAGTATTCGAAACCCCTAGCCCAAAGGCTATCGAGCACACAACACCCAATGTCAATGAAAAAATGCGTAAACATCACTTCACAAACCTGATTCTTCCACGTACCTAGCACGACCAACCACCTATCTTTAAGAATTTACATCACTATCCAAATAGTGAATGCAATCACCCGGCAAGGGTTCTCTACAAACACCGCATGAAGAACATCCACGAAGAAACGCTCCTGATTCAACATTTAGATGAGAAATCGAATGAGTCACCACACATTCAAATGGATCGTACAGCTATAATACTCATGGAAAAACATTAAATATAGACTATTTACTCGCCTCAAATGGACATCCGATGGAAAAGCCATCCAACACCTCTTTACGCCCGAACGACATCCCGTGGTTTGGAGCATTGGTCTCGAAAACAGTCTGGTGCACTGCATTGTTGTGATCCCCTCAGAATGGTCCAACAAATGGATTACTCACTTGAGTGCAACAAATATCCAGAGAAAAATATGCATTTTCCATACCGTAGATGAGCAGTGCTTCATGGGACACATAGCTCAGTCTTGAAGTGAAAAGAACGGATCGAACCATTGTGATCCTCACGAAAAAGTACACAAGATGTATTATCCACTTGTCTGAAATGGAAACTCGGTGATAAAGATAGAAATCACCAACAACTCCCAAATTGGACTTCGAGGGACCCGCACCATCGTGCATTGTTAAAGCAGGAGGATTGTGACCTTGAAATGACGTTGAAAAAACACTCATAATTGATTGCTCACACACCCCGAATGGACGTCCAACGAAGAAGATACATAATGCTGCTCGCAGGAGAAAAGACGGGATGTGGGGCCCACACCTCAACTCCGACTTCAATGACCGAAAACTACTTGGAAATATTCGCCTTGACGCATGGGACACAACTCTGCTGACGGTGCTCAAAACGGACTCCGGATGTGTTTGTGCCACCCAAAACAAGAGCCTCAGAGAAATGCAAATCCACTTAATGTGTGTGTCGTTGCACAGAGGCCCCATATCAGGAGTTAAAACCCCCCGAAACCATCTCAAAAGGATCATATCGACTCCAGGAATGCGCTACCATAGATGACAAGTGAATCTGACCCATGTTTTGTCATTTATCGTGTTTTAATGTTTTTAATGGACCGAAACGGTGGGCCTGGCTGGATCAGCCGACCTACACTTCCTGAATCGGGCCACGGTAAGGGGGGTCGGCCCGCGTCGCCCGGACCGGCTCAACCAGTCTGGCTGGATTCCCACAGGAACCGCAAAGGATGGGTCCATGTCCGCTCCCCAAGGTCACGAAGTCCCCGGCTTACCACATCATCCCGTCTGACTTTGCTGGCCGGTCAGCCATGCGTCGCGTTCCTGAGGAGGCCTCCACGCCAGCTGCTCACGTCGACGCCCTCTGTAGCCCGCTCGCCTAGCACCACCTCTAGATCGCGTTCTCGGACACGTCCACGCTCACCCGCCGAAGCCCGCAGCCGCACTTGGCCACCTCCGCTGAAGGGAGCTTGTGCCTCTGCGTTCAGAAGGCCGGACCGCTGATACCCCGGGGCCACCACCACCCGGATATTCTTATTGGTCACCAGACCACCGCCGGAACCCCATAAACCATCCAGAAAGGCTCCAAAACCACCAGAAATCTTAACAGACCACCCCGAACTCATCGGGGCTCGTATTGTTTATCCCAAATGTTCATTGGGGATCTCAGATCATCCTTTATGCATATACTACCCTTGCTCGGTAAAATAAAGACAATTAGACGCTAAAATTGATCATTAAGTAAGGGTTCATAAATTAAAATGCAAAATGTAAGCTCCTACCTGCAGGGGCATAGCCCGACGCTTCACTACTGATCCACCCTTGTCATTGCTGCTTCCACATTGATTACGAGGGATGAGGAGGATGTGGATGAGGATAGGAGGTTGATGGTGAGAGGGTTTTTCTAGGGGTTGGAATGAGGTGGGGAGAGGGAGAGGACGGTTTAAGTAATTAAACTCTTTAATTAAAAACTCTACCCCTGAAAACACCCATGTCTGAAACCCCTGATGCGGTTAATGTTAGGTCGCACCTAGGATAAACACCACCTCCCGAGAAAAATTGTGGTCTTAGAATTTTAATCTCAGGCACCATTCAAAAGTTATAAAACTCAATTCCCGATGCCGCTAAATTACGAAAATTCCCATGTGTCCATTTTCTACAGAAGGGTCGGGCCCGTAAAAATTACACCCATCCTCGGGTAAACAGCACATTCCAGACTCAATGGGGCCCCCGGTATTCCATTCTAAGCAACCATTTAAGTAATACTTGAGTTTAACCATTAAACAAAAAAATTATTTATTTATTTATTCGTTTAATGTTTTGTTAATGGGTGGGGGGTCGAAACGTCCCGTGATGACATATTTTATGTCGTTCTAGGGGTAAACACTGCATTTCGGACTCATTCGTACTCTAAGATTTATGATCCGAATTACCGTTTAGGAGTTATCCTGTTTATTTGGAGTGTCATGTGTCAACGCACTGAAAATTTAATTCCACCCACATCGGGGCTCAGAATCACATTCCCTCTAAAGGCGCTACTCTGGAATAACATACGGATTATTCCAAAGCCTTTTATTGAAAAAACCGGGTTCTTAAAAAAGTGATATTTACATTTTCATATGTTCACAAGGGGATAAAACAATATAATTTGAAAACCATTTTCATAAACCTAATAAATACCAGTCATCCCCATTCCAAGAAAAACAATTCATAAGAAGGCATAATAGCAATCACACAACGAGGGAAATGTAAATATATATACAAGCATCGTATTCATCACTATATGCAACTGAAAGTCAATAGACATGGGTGAACCTAGGAGATCAAGAAAAATCTAGAACATACTAATACATGAGAATCCATCCCTATTGTAATGCCATGCGTGATGAAAATCAAAACACTAAAATGCCCGACCACCCTAACCCAGGACAGACTGAGGGTCCCAATACCATAGTAATAAATGTAGAATATATCCACCTACTACGGGACAATGGTCGGTCCATCCACTACCTGTGTAGAAATCATTCATAGAATACTCTCTCAATATTCCATGTTCTCATGTCACATGTATATACAATGAAGGTGTTCCAATGGATTCCATATGATCAGCCAATCACAACATATATATATATAATTATAATTCACAACACACATCACCTTGAGTCACTCCAAGGAATGATTTCAAGCCATTAATAAATAAGAACTTAAAGAGTACAAACTAAGGAACTCTCATAATAAATCACAATGATTCCTCAGTAAGTACATCACATCCATTATATATATAAATACATGGCATGATAGAAATCCGCATGTGGTTTTCATAATAAACAATTTCACCATATTTCAAAATGTTGCCAAACGGGCCATTATGCATTTCACAAAAAAAATTCCAATGGTACATATTTCACAGTTATTAAATAGGTGTATATACACCATTTAAAGTAGAAAAACACTTTTACAAATCCCTTAAAACACTTAGGATACATATTCAAAACATTACCATTTTCATAAAGGTACCAAACGATCCATTTTCTGGCAACTCCAGACAAAATTTCTTATAAACCAAAAAACATTTATTTTTAAAAACAAATACAAATTTTAATCCGATAAAATGATCCCAAAATAACATATTTCTTTCTTGCAATTCATTTATAAATCCCAAAAAATAATTTTAAATTCCATTAGACACATAAAATCCAACATAATAATTTACCGATCACATGACACACAGTCATTAACCAAAAAACATATTTTAAGAACATAAAAAGAGATAAAATAACGTTTTCATGCCAAAAATATATTCAACCTACTGTAACATATTCAAAATACCATAAACCAAGTGATAATTCTCATGGAATAATTTATCAAAAAAGAGGAGTGCATGTTTACACCAACACAATTATATTTTTTAAAAAATAATGCATATAACATCATTTTCACAAAATACAATTAAAAACAAGTTTTCACAGCAGAAAATATCATATTAAAAAGGTTATAACAGAATTATAATGATAAAACATAAATTTTGATGTCTTGTGCAAGATACATCCTATATCAAATCCATGGCGAAAAGGAAACAGACACAGGAAATCACTTGCGGCGGTTCCCAACACTCTAGATATATGAAGTATCACACTAGAAGAACCAAAACCCAATAAAAAATCATTTCAAAGCTGTAAACTAGGTGATTCATGAAAATAGGAAAAAATAAAACAAAAATAATATTGAAGGTAAAGGAAGAGGGGGAAGAAAGGAGAGGGAATCTCACCTTGGAAACTAAATGACTCTTCATCATCCCTCAATCTTCTCCCATAGATTAAATGTAATGGAATGGAAATTCATGGAGATCCTCCTTAGGTCTGGAAGAATGAGGGAAATTGGATTTTAGGTAAAAAGAGTGACATATGATGGATTTATTAAAGAGATAATTTACTTTAGAAAATAGGGATGATTTCACCAATATTGGGATGATTCGGCCTAATACATAGATATGATTAGCTTCAAGGAGTGAAAATAGAAAATGGGGGGAGCCTAGGTATATGGAGAAAAAATAGGATGTGGGATGAGTAAAAAATCTAAAAAAATGAACGAGTTGTAAATGAAACAAAATATGATTTTAAATCTGGAAATAGGCTCCTGGTTTGTCTCAAATCATGATGTAACCACCCTTTCTACAAAAACTCCGCAAAAAAGAATTGAGTCACCAAAAGATAGAAAATAAAATATAGATGACACTTCAAAACACAACATTAATCTCACAAAATACCTAGTAAAAGGATCGACATTTCCAATGAACCAGATCAAAACAACGTCCTGAATAACATGGTGTGACAGAAAATATAGCTATAGTTTTTGATGATCCAAACAGAGACAAAATACTTTTCATTATTTCCCATCACTTAATTGTGTTAGGTTTTTTAGATATCATAAGGTACAATATTAATGAATTAAATCCCATTTCTTAGCTATAGGGTTCTAAAACAAGGAGGATGATAATAATCAAGGATTAAATTTATTTTGGATTACTCTTACTAGATTGAGTGGAAAAAGATAAAATATGACGTCGAGTAGTTGACATCACTCATGACAATGGCACAAATCATAAGACTGACCTCTGTGAATGGGGATTTAATTGAATATTTATCATTTTTATTATTGTTTAATAGAATTCTCCCATCACAGAAGTAGATAATTTTGGAGACTATAATTTGTACCATTCATGATGCAATATTTTCATCCAAATATGAAGGATTTGGTACTATGTTCCCACTATGACACATGATTGCTTAGAATTAAAGAAGAATTGACATTCATGTAAAGTGAAATATAATTTCTTCTATTAACCCCTATATTTTTTACACACATATATATATTCCTATACATTTACCATATATGAAATGGATGTTGTGGGATCATACCCTCTAATTTTTTACTTGAAGTAAAAATATATCTTTACTTATACAAATTAATTAGATAAATGGGATGAAGTAATACTCCTCAATGATTTTGTTTTCATTAAAATAGTTATATTTAGGAAATATAACATCATTAAATTAATTAATTTTTTTATTCAACATTTATGGACAACAAAAAAATTCTATTTTGTTGCAGTGGAAAAGCTATATCAGGAATAAAATATTATGTCCAAACATTCATCATGTTGTCTTTTAGTGGATAACAGACCTGTAGAGGGCTTCATTAAGACAATATACCGTACAATCTATATTTTTTTGGATAAATATATAATATATTTACATGAAATGATCTAAAATTCCATATGGGATTACCGGTACACAACCCATGCTACCAAACATGCATCCTTGTACACATTCGTGAATGAGATAGAAGTAATCCTTCCACATGATGTTAAATTTACATCACACTCAATTTATATCTAAAAACTACTATTTGTGGATGATAAATCCAAGAAACTAATTGATTAATGTGAGAAGCATCATGAAAAAATGTTTATAAGTATATTAATATCGGGAAGGATGATTATTTAACAAGAATGCCCTCCTCCATTTGTTTCGTGAAGGGTAACTAGTACTTCTCCTTATAACCCCGACAATACATATAAAGACTCCTTTGAATCATCATTAAAAGTGGAATAGTGCATACTCCATGAAAATAGTACACTCTAATAGAGTATTTTAAATCATTTGAATAGATGGATATCTCATGAAAACCCAAACCAATGAAAGGTTTATAATGAAATACATTTTTTAATAACACAATATCAAATCTATAATGGATGACATTAATCTATGTTGTTGGTGATTGATGTATGTCCTTAAAAGGCATGGCACTCCTCCCAGAATTATGATATTATACTATGCATTAACTTATATAGTTTAAACTATATGAATCTAGACAACATATCATGTTTCCCTAACAATATAATTTTAAAATCATGGTTCATGTTGTTATTTAATGACATACAAATATGTGACATTTTGATCCACGTTTTAGTGGGTATTATTATTTAATGCCCATACCCCCACCTCAGCACCTATCATGAAATACATGTGGCTACATTCTAATTTCAATGAGATAAGTAGTCACAATCAGATATCTTGTCCTGGTTCGAGCCTCAATTATAGCCCACTGACCCCTTGCCCATATTCCCTATTTACGAGTCATATCTACACAAAAAACTTATCAAATCCTAGCTGCAATTTTTTAATCATAAAACTTGGTTTTCGTCGTACATCCATAAATGGCATGAAACACATCCTTGATTATAGATGTTAAACATCCCGAAAATTATATAGTATGTTCTATATGACTCTAAACTATGTAGTATATCATCAAAACCCTTTGAATATTGAATGCATGGTTTACATTAAAATTTTATGACATTAAGCTATGAAGCATTAAATCCATATTTTTATAGATCAAATTACTCTATGCTAATACCACTACAAAAATACCTCCCAGAAACAACATGTGTATTGATTATCATTTCAATGGGATACATAGTGACTCCCAGATCTCCTATCATGAATTTTGAGTCAATGAAAAATCCACATATTCCTTGACTGAAAGTCAAGACTGTAGAGGTGACTTTTCAAATATCAACTGAAATGCATTAAACCAAAATGTTGGTCTTTATCACAAGAACATAAAATTCATGAAATAATTTCAATGGGTAATTACTCTAATGGTCATTTCATCATTATCCATAAAGCATGAAGATATATTGCATGACTATGGTCCCAGTATATTGATCCAAAATATCAAGGAAACATTAATCTTTATTTTGTGACATTAAACTATATAGTTATCGTCCCTCATGTCCAACATTATGAAACCCTTGAAAAAACATGAGATGACACTTCTTGTTGTCCATCAAATATAATAATCCACTATATATACAACCAACTAAAACCATTCTCACTCTATATTGTCCTTTTGGATCCCTTCATAGGTTTAATCCTCATCATTATTGTCATCAGCACATTAAATTAACCATTATGTAATTAGAGAACAAGGCATCTATTTATTCTCAGGGAAATGAAAAATGTAGTGAATCTGAGATCTCTTATCCAAAATTCAGCAATGATAATAAAATAATATAAACCCCTTTCAACATTGTATGGGTAAGACCTATATGGGGAGCCTTCCAGAAATACATTTGGATTGGTTTTCATCCATATGAGATATATTGTAATTCCCAGTCTTCATATCATATATTAATCTATCATTATGGACAATACCAATCCTCCCATGTTACTATGTTAAAAATTGAGAATACATTGGAAATGGAAACAACATGAACTACATATAGATTTATTCTATATTCAACAATGTATATAGTAGAAAACTAGTCATATCCCTTTGACTAGTGTTGATACACCATTTCATGTAGGGAAAACCATATCCTTTCCACATCAAACTAAAATGTACATTTATTATTGAAAAATCTATGGATTGATTTCCACCATCACATGAAATGTAGTGATGCCCATTTTCAATCATTAGGAAAAGTCACAACATTTCATCTATTTCATGTTGTTTCATCATTGATTAGTTTTTTGGTAAATTAATTTTGCTCATGTGTAATTAAAATCAATATATATCGGGGTTATCATGTACCAAGTTGTATAAACACAAAATTAACACCTTATATCCTCATCACATGACAATAAAACACATTAATTATTCACGAGATATGTGTGTCATGATTGTCAGTCCATCTTGATTTGTATTGATATAAATATCATTGACCCTGGACCTAGCCACAACATAATATGGTAAACATTCCCCCATTATCTTTTGTATGATCTATATCATTGTGAGAGGATCCAACATGGGTTATTACTTTGTACATGAGACCATATTCCAATACAAAAATTCACCTCCATCCCTCTATAAATGAATTAACCATCATGGAGAAATACATTATAGGACTACATGTTGAAATATTCATACTCCCAAATGATAGGTATTGACACCTAGTTCTTATAACCTTTTCCAATGGAACTATTCCATTTCATTCGCATTGAGTCACATTTTATCTTTACAGTATGATTTAAAACTGCATGGATAATGTCCTCGACACAAGATATCAATTTCAAGGTAAATAATGAACAATTTAGGTTTGATTCTTATTACAGTGAGATACTGAGTGACATCTAGGAATCATGTCCTTATCAAAACTATAGGGTAAAACACAATTACCCCTATTCATTTTACAAATAGTAATTTATACAAGGGCTCTTAATTCAGGACCCATAATTTGGGGCTCCACCATGAAAAAAGAGGTGTACCTCTCCCAAATATTATTTAGATCTGTGCAAGGGACTTTAAAATTCACGAATAATATAAAATTTAAATTTTTGTTTATAAATATGAATATTACATCAACACATTATACTTCTAGTATTTGGAACATTTAGATCCCCATAATCATTATATAGCTTCTGGTGATAGAATTCCTGATACATAAGGACTTCATATACTGACTAATCTATAACAGAGACCACCTATATTTTAATAAAACATCCAAAAAAATGGGTTTGTAATCCAAAGGATTATACTATTGAATAATATGTTTCATGACTCGGTTGTAATTTTATAACACATCCCAAAGAATGGGTTTTTCAACCAATTATAATTTCTCCCTTTAGAGAAGACTCTTTTGTCATCAATTTTTTTTTTCAAAAATATGATATAACCCATGAATCAATGAAATAAATGGACATCCATCACATGTTTGTCCCATATCCATTCTCTTGGTCTGAGAACTGCCATGACCTTGATTTAAAATTTCCACCCTCATTCTCAATGTGAACAAAAACGAAAATGGTCCCATAAAGATAGAAAGTACTTGATGATTCCATGATGTAATAGGTTTAGTCAAAGAACATAAAACAACACGATCTATATTCCTTGTTATAATTTTTGATCTACCAATAGAACACATTCCACCTGATTATTTGAAAATAATTTCATGACTTTTTTTTTGGTATTTAGTTACATCCCTTTCATAATCCAAACTCTATGCCTAGTGAAATACAAATCTACATAAACATTCAATGGATTTTAGTGGTGGAATGTTTGAATTCATGATAAATTCATTCACTCATTATAAATTAATATTAATCATATGGAATTTCATAAAGTATCCCTTTAAATGGGGTTTTCATCCAAAGGATTCCACTCATGAATATTCCGTAACACCATCTATTTGGCTTTGCATAATATATCACACCAAGATGTTTGGTCAATTAATGGTAACTTCATCCTTAATAGAGATTTCTTATATCTCCACAAGACCTTTTCCCCATACCACTCATCATATCATGATATCCCAATATTATAGCTTACAACATTCCCGCCTTTTACAATGGAATATTGTAGTACATTCCAGAGTAGATTATGATTAATGGAAAAAATATAAATATTTTTGTCAATGGAAATTACCACATGTTATATCACCCTAATGTCCTTACTGTATGAATTCAAACTGAATGGCATAAATTCTATGCTATCCAATGCTATAATTCTCATCATGATGTCTTTTTTGTATGATATTAAAGTACATACTGTAAAAGCATTGTTAGAATGGGTTAAAATTTAAAACAAAATCCTTTAAATAAGATGTTATAGAAAAAAATCAATGTCCTGATCACAAAACACTAAATAACATGATTATTCAACCCTTTTCATGATAGATCCACCCCCTAAAATCAGTTATATAAAAAATCTACCCTTTTTCACATGAGATATATTGTTAAAGGATATGTATCTCATTCATGGCCTCTTACAATTCATATTCTCTCATCATTCACAAACATATCCAATTGTAAATTTCTATGATTATCGTCTTGATAACTATTGATCTTTATAAACTCATTTTTTTAATTAGAAATAGAATTTATGGATTCCTAAGAAAACATTTTCATAAAGATTTTGTAACACACTATATCTAGGTTTTCATAAAATATCCACCAAAATGGCCTCTTAATCATATGGTTTAGACTATTGAAAATGCATTATTACACACCTATTGCTATTGTATAATGAAAACAACAAAATGTGGTTTCAAAAAATGATTAAATCATCCTTTAGAGAGACCTTATATATTCACAAATATTATGTTTCAGACAGGTAATCCAAAATATAATATCTCAATGTCCCCTTGGGGTTATCTCGTGAATGTCATAAAATTCATGGTTAATGAGGTTTGTTTGGGTCATCATCTCCAAATTTGTTCCAAATAATACTCAAACTAAAAAACGTTCCACAATAGTCCAATTTTCATGACATTAAACTACATAAAAATAGGTATAGTTCACACCAAATTGAAATATCAGAACGGTAAATACATAAAAATGTCAAGAAATAGCTTCTAAACCAAAATTCCATGAATTTTAATAAAAAATTGAGTAATGAATATAAATAGGCACAAAATATTTTATGATGAAACCCTAAAAATATTGGTGTAATAAAAATCCATGTATTTCGTGGTAATTCTTAATTATATTTGTTTACTAAAAAAATTATTTTTATGACACAAAGTAAAAAATGATTTCATTGATGTTAATATGACCATACAACCGTAAAAATACACTCTCTAGGCCCAATGTCTTAGGTAAAAATTACACCACTCTCACATCCTTGTTATTGTAATTAAAATGTGAGGAATTTTAATCAAATAAATCATTTTTTATTTTTTTATTATTAATTTCTAAGAGACCAAGATTAAAAAAAACAACTGATTAGGAATAAAAAAATCTATTTCAAAATGCAGGGGAACATGGACAATCTAGAGGATCTCTACTAATTTTTAATGTATATAAAAATTAAGGCTTTAAAATGCTACACTATGTCTCAACCAATTTAAATACCATTCCAAGAGATGGTCGGTCACACAGCAAGAGCCTTCTCTTCCTTACAGAGCTTCCCCTACTCTACATCATTGGTATCCATCCTAGGTGTTAAACTCCTTTCCATGGATCGGTGGACTAGGAATACATCTTCCTTTGCGGAATTTAGTTTATCGTCAAGGAGAATCACATTGAAGGATTCTTTCATCATGAGGATCTTGATTGTACACTCCCTCCATGTACTGGTTGTCCCTATATTTTGTTATAGAAGAATTAAATTTCCCAAGATGACTAGTGACCTTCACAGTATTCTATAATGAACTCAGTCCTCCTCCCAATGTGGTTTGATCACCTTCATTTCATCAATACAATCACTATCATAAAAAATTCTATATCATAGAATTGAAATAATGAATAGAAGGTGATGATATCCTAATTTAAAAACACCAAGTGGTTCTCCAAAATATGAATCCATATATATTTCCAATAATGGAAGATTGTGTGGAAAACACCATAGTACATTTATAGATCACACATAATGTTATACATAGAGGGAGATATATAGTTCATTATTAGTTTACTCAAAGAGATGCATCACCACATCAAATATAAACTATGAATCACCCACTAAATTTTGCAGAACATCCATTGAATCCCTCATATCAATCATATCCAATGATGTGAATGACACTAAATTATAGGTTACATATCTAATTAACATAAGAAGGTCAATGAATATAATATGAAATAAGAAAACTAAAATATTTGAAAAAATTCACACATTTTATGGTCACTTATTGGGATTGATACCTATCCAGAACTTATAACCTCAGTTATGTAGACTAGGACCTCCATACAAGGAAAATACTCCTAAAAAATAACTCCATTCATACAAGGAACACACGTTTTATTTTTCTCATCAATTGGTATAAGTGGTTTATTCGAAGTTATCAAATAAGAGTTCTCAGTCTCCAATACCTCAAAAATATGAGTATGGTGTAATTGTTTTCTTGTTCTAGTATCTCCAAATAATCATTCCCTTTAGAAAAGGATACCACATATGAGATTAAATATAAAACACAAAATTAACTAAGGTTAACTAAATTTGGGGAATGAATGTATGAGAAAACATACATCCATATATTTCATTATTGAAATTATCATACTCCACGAGGTTACCTAATACATAAATGTATGGATTTCGTATATCCTTAAATATATGATATATGGAATCAAGTCTCCTGTAATACTCACTAGTAGGGATATCTAGGTCATATTGCTTATAACCCAATTTGGGTTCGCCGTCAATCCCCTCTACAAAATTCTCTGTGGAAAAAAAATCTCCAGGAAATATGGAGTCAAGATTAGAATAATCACATACATCAAAACATCTTATATCCTTGTAACCACCTTTCATAGTGACAATGAGACCCAAATTGACTTCTACATGGGACTGTAGTGTAGGAAATGAATCCAAAATATCATAATGAGATGAATGTTTGAAAAAATACATGACACCTATATAGTGCATTGACATAACCATGACCATCTCCTCCCTATATAGGAATGGGTGAAGGTGTGACATCATCTCTTGATGCATAGTCCCTTAAAATTAATGATTCATTATATTTAGTCCATGCCTCCCATGGTTATCATCCATGACCCGTGATGAAATGGTTTAAGATCCCATAAGGGAGATAAGTTACACACATTCTTTAGAAGACATGTATGGAAAGAATGATAATATCAATGAATTCATGATATCAAATTCTGGAACAAAGGATTACTATGTCACAAGAACATGGAAAAAATTAATTCCCCATTCTACTCATCTCTCATGATGTAAAATAATATTTCATAGTTATAATGTTAGAAGATGAACGAGGTGACCATTAGGGAATTAAAACTACCACCTCGTCCTTGAGGATCCTCTGGCCTATAGATTGTTCGTAGAATTAAAGGACTTCATCCACTACCAAGATTGGAGTGCATGTGAGATCATTGCTTTAGTGACCAAAGAACCTTCGATTTTTATAGTCCTTCAACATGTTATGATTTTTCTCATTTTAATCTATCAAACAACGGAATTAAATCTCCACATGGATAATTTCTGCTAATGATAGTTCATAAAATGGAAGGGATAAAAGGGAAATATATTATAATTGTTATGGTAGATTTCCCATTAATCCTCAAGATAAATAGTTACCCACTCAGGCATTCCCCAGTCTAGAATGTCATGCACTTTATTTTTGTATGTTATCTGGTCATCTATTATGTATATTGGGACCTATATCTCTTACAAATATATGGTCACTTCCTCAAAATCATTGTTTGGGTTGGGAACATAGGGATCTCTTGAACACATAATTTTTTTAATTGAATTACATCGAGTAGAAAATCCCATGCATCTTTGAAATTATTTCTTATTCTTTCCTTTGCATAGATCACTATGGGATATATATGATTTGGATATATTGTGCCATGTGGTAAGGAAGACCCTATGCCTTGTGACCTTGATGCCTCTTTTATCCTTTTTGTTTTCAATGATGAATGGGTGGTCAAAAATCAGGCCCCATCCTAATGATTATCACCATACCACCTCAGATCTGGTTGTGTGGTATTCTTCACCCATGATTTCTTTGTGGCCTTCACCAATGATTTCTTTAGAAGATATAGATCTAAAGAGTCATCATATTCACATTGATACGTTATATAAGGAATACCACAACCATCTCATATTGTTAACTTATCATAGAGAAAACCATTCATCAATACCCAGGGAATGAAGTGATCCACTCTTAGGTGTATCTAGACTCTATCTCAATCGATTCATTCGATAAAATGCGTGATATGTTTGAAAATGCGTGATATTTTTGAAGTTGGATGTTTCTTGAGCCTAACATGTATAGTGGGAAAATGCGTGATATTTTTGAAAATTTAAATTATTGATAAATTTAATTTTGAGCATAGGACCCAAAAATGATTTCACAATAGATGTGAGAGATCATTAAATTAACATTGAATGGTATAATCTATGAACTCTGATCATAATTATTTTCCATGACGTCATATGTAAACATGCCTATCAGTGGGTTACCATGTCGAAATAATTTAAAATCACATTAAAATTTCTGATTCCTCAACGCTTGTCCATACATAACATTCAATTGTAGAATTATATTGACAATTTGATCGAAATTGAGGAACTGGTCGTCCAATATTTTAACTAGAATCAGTACCATATATGAACTTAAATGTTCTACATTCCACACCCACAATTCCTAAAATTACCCTTCAATTAAAAAAGTGGAATTGTCATTGTATAAATATATATATATATATATATTATAAAGGTGTTAGATCTTTACAAAAAAGTGTATACAACACTCTATACCTTCCCTATAATAGTTTGGATATAATGAAAAAATGTCCCTCACATCACACAGACACCATAAACGGGAACCGAGAGGATATATATTCATAGCCATATAAAAGGTATGCAATATAGGAAAGTCTTCACATCAACAATTGGAGAAACCATATATCCCCAATGGATATAGTATCTATTCTCTAGGGTAGTCCATATATTTCCAAGAGAACCACAATTCTTTGTATTGGGATATAAAGTAGGTTTCCTGCAAGTGGGATGTTCCCCTAGTAGCTTAAGAAAAGCATTAATCCATTACCATGTTTGAATTTCAACATTGGGGTGAGGTTTTATGTTTTTATGCCATTAATTCTCCATAAAAATAATTTCATTGTGAAATGGTGGGGTCCATTCATCATCATCCCATTTTCACATTAATGGGACAAACATTTCATCAATATCCTCATGAATGGGGGCCCATGATATTTTGTACATATCCCACAATATTTTTTGAACATCACCATGATTCGAGTGAAAATAATTTTTTTAGACTCTATCCACTCATCAGTTTTTGGATCATATCATGTTATTGTAGACAAAAGTTTGTCCTGTATAAATTTCCACAATGATATGGATTTCATTCAACTCTTATTTTAATTCTCCACTAGTTTTTAATATCCATTATTCCCACTTCCACTTGGGCTTAACTCATATTCTAGAATATAAATCCTCACCCCCCCTTCAAAACATGTGTTTGATATATCTATGAAAAACGTATGGTTGTGTCACAACAATGAAGAATAAAATGTTGAATATGTGGATTTAGTTATCTTCTGTGATTCATTTTAGATCTAATGGAAACTCTTCCATGCTTAGTAAAACCCCCCTTTGAAGAGATATTAGAATAGGGTTAGTTGGAGTTCTTCAGAAATAGGGACTTCAAGAAGTATCTCCAAACCATAGGGTGACGAGAATCCCCAAAACTTACACATTTTTAGAAATACATGTAATCACATCAAGAATAATCATGTTGGATCGGTTGAAAACATTTATATGTGTGGAAGGGAATGATTGATATTACCATAATAATCCATCCCAATAGGTTTTATCACCTCAAAATAAAATATAGTGGATTGTTGAAAATATGTAAATAAATAATCCATTGAAAGTCTTCAAGCAGTCTTCATGATCCCTTTAATTTCAAAATATTTACTTATAGAAACTCAAAATTTTAATCAGAACAATTACATTTTTTTGGAAATGGAATGAACATCCATGAGACCATAGAGAAGAACTTTATAGAAGTCCCATCAATTAGGTGATCCAAACATGCTCTTTAATCAGTAATCTGACATAGGCCATATGATTATTTTCTTCTCCAAAGTCACAAAATAAAGTTATACTCACTAGAAATTGTCATGTAGTTGGACATACCATGGGAATTTTTCCAGGAATCATATACTGAACACACAAAAAAATGAAACTATGTAGATGACTAATGATAAAAACGAAAGAATACAAAATATAGGTGTTTGGAAATTATATATATATAGATGTTGAAGTCCTGGGATACATATCATCATTTTAGATCTACGTCGATGGATTGTGTCGATGTCTTGCACCCACAACTTGCACACTAGGCCCACGATACCAACCAACATGGAATCACTGTGTGGATTACTAATTATAGATCCAAAATAAATTTTTCCCATTCTACACAAGGACTAGGTCATCGTCCATTAATTTGATCCAATCCAGAGGGTGGATGTTTTTTAATATGATTTTCCATTGGGGGGAAATGATTATGATGGTGCCTTTAAGAATATCAATGTTGGGAAGACCCACAATATATAAACTACCTCTTGAACACACATTAAATGGATGCGAACTGTATAGACTAGGTGGTGGTGTAACCTTGCATGGGATACCTACATCGCGCACCTATTCCCACCATCTACATGGACATGTAGCTGTTACACCTTTGTGCAAGGAACCTATCCCGAACACCTCCACCCAAGCCCTACGTGGGGAACCCCCTTTGACAAGGGTTCCTTATTTTACTTTAAAAATTAACTTAGGGATCCTCATTTGTTAAATTAAAAATTAAACAACTGACATGATATGTCATCGTGATTCAACATTACCCAGGTAATCAAACACATCTCAACTATCTACAAAAAAAAATAAAGATGATATAATTATGAGAGATAATGGAGATCAGAGACCCTCATTGTTCTAAAACATGAGTCCCATAAATGAGAATAATGCATGGAAATCCTTCATGGAAACCCGTCATAGAATCCCTGCATGGGACCCCAACATTATAGACCATCCCAATGACCCTTTCCTTATCCAGGGACCTTCACAAACCTCAACTGAGGACACCTTAGGGGACACATGATGGTTAGGGTAAATACATTCCCACGAATTGTTTCTTATGTGATACATTTCCCAACAATATCACTATTTTTTAGGCCTATACCCCATGTGGGTAGAAGATTTAGCTCATTTGAGGTCCAAGATATGAATCTTATGCCTAGGACCTATAACCAGTTCCAATGTGAGCCACCTTTTGATCCCTCTTCTAGTAAAAAATATCATAGATCTCTTCTTATGGATTTCTCATCCATGGAGGTCTAAATTAAAACCTCACTCAATACATATAGACATTAAAAACTATTAAAAGAGGTACACCCATGTTTCCTAAATTTTTATAAGTTTTATGATGGTCCCGGTGTTCCCATAGTTGTTCTCCATGATGCTCAGGGTCCTCAGGGTTCATGTGGATATGCGTCAATATAGAAATGATGACCATGACAGTAGAGGAAATTATAAGGATTTCCCAGTTTTAGACACAACAGTTAGGACTATGTTATTCCCACATGACCTTTATGACCATGATCCTTCAGCTATATGAAATTATAGTGTTGATTACCCATAATTTTACATTCATAAGGGAAGTAAATCCTCCTCCCTTTATGTGGAACCAAATTTACAACACCCTTTTTGATTAATCCATTACCTTTTCCTACATGAGGATACTGTCTTGATCATATTCATTCTCCTTTTTCACAAGTGAATATAGTCATTAAAAAATGACTAACGTGGATAAAAATTTCATAGAGGGGAAAAGAACCAGAACCCTCTCATTATCTCATACCATAGAGACATCCACCAAAGGGATATGGATTTTGTGGTCATTCATATCTTCTTATTCAACTTTTTCCAAATTGAAACATTGCTCATCATGAATGAAGTGGGAATAGTCAATAGCAACTATAATGACCTAAAAATGGTCATATTCATGTTTTCATATAGAACCATATTTTATATCTTTTCCATGCCTTTTTATAGTGTCAACATAAGTGTGGGGTCTGAATTCCATGTATCTAACCTCAAGAAAATTTTGAATTTATTCATTGTCGGGCCATCCTCTAACTCTTGTTTCATACACATAACTATACTCAATAGGGCATAGAAGTTGGTAGGGATCATAAAATAGGAATGATATTGAAATTCCAAATCGTATTTCAATGTTTAATTTTCATTAAAAATGGGACTCCTATATGTTATAATCCCTAACATTTTACAAAATGGAATTCTTCTCAATTATAATGGCCAATATTCAACCAATTGACATACAAGAACTATGATTCCTATTATAACAAGGTTACATAGGATTACTACATAATTCTAGATCTCAATGGAGATCCCAATCAGTATAATATTTAACCACATCAATATAATCATTCATGGCATCCATTTTAGTTGGAGTTGGTTCCCTATAACAATCTTTTTTGTACTGTATTATAAAAATATATTCATTATGTTGAATATTAAAAAACTAATTATGACATCATGATTGATATTATATGTGAAATATTATTGGACAATGTCCTAATAGTAGATAATTCAGAAAAAGGTCATTGTAGTTCCCCAAAATGATGATAAACTAGAAGTGATATGACATTATTCACGAATGTATGATTAATATCTGGATGATATCACTTCAAGGAATGAAATTGTACATTCAATCATGAGGCGATGCTAATGGGACATTGAGTCACCTTATCATGGTGTTTTCATTTGTTAAGATTGTAGTTGTATATTATATGAATCAGTCCCCCATAGTATTAAATCCAAATTTATATGTTTCATTGGTTTTTCTGATCCGTGGATGTCTTTATTGGTCTTCATAGGTTAATATTATAATTAATTAATATTTTGAATCCCTTAATTTGATGTGTTGAAAAAAAAAATCATTATGAAATATGTTAACAGTAATGTAGGATATGTTTGGTGTATCAAGAGTAATATTGCATTAATGAATAATGCGAGATTTGATTTATCCATTCTGTTCATTAATGGATGTTAATATCTTAAGCCCTTTCATGGAAATGATATAACCTAAATACGTCAATTCCTACAATGTTCTATATTAATATTTTATTCTCAGATAATGGGTAAATGAGATATAAAGAATATTGGTTGATGGTACTGGGACACAATCTTATTTTTCAAAGATATTGGGATAAATTCATTATATTACATTATAAGAATTTGTGGGAGGTGACTTGGCTTTGTGGTATTTATGTATTTTTCTATGGGTTCCTTAGCTTCTTACATGACACTACCATATGATGTTGGGCTTCTTAGCCTAATTCCGTAGAGAAAGAGGCCTAGAGGTTCACAAACAATATTTATCTAGAATATAAATTTAAAAATATATAATTTTTTAATATTTAATAGGTTGAATATGTAATAATCCCACATGTGGTTTAATAAATATCAAGGTATTCATAATTAAATTTATTAAATCACTGTTTATATGAGAGAATATATTTTGAGTGAAATTATTTTTAATTTATGATTTTATATTTAGTAAATATAATATATTTTTTATTTATTATGGGATAATACAGTGTTATTTATTTAATAAATAAATAGATATTATTTCAGGATTGATAAATAATGTTGTGAATTGGATTACCATGTTTAATGGTCTGGGGATAAATGATAATTATAGAATAATATTTTATTAAATAAAATTTAATTATAATTATAAAGTTAAGAACGCGTTGTGAAATAATAATATTACTATTATTATTTTACATGATGTTTTTGTAGGATTATGAAAATAATTAATGGATTTTATGTAATTTATTTTATTTTAACTCTATACATATAAATATCCAATTATGTCATTATTTTCATGATACAATTAAGTTGTGCACAATGAGTCTTGGAGAATACACACAAGCATATATAGCCCCCTTCTACAACAAATATTCTATGAATGATGATATTTCCTCCTCTACCGGATCAAGGGGAACTCATTGGAAGAGTTTCTCGAGGTGATCAAGACAGAAAACAAAAGTGAAAGGATAATTCGTGCTTGATCAATGGAAAACCATCGGTGAAATATGGAGATTCATGGATCATTACTCGAGTATGGATAGAGGAAATCTACACATTGTTTCTATAATTATATAATCATTCACTGTAGATCTATCATCATATTCACCAATGATTAAGGATTTCCTTTTGGGTATTTTTTTAATCTATGTAAATTAATTATATATAATATGTGTTATATCATGTGTCTCAGTTCCAATGTTATTATAAATTGTCTATTTCCTTTATTTAATTCCCTTTATCACAACATTCATCCTCGTATTATATTCGAATGGATCATCGAATTTGGAAAACACTAATGTTGGGAACCACCCAATGCACACTTCTATTGCACCTGAACCCTACATTATTCATGTGTTAGCCCCAAATAAGAATCCAAAATAACTCATGGTAATCCATTTCAATAATAACCCCCAATATAATTTTCTATTTGGGATATAATCCCAAATGAGGAATGTTTGGTCCACCATAAACACGGGTCAACCAAACTGAACAACATTGTCTATCTTTCTAGTCAAAATGGGATATATAGGAATCCTACCAATTGTTTGAAAGGAATACCCCAAATCAACCCTCTAATATCATTCCATATTAAAAATAGGTTCAAATTTAACATGTATATTATTATTCCCTCCAGGTTATCTGGAGCCGCGTAGCCATATGTCTCACACCAGTCATTGATATGTCCCATCCCACATAGTTATTGTTTCCACATGATGTTAAAAAGAATTTTTTTGTCCTTATCTAATTAACATAAATTGTATGATATAACCCATAATGTGGCACCAAACAATGTGGGATATAATTCAATTCAAAGTGATACATAGGAATCAAACTCATGGGTCAGATCCGGACATCAAAACCACTCCATTCCCTACAGATGACGATAAAATCTAGATAACCCCACTAAGTGGAATGGAAACAAGAATCATTGTAATAAAATCCAATTAATCATTAACAATTATGAAATAGGTCACCATTGATGGAGACCCACATATAGATGAAGATATTTTCCTTATTTGAGATCCTAGAATACTTATAGATGTTTAAGAGATCCACGCATGATAATATTTACTTATTAATACAATGGGAAACCATGTAATTCATTGTAATTAATGAAGGATCATGAACATATATTAAATCTATAATAGAGTGTCATAGTGGGAAATAATCCCCCCCAAATGGTATGATGATAAGAAGCTCCCAACCTCCTTGACATTGTGAGTTCTTATATATCATTGGCCAAACTCCCAAACAAGCACTGTTACACCTTGAGATTTTGTGAATTTGTTTTTGAATTTATTTTTTCCCTTTTAACATGATGCATCACTGAATATAATTTTTTCTTTATTCAAGAATTTATTTCACATAGAACCAGATTTTTTTATGATGCACGCAACCCCAACTTGGTTTATGTTTCATCAAACAACATGGTTTTTCTATATTACATCGAATATTTACCTTCCTCAATGGATTGTGTAACTCATAAAACATAGAGTTTCCAAACAATAATATATTATAAAAAAAGATTTAATTTAATATAGACACAGATTTTCGTTAATGGGTATGAATATTATTAACTAAATTAAGAAAATATGTGTTTTACTTGAATATAAAATGAATTCATAGGTTTTTAATTAGTTATAAATGAATATGGAAACTGATTTAATATAAATAAAATTCTTATTATAGTCACTAATGTATAATAGAATATAAAATTAAATATAACATTATTGATAAGTGATATTAATTTAAAACATGTGTTTTAGATTTAAGAAATATTATTTATATTCCACCAATATATTTGATAGACACAAGATATGAACACACATAATTTTACATATAAAACAATTTTTTTATATTTTTTTAATGCATTTTAATGGTGAAAAAATTTTAAATAAATTATTTATATATTCAATAGATTTAATATTTCAAACATATATATTTAATTTGATTAATATTTTTTATGATTATATTAATATCTTTTAATAAAATATAGGTAATTATCTCCAAATTGAAATTGAAATTGGATATAAAAACCTTAGAAACATATGATCATTTTTAATTCAAAAACTCAGAGTGTCATCTCATCAGAAGTATTAGTTTTAAATATTTTTATACCACATCACTGATTAGTATATAGAAAAATGGATTTCATATTTGGATGAAAAATAATTTATAATGTGTGTGAAGTTCAAAAAAGTTTTTTACCAAAAATAATAGTGACTGTATCTAAATTAATTTCATCGAATAATGTAAAATTAAACATAACAAAGTACGATAATTTAAATTTAAGACCCAAAAAAACATAGTAACATGTCCAACACAAATTGGTTGGATATATTTAGACCCAATAATAATTTTTATAGGCCATGGTATATTTTTTTATCCACTTTTCAACATGATAAATGTCATTGAAATTATCTATTAAAATATTTACAAGAGTTGAACTCCTCCTCCAATAGAAAATACCTTATCTCTACCCACATCCTCACATAACTCAAGTCCACCATCTAACCAAAATAAATTAAAATAATCTCAAAACATATTTAACTTAATCCTAGAATCCTTCCCCTGTGAATATGGGAATTCAATAAATCCTTTTAGTGTAAACAAAAATGAGTTACCTGATTTATTTGTAATGTCTTCTCTCAATGTCATTTATTTAATTTTTATTATATACCTCCTCCACTATTTTTATTCCATTATTGTGTGAAAAACTTTTATCCTAAATGTAGTAGACTATTTTAGGCCAATGGTTATACCCAAACATACAGACACCCCCATCTAATGGGTGTTGAACATACAATTTCTGTGTACAGTTAACTAAGGCCTCACGAATTGAAGAATGTTCATTTTTTCCATTACCACTAGTCACGGTGGGAATTTTTATGGAATTTCCATATATATATATATTATTTAATTTAATTTTTTTAATATTATATATTATTTTTACAACATATATATTTTTCCTCTCCAATTGGTGTAAATGCGAAATTTTTTATTGAGAATATGTGGACTACTGCCCCATTAATGACATGTGATTGATTCAAAAACTACATTGAATGTATTATGGTTGTGATTAGTGAACATATATGATATATATAAAATTAGAATGATTTTTTAATGATATTATATACATATACAATAATATTTAATTTTTATTTTTATTTTTATTATTTTCATAATGATAATTAAAATGGAAACAACATTCATATGTACGTTCGACATACTATCTCTAGGAATAGTGTATTGCATTCTATACTTATTATTTCTATATATTATTTTAATATAAAAATAATGTATATAAATTATATTTTTATAATTATTTATATTCATGTAACTATTATATAAATATAAGGTCCAAATATATAAAAATATAATATGCATGCGAATAACAAAGAGAATATTACCCAAAGTGAAACCTTGACGCATGACCTCTAATAGAAAGTAAATATAAGGTCATAATAAAACCATATATGATATTATAAATAATAATATGATTCTATAAAATATTGATAATAAAATTATATTTATTATACATTAATCTTTTATGAGTTATAAGAGAGTCAAGACACAAGGTACATGGTTTAATCTCATTTTTAATTTCCATGAGAAACTTATTATGTTCCCACTCTATACTTTTCTGTGGTGTATGTACTTACCATGATTGTATTATATGCAACTTATAACTAGACTTATAATTATTAACATTTCCATTTTTTGATCCATCATTCATGGGGTTTATGAATCAAAAGTAACAAAATCGTTAAAACTGTTTTGTCTCATTTTTCCT
Organism: Viscum album; assembly: GCA_963277665.1. Lineage (NCBI taxonomy): Eukaryota > Viridiplantae > Streptophyta > Magnoliopsida > Santalales > Viscaceae > Viscum > Viscum album. The sequence continues at coordinate 439,687,745 of OY728161.1, forward strand.
TCTTTGAGACTCATGTTTTGTTATTCTTGAAGTTTCTTTTTTGAGTGTATATAATTCTTTAATATATGTTATATGATGAGAATAATTCTTATAAAGATATTATAGATTCACTTAATTCCATTTTCTAACCAAGATTTTATGATCCCATCTGACAATGTGGTATGATTTTATTGAAACAATCTCATCGCATCTCGAGATTGTTAGTGATTATACTTATTTGGTGAAATATTAGGGTCAATCACTCAAGAAAACTCAAGGTTTTACTTATACACTATTTATTAATGATATTTTAATGTATTGGTTCAATTAATTTCTACTATATGTTATGTATGATTGTTATTAATGTTTCTTTTCCAAAGACCTATCTTTCACTCACTTCGGTCAAAAATAATTGTTATCTAAAAAGTGTTTACAATAATATTGTTCTATCATTCTATATTACTTAAAATAAAATTTTACCATTTTTTTACAATATCTTCAAAGGTATCATCTTGTTTCTTTTCCCACAAAGAAAATTTTTTATACTTTTAACCGTGCAAAGGGATTGTTCATTTTAACTCAAAAGAAATGTATGGATTTACTATAATCATTTCATTGAAAATCCCATAAAATTATTAAATGGTTAATTTTTATGATTTTTTAAATGAAATTTTGATGGATATTTTTTTAAATAAAATTCAGGGATTTATATTTGTTTTCCAGGAAAGTAGATATCAAAATATTTTCCTACCTTATTTATATGATTTCAAATTATTTTTAAATAAATATATTTCATTGCACTTTCATTATTTAATTATAATAATTAAATTATTTTTCAATGAAAAACGTTTTTAAAGAGTATTGAATCTTATATTAAATGTATATAAGGAATTTTTTTTCAAATTAATTAAATTATTCATTATAATTATTCATGGTATTATTTATTATTATAAATTTCTGATCATTTTATGTATTAATAAAAAATTTTCAATGAAAAAATATATTTTCCTAAATAAATGATTTGTGTAAGATATTCCAAAATTACATTCAATCCATGATAAAATCCATTGTTTATGCTCATTAAATTGAAAATTTTATCATTGTTCCATTCATAATTATTTGTTGAGTGGTTATTGTTTTCATGGAATGATGATTAAGAGAACCATTTCACATTAAATTTTTCTATTATTCTAAAACACACTTCCTTTAATGGGTTTTAAATTAATGATTTGATTATTAAACCTATTTTTTTATCATACTGTATGATGTGAGGAAACATTAATGATCCCCATTTCATTTCATTGGTTATGATTTCAATTTTATGAAACATATTTTTCTTTATGGATCATGATATAAGGAATGTTTTGTTATATTGAGGAACAAGTATAAATTTTTTTTATGATATTGGTGAGGGATATATCTCCCATTAATACATTGGTTTATGAAATGTAGTATATATGATCAATTAGAACATGGGTTGTAACTGATTTCTAAAAGAAAGCAGGTACATTAGCTGTAGCACAATCCCAAAAAATGGTACATGGATTATTTCCCTAGCCTAAATGAAAGAGGGTACATAGTTTATATCCCAATCCTTAAAACAAGATGATACATGGTTGTTTCCGTATCCTAAAAGAAATATGGTACACCAATTGAATACCATGACTAAAAAAACAAGGTACATTTATTGTAACCCAATCCTAAAATAAAGAGATTTCATTTGATTTAACATAATCAAAAAACAAGAACAAAAAAGGTTTATACCACCAGACTAAAATAATGTGGTTATACATGTTTCAAGACAAATCCTGAGGTAGGTTCATGGATCTTAGCTCAATCCAAACATGTTATAAATGTCTTAGTATGATTCCTTGAAATAAATTTTTATATTTTTATATTTTTGACACAAATCTAATGTATTATTCTTTAGTTAAGATTTCCTGGATCAAATTTGCGTGATATAATAATGTTACGATCATATTATCATAATCCTATGTTCATGTTTATCTTACATGTCTCCAATTTTTACACTTGTAATGTGTCTATGCTCTCCCATTTCATACATTTCCTTTCTATTGGTTATTAAGAATGGGTTTAGTTCGGGGTACTATAGGTGGATATATATATATATATGTGATATGTTGGTAATCATTCACCAGGATAGAGGATTTTCATTCCTTATTTTAAATGACAATAATGAATTACAATCATCTAGAATTTATTTATTTAATGTAATGAATATTCATAAAAAATGATGTCTTAAAAGTGTAGGTAATGGATTAGTTAACTTTTATGAATATATAAAATATTATTTATAAAGGATAGAGTATGTAGTTTACTATTAATGAGTATTGTATAGAATCTACAAGATTATGTGGCTCGGTAATAGATGTACCTAGAGGTTGCAACTCCAACAAGATTTTCTGAGCGTGACTCATGGTAATTTGGTACACGACAACATGCCTTTCTACACTGCTAGATTGATACTCCTGGGGATATGCATTGGAAATTCAAAAAGCCTTCATGAACCATAATAAGGAATTTAAATAGATGTTGGATATTAATAACATAGTATAAACCTATGGTTTAATATTTTAAGGAATATTTCAAAATTAATAAATCTGACAAGTGAATTTTCATGATTAAGTGGTTCCTTTCTATGACAATTGTTTCTTACTCAATGTTTTTTCAATTTATCCAATGGTTAGAACCCGAAGGAACCGTATTAAAATTTATTATGAGGGACAATAAATCAATTATTCTCCTGAGTATCTTAATTAATTGTGATCTTGAATGAAAAAATATTATTGTTATTTTCACACATCTTTATAAAGCTATGAATCATGGTAAACTTCCAATCAATTAATGGAAGTAATAATGTTATGTTTTGTTCTTCATGAGGTAATGTCAACATTATTTTAGTAGGTATTATGATTCACTTTTTTCTAAACACTATATTAGTACCACTGATATGATATTTTTTATTCCCTATTGTTTATATCATGAGAAAATAATTATAGCAGTTTATTTGTTATAAGGCGAATCAGGCCAGTGATGGATTCTAATAAAGTATACGAGGATGAAATATAAAATTTATTACATTGATTGGAATGAGTTAAAGAGCATATTATTCAATAAGAAATTTCCTTTGTCCTTAGTACAGATATTGAAAATTATTTCATTGTGTTGAAGCAAACAGATGATGAATAAATTGGTTCTTGAGAGGAAGATTTCACAAGACTTATGTGATATGCAGATTGAATTTTCATCCAACCAGAATATAAGGTTTACAGGTTCATTATTGGATTAAATAAAAATCTCAAAATGGTGTTAGATACAAGATAAATTGGTATCTATGAAGATATTGTGTGTTGTGATAAAAATCATGAATCATAGGTTGGAGTTATGTATTGATCTCATGTTTTTAACAAGATGATGAGGATGGAGTTAAAAGGGAAGTCAATATACCATTGAGATATGATGATAGGCCTTCCATTCATCTCTACATGTGGAAGGTATCATGGTTGGAATTGATGTAATGGGATAAGTAAATTTTTTATGTGTTGAAATGAAGGACATCGAGCTATTGAAGGAAAATTTGATTGGGAAAAGTAAAATAAGGATTTATATAATGAGATAACTCCTCAAAATGATCCTTCTAAAATTCAGTGTTACAACTTCAGGTAGTTTGTGAAATTTTATAGAATTTTTCAATACAACGGTCTAATAATGGTGATATACACCAAATACATATAAAAACCATGGAAAAGGGAATGAATATATGATCATAATGGAGGTAGTGAACCAAATTAATTATGAATTTTCTATCCTTACCTCCTTATTTCTTAATGTTATGTTCTACATTGTATGATTATTCCCTATGAATGTATTATTCTATTTTATTTAGTGATATTTCACTTGATTATGATTCCCAACATCGATAAAAAAATAAAAAAATAACATTTAATATTCTATCCGTACATGTATGGACCTTTGTTTTTAATAACAAAATTTTTTGTTTAATATAAGATCATATTTAAGGAATGAAAGGTGACTGATACATTTTAATTGGTAGAAGGTTAACCATTAATGAATTGATGAAGTCCTGAATATTAATGTTTTATCTCTCCACATGAAGATTTATGAATATTGGATAACCAATTAAAACTAAGTTATGAAGATGATAACTAATGGGATGGAGAATCATAGGTCTCATGATATGTTGGTACATTAAGAATGAATAAGTCATCATCCTTTTTAATGAAAGTGGTGACGTGGATAAATGAATAACAACAGATGGAATTATTTTAAAATAATTCAATTATATATTCTTCAACCTTATAAAAACAATCTCCATGTCAATAATGTTGACTAGTACCATAATTTATGATGAATCAGAAGTTACCTTAGGTCATCACAGATTTATGGAATTACGGTTGTTAACATTATAAATATATTGTTCTTAATAACTCTCCATCATAACCATTAAGTTGGAATCCCATTTTGACCTAATTTATAAAACCATTATGGTTCTGAATTCCATTTTCATAGGTAAATTTAGTATTTTGTATTATTATATGGATTTATATGAACCAAATTTTCATGTATTAAACCTTTGATAAACTATATAATATTTTATGGATAAATTCATTTTTAGGGGGAAGAATGTAACACCCCGAGATTTTGTGAATTTTTTAATGTTAATTTTATATTTTTTAGATAACACAACACTGATATTAGTTTTTCACTAAGTCAAAAATTCCATTTAAATAGAACTATATTTTCATATGTTGCATGGAACCCCAACATAGAATACATTACACCAAGAAAGAAAGGATACTATACATCACATACATGATTGACCTTCCTCGATGGATTTGACAACACCAAAAACTACATGTTAACTAAATATAATATATTATTAAAATTATTAATATATTGGAATATAAAATATAAATTTATTTGAGGGATATTAATAGTGGTAATTAAATGATAAAACTATGTGTTTTACATGAATATAATTTGAAGTTATAGGTTACCAATTAATTATAAATTAATTTTAAAACTGATTGAATATAATAGAAAATATGATTATGGTCATAAAGAAATATTTTCTAGGTAAATTATATTAATTAAAATTGTTAAGTGATATTAATTTAATAAATATGATATATATATAAGAAATTATTTTTATATTACATCCAATCTATTTGATAGACATATGATAAGAACAAACTAAACGTTATGCATAAAATCCTTCTTTTTTCTAAATGTGGTTTTACAACATTTTAATGGAGAAACAATTTTTAAAAAAATATATTATAACTTGTATAGATTTAATATGTACAAATATATATAATATTTTTATTAAAAACATAAAAATTATATTCAGATCAAATTTTGGTTATTTTTACATAAGGATTCATCTATTAATGAATAACTAAATATAGTATATTTTTATTCAAATTTTCATATGGATCTAATTTATTTGTAAGGATTAATTATATTTTAATAGGGTGAATATTTTATATAAATAAAAATTGTATCAGTTAATCTATTTTAGGTAATCTGATCCATTTTCATGTTGATATTGACTATAAAAACATAGAAAATGTTTTATCATTAAATTATTAAAAACCCACAGTGTTGTCCCTCTTGTGGGATTAGTATTAAATTAATTTTATCCAATAATATGATTAGAGTTTGGAAAAATTGATTCCATATATAAAATTGGAAAATTTTATAATTTCTAACAAGTTCATCAGTGTTATTGAGAAAAAATATAACTGAATGTAATTAAAATGTATTACATTGAGAAAGGTAAAATTAATCACAAATAAGGAAAAAAAATTACATCTAAGACCCAAATAAACTAAAAAGTCCAAACCCAATTATTTTGGAAATATTTCAAACCTATAATAATTTGTATCATCCTTGGTCTATTATATCATCCACATTTATCATGAGAAACTGGTTTTTTTATTCTCTCTTAAAAATATTTAGAAGAGTGCCACACATCCTCCACTAAAAAAGTCATCCACTATACCCACTTCCTCACACATCTCAAGGATCTTTTATAACCCTAAATATTCGCCAATATGATTGAATAATCCATACCTTAATCTTGGAATAAATTATTTGGGGTGAACAAAACTTTATGAATCATTTTTTTTACAAACCAAAAGGTGTTACACGATTAAGTGATAACCTCTTCACTGAAACTCCATTCCTTAATTTTCCCTCTCCAACTCTTCCACTGCTTTAATTCCATTCATGTGTTACAAAAATAGTATCCTCAATATAATATTAGGTTTTTATACCAAGTGTTCTAAAATACCATTCAAAAACCTCCATCTAATGGGTACTGAACCCATTGTTTCGGTAAATGGAGTTCTGAAACCACATGAAACAATATTTGTTCACTTGTCCTCTACCACTAATCATGTTGGCCATTATGACTAATTTTTTTTAAATAAATAATATATTATATTTATTTTTTCATTAAGATTCTTTATTTTATCCAAGGAATTTATTTTTTACTTTCGAATTGTTCTAAATGTGATAATTTAATTTTAGTATATGTGGATTATTGCCCACTCAAAGTGATGTGAATCGTACAGAAAATACATGGAATGTATTAAAGATTGTCTTAGTGAAATTATAAAATATATAATTATAATTATAATAATAATTATATTATATTATAATCACATACCCTTATATTACATTTTCTTCATATTTCATTCAATACTACAAATAATACAGGAGAATGATCATTTGTATGTACGGCTTACCGTCTCCCTGAATGATGTATTCCATTTCATACATAACTATTCTATATATTGTTATAATATTCATATAATTGATATAAATTATATTTATATAATGATTAAAATTTTGTAAATCATGATATAGTTATATGGACCAATGAAAATATCAAACTATAACCATTAAGAAAAAAAATTATTTCACAAAATGAACTCTTCACATAAGAACATTAAAAAGATGCAAGTATAATGCCATTATCACACCATATATTATATTATAAATTATAATATGAATCAATAAAAATATTTATAGTAATATTATATTTATTATAAAATATTTTTTTATGAGTATGAAGAGTGTCATGACATAATGTTAGGTGTTTTGTCTCACGTATAATTTATGTAAGATACATTTATTATTCACCACTATTTCCTTTTGTGTGGTGTATGTACGTCATAAGATTTTTTTATTTCTAACATATAACATAATTAATGGGCACTAACATGTTGATTTTATGATCCTTATCTCATGGGTTTTATGATTCAAAAGATTCCAAAGTGGTAAAATCAATTTTTCTCAATTTTCCTTCCCTGAGACACATTTCGTTATAAACATAGATTATTTTGTAAGGTTTATAAACATCCATTTTACATTTTATGTCACAAACATCAATATTTTCTATATATTTCAACCTTCATGTAATTTTATATTCATACATGGATAGTATGATCCATTGTAACCAATTAGAAATAACTTATTGGAAAAAATATTATCACTTCTCGAGATTGAAAATTATTATGCTTCTGTGAGAAAATTTTATGGTCCTACTCTCAATAACAATCAAGAGTTTCGAAATCATTTATTTATTAATGATATATTGATTTATTGGTACCATTTTTTTACTCATTGGTATGTATGATATTTAAGAATGTAATTCTATGAATGTTCATCATTTCACTCTCTTCGGTCGAAAATCTATGTTTTCTGAAAATTTGTTCAATTAATATTGTACCATTAACATATATTATATAAAAGTAATTTTTATTCAATTTTTATTTTTCAATCACAACAAAGGAATTGTTTTGTTTATTTTGAAATAGGTTATTTTTCAAATCTTTTCACTTTTCAAACATGATGTTATTTTCACCTAATACGAAATGTTTGGATTTACCATAGTCATTTAATTTAATATTACTTTTCCTTTTTAAAATTCTAATTTTTAAGAGATTTTATTTATATTTTATTTTTCATGTATGTTTTTTGTATATTTTTTTAATCCTCATTTATATGTTTTTAGTGTATTTTAAAATAAATGGTTTTCAATAGATTATCAAGAATTATTTAAATTCTTTAAAACTGATTTCAATTATACCATTTTTAATGTTTTATTTGAGGGTTACATTAAAATAATTCATGGAAAATATTTAAAAAATAATTTCTAGCCATATTTATAATTTTTCATGGTATTTAATAAGAAAATAATTTGCTTATTGTTTTATGTTTTAAAAATCCATTTTCAAAGAAGAAAGGATATTTTACTCAATAAATCTATTTGAATGATATCTCACAATTACATTACATCTATGATTATATCAAATATTATATCTCTTTAACTTAAAGAAATAAATCAATGTTTATTTTCATATTCTTTCATGAGTGGTTTATATTTTGATAGAATCATTACTAAGACAACTGTTTCACTTCCATGAGTTCTATTCGTATAAAACCCACTTCTTCTAATAGGTTATGAATTCATGAAATGATACTTAAATATATATCTTATCATAGGTTATGATGTGATGAAATGTTACAGATCCCAAATTAATTTCATGGGTTATGATTTTGTGTTTATGATACCTGTATTTTTATTATTGTTAATGATATGATGAATGATTTATTATCATGTGGAATATATATGAATGATTTTACATTGAGATGAGTGGGACCAATATCTCCCTCTGATGCATTCGTTAATGATAAGTTGTATTTGTGCTCAAAGGGTACATGGTTTGTAGTCCAACCCTAATAGAAATAGGGTTCACGAGTTGTATCCCAATCTAAAAATCAAGAAGGTCCATTGGTTGTACCTCAAAACTAAAAAAATACGGTGCACATGTTGAAGACAAATCTAGAAAACAAGATGTTAAATTGTTTATTCTCCTTCCCTAAAATAAAGTAGTTATATGGCATGTATCCCATGTTAAAAAAAATAAGGTACATGGGTTTTAGAAAAAGGCTAACTGAATGGGGATACATGGGTTTCTAGCCCAAGATCATAGTAGGTACATAGGATTTAGCCCATTACAAACATCTTATAATGGTATTTTATTTATTACTTGAAATAAAATCATATATTCTTATATGTATACCACAAATTCTATGTCTTTTTACATAGTAACATTTTTCATCTCATGATGATTATTTCCTTTATAATTAATGTATTATGAACATACAAGCTTTATCTCATAACTCTGGTTAATGATATTTGACATGTTGTGTATGATATCCAAATGAAACGATCACATTATCATACTCATATGTTACGTTTTATGCTTATATGTATCTCTTGTTTCCACATAATAAGAATATGATCTCATCAATATCTTATTTTTCATTTCTCTATGTTATGATTAATGGATTAAGGAAGAAGTACCAAATGTGGAAATCAATACGGGGGATTTTGAAGATTATTCACCAGGATAAATAATTTTATTTCCATTATTCAATTATAGTAAACTATTATGGTCCTTTTGAATTATTTATCTAATGTACTAAAAATTCATATAAAATTATGTAATATCAATTATTGTTAATCCTATGTCACTATAAGTTACATCCTTATAAATTTAGGTCCCTCCCTGATATATACGCATTAGGTGTTTCATGTTATATGAGAAAAAATATTGGAAACAATTCATAATAAAAAACCCATCAAGAATGATTCTATAAAACTCATACCCCTTAATATCAATCATCACTTGAACTAGATATCTATCGAAAACAATAGGGTACATCCATTCCAATATAATATTATTTAAATTGATAAGAAAACATTGCACTACTATATTCCATTTCTTTGCATTATAGATTAAAAAAAATCGTTACAAACTAATATTCATGCTAATTGAATGACATTATAATAATGTTAAATTTTAATAATTATATTTTAATGCAAAATGGTATTTCATTTTTTTGGAGATATATATTATAAAATAGAATATAATAATAGTTCTCAATATATATATACATATTTCAGAATATATTTTGGTCATAAACCACTATAAAAAAATGAACAATATGATCTTACACACATACATGATCAAATATATTAACATTATTGAAATTATGGTTCTCCTAAAAATTTAATTATTACTTAAATTATACAGTCTAGTCAGGTATATTCTATTATATTGATTGAATATTATTTAGAAAATGTTTTGAAATTAATGAATGTTTCAAAAGAAAATAGAAATGTGATTCCTTAAAAATATATTATTTGTTATTATTATAGGTGATCATATGTTCATTAATGGTGGTAATGTAAATGATCAATGTATTTATTTAAAGTACATAATTGATGAATTGATAACTATTATTGGATGTTAATCTTTAATTGTCAATGGGAGGGGAAATGATTCTAAGGATCAATAGTTATGGTAAAAATCTTCGTAATGCTATAAAATTGGATTTATAAAAGAATACAAATAAAATATTTCAAATGATAGAAACTATATTAAATTAACATTATACCAAAATTATATAAATTCATTTAATTTTATTAAATTTGTTATTAATTTATAATGATACATTTATTATTCATGTAAATATTGACCACATTAAACAATTTCATCTCATTATGATAATTAGAACCTTTTTATATTTTTAATGAATAATATATTTAATTATTTTGTATATATTTAAAAATGGTGGGATATATATAGTATTAAAACCGTTGTTTTTATTGGAACCCAAGGGATATACTAATAAGAAAAATTCATACAGTCTTGTTATGTTTATAATAACCCATTGAACCATTTAATATATAACATAAAATATATTAATTTGTTAGTTTCTTGTGTTTTAATTATATTTTCGATATATAATTTTCTTTATCATGAAATGCATATTATTATTATTAATATAAATAAATTTTTAGTTTTTTTCTGAAAACAATTAGTGGAAAATAGTACCCAATAATGGAGAATCATAATTTAATATTGGAGAAAGAAATTATATTATTTAGATATATTTTATGATAAAATTTTTAATGATCTAATTGAGAATACTATTAAATTAATACATTCAAATTTTCAATATTTTTGTATGTAAAATTTTTAAATAAAATTGAATCATAAATTTATATCTGAATTATTATTAAACAAGAAAATAAATTTTTTTAATTGTAGTGCATGATATTTTCTTTGAAATCATATATATGGAAATGCGGTATATGAAAAATGTATAAAAATATATCTAATGAAATTTTTACTCAATGAGAATAAAAAAGCATTGTGAATATAATTTTATATAATGAGAAACTATAATGATGAAAAATTTTCGTAGGATAAAAATATTTTAGGATCATTATTGTGAAAATTAAAAAAATTGTGAAACATAAAATTTTTTATTATTAAATTTTTTATAACTACTATTTGTAATCAAACTAGAAACAACTGACTTTGGAAAACAACATGACATACAAATTTCAATGATTCCTATCAATGTGGTGAGAAATATATAGTAACTAAGTATAGAAATGGTAATTCATTAATTGAGTGTGATAAATGAAAATGTTTTATGTTTAGAGTAATTATGAAATGACTATTTATGAAAAAAAAAATTATTTGATATGAAAATGATTTGTAGTATACATATATATATTCTTATATATTTTTAAAACATAAAAAACTAAGGTATTATATAATGATATAACATATTTAAAATGTATGTTGTATTTCATGATTATTCTAATAAATAGTACATGGAAATTGGTGGTTTATCAGCCTAATGAAATGGATGTTTATAAAGAAGTTTGTACCACCAATAAAAAGTCAACATCAATTAGTAATATTCACACTTTATGGGGTGTTTCAAAATTATTTAATAGTGGTGTATGATCACTATGATATGAATCTGATTAAAAAATATCAAATATATATTTTTATTTTCATTTTCTATAAGATTAATAACTGCCAAATAATGACCCCCTTTTGGTATTTTATGGATTTTAACGCAGGATACTATTTTAGTAGGGAGTAAATATTATTTACTAATATCATTGTTATGGGTTGTGAGATATCAAAGAAAAATGGTTTTATTGAATCAATTAATAAATAAGGGATATAGACCAAAATTTTCATTATACAGAAATTATTATTAAAATATATAATATGAATTTTTATGGTGTATTTAAATAAGAGAATATATAATCAATCATTTCTAGGGAAATAATTTAAGAATCATGATGAAAATTAAAAAACTAATAGTTTTAATGATTAATTGTTTTATGTATTTAATTATGACATTAAATATGGATTTTAATTCTTACTACAAACAAATATATTGATTTTTCATAATGAATCATATCCAATAAAAATATAATAATACTACATGTATAAAATCTAATAGAAAATATTTTATGAAGAATATTAGGATAATGGAATTACAGAGCATGTAAATGAGATTCATTATCAGAGTTTCATTAGGTCCGTATGACATGTTATGGAATTCTTGTTCATAGAGTAACAATGAAAATATCATTATTATTGGAATTTATCTTGGGAGATATTCCTATGAAATTTCATATATTGAAATTATACATTGATTCACTGAATAATATTAGAAAATAACAACTAGAATATACATTTATTTACCTTCTGTAAAAATATATTCAATTTGATTACGATGTAATATATATTAATTAATTTAAACCTAAATATTTTTAATGTTATAAAATATTTTAATTAATATTGGTGATGTGTGGATATATAGTTTATAATAACACTAAATTGTAAAATGAAATATTATCCATTCCATATATTTAAATTATTATTTAGACATTTATAAGGAATGTTTATTATAGTTATGATTGGGGGAAACATTGAAATTGTATCACATCATGATTTTATTTCAATTCATCTTATGTGACTTAAAATGAACTAATATTAAAAGGTCACATTAAGTCATAATATCTAAAGATGAAAAATAAGATCAAATTTTTTAACATAACCTGAATGGATGATATTTTAATGATGAATTCATATGGTTAAAATAAATATAAAAAACATATTTAAGAACATATAAAATAATTATAATTAAAGGGAATTTTTTCAATGATAAATTGGAGAACATATGTATTTATGAAAGAAATATTAAATAAGAGACATTATTTTTTACATGGATTCATATTTTCGGTGACAACAATTATAAAAATATATTAGTAAATGTATTTTGTAATTAATTAATGGAAATCAATATTGATTTCAAAATCGAAAATTACGGTTTGACATAATATTTAGAATATTGTGGGAATGATCCTTTCAAATTGAAATATTCAACTGAAATAATGTGTATAATCATAAAGGACAGATGTTTACATTATTTGAAATATTTTTTGTTATAAAATACGTTATTGAATGTATTTATAATATAACGATTTTTTTTATTTTATACCAAAAATATGAATATAATTTAATAATATAGATAATGAAGAATTATTTATAAAAAGTATCACTTAAAAATGATCAATAGAATTATTTATGATGTATATATTTCTAACATTTCCGCACTCTGAGTGTTTCTTAGTCAGTAATGTAATTCTTAATGGTAGGTGGTCAATGTGAAATGAATTCGAAATATTGGATTAAAAATTAGATGGGAGGATGAAAGGTCAGTTCAACCATTGATGAATTATTATACAATTCATAGGGCTATATTATTGATTTTTGACATTATTTTGGAATTATAAAATTATAAAAATATTTAATAATTTTTTTGATTAAAATAATTAATATAAAATCAATATATTTATTATTTTTAAACCGATGTTGTTCTCCATAATTATTTCCCATGATGGTTATAACATGTTTTGAAGTCCAATAATATGGATTTCATGATTTTATAGACATCCACGGAGGTTCTAAATATTGTGTAAATAAGGTTTGGGCTCATTAGAGGTTATTCTAATATATTATTATGACAATAATCGATGCCTCAATAGTATTTTTCTACATAATGGACATATCATATCCCATATGATCTTATAAGATACAATATTTTTGTCATTTTAATGTTAATAATTCATAAAAAATTGATGTATCATTGATGGTTCAGATTAATTGATTTTTTAAAGAAGTTTAATATTTTGAAGATTAGAATAATTATTTTATTACATTTTGAAATCTATATATGACTATAATGTATGTGGGACGTATAAATTGTTGTGGTAGAGTTTAGTTATTTCCATTTTTTTTGATATATCATATCTATTTTAATCTCATGGAGGGACATGTTTTAAACAAAATTATGTACCCAAAATATATATGAAATAATTTGTAATAGTGTTTGACTAGAAATTGATGGATGAAAAGACTCTTATATAATATTTCCTTATGAGTAATGGTAGAGTCCCATAGATTTTTTTGTCTCACTAAGTGGATCAATAATGATTGTTTATAGGGTATGTATGAATAAATGCATAGTATAGGACAACCATACCGAGAATGATGATCCAAGAGAGGAAAAAGTGGTATCATAGTGATGGGTATCATTAATATAAATGTAATAAATAATTTTAAATACCATGGGTGCATTTTTAGTTAATGAGGAATGCATATAATAATTATATTATCAATTAATTAAATGATTTTAATGGAGAAATTCACTATACATAACATAACGATATATCATAGGAAACTATGGAAGTGGTCTTCTTGAAATGGTATTTTTATGGAATCTACTATTGTTTAAGGAAGATAATATAGACATTAGAATGTAAAGATCCCATATTGATAACCAGGGTGTGAAAATAATAGTATGTGTATCTTGTAATCTATAATTTGGATTCATCATTAGTTTACCCAAAAATGGTAAAAATATTTACATTTTGTGGCTATTGGGAATAAATATTATAAAAATAAATAATTAAAATTTTCATAAAATTTCAATTTAATGTCAATAATTTAGTTCAGTGGTATATGTTTTTTATTGATTTAATTTACCAAAGAGATAACTAGTAAAAACCCACATGAAGGACTACATAAAAAATCATTATTATGGTAATTTTTTAAAGAATGATTTGAAAGGAAAAGTTTTTAGGATATATATATAATGATTTTATTTAATGGAATCCATCCAATTTTTATATTATTTAATCCAAAATGATCAATATAGATACCACCAATTTCTGGTGAAATTTTTTGACTCGTCAATAATTGTGATTTCCCTCTTATAGTGTTTTATTGAAGAAGAGTAACTCCATAATGATTGTTTCCTTGGTTCCATCATTATGTGAATTTGTGGAATATTTTTTAAGCATCATGTAACAACCTACCAAATATATGTTGTCTTATAGGGTTCCTATAAACATATAATGATTCATCTGTCATGAAATATACTACATGAACAAATGGTCCTTATTATTGTTCAATAAAAATATATTTGACTATGATGTTGTAATAAACAATGAAGGATCCATGTCATCTATGAAATAGTATACATATTACCAAGAAAATAACATATAAAATGGAGTATAACTATTAATAATTAATAAATAATCATTGAAAATTTAACGTTTTAATAGGATGAAAAATATATCAACCATAATGTAAGATATGGTTTCCAAGAAACAACCAGTTTTTCTTTGATTACATGATTATTTAACGTATTTTAATATTAAACATCTTATTACATATTATTCATTATTCTGCATGACTATGATGTAATAATATCCTAGAGTATTTTTTGCACTGATAATGTCATGATTGTTCCCCAATATGATGAGAACCATGAAATTCCATAACAATATTATTAAACATAGTTCTATTATTGGATGAAATACGATGAAGGGATACAAATCATGAAAACTGTCAGGTGAGAGTACTTGTAAGTAGATGAATCATCATCTCTTGATGTTCACACTTGTTAATCTCAATGACAGGAGATTATGAAAAGCGACCCACAGTACGAATTCCTCATGCTTTTGTGTCATCTAATATTCCAATATGAGAGTGTGTAATGATCCTTAGACATTAGGATTATCATTAATTCTTTTCATGAATCACCCACTTTTATTTACAGAAAAAAAATCGTCATGAAAATAGTTCACTGGAAGTAGGGTACAATGGGTGGATCATAAGTGGCATGTTATTAATGGATAGGTTGTGGAAAGATTTTTCCGTTCCATTTATGGAAGTCGATATCTCAGCCCTTCGATTGATGTAGAACTATCGAATGGAATTCCATGTCCATGGTGTAACGATGATTTTACATAACGTAGTCAAAAAATGATGTATCAAGCATAATGGTTGATGACACTATCATGAAACCTACTTGATGAGATATTGAGATGAATGGATTATATTACACAATGAGCATTCGTATGTGGATGTCGTTGATGAGACATCACATTCTTTCTCTTCGGTTCCTTGACCCATTACTACATAGTACTCTTGGACTTTAGGCAAGCCCACCTAATTCCAATGAGAAATAATCAAGACGGTCACACAATAATTGTCTTTTGTGGTCTTGGTTAAATAAAATTTGAATTTAATTAATAAAAATATTATTCTAAATACCGTGAAATAATTTTATTCAAATTATGATGACTTAATAAATTAAAATTATTTATTTAACATTTAATAAATATTATTTACTAGTTTTTAAATAAAATATTTATCAAAAATAAAAATTAATTTATTTATTTATTTGGTTGTTTGATAATATGAATTAGTGTTCGAATGGACCAAGGCCATTCCAGACGTAAAATAATTATTTTCAAAATGGTAAAAAATTATTTAACTAGTTTGGACAAGATAACAATAATAATAACAATGTTATTATTTTGTGACACACAATTTTATTCATAAATCCATTTTTCTCAAGTTGGTGCACCATAAATATTGAAGCAATATTATTATTATGAGTGTCAGTTTTCTCAAAGTTCATGAATGTATTTAATTTATGTTATGCATTAAATATTATAACTAATGATTTTTGCATATAAATAGACAACTACATCTATTGTACCATATATAAAACAATGCACACATGGTGAATTGAGAATTTTTGAGCTAAATTTTTTTTCTCTCAATCACCCTTACCACCCCTCTTAAGAATGAGATATGTTCATCAAGGCCTAAGAACAAGAGATCAAGAAAAACCGGCACAAGACACTCGCTTTGCGTCACTAGCATCTAGAGAATGAGTGCTGTCAACTGGAGGCCTTTGGATCATGTGTGGATAAATGCTATGGGGATTCTAGTATGGATTCATTCCACCACAATGAGATAATCTGGAAAGGTCAATACGAATGATCAACATCATCAATGGAGAAAATTCCAAAGATCTAATAATTTTTTCTTTAGGAAATTAATTATGTTAATTATAAACCCGATGTTTAAGATCATGTATAACGGTTTCAGTCATCATACATGTTTATCTAAATCATTGATCCTATAACATAGATACTAGTTTTCATTAACATATTGATACTGAAATAATCATTGATGGTAAAAAAATTAACATTGTTGTCTGCTCAACCACGCTTCCACTGCTCCTAGAACCTTCAAGTGGTATCAAAAGGGTTACATCATAGTTTATAATTATTTAAATATTTCTTTCATGATTTACACATTTAATAAATTAGATGTTTCAATTTATATAAATTGTTCTCCACATTCAATTCTCAAGATCTATTCCTCCTCATTTATTATCATTCTCCTTATAAAAATGATATTTTATATTAATTTTTATTAAAATAAAAAATAATATCTCATCCTTAGGTGCCAAATCTTCCTGGATGTGCAACACACGAACATAAGGAATGTATTCCATAGTAGACGCTATGTATTCATTATTAAATGCATCAGAATAGTCCATCAAACCAAGAAATGTGATGGAGACTTTATAAGTCTTAAATGACTCCAAGTGTAGACATGGAATATGTGGCATGTGTTTTCTGGATTACACGCTGTGTAGTACACTAGACATGATGTGTAGTTCCTTCAGGATAGGTGTAGACTATGTACCACATACATGGCTTTCCCGAATAGAAACCATGCAACGCAGATATTACACAACGTATGGCCCCTGAACATGCTATGTACTCCAAATATTTATGAAGTACATCTACATGCGATGTCCCCAGGCATGTACTTCAGATGTATGGTGAATGATAATATAAGTCGTGTAGTCATACCTACACACCATGTACTCATCTAAATTACACAGATTTATTAAAATTAATTATTATATTATATGAACCCTTGGGATTTGTACCATAATGAGCGCATAAAAGTGTGGCGCATCACATGATATTTATTTTTTATATGTTTGTTTTATTTAACATCTCTGTAATGTTCATTTCTGCTCATTGAGTAGTTATGAATGGGAATTTACTTGGTTGCCTCTAAGTTACATGTGATGTTCAAAGATAATTTTAAATGAATATATTTGTTTAATGGTATGATGGATGATAATCTCAAGGAAATTCAATGAAGGGTTTAATATGAAATTATTTATTAATTAAAGAAAATAATTTATTTGAGTGGGATTTATCATAAAAAATAATGACTAAAGAATATAATTCCAGTTCTATTTGTTCATAAATATCATTGTATGTATGTATGGTCATGAGATAGACCAAGACCGTCGTATGTGGACGGTTTATTTTAATATTTTTATTTAATTTCAATTTGTTGTCATGAGAGCCTTCTCCTCATTAATATATATGTCTTTTGTGCCCAAGGATTCTTTTATCTAAATATTATTTACTCCTCAACTACGTGTGAGTTAAAAAGGCATATGTTATAGTGGATATGGTTCATGTTGGAGGAGAGACGAATTAAATCTTAGGAGATACAAAGGTGGACAGGTGGAAAGCTGTTAACACAAACCCAAAAGGATCATGGTGTTTCTCCCCTAAGTCAGAGTTATTCTATCGACCGCTAGATAAACTAAACATTATGAAACATCATGATCATGCCCTTTTACTTATTTTATTTCTATAAGATCTATGTTTTATCATTATGGATGTGTTGTCACGATCTCATAATTAATGAATTAAACTATCATTCAAGATAGAACTAAAATAAGCCAACCATATGTGTGTATATTATCAATATATCTTTAATAACATTAGTAATATCCACTTAATATTATCAAACTTGTTGAAGTTTTAAGTAGTAATTCATGCAAAAAAATATAAAAACCCATCACATAAAATATTATGTCAGACCAAGCCTTCTTCTACTTGATTAAGGGAGAAAATAAATAAAACAATGTGTTTGACCAACCCTTGTTGGGAAATTTAATTTTATATAGTAAGCCATTATGAAAGGTTTCGGGTTGAATTAACCATATTACATCAAGAGAAGTAGCCTTTTCTAGACATGATGTACTATTGGAGGCAAGATTTGATTAATTAGAATGTCCGGAGTTAAGGATTGGGCTGTCCAATCAATAGATCACAGAGCTACAATCATGTAGTTGGGAAAGACATTTATACCAAAATACCATCAAATAGCTTGACCGACCCTTTTTTGGGTTCTGAGAAGGGTAATATGGATCCTTGACACTAGAATGTCATGGAAATTGGACATTCCGAGTTCAATGTTGAGGGTCATTGGGATTTGAAAAAATAGATGGAGAAGTAATTTATTAATTCTCTTAAAAATGTTATCATAAAAGTAATATTTATATGCTATTTTTGGTGTAGAATAAATAATGAAATGATAATCAGCCACACTATCCATGTGATCAATTATGGATAAAGACAACATCCTCACCAATATTAACATCCATGAATGGTTTAGACACCTTCGGGTTATCTTACGCCATGAATAGATATCTTACGTGCTGGAGTCACCCAGACCAGATCCACCTTCTAAAGGTCGATTGATGAGTATTTCCTAGTATATGAGAAACATATGAATGAAACAGTCAACGTTCAATGCTTGATTCTATCATCAATGTATATTAAGTTTAGGAAGTACAACAAAAATATGGATTTTTATAGCATGATCGATCACCCATATGGACATTACTAGGAGATAGAAACACATGAAAGGGTTGAGATCTCTAAATCACTCTTCCAGAGTAAACATTGAGAGGGTTCCTCAGCTAGGCCTCATGTAGTCAAGATCATTGGATACATTGAGTGCCTATAGGTTCTAGGGTTTAAACACCATTATGAGCAGGTCACCGATCTCATTCTTGGATCACTTCCTCAGAGAATCTCCAATATTGTAGATGATTTTATCATGAACAACATTGATAGGTCTCTATCTGATATTCATATCATCATTCACCATGTGGAAATAGATATGAAGATGAAAAAAAATTATGTCCATAGGTTTTCTATGAGGAAAGGGAAGGGGAAGCGATTTAATGCCAAAGCTTCTTCAAGACCATACAATAAAATTAAGATCAATCGTGAGTCAAGGGAACAACAGGTTGTTAGTTTCACATGCGGTAAGAAATTCCACTGGGAAAAGATCTACACCCAGACTATGAAGAAAGGAGAAGCATTAGGTGTGTTTGTTATCAAATTCAATATAACTATTTCTACAAATAGTGTTTTGGATAAAGATTTTTGTGCTAACATATGTATCCAAATGCATGAATCGAGTATATTCATGATGATTTACCATGTTGAGGTAGATCTTCAAGAATCCAGTTGAGCTAGGCTTTCTGTTTTAGTTGTTGGAGACTACCACCTCACATTTCCATCTAGGATGATCATGTTGTTAAAAGGGTTTTATTATGTAACTTATGTTATTAAAATCATTATTTCGGTATCCATATTAAATACAAATGGTTTTTTAATGTTTTAGATAAATGTTTCTTCTTTTACAAAAATATCATTTGTTTTGGTAGGGCACAATTATACAATAGTAATTACATGTTTTATTACACAATTCATGAAATGGGAATCGATAAAAAAGATACCTCACATAACTCATACCACACCAAAATTTTTCATCATTGACTAGGTCATGTCAATGAGAAATGCATTACATTGTTACATCAAGATGGATATTTAGATTCTTAAGAACTGAATCTACTAGGTGTATGTCATGCATGTTTATATGGAAAAAAACAAAATCCCCATTTAATTGGAAAGGTGAAAGGGCTATAGAACATGATGAATTGGTTCATACAAAATTGTGTGGACCATTTCTAGTTGATGCATGGAGAGGGTACTCATACATCATAAATTTTTATGATTAATTTAGTAAATATAGATATAACTACTTAATGAGGTATAAGTCGGATTATTTTAAGATGTTCAAAGGATACATGAATGATGTTGAGAAACATCTTGGTAATAATATTAAGATACTCTTCATAGAATGAAGTGAAGAATATCTTAATCTAGAATTCATTGATTACAAACGGTTTTTTGGGATCTTATCCCATATAAGTCCTCTTTACACACCATAGTGGAATTGTTTGAGAAAAAGGAGGACCACATCCTGTAGGACATGGTGAGATCAATGATGAGACATGCTAGTCTCCCATTATCCTTTTGGGGATATGCATTACAATTATTGGCGCAGATACTAAAACAAGAACCAATTAAATTGATAATTATATTCCATATGAGTTCTAGAGTGGAAAATTGCCATGATATCAAATTGACATTTGTGGGGAAGCAATATATTTTTTAAGGAATATTCTGGAATAAGACATTCACCTCGAGGCACAATGTGGACCTCTATAGGATACCCCAAGGAAACAAGGGGATATTTCCTATAAATCCACTCAGATAAATGGTTATAGTGCTAAGACATGACATATTCATTGAGAGGGAGCGCATCTCTAAAAGAGATAGTAGGTGAGAGATAGACTTTAATGATGTTGAGTATCATAGTACACAAGAGTTGGTACATGAGAAGATTCCCCAAAGCCACATTGAAGGATGAACTCTTCCAGAGAAAAAAGAACTGCCTAGGATTACAATATAGGTTAGATAACAAGAATGGTACAATTTTCTTATTACTAAGGATGGTTACTAATTATTAATTGGTAATGATGATCCTCTAACCTTCAAGGAAGAAGTATGTGGAACATATGTTTCCATGTAGAAAGAATCCATTAAATCTAAAAAGGATTCCATGTAGAAAAACCATGTAAGGATTCTAATAGATCCTCGAGTTGAAGTAATGAATTTTGGATGCAAATGGGTATTCATGTAAATACCTATAACGAATGACTGGATGAAAAAGGGTTTAAACAACGTCAAGGCATTTACTAGGACGAGACCATTTCACCAATTTCAATGATGAAATCCAATCATAATTATGTTTTCTATTACCGCTTACCATGACTATGATATTTGGAAAATTGACGCCAAAACAGCCTTCCTTAACGAGAACCTTTTAGAAGATTTCTACATGAGAGAAACTAAAGGATTTGTTACTCAAATTATGCAAATAAGGTATGAAATTTTCATAAATCCATTTATGGATTAAAAAAAGCGTCCATGTCCTATAAAAATCAATTTGATGAATCCATAAGGAAATTTGGGTTTTTCTAGAACAAATGTGAGCCTTTTGTCTAAAATGGTTTAGTGAGAGTATAGTCAATTTCCTAATATTATATGTTGGTGACATATTATTTATTGGAAACAAGATACTAGTCTTACAATCAGTTGTGGCATGGTTGAATCAATGCTTCTCTATGATGTACTTGGGTGAGGCAGCATATATTCATGTGAGAAATATCTATCATGATATATCCAAGAGATTGTTGGGCCTAAGTCATTATGCATACATTGATAAGATACTGAAGTGATTCAGTATAGAACAATCAAAGAATGGATTGTTTCTAGGGTCACATTATAAGGCTCCGACCTTATAACATTACATAATATTGAATTACATTGAATAATTCACATTGAGGATCTTTTCAGGTTTAGAGTTTTAGAGAATTAGGTCATAACTATTACATCTCAAAGATTACAAAGTATAAACATCTACACAGCTTCCATCTTTTCCACAAAATAAAAACTCTTGAACAAAAGTGTCATGTCTAGTTCCTTGATTTAGACAGCCTGACATTTCATTGATCCCATCCTTGACCCTATTCAATTTTATGTCCTGTGAAAATGTTTCAAAAACATGGGATGAGAATAAAAAGCTATTTAAGGGTTATAATAGTATGGATAGAAAACATCAGTCCAGGTATACATAAGAATCAATGAAATCATACTTTAATGATAAAACATAAGCAATTTAATATACCTCCTGAAATCATAATATTTATGCATAACTCAATAGAAATCATAAGGCATAAATGTAACTAGAGGAATTCATAACATTCCTACGTAGGGAGTAACCCTCATGGTTACGTTTGGAATACCTATCACAGTATATTCCCTAAATCTCTTCGGAGAAACCTTAACGTTTAACTCCTTCGCGTTACCCAATGCATTAGAGAGCTATATCGGGCTCACCCGCCGTTAGTTTATCACGGAACCACACATCTTCATAAACAATGCCCAAACACCATAACATAATCATAGCACATAACTTAAGCATAAAGGAAATATAACATTCCCACATCAGAATAAAAATATATCATTTTAAGATATTGAAATAATGAATCCATTCTAAAAACCATTTTCAAAACCATTTAAAATATTTAATAAAGAGATATTTGAATTAAAGTGTCCCATACCACTTTGAAGATTTTAACATTTTAAACCATTAATATCCATAAAAATAAATCCTTAAAACCATTTTGAAAACATGGATATTAACGAGAAATATTTATAAGAATAAGTCATTAAAACATTTAAAACAATATTTTAGGTTAAGGGTTTTTAACAAAATGAAAGACACTTGAATACAATAATTGATGAATAACATTTAATCAGAACATTAGAATATCATGAGAATAAAGGCATTAATGATATAATATTCCAAAAGA
This sequence comes from Viscum album, assembly GCA_963277665.1. Lineage (NCBI taxonomy): Eukaryota > Viridiplantae > Streptophyta > Magnoliopsida > Santalales > Viscaceae > Viscum > Viscum album. The sequence continues at coordinate 439,711,643 of OY728161.1, forward strand.
TAGTATATACACCATATAAAAGTTAATTGGTGCATAACAACAATTATGTCTGAATAGAAATGTAAAATGAGATGAAATCCCCTGTAAAGAATGTATCCTTAAATTAAGGATAAATTAATCTCATAATTATGTGTGAAAAATATAAATACACCCAATATAAGTGGATATTAAGTGTAACTAAATCAAATGTCATTAGCACATATTCAAAGGATGAAATATTCAGAAACTACATGTTGAACTGAAAGAAATCGAACTTGGGTTAAGAAGTTACCTTGGTAAAATTCGACAGCCTAACGGCGTCACATTAAAATTCAGAAAATGAGTTGATGAGAGATAAAAAGGGTATCTCATCACTTGCACATAAAATATAGATCATTAAGGATATAGAAGAAAATATCCCAACATTATAATATGTAAATTAAAATACCCAACAAAATAAGTCTTTTAAAAAGAGGAGGGTGAAAAGTTCCCTTACAGACTTAGTATTCTTTCGAAACATACACCCCATGAAAGAAGGACAATAAAAAATTGATGTAAATACTCATAAAAAAGTATATTACACAAAAAGTAGAATAATGGTAAGTACATATTCCACTCATTGGAAATGGTGGCAAATGTAGCATAAATCTCATGGGAATAAATGTGAGATACAAAAATTCCCTTACGAAAACTCGGCAGCCTAACGGCGCCACAAAAAACTTCCAAAAATGTATTGATGAGATCAAATAGGGTATATCATCATATTAACATAAAATTAAAATCAATATCAATATAAGACAACATCCCCAAAAATCAAAAAGAGGAGCTTAAAAGAAGTGACATAAAGGAGAGTACATAAAAAGAAAGAGAGAGGTTGGATCTCTTACGAAAAATCGGCAGCCTAACGACGCCACTTAAAAATTCTAAAGAAATAATTGATTAGAGTAAGAGGGGGTATCTCATCATATCGAAATAAAAATTTTAGTATGGTTAATATAAAAGAACATTCTCCAACATAATAACATTGAGCATAAATGAAATGACATAAAAGAGGGTACTTGAAAAGAAAGCGAGAGGTCAGATCCCTTACCTCAAGTCCGACTTGTCTTGTTTATTTATTTATATTACTGAATAATAAACTTTGGTCAATTTATAATTGATTAATGTCATCCATTAAATATTACTATTCATTTAATATCACATATTATAATATTATAATAATTTTTTAATAATGTGATTTCATATCAGACGTTTTTGTCGATGATTGGTACATGAGTAAAAAATGGCCTTGTTTGAAAATGATTGTCCATGTAGTTATAAGTAAATAATCCCCAGAATAGTATTAATGATTTAAATATCTTATATATCTAGTACATATTCATTTTATACTATTCCATAAAATTTGGGGATATAAGGAAATGAAATGCACCATTCATGGAGACGGTAGGTCGTACGTACCCATGAACACTACTTTAATTTCATTGACATATTAATAGAATTTAAAAAAATTGAGAGAGATATATATATATATATATTAATTGAATTACAATATATATTTTATATAGGTAAAATAATATCATTAATTTCATTATTTATACATTCCGTATATTTCATGAACGAGTCGCATCACTTGAGGGGGCGGTAGTCCACACTTCCTCGTATGAAATTATCGCATTTTCACAACATGAAAAGAATAAAGGAATGTTTTAAATATAAAATTAATAAGAATATAGATAACATAAATAGCATATATATAATATATAAAATATAGTGACATCATAAAGGCCACCATGATTGGTGTTATGAGAAGATTGAATAATCATCGATTCGTGAGGTAGTAATTCGCCATCCATAGAAACAGTATGTTTTTTAACCATTAGACAAAGGTGTGTTCAAGTGTATCTCGAATAATTCACATAAAAACATCCTAGTATATTTATGAAAGTGTTTTTGTTACAAAATAAAGGAATACTAAGAGTTTAGAGGGCTGGAGAAGCAAAATAATACAAAAGAACACAAGGAAAGACATTACCTTTAAATTGGGTAACTATTTTTGATTTGAGCTCAAAGGCTTCCTTGGAAAGGATTCTGCCCAAAGGTGAGGCTTCAATGATTAAGAGAGGGATGTTGAGAGATGAAATGGTCAGGGGTTGGCCGAGCCAATGGCTTGAGAGGTGTGGGTAAGGATGTAGAGTTGGGGGCCTTTTATAAGGGAAGAGCAGGGGTACTGTTGGAAAGTCAGAAAAAGTTACATTATTTTCAAATGAGTTTCAGATTTTAAAGGTCCCACATTGATAAATTTCGAGTATAAGGTTATAAGGGTTCTAAATAAACACATCCAATAGGTTTTTGACATGTGTAGGTCTTAGATTTTACAATATCGTTTCATTTTATTTAAATCGTTAAATAATGAGGTAATCATTGCATCATCATTATGTAATTTATAATTTAATTTATTTAATGACTAAAATTTAAAAAAAAAACTATGATGTAGTAAAACATTTTAACTTTCCAATTACTATTTATAGTCTAAAATATTACTTGTATAACCCCATGTAAAAATTGTTTATGTAAAATAATACATGTTTGTGTCATTTTTACTTTTACATTAAATAAAAGGCACTAATGTCCTTATCTTACCCAAGTGGTTCCATGGGGCCCCAAAAATGGACCCATAGGTTTTCTTTGTCAGCCACGACTCATAAAATAGGTTTAGGACCAGTGTCAACATATTTTCATTTTATTATAATATCATTTTTACCATCAATCACAATAATTACCTTTAATCGCGATTAATAAAACTTAAAAGCTACTATTCACCAAAAATTATTTTAATCTCATTGAAACAAATTTTACAACCTAATTACAACCATATATGTTGTATTTTTTGAAAATCAAATCACAGAAGTGGTAAAGTATCCTTTAAACGAAAAATCGGTTTCTTTAACTACCTCTTATTAGTTTAACTATTCATCAATAATTGATGTTTTTCAGAAAAATACCATAAATTCACCCTAAGCTATATTTGATACTCCGAATTGAAAAATGATGTCTATTTTATAAAATTCAAAACATATAAGTTGCGTTAATTAATTTAATAATTAATTCTCGTTGTCAAAACAAATAGCGTGTTTTTAAGAAACAATATCTATTAAAAGGATAACACTAGTTTGAGTCCAATTTCAAAGTGAAATTAATTCAAATTAGCACTATTGGATTAAATGGTAAAAATATATTCTAAATACAATTTAATCTCAATTAAAAATATAATCTATCCATATAAATAAATCAGATTAAAAGGAGTTTTTGAATTAAAATTCAACATTTTCACATAAAAATGATCTTTATCGAAAAAATAACAAATATTTACACAAAGTAAATTTTGTTCTATAGATTCTAAAGAAGGATTTTATTTTGTAAAATACAACATATAAAATTGTCAAAAGTGTATTTCAAAAGGTATATCCATCAAAAGGTAGTTAATCGACCTTTTAAAGAATATTAGAAGATTTATGCTTAAAATTGGATTCATTTGCATTTTATGCATCTAACATTTATTGGGTAAAAGTAAAAATATTTGATAAACATATATAATAATTTTTTAGTTAGATCCGTTCTTTCCTTCCATTATAATGGCTAGGAATTAACTACCATTTAAAGTAATATTATTTTATTATTAGAGTGTAATGTAAGATTTCAAAGGAACTCGTTGTCGCGTATTGTGTACGCCATCGAGAATAGAGTTCCCTTTAAAGTAATGTTATCATTTTATTCACAAATATTGATAAACATTAGAATGTAATATTATTTATTTACCTCGGATGTTACACACATGTCATTCATCATTCCAAGAAAATGTCCCCTTTGACACATGAGGAATGAATGATAATGGCATGGAATCCATACACATCAGTGACTGGGTCAGTCATGTAGGGAATTGTACTTACCAGGCTAGATGCTGCCTATGCATTGAGTATGGTAGGAAGATATCAAGCTGACCTAGGTGATCACCATTGGATGACAGTCAACACTATCCTAAAGTATATGAGGCGTACTAAGTATATGGTCTTAGTTTATGTAAGAGATGAGTAACAAGTCATTAGAGGATATATATAAATGCTTGTTTCCATACTGTACTTGATGAATTGATGTCGTAAACGGGAAACATAATCACTTTGAATAGATGTAAAATGAGATGGAAGAGCTCAACGAAGTTTATGGTCATAGATTCTACAGCAGAGTCTGAGTATATCACAACTTCTAAGGCATCTAAAGAAGAAATTTGGATGCAAAGCATCTTCCAGGGGTTGGATGTGATACCTAGAAGTAAAGATAACAACAAACTGTATTTTTTTAATACTCTAGTGGTGGATCTCGCAATAGATCTAAGGTCACATTAGATGAAAAATAACATACATCAAAAGTATCATCTCATGACATATATTTCTAAGAGAGGAGAAGTTTCTTTGATAGGTATTCCCACAGAAGGAAACAAGGCTACCCCTGGACTAAAGCCTTGACTCTGTAGAAACATTATCACTATGTGAGTTCTAGCAGACTGAAAGTCGTAGGCGGTTTTCCATAGTCCAAGAGGGAGTTTGTAAGATTTAGTGTCCTAGAAAAAAATTGGTGTACTTTGATTACATGGATATTTAATTTATTTAAATATTAAACATATTATTACATATTTTTCATTGTTCTTCATTAATGTGATGTAATATTGACCTATAGTATTTGTTATATTCATAAGGTCATGGATGTTCCCCTCTATGATGACAACCTTGAAATTATATAAATATATTATTAATTATTATTCTACGGTTGGATGAAATACTATGAAAGAACACATAGCATGCATACCATAAGGTGGGAGTACTCATAAGAATTTGAGACTTCCTCTTATGACATTCACACTTAGTAATCTCCAAGATAAGAATTTATGAAAATAAACCTGCCAGTAGGAATTCCACATGTTTTTGAGTCAAAATATATTTATATCTACGAGCATTTTAAATGATACATAGACATTAATATTTTCGTTACTATTTTTCACGATTCACAAACATTGATTTACTCACAAACCCTATCATCCATACAATTAGCAAGAAGTAGTGTATGTTGGCTATGTCACAAGTGGCACATACTTATTGAATAAGTCGAGGAAGGATTTTTCCATTCCATTTATAGAAGTTGATTTCATGGCCCTTTGATTGTAATATAACTGTCGCATGAAATTCCATTGTCATGGTGTAACGATGGGTTTATTTCAGGTAGTCAAAGAACAACGTATCAGGTAGAAAGGATAGAAACACTATTAGGAAACCTACTTGAATAGATACTAAGACGAATGGATTATACGAAATAGTGAGATTTTTTATGTGAATTTCATTGTTAAGACATTCTATTCTTTCACATGGGTGCCTTGACTCGTTTCAAGATAGTAGTCTTGTATTTTAGGCAATCATTACTAATTTCAATAATAATGAATCCTAGAGGGTCACACAGTAGGTGTTTTTAGTGGTATCATTTAAATTCTATTTAAATTTAATTAATAAAATATATATTATTCACAAGTTCATGGAATAATTTAATACATGTTAATATGATCACATTAATTACGTAAATTATATTTATTTATTTACATGTTAGAAAATAAAATACTGATTTAAGATAAAAAATAAATAATTTCTTTATTTGGATGTTCAGTAAATGTATGTGAATATCGAGCGTATCATCATTAGTCCAGTAGTGAAATTAATATTTCCAAGAAATAAAAATAATTACCTAACTAGTTGGCACAAGTTAAACTAATAATGATGCTACTATTATTTTTTGAAGAAGAATTTTATTCATAATTACATTTTTCACAAGTTGGTGCACCATAAATAATGATGTGGTATTATTATTATGATCGGGGATTTTTTATATAGTCATGAATGTATTTAATTTATATTATGATATTATATATTGTAACTGATGTTCCATGCATATATATAGAAAATATCATCTATTGGGATATAGAGAACACACTGTATGCTTGGTGAATTTTTAATTATTGATGTAAACAATTTCTCTCTAAAATCCTCTTCCCACCCCTATCATAAATGAGAGACGTTATTCAAGGATGAAGAACAAATGATCAAAATGATCGACACAAGTCACTCGCTTCCCCTCAATAGTAGCTAGAGAATGAGTGGTGTTAATGAGAGGCCATCATAGCATGGGTGGGTCACCGCTAGAGAAATTATAGTTTGGATCCTCGCGAGTTAAATGAGATAATCCGAAAGGGTCATTCCAAATGATAAACATCATCAACGAAATAAATAATGAAAAACCATGTGTACATTTAATCATGAAATTAATCAAATTAATTTTAATCATGATGTATAATATCACCTGTAAATGTTTCGTGCCTCTTCCTTCTTTATCCAAATCATTGATTATATTCTGTGGAGACTGCAGTTAATTGTCATATTGATCCCAGAATAATCATTGATCATTGTAAAAAATTAACTTATTGTGTCGGATCAACTGTATTTCTGATGCACCCGGAACATTCACATAATTCATCAATAAATATTTTATACATGAACTTTTAACATTCATCAATGATAATATTTTCTTGAAGGATGGGTTTATACATAAATATGTTTATTTAAGAATAAATATCATATTTCTTCATGGAATGTTGCAATTTTTGTTTTTCTTTATTTTATTCTTTTAAGTGATGATCAATTCATTTCAATGTGTCAAAAAAAAACAAGCTACGAAATTTAATATTATTATAATGAAGGGGGCCTTATTCTATTACGGGTGGATGAAATCACAATTAATTATATATTGTGAATTTTAGATCCCAAAATATAAATAATTTTCCATATGTCCCCATGTTTGATACATTTCTGTCCAATCAATTATCCATCTCTTTTTCTAATCTATTAATTTTTATGTAATAGACATGTCTTTAAATGAAGATACCAATAGAGGAGGCGCATCTCTCCATACGAACCACTTTTTGAGGAATTTATTTTAATACTATACACCATTTAATTATTTGAATGTGATATACACCTCCAATATATCCTATATTAAAATTCATGTATTTTTTTTTGATTTTCATCTCACATCCCCTATGTTTTGAATATATTTTCACAATTAGTTATTTCATTGATTGATTATATATTGAATCATTATTTGTGTTAAATGAACACAACTGAGAAGTATGTTTTATTTCAATTAATACATGATTAGGCTAAATATATTGTTTTACATATCAGAAGGAGTCATCAAATAACAGTATCAAACAAAAATTCCAATACAACCCCATATCAGAATTCTGACACATATAACTATTTAGGATTTTAGACCACCTTTTAATTTTTTCCCTTAAAAATAATCAAGAATTACATTTATTTTTAAATCACTATACTATATAAAAATGATTATCATAATTTATGTATGACTTATCCTAAAGAAAAATAATTAATGAACATATATCTTGATTATTTTTATCATTGTCATTATGATTATGATTAGATGAATTTACCTATCACTCTATATTTTACCAATATTATAACTATAAAACCAAATATTTCTTATGAATTCAGAATTTAGATGTGGTAATTTTTTCTATTATTAGATACATTTAAAATATTCCAGTGTATTTAGGGTTCATTAAAGATATTGTGTACCAACTAATTATATATGGATGACTGATCTACACTAGGAAACATATATTTCAAAACTCCATTGTAATTTCCATGAAGAACAAATAATTATAATTGATTTGTGAGTATATTTATTAGTTAAATTTCTTCATACCATAGGGTAATGACGTGCTCAATAATTGTGAGATCCAAAATCAATTTAGAATACATATTCTGGTTGATGATTAATTTCCTTCAAAAACATACATATGGATTGATAAATAGGGGACATTCTCGTATGTGAGGATGTCCAAAACAATTTCGAAAAATTTTATGGTTGAAAGTTCAATCGTTCCAAATTATAAATTCTATAGAAATGTCGGGATTCATCTTGGGAATGAATAATACAATCTAAATATCAAGAAAATAGTGATTTAATTTTATTTAAATGCCTATGATATTTATTGTTTATATTGGGACCCACTAAATAATGTTATTATTCCTTAATTTTTTCTAAATTACTATGTTATGGAATTCATAATGAATAAATTTCTAAGGAAAATTCATTCAATTATCCTACATCGTAAAATATTCACAACCACTGATTTTTTTATAAACTAAGAATAAAAACATCCTCAACCACACTATAAATATTTCACACAAAGAAAAAATATACAAAAAAAATAAATAACACAATAAATATGTGGTGAATACAATTTTCATTCATCCATGTACAACCATAAAATTAAAATTATAAATTAACATAAACATTCATGTTACCCATTACAGAAAACCAGATATTTTTTAATTTCAAAATATTTTCAAAACATATTTCAACATCATGATATCATTTGTAAGTTTTTATGAATATTATTCAATTATATCAATGAATCAAAAGAATTCCAGGATATTTTTCATCCAAATATCCATTTTATGAAACTCCTCTAGGAAGGAATATCCTTTCCAAAACTATAATAGTAATAAAGAACCCAATAATATACCTATTGATGATAGTATTAGGTATTCCCAAAATATTAATCATTAAATATATACCATTATTTTATAGTTTATGTAGGTCTCTCAATCACCTTTAATTCAACCAAGTCAAACAAGAGGGTATACTCTACTTCATTGATTCTTGGAATGAAACCATAATGAACATATCAAGACAAATCATCATTCTAACCAGGTTCTAAATATCCAACACTCTATCCTAAAATATAATTTTGTTTCATTTTATTTTAATGATTTTTCCCATCAATGGATCCAGGTATTTTTGGAATGTTATTTAGAAATAATATTTTCATATAAAACCTCCCCCCTTATGATTTTTTCTTTATCACAATCACCAAATTCATTATAAATATATATTCTATCTCTATTTTACTGGAAATAGTATATTCTAGTTAATTTTTTTTATAGATTTATCATATGAAATATTTTATACATCCAAAAATGGGATCCCATCTGAAATTTAAAAAACATGCCTATCCAATTTATGAATCTATGTCACTATAAATATTTTCCCCAACAAATAAATTCCATAAAATATTATCAGTGATGAGTAATGTTATATCTTATGAAAATATTATATATCATATGATTTAATTCCCTTGAAAAAATGAATTAATATTTTATAGGACATGAAACTATATACATCATTCATCAAATGAAAGAGGCTTAACACACCATTTAAATATTTTATACAACATCTACTGAATATATTTAATATACCATAAAATTGTTTAATTTATTGGGATATCGAGTGAGATATATTTATCTATGGATTATGAATTGGTTAATGAACCTAAAAATATATTACTTCTTTTATGACACTAATGCTTCATATTTCATGGGCCTATGAAATCTCATCCTAAGAATTTTCATTGAATATCAAATATATTTCACTTGAATCATTCTATAAAACTATTACTTTACAATCAAATATTACGTAAATCTTATATCCCAAATGGAATGAAATAATTCACAATGAAAAAATAAGACTAATGATTCACTATATTATTTCTTCCCATTGAAAATTTGATTAGAATCATAATATGATGATAGTTCACTAGGAAATAATGTGTCTTAATTGGGGTTCAAATACATATGTGTTATCATTGATACATACTCTCTAATATTTAAATTGTAATATTGTTTTTGATAATAATAATATTAAATTCTTTTTTGGCCATCCATGTTTATCACATCCACTAATTCATCATAGTGGAAATATTTATTAACATGCATCAGTTCCTTTTCAAAATATCTACAGTCAACAATACTCAATAATATCTATAAAAATCTGTACTTAATAACAAAAAATACAATCATCAAAGAGTAAATTCCATCATATCTTTAAAAACCATTAAAAATTCCATTCATTAAACAATATACTTCCACCCTCTTCAACCATCATGTAGAAACCCCATTTGGTATTCTCATAACCCATTTCATCTATATGTTAATCTATCTCTCACGCTAATTTTATTTTTAAGGAAATAATAAACCCATTTAAATCTATCTCCAAATTTTTTGAGTCATTACAGATATATAAATCGTCACGAATTTCTACTTGATATGAAATATATAAAATATAATTCTCATATCGACCTCAAAACATCTAAATATATGTCATGATAAAATATAATCTATTTTTTTATTTGGTTGTTTTGGATATGTTTTACCTATCATTATATCCCAAACCATGGTGTATGGAACTCAACATACTTTTTAATACCTTATATTTTCTCATTTATCTTATATGATTTTAAGATGTGATTTTATTTTGATAATTTTATTTTGATCATCATAATCATATATTTTATATTTTAATTGAAGAATTTTATTTTCATAGTTTTCATCATTCCATAAATGTATCATATTTATGAAAACATTTATACTGGTCATAGAATTACATGGGTCATTATCCTTCCAAAAATAGAGAATATTAATACCATTATATCTATAATGAAAATAAAATATTCATTTATGATTCAATTTTATGTATATCCATTGCATCAGTGTTAAAAAAAATCTTTCAAAAAAAAATAGATACTTCGTAAATGAAATTTTATTTTCCCAAATTACTTTTTTATGATCTTTTCAATATCATGAAGTTTAAATTTTTTTCCCATGTAAGCTGTAATATTTAGATAATTGACAAAAATTAAATTTCATATTCTATAATGAATCCTTATACACCATTAATTTTGTTTAATTTAATTTCACATAATATCAACTAATTACATATTTTTAATGTTACATTACATGTATTTCAATGCATAATTCCCAACATCCCATTTCTAAGAAAAATATATTCCTGTTGAACTCTCAACAATTGTATATTTTGAGGTATTTCATATTCTAGATACAATAATTTTAATGAAATGAATTACAATAAATAAAATCATTAAAAACATAAAATTATTTCTTTTGGAAGTAATCCTAGATCATTAAATTATAATTAAATATAATTTTTAAAAATTATATAAATCTACGATTACCATTTACTATGGAATTATAAATCTAGGATCCCCCACTTTATAATTAATTACAAAAACATTTTTTGTATATTTTTATAAAAATAACATAAAAAAACATAGTCCATTACACAATACAGGACCTTCTCCAGTCTAGGTTCTAGAATGGTAGAAAACAACATACATACATTGAATCAAATTGTATGCACACGATAACTAATTAGATTCTTCTTCACTAGAACCATATAATTCCATTAATAATCTATCAAATCCTATGGAAAACATTTTAAAAAAATGGGATGGGCACAAGATTCGAAGTAAGGTATATAAAAATAAGTAATTAAATTGCAAGTAAATAAATTCTTATACATATATTAAATTATGTCAATCAATACATAATTATCATATATAAAGTATCATTTACATAATTTGTGAAAAATGAGATTTCAGTTATACATCAAAAAAAATTAACACCATAAAGTTATCTTGTGGTATGACTTACTAAATATTATAACCATAACGATTACCTTATCATTTGTAACCCTTGTGGCTACATTAAAATGTAACCGTCATAACTACCTTATAGTATATCTATTGTAGTTTCACATGGAGTGGCCATAAACCTGACCTCTAACGTACACATTCTTAATGCATTTGAGGGAGATATAGTTCCTACCCTTAATCATAAAAAATGACCATGAAAAATAACTTAATCATAAAATAATAATACATAGATAACACATCCATTTTAATATTTTAAAATATAGAATTTTAATAGTTGATTTATAATATAATAAATCCTTTAAAATTTCATATAATTGATATGATAATTTTTCTGATGACATGAATATGATTATACGGTGACAAAAATATTTATAAAAAATAATATAAATAAATTAAATACAAAAATAATATTTGTATCACATAATAAATGAACTAAAAGTTGAACCCAATGAATTGAAATTAGGATATGAATTCCCTCAAACTGGGTTGGTCTTACAAAAAAAGATTAATCCTAGTGTATAATTGCTGAAATAGTGTTATTGATATTTTAATGAAACAAATTCACGTTTATAACATCTGAATATTTCATTTTATAACATTAAAAAAAAAATTAATAATATTTTTTATTTTTATTTTTATTTCTTTGTGCTTTACATGGTTTCCATAGTATATTCTTAAAGGATTCTCATTTATAATGTAAAAAAACCACAAGAAGAATGAACTGGTATGAATATGGTTTTAGCATATTAAATTATACCAAATATCGGTTTTTTAAATATTATGATGAATCATCAGATAAATGAATAATCATATTTTTTTAGATCATTTTGGCACTTCTTTAATACTCATGAAAAAGTTTCATTATATAATTTAATTGAATGCATGTAACATAATTTGAAATCATAAAATATGTCTTATAATAAACATTAAAATAAATTTTATCAATTAAAATGATTTTATAATAATCATTGTTGTATTATAAAGAATTTTAAAAAATATTATACATGTTGTCGGTAAATCGACAGATCACATATGATATTTTTATTTTTAGAACAAGATAGATTGGAGGAAAAGAATGATGATGATTTTTTCATAATAATGACAAAATTAAAGTTTATATAATACATTTTAACATTCATTACTCTTGTATAAGTGTTTTTTTAGAGAGTATAAGAAAAAAAAAATAATTTAAAAGAAAATAAAATAAAATGAAATAGTGTGTTTACCTCTTGATCTTTATACTTCAAATTATCCTTATGGCCTTTTCTCTTGGACTTTTTGTGAGACTAATAGGTTATGGATATGAGTAAGATCCTTTGTTATAGGATTGGTTATAATAGAGAAAATTCTCAAACATTGAGATGTGTGTGATGAAGAGTGGGGTGAGGTAGGTATTTATAGTGGAGGGGAGGGGGTTGTGCATTATTTTATTTATTGCATTAATATTTTTCATCAAGACGATGAATATTCATGATTCCTATTACTAAAAAAAGTAAATATAGAATGTGTGTTTAATCCAAGGGCACCTACCTCATAATAATATCATCTAGGACTCTATAGTCTATGTATTTCGACTATTTTTAAATTGCAATCTTTCACAAATCACCAAAAATTCAAGTATTTAGAAAAAATTCCAGACAAATCACCTGAAATTTTTTTGATGTATAGACATAAAAAACGAAATTCATTTTACCAAAATAATTTCCAAAATATCCTTAAATAAATTTATAAATAGAATTAAAATATACCTGGAAAATATCAATTTCAAAATTATAACTACATTTATAACATAATAAAAAATAACCATGATCACATAAAAATATATTAAAACTATAAGATAATAAAAAAATAATTTATGAATATATTTTATAAAAATAATATTTCATTTAAAATATTAAATTTATCCTAATATTATGATTAAATAAATATGACTTCAAAAACCACCAACACATATAATATCATCATATTATAACTTATATGGTTCCTAACATCAATTTATACATTCATGGGGGAGGTCTCTATTCATTTGGATGATTTACTTTTTCTAACGTTCATAGTACAATTCATAAGGGTAACATTACCATTCATAACAGTATTTTACATTTCACTAAAAATTATTTTCATCCAATAAGACACTAAATATGTCAATGAATGTGACCATGTATATCTATTTTTCAAAATTAAAAGCATAGAAGAAGAAAAATTAATTTTAATGTGTAGGTTATAAATATCTTTTTAAAAAGGTATTATTTCTCAAAGAATCACTGATTCATGAATTTAATTATATATTAAATTTATTTTTAAATACATGTGGTGTAAAAATCTCCACACTTTTAGGAAATTACATCCTTTTAATTTTATTTAATTTTTAAACCTGTGATGGTACCTTTCCTAATTGCATTTTCAGATTCCAAATTTTCGACTCAAACAATTTATATTCCTCACAAAAACATTAAAGGGTGGATTACTATATAACTCAATACGATCATTCTATGATAAAGAAATAAATTTTTTCCCTTCATAAAAATGATCTACTCCGAATGAACTACTTCTAGGATCACAACCTGACATGAATCTAGAACATACATTGTCAATATCAAATCATGGAAAATATTTTCTACTGGAGATAAATTCAGAGGCAATGATACCGGGCAGGAATGTGGTCCAACATTGTCTAAGACTTCATATAGACCAATGAACCGTGGATTAAGTGTTCATTTCATACCAAAATTCTTCAAGTGTATATTTTATGGAAGTCATGGTATCCTCCCTCAAGATAATTGTTTTCCGCATGTTATCTTTATAAATTTTCTTCATATTAGGATATGTCCTCAACTGTTACTTGATTAACTGATCATTCTATGCCATTTCATCTACCAACTTTGTTCGCATCAAATTTCCTTCTCTAAAATCATCTTAAAATGTATGAATTTGACATATCATTCCATTTGATGCCTCAAATGGTGCGATTTGTATAGTGGAAAGAAAAATAATATTATAAGGAAACTCATAAAGAGAGTTGTTGATACCAAAATCCATGGTAATCCATTAAAAAACTTAGTACATGTTCCTCTAAATTTTTAATTCAAAAAAACAGTAGCTAATTCTAAATATTTTTAGGGTAATTAAACTGATGAGGTTTCAAATGACAAGAAGCATATGCATTTACCTAATCCTTCTTCATCATAACCAACCATGTATTTTCAATAAAAATTATTTTATATGAATAATTCACAAAAACTATAAGGTATGATCAGATCTTTCACATTAATGAATCTTCTTTTCAATTCCTCAAAAAGTTCATCATATTGTTTTGTCTAAATGAATTTAACTCTTTTTTTACTTTACATTGTATGTAGTCTATATAAGCATGCAATTTTTTCATTAAAAATCTAGTAATAACCTTCCAAACCACGAAAACTATAAATCATGGTTATATTTTTTGGTCTTGGACATTCATCAACAACTTTTTCCTTAGGATAATCATCTGTTATGTGATTTTTTTGATACAACGTGACAATGGAATTAATTATTTTTGTAACAAGAATTCACAGTTGTGAAAAATTATCCATTGTTTCTTTTATTTTTCGTTGTGAAAACCAACCCTCGTATTTTATTCATTATCCTCATTTCATATTGAATATACTATAATTTCATCAATAAACACAACCACAAACATATGCAATACATCATGAAATATTATATTTATATGATCTATGAATACAATATGTGCATTAGTAAACCCAAATGACATTAAAAAATACATAATGCACATATTTAGTATGGAACACAGTCTATAGAATGTCTTCTTTTATTAATTTTAATTAATGTACCCTAACCATAGGTAAACTATAGAAATTATATTGTCGTCCATGGAGTGGATCAAGAAAATAATCAATATGGGGAAAATGATAAAAAAAAATTATTGTTATTTTATTGAAGTATCATTAGTTAATTAAAGTCGGATGATCCCGTAAGGGGCGGCGCATTCTAGGGTTCCCTCATGTCGTTTCCTCCTTCCTTCGCCTCACACAGGCTCAACATCACTCCCCTGCATAGTCATTTGTTGCGAGGACTCCAATATCGCGGGTGTGTTTTCCGACTTATCCCCCTCAGCGATATACATCGTTGGACATCATTCTAGAACGATTCTTATTGCAACAGATAGGGTTCCTCGGCGGTGAAGTGTTATACCAGAGGAAGAGCTCCACTTCTGCAGTATGAGGGAGATGATTCATCCTTGAATTCAGGCAATTGGTGTTTGTGTATGGCCTCTGCGGTTGTTATGGATGGCAGCGGTGGGATCTTTACCTGGTTTGTGACTGTAAATTCATCCGCTGCTCTGGTGATGGTTTTCATTTGTTCATCATTTTTTCATATGCTATTACTTTTTTGATGTAATTTGGGATGGTGTTTCGTGGCTTGCTCTAGTGTGCTTCGATCTAACGGTGGTGCTTCAGTGGAGGTAGGTTCAAATCTCTCTTGTCACCACGCAAGATTCTGGTGAAGGTTTATTGTGCTTTTGGATGATTACAGCATGCGGTGAATCGGTTTTTTGATCAATATTTTAGCATCTATGATGATTCAGATTTACTAGCGTGGTGTGACGGTTCTGCCAATGATGGTTTCAATTTTGTTGAGTAGCGATGATGATGAATTTGGCATCGTTTGTCCTCAATCTGGGGTTCTAACGGCATCAAGATCTCTGGTCATCTTCATTTTGGATTCATTGACGTCATTTGTGGATATATTCTTCTTAGTGGTCCATTTCATTTACCTTGATTGATGGGTCAATTCCGCTAGAGTTTGCTAATGGGTGTATTTGGGTCGGTGTCGATTGTCGCACTTGGGGATGTTCAAGGTAACACTTTATGAGGTTTGACCAGCTTTTTTGATGTTCTTGTGCCCTAGTTCGTGGTTTTCTAGAAATTTCCATTGGTTATTAATGTTTTTTTGTAATGGTGAAAGTGGTTGTACTGGAATCATGTAGTGGGTTACTGGGAACCAATAAATCGGCATTTGAAAATTGTAAAAATAAATGATTAGTTGCAGTATAGTCAATTAAAGTCTCATTGAACCATATTTCATTTTATGAAGCAATATAGTAGAACTCCATGGCGATGTGTTTTGTCCGATATAGAATTTTACTAATAATTATTACAACATATTTTTCAATTGGAAATGTTTCATTTGATATATTCTATAAGGGGGTTAATAATTTGGATTAGAATCCAGAGATATGTCAATAGTAAACTCAACCTCAAGATCTGGAATAACACTGAGAAAATAATCAATAAATACATAATGATACTCATTTTCCATGGGAACATAATAAATATGAATATTTCTCTTGATTTCAACAATATCTTTATCAGAACATTCATTTCCATCTTTTAACAGTTTCGTATCCTCTTGATATGTTATCAATGGTGTGCGTTCATTATTTAACCGAAACTGAATAAATTTTATAAAAAAACTGTGTTTTCCTTGCAATCTATCATAACTTGATAAATATAATTTCATTCCGTTCTCAAAATAAAATCCAACACTACTAATGGAAACCCTATAAGGTTCAAAGGTAATCCATTTCCACGGACAATGATATGAATACTATTATATTTTGTTTCTATAATATTTCCCCAATGTGTTTTTACCCTGATTTGTGGGTTAATTTAATGTTGTGAAATTTCAATTTTTGTAAATAATATCTCATAAATGAATGAATGTGTATACTCATAATCAATCAAAATATTTAAAAAATTTGTAAAAACAAAAAATTTACCTGGTACAACAACATTTGATTCCTCAACATTTGATGAAGTCGTGTCAGAGGGGTTTCCCACATCCTTCTACTTCAATCATTCTAATTTCCTCTCTCAGTGAATATATTTGGACACACATTAGAACAATTACCCCATTTCTCACAATTTTATAGTATCACCATTGAATTCATAATTATTTTAAAATTATTTTCCATCACTCACAATACTTATGCCCAAAAATTCCCCACTGATTTCATTTAATAGAATTTACAAGAAATTTTCCATGATTATATTTACAACACAATTCACAAGAAGTGAATTGAGATTCTTACATCCATATTTCATTGATCTGTACTTCCCCACTTTTTACATTTTACACCCCTTCTTATTCTTTTCATCATGATGCACATACCTATAAATAATTCCATATCAACTTTTAGAGAAAAACAATAATGTTTATCATAGATTTTATGCTGTGTTGATGTAAAATCATTTCATTAAAATGGTTTCAAACCAGAGTAAAATGAATTAATTTTACTATAAAAATCCCATGTAATATTAGTTTCATGCATGTCCAGGTTTGTAAAAGTAGATTTCGATGGAACTATAGAATCATCAGCATTTTCCTTCAATTATAAGAAATATTTCACCATTCTAGGTGGAATAGTTTTAGGAAAATATATTTACAGAAAAAGACTCTTAAAATCATCTCATTCTAGAAACTCATGATCGTCTATTTCTCTCATATTCTTAACTAGAAACCAACATTTTCAGCTTCAACATCAAAATGATAAAATTCTACCATTACCTTTGGGAATTCCAAAAATTCCATGACCTCAAATATCTTTTATAGATCATTGTCACATCTTTTAGATATCATGGGATTAGTGGTTCCACTAAATGTTGAAGTATGATGCTTCATAAAATTATCCAAAAAAGACATGTTTATTTATGGTAGATGAGGAACCTATCTACAATAAATAACACCACCATTTATCACCTGATTGAACTGAGAATTATTTTCAAAAGATGATCAGTGATAATTCCCACAAATCCAAGATGATGATTCTGAAGGATATTGTTCATTCTTTTAAATTCTACAGCAGCTCCCTTATTTCATCAGTTAAAAACCATTCTAAATAGTCATATCATAGATGAAACAACTTTCTAATCATTAAATTATATAAAATCTCAAATCAACCATAATTTAAAAAATCTTTTCTTGTTTTCTAATAACATCATCCTAACACATATATTATCTAAACCATCCATTGAATCCATATATAAGGACACAGTGAAAATTCCATTCATTATATTGTATATTTGTCAAAAAAAACATTACTACTCATCAAGGATCTTTTAATGTTTTTTTGAGAATTAGGACATACCTATTACATAACAACTTAAAAATTACAGAGTATATACTTTTAATGATCCATCACGGGTCGACCTAGAACCAGTCACCAGAGCTGATCCACATCATGGATTGAAGGGCATTCATGATACCATTGGGATGAAAACAAGTGTAGAGAATCAAAACATACCCATGAAAAACATTTCAGCCCATAAAAATAATAAATATTAAAAAATAA
The DNA here is from genome assembly GCA_963277665.1 of Viscum album. Classification (NCBI taxonomy): domain Eukaryota; kingdom Viridiplantae; phylum Streptophyta; class Magnoliopsida; order Santalales; family Viscaceae; genus Viscum; species Viscum album. The sequence continues at coordinate 439,730,608 of OY728161.1, forward strand.
AATAAAAAAGACAAACTGAGAAATGGTAATAGTTCGTAACTAAATAAATGATTGATCTAGATAAAAGATACAAATGAATAGACTGAAAACTTAAACAATAAAAACTAAACTACTTCCACATGATCACTATGTTACCTCTTGGCCACCAACCACCACAAGAAAAAATTTTCTCCAACAACGTCCTATTAAACTAGGAGAACATGATAAAAAGGAATATAAAACGTAAAATATAATGTATAGGTGAGCACCAAAATATGCGATAGAAATTCCAAATATAACCACAAACTCAAAGTTTTTCCTTTCTGTAAAATACGTTTACACGTATTTCAAATACCGTTATGAAATTATCGTTTTCATTGTTTATTAAAAAACATAATTTAACTATTTTAAAATCCAAAACATGCTACATATCACTTCAAAAACCAATTTACATATTAAAATAAAAACATAGGAGAGGAATATCATGTTTTTTATAATGAAATAGATAAATTGAAAAAGCATTGAATGAAAAAATCACTGTAAACACAAAAAAGAAAAATTAAATACACACAAGAAACCAAAGATAATAACCATGGGAGATCACAAATTTCCATGGAACACCATTGGATAAACTGGGTTCAGAACCACTACTCAGCCTATGGTGATGCCCCTATATCAGTAACCAACTATCTTCCCTAACCTGGTGCCAGAAGTAGAACATCGTTCATATAACATAATATTATATGGGATGCTACTAACCCTTCTAATCTAGACTATCAAGAAACCATCACTCGATAATCTAAAAGATGCCAATGATTCCATGGTGGTAAAAATAAATCATTGTAAGTAAGAGGCCAACACACATGTCACTCTTATTATATTCTTCCACCACACTTACATACCCCTTACACGAGAACCAATATATGAAATAATATGGAGATGAATCCCTCCTAAAAATTTTCCCCATATACATACACATACATTTCACATAATTCAATGGTTTCAATTAGGTCTTCATAACATTTAAAAATAAACGATTTTTATTTGAAAAAAAAATAATATTACCAAATTGGCCTCTATGATTACTCATACAAAATTATTTCCCAAAACAGCACTCAAACTATAACCAACATAACATCAAACACCTCATTTATGTTTGATGGTCCAAACTACCTTTATGGAACCATGTTTCTAAATCATTATCATAAAATACATTCATACTCTCTAGTAATATTCAATTTTTTTGTACAAAAAAATAACCCATTATTCCACACATTCACCAAAGAATACAAAAATCACTAAAATGGAATGTTGTAGAAGAATTAATTTAAAATCATTTAAAAATCCACATGATGAGCCTGTTGATATTTAGAAAACAAGAACTCAATAGGTTACTATTGATTCAAGAAAATACAAATTCAAGACACCATCTTCATTTGAAGACACATCCATGTGTGAAAATATTGCACCAATGAAGGTGAGAATATCCAATGTAACACAAAAAAATATATGAATAATAAGAAAACAATTTGAATGAATGATTACTATTATCATTGAAACATCCTCCAACAATCCACATTATTTTGGGAAGAAAAATCAAAACCCATAAAACTAGAAACCACTTTCCCAAGAATTTTGACACATATAGCTTTCTATAACATTAAAAACTATATAAAACAAACAAATTTAATAGAATTAAATATCCATCACATTATAATCCAGATTTAAAATTTCATCAAACAAGTCAATTCCACGTAAAAGGTCAAATGGTTTTTAAAACACCACCATAGGCACCTTAAACCTTGAATTTTCACACAAATAACATTGCAATACTATTTTAATGTAATTCTACCAACACAAAATCACCATTACCATTAATCCATAAATAAATTAGAGGTTTTAATGACATTTTATAATTAAATTAGGACACACAAGTGCTCAAGATGTTTTAATGAATTGAAAAGGTTGGAAACACCAACCTCTAGCAGGTGTGGATGGAATAAAACATCATGGAGAGGAAGAACTTATCCCTACAAACGATCCACATGACCTTTCCAGAAGAAATAAAACAAAAATTATGCAATGCTAACCCTAGGGTTTTTTCAAGAGGAATTCCACCAAATAAACCCATATGAACAATTATAGAAAGATTTATATGGACGAAAAAGGGAAAAAATGAAACCTATCCTTGGATCAATCAAAGAACATACATTGACAAAGGGGAAATGGAGAGGGGTTACAGAGGACCCCCTGGGGCACCTAGGTTGGAAATGGGCAGAGAAGCCCCAGTTTGGGCCTAAAATATGAGAGAGATGTATTTTGGAGGTCATTTTTTTAAATACCTAGAACAAAAGTATCATTTATCCACATTGTTTTCCAAACCATGAGGTTTCCATATAGAGCTATTTTTATATATAAGGAGTGGTTGCATGCTTAACTATTATCAGCAATACAGTGGTGTTCTAGTGATTCAATATGATCTCTCCATGTTTTTTCCACTACATGCTTACCTACACCTTTCACATTGTTTTTACTAACCACGTTGTAATTGTGCCTCACTTTGAAAACGTCCCAAATACTCTAAAAACAAAATATTTTGACTGGGGCAAGAACACGAACCTCAATCAAAATAACCTAGACTAAGGGATGAATAATATAATCACGTATTTAAGGTATTAGTGTGACAACTATCTCCACTATAGACACATTATACCCTAGATATCACCATGCCTATAGTTAATAAAAACTCAAGTCCACCCCCAGAAAAAATACTAGGAAAAAAATGAATTCTGGGATGACCAGACTCCCCATAGATCACACCTTATGAACTCATGGAAAACTATAGCATCATATTTTGGGAGAAAATTAGAGTTTTATCCCCACCAAAATTACATAACTATCTTCAAAACATAAAAACCTCAACAGACGACACCAGGTGGTGCGGGGGGGGGGAACATGGGAACACCCAACCCAATCATATCCAACTTCCTCAGAGTTACCAAACAATGGCCTTACCAAAACCAGAATCTAATTACTTATTAATGCTTTACCAAAAAATCACCTTTTTAATAGAAAACCAAATCCAGTATGAGTAACAATGCAGAAAACCTATCACGAAACAACAAGGAATAATGAGATAGGAGAATGTGGAATCTCCTCTTAATAATAGAAATTCCTCAAAATAAGGTTGAAAAAAACACCAATCGTACATTGAATTTCCTATTCCAATTTAGAACTCCCAACATTAGGGAATACAAAAAAAATAAAACCCATCCAAAAACTGAAAAAACCATCAATCCCCTTCACAAAACTAAATAACTTCTATATTGAAGCAAGAAAACAAATGATTTTTCTGAGAAGAGAAAGGAAAACCATAAAAAATGAATCATTTATAGTAAAACATAAAGGAAAAAAACAATTATGTCACAAAAGAAAATTTTCATTCAAGTATTACAATAAAATTATAAATTTATAAAAATTCAAAAAAAAAACAATGACCAAAAGATAATAATGATAAAACTATAAACATTTCCTTCCTAATATGGATAAAAAAATAAAGTGAGGCTTCTCACACACCATGAATCTCATCAACGTGTTTGTGCAATATCCAATTACATAGGTATGGGGATATGATGGACGATGGATCTCCAACATCATAGTCAGGAAAAACATCATCAAAAAAAACATCTGCCACGAGTGACGATTCATACTAAACTCCCTCTAGTGACCTGAATGGGTACAACGATGACAAGGCATTATAGGGATGTGGAAAGACTACATGGAATTTCCAAACCATTGAAGATAGATTCTTTTAGATAGGTTCATCTAGAATGCTCTTCCTGCAAGATAAGTGACCCTTACAAAATCTAGCCTACTTCCTCAACTTCACCTCTTAATGTATAACCCCTAGGGGATAGTGAACTTCTATATTTCCAATGTCACCACAGGATTGAGCAATGATGAATCATAAAAATGTCACTGCTCCAAAATTAAACCCGTAATTAATCCTAAGGCAATACAGGCTTCAACAACTTTACGAGTTTCCAACATCCAAAAGACACACTATGCTTCCTTCGAACAAATTTTATACCTATAACGGTCCTCTATCACATCGAAGAATAAGTGACACCCAAAAAGAACCAAAAACAGGCCGTGAATCATTAGAAACATTATTTACCATTCTGAGTGACATAATCTGAAACAAATGTAGAATATAAATCCTAAACTGACATTAATCCGAAAAACAATCAAAAGGGAACCTCAATCCAAAATAAACATGATCAATATATACATTAATATATATATACAGTAGAAAACATAATTTTCAAATACAACAATTTCCATTTAATATTAAAAACTACCCAATCCAACGACCATTTTAAGACATAAAAACCTTTTTTAAGAATCCAAATATAAAATCCCTGAGAGAAAACCAATTTCTAAAAACCATTATATTTCAAAAACTCACCCATAGAATCATACGAGTCATCACATGTATTTCAATCCATTTTAATCAAAATCATCCACAAACTTGTTATCCACACACATATCATACATACTAAAACAAATTTGATCCTATATAAGGAATTCCATGTGTCAAACATCTATTGTCCATATCCAATCCCCCAAAAAATTTTCCATAATTCAAAAATGAATTTCATTCTCATTTTAAACCCAATTTTGCGATTTAAAAACCATTTAAGTGAAATAAATTTCCATTTCAAGATTAATTTATTTTTTTATATATTTCCATTTCTATGTATAATTTTTTTTAAAATGCTTACACCATCAAAAACCAAAATGAAACAAAACCAAAAATGAACTATCAGAATAAGGAGTTACTTTCTATGCTTGAACTGATGAAATGGTACTTGGAAATTCCCCAGGTAAGGAATATCACTAAGAGGACACTTAACTGGGAACATGGACTCCACATGGGTCCCTGATCCATGTGATGCCACAACATGACAATCGTTCACCATCATTTTCATTCCTCAAATCAAAATAACAAAACACAAAGGCTTAGTACTCATACAATCCTTAGTAACTCTGGATTCATCCTAGGTTGTTCTGATTATGCACTAACCCATAACCTAAGTCTTAAACCTCTACTGTACTAATATCCATCTACCAGACACCCAAAATAATAGGGCTGAGTTTTGATACCACTTTTTCACGATCTAACCAGGGTTGAACCTCAACCGATCACCGAAGACGGTCCAATGTATAGATAGAATATCATTACTAATCTCCATTGGATAAAAACAAATGTCAGACTTCAAAACATAATTTTGTGAATGATTGTATCTCATTTGAAAAAACCAAGATAAAAAATTAAAATAAATATGAAAAACAAACAAATGATAACATATCATCAATAAATAAATAAATGATCAAGATATAATATGCAACTAATAATAATAAAAACTAAAACAAGAAAAAATAAACCACAACCACATAATCTCTTAGTATCCTCTTGGTCACCACCAACAACAAGATGATCATCGTTACAATAACGAGTAACTAAACCAAGTGAACCTATAGAAAAGTTATCTAAAACTGAAAATATGATGTAGGCATGATCACTGAAATGATCATTAGGAATTTCAAGGATATGAATGGAATCCATGTGTTTCCTTTCCCAAATAAACCATTAACAAAATATTTAAATACAATTATAAAAGTTATTTTTTTTCATTTTATTAAACAAAATCATTTTCCGATTTTAAATCAGACAAATGCTAAATAAAATTTATAATCCTAGTTTCCATTTTATAATAAAAACCATGGTGATGAATATCTTGGTTTTTCTAAAGAATAATATAAATAATAGATGACGGATATAAACTAGTAGTTTAAACATATAATCAATGACGACTAAATAAAAGTAATATTCTAAATATAATATCCATTGCTGATGGAAAAAATCACAAAAATAATATATAGACATACTCATTTCCTAACCACCTACCTACGTATGGTGAATCCCCTATGTCCATAACCAACTAGCTTCCCTAACTTAGCCTCACTAGTGGAACATCCTTCCTGACATGTATAAAACACTAAAAATGTACTATGAAATTTAATCAGGGGTAGAAAGCATCGATCAATAGGTAATATAAATGTCCCTTAAAACCCCATGATGGTAATATACACTCTTTGTATGTTGGAGGCCAACTCTAACATAACTCATCTTATTTTCCACATCCACTCATGCCTATCCCAAACAAGGGCCCCAATATATAATACCATAGGAATAGAAATCCTTGCTATAATGGTTCCCCATGCACATACATATATAATTCACATCATTATATTGTTTCCATTGTGCTGTCATAATGTTTAGAAATATAAACTTTTTTATTTATACATGAAAATTGAAAAACGAGCCTCTATTCTTACCCATCCCTCATTACTTCCAAAAAAATAACCCATACTCAATCAAACATAAAAAGAAGCACCACATTTACATTTTAAGTTCCATAAATTTTGATAGGTTCCACATTTCAAAATCAATACCATAAAATTATTTCATAAATCAAGTGAAATTTAAAATATTATAAAAAAAACCAAACAACCCTGTAATACAGACATTCACAAAAAAATATACCAAAATCTAAACGAGTATATGAACATTGATTTCATTATACTACATTTTAAAAATCCATAGTAAGATATTGAAAATATTTAAAAAATAAGATATTATTAGGAATCCATGTGTTCATGTTAATACCAATTTAAAAGACCATATTCATTTGAAGACACATCCATGTGTTCTCCTAATTCAACTATGGATATCCAAATAATCAATGTTACACCAAACATCCAAGAAGAAACTAAAACAACATTTTAATTAAATATCACGATTTTATTTGAAACAATCTCCAACCATTTTCATTTTTTAGTGACAACAAAAAATTTCCTTAAAACCATATAACTACTTCCAAATTTTTTCCCATTTAGAATGCTATAATATTACCGAACCATACACACGAATCAATGATCACAACAATAAATATATATCACAATATATTATAGACTAAACATTTCATTAAATATCCCAATTCCACTTTAAATAAACAATGGATTTTAAAAAATGCACCTTAGGAGACTTAAACCATTAAAGTTCACAAAAATCACATTGTAATACTATATTTAGTAAATTATTCCTACAAAAAAACACCATTATCTTCAATCCATATATATATATATATTAGTTTTTCTATTGACATTAAAAAAATAATTGAATTCCCAAAAGTTCTCATGGAATGTTACGTAATAGAAAAAGAAGGAATTATCTAACTCAACAATCATTACATAGGATAAAATTACACAGAGAGGAAAAACCGAGCAACACATACGATCTAAATGCCCATGCAACAATAAATTAGACAAATAAATTCCTACCCTAACAGTAGGATTCATCCTAGAGGAAATCCCCTTATAAAAAACTATAGTTAATAGAGGGGATAATGAGGGATGAAAAAGCACAAAAATTAAAAAAACATGCCCATAGAACCTTTTATTACCTTCGATGGAATAAGGGGTGCATGAGACAGGGGATTGAGAGGACCCCTGGTGTGCCTCGGGCGGATGTGGGGGGAGGAGCGCAATTTTTTGAATGAAATGAGAGAGAGTTATGAAATCTACAGTAGCTTATATATATCATGTGGTAAACATGATTCACAAGGAAAACATCCCAAACACTCCATAAAAAATGATGTTGGATGAGTAATAATACCAAATCCTTGACTAAAAGTCCCAAGACTATAAAATTATTAAAGTAGAAGAGTATCCAGGATAGGTATGTTACACACATCAACTCACCATCCATTTCTACCAAAAAATAAAATTCATTAAATAAATATATTATTTCATTATCATGAGAAAAATCATCATAAAAATCATCATTAATTCAATTTTTTTACTACCCATCATAAAAAACTATGATATTTTTTTTTAAAAACTTGTTACTAGCACAAGAAGCTCACGAAGTGATATTGAAATAGGGAAGGAAACTGTTAGACCATAAATAATTATATGTATTTGTAATCATTTCATCAAAGACATACTTCTCACCCATAAAGTATCATATACTTACTATTTGAATCATGATGTATCTAAATAACATAGAAACCCAAAATAAAACCATGAAGGAATATTTTAAATAACATAAATAATATTTTAACACTCGTGGATACCTTGTGGTTTGTAACCCAAAATACGACATTACAATGTAAACTTCACAGCTACCAAATGGTGTAACAATCATAGTTACACTTGAAGTAACCATACAACCATCCACCAACATACACTTAACTAATTAATTAATTGGATATATATATCCCAAAAACTTTCATAAACAATTCCCAATGATAATAAAATATCATAAAATAAGAATACATTCATATAAACATCCAATATTGAATTTTTTAAAAATAGATTATTAAAATAGGATCTTTAAAAGAATGGTCACATAATATATCATATAATTCAAATGAGAATTGATATATTAAAGGAATATGTGTATTCACTATTAATATACATAATAAAACATAATATAAATAAAAGTCATTAAAAAAATTATATTATTACCACATTAAAAATAAAGTAGGATGTTAAGAAAATTAATGTAAATTTGGTTAATAATTCAATTTCCTCGGGTTTCTCTTACTGAAAATGTGTTTAATCCACATATATAAAATTTTAAAGTTTTTTGTAATATTTTAAAAAAAAATATTATTTTTTAAAACACTATTTGTGATCAATTTATGACCTCGTTACACCTATTTAATTTTTTTTTGTTATTTCCATTGTTCTCTGTGTGTGCTTCACATGGTTTCCATAGTCAGTACGTAAAGGATTCTCTTGAAGAATGTAAAAAATACTAAAAAATAAAAATCTAATTATATTAATATGTTATGATAATAAATTATTACCCTATAAATCATTGTTTTATTATATATGTTGAATAATCAATAGAATAAACATTATTGATATTTATTTATATCATTTTTTCTATTCATTGATAATCACAAAGTAGTTTCATTATATATGTTAATATAATGACTATAAGATAATTTTAGAACAAAAAAGAGGTTATATAATACTATTTAAAATATTTATCAACCATTTCAATGGGTTTATAACCATATTTTGAGAATGTGAACAAATATGAAATCACATCTTTCACAATGTCGGTAAAATGACACATCACCGATGATGTTTTTATTTTTTGAATAAGTATAAGTGGATAAAAAGTATGATTATAAATTTTTATATAAACATCATAATATTATGATATATATAAGGTATTGGATCTTTCATCCCGCTTTATTTATGGTAGGTGAAGAGAGTATTAGAAAAGAAAATTAATTGAATTGAAATGAAAATAAAATGAATGAGGGTTTTTACCTCTTGATCTCTTATCTTTGAGATAATCTTTAAGAACTTTGTATTTAAAAATTTTGTTAAACTAAAAATTTATATATGTGTTGAAGATCCTATGGAAGAGTATTAGTTAATATTTATTCAGTGATTGAATCTTTCAGGGTGTTTGATGAAGAGGGGTGACGTTGGTTTTTATAGTGGAGGAGGGGAGGGATTTTCCATTAATTTAATCATTAGTTAATTATTATAGAACAAGACTATAAATATAATTTATTATTAACAATAAAAAGAGTAATTAATGAATGTGAATTTATACCAAGCATTCATACCTCATCATAACAGCATCCATTACTCACTAATTCATGTATTTATCTTATTTCATAAATTTCCATATTTCACTATTCTCAAAAAAATCTTGTATTTCATGAAAATATAAAAAATTCAACCTAATAAAATTTTTATGTGTATGATTTAAAACTAAATACAATTCTATATAAATATTTTTCTATATATGAATAATTAATATTTAAATAAAATCTTAATTTATTCAAAATTAATCAATTTTTATTCTATAATTTATTTTATAACACATTTAAATAATTATCATTGTCTCATTTTATCATATAACCAATAAAAAATCAAATAATATTTTGTGATAAAAATTTATGAAAAAAAATGTTCATTTAAATTATTAATTTAATCATATATTATTAATTCAATATTTATGACTTAATAAATACCAACAATTATATTACGGTCATATTGTCACTTATAAGAATCCCAAATTTTATTAATAAATTCCTGATTGAGGTTGCAATTCATTTATCTAAATTACTATTTATAATTTTTATGTTACCATTTATATGGGAAACATTACTATTCATAATAGAATGTTACTATTCCAAAAAAATTATGTTCATTCTACCAAACTCTAGATATCTTACTTAATGAAAAAGTGTATGTCCGATTTTCAAAATTCAAATCATAGAGGCCGTAAAAAAATAATTAACGGGTAGGTTATAACTATATTCATAAAACCAACATTACTCTTAGAGAGACTCAATGTTTCATGAACTTTAGTCTATTTTTTTAATCCTAGTGTTTTTACAAGAATATCCAAAAACACAGTATTGAAAATTTTATGGATTTAAAATTTATGGCATTCGTCCATTATATATGAAATAATCAATATTTTATCCCAATAAATAAAATCTAACTTAATTAAAAGTAATGGATATTGAATTTATGTTTGTTGATTAGGACTATTTTATTTATATTTACTTAATTTTGGTTTCTATTTGTATAAGGAAATACTATGGGATCATCCTATAATCTTCTTTCAAGTATAGTATCTTTATAATAACATCTAGTCATTTATTGTGTTGAATCATTCATGGTAGGAGACATCAATATTAATATATTATTTATTTTAAAATACCATCTAAAAATGTGTTTATGAAACCTAGATATGAACTATTATAATAGATATCAGTTTCTTTTTTGATAAGTTAAAGGTGACTATCATAATTATTTTTCACGACACATACATTATTAAACTAAAATAAAAAATTTACATTTTCAACTATTTTCATAGATTTACCGTGTTCTAGATGTACTCTTACCAAAAATAAATTTAAATAGAACACAAATTATCCACACTAACTAGTTTAATATAACGATTAACCTGAGTCAATCACACATTATACATCATGTATATTCACAGACAATATAAATTTGTCTCCACTGTTTATATTATTGAAAAGGTTTAGGTATCAATATATAGGAACATTTCTGTTAGATATCATTTAATTACAAAATTCCTAATATATATTTCCCATAATTCATAAAAATTCATCATGTAGGTCCTTGACTAGATATTCTACACTAATATATTCTATAGTAGCTTTCCCTTGAAGGGAACATAAATGAATTAAATATGAATTAACTATTTTGAATAAATATAATGGTATTTCCATTACTATCACATAGAATAACTATCTAGTAATATTTTTAATGTATTATTTAATTATTTTCCATACAAAATATTTGAACGTTATATTATAATATCTCCTCCTTTTAAACTAGTCCTTCTACGCTATTACATTTAAAACTTTCATTATATTTTTTATTGAATAAATTTATTTACTATATATCATTACATTTAATCATATATCATATATAACCCTATATTATTACCCAATATCATACCCATCATTCCAGTACTTTGAAAACATAATTATAAAAATATTATGAAATAAAAATGATCATTAAATTATATATTTAGAAAATTTTGGTAGACCAATGACGGAAAATCATTCAAGAAAAAATTTGGAAATATAATTCATGATAAACAGTATGGAATGAAAAAATACTTCGTGAAAAATTATTGATGTTTCACTAATAATAATATTCCCTAAACATAATAATGTTTTCCAGAAATGAATCATGTAATTACTTTTTATTTATATGTAGTTATTTTCTTCTATGTTTCCTTTTGCAATAATCATCGATTCTTAGGACCCATACACATGTGATATGGTGGGTACATTTATAAATGGAAAAAATATAGATTATATTCAACTAATGAACATTTTTTATTATATTCTTATAGGGGTTTTTTAAATATTGGGTGACATAAAAGATTTAAACACCTTATATAGTTTCTTATACCTATTTTATATAGTTATGTTTTATAAATATTATATTGAAATTATTTCCTATTATAAAAACTTCATCATTGTACATTCCACTCTAGAATATTCAATATTTAAAAATTTATGGGAATATCATTATATTGTAATGAAATAATATATATATATATATATTAAGAAATCATTATATAATTATCGTTATACTTTATAATGAAATATATGGGATTATTATTTATAATTATTATAAGAAAATATATTGGGTTTAATATTTCAATTCATTCCGAGACGGGGTTCTGACATCTGAAGTTGATGAATAGACCCAATGTGATGCTTATATTACTTTATGGGTTTGCTTTTACCAATGGTTTGGGAAGTTCTATTCTATATTCCCCTTATTGGAAGTGTAGATTGAATTAAATCATATTATAAAATGTATTTTTTTTATATTGGTCCATAATGGATCAAATTTGAAATTCACAATCCTTCCTATCAGCACATCAACTAACCTATTCTAGGAATATACCTATGTAAAAACGAAACATTTCATAATTTTTTATTATGGTAGTCCGTGTGAATGGTGAGATGTGTATAAATTGTTTGAGTTCCAATTCAAAAATTATATTCTCATTCATCCATAAGTTATGAGAACCTTCATGATTATTCCCTAAGAATTATTGAGAATTATAAACAATATTTCATTTTTATTATTATATGTTTCTAGAAACATTATATTAACATGGTATTTCGAGATTATTTTTAAATTTCTAACTTTTTTAACAAATAATAGTAACAAAATTTCAAGAGTGTGATTATCTGGAGATACTCTTATGGGTCGACAAAGGAATATCAGTTGATGATTCCTCATATACTATCATTATCTTCAATTGAGTGATTTTTCGTTTTGATAAATACATATAATTACTTTTATCCTCAGCTCAAATTTTATGATTTATACTGAATAAAGAGTCGGGTTGATGTAATCCTAATAAATTTTATATTTAATCATAACTATACATGTATTTGAAGAAATTGGAAAATTGGATTGGAGTCTTCACCAACACTTCTATTGTTTTGGTAACGGTGGTTTCTATTACATATGCCTCGATATTGTTAAATGTGATTTATTATTCATTAAATAAGAAATTAGTATCCCATAGGGTGGGAATCATGAATTATGATGAATGGACTAACATATGATTTCATTAGAGTTTTAAACAAATATTTAAAATTATAAAATTACTGATGACCTTTTACTTCATAATGTGGTGGCTTCTAAAAATATAGAGATGAAGCAATAAAATAATAAAATAGTGATAATATACCCTTTTTTATTGATTGTGTTTTCAATTATTGATACTGAAAGGAAGAATAATTATGTAATAAGAAATAAAATAAAATAGGTAAATTCAATAAATGATTCTGATAAATCCTTAAAATAATATATCAATAGAGAAATTGATAATTGTAATCCGAAATTTGTTATTATGTCAAATTCTATAGAAAAATACTATTGTAGAAATTTTCTTCTATTTCATATCATTAATAAAATCATTTCATCTAAGGTATCCATCTGAGGAATGTTTCATTCTATTTTTATAATAAATTATACAATTACCAATCATAACGAATTTTTTATATCAAATTTAACATGTTAAATAATTTATCATATATTTCTAATTAGTGATTCTCAAAGAGAGTGATATCATATGAAATGGATCCCTTTGATTACTGAATATGGATATATTAAGTAAATTATAACTCCAACATACATGAACCAATCATTATAATTATGAATATATTTATAATCTTGCAAGCATGATAACATTTATTAATAAATTTTAGTTATATATATTGTCCCAAATAACATCACCATATGAATGGTACAGTTCATGAGTTGATGGAATATGATATTTTGGTTCCTTAAAATTATTTTTTTATTATAAATTTTTTTACTGAAAGAAGATTACAGTATATATATAATAAATGAAATCAATATTCATCCAAAATGGATAAAATCCTCCTATACAGGATATTCAATATATATATATTTAGGTTATATTTATTGGTATATAATCCAAAAATATATTCTAATGTTATACCATTTATATATGATGAAGGGAAATGACACAACATAAGGGCATTTATATCAAGGTCTTTTGAATTAGGAATTAAATTCTAAATAAGGATCATGTACAATTATATGAATAGATTATTAATTTGTAAAATTTATTTTTAGGAATATATCACAGATTCAGATGTTTTCCATTATATTTCATAATGTCAATACACATTCAAAAATATATCGACAACTTCCATACACAAATGGTTATAAAAAAAATTTCTTTTCATCTTCACCCTATCATTATTCTACATTTTGGTTAGGGAATTTCCTCGTGGGAATAAATTCGACATCTATTCATTCCACACGTTTTATGTTTTTATCTAATCATTTATGATTCATTTTCTATTAAAAAATTCATATAAATTGTCTTAGGATATGAAAGTGTCATACCTAGACAAATAAGTTTCAAAAATTTTATAGGATTTTCCATATTTTTAATCATCATAGTGTGTATTATATTGCAGTCCACGGGTAGTTTTACTATGAGATATTGGAACCAATGATGTTGTGTACTGATGGCCAAATTCCTTAACAAAAAAGTGGTATTCAATATTAAAATAATGGTTGAAACATTTGATACTAATATATGGAGATATACATACATCGAATTCATAAAAAGTATGTTTGTATTATTATAGGTCATTATGATTAGTCCTAGAGAATAATGTATATATGGACACTCAACTTTGACCCAATGATGAAGTGTACGGATGTGTGTTTAATATATTTGAATTTATAAAAATTCATGAATTATTACAGGATTCTATAAATTTTTGAATAATCATGAAATATGGAATATAAATTATAGTCATAGTATATGGACTAATGGTTTGAGGGATAGAAATCATAAAATTGTTCTACAATAGATGGATTATATAATCAAATATTATAATTGAAGAATATATAAATCATGTCATTAGATATAATATTTAGGAAGTGATGAAATGTGAGAATAACTATGAGAATTTAAATGGAAATTTTTTTGTTAGGTTACACTATATTCTTATTATGAGAATATATTATTAGAGGACCTTCACCTAAATAAAAAACAAGTATCTAGTTTTTATGTAATTAATAAAAACATGAATATCATTATTAGATATTTCTTTCATAAAAGAGATGAATTTTATCGTTAAAATTACTAGTTAATTATTTCTTTTGATTCTACCAACCATTGTTTGGAGAGTTATGTATGCTAAGAGTATATTCATTAGTGATTGGGTCACATTGATATTACTATATCCAAAAATTATATATTATATTTTGTTAAGGAGAGTTGATATAAATAATGATCAATGGTGTTCCTTGAAATACTTGTTGTGGATGTAACTTCAAATACTAAAATAATAATAATCATTAATCACATAACACTTCTCAGTGAGATGACTTCAAATTATAGTTAATATTAAATTAAAAATACTGCCAATGAGAATGAAACACACTGTGAAATGTATTTACCAGAAATCGAGATTATGTATCCCAATAAGTACTGTGATATAAGTATCACACTATACCCATTGATAATAAAAACTATAAAACATGACTCTCTAATAAAGATAATTTATCTATATTGGTTTATAATAACAAAATTATGGGATCTATGGTGGAACCATGATATAAAACCTAATTATTAAAACATAATGGTCTTATATATAACTAGGTTATGACACCTGATAACTGTATCAGCATATAAAACATAGAGATGATTTTTTTTGGAATGGGTACATTTAATCCATCTATTGAATTATACATTTAAACTATATTTATCAAACATTTCATGGATACTTCCATATTATTGGAAATATTATGAAATATATGATGGATGGATCTAAACATAATATGAAATTAATATGAATATTATCTTACATGGAGTTTAGAATCATCTTAAAATAGTAATGATGAATGAAATATTATGTCCATGAATTGATGAATAATATTAATCATCATTATGTCATGAATGGTGGGCATAGGTAACATGTATAATATGGATGTAAATGTGGAAAACTATATAGAGGAATTGGTGATGATATAGATCATGTCCAAAATTGAATTTTGCATGCCATAGTGTTGATCCCATGTCCTAAAATCCTATATGATGTTTCAAACAGTTCATGCACTAGGATAAATAAGGGGTATAATGTGGATAAATAATCTTTATGATTCAAGGATAGGTAACATGACTATTTTTTATTTATAATAATGAAACATACAGCTTGAACCACTTTATGAACAATACGAATTTCAATATATTCTAAAATAATAATAATATAAACATACCTAGTTTATGTTGAGTATCGCCGCATATATTGTTCTCATCTTTAGGATATTTATAAACATAAATTCATTATAATTTTGGGTAATCCAGAATACTATCATGATTTTGAGGGTTAAAAAAATACATTGTGGAGGTTTTTTATAATGATTGGATCCATTATTGGGCCTTGTATAATATATCAATCAATTTATATATATTTTAAAACTACTTGTTTCAAGTAATATATAGTTCCCTAATGTATTATTTTCAAAAATCATTCTTGTGTAATGATTAAATGGGATATATTAATTCTTATGTTTGGATACTACATGATGAACTACTAAACCTATACATAAGGAACCATTAAATAAATCATGCTAATTAATGAGGTAAAATATCCATGATGGAAATTAAACATAATATCACTTAGTGTATTCTATTATGGACTATATGATCATAATAGTAAGTTTCATATGGTATAATTTCAAATCCTGTAATATTGATCATTATAAAAATTGAATACCAATATTTGAATGGGTATATGGAATGGGAATTTTTATTATTTCATTTTTATTGAGTATAATATTAACATATGTAATGTTGAGGTTGTTTAACCCATATTTTTTTATTATGAATGTGTGTAAAAAGATGATATAATAGTTAAGGGGAAATATAAACTAGTGTTTTTGATATTATCCATTGTTAATGAAAAATGTATCACCACACATGTAAAAATATAAGGGTTTATAATTTATTCAGCTGTAGATAAAAAAGGAATTGTTGTTGGAGGATGGATATGGAGTCATATATTTCATTACCATATATGAGTGTCATTTTTATGTTGACTTTTCCAATTTTGAGCAAGTATTATTTGGAAATAATATTATATTGCAATTTTTTGTTGATTATATGAGTAGAATAAATAATAAATCCCATGGGTTGATGGTGATCAACACATTAATACCCTGAATTTGATTCTTGGAGATAAATAGATTTGAAAAGTCATCATACTCCCTTATTTTTATGAAACATTGAGTTGAACTCTTTTTAATGCCAAAGGGATATGACCTTAAATCTCATGATTACTTGAACAGTTGAATTAGTGGTCCTTATCAATGAGAATATTTGGCCTTTGGATGAATTAAAATTCCTCCATAATATAGTATATGACTATCGATATGGGTATTTTATATTTATTTTAAAATTTCTCATAGAGTAGTCATTCAAATTCAATTTGAATGAAATTTATTTGGGCCATGTGTCACTCATTATAATATCTATATCATCATAATTTCTCAATTACATGTGATAAATGCCTTTGAAAGTGAAAATTTGAATTTTTTATTAGATAAACATTAGTGGTTATCAAAATAATATTTCCCTCTATTTGTTTTATTAATCGATTAGATCCATTAATTTTATAATAAAATCAACCGAATATCATTTTTTATTAATATATAATCTATTAATGGGATGGATATTTATAGAAAAAACAAGGTTATGAGATCCAAGTATCACTATATAAGATGTATGAAGATGAATCATTCAACACATATTAAATTATAAAATATTCATCTATGTAGACTTGCATCATCATTTGGGACATGTATCGGGAGTCGATGTCTGTCATATCTCTTGAAGGGAGGAAATAAATTTGGAAAAAACAATCACTAATAATACATCATTTAGTGTCCCCATCCAAATTCATATACATTTGAAGACATTATGTGGTGTACTATAGGTAACATATCATTATAAATGTTATTAATAATGAAAAAAATAATATGTAGGGACAGAAATAGGAGATTCCCATATAACTATAATTAGAAAATAGAGTAATATTGTAATAGGATTTTCATTATATAGGATATCTTTATATATATATATATATTATACACGATATAAAGGGATTTTGTATGATTTTATTTAATATTAGGTATAAATGAATCCATTTATGATTTATTAATGGTCACATCACTTATACATAATCAGGAATGGAGATATAATATATAGATTGTCCTAGAATATTATATCAATGGATCATTATATATTTTAAAGAAATATAAATAAATTAAAAAATTGTTTCTTTGGTAAAAGTTTAATGTATGTTTTTTAAAAATTGTCATTTGGGATGTAATATGTATACATAACATTCAAATAGAGCTGGAATGTAGATGCCAATATAGATTGAGTAATTTTATTATGGAATTTATAACTTTATGACTCATGAAAATAGAATTGTATGATATTTATGAATTCATGGGATTGACAACTGATTATAGTTTATATACAAATTATATATAGTATATGAAATTCATTTTATCATCATGTGATACATAATCATATATCATATAGTTTCAGGATATATGATTAAAATTTTTATATCTTTTAATTTCAAGCAGATTTGACTGACTTTTATTGTGTTTATAACCATGAGTAAATGTCCATAATTAATGAGGAATAATTTCATGTAGTGATGAAACCATTTAAATATTATTATTTTTTATAATTTATTTTTTGATAACTCATTAAAACATTTGGAGGTCATATGCTCTATGTCAATTCTAATCATAGATATTTCCCATTAGATTTGATATTATGTTTATAATTTGGTTATTTAGTGTTCATCTTATGCATTTGTGTTTTAATATCATGTAATGTTGATGATTCTAGAGAAAAAATCAACTTCATGGAAAGAATGTTTTAAAGATAACATTCATATTTATTAAATTGAATGCTTAATTTAAATTAATTTTAATGTGATGCATGATATAATTAGTATTCTGGTACTGTCATTCTTGTCCATAATGTAATATATTAAATTAGAAATAAATATAATGTTATTATATATAGTAATTTCAATGTATGTAAGATGAATATTTAGGGGAATAACAAACCTATAAAAATAAATAAGAAAATATTTTGTAATAAATGTTGCATAATAGGTAATATTTTAATAATCACAAATAATTTATTTGAAATTTTCGTACTAAAATTTCATAATTTGTTAATATTTATTTTGAACTATATCTTTTTAAATTTTTGAAACACCTCAATATGATTGTTTTCTGTGGTATAATAACAATATGATTTGTATGAATTCATATATAATATAATTTTCATCCTCTTAAATAACAATGAAAAAAACAATCAAATTGTTTTAATATATATATTTTCTTTAAATATAATACCATTGATATTAGATTTGTTGAAGTTGATTATTTTTGTGATTATGATTTCATTTATGGTCTTTAAATCAAACTATTTTGAGAAGCAACATGACATATCATGAATTTTAATAAACATTATAGCTATGGTGGGATAATATGGAATCATAATATCTTTCCACCACAGTAATAATTTGAATGTTTTTTTGAGGTAAGAAGACAAATAAAGAGTCAATAATTTTTTCTTGACATTCTTAGTATTTTAAAGTGAGTTGATCACCATACCATGTCATTAAATTCCAATTAGATGTATGTTTCCTAAATTTTATTGAAATCATGGATCCAAATTGTTGGGAACTACATGAACAAACACAGACATCACATAAAATAGTTTGCTAATATCCTCCATTAATTCAACAAAACAGGACCACATTATAAGCTTTCTCATATATGATATTGTTTGAATCTAAGAATTTATTATTAATTGATCTTTTAGATGATTTTATATTTTGTCAATAATATAAGAAACTCTTATAATATATCTTTTTTCCATGAAGCTATTATGGAATAAATATAACTTATTATACAATATATGATATATAATATGGTCTTAATAAGATAAGTTGTGGTGTTAGGATGATTTATCTCTATTGTTATAATGATTATGAAGATCAAGACCACCTATCGATGTGTGATGTAAATTTCCCTATAAAAAATCATGGATATTATGTATTATAGTTCCAATAGATATGAAATGCTATTACACATTCAATGAAAATGAAATCTAAAAAATTGTATGACTGATAAGGAATTGAACTATTAAACATCATATATAATCAATAAAAATAATAATCTCATAATACTTTTTAGAGTAGTATCCATTGATTATCATCATTAACATCATGGAATCACGCTTGATAATTAATTGGGATATTGGTATTTGAATGAAGTGTTCACGTTTATTAATTAGGCTTGGTATTCTTCATTTTTGTGTATCCTTATAACGTATATAATGTGTATAATAAAAGAATTTTCATCCGGATGATAAATATAAAACCCAATAAATCAGGATTTTTCTTAATATTTTTTATTTATCTATCTATTAGAATCTATTTAGAAGTATATATATACATTTTCCATCGATATTATATTTAATTTAATGATAATAAATCACAATTTGGTAGTTTTGTGTTAAAAAATATCTTCTTAAAACTAGGGCGCACCACATGTAAATATACATATCATTTCCCATTAACCATATACTATTAAATAAACCAAATATCAAACCTATTTAATTGACCACTAGCTATACTATATGTATATATATAAATGGGTGACTAATTATAAATTTTATTATATCATGAAACAATATATTGTTGACCTCAGGATGTTATAGATAGAATACCCATTTTATGCATGGTGAATCTTAATATTATACAGTTATTTTGGATTTTGGAATATGAAAACTCCACATTCATATTTTTTATTTTGAAATAATATATATTAGTCTATATTCTCACATTATACATGTAAATAATGATAGAATTATTCATACACTACAAATTTGTATCATAGAGTATGAGGGGTTTCCATTCGGTAAGTGGAATTACGTACATTTGGCATATATGTGATTTCATTATATCATAAATTGATTTCATTAAATATACATCCCAAAAATAGTTAACCCTAATCATCAATTAAATTTTTAATTGAAAACACAATATTGAGTTGTAATATCTGATATATATGATTTTTCCTCTCCACTATTGAATTTATACTCGTTTTCATTGTGTTTTTGTGATTATTCACACTACATATCACAACATACATAGTAGGTTTGAATTCAAATAATTTATGACGTAACATGAGGATAATTAATTTCAAGTTGATTAAAAATACTCAAAATAATGTTTTCATATTTATTTTATGAGTCCATTCTTTTTTTATTAAAATCATTCCAATTATTAAATAAACCACATTATTGAGACAAAAAACCAGTTCATCTACCTAAAACGTTATATTTTTATCTAGAAAGCTAAAATGTATATTTATATTGACAATGTGTATTGTATAACAAACATTCTATAGGATAAACTGAATCCATGGTTATTATAATTCCTCTCATGATTACCAAAAGGCAGTGGATTCATATTTACTAAGGGAAATTCATATATGATTATTGCCTAAATACCAATTTATAAATGAGATATCCTGGATTATATTTTGTTTCCAGAATCATTTATTTGGGGATTATTAAAGAGAAATAGTCTTTCAGAATGGGTAATTGATACCACAAATGTCAATAGAAAATTATTTATTTCCATTCAATATCACAATGATGATGATATTGGAAGTAATTTTGGGGAATTAGGCTTTTCTAATGTTGCTGGACATGATTAACACATTATCATCAATATCAAATTGTATATTATGGTTAATTTTAAATTATTATGATAAATGATTATATAAAAGATGTATATTTATCAAACATTAATGGTTTATAGCCACATGGGGTACAAACTCATAAATTTCAATGTAATTCCATGTGAATATGTCATAGTGATACTTCATCAATAAATTAATATTCTCTTGTTTTTTCTAATTATTGGATATAATTATCAATGTAGAATATGTATATTACTATGTATAAGGATTAACTATTCCATGTTTATTAATTATAGTCAAAATAATTTCAAAAAATTCTAATGGATGATTCCTAACTTCTTCATCATTAACATCATAATGTAATGGAAATGTTGTAAATACATATTGACATCTTGAATATGATCTAGGGGAATTATTATTATATGATAAGTATATCCATTTATATAATATTTTTTCTTATCTGGCACATTTTATATCATTATAACATGTTTCATTGTTCCTACACATTATTATTTTCTTCAACAATTGATCAATGTCTTATTAATCATTGATAAATCACTATTTCATCTTAATATCCCCATGAGGAAAATTCATATAATTTGTTTGGGAATTTATTTATAGGACATCATTCTCTAACAGAATCATTCTTGACCAATATAGGTGGTTCAATAATATGATCATCTAAAATATCATATGGAATAAGTTAATTTAATACTTAAATAATATTAAACTCTAACCAAATGGAATCCCAAATATAGGATTTTATTCTCAAACTATTTTACTAGAAACAAATGTTATTCAAAATTTTAATATGGAAATTTTTTTAGTGTCTTCAAGGACATTTAGAGAATTTTTAAAAATTTATTTATATATTATTTTAAGCTTCCCCAATGTTTTGTTCTATCCAATAATGATGAGTTCTGTGAAATTTGATAAAAAAGATGAAATTTATCCACAAAGTACCCTAACATTATAATTGATAAGATATATCTAGTAATTAATATATGAAAAGGTCAATTAAATTTGCATATACAAAATTACCCATCATAGAAAGGTGTTAAAAGATTTATCATTTTGAATAAATTAATCACATGGTGAAAAATTGAGTACCAAAATCTATTTTTATGGATGATCCTCTCTAGATATATTTTATCACACTTATTGTGCCACTAAATTTTTATTATAGAGGGAATAAATTCATCTTCATTATCGGTTGGACTATATGGTTTTCATATGGATACAATTGATCTTGGAACCATTATAATTTTAGATCAGATGTATTTTACAATAATCAAACATGGTAGTTATGTATAGTCCATAGACGTTCCCATGTTTGTTAAAATATGGGTATTTTTATCATGACATATATATGTTTATAATTATTAGTAGAACAAGTATTCACAATATAAAACTCTTTGGAAGCAACTTCAACCCCAAAATCTTATTTTAAGAAATGATATTAATCAAATAAATCGGTTAGTTCTATTGAATAAGAAAGTGAATATAGTATTATACTATTGTTTGGAATTTGGTTCCTCCCATCAATGAGTCATAGAAACCAAATTTATCAAGGTTGATGATTCCATCACATAAATTTTTTTCGGAGGAATAAACATCATTCATTACCTTGGATGATCTTTGAATTACACGGTTTGATGAAAAACTAATTATTTTATAATTAAATATCGATAAATAGTTAGATTTTTTTTTATAATTATCCATACATTATTATGTGCTTTATATATATACATGTTGATGATTTTTACCATGTTGGTGTCCATATTGATTGGTTTTGGAATTATATAGGGAAGTAACAATAATGTTTTCTAACCATCAGGGACAAAAAATATTTAATCATCTCTAACCCCAAAAACTAAATCAACCTCTTCCTATATATGAATTGGGTAAATAGAGAATTGAATTTTATTCTACATTTGTGAATGTGTTTTGAGGTAGGTCATAATAATATATCTATACCATGTCTCCAAAGGTGCTCAAAATACACATATTTCGTTATTCTCAACCTAGGTGATAGTTCCTATTCTAACTCTGGTACCCAAATGTTATATTAAACATACTCCTTATTTTCTAAGTTATTATTGTGATGACTCACTGAACGATAGGACGATGAAGGTTCCTTATCTAATATCATATAAGTTGATAGTGTAAGAGTAGGTTTATATTATTGGGATATGAGTATAGTAGGTTCACAAGTGACAGATTTCCTTGTAATCCAGTGAAAAAATTTTGGTAACACTTTATAAAATACATATAACAATCTCACCATTTTGCAATTTTTTTTGAATGTATATGTCATATGTGTTTTTTTTTCTTAAATTAAAATATCTTGATACATCTATTTTATGTATTATATACTTTGAGACGGTGAATTCATAAATTTTTTACCACATCATCTAATAGAAAAAACAATAGACTATGATATCATATAAAATGATCACAATTAATGTACATAACTCGAATAATTAAACCATGATCATCTCTAATGAATCAATGAATATTACCAAAGCAATCTAGTTTCAGAAATAATAATTTTTTTCATCTAATAATATAACATTTCTATATTTTCCCCTATCAACATCTATTGAAATTTTAATTATTATTATCATTGTATTCATATATATTGAACCAAATTATACTAAGCATTGGGAAGAGGATCATTTTTCACTAATGAAAATGAATCTATAGTAGTAATTTTTTTATACAAGTTTAATTCAATTATTATTATAGTTTCATCAATGTATTGGTTATGGAATGAAAAATGGAATAATAAAATTAATGATATATGAATGTGATCTTTTAAAAAAATACTATACTACATGAGATTTAGGTTAGTTATTAACTCATCTTACTGATTCACTATGTTTATATCTTGTATATATTCTTAGTAAATAATATATTTAGGATATAGGTTAGTCAATTCTAGGTTGTTATGATATCTGAAAATATGGTAATCTCATTAATTAAAATTTTTTTTGGTAGTTAATTGTTGTTTCCTCATGGCAGAGTTAAAAAAATTATAAATTTTTAGTGATCATCATAATTGGTGACATACCCAACTAGGATGTTAGAATAAAATAAATAATATTAGTCCTTAAAAATATTATATTATATATCATTGTTTTACTCCTCCTAGTTCATACCATATTTCCATCACATGTCCGAATCGAGAGATGATTTTCATGAGATGCTACTCTAGTATTTTGGAATCATTAATAATAATTATGTGGGTTTCTTAATGATATGCATGAGATGATTCTTTTCCATCGAATAAAGTATTTGACATCCTCCACTACATCAACAAAAATATTACCACTATATGGATTGTTGTGATATTGAATGGGACTCAATGATGTTATAGAATTCAAATGTAACTATGGATAATTAAGATGAATACGTCTGTTACTTATTTCATGCCTCATAGGGATATATTATTGGTGTCTAAAACGGATATCAATTTTGATTTTCTGTACTGTATTTATTATGATATTGATTTATATGATGTCCCAATTGGTATTATTCAACTTATATTTCATCCAATGGGGTTATATAATTATTTTTATGAGACTTTGGTTTGCTGAATGACTATACACAACTTTCACATATAGATAATATACTTTATTGTTGGCGTATATACATTGACGGATGTATACGAGTCATGGATTTGAAGATTCTTTATGAACACATGTTTCAATTTATAAATATATCATTAATCCCCTTTATATTTTCTTCATTGAGATGAAATTATGAAATCATCACCATCATATAAAGATAATTCTAATATTTGGGTGTTTGATTGAATAAAAACACTTTTTAATTAATAAATTATTGAATAACTCTTTCTAGGGGTAGAATGATATTAGAGGATATCCAAAATCATTTCACAAAAATTAATTATTAATATTGACACCTTTAATCATGTCTTCAAGTAAAAAACACCAAATTAATGGTTTCCATTTCATCATGTCCTTCTTTGGTAGTTTCATAATAAGTTCCATTGATGGGGACGAAATAATAAATATTCCATAATTATAATAATACAATTTAGATAATATTTTCTATTATCTACATTATGAATGTTTAATTTGGAATAAGATCCTCATATTTTTTGAATATTTTAATGATGTTATTTTATTTATAGTTATATGGAGGGATTCTCTTATAGATTTATAGATCAATTACCTATGAAGGGAATAATAAAAAGTATAGGAATCTATTACTGAATATCCACTCATTTTTCATCAAATATAGAGATTGGTGATATTTTTATATGTGTAGGTTGTAACCATTCCCTAAAACCTATGGGATAATGTATATAATGATGTAATATCATCCATTATTATATACACTACATATTAGATGACCCTTGGTAAAACGGTTGTTGAAAATTTATTATATTTCTCATTTTTTTTCTCATAAAATTTTAATAAAAAAATATCAGGGAGTTTAAATTTTATTAGCCATTATTTCATCATAAATTGGATAAAGCATAAATTGGATAAATCTTAATTTTTAGGAGGATAATTATCAAATTAAATGGTTAGTCTATGATTTTTGGCTTCACTATCATTGGATAATTTTCCTTGATAACATTTATCATAACAATATATGAAATTTAATAAATGTATTTCTCTATCATGGTAATAATTTTATTTCATTATAAGTGGTGGAATATTTTTAGATAAACCATCTATCATAAAAATATGTAGTGATTTTGATCTGTATTGATGTAATGATATTATAGTTTTCATTACATAATTATATTTAATAGAAAATTAGGTGGGTGAATTTATGTTCTCTCACACTCTAAATAGTTTATATTTTATGGGGATTAATTGAATATATTTTCAATAAAATTCATCATATTGATTAAATCGTGATAAAGACACTAATGATATATACAATGAAAACGTTTTTAAGCCTAATTAATTGATGTCGTGTTAACATAGATGCATATTTTTTCATGATTATCATATATTTCAGTCTGTGTATCATAAGAAGGATTCATGTTCACAGGATTATGGAGTGTTTGAATAGCCATTATATGAATGTTGGGTTTGTGTTTATATAAAAATGACAATGAATTTCACACATGGATGTGGTGATGGGATACAAAATTACTGGACTTCAATTTTTGGAAAAACTTATTCAACATGAAATATTAAATATCCTCATTCACTTTTATAAGTTATTAAATCTATAATAATCGTAATGGTTGCTACATGAAATATTATTCAGGATGTATTGGAAAATTTATATTTTTGTTAGTCAAAATAGAGGATAATCTATTTGAGGGATGAACGTATATTGACCATACCCTCGATTTACCAATTGACTATCAACATGATGGAAGAAATTTTAAATTTCTACATGGGAAGTCTCTTACTCGAGGATGATATTCTAATAAAATAAGTACTATAATAATGATCACTATATATAGAAAATACATCATTTTGTATTCCATATTCACCATATAGGAGAATACATCTAACATATAAAATCATTCTATGACCATGATGAGAAATATATCATATAAACAATAGAGGTAAAATAGATCTTATAGCCCATTTTCCATGAGGGATAGGTTTGGTGTCTTCTCTTTGGGTAGTAGTTTCAAATAAATTTATGTGGGAGGCCCACCTTCCAAATTGATCAACCCGTTCTAGGGTGAAAATATAGAATTGGGCATATTTTTTTTGGTTTTAAATAATAATAATAATATTGATTCATGTAGTAACTCATTTAGTTGTAAATTTATAGGTACATATAGGGTAATTTAAATATGGTTTTTGTGGAAAACCATTATAATTGATATAGATTACATGTCCTATTGACGTGGAGAATAAAGATGTTTATAAAACTACATAGAAATGTAGATAAACCGTGAGTTTTTTATTTTAACACATAAATGATAATTATCTTATCTTATGGAATATTATTAGCAAGAAATCATTATATATGATCATAGTATTTTGACCAAGGTAGTAAAAATGATCATACATAGTATCACATATTGTGGGATGTGAAAATCATATGTTTGATTCTTATTTATTGTTACCATGGATTCCATTAAAATAAATTTTTCTAAATATTGATAAAGTGAATGAATATGGGAATTATCCATTGTTTCTTACGATATATGTCTATTGGAGTGATGAGTATGAAATGTAATATGGTAATATTTTTTCTATACCACAATAAACTGTCAATTTTATTTATGGTTGTGAGGAAATCATTTAGAGTACTCATAGCCTACAACATGATTATTCCAGTGTGATATTTTATGGATAGAAATAATAAAAAAATTAATGAATATGGACACAAATATATAATGATGGTAATTTTAGGTGGGATTAAGGATCTATGTCTATTCCATAATTAAAAATCTTCATTATGGAATGCAAAAATATCGATGTGCTAGGATATGGGATTTTACTATCATTATCTTCAAAATAATTCACTGAATATATTGAAATATATGAATATTATGGGGACACTCTTCCATTCATATCATATATTTTTAGCTAGATTCATGAGTATTGAAATGAATATTTAATACGTATTAGAATATACTAGTGATAATTTGAAGAAAACATACCAACATGTAATCCCATCATAGAAGTCCTATTTTTTATATTTTGAACATGGTTTTCCAAGGATATATCTTTTCAATAATTATTGGGGTCCAGGGAAACCTGAAACAAGTTGATGCAGTATATGGTAGACTCCTTCATATGAATTATCCAAACAATAGTATTTATTTGATCTTTGACATCCAATATATGATTCTATTGTGGGATTTTGGTTTTTTTATAGTATGAGATATTCACTAAATGTTTTTACAAGTGGAATCTTAGGGCACATGCATGTATATGTAAATTCATGATTTTGTGATTGATGGAGCTTTGTCAATTGGAGGTTATCATGTGTTATTTACTATGATGCGATGGTGATATAATGAATTTAAACATACACCATTGAATTCATCAGCAAAAATTGGATTTAATTTTTTTATTATTAGATACATTATTTAAATGTAAGGATTCCTAAATGGAATTTAATTTATATTTTTTGAAACATTTTCTATTATTTCCAAATGAATTAATGTTCTTTGAAACTATTGAAATCTTATCTAAAGATAATTATGAGATTTTGTTAATTTTGAAATCTAATTTAGATCTAAATAGTGATCCTATATCTGAACAACATCAAATATAATACACTTTAAAAATTATCAATATCAATGGTATCATAAATTAATCACATTTACGTGTAATGGATTCATCTATAGTTCATTATTTTCTTCAAATTCATTCCAAAAAAATCGTTTTTCTATCTTTTTAGTCAGGATGTCCAAATCTAGGATATCATTGTTAAAAAATAGGTAAACATTAGGTTACCCTCCATTTAATATATTGGGATTTGAGATAATCTCTTTAGGGGATTGGAAGCCTATTTTCAAAATATCTTCAATATTTAATTCATGGGTTTAATTACATAAAAGTAATAATATTATTCTGAGTTTCCTCTGAGTAATTCATTTTTCAAAAAATTCATTTATGTAAATTAAATTATTTATAAGATGTTCTCCTTCAATATTCATCTGTTGGGTTATATGATACATTAATGCCTTACTATTGGTAAATTTGTAATTTGTTAATATCTCATGGGAAGGTATGTTTTGATTAGTTGAGATTGGGGAAATTATATAGGTTCTTATATATCCCTATGAAGTTAATTTTAATTAATATAAGTTTGAATACCT
This sequence comes from Viscum album, assembly GCA_963277665.1. Lineage (NCBI taxonomy): Eukaryota > Viridiplantae > Streptophyta > Magnoliopsida > Santalales > Viscaceae > Viscum > Viscum album. The sequence continues at coordinate 439,760,339 of OY728161.1, forward strand.
TAATAAAATTAACATTAAATTTTTTAATGACATGAAATTATATATTTCAATGGATTATGTTTCATTATAACTTGACCATGTAAATTGAATGTTATTAATGTGTTTGTTTCCATTGGATGATAGTGTGGTTACATGTGTATGGGTTATTAAAACCCAAAGACTAATAATGATTATGTTATTCTTTCTTTACATTGTTTCACATTGTGTATGACATATTTATCACATATGGATACTCTTATTGGATCCCACATCCCTAAAAAGCTACAAAACTACATTCCAAAGGCAACCATTCTTTTGGGGATTTAATATAAATAAAACCTAGGAACTCACAATGTAATATATTATGGGATGTTGGCCTCATATAACACATAATGGGAGAATAAATTCCAGGTCCCTGAATCTCTTATAGAATTTATATTATTCAATAAATCTATTCCAAATCATAATGTGTCCCTAATTATCCAAATAAAATGACTGGATTTTGACTCATTTTTCATGTAAATGGGGTAATATTAGTGAGTCTATATTTATTTATCTATGGTTATACATATATTGACATGTATATCATATTAATTGGTGGTTACTTATATTTTATGGTTTTATAATTACGCACTACTGATTTCATTGCCATCTAGGAAGGTGATTTTTCTTTTGAGGATGGGAGAGAACATTCATGAGTTTTCCTACATATCATATGAATAAAATGAATAAAAATACATATATATTATTTGAGTATAATATGTGATGTTTGACATTATACAATAAGGATAATTTTTATCCTCTCTCAACCCAGTTTTGGGAATGAAATATAAATTATTTATCATGAGAATTACGTTCCCACATTTTACAAATACCATAATTCATTTGGTACATACACTAAGGTGTATACTCATGTATGTGGGAAGTCATATAATTAAAATAAATGTCCGTTATGCACTCACATTTCCATACCTATGTAATCTCATGATTTTAATTCTATGATCATTTCAAATCCCTAATCTTGCATTATTCATTATCGGTGTGAGAAAAAGTCTTAGAAATTTCTCAGAATAACAACATTTGGATATACTACATATGTATTGGGAGGTTCTAATGGGGATTTTGATCCAGAGATCAGACATTGTTAAGGATTCAAACAAATCATACTCAAATAATGATTCAGATTTCTCATTGATGAATAAACCTCTCAATCCTCTTATATATAATGAAGAATGATGAACCCGCATGAGTGTTTTCTCTATTGGGTTAGAGTTTATATGATTTGGAAGGAAATAGATGTCACATACTGGTTCCGAGTGCCACCAAATGGTAACCTGTACTTGGTTGGGCACATGACCTCATTCACATTTACCAAAATTCCAATGGTTTCTAACATGCTGCAAGGTCCGAGGTCTGATAATGGGGAAACTATGCCCTCATTAAAAGAGTATACACCATGGAATTGATAAATAAATATCATAATTAAAAAAAATAAGGATGATAGTTATAAAAACCAATGAATATATATATATATATATTATTGATGATTGTCAAATGTGTCAAAAAAATTCATCCACAACAGGTCACAATGATGGATGTACAATACAATCCAATACAAAGGAAAATCAAATAAACTCCAATAGAATCACACGACTAATATTGGTCTCATGATCTCTATATCCAACACCAATCAATTACCTGATGAAGAATGGATCTTTCCCTTATCGATATCTATAAATCTATAATCTGTTTGGTTCCAAAAGAATGACCCAGATGTGTGGTGAGTCAAATCCCAGTTGTAATCCAACGTATGATCTGAGCCTAACTGTCTATGAATATTTTTATAACAGGTAATATTAAATAACGAAGAAATAAAATTGGAAATTATTAGATGTAAAAAATCCTAAAATTTTCAATTACAATAATTTAACATTTATTATTCGTCTTTTTATTTATATAACACTAGGATCTAGCCTAATATCTATATCAGTTATGTAATGTACCCAAATCAGATGTCTCATACGAACATCTAAATAATAAATTTAGACTGAACCCGATCATGTGAATTGGCATGGTGAAAGTTTCACAATAATTAAACTATTCAAAACGACATTCTATGAATTCTCTAATAGTATAACCCCTTTGGTCCAAGATTTATACCAAGGCTCTCACGATCTTGGGTAAATAATCTTGAAGTCCACTCAGTAATCCTAGTGCAAGGATAACATGGTACATTGGATACTAAAATAGTTTTCATATCATATCAAAGAAAATAATCCGGAATTCCCCTCAGTATTCATAGTCCAAGGCTCTTAGGGTCCATTGGAAAAGAAAATAGTCTACATATCATATCAATGAAAATAATCTGGATGTCCCCTCGTCATTCCTGGTCCATGTCTCTCACAATCCACTGAAAAAATAGCATTCATATTTTATTAAAGAACATCATGAAATCGATAAATATTACATGGAAAAACATTCTTAATTCATATCATAGACATTTCATATAATCAATCAAACTCCATCCTAACAAAACATGTCATTTAAAAACAAGTTATTCCTCATAGGAAACTAGGACCAAACAACAATAAATAATAATTCAATGAAGGATGCACCCATGGGGTGTCCCTTGGAAAAGGTATCTAAACATACACATAAGAAACAACCCTTTATCAATCAATCATAACATATTATTCCATATCTGGGTTAAATTCCAAAATCACGCAGTTCCAAAAACATGGGTATGTAGAACTATTATCATATATGATCAAAAGAAAATCAAAGAAAGGAACAAACCAACTACCTCGATGTTGTAAAATTGGAACCCTTGAACGTTGTCTCTAAAATCATACTAAAACATCATTGATCTATAAATATGTGGAAAATTCCTATCCTTGGATAACACACAAGAGATGATTAATTGGGATGAAAAGTTCTAGTTGGATTGAGAATTCACATGGGGGATTCCAAACCACCTGAAGGTGTCTTGAACGGAACATGGATAGAGAATCAAAATATCAAACTTTATCCATCATTCCAGTGTTCTATTTTATGAAACATGGGAAGATGATGGAGTTTTCGAATATGAGATAAGACCCCACTATGATATATAAAATAAAAATAAATTTAAATGGCGTGTATATTGATAATACACACAGTGTAGTATCCTCTACTAGACCTCAAATTATGTGGTTCTTCCAAGTCACAACACGACAATGTATTTGGATATTACACGGATAAAACACGGTTGTATATGACAAGCTAGGTGCATGGGGTTTCCTATGATGTAGAAAGTGTGTACGTGGAAAATTATAATTATTGGATTTTTTACAAAATAACCTATAAAAAAGATCCATACCTACAAATACTATTCAGTTTCTTTCAAACATCCCCCCCTTAAATAAATTTATCCCTGAACTACCCTTATTGGGGTGGTAACAAAGATTTTGTGAACAACTCTGGCCATTGTGATCACACATCAGCCTCCCTCTCACAAGTCTCGTCCTTCACACGCTCTTTATACCATTGCACCCGTACTAGAGGAACAGACTAGCCATATAGAACCTTGGTGCTATGAAACATATTCAGAATATGGATCTCCTTGAATAATTTATCCACCTCAAACTTGACCTCCTCAGGTATAAAAATATGAGACTGGTCAGAAAAGTAATGTCATATTTGAGAATAATCAAATACCTCATGTAAATCCCGATACCTATTATGTAACTGCAACCGATAGTCAACCAGACAGACTCTTTCGAAAACTATAAATTGCCTGATGAATCTTGGTGAATGATTTCCATGTCTACTAATCCTCATGTGTCCCAACCTCCATATGACATGAAGGAAAACATGATCTCTGACATCAAACACCAGATCTCATCTCCATAGATCATCATTGGATTTATGGTGACAATGTGTTGTATCCATCCTCTTCTGAATCAACTCTACCTACACGGTGGACTCCTGTAAAATACGAACGTCTATTATATCTACCTCTCCGGCCACTAGACAATATATGTGTGATCAGAATAGTCTATCATAAAAAAATTACAAGGTCAATATGAATCATTTCATGAAAACTATTATTTTATAGAAAAAATACCATGGGTATGTGTCTCTCCCAAGATCCCTAGAAATCCAGGACATGGTCTCAAAGAATATCCTCCAATGTATAAATAGTGCGCTCGGACTAGCCATTTATCAGAGGATTGTATGCTTTTCTTAGAAGTACATGTGTACCCAATGCCCTCTGTAGTGCCTTCAAGACACGATATGTAAATCGAGCATCCCTGTCTGAAATGATAGTGTGTGGAAACCCTTGAAAATGTACAATCTCTCATATTCACAATGTTCAAAGATCATAATAACTATAGGATTCATGTATCACTATGAAATATTAATCTTTTGTTATTCATTCAACAATAACTGTTACAACATCATTTCTTCAAGGAGACCTTTGTAAAACCATCATGAAATACATCACGGAATCATTCAAATTCCATCCAGGAATGGGTTACATATGTAATAGACCGTTTGATTTTCGATGTGATGTCGTTACCTTCTGGAAAGTGAAAAATATCATAATAAAATATGCTATATCCACTTTCATGCTTATCCCCCAATACTGACAATGTAGATCTCGATACATCCGGGTGACACCTAGATGAATTCCCCTTACTGTTGCCTAAAAACATCATAACATATCCTCATCTATATCTAAAAAAACCCATACACACCCATGAAAATGGAAAACCTCATCCTCATCTATGGTCCACAAATGATTATGTTCCTCGCCTGACTAACACTGCCATAGAACTATGCCTTAAGAATTTGATAGATTCCCCATTCGCACTCGATCCATAAGATTAGAGGTAATGGATATAATAGAAATAATATTCTACCACTATATATCATGAACCACTAAAATTCATCTCAGAGAACATTTCCATAAGTTTCCACTCACAACTGGCCTCCAAAACATCATGTATTTGAGTCCTCTTTCTCGTAGCATCATATACATCATTGCCTATCCCAATTGTGTATGAAATATCAATTTCAAAAGACAAGAAGTTAAAAAACCCACATTCATTGTCTCGATTTCAGATCTAATTTATTAATGATATACTTGAGTATGTTTTGGTCAATGTATTCCCCAAAAAAAATCTCCCAAAAGATAATCTCTCTAATAGTACAATTCATGAAAAACCGTGTCTTACTTGATATCATGTGTTGGGTAGTTTTTCTCAAGTGTCCTCAACTATCTTGACCAATAAGAAACATCTCCTTCCCACTACATAAGAACTGATCCCAGAACGATACCTAATGCATCATTGTAAATGGAGTAACTCTTACACAGTTCTAGAAAAATCAATATCGCTGTTGAATTCGATCTCTCTATCATCTCATGAACGGTTGAATCCCTGGAATCATTCCACATGTACATTTCACCATTCACAGTCAGGCCCGTTAGTGGTCCTTATTTGAATGAAAAGTCATGAAATAATCATCTATGGTAACAATTGAGTGTAAAAAATCATTTTATGTCAAATATATTCTTCGACTTTTTTTAGGATACAACCGCTCTTTCCTTATCTTGGATTAATAATACTCATTTCTATGAGATTACATGACCCAATAAATGAATTTAGTCCAACCAAATGTGTACTATTAATATTGTATCATATTAATGATGCTCTATAATATTACTCAATACGATCTAAATATGGATTTCAAGGTCATGTACAGTATGATAGGCCACCAAGATATCATCAATGAAGACTAAAAAAATCTAGGTAAGGATGGAACACTCATATCATCAGTTATATGAAATCATCATGCATATTTGTGAGACTGAAAGTCATAAACATACACTTGTATATACTATATCATCTATGAAATGATGTAAGAGGTATATTTTATGGAATAATGTTCCAATGATGTCAACCGGATCTCAAGTCAATATGTGAGAACACCCGAGCTACTCGAAGATGACCAATGAGATCATCAATTATTGGCAAGTGATGTCATTTCTATACCATAAACAAGACCATATTCTGATAATCCACATAATTTTTGAGTGTACCATCTTCCTTATTCATAAAATGGATAGTAGAACTCCAAGGAGATGTACTAATTCAGATGAAATAGTATTCCAGCAACTCCACTAATTGCTTGTTGATATTCATTATTTCTGGTGTATACTGCCAATATGGAGTAATGGACACAAATGACGCTCCAAAAACAATCTCAATTGATATATCCACCTCTCACAACAGAGGTAAACCAAAAAATTCATTTGTAATGACATCATTGAAATAATCTACAACTAGTGGAAATTTCATCTATGTTGTCCCATGGTCTCCTTATATATGCTAGCAATCAGGGATGTGATTCATCCAAACCCATGATTCTCAGTTCCCGATCTACTAACCTGGATATCCCATTTACCAATGTGTAGAAAATATTTACCCTTTTGTGACATGAAATTCCTCTTGAAGTGATAGAAGTCAACTAATGACTGAATGCAGAAAAACCAGTCCATTACAAGAATTTAATCGAAGCCTGTCATATCTAAGATGTTGACGTCCCAAAAGTGACACCGACCAACCAAAAAAGGTAACTCCTATCGCAGACATAGACTACCCATCTTAATTCTCAAAAAATTGTCTATAATCATAACATCAAATGAATTAATGATACATATCCCAAGACTCTCCATAAATCCAATAGGTATAAAATGATGGGGAGCCCCTCTAGCAAACATAACAGAAGCTAAAACTGATGAAACAATAATCATACCTCTAAGCATATCGGTTCTGGTATCCTACTCATGTTATGTTTGTTCCATCAAAATTTCATGTCATATACGACAACTCTATGACCCTTCAGGTTTCTAGATATCTTTTATCTGTCCACCACATCCATGACCACCTCCTCGGCCAAAATGGCTTGATGAACTCCATTATCCTAACTGATGAGAAAATGGTGTGATCGCACCTTAACATGGAGCCCTAACATATCCTTTATCACTAGTTTTTGGGGTGAACATTCTACCCAAAAGCTAATGATGACCCATATTTCCACAACATCATCACACAATTGGGACACTCGAGAAATATGGTCTCGTGTGACAACTATTCCCGCACACATATCACTTCACATTTCTACCTGAAGACACATTCTTTCTTCTATAATCATTGTAGAATGGGTCCCTACGAAACTTACTTCTATCAGTCAAAGGAGTAACATCCATGATTGATGAACCTCCCTATCTTGTAGATCCAAACTCCCTTAGATATCATTCATTAATCAGTCAATATTTTACTACAACAATAACAGATTTCAACATGAAAACATTCACATACAATCTGATGGTGTACCTGAGACCATCCTCAAATCGCTTATCTAGGGATAACTTATCTCCTCCCAAAATAGATTTGAAGTTCTAAAGCTCTGTAATTTGAGAATAATAATACATCACAAAATGAGAACCCAACACCAAATTCATGAACTCATAGGATTAGTCGTCCATAAATGTCTAAGGGTTGATGTAATCATAGAAGGTCATCTGAAACTCTTCACAAAAATATCTTGATGTCATCTCACCTGTGAAATAATATCCCACCATCTCTTGGTGGAATCACGTTGCTTATAAGTTTTGATCCTAACCCTCGTCTCAAGACACGTCTCTATATACTCAATGATAGAATGAATGTCCTCCAACCCTGACTCCCCATCTTATGCTCCTACATTGTTACACCATATGCTTCCATGGTACGTTTCTCTTTGAATAATATAGTATCGTGCGTTGTATGCAACTTCGAGTTCTAACACACACCACAAGCAATCAAACTAGCCATTGTGAATAGTAATAAACACTTTTTGAAATGTTATACATCTTATCACTCAAAATAGACATTTTTTTTGGATTCAGAATATCGAATTTAGCCTAAGGTGAAATTTTTGTACTTTTCGTATAGCTTTTATATTTTGATGAATTGTGAAAATTAGTAAATATTAATAAAAAACAACATTTTTAATCAAAATAATTAATAGGGATTAATTATGAATTTGAGTGGTTTTAAATTATATTTAGTATTTATTTTTACCATTTAATACATTTTTGGTCATTGGACATAATTTCACAATTAAACCGGACATAAACAAGTGTCAATCTTTTGATAGTTATTATATTTTAAAAACACGCTTTTTGTTTTGATAGCGGGAATTAATTTTAAATTAATTTTTTTAATTTCTAGGTTTTGAATTTGGAAACATGGATTCCATATTTGGAATCAGGATTTACAAATTTTGTAAATAGGTAACTATTATTTTTAGACATTTTGAATAATTACTTCGGTAAATAATTTATTTAAGATGGTAAAAGGGTTAATCTGGTAAATAACGGTTAAATTTTTTTTATAATAATAATAAATTACTGTAAAACGTGTCCTAACCTTATTGGTGGATACATTTCCGACCATTTCCATATTTGGGTCGATTTTTGGGACCACATGGAGCCACTTGTAGGTGAAAGAGACACTTTATTTTAATTAAGATAAAGTAAATAAAAAAATGACATACCTTATATATTTTAGAAAAACAATTATTACATATTGTTATATTTTTTATATTATCAATTAAAAATATTCATTAGTAAGATAAAAATATTTCCTACATAAAGATATTTTATTTTAAAATTTTAGATATTGAAAAAGTAAAAATATATATTACACAATAATGATGCAGTATTTTCCTTATTAATGAAAGAATCAAATAATTGGTATTATAAATGTTAAAATAAATATAATTTAAAAGTTTTGATGACATACATGAATTTTATTTGTTAATATTACATGTTATTATTTCTTAAATTAATTTTCTTCGAATTAATAAAGTTTTTATGACTTAAAAAAGTAAATTGTTGAGTAGTGTCAAAATTGACATAAATGAGTTATTAAAACAAATATTATATTATTAATTTATATTCTATTCATAAAAATATAAGGATCAGACAAAGGACTTATATAATTATTTTTTTATCATTAATGGACCACTTTGGGTTCTCTTGGATGTATATAGTATGTTTATTAACTATATATTATAAAAATACAAAGTGACATGGTTAGTGTTAAACTAATTAACCAAGAGTTAAAAGTAAAAGATAAGGTCAATATAATGACTCGAAACTGTATAAAATCTATTGGTTGAAATTATTCCGACTCATAACCACATTATACTTTGAATAATCAACTATGGAGTCATTATAAAACTAATATGAATTTATTATAAATTAATACTTTATGTTTTTTCTAAAAATCCCCTCCTCCCCCTTATAAAAGGACCCAACTTCTTACCAATTCTTCACACCTTCAAAGCCCTTTGGTTCGGCCAAACCCTGCCACAATACTCTCTCAACTTCCCTATCTTAAACATTTAGGCCTTATTTTTATCATAAATATAACCTAAGGAGCCCTTTTGATCAAATCAAAAGGAAGAACCCGAAGAATTGTAATGTTTTCACCACCCTCTTCAAATTCTTCTTTCATTGTTATTTATATTCTAAAATAACAAATCCAGTATCTCCTATATAATGTGATTTTATTATAAATATGTTACAACCATATTCATTATGCTATCGATCTTTTAAATGACATGTCACCATACGTGCATAGGTACGACTTAACGTCTCCACGTCGTGGTGTTATTGTTATTCAATACATTATTATTTTTATTTGTATAATAATGATGTGTATTTGATGTAAATAATAAATATAACATTCTAAGTATTATTTTTATATGATATACCATCCATGTATATATTATTTTTATATTAAATGAATGATATTTTCACTCGTGCGTATGTACAGATTACCGTCTCCACGACGCGATGAGATTCATTTCCAAGATCACCATTCATCGACGATTATGAAAATATATATTACTAATAAGTATGTAATATATGAAATAATAATGCTACTGGATATATATATATATTTATATATATAAGGATTTATTTACTTACATATATATTATTAACTTACTTCGGTTCAATACGTTAAGAAAATAGAAAAAATGTTTTTGCGTACGGACAGACTACCGTCTCCATAAACATTGTTTTCCATTTAATATATATGTATATTATATATATTTATATTCTAAATATATATGATATATTTATCATGTTTTATATTCTGGAAGTATTTAAATCATGATCTATGTGATGCAACCAAGAGTAACAAGTTAAAACACGTACGATACAGAAAGTGATTATTACCCGAAATGTTAATTTAACATGGAAATTATTATTAAATTGGTAATATAAAGTCATAAATGAATCATTTATGATATAATAAATACTAATATGGTTATGGTATAATTTAATAACATACTAGGATATTCATACAGGAGGTTAAACGTACCCTCGACTAAAGGAAAGTGCAAGGTAAGGGGTTTTCATCTCACTCTTTATTCCAATTAGATTCATGCCATATTGCCACTATTACATTTTCTGTGGTGTATGTACTTCCTATAATTGTATTCATTTTGTAATTCACATTAATTTATGTGTATTTAAATATTCATTGTATGATACCTCTTTCATGGGGTGTATGTTTTATAAGTTACCAAATTGGTAAGGGTTAATTTCACAATCTCTTTATTATCCAAGGTTGTTTTTACGTAAATATCTACTGGGACATATTTATTATCCATGCCCATGTTTTATGAATGATATTTCAAAGGAATTATTTTTAGTTAATTTTTACTAAAACAACATTTCAAATTTTTTAAATATTTATTTTCAAAATCGTTATCATTAATGTATGTGTCTTCAAAATGGTTTTTAAGGATTTATTTTTATGGACATGAATGTTTTTAAAATGTAAATTCCTTTCAATAGTTTCAAAGGGTATAAGACACTTTGATTAAAAAATGGATTTAATGACTTCTTTTCTAAATTGTGTGACATTTAAATTTTTTCATGAAAAATGTGTATTTCTCTCAAAGAGTTTTACAAATCATTTTCATCGATGTCAGGATCCCTTAATAGACATTAAACTTGTTTTGATGTTGATTTATCATGATACAAATCTTCCATATTGTGTTGAAGGTTTTGTGATATGTTTGACTATGGATGTGTCATTCTTATACCATTCATCGTTTATGGGTAAATTATTGACATTTCGTATGCTATTTTTAATACGAATGTTTATGTTATCTTTCAACCTATTATTTAGATGAATGTGTCGGACTAGTATGTTCCGGGGTGGTGTCTGGTTATACCATACCCTCTAGGTTGGTGTCTGGTTATTAGAGGCACTCCGGGTTGGTGTCCAGTTATTAGAGGCACTCTGGGTTGGTGTCCGGTTATTAGAGGCACTCCTGTTTGGTGTCTGATTATTAGAGGCCCTCCGGGTTGGTGTCTGGTTATTAAAGGCACTCTGGGTTGGGTTCCGGTTATAGTTAGCCCCTAGGTCTTGGCACGAGGCATTGGAAAAGAAATTAATGTTCAGCATTATGTATTGCATCATTATTAAAGTTGTTAGTTATATTTCATGTCATTATTTTACTAGTAGAATATCCAGCTTAATAAGTAAATGGCATTATATAATTTTATTTTTTCCGTATTATTCTAAAGTTCATGTTTAAAAGGCTTTTGTTTTAGTTATACATTTCCTTAAATGTTTATGCTTATTTATTAATGTCTCCGCTATATTTCTTACCCTTACTGAGCATTTGAGCTCACCCCTTTCTATGTTTTATTTTTCCCAGCATTCGAAGAAGAGTATTCTGATTGATATGTAGGGATAATCCAATGGAATAATGGTGGTAATAAAGATTATTTATGTTGTTTTCTATGTCTTAATGTGAAATGTAACATTCATCTATGTAATCTATTTTCCAAGATTGCTAAACTGATCGGTCCTTCGGGGCTTCATTCCTTGTAATCATGCCAATGTTATGTAATAATGCGCCGACTTTGGGTAACTGGGGTCAGGAGGTTATAGTTGGTATCAGAGGAAGTTTTTCAATAACCTAGAAAACTGTATTTAGATAAAATCTGATTAGAGAACATTGCCCTAAGATAGACATTGAGGATTATTATAGAAGAACTTCCGATAATTCTGGTATTGTAGTGATTTTCTGATTTTTCTGTGAAATTCATAACTATCTAGATACGAGTAGGTAGAGATGGATCTGGCATAAATGTAACTATGGTTAAAACCCAAAAACACAACATTGAGCTAGAATCGAATGGGAACTTGTGCACGACAACGAGTCTGGCTTCACTCTTGGTTACGAAACTCTCGGGTGATATTCTTGGGACAATTCTCATTTTCATTACAAACCATTATAAAGGGATCATGAGTATATAATTACGCAACGAAAAAAATTTTATGATTATGGATTATATCCATAAAATGTTAAATTTGCGTTAGGTATTTTGAAGATTAGAATTATTCATTGCAATTCATAAACTGACGTAATTTATGTTATTGTATAAAAATGGTGCCCAGTAGATGGAATGTGAACTCCAGTAATACGTATGATCTAATGAGTAAGAAGGATCATATATTTCATGGTCCTATGACATAATTTAGAAGATAAATAGTCTCCCATGTATTATCATCATATGAAGAAATTTTATCATGTGTTGACAAGAGAAGTAATGAATTCTCAGAGTCCTATGGATTTGAAGGGAATCCAGAGAAGAAAAGGACCGTAGAGAGAAGGATAGATAAAGGAAAGAAGGTAAAGAACGTTTTTCACATATGTGATAATGTGGAAAGAATCTCCATGGAAAATTCTTGAAGGGAATGGGAGTATGTTATAAGTGTGGAGAAAAATGACCCTATGTACATGACTGTAAGTGTAAGAAAAAGGTTTCAAATGTACAATGCTTCATCTGCAAGGATTTTGGACATTATGCGAACAAATGTCCCAGTCATCGGACTATGCTGCAAATGATACTATTGGATAATAATCAAGTTATGATACTACCACATATGAAGACAAATGACTAGTGTTATTTTGTTGTTATTTTATAATTATTTCATTTAAGTGTTGTATCAATGATGTTCTGGAAATATATAAGGATTGTACTTTAGTACTATTTCATTGAGGATTTGAGATTTTATGGTACTATGAAAAGTGACTATACAGCGAGTTAATTTTTTTTGGACATTACATGGTTGAAGGAAAGAAAAACCTTAATATGGTCCTAATATTGATGTAGTGATTTTGGAATAAGAGATGGGTGATTTTGGTAATTTAGGATGTTGGGGTGTTGTAAAAGAATATATGAGCAAGGCGTTCACATGTTATTACCTGGAAAAAAGGATCCTAGTTATGTTTAAATTGTAAATTTTGGACTGTGAGTTTGGATAGTAGTATTTTTGATAAGTCTGAAGGTTGGAATGGATAATGTTTGAATGGGTATTTTTGGATTTTTATAAAAGGACAACACACAGACCGTGTGACAACCTGTCGCGTCGGACAAAGCTGCGGGAATCGAACCCACAAAAATAGTGCGATTGGGATTTATTGCCTACCACTGGACTACGCGAGGTCCCTAGATTGTATAATGTAGTTTCTTTTTTTAAAAGGGTCTGATATGTGAATTATAAATTCATTATTTTTTGGAACCCTATACGATTAGGATAAAAAGTGTATTTTTGAGTTGTATTATGTTTTAGAGTGAAAGATTTGTTTCTGGTAGAAATTTATTAAGGGATAAAACTCTAATTATAAAGTAAGTATATCTCCTTATGATTTTAGCCAATCTCATAAATAAATTACTCAACATTAGGAAAAGGAACATAGAACAAAAATGTAGTGCTAGATTGTAGCTTAGATCATCACAAATTTATGGCTTTGTGATTGTTGGCCTTTTCATAGCCATGTACTCTACCAATCTCTATCAGATATTGATGGTTAGTTTACTCTTTCATATCCATGTTTTCCTACATGGAACCCTAGTATGTGTTATTTCATTAACCTTCATACTTACCACTCATTATTTTAAAGAGAGACCTCATTAATCCATTTTTCGATGTGGGATTTCTACTATGATATTTTGAAATGTCAACCACAAGTTTCTATACCGAGCATAAATTTTGAGGATGCAATTTATTGAAATAGGGGAGAATGTAACACCCCAAGCTTCTATGGTACGTTTCTCTTTGAATAATACAGTAGCGTGCGTTTGTATGAAACTTCGAGTTCTAACACACACCACAACAAATCAAACTAGCTGTTATGAATAGTAATACCAAATTTTTGAAATTATATACATCTTATGTCTCAAAATGGAATTCATTTTTGGATTTGGAATATCGAATTTATCCTAGGGTGAGATTTTTGTACTTTTCAGATCACTTTTATATTTTTATGAATAGTGAAAATTACTAAATTTTAATTAAAAACAACTTTTTTAATCAAAATAATTAATAGTGATAAATTATGATTTTGAGAGGTTTTAATGTATATTTAGAATATATTTTTACCATTTAGTACAATTTTGGTCATCGGACATAATTTCACATTTAAACCGGACATAAACAAGTGTCAATCATTTGATAGTTATTATATCTTAAAAACACGCTTTTTGTTTTGACAGTGGGAATTAATTTTAAATTAATATCTGCCACTTCTGTGTTTTGAATTTGAAAAAATGGATTCAATATTACGAACCAGGATTTCCAAATTTTTGGTGATAGAGACACTTTATTTTAATTAAGATAAATTAAATACAAAAATGACATAAGATTATATGTTTTAGAAAAACAATTTTTAGATCGGGTTATATATTTTATAATTTCGATTATAAATATTAATTAGAAAGATAAAAGGATTTCAACTATAATTACATTTTCTTTATACATTTTATACGTTGAATATTTAAAAATATATATGACACAATAATGATGTAGTATTTTCCTTATTAATGAAAAAATCAAAAAATTGGAATTATAAATGTTTAAATAAATATAATTTGAAAGTTTTCATAAGATAAACGAATTTTATTGGTTAATTTGACATTTTAGGATTGATTAAATTAATTTGGTTTGAATTAATAATTTTTTTAAGCCTTTAACAAAAATCAAATATTGAGTAGTGTCAAAATTAACATAAATGAGTTTTTAAAACAAATATTATATAATTAATTTATATTTTATTTTTAAAAATATAAGGATCATCCAAAGGACTTATATAAATATTTTTTTAACATTATTGGAACACTTTGGGGTCGCTTGGATGTATATATTATGTTTATTAACTATATATTATAAAAATATAAAGTGACATGGTAACTGTTAAACTAATTAGTCAAGAGTTAAAACTAAAATATAAGGTTAATATAATGACACAAACCTTTATAAAATATATTGGTTGAAATTATTTCGACCCATAATCATCTTATACTTTGAATAATCAACTTTTGAGCCATTAGAAACCGAATATGAATTTATTATAAATTAATACTTAAAGTATTTCATAAAGAGCACCTCCTCCACCTTCTAAAAGGACCCAACATCTAACCAATTTTTCACACCTTCAAAGCCTTTTGGTTCGGCCAACCCCTGCCAAAATAATCTCTAAACATCCCTCAATTCAACATAGAGTCCTTATTTTGATCATAAATCCAACCTATGGAGCCCATTTGATAAAATCAAAAGGAAGAACAGGAATAAGTGGTAATGTTTTCTCCAACCTCTTTCAAGTTCATTTCTTCTTAAACTTTTTCTTTCATTGTTATTTCTATTATAAAATAATAACTCCAGTATCACCTATATAATTTTATGTTATTATAAATAATTTACAACCATATTCAGTATTCTATCCATCCATTGAATGACATGTCACCATACGTGCGTACGTACAACTTATCGTCTCCTCGTCGTGGTGTAATTGTTATTCAATACATTATTATTTGGATGGTTATAATAATGATGTGTATTTGATTTAAATAATATATATAACATTATAAGGATTCGATATATATGATATACCATCCAATTATATATTATTTTAATATCAATATAATGATATTTTTTCTCATGCGTACATACGGATTACCGTCTCCACGAAGTGATGAGATTCATTTCCCAGTTCACCATTCATCGACGATTATAAAAATATATATTACTAATAAGTTTGTAATCTATGACATAATAATTTTACTGGAGATATATATATTTATATATATAAGGATTTATGTACTTACATATATCTTATTAACTTACTTCCGTTCAATAATTTATGAAAACAAAAACAGCGTTTATGTGTACATACGGACTACCATCTCCATAAATGGTGTTTTCCATTTCATATCTATATGTCTATTATACATATTTATATTATAAATATATATACTATATTTATCATGTTTTATATTCTGGATGTATTTAAATAATGATCTAAATGATACAACCAAGAGTTACTAGTTAAAACTCTTACGATAAAGAAAGCGATTATTACCCGAAATGTTAATTTAACATGGAAATTATTATTAAATGGGTAATATAAAGTCATAAATGAATCATTTATGATATCATAAATATTAATATGGTTCTTTTATAATTTAAAAACATACTATGATCTTCCTACAAGAGGTTAAACGTACCCTCGACTAATGGAATGTGCAAAGTAAGGGGTTTTCATCTCACTACTTATTCCCATGAGATTCATGCCATATTTCCACTGTTACCTTTTGTGTGGTGTGTGTACAACCTATAATTGTATTATTTATGTAATAAAATTTAATTTAGGAATATTTAAATATTAATTGTATGATTACTCTTTCATGGGGTGTATGTTTCGTAAGTTACCAAATTGGTAAGGGTTAATTTCACAATCTCTTTATTATCTGAGTTTGTTTTTATGTTAATATCTACTGGGAAATATTTATTATCTAGGTCCATGTTTTATAAAAGAGTTTTCTAAGGAATTAATTTTAGTGACTTTTTACTAAAACATCATTTCAAATATTTTAAATATTTATTCTTCTATATCTTTCTGTTTAACGTCCATGTCTTCAAAATGGTTTTTAAGGATTTATTTATATGGACATGAATGTTTTTAAACTGTTAATTTATTTAAAAATTTTCACAGTGGAATGGGACAATTTGATTCAAAAATGTATTTAATGACTTATTTTCTAAATTTGGTGACTTTCTAATTGTTTTCATAAAAATGGTGTATTTCTCTCAAAGAGTTTTACAAATCATTTTAATCCATGTCAAGATCCCTTAATAGATTTTGAACTTGTTTTGAAGTTGATTTATCATGATACAAATCCTCCATATTGTGTTTAAGGTTTTGTGATATGTTTGACTGTGGATGTGTCAGTATTATACCATTCATGGTTTATGGGTAAAGTATTGAAATTTTGTATGAAATTTTTAATACGAATGTTTATGTTATATTTTATCCACTTCTTAAGATGAATTTGTTGGACTAGTATGTTCAGGGTTGGGGTCCGGTTACAGTAGACCCTCCGGGTTGGTGTCCAGTTATTAGAGGCACTACGGGTTGGTGTCCGGTTATTAGAGGCACTCCGGGTTGGTGTCCGGTTAGTAGAGGCACTCCGTGTTGTTGTCCAGTTATTAGAGGCACTCCGGGTGGGAGTCCCATTATTAGAGGCACTTCGGGTTGGGTTCCGGTTACAGTTAGCCCCTAGGTCTTGGCACGAGGCTGTGACAAAGAATTTAAAGTTCACCATTATGCATTCCATCATTATGAATGTTATTAGTGATATTGAATGTGATTATTCGACTAGTAGAATATCCATGTGAATAAGTAAATGGAATTATTTCATTTTATTTTTTCCATATTATTCTAAAGATCATGTTTAAAAGGTTTTTGTTTTAGTTATACATTGCCTTAAATGCTTATTCTAATTTATGAAAGTTTACACTGTATTTCTTACACTTACTGAGCATTTGAGCTCACCCCATTATATGTTTTATTTTTCCTAGGATTCCAAGAAATGTATTGTGATTGATAAGTAGGGCTAAGACAAGGGAATAATGGCATTCATAAAGATTATTTATGTTGTTTTTTTTTCTTAAAGTGTAATGTAACATTCATGTATGTAATCTATTTTCCAAGACTGGTAAACTGATCGGTCCTTCGGGACTTCATTCCATGTAATCATCCCAATGTTATGTAATAATGCACCGACTCTGGGTAACTGGGGTCGGGGCGTTACATCCATCCCCTGAAAAAGTGGGAGGATACTACATCCTTAACACACATGCTAACTCTTCCATAGTCAGGGTAATATGTGGTGCTCCCTAAAAGGTCTTCATTATCCTCATGACGCCTTCAAGGAACTATGCATTAGCACACGCATCTCGTATAATAGATGGTTCCATGATTGGAACAATGGGGGATGTTTTTTTATTTCTTGATTTACAATTTCAATTATTTGATTATCTCCCTTTACATAGTGTGCAATTGGAGGAAATATAGGTCGAATGAATATACAATGTCAAGTGCACACCATTTTACAGAATTTACAAAAACTATAACTTAGATGTGTAGAAACTGAACATGTGAAGGAAAACATTCATGTTATTCAATATAAGGTTACATGGAATGTCGAACCACTGCATGATATGTTCCCTTAATCATTAACATGGGAGTGTACCCCATCCAACATGGTCATGTAACGCCCCAAACAAAAGACATGTTCCTCCTGAGACACTACATGTACTTGAATATTACCTCCTTCATAAGAAATTCAACATGTCTATAACTACATGGTTCAGCTAGTGTAATACTACACTACGTGCACACTCATGACACGATGTGTACAAAAATGTTCCATCCACCCATGACATTAGTCAAACGGCCGGATACGCGATCAATTACAGCACAACGTGTACTCCCAGTACACTATGTGGTCTACCATGAGTTTACCAACATCGTGTCTCTACTCACAGAGTCAGTCACATGCTCAAAAACTACACAGCATGTGCATATTTTACACAACATGTACTTACAAAAATTCAATTCTTCTATACCAAAAGAACAGACGGAGCGTGTTCATTACATCACAGACTGTGGTTTCTGGGTTTTCCATAAACTAAGCCTCTAAAATATATCTGGAAACCCTATTTTTTTATATTTTCCAAATTCATGAAATATTATGATATGTTAGCGCCCATTATACCATGAATCTATGCTTGTAATCACTATTAATATTTTAGCAGAATTAAATTAATGTTCAAAAATGATCAACCAAATTCCATTCCAAGAGGTCCCGTAACCCCTTAGGGACCAAATCATACCATCCATCTAAATGAAGCTTTACATACACCAATTACCTATAAAAATAGTTGGTATTATATCATGACACATATCATAACATCATTCATATCTAGCACAAAATCTATCAAATCTCCATGAAATAATTAATGCTCTCTAAATGAAATGGCAAGAATGAGTGGAATGTGATTTCTAATCAGTTCCTATATGATGAATGATATGGAATACCCCCATCTAATTGAGTTGTAGTAGAATAAAAACTCATATAATAGTAATGATAATAGAACAATACAAGTGTATCATCCAATGGTGTAATAAAAAAACTATAACAAAAGAAAAACAAAAAAATCAATATTCAAGGTAACATGGAATTTCCCCATACACTATATAGCTACTCCAAGGATCTATATTTTCCAATATGCATTTCCTTTCAATCCCTTTATATTGTCTCCAAACAGAATAAAAATGAAGGAAATAATGTCCCCATGATACCAATTTGTAACTTATGGATCTGTGTTCCACAAAATGGTGCCCTATAACCAGTTGGTCAAATGATTTCATGTTCATTTCAATTAACACTAGAGGCTATTGACTATCTATGAGGGCCAAGGAATGATAATGGGAAATCTATGTTGACATTGGTAGATTATACACAACAGAAATAATAAATAAACAACATGTGTAAATTTTAGAATTTTGATAGTAATAAAACAACTAGAATATATATATATATATATATGATGCATGTCACATGTGTCTAGTAAGGTATGAAAAATAAGTCCCAAAGATGGAAAAATAATAAAATCCAATAAAAATAAAAATCTAGTAAATTTCAATAGCATCCAAGGACTCAGTTGGCCCCATGCTCTTCAACTCATACAATAATCTAGTAACTTAGGAAGAGGGGTCCATTCTGATATCTATACCTACAATCATATAACGTGTTTGGGTCCAAATGCATGAATCAAACAAGATGGGAGACAAATCCCATTAGGAAACCAACTGAATATATATGCTTAACTATCAATTAATATATATATAACTTGTAATATTAAATAACGAAACAACAAAATATGATGTACCTAAAAGCAAACAGTCCTATAGTTTTCAATTACATTTATTTAACATTTATAATTCATCCATTGAATTGTGTAACCCGGTGATCCAGCCTATGATCTTTATCATTTAAGTCAAGTAACCAAAAATGAAATCTCATGAGACCATATAAACAATCAAGTATTACTGAAATCATCTTTTTATTTGGCTCGGAAGACACGTCATAATCCATCTACTATTCTGAAATCCCCTCTCAGAAATATATCATTGTCTATCCCCTTTGGAACAAGTTCTACACCATGGCTCTCACTATCCTATCTAAATAATCAAGATGTCCCCTCAGTCATCCTGGTCCAAGCATCTCATGATCCATTTGAAAATAAAATATCATAATTTTCATATCAACGAAATTAATTTGAATGTCCACTCAGTCTTTCTAGTCCATGTCTCTCATGGTCCATTGAAAAAAAATAGTGTACATATAATATCAATGAAAATAATCTACTAGTCCCCTCAGTCTTCTAGGTCCATGGTTCTCACTATCCATTGGAATAATATTGTGTATATCATGTCAAATAAGCTAACATAATCTATAACTACTACATGGATAAAAATTTATAATGCATATCACTTGTATTTCATATAGTCAATCAAATTCGATCATAATCAAATAAAGAATGTAAAAAAATGTATGCCTCGTAGTAGAAGTTGACAAAAATGCAATAAAAACAAATAATGGGAAGATACACCTTTTGTGTGTCCCTTAGACAATGTATTTAACCTTACACATAAGTAACAAGCCTTTATCAATAAATAAAATTGTAGCTGGTAATAACAGGCTTAAATTCCTACCTTGATGTCGTACAATTGATTCCCCTGAACATCGTCCCTTAAATTGAACCAATATGGTGTAGATCTATAAAATAGTTAAAAATGTCTACCCTTGAAAAACTGAAAAGGGATGATGAATCGTGACGAAAGGCTCTATTGGTTTTGAGAACTCCCATGTGTTATTCTAACGTAGTCAACAATTTCTCAATTAGAGCACATATAGTGAATAAGGTTATTTAAGTTCGTCCATCATTTTTGAGTGATATTCTACAATACATGGTAAGAAGAAGGTCTTTTTTGTTATGAGATGTGTCCCTTCTATGATATATCAAAATAAATGTACACGAAATGTTCATTAACAATACCTGCCATGTTGTATCCTCAAACAACCCATGACTTATGGTTGTCTGCATGGTCACCACACGACCAAATGTTCGACTGTTACACATTCAAAATGATGTTATACACGGTAAGCTGGGCACAGAACATGTACTTAGAAGTACACAACATGTACATTGAAAATCTACTTTTCTTCATTTTTCCTCAAAACAATCCATAAACAAGATCCAAACCTAAAAAGAAGATCTTGATTCCTACAATAGACCAAGGGGGAGACTAGTTGGAGATTGATCTATAGGAAGGAATCATTCATATCCTATTTAGGTAGTATTTAGAGTTTTCATTGTTAAAATTGGTATATGAGTCTATGCCAAACCTAGTTGAAATATATGGGTTATCTTCTAGATATATCCTAGTTGTATTCATGAGATGTATTATGAAGTCTACACATGTACTACTCATATTCATGACTTTCGTGAGGATGTCTGTACATGACCTACGTTCTTCCACATGATTCATCTAGCTTTTTTGGTGGCCAATGCATGATAAGATTGACAAGAATAATGTGATTCACATGATTTAAGTCGACATCCCAATGTATTATCACTTGGTTTAAATGACATGTCCATGTTATTTATTGTTACTGACCCAAACAAGTTCGTGGTTTTTACGGGACCGGGGATGACATGCCCAAAGGCTGCCACATGAGCTGATGGAATTTCTAGGGGATGTTGTTTGACATGGATGATGTATCTGAAGGACAATATGTTAGTTCGATAACATTATTGGGATCTACCACCATATTTTTATTGTACATTATAACCACATGAAACATTTTATAAGATCCCATACTGGTTTGGGGTTGTCTCTTGCTCATTTACATGTACTATTTTATATTTTATTGTTTATTATTTTTATGGATTTTAACAAGAGATTTTTTTGGGTGTAAATTTTTGAAAAATGAAATAAAATGGGTTGTGCACGGCTGGCGCATGAGTAAGGAAATTCATGCTACCCATTCTACAAAACCATGAAACCTTGGAAACATTGGAATGGAATGACTATCACTCATTTTTTCAAATTGTGGACCCCCCAATTAGTATCCATGTATGACTATGAAAGAGGTGCATAGTTTTGCCAAAATATTATAGAAAATCCTCCTACCAGGCCCATCCCACCAATTAGGGGAATTATAGCCTCTAAAAAATATTTTTTTAATTTCCCATACCAACTAATGAATCCCAAATCGACCAAATTCAACTGTAGGTAATTTTTTTTATTTTGGTGCTCTTTGGATGAAATCCAAGCCTGTCGTACCAATATTATTTACAATTTGAATCCAAGATTAAAGATCTTCACTCATATTAGTATGTTGATCCTATCATGTTTCATTCATGTTCATCCCTCATTCCTATATCTATATTCTCATTGTTTTTATCCTATGTTTTTTATACCAAGATATAATGAATCAACATATAGGCTTTTGGATCTAAATCTAGATATAACATATCATGAATTGTTAGACATTACTTTATTTTATAGATCCATATCCCATTCTACATCATTGTGCCACACAATGTTGTGTATTCCAATGGAATGATCACATGTCAACAAATTGAGGTAGGCAGTCTATTATTAAAATATTGTAAACATAATACCAATTATGTGTTTGTGATTTTATAATTTTATGGTCTCTTTTAGCAATTGGAATTCTCAATTGAATTATTTAGTGTTTTCAGTTAAAAAATTGAGGATTTGGGTATTTCATTAAATAATGGAAATTATGGAATTGTGATTATTAGTTGGTAAATTAATTATAAAATAATTTAATTGGGTATTTTGGGGGAATGCAATTATTGAGGTAATTATCAAATTTTCCCATTTTAAATTGTGAGAAATTATTTTTTGAATTAATTATATTATTTTTATTTGTTATATGATTAATGAATTTTTTATTTATTTAATTTTCATTATATAGATAATTATTTATTGAATTAATTAATAGATGTTTTGTGAATTACTAAATGGGGAATTTATAAATTGGATAGGAATGGTTAATTAATTATTGACATAATTAATGGAATTAGAGTGATTAATTAATTATGGAAATAAATAATGAAAATTATGTGATTAGTTAATCATTGGGTTAATTACTTATAATTTGCATGATTAATTTATTTTTGAAATTACTAACGGAATTGATGTAGTTAGTAAATTGTTGAATTAATAAATGGAATTTTTATGATTAATAAATTATTAAATTAATTAATGAGACATGTATGATACATGTGATATAATTGATACAAGTGATATTTGTCATACATGGGATATATGTGATTTATGTGGTATATGTTATACATTTTATGTTTATGATTGATTTAGAAAATGTGGTCCATTAGATGATATTATAAACACATTTCATTCATGAAAGTAGTATAATAATGGGACTGATGCCCCGAATACCCTTGATTTGTGGGATAATGACTTATGTAACAAACAACCATGATGTGTAAGACAAGGATGGATTCTCCAAATACAAATGGGGTGATAGAAATGATGATCTATAACTAAAATAGTTTAAATGGAATGTGTTTCCAATTTTACATATCATGAATTTAAAATAAATATATAATGAAATCCCAACAGATAATTTAATTTGGAATTGGTAATATGAAATGGTTCTGACTCCGGCACTAGCCGAAGAAGTTATTGATATTCATTTGTACATGGGAACTCAGGGGGATTTATGTGGTTAAATAATGAACAAATGATAATGTGATTACAATTTTCATATTAGTTATGATTATTTAATTATACATCCCATTGCACTATTAATGAATAAATATTTTAGACACTATTGGAGATGGCCTACTGAGTAGTACTCACATCCTAATTGGATTTCCATATTGGCACCCAAATAGATTTCATGGATGTATGACATGTTATGTGCAAAGAATGTATGATAGATGTTAGACTTGGGTGGGAACATGGATAAGGGAAGAATATTTGTTTCATGACCCACTTGGGAGTTTTCTGTTTCTTTACATTTGGGTTTTCATTTTGACACATGGTATTTACATTAGCACGGTATATTTACAATTCAATTTGGAAATTGTATCTCCATTTTTGGTCATCTTGTGATCTTGGTACTATTCTATATATGGATGTCTATTATTCGTTTATTGTTTCTTATTTTCTACTAGCATAATACAATTATAAAAGAGGGTATTGTATCCCCATGATTAATATTATAACCTTTATTCAAGTTGGTATTCTTTGGTTTATATGGATGTATACTTGTGGTCATGTGGAGCTCCAGCTCATGGCACTAGTACATGGCATCAATGCTTGTACTATACCATGTTGTATCAGAGCACAGTTTTCTATAATTTTTCATTTATCATACTATTTCGAAAAGCTTGAAATGAGGCATAGAAGAGTGGGGACATGTTTATGAACTCTTTCATGGGTGTTTCAAACCCATTTATATTGGAAAACACATTTTTCTAATGTGGGATTGTTGTTATTGTTGTTATTGATGTTTTATATTAGAATGGAATATTATTTCACCTTGAATGATGCACTTGTTCTGTGGTGTTATTATGTTTTTGGAAATTGTTGTGATATGAATCATAGATTGTTATGGAATGAATGTTGATTATTCACGAATCATTCTCATCATTCATGATTACATTGAGATATAAATCATTTTTGGATCCATGGAAAAATGAGTTGCGTGTAAGTTTATAAACATGAACTGTTTCCCCTAGCATGTAAAATTAAATATGAAATGTGCCTAATATGTGATTTAAAAAATTAATTCATATTGTGAACAAGTGTATTTATATTGTGAAATCATGAAAAATGATATTTTTTTATCCTTGTCAACCAGGACATAGATTTAGCATTGTTTAGGGTAGTTATGGCCCTATGGTTTGGACCATGTGAAGAGGTTTGTGGAAATGAATTTTTATGCCCTGTTGTGAATATACACTTTGGTAAATGTGAAAATGATCTGTCATGATTCCCATGATATTTGTTTGGTATATTAATCATATTCCTTAATGATGATCCATGTTTAGAGGATGTCATGATGATATGGATTAAGATTCCCCACCAGTAGTGGAACTCGAGGAACTACTATTGTGGAATGAGGAAATAAATGAGATTTTCTAATTGAAATTCAATCAATTCATTATATTTATGGATTGAAACCCAAGGTGGGTTGTGAAAAGAATGACTAAAAATAGAAGTGATTCAGTTTCAACAACATATAATTTTTACTGAATATGGTTGGCATGAGGGAGCTGAGTTATGGATTGATTCCATCCAAACTAAACTTGTCCACCGGGAGACTATTACTGAGAAGAGAGTCAAATTGGTTATATATATGTTACATGATCAGCGGATGAATTATTTGGAATTATAGACATGGGATGGATAGATGGAATATATAGAATGGATGTAATTTCATGATAAGATCCAAGATCAGATGTATCCTGACACACTCAGTTTGAAATGAGTAGAAGAGTACAAGAGGTTAACTCAAGGATATATGTCCACGATGGACAATGCTAAATGATGAAAAAATACAGAACATTTTTACAATTAAGGAAATAGATTATGATACTATGGAAAAGAGGTTTTAGGATGTACATAAATTATGCAATTAAGTCCTAGGAATTTATATTCAGCATAAATAATTTTTCAGAAGTGGTGAATAAAGATTTCATTTATGAGGGGTACTAGAAGCAGGATTCAAATAGGAGACATGTGTTTTCTTCAGTATGGATGGGAGGTATGTCTTTCATGAGTATGAATGGTTAAAATGAGAATCATAACCATGAATATAAAATATAGAGTGTAAAAATATAGGGGTTTGTTACACATGATCTGACCTGATTGCTTTTCCACTAGTGAGCTAGTAAGGGAGAAATTCATAAACTTTTCCCAAGACCATTGGTATTATGCCAACCTTTTAACATGATTGAACATCTAAAAAGGATCTAAAGTAACATGTGTTATACAGATGGTGATAGGGGACATAGTCTTAACAAGGGTGTGGGGAGAGGATCTTCAACACCCTATGAGTATGGAAGAGGGAGTCACACTTGACATGGATATAGGGGAAGTGGATGTGGTGCTTCAGGGGAAGGGTTACCATATTAGTTGAGTTGGGTAGATTTGGGGTGTTATACTTAATCAAAAGGATGTGGGGTATGATAGTTTCATATAGTACATATTACACCTCTTGGATAGATATACTGGACCATCACCAGTTCTAAGTAGTATTCTTATATATTCTACATTATCTAGTGCCTTTTTTGTTTCTAGTGCTCCCAATCCTTTATTTCACCAAAACTAGTAAATGGATTTAGTCTAGTGGTCGAGTTTATGTGTGGATTAATGATAATTGACACACCATTGGGAATAGATTCTAGCGATATCTACTTGTGCAAGTGATGTACCATCAATTTTTGTGGAATAACGTTTTCTCTGAGATCACTATATTATCAACATGTTGTAAATTGACATAATATACATTATGGACTAGTTAGTATCATTTAGATCACATATTGATTTTTTCCATTGGAGTGTAACTTTTGTATCTATAAACGGTGATCATTACATTCAAAATGGAGAGTGGGATATAAGCAGGCCATGCAAGGCCAATTACTCAGCAACTAAGACATCTCACAACAACGTTTTATAGTATTTTACTGGATGATATATATGTAATGACTGATGTAATTCCACCAATGAGAGAACAATTTCATGATTTTATTCTTGATGACATCTTTGTGTTTCCACCTGAGAGAGACGTGGAATTCGCTATTGATATATTCTTAGGGGATGAGCTGGTTTAAATTACACCATATATAAAGGAACCAAAATTGCATCAAGTGCTCAAGAATCTACTAGAGGAGATGGAGGATAAGGGTTTTATCCATCTGAGTATGACCCCTTTTGGTTCAACTGTTTTTCATTCAAGGAATTTTGAAAGGAGTTTGTGCTTATGTGTTCATTACCAAATGTTTATCGGGATAACTGTGATGATCATGTATCCTCTTCCATATATATATCTTCTATATGAAAAGATAAGGGGATATTGAATCTTCTAAATGGCCTACATGATATCATGTTACAATCAGAGGAGTCTTCGTACTTATGATTAACTTAGGATTGCTTTCAGAAGAAGGTATATCCTATATGAGTTTTTTTAATACAATATGGGTAAAAAAACACACCAACAGTGTTTATTGACTTGATGAACATGATTTTCCATCTGTACGTAGATTAGTTTTTTGTTTGGTTTTTGGATTAAATATTAGTGTACTCTAAGACTCATGATGATCATTTCCAACATCTTGACATTATCCTTAGTACACTGACAGGGAATCAGCTATATGATGTGCTACCAAAATGTCAATTTTGGACTAATGAGGTGCACATCTTGTGTCTCGTAATCTCATAGGAAGGCATGATAGTGGACTAAGATATTGTGTGCGTATTTGTATCGGGGGGCGTCCCCAAAATTCTTTTGATATTAATAGATTTTTGGAGATTCCTGTAAATTAAAATAGCATCATCCAGGAGTTTCAAAATTTGAAACTCTTCCTATAGTATTAACCAAAAATGGTATAATGTTTGAAGGGTCGGAAGAATGTTATAATTCATTCTAAGAGAATAAGAAGATGATGAATTTGGAAAAAATATTAATCCAACTTGATTCTATTAACGAATATATAGTGCATAGTGATGCTTTTGAAATTGGACATAGAGAAAGTTTTTATGCAAGGAGATCGACTTTTGACCTACAGGTCTCAGCAGTTGTTGAAACATGAATGGAAGTAACAGATGAACTACCTCATGCTAGAAATTTGTTTTCTTATTTGAATTGTTAGTGACATTATATATTGGGAAAAAATATTTTTGGGTTTACAGACAATAAGAGAATAATATATATATATATTAGAAATGAAATTTTAATCTATAGTAGCAGAGTGGCATAGGTTATAAGAAGTATTTTAATTTGGAGCTATCATATACACCCAGAAAGGATAACAGTTCCGTCGATTCTTTAATATGTAAGACACAAAATCATGAAGTTCATGAGTTTGTTGTTGATTGGAAGATGATGGATTTAGTTGCTGAAAATAACAAGGTGTTTTGAATGATTCTGGAATAGATGACTCTTATATTAGTTTCAGCGGAGTCTATAATTTTGTGATAAATTTGATATAGATAGTATTAGGATTTGAATTTTTTTAACATTAGGGAAATACATGAAGGTGGGGAGTAACCTTTTGATTAGAGTATAGATTAATATGATATCAACTATTTGAGGAATAATTTTCTTGGTCCTACAAGAATGTGGGTGGAGCTGATGTGTGACTCAGACACCTCAAGGTGTGTAGTACATGAAGATGTGACAATTTTTTACCATAAACTACAATGAAAATTTTTGTGGACGGGTTTTCAAATGGAGATAACATGGTTTTTGACATGATTCAACACATCTGAATAGGTTTTTTCTTAGCATAAACTACCTAGATGTATGATAAATTTTTTATATTCTAGAAAGGATGTGTAATGATGTGAATTTTTTGTGTGTTTGGTCTACTAAGGAGGCCTCAAAATAATGAAACATTCTGGGTTATTTTTTATTTTTTTTAAATGTTAAAAAATTTCATTCCTATATGGGATACATTTTATGTGGAGAAGTTGGTTGAAATGTATGTTCAGGAGATAGTGAATATGCAAAAGTTGACACAAACTATTGTTTCAGGCCAAGAATCATATTTTAATTCATGCTTCTTGTAGAGCATACTGAGTGTTCTTAGTATGCATGATTTATAGACTTTCATTTCAACCATAAATATTTGGGAATATATAGCATGATATATAAGTTCTTAATGATATGTAACAAGATCTTTTTTTACATTGGTTGTTATCGAGAGAAGCATTTATCTTTAATGTAATTAGACTATATCATAAGATATGTCGATCTTATTTATAAAACTCTATATGAGCCTCTTTAGGGTACACCATGCTGATTACCTCTATTGTGGGTGATGGAATGTGAGTTTGTATTTTTTAGATGGAATCTCTTGTAGGTAACATCTATGTAGGTACATCATATTCTAAAGTTTAATACTATGTCTCGGAATACAAGTAATTCATATTATTAAAAACATTGATGAACAATATAGTTTATTTAGGGGGATCATGTATAATTTCGTCTGCCTTCTATGATGTGTCACCACAACATATGTTGATAGGGAATGTTAGTGACCATGTTCATTAAACAATTTGAGATTATGGTGATAATCATGTATGTGGTATACCAATTGGATTTTCCACATTGATATGGTACTATGCATGATGTTTTCAAAGTATTACATCTATAATGGTATCAAAAGAACCATTATTATGTGATCAACGTGGTTGCGTTTTACCTTAAGATAGAAGCTTCCAATGAGGAATATCTATTATGTCTGTTGGATCACAATAAAAATGGGTTGTAGGTAAATATTGTGTAGATATATTATATATTTTGGAAACATGGAAGAGTTCAGTATGATTCATGGGAGATGGAGTATATTTTGAATGGTCTATAACTAGGTCTTTTTATCATAGAATTTTAGAGGTTCTTGGGAGTGAAGCTCATGGATGAGTTGTTATACGTTTGTAGGATTATAAAATCTAGAAAATTTATGCATTTCACTGTGGCTAGTTAATAGGTACACATTTTTAGATTGTTTAGTAAATTACATTTGGGGTTTTTCATAGGATGTTTTTGGGTGTAAATTTTTAAATAATGATAGAAAAAGGGATATGCACAGCTGGGTACTTGTTATGTAAAATCTTGTACCCCAGCCTAGTAAATTGATAAACTATGGATACTGGGTACATGAATGGTTGGTTCCAAGTTCATCAAATGATGAACCCTCTTTGGAGTATCCAATAACTCAAATAAAAGTGTTTCTTGGTTAGTATCATTGTTATTGAAAATCATGAACCCCTTCCCAAAAACACATTTTCATGAAATAATGTATCATACAAAAATTTTAGTTTTTCAATTACCCAATAACCTTAATTAATCTAAAATAATCCCCCATTATACCCTAGGTAATGGTACATGATATTTATGCTATTTGGATGAATTAGAAGAATTCCTGAACTCTATTCTACAATATTCAAAGCCTGTATTGAAGATCATCCCCACTCTCAGTAATTGATTCCTATCTCATTTATTTCACATTCATATTCCAATATTATCTCTTTATTTTTGTGGTTATTATGCCATATTATTTATTTCTAGATCAAGATCAGAGGATTATAAATATATTCATGTAGATATAAATCTATATCTAGGATATCATGAATTGTTCGACCTTTAGTTAGGTAGCAGATTCATATCTCATTCTACGTCATTTTGCTGCTAAATTTTAGGTGTTTCCATTGAGAAATTTATCATCATCAAATTGTGGTAGGTGGTCTATTATTCAAATCTATTTGACATAATACAAATTATGTGTATGTGATTGTAGAATATTTTTATTTTTTTAATCATTATAATTCTTAATTTAATTATTTATTGTTGTCAATTAATTAATTATTTAATTGGGGATTCGAATGAATTATGTAAATTTTGAAATTGGGATAATTAATTAATGAATAAATTTAGATATATTTTAATTTGGGAATTAAGGAATAATTAATTGTTGGTTTAATAATCTAATTGATTAGTTGTATATTATTATTAATTTATTGGAGAATTATTTATGAGATACTGAGTTGTGGAATGATTATATGATTCTTAAATTAATTAATGGAATTGATATGGTAAATTAATGGATTTATAATTAAATGGTTGGTTTGTGATTAATTAATTTATAAATTAAATTATGATAATCACATTGTGAATAATGTGTTGATATAAATAATGGAATTGGAGAGATAAATTTATTTTGGAAATAATTATTGTAATTAATGTGCTTAATTAATCATTGATTTAAATAATGAAAATAGTAATTATAAATTAATTGGTTATTTATTTAAAGGAATTGATTTAGTGAAAAAATTCGATTTATTTAATGCAATTTCTATGATTAATTATATTTTGAATTAATAAATGAGATATATATGATTCTTGTGATATAGGTGATACTTGTGATATATCAGATTCATGTGATATATGTGATAGAATTTTTATATGTGATACATGTTATTTGTTTGATTGAATGAGAGAATGGGTTCCTAGACATGTAATTCTAGTCCAAATGTATGTATAAAAATATTGCGGGATGGGTAATGATGATCCAAATACACATTATGTGTGGAAGATGGAACGATACTCTAAATACCCATGATATATGAAACATGAACTATTTCTCCATATACTCATGTGGCTCTAGGCATGATGATGCACACCTAAAATTATTGTAATTGTCTAAGGTTGAAATTATCCATATCATAAATTTAAAATAAATTTATAATTAAAGAAAATTTGATAAATTTATTATATGTTGGTAATGAGAAATGGTTCTGATACCAGCATGGGATGAAATAGGTATTGATGTTTTGGTGTCCTGGGGATCCCTGGGGTATTTTATTTAAATAAAGAACAAAAAATAATGTGATAATTGTTATCTTTTTCATTTTGCTTATTTATCTACACTACTACAGACACATTTTTTGATAGGATTTATTTTATACATTATTAGTGGTGGCCTACATAGATGTAACCACATGCGTATCCGGCTTCCTAATGGGTATAAAAATAAATTTAATTAATGTAGGACAATTTATGGGAAAATTCCATCTGATAGATGGATGATTTGGGATCAATCATGGATGAGGGAACCCGATATGGTTCAGGACACATTTATAACTGCTCTTTGTCTCTATATTTGGGTTTTCATTTTGATTGATAAAGAATACTATAGCATGTCATATTTACAGTTCCTTTATGATATTGTATATGTATCATTAGATGTCTTGTTATATTGGAATTTTTATTGTTAGGGATATCAGTTATTTAGTATCTTTCCTATTTTTAAGATGGTGTATTACTTTGATAAATAGGTTATAGTCTCCTGATGATCGATATTAGACCTTCACTACTAGTTAACAACCTCTCGCATACATGGAAGAACTCATGAGGACATGTGCTGGATTGTTTTGGGGTTCTGGTATATGGAACCTGACCTATGAAATTGTACATTCAAATGAAAATAAGAATATCATTCTTTTCCTAAGGAGTACATATATTCCATTCTTTTCTTTATTAAGTAACTCAATGTTTTCCTAGGTTTAGGTTATGGAGACATCATATAACCAAGTTAACACATAAGAAATATTTCACATTAGCGATCTACTGAGCTATCTATACTTCTCATGATTATTAAGGTGTTCTCACAAAAAATATGTTCATATCTCATAACACCATAATTTGATCCATATCTTTACCTGGT
This sequence comes from Viscum album, assembly GCA_963277665.1. Classification (NCBI taxonomy): domain Eukaryota; kingdom Viridiplantae; phylum Streptophyta; class Magnoliopsida; order Santalales; family Viscaceae; genus Viscum; species Viscum album. The sequence continues at coordinate 439,793,302 of OY728161.1, forward strand.
GTAATACCCTATCAATTGAATGCTATTGCACATCGATAAATTCAATCTCGCCCTTTCACTATCATGTGTCTATTTTTTATGTCTAGGGGGAATTTATAGGGCTCATTTCCCCAGACGCAAATCACATTCCATAGCACATATATCATAGATATGATCTTGAGTTGCTGGAGTATTACACATTCCACATGAAAATACAGTGGATCATCCCTGACCTAAAACTCCATCACATAATAATAAATAATTGCAATATAAATCATCAATTAAGAAATTTATCAAACATTTTCCTTTATAAATATATTTCAAATAATAAAATCAACAAGTCCATTTTCATTTGAATGATTAGGGTTACATGTCAATGATTCATCATGAAATCATGATTCAAATCAAAGAGAATTTATTTTGGTGAATGGATACATTCTTGGGGACTTAAACAAGATCAATCTATAATGTCAGAGCTACATGTTGATATGCTGATTCCATGATGATGTATTTTCACATTATAAATTTGATGATAACATGGGGCACATAATCCCCTTCACATGAAATCAATATAATTCTTCCTCTAATAAGGTAATAATCATTTTAAATGTTTAAAAATTATTTTAAAGGATTTTTGTTATTTTCATATTTATTATTCAGTAGGGAATCACATGATCAACTATGTATATTGATACCAAATATTATAATTCATGTGGATAGTTTCCCTACTAATCTATTGTACATTTCATGATTGAATGGATGTGTATGTGATTCCTCTAATTATGAAGGTGACATACCCAAATTGTTTGACACTACATAACTTACATGACTGTAAGAATCATACATGATGGTTGAACTAATTAGGTGAGTCATACAATACCTTCAGGAGAAAATAAATGTTCATCCCATCACATGAATTTTCAAACTCTTCCGCATTTATTATATATTGTAATTCAGGTGATTCTCAAGAATAAATTAGCTAAAATATCACATTATTTAAGGAACTTTTCCCGAATCCTTTTCAATATCCTGAGGAAATTTTATAAGCACTAGAAATTATCGTGCACATATCATGTGATGTAAAAGAAACATTTTTTTTACATCCATTGGTTCATTAGATCATATTTCTTCTTTATGGTCATAATATCTACTTCACCTAGCCCTTGATCATTATTTAGTGATGACGGACCTTCCATCCTTTTTATGAGTAACTGATTCATTTTATTCAAGTATTATGTGTATCCAAAAACAATCAATGCTCAATTAGTGGGATCAACACCCCCCATGATAGGTTTGCATGGACAAGGAATCAGTTACGAGGAATGTAAATGCCAACCTGAGTCTTTAGGACTTCCACTAGTTAGTGTCCCATATAGATTTTGGTCATGTAGAGGAAATTTGGTATTCAGTGGGGTGGACTATAAATAATGAATAATGAGACATTTATTTCCCTTAGTGAATCATAACATTAGGTATATTATTACTTACTCTTTTGTATAATTTTTTTTTATAAAATTACTCGAAAAACCATAAACGTGGTCTATTCAAAAGTTCACATCACACGATTACCTCAACTGAACCAATTTCATAATCAATCTATGACTTCATCATCAATAATTTATTTTAAAAGTTATTTATTTCTTTTCCACACGGTCTCCCAACTTGCTTCATGTGTCTTCAAGGATTTTCATCTGATAACTCAATTGTTACACGGTTCATGTGACCATTTCATTGTCACGTGATCAAATGTTTTTTAATGTATCATGTGATAAAAAAATGTTTCATGGGTCACATGATTTTAAATACTAGTAATAGATCACATAATCATGAACCCTTATATGTTACACATGATTTTTTTATACTACAAAAGATATGTACTTCATTTAAAACTCTTGATAGTTTTGAGTTATCATCTGTCATATGTGTCTTTTTATGTACTTATGTCATCCAAGTCAAAAATGTAAAGACCCGGAAATTTCAATGAATTTTTTTCTTAATTATTTTGAATTTTAGGAGTCCCCGTTTTTTGAAGAGACATGATTCGGAGGCCCGGTGTGCATAGAATCAATTTATGATGTTTTTTGGGTACGTTCAGTAAACGTATGTGTGGGGATTTATAACATTTGAATGAGTGATCAGAATTGAAATCTGAGGACACCGATGAACTCGCATCTCCAGTATACGCTTAAGGGGACCATTACATTAGTTGTGTATTATGCAGGTTGAGAGTTAATTTTTGGGAATTTAGAAAAAAATTAATAAAATTTTTGGAAGACAATGTTATTTATGGAAGTTGGTTACTACTTCCCAAGAGGAGTTAGAGGTGGGTATCACACCCACATAATCTCCCATAAGATGATATTTTTGAGTTGGGTCCCACATGAGCCTAACCTTCTCATCTTACATTAACCCCATTTAACTCCTCCCTATATTAAGGTGGAACCTCTCCACCTCCCATGAATTTATGAGTCCACCTCCTCTCATAATTTAGGCCATCACTAATAGTTAAGGTAATTTAATTAACTTGGGTGTTAATATTTCATTTTGAATTTTATTGAATTGGTTGAAAAATCTTTTAAATTTGGGGAAGGATTTATTATAATATTATCTTGGAAAATATTTTGCGAGAGCTCTGGAGTATTTGAAGGAGTTCCTCTCTTCAATGAAGAACACCGTCTTTCCAACGTAGAACCGCCGAATTACGATGATCACTTCATTCGATCTTTGTCCAAGAAAAAGGAGAAGGAGCATCCCGAAAGGAATGGTGATGACACTACATCCTCAGCTCCTTTTTCACCGATGTCAACAAGTTGACACCATTTTTCCCGTGATGTCGTCATCCACGATTCCCGACTACTGTGAACATTATTTCAATGTAATGGTTTAGTATAATTTATATGTGAATAAATTATCTAGAATGTGTTGTTTTCTTTGAAATATCTTTGACCAATTCTTAACGCCTAACTTGGAGGGAACGATCCGAATGAACACGGCCTGACGACCCTCTGTAGTTCTTAATTTTTAATTCACAATGGGAAGTAGCGAAGATCGAAGGCGGAAACCATGTGCCGGCCGTGTGTAGAAAACCCACGGCCCAAAAATGTGGGCTGCAAGGCCGGAGGAGAATGGACTAGCTAAAGCTGGTTGGGTCGATGGATGACCACGACACCACAAGGGGCGCCGCGCTATGGAGGACCGCATCCTGTGTTATACGGGTCGCTCAGCGGGGAACCGACCATCAGGCAGCTGGCCGGGCTGAGAAGACACGCAACGCGAGGAGGGCGACGCCCTTAGGGAAACCGCGACCCACCTGTGTGGGCTGCTCGCACTAGGAAGGCCGCCTGGCTTCGACCAAACATTTTGGAGGGTGTCTCCACTCGGCGCCACCGGTTTGGGAATGCAGCCCCCCCCCCCTCGGACTGCTCTGCAACCCAAGTCGAGCCGCAACAAGCCAGGCCACGTTGCGTCGTGCCATGCCGGGCCGCACCGCACAATGACGGGCAGGGTCGCACCGCACCGGGCCGAGCCATGCCCCACCGGGCCGGGCTGCACCCCCTCCGGCCGGGCCACGCCACTCATCGGGCCGGTCCGACCCACTACTGGGTCAGACCCTCATGAACCGGGTTGACCCAACCCGTCATCCCACTGGGCTTAATGGGTCGGGCCTGTTTTCACTCAAACGTGAATAACTATAAGACAGTTCTTTCGATCGACGCACCATCTATAGTATTGAGACCCTCATGAAGAATAGGTCCTTTTTCGTTACTCTAGGTGATATTCGGACAAATTTGGAAAATAGCTGGGTTTGGAACGAGCGCATTTCCAAACGTGTCCCAGGAACAGAAAAGCCAATATCACTTAGTTTAGGTGTCCAATTGACGTGCCGTCTGTCGCGTTGGGTTCCTTTTGACGAGACAATACTTTGGGGTACATCTACTCTATACTTCGTGATATTTGATGTGACATCCGCTTTGCTCGAGGAGTGCACCCTCTACAAATCGATCGTGCTATGTGTGGGAACCCCAGAGCTTGTTGCGACTGTGATGACTACCATATTAGGACCTGTTGTGGGTTCAACGGCGATGAATACTATATTTGGATCCTCCTTGGGTTTGGAAGTGATGACTACTATAGTTGGATCCTCCATGGGTTCGGTAGTAATGATTACTTTACTTGGATCCTCCATGGGTTCAGAAGCGACGACTTCTGTACTAGGATCCTACGTGGGTTCGGCCGAGGAGATGATTTAGAGGCACAATCTAATCATCTCCACCCTTCCTCAGGAGTTTTATACCTATGTGAGCTGAGTCTTGACATTCAATCATTATCATCCATGTGATTGACTTCTTTCTGTTGTAGACTGGACTGTTCTTGGGCTCGAGAGTTGGAGATGAACTGGGATTGATGACTTAGGTATATATATGGGTATATACCAAAGTAGAGTTGGCTTAATCTTTGTGATTGTATATTTCTTTTGAGGTTTATCCTACGTGGATTCTGGGAGATCTTAGGGGGTCTCGGGGTCCCTACTGAGTATTGTCATACTCACCCATATATGGGATATGCCCACACTACGTTGTGTTGGAAGAATACGATGGACATAACTGATCATCGTAGAGACTTGTGGAGGTGGATGATACCCGGAGGTGGACCACTCGGTGGGACATACACGAAGCGGACGGACGGACCCAAGGTGCTGAGTAGACCATCTGTACCCACCCTTCAGGTGGGATTTCCAGAGCACGACTCAGTGGTTGCTGCTTAACATTATTATTGTTGTACTAGTCTTTCAGTTGTACGGTACTCACTGTTGGGCTTGTATTTCTGGCACCTTTCTTATCATCACTTAAATTTTTATACAATTTTACTTGTTCTTACTTCAGATACGTACTCTACTGTGTTTGTTTACTTTTATAATGGCAATTCCTTCCATTTTTGTCGGGATTTATGCCTTTGGTGCTACTCGCCAGCCCCTGGCCTATGGAAGGCGGGTTTGGGGTAGTCACGACATGGGCCCTGAGGACGGGTCGTGACAAATTGGTTTTAGAGGAGACCGTTCTACTGCTGAACAAAAGACTCTGATCTGTCTCAATGTGAAGAAATAGGGTTAAGAGTATTGAGTGTGGTTATCATTCCAGGGAGTCCAGTGTTGGTGCGGTGACTGACATATCCATACACCAGGATCCTGACATCTGATTTTTTACTCATTGAATGAAATCCCTAATTGGATGTGTGTTTCCTTTGAAATGTTTTCCTTGTGTTTACTTTTTGTCAGCTCACCAGGTTTACTATTTTACAGTGGTGCACCTATTTCTTTTCAGGATGGCTCCATGAAGGCAGCCAGCTGGGGTTCTGAGTTATGTGCGAGATGGTAGCACACCAATAGATGATGCCTTGGTCTAGGGCTCGATTATTTTGGAGGCAAAAATGGTACCACTACCCACTGGGCCACTAATTACACCATCTCAAGAAGTAGAGAGTGAACGCTGCCTCAGTGAGTTGCATGATTTTCAGCGATTGAGGCCTCTCAGGTTTCGCAGAGAGATGGACCCTCAGGCAGTAGAGGATTGGTTGGAGGCTATCATCAGGGTTTTTATATTATAAGGGACACCTGCTGATATTATAGTGATCTTTGAAGTGAGTATCCTGCCCGCAACAATAGGTAGATGGTGGATCTTGATGTTCCAGCTCCACGATGAGGAATCTCTACTTTGGACATACTTCAAGAGACTCTTCTTCTTGGAGTTTTTTCCCACCACCCTTCATGCAGTGTGGATTTAGGAGTTACTTCATCTGCAGCAGGGTAGTATGATGGTAGATAAGTACTTGGGGAGGTTCATTGCTCTATCATGCTACTCCACATACATGGTAAGAGACCAATTCTTCAGGGCCCAAACCTTTGAGCAGGGACACAGGTTAGAGATCAGAGTTTCAGTTATCTCCCATAGCATCCCGACTCAGATGGAGGTGCTGGAGCGAGCCCATTTAGTGGAGAGATTTCTCAGTTAGCAGTCCTCAGCAGTGAGACCCACCACAGGGCAACACATAGAGGAGTCTTCTACAGCCAGTAGTAGAATGTTTATGCAGAGGCCCAAGCAGACCAGGCCATCAGGTCAGCGACCTCTGGCTACTAGTTCAGATATATGTGTCACACAAAACAGAGCTATTCAATCGAGGGGAAGGTAGTGATATGCATGTTGTGGGCAGGGTCACATGACTCGGGATTGCCTGACCCACCAATCGGACGAGCATCAGACAATAGAGGGACCTCCCAGGCAGAGGTAGAGGTTCGACTACGGTGGACCTCCATGAGCGGGCAGACGAGGTAGAGGAGATGGCTGAGCAACGGGTGGTGGACGATGTTTCGACACTCTACCACCACCACCACCAGGAGGTCCACCCCGACCACAGGGAGCTGGAAGACAGTAGCAGGATCAGCCCCAGGCAGTCAAGGCCTACGACCACTGTTCACCTTATATGATTCGAGGTACTATATGTGTCTAATCCATCCTTGCTGCAGTAATTATAGACAAAAGAGTGAGTCATTCTATTATTACTGCTACCCTTTTTCAGATCATGGAGTTTCTGACAGACCCATTGGATAGATCCTAATGGCTGGAGACTCTTACGGGAGCAGACTCGACAATTTCTCACTAGTTCAGGCTACGTGAGCTTACTCTAGGAGGCGAGAGCTTCAGCTAAGAAAATCTTGTAGTGGTGTCGAGGCCTTATGACATCATCTTGGGTATGGACTAGTTATGTACAGTCCATGATCAAATTGACTGTATTAGGAGAAAAGTGTGGTGTATCCGCACGGATGGGACCAGGTTCATCTTCACCATCAAAAAGGGAGCATTTGCAGTGCATGATGGACATACGCAGAGGAGAGGGTGGCCGATCACACATCAGTTGGCTAGTCTCATACTCGGAGCAGTTGATGTTCTGAGTCTATGTTTTCCTATTGGGGTGGATCAGTACGTTGACGTTTTCCTGATGACATTCCAGGACTAACTCTTTGCATAGAGGTAGAATTCAGTATTAAAATGTACCCCAGAACAACACTGATATCTACAACTACATATTGGATGGCTGCCACCATACTTCATGAGCTGCGTGATACAGCTGGAAGATTTGCAGGGGGAGGGATTTATCTGACTCAGTGATTCACCTTGTGCTTCCTTGATTTTGTTCTCCAAGATGGCAGATGGGAGCGTGCGACTGTGTGATGTCTACCATCGCCTGAATCAGATGACTGTGAAGAACAAGTACCAACATATGAGGACTGAAGACCTCTTAGATAAGCTCATGGAAGAACGATGGTTCTCGAAGATAGACCTCAGGTCAAGATATAACCAGTTAGAGTTTGAGATAAGGATGTACAGAAGACGGCCTTCAGGAGTCGGTATGTCCACTACGAGTTCATGGTATTGCCCTTCAGAGTAACCAACGCTCCAGTGGTGTTCTGGAGTCTCATGAACAGTATCTTCCAGCATTACCTCGATCAATTTGTCATAGTTTTCATCGACACATACTAATTTACTTGACTATAGAGGTGGAGCATGCCTACCACTTGCGGGTTGTACTAGATACACTCTGAGAGCACCAGCTTTATGGTATGATCTCGAAGTGCCAATTCTAGATTCGAGAGGTTCCCTTTCTGGGACACATAATCCCAAAGTCTGGAGTTGCAATGGACCCAATGAAGATCGAGGCAATTCTTTCTTGGCTGTCACCCAAGAGCATGATGGAGGTGCGGAGTTTCCTAGTTCTATATGGTTACTATCGGATATTTGTGATAGATATCTCTAGAGTTGCAGCACCACTTTTGGGTCTGAAGAAGATGGGGAAACCCTTCGTGTGGCTAGATAGATGTCAGTAGAGCTTTTAGGTGCCGAGACAGAGAATGACCAGTCCATCAATCGTGAGGCTACCAGAGGAGGGCGTTGATTACATAGTGTGATGTGACACATCCGGGATCAGACTCGAGTGTGTCCTGATGTAGGAGAAAGCAGTGATCGCTTATGGATCATGGAAGTTGAGACAACACGAGCAGAACTACACTACCCATGACCTAGATTTAGCAGGATTGGTATTCGCCTTGAATATGTGGAGGCACTATCTGATGGGAGAGCTCTTTATAGTCTACTCTGACCACTAGAGTCTTAGGTACATATTCTCATAGAAGGACCTGAACCTGATACAGTGACTATGGCTCGAGTTCTTCCAGGACTATGACTTTGAGATAGTCTATACACCTGGGTAGGGGAATGTTTTAGTTGATGCTCTCAGTAGAAGATCGTGCATTCAGCTACTAGAAGAGGCGACATAGTAGCTAAACGCGTTGTGATATGCGACATGCTCAAATGTTCACAAGGCAGGCACCTGATGGATTATCTGATGGAGGGGAGAACGACATCCCCTTCAGGGGACGTACTATGGTACCAGTTTTACTACATGAGGAAGTGCTGAGGGATTTGCACACTTCCCCTCTAGCGGTACATCGAGGAGTGGAAAACATGAACCAGGACCTCAGACTATAGCACTGGTGGCTGGGTATGAAGAAGTCTGTAGTAGAGTTTGTTTCACGATGCCACACTTGTCAGCCAGTGAAGGTGGAGCACCAGGTACCAGCTGGCTTGGAATATACCATAGAGGTCCTATAAGGGAAGTGGGATGGGATATCCATCGATTTATTGACAGGGTTTCCACATACATCTATAGGACATGTCTCTATTTGGGTGATTGTAGACCGAATCACCAAGTCGGACCACTACCTACCGATCAGAGAGTAGGTCTCAATAGAGAGCTTGGTATACCTTTACATTTAAGAGATCATACGGCTTCACAGTCTGCCCTTTACAATTGTTTTCGATCGGGATACTAGAATCACTTCCTTGTTTTGGAAGGGGTTACAGGATGCCTTTGGGACACAAATTCTCTTGATCATTACCTTTCATCCTCAGATGGATGGTCAGACTGAGAGGAACATTCAGACTACCATGGACCGGCTTCATGCATGTATCCTTGACTTTAGTCGCAGCTTGGAGGATCACCTACCCTTGGTGGAGTTTGCGTACAACAACAACTACCACTCCCCCATCAGGATGACACATTATGAGGCACTATATGGTCAACCATTCAGATCACCTCGGTGCTAGACTAACCAAGCAGAGTCAGAATTTGTATGACCAGAGATGGTTCAGGCTATGATGGAGAAGGTGCAGATCATCCAGGAGCGGATGAAGACTGCAGAGAGCCGACAGAAGTCCTTTACTGATAGGAGACGAAGACCACTGAAGATCGGGGATATCGACCACATTTTCCAACAGGTCTCACCTCAATGTGGTCAACGGAGATTTAGCCGGGGCGGTACGTTATCTCTGCGTTTCATCGGACCCTTCCAGGTACTTAGTAGAGTAGGCGAGGTGGATTACCGCTAGGCACTTCCACCTCAGTTGCACCAGGTGCATGACGTCTTCCACGTATATCAGCTGAGAAGACATGTGCACAACCACTCCCACATCATCGACCATAGGGATCTGGACATCAATGACGGGGCAACGTTTACGGAGGTCCCGGTGGAGATCGAGGATCAATAGGAGAGGGTCCTATGTGGACGGTCGACTCCTCTGGAGTGCATTCATTGGAAGCACAGAAACCTCCAAAAGAGCACTTGGGAACGGGAGGCTCAGATGCAAGATCAGTACCCCCATTATTTTATCTAGTGTGTGTTATAGATTTACGGGTATGTAATTCTCTGAGGTGGGAGTAATGAAAAGAATTAGAAATTTCGAGGAATTTTTTTTCATAATTCCTTAGATTTTTACGAGTCTTTGGTTTCGGGCGGCACTTGATTCTGAAGCCCAGTGTGCCCGAAATCAATTTTTGATGATTAGTTCGGCTACGTTCAGTAAACGTACATGCATGTTTTTATATCTTTTGAACCAGTATTCGGAATTGGAATATGAGGACACCGATAAACTCATATCACCTGTATTCGCATAAGGGGACCTTTATCGCAGTTGCATTTTATGTGGGATGAGAGTTAAATTTTGGGGATATATAATAAAATAATTGAAATTTTTGGAACACCATTTTATTTATGGAAGTTGGTTATTTCCTCCAAAGGGGAGTTATAGGTGGGCCCCACACCCACATAACCTCCCATGAGTGGATATTTGGGAGGTGGGGCCCACACGATCCAAACCATTTCATCTTACCTTAAACCCCATTAACTCCTTCCTTCATTAAGGTGGAACCTCTCCACCACCCATGCATTTATGAGGCCACCTCCTCTAATAATTTGTGCCAACCCAAATAGTTAATGTACTTGAATTAACTTTGGTGTAAATAATTATTTTTAATTAGTTGGAAAATATTTTAATATTGTTGAAGGACTTATTTTAATGTTTTATTGGCAATTTTTTTTGGATAGCTCTTGAGAATTTGAAGTAGTTCTTATTTTCAACGAAGAACATTTTCCATCCAACGAAGAACCACCAAAGATTGAGGATCACTTACTTAGATCTTCGGCCAAGCCAAAGGAAAAGGAACCGCCCTCATGGAACGCCGTTGACGTCCTATCCTTGACTACTTCTTCCACGACATCAACGAGTGGACACCATTTCCCCATGACGCCATATTCCGCGTCGCCCGACTACCACAAACCTTATTTCAAGGTAGGGGTTTAGTATTAATTATAAGCTAATAAATTATCTTGATTGTGTTGTTTTCTTGGAAATAACCTCAGCCAATTGTTAATGCCTAATGTCGAGGGCGCGAGCCAAACGAACCCGGCCCAACAGACCTCTATTGTTCTTGATTTTTTCTTTGCAATGGGAAGAAGCGCAGATCAAAGGCGGAAACTGCGCGCTGGCTGCGTGTGGAAGAGCCGCGGCCCACAACCGTGGGCCGCTCGGCCAATGGAAAACCGGCTGGCTAAAGACGTCCGGTTCAATGGAATACCGCGTCTCCACAGGTTGCACCTCCATGCGGAGGACCGTGGCCCGTGTTCCGCGGGTTCCTCGGAGGGAAAACCGGTCGGCAGGAGGCTGGTTGGACTGATATGTTCTGTGGCGCAAGGAGGGCACTACGCTTGGGGAAATTGTAACCCACCCGTGTGGGCTGCTCGCACATGGAAGGTCGGCCGGCATCGGCAGGCCGGTTAGGAGGGCCAGGCCACTCGGCACAGTGGGTTCAGGAAGGAGGGGGACACACATACCCCCATGGACTGCTCAGCCAATTGGCCGAGCCATGCAGGGGCCGGGCCGGGTCGGGCTGGCCCACCCCGAGTGGGGCTGGGCCACGCCGCACAAGTTTACGCCGTGTCGAGCCGGGCCGGAGCGAGCTGAGCCAGGCCGCGCCCCGCCAGGCCAGGCCGCGCCACGCCGGGCCGGTCTGCGCCCCCTCAGTCCGGGTCGTGCCCCTCCTGCCGGGCCATGTGACTCATTGGGCCAGTCTGACCCTTTATTGGGTTGGACCCACCAATACCAGGAAAACCCAACCTGCCATCCCACTGGGCTTTACGGTCCATGCCCTTTTTAACTTGAACGTGAATAACTATAAGACCAAACGTTCGATCGACATGTCGTCTGTGGCTTTGGGTCCCTCACGATGAAACGATAATTTTGTGTTAATCTATGTGGGATTTTGACAAATTTTTAAAATGGACGGGTTTGGAATAAACGTATTTCCAATTGAGCCCCTTGAACGGAAAAACCAATATCTCTATGAGTGGGCGTCCAATTGATGCGTCGTCAGTCGCATTGAATTTCTTTTTGCAGAGATAGAACATAGGGGTACATCAACTCTAGATTTATTGATAGTTGAAGTGAAGTACCCTTTGCTCGAGGATCATACCCTCTCAGAATCGAGCGTGCTGTGTGCGGGAACCCTAGAGTTGGCTGTGTCTACGACGACTACCGTACATGGATCCTCCGTGGGTTCGACGACAATGACTACTGTACTAGGATACTTCATGGGATCGGCAGCGATGAATAATGTACATGGATCCTTCGTGGATTTTTCAGTGATGATTACTATACTTGGATCCACCGTGGGTTCTGAAACAATGACTTTTGTACTAGGATCCAATGTTGGTTCAGCAGATGAGATGATTCAGAGGATACATCTAATTATTTCCACCCCTCTTCATGATTTTTATACTTGTGTGAGTTGTGTCATGAATTTCAATCATTATCATCGATGTGATTGACTTAGTTCTAGGATGGACTGGATTGTTCTTGGGTTTGAGAGTTGGATCCGAACTGGGATTGATGTCTTAGGTAAATGTATGGGAATATACCATAGTAGAGTTGGTTGATACTTCATAATTTTATACTTCCATTGGGGTTTATCCTACGTGGATTATGGGAGACCTTTAGGGGTATTGGAGTCCCTACTGAGTATTGTTATACTCAACCTTGCACACGCTATGCCCGCACTACATTATATTGGATGAAGAAGAGAGACAACATTGATCATGGCAGAGACTTGTGGAGTTGGACGGTACCTGGAGGTGGACCACTCAGCAGGACATACATGTAGTGGACGGACGTAACAGAGGTGCTGAGAAGACCATATATACCCACCCTTTAGGTGGGATTTTCGGTGGATGACTCATTGGTTGCTGATTTAATTTATTACTGTTGTACTAATCTTTCAGTTTTACTGTACTCAGTGTTGCGCATGTATTTCCAGAACCTTTCTTTTCAGAACATTCTTTTGTATACATTTTTACTTGTGCTTACTTTAGTTGTGTACTCTCTTTTTTTTACATTTATAAAGGCAATTCCTTCCCTTTTTATCATGATTTACACATTTGGTGCTAGTCGACAGCCCCTGGCCTATGGAAGGCGGGCTTGGGGTAGTCACGACACGGGGCCCGAGGACGGTTCATGACAAAAAATGTATCCTAATATAGCTGGAAATAGTGCTATAATATATAGGGATCAAAATTATCATCCCCAATACAATTTATAATCTAACAATGAGTATTTTTTATGTCTTGTCCCAATATATCATCATTCCTAACCTCTATCGCGAGGAGTATCTTTTTATGGATTCGACAATCTGAATTATAACTCCATTTCATTTCCAAAAAATAATCATTCATTTTACTTGTTGTTTTCTTCTGTAAATCAGGTTCGTATTTCAAGTATGGAATGAATCAAATTGGTTTTGGTACTACTATATAGGACATCCAATATGTTGGATAAATCACTTGATGGTCTAATCCATTGTGATATCTGCCATAAATTAATTTCTCATAGATGTTGAAACATACTATTATCAATTTCCTTTAAAATGAGAAGTGATTGAATCATAATTTGGGACATGGGACCCAGAGTTATGTTCTATGATAAAGGGTTATTTTATTTCTATATTGTGTAGAGTTTCTCAGAATTCCCTTATAAGATACATGCTTTTAATTTATATTAGGTGATGTGGTCTCCTAAGGATTCCATGTATGATTAATGGGAAATCTTTAGATAGGTTATTAGCTACTAGTCCCCTATATCTAACTCCATTAATATAACACATATAATATTTTGGGTCATACTCTTGTATATCTACAAGTTAGAGGGAATACCTCCTCACGGGGAAATTTATGATGAATGGTGTTCTTATAATGATGTTTTAGAGGTCCCTGCACAAACTCCATCAATATAAAGGGACATCATTTCTATTATGAAGAATATGATATTTCAGTTAAACATACATTCACTCATTCGGTTCAAGGATTGGATCAATATATTCCATTATAATATAAATTATACAAAAAATATTATAAACAATTATTGATTTTAAAATTCACATTTTCACGGAATGAAAATATCTTATTAGAAATTTGGGGATAGTGGAAAGAACATCTCATGGGGAAGTTTGGTGTGACCATAGGTAACCCCAAGACATCAGTTAGTGGGCTTTTTATCTATGTTTTTTATCATATATGTGGACACGAATTTACTAAATTTAATTGGTACAATGGTTATAAAATTATTAATTTTAGAGGGGAGGATTTTTAATCATGATGTGAAGACTCATTATCATCTATATCAACTCATTTATCATATATTAAAACGTAACATAACCTACTAGATTGGAATAACTTTATAGATATTATTTAGGTGGATTTTAGATCATTTCCATTATTTAAGTGGATAGTAGTGCATTACCATTATGTCCTACTCTTCTTATTGATATACTGATCTAGCATGACCATATAATCTGCATGCCCTGTCCTGAACAAACATGGCTGATAATTGATAATATCAGAACCTATCTCAATTAGGGGTTATATAAAATCTCTCTCTAGGAAGTGATTCATATATATTTAATAGATGAGATGATTATATATATTCCATATACACCATATTGATGTTACCTCTAGTTTTTTAGTCCTTTGACAGTTTTCCAACATCCCATAGCTTTTGAGTTAGGAGAATAACAGCTTGGACGAATTATCCAACTTTGTATCATGATGGCATGTAATGTTTCTAATGATTAAACTAATAATCCAAAATTTAATTGTACTATATTCATGTATTTATATTATTTTAATTGTTGGATTAATGATAACACATGTGGCTTATTATATCAACTGATCGATCTGGTGAGAAAGGATTTCACTTCTTGGAACCCCTTATCTATTGATGGAATGGAGTTTATTCAGCTGTTGATGGATCATAAAATGAAGTTTAATCATCATGGTGAAAAATTTACATTTTGTTTTACATGGTTATTAGATGTGTAAGGAACTTTATAGACAGTGATTGATGATTTATTGGTTATGAGATAGATCTGTAAGACTTCTTCTCTAGCTTCTTCAACGGTTTAGGTGATCCCTTCCTTAAGAAACACAATACCACGAAGGATAGTGTGTATTAAAATCAATAATCATTTATCTAGATTCCGTCAGATAACATTCATTATGAATAATAATTTCATCACAAATACTTGATGTTGGAGCCTCTACCTTTGATTTTAAGAAATTATCAATATTATGATAAATAATCTCCTAAATTTTAAATAATTGGTCATCAATGTGAGTTAATTTCATAGTTTTTACGATATGACCACATTGATCAAATTAATAAGAGAAACATTATAGGTTCTTGAAAATAAGAAAAAAATATCTTGAATTTTCATTTGTAGTGGGATAAATTGACTACATAGATAGAATAATGTGAAAAACTCATAGCTCGTGAATTTTCCCATACGTTTATTCCACCATATATATTATCTACTACATAGAAAGGATCTATATAGTAGTCTAATTTTATTTAATATTTTTATCCTTCATCATTATCTGTATAAATGGGGGTGGGAATCACTTAATCACCCTGTAAAATCTTCTCAATAGACATTTTATGAAATAGAAAACTCAAATGATAGGAGTTTTCTATAATCTTCTCAAAATTTATTTTTTTTCTATTCTCTTGGATGAAATCTTGTAGTAACACTACAATGTGGAGATTCTTCTCATATATACACATTTCCAATGATCCATCATTTTTTAATTTCTTTTAACTATTAGGATTACTTTAATTCATGATATTTATTGAATTCAATTGATCGTATATCATTTAGAATATTGATTATTTGAAACCTTTCTTTAATATTAATTAAAACCAAACAAATTGATTTTATTTTGTGAATTATAAATTTTATCACTTGATAATTTATAATTAATGGAAAATGAATTGATATTACTCATTGATGTATCTACAATGATTTTCATGGGATCTTTATATTTAAAAGGATCAATAGATTAAACATATTTCTCATTGGGAATGATTCCAAATTTCATAAAAATTCAACTAAATAAAGGGGCATAGATTTATTTTCTTCTATCGGAAAACAGTGGTCTCTATATACATAATTTCTATATATTATAAATATGTTTTATATAATGAAATTATGGTATATGTGGACATTGTTTTTTCTCAAGGAACACATATTATAGGTTTTGGATCATACATGTATTATTGGAATTTCCATTATATATGTGATTAATATTTCCTAGTTCACATAATGTGCATTCTCAATGAATAGATACTTGTTTTTCATATCATTCCCTTTTCAATTTAATCTAGAAGATTACTACATATATTTCAAATTGCTACATATTTTCTTGCTTATTAGACAATTGTATAGTATAGATTTTTTTAGTCATCACCTTCTATTGTTGGGTTTAATGTATTCTTTTTTGGAAAATATTCTAATTTAGTTTATAGTCTTCCATATTAGACCATATATTGATATAGTGTAACATAATTCAGCTCAGACCATATGTTTATATTTTTGAAGACTATTTACTCATAAAGAGGTTGAGAACACTGCATCCATGGTGGGATAATGATGATTGACTCTTCACGAATTGATTTGACACCTTTCATTGTAAATTGATATTTTTAATAAATAGTTATTTGGAAGGGATTGGGAACACACAATTCTTGTATATAAATATATAAATAAATGTACATGATGGCTGGTGGAATCCTTTTTCTATATCCCTAAAAAGTATTGGTTGATAGTATTATATTAATGAAGATTTTTCCACTTGGATTGGTGGAATATGGGTTGTGATTGTTTCATAACCAAGAAGATCAAAAAATGAATATTGAATATGGATGAAATGTTTGAGATGACTAAAAACACAAAAATGTGTTGAGTATTTTCATGTTGTTGTTAGGGATCATATAAATTGGAGTTACTTTCCTCCATAGAGTTCAAAAAACTAGTTGGTGGGTAATATTTCCATATGTATGATCGCATAAGGATTACATTAATGGCCATGTATAAGGTTCCCAAAACCTTTATAAGGACCATGTGAGTATTATAATGATTCTACATTTGGATATTGAACTGGGGTATTGAGAACAGAGCTATAAAATTAGGGTTATGGAATCCTAGTGTAATTTATATCCTGGATGGCTAGAAAAGACCCTAATCGACATGGTTTTGAGTTATATATTGTTGTTGAGAAAAAAGATCCAAGAATGAAATATCACATTCCAACGTTGAGATACGGTATAAAAAATGGTTTCATAAAATCAAAGATATCAAATCCAATTGAATTTTCTAGTTATATGGATTATATATCAAAGTCAGGGAATATATTAGTAAAATGGTTATGAAAATTGGTTGGTGCAGTTAAACCATTGGTAGTGGCTGAAGCACATATTAAATGTGGTTAGGAAAATAACTCTTGAATTTAATGGGGGGCCTCTCCTTAGTGCCTAAAAAACCTCTAAAACATTCAACTTGGAAGTGTATAAATTATCCAGTAATTTTATGATCGATACATTATAAATAGAATGTTCCTATTACTAGTTTTATAAATTTCTAAACTAGGAACAAGGGATCGAAAGGACCATGGGGTTAAAATATAAGAAAATAAACTTACATTAATGGTTGTATGATCTCAATCATCAATGAAATGATGGAGGTTTATGTGAAACCAAATATTAACAAAGGTTCTATCACCCTTAATGATGTTTCACCCCATAGAGAACATCATATCATGGAATGGTGAGGTAATAATTCATTACTCAAATATTTTTCTGTTCTCTGTGGTCCAATGAGCATATCATAGATTTTAATAGGGTCACCAGATGGCCCACATGATATTTATGCCTTTATTATTTAGGATTTAATATTTTCCTAAACTCAATAGTGCAATAGTTTAGAATGTAAATACAAGGATTCCTTTGAGATCCCCTTTTTTGTTTTTTCAACCTAAGAGTTTTTTCAACACATTGACTAATTATTAATGGTCTTGTTATATATACCATCAATGGATAAATACTAATGTTATATTTAACTGAACAAAGTTCTGGTAGGATAAAGGAATAATAATCATGGACTAGATATAGAAGGGGAGTGAAAAACTATAGAATAATTAGGATATCCGAGGGTATAAGTAATCCATTAATATTTTTAGTTGTATATGAAGATGTTATAAATCATGGATCATATCATTATTATTGTGCCATTAGTTATAATGTTTTAAATTTATTTTAAAACTGACTATGATTCAATCGAAGGTGAAAAACATCAATACAATTATATTTTGGATCATAAGAATCAAAAGGGACTTACTACATGGACAATATGCATTTTTTAGGGTACCTAGGTCCCTTATTCATTGAATAGTCAAATTGATAGATCCCTTACTCGTTTGAGGGCTTGTGAAATGTTGGAGGAAACCCAAGGACATCTAGACATGATTATTGTTTTATGGGTTAATGTACATATAATATAATAGAATCACCATATAATTTGGTTGACCATGGTTAGGATCATTTGGCCCATTGATAAAGAATGATAGTGGGGGATGGTCTACACATTATAAAATCATGTGGTGGTGGTGTGTATAACAATTTAATAATTTTCATATGACCACATCATTTATCATATAGTTTTACATCATCCTATAAAGGCATTTATCATTCAGTTTTAATTATACACTATATGGACATGGGGACCAAGATGAAATTGGGAAATATATCTATGTGGACACAATTCTCTAAACATGGGAATATACATGTGGGAAAAATATTTCATATATAGATATTATTATTGATGGGCTTCCATATGCGAGATCATTTCATTCAAAAATTTGTATTATGGGAAATAAATCCATATATAGATTTGACAAGTGTGTTAGTAGAGTGATTCTATAAAACATATCCATTATTTAATAGATTTATATTAAATATTATATTTTATATAATTAATGGGATTAACATTACTTATTTTATGGGAATGAATAATTCTATTATAAGATATTATAAGGAGATTGCTACATGTATATTTGACTCGTATGTAGGGGAGATGAGCTTCTAAATTCTTCCATTAGTTAGTCTCGACAATATGTTTGGTTTAGGGATCCTCTACATATATGGTGGTATCATATAGGGAATAGGAATTTCTATTCTTTGTTATAGTATGAAGGTGATCAATTAACCTATAACATTGAATCATGAATATGGATTATAACTACAGAAAAATTTACATATTTTTTTGGACTATTTTCAGTTTAATTTAACAATATAGAATCAGAAAAATATAATTAAAATTTTCATCCTATAACACGGATTATTAAATTAATATTATTATCAGGAATCTAGGGATTATCACCAATAAGAATGACTGACATTTCGCATATTGGGTCTTCCCAAACAATGAGTACCCTAAAATGGAAGTTATCTGTATAAAATGTCATAATCCTACATTAAAAATCTGTATAACGAATAGATGTATAACAGAAAGTTATTAACAATAAACTATAATAGTTTTTTTATTTCTGGTGTTAGTAATACACTGTGAATATCTAAGTTAATAGGAGGTTGAAAATAGTGTGTATAAGTCCACCATTGATGTTGGTGTAATCCCATATTCTATGAAATTATCGAAATATGTCCAATATTTAAGGGGGGTTCTCTTCTAAGGAGAGATAATCTTCTTGGAATAATCTCATTGGCATGGTTTCAATCCTACGTCGAATCCTAGAGAATCCTTTTATATCATTCAATCCTTGTTACTATTTTATGAATGTGAAGCACTAAAAAATGGTTTTCCAAGTTCTATATGGATACAAGTGAATTATTTCAAAACTCATATTTGACTACTATCAATTTAGATGTTGAATATATGTAGTTGGTTCATGGAGAACATAATATTGAAGAAAGATCTAAAACCATAATGTAAAACAATGTGTATTGAAATCATTTCATGCGGAGGAAATAAGACATGTTATTTGTGACTACAAAATCATTTGGGAGAATCATATATTCCATGTAAATACCTTTTTTCATCCTAACATAATGTGACTAATATTTTTTGTGGATGTGTTTGAATGGGAGGATACATGCATCATTATTTATTTATCATATTAGAATCCAGTCATAAATAGTTCACTTTTTTTTAAATCTCTTTCGGAGGCCTTGCCCATATGAAATGGAAGGGGTATTATTATATTTTTCATCATGAAAATATGAAGTACATCTGTTATATTTATAAAAATTTATATTTTGATAGAATATTCCAATGTATGTATTTATTGAGAAGAGGTTTGGTGGGTTTCCAACACCAAGGGTATCAGTCATATGGGATGAAGGCTATATAAATTCATAATATAATGCCATGAAAGAGATATTAACCATGTTATTTACCAAAATTTAGTAAATGAATTTCGTATTAATATTATTTTTTCATTCAGGACCATGCACAACCATACATTATCTAATATATCTCTATTATATGGGGATGACCTTACCAAAATTACTAAACCGAAAAAGATATCATCACTATTAGAAACAATTAATAGAAAACAATTTTCTCAACAAAAATTAGAGTATAATATAAATAATATGGGTAATTTTATTATTTTATTGATCATCCAAGATATATGTTCTATTTTTTAATATATATAGATATATTTGATATGAAAATAATGCAAAATAATGCTCATGAATTCAATACTATCAGTGTAGTTCTTACCCATACACAAGAGGGTGTATTTTTTATATTGAGGATTGATCTAGGATACGTGATATACACAAAACTGTATATCTTGATATATTAGGATGAAATTGACATGTAGTTTGTGAATGTAAAACTCTCCAAATAAGTTTTACAGATACATATAAAGGTATTTTTTTCTATTTATATTTTGGAGCAACTTATTATTTCAGATTAAGGTTCCATAATATATCATTTAATTAAATGAATCAAGATCCACATTGTTGTTGAATGAAAAGTAAATCCACATAGTTTTTCCCCATAAAAAAGCGTATTATTTTATTATTTTATACTGTGGATGTTATAGATTTGTGGGTTAGTATGCGTTTTGTGATGGATGGAATCAATCCACACATAGTTCATGAATGGAACGAAATCTACATTGATCTAATCCATATGATGATTAGTGTATTCATTTTTTCTACATTGTGGTTGGACTCAATATTTGATATTTTGGAAACACTATGTCTCTTGAGAGAGAAGGAACCAAGTAACAAATTTTTCTTGAATAGAAAAATTTTTAGAGTTTGTATCCTAGAAAAAACTACATTGTAATTCATTAATTAAAAAATACCTTATCACAACATGATTATTCATCTGCATGATAATTCATGTGATAATGTCCTATGAATAGCTATTACACTAAATGGTCATAATGGATCCCTTTTATGATGAGAATCCAAAAGTCCATAGCACAGTTCGTGAATACATGTTCTATGGTCATATGATGTTATTTTAGTTACACTAATAATACATGACATTAAGGGTGAGTACTCATAAAAAATTTAAGAAACGTCTCCAGCTGTGGACCTTTAGTAGTATCCATGAGGATATTTTGAGAACGAGACCCGCGAGTAGAAGAAATCTGCATTCAATAGTGTCATTGGATTTTATTATATGTGGACGTGTGTATTGATCCTTATAATTTAAGAGTATTATTAATGGGTGTTAAAACTCGCACACTAAGATGTGTTGATGAAAACTGTGACAACACGCTGTTCACAGTGAGATAAGATATGTTGGGTGCATCAGGAGTAATAATGTATTAATAGATAATATGAAAATGGATTTTCCCCTTCCCTTATACAATGTAAGTTGATATATCATGCACTTTGGAAAATTTCATATAGCCTAAATAAATCCATCTACATGGTAAGGAAAGGGAAATTTCTATTCTACGAAGGCAAGGAATGAATAATAGAGCACAAGGGTAGATGGCAGTAGTATGAAACCCTCTTGATTCAAGATATCATGACAACATGATTACATTAAATGGTATGTGTTCATAGGAGGTGACATGTCATTGCGACGTTAAATTCCTTCTATATGGATACCTTATCATGTTTCTAGACGTTAACCTTGGACTTTAGGAAAGCTCCACCTAATTCCACTGTGAAAGAGGCCTAGAGGGTCACAGACTAAGTGTGTTGATGTATCTCAGTTGTATATTAATTTAACAAGTTGAATAAAGATTATTCTCGATTTTAGTTTAATGATTATTCAAGGATGTCTAATCACATTTAATTCGTCCCTTGTTATTTGAGAGAATATACTGTGGGTGAAATAATATATTTATTTGAGATGAATGAAGTGATATTTATTTGAGAAATAAATATCCATTATTGATGGTATCATAAATGTGGGGGAGAAAATAATGAAAATAGAAAAACAAAAGTACACGTCGGGTATATTATTATAAATGACTTATAGTTTTTATGGGGATTTGTGAGAACTTGTAATATATATTTTATTAAATAATATTAGGTGTAATTATTTTGGCATATTTCAAATAATAATAATAGCCAACTGTTATTATTGGACATATGTTCTTAAAAATAATTAAATGAAATAAATAAATTGTTTCATGTAATTAATCCATTTTAGTATTAATTTATGTAATTAAATTACCAATTATAAATTTCTCATTAGGTTATCCATTTCTGGGGGTTGTGCACAAAGGATCTTGAGAATTCTCTCAAACCAGGAGAAAATTATTTTCTTTCAAGAACACTCTCAAGCTACAAGGGAGATCCTCTTGAACCATATCAAAGAGAACACATTGTATGTGTTCCTCAAGGAGATTGTAGGCAGACATCGCAATAAATGGTGCTTCCACGGTAGCAATTGAAGATCCCTTTAGGGACTTTCATAGATACATGGAGCACATTTAGATCACCTCTAGAGGAATCCTACACTTGGATTTTATGATTCAACAATAGATCACATCAGATCATGACTAGAAAAATCAATGGAGATAGAATTCCCTCAATGTAATTCTTGTATTTTAATTAAATTAATTATAACCAACATATGATGATCCTCTATATGGTTATCAGAATCCCTTATTTTTATTTTTCTCTTTATTCTATTCCAAAGATCGAGCATGTTATTATCGTGTTGGATCTCGGATTTATCAATATTAATGGGAAAATTAATGTTTGTTACACCCACCAATGCACTTCTGTTAATCCTGGTACCAAGAAGTGGAATTAGATCTTTCATATAGTTGATTATAATTATATAGTTTTTTTATTTACGTATTTCATAGTATAGTTGCTTAAATTCAGGTTAATCGCTCTATATATCTGAATCTCAAGATCTATTCATCCTGTTTCATTCAAGGTTAACTTAACAGAAATGATTTTTCTTTTACATTTAATTAAAATAAAACAAAGGATCTTATCCAGATGTTCCAATGCATCCTGCTCAAACAACACCTGAATCCACGACGTGTATTCGGCAGCACACGTCATGTAGTATAGGTTCCATGCACCAGGACGGTCCTCCAAACTAGGATATGTCAATTGATATTATATAAATTTTTAATATTATGTGTGTTGACTATGAATAGGTGGAAAATTGTTTTTGGATTACACACTGTGTGGCCCAATGAACACGATGTGCAGTCCCTTCGGGTTAGGGTTGGACCGTGTACCATGTACATGACTTTCTAGGATATAAAATGCGTATCGCGGATTCTACATATCATGTGCCCCACTGAACACGCTATATACACAGAAGATTTATGAAGTACATCGACACGCCATGTCCCTGGTTGTGTACTTCAGATAGACTGTGAACAAAAGTACATGTCATGTAGTCAAAACTATATGTCGTGTACTCATCCAAATTACGTTGATTTATGAAAATTTATTTTTATATTATAAAAAACCTTGAGACTTGTAACATAGTGTGGGATTAAGGATTCAGTACAACACATGATAGGTGTTATATATATGTGTGCTTAATTTAACACATGCATTGTGTTAATTTCTACTCATTCGGTAGTTATGAATGAGAATTCACCGGGTTTCCTCCTAGGTACAAGTAATGATCAAATATTATTTTCAATGAATTTATTTTTTTTAAATTATGATGGATTATAATCTTAGGTAAATTCATAAAAAGGGGTTAAGATAAATGGATGGATTAATTAATGATAATTAACTGATTTGAGTATGATTTTTATTAAACAAAAATGATTAATGAATTGAATTCTAGTATTATTTTAGAGTAAATATAATTGAATATATGGATGATTATGGGATAGACCAAGACCTTTGAATGTGAATGGTTTCATTTAATTTATTTGTTTAAATTAAATTTGATGGTTTGTGAGTCTTTACCTCATTAATATGTAGGGCATGTGCGCCCAAAGTTTCTGTTATGTAAAACCCCAGTTTACCCTTCACCTTCAAGTTAAATAAATGTATATGTAATTGATTGAAATCCCCTGATATAGGTTGAATATTATGTTATGAAGCAAGGTGAATCCAATCCAAGGAGTTACAAAGGTGGACATGTGAAAATATGTAAACATGAACCCAAAAAGTTCAAGGTGTTTATCCCTTGGAATTGGGTTAGTTTATCAAATTCTTGATAAACTATCCAATAGAACAATGACATGATCATAAAATTTATTTTATTTTTTTCATTTTCATGGTTTATTTATTTTTGGTGTGTTTTCATGATCACACAATTAATGAATTAAAAAATCATTCAAAATGGAACTCAAATAATACCGGCTTATGCATTAATATTATATCAGACATGGCTAATCACTATATTATATCCCACTTAATATTAAAAATCATATAATAAAGATAATAAAATTGAAATTTACTTATAAGGATAAAATCCCTCAAATAAATATTATGTCGGTATAGCCTTCTATAATTTTGGTTAGAATTGAACCATAGTTCAATGTGACTGACCAACACGAGTTGGGGTGCTATCAATTATCTATAATTTGTATTTTACGTTTTTTGTTTGACATGACTTGGTTCACGTCATGGTATTACAACCAAAATAGGATATGGTGTGAAAATGAGGCAAATGATGGGGAAATCCAAAATATAAGGATTTTAGGATTGGGGAGTCCACACAGCAGATCAAGGGGATAAGAGTTTATGCAGTTGGCATATGGAATGCCTACCTAAAAACCTTCAGGTTGCATGGCCAACCCTAGTTGAGATATGAGTAGGTAAATATAGACCCTTTCCACTAGAATAAATAGGAAACATAATATTCTGATGTCAATTGTGATGGATATTGGATTTCAATAAAACAGTGGAAGACTAATGTGTATTTAATTATTTATTTGTCTATGTTTTAAAATGATAAAGTAATCAAAAAATTTAATCATCTTAATTTATAGAATAAAAATGAAAAATCCGTTCAATAATACCATATGAAACCATACTCGAGAAGTAAAACCTTCTCACTAACACTAATTTCTACGAATTCCAGATGCGATTACGCATCATCCTTCGCAACGAGAGGAAATTGTATGTGTTGGAAGAGCATGTTATAGTTACTCCTAGAAAAGGTGATTGTGATGAGTAACTGTCTATCTATATGAAACATATTTATGATGCCACATATGTCCAATGATTTATTCTATCTTCCATGTCTAATAAGCTATTGAAGAAACATAAAAGCAAGGATGTGTAGAGCACAATGTCTCACATTAAATAACTATTCCATGATAACACGAGATATGAGAGATATGAGATCTCCAATGCATTGTTTACAAAAACGCATGGAGAGTATGTGCCATATGAGCTTCATGTCTTCATGCTTGTTGGCTACATTGAACACATTGAAATCTTAGGGATTCTGTTCCCAGATGAGTTGCGTGTAGATCTCATCCTATCATCTCGTCCCAAGACCATCTCGAGCATTATTGTCAATGAAAACATGAGAAACAATGAGGAGAGTCTATCAGAACATATGAAAAAACATTCCATGTTGATAAAGACATGGGGCCATTCAAACATTAATTATTTTTGGTGAATATGAAATGGATGTACAAGGAAAAGGGGACAAGGATCCATAAACGTTATGAAGCCCCTGATAACTATTCCTCCAGGATGGGGAAGATCCAGAGGTAGGGAAATGAATGAGAGGTGGTATGTTCTATTTGTGGAAAACTAAGACACAAGAAGAGGAAATTCAACCATAATCATGGGGACTATAATGGTTTATTCATTATTGAGTGTAATATTTTCATTTCAACACATTTGGTATTAAATACATCTTGCGGGGATCACATCTGCATTCAAATGTAGGAACCAAGAAGATTTAAAAGAGATTACCAGAGGTGAGGTGGTTCTTCGAGCTTCCAATGGAACAAAGATGGCCTCATTTTCCATTGGTTATTACAATATCTAATTACCATATAGGATTATTTTGGTTTTAGAAAACTGTTATTATGTTCCTAGTGTTACCATGAACATAATTTCTATATCATGTTTGGATATGGATGGATTTATTTTCATGTTTGTAAATAAGGGTTGTTTCTTCTATAAGAACAAAATATGTTATGTTATGTCTCAATTAAATAACGGGTTGTATGTATTAAATTATGAAAACCATGTGTTGGGAATTGATAATGAAATAAACTCACATGAATCCTACATCACCCAATTGTGGCATCACATGCTCCGTTATGTAAACAAGAATCAGTTGACAATGATCCGCCCAGATGGATATTTAGACTCTACTGAGAAAAAATGACTTTATAGGTGTCACTGTTGTTTACAAGGTAAAATTATCAAGCCTCCATTCAGTGGACATGGTGAAAGGACCATAATGATTCTAGGATTGGTACACACAGATGTGTGTTGAGCATTTCCAATAGAATCTAGAGGTGTATATTATTACTTAATTACATTTAGTGATGATTTGAATAGATATGGATATGTATACATAATGAGGTATTAGTCAGTGTCCTTAGATAAATTTATGGAATTCACGAATGAAGAATAGAATCATCTTGGTATGAAGATAAAGAAGCTTTGATCGGATCGAGTTGAAAAATATATGAACCAAGATATCATCAATCTTCTACATGATATGAGATTATATCTCAAATCACTCCTCCTTATACACTACATTGTAATGAATTTAGTGAAAGGAGGATCCACACCTTGTTGGAAATTGTGAGGTCAATGATCAGTCATGAAGATCTTCCATTATCCTTCATGGGATATGCATTACAAACTGTAGCATACATATTAAATCCAGTTCCAATAAAGGTGGAAAATTAAATTCCCTCCGCGTTATGGAATGGAAAGAAACTAATTTTGTCTCACACATGTGTATGGGGATGCGAGGCATTTTAAGGCCTTCTAAGACAGTAAACAGTCACCCCGGGGCATGAGGTGACTTTTTATATGATATCCAAAGGAAAAAAATTATATTAACTATATAACCCTTCATAAAATAAAGTGATTGTCTCCAGACAAGCTACCTTAAGATGGAACAAATCATAAGAAATTATAGTGGGAGCTATATTGGCATTGTCTATGTTGATGCTCATGATACACAAGATTTGGTACACGAAAAATTTCCACAGGTCTCTGTTGTAGAGGTTCTATAAATACAATTACTGCATATGAGATCATGATATGTAAGGGATCTAGAGATAATTGGTTTCATGGACATCGAATATGGTGAATCATTATTGTTTGAAAATGAAGAAGCTATATATTATAAGGATGTAGTAGAAATATCAGAATCTTCATGATTTCTAGAACCTATGAATTTTTAGATGGATTCCATGTATCAAAACAATGTCTGGGTTATGGTAGATGAACCAATAGATGAAAAGCTTGTTGGATGCAAATGGGTATTCAAGGGAAAGTTGGAAATGGAAGGTAATGTTAGATTCTATAGAAAAATTCTAGTTGCTAAATAATTAATAAAATGTAATGGAATTTACAATAATGAAACCCTCTCACTTGTTTCCATGTTTAAATCCATAAGAATTATACATTCCATAACAACTTACCATGACTACATGATTTGGCAGATGGATGTCAAAACAAAATTCCTTTATGGGATCCTTCATGAATATGTCTATATGACACAACCAGATGGGTTTGTAACACCTAGTGTAGCCAAATGTGTTTGGATGTTATAGAAATCCATTTTATACATTAAACCAAGAATCCATGTCAATGAACATTCAATTTAATTATGCCATTATGAAATTTGATTTCATTAAAAACATTTGTGAGCACGTGTGTATAAGTCTTTTAATTGAAATGCTTTCAGTATACTGGACGTATATGTTGACTACATATTTCTAATTGGAAATGATGTACTTGTCTTATAGTTAGTTAACGAATGGTTGAAAAAGTGTTTCTCCATGAAGGAATTGGGACATGCTGCATACATTCTAAGGATCATAATCCTTTGTAATATATCCAAGAGGCTTCTTGGACTAATTTAGGTCGTATACATTGAAACAATACTATCAATATTTAGTATGGAACAGTACACGAAGGGATTATATCCAGTTTCACATGGACTATATCTTTCTAAGAAAATGTTTCCTCTTTAACAATAAGAGATTGATAAAATAAGTAATATTAAATATGATTATGTTATAGGATCCATCATGTATGCCATGTTATGTACCAGGAATAATGTTTCCTTTGCAGCAAGCATGGTAGGAAAATATCATGATGATCTAGAAGAACAAAATTGGACTATTGTTAAAACTATTCTTTAGTATCTTATAAGAACTAAAGATATGTTCCTACTGTATAGAGGAGACGTGAATCTTGTCATTAGAGGGTATGTTGATGCTAGTTATGAGAAATATTAGATTGCTCTGAAGTCACAATCTGGATATGTTTTCTTGTCTCAAAGGAGGAGCTATGAGCTGGCAGTGTTCACAGAAACCAGTTGTCGCCGATTCTACAGCGGATTCCAAATACATAGTGTCTTCTGTTACATAAATGGAAACCTTCTTGATTTGAATCTTTGTCCATGATCATGATGTGTTTCCTAGAATGAGAGATCATATCACCTTGTATTGTGATAATAATACAATAGTGGCTCTTGTAAAATAACCAAGATCAAATCAATAGACAAAGAACATTCTTCGAAATTATTACCTTATGAGGCATTTATATCAAATAGGAGATGTTTTAGTGAGTAGAGTGTCCACATAAGAGAACGCGGGGGACACCCTGACTAATAAAATGTCTTTGAAAAAGCATGTAAATCATGTGAGAGCAAGTGTTTTAAAGGTTGATAGTATTTGGCTCTAGTCCAAGTGGTAGTCTATTGGAGTTGGTGTCCTAGAACCAAATACTTTTTATGTTATTCATTAAAAATTATAATACGACTTATTGATTGTTCATCTATGTGATAATTCATGTGATAATGTCATAGGGATAGCTGTTGCACTAAAGTGTCATAGCGGAACCCTGTAAAGATGGAATACCAGAAGTGCCATAGCACTGTTCTAGAAAATATGATCTATGGCCGGATGATGTTATTTGAGGGACAAAAATAATAGATTCCATAAAGGGTGAGGACTCATTAAAAATTGCGGCACATTCTCATGGTGTGCTCCGAAGGTAGTATCTAGTAGGATATTTTGAGAACAATACACGACAGTAGAAAATCCACATTTCATAGTGTCATTGGATGTTGCTACATGCGGACATGTGTATTGGTCCTGAGACTTGAATATTATTATTAATGGGTGTTTCAACTCATGCACTAAGTTGTATTGATGAAAAATATGAGGAAACATTGTTCTCAGTGTGGTGGGATATGTTTGGTGTGTTAGGATTAATACATCATTAATAGATAATGCGAGAAAGGATTCGTCCCATCAGTTCAATAATAAAAGTTGATATCTCATGCCCTTTGACGGAATTGATATAGCCCAAATAAATCCATTTCCATGGTAAGCAATGGGAAACATAAATTATGGGAAGTCAAAATGAATAATCGACCACATGGGTTTAGGGAACTAGCATGAAACCAGCATGATTCGATATATCGTGACAAAGGGATTACATTAAATGGTAAGAACTTGTAGGATGTGACATGTCATTATGGTGTTAATTTCTTTCTCCATGGTGTCCATGGTGGGTTTCTAGACACTAACCTTGGACATATGGTAGTCTCCTCTTAATTAAACATAAAAAGAGTCCTAGAGGGTAACACAGTAAGTGTGTCTTAGTATATCAATTAAATATTAATTTAAAAGGATGAATAAATGTTATTCCCCATTATGGTTTAATTAATATTCCAGGAATCCAAATCGCATTTTTTTATAGTAGTTATTCGAGAAAATATGTTGTGGGTGAAATAATATATTTAGTAGATAGAAATTTAGTGGTATTTATTTTTGAAATAAATATAAATTTATCAAGGTCTAATAAATGTGGTCGGGGAAGTAAAGAAAAAGGAATAATCGAACAACACTATGTGAATATTAATATACAAACTGTGTATATATTTTTGAGATTTGTGAGAAATAATATTATTTATTTAATTATATAATAATAGGTATAATTTACATGGTTTATGTCAAGTAATAATAACAGTCAACTGTTATTATTAAACACGGGGTCTTACTAATAATTAAATGTAATAAAAAAATTATTTCGAGTAATTAATTTATTTTATTATTATTATATGTAAATAAAATCACAATTTTATAATTCTAATTATCCTAGCCATTTTTGGGGGTTGTGCACATCCGATCAAGAGAAACCTCTCATGCCAAGTGATAATTCTATTCTTTCAAGAATTATATCTTGCTACGAGAGAGATCCTCCTCACTCGGATCAAGGAGAGAGCTTTTCAAAGGTCTCTTAAGATGATCGAAGGTGGAAATTGCAAGTGAACGCTCTTCTGTGCTAGCACCAGGAGATCCCTTCGACAACATCAAGAGATACAAGTTGCACATTTGAATATGCATCAGTGGAATCTTACACTTGGATTCTACGATGCAACAATGACCACAAAAGATTTTTACCAGAAACATCAACAGAGAGAGAAATACATCAAGGTAATTCATTTATTTTAATTAAATTAATTATAACCAACATATGATGAACCTATTTATTGTGGTGGGACTGCCGTATTTTTCTTTTGTTCGTCTTTCTATTCCAAAGATAAAGTATTTTTTTAACATGACAGATCTCATATTGATCATTTTTAATGGGAAAATTAATGTTGGGTACACCCATCCACATGCTTCTGTAGCACTTGAAACTTAAAAAACCTCCAGGAAGTTCTAAATCATATGTAGAGGGTATTTTCTTCAATTTATACATCTTTTGAATAAAGGATTTGGGACTTGAGAATCATTATGTGTCATGTGATTATAGGAATCAAATCACATTTTTTTAGTTGGGAGATACTCGTTGTGGATATGACTCATAGAAAGAGATTAATGTACTTCAATATTAATTTTCGTAGAAATAAATCATGTGTAGTGAGAAATCCTAAATCCAACACTATATGTGTATTTCAACTACATTTTTCGAAGATTCATTTCATGAGGTGTAACATCATAAGGTAGGGATGTATTATTTTGTGCATTTTAAGGTCTTTCTACCACGATTTGGGATAATTTTATATTTTTATTTATGCTTCTATGGATTATTTTTTGTAGTTATTTTCATACATTGTTTAAGGAAAACTAAATTGCCTTTCATTTAGTTCTTCAAGGAAATATGATGACTTATGAATGTTATGTGATGGGGGAATAATGTGTTTACCATACATTGTTACCAATGATTACAAACCATTACAAAATAATATATTAATGATGTATGACCCTTCCCACATTAGTTCTATATTTAGGGAATTCATTCATGGTATCATTGGTGTTCAGTGATTCAACACCAGTTCTAGTTTATGGATGTATGGGAAGGTTAAATTTTCACTGAAGGCTAATGAACTACAATTATATTAATCACATAGGTTTGATAATGGATTAAACTATTTCTCATCGAGTCATTCTAACTAATCCCTTGCCTTTTTTCATTCCTATTCAACAAAAATATTTCCTTATTTATCTATTCTGATTGAGACTCACTATAATTCAAAACGAATAACTGATTGAGGTTTTTCAAAAAATGAATATTGAATCACTGGTTTGGCAGTGTGTGTGGTGGTTTAGTTGTCCAATAAGTCATTAATGATATTATCTAAAATATACATATTTTCTGTATAAATCTATTTTCAGTGTTTATTTAGAAATTTATTTTTAAAGGCCTCTATTTTCATATTTTTTCTAACGGATTTCAAGATGAGTAGGTGGATAATATTTTTTACACCTTGTTCAATTTGATCAAATTGGTAAATGAGATATTGGATTCTAGGTCTATAAATATCGTGTGGGGGACACTGAATCTGGTGATGGTATTTGAATTTATATAGCGAATAATGTTATTCAAACTGACAACCTTTTGAGGTACACAGTTATCCTATTTGGAAATTAAATAATTAATATTAGGTATGTACGTAAAATTTTTATCTTTTCCTGGGCGATATAAAAACACAATAATCATTCCCCATATGTAAAATATTAGGAAATTTTTAGCTAAATGTAGAAAATCATGTGCCTAATTGTTGATGCATTCAAGGATCTCTAATGCCTTAAAATTCTTATTGATTTCCACACAGTCCTATATAGTTTTTCTAATTTAATAAAAAATCATCAAAATTTGGTTGGAGAGTTAGGTCTTACTAGTGATATCCACAATGGACTTCCAGGAATTCTCTTATAATGGTAGGAATCTACCTTTCTACGTTGAGTAAGAGGATAATTCCATCAAATGCATCTTTTCAGATGGGGTTTTCCTCATTAATCCCATCCTAATGGGTGAATTTAACTACTAGAAATTGATGTTATTTTGTTTTTGATCAATCTAATGAGTCAGTCACACTTTATATGTAATCAATTTTCTCTTCCATCCATCCTACTGTGGATATTGGTTAATTAAACTATGTAGAACTTTTGGACAGATTGATTCCAACTAGGACACATACTGTGACTAATGAAATTGTACTCTGATGTAAAATGTGGAAATCTAATATTAAATGATCATGGTTATACAATAACAATGAAACATTATCCATTTCATATGCAGAAGCATCTCTTAACAGAGGGACATGATAAAAAATTGGTTTAAAAATGAACAATAAAGCCAATCATTTAATGTAACATTTAAGTGATACATATTCTTCCATCGTGACAATGTACTCGTAGTTAAATTATTTATTCACTAAGACTAATTCACATTTGATTTATATGAAGGATATTTTAAACTATAGGTCCAGATCTAATAAAAAAATGAGGGATTGATATTCAACCGCGTTATTTGTGCAGCCCTCAGACAGTGAGATAGAGTGTGGAATTTTTTCATTAACCAAGGAAAACAACAAAATCCCATACAAAATATGGTTATTCTATAGGGAATCCATCCGCATGAACATTGTAATTCCAGAGTAGCCATTAAAGTAAATATTCCATGTTATGGGAGTGTAATTGGAAATGAAAACCATCATTTCAATGTTTGGTGAACACTAGTGTGTTTCTAGTGGTCGGATGTGTTTCAATGAAATAATCCAAGGACCTCGATTTAACTACACATTTGTGGAATAGAAATGATGTTGTATTATTTCAGAATATTATCCCATCTGGTGATACACCACATCAACATAGGGAGGCCTAGTAAATACATGAGTGGTTCAATATAGGATACCATGTTTATATCGTGAATATGCATGTAATTTATTATAATATGAACTATCAATATGAGTATGGGGAATTACATCTCGATATCAGAATAATGGGTTTCAGAACCAAGAATAATTCTATTGAGGTGGTACATTTTTTATGCATTCAAGTATGAATTTTTTATTTATCATGATAGAACGAAGAGACATTTCTATGGAAGACACAAATAATATAAGAGGAATTACTTACATTAGAGGCATGAATATGTTTAGTCATAATATGTATTTCATGAAATTATTGAAGTATTTTGGGAAGTCCCCATAAAATCGGTAAGATTCTACAATCTTCATTAACTTTATATAGATGATAATTTTTAGTATAGGTTACCTATGAAACACTGAATGTATAAGAGGATCTCTTGGATCCACCTCAATAATTTCAGAATCAATGTGTTTAAAATTTATAGAATACCCCAATTATTTCCATGATCAACCTCAATTACATAGTGGTGTACAAAAAGTAATAGAATATCCCTGAATTCTATACAAAAGAACAACTAATAAATTTCATCAACAAAATGTGTTCCCACAACATTCCGAATATTTTTTAATGATCCAGAAGTTGGCAAAATCACCACTAATATTTGACTACATGTTCATCAATACAAAATTGTTTTTTTAATTATAATAAATTAATAAGATTATGATTCATTATGAATAGAAATGTTTCATATGAATTATTTAATCCAATTTTCGTACCGAGATAAAAAAAATATCACATGGGGTTATCTGAACGTTATGCTTTCCATGTCTTCCATGACCATATGAATCTCATTATCACATATATACATGTAATAACCCAAAAAAATCAATAGTATTATTTCTATTCTTTTAAATATCATATATGGTATAAAAAATATACATAGCATTGGGAGACCAATAAAATTTTATTCCCATTTATTAAAAATGAAAAAATTTGAAATTTGAAATTAAAGAACCTAAATTAATGGAATAGTAACACAACCAATGGAATAGTAATCTGGCCAATTGTATAATATCATTACCTATGAAATTGTAAATATAATTTTCTCATCTTATAAAAAAAATATGGTATAATTAAATTGTAATATATTCAAATAAATGTTTAGTAAAATTTTGTGTAGGTATTTATTTCAAAATAAAATTATATATTCTTATTTTTATAAATAATATATTTTAAAATAATTATTTTCATGAAATTGATTATTAAAATAATTAATAATTGTATTATGATTATAAATATAATTATATGTTAACTTATGTAAGTTTTTTATGTTTCATAAAACCAGTTGAAAATTTTAATACAACATTTTTATAATAAATTATTTTTTCGAATAAAAGTTATAATTTTCATAATTATAAATTTAATTTTCTAATCCGGACTCCATTTTTGAATTCAATATGCCGAGAAATTTTTCGGGTAAATGTTGTTGACTTTTTTATGAAAAACATGATTTTATTATTAATATTAAACTATGATGTTTTTTTATAAAAAAAATAAATCAATTTTTGAGTAATGTATTATGTAATTATTATTTAATCACAAAATATAGAAATATCCCTCAATATATTAATATACTTAGTGATTAAATACAATATATTCATAGACATGATCCAATATTAAAATGTAATGAAAAAAATAATGAGAAATCATCCATATCCTACCCTATGAATATCGCCCCTCCCATCTTCTCCTCGCACCTTCCATGTCTTTAATATGGTGAAAGTTAATCCCAATTCACTTCTTAATACACTCCTCAGTTTCTATTAGCACATTGGGTCATCATAATACCAAAACCTTTTCACTAAGGATTTTCTCAAGGAGGATAAATCCAAGAGTAAATAACCCCTTTCTTCTTCTTCAATTTCCATTATTTTTTTATACTCTACATACCTCCTACTTCAAAACACTGATTATAACAAACATAACATATATATAATGGTCTCTTACTATGTTAATGGAATATCCCTCATCAAAACCCATCTCCTCTCCCTTTTATTCTAAACATCAAATATCATCCATGTTGATCCAATTAAATGCCACTATGGAAGATGAGTTTTCATTTTTCATTAAATCATTCAAGGATGTTCATAAAACCCTTATCATTGATAAATAATATTTTATTATAAATATTATAAGTTATTAATTGTTTGTAAACAAATAAGAAAAACTCAATATTAGATAAAATGATATATGTTTATGATGATTGTAAAAAACCATCAAAATAAAATAATAACTTTTCATTACAATTATA
Source organism: Viscum album (assembly GCA_963277665.1). Lineage (NCBI taxonomy): Eukaryota > Viridiplantae > Streptophyta > Magnoliopsida > Santalales > Viscaceae > Viscum > Viscum album. The sequence goes on from OY728161.1 coordinate 439,829,109, forward strand.
TCTAATTATTAATAATAAAACTATAATAAAAATAATATATATGAAAAATAATATTTCTTTATGTCTTTAGCAACATATAATATAAATTTTACATTATTATTCCCTTTTAATAAAAACATCTATAATCATATACATGTGAACAAATCATAAAAAATAACCACTATTGAATAATATAATTGAACTCTATAAATCATCTAAAAGACCATTAATTGATTTAATAAATTTATAATAAATATAATTAATATATATTATTATGAAAATATTCATTAATTACATTTAACTTTTTTTCATTAAATATAAATTATTTATCATTCCATATAAAAAAATATTATACATTCATTTAATATAAGATTATGACAAATGTAATGATTTTTCTAAAAGAAATTATATATCCAATAAATTCATCTTCTAAATGTTGTGATATTTTTTTTTCTTCACTCAGGAATTATGAATCATAAACCAACTTCGTTATTTCCAATATAATTTTCAAACCCTATAGTTTATAAATGAATGTTTTCTTTATGAAATGAAACTCATTCCATTCCATGTGTTATTTTTTATCCAATAATGAAATAAGTTCTACTTATAATTCTTTATTATGAAATGGTATTGAGGTGAGTGATGAACCAATAATTATATAGTGAATGTAAACCTTGTGATGTTGTGGGCGCACCTGAAATTATATAACTCTCTTTTGCATTGGGTTATGTGATTTATCATATGATATAAATTTTAATATGGTTGGTGGTTGGAAACTATGACATGAGGTTTTATTATTATTCATTTACAATTTCCATTCCATTATCTAATGATCCCTATCATGATTTTTATGATTACGTTATGTTGATGATTATACTCACCCCCTATTTTAATGATTAATGTTCCGATATATCAACTTACTGTGATTTTAGCTCACCTATTTATTAGATTTATATTCTCAAGAAAAAATGTGTACTATAGAGAACATCTGATCTATTAATAATCTATAGAAGAATTAACTAAATAGGTGTTTAATTCATATTATGTGAATTTTATGTATGGTTCAAATTTTCTGAATACACGAACCCTTAGGATCCTAGTTATGTAATTATTTTTTTGTTTACATTTAATATGATGTTATAGTTATGTATGAAATTTTTTCTCAATATAGTTTGTATTAAAGAATGATTTAATAAATTTGGTGATTATTAATTGAAAACATTAGTGAAAACATTATTTGGAGAAAAGGTATATGTAATTACCCAAGAATCATTCATTTAAAAAATTTCTAATCATATGAATCCCAGAAGATATTCCATTATTTTTAATTTCACAATCTAATAAATTATTTATTTAGGGATTTTTGGATTAGTTTTTGTTCAATCACTTTCTATTTTAGAAAATAGCGGGAACTATGGGAAAAGTGGACAAAAACCCAACAGATGACCAAAAAAGAGATTACCTGAATTACATCTCCAATTCCATGGGAGGTGGAGTTCAAAATTTAATTGAAATTATTGCCTAGTTTTCTAAAGCAATGAATAATAAAAATAACAATGTGGAATATCATCCAACACCTAATAACTAGAAACCAGAAATCAAATAAAATATATGAAAATGACTACTATTTTTAGTTGATATTTTGATCAACTAGTCATGGAACAATGGGTAAACTCAATGGAGTAGATGTTTACTATTCCATGATATAATACGATGGAGATGTTGACTCTGTCCATTTATCACATAGATGAAGATGGCGATCAATTGTGGTAATTGATTAAAATCACTAAGGAAAAGGAAAAATTGAAGGTATTGAGTGTGAATAATTTAAGATAATTTTTCTAAAAAACAATTCCCCATGAACTCTAAACTCAAATATGGAGTGATAATTTATAAAGATAAAGCAAAAGAAACGTGAATCTATCAGGATATATAAATAAAATTTATCCATTCATTCGTGGTACTCCTAGAGTTATGTTATGAATAATGATGAAAAACAAATAAATTCATTAGTGGTTTAAAACGACACTATCAAAAGGATTTAAAAATTATATACTTCTAGGGATATGAAAAAGTTATTCAATTTTACCTCATATTTGTGATATAATTTGGTGAATTATCCCATGACTATGAAGGTAGGAACCAGAAGGTGAGGTATCAAGGAAGAGGATATAATGAAAATTCCGGGAATAAATCCCCATCGCTCACATGTTAAATATCCATAGAAAAGAATCATGGTAACTACCCCTATGGGATGAGTAAATTCTATAAGTCATGGATATAATACCCCCGGGTTCCTAAATTTCAAACATAAATAATGATTCTGATTAATATGATGGAGGAATGTAGATATCCACCCATGGTTTACAATTAAAAATGTAGGGATCAAGGGTACTATCAATGAAATTTCACTAGACCTCATTTCCCTTGGGGTAATCCGCACTCGTATCCACTAAAGACAATTGAGAATGTTAATGATTATTCCATCAATAATATAGAGGTGGATCCTAAAAAAGATTTGGTGATAGGCACTATAGTTATTAATTCATGAATACTGAACATACTATTTTATTCTATTAATATGCATTGTTTAATATATATCATTGTTAGATGAATGATAAACAAACCACCTCAATATATGGAGGATGTGTTATTGATGAGAACAAAAAATGGGGGAATTGTTACATTCAAGTTTCTAACCCCTCCCCAGTTAATGTTTTTCGACATAACATTATGAAAAAAACATTCCATATTCCATTGGGGGATTTTGAGGTTATTTTGAGCATGTATGTGCTACCTTAATTAAAATCCTATATCAACATTTGGGAATTGGAGATAACAATGTATATCTTGAGGAATTATCAAATTTTTTATATGTGTAAGGATAAGGTTTATTTTCATATAGATTCATAATAACAATTATTTATATTATTTCATTATGATAATGAGTAACTAGCTCATCTAATCATGCCATTGTGGATAATCATGCTTTTTACATTACCATTTTGAGGGGGACACAAATGTTTTCCCTGACGAATTTATAAGACTTCGTTTTAAATAAGACGTAGGGTTATAAATTTAAATTTTTTCTGGATATCTGCATATATCAGGGATTCCTTGTAGAATTTCTACAATTGAGTTGGAATAATTAAAGAATTAGTTACATGAAAATCTATATAAGAATTTTATATGTCCATGTACATAAACACATGATGTTTCAATCCACGTCATCAATAATAAGGCTATATCATTATGCCACATTTTTTTATAATTTTGAGATTATTTAAATAAATTTAATTAAAATGTATCACCTTACAAATATAGATGACTAGTGCAATCAACTATGTTGGGCCATGTATTTCTCTATACTAGACATTTGGAAGGGTATCCCTAATTAAATGTGAAGAAGGATTTTATTCCCATTACTTCCATTTGAACAAGTTCATTTTGAACCCACTAATGCTCATAAAAAATTCATGGACTTGTTGAATGGTGTCATTTTAGATTTACATGACATATTTTTAGTAGTAATTATAAATTATATATTAATATACTCAAATGTAAAGGGATACTATGAGGAACATTTGTCTAATTTTCTTAATAAATTTCAAAGGGAGAAACATTATGGAATGTAGAATGAATGTGAGTTATATATGGAGAAATTATCATTCTTATGGAATATTAACAATAGAATAAGAATGTAATTGGACCCGTCCAATATAAAGTAAATTTAATAGTGGCCCAATAAATAATATTTAACATAGATCGATGGTTTCATGGGTCTATATGGGTATTGACAGTGATTTTTGGGGAGATTTTCATGATATGAAACCCACTAACCAAACTAACTCATCATGGAGAAAAGTTTTACAAGATGCTTGAATGTGAAGACTACATTAAAGAGTAAAATGGAGTCTTATCATAAAAAATCATCACCCTTATTATTAGAGGGTATCTATTTATGGTATTCAAAAATTTATCAAATAAAGTAAAATGGTTTATGCTAATGTAATACAATAAAGTGAAAGCTTATGCCTCTAGGCAATTTAAAATCATGGAGTAAAACTATCCCACACATGATCTGGAGTTGGAACCTATGATCTTTGTGTTAAAATTATTTTTGTATTATCTCTATAGGAAAAATATTTTATCATAAATTGATTCTATGTGACTAAAATATAAATTCACATAGATTGAGATAAATATGAACCACTGAATATAATTAACTCATATCAAATTTTATGACTTCTCAATCCACTACCATCATTGTAAGGAAAATATTATTGTTGATTATCAATGACGAAAGCATCCTGGAACAATAAAAATAATGTGAATTGGGAAGCGTCAATTATTCATATATTCTGAACAGATATAAATTTTAATCATTATGGAAGGAACATCTTAAATATTTTATAAAAATATTTCTTAACCATCCCTCTTGGATTAAATAATTGATGATCAAATAAATGATGTTGGAATATACAATTATATTGAATCTTTTAGAAAGATAAACCCTAAGATTTAAAAATTGGGGAGTATGGAGTTGTATGATTTGGGTAAGGACTATGTGTACCATACAATCTAGAGATAAATAAGATCTTAAGATTTTCCCTCATAGCTAAAATTTTCATATTAACCCAACAAGAACAAAGATGTATAGACGTCACTGTGAAAACTACTGTGGTGACAATATATAGAAGGAGATCACTAGATATACATCAATGTGTTGGGTATTTAATCATGTGAATGATATAATAATAAAATATAAGGTGATGATGCAACCATTACACATACAAAAAAGGGAATGTGAAAACATCAACATGGTCTTTTTCATCGGACAACCTCATAAATAACCATTAGAAAATTCTGAAAGGGTTTTTGTAGACTATATCAAAAAGGCAACTCACATTATTTCAATCATTGTGGACTTATCAATAGATCATGTTGTATAGATATACATCAGATATGTCGTAAGGCTGGATTTAGTACCCCTATCATTTTAATCTGATATGGATCTAAGATTCACCTCTATGTTATTGAAAAGCCTCTAACATTCTCTAAACAATGAGACAAACATCAATATATATTATAATCCTGAAAATGATTTCATATATAATTGGACAACTCACAAACTAGAATATATTATGCGATTATAATTTATGGACATTAAAGGAGAATGATACCAATTTATGCCTCTAGAGGATTTTTATAAAAATAATTGATTCCAATCAAACATCCAAATAGCTCCATAAAAAACCCTTTATGGGAAAATATGTTGAACACCATATGATGGGATGAAGTTAGTGATCATAAGATTTTAGGACCAAAAATGGTTAATGAAATTATTGATAATGTGTAAACCATTCAGTAGTTAATCACGGCAACCCCTAGTCGATATTAGATCTCTACAGACAATTGTTTAATGGAGCTATATTTTCATTTTTGAGACATGTTATTCCGATGCATAGATCAATGGAAGTGGATCATCATTCTTCAGACGAATGTAAAGATGTGTCCTTTGTATATCACCCTCATCGATATTATTGATCATGTTATAGTTGTGGCCAATTTACTCGAACGTCCACATACATTTTCCCTAGTACATTATCTATTTCACATATCCCTCTTGAGAAATTACATAAATGAATTCTCACATGTACTGAATCCAAAGGTGGTACAGTTGGAAAATGATATCATTTATGAGGAGAATCCAGTTATAACATTGGACTGGGGAAAAATGTTATATGAAAAAAAACTACTCACCTAGTCAAGGTACAATGGTGAAACCATATGTATGAAGAGGGAACATGGGAACCATAAGATGAGACAAAAAATGTACCCTCATATATTTCTGTAACATTAAATTTTGAGGGAGAAATTTCAAAATGGTGGAATGATGTAATGTTCCAAAAAAAATTCAATGGAATTATTTCCTTTCCTATAAGAATCTCATAATTTATAAAAAACCATGAATAAGGATACTAATAAAAAGTATATTATCATAAATAAATAATTATATTATTGATATTTATAAATTAAAAAACTTTTACTAATTTACTGGTAAGATGACCATCAGGAATTGTAATCCAGTGAATTGAATAGTAAGATAACCAGTCAATGAATAAATAAAATTTATGCATCATATGAATACAAATAGTTCTATAATAATATCATAGTATAAGAAAATAATATTTTAAAAAAAAAATAATAAAATATGTTCTTGTTTTAAAAATTATAAATGATTATTTTAAATTTTATAATTAACATAATTATTTAAAACACAATAAAATCATAATATATATTCATAAATTGATTGTTTTATATCATATGAATATAATATAATTTTATGATAACTTTCGTAATATTACAATGTTTCAGAAAATTAGTTACAATCTTAAAATCGGTATCTTTCCAATAAATTTTTTTTAATTAAAGATTAAATTTTTAATATTTATTAAATTATTTTGAAAAAATTGAGTCCATTTTTTAATTTTACACATCATGAAATATTTATGGTTAATTTATGGTATTTTTCTAATTGACATGATTTTTTGTTGAATAATAAAATATCATAAGTTTTGATAAAAACAAAATGAATGAATTTGGAATAATTTTTGTTGAAATGTAGATATAAGCTAATAAACATTAGCTACCCATCATTATTTTAATATATTCAATGATAAGGATCAAAAATTTCATTTTCTTAAGCAAAATTAATAATGTATTGAATAAAATACTGAGAAAACCCCCTCTCATTGCGGAATAATACCACACTTTCTCCACATTTTTTCACACACATGTGAACACAAGATTATTTTCCATGTTATACCCAATACACTTACAAGGACCCTTCCCCTCGTCTAGGAACTCCTGGTCTAATCAAAATACAGAACCCATTTCTCTAAGGAGTTTATCAATGAGGATAAATTCAATAAGTAAATTCCTCTTTTCCTTTTTTAATTTCCTTCCAATTTCATTTCATTTCTTATCCTCTACTCACCTCATCTATCCAATCAAGCATGATAACGTAATTGTCTTATGTATACATAATGTTCTGTATGTTAATGGTTTATACCACATCAAACACCATTTACTCTCCCATTAATTAAAAAAAGAAATATCATCTCTGGTGTGTCAACTTAAAGCCACCGTGGACATCACATTTTAATATTTCATTACCACCTTCCAGGATAGATATAATAAAATCATGATTTCCAAATAATAATTTATTATAATTATAATAGGTAATTTATTGTTCTTTATCAAAAATATAAACATAAAATTATATAAATTTATATATGTAGATCATGATTATAAAAAATCGAAAAAAATGTAAACCATTTTCATTACCATTATTTCTAATTTTTCATCCTCATAAAATGAAACCAAATAATACATAAGTCCAATTAATAATTTTTATGTTCATTAATGAAATGAAATTTCAATTCTATAGAATTACACCCATTTTACATGAACTTACAAACTCATATACAAGTGAACCAATCAGATGTATAATGAAAATGAACACTCCTGGAATACGTAATTGAACACTATAACTGATCCAAAAATCCAATAAATGCACTTCATAAAAAATTAAAAAATAAAATATCATATATGACGATTTAATGACCATATTAATTGGATAATATAATTTTCTGATACATTATATTAAAGTGAACAAAGAATTCAATAAAAAGGTAAGAGGATTCATGAATTTAATTATCATTCATTGGGATTTCCCTCTTTCACTACATTTTTAATATGGATGTCCCATATATAACATTTCATTATCCTTAAATTCCCAATTCAATGAAATACAACAATCCAATATTATTTTATTAAAATTTTAATGATTTTTTCAAATGATCGCATATTTTCAAATATATATATTTTAATTCTAGTGGGATTTTTTCCTCTTCACTCAGGATTGATGATTCATAGACTATGTATTATACTCCCAACATCTTTATGGAACCCCAATGTTTATTGATGAATTTATTTTTTATGTAATGAAAATCATTCATTTCCTTGTGTAATTTTATATCCAAAATTTGCATACATCATATGAGGAATGAATGGTTATGTAAATATTATTATTTGATTGGTGCATACAATATTATTTAGCAAATGTAAATTTTATGATTCGATAATTGAACCTAGAATTATAAAGCACCCCACTGTAATGTGTAATGTGATATATCTTTTGAGATAATTTTAAATATGTTTTTTAGTGGAACACTAAGACATGATGGTTCATTATTATGGATTTACACAATCCATTCAATTCTTTATTGTTTCCTCTAATGATTATGATGATGTTATTATGAAGATTATTATACTCACACAATGGTTTATTGATTTTTATTGTTATATATCCTATTACTAGGCTTTTATCTCACACAATTATTTTATGTATATTCTTAGGATAATACTTGTAATAATTTGAACATGATGACCAATCAGAATCAATTTAACATGGATTTAAATAAATGTTTGTGTTGTATTTTGGGAATGCAATGTATGGAATTTATTTTATTAAGACACTAATAATTTCGGTATAATTATTGTAATTATTTTATTTTGTTTATAATTACAATGATTTAATATTTATTTAACAAAAGTAGTGTTTCTATAATACCCTTCTATGAATGAAATAGTTTGGAATCTACACTTTGCATTAATCATAATTACTATGATATCAAACGGTAAATCATCCATAGAGAAGTGTATATTATGGTCTAGGAAATCGATGTAGGATCTAATATGAAAATTCATTTTCAAATAGGGGCGATGTTGGAATGTCGATTTCGGTGATCCACATCCATACAAAATTTTGGATTTATCTAATTGTCAACATCATATTCGACATTATCAGCATGATAAGGGTAAATCATGTTGGATGAAAACATAAAACCTCAATGGTCATCTGGTAATCCTAGATGTTTTGATTCCATATTAGAGTTTGGATCCTAAATTTCATTATAATTCCAATAGAACACTAATAAATTCTTCTTTATAAAGGAAATATACATCATATTATCCTAAATATGCAGTGTTCCATAAATCAATTTGAACCGTGTGTCCTCATATGTTCCGAGATTCAACTGTCGGTTCTCAAAAATGGTGACAAAGATGTATTTATAAAATGTGGGAGGTTAATTATTTAGGATCTCTTCATATATGCCATATATTTTCGGGTCTGTAAAATTTTTACGACATGGTGTGTAATCCATAATTATCTGAATCACTATTGGAATATGATTGGAAATGGAAAGAGTCATTATCATCCTAAACTACTAGATTCATTTTAGAGGAACTCTATATTTAATTTGTTTTATTTATTTGACCAGCTAGGGAATGAGGGTCCTATAAATCATATGATATAGGTAATTCTTTGGGGAATGATCAATTATTGGGGATTGTTTTAGTGAATTATTAGATCCCAATAAGGAATTATCTTGATAACCTTTTAATGAATCCACATTTGCTAATAAGGATTCGTTAACATTTATAATAGTCAATGATGTTTTTATATTATGATATGTTATATTATATGACATTATGGAAATACAAGAACAAAAAATTAGATATCGATTCCTCAAATTGATCATTCAGCCTAATCATTTCAGTAGGCCTTGTATCAAATATATTCATCCCCTAAATGGATTGATATGTAAAGGATATTTCATCCTAAATCTATCCCTAATGTAATATGGTGAAAATAAAGATGAGTTTGATCCTAGAAATAGTGAAAACTAAACTCCTTTGGATATCGACATTAATGGGTTATCATAAATTTTACTAGGGTCTAATATGTCGCTAGATAATTTCTTCATGAACTTTTTATGTGAAATAGACAGTGATATGATATTCTAATAGAATAATGTCAACATATTAAACCTCAACTATAGTGAATATTTTCATAAAATCCTATGGTCATGGGGATATTTCGTATTCATGGTCATTGTTCTTGAGAAGAAATATAGTTAAAAAATGCTTATTGTGTTGTGGGTTGCACCAACTTTTACAATTTTCTGTGATGATCATGTAATTTTACCCTCTCTAGTCAGGTGTGTGAAATAAATTATCTCTAATGACTATTGGAAGGATCTAATACATATCCTTTATTATGTTTGGAATTATAGATATTTCATACGTGGTTGTCAGCAGTACATATATATTCCTTGAGAAAGTTACTAAAATATATGATTTTACCACACTTTTGATGTGTTCTCAACTTTTGTATGCTCCACCTCCTGCTCTATCGGTAGTTATGGGGATGATGTGATCAAAGGTGAATTCATCATCAGAAAATGAATTTTTTTAAGTTATCAACATTAATAGAACAACAAAGGAGGGCATCATTAGATGATGGTTCTATTTTCTAGGGTGGTTCCCATTCAACTTATGTTAAAGGAAAACAGTATGTAATAGTTATATATTTTACTGGAGTGGGATGCGATTCTTTCTATTGTTTCTTTATCATTGTATGAAGATTATGTCCTACTTCATGAGTAGTATACAATGGTGAATTTCTAGGTAACAATTTTTTTTGGTTATCCTAGTTATTCTAATGGTGTGGAATGAGAAAGTTAAATAGTCATTCTATGCATACTGTTATCTAACATCTAACCATTCATTGATGGAAAAATGATACATTCACCCATTCATAGGGTTGGGTGATGGTAAGAGAAGTAACCATTTTTTAGGAATTTTCGACTATCATATTCACTGAAACAACTCATATTTTGAATAAATAAATGAAGAAAAATAAGTCTTAGATTATGTGACCCATACTCCTATGGAAGGGTTTGTAGTTAAGACGATTTTTGATACTAGACTCATTAGCATTAATGGGAATCAATAGATTGATTTCGATATATTCTTTGGATATAGTGAAATAACATGTTAACTAATTATAATGGAAGTAATATTCATTATTCATCCATTTATCAATTCACATGAAGGTATTATCTCTTTTTTTGGGGTTGAGAGTGGTTTTATTGTAGCAACTGTTCAACAATAGGAACTATGCGATTTGGGGCCATCATGGGATCATGAATGGAAATTTATACTAGTTTGAGAGTATTAATTGAATTCCCTATTTGTCTATGATTATATCTAAATGACAAGTGAATTTGATGAGATTCAGCTCGAGCTTTAAGAATAGAGGCATCTCAGCATTGTGTCATTTAAGAAAACTCATGGAATAATCCAGAATATTTCATCAGGATTAAATGTGGTTGAAGCTCATAATGAATATTCTGTACAAATTTTTCATGTTGTATATCTTATGCCAGAGGGATACTAGGTTAGTATGATAAAATATTATATATATAGATGATGTTAAAAACCCTCTCAAATTCTTGTGTTGGGTAGTTTGTGAGGTTGATTTTTTTTCTTTCACATGATGTGGAGTTGAACTAAAAATTTAATTGATGAGAAATGACTCCCCATATTGAAACGGATCCTACTAGATTACTTATTTACCAAAACACATCTAGAACAACCATAGTTTTCATAAAACATATCATCATGGACACCTACAGATGATCCATATGGATCATAATCTGGCCGCATTAGGACATGAATTGTGTGAGATGATATTTTTGATGTCTTATTCCTATAAAGTTTATAAATATCATATAGAAAGTTTTTAGTGGGGGTAAATGCATCATCTATCCATTAGGGTAGTGGATTCATTTTTTCAAATGTAGGTTCACTCTAATGTTATATGGATTACATTAATGTAACAAAAGAATTAAAGAGATTATGATGTTTTTGGGGAATCACTTATTGGAATACATCCCATATCTATGGATTGGGTGATGCCTGATGAGGTGAAATATATTTTATATCCAATAGATTCTCAATTTGTGGTGGGACTGAATGATCACCCTATTAAGGGAGAATATTTCTGCTCAATGGGGGTAATTTCATGTTCATCCTCAACATCACAATTTATATATATCAGCTTCCTATATTGTGAGCTAGACTAGAGATGAATTTAATCATTTTTGGTGAATTTACTTTCACTAGATATACGATAAGATGAATATCAATATATTTTTTAAAAAAAATAACTAGTGGTAATATTTACCTCGAGTAATTCATTATTGAGCTATCTAAGACCAGTTTTCTCTTGATCATACATTGATAGTCATTCCTCCATGAAGGTAATTTCAGATCCACTAGCTTTATCTCATCTACAACCACACATTTCCCTTTACCTTGGATTTGTTTCATCACAGATTTTGAAATACAACATTCAGTGGTTTCAGGTTCTATATCCTCATCTTATATTTTTACAGGTATCCTCAATTGGTGCATCCTGATTTCCGACATTTTGAGGTATGGTTTCAATGATGAATCCCTTTATATTCATATCTTGGGTTGCATCATTATTTGTGTTTTAGGTGAAAATTTCCATTTAAAAATTTAATGGAATGGTAGTTATCCCATTACTCTCTAGTCAATATGTTGCTTTTCAATACATGATCCATTACCATTGGTTGCATATTTGTTATTTCTTTTACCCCTTTCCACATTGGAATATTTTCCCTAATGGATCATATGAAGTTAATCACATTCATTGCATCTTCCTCCTATGTTTGTATATTAAAATTAGATTTAATGATGTTCATTATTGTTGAATGATATCTAAAAATAAATGATATATCTCATAGAATGTGGAACAAATGAGATACTGGCCATTAATATTTACCTGTAAATGTGGAAAAATATATTTCATTCCAGGATGATTATAACGATTAAAAATCCCCCAACAATGTTGAATGGTGATGATTTAGTGCTACAATCAGCACATTCAAAACATGTTATTAGGTATTTTATTATTCTATGTAAGTATATGATAGAATTCCATATGGAAATTGATATATAAATTCCCTCTTCCATGATGTATGGTGTTGATCTTGAACTACTGATGATATATCCATGACCCTTTTTGGGTATGATGAACATTGAAAGGTATATTATGATAGAAAATACACTATACTAATGGTATTTGGATTTTTTCCTTAAATAAATTACCATATTTTATATTTTCCTACAATTGGAATTTTGAAAAGATTGCCCTCCCTCTATGCAGGTAATATATATGGACTCTAATTTGGATATTTTCTCTTTATTGAGCAAATGGACCATGTGTTACCTAGTTCCTTAATTTCTGTTATATTTATAACATTATATTATTTTATATATGGGATCTTGTGATTTTTAGGGAATAATGAGAATAAAAAATCACCAAATTCTCTATCATTATATATAGTTATATAACAAAGCGTCATTTGACAATTTATGAATATTTGTGTAACAACGGCCAAAAGAGAATTGTAGTTTTTTCTTTTTTAGTTATATGTACTGGGCCATATAGATAGAATCCATGACCAAGTTATAACATTGTATGTGTATTGTATAAAAGTTTCCATGTTATTGAGGATATATATGGTTAATATCCTTTAACAAATGATGAGTTTACCGTTATTTTTTTGTATGTAATTCTTGATAATCCTTCACCAAGACATCTAAATTCTAATAGTTTGATGTGGAAATCATACATAACATGGTTAAGATGTATTTTAAATATACATCACTTCATATATCCATGACTTCCTCTTACTCATCATATTTAATTCCCTTACCCTCATGTGATCAAATAAGCTGGTTCTTTTGGTCACTTGCTGACCTTGGTAAAGTGTTTATAATAATTGATCTTGGAATATATATTCATACTTGGTTTTTATGTGAATGTCCATAAACAATGTTGTATGGGAAACAATGATAATTTCTTATGTGTGACACATATAACATTGGGGATTGTTACCATAGTGGATTTCAGGAGTGTAGTTTATTTTATCCATATCTATACTATGACAGAAGGATTATAAATGTTTAGATAAAATTCATCTTCAATATATGATTCGATAGAACTTTTAGGTGTTGAAAATATGCTTTGAATCGACTCATAAATAATTAAATTAAAAAAATATGGAATATGATCCTCAATATAGGTCGTATCTAGAATATAACAACCATCCTAATAGGGCGGATCAATAAAATGATACTTCACATTAAAGCCTCTAGAATATATCCATAATCGTCAGTGATATAGGTATATGATCCATATATGGAGAAGTTACTATAGTATTTCAATGTGTATGTCAATTATATTTATCAATATGATCTGGCCATTTGTTAGATTTTGGAATATGTCAACCAATCTTGGTTGGTGTGGTTTTATGATCTAAGTTAAAATAACCATTACACGTTTGAAAATATTGATTCTCATCTATAATTGGATGTGAAATATGATCACAAACTTATATAAAATCTAAAATATTTTGGTGAAATCATTTATTTTCATAGATGTAAATACTATTCTGGATTCTGTGAGGTTCTGTAATATGCCTTGTAGATTCATTGGAAATCATTTGATCCTTCCCATAGATGATTTCCATATTTTTTTTAGAATTATTTTATAGAGATCGGATATGATCCATGACGTCTACCATTGCAGTATTCCTCCAGTGATTATTGAGAGGAAAAAGCATGTATCCTGAGGCATGTTCCAAATTGAGCTAATGACCCCATGTTGGAATGGGAATATGAGACTATTAATGTGCCTTTGGATTATGATAAGTAAATTGATTGATATGATTGTGTTCCTGCCACGAGGTAGACACCAAAATGAATTGATGATCCCTACTTGGAATGTGGATATGACCATGACATTGTTCATTGTTCATTACTAAAATATATTTTTAATCTATATGGATATGAGAAAGAATGTTCACATGATCTATAGTAGGTATATGTCCCTAATAGTCATGGTTATATACTACAGTAGCTATCTTGATAGAAATACGTTATTTTTCATGTATCTGTACTAATGTAAAAATATAGCGATGAAGATCTTTTTAATTAATTAGAATATAATGACACATTAAAAATATGTCTATAGAATTGTATTTATTAATATTATTGGCCTCCCAAATATTTAATAATATTTATTTGAGTCAATTGGGGTTATAATCTCTCTAATTTTATTAGTGTTACGTCGTTATATTTTAGTGGGATTCATGTGTCGGAGAAAGGATATATTCCTCCCAAGTAATTTATACTAGAATATGTGTGCAATCTTTATTCGAGTGAGTGGAAATATTATATTTACATCTATATACTATCAGAACATGTTTACATACATCATTAGTCGATTATGGGATATTATTTGAGTCTATTTTATTGAAATCTTTTCATGTTCAGTGAGAAATCAATGGAACCTATTCAAGCATGTACATGTGGTAATTTTTTTGGGATGTTCTCTAAGAATAGTTTTGAACGGAACTGAGAGTATGATGCATGTGATGGTGGTTACTTGGATCCTTATCTGGTATATCCTATGCAAAGTTGGAATTTTAGTCAACTAGATGATCAATAATCCAGGGATATGGAAAGGAATCTTTTTCATTCTCAATGGATAGGGTTTAGATGTGATTATTTGTGGTGATTAGTTCCACTGGATTTATGGAATATTTCACTAACGTAGAAATACTTATTGGATCCTATTTTAGGATACCTCTATGTATATAGTAGATGTTATATATCATACCAAGTCATTGTTATTCCAACTAGTTATCATTCAAAAAATAATGATTAATGGGGTGAATAGGTGATGTTGGTTTTGGACATATAGAGATTATTACCATATATGAGATTACAGCAAATTAACATGATGAATTAGTGATCTCATGTTAAGTGTTTGGTGAGAGATGATTCTACAGTTATAATGAATTCACAGAATGAGTTCAATGACTAATGAATCATTTCATGTGTAACACATGTTCAATCTATTATGGATAATTTTTTTTATTTCTCTTAGTATAGTTTTTTTCTCCTATGGGATTTACATGGAGAAAATGGAATTATTGAATATAACCCCAAATAGATTTTATTATTGATGGATTTCACATTAGGAATACCATTTTAATTTTTCATGGGGAACAATAATAAATTAACAACATATGGTCAACATGTAGTTTTTATTATTTGATATTTTTACATCATCTTCAACATTGTTATTTACTTGTAAAGAAGGTGTGGTGACTTGTTTTTATAATATAAGTTACCTTATTATTATATTTATTCATTTATTCTTTATTTCAATCATTTAATAGTGGTTTCACTATTTTTATTTCTTATCCAATATCATATTGTTTCCCATATTAGTTAAATATAAGATGCCTATATTCCAAATGAAGGCATACAATTGCGGTTTCAAAACAAATTTTACTTAGAAAAACACATTAGTTGAGGGTTTGTGGGACTTCTCTAATAGCACCAATTTTGGGTAATTATTACCGATTTTGAGACTCTAATATATATTAATGATATGAAGGATAATCTCTACAGAATCCCAATGCAAGACTAGGTACCATAATAATTTTTTTTGGTGTTGAATCCTGATATATGTAGTACAAGTTCTATAAATGAGTTATCTATATATATTTGAGGTTATCAATAAAATTCCTATTATTTCATAAAAAGAGATAACTTCCTATATTTTGTATCTATATAACTAGGAACTCTGAAATTCATTATCAACAAGGTGTTATTTTAGTTTTGAAGAATTGATTTAACCATCCTGAGTTGTCCTATGTATATTGTGTATAGTAGTAACAAAAGCCAAAATAGTTTTTTTAGTACTAACTTTTTAGATTATCATATTATGTGATTGTAATTTCCCATCCATCATTTTACCGATGATGGGATCTGATATTTAATTAATTCCCATTAGAGATATGTACCCATGGTTTACCAAAATGGGAATTACTCTGAGACTTATAATGACATGGTCTCCATATATTTGGTCAGTCAAATCATGCATCTAAATGGGGCTTACACACTTTGATAACTCTGAAACGGGGAGACTCATGGTGTTAATGATGTTGTATTTTTAAAAACCTAATCTCACATGAGTCAAGCTTAGTTTGAGTTACATGGGAATGTATATGATCAATCTCACAACAATTTTATATGGGTCTTATACAATAGGGAGTCCCTAATGGGGTGTTCGATAAGAATATCATTCCATGTGAAGGCACCATAGATATCATATTCATGGATGGAATAAAAGAAGCCATAGTTAAATAATATTGTGAATCCATTGATGGATGAGGAATAATTATTAACCCACATAAGAGGTTTGGTCCCATGGGTTATATTTTATGAGATGTCGAGGGATATACACCATTGCAATGCATAATTGGTGGTTATATTATAGGACAGAATCCTCTATATCCTCATTAGACAGGAATCATAGTCATTATTGTAAAAAATGATGTATTTTCATGATTTTGTTTTAGAAAATGTTAAAGAAAATTGTTGTGTTTTCCTAACATGAATAACTTGTTAGTTGTTCTATGGTTGACATAGTTGACATTCGATGGATATCTAGTAAAAATGTATTGGGTAAAATCTAGGAATTAATGAGAATATCTAGACATGTCCTTATCATATACCAATCATGTTTTGGATTTTTGGTAATGACTTGGTTTCTACTACTTAATCATACTGCCATAATTTAGGGCCACTACATAATAAGGATCACATTTCCAATTCTCATCAAATGATTGAATAATACATGTGATAGGACGATAAAATTAATAAATTAACACATCCATGGGACATAATGTGATTGAAAAAAATGACTAAGGGTGTAGAGAGATAAGGTACGACATATCAAAGTGCTACCACATGATCATGTCTGAATTTCTGTAGGACATCGTGTGAAATGGAATACATAACAAGAGGACTTGACATGACTTTGTTGACATGCCAGTGTGATTTATAATTATCTGTATAAGTCATGTAATGCGTATGAATCCTTTTAATTAAAATTATTGTATCTATCTTCTCATATGGTATCTGTATATCTCATTCATTATTTTGAAATTCCATAATGCTTGTCAGGAATTGGAATTTTTATATATCATATGAAATTAGACACAAAGAAACTATTTCATGTAATCTATATATTGGAACAATAATCCATTGCAGGATCATTGGGTGTTCATGGGAATAATATATACCTCATATGTAACTCTTTAATTAAATTACTATATTTACCTAGTTGAAGACCCTTTTTATTATGAGTATTTTCTGCTACAATAATTCTTCACTCACATTGACACTACAATGTTTCTAAATTTAGTTTTTACCTAGGTGGTGTAATTTATTACAATCAATTCCAAAATCTACGTCACATTGATTTCATGAAAATATTTGTTTTAGGTCCTTGATTCAATGTATCATTACATATTTAACAAGATCGTATCATGGGTCATTTAGATTTTATACTTCTTTTTCATTATAAACTGTGAGTGTGAGATAACTCATTCATTAAAATATTTTAAAAATTCATTCCTTGAAAAAGAGTTTTCTAATAAGTAATTTAACATTTCAACACTACTTCTAGAGATAAGTTGGACATTTTTGGATTCTTCATGAGATAATGATTCCTATCATATAAAATTTCATGTGATTAATAATGACTTTTCATGGACCCTTTGCCGGATGAAATCTACCTGTTAGAGCCCCTTTACATGATCATTTTCAAATTTCAAACAACCATTGCATGATCAATGAACTAATCACATGGTTTGAATAACACTAATAAATTTAAAATCATAATAACATTCCCCCACCTAAATGAATAACCATTTTTATCATTTATTCATTATTTTACAAGAATATTTGCATATATTTATTGATTATCTATTATGGAATACCATGTACAACAAGGGACCCTATGATGGTGTATGATAATTGTCATAGAATGTCATTACTCATATCTATACTACATCATTTGATCTAATGGAGGTCTATAAGGTCATTCAAATGAAAAATTAGATATACACCAACGATTTCCCATAACATGCCAGAAATGCTTTTAGGGATCACACCTGATCATTGAACTAAACACTTCATTCATTTGATCCATACTATTAAAATCAACATAACATCCATCGAAGGAACCTTAAATTTTTTTAGTTATTGTATAATATCATAATGGGTATTTAGAGATTTTTAGAATTCATCAGTTAGCATGATTTTTGATTAGAGGAACTCATTTGTAAGACTTCACATGATCATAATGGATTTTCATAGGGGCTTCTATTTATCGTCCATATAATACATGAAGCTCATGATTCATTCGTGTGATATTACCATGACCCCGAGATCACATGTCTTTATGGGGGTCATGTGATCCATGTCAAATGGCCATCTAATATTAATATATCCACTATTCCCAATCCATTTGTGGGGGAAATAATTATTATTCTTCTAGTATTTGTTCAATCCCCAAATATTCAATTCACATTTTTATGTGGTCAATAGTGTTTTGGGGATATATTATTATTATTTTAAAATTATAAAATATATACTATATTATATGAATATTGGTTTCATAATTCTTCAACTACTAGTAGTCTGGATCCTTGTAATGTATCATTTTATTCATTTTCATGTGAATCATATTCTGGTTAATCTATTTAGTGGACCTAAAAAATGGAGTGGGAATTTGTTGTAAACACTTGTGTTTAGAGGCCTATACTATATACTTATTAGATCCACCAAATGTGTAACAATTTATTAATTGACAAGTGGACTCATTTTCAATATTACATAGTGAGGATGGGATGGGGTTTATGACTATTATTTTACTAAAATATCTATTTATTACATCATGAATATTTTTAACTATAAAATGATAAAAACCATGATTATAGAGAAATATTTCATAGTGGAAATTATTTTGGGAGTATTTTAAATTTATTGCACGAATTCCTCATTCAAAAATTGAGTGGTCCAACATATCTAGTATAGATTAAATAGAATAAATGATAATTGGTATCATATTTTTAAGATTACTATCTTTGAAATATTGTTTTTTATTGTTTTCAGAACGAAAGAGACAACCACTTGCATAAAAATTCTTATAGTAAACAAACAATGAAATATATTTTTTAATGGGTTAAAATTGTAAATATTAATAAAAATCCTAAACGATGGTGAGAAAATTTATAGGAATAATCAATACATTTATCTGAGGAGGCTATGGAGGAGGAGGTTATGGACATATTTTTTTTAGTCAAAGTCTGTGATATGAGTAATTAAATGTGGATATTTTGATTAAGTATTCTATGGTTGATGATGTGGGAAATAGAACAAATATATATGAAGTTTTATTCCCAATAATATTGTTTATTAATTAATTTACCCATTATTGGTAATTTATAAATTATATATGGACTATTGGGAAGAGACCTCAATAAAATTTTGGAACACCAAACTCTGACATATTAATTTTTTTTTATGTGTTATTGAGTAATATTTGATTATATGGAATTTTTATTTCCTAGATGCCTTCTATTATGAAGATAGAAAAAAATATATTTGGAACACCATTATCTAATATATTTTGAATTTTTTTATTTGGAGTTGTTAACTGATTTTAGTTTATAAGAGATTCTATTTTTCAATGACTATAAAATAGTTGTTCAATTTGATGGAATAATAGGGTAAAAGAAATAAAATTTTAATATATAGACCCCCCTACACTGAGTAATGTTATTTGGGATTTACCATTATTGATTCCTATATTAGGAAATTTACATTGAATGTTTTTAGTCGAATGGGAGGCGTTAATCAAGTGTGGTTAATATTATATTGTTCTTATCCTATTAAAAATATATCTATTTTCCCTTTTTATTTATAAAACATTTATTATCAATTATGAAAAATTTGGATATACTTATGTTTAACTAACACAAAAATTAAAAAAGTGGGAAAGAAGTAATGTAATGACCACCACATAGTATATATACATTATTTAATCCACATATGGGTACTTAATTATTATCATGTAGATCCCAATAGATGTATCATAATATAACCTACAATAAATATTTTATTATATGTGGTGTGGAAGATACCATACTTTACCAAATAGTAGTCACTAAATTGACCATCTTTCTACAAAAATGTATTATAATATACTAACAATTATTTTTATATTTCTCTCCTCAATTTACAATCCTTTCTGAAAATCTGTGAATGATGTTTATAAATAAAAACAAGGATTACTTTACATCTAAAATTCAGATCAACATCCTCGTTAAATTAATTGATGGTATGTAATTTCTCTACATCATATAATGTTTGTAAACCTCACTGAAAAAAAAATTCCAAATGTTATAAAGGATATGTATTGATATATTCACTAATATAATAAATAAAGGATCTGTACTATAAATGGTTTATTAGGTTATAATATTCGAGGTCATCCATCCATGAATTTTCACTATAATACATTTATTTTAGTATATAAAATTTTTACTTATCAGAGGAACATTTATTTCCCTTCATCATTGATGTTTTATATTACTCTATTTGGATAGAAATGGATTATTATTCTTCTTATTTGATGAATATAGACATAATATTCGTTACTATTAATTTTATATCAGGACCGATTGAAATTATAAAACATCTATCAGCACCACATATTTCCAATTCAATGATTTTATATACATGATTACTTGTGAATTTTTATAAACCTTTATGAAAATAATATATTCATTGAAATTATTTTTATGATTTATATCTATATTCAATTGATTGTATCAAGTGTATGTGCTTCATTCATCATAAAATATTTTCTTTCTCTTAATATTTTGTGTTAAATTAATTTCATGGAATACAATTTTGTTAATTTTTAATTTTTTTATAAATTTTCAATTTAATAATCCACGAGGCCTTATAATTTTCATCTAAAAAATATCTCAATTAAATGAATTAGGAATTTATTCTCACAACTTTTATAAAAACATATTTATATAGAAATTATAGAATTAAATTTTTTTTCTCTACTTCAGCGGTTTTTTATTTTTCTTGGTATCTTATTTAGATATATTTTATCTCATATATCTATTTTTAACAGGATAGTCATCTTCATAATACAATGTACTTTTTCTCATCATATAGAAAAAATAAATTAAATAAATTAAATAAAATATGGAATGCACATGAATTTTATTTGTTATATAATATGTTATCTTATTTTTTAAATTAAGAATAAAATAGTATGTATAAAAATCATCAAAATGGATATCTATTATGTATCAACATTTCAGAATATTTATCATATGTACCTAAAATAATTCAATATGTTTTTCATAATGTTTTTCACTATAGCAAAGTTATACACCAATATTCAAAAAAAATCATTTTCATGAAGTTAATAGTTTATATTTATTAATAAAATTATTTTCACATTGTAGATATCCTGATTTCACAAGAAAAATATCACACACATGGAAGAAAAAACCTTATCTATTAACAATGTATATTTTATAAAAGTTTTATCATTCTATAGTCTAAAAAACACTTCATTGGGATAATATATTTATTATACTAATATTAAATTATATGTTTATGTGTACTTTTTGGAATTTTAATTTTATAACTCTATCTCAAAACAAAAAATGCATATTCATGAAAATTGAAAATTTATTAATTTTATATTTAAATATCAACTTCAAATAAAAAAATGTCTTAGGAACTTATCAGATATGAAATTATATTAACAAGGATATTCACCTTCTTTTAAAAATTCATTCCTTGAAAAAGAGTTTTCTAATAAGTAATTTAACATTTCAACACTACTTCTAGAGATAAGTTGGACATTTTTGGATTCTTCATGAGATAATGATTCCTATCACATAAAATTTCATGTGATTAATAATGACTTTTCATGGACCCTTTGCCGGATGAAATCTACCTGTTAGAGCCCCTTTGCATGATCATTTTCAAATTTCAAACAACCATTGCATGATCAATGAACTAATCACATGGTTTGAATAACACTAATAAATTTGAAATCATAATAACATTCCCCCACCTAAATGAATAACCATTTTTATCATTTATTCATTATTTTACAAGAATATTTGCATATATTTATTGATTATCTATTATGGAATACCATGTACACCAAGGGACCCTATGATGGTGTATGATAATTGTCATAGAATGTCATTACTCATATCTATACTACATCATTTGATCTAATGGAGGTCTATAAGGTCATTCAAATGAAAAATTAGATATACACCAAGGATTTCCCATAACATGCCAGAAATGCTTTTAGGGATCACACCTGATCATTGAACTAAACACTTCATTCATTTGATCCATTACTATTAAAATCAACATAACATCCATCGAAGGAACCTTAAATATTTTTAGTTATTATATAATATCATAATGGGTATTTAGAGATTTTTAGAATTCATCAGTTAGCATTATTTTTTATTAGAGGAACTCATTTGTAAGACTTCACATGATCATAATGGATTTTCATAGGGGCATCTATTTATCGTCCATATAATACATGAAGCTCATGATTCATTCGTGTGATATTACCATGACCCCGAGATCACATGTCTTTATGGGGGTCATGTGATCCATGTCAAATGGCCATCTAATATTAATATATCCACTATTCCCAATCCATTTGTGGGGGAAATAATTATTATTCTTCTAGTATTTATTCAATCCCCAAATATTCAATTCACATTTTTATGTGGTCAATAGTGTTTTGGGAATATATTATTATTATTTTAAAATTATAAAATATATACTATATTATATGAATATTGGTTTCTTAATTCTTCAACTACTAGTAGTCTGGATCCTTGTAATGTATGGTTTTATTCATTTTCATGTGAATCATATTCTGGTTAATCTATTTAGTGGACCTAAAAAATGGAGTGGGAATTTGTTGTAAACACTTGTGTTTAGAGGCTTATAATATATACTTATTAGATCCACCAAATGTGTAACAATTTATTAATTGACAAGTGGACTCATTTTCAATATTACATAGTGAGGATGGGATGGGGTTTATGACTATTATTTTACTAAAATATCTATTTATTACATCATGAATATTTTTAACTATAAAATGATAAAAACCATGATTATAGAGAAATATTTCATAGTTGGAATTATTTTGGGAGTATTTTAAATTTATTGCACGAATTCCTCATTCAAAAATTGAGTGGTCCAACATATCTAGTATAGATTAAATAGAATAAATGATAATTGGTATCATATTTTTAAGATTACTATCTTTGAAATATTGTTTTTTATTGTTTTCAGAACGAAAGAGACAACCACTTGCATAAAAATTCTTATAGTAAACAAACAATGAAATATATTTTTTAATGGGTTAAAATTGTAAATATTAATAAAAATCCTAAAAGATGGTGAGAAAATTTATAGGAATAATCAATACATTTATCTGAAGAGGCTATGGAGGAGGAGGTTATGGACATATTTTTTTTAGTCAAAGTCTGTGATATGAGTAATTAAATGTGGATATTTTGATTAAGTATTCTATGGTTGATGATGTGGGAAATAGAACAAATATATATGAAGTTTTATTCCCAATAATATTGTTTATTAATTAATTTACCCATTATTGGTAATTTATAAATTATATATGGACTATTGGGAAGAGACCTCAATAAAATTTTGGAACACCAAACTCTGACATATTAATTTTTTTTATGTGTTATTGAGTAATATTTGATTATATTGAATTTTTATTTCCTAGATGCCTTCTATTATGAAGATAGAAAAAAATATATTTGGAACACCATTATCTAATATATTTTGAATTTTTTTATTTGGAGTAGTTAACTGATTTTAGTTTATAAGAGATTCTATTTTTCAATGACATTAAAATAGTTGTTCAATTTGATGGAATAATAGGGTAAAAGAAATAAAATATTAATATATAGACCCCCCTACACTGAGTAATGTTATTTGGGATTTACCATTATTGATTCCTATATTAGGAAATATACATTGAATGTTTTTAGTCGAATGGGAGGCGTTAATCAAGTGTGGTTAATATTATATTGTTCTTTTCCTATTAAAAATATATCTATTTTCCCTTTTTATTTATAAAACATTTATTATCAATTATGAAAAATTTGGATATACTTATGTTTAACTAACACAAAAATTAAAAAAGTGGGAAAGAAGTAATGTAATGACCACCACATAGTATATATACATTATTTAATCCACATATGGGTACTTAATTATTATCATGTAGATCCCAATAGATGTATCATAATATAAACTACAATAAATATTTTATTATATGTGGTGTGGAAGATACCATACTTTACCAAATAGTAGTCACTAAATTGACCAACTTTCTACAAAAATGTATTATAATATACTAACAATTATTTTTATATTTCTCTCCTCAATTTGCAATCCTTTCTGAAAATCTGTGAATGATGTTTATAAATAAAAACAAGGATTACTTTACATCTAAAATTCAGATCAACATCCTCGTTAAATTAATTGATGGTATGTAATTTCTCTACATCATATAATGTTTGTAAACCTCATTGAAAAATTTTTTCCAAATGTTATAAAGGATATGTATTGATATATTCACTAATATAATAAATAAAGGATCTGTACTATAAATGGTTTATTAGGTTATAATATTCGAGGTCATCCATCCATGAATTTTCACTATAATACATTTATTTTAGTATATAAAATTTTTACTTATCAGAGGAACATTTATTTCCCTTCATCATTGATGTTTTATATTACTCTATTTGGATAGAAATGGATTATTATTCTTTTTATTTGATGAATATAGACATAATATTCGTTACTATTAATTTTATATCAGGACCGATTGAAATTATAAAACATCTATCAGCACCACATATTTCCAATTCAATGATTTTATATACATGATTACTTGTGAATTTTTATAAACCATTATGAAAATAATATATTCATTGAAATTATTTTTATGATTTATATCTATATTCAATTGATTGTATCAAGAGTATGTGCTTCATTCATCATAAAATATTTTCTTTCTCTTAATATTTTGTGTTAAAATAATTTCATGGAATACAATTTTGTTAATTTTTAATTTTTTTATAACTTTTCAATTTAATAATCCACGAGGCCTTATAATTTTCATCTAAAAAATATCTCAATTAAATGAATTAGGAATTTATTCTCATAACTTTTATAAAAACATAGTTATATAGAAATTATAGAATTCAATTTTGTTTCTCTACTTCAGCGGTTTTTTATTTTTCTTGGTATCTTATTTAGATATATTTTATCTCATATATCTATTTTTAACAGGATAGTCATCTTCATAATAAAATGTACTTTTTCTCATCATATAGAAAAAATAAATTAAATAAATTAAATAAAATATGGAATGCACATGAATTTTATTTGTTATATAATATGTTATCCTATTTTTTAAATTAATAATAAAATAGTATGAATAAAAATCATCAAAATGGATATCTATTATGTATCAACATTTCAGAATATTTATCATATGTACCTAAAATAATTCAATATGTTTTTCATAATGTTTTTCACTATAGCAAAGTTATACACCAATATTCAAAAAAAATCATTTTCATGAACTTAATAGTTTATATTTTTTAATAAAATTATTTTCTCATTGTAGATATCCTGATTTCACAAGATAAATATCACACACATGGAAGAAAAAACCTTATCTATTAACAATGTATATTTTATAAAAGTTTTATCATTCAATAGTCTAAAAAACACTTCATTGGGATAATATATTTATTATACTAATATTAAATTATATGTTTATGTGTACTTTTTGGAATTTTAATTTTATAACTCTATCTCAAAACAAAAAATGCATATTCATGAAAATTGAAAATTTATTAATTTTATATTTAAATATCAACTTCAAATAAAAAAATGTCTTAGGAACTTATCAGATATGAAATTATATTAACAAGGATATTCACCTTCTTTTCTAAATCACAATATCAAATATTATATAACATATTCATGTCAAATTTATCTGAAAAAATAATTATATATAATACAATAAATGAAATTTTTTAACTTAACAGGCCCTCAGAACTCATATATATATAATATCTATTATGACTTATCTAAATAAGAACATTAATAAAAATTAAATAAAATTTAAGATAAAATTTTAAAATATAAAAATAAACCCTTGTAAACATTTATCACATTAGTAGAATGAAAATTATCATTGAGAATAATATGAATATTTTCTAAGGTCATTAAATAAATTATCAAATAAAAGATTAATATGAATAATTACTTTTCTGTACAACCATGACTGATTTGTGAAACATCATTTAAATTATCAACATATCATCTCAATTATGTAATTCAAGATATTTTTAACAGAAATGTTATTTAATAAAACATCTCTTAAAATATTTAATGGTCTATCCAAACAACAACTATTGTTTAATATCATAAATCATGGCTATTGTAGCACCGTAGACCCTAATATCCAACAGAAATTATTTATCTTATTATATTGGAATAATATAAAATCATTCAAATACAGAGGGATATAATAGTTTAGTATTATTTGTAATCTAAATTCGTAGATGAAATTCACAATCCATTTTAAAAAATAGAATAAAAAATTTATTAAGAAATTCATTATTTACCCTATAGTATAATTTCGTTTCAATTATAAAACACATCCTCATATCATGGAAAAATAAACCGTAAGAATGTTATGATATTAGGAACATAGTATAGTTAAGTTTTAAATAGAATATAAGAATAAATAAGGCATGATCAACATTCAAAGTTAAATTACTAAAGCAAATTCCATTTAAATAATAATGTTGTCGTTATATAGAAGGAAGAAATTATAATCAACTAATTACATTAAAATAATTACATGAACATGAATTTTACCCATGTATATTCAAATTAATGGATAATAATATTAAATATTAATAACTGAAATGATAATTATATTATTCATACCGATGGACAACTAAAAAATGTGAGTGCTCATTCCAAGAAATCTAATACCATTGATTCTTTCTACGATATATATTATTCCATCTAGTAAATTTTCATGATACATATATAAATTTCGAAGACATCAACCAAAGAAATATCTATCTTTTTTCTTATGAGACCTATCTTTGTAGTAATGGGATATAGTGTTCCCCTCCAATCACTTTAATCTCCTATTTCATTCCCCATTCGAAAAGGTTGAAAATAATCTATATACAAATTCATAATTAAAAACTAATTTTAAAAATGATAATAAATATCCTAGTTAATAAAAATATTAATTAAACATTCAATGTAAAATGGTCAATGAAAATAAAATTGCAGATCCTATATTAAATTAATAATTAATCATTAAATTAAATAATATGTTTTATATCCATACATTGTATTCCATTGGAATCATAAGAACACTTAAAAATAAATGTCATTGATTAATATAATTACAAAAAATATAACCATAATATAATCGTAAGGAAATTATCTTATTAATTATTGAAAACCCATTTCATTTTAAAAGTTAAAAATTATAGTTATGTCACTTTTAATTTTAAAAAATACATTGAAACATACAAAATATTCTTTAAAACATTGTTTGGTCATGATGTATTGTAATTATTTAAATTTAGAGTTTTCTAAAATAAAGTGTCCATTATCATTTTTGGTAAAATACAAATTGGAATTATTTTGAATGTGGCTTGAATATTCCATTAAAAAATAATTATATTAAAAATGAGGATTTATTAATTTAATATAAATTTTTTAAAAGAAAAATATTATATTCTAATGAAAAAATTTGAAAACAAGGATTTTGGTGAAAAATGACTTTCGACCAAATGGATAATTGATGTTGATTTTCCATCAAAACATTTTTTCAATCATTTTATGTTACATGGATTTAAAAAATTATTTTATTCCATCGGAATTTTTTGAATAAACTGAGGAGAATAACATTTATTGATTTCAAATATATATATATATATCTATCTATTAGTACCCCCATGTGAGACTTAAAATAAAACAAACGTAAATAATGATGACGTTGTCAAATAATCCCTTTCAAATTTTATACCTTTTTTATAATAATCACATTGAAGAAAATAATAATAATTGAAAAAATAAATATAAAAAATTTAATAAATACATAAAATAAAATAAAAAGGGAATTCTAGAATCCACATAGAATATATAATTTTTTATTTTTTTTAATGGATCGCTAATATAAAACTGAGATGATAAACCATTACCTAATGATTCCTTTTTATTTAATGTGACTTGAACTCCTATAAAGTTTTTTTAATAATTTTTAATATATCTTATATTAAAAATATATTAGTATTAATAATATCATGTACGATTCTTGTATATTATATATTCACCCATTAGTTAATAATCATTTATTATTTTAATTGTCTCACATGTTAATGTTATTGTTTTATCATTTGGCCATTTTCAAGAACGTTCTAGTTATTGTGAATATTATATATCATTATCCTATTTATAAAAATAATAATTGATTAATTATAATATTTATTCGTAAACTCTAGATTTAATTTCAATTATGAATAGTTATTTTTATAAATTGTGTATTTAAAAATCATGGATATTGTATCCTATGAACAGCTATGGGAAATGATTTTTTTTCAATGTTCATTATTAAATGCATGAAATTAATACTTTTTCAATGAACAATGACAATAATATCATAAATACTATATTAATTATATTTAACTAAATATATTATCAATGAGGTGTAGTGATGAGAATAGAGTCACATTACTTCATTAATATTGAAGTCTATAGGTTTACAAACTATGTTAACATCTTACAGTGACTAAAATAGTAAGAGTTAAATTTAAATATATACTTTTACAATAAAAAATATGTCAATAATATAATAATAATTTCATTAATATCACAATTAATCCTCATTATTTCCATTATAAATTTCTATTCAATGATTTATTTAATGGTGAATCACATCACTTTACGAGGAGTTAGTTTGTTGTATCTACGAGATTATTTATACTAATTTTTACAAAATCAAATAAAAAAGTATATAAATTATAGAATTAATCCAATGGTTTTATTAAATAGTTAATAACCTATATATACTTTATATACAACATCTTTGGATCTCAGGAGATGTGTTAATGGAAATACTAATTAAATCTCTTCATGAGCCAGTAATCTAAAGTACTTGTGAATGATGATTTCATATCCCATTTTATGGAAGTGGGGATTATTTTAGGTTGTGAATATACCATAAAAATATATTATTATAATTAATAAGATGAGTGTATTGTATAAAAATTATTTAATAATAATTTATTGAGGTTGTGGAAGAAATACCATGAAAACACCAGTTCATGAATGTTACCTCTTCTTCAGGAATTATCCTTATGTTTTCAACAAATCCTTCAATGATTGGATTTATTATAATATTAAGTCTTTAAAATGAGAGGATTGAAATGTTTAATGGATTTTGGTAGGTATTGGTTTAACTAAGGTCTTTATATATATAGATAAGTGAAGGATTGTGGTGTCCTTCTATAAGTGTTTGAAGGAAACCCACAAAGAAAATTCATGGAAATCGTCCAAAATAATTCAAAATTTTAAAGTACTTCATAGGAAAAATTCTTAAATTTATCATATCATATAACTTTTGAATTTTAATATAAATATATGTCCACAAAAAGGGATTTATACTTGTATTGGGAAAATTTTAACCCTCATCATTTTAGTTTATTCCCCAATAAAAAAACTTTTTTCTTATATATATTAATAATGTTTTCCTTTTTGCTCTATTAATTTTGATCAAATGTTAATTTGGAATTTTTAGATTATATAAATTAGGAAGATTCTAAATATAGAATAAACATTTCCAAATTATGATCAATAAAATTTATTATTTTAATATAAAATTAATCCAATTAAAGCGATGAGAAAATGGGTATCAAAAGATAAAATGTACAAATGATTACAAATTTTTTATATCGAAATGTAATATTAAAATGATTAAACAGTAATAAATTGGATTGAGAGAAATATAATTGAAATAAATTTTAATTAAAATGAATTTAATATTATATTTAAAATTATAAATATATAAACGAAAAATTATTCTTTAATTACAATTCAATATTTCTAACAATTAAAAAAAATATGAAAAATAACAATAATTCACCGAAAGATAATATTAAAATTCTTGAAAAATTTGTTTTTTTTACAATAAATTTTATTAAATTGGTAAAAAATTAATTTTAATTTATTTGTTAAATGGATAACTAAAATATATTTTATAAAAAATATCATATTTCAAAAATCATTTTTTTAAATAGTTCTTATTTTATATCTAATCAATAGATAACTTTAATGTTAAATATATACATATATATATATATATAACTATTCATTACATTATATTTATCGTCTAGGTTAAAACTCTCATATTAAATATTGATATTTTAATAACATGTCATGTTTCTTTTTGACACGGTGTTTCATGTGATGAAAACTAAACTCAGTGTTACATGTCATGCAAGATAAATTCAATTATATTTGTAATGAGTTATATTTTATAGATTTAATAATAAATAAAAATATCATCTTATCACTTAGTTTTATACTACATGTCATGATTTGTTTTCATGTCATTGAAATTATGAAATACAATATTTTACATTTAAATTATTGAGGTGTTGAATTATCCATACCTTAAATAAATTATATCCATACAATTTTGGATTGATCTCTATAATCATGGGTTTTTAATTGGGATATACCAATGATGAAAAAACAACATCATTAAAATATTTAATAAATAATTTTGTTAATATAATTAAAAGGAATGTAGAGAGGTAATATTGAATAATATCATTACTCCATTTTTATGTATGATCACACATGTGGGAAGTGAAATAATGGACCTAGTCAGGAAAACTATGGAAAATAATTAATTGATAGTAATATTACACATTGAACACATGTAATTGGATGATCTAGAGAATCTCAATGACCAATACACCACAAATATGAGACTAGATAAGGGACAGTTTTAATCATCAAAAATGTCTGTTGATGGATAAAATTTATTTTTCAACATCATTCTCTTTTGGTTTAGGAATTAATTTATAATTTATATATAAATAAATTTAATTACATTGTATTTTTTAGTACATAATTACAATTTAATCATTTTGTTTTTAATTAATCAATTTCCAATTCCTCACTTCCTCTGTGAAAACAATATATAGAAATGAATTTTTTATTCATGAAGAAATAAATTTTACTATTAATGGATTATAAGATCTCTTAATTAGTTGATATGTATTTTTTCTATCTCTAAAAATATTCGAAAACTAATATGATTATAGGATGTTATAAAATGTCCATAAATATTTATATAGTTAAATAAAAAATTGATCTATAAAACATCATTCAATGATAAACCATATCCATATGATAAATGGGAACCCTGTTAACCCATGTCAAATATTAAAATCCAAAGAAATAGATAATGTTATACTAACATTCCATAACAAACATATTATTATTCCCCCAAAAAACATAAACTATTTCATAATATTCCTATACCAAAAATCAGAATACCACCATCATGTATTCTAATTAAATATTTTAATGGAATTAATTTCCATAAAAAACACAGTTTATTACATATTTCAAATGCAAAAAAATTATTGTTTGATATATTCCTTATATAAGAAATATTTAAACAACATCCTTGATAATGTGAACAACCTTATCAACAAAACAATGATTATATATAAGTTAATTGGTAATATCCAATTCATATTATCAATATAAATAATCTTATTATCCCAACATCAGATTCAAAACAACATAAATAAATTATTTTTTATCGTTCCATTAATCATTTTTTTCAATTAAGGTCAATTTTCAACAAAATTATTTATCATGGTTATAAATTTTATAAAACAGAAGATCTATTATTTTTAAGGAAATAGTCCTATAGTACTAACCTGATAAATTTCATTATTCTTATATGTAGGAAATCATTGATAAAAGACCCAAAATAAAAAATTAGTTATTCCAAATATAAGCTCATTAAACATACCATGTATCATAATCCTGACCATAATCTATTATCTTCCTTTGAGATCTATTACATTGATTAATGAGGCTTTTATTTTCATTGTATATATTTCCCAAGATATGATGATTTTTACAATGGAATATATTTTTATTTCTTTTTAAATAAAAAGCTTGATGATCATTCTTTCGATACATGTATTAATCTCCCATACATTTTATAAAATATCTATTTCATTTATTTTCAAAATTATAACATGTGGGATAATCATTCTTCCCTTCATTTCATTGTAAATCATTTTTTCCACTCTCATCTTATCCTACTTAACATGAATGTAGTAACACTTAGATAATTCCTCAACTATTTTTTACGGAAATTATAATAATTAATAATATGATGATAATGTTTGGGATACTATTTCTATTCGAATGACTGAATTAAGCTCATAAAAATATTATTACACAAAATCATGGGATTATATGCATTGATTAGATTTCAATTACTTCAATTAGTTTCAACTAGTTAATGATATAATACACTATAATAGAAATTTGCATCATCAAACAGTAATAATAACTCAAAAACAAATTATACATAACACATAAATAGATGATTTTATGCATAGATAATCTTATATGATCAAATAATGTTGGATCATCAATATCATTAGTCTTAAATCCCTCACAATTATTTATGAATAAAATTTTATTTCTCATAATAATATTACATAAAATTTTCAATATTGGTGTGATGTAAGGATCATTATCATTAAATCGGCGATGATATGATCAAAAAAATACACACATTTCATATTTATTACCGCTAGTTACATATTTTATAGAAAAATATACACTTTTATTGTATAGAGAGGAATGAATTTTCTAAATAAACCATGTTATATATTATTTAACAAATCATTAGGATTACCTTATATAAATACCCCCAAATTCTATAATAATCTTATTAACCCAAATATATGTTTCCCTAAATTTTGTATCAAATGATTCCAACAAATCTCCCTCTAATAGCCAATATAGTTCCACTATCCCCATTTTCCTAGAGCCAGTGACTATATTATTATATTTTCATATATTAAATACAATCACATCCTAATGGATTAAATATTTTATATTTATTGGAAAAATTTATAAATACATGCAAATCACATTACATTTCAACACATAAAATACATAGTGAATTTTCATTGAGAATTCCAATATTTCCCTATCGTATCCCAAAATATCAATCAAAAAACACTTCCATGTATCCTAAGTAAAAATCATATGAAAAGGATTAGACCATATACTCAGTATAGGAATGTGAACAATAAAAGATATTAATAAAGAAGGCATAATATATTTGGAATTATATATATAAAAATTTCATTGGATTTAATCAAGAAACAAAGCATCATATATAAATAATAAACGATGACCAATAATTCAATATAAACAATCTAATGAGATTTTATTGTAACCATATATATAATACAAAATCAAATAATCACACTTAATATCAATAACAAAATTTAAAATAATGGGATTAATAAAGATTTATATATAAAACAAATCCTCGAGGTTGGTTACTAGACATATCATATATTTTAGGATTGTTTCATGATATCTATTGATATTGAGTCATGTTCTATAAAATATATATAAAGGGGTAATTACCTGACCAAAATCTTATATATTTGGTATCATGAGACATATAAATTCATTGATGGTCTATTGTAGGCCCCACCCATCACATACAAAATCCTATGAATTCACATTTGAAAGGGGTAAAAAAATCCAAAATAAAAAATTCTTATTGAAAAACATTCATATGAAATATTAAAACTTACCCAAATAAAGAATCATAATCATAAAATATTAATAGTGACATGGTTAATGGAAATAAAATTATATAACCTCAATTAAAATGATTATAAATAATAAAATATTAGAATAAAGATAATGTCAATACAACATATCCCTAGATTTCATTAATAACATTATAGGTTTGATTCCATTAATGAATATTAATACCATGAAAATATCGTTAAATTCATTTTTTATGAAAATATCCTATTCAAATTGAAAATATTAGTGTAAAGAAATGTTCAAAAAAATTAAACACTTTCATTTGAAAACAATCATTGAAACATATATAGTAATATTTAAAACATAGATTGTGAATGTTGAATTGAAAATAAAGAAATTGAGAATACATTAATCAATAATCCATTTCACATTTTCAGTATATCCCAAATGAAAGTTGTTTTGAAAATTACATCATTATTTATTTAAAAAAATTAATAATTATAGACTTTAGAACATTATTTAATAAAAATATATAAAATTTATAAAATCATGTTTCAAAAAATATTTTTAAAAACTGGATTTTAATGAAATATATATTTTGTACTGATGAGAAAAATAATGTTGAAATTTATTAATAAAATTAGCAATATTTTTTTATCAATAAGCGGAAAAATGGTAATATTACATTACAATAATTTGAATATCCATATTTGAAGAAAATCTATTGATTTAAATATAGAGATATCAAATAACATCCCACCAGTATACATAAAAAATATCAATTTTGAATAAGGATAAGATTGTGAGATAAACCATTAAAAGTATTATATCTTTCATATCATAATC
The DNA here is from genome assembly GCA_963277665.1 of Viscum album. Classification (NCBI taxonomy): domain Eukaryota; kingdom Viridiplantae; phylum Streptophyta; class Magnoliopsida; order Santalales; family Viscaceae; genus Viscum; species Viscum album. The sequence goes on from OY728161.1 coordinate 439,864,803, forward strand.
CCCATGAATTAATAATCAACAAATGAAAAATTAAATACAATTAATATAATTAAATCATAATATAATAAAAAATATTGGTATTGTATATTCTTATAATTGAATGAAGTGCTGAAAAAGACATATGTCTCACCGAAGTACAAGAGGGACGACAAACACTAACCTCACACTTCCTTTTTGATGAAAATGACTTAAACTCATGTATAATGGTTTTAAATTTTTCATCAATTTATAAAAATAATATTATTATTATTATTATGAATTTTACTCTAATAATATATTACCTTATGTTGATTAATAATCAACAATTATTTTCATTGTTTCTAGTGTTTATTAAATTTTTATTTTATTTTGGAATTATTATGAAAGTTGTGGTTATTGTGCATATTTAATAGTTCTATGAAATCAAACGTAATTATCCCTGAATAATTATTATTTTATACATAAATTGTAATTTTAATACAAATCATGAAATATTTTCTTCTGGAATGAAGTAAATTATTGTCATGGAGTCAGTAGTCTATTCATGCACAATATTAAAATTTTAATTTCTGAATGACCATTATTGAAAAAATGTAATAATATTTTATAATTCAATAATGATACTTATATAATAAAGTCCATATTATCATAATAAATATAGTTATATAAATATTTAATTATTAATTATCCATATCATGTGGTAATGAAAATATAGTCATGTTTCCTAATCAAGGTGGTACTCAACACATACATGTACGATGGTACTATAATTTAGTGTATGAAATTGTAAAAATTAATGTTACAAATATCATTTACTAATAATGATACAAATTTCTTAAATATAATAATAATTCAATTAATATCACATAAAATAATTAACATTATAATTTAAATATTTCATTAAAAAAAATTTTGAATGACAAATAACATTTCATCGCTAGGATGTAACCCACCGTACAAATGAGCGACATTATCATATCTCCAAAAAAAATAGAATGTAAAATTTTATAAATTATATAATCGATCCATCAGTATAGTTATGTTATAAATATCACACACACATATATATATGTGTGTTTATGTATTATCTTCATCATCATACCTAACCATGAGAGGTGGAGATGGAAAATTGATGACATTAATTCTCAATGTGATAGTCCTTCATAGATATTAATATTAGAACCAATTAAATATAATGGGAATGTTTTTATAGAATATTATATTTATGATTTAATTGATATATTATAATATTATATTAAAGTAATTATAATTATTGAGTGATATTATAGTAATATATATATATACCTATAAAATATTCAATTGAAATTTTTTCAAAAACATGATGTACATTATATATACATGAGATAAATACCATCCCAATTTAATGAAGAAATATATATTTTTTTATAAGTGTAGTTATAAAACCTTTTAATATTGAACTTATTTCAAAGAAATTTTTTAAATATTTATAAAATTAATTGTAAAAATAGACATCATTTTAGGAATCAAATCAGAAAAAATATATTAGGTTGATTATTTTCTAAAATAATTAATTTTGGTATTAATAATGAAAAACATTCAGTGTTAATTCAAATCAAATTTTTTTATAAATAAATTATAGATTAATATATTTAAAGAAAATCAGTAAAAAAGTCTTGATAGATCAAATATTTATCATTTAATAAAAAAATTCATTGAATTCATTTTCACTCAAAAAAGTGTTATAATAGTTAGAAAATATTGGAAATTTTACTGTATAAACCAACTTTTTTGTCCCATATATGATATTGATTTTATATTAATTTATACCCCATCTGTGATTTTAATTTTGGAAAAATTCATTACAAATTTGGAATGATAATAATATATTATATATAATTATTTAAACAATTATTTTTTCCAAAATGTTTAATTCATGTTATTAAATTTAATTATATAAATTATGGTAAAATTAATCATAATAATTTACTAAACCATAAAATTATCTTCCAAAATGACATATCTAATTTTCCAATAATCATTTTCTACCCATATTTCCATAATAAAAATTCCATTATTTCCTGAGGATTATCATTTCGATCCATTGATAGGTTAAAATCTGTGTACACCTATCATGGTTGAGAAAAAAATTTACATGAGGTATATATGTGATATATAAAATATTTATTATGTATTTATGATTTATAATTTTTTTATACTAATACCATGATAGTTTCCATTTTTTATACATGATAACATTTTTTCTAGAACTGTATACTACCACATCCTCAAAGAGATATGATTTTCTTTGTAACTTCACTAATAATTAAATAATATTGAATTTTCATATTTATTAAAATTTATTAATTAAATATTAATTTTACATTAAAGAGGATGCCCGGTCTGATAGCGCACCTAACACTCAACAATATGATTCTTGGAAATATTTTCTTTCACAAAATTATGAGTTATAATGAAAAATAATAATATATTATTATTATTATATAAAATGGTATTTAAGGTAGAGTCTTTGTATTGAAAGTAATATATAGAAAGGTATATATTATTTTTCCATGTGTTTATTAAATTTTAGTATTTTCATCTAATTAATTTTAGAGGGTTAAAAAAGGAATAAATCAAATTATAATCATAAAATACTCTAATATTTTTAAAATATTTTTTACCTATTTTTTATTTCATAGCCATTTTAAATAAAGTTTTTTAAAATTTTGAATGTTTCATTGTAAAAAACAAATTTCTTCATTAAAGGAGTAACAAAAAAATTTACTTTTGTTACTTTTTAAATAATTTCTATTAAAGGTCATTTTTTATGAAATAGTGAAAAATATTACATTTTTATTCTAAACTACATTTATATCTAATTTATTAATATAGTTATATTATATTTTTATTTTGTTTTTGTCAGATCCTTATTTCTCTCCATGGTTTGTTCTTGTTTGTGTTTAAATTTATGTCCCTTATTTTTGGGTAAATAATTGTTTCTCGTATTCATGTGAAGACTTGGGGGTGTCCCCAAGGTTTGGGATGTGAAATAGAAAGAAAAAAAATGTCTGGGCATGTAGTATGGTTTGGGAACTTTTAATACAATCCGTGGAGAGAAACCCAGGTAACCATGTAGCCATGGATAAATGCTTACACATGGTTGGTTCATGCTTTAGAAGACCATGTTAAATTCACAGGAAACCATGAGAAGGGGGTATTTTATGGACTATGTCTCAAGCACGGTTTGTACATGGTTTGGAAAATTGTGCTGGAAAATTGTACGGCGTGAAAAAGATGGAAAATTTAATAAAACCCTACTCTAAAATTTTAAAACTCAACTTGGGATTTCATTCCATTTCACCAAATGTATCCATGGTGGAAATCATGAATGAACCAAGCTTCCCATGGGTGTTTCTCCTTTAATTATTCACCTTTGGTAGCACCTTTGGTGGTGGATCAATTCCTCGGGTAAGTACAATCTCATCCTTGCTTCCACTTTTTGATTAGGGTTTTTATCTTTCTCTCATCCTATTCCAATGATCTAAAACCCTATTTTTCAATTGATTTTTATGTTGGGACATCTGGGGGTGTTTCAATCCATATACAAGGCCATGATTATGTGTGTGTTCATCATCAGAAATAAGTTCGGTGCACTACAAGTGATATCCCATGGTTTTGTTGTACATTTGTGCATGTGTGTTGGGATTTTCCCTATACCATGTTGTGTCTTGGATTACATATGTATGATTGGGTAAATTGGGTGTCTAAATGAATTCTTTGAAACCCTCATGATCACTTAGGAATTCATAGGGTATTACATTACCAATTTAGGGCCACCCATGGGGTGCACTAGCATTTTTACACCTAGTGAGTAACAAGGGATAAGTGAATGATTTTCGAATATTAATGTGGAACACATGTAGAACATGTTCTAAATGAAGATTAATATTTAAATGGAACGATGATAAATATTAAAATGTTGATAAGGTCATAATATGTTGTTGGAATGACCTGAAAATGGGTAATTTTTTTAGATGAGATTTTGTAGGTTGTTTCAGGAATTTTTGTTTGAAATGCCTAAAGGAATTAGTTCATATTAAATAGTAAAAATGTAATTGGGTAATTGATTGGAAAATGGGTAATAATTTAATGGGATGAAATAAGTTAATTTATGAATATCATTCCATAACATGCTATCATGGTATTAATTCCATGATACCATGATAGCAACATGAGAATTAATATCGTGCAACATTTTAGGAACCAAATGATATCTATGGCATAAATCAATATATGAACACAAATAGGATGGGTGTATGAGGCATATATTATTGAATTATTTTTAATTCCTTGATAAATATGAATAAAATAACTCCTAATCATTTTAATGTATTTGGGTGTATGATAATAATTAAAATGAAATGTTAGTGAATATCGTGTTTAAAGAAATGTTATGACCGTGTTAAAAATTTGGGTTGTGATCAATTATAAACATTCATTCAATGACTAATGGAGAAATATTGCACAATTATTGTAAAATTGTTTTTTAATATTAAGTAATGAATGGTTTAAATGAGTTAAAATGTTTATTTTAACAGGTTGTGAAATTGGAAATGTGTTTGAGAATAAAGGATGTGATTTAATTACATTAATTTAATTGGATAAATTATCATTTAAAGTGTAAAAATAGTAACATATAAAAACATTACCATTATATTTATAACGTAAAAAACATTCCATGGATTATCATGGGACCATCCGTGATTTGTTTTATCATGTAACCACCTATCAAATGTCCAAGTGCCATTTAATAATCATAAAACATAAAACAAGCATAATGTAAAAATATAATATCCATATTTCATCCACAATAGGTCATTTCAGGATATTTAAACAAGAAATAACTTCTAAAAACCATTTTCATAACCAATATATTTAAAATGGGGACATTTATTTTATTTTTCATTTAAAAAAATTATAACATGTAGATGATGTCAAATATCAAATAATGCTTGTCGTGGAGGAGATGTCTTTTTCACCTCATACATTAAAAAAAATTATTTTATCATTTAGTAAAAACTATCCGTAGAAAAATATTGTTTTTTTAGAAAAAATTAATGAAATATAATGTCAAATTGTTTCATTATACACATTATAAATAAAGGTTGTGTATAAATAAAATTATTCCTTAATAAATGGAGATTGAGATGACGTCCCATACCTTGAGTGTGACTTGTTACGTTCATTATTTAATTTATTGAATAATAAATATAGGTTAATTTCGACATGATTGAATACAATTTATCATTTTTTCGTTCATTTTAAATCACTTATTACAATGCTATATCAAATAGTTTATTATTTGAGTTTATATTTGATGTTTTGTCGATGTTTGGTACTTGATTAAAAAATAAACATGTTACGATTACAAATTTTCCAAGTCGTAAAAATTCCATCATCTCTAGAAAATTATTTTTGATTTAATGATCATATAAATATCATAAATATATATATATCTGTGTGTGTGTGTGTGTCTAGAATAATCAATAGTATTTTGAGATAAGAAATGAAATGCATCTTCAATGGTGATGGTAGGATGTACGTAAACATAACCTCAACTTTCATTTTTCATTCATATTAAAGGAATGGAAACTAAATGATAAATTGGTATATTATAATTACATTATTGTATATATGTTTTATATGTTACATAATTTCATTAACTCCATCCTTTATAGGATCCATGTATGGCATGAATAAGTCTTGTCACATTGAGTGGGAGCTAGTCCACACATTCTCAAATAAAATTATCATATTTACACATTATGAATAAAATAAAGAAATGTTATAATTTTTTTATCAAACAATAGAGATAGTATGTATATATAATATGATATATAATTATTATTCTATCATAATTTCCACCATGATATATGGTAGGATAAATCAGAACAATCATCATTTTTTGAGGCAGTAGTTCTCTGTAAAAAGAAACAATATGTTCTATATCAAATAAAAGGAGCTGAGTATATGTGTAATTCAAAACAATATCATAAAAACAAACATTTATATTTTTGATATTGTATTTATTTTAAATTTATTTAATGAATATATTATAGTGGGTTGGAGAAGGAAAATAAATTAATGGTGTTTGAGTGGAGATATTTCATCTAAATCGGGTAACAACATTTTATTAGAGCCAAAACGATTTGTTGAAATGATTCTTTCCAAGGTGAGGCTTCTAGGAGGAAGGGAGAGCTATTGAGATTTTATTTGAGTAGAATTTTGGTGAGCTAAGGGGATTGAGAGTTGCGAGTAAGTGGGTAGAGTTGGTGGTATTTTATAAGAGGTCAGAAGAGCACTTTAGAAATGTCTTGAAATATTATATTATTATAAATTTATTTTAAAATTTTAATATATAAAAAGTTATATATTTTAAGGATACAATTAGGATAGGTATAAATCCTCTTATCCAATATGTTTATACTAATATAGGTTACAATATTAACTGTTTCTTTTGAATGTAACCCTTATTTAAATAAATTATCTCTTACTATGTCATCGTGTATTTTCCTACTATATTGTTAATATAATAATTATAAAATGGAAAACGATACTAAAGTGGATCATTAATGAAATATGTAACACTATCTAAGTCACTTGGATGAATATTAGATACTTATCCTTGTTATATAATTTAATAAAATATTTTTTTTATAAAAAGCATTTATTTCATTTTTACACTGTTTATTATTTGATTTTTTTTCATGTCATTAAAAATGATTAATTTGAAAAAAAACATAATTAACACATAGATAACATGTGAGAATCAATTATAAATTTCATGTATGGTAACAGAAAATTAAAATTAAAATTAGGTTAAATTTTATAATATCATTTCTTTGAATCATTCATTTACAACGTAATCACAACATTATCATGGTGTCCTAAATAATTTTTTTAATATAATATCAAAATAATATAAATAAATTAATATGATGTAGGATGACTTATTATATTTTTTATGACTATTTATAGTAAAATATATTTGTTATATAGCCCCATATTAAAATTTATTTAATAGAATTATACATTTTTATGTCATATTTCATACATTGAATTAATTATTATAACACATCAGTGTCACACCTATGTGGCTCCCAAATTCCAAATGTTCAGCCTATGTGTTTTCATAGTCATAAATGACCCAAAAAATATGTCCATGACACGTTTTATGATAGTTTTGTATTAATATAATATTAATTTAGCCCATATTTACTTAATTCACCAGGTAACTGTGTTAATTAAAAATAATTTCTGAAGTTATTATTCATAATGTAAAAAATATAAAGGTACCATTTAACATAATATGTAACTTCTAATTTCAAATATTGAATCTATTTTTCCCAATTCAAAACATAGAAATTTTAGTAAATAATTTATAATTAATTCTTGTAGTCAAAACTAGAATGTGGATTTTAATATGTAAAAACAATTAATGGATTGACATGTGAATATGTTCAATATAAATGAGAGATTACTACCAAAGTCAAAAAATGTATTAAATTATAAAAATATAATCTAATTACACTATAAAACCAATTAAAATGACAATATAACTATTTATATAAATTAGATGGAAATATTTTTTTTGTATTTAAAAGATTTATTTTTAACTATTCATTAAAAATGAACATTATCATAAAATTATAAAAAAAATAACCAAAGTAAATTTTGATTAAAAAATTCTAAATTACATTTTTATTTATTCAAATAAAACATTTAAATGTTACAGAATCTATATTTAAAAAGGGTTCTCCATCAAAAGGAAGTAAAACTATCTTTTAAAAATATTAAAGTAATATAATATTAAAATTGTATTTATACACATATTAATCACTTAAAATTAATTATAAGAAAACCAAAATATTTAATAAAAAAGTAAAAATAATATATTTATATTTATTATTCCCTCCAAATCAATGACATGGCGTTAACTACCATTTTAAATAATAATAATAATAATATATTATTTTTCTGTATAACAAAACCTTTAATGCATCATAACATTTCAGAGAAACCCATTGTTGTGTTTCAGGTATGCAATCAGACATAGCATCCCTTTTAAACTAAATTTAATATTTAAATCATAAATATTAATAAATATGAAAATTTCATATTCGATAATTACCTGGGATGTTATATCCTTCCACAGTTCTGAAACTGCATCCTTGCTATTTTATTCACTTATTAAATAAGTGGGTAATGTTGTCCCTCATAGAATATTCAGATTCCCATGTTTTCTCTTCAACCATATGGGTTTTTCCTAAAAAACATATCCTGATGAATAACATTCTTCCACAACACATGCTATCTGCCTTTAAAAATTAGGATAGGATGTCAGTCATTAGAATGATTTTCTTCCAATTGAACTACTTCTGATCTCAAAACACGAGACATATCTGGCATATAATTACATAACATTGAAACATGAAAAACATTGTGTACCTGGGATAATCTCAAAGGCAAATCCATATTGTAGGAAACTTATCCAACATTATCCAGAATTCATAAGGTCAAATGAACCATGGAATCAGTTTCCCTTCCATACCAAAATGCATCAAAAATTTCCATGGGGAATCTACGAGGAATACATGATAACCAACCTCAAAAAAATGATCACTCCACCGGTTATCTTAACAAATTTTCTTCCTGCTCTAAGGTGTCTTTAGGTGTTCCTAAATCAACTGAACATTCTCTACCATCTCTTATACCAATCCTGCTCTCCTCATATTCATTTCTAATACTTCATACAAAAAATCAAGAATTCGACACCACATTCCATATAAATCCACAAATGTTTACACTTTTATACTAGAATGAAACATGTTTCATAAGAAAATTAAACCAAATAATGGTATTTTTCCCAACATCCCAGGTAGTCCATTGATCAAGAACATATCATATCATCCAAATTCAGAATTTTTCATTCTGTCTACCCATCTATTTGGGGATGAAAAGATGTACTAATGCTTAATTCAGTATCCAACGTCATTTAAAGACTATTAAATTTTTTAAAAATGAACATGTGATCATGATCAAATAATATATAGAGAGAAAATCCATGTAACATGAAAATCCCATTAATATACAACTGAGAATGTTGATCTAGAGACAAAGTATCAAAAATATGAATAAAATGATAAGATCTGGTCAATCTATCATCAATAACCCAGACATCATTAATACCTTCGGATATATTTGGTAATCACATAACAGTGTCCGTAGATATAATTTCCCATTTACACTAACGTACTGGTAATGTGTGAAACATACCTTTTGGTAATTTCCACTCTGCATTCACATACAGAAAATTTAAAAATTTCATTATATTGTTTGAAATATGTCTTTTCATTCAATCCCACAAGTAATACACTTGATGGTCTCTATACATATTTTTTATTCTAGAATGAACATAAAATATAGAACATTGGGCACAAAAAAAATACTCTTTCTTCAACATTGAATCGCAAGGAACACATATTCTCTTCCCAAATCTCAAAACACAATATTTATCAATGATAAATTCATGTAAAATATAATTACTCATAAATTATACCTTTTTTCAACTCATTTTCTTCCATCAATGATTATATAATTTTGTCCGATAGAGATGATTTCACTAACACCGTAAACAAAATAAAGGAATTTCATACACCAATGAATCCCATGCCAATGTTCATCAAATACTAAATGAAATGGTCACAGTAAAAATGTATCATGTTTATTGTGTCATTACATTTATATCTCAAAGAATCAACCAATTTATTTTCTTTTCCAAGATGAGAGTGAACGGTAGAATCATGATCCATGATTAATTCCAAGCATCTCCTTTTCCATATGTTAAATTCTATTTCAGTGAATATATACTTAAAATTTCCATAATCAGTAATTATTTCACACCTTACAACATAATAATTCTACCTACCAAATTTTTAATCAAAAAAAGAAATTAGTTCCAAATCATGTGTAGGGTAATTTATATCATGGGTTTTCAACTGATGTGAGGGATATGAAATTAATAGGTCATTCTGAATTAGGAAACAAAAAATTCATTTTAATGAAGAATAACTATATATAACAAATTCAATATTCCAGGATGCTAATTCCTGAACTGGGGTATTCACCAATCTTCTTTTCAATTCCTGAAAACAATCATCACTTTATTATTCCCAAATGATTTTAATACATTTTCGAGTCAACCAAGTCATCGATCTAGATAAACATGAATGGATTATCAAACTCATTTAAACCTTCCTAAAATAGTGTGCTATATAGATCCCATCAATAAAATCATCGATATAAGGAAAAAAATACATATTCTTAATATTGATGTCAGTAAAGGCTCTATAATCAATGAAAAGTCAAATTGAACAATATTTTTAACAAACAAAACATGACCACCCCAAGTTGAAGTGCATGGTCAAATGAAACTATTATCTAATAACTCCTAAATTTTATTATTTAACTCTAATAGTTCATTTTGATCCATTTCTGAAGGTGGTTTGGATATTGGAATAGCCTTATATACAAATTCAATAGCAAATTAAACTTATTTGATTAGTTTTAGTAAAAGGAAACTCAACAGGGAAAAAATCAGGACACCCATTTACCACCAGAACATCATTAATGAGAATAGTTCAATTGTTTTCAACAATACGTGCAAGGTAACATTAATTTCAATGATTAAATATTTTCTCAACATCTTAATATGTTATTATAGGAATGGTTTCATTCATTTACCCAAAATAAAATTAATTTTTAAAAGAATCATATTTAGATCTATAGTCAATCATAGCATGGTAAACCCATAAAAAATACATTCTAAATATAACATAAAAATCTTCTAGATGGAAATCAGAAAAGTTATGCAAGTAAATTATTTCCACAGATAAGGATAGGGATATTGTTACAGTTTCATTTTTCCTTAAAATTTTCCCATGTGATTTTACAATATGTTTTGGATTCATTTTATGAGGTGTAATTATAAACATACCTAAAAATTTCACAGAAATTAACGAATGTGTAGACCATGAATTAGGTTACACATTGGAATAATCTAGATTAACAAACCAAGTATCTAACAACACATCATTTTATAGTCTCCAATCAAATGTAGTAGTAGAAAAAGATTTTCCACATCGTTATTCTTTTTATAAAACTGGTTTCAACCATGGGTAATCAATTTTTGGATGCTCATTGGAATAATTGCCAAACTCATCACAACTAAAACATTTTACCACAAGAATTTAATTGCATGCATGATCGTTTTCTTTATAGTTATGAGCAATATGACCAGTCTTACCACACTGGAATCACATTCCAAACCCTGACAGACATTCTCCATGATTATTTTTATGAAACATCACACAAGATAGATATTTAGTTTTCTTATATTCATGATTCATTATTGAATACTTTTATATTGATGGAAAACTAAACATCTATGTTTTCTTGCACTATTAGGAAACCTAATAATTGTAAAACTTCATGTCTACCTTCTCAGCTCATCGGAAAAGATTCTCATTTATTTTTAATTCATAGGAGGCTAATTCCCTTCAATATTACTACTTCAATACCGAGTATAACTGATTTATATTGATATCAATATCCCAAATATAATTTTTTATATACCATGTCAAATAGGTGATATTCTCTTCATATAGAGCCACCAAATCATCCTCATATTGTCTCAATTCAAAGAATTGTTTTTCTATCCTATGTCGACCAAACATATGAAAGTACTTATCATGGATGATAGTCTAAAATTCATACCATCCCATTCCATTGATCTCTTCACTTACTTGGATATTTTTAAGAATTGACCACCATTTATCAGGTTCACCTTGAAAATGTTAAACGACAAGACTAACATGCGGATTTTCTAAACACCCTATTATATAGAAAATATTTTCTAGTGTGTTAATTCAATCATCAGATTGTACGATGTTTGATGATCATATAATTATGGGGGATCTTCCCAAATGAAATTATCCACTATCAAAAAAAAATTCATGTGTGGTAGGTCTGGTTGATTTCATGCACGGACACCACTAACATTTATCACCAGAGTCAACTGAGCATCTCTACAATAACATGTTCAGTTCAGATTCCAAACACCTCAATATGCGGATATGGAAGACTATTTTCTTATGTATTATTTCCCAAAACAATTTCCAAGTTTCCTCAATGGTAAACCATTTGGAAGAAAAATATATTAATAGAATCAAAATGTTAATCTTCAAATGACTTATCATTTCGATTTTATATAATGTAAAAATAAAATATGGATTTACTGTTAACAAATTTTTTTCCATATGTTATATAAAATGGCCATTGATTCCAAATATAAGGCATCAACGTTAATCTTTACAAAATATTGAGTTAATTCAAGATTTAACATTATTGAACAATTTTATGTTTAGAGATTTAAGGAATTCAACCATAACTATTACACAATATATCATGTATTACAAAGTAGACACTTGTACTCAATATCCATTTTATCATGAATTGAAAACTATTATAATGAAATATTGTTTCACATTATTTATAAACATAATAAAGTCTCCAGGGTCACATTCTTGACTATACCCTCCTTCGAATCCTGTGCAAAAAAATTCAAAACATGGGATGGGAATAAAATACCAAGTAAGGTATAGAAAAAGAAAGTACATAGTTTTCCCTATGAAAAAAATTAAACCACAAATACATTATCCTCAAATAATATTTTTTACATTTATGACGAAGATATTACACTTCACTGAATATAAACTCATTTCATACCATTTTTAACCAAATTATTTCCATAAAACCTATATAAATAACATGTTATATTTAAATGTATCATGGGATAATAATAATAGATGAATTGAATAACCATATGGTTGACTTCCAAACATATCACTCATACAAATGGAGTTGCCATATAGGTGACATCCATACCCAATTCCATGGTGGTTATAATGTAACCACACATACATGGTTTTTCATGGAACCACCCATCATTTTTTTAATGTAACCACCTTTCAAATGTCCCAATACCATTTAATAATTATAATACTAAAATAAGCATAATAAAAAAATAACATTTTGACTTTTCAATTACAAGAGATCAATCCTAGATATTGACACAAGAAATGCTTTATCAAAAACATTTTCAATATAAATATACATAAAAAGGGTACATAGTATTTATTTTTCATTAAAAAACATTATGTCTTGTATATGATGAAAAATATCAAATAATGGGTGTTGTGGCGGAGATGTTGTTTTCACTGCCAACATTTAAACCATTCCATTTGTCGTTTAGTAAAAACAAGTAATCGAAAAATATTCTTTTATGAAAATTGATTAATTGAATATAAATTAAAATGGGATGTTTATACACGGTATAAATAAAGGTCTTGTATACATAATTTTATGACACAGTTAATGACGATTGAGACGAAATCAATTACCTTGAGTCCGACTTTTCACATTTGTTCATTATTTTCCTGAATAATATATTTAGGTTAATTCATATATTATTAATATCTTATTTCACGTTTATTATTCATTTAATATAACTTATCACCAATTATGAAAAGTAGTTAATTATTTGAGTTCATAATATATATTTTATCAATGATCGATACTTGTGTTATATATAAACAAGGTATGATTACAAATTGTCTATGTAGCCAAAGTATATCATATCAGAATATTATTAATGATTTAAATAACATATAAATAACAGATAGTCACACACACAGATATATATATATATATTTATTTATTTATTAACAATCCATAGTATACAGAGATAAGAAATGAAATGCATTGTTCATGGAGATAATAGACTGTACGTATTCATGAATGTGACTTTCATTTCATTGTTATATTAATGTAATAAAATTCAAATTTTACATCGATATATTATAATTCAACTATAATATACATATTATATATTTTACTTATCTTCATTACCTCCATTATTTATATTTTGTATGTATGGCATGAACAAATCATATAACTTTAAGGGGGAGGAAGTTCACATTTCCTCAAATGATATTATAATGTTAAAAAATTATTTAAATCATAAAATAATTTTTTATATTTAAATTATATAAAAATAGAGAAAATTTAAATATAATATATATCATATATAAATAAATTTTAAATTATAATGGATAACATGATTTGTGGTCGGAGAAAATTGAACAATCTTTTTTTGTGAGGCAGTAGTTCACCAAACAAGCAAACAAAATGATCAATATCCATAAGATGGGGTTGGGATTATGAGTAGATAGAACCCTTATAAAAAATTTCTTATTATACTTAGAATACTGGTGTTGTTATAAAATAATGGAATAACGAGAGGTTATGGGGTTGTATTAGTAAAATAAACGAATGGAGCATGAGAACGGACATTACCTCTAAAAATGGTAAATCCATTTGATTTTAAACAAAATAATTTATTGAATTTCTTTCTTCCCAAGGTATGGAATCTAGTAGGAATGAAGGATTTTATGTAATTATTTGAAAAAAATGTAGTTGAGCGTAGGGGCTTGAGAGGTTTCAGTATGTGGGTAGAGGTGGTGGCCTATTATTATAGGGAGGAAATGTAGTTTAGGAAATTCATGAAATATGAATTTATTATACATTTATTTTACAAAAAAAATATATCCAAGGTTATATATTTCTATTATATGATTTTTATGGGTCTATAAACTCTCAAGTTATAGGTTTTATACAAGTTTAGGTTACAAAATTAACCCTATCTTTTGGATTTAACCATTAGTTAAATAAATTAACTCTTACCATGTGTTCTTATATTTTCATAATATAAGGTCAGTATAGTTACAATAAATTAGAAATTGAAACTCAAGTGGATAATTAATGACATTTAAACACGGTCTATATCGGTTGGAAAAATAATTTTTTTTGATTATTATATCATTAAATAGAATAGTATCTGTTTTAATAGTTCATTTATGGAAATTTTGAAAGTATTTAGTAATTATATTTTCATAAGGTCATAAATACATGATTCATTCAAAAAAACATTAACTAAAATGTAAAATATAATGATATTCCTTGAATTCGTGGATATGATCAAAATTTTCAAATAAAATTTATTTAAAAATTTATAATATCATTTATTTGAATAATTTTTTAATAAGGTAATCACTGCATAATCATTGTTTCATAAATAAACATATTTATTTCATGTTTAAATATTATATAAAATATATACACAATGTAGGAAAAATGTTTAGAATTATAATGAGTATTTATATTCAAAGAGATCAGTTATATATCCCTACATTAATTATTATTTTTTAAAACAAATTTATGTTATATTTCTCTTCACATTAGATTAATTATTGTAACATTACATTATCTCACCGATATGGCTCCCAAAGGACAAATTTGTGTCCCATTTGATTTATTGGTCTTCCCTAACTCATCAAATTGTATTATAACATCTATTAGTAATGTTGTATACTAGTATAATATTATTTTTACCCATATTTTCTCAATTTCCCCTTTAATCATGGTAAATAAAAATAATAACTGAAGTTACTATTCATAATTTCAATAAATAAAAGGTATCGAATTTCACATTTTGGACCTTATGATTCAAAACATGGAATCTATTTTTCTAAATTCAAATCTACAAAATTATAGTAATTAATTTAAAATTTATTCAGATTGTCAAAAGTCAAAGAAGTGTTTTTAAGATACAAAAAACTATAAAAATATTGACATGTTGTTGTCCAATTTAAATGAGAAATTACTTATAATGAAAAAAATTGTATTAAAAAATAAAAAGTTTATCTAATTGAACCTTAAAAAAGTAACACACGAATCCCAGAAGCCACAAATCTGGTTCCATGAGCCGAGTCATTATGTGACCTCAAGCGCCCCTCCCCGTATTCCAGGGATTTGCGAATATGAGTGAGAATCCAATGAGTCTCGTGCGAAGAATATACCCTATCTATCAGAGTAATCCACACCAAAACACAATATAATTGATGAAAACAATGTGGACAACCTACAAACATGCATAACCAAATTTTTAACCAAATGAGGTAAAACCCATCTAAAATACAACAATTACATGCCATACTATTATTGTAAATTGAATGAAACCCAAATTAATACAAATTGAAAAAACTCCAAATATGACCCAAAACTAATTCGAGATACTACTACAAAAAAATTCAAGCCCATAATAACATATTTATGTAGGCCATCTTCCGTTGTCAAGACCTGCATCGTAGAGATCTACTCGAGTACCCAATGTCGTGCATAATGGGATGGGAGTACAAAACATAGTAGGACACCACCAATGGTTTCTAAACAATATCCAGTCTAAAAAATAGTGCATGAAAGTACATAATAATTGGTAGGTAAACAAATGGATGTTTGTGTTCTAGTTGTTAACATGATTCATTTAATTCATGATTAGCATTTAGGACAATTCAATTTCAGAAATAATATTTACATCATAATCAATTTTTAAAACATTCTCTTTTGGTTAGGAATATACATCATCTATACATTTGTCTATTGAAATAATGCACTATCCATGAGGTAAAATATCTCAATTACCTATCTCAATATGGACACACATATCACATCAACATATGATCCACACCGTGAAGCCTTAGTCTTGTTGGAATGAAACCATTATGGGAATAAATCCTTCTTACCCTTATGTAACCCATGGATTTATTGGAGGTGTTTAGAACCTCAGTCTAACTCAACCCATTGCCATATAACATCTATTCAACACCCCAAATTACCAAGACATGTGCCCATGATTATTTATAAAGTCACTACAACCATAATTTAACAGAACCAAGCATATTCAATTAACATTATAATTCACAATACATGACAAAAATATGGGAATTTATATCATGACATAACCCATTAGCACATTTATGAATTAAAATCCACATCCACCTAGAAAAATTTCCATTAGCATGCATTAACCCATTAAGTGTATTAAAAAACCTAAACACCTTATCCAAATTCATCATAGACAATAAATTTTACCATTGATCCCAGTTATCATTTCAGAAGAATTTATTCCCTTATGCATTCCATGTAAATTTATTATATCACATAATAAAACCCCTTTACTAAATTCAACCATTTAGGTATACCATCTAATTCTCATCTATTAACCCGTTCCACAAATTCATCCACTTCTATTTTACATTCCATTATCATATTCCAAATTTCTCATTCCATTACATAAATTCAAGTTCAAAATTTAATATTCACTAATCCCATTAGGCATTTATAACCAAAATTCATGTTACAACTAACATAATATCATTCAACCCAATTAACTATATTCATGTATATAGAACAATATATTATACCCGTATAACAATAATAATATTTATCATCATTCTATTTACATCTTGATCAACCATTAATACATGTTATACATGTGTTTCACATTATTATTTGAAAATAATTCACTTAACCATTACAACAATTTAGGTCCAAAAATGCCAACATAGCCCATGGTGTGGCCCAAAAATGGTCAAGTCCCCACCTATGAATCCCTTGAGAATCGTTAGGCTTTCATGAATATAATTTAGCAACTAAATTTAACCAATCGTATTCAAGGTATCCAATAAATCAAAAGATATAGGAAAATTCCCAACACACATTCACAAAACTATAACAAAACTATGGGATATTACTTGTAGACTACATACTAAGAATCTGAGAATGAAAAAACATTTAATCATTGCCTTGGATATAGATTAATACTCCACCTAAGGACTCATCCAAAAAAAATGACTTAAAATGTGCTTTTATAGATTCAGAAAAATAAGATAGAATGATAAAAACCCTAATTGAAATGACGCGACAAGGAGGATATTTGACATACCCAAGGCTTCAATCGGCTACCAATGACACTAAAAATGGCCTTTAATTGAAGAAAACCAACCATGGGAATCTTGTATTGTACAGGATCGTCACTAGGGTTGTAGGGGTGAAATTGAGGAGAAACCTATTCTGTGGATTAAAATCTATTAGTGGAAATTTTGTAAAATTTCCAACATTTCTAGACTGCATGGTTTACCCGAATAGTTTTCCCAATCATGCGCAAACCGTTCATGATCCACTATTTGAAAAACAACCCCTTTGCAGAGTTTCATGGGAATTATATATGGCTTGTTTAACCATGTGACTACAATGCATAATCCACTGTCCATGGCTGCATGATAACCTGAGATGCTAAGCTTGGTTTTTTCTAACCATGTGAAAAATGTGCCACATGCACAATTTTTTTTCCTTCTCTTTTGCATCCCAAACCCCCAAGACACCCATGATAAGTAACATGAATGAGGGAAACACTTATTTAGCCAAAAATAAGGGACACAAAAATAAACATAAACAACGAAAAACCTTGTCTATAAACCAGTATCTTATAACCATCCCACCATATAACGGCTCATCCTTGGGCCTCTATTCCCAACATCAGTTAATTCTATAACAATAGATCAAGACACAATTCATGCATATCTATTCCCATCATCTATTTTTATGGTTTTGCATCACAGGGCCATAGAGCATGTATCAAGGGAAATGACTTTCCCCACAATTATTCATCATCGTAACCACAACACGAACTAAAAACTCCTCAAGGATGCATCCACATCATCTATATCAAACCACTAGAACACCGAAGATGAAAATTAGGCATCATCAACGAACTCACAAAACATGGATATTTTAACATAGGACCATGTAATTATGGAGGGACCAATCATCTCCCTCAAAGCCCGATCCTCTGTATAACTCATGATCCAAATCAAATGGAGTCATTTTCCTCTATTAATAAAACCCTATCTATGACCAAACCCAATATAACCCAAAGAAACGTATGATAAATCCAACCACATTTCATAAATATTTCACTCCAAAACTATAAAACCAAAATGAAACCCATAACTCTCGGGTACTCTACCATCTAAACCCATGAAAAAGCTCTAATTCCAGGATAACTCACCAAAACGGTGACCACTAGAGTAATTCGAACCCCAAACTATGGTCATTTTTTCTACCAACTATTTATCTAGTATATTTTTTTCCACCATCATATGTTACATGGAACCTCATCTTTCAATGAAAGAACACTCAAAACGTAACCTGACATTCACATCACATGAAATGTTCAATATTACTACACCCAATCCTCCATAGGATCATTAAACCTCATTGGAATCCAGCCACACCATGAAACCAATTAAAAGGACAATACTACACTATGAATTTATGGACTATGGTTAAATCAACCTCACTTAGGTACACATCATTTATAAGAAGGTACTTTCTACCATATCATCAACCCAGAGTTGTTTCATTCTCACCAAAAGAATTAAAGAATACCATTTCTCATTTAATCACCCCGAAATGATCTCCCCAGAGAACCCACCCTTCATTGATGGTACGCTACCCCCTTTCTCATTTAACCATGGTGATTATTTACTTGAATATTATCATTATCAACACATGCACCCAGTGAGGTCGATTCATAAATTCGTGTAATTTATATCATTGCAGAGTTACATTCCATAGACCATAATCAAGCAGCACCCTTTGAATGACCCCACATGACTTGTACAAGGTTTCATCATCATAAATATGTTCAAAAACCACCCATGTAGAAAGGACCCAAGTCTAACCCCGATAGTCATTGGAGATATAGAACCAACCTCAATTGAATCAACATGTTGTCATATCCAACCTAACCTATAAATGATTTCATCACATATTTAAAAATCCTCTCATGGAACCACCCTAAGCTCAAATCTTACACCTGGCTCATTGTCCACCACATCTAAGTCCCACGTTTCCACTTTGAGGAACCTAACATGCACCTCACAGTTTCCTCATTATCCTTATGGTGCCATAGCATCAACCCAATGTTCTCCACTCCAAAACCATGATTGAAAAATCACTCCCCACCATTGAAGTGTCATTACCATTTCTCTTCATGAGGGATTATAGACCACGCGTCATACACTTTCTCAAAATATGAACCCCAAACATACACATGGGCATCTATATTTTCCCAAACAAGGAAATGAACATCACCCAATTCCCATTTTTGACTTCTGTGAATGACACCCATGATCTTTGTCGATACTTAGTCCATCATGAGGACCATACCTATAGCCATCAGTGGTGAACATCCCATAATCAAGCTCAATGCATCCATCTTCTATGCATGTAAACTACATTATTTTCCTCATCAAACCAAACACCATAATGTCACATTTTGTGAGCCAGATCTTCTCAACATACCTGGGATGATGTGAAGATGTTGGGATTTCTCTACATTAACTAAGGTACACTATTATGTTGAAGAAGACAACCTCCACAAATTATTCCATTTCAATCATTGAACTATGATAAAAAAGGACATCCCATGTATTTCAGTATTCTATACAAAAACAATCTCATCAAAACTTAACTAGAACCACTCAGGTGTGATCTCCAATGAACTTTAACATCACCCCGCGATAGAATTGGCACGAAATCGTGAACCAACTTTTTATGTGTTACTACATCCACCACACATATCGACTTCATTCGATGCCTCCCTAGAAGCTAAAAACTGAAACACTAATATCTATCACAACAATCAAACTATAAGCCAATAAAAAACCACAACATTAATATAGACATCACCATCATACTTACGTAGACAAGTATCTTGGTTAGTCAACCTAATCTGCCCTCAGGTGGCCTCGACATCTCACCCAACAACAAAATCATTCCTACTACATGTTCAACTATTTGACCACACTCCCCTCGAGTGTCACCATCTACCGAAAGAGTATAACCACATTTCAGTCACCCTTGTCTCTTCTACTCAAATGAATCATGAAACATCCATTAATCATCATCCAAGAAGGTGAGTTAGGTACCCACAAGATATTTCCCTTTGAAGCAAACATTACCTAATACTAAAAACACTAGTGTTCCCTTATGATGGAAAAATGAACATCTATACCATTCACTAAAACATGGGGTACTTAGTATGCATTGACACCACCTATAAAGCTTCATCCATGCTTCACATTCAAAGGTACCTTCCCCACTAGTCTACCCTCCCATGAGGTCACCCATGATTTTCCAAAACTATCATTACATAACCACAAATCGAGTGGGACCACCCTCCATCAACCTTCCTTATAATCCCTAAAGTCCATTACTACAATAATAAACACTCTAAAAACCCACTAACATGGTCCAAAACATCTACATTTGAGAAACACCACCAATATCTCTATAAATCCTATTTGACCTCTATCATAGGTCACCTTGGAGGTTGAATGTTACCAAATACCTATACTAAAGACCAAACCATGAAATTTAATTGACCCTCTCTCCAAACCAACCATGTCTTAATAGGAACAAATAAATTCCCGGAAATGGGACTATCACCCCCTTGCTAATAGACATCGTACATAACACACAAAGAGACAATCTACTCTAGGTTCTATACCATAGTGTAAAAATTCAAAGGAAGTATGAGTAGAAAATCCTCTATCGAATTAAAAAAAACTATTAATTTCTCTACTCACTAGGTCACAAATGACATAGGAACCACTATTTGGGTCCACGTTGAACTCCTTACGGTCGCACACCATTGGTGTCTCCTCACCAATAGTACCAAAAAACAACTCACAACCCAAAAGTGAAAACCCCACCAAGGGTTCCCTAAACACACCACCTAGCTCATATCATAAATGGAAATGCCTGATAATCCAAATCCAAATTCTCAAACATGGGAACTTTCACTACCCCAACATACATATACAATGGTAAAATGAAAAAAAAAGGATTCCCACCTTTGATCTCAATCATTTTAATATTTAACTTATCACTCACCTGAGGCTTCGATGAATGAATGTCATGATTTAACCACATATGAAAAATATCTAATGCTCTCAACCATAAAAAAATAATTATTTATACTTTACCACAACAGTCAATATCACATTTAAAACACTAACCTTGTAAAGACCTGTAAAATTTAAGGAAATTTTTTTCTTAATTTTCTTTGGGATTTTACAAGAACGCAGTTTCTGACGGAACCTGATTCCGAGGCCCGGTGTGCCTGGATTCAATTTCCGAAGTTTAGCTTGGGTACGTTCACTGAACGAACGAGTGGGAATTTCTAACCTTGAAACCAGTGCTTGGAATCAAATTCCTAAGGCACTGATGGAACCGAAGCACCGGTATTTGCTTAGTAATGCCTATTCTGGAGTTTCGTTTTCACGGGAGGAGTTGTTAAAATTTGTGGCTTAATTGCGGAATGAATAAAATTGTGAAACAATTTTATTTCATAAGTCTAAGGTAGTTTTATCCTACATGGGGAAGTTGGGGTGGCACCAAACTTCCCATGTGAGGATAAATGAGAGGATAATGTGTGGTGGGGCCCACACGATCCCCCACCTTTTCAAATTGCCCATAACTCCCTAACTCCTCTAAACCCCCCACTTAAGTTGTGTAACTCTTCCTCTCCCCTATCTCCCTCTTAAATTCTTTCCATCCTATCACTTAATTAATTACACAACTCATTGTTTAATTGATTAACTGAATTAGGTTTTGAATTTTTGTAAGTTTTAATGGTTGGAAAAATAATAAAATAAGGAGAGGCCTTATTTTATTATGGGTGTTTTGGTTGTGTGAGAGAATTTGGAAGAGAGATCATCCCTCTTTTGAAGAACTTCATCTTCAACGAAGAACGACACCTCTTCAACGACGGAAGCGACGAACGTCAAAAACCTTCTTCAACTTCCTCCCTCAGATCCTACCGACATGTAGTGTCTTCCACATCCGACGTAGCTCGGGATTGGGAGTGTGTGACGAACGCGGTGAAAGAAGAACTTCATCGTCTTCTTTCCACAACACCGTCAACAAACGACGAACGTCAATCGACGAATCAAACATAGGGGTTCGTATCATTTTGTTCTTGATTATATCTTTGACGTTCTACGAGTAATGATAACCCCTTGTTATCATTTAGCGGTAGGAGGATAGACCGCACGAACACGACCGATCCTCCTCCATTTTTATTCATTCTTGTCATTGTGGTTCGAAAGAATGTGACGCGGTGCCATCGCACCGCGTGGTAAAGAACGGCAAGAAAAACGTGACATCCGAAAGAAAGGGATGTGGTGCCGTCGCACAGCGTGGGAAAGAACGGCAAGGATGTGCGTCATCGTCACGCCGCACGGGATCGAGCGGCAAGAATGCGCGACGTCGTCACGCCGCGCATTCAAAATTTTAAACCCTCGTGCGTGGGGGTTTTTTTTTATTTCAAGGTGTTCGTATAATTTATTTTGGATAAATTATACCCTTGTCAATGATTAAAATCATGTGTTATTATTCGCCATTTGATAACACCTAACGCAGAGGACGCGAGCCGAACAAACACGGCCCGACAACCCTCCGCAGCTTGTTTATCAATGTGCGGATCGACGGACGACGACGAAGCAGGCCGCTATTGCGTTTGAATCCCTTCACATTGAAGGTCGGGACTCGAGAGGACCGTTGGAGAAGAAGACAGGAGACACGGACCACCGGAGTGCGTCCGGTGATCCGCGGAAGGCGGGGGCGGCGCGCCGCCCGAGGGCCAGCGGTGGCGGTCGCAGCTGGCCTCAATTAGCATCGAGGGTGGAGGAGCCATGCACCCCGCCCGCGGCTTCCGCTCGGCCGCGCTGGCCGAGCCGCGGCGGGCCGGTCGAGCTGGACCGAGCCGGCCGGGCCGGGCCGCGTTGGCCGAGCCGGGTCGGTCCGGGCCCAGACCCCCTGTTTTCAGACCCTCTTTGGTCTTTTTCCCATTTCATGGGCTACGGACCTCCGATCGATGCACCGTCAGTTGCGTAGCGATTCTTGGAAGGAGATGGTGGTTTCTGTATATCGCAATCAAGGTTTCGGAATACTTTGGGTTCGGCCAGGTTGGTTCGGATACAAAACTAATCGGGCCCTTGGAGCGGAAACGCTTATATCTTGAGCTCCAGACGTCCGATTGACGTGCCGTCGACTTTGTTGGATTCCTCTATGTGAGACCGAACTTTTGGAAAACTTTTCATGAGATTTGGTTGTAGTGGGATAGTGCCCGAGTTGTATTGCACCCAAAATCCAATCGGGCCCTTGGAACGGAAAAGCTGTTATCTTTCAGACCAGACGTCCGTTTGACGAACCGTCAGCGGCATTGGTGATCTTGTTGAGAAACAGTCCCTATGAGTATACCCTATGAGAGTTCGGGGAACAGTTGAGATATGTCCAGGTTGGTTCACTCACGAAAGCAACCAGGCCCCTAGGACGAAAAGACTAATAACTCACAGACCGGACGTCCGATTGACGCACCGTCTGTTGCGTTGAGACCCCTATGACGAGGCGGTACTTTGAGATACTTCTTCGTGGGACTTTGAGATACTTGGAGTATCGACCTGTTGCTCCTGGAGCGGAACCTCCCGGAGACGAGCGTGCGGAGTACGGAGACTGTGTAGCCGACTGAGACCTGACGACTGCTTGACCGACTCGACTTGGAGTGAGTCAACTAGCCCAGTGGACGAAGCACTAATTTGGAGGTGTATACCAATGGTGGATGGAGCACTACCTGTGTGACAGTGAAGACACGCAGTACTCGTCCGTAGAGTACCTCAGCAGGCTACTAGGGGGTGTGCACTACTATGTTTGGGTGACATACCTCGGCGGGAAGCACTACTGTGTCTGGGTGGCTGAACCGAGGTACTCGACAGGAGGAGTACATCAGCAGTCTTAGGTTAGTGGACAGTACCTCAGAGTCGTGATAGAACCACTGTACACTCCAGAGACGGGGCTCTTCAGCAGTTACGGTTTCGATAATGAAAATAATGGTTTGAGCTGAGACTTTTGACCTATGTGTTTACCTCATGATTGATATTGGTCACTTGATAACTTAGGTATATGTATGGGCATATACCTAGGTAGTGGTTATCCATTTATTTCATGATCTTGGTGTTTTCCTAATTATAGAGATGGGTTACTTAATAACTTAGGTATATGCATAGGGATATACCTAAGTAGAGGTTATCTGTTGAAATCTTCTTTGTGGTTATCCATGTTGGTTCTAGAGAGACCTTGAGGGTCTCGGTGTCCCTACTAAGTATCGTTATACTCACCCCTGCACGGGATATGCCCACACATCATTGGGTTGGTTGCAGATGACGAGTAGTGCTGACGGAGGCCGAGTGTTCGAGGACTAGACGGTACCCGGAGGTGGACTACACGACGAGTCAGTACCCAGAGGTGGACTACACGACGAGATGACACACGGAGGAGGTTGACGGGCGAGAGCATTGAGGAGGCTATCTGTACCTACCCTTCAGGTAGGATCCGTGGTGGGCGATCCAAGAGCTCCGCCATCTGTGCCTACCCTTCAGGTAGGATCCGAGGAGGATGACCCAGGAGTTGCTTCCTTTCTTCCAGCTGTTGTCTTTTTCTATTGTACTTTGTTCAGTTGTAGTTGTACTTTTTTTTGGGTTTGTATTCTGACCCATTTACCTTTCAACACTTCTCTTTGTACTTAGTGTTTTAATTCGGCTTGTACTCTGTGGTGTTTGTTTACTTTTATAAAGGAAATGCCTTCCATGTTATCGGGATTTACGCCTTTGGTGCTAGTCACCAACCCCTGGCCTATGGAAGGTGGGCTTGGGGTAGTCACGGAACGGACCCTGAGGATGGGTCGTGACAACCCTCTACAATTCCTATTGAGAATCATGGTCAACATGGGGGGGTAACCAATTTATTTAATCAGAAGTATTTTTTCAACACATCTTCAAAACAAGTCTTCTTTTACAACACAATCATTTCCTCTCAGTCACATTACCCATTTCAAAACATGTTAAAATAAAAATTTTAACTCATTTACACCTTTCATTTTGAATGATTACAGAATAATTTTTCAATCATTGTGCAATATTTCACCATTAGGCACTGAATTAATCTTTACAATTTATCACAACCCAAAATTTTAACCTGGTCATAACATATATTTAAACACGATATTACCTATCTTTTCATTTGAAATATTTTCATTCATACATTTACATTTACATGATTAGGAGTCCGTTTCTTGAGATTTAACAAAGATGTAAAAATAATTCAACACTTTATGCCCCGTACTCCTTTCCCATATGTGTGCATATACTGATTCATGCCATCGATATCCTTTTGGGCCTAAAATGGTCCATGAATGACCATCCCCTTTACATTATTGAAATGAGTGAAATATAATAAATCAATCAAATAACACAACATGTGTATCTCCCAATGGTGTAATATAATTCAAATATAACAAAAGACATCATGATCAAAAAAATTCCCACCTGGGGGGAGTTGCGTTTTCCTTCATACATTATTTTGTTAGTACCAAGATGGAGCTAATTTACAAGGACCGACACTATCTTAATATATTTTATAACGTCTCCAAATAGTATGAAATTGAAATTAACTCATCTGACACCACATTGTAATGTCTTCTACCCCAAATCCACAAATCCAGTTCCCCGAGCCAAGTCGTCACGTGACATCAAGAATGCATCCCTGTATGCCAAAGGTTTCCAACTAGTGGTGAGGTTCCAATGAGTCATGTGGGGACACTATACCTTATCTACCAGAGTAATTCATAGTAGAACACAATATAAATTTAGTATATAATTTAATCAACCAAAAAAACATAACCAATGTTTTCCCAAATGGTTTACAAACAAAAATAAAATAAAACAACGCCATGACGCACTAGTAGTGAAAAGTGAAAGAAACCAAAAATAAAACAAATAGTGAAAACTCTTATTGTGTCCCAAATCCATGTAGGGACCCTTCTCCATGAACATAACGAGCCAAAAAAAACATATTCGTGTAGGGACTCTACCCTTTTCCTGACATGCATCCAATAGATCTTCTTAGGTACCGAACAACGACCTGATCCTGGTGTGAGTACAAAACTCAAAAGCCCACCACTAATTGTGTCTACAAAATATCCAATATAATAGATAGTGTATGAAATAACAGACACATCGGTAGGTAAATAATGGGTTGTTCAGGTTCCAGTTGTTAATATGGTGTATTTAATCCATGACAAGAATTTATCTCAGTTCCATTTTCTAAACCATCATTACTACCAGGTAATTTTTAACACATTCTATTTGTGTTAGTTATATAAATAATATATACATTGGTTTAAGGCTATTAATCACTATACACAGGGTAAAATAAAACAATTACCCATCTCACTAGTCACACACATATCACATCAACACAAAATACACACCTCAAAGCCTCTGTTCGAGTGGTATGAAATCATTCGTGGAATAGACCCCCCGTCCCCTTCCCTAACCCGTTCATTTTTGGGAAATGATTAAAGCCTCATTCTAACTAAAATTATGGGAGTAGATCCTCATGTCTATACGCCACTCTACAAAGCCACGTTCACATGCTTGTCTACCAAGACAAAACAACTATACAATAACCCAACCATTATTATTCTATTTCTATAATAATTCACAAGACATGGTAGCAACATGTGAATTAATATCATTCCATAACTTGTTTACACATTTATGATTTAAAGTTTATATCCACCTATCCCAATTCCCATTCATGTGGCTTAACCC
Organism: Viscum album; assembly: GCA_963277665.1. Classification (NCBI taxonomy): domain Eukaryota; kingdom Viridiplantae; phylum Streptophyta; class Magnoliopsida; order Santalales; family Viscaceae; genus Viscum; species Viscum album. Next base: position 439,892,519 of record OY728161.1, read on the forward strand.
ATTAAATATATTAAACAACCTCTATTCCATATCTAAAATTATCATTGACCATAGATTTACCCATCAATCCCATTTATCAATTAACAAGCTATTACCCCCTTACGAATTTCATGAAAAATTCTCATATCAGATATCAAAACCCCACAATTACATTCATTCATGTATGCGTTTCCACAAATGCTCATTTATTTTCCTATTCCACATATTCATCAATTCCCTTATAATAACCCAATAACATTTTACCAATTTCCAATTCCATTATCCAATTATAAGTTCACTATTTAATATGCACTAATCCCCTAATTCATTACTAACCCAAGTTCCTGAAACAATCTACAAAATCTAATTCAACTAAATTAAACATTTTCATCTCAATACATCAACATATTATTACTTTATCACCATAGTAATATTTATAATCATTCTATTTTAATCTTATTAAACATTTAAAACATGATCTACATGTGTTCCAAATTATTGTTCGGCAATCAATCACTTAACCCTTACCACTCTCTCGGTGCAGAAATGCCAGCGCACCCCATGGGTGGCCCTAAATTGGTCATGTCATACCTTATCAATCCCACATGAATCATGAGGGCTTCAAATAATTTATCTAGACACCAAACGTAACAAATAATAATCAGGGAAACCCATACACAACCAGATATAGGCAAAACCACAACACAGCTGCACCAATCTGTAAAAGACTATGGTAAATAACATGTAGACTGCCTACATCATTTTTGATGACGAACACACTCTTAATCATGGAATTGGATCTGGATTCAAAAACACATTAAAGTATCAACATAAAAAATCAATAAAAAAATAGGGTTTTAGAGATTTAGAAGATGATGGGAGAAAGATAAAAACGCCAATAAGATAGTGGAAGGAAGGATGAGATTGTTCTTTGCCGAGGCGTCGGTCCACATCCAAAAGCGCTCCAAAATTACACTAATCAAAGGAGAACCACCCTTGGAAAGCATGGTTTGTAAATTCATGTCACTGTGGCTACATGGGGTGAAATGGAGGCAAAGAAAAACTTGTGTTTTAGACTTCTAGAGTGTAAATTTTTTATATTTTCTATCTTTCTCAGGCCGCATAGTTTTCCCGCATTGTTTGCCAATACGCATACATACCGTGCATGAGACCCAATCCAAAAAAAACAACCCCTTATCATGTTTTCATGGGAATTACACATGGTTTTTTAAGCATTCTCCAACCATGAGTATGATAGTATCCATGGCTACATGGTTACCAGGGATGCTTTGAATAGTTTTCAGTAACCGTTCTCAATCCATGCAACATGCCCAGAAATTTTTCTTTATTTATCTATCATGTCCCAAACCTCTGAGACACACCCATGTCTTCACATGAATGCAAGAAACACTTATTTATCACAAATAAGGCACATAAACTAAAAAATAAACAAGAAGAAAACATTTGGAGAAACTGGGATTTAACAAAAATCCAATCAATAATAAAATTAAACTATATAAATAAATTAGAAGGAAATGCTGTTTTTAATAAAAATGTAGTATTTTTTACTATTCCTTAAAAATGAACCTTAACAGATATTACTAAGAATGTAAAAAATATAAATTTTGATGTTACTCATTTAGAGAAGAAGTTTATTTTTTCCAACGAAACATTTAAAATTGTCAAAAACTATATTTAAAAATGGTATGCCATAAAAAGAAGATAAAACTATATATTAAAAATATTAGATTATTTTATGATTATAATTTAATTTATTCACATTTTAAGCCTCTAAATTTTTTTTGATGAACATATTAAAATTTAATAAAGAGATGGAAAAATAATATTATTTGTATTGTTTATTTTTGAAAAAATAATGGCTCGGCCTTAACTACGATTTAATAATATAAGAATATTGTTATATTTTTTTTTATAACTCTTCCTTGTTTGAACCAAAAGATTTTAGTGAAACCCATTGTTGTGTGTTAGGTGTGCTTTCAGACAGAGAATCCTATTTAAAGTAAAATTAATAATTAATTCATAAATATAAATAAATATGAAAATGTCATATTCTTTAATTATTAGTGATGTTAGAATGAAAATCGCATCACGTTGAGGAGGCGGTAGTGTACACTTCCATATTAAATATTATTATGTTTACAAAAATGGAAACAATCATGGTATCGGTTATAAAAAAATAAATGAATCATAAATACATATTAAATATTTTATATATCACATATATAAGTCATGTACATAATTATTCTCAACCATGATAGGTGTACAAACATTTTAACTTATCAAAGTTCACAAATGATAATCCTCACGTAATAAGGGAAGGGTAATTAGCGAAATATGTCTAGAAAATTGGTATTGGAAATGTGGATAAGTCATATTGGCACATAATTTTATGGTTTATTAACTTCTTATGATTAATTTTAACATAATTGCTATAATTAAATATAATAACATTTATTAAACATTTAGATTTATAATACTTTTAACTTATTAAATATAAAAAATTATTATCATTTTAAATTTGGAATCAATTTATTCATATTACAATCATTGATGTGGTATGAATTATTTTAAAATTAATCCTATATAATGGATAACAATGTAGGTTTATAGTGTAAAATTGTTCCAATGTTTTCAATGTATTATATCAATTTTTCTAGTGAATCTAATTTAAATGAATTTTTTTTATTAAATTATATATACTTTATCTAATAATACTTTTAACCCAATTTTAAAAAACATATTAAACTCTAAATTAATTAGAAAAAAATTAGTTATGAATTAAAATTTAGTATTTTTTATTATTAATAAAAAATGATATATTTTAGAAAAATAAAAATGAAATCATCCTAAGTTATTTTTTGTGATTTGATTGCAAAAATTATGTCAATTTTAAAAATTATTTCTATAAATATTTAAAACTTTTCTTTGAAATTGGTTCACAATTAAAATGTCGTATAACCACCCTTATAAAAAATGAAGGTATTTATTCATAAAATTGGGGTTGTCCTTATCTCATGTATAAAACATCAATATTATGTGTATCATAAATTTTCGATTTAATATGTAATAGGTATATATATATTAAAATAATATCACTCAATAATTGTAATTACTTTAATTTTATAGGATAAAATTTCATTTAATGAATTAAAATAATATTCTATTAAAAAATTCAAATTATATTTAATTGGTTCTAATATTACTTTCTAATTAATTTATGACCAATGATTTTTTTAATTCATAAACATTTAAAAGATAGTTAATACTATTCATAATATTTAATATAATAGAAGGGTTTTGTCATATTTAATGAGATAATAATATTTTAATAATATATAGATGTATAGTAAAACATTGACTTATGTGTAACAAGAGCTATAAAATAATGTCTATTGGTTCATGTGACACACAATAACTCAACATTGAGTTTAATTAATCTATAAAATATATTTAATCCATTTAAAATAGTAAATATACTATAAATTCTTAGTGTATTATATTCCATTATTATCATGGTGTAGGGTGTCATACCCATTGTTGTATAATATGTCCTTATTTTTAAATTTCGGTGTGTTACAAGAAATCCATGGAACTGGGTACTTATTTTTTGTAGTTATATTATAGTTCTCTCAATAATCGACACACATTTGAATTGATCCAACAATTTTCTTTACCAAGATACCTAGATAACACCAATTTGATGCACTAGGTAATATAAAATCATTGTACAAATGCACATACAATAGCTTTATTAACACCTGAAGTTCCTTCAAGTAAAACATTTAGGAAATTTTTTGAGAGGAGTGTCTCCTGGTATATATTCAAATGAGAACTCTACCTCTTTATCTAGGGAATTTCTGGATAAATATTTTGGTCATACATCTTTTAATTCCCTCTCTATGGTCATATAATCCATGTTAATACATTCCATCGAGTCAACCAATTGATAAATATATCCTTATTTACAAGGTATCAATTCCCAAACTATAGAGGGATTTAACATATTAGATTCATGGAATTCCTTTATTTTTCATATATGAATTGGAATTATTGGAATATGAAAATATTTTTCATTTTCCTAACAGTTGATTTTTTATCTATATAATTAGTCCCAACCCATTCCTAGTATAGAAGATAATTCATGAAAGGGAGGTATCACAAGAATTACTAAATTAATATTCCACATATACTATCATGTGATGATTCCAACATATGGATTTAAATTATCTCACCATAAGGTTTCTTTACGGATATCTCTACATCATGGTATCCAATATTGTATTAATTATTTAAATCAAATATTCATTATATAAATGAATGTTTAGTACTAAAATAAAATAAGAACATATTACATTCATGAGTGAATAGGAAGTTTACTTTTTACTACTTCATTTCCGTTTTCTACATTAGTTGTAGTGATGTCATAATATTTCCCATGATCATTAAGAATTTTTGTCTAATTACACAGATTACCTTCATGGAGTCGGGGATAAGTTCACTGGTTTTTCATAGTTTCATTTCTCCTTAAAATTGATTCATCGAATCATCAGTTCATCTATCTTATCCACGATCATTTTTTCTTACATCCTTATGTCTATTTGACATTCATGACCTAATTTTCCTTCTCTTAGGAACCTATATAATTTCCAGATGCATTTGAGGAAATTACTAACACGTTTCTTCCAATATTGTTGAGACATATCTATATTTACCAGCTTTCATACATTTTTATTTGATCCACCGTCTTTAAAATACATTATTCACATTTTGTCTCCATATCAGTTGGACCATTATATGAACTCATACCAAGAATTGAGAGAACATAGAACAACTTATTCATAACTCCCAATGTTTCAGATAAATAGTTCCATTAGAAGGTGTGGTTTTACACCTACAATGAATCTATTTATTTATCTATCATTTTTTATAAAAAACTAAAGGTGTACCTTTATTTACATGGTAATTTTTTTTATATTCAATAAAATATTAAAATTTCTTTTTATTCATCATGATGAGTTACCCCTCCATCTTTTTCTGAATATTTTGAAGGAAATAATTTTTCTGAAATGTTTTCGTTATGTCTTACCACTCTATCTATTCTATTTCATCCTTCGTCTTGCATTTCTGAATCATGTACCATCATTGATTAGCCTATCCATATAAATGATAGATTTCTAGAGTAGCCTTCTCCTCCTCATAATAGTGTTGCTGTAAAAAGACATTCTCTATTGATTTAACTCATTTTCCCACAAAATGTGGGTCATAAAATCAAATTAATATCGTAGTTCACTACCACAAAAAATTTGACCACTAGTTTCTCCCTATTTGGTGAAGGTGTAAATTCCACATTTTCATGTTGTTCTTCATAACCTAATATATATATATATGTAATTGTTAACATAAAATGTGGAACTCCACATCCCATTGTTTTAGTGATTTCATTTGAAAAATTATTGAGTTTTTTCCTTCAAGTGGTGTTTTTATTGTTTCTTATAATTTTAACAATTTTATAGAATAAAAAAAATTAAATAAAACAATAAGCCAAATGATATCAACACTATAATTTATCATTAAATTGGAATAACGAAATGAAAAGCTGTTTGTTTAGATATCCCCTTACCTTATATGAAAAAGATTCATTCACATTAATATCCCAAAAAAACATAACAGATATTTTAATTACTAAATCCAGAATCTTTTAAATATTTATTTGATTTATTTTTGATTTATTCATGAATTTTATAACCTTCTATATGAGTTATAAATTTTACATTCACTATATAAAGAGCATTAATTTTCATGGTTTTATGGTCGATTTAATATTATATAAATATGGTTGTTCATGTGAAATGGGAATAAATAATAATGATGTGAGTTTTTTATCACAATCGAACATAACTAATTTTAAATGTTCACATGTATCATTTTTTTATATGTAATGTTGGTGATTAATTACATTAAACATTGTTGAAAATATTTTAATTTTTTTTGTATGTTTCTATGACCATTACAAACATTTCAATTTATTAAATATTAAATTTATATATTCATAAGCAATTATTATAAAACCTAATTTTTTTATTATAATATGATTAAACAACAACAATGGTTTTGTGACCATCATTGATGATGGTAATGTAAAATGAAAACGCAATGCCAATGAAGGCTATGAATCGACACGTCACAACCAATTCAATTTTTTAGAATAATTGTATAAGAGATGACATTTTTTGGATGATATTTAATTAATCGAAATTATATTATATATAATATACAAGATTTATCATGAGAAATTTTTTAGGGTAGAACAACATAAGGTATGAAAGAAAAACAAATTAAAAAAGAAGGATTGAGGAAAATACCATTTGGATGTTGTTTCCTTGATATACTCATTATGGAACATGGGTTTTTAATATTGATAAGACCAAAAGATCATTGTCATGGTTATGAGACTTGTGTAGTTAATTATATAGAATATTGTCAAGATACAAGGCTTTTATGGTGTGAGGATAGGTAGTGGTGATGGATGCTATTTACAGGGGAGGAGAAGGGTGTTTTTTATTCATTTATTCATTTGATTACTATTTGGTCTCATGATTATCAATAGTGTTTATTTGTGTGAAAAGCTATATTAAAAGGATTATTATAGTTAAAAAATGGCTTCATATATCATCCATACATAATCCATGACTATACAATTCATTTATTTAGCTAATATCATACAATATCATATCTCACAATTCAAAAATATTCATCTATTTTAGAAATTTCTAAAAAATCAACCTAACAAATTTATTATTTGTAGAAAAAAATATGGACAACATTATATGAAATTAATTTTATATAAATTAATAATTAATAATTTTTAATTTATATCATATTTTATTAAAAAAATATAAATTAAATTATTATAACTGATTTTGTGAAACGATAACAAATTAATTAGGATCTCATAAAATCATATTGTAATTATAAAACAACAAAATATAAATTTATGAACATATTTTATGAAATTAATTATTAAATTAAAAATTTATATTATTTATAAAATATTAAAAAATTATTTATATTTCACCAAAATACCAATTCATAATTTATCTATTTAAATCATTTATTTATTTAAACAATGAGATACTTATATTATATAATTAGTTATTTGATTAAAAAATTATATTTATACATTCATTAATAATTTTACTATTCTATTGGCTTGATTACTATTCATATTGCCCATGTTACTATTTATATAGTATTTTAACTATTACATTGGTTCAAGTTCTTTAAAGTCTATAAATATAACATAATTCATTAGTAATTTATAAAATTTATGTTTTTATTGGTATCTATATGTGCAATATCTATTTTATAAATATATGATGGAAAATAATATTTATTAACATTTGTGTCGTCAAATCATGAACATAGATAATTTTGAAAACAAATCTCCATGATATGTGAAAGACAATGGATCAATTCTGTCACCCAATTCTATCATTTATGGTCTCATAAACAAATAGATGACTATATACTAATCATTAATGAGGACTATAAAATAATATAAATCGTTATATTAATTCATCTATCTTTTCATTGAATATTAAATGTTATCTTAGTAACCTCATCTTATCTTCATCGGCAATTCACTATATCACTCGATGTAAATAGAAGGTATTATTTTAATTTTTCATAGATTTAAAGAGAGTTCTAATTAATCATCATAATTATATATTGGGTATTATTTGAGTATCACAACTCCTCCTTTAATAATTTTATTATTCATTAAGTATATTATATCATTGAATCAGATAATTTTTTTTTATAATCATAATTTTGTTAATATTGACAATCATGTATATGTGATTTCCAAATCATTTTTCAAAAAATACAAAACATGGGTTTAAACCCATGATCTTTGAATATTTCATTTCATATATCACCATGTAACTATGATTTTCCTTCAAATATCCTTTAACAACTTTTTATATATTTAAATTTCCCAAAAATTATTCCATGATACGCATGAATAATATTTTAATAAAATAATCCATGAATAACTAATATAAATCATTTTAAAAACCTATGTGAGGAATACATTGATAATTCAACTACTCTTTTGAAATGACCTTTCCACAATGAGAGTCTCCACCATTTTCAATAAATCAATGTTTACATGATTTGGTTTAATCATAATGATTTCACAAAATGACCATCTTTATAATTGGTCAATGATTTTTTAACAATCATTGAAATTGGAATGAATATGTACTATGTAAAATGTCTTATAAAAAAATATATTGACAAGAAAATATATCTCTTGGTAAAAATTACTAGTTCTATCAAATCTTACTAATAGGAACATATTTTACATTATCATACTAATAACAAGAATTTTTTTCCAACACATAAATTTGTTGGTAATAAAAAAAATTATTAAAAAAAATTCCAATTAATTTTTTTTAAATACACCATAAAAAATTATTTAATTGAAATCTAATTATATGTCACCAATTTTTATTATATATTAATATTTTTATGATCAATGGTTTTATCCATAATTTATAGTTTTATTAAAATAATATTATTAACTGATTTAAAATTTTAATTTTCAATAAATATCAATAATGATTTATTTTTTTAATGTTTTTCATTTGATTAACATTTAAATAAAATTTATAAGAAAAATATTAAATTAATTATGATATTTTATATATTTACAAATATGTATGATAATCTATAAATACATGATAATTTATATTTGTATTTTAATTACATAAACATAATTAAATAGAAATAAAGATAATAATTATTTGCTTTTTATAAAAAAAATAATAACAACCAATTGAGTAATATCATTTTGTTACTAATTTATATTGACATATTGGAAACATATTTCATATTATAAAATGAAACTAATATTTTTTATTAAATTTAATACTATTAATATATATAATATATATATATTTAATTTTAAAATGGATGATATTTAGTATTTTATATATTTATTTTATTATTAAAAACCCTATAACATACATCGACACTAATTTCCACCCCACCACAATGTGATCCACCCCACCATATTCACTTTATGGGGACCCACTAACTCTGCCGCCTCTGCTGCCTTCTCCTCTGTGACATAGTACCTCGGTAATGATGACTGCTTCCCTTGGAGACCCCCACCACATCTTCCACCGCCCTTCGTCAATGCCACCTTCATCATATTCAACCCTTGCCTCATCATCCTCCACCCTCTGCCTCCCTCTTCTTAATCTATAAGCCCCCTCCACCGTGACCCTATGCACCAACTTCTCGCATTCAGCACTCATCATGTCTTCCTTGACCTCCCTATCTGACAACCCACCTCTGTCCCTGATTGTCCCTGCTCTACCCCAACCATCCACGACCTTCCCCATGCAGCCACTCTAGAATTTTGTTCTGCCTCCCTCTATGGCCTAATTTTTAAAAAACGATGTATGAAAATTATCTATGGTTGAACTACATATGATATTCTAGAATAGAAGTATTTTATAAAGGGTCATAGAGTTAATTTCATAGGGTTACCCGTCTATCACAGAAATATCATCCATGGGTGATCATTGACTAATTTCCTTATTTTTGTTGACGTAACTATTTATGCTACAAATTGTAGACATTATCATTTTTGATACATTAAATTTTTTAATTAACTTCTATTACTTAATATTATGATGACAACACCTATAAAATCATGTGACAACATGAGTGCATTATCATCTAATTGATATGTCATATAGATACCAATCCATTCTAGGTGATAAGAGTTAAAAAAATAGAAATTAGATCATGCATAGAGGTCAGTTATAAATTACATTATCTGCAATAATATTTATACTCTTGTCTCATCAAAATTTCATTTAATTTTTTTGAAATAATTATTTTATATTTTTTTATTATGGATTAAAAATTATTCACTGTAGCCATAATGAAAAAAATTCATAGAAAAATTAATTGATTTTATAATTTATGAATTTCATGTAAAAATGTTAGATCATATTTCAAAATTTTGGGTTGTATTCATATTGAATCATATGTAACAATAATTCTAGAGTAATATTTAAAAATTAATTGCCTTATATTAATTTATAATGACATATGTATAGTTCCAATAACCTTCAAATTAATATATTCCTAAAAAATTCCAACAAACATTTTATTCAATATGAACATCTATAGATTTTATAAAGTTTTATAGAAAATTATATCAAAAATGTTTTCTTGTCAATAATGTTGTCAAATGGAGTCATGCATTATTTTAATACAATAAATTATGGCATGTTTCATAGAATTTTAACATATTCTAAATTGAATCTATATTTTCCCAAATATTGAGTCTTATTGTTAGAAAATTATAATTGTTAATATATCAAAATTTTCCCATTTCAAAAACAGGTCATGAAAATAGTACCAAAAAAATTCACAACTAAGAGGTATACTCATTTAGGCATGTGACTAAAAAACTGTTATTTTTTCAATGGGTGTACAATTTTTATTAATGAAATATTAATAAATTATAGGAAAATGTAGAGTTGGTATTTCCTACTAACATGATTGTATTCAAATATAAAATAGTGATTCTCAGTGTTGATATATCCGAAATAAACAAAAAAATCGACCATTATAAAAAAATACATTTAATTTTTTATTTATTATAGATAATGTTGTGAAAATCAATGATTTCATTCTTCAATAAACCAACACATTTTACAAATATCATACCTATTTTAAAAACCAATGTATTTAAATCTTATATATAATTACTTCAATAATTCAAATTCATTTAATATTATTCCTTCTACTATATATTTCATTTCATTAATTTTTATGATGTGTATGATTTCTATTCATATGATGATTGTACTATTTAATTTGATAAATAGAATTGCATCCATGAAAATTTGATCATGTTAAATTATATAATCATATCAATTATTTCATATTTTCTCCATCTTCATTATCTTAAATGCACATATTTTTTATAATGTGCATCCACTATTCCATTTTAATGTAAATTATCATCTCAAATTTTTAATACAATTCCTGATTATGTATAATATATAGTTACAATATGATATTTATATTGAATATTAATTTAATCTATTAGTTGATTCAATTTATATTCAATAATTATTCAATTACTACCTAAATAATGCATGATGTTTCTTCATGGGAATTTATTTATCTGTGGGATACGATGCCCCAACCAATGGTATCTTCCTTCTTTATTGATTATATGCATACTTGATATTATATTTTTTTGATATTCTATTCAATTTTTCATTCAATATGGCAATATTATTATACACACATCTTTTTATTTTTGATTTTTCACTATACATACATTTATTCATTATTTAATTGAACTGATAATACCAATGTTTCTACTATAATGATATTCTTTTGAAAATAACACTATGAATTGTACAAGCCTGATTGAGCTAAAATTGTCATTGATGATGTGTAAGACATGTGTTAAACAATTTAATAATTGAACACATGGACAATACCAAAATGTTAATCCAAGTATATTACATCTAAAACATCATATTATAGAACATTATTTATATAGGGATACACATCATGGAGCATTACTCATGGTCATGTGTTCCATTCTGTACAAGACATGTATTTATGTACTCTTGGCATGAAGACATTTCATGTACAATTTTGGTCTGTCCTGTACAAACATTCACATGTTTTTACATCACAGTTGTTATCCCACCTTTGAGGATCCATATATTAGAGTTCTAAGTGTCTTGAATAATAAACAAAATGACTATAATTATTCTAGATGAGGAGAAAAATCATTGTAATATGCAGGGGTGTGTGATAACACCTCCCCATTCCCCCTCATTTTCTAGATATACTTATATATATGCAATGACTCATCATCAACGTGTAAACCTTTTCATAGTTCATATATTTTAAAATATATGAATATGAATCTTGAAACTATTTACATAACTGTAATATACCATGATTTAAATCCATTGAACACATTTATAGATGAGGAATTCAAAAAACCCATTGATTTTAGAATTTACAATCTTATTCCAACTACAGATAAGACCCATGTGGACCTATCGTTGTTAGTCTATTGAGAATAAATGTGTTTGTTATTTGGATACCAAATCAGATGTGTACCGATTTGGTGTCATTTTCTTCGAGATGATTTCATGAAGGAGGGTTTTTAATACTATTAGGCCCACTGACTTGTAGAATCTATTATCATGGGTACCATTAAAGTTGTTATATCAATCCTACTCTAAATTATACAAATTTGATAAATAAGAGGGAATCATTGAATGTTTATTTCAGTGATGTTAAAGTACTAACTTTATTTCAATACATAACAATGATCATCACAAATTATGATCTTTTTTTATTTTTTATCCATTATTTTATTTCTATTTTGGATTCAATTTCTAAATATTTTTCTCATGTATTTGTTTGTATGATCTTTGGTTGTGTGTGTTATAAATATTGGAGCTGAAGGGTATGAAATAGCGTCTACTTGAGTTTCCTCATTGGAAATGGATCAAATATGATTCTTGTTATGTGAATAGATATGGTGAATCAAAAACGTTAATTCTATGTATATCATTTTTTCATATTCATTTTTTTAGTTTTTTTAATTATTGTAGATATTTTTCACTGATTTTTTTATATTCCCTTTGGTTGTGTGTGGTTTATAACTTGGAGCTTATGGATGTGGTATAATAATAAATTTAGCTTACTCACTGGAAATGATGATAAATGAAAAATTCTCAATCTATGAATTTTATTTTTTTATACATAAATTTTATGTTTGATTAAATTCTTTTATATATTTTTCACCTATATGTTGGTATTATATTTGGTTGGTTGTGTTGAAGATACTAGATCCAAATTGTGGGGAATAATGACACAATGTTCCTCATGGGTACTTGATCCATCTTTTATTGTTTATTCTAATGGCCAATTTAGTGGGTGATGAAATATCATTGGAAATAGAAACTATTCTACTACCATGATGGGTGTTGGAGGATTGTTTTCAAGAGACAACACTCTATTTTATCATTTTTACGGTTGTGGGTGTAGCGACACATGTTTATCCATGTTTTTTGTTTTTGTTTTTCATATTTTTAGGTGTCAATAAAAATACGTATGTGTTGAATTTTTCTTATTAAATTTGACTACTAGTATAACTAATATTATTCTATGTTTGAATATGTTTGAAATACATTTTTAGCTTGAGAATTAAAATAAGTGTATTATATGTGATAAATAAATAAAAAAATTTAACATTTTTTAAATAAATACTTAATAACATAGAAATACTATAATATTTAAAATATAAATTACAAACAAATATTAATTATTTATATGGATTATCAAATTTAATAATAATATTTACAATAGATAAATTTTCCATAAAAATATGATTCTACAAATTTTGACCAACATATATATTATTTATTGGAAGTATTATAATTGCAATAAAACAATTTTATATGTCACAATAACATTTAGCGATTGAGTTATTACAAATAGTTTAGTGGCACGATAATTTTTTTCTAATACGTTATACCAAAAGGAAATTAAATTTTACCAATAGATATTCCCATATTGGAAAAAAAATTGTGGTGAGGTTTTATAATGTATAAATCCTTGATGAAAATCATAATGACTTAAAAATTATTCTTCTAAAAAAATCAATGGAAAATAATTCATCAATATATATTTCTCCAACAATGAAATATATTTTACATAAAATATTATATATAAAAATTTGTTCCATATGATTTAATAAATAGTTTTACTATACATAATTAATGACATGATATTCAAAAAGTTCAAATGTATTCACGTAAATATTTTTATATATTAATGTATGGTTTTCCCCTTATTGAATTCTATATTTTTTCAGAATTATATATCACAGATGTGTTGTTACTAATGGTTTATGAATGAACTCGGAGAGGTTGAGATGAATTAGTGTCCTTAATATTAGGAAAATCACCATTTCATGTAATAATAGAGTCTTGTTACTACAAAATATATCTAGAATATAATTTATAGATTTAATAATATTATTACAACACACAACCATACATTGATTTCATTGAATTAAAAACAACAACCTTCAAGTATCTAAAATTCATGGTCCCTAGTTTGGTTGGAAATCCTTCCAATGTTTGTTTCAAAATAAAAAATAAATAATAATATCATTACGGATTGAGTGGTTATAAAAATACAAGGATTTGGTTAAACAGTAAATATAAAATTACAAATATGACTATTATTAAAATGTATATGAATGATATGGGATTCATTAATCCAGGATATGTGAAAAATAATTTCCTCCTGGTAGATATTCATCCTCTAAAATAAAATTAATTTATAATTTATACACAAACCATCTGAAGTCAATGATACTATATATAGTCAATTACCATGTTCTTATTATCCCCATATATTATAAATCCAACAAAATATTGTCTTCCTCATCAATGATTTGTTCATCAACTATTAAAACATTTGTATAATTAACATAATCCTGTAATAATATTTTATTACCTAAATATATTAACAATCATGTATAAGTGATAAGAATATAACAACCGATATTTTTCTTTTGAAATTATATATTAAAATTTATTATATTTAATTATTATAGGGGCATAGTTAGCTGATGATTCTTCCTCTCCCTCTTGATGGATATTCTATCATTATATGGAATGAACTAATTTTATTCTTATATTATATATGAATGATCTTATATTAAAAGTTCTAGTAAATTTACATTTCATCAATGAAAATATAATTAACCCAAATAATAATATTAAATAAATCTAGACCCTCATTTCCATTAATTATTCATCTATTATTTTCATACATAGTGTTAATAATATTACAATATTGGTTAACATATGTTTCCTAATATTTTCAGTATCTCGATATCAGTTAATTAAAAATATCATCATAATAAGAATCATTGATCATGATTATTAATTTAAACTATTATAATTTAAAATTTCAATTATTATTACATTATAATCATTAAAATTTTTGTCTATCAAAATACACGGAATCCTATTTTAGCTCATAACATTGACCATATTTTTTTTATATTTATGATTTTACAAAACAATTCATCATTATAATAAATTATCAATAGACTTAATATTTCATTCATAGTGTTAATATTATAATTCCCCCATTATATAATTACATTGAAAAATCACCATTAAATAAACATCATAATATAATATATACCTTAATCTCATCAAGTTATTATTTTTATTTTGTTCAAAATTTCAATAAAACTCTATTTATAAGGTAAAGGGAACAACACATTTGTCTCAGGTATAATCCCCTTTATATGATTCATGGAACCTTATGATTCCCTGAGATCACAATTAATTTTATCAAAATTAATTTATTTAGTCTGAAAAACATTATAAAAAACTGGAAACTACCTTAAAATGACATTTTTAACAAATAAATAGTTCAATATAATACAACATAATGATTACAAAACACTAGACATACTCCAGACTCAAACATTGAATTTTTAAATAAAAATTTAATATCACATTACATTTCGAATAACCAACAAAAATACTCACAAGAATCCTTACAAATTATTGTATATTTGATAAATTTATTAAAAACTCATATTCAGGATTTTATAATTGTAATTGTAGTTATATTACATTCAATATAGTGCCGTATAAAATAACTCTATATTATATACAATATTATATTGAGGATATTAATAAAATGTGAATTTTTTGTAAGATTCATTATCTTTAGATATTTTATTAACACATTTTCTTTACATTCCCCATAAATCTCGTAGTCCTAAAAAATGAAATACAACGCTCCATCACATCTAGGTAAAAAATATTATAAATAGTCAAACATTTCAAAAATATAATTTTTTATTGAATATTATCCAACATACTCTCTAGATGTAATATTTAAGGGCCTCATTAGCAAATAAATATTTTAAAAAATAGTATGATGAAATTTCCTATTCATATAATGTAATGTATTATGAGAAATATATTTATTTGCATTTATAATTATACAAATTCACTTATTTTCATTACATTCTACCATTACACAAATTATTTTAATTTATATTTATTAATTACTATTATGTTAAAACAAATTAAAACACTTAGACTCACTATCCTTTTAGGTACATTCATCTCCTCTATTTCACTTGTTTTCCATTCCACATTAATTTATAAAGTCAACATTCATTCCCACCTTATAGATACAAAATAAATCATAATGATTTCAAGGGATTTACTTCTAATATCATCTACATTATTCATACATGAATTTTAATGGAATGTTCCATATATATAAATTATTTTTCATATAATAATGTTCTTACACATTAGAGAATGATTATACAAAAAGTCTACTTGAAATGTGATATAATGTAGTCAAGATCATGTCTAAATGGAAATTACAAGTATAGAAAACATGAGTATACAACCCAGAAAAAGATTATTTTAATTATTTTATAATTTATAACCTATCAATATAGATTTCCCTTTTTTCAAGGTTTTATATTTAATATTTTCATTAAATGTATTAAATCAACTAAATTGTATTGTACATATAAAAAATATCAATTAACAAGGTAAATAACTCTAAATTTATACTTATTTTATCATTATCCATCAACACACATATATTATCATCATGTATTCATGAAAAAATAATAATTTTTATTAGTCATACCTCTAATTTAACATTCATAAAATATTTCATGGTTCTTATTATCACATTAATTATTTTTTATATTACTCAATAAATTTCTTAACGATAGGGGTGGATATCCTATTTTATTCATAGTTAGTGATCATAAATAAAAATATGAATTAATGTTATATTAGATATTAAGGTGATAAAAAGTTGTTTCAGGAATTTAATTGGGGAATAAATGTCATATATTTTATGAGATTGTATCATTCATATAATTCACCATTTTTTTGTAACACCATCAAATTCAAACAAGAATAAAAATGTAAATCAGTAACTTTGAATAATGTAGGATCATTGTTTAACTCTTATATATATATATATTTGTTTGTAAATAATATAGTTAAAATAAAACTTTTGTAATAACTAAAATATAGATATCACATCATTTGTTTAAATCTTATGGATTTCCAAATCAAAATATTATTGAAAAATTAGATATTTTTTATGACATCCATTATTATTGAACTTGTTACTCACAAATTCTAAAAAATCCAATGTAATATATTTTATATTTTTATAGACCACAACTCAAAAATACCAAACCTAGTTCTTACTACCATTACACTAGCACATGGTAAAATTAATCCCATATAAAAGGACTATATAATTTAATAATCTTTGTAATATTGAAACTTACATGATACATTCATTTAAATTGAATAGAAAAATTAAAAAAAATATCAAAAAACTATTCTAGCACAAATTATATTTCATCATATAAGTAATAGTAAAATTCATTGAGGAATTGAAAATGGAATAAATGTAAGGGAGAGATATAATTCTTAGTAAGTGAAAAGTATAGTGCAAGATATAATGTATTAATAATTATAGTAAATATTGGAAGAAAAATAGTTAAACACAAATGAAACTAAAAAAACTCAAAAATCCTGATGAGATTAAGAAAATTCAATATGGAAAGATAAATAACTTAAAATATAATCCATTTAATATATAAAATAATAATGAATTGAATTTACATATTATGTCATAGTGAAAATATCATGGATAATAATAAATAGATTCTAAAATTAGAAAAGGATAATTGTTATATTTAATTATTATTTTCTACATGGTTCCATTTCAATCATGATCATTCACAGGACCATTCACAATATTGTTTACATAATGATTGGTTACCAATACGAATGGATTGGTTCAAATTGATTTCATCCCATGCCACTACCTATGAATAAAGTGTTTTACATTGATTGGTACCTATCTAATTTCATAAATGTATAAATCATTCATAATAAATGGTTTAATTCAATTAACACTACAATAATGTTCCTTATCAAATATTTTTATTGGGAAAAGTATACATATTTAAAAAAATTTACCTTTTTAATGAATAAAAGTGAAATAAAATATGATATTTTAAATTTTTATATGATTTAGGAAATAATTTCATCAATGATAAATAATTTTGACATTTTGTGAAAATTTAATGTCTACATGATTGTGAATAATAATTTCTAATGTCAGTGAAAACATAAACGAATCAAGGAAGTGAATTTCAATACTTTCATTGGTCAATATGAGAATAATCCATCCATAAGAGAATAAAGGATATTTATAACACAATATATAACAATTTGGGTAAGAAAAAATTTATTTTTTCTACAATGAAATTAGATACAATAAAATATCAATAAAACTATTCTCAATGAAATTATCATTTCAATTTTTGGAAAACAATTATATAATCATTTTCATTGAATAAAAATTTTATAATTAAAATTATAGAAAACGATTTGAAAATAATTATATATATCAAAATATCATTTAATAATTTTAAATGTATGTTTTAAAAATTTGAGTGGTCAAGACTAATGGAAATTATGTTCACTCCATCTATGTAAACACAATGGTTTCTTTCAGTTTTTTGGTAAAATCCAAATTGCTACTAATTTTAGATAAATATAGTGATTCGTTTGAAACAAATGTTGATTAAATATGAGTAAATAAACCAGTAATAAATCATATTTAAATAGAAAAAATGAAAACATTCTTCGAATATAGGGTTTTGTAGGAAAACATATCTGTGACCGAAGTTTAAAATGATCATCGATTTTCATCTAAATTTTTTGTAAAAATACATTATTAAATAACAGTTAAATATTATTCTATTATTTTAATGTACCATTAATAACATAGAATAAGAAAATTAAAGGGGTTTATTATGAAATGTTTAACTAATATCCTTCAATTGAAATTAAATAATAAACGATATTAAATTAAATGAAGTAGTGAAATAAACCATTACAATTTTCATTATTTAGAGTTGTGAATAAATGAATAGATTATTTATACCCATGTAAAATATATATAAAAAATTGAAAATAAAAAATAATACATTAAAAATGCATCACACAAAAAATTTTATAATGACACAATGAATGATATAGATGTTAAACCGAGTGAGTGGAAACTGAGTTATGAAATCATTTACATTACACTTCTATTTGGTTTAGATTAAATTTGACATCCAATATAGATGTTTTAATAAATTTATTAACAAATAAAATAACAATATTATTATGTATGTTATCATATATAATACTTTTAAAAAATTATATCACCTATATTTTATTAATAATTCATTATTTTCATTATTTCTATTACTAATTACTTTGTTTATTGAATGTGTATTGACATTGTATTTTGTGTTTTTAGTAGACAAATAATTTCTTCTTAATATATATAATGTAATAAATTATGATAATATCATATATAATTAGTATATTTTTATTTATATTAATACATAATATTTATTGATAAGAAATGAAATACCCAATTTCTGGTGATAGTAGGTCGTAGGTATACCTGGATAATTCTTCAATTTTGTTATCATGTTTAAAATAAAAAAATTATTCCTAAATATATATTATTAATATAGTATAATTTTTATTTCATAAATAGGTCATATTTTTATTAAACACATTTTTAAAAAAATCCATGTAAATATGAATGAATAATATCACATTGTGATGGGGTATCTACCGAACACAAGAGAGTTGATGTCACATTCCAATAAAATTGAAAGCATGAAGGTACATGTTATATAATAATAATAATATAGTATTAATTTAATCTTAAATATAATTTAAATAACAAATAAAATAAAAGTACAACATTAATCCTAAACATGAAATGTGGTAATAAGAAAATGAAAGATATGAGTTTTATGTGATGGTACTCTCCTGTTTAGGGGAATAATGATTTTGAAAAAAATTGATAGAGATGTATGATTTATTATGTATTACCCCTAAAATGAAAATTTTAATTATACGTATGATACAGAGGTTATTATATAATCATGGTATTATAAAAATATAACCATGAGGATATTGAAATTAAATTAAAACCTTTTAATAGAAAATTTCATCTTCTTCGGGTATCCTATGAAACATTTCACACAAAAAACTATGTTTTATTTCATTGAACGTAACACATCTAGGTTAATGTCACATAAATTCAGGAGTTATTTTTACTAGTAATGTCTAAAAAATGGTTTTATTGTTTCTACAACAGGGGAGAGTAGATACTCCTTTATAAATGATGGAGTGGAGAAACTATGTATTTTTTAAAAAATGTTTTTTATAACCATGTTTTACATCCCAATAGACATTAATAACGCACTATATTAGATTAATTAATTTCAATTGTTGAAATATGTTCATCCAATGTGGTTCTGGCATCTTTTGGGTGACATTGATACATTATTTTCTATTTTTATCAATTAAGTAAACTCATTTTTATCTTAATCACAATAAATAATTTTATATACTTTTACTATATATTTTTTTATAAATTTGGATAAACTAATAAGAATCTATAATAATATTTTACTGAAAATATGGAATAAATTTTTTCCTAATTGAAATAACAAAAGTTACATAATTTATTATAAAATTATTCCCCACAAAAGTGGTGAGAAAGTGTGATTTTAATGTGAATTTTTTCAAGATAATATAATATTTTTATATAATAATTTTAAATTAAAACGAATCCAATGAGATAAATAAGATTAATATATCTATTAATAAAATATTTTTTATTTTTAAAACAAATCAGAATATAAATTATCGATTTAAATTATATAAGAAAAAAGTTAATTCATAATTAATATGTTAAATTTGTTCATTGTTCAAAAATAAATGAATAATTAATGAAAAGTACAAAAAACACAGCTTCATATAATCATGGATTTCCTGTTTAGATGATTAAGATTGTAATTAGATTTAAAATTTTGAAACTTATCAAAACAATTTCATTCACTATCACCATAATATTTTAGAAATGTTGCCTTCTAAAAAATACATCTTTTGATACATGAAATTGCATTTGATATTATCTTATTACAGTAAAAAATAATGGATCAATGTATATTTTTTTAAAAAAATATATTATATAAAATTCATTAAGAACATACACTAATATAAATTAATTTTTTATAGAAATATCTTGTATAAAAACATATCTATTATGTTCAATTGGATTTTAGATTAATTTCTAATAAATTTTTAAACAATTAATTCAACCATATATTTCATAAGTCAATCAATACTATATATATCATATAAATTAAGGCATATGAGGTAATTTTAATTATAACTAATAATATTAATAGTATTAGGTAAAACACTATTTTGGGTGTAATGAATTAGAAACTCAGTGTTCCGTGTAGAGAAAGCTATCATTTTCATTGCATGTAATAGAAGATAAACATAATGTTACGTGTAACATATGATATTGGAGAGATTGAAATCATCATAATTGAATTATATCATAAATTCTTGTAATTTTTATCACATTGAATGAATGATGTTTTCGGTCATAAACGATATTGTATATATTGTTACCCTTCTATAATTTCATGATGTTATATTTTTCAAACTCTAAATAAATTTTTTCCACCAATTTTATACCTGATATTAGAAAACAATGGTTGAAGATTGAATATTATGGATTCAAAACACCCAAAACATAAAATAATTAATATAATATCAACTGAAAAAGTGTCAATGTAAAGAAAATATGTCATATGGAAGAACACATTACTAGGTTTCCAAATAGCTGAAGATCAAATTAAAATAAAGATATGTATATAGAAGAAAAATGGTAGTTATTTATAGAGAGTAATTTTAATCATTAATAAAAAATTGAATTATAAAAGAAATGTTGAGGGGATGAAAACTATAAATATAATTTTTATTAAAAGCAAATTTATATAATTATAAGTAATGGTATTAAGATAACATTTTATTTCAATATAATTTTTATAAATTCGATGAATTATTGTATTCTAAATGAATGTAATGAATTATAACTACATTATACATTATACATTTATAATAACAATTTCATCCCATTGTTTTTTGTAACTTAATTTCTAATTCTTCTCTTAACTAATGAAATAAAAATACAATAATGATTTGTTTTTCCCCGCAGCCCTAAAATTATCTTTTAATATATATTAAGATCCATAAATCATGTATTTTTTTCAATCTCTAACTATTTTACAAAACCAATATGGTTAGAACAAGATATCGAATTTAGTAAATTAATATCCAATACTCAAAATAAAAACAAATAGAAATTAATTATTATATATTTATAATTTTTTTTACCTAAAACAATAACATATTAACCAATACATTGTATATGACTATGGTATGTGTGAAACCATTATTGTTCCTTGGTCATGGGTTTATTCCCCACTGTATTCCTAGATGCGGTAGTTCATCACCCAATATACGAGTTTCAATTTTTCTAATACCATATTTATATAATTCTTATAATGTTTCCAAATAATATTTTGGACATCCCTCAAATAAAATAAATCATTAAATAACATTTATTTTACTATGATTTTCAATACCAAATATATCTTCCCTAAGAGTATAATATTTTCATTTTACTGTTATTACAATGTAATTATTTATAATATTTACCATAATGGTTAGCTATAACTCTAAACTTATATCTTTAAAAAGTTATTTAATTACACCTCAAATAATTTTTATTCCATAAAACATATGTCTGCCCTAAATTTCACCATAAATATCCATAATCATTGTAGAATCTCAACACAAAAAATTTAAAAAGGTGTGTTTATATATTTGATCATATATAAAATTTTAAACTCATAATCCCATGAATATGTCTAAACGTGGTAGTATATCTTGGATATACCCCATAATATATACCTTAATAAAATAGTAGTATGTTCTTTGGCATTATCCTCAAAGATTATCTTATGGTTATATTCCCTAATCAATGTTATACAAATTGTAGTTCCAATGGATTCTAATTAAATTTGTTTTTATAACAAATTTAGTGGACACAAACACATATTCCCAAATCATGTTCCTAGTACCATTATATTGTAACACGATTCATGGAAATGCGTATTATAGGACTGAATAATTTAATAATATTTTTCTACTAGAGACAGACATTATTAATTAATAACATTTGAATATACATATTAAAATATATGTTTTTTGGAAAAAAAATTATTACATATAGCATATCCCTAGATATATGTCATATCAAACTACATGGATTCCTAGGTAAAATTATAACTACAATGGTAAGACTAAATTCGTTATATGGATTACGTATAGCTGATGAAATCATGATTCAATATGAATAATTAGTATGTCAAGATAAATGAAAAAAATATATTCCAAACAAATAACTGAACTGTGATGATAAGATAATGGTGAGTCAATATTTTATATTAAAGTAGTGAAAATTATTTCCGTTTTTTCAATAAAATGAGAATTAAATGCATCCATATATTTTTTCATATTAACAAATCACATTGATAAAAATAAAAAAAATTTGAATGAATAAAATGATTAATAATTAGCAACCATTTATTTAATGTATATAGATTACATTCCATCTTGATGTTTCGCAATATGTTTTAAATTGTAACGCCCCAACCCGGCTTACCACTAAACTGGTGGCCAGACCGGTCGTCACATGACCTCAAGCACGCTTCCATGTATGCCAGAGGCTACCGAATAGCATCGAGGGTCTAAGGATAGTTGGTGGGGATACTATACCCTCATATTAGTGTTAAAAAATAGAAAAAGGAAATAAATAGAGTAAATGGTACAATAAATGAATAAGGAGCGGAAAATAGATTTTATAAATATTTTAAAAAAAAGGCCAATGCCAAATTATATAGCAGATGCTTGCATGACATGATAATGATACAAAATTAGAAAACAATGAAAAAAACAACATTCATTACATTTCAATGAATAAATAAATAAATAATGACTCAAATCCCAAAGGGTGATCTCAAAGAGCATCCCGAGCCTCCACTCGGTCCTATGCTCCTAACTCCCAAGTAAATGTAAACCGCATTGTCCTACAACCAAATAGAATCTACTCGGGTACCCAGTGCAATGGGGGCCCGAGTAGGGTGTGAGATATTAATCTTAGTAGGCCGAGATCACCAGTGCCTACCCCTTCCCAATATTTAATAAATAACTTAAAACATGTGGCGACATGCATAAATTAAGTAAACGGTACAATATAAATATATACCCAAGTACCTACCTCTGTTATCAGCTGGTGTCTGAACCTGTATTATACATTTTTCATACATACTCAATATTCATTACATAATCATTCATTGGTTATTTATTATTCCAATATTATTATATTATGAAGGTCTTGAGATTCATCCTACGCCCAACATCTCCCGTATAAATCAATCACCATAGATGTCTCTAAAGACCATCTATGCTATCAATGTAAAGACTACTTCCAAGCTTGTTCTTTGACTTGGATAACGCGTCATAAAATATTCAATTCAACCTTTCATATACTATGTTTGAGCCTGCACACTAAAATTGGTTCTCCCAATTCATAAATAAGTCTGAAACCTTCCTCACAAAGAATTCACAAATCATCATGTCTAAATAGCCTCCATTAACCATTAGCTAATTTCATACACAAATAATCAGACCCACATTCCAATGTTTATTAGTTGGTGTAAAACATCATGTCTAACACCCTCATGAGTATTTGGAGCATCAGTACTTGTCTCACAACCCATGGGTAATTGAAGAATCAGTCCCTGACCCATAAAAGAATATTTTCTTGAATGATGGGTGTAGAATTCCATGTATAGCACCCCGTGATTATTTGGAGCTTTAGTCCTTGTCTCACAACCCATTTATCAATAATACATATATATTTATCATTGGTGTAGAACACCATGTTTATCACTCTGTTAGTATTTGGAGATTCGGTCCTTATCTCACAACACATTTATCAATCATACGTATATATTTATCGTTGGGGTAGAACACCTTGTCTAACACCCCAAAACCATCCATTAATTAATTCATAAATTAATTAATCCAATTCGTTAATTAATTCAATAACTAATTAACAAAATAAATCGCCCGTCAAAAGTCAACCCTTAATTATATATTCAACATATCAATAGTAAATAATTAATTAACAATTAATTTTTCTTAGCAATCCAAATAAATAATTAACTCAACATTTAATTATGTAAATTCGTTAACAAGTCTAAACTCATCCACTAAAACAATGATTCGTCCAGGACTATAACAATTTACATGCACGTAATAATAAAAACGAAACATGCTGAACACGCCCATATATTTAGCACCCATCTCACGCATCATCACATAATATATAAAAACTACGTCCAAGACAACATAATGCATGGAAATCTAACAAGTATCAAAAAGTACCCTTGGCCAATAGTAACAAACAATCAATTAACAATCTTAATTTAATGCATGAAAATTAATTAATTCAAAAATTAATTATTTAAATATTATATCTTAAACCAATAAAAAATTAATTCAACATTTAACATTTAACATGTAATAATTCATCCATCCAATAATTATTACCAATTTCCAATTTTTTCTTTTGATCATATCAAATATTCAATATTCCCAATCATCATTAAAAGCCAAAAATTTTATTCAAACTCATGACTTGATAATTAATTCTAAAATTAATTACCCTATTATACATTCTAACCATTAAAATAATTTAACTGTTTAATCGTATCACTTTAACCAAATTAGCAAAACATTCTTAAAAACAACACAAGTTCAAGACCTCATTTATATCACGTGGCCATCATCATTTAATAACTACAAAAGTATCATGCATCGACATATCGTAATCAAGGAATCATACATTCAAAATTTATATAGAGAAGCAATAATTCTAAAAATCAATTATTAAGGATTTAAGACCCTACCTCGTGGTGGAAACATTTTAAATTTGAAGCACTTTAATGTACTTGGAACCAACCAGTCCACAACTAGTTCGTAATCCCATGTGCGCACAACATTATATATATATCTGTGCACGTTGTCTACATTGATCAATGAAAATTAGATATATTAAAACGGTAACCAGAATTAAATTTTTAATGAACAACGCACATCTAACATGGTACCAGGAACTCACAAAAAATTTAACTGGCCTTAAAATAACTGGTGAAAAACAAAACCGCGGGTTTAGAAACTAACCTGAACCAATGGCGGCAAGTAAATTCGAGACCATACGCCTCTCCCTTAGCGTCACATGTTGTATTATGGGCCAATGGGTCTCGAGTAAACATTAACATATCCTAAAAAATAGAGGAACATAACGGTCAGATTAAACCCGAACCTTTGGGTTTTAGCAGAGAAAATAAGGTTAGAGAGAGGAGTCAAATGATCGATGTGAATCACCGGTTTTACACAGACGAACTAACTGTGACGAGGCAGAAATTATTCTTGAAGAGTCTGAGGGGAATCGTCATGTGTAAAGTGGGGTTCGGGAGGGGGGTGTTGCGCCACTAGGTATTTCTCAGAGGGCGGTTGCTCCACAGAGGTTGCACGCATCAGGAAGGGTCACTCGGGGGTTTGTGTGCCTCTTAGTCGCACTGCAAGAAGGAGCTCATTCTGAGGAGGGAGCTCTAAGGAGGGAGGAAGGGGCTGCGTCATGGGGTTTGTTGCTGTGTGTGTGTTCCACCTTGTGCGTTGGGAGGAAGAAGAGGGCAATTCAATTCCCTTTATTTTCTTTTTCAAACACCTAAATTAATTTTCATTAATAAAAATTATTATTAAACTCTTGAACCCCAATAATAATACTACCATTAATTCGAAAATAACAATAATAAAAGTTAATAATAATATTCAATTTATTATTATTATTATTCACAGTAAACATTTATCTAAAATCTAAAAAACTCCCCAATTAATCCTTCTTAAAGGAAATGTTTCATTGAGAAAATAAAACTCCACATTACTCTTCAATTAAATTAAAATCCATTTGACTTCAAATTAATAAAAAAAATTCCTTTCCCATAATTTATAAAATTCTCTTTTCCTTAAATTTAATTAATCAACAAAATAATAATAATAATAATTAAATCATTATTATTATTATTATTAAAACTTTCATATTTTTTAAATTACAGAAAAACTCCCTAATTCATTACTATTATTGTTTATAATAATAATATCCATAATGATCAATAATTATGACACTCGTAAAATTATAATAATAAAAATATAATTATTATTACTCTAACCTTTGATATAACCCAATAACTCTATTAAATAACCACAGTCCTTCATTAAATTCTAAATTGCTTATATAATTAAGCATTTCCTCGAGATACCCATCATCCTCATTAAATTCACATAAATATTACACCCCGTTAAATAAAAACAGAACTTTGACAAACCCCATAATTAAATTGTATTAAAAGAATTAATAAAAAACCCATTTTAATTATGTATAACCTCTCTATTTAAATCCACATTAATTATCCAATTCTTTTTTAACCTTCATTTATTATTCTCATAATAAATGAATCATAATTAATTATAAAATTACAATTTGATCATTAAATTCTATTAACATTTATTTAACTATGTAACCAAAATAATAAATATAATATCATCATTATTATTATTCAAACATTCATTTATTTATAAACCCAACCCCCCATTTTATTTCAATATCATTAATATGATAAAAACTCCAATCCATAACCCCTGATTTAATTAAAAGTTTCATTAAGATGCTCAAAAGACACATTTAATTCTCCAAAATGATACACTCCTTTAACATGCAATTAAAATCTCAATGTATCAAAAAAATTTATTAATCAATAATAATAACAATGAAATTTTTATTATTATAACATTCCTCCATTTAATAAAAAATGGTCCTTTAATAATTCTGAAACTCTTTATTTAAATAAAATGGTTCTTTGAGAAATCTAGAATCCACGTCAATACCTTCAACTGCCATTTATTTAATTCTTTAACATTCAATAAATTTAACAACCACAATAATAGTAATAATATCTTCATAATTATTATTATTATTATTATTATTAAAACGTTATTTTAATTAATCTTAATCTCTCATATAATACTATTTAATTAAAAAATAATAATTTATTAAATAATATAAACTGCATTGGTTGGACCGCAACCATGCGATGCCCATGCAGATCCATTAAGGTGGATTGTTCTCGATCCGGTACACCCGAGACACATCGGGACACCCGCAAAAATTAATCGGGTAATTACGCAAATCCAGAAACGACACCATTAGGTGTTTCAACACTCAGAATAAAATTTCAGAGCTCGGTTTAAAAAATGAAATACAGATAAATGGAAATGTTTGTTTGAAAAAATTTGTATTTTAACCTAGTTTAAAAACATGAGACATTACAATATACCCACCTTTAAAACATATAGTCCCTGAGAAGCCATAGAGAACCACTACTAAATCAACTGACCTACCAAGGTCATTTAAGAAGATCAGTCAAAATATTATTAGACAACTCTGTTCTAAAAGCTCCGCATTACATGCAGACACATTTATCAAAAAATGATGCAACAATACCCACCTATGGATTTTCCATGACCTCTCAATAATAGATTAGCCTCTCAACAAAACGCGTTTTTATAATACATTAATGCATGTGTGTGACATTCCTCAAACCATGTTCACCACGTCAAACATTGTTCATAAAAATATGTAACATAAACGTATCAACATTCCAAAACAACAGAGTCCCAAGAAGTCCTCCAGAGTAGTGGGACGAACTTACTTTAATAGCCTAGAACATTCTATGGGTACTAACTACCATGGGTTAGCCCCTTACGAACCATAAAAATTGACCCTCTCTCTTGGTCACACCAAACATAAATCACAAGGTTAAAAACCCCCATTTTTCTTATAGGAATTTTAATTAATTATTTCATCCTCTGGAAATATGAATGAATTTTCAGCATACACACAAGTACATATTCACCACAAGTCACTATGTTTTCAAAACAAAAAACCTATGGAAAAATAGTCAGGTTATCACAAACATCTTCTTTATCATCATTCAATGTTATTCCAATTAAACATGAAATTTAGCATCTAAATTCCTTTTACAGAAAATGCAACCACCAAAGTTCTCATTTATTCAATCTGGGTTCTTCTAAAAGCTACCCAAAAATAGTTCATTAAAATCAAAACTCAGCGGTTTTACATTTGTAACCATTTTCAAACATATTATGTTTGTATAAGGATGAAAAATATGGGTTTTCATCTACCAATTTATAAGGCACCCATACAACTTATCTCTAGAATTTGGCTCCCATTTATCATAATCAACAGTTGTTTAACATTTTATCTTTATCACCCCTTTCACATATCCATAACATCTCTATCATGTTTTCAAAAGAAGTAACACAAAAAAATGCTATAACATAGAATCATGGAACAACAAAAAAACATGATAATAATTGAAATAGTATGGAATACAATCAGTCAAGCGTGTTAAATCTATTACCAGAACAAGCTATCTAGAGAGGCATGCTAAAGAAGATCAAAACATGGCATTGCACCCAAGGAACACAATCCATATTAGCAGGCATCCTACTAATGAAACTACATGGCATGTTATATGCATGAAATGTGAATCTATAAGTTACTAAGATGATTCATGTACGATACATCCTTGCCATATCATGCCAAGAAAATTATTTTTCAAATTTCTCAAAATCAATAAACAGCAGAAAAATACAGTAGTTACTCAAGGTTAAATCATATCAACTGTAACCGCTAATAGAAAAAACATCAATTCCCATCCTGGGCCACTCGGTCATTTCCCGTACATGAGGTGATCAGTCTCAAGAACAACTATTAACCCAAGCGCTGACACATTCCTAGTCTCATGTCTACCATCCACAACACAGAATGAAAACGGAAAAAAAGAAAACCTAAACCTCTGATACCACTTTGTAACGTACCGACATGGCTAACCACAAAACTAGTGGACAGACCATTCACCACATGAACTTAAGTGCACCTCCTCGTATGCCAAAGTGTGTCGGCTAGCAGCGATGGTCTAGGGATAATCGGTGGGGAGACTATTCCCCCATTTTAGTGTTTAAAAATAGACAATGGAAATAAATTGTGAAAATTGTATAATAAATGAATAATAAATATAAAGTGGATTTTATAAATATTATACAAAAAAAATGGCCAACGCCAAATTATATAGCAGATTCAAGCATGACATGATAATGATACAAAAGTAGAATACAATGAACACAACAACATGATTTACATTTTAATGCAAAAATAAATAAATAATGACTCAAATCCCCAAGGGTGCTCTCCTCGAGCATCCCAAGCCTCCGCTTAGTCATGTGCTCCTAACTACCAAGTAAATAAAAACAGAATAGTCTTGCAAACAAATAGTATCTACTCAGGTACATAGTGCAATGGTGGACCGAGTAGGGTGTGAGATATAAATCTCAGTAGGCCAGGACCACCGGTGTATACCCCAAACCATACATTTAATAGATATCTTTGAACATGTGAAGGCATGCATAAATAATGTAAACGGTACAATATAACTATATACCCAAGTACCTGCTTCACCTATCAGCTGGTGTCTGAAACGACATTATACATTTTTCATACATACTCACTATTCATTACATAAACATTCATTGGTTATTAATTATTCCAATCTTAATAAATTATGAAGGTCTTGAGATTCAGCCTACGCCCAACATCTCCTTTATAAATCACTCACCACACATGTCTCTAAAGACTATCTATGTAATAAGTGTTAAGACTATTTCCAAGCTTATGCTTTGGCTTGGATAACACATCATAAGTTATTCAATTCAACCATTCATATACAATGTCTGAGCCTTCCCACTAAAAGTGGTTCACCCAATTCATAAATAAGTATGAAACCTTCAACCTAAACAATTCATAAATCATCATGTCTTAACATCCTTCATTAACCATTAACTCATTTCATGGACGAACAATTGGACCCACAGTCCATGTTAATTAATGGGTGTAGAACATCATTTCTAGCACCCTCGTGTGTATTTGGAGAATCAGTTCTTTTCTCACAACCCATGGGTATTTGGAGCATCAGTCCCTGACCCATAAAATAATATTTTCGTTCATACAGGGTATAGAACGCCATTTCTAGCAGCTCGTGAGTATTTGGATTATCAGTACTTGTCTCACTACCCATTTATCAATCATACATGTATATTCATCATTGGTGCAGAACACCATGTCTATCACCACATGAATATTTGGAGCTTTAGCCCTCGTCTCCCACCCCATTTATCAATCATACATATATATTTATCATTGGTGTAGATCACCATGCCTAACACCCCAAAACCATCCATTAATTAATTCAAAAATTAATTAATCCAATCCATTAATTAATTCAATAAATAATTAATAACATAAATCGCCTGTCAAAATTCAACCCTTAATTAACCATTAAACATATCAATATTAAATAATTAATTAACAATTAATTGTTCTTAGCAATCCAAATAAAAAAATAACTCAATATTTAATTATCAAAATTCGTTAACAAGACTGAACCTGTCCACTCAAACAGTGATTCGTCCAAGACTTTAACAATTTACATGCATGTAATAATCATCACAAAACATGCTGAACAAGACCATATATTTAGAAAGAATCTAACACATCATCTCATAATATATAACAACTCCATCCAAGATAACTTAATGCATGGAAATCTAACAAGTATCAAAAAGTACCCATGGCCAACATTCGTAACAAACAATCAATTCAAAAACATAATTTAATGCATGAGAATAAATAATTAAAAAAATAATTAATGAAATATTATCTATTAAACCAATCATAAATTAATTATCCATTTAACATTTAACATGTACTAATTAATCCATCCATTAATTATTACAAATTTCCAATTTATACTTTTGAACATGTCAAATATTCAATATTTTAAATCATCATTAAAAACCACACATTTTATTCTAACTCATGACTTGATAATTAATTATACAATTAATTAACCTATTATACATTATGCCCATTAAAATCATTTAACTGTTTAATCATATCACATTAAACAAATTCGCAAAACATGCTTAAAAACAAAACAAGTTCATGCCCTCATTTATGTCACGTGGGAGGCATCATTTAATAACTTCAAAACTATCAGGTATTGAAATAACATAATCAAGGAAACATACATTCTCAATTTATTTAATGAATCTATAATTCTTAAAATCAATTGTTAAGGATTTGAGACCCTACCTCTGGGTGGAACCATTTTAAAACCGAAGCACTTTAATGTACTTGGCAGCAACCAGTCCACAACTAGTCTGTAATCGCACGTGCGCACACCTTTATATATCTGTGTGCATTGTCTACATTGATCAATAAAAATTACATATATTAAACCGGTAACCAGATTCGAAGTTAAAATGAACAACGCACCTCTAACATGGTACTAGGACCTCACAAAATTTTTTAACAGGCCTTAAAATAACCAGTGAAAAACCAAACCTCAGGTTTAGGAACTAACCCGAATCAACGACATCAAGAAAATTTGAGACCATTCACCTACCCTTGGTGGTGGATATCAGATTATGGACAAATGGGTCCCGAGTCAACATTTGTTTATCCTAAAAAATAGAGGAACACAACAATCGGAATAAACCTAAAATTTTGGGTTTTAACTGAGAAAACAAGGTGAGAGTGAGGAGACAAATGATTGATTCAAATCACCTGTTATACACAGACGGACTCAACATGACGAGGCAGACAAGATTCGTGAAGATTCCAAGCGGAATCATCGCGTGCAAAGTGGTGTTCGAGAGAGGTGTTGTGTTCCTCTAGGTATTGCCTAGAGGGAGGTTGTGCCACAGAGGTCGCGCACTCCAGGAAGGGTCGCTCAGGGGTTCGGGTTCCTCTTGGTCGCAACAAGGTAAGGAGCTCATGCCGAGGATGGAGCTCAAATGAGGGAGGAAGGGGTCACGTCATGGGGTGCACTGCTGCGTCCGTGTTGCACTTTTGGTATAGGGAGGAAGAAGAGGAGAATTGAATTCCATTTATTTTCTTTTTCAAACCCCTAAATTAATTTCCATTAATAAAAGTTATTATTAAACTCTTAAAACCTAATAATAACACTACCATTAATTCGATAATAATAATAATAAATAATAAAACTAATAATAATTTTATTATTATTATTATACACATTAAAGATTTATCTAAAAAGTAAAAAATTCCCCAATTAATCCTTCTTAAAGGAAACTTTTCATTGAGAAAATAAAACTCCCCTTTACTCCTCAATTAAATTAAAATCTATTTGAATTTAAAGTAATAAAAAAATTATTCCATTCCAAAAATTAATTAAATTCATTTTTTCATGAATTTAATTAATCAAAATAATAATAATAATAATAATAATTAAATCATCATCCTTATTATTATTAAAATATTCATTTTTATAAATTACAACCAAAACTCCCCAATTCATTACTATTATTATTTATAAAAATAATATCCATAATGATCAATAAATATGACACTCGTAAAATCATAATAATAACAAATAATTATTATTACTCAAACATTTGATATAACCCAACAAATCTATTAAATAACAACACTCCTTCATTAAATTCGAAACTTCTTATTTAATTAAGTGTTTCATCGAGATACCCAATATCCTCATTAAATTCACCTAAATATTACACCCCATTAAATAAAAACAGAACTTTGACATACCCCATAATTTTATTGTATTAAAAGAAACAATAAAACTCCCATTTTAATTATGCCCAACCTCCCCATTTAAATAAGCATTAATTATCCAATTAGTTTTTAACATTAATTTATTATTCTTGTAATAATGGTTTTGTAATTAATTATAAAACTCCATATTGATCATGAAATTCTTCTAACATTTATCTAACTATGTAACCACAAAAATAATAATAACATCATTATTATTATTATTCAAACATTCATTTATTTTAAAACCCAATCCCCCAATTTATTACAATATCATTAATATGACAAAAACTCCAATATATAATCCCTCATTTAATTAAACTTTTCTATGAGAAGCTCAAAAGACACATTTAATTCACATAATTGATTCACTCCTTAACATGCAATTAAAATATCAAAGTATCAAAAAAATTTATGGCTCTGTAATAATAACAATGAAATTAGTATTATTATCACATTCCTCTATTTAATAAAAAATGAACCTTTAATAATTCTGAAACTCTTCATTTAAATAAAATGGTTCTTTGATAAACCCAAAATCCACGTCCATACCTTCAACTCCCATTTAATTAATTATTTTACATTCAATAAATTTAACAACCCCAATAATAGTAATAATAACTTCATTATTATTATTATTATTAAAAATATATTTTAATTAATCGAAATCTCTCGTATAATCATATTTAAATAAAATAATATTAATTTATTAAGTATGATAAACTACATAGGTTGGACCGCAACCATGTGTTTCACATGCAGATCCATTAAAGTGGTTTTTTCTGGATCTGGTGCACCCGAGACTCATCGTGACACCCGGTAAAATTTATCGGCTAATTACACAGTTCTAGAAACGACACCATTAGGTGTTTCAACACTCAGAATAAAATTTTACAGCATGGTTTAAAAAAATGAACTGATGATAAATCAAATGAAAATTTAAAAACATTAGTATTTTAACCCGGTTAAAAAACAGGGGACATTACAAAAATGATACTACTTTCAATTATTTTCATATGATAATTTAGAACATTCCTGGAAACAAATGAGGTGGTATTTGTTACAACCGATTTCCTATAAATTGGCTACTTGTCCATCGTGGAGAATAAATTAAACATCCCCAAACAATGGAATACCTAACTAGGGAATTCATAATATATGAAATAATCTATTGACCTGCTAAATAATGTGCCTTATTAAATAACTATATTGGCTAAAAGATTGAAATTTATCAAAATTTCCAATGTCAGTAACTAAATTTAAAAGAAAATACAATATTTTCAAATTGATTATGATCCATGAAAAATATGTATCCATGATAAATAATATTGAAATATAAGATAATTTTTATTTACAAATGAAATTTAATAATTCACAGTAATTTCAATGAAAATAATAATTAACCTAGTGAACTGATTGTCAACAATTTTCTTGGTTATGGTCAGCCGAAACCATAAAAAAAAGAAACATGGATCGTTTCAACACAACATATACACATTTGAGTAATAATATGGGCTTATTGTCATTCATTTACAAAAAATAACATAAATTATCTTTAAAAATACTCCTAAGTAAAATATAAATTTAATTTTAAAAATAATTTTTTGAATCATTTTATTTGATATTCAATTTTAAAACTATTATTGTAGGATAAAAATTTATATTTACATTCATTTAAAATAAACATAAATAAATATTCATCAAGATTGATTATAACTTAGTGTTAATAATTTTTTTAAATTCTATTCATTTTCTACATGTTAAAACAAGGTATTCGTCCATTTTTTTTGTTAATAGAGAAATGGGAATTATTTTGAAAATGACATAATTATTCCATTGGAAAAATAGTATAATGAGAAAAAATAGGGGGAAAATAATTTAATTAATCATTTTAAAAATTTTATATTTAATTTCAAATAACATTCTAAATTCATTGTAGTTAAAGAATACATATTTCCAACTGAAGACAGAATTGATGCTGGTTTTTATGAAAAACAATTTATAAAAAAATTAAATTACCATATAGTGAAATTATATTACTATAATTTTAAAATACCATTAATTGAAAAATGATAATAAAATAAAAATAGATTATTAAGAAAGGTTTATGTAATATAATTCGACTAATATTTGATTATAAATAATCTCAATTTGAATGAAATTTTGAAATAAACCATTCAAATGTCCATAATAGTAATGTGATAATAAATGAATATATAAATGGATGAAATTTATGTCAACATTATATATGTTAAAAAAATATGATAATAATATTTAGTTACATTAAAAATCATATAATTACATAATCATTGAATTATATGTTTCAACCAATGAGTAGAAATTCAGTATTGAAATTCATAACCATATGCTTCTCATTGGTTGAATTCATTTTAACAACATATATAATGTTTCCAAACATGTTATTAACTTGTAAAAAAAATTAATATATATTATATAATATGTTATTCATTAATAGTATCATATTAACTATTTATTAGTAATCCTTAATTATTAACATTTTTTCATGTATATTTCCAATTTTTAATTTTTTCCCTCTGAATTAAACCATGATTTAATTATATCCTCAATATAAAAAATTAATTTAATATATTATATATTTATCAAATATTTATGAAAATAAATCCATATACAATGGCCATATGAAATAAAATACATTGTTCATACTGACGTTAGACCGTACATATGTATGATCATTGATTCCATTTTTTGACATGTTTAATGAAATAAAAAAAATTGAAAAATATTTATTACCATTCCAAGATAAATTTTATGTCATATATATTACATATAATTACTAAATCCATTATTAAATTAATTAATTTAAATTTATAACGAAACACATTGAATCACACGATATTTGTCTTTACACACGAGTGATGATATAATACTCGTAAAAAATGAAAAGCATGAATTTATGTGTTATATAAAAATTATAGAATAATAATATCATATTTTATTTCAAATATATTATATAATAATTAAAAATAAATCATTATAAGAATACATTAAATGTGGAAATGAAACAACGAAAAATATTTTTTCAAGAGGCGGTAGTCTATTATACATATGAATGATGATTCTATAGACCATTGGATGAAAAATCAAAAAATTTATAGGACATAATCATAGAGTGAAATCAAATAATTTTATGGAATCTAATGAGGTTATTATAAAATTATTTTATAATTAAAAGTTATGAGGGGGGATAATGAAATAAAATTAAAATTAATTTACAATGTAATTACATATTCTTTGGCTATCCTTAGTCAGTTTGTTCTGAAAAGTTACACATTTTTCATTATACACCTGGTAAGGAATATAAGATGGGGTGATGGATTTTTTAAATTTTATTTTTTAATTTATTAGATAATATAAATTTATTATATGGTGTGGGGAAGAGGGGATAGTGGATTTAATTTCTTATGTGAGGGAGAGAGCACAATTGGCATTTTCTAAAATATTTTCGCTCTTCCCATTTTATTACATACCAAATATCTAATAAAATATATCCCATGAAATTTTTGGGATGATATTATTCTTTAAATTGGTTTTTTCTAATGTAATGATTAATATAAAACCTATTCTCTATTATTATCAATTATGTAAGCTATGTTTTTCTCTTAATCAGAACATTTAATTTTTAAATATTTTAATAATCATTATGTTGAAATATTAATTTATATTAATATATATTATTAAATATTATGAATCCAAATATGGAATGAATTCATCCTACATCAATTAAAAAATTGTAGAATTTAATTTATATTTATTTATGTAGATGTTGTGAGAAAGTTGGTTTTAAAATTGAAAATGATCAACAATGAAATAATTTTAAATAAAAAAATTCAATATGAAAAATTTTAAAATTACCTAATATGTATTAATTGATTTATAATTAAATAATTTTGAAATAAAAGCAAATTAAAATATTAATTTAACATTATAAAATATTTAAAAGTTATATTCTCAAATAAAAACAATTATTTTTTCACTATTTATCAAAAAGAAATTAAACATCACATAACAGTATAAAACATTCATCGAAGGTTCATTTTAAAATATCAACATTAAAAATAAATTTAATGTTTTTAAATAAAATATGTTGAAGATTAATTTTTTTTAATAAAAAATTCTTCATTAAAAAGATGAAAAAAACATCCTTTAGAAAAATAAAATATATTATGTATAAAATTGTATTCATTTTTTATATTTTCCCAAAAAATATATCATCTGAATGTAAATATTTTTATTTATTATATTATTATAGATATATATATTATCATCCAATAATAGTAAGTAATAAAATTTATTAAAATTGTATTTTATAAAATTATTTTCTTTATATTGATTTGATTTTTATATTCAATTCTAATAAATTTTTATAAAATGAATTCAAATATTTTAATAATTTATATATTACTACATAAAACGAAAAATTTAAATAATAGTATATAATTTTAATTTTATATAATAATATTAATATTTTTTTCGTAAATCATTGTCCTCTGTGTAACACATGTCAT
The DNA here is from genome assembly GCA_963277665.1 of Viscum album. Lineage (NCBI taxonomy): Eukaryota > Viridiplantae > Streptophyta > Magnoliopsida > Santalales > Viscaceae > Viscum > Viscum album. The sequence goes on from OY728161.1 coordinate 439,931,008, forward strand.
TATTGGTGTTTCATATTGAGAAATATAAACTTTGTGTAGCGTATAACAAAATATAAACATAGTGTTATATTCAATATACACTTTTGACGATATTTAATTTTTATCTATTTATATATATCATAATTTCTTATTATTTTAAAATCACTTTTTTTGATTGAAATTGTGGTTTATCCAAGCTATTGAATAAAATAAAATTCGTTTAAAATTACATGGTGTTACATTCTCCCATTATAAATAAAATATGTCTCACAATTTAATCTAGAATTTGGAAACAATGGGTTGAAATTTGAGAAAAAATTTCAAAAAACACACATCATAATAGGGTTAATAATATATAATCTTAAAAAGAGAATATCGAATGTAAAAAGGTCATATAGAACAACAAATTACTTTGATTCCACATAGGTAATATCCTCAGCATGAAAATATATGAACATAGAGGAAGAATATAAATATTTAAATAGATTCATCGGGGTCATTAATGATAAATAAGTGAATGATAAATTTAATGTTGAGTTCTACAATGAAATTAGTCAAATACATGAAAAAGTACTTTGGTATTATCAGAAATTTTGGAAATATAATCTCATTTTATTTCAAATTAATTTTTCTAAAATTTAATAATTCATTTACTATATTGGAATATATGGTAATATAAATAATGGATATGTTTCGACATTATAATCAAAATTTCATCCATCAATTTTCCATCGATTAATTTCATATTCTTCTCATATATCAAATTATTGAATATCAAAAAAATTGTGTTTTTTTAATGCACTATAATTCTCTTTAATAGATTGTAAAATAAATAAATTATGTTTATATTTCTGTTTATTACAATTTAATAATTCCAATATTGTAATAAAAAGTCATTATGTAAAATAAATTAATCTTTATACACAAAAATTAATAATTATAGTACATTATGAATATTTATTTTCCCAATAGTTTACCTAAAAACAATTACATATTATATAAGAAATTAAATCATCCAATGGAATGATAAGGAACTGTAACATCATTGGTCCACGAGTTCAAGACCCAACACCTTTACGGATATGATTGATTGTCACCCATAATATGTAATTTTATTTCGTAAAAACCATATTAGTGAAATTCATTAACTTTGAAAAAAAATCATAGGAATCCATAAATTAAAATTAATCATTGGATATATTTTTTTACAATGGTTATCAACACAAATTATTTAATTCCAAAAAGTATAATAATATTTTTATTATTATTATTAAAATGTCATTAATGATAATATTATTAGTATGATTTCTCAATTCCATTATATTTATGTCTATAAAATGGATATGAAATATTTCTTAAATAACTTTTATCACTAAGACATAGGTATAATGTAAATTTTTACCAAAATAACCTTAATAATGATAAAATCCAATCACTGAAAACCAAAAATTATGTGATTATTTCATTGAACATATATTCAATAATAAAATCATAAACACATGATTTAATGAAAATAAGGATTTATGGAAATGAAAGAACACATAATCAATAATATTCCTAAAAATTAGAATATTATTTTATACTCTTGTTAGACTCTATCATATGGTAATATTCGAAAATATTTATTTTTCCTAAATCATGTTCCTATGGAAAATACAAAGCATAATTTTATAGAATCCATAGAAAAAAGGACCCTAATAGTCCAGATCTAGTGTCAGATGCCATTATATTTCCTTACTATACTAGGAATCACATATTAAATGACTTAATAGTTTTGTTTTCATGGAAAACCTAGTACATACATGTGAGTTTCATTACATTCATGCACAAAAATTGATTTTTTAAATATAAACTTATTCTCTATATAATAACCAAGTATACCAGTCATAGTAAACTACAAGGAGTCCAAGTTAAGTGAATTAAAATAAGGGTTATTTCAAATGATATGTAAGGGTCATCTATACCAGATACCCTGATGAATAAATAAACATAATCAATATGGGAATTTATATTACTGATCACACATTCAAATCAAATAGACTGACAATAATTATAAAATAAGGTGGAATCAAAAGTGTATGGTATATAACTTGAAACAAATTCAATGTAATCATTAAAATTGAATGATATAAATCAATAGATATTGTATTATAAAAATTCTAATAGATAATAATAATTGAATTATTTTAGTATGAAATTACTAATTACGTGTCACCATGATTCCAAGGTACGTGGTACCTTTATACTAAAGACTATTCAGAATATGGTTTAAAACTTATAGCTATCATGACACTTCATACGATAGTTTATAATCATCGTGGATTGAAATGAGAAGGGTTTGTTTCAAACAATTTTATCTCGTGACACTACTAAAGTATCAAAGGGATTTTTTAGACTATCCCCAACCAATGTCAAACATGTCAAATGACTTATTAATATATAAAAATAATTGATTTAAATTATAATAAATATGCTTTACCAATTATCCTTAGTGAGTAAATGAAACATATATTTCAATATTTCCCAGTTAATCCATTAATATTTATCTTAACACCATATATAAAAATGGAGTATAGTTAAGGGAATAAATAAATCCATATTAAATTAAATTCAAGTTATGGAGAGATATATTTTCAATGTGAATGTTAATAAAACATGGTAATGTTATTGATATCAAAAATATATCACGGATGTGAATATAAATACAATACATGGTAAAAGTGAGAAATAAAAGTCGTGAGGATGATTATGGATAGTTTCAATAAAATATATACACATTTGGAATTAATAAATTTGTATTATCCACTATGAATATAAGAACAATAATTTTTTTAATCCTTTATAGTAAAAAAATATACATTTCATTTTTATAAATATTTTGAAGAACATTTTCTTTAAAGATAACATTTAAAACTATGATTTCAAAAAAAATTGAAAATAGTTTTCTTTTATTGTATCATTTGAGAATAATAATAGAATCATGATTTTTTTTTTATTTTTCATGATACATGAAAAGTACATTAATTAAATACATGTTAAATTCATGGTTTCATAACTTTTAATAGAAAATTAAACCATGAATTTTTTTTATAATTATATAATAATTCCATTTAATCGAATAAAAAATATTTCCAACAGAAGATTGAAATTATGATGGATTTAATTAATACCAATTTATGTACCCAAAATTGAAAATATGTTAATATTATAAGAATATATTGGGAATGTCAATAAGATAAATATAAAAACTATTTGGATTTGTAAATGGTTTTGTAATTTCCATCAACAAATATTGAATAATAAAAAATCTTGACTACAATGAGATTCTGAAATTAACGCCTAAAATAATCATAAGAATTAGATGTGAATAAATTAATATATTATTTTTACCCACATCCAAAAAAACATAAAAAAAGGGAAAATAAAAATAAATTAATAAAAATTCATTACACACATAATCATAGAATGACATAATCAATAAAGTGGAGGTTCAACTCAATTAGTGAAAATTGAGTTAAGAATTAACTTACCACATGATTCATTATGGATTAATGATATTTAAAATTAGTTATCATTTTTTAATACATATTATTAACTTATAAAGTAATATTATTAATTTTTATGATATCATATATGATTCTATTATAACATCTTATCACCCATTTTTGAATATTCATTCATTGTTTTCATATTTTATAGAGTAAATTTTATTGTTATTTGAGTATGTTTTTTCTTATAATTTGTAGTCCCTATTAAATCGATCATGATTTAATAATCTATATAATGTAAAACATTAGGTCTATATAATATATATTCATTATATATTTTTTTATATTAATCTATAGAATTTGTGGAAATAAATGAAATACACTGTACATAGAGATGGTAGGACATATGCACACATTAATATTTTTTCATGTTTCTTATCTTGTTGAAAAAAATAAATGTAAATTATATATATATATATATAGTATAATTATAATATAATTTATATTTTATAAATTTCAAATATTTTTATTAAACCTATCTTCAATAAATTCTTTTCAATACCTAAATTGATCGCATCGCTTCACGAGGTGGTATCCCACCAAAAACATGACTGATGATATCAAATTACCCAAAAATTGAAATCATGATGTTATGTGTGATATAATAATAAATTAATCTTAATAAAATCATAAATATAATGTAAATAATTTAGAAAATATTAATCTATCTTTATTCCCACATTAAATGGTTGTAATAGAAAAATGGACGACATCGTTCCATGAGGTGGTTTTCTAACATAAAAATGAATGAAGACATTATAACCCATTTGATTCAAATGTCTGATGTTATAGAACATACCATTAATGTAGAAAAATTATATTATACCATATATAATTAAGATATTTTATAACAATGTTGTCTTAAGATTTTATTGAGTAAGAGATTAAAATAAAAAAAAATTAGAATAAAATTACATCCTCACAAGGTATCATCAATATGTATCACCTAAAACCATTCATGGTTTTAATTATACAAAATTTATGGATTATATAATAATATGAAGGATTTTGAGGAGTTATATGGGCCTGTATTTTTTAAACCAAAGTAGATTTATTGTGTGGTTAATATGAGGGAGTGGAAGGTTATTTATAATTGAGGGAGATGATGGATGATATAGTCAATAACTCTGCTTCTGTGAAGAGAATAGGAAAATGGGGTAGCTGCTCGGATAGTGACAAAGAAAACAACGGAATGTTCAGACCATGTTAGAGTTACATTGTTCATGGAGGGTGATGCAGGGCATCTAAAAGTGATGGAAGGAAGAATGTGCCACCATGTAGGAAAGCAAGGAAAGATTACTCATATCATCCAATGCCGATAAACACTATGTCTTCATCTAAGAAGGAAAGAGGAGATGTACCTATGTCTATGAAACGTTATGCACATTCCAGCAAAGATTATTTATCATTGGAATAGTAGAAACTCAGAGAGCAGTATGCCAACCTCATGAAGAAATATGAAATGAACTCAAAATGGGAATCATCATCTATAGAGGAAATCCCTGACTATAGTAGTGGTGAAGGATATGATTATTATGATATGTAACTATCTTGTTATTATTGTTACTGATGTCTGGATATGGGAATGTTTTTCTCCTGTGTCTTTGGTTTTCATTTATGCACGTTTTGTTTTATTTAATAAATGTTCATTGGATTTCTTCCTCTGACATACGTTCTGGTTATAATTGAGGTAGAGGACACAATATGATTTTTTGAAATGAAATTTGGTGTTACCAAGTTTTTACGTAGAAAAATGATTGTATGATGCAATCAATTATTTAAATAATTTGTTAATAATGAGATATGGACAAATAATGGTTTTTTGATCATGTTTTAGGAAATTGTTTTTCCTCATTTTATATTTTTGACAATAAATAAAAAATTATTTATCTCAACTATTGTAATTTATTTTATATATTTTTAGTTAATAATTATGCAGAAATTATAATACTACATTTCTAAATATTATATATTTTTATGATTTCTATTATGGAATCTATTTTCCAAAATAAAAAAGTGAATGTGGGTTAATTTATTTTAAAAATAATCTCATAGACATGGTGAGAAATAACTATTTTAAAGTGAAATATTTCGAAATATTATAATTTTTATAAATCAGAATTCAATATTAAAATGATTACAATGAATTAAATGGGATTAATAAAATTATAATTGATATGTTGAATTTTGTTAATATTTTTTCAATTGAAATATAATCAATTTTATAAATTTCAATTTGATATGAATATCATATTTTTATTGTTTATATGGTGATTTATCAAAATTAGATTTACCCATTTAGGGAGACATCTCCTCCACCTATAGTATTTCATCATCTAAAATAATTATATTGTTGATTTAACTGATTGGATACATTATTGACTCCATAATGATTTCTAATTTATTTCCATTAAATGAATATATTATATGATATTTTTAATATAAAATGATCCAATTGAATAATTATCTCCAACAAGTAATGAAATCCATCTATATTGTTCTATTAAGATCATTTTTTTCAAGATACATTTATACTTCATACAGAAAGAAGTCATATATATTTACCATAACATATAATTATTTCAGTTGTATTATAATTTTAGTTTCAAATAATGTAATTAGTTTTTTTGGGTTATACAAAACTAAATCATTATTATGGGCCCTTATTTTGTAGTTTTTAGGAAAATTAAAAAGTTAATTAAAAGGATATTTCGTAAATTGATTTTTCATTTATTTGATATCTACATTTACAAAGATGTTGTTTTTCATATTATGGTTGTACTCCCAGCTAATCTTGTAACTCCTTGATTTCATATGAAATATATTAAGAATGATGTAAATTTTCATTGATATATTTTTTTCATTATAAAATTAGAATGTTCAATATAATTCACTATCCTCATCACTGAGTTTAGCTTGTGGTACAAAAGAAACTAAATTTTAAAAACACTGATATACTTTTAATATTATTATCTAAATGTGAATATTATAACGATTTCATTAAACATAGATATATGAATATTAATATATAATTTTTAAATATTCATTATAATTGATATATATAATGGAATTATAATGATAAAAGTAAAATAATTTCATATAAAAAATTTTATATATTTTTAAAATACTATTTTCATAAAAATAATATTTATTTTGTGGAAAATAAAAATGTTAATTTCTAAAAAAATTATTGTTTATTAAAACATTCATATTTTCAATATTTTAAGGAGTTTATTTTTTTGTATTTTTCTCTTAATTGAATAATATTTTTATTATGACTCTAAAATAATTAATTTTATTCAGAATTTTATTTTCCTTTCAATTTTTCAAAAAGGTAAAAATTGTTTAAAAATTAAATTAATCAAAAAATTAATTTAATTATATATATATATATATATATATTAATCCCAATTGTTTTATATATGCATTTTCATGTTAATTTGTTTTTGTAAAATCATATTGATTGTTTGAAATTGTTCTCCCGGAAAACATACATTTTCAACTCCTATTTGAGATTAATTTTTCAGAAACATAATTTACCTTTACGAATAGAAAGTGGTAAAATTGAATCCATATAAGGAATAAAAAATTATTATTATCTCATTATTTCAAAATAATATATTAAAAAATTAATAATAACCGTGTAAAAAAATTTATCATGGTTATGGTAAGAATGGGATTATTGAGGTGTTCAACTAAGGTGAAAAGAGTTGAAAATGACCCCAAACAATTAAAAATAACTTTTGGATTTTTTTCTATTGATTATGAATCCTAGTACAAATAATTGAGTAGTATAATTCCATTTATAATTTTAAGAACATGGTTATATATTTTTCTTTAAAAAAATTAATAGTGCTCCATGTATCTCACATATAACATGGAAACCCTTATCATCCCATATTCACACATTCATGCCTATTTATATTTCGAAATACCAAACAATTAACATCCATAATTATATAATGTCATTATATATTCTATTTTGTTCATAAATGCATTGTATGTATCCTTTTGTTACAGATATAAGGTTGTTACATGTAGAAGAAATGTTGTTCAACGACCATTTTTTATTATTTATTCAACCACCTACCAAAATTATTATTAAAATATTATGATATAATAACCATATTATAGAATTTATAATGTTATTTTTTATCTTAAAATAATGAGCTACAAACATATCCACTTTTATCAAATGGGTAATGAAATAGTTATTTGTGTGTATGGATGTCTACGACCTCGCATACCGATGTCATTCATTTTTACATTATCAACACTCATGTGTTGATATAATGATGTATTAATTACTTATATACGATATTTATAACACTCTTATCCTTAATAAACAATTATATCACATGTAACATCTTAATTATCATTTTATATGATTATGGTAACATCGTTCTTGTGTGAGGAAGACTACCTCCTCGTTATGTAGTGTCATTCGTTTTTCGTATACACTATATATGTAATGTAATAAGGGTAGTCTAAAATTAAAATGTGATATATATGAATAAAAATTGATTATGTAATTAAAATATATAATTTACCTTTCATTCTATCAATCTGTCGAGAAAGTGGAAAAAGCGTTCATGCATAGTTACGACATATTGTCTCCATGAATGATGTTTTTCATTTTCAATAACTGACATTTATAGAATCATATAAATTTATATATTAATAATAAATATGGAATATATATCATGGTTAAATGATTTTATATTATAGATACGTGATCATTTTCAGAGTACCAACAAATTAATTTCTCAAATCATACATGAAAACAAATTTATTATTCCATGAAACATGAGTTTATCATTAAAATAATAATAAATTGCTAATAAAAGGACATATTGAATCACATATGTTATCATATATATATTTTTATGATTCTTCAAAAAATTAAAATCAAAATTATATTTATTATACAATAGTTATTTAATTGTACTATAGAAGTTGAGACTGATATTTAGGGGATTTCCATCTTACTTTTTAATAATATGACATACTTTCCATATTTTCCATATAATTATTCCATGTGATGTATATAGTAACAATGAATTTATATTGTTATTATATTTCTCAATAAAATAGGGATTACATATCCTTTTATGGAACTCTATTTTATGGGGCTTACGATTCATATATCACTAATGTATAAATGAAATTTCTTTTTATCACCTCGTTTATAAGGATTATTAATGATTATGTTTGAAATATTTAAATATTATTATCTATATATAATTAACTAATACAAATATTATTTTCAGCTACATTGAATGATATTTTCATGAAATAATATAACACTTCCAATATTTTGTATATAATATAAGTTTTATTATATATTAAGAAAATGTTATATTATTTCTCTCTTTATACAAGAATATGTTTTCATAAAAAATTGTACTCAAAAAGTGTTTCCCAAAAATATTTGTAATATTTTAAAAATTATTTATCAATTGAATGTATATCTATTTTTCATTAAACATTAAATTTTTTTTGAAATCTAGATTCATTTATTTAAAAAAAATGATTGTTTGAATTTTTCTGAAAATGGAATGAAATATATAATTTTATGTGTATATCTTGAATTGAATTTTAAAACCTTTATGAACATTATATTATTTTAAATTAAAATTATAATTTCTTGTGGATATTTTAAAATTAATTTATTTCCAAAATTTTAGATGCTTTTTTATTTTTAATAATTTATTTTAAATGAAATTTTATATTCCTTATGAAATTTCCAATGTGTATTTTAAAAATAATTTAATATAAAAGATGAAATCATGGTATGTCACATATGCCTCAATGGGGATATTATCTAAGGATCATATTAATATTATTTCTCAAAAATATTTATGTTTATGTTATCATGATGATTTTAAAACTAATTTTGTTACATGGGTAACACTTTGAGAAAATTTTAAAGAATATTTATTTGTTTCATGGGTTATATTATAATGAGATGATGGAATGATTATTAAAACTATCACCTTCTATATGTTGTAATATGATTAAATTTAAATGAAACACATTTTATTTCATGGGTTATGATATGATTAATGTTCTATGTTTTTTTGGGTCACATATGCATGATTTTAGTTATGTTATTGGTGGGAAATATATATATGTCAATTTATATGGGTAATTATTTGTATCTTATAGTATAGAATATTCTTGAATGGGGAGTAAAATAGATTAAATAAGGGTAAATTTTCATTATGATGGCCTTTTTAGTGAACCCTAAAAATTAGGATTGTTTTTTCAGTTAACCCATTCCACCATGATAGCATTGGTATCTAGAATTTACTACTATGTAAATGAATTTATATATTAATTTTAATGAATATAATATATGTTTTATGATAATGTACTATTATCAGGAAACATATTCTGTAATTACATTATGATTTATTTTTTGTAAAAATTAAAAAATTATTCTATGCTACTAGATTATGATAATTTATATGAATGGTACAATTTTCAAATTCAATTATCATATTCCCATACCCTTATATTAATTTTATGAATAAGTATATTACATGTTTACCCATACATAAAATATATTCACCCACATTATTCTATTTCATTTTCACAAGTTCTAAATAAATTTATTATATATGAAATTATTAATAAGGGTAATATTAAGGAATAACATTTAAGTACATAATGTAGTGAACATATGAAATATTTTTTTCTGTTTTATTGTTATCAAAGGAACTATCGATTATTTATCATGTAACATGTGTTTTCTAATATAAAAAATATTCATAAAAAAATTATGTAATGTATATGTATGAAAATACCATGTCACAATTATTAGTATAATTTGATATCTTTAGTTATCCTTTGGAAACTATGATGAGGAAATTTATTGAGATACCTATAGACTTGTCTAACGATATGTGTAAGGATGAATTAATGTGTAAGAAAATGTGATGGAAGTATTTTTAAAATATATAGTGAGTGTTTGCCAAGAATTTAAATATCTTTCAAGACAATACAAGTGGATTTGGTTCTTAAATACATGTATATGGGGTTAATAAATCAAAAATGGTTTATTGATCTACACTCAATCATCATATGGTTCACATCAATATTCTTTTTTTGCAGAACAGGTTTGAAACTACAAGGTGATATTCATTATAAATTAAAAAAATCGTTTTCAATCACAATGAAAGTCTTAAATATATTATTACTATGAATAACATATAATATTCCTAAGACATCATAGATTAAAAATAATGTTAAATTATCTAGACATTATATAAGTTACTTATCATGATTATGTTTTCCCCGCAATGATTAATATTTGTTATAAAATATTTCTTGGTTTATGTTAATGTATAAAAACAGAATAAACCCTATTAGTGGAATGATTCTTGGTAAATTCCAAGATTTTCTTCCTGATAAGGAATATTTTATTTGATTTTTAGTAAAAAAGTACTTTGTATTTCACACTCAACATTCTAAAACCATGAATATTGCTGAAAATCCATATGAGAAATGTAGGGAACATATTTCTCATTAATCATTCATGAGGTAATTTATACCATCCACCAATGTAACCATAGACTAGTATATTGTTGGTCAATTGATCAATTCCTTTAAAATGATATTTTTTTATCTATAGTTTTGATCATAAAAATGTCATTTGTTTCTATCATTAAGAATTTGATACATACTAGTGGTGGAATTTCATCAATAACTAGTGGGAACTGATGAATTTTAATCCATGGATTGTGAGAATTTGATGTATATATTTTCAATATAAATTTCCAATTATTCTTCATATAAACATCGAGATGGTGTTCCTTGAGCTTAAGATGAAATATGATGAATCTTTTTGGTACTTATAAAGAATATTTGAAAAGGATTACGATGTATACATATTCTATTATCATCCAACATTAATGTAAGTTTCTTCAATTCATTCACGGATTAAAACCATTTTATTGATAAGATATATACATATTAGACTTCACAATCTATGAATAGATTATTCGATGTTGAAAAGAAGTTATAAATTAGTGTATTTGTTGCGTATAAGTATCATTTTTTTCATAAGAATAGGAAAATTGAGTTCAATGGAAAATCAAAAATAAATGGTGTGAGGAAGATGATATTTCAATTACTCTATGTAAGTTAGAAGAAACATGAATTGAATTTTATAATGGAAAATGTAAATTCACAATGTGTAGAATATAAGAGCCCCAGTAAAATAATTTTTTATGTTATGGGAATAAGTTATCCTAGGATAATAATAGTGATAATGCGTAAAAAATGAACAATCCACACCTAGTGTTTCAAATGAATGTTTTATATGAAGTATATTAATATGTTTCAATGTATGAAGGTAAATTATTATGATCAGTTTTACCAACCACTTAATATAAGATACAGAGGTAATGAAATGGTGTTCCTTTTTTTACATGTGGTGTAATAATTATGTAGAGAAAGGTAAACATACCATTTGAACTAGAACAAAAATGTATTATTTGAATTTGGTTCTAACCATTCATTTATATCTGATGAATTTTAAAAGGGTATCATAAAGAGACCGATAAAATAAGATAATGAATTAAAATTTAAAACCCATAATTTTATGTTTAACGCATATCTACTCTATGATTCTAATGAATTTTAATTGTTTTAAAGAAATTCCATAAAATTATTTTATTCTCCAAATAGTTGAATTTTATGTTATCTATGTCTCGTATTCGAATTTACTACATAACTATAAATTAAATTTCATATAAGGGAATTAACATTTCATATTCCAAACCAACCCCTAATAATCTATTTTAACAATTATAAATGTGAAAATAAAATTGAAATAAAAAATTTAATGGGATTTGATTAATATTTTGGAGTAGGGTTTTCTAATATAGTTTGGAAGAAACATAAAATCGATTATACTCCTATTATGAAAATGTTTTCTAATTTTAATACAAAAGGGTTGATTATGCCAACATTATTACTGGAATTTGAGTTCTCAATATAACTCATACACTGTTCAACAGTAATTAAAAATAATAAAAATGAATTAACCAAATTGGGTTTCTCGAATTAAATAATTAAACACCAAATGTTCTTTGAAGAAGGTTTAATTTGGAAAACTGTTCCACCTTGGGGTATATCAGTTCTTTTTGTTAATTGTCGAGATAGTTTTATGCATCTATACATTGATTATGAGGATATATACATGACCTATATCATGAATAATTGTCCTTTACAACGTATTGAAGTCCTTTTTATCAACAATAATTCAACAAGATTTTGATTCGTTTCGGATATAATCAATTTGGGTTCATGAATTGTGATATTCCAAAGGCAACATTGTGTACATTAATATGAATATATTTATATATATTGATATTGTTTAGTATTACTATTAAAATTCCATGAAAGAGAAAAAAATATCACATTGGATTTTTAATAAATATCCTATGTAAAGGGAAACCATATTAAATATTGAAAAAGTTTGTTTTGGATGAAAAATGCTTTATTTTCTGGTAATATAATCTCTTGATACAGATATATATAGATCTAGAAAACAATATCTCTTTATTGATGTCCTAATCCAAACATAGAGACTGTTATTACTTACTTTCATTGTTTATCATGAAATTATATTTTTTTGGTAGAATATCCCATTAATAGGTAACACACTCATTATGTTTATGTAAAATGGATCAACGTTTGTATTGGAATATGAATGTGTGTAAAATTTGAAGAAATTGAATATAATATTATTAAATATACCAATTCTTGTATTACCCTATTGTAGAGAAGGTTTAGTAATCAATAGTGATGAACCCAAGGTGGTATTCATTTTCATTCACATGAAAAATTAATTGGTTATGGATTACAAAACATTAAAATTGACGATTCATGGGAAACATTCCACAACTCATTTATTAATGTTAGCTTCGATTATATTTGAATTAATGATAATGAGACAATATCATTATAGTAAAATGGTTATATATATAACGAATATATGTGTTTACTGTATATATTCACATAGAATTTTTATAATATGCACTAGAAATGTTGGATAGAGATGATTAATTAATAAACATGCTAAATAAATTAACATCAAGTGAAATAGATCATGTTTTCCTTGGCTTTGAGTCCAAAAGGCCTTCATTTTTTATACATTATGAGGATAAAAAAGATCAAATATTTTAGGACTTCCAAATTATATATCAAGAAATCCATTGGAATGGGATAAATATTTCCTATCCCACTAGAATGTTCTAAAATAAATACATATAATTATTAATGTAGAGAAGAATAAAGATTCAGACCTAAAAATATGGATAGATATGTTATTGAGTTTAACCTTGATCATGATGGAAGGATAAGGTTAGGGAACCATATATGTGTTACCTATATTCTATATTTGAATAATGATTTCTAAGTGAAATCTCATAGTTATTAGATCTATATTCATTATTGTTATAAAATGATGTATACATATTTGGAAGAGTACCTCTAGAGATATGGAATGAAAAGAGATATAATAGAGTTTTAATATAATTTCATAGTATGTTTGTATGTTATGGATATGAGATAAAAATATAATGGGATGTTACTTCCAATATCCATACCTGAATTGAAATGGGAAAATATCCCTATGGATTTTATCATTACATTCCCTACAACAAAATTTTTGAATATTGTTATATGGGTTTTAGTTGATCACCTTATAATTTCCCCACACATATTCATTTATAAAAAATGTTTATCTCATGATCAAATTTCTAGAATATACATTAATGACGTTATATGATTCTATGGAGTACCACAATCCGCATTTGATAATGCCACCACACAAATTGGTTTTCCTTGGTTACATTTTACTCCTATTAGAGATATGACATATTCACCTCCAATTTCATATATGTGGTGTATATACATCCTATTAATGTATTCCATTATTATTATCCTAAAAAATAATTATAATTATATATCCCTTTTTGGATACATCCTCTAGGGGGAATATGAATCAAATGTTACCATAATTGTAAATATTTAATGTTAAAATCTCATAATCTATGTATATTATTTAAGATTACGTCTACAGTTTTGGAATCATATAATTTATTTCTCAATTATTGTTATGAAATTTATTATTCACTATTTATTCATGTGATTTTCATGTAATATTTCTATTTTTTCATCTATTTTACTTGAAATAATAGATATTTTTCTATGAAAATCATAGTTTATATCATTCTTCTATCCTATATTTTTTTCTACAAAAACAATGATTTGAAAAACTATTTTTATTTTTAAAAAAAATATGCAACGAATTTATTAATGATATTTTTACTCATATGTTAATTTTTATATAGTGTTTTTGATCGAATATATTTTTCATTTTTCAAATATTTCATGTTTGGATGTACAAAAAATTTGAAAAGAGTTTTTTTAACATGTATGAAATGCATTTAAATTCACACTATCAATAAAATTATTTACATTTAAAAATAATCTAATATTTGTTAATGATATTTTCAGTTAAAAAAAATTAAAGTGTTTTTTATAAATTTTTAATTAAAAAAATATTTTTTAAGAAATGATCAAAGTGTTATATAAAAAATTTATCCATTTAATATGGAATCTAGGGATGTAATGACCAAAACTTTTATTAATGAATTTTCTTCTTGATCTGATTAATTGTCATATTATGTAAAATAGTTAGATATTACTCATTTAATATCATGGTATTATGTTATTGTATTTCAAAATACCATTATTAATATTTATCATTTCCAATATATCTATTGAAACTGACCACATGATAAGTATAAATATATGGCTTTAACAAATCCAAATTTATGTAGAAAAAGGATGTGATGGCCTCATCTAGCATAATTTCTCCATACAAAGTCCATTTTTCGGAACACATAAAGGAGGTAGTATCACTGGCCTTTTCTATTGACAAAGACCAAGCCAAACATCAACATGTTAGTCTTGAACAAAACCGAATATAGGATAAGTGGAAGTAAATGGAGATTTCAAACTGAGCGATGTTATCAGAGCAACCCCCAGAAGACCATAATCATCGCACATCGTACCCTCAGGTCATATACGGGTGATATAAGGGGTTATGTAACAAGACCCAGACACTACGATTATGTTCATTAGTTTTTTATACAATTAATAATATACATTCATTAAATAATTGTTACATTGAAAATGATTTTTAAAGAACAAATAGCATTTTTAGTTAATAATTAAAATCAATTAAAAAATATATTTTTATGAATTAATAAATTTTTTAATAAAATGTAATTTGAAAAAAAAATTATTACTAAATTAATTTTTATTAAATATAAAATATCATAAAAATTTTATGAATACAATTGCAATTTTTATTAATGATTAAATGTAGTTTTTGTCAAAACTCATTAATTTTTTATAAATTTTTGTTTTTATTTTCAATGTAAAAATTCACATATTTTAAAAATTATTTAGATATAATTAATATTATTTTTGGATTCAGTTTTTCAAAATTATCTAAAAATAAATTTTTCTTAATTTTAGGGGACAATCATATTTTTTGGTAAAAATTAAATTCTGTTTAAATATACAATGACTTTTATGAGATCATAATGACCCAATAGATATGTAATAAAATACAATAAATGGATATCGGTCCAATATTTATTTTAATGTTAAAATAACGGGATTTTAGATTTTTTTATTAATTTTACAATTCCTTAGGGGACCCTCCATGTCGTATGATTCATGTGGCACACTTATACAAGAAATGAAATGGTTATAAACGGTGAAACCTAATAGCATTCCAATGCATTGGGTAATGATTAGTATCATGATACATAAAGTGAAATGAGGGTTTACTCATGATAATTAAACTTCAAAAAGGGATTACTCATGCTAATTAATATTTAATGACGGTTTACTCATGATCCATGTGCAATGATCCTTGCCTCATTCTAATATCATGTTAATTTTTTTTGCATATTTCAATGTTATTATAATCATGACATATCATGAATTTATGTTCATCATTCTCTTGTGTTACATTGATATGCATACTTCCTAACATGTACTATATTATTCATGTTATTCATTTATTACTCCCATTATGGGCTTTATAGATCACCATTTTCATATGCATTCCCTCAGGTTATCCCATGCAATGCTC
This sequence comes from Viscum album, assembly GCA_963277665.1. Taxonomy (NCBI): domain Eukaryota; kingdom Viridiplantae; phylum Streptophyta; class Magnoliopsida; order Santalales; family Viscaceae; genus Viscum; species Viscum album. The sequence continues at coordinate 439,947,721 of OY728161.1, forward strand.
AGTACGAAAGAATGTTGTGGTCATTTATAAAAGTTTTCAACAATGTTTTTTTATTCAATTTTCTATGTTGTTATGTGATGTTTTTTAAATTCATAATACACTAGACATCTCGATCCTTGGAGTTGTATTATGTGCATGTTTATGTAATGAATCATGTTTATGTGTGTAATAAAGTGAATGGTTTCTATAGTTGGTATAAATGGATAAGTTCAGTTTTTTTTGGGATGTGTATTATAAAACCCTAATAAATTCCTTATGGATAAGAATATGTATAATAAAAATATCAATAAATTTTGGTGAGTATAGAGTAAGTGCTTAATCACATTAATACATCCCTATCTGGATTCAAATAATCTATTATATCTACAAAACTTGGGTGTACCCAAGCCTATGTGTCACCACCACAAGCAACCACGTCACCAATTTCCCACAACCAATTACACATTCACCCACTTCCTTCAACAAAAATACCTGCGGTGTCCTTCGATTTTCAAAAAACACTGAAACCTTCTCTACCTTACACCTTCATACATAGGGTTGAGGTCATCGAGCTTATTCCTCCCGCAACTCACATGTGACGATGGCCATACCACAACCATCTAATATCATACGGTTTCCCTGATCTGTTGCCTTCCACAGACAAGTATCCTTTGTCATTAAGTGTCTCCATCTACATCCACCGTCCCCATCCTCCTCTTCCAGCCTACAAATCATTCTATATTGACTTCCTCCCACCAATTTAGGTTTTCCATATTCTCCATCAACTACCTTCATCGTGAACAGGGATTCCCTCTCCATCGTATTCCTCCAGCATACATATCCATATACATCTATTTCAACCGATAATGAGGTCATAAATCCTCTCATCATCTAAACCGATTTTTCTACGACGTCAAATAGGGGATTCCAACTTCCACCACTACTACGGAGATTATGGGTTTCGCCGTCTACCAGAAGGGTTTGCTACACCTAATGATACCAAAACTGACAACCCAATTCCACTCTGTATAACTGCATAAATGTAACAACTCTTTCCCTGTCACCCTAAAGATGAAACCTACAACATCCAATAGACTATGTTTTTTTCTTTACCTAGGAACCGTTCGAGGAATTGCTATTGAAAATGATTCATATACAACTTTTCATAAATACATATTCATCTACTGCTTATCAAGAATTGCTAATGTGTGTATACATTTTAATTACTACTGTGAGTATACATTGGATTATAATGGAACACATACCTCCTCATGCACTGATGTAATAGTTTATTTTGTCACCTATAACTAAATTTTTTTGAGAACAATGTTTTGAGAAACTACAACTATAGGATATCTGAATACCATAAACAAAATAATATATTTCAACTTCATTATCTAATAAAATATTAATGAACTATAAAGAAATTGAAAACATAACTACATCCATTTACCACAGTCTCGGAATAAAAAAACTGCAAGAAATCATACTTGTGAAATATGCCTATCCATTTTTATAGAATACATTACATCCAATATCTGTTACCTCCAGCTTCCACTATATTTTACATGCAGATTACATTTGGAACATTTTCCCAACTACATAAATCTATGAGAATACATTTTTATCCATTTCTATGTCTGCAATCACAAATTATACTACATTTTCATCACTGCTCGATTTGCATACAAATAATACATTGCACGCCTTGAAATTTTTATATAATGATATAAAACCAAAAAATGCATTCCCAGACAACCTCCACAGATGCAATTTTCCAAAGAAGAGTTCTACCGAATTAATGATGCAATTGTGAGTTTATTATTAACTTCATTTTATACTTATTTATGTTATACATTTTATACATTGTTTTTATAAGCTATTGTTGTAACAATTACAGTTTCAACATCTACTGGAAATCCCTCAATGACATCAAAAAGTCTCTCTCCTACTCTAACAAGTGAACTGAATTCTACAAATGGTGGTGTAGATGATGTCACACACACACACAAACACCATTACCTATCAATGGTCTGTTCTATTTACATTTTAGTACCTAAATCCCATCTTTTTTTAATGCATTACATACTAACTAAATTTATTCCTCTTGTCTACTTCATCTACAGTTCAACCACAATCTGAAGCTAGGAGAACATTTAACGGAAAATAAAACAAGTGAAAGCATACATCCCATGCCTTCAAACAGTCACCTATTCCTTACTGTAAGTATGATGACATTTATCTGCAGTTACCACACTATACTCTACACAACTGAGCAACTCATCGTCTAACAATTTCCTTTACACTTTTGTCAGTGATCATGACTGACGAAAACATTCATTCCCCGTCAACATCTAGAGATGAAAGGCTTCCGAGATGACTGCAAATAAAGGAACGACATAATTGTATGTTTACTATTACCTTCATTTCATACTTCATTATGTTACATTATATTTCTATTGTTTTTTATAAACTACTGTTGTGAAACGGACATTGACAACATCTATTGGAAGTCCCTCATTGACATCTACAAATTGTTGTGGAGATAGACTCACACGCACGCCATTAAGGCCACTGTTTATCAATGGTATGGACTATTTACATTTTAGTCTCTAAATACTTATTTATCTTAATAATATAAATACTAACAAAATTTATTCCTCTTTAACTACTTCGTCTATAGTGTAACAACAATCTGCAGGTAGGACATCATTTATCACAGGAGCAAACATGCTAAATCAAAGAATGGATGCTCTCTTAAAATCTCTTATTCCTTACTTTAAGTATGATGACACATGTCTGTGAACACATCATTGTACACCACACAACTAAGCAACTATTCAACTACCATTTCCCTTTACACTTCTGGTAGCAATCTTGATAGACGTAACCAATATGACAGATTCACCACCAGCCTCCTCGACAGTGTAATTACAAGTATTGAAATTAGATTTTACTATTACCATTAAGAGATCATCATTGATTTCAATCTATGCTAACATTTGTTACAGATTTAGTTGAGCTGATAATGGGAACTACAATACTATATCATTTCTAGATTCAACGTACTCTTTAACACAACTATACTGCTTCAGACACACACACACATCAATGGACAACGATTTTAGTTATATTATTATTTTATAAAAATTCTATTAGTCTGTAGGAAACAACTGTTCCGTCAAGAAGCATCACATCCTAACAATTCTGAATCAACGAACTCCATCAATGGTGACGTACACCATTTAGAAAACTATAGAGGTATGTTGATGAATATTCTTACTTACTAACAACAATCAGTTATGAATTATTTACTGTGACATTTGTAATAATCGGAATGTTACTCCAGGAAACTCAGTACGACCACAATTTTCGGATAACACAGTTTAGTAAACTTATTGATTCACCATTTCTGCTTCCTGAACATGGTAGAAAAATATCATACTGCCACTACTTAGTACATATCGTCTGATACATTTTTTTCACTATGGATATTCAGATATTGGAGACCCTACTTATGTCTGTTAATATTTTCATGCTTTAATGTGGTTTGATGAAATAATCAAAAAATGTAGCAATCTTAAAAACCAATGTTTTGTAGCATGTTGTGCTATGGGAAATATTTCTTTGAACTTGATACCACCATGTCCGTAGTACCTTAAAATTTTTCTCTTCAGTTGAACATCCATAGCAGCCAAAATATTCCAAGAAAACATGCATATTTACAACTCCATTTTTTCTTTCACATCAATGGGTTGGAAGATTGATAGGTCTATCAATAATGGTGTAGCTCCATGTATATTCAGAATAAATGGGAAAAACTACTATCGTATAAGAATTTTATGTCCACTAGATGGTCAACCACCATGATTCGTACAACTATACTTGTATGACACTGCAGATGAATGTCAAAATAGGGTGCACGAATTTAGGTATGTGTAAACCTATCTGTTATGGAAAAAATTTTCAAAGTCATGTATTTCTGTATTAACATGACTGCTACCTACAGCTCGGAAAACCAAATTTTCCAAGCTCAAATAGACTACTTGATAGTCGAGAACCTGCAAAAAATGCATCATGATAACAATGTTGTAGTAAGAAAATTCAGAAGTGCAAGGGATGTTCATCAGACTGAGAAGGTGACAAATTTGAAACTACGACTACTGAAAAGAAGAGGAACAAGTAGTACATATATCATACCAACTAATTCCGAGATTTCAATGCTTATTGTCGGTGATATCGATGATCTCAACCAAGAGCATGATATAATCATGCATACCATAACTGAAGATTTTCAAAGAATTGATGAGCATCACCCTCTGTATCATCCATTAAAGTATCCCTTGATTTCGACAGATGGAAGAGATAGATCTGTTGACAACATTCTTCATCGGCCTAATACATTCACAAGAAGTTCCAAATTAAGGAAGGTTGCCATATGATAGTACTTCTCATTCCACTTTCAATTCGGTGAAAATCACACCACAACGCTACTGCATTCAATATGACTATTGCAACAGTTTGTTGTCGATGATTTTACAATGATAGAGTCTTAGAGACATTCATTCATTCTCTTCAATCAAAAGAAAATGTCGGTAGATCTATACAATGAATTGCAAGATTCATTTCTAAGAGTCGACCGAGATGGATCTTCATGCAGCAAACACATCATCTTACCTTCAACCTTTACTGGTTTTCCAAGGTATATAATCCAGAATTACCATGATGCAATTTCTATTTTTAATTTGGAAGGTTATCCATATTTGTTTCTAACATTTACAAGTGAACCACTGTGGCTTAAGATCACTAGGTATCTTAGACATAAAAATCATCACCATGTAGACTCCCCTCAAATACTATCTCGAGTTTTCAATATTAAACATGAACATCAAATAAATGATTTAAGATAAGGTTTTTTATTTGTAAAATCAATGGCAGGTAACCATAGATGTCTATACAAAAAATATATTTACTATACTTGTTGCAATTATATAATCAATTACTAACAGCAAAAATTTTCTTCCCATTCAGTTGTTCAAACTGTAGAGTATTAGAAACACGGCTTTCCTCATGTGAACATATTATAATTTCTCTACTGTGAAATAAAATTGAACACTCCAACAGCTATAAAAAAGTATGTCTATGCTGAAATCCTAGATAAAGTTTCATGTTTGAGGCTACATGTTGTTTTCAAATGTTTTATGCTACACGACCCTTGCGGTGCTGCGGACAAGTCATCACCTTTTATGAAAAAAGGTAAACATGCAATAATTTTCCCCAATCATTTTTCTGAAAATAGTACAATAGATGATGATGGTTATGTCATTTATTGGAGGAGGAATGAAAAAAATATTGTTTTTAAACATAACATTCCTTGGATAATCGATATGTAGTTCTATAAAATTTAGTATTGATAGTAAAGTATTGTTCTCATCTCAACATTGAATTTTGTAATCAGTTGTCTTCAATCAAATATTTGTTTAAGTATATTATCAAGGGAAACAATCGTGTAAACTCAGCACTCTATGAAGGGAACAATAAACAATTGACAAATAATGTTGTAGATGAGATAAAAATGTATTATGACTGTCGATACATATCTCTTTGTGAGGTATCTTGGAGGATATGTTCATATGATATCCATTACAGATATCCACCGGTTGAGAGGTTTTATTTCCATTTTCCTGAACAGAGTTCTATCACGTTTTATGATAGCGATAACATTGAAGATGTTAGGTCCACAAGGTTGAATACCTTGAGAGGGGGGGTGAATCAGGGTATGACTAATTTAAAATTAATGCCTGTTCTGATCTTGTTTCGTTGTTGAGAAAAACTCTCTTCTCTCTTTTTCCTGTTGCACAAAGTAAATAGAAAGCGAAGTATGCACAGGACACATCAATTTTACTTGGTTCACCGCAAAGGGCTACGTCCAAGGAGCATATGCCGACAAGTTTCCGGTCGTACCAAATTCCACTAATCTTCACTAGCGGTGGATTACAAGGTTCTGGCTAGATCACTTCTAAGCCCAGGCTCACTGCCTTTACAAGTTTAGGGTCATCTCACTGCTTTCCCAAGGGTCACTCCCTATTTCTCTCTCTCTCTGGCTCACTACCGGTGGAGAGTATCACCTTCTTTCTCTTCCTAAGCTCACTGCTATTGGAAAGAATCCACTCACAATTTATAGACCTGTAGGTCTCTTAATTTTCATGAATGAATATATCTTCCTCTATGTGTAGATGCTCTGTTGAAGTACAAATTTCACCTGTAGATGAATATCTCTTGGCACCGAAGGTATCGGGCAACGTACCAGCTTCCACGCAGTCCGAGAAGCACTGCTGGAACAAAACCTTACTTGGCGCGCAAGTCAATCTCGGCGCGCAAGTATCGGCGCACAAGTCACAACGGGCACGCAAGTCCTCCTCAGAAACTTGCGCGACTCAAGCTTCCTCAACTTCAAACTTCCGCGACTCTCTTCCTTTTACGCCCAAACCAATATTTGTGTGCAACTTCCATCTGGCACGCAACTTATAACACCGGTGCACAACTTCATCTACTGGCGCGCAAATTCACCTGCGTGACCCACACTCACCACTTGCGGGACCACCACACCTGCGCGACGGGAGCTCTGATTTCTCAAAGTGTTGAACTCCGGTGAGAATGAAGAGGGGTGGTCCAGTATTTATATGCAATCTGACCACCCTGTGCTACGGCGCGCAAGTCACCTGCGCGACCCACTTTCATCGCGCATGTCTGCTGTCTTTTTAGACACTTGCGTGACCAACTCCCAAACTTGCGCGAACCATTTTCCTTAGCCATATTTTGATCTTCTGATCTTGAAAAACATATGGCGCGCAAGTTTCCTATACTCCAAGTCCTCGGCGTGCAAGTCCCTTTGCCAAAACATGGATCGTTGACCTCAGCTCTTGAACTCGACATTCCACCATGAAATCCTCTTTGTCAAAAAATTTGTATGTCATTGTTTTTCTTTTTCAACAATCACTACTCAGATGTCTACTTTGTCAACAAACACAATCACCTCTAAAATTCTTCAATGATACCTTGAGGGATTTTTTCCCAACAATCTCCCCCTTTGGGTTTGTTGACAACTCTTCCAAAACAAAGATACGTCGTTGATTCTTCAGCCTCCATTCGCATCATTATGATTCTGATAGAGATCAAGGATTTACTCAACACATACTCTAAGCCCACATGAGTAATGCTCGGAGTGAGAAACAAGAGTAAATGAAAAGTTCATCAATGAATCACTTTATCTCTGACATCCACTATTGACACCAAACTGATACCAATTTGTACTAAACTGATACAAATTGTTGATGGATTTGTCGGAAAACCAATGTTTGGTTTGGAAATAGTCTTACCACTTTCCAACACCACTCATCTGCTTTTATCACGATCCTCAGCTGTCGTGATATCTATTCTTTGATCGACCACTTCTAGCATCATCAGATTTAATACACTCCCCCTTTCTCATTGCTCCCCCTTTCTGGCTGCTCCACTTGTCAGCTTCTCCTCGTATCAATTATGATTTATCAAATCTCCGCACTGTCTCCCCCTTGAACAATCACTATCTTATCATCCTTTATCATACACTTTTCTCCCCCTTTGTCAACGAACCCAAAGGACACTCCTTTGTAGTCTGTAACATAGTTGAGAACACATATCATCATATTATGGAAAAACACATCATACCTCGGGGAGAAGGGGGGGTCCCACATCCACACTATTTCAAGTGCGGGGAATCGACTGAACTCCCAGAGCCAGTCGATGCCTCTCAAAAGCATCCTTGGGTAAGGCCTTTGTAAGAATGTCTACAACCTATAGCTCTGTAGACACATACTCCAACTTCATGATGCCCCGCTCAACCTTCTCCTTGATGAAATGAAACTTGATCTCAATGTGCTTTGTCCTGGAATGATGGACATGATTTTTGCTATGATTTATATCACTTGAGTTGTCACACTAGATTCCGATCGGAGACTTCACTTCAACTCCCATATCTTCAAGCTGCTGCTTCATCCACAATAATTGTGTGCATGCTTGAGTGGTTGCAACATACTCAGCTTCCTGGTGCTTAATGAAATGCAATCCTGCTTCTTGCTCAACCAAGAAATACATAGTAAGCCAAGATAAAATGCACCTCCAGATGTTGATTTCATGTCATATACTGAACCGGCCCAGTCTGCATCAGTATATCCCAATAATCTTGTCTGAGACTTGTCTTTATATGTCAGCCCGAAGTCCACTGTGCCCTTGATATACCGATGTATTCTTTTCACTGCAAGCATGTGCCTTTCCTTGGGATTAATTTGATATCTCGCTGCTTGGCATGTGGCGAAAACAATATCAGGCCTTGTCGCGGTCAAGTACAATAGACTTCCGATAATTTTCCTATATTCTGTGATATTAACTGCCTTGCCATCCTCATCTTTTGATAATCTCATCCGGGTAGCAACTAGAGTCCTCATCTCCTTGGAATTATCCATTCCAAACCATCTTAGAACCTCCTTGGAATATTTTTATTGAGAAATAAAAGTGCCATTACTTCCTTGTGTCACCTTTAAAACAAGGGAAAATGTTAGCTCTCCAATCATTGACATTTCAAACTCATTTTTCATGAATTCGGAGAACTGTCTGCATTGAGCTTCATCTGATCCACTGAATATTATGTCATCAACATAAACCAGAACCATCATCCATTGATTACTTTCATTACTAAAATAGAGATTGTAATCAACTCCTCCACGCTAAAAACCATGCTTCTTCAAATACTGATCAAGCCTTGAGTACCATGCTCGTGGTGCTTGTTTCAGCCCATAAAATGCCTTCTTCAGCCTGCAAACTTTGTTCTCATCCTCATGAATAAGAAAACCATCTGGCTGCTCAATGTACACCTCTTCTTTTAGAACCCCATTCAAGAACACATATTTGACATCCATCTGGAACACTTTAAAGCTTATTTGCACTGCTATGGCCAAGAATAATCTGATTGCCTCCAGCCTTGCAACTGGTGCAAATGTCTCATCAACATCTATTCCTTTGATCTAGGAGTACCCCTTGCACACTAGTCGTGCTTTGTTTCGAATCACAGTTCAATCTTCAATCATATTATTGCGATAGACCCATTTATTCCCAATGAAATTCTTGTCTGCTGGTCTCGAAGCAATCTCCCACGTATGGTTCTTCTCAATCTGATCAAGCTCTTCATTCATAGCTTGAACCCAGTTTTCATCTTCAGCTGTATTGGAAAAACATTTCGGCTCCACCTGAGATAAAAACGATGCCTTCTGTAATGACTTCATTCTTCGAGTCTGAACTGGTGCTATCTGGTCACCAATGATATTCTGCCTATCAATTTCAGCTCGACTCTTTGGCTTCCTTGCAGATATAGACTTGAAACTTTCTTGTTCATCATCAGTATCTTCTTCTGAGTCAGCCTCTGCAACTTCTGCCCCCCCTTTGTTGCTTTCCTCATCATCACTTTCATCCAAGAACTGTTCACTGGATCGTTGAGTATTCTGTTCATTTTCAACTATAGTGACATCATTGCTCTCAATGATTTTTCCCAGCCTCTTGTTGAAGCATTTATATGCTTTACATTTCCCTGAGTATCCAAGGAATATCCATTAATCTCCTCATGCCTCAAACTTCATATGATTTTCTTGGATGAGATTGAAACACTTACTTCCAAATATTTGAAAGTATTTCAACGTTGGATTCTTTCTGTACCATAGTTCATAGGGAGTCTTCCCTTGCTTCGGACACAGCAGAGACCTGTTTGAAACATAGACCGATGTTAAAACGGCTTCCTTCCAAAATTTCTCTTGTAGGTCCTTATCAAAAAGCATTGTTCTGGCCATGTTGTTGATGATCCGATTTCTTCTTTCAACCACTCCATTTTGTTGGGGAGTTCTTACTGATGATACTTGATGCCTTATCCCATGTTTCTCTAGATAGTTTTCAACCTGACTGTTTTTAAATTTTGTACTGTTATCAGTACGAAATTTCAGGATTTTCTGCCCAAGCATCATTTCTGATTCCCTCCTATACTGCTTTATACAACTGAACACCTCTGTCTTATGGGTAATGATGAATACCCCGTCCATTCTGTTATAATCATCAATGAAAAGAACATAGTACATTTTCCCATTTATATCTCGTGGTGAAATAGGTCCACATACATCAGCATGAACCAATTCGAGCACTCTAGTTGATTTTTGTTCCTTTGGCATGTATGTCTTTCTGATGATCTTCCCTTTTTGGCAAGCATCACACGAATGAGTGCGATCACAAGATAGTTTGGGAAGGTATCTAGCATCATCACATTTTACGAGATCTTCCATAGATGGTTGGCATAGATGACCAAGTCGCTTACGCCACAACTGGTTTTCTTCCTCTCTGGATAAAAGACAAGTACCTTCTTCCCCACCTACAAGGTAGAGATTTCCCATTGACCTTTTTCCCTGCAGAATATCTGCTCCATCTTTTCCTTTCAAAACACACATCTTCTTGGTAAATTGGATAGAGTTCCCAGAGTCACATAGTTGACTGACACTAAGTAAGTTATGACTGAGACCCTCTACTACCAACACATCAGCATGTCTCATCTCTTTTCCCACAAACTTGGCTTTCCTTGAGCCAACAATCTTCAGGCCTTCATCATTTCCAAATTTGAAAACTCCTTCTTTGTCATATTTGATGCCTGTAACAAGATCCTTATTACCCATCATGTGGGATGTGAAACCACTATCAAGGATCCAAACACCAGATCAATCTGATGCTTTATGGGAAATCTCCACCACCACAGCCTTCTCATTTTTATTCGTCATGGTCCATACTTTTTCTTTCACACTCGGCATGGATTGAGACTTCTGTTCTTTCTCAGAGTATGATGGACCACCCTCATCTTGCAGAGCTGCAAATCTGTTCTGAACTTTTAACTCACTTGTTGGTTTATTGATCTGCTGCATGCGAACATTTTGATTCTGCTTTGACACATTTCTCTGAATGGTGGAAGTGCAATACCTAGCCATGTGTCCAAATCCTCCCCACCAAAAACAGTGTCCTTCAATATGTGTTCTGGAAAAACGTTCTCTATTTGTCTGCCATCTCTATTCATGTTCCCTTATGTAACTCTTGGATATGAAACACATATACTGTGAATGTCCCATTTTCCCACAGCAATAACACCTGATATAGGATGCATTCCCTCGTGATATTTCAGCACTACGATTTTCCCTTTGAGATCTCTGAATATTCTGATTCTGTTTTGTGCCCAAATCAACCTTTACTTTTAGGATGAGTTCTTGCGGTCTGACAGCAATTGTCGCAAATTTTTGCTCTTGACTAGGCCCAGAAATGACCTGAACATCTGAGCTCAATTTCTGCTTCTTCCCTACTGAACTGCTAGGCTCCGCTTTCATCTTCTCTCTCTTCTGAATGGCCTGCTTTTTGGATATCACATTGGGGGTCAAGAGTTTATCTTGATCCTTAAGTTTTTGTCGTAGACTGACCACTTCTTCTTCAAGCTCTTTGATACGTCTAACCTAATCTTTTCCTGTGTTGGTCAAACAATCAATTTCCTTCTTTTGTTCCTCAACTTTAATCTTTTACTCAACAATATTTTCTGAGTTCTCCGGTGTTGAGGATTTTAGTCTTTCAATTTCTTCTAACAGCTCAGAGTTTTCTTCATCCTGTTGTTGCATACAGAGTTTGGCATCATGAACCACTTTATTGGATTTATTCGTTTTGGCTCTCCAAACGTCTATATCCTCAAGAGCTTCTTCCAATTCGGCTGCCATATCAACTCTCCCATCAATTTCTTCTTCTTCTTTATCATCAGCTTCTTCTCCCTTTTGAGAACTACCAACAATCGCCACCAAGGCATTTACCCCCCGATCTCTGTAATTTTCAATTTCCTCAACCTATTCATCCTCATACTCATCTGAACTTTCAAGTTCTTGTGATAGAAGATTCTTTTTTCTTGAAGAAATTTCTCTTGAATTGCTTCTTCCCATTCACAAAAGCTGAAGTTTTCTTCTTGGGAATTTCAACTTCATCATCATCATCATCATCTTGAAACATATTTGGGCATCTTTTCGCAAGATGACCAACCTTTCCACATCGAAAACAATCTAGTCGAAGTTTCCCTTTAAATATTCCTCTTCCTCTTTTTAGATTTGAAGAAAGAAATGACATCACCTCATCTGTCTCTTCTTCTTCATTAGAATCTTCAATGGTGAGCTTCTTCATGGCCTTAAATGCCACCTATTTAGACTTCCCCTTTTCCACAGCCTCATTAACATCATTCCTTATTTCATATGCAACCAATGTACTGTGCAAATTGTCCAATGTCTGCTCTTTTGGATCATTATCTTCTAGTACTGAAACTTTCGGATTGAACCGAGGTAGATGTTTCCTCAAGATGCGCATTACAATCTTTATGTCCTCAATGACTTCTCCATGACCTCGCATATCTTCCACAACAATGTTTACCGTGTCAAATAATGTGTCAACAGACTCATTCGGGTTCATTTTCAGATCATCATATTTGTTCCACAACACCTGCAGCTTTGCCTCTCTGACTTTTGTGTCCCCTTCATATATATTCAAAAGCTTTTCCCACATGGCATGTGACGTTTTGAATGACATCACCTTCGTGTAGATGGGATTGGAAAGGGATCCCCCTAAGGAATTGATTGCTTTGGAATCAGCATCCAACTCTCTATGCTCAGCTTCTGATAAAGCACCACTATTAATATCAGTTGTGATACCATGCATAGCTGCTTAAAACACATCCATTCACAAGGATTGGAAATAGTGTTGCATCCGATTCTTCCATATCTGAAAATTATATCCGTCAAAGATCGGAATCCCTTTATGATTGGTGACCTCCATTGAGAGAAGAACAACTTTCAACATTACCCTCTTATACCAATTGTTAGGTCCACAATGCTGAATACCCTGAGAGGGGGGGTGAATCCGGGTATGACTAATTTAAAATTAATGCCCGTTCTGATCTTGTTTTGCTGCTGAGAAAAACTCTCTTCTCTCTTTTTCATGTTGCACAAAGTAAATAGAAAGCGAAGTATGCACAGGACACAACAATTTTACTTGGTTCACCGCAAAGGGCTAGGTCCAAGGAGCATACGCCGACAAGTTGTCGGTTGTACCAAATTCCACTAATCATCACTAGCTGTTGATTACAAGGTTCGGGCTAGATCACTTCTAAGCCCAGGCTCACTACCTTTACGCGTTTAGGGTCAGCTCACTGCTTTCCCAAGGGTCACTCCCTGTTTCTATCTCTCTCTTGCTCACTGCTGGTGGAGAGGACCACCTTCTTTCTCTTCCTAAGCTCACTGCTCTTAGAAGGAATCCACTCACAATTTATAGACATGTAGGTCTCTTCATTTTCAGGAATGAATGCATCTTCCTCTATGTGTAGATGCTCTGTTGAAGTACAAATTTCACCCGTAGATGAATATCTCTTTGCATCGAAGGTATCGGGCAACGTACTAGGTTCCACGCAGTCTGAGAAGCACCGCTAGAACAAAACCATACATGGCGCGCAAGTCAATCTCGGCGCGCAAGTATCGGCGTGCAAGTCACAACGGGCACGCATGTTCTCCTCAGACACTTGCGCGAATCAAGCTTCCTCAACTTCAAACTTGCGCGACTCTCTTCCTTTTATGCCCAAACCAATATTGGCGCACAACGGCCAACCAGCGCGCAACTTCTAACACCGGCGCACAACTTCAACTACCGGCGCGCAAATTCACCTGCGCGACCCACACTCACCACTTGCGTGACCACCACACCTGCGTGACGGGAGCTCTGATTTCTCAAAGTGTTGAACTCCGGTGAGAATGAAGAGGGGTGGTCCTGTATTTATAGACAATCTGACCACCCTGCGCGACGGCGCGCAAGTCACCTGCGTGACCCACTTTCATCGCGCATGTATGCTGTCTTTTTAGACACTTGCGCGACCAACTCCCAAACTTGAGTGAACCTTTTTCCTTAGCCATATTTTGATCTTATGATCTTGAAAAACATATGGTGCACAAGTTTCCTATACTCCAATTGCTCGGTGCACAAGTCCCTTTTCCAAAAAAACATTTCTTCATTTGCCGATTTTCAGGCCCTTCAGATCATCCATTCCATTTATTGACATTCTTGAATCAAACATGGATCGTTGACCTCAGCTCATGAACTCGACATTCCACCATGAAATCCTCTTTGTCAGCAAATTTTAATGTCATTGTTTTGCTTTGTCAACAATCACTACTCAGATGTCTACTTTGTCAACAAACACAATCACCTCTAAAATGATTCAATGATACCTTGAGAGATTTTTTCCCAAAAAAAGATGTATTAAGAAATACAAACAGTTTTCAGTCTATGCTGACTGCTTGGTTTGAACCAAATATTATATATCCAGAAGGAAGAGGTTTACCTTTCTCAGAATACCCTACAAAATTTGTGTACCCATCTCATGAAAAAAGTGTCATACCAGGAAACAGGTATTCTTTATTGGAAGACAATAATATGTTCCTCAGACCACTAGAGAATTCTACTACATGAGGCTAATTATAACAAAAATGTGTGGAGCAACTTCGTATGGAAATATCAGGACTATATGCAGCATTACTCATGGTGCATTTAGAGAGGCTTGTTCTGCTATGGGTCTACTGAATAGATGATAGAGAGTTTGTTGAAGCCATAAAAGAACTATATGCTTGGGGAATGTGAAAACATGAACGCAGATTGTTTGCAAGCATGTTAATCTACAATAACATATATCACTCAGATATTGTATGGGAAGTAACCAAAGACATACTATTAGAAGACATTTTATATATACAGAGAAGGACCTAGAAAAATCTAAGTGCACATTTTCTCTTCTACTTGCTTTATTGGTCTCAATTAATGTATTTCTAACGTCTTATTATTACTATTGGCTGCTATTTATAACACTATAATTAAGAAAAACTGTTGTTGTATTTGTACAATAAACTATATACTTCACATTTCATCTGCTACATCATACTATGTATTTTTACATACAATATTGCAGTACACAGAGTCCCTCTCATTATGTTAATTACAATACTAACTACAAACAACAGATCTGTTCACATTTAAAATAATAATTTACTTTGTATATTTATTTTTTTAATCCTTCTTAAAAAATAAGCATATTTCTTTAGATAAATTTTTATTCTGCACTTTAAGGATTTAAATATTACAATTTTTACATGGATTCTCCATATTCATACATTATTTAAACACATAACACATAGGAAAACATTGTAATTGCAATTATTGTACATCTTTCTCTCAAGTTACTTCGTTTATATTTAATATAATTCATCACATCTAAATGTACAACAATTCTATTCAAATAAAAATACAATATTACTTGATTCAAAATTTACAGCAATTCTGTTCAAAATGTACAGAAATTCTTTCTATGTATTTACGCCTCCACTTGAACTTCTTATGTTTAATTTATAATAATTTTTTGCAATGTATTTATTAATTCTATTTCATACTACTATTTATCAATATTCCATATCATTATAGATTTGACACTAAAAAATCAACATATACATACATATTATTTGAGAGAGATATAACGAATTTTACAGATCAATTGAAGGGCACTTCAGTTATATCCTCCTATGACACTTCCAGATTCGGATTTTGATGCAACTCTAAATAGTTTGGTTGAAGAATAATTAAATTACAATATAGAATCACATCTACAAGAGTAAAAATCTTCACATGGTATTATTACAGATGAAAATAATGTGGTTATGTCTATCATTCCATCTTCCCTATCGAGCAATTTGAGTGGGTTCTTCTTCTTTCATGGTTATGGAGGCATAGTTAAAACATTCATCTGGAGAGTACTAACATCACTACTGCGAGCTCAGGGTGTAAAGACCAGTAAAAATCAAGGGAAATTTTTTATTATTTTTCTTTGGGATTTTACAAGAATGTGGTTTCTGACGGCACTTGATTCTGAGGCCGGTGTGCCCGAAATTTCTATCCGAAGTTTAGCTCGGGTACGTTCACTGAACGGACGAGCGAGTTTTTCTAACTTTTGAAACGGTGCTCAAAATCGAATTCTGAGGGAACTGATGGATTCGCAGCACTGGTAATTTCTTAGGAACACCTTTTTCGGAGTTGAATTTACACGAGAAAAGTTGTCAAAATTTGTGAAAGGTAAAATAAAATTTCGCATCAATTTTATTTTTCTGTAACTAGTTTAAAGCATTGGGTGGAAGTTCGGGGGAAACCACCCAACTTCCCATTGGAGGTTATGAGGGTTGTAGGGTCCACGTGAACCCCACCCCTTCATCTTCCCTCACCTTCCATAACCCTTCATTTAATTTGATAACATGAGTTAATTAATTGTGTGGATTAATTCAACTTTTGAATTGCAAACTTATGTTATGTTAATAAAATAAGTGAGGTACTTATTTTATTTTGGTTGGGGACTTGTTGCTTGAGAGGTTTGGGAGAAAATATATGGGTGGCATGAAGATTTTCATCTTCTTCGTTATAGAATGCAAAGAATGCGAAGAATTAAAAGAACACACCGATCTCCGACGAAGAATGCCGAATCATCATAGATTGACTACGTGATGCCGTGTACCACGATGCCAACGACGCCTTCTTCGATGACGATTCTCCTTTCGCGACGCCTCCTTCCGCGAAGTTTATTTTCGCCATGAACCTCCATTCATGATACGCTCTAGGTAGGGAATTATTTTTTTGTTGATGATTTTTGTGTTTTCATCCGTCATCATTCCTCGCACTTTTGGACCACCTGTTACCAGTTAACGGGAGGGGGGCTGGACCGCACAAACACGGCCAAACCTCTTCCCCTTTTATATTGTCTTCCTTGTGGTGGGATGGAACAAGGATGGCGTGGTGTCATCGCACTGCGTGGGGTCATTAGGAAAGGTATGCACGGTGTCGTCGCACCGCCCCTTTGAATCGAACAAGAACGAGGCGTCGTCACGCCGTGCCGGAGAACCCCGAATAACACTGGGGCCGGAGTGGGGCCGCGGCGGAGGGGCGCGGCGCTACGCCGCATAGGCCACGGTGGAGAAGGGGAACCGGCGGCCGGTTCTGGGCCGCCAGCATCGGAGCAGGGGGACCGGCCCTTGCCGGTCCCGAGTCGACAGCAGCCGGCTGACCAGAGCCGGCCGGCCGGACAGTGGAAGAGCCGGGGGTTCGAAACCCCCGGTTGGCCATACATGAGCGGCCCCCATTATGGAGTTGCGGATACAAAAAGCGGGGGGCAACCCCCCCTTGCATCCTAAAGGGCACGACCGTTAGGCCGAGCCACCTGGCCAGCGCGCCGGGATGCCGAGCCGGCCCGCGCGCAGGCCGGGCCGGGCCACGCCAGCCGCGCCACGCCGCGCCTAGGCCACGCCGCGCCGCGCCAGCCGAGCCGGGCCGCGCCAGCCAGGCCGGGCCTCGCCCAGGCGGGCCAGACCTGGACCCAGGACGAGTCGGCCCGGTTCGGGCCGACCCAGGGGGTCTCGGACCGGGTCGGTCCGGGCCCGATACCCCCACTACCGAACCTCTCACGGTCTTTTTCCCATAACATGGGATGTGAACCTCCGATCGACATGTCGTCACCTGCGATGCGAAACATGGATCGAGATGGTCGTTTAGGTATATCACACCCAAGGTTTTGTAGGACTTTTTTTTCGGCCTGGTTGGTTCGTACATGAAACCAACCGGGACCTCAGAGCGGAAACACTTATAACTTGAGTTCCGGACGTCTGATTGACGTGCCGTCGACATTGATGGATTACTCTACGTGAGAAGGACCTTATGGCTTACTCTGCTCGATGTTTGGACGCAGTTAGAGTACAGTTGGGTTGGTATTGACTTAAAAACCAACCGGGCCCCTCGGATGAAAAAGCCAATAACTCTCAGACCGGGCGTCTGATTGATGCGTCGTCTGTGATGTTGAGTTCCTGTTAACGATACAGAACTTTTAGATTCATAAACATCGGACTGCGTGTCAGTTGATGTATCAGCCCCTCGGCTCTTGGAGTGGACCTTCCCGAACGAGTTTGCTGTGTGCAGAACCCTAGAGCTGGTTGCGACTGCGAAGACGACGACGACTGTACAGAAATCATCCGTGGATTCGATGCCGACAACTACAGCACTTAGCGATCCTATGTGGATCAGTGCTACCGATATTGTGTGGGTCTGATCATGTGTGGGTCAGTGCTCAGCGTTGTTGTGTGGGCCAGCGCCTACAGATCCTGTGTGGGTCTGATCCTGTGTGGGTCATTTCGGGGGTTAATTACCTATCGATCTTTTGTGGGGAATTGCGGGGGTTAGTTACCTATCAATCCTTTATGGGTCATTGCGGGGGTTAGTACCTATCTATCCTGTGTGGGTCCAACGACATAGATGAATCAGTGGAAATATCTGATCATCTCTATCGTCTTACGATGAAGTATACCTGTGTGAGCTGAAACTTGACTGTCAATCCATATCTTTGAAAAGATTGACTTGATATCCAGTGTGGATTAAATTGAGATTTCTTGTGTGGATTGGGTCGTGTTTTCATGTGGGTATTGTGCTGTACTTGGGCTCAGAGGTTGGGGCCGAACGAGAATTTATGACTTAGGTATATGTATGGGAATATACCTAAGTAGTGTCGGATGTTACTTCGTGATTGTATCTTTCCTTTGTGGATTATCCTTTGTGGATTCTGGGAGACCTTCGGGGTCTCAGGGTCCCTACTGAGTAGCTTATACTCACCCCTGCAGGGGCTATGCCTGCACTACGTTGTGTTGGTTGTAGATGACGGACAACGCTGATCGTGGTTGAGGCTTGCGGAGCAGGACGGTACCTAGAGGTGGACCACTGGGCAGAACATACTCGGAGTGGATGACTGGACCCTAGGAGATGTGGCAGCTATATTTCCCCTCCCTTCAGGTGGGACTTC
This sequence comes from Viscum album, assembly GCA_963277665.1. NCBI lineage: Eukaryota > Viridiplantae > Streptophyta > Magnoliopsida > Santalales > Viscaceae > Viscum > Viscum album. The sequence continues at coordinate 439,966,703 of OY728161.1, forward strand.
CAGTGGAAGGCTCGAGGCTGCGGATTTACTTTACAGTTGTTGTACTCTCTTTCAGTTGTACTTTACTTTCAGTTTGGGTTTGTATTCTGCCCACATACTTTACTGCACTTTCTTTTGTACCCAGTTTTTACTTGTGTTTACTTCTGCTTTCTTGCTCTATGGTGTTGTTTACTTTACAAAGGCAATTCCTTCCCTTTTTACCGGGAATTACGCCTTGGTGCTAGTCGGCAGCCCCTGGCCTATGGAAGGCGTGCTTGAGGTAGTCACGACACGGGTCCCAAGGACGGGTCGTGACAAATTGGTATTAGAGCAGTGCGGTTCTACAATAGAACATTGGACTCTGATATTTCATCGATGTCAAGCAATAGTGTTAAGCGTATTGGGTGTGGTTATCATCCCAGAAAGGCCAGTGTTGGTGCGGCGACCGACATATCCGTACACCAGGATCCTGACTTCTGATTTCCGACCTAATACACGAAAACATTGATTGCATGTGTGATTCATGTTTTCTTTGTGATTACTTAATGTCACCACACTAGGTATAATGTTTGACCATGACACACATGTTTCTTTTTAGGATGGCCCCACGATGGCAGCCAGCTAGGGTTCCGAGAGTTATGTGTGACGACAGCCTACCGAGCGATGAGGCCTCGGTATAGGGCCCTTTGACAGCAGAGGCACCAGCGATACCACTACCCTTTGAGCCACCGATGCTACTAGCCCCAGCCACTGATGATGCACATCGCCTTAGTGAACTGCACGAGTTTCAGCATCAGCGACTGCCCAGGTTCCATGGGGAGACGGACCCTCAGGTAGCCGAGGATTGGATGGAGGCAGTTGTATGAGTTTTCAGGTTAGTGAGAACACCAGTAGACCTCATGGTGATCCTCGCAGCGAGCCTCCTGCACGCGACATCAGTCAGATGGTGGAGCATGACGCTCCAGTTGCACGACGAGGAATCTCTCCTCTGGACGGACATTGAGAGCCTCTTCCGCTCAGAGATCGTCCTAGCCACCTTCCGTGCGATGCGCATCCAGGAGCATCTACAGCTGCAGCAGGGCAGCTTGGCGGTCGCCCAGTACTCAGTGTGATTTACCAATCTCTCATGCTACTCGACAGACATGGTACGGAACACATTCTTCCGGGCTCGGACCTTTGAGCAGGGATTGAGACATGAGATCATGGCATCTCTGATCTCCCTCAGCATTCCAACACATGCAGGGGTACTGGAGCGAGCCTTTCTGATCGAGAGCTTTCTTCTTGATCCTACATCAGCAACGAGACCCACCGCAGGGCGGCATGTAGCAGTGTCTTCTGAAGAAGGTATTCGACAGATGACTCATGAGTCCAGGTATAAAAGACCCTCAGGCAGACGACCTTAGAACATTGGCTCAGTGGTGCGGGGCACACATCACGAGACCAGTATTTCGAGAGGTAGAAAGTGCTATGCATGCGGCGGGCAGGGTCATATGGCTCGTGACAGCCCGACCTGCCATGCAGAGGAGCAATAGATGGTTGAGGGACCACCCAGGCGGAGGCAGAGGGTCGACCGTGGCGGTCCGCTGGGAGTAGGAGGTCGAGGCAGAGGAGCTGGCCGAGCAGCAGGTGGTGGGCAATGCTTTGAGGCTCTACCACCACCACCGTCAGGAGTTCCACCCCGACTACAAGGAGCTAGCGGGCAGAGACTTGCACAACTTTAGGCAATAGAGGCCTATGACCACAGCGCGCCCGAGATGATTTGAGGTACTATCTGTGTCTATTACACCCTTGATGCAGTTCTTAAAGACACAGGAGTGATTCATTCTTTATTAGCCGCTACCCTTGTTCAGATCTCGGAGATTCCGAAGGATCTGTTGGCTCGATCCTTATGGCTAGAGACTCCTACGGGAGCAGACTCAATGATTACGCACTGGTGCCGGTAGTGTGAGCTTACTCTAGGAGGCAAGAGCTTCAGCTGGGATGTTCTTATATTGGCATCGAGGCCTTACGACATCATCTTGGGAATGGATTGGTTATCTACAGTCCATGCTAAAATTGACTGTATTAGACGCAAGGTGCGATGTGTATGCACCGACAGGATCATGTTCACCTTCGCCGGCGAGAAGGGAGTCTTCGCAGCACAGGATGGACTCTCGCAGAGGAGAGGACAACCCATCACTCATCAGTTGGCTAGCCTCATCCTAGGAGAAGTTGACGTGTAGAGTCCTGTTTTTTCTGCAGTGGTGGATCAGTATGCATACGTTTTTCCCGACGATGTTCCAGGACTACCTCCTCGCAGAGAGGTAGACTTTTATATTCATCTGTACCCCGAGACAGCTTGGATATCGACCCCATCATATCGGATGGCCCCTGCTGTGCTTTGAGAGCTACGATTACATTTAGAGGACTTGCAGGGCAAGAGATTCATCAGACCCAGTGTTTCACCCTGGGTTTCCCCGATATTGTTCGGCAAGAAGGCGTACAGGAGCTTGCAACTTTGTGTCGACTATCATCGCATGAACCAGGTGACCATGAGGAACATGTATCCGCTACCTAGGATTGACGACCTCTTCGATCATCTCAAGTGAGCACGGTGGTTCTCGAAGATAGACCTCAGGTCAGGCTATCATCAGCTCAGAGTTCGGGACGAGGACGTGGAGAAAACGGCCTTCAGGTGTCAGTGTGGCCACTATGAGTTATTGGTTATGCCATTCGGCATAACCAATGCTCCATCAGTGTTCATGTCCCTTATGAACATGATCTTTCAACCACACATCGATCGATTTGTCCTGGTCTTCATCGACGACATTTTGATATACTCGACCACTAAGGAGGAGCACGCCTACCACTTGCGGGTTGTACTAGACACACTCTGAGAGAACTGGCTTTATGGAAATCTCTCAAAGATTCAGTTTTGGATATGTGAGGTCCACTTCATGGGACACTTCATCTCTGAGGGGGATGTTTTGGTGGATCCTGCGAATATTGAGGCGGTGCTAGCTTGGGAGCCACCTAGGAGCGTGACGGAGGTGCGGAGTTTCTTGGGACTAGCTGGGTACTATCAGAGATTTGTGCCAGACTTCTCCAGAGTTGTGACACCTCTCTCAACCTTGACGAAGAAGTGGAAACCCTTTGTGCGGTCAGACATATGTCAGCAGTGCATCCAGGAGCTGAGACAGAGATTGACCAGCGCGCCTATCTTGAGGCTACCAGAAGAGGGATTTGGATACGTAGTTTACTGCAATGAATCAGGGACCGGACTCAGATATGTACTAATGTAGGAGTGGGCCTTGATCGCCTATGTATCACATCAGTTGAGGCAGCATGAGCAGAACTACGCTACCCATGACCTGGAGTTAGCAGCAGTGGTCTTCGCTCTGAAGATGTGGCGACACTATCTGATGGGCAGTGCTATATAGTCTATTCTGACCACCAGAGTCTCAGGTACATCTTCTCATAGAAGGACATGAACCTCAGACAACGGTGATGGCTCGAGTTCCTCCAGGACTATGACTTTGAGATATTCTAATCTACTGGAAAGGGAAACGTCGTAGCTGATTCTCTCAACAGGAGGACAAGCATTCATCTACTTGGGGAGGCGACAGAGCAGTTAGCCACTTTGCAGATATCCTTCATGGATAAAGATGGAGCATACTTCCTTCAATCACTCATAGTCACTCCTCCACTACTACAGCGGGTCATAGAGGCATAGCGTGGGGATGCCGACTATGAGATGCTCCGTGCACAGATATCCTCACGACAGACACCTGATGGATTCTCCGTGGAAGGAGAGAACTATGTTATGTTTAGAGGACTTACCTTGGTACCAGTTGCTTTACGAGAGGAGGTGATAAGAGAGTTTCACACTTACCCTTTGGCGGTACATCCTGGAGTGGTGAAGATGTACCAGGATCTCAAACGACAGCACTAGTGTCCGGGCATGAAGAAGGTTGTGGCAGAGTTCATTTCTCGATGCCACACATGCCAGCAGGTGAAGGTAGAGCACCAGGTACCATCAGGCTTGAGGCAACCCTAGGAGGTCCTGGAGTGGAAGTGGGACGAGATATCTATGAACTTCGTGATTGGAATTCCACACACTTCCAGAGGTCACGAATCTTTTTGGGTGATAGACGACCGACTCACCAAGTCGTCTCATTTCTTACTCATCAGAGAGCAGGGATCAGTGGAGAGATTGGTACGTCTCTACGATCAGGATATAGTATGGATTCATGGTGTGCCATTATCCATCGTCTTTGATCGAGATGCTCACTTTACTTCCGGGCTTTGGAAAGGGTTGTAGGAGGCATTTGGGACACAACTACATCTAAGCACCACCTTTCACCCCCACACACATGGTCAGACGGAGAGGACCATTTAGACTCTTCAGGACATGCTCCGCGCATGTGTTCTCGACTTGGGTCACAGCTGGGAGGACCACCTACCCTTGGTGCAGTTTGCGTACAACAATAGCTACCACTCCACCGTCGGAATGGCACCAAACGAAGCGTTGTACGGCCGACCTTGCAGATCTCCTCTATGCTGGACAAACCATTGGGAGTCGGCACTTGTGGGACTGGAGATGGTCCAGGCAATGACAGAGAAGGTCTAGGTTATCTAGGAGCGGATGAGGACAGCTCAGAGCCGGTAGAAGTCTTATTCTAACAGGAGGAGGAGGCCACTAGAGATCGAGGATGGCGACCACGTCTTTTTGCAGGTCTCACCTTGACGTGGATTACAGAGATTTGGCTGAGGTGGAAAGTCGTCACCACGCTTCATCGGACCATTCCAGGTCCTCAGAAGGATTGGTGAGGTGTCTTAACTCCTGGTTCTACCACCTCAGTTGCACTGGGTGCACGACGTCTTCCACGTATCCCAGCTAAGGAGATACGTGCACAAACCTACACATATCATTAACCATGGGGAGATGGACGTTGCTGATGGGGAGACTTTTGCGGAGGCCCCATTGGAGATCGAGGATCGATAGGAGCAGGTCCTACATCGATGGTCGATTCCTCTTGTGTGCATCAGATGACAGCACAGGAACCTCCCGGAGAGCACTTGTGAGCGGGAGGCTCAGATGCATGCACATTACCCACATTTGTTCCCCATGTTTTTTATGTATCTTTACGGGGACGTAAATCCCTGAGGTGAGAGTAATGTAATGACCCGTAAAATTCAAGGGATATTTTTTCATAATTTCCATTTGGATTTTACAAGAACGCTGTTTCTGATGGCACTTGATTCTGGGGCCCGGTGTGCCCGAAATTTCTATCCTAAGTTTAGCTCTGGTATGTTCAGTGACTGAATGAGGGGGTTTTTCTATATTTTGAACCGGTGCTCAGAATCGAATTATGAGGGCACTGATGGATTCGCAGCGCTGTTAATTGCTTAGGAACACCTTTTTCGGAGTTGCGTTTACAAAAGAGAAGTTGTTAAAATTTGTGGAAGGTAAAATAAAATTGAGCATCAATTTTCTTTTTTCACTATGTGGTTTAATGCTTTGGGTGGAACTTGGGGGAACCCACCCAAATTCCCATTAGAGGTTATGAGGGTGGAAGGGCCCACACGAACCCCGCCCTTTATCTTCCCTATCCTTTCATAACCCTTCATTTAATTTGACAAGTTGAGTTAATTAGTTGTGTGGATTAATTAAACTTTTGAATTTCAAACATAAGTTATGTTAATAAAATATGTGAGGTACTTATTTTATATTGGTTGGGGACATGTTGCTTGAGAGGTTTGGGAGAAAAGCTGAGGGAGGCTTGAAGATCATCATCTTCATCATCGAAGAACACGAAGAATGCGATGAACGCAAAGAACGCACCGATCTATGATGAAGAACGCCGAATCATCGGAGATCGAATACGCGATGCCATGTACCACAACACCGACGACGCCTTCTTCCGCGACGACTCTCCTTTTGCGATGCCTCCTTAGGCGACAGTTATTTCCGTGACAAACCTCCGTTCATGCTACACTCGAGGTAGGGAATTCTTTTATTGTTGATGATTTTCGTGTTTTCATCCGTCGTCATTCCTCACACTTTTGGACCACTTCTTACTAGTTAACGGGAGGGGGGACGGACCACACAAACACGGTCAACCCTCCTCTCCTTTTATCTTGTCTTCATTGTGGTGTAATGGGATGAGGATGGCGCGGTGTCGTTGCACGGCGTGGGGTCATGAGGGAAGCTATGCGTGGCGCCGTCGTGTTGCGCCTTTAAATCGAACAAGAATGCGACGCCGTTGCGCCGTGCAGGAAAACACCATAAAACATCACGGCCAGAGAAGGCCCACGGAAGAGGGGTGCGGCCCGATGGCGCCACGCCGGACGGTCCATGGCTGCGGCATATGCGGCTGCAGAGCAGGGGAACCAGCGGCTGGTTCCGGGCCGCCGGCGTCAGAGCAGGAGGACCGGCCCTTGCCGGTCCCGAGTCGGCAGCAGCCAGCCGGCTGGAGCAGGTCGGCCAGACATTGGAAGAGCCAGGGGTTCGAAACCCCTCACTGGCCGGACGTGAGGGGCCCCCATTATGGGGACGTAGTTACAACAAGTGGGGGGCAGCGCCCCCCCCCCCCCCACCCACCAAACCTGAATGGATCGACCATACGGCCGAGCCACCAGGCCAGCGCGCCAGGCCGCCAGCGCGTTGGGCCGCCGAGCTGGGCTGGGCCGGGCCGCAGCCAAGTGGGCCAGACCCAGACCCGGTATGGGTCGCCTAGTTCGGGCCGACCCAGGGGGTCTCGGGCGGGGTCGGTCCTGGCCCGAAACCCCCACTACCGATTCTCTCACGGTCTTTTGCCCATAACATGGGTTGCAGACCTCCGATCGACGCGCCTTCAGCTGCAATGCGAACCTTGGATCGAGATGGTTGTTTTAGTATATCGCACCCAAGGTTTTGGTGGACTTTGGGTTCGTCCGAGTTGGTTCATACACGAAACCAACTGGGCCCTCGGAGCGGAAACGCTTATAACTTTAGTTCATGATGTCTGATTAACGTGTCGTCGACTTTGTTGGATTCCTCTAAGTGAGACGGATATTTTGTCTTACTCCTCCTGAGGTTTGGAGGCAGTTGGAGTATGGTCGAGTTGGTTTTAAATTAAAAACCAACCGGGCCCCTGGGACGAAAAAGCCAATAACTCTCCAACCGGGCGTTTGATTGACGCGCTGTCTGTGACGTTGAGTTCCTGTTGACGATACAGAACTTTTGGATACATCAACATCGGACTACATGTCAGTTGATGTATCAGCCCCTCGGCTCATGGAGTGGACCCTCCCGAACGAGCTTGTTGTGTGCGGAAACCCTAGAGCTGGCTGCGACTGCGACGACAACGACGACTACATAGAAACCCTCCGATAATTCGACGGCGACGACTGCAGCAGTCAGCGACCCAACGTGGATCAGTGGTACCGATCATGTGTGGGTCCGATCCTATGTGGGTCAGCGATCAGCGTTCCTGTGTGGGACAGCGCCTACAGATCTTGTGTGGGTCCGATCCGGTGTGGGTCATTGCGGGGGTTAGTTACATATCGATCCTTTATGGGTCATTGCGTGGGTTAGTTACCTATCGATCCTTTGTGGGTCATTGTGGTGTTAGTACCTATCGATCCTATGTGGGTCCGACGGCTTAGATGAATAAGTGGCAATATCTGATCATCTCTATCGTCATACGATGAAGTATACCCATGTGAGCTGAACCTTGACTTTCAATCCTTATCTTTGATAAGATTGACTTGATATCCTGTGTGGATTACGTTGTGATTTCCTATGTGGATTGAGCTGTGTTTTCCTGTGTGGACTGGGTTGTACTTGGGTCGGATGTTGGGGCCGAATGAGAATTAGGTATATGTATGTTCATATACATAAGTAGTGTCGGATGTTACTTCATGATTGTATTTTTCCTTTGTGGATTATCCTTTGAGGATTCTGGGATACCTTCGGGAGTCTCGGGGTCCCTACTGTGTAGCTTATACTCACCCCTACATGGTCTATGCCCGCACTACGTTGTGTTGGTTGCAAATGACAGACAACGGTGATCGTGGATGAGGTTTGCGGAGCAGGACGATACCTGGAGGTGGACCACTGGGAGGAACGTACTCGGAGCGGACGGCTGGACCCGAGGAGCTGTGGAGGAAATCATTACCCACCCTTCAGGTGGGACTTCTAGTGGATGGCTCGAGGCTGCGACTTTACTTTTCAGTTGATGTACTCTCTTATAGTTGTAATTTACTTTTATTTTGGGTTTGTATTCTGGGCCACTTACTTTACCGCACTTTTTTTAACCCAGTTTTTACTTAATGTTTACTTCTGCTGGCATGCTCTGTGGTGTTGTTTACTTTACAAAGGCAATGCCTTCCCTTTTTACCTGGAATTACACCTTGGTTCTAGTCACCATCCCCTGGCCTATGGAAGGCGGGCATGGGGTAGTCACGGAACGGGCCACGAGGACGGGTCGTGACACATGGCATTATTCTACATACAGTTGCATCGAATGGAATAGCTTCACTAGTACATCCAGGTGGACGAACAACACATTCTAATTTACGTATTCCAATCTCCATTATGGATGAATTATTTTGTAATATTCAGCATGGGAGTAAAGTAGCGGAACTATTTCAATTGAATAAGCATAACATTTGGGATAAGGAATTTATGATTCATAATTTTTATTTCGAGGCATTAGGCCAAACTCTTATGGAAATTATGACTATCAAAAATGATAATGCTCATAATTTTCCGTTCGGTGGTTTGACAGTTGTCTTGGTGGAGATTTTAGGAAAATATAACTTTTTATACCTTTAGAAAATAGAAATGACATTGCCTATGCAATTGGTAAGTCATCGTATCTTTGTCAACATTGTCGGGTGTTATCTTTTACAAAAAACATGACATTTCATTGTACTACTAGCAGTCATGATGCGACTGTGTTACATGACTTTTCTAAATGGAAATTGGATATTGGTGAATATCGAACTGGAGATCCTAAAAACGGTGAAACACTCATTCAAATTCTGTCAGCATTTCTTCTTACCGAGAGTGATAATGGCATGGCTGCAATCATCAACAAGACATACCTCGGTTTTTGTAGCAAACATGGAGACCAGAACTCTCTGAAAGACCACGCAATTTTAGCTCTGACCCGTGATGTCATACAGAATGTAAATTAATATATGTTGACCCTCATTGGCTCTGAAAACAATGATTACTCTAGCTTAGACTCTATTTTAAATTCAATTAATGATACAGATAGACGAAAAAATATTTACAAATCTCACATGTTGAATTTTATAAATGTCTCTTGGTTACCTGCCCACAAAATTACACTAAAAGTCAGTGTTCCAATTATGTTACTAGGAAATCGATATCAATATGTTGGTTTGTGTAATGGATCTAGGATGGTAGTAACACACATGGGTGAGAATGTTATTGGGGATGAAGTTATAACTCAATGTTATTCGGGATATTCTGCATTCATTCCAAGATTAACTATGACTCACTGTGATGGTAGTTGGCCATTAAAACTACAAAGAAGACAATCTCCATTGACAGTTTCATATGTGATGACTATTAATAAAAGTCAAGGTCAATCTATGTCTTCAGTTGGGCTTTATCTTCGTAAACCAGTATTATCTCATGGTCAGTTATATGTTGTAGTGTCTCAGGTCACATAATCTAATGGATTGAAAATTTTAGTAGATGGTAACACTAATGATTCCAAAAATTACACATAAAATATAGTGTACATGGAATTATTTCATAATCTGTCTTAGGTAACATGTAAAATGATTTGTATATACCTTGTTTTGCTCGAGAAAATAAATATGTTTACTTTCATGGATTATTTACCTGCTTAATATGTTTTATTTGAACACTGCATGCTTATGTAGAGTCGCAAATATGTCACACTCAATAACTATGCTGAATGAGATTAGCCCAGATAACGATGAAACACTACGAATACAAGTTGGTGTCTTGAAAATGTGGTTCAATTATTCTTCTAAATACTCAAATGAAGTCATTGTTATTGATATCATACTATGCGACATTCAGGTGAATTTTTTAATATAAATAATTATATATTATTTTCACTCCTTCACATCTACACTCTAAACGTATATATATATATATATATGTCTACTTTCATTGTTCTCTATAATCCGTATTATTTCCTCATTTGCCAACATTTTAACGTACACTATGCCAGGAACAAAGATTCAATGTACCATTAAAAATCATTAACTTATCTCTAAGTACAAACAACTATTGGGTGAGGGACTCTGCTATATTGTAAAAAACGTCCGAATAGGTTCAAACCAAGGGAGTTACATCAGAACTACACACTCATTTCAAATCATGTTCACATCCACGACGTATGTTCATCCTCGTGAAGTACAAGTACCTCATTTTAGATTTCAATTTACTTCATTCGATGACATCATTCACGAAAAAGTCCCAGAAGAACATCTAATAGGTACTTGTGCTTAATACCACAAAATTAAAGTTCCATTTACCAACATATGTTAAATTAATATATACAATGTTTATTAATTCATCCTTATGTTATTCATAAAAAACATTGTATCTCTTTACATTGATTTAGAACTAATTGGTGTTTTATATTACTCACATCCAATCCAATCAATGGGAACTTCCAACCATAGGATGCAGATTATTTTACAAGATGACATGTCCTTTTTTATTTTGAGTAATTTCATTATATTACTCTAACATGATACATTTATGCATTCTATCACTTGGTTTTCGTGCAGAGGATTGAAGGTTACTTGCATCCTATGGGGTAATTTTGCATTTGAAATGTCGCGTTACATGGAAAACAACACAGACCACACCACCATTTTTATATTACAGCTCGTCCGGGTGAAGTGATTGACTGAATGGTTTCTATCTAAAATTATAAATCTCAATCACTCTTCTATGTGTTTTCAACATGTCTCTTGAACATAGATTTATATAATGCTTACTTGAAACTACATTTAGCCTATGTTCTTGTCACACCAACTGTTAATGAGACAAAGATTATTTACAACCAAAACCTTCAAGTAGTTGAAAATATCAGAAGCTGGTATCCTTTAACAACCTTTACATGTTTAGTATAATAATTTACTTATATGAATGTCATAAATGTACTACCAAGATGTTTTCACTGTTTACTTCCATGTATGTTGTTCTGCATTTATCAGGCTTGGTGTGATAATAGCATCATTGTTACCTACTACAACGCCAACAACTCCCAACCAAACTGCAAATATACTATATTGGAATAACAAGAAATCCATTTTAGATGTCAAAGCCTTTCAACAGGTCAGCAATATAACATTATTTTTCAATTTTGATAATGAAAAATTATTAACTTTTCACTACTATCCTGTAATAAATTATATATTTACATGTAATGAATATACTACAGACTACAAGATTCTTAATTGTGGCTACAGTTCAACAAATTCAAATCACCCACAACTGGTTCAATGAATCATGCCAGTCATGCATGAAGAAATTGTAGATTATAAATGGAAGCATTTACTGCATATCCTGCAAATCCCCACCTCTTTGCATTACTCAGAGGTGAGATTGTATTCAATGATGCCTATATTTTTTCTTATCATTACGCTACACTCTGGGTTCAGCTGCACAGTCCAAATGAGACTGAAAGTGTAGTCATAATAAAAAATGAAATAGGTTTAGAGTTTAGATGTTGGTTATGGACAAGGCAGACTCTTTTTCAGTTGTGTTATTTGAGAAACAATTCATGCAATACATATACAGAATAGATGCGCAACTAAGAGAGGCTTTGATACAGTTATATCCATGTCCATACATCCAATCATTATAAAAAATTAAATATTTTAATTAACAGTTCCAACAGATTTTTGTATTAGGAAGAAGATGTGTTTGGTTTCCCTCAAGAATTGAACTACTTCACATCCACAAAATTTATATTATCAATTGACGTGAAAGAGCATAATATTAAGAATCGACATTGTCCATTTGAGAAAAATAGTTACAAAGTGGTTTATATGAATGATAATGCCAACTTCATCAAAAAATTTACGATGTCATAGAACATAAACATGTAAGTCTATATATTTATCACATTATCTGTAATTAAATCTCAGAATACATTACATTTTTCTTCAATAACATACAGGCAGATCAAAGCAGTGGGTCTTCTACAGTAAGCAGTGTCATTCATTATATGCAGGTAACTGTCTATCAATTTCTTTAATATGTATTTCTGACTAGGGATTTTATTTTACTGATATATTCCTTTGAAAATTTACTCATAGTATCATCAATGTATTAGAACTACACCTAGTACTGTAAACATTTACACATTATTAGATATTATACCCTTGAACATGTGTTCTACTCGGGTATAAATATGTAATCTTTCATTTCATCTAAATGATATCCATTACTAAAAAAATTTATGATTTTAATGTAATGTATTCTGATTTATAAATATTTAAAAATCATACATTTATTTCAAATTAAACATGTGTGCTGATAAGAAACACTATACTATTTAAACTCTGCTATGAATTTCAATGATTTGAACCTATGTACTTTATTGGTTAAAATTGTTCTAAAAAAAGCCTCTATATAGAAAAATATGACGTGATGTTTTGATATTGAGGATCGTGTGGAAGATAATGTCTAGATGTCTCTAGATAGAGTGCCTACGTAATGTCAAACTACTGACATATAGACCATGCAGAAGGAATATAGAAACAGGAAAACCAAATAAATATACAGAAATATCCTACTAGAAACAGAAGGTAAACATACGTCTTTAGTGACCAAATGAATCTTATTATTCTGTTCATAATTAATAATTGTTGTACAATGTGTTACATTGAGACTGTACAGACCGTTAATGTGAAATATTTTCAGCTACTCATTTAGTATTTTGATATTATTACTATATACTGTGTCATTGAGGAGAAAATAGCACCATGAGCATTTCCAGTTTTCAACAAAATCAATATTCTTTTTCAATTTTTTCATACAGTACATACATAATGACCAGTTTGGTCATTCATTTGGAGCGTATTTCTTATATATGAACATTTTGGTTCTTACATATGCAAAGTTTGTTTCTATATGCAAAGTTTGGTTTTGGTTCTATATGCACAGTTTGGTTCTATATGCACAGTTTAATATCTGCACATTTCAACGTCATAAAAATTCCCAGTTTGGTTCAACATGCATAGTTTGGTTCTATAATGCCCAGTATGGTTCTATAATTCCCAGTTTGTCATTCATTTGGAGCATGTTTCTTCTATATACCTAGTTTGGTTCTTCAATATGCAAAGTTTGTTTTTATATGCACAGTTTGGTTTTGGTTCAATATGCACAGTTTGGTTATATAAGCACAGTTTAATATCTGCACATTTCAAAGTCTTAAACATGCTCAATTTGGTTCTAAATGCAATGTTTGGTTCCTCTATATGCCCAGTATGGTTCTTCTATATGCACATTTTGGTCGTTCATATGGATCATGTTTCAGTTTTTCATCCAACTATTAATCTATTTGGATGTAAAAAATGGTTATAGTAACAGATGTTCCTAATAGTTTTTTTGGTGATAAGAAAATTAATATACTTGGATGTTATTTATTCAATGTTTTTTAATATTTAATTTTTGAATTATTGATATTAGAGGTACTAAAACAACCTCCCTACTATAGTATTTGATTTTGGGTATTCGTGTTTTTCCCATTTCCAAAGGGCTATTTTACATTCATCATATTTTTTGTATAGTGTATTCCCAGTAGGATTATAAGGATTTAGCGTTTTGATCGGGTACCTACATTTACATAAAACACCCTTTTTATATATTCATTACTATGTATTTATATTCAAAATTGTACGTTGATAGGCTGTTTGGGAAACCTGTACGAGAAATAATCAAAAAACCTATTTCAAAAAGAATTTTCTTCTGCATTGCAAAATGTAATATTATTCACTGCACTACAATATTTTCTATTCATCAATATTACACTGAAATATGGACACATTTCCATATGAAATGATTAAGAGATTGAAATGTGCAGATATTACATACAAAAAAACGTTCTCATACTAGAAAATATGTACAAATTTTTTTTAACATTTCCCAACAAAATTTCCGATGTCACAAAAAATTTGGTAATTGATCCAATTTCTTAATCATGTATCTATTTAAAAAATGTAATATGATCTTCTATTTATTTTATTTTATTCTGAAATCCTATTATAAGTATTTCCACCTTTCTAGAACTTTTTTTTACATTTTTATACTATACAAAACCTCCATTTTTTCTACCTATTTTCATTTCCATTTCCTGTTTGTATACATTAGAAACAAACCACATTTGTTATTTTTTAATTATTAAAAATTTGTAATAATTTCCACTAATGAAATTTGTCAAAAAGTATTGAAATCCTATTTTCTTAATACTATTCTTGTCCAGAACAGTCATTTTTTTGCTATTTTTTTGTTTCATTGCTGGATTGGATTTTCATATTTCAATATGTATTACTATTTATTAATCAATCTAATTAATTTTCATCTTCAGAGTGCATTCGTTGGACGATGATGAAACATTAAGACTTATTATCACAACACTTTTATCATGCAAACATTGTAACTTCATATAGTTGGAGAACATCTACATTAACAAGTTCATAAATTTTGGTCCTACTAACTAATGGGTTTTTTCACCATATATATAAATTATTCCTCTTCCCAGTTCATATTTTTTTATTACACCCACTTCAATAATATATTTTTCGTTCACATCAAATTATAATACATGCATTACTAATTCTATGGTGCATGTTCTCCATACCGGGTTGTTGAACCCTGTGATGATGTATAGTGAATGGAGCACAGGTTTTGACCCACTATGGACACCACGAAGGACTTGAATGCATTTTAAAATGATGTCCAACCTCCCTCAAAATTTAGTAGTTACTTTTTATATATCCTTAATTTTTTCAAGTAATTTTTTTTGTGTCCATAATTTATCTACTCTTATTACATGACTTTGCTAAAATACTTTGGGATTAAAAAATATTAAATATTACCATTGGTGGGTTAATTTTACTAACAAACTTATCTTTACAAATAACAACAATTATTTTAACTTGTCGTGCATATGCACAGGCGATTACTAGTTATATTCAGCTCTGGAACAAATGTATCTATGGGTTTAACCCAAAAACACCGCTTTGAGCTAGACTCAAATGGGAACCGGTGCATGACAATGACCCCTAAATCACTATTTTATATGACACTCCAAGGGGATATTATTTGGGA
This sequence comes from Viscum album, assembly GCA_963277665.1. Lineage (NCBI taxonomy): Eukaryota > Viridiplantae > Streptophyta > Magnoliopsida > Santalales > Viscaceae > Viscum > Viscum album. The sequence goes on from OY728161.1 coordinate 439,982,004, forward strand.
AATTCATAAGCATAGTATGAACCATTATTAAGGGAATAAGAAAAAATTCCCACTGAGTATATGTTGAGATGTAGATCATGGATAATATAGATTGAAGCCTATAAATTCTTATGTTATGTAATTAAATGTAACATATATGTTATCATATTTTTCTAATTGATTCATCTTTTTGTTTTATCTATATATATCCTTTTATTCCATCCAATGGGTAGTAACAGGAGGATTGGGGTGTACAAACGATGTGAAGATCAATTTGAAGATTGTCCTAATGAGATCCCCAATCCAATGAAATCATGAATCACAAAATTTGTCATGACACTCTCTCAATTAACAAATTTTTTTAATAGAAAAAAGGTTAAATAATAACATTCAATCCCCCCCATGAATGAACACGATTCAATGAAGTGCTTTATGAGACCAAGGCCTCCTACTTTTAATGGGTCATCAGATCCCCCCATCGCCAAATAATATATCAAATCCATTGAAAAGATCGTCTCTATCCTTTAATGATTAGAACAAGATAAGGTTCTTATGACTGTTTATCGTATTTAGGTTGAGGATAATAAATGGTAGAAATTGAAAAAAAATACAAAGCCTGAGGAAATGATAGGGTCATTGGACTGAAATTATTTCCCGAAAAAAATGTTAAATATTTTCCGTTCACCCATTGACATATTATGTAAAGGGGATTACATTCCCTAAAGAAAAAAGGTGAAATATCCATCACATCATATGAGGATAACTTCATAAGGCATTCACGATACTCCTTTGGCTTTGTCGTTACCCCCAAAATCAAGGTTGACATCATATTTGATTGATAAAACCTCGCCTACGAAAATACTTGTTGATCTGTAACGTCAATAGATATAAGGAAATACTCTAATGTGACCTCAATTTCGAAGTTAATATCAGAGAATCTCAAGGGTATCATGGGGATAAATATTGGAATTTGGAATTTATTTTTTGCAGTCTGATAGATAAATCCAATGGTTATATGAAATTCAAGCACCCCACTTACCAATGGTGTGGAAAGAATCACCCTAAAAATTTCCTAAAGGGGATGATGGAATGATTTCTGTGTGGATGTGAAGGGAACCTGTAAATTAATTACCGGCAAGATAAACACACTACTGCCCCCATGGAGAGGAACACACAATTTACCACTCAACGCATTGTTCACCTCTTCAACTACAAAGTACCTGATCCCTATAAAAACGAGATCCCTAAGATAATGGTTTTCAGAGGAAACAAAAAACATCCAAGGCAGTAAGGGTTATCTATTTCTATCACTACTGCCAAAGAGATCCCATAAAAACATTGGTGATTGGTATTATTATTATTCATTCGAGAATAGTTAATCAACTTTTTTATTATGTATCTATTCATTCATTTGTATCCAAATTTTATATTATAACAATAAAAAAACAAGAAAAATTATTGAAGTTGAGATTTATGTGAGAATGCAAAAATGGTGCAATCATTGAATCTTATGAATATAACTCCTCCCCTATCACAATTTGTGGATTGAACATTCATACAAACCTCATCATACTTCCTCTTGTACAATATGATGAAACTATTGGAATGGATTGGATTTCCCAATATATATCCAACATACATTGTTGTGAGAGGGAGTTCACTCTCTATATGGGGAATTAACCCACGATTCTATACAACCGTAAGGAAGATGATTAATCTTCTTTAGAACCATCATATAATGTGTGGATATTAATACCCTATTAGCATGAATATCCTTCACAAATTATTGAGTCTATGAAATCAACCATCCTTTAACAAATTCATATTGCGTTGTAATTTGATGAAGTTTTTTTCAAGGAATTAGATGGTATTCCGCCTAGAATATATAGTGAATTGTCGAATGATCTTATAACTGGGGCATTTCAAATATCAAAGACTATGTATATAATAGAGGTTGTATATCATGAGGAGATAAATAAACATCTATAGGATTATCTAGATACAGTTTATATAATCCCAAGTGCTTCACCATGGGGTGTAGATATCCTCTTCGTCAAGAAGAAGGATGGGTCAACGAGCATATTCATTGATTATTACGAGCTCAACAAAATCACGATAATGAACAAGTATCATCTTACTTGAGTTGTTGACATGTTATATCAACATCATGGATGAAAATACATCTCCAAGGTGGATCTACGGTCGTTATATTACCAGGTAAGGGTGAAGAATGAGGCTATCCCCAAGACTGATTTTTGAATAAGGTACGAGCACTGTGAATTCATCGTGATGAATTTATGAGTCACTAATTCTGTAGAAATATTCATGGAATTGATGAATAGAGTCATTACTAATTACCTCAAAAAAATTTGGTTTTCATTAGAGAATGTATTCTAATATACATCCAAACAAAGGAGGAGCATGAGGGGAAAATATGCAATATACAGGAGACCATTAAAAAGGAGAAGCTCTATGAGAATTATAGAATGTGTGAGTTCTAGTTGAAAGAAGACTCATTGATGGGACGTATCATCATAAGAAAATGTATATATATGGATCCCTCCATGATAGTTGTAATTGAGGGATGGCCGATGCCAACATTGGAGATAGATATCCGTAGATTCCGGTAGTTAGATGTATATTATCGATGATTTGTTATAAATTTATCAATATTTTCAACCCTTCTACCAAGAAAAAATGGAAGGGAGACATGTTTTCTTAGAGTGATAAATGTAAAGATATCATCAAATAGTTGAAGATGAAGGTTATCGCTGAACTAGGGCTCACACTACACAATAATGGAAAAATATTTGTGGTATTTAGTGATTCGTAGAATAAGGACACGGGGTGCGTATTGATGAAAAAAAAACATTTCCTATTCATTATTGAAATTAATTGATCTTGAAAAAAAATCCACCACATCATCGGGAGTTGGCTACCCTAATCTTCATTTTGAAAATTTGGTGGCATTACTTATTTGGGGAGAGTTGTGAAATATATATGGATCACAAAATCCTTATGTATATATTCACACAGAAAGATTTTAATATGCGCCAACGAAGATGGTGGGAGCTGATCAATGACTATGACTACTCAATCCATTACCACCATGTGAAAGACAACGTGGTGGAATATGATTTTAGTAGAAAGGACCCGATGATTATATCATTGATGAGAAATGAAAAAGATTCAATGTACTTATATTTTATAAATATGGACATGTGAATCAAAAATAAGTGATCATCATCAATCTTTTCACAAATGAATACTCAAATGTATCTTTTGTAATGGATAATTGATGATCAAATGAATGATGTGGTAATTTTGAAGAAAGTGGAAACTATAGAAAAATACCAATTCAGGGATTTAAATTTTATTGAAGAAGTAATTGTGATATTTGGGTCCAAACTATGTGTTTAGTCATATCCAGAGTTAAATAATGGACATTTAGATGAAGAAAAAAGTTCGAATTTCTCCATTCACCCAAGAAACAAAATGATGTATCGAGAACTCCGAGAGCATTATTGGTGGAATAAGATGAATAAGGAGACTGATTTTTATACATCAATTCTTCTGGTATGTCATCAAGAGACTGCTGAGAGGAATAAGTCTAAGGGGATGATCCAACCATTACTTATAACAACATAGAAATGAGATAACATCACCGTGGAATATGCCACCAGACTTCTAAAGACATATATATAATACAATGTTATCTAGATTGTTGTGGATCAACTTATAAAGACTACACAATTCTTTGGAATTTGATAGGATTTCTCCTTAGATCAACAATAACAAATATGCAGTAGAGAATTGGTAAGGCCACATGGAGTACCACTATTTATTGTTTCTGATTGAGATCTAAGATTCACTACTATGTTCAGGAAGAATATCCTACACACTCTGAATAGTAATCTTAACATTAGTATGACTAATAATCCACAAAATGATTTCCAATATGAGAGGACTATCCAATAACATGAGGAAATTTTGAGAGAATTCTCTAGGGAAATCAAAGGATGACTGGATCAACATCATTCCCTGGTCTAGTTCTTTTATTATAATAGTTTCCAATGAGGAAACCAAATTGATCCTTATGAAGCCCTTTATGGGAAGTGGTGTAGAAGATTGACATGTTTTGATGATGTCTGGGAGTGATAACACAAAGGACTAGAAATAGTAGAAGAAATGGGGGATAAGTATAAGACCATCCAAAAACACATTAAACCTGATCAAAGATGATAAAAGTGTTAAGATGATAATCATGGAAGAGACCTAGAGTCTGATGTTGGAGAGATGGTATTCCACTACACACCACTGTGGAAGAGAGTTATGAGGTTGTTGTTGAAGGGAAATCTTAGTCCAAGGTACATCATATCTTTTCAGATAAATGATCATATTAGAGCAGTGGCCTCTCGACAATCACTCCCACTAAACCTATCTCAAGTAAATTATTTATTTTATTTATTACTCATGCAGATGTACATACCTGACCCATCACATGTACTCAATCCCGAGTTTGTACCATTGGAGAATGACCTCTTCAACGAAGAGAATCTGGTGAGGATATTATATCATAGGGAATAAGTTATACAATATTACACAATTCCCCTCGTCAAGGAGTTGTGGTGAAACCAAAAGGTTGACTAAGCAATGTGGGAATCATAGGAAGTTATGAATTAGAGTTACGTCAATTGTTTTATTTTGGGAAAATGAAATTTCATGGGTGATATTTATTAAGCGGGGAGATTTTAAATACCCAAAATATTAATAACTAAAATTCATCTTGATATTATTAAATGTCTTATTATGTAAACTAGCTATTTAAGTCATGTACACTTCTTTGATTTTATGTTTTTGTATTATAGAAACCCGTTATGAATTGTTACCATTGATAATATAGAGGTTGGACATTGATAACATGATTAGTATAAATATAGGGCTTTAACAAATTCAATTTAATTAGAAAAACGAAGTGATGGACTCATCTATTAGAATTTCTCCATAAAATGTACATTTGATGGAGCTCGGAAAGGAGGTAGCATCACTAGGCTTCTCTGTTGACTAATCCCAAGCCGATAATCAGCACGTTAAGCATGAACTGAACAAACTATGGGAGAAATGGATGTTAATATATATTTCCATATGAGTGATGTTACTCGGGACATCCCAAGAGTATGTCACCATCACACACCTTAAACTAAGGTCTTATGGGGGTGTTTTAAAGGGTTATATAACAAGACCTTATCATTTTGATTATGTTCATTATTTTTGTATAGAATAAATAATATACATTAAATTTATTAATGTTACTTTGTAAATCGGTTTTTAAAGAACAAATCCTATTATTAGTTAATATTTAAATAAAATTAAGAAATTTAATTTAATGAAATAATGGACTTTTGAATAAAATCATATTTTAATAAAATATTATATCTATATTAATTTTTTTTAAATATAAATTATTGTATAACTTTTATGAATATAATTGTAATTTTTATTAAGGTTTTATAGCTCTTTTTTTCAAAACCCATGAATTTTATACATATTTTTTTTTATTTTAAATAAAAATTCACAAATTTTGAAAATTATTTAGATAAGATGAGTATTATTTTTGGATTCAAGATGTCGAAATTATCCAATGATGAAATTTTCAAAATTATTTAATATATTGGAATTTCTGGGTAAAAATTGATTACCATTTAAATATATATTTTGTTTTTTGAAATCTTAATGACCCAATAGTAAATGTAATAAAATACTATAAAAGGTATTTTTAGAGAATATATGTTTTATATATAATATAATTTGATTTTAGATTTGTTTTATTATTTTTACAATGCCTTTGTGGACCACCTGTTACATGTAAATATTATAACATTTTAAAATGATTTCATTTAGAGTGTGATTCACCTACACATAAGAATGTATATTATTTAATATTCTCTTCAATTTTACATATAAAATATTTTTTCTAATCCTCATTGAAAAAAACCATGGGAACTTACCATTGTGTGGTTTCTGGTTTTGTTTATTTTAATGTGCGTTTTCCAAAACCTACATAATAAAACATTACCTCTACTTTCCAATATAATCCGAATAAATATCTCATTAATACTCACTAAAAAAATTTGGATCACTAAAATCATCTTCCATTCACTATATATAATCCTCCCAAGGTCCCCTAAGCTCCCTATAAGCATCTCTGATTACTCTCCCATGCCTTTGGGATAACACTTCCAAATAAGGGATTTTCTCTCATTATTTTCAAATTTAGTAATGTTGTTATAACCTTTTATTTTTAATTAAAAATATTTTTGATTTATTTATCACCTCCCCCATTCTTCACTCCTTATTTTTGAATAATGGGAGTTCTATATCTCTCTCACTATTTCCTCACATGTACAGTCGTTACCATGCAGAAATTTCGTATTGTATTTCTCCTTTCTCATTTACATTCAAGAAATTCTATTATATTATGCTTCTAAATTCCATTAAATATGTTGGTATATTATATTGCATGACCCCCTTAATATCCATTTTATATATAAATTAAGAGATAAACCTTTCTCTCTCATCAACCCATTTTACAATTTAAATTTCACATCTTTATACTACCAAAATTTCCCATTCCAAAGTCATTGTGTAAGTGAATACCATACCCATTTCTCTAGAAAGGGTATTCAACTTTATGAAAATGTAATTATTGATTATATAGATTCATGTATGTATTCCATATTCCTTTATCATTGAATAATTGATTATTTTCAATGATTCCATGTTGTATAATCTATTTGAAATCATATGCATGAAATGAAATGTTTATAAAGCGTGTCCCCATATAGCCTCAAATACATAGGGTAAATATTAATATAATGCCAATTAAAATTAAATGAGGGTTCACTCCTAATAATAAAACTTAAATGAGGCTTTAATCATTATACATAATGTATAATTATGTTTTACTCAAGATCCATCATCAATGATCCTAGTCTCATACTAATATCATAGTAAATGTTGTTGACACATTTCCAAGTTATGATAAAAATTATGTATCATGCTTTTATTTTCATGTTTCTCTTGTACTCCATTTATATACTTATTTCCTTACCGGGAATTATATCTCACCCTTCTCATATGCATGTCCTCAGGTTATCTCATGCAATTTGTGTTCAAAATAATGTTGTGGTCAAGTAAAAGAAGTTTTAAATAGAGATTTTGTGTTTTGTTTTCTAAGTTATGATGTAATGTTATTAACGTAAAAAGACACAAGATATCTTTATCCTCAAAGTTGTCTTAAGAGAATGGTTATGTAATAAATAAAAATTATGTTTGTAATAAAGAGTAGGGTTATTATAGTGGATGATACATATATATTACATGGGATATTGTACAAGGATACCATTCTTATTCATTTACGTACATAATTCAATTATATGAATTCATGTTGTTTATGAAACATTTCAGTCATCCATGGGTTACACCATGATTATATTCTTATGAAAATCACACCTTTTCAAGGGTTATTCAATGGTGAAATTAAGAAATAATTATGAAAATAGTCTCTTTTACATAGGTTATGAAATGATTAATTACATGTTGACTGGGACCTATATCTCCCTCCAATTCATTTGTTAGAGTTTGATATCTCATGAGGCTAATAAGACAATAATATGGAGTAATAATGTTTCACTAATGGTACATTAAAATTTTATGTTTTGGGTATTAATCATTTGCTACTTTGATTATTTGAGGGGTGAATCTATTACACTTTGACAGCCTTGATAGCGATCCGTGAAAACAATGTAAATGATTTTGTTTTATTATGTGTATACCAAAATTATATGTCTAAGGAACATGTTAAACTCAATTGGATCATATATTTTTTTATATTTCATCTAAAATGAACTTCCAATCCCAATTCCATGATGTAATATTATGATCATTGATATACTGTGTCCAGTTTTCATATTTTTCTATCATTTTCTTATACCCTTATTTTCATGTTATGCTAACATATATCCCTTATTTAAAATTAATGATATTCTGAGAATACCATTACATAATATTTAATTCCCCATTTTATGAGACATTAATTATGTATTATACGTCAAATAAGGTTGTAGTTATGAATAAAAAAGTGTGAGATGATTTATTTAACCTATTAAAATGTTTTTGTGTTCCTTAGTTTCTAAAATAACTCTTCCATTATGATCATAAGTAGATTTTTTTTAATATAGAAAATATTTATTGAAATACGATTAAATATACTTTAATGAAAATATTATGACACTATAAATACAGTTTTTGGGTAAAAAAAATATTTTTACATGTTTTTCTAATTATAAATTTTTTGTTATCCATATTCTAATTATTATAATAATAGTACATGAATCTTCATATTTCCCCCCTTTTTTACATTTTTACAAATTTAATTTCATTGATTATTTAAGGAAAAATTATAAATTTTTTAAATGGTATTGGGTATCATATCACAACTAAATTTCCCAAAATATTATATGGAATTTTTTTTGTTGATTAGACCTTCTTCAACAATAATAATAAATATATTAAAAAATGTAAATTAATATAATGTTAATCTACATTACATTAAGAATAAGTTTCATGAATATGGAAAAAATCCACTATTAGCTTTATGTAAATGTTATTCAATATAATAATAATATATTTTTCAATTAATATTAATTTTTTGTGAGGAATATTATTTAAATTCATTCTGATACAATATATTTAATCTTAATAAATTTGATATATTTTGGTGCCTCTGAATTCATTACATTTACATGTTGTGTATGAAAATTTTACAATATTTTCTTTCAATCTTTAAGTAATATTAGTTTCTATTCCCATTCATTCATCCACAAAAATTCATACTACTATGTAAAATACAACTAAATTTTAGATAATAATCATATTCCTTAAATTTTGGGATTCTAATCAAATTATGTATCATTGAAACCATGTATATCACTCCGAGATTCATCAAATGCATGGATTATTTGATTAAGTTATTTTCATGTCTAACATTTTTCATCAATTACTATTTATACATTCATCATCAATTTTGAATTCATTTTTTTAAAATATGTAATTTTTTCCTATATATATCATATATTATGTCGTTATTTTACTTATTTAATGTATTATATACTTCGTTAACCATATACATTGATTTAACTTCATAATGTGATTATTTTTCATATATAACCTTATTATACAATAACATTTATATGGAGTCCTATACAGATAGAATCAGAGAATAATCATATACATTGGAATAAAAAGTATTATGTAATTCATTTACTATGATATAATTATTCTCAAAATATTCCTCAATAGATAAATTAAAATTCATTGATATATCATGGGGATATTTATAACTATGAGTAAAATTAAAACGATGTCTATTATTAATCACAATTGGATACATAATCAACATATTTCATACATTTGTCTCATGATATTAATTGTTTTGGATAATCATTATTTTCTGTATTAATTTCAAAGGAAACCATGTTCTCTATCTCGAGAATATCAATAATTTCTCAACATTTTCTTATCACAGGATTTGGGAAAATGAGAAGTTTAAAATGGGGTATCCAAATTAAAAACTATATGTATCTCTTATATCACATGATGTTTTCATTGAATCAGGTATAAACAATATGACATGGTGGGGGATAATTATATTTCCATAAATTTAAAAACATTTACATTTTGATTTACTAATCTACTCTTGTTACTCAATACACTATCTTTTGTAGGAATTATAAATTTAATAATACACAACCAATAGTTATCATGGATCGAAATATTTAGAGTAAAAATATATTCTCCACTATGAATATATATGGATAAACTATTCGACAGATATATAAAATTCTAGGTGATTATGTCACTTTTTTTGAAAATTCTAACCAATAAAATATTATTTTACAACATGATATTAGATTCTTTATTTCATTAATAATGAAATTCTAAATAAGAAATATTAAATGGGAAAATTTAAAATATAATAAAAAATTTCATTATGTTATACTATGACAATTTCTCGTTATATTCAAATAATCACAAATATATGATGGTAAAAATATGTATATAATATTGCGAAGTCCACAATTTAACATTTTAATGTCAACGGAATATATATTTTTTAGATTTGAATTAAAAAATATCCCCATAATAAGATATGAATCATAATATCATCATTTAATAGGTGTGTAAACACTACAATATGAATAATAATGCAACATGCATATAATATAATTTTTTTGTCTCAATATCAAAATGATTAGATTAGGTGGATTATTAAATATATCAAACATTCTTAGTTTTTCTTTACACATCAGCATAGAAAAAATTTGAATTTCACATTATCGAACTCCATTCACACATAATGTTGCCTTTATTGGATGTGAGTGATCTATTCGACTAGGATGTAGAAATCTAATTTGTATTTGATACACATATAATAATTTAGTAGTGATAACATTAGATTATTTTTTCATAAATACATAGACTTATGAAAATTAATATGGATATGATTAAAAATTATAAAAACATTATATCCATTATATTTCAATTTATAATAACTATATTAGTTTTTTGAAACTTGCTACACATACTGATGAATATTCTACATGAATTAATATGACATCCCGTATTTTTATTACATAACTTTTCATTAAATTTTACAAACACATGATAATTAAAGTTAAGTGTCTTGGAATTCAGGATCAAAAAATACATGAAAACATAAAACATTATTCTAATCCACTTTTAAGGCATCATAATAAGTTAAACTATGTAAAAATTACTGAATCTAATAACCTGTAGACGTAAATCAATTGAAAGGTTGAGCTGATAGCTCGGTATGGAAAACAAGTAAAACAGTTGACATGTGATCTTGAGAAATATTAATAAGAACATGATAAAAACCATAAAGACATGATAAATGGTAGAATATGAATTTCATGATAAAAATAAAATGAATTAAAAAATTAATACATTTCTTTGACATTTCATTTATACATTCATGAACTTATCACCAAGTTTCATCCCCAATGTGTCATAAAAATTAACCAAATTTATTCACCACGATATCGTGAAACTTTTCATCTCTACCGATTAATTATTTACCCAATGCATTGGAGTGCTATCAAGGAGAACCCTTATTTTGTTATTAATTTAATTTTTTCCACATAGATCATAATCAAACATTTCATAAATAATTCATAGAAAATGAAAGAAATGGTTTTCAATTCAAAATCATGATGTTTTTAAAAAGTTCTTAAAAATATGATCATTATGTCCTTTATAACCCTTGTAAATGGAATGATTGTTATATGTATTTCAATTAATGAATAAAATGTATCATTATTTTTATTTATTAAAACCCATATAAATGAAATAGGTCTGGGTATTCACAGAAATAAAACATGATAATTTCATCAGAGAAAGAGAGAGATTTTTTTAGACGAACATTCTACAACATAACGACTATATAACATGGTTTGAGAAAAAAATAAAAAGAGAGGGTACAAGGGTAAACAAATTCTAAATAAATCATATTACAATATAAATACATAATATTATAGATATATTAAAATGTTATGGATATTTTAATGACATGCCACATGAAAAAGAATCTTGAAAGGAATGTGAAGATGCGATTTATTTTACAAGAAATTATGTAGCATAACGACGTCACTTAAAAATTAAAAAAATCAATTGATTAGAGAATAAAGGGTCTCTCATCATTTATATATGAAATGGAAAGTATTAAATATATATATTAAAAATCTACCACATAATAAAATGGAACTATAATACATAACATAAATGAAGTCCTGACTTAATAGAGGAGGGTGAAATGATCCATTACCATGAAAAGTAATTTTGAAATCATTATGGTCGAGACCTTGGGAGGCTTGAGGGAACCATGAAGGGACTCCATGGGAGGTATGAATACCAGATATTATTTTAGGATAATTTTTGGATGAAATGAATAAGGGAATGACATGGTATTTATAATAAATGATAGGGAATCCATCATTAATTTCCAAGGGACACCTCATCAGTGGTATTGGAAAAAAATGGTCTTGCCCAAGATATTTTCTCATGGTATTGGCCACATGGGATACCTCAAAGCATATATTACTATTAATAATTCATCCAGAATGTTTACATTATTATCACATCATTAATGATGTCATTAATCTTCCCAAACTCAAAACAATATTTTATTATTCAAAAAAAAATCATATGTCTAAAAAAATCCAAAAAAATCACCCTAAACAAATATCGATGCTCTGAAATCAAAAGTAAACTCCGTTTTATGAAAATAATTTTGTAAATAATTTTATTTTTATTTTTAATTAAAATTACAATTTAGTCAAAAAATACAACTTTAAAACTATAACTATTTTTGTAACACCTTAAAAAAGTAATCAAGGTCACATAAAATTATTATATAACCATAGGAAAGTATAGTAAAAATAAATTATTACATTTTATGAAAATAAATTTCAATTTTAAATTATTAAATTAATTATAAAATTGTAAATAAAATATTTATGTCATTCAAAAATAAAAAAAACGTATATTGTGATCATTTTTTTACTTTTAAGATGTCTAAATTGTATTTATACATTAATGGGTGATGTTTCTATTTTTTTGGCCGATTTATTATTAGTTACTATTAATTACTATTTAGACGGTTACATTACTATTCATACATTACTATTCACTAAAATTTATGTTGATCTTATTAGACACTAAATTTCATATTAAACACAACTATTGGAGGTCATTTTTTGAAAATAATATCAAATTATTTATTATTTAAATAATACAAAAATATTTTAAAATTTCCCCTTTTTCCAAAATTCATCAATAATATGGAACTAAAAATACATCCTATATTTATCCTGATATTTGAAGTACACCGAATTTCCTATAACAAGAAATGAAAAAATTATTTATACCAAGGATGTACAAAAAGTAACTAAGGCTTCGTTACATAGGCACTTAAAACACCTACATAGGAATGAAGTCTACTGTAAGCTATGGTGATAGAATCTTATGGTGGATTAGACAACATTTCTCGAATTTTGATTTCTATCAGCTTGAACTTATCCCTTAGGCGATTCTGTTAAAGCTTCACATGATGAATTTTAGCTTGGGCATTATCCAGAGCAATGCCAAGTGATGCTTGCATCTTCCCAAGCACCGACATATGGGCTTTATTGGTTGATAATATTACAACCTTATATCATCTCATCTCTAAAATATAAAAAATTGAATTCTTTAATGGAGGATTTATTTTATTATAAATTAATATTTTTAGATATTCCAAAAGTGTGCCACACATATATTATAAAATGGACATTGTCCCTCATTTAATCAAATTACACTGAGACATAAAACATAGTTACCCCATTTTAATTTCACTTATCAACATCCCAAGAAAATGTTTAGTTGTTATTCTCTTCCCAAGAGTCCAACTCTTGTGTCTTGAAGAGGTTATCATGAGGGATCTCACTGAAGAAGATATACTATCCATTACTGACTCTCTCAAAATCATTTCTTATTCTAATTCCTATTTGAATTTTATTTCCATTATAAAGTAATATATAAAATATTGTATATATGATGAGAGGTTATTATTATTATGGATGTAACTTATTTCCCCTTTTTTCTATTATATGAAAAATGAAATCACCATGAATTTGTACAGAGATTCTTCTATATCCACACAGTTTTGTAATCAATTTTGAATCAGAAGATGAATTTGATGGGTACAATGATGAATCTAGTAGGAAAATATAACTATTTTAACATTATATTTATTCTGAAAAAATATTTATACCGTCCACATATTCAAATAATATATTATTAAAGGAATGGTTCCATCACTCGTTCATATCTACAACCTACCATCTCTACGACACAAAGTGACTAATTTTACTCATTAACCATTAATGAATGATTCTATAATATTGTATAATTAATAAATATTATATATAATTATGAAAATGATACAATTATGACCTATTCAGAGTATCTGAGACTTATAAGACAAAGAATGCCTAAAACGATGTAATTAACACCTGAACGAAGTGTAATAATGAAATACTATTTGACTAGTGATAATAAGATCATATATGATATCATAAAAATAAATATGGTTCAATAATAAGTTAATAACACTCCTTAATCCATTATACATTCGTTTATGAAACAGAAAATGGATCCTAGACTTAATGTAATAGATTACTTCAAAATCATATTGTTATAGAGATCTATTATATTAATATATTTAATAATATGTATTGTTCATCCATACACATGATTCCTAAAAAAATTTCCACAATATTACTATATTACTATATAATTTTTTAAATTATATTTTACATATTTTTAAAATCTTTTAAAAAAGGAATTAGTTGTTAAGACCCGTCCCCCAGGGCCCATGTCGTGACTACCCCATGCCCTCCTTCCATAGGCCAGGGGAAGGTGACTAGAACCGAAAGGCATATTCCCTATAAACAGGAAGGATTTTCCTTTATAACATGTAAACACATGCAACCAAGAACACAACAAGATACAAACACAAGTCAATTGTATAATAGAAATAGTGCTGAAATTAACAAAGGGGTCAGAATACAAGCACAACATTAAAGATAGAAGAACAACTGAAATAAAATACAACATATGAAAGATAATGAAAACTACTAGGTCCTCCTCTGAGGTTCCTGCATGAAGGATAGGTACAGATTGCCTCCTCATCACTCCATGCCAAACTGACTCTTATGTGTACCAACATGCCGTATGGTCCACCTCCGGGCACCATCCAGTCCTGGTACTCTCAGCCTCATTCAACATTGTCCATCGTCTTCATCTAACACAACAAGGTGCGGGCATAACACATGCATGGGTGAGTATAATGATAGTCAATATGGACCTGGATACCCTCAAGGTCTCCCAAAATCCACCAAGATTCAACCACAAATAAAAAAATAACTAATAACCCTACATAGATATGTTCCCATTCATATACCTATGTTATCATGTAAACCCATCTCAATCATGAGGTAAAACACAGAGCCCAACCCCAATGCCCCAGGATCAACAGTTCCACAAAGGAAGAAATACCATGATGGAAAGTACCACATTGGTACTCCATAGAGAAGAATACCACCAAGGTATTACCATGAAGGAATGTACCACACAGTTACAGAATCAGCTCACACCAGGTATAACTTCAGTACGATAGTAAATATGAATTGTTATAACTACTGAATCATCTTACTCTGTTAAGAGGCAGACCCACATAGGATCTCTCGGTGCTAACCCACACAGGATCACTCAGAGCTGACCCACACTGGATCGCTAGCTGCAAACCTATACAAGATCGCTAGGTGCTGACCCACATAGGATCGATAGGTTCTGACCAACACAGGATTGCTTGGCGCTGACCCACCAAGGATTGGTGGTCATTCTTTAAGTCACAACCAGATACTAGGATCCCTCACTATGTTCTCTTTTATTTGGGAGGATCCTCTCCATAAGCCACTGGTCGATACCCCAACTCATATGTAGTCCCATGAAGAAGTAACTCAATGGACCGCGAGGTAATAGGGGACTCAACGCAACAGACAGTACGTCAATTGGACACTCGATCTGTGATTTATTATCCATTTAGTCCCAGGGGCCCGGTTGGATTTTTTCTCGATCCATCCAAACTGTACCCCATCTTAATCTAAATCTGCAGTGGGTATACTCAAAGAGATTGTCTCACTACAAGTTTTCCAGCGCCGCTGAAGGTTCATCAAACGGACGTCTGGTGCCAATGTTATAGCCTAGTAATAATAAATGGGTCGTAGTGGGTCCGAGTCCAGTCTGACCCGGCTGGACCGACCCTGGGACATCCCGGTTTGGCTCGACCTGGCCCGACCCGCTCAGTCGGGCTAGGATGGCCAAGAGGGGCCGCATAGGGTAGCAGGTGGTCGGGAAGCTGATGGGGTGTCGCGAGGTCACAAGGCAGCGGGGAGTCTCTACCAGGGGGTACCACGCGAGCGCAAGGATATGGATACCATGTGGTGGCTCAGTCGGGGTGGCACGGCTCGACCATGGTGGTGCGAAAAGGCTGTGGGGTGGCATGGTAGGCCACGAGGAGGTGAGACTAGGCAGCAGGGTGGCGCGGTAGGTCGAGTGCGATAGAGTGCCACGTGCCGCGGAGTCCACGGGTGGTGACATCGTTTCCTTCAACACCTTCATTTCCTTCATTCATTGTGAAGAACACAACAATGAAGTATAACAGCGGAGGGGTCAGACCATGTTTATTGGGCCGCAAACTTCGCATTAGAGTGGTAGAAAGCGAGTCAACAAAAATCAGGAGTCATGAACGACAAACTCAGCAATTTAATAAAAATCGTGTATAAACTCATTTTTCATTAATGAAATTCTCCATGATTTTTGTGAACAAGTTAATTAATCGATTGAATTCAATATTTCAATAATAACGCCCAACCTCATGCGCTTGATTCGTTGAAGATTGTCTATGGGGAAGGAGATGATGTCATATGGAATAGACGGATGTTGGTGACATCAGTGTTTCCTCGATCATCCGTTCAATGACGTTGAAGATTTTCTTCTTCAACGATTATCTCATGGAATAATATGGATTCGAAGTTGGCATTCTTTATTTTCTTTCGTCATTCGATAGCTTTCTCCCAAGGCTCCTTCCTACTTATTCCACCAAAATGAAGAGATAGAAAATATAATAGATAATTCTATCTATTAAGTTGTTGGCATAAAACATAATTATCTTTATTATTTATTTGATGAGTTGGCCTAATTAATTAAGGGGATGGTTAGCTCAATTAATTGGGGGAGCTCAAGAGGTTTCTAACACTTAAGAGGGGAGTTCAATAGGTTTATGTCTCAGGTGGTCCCCACCACCATAACCCACATTGGGGGTTAGGCTCAGGTGGTCCCCACCACCATAACCTATGTTGAGAGGTATTAGTTCAGGTGGTCCCCACATCTCAAAATACAAATGGGAGATACTAAATTAAAATAAAATAAATTTTTACACAGTTTTATTTTATTTTATTCATTCACGAAAACCCCAAAAATTATCATTCAACCTAGACCCACTGTCATCGAGGTGAAAATCATCTTAAGCGAATACTGGTGTTTCATGTTCAACGGTGTCCTCAAATTTAAATTCCAAGAACGAGTCCGAATGTTGTAAAAACCTTCTCATACTTTTACTGAATGTACCTGAAAAAAAATATTAGAAATTCATTCTGGGCACACCAGGTCTCAGAATCACGTGCTGTAAAATTTTATGGACTCGTAAAACTACCATATATTTAAAAAAATACATGAAAATTCTGGGTCTTTATATTCACCCCAACTCAGGTATTTAGGCCCCCATATTCCAATACTCAAACTAGGTAAACATGTGGGGGTATTGAGAACACATCTGAGCCTCACATTCCTATGAGCTCTCCTAGAGAATCTTGTGCTGCCATAGAACGTGCACTAGAGGTATTGACCGCCCATGAAGGACCTTCTCTTGTCGATCCTCAATCTCAATTGGAACCACCGTAAATGTTTCCCCATCGTTTATGTCCAGATCTCTGTGGTCGATGATGTTGGAAGGGTTGTGCATGTATCTTCTCAGCTGAGATATGTAGAAGAGGACGTGAACCCGGTGCAACTGAGGTGGATGTGATAAGCGGTAAGCCACCTCTACAACTCTATTGAGGACGTGGAAGGGTCCAATGAACCTTGGAGATAACTTTTCGCTTCAGCAAAATCTCCACAAACCTCATCAAGATGAGACACATAGAAAGACATGGTCATCATCCTCTAACTCTCGAGGTCTTTGTCTCTTATCATCATATGACTTCTGCCTGCTCTGTGCAGTTTTCATCTGCTCCAGGATAATCTGTACATTCTCTATTGTAGCCTGTATAATCTCTGGTCCCACAAGTGCTGACTCCCTAAGTTCAGTCAAGCACAAAGATGATCTGAAATTTCAGTCATACAATGACTCAAAAGGTGTCATCCTAATGGTGGAGTGATATATTTTGTTCTATGAAAACTCCACCAAAGGAATGCGATCCTCCCATTTGCGACCGATGTCAAGGAAACAAGGATGTAGCTTGTCCCAGAGGGTCTGAATGGTATGCTCAGTATGATTATCCATCTGAGGATTGAAGCCATCACTCAAAATAATTTGTGTCCAAAATCCTGCTGCAACCCCTACCATAGCCGAGAAGTAAAACATCCATCACGATCAGAGTCAATCGTCGATGGTACTCCATGTAACAACACAATCTCTTATAAACAGTGGCCTCCCACTCTCTATATTGAACCCTGCTCTCTGATCAGTATGAATTGGGCCGACATGGTGAGTCGCACAAAGATAACCCAGATAGAATCATGTCCCCTTCATATATGAGGAATTCCAGTCATGAAGTCTATGTATATCCCATCCCACTTCCACTATGGGACCTCTAAAGGCTAAAAGATGCATGCTGGTACCAGATGCTCCACCTCCAATTTCAGACACCTGAGGCACAAAGGGACAAACTCTACTAATTCTTTCTTAATTCCTGGCCACCAGTGTGGTCGTCAAAGATTCGGGTACATCTTCATCACTCCTGGATGTTCGGCTTGAGGGGAAGCTTGAAACTCACTCAACACTTCCTCCTAAAGTGACACATGTCCCATGGTATGTCCTTTGAAGATGATGTCGTGCTCGCGAACTTCAGAAAATTCATTAGGAGCATGTCCTATGGATATCTGAGCACGTCGAGCCTCATAATCAGTGTACCCACGCTGCGCCTCTCGGAATCGCTGATGAAGTGGGGGAGTGATTTTTTGAGACTGAAGAAAAAATGCTCCATCACGATCAACAAAGGATATATGTAACGTGGCTAGATGCTCTGTCGCCTCTCCTAGCAGTTTTATAAAAGACCTCCGGATGAGTGCATCTGGTATAACATTACCCTTCCAAGGACAAGATAATATCTCAATTTCACAGTCCTGGAATAACTCAATCCAATGTCGATGTCTCAGTTATTTGTCCTTCGGAGAGAATATATTCCTGGGACTCTTATGATCTGAGTAGAATGTAAGGCATTCGCCCATAATGTAATGTCGCCACATATTCAAGGGAAATAACACTGTTTCTCACTCCAGGTCATGGGTAGTATAGTTCTGCTCATGCTATCTCAGCTGTCAAGAACCATATGCTATCACTACTCTCCCATGCATCAGGACACATCTGAGCCCAGTCCCTGATGTGTCGAAGTAGACAATGTACCCTACATCATCCTCTGGATGCCTCAAGATGGGGGGCACAAGTCAGCCTTTGCCTAAGATCTTGGAAACTCTTCTAGTATCTCTCTGACCACACAAAGTGTTTACCCTAATTTGTCAACGTTGATAGTGGTGATGCAACTCTAGAGATATCTGAAACAAATATCTGATAGTATCCGGCCAAACCCAAGAAACTCCATACCTCTGCCACACTCCTGGTTGGCTCCCAAAGATGTACCGCCTCAATCTTCTCTAGATCCACTACAACTCCAGCCTCCGATATGACATGTCACATAAAAAAACTCTCGGATATATAAATTACACATTGAGTGATTACCATAATGATGGTGCTCTCAGTGTGTATCCAGTAATACCCACAAATGATAGTAATGATCCTCATCTATAGTTGTGTATATCAGAATGTCATCGATGACATTCATGTATTGGTCCACCATTACAGAATAACTTGGGCTCTCCACATCAATTGATATGAGGGTAAGGCTAGCCATCATATGTGTAATCGTAAGCACACTCATCTGGGCAAGTCCATCATGTGCTGCAAAGGCTCCATTATTTCCGGTGAAGGTAAACCTTGTCCCATCAGTGTGGACACACCTCATTATTAGCCTAATATAGTCTATATGAGCATAGACTGTAGATAACCATTCCATACCCAAGATGATGTTATAAGGCCTCAACACTACTACTAAGAGATCTGAACTGATGCTCTCGCCTCCTAGAGAAAGCTCACACTGCCGGCACCAGTGTGTAATTGTCGAATCCAATCCCGCAAGAGTCTCTAGACCTATGGATCGTGCCAATGGAACCATCTGAATCTCATAGCTCTGAATGAGGGTAGTGGAAATGAAATAATGAATTGAAACAGTGTCTATAAGCACTATAGATAATGTGGAGTTGACACTGATCATACCTCGTATCATCTCCGAAACGTCGTGATCGTAGGCCTCAGATGCTTAGAGATAATTCCTCCCATGTCCACATGCTACCTATTATTGGGGTGGACCTTCTATTGGTGGTGGCAGTATCATCTTGACTCATCACCCACCGACAACTACATGACTAGCTCCACTGCCACATCCGCCTACTCCTTGCGGACCTCCTCAGTCGAATCTCGGTCTCTTCCTGGGTGGTCCTTTGACTGTAGAATGATCATCCGTATAGCGGGTCGAATAATAATGAGACACGTGACCCTTACTTACTCATGTGTAAAAATTCCAACTTCTGGAATGACTGGTTCTGCCTCAGGTGCCCCTCACAATCAACTCTGAATCCTGTAGTCATCCACCTATCGGTATGCTCCTCATGGAAAACTGTGACATCTGTCTTCTTCCAGCTTCAAAAGACTCGGCTACATGATGTATAGTGGCGGGTCTCGTTTCTGGTGACTGATCAGCAAGAAAACTATCAACTTAGAGGGCTCGCTCTAATACCCCTGCATGAGTCAGGATGCTAAGAGAAATCATCGAAACCCTGATATCTCACTGGATCTCTTGGTCAATGGTCTGGGCCATGAAGAATGGATCATGCACCATATCTATGGTGTAGCGTGAGAGATCAGTGAACCTCGATTAATACAGATCTATAGTCATGGTACCATGTTATAGATGAAACAACTCTTGTATGCGCACTACGTGATGAGTCTCTCGGACAAACTCTGCCTGAAACATGCTCTCATAGACTTCCTAGAGAAGGTTCACATCATCGTCAATGTGGAACATCATGCTCTACTATCTGCTTACTGGTTCCTGTAGAAGGCTGGCGACAAGAATCACAATCAGATCTACGGGAGTCCCTACCAGTCAAAATACTATCACCACAGCCTCCAGGCAATCCTCAGCCGCCTGTGGGTCCGTCTCTCCCCTAAACCTAGGTGAACACTGGCGCTTAAACTTGTGGAACGCTCTTAAGCGGCGTGTACCCACTTCAGCTAGATCTGGTGGCATCTGTGGACCAACGGGTAATGAAACCGCCTGTGCTAATGCAGGTGCCTCTACATGGAAAAGGCCATGCATTGTGGCCACATTGCTCAGTGGGATATCATTACGTACTACTATCAGAACCCTAGATGGTTGTCCTCATAATGTAATCCTGAAAAGAAACAGGTCCTCTATAGTAAATAAGTTGTACCTTGTGAGATGACTCAAGAGATCAAAATAAAAACTCTTGAAAACAGACACACAATCAATGTTTTCGTGCACTCAGTCGAAAATAAGAAGTCATGGTCCTTGTGTATGGATATGTCGACAGCCGCACCAATACTAGATTCCATAAATTAATAACCAAACTCACTACACCTAACAATATTTCCTTTGTGATAACATTATAGTTCTATGTTCTACGATAGAACCAACTCCTCTCATACCAATTTGTCATGACCTGTCCCCGGGGGTCCTTGCCGTGACTACCCCATGCCCGCCTTCCATTGGCCAGGGGCTGGAGACTACGACCAAATGGCATATTCCCTATAATCAGAAAGGAATTTCCCGTATAACCTCTAAACACACACAACCAAGCACACACTAAGATACGAACACAAGTCAACTATATAAATGAAAGTGTGGTGAAAGTAAAAAAGGTGACAAAATACAATACCAAGTATAATGATACATGTAAAACTAAAATGAAATACAACTGAAGAAAAAGAAAGTCATTTATAGGGTCATCCTCCGAGGTTCCTATCTGAAGGGTAGGTATATATCGCGTCCTCAGCACTATACATCCACAAGACTCCTCTGCGTACAGACACTATGGATGGTCCATATCTAGGCACTATCTAGTCCTAGTACTCTCAGCCTCAGTCAGTTCTATCTGTCGTCTGCATCTAACACAACCAGGTGAAGGCATAGCCCGTGCAGGGGTGAGTATAACAATACTTATTAGGGACCCCGAGACCCTTAAGGTCTCATAAAATCCACCAAGGATCAACCAAATAGAAAGAAAACACTAATAAACCTACATTGGTATATTCCCATAAATATTCCCAAGTTATCAAGTAAATACATCTCAATAATGAGGTAAAACACAATGTCCAACTCCAAGGCCCCAGGTTCAATAGTTCCCTAAAGGATGAAATACCACGAAGGCAAGTTCCACATAGGTACGCCACATAAAAGAATACCACTATGTTTTTACCACGATTGAATGTACCACACAGGTATAGACTCATCTCACACAAGGTATAACTAATTTACTGTAGTAATGATGATTACTTATAACTATTGAATCATCTTACTTCTTTATGAGGCAGACCCACACAAGATCACTCGGTGGGGACCCACATAGGTTCGATCAGTGCGAACCCACATAGGATTGCTAACTGCGGACCGACACATGATATCTAGGTGCTTACCCCCATATGATCACTAGGTGATGACCCACAAAGGATCACTCTATGCTGAACCACACAGGATCACTCCTCATTCTTCACATCACATATAGCTACTGGGTTCCCGCACTAAGCTCCCTTGTTTCCAATAGGATCCTCTCCATAAGACACGGGTCGATACACCAACTAACATGTAGTCCCACAAAGAAGTATCTATAATGAATTCCAAATCATAGGGGTCTTAATGCAATAGACAGTGCATCAATTGGATGCCCGATCTGTGAGTTATTAGCCTTTCAGTCTTAGAGGTCAGGTGAGATTTGTGCTCTATCCAACATGACCATATGCCATCTTAATCCAAACCTCTAGTGGGCTATACTCAAAGATATTTTATTGCTACAAGGTTTCCATTTCCACTGACAGTTCATCAAATGGA
The DNA here is from genome assembly GCA_963277665.1 of Viscum album. NCBI lineage: Eukaryota > Viridiplantae > Streptophyta > Magnoliopsida > Santalales > Viscaceae > Viscum > Viscum album. The sequence continues at coordinate 440,005,127 of OY728161.1, forward strand.
CATCTGTTGCCAATTTTATGGCCTAATGAGGGTAAATGGGTTGTAGTGGGTCTAGGTCCAGTCCGACCGGGTTGGACCGACCCGGCATGGGGTGACCTGGCCCGACCTTCTGGGTCTCGCTATGTAGGCCACGAGGTGACGCAGAGGGTCGTGGGTGGCAGTGAGGCCGCAAAGTATCGCATCGGTGCCACGAGGTCTGAGGCCGCAGGGCTGCTCGGCTGGGGGGTGGCGCACTGGCACGAGGCCACAGATGTCACCGGTCAGAATAGTAGGCCATGGGGCGGAGCGGCGAGGCAGCAGGGTAGGGCGGCAGGCCATAGGCGGTAGAGCGACGTGGGGTGCAGAAGTCATGGGAGGCGGTGCCATTTCCATTGTCACCTTCATCCCCTATGTCCATTGCTAAGAAGACACCAATGAAGCATAACGGTGGAGGTCTTTTCCATTTTTTTACCCTGCACCCTCTGTGTGAGAGCGGTAGCAACCAGCTCAACAAAAATCAGGAGCCATGCATGATGAACCCTAAAATTTAATATGAATCATTGATAAACTCATTTTGGTTTATCCACATTTCACCATGCTTTTCATGAACACGAAAATTAATCGAGAGAAATCAAGAATTCCATAATAAAACCACTACGTCGTTCGCTTGATTCATTTAAGATTTTCTGCGGGGAAGTAAATGTTGCCATTGGTATTAAAGAGACATTGAGGACATTGGAGTTTCCTTGATCATTGTTTCATAGACATTGACGACATTCTTCATCAACGAATATCCCGTAGAAGAATTCGGAGTCAAATTCGGCATTCTTCATTGGCATTGTTCATTGGAGAGCATTCTTCTAAGGATCCATCCTCCCAATTCTACATATATGAAGAGATACCCACCAAAATAGATTATTCTATCAATTATGTTGTTTTTATAAATACAAATTAGATTAATTAATTATTTTATTCGCTAGCCTAATTAATTATGTGGAGGGTTGGTACAATTAAGTGGGGGAGCTCAAGAGGTTTCTCACACTTAAGAGGGGAGTTCAAGAGGTTTATGTATCCGGTGGTCCCCACCACCATAACCCACATGGGTGGTTAGGCTCGGGTGGTCCCCACCACCATAAACTATGTTGAGAGGTTTTAGATCAGGTGTCCCCAACATCTCAACATCCAAATGGGAGATCCTAATGAAAAATAAAATAAAATGTTTACACAATTTTTATTTTATTTTATTCTTTCACGAAAAAATACAATAATTAACTTTCACCCGTGACCAGCTATCATCGAGGTGAAAGGCTTCTTATGCTAATATCAGTACTATGAGTTCAATGACGCCCTTTTATTTCAATTATGAGCTTTGATCAAAATTTTTAAAAAACCTGCTGGTACGTTTACTGAACATAAATGATGAAATGTTCAGAAATTCATCCCGGGAAAACATGGTCTCAAAATAATGCACCGTATATTTTTTATAAATAGAAAAATTCTAATATATATAAAAAAAATTACATGGATGTTTTGGTTCGTTACATTAATTAAATCATTTTTTTTTCATTTTCATTATGTGGTTAATTTAGATTTATCCGACATATGTATCGGGAGGATGTTTTATTCTAACCTGTAAAATATGAATAAATTTTTTAAGCTTTTATTACACATTAATTCCATTAGTAATGACTTATAATTTTTCAACGTTATTATTAAGTAATTGTTTTCTTTTAATAATGCTTGAAATTTTAGGAAATGAAGACATTGTTATATATGAAATGATATTTTATTCATGAATTATTTTCATGCGGTCTATCAAAATTAATTTTCTATCTAATATAACATTTTCTAATTTTACTTATTTTTTATGTGAGATATTTATTCAATGATATAATCCATGTTATTCTTATGGTTTTATTATATTTATAATAGAATGATATTTATGAAATACATTTATTTTATATGGATTATATTATGATAAAATAATGTTTATGATACCTAATTAATTCAATGGGTTCTATTATGATGAATGATTTATGTTATTATGGAACACATATACATGGTTTTTTATGAGATTTTTGGGACATATATCTCTTTCTAATTCACTAGGTAATGATTTATATCTCATGAGATAAATAATAATAAAATGGGAAATGATATTGGTTTAATATAATAGGAATGGAAAGAGAAGTAATCTTGGTACAGTAACATATGGTGGGACCTAGGATTGAAGACACTTCTGTAATGGACTTTGTAAACTATTATATTCATGGAAATGAGACATGACTAATATAGATATTATTTACTACTCTTATGTGGTTGATATTTTCTATGTTTACCTTTACTGCACATCTAATCTCACACATTCTTATGTTTCTTTTTCCTAGGATATGAAAAGGGTTATTAGGTAAGATATGACAAAAATGATTCTAGATTTGAAGTAATATGTGTGAGATTATATTTTTTTAAACCATTTATTTTTATATATTAGTTTCTAATGTCACAAAACCTATAATTTCATTGTGTGGTTTTGTTAATTTTTTTAATGAATATTCTTATATTTTGAATTATTATATATGTATATAATGTATGGTCCACAATAGTTAGTATCAAAAAAAATTAATAGTTAACAATTGGAAACTATGAAAATAACACAATAATATACTCCCATAAAATATTTCTATATATAGTCAATGATACAATTTTTTTATTAATGATCATGAATAATCAAGGATAAAAACTAATGTGTATTGAATTCAAATTTTATAATTAATTTATATTGATTATTTTCCATTTCCATTATCATTACTACTACTCTTACTATGGATCTTCTATTTATTTAATAGATTTATGATAAAGGAACAACATAATTACTAGATGCTATGGGAAATACAATGATTTTCTCTTGAGAAAGAAACTGTTATTGAATATTGAATGAAAAATCATGTTTTCATGATGAAACAACATTCCCAAGTTATGAATCATACAATAATTCCTAACATGGAAAGAAAGGGAAGAATATTTTGTTGACTCCATCATGAGATAGTGTCCACCATCATGTAGTGGTTTTTTTATCCATTATTTACTGAAAAATGTATTGGTACCCCTAAAAATATATTTTCAGTTATCCAATGATTTATAAATTATAAATTCATCAGGGAAATCAATAATTTGGATTGAGAAGTTGGTCAATGCTGGAAGCTTATTATGATATTGAGGAAAAGAGAAGAAATTTAATCTATTTAATGTGTTGAGATCAAGAATATATTTTTCAAAAAGTTGATTAATCATATTCTTCTTAAAAAGATGGAGAATTATTTCCATTAACATAACAAGAAGGATCATTAATCCCTTGGTTCATAAAAATGAAATTTTACAAGACATTTAGGGTACTCTTAAGGAATTTTTTATCGAAAAAAGAAGTAAGATTGATCTATCCATCAGTGGTTTAAAACCAAGTCTCTAAATTGAATTTTCAATAATGGAATTCAATAGAAATGAGACAATTGTTAAATTTTCACTTATGGTATAAATGGAGTTAGGATTTACCCATTAGTCGAATGTGTTTTATAAGAATAGAAAAATGGAATTCAAAGGAAAATATAATGATCAAACTGAAAAGAAGTTGAGACTTCTTGTATGATCAAAATGTGGAATGAATCATGATGTAAACTATATTCAGTAGTAGAAGATGAATTAATCATGGAAAATAATTTCATCCAGAAGATGAATACCATCTAGATTGGAAAAAGTTATCTAATGATGTGAATAATGACAATTCTACATAAAATGCTCTCATAACTCATCAATTATATAACTGTAGTGAAATAAATAATTATTCCAACCAATTCCCTATTCTAGTTTTTATCTATTATGATATGCATCAAGAAACTCTTAAGGCTAATTAAAAGGTCAAATAACATAAATCACTATTGGCAATCATGATTATGATAATGAAGAGGTTAAATGTACATGTACCTTCCACTCTAATGTAGAGAATGTTTTATTTGACTATAGATCCACCACGTCATTTATTTGGAAGAATTTATTTGGGTATATCTATATTACCTCAATAATTAGATGTTGAGTTTTCCATGAAAACTCCTAATGGTACAACAGTTAAATCACATGTTTATAATTCTTCTTCAGTTGATGTTTGTTGGAATGTGAATCCCATTATTATTGTGATCCTTCATATAGTTGATATTTATGTGATTCTTAGAATGGATTGAGTTTCTATATATGTATATCATAATAATTTATAAGGATGGAATGCCAAATTTCATATTCTAAATGAATATGTAATTGTTTATTGATGCCAGAATGAATATGAAATTTTAGAGTAAATTTCATGGATATTTTGAGTCGTGATTCATATAAATGAAGGATATATATCTATGATGGTTGGGTATAAACTCACCAATAAGGATAAACCTACTATATTATATTTTTTTCATCTTTTTCTAAAAAAATAGATAGGTCTTCCCCTAAATATTGAAATTGAGTTTTCAATACAACTCCAATCAGGTGTTATTCCTATTTCAAAGATACCATATTTAATGGATCCAATTGAGTTATAAAAAATAAATAAGATATTCAAAGATATTAATGAAAAGGGATTCATATTCCTATGTGCATCAACTTGGGGTGAACATATTGTGTTTCTTAAGGTAAATATGGATTTGTGAGACTCTGAATAGATTATGATGAACATAACAAGATCACTATCAAGCACAATTATCATTTTCCCACATTGATGAATTATTATTGAAACTACATATAGCTCTATATTATTTCATAAATGATCATTGTTTAGTATATTATGAATAATGTCCTTAGAAAGTTGACATAAAAAGGGTGAAATTTTTTACAAGGTATTGGCATTAAGAATTTTTATATATTCTTTATAGTTTTAATAATTACCCTTATATAATTATGGAATTAATTAATAGACTCATTAGAGACTATCATAATGATTATTTGGTAATTTTTATAAAATATATGATTGTTTATTTCAATAGAAAGGAAAAAAATTGTGTTCACTTATGAATTTCACTAGTGTCCCAGAGAAAGTATGTGATATTTGAAAAAATTTCCAAATGTGAATTTTTCTTAATAATTTTTCATTTTGGGGACACATAATATAAATAGAGAGGATATAAATGGATCCATAAAACATATAAATTATTTTGGATTGTCATAGGTGAACAATGATACTTAGGATCTGATTTTTCATTGGTTTCAATGGATACTATCAATGTTTTATAAAATGTTTTTTAACGATTATATAATCCAATCAACATGTTTAATCAAACATTAGTTATATACATATGGATGGAGGAATGTGAAGTGAATTTAAAATATTAATAAAGCTATTTAGTCAGTGGACATGTGCTTACACAACCTTATAGAGAGGAATGCTTTGTAATCCATAGTGATACATCATTATTGGTGATGGGTTATGTTATCGAGGAAAATTATATTGTGATAGATTATTCCTCATGATAAATGAATATACATGAGAAAGGTTCCCCAAATCATGATTTGGAGTTAGAAATATTAATATGTGAATTTAATATATGGTTCCATTGACATTTTAGAGAAAGGTGTGACATATATACTAATATAAATGATTTAATTATATCGTCACTAAAACTGAATTGAACATTAAAAAAGGATATAGTTGTAATTCATTAATTATTATGATTACTCAAAACATTACAACCTTAAGACAGAAAACAAGGTGGAATATTCATTGAGTTGACGAGACAATAATATTATATCTATGTTGATGTTCTTAAAATATAAAATATTTATATATTTGAAAATAACAGATCAGAAAATATTAGAAATATGGTTGAAGTATTATCTTTATCAAATTAATGTTTGATTATCAATACAATTTAAGATTAATGAGGCATATAAAGAATAGGTGTAATTTGAAATGGAGTTAAGAGGTGTTACCTGAGATAAAACCAGATTGTGTTGGAATAATAATGTTCTGAAACAGTATTCTTATTCTAAAAAAACCATAATGAAGGAACAAACTATTGGACGAGGAACATGGTTTGACATTATCCATTCATTGTCGAGGCACAAATATGTATAGGGACCTGAATGAGTATTTGTAGTTGGTTAACATGATGAGTGATATTGCAGAATTTGTTTCTTGAATCATGGTTTGTCAACATGTTAAGGTTATGAGATATATGTAAAAAAATATTTTGCACCCATTACCCATACCAGAATGGAAATTGGAAACCTTCTCCATGGACTGTGTTATTGGACATCCCAAAACACATACATGACATAATATTTAATTGTATGTAGTTGATATCCATACGATGTCAGCACAATTATTTTTATGTTGAGTAATTTTCACTCTTTATCATATTTCCATGATATATATAAATTATGTTGTGAGATTTCACAGTGTACAACATTCCATTATATCTGATCATGATTTGGGTATTACCTCAATGTTCTAGAGAAATTTTTAGTTGGCTCTTTATACAATGTTAAATTACAAAACTACATTACATCCACAGTATGATGAAAAATTTGAATGTATAATTATAACTCTATAAGGCATGTCATGTTATATCTCTGTGGAATTAAATGGTTTTTGGGAACAACATCTACATTAGTTTTAATTTTCATATAAAAAAGTGTTCACTCCAATATTCCAATGGCTCATTATCAAGCACACTTTTATATGAAATGCATGACTCCATCATGTTGGGATGGATTTGAAAAAATAAATCTATTGGTAGATAATATCTTTGAGGATATTGTGTATAATGTCATATATATTCGACAACATATAATATCATCTCAAAGAAGACAAAATATTTAAGCACTAAATCGCTGGAAGGACCTTGAGTATTAAGTGAGTGAATTTTTTTTCATTAAATATTCCATTTAATAGGATTATTATATTTAGAATTAAGTGGGAGATAATACCTAGTAATTTCTTACCTTTTCATAATATGGACCATGTGGTGAAGGTAGCTTGTTGATTTTATCTTCGACAAAATCTATCTCAAGTTTGTGATGTGTTCATTTTATCACTCATATTAAATTATATTGCAGATCCATCACATTTATAATACATAGATGTTGTACAATTGGAGAATTTTTTTATTATCTAGATAAACCGATATTTATTTTTGATCATATGTACAACGGTCTTTGGAATAATACAACTCGTAAAATTAATATTTTATAGAGGAACCTAAAATTTAAGGTATCTACAAGTAAACATGATGATGTGATGAAATTGAAATTTCCACATCCTTTTAGGTGGAGAATTTTGAGGGTGAAAATAATTTCAATATGGTTGAATGTAACACATAGTTTTTTTCTGAAATATTTCATTTTATATAATTTTTTTTCAATGGATTGCATTAGATGCAACTATGAGTTAAAATGAACCCCAAGACTCTATCAGTATAAAAATTGCAATTATATTATACCCATTAAATATTAATGAATATATATTTATAAATAAATTATGAAATAAATTTCAATCTCCAAATCAATTTAAAATTATATCTTACAAATTTTTTTCTGGAAAAAATTTAGTTTTTTATGGAATATTCAGAATAGTCGTTTTTTATTGAAAATAATATTTTCTATTTCAGTATTTACAATGTAAAATAAAATTTTGGATTAGTTATAAATTTAAATGACTAATGTTTTATTTTAAATAATATAATTATCATTTATTAAAAAGTATTTTTGACATGAACATATTATAAAAATATTTCATGTTTTCAAAGAGAACATTTACGAACAACTAGATTTCATGACATTTTACATGTTTAGTTTTTAATTTAATTTAAATACATCTGATCAATTTAATAATCATGTCCCTTTTATTTTTTGGTCATTAAGAAAAGTAACCAGGGTTATTTTTCTCCAACACTATAAATGGTAATTTAGGTAATTTAGGTTTAAAATATACTTATAATGATTTTAAAATTACACTAACAAGAGGACATTTATATTAGATGAATAAAAATTGCCTCTTATTAAATATGGATCTATTTTAAGTCATTTAATGGAAAAAATTTCATAAAAAATGACTTAAATATTATTTAAATCCAATAAAGTCCTGAAATGTCATTTTTTATCATTAAAACATATTATGTTTATTTGTAGGAAAAATTAAATATTAAAGAAATATATTAATTTAAATAGTTAACTTTTTATACATATTTTCATAAATAAAATTTATTTGTGATATTGTGGGCCTCTTTGGGGAAATTATGACCTTTAAAAACTTTTTACATATGTCTCATTAATGTTTAAATGAATGCATCATTTATAAAATATGGTTATGAAAGAGATAAATTCATATATAAATATTATTATAAAATATATATTTTTTAACTTCATAAATGTATTTTATTTATTATTTCTAGTAAATAAATATGAATAATAAATTATTACACAAATTATATGTATTAATTAATTTATAAATGGAAATATAATACAAATTTTATTAAAAAATATCAAAATAAATATAATATAAAATTTTAAATAAATACAAAAAGAAATTCAACATAAAATTGAATATTAATAGATAAAATAAAATGGTTTGTTCGAATATATATTGATATTATGATATTCTTAAAATCAATGAAATGAAATGTGTCATACAATCATTATTTATATTTTATCAACATAAATTTTTTGGTAATAATTTATAAATAAAAATTTTAAAAAAAATATAAAATATTCATGATATGGTCAAATATATTATCTATTTTTCATTTAATGTCTAAATGATATCTAATATGTTTAAATTACAAACTATTAATTTTGAAAAAAAAAATTAACTTAGTAAATATTAAAATAAAAGGTTATATTTTTTTAAAGGTAATGCTTTGTTCAAAGACTAAAGAACAATTTATTGATAAGAAAAAGATTACAAAAGATGGAAGGATGAGATTTTTTTACAATCTCTAACAAAAAAATATAATAAGTCAGCTGGCAGAGTGCCCAGCCATGTCATGCTCTGATGAATGCCTTTGTTAGCAAGAGCATCTGAAACAACATTTGCTTCACGGTAGGCATGAGTAGTTATGTAATCAATCTCGTGGAGTGAGTTCAGATAATTCATCCAAAGAGTGATGACCGGACAAGAAAGATGAATGATGCCATTCCAGTTGGCATGAATGATAGTGGTAGATTCAAATTCAATCCAGAGCTTTCTCCAACCTCGTTGAAGCGCAAAATCATCTGCATGGATGACCCCCAGCATTTTAGCCTCCAGAGATGAAGAATGTCCACTTCCAGCATAGAAGCAACCCTGACATCGGACGGCTGAGTCTCTGAAGATGGAACCACAACTAGAAGGGCTTGGATTTCCTTTAGAAGCACCATCAACATTCACATTGATCCATACCGGCATCGGGGATTTCCAGAATACTTCAATGGAACGTTTGTCTTTGGAAAAATGACAGGCACATGGAGATGACAAAGGATCTCAAAGTCGCCATCCGAGTTGTTGCAGGAGTCTTTTTGAATTGAAGCAGCTTCATGAATCGCAATAAGAATGATATATTTTCTTTCATTGAGACTAAAAGAGTGATTATTATAAATAAGATCATTTCTAACGTACCAGAACTCATGCAGGAGTTTCGGCACTACCGCAATAAATTGATTTTTAACCTTTGGAGAGGCTTCATATATATTGCATTTTTTTAGAAACAAACAAATAGAGTCAGATAGGGGACATATGCAATTAAATAATTTAAGAAAATAATTCCATAAAGATAAAGACATTTCACACGACAAAAAGATATGATCATCATCCACTTTGTGTTGGTTACACAAGTGACATTTAGAGCAGAGCTGTATGCTAAAAGTTTACAGACATGCTTCCTTAGGCAATCTATTATGAGCAATGTGCCATATGAGGGTGATCCTAGATGGTTTGAACCAAGGCTTGTTAAATTTACTCACCCACTAAAAATTAGATTCTTTTCGGGAAATGTCAAGCTTATAGTAGTTTTTAGAGACTAGTATGCCATTTGGAACAGGTTCCCAAACAAGGAAGTCGCTATTAGAAGAGAAAGGGTCATTATCAATGATCTGTGCAATATTGTCAGGGAGGACATGTCTAGGAAAATGTAATACATCCTTTATAGAATGACTAGTATCTTCTGGAATAATATTAGGCGGTAACAATAATATCAAGGGGTTAGCACACCATTTGTCACACCAAAAATAGATGGTAGAGTCAGCACTAACCATCCATCTAGAATTTCCCATTATCTTGTGGAATGAGTCCCTAATAGAAGGCCAGATCGAAGAGTTGATGTAATTAAAATTCCCATTTAAGAGTTTAGAGCAGAATCTATTGTTCAAGAATTTAGAAGCTTTAGAAGTATAATTAATAATACGCCATGCAAGACGGGATTGAAGAGCATTATTGAACAACTTTAATTTTTTTACCAATGCCACCTTTATCAAGAGGTTTACAACAGGATTTCCAAGGGATAGTGACAATTTTCATTTCAGGATTACTTCTTGTCCAAATAATGTTTTTAATATAAGTATAAATTTTCTTGAAGATGCCGACATTCCATTTATAAATCATAAGAGAGTAGACCATTTTAGAGACAATGGTCGATTTGACAGGACATATAGTTCCAGACAGGGAGAGATATTTCCCTTTCCAAGTAGAGAGTTGGTTAATGATTTGATTAATGATATTAGCAAAGTATATTGATATAGGATGACCCCAAAATATTGGGACTCCAAAATAAGTGAAAGGTAAGATTCCTTCTTTAATTCCATGATAGGTGGTAATGTTATATTTTCTTTAGATAGGAAAGCTCTTTCCAAAAAAATAAACAATTTATTCCGTGAAATCGCTTATTCTGAGACAACCTCAAAGTGATGAAGAGATTTCTTGAGGACAAGAATGCTTTTTTGATCCCCTTTAAGAAACATGATGATATCATATGCATATAAAAGGTGGGTAGGGGAATTTAGGTTTCTGGAAACTTGTATAGGATTAAGCTTTACTTCAATGACCAGATTATTGAGAATTCTTCTTAACTAATACTCAACAATAACAAAGAAGATGGAAGAAAGAGGTTCGCCCTGCCTGAATCCTTTAGAGCATTTGAAGAAGCCTCTAGGGGTTTCATTAATCAAGATAGAAATAAAATCAGAATGAAATAATGTTTTAAGTCTTCCAATGAAATAACGATGATATACAAATTTTTTTAAGACTTTGAAAATAAAGTTCTAGTCTATGGTGTCAAAAGCCTTTCTGATATCATGTTTGATGGCTACACACCCCCTCTATTTTTTTATTTAGACTATTGGTACATTCAGAGGCAAGACAAATACAGTCCTGAATGGACATTACTTTAATAAAACAAAACGGTTTCCATGAGACTATTTTATTGCAAACAGGCACTAGTCTGTTAGAAAGAATTTTGGTAATGATCTTAAATTGAGTGTTAATGAGAGCAATAGGCCAGAATTGATGAATCTTTGAGGCATTTTCAACATTAGGTATTAATGTTAGAAATTGAGAATTGATTCCATGACGAAGTGTTCCATGAATGAAAAAGGTATTCACAAGGTTACGAACATCATTTTGGAAAATGTCCCAATGATTTTGGTAGAATCCATTATTGAACCCATCTGGACCAGGCGAACTCTCAGGATTAAGGGAAAAAACTTTATCTTTAATTACATGATCAAGAGGAGTTATTAAAAGAGATTCATTGTCTATTTCATCCCCATTAAGGGAATAATATCATATCTGAGATCAATATTTATCTCTGGGCCATTAAAAATGTTGTAAATGTATGAGATAACACGATCTGTTGTGGCTTCATTAGAATCAATGATCAAATCATTATGAATAAGCTTAGAATGGGGATGACTGGCCTTTCTGATTCTCTGAAGGGAATTATAAAATTTAGTATTACGATCACCATCTGCAAGCCATTTAGCCCTAAACATTTGCTTACGAATATTATCCATAAATGTGAGCACGGAATTATGTTTAAGGGATATATTTTCTTCTAGTTGGGGATCCATATTAAAATCCTATATTGTGCTTTGAGTTTGGACGCAGCTGAGATCATTTTCAAGGAAGGAAATATCTAGATAAATTTGAGATTATTTAGTTTTACACCATCCTTTAAGGGCCTTTTTTTCATATTTTCAACATGAATATGCTGGAAAGGGAATCCTTATTGTGTTTTATAGAGTTCCATGTGTTATGAATGAAAGTGACACAATCAAGATTTGAAGACCAAGAATTATTAAATTTAAAAGGAAGAGCAATCTTACGGTCATTCATAAAGAAGATAACTATAATAGGATGATATTTAGAATTATGTCTAGGTAGTGTTATACTATAAATATTATCCCAAATATCAAGGGCCTTCATATTAACAAAATCCCTATTGAGCTTACTGGAAACTATTTTTTTATAGTGTTTTCTGTACCAAGTATATTTAGCACTAGTAAGAGTGACATCGAAAAGGATATGGTCTTCAATAGAGGACCTAAATTTCCTTGAGGATATAGAAAGATTCGAGGGAACAATTTTTCACAAGATTTTAGAATGTACTTGAAGTATCCACCATCGTTTTTCACATCACTATGATCATTAAAACACATCTGTATCTAGAAAATTTACCTTATGAATATCCATAGAAAAATTCTAGATGAACATTAAGAGTCCTCACCAACCAGGATGAGGCTCATGCTCATGAATCTATCATGATTTATGAGTTATTTGATAATGTTTTATTAATATGGGTTTCATATGCCACAATTATATATAAACATCAAATATTTGGGAAAACGGTCTAGGTATATCATTATTCATAGGGATTCTGGTTATGGATTATTATTTTTCCTCTTCATCCATATATTTGGTTATATTAAGGTCAATTCATTTTATAGTTTTGGAGGATCCCATTTGTTTTCTTTGTAGTTCATTTATGATTTCTATTTTATTTAGTTAGGTCTTATTGGGATAAATGATCTTCATTTTCCTTTTCATAAATGGGGAAATGTCTGGGTTGAAAGTGGTATGGTGGAGTGTTTGGGACACCCCAATATAACTTTTTAGTGTTAAATGGTGACATGGTGGTATGGGTTGATTATCCATTGATTTCGGTTTTATAACCTTGAAATATATTATGTTTTCTAATACATTAGTATTATAAGTATGTTTATAAGGAATGAGTGTGACCTACATTAATAATGATAATTCCCAGTTAACTATGAATTGTGCATGGGTTTTTCAACATTGAATGAATATAATTAATTATAAACCATCTTGACCTGGAGGGAAACTATGTCTGTTATGTGGTGTGCTTGAGTTATGATGGACAACTTCTATATGGGTTGGTAAACTATGAGGCAAGTGTGTGGAGGAAGCTATGATTTGTGGAAGTTCCATTTTCTTGGATTACATATGATTTAAAAAATAGGTCTACGATTCCTTGGAGGTAAAATGAGGCATATATAGCACTAAATTGAACTGTATAGTTTTTTCAATTATTATGATTCTTAGAATTTACTATCCAGATTAAATCGTTTGGGATGCAGCATCATCCAAAATGTAGGAACATATTTTACATGACTCCTTTCAATGTCTAGGTGTTACAATTTTTTTTAATTCTAATATTTCCTTTTCAATATTAGAATTGTTTTACCCCCTATTCACTTACACTTTTCCATACAACCCCTTGGAGCTCTAAGAGAAGTTTTATTATCAAAAACTTTTGATTAACTATCTATATTTTTTGTTCTATGTATTATTTGAGGTGTGTTCATCATCTCATAACATCATCATTATTCCTATAGTATGATTGGTTTTGGATCCCCCCATAAACCCAGTGAACCATGTCATTTGATTTTAGGGGGATGGGATGATTTATTGATGGTGTTTTTATGTATTTGGGTTATAGAGACCATTGAATCATCCCTGATTTTTGGCATTGTTCAAGGCAAGATGATTTAGGGTGTTTCAACATATATACAACTTCATTGAATTAGGTATTACTATAAAATTTATTCTTTTTAGAATTATATTATTCCTATGAATTTCAAATTTCTTTTTATTCATTTCAACAATTGTTCAATAAAATTTTGTTGTTTAGAATCCATTTCGTTGAGAATTATTCTTGAAATTATTTGTTTTATAACTATGTTCCTTATTTTCTTAAAAAATATTTAAATGTATTGTTGTTCTATGAATCTTATAAACTGATTATAGTTTTGAAAAGGTTTTCATGATGTTACATTGATTTTATCATAGTTCAGTTTTGTAGTGAAATCAATTTATATAAAGGGAATTTGGGTTTCAATTAAGTTGAGGACCACACAATGATTTTTATAGGAGTTTTTTAATTTACATAAAATGTTTATTTATAATGGTTGTGTATTTTACCACTTTTTAAATTCCATAGTTAATTATTAATGGAATTATGGAAATCGGTTGGACCCATGGACCTATTTTAAATTTCATATCATATGACCCTTGATAATGTGTATCTCTAAATGGTTTTAAAATAAATAAATGATTTCTCTGAAGATATTAAATTGTTTGTTGTTGTGTTTTATGATATATGTGATGGAAATAATAAATTTTTTCATTTTTATATTATGGAATAAGTGAGCCCTTGTGTAGGGGTTATATTGATATTATTTATTTATTTTTGGTGATTTCAATCATTTTAAAAATCGTATTTAGAAATAGTTTTATAATATATTAAAAAGATTGGATTTACGAAATATTCATTATTGTTAATTTACAATTTTGAACATTGGTTTTATAGTGATATTTTTTTATTAATACACATTATTAACCTTTCATGTGTACCCAGTCGGTGGGTTTGTGATCACTATGTGAGGTTTTTTCCACCACATTGAGGTAATTTTCTTGTTAGGTGGTATGTAAATTTTATCCGTATATTGATTTCATCATTAGTTTTTTTGGATGAGGATTTTTATTGTCATTATACTTGGGTTTATTTTTCTTTTGTACCATACACCATATATCAATATTTCTTACGTGATGTCGAGCACTATGTGGAAGATCCATCTCGTTCCTCTAGCTAGTTAACATACCACTAATGAACCCATAATGTGAAAAAGATATAACAGGGTTATTTGAATACAATGATTCATTTATATGTTATTTTGATGGGGGGGGGGTATTGGCATAGTTTTTATAGAAACTAGTTTGGGTTTTCATACCCATATACAGTTACGTGCATGGAAATTTAGTGACAAAGGGTACGACCATCACACATTCATTTTCATGGAGATTTATTGATCTGGGTGAGATTGACCTAGTTCTTGATTATATCATTTCCACTTCTATATTTGATAAAAAATATTTTTCTATTCTATTTGATTATATTATGAAGTTTTGATACATATTTGGTAACTTAATTTTTTTATATCACAAGTGATTTGGGTTGTTTCCAATGTAAAAATGTTATAAATGCTTTCTATGATTTTTGGAGTTTGATAGTCTATTTTTTGAGTTCATAAAAGTTATCATTGAAAGGGTATTCATATTAAAAAAGTATAATAGTAGATTTATTTGTAGTGTATTTATTATTGTTACTTTTTTCAATACTTTTTCCCATCTATCTATATCAATTTGTTTATGTATGTTGATTTTGTATATAAAAATGGGTTGTATCATATTAGTTGGTTGTGACCTATGTTGAGTGAAATTGATTTATTTTAACTTATATATGTATTTATGCAATCTTTGTATCTCTGATTTGTTAAAAAACAATGTAGTATAATTGATTCCATGGGATTTACTTTCAGACTGTGGGTAATACGAAAAACCTTTCAACCTTATCGTGAATCCGTTCTGGTGGAAAGTAAGATGGCAGCCAATGTTTATACATCAAAATAGTAAACACAACATTATGACATCTTATTTGAGGAATAATTATTGAGTCATCATTTTATAGGATATTTGATTCTAATTTCCATTATGGTTGCTCTAGTTATATATGGAATTGATTCAACTATTTAGTTGATTAAATGATTATGGAATATACATTTATAATATAATACATTATTAGTGATTTTAAATTTATATTATATTAATATGTGAACAAAACATTCTATGAATTGGTATAAATATTATTATATAATAGGGTTGATAAATATTTAGTTCAGTTAAAAATAAAATTTTCATTAGTGAACATTGGGTTTTATTATTGTTCTATTAAAGATACATGTTTTATTTCATCATTTATTTATTTATTCAATTTTGATATAATCATACCATGTGATAACCATTTTTTGGATATTGTATAATGTTATAAGTAATATATTGGTATCATTATGGAATCTTTTTATCACCTATAATTAAATAATAATGTTTCATGAATAAAGAATTTATCTTGAATACTCATCTTATGAAGGAAAAATGTTATATAATGAATTAAATTGATTAATGGGTGTTATTATAACAATATTGTACTTATATACCCTTATGTTTTTTCTTATGATTGTAAAATAATTCTTTAACCATAAGAATGGTTATATAAAAAATAACTATTATCTATTTTTTTAAATTTATATGAATCATATTTTTTCAAAACTCATTGTATTATGGAATTTTTGTCGTTAAATCATTTTTAACATTCACATTATTGGGATCAATGTTTTCAATCCCACCATATCACTATTTTGAACATTATTTTTCTTTATTGATCATATTTATCTTTCTATTATGGATCACCTATTTGGAAACCAATGATTATAAATTAATGATAGGCTCTATACTTCCCTTTATTTAATTTGAAGAGGATTTTTTAATTAACCCTTTTTATGATGTGTGATTTAAAATAATTAATTTTAACATGTAAAAAATTTTGACTAACTATTTCATATTTCAATTCTGAGGATCAAATTAATTAATGTTTCAGTAATTTATCTCTTTATGACTTTAAAATATAAAAATATGTTTGATAGTGTAAAACAAATATAACAACAAAATAAATGAAACGATGAAATATTTTTATTTAAATATTACTGTAATAATGTATCCATTAAATTATCTTGTATGAATATTGATAAAATATTAATGAAATATATATAAAGGTTAAACAATATATAAACATACTAATATATTTATATTTAATAATCAAATAGTTTTTATTGTTTAATTTTTTTTTTCAAAAATAAATATTCCCCAAATATGTTCTTTTTTTTATTTTGAAAATTTATTAACTAATTTTAGAAAACATATAAATTTTATTTTTATAAAAATTTTATAATTATTGAAATATTCATATAATGTATATTTGTTGTTGATATTTTTGTATTTTTCTGAAAAATAATAATTCTTTATAAATTGTAAAAATTATATTTTTTTTAAAAAATATTAATTTTTTTTTCAGAAATTATAATAAATAAAATACCCTTTATTTAATAATATATAATTACATGTAAAATAATAATATAAAATTATGATTAATATAAGTAATTACATTTGAATGAAATGTATACTAGATGTGGGTATTAGTTTAATTATGGACTGAAAGAGAAATTCTTAGATAAACTATTTGTCGTCATAGAACACTTCAGTATAATTTAAAATTTGGTTATTCAATATATATGAATTTAATGTTTAAGATTGGATTAAATATTGATAATTATGAGGTGCATATTTTTTAATGATAAACTTTTATTTTATGTGAGTATATATACTAACTGTGTTATATGATTGTCACCATTGAAATGGTAAAACATTTTATTATATTTATAAATAATATGTTACAGTACAAAATTGTCTTGAACTGTTCATTTATTCCAATTTTATAGTTTTAGTTTAGCTGTTTCCATTAAAATATTGAATTTAATGCTAGTTGGTATCATATTTCATTGATTTTGTCCTTTATAATATTTATAAAAAATAATGAGTATAATGACACTTTCCTAATTATAATGTGAATAATATTTTTAAACTAGGATTTCAATAATCTTAATTTCATTATAAATTGATATTTCAAATACACATTATTATTTATTATATTAATTAATTTATAACATTTCATTATAATATAATCAACATAAAGGATTACAGAAGAATGCGATAATATTTAGTAAATTAAAAAGAGAAATTAAAAAAATGAATTTAAAAATATTAATTGTAATATGTCAATATGATATGGGATTCGGGAGATGTTTTAATTAATAAAACTTATTAATGTAATATTAAAAAATGAATTATAAATGTTACAAATGATTTTATAAAAAATATAGTGAGAAACTCATCGAATATAATCATCCATCATTGATGCACAATACTCAAGATCATGAAAATCCAACATCTGCATGTTTACACGATCACCCTCTTTGAAAAATCGTTCACCACCTAGTTGGCATAAATATTTTCATCTGAGATGACCAAAAAAAGATTGGCGGATTATCGTATGAACTCTATCAAATGAGGTAATAAATTTAATGGGACATTCAGTTTTCCCATTTTAAAGTCCATGATAAATGAATGAGAGTCACAATCAATTAACATAGCAATCCAATTTTTTTAAGTGTCATGTTTAATCGAATACATCAATGCAATAACTCAGCTTCACAATTATATCCAATTATATTATAGATATGGAGAAAAGATTTGAAAAATCCATATTGGTTTATAAAAATACCTCCAAAATCCTAATGTTATGGAATGCATGATGTTGGAACATCATCAATGACCATTATCCATTAATAAATTGGGAAAAAGTATCTCAATTATTTGATCAAAAGGTGATTCCTTGATCATTCTGCAACTCTAAATAACATTAATGTATTTAGATCACTCCTTATGTAGTGAATTTTTCCCACATAAATCATTATTTACATATTCAACTCATTGTGCAATTCTACTTCTCTAGAATGAATGGATTTCACCAGTTCATCAAAAATTAATTTATTTAGAGCTCTACAGATCGAGGAAAAAATAGAATTTTTAAATTCCAAGAGAATGTGCAGAAGAATGTCACTTTTTATATTGTTGGTAATGAATTCCCTAAAATACATCAGTATCCCACCATCATCTATCCTGAGTTTAAACAGCTCACATGTGGTTCATGTGTTCATCTACCCTTACGAAAAAATGAAAGGAAGATAAATTGATTTCCCCAACCTACCTCATTTGGTTGTGCATTGGTAACCTAATTTTCATTCATATCATTTGAATAATTTGTCATCAGTGTTGGATAATGTGTACCTTAATTTTGGATAGTAGTGATGGTGTCATTGTAGATCACTCATATTACATTTTCTATTACTACTTGATGTTGAACACCCCAATACTACTAGAATTTCATATTAGTGATTCAAAATCCATGAAGTCTTTCCTTTAAATATCTATCATAACACGTGAGGGAAAATTTTCATTGATTTAATTCTCAATTAATAATTCTTCATTGATCATCGTCATTTTGTAATGGGTTATAATAATAATGTTACTAAGTATTATATCACGAAACATGTTTTCCTCTTAATTTACGTTGTATTTTTTTATCCCTCCATTTTTTGTTCCACATGATTTCATTAAAGTAGTGTTTGATTGAGGTCTATATCGATGTCCCAAGATAGTGTGGTAATCCTTCCAAAAATCATTTTTTGAGGCTTATTTATATGAAACAATAGGTGGGATCATAAGTTGATAATAGGATTCATGTGAATTTTACTATAATATCATCAATATAAATTCTATGATCTATGATACCTTGTACCACCAATTCATTTGGCTTGATACATTCCTTCCATGATGGAGTTATCAATTGTCATTCATTAATGGACCAATTCCATTTAAAATTCCTGATCAAACACTGTTGATCATTGATTAATCTTCATGGCCACCTATAGGCATAGAATGAATTGAAAAATTTAGAGGTGGTGTATGAATTAATAAGGAATTCCATTATTTCTTGAGCCATGTATATTTCATTAATATGGTTAGTTGATTGGTATCCCAAAAACATATTCCTCTAAGGTATTAGGTTGTGTTTTTACCCAAAATAATGCATCCCCAAGGTAATTGAATGGGAGGGATCCTCTTTTCAGAATGAGTGTCCTTGCTATCCTCTTAATTTTTCCCCATAGATATCCCATCACTAAACACAATTAATGATATTCCCCAGTTGTTAGTCACCCCCACAAAATTCATTGAATGGATGAAGAGGACTTGAATAGACGATATTTTACACTTTGTTGGTTTCTCAAATAAGTGGTAGTCATCTTCAAATAAAATATGTGAGTGAATGGGTTCAACCCTACCATCCATAATTTTCATTTTTATGAAATCATGTGCAATGTCATTAATTTATATTCTTATGTAATATTCAACAAAATAAAATATATTACCTAGAGATAGTCTAGTTTCCTTACACACTACATACATTGAAAAAAATCTGATGTGGATCTATTTATTTGAATGGAAAAACATGAAGATAAGATAGCTGATTGTATTAATCCAAAGATATGCAATGATAATCCATAAAGCATATGGAAATTCTGAAGAAAATTCCATTTCAATTTATAAAATGCATTGGATATATAAATATTGAGGTAAAATTTAAATTTAGTCACCATTCCATTCATTATGTTGACTCCTTCTATGGCTTTGAATAAATAATTATATTTTCTTTTTTTTGGAAAAACCCTATATTGATTTCGAGTAGTGTGTTGTTTAATAATTATACTTTCACTAATCAATATGATCTTTGTAATTAATTTGGGAAAAATATTCCTACGTTCAACACACCTAATATCTATGATATCAATAAAATTCTACATCTTAGGAATCCAAAAAACAATGAAACAATTAATTAAGAATGTCATAGTATAAAAAGTGAGGAAATATCGTATCAAAATAACCAAAAAATCCATTATAATGTCCAAATATAACGTGATTATTTTATTAGTAAAACCCTCTGGTCTAACAGAACTATCAAATTGTAAGGAGAAGAAACATTCTGTTACCAATTCTATGTCCGGAACACTTTTATGTCCTTGACTCAATATCTCACCAATATAGGGGTTTATATTATCAATCATGTAAAATGTGTTATCTATTCCATCATCAACATAGATTCCACTAAAATAGTCTACCACCACCCTCAATACATCATTTTCGGTGGTTTAAATATGGGAATTGATGATGATATCATTTTTTTCAGGTTGTAGATCAATTCTACCTATATAATATGGGGAAGAATATATATTTCATGTCCCTTTATTTCTGGTATTTTGATTTTTGTATGATTCATTTCCAATCTATACTCGATTGATAACCGTTCATCAAGGATTTAATGAGCCTGAAACTCTTCCCTAGATGGACAATTTATATATTCATTACATTCTTTACTATTTTCAGGTTTCTTGATAGCTTCCATAATTCTGATACCCATCCATGAGATGGTTTTCTACTCTCTCCATTATGGATTTCTTTACTGAGGTTTAATTTCATAGAATGGTTTAGGATTTGGCTACCCATTGGTTAATTTTTCCCGAAATTTAAAATAGATACTCCACATCCATTAATGTTAACCCATCTATTAAGGATATAAAATAGAGGGGGTGTATCCATTCCACGTCAGAGACCACTAATATTTGGGATTTTGGAAAAAGTTATGTTTCTGGAGACTGTAGACTGAATATCCATTGAAAAAACAACTATAATTTATTTTCAAAAATCATATTCCATGATTTCTCACATGACTCCCATTTAAAGTTTATCTTCTCCATGTGAAAATGGATCCAGATGTTGGAACTTCTACATGGTTTCACAGATGAATGCATAATGAAATGTCAATGGTAGCTGAATTAAAGAAATTTGAAACTGTTGTTTCGTGAGGAATCATGATAGTGTTAATGTACCCAAAAACAACCACCATATGAATAAAATTCTTATATGAGTTTCTAATATATCCCTTGTTCTCTTATACTGATCTGTGATGTGGATACAGACACAAATTAAATAAGAATAGTTTGACCAAATGTGTTAGGATTGAGGGTGATTGTCTAATATTTCTAATAAAATGTGTTAATCTGAATGATTCTATACCTGATCAAACATAGGTGATCCATGATTAAATTACAATTATTCTAGTAAAAAGATGTATCTTTGATATTCCATGTTGAAGGTCCTCCAATTCTCTAAAAAACATTTTTGGTTTATCTATACGTATAACTAATGGTATTTTAACAATAATGAAACCAATATGCACTTTGGACATAAGGGGGTTCCCTATAAATTAGAAGTTCAAATAGATGAGATACATTATTTGAGAGTCATATCACTTTTCACATGTTCCCTTTCTTTTTCACATCATAGCATGTCCTTTGACTTTCTTCTTTTTACCATTTATCTTTCTATACATTGGGGTTGCATCATTTGTTAATCCCTCGATATATTCAGTCAAAACATTATTTTTGTTCTCGTATTATTCCTCATAATTATTATACTTCATAGGTAATAATGGAACACCAAACTAATAAGACGAAAAACATCCAATCAATTGGGTGAATTGGATTTTGAATGGAATTAGATCAGTTGCATTATTTGTAAGTACCTACATCCAAGTAGTCTTAGAGTGGGGGAATGTAAAAAAAGAAATCCCTCATGTAATTAATATCATCATGATGAATGAATTTATTTTTATTCTACGTGTAATTTAATATAGATTCATCTATTTATTCTTTTTTATCCTTGCACTACATGCTGATTTTAAGTATTCAGCTTCCCACGTATCTACAAATAGGTTCGTAGAAGTTACCTTTATGTTTCCATAATTTCTATTCACTACCTGTCTAGCAATGAATAACTACTCATAGAATGTGTGTTCCGCAAAAAGAAAAATTATTAATGGGGATACCTGTGTCTTCCCTATATTTTGAGTTGTACATATATTTCACATTTTATTAACTGAAATCCAGCTTATGGTGTAGACTTGAGAATTCCTTTAATAGGTACCACTAAATTAGTTTTCTCATGTTGTTCACACCCCTACTCAGTATCTATCTTTCTTGACTCCTCAAATCTATTATTATCGTACAATAATGTTTTTGTAACTATTTTATTACTCTTGAAATGTTCCCCATGCCTGATCTCTATTTTCCCCTTAGGCATATTCAAATTCCCAAAACCAATGACATCATTGGTCCTAGTGTGGTTATCATTTGGGATGAGGTGTGGAGTCCGATAGTGATAATGTTCTTTTCCCACAGTTTTAGCTCCAATACTATCCAAATAATGGGTTTTTTGTGATTGATACACCTCCTTAACAAAACCATAGTTTGTTTAATTAGTGGAGGACATAGTATTACAATATTTTTCATTGTGTTTTCTCAATGTTTTATCCACATAGGTTCCATAGATGGCCCAGGGTCCTAATGTTCCATTGATAGGCCAGGGTCCGGAGGTAGTATCTAAAATTATGTCCTCTTTCTAATATTAGTGCTTTATGACACATCATAGGATATAAGATTCAATCCATGACCGTTTTATAGTTAGATAAAAGGTTCTTAAATTATAAGAAACTCATGCAGATCATTGGTGTTCTCTCATACTGAATCTGTATATTAATCCAATCATCCCCTATGGTCGAAAAAACATTCCTCCATAAGGGTGAAAGACATATCAACATACACAATGATCCTATCATAGTGACCATAGCTCAAATTTTTTATCTTCCTGTCAATTTCAATTTGAATCCCCATAGTAGATGATATAATCTATAGAATATGTGGGTTCCTATTTAGGCAATAAAATTTTAATTTGAGAATCCAAATATATGTTTGAGTGTTACATACATTCTCCAGGTCTATTTCCATATCCCACTCATAGATTCAATGTAATATAGGCATCATGGATAATGATCCAATTCTCCATTCCCTCATCTTATAGTAATTATAGGAAGAGTCTTCATGCTAATATCTTATCCCCATTATGGTCATCTTCTAATCACAAAATCCCCAAATCAAAGCAATATGATTCTAAGATAATTAAATTTTCACAACATCTTATCCTTTGAACCATGACTCTCCCAATAATAGTGTATAGATATAGGTTTACCCATTAATCCAAAACTCTTAATTTTCTTCCAAATTCATTTTCCTACCATTGATGAAAATCCAACTGGAAGGAAGAAAATCATATTTCTATAAGGGAGGGATTGATTTTGATCAAACCACATATACGATGTTATTCCACTATCTATCAATATTCTTCGGAGAATGACCTTCCAACTTCTACTTCCCTGATTCAAGATGAAATAATAATTTATTCCCAAAAATATCTGACGATGGAGAGCATATGAGATTTATACCATCATTCATAT
The DNA here is from genome assembly GCA_963277665.1 of Viscum album. Taxonomy (NCBI): domain Eukaryota; kingdom Viridiplantae; phylum Streptophyta; class Magnoliopsida; order Santalales; family Viscaceae; genus Viscum; species Viscum album. The sequence continues at coordinate 440,029,486 of OY728161.1, forward strand.
TATATCCACCATCAGGAACATTGGAATTATTGTTTTCTCTTCTCCCCTATGTCTATTCCATGCTCATTTCATCCTTATTGTACTACTAAAATTAATATAATTTGAATTAATCATTTTATCCTTGAATTTTATAGAGAAATAACACATCTTAGTGTGGTTTTGATGAAATATATTTAAATAATTTAATAAAAACAGAAATTTTAAAAATAATATCATTGTTTTGGGTAGTTTAATCTAAATTCATTATTGAGCATAAGCAACACACAAATAATATTTCATTAAATTTATTCCTTTCATTATCTCATTGTACATGAACCCCTAACTAGAAATGATCCTTAGTATGTTGTAACGTTATATCTTATCCATCAAATTAGTATGTAGGAATTGTACTAAATATAAAAAATAATATATGTCATACATGTATAAAAAATTGATTTGATATATATTTAAAATAAGTAAAAAATGTTTCATTTAAATAAAAAAAATAAGTTTTCACTAAAATAAATTTTTTTTCTAATAGAGTGTTTTGATAAACATTATCACATTACCATAAAATTAATTTTTACAATAATTATGAAATTTATATGAAAAAAAACCTATTTCAATTATGGAATCAAAATATCAAAATTATATTATGGCGAATTCTTTTATTTTATTCTTTGGAAGAGATTCATTTTTTATGCATAGTTAATAATTATGTATTTTAATTGAAAATTTACATTTCCATTATAGTATTTTCAAAGTTATATTTTATTTTCAATTAGGATTAATAGTAAATGATATCAATTATAATTAAATTATTAAATTGTAGGATAGTGGAATAAAGTTCCTATTTAATTTTTATATAATATTATTGAATAATATTGATCATTTTCTCATTGAAAAACAGATTTATAATCTCGTCTGTATGGTTATGTTAAAATTAAATATTTCCACATATGTGAATGGTGTTTGAAAAAATGTATTCAATAAATTTTATAATATTTTATTACCATTTTCTATTAATTTAATAAATATTTTCTCAAAATTTAATTGTGAAAATTAAAAAACATTTAAAATTATAAAAGTAAAAATGGGTGTACTATTTGGGAAAACTAAATTGATAATGGTTATAATGACCTCAAAACATGAATAAAATTTCATTAATGAAAATATATATAAATTATACTGTCTAATTATCTATAATAAACAATTTTTTAACATTTTAAAAATTACCAAATGTGGGTACAAATATTAAATTCCAAATATAATAACTATGTCCCATACCTCACATATAATGTCCACTCTTAATCCAAACGTCAACACAACATTTAAAACCTATTAGTTTTTTACATTCTCTTACCATATTAATTACCACAATAAATTCAAAAATTATATAATTCATAGTTTTGGTAAAATATAAATCCAAGAATATTTTTTAGTATAAACATAGATTTGTTACTTGAAAAAGTGTCAACGTTCTTCAATGAGAGTTTTATTATTAATTCCAAAAACTCCTTCAATTAGTATTAAAATATGATGATATAATATCCTAACTATAATAAATATACTGAAATATTTTTATTTTATGTGATTAAATTAAAACCTTCCCCAATTCAATCATATGATTTTCGAAATCATTATTCATGTGTGTGGTGGACTGCTTCCTCACAAATCTATATCATTAATTTTTCCATTACCTACTCTCATGGTTGAGGGTTATGATCAATATAATGTATATATATGTTATTTATAATATAATGTTACATAAGGAGTAATTATAAAATTAATACAATTTTTTCATTCCATTCTTTTAGATAAACAATAACGCCTCTCATAGGTATGATGGACTATTGTTTCTCCGATTGATTTTATTTTTTTTTCATTAATTCTTTACAATAATGTTAATAAGGATAAATATTATAAATTTCTTATAGTTACATGAAATAATTATTATATTAATCAAATATTTAACATTATGAATCGATAATATATATATATTAATTTATTTATTTATATTTAATTCAGTGAATACTGACGACATCTTTCATTTATATACAGACTACCACATTCATGTAGTGACATGAACAACTTCTCATTTTCCCAAAACATTGATGATATTTATAATTATATTTATAGTAATAATATCATATTTTATATTTTATAATAATTATTTTTGGATAATATATTTCTTATTTGATTATAATAATTATCATTGAAAAAAGGAAACATTACTCCTGGCAATATATGACATATTATCTCCATGATCTCAACATACATCATTTGTCAAAATAATATTTCTTTATTAGATTTGAAACTATAATTTATGTTATTATATTATTATTTTCATGGTTATTTTTATGAAATAGATGGAACTATATAATATATATAACAACATAAAATTGTATGACAATGCACAAATGAGTAAACAATGAAATTTACATCAGAAACAATAAAAAATTGATTGATTATTTATAAATTGTTTATATGATGTCATAAAAAGAACCATATTTGGATTTTTAAATATTAATATTTTTCTTTAATAAGATAATTATATTTTTTAAAGAACTATGCAAGAGTATATATAATTATAATAATAATTGAATCATGATGTATAAGATTTAATCCAAATTTATCTTTATTAAGGTATATTTTATTTTTGTGCACTTAATGTAATTTATATGGTGTATATACTACCCCATTTAAATATGATATCATGAATACATCATGAATAATGGTATAATATATTTCAAGTTCAATTATTTATTACATGTAGATTTTTTAAGATCATTTCATTGTGGTAAGGATAATCGTTTAAATTTCACGTCATCACAGAATATTATAATTTTATAACTTTATTTACTTTACATGATCTATATAAATTATTTTTAAAATATAATATAACTATTAAATGAAAATAATATATAGTTATTTTTTACAGTCTAATTATATTATAGAAGGGGTTCTGACCTGAAAATTAACAACTGATATGTGTTACTATACAATCTCACTTTATTTCTTGATCATTATATTTATATTAAAAAATTAACATTCAAGTGATAAAAATTCATTTAAATTTATATTTATATTTACTATTCATATTTTTATATGGTGTATATGACTACTTCCTAAAATTTATACCATTTTAAAACACAATATTCCTCATTGAAGAATATTCGATTAATAGGGGGAATATTGTGAAATTTTTACTAATTATTAAATATGGATATTTTAAAATATAGATAAATTATCATGAATTAAATATATTATTAAATATGTGTGGAATACATTGGAAATTTAGATTTTGGTGGGTCCTAGTAATAGATATCAACGTGATTCATTATTTTTTTTTATGACACAAATAATTTGATCAAATTAAATATGGATCTCAAAATACATTTAAACATTCATAAGATAGAATATTTATATTATATGCATCATCATTATGTCTAAGATAATCAAGTACCGTGATTATGATTTCCTATATTTATGAATTTGCTTATAATTATCAGGGATATCTTCAAAATGGTATTTTTAATGCAGGCGTATTCTCTTAGATTATTTATTAAATGGAATGTCTGTTCTATTATTTACCTTAGCATAGTTATTATTCCTTAACTTCTGAAGATAGAAAATTTCATTACGTGTCAGGTGTTTTCAATTATTAATCATTCAACATTAGTTATTCTGAATGATTCATGATAATATAACATATAAAAATCCTTTACTAAACAATTGAGATCAATTAGATTATTTTTATATCCCAAGAGTCCATGATGATTAGTATAAATGATATGAAAGGATACTTAAGATGGAATAATGATATTCCTAAAAAAATATTATATTGTAATGTTTTTTTCTTATTTACCAGATGTTTATGAATGTATATTGTTTTCCATTACTACTAAAATATTCTCTCATTTAGGATACAATATCTAATATCTACATCCAAAATAATAATGTAGACACCATCTACTAGGCACTGGGGTTAGAGTCGTTATAGTTTAATTCAGATGATGTTTAGTAAAAAACATAGAAACTGGAATACAAATATAATAAATTATAGATTAAATACATATGATAGATTTTGATGATATACATATACGATCAGTGTAATGTTTAGTTACGGAATATATATTGTTTTTCATCATATATATTTTTTAAAAATGATGATTTTATTGTCAAACAGATGAACCTGTTGGTATTAAAACAACAAATTATGCATTGATCATGACATGATCATCACCTATCGTATAAAATCAGGATTAAATTTTCATGTTTTTTGATACTACATTGTAAAATTATTAGGATAAATTATTTTATCATTATAAAAAACAATAGTTTATTTAAAAAAATTATACCCCCATGACTGCATGTTTGTTGTTCTGAGGTTTGAATTGAAATTTGTTTTCAATTTATGTGAATTAATTCAATGTTTATTGGATTAAAAATTATGATCCATAAATATATGATATAATCTATTGTATTATGTTGTATAGGAATGGATCCAAATTTAAGTAATTGTAACTATATCATTAAATTTTATCCATAGAGTGAGAATGTTTATTTAAATCAAGGGGTTAATTTATTATTATGAAGGAAACATGTATCCCAAACATAATCATCGTATGAAGATATAGAAAAATTTTCTATCAAGGAAAAGAAATAGCTAACTCTTTATTATGAAAATTAAGGGATTAATAATTTTAAGAGGAAAATATGTGGAAGAAAAATACAAGGAAGAAGGGGAATAATAATTTTCAAATAGGAGACACTTTTTGAAGGAAATACATTTCATAAATTCACAATAGAAAATGGATATTTCTATAATTCTATAGAGAAAGTCCATAATGATAATAATTACAAGGGAATGAATGAAATTGAAGATGTTAAAATCTTTATCATTAATGAGATGGTGAAATATTAAATTGAATTCCTTGAACATCAAGAGACTATATCTCAAAAGTAGCTATGGTATCATGGAAATGAATAATCTATTACAAAAATGAAGTAAAATGATTTAATTTTTTTTTCTATTGGTGAAATATTGAAATTACCTAACCCTAGTTACCAAGAGTCGATTCATTATTACATACCATTAGCATTATCAAAAGAGTTCATGTATCGAAAGAAATATTTGTTTAGTTGACTTGGAAGTACTAGAAACATGCATAATTTTTATAGAACATTATTGAATGAAAAAAAAACATTATGTCCCCTTTGAACACACTAATTTCCCTTATCATATTCCTACAAGTTAATATTTATATACTTCTTCACATCCTGGTAAAAATAAAACATATGTAAGGGGTAACCTCAGAAGCTCATTAAGGGTACCAAAATAACTAAAAGTACAATAAATGAAAATAAACATATCAGGAAATGAATATGACTGAATAAAAATCCACGTAAACTAAAACATAAGCATAATATGGAAAATATAAGTCAAATAATTCCATTTACTTATTCACATGTTTAATCTAATATTCAAATAATCACATGTAATATCAATAGCTAATTTCATAATGATGGAATGCATCATGTCAGATGTCATAATCACAGAGTCGAGGCCTCATGCCTATACTACAAAAATGATTTTTTCAAGGCCTTGTAACATGACACTAGTTTATCTCATGAGACCTATCGATGTCTTTGAGGAGCTATAGCAGGCTCCACTTGTCAGTTACTATGTCCAACACATCCTTGTATGCAATGATTGAATCATAACATAAACATTCGTATTAAAACTGGATTACGATTTGGTATTATTTTAATAATAATCCATTAATGGTCTAAAAATAACACATCCATAATCATGTATATCACAAAAACATAAATACAATATGGAATATAGTATCATAACAAATAAAATTCATACAAGTGTAAAATCCATCAATAGATGTTGACATAGATGAAATCAAAACTACTTTAGAGAAACATCTCCTTCTATTTGAAATAATTTTAAAGTCGTGTATTTATAAAAGAAAATATTTATTTTGAAATATTCTTATAAGATTTTTAGGGAATATTAGAAGGTGTTATAACTGCCAAAAAAGGCCGCACTCGCAATATAAGATAAAAATCATTCTTATATTTATATGTAAAAAAGGACATAATGCACCTTGTTTGGAAAATAACAGAAATATTCATTTTAAAACATTTTATAAAAATTAAAATAATGTTATAAATTACATTAACACATATTCTAGGAAATACTAAAAATTTGTTGAAATACATTATTAAGAAACCAGAATTGTGGATGATAAATAATTCCCAGTTGATGCTTACGTATGAACAACCTTGGATACTAAAGAGACTATAATATTTACCCTTACCTTGTACATTTCCTTGGTCGCGGGTATGTCAATGTCTTATATAATAGTTAAATAAATGTTATTAAATTATTAAATAACCATATACATAAATATTATATAATATATGATCTTCAAATATTGTCCTTTTAATAATATTTCAGTACTATCATTGTTTCATGTGTTAACTGATACGTTTTCCTTTATATGTTTTGTTACATAATTGATATTATTTATTGATATGATTTATCTAATTAATATCCAAAATTAAATTAATTTCCTAAAAATAATATTTAATCATAAAATGAATATTATTCATGAATTGTTGCGATGGGGAATGAATCTCATCGCGTTCATGGAGAAAGTAATTCGTACGTATGCACGAATAACAATACCATTCTATTGATTGGGGAATAGTATGTAGATGGATAGTATAAAATATATAAAGAATAAATAAAACGTTATATTTATTATTTAAAACAATTATACTAATTATTAAACCAATACAAATGATGATGTGTTTAATAACAAACTACACCACGATGTAGAGATGGTAAGCCGTATGTACACAGGTATGATGGAATTGATTTTCAAAGGGTTAATAGAATATCAAATATGGTTTTACCCCAATTTTAATAACATCAAAGTATGTAGAAGGTACTGGAGTTATTATTTTGGTATGGAAATAACAAAGAAACATGAAATGGAAGAATAAAATAACATTGAGAGAGATGATGAAATTATTACAGCTTTTTCGAGTGTTTCCTTTTGATTTGATAAAAATGTCACCATAGGTCATCTTTCTGATCAAATTGGGGCCTCCATTATGACGTGAGGTTAGTTGGGATGATATTTAAATAGTTTTTTTTTCAATACAAATGTCTTTGGAGGTGTTATTTTTAGAAAATAGGATGTACCCTTTTATAATATTGTTGAGGGTCACTTTAGGAAAAGCTGTTATATAATCATAATAGCTTTATAATTTCAAAAAAATAATTTATTTAGAATAAAAGGTGGGTCTGGGTCAAAAACCTCTCTACCAATAGGCTTTATAGGGTTTTGGGTCACCATATTAAACATATATTTTATATTTAACTCTTAGTTAAATAGTTTATCTTCTACCATGTGTTCATGTATTATTATAATAAATGTTTAATAATCAAACTATAAAAAACAAATAGAACCTCAAGTGGATCATTAATGACATATATATCAATAGATTGTCCTTTGTATTAACCATATATTTTTAAAAGTATTATATAATTTAGAAAAAAATTATTTATTTTAAAAAATCATTGATTTCAATTTTGACACTATTTAGTATATTGTTACAGTGAAAGTCAGAAAAATATGATTACATCGAAAAATATTAATTAAATCAATCATAACATGTTATATTGACCTATAAAATAATTATAATTCATTAAAAGTCTCAATTCACATTTATTTTCATGTTTATGTTATTAATTATTTTAATCATTCATTAATATAGTAATTACTGCATCATTATTGTGTCATAAATAAATAAAATTATTTAATGTATAAAAATTATAAATTGAATACCATTTTGTAGGATAATTTTTAACTTTATGATGAATATTTATTGTATAATTTATTTTATGTATAACCCTATATGAAAATTTTTTTCTTTATAAACATTTGAATTTAACACTTTTAACTCTTCTTTAAATAAAATATGATAATTTAACTCATCTAATCCATGTGGATAAAATTATATAAAAATTTATTCCTATGGTTTATTGTTCTTAAAAAACACTTATAAAATTGAATTAGGACATTTCTTAGAAAAATTATAAGATCATTTTTATCGTTAATTACCCTATTTACTTTTAACTATGGTAAATAAAATTTAAATGTCACTATTCCAAAAAATAATAATTTTCATTCTATTGAACACACATTACATAATTATTTCAGCCTTTTTTCCAGAATTTATGAAATTCAATTCATAGAAGTGGTAATATTATGTTTTTTTAAAATTTTCAAATGTTCATAGAAGGTGGGTAAATGGGGTTAAAAATTTCAATACAATTTTATGTATCTAATTTTATTATAAAATTATAAAAATCAAGTAAATTGAAATAATAAATTTATTTTGTATATATTTAGACTTTAGAATAAATTTAAATAATTAATAATTAATATTTAAATAAAAAGTCGTCTTTAAACAATAACGCAATGTTTTCCCTGTTCATAAAAAATTGAACGCATTTAGAAAAATACCAAAAACTAACACTAAGATAATTATTATATTCCAAATTCAAAAATGGTTTCTATTTTACAAAATTTAAAAAAATAATTTTCATTCATAGATTTAAATTAATTCCTATTGCCCAAACTAGAAAGGGTATTTCTATAATGATTAAACTATCAAAATATTGACATGTGTTTTTGTAAAATTTAATGGTGAAATTAATTAAAATGACCTACATTATATTAAATGATAAAAATATAGTCTAAATCTTCAGAAAAACTATTCAAATGTGTAATTTAACAATACACATTATTTCTATTAATAAATTTGATTTCAATTAAAATTTAATATTTTTCACTATTAATCAAAATATGTAATTTATCAAAAAAGTACCAAAATGTATTCAAAGTAAATATTTATGTTCTCCTTCTAAAGAATATTTTAATTTAATTAAATTGAATATATGAATGCTACAAATTTTTTATTTAAAAAGGATTTTCCACTAAAAGGCAGAAGCACTGCATTTTTGATGAAATCATATTTTATCTTTGAAATTGAATTTTTCCTTATATTATGTCTAAGAAACACAAATGATGAATATTGAAATTATTAAAAATGTGGTTAATACATTTTAAAACAGATTTTGAAATTGCTAGATTGATAGGTCATGATATAGTTGAACTTGGTTTTGCGCATAGCGCAAGATATTAAATTAGTTTAAAGATATAACATACTATGAAATCATGCGGTGTTACATTATCCCATAATTCAATAAATTTAATCCTATAAATTTGATTTTTTTTTTAAATAAATCCTTTAAAATATGAAAATACTATTTTGGAAAACCCACATCGGAAATATGGATATATTTTTTTATTTTTATTAAGAAGGAAATGGAATTGAAAAAACCACCACCAAATTAGGATTTTCAATATGATAGCATTGGAGGAAATTAGAGACACATTATTAAAGAGAAAATTTAAATATTTATAAAGATTGATTGAGGTATTCAATCACAATAAAGTGAATAATAATTGTAAAATTGGGGGGCCCGAATCCATAAATATATGATGATGAATTATAATATTATCTATTCCACAAAACATAAGGTATTAACATAAATGTTTTCAGTTTTAGATCATTTCCATAATTTTTATGGAATAAAAGAATACCCGATATGTAGAGTTCCATTCTTTAACTAATTTCTACCACAAACTCATACTTCACTCCAAAACATAATAGAACTCAAATATATTCTATTTAAAATAATTTTAAAGGGTTTAAAAAATGTATTTATAATTCATCATTCATACAATAAAAAAATAAATTTTACAAACCATCACATCATGTAGGCTAGTGGTAGGTGATGCACCTTCGTCGCCCCTCGGTTGCTAGTTCAAGTCTCACGGCCTTACCAGATGCGACGAGTTATCTCCTGACCTTCGATTTGTCATTTTTATAAAAATAATAAAAAAACAATATTATGAAATGTATTAACTTTAAACTATAGTATCCAATGTCAAACATAATCCAATGCGACCTTTATACTTATCCAAAACACTTTTGTCCATACTCATAGTCCAAAAATATATAAGGAAGTTCAGCATAACATAAAGAAGATCTTTTTTTGTCATATGATAACATGTGTGTACCTTCATCCTGTATTCTATTAAAACATGTTGACACCATGAATAACCATTAAAACTTATTAATTACATTCTTGCTCCCTTAATCCTTACAAAATTGTTGATATATTTCCTATATAATAAAATTAATAATACAACAAATATGTAATAAAAAACCATTAATCAGTTCTATTGTAGTCAATAATATCCAATATAATTTATCCATATCAACAATATATAACTCTAAAACCACTATGTCATTATTAGGACCATATAAATGATTATCATTCCATCAAACATATATTTTCTAAAAATTATAACATTCTTATTAGTACCATATAATATGAAATCCTCAATGAAATATTACAACAATTCAATCATAACTTATTTCCATAATTAATATAACTAATACATCATTGATACAACAATCAAATTACAGAATTCATTAATAAACAAATATAAGAACGCTAATTATTGCCTTTCATCTCTAGTTGTATCATAACATTATTAGTATGCAATAACATCATTTGGGGTATACTATGATTATTCTAACATTGATTCATGTAGTGTCCCAACACATTGTAGATAAAGCATTGTACATTTGAAACCTTTTTATTACCCTTGAAACCATGAATTTGGTATCCTTTTTCTCTACATCTATAACAAACTCTAATTCATTTCACTCACTTCCTAGGTTGGTTCTTTCTAAAGTTATCACATACGGGAAAATTCTTCTTTCCCTTATTCCCATTACCCATCATTCTCACTACCATCATCTTCTTCTCTAGCTTCCCTTCAAATCCATACGACTCAGATAATTCTTTACTTATCTTATCAATACATGAAATTATTTCATCATATCCCCTGAGAGTGTTGAAACCAAGAGTAGAGAAAGGGCCATTGTTGTGCACCAGCTCCTATTTGAGTCTAGCTCAAAGCTGTGTTTTTGTATTTTACCCCTAGATACATATGTTCCAGAGCCACCTCTACATTCTCGTATCCTGATAAGGATGTATTTCATAGAAAATTCAAAAAATCTATACATTACCAAAAACCTAATATGTTCTTTAATAATAATCCTCGAGTTATATTTTAGGGTAATGTTATCCAATTATAGTTTTTCTAAATCTAGATTCCAAGTTTTGTACTAAAAATTCTCTAATACCAACTGTTATGCCCCGACCATAGTTACCCAAAGACAGTTCATTATTATATATCATTTTCTTAATCACAAGTGATAATGTTGTGAAATATCGATTTTATTAGATGCCTTGTTTGTACTAGATATATAAATATGTTTTATATTACATTATGAAATCAAAAAACAACAAAATTATGTCCCTTATTGTTGGTCGGAGTAGACACTCAAGAGGGGGGTGAATTGAGTTCCAATTAAAATTTCTGTTTAAAATCCTTTAATAAAATCAGACAATTTAAAATACAAATTGAATGGAAGTGAATTTGATTTAAAGCAAACATTCAGTTACATTCTCAAGGGATTGATTAATTCACAGTTAATCTAATCAGAATATCAGATTATCTTTTGAAACTAACCTAATGATTTTCAAGTAATGAAATCACCTGCTAATTCAATTATCAGAGTACTTTTGAAAAACAGTTTAAGTTTTAAAGCACTTAGCAGCGGAATAAAAGGTTTTAGATAAAACTAAATAAATCACAGCAGATATAACCAAGAGGTTTATTCTCAATCCGAGACTTAGTCCTCTCAAAAATTTATATAAATTTGATCTACACCATGGATCAGGGTTCACAATAGTTTACAAATGTCCAGGTCAAAGACCTATACCATAGTTCTTCATGGGAAACAAAAACAACAGCAAATACAGCTACCCTGGTCACACACGACCTCTACCACTATCCACTGTGGGAAATAGAAGATGTAAAGAGTTTTAATGAGGATTTATAGATCCTCGAGTTCAGTTTTAGGAGACAGTGTATGTGTAAATTAAAACTGATGACACACACTGCTCGTAAAGTAAATAATAAATCACTGAGCAAGATATAGAGTTTAGAATGGCTCTAGTGATTGCAGTTTAGCTCTGGACTCCTTCAGATTTGATCAGAAATGGTTTTGAGTCCTCTTCTGGTTTCTGTCTGGAAAACAATGTGTTGTCAACTTGACATCCAGGTTCAGAGACAGGGAAAATGTAGTCGATGATGTTCTTCAAAATCCTTCGTGAAAGTACACAACTGTTCTTGAGTAAGCGTGAGTGTGTATGAGCTTCTTTGTCTTCTTGGTTGTGCATGTATATCTGTATGATCTCTTCTTGTGTATGTCACTTGTATCACTTCGGTATGTATGTTCCTTTCTTTGCAGCAACATGGACTTCTTATATTTATGGCATGAGCTCTGGAAGAAGAAATGATTTCTTTTTTGCAGGTATGAGGTATTGTTCCCTAAAATCCAACAACCTTTGTTAAATAAATGACATAGCATTAAAATATACATAATATGACCATTGGTTAGATTAAATAAAGATAAAGAAATTAAGGCAGTGTCAGATTCTCTGAAATGGTAGTTATGGGTAACGGTAGCCTTATGTATCAGTAAGTCATTGTATCAGTATCTTCTTGTGTAACAGTATCCTTTCTATCAGTAGACTTCATGTCTGTCGGTAGACTTTATCGGTAGCGGTAGACTTGATTGGTAGCGGTAGACTTTGTCGGTAGCAGTAGACTTAATGTATCGGTGACCTTTCGTGTAACAATAGCCTTAATGTACCGGTAGCTTCCTCTGTGTATCAGTAGACTTCATTCGGTAACTTTTCTGTAACAGTAGGCTTGAATAACAGTGACTTGTCTGTATGGGTAGGCTTGCATAATGGTGACTTGACTATATCGGTAGGCCTGCATAATGGTGACTTGTCTCTTTCGGTGACCATCACGTATCGGAAGACATTGATGTACCGATGGACTTGATGTATCAGTAGCTTTGTTTTTTAACGGAGACCACTTGTTTGTTCAAGCATTCTATTGGACGAATGGGTTATGTTAGAATATATATCCATTCAGTAACCGAATTCTCTAAAGATAATATAAATATTATAATATATGAAAATTTGCATGGTGTATAGAACTACTGAAATAAGTAATTAATCATTAATCAATATACGGATTATCAAACTATGATTGATCATAATTGGGATTATAAAAATATGATTGATCATAATTGAGATAATCAAAATACGAGTTCAACTAATTCTCCCAGAGGGTTCAACAATCTCCCCCTTTTTGATAATCATAACTTATACCAAAGTATTAAGAAAAATAAAATGGTTTCAGGGGAAAAATCTCCTAAAAAAACATTAAAAAAAGTTCACATTTTTTCTCCCACTGACATTCTCCCCCTTGGAATTGTACTCCTAGTTATGAATAGTTTCATTTTCTCCCCCTTTGTCATTAACAAAAATAAGGGTAGAATTAGAGAAACGTATAGACTAATAGAGAATGATTACATAGAAACATAGAAAAGTAGAGAAGGTAAGAGTAACTTTCCATTAAATCACAAAAGATACAAACTGATAATGTCCATATTAAAAAATAAAATACAAGTGAATCCCATAAAAACATCGAGAATCACTCAATCTTCCTATGGAACAAGAGTCTTTCCCTTTGGATCAGAGGAGGGTGCAGGGTCAGATTGAGTAGTTGGCTTGGGAATAGCTGAAAAAACACATAAAGGTTCATCCACTGAAACTGCACCTGATATAAATCTTGTGCTCTTCTATGGGATCATAGGTGTCAAGCATCGAATAGCCGGAACTAGATTCAACTGAGGTGTACTCCCATAGGAAGAGGCATGATGGGAAGGAGGTACAATCACAGGTCCGACATCCACATGGAAGAAAGATAGCAACAGGTTCCTGAAAACCATAATAATACTTCCTCCTCATTCCATTGCTGACACAAAATCATCTCAATTATCAATGAATTTATCCAAGGCAGGAGTAAGCTCCCTGAGATTACTAACCTGTTCTCAGAAATCTTGAGTAACTGGAGTCAACATCATATTCTACATCAAAAGATTGAAATTATTGGTCATTTGATGCTTGGTATAGACTTTCTCAAAGTAAGAATACACCTTATTTTTAATTTCATATTGAGAAGAATTATCTGCCCGTAGGTGATCAAAAACAAAACTACTAACTTCCCTAGTGGTAGCATGGATCTGAGTATCTGAGGTACCACTGGTACTGGCCTTAGCCAACTCTTCTGGGATCAAAGTTCTGATCTGGTCAATGTTCATAGTGGATCTAGATGAAGGAAGGGGATTAACTGAGAAGGCTATTGTCTCCTTGAAATATTGTGTCAGATTACTAACCACCTTTTGAACAAGTTCATCTTGACTATGCAAATGATCCTTGACTGACTTCTTAAAAGCCTCAAATACTTCTAAAAATTGCTTGACTACTTCTTTTATATATCTCATATCAGTATTCAATTGGGTTTGGGAGCTGTTCATGGCAGTCAACGAAGCAATAGATTGTCTTAGAGAAACCGCAGCTCCTGTCCAACTGTCAATTTGAGTATGGAATACTTTAACTTCATCCATCATTCCCCTAACTAGACTAGAAGTAGCACATCCCAGAGATAGCTCCATGGATTGCTCCACACTCTTCATTTAATCGACCATACTTTGATTCAAATCTTCAACTGATTATCTCAGTGCTTCTTTTATTTCAGACATTAAGGACTCAAGGTCCTCCTTGGTTTCCAAATTCTCTAGCACATTAGGTAGGATAATTGTTTCTCTATGGGGCTGGTCTTCCTCATCATAATCTTCAAAATTAAGTCCAAGAACCATATATCCTAGATATGATGTCAAACCATCAATGTCATACAACACTGATACTGATCCAAGATGCTCCCCCTCACTTAGAGCATTCTCCGGAGGAATCTCCTCCAACTATTCTTCTCAAGGTAATTCTATAACTTCCTCTGCAACTTCAGCAGATTCAATAACCATTTTCTCTGATAGTTCAACAGTGGGACGATTCCTATCCTTTTCGGAGTCATCAATGACTCCTTCAGTAATGGCAGTAGGTGCCACTGCTGCTTCCTGATCAGGCACTATATGGACTGTACTATCTATCAGCGGGCTCAAACTGAGATTTTCATCTTCATTTTCCTCATCATCTGCTTCATCAGAAGCCTCGTTTTTTTCATGAAAAACATGATTGGATTCATTTGCTTAACCCTCTTCAAAGTTGTCCTTTTCAACATACTGATAGGCTTTTTCTTCTTCTTCTGTGGTCTCTGTATCGCTTTCCTTCAAAACAGGTTCTCTCCTTGGTAATTCTTTTGGAGGGCTAGCTGCTCCATAGGAAATGTTTTGGGGCATAGGACTATGAGGTAAATCAGGGTATACTCCTTCCTCAATTGTTGTCTCTTCCTCCTCAACTTCAGCTTCATTATCACTATAGACACATTCTGGCTCATCTGGTCGAAGACCAGGATCCCTCACATCCTTTGTTCTAGAAGGATGATCCACAGGAGTGTAGTTGTCATAGATTTTACCATCATCATTAACCTATGATTTCTTCCAAGGGTTCCAGATAACTTTCATAAACATAAAAATATTCCTGGTGATACAAAAATTATCCTTAACCACAACAGTTTCTTCCTGAGGTCCAGCTACCTCCTTTTCCTTCAACATAATAAAAATCAACATAGAAAAGAATAGTTCATTGGACATAGACTTCGGTCGAGTCATATCATCAATCTGAATCATTAGTAATCTACACAAGTTCACCTTTACTCCATTCTTTAATAGACGCAACAAATAAATATCCTGAAACCTGAGGATAGAAAAATCTCCTCTCCTTGGACTAATCACATGCTGAATGAACTTGAAAAGTATTTTATTCTCCCCTTCCATCTCTGCAGCAATGACCTTTTTAGGAGTTCCATTTCCTATCAATTCCAACAAGTCATACTCATGATTGAAAAAGTCACTCACAGTAAGTATGGATTTTGAATAAAATCCATAATCACCACTATGAGCAACTCTAAGGTTCTCAGCCCATTCAAATTATGAGAAAAAAAACTTTTGACCATTCACATAGGAAATCATCCTATTCTCCTCTTCTGATGTCTCAAAACAAACATACTCATAATACTATTTCATCAGTGCTGGATAATATGGTCCATTATTGATCAGGAAGCATTGAATCCATCCTTGTTCTTGTATAACCTTCAAAATCAAGGACATGCTTACCAGCAGCCATTCCGCGCATAATTCTTTTTCCACTACAATTTCTCGCTTCGATAAATGTGGATTCATTGGATTCCTTCGAACAGAATCTCTACTGCTTCCACTGGAACCAGCATTGGTTACTTTATACTTCTTAGCTTGTGGTGTATCACTCCCTTCATCCACTGAGGGTCGCTTCACACGTTCCATTTCAGATTCTGAGGCTTAGGGTTTTGCGAGCTTGAGAGGTTTAGGAAAAAGGGATTCGAACAGACTGGTTCGCGGTGATTGTGTGATGTCTATATTCGGTTTTAATATCATTTAGGCTTCACATATAAAATAAATCTTATTTTAAAAAGAAATTCAAAGTCTCGTAATTAATACAAAAATTTAAAACAGCGCGACAAATGTACCGGTGAGGTGTCCTCAAACGGCGAGGTCTATCCTAGAGGTTTTTCTAACGGTGAGGTTTTTCTCAGGGTGATGTTTTTCTAACGGTGTGGTTTTTCTAAAGTTGAGGTTTTTCTAACGGTGAGGTTTTTCTAACGGTGATTCTTTTCTAACGGTGAGGTTTTTCTAACGTTGAGGTTTTTCTAACGGTGAATTTTTTCTAATGGTGAGGTTTTTCTAATGGTGAGGTTTTTCTAACGGTGAGTTTTTTCTAATTGTAAGGTTTTTATAATGGTGAGGTTTTTCTAGCGGTGAAGTTTTTCTAATGGTTAGGTTTTTCTAACGGTGAGGATTTTCTAAGTTTGAGGTTTTTATAACGGTGATTTTTTTCTAACTGTAAGGTTTTTCTAACGGTGATGTTTTTCTAACGGTGAGGTTTTTTTAATGGTTTTAAGAATAATTTATCATTCCTAATTCGTGTCTCATGAAAATTAATCTTTTGAACTTAACGGCTTAGTGAAAATATCACCTAATTGGAGTTCAATGCCTATAAATTCAAGTGTTATATCACCTATTTGATAATGATCTCTTAAAAAGTGGTGTCTAACATCAATGTGTTTGGTTCTAGAGTGAGACATAGGGTTCATTGAGATGTTGATCGCACTAGTGTTATCACAGTTAATTGAAACATGTTTAAAATAACATCCATAGTCCAATAAAGTGTGTTTCATCCACATAATCTGTGCACACCAACTACCAACAGCTATTTACTCTTCATTAGTAGTAGATAATGCTACCGAGTTCTGTTTCATACTACACCATGATACTATGGACTTTCCAAGTAAATGACATGTTCCAGATGTGCTCTATCTATCTAACTTGCATCCAGAAATGTCCGCATCTGAAAACATATTAAATCAAATGATTTACCTTTTAGGTAAAACAGTTCCAAATTAGCAGTATATTTAAGATATTTGAAAATTCTTTTAACAGCAAGTAAGTGTGACTCTTTAGGGTTAACTTGAAATGTATCACACATACACGCTCTAAACATAATATCAGGTTGACTAGAAGTGAGATAAAGTAAACTCCCAATCATACCTCTGTAATTAGTTTGATCAACTGGTTTCCCAGTTTCATCAATATGCAATATACAGGTGGTACTCATAGGTGTATCACTTCCCTTAATACTATCCAAAGCAAAACGTTTTATCAAATCCTTAGTATATTTACTCGGATTCAAAATAATACCATCTTTAGTTTGAAATATTTGAAATCCAAGAATGTACTAAAGCTCTCCCATTAAGCTCATTTCAAACTCATTTTTCATAACCTTTGAAAAATCAGTACATAATGAATTTTTAGAAGATCCAAAAATAATATCACCAACATAGATTTGTACTATTAAAACATCTTTTGAAATTTATTTTATAAAATGAGTGGGATCAACAATTCCTTTTGTAAATCCTTTTGAATTAAAAAATTTGTTAGACTTTCATACCAAGCTCTTGGAGCTTTTTTTAAACCGTATAAATCTTTAGAAAGTTTAAAAACATGATTTTGAATGTGAGGATTTGAAAAACGTGGTGGTTTTTCTACAAAAACATATTCAACAATAAAATCATTTAGAAAAGAACTTTTGACATCCATTTGATATAACTTGAAAGTAAGATGTGATGCAAAGGCAAGTAAGATCCTAATTGGCTCTAATCTAGCAACAGGTGTAAAGGTTTCCTCATAGTCAATTCCTTCTTCATGACTGTAACCTTGTGCAAATAGTATAGCTTTGTTTCTAATGATGTTTCCAGATTCATAAACTTTGTTTCTAAACACCCACTTTGTGCCTATGGTTAAAGTGTTCTTAGGTCTTTCTACTAAATCCTAGACATTATTTCTTTCAAATTGATTATGTTCTTCTTGCACAACCATTACCCAAAATCCATCATTGATAGCATCATTGATATTTTTATGTTCTAACTGTGAAAGAAAGGCTTGATGTTCAACCTAATTTCTTAGAGAAGCTCTAGTCTGTGTTCCTCTATCTAGAATACTTACAAAAGCATCTAAAGGATAGTTATTTAGAATCCTAGTTGATCTAGAAAAGGTAGGCTAGAGATTTTAGGTTCACCAACAGGTTAGGAGTCAATAGAAAAAGGTTCTGGAAAATTTCCAGAACTAGATTTTTAACTATAGGTCCAATGACGTTATCATTAAGGTTCAAAGCAGAGAGATCATCTTCAAGATTTCCAACAGAGGTCTTAGGTTCATGTGGACCAGTTTCATCAAATTTGATGTGAATGGATTCCTCCACACATTTGGTTCTCTTATTAAAAACTCTATAGGATTTACTAGAAATAGAGTAAACTATGAAATTTCATTCATCACTCTTGGATACAAACTTGTCATTATTATCTTTGGTATTAAGAATAAAGACTTTGAAACCAAAATCTCTGATTTAGTTGACCTTAGGTTTCCTATGGTTCCACATCTCATAAGGGGTCTTCTTAAGAACAGGTCTGATCAAATATCTATTGATAATATAACAAGATTTATTGACAACATTAGCCAAAAAATTAACAGACAGTTCATACTCATTGAGCTTGGTTCTGGAAATTTCTTGAAGGGTTCTATTTCTCCGTTCTACTACAGCATATTGCAGATGTGTCCTAGGGGTAGAGAAATTGTGACTATAGCCATTGTGTGAGAAGTAGGATTCAAACTCCTGATTTTCAAACTCATGACAATGATTACTTCTCAAGGTTTTAATCTTAAGCCCACTAAGGTTCTCTACAGACTTGGAATATTTAACAAAGTAAGAACATGCTTCACTTTTGTGAGATACAAAATATACCGAAGTATACCTAGAATAGTCATCTACTAGAACATAAACATAGTGATTCCCATTTAAACATGAAACTCTAGAAGGTCCAAACAAATCCATGTGAACCAAATCGAGAGGTTGAGAAGTTGACACATATTTCATTGATTTAAAAGAAACGTTATATTACATTCCCTTTTGACAGTGATTAAAAAATTTATCTGCTGGAAATTCAAGTTTTGGTAGGTCTCTAACTAAGTTCTTCCTAGTATGTTTTCTATGTGAATGTACATTGCAGTGTCCTAATCTTCTGTTCCAAAGCCAATATTCTTTATGAAAAACTTTTAAACGAGTAATATTTTTCATAGCTAATGAATTTAAATCAACTGCATAGACATTTTCATTTCGCAAGGAAGAAAATACTAAAGCGTTTTTAGAATTATAAAAATTGAAAGAAACATGTTCAAATATTACATTAAAAACATCATCACATAACTGAGAAATACATAGTAAATTATACTTAATCCCATCAACAAATAGAACATTATAAATTAATACTGAGTCAATGTTACCAATATAGCCTAAGCCGATGATTTTCCCTTTAGAATTATCACCAAAGGTGACAAAACCTCCATCAACTCTGACTAAGCATTTAAATCATGAGAAGTCTCATGACATATGTCTTGAACATCCATTGTCCAAGTACCATGTCTTTCTACAGGAGAACTTTAAGAAGGCTCCCTACAATATAGATTTAGATAGTAAATTATTTTGGTACCCAGATTTTCTTGGGTCTAGACAGGTTATCCAATAAAACATTATGTACCCAAATTTGTCTTTTGGGTATCATAAAATTTATAGAATCAACATATTTTTAATGATAACCCTTATTAGATCCATAACTATGAATATAACTAGTTGAAGAATATGGACTTCCAGAACTAGAACTATCTACATTCTGTCCAGATTTAGAAGTAAATATAGTTTTTGTAATTTTTCTTTTTACATGTTGGTATCCTATACCAGTTGTATATCTAGGTGCAATCTGCTAACCCGGCATTTGAGTAAGAGTTTCTTTTCCATTTGTGAATTTTTCTAAATCATTCCTAAGTTTCTCATTTGACAATTTCAGTTCAGTGTTTTCTTTAAGAAACTGAGCATTCTTATCCATTTCTATGTTACGATCAGATTTATGGTTAACAGTTAAATCATACAATTTCTTTAAACCTTTGTATTTTTCTTTCAGCTCATTACAAGTTTCCTCCAATATATCATAGTATTCAAACTATTCAAATTTTGACATATTTTCAGAATCCGAATCATCTCCAGAATAATAAGAATTTAAAGCAGGAGTTTCAGATGTTACCTCATAAGTGTTTGTCATAAAACACATGTTTGCCTTATTTTTGTTTTCAGTCTCAGAAGCTTCAGATTCACTGGAGCTATTCTCAGAAGCACTCTAAGTATCCCTCATGACTTTTTATACTTATTTTCATTATAATCATACTTTTTCATGTATTTAATCTTTGGACAATCTGCTTTTATATGTCCTTTTCTTTTGCATTCATAGAAGATGACTTCATCAGATTGTAATATTTCTTCCAGTCATTTTTCCAATGACCTGTATTGTCATACATACCTTTCTAATTTGATTTTGTGAAAAATATATTCTTCCTATAAAACTTCTTGAATCTTCTGGCTATGTGACCCATTTCTGCATCATTTTCAGATGCAGTTTCACTTTTTTCATAGCATGAGCTATCACTCATGGTCTGAATTTTCTCTTTATCCTTATTCTTCGATGTTGATGTCTTGAAGGAAACCGACTTCGTTTTTGGTACATCTTCTTCTTCATTATTTACATTATTCTCGCCTTCATACATCATCAAATTGCGAATAAGTTCCTTGACCGTAGGTTTACCAATATCACATGATTCTCTGATTGAAACAGAAGTGCCCCTACATCTTTCAGGTAGGCATCTCAAAATTTTCATGATCTTCTCCTTTGATGAAACATCCTTTCCCAGTGAGATAATTGTGTTGAAAATTTCGTTATACTTGAGATACATATCATAAATGGGTTCATCAGGATTCATCTTAACATTATCATATTTAATAGTATAGATGTTCAATCTCATTTCCTTAACATTAGTTGTTCCTTCATGAGAAACACCTAAAGTATCCCAAGTCTCATATGCAGTCTTACTAGCAGATATTCTATTAAATTCCTCATCTCCTAAAGAACAATATAGAACATTCATATCTTTGAAATTATTATTGTGAGCTGTCTTACTAGCTTCATTCCATATAGATCTAACAGTAGTTGGAATTTTATATTATGATTCTATAGCAGTACAAATATCAAAACCCATGCTTTATAAATGAATTTTCATCTTAATCTTCCACTGATAATAGTTGTTTCCATTGAAAAATGGTTGACTATTAGTAGAAACACCTTCAAGTCTTTTATCCATGATAACTAGGTTGAGACAGAAATTTTAAAGAGATAGAAATTTAGAAATAACAAAAATTTTAAGAACATTAAAATACAACTAAAATCACAGTTGAAAAACAGAGTACTCCCGAAAATATTTAAAAAGCCCTTTGATTCGAAATTTTGGTCGGTGTTGACACTCAAGAGGGGGGTGAATTGAGTTCCAATTAAAATTTCTGTTTAAAATCCTTTAATAAAATCCCCCAATTTTAAATACAAATTGAATTGTAGTGAATTTCAATTAAAGAAAACTTTCAATTAGGTTATCAAGGGATTGATTAATTCCCAGTTAATCTAATCAGAAGATCAGATTAGATTATGAAACTAACCTAATGATTTTCAAGTAATGCAAACATTTTCTAATTCAATTATCCAAGTACTTTTGAAAAACAGTTTATGTTTTAAAGAACTTAGCAGCGGAATAAAAGGTTTTGGATAAAACTAAATAAAGCACAGTAGATATAACCAAGAGGTTCAATCTCAAGATGAGACGTAGTCCTCTCAACAATTTATATAAATTTTATCCACACCTTGGATCGGGTTTCACAATAGTTTACAACTATCCAGGTCAAAGACCTCTACCACTGTTCTTCGTGGGAAATGAAAACAACAGAAAATACAACTGTACAGGTCGCACACGAACTCTACCACTATCTACAGTGGGAAATAGATGATGTAAAGAGTTTGAATGAGGATTTATAGATCCTAAAGTTTTGGTTTAGGAGACATTGTATGTGTAATTTAAAACTGATGACACACACTGCTCGTAAAGTAAATAATATATCACTGAGCATGATATTGAGTTTATAATGGCTCAAGTGATTGTAGTGTAGCTCTAGAGACCTTCGGATTTGATTAGAAATGGTTCTGAGTCCTCTTATGGTTTCTATCTGGAAAACAGAGTGTCGTCTTATTGACATCCAGGTTCAGAGAAAGTGAAAATGTAGTCGATGATGTTGTTCAAAATCCTTCGTGAAAGTACACAGCTGTTTTTGAGTAAGCATGAATGTGTATGAGCTTTTTTTTCTTCATGGTCGTGCATGTATATCTGTATGAGATATTCTTGTGTATGTCACTTGTATGACTTCTGTATGTATGTTCCCTTCTTTTCAGCAACAAGGACTTCTTATATTTATGGCACGAGCTCTATCAAAACAAATGATTTCTTTTTGCAGGTACGAGGTACGATTCCCTGACATCCAACAACCTTTATTAAATAAATGAAATAGCATTAAAATATACCTAATATGATCGTTGGTTAGATTAAATTAAAATAATGAAATTAAGGCAGCATCAGATTCTCTAGAACAGTAGCTTTGGGTAACGGTAGCCTTGTGTATCGGTATGTCTTTGTATCAGTAACTTCTTGTGTAACGGTAGCCTTTCTATCAGTAGACATCATGTATGTCGGTAGACTTGATCGGTAGAGGTAGACTTGATTGGTAGTAGTAGACATGATCGGTAGCGGTAGACTTAATGTACCGGTGACCTTTCATGTAACTGTAGCCTTCATCTACCCGTAGCTTCCTTGGTGTATCGGTAGAATTCATTCGGTAACTTGTCTGTAACGGTAGGCTTGAATAACAGTGACTTGTCTGTATCGGTAGGCTTTCATTACGGTGACTAGTCTATATCAGTAGGATTGCATAACGGTGACTTGTCTGTTTCGGTGACCTTCACGTATAAATAGAATATTTTTGTACCGGTGGAATTGATGTATTGGTAGCTTTGTTCTGTAACGATGACCACTTGTCTGTTTAAGCATTCTATTGGCAGAATGGGTTATGTCAGAATATATATCCCTTTAGTAACCAAATTCTCTAATGATAATTTAAATATTATAATATATGAATATGTTCATGGTGTACATAAATACAGAAATAAGTAATTAATCATTAATTAATATAGGGATTATGAAACTATGATTGATCATAATTGGGATTATCAAACTATGATTGATCATAATTGGGATTATCAAAATATTATTGAGCATAATTGAGATTATCAAAATATGAGTTCAACTAATTCTCCCAGAGGGTTCAACACCGTTGAACACAATCATATCCCTTATCCTATTCACTAATGTTAAGCATAATATATCTCTTCACATATTGGGAAAATGAAATCATATCAAATGAGTGAGCTCAGATGTTTATTAAGAGTAACAATATAATAGAAACAATCATAAAAGAGAACAAACATTTAAGGAAATGTATAAGACTAAAACAAAATCCTTTTACACTAAATATTCATCAAAATATGGAAAACAAAAGTCAAATAATTCCTTTTACTTATTCACAAGGTTATTCTACTAGTAAAATAATCACATTTAATATCAAAAACTAATTTCATAATGATTTAACGCATAATGTCGGACATCATAACTACATAATCAAGGCCTTGTACCAAGACAAAATAAAATATTTTTTCAAGGCCCTATTCCAAGACACTATTTTGTCACATGATACCTAATGGTTTCTTTGAGGAGCTATTGAGGTATCAAACATTCACTTACTATGTCCAATGGATTTCTCAAATGAACATATAGAATCATAACATAAAAATTTGTATTAAAACTAGCATATAAAATGTTAACACGTTAACCATAAACCATGAGTAGAATAAAAATTAAACGTCCACAATCAAACATATTACAAAACCATAAATACAATATAGATTATTTTATCATAATAAATCAGTTTCAAACAAGTGTAAAATCCATCAAAGGATGTTACATATATGAAATCAAATGTATTTTATTGAAATATATCATTATATATTGAAATCATTTAAAAAATGTAATTATAAAAGATAACATTTATTTTGAAAACATTCTTATAAGAATGTATGGGAATCATTAATGATGTTATAAAAGTGGAAAATGGTCACACCAACCGTATAAGTAAAAAACACATTTTTACGTAAAAATTCCAAAAAGGTCATAAAGTACATTATCTGGAAAATGATGGAAGGATTCCTTTCAAAAAAATTATTAAAATTTAAACAATGGTATAAATTAATTTATCGTATGTTCTAATAAATAGTAAAAATGTTTTGAAATACATTTGTATGAAATATGGATGTGGATGATAAATAATTTCCAGTAGATGCTTACGTATAAAAAACCATAGATAATAAAGAGATTCTAATATTAACCCCACATAGTACTTTTACATGGTCAATGGAATGTTAAACTCTTTTAAAATAGATAAATCATAGTTATTAAATTATAAAAGAACAATATACATAAATATGATATTATATATGATCTTGTAAAAATATGTGTTAAAAATATTTCAGTAGTATTATTGTTTCATGTGATAACTAATTCATTTTCCATTACATGTCTTGTTTTTTAAGTCATGTTTTTTATGGATAGGATGTATTTGATTAATATCCAAAATTATAATAAGTTCCAAAAAATTATTTTTAATCATAAATTTTAAATTATTCTTGAAAAGTTACAATGGGGAATGAATCTCATCGCGTTTATGGAGGTGGTAATCCATTCGTACGCATGAGTGACAATACCATTCTATTGATGTTGAAATTGTATGTAATTGGATGGTATATAATTTATAAAAAAATCATTAAAACGTTATATTTATTATTTACATCAATTATACTCATTATTATATCCATCAAAATGACGATGTGTAGAATGAAAGACAATACCACGATGAGGAGACGTTAAGCCCTGCGTACGCACATATGATGAATTTTAATTCATAGAATGGATATAATAATTATTATGGTTGTAAAATAAATATAATAACATCACAATATTTATAAGGTACTAGATTTATTGTTTTGGTATAGAAACATCAAATAAAGGGGATGCAGAAGAAGAAAAGATCTTTGAATGTGGTAATGGAGTTATTACATATTCATAAGGTGCTTCCTATTTATTTTATCAAAATGGAATCTTAGGTCAGATTTCTAATCAATTTAAGGCCTCGAGGTTAATGTTAGGTTACTTGAAAAGATATTTGAGCCAGGTTTGGCTGATGCAAATGTCTTTGGTGGTGTGATTTTTAGAGAAGGGGAAATAACCTTTTATAAGAGAGTTGAGGGTGAATTTAGGAAAATATTGAAATATTAATTTATTATACAATAATATTAAGTCTATAGTGGCTCAAAAATGATTTATTTCTATGCTATGGTGGTTTGGGTCTAAAACCTCTCAACCAATAGGTTTTTGACAGCTTTAGGTCCCCATATTAACCTTATCATTTATATTTAAATCATTGATAACTAGTTTAACATTTACCATATATTTTTGTATTATTATCACAAATTTTATATAAACATACAATTAAATTCGAAGATAACCTAAAATGGTTCATTAATGAAATATAAATCATTATATACGTCATTTGGATAATCCATATTTTTTAGGTCTATTATCTAATTTAATAAAATAGTATTTGATTTAAAAACTCATTTCTGCAGAATTTGACACAATTATTTATTTGTTTTTTGTAAAAGTGAAATAACATTGATTATTTAAAAAAATAAATTAAATCAATACCAAAATTTCATATTAACATATAAAATTAGTTTAATGCATCAAAATCTCAATTTACATTTTTTGGATAATTATAATATCAATTATTTAATCATTCATTAATATGGTAAATACAACATAATCATTGTGTCATACATAAATTTAATTATTTGATTTCAAATAATTATAAATAAAATACCATTATGTAGGGATTTTTTTACTTATAATGAATATTTATAGTCAAAATTAACTTATGTATAACACTATATTAAAAATGTTTTAGTTATTAAAATTTGAATTTAACACTTTTAACTCTTCTTTATATAAAATATAATAAATATCTTAATCTAATAAAAGTGGATCAAGGAGGATCATAATTAATTCATAAGGTTTATTTTTCTCAAAAACACTTTTCCAATAGAATTGATAAGTGTTTTTGGATAATTATAATATCATTTTTACTTTAAATTACCTTATATAATTTTAACCACGATAAATAAAAATCAAAAGATTATATTGAACAAATATTATATTCATCCTATTGTACGAATTTTTACATAATGATGTTAATCGTGTTTCCTGGATTTTTGAAATTCAATTCACAGAAGAAGAAAATTTGTGTTTTTTTTAATTTTGCAAATGTTTCTAGAAAGAGAGTAAAAGGCGTTAAAAAATTCAATAAAAATTTATATGTCTAATATTATTAAAAAATTATTTAAATGAATTAAATTTAACTAATAATGGTATTATTTAAATATTTTTAATTAAAAATATATTTAAATATAAAATAATAAATATTTAAATAAATATTCATCTTTAAACAATAACGTCTCGTTTTACACTATTCCTCAAAAATTGGATGCTTTTTGAAAAATACAAAAAATTCACCAAATTCTAATTTTCATATTAAAAAATCAATAATGGTCTCTATTTTACCCAATTTAAAACATTGAGGTATCATTAATTAATTTTAATTACTTCCCATTGTCAAAAAAAGTGGTTTTTAGGATGTAAAAATTATCAAAATATTGACTTCTGTTTATGTCCAATTTAAATGTGAAATTAATTACAATTACATACATAATATTAAGTTATCAAAATAAAGTCTAATTATACTTTAAAAATACTCAAATTTTTTTTAAAAAAATAAAAAATAATTAAATTAAAAAAATTCAATTTAAATTTAATATTTTTCATTATTCATCAATATATTAATGTTATTAGAAAAGTTCCAAAAATTTATCCAAAGTAATTTTTTCCCTTCTTCTAAATGAAATTTTAATTTCATTAAATTAAATATATAAAATAATCATATATTGGATGTAAAAAAGGGTTTTCCATTAAAAGGTGAATGCACTGCATTTTTTAAGAAAACTTATTTTATCTAAAAATAATAATTTGTCCCTATATTATATTTAAGAAACAAAAATGATGTATGTTAAAATTATTGAAACTGTGGTTAATACTATTCATAACCTATTTTTAAATGGCTATTTTGATAGTTCATGATGGGTTTGAACTAGGTGTTGCGTTTATCGAACGCAATTGAATTACATTATAGAGATAACTTACTATGAAATATTGGGGTGTTACATTCTCCCCTCCATCAATAAATTGTATTCATGCCTTTTGAGTTTTTTTTCAAAGATAAAATGTGGAAAATATAAAATACCATTGCGGATAACCCAAATCAAAAATAGGATTAATAATTTTTTTGTTTTTATGATTCTTTCTTTAAAGTTTTTGTTAACAAAGAAGACTTGACAAGTAGTGTAACGCTCTGACCCCAGTTACCTAGAGTCGGTGCATTATTGCATAACATTGGCATGATCACAAAAAATCATGTCTCGAAAGACCGATAAGTTTAGTAGCCTTGGAAACACTAGATATAATCATAAGTATTACATTATATCATAAAGTAAAACAAATCTACAACAAAATGATGTCTTCATATCTCCTCATACAATCACTGAAGGTCATTCATAATATACTTCTTTACATCCTGTAAAAATTAATACATTGGAAGGTGTGAGCTCAGATTCTCACTAAGGATAAAAATATAGCGGAAGATTTCATAAATAAACATCAACATTTAAGGAAATGTATAACTAAAACAAAAGATTTTTAGACTTGAACATCAGAATAATATGGAAAAAATAAAATGAAATAATCCAATTTAATTATTTACATGGATATTCAACTAGTCGAATAATCACATGCAATATCAATAACCACATTCATAATGATGGAATGCATAATGCCAGACTATCATAACCACGTAGTCAAGGCCTCGTGCCAAGACTACAAATAAGATTTTGTCAAGGCCTTGTACCAAGACACTAGTTTATATCATGAGACCTATCGATTCATCGAGGAGCTATAACGGGCTCCACCCATCACTTATTAAGTCCAATGCATTCCTCATATGAATAGTTTTACACATATCATAAACCATAACATAATCATATCATATAAAACATGCATAAAGGAAACATAACATTTCAACATTTCAATCACAAGATATCAATACAACACATTGATATAATAAAAGCACTTTCAAAACCATTTTCAATACCAAAATGAATGAAAATTAAAACTTTGTATCTACTTTTCGTTTATAAAAATTTATGGCTTGTAGAGGAAGACAAAACTCAAATAATGGTCACGGCGATGGAGAATTAATCTTCGCCACATACGTACGACAATAAAAACATTCCCTTTTTTTCATTTAGTAAAACTCTTTGTATAAAAATATTCCTTCTAAATAAATGTAAAAGTCAAAGGGGTTTATACACCGTAGAAAAGAAATTTGAGTATAAAACAAAATATGCCTCAATGAATCGAGATTGAGACGAAGTCCATTACAAAAATAATTTTTTAAATAAAATAGATCTATTATGTGTATTCACTATAAGTACAAATAAATAAGTACAAATAAAATATATGACATAATAATATCATGACATAATTTTAAAGTTGGAGATTAACCCAAAGAATGAAAATTGGGATAAGAAGTTCCCTTACCTCATGTCTGACTTGACTCGACCATTCTTTAACCTTCTGAATAAAATAGTGTTAATTTCTAATTTCATAAGAACAATTTTCATGTTCATTATTCCTTTTATACGACTTATTACCAGGTTATGAACATTATATAATTATTTAAGTTAATAAAGGTCGTTTTGCCGATCTTTGGTACTTGAGTCAAAAATAAAATTCTTATAATTACAAGTTGTTCATGTTGTAAAATATCGATTATATAAAAAATTATATTCATGATGTATATATCATATATATCATATATATACAGTATATACTTTCCTTTATAATATTACATTACATTTAGAGGTAAGAAATGAAATCCACCGTTCATGGAGATGGTAAGCTGTACGTACGCATGAACGCTACATTCATTTCTATTTCATATTTTAATGGAATGAAACATAATGATATAAAGATATATTATAATTCCAGTATAATATCATATATAATATCACTTACTCCATCCTTTATATGTCCCACATATGGCATTAACGATTCAAATAACATTGAGGGGGCGGTAGTCCTCAATTCCTCAAATGAAATTATCACATTTTCACAACATGCAAAGCTTAAAGATATGTTTTAAATGTAAAATAAATAAGAGTAGAGAGGAAATAAATATAAAATATATCATTAATAAATATATTTCCATCATAATGGCCACCATGATAGGTGTTAAGAGATGATAGAACAATCATCGTTTCGTGAGGTAGTAATTCGCCATCCATGGAAACAGTATGTTCATTAACCATTATACGGAGGTGTGTGTAAGTGTAGCTAGAATAATTATCAGAAAAATATCCTAGTATATTTTATATACTGGTTTTGTTACAAAATAAGGGAATAAATGGATTTTAGGGGGTTGGAGAAGCAATATAAAACAAAAGAACATAAAAGAAGATATTACCTTAAAATCGGGTAACTCTTTTTGATTTGAGCCAAAGGCTTCCTTGGGAAGTCTTATGCCCAATGTTAGGCTTCTAGGAGTAAGATATGGAAGTTTATAGAGTATTTGGGCAGAGGTTGGCCTAGCCAAATGGCGTTGATGGTGTGAATAAGGTGGTAGAGTTGGGGGCCTTTTATAAGAGGAGAGGAGGGGCACTCTTGGAAAGTCATGAAATGTTACTTTATTATATAATGAGTTTTGCATTTTAAAGGTCCCACACTTATATATTTTGAGGCTAAGGTGATAATGCTTCTAAATATACTCATCCTATAAGTTTTTGACAAGTGTATATCTTAGATTTTACATTATCTTTTCATTTTATTTAAATCGTTAATTAATGAGGTAATCGCTGCATCACCATGGTGTCATAAAAACATTAATTTTTTTAATGTCTAAATATTATAAAAAATTATCATGATGTAGGAAAACTTTTTATCTTTCCAATTAATATTTATAGTCTAAATTTTATCTTATATAACACAATGTAATAATTATTTTAGTAAAAAAACACATGTTTGTGACAATTTTATTTTTTACTTGAAATAAAAAGTTATTAATGTCATTTTCTTACCCAAGTGGATCCATGGGGTTTCCAAGATGACCCATGGATTTTATTGGTCTTAAATGACTCATACAATAAGTTTAGGACAACTGTAATGGTATTTTCATATTCTTACAATATCATTTTTACCTTAAATTTCACTAATTACCTTTAATCGCGATTAATTAAACTTAAAAGTTACTATTTACCAATAAATTATTTTAATCCCATTGAACCAAATTTTACTTCCTAATTAAATCCATGTATGTATGATTTTTTAAAATCAAATCACAGATGTGGTAATGTTTCATTTAAAGGAAAAATCAGTTTCATAACTACCACTTAGTGGTTTCACTATTCATCAAAAATTGAAGTTTTTCAGAACAATTCCAAAATTTCACCCTAAGCTATAAATTATATTATGAATTCAAAAATGATTCCTATTTAAAAAAACTTCCAAACATATAAGTTTCATTAATTAATTTTATAATTAATTCCTACTGTCACAACAAGTAGCGTGTTTTTACGAAACAATATATATCAAAAGATTGACAATTGTTTATGTCCAATTTCAAAGTGAAATTAATTCTAATGACCACCATTGGATAAAATGGTAAAAATATATTCTAATTATACTTTTAAACCACACAACAGTTTAATTTATCACTACAAATTATTTTGATTAAAGAAGTTGTTTTTAAGTATTTTTCACTTTTCATAAAAAATTGGAAGTTCTCAGAAAAATACCAAAAAGTCAACATAGGATAATTTCGAATTTCCGAATCCAGAAATGAATTCAATTTTGAAATATAAAATATATTTAATTTCAAAAAGTGGGTAATACTATTCATAATGGTTATTTTGATTGGTCGCGGTGTGTTAGAATCTCGAACTTGCGTACAATGCAAGCTATTACATTGTTGAAAGAGAAGCGTATTGTGGATGCTCGGGGTGTTACATTCTTCCCTGCTACAATAAATTGCATCCTCACAATTTGAATTTTTTTGTAGAAAATAAAAGGTTGAAAATAGAAAATACCTTTGTGGAAAACCCACATCAGAAATAAGGTTAATAAAATTTAGCCTTAATAAGAGGGAAAGTGAAATGAAAGAGTCACCACCAAATTATGATCTCGATAATGAGAACATTGGTGGAAATTAGAGACATATAATTTGAGGAAAAACGTAAATATTTGTAGGGAGTTATTGAGGTCATCAACCACAAACAACATTAAAATTGATGGCCTCAAAGCCTTAAATCTATGTTGATTTAAAATATTATCTATTCAACAAGACATAAGGTATTAGGATAAAACATTTTTTTTAATATCCCTTTACTAAAGTTTAAGAATTAATTTATTCATAAAATAATATATATTTATATATATATTTATGCTTGACAAGAAGATTTTCAACCTTCAACTAATTTCTACCACAAACTCATCATTCACTCAAAAAGATAACAGAACTGAAAAATATTATATTAATCTTTATCGTACAATGTTAAAAATATTAACACATACCATTTAGATTAGTAAAACTATTTTATAATAACTAGGGACTTCCTGTAGGCTAGTGGTAGGTAATAAAGGCCTTTCGCACTATGGTTGTGGGTTCGATTCCTACATCTTTGTCTGACGCGATGGGTTATCCCCCGACATACAGGTTATCCTTTTCCTAAAACTATAGTATTATAATATTCCAAAAATAATATTCAGAAATATTTTAACCTTAAACAATATTATCCAAGGTTCAACATAATCCATTCCTACCTTTATAGTTATCCAAAATACTTTTATCCAACTCACAGTCCAAATATTATAAGGAAGGTAAACATAATGAAGATTATTTTTTCCGCATAACAACATGTGAACACCTTCATCATGTATTCTTTTAAAACACTGCAACATCCTGAATTACCATAAATACTTATTGATTACATTCATGATCCCTTATTCATTATCGAATACTAGATATACTCCTTCTATCCAAAAATTTATACAAATCATTAATCAGTTTCAAGGAAGTTACGAATATCCAATATAATTTATCCAAATCAATCTTGTATTATTCCAAAATCACTATCTCGATATCAGAACCATATTATTGTTTATAATTCTCTCAAACATATATTTTCCAAAAATTTAACCTGATGTGGAGTCACTTTCCTTGGTTCCACACAATCTCAAGTCCTTGATGAAATAGTACTGCAGTACAATCCTTATATACTCGAT
Organism: Viscum album; assembly: GCA_963277665.1. Lineage (NCBI taxonomy): Eukaryota > Viridiplantae > Streptophyta > Magnoliopsida > Santalales > Viscaceae > Viscum > Viscum album. The sequence continues at coordinate 440,062,801 of OY728161.1, forward strand.
AATTATTATAACCAGTACATCATTGATACAAAACTCAAATGACAAAATTCATTAATAACAACATAAGAACTCAAATCATTCCTCCTCATCTGTGGTAGTATCATAACATCATTATTATCCAATAACATCATTTAGGGAATACTCTGATGATTTGTACATTGGTTTGTGTAGTGTCTCCACTCCATGTAGATGAAGCATTGTACATTTGAAACCTTTTTCTTACCCTTGAAGTCACGCACATCGTGTCCGTTTTCTCCTCACTTATAACAAACTCTCATTCCCTTCAAGAAAGTTTCAGGGTGTTTCTTCCCATAGTTATCACATAATGTAAAATTCTTCTATTCCTTCGCCCCTTTATCCATCATTCTCTCTTCCATCCTTTTCTTCTCTTTCATCCCTTCAAAGCCATAAGACTCAGAGAATTATTTACTTTTATTATTTACACATGATACTATTTCTTCATATTTTGAGAACACATGGGATACTATTTCCCTTCTAAATGTTGGCTTAATACAATGAATGATATGATCCTTCTTACTCTTTGGATCATACGTATTGATGGAGTTCATATTCCTTATAATGGGCGCCATTTCTATACAATGGCATAAACGAGGTTAGTTTATGAATTGAAATGAATAATTCCAAACTTGTAAAATACTTAATGTAAATTGACCGGTTTATGGATATAATCCATAACCATAAAAAATGTTTTCTTTGTGGATGTATATACTCATAAACCCTTCATAATGGATTGTAAAAAAATTAGAATTATCCTAAGCATAACCCCCGAGAGTGTCGTAACCAAGACTACAGCAAGGCCCGTTGTCATGCACCAGTTCCCGTTCGAGTCTAGCTCAAAGCAATGTTTTCGGGTTTTACCCCTAGGTACATCTGTGCCAGATCATCCTCTACCTTCTCATAGCCAGACAGAGATGTATTACTCAGAAAACTCACAAAATCTCTTTAATTCCAAAATTTTTGGATGTTCTTCTATAATAATCCTCAAATTCCATCTTAGGGATATGTGCTCTAATAAGTGTTTATCTAAACCAAGCTTATAAGCTTAGTAATGAACTACCTCTGATACCAACTGTAACGCCCCAACCCCAGTTATCCAGAGTCAGTGCATTATTGCATAACATTGGAATGATCAAAAAAGTTAAAGTCTCGAAAGACCGATTATTTTAGTAGGCTTGGAAACAATAGATATATTTATAAGACTTACATTACATCATAAAGTAAAACAAAACTACACCAACATCTTGTTTTCATATCTCCTCATACTATCCCTATATGTCATTCATAATATACTTCTTTACATTCTGGAAAAATTAAAACATTGGAAGGGGTGAGCTCAGAAGCCCAGTAAGGATAACAATATAGTGGAAGCTTTCATTAATAAAAATTAACATTTAAGGCAATGTATAACTAAAAAAAATCCTTTTAGACTTGAAATTCGGCATAATATGGAAAAAATAAAATTAAATAATGAAATTTACTTATTCACATGGATATTCTACTAGTCGAATAATCACATAAAATATCAATAACCTCTTTCATAATGATGGAATGCATAATGCCAGACTATCATAACCACGTAGCCAAGGCCTTGTGCCAAGACTAAAAATAAGATTTTGTCAAGGCCTTGTGCCAAGACACTAGTTTGTCTAATGAGACCTACCGATGCATCGAGGAGCTATAGCGGGCTCCACCGATCACTTATTATGTTCAATTCATTCCTCATATGAATTAGTTTAAACATATCATAAACCATAACATAATCGTATCACATAAAACATGAATAAAGGAAATATAACATTTCCACATTTCAATCACAAGATATCAATAAAACACATTTATATAACAAAAACACTTTCAAAACCATTTTCAATACCAAAATGAAAGAAAATTAAAACTTTGTATTTACTTTTCATTTAAAAAAAGTTATGGGTTGTAGACAAATCTGAAACCAAAATAATGGTCACGACGGCGGAGAAGATTTTTTCACCTGATACGTATGAAAATAAAAACATTCCCTTTTTTCCATTTAATAAAACACTTCATATAAAAATATCCCTTTTGAATAAATGTAAAATTTAAAGGGGTTTATACACCGTATAAAAGAAATTTGAGTACAAAACAAAATATGCCTCAATGAATGGAGATTGAGAAGAAGTCCCTTACAAAGATCACTTTTTATATAAAATTGATCTATTATGTTAATTCACTATAAATACACATAAAAAGTAAAAATACAACACATTACATAATAATATCATGACATAATTCTAATGTAGGAGATTAACACAAAGAATGGAAATTGGGATATGAAGTTCCCTTACCTCGTGTCCGACTTCACTCGACTGTTGTTTAACCTACTGAATAATATTGAGTTAATTTCTAATTCCTTAAGAACCTTTTTAAAGCTCATTATTCCTTTTATATCACTTATTACCAGGTTATGAACATTATGTAATTATTTAATTTAATAACGGTCTTTTTTCCGATCTTTGGTACTTGAGTCAAAAATAAAATTCTTATAATTACAAGTTGTTCATGTGGTAAAATATCCATTATATCCAGAATTATATTGATGACTTAGATATCATATATATCATATATATCCAATAAATAATTGCCTTTATATTATCACAATTCATTTAGAGGTAAAAAATGAAATGCACCATTCATGGAGACGGTAAGCCCTACGTACGCACGAACGCTACTTTCATTTATATTTTGTATTTTAATAGAATGAAACATAATGATATAAAGTTATATTATAATTCATGTATAATATCATATGTAATATCACTTACACCATCCTTTATACGTCCCATATATGGCATTAATGATTCAAATCACTTTGAGGGGGCGGTAGTCTGCACTTCCTCAAATGAAATTATCGAATTTGCACAACATGCAATGCATAATGATATGTGTTAAATGTAAAATAAAGAATAATTGAGAGGAAATAAATATAATATATATCATAAATAAATATAGTTCCATCATAATTGCCACCATGAGAGGTGGTAGGAGAAGATAGAACAATCATCGTTCCGTGAGGCAGTAATTCGCCATCCACAAAAATAGTATGTTCTTTAACCATTAGATGGAGGTGTGTGTAAGTGTAGCTAAAATAAATATCATATAAAAATCATAGTATATTGAAGATACTGTTTTTGTTACAAAATAATGTAATTAAAATAGTTTAGGGGGTTGGAGAAGAAAAATAGTACAAAATAACATAAAAGAAGACATTTCCTTAAAATCGGGTAACTCTTTTTGATTTGAGCCATAGGCTTCCTTGGGAAGACTTATGCCCAATATGAGGCTTCTATGAGTAAGATAGGGAAGTTGAAAGAGTATTTGGGTAGAGGTTGGCTAAGCCAAATGGCTTTCATGGTGTGAATAAGGTGGTAGAGGTGGGGGCCTTTTATAAGAGGAGAGGAGAGGAACTCTTGGAAATTTCTGAAATGTTACATTATTATATAATGAGTTTCGGAATTTTAATATCCCAAAATTATATATTTCGAGGAAAAGGTGATAAGGGTTCGAAATATACTCATCCAATAGGTTTTTGACAAGTGTATTACTTAGATTATTCATTATCATTTCATTTTATTTAAATCGTTAATTAATGAGGTAATCGCTGCATCATCATGGTGTCATAAAAAATTTTATTTCTTTAATGTCTAAAAATTATAGAAAAATTATCATTATGTAGGAAATATTTTTATCTTTACAATTAATATTATAGTCGAAATGTTAAATTATATAACCCCATGTAATAATTATTTTAGTAAAACAACACATTTTTGTGACAATTTTATTTTTATTTTAAATACAAAGTTATTGATGTCATTTTCTTAATCAAGTGGCTCCATGGGGTCACCAAGATGACCCATGGATTTTCTTGGTCGTCCATGACTCATACAATAATGGTAGGACACGTTTAATTGTATTTCCATATTTTTATAATATCATTTTTACCATATATTTCACTAATTACCTTTAATGGCAATTAATTAAACATAACAGTTACTATTCACCTAAAAATTATTTTAATCCCATTGAACCACATTTTACTTTTAATGACAACCATGTATGTCGGATTATTGAAAATCAAATCACAGATGTGGTAATGTTTCATTTAAACAAAAAATCAGTTTTTTAACTTCCACTTACTGGTTTCACTATTCATCAAAAATTGAAGTTTTTCAGAACAATGCCAAAATTTACCATAAGATATAATTGATATTCCAAATTCAAAAAAGATGTCAATTTTACAAAATTTCAAATATATAAGTTTAATTAATTAATTTTATAATTAATTCCCACTATCACAACAAATAGCGTGTTTTTAAGAAACAATATATATTAAAAGATTGACAATTGTTTATGTCCAATTTCAATGTAAAATTAATTCAAATGATCACCATTGGATAAAATGGAAAAAATATATTCTAATTATACTTTAGAACCACACAATAGGATAATTTATCACATTAAATTATTTTTATTAAAAAAAAATTTATGTATTTTTCACTATTCATATAAAATTGGATGTTTTCAGAAAAATACCAAAAATTCAACATAGGATAATTTTGATATTTCGAATCGAAAAATGAAGTCCATTTTGAAATATAAAATATATATAATTTTAAAAAGTGTGTATTACTATTCATAATGGCTATTCTGATTGGTCATGGTGTGTTAGAATCTCGAACATGCGTACAATGCATGTTATGGCATTATTGAAAGAGAAGTGTATCGTGGATGCTCGGGGTGTTACAAGTAGAGTTCCATCCATTTACTAATTTCTACCGCAAACTCATCATTCACTCCAAATGATAATAGAACTAAAAAGAATTTTTTTTAACCTTATTGTATATGGTTTAAAAAATGAATTAATAATTCATCATTCAGAACATAATAAACTAAATTATGCCAACCAGGACATCACATTGGCTAGTGGTAGGTGATTCAACCTTGTCAACCTTTGGGTGTGGGTTCATGCCATGTAGCCATACCGGATGTGACGTGTTGTCGCCTGACCTTCGAGTTTTCCTTTTTTTAAAAAAATCCAAAAATAATTTTATGTAATTTTTTATCCATAATCCATAGAATCCAATGCCCAACATAATCCTGTCCAACCTTTAGACTTATAAAAAATACTTTTTTCCAAACACGTAGTATAAAATTTATAAGGAAGGACATCATTACATTATGAAGGTCTCGTTTTTTTCACATAATAACTTGCGAGTACCTTCATCATGTATTCTCTTAAAACATGGTAACACACTGAATAATAATAATAACTTATTGATTACATTGATCCTCCCTTATTCCTTAAAAAATACTAGGTATATTCCTTAAATCCAAATATTTTGACTACTCCAACAATATTGGAATAAAAAACCATTAATCAGTTAAAAGGTAGTCAAGAATATCCAATTTAATTTATCCAAATCAAGTATCTCTTATTCCAAAATCACTAACATTGTATCAAGACCATATTGATGTTTATCATTCCCTCAACAATGTATTTTCTTAAAAGTATAACTTGTTGATGAGTAAACTTTATTAGTACCATACAATCTCAAATCCTCAATGAAATAAAAATGTTGTACAATCCTTCTTTATTTCCATTATTAATATATCCATTACATCGTTGATATAACACTCATATTACATAATTCAATAATAATAAAAATATAAGAAGACATGTTATCCCTCTCCATTTTTAGTAGTATCATAACATGATTATTATCCAATTGCATCATTTGGGGTATACTCAGATGATTTGGACATCAATTTGTGTAGTGTACAAACTATTTCTAGATTATTAATTGTACATTTGAAACCATTTTCACACCCATGAAACCACAAATTTAGTGTTATTTTTTGCGCCCATATAACAAACTCTCATTCCTTCCAAGCACTTACCATGGTGATTCTTTCAACAGATATCACATACGGGAAAATTATGTTTTCCCTTCTTCCCTTTATTCATCATTGTCTCCACCATCCTCTTCTTATTATACTTCCCTTCATTTCCATACAACTCAGAGAATTCATTACTTATCTTATTAACATATTATATTATTTCTTCATTTCCCACGAGAGTGTCGTAAGCTAGAGTGCATCAAGGCTTGTTGTTGTGGACCAGGTCCTCTTTGATTCCAGCTCAATGTGGTGTTTTCAGGATTTACCCCTACATATATATATTCCTTATCCAGTTATACCTGCACGTATCTCGATGAAGATGTTTTTCATAGAAAATCCATAAAATATATTCATTATTAAAATTTTATTATTTTCTTCTATACTAATCCTCAATGTATATCTTAGGTTAATTTTCTCTAATCATAGTATTTCTAAATCTAGTTTCCATAGATTGTACTAAACTTTATCTGATACCAACTGTAACACCCTGACCCTAGTTACACAAAGTTGGTTCATTATAACATAAAAATGGCATGATCACAATAGATCATGTCTTAAAATACTTGTTAGCTTAGTAGTATTGGAAGTACGAGATATATACATATTTTTTACCTTACATTTTGAAATGAAAAAAATAACATTGTGTCACCTTTGAAGACACTCATATCCCTTTTCATATTAATGCAGGTTAATCGTAATACATATCTTCAAATCCTAGGAAAAAGAAAACATAAGACATGAGTTTTCTCAGATTCTCAGTAAGGGTTACAGTATATCAAAATCTATCGTAAATTATAACAAACATTTATGGAAATTTATAAGATTAAATAAATCCTTTTAAAATAATATTTAGCAAAATATGGAAAAGATATGTCAAAAAATGCCATTTACTTATTCACATGGATATTATAATAGTCCGATAATAACATATAATATCAATATCTAATTTTATAATGATGGAATGCATAATGTCGGACATCATAACTACATAGTCAAGGCCTCGTGCCGAGACTAAAAATGAGATTTAGTCAAGGTTATGTGCCAAGACAATAGTTTGTATCGTGAGAACTATCGAAGTCTTGAAAGACCTATAAAGGGCTCCAACCATCACTTACTAAGTCCAATTAATTCCTCAAATAAATATATTGAATCATAACATGTACATTCATATCGAAACTATCATACGAAATTTTAATACTTTAACCATATACCATGAATGGAATAAAAATTACACTTCAATATTCAAACATATCATAAAACCTTCAATACAAAATAAAACATTGTATCATAATAAATCAACTTAAAACAAGTGTAAAATTTATCAAATGATGATGAAATAGATTAATTCAACACTATTTGAGAGAAATATATGTTATTATTTTGAAATAATTTAAAAATAGTGTAATTAAGAAATAAATCATTTTTTTAAAATATTCTTATAAGCTTGTAAGTGATGATTCTAAGGTGTTATAACAGCATAAAATGGCTTGAACCACAATTATTAAATTATACAAGAACCATATACATATATATGTTATTATATATGATCCTCTAATAATTAATTGTTAATAAAATTTCAGTAGTATAATTGTTTGAGGTGTTAACTAATACATTTTCCTTCATATGTTTTATTGAATAAGTCAGATTTGTTATGTATAGGATGTATTTGATTCATATAATGAATGATATTAAGTTATTAAACATTATTTTTAATCATAAAATGATAATTTTTCTTGAATGGTTATGATGGAGAATGAATCTCATCGTGTTCATGGAGGCAGTAATCCAAACGTACACACGAGTGAAAATACCATTCTATTGAAGGTGAAATTGTATGTAATTGGATGTTATATCATATATACAGAATAATTGACATTTCATATTTATTATTAAATCAATTATAATAATTATTATACCCATACAATTTATGAAGTGTGGAATAACAAACTACACCACGATGTGGAGACGGTAAGTCGTACGTACGTACGTTTGGTGACATTGTCATTAATATGATGGGTAGAATAATGAATATGGTTTTATAATATTTAAAATAAAATCATTGCATGTAGAAGTTACTGGAGTTATTATTCTGTTATGGAAACAACAACGAAATGGGAAGTGGAATAAGAAAAGAACGTTGAAAGAGGTGATAATATTATTATATCTTTTTCGGGTGCTTGTTATTTATTTGATCAAAAGGGCTCGTTAGGTCAGCTTTATGATCAATGTAAGGCCCATAAGTTGATGTGAGGATAGTTTAGAAGATATTTTACCAAGGGATGGATGATCCAAATGTATTTGAGGTGTTATTTTTATATAAGAGGACATTCCCTTTTATATGTGAGGTGAGGGTTACTTTAAGAGAAGTTTTGAAATATTAATTTATTATACAATAATATTCAGTTTATAGTGCCTACAGAAGGATTTATTTTTAGGATATGGTGGTGATGGGGTGAATACCTCTCAAAAAATATGTTTTAGATAGGTTTAGGTCACAATATTAACCTTATCATTTAGATTTAACTCTTAGTTGAATAAGTAAACGTTTTCCATGTATTCTTGTATTACTATAATAAATGGTAAATAAACATACTATGAAAATCCTAGAAACCCTAAAGTGGTTAATAAATGACATATAAATCATTATATACGTCCCATGTGAGGAACATATATTTTATGACTATTATATAATTTAATAAAATAGTTTTTGTTTAAAAAACTCATTTATTCCAATTTTGACACTATTCATTTTTTGGTTTTTGTGACAGTCAAGAAAACATGATTACTTAGAAAAGAATAAATTAAATAAATCCTAACTATTAATATTAACCATGAAAATTAGTTTAATGCATCAAATGTCTCAATTTACATATATTTTAATATTTATAATATCAATTATTTTAAGGTTTCATTAATATAGTAATTACAGTATAATCATTGTGTCAGTAATATATTTAATTGTTTAATGTGTAAATATTACAAACAAAATTCCATTATGTGGGAAATATTTTCAGAATTATAATGAGAATTTATAGTCTAATATATATTATTTATAACCCTATATAGAAAATTATTAGTTTAATAAAATTTGAATTTAACACTTATAACTCTTCTTTAAATAAAATATAATCAGTACCTTATTTTAATCCATGTGAATCGAATAGGAAAATATTTAGTTCCCAAGGTTTATTTTTGTCTAAAAATACTTATCCAATTGTATTCATACATGTTTTGGAAAAATATAATATCATTTTTTCTTTAATTTACCCTATTTACTTATAACAGTGATAAATAAAATTCAAATGTTACAATTCACCAAAAATTATATTCATCCTATTGAACTAAATTTTACTTATTGATGTCAACTGTGTATCACAAATTTTTGAAATTTAAATCACAGAAGTTGTAAAATTATGTTTTATGCAAATTTGCAAATATGCCTAGGAGGGTAAAAATGTCTTAAATAGTTCAATAAATTTATATATATCTAACCATATTATAAAATTATTCCAATTAATTAAATTGAACTAATATAGGTATAATTTATATATTTTGACATTAAAATAATTTTTGTTTATTAAAAATAATTCTTCTTTAAATAAAAATACATCTTTAAATAATAAATTAGTGTTTTCACTATTCATCAAAAAATTGAATGTTTTTAGAAAAATTACAATAATTCACAATAAGACAATTTTGATATTCCAAATTCAAAAATGATGTCTATTTTACCATATTTAAAACATATATGTTTAATTAATTAATTTAAATTAACTCCCGATGTCAAAACCAGATAGCCGGTTTTTAAGAAGTTAAAACTATCAAAAGATTGACATGTGTTTATGTCCAATTTATTTATCAAATTACCTACAATAACAAATATAAAATTAAATGATAAAAATATTGTATAATTATAATTTATAACTATTCAAATTTAAAATTTTACAATATAAATTACTTCAATTAAATAAGTTGTTTCAATTAAAATTTAGTATTTTTCACTATTCATCCAAATATGAATGTTATCAAAAAAAGTACCAATAATTTTTCCCAAATAAATTTTTAGGCCCCGCTTCTAAATAAAAAAGTTAATTTCATTAAATTAAATATATAAAACCATCAAATTTTTATTTAAAAAGTGTTTTCCCTTAAAAGGTGGAAGAACAAATTTTTGAAAAATACTTCTTTTCTCTGTAAAATTGAATTTGTACATATATTATATACCAAGAAAAAAAATGATAAATGTTAAAATAATTCAAAATGTATTTAATACTATTCATAACAATTTTTTTAAAGCCTAGTTTAATTGGTCATGATGCACTTGAACTAAGTGTTTCGTGTAGCCCATGATATTGAATGACTTTAAAGAGATAACGTACTATGAAATTTTGGGGTGTTACATATTTTTTATTCGAGTAATTATTAATGATATTATTTATTAAGAGTCCTAAAATGTAGTTTTATTTTAATATTTTACTATTTATTAATTTATTTTTGTTTATATGTTGAATTTTACAAATTTCCATGAAATCTAAATCGATGACAAATTGAACCACTTGTAAAACATGTGATTGTGGGTGGATGACCATTAACATGTCCCTAATGGTAGGATAATTATGATATGATTATTAAATAGTATGGTTTAAAATGAATGCAGGTTAGTGTTTAGATGTTTTATTGAAAATATGAAATATTTTATTTCATGTATTCTCTTAAATAATATAATCAACAACAAGTAATTTTATGTTGGTACGAATGCATGATTATATTAATTTTTTCACATGATCATATTATTCACATATGTGGAATGTGAAATTTATAGAAGCAATATATTTTCTAGGTAATATAATATTTATTTCGTGAAATTCCTTATATATTTGAAGAAACTTATTTTAGATGATAATTAATTCTATCAATTTATTGAATAGATTAATTTTAACTTTTGGAGTTATTGAATACATTCTTTTGATGTTTTTTATAGGAAAAACATAACGAATAAATTATTACTATTTTATAGATCTTATTATTATTTAAATTATTTTACTAGTTCCAAAAGAAAAAAAACCTCCTAGAAACTCATTTACTATAGAAGGTAATGAAGTGGAAATTTATCAAATAAAAACCAAAAGATAGAATATTAACTCTATAATACAAAGTTAACATGTATGTATATTTTCATTTGTAATCCCTCTAGATTGTAAAATAAGTCGTCGTTAACAGATATATATCATGAAACCCAAATTTATCCCATCACCTTCGTTTATGATAATCATATGTTCACTTAACACATCACATATTTTTGGTTTGGTGGTCATGAATCTTCTCAGGATCACCCACATTCTTGTGGTAAATTATATCTATCACTATCCATTAATCCTTGAGAGTTAGTATTATCTTCCATATACTTGTTTTTATTTTCTATCTATTTATTCCTACGTATATACTTATTTATCCTTTTATTGAATATGAAAATCACACTTCACATTATATCTTATTAATGTAACATCACATCATAAGTTACCACTAAAATTGTGGACACAATGGCCACCACATGGACTCATGCCCACATCCCCAAACATGAGAGGCTATCAAAAAATAGTGTGTGTGTATATGTGGTATTGTGAGCATAAAATACCATCATAATTAACGTTTCAAAGTGGTATAATAGAATGTAAACAATATAAAAAATCACAAGTAATGAATCACTGAATGAAAATTTCATAAGAATATAATATATGAATAAAACTGATGGATATTGACAAAATTTAACTACACATGTAGGGAATTGAGGAAACAATTATTATATTAAAATCCTAAAAATTGTAAAAAGTAAAATTAATAATATCTTCCATGAAAAGCACAATATGTATCTCATGAACCAACTTAGTCCTTTTCTCTAACCTCACAGGTGCAAGGATGACAAGTCAATAAATAAACCTAGGTTTTGTATATATAATTTCTACACAGGTACACTAGTGCAATGGATTATGAAGCAGGGTGTGATTTATAAATCTCAATATCCCCACACCCACAATGTCTATCCCAAACAATTAAGTTGAAATTTAATTAATAATTGTGTTGTAAAATTATAAATTTAATGGAATTACTCAAATTTAATCATCCTATAAATCTGTGTTCTCAATTTATAAACAATTTTATTAATAATTTCATTTTAAAAAGTTGTCCTTGATTTAACAGTCAGACCTGTTTCAATTATAATATTCTCAATTAACATTTAATCTCATTAAATTTGTTTTTATTGAGTTCTAGTAGAATCCTTAAATCCCCTATAAATATTTAATCAAATAATACTAAAAATACAATCTATAAATCATAATAAATGCCAACTCTAATATATTACATTGGCTTCAATGTTACATCATTTAATTCATTTCATTTAATATAAAATTTAAAACATGGTCCCTTCAAAGGTATTCCTAATTCTCAATATATCAATGGCTTCATGTATTATATCAACCAACACCATGAATATTTTTCCTTAGTCAACCTCCCACGAACCAAGGTATTGCTACAAGTGTGGTATAACATCCCTTATTTAATTTGGAACCTGAGACCACCCAATTAATTATTATTTAGGAATATAGGTATTATTTCAGATATTATATCAATCAACACACTATGATCACATTCATATAGAACATAACATGATCCCAGGTATCACTCATGTTGTGTTACAATATACTTGTAATTATACTAAATCACTAGATGTATTATATGGAATCACCAGTATCACCCATGACATATAATATTTCCTTTTGAGACCATCCAGTGAATCCTAATATGGATCGTTGATTCACATGGAATATAAGTGTCAATCCACTGATTCCGTTCTTTGAATCCTATTAAGGATCCATGATTCATTCAATTCATAATCATGGTTCAATCCAAATGAGTACATCCATGGAATCCTAATATGGATCCAGGATTCAGCCAGAGATAAATCATGGTTCAAACCATGTTTTTTTCCAACATGTAATCATAATATGTTCCATCATTCAACCATGGAATAATAATTTAATAAATTCTACAATAATAATTTAAGAATTATTATTTACATGTCCTGGTCAAAAGAAAGAAAAATTTGTAATCATCTAACCTCAGAATGTAACTCAAGGTATTTTCCAACTCAGGTGTTTTAACATTAATTTATCACATGTGGGAATTTACTTATAATTTCATCTCATACATAATCATTCAATCCATTTCAATCGCTATCATATAAAAAGGCACATTTAACATGTCTAGCTCAACACCATGATCATATCTTATACACATCACCTCAAAATGTGTCTCAAAAATATGAAAGATATCAAGGCATGGTTTATAATTTCTCATGACTGAGAAAAGAAATATATAAATAATATCATGATTAATAACTATTACCTAGAAAAGAAATCAGTTTCTCATATGGGAAGCAAGTCATTTTCCTACTTGGTCAATTCCAACTATAAGAGGGCCTGACAGCTGCGTTGTTTCATGGTTCATTTAACACATATACACAGGGATACCATGTACATTATTCCACATATTAATTTTCTACATGTAGGAATAAGAATACATGAATCCATAAAAGAAACATGATTTAAATAACTATTCATTACATTCTAGATTATAAGACAATGCGCCTTCATAAATAGGTTTTATTATAAAAATGTGACTTTGTTTATGAAGTCAATCATTTATCATTATATGTGATTTCAATCAAGAATAGCAGTTCCAATTATAAAATTATGAATTAATCATGAAACTAATTCATTCATTAATTTAAATGGGAAATAGATAAGGATTCTAACTCAAAATGAAGTCCAAGACATACACTTCAACTCTCGGCACATTTATCAACAACCAATTTAAGAAGCTCCTTCTCGTTGTCAAATATATTCACCTTCACCTATACATAAGGATGCATAGACCCTATGTACATATCTTCATGGTCATGAATATATACAAGGGGATCAAGTTATATTTCTCAAATTCTTACACATGTTACCACTTACACACATATGAATGTTTTTTATATATACAGAGGCACACCTAGTCCCAAATATATATTCACAATTCCATGGAATGATATACATATAATGAGGGATCATATATATATATATATATTATTACCTTTGAATACATGGTATTTCATTGTTATCCTTGGAAACTCAGAGCCACCTCATGGATAGACACAACTCACTAAAAAATTACTAGGGACCCTAAATCATCAAAATGAACCAAAATAAACAATTTGAAACAAAACAGAGTTTGTATATCCTAACCATGAATGGAAACGGAAAACTAAATTGACCAGTAACCCATTTCCTTATTCAGTAAATATAAAAACACTTATGAATTATTATAGAGTGATGTACCTCAAACACAAACACCTAATAAATCAAAAAAAATTGATTATCCCATCCATAGTGTTTGCACGAACTCAAATGTAGTCATAGAATATGAAAAATTAGCCAAAGGGAGGAGAAGGGTGATAGGGACCATACATTAGGTATTGTGATGTGAAACATCAATAATTCCATAGAGATCAGTGTGCATTGAGTAGGCCAGGATGTGGGGACTTTCATGCCTAGAATGTAAGGGGAGCGGTGTCCGAACGAGTGAGGGTAACAGACGAGTGACTTAGGATTAGTTTATAACATGTTTTATTTTAATTTAAAAATAATTTAATTTCATTAAAATAAGTACACTCTACTATTTTTGTTACAAAATTATCCAAACCATACACCAACCATGAATTGAACAATATAAGAACACTATCGAAAAGTGCACACCATGTGAACTCGGCACACAGTTTTTAATACCGTGCACAACCCATTCACACCACCACTTCCCCACATGCATAAAGCCTCATTTTTTCCTTTCGAGGGCCACATGGATTCAGAAAAATTGTACACCCTTTGAAAACATGAAAAATATATGTTTTATGGACCCCTACAATTTTATAACTCAACAATACACACAAGGGCCCAAAATTCCCTCACCCATGTCCAAAAACATCACTTTGATGTATATCAAAAATCAGAATTTAGTTCTAAATCTCGGTTTAAAAATGATCCTACCAAGTATATGAAAAAACTAATAAAATTTTGGATTTTTATAGGATTCAAATCATGAGACATTAAAAACTCATTTCCTTAGAAGTTATCACCCCCAAGAAGCCTCATAGACACAATGAAATCATTACTCGACCTATAAGGGCCATGAAGTTGCATTACACAGTCACATTTAATTTGTAAACACCCATCACACCTTTATATACTTCATAAAAATATAGAAAATATTCCATTATAACCCCATCAAATGCTTGATTTTAAAATGGAATCATTGAGAGGACACTTACCCATGTCTGTTTAAATAGATACATGATGTCACTGTGGACTCATTAAAAATAATCATCTTAGTTATCCACACCAAAGGTCTTATAATTTAATGATCATTTACAATACATAACTCCTCCACTGTTAGAATTTTTTAAGAGGTCACCTCCCAAATATTCTTTTGACGCTCCTCACATGTTTTCTTTAACTAGGTGAACTTGATTACATTCCAGTTTGTAGCGAAGACTCCAATAAAAGGAAGTGGTCGAATCTGTATCGACCAAAAAGAATCCCTTCATGTTGGACTTCCAATAAAACATAGTGGCAAAATTTCCCACAACCAAAAAAAAATTGTGAAATTTATTAATACCGGTTATATATTATGAAATAATATGAACTAAAAGGAAAAAATTATTGACACCCAAGACCACTACTCTCATACAGTCACCTTAGTTGGCTGACGTATTTCAAAAATAATGCAATGCCACCTTCTAAGGAATTATGTATTTACCATAAACATATAAACTAAATTACATTCATAACTTACACTATCACTCACATTTCAAACTATATCTTGTTTATTTAAACTATAATGACACATCACAAAAAAATGTGTACCCCGGTACTAGTCCACTAAAAGTTGTTACCTTTAAATAATATCCTCCATACCCAACAACCATTCAAGGATATCCTCTAGTTAATTATTTTAGATTCAATGGAAGTATCATTTGGTATCCTATACTCCCTATTTGGAAGTGATTTGTTTTTTTAAATGGAAAAAATTTTCACATCAAATAATTGACTGAGACCCTAACAACATCGTCTTATTCCACATTAAAAGGAAATAGCCATATTCCATGATTTTATCCAATGAATTCCTATATTGGAACCCAAGAATCACTCAATACATAGTATGCATCGATTAGAACCACATGTCATTGTAAAAAAATAGAGATATCAAAATAGCCTGACAAAATTTAAAACATTATCATGATGTATGAAAAATGCTCTGTTATTGCATTAGTGGTGGTGCGAAGAAAAGGGACATTCTTGTCTCTTATAGATGGTTAAATTGAGAGGACTTTAATGGTTTACAAAAAATAAAAATAAAAATGAAAATATTTAATCCACTACCAGTTGGACACATAATATAAACTCAATTACACCTACTAACACAACTCAAAAACCAATAACAATGGCTTTATACCATAAGGCATTCCATGATTTCTCGTCATTCACCACTAATGTCCACCAAGACCAATAGTGCAACCTCATTGTCACATAAAATGACAACCACACTCAATGTCGAGACATTTATAAATAATTGACATTAAAAATCCTCAAAGGAATTTAATCAATCTCGACCATTTTACAACGGTCCTTTTCATTTATATCCTTATACATCGAAGGAAACACAATTACCAGTATCAAAATTACACTCCTCATATCCATGATCACAAAACCAATTCATTTGGAATAAAAACTAATAGTAATATGAATGGTGTGTCCAACAAACCAAGCCTTTAGAAATTCCTCCCAAACATTGTGATGATTATGATTCAATTTAAAGCTATCCCACTATACTATAGAGATGTCCTGATAATTCCCTCAACATCACAATAGAAAAAAATTCACAGAACTCATCTTGTCCGTTTTAAATTTATCAACTCGACATGTACCACTTATATCGACACATACTACACCAATATTTAGATGAAATGAGATAGACCCTCAATACATTACATAGTATTTCCCCCAATTAATCAATATATCTAGTGGTTCACAATGTAAACTAGCATATGTTACGTAATCATTTTACCATAAAACATCTAAAGAGCATGGCTAAGGCAGGACTAGCCTACTAAAATCGTGTACCACTTAATTATCAAGCCAGTAAAAATGCTTCAACATACAAAGAGAACCCTTACGAATAAATAGTTAATTTAATAAATAATTATCTAAAAAGGTACAATGAAACTCTAATTGAACTACATGACAGATAGATCACAACATTAGTCATCGATTTAATCTCTAAGGATTCTACCTTCCATAGGCTAGCACCTTATAAGGCCTGATCGTCAACCCTATAACTAGGTCCTGAAAAAAGGAGTTTACAAGATTCAAAATACATTCATTTGTACAATTGATACAATGTATTATCCATCTGATATATTTTCATTTATACATTTCATGGCATCCCACAATAAAAATTTAATCCAGACATACAAGAGGGTATTAATAATGGAAACAACTAATAGTTCCATTCTTAAGGTCATTAATTTTTTGGGGAATTTAATATTTAATAACATGGTGAATTTAACCAATTCCATAGAGTCATAATAGGGATTTCATATGAAACTTCACATATATGAAATTTTATATTTCTTGATATTATGTCATAATTAGAAAATTTATCCAAATAAATTTCTTTTTTATAAATATGGTGACCTAGGAGGGTCATAATAAGCCAAAATGTGTTCCATAACTTGCAACCGAATAGAATATTATTAAATATTGAAATTATAAACAAAAATTATTGTCTATATCTCATGAAACATGCACCACCTAGCCTATATAGACCCATTTTTTCATTTTAAAAGATAACCAATTACATTCAAATTAAAGTTGAATATCCACTAAATTTGAAACAATTTCATTATAAAATATTGTTTTTTCCAATAATCCAATCTGATGGGTGTCCATCTATTTGTATGTAATTTACACATAAACTTATCATTTCTCTCATTTTTATACCATTTAATCCAAACCAACACAATTGAATTTTTTTTCTTTAGTAGCCTTTTATATTTTCAACAAAGTCCTTTGATCATATTTAAATTTCAATGATTGTTAGAGTATATGGTCTATATTTTCACAATTGTATGTACACATAGACCTTGAATATGAAATTTTTTTCCAGTTTTAATTGCAACCAACTACATTTATACAGAGGCACTAATTAAATATTTAAATAAAATCATCATATCACTAAAATCAAATAACACAGAAAAATGTGTTCAGACCATAGATGTAAGGAATACTAAACTATTAATTAATGATAATTAGTTAGTAAAAAATGAATATAAATATATAATCATTTTATACATTCATGCATGTAATTACACTCTAATGATACAAGTCAAATTAGTAATAATAATATATATAAAACTATATTGGATAAAATTTTAATGAATGTGAATTTTAATTTTCCTATAATGATGTATGTGAAGTTACAACCATTCCATAAAAGGATAAGGGAAAAATACAATAAATAAAATATATCAATAATAATGATAAAATACACCAATCACTCATGGTGAAATAATATCTAATGTAACATCAAATAAAAACATGAGGCCTAGAAACATTGTAATTCCCCCGTGTGTAGGGTGATTAGCCCCAAACAAAATTTTTTATCAAGTGATTACAAATTCTATTTCTCTAATATACCCTCCCCAAATAGTATTAATAATGTAAAAATAACTCTCATTCCTCTTTGAGACATCCCTACCAAAGAAACCACTATGCTTGAAGTCGTACTGGTTATCACATGGCCATAAGTGCATATCCAAATAAGTTATAGGCTTCATACTAGAAGCAAGGATGTAAAGGTTGTTAAATTGTGAGACTATACCCTCATAATTTGTGGTTCACAATGCTATAATTGAATAGAAACAATATAAAATATCATATTCAAAGAATTATGGAATGAAATGAAATGATAGAAAACCACAAATGATTAAAGGAGATGGAAAATTTCATTATGTAACAATGATGGTATGAAATGTGATGAAACAAGTACATGAATTAATAATTGTTTTATGAAAAAATGAAATAACGTAATAACTACCCATGGTATGATATAGATCATCTCTAGCACAATCTTGATCCTCTACATCATACTCAATAGTGAATGAAAGAAATCTCAAGCAATCATCCTATGTATTGCATATATAGGGTATACTCGGGTACCATAATGAAATGATGGCCTGAGTTGGGTGTGAGATATAAATCACAATATACTAGTACCCACTGTGTCTTACCCAATGCATTTAGGGAAATATTTATAAATCAATGTGAGATAATCTGAATCAAGTAAAAGAAGTACTCAAAAATAAGAAGCCTATAAATCTAGGATCCAAATTTATATTCATTTAAAATAATCATTTCATTTATGAAAAAACTCCATAAATTAATAGTTGATCTTGTGTGTTTATAATGTGTTCAGTTAGCTTTCAAACTCATATAACTTATAATTTTTGAGATTTGGTTCAATCCTGACATCCCTCATAATGATTTTCTCAATGATTCCAAAAAAAACACATCTATAAATCATAATAAAACCAAATTCATTATTGTTCATTAACTTGGAATATAAATAATATAATCCATTTAATTTAACATAACATTTATAACATTATCCTATCAATGGAATTCTTATGTTGGAATAAAGGTATCCCTTTTTTATAATACCAACTAACACCTACCAAGCCCATCTAAGGAAAACCTCCCATAAACCAATGTAACTATCTATGTGTGATCTACCATACTTTATTTAATTTAAAACCAAATAACACCCCAATCATTCAGGTGTTGGAATCTATGTATTTATATATGTTTATTATCAACCAACACACTACAATCCCATCTCTGACAATCCTCTCATAATTCAATGTATCGTTCTCAGTGTGTTGTGTTATACATATCACTTGAGTTCATCCATTAATGTGCTATATAGAATCACCAATTATCACCCATGGCATATAATAATTTCCTTGGACTTCATCAATGAAATTCTAATATGGGTCCATGGTTCACAAAAAATATAATATTCATTACAATAAATATTTCTGTGGAATTTTAATATTGATCCTTGATTCACCTAAGGCATAATCAAGGTTCAATAAAAAAGTTTCATTGTATGGAATCCTAATATGGATCCATGATTCACCCATAAAATAAAAAAATATTCTAGATAAATATTTCTATCCATGGAATCCTAATATGGATCCATGATTAACCCGTGGCATAATTATTCAATACATTTAATCAAAATAATTTAATCAATATGAATTAAAATTTTAAGGTAAACACCATTAACAATTTATAATCATGTCACCTCAGAAGGAACCATAATTTAATGGCTAACACATTAGTCTTGCCTATAATTTATCTAGAATTTTTATTTTAATATAAGTGAATCTCAAGTCCATGAATTCAAACCATTTCATTCCATATCATATTATCATGATGATTTTATATGTACAAGTCAAAACTATGATCATATCATTTAAATACCACCTCAAAATCGTTGTAAAACATGAGCCAACTCTCAATACAAGGATTAGAAATACCCACATGGGTGAAAAAAAAAATATAACAAGAATATCATGATAAACTACTATTACATTTAAAATTCATCACATATATCATATGGGAAACATGGAAATTTCTTATGTGGTAAATTCCAACTATAAGGGGGCCAAACTCCTAAAATGAGTCATGGTTCATTTAACACATATACAAAAAGAGGCTATGTACAATATGAAAAATTCTAAAATTTAACGTGAAGAATCAATATTACTCCATCAGAAAAACCAAATAGATTTAAAAAACTAAACATTAATTTTTATCTTAGATGACTACACACCTCTATTATGGGTTTTATTATAAAAACCAGATTTTTTAATCAAACAAATCATATATCATCTCCTATAATTTCTTTCAATTATTAAAATTCCATTTATTAAAGGACCAATTTAGATGAAACCTAATTAATTTGTTAATTATAAGTGAAAATTTTATTTATCCTAACATAATAACAATGGAAAACTAAGTACTCTGGCTCTTGACACTTGTATTGGAAACCAATCTATTTTTCTCCTTCGCTCCACTGAGCATAAGCTCCTTCGCATAAAAAAGGTCAATTATAGCCTAAATATGTATTATCATGGCCATGAATATGTTCAAGGGGATCCTTATATATATATATATATATCCTATGAATATACCCATTACCACTTACACCACTATGAATATTTCATAATATATACATAAACACACCTATACCCATATACGTAATCACACTACCATGGCCAGCTATATATATTTATATCAATGGAGAATATATAAATATATATATATATATATATATATATATATTATTACCTATGAATATGAGGTATGTCACCATTAACAATGGATTCCCGATCCCATATAAAGGACTAACAATATCACTAAAAAAATTACTATGGTCCCAAACTCATAAAAATGAACAGAAATAAATTGGGATAACCATACAATGGGTGTAGAACTATACCGTGAACATCCGTGGAAACCTGAATTATCCCAAAACACAACACATTCATGGGAAAACATCGAAACACTCAACAAAGAGGCCCGAGTGTTTCACTGCATACCCTAAAAAGAAAAGAAATGACAATTATTTATTGTAGCCAATGGATATGGTTTGGTCAATGTAATATCGCATTGTAGAAGATGATATATCTACCAAATAGATGAAGGATAATTGTTCTAGGGAACTTACCTCAATGATTAGGATGATAAATATCAATAAGTCCTTAGAGATCATAATTCCAAGAGGAGGAAGATATGAGGGGTGTGATATACATGCAGTGTAAGGAGAGTCGTGTTTGTACATGTGATGGTAAGAGAGGAGTGACATAGGTTTAGTGTTTAACATAAATTATTATAATATCAAATTATTTTAGTTTCATTAAAATAAAAACCGCACGCAATTTGGTTATAATTTTTATCCAAACTCTGTTTTAATTATTCGTTTAACATTGTGAGGAACTGTAAAAAAAAGTTAACATAGTGTGTAGCCCATGTACGACGCAACAATACCACATGCATAAGGCTTCACGATTTGCTGATGTGTAATTTTAGATAAAAATTGTTCCCTAATAAGACCAACAAAACATTAATTTTCTAGGACCTAGCACTTATGAAACTCAATAAGACCCTCAAAAGACCCCACATTCCACTACCCATGAACAAAATCATTATTATAAATCATTCCAACACTCATAATTTTGTATTGAATCCTGGTTTTAAAACATAATATCCCATAAATGATAAAACTCTAACACATTTTTTTTTATTCTTGGATTCAAAATCAAGGAACTTACAGTTAGTATGATATTTTTAACCCATTTATGAATTTGGTTTTCAATAATGTAATTTTCAAATACCAAACCATTGATTATAGGGATTAAGAATTAATTTTGAGGAAACACTTTTTTAAGGTGGAGAAAAGTATAACCCTATGATTCTAGAAGAGTATTTTTTATGAAATATTATTCAATACAAAACATAAATATTAAAATTTTCATTAAATATATTTCAGTAATTTTAATCTCATCGATAGTATGGGGAACACACAACATCAAATCTAAATGAATTGTAACACGGTAAAACATTTTAACATATATATTAAAATGGCGATAATAAAAAACACCAAAATATTGAGATAATTTCATGGGTTATATAATAAAAAAATTTAATTTTTTATATATTTCTCAAAAAATATTCTATTAAAAAAATATATGTTTTTGGGAAAATTTTATTTTTTATAAAAGGAAATTTAGTCATAATGTACATACATAATTTAAAATTAGTTTTTACTATGTTTCAAAAATTTATTTTATATAATATTATTATTTTTTAAATCAAAATATAAAAATTATTTTAGTGTATGTTTCTGTTATTTTTTAAATGATTCATTTTTTTATGAATAGATTAAAACATTAAATTCTTATTGAAAATGAGTTTTCATTTAAATAATTTAAATTTTAAATTTATATTCAAAATTAAATGTGTTAAAAAAATTTAAAATTTTATATACATTAACGAATGTTACTTCATTTTAATAATATTCATATAGAAAATTTATATAAAAACATTATTAATTATTTAAATTTTTCCCTTTGGTAACTCGCTTTTTCATCGCATCTATAATATTAATTATAAATTAAAATTTTTCAAACCTATGAATGGAATTTGTAAAACTGGATTTTTTTCATTTTAATAGTTAATATTAATATATATATTTATGGTACAGTTTTTTATCCAAATTTAATTGTGAAAACAAATAAATTAATTACTATGGTGATGGTAAAAAATGGATAACAAGGGTTAACAATAAAGGATATGGGATAAGGGTTATCATATTCCAAAATATATTAACCAGAAATAATTTGACCAAAAAATTCCGAAGGATATAAGATACTTCAATTTTAACCTATTTCAATTGGATAATGTGGTTACACCTTTATCAATAAAAAAAATAGAACCGGTCCACTAACCTCACCTATAAAAGGAAAAAATGATCTATATTGATGATGACATAAAACCCATTTTGAAGGCAAATACCTGCAAATATATCTTCAAAAAACCCATTGTCGCATCCTAGAATACATAGTTTTGTAGAAATTGCATCCTTGGTTGGATTATTGTGGAAAATAAAAGTGTCTACATAAATAATGTGTAGTGTTATTCATCGATCAGTATTTTATTACATTCATGGACTATTTAAATTATTATTAATCATTGAAGATATATTAACTTCAGTATATTCCATATAATTAGATTTTATTATGTTTATTTCATTACCATAAACAATTCTGACATCCATCTAATGTGTCATGAAACAATCATTCATGTGTATGACAGACTACCGCCTTGCGAACCGATGTCATTCATTTTGAAATTATAACCTCTAAATGGCGTGTATGATGATCGAACTAATGTATATATATTGTATTTATAAAAAATTAGTAATTATGTGTCATAGTATGATATAAAAAATTATTAATATTCAATTTATATAGAATATGATAATATAATTTGTTTGTATAGAGGACTACCACCTCACGAATCGATACATTTCATATTTCACTAATTTATTAAATTTTAGGTAATAAATATAATATTAATGAATATATTTGAAACACATGAATTTATTATGATACTAATTACATACTTTTTATTCTTAAATGAAAATATATATCATTTTATTTATTAATTATTCATTCAATGAATGATTTTAATGACATTTCTCTATATGTGGACTACAACCGTCACGAAGTGTATTTTCTCTATTTTCATTTCCAAAAATAATTGATGATATATATAATTATATGTAAATAGAAAATATTTTATTTATTATAATAAAATCATTCTGCAACAATATATTACAAATTACCCCATTTCATTAATTATCACTAAAAATGGAATTGTTACCAATGTGTACATTCAACCTTCCATCTCAAAGACCATAATGTACATCATTTATAATAACCATATTTCGTAATAAACATAAAAAATATTGATTTATAAATATTTATTTTATTTCACGATATTTATTAGATAGTTTTTGTAACTATATAATATGATCAAAAACTATATCATTCATAATAATTCATGAATGAGATAACATATGAATTAAAAATAGAATAAAAGATAATAATGAAGGTTATTCTTTTAAAATAATATTATATGTTATTATGTTTATTAATATGTTTTATTTATAAGTTAATATAATATATTAAACCACTATAAATGAGGTTAAATCATGTTCACCCATAATGAAGCGTATGGTACGAGAATTAACCTCGATTTCCCTTCACTAGGGATTAATAAATTTTTTAAACAAAATTTCATCAATATAGTTTAAATTATTCTTGTTATGTATGTAATATCGTTAATAAATTAGACATAAGGGTATCTTATGTTTTATTATGAATTATTTCATCCAATGGGATTTCACATGAATGTTAACATCTCATAAGGTATTTCCTCTTAATTTCACTGAATTGGGTCATATTGTAATGATATTGACATAATTTATCTTATATAATGTTTATAATGATACATTGAAATGTAACATTACCATTACATGTTAATTTATGTAATTTTCTTAATCAATTTAAATTCATTCATTCCAATGTATTTGAATTTATATTTACCAAGTGGTAAATGTTATTTAAGAAAAATAAATTCATTTTTTATTGTTTACAAAATTTGGAAATAATAACATTCTAGTGATCACATTTTATTAGAATTTACATTTCTAAGAAATATACATATATATCATTTTATGATGGATATGGTTATTTTCTTATCATTTTAAAATTATTATGTATGTTCATACTTTGTATATCATTTGATTTATTATGCATATATTTCTAAATTTGTATTCAATATATATATAAATATAAGACACATATTCTATGAATTATAAACTTTATATGATACATATTTAATAATTTTGACCTGAATTTATGTGTAGGGACTGGTTATTGACACCCCTCGATAAATCGACGATACTGTTGAGATAAATTATTTGGCCTAATTAAACTGGTTTCTACATGTATTTTTAAAATGTATCATGTAATATTCATGAAATTATATGTATTTTGATTCCTCATATCATTACATCTGATAATTTTGATCTTCTATCATCAATTATTCAATTATTATTATAAATTTTTATTTCAAAAGGTTTTTATGTATGGATTCAGTTAATTCTAAACTTATTTATTAAATGTAATGAATTTTTATTAATTTACATTTCCATATTGATTATGACTTATCTAGTCATGATATTATAGTAATATTAATGGAATGTGTGTTATGTTGTTTAACATTATATGTTAATTAAAAAAAATTAGTCATGTTTTTTTAAATAATCATTAATGTTCACTTGAGATCACCATTATTTTTTTCCTTATCCTGAGATTCAAGGAAGTGTACCTGAATGGTATGAAATGATTTTCTAGAGGGAATAATGATAATCACTAATAGAAAATATATTTACTTTTTTCAAATGTAATGAATGAAAAAAGTCTGTATCTATTTTACCAATATTACTAAACTATTATATCATTTAGATATTGTGTCATGAATCATATAAAAATTTAATAAAGAAGACACTATCTCTATGTTACTGGGTTTAGGGATGTTAAAACATTTCTATCACATTTTTCTCATTTAAATTTAATTGAATTTTTATAAAAATGACATTACATTGCAT
The DNA here is from genome assembly GCA_963277665.1 of Viscum album. NCBI lineage: Eukaryota > Viridiplantae > Streptophyta > Magnoliopsida > Santalales > Viscaceae > Viscum > Viscum album. Next base: position 440,089,153 of record OY728161.1, read on the forward strand.
ATATTATAAAAAATACATATAAATAATAGATTTAAAATTAATAAAAACAATATCATTAGTGAAGTAGATTGTTTTAAAAAAATTATCAATTATTCTATGTTTGTATAAAAAAATTACATTAATATATACAATTATTACCCATATTGTGTAAAAAATATATTTACAACTTGGTGATAAAAAGGGTTAACATAATTTTAGGCATAAAAACATGAAAGAATAACCTAATCTATGGAAATTTTATTGAGTGAAATTATTTTGACCCAAAGTAACCATATATAAAAAATAAATAACATTGGATAATTTATCCCAATAAAATTAATTAATTATATTTTAACGAACTACGAAAATTAAATAGTTAACATCCCCTAACTTATAAAAGGGAACCTCCGTTACAGTTTATTAAAATTTAAAAATATTTTATTGTATGATTAATAAATACCCCAATAAATTAATTACTTACTATATAATCTCCTTAATGGATATATTTATTATAAAACTCGCTTAATAATTCATTGGGTCTAATCCCAAATAGGTTGTCCAAATAAGAGGTATAATTCTTAATTAATCATTTTTTTAATTTCTAATTCCACATTCATTAAAATGGATCCATCCATGATTATATATTAACATAATTATATTTAATCTATTAAAATTTGTTTACATTAAAGGAATAAGATACATCAATCATAATTTATAAAAAATATGAAATTAAACAAATTATGTGGTGTAAGTTGGAATATAGACCCACAAACAAATGTCATTTTTCTTCCATCATCAGATCAAAATTCTATTCATTAGGATGGGTATAATGTAAATATATCATATTTATGAATTATTAAATATTATATAAACTCAATATACTAATTATTTTCATACTGATCAATTTCACAAAATATTATAATTTCATTCTCACATATGTGAGGATTACCAATTCCATGAAGCAATTTGTTACAATTTTTTATTCCAATTAAAAATTTTGAAATATATAATTATATTCAAGTATTTAATGTTACGTTTATGATAAAATTATAAATTATTAATTTTTTAATCAATACCCACCATAATTGTAAAGACCTGAAAAATTTAAAATTTTAATTTTAATTACTTTGAAATTTTACGAGTCTGTTTCTTTTGACGACACTTGATTCTGAGGCCTGGTGTGCCCGAAATCAATATCTGAAGTTTAGCTAAGGTACCTTTAGTAAACGAATGTGTGGGTTTTTCAATCCTTCGAACCGGTGCTCAGAATTGATATCTAAGGGCACCGATGAACTCACAACACTAGTAGTTGCTTAAGAGGACCTTTACCATAGTTGCTTTATTGAGCGGGATGAGGATTAATAATTGGGGATTTAGAATAAACTAACTAAAATTTATTGTGTACAAATTTTATTTATTGAAGGTGGTTATTATCCTACAAAGAGAGAGTTATAGGTGGGTCCCACACCCACCTAACCTCCCATGGTAGATTTTAGTGCGATGGGGCCCACACGAGACCTTAACTCCTCACCTCCACCATAACTCCATTGACCTCCCCATAACAGTCCCCTTGTTTAATACATGACAACTCCACCTATTTATTGGAGTGGAGCCTCACCACATTGCAAGATTAATGAAGCCATCGAAGGTAATTAGTAACATTATTAATTATTTTTTTCAGACACCTTTGACTTCTTTTGTATTTCTTAGAAATATTTTAAAAGAATTAGACATAATGAAATATTTGCGTGGAAAATTTTTTGGGAAAATTAGAGGATAGATTTTTTAATCCATGGAGAATGACTTCCTCCCTCAATGGAGAATGGTTCTCCTTCCGATAGAACTCCAACGAAGAATGCTCGAGTCGAGATCGAAGGCCTTTGCAGAAGCGACGAACGCCAATGATTGTTGTCACCTTCATCTCCTCCCTTTTGATGACGTCAACGAGCCTACATCCACCCATTCACGATATTTTCAACGAACGATTATCCTTGAGGTAGGGGTTGTTGCTTTAAACATTTAATACCATTCATCATCATTCTTAAATTCAAGAGTTTATTTACGCCACATGTTACCATCTTGATGAGGAAGGGCTCGGACCCCACAAACATGGTCTGACCATTCCCCACTCATTTGTTGTTGGTGGACAATAGAGGGGGACTGCAAAGAACCGTCCAACGACGGTCCGACCACAAGCGGATCATCAGCACATGATTGCTGGGTCGTCGTAAGGACGCGACACCATCGTGCCACACAGAGTAGAGCTGGACCATGGCCAGAACGAGCCACGACGGAGGGGTGCAGCACCGGCGCGCCACGCCTGAGCTTCAACGGGGCCACAGCTGGGGTGGGCGGCTGTGGTGTGGCACGACACCGCTACGTCGCACTGGTCGAACAAAGCCGTGACCGAATGCCGCGACGACCGGGAAAGGAGACCAGTTGTGCCGGCCGACATTGCCATCAAGATGTGGGACCCGAGGGGGTCCCGTAGTTACTAAGAGTTACCCTTAATGGCCGGCCATTTCTGAAGAACTGGATAGTGTAACCCCCCCCCCCATATTCGCCCAACCACACTGCCAGCCGCGTGTGTCACGTGGACCGGACCACATTGGTCGGGCCAGGCCGCCAGCGCCGGGCCTGGATGCTAGCGCCGGGTCGGGCCGCCAGCGGCAGGACGGGTTGTGCCGGCCGTGCTGGCCAACACCATCTGGGCATGGCCACACTCAACCGGGCTGGACCCGGACCCTGGTCGGGTCGACCCAAGGGGTGTTGGGGCGGGTCGGATCGGGCCCAGACCCCCAATTTTCAGACCTTTTTCGGTTAAACGAGCATAACGTGAGTTGTGAAACTCCGATCAATGAACTGTCTGCTGCATTGGATTACTTGGATTGAGACGGTCTTTTCGGTATATTACACTCAAGGTTTTGGCGATGGATGGGTATGGCCGGGATGAATTGACCTCGAAACCAATCGGGCCCTCGAAGCAGAAACGATTATAACGTGAGCTCCGGATGTTCGATTGTTGTGCAGTCAACATTATTGGATTCCTCTTGATGAGGCAGTTCTTTTGGAATATGTCATCTAGGGTTTGGACACAGTGTGAGTAAGGCCTGTTGGATTGTACCTGAAATCCAACCGGTCCCCTTGAACAGAAATGCAAATAACTCACAGACCGGCCGTTCAATTGATGTGTTGTCTATTGAGTTCAGACCCCTATGACGACATGGTCATTTTTGATACATATACGTGAGAAGTCATTACACTTGGAAGTAACGACCAATATCTGGTGGAGCGGACCCTCCGGGAGACGAGCCTACGGAGTGCGGAGACCGAGTAGCTGTAGACCTGAAGACTGCATGACTGATTCAACTCGTAGTGATTCGGTTAGCCCCATAGACAGAGCGCCAAGTATTTGGCGGTAGAAACAAGATGGACAGAGTTTCTATTAGTTGGTAGCAGACCCGCGATACTCGAAATGAGGAATACCTCTGTAAGCTATTAGGGAGAGCACCCGGTATTTGGTGGCAGTCCCTCTGCGGACGGAGTGCACCGTATTTGGCAGTAGACCCACGATGCTCGATAGGAGGAGTACCCCAGCAGTCTAAGGTTAGTGAGTAGCACCTCAGAGTCATGATAGGGCCACTGTACTCGACAGAGGAAGAGTTCTCTAGCAGTTGTTGTTTCGCTAATGAAAATACTATTTTGAGCTGAGGTAATGACCTTTTTGTTTACCTCATGCTTGAGATGGGTTACTTGATAACATAAGTATATGTATGGGAATATACCTAAGTAAAGGTTATATATTGAGATCTTTCGTTGTGGTTTATCCTTGATGGTCTTAGTGAGACCTTGAGGGTCTCTGTCTCCCTACTAATTATCGTTATACTCACCCCTGCATGGGCTATTCCAACACCTCGTTGTGTTGGATGCAGACGACGGACAACACTGATCATTCTTGAGCCTTGTAGAGCTGGACGGTACCCGGAGATGGACTTCATGATGAGACGGTTTCGGGAGGTGGACATCACGACGATATGGTACCTCGAGGTGACAGGAGAACATGGAGAGCTAAGGTGGCCATATGTACCTACCCTTCAGGTAGAAACTCCGGAGAATGATCCAGGAGTAGCTTGAAACCTTCCTGCTATTTTGTCTTTTCCTTTTACTTTTCTATTGGGCTTGTATTTCCGGCCCCCTTTGTACTTTCAGCACACTTGTTAAATTGCTTTACATAGTGTTTTCTTCTGCTGGTAGACTAGTTGTGTGTGTTTACGTTTCATAAATGAATTTCTTTCTCTTTTTATCAGGATTTATGCTTTTGGTGCTAGTCTCCAGCCCCTGGCCAATGGAAGGCAGACTTGGGGTAGTTACGGCACGGGCCCCGAGGACGGGTCATGAAAAATTGGTTTCAGAGGAGTCGGTTCTACTGCATAACATAGGACTACGATATTTTCTTTCCATGAAGCAATAGTGTTATGGTTACTAAGTGTGGTTCTCAGTTCAGGGAGTCCAGTGTTGGTGTAGGCGGCTGACGTATCCATACACCAGGTCCCTGACTTCTGATTTCCAACCCAGTACATGAAAACACTGATTGTGAGTGTGTTTTCAAAGGATGCTTTTAAGTCAGCTCAAATTGGTCATCTCACATGGTGTAGTCTATTGATCATGTCGCATCTGTTTCTTTCATGATTCCTCCCGCGCGGACGACTAGCTAGAGCCCAGAGAGTTATACATTCTGTAGCCCTTCGAGGATCGAGGCCTTAGTACAGGGCCCTCTTTTAGTTGAGGCACCTGTGGAGGCACCAGCGGTAATACCACCCGTATGGCCAACGATGCCACCAACCCCTACAGTAGGTGATGCAAGCCGTTTGAGTGCACTATATGAGTTCTAGCGCAAGAGGACAACCAGGTTCTGGGGAGATATGGACCCACAGGCGGTTGATGATTGGATGGAGGCTTTGGTGAGAGTCCTCGGGCTAGTAGGTACACCAGTGGAATTTATGGAGATCCTTGTTGCCAGCCTCATTTAGGCAGAAGCAGGAAAATGGTAGAGCCTAATGCTCCAGATACATGATGAAGCATCAATTTTATGGGCATACTTCGAGATCCTCTTCCAGGCAGGGTTTGTACCAGCCACCCTTCGAGAGATACAAATAAATGAGCTACTTCATCTGTAGAAGGGAATCATGAGTGTAGCTCAGTACTCAGTGAGGTTCACAGACCTCTCAGAATACACGTTAGATATGTTACAGGACCCATTCATTAGGGCCCGGACCTTCGAGCAGGGGCTCAGGTGCGAGATTAGGGATTCAATAGTTTTTGACAACATTCCAACGCAGACAGGAGTGTAGGAGCGAGACCTTCTAGTGGAGATTTTCGTTGCTGAGTAGTCTCCAGTTGTGGAATCCACCACAAGTCGACATGCAGTGGATTCTTCTACAACTGGTAGTAGACATATGACATAGGGTTCCAAGAGGACCAGACCCAGCAGTGGCCAACTACCGGACTCAGGTACAGTAGTGTTGGGAAACAAGAGTTGAGTCAGATCCAGTCGTGACAGGAGCGGGTAGTGTTACTCCTGTCGCGAGCTTGGTCACATTGAATGTGATTGTCCAACCCACCATACATAGGATCCGAATATAGATGAAGAACCACCCAGGCAGAGGCAATGGTTCGATCTAGGCGGACCACAACGAGTAGGCGACCGTGGTAGAGGAGTTGGCCTTGCAGCTAGTGGTGGGTGACATATTGAGGTGTTGTCACCACCACCATCAGGAGGACCACCCAGACCACAGAGAACAGGTGGACATGGTAGAGCACAACATTAGGCAGCTGAAGAATACAACTACAGAGCTCTGTATGTCAGTGGACAAGAGCGGTACTAGTTCCAGTAATGGAGGCCTTTGTTTTTGGTGGTTCTATTTTCCATGTTGTCGTTGTTGTGTTTTCTTTTTGTTTTTGTACTATGAGCTGCAGTAATAAAAATAACTTATCTTTGTGACATTTACTATCCTGTCCTTTTCGTATGGTTGATACTAAGAAGTTCCAGATAGAACTGTTGACTTGACCCTCACTTGTGAGATTTATACTGGAGGAGACCCAGTAACCACGCACTGAAGCTGACAGTGTGACTCAACCCTTGGAGGTGAGAGTAACGGGTGGATCTCTTGGTAGTAGAGTCGAGGCTTTACGACGTCATCTATGGGACGAAATAGTACCATTCATGTGAGGATTGACTTTATTAGGCAATACAAGTGTATCATACATGGGATGTGACCAGATTACTCTTTTTAGTAGAGGAGAAATCTCATCAGCCCTTGTAGAATGCAGGTGAAGATAGGTGGATATGATTTCTTACAATTGGATAGTCTCACCCATTGTTCGTTGAGTGAATGGTTTATGGATCTCTCAAACTCAATAGTCTCAAGTGTGTATTCTCTCAAGATTACATAAACTTGATACATCAGTTATGGCTTGAATTCCTCCAGGACTATGACTTTGATATAGTTTATACTCCTGGGGAGGAGAACATTGTAGCAGATGCTCTTAGTAGGAGATCGGGCATTCAGCTATTAGGAGTGGCGAGATAGCAGATGGCTGCGTTTCAGATATCCTTTGTGGATAGTGATGGAGTCGGCATGTGTAGACCAGAGATGGATCATACTACGATAGAGAAGGTGCATATCATCACGGAGTAGATGAAGACTACATAGAGCAGACATAAGTCATACACCGATAGGGGGAGGATACCACTGGAGTTCGAGGTTGGCAACCATCTGTTCTTACGGGTCTCTCCTCAACGTGGATTTCTGAGATTTGGGCGAAGTGGAAAGTTATCTCCACATTTCATCGGACCCTTACAAGTCCTCAGCAGGGTAGGCGAGGTGGGTTACCGTCTGGCCCTTCCACCTCAGTTGCTCCGGGTTCATGAAGTCATCCACGTATCTCTGCATAAGTGATGTGGGCAAGACCTATCTGTAATCATCGACCACAGGGAGATGGACATCGATGACGGGGCGACCTTCATGAGGTTCCAGTAGAGGATGAGGATGGATAGGATTGGGTCTTAGGGGGACTGTCGATTCCTCCTGTGCACTTTTTCTGGAAGCACATGAACCTCCATGAGAGCACATGGGAGCAGGATGGTCATATGCGTGCTCAATACCCACTTTATTTTCCCTAGTTTGTGTTGTAGCTTTACGGTGACATAAAGCCGTGAGTTGGGAGTAATGTAAAGACCCAAAAATTTCAAGGAATTTTTTTTTCTTAATTTCAATGGAATTTTACGAGTCTGTGGCTTCTGACGGAACTTGATTCTGAGGCCCGGTGTTCCCGGAATCAATATCTAATGTTTATCATAGGTACGTTTAGTAAACAAATGAGCGGGATTTTCTATCTTTCGAACTGGTTCTCGGAATTGAAATCATAGGGCATCGATGAACTCACAGCACAAATAATTTCATAAGAGGACCTTTATTATAGTTTCATTTTTTAGAGGGTTGAGGATTAATAATTTCGGATTTAGAATAAAAAAAATAAAATATTTTGTGTACCGATTTTTTTTGTTGAAGGTGGTTATTATCGTACAAAGGGTGTGTGAGAGGTAGTTCCCACACCCACCTAACCTCCCTTGGGAGATATTAGTGTAGTGGATCCCACACGATGCCCTAACTCCTCAACTCCCCCATAATCCCCTTGACCTCACCATATCACACCCCTTTTTTAACACATGACAACTCCACTCATTTATTGGAGTGGAGCCTCTCCACCTCCCAAGATTAATGAACCCAACTAAGTAAATTAATAACCATATTAATTATTTTTTTCACACCTCTTTGACTTATTTTAATTTTCTTGGAGATCTTTTAAATGATTGAGACTAATGAAATATTTGAACGGAAAATATTTTCGGAGAATTAGAGGATAGCTTTCTTCATCCACGAAGAACGACATCCTCCCCAGATGAAGAATGGTTCTCCATCCGACGGATCCCCAATGAACGATGCTCGAGTCGGGATTGAAGGCCTTTGTGGAAGCGATGAATGCCAATGATCATCGTCACCTTCATCTCCTCCCTTAAGACGACGTCAAAGAGCTGACGTCCACCCTTTCGCGATATCTTCAATGAACAACGAACCCTGAGGTAGGGGTTTTTATGTTCAAATTTTAATATTGTTCATCATTGTTCTTAAATTCTTTAGTTTTGTTTGGCCGCATGTTATCATCTTGATGAGGAAGGGCTCAGACCGCACGATCATGGTCCGACCCTTCCCCTCTCGTTTTTTTTTGTGGATGATGGAGGCGGACTACGAGGAACCATCCAGCAATGGGCCGACCACAAGCGGTTCGTCAGCGCATGATTTTCGGGTCACCGTAAGGGCGAGGAATCGTCTTGCCTTGTGAAGTAGAGCTAGACCGCAGCCAGAATGGGCCATGGCGGAGGGGTGCAGCAGCATCACGCCGCGTTGGTACTACAAGAGCCGTGACAGGGGCGGGTCGCGGCGTAGGGGCACGGCTCCATCGCGCGGCGCCAGAGCATTATGGGGGACGCGGCCGGGGCGGGCCGCGGCGGTGGGTCATGGTGTCGTTGCACCGCATTTGTCAAACAAACTAGCGGCCTATGGCCGCAGCTGACCGGGAAGGGCAGCAGGCTATGCCGGCCGCCAGTGCCATCAAGAGGTGGGACCCGAGGGGGTCCAACGATTACCATGGGCCAGCCTTAATGGCCGGTCATTTCCAATGAACTGGGGGTGTACCCCCCCCCCCCCCCCCTAGTTGCCTAGCAACACAGCCAGCCATGTGGGCCATGTGGACCGGACCACATCGGTCGGGCCGAGCCGCTAGCACTGGGACGAGACCCCGTCACCGGGTCGGGATGCCAGCGTTGGGCCGGGCTGCGCCCAACCGTGCCGAACCCGAACCCGGGTCGGGCTGACCCGGGGTGTGTTGGGCCGGGTCGGGCCTGGCCCAGACCCCCTATTTTCGGGCAGTTTTCAGTTAAATAGGCATAACATAAGTTGTGGACCTCTGATCGACGCACCATCAGTTGCGTAGGATTCCTTGGATCGATAAGAGAGTTTCAGTATATTACACCCAAGGCTTCAGAAATGTTTGGGTATGGACGGGTTGGATCGAAAACGAAACCATCTGGGCCCTCGAAGCAGAAACACTTATAACTTGAGCTTCGGACTTCTGATTGAATTTTCGTCAACTTTTTTGGATTCCTCTTGATGAGACGGTTCTTTTGGAATACTTCACCTAATATTTGGACACAGTTGGAGTAAGTCCGGGTTGGATTGTACACGAAATCCAATCGGGCCCCTGGAACGGAAATGCTAATAACTCACAGACATGGCGTCTGATTGACACGCCATCCGTTGAGTTGAGACCCCTATGATGATGCAGTCCTTTGGGATACTTCTACGTGAGACATCGTGACACTTGTATGTAACTACCAGTAGCTAGTGGAGCGGACTCTCCTAGAGACGAGCGTACAAAGTGTGAACACTGAGTAGTTGTAGACCTGATGACTGTTTGACCGATTCGACTCGTAGTGATTCTGTTAGCCCAGTGGATGGAGCACCCGGTATTTGGCAGCCAACCCATGATGGATGGAGCACCTGGAAGATGGAGGCAGACTCACAGTACTCGAGAGGAGGAGTAGCTATGTAGGCTATTAGAGAGAGCGGCCGGTATTTAGCGGCAGACCCTCAACAGACTGAGCTTCCGTTATTTGGCAGCAGACCCGTGATACTCGATCGGTGGAGTACCTCAACAATCTAAGGTTAGTGAGTAGCACCTCGGAGTTGTGACAGGTACACTGTAATCGACATAGGAGGAGTTCTCAAGCATTTGTGGTTTCGATAATGAAAATCCTAGTTTTATCTGAGTCAATGACCTTTGTGTTTATCTCATGATTGAGATGGGTTACTTGATAACTTAGGTATATGTATGGGAATATACCTAAGTAAAGGTTATCTGTTGAGATCGTTCATTGGGGTTTATCCTGGTTAGATTTAGTGTGACCTTCAAGGTATCGGGTTCCCTACTAAGTATCGTTATACTATCCCTTGCACGGGCTATGTCTGTACCTCATTGTGTTGGATGCAGATGACGGACAACATTGATCGTGGTTGAGGATTGTTGAGCAGGATGGTACCCAGAGGTGGACATCATGACGAGATGGTACTAGGAGGTGGAATTCACAACGATATGGTACCCGGAGGTGATAGACAAACATGGAGAGCTGAGGTGGCCATCTGTACCATCCCTTCAGGTAGGAACTCCGAAGGACGATCCAGGAGCAGCTTGACACCTTCCTGTTGTTTCGTCTTTTCCTTGTACTTTACTGTTGGGCTTGTATTTCCAGCCCCCTTTTTACTTTCAACACAACTGTTATATTTCTTAACTTAGTGTTTTCTTCTGCTTGTACTCTAGTTGTGTGTGTTTAGGTTTCATAAAGGCAATTCCTTCCATTTTTATTGGGATTTACGCCTTTGGTGCTAGTCGCCAGCCCCTGGCCTATCGAAGGCGGGCTTGGGGTAGTCAAGGCACGGGCCCCGAAGCCGGGACATGGCAATAATTCCATAATGATCAATGAAAAATGGAAATATTTCTAATGCATATGTTTGACCAAACAAGTCCTCTATTATTACATAGTTCGTTTTCCATAACAGTATTTTATTTATTGTATTAAAAGTAAAAATTAAATAATAATGATACTTATTTACAGATAATTATTATATATATGGTATGATATTTACTTCATTGACTATATTAATCCAATGAAATTCATATTTGGCATTAGAGTTGAATATAAAATAAATCCAATTTGATTTTTATTGACAATGTAATTGAATGTAAAATGGAATTAAATAAAATTAATGGTTGAAAAAAATAAAGAGTTTCTTATTTGTGTAAATAATTATGATACATTTACTATTCCAAAAGATAAATAATGCATATGATTAGTCAGACTTGTGGAAAGGGATTTATTTTTAATAAATATCTTCATTTAAATTTTCCCCTCTAACTCATTTAATTCCATGTCTATTTACTTTTAATTGTTTCAATAATTTTTTATAAATATTTCTATTTATTATAAATATCATTTTAAACACATTTTAAATTATATAGAAACATTTAAAAAAATTCTTATTAATTATCTACACAAGGAAAAAAATTATTTCTATAACCTCATTCCATATGTATGCAATATTTATTATCAGATTCTATATATTACATATCCATATTCCAATTGTAATTTCATTATGGAATTTATACAAATATAACGTAATTGAAAATTTCATTCTCTATCTTTTTACTTTATTTAATTGTTTTTTTCAAAAATAATATATTTACATATATTATTTGAATTTATTTTTCATTATTTACAAAAGAAAAAATGATGATCAATTTTATTTTATATGGAGTCAATGTCTTCTTACAAATGCCATAACTATTAGTTGATATTTATCCTACATTTTTAGAATCCCAGGATTCTTGATGGAAATATCCTATTAACATCTATTATAATATAATCTAAAATGGTATCTTATGGAATGTATATTTTGATATATGGGAAATTTTTTTCTTATGGAGGCTAGGGAACTTTCATAACAATTATTTTCTTTGGTCTTTGACCTATCACTATCAAGATCCATAAATATATATATATATATAATATTATGGATTTATTACATGTCATGTTTATATGTTTGAAAAATATATCCCTAGACAATTCAACCTTCCATTGATGAGGTTATTACAAAAGTTATGATCATTTCTAAAATTAATTTGTTATTTAATATCATTTTATTAGGATATGTGTCAACATCATAAAACCCATTTTAATTTCATGCGTAATTACTAGTTTCTTAATTATGAAATACATTATTTTTTTAGATCATGTAATAATTGTCATGTTATGATGGGTGCGGCCATAGAGCAGTCAAATTACTTTGGTAATGATTATGTGTAATGAGAGATTATGTAAGTGATTATTGAGAAAACATATCCCAATAATGGACACTATCCAAAATGTGTGTTTTTCTTGGAAGTCGTCCTTTATATATACTTTTTCCTTTTTTATTCCATCAACATTTCAATTGTTTCTATGACCTTTTAATACCATGTTCCTTATGTTATAACTTAATTTGACCATTGATGATATTATCATTAATGTAAATTAAATTATTACTTTGTAAGGTTGAAAGAATAATATTTTGTGAAAATTAATTCATAATATTTTAATAACTATTTAAGAAATGTTTGGTTTTTAATTTTTTTATTATATTTTCTTATGAAATGTTTTAAGAAAAGAAATGCACATAATATTTGATTTGAAGGAATACATAAAGTTTTTTTAGGGAAAATACTAATTTTAAAAAAACTAATGTATTAGTATTCATGAAATAAAATATTTCTTTATTTACATATAATATGTCCATTATTGTTTTTTCCATTAATTGTTATAAAACATTTTCACAGGTTTTTACGATTGTTTAGTGAAATTGATGATGTTATGAGGAAACTTTTAATGAGATTACATCAAATGAAAACACATTATAATGGAAAACAATTTGTTCGGTGAAATTTATAATAAGTGGGAGAGTATAAATTTTTATATGTTGTATTTTTATATATAGGGGATGACATATATCTTATAAAATATACATTAAAGATAAAAAATCTAATAAAGTGAATTATTGAAAAAAATAACGATTATGTATTATAGATGGATGATTCCAAATAAAAAATATATAAATAATAGGTCCTCATTCTAATATCAAATAAATTATACCATTTACCAAATATATATTTTAAATATATTTTTAGTGACCAATACAATTGAAAAATATTATCACATGATTTTAAACATAAATAACCACTATGTACAACCCTATAAATCATTACACAGAATGTATCTTAATGAAAATATCCATAATATATAAAAGTTAGACTAAAATAAAAAAAAATATTTTATTCTCCACAATGAGTTTCTAAATGGTTTTGATATTCTATAACTATATGGGATAAGATTAGTAATACGTTGATAAAAACATATCACCTAAAAAGCCAATTTATGGACTAAATATGATATGGAAATATATTTTATGATTTATAGTTACAAACAATAAGATCAAGGAGAATATTCATGAGTAATACACGATGATAATAATATGATTAACATGTTATTATAAGGCCATAGAAGCATATTAATATTTTTAGTATCATATAAGTTGAAATGAAACCAAATCATTTTATACTACCAAAATAATATTACGTTGATTTCAATTTATCATAATGGATTATGTTTACTCCTTAATCACATACATGATTCATTATCCGACTAATGCATTTCCAAATAAATTGGTGATCTATATGGGTTTACCGATAATAACATGTTCATGATTATGTGTCGATAAAAATGGAAATTAATAATAATGAATAAATAAATTAACATCCCATGGAATGAAAATTGGATTCATAATCCTTTCATTTATCATAATCATATAAAATTTAATAGTGAAGGAATTTTACTGATAAAGAGAAAGAATTTATTACAAAATAACTATAAGGTTGAAGAAGATAGGTATATATTTTAATTACATGTATTAATTGTAAAAAAAACTATATAACATTGAAGGATTTTATCATCTATGAAAAGTTATTTAATGGTTTACAATGAATATTTGATGAGGAAAATTATACTCTCAATTTTAAATGTTTTAGAAAATATATTTTATGGATTATTGTGAAAAAATATATAATTTAAATAAATTATGGAATATTTTAAAGGAATATTTAAATAAATACGTGGTCATTCTAGTTGTAAATTCAATTCATGTGATGTACGTTTAGATAAATCATTCATCCATATTTTCTTTAAAATTTTAAAATATATCATTTTCAAAGAATATCTGAATGAATCAAATTAATTTATTTGTAAAACATAAATCATTGGTAAAAATTATTATTGAAAATAATATAATATATATAATTTTTTTTAAAAAAATCTATATTACATGGGCTTCAAATATAAATCCTTATCGACCAAAATGATAAATAAATATTATTTTAATTAAATACTTGTTCTAAACTATTATATGTAAACAATTTATGAAAATAGTAACATTACATAAAAAATTTCCAAATAACCAGTTCTAAATATTATAAATGGTGTTTATTATTTAATGATCAACTAAATTTTAATTGTATCATTAAATAATTAATAATAATAATATACTCATCATATCATTAAATAGTATCCAGAAATGAAAAGGTTAAAAAAACTGAACCTACATAAGAATAAATAATAAATCATACCTCAAAATTTTTTCAAATAGTTTTTATTAGAAAATACCACAAATAATAAAATATATATCCAAAATAACCTAAATAATAATAATTATTGTGTTGTTCACAACTAATATTTCATGTTAATTCAATTTTTTGAAAAAAAATGGTTTATATATAATTTGTTAAAATGAAACATTCCACAAAAATCCTCAAGCCCTAGTGATCCAAAAAATATATATGAATAATTTCCGTGATAATATGATTCCCAACAAAAAAATAATATTTTCAATCAATTTTTATATACAAAATAAAAAGTATCTTGGACAACGTGTAGGCCAATGGAAGGAACTACACCCCTGGAACCCTTTGATTGTGGGTTCTTGCATCACGAACATTGCAGATATGATGAGTTGTTTCCCAAAAATTATGTTAATATTTATTATAAAAATATAAAAATATAATTTTTTTATGACCCAATGAATATTTGTAAATTTGTAAATAAAAAATAATAATAAATATATTTTGAAACAAGTACATTATTTTGTATACAGTAATTTTGTCAAAAAATAAACTAAGAATAATTTTCAACTATTACATCAACATCAATGACCATATTAACCATTGTGGATATTATTTTTGTTAAAATGTATTCAATTAAATATAAAATATGTATTCCAAAAATGAACATTTTATAAAAACATATAATAAACCATATGTATTGTGTTCCAAAAAATGTATCCCAAAATATTCCTTAATAATCATAAAATCCAATCATATAAATAATTAAAATTGTAATCTATTCCATTAATCTTATTATTTACCTTGTAATTGTAATCCCAAGACACATTAAGTTTATCCAATATCTATATTTAATATAAAAAATTTCTATATACCATATTATCTATTTAATAACAATTATTACAAGATAACAAGTGATTTAGCTTAATAATACCCCTAGAGTTTCCATACAGTTGTGCGGTGAGGCGCCTTTTTCATACACAAGACGATGATTGAGTAAAATCCAAATTCATCCTTTTGTGTTTTATTAATCCTAGTTAATACAATGGAAGAGACACATAAAGATGAAATATGATGAAATTGATGTAATTTCATATAAAAATCATATAATATCTTCTTTATCCATCCATTAATATTTTCCACGATAATTTAATGTGTATCTCCGGGTTTTTTTTTAAAATTTACTAATCATAATATCCAAAAATTACAATTCCCAACTCTAATGTGAAAAATTGTGACCTATTCCATTCATTAATTGATTATATATATTTAAATGTATATAATTAATAAAGGCTACCCTAAAGATTATGAGGCATAGTTTTCTTGAAAATATATTTGTAATAATAAATCCATGCGGGACTAAAATAAGTAATCTTTATTTTTCTATACATAATTAAATCTAATATAAATTCATGCTCTATAAACATCGTTTCATAAGTTATGTAATAAAAATACATAATGGGGTTATATATAATAGAATGTATGTAAATACATATAATAAGGAAACATATCATCTAATTCCAAACTACAAAATGATATCAAAAAAGAGAAGTCATTTGATCCATCACATGGGAGAATAACACTAAAAATGGTATCCCATGTTCATGTAGATAATCATATTTTGTTAGAAACATATAAATATATATAATACTAATTCATGGTTTACAATCTATAAAATATCTCATGGTAAGCAAATTTCCACAATGGATTAGGTTAACTCCCTAATAACATTCATTACTTCCCATGGGAGTAAATATTTACCCAATAAAATTGTGAAATATCCGAGAGCACCAAGAAAAAATGTTAATGATTTTGTGTTCCATGAAATGGAAGAATATCATAAATAAAAATATAATAATTAACCATGGAATGTAAATGGGTTGTGTGATAATGTCTCATACCATAATAACATAAAAATTCAAAATGATGGAATTTGAGAGGTGAATATATGGAATTTATTATCTTTTAAATTTGGGTGGGGATGAGATATATATACATTTCAGAGGAGCATGATTATAATTTAGATGAATTAAAAAAATATTGGTTTTAATCTTGGACTAAATTTTCAATTAATGTCATTATGTAATATTTGTTGGGGAATGTAAACTTTTGTTTTAGTAAAAATATTTCCGAAAATTAATAAATTTCAACGCGTATGAAGAATAAATTCATTGAAATAAATCAATGAAACCATTAAAGTTGGCTTCAAATAAATAAGTTTCTTTGATGGTGGTAAATATAATTTACATTGAGTATTCTAAAACCAAGCATCCTGTCACATATTTGAAACTGTGAAAAAAGTACATTATTTGAAAAGTTATTGGAATATTAAATTCAATCCATATTTTAGAAATTAAATCATGGTTAAAAAAATTTATGATTAAAAAAGGTGATTGTTAAAAAACTAAATTACGTTTTAAAAAAATGGATATCTAGTATAAATCATTTCAAAAATAATGGATAAATAGTGTTCTATTTTTTGATAACCTTTTCAAAACAGTTTAAAATAGAAAATAGTGGAAAATTAAAATATTAATATAAATCATAATATATATCCTGGGTTGAATAAAATTGAATGTTTTTTATATAAAATTATCCAATAATTAATTTAAATTATATTAAAGCCTAAAAAAACTCAAATAATGATTATATTTGGAAATAGACCATAATTGATATTTTATCTTATGAATACTAACCCCATGATAGAATCTTTATAAATTGAAACATTAAATATCATAATGATAAAAATATTCCTCATATAACTTATAAATGTTTAATTATATTCTCCACACAAGTTAAATATTTTTTTAATATGGAATTTGTCTATAGAAAATAATGTTTAATGGTAAATTACTAACATAGAATGGTAAATTTGAGTGAGAATTAATATATTAATAGATTTTTGGAATAAAATTTAAATAAATAGATAATAAATGGAAACAAAATAATCAAAATACATTACACAAAAGATCATATAATATCATGAATAATGATAAAAAATTATTTTTTAATAAAATGCCATGCTCTATTATGAATTAATTATATAATATAAAAAATTTCTCCTATATACAATTTATATATGAAATTAGTGTATAGAACATAAATATTATTTAATGAATGGAAATTTAGATAGAAATCATTAACTAAATTCATAACACGTCATGTTCGTACTATATATCTTATATGATAAATGTATAATAATATTATGATTTTTCTTAAGAATTGTATCCTAGTATAATAACATATTCATAACTAATTAAGTTCATTTATCTTAAATTCATATTTAATTACTAGTTATGTTATATCCACATAAAGTGTTCTGAGCATGCTCAATTGAAAATTTTAAAATGGAATTCCTGTCATTCCCATGAAAATAGAGGAAATTATTACATAAACTCTATAATATGTGTAATGAAGTAAATATTATTTTTATGCATACATTGTTTATTGAAAACATACTGTGAAATTATGTTATAAAAAATGAATGACAATAAAATTATGGGAAGGGAAGGACATATGTACACATGAGTACCATTTCTATTTTTAAAGATCATGATTTAAAGAAGGTAAAAATGATTTAGGATTTCTATAATTATATTAATTTTATAAATATCTTATTATTTAATTAAAAAAACATATATATACCATTAATGTGATGAGGTGATAAAAAGTGGTGAATCACATTACTTCATGTGGTGGTATTCCAACACATACATGAATGATTCTATCATTTTTCAATTAGTGGTATAGTAAAAATGTGGATGATATGCTACATTTTCATAATTATTTAAATTAATATAATATTATAAATAATATTAAATCCACCCTCATAAATAGTTGTATGTGGTGATGACAAAAAATTATTTTCATCATTTTAAAAAGATGCAATCCATCGTACGCACAATTTGGGGATTCGTTTCAGATTTAATATAAGATTATTTTGGATAAATATAATGACATAAACATAATAACATCAAATTATATAATATATATTAGTGTTATTATATTTAAATTTATAATAACTAATTGATGGTGGATAAATATGAATTATAAAAAATGAGGCTTCAAATGACAATTACCTTTTTTTAGAAGAACCTCATTTGGGAATTATATTATGTACCACAAGGGTGGTTTCTAGGAATAAAGAAATATTTGAAATGATTCTAAGGATATTGAGATGATATATTTCAACGTATTTTTAATTAAAATGTATTTATATTTTTTATGATTTGAAGGAGGATGCTCCATTATAATATTTAAGTACGTAAATTTTTGTAAATACCTAAAACTATTAAAAAAAGTAATGTAACACACAAGCCTTGTACATTAGAAATAAAAAAATAGATGGATTTTATGGATAATATAGTTGATAAAATCATTATATAAGATAAGAAATATCATCAATCATGAATGGATCGCCACTCTCTAGGTCTCTGTTTTCACCTCATGATGGAGTTCCTTCTATGGACCACTGGTTACTCTCTCGTATAACACACTTCACGATGAGTTTGTTTTCTCAATCGTCATTATCATTATATCAATATATCCCTCTTATTTGACACCTAGGATATATCTTTTGGGACTACCACCCTCATTGATGTGAGTAACATGAACAAACTCTGTCTTACAATAATTCATCAAGACATCATAGATATGTGATTTTTCTTGTGATGACATCTATTGAGAATCATCCATTCTATTTTTGGTTCCATGTATTTTGGGTTCCTTTCTAATTGATATTAAGTCTCCCACTATTTTCCATTACCATTATCCCTCTTCCTCTTCCATTATAGCCTAAACCTATTAGGAAGGGACATATATTGGACATACATTATGGTGATTTATGTTTGTTTGCATTGATTCTGGTGGTTGGGTAGATGATTTTTTCACTATGTTTTCCCCATTGAATCCTTATCCCTTAAAATATTTTTTTTCATCTCATTGATGTTTGTGATATTTTATTGTGGTTAATTTCCATAATGTAGTTTTGGGTTTCAGAGCGTCATGATTTATTAATTTTCCACTATGTGAAAAACACTCTTTGGTGAAGAAATTTTGGGCTTTGGATGATGATGGTGGAATCCTAACGGTGGATGGTTTCAGGGTCAATTCCATGATGACGATGATGGTTTCCTAGATTTTTGGTGCAGTGTAATGTTTCCATCCCTTCAATTTATATTCCCTTGTTGGTGGATCTGAAGGAAGGGTTCAATAGTTGTGTTTATGGATAGATCTCATAATCAAGGCCTTAGTCTACTTCGTACTATGCCCTTATACCAAAGTCATTAATATTTATGACATTAATAAAATTAATTGTATTATTTTAAATTAAATTGATAAAATTCAACTACAGGAAAAAATTAAAAAAATACTTTATTTAATAAAATAAAATATGAAATGAGAAAAAATTATATTATTTCAAAAATCTATAATTTTCACTATTCACTAGTAAATAGAAAAATTTAGAGTATTAAAAAAATATCACCCTTTGATAATTTTTATATATTATAATTATATATTATGAGCATTTTAAAAAAATATTTTCAAAAAATTATATAAATATGTATTTTTTTAGAAAAATTTGAAACAAAAATAATATTTAAATGATCTATATATTCTTGCAACCAGGGTCTTCAAAGCATGATTTGGCGTTTGGTTTGTGTTTGTTGTCAATCCTTAGTGGAAGTTCAGAATGTGTACCCACAAAGAGATCATACCGTTCAAGAAGAAAAAAGTAGTTGGGTCGCGCCATATGTTTTTGAGGATCAGAACTTCAAAACTTAGCTAAGGAAAGAAGGTTGCGCAAGTATTATTAAGTTCGCGCAAGTGAGTTGTGCGACAAAGGTTACAGGAGACGAGACTTGAGCTCCATTGAGGGACTTGCGCGCCTCCGCGCAGGGGGTCCAGTTTGCCTATAAATACTAGACCAACCCTAATCATTTCCCATGGAGTTCAGGACTTAGAGATTGTTCGAGCTCTCAACTCGTAGGTGGTTGAGCCGCGCAGGTGGTAGTTTGGTCGCGCAAGTAGAGCTTGTGCGCCGGTTGTTGGCTGTGCGCCCAAGGCGGTTTGGGAGAGAAAGGAAGTGGGCCACGCAAGTTTGTAGTCGGGGAAGGAAGTTTCTTGCAGGTGCGTTGGTGACACTTGCGCACCAGTTTAGACATGCGCGCCGTATTGGGACTTGCGCAACTGGCTTGGAGAAGCGCGCCAGGTTTCTCTGAAGCCTGTCGGTCTGTTTGGAGCTGCACGAAAGTCGAGAGACTACCCGATACATTCAAGGAAAAGTGAAATTATTCTTCTAGAGAGAATCAGACTTCAATATATCATCTACATACAACAAGGGATGCATTCTTATGCAAATGATGAAGAGACCTTCACCTCTATAAACTTAGTGGGACTTCACCAACGGCAGTGAGCCAGGGGGAGTCAACGGGAGTGACCCGAGGGAAGCAGTGAGTTATCCCTGAACCTTTGTAAAGGTAGTGAGCCTGGGACAGAGTGACTATACCAGAACTTTTTTAATCTACATCTAGTGAAGCATAGTGGATTTTGGTCTGACCGAAAACCTGTCGGCGTATGCTCCTTGGACGTAGCCCTTAGTGGTGAACCAAGTAAAAAGGGTTGTGTCTTCTCTATACATGTGAATGTTTTCTTTCTAATCATAATCATCATACATGTTCAACTAGTTCCTACAAACGTGGGAACAAGATCCATCACATTAAAAGAAAAATTGGTCACCCTGATTTACCCCTCCCCTCTCAGGGAGTCCCGGGGTCCTTCAAGTGGTATCAAAGGGTAAAGGATGCTGGTGTTGAATCTGACCTTTTTCTTTATCGAAAACGCGGTCAATGTCAGGGGAGTCCCTCACTTCGATGGAAGTAATTTTTAGATCTGGAAGAACAGAATGAGATCTCATATAAGATATCTTGGAATGGAAGTTCTTTTTTCTAATGTGAAAGGAATACAAGTCACTGATCCAACATGCCTGGCTATGACTGAAACAGACAGGAAACTTCTTGATACAGATGCTAAAGCACATAATTCTATCACTACAGCCCTTTCTGATCAGATCTTAATGAAGGAGATTAATTGAATCTTAGAAAAATCCATGTGGGATAAACTTGAGAATATTTATTATTTAGATAGAAAAGTGAAGTAGGCGAAACTACAATTGCTACACAACCGGTTTAATGATCTGAAGATGCATCCAGACGAGAATGCAGACTCTTTCTTCAATCGAATTACTGAAGTTGTTGGAGAAATTCGGGGTCTAGGAGAAGAAATAAAAGACATTTATATTGTAATGAAAATATTAAGAAGACTTCCACCTCTGTATAATGCGAAGGTGTCAGCCCTTGAGGAAAGAGATCTTTCTAAACATTCTCTAGATGATCTACTGAGCAGGTTGGTAGCATATGAAATGAGAGTCAAACCAGAAGATGCTACGACTCGGGTGAGCAAGGAAATGGCATTCAAGGCCATAGATAAATTGAAAAACTAAAAGGATAGTAGTGGTGATGATGATGAAGAGAAAGAAATTCTTTCTCTCATTGCAAAGAAGTTCCAGAAGGGGAAAGGGAAATTCAAAGGGAAGTTACCTCTCGCATGTTTCCGTTGTGGAAAAGTTGGCACATTGCCTCTCAGTTATTGAAGAATATAAATGATGATGACAGTGAAGATGAAAACTTCAAGAAGCCTCAAAGAAGGTTCTTCAAAGAGGGAGACTTCAAATCTGATAAGAAAATGAAAAGGAAGAGTTTTGTTTGTGAAGAGGAAGAAGATGACAATGAGTTCTGTGATGAAGAAGAACCAGAATTCAAAACTGGGAACCATGCTTCTATGATGGCCACTGTTGAAAAGTCAGAAGATACTAATGGAGAAAAACAACTGAGAACTTGTGTAGATCCTGAGGTGCAACTAAAGGATGCAGTTAGTAAGATTAAGATTAAATGTAAGAGCTGCAATAAGTGGAAATAAATTGTCGAAGAATCAACTGAATACGTTGATCAACTTGAAGCTGAAATTGAATGACTAGAAGAATTTGTGAAGGTACAGTCTAAAATAATTGAAAGCAATGATGATGTAGTAGATCTAAAGATGAGAATTGAAGAGTAGGCAAAGGTCATCAATGAACTCACATCCAGACTGGATGAAAAATCCAAGACTACTGAGGGTCTTGAGGAGAAAGTAGTTACTCTAAGGAGTAAACTGGAGACTGAATCAGTTCCAAATGAATCGAGGAAGAAAATACAGTTCGGAAGATTCTCAGATGCAGAATTACTAGCAAGTGCCAAGTGTGGTTCAGATGGGGTTGGAAAAATCTTGAGTGATCAATGACCCGCTTGCATGGGAAAGAGTGGAATTGGCTGTGAGGCTGAGTCATCAACTGCTGGAAGTCAAACGATCCAAAATAACAATAAGATGAAAGTTGAACATGTTGAAATGTTACCTAGAGTGATGAAAAAGAAACCCTCAATCCAAACTAAAAGGAGACATGAAAATTATCCTCAAACTTTCAAAAATGACAAATAGTCTTACTATTCTCCCAAGGAAGAAGGTATGAGGAGAAATTCTACTGAGAAGTCATTTCCTCTCATGAAGTGTCAGTTCTGTGGCTATCTGTGCCATTCCATGTCTTTTTGTGAAGAGGCAAGAAGCTATGTGAATGGAGAATATATAGATGCTCAACAAAGGAGAACAATCTCATATCCTAATTCTTATAGAAGAAATAATTTCTATGTATATAGTTTTCGTTGTTCTAACATTGGTCATAAAGCCGTTAATTGCAGGTAGAGAAGGGACATAGACACCTCATACCGAAGTTCAAGACAAGTCAAGTCTCATCAGCAAGACAATGTTGCTCTTTCAAACAGGTTCTCACCTCTCAAAGAAGACTTTGACTATGAAGAACCTGGGTATGAGGAAGAGATAGTTTAAAGTCCATCAGTTCTATATACTCAACATAATGTCTCATGGAAGGAAAGGAAGAAGATTGAGAAATCGAACCTTGCAGAGGTATCCCTCAAAGCTACAAAGAAAAACAGTACCTGGATTCTGGATAGCGGTTGTTCATCTCATATGAAAGGTAATGTCGGCCTACTAATGAATATCATAAAGAATGTTGATGGTACAGTAAGATTTTGTAATGATGGGGCTCTGAAAATCAAACGGAGTGGAAGTACCAAATTAGCTAATGGAGAACTAAAGAAGACTGAAGTCCTTTGCGTAGATGGCCTACGTCATAATCTCCTCAGCGTGAGTCAACTCTGTGACTCAGGACTTATAGTTACTTTTAATCAGAAAGGCTGCACTATCAAGGGAAAAACCGGAAATTCACATATGAAGGGATGCAGAATAGAAGGCAACTTGTATCAGGTTGATAGTGAAGAAAATGTATGTTACATGACTGTTGAAGAAGAAAAAAAATTTTGGCATCGGAGATTGGGACACATCAATCAACAAGACATAGAGAAAATAAAAAAATTGATAATTGTCATGGACATCCCCAACCTGAAGCGTGAGCGTGAAAAATCTTGTGATGCTTGTATTCGTGGTAAGCTGGTCTGCAGTTCATATCAGCCAAAGAAGAAAAAGGCGTCTCACCTTCTTGATCTGATTCATACAGATGTTTTTGGTCTAATAAATGTTGTCGGAACACATGGAGAAAGGTACTTTGTCCTTTTCATAGATGATTATTATAGAATGGCATGTGTGATGGTCATTCACAGGAAACGACAAGTCCTTTACTGCATGAAAATATATCTGCGAATTGCCGAGAATGATACTAGATGAACAATCAAAGTGTTGTGATCTGACAATAGAGGAGAATACACGTCCATTGAATTTGAGAATTATCTAGAGATTCATGGTATACATCATCAGGTAGCTGCTGTGAGAACTCCACAACAAAATGGAGTTGTTGAACGTAGGAATCGACAGGTGAACAGCATGGCACGAACTATGCTGATTGAGAGTCGTATTCCACGACATTACTGGAAAGAGGTTGTTCAAGCTGCAGTGTACGTTCAGAATCGAACAGGACTTTATATGGATGAGACTAAGACACCATATGAATTGTGGCATGGACGGAAGCATTCTCTAAAATACTTTCGTGTCTTTGGAAGTAAATGCTTCATCAGGAACAAATAATGAATTCAAGGGAAATATGGTGACAATGCAGATGAAGGAATTTTCTATGGTTACTCAATGAACAGCAAAGCCTACAAATGTTTCAACAAGCATTTGGGAAGAATTGTGGAAAGAAGTGATGTTAAGATAATTGGAGAGAAAACCACAAATGCTTCAAGGACGTCATATGCTGATGTGATAGAAAGTCAGGAAGAATGTGAACGTGATGAAAATACAAGTGCAAAAATAGATGAAATTGTTCAAAATACTCAACAGTCACATCCGGATGTTGACTCAGAAGAATAATCTGAAGAAGAAACTATGGCTGAAGAAAATGCTACTGAACCTCTCAGGAGAAATCGAAGAGCTGAGATTGATCCATCCGACATAATTGGGGACAAAAGAGCACCCACTCAAACAAGAAGGATGAGGAATAACACATAGTCTGCATTTCTATCAGTTGTAGAGCCATCCTCATTCGAATAAGCAACAAATTATGAATCTTGGGTGAAATCCATGAATGATGAATTATATCAGATTGAAAAGAATCAGACATGGGATCTTGTCCAGATACCTGAAGTTCAGAATGTTATTGGTACCAAATGGATCTTCAAAAATAAGTTTGATGAGCATTGAAGTGTCATCAGAAACAAGGCACGACTAGTATGTAAAAGATACTCTCATATTGAAGGCATTGATGTTGAAGAAACCTTTGCTCCAGTGGCTAGACTGGAGTCAATCAGGCTTTTCCATTCCATGGCACTCCAAAAATGATATAAAGTATATCAAATGGATGTTAAGACAACATTCTTGAATGGTGTACTCGATGAAAAAGTCCACATTGAACAACCAGTGGGCTTTGTCTTGGGTACCGATGAAAACAAAGGTCTGCAAACGGAATAAAGATCTATATGGTTTGAAGCAGGCACCACGGGCGTGGTACTCACGGCTAGATTCATATCTCAAGAAGTTGGAATTCAAAATAAGAGGAGTTGATCAAAATATCTATATGAATAATTCTCCAAAATATCAATTCATGGTTCTTGTCTACGTTGATGACATCAAATTTGGTGGTAGTAGGCAGAAATCAGTGGATGAATTTGCCAACCACATGAAATCAGAATTTGAAATGTCTATGATTTGGGAGATCACATATTTCTTAGGGCTTCAGGTGATTCAAAAGAAGGGATACACTTTCATTTCTCAGGAAAAATATGCAATAGAGCTACTGAAGAAGTTCAATATGCAAGACTGCAAACCAATGTAAACTTCGATTGTAGTTGGAACTAAACTTGGAAAGCATGAGGATGGGGACTCTGTTGATCCCACCATGTACAGGAGGATCATTGGAAACATACTGTACCTGACAACGACAAGGCCAGATATTGTATTTTCCACATACCTTGCGGCCTGCTTTCAGATTAATCCAAAAGAGGAACATATGACGGCAATAAAAAGAATCATGAGGTACATTCAAGGTACACATAATTTCATGTTCTTTTTTGCTGCAGGCAGGGACAGTGAATTATCCGCATTTTCTGATACTGGTTGGGCTGGTGATGTGGTAGACAGAAAGTCCACTAGTGGTGGAGCTTTCTATATTGGGAAGAAATGTGTTGGCTGGTTAAGCAAGAAAAAAGAAAGTACTTCTCCTAGTACTGCTGAAGCTGAGTATACCTCTTCCACAAAGGCATGCACTCAACTTCTTTGGATGAAGCAGCAACTAATAGATATTGGTGATAAGGTGCAGCAACCAATGGCGATTTACTGTGATAACAAAAGCGCAATTGATCATACGAAGAATCCGGTTCATCATTCTCGTACAAATAATATTGAAATACGGTATCATTTTATCAAAGAAAAGGTTGAACAAGGCGTGATTAGAATGGATAATGTTGGAACTGAAGAGAAAGTGGCTAATATCCTGACCAAGCCATTGTCTGCGGCTGTTTTTGAGAAGCATCGGTTGAACCTCGGTGTTCAACCACCTCCTACTGCATAAGGAGGATCCGAAAATCCCCTCTCCATTTGTTATAACTTTTTTTATCTGCTTATGGATGTGATGTAGGTTTATGGGGGAGATACAATCCAGGGGGGGTTTGACTTGAGCTGAACGTTGACAACTTATCGATCTTTGGTTTTATTGTCAATGGGGGAGAAAGGAATAAGTTCAAGGAAAAAAATGCTTCTGTGATGAGAAGTCAAGAAATGATTCTGTGATGAGAATTATAAAAAGAATAACATCGGGCGTCATGGAGAAATGCTTCTGTGATAAGTAGTCAAGAAATGCTTCTATGATGAGAAGTATAAAAAGGATAACATCAGGCATCAAGGAGAATTTCAAAACACTGGAACCCAATTCAGGCTTCCTCTCATGTTTTCTACACCGAGCATTTCTCACCTAGACGTAGAGTGTTGGCTGAGTTGATTCTTGCGTTTTGGGTTTGCTCATGGTTGGAGATCTATTGAATTTATTCTGATTGCCAACAAACCCAAAGGGGGAGATTGTTGGATCCAGGGTCTTCAAATCATGATTTGGCGTATGGTTTGTGTTTGTTGTCAATCCTCAGTGGAGGATCATAATGTGTACCAACAAAGAGATCATACCATTCAGGAAGAAAATAATAGTGAAGGTGGCGCCGTTTTCCAATGTTTGCCAAATTTTCGGGCCTGAAAATCGTCCAATTATGTAAAGTGTTTTTGGCAAAGGTACTTGCACGCCGAGGTCTTGGAAGATAGGAGTCTTGTGCGCCATATGTTTTTGAGGATCAGAAATTCAAAATTTTTCCAAGGAAAGAAGGTCGCGCAAGTATTAGTTGGGTTGCGCAAGTGAGTTGTGCGACCGAGGTTACAAGAGACGAGACTTGCGCGCCATTGATGGACTTGCATGCCTCCGCGTAGGGGGTCCAGTTTGCCTATAAATACTGGACCAACCATCCTCATTTCCCACGGAGTTCAAGACTTAGATATTGTTCGAGCTCTCATCTCGCAGGTGGTTGAGCCACGCATGTGGAAGTTTGGTCGCGCAAGTAGAGCTTGCGCGCCGGTTGTTGGTTTTGTGCCCAAGGCGGTTTGGGAGAGAAAGGAAGTGGACCGCGCAAGTTTGTAGTCGGGGAAGGAAGTGTCGCACAGGTGCATTGGTGACACATGTGCGCCAGTTTGGACATGCACGCCGTATTGGGACTTGCGCGACTGGCTTGGAGAATCGCACCAGGTTTTTCTGAAGCCCGCCGGTCTGTTTGGAGCTGCACGAAAGCCGGGAGACTACCTGATACATTCAAGGAAAAGTGAAATTCTTCTTCTGGTGAGAATCAGACATCAATAGAGCATCTACATACAATAAGGGATGCATTCTTATGCAAATGATGAAGATAACATCACGTCTATAAACTCAGTGGGACTTCACCAATGGCAGTGAGCCAGGGGGAGTCAACGGGAGTGACCCGAGGGAAGCAGTGAGCTATCCCTGAACCGTTGTAAAGGCAGTGAGCCTGGGACAGAGTGACTGTACCCGAACTTTTATAATCTACAGCTAGTGAAGCATAGTGGATTTTGGTATGATCGAAAACCTATCGGCGTATGCTCCTTGGACGTAGCCCTTAGTGGTGAACCAAGTAAAAAGGGTTGTGTCTTCTCTGTGCATGTGAATGTTTTCTTTCTAATCATAATCATCATACAGGTTCAACTAGTTCCTACCAACGTGGGATCAAGATCCATCACATTAAATGAAATAGTGGTCACCCTGATTCACCCCTCCCCTCTTAGGGTGTCCCGGGGTCCTTCATATATTAAACATAAAAATTATAATTATTAAATATTAATAACTTATTTCATAAAAATTTATCGTTCAATTTATAATATATAAGATGAATATATGTAAATAATAAATATGATAATAAAATTCATACAAACAAATTTAAAATATATGTTTTAACCAAATAAAACAACAAAAATAAATCAGAAGAAAAACTTATTAATACATTCTTATTTACCAAAGTCTAAAAATTCCATTAACACCAAAACATATCTAAGAAATTTCTATCCTATTTCACACATCAAAACACCTTTTACACAATCTTTGTAAATAATTAGAATCTCAACCATCTATTAAAAACTTTTCAATTCCACTGATAAATCATGGTTTATCCTCATTAATACAAGAAAAAAAATCAAAATCCATCAATTCCATCAAAAAATTAAATATATCCCTCATGTAACTTTAACCGATGGTCAAATGACAGATAAATATGATATTAAAATTTCATTGTTGTAAAAAACCCATTACTAATCCCTTGGATGTCAACACCTCTCTATAACATGATCCAAGATTAAAATAAGAAAAAAATTAATTTAAATAATACTATAGAAAATAGAAAATTGAATATTTTATGGAACTATTTTATAAATTTTTATGTTGAATAATTATTTTGTATATAATCAGAACAACAATAATTGAAATTATTTTTTATATTCTTTCTCAAAAACATGATTTTTTAACAAGATTTTTTTTTCAAATACAAATTTCAATAACAAAAAAACCATGGTATTTATAATCAATAATATATTAAATAAAAAATTTATCATGATTATACCATTTTAATGTATAATGGCTATTTTCCCAAAATAATATTCATTTTATTCAGAAAACATATTTTTTTTAAAAAAAGTAATAATATTTGTTTACTTTTGATAAAGAAAATAATATATAATGATGAATTATAATGATAAAATGAATAAATATTACATATAAATATATGAATTTTAATTTTTATATTTATTGTTATGTTTAATTAAGTTAATATAAGATAATCTATTCCTTAAAAAATGGATGTCATGAAAAAACATTTTTCAACACATTTTATGGTTTTCTTTGAAATTTAAATATTCATCTTATTTGAATTGAATTTCATAAAATAGATTATATATTTTGTAACATAATAATTAATATTATTTAATTATTTTAATTTATATATTTTCTATAATAAATTTTTAAAATTATATATATGTCTTTATTTGATTATAGTTAGAAATTGATTACCATGTGGTTAAACTAAAATTATAAGGGTTAAAGTGAAAAAATAAAATCTGTAATTTCTATTTTATTTTAATATTTAGACCTTATATAATATATGGTTATATAATTTTGTATTTTTTTTTAATTTTGGTTGTTTAAAATGTATTTATGTGTTATTTTATGTTATGAAAATTTCATGTGTGTCCTCCCTCTCATATATAAATGGGGAAAACATCAACTCAATTTTTCCAACCACTACTGAACATTTTCATGTAATATAACCACCAATATATCTAACCATAATCTTTATCCACATTATAAAGCTATTGTTATTCCAAATAATCCAACCATATGTTCCTCAAATTTATAGACAATGGAGGAAAACAAAACAGAAGGTAATCATCTAAAAAAATTTAATTATTATTCTATCTTCTTTTAGTATCAGAAATTATTTTTAAATTTTAAAATATATAAACTATTACCATAAAAGTAATTCAATTTCAATAATTTTTATATGATAATATACCCCCATATCATTCTACTTAAAAATGGAATCAAATCTGTCAGTCATTTCCACACAAAACTACTACCTCACAAACTAATGTAAATAATTTTATATAACTAAGTAACATTTGTAGAAATAATTTATATATTTTTTATATATAATATGATATTAATTATTTAAAATTAATATTTTTTTAAATTACATCTCCTTTCCCCCATTAGGAAAATGATATTTTTTCTTATGGACATGTACAACCTACCGTCACTACGAAGATATGTGATTCATTTTCTATGTGAAAAATTATTGAATGGTCATGAAAATGTATCACTTAAGTAAATATGATATTTATTATATTAATATTACTATGAATATGAAGAAACAATAATATATTGATAATACCCAAATATGCATAATAAAACACACATGATAATGCATGAAAATTAACAACTGAAATAATATAAATAATAATATATGATAAAAACATTTTAAGAGTTAATAATAGGATCATATATGATATTATAAATATTCACATGGATCCATAACAAATTTATAGTAATTTTAAAAACATTAAAATGGATTTTATCAAATTTTAATCTAATTTGAAGTACCAGATTAAATATTCTCTCCCAATTTTCACACATTGATGATCTTTTGAAGGATAAGTACTATTAATGTTAAATTGATATATATATTACCAATATTTCATGTAATATCACAAATCATTAAATTTTGATTTTATTATATGTTTTTGTTTTGAATCATTCATTCTAGGGGATTTCACTTTAATGGTACCATGTGCTATGTGTTCTCCTCTCAATTTAAATTTCATTAATACATAATAGTTATGAAGAATTTTTTTAGTTTACTAGCATGTAAAAAAGTAAACATTTATGCTCTTTAAAAAAATTATATTTTATTCATAATCAATAATTTTCCAAATCTTTTATATCCATTGAATGGGATAAAATATAAAATTTACCAATGAGGTATGAATCCCTTTTATAATATCATTTTATCGGATTAACATTATCCATGTTGAATTGTACATAAAATTTACTCACCATGAGCTCAAAAAAATTTCTTAACATATGATATAAAATAGGTTTCATTATTTTCTTCTATACATCAATCCCATTTTTTATTAAATCTTGTAATTAAATGGTTATATGAAAATAAAATTTTACCTATCTTCAATCAAATATTATACTATTATATATAAATTTTATTCATTTTTTTATTAGAAAAAATAAATTTATTCAATAAAATTATTAATTTATGAAAACTTTTTTCATCATTTAATTTTATTAATAATTTTAAAGGAAAATTTTTAATGTTTTATTAAATGTGGATTTTCACTTTTTATTTAAAAATAAAAAAGAATGTTTTAACATAGATGATGATAATTGATATCAACAAAATGATAACCGTCTTTAAAAAAGTATATTCATATTAAATTTTTCAAATGTAGTTTAAAATAAAAAAATTTATGAATTCATGTTATTATATTAAATATCCAATCCATTAATTCTTACAAAGACCATTTTAGTAATATATATAATTCAATATTCAAAATAAACAGATGGAATACTGTCACCAAATTATTAAATTGATTATTTATACCTTTCCCTTCTGTCATTAATTTTGTTATGATAAATTTTCATTAAAATTTGTATTTATCTTAAATATCAACATAAATTTTATCGTGAAAGTTATTATTTCAGTATCCATATTATATTTATTAATATTTATTTGAACATGAACATTATTTCATTAAATATGTATATAATAAAAATTCTATATCCAATACTTAGTACTAATTTTTTTTTGAAATAGAAAAATTGTCTTAAAAATAATTGTTCATTCAATATATGATGGGTGATTTTGACATTCTGTGATGGGTGAAAAGAAGATTTCTATATCTCTAAAATACATCATATGGTACTATTATACATGTTAGTTGGAATAATAAAATAGGGTATTTCGTATAGTTTTATATTTTCCTAGGGTAAGGTCCTGATGGTTTATATATCATGATGGAAGATGTTAATAATTTCTACCATTGAGAATTTATCTATTATTATACATGATATTTTTTATTCAATATTATTTGTGGATTTACTTTTTATAACGTTTTTGATTAATTAGAATGTGTGTTCAGTTATTTTCCTTTCCATATTTATTAAGAAACATCTAATCATGATAGTTTATTAAATTTCATGTGGTGTCATATAATTACCTTCCTATTATGTTTATGAATTATTTATTCCTGATGTATTCCACTATATATAATAGTTCTTTATTATTTTATATCAGCATAATGTAATTTTCTTCCGCTAATATATGAAAAAAATTATTTGACTTGGTTTATAGTTCTGGAATTTATTACATTATATTGTTTTATATAATTCCATGAAAAAAATGTGTATTACATATGTATTTAGTTGTTAATGTCTACTAAATGATCCTTAATTGGTGATTTTAATCCTTCCATCATTAAAATTTAATAAAATAATATCTATTATTGGGTTACAGGAGTAATGGTTGTCACATTTTGTGTTATAAAAAGTGTAGAAATGTTCATGGAAACTAGATCAAGGAAAAAATAGATTAGAAAACATAACCCGATGATATAATTTTATCATATGAAAAATTTGGGTTAAATATTTTATATATAAGGAAATTTATTGATTATGTTTTTTTATAGGAATTATTTATCTATCTGGAAAAAAACATGTGGATGTACTAATGGAATATTTGTATGATGTGGTAAATCTATCAAAATTGATCTTTAGTGTTTGAAATGGTCTTCACATGGTTCAAGAATTCCAGATATTTTTCACACATTCACTATAAAACCTAATGGATACATTTTGGGTAATTCATATTTTATTTACAAAAAATAGTGAAATATTATTTATAATATTGATGTCCTCAAAGAATCAATGATCATGATTCCAATATAAATATTGTCTAATTTATTATTTTCGCTAATTTGGTACACATGAATTATACAAACACTTATTGATTTAAAAATTCATAATGTTATGAAATTATTCTGTATATTCCTTTTTTTATATGTATTTCTGAATAATTATTTATATGAACACTCATGTTCAATTTATAAATTTACCAGATGAGGGATCCTATAAAACATTTATTGGATCTAAAATGATAATGTCTTTTTTTGGGAAAAAATCAGGTTATAATGAAAAAGAATTCTAAAATCAAGGAACATATTTTTTTCATTGTCTGATTCTCCTATATTTAATATCATCATAAAATAAAAGACTCCACAATATAGATGGACTTCTAATACAATGGTTTATGATCAAAATATTATGTCTCTTGGAATAATGTATCATGTATTTCAATGTGATGTAATGGAAAAGGTTATACTGAAAATATGTTTTCTCGTAGAAGATTGAGATAAATGGTGATACAATATCCATAATAAAATGTGGTATAATTAAGTATAAAACCAGGAAATCCAAAAAAAATACAATTTTGTTTTGGAAATAATTTTACCAAATGATCAACAAATTGATGTGAAGTGAATGTTCTGTAGAATAAAGTGGAAGGAGGAATATTTTGTGTGATTCATGAGGAAACTTGTAAATGGTCTTTCTAAATTTATTTTTATTAAATATGAAATATTGAATGAAGGATTGGAATATTATTTTAAGGGCTTAAGAAAATTATTTATCTAAATCATTTTTCTCATTAAATTTTTTTTCATATGATGGTATAGTTTTATCTTCCTCAAAAAAAAGATGAAATTTTCATTATCCAACATAGTCAAGTTTAATCAAATGTATATTATGTTGATTAGACACCACTAAAATTTTAAAACGTCATATAATTCCAAGAAAAGGATCTAATTTTAATCATGTTGAATGTTTTTAAAGAAACATCCTTTAATAATTTTGAAGAGTATATATGTCTATTACATGTGTGGTTAATAGGTAATCTATAAAATTAAAGAAAGGGAAAAATAATGATGTATATCTCTTCATAAGTAAATTAATGTTGAAATATTCAAAACAATTACTAATGAATTAATGTAACATACAACATAATATGTTGATGGGCGAATTATAATCTTTTGTGAACATGAATCATGTAGTGGATGTTCCCAATGAGATGGAGGATGAAACATTTATAATATCATATAATTTCGAGGGGTAATATTTTATTCGAGATCATCACATTAATTTATTTCTTCTATTTATTCACTTAGAATAATATATTTCCATATAACATTAATAATGGAGTTGTAATTCAATCCTCTAATTGGAATCCACAATAATATAATGTTGTTTCAGTTACTTTTATTTATAATACATTAACCTACACTGTTTTAATAATTATTAACTTACCTACATTTGAGTTTGATATAGTCCTTTATATAGAACGTATTTCAATATATTATAATATTACATATTTTATGGATATATAATTTATTCTTAATGATAAATATATCAAATTATATATCATTATTGTTGACATATCATAATTTAATTCAAGTCTAAATCCACCCATACTAACTCTACGTAATATGATTCATGGGGAAGAAGTGAAAGAAATCTAATAAAATGATAATGTAATAATAAAATTGAGTATGTACATATTTTATAACAATAAATTGATTTATTTATAGATGAATAACATGTAAAACCACTAGAGCATGATTTGAAGTTATCCCATTATTTAATCCATAATAAAATACAATTTTTAATTACTCACTACAGATTGGACACCATGTAATTAGTAGAGATTAATATAAAACTAGTGGAGTTCCATAATATGATATTTATTTTGTAACACCCCTAGACTATAATATTTTCATTTATTTGTAAATTTTGTTTTTTTTCTTTTTTCATGATTTTTTAAAAACCCCATCTAATTATTATGGAACACACAATAATCAGTTGTCTTTTGTGACACGAAATGCCCTTTTTTACCGAACAACAATAAATTAATAAAATATTACTATTTAGTATAATATAAAACCTAGACATCAAATAAGAATATATGAATATTATTCAGCACATTTAGGATTTTACATATTCTATATAATCACAACATTCAACTTACGTATTTTGTAGACATGATAGAAGAAAATAATCAATTTTTCATAAAAAAGTCTTCATTTTAAAATACTGAAGTCTTTTCACATTTTTATAGAGATCCCATTTAAATTATAGTTATTGCAACTTTTATATATTTTATTTTTAAAAATACACACTTTTCTGTAAATGGGACATAAAAATTTAATTTTGATGATGTTGTTATATTTTTCTGATAAAATTTATGTTTTGATGAATTGTAAAAATAAACTAACATTTAATTTCAAACAAATTTTTTAATTGAAATAATTTATGTGGATAAATTATTTTATTAAAAGTTTTTAAATTAAAAATATAATATATTTTTACCAAATAATTTATTTTTGGTAAATCATATTAATTTTACTAGGATTTTAGATGAAAAAAATATTCAAACAATTTAAATGTTATAAATTTTAAAAACCAGTTTTCCATTCTGACAATAGGATTACTTTTTTAATAAATACAAAAAATTAATTGTTTTTAATATTAATAAATGGATTCAATATTTTTATTATGTTGTTCCATGTTATGTAAATAGGTTCTTTTTATTTTTTGGCATTATGAATAGAAACATTAGTAGGAAAATGTGTTTTAATAATTATTGGTAAATTTTGAAATTAAAGATAAACATAATATTATAAAAACAACCTAAATCCTATGATAATGTTAATGTATCACTAAATTAGACCCTTATAACCTGTTTTTTTTAATGTAATCATATAGTGAACTCTTTTTATTGATTATGATATAAATATTATTAATATTAATGAATGTGACCAAATGTCACACTCTCATTTCTTAAATGTTTGATAATTTAATTTAGAGATCACTATAGATTAAAATGATTATAAATAGTATATTTAAATCATAAATAAATACCTACATACATAATATTTTTTTATAATTATTTTTACTTAAATTATTATGAATAATAATGACATAATAGTGATGAAAAAATTATTTTATAAATAGTAATATAAAAAATGTGATATTAAAAATATGAAAACAAAAATAATTTTACCTATTTAATGACATAAAATAATTTTATAGAAAACTTATATATATTATATAAATATTTTATGTATTTTTTTGAAGTTAACATGATGTATTGATATTTATAAAAATTAAAATATTAAATAGTACTAAAACTGACAAAAATGACATTTTAAAATAAATATGTTTTTATTTAATTCGAAAATATAATAAATATATATTTATCATAAAGCAGTCATGGATAATGTCAAATAGGTCATAAATAGTCCAATTTTGGTTCTTTTGGAACTGTAATGTAATTATATTAATCCAAGAGTTTAAAAATACACGATGATGGAGTAAAAGTTTACCTATTTAACTAAGCGTTAAATACAAAAGATAATTATAATTTTGTTACATAATAATGTATAAATAAAATTGGTTTTAGGGATATCAAGCCATAATTATATTATCCTTAAAATAAATCACATTTGAGATATTATAAACTGAATATCACTTTATAATAAATTAAAATTTTACGATATCCCAAAATTTTCCCTCACTGCACTTATATAAGAGAACTTATCCTCTTTAATTCACAACTCTATTGCCCTTTGTATTGGAAAAAACCTTCCCAATTATCCTTAGATATTCCCTAAATTAATCACATTTTCCACACATTGTTCATAAAGACTACCTATAGAGTACTTTTGATCCAATCAAATGGAGACACTCAAATAATACGTAATTGTATAACCAAATCACCTCAATTTCTTTTTATAGTCTACATCATATTCATATATGTTTTCCATAATAAATTAGTATATAAACTATAATACATGTCATTATAAGTTATTATTATTACGGGAGATACATATTCCTCTATACAGCCATCCTACAATGGACAATATCATTATGCATGTGTACGTATGACTTACTTCCTTCACATCACGAGGAAACCATTTTTTCATTTATAATTAATATCAATTAGTATAAAGGAGAATATGAAGGATTTAAATAATAAATTTTACAAGTTAATAATTACATATATTAAATATTCAATTCAATTCATAACTATAAAACCATCAATGGAATGGTATCTTTTCTCGTGCGTACGTACGACCTACTGTCTTGAGGATTCTGTGAGATTAACTATCCACGTTGACCATTTAAGAATGATTCTAAAATTTATATTATGAGTATAAATATTTATTATCAACATAATATAATTCATTATTTAAATAAATTACATTCTATTCATAACATATATGACTTACTTGACAAAAAAGGAATGGGAAAATATAGTTAACACCTGAATCAATGGTAAAACAGAAATATTATTAACAAAACTATATAATAGGATCATATATGATATCATAAAAATGTTTATGGTTATTTAATAAATTAATATCATTATTTAAGCATTATATTTGAACTTAACTCACCATCGACAAAAAAAAGTTCAATATAAGGGTTAATTTCACAATCTTATTACTATCCTAGGGTGATTATACCAACATTTCTTCCCGGATAACTTAATAATTCTTGTCGATGATTGTTAAAATGTATTTCAAAATATTATACACAACTTTTTAATACTATTTTCATAAATTATATAACTTTTAAAGAATATATTGAAATGATTTATTCTTTTTTTTCAAATGATGTACTTTGTGACCATTTTGAAAAATTAAGGAATGAATGTTTTTTAAATTATATGGAGTTAGCATATATTTTCCATCATTATGATTCCTTTTCATTTTGAAACATCTAATACAAGATTAATGGATATTTTCAATATACATTTTTTCTTTTAATGTAGTTCATTTTTTAATGTTTTCAATGTAAAAACCTGATATTTTTTATCATATATTTTTTTTATGATTTTAATTTATTTTCATCAATAAAAACATCCACTATTGGATTTTATTATTAATATTCATTCATTTATTATGATAAAATCTACCATATTTTGTTGGAGGGTTTATGATATTTTAGAATATCTATGTGCAATTTAGATACTATTCTTGTTTTATGGTAAATGTATTCATTAATTGTATAATAGCTTTAAATATGAATGATTGTTTTGTTTATGTTTCACTATTTTTACATAAGTAATGTATTAAACTTATTATATGAAGGGTGGTTCCAATACAACCCCTCGATACATAAGAAGGACTTAGGATAAAACATTATATGATGAAAAATTGTTATGTTTGTTTTCTATGTAGTTTCACATTGTCAGGAGGATATATCTTGAAAAAAATTAGGCATGTTTCAACCCAGAGACTGAAACTATCTTGACGATATATCTTGACAGTAGCTATCTTGAGGATATATCATGATATTGAGGATTTCCAGCTTTATACTTTCCCTCATTGTGATATTAGTTGTGGATAGTATATGTTATTATTATAATAGAATAATATCCATGGTAATTCTCATTTTATATTGTATTATTTATTTTTACTATATTATGATCAAAATTACCTTTTAAAGGATTTTGATTTATTATTAAATCTTATATTATGTTTTATGATTATTTATTGATAATAGATTATATTTTATTCTTAACATTACTTATCATGTTTTATGTTTTACTTTATAGAATTCCTTGATGTTTATTATGAAAAATATGTAGGGTTAATCTTGGTGAATAATGGAATTCTTAATGGATTTTAATTTTTTTTTGTTTTGAATTGTAGTTTAAGTACGATGAAGGAAATATATTTTCCAAAACATCAATGATGTTCAATCCATCAGTATTTTATTCCTTATAATCATGAAAATATATTAAAATAATTCTCAATCTTTGGTATTCTAGGGTAAATGAGGTAATGTTGATATCAAAGATAATTTAGAGAAAACCATGAAAATAAGGTTATGAAGTATTATATTATAGATCATTATGCAATAATATACATTCATAATTATTATAGAATAAAATCCTATAATATTGGTAAAAAATATATTATGTGGAATTTACATGGAATACATCCGTGTATACATACTATAAGTGGAAGTGGTTCACAAAAAAATGCAGCTTGGTGTAACATATCTAACAAGGTAATTTGGGCTTAAATCATGGTAAAATTATACACGATAATGTTCTTTACTACACCCCAATTTTTACACTCTCTTGGGATAAGCTTATGATAATTCACATTCACAATACAATGCCTTATGAATGAATTAGTATTAAACATCCCCACAAAGATACCATGTTTATGATAGTGATATTAGTCATACCTAAATTTTTAATATAGGTCGTGTGATTAACTAGATCTTTGATTGTATTTTGTTATGATCTAATATAGTTTATTTCATTTATCTAGTAGTGAATTTATAGATTAGAAATGATTCATAGTGGATTAAATGGAAATCATATCATTGCACATTATCTATATAGGGAATTGACTCCAATCCAAGATAATGATGTTGGGGCAGGAGTTATAACTGGTTCACAATAAAATATAACAATATTGGGAAAACTAACTTTTGTTAGGAACAATATCCTTACCCATAGAGGGTGTCCTAATTTACAATAATGAAGAAAAAATTTAGAATAGTTCTGGAGAAAGAATCCTCCATTATTCAATGTGATTACAAATCCATTTACAACTGAACCATTGATAAGGTCCTTAGAGAAAATATTTCATTATTTGTGATATAACAAATGGAATAATGTTTTTATGGGAGATTATCAGCTAATAAGAGATGCAGATCAATATTTTTCATTAATTAGAAACCCAAAAGAAGACGAACAACTAGAAAATATAGAATTAAGTGAGTTTAAAGAACTATTTGTTGAAAAATAAATTCACTGAAAAATTGAGCTGATATCGAAAGGAAATTACTAAGTATGAGGAATACATAAGATGAGAATGTCACAATGTGTGAGTATAACAATACATGTTTATCAAGGGATTCTACAGAATAAATATGTATCCCATGAAGTATTATTGATTAATTCATTGATGGTTCAAAACTATTCATCATATAGCCACTAGTATCCAATATTTCTCATCATATGAAGATATAAACTCGTTTTATATCATGAAAAAAAATTATCATAGTATTATGAGTTTAAGGTAAAAAAAGTGATGAATATGATGTTAGAGAATGAGGTTGAAAAATTTAATAAGGGAGATAAATAGTATCACAAATGTGATAATTGTGGAATTAATCACCATGCGACGTACTTGAAAGGATTGGGTGTTTGTTGTAATTGTGGAGAAATTGGACACTAGGAAATATAATGCAGTGGGAAGAATAAAAGTAGAGATATTCGTTTTTTCTACTATAGTGAAATTGGGCAGTATGAAAATGAATGTCATAATCATCAAGTAATTATATATTAGAAAATTAAATTTTGTGATGGTCATTATTTTTTTGTTACTACAATCAAAACCTAATAATTAAGGATTTTTTTATTTTGGATTCTAGAATTTTGTAATAGGAATATTTTATTAGCAATGTACAGGTTATAAGAACAATAGAATATTTATGGATTTAAATAAAATTATTATTCTTTATGGAATTATAGGGATGGATGTTTTCATTAGATTTTTTACGTGTTCAAATATTTATTATCTATCAATAAGAGATACATAATATATTAGTGAAATAGCTGTTACAATTGATTTTGTAAATTTAGAAATATTTTTAGACTGTTTATTAGACAGGATTATTTTGAAAAAAAAACTAAAGGATGGAATAGAGTTTGATTATCATTGGATATTTTTTTAGGTAAAATTATGATTAATAAGATACTTTGGGATAACATCATTTTTTTCATTATATATTTAGAGTACTAATGAAATTTGTGAATTCCTATTTATTTATCAATGGGATTTAGATGTGAAAAAATCATTTTCAACAATAATTTTTATGTGTATGGGATGAAGGGAAAATATATATATGCACCAACAATGGATGTAAATATTCTTATGACATAGATATAAATACATTAAATTATTTCCTAATAATTGTTCTAACGGAAAGGATCATGAAACACAATGTGTTATCATTGTCATATTTCTGATTAATCAAATTATCCCTTAGATCATTGCATATTTAGAGCTTTGTGATTTTTTCCTTTTCCTCGACATGTTCACTATCAGTCTCTAGTAGAACATGATGGTAAAAATATCCATTGATTTCCTTGATTTTCATACATTTAAAACTAATATTTTTTATCTCTAGTGTCCATCATTCATAGATTTTTTTAAATTCGGGGTCTTCTTAATCCTTTTTCTGAGGTAGTAATTCCACAAATATGTTTTAAATTTCAAAAACCTCAGATTAAATCCCGATTTTAAATTGAAAGGATTCCATTTAGGGAAGGAGAGGATAATGTAACACCCATAGAATTTTAAATATTATAATTTCTGAAAAAAATTATTTTTCGTACATTTATTTTTTATGCTACACCATGTTATGCTTACTCTACAAACAACAATGAATTGTCATGCATTACATGCAAGACCCAATTTTTCCAAACAATTATAAAATATTTAAAAATTATTATTATATATTACAAAAAATGCGATCATTTAATTAGAGTTTATGAATACTATTAACCCAAATTTGATTTTTATATATTTTATATAATTTCAAAAATCATATAATTTATTTTATAGTCATGATATAAGAAAAGATTCCATTTTTTTAGAAAAGAAGTAATTTTTAAAAAAAAAATTTCTTCCTTTTGATGGTGTTGTAATTTTAAATATAGTTTTTGAAATATTTATATTATATATATTTTATAATAAATTTCTTATTTTTATGAGATATATTAAAATTTACTTTGGATGATTATTTGATATTTTTCTGATAAGTTTTAATTTTTGATATATAGTAAAAATATAAAATATTTTAATTTATTTTTTCCATTGAAATATTTTTTATGTATAAATTTTATTATTTTATTATTTAAATATAAAAATAGATTATAATTTTTCCTCTTAATTTAGTGTTGGTTATTGGTATTAATTTTACCCTGAATTGTGTGGTAAAAACATTTCATTCTTTAGCAATGTTTTACCTTTATAAACACCTTTTATTATTCCCATAACGAGATTAATTTTAAATTAAAATTTGGAACTTATGTATTTTGAGTTAAAAAAAATGGAATATATAATTTCAATCTATGGTTACAAATAATATAAATAAGTTCCTATTTTCGGAATTACGAACATAAACATTAGAATTTTTTTTTATTATCATGGTTAAGGTTAAATAAGGTAATTAAATAAATAAATGTTATAATATAATTACCCTAACACCTGTAAAATTTCTAATGGATGTATACATTTTAACATTATAACCTATGTTTCTAAATGGAATCATTTAATGGACCCTTGTCATTTAATATGACATAAAGTTTATTAAAATTAATGAATGTGAAAAATGTCACACTATCATTTGATATATGTATAATAATTTTAGTATTTAGACAAAGAGGAGATAATTTCACCTATAAATTGTATATGGAATTATTCAATAATTCCCTTATCCTTAGAAATTTATTTATTATTTTTGGTGATTAAATAACCACCATTATTGGTGACAAAATACTAATTCAATATTTATTATATAAATAGATATATAAAAAATGATACTAAAAATATGAAAATAAAAATAATTTGAATTATTTAATAAATTAAATTAATTTCATTGAAATCATAGATATTTTAGTGTACAATAGAAGTGCTGTAACAGAAATATCATGTTAAATTGTTGTTTTTATAACTGAAAATATTAAATATTATTAAAAATGAGGTAATGGATGTTTTAAAATAAATACAATTATATTAAATGAAATAAAGTTCATCAAAATTGTAGATTCATCCTACTAATATGAAAAATTAAAAATATGTCAGAATTTATCCAATTGGGGTTCAATTGGAAATTTTATAGTAACAATATTAACCCTATAGTGTACAAATACTTGAAGACACGATAAGAGATAAAATGCATAACTAAGGGTCTTATCGAAAATATAAGGAATATTTTATGATGAAAATACGTCTAAAATTCATTTTTTGTGGGTAATTTGACCCATACAAATCGTATATTCCAAATAAACTTAATTTTATCTATTTAAAACTGAATATCAATTTATAATAAATTAATACTTTATTATCTCCAAAAAGATCCCCTTGAATGTTCTGGGCGTAGTGGAAGCATGGTTGGGCTGACACCCAACTTTTTTTTTATCATGATCATCGATTAATTTGGTATCAATACAATGAAGAATTCCATTTTCCAATATATATAATCAATGATTTACATATAGATGGTTGATTCCCTAAATATTTAGAGTGGGTCTTGCACATGATGTTTATATGTTATTTAATTAATTTTATAAAGAAAATAATATCACGAACTTCATTATTTCTTCATTGATGATGTTTATCATTCGGAATAAACCTTCCGGGTTATATTCTTGTTATTTTAAGGATGAAAACTAG
The DNA here is from genome assembly GCA_963277665.1 of Viscum album. Taxonomy (NCBI): domain Eukaryota; kingdom Viridiplantae; phylum Streptophyta; class Magnoliopsida; order Santalales; family Viscaceae; genus Viscum; species Viscum album. Next base: position 440,132,653 of record OY728161.1, read on the forward strand.
AATCCCTATAGCGGTGACAATACGTGCTATAATGGCCTCTGATCGACACCACTCGTTCTCCGGGTGCAAGAACGATTAAGCAACTGCTTTGTGTGATTTTCTCTAGATCACTTATTCTTCGGCCTGGAAGAAAATTTCTCATTCATGAGAGTGGTGGGAAGAGGATACAAGAGTGAAATTGGTTAACTCATCAATTCTCAATTCACCAGGTGTAAATTCAGTACATGGAACAATAGACGTACAAGTTTATTTATTGACATGGGGCTTCGGTTACAATATTTAATTGTTTAACATAAATTAAATACATTAATAGAAATAGAGAAAACACATGATATTAATAATAATACCGCAATATTTTTTATAGTGCACCAACATTCGCAAAAAATAATTATAAATAAAATTCCACGTCACAAAATAATAGCAGTGTTATTTTAATTTGTTCCACATTGTTTAATAATTATTTGTCTCCATGAAAATAATTATTTTTCTACTAGACCGACCTTGGTCCATTCAAACTCAAATTCAATTTATTTAAGACCCGAAAAAATAGGTAAATAATTTATTCTCTTTAATAAATATTTTATTTAAAAACAAGTAAAAATTCATATATTAAATGTTAAATAAAATAAATATATAAATTTTACAGAAAATATGATATAAAAATATTTATTTCATTTATGAAATCAATTTTACTTGAATAAATTTATTCCAATTATCTAATGAATAATATTTAATAATAAAATTTAAATATAATTAATAGAGACCATAAGAAACACTAAGTCTATGACACTATATGATTCATTCTCATTGGATTAGGAACTATTGAAAAAAGTCCAAGTGTATTTTCTTGAAACCGGTCAAGGAACCCAAGATAAAGAAATTAACATCACAACAATGAAATCCACATAAAACACTCACTATGTAAAATAATACCTTTATCGCAATATATCATCAAGCAGGTTTCATGATAGTTTCATCAACTTTTTAGTTTTATACATCGTTCGTTGAACACCAGAAATAAAATATTTATTACATCATTTCCATGTAATTTAACTTAATGTTCTATTTCAATAAAAGAGACGAGATATCAACGTTCATAAATAGAAGGTAAAAATCCTTCATTGACTTATCAATTAATAACATGACACTCAGGACACACCAAATGTACCCTACTTATAGCTAATTGTATGTGTGATGGTTTCCATCTGTAAATCAAAGTGTGCAGATAATGTCACATATTAATTATAATAGTAATGTTTATGAATAATTAAACACGGTCATAGATATAAATATCTGATGACACAAAAACATGTAGAATTCATACTAGCATGTTTTTTCTTATAATCTCATATCATTGAGATTACCATGTGAGATCATCTGGATAGGAAGTCTCATCATCTTACAAGTACTCAAACATGATGTTTTGGATTCAATGTTTCCCATATTAGTATTCCATATAACTGTATAACACTATTTAAGAATATTGTTATATCATTTCAAGGTTCTCATCATAGCTGGGAACATCCATGACCTTATAAATTCCAAAATTACTTTAGGTTATTATTACATCATAGTCATGTCGATCAACGAAAAATATGTAATAAGATGTTTAATATTGAAATTGATTAAATAACCATGTCATCAATGTAAAACTATTTGGTTATATGACACAAAATCTTGAAAAATCCCCCATATACTAGAGCCAACTACCTACGAAATTCATTCCACTATTCCTCAAAAAATGATCATGTTTTAGCTAAGTGAATGCTTTTGTTAGGTGGTTCACTACACTGTCTTTTGTGGAAATACTTCTCACTGCCAAATTACATTTCTCATAAAGCTCCCTCAAGAGATGATACTCCCAATGTATGTTCTTCATCTACTGATGTGATCGTGGATCTTTTGTAAGATCCACCACTACACTATTACCATTGTAATGTTTGATGGGATTTTTTCTACTAGGCATCACATTGATCTCCTAGAACACATTTATGCATACAATCATCTTCTCTAGCTTCCTTAGAAGCTGTGATATTCTTGGAATCTTCTGTCGAATATCTGAACAAACACTTATTTGAGCTCTTACAGCTCATTGGTCCTCCATTCAAAGTGAAGATGTTTCCCATTTGTGACATCATGTCATCTTGATCAGTCTGGAAAATCGCATCTGGATATCCTTAGATGACTTGTTCCTCATTTACTCTATAAACCAGGAATGTATCCTTAGAATTCCTTAGTACAAATTCAATTTTTCAGAAAAAAAAATATTTTTTAAAAAAAATGAATTTTACCACTTTTAAATGGTGAACAATGTTTAAATCCAATATTTGAACATATTACATATTCAATGTGAAAAAATAAAATTCTTCTTTAGAATCGGGATATCAAAATTTACTTTGAATGAAATTTTGGTATTTTTCTAATAATATTCATTTTTTATTAATAGTGATAAATATTATATTTTAATTCATAACTGCCATTTAATATGATTTATTTATAAGGATATAATATATTTTAAATTGGTTTTGAAGTATAATTATATTATATTTTTATCCTTTACTCCAATTTTGGTCATTGTAATTAATTTCACTTTGAAATTATACAAAACAAGTGTCAATCTTTATATAGTTATTGTTTCTTAAAAACACTCTATTTGTTTTCACAACGATAATTAATTTTAAATTAATTTATCCAACTTATAAGTTTTTAATTTGGTAAAATAGAAATCATTTTTGAATTTTTAATATCAAATATAGTTTAGGATGATTTTTTTTTACTTTTTAGAAAAACATCAATTTTTGATGAATATTGAAACCACTAAGTAGTAGTTAAAAATCCACCTTTTTCATTTAAATGAAATTCTACTACTTTTTTGAATTAAATTTCAGAAATCCAATATACAAGGTTGTTATTATTATGTAAAATATTGTTCAATAAGATGAAAATAACTTTTGGTGAAAGGTAACTTTTAACTTTTATTTACCATAGTTAAAGGTAAATAGTGTAATTCATGGTAAAAAGTAATATTATAATAATACAAAATTAACTTAAAACATGGTTTAACCTTATTGTATGAGTCATTAGAAACCATGATCATCCTTGGTACGATTTTTGGACCCCATGGAGCGACTTATGAATGATAATGACACTTTATTTTAATTAACTTCATGTCATGGAAAAAATGACAAAACCATATATATTTTAGTAATACTATTTTTAAATGGGGTAATATAAACCATATTTTCGACTTTAAATATTCATTGGAAATATAAAATGATTTCCTAAATTATGGTTTTTTCTGTATAATTTTTATACATCAAATAAATTAAATTATTTATGACACAATAATGATGTAGTGTTTACTTTAGTAATAAATGATTTAAATAAATAAGTTTATTAATATTAAAAAAATATCCAAAACCAATCAAATTATTATTATATGATTTTATTTAGACCATGAGTCGTCTTATATTCGACTTTAATTAGTTCTGGACCTTTAGAAATCGAATATCACAATATAATTAAATAATATTTTCACACTTTCCTAAAGAGACCATCCTCCCCCTTATTTCCACTTCTAACCCATTCCAAACACATCTCAAGCCCCTTGGCTCATCAAAACCCTATCCAAATATGTCTTCAAGATCACTATATTACATCTCAAAGAGTTACCTTATATAGAAGTCACTTCAAGATGTCCATTTGGTTCAAACAAAAGGAAGTTACCCAAATTAAAGGTAGCATTTTCTCTTAAAATCTTTTGCGTTATTTTACATCTCCAACCCTACTAAACTATTTTTATTAATTTCATTTATAAAAATAATAGCATTATAAATATACTAGTAATCTTGTATGAGAAGTAATATAACTACACTTACACACACCTTCATCTAATGGTCGAAGAACATACTATTTCTGTGGTTGGCAAATTAACGCCTCACGAAGTGATGATTGTTCGATCATCTCCTACAGCCACTAATGGTGGCTGTTAAGATGAAAATATATTTATATATGATAAATATTATTTCTATGTTCTCATTGTGCTTCCGTATTTTCCATTTATATCATTAATTTATGGTTTCCATTATTGGTAAAATGTGATAATTTTATTTGAGAAAGTGCGAACTACCGCCCCCTCAAAGTGATATGACTCGTTATTGACTTCCGTGGGACATATAAAGAATATTTTTAATGATATTATATGTGGAATTTTATTGTAATTATATTATACATATGTATAATTATGATTTAATTCCATTAAAATAGAAAATATAAATGATTGTAGCATTCATGCGTACGTACGAATTACTGTCTCCATAAATGATACATTTCATTTATTGTCTCCAAATGTCATGTACTGTTATAAATACATATATATATACTGCATATAATATATATATATGAAATATCAATCATGTATATCATTCTGGAGATAATGGACTTTTGACCACATTTAAAATTTTTAATTACAACAAGCTCATTTTTTACTCAAGTTCTGAACATCGATAAAATATCCAATTAGAACTAAACTAATTAACTAATTGTTATGGCAAGGTAATACGTGTTATAACGGGAATTAAAAATTTTAAAATTGTATTAATCAATTTTAAATTAACATATGCTTTTTATTAAAAATGATAAAATAACATACAAGAAAATTAGGACTTGAGGTAAGGGGTTTCTTATATCACTTTTAATTTCGTGATATTTCCATTGTTCACCACTTATTTATTAAATGTGGTGTATTGTGTACTAACATTTGATATATGTTATAATTATTCTCTTTATATTCATGGTATTATTTGATTCATTTTGTGTTCATTAACTTTTGGTCATATGACTCCATTGATAACAAAAATGTAAGGGTTAATTTCACAATCTTTTTATTATCTGCTGTTTTTTTATACATGAGTGTCTACTGGGACCTCCTTATCATCCACATCTGCATTTCTTAAAAATAATTTTCACAAAATTTTTACTATTTAATAGACAATGTCTTTAATTAATTTATACCCTTATTTTAGATTATATGTTTTTAATGGAATCTTTCCGTCATTTTCCAAAAAAGTTGTTTTATGACACTTTTGACAAAATTATGGTAAGATTTTTTTTTAACATGTACAACAGGTGAGGATATATTCTACTGTCATCACATCATTGAAGCTTACCTTAAAAGATTATATTAATATTTTCATAAGAAATTTTTTCTTTTTTAATTATGTTACATTAAATGATTTCAAAAAAAGAAAGAAATATTCCTCTCAAATAGTTTTGATTTCATCTATGTTAACATCCTTTGATAGATTTTATACATGTTTGAAGTCAATTAATTATGATAAAAATATTTCATATTTTATTGATGGTTTTATTATATGTATGACTTTGGATGATTTATTTTTTATGTCATTCATTGTTTATGGTTAATGTATTGACATTTCGTATGATAGTTTTAATACGAATGTTTATGTTATATTTCCACCCTTTTTCTTATAAATGTATTGGACAAGTATGTTCCATGTTGTAGACCTGTAAAATTAACCCCTTCAGGTTGGGGTCCGGTTATAGAAAACCCTCTGGGTTGATGTCTGGTTGCAGAGCCTCTCCAGGTTGGAGTCCGGTTACACGGGCTCTCCGTGATGGAGTCCGGTTACATAGGCTCTATGGGTTTGGGTCCGGTTACAGTAAGCCCCTAGGTCCTGGCAGAAGTCATTGACACAGAAATTAATGTCTGGCAATATATATTCCCTCATTATGTAATTAGTTCTTACATGTGATTATTCGACTAGTATAATATCAATTTTCATGTTTATTTTATAATGATTGATTTATTTTTTTCCATATTTTGTTCATGTTTATTTTTAAGAGGCTTCTGTTTTTATTAATCATTTTTCCTTAAAATTTTATAGCTTCCACTATATTATTTACCCTTACTGAGCATCTAATCTCACCTATTTTTGATGATTTATTTTCCTAGAATATGAAGAATTTTTTTAGCAGTGACTTGCAGACATAATCTAGGAGTCTTGGAAGTTTCTAATGGAATAAATTACTGTTGTTTTTCTTTTCAAGTTGTAATTTTGAACTTCATATATGTAATATATTTTCCAACACTACTAAACTGATCAGTCCTTCCTGAGTAGATTCTATGTTATCATGTCAATGATATGTAATAATGCACTAACTCTTGGTAACTAGGGTCGGGGAATTACTGTTGGTATCAAAGGATGTTTAGCACAGACCATAGAAAATAGATTTAGATAAACTCTAATTAGATCACATTTCCGTAAGGGAGACTTTGAATATTAGTATATCAGAACTTCATAGAATTTTTGTATTGTAGAGATTTTGTGAGTTTTCCAAGAAATTCATCCCTGTCTGGATTCGAGCAGGTAGAGGCAGCTCTGGCACATATATACCAAGAGGTAATAACTGAAATCACCACTTTGAGATAAGCTCAAACTGGAACCGGTGCATGAAAACAGGCCTTACTGCATGTTTGGTTACGGGACTCCAGGGAGATATGGTTAGGAAAATTCAAATTTTCATTATAATATATTATGAATTATTTAGAAATAAATATATCCTTAATGGATACATTTTATTGATTATGGATTATATCCAAAAAACTATTCAATTTATTTTAGTTATTTTAAAAGTTTGTAATTATGAATTGTGATTCATAAACTGAGATATTGTATTCCACTGTTTAAAAATAGTGCCTAGTAGATGGAATGAGAACTCCAGTAACTAGGGAAAGAATCACATTGGTAAATGATGAAGGGAATGGGTGTTTATTATACGTGTGGAGAATATGGACACCAAGTACATGTTTGAAAGGGTAAGAAAAATGTTTCAAATGTACAATGCTTTATCTGCAAGTACTTGGTACACTACACGAATCAATGTCCAAATCATTAGAGTATACCACAAATGCTGCTGTTGTATAATAATCATGTTATGATACTACCAAATATGAAGATGAATGATTATATTTATTATGTTGTTGTTAATTTATTATGTCATTTGCGTATTGTATTAATGATATGCATTTTATAAGAATTATTGAGAATATAAGGATTGTACTGTAGTACTATTAAATTAAGAACATGAGATTGTGTGGAACCATGAAAAGTGACTAAATAGCAGGTTAAATATCTGGAAAATATATGGATGACAGAATGATAAACCATAATATTGTTGTGATACTAAGGAAGTGATTTCTGAATAATACAATATTGATTTGGATAAATAATATTGGATATTCATGAATACCTTGAGAGTGATTAATGATTTGTACATTCTATCATTATTGTAGTTTACAATATTTTTTGATAGGAGTATATCCAGTATTCTATAATTAATAAGGGAGAATGAATGTAACCAATACGGGTTAATGGTAATTTAGGAAGTAATAGTGTTTTAAAATAATACATGATGATGGTGTTCACATGTTATTATGTGGAAAAAAGGATCTTTATTTTGTTTACCTTCCTTATAAATTTGGAATTTTGAGTTTGGACAGAAGTATTTTGGATACGTCTGTTTTGAGATTTTATTTGGATTTCCATAAAAAGGACATCATGGAGCTCGGGTGGCAACCCACCGAGTCTGGTAAGGCCGTGAGACTTGAACCTGCAACCAACGGTAGAAAAGGTTGTATCACCTACCACTGGCCCATGTGATGTCCTTGATTGAATAATGGAGATTTTTTTTAAATGTTCTAGTAGATGAATTATAAATTTTTTTGGAACCCTATACAAATAGACTAAATATAATTCTTTTTTATGTTCTATTATCTCTTAGAGTGAACGATGAGAATTTGGTAGAAATTTGCCAAAGGATGGACTCTACTTGTCAAGTATATATTTTTTTCATCACATGGTCTATAATAAAATTAATTATTAATCATTATGTATGGGATCTAAAAACCAAAAATGTGTTATCCTAATACCTTTTGTTTTGTTGATCCAACGATATTTTAAACATCATAGATTGATGTCATTGTGGCCCTAAATTTAACACTTGTTTGTGATTGATGGCCTCACTCACACCCTATAAAAATTTAAGTTTTCCCTCCAATTATGATTCTTTTATTGCAAAAAATTATCTCTTAATCGAGATCAAAATTTTGTGGTGAATTTATCATCTTCATTTCCCTCTTATTAAGACTAAATTTTATAAACCCAATTTCTGATATGGGTTTTCCACAAATGTATTTTTTCAATTGTTAACCTTTTATTTTTGAAGAACAACATCAAATTTCAGGGATGAAATTTATTGAAGGAGGGAAAAATTTAACACCTCATGATTTCATAGTAAGTTATTTTCCTTAATTTCAATTGCTTCTACTACACACAACACAGAGTTCGAGCGCACCACGAAATACCAAACTAGCCATTCCAAAGCGTTTATGAATAGTATTAACTGGATTTTTAATTTAATATACTCTATATAATTTAAACTTATGTGTTATTTGTTTCTTAGACATATTATAAGAACTAATTCTATTTTTCAGATAAATAATGTATTTAAAAAATATTAAGTTTACCACATTTTAATGGAGAACATTTTTTAAATCCAATATTTGACCCTTTTACATATTCAATTTGAAAAAAAATATTCTTCTTTAGAATCGGTACCTCAAAATTTACTTTGTATTTAATTTTGGTATTTTTCTAATAATATATAAATTTTTTGAAAAGGAAAAAATATTGTATTTTAATTGCAAACTGAATTTTAATATTATTTATTTATATGGTTATAATATATTTTAAATTGATTTTGAAGTTTAATTCGATTTTATCTTTTCCCTTTAATCCAGTTTTGGTCTTTGGAATTAATTTCACTATGAAATTATACATAAACAAGTGTCAATCATTTGATAGATATTGTTTCATAAAAAACAATATTTGTTTTTAAAACATGAAATATTTTTAAATTATTTAATCCATCTTTTATGTTTTGAATTTGGTAAAATAGACATCATTTTTGAATTCAAAATATCAAATATATATTTTGATGACTTTATGGTATTTTTCGGAAATACTTTAATTTTTTTTGAATAGTGAAACCACTAAGTAATAGTTATAAATCTTTCTTTTTCATTTAAATGAAATTTTACAGCTTATGTGAATTGAATTTCTAAAATATGAGATACATGGTTGATATTATTAAGTAAAATGTTGTTCAATAAGATTAAATTGATTTTTTCTGAATAGTAACTATGGACTTATATTTAATGTGGTTAAAGGTAAAAAGGGTAATTCTCTAATGTCTTGGATTTTTTTGTTTATTATTTTTAAATGATATATGGAGTTATTTCGACACACGGTGTGAAGACGGAACATCATTCTGAGGTCTAGTGAGCCCGAAATGGTGGTTTGAACTTTTTTTAGTTAAGAGAGTTGGCACTTGTGAGACGTTGTGGTGGTTTCAAAACGGATGCCCGAATTAAAAATCTGAGCACACCGTTGCGTCCGGGACGATGAATTCACCTAAGAACGGGCCTAACCTTGATCGGCGCGGGTTTAGGGAGAATGTTAATTTGCAGACGTTTTTTTGTAATGTAAAAATAAAATAAATTCCTTAATTTTTATTTTATTTTATGGAAACGTCCGCTGAAGCACAGTGATGGGAGGTCTGTTTCCTAAATTATTGACGTGTCATAATGACTCAAAAATGGAAATTTGGAATCATTAATACTGCCGCATAAATAAATGCCAATAGGTTTCCCTTTTTAATGGGTAAAACAATTGTTGATCTTTGGAGACGTTTGAGAGGAAACTCTGCATAATCCACGGGGCGTTGGAGAAATTTATCAGTGACGAACGATGAAAAATAGAAATTGAGAATCTCTACGCCAATAATGGAATATTTCGACGACAACGGCAGCATAGAGCCTTCGTCAACGATCAATCCTTTCGAAAGGTAGGGGTTTGTTATTTCAATTTCTTTTCCCCATTTTTGAGTTTAAACAATGATCATGGATCAACCACGAACAAGTTGATTCGCGGATTCGTACGTTCTTGCAGGAGGGTTTTCTTTGGGATGATTTTGGGGAATTAATCCATGCTTTTATTTATGTTGATCTATGATCCGTTTAAATCTATTAACAAGAGCAGATCATCACCGTGACGAACGATGATGGAGGTTCGTTCTCCAATTTTGTTTATTGGATTTCTTCCCCCTCTCTTTTCTTCTCATTCTTCACAGGCCGACGAACAATGGATCATTGCACATCCGTTCTGCAACGCAACGATCAAAAATCGAAGGTTCGACACCACAATATCCTTGTAGAGGTGTAACGATGATGGCGGAAGGCGAATCAGACTGGATTGGTAAAGGGCGTTCTTCGAGCGTTCTTCGCGCCGATAGATAAAAACACGTATTCGGAGCAGATCGGAGGCCTGAAAACACCAGAAGCGGCTTCGTGGTGTTGGGGCGACCAAAACATGAAGGTTTTGGGGTGATCGGACAACCAGAACGATGATCAGAGCAGCACAGGAGGCGCGCCATTGAGGATCTTTAGTTATGGAAATTTTCAGAACACACGGTGCGTACTTCCGAAGAACACGCCGTGTAGTGCTGGAAGAATATAGGGTTTCAGGGGTTAGAAAGGTGTCACACGGTGTGTAACCTTGGTCACACGGTGTGTTGAACTCTCCCCGAAGCTCAGCGTGTGTTTGGGAAATACACGGACATGAGATGATCTACACGGCTTTAGGAGACACGGCGTGTACAGTGTGGCGGAGGCGGCAACGTGATGCTCGTTGTGTATCCAGGGGATACATAGACACATGTTAAAGTACACGGGTTGATAGACGTGTATGGCCACACGGCTTGTGACATGGTGCCAACCCCAGTCAATCGGACACGGCGTGTACGTCGTACTACACGCCGTGTACTATGTTTTTCTACCCGACCAGTTCTACGACACAGGCCGTTGCACATGGGCAGTATTGGGGGTCAGACATCCCGGCATGTATCATATCTACACACCATGTACATTTTGGAAAACAGCATGGTCCTCTTGTTCATCCTATCTTGGAAATCTTTGGTTTGGGTTAGTGCCCCTTCTTCTCGTTTCCCGGAAGGTCAAGCATCGTTTCCTTCTACAGAAGTATGATCCCTTCAGCCGGACAATCTGTGATAGAGTCGATATCCCTCTAAAAGGCCTCGGGTGAGATCCTCTATCCATTCCTGACCGTAGGTAGAGTCAGGCATCGACGTGACCAACTCTACCGGCCGTTGATCCTCTACCTAGATGGTGTATCACCTAACTGGTGAATCCAGATGAGTCGGGGTATCCTCCATGGCCCTGCAAGTGATCATCTTCTATGTATCATGATCTTTCCTACTCAGAACTGTGTCTCCCATAATGAGTGCTTCTATCTACCATAACCTTCCCACCCAGGAGTGTGTCTCCCGTAATGAGTGACGATACCTCTCATGGAAGTTCCCGACAAACAACACTTCTCGGGTGTACATCATCAGAGCTATAAGACTCGTGGAGTGTGTTCTCCCAAAATTAGTGAATCACGAAATCATGGAATATAATCCCTAATGGGATTATGCGGTTGTTTGACTTGTCTATAGAAAACATTCTAGGTTTTTAGTATATCGGTGTTGTTCTATATGTGTTGTAGACACATACTGTGCATAACTGACTGTACCTTTACTTTGTATACATCATTGTGGTTTTTGAGGTCCTCTACTGGGTATTGTTATATTCACACCTACACGGGCTTTTCCCGCACATCTGGTGTCTTGTGCAGATGAGTAGCCTTTTGACAGAGTCCAGGGTGGACCAAGATAAGATGAATCATTATGAGTTCCCTATAGGCAGAGGCGTTCCTACGGCTATAAGTGGCAGTCCCAGTACCTTTTGTGTTTAAAGGTTGGACATTTCAAATTTCAAACTCTTTTTTTTGGTGGGCTTGTATTTTGGCCCAGTTTACTTTTACAGTACTCTACTGTTCATCATAATCTGTTGGTTGGGGTTTAGTTGTATGCTTGAATTTTGTTCCCAGTGTTTTACATTTCAGCATTTGTGGGCAAGGAGTCGTGTTTGTGTGCACATGTACTTAGGCAATGCCTCCCATGTTAGTAATATGCCTATTCAACGCTATTCAGTATCCCCTGTCTATTGGAGGCGGGCATTGGGAGTCACGGTGTGGGCCCCACTGGTACGGGTCGTAATAGAGTGGTATCAGGGGTGCTCTATTCTACCTTAGGATCAAGAGTCTGTGAGGTTGGTTTGGTGCAATAGTGTTAAGTGTTTCGAGTTTGGATTTCAGGCCAGAGACTCCAGTGTTGGTGTAGCGGCTGATGTATCCATATGCCAGGGCTCTGATAACCTTCTTTCTGACTCGGTACATGAAAACAGTGGTTGCGGGGAAATAAAAAGGCACATGCATCAGATAGGAATTTTTTGTTGTTTCCATGTCCGTTGTGTCATCTCTCCATATATAATATTTGAATATGTTACATCGTGTTTCCTTACAGAATGCCTCCGCGATGCATACCCGCTAAGATTCAGCAGCACGATCACGAGGATGACCCTCTCAGTGACGAGGCTTCGATATAGGGACCAGTACCCAAGGCGTTGCCACCGAGTGGTGCAACTGCTATGCCCACACCTTTGGAGCAGCCAGTGGTACCTGTATTACCGACCGGCGAGGAGCGCAGGCTTATCACGCTCCATGACTTCAAGAGACAGAGACCCCTCATGTTCTGAGGCGAGCTTGACCCTTATGTGGATGAGGACTGACTTGAGGCGGTGACTAGTGTTTTCCATCTTGTGAGGACACCAGCAAACCAGATGGTGATCCTAGGATCGAGTCTTCTTCAGGGATCAGAAGGACGATGGTGGAGTCTGACCAAACATACCTATGATGAGGAGACTCTTTCATTTATTGAGTTCGAACGAATCTTCTGGTAGGAGTTATCTCTGGTTACGCTGAGAGTTGTACGCATTCAGGAGCTACTCCATCTCCAGCAGGGCAGTGTGATAGTGGCTGACTATTCATCGAGGTTCACCAACCTCTCCAGGTACACGATGGATATGGTCATGGATCAATACTTCATAGCTCGGACCATCGAGCAAGGTTTACGACGAGACATCTGAGCTAGTTTCGTGCATCTATGCATATCGACTTATGCTGGAGTGCTCGAGTGTGATTTGGTGGTCGAGAGCTTCTTGGCGGAGCAGAGACAGCCACTGACAGTCAGTAGTAGGCATATATGTGCGGAGTCCTCGGCGCCAGGGATCTGACATCAGACGCAAGGATCAAGATGTGAAAGACATTGGAGGAGGACCCAACATAGGGGATCGACAGTCCACTGATCTCAGGAAGGATCCAGTCATCCTAGGGAGAAGTGATGATACACATGCGATGGTAGGGTATATCTTGCTAGGGATTGCCCGACACGTTGAGCTGCTAACATGGACTCGGTGGATGGACCACCATGGCAGAGGCAGAGAACAGAGCAAGAAGACTTTCCAGGCGGCTTAAATTGAAGGGGAGTAGGGAGAGCTGCAGGTTTTGGAAGACGCTTTGACTTACTTCCACCATCACCCCCGGGAGGTCTGCACCAGGCACAGGGAGCTGTGGGACATGGATGGGGACACCTGCATGTGGTTGAGACATAAGACCCATGGGATCCTGGGATGATTTGAGTTACAATCTGTGTCTTTTATACCTTATCTTCTATACTCATAGACACAGGTTCCAATCATTCTCATATAGCCACATGTATTTTACAAAACCTCGAGTTCTGGAGGAACTGTTGACTCGATCCTTAGGCTTGGTGACACCTGCGGGAGGAGACTCGACGATCACGCACCATTGAAGATAGTGTGATCTTACCCTTGGAGGTGAGAGTTTCGGTTGGAACCTCTTGGTGGTAGCGTCAAGGCCTTACGGCATCATTCTCGGTATGGATTGTTTATCCTCAGTACATGCCCAGATTGACTATTTTAGGTGAAGAGTGCGGTGTGTCTGCCGTGACGGAAAAATATTTTCTTTTGTTGGAGAAAAGGAAAATCAGGCACCACAAAATGGGCTCATGCATAGGAGGGTGTAGCAGATCACTCATAAGTAGGCTAGACATACCCTCGGAGCAGTAGATGTTGTGAGCTCTCAGTTCCCAGCAGTGGTGGTGGAGTATGAGGACATCTTTCTATAGATGTTCCAGGATTACCTCCCCGCTGGGAAATTGACTTCCGCATTGAATTACACTCCTGGGTGACACCGATTTCCTCATCGGCATATTGGATGGCTCCCGCAGAGCTTCGCGAGCTGAGGGTGCAGTGGGAGGATTTGTAGAGTAAGGGTTTCATATGACCCAACATTTCACCTTGGGCGGCCCCAGTCTTGTTTGCCAAGAAGGCAGATAGATGTCTGAAGTTGTGCGTGGACTACCGGCCCATGAACTAGGTGACAGTGAAGAACAAGTATCCACTACCGAGAATCGATGAACTCTTCGATCAGCAGAGAGGGGAAAAATGGCTTTCTATGGTTGACCTTCAATCAGGCTATCGCCGGCTACGAGTGCAGGACGAGGATATACCGAAGATGGCTTTCAGATGCTGATATGGTCACTATGAGTACTTGGTGATGCCTTTTGGCTTGACGAACTCCCCCGTAGTGTTCATGGGGATGATGAACCGGATCTTCCTACAATATTTGGACCGGTTCGTAGTGGTCTTCATCGACGACATCCTCGTGTACTCGGCGTCAGAGAAGGAGCACACAAGACACCTGCGGATGGTTCTGGATGTACTTTGAGAGCCCAAACTGTATGGGAACCTCTCAAAGTGCCCATTCTAGATTCAGGAGGTCATCATTCTGGGAAATTTCATCTCAGTAGATGGAGTAGATGTGGACCCAGCCAAGATGGAGGTAGTGTTAGCATGGGAGCCACCTCGGAGCATGACAGAGGTGCGAAGCTTCCTTGGGTTGGAATGATATTACCAAAGTTTCATTCCTGATTTCTCCTGGATATCAGCATCAATGAAAGCCTAGACTAGGAAAAGTAAACCCTTCATGTGGATAGAGAAGTGCTAGTTGGATTTTGAGTAGTTGAGGCAGAGTTTGACGCGCACCCCAGTCTTGAGATGGCCGGAGGAGGGTGTCGAGTACCTAGTTTTCTATGACACATCAGGGACTGGGATCGATTATGTCTTGATGAAGCGTCATACTTTGATTGATTATGGTTAGCTCCAACATAGGCCACATCATCAAAACTATGTGACCCATGATCTCGAATTGGTAGCAGTAGTCTTCGCATTAAATATTTGGATACACTACCTTATGGGTGAGTGGTTTATTGTCTACTCTGACCACAAGAGCCTCAAGTACATATTTTTTCAAAAGGATAGTAATATGCGATAGAGACGATGGCTAGAGTTCCTTCGGGACAATTCTTTTGAGATCTTCTATACTCCTGGAAAGGGGAAAAAGTTGGAGGATGCTCTTAGTAGAAGGTCGAGCTCACAAATGTTGAGTGAGGCGACACAATAGTTAGTCGCATTACAGTTGTCCTTCGTAGATGGAGAGGATACAACATACCTTCAGTCGATGGTTGTCACGCCTCCACTCTTACAATGAGTTAGGGAGGAATAGCTTATGGATGTCAGCTGTGTGGATTTACATGTTCCTTTATCCATAGGACATGCTCCTGATGGATATTCCCAAGGTGGGGAGGAAATACTTCTTTTCAGAGGGCGCATTGTTGTACCAGTGGTACTGTAAGAGGAGGTCTAGAGGGAGTTTCATACATCCCCATTGGCGGTATATCCTAGAGTGGAAAATATGTACCAGGATCTCCGATGACAGTTCTGGTGGTCAGGCATGAAGAAAGCAGTAGCAGAGATCGTTTCTTGATGCCTCACATGCCAGTAGGTGAAGGCTGAGCACCAGGTTCCAACAGAGTTATCTCACCCCCTGAAGTTCCAGAGTGGAAGTGGAGTGGAATATCAATGGACTTTGTGATTGTCTTATCATAGACATACAAGGGGAATGATTCCATCTAGGTGATCATTGAGTGACTCACCAAGTAGTCCCACTTCCTAGCTATCAGGGAGCAGAGTTCTGTAGAGAGCTTGGGGCACCGCTACATGCAAGAGATAGTTCGGCTTCAAGGAGTCCACACGTCTATAGTATCAGATCGAGATGCTAACTTCACATCCCGGTTGTGGAAGGGATTGTAGGAGGCTTTTGGGACTCGGATACGCTTGAGAAGAGCGTTTCATTATTATACTGATGGTCAGACAGAGAGGAAAATTCAGCTTCTGGAGGATATGATGAATGATTTTATCTTGGACTTTGGTTGCAGTTGGGAGGACCACTTACCACTGGTGGAGAATGCGTACAACAACAGCTACCACTCCACCATTAGTATGGAACTGTTCGAGGCCTTGTATGGGAGACCCTGCCGGTCACCGCTTTGCTAGACAGACCCCAAAGAGTCAGCACTCATGAGTCTAGAGTTAGTGTGAGCTACCATAGAGAAGGTGAAAATCATACGAGAGTGGATGAAGACTGCACAGAGCTGGCATAAGTCCTATGCTGACCAACGATGGAGGCCTATGGAGTTCAAAGAGTGAGACGATGTCTTTCTTCGGGTCTCACCTCATCGGGGGTTACAGTGATTTGGCCAAGGCGGAAAGCTATATCTGAGGTTCATCGGACCCTTCCAGACACTATGCAGAGTTGTCAAGTTGGCGTACTACCTAGCTCTACCGCCACAGTTGCATCGGGTACATGATGTCTTCCACGTGTCATAGCTGAGGTGGTATGTGCACGATCTGTCGCATGTCATCGACTGGGGGGAGCTGGACATTGAGGATGAAGTGACCTTCGTAGAGTAACTGGTTGATATCGAGGATCGGCATGAGAGGATCCTTCGTGGGAAATCGATTACCTTAGTGCGCGTCCGATGGGAACATGTTAATCTTCAGGAAAGCACATGGGAGCGGGAGGCCCAAATTCATGCCCAGTACACACATATTTTTGAGTTGCCTTTGTTTTGGATTTTTGGGGACGTAAATCTCCATGGTGGGGAGAATGTAATGTCTCAGATTTTTCCGTTTATTATTTTTAAATGATATATGGAATTATTTCGAGACCCGGCACAATGAAGGAACATCATTAAGAGGTCCAGTGATCCCAAATAGTTGTTTGAACTTTCTTTAGTTAAGAGAGTTTTCACTTGTGAGAGGTTGTGTCGGTATCCAAACAGATCCCTGGATTAAAAATATGAGTGCACCATTGCATCTTAGACGACGACTTTAACTAAGAAAGAGCCTATCCTCGACCGAACCGGGTTGAGGAAGAATGTTAGTTTTCGAAAAAAAATTGTAATGTAAAAATAAAATAAATTGGTAAATGTTTATTTCATTTTATGGAAATGTCCGTTGTAGCACAGCGACATGACGTATTTTTCCTAAATTAATGACGTGTTATAATGACTCAAAAAATGGCATGTTGGCATCATTAATACTACCGTGTAATTAAATTCCAACATGATTCCATTTTTAATGGGTTAAACAATTTTTGATCGTTGGCGTCATTTGAGAGGAACCTCTGCATAATCCGCGGGGTGATGGAGAAATTTCTCGGCGACGAACGATGAATAATTGAAATCAAGAATCTTTATACCAACGTTGAGGGATTTTGATGACAACGATAGCGTGGTTCCTTCTTCAATGATCGATCCTTTCAAATGGTAGGGGTTTTTTATTTCAATTTCTTTTCCTTGTTTTTGAGTTTAAACGACGAACGCGGATCAACCATGAAAATGTTGATCCGCGGATTCATACAATCTTGGGGGAGGGTTTCATTTGGAATGATTTTGGGGAATTAATCCATGCTTTTATTTATCTTCATCTCTGCTCCATTTAAATCTATTAACAGGATCGTATCAACGTCTTGATGATCAACGGAGGAGGTTCGTTACTCAATTTTGTTTATTGGATTTCCTCCCCCATTCTTTTCTTTATGTTCTTTGTGGGGCGACGAACAACAGATCATTGTGCATCCGTTCTGTGACGCAATGATCCCAAATAAAAGGTCTGTCACCACAACGACCTTGTAGAGGTGTGACGATGATGGAAGATGATGAATCAGAACAGATCAGCATAGGGCGTTATTCTAGAGTTCTTCACGCGGAAAGATCAAAACATGTCTTTGGAGCTAATCGGAGTCCTGAAAACACTATAAGCAGATTCGTGGTGTCAGGGTGACCAAAAACTGTAGGATTCTTGGATATCGGATGCCCGGAACGATAATCAGAGTATAATGGGAGGCGCGCCGGTGAAGAGCTTTGGTTCTGGAAATTTCTAAAAAACATGGCGAGTACTTCCGAAAAACTAACTGTGTAGTACTCGTGGCGGCTAGGGTTTCAGGGGTCAGAGAGGTGTCACACTGCTTGTGACCTTCGTCACATGGTGTGATGAACATTCCCCGAGGCTCGGTGTGTGTTTGCAAAATACATGGACAAAGGACGATCTACATGCCTTCAGGCGACACGGCGTGTACAGCTTGTCGAAGGTGGAAACATGAAGTGTCTATTTATGGGATACACTGAAACGGGTTAAAGTACACGGGTTGATAGACATGTATAGTCACACGACCAATGACATGGGTCCAACCCTAGTCACTCAGACACAATTTCTACATCATACTACACGCCATGTACTATGTTTTTCTACACGACCCGTTCTATGACATCGGTCATTGCACACAGGCAGCTCCCGTGGTCAGACAACACGGTGTCTATCTTTTCTACATGTCGTGTAATTTTTGAAAAACGACATGGTCCTCCTTTTCACCATCTCCCAGACATCTTTCAATTGGGTTAGTTCCCCTTATTCTAGTTTATCTGAAGGTCAGGCATCGTTTCCTTCTACAGGAGTATAATACCTTCAACCAGACTTTCTGTGATAGAGTCAGCATCCCTCCGAGAGGCCCGGGGTGAGATCCCCTATCTATTCCTGACCCTAGGTAGAGTCAGGCATCGACGTGACCAAATCTACCAGGCTTTGACCCTCTACATAGCTGTAGTATCACCTAACAAGTGAATCCGGATGAGTCGTGGTATCTACCATGGGCCTGGGGTGATCCTCATCTGTGTATCATGATCTTTCCCACTCAGGAGTGTGTCTCCCGTAATGAGTGCCTCTATCTACCGTAACCTTCTCACTCAGGAGTGTGTCTCCTGTAATGAGTGCACCTACCTCACGTGATGGTTCCAAATGAACAACACTTCTCGGACGGACTTCATCATAGCTATAAGACACGTAGAGTGTGTTCTCCCAGAACGAGTGCATCACGAAATCTTCGAATAGAATCCCTAACGAGGTTATGTGGTTGTGTGACTTGTCTATAGACTACAGTCTGGGTTTTGTGTATATCTGGTTTGTTCTATATGTTCTGTAGACAGATACTGTGCATAACTGACTGTACCTTTACTTTGTATACTTATTTGTGGTTTTCGGGCTCCACTACTAATTATTGTTATACTCACACCTACACAGGTTTGCCTGCACATCTGGTTTCTTATGCAGATGAGCAACCTTTTTGGTGGGCTTGTATTTTTGCCCAGTTTACTTTTATAGTACTCTTCCTTTCTTCGTACACTGTCGGTTGGGGTTCAGTTGTATGCATGAATTTTATTCCTTAGTTTTTTACATTTCAGTATTTGTGGGATTGTAGATGTGTGCATGTGTACAGGTACATAGGAAATGCCTCCCATGTTAGTAATATTCCAATTCGGTGCTAGTCACCAGCCCCTTTCCTATTAGAGGTGGGCTTGGGGAGTCACGGCACGGGCCCTACTAGGATGGGTCGTGACAAATTCCAGGTAAAAATAAAATTATAATAATACATGATTACATTAACAGATGTCCTAACCTTATTATATGAGTCATGGCCGGCCATGAGAATCCTTGGACATATTTTGGGACCCCATGGAGCCATTTACATTATTTTAATTAACATAATGTAAAGGAAAAAATGATATAAAAAAATATTTAATTAAATCAATTTTTACAAGGGGTTATAGAAGTCATATTTTATACTATAAATATTCATTGGAAATATAAAATGTTTTCATAAATTATGGTATTTTTTAATAATTTTTAGACCTCAAATAAATTAAATTATTTATGACACAATAATGATGTAGTATATACCTTATTAATAAATGATTTAAATAAATAATATTTTTAATATTAAAACCATATCCAAAACCTGATTAATTATTATTTAAAATATGATTCATCGTATATTATACATTAATTAGTTTCAGACCTTTAAAAACAAAATATCACTATATAATAAAATAATATTTTCACATTTTTCTAAAGAGCCCATCCTCCCCCTTATAAAAGGACACCACTTCAATCCCATTACAAACACCCCTCAAGCCCCATGGATCATCCAACAACTTACCAAATAATATCTAAATGTCCCTCTCTTACACCTATAATCTTTA
This sequence comes from Viscum album, assembly GCA_963277665.1. Taxonomy (NCBI): domain Eukaryota; kingdom Viridiplantae; phylum Streptophyta; class Magnoliopsida; order Santalales; family Viscaceae; genus Viscum; species Viscum album. Next base: position 440,153,152 of record OY728161.1, read on the forward strand.
CCTTAGGTATAAGTCACTTCAATAAGTCGTTTTGGTTCAACCAAAAGTATGTTACTAAAATTAAATGTAACAGTTTCTCTTTAATTCATTTGTTTTATTTTACTTCTCCAACACCACTAAACTCTTTTTATTACTTTATTTTATAACAAAAAAATTATCCTAAATATACGAGGCGGTTTTTATGTGATGTATTCTTACTACACTTACACAGACCTCTATCTAATGGGTGAAGAACATACAATTTCTGTGGTTAGAAAACTAATGCCTCACGAAATGATGATTGTTCGATTATATCCTACCACCTATCATGGTGGACTTTAAGATTGAAATTTATTTATATATGATATTTATTATGTTTATGATTTCTTTGTGCTGCTATATTTTCTATTTATATCACACCTTTATGGTTTCCATTATGGGTAAAACGCGATTATTTCATTTCAGGAATTGCGGAATTCCGCACCCTCAAAATGATATGACTTGTTAATGCCTTGTTTGGGACGTAAAAAGAATGGATGTAATTATAATATGTATTATATTACACTGTAATTATAATATACCTATGTATCAATTTGTTTTAATTTCACTAAAATACAAAATAGAAATGAAACTAGTGTTCATGTGTGCGAACTTCTTACTGTCTCCATGAACAGTGCATTTCATTTCTTATCTCTAAATGTTATGTACTGTTATAAATAAATATATATATTTGATATAATATATATATATATATCATGTATATCATTCTGGAGATAATTTACTTTTGACTGCATGGAAAAATTGTATTTATAACAAGTTCATTTTTGACTCAAGTTCCGAACATCGATAAAATACCCAATATGAAATCAAATAATTAATAAATTGTTATATTAGTGCAATAAGTGATATAAAAGGAATAATAAACTTTAAAATTTTTCCCAGTCATGTATAAATTAACTTAAGTTTAATATTTAGGAAGAAAAAGGAACATACCAGACAAGTCGGACTTGAGGTAAGGGGCTTCTTTTCTCACATTTAATTCCCTGTGATTTTCGTTGTTCACCACATATTTATTAAATGTGGTGTGTTGTTTACTTCCATTTGATATATATTATCATGATTATCTTTATATTTATGGTATTTTTTGATTAATTTGGTTGTTAATAAATTTTGTTCATACGACTCGATTGATTACAATGAAGTAAGTGTTATTTTCACAATCTCCTTATTATCTGGGGGTGTTTTATATGTGAGTATCTACTGGGACCTCTTTATCATCCATATACGTGTTTCATAAAAATATATTTCAAATAATTTTTACTATTTATTTTAAAATTGGTTAAATTCATTTATACCCTTATTTGAGCTTATATGTTTTTGAAATGAATCTTTCCGTCATTTTCCAAAATAGGTACTTTATGATTTTTTTGAAAAAATGTAGGTAAGAAAGTTTTATTAACATATACGATGGGTGATGATATTTTATTCCATTATAACATCATCAAAGAATCCATTACAATTTTTAATGATATTTTAAATATAAATGATTTCTTTAATAATTATGTGACTTTAAATGATATAAAAAAAGAGAGAAATATTTCTCTCGAATAGTTTGGATTTCATCTATGTTAACATCCATTGATAGTATTTAAACTTTTTTTGAAGTAGATTCATTAAAATAGAAACATTTGATATTTTATTTCAGGATTTGTGATATTGATGACAGTGGATGAGTTATTTTTCTTGCCATTCATTGTTTATAGTTAATGTAGTGACATTTATTATGCTACATTTAATACAAATGTTTATGTTATATTTCAACTTTATTATGATGAATGTATTGGACTAGTATGTTCGGGGATGTGAACTGGTCAAAGTAAGCCCTCCAGGTTGGGTTCTGGTTACAGCAGATCCTCCGGGTAGGAGTATGATTACAAAAGCTCTCTGGGTTGGAGTCAGGTTACAGGGGCTCTCTGGGATGGAGTCTGGTTTCAGAGGCTCTATGGGTTTGGGTCCGGTTACAGTAATCCACTAGGTCATGGCACGAGGCATTGAAATAGATATTAACGTCATGTACTATTGATTCCATCATTATGAAATTAGTTATTACATATGAATATTCAACTAGTGCAATATCCATGCTCATGTTTATTTGGTAATGTGGGAATTATTTTTTCCGTATTATGTTCATGTTTATGTTTAAATCAATTTTTTAATTAAAAATCATACCTTAAAATTTTATATCTTCTTCTAAATTTTTTCCCCTTAATTAGAATCTGAGCTCACCCCATTCTTCTATTTTAATATCCCAGGATATGAAGAAGTTAGTTATGAGTGACTTGTAGGCATAATCTAGGAGGCTTTGACGTTTCAAATGGACAAAATTTCTTTTGTTTTTCTTTTAATTTTTTAATGATTAACTTCATGTATTTAATATATTTTTCAGGACTACTAAACTGATCGGTCCTTCGGAACTTGATTACATGTAATCATTCCAATGATATGTAATAATACACCGACTCTAGGTAACTGGGGGCTGGGCGTTACACTCTAAACATGAGAAGACCCTCAATGTGAATTATTAATTTAATTAATTATTATGTAATATTTTAAGCCCAGTTCCTTATAGATGGTATAAAAGGTCGGTTTAGATAACATTAGATGATATGTTATTCTTTAAGCATAAGTTACATTATAATAATGGTCAGGATTTCGGAATGAGTCATAGTAATTTTAGATAAAGTGAATGAGTTTAATATAATATTTATAATTATATCTAATATTTACCCTCCTCATAAGATATTATATGATGATTTTACTGATATACTCATACTGACCTTTTTGGTTTTATTAAATGGATGGATGTAGCAGGCATCAATGTAAAAGTGGATGTAAAGAAAACTGTGACGGTTTTATAAATGAAATATTCGATGAAATGGGATCTGTAATGAGAACTCGTGTGGTTATTCTCAACCAACAATCTAGAGTCATTAATGACCACATAATCCACTGTGATTTTTATAAGGCATCATTTATACGAAAAAGGATCCCTGCAGATGTTTAGGTAATAAACATAAAGGTATGTATGTTCCAAATCATATGTGTCATGGGTGTGGAAGGAAACACCTAGGAAAATGTTTCAAAGGGACAGAAATATGTTATAGATAAACATAATGGTATGTATGTTCAAAATCTTATGTGTCAAGGACGTGGAAAGAAACACCTAGGAAATTTTTTCAAAGGGATAGAAAGATGTTATAGTTGTGGAAATGAAGGTCATAAAGAAATAACCTACCATGGGAAAAGGATGCATCCAGTTGACAGTAGGAAAGGGAAATAAGCTCATTCTAAGATATCAACTAATTTTTTAATTGTGATGTGCATGGGAATTAAACAGAAAATATTTCTTACATAGAGGTTTCAGTAATGGGATCACCAGGATCATACAAATATTTTTTTCCCATTACCTAATGCCATTCCGATTGAGGATTAATAAACTGGAAATGGCTAATGAATGATATGGATTATTTCATAAAATATGTTTTGATATTATTGAATCTTAGGATATGATTCATGATTATGTTTATAGGAACGAATTATTTCAGAATATGTTGGAATGGAATGGTTAATGGATCATGAAGAATGTTAAATGGGTAAGAAGTCAACATATAAGGGATTCAAGAGTTATGGTAGATTTTAGGATGGTCAAATGCTTAAAAGTATTAATGATAATTTAATGACGGGATTACATTAGAAGACTGTTTATAGTCTGTGTAACCATAATGTATGATATATGACAATTTTAATCGAGGAATAATAATCTTTTCATTACTTGATATAGTTATAAAGAACCATTTGCGATTATATGATCATTTAATTTGAGTAAATTATAGGTTAATTCATTTTGGGATGAAAAATGAATGTCATTAGATAACCTTCATGGTTGAAATATGTTATGATTATTTTTTCTGATTTTACCTCTTTTTGGGAATGTTATAAAATTATATTGTTTCTGAAAAAGTACAACATGTAGACCGCATGACAACCCGTCAGATTGGAAAACGTTGTGGTAAGGGAACCCACAAAAAATGTGTGACATGGAATTATCACCTACCACTGGACTTCATGATGTCCCTAGTTAGTATGACTAATTATTTTTAGTTAGATGATTTTATGAATCAAGAATAAGTGTATTTTGGTTTATTTATGGAAATTATTAAACTTTCATGTAGAATATGTGATAATGTTAATTACTTTTCAATATGAGAGATTCAGAGTTGGTGATGTTTTTGGGAGATAAATGTTAAGATTTATCATGGAAGACTATGTTACTAAATTAATCTAGGTTTTGGGTATCGATCTTAGTTTGGATTATGTTAAATAATTTTATGTTCAATTTTGTATTGAATGGTATTTCCTAAACATTGGGTACTGTTTTTTTTATTTTGGAGATTAAGCGTAGTATTTTATTCTATAACAGATTATCCTTTTGGGGATTATCTAATCTCATACTAACCACTTTTTTTGGTTAATATCTAATGACTGGTGACATATATAGCTCTTTTATGGAATATCTGATTTTCTAGAAGCTGATTCTAGTGTTGTTGATGTGACCATGTTAACTTGAATACTAATCGTTGGGATAAAATTTAACCATGTGGTAGAAATTTAGTATAGGATGAAAGTCTACATAAAATGTAAATATGTTTCCTTGTGTTTTTAGTTAAGATCTTGAATAAATTTCTCAACATTATGAAAGTTAACATAAAACAAAAAGATTCTTCATTAAATTTTCTTATTGGGAAATCAAAGACCGTTTAACCCATCACATGATTGTTATTTTATGGTGGTTAAATTTCTCCTAATCAGGTTTTTTATCACTCTCCCTCAGAACTTGACAGTTTGTTTTCTCCTCCATATCCATGTTTTCAAGGAATCATAGTATCTTTTTTTCTTATGTGACCTTTTCACTTCTCTTAATTTATTTTAAAGTGATATTTTTATGGACTCTTTTTCCAATTTGGGACTTTCAATGATGTTTCCGAGCACAATTTTTTTTTAAATTGCGCAGACGCAATTCCCAAAAGGGAGGAAGGATGTAACATCCTAGGTAAATAAAGGGTAAGAAATTTTCATATTTATTAATAATTTTGTGTTAAAAATTAATTTTACTTTAATGTGGATGTTATGATTGATGGCGTACACGATACACAACAACAGGTTTCTTTGAAATCTTACGTTGTAGACTAATAATATAATAATATTATTTTAAATGGTATTTAACACCGAGCCATTTTACTAGCGGGAATGAATATAACTAACTAAAATATGATTACACATGTTTGTTAGATGTTTTTACGTTTGTACAATTAAAGTTAGAGGCTTAAAATGTGAATGAAATTCAATATTAAGCTTATATACTCTTATATTTTTCAAAAGGTCGATTTATCATATTAGGACGGAGAACCATTTTTAAATCCAGTTTTTTTAATTTTATATTTTTTATTTGGAAAAATATTTTTCATATTTAGAATCATTACATCAATGTTTACTTTGGTTGAAATATTAATATTTTTCTGATATTATTAATTTTTTAATGAATAGTGAAAAAATGAAGCATTTTAATTCAAAACTGCCTTTTAATATAATTTATTAATATGTTTAGATTGTATTTTTAAATGGATTTAATGTTTAAATAGATTATATTTTTATCATTAAATAAAATTGTTGTCATTGAAATTAATTTCACATTGAAATTTGACATTAACAAGTATCCATGTTTTAATGGTTATTATTTCATAACAACACGATTTTTTTTACAGGAATTAATTATAAAATTAAATAATACAACTTATAGGTTTTGGATATTGAAAAATAGACATCATTTTTGAATTTGGAATATCAAATTTATCATAGACTGAATTTTTGGTGTTAATCTGAAAACATTAAATTTTTGATGAGTAGTGAAAAACACTGCGTTGTTGATTAAAACAAGCATTTTATTTAAATAATTATTTTTAAATTTAAATTTTTTTAAATTCAATACAGATACATAATAAATATATTCATAAAATGTAATTAATTATATTAATTTTATAATATGATTATATATATAGAATTATATTAAACTTTTTGATGTCTTTTTACCCACCTTCTAAGTGCTTTTCCAAATTTGCATGAAATGTGATTTTACTACTTCTGGAAATTGAATTTCAAAAATCCAACATATATGTTTGTCATTATTAAGTAAAATATTCTTCAATGCGATGAAAATAATTTTTTTTGAATAGTATCTTTTGACTTTTATTAACCGTGATTAGAGTTTATTAGGGTAATTTAACATAAAAATAATATTATAATAATAATAAATTACCTTGAAACTTGTCCTAAACTTATTGGATGAGTCATGGAGCACCAAGAAAATCCATGGGTCAATTTTGGGACCCCATGGAGCCACATGGTTAAGATAATGAAATTAATAATTTTTTATTTATTGTAGAAATAAAAATTTCATAAACATGTATTGTTTTATTAAAAAAATTTTAATGTGGGGTTATGTAATTGATATAATTGACTCTAAAAATTCATTTTAAATATAAATATATTTCCTAATTATTTTTTTCAACATTAAATCAATAAAATTATTTATGACACAATGATTATGGAGTGTTTACGTCATTAATGGATGATTTAAATAAATAAGAAGATAAAAATTTAAACTATATCCAAAACATTTCCAATTATTATTAAATGATTTTATTTCAAACAAGGTTGACCTTATATTTGACTTTAGGTATTTTTTGGTCTTTAGAAACAGAATATCATTCTATAAAAAAATATTCTCAAACATTCCAAAAGAGACCCTCCTCTCCCTTATAAAGAGCCACCACTTCTTACCCATCTCTCACATTTCTCAAGCCCTTGGCACGTCCAAACACTACTACAATCAGCTCCCAAGTTCGCTATATTTATCCTAGAAGACATACCTTAGGCATAATGCACTTCAAGTTACCCTTTTCATTCAAACTAATGGGAGTTACATGATTTAAAGGTAACATGTCCTCTTAAGTACTTTGGTTTAATTTTAATTCTCCAACCACCTAAAATCTATTTATTATTTTCATTTATTTCAGAAAAAGTATCCTAAAAATACTAGGATATTTTTATGAGATGTATTCGAGCTACACTTACACACACCTACATCTAATGGGAAAAGAACATATTGTTTATGTGGTCGGTGAACTACTACCTCACGAAACGATGATTGTTAAATTATCTCCTACTGCCTCTTATGGTGTCCATTATTATGGAACTGTATATTTATATGATATATATTTTATTTGTGTTTTCTTTTTGATTCTGTATTTTCCTTTTTATGGAATACCTTTATGGTTCCCATAATTGGTAAACACGATAATTTCATTTGAGGAAGTGCGGACTAACACCCCCTCAAAGTGATATGACTTGTTCATTCCATACGTGGAATGTATAAAGAATAGAATATATGAACATATATAATATATATATATTATACTGAAATTATAATATACCTATGAATCACTATGTTTTCATTCCATTAATATATGAAATAGAACGGAAATTAGCGTTAATGCATATATACCGCTTACCGTCTCCATGAATGGTTCATTTCATTTCTTATATCCAAAAGTTATGTAAAATTATAAACAAATATATATACAGGATATATAGGATATATATGACATATAAATGATGAATATAATTCTGTATATATTTTACTTTTGACCAAATGGACAATTTATAATTATAACATGTTCATTTTTGACTCATGTTCCGAACATCGACAAAAGGTTCGATATGAACTCAAAAAAAACTAATTGTTATAGATGGGTAATAGGTGACATTAAAGGAATAATAAACATGAAAAAAATCATTATAAAATATAAATTAACTTAATTATATCATTCAGGAAGAACAAAGAACATAAGTGCGAGTCTAGTCGGACACGTGGTAACGGGTTTCTGATCTCACTTTTAATTCTATTAGATTTCCATTGATTCACAACTTATTTCATTCTTATTCTATATTTTTTAATAACATTTCATATATATTATAATTATTTTATTTATAATCATTGTATTCATTGATTAATTTTGTGTTTATTAACTTTTTTCCATACGAATCGATTGTTTATGATGTGGTATAGAGTTATCAGCTCACTTTTATTCCCATGAGATTTAAACAATATTTGGCACTATTACATTTTGTGTGGTGTATGTACTGATCATGATTGTATTATTTGTGTAATATAATTAAATTTATGGGTATTTATATCTTCATTGTAATATCATTTTTTTGATGGGGTGTATGTTTCATAAGATACTAAATCGGTAAGGAAACGTTTCACCCTTCTCTTTTAAAAAACATCTATTTCTTATGTCTTTTAATTTACATCTTATAATGTTGGGATATGTTCGTATATATCCTTAATTATTTAAATTTTATGCCCAAGTGATGATATACCCATTTCTATCTCATCAATCTTTTTTATGAATTTTAAAGTGATGTCGTTCGGTTGTCGAATTTTTGCAATGGAACTTCTTAACCAAATTTCAATTCATCAGGATAAACTTGGACTTTTTGAATATGTCATTATATAAATATGTGTGAATGAACTCTGATTGTTTTACACATAATAACCACTTATGTTGAGTGTGTTCTTATTTTTCACAAATACTTATGTAATTGGTTTATCCTTAATCAAGGGATACCGTCTTTATAATGGATTTCATCTCAATTTACATTCTATTGAGACTTTATGGTTGTTATGAACCAATTCACATTGATATGGTGTGTATACAATCCTTTGGAATATTATATCATGAATACCTTTCTTCTCATGATATTATAAACTTTTGATTAATTTTGATCCCTCAATTATTTGTATTAAAGCATCTCTCATTTGGTTATGAACTCATTAACGAGAATATTGTTTTAAATATTTATTCATATAAATAATTTTCATTTATTTACATGTTTTAAAAATGGTTTTAAGGATTTAAATTCATGTAAATTTATTTTTTATTATGTTAATTTTTTTAAAATATCCAATGTGGTATGGAACTCTTTGATTCAAAAATATTTTTATTAAATGTTTTAGGAATGGTTTGATAAAATAATTATTTTTTTGATATCTTGAAATTATATATTGTGACTGAAAATGAAATGTTAATTGTGAAATTCTTATATTTGAAATATTTTACGTGATATTACTTTATAATGTCACTTGTACATTTGATGGGGGCATATATTATTAACCAAATGACGGGTGGTGTTGTGATAAACCAGGACGTGACGTTACGTTATAACATCCAATGCATTGGTTATGGAAGTCTTCTGTATGGATATTCTATTTAGTGATATGTGTGTAATTTGACCATATGTTTATTCAATTTAATTATGTTTATCTCCCAAGTTACCTTTAAATGCTATGTGTTCTTTATATGGGTTTTACTATAGTATATTTCTCACTAAAGGGTATGAAATGATCTCTTATTTAGTGAAGTGTATTGTTCCACTTCATAAATGTGAAAAAAATTATTTATTCATGGTTATATATTTATTTTGTAATACCAACAGTTTTCTTTCTTTATGTATCACTTACAAATCTTTTTGTTCTTCTCCCATTTTTTTGAATTGTTTTTTAGAGGAAATTAAGTGGAATAGGGTCAAGCATGCGATCATGGAAAAATCATGTTGTCTAAAACAGGGAACTAGAAATGTATCATTTCTTCATGAGTTTTTATTTTGTGAAAAAATGGATACTGTGTATAATTGTATACTTTTAATTTTTGAGATGTAATGTAATTATAATGACCTAAATCTCTAAAACACTAAACCTAAAAAGATCTACAATATGAATTATTAATTTAATTAAAGAATATGTAATGTTTTAAGGCTGGGTCCTTATAGTATATGTAATAACCCCTTTTTTCTTGGGGGAATCCTATAAAGGTACAATTTCTTCGTCATGGTGCATGTTTTTAACCTTAAGATTCCATAAAAAATTCATCGCTCCCCCACACGTGTAAATTTGATAACATTGCTTACTTTCCAATCCAAAACACATATTGAATACCATTTATCGATTATGTTGGTACTTGGTTTAATATGTGCAAAATTTTTTGTAACGCATATCCCCGAAAGTATAATGGATGAATTCCATGACTCATCATTTATCTCACCATGTCCATCATAGTGTGGTTCCTCCTTTCACTCACACCATTCCACTAAGACATGTAAAGAGGAGTGAGTTCAAATAGGATCTGAAACTCATGTATATAATCAATGTTTCATGTATTAAGATTATATATAACTTGTTCTGAACGGATTTTCTTAATCTTCCTACAAAGATGGTTCCCATCATTATTATTTTATTCGTTGAACTTATCAAAAGAAGCCGACTTCTAACCCATTTAGTAGATATATCAACATCTACATAAATAATCTGTAAAATTTATGAAGTATGAGTACCCTCCCCTGTATTCAAATGGTAATGGTCCACACATATTAGAATGAAAAAAATCAAGATGTTCTTTAGCCCTTTCACCTTTCCCACTAAATAGGGATTTGGTCATTTTTCCTTATAAACAAGCATCAAATTTTCCAAGTCGTTTTAGATCAAACAAATATATATATCCACCATGAAGTAACATTATTATGTTTTTATCATTTACATTAACTACCTAGTGATTCAATAATTATATATGGTATGAGTCGTTTAAAGTATCATGGTTATCGATTGACATCACTTTGTTTGTGTAATCCAACACATAAAGGTTGTTGTATAAATTTCCCTACCAAAACAAATTCTATATTTAGAAAAAAAAAAATTCAAACTAGGAAAAAATCAATATTTATCTAATCTATATTTTGAAATTATGTTTTTTGTAACAAATATCACATTATAATAACCTTTTAACACCATGATCATCCCAGTTGGCAACGTGAGGTGGTAGTCCCTGACAACTATTGTAGCATGTTTGGCTCCATTGGCTGCTTGGAGATCTAACATCCCTCAGTCAATCATTATGAATCTACATGGTTTCTATATTTGGATACATATGTGAGCACCAAATGTTGTATATAATGATAATTGTTTAGAAACAGATAGATTGTATTTGATAACAAACACACTGGAGGCTTCCCCTTGCTTCTTTGGTTGGATTGACTTCTTCTTAAAGTGGCCATTCATGACACATAAGAAACAAAAATCCTCTTATTCATTAGCCTCCCCTTTGATCATCCTTCTCATGGAAGGGTGTGAAGATTCATTGGGATTAAATATATTTTTCCTCACATTTCTCTAATTCACCATAAGGAGAAAAAGATTTTCACGCTTCATATATTTGTCCACATGGAAACTGAGGATAAAATGATCATGTAGACACTTCTCAATGTTATTCATTTCGAAATTGAAAACAATATTGGAGAATATCTAAGCGAGTAATGTGAGAATGATATTAGTCCCCAGTTCATCAGGGAGTATAAACCATATAACCTCTAGGTGCACAATGTATCCAATGATTTTGACTACATGAGGCCCAATTGGGGGACCCTCCCCTTGCATACTTTGAATGAGTGCATTGGTGATCTCAACCATTTCTTGGAATGCTCTATCCTGGTAAAAACCAAATATGTGCTCGATCATGCTATAAGTATCCACGTATTCAAGAGACATCATGCGGTCACTAGAAATTGATGATAACATCAAACATTGAATTTTGACCATGTCGATAATATATTTCTCATAGACTAGGAAAACCTCATCACTCGCCTATATTATAGGAGGATCGGTTAATGCTGACACCAACACGTAATACATAATTTAATGGAATATGATAACATAGATGGTTTCTAAACCATTACATGATATTACTACTTGTGAGGATGTTGTATTTATCTAGAATTTATCATAGGGATTGTGTGGTTAACAAACTTGTCATTTTTATTCTTCAATTAAGATAGCATACCATTAGTACATTCTTGATTACATTTTATGAGAGAAAATAAATTTATTTTTATTAATTCTCCGATTATATTATAATGTCTTAATGTCCTTCACCATTGAACTCGGAATGTCCAGTTTCACTGAAATTCTAGTGGAAGGAATCTATATTACACTTTTCAAAACCACAAAAAGGGTTGGTCCTACTATTTTAATATATTTAGGTAGCATGTCTTTTCTAACTACGAGCTTCATGTTCCCTGATCTGTTGAGTTGACTCCCACGTCCTAAAATCATGACATTGTATTTTCTTAACACTGGCCTCTAATATTACACGATATCTAGTAAGGGATACTCCTCTTGAGGTAATATGGTTAAGTCAACACAAATTCTTTCATAATGGCTTCCACTGTAAAAGTAGGTGTCCCATGAAGGGATGCTCAAACACATAATTTTATAGAGTTATTAAATTAATAATGTAACGAATGTCTTTGTCTAGCTTAATATTTTATTTAGGGGATTATTATATCATATACCTGAATTTCATATTACCATTATCACATGATGGATAATTTTATGTGTAACTTATGTGATTAACCATTTATTGATATTATTTAGGCATATATCATGGTTTATTTTAGTTCTATATATCATTGGGGTTTAATTCATTATTTATGTGATCATGAAAACACATCCATAATGATAAACCATGAAACTCATAGAAACAAAATAATGAAAATGACATTAAATTGAGCTTTTATAATAGTATGTTTATCTTGAAATTGAAAAACTATACCTAAACTAGTATATTAACACATTAAACCACTGAGTTTGGTGTTTAAAACTTTCGACATGTCCTCCATTGTATCTCCTAGGATTAGTTTCATCTTGTCTCTAGATTGATCCACCTCCACTAACTTGGTAGTTACATTTATTATGTTTTCTTTACAAAGGTGAGGGGTAAAATTTGGATTTGAATAAAAGAAATATTTGGCGTGCATGCCTGATATATTAATGAGGAGAAGGATATCATGAAAAAAAATTAATTTTAATTAATAAATTCAAATATATCATCCAAATAAAAAGGTCCTAGTCTAGCTCATGATTATACATACATTCCAATATATTTAAGCATAAATAAAACTATCATGAAATTCTTTAATTTATCTTCTTTTAAGATAAATCACTCTATAATAAATTAATTTTTCATGTCTAAATAATCAATACATTTATCTTAAACCCTTTTCGGAATTTTATTGAGATTATAATCCATCATAATTTTAATCAAAAACAAAATTTTAATATTATCATTTTACAGAACATGTACCTTGGAGTCAACACAGTGAATTGTAGTTCCTAACTCCCAATGGGTAGAAATGAACATTATACAGATGTTAAATTAACCACAAATATATAAAACATCAATCACATTTTGTTCCTCATCATTACTCCCACACCATGGTACATATATCAAGGGTTTATATAATATAATAATAAATTTTAATAAATATTCATAATTTGGATGAGTACATGACATGTAAATTAAACTACACATGGTGCAATATTGTTCACCATCCATCCGAAGAACATGCCTGAGGATAAAAAAAGTGAGTGTACATCAAAAATATTTAGATTACACTGTATTTCTAGTGGGCCACACACCATGTAGTATCCGAGTTATTGCTGGGCAAGCCATCATTGGGGTAAAAAGTCCACCCTAACTTGAAGGGACTACACTTCTTGTCCAGTGGGCCACACATCGTGTAATCTTTAAACCATGTTCCTGCTATTCCTTGACAACACACACAACCATTATGACATAGACAAACACCAATGACATGGCTTGGATAGGTGGACCAGACTCGGTACATTGATCCATGACTACACTGTGTGTACTACTGAATACACATTGTGTGTTCTAGTGTTTAATGGTCAGGAACCATTGGCACATTCAGATGATATCATCTGTTTTATTTTAATAAAAATTATATGTAAAGATTTTATCTAAAAGGTGAAAGATAAGCTAAAGATGAGAATCAAATATCATGATTGAGATTTAGAGAATGATTATCATGAAATGAAAAAAACAAAATTATTAAATACATAAATCATTAGTGAAATATTTAAAAATTTATAAACATTTATGTAACAGCTCAGAAACTAGTTGAACGATCCGAGCACAACAGGAACATGGTTTCGTCGACACCCAAATTTCATTTTTACCATGATCAATGATTGTTCCGAGATAAATACGATGATGATCTCTAGTCACCATGGAAAAAAATAAAAGATTTAGATAAGGACGGAAGAGTCCTGACGTCTTTTGAAAAGATCTTTCAAATAATTTTTATAATTAATTTAAATAATTTCATAAATTAAATAATACATACATCTTTTTTATTTTATTTGTTGATCAGGTTGATCGTTCATAATGAACATTATATATTATCATGTTTCTATTTCAATGATCCAAACTACAATCCCTTTAGAGGTGGTCCATACATGCTCTGATGGTCTCCAATCGATACCACTCATTCTCTGGGTTCTTGCACGGTGAAATGAGTGTCACGTGTCAGTAATTCTTGATCAATTTTTATTTTTCAATGATAAATGTATCTAATTTTTTATTCAGGAGGTAAGAGGATTCGAGAGAGAAGTTGTTTAGCTATAAAATTCTCAATTCATTGGGTTTGTGGTTTGATACATGGAAAAATAGATGTACATGTCTATTTATAGAGATGTGGATTCAATTACAATATTTAATTGTGTAACATCTATTATATAAATTCATAACCATAGGGAAAAACAATGCTATTGCTAATAATACTGTATAATTATTTATGGTGCACCAACTTGTGGAAAAAGGTATTATATATAAAATTCAGCGTCCCAAAATAATAACAGCATTATTTTAATTTTTTCCAACCAGTTGAACAATTATTTTAATCTGGAAATTTATTATTTTACTATCAAAATGGTCTTTTTACACTCGAACTCCACATCCATTTAGAGAACAACTGAATAAATAAATAAACAATTTATTCTCGTATACAAATATTTTATTTACATACAAGAAAATAAATATTTATTAAATGTTCAATAAAATAAATAAATAATTTTTTCCCATTATTTGGTGGATAAATAATTATTTAATTTATACTATCATTTTATCAAAAAAATATCCAGTGTCTGGAGAATAATTTTTATTATTTAAATTCAAATAGAATTTAACCAAGACCACCAGAAACAATTAATGTGTGATTCTTTAGGATTCCTTCACATTGGGATTAGGTGGGCTTACATAACTTCCATGAGTACTATCTAGAAATGGGTCAAGGCAGCCATGAAAAATAACGTAATGTCAAAATATTGACATCGACATGCGAACGCTCACTATGTATCATAATCCCTTTATCGCAATATCTCATCAAGAAGGATTCATGATAGTGTCCTCAAAATTTATGATTGATATTTCATTCCTCGAATACCTGAAATAAATTCCTCCTTAAACCCTGTCCAAGGAATATAATAAAACTATTCTATTTTAATCATAGGTCCAATATATCAACTCTTTTATATAGAATGGAGAAATCCTTCCATGACATATCCTTTATTGACATGCCACTAGTGACGTACCAAATATACCGTACATCACCCCATCATTCTGTGTTACCGTTTTCATCATTAAATCAAAGGATGTGAGCCATGACACGTATTAATTATAATATTAATGTATAAGGATTGATACACATGCTTAGAGATATAAGTATCTAATGACACAAAAACATGTCGAATTTTTACTGGAGGGTCTATTATCCTAATCACATGTCTTGGAGATTACCAAGTCAAAACATCATGACAGGGAGTCTGGCATGATTACGAGTACTTTGACCTATCGGTCTTCATAATATGTGTCCCTCCATACTATTTCATCTAACCGTATAACTATATTTATGAATATTGTTATATCATTTCCAGGTTCCCATAATAGTAGGGAACTACTATGACCTTATCAATGCAACAAATACATTGGACATTAATAATAAAACATTGTCACGCTAATAAAAAAAATCAGGTAATAATATTTTTAATATTTTAATACATTTAATAACTCTTTAATAAAAGTACAACAATTTAGTTCTTGGACACCAACTGTTACACTCATCACCCCTCTAATAAAATTGAACTTCTCCTTTACTTTAGCATTCAACTCGAATGAACTTTTTCTTGTCCAATACATTCCAACTTATCCTAAAAAATTACCTCACTATATCATAGAGGACACATATTTGGTAGAAAGACATCCTAAGGAGAAATTTTTTACAAACTATAATGAGACACTGATGGAAGAGCTAATTGTTTTACCAATTAATTTCAATTTATTTTCCTCTTCTACATCAACTTCATTTGTTGTTTCAATACTAAATTATCATATCTAGTATCATAGTGATTCATATATTTTATTATGATTATGGTAAAATCATACTCCTCCTTTTACACATCCTAATAAAAACAATTTCACAATGAATGTATACGTACAACTTACCATCTCCACACTATGGTGAATTTTTTTTTCGTTTATTAATTATTTTGATGGGTATAATGAGTAAATTAATTAATGTATATAACAAATTTGACATGATATTTTTTATTTATAATTCATATTTCGTCCAATTCCATACCATTTAAACCTCAATGTAATGACAATGTAGCTCGTGTGTATGTTCATCCTACCACCTCCACAATGTGGTGAGATTAATTCTCCATTATAAACATTCAAGAAAAATAATAAAATTTATCTGATGAGTCAAAATAAATATTATGAACTTAATATAATTATCTATATGAATAAAATAAATCCCAATAATAGTAAAAATGACGTATGGGAAAAAACGAATGGGAAAATGATGAAGTTAACACCCAAAATAAAGGTAATACTAAAAACTTATTTAAAAAAAGATATAAGGGGGTCATATATGATATCATAAATATTGATATTGTTTTATTAAAATTTAATAACATTACACTACCATTATAAAGGAGGCTAACTCACCCTTCACTGAAGTAAAGTACAGGTTTAGGTTCAAATTCACAATCCAATTATTATTCACTTTCGTTTATACATAAGTATCAAATGAGGTATCCTTATCATCTATGTCCTTGATTAATAAAAAGTATTTCAAAATATTATCGAAAAATTCATAATGTCATTTTTTCTATGATTCAATTTTTATAAAACATATTGAAATGAATATTTTCATCATTTTCTAAATGAGTTACTTTATGAATTTATGACAATTTAAGGAAACAATGTTTTTTAACTTATATGGTGCGAGCATATATTTTACAACGTTATGTCACCTTAAAATATTGTTTCTTCCCATGAATGTTTACAAGGTTATTTTTAGATAAAAATTTTCCATTTTAATTGTGAATTTTAAAATGTTTTCAATGTTAAAAAGAGATGTTTCTCTCTATTTTTTAATGATTATATTAGATTGTTTTCATATATGCCAACATCTATTGATGTATTTTAAGCATAATTTTGGTTGATTAATTATTAATCAATATAAAAAAATTTATTTAAGGGTTTATGATATATTATACAGTGGATTTGCAGTTTACATACAAATATTGGTTTATGGTTAAAGTGTTCAAAATTCATATAATAGTTTTGAAAATGAATTATTATGTTGCATATTATTCACCATTATCATATGATTATTGTATTGGAAATAGTAAGTTACTATATGGTCTCACCTAGCCCCTCAAGGCATCGGTAGGTCTCGTGAGATGAAATTAGTTTCTAGCAAACCCTTCACATTTATTTTCTAAGAAGTTTAACATTGTCAAGAGGATAGATCATGACACAAATCAGATGGTTTTCATCCCACATACATAATCTATAATATGGATATATATTAAGAGAAGATATATTGATGTTATAACTTGATAGATGAGTTGTATGGAATTATTCATTCCCTTATTTTGATATTAGTTATGTATATTCCATTTGATCGTTCAATATCATAATATCCATGCTTATTCTTATATTATATTATATTGTTTATTCTTTCATTAATATGATCAATATTATTTTTGAAGGTATTTTGTTTAAATTATAAATATTGATTATGGTTTATGAATATATTTCCACAATAGCCTATGTTGTATGCTTACCCTTACTCAGCATCCGAACTAAACCCTTTAGGATTTATTATTTTCATGGATTCCAATATGTGTATACTGACTGATATGAAGGGTTAGGTTTTGAGAATAATGGAATTATCAATGTATTATCTATTTTGTATTAAATTTTTTAATTGTAATGTATGGTTAATGAATGTAATATATTTTCCAGAATGTGGAACTAATCAGTCATTTATGCGTTGGTTCATTATAATCAAGAAAATGTATTAAAAAAATGCATCGATTCTGGGATTGAGGAGTTACATATTTGACCTATGTTATAATCCAGGGGATATCATGTTATAATTATCAAGAAAAAATATTGAAGTTTGAGACTATGCATTAATTATTTTCAAATCAATTCCATTTATATAATGAACAAGTATCCCCACCCTCACCTCAATGACATATTAAAAAAACATCAAGATGGAAGATATTTTTGAAATAATTAACATCCGTCTAGGTAACATTAATTATTTGTAAATAAGGATGAGAGTCAGAAATTATTATTTTTAATGACTAATAAAAATTATGATTTCATCATAATTCCATTTTTTTTGAATAAAACACTATTTCCATCAGAAATGGGAGTCAGTTTTGGAAACATAACATCTGATTAGTGTCCTATGGATTTTTTTATTGAACCAAAAACAGCAAAATTTTTTATGTCCAAAGGGAACCAATATCCAATGGCTTCTGGGAATTAGGTATTTTGATCATTGTGGATAATGTTTGTGAATTTTTCGAGAGGATGAGAGGTCGGGCTCATCTAATACTTTTCTGCGGTATTATTGCCTACTCTAGTACACTCTTTAGGATTTATGATATGCTCATGGATAATTATTCATTTACTAAGCATAATGTATATTTTCCTTCAGATTAGAAATTAATTTATCTACATGATTATAATTTAAAATAATTTTTATTTATCTGAGGAACATCCTCAATGGGTTATCTGTTTATATCTGATGTGATTATTAAATTGTTTCACCTTATATACTAATGATATATTCCTAAAAATTAATTAATATGATAGTATTTTTATAGATATTTTGTGGTGTACTATGGAATTTAATGTCATCCATGGAGACTAAAGTCACTCTGGAGTTTATCATCACATAGGGAGATGACAGTTGTTTTGATTTTTGGATTGTATCCATAGATGGGCAACATATGTTTACTTGTGAAGGGAATCTGAACCCACATATTTCTATGTCACGTATTGTGCCACATAATACCTTTTATGGTAAAGTTGTAAGTACCTAACCAAACAATATAACTTCATTTATAACAGATTTGTAGGTTAAAGTTATAAGGACCCAACCTTAAAACTTGCTTAATATTGAATTAAATGAATAATTCACATTGAGGATCTTTTCAGGTTTAGATTTTTATAAAATTAGGACATAACTACTACATCTCAAAATATTTAAAAAGTATACACTTCTACATAGTTTCATTTTTTTACAAAACATGAACTATTGAAAAAAAGAGTCATGTCTAGTTCCATGTTTAAGGCAGCATGACTTTTCCTTGATCCCATCCATTACCCTATTCCACAATATGTCTTGTCCAAAATATTTCAAAAACCAAGGATTAGCATAAAAAGATCAGTAAGGGATACACAAATGAAGAAAAAATGTTATTTTTTCAAAACAACAAGTAAACCATGAATAATTTAGCATAAGTAATACTTTTCACCTTTATGAAGTAGTAAATACACTTCACTGAATAAAAAATAATTACATTCCCTTTTGTAACCGAAATATTTCCATTAAACCCTTATAAAGAACACATAACATATAAGGTAACTAGGTACATAAAAACACTTAATTGGAAAAACCCTATGGACGACTTCCACACATATCAGTAAATGGAATATTGATATGGCCGACATCCATACCCAATGCATTGGAGGTTATAACATAACCACCCATCCTGGAATTCACCGCACCACCCGTAATTTGGTTTATCACATAACCACCCATCAAATTCCCAAGTACCAATATAAAATTATAACACATACAACAAATATAAAGGAAGGAAAACATTTCCACATTTCAATCACAATATATCACTTAAATATATTGACATAACAAATCCATTTTAAAAACCATTTTCAATACCAAAATACATAAATGAGTATATGGTATTTATTTTCTTTTAAAAACATTACGCCTTATTGAGGAATCCAAAGATCAAATAATACTCGCGGAGGCGGAAAGGTCGTTGTCACCGCTTACGTTAAAAGAATCATTACTTTTTGTCATTTAGTAAAATTCTTTGTAGAAAAAGATTCACTTGTAAAAGTCAAGGGTGTTTATACATCATATAATATAATTTCATGTATTAAAACAAAATATGCCACAATAAAAGGAGATAGAGACGAAGCCCCTTACCTCATGTCGGACATGACCTGTTCGTTCTTTAATATTTGAATAATAAACTAATGTTAATTTTTACTTTCTTAAGAACCTTTTTCAAGTTTATTATTCCTTTTATATTACTTATTACCATGTTATAAACATTATGTAATCATTTACATTAATAACGTTCATTTTTCCGATATTTGGTACTTGAGTAAAAACTGAACACATTATATTTACAAGTTGTCCATGTGGTCACTATTCTATTATATCCAGAATAGTATTCATGATTTAGATATAATATTTATCATATATATCCACTATATACATTTATTTATAATAGTACATAAAATTTAGAGGTAAGAAATGAAATGCACCGTTCATGGAGATGGTAAGTTGTACGTACGCATGAACGCTACTTTCATTTATATTTCTTATTATAATGGAATTAAAACATAATGATACAATGTTATATTATTATTACAGTATAATATCATATATAACATCATTAAATCTATCATTTATACATCCCACAAAAGGCATTAACAATTCACATCACTTTAACAGGGCGATAGTCCGCACTTCGTCAAATGAGATTATCGTATTTACCCACTATGGAAACCATAAAGGATTGATATAATTGGGAAGTAAATAAGCTTAAGGAAATAATAATCATAATATATCTCATATATTAATAAAGTGCCATCATAATGGCCATCATGAGAGTCGGTAAGATGTAAATGAACAATCATCGTTTCGTGAGGCGTTATTTTCCATCCACAGAAACATTATGTTCCTCATCAATTAGATAGAGGTGTGTGAAAGTGTAGTTCGAATCCATCTCGTAAAAACATTCTATTGTATTGAGTATACTGGTGTTGTTACAAAAGAAAATAATAAGAAGAGTTTAGGGGATGGAAAGTAAAATAAAAGAAATCAATTTAAGCGAAACTGTTACCATTAATTTGGGTAACTCCCTTTGGTTTGAACCAAAGGACTTCTTGAAGTGCCTTATGCCTAAGGTAAGGCTTCTAGGAGGAGTATAGGGATGTAGGGAGATTAATTGGGCAGATTTTGGACGAGATAAAAGACTTTAGAGGTGTGAGGAATTGGTAAGAAGTGGTCTCCATTTATAAGGGAGAATAGGGGCTCTTTAGGAAACTGTGAAAAAATTATTTTATTATATAATGATTTTCGGTTTATAATGGACCTAAAATCTTTATAGTAGAAGATAAGATGAGTCATGTTAGAAATATAATCAACCAATAGGAATTGGACAGGTTTTGGATATTATTTTATTCATTCTAATCTTATTTATTTAAATGATTTATTAATGAGGTAAACACTGCATCATTATTGTGTCATAAATAATTTAATTCATTTGATGTCTAAAAATTATAAATAACAACTGTCATGTTGGAAATATTTTTAGATTTCTAATGAATTTTTATAGTCAAAAATAGGACTTATATGACACCATATAAATATTAATTACTATAACATTGTTGTTAGTGACAATATTGTCTTTACATTAAATTAATTAATCTAAATTGTCATTATCACTCCCAAGTTTCTCAATGTGGTCCCAAAATAGACTAAAAGATGCCCATGGTCATTAATGACTCAATAAATAAGGTTTGGACAAGTGTTAAGTTATGTTTTAGTTATTATAATATTCTTTTTACCTTGAATTGCCCTATTAAAGTTTAACCGCGGTAAATAAATGTCAAAAGTTACTATTCATAAAAAATTTATTTTCATCTTAATGAACCACATTTTACTTATTGATGACAACCATGTATGTCAGATTTTTTAAATTCAATTCATAGAAGTTGTAAAATTTTCTTTAAATGAAAATGTTAGTTTTTTAACTACCACTAAGTGGTTTCAATATTCATCAAAAAATGATGTTTTTCAGAAAAATACCAAAAAATCAGCCTCAGCTATATATGATATTCCATATTCAAAAATGATTTCTATTTTTCAAAATACAAAACAATTAAGTGGAATTAATTAATTTTCAAATTAATTCCCATTATCAAAACAAATATCGTGTTTTTAAGAAACAATCACTATCAAAATATTGATACTTGTTTATGTCCAATTTCAAAGTCAAATTAATTCCAATGAACAAAATTGGATGAAATAGAAAAAATATAATTTAATTACACTTTAAAACCAATTAAAAATATAATCTACCAAAATAAATAAATTCGATTAAAAGGCACTTTTTAATTAAAATACAATTTTTCCACTATTCATTAAAAAATGAACATTATCGGAAAAATTACAAAAGATTGAACAAAGTAAATTTTAATTTCCCCATTTTAAAAAAGGATTTTTTTTCATATAAAATGTATTAATGTGAAAAAAACTAGATTTAATAGGGGTACGCCATTAAAAGGCAATAAATCAGCCTTTTATTGTAAATTATGCTTAAAATTAGATTTATTCTCATTTTAAGCCTCTAACATTTTATTGTACAATGTAAATACATTTAAAAAACATGTATAATAATATTGTACTTTGTTTCATTCATTCCCGCCAATACAAGTTCTAGGAAATAACTACCATTTAAAATAATAATATTATATTATTAGTGTGCAATGTAAGAATCCAATGAAACTCGTTGTTGCGTATTGGGTACGCTATAGAACAAAGAAACCCCTTTAATGTAAAATTAATATTTAATTCAAAAATATAAATAAATCTGAAAATATTTTGTTCTTCATTTACCTGGGATGGTACATCCTACCACCTTTTAGAAATTGTGTCCTCACAATTTTTATTCACTTATCAAAATAAGTGGAGGTATTTATCCCTCATAGGATTTTCAGATTCCCACGTTGTATCTTCAACCATATGGTTTTTCCACCAAACCATTACCTAGTGAATTAACTTTTTCAGCAGCACTTGTTCTCCATGGTCAACAATCTGGACGGGTTGTTCCTCATAAGATAGATTCTCTTCCAACTGAACTACCTCTCGGCTCAAAAAATGAGATGGATCTGGCATATACATTCTCAACATCGAAACATAAAAAACATTGTTTACCTGGGAAAAACATGGTGGTAAATCCACTCTATACGCAACTGATCCAACATTATCATGAATTTCATAAGGCTTTATGAACCTCGAACTCAAGTTTCCCTTCGTACCAAAACGCACCACACCTTTCCATGGAGAAACATTGAGAAATACATGATCAACTACCTCAAAAGAAAGATCCTTCTTCGGGTTATCTACATAACTTTTCTATCTACTCTGAGTTGTTTTCATTTGATTCTGAATAATGTAAACATTTTCTACCGTCACTTCTACCAATTCTGGTTCCCTCAGCTTCGTTTCACCTACTTCATCCCAAAAATCTGGTGTTCGACAACGCTTTCCATATAATGCCTCAAAATGGATCCATCTGTATACTAGAATGAAATATATTATTACAAGGAAATTTAACGAAAGAATGATGTTGGTCCCAGCTTCCCTGATAATCCATTGAGCAAGCACGTAACATATCATCCAATGTCTGAATTTTT
Organism: Viscum album; assembly: GCA_963277665.1. Classification (NCBI taxonomy): domain Eukaryota; kingdom Viridiplantae; phylum Streptophyta; class Magnoliopsida; order Santalales; family Viscaceae; genus Viscum; species Viscum album. Next base: position 440,177,208 of record OY728161.1, read on the forward strand.
CGTTTTGATTTCGCATCTGATTGAGGATGAAAATCTGTAGTAAAATTTATTTCATTACCCAATGACTTCTGGAGGCCATTCCAAACATTAGAAGTGAACCTGGGATCACGATCAGATACAATGGAGAGGGGAACTCCATGCAACCTGATTATCTCTTTATCATACAACCAAACAAGTTGATCTAGAGGAAAAGTATCTCGAATTGGAAGGAAATGAGCAACTTTGGTAAATCTATCAACTATAACCAAGATTGAAATATTACCTCGAGATGTCTTTGGTAATCCCAAAATGATTTCCATGGATATATTTTTCTCATTTACACACTGGCACTGGTAAATACTGAAGAAACCCTTTGGGTAATCATCATACTACATTAACATGCTGAAAAGTCAAACACATCACAGTAAAATCAGCAATATCACTTTTCATTCCATCCCACTAGTAATACTCCCGAAGATCTCTGTACATTTTAGTACTGCTAGGATGAAATGAAAATGAAGAACTATGAGTTTCACATAATAACTCATTCTTCAACTATGAATCAAAAGGTACACATAATCTCCTTCCATACCTCAAAACGCATTCCTTATCAATGTTAAATTCAGGCAACTTACCCTTCTGAACCAACTCTACATTTTTCTGCAACTCACTGTCTTCCTTCTGCGCTTTTTTATTCAGCCTGATAGGGATGATCTCATTGAAACCTGAAAACAAAATAGAATAATTTCTTGCACCAACAACTTCTATGTCAAATTTCATCAATTCAAAAACCAAAGGATCTCATTCCAAACGTAGCATGGTTAATGATAAATTAATTTTTCAACTAAAATCATCGTCCACTTTATTTACTTTTCCCGATTGGTAATGGATCGTGCAATAATAAACCTTTATTAATAATAGCCATATCCTATGTATCATATTCAATTATTTTTGAATGAATATGTACTTTAATATTTTGGGGTGAGTATATATTTCACATTTTAGTCCATAAAAATGATGCCTCCAAATTTTTAATGAAAAAACAACAGAAGGTAAATCCAAATCATGTGTAGGATAATTTAACTCAAGAGGTTTCAACTAACATGAAGCATAAGTAATTAACTGGTAATTTTGCATTAGGACACAACCGAGTCCTTTCAACGAAGAATCACTATAGATAACAAACTCACCATTTCTGGATGGCAATGCCAAAACTGGAGCATTCTCTGATATCCTATTCAATTCCTGGAAAAAAAAATCAACCCATTCTTTTGTCCAGATGAACATAACACCTTTTTCAGTTAAATTAGTCATTAGACTAGATAACCGTGAAAAATTATCAACAACCCTCTGTTAATAACCTTCCAAAACAAGAAAACTACGAATCTCGGTAATATTTCTGGGTCTTGTCCATTTTTCAACATCTTTGGTTTTATCAGGATCAATAGTTGTGCGATTTTTGGAAATAACGTGGTCAAAGAATGAAATTTTTTGTAACCAAAACTCATAATTCCTGAATTTCCCATATAGTTTCTTTTCTTTTAAAGTTTGAAGGATGACCCTTAAGTGACATTCATGTTAATACATACTTTTTGAAGAAACCAAAATGTCATCAATAAAAACAACCAACATTTTTCACCTGAGTCAACTAAGCCATCACTACAACAAACTATTTTTTCGGATTCTGACCATCTAAGGATACTGATTTGAAATGTCATTTCCCTCTGTATGCCTTCTCAAAAAAAGATTCAATGTTTCTTATAAAAAACATTCTTAACAAAAAAAAATATCTCAGGCAAAGCGACATGGTAATCTGTAAATACTACATGATATCAATATTGACATAAATTACTTTGTGGATATTAATTTATCAATACCCTAACATCTAAAGTTATCTAAAATGACCTCTGATACCAACTATAAGGACCCAACCTTAGACCTTGCTTAATATTGAATTAAATGAATAATTCACATTAAGGATCTTTTAAGGTTTAGAGTTTTAGAGAATTAGGATATAACTATTACATCTCAAAAGATTTAAAAAGTAGACACTTTTACAAAGTTTCCATTTTTATACAAAACATGAACTCTAGAAAAAAAGAGTCATGTCTAGTTCCATGTTTAAGACAGCTTGACACTTCCTTGATCCCATCCTGGACCCTATTCCACATTATGACATGTGAATAACATTTCAATAACTTGGGATGAGCATAAAAAAGCTCAGTAAGGGATACACAAAGAAGGAAAACTGTTAGTATTTCAACACAAAAAGTAAACCATGAATACTTTAACATAAGTAATAATTTTTACCTTTATGAAGTAGTAAATACTCTTCACTGAATAAAATATCATTAATTACCATTTTGTAACCGAAATATTACCATAAAACCCATATAAAAAACACATAACATATAAAGGTAACTTGGGACATAAACATACTTAAATAGAAAACCCATACGGTTCACTTCAACACATATCAGTAAATGGAATAGCCACACAACTGACTTCCATAACCAATGCATTAGAGGTTATAACATAACCACCCATCCTGGTATTAACGGCACCACCCATCATTTGGTTTATCACATAACCACCCATCAAATGTCCAAGTACCAATATTATATCATAACACATTGAACAAATATAAAGGAAAGAAAAAATTTGTAAATTTTAATCACAATATATCACATTAATATATTGACATAACAAATCAATTTTCAAAACCATTTTCAATTCCAAAAATACATAAATGAGTATATGGTATTTATTTTCTTTTAAAAACATTACGGATTGTTGAGGATGCCAAATAACAAATAATACTCTCGGCGGTGGAAAGGTCATTGTCACCGCTTACGTTAAAAGAAACATTCCTTTTGGTTGTTTAGTAAAATTCTTTGTAAAAATATATTCTCTTTGAAAGGCCATGGGTGTTTATATAGTGTATATAATAAATTCATGTGTTAAAACAAAATATGCCTCAACGAAATGAGATTGAGATGAAGTCCCTTACCTCGTGTGGGACATGACCCGTTCATTGTTTAATATCCTGAATAAAAAAGTAAAGTTAATTTCTACTTTCTTAAGAACATTTTGCAAGTTTATTTTTACTTTTATATCACTTATTAACAACCTATAAACATTATATAATCATTTAAGTTAATAACGTTCATTTTGTCGATATTTGGTACTTAAGTCAAAAATGAACACCTTATATTTACAAGTTGTCCATGTGGTCAATATTCCATTATATCCAGAATGGTATTCATGATTTAGATATCATATATATCATATATATCCAGTATATTCATGTATTTATAATAGTACATAAAATTTAGAGTTAAGAAATGAAATGCACCGTTCATGGAGACGGTAAGTGGTACGTACACATAAATGCTACTTTTATTCCTATTTCTTATTTTAATGGAATTAAAACATAATGATGCATAGTTATATTATAATTCCAGTATAATATCATATATAATATCATTATTTATATCTTTTATACATCCCACATAAGGCATTAACGAGTCACATCACTTTAATAGGGTGGTAGTCCACATTTCCTCAAATGAGATTATCGTATTTAACCACGTTTGAAACCATAAAGGATTGATATAATTGGGAAGTACAGAATCTAACGAAAATAATAAACACAATATATATCATATATAAATATATTTCCATCATAATGGCCACCATTAGAGGTAGTAAGATATAATTGAACAATCATCGTTTCCTGAGGCATTAGTTTTCCATCTACAGAAACATTATGTTCTTCATCCATTAGATGGAGGTGTATGTAAGTGTAGTTAGAATAATTATCATAACACCAACCTAGTATATTGAGGATTCTGTTTTTTTATAAAAGACAGGAATAAAAGAAGGTTAGGGGTTGGTGAAGTAAAATAGAATACAATTTAAGAGAAGTTGTTACCTTTAATTTTGGTAACTCCCTTTGGTTTGAACCAATGGAATTCATGAAGTGCCTTTTGACTAAAATAAGGAATCTAGGAGAAGGAGATGTATTTTGGATCTTAATTTGGAAGATTTTGGACGAGCCAAATGTCTTGAGAGGTGTGAGAAATTGGTTAGATGGTGTTTCCTTTTATAAGGGAGAGGAGGGGATCTTTAGGAAAGTGTGAAAACATTATTTTCTTATATAATGATATTCGGTTTCTAATGGTCCAAAAAAAATTATAGTCAAAGATAAGATGATTCTTGGCAGAACTATAATCAACCAATTAGAATTAGACAGGTTTTGGATAATATTTTAATCATTATAATCGTATTAATTTTAAAGATTTATTAATGATGTAAACACTTCGTCATTATTGTGTCATAAATAATTTTATTCATTTGATGTCTAAAAATTATAAATAAAAACAATCATGTATGATATCTATTTAGATTTATAATTAATATTTATAGTAGAAAATAGGACTCATATAACACCATATAATAACTAATTACTAAAAATGTTTTGTTAATGTCAATTTTGTATTTACATTATAATAATTAATCTAAATTGTCATTATCACTCCAATGTTGCTCAATGTGGTCCCAAAATTTACCCAATGATTCCCATGGTAATTAATGACTCAACCAATAAGGTTTTGACATGTGTTAAAGTAATTTTTAATTATTATAATATTCTTTTTACATTGAATTACCCTATTATCCATTAAATGCAGTAAATAATAGTCAAAAGTTACTTTTTAGAAAACATTATATTAATCCTAATGAACCAAGTTATACTTCTTGATAACAAACATGTATTTAGGATTTTTGAAATTCAATTTACAGAAGTTGTAAAATAATATTTAAATGAAAAAGTTAGTTTTTTTAACTACCACTAGGTGGTTTCACTATTCATAAAAATTTGATGTTTTTTCAGAAAAATACCAATAATTCAGCCTAAGCTATATTTTATATTCCTAATTAAAAAATGATGTCTATTTTTCCAAATTCAAAACATAGAAGTGGCATTAATTAATTTTAAAATTAATTCCCGTTATCAATACAAATACCGTGTTTTTAAGAAACAATGACTTTCAAAAGGTTGATACTTGTTTATGTCCAATTTCAAGGTGAAATTAATTCCAATGAAAAAAAATTAGATTAAATGGTAAAATTATATATTTTTTCACTTTAAAACCAAATAAAATCATATTCTAACCATATAAATAAACTAAATTAAATGGAACTTTTGAATTAAAATACAAAAAAATTCACTATTTATTAAAAAATGATCTTTATCGGAAAAATTCCAAAAATTTACGCAAATTAAATTTTGATGTCCCAATTTTAAAGAAGGATTTTATTTGTTCATATATAATTTATTAATGTGAGCAAAACTGGATTTAAAAATGGTTTTCCATTTAAAGGCGAAAACCGGCCATTTAATGTAAATTATGCATAAAATTAGATTTCTTCACGTTTTAAGCCTATAACATTTTATTGGATATTGTGAATTCATTTAAAAAACATGTATAATCATATTTTAGTTAGTTTCATTCATTTATTCCAATACAACTTCTAGGAGTTAACTACCATTTAAAATAATAATATTATGTTATTAGTGTGCAACGTATGATTCCAAAGAAACCTGTTGTTGCGTATCGGGTATGCTATAGAACATAGAAACCCTTTTAAAGTAAAATTAATATTTAGTTCACAAATATTAATAAATATGAAAATACTTTATTCTTCATTTACCTGCGATGTTACATCCTTCCCCCCTTTTGGAAATTTTGTCCATGCAGATTTTATTCACTTATCAAAATAATTGGGGGGTATTTATCCCTCATATAATTTTCAGATTCCAATGTTGCCTATTCAACCACATGGTTTTTCCAAAAAACCTTTACCTGGTGTATAACCATATTCTACAACACATTCTCTATATGGTCAAGAATATGGACCAGTTGTTCCTCATAAGAGAGATTCTCTTTCAACTGAAATACCTTTGGGCTCAAAACATGAGACGGATCAGGCATATTATTTCTCACCATAAAAACATGAAAAACATTTTGTACCTGGGATAAACATGAAAGTACATCCACTCTATATGCAACTGATCCAACATTCTCCATAATTTCGTAACATCCAATGAAATTCGGAATCAACTATCCATTCTTACCAAAACACACCACAATTTTCCATGGAGAAACTTTGAGAAAGACATGATCACCTACCTCAAAAGAAAGATCTTTCCTCCGGTTATCTGCATAACTTTTCTGTCTACTCTGATCTGTTTTCATGTTCTTCTAAATCAACTAAACATTCTCTACCATCTCTTCTACCAATTATGATCCCATCAGCTTCCTTTAACCTACTTCATCCCAAAAATCTGGAGTTTGAAAATGCTTTCCATATAATGACTCAAAATGGAGCAATATGTATACTAGAATTAAAGATGTTATTATAAGAAAATTCTACTAAATGAATGATGTTGTTCCCAACATCCCTAATAATCCATTGAGAAATCCCATAACATATCCTCCAATGTCTGAAATGACTATTCTGATTTCCCATCTAATTGAGGATGAAAATTTGTACTAAAATTAAATTCAGTACCCAATGTCTTCTCAAGGCCTTTCCAAACGTTAGATGTGAACCAAGGATTGCGATCTAATTCAATGGAGAGGGGAACTCCATGAAACCTAATTATCTCTTTAACATTCAACCGAACAAGTTGATCTAGAGACAATGTATCTCAAATAGGAATAAAATTATCTGATTTGGTCAATCAATCAACTATAACCCAGATTGCATTATTACATCGAGATGTCTTTGGTAATCCCACAACGATATCCACGGATATATTTTCCCATTTCCACTCTGGCATCAGTAACGTTTGAAAAAACCCTTTCGGTAACTGTCGCTCTGCATTAACCTACTGACAAGTCAAACACTTCACAATAAAATCAAAAATATCTCATTTCATTCCATCCCACCAGTAATACTCTCACTGATCTCTGTACATCTTAGTATTGCCAGGATGAACTGAAAATGGAGAACTATGAGCTTCACATAACAACTCATTCATCAACTATGAATCACAACGCACACATAATATCTTTCCAAACCTCAAAACACAATCATTATCAATGTTAAATCCAGGAAACTTAGCCTTCTAAACCTACTCTACCTTTTTCTACAACTCACTGTTTTCCTTATGCGCTTTCTTTATTCTGTCTGATAGGGATGATCTCACAGACACCTGAAACTAAACCGAAGAATTTCACATACCATCAACTTATATTACAAATTTCATCAATTCAAAAACCAAAGGATCTCATTCCAAATATAGTATGGCTAATGAGACATTAATTTTTCTACTCAAATAATCAGCCACTTTATTTTCCTTTCACGGATTTTAATGGATCATGCAATCAAAATACTTGATTGATTCTAGAAATCTCCATTGTCTCATTTTAAATTCTTTCTGAGTGAATATATACTTTAAACTTATGTGGTCAGTATATATTTCACATTTTACTCCATAAAAATGATGCCTCAAATTTTTAATGAAAAGACAACAGCAGCTAATTCAAATCGTGTTTAGGGTAATTTCACTCATGAAGTTTCAACTAACGTGAAGCATATGAAACTACCTGATCATTCTGCATTAGGACACAACCCAGTCCTTTCAACGGATCATCGTTGTAGATAACAAACTCACCATTTGAGGATGGTAGTGCCAAAACTGGAGTATTCACCAATCTCCTCTTCAATTCCAAAAAACAATCATCCCATTCTTTCGTCCAGTTGAACATAACACCTTTTCTAGTTAACATAGTCATTGGACTAGATGACCATGGAAAAGTATCAACAAACCTCCTGTAATAACCGTCCAAACCATGAAAACTACGAATCTCAGTTATATTTGTGTGTCTAGGCAATTCTTCAACAGCTTTGGTTTTATCAGGATCAATAGTTATTCAATTTTTTTTAAATAATGTGGCCAAGGAAAGAAATTTGTTGTAACCAAAACTCACACTTCCTAAATTTCCAAAAATGTTTCTTTTCTTTTAATGTGAGCAAGATGAACCTTATATTACTTTCATGTTACTTCTGAAATTTAGAATATACCAAAATTTCATCAATAAATACAACCATCATTTTTCACCTGAGTCAACTAAGACATCACTACAACAAACTATTTAGTTATGATTCTGAAAATATAAGGATACTGATATGAAAACCATTTCCCTCTGTATGCCTTCCCAAAAAAGATTCTATGTTTTCTATACAAAAAACCATTCTTAACAAAAAATAAATATCTTAGGTAACGCAACATGGTAATCTGTAAATGCTGTATGATATCAATATTAACATAAATTACTTTATGGATATTAATTTATCAATACCATAACTCCTAAAGTTATCTAAACTGACTTCTGATACCAACTATAATTACCCACCCATAAACCTTGATTAATATTGATTAAAATGAATAATTAACATTGAGGATCTTTTCAAGTTTATTGTTTTATAAAATTAGGAAATAACTAGTACATCTCAATATATTTAAAAATCATACACCTCAACATAGTTTCTATTTTTTTACAAAACATGATCTCTTGAAAAAAATGAGTCACATCTTGTTCAATGTTTTAGACATCATGATTTTTCCTTTATCTCATCCTTGTCCATATTCTACATTATGTCCTGTGAAAAACATTTCAATAACATGGGATGAGCAGAAAAAGCTCAATAAGTGATACACAAAGAAGGAAAACTGTTCATTTTTCAAAACAATAAGTAAACCATGAAAATATTAACATAAGTAATACTTTTCACCTTTATGAAGTAGTAAATACTCATCAATGAAAAAAAGATAATTATATACCCTTTTGAAACCGAACGATTACCATAAAAATCATATAAAGAACCCATAACATATAAATGTAACATGGGGCATAAACATACTTATATGGAAAAACCATACAGTTGACTTCCACACATATCACTAAATGGAATAGCCATACATCCATCTTCCATAACCAATGTGTTGGATGTTATAACGTAACCACCCATCCTGGTATTCAGGGCACCACTAGTCATTTGGTTTATCACATAACCACCTGTCAAATGTCCAATTACCAATATAAAATCATAACACACACAACAAATATAATGGAATGAAAACATTTCCACATTTCAATCACAATATATCACTTAAATATATTGATATAACAAATACATTTTCAAAACCATTTTCAATACCAAAATACATAAATGATTATATGGTATTTATTTTCATTTAAAAATATTACGGATTGTTGTGGAAGCCAAATATAAAATAATACCCACGATGGCGGAAAAGTCATTGTTACCGCTTACATTAAAAGGAACATTATTTTGTTCCATTAGTAAAAAGCTTCGTAGAAATACATTCCCTTTGAAAATTTAAGGTTGTTTATATAGTGTATTAAAGAAACTCGTTTATTAAAACAGAATAGTCCTCAATGAATGGATATTGAGACGAAGTCCCTTACCTCGTGTCGGACACGACCCGTTCGTTCTTTAATATCCTGAATAATAAACTAAAGTTTATTTCTACTTGTTTAATATCCTTTTTAATGTTCATTATTCCTTTTATATCACTTATTACTATTTTATAAACATTTTTTAATCATTTATGTTAATAACGTTAATTGTTTCGATATTTGGTACTTGAGTCAAAAATGATAACCTTATATTTACAAGTTGTCCATGTGGTCAATAGTCCATTATATCCAGAATGGTATTCAAGATTTAGAAATCATATTTATCAAATATATCCAGTATATACATGTATTTATAATAGTACATAATATTTTGAGTTATGAAATTAAATGCACCATTCATGGAGACAGTAAGTCGTACGTATGCATTAACGCTACTTTCATTTCTATTTATTATTTTAATATAATTAAAACATAATGATACATAGGTATATTATAATTATAGTATAATATCATATATAATATCATTAACTCTATCTTTTATACATCCCACATAAGGCATTAACGAGTCACATCACTTTAATCAGGTGGTAGTCCGCACTTCCTCAAATGAGATTATCGTATTTACCCATAATAAAAACCATAATGGATTGATATAATTGGGGAGTAAAGAAGCTTAAGGAAATAATAAACATAATATATATCATATATAAATACATTTCCATCAGAATTTCTACCATGAGAGGTGGTAATATGTTATTGAACAATCATCGTTTCGTGAGGCGTTAGTTTGCTATCCACAGAAACATTATGTTCTTCATCCATTAGATGGAGGTATGTGTAAGTGTAGTTCGAAACCTTAACATAAAAAAATATAATATATTTATTATACTCGTTTCGTTAAAAAATAAAGTAATAAAAAGTGTTTATGGGTTGGTGAAGTAAAATAAAAGAAAACATTTTAAGAGAAATGATTACCTTTAATTTCGGTAACTCCCTTTGGTTTGAACCAAAGGATTTCTTGAAGTTCCTTCTGCCTAAGGTAAGGATTATAGGTGGAGGAGAGGGATGTAAGGAGATTAATTGGACAATTTTTGGACGAGACAAAAGGCTTTATTGGTGTGATGAATTGGATAGAATTAGTCTCCTTTTATAAGGGAGAAGAGGGTCTCTTTAGGAAAGTGTGAAAACATTATTTTATTATATAATGTTATTCGGTTTCTAATAGTCCATAAATTATTATATTCTGAGATCAGATTATTCGTGGTCGAATTATGATCAACCAATATGTACTATATGGTTTTTGGATAATATTTTAATCATTAAAATCTTATTTATTTAAATAAATTATTAATGGGGTAAACAATGCATCATTATTGTGTCATAAATAATTTAATTCATATGATGTCTAAAAATTATAAAAAAATAATATAATATAAGAAATATTTTTATATTTCTAATGAAAATTTAAATTAAAAAATAGTGCTTATATAACACCATATACAAATTATATCCTAAAAGATTTTTGTTAATTTAAATTTTGTCGTTACATTAAATTAATTAATCTAAATTGTCGTTATCACTTACAAGTTGCTCAATGTGGTCCCAAATTCAGCCCAAAGATGCCCATGGTAGTTAATGACTCAATAAATAAGGTTTGGACAAGTTTTAAGGTAATTTTTAATTATTATAATATTATTTTTACAATGAATTACCATATTTTCCTTTAACCGCGGTAAATAAAAGTCAAAAGTTACTATTCATAAAAAATTATTTTCATCTTAATGAACAAAATTTTACTTCTTGATGACAACCATGTATGTTAGATTTTTGAAATTCAATTTACATAAGTGGTTAAATTTTATTTAAATGAAAAAGTCAGTTTTTTTAACTACCACTATTTGGTTTCACTGTTCATCAAAAATTGATATTTTTCAGAAAAATACCAAAAATTCAGCCTAAGCTATATTTGATATTCAGAATTCAAAAATGATGTCTAATTTCCCAAATTCAAAAAAAAATTAAGTGGAATTAATTAATTTTGAAATTAATTCTCGTTATCAAAACAAATAGCGTGTTTTTAAGAAGCTATAATTATCAAAAGATTGATACTTGTTTATGTCCAATTTCAATGTGAAATTAATTCAAATGAACAAAATTAGATTAAATGGTAAAATTATATTTTATTTACACTTTAAAACCAATTAAAAAGTTTATCTATACCTATAAATAAATTCTATTAAAAGGCACTTTTGAATAAAAATACAATATTTTTCAATATTCATTAAAAAATGAACATTATAAAAAAAATTCCAAAAAAATTACACAAAGTAAATTTTGGTGTCCCCATTTTATAAAAGAATTTTATTTGGTCATATAGAATTTATTAAAGTGAACAAAACTAGATTTAAAAAGGGTTCTCCATTAAAAGGCGATAAATCTGTCTTTTAATGTAAATTAGGCGTAAAATTAGATTTATTCACATTTAAAACCTCTAACTTTTTATTGGATAATTTAAATACATTTAAAAAACATGTATAATCATATTGTAGTATGTTTCATTAATTCCTTCCAATACAACATCTAGGAGTTAACTCCCATTTAAAATAATAATATTATATTATTAGCGTGCAATGTAAGATTCTAAAGAAACCCGTTGTTATGTATCAGCTACGCTATCGAACATAGCAACCGCTTTAAATTAAAATTAATATTTAAGTCACAAATATTAATAAATATGAAAACCTTTTATTCTTCATTTACCTGGGATGCTTCAAAAGGATCCTAGTAAAATTTTGGTGTAGGACTTATTCTGATGAAATGTTGTGAAACGTGATGGGATAAGAGTTTCCTAGTTGATTTATATCCAGATCAGGATATGGCCAATAAACAACATGACTGATTTGAGGTGTTGTGATTGAACTATAGTTAGGATTCCTATGTTTCCAGTTTGGATGTGAATCAAAGCCCATGTTGTTCGGTATGTCTCACAGGGGAGTATAGTCCATTGAGAGAAAGGAGTTTGGGATTAGTCATGAAGTCAATGCCCTGTGAAAAGGGACCATGAGTGATGTTTCAAATCATAGTTTTTGGGGGTTTTTATTGGGGCTATCCTTTGATGAGGCTTACCCTTGTTATCCGGCACTAGTTGGTCTTACTACAAATTATGTTAAGAGAAGGAATGCAATATCTCATAATTCAAATGATATTTATGGATTATACATTAAAGGAGGTTCATTTAGGGGTCATGGGTTCCAATCTCATGAATTATATGATATTAATCTATGTCCTCAACTAGGCTATCTACATATCCAATTTATGATGTGAATCTGAGTTGACATAGATAATTAACATGTATGGATTGGGTGGATGTTGTAATTATTAAAAACTTCTAATCCAATGTGATTTCATTCCTAGAGTGATAAAAAAGGATGTTAAATATTCAAAAAGGCACACACTTTACCTCCTCCGCAGGTGGAAGAGGATAGGGTTACCATGGAAGATAGGGATGATAAATACATACAATTTGTTATTTGTATATTGGGAATGGGTCCAAATGTAAGAAATGATTGTAGGTGAAGGACGTAGAGTGGATTTGGATGACAACCTCTCAAGTAAATGGATATGTGGCTACCTATAGAGGAGTGACCTAAAATTGGTCTGTTAGTGGGAGGAGGATCTCATTCCCAATTGATAGGTAACTCAAGTGTGATCCTCACTCTTCCTACTAGGTACTTGAGTATCTGGGTCATAGAGACGATAATGTACATATGGAGTTCTACCAATGAAATCCAAGTCACGGAACTCCTCAACTCAATCCCTTGGGTAAGGGTCCACATGACCATATATATACAACCCTACAGATGTCTTGAGGATCTTGAGTCTTTGGTATGACATGTGTGGGAATCCTCTTACCATAGAAATACAATTCCAATTGGGTGACATGAAGGTGTTCTTTTCCGAAATGATTTGTAATTTAAGTTTTCTAGGATGAGGTATCAGCATGATCCATTATATGTAATGGATCTAATGATGGAGAATCTCTACCATGTGTCGATATGAAGTAGGATAAATGAAAGGATTGACCAGGGTAAAGGGAAGGGTGAACCGTGAATGGTTTCATAGGGTAGCGGTGTGAAATAATACATGGGAAAATTAATGACACAAATAGTGAAAAAAACTTAGATCACTACACATGGTTGAATAATATTTCATGACTTCAAGGATCACTGTAGTAATTCCTAGATTTGAGTTATTCAAATTACTATTTGCGGAATGACATGCAATATTTTCGTCTTTTGTCAGGAGGATTTGTTGATTGGTCACATAAGGGATTATTATTTTGAATACAGAATGTTATTATGTCTAATTACCCCCCCCCCCCCCCCGCCCTAATAAATTCCCTCTCATTAGGTGTTATGAAAATTCCATGGAGAGTTTCAAAAACATTTGTGATGCACTTGGAAGATCAAAATAGAAATCGTGATTTAGTGAAATTTTTCCATAAAAATGAAGTCACAAATGGCCTATTTATAGGAAAAATATGACAATGGGTGATATAGAAACATAATGCAATTGGAGTAATCTTCATGTGCTTTCACACTAATGGTGATCTAGGCTACATTGGGTGAACAACTCTTTGAACCATAGTAAATCCTAGAATTTATAGTCTTCTTTCTCCTCCTTTCTATAAGGAATTTCCATTTTACCTTTTAATTAATTTGATTAAATGGAGTGTCAACAACCCCCCCCCCCCCTCGGGATTGGATATGAATGAAATAGAGGGTAGAAACATGAGGTCAGACAATAAGGAAATGTATGATGGTTCGCACAAATCTTTTTCTTGGGCTATTCATGCAAGTTGGTGACACTCCTACATGTATCCTCATTAATATATAGGGCCTTAACATTGCTAAAAATTTCTATTGATTCAGAAATTAATGATCTATGAATGAAATTCTAATGATTACGCACTGTTTCGATTTATTTTTTTCATATTTCATTTGTTCAAGAATAATAAATACTTAACATTCATGTCTAAAGTTGAGTGAGACACTTGTGTTCCAATCTATTACATACACGCCACAATTCCTTTTCAAATGTTAATTATTTATGAATTTTTTCCACAATGAACCTACTCTGAAATGAACATGGTATTTTTTTCAGGTTCAAATGGATACCCGGAAGGTTTTAAATTATGATAAATTTTCTAGATTACTATGAGATCTAGTATACCACCCTTCGTGATTTGGTAGGTAATATAATGAATATTCATCGCAATTTACCAAACTATATTTATCTGACAGTTTTTAATTACAGCAATCCACATGAAGCCTATGTACAAGATCCAAATAATTATTCCTAGTATATTGGTATCAATATACTCTAAACGTCTCATTCTCCTAAATTTATACTGTGGTAAAATATATCAAGGATGGGACGACAACCAAAACATATTTTATGCAACAAAACATGTGTGCTAATGATTTTAAGCCACACACAGTCAAACCAAAGGCACATTTTTATTCTTTTGCTTCATGCGATTCATTGAAAGATCAGTCAAAGAACTGAATGAATGGTTGGGACTTTTGAAAAAGAGAGGATGTTAAGAACATATGGATGTGAGTGTTATGGGTGCGCCAGACAAGACCAGTGTTAAAAATGTATTTAGAGGGTGCTGTAATGTAAAATGATGAGATTTTCAGGTAGAACTACATATATAGTAATGAATATTTTGTACCATAACTACTTAGCCAAAGAATTCCACATAATATTACATTCAAATGAATGTGTGGATAACTGTGTTTCAATATGTGGGATATTTTAATATCTTTGGCGCTCTGATCCTTGTGGATGTATATGATGAATTCATTACCCCAACAAAAAAGATGGAATGCTTCTTATTGGAGTCTATCCATAGATCATGATCATAATAAAATATCTCATTATATCACTAATGAATATCCCCATGCAAGAGGGTATATTCATCTAGAGGCTTGGATGATAACATTATTGATGAAGTTGGGGAATTCCCTATGTACGAACATCCAACAATCTGTACGAAGGCGGAAAAGATATGTGTTCTTTGATTCTTTTGAATGATGTTGGAAAAGGGATACTTTGATACGTGGGGGTATGAAGTTAACCCTAATTCCACATCAATGTAATGTCTTGTGGATTTCTAGTCATGTGGATTACCATATATCTTTTTATTTTCCATGATTCAAATGGGGTCATAAGATCATGAACATTTTTTTTAGTTTCCATGATGGAAGAGAATAAAATGGTGGGGTTGGACATCACTATTTTGAAAAATATTTAGAGGATATTATTTCACATTTATGTTGGGGTAAATCTTTTCCTAAATCAAGGACTATTACATGTGTTTTGGTAATGGAGCGTGACTCATTTCAGATCCTATTTTATAAATGGTGGGATCTAGGTCCTCAAGATATTATTCGGATAATTAATTCATGATTTCCCTAGTATATCATAATTATCATTGACACCTCATTAAATTAAGACATGGATGTGTATATTCATGTAGTTCCACTTCTATCCATATGGGAATCTATATACTGGAATTATTATTGATGATCAAATGGATAACATTGAGTTGAGGTAATATATTCTAGCATTCATGGATAGTGTTTTGGTATCAAGGATCAATGGATATGTCATATGAATGACCTATGGTGCTTATATATTTTCATGAAAATTTATATTTATACAACAAATTAAAATTTCCCCTCATATGAAATTTAGTTTTTAACAACATCTGATGTTAGATCGAAAGCTATGCTTGCTGACAACTATTAAACTGATAAGGGAGGTGATTAATAAACCCACATAAGATTCATAGAGGAGATTTACTAACTAGTATGTTGATGCCTAAATTTTATCAAATTGTGAATTAAAATTGGACACTACTATTCCTATACTATGAATAATGTTGAAGGGAAATAAAATTCCTTCTTGATTGGATGGTGCATCATCTCCTTCCATGGCCGAGTGACCAGATTTAGAGAGCTAGGATAACAATGATGATGACTCATCAAAACTACCATAGGAAATGTATAATCTAACAACCAAAAATCAAGAGGGATACACCAAAATTATTTATTGATGTTGCACCATGATAGTCTAGTCACCACCTCGTAGAATAATATTGGGTTCCATTTTCTTGTCCACCATATGTCATGCTTGAATTGGGAAACCAATAAAATCTCTGAAAACTGGTTTATCATCATAGAAATATTGTAACACCCCATGCTTTCACGTTATGTTTCCATTTGAAAAAATCAATAGCATGCACTGTATGCAAATTCAAGTTGTAACACACCACGACCAATCAAACTAGCCATTATGAATAGTAATACCCACTTTTTGAAATTTTATAAATTTTAATTATCAAAATTGAATTCATTTTTAGATTTGGAATATCAAAATTATCTTATGGTGAATTCTTTGTATTTTTATGAAAACATTAAATTTCTAATGAATATTGAAAAACACTGCATTATTGTTTAAAATCGAATTTTTTTAAAAAATTATTTATTTTATTTTATTTAAAAATAGATAAATTATACCTATATTAGTTCAAGGTAATTCCTTATATACATTTTATAATAAAATTATATGTTTAAATTTTTATTGAATTTTTTTAATGTCTTTGACTCACTTTCGAGGTGCATTAGAAAATATTCCTAAAACATAATTTTACCACATCTGTGAATTAAATTTCAAAACATTGAGAGATGCAGTTGATATCATTATATATAATATTGTTTTACTAAGATTATAATAATTTTTTTGAATATTATCTTTTGCCTTTTATTTAACACGATTAAAAGTAAATTGGTTATTTAAATGTAAAAATGATAATATTATTTCCCTAAAACATGTCCTAATTCAATTGGATAAGATTATTTTGACCAAAATCAACCTTATGAATAAAATATTATCCTTTTGGCCCACTTGAATAATATTAGGGCATTTATTATTATTTAATTTAAATAAGTGTTAAAATTGGTAAATTCAAATATTCATAACTAAAACATTTTTAATATAGGGTTATACGTGAGATAAATTTTATTATAAATATTCTTTATAAAGAGAAAATGATATTAAACATAATGTTATTTTAGTTATAATTGTTCGAAATTAAATAATTAAATTTATTTATGACATAATGATGATGTAGTAATTACCTTATTAATGAATAGTTAAAATAATTGATATTATATATATTAAAATAAATGTAAATTTATAATTTTGATGCATTACAAGAATTAAATATTTTAACATGACTTGTCATGTTTGATTAAATAAATTTTTTTTCAATGTGATAATGTTTTTAAGACATTATGAAGAACAAAATTCCAAATAGTGTTAAAATTGACGTAAATGAGTTATTAAAACAAATAATTTATTTTCAAATTATATAATTTACCTATAAATCAATGGTTTGAAAAAAGGACATATATAATGAGATAAATATCAATAATGAACCACTTGGGAATCTATGGTATTTTTATAGTATGTTTATTAACAACTAATTATAATAATACAAGAAGACATTGTAAAATTTAAACTATTTAACTAAGAGTTAAATGTAACTGATAAGGTTATTAGGGTGACATAAACCAATCTAAAAGCTATTAGTTGAGAGTATTTCGACCCATAGCCACCGTTTCCATAAAATAAATCATTTTGGATCCATTAGAAGCCGAATGTTACTATATAAGAAAATAATATATCATGATTTTCCTAAGGTGACTCTTACCTATCTTATAAAATGGTACTTCCCTTCACTCAAAAGCACACCTCAAAAAAAATTGGCTAGGCCAAAACCTTCTCAAATATCCTTCTAAATACATTCAATTATATCTATAGGTCATACTTTGATCATGAACACAATCTATGGAGCCCTTTTTATCCAATCAAAACAAAGCACTCAAAGAAGATATAATAATTTAGTCACCTCTTTCAAAGTTCTTTTCTTCTTCCACTTCCTCTTTATTTTTTATTTTCATTCAAAAATAATAACTCCAATTCCTTTTGAAAACTGTGATGTTATTATAAACATTGAACAACAATATTAATTCTTCTATATATCATATGAATGACAATGTCAATGTACAAACGTAAGGCTTATAGTATACATGTCAGGGTGTAGTTTGTTATTCAACACTTCATTATTTGGATGGGTATAATAATGAGTATAATTGGTGTAAATAATTAATATGACATGTTAATGATTTGGTATATTTTATATACCATCAAATTATATTCTATTTCACCATCAATAGAATGGTTTTGTCGCTCGTACGTACGTACGGATTACCATCTCCACAAACACGATGAGATTTATTCCCCATCATAACCATTCAAGAATAATTTTAATTTTATGATTGAAAATAATGTATATGAACATAATACAATTCATTATATGAATAATAGACATCCAATCCATAATAAACAAGACTTAAATAAAAAAAATATAATGTAAAATGAAACAGTTCACACCTGAAAAAATGATACTATTAAAATATTAATAACAAAGAAATATTAGAAGATCATTTATGATATCATATTTATGTATGTGGTTCTTGTATAATTTAATAAAAATGTTTTAACTATTATACAAGAGGTTTGGGTACCCTCAACCAAGGAAATGAACAAGGTAATAGTTAATTTTAAAATCTCTTTACATATCTGAGGTTGTTAATATTAAAGTATCTATTGGGACCTCTTTATCATCCACATCGGTGTTTCATATATATTTATTTAAAAACATTTTTACTATTTACAAGAATATGGGATCAATTAATTTTAAATCCTAGTTTGACTTTTTATAATATGGTTTGAATGTAATCTTTCGGTCATTTTCCAAACAACTTACTTTATGACCATTTCAAAAAATTAATGTAAGAAGGTTTCTTAACATATACGGATGGTGCAACTATTCTTTGTAATCATAACACCATAGAATCTTCCCTTAAAATCTTATAGTAATATTTTCAAAATAATTTTTTTATTTTATAATTACATGACTTTTAAATTCTTTCAATATTTCTCTTAAAGAATTTTGATTTCATCTATATCAAAATCCTTTTATGGATTTTACACCTGTTTGAAATTGGTTTATTATGATACAATATTCCATATTGTATTGAAGGTTTGGTGATATGTCTGGCAGTGGATGTGTTATTATTATAGCATTCATTGTTGATGGTTACGTATTAACATTTCTTATTCTAGTTTTTTATTAATGTCAATGTTATGTTTCAAATATTTTCATATGAGGAATGCATTGAAATTAGTAAGTGATGGGTAGAGCCTGCTATATCTCCTAGATGTATAAATAGGTCTCATGAGAAAAAAAATGTTTCTTGTCACAAGTCCTTGGCAAAATCTTATTTGTAGTCTTGAAATTAGGCCTTTAATATGTGGTTATGATGTCTAGCATTATGAATTTTATCATTATGAAATTATCTATTGATATTACATGTGATTATTAAACTAGTATAATATCAATGTGAATAAGTAAAATGAATTATTTTGATATATATTTTCCATATTATGGTCATGTTTATGATTATAAAGATTTTTTTTAGTCTTATACATTTCTATAAATGTTTGTGCTTATTTATTAATGTTTTTGCTATATTTTTATCATTACTGAGCATCTGATCTCACCCCTTTATTATGATTTATTTTTCCCAGGATGAAAAGAAGTATATTAGGATTAAACTATTGTAAAAGTCTAAGGGATATTAGAGTTTTCAAAGGGGAAACAAGGTTGTTTATTATTTCCTGATTTAATGTAAAACATATGTATGTATCTAGTACTTCCATGTCTACTAAACTGATCAGTCTTTTGGGACATGATTCCTTGTATAATTCCAATGTTATGTAACAATGCAACTAATCTGGGTAACCAAGGTCATGGTGTTATAGTTCGTATCATAGAATGTTTATTACAATCCATAGAATCAAGATTTAGAAAAACTCTGATTAGAGAACATTACCCAATGATAGCAATTGAGGATTAGTATAGAATAACTTCCTAGAATTTTTTTTAATGTAGAGATGTTGTTTATTTTTCTATAAACACATCCCATTATGGATATGAGTAGGTAGTGTCCGATCTGTAACAGATGTACATAGGAGTGAAAACACCGACAAGGAGTTTCAGGATTGACCCGGGGTATCATGGAAGATGACAACAAGACTTACTGAACTCTTAGTAACGACACTACAGGGGGGATATGATTAGGGTAATTAACACTTACTTCACAAACTGTTAAGAAGGATTTATGAGCAAATATTTACTCAAATAAAATAGTTTTTTATGATTAGGGACTACATGGAAAAATTAATCAATTTAAGATAGGTATTTTACGATTTTGGAATTATGTATTGTTATCCATAAACTAATATAGTGTATGACATTTTTTTGAAATGGCTCCTTGTGGAATGAATGGAAACTGTATTAAACCACGTAATCCATGAATGGATTTCACTCCCACTCAAGATAATTATAGTGGAGCTGGTGATACAACTATTGCTAAATAATATATAACTATACTAGGAAAACTCACTTAGGTTAGGAATAATAACCTTACCCATTTGGAGAACCCTGATCCACAGTTCGAAGGACCAATGTTAGACCACATCATAAAGAAACACCCATCAAAATTCATTGGGACTAAAAATCCATTTTTAGATGAGAAACAGATATGTTCCGTAGATATAATTTTAATGTTTTGGGCAGTAGTGAAAGGGAAAAACGTGCCAACACAGTTTATCACCTCGTGGGAGATCATATAAATGGTGTTCATTAATTAAAAACAATAAATAAGATGAAGAAATATAAAATATGGAATAGAGGGTGTTTAAAGATATTTTCATAAAAAATACTTTCCCCGTGACCATCTAGCAGATATGCAAAGACAATTTCTGATATTGGGGAAAAAGGAGGATGAAATGAAGCAAAGTACGAGTCTAACAATACACCTTTAGAAAGGCATGTATAAGATTATATACATAAAACTATGAGTTATATTGATCGACTCATTTATGGGTCAAAATGATTTATACATCAATCATTAGTATCACAATCATACTCATCATATGAAGATATAGTCTCATGTGCTATAAAGGTTTAAAAAGAATTTTCCCTGTCTTACGGCTATAATGAAAAGCTAGAGAATAAGATATCTGATGAACACTCGTGAAATGGGAATAAGGGGGAGAAGAGAAATTTTGAATTTCCATCCTGCGGTAAATGTGGGAAGAGACACCATTGTAGATAAAGGGAATGGAAGTCTGTTATAAGTGTGTTGAAAAAGGAAACCAAGATCTTGATTTCTAGGGAAATAAAAAAGTTGTCAATGTTGAATGCTATAAATGTAGAGAAATGGAAAATTATTCCAATGAATATCCTATATACCAAGGAATCTAACCTCATAAAAGGCTAATGGAAAAAGTCCATGATTATGTGATCACTAATCCTGATGATGAAGCTCTGAATGATGTGGTGGTAGGTAATTTAATGGTTTCTTCATGTTCAATCGATGCAATATTTGATTTTGGATCATTGCATTGTTTCATATCTTCCCGGTTTTATATCAAAATTAGATATTTCCAATTTTATTTAACAATGGATTTTTCAGTCAGAACTCCTTAAAGAAGTGTCATTGTAATAATGTTTTTGCAATTAGTTCCCATTATGGTATATAAACATGATTTATCTGTTGATATTATCCTCAAACCCATGATTTAATTTGATAAAATCCTCGGTGTAGATTGCATTTCATGCCAGGATGTGAAAATTCATTGTATGAAGAAGGAAGTTACAATTTATAATGATGATGAGGAGTACATTATATTTAGAGTAGAGTCGTCACCATATGATTCTTATCTAGATCTTCCCCTAGTAGCTCTACTAAATTATATTACTGGGGTGGAATATAATAAACTAACTA
Organism: Viscum album; assembly: GCA_963277665.1. Taxonomy (NCBI): domain Eukaryota; kingdom Viridiplantae; phylum Streptophyta; class Magnoliopsida; order Santalales; family Viscaceae; genus Viscum; species Viscum album. The sequence goes on from OY728161.1 coordinate 440,199,631, forward strand.
TTGATGAGGAAAGGAATTTCCAAATAGAGGATGTATATATTGTGTCAGAATATGTTGATATGTTTCCATAGGATATACATACACGTTCTCTAGAATGAGATATTGAGTTTTCTATTTATTTAGTTCCTAGTTAAATGACCATATTGATGTCCCCTTATAGAATGGACACATTAGATTTTTTTTTAACAAAGAAACAACTAGAGGAATTGAGTAATAAATGATATATTATCCCTAGTGTTTTTCAATGGGGAGCCCCTATTTTTTTTAAATGAAATATGGATCCATGAAGTTGTGCATTGACTATACGGTGATCTATGCATTAACAATAATGACCAAGTTTCCACCACATGTCATTGATGATTTTTTTGATAAACGTCATACAGCTCAATATTTTTCAAAGTTTGACCATTGATCTGGATACCATCAATTGTGAATAATGAAGGAATACATTCTGAAGACAATATTTTCATACCATTTCTGAGTATTATGAGTTTATAGAAATACCCTTTGGACTTACTAATGCACCCTCTCTTTTCATGGTTCAAATGAATAGAGTTTTGAAGGAATATATTGATGACATTGTAGTTATATTTATTGATGATTTCTTGGTATACAAAAAAATCTATGAAGATCATGAATGTCACTTGCGCATTATTCTAAATACTCTTAGAAGAAATGAATTATATTGGAAGTTCATCAAGTGTGAATTATGGAATCAGGATATTTCTTTTCCTGGCCATATTGTATCTAATGATGTAATCTCTATTGATCTTTCAAAGACCAATGCAATCCATGAATGGTCATCACAGAAGAGTATAACTGAGGTACATAGTATTATTAGTTTAGCAGTTTATTATGGGTGCTTCCTCTAGAATTTTTCTTGATTAGCTAACCCATTAAGCAAGCTCACACATAAATGGGTCAAATTTGGTTGGACAATAGAGAGTGAAAATTGTTTTGAATAGTTTAAGAGAATATTATTAAATGCTCTTATATTGAATCTACCATAGGGGAATGACGGGTTTGTTATTTATAGATATGTTTCAATGAACGGAGATGGTTGTGTCCATATGAAGAATGATGAAATTATTATCTATGCATCACCTTAGCTAAAAATTCATGAATATAAATATCTCATTCATGATATTGAGTTGGAAACAATAATATTTCCTTTGAAGATATGAAGACATTATCTATATGGTCAAAATGGTGAGATTTATACTGGTCACAAGATATTGAAGTATATTTTCTCATAAAAAGAACTCAACATGAGGAAAAGGTGATGGATTTAACTACTCAATGATTATGAGTGTACTATACTCTACCACCCGGGAAAGGAAAATAAGGTGGAAGAAGCTTTAATCAGAAAGTATCATGGAGCTATGAACAATATGAGAGTAGGTAGGGATCCTATGTACATAGATCAGTTAAAAATTGACACGATAATAATCATGGAAGGTGAAACATAAATACTTATTCAAATGGGTTCCAATCCATTTATGTTAGAAAGGTTGAAAAGTTCTCAGACTGATGACGAGGAGTTTCAAAAGAAAATTAAAGCTGGGAATGAATAGATAATGATTGTCTTCATATATGGAGATGTAATTTTAAATTTTGATATATGCTTTTTGTTCCCGACATACCTGATCTAAAATGTGGAATTGTTTGATTATGCTCATAGCACCAATTTCTCTATACACCCTGATATCTCTAATATTTATAGAGACCCGAAGGAACATTTTTTGTGGGATAAAATGAAGAGGGAGATTACTGATTATATGTTATGATTTATGCTTTTTCAATATGTGAAGGCATGAAGTCAACATCCTTGAGGAGTCATGCAGCCTCTTTCCACACCTGAGTGGAAATGGGATGATATTTTGATTGAATTTGTAATAGGTCTACCAAAGAATCCTTGAAGGAATGTTGCAATATGGTTTATTTTTGATCGTCTTACCAAGTCATCATATTTTTTTTGATATAAGATATGATTTACCACTTGAATGTTTATAATGAAAATATAATAATGAAGTTGTAAAACATCATGGTGTACTTATATCGATTGTTTCTGATTGTGATCCCCGTTTTACAAAAAACTTCTATTACTTTATTCATAATTCCCTAGATACTAAAATTTATTTGAGCATTACCTACCACCCTCAAATTAATGGACAATAAAAATGGACTATTAAAACCGTAAAATACATGTTTAGATCTATCTCACTTGACATTAAATGTATGTGGTATCAATAATGACCTTCGGTATAATTTTCCTATAACAATAGCTTCCATTCATGTATTCAGATGGCACCATATGAAGCGTTATATGGACAGAGATGTTGCACATTTACTTGTTGGGATAGTGTTAGTGGATGAAAACTCATAGGCCCAGAACATTTTGAGGACCCAATGGAAAAGTTGAAGAGTATCCAAACTCACATCAAATTAGCTCAAAGTATGAAAAAGTGCTATGAAAATAACTGAATGAAGAATTGGAATTTCGGGTAGGAGATCATGTTTTGATTAAGGTATATCCATGGAAGGGTGTCATATGATTTAGTAAGAAGGGTAAATTATGTCCATGGTACATCAGACCATTTAAATTTCTAAAATGAATTGGAGTTATATATTACTAATTGGAAATGTCTCCATGTCTCTTCAAAGATCATGATGGGTTCCACGTATCATTATTGAGAATACACATGCCTGACCCAACGCATTTACTCACCTATGATGAATTTGAACCAGAACATGATCTATCTTATTGTGAAGAGCTTATCAGAATTCCTGATACCAAAGAACATGTGTTGAGAAACCGAAAAACTCGTCTGGTAGAATTTCTATGGAGAAACCATAAGGCGGAAGAGGTAACATGGGGACCTGAGGAACTAATGTTGAATAACCACCCAAATCATTTTATATAGTATAATTCTAGAAATTTCGAGTAAAAAATTATTTAAAGGAGGGGAGAATGTAACAACCAAAGAATCGACAGTATGTTTCCCTTTGATGAAGAAAATAGCTAGCGTTTTATGCAACATCGACTTCAAAGACACCATGACCAATGAAACTAGCCATTATGAATAGTAAAAACCACTTTGGTAAATTTTATATATTTTATTTTTCAAAATAGGCTTCATTTTTTGATTTATAATATAAAATTATATTAGGGTGATGTTTTGGTATTTTTTGAAAACATTCATTTTTTGATGAATAGTGAAAACACTACATTTTTATTTAAAACCGAATTTTTTTTAAATAATTATTAATTTTTTAAAATTTAATTTATGTCAAAATATATATATAATACCGATATTAGTTCAATGTAATTCATAGTCATTTTATAATAAAATTAGATTTATAAAATTTTATTGATTTTTTTAACGTCTTTTACCCACCTTCTAATTAGGTTAGAAAATTTTCATAAGACGTAATTTAACCACTTATGTGAGATGAATTTTAAAACTCTGAGTGAAATGATTGATAAAAGTATGTAAAATGTTGTTCAATAAGATAAAAATATTTTTTTGGTGAATAGTCACTTTTGACTTTTATTTACCACAGTTAAAAGTAAATAGGGTAATTAAAGGTAAAATGATATTTTTATTAACCTAACTCATGTCCAAATTCTATTTAATTAGTGTATTTAGACCAAAATCAACCTTTGGTGTAAATTATGAGCCTTTTGGTCCAATTTTATTACATTTATAATTTTATTATTATTCAATTTAAAGAAGAGTTAAAGTGTTAAATTCAAACTTTAATAACTAATTTATTTTTAACATTGGGTTATTCATGAGATAAATTTGAATATGAATATTCAATAGAAATATTAAAATATTTAATACATAATGTTACTTTATTTATAATTTTAATACATTAAAAAATTAAATTTATTTATGACACAATGATGATATAGTAATTAACTTATTAGTGAAAGGAAATAATAATTGATATTATAAATAATAAAATAAATGTAAATTGATACTTTTAATGAATTCCATAAATTTTATTTGTTAATGTGACAATTTGGGGTTGGATAAATACATTTTTTGGAATTAATAAATTGTTTACGACTTTATAACAAATATAATTTCAAATAGTGTCAAAATTGATATAAATGAGTTTTAAAAAAAAATATTATATTATAAAATGATATAATTTTCCAAAAAATATAACGATCATCCAAAGTAATTATATAATGAATGATATATCAATAATAAACCACTTGTGATTCTTTGGGATTTTTATTTAATGTTTATATACCATTTTATATAATAATACAAGAAGACATTGTAAAAGTTAAACCATTTAACTTACAGTTAAATCTAAAATATAAGGATATTATGGTAAAATAAACCAGTTTAAAACCTATTGGTTGAATGGTTTTCAAAAAATAACCACATAATATTTAAAATAAATCCTTTTGGTGCCAATAGATTCTGAATAAGATTGTATAATAAAATAATATTTCAAGATTTTCCTAAAGGGATCCTCACCTCTCTTATAAAATGGTTCGTCCCTTCTCTCAAAATCACATGTCCAATAACATTTTTCTCGGCCAACCACAGCCTCAAATATTCTCCCAAAAACTCTCAAATCATCTTGAAGGCATTACATTGTTCACAAAGACAACCTAAAGATCCCATTTGATCAAATCAAAATGAATCACCTGAAGAAGAGGTATTAATATCATCACCTCTTTCAAAATTCATTTCTTCTTCCACATCCTATTTCATTGTTTTTTACATACCAAAATAATAACTCCAGTACCTTCTACATATTTTGATGTTATTATAAATATAGGACAACCATATTCATTATTCTATCTATCGTCAGAATTAAAAAGTCATCATGTGTGTACGTAAGGATTACCGTCTCCACGCCAGGGTGTGGTTTATTATTAAAAAATTCATTATTTATATGGGTTTAATAATGATTATTATTTATGTAAATAATAAATACAACTAGTTATTAATTCTTTATATGTGATATAATATCCAATTATATACAATTTCACCATCAAAATAATGGTATTGTCGCTCGTTCGTTTGTATAGATTACTGTCTCCACGAATGCGATGTGATTCATTCCCCATAATAACCAATACAGAATAATTTTCATTTTATGATTAATAATAATTTTTACAAACTTAATATCATTATGAATATGAATCAAATACATCCTATCCCTAACAAACATGAATTACTTAACAAATCATATAAAAGAAATTGAATCTGTTAACACTCGAAATAATGAAACTAATATAATATTATTAAAAAAGAAATATTAGAAGGTCATATATGATATCATATTTATTTATATGGTTATTTTATAATTTAGTAAAAATGATTTAACTATTATATAGGAGGATAACATATAGTCAACCAAGTAAAATTACATGGTAAGGGTTAATATTACAATCTACTTACTAATCTGAGGTTGTTAATACATAAGTATTTATTGGGACCTATTTATCATCCACATCTATGTTTCTTGAAAATGTATTTCAAAACATTTTTAATATTTATTAGAATATTTATTAAATTCATTTATACCTTTGCTTGACTTTTTATAAATTGGTTTGAAAGGAATCTTTCCGTCATTTTCCAAACAAGTTACTTTATGGCCTTTTCGACAAATTATTGTATGATTGTTTTTTAACTTATACGGTGGGTGTGGCTATTTTATGCCGTTATAACACCTTCGAAGCTTCCCATAAAAGCTTATAATAATATATTAAATATAAATGTTTTCTATTATTATTATAAAACTTTTAAATGATTTCAAAATATCTCTCAAATAATTTTGATTTTATCTATGTCAACATCCATTAATAGATTGTACAATTATTTGAAGTAGATATTTTATTATACAATCTTCTATATTTTTTTAAATGTTGTGTGATATGTTTGACTATGGATTCGTTATTTTTATATCATTCATGGATTATGGTTAAATTATTAACATTTCGTTTCATGTTTTAATATGAATATTTATGTTATGTTTCAAATATTTTCATATGAAAAATGCTCTAGACATAATAAGTGATGGGTGGAGCCCGCTATAACTCCTCGATGCATCAGTTGGTCTCATGAGACAAACTAGTTTCTGGGCACAAGCCACGGGAAAAATCTTATTTTTAGTCTTGGTACAAGGCCTTCAATATGTGGTTATGATGTTAGGCATTATGCATTCCAACATTATTAAATTATCTATTAAAATTACATGTGATTATTCCACTAGAAGAATATCCATGTGAATAAGTAAATGGTATTATCGTGATTTATATGTACCATATTATGTTGATGTTTATGTTTAAAAAATCATTTTTAGACTTATTCTTTGCATCAAATTTATATGATAATTTATTAATGTTTTTGCTATATTTTTATACTTACTGAGAATCTGAGATCATCTTTTTCTTATGTTTTATTTTTTCCATGATGTGAATACCTATATTACAATTAACATTCAATAATAAGATAAGGGATATAAGAGTGGTCAAAAGAGAAACACTGTTTTTTTTTATTTAATGATGTAATGTAAAACATATGTATGTATCTCATACATCCAAAGCCACTAAAATGATCTGTCTTTCGGGACATTATTACTTGTATCATGCCAATGTTAAGTAATAATGGAACGAATCTGGGTAACTGGGGTCGGGGAATTACGAAGATTGAATGTATTATTACTATGTATGACAATAGGAATTTAAAATCTGGAAGGACGTTCCTTTTCATGATGAAAATTATTTGGAGATTCAATGTGAGGGGTTCCATATTCCATGGATAAGAGATCTTTGAGCCATTTTTGATGTTCACATTGAGGATAATCCTTCATAAATAGAAACATATATTTTGGAGAGGGATATTATCATCTATGGAACTAAAAATTATTCACCACTACAAGGTGTATAAATTCCATGATAGAACATTGAACCACTAATGGGATCAAACAATCATTTGTGTAATAGAGTGATTTTGATTATCTAGAAGACGTGTTTTTTCATTTTTCATATTTTTTTTTGATTCAACATTAAATTTTTCCAAATCATTACGGATAACAATAAATAAAATCTTAAATTCCAATAGGCTAAGGTAAAGTCAAATGAAGGGACTTTTCATTGGTTTTTATCTCTTATTATTGTGTTTTGGGTTGCTGAGTCACCTCATGAATCAATAGAAATAACTCTAGGTTGACATCCCATGGAAGATGAAATGGTGGAAAAACATCCACCTATATCATCTTTTGGATTCGATGATTATTTCCTTACATTAATGATGATAGAGTTGTAGGAAATCTAAATTGTGAAATCCACGACTACACATTTTGTTATCCTCGATGTGTTTTCCTAACTTCATTAATTTCATCTTTATAGAGATAATGCGTCTAATTATCATGGAATTACACGAACATATTCTTCTTCCTGTAAAGAAGATAAAAATGTTAATTTTTAGAATTAAGTAGGGAACTTGTGAACAGGTGCATATTTCTACCAATGAAGTGGATCCTTTGATTGAAGAGACATATTTTCTAGAGAAAACATCTTCTATTAATGATTCTAATCCTATCATAATTGCATGTAGATAGGAGAGAACTACTATGTAAGAAGTGATTAATTAGAATTTAAATATGAACAACTGATATTCATTATGTAATAATTTAGTTTCATTAAAAACACTAGAAAACCCTCTACGAAATGGCACCGACCCTATGGTTGTTACCGGGGATGTTTTTCGGGGTCTAAAGTCATTATTAGGTGTTCATGTGCTAACCACTCAAACTATTCCCATGGGTAATATTAACATGGGATTCAGATTGCTAATGGAATAATTTTTGCACACTAAAATGTCTCTTGATGAAATATCAGAACAAGTTAAAATACCCACCACTTTCTAAGAATTTGGGGAACTATATAAATCATAATTTACTCTGTGATTAGTTTCCCTCCAATCATTAATTTTATACCTTCACTAAAAAAATGACTTATACCAAAATAAATTTATTGAAATACAATATATCTATTGGTAAAAATGTGCAATTACAACATATTTAATATTTTATCTGTATTATGTTTTAGTACCAACACTTGTTTTTTCCAATAACTATATTTGATGGTATTGATCATTTAACACCAACAGATCTTTTTCTAAAAGTAAAATCTATTACTTTATCATAGTAATACCAACAATGTTTTTCAAAAACATGTATCTATTAGTAGTAATAATAATCATCAACAAATATTTTGTCATCAATAAAATCTGTTAAAATAAACCATTCAATGATAATAACCAAGAGAAACCAATTTTTTTATATATTATTATTTTTATGACCAAAGTCAATATTCACTTTTAATGGTTTTATTAAAAACATCTCATATATATGAATATATACACTGCTTATATTTTCCAATGTTTTTCATTATAATAAACATTTGAATACTGTTCATAAAAAAATTAAATCCTGAAAATATTTTAATTTAATAAACATAATAAATTAAAACATTGTAATGGATAAAGAAATAATAAACATAATTTAAATATAATTAATTAATAATTGATATTCACATATTAAAAAAATTTATATCATAAAGAAAAAACATTAAAATTTATTATTTTTTTATTCATTATATAACAATAAATTATGTAATTAAGTAATTTTTATATTTTATATTATAAAAATATATATTAACTTTTATTATTTTTTATTTTCATTATATAACAATATATTAAGTAATTAAGTAATGGGTATTTAGAGATTGAATTTTTTATATAATACATTATTATATATTATATTTATTTAATATTTCAAAATTAATAATTTTTATATATACATAATAATTTATATATATAAATATTTTTTATGTAAAAAACCCTATGTCACCCCCGATAGCCTGAGGGCACCCCCCGCACCCGCACCTGCCCTCACTGTCACCGCCCTCGATGTCGCAGCCCTCGCTGCTGCCACCCTCGCTACTACAGCTGCCGCCCTAGCTCCCGGTTCATCACCGTCGACCGCACCCATACCCGCACCCTTGATTATCTACTGTTGCTCACAACATCTTCTTCTATGGTTTGATTTCATTTTCCATCTTTGAACTATACAGAAGAGGTGTAGGGAGGGGAATGGACAAATACTCATTTCACATTCAATCGGTCAAAGTTTGGGCCTTTTATCAGGAACACGGTTCTACTATTGATGTTTTAAGCACATAAAATCAAGTGTATATGGTGTTTAAATTGATTTCCAGTTAGGGTTTCAGTGAAGTTCTGATGAAACAAGCATCTTTTTTCCATGTTATTGTTTTTTGTGGTGATTTTAGAACTCTAATTACTTCTCTCTGGAAAAGCATTTTATCCCAACATTGAATCACGTTCCTATGGATAAGATTCATCCACCTTCCAAGAACCCTGCTATAATTATACTCCCTTAGAAAACTACTATGATGAATCCTTGAAGTTTTGTTTCTGTTAGTCCTGGCCATCATGGCAAGGTAGGAAAGTTGATCCCTGTTAGTTTAAAGAAGGGGAAACTATTCTGTTTTATAATTATGGAGGAACTGAAGTTAATCTGAATAAGGCTAATGTGGACCATCTTTATGGTGGCATGATATACCTGGAACTCATCACGATTGATCAAAAAGTAGTAATAAAGGTACACTTTCTGGTTAATTTATGGGTTGTGCTCACAAATGAATGTTAACATGGTTATTGAGATGATATATAGCAGATTTTCTAGTTAATTTTTTGGATGTGCACTCAAATGAATGTTAAATTGAGTTATTGAGCTGATATATATCATCTTTTATGGATACGTGGTATAATAATTTAATTATTTCTATATGATATAATCCATGTTTTTTAATTCTAAGTCTTGCTATTTCAGAATAATGTTCTATTTTTGGTAATATAATTCACGTTTTTCAACATGTTTCATTTTTAATATTTTCCTTTCATGTGTTCAAATTTCAGTTAATCAATTATGCCTAATTCTGTAAAACAATCAAAGGAAATCTAGATTTTTTAAGAGTCCCATATTTTATGATTTGGTTCCTTCATCATAAAGGTTTTACACTTACTACTTTATCATTATATTTCTCATTATTATTATTATATTTTCATGTGTAAAGGATGATGAGGATGAATTATCCAATGAATTGAATGCTTTTTCAGGCAACCAACAATATCACCCACTATTTTTCTCCTAAAACTCCAATAACCATAATTCTTTGAGCAAGTCTTCTGATAGTTTTCAACTATTCATAATTTCACAGTCAACCATCATGCATTTTCTCGGGTGTATACATCACATCGGGAAACATTTTATTATTATTGTTAGATGGTTTAGAGAGTCTCAATTATTCTTTAGATTAGACTGGATTCATCACATGAAATTTATCTACAGAAGTTTATGGAGGCTACATGGCTATTTACACATCCCTTCTCTATTGATAATTTGGATCTTAAGGGAATCTCTCATAAAAATATTTAAGTGGACCAAATATGTTATGTTATTGGGCTCTTTGAACGGGCATCATATTTGATGGAACTGTACAAAGTCTATACTTTCCTTTGACCACATACAATGTTTTCCAAAGATGTTCAATATTGAAATGATTTCATCATTATTGTACTCAAGAAATACCTCATATACTTGCCTCATAATGTAACCATATTTTTTTACATTTTATTCATATCATATCTACAAATAGAATTATGATAGAACTAGTCCATTTTGTATTACCATTTGGTTGAGATTTTGTCTAATAGCTCATCCCAATGTTTCTAAGTATATGAAATCTTATGTGGATAATACTAAACACACTAATTGTATTTTTTAGGCTTTTATTACATTCCTCCATCAACCTATAAGAACATTCAATATGTTCCACAACCTTTTTGAACATTTCCTACAAAAATTCTGAAATCACTTGGCCAAGTGCATCATTTTAGACAAAGTTGGATATTGGTAATCCCCAATATCCATTCATTTAAAATATTCATTATCATTTTCAAATGTCTCAAAGGATGTTTCCTCTTGATCCATGAAATAATTATGAATATTTTTAAGGAATCTTACACACTCGATGGAAAACATCATGATAGTGAAGTGATAGCTCATGGCCAGCATAACAGTATTTCTTAATACCCTCAATATCTGCATCTATATTTTGAACATATCCATCATTAGATAATTCCTTTTTAGATAACACATCATGTTGTAGTTTTCATAAATTTTCACTAACATCTTTTAAATCACTTGCATGCTGATCAGGTTTCTTATTGACATCATACTAGAACTTCATCCAATCTACAATACATTCCAGAATATGTATACAATTGTCAAAATTGAGTTCTTATGCCTTGAATTTTATGGATTGAGCAATCAATTCCTTTTTGAAATCTTGATATTTATCAAAGGTTGTAGTATCAGGTTGTAATTTAGATATTCTTTAATTTACTATTGATAGAACTAAATATGAATTTAAAGAAGCTAACTAATCAATAATTGATTTCATCTACACTATAACAGATTCAACAAACAAAATCATAACTGGTTATTTTCCCTATAGAAAATCTGATTGAGCTTTTAGAATAACATTTAGTGCATTTTTAAATGCTTCATTAATACATGTATCATATGTTTAAAAACATTTACTAATTCAGCATCAATTATCATCAATTGTTTCAACTCATAAAAGTCGACTTTGAATCCATTGATGATTTCAGCTCTTTAATTTCTTCATTGGAAACTGAAGTTTCATTCCACTTATTCATCTCTTCATTTAAACCATTCAAATCACCTTTCATTTTTGTGGTTGCTTTTTGTAAATACTGGAATGAAGAAAATATTGTAGTGAAAACTATTTTAGATTTTCATCAAAATCTTGATCTTCATGTTCAGTAGTTAGTGATGGAATTTTATTCTCTATTAATACCTTTTCTCTATGTATAGTTGTAACTTCTACATTTTTAGTACCAACAACATCCTCCAAGTCTTCTTTCCAATCACCCTTATCATTTTCTTCTTAAATTCCTTCTCCCACTTGCATATGTGTTTATTCAATAATCACATTAATCTATTGTTTATTTTTTGAGTATTTTTCCCTACTCATTCCGCCTCCGGATTAGTATCTACTGAAATTTTTTCATTTCCCTCAGCAGCCTTCAGCCTTTTCTACATCCATTCCAACCTCCACTACTTCATTAATATCTCTATGGCCATACCAGTATTCGCTTCTTCATTAGAATCTTTAGTCTTATGGTCATTAACAATTTCAGTTTGAATATTCAAAATAATATCTTCATTTTATTATTCAACTACATCTTATGGATCTCCTTTTTCCTCGACAAAAACTTCATTAATAGCTGCAAGAAAAGAAATATTTGTTTTTTCTTAGGAAAATCTGGTACAATTAACCTTCAAGAAATACTCTTGCAGGAGCGCCCTTATTTGTAGCAATGATATCTACTTCAGTCCCCTTATCATTCAATAAATATTCCTTAAATGAAATTAGTTTAATCAATTATGCACTCCATATATACCCAATAATCCTCAAAACACCATCTATCGTTGAATTATAGTGATAACAGTTCATATTTAGATGACCATTCTCAATAGTATAAATGTTTATAATATCTACTCATAATCTAGAATAATAACGACCACATTTTTCATTGTCTTATGAATTCTAGGGAGTCAGGAGGGGTTCAGACATGGCTGAATAGGTTTGGTACTTATTTAGCTCACTCAAACCACTAGGTTGGCACTCCCCTCATGTCGTCTCCCTTTTTTAGGCTATTCCTGGAAAGGGATGCATTCAAGAAATCCATTCCAATTCTATGATTTCTAGGTTATGTGTGTATCTTGACTCATTTCTAGGACTAATTTCTTATTTATGCCTTTTTATTTATCATCATATTTTTATAAGAAATGTTTTATCCTCTCAGTTTATGAATTTTTCTAAATATTCACACTTTCTGGTTCCTCTGTAGATATGGATCTATTTATTCATGTTGTAGGATCATTTCAATTAACAATGAAGAGAAATGTGATGGAATTTTCCACACACACCCAGGGGAGGAAATGATTATAGTTGTTTAATGTTTTGGACTCGTCTTGACATGTTATATGTCTTTTTGATGATAACATACATTGATGTGTGTAATGATACATGTCATGCTCTGAATGCAAAGTATTCTGATAGAAAAACATTGGTGCTAAAATTATCTAGCTTTAGAAGCTGTTTTCATTTATCCTAGAGTTAAATAATGTTTAATTTTAGAGTATATGTGGTTTTATGTTACATTTAACCCATGATCATGTTATCAAGTGTTGTGTATATAGCATATGGAATTGTAGGATCATATCAGGCGGGATGAGTACAGGTGCAACAATTTGAACATGGGATGGTTGTGAGAAGAAAAGGGAGGATCTTTCAATAGGTTTGGTCTCATTTGATCACTTTTAGCCTATTTTTTTTCTTATAAATTTGACTGGAATTATCACTTTCAGTGTGTTTGAGTTTGATTTGTGAGTTTCCATAGGGAAATGTTTTCTTCGTGCTAAAATATTTGAATATTCTTTTTCTCTATATACATGTGTTTACTGTGTATTCCCCAGTCATTACTGATGAGGAGACTAATCATCTCTTTTGAGTTATTATACACTTATTGAGTGTGTTTCCCTCGTATTTTATTATCAATAGTTTGAACCCTCACCCCTATGTCATGATTGATTTATTTTACAGGTGTTCATGTTATAAGGGATTGACATCCTGCCCAGAGCTGAATGATCCTAGGAAATCTCCATGTTTTCCTTCATTTGCTGTAATACTACATCAAAAAATATAACTTTTATAATTTTCATTTTATGTGATTTGGAATCCTTCTTATGCAACATTGATTGGTATACAAGTATGCATGATTTTGATTTATGAATCTTCTTGTATAACTTTGATTGGTATAATTTCCATTTCCTATAATTTGGGTGGGCTTCCTCTTGTTGTCTATGCCCTTTTATGATCCCCACAGGTTTCTGTGGTCGATGGAGGTTGAAAAGAGAAATATACCATTTTTAATAAAGATGATTGGTCCTTAAACAATGCAGGTACCTAATCTTTCATCCCATGGGAAGGTGGTTATGGGTGCCACTCATAGCATGATTTTTCAATTTTTGGTCATCACAATAGAGAACTGTATGTGCAACAGAAATCCGGGGCTGCATAGTTCCAAGATGGTGGCTGAAGCAATCTAATGGAGTGGTCAATGAGGATCAGTCGGCTCGACAATTCCCTTGTAGCGGAATGCGGACGATGATTGGGTAGGCTCAGGTTCAGATCAATATTGTTGTCAAGGATTGGGGGGATACTTTTAATGGATATCTCACTGGCTCAGTAAGTTGCCGATTTGTGTACTCGGAGGATGATAATTTTCATTCCAATGATCTTCATTTTTTGATGACTAACAATGCACCATTTTTCTGTTTGTATCTGGTTTGTAAGTGTGACTTAATTTAATAAAGAAGAAAAAGAGGGTTTACAGAAGATATTTCCTGGAGATTTATGTATTTTTTTGGAGTTTTATATAAGATAAATTTATAATTATTATATAATAAATATATTATATATAATTATGTTAATAATTATAATATAAAATTTTAGCTATAAATATTTAAATATTTACGTATAATATTTTATTTAAAAGATAATTTACAAATAGATATTAATTTTTATTATTGATTATGAATGTTGGTAATAATATTATCAACAGATAAATCTGTCATATGAATCTGTTGCTAAATATTATAACCAAAATATATATTATCTGTTGGTATTATTATAATTGAAACAGAATGATTTTATCTATCGTAAAATCATTTAGCAATAGTGTTTTTACCAACAGTTTAGTGATAGGGACATATATGTTGGTAAAACTTTTTTCCAATAGAAAATGCACTTTTACCAAAAAATATGATCCTATTAGAAAATGTGAAATATTTTTTAGTGCTTATTTACTAATCATAATGTGTTGAAATGTGTAGATGTATCTAAAAAATTATCTACAGTAACATGTCATGATAATAATACATATAATTCTCTCAACCCAATAGTTGAGGATGAGCTAGCTCAGGTGAACCATGGAGTAATGAGCTTTTGTTATGTTCGTCCAGTAGGTCTTAAGAATACCTAGGGATGTATCCACAACCATTAGGCTCCAACACAAATGACTGAGGCTTGGAATGGTAGTGAAAATTATTCTTAGAGAGATGATATATTGATATGTAAGGGTCACCAACTATTTTTATTATGTACCACTCTATACATAATTTTGAGGTCAAAAATTAATTTAATTAACAAATTTACAATTATCGGCTTATATTGCTAGGTCTGAGGGTAAATCATCTACATCAAATAAACCAGCATCAGTAAGCATGGAATCAATTATATGAGAGGGATCATAACTGGGTATTTCTATAATTTAATTATCCTTGAAATATACCCCTCATTATGTCGGTGATTCTATTTCACATCTGGAGCTGCAGAACACTCTCCACTATACATGTCACAAGGCATGTCGTGATTTATTGCAGATAATATCTGAGATTCCCCTAAATATTATTCCTTCATGAATAGCATGAAATCCATTATTTATTAATCATATGAGTATTCAGTGGGTTTTATTACTGTGTAATCCATATTGTGGTGAAAGGGTCAATTCATAGGGGGGATCAAGCATAAACACCGAAAAGATTTGAAAAAGGCCAAATCTCATTAAAATATTGAAGACCTTTGAGTGTAATTATCCTATAAATAATCTTATCCTATATAATATTTTTTATAATTCATTCATCGAATCAAATATAATAGTATTCAAGTGTCTCTCCATTCAATAGTGTTGGATATTGATACATGGAACATGAAAAACATCACCTCCCTTTTGGGTAATCTCAAATATTAGGTTAAAATGTCATTAGAGAAGCCATGTTATCACTTATTCCTGATGAGTAGACTGAGTTTGGTCGACTAATTGACGTTGAACAGGATGTTGATGGGGCTCAATAAGGTTGTTCAACAAATTAAAAGCTATTTTGTGGGCATTATGTAATATATGATTGATATTATCCATTTTGTGGTGGTTCCTCTAATTTTGATCCATAAATAAAATGGATTTTTTCTAATAATCAATTTCCTCAAAATAGACTTTTTATTAAAATCATAATGTAAAAGACTATATTAATGTAATTACATCTTCATGAATTTTAATCATAATTAAATTTATAGTGATGGAGTGTTCTCTAATTTTATATATGAAAATTGGCCTAGTGAGAATAATTGTACTTTTTATATGGTCGTATAGAAAGCTCTAACTATGTTTTTTTTAATTTCATAATCCTAATTATTTCAATGCTCATTATGGTGGAGATATAGGAGGGGATACATGGATTTGGTTTAGGCATCCCTTTTTGTTTGTGTGTTCAGCGTAACATGTTTTCAGCCTTTCAAATATTTCATAACCAATATTTCCATGACTATATAGAGTGTTGGTCTAGTGATCTATGACTCATCATTTTTCATGAGTTCCCTTTGCATGATTTCAGTCTGATGTGTACCATGTCTCTTTTTATGTTCAATTTATTCTCATGCATGTCTCACTAATAAGGATAATGTTTTAGGTCGAATAGCATTAACCATGAATTTTTAGATGATACCCAACTAAGGCACAATGTATGAGGTGGGTCCCAATATTCTTTATATAACTCCAAGTGTAATCATATTTCATGATTTGTATGGTCACCCAATCTAAAAATTGATATATAAGAACAGATGAGGAGTCTCCAAAGAAAAACGTTAACTCTAATTGATAATATTTTTATGGGGGTGATTATATGCAAGGCCAACTGGGGTTCGTATTTCTTAGTAATGCAGTGATATCCTTAGGATGTGAGGCCAATTATGTGAGAAATTTATGCAAGGCATATTGGGGATGGTACGTCATAGTTAGGTAAATTAGTTCCCATGATTTCTAAAATTCTATTACAAATTGAGAGTGGGATTTATGACATCGATGTATCCTGGAAATTGTGGGTGGATTTTCCAAGGAAGGATATCAAATAATTGTGGGATAGTGTATGAAGAAATTGGAAAATAATCCAAAACCACTCATGCGAGAATTTTTGGATGTTATATGGGGTATATTTTTGTAAATTATAAATGTTAGGAAGATAATGTTTCATTCTAACTAATGATGAAGTTATTATGATGGATCAGTGTAATAAAAAAATGAAATTATACAATTCTGTTTTAGTTCATCTATAAAGGGAATTATGTTGTGATGTTTTAATTCATGCATCACATAAATTATGCTATATTGTATTAATACATGACATAATGAGATTATGATCTATAGTTTTCAGTCATATATAAAGGAAACTAGTGGTGATATAATATTATTTCTTTAGTTATGGTCAAATGGTTAAGGATTCTCCAATTCATAATCATCTGGGTAGAAATGTTAAAATATTTTTAGGTATGGGACGAATGGTTTGTAAATATTGATTTAGGGATATTTGGAACCGTAGAGTGATATGGGAAAAATGGATAGTGGAATTAGATTAGGTCTTTTCTAAGAATGATGGTACCAATGTTCGAAAAAATATGTTATGGGGGTTAGTTTATACAAGTCCAACTATGGAACGTACAGTATAGTCAATATTAGTATCCTTAGGTTGATAGCCTTGTTATGTTGGAATCTTATGCAAGGAAAATTGGGAGTCTTTGTTCACTGTAAGGAAAATGATCTCCTAATAATTCTTCCATTCTATCACATAAACATGATGAATGTTTATAGTGATTCATATTTTCCCAATCATATTGTTTGGTTAATGGATAAAATTTACTTAATATAGAAATATGATTTCGTGTATTTATTTCTAGAAAAATAGGGTAATTTTTTCTTCATGAAGTTATGATCCAAATGTAGGAAATATTATGCATGTTGTTTTAGGCCCTACGACTAGGGCTATAATATTATAGAAATGATGGATTATATTTGGCCCAATGGGACATGTTAATTGGGATATTCTTTGAACATATGGAGGGGGGGAATTTTATCCATGTTCAAGAAGACATTCATGTTTGGAGAAAGTCTATGTGAAAAAAATGCAATCATGAACGCTTTAAATTTTGGGTTCATGCGTGGAATTATTAAATATTAATGGGAAAGAAGAGGAATCTCCAAATAATGAAGTTATATTTTATTTTTTAACTCTTTATGGGGAGGTTTTATGGAATGAAAAATGGGAATGTACTATATTTCCATATAGTGGAATCATTTGGATGATGGTATAATTATGTTGGTCACTGATGTTTGGTCCTTATGGGAATGTACTATATAGTCATGTAATAAATCACTTTGGTTACAGATATTCGATAATCAGAGGCCTCGGAAAGATAATGATTATCATAATGTATTCACGATTAGGAGTATAACATGCATAAGGGGAATTATTTAATGAAAAAAGATGTTTTGGGACCAATAATTGTCGTGTGATTAGAGTCTCTTGTGTAGATATAACTTATATGTATAAGAGGAAATCTCTTGATTTTTTAGCTTGTGGCTAGGATTAGGTTTTAAGACAATGTTTTCACTTTATATATTAATTCTTTGAGAATCAATCCATACATTGTTTTCAGTATACCGTGGAGTTTAAATTTAGGCAGAAAGGACATTATGTAATTCTATTTTAATTAATGCAGCAATGACATTATGATATATAGTTCTATGTCTTGCAACATGGGAATTTTGCTATGAAATTTTTTAAAGTCATCTTACAAGAAAATAGGGTTAATGAAATGAAAACCAATGGAATATTGCATCTGGACTAGGGGATAGTGCAAAATTATCACTACCTATCATGTTGATGAAAGAATCAAGACACTTGTAGTTCTATCAGATACTGGTTCACATGTAAAATGAGAACTCTTATGGGATATCCTTGTGTATATTTGATCCATGCACAAGATAATAGAAGACTATTCCTATTGTGTTATGGTTGGTCCTAGGATTTAAGATATGTACATCACTATGTATATACTAAAGATGAGAATCAATCCACACATAGTTCATAAAATGGATTAGCCATGAATTATTGATCTATACAAATTGAATAGAGTATTTTATATTTTGGATGGAAATGATATATTATATTCATATGTAACTACGTATCTCAAAATAATGAGAACTATACCACACTTAGTTCATAAAATTCTATGTTATTTAACGTCATGATATAAGGACGAAGGTGAGATTACATGATTTAGTGAAAACCATATGGTTCGGCCAAAAAGTTAAAATTTATTCATCACTACATATGACAAGAGGGATATAATCAAACCATACTTACATAGTTAGAGATGTTACCCCACCTTGATTGAATACATAAGTGGAGGATTATGGGTTTTTTAATTCAAACACATACATAGGATAAGAAATCATATTAAATATCCTAAAATAGATCTTAATCATACATGGGAGATCTAAGAAATAATTGAATCATGTTGTAGATGGGTTTAATATTAAATATTTTTAAGTAACTACATAACTCATATGGGTGAGATTCATTCCACCCATAGTTATCATTTTTTCATGACACATTAGGTTATGCAAAAATGAAATTATTGATTCTGGTTTGAAAGAGAAATATTGTGCCATTTATGGTCTTACAACTAGGACTATTGATAACTGTTATTGATATTGAGACAGATTTTTTTGTGCAGAGACTTATTCTAATAATTTCCTAATCACATGTGGCCGGTGCTAGGTGGGAGAAAAAAGGAGGTATTCGGGATTTATCTACATGAAAATGGTAACAAAAGTAAATAATATGGGTATGCCGATTATATGTTTGGTAAACCAATGTAAAAAAACAATAGAATCACAATGTATCTTTTTGGGTCAGGAATCAACTCACACATAGTTATTGACAAATATTTTCCCACATTAGTTGGGTTTTGATAATGGGAAAACTTGCATTGGATGCCTTCATAATTGTTGTTGGACCCATGATTAGAGATCACAGAATCACTATGTGTATCTTTGGGATATGAATCCGGACATATACTATTGTTATAATATACCTTGTTAATGTTTGACTCATACATAAAGGGACGAAAGGGGGACATTTTTTTATGATTTGGATGGACCCGAGATAATAGATCTGGTTCTTACTATGTATCTCATTATATTGATAATCAAGCCACACATATTACATTAATATTCATGTATTTTCATGTAATGTGGTATGGATGAGTATAAAAATAATGTGAAAAGATATAAATATTACATATAGAACATTTTATATAACCCACGTATCAATATGTATCTCATTCGGATGATAATCGATCTAAATATAGTTATTGCTATATTAACTATACAGGATTGATTCAAACACATATAGAATGTAGGTTCTTTTCATCTTGTTGTGATCATGGATGGACTAATTATTGTTTATATTGGAGTAAAAAAATATTAATACACTAATAATCATGTCATACATGTTTGTTAAATAGTATCCCCACAACAACTGTGTTTTTATGTGGGAAAAGTGGGGTTTTCAGATGTTGTTGGACCTAATTTTGTAGATCTCGGCATCAATATGTATCTCATTGTAATGAGAATCACGACACTTATAGTTATTAAAAGGGTCACTAAATATGTTTTTTATGTGGGGAAGGGGTATTTTTAATATTTTACAGAATAGTGGTTGGTCTTAAGAGATTAGATGGTATGAGAATTAAACTATATGTTCTGGATGAGTGATCTATATAGAATTCAATCATATAAAGGAGAAGTATAGATTATTTATTTTATTTTTATAACTAGGATTGAGATTGTAGATATCACTTTCTTTCTGTACCACATTTGAATGATTATCAATACACAAATTGTTTTTGAATTACCATGTAGTTTATCATCATGTGATGAAGAAGTGGGTCACCAGGAATGAAAGAAACAATGTGGTAAAACCATGGGATATGTCATAGGTGTCACTACATATCTTGTTGGAGAATGTTTCTAGCCACACATAGTTCTTGAATGGGAACCCTTTTAAAAAACGATACAAACATAAGAATAAATGATGTTCAAGTACAACTAAGAAGTGGTGATGATGTGAATAATTTATACGCATGATGATACTCATCTTTTAGGGGACTAGTTGTAATGTCTACACATGGTATATCATGGGATTTGTGAATATCAAATGTAGAATACATTAATCATAAAATTTAATTTTATGTCGTATATAGGAATGGTTTTATTAATGTTTATGTGATGTGACTAGGACCTCATGTCTTACAGTTTAATAATGTTCGATAAGGAAGAAGATGCTATGCAGTTTAACATCATGTAGTGTGGATATATATAGTAATATTTTTTTAACATCATATAACTAAGACAAATTTGATGTGAATAAACATTGTATTTATTCATAAGAATTTAATTGGATGGAGTTTGTTGTGAGATATCCATCAGTTGATAATATGGAAGAAGCACCATTACTGTGGACCTTTTGTATTGAGTATGATCCTTCCAGCTTTTTCTAACTCTTCAGATGCATCCTACCTAGAATAATTTCATACCTAAGTATTAATACCAATTCTCCATGAATGAATGGACAAAGGAAATGTTTTCTTATGATCATGATTATATATTTGGATATACTTCCAAATGATGAAAGGTATTCAATATCGTTTCATCGATTCTATCTCTCTCATCCAATAATTTCTTATATTTTCATATGTGGATATATGATCATAGCTAGAATCTCAGAGTGATAGAAATTGGACATCAATCCCTAGAAAAAATCTTATTCCTTACACTATGGAATATATAGTTGACTGTGTAGTAGTACATGTTATATTGTATTAGTACGATAAGGAATGAAATAGGATATCAGTCTAGGATTTATCTTTATCATTATCCACCATATTCAAGAGTATATTAAACACAACCTTGTTGAAAGCCTCTCTATATCCATTGGCCACTGCATGATAGTGAGAGAAATGGTTTGGTTAGATATAATGTTCCTGATATTGTATAACCTTGATATATTTTCTTAGTTTTAAATATATTCAATTATGAAAAATAATAATTTTAAAATAATAATTTTAATTAATTATAATAATTATAATAAATAATTATATTTCAAATTTATTTCTTCCAAATAATCTAATGTTCTAAAAACAAATATTTTTTTCATTATTATTTTGTATAAATTAATATATAGATTTAATTATTTTCTTAAAAAATTAAATATCTATCAAAATATTACATAATTAAATATTTTAAATGAATATGAACAATATATATTGTCAATTATTATTATCTTGATAAAAACTAAATCATGATTTGAATATATTCAATATTAATATGACTCCACAAGGATTTAAAAGTAAATTTAATAAAGAATAAATGAAACACTGAGTCCACATGAAACAATAAATTCCAATAACATAGCCAACAATAATAATTTAGTTGCATTTGTTTTTGGAATTTCAAAAAACTGACATGCACGGTCACGTTCAGGGTAATATTTGGAGTCCGATAGAATCAACATAATTTTTTTGTGAATAGTAATATTAAATTTTGAATTGTAACCTACCCTAAAGAATAATAATATTTCCGTATAAATATTAAATTTATTAAATGAATTTTAAACTCTCCGATGAATATATAAATAAAATTTATGCATATTATAATTAAAATAATGATATAGTAACATCAAAATATAAATAAAGAAATGGTTAAGAATTTATTTATTAAATAATTAATATGGTTATCCAAAAGAAAACTTATTTTTATAAAATATAATCCCATGTCAATACTTTGATGTCTGATTATAATAGATAATTTTATGAGACCATAGTTATTTTTTAATGTGTCATAAAATCAGTTTTATATTTATTTTTCATTAATAAATGGGAATTTAAAATAAAAATTACATTTCTCAAATTTATAATATTATTTTCATATAGTATATATCATTTTTATATTATACATATCAATATATGGTTAGTTTAATTTTTTGATATTTTTCTAAAATAATTAATTTTTTTAAAAAAGAAAAATATGATAATTTATAGTAAATTACAAATACAAGGTTTATTGTGCCATAAATGATATAAGGATGATTTAATCAAAATATTAATCTTACTAAAATGATTTTATTACTATTTTTGGTAACACTATTGGTTAAAATTCATTGTATTGTGCAAATATATTAATCAAATGATTAAAATAATCAGAAACTTGTCCTCTACTCCACTATAAATACCACCCCACCATTTCGCTTCTCTTTAATCCTCTCCAACCTTGTTATTTGCCTAAATTATACTCAAATACACTCCCAAGATCAGCCCACACATAAAAAATCCATTTGTCTCATTGAAATACCAAAAAATATCCCCCAAAAATGCTCACAATGATGATATATTCAAAAGGTGAATTCAACTTTTCTTTTGTTTTATTTTCTTTTCATGTTTCTTTGTTTTCATATATATCATCTAAAATAGTCATCAAAATTATATGGTAAATCCATTAACATAAATTTATTGTAATTTTATTGTTATAATGGAATAATTAAACATCATCTCTCTTTTATATATCATTTATACTAGAAATGAAAACACAATTCGAGATGTGTTAATTTATCCTAGTCATGGATGATGTGTTTTCAATTCCTATAACCATATTTAATTTTGATAATGAAACCATTTTTTGGTTGAAAAAGACTGTTATGTATTTTATATATCCTATGTAAGGCCCTATAATATTTTTTTCAAAATGGAATTTTTTTATAAAACAAAATGAGTTCATTGCGATAGAAAAAGTGCCCAATAACCTAAAAAAATATAATCAATGATTTATATAATGAATCATCTTCACTCAAAATACCCAGTTAAATTTAAAACTATTTAATCTTATATATGTTCACTAAAAAAATATAACATCAATTTTTTACAACCTTTTTCATTTTATGTTATTCTTTATATGAGGTAAAATTCTAGTTAATATCTCATAAATTGTTGCAAGAACTAATTTTTATGTTATTCTTTATAACCGAGAAAATATGGACAATAAATTTTGGATATTTATCCTCCCCGGTGATGTCAAAATTAAAGAGCTTATCGACCTCAGTCCCAATTTTTTTGGCATGATACATGTGATTTTCTCGTAATGATTGATTGTATCCATGATGCTGTTCTGGAAAACCTAAATGATACTGGGGCACCTCAGCGAAAAGTAATATCATTTCTATGGGATTACAATAAAATATTATAATTTTTTCTTTAGAATGAAAAAATACACATCTTTATCTGCAATAGTCATTGTAGAACTAATCAGAATGTACTGTTGATCTACCTCTATAACGAAATTTATATTTCTTTGTTCATCTACGGTTGTGGAGATTACTTCCTCAAATTCTATAGGGGTTTCCACATGGTCTTTTTATCCTTGACCATACTCATTATCTTATTATTCAATATCTATGTGGATTCTAGGTGGCGAATAATGATTTTTAGATCTAGGGGAGGAGTTGGTGGTTGGACATCTAAAGGAAAAAGCTACCATCTCTAACACAATATATTATGTAGGGGTTTCTTGAAGTTCTGATGTAAAATGATGGATCATGAATCACCACCCCTATCATTTACTATTAAAGTGACATCTTTTTTCAATGTGGCTAACTAAGTAGAGACTTACTAATGATTGAAGGATGGAATGAATAAATATTCATTTAGTAATTCATCATTTCTTGGAAAATTAATGTTTATTCTCATTCCATTAGTTTAAATTACCACAACTAATATTTTGTATTCCACTAAATGAGAGCATGGATTTAGGCCTACAAATTCAATTTTATTGATGTAAAACACATAATCTCTAATGTGGTTATTTAATGGGTTAGATGGGATATTTCTGTGATGATACTGAACATTTATTCTAGTAGCATCACTCTCCATGGACTGATTTCCACCCTTAGTTTGATAGAACTCTACATCAATGTTCAAATATTCACATGGTTTAAATATTATTTATCTCCATGAAATGTACCAATTTGATCATTGATGAAATATTTAAAACATTGGTGATTTGATCACAGAAAAAACAACTATTTATATATCCAAGGTCTACCTAATAGTATGTTGACATATATTTCGTTCCAAACAGCCATTAACTCCGATAAAAAAATGAGATCCACAAACTGAGTTCTTTGTGTATTATCCCTGAGTGATTCTTTCTCATTATTATAATATTCTTATTACATCTATTTGGAAGGAGAAAAGTGGGATTTGGGGAGACCATATCGGTGAAGTGACTAGATTGGAATAATATTAACCACTAATCCATTTTCAATGAAGTCTGATCGGACATCAATGTTATTAATACTAATAGTTATTTTCAATGTATTGGTGTTTCCTTTATGATAGAATCCTCAACCATGTTCATGAATGATATTAATTCATGTAATTCTATAGAATCATTATCTGTATATTATGCCTCTGTAGAATAATCATTTGTTTCAAACTCAATATGAATTTAAAAAGCCTTAGTGGGTGCATCTTAGATATCCTTTGATAGTATCAAAGCATCCAGTATTGATATCATGGAATGCAATTTAAAAAATTTCGTCAACACATCAAAAATTTGATCCATATATCTTCATTTTCTATCTGGGAATTTTTTTCTGTGCACTGGGATATGATGATTCTGATGGGGGTCGATCATCCTTTGGGGATGTAGTTTGAAGTTATTTTTCCTTTTGATGATTAAGTTGGAATAGTCTAGTAACTTTCATATGAAGGTGATGGCCTATATTCAAATCATTTTTCCCAGAAATTATTATCAAGGCTGAACCTGCCATGTGTGGGGGTTTCCCTTATTCCTACTAATGTCACTAGTGATCTCTCCGATGATATTTTACTACATAAATGGTTAGATAAATGTTTTTTAAAAAATGTAGTGATTCCATGAATGGCCACATCTTCCATAATTTCCATGACCGTGACAACTCAGTCCTTCTGTTACACAATCATGTACAGGTAAATTGGATTTATTTCAATAATCAGTTTTTGTGAATGGGTTTGTTAGGTGAATTTTATTAATTGATCCTGAAATAAAGACCTCATCTAATAATGATTCTTCTTGACAGGTCGACTCTAGTTGAGGCATTTAGGAAGGTGTTTCCTATGAATTTTAAATGACATTCCTGAAATATGATATATATATATATATATATGGGGACAAATTGGGCCTTGAAATGAAAAAATATTAATCTAATTTATTCTTTTCATTATGGACATCTTTTTTTTTTGAGGATTGGCCTTTGGAGGGGTGAGTTTTTGATTATGAGGGGTTTTCTGTTGAAAAATCAACAAGAGTAACACTGAGTTGTTTCAAATGAGTTTATGAAATGGAATGAGTTCATTTTATTCTTTTTCGTACTATTAAATCATCAAATTTATATGCCATATTTCTTTTAACATCCTACTACTCACCTTCCTCTTCCTGGTCAGTACTAGAAAAAGATGCTACATGGGCTTGCAAAACATTCAGTTTTAAATTCACATAGACCAAAAAAAAATTAAGAGGTTGTTAAAAAAACACTCATAGATGGTGTTCCCCAAAATTTTATTTAATGGGAATTAATTTTGAAGATCTTCATCACATTCCTTGTATTTCTTATAAGGTTTTGACAACTATACTAGTTTGTTTCCAATGTTGAGATGATGTAGACGTTATCTTATTCCTTCAAAAAGGAATATAAATTATTTAGAAACTTTTCAAATTGTCTATTCCTCTTGTATTTTTTATCTTCATGATGATGTGATCATTTCTACTAATGATAAGGAGTTGGAGACCTATGGTTTTATAGGTTCTTTATAGTAGGGATCGTGTACAGGTGCCTACTGATGTGTAACTATAGGAGCCTTTTATTTTAGTTATTTTCTTCCAAGAGATAATTCTATTAATCAAAACATAAATTTAGACCCTATGATTTTGTTATCGACCTATTGAGAAATTATGGAATCGTTATGAAACACACCTATGTATTTCACATTGATTAATTTTGTATGTAACCCATCAAGGTGATTTTACACAAATATATGAAACAAATCATTTTTAGGTTCTAGTATGTTTAAATAATATTTCAACACATTACAATAAGCAATGAAATTTGTATCAAATTCATTCTCCCTTTTTGTAGTTAGTGAGATTGAATAATTATTCCATCAACATCGTTAGGATAACATAGAAAAGGATCTTATGATAGAGATCTTCTCATCCAGTTATCAATCTAGACTACAATATTGTATACAATAACAAGGTTGATCAATGAAAATAATGCATGAAACATATGAGTTACACTTCCTCTTGTTGTTCTGGGGAACCTATAATAAGATCATAGTAAGAGACTAAATGGATAAAGTGGTGTTCTAGATCACCCAATCCATTGATGATTGGAAATGTGGGATTCTCCTTGATTGGTGAGGGATGAGTCGTATCTAAAAATTTAGGATAATCCTTATTCATTAGTTTCACAAATTCATGTCATTATTCTGTAGCTTCTAATAGAATAGTTGTAGACGTCGAAAAATGCCCAGGGCCAAAAGAAGGTTTTTGCAGATAATGTGAGGGAATATTTTGACTCTCCGATCAATTCCAAGAGGAATTGAAGGGCTGCACGAAATGTCAAAAAATTGCACGAAAAACATCTTTGGCGCGCGAAAAACCGCAAGATCTGTGGGAGTTTCCCATGAAAGTGTGAAAAAATTATGCGTAGCCGACATCGAGCACCAAAACATGAGCACATCCAGAAACTGACCCTGAATCCTTCGCGCCACCAACACTGGGTGTGGAATCATTCACGCTAAATGACTTCCGCATGGAACCAATTTCCAGAATCCCTATAAAGAGAAGGCCACCGGACCATGATATCATGACATGACAAATTGATTATGATTTGAAGGTTGATTTATAGTCTAGGGATGAAACTAGGTCATCTCTCAAGGGGAGTTTATAGGTTTAGTGCATGTGTTTTTATACGAAGAATGAAAGAGGGGGTGATTTTGAAAACATTTTAAAGAAAATGAATTTGTTTAAAGAGATTAATAGATGATAAATAAAAGTGATGTTTTAGAAATATGAGATAATAGGGTTTATTGGTAGTACACTACACACTTTCAAGATCAACATTCATTGAGATTAACTTAATTTTGGAGTAATTATTTAGTTGAAATTAATTTCAATCCCTGTTAATTCCTAAGACTTTATGTCATTGCTTAATGAACCAAACCATGGAAAAAATTGTATTTTCAGGGTCTTGAAATAATTCATGGAATAAAATAATCAAATCATATTGAAATGTCTAGAATTTGGGTATGAAAAGAAATCTTGTGTTACCCAATCAGAACAACACATGTCACGCACTCAAAACCTCACAACGATCAGTTATAAATTTATAGCACCTCATCCGCACACATCAAAACAAGAATTCAAATATGAAAGTCTGTATGATAAATGGAAAGATATGTTTTAATACCCAAATTACTACCAACCAGTATATGATATATGCATTGACACTCCATTTACATGTGTGTTGCTCCCTCACAACGAATGCCCAACGTTTAGATCGACATCAGGTGGAGGAGGAAGCTAAGGTGAAACTCCTTCTTCATTATTGATCCCTCTATGAGGATATGAGCCTCCAGAACTTCTAGTATGCAGAGACGGTTCCAATGGAACTCCATGTTTCTAGAACATCACTCCGTGGCCGAACTTGAAAATGGGGTGACCAAGGTGCCTTTTTATAGTCAAATTGGTATGTGGTTTTGGGCACCATGATTTTGATAAACCAATTGGAGAATAGTTTTTGTCAATTAGAAAGTCGAATTTCCCTTTTTTAAAAATGGTATTGTTGTATCCCCAACTCTTGAATATCTCCACCTAACTTTTGGAACCATTTGGACAACTATAGATCATGATATCGATAAAATACATAACTCCACTTTTAACTTTGTTCATTTTCGGTGGCTTGGACAGATCAGTTTGGATGGTCCCCATAAAAGCCGAATATTGATTGGGATACTTTATATGAAATGAATCTCATTAAATTTTTGACCATCCCACAAACATTAAGACTATTTGGATTCATGGATATCTCGTACTGTTCAAAATAGTGGACCGATGTCCACGGGCTGCCATGTAGTTTGGCACATTTTTTTCTAGACAATATTCGAGCCTCCAAATCAACTCCACCTTCAATAAAATTATCAAAACAACTAACATTTCACATTTTAACAGTGATAAACACAAAATAATTGAATCATAAAGGATGTGAATTGTGTTATTATATTTGTAATTTAGAATACAAATTCAGTGTAATACAATGTTGTATGGGTGAAAAAGACCTAGTGAATTGTGGCACGATCACACCCCCACACATACACATTTTCACTCATGGGAAAAGTCACATAACAAATAAAATGAGGCATATATATATGTCCATCATCATGAAGATTTAACATTTGAGGAAATTTTAATTCATTAAAGTAATGAGATCAATGCATGAACCAGACCAAGGAGTTCTTCCTAGTAAAAATGGAAAAAGATGTCTCATAAATTATATCACCATGAAATTAAAAGAGATTAATGACACCAAAATGATAATGGAATTAAAAACTCAACCATTCCACTAATTCTCTATGTGTGTGTGTGAAAACCATTCCTTGTTATTCATTCCTCTTTCTATCAAATAAACATAGGTTATTTTAACATTATTTATCTTTAATTTTTTTTCTCAATGAACCTATCTTACATCCTTTGCAATAATATTTCAAGACCCACCCACTTAAGCATTCCTTGGGGTCAAACCAGAATCCCTCAACCTAGATATCCCCATATGTTGAACATTTCATCACTCCCCTGATTTATTATTTTTTTAGAGGTTTCATTTGAAACAAATCTCACACTCATCTATCAACACTTGTTTGATCTCCTCACGACACTAATTGGAATAGTTATAACAAGATAAATGTTTGAGGAAGAGAGGGTTTTGAACTGCACAAAATAACAACCCAATTCTTTTTGAGGGCGTACAACATTCAATCTTTAGGTACACACACATAGGTCAATCTGGTATAGTAATGAAACAGATCAGATAAGGAACGAACATATGGAAATATCATTCAAAGCTGATGAAAATTGACCTAACATATATTTACCTTATATTAAGTAATAAATATTTACAATTAGTGGTATGGTGAAAAAATGTGTGGAGATATTAGTGACACATTTTCCCCATAAAATTCTCACACAAGAGGCATCTATCATCTCATATTTTGTATAGCGATACAACCATTTATATCATTGAAAGAAAACCAATTCACTAAAAATCCTTACCTGATGTTAAATTTATAAAAATAATCGTTTCCACATAATTATTGTATTTTTACTTTCCCCCTTATGTTCACCAAATCATGGAACATTGAAATTTTAGATGTAGACAAAATGAAAATACCATATAGAAGGAGATAAATGGATGAAATAAATAATGAAAATAGAAATCATATGGAAACCAAAAAGATGGAAAAAAATGATTACCATAATGAATGAAAAAAATAGAAGAAAAAAAAAGAAAATGAAAATTTCTAACTAACCCAGGAATATAACTACCCCCCACACCTAGAATGTGCAGTGTCCTCACCATTATATTTGAGAATGTGAGAAGGAAAGATAAAACCTGGTGTGTTTCACTGATATGTTACTTCTTGATCATCGAGTTCCTTCATCAGGAACTCTGGAAGGGCTTCATGGAAGTGCTTCAACCGCTACCCATTGACAGTGAAGTTTTGCATGGTTTCTTCATTTTGAACCTAAACACCACCAAATAGAGATACATTAATAACAGTTTATGGGCCAAACCATCGGGAACGAAGGTTACCTGGATGCAACATTATCCATTCATTGTAAAGGATGACCTTCTACCCAATGATTAATTGACAATGAAGGATGATATGTTCATGGAATGCCTTGGTTTGTTAATTATAAATCCTAGAGTTCTCATATTCATCTCTTCTTATTTCCTCCAGCTCGTGAATTTGTATCATAGTTTGATAAAATTCACCAGAAATATTAGAATGACATTGTTTAAAGGACTAGTAGGTCCAGTGCTCAATATCAATAGGTAGGTGTCAACTCATTCCAAACACAAGACAATGTGATGACATACTGATAGGGTTTATAAAAGCAGTACGGTAATCCCATATTGAATCATCGTGTCGAAGAATCCAATATTTTATGTTGGAATGAACCGATTTTCCAGAAATTGATTTAGCTCGCGATTTTACACCTTGGCATGACAATTGGTATGTGGGTGATATGCAGTAGATACTCAATGATTGACCTGATACAAATGCAATAGTGATTGCATTGTTCTGTTGTAGAAATGAATACACTGGTTAGTAATGATGATCCTAGGTAATCCAAAACCTAAAAATGATCTGACTTCTCAAAAATTACACAAATGTATTGGAATCATCTATCTTTATTGCTAGAGCCTTTACCCATTTTGACACATGTTCGACCACCAGAAAAATGTAAAAATTTCCAATGGTATTGGAAAATGGACCCATAATTTCAATTCCCCAAACATAAAAAATTTCACAAAATAGAAACAGTTGTTGTGGTATTTCATTTCATTTAGATACATTACCCATACATTGATAACTAAGACAAGATTTATAAAAATCATGGGCATCCCGAAAAAGTATTTGAAAAAAGAGACCAGAATCATGGATTTTGCGAGGAGTCCTTTAGTGACCAAAGTGGCCCCCACAAGCAAGAGTGTGGCAGAATCTAAGGACGGACTGAGACTCACAATCAGGAACACAATTCCTATGGATTTGATAACTACGTATGTGGAAAAGGTAGGGGTCATCCCAAATGTACCAACAAGACATATGTTTTAGAAAACTGGACTGGTTTTTTTTTGAAATAAGTCAGAATGAATGATGGTACAAAATAATTTACAATTTCATCATATTAAGTAATAACATCTTCAACTCAGTACAATTTGTCATGAAGAAACATATCATTTATCGTAATTCATGGGGATGAATCAATGTCCAAGGATGGGTGAAATCCTACTGATATGGTCATCCACCACATTCTCTACTCCATTTTTATCTCTAATTTATAGATTTAATTTGTGAAGGAGGAGCATCCAAAGAATGATATGTGATTTGGATTTAGGATTCTAAAGAAGATACCAGAGTGTTGCATGGTCTGAGAATACATTGTCTTCGGACCCCAAAATGAATGACCTGAACTTTTCCAAGGAAAACACAATGGAAAGGAATTATTTTTAAGTTGTGGTGTATTTTTCTTGGACATGGTCCAAATTACGTGATGAATAGGCTATGACATGTGGAGATCGTTCATCCCTTTCTGAAAAAACTGCCCCAACTGCATAGTTTGAGGCGTCACACATGAGCTCAAATGGTAAATCCCACCAAGATGGTTGAATTACCGAGGGTGATGTGAGAGTACATTTTATCTTATTATAAGATTCATCACATTCATTATCAAAAACAAATTCCTTTTCTATTTGGAGTAACCGGGAGAGGAGGAGTGCAATCTTACTAAAGTCATGAATAAAACGATGGTAAAATCAAGCATGACCTAGGAATGACCACACATCCCATACATTTTAGGGGAATAGTAAGGATGAAATGAAATCGAATTTTGATTTCTCTACTAGGATACCAACCCCAAAAATTTCATGCCCCAAAACAACACCTTGTCACACCATGAAATTGAATTTCTCGAATTTTAATACAAGATTATTTTCAATACCGTGATGTAGGACTGAACCAAGACTACTTAAACATTCATCAAAAGAGGATCCATAAATAGTGAAATCATCCAAGAATACTTCCATACAATTATCCAAGTAATCTGAAAAAATTATAACCATGAAATGTTGGAAATTAATTAGAGCATTGCACAGACCAAATGGCTTCCTCTTATATGAAAATGTGCAAAATGGTGAAATGAAGGTTGAATTTTCCTGATCCTAAGGGAAAATATGGATCTAAAAGTATCTGGAATACACATCAAGGAAACAGATGTGGGACTTACTAGCTAGCCTCTCCAGCATTTTGTCAATTAATGGAAAATGGAAATGGTTTTTCCTGGTGTATTGGTTTAGTAGAACATATTCTATACAGACACGCAAACTATTATTTTCTGGAGTTTGAACAAATTAATTGTTTTAATTTTTATTTAATATAAGGCTAGTATTTTTAGGAACTACTTGAATAGGATTGACCCATTGGCTGTCAGATATGGGATAATGGATTCCAGTAGCCAATAATTTTGTTACCTCTTGTTTCACAACTTCTAGTAGGCTTCTGTTTAGTCGACATTGTTGTTGCCTCGCTGGTTTATCCTCATCATTTAATAAAATATAATGCGTAAAAATTGGTGGGATAATTCTTGGAATGTCATAAATTGTCCATACCAAAGCTTCTTTGTACTCCATAAAATGTTTATGTATTCCCAATTCATTCTCATGAGGGGGTGAACTAGCTATGATAACAAGAAACTTGTTTCCATTCCTATTATATGAATATTTTAAATCATGAGGTATTTGTTTCAGTTCCAATTCAGGTAGAGTTTGGATTTATGGGAGTGTGTGTGAATGTTCAATGTCACTGATCTCATCAAAATACATAATGGTACCATCCTCGAATGAGGAATGATCTTTTACAAGCTTAGCGGTATCATCGATGGTCATTTGATACTTATTTTTCAAGAAATAATCAATCAATAAACATTTTTGATACTTTTCTTGACCACTACAACAATCAATGCATGAATCATTACTTAGAATTTTATTCAATGAAGAAAATTCAAAAAAGCGATCGAGGGAATGAAAAGTATTTTTTTCGGGGGTAGAAATTACATCAATTGAATTAATAGTGAGAGAATAATTTTTTTGAGGGGTGATTCACGGAATCAATGATGAATAAATAGACTATTTCACCCCCAAATTCCAATGATAATGTACCATTGTGGACATTAATTATGGTTTGGGTGGTTTTCAAGTAGGGTCTAACTAATATAATCATGCCATTTCCATTTATCCTTTAATCCTCCATTTTAAGCACATAAAAGTCAGCCAAAAAAATTAAATTTTGAACCCTCACTATAACATCCTCTAACGCACCAGAGGGGTGTACCATACTCTGGTTAGCTAGTTGAAAAATAATTCCAGTGGGCATCAGTTCCCCGACATGCAATTTAGAGTAAATGGATTGAGGAATCACATTTATAAAAGCACCTTAATCAAGAATGACATTAGAAAAAGATTACACCCCTATAGTGCATAGAATATAGAAGGTTTTAGGATCATTGATCTTGGTGGGATGTGATGGATCTATCAATTCTGAAACATTCCTCCCCAATATCACATTCTCATTATCTCGCAACCTCCTTCTGTGTGTACACAATTCCTTTAAAAACATGCCATATCATGGAATTTATTTCACATTGTCAATCAAAGGAATGTTTACCTGCACTTTTTTGTAAGTCTCCAAAATTTCCATATCGAGTTCAGTTTCCTTTTGTTTTCTAGGTTTGGTGCCCCTTTGTGGAAATGGAAGAGTAATGGGATGGATAGGAGATCATTTACATAAACACTATTTTCTTTGGAAGGGTTTCTCTCAGTGCAATTTTATTCAACATTTGGAACATTATCAATGGTTGGGATAGAGGTTTCCTCTGGTGGATATGACTCTAATGATTGGTTCATTTGGTTTTTTAGTTTTCTTCCACTCTAAAGGGTTATGGCACTAACACTTCCCTTATCCATAGGGATATCTTCTGGATGAGTGGGAAGTTGACCTGACCCATGACTTTTAATTTCACCCACTGAGTTGGCTCGTTGGCCTAATTCGGTTTTGAGGTCTTGTATGGCTTCTTGAGTGGTTTGATGGAATTTGATATTGTAAGAAGCCATCTATTTAATCATATATTCTAGGATAGGTTTTGGATTTGGATGGGTTTGTCGAAATGGAATTTGGGGTGGTTGAGGACTTCTTGGTGGTGGTGGCGGATGACTACTCTACCCTACTTGGTTGCATTGGTGTTGAGGTTAGTTTGAATACCCCCCTTTCCTATAGGCTTGGTTCTCCTTCAAACTAGGATTGGATGGATATTATGGTTCTTCCCTAAAGGGTTGGTTATAGGGGCGTCCTGGAAATTTTGCCACACAACTCTTAGATGATTCCCTCAATATAGGACATTGGTCAAAGTAGTGGGTGTAAGAAGAACATATACCACAATGGATTTGAGGAGGAGATTGGGATTTCCCATTGAAAAGAGGATGTTGTCGAAGAATTGTACTTAACTCTCTGATCATTATGTCCACCTTATTCTCGAATTCAGTACATTGCACCTCATGGACACATCCAATCAGTACATTGGACCTTGAACCAAATTGTTGTGTGTTTTCTGCCATATTCTCAATCAAGGTTATTGCAACAAATTTGGGTCTTATCTACTAGAACACCTCCTACAGCAGCATCGATCATATTTTGGTCAATAGGGATTATACCTTTATAAAAATATTGAATTAAAATTTGATCACTTATTTTGTGGTGTGGGAAGCTTGAACATAACCTTTTAAAGAATTCCCAATATTCATGTAATGTTTCCCATTGAGATTGTCTTATGTCACATATTTATTTCCTTATTGTTGCAATTTGAGAGGCTGGGAGATATTTTTAATGAAAAAGTAATTTCATTTTCTCTCAGCCTCTTATTGGGGATTTAAAATAATATAACAAATCTTTTCTGGTATCTTCCAATGAAAAAAAAAATTCATTAACATTACTTGTTCTTTATCCACATTTGAAGGATTTAATGTAGAACACACTGTGTGAAATTAATTTAAATGCTTGTGTAGATCCTCTACAGGAAGCCTGTGGGATCATGGTAATAGATTAATTAAACCATATTTTAGTTAAAAATTGGGTTCCTCAACTTGTAATTGAATATAGATGGGTTGGATCTCAACATTAGTTGAGGGTGGTTCTTTTAGTTTTCGATTTTTTTCAGCCATGTTTTTCATGTTAATTTCAGTATTACTATGGGTTTCCAAAGTAGAAGAAGAAGAAGAAGGATCAAGATAATTGTTGATGTTTTTTGTGTACTCCTTCAATGTTTCCTCTTGTGTATCTCGTGGTCATTAATGTAGGATCCTATTCAGATAGGGTTCGAAAGGTTGTAAGTCTCCCAGAATATAATGCCTAATACATAGAACATAGACAGGAAATAAATTTGTACACAAAAATAAATGTAATGTTTGAGGATAAAAAAAACAATCATTCAAAAAATTTACAAAAAAAACTTATATAAAACACGCACTAAAACCAAAGCGCTCCCTAGAAAAGGTGCCAAAATTTGACCGCGTTGTCGTGACACAACAAATTTTTTATGTTTTTATGGTTTAATTATAGACTAGGGAAGACCCTAGGTCGTCTCTCAAGGATAATTGATAGGTTTAGAGTATAAATTTTTAATAAGAATAACAAAATAGGGGTGATTTTGAAAACAGTTTAAAGAAACTGACATTATTTCAAGAGTTTAATATTTGATAAATAAAAGTGGTTTTTTTAGAATTATGAGATAAAAGGGTTCACTATGAGTTCGCTACACATTATAAAGTTCATCATTCATGAATATTATCTTATGTTTTCATTATTTCTTTGGTTGAAATTAATTGGTATCCCGATTAATTCCTAAGCCTTTATTTCATTGCTTAAAGAACTAATCCATGACATAACAATTGTATTGTAAAGGCCTAGAACATATGCACAAAATAAGAGATTCCATAGTGGATTGAAATATCTAGAATGTGTGTAGGAAAATGATTCTTGTGTTACCCAATTGGAACAACAAAAGTCACACACTCAAAACCTCACACCGATTAGTTAGAAATTAAGAGCATCTCATCCGCACATATCAAAACAAGCATTCAAATATGCAATTATTTATGATACATGGAAAGAAATATTTTAAAATCTATATGACTCTGAACGAGTAGCTAATATATTTATTGGAACTCACGTTACATATGTTTAGCTCCCTCACAATGAATGGCCACTATTTAGATCGACATCATGTGGAGGAGGAAGTTTGGGTGGAAATCCATCTTCATTATTGATCCCCTTATAAGGATAGGGGCCTCTAGATCTTCTAGGATGAGGAGATGGCTCCTCTAGATTTCCAAATTGGCAGGACTTCACATGTAACATCCCGGATAAATAATAAATATTACATTTTCATATTTATTAATATTAGTTAACAAAATATTCATATTACATTAAAGGGAACGCTATGCTCGATGGCGAACCCAATACAAAACAATGAGTTTTTTCGAAATCATACGTTGCACTCTAATAATAAAATAATATTATTTTATAAAGTAGTTAACACTTAGCAGTTGTAATGGCAGGAATGAGCAAAACTAACTAGAAAATGATTATAAATGTTTGTGAAATATTTTTACATTTTATAAAAATTGATAAAGGATTAAAATGTGAATGAATCCAATTTTAACCGTAAATATTATAATATTATTTAAAATTTTGATTAACCTCCTTTTGATGGAGAACCCTTTTTTATCCACTTTTTGACAATTTTATATGCTTTATTGGACCAAACAAAATCCTTATTTATAATCGGGACATAAAAATTTAATTTGTGTATGTTTTTGTTATTTTTTTTGATAAAGTTCATTTTTAATGAATAAGTGAAAAATTTTGTATTTTAATGCAAATCCTATTTTTTATATAATTTATTTATATGATTAGATCATATTTTGAATTGGTTTTAAAGTGAAATTAGAATATATTTTTACTATTTAATCCAATGGTGGTCATTGGAATTAAATTTACATTGAAATTGGACATAAACTAGTGTCAATCTTTTAATATATTTTGTTTCTTAAAAAAACGCTATTTGTTTTGACAACGAGAATTAATTATTAAATTTATTAATGAAACATATATGTTTTGAATTTTGTAAAATATACAACATTTTTGAATTAGGAATATCAAATATAGGTTAGGATTAATTTTTGGTATATTTCTGAAAAACATCAATTTTTGATGAATAGTGAAACCACTAAGTGGTAGTTAAAAAAACTGATTTTCCGTTTAAATGAAATTTTACCACCTCTGTGATTTAAATTATAAAAATATGACATACATGGTTGTCATTAGGATGTAAAATTTGATTCAATGGGATGAAAAAAATTTTTGGTGAATAGTAACTTTAAAGTATTATTAATCATGATTAAAGGTAATTAGTGTAATTTAAGGTAATGATAATGTAATGAAAATATGAAATTACCTTGACACAGGTCCTACCCATATTGGATGATTCATTGACGACCAAAACATCCAATGGGTCAACTTGGGGACCCCATGGATCCACTTGGGTAAGAAAATGACATTAATAACTTTTTATTTAAATTTAAATTAAAAATGTCACAAACATGTATTATTTCACTAAAACAATTTTTACATGGTGTTATATAAGTAATATTTTTGAATACTAATAGTAATTGGAACGCTAAAATTATTTTCTATACCATAGTATTTTTTTTATAATGTTTATACATTAAAAAAATTAATTTATTTATGACAACATGATGATGCAGTGATAACCTCATTAATGAATGATTTAAATAAAATGAAAAGATAATGAAAAATATAAGAAATACACTTGTCAAAAACCTATTGTATGGGAGGATTTCGAAACCTTATCACCATATCCTTGAAATATATCTTTCTGGGATCTTTAAAATCTGAAAATCATTTTAAAATAAAGTGACATTTCATGACTTTCCAAGAGTGCCCCACCTCCCTCTTATAAAATTCCCCAAACTCTACCTCCTTACCCACACCTCTAATGAAATTCGCTCAGCCAAAACACTGATAATTTTATCTCTATATATCCCTATCTTCATCCTAGAAGTCTTTTCGTAGGCAGAAAGCTCTTCAAAAATCCCTTTTCTTTCAAACCAAGGGGATTTTCCCAATTTAAGGGTAAAGTCTTCCCTAATGTTCTTTTGTTTTATTTTGATTCTCCAACCCCATAGACTCTTTTTATTACTTTATTTTATAACGAAACCAGTATCTTCAATATTCTAGGATGTTTTTATGAGAAGGATTCAAGCTACACTTACACACAACTCCATCAAATGGTTAAAGAACATATTGTTTCCGTGGATGGCGAATTACTACCTCACGAAACAATGATTATTCTATGTTCTCTACCACCTCTCATGGTGGCCATTATGATGGAACTATATTTATTTATGATATAAATTATATTTTTTACCTTTCTATTATTCTGTATTTTATATTTAATACATAACTTTATTCATTCCATGATGTGCAAATGCGATAATTTCATTTGAGGAAATGTGGACTAATGCCCGCTCAAGTGATGTGACTCATTCATGCAATACATGGAATGTATAAAGAATGAAATTGATGAACATATGTGACCTATATAACATATATATTATACTTCAATTATAATATATATATACCTGTCATATAGTTTTAATTCCATTAATGTTCCAAAGAAATAAAAGTAGCGTTCATGCGTACGTACGGCCTACCGTCTCCATGAACGGTGCATTTAATTTCTTTTTATCTCCAAATTTTATGGAATAGTATAAAATTAATATATAATGTATAAATATGATATTTAAATAATTATTACTCTTTTGGAGATGATGTAATTATATCTACATGGAAAATTCATTTCCAACAAGTTTAATTTTTACTCATGTACAGAAGATAGACAAAAACGTCTGATAGGAACTCACATTATTAACCAATTATTATAACATTATAATATGTGATATGAACTGAATAATAATATTTAGAGTAGGTCCTTATGAAATTATAAATTGACCAAAGTTTATTATTTAGGAATATAATGAAACGAACAAGAAATGTCGGACTTGAGGTATGGGATCCTACCTTTCTCTTTCTTTTTAAGTACTCTCTTTTATTCATTTCTTTTATGCTCATATATCTTATGTTTGGGGATGTTATTTTATATTCCTAATTCTATAATTTTTATATTCATATTATTATAGACCCTATTTGATCTCATAAATCCATTTTTTGAAGTTTTAGGTGGCGCTGTTAGGCTGTCGAGTTTTCGTAAGGGATTTTTCATCTCACTTTTATTCCAATGAGATTTAGGCTACATTTTCCACTATTTCCATTGAGTGGTGTATGTACTGCACAATATTATACTATTTTTGTAATATAATTTTATTTGTGGGTATTTACATCAATTTTGTACAGTCTTTCTTTCATGGGGTGTATGTTTCGAAAGTTACCCAAGTCGGTAAGGGAACCTTTCAACCACTTATTTTTAAAAGACTTATTTTTGTTAGGTATTTTAATTTACATCTTATTATGATGGTGTATGTTCTTATATATCCTTATTGTAGTAAATTTTATGTCCATATGATGAGATCCACTTTTTATCTATCATCATCTCATTTTCTGAATTTTAATGTGAAGTTGTTCGGCTGTCGAATTTCTGTAAAGGAACTTCTTAACCCAATTTCAATTTTTTAGGTTAAAACTATACGTATTGATTAGGTCATACTATGAATATGTGTGGATGACCTATGATTTTTTTACACTTAATATCCTCTTATATTGTGTGCATTTATATTTTTCACACATAATTATGTAATTGATTTATCCTTAATCTAAGGATAACTACTTTGTAAGGGCCTTCGTCTCAATATCCTTTCATTGAGGAATATTTTGTTTTATACCCAACTTTCTTTTATATAGTGTATAAAACCTTTTAACTTTTACTTTTCATCAAAAGGAATTTTTTTATACGAATATTTTTACTAAATGAAAAAAAAGTATGTTTCTTTTTAACGTACGCGGTGACAACGACATTTCTGTCGCCACGAGTATTATTTGATCTTTGGAATCTTCAACATGCCGTAATATTTTTAAAAGTAAATAAATACCATATACTAATTTATTTATTTTCGTATTAAAAATGGTTTTGATAATGGATTTGTTATGTCAATATATTTTAGTGATATATTATGCTTGGAATTTGGAAATGTTTTCTTTCCTTTATAATTGTTTTATGTGTTATGGTTTTATAATGGTACGTTGACATTTGATGGGTGGTATGTGATAAACCATATGATAGGTGGTGTCGTGAATACCAAGACAGATGGTTACGTTATAACCTCCAATTCATTGGGTATGGGCGTCGACCGTATGGCTATTCCATGTATTGATATGTGTGGAAGTTGGTCGTATGATTCTTCCATTTAAGTATGTTTATGTCCCAAGTTACCGTTATATGTTATGTGTTATTTATATGGATTTATGTTAATCTTTTGGTTATAAAGGATATTTGGTGATCATTTATTCAGTGAAGAGTATTTACAACTTCGTAAAGGTGAAAAGTATTACTTTGATAATGTATCCATGTTTTACTTGATGTTTTGAAAAACTAATAGTTTTCTTTCTTTGTGTATCCTTTACTGGGATTTTTATGCTCATCCCATGTTTTTTAAATATTTTCCACAGGACATAAACATGAATAGGGTCATGGATGGGATCATGGAAATTCATGCTATCTAAAACATGGAACTGGACATGTTTCTTTTTAAGAGTTTTTATTTTATGTAAACTTAGTAGTATTGTCTACTTTGTAATCTTCTGAGATGTAACAGTTATGTCCTAATTCTCTAAAACTCTAAAACTAAAAAGATCCCTTATGTGAATAATTAATTTAATTCATGATTATGTAATGTTATAAGGCCGGGTCCTTATAGTTAGTATCATAGGTCGGTTTAGATAACATGAGAGGTTAGGGTATTATTTAAGCATAAGTGACATTACCATAATGGCTAGGATTTCAAAAAGTGTCATAGTTTTTAGATAAAGTGAATGATTATGTATATATTAGTGTTTATATTCCTCATTATTACATGATGATTATGTTGATATACTCACACTGACATTTTTGGTTTTAGTAAATGGATGGATCTAGTCGGAACCGAAGTGACAATGGGTTTAAAGGAAATAGTGGTGGTTCTCTAATTAAGAGACTGGATGAAATGGGGGGATTCAATAGGGAATATCATGGTTATTCTAAACCAACTATCAAGGAGTCATGATTATCCACTTGAACCTTTGTTATTCTCTGATGCATCATGTATGAGAGAACCAAATCGATGTGTAATTTCAGGTAATAATTATAAATGTAACCATTAGGGTTTATATGATCCTTACTTTTGAGGTAATTATGGGTTACTATATGTTATGATGGGAGATGAAAGGCATGAGGTTAAATTGAGGTTAAATTATGTTATGGTTATTTTTGAAGATTTTATCCCTTTTTTGGGAATGTTTTAAGAGTCATATAGTTTTGGAAAAAGGACAACACGCAGACCGTGTGACATCCCATCGTGTCGGACAAAGCTGCGGGAATCGAACCCAACCCCAAATTGCGACTGGTATTTATCACCTACCACTGTACTGCGTGAAGTACCTAGTTAGTATGACATATTATATTTAGTTATATAATTTTATGAATAAATAATAAATTTATTTTGCGTTATCTAGGAAAATATTGACCTATCATGGATGATATATGATTAGGTTAATTACTTTTCAATATGATACTTTATGAGAAACTGATGTTATTTGCAGATAAATGTTAATTTTTATCTTGGAAGCTAATGCGATTAAATCATTCAAATATTTGGGTTTCAATCGTAGTTTGGTTTACTTTGATGAATTTTATAGACAAATTGTTTATCGAATGGCCTTCGTTGAACGTTTGGTGTTGTTGGACAAATTTTGGGGATTAAGAATAGATTTTCTTTTTATAAAAGATAATCCTTCTATGGATTATCTGATATTGTTCTAACAATTTTGGTTTTGGTAAGGGTCAAAAGACATGGAAAATATATAGTTATCTTTTTTGGATTAGGTGATTCCCTAGAAGTTGATTATAGCAAACTTAATGTGAACAATTCATCCTAAATACTAGTCTTTTGGAGAAAATATGAGTTTGTGTACGAAATATAGTAAGAGATGAAAATCTACATGACTAGTAAGTATGTTTCCTTAGGATTTAGTTAACATCATAATTAAATTTCTCAATGAAAAGTCACTTAATACCAAAATGTTGTCTGTTAACTTTTCCTTCTGGGGAATCAAATACCGTTTAACCCATCACAAGTTTGTGATTTTCTTATGGTTAACTTTCTCCTGATCATGTTTTCTATCACTCTCCATCAGAACCTGACCCTTTTTTTCTCGTACATGTGCATGTTTTCCTACATGGAATCTTAGTATTGGATATCTTGGGTGACATTTTTACTTCCATTTATTTCTTTTATAGTGATAATTTAATTTACTCTTTTTCCGATGTGGGGCATTCAATGATGTTTCCAAGCCCAATATTATGATTGCGAGGACGAAATTCCCAAAAGGGGGAAGGATGTAATATCACAGGTAAATAAAGAATATTATTTTTTCATATTTATTAATATTTGTGAATAAAATATTAATATTACTTTAAAGTTAATTATATGCTCGATGGTGTACCCAATACACAACAACGAGTTTCATGGAAATCTTACGTTGCAATCTATTAATAAAATAATGTTATTTTAAAAGGTAGTTAATGCCTAGACATTGTAAAGGAAACAATGAACAAAACTAACTACAAAATTATTATATATGTTTGTCAAATATTTTACATTTTACAACAAATGATAGAGG
Source organism: Viscum album (assembly GCA_963277665.1). Classification (NCBI taxonomy): domain Eukaryota; kingdom Viridiplantae; phylum Streptophyta; class Magnoliopsida; order Santalales; family Viscaceae; genus Viscum; species Viscum album. The sequence continues at coordinate 440,243,576 of OY728161.1, forward strand.
ATTAAAATGCGAATGATTCCAATTTTAATCGTAAATATTCTAATATTTTTTAAAAGTTTGATTAACTGCCTTTTTATCGCGAAACCTTTTTAAATCCACTTTTGACAATTTTATATGTTATATTGGACCAAATAAAATCCTTTTTTTATAATTGGGACATGTAATTTAATTTGTGTATGTTTTTGTTATTTTTTTGATAAGGTCATTTTTAATGAATATGTGAAAAATGTTGTATTTTAATTAAAATCCTATTTTTAATCTAATTTAATTATATGATTAGATCATATTTTGAATTGGTCATAAAGTTAAATTTGAATTTTTTTTTCAATTTAATCTGTTGGTGGTCATTTGAATTAATTTCATCTTGAAATAGGACTTAAACTAGTGTCAAACTTTTGATATATTTTATTTCATAAAAACAGGCTTCTTTTTCTGACAACGACAATTAATTATTAAATTTATTAATGAAACTTATATGTTCTGAATTTTTGTAAAATAGAAATAATTTATTAATTTGGAATATCAAATATATCTTTGGGTGAATTTTTGGTACTTTTCTGAAAAAACATCAATTTTTGATGAATAGTGAACCCATTAAGTGGTAGTTAAAAAAACTGATTTTTAGTTTAAATATATTTTTACCACCACTGTGATTTGAATTTCAAAAATAAGACATACATGGTTGTCATTAGGATTTAATATTTGATTCAATAGGCTGAAAATATGTTTTGGTGAATGGTAACTTTTAAGTTTTATTAATCACGAATAAAGGTAATTAGTGTAATTTAAGGTAAAGATAATGTTATAATAATATGAAATTGCCTTGACAGATGTCCTAACCATATTGGAAGAGTCATGGAAGACCAATAAAATCCATGGGTCAGCTTGGGGACCCCATGGAGCAACTTGGGTAAGAAAATGACATTAATAAATTTTTTTATTTAAAGTTAAAATAAAAATGTCACAAAAATGTATTTTTTTACTAAAATAATTTTTAATTGGTGTTATATAAGTCATATATTAACTATAAATAGTCATTGGAATGATTAAAAGATTTCATACATCATAGTATTTTTTCTATAATTTTTAGACATTATATAAATAAATTTATTTATGACACCATGATGATGCAGCAATTACATAATTAATGAATGATTTAAATAAAATGAAAAGATAACGTAAAATCTAAGACATACACTTGTCAAAAACCTATTTTATGGGTGTATTTCGAACCCTTATCACTGTATCCTCTAAATATATCATTTTGGGACCTTTAAAATAAGAAAATAATTTTAAAATAAAGTGACATTTCATGACATTCCAAGAGTGCCCCTCCCGCATCTTATAAAAGGCCCCCAACTGTACCTCCTTAACCACACCTCTCAAGCCATTGGCTCAGCCGAACTCTGATCATTATATCTATACAAATCCCTCTATTCATCCTAGAATCCTTCCCTTAGGCATAAAGATCTTCAAGAATCCCTTTTTGGTTCAAACCAAGTGGAGTTACCCGATTTATAGGTAAAGTCTTCCTTAATGTTATTTTGTTTTATTTTGCTGCTCCAACCATCTAGACTCTTTTTATTCATTTATTATGTAATGAAACCCGTATATAAAATATACTAGGAGGTTTTTATGACATTTATTCGAGTTAAACTTACACACACCTCCATTTAATGGTTAAATAACATATTGTTTCCGTGGATGGCGAATTACTGCCTCACAAAACGATGATTGTTCTAACTTCTCCTACCACCTCTCATGGGGGACATTATAATAGATCTATATTTATTTAAGATATAAATTATATTTATTTCCCCTATATTCTTCTGTATTTTATATTTAATACATACCTTTATTCTTTTCATGTTGTGAAAATGGGATAATGTCATTTGAGAAAGTGTGGACTACCGTCCCCTCAAGTGATGTGACTCGTTCATGCAATACATGGAATGTATAAAGAATGAAATTGATGAACATATGTGACTTATATAACATAAATTTTATACTGTAATTATTATATATATATATATATATCTCATATAGTTTTAATTGCATTAATGTGCCAAAGAAATGAAAGTAGTGTTCATGCGTATGTACGACCTCCTGTCTCCATGAATGGTGAATTTCATTTCTTTTCATCTCCAAATTATATGGAATATTATAAAATGAATATATACTGGATATATATTTTATTTAAATAATTAATACTATACTGCATATGATGTACTATTAACTACATGGAATGTTTTTTCCAACAAGATTAATTTTTACTCATGTACCGAACATCGACAAAAACGTCTGATATGAACTCACATTATTAACCAATTATTATAACATTATAATATGTGTAATTAACTGAATAATAATATTTAATACAGGTCCTTATCTAATTATAAATTGACCAATGTTTATTATTCCGTAATATAAAGAAACGAACAAGACAAGTCGGACTTGAGGTAAGGGATCCTACCTCTCTCTTTATTTTTAAGTACTCTTTTTTATGTCATTTCTTTTAAGCTCATCTTTCTTTTGATTGGGGATGTTCATTTATATTCCTCATTATTTAATTTTTATGTTCATATAATTAATGACTCTAGTTGATATCATAAATCCATTTTTTGATGTTTTAAGTACCGTCGTTAGGATGCCGAGTTATCATAAGGGATTTTTAATCTCACTAATATTCTTGTGAGATTTATGATAAATTTTCCACCATTTCCATTGAGTTGTGTATTTACTGCCCAATATTATACTCTATTTTTAATATAATTTCATTTATGGGTATTTATATCAATTTTGTATAGTCCTTCTTTCATGGAGTGTACGTTTCGAAAGTTACCCAAGTCAGTAAGGGAACCTTTCACCCTCTTCTTTTTAAAAGACTTATTTTTGTAAGGGCTTTTAATTTACATATTAGTATTTTGGGATATGTTCTTTTATATCCTTATTTTAGTAAATGTTATTTCCAAGTGATGAGATACCCTTTTTATCTCTCATCATCTCATTTTCTGAATTTTAAAGTGTCGCCGTTAGGATGTCGAATTTCTGTAAAGGAACTTCTTAACCCAATTTCAATTCATTGGGTTAAAACTATACTTCTTTATTTTTTCATACTATGAATATGTGTGGATGACATCTGATTGTTTTAAAATTAATATCCTCTTATATTTGGTGTATTTATACTTGTCATACATAATTATGTAATTTATTTATACTTAATCTAAGGATAGCGACTTTATAAGGGACTTCATCTCAATCTCCTTTCATTGAGGCATATTTAATTTTATACACCACATTCTTCTATATATTGTATAAACCCATTTGAATTTTAATTTTATTCAAAAGGAAATGTTTTTTATATGAAGCATTTTACTTAACGACAAAAAGTATGTTTCTTTTAAACGTACGCGGTGACAACGACCTTTCCGCCACCGCGAGTATTATTTGATCTTTGGCTTCCTCAAAAAAACCGTAATGTTTTTAAAAGTAAACAATTACCATATAATCTTTTATGTATTTTGGTATTTAAAATGGTTTTGATAATGGATTTTTTATGTCAATATATTAAAGTGATATGTTGTGCTTGAAATGTGGATATGATTTCATTCATTTATAATTGTTTAAGTGTTATGGTTTTGTAATGGTACTTGGTCATTTGACGGGTGGTTATGTGATAAAAAATATGGCGAGTGTTTCCGTGAATACCAGTACGGGTGGTTATGTTATGACCTCTAATGCATTGGGTATGGAAGTCGACCTTATAGCTATTCCATGTAGTGATATGTGTGGAAGTAAACGGTATGGTTATTCCATTTAAGTATGTTTATGTCTCATGTTACATTTATATGTTATTTGTTATTTATAGGGATTTATGGTAATCACTTGGTTACAAAGAATAAGTGGTGATATTTTATTCAGTGATGATTATTTACTACTTCGTAAAGGTGAAAAGTATTACTTTGATAAAGTATCCATGTTTTACTTGATATTTTGAAAAACTAACAGTTTTCCTTCATTTTGTATCCTTTACTGGGCTTTTTGTGCTCATCCCATGTTTTTGAAATTGATTTCCACAGGACGTAAAGATAAATACGGTCAAGGATGGGATCAAGTAAAGACAATCTATCTAAAACATGGAAGTAGACATGTTTCTTTTTAAGAGTATTTATTTTATTTAAACATAGTAGTTGTGTCTACATTGTAATCTTCTGAGACGTAATAGTTATGTCCTAATTCTCTAAAACTCTTATCCTAAAAAGATACCCAATGTGAATTATTCATTTAATTAATGATTAAATAATTTTATAAGGCCATGTACTTATAGTTGGTATCAGAGGTCGGTTTAGATAACATTAGAGGTTAGGGTATTTTTTAAGAATAATTGACATTACCATAATTTCTAGGATTTCAAAAAGTGTCATAGTTTTTAGATAAATTTAATGAGTAAGTATATATTAGTGTTTATATTCCTCAATATTACATGATAATTATGTTGATATACTCACACTGATAGTTTTGGTTTTTGATAATAGATGGATCTAGCAGGGACCAAAGTGACAATGTGTATTAAGAAAACAGTGGTGGTTCTCTAATTAAGAGAGTGGATGAAATGGGGGGATTCAATGAGGAATCTCATAGTTATTCTAAACGAACTCTCTAGGAGTCATGATTATCCAATTGAAACATAGTGAATTCTCTGATGCATCATGTATGAAAGAACCAAATCAATTTGGAATTTCATGTAATAATTATAAGGGTAACCATTAGGGTTTATATGATCCTTACATTTGAGGTAATTATGGATTAATATATGTTATGATGGAAGATGAAAGGAATGTTGTAAAATAGAAGTTAAATTATTTTATAGTAATTTTTGTAGATTTTATCTCTTTTTGGGGATTTTTTTAAGAATTATAATGTTTTGGAAAAAGGACAACACGCAGACCGTGTGACAACCCATCGTGTCGGACAAAGCTGTGGGAATCGAACCCACAACCAAATTGTGACCAGTATTTATAGCCTACCACTGGACTATGTGAAGTCCCCAGTTAGTATGACAAATTCTTTTTCGTTATATAATTTTATGAATCAATAATAAGTTGATTTTGGGTTACCATGGAAAATATTGAACTATCATGGAGTATATATGATTAGGTTAATTACTTTTCAATATGAGACTTTAACAGCAACTGATGTTATTTGCAGATAAATTTTAATTTTTACCTTGTAAGACTATGCTATTAAATCCGTCATATATTTGGGTTTCAATCTCTGTTTGGTTTACATTGATGAATTTTATGGACAAATTTTTTATCGGATGGTCATCGTTGAACTTTGGGTTTGGTTGGACAAATTTTGGGGATTAAGAATAGATTTTCTTTTTATAAAGGATTATCATTCTGTGGATTATCTGATCTTGTTCTAACAATTTTGGATTTGTTAATGTTCTAATGACATAGGGAAATATATAGTTCTCTTTTTTGGATTATTTGATTCTCTAGAAGTTGATTATAGCGCTCTTAATGTGAAAAAGTCATCCTAAATACTCATCTTTTGGAGAAAATAAGAGTTTATGTAAGAAATCTAGTAAGAGATGAAAGTCTACATGACAAGTAAGTATGTTTCCTTATGATTTAGTTAAGTTCACAAATAAATTCCTCAATTAAAAGTATATTAGTACAAAAATGTTGTCCTTTTACTTATCCTTCTAGGGATTCAAATACCATTTAACCCACCACAAGTTTGTGATTTTCTTATGGTTAACTTTCCCCTGATCATGTTTTCTACCACTCTCCATCAGAACATGACCCATTTTTTTCTCTTCCATGTGAATGTTTTACTATATGGAATCTTAGTATGGGTTAACATGGGTGACCTTTGTACTTCCCTTTCTTTCGTTAGAAGTAACAGTTTAATTTACTCCTTTTCTAATGTGGGGATTTCAATGATGTTTCCAAGCCCAATTTTAAGATTCCGAGGACGCAATTCCCAAAAGGGGGGAAGGATGTAACATCCCAGGTAAATAAAGAAATTTACCTTTTCAAATTTATTAATATTTATGAATAAAATATTAATATTACATTAAAGGTAATGATATGCTCGATGGTGTACCCAATACGCAACAACGAGTTTCTTTGAAATCTTACATTGCACTCAATTAATAAAATAATATTATTTTAAAAGGTAGTTAACGCCTAGCCGTTGTAATGGCTGGAATGAAAAAAACTAATTAAAAAATTATTATATATGTTTTTCAAATATTTTACCTTTTTACAATAAATGTTAGAGGATTAAAATGAGAATGAATCCAATTTTAAGGGTAAATATTCTAATATTCTTTAAATGTTCGATTAACCGCCTTTTGATGGTGAACCCTTTTTAAATCCACCTTTGAAAATTTTATATGTTATATTGGACCAAATAAAATCCTTCTTTAGAACGGGACATCAAAATTTACTTTGTGTTTGTTTTTGTTAATTTTTTTGTTAATGTTCATTTTTAATGAATAAGTGAAAAATGTTGTATTTTAATTCAAATCCTCATTTTAATCAAATTTATTTTTATGATTAGATCATAATTTTAATTGGTTTTAATGTTAAATTAGAATATATTTTTACAATTTAATCCAATGGTGGTCATTGGAATTAATTTTATTTTGAAATTGGACTTCAACTAGTGTCAATCTTTTGATATATTTTGTTTCTTAAAAACACACTGATTTTTTTTTACAATGGTAATTATTTATTAAATTTATTAATGCAACTTATATGTTTTTAATTTTGTAAAATAGATATAATTTTTGAATTTGGAATATCAAATATATCTTAGGGTAAATTTTTGGTATTTTTCTGAAAAACGTCAAATTTTTATGAATAGTGAAATGACGAAGTGGTAGTAAAAAAAATGATTTTTCGTTTAAATGAAATTTTACCACCTCTGTTATAGGTAATTACTGCAATTTAAGGTAAATATAATGTTATAATAATTTGAAATTACCATTACACATGTCCTAAAATTATAGGATGAGTCGTGGATGACCAAGAAAATCCATGGGTCAACTTGGGGACCCCATGGATCCACTTGGGTAATAAAATGACATTAATAACTTTTTATTTAAAGTTAAAATAAAAATGTCAGAAACATGTATTTTGTTTACTAAAGCAATTTTTACATGGGGTTATATAAGTCATATTTTTTACTATAAATATTAATTGGAAAGATAAAAATATTTCCTACATCATTGTATTTTTTCTATAATTTTTAGCCATTAAAAAAATTAATTTATTTATGACACCAAGATGATGCAGCGATTACTTCATTAATAAAAGATTTAAATAAAATGAAACGATAATGTAAAATCTAATACATACACTTGTAAAAAACATATTGGATCGGTGTATTTCGAACCCTTATCACCTTATACATGAATAATATTTTTTTTGGGACCTTTAAAATCCAAAAATCATTTTAAAATAATGTGACATTTCATGTCTTTCCATGAGTGCCCCTCCTCCCTATTATAAAAGGCCCCAAACTTTACCTCCTTAACCACACCTCTCAAGCCATTGGCTTGGCCAAACTATGATCATTTTATCTCTACAAATCCCTCTATTCATCCTATAACCGTTCCCTTAGGCAGAAATATCTTTAAGAATCCATTTTGGTTCAAACCAAAGTGAGTCACCCGATTTAAATGTAAAGTCTTCCCTAATGTTCTTTTCTTTTATTTTGCTACTCCAACCCCCTAGACTCATTTTATTCCATTATTTTGTAATGAAACAAGTATCTTCAATATTCTAGGATGTTTTTATGAGAAATATTCTAGCTACACTTACACACACCTACATATAATGGTTAAAGAACATATTGTTTCCGTGGATGGCGAATTACTGCCTCATGAAATGATGATTGTTCTATCTTCTCCTACCACCTCTCATGGGGACATTATGATGGAACTATATTTATTTATTATATAAATTATATTTATTTCTTCTCTATGCTTCTGTATATTATATTTAATTCATTCCTTTATGCTTTCCATGTTGTAAAAATTTGATAATTTCATTTGAGAAAGTGTGGACTACCGCCCCCTCAAGTGATGTGACTCGTTCATGCAATACAAGGAATGTATAAATAAGGAAATTAATGATCTTATGTGACCAATATAACATATATATTATATTGTAATTATAATATATATATATATATCTCATCTAGTTTTAATCCGATAAATGTGTCAAAGAAATGAAAGTATCGTTCTTGCGTATGTACGGCCAACCGTCTCCAGGAACAGTGCATTTCATTTCTTTTTATCTCCAAATGTTATGTAATAGTATAAAATGAATATATACTGGATATATATGATATTTAAATCATTAATACTATTCTTGAGATGATGTAGTTATAACTACATGGAAAATACTTTTCCAACAAGTTCAAATTTTACTCTTGTACCGAAAATCGAAAAAAACGTCTGATATGAACTCATATTATTAACCAGTTATTATAACAATATAATATGTGATATTAACTGAATAATAATATTTAATGGTGGATCATATGAAATTATAAATTTAAAACTGTTCATTATTCCGAAATATAAAGAAATGAACAAGACAAGTCGAACTTGAGGTAAGGGATCCTACCTCTCTATTTCTTTTTAAGTACTCTCTTTAATGTAATTTATTTTAATCTGATCTTTATTATGTTTGTGGATGTTCTTTTATATTCCTCATTCTGTAATTTTTATGTTAATATTATGAGAGACACTATTTGATCTCATAAATCCATTTTTGAGAGTTTTAAGTGGCGATGTTAGGCTGCCGAGTTTTCGTAAAATATTTTTCATCTCACATTTATTTTCGTGAGATTTATGCTACATTTTCCATAATTTACATTGAGTGGTGTATGTAATGGAAAATATTATACTCTTTTTGTAATATAAATTAATTTATGGGTATTTATATCAATTTTGTATATTGATTCTTTCATGGGGTGTGCGTTTCAAAAGTTACCCAAGTCGGTAAGGGAACCTTTCACACTCTTTTTTTAAAAGACTTCTTTTTGTTGGGTCTTTTAATTTACATCTTATTATGTTGGGATATGTTCTTATATATCCTTATTGTAGTAAATGTTATGTCCAAGTGATGATACACCCTTTTTATCTCTCATTATCTCATTTTAATAATTTTAAAGTGACGTCGTTAGGCTGTCGAATTTCTGTAAGGGAACTTCTTAACCGAATTTCAATTATTTGGGTTAAAACTATACTTATTTATTTTTTCATAGTATGAATATGTGTGGATGACCTCTGATTGTTTTAAACATAATATCCTCTTATATTGGGAATATTTATATTTTTCACACATAATTATGTAATTGATTTATCCTTAATCTAAGGATAATGACTTTGGAAGGGACTTCGTCTCAATCTCCTTTTAATTGTGGCATATTTTTCTTTTATACACAACTTTATTTTATACAGTGTATAAACCACTTTGAATTTTACTTTTTATTCAAAATGAATTTTTTTTATACGAATCATTTTACTAAACGACAAAAAGTATGTTTCTTTTTAACGTACGTGGTGAAAATGACCTTTCCATCGCCGAGAGTATTATTTGATCTTTGGCTTCCTCAACAAGTTGTAATGTTTTTAAAAATAAATAAATACCATATACTATTTTATGTATTTTGGTATAAAAAAATTTTTGATAATGGATTTTTATGTCAATATATTTAAGTGATATATTGTGTGCTTGAAATGTGGAAATGTTTTCTTTCCTTTATAATTATTTAATGTGTTATGGTTTTATAATGGTACATGGACATTTGATGGATGGTTACGTGATAAACCATATGATGGGTGGTGCCATGAATACCAGTATGGGTGGTTACGTTTTAAATTCCAATGCATTGGGTATGGAAGTCGGCCGTATGCCTATTCAATGTTGTGATATGTGTGGAAGTCGACTGTATGGTTATTCTATTTAAGTATATTTATGTCCCAAGACACATTTATATGTTATGTGTTATTTATATGGATTTATGGTAATCTTTTGGTTACAAAGGATAATTGGTGATATTTTATTCTGTGAAGGGTATTTACTACTTCGTAAAGGATGAATGTATTACTTTGATAAAGATTCCATGGTTTACTAGTTGTTTTGAAAAACTAACAGTTTTCCTTCTTTGTGTATCCATTACTGGGATTTTTATGGTCATCAAAGGTTTTTGAAAAATTTTCCATAGGTCTTAAAGATGAATAGGGTCAAAGATGGGATCAAGGAAAGACATGATATCTAAAACATGCAACTAGACATGTGTCTTTTTAAGAGTATTTTTATGTCAACTTAATAGAAGTGTCTACTTTGTAATCTTCTGAGATGTAATAGTTGTGTAATAATTATCTAAAACTCTAAACCTGAAAAGATCCCCTATGTGAATTATTCATTTAATTCATGATTATGTAATGTTATAAGGTCATTTCCTTATATCACTCCTTGGCTGAACATGCAAATCGGGTGCCCAAGGTGCCTTTTTATACCCAAAATGTGAAGTAGTTTTGGGCACCCAGATTTTGATAAACCACATGGAGAATGATTTTAGGCTAATAGACAATCAAATCTCCCATTTGATAAAACTATAAGGATGTATCCCCATGTAATTACCATCAGCACTGAAGGTGTTGAACCATTTGGACAACAAGAGATCTGGATATTGATAATATACAGAATTCCACTTTTGACATTGTGCATATTCGGTGTCTTGGATAGATTAGTTTGGATGGGCCCCATTGAAACCGAATCGGGATTGAGTTCCTTGATATGAAATTTATCCTATTAAATTCTAGACCATTAGACAAACGTTCAGACCATTTGGATGCACGTATTTCATATAATGTTCAAACAAGTGGATAGATGTCCATGGTATGCCATGCAGTTTGGACCAATTATCTTCTGGATAATCTCCAGGCCCCCAAATCACCTCCACCGTCAATAAAATTATCAAAACAAGTAACACTACCTTTTTAACAGTGATAAAAACAAAATAATTGATTAAAAAATGAAGTGAATTGTGTTATTATATTGGGAATTTAGATTACAAATTCAGTTTAATACAATGGTGTAAGGGTGAAAATGACACAGTGAATCGTGGTATGATCACCGCCCCTTTGGATTCTGGTGGCTGATGAATATGAATTGTCTCCCCTTTATGAAATTAATCTCCCCCACATGAAAAATTTGTCTTTTAGGTATGGGATTTATCATGACTGGTCTCCCAGGGGTCCACCATCGTGCAGGACCACTCGGGCATGACCCTCACCCAAGTCCTTTAAGGTCGGGGCTTTTTCATGTAAACCCTTCCACCTGTGTGGAACACCCCAAGTAGGATTTGCATGAAACTTCTCTGTAACACCCCAAGATTTTATGAGATATAATATTTTTTAATTTTTTCATATCTTCTGTTTTACGCTAAACCAAGATTCACTTGCGCTATACACAACACCATATTGACTTTTAGTATACGCAACACTATTATTGGATTGTGTTACATAGGATTTCAAGTTTATTTTATAGTAGTTATTCTACACAAAATTTCGTGTGTGTGTTTATATATATATATATATATATTCAATTTATAAACGAAATATGGTTGGATTATGTTATACGAAACAACGAAGGAGTGTTGCACAACACGCAACCCTGACTAGGCTTGCATTACATGCAATCGCGACCTTCCTCGATAGCATGTGTTGTACGCAATACCGAGTTTCACAAAACGACGATATATTATTATAATATTATTATGATATAGCCGTTATGAATATTGTTATCTACATTTTTAATTTTATAACATTATATTTCATCTTACACATTTTATAGAACATGGTATGAGAACATAAAAAACATTTTAGGTAAAATATGTATTTCTCAAAAATTGCAGTTTTGTAACCTTTTGATGGTGCACCCACATTAAATATACTTTTTGATGGGTTTTTAATTTCAATTTGAAAAAATAAAATTCATCTTTGGAATTAGGATATAAAAATTTACTTTGGGTTAGTTTTTCCTATTATTCTGATAACTTTCATATTTTAATAAACAGTAAACACACACAATATTTTAATTAAAAATGATTTCTTTTATCACAATAATTTATATGGTTAGATTATATTTTTAATTGGTTTTAAATTTAAATTATAATATATTTTTACCATTTAATCCAATTTTGGTCATTTGAATTAATTTTAATTTGAAATTTGACATAATGAACTATCGATCTTTTTTAGTTATTGTTTCGTAAAAACACGTTATTTGCTATCATAACGGGAATTAATTTTAAAATTAATCAATGATACTTCTATGTTTTTAATTTGGAATAATATAAATCATTTTTTAATTTGCAATATCAAATACATCATAGGCATAATTTTTGGTATTTTTCTGAAAAACTTCAATTATTGATGAATAGTGAAACCACTTAGTGGTAGTTAAAAAACTGACTCATTCATTTAAATGAAAATTTACCACAACTTTAAATTTAATTTCAAAAATCTGACATACATGTTTATTATCATGAATTAAAATTTGGTTCAATAAGATAAAAATAATTTTTGGTGAATAGTAACTTTTGATTTTATTTACTGCGGTTCAAGGTAAATAGTGTAATTCAATGTTAAAAGAATATTATAATAAATAAAAATTACCTTAACACATGTTCTAACCTTATTGGATGAGTATTGGACGACCATGGGCGTCCTTGGGTCGAATATGGGACCCCATTGAGAAACTTGGTAGTGATAATGACAATTTGGATTAATTAATTTAATGTAAAGTCAAAATTGACATTAACAAAAATATTTTAGTAATTAATTTTTATAAGGGGTTATATAAATTATATTTTTGACTATAAATATTCATTTTAAATATAAAAATGTTTACTACATTATGGTATTTTTTTTATAATATTAAAAATCATAAAAATTAATTTATTTATGACACAATTATGATGCATTACTTACCTCATTAATAATTGATTTTAATAAATAATATTATAATGATTAATATATTATCCAAAACTAGTCCAATTCTAATTGGATGATTTTATTTCGGCAATGAGTCATCTTATATTCATCTTTAATGATTTATGGACCTTTTGAAACTGATGATAAGTTTATAATAAAATAATATATTTTCACTATCCAAAATAGCCTCTCCTTTCACTTAATAAAGGAGGCCACTTCTAACCAATTTCTTAGAACTCTCAAGCCATTTGTCTTTTCCAAACACTTCCCAATTGAGCTCCCTATATCCCTATCCTCCTATATAAGCCTTACCATAGGCATAAGGCACATCATGAATGCCTTTTGGTTCAAACCAACGGATGTTACACAAATTAAAGGTAACGATTTCTCTTAAATTGATTTCTTTTATTCTACTTCTCCAACCCTAAACTCTCTTTAATCCTTTGTTTTTCAACAACACCAGTACCGTCAATATAATATGATTTTTTATGATATTTATTCAAACTACACTTATACTCACCTCTATCTAATGGAAGAAGAACATAATGTTTCTGTGGATGGAAAACTATAATCTCACGAAACGATGATTGTTCGATTTTCTCCTTCCTCCTCTCATGGTGGACATTATAATGGAACTGTATTTATATATGATATATATTATGTTTATTATTTCCCTATTATTCTTTAAATTCCAATTATATCAAGCCTTTATGGTTTCCATAGTAGGTAAATACAATAATCTCATTAGAGAAATTGTGGACTACTGCCCCCTCAAAGTGATGTGATTTGTTAATGCCTTATGTGGGATGTATAAATGATGGATTTAATGATATTATATATTATATTATACCATTATTATAATATAACTATGTATCATTGTGTTTTAATTCCATTAAACTAAGAAATAGAATTGAAAGTAGCGTTCATGCGTACGTACGACTTACTGTCTCCAAGAACTGTGCATTTCATTTCATACCTTCATATGTTATGTACTGTTATAAAACATTTATATGATGGATATATATGATATATATGATAAATAAATCATGAATACAATTATGGATATAATTAACCTTTGACCACATGAACAACATGTAATTATAATAAGTCGATTTTTGACTCAAGTACCAAATATCGACAAAATGAAAGTTATTAACTTAAATGGTTACATAATGTTTATAACATGGTTATAAGTGATATAAAAGGAATAATAAATTTTAAAATTTTACTTAAGAAAGTAGAAATTAACTTTGGTTTATTATTCAAGAGAATAAACAACGATCGAGTCATGTTGGACACGAGGTAAGGGAACATCTTAACCAAATTTCATTTCATTGTGTTGATCTTCTCTTTCTTGTTTATGTAATTATTTGATTATGTGAGAAATGAATTTTTATATCTTTTCATGTATTTATACTTTATTTATGTGACCTTATAGTGAATACACATAAGTGATCTATTTTATTTAAAAAAATATTTATAAGGGATAATTTTGCAATCTAATTTTAATATGAGATTGCTAATAAGTTATTATTTACTGGGGTTATATTTTTCATCTATGTCCATATAATGTATTTCATAAAGTGTTTAATAATCTTACATGTATGTTAAAAGTCATGTTTACCCTTCATTGACTTTTAATTTGTGTTATGGATGGAATCTTTCTTTTGTTTACCATATGTGGTACTTTTTGACTTTTCCGTTAAAAGTACGAGGAGAATGTTTTCATAACTTATACGGAATGAACGGATTTTTACGATTTCATAACGCATTATTTTAATGAAGCATTATCTATAATATTTATTGACTATTTTCAAAAATATATTTTTCTTTTAAAATTTTATGGCATTTTGTAAAAAATAAAATGATTTTTAAGAAGAAATTATATTTTCTTCAATAATTCATTTCAAGTGTTTTATCAAAACAAATTTTCATATAAGATGGTATTATTTATTATGTGTATGTTTGAAGTATAATGTCTCTATTATTTTAATTGTTTCAATTTTCTTATGATGAAATGATATCCATTTGTTTTATATGGATTATGTTTTGATTGGATGATGTTTATGAAACCCATTTTATTCTTTGGGTTATGATGAATGATTTATGTTTATGTTTTGGCACACATAAGAATGATTTCTTTATGAGATGGGTGGGACCTATATCCCCTTACAATGAATTGGGTAAAGATTTATATCTCATTAGATAGACATGGATGGAACAGAAAGTTAATCATGTTTAGTGATACATGACTGGAACGAGGAGTGAGCTTGTTTCAGTAAGATACATTGTCCACTAAGATGGTCTTGGTAGTAATGCCTTGGCTACTATGGAAATCATGTCATGTGCATAATGTTTTTCCATAATTTCAAGTTTTATTTCCAATCTATTTTATCATGATTGATGTTCCATTATGATCTATTCCTTATGTACAACCATTTCTTATTTCATTGGTCATTATTTTTATATTTAAACATTATGTTCATGTTTTTAAGTTCAAATGTATATGATTTGATTTATTTTCTCCATGCATACCCATACTAAGAATTTGATCTCACCCTTTATATGATTTCTTTTCCCCATGATTTAAATAATGTTTTTAGGTATGAAATCAATAGTGGAAGATGTTTTTAGGAGATGTTTAAGATCTTTCACTGTGATTAAAATATTATATTCCGAGTTTCCAAAGACACTAATCTATTACGGTCCTTGTGTGTCTGTTTTTGTTATGTATTAAGTATACTGCAAAAAAATTAATTTAATGTCCATGTACATCCTTCTTTGGGTCTCTATAGTTGGTATTAGAGGAAAGGTTTAGTTAACCTTTTTAAACTAGAATGCAAAAAATTTAGTGAGATGCCTAGAGATATTTCAAAGGTATGTCAAGGGATGTCCCAAAGGTTAAGTATAAGTGTAGGTTATAGGCCTATAATTATGGTAACAATCTTAGAATATAATCTAAGATGTTATATATTGACGTTACTCCCCATTGATTATGATTTTTTCCTCTCACACTATTCTTTGTGGGTTTTAGAAAACAGCTGGAAACATGAAGATTCACAATAATGGAGGATGTGATGGACAATTGAACAATATTCTTCAAGAGAAGCCAAATGAAAATGGATCTGGAAGTCCACATATCGTTATTATGCATAATTAGAAATATCATAATATGATCAATAATCTCAACTTTGGTAAGTTTCATGAATCAACTTATAAGATAAATATGGATTTTCATGATGATCATAGATGAAAGAAAGTTCAATTTCCCTCATGTAATTCATGTTGGAAGAGGCATCAGAGAAAATGTTTTAAATGAACTGTAAGATGCTTTGGGTGTGGAAAAGAAGGAAACAATGCCTGTAACTATAAAGAAAAAGGTTCAGTTAACACCATGGACAAGGATAATGGTATTTCAAAGACATCAACAATAGTTAACTATTTTAAATGTGGAATGTACAGGCGTTATGAAAACCAATGCCCTAAGGGTAAGTCTCATGAAGAGAATCATCATGGTCTTATGGGTAGTATTTATGTTGATGATGATAAAGAGACTAAAAATGATATGTGAGATGATAGAAATGTTCAAGATCAGTCAATGGTTGAAGAATGTAGTGGAATGATTGAATGTTTATAAAGAGTTATGTTATCTGGGTAATATAATGGTATTATGGAATAACGAAACATATAAGGATTGTTACTGTATTTTTTTCCAAATAAATTTGAATGTATATGTTGAATTGTACAGATAACCATGAATGGTTATTCAAATATTTTTGGAAGTTAGATGATATGTGCATAATGAAAGGATAAATAGAAAATATTATGTTTGATAGTATTAAAGAGCTCATGACTGATATAAGGAAAAAGTGATATAATGGTTTGAGTATATTAAATTTTTGGGATTTTTAATTTGGAAAGAGTTAACTTTTGATAACATTCATGTTTTCACTAAGGGCCTATGGTAATTTATGTTTCAATAGAATACATTATTAAGGTATTCACATATTTGGAATGTGACCAACAAAGAGATATATATTATGATATATGGGGGAAAAATGAAGGAATTCACATGCTCGGTAGATGAAATTTCTAGTAATCAAATAGAATTATTTTCGATCATCCAAAATATTGGACTGAATTAAGTTAGACATAATATAGTATTGTCTAAGTCTACTACGTTTTTCGATATTATTGCCGGAATGTAATTATAATGTAGTTTTAGAAAAAGGGAAAACCTGAAGGATGGGAGACAACCCGCCACGTCGGACAAGGGTGTGGGAATCGAACCCACAACCGATGTGTGACAGGCCTTAAACACCTACCACTATCCTACAGGAATTCCCTAGTTAGTGTAAATTAGTTTTAATTTATTAAGTGGTATGATATATGAAGTATAAGTCCATTTTAGGCACCATATACGATTAATATCACTATAAATGAACTTATGTATATGTAATAACTTTTTCAAACCTTTTGTTTGAGGCAAATGTAATGTCCTAACATTCTATCACATGAATTTTTAACACTTCACAGAAGACAAATTCATCTTTATTTCCTTAAGAGATGATGTGGAAATTGTTAAAGGGATGAACAACACTGATATTGTACCAAAATAAAGTATGTATTTCATTTAATTCAAAAAATTATTCAACATTAGGGAAATGATCTTGAAAACAAAAAATTTTGTCCTAGTGCTCTCATATCTGATGAATCAGATGGTACCTTAGATCATCACAAATTTATGGCTTTGTGACTGTTGGATTTATCAAATCCATTTCCTCTACCACTCTCTATCACGACATGATGGTTAGATTTCTCTTCAATATGCATATTTCACCTATGTTATCCTATTTGGAAACCCAGTGATTTTCTAATTTGGGTAATGGTTGTGTTTCATAATTCAGTTTTTAAAGATAATGTATGGATTTTCTTTTTACGATGTGGGTTTCTATGAATGAAACTCTCATGTGTTAAACCATTCATAACCCCGATGAATTTCAAGGGAAAAATCATTTTAAGGGGGTAGAATGTAACACCCCAAGATTTTATGAGATATAATATTTTTAATTTATTTCATATGTTATGTTTTACGCTAATCCCAGATTATCATGCTCTATACGCAACACCATATTAGTTTGTAGTATACACAACATTATTCTTGGATTGTGTTACACACAATTTCTAGTTCGTTTGATTATTGTTAATCAACACAACATTGTGAGTGTTTATATATATATATATATATATATATATATATATTCAATGTATAAATGAAATATGGTTGGATTATGTTATATGAAACAACGAAGGAGTCTTTCACAACATGCATCCTTGACTTGTCTTGCATTACACGCAATTGTGACCTTCCTTGATTGAGTGTGTTGTACACAATAACGAGTTTCACTAAACGATAATATATTGTCATAATATTATTATGAACTAGCCATTATGAATAGTAGTATCTACATTTTGAATTCTTTAACATTATAATTCATTATACACATTTTATAGAACATTATATGATAACAAAATAAATGTTTCAGGTAAAATATGTATTTTTAAAAATTTGTAGTTTGGCCGCCTTTGGATGGAAACCAGTTAAAATCTAGTTTTTGACAGGTTTATAAGTAAAATTTTACAAGATAAAATTATTCTTTGGAATCAGGATATAAAAAATTACTTTGGATAAATTTTTCATATTATTCTGATAACTTTCATATTGTAATGAATAGTAAAAACATGCTATATTTTAATTAAATTTTTTTTTCATCGCAATAATATATATGGTTAGATTATCTATTTAATTTGTTCTAAAGTTGAATTAGAATATATATTTACTATTTAATATAATTTTGTTCATTGGAATTAATTTCACATTGAAATTGTACATAAAAAAGTGTCGATCTTTTGATAGTTATTGTTTCCTAAAACACCATATTTGTTTTGATAACGGGAATTAATTTTAAAATTAATTAATTCCACTTCTGGGTTTTTTAATTTGGAAAAATAGACATCATTTTTGAATTCGAAATATCAAATTTATCTTAGGCTATTTTTTAAGAATTTTTCTGCAAAACATCAATTTTTGATGAATAGTGAAACCACTTAGTGGTTGTTAAAAAACTAACTCTTTTATTTAAATGAAATTTTACCACATCTATGAATTTTATTTAAAAAATCTGACATAAATGGTTGTTGTCATGAAATAAAATATTTTTCAATAACATAATAATAATTTTTGGTGAATAGTATCTTTTGACTTTTATTTACTGTGGTTAAAGATAAATAGGGCAATTTAAGTTTAAAAGAATATTATAATAATTCCAAATTACCTTAACACTTGTCCTAACCTTGTTCGATGAGTCATGGATGACCATGGTCATACTTTGGTCGATTTTGGGACCCCATTGATCCACTTTGTAGTGATAATGATAAATTGGATTAATTAAATTAATGTAAAGACAAAAATAACCTTAACAAAAATATTTTAGTAATTAATTTTTATATTGGGTTATATAAAGTATATTTTCGACTATAAATATTCATTGGACATATAATGATATTTCATACATGATGGTATTTTTTTATAATTTTTATACATCAAATAAATTAAATTATTTATGACACAATAATGATGCAATATTTACCTCATTAATAAAAGATATAAATATATAAGATTATATAGATTCAAATATTATCCAAAACATGTCCAATAATGATTGGATGATTTTATTTCTACCATGTGTCATCTTATCTTCATCATTAATGATTATTGGACAAATTGCTACTGAATATAAGTTAATAATAAAATAATATTTTCACACTTTCCAAAAGAGCCCCTCCACCCCATTATATAAGGAGACCACTTATATCCAATTACTCACACCTCTCAAGACATTTGGATATTACATCCTCTATTTAATTAAGCTCCATACATCCCACATCTACCATTATATGCCTTACCTTATGCATAAGGCACTTCCATAAGTCCTTTGGGTTCAATCCAAAGGAAGTTACCCAAATTAAAGGTAACAGTTTCTCTTAAAATATTTTCTTTTCTTCTACTTCTCCAACCCATGAACTCTTTTTAATCATTTCGTTATTAAAAACACCAGTATCCTCAATATACTAGGATGTTATAATGTCTTTTATTCGAACTAAAATTACACACACCACTATCTAATGGATGAAGAACATAATGTTTCTTTTGATGGAAAACCAACACCTCACGAAACGATGATTGTCTGATTTTCTCATATTGCCTCTCATGGTGGCCATTATGGAGGCACTGTATTTATATATGATATTTTTTTATGATTTCCATATGCTTCTTTACTTCCCAATTATATCAAGCCTTTAGGGTTTCCATAGTGGGTAAATACGATAATCTCATTTGAGGAAGTGCAGACTATCGCCACCTCAAAGTGATGTTATTCATTAATGCCTTATGTGGGATGTGTAAAGGATGGAGTTAATGGTATTATATATAATATTATACTGGAATTATAATATACCTATGTATCATTATGTTTTAAATCCACTAAAAAAAGAAATAGAAATGAAAGTAGCGTTCATGCGTACGTACGGCTTACCGTCTCCATGAACGGTGCATTTCATTTCTTACCAACATGTATTATGTACTATTATAAATACATGTATATTCTGGATAAATAGGATATATATGACAAATAAATTATTAATATAATTTTTGATATAATGAATCTTTTACCACATGAACAACATATAATTATAAGAACTCCATTTTTGACCCAAGTAGCAAATATCGACAAAATGATCATTATTAACATAAATGGTTATATAATGTTTATAACATTGTAATAAGTGATATAAAAGGAATAATAAACTTGAAAACGGTTATTAAGAAAGTATAAATTAACACTGGTTTATTATTAAGTAGATTAAAGAACGATCGTGTCAAGTCGGACACGAGGTAAGGGAACTTCTTAACCCAATTTCTGTTCATTGGGTTGACCTTCCATTTTTTGTTTATGTCATTCATTGATTATGTGAGAAATGAATTTTTAAATCTTATCATGTATTTATACTTTTTCTATGTGTCCTTATAGTGATTAAACATATGTTATCTATTTTATTTACAAAAAAAATAATTGTAAGTGATAATTTGGCACTATCTTATTTATCTGAATTACTTATACGTAAGTCTTTACTGGGATTATATTTTTCATTTATGTCCATATAATGTTTTTAATAAAGTCTTTAATATTCTGAAATTTATGTTTAAATTCTTGTTTACCCTTGTTTGACTTTTAATATGTGTTATGGATGGAATATTTGTTTTGTTTACCATAGGTGGTGATTTTTGATTTTCCGTTAAAAGTACGAGGAGAATGTTTTTTAACTTATACGGCATGAACAGATTTTTACCCTATCATAACACCTTATTTTCATGAATCTTACTCTACAATATTTCATGACTATTTTCAACAAAATCCTTTTCTTTTAAAATTTAATGGCATTTTGTAAAAAAATGATTTTGAAGAAGAAATAATATTTTCCTCAAGATTTCATTTCAAGTGTTTTATCAAAACCTTTTTCAATATAAGATGGAATTATTTCATATGAGTATGTTTCAAATATAATATCTCTATGATTTACATGGTTTCACTTTTCTTATGATGAAATGATATCAATTTGTTTTACATGGATTATGTTATGATGAGATTATGTTTATAAAACCCATTTTATTCATTGGGTTATGATGAATGATTTTTCTGTATGTTGTGGCACACATAAGAATGATTTCATTTTGATATGGTTTGGACCTATATCTCCCTCAAAAGAATTGGTTAATGATTTATATCTCATGAGATAGACATGGTTGGAATGGAAAGATAATCAGGTTCAGTGATACAAGACTAGAACATGGAGTGAACTTAGTTTAGTAATGGACATTGTCCACTAAGATGGTCTTGACATCAATTCCTTGGATACTACAGAAATAATATCATGTGTTTATTGTTCTTCCAAAATTACAGGTTTTATTTCCAAACTATTTTATCATTATTGATGTTCCATTATGATTTATGCCTTACGTACTGCCATGTTTTATGCCATTGCTCAAGATTTTGATGTTTAAACATTATGTTCATGTTTTTAACTTCAAATGTATTTGATTTTTTTTATTTTCTCCATGATTACCCTTAATGAGCATTTGAGATGACCCTTTATATGTTTTCTTTTCCCCAGGATATAAAGAAAGGTTTTAGGTTAGAAAACAAAAGGGGAAGATCATTATGGGAGATGTTGAAGATCTTTCACCACGATTAGAAGAATATATTCCGAGTTTCCAAAGACACTAAACTATTACGGTCCTTGTGTGTCTGTTTTTTTTATGTATTAAGTATTCCACAAAAAAAGTAATGTAATTTCCATGTATTTCAATATTTGGGTCTCTATATGTTTATACCTTTACACCCATCCTTGATGTATATCCCTACAATTTTGATGTAAAACCTCGAATATCCATGGCGCACAAAACTCTCCAATTGCGCGCACACCCAGGCTTTCCCGCAAAATTCATCCAATTGCGTGGTGATTGCAAACAAACATCTCCAATTTCACAGAAACCTCTTGATACACCCACCCATCCTTTTCCATACAGCTTATTTATTTTCATGAAAGCCTACCTCCTTGTGTGTACTCTTTCACCTGAGTTAGACTTCCCTCTTCCATACATCATATTCATGCACTTCTTACACCCAAAGAATCTACATTACTATCCCTTCTATCGTACGAACATATAGGTTCATATAAATTAACAACAATGTCCCATGGGAGGTGCTTCCCATTACATTGCTTCGCCTCATGTTTCTTCACATAGGCATGCTAACATCCATTGCTTCTTCGCATATCCACTCTAACGTTGATCCCCCAATGGATCACTCTATAACACCCCCTCACCACAACATTGTTGATTCCTTATATACCCCAAGGAGAGAGGGTTATCAGTTATGTGTGTCCTAATTAGGTGTGGAGTGAACCCACCTCATCGAAGCATCAAGACATTAAACATTCGAGCACCATTGTCCTAATCACATGACGTTAAACTGTGGCCTCCCCTCGTACATCGCATGCAGGGTCCCTCACCTCTGAGATCATGCACTCCCACTAGTCTCCGCGAGAATGAAATCATTCCACACAATGAATGAGAATCTCATTATCGGAGCGACGTTTGTATGTGGGTAAATGGATCCACATTTTGTAAGCCCCAAGCCTTTCTTGTAGGAGGTAGAATCCATGATCCTCCTATCTTCCTCGGTGCCAAGGACCATAGAGTGGGGGATGGGAACCAGAACCCTCCTCTCTTCCGTACCAAATCCCTCTCTTTCTCAACATTGTTTCCACATAGTCATCCATCCTAGAGTAGGTCCCAATCATCATTTCCCTAGGTTTTAAACAACGTTTAAGCCCACGTTTCCTTTTTGAGATAATAACCATTGTAATCCCCATTCCACTTCGCACAGACGCATATTTCATGACATGAACGTCAGGTCTTCGCTTCCTCTTGTTTATATCACTGAGCATGACTCACGTGGGTGTAGAGTAAGCATCGACTATGAAATCCTTTCTGGGCCTCCGTAGAGTGTAATCACTACACAACTTCTGAAATATGTTTAATTTGATCCATCCCAAGGTAGTGTATGTAGAAAGAGTCCATGTGGTTAAATCCCAACAACCATTGGTCCCGACCCCCTTCACTTTGGCGCACCAAGCGCCACTTCTGAACTACGTGGACTTTGATCCCTATCAAAAAAAACGGTATCTAGGAAGCCTCCCTTAGGTTATAGCCCAACACATAGTTGTTCTGACACACTTTCATGATGATTCAACTTCCTCCTGCATGACGTTAAACTACATACCCCTATTTGGTCTCACATGATATTAAATTGTACCCGTCTGAAATACATGGACTTTGATCCCTGTCTCCTTGACAAGCTACGTAGGAAGCCTCCATGCGGTTCAAACCCATCTAGCAGTAAGCCTTTGTGACCCCATACAACCTTAAGCCGTTGTGACCCATCAAGCGGTAAGTCGTTGTGACCCATAAAACAGTAATCTATTATGAACAATCTTGTGGAAGTCATTGTGACCCATCCAGTGGTAATCAATTTTGACCGATCCAGAGGCAAGACGTTGTGACCCATCCAGCAGGAATCCTTTGTGACCCATCCAACGACAATCCGCTGTGACCCATCTAGTAGTAAGTTGTTGTGTACTCCGACCAATAGTAAGTCGTTGTCAATCCCAACCAGCGGTAAGCCATTGTGTTCCCAATATACCAGTAATCCATTGTAGTACCCTTTGTTGGGACCCACATTTCTGGTCCACTCTCAGGCATTAGACCATTTCAGGTGTCTAACCACTTGTAAGACTCATTATATCATCGGTTCGTCACCATTTCTGCACACCCCGATCCTATACCCCCACCAAACTATGTGGACATTGATTCTCTACAACATGGACACATAGGAAGTCTCTTTGACGCCCAAGTCCAATTTCAACGTCGCCCTCGAGTCGACCCCATCGCATTCTCCATCCACTTCACTTAACCACCCACCACCCATCCTAATTCTTACCCGGTCCGCCACGTCCCAATGAGATCAGGCCAATTCTCCTCTTCACTGCTCCTAGTAGTAATCGGGTAACTGACCACATGTTATCTCCTATATCAGTGTCCCCTCTAGTGGTTGCCCCCATATGATCCACTATTGTTGGTGTTTTGATCCATTTGATCTGTCTCTGTTAGTTTTTAAACTCGCTGAATATCCTGTGTTAAACATGGGAAGCTGAGGAAAATCTACGAGACATGCATATGGAATATAATTTCCCGCATTCGATGTGGGATGCCTTAGTCATCCACGGCCTCGAGAAACCCTATAATAAGGGGAAGAAACCAAGAGGCTTCAGGGTTTCTGCATCGAGACATGCTTGTGATGTCCAACGTGACTAATCCCCTGACTGAAATTTGCCACCCTAACTAGACCCCATTGAATATACCGAATAATTAGGGCTAACTAACTGGTGTCCATGAAGATATGTCCCCGGGATGTGTTTCATGAAAAACGTCTTAAGTGTATAAGGGAGACCCAAACTAGGAAATGAGATCCAAGGAGGAATCCATAAAATAAAGAACTGACATCCCATCATATCATTTCAATAATAGAGAATACGTCCCTGAATTAGAGATGGATGCCTCCCACCATTTGAATACAGGAATGCGGGGAAACAATCAGCACTTCTTTGATAGAAGGATTCTCATGCCCCAATGAATGCATCAAAAACAGAAATGTTAAACCTAATATGAATTTTATCTCCTCAATTGGGAGATTTTTAGCTTTTGAGACATCAGTGGATTAGTGTGTCACCAGATCCAGCTATCTGTACTTGGTCCCGCCAAGAAAATAGTGGGCCACGCATGAAACTCACTAGAAGTTTGGGGAGTTAAACGTTAGACATCTAGGTCTGCAAGGTTGTCAGTGTGGATCATTCTTACCAGCCAAGGCAGACAGAATGGCATTGGGGAACTGGATGTCGATTTCATTGTTTCATCACCAATGGTTCAATCTCAATTCTAATCATCGAACAAAGAAGCTGCATTAGGAATCAGATCGCCACCTGCCCACCGACGTAGTGGTAGAGGCAATTCTAGTGAGGAAGCCATGTGTGGCTCCACCGCTACAATTATAACCTCCTCAACCATAGCTGATGGGTGCCCACGCCCCATCATACCATCAAGAATCATTAAAATAAGGGTAATAAGTGATCTTATACGCCGATATGAGGAGGAGGGGATAATCCCAACTCGGGAAATGGCCTAACATTATATATAGGAATTTGTAACTCATCACAACTTGCACCCCAAAGGTCCGCACAGGGATCCTATACTCCCCACTCCAATAGACAATAGTTTCATGATCCTCTCCCCAGAACTCCTTGTAGAATCCCGCCTATACACCGACGAGGTAGATGAATTATTGGCCAGCCCGACCATGATCCTATTTCATGGGACCCATGGATGTACCCCAATAGACCATCCTAGTGCTGCAACCTAGTCCCCCAAAGATGAAGAGCTGGTATGCTATGTACCTTCACCACCAGACCCGGTCTTAATGTCCTGATGCTAGCATCGAGCATCGGCCGAGGTGGGCAACCGCTAAGGGGCGTTGACGTTCGAAACTACGATGGATCGGGCCACCGCCAAATTGTATCCTCATCCCCCTATATACAATGAGCATGGGAACTTATATACCCTTCCCGGATCAAGGCCTCGACTTCCCCATGGTCCGGATGGGTTGACTCTCTTGGACGCCGACACAGGTAGTATTCGTCACCGACCAAACTACGACAACGACCCCCAGTGTGTAGGTCCTCCCCGTACTACCACCATGGAGAGTGCAGGTCCTCCCCACTTCCCAAAATGACAAAGAGGTCCACCCCATGATACCTTCAATCTGAACGAGGTTCCTCCCCACAAAAGTGACCCTCGGTATGGGAGCCTCTCCCATGCATAGTACAATAGGTATGCAGTCATTCCTCCTACCACAGACCGAAAGGGTGGGGAAATTGCATATCCGATCAATATCTAGCATAGGGGGCCTCACCATGTCCTTAACGAAGCTGGTGATGGTCCTCCTCGCATCATCAATCAGAGCGGTGAAGGCTTTCTTTGCTTCACTAGCACCCATCATAGAGGTCCTACCTGTGAATGGCTTGACCAGTACAAGGACCCTCCTCGCACTGACACTGTCAGGGGAAACAAGCATGGAGGTCTTACACATGGTCCTATCTTCTCTTGTGGGGGTCCTATTTGTACCATAACATCTCACGGATGTACTCCATGTGTCTCATTTATTATTTATCCTAGTTCTCCTCTTACCCTAGTTTACTTTGGTGGGAATCCTCTTCGCCCCAAATCCAGTACGACCGAAGGTCCTCATCATGCCAGAAATCTACCCTGTACTGAATATACATCACGAGGAAATTGGGTGGGTGGTCACCACCAAAAAAAGAATGTAGATGAGATTCATAATGAGATCCAACCGGTTTGTTTCTCAAACTCTGTGTCATAATACGACTCAACGATGGAACCGTCACATAAGTCCTCCATGTCAAGGGTCGGGGAACGAACTAGTCGCATCAGCCTCATTCTTCTAGATTGTTAGATCCATCGGATTCCCACCTCCCTTTGTAGGTATATCCAGGATGACCAAATTTGGGCTATTCCATAGGTTACAATCATGCAATCTCCACCATCGTTGTGAGAAGAACTCTCTACCTCGACTAGAGATCACAGATAACTATTCTGGGGATTAATGAAAGATGAGTAGCAGTGCGGTCCATCACCAGTATCTGTAGCTCTGGCGCCTAAACTTTTGTTCATTATCTCATCATACTGAGATGTGGTGGCTAGTTCAATACACTCTTAAGAGAATATCCCTAAATACATAGGTTTATCGTCTCGCTCGCCTTATTCTCTATCAGTTAGTCTGCCATCTCAGCGATCTAATTCGGTACAACTACAGGTTCCCCAACCGCCTTCGATTGACTAGTTGGGAAATGAAGGGCCAGACCCTGAATCTGAGCCAAGGTGCTTATGGGATATCCTCACAACAGACAATTAACCTGAGATGTTTTGGCTGGTTGCATCACCAAATTTTTGTGTGCCATAATTCCTCACCAAAGAGGAAGTCGAGAGTTTCCACCAGACCCTATGGGCGACTCATGTCCATCTTCGTCATCATAGAGTGGCTTACCCTAAGAGCCCTGTGCATTTCGAGGACATTGGGAAACAATGTTTCCTGGTTGATTTGGCTGCACTCCCTATGGCCAAGTGCCCTGAGTCGCTAGGCCGCCATAGGGCCCTCCATCAATGATGCCTTCAAATTTTCAAAGTACTTCGTAGGATTATCAAGGAGGCTTCCACCAACACACAGATCCATGGCTGGGGACAGTATGCTTCCCTATTCTTCAGCCCTATTTGGCACCAGGCCGACTCGCTCTGTGATATTGAGTACATGTCCCCATGAAGAGTCGTTGTTATCATGGCTGACCTTCTAGAAGGTAAGAACGAGCTAGAGCTTCTTGGATAGGACCTACAACCCGATGGAGTTTCACACCTCTTGGATCCATCGGGAAGGATCAATCACTTGAAGATAAATCTATTGGGTCTCTTCATGCCCACTAAGGCACTAGTCCTTAGCTGAAATCTCAACAAGGTAAAATAACACCTCAGGGCTGTCAAACCCTACAACCCATCTGGATCAGTTCAAAAGGTGTAAGACAATCCCTAAAAAGATGCATTGCGCCAGCAAATCGCTGAACAGAAGAAGATGGATGATGAAATCCTTGTTGAATGGGCAGCATAATGACGACCAGACTATGGTGATCCTCTACCGGGGTAGTAGGGGCAGGCACAAATTCCCCATGGATAACTTCCCCTGGGTGACCCTAACCATCCTTCCCACACAAATAAGGGTGAGGTCAAAACATAAGGAATGAGGGTGTGGTATGTGTTGCCGAATCCACCCAAGCAGTGAGGAAATCCTCTAGACCCAGCTCATGTTCTCCCAAATGCACCAAAAGTCATTCCACCAGTCACTCCACGAGTTTATGGGCCTCCCAATAATGTTGAAGAACCTGCCAACATGCTGGTGGACTGGGATCCCCATCAAGACAAGAATCACAGGCAAGATGATCCAATGGAAACACATGTCACCCGCCTCGAGGCATTAGAGACTTGACATGTGGAAATCCCACATCCCGAAAAGCATTATCTGGCATGGGTGGATGATATAACAGCACCCCTAGGTTTTGGAAATCCCACATTTCCCCCTTCAACGGGATAGGGGACCCTCTAAAGCACTTGGCCCAATTCATCTCAAGGTGTGTGACCATGTTGGGAACCCCTGTATAGTAGGAAGCCAACAAACTCCGGTGTTTTGTGGAGAAATTGGAAGGGAATGAATTCATCTGGTACAACCAACTCCCCATCATATTAGTAGCTAGAAGAGAAGACCTTCGTAGGCAATTTCTCTACCAATTCAGTTTCTCCACTTAGAAGTAGAGTATCACAATCTTTTTCAAGTACAATAAGAGGCCTGATTAGTGCATTGAAGACTTTGTCGCCCGATGAAAAGGTCTCACAACTCTACTGACATTCCAGTGAATTAGGAGAAACTACTAACATTGTGGATATGGAGTTTCAAGATGGAACTGGCCCCCTCTTTGATGACCATAACTACCCAGGGGGATTCCAAGACTTCTCTGATAAGGCCCAATGCCAAGAGGAAGCTTTACAGCAGGCTATGCAGGCACATATGTTGCCTCCTGCAATCCCCGCGAGAAGGGTAGCGAGGGCCGAGGCTGCCAAGTCTGTCAAATAGAGGCCCCCAGGCAACTAGAGTTGTTACCAGTGGAGTTGCCTCCATAGCCTCAAAGAGGACTTCCACCTCTGGCGCAGCCTCCAGCCTAGTAGCCCCCACCTCAAAATAGGCACGCGACCCCACACAATGCTCATCCACTGCCAAAGGAAGATAACCAGTCTCCTCCTCCTTGACAAGCTCCTCTAGCCCCTCGTCGGGTCAAGCTACAAGGTCCCCCTTCTAATACAAGATGAACCAAACTTACTCATTTAACGAGGCGCAAGTCCCTCGTTACTTTTGCACTGCCTTGGAGCAGGGGATTGTACGTTTTCGTGAGTGCATGAGGCCAGAAGATGAAAACCTCACTGATCGCCCCAATTACTACCCCCATCACTGTCTCTTGGGGTTCTCACTCAAATAGTGATATGTGTTTAAAGACTGGCTTCAAGACCAGGTGGATAACAACATAGTTGTATTAGGCTAGATCTGGCATAGGTGGCATGAATCTTTGTGGGGCTAGACAACAGTTGTGACAGAGAAGGCGAGTGGCATCAGTTTTCAAGTCATGGTTCTTAGATGTATGAGGACTGGATGGCTCATAAAAGAGTCGCCCATGCCCATGGTGTTATCCATGCATGCCTGAATCAGCCAGAGGCTCCAGTAATCCAATCTACTACTTCTGCATCATCTTCTCAGTTTTCCACTTCTCAGAAGAGCAAACACAGGCGACGTAAGGGAAAACAAAGTCCCCCTCCAATTCCATCATCATCCCATACTCTTGGGGACTTCATGACCCCGAAGATGGTGATTCCTTATAGAGTTTGTCTCATAGTGGATGTATCATCAAGAGATACAAGAGCCTTCCTTGGATAATGCCATAGAGCTGGTAAACCATTGCATGAATCCTGATGATGAGGAGCACCAGGCGGATCATCCCAAAGTATCCAGTCGTCATCAGCGTCGACATGGATGTGGCTATACGGGTCGTCATAGTGACTCAGTAAATACTTTGATCCATGCTATGCATGTGACTGAAACCAGGCAGTAGGCACAACACATATCTAAGTATACACATCATTCTCATATGATGATATCAGGCTCTTAGTTTCAACTGTTTGTGTAAATGGAGCAGGAAGAGCCACCTCATACATTCCAATACAATCCAATCTTTTCTATAGGATGGTCTCAATAGTCTGGCCCTCATCAGGTAGCCACTCTGCAAAGCTTCGACTAGTGATCAAAGGGATATTCCTAGCACAATCCAGCTGCTGGTCCAGTTAGTAGGTCCCACCTTACCTCCTTTCATAGAGAGAAATCCTATAAGAGGAAGATAACTCATGGAACAGAAGAATGAAATCCTTAAGAACCTTTACTACATTCCAGCATGGCTCTCCATTTTGGTTTCTCTTTTCCAATCGTCGGGCTTGTGTGAGGCCCTCGCAGAGGCTTTAAGGATCCCCCTCTAGTATGAGATTGAAGTAGCAATCACAGAAGCCTTTCCTGCTGAGGTGGTAGAGAATGATGAATGTTGGGCCATTATTTCATTCTATGTATGATATTATGGATCTACAATATACGGTCACATTCACCCACTATACATCCTCGTACAGTTCATTTGCATGGAGGTTCTCCATTCACTCGTCGACCCTAGCTCTAGGATTAATATAATCCCGACTCAAACAATGTGAGAACGGGGATTGCCTGAAGATGATCTATGTCCCTATGATCTATGAATCCAAGGTTATGACAAGAAGAAATAGACACCAGTTACCAAGATCTACTTGAAGACCCCATTTTGTGGCCTAGTTTCCAGCGCCTAATTTATGGTTGTCTCCTAGGACAGTGCCTACATTGCATTAATGAAATGTTCGTGGATCCACCTGCATGCAGCAGTTCCTTCATCATATCACTAGTGCCACAAGTACTCCTTTAACGGTCGGGTGGGTGTGCATAAATGTAATGCATCTCCCTTTGCCTACTACGAAGCCCTCTTTTTAGATGATGACTATTACAAGAGAAATGAAATGAATTTATAGCCTAACAAGGTTGAGCATTCCACGACTGCAACAGACTAGTGGAAAAGGACTAGATGATGCCTATGTCATTCCATTCCACCGATTGGAGGCTACAATTTGGACATGGGGAAATTCTTCATTGTTTATGGGAAATGGGGGGAAAATATTCACATGTATAATTGACATCAGAATATCTCATCGTACGCCTATATGAATCAAGCTCACATCATTCTGGAGCCTCCTACTCTCATAAGGTATTAGGATGTCTGCCACATTTCAATGATAACACGCCATACATTCTTATTATGTGAGGCATGATTTAATCGGATCAAGGCAACGCGCCATTATTTATTCGAAATCATCATTCATGGCCCATTTGGACGAACACCAGATGGTATCAAATCAAAATACCTCATCGCTATGGTTGCGACGGCACATGAGTTCCCCAATGCAGCGTCCACTACTGTTTAGGCTGGTACCAGCCACCTGTCGAGATCTGTCTACTAAGAAGAAACACCTCCCTCCTAGGATCCCTACTCCATAAGTGAATAAGAGGATTTAGAGGCCGATCCTAACATAATTGTGGATGATATCTCTTCCATGGTTTATGAATTGTTACAGGTGATCCTTGGTAGCAAGGGAAACCCAAAACCAACACTTATCAGTTCCTCTATGCCCCTCGAGGAGAAACCATGGTACATAGACATCCTTAAACAACATCGTGATGTGTCCTCCTAGAGTTATAACGAGATTCCAAGACTAGATCCTTAGGTACTCATCCACCACCTCTGTCTCCCATCAAATCATCACACGTTCAAGAAGCCTCCTAGAATGATGCACCCTTCTCACAATATCATGGTTGAGGCAGATGTTGATAAGCTCATCATATCCAATTTTTTTATGGATGTCATGTATCCTAAATGGATATTCAACATTGTATGAGTTAGGATGATGACAGAAAAAATCATAGTCCACATCGACTTCTGAGATCATGAACGTCAGTGTCTGAAGGATGATTTCCCCCATATAGTGACAAATTTGTTGATCGATGGTGGGACCAGGTTCCAAGCCCTCTCATTCATGTATGGGTACTCTGGATATAACAATACATGAATGCCCCCTATGGATGAGGAGTCTCCAAACTCCAAGGCGCTAGAATGTACCATTTGTCATCAAGTCATGACATTCAGTAAAATGAATGTAGGTCCCACCAACAAATGGGCTATGCATCACATATTTAACCTGATTCTCAGAATGATAGTGTAAAATTATGTTGTTGATCTTCTGGTAAAATCTCACCATTGTCGAAACCATCGCAAGGACCTTGAGAATGTGGTCAGAATCATCTATTCCTAACACCTGAAGATGAACCCATTGATTTGTGCCTTTGAGGTCACCGCTTGAATGTTTCTTGGCTTCATAGTCAGATAAATGGTCATTGAGATCATCCTAGAGAATATAAAGTTCCATAGAAAGATGTATCCTCAAAGCAACATTTTCGGCCTTTGAGGATTCCAATGCCACTTGGCCTACACACACCTATTCATCACAAATCTATATGGAAAGTGTAATCCCTTTTCATGGATGATGAATAGTGGCACTATCTACTTGTGGTATGAAGAGTGTTAGACTGCTTTTGTGGAAATCAAGCAGTATCTTCTCTAACCTATAGTCTTAATGCCACAAGTGTCCCGAAATCCTCTAGTCCTTTATGTGACTGCCCTGGACTGATATATTGACGCACTTCTCCCACAGAATAACAATGAGGAGACAGAGAACATCCTCTACTACGTCATTTACATGCTCCTTGATACAGAAACCAGATACTCCCCTATTGAGTAGAGCTTCCTTGAACTAGTATTCAAAGTAAATAAATTGTGACATTACTTATTACACCATGAGGTACCACTGATATCCCATGTGGATCCACTGAAGTACATCATAAACTGCCCTTTGTTGACAGGCCATCTAGCTTTGTGGGCAGTGATTCTCTTGTAGTTCGACATTAGGTTTGTCCCTCAGAAGGCTATTAAGTGGAAAAAACAGGAAGACTTCCTTGCTGCCCATTCAACTCCTGCTAAACAGACCATCGATATCAATTTCCCCAATGAGGTGATCCTCTAAGTAGTCTAATAAATGTCATTCTGGAAGAAGCACTTCGATGGTGCTTCCCATAGCCCCACCATCACTAGTCTCTATAATCCTAGACTCAAGAAAGTAGGCCTAGGTATCGTCTTCATTACCCCGGCACAAGAAATTTTGTTATACTCGTTCCTGTTGTCAGAAGGGTGCACCAACAATGAGGCACAGTATCAGACAATCATAACTAGCCTCATGCTGGCCCACGAGATTGATGTTCCCCATTTTCATGTGAAAGGGGATTCTGATCTAGTAATCAAGAATATCATCGATGACTATGTTGTCCGAAAGCTAGAGCTCTTACCATTGTTGGAGCACACACTCCAGCTAAATGACTAGTTCCAACCTCAGCCGGAAGTTACTCTTGTTCCTCCTTCTCATAATGGTCGGGCTGATTCCCAAGCAATCCTAGCTGCATCACTTGCAGATCTCGAACATGATTATCTTATTATTCACATGGCACACTGAGGATGCATTGTTATAATCACCCCAAATGTCGATGGCAGCCCATAGGTAATCCACCTTACCACCGACACCACCATGTCTGGACCCTGAGGTCCCCAGGATGCATTGATTGAAGTGACTCCAAAATGGAGAATATATTTTGTTGAGTATCTGTAGAATGGTAACCTCCCGGCAGATCGGGGTGAGCACAAGAGAATCTGATGCCGCACATTATGGTCCAACCTCCAAGATGGCCATGTTCATGAGTAGATATTCTACAAGCGCGGGATTGATGGTGTTATCCTCCATTACATTTAATGAGTCGAGATTTCACAATTCAAGCAAAACATTCAAGATGGTTCCTACGTGGCTCATCAGACCGGGCCAAAACTATCTCACCAGATCCAGAGATTGGGATACATTTGGACTTCCATGATCCATGACTTGATCGAGTTCTCCAAGAGGTGTCATGCATGAAAAATTAATTATAACTTCATGAATCGGCCACTAGATCCTCTCCACTCCACCGAGAAATCTTGGACATTTGTGGTATAGAGACTAGTTTTTGTGGGACCTTATCCATCGGTGACAGCTCGCCAATGTAGGTTCAACCTGACCGCTATGGATTTTTTTCCATGTGGGTAGAGCCAGTTTTGCTCAAGTAGGTCATGGACCATTCCGTCATTTACATTGTGATCTCCAACATCATCTACTGATTTGGAGTCCCTCGGGACTTCCTAACTGATAACGACACAAACATCTAGGTAGTTGAGCTAACAAAACTAAAATGGCTGGCTAGAATAAGATGAGTTAGTTGGACAAGCACCCCAATGCCCTCTGGAAATACTGGATGACGACTCGTAAATCCACCTAGGTAACCCCCTATTCTCTGGTGTGTAGAATGGAGGCCATCCTGACCATCATGATTGAGTTTCCCACATTACGCACAATTGTCTATAATCATCAAGTGCCAGATAAAGTAGCATCAATCTGTCTGGATTAGCCAGAAGCACTTGATGAGAACAAGCTCTGTTCCATGCACAATCTAGAAATGTATCAGAACAAGATATCTAAGTCTTTAAACAAGAATTATCTCCACCTCTCCTTCTTACAAGGAGACTTGGTATTGGCCCTCAGGAGACCAATTGTACTCTACAGGAATGCATCCATGTTGGATCCCAAATGGGAAGAAACTTACATTGTTCGCAAGGTTTACTTGAATGGAGAATACTCCCTGGTTACCATGGATAGAGAGTGTATAACACCTTTCACCAATTCTATGTTCCCCAAGAAATAATTTTCCTTATTTAGATGGTCTATAATGACCATAAAATGTACGGTCCAACATAACCATAAACTGTGAAACGTCCCACATGATGTTAAACTGTGCGTTGTCACACAAGATATTGAACAACATCATCCAAGAACTATGTATGGCTTGATTCAAATCCCCATGGTATACATAGGATCGCTTGGATGCCTCATCCTGATTCTATCCCCATACTCATTTATTTTGGTTACCCCTCCTGGGTGTAGTTCCCTAGGAGGATCTCATGTGATGCAGCCTATGTTTATTTGGCCCCACTCATGGTAAGACTTCAAAGGTCGTTCAATGTGACCCTCCTCGTTCTTATAATCCCATGTACTTTCTTAGTGTATGACATTTAACTGAATGGATTTTTCAGAACTACATATAGATTTATTCCCATCCTCAAGGCATACATAGTACCGCTCGGACATTTTGTCTGTTGGCCCATCCCCAAACATCGAGATCTCCCATTGGGACGAAATTCATAGTGTGTTGTAGGCTTTTTCCCACATTCACAGCAAGTTCATCATGACCATACCATCCGTCCATCCTCCCAGAATATCCCCTCCTCTTTAACTACCTAGCCTGACTTTATGTTGTGTGGGAACATGTATGATCCACACACTCCTCTATTTTTGGTTTCTATTATCTTTCATATCTGGAAGGGCCCCTGAATGGTATGGAAACTTTTCCCAAGGGCTCTCCTACCTTTACAGGCCATCATCCTCAAGGAACTTGAATAAACAGTTTATATATGTCCCCCATTGTGAATACGATCAACTGTAGATGATAATTTGTTTCTCCTATTTTAGGTCACCATGATATATATATTGTGTTTCAAATATGGTCATAAACCATCTTTGTTGTTGTCACTACCCCCATATGTATAAAACATGGAGTGTAGTGGTTTATTATGCCCTTCCATCTAACCAATCCTTGGTTTTCCTTGATAAGGAGTGTGATTCTAGCTGGTGGTCCCTTACGTTATGGGGAGAGCATAGTCACGCTCCTTGTTTATAACACTAAGAATTATTCCCATGGGATTCGGAGAAATGATAAGGCAATCCCCGCATGAGAGGACATATGGATATAGTTGGCTAGGATGCCCAAACCATATGTATGTCGACACTTTTGGCCCATTGGCCTATGTTCTCATCTGGGAATGAGTTGTGTGGTATGGAATCACGTAGTTATTCTTGTCGGGATATTTAGTTGCACAATACATACCACCTATGAGACATCCCTACATTTATCATCCCTTTTGCAAAAATAGGCCCTGCCAGGCTTTTCGAGCCCCATCATTTGGTTTTCCATCATAATCTAGATAAAAAAGTACCCCTGAATATATTGGATACATAGACTAAGGGATCTACTAACATGTTGGGCCGACATCTGTAAGGATTTTGAAAAGATAATTTAAAAATGTCTCGTGTAGTGAATACAGTCAACGGTCGACACTCAATTGTTTAACCCTGATCTCTAGTCACACAAGGGTGGATATTGTGTTGCGAACTTGGTCAACAACTGTCTTATGTCATTGTAACCACATTTCGGTCTTCCACAGTCATGATGATTCTCTCTCTCCATTCAGTTGTCCCATGATTAGAAAATTAAGCTATGTGTTTATGGTCCAAGCTCTATTATCATAATCTAAGATCAATATCGTCCACACTGGAAGACATTAAACTTCGTGATGGCTGTGATATTCTGTCTATAGCCCAGCCTCAGGTCCAACAAGATTCTCAGGCCCCTGGTTCAAGTTCTTATTATGGATTATATGGTGTGTTATAGGATTGTTTCCTTATTCACATCGGGTTAATCGTAGTGTTGTATACAACCCTTCTTGGGATATCTTTCCCTTATTTGCGTCCTTACTGCATTGAGATAAACTATATATCATCCTTTTCTACAACTACGTATGGCTAAATTTCCATCCCCATGGGATATATAGGACCACCAGAACGTCTAGTCATCAGGTCCAGCACCATCACATAGAACCTCACTTATCATCATAGCCCACAGGCCTCCATCCATCCAGGAAAAGGGTATATAGTGTGGTATGCGATTATGTCCCCATTCACGTCAGTTTTGTACCAACCACACCACATAACTCTCTCTCCTGAGTTCCCTTATCTCCCTTTCCCTAACATCATTTCATTGAGTCGGTCGCCCTTAATTTGGGTCCCTTGACCCTCTGGAGATTCACCGATGTGCCCAAGAGTACTCTGGTTTAGAGTCTAGAATGTCAGATTCTTCTTGGACATTCAATCACCCAATTTTTAGGCTTTGTGTTCACCTTCATTTGGGCTTACAGTATCATTCACATCCAAAGGGACCCCGAAATGGAATGGATGCTCAGACCAATAGCTCTGAAACCATTAAGGGATAATGTCCTCGAGGGTTTCATACTAAAAATTTGTAGAGACCCGAATCTTGACATACATAGATATTACATTACTCTTGAAGAATACATAATACATAACATAAACAGACACATAAGGACTGTAATAGTTTAGTGTCTTTGGAAACTTGGAACGTAATCTTCTAATCGTGGTGAAGGATCTTCAACATCTCCCATAAAGAACTTCCACTTTTTGTTTCCTTACCTAAAACCATTATTTCAATCCTGGGGGAAAATAAAACATAAAAAGTGTGAGCTCAAATTCTCACTAAGGGTATGCATGGATAAAATAAAACATACCATACACATTTGAACCTAAAAACATGTACATAATGTTTAAACATCAAAATCTTGAGCAACGACTTAAAACATGGAAGTACATAAGGCATATATCATAATGGAACATAAATAATGATAAAATAGAATGGGAATAAAACATGTAATTGTGGCATCCATTAAGCACATAATGATTTCCATATTAGTCAAGGAATTTCTGCCAAGACCATCATAGTGGACAAAGTCCCTTTCTGAATCGAGTTCTCTTCTCGTTTTAGTCCTGTAACACTGAACCAGATTAACTTACCTTTCCAGCCATGTCTATCTCATGACATATAAAATCTTTACCCAATGCATTGGAGGGAGATATAGGTCCCACCCATCTCATAATGAAATCATTCTTACTTGTGCCATAATATAAACATAAATCATTCATCATAAACCAGGAATAAAATGGGTTTCATAAACATCATTCCATCATAATGTAATCCATACAAAAAATTTGGATATAATTTCATCATTAGAAAATTGAAACCATGTAAATAATAGAGACATGATACTTGAAACATACACATGTGAAATAATTTCATCTTAGATGAAAATGGTTTTGATAAAACACATGAAATGATTTCTTGGGGAAAATGTCCTTTTTTCTTCAAAATCATTTTCTTTTCACAAAATGTCATGCAATTTTAAAAGAAAATAATTTTTTTGAAAATAGTCATGAAATATTTTGTAGGAATCTTCATGAAAATAAGTCTTTATAAAACCGTAAAAATCCTTTCATTCCGTATACGTTAAAAAAACATTCTTCTCGTACTTTTGTTGGAAAAGTCAAAAAGTACCTCGTAACGTAAACAAAAGAAAGATTTCTTACATACCATGTAGTAAAAGTCCAAAATGGGTAAAAAGGACTTTAAAAATACATTAATGCACTTTTATAAAACATGGACATGGATGATAGAAACAACCCCCAGTAAATACTTACAAATAAGCAATCTCGGATAAAAATGATATTTGCAAAATTATCCCTTACCTTAGGTCCGATATGCTTTGTAGGTATCTGAACCTCCTGTAATATGATTTAAATAATGTCATTGAATTATTAAAGATTAATATTCATTGTTATGATATCATATATGGTTCACTTATGACTTTATATTACCCGTTTTTTTGTAAATTCCATGTTAAAGAGCGTTTTGGGTAAAATCGTTTCATTTGTCGTCCGTGTTTTGTCTTGTATTTATTCATATGATTACATAGATCATGATTACATAATTCCAGAATACAAAATATGACTTATATATAAAATATATTCAGAATATAAATATATACAATATATCAATAAATGGAAAGAAATACACCGTTCCTAGAGACGTTAGGCTGTACGTACGCATGAACGTTGTTTTCGTTTCCTCATTGAATTGAATGGAATTAATTAGATAACATACATATATATATACATAAATATAGTATCACTATTATGTCTTATATTTCATGATTACTTATTATATATACATTATAATAATTTATGAATGGTTAATCATTGAGACTGAATCTCATCGCGTCGTGGAGACGGTATTCCGTACGTACGCACAAGCGATGATATCGTTCCCATGATCGTGCAATTTTATTGGAGTGTATGTATAATATTACAGAATAAATATCACTTTAAAATAATCATATATAGTTATTCTTTACACCATTATTCCCATCCATGTAAGGTGGTGGTGGAAAACAGATTACACCACGGCGTGGAGACGGTATTCCGTACGTACGCACGCGCGGTGATTTCGTTTACCGTAGGATGGATAGATGGTGAAATAGGGTTGTTTCATACTTATAATAACATATCAATATATTTTTGATACTGATTTTATTACTTCATAATAAAACAACCTAATAAGAAGAAGTTGAAGAATAAATAAAGGTGAAAGAATCGGTAACGGACATTACCTCTTCTTTGAAGCGCCTCTTTGAGAACTTCTGTTAGGGCACTAAAATTCGTCTTTGAAGAAGACCAGTGCCTCTAGGATTTCTCTAGGGAAGTGGAGAAGTTAATTTGGTAGGGGTTGGACGAGCATGAAGGCTCAAAGTGGTGTGAGGAAGAGAGGGAGGAGGTGCCAATTTATAAGGGAGGAGAGGGGCACCTTTGGAAAACTAAAAATATTATTTTATTATAAAGTCATATTCGGTTTTAAATAGCTCCAAATTGATTTATTTCTAATCTAAAGTGGGGATGGGTCTAAATAATCTCATCCAATAGAATTTAAACAAGTTTAGGTTCCTATTTTAAACTTATCATTTAGATTTAA
Source organism: Viscum album (assembly GCA_963277665.1). Lineage (NCBI taxonomy): Eukaryota > Viridiplantae > Streptophyta > Magnoliopsida > Santalales > Viscaceae > Viscum > Viscum album. The sequence continues at coordinate 440,283,911 of OY728161.1, forward strand.
CTTTAAGATAAATAATTTTACTTTTACTGTGTCTTCTTGTTTTCTTACACTATAAGGTTAATTAATTTACTATAACAAGCCAAACAAACCCCAAGTTGTTTATTATTAATATATATAACCTTATCTAAGTCATTTGACCGAACCTTATATTTTTATTAATAAAATAACAATTAATAATATAATATTTGTTTTAAAAACTATTTTATGTCAATTTTGATACTATTTGGTAATTGATTTTTGTGAAAATCATAAAAGAAATATTAGTTCGAACATTGTAAATTAGATCAATAATAACATGTCATATTAACATAGAAAATTATTGGAATTCATAAAAAGTCTCATATTACATTTATTTGGGTATTTATAACATCAATTATGTCAATATTTCATTAATAAAATATTTACTGCATCATCATTGTGTCATAAATAAATTAAATCATTTATTGTTTAAAAATTACAAATTAAATATCATTATGTAGGAAATCTTTTCAGATTTCTCATGAATATTTATAGTCGAATTTATCTTATGTATAACCCTATATTAAAAATTATTTACTTATTAAACATTGATTTTAACTATTTTAACCCTTCTTTAAATAAATTAATAATAAATGTCCTAATCGAATCCAAGTATGCCGAAATGGTCATTTTTTATTCCTAAGGTCATTTTTGGTCGAATTAAACTTATCAATAGAATTAGGACATGTGTTAGGGTAATAATAATATCATTTTTACCTTTGACTACCCTATTTACTTTTAACCGTGATAAATAAAAGTAAAAAGTTACTATTCACCAATAATTATTTTAATCTCATTGAACCACATTTTACTTACTGACATCAACCGTGTCTCTCAAATTTTCGAAATTCCACTCACAGAAGTGTTAAAATTAAGTTTTATGAAAAAATTCAGTTTCTAGCTACCACTTAGTGGTTTCACTATTCAAAAAAAAGTTTCCTGAAAAATACCAAAAATTAGGCCTAATCTATATTTGATATTATGAATTCAAAAATGTAACGCCCCGATCCCAGTTACCCAGAGTCAGTGCATTATTACATAACATTGGCATGATCACAAGAAAGATCAAATCTCAAAAGACCGATTGGTTTAGTAGCCTTGGAAACACTAGATATATTAATAATGTTTTACATTACATCATAAAGTGAAAAAGTACTACAACAACATAGTCTCCATATTCCACACTCATATCCTCACATACTATCCCTGCAGTTCATTCATAACTTACTTCTTCACATCCTGGGAAAAATAAAACATAGAAAAGGGGTGAGCTCAAATGCCCAGTAAGGATAACAATATAGCGGAAACTTTCATAAATAAGAATAAACATTTAAGGAAATGTATAACTAAAACAAAAGCCTTTTAAACCTGAACTTCAACATATTATGGAAAAATTAAAATGAAATAATTCCATTTATTTATTCACATGGATATTCTACTAATCGAATAATCACATGCAATATCAATAACCACTTTCATAATGATGGAATGCATAATGCCAGACTATCATAACCACATAGCCAAGGCCTCGTGCCAAGACTACAAATAATATTTTTCCAAGGCCTTGTTCCAAGACAATAGTTTGTCTCATGAGACCTACCGATGCATCAAGGAGCTATAACGGCTCCACCCGTCACATATTAGGTCCAATGCATTCCCATATGAAAAAGTTTAAACATAACATAAACGTTCGTATTAAAACTAGCATAAGAAATGTCAATACTTTCACCATAAACTATGAATGGAATAAAAATAGAACATCCACACTCAAACATATCAAAAAACCTTCAATACAATATAGAAAGTTTTGTATCATAACAAATCAACTTCAAATAAGCGTAAAATCCATCAAAGGATGTTGACATAGATGAAATCAAAACTCTTTCTAGAGAAATATCTCTTTCTATTTTGAAATCATTTAAGAGTATTATATTTATAAAATAAAACATTTTCTTTGAAATATTCTTATAATCTTGAAAGGGATGCTTCGACGATTTTATAACGGTGGAAAATAGCTGCACCCGCCGTATAAGTTAAAAAAACATTCTTACCTTAATTTTGTTGAAAAGGTTAAAAAGCACCTTGTTTGGAAAACAACGGAATGATTCCTTTATAAACATCTTATAAAAAGTCAAACTAGGGTATAAATGACTTTTACCCATATTCTTGTAAATAGTAAAAATGTTTTGAAATATATTTTTAAGAAACATGGATGTGGATGATAAAGAGATCCCAGTAGATTATTACGTATAAACAACCTCAGATAATGAAGAGATTTTGAAATAACCCTTACCTTGTACTTTTCCTTGGTTGGGGTAGGTTAACCTCCTGTATAATGGTGAAATTCTTTTTATTAAATTATACAAGAATCATATACATTAATATGATATCATATATGATCTTTTAACATTGATTTGTTAATAATATCTTAGTATTATCGTTGTTTCGGGTCTTAACTTACTTGTTTTGTTTTATATGTTTTGTTACGTAAGCCATGTTTGTAATGGATAGGTTGTATATTATTCTTATCCATAATGATATCAAGTCCTTAAACATCATTTTAGAAACATCAAATAATAATTATACTTTAATGGATATGATGGAGAATGAATCTCATCGAGTTCGTGGAGATGGTAGTCCGTACGTACGCACGAGCGACAATATCATTCTTTTGATATTAAAATAATATATAAATGGATGGTATATCATATATACAGAATCATTAACATGTTATATTTATTATTTACATGAGTTACACATCATTATTATACCCATCCAAATAATAATATATTGAATAACAATTACACCATGACGTGGAGACGGTAAGCCGTACGTACGCACGTATGGTGACATGTTATTCAAAAGGGTGGATAGAATACTGAATATTGTTGTACCATATTTATAATAACATCACAGTATATATATGATACTGTATTTATTATTTTAGAGTGGTAAAAACAATGGAAGAAGAAGTGGAAGAAGAAAGGAACTTGGAAAAGGGTGGTGAAATCATTACCTCTTTTCGGGTTCTTCCTTTTGATTTGATCAAAACTGCTCCATATGTAGGCTTTCTGATCCAACTAAGGACTCTAGGATGTAGTGAGGGACGTTGGGAGAGTATGTGGGCAGAGTTTGGCCGAACCAAAATGCTTTGAAGGTGTGAATAAATGAGAAGGTGGAGTGCCCTTTTATAATAGGGGTGAGGGGAACCTTTGGAAAAGCTATAAATATTAATTTATAATAAATTCATATTCGGTTTCTAATGGCTCCAAAGTTGATTATTCAAAGGTTAAGGCGGGTATAGGTCGAAACCAACTCAACAAATAGAATTTATATGGGATTGGGTACTTATATTAACATTATCTTTAAGTATTAACTCTAAGTTAATTAGTTTCACTTTTACAATGTCTCTTTGTATTTTTATATTATATGGTTCATAAACTTACCATATATATCCAAGAGTCCCCAAAGTGGTCCATTAATGATACAAATATCATGATATAAGTCTCTTTGATGAACCTTAGATTTTTTGTAATTTAATTTCAATTAATAATATAATATTTTTTTAAAAAACTCTTTTATGTCAATTTTGACACTATTCAATAGTTGATTTTGTGAAACTCATAAAAGAATGATTACATAGAAAAATGTTAAATAAATCATTCCTAATATTTCATATTATCCTAGGAAATTATTGTAATTCATTAAAAGTCTCAAATTATATTTATTTGGGTATTTATAATATCAATTATTTTAATATTTCGCTATTTTGGTAATTACTGCATCATCATTGTGTCATAAATAAATTAAATTATTTAATATATAAAAAATATAAATAAAATATCAACATGTAGGAAATCGTTTTATCTTTCTAATGAATAATTATAGTCGAAAATCCAATATATATAGCCCTATGTAAAAATTGTTTTTCTAAAAGATATATACTTCTGTCATTTTTTAACTTATTTTAACTTAATTAAAATAATGTGTCCCTATCACCTACAAGTGGATCAATGGGGTCCCCAAATCGACCCAAAGATGCCTATGGTCGAACATGTATCAACCAATAAGTCTAGGACACGTTTTAGGGTAATTTAGTGTTATTATAATATTATTCTTTAACCCTTATTTTCCGGATTTACCCTTAACCATGGTAAATAAAATATTTACCGCAGTAATTATTCAAAATGTCTAAAAATAAAATTTTCCTATTTACACAATTTGAACATCCTGATTCCAAATATGGAATCCATTTTTCAAAATTCAAAACACAGAATTGGAAGAAATTAATTTAATATTAATTCCCGTTGTTAAAACAAAAATAGTGTTTTTAAGAGATAATAACTATCAAAAGATTGACACTTGTTTATGTCCGGTTTAATTGTAAAATTATTTCCAATGACCAACATTATATTAAATGGTAAAAATATATTCTAAATATAATTTAAAACTACTCAAATTCATAATTTATCACTATTAATTATTTTGATTAAAAATGTTGTTTTTAATTAAAATTTAGTAATTTTCACTATTCATCAAAATATTAATGTTATCCGAAAAGTACCAAAATTTCACCTTAGGATAAATTCAATATTACGAATCCAAAAATGAAGCCCATTTTAAAAAATAAAATATATATAATTTCAAAAATTTGGTATTACTATTCATAACGGCTAGTTTGATTGGTTATGGTGTGTTCGGTGTTGCGTACAACACACAGTATCACACTATTCAAAGAGAAGCGTACTGTAGAAGCTTGGGGTGTTACATAATCCCCTCCTTCTAATAATTTCGTACTCAAAATTTCTAGAATACATATCACATGAAATGACTCTGGTGGTTCTTCATCATAAGTTCCTCGGGTTCCCACGTTGCCTCTTCCATCTTATGGTTTCTCCACAAAACTTTTACCAGACGCGTCGTTCGGTTTCTCAGTACTTGTTCTCTTGTATCAAGAATCATGACGGGCTCTTCGCAATAAGACAGATCGGGTTCCAGTTCTAATTCCTTGTAAGTGAGTACATGGGTTGGGTCAGGCATGTATTTCCTCAACAGAGATACGTGGAACACATTGTGAACTTTGGAGATACTTGGCGGCATTGCCAATCTGTAAGCTACAGCCCCAATTATTTCTAGAATTTCAAAAGGTCTGATGTACCTGGGAGTCAATTTACCTTTCTTACCAAAATGTATGACCCCCTTCCATGGATATACCTTCAAGAAAACATGATCACCGACATGAAATTCCAAATCCTTCCTTCGATTATCTGCATAGATCTTCTGCCTACTTTGAGCTGCTTTGATGTGATTTTGGATTACCTTCACATTTTCCATCGTTTCCTCCACTAGTTCTGGGCCTACATGTTTTCATTCACCATCGTCATTCCAAAAGGTTGGTGTACAACATCTCTTTCCATATAACGCTTCATATGGTGCCATATGAATACTCGAATGGAAGCTATTGTTATAGGAAAATTCTACCAAAGGTAAATACTGATCCCACATACCCTGAAAGTCAAGATTGCAGGATATCAACATATCTTCTATGGTTTGAATAGTCCATTCTGATTGTTCGTCTGTCTGAGGGTGGTAAGCAGTGCTCAAATGAAGTTCCGTATCCTGGGATTTATGAAGACTCTTCCAGAATCTTGAAGTAAAATGGGGATCACGATCAGAAACAATCGATAGGGGTACTCCATGATGTCTCACAACTTCATTAATATATAGTATTGCTAGACGTTTCAGTGTTATATATTCTCTTATAGCAAGAAAATGTGCTGACTTGGTAAGACGATCAACAATAACCCATATTGCATCATTCCTTCTAGGATTTTTTGGTAGTCCCATGACAAAGTACATCATAATATTGTCCCATTTCCACTCCAGTATGGGAAGAGGTTGCATGACTCCTCTAGGATGGTGCCTTCCAGCTTTCACTTGTTGACAAACCATACATCTTGACACAAAATCAGCAATCTCCCTCTTCATATTTTCCCACCAAAGATGTTCCTTCAAATCTCTATACATTTTGGTGCTCCCAGGGTGTATAGAGAAATTGGAACTATGAGCATCATCCAGCAATTCCCTTTTTAGATCAGGTATATCGGGAACACAAAGTCTCTTCCCGAATTTCAAAATTCCATCTTCATACACAAAGTCTCTCAGTCTCCCATCATTCACAGCTTTAATCTTCTTTTGAAATTATTCATCACCGGTCTGAGAACTCTTAATCCTTTATAGTGAATATGGTTTGGCAACCATTTGAAAAAGCATTGATGTTTCTCATTCCCTGGTTATTCCCATGTCCATCTTCACTAGATCCATGAAAATTAGATCCCTTTCAATTCTCATATTGTTCAAAATTCTATGATCTTTTCTACTCAAAGCATCTGCCACCATGTTTTCCTTCCCTGGGTGGTAGTGTATCGTGAAATCATAATCCTTGAGTAATTCAAGCCATTTCCTTTGCCTCATGTTGAGTTATTTTTGTGAGAAAATATAATTCAAACTCTTGTGATCAGTATAAATATCACATTTTTCACCATAGAGGTAGTGCCTCCATATCTTCAAAGAAAAGATCACAACTGCTAACTCGAGATCATGAGTAGGATAGTTTTGTTCATGAATTTTCAACTGTCGTGATGCATAGGCAATAACACTATCATTTTGCAAAAGGACACAACCAAGTCCTTTCATTGATGCATCACTATAAATAACGAACCCATCATTCCCTGATGGTAGAGTCAATATAGGAGCACTGACTAATATTCTCTTCAGTTCTTCGAAACATTCTTCACACTCTTTTGTCCAAACAAATTTAACCCCTTTACGTGTGAGCTTCATTAATGGGTTAGCCAATCGGGAAACATTCTGGACGAAACGTCGATAATAACCTGCCAAACCAATAAAACTACGTACCTCAGTTATACTCATAGGTGCTTCCCATTCATGGATTACCTTGGTCTTAGAAGGATCAACAGAGATTCCATCTTTAGAGACAATATGGCCAAGAAAAGAAATCTCTCGAAGCCAGAATTCACACTTGCCAAACTTCCCATATAATTCATGCCTTCTCAGAGTCTTCAAGAAAATGCGCATGTGATTTTCATGATATTCGTAGCTTTTGAAGTATACTAATATATAATCAATAAATAACACCAAAAATTCATCGAGATACTCCTTGAAAACTCTATTAATCAGATCCATGAATACAGAGGGTGCATTAGTCAATCCAAACGGCATTACAGAAAACTCGTAATGCCCGTACCTGGTTTGAAATGCTGTCTTCGGAATGTCTTCCTTCTTCACACACAACTGATGGTATCCAGATCGAAGGTCAATCTTTGAAAAGTATTGAGCTCCATGCATTTGGTCAAATAAATCATCAATGAGAGGTAGGGGATACTTGTTCTTTATTGTTATAGCATTGATCTCCCTGTAGTCGATACATAACCTCATAGATATGTCTTTCTTTTTAACAAAAAGAATAGGGTATCCCCATGGAGAAACACTAGGGTGAATAAATCCCTTATTACTCAATTCCTCTAGTTGTTTCTTTATTTCAACTAATTCTACAGTGGCCATTCTATAAGGGGTCTTTGATATAGGCCTTGATCCAGGAATTAAATCATTGGAAAACTCAACTTCTCGTTCTGGAGGATTTCCAGGTAAATATTCCGGAAATACGTCTAAAAATTCATTCACAACAGGTACATCCTCTATTTGAACATTCCTTTACTCACCCACAGTTATTTCATTCTCTTTCTCCCCAATAATTGCATTTAGTTGAGATACTAGGGGTGGATCTAAATAAGAATTAGGTGGTGACGATTCTTCTCTAAAGATAAGGTGTTCTTTATCATTATCATCAAGAATCGTAACCTCTTTCTTCTTAAAATAAATCTTCGCATCATAGTCCGAATGCCAGTTCATACCGAGAATTATATCAAACTCAATCATAGGTATGACGATGAGATCAGCAGATAAAAAACATTTATGAGCTGTAATGGGGACTGATTCAGAAAACATTGTTGCAATGATACTTCCCTTAGGAGTTTTAACTGACAATTCTCTTATTAAATCAAATTGGAAATATCTAATTTTCTTAGCAAACTGGGAATATATGAAACAATGCGATGATCCAGAATCAAATAATGCATTTGCTAAACTTGAGTAAACCATTAAATTACCTGCCACCGCCTCTTTCGGAACTTCTACCTCGGAAGTAGTGATAACATAATCTTGGACATGATCCCTTGGCCTTTTCTGAGGTATGTTCTCCTGATGCTTAGGAAATTCATTTGTATAATGTCCCATCTCCATGCAATTGTAGAACTGAACATTCGTAGCTTCCTTCTTCCCCTTGCAATCACGAGTTTGGTGTCCTTTTTCACCACACTTGTAACAGACTCCCATTCCCTTCAAACAAGTTCCGGGGTGTTTCTTCCCACATTTACCACAGGATGGATATTCAAACATTCCCTTCTTCCCCTTATTTCCATTCCCAGATTGATCAGCAGGTCTATTCTTCTCTTGTTTTTCTTTAAACTCATAATACTTAGAGAATTCCTTTTCAGTATTGATAGCACATGAGACAATGTCTCTATACTACGAGAAGGATTGTGAGACTAATGCTCGACGGACAAATGGTTTTAACCCATCAAAGAAATGATCAATCTTACTTCTTGGGTTACGTATATAATCTCCAACATACCTTTCTATCCTTGTAAAGTTAGCCTCATACATTGCGACATTCTCATCCTCCTTCTGTCTCAGACTCATAAATTGTCTTTCCATATCTGCTCGATGGTCGTGAGGAATGTATTTTTCTAAAAACAGATCATTGAACTCCCTCCATTCCATATTTGATACTTCATCATCTTCCTTCATGTTTTGAATCAATGACCACCATTGATCAGCATCTCTAGTGAGGCGGTAAACTGCCATGATAAATTTTTCCCTTTCACTACTCCCCAAACCCTGAAATATTTTCTCTAGGGAATTTATCCATTGCTCAGCTACTAAGGGGTTTGTACTCCCATTGAACGTTGGTGGTTTTTGCCTCATGAATCGATCTAACATTGATCCTCCACGCTGTGGATCAGGGTGCTCCATATGGGTAAGGTTATTATTCATAACCTGAGTAAGTTGTCCCAGTATGGTGATTAGCTGATCGACACCAGTTGCATCGCCAGCTCCACTATAATTATCTTGAGCAGGAGGGAAATCCCTACATGGAGTGCGTGCATTGATACAGTTCCATTTCATCCACTAGGCTCCATTTCTAAACAATAGCATAAACTAGATCAATTTAGGAATCAAAATACATAATCCCATACTTGTAAAACACTTAACATAAATTGAACTATTTATGGATATAATCCATAATCATAAGAATGTTTTCATTGAGGAAGTATATACTCATAAACCCTTCATAATGATTTGTAAAGAAAATGAGAGTTATACTACGCATATCCCCTGAGAGTGTCGTAACCAAGAGTGCAGCAAGGCCTGTTGTCGTGCACCAGTTCCCGTTTGAGTCTAGCTCAAAGTGGTGTTTTCGGGTTTTACCCCTAGGTTCATATGTGCCAGAGCCTCCTCTACCTGCTTGTATCCAGACAGGGATGTATTTCTCAGAAAACTCACAATATTTCTACAATACCAATATTCTAGGAAGTTCTTCTATACTAATCCTCAAAGTTCATATTAGGTCTACAAGGTCTAATCAGAGTTTATCTAAATCTATCTTCCATGGTTTGTACTAAACATTCTCTGATAAAAACTGTAACGCCCCGACCCAAGTTACCCAGAGTCGGTGCATTATTACATAACATTGGAATGATCACAAGAAAGATCAAATCTCGAAAGAACGATTGGTTTAGTAGCCTTGGAAACACTAGATATATTAATAAAGTTTTACATTACATCGTAATGTGGAAAACTAGTACAAAAACATAGTCTCCATATTCCACACTCATATCCCCACATACTATCCATGCAGGTCATTCATACCTTACTTCTTCACATCCTGGGAAAAATAAAACATAGAAAAGGGGTGAGCTCAAATGCCCAGTAAGGATAACAATATAGCAGAAACTATCATAAATAAGAATAAACATTTAAGGCAATGTATAACTAAAACAAAAGCCTTTTAAACTTGAACATAAACATAGTATGGAAAAAGTAAAATGAAATAATTCCATTTACTTATTCACATGGATATTCTACAAATCGAATAATCGCTTGCAATATCAACAACCACTTTCATAATGATGGAATGCATAATGCCAGACTATCATAAACACATAGCCAGGGCCTCGTGCCAAGACTACAAATAATATTTTTCCAAGGCCTTGTTCCAAGACACTAGTTTGTCTCATGAGACCTACTGATGCATCGAGGAGCTATAGCGGGCTCCACCAGTCACATATTAAGTCCAATGCATTCCCATATTTAAAAGGTTTAAACATAACATAAACATTCGTATTAAAACTAGCATACGAAATGTCAATACTTTCACCAAAAACTATGAATTGTATAAAAATAGAACATCCAAAGTCAAACATATCAAAAAACCTTCAATACAATATAGAAGTTGTGTATCATAATAAATCAACTTCAAATAAGAGTAAAATCTATCAAAGGATAACAATATAGTGGAAACTTTCATAAATAAGAATAAACATTAAGGCAATGTATAACTAAAACAAAAGCCTTTTAAATGTGAACTTCAACATAGTATGGAAAAAGTAAAATGAAATAATGCCATTTACTTATTCACATGGATATTCTACTAATCGAATAATCACATGCAATATCAATAACCACTTTCATATTGATGGAATGCATAATGCCAGACTATCATAACCACATAGCCAAGGCCTCGTGCCAAAACTACAAATAATATTTTTCCAAGGCCTTGTGCCCAGACACTAGTTTGTCTAATGAGACCTACCGATGCATCGAGGAGCTATAGCGGGCTCCACCTGTCACATATTAAGTCCAAAGCATTCCCATATGAAAAGGATTAAACATAACATAAACATTCATATTAAATCAAGCTTACGAAATGTCAATACATTCACCATAAACTATAAATGGTATAAAAATTTCACATCCACAGTCAATCATATCACAAAACCTTCAATACAATATAAAAGTTTTGTATCATAATAAATCAACTTCAAATAAGAGTAAAATCTATCAAAGGATATTGACATAGATGAAATCAAAACTCTTTCTAGAGAAATATCTCTTTCTATTTTGAAATCATTTAAGAGTAATATATTTATAAAATAAAACATTTTCATTGAAAATATTCTTATAATCTTTTAAGGGAAGCTTCGACAATTTTATAACGGTGGAAAATATCCACACCCGCTGTATAAGTTAAAAAAACATTCTTACCTTAATTTTGTCGAAAAGGTTAAAAAGCACCTTGTTTGGAAAACGACGGAATGATTCCTTTATAAACCTCTTATAAAAATTCAAACAACGGTATAAATGAATTTATCCCATATTCTTGTAAATAGTAAAAATGTTATGAAGTACATTTTTACGAAACATGGATGTGGATGATAAAGAGATCCTAGTAGATTATTATGTATAAACAACCACGGATAATGAAGAGATTGTGAAATAACCCTTACCTTGTACTTTTCCTTGGTTGGGGTAGGTTAACCTCCTGTATAATGGTGAAATTATTTTTATTAAATTATTCAAGAATCATATACATCAATATGATATCATATATGATCTTTTAACATTGATTTGTTAATAATATATTAGTATTATCTTTCTTTCGGGAGTTAACTTACTCGTTTTGTTTTATATGTTTTGTTACGTAAGCCATGTTGTTAATGGATAGGTTGTATTTTATTCATATCCAGAATGATATCAAGTCCTTAAACATCATTTTTAAATCATCAAATAATATTTATACTTGAATGGATATGATGGAGAATGAATCTCATTGCGTTCGTGGAGACGGTAGTCCGTACGTACGCACGAGCGACAATATCATTGTTTTGATATTAAAATTATATATAAATGGATGGTATATCATATATAAAGAATCATTAACATGTTATATTTATTATTTACATGATTTACACATCATTATTATACCCATCCAAATAATAATATATTGAATAAGAATTACACCATGACGTGGAGACGGTAAGCCATACGTACTCACGTATGGTGACATGATATTTAAAAGGGTGGATAGAATAATGAATATGGTTGTACCATATTTATAATAACATCATAGTATATATATGATACTGGGGTTATTATTTTTGAATGTTAAAAACAACAGAAGATGAAGTTGAAGAAGAAAGGAACTTGGGAAAGGGTGGTGAAATCATTACCTCTTCTTCGGGTTCTTCATTTTGATTTGATCAAAAGGGCTCCTTAGGTTGGATTTTTGATCTAAGTAAGTCCTATAGGTTGTTTCTAGGGATGTTGGTAGAGTATGTGGGCAGAGTTTGGCCGAACCAAAAGGCTTTGAAGGTGTGAAGATATGAGAAGGAGGAGTTCCCTTTTATAAGATGGGGGAGGGGCACCTTTGGAAAAGATAGAAATATTAATTTATAATAAATTCATATTCAGTTTATAATGGCTCAAAAGTTGATTATTCAAAGGTTAAGGTGGATATAGGTCGAACAAAACTGAACCAATAGAATTTAGACAGGTTTTGGTACTTATATTAACCTTATCTTTAAGTATTAACTCTAAGTTAATTAGTTTCACTTTTACAATGTATCTTTGTATTTTTATAGTATATGGTGAATAAACTTACCATATACATCCAAGAGACCCCAAAGTGGTCCATTAATGATACAAATATCATGATATAAGTCTCTTTTCCTATCCTTAGATTTTTAGGAATTTAATATCAATTAATAATATAATATTGTTTTAAAAAACTCTTTTGTGTCAATTTTGAGACTATTCAATAGTTGATTTTGTGAAACTCATAACAGAATTGTTACTTCGAAAAAAGTTAATTAAATCAATCCTAATATGTCCTATTATCCTATAAAATTATTTTTATTCATTAAAAGTCTCAAAATATATTTATTTGGGTATTTATAATATCAATTATTTTAATTATTCACTATTATGGTAATTACTGCATCATCATTGTGTCATAAATAAATTAACTTATTTAATCTATAAAAATTATAAATAAACTATTATCATGTATTAAATCTTTTTGTCATTCTAATGAATAATTATAGTCGAAACTCCAACATATATAACCCTTTGTAAAAATAGTTTTTCTAAAAGATATATACTTATGTCATTTTTGTACTTATTTTAACTTAATTAAAATAAAGTGTCCCTATCACCTACAAGTAGCTCCATGGGGTCCCGAAATCGACCAAAAGATGCCTATGGTCGAACATGTATCAACCAATAAGGCTCGGACACATTTTAGGGTAATTTATTATTATTATAATATTATTTTTTAAAACTTAATTTCCGGATTTACCCTTAACCATGGTAAATAAAATATTTACCACAGTAATTATTCAAAATGTCTAAAAATAAAAGTTACCTAATTACACAATTCGAACATCATGATTCCAAATATGTAATCCATTTTTCCAAATTAAAAAAACATAAGTGGCAGAAATTAATTTACTATTAATTCCCGTTGTTAAAACAAAAAGCGTGTTTTTAAGAGATAATAACTATCAAAAGATTGACACTTGTTTATGTCTAGTTTAATTGTAAAATTATGTCCAATGACCAACATTAAATTAAATGGAAAAAATATATTATAAATATACTTTAAAACTACTCAAATTCATAATTTATCACTATTAATTATTTTGATTAAAAAAGTTGTTTTTAATTAAAATTTATTAATTTACACTATTCATCAAAATATTAAAGTTATCTGAAAAGTACCAAAATTTCACCATAAGCTAAATTCAATATTACGAATCCAAAAATGAAGTCCATTTTAAAAAATAAAATATATATACTTTCAAAAATTAGGTATTACTATTCATAACGGCTAGTTTGATTGGTTATGGTGTGTTCGGTGTTGCCTACAACAGATGCTATCACATTATTCAAAGAGAACTGTACCGTAGAAGCTTGGGGTGTTACATTCTCCCCTCCTTTAAATAATTTCTTCCTCAAAATTTCTAGAATACTTATCACATGAAAAGACTCGGGTGGTTCTTCATCTTAAGTTCCACAGGTTCCCACGTTGCCTCTTCCATCTTATGGTTTCTCCACAAAACTTTTACCAGACACGTCGTTCGGTTTCTCAGTACTTGTTCTCTTGTATCAAGAATCTTGACGGGCTCTTCGCAATAAGACAGATCGGGTTCCAGTTCTAATTCCTCGTAAGTGAGTACATGGGTTCGGTCAGGCATGTATTTCCTCAACAGAGATACGTGGAACACATCATGAACTTTGGAGATACTTGGCGGCACTTCCAATCGGTAAGCTACAACCCCAATTCTTTCTAGAATTTAGATAGGTCCGATGTACCTGGGACTCAATTTACCTTTCTTACCAAAACGTATGACTCCCTTCCATGGAGATAACTTCAGGAAAACATGATCATCGACTTGAAATTCCAAATCCTTCCTTCGAATATCTGCATAGCATTTCTGCCTACTTTGAGCTGCTTTGATGTGATTTTGGATTACCTTCACATTTTCCTTCGTTTCGTCCACCAGTTCGGGGCCTACATGTTTTCAATCACCAACGTCATCCCAACAGGTTGGTGTACAACATCTTTTTCCATATAATGCTTCATATGGTTCCATCTGAATACTCGAATGGAAGCTATTGTTATAGGAAAATTCTACCAAAGGTAAATACTGATCCCACATACCCTGAAAGTCAAGTGAGTAGGATCTCAACATATCTTCTACGGTTTGAATAGTCCGTTCTGATTGTCCATCTGTCTGAGGGTGGTAAGCAGTGGTCAAATGAAGTTCAGTATCCTAGGATATCTGAAGACTCTTCCAAAATCTTGAAGTAAAATGGGGATCACGATCAGAAACAATCGATAGGGGTACTCCATGACGTCTCACAACTTCATTAATATATAGTCTTGCTAGACGTTCTAGTGGTAGATCTTCTCTTATAGCAAGAAAATTTGCTGACTTGGTAAGACGATCAACAATAACTCTTATTGCATCATTCCTTCTAGGAGTGTTTGGTAGTCCCATGACAATGTCCATCGTAATATTGTCTCATTTCCACTCCGGTATGGGAAGAGGTTGCATGACTCATCCAGGATGTTTCCTTCCAGCTTTCACTTATTGACAAACCATACATCTTGACACAAAATCAGCAATCTCCCTCTTCATATTGTCCCACCAAAAATGTTCCTTCAAATCTCTATACATTTTGGTGCTCCCAGGGTGTATAGAGAAATTGGAACTATGAGAATCATCCAGCAATTCCCTTTTTAGATAAGGTATATCGAGAACACAAAGTCTCTTCCCAAATTTCAAAATTCCATCTTCATACACAAAGTCTCTCAGTCTCCCATCATTCACACCTTTAATCTTCTTTTGAAATTCTTCATCATCGGTCTGAGAACTCTTAATCCTTTCTAGGAATGATGGTTTGGCAACCATTTGAAAAAGCATTGATGTTTCTCATTACCTGGTTATTCCCATGTCCATCTTCACTAGATCCATCAAAATTGGATCCCTTTCAATTCTAATATTGTTCAAAATTCCATGATCTTTTCTGCTCAAAGCATCTTCCACCTTGTTTTCCTTCCCCGGGTGGTAGTGTATCGTGCAATCATAATCCTTGAGTAATTCAAGCCATTTCCTTTGCCTCATGTTGAGTTCTTTTTGTGAGAAAATATACTTCAAACTCATGTGATCAGTATAAATCTCACATTTTTCACCATAGAGGTAGTGCCTCCATATCTTCAAAGCAAATATCACAAATGCTAACTCGAAACCATGAGTAGGATAGTTTTGTTCATGAATTTTAAACTGTCGTGATGCATAGGCAATAACCCTATCATTCTGTATAAGGACACAACCAAGTCCTTTCTTCGATGCATCACTATAAATAACGAACCCATCATTCCTAGATGGTAGAGTCAATATATGAGAATTGACTAATATTCTCTTCAGTTCTTCGAAACATTCTTCACACTCTTCTGTCCAAACAAATTTAACCCCTTTAAGTGTGAGCTTCGTTAATGGGTTAGCCAATCAGGCAAAATTCTGGAAGAAACGTCGATAATAACCTGCCAAACCAATAAAACTACTTAACTCAGTTATACTCGTAGGTGCTGGCCATTATTTGATTACCATGGTCTTAGAAGGATCAACAGAGATCCATCTTTACAGACAATATGGACAAGAAAAGAAATCTACTGAAGCCAGAATTCACCCTTGCTAAACTTCCCATATAATTCATGCTTTCTCAGAGTCTTCATGATAATGCGCAAATGATTTTCATGATCTTCATAGCTTTTGAGGTATACTAATATATCATTAATAAATACCACCAAAAATTCATCGAGATACTCCTTGAAAACACTATTCATCAGATTCATGAATACAGCGGGTGCATTAGTCAATCCAAACGACAGTACAATAAACTCGTAATGCCCGTACCTGGTTTGAAATGATGTCTTCGGAATGTATTCCTTATTCACACACAACTGATGGTATCCAGATCGAAGGTCACACTTTGAAAAGTATTGAGCTCCATGCAGTTGGTCAAATAAATCATCAATGAGAGGTAGGGGATACTTGTACTTTATTGTTATAGCATTGATATCCCTGTAGTCGATACATAACCTCATAGATCCGTCTTTCTTTTTAAAAAAAAGAACAGGGGCTCCCCATGGAGAAACACTAGGCCGAATAAATCCCTTATTAATCAATTCCTCTAGTTGTTTCTTTAGTTCAAAAAGTTCTACAGTGGCCATTCTATAAGGGGTCTTTGATATAGGCCTTGATCCAGGAATTAAATCAATGGAAAACTCAACTTCTCGTTCTGGAGGATGTCCAGGTAAATCTTCCGGAAATACGTCTACAAATTCATTCACAACAAGTACATCCTCTATTTGAACATTCCTTTCCTTACCCACAATTATTTCATTCTATTTCTCCCAAATAATTGAATTTAGTTGGGATACTGGGGGTGGATCTAAATAAGAATTAGGTGGTGACGATTCTTCTCTAAAGATAAGGTGTTCTATATCATTATCATCAAGAATCGTAACCTCTTTATTCTTATAATAAATCATCGCATCATAGTCCGAAGGCCAGTTCATGCCGAGGATTATATCAAACTCAATCATAGGTATGACAATGAGATCAGCAGATAAAAAACATTTATGTGCTCTAATGGGGACTGATTCACAAAACATTGTTGCAATGATACTTCCCTTAAGAGTTTTAACTGACAATTCTCTTATTAAATCAAATTGGAAATATCTAATTTTCTTAGCAAGCTGGGAAGATATGAAACAATTCGATGATCCAGAATCAAATAATGCATTTTCTAAACTTGAGGAAACCATTAAATTACCTGCCACCAAGTCTTTCGGAGCATCTACCTCAGCAGTAGTGATAGCATAAGCTTGGACTTGATCCCTTGTCCTTTTATAAGGTAAGTTCTCCTAATTCTTAGGACATTAATTTTCATAATGTCCCATCTCCCTGCAATTGTAGCACTGAACATTGGTAGCTTCCTTCTTCCCCTTGAAATCACGAGCTTGGTGTCCTTTTTCACCACACTTGTAACAGACTCCCATTACCTTCAAACAAGTACCAGGGTGTTTCTTCCCACATTTACCACAAAATGGATATTCAACCTTTCCCTTCTTCCCCTTATTTCCATTCCCAGATTGATCAGCAGGTCGCTTCTTCTCTTTTTTTCTTTAAAGTCATAAGACTTAGAGAATTCATTTTCGGTCTTGATAGCACATGAGACAATGTCTTCGTACGACGAGAAGGATTGTGAGACTAATGCTCGACAGAGAAATGGTTTTAACCCATCAAAGAAACGATCAATCTTACTTCATGGGTTACGTATATAATCTACAGCATACCTTGATAACCTTGTAAAGTTAGCCTCAAACTTTGCGACATTCTCATCCTCCTTCTTTCTCAGACTCAGAAATTGTCTTTTTATATCTGCTCAAGGGTCGTGAGGAATGTATTTTTCTAAAAATAGATCTTTGAACTCCCTCCATTCCATATTTGATACTTCATCATCTTCCTTCATGTTTTGAATTAATGACCACCATTGATCAGCATCTCCAGTGAGGCGGTAAACTGCCATGATAAATTTTTCCCTTTCACTACTCCCCAAAGACTGAAATATTTTCTCTAGGAAATTTATCCATTGCTCAGCTACTAAGGGATTTTTACTCCCATTGAACGTTGGTGGTTTTTCCCTCATGAATCGATCTAACATTGATCATCCACGCTTTGGATCAGGGTGCTCCATATGGGTAAGGATATTATTCATAACCTGAGTAAGTTGTCCCAGTATGGTGATTAGCTGATCAGCACCAGTTGCATCACCAGCTCCACTATAATTATCTTGAGCAGGAGTGCAATCCCTACATGGAGTGCATGCACTGATATGGTTTCCATTTCATCCACTAGGAGCCTCTTTTAAACAATGGCATAAACTAGATCAATTTATGAATCAAAATACATAATCCCATACTTATAAAACACTTAACATGAATTGAACTATTTATGGATATAATCCATAATTATAAGAATGTTTTCATTGAGGAAGTTTATACTCATAAACCCTTCATAATGATTTGTAAAGAAAATTAGAGTTATCCTACGCATATCACTCGGGAGTGTCATAACCATGAGTGTAGCAAGGCCTGTTGTCGTGCACCAGTTCCCGTTCGAGTCTAGCTGAAAGCGGTGTTTTCGGGTTTTACCCTTAGGTACATCTGTGCCAGAGCCGCCTCTACCTGCTCGTATCCAGACATGGATGTATTTCTCGGAAAACTCACAAAATCTCTACAATACCAAAATTCTAGGAAGTTCTTCTATACTAATCCTCAAAGTTCATCTTAGGTCTACATGCTCTAATCAGAGTTTATCTAAATCTAGCTTCCAAGGTTTGTAATAAAGTTCCTCTGATACCAACTGTAACGCCCCGACCCTAGTTACCCAGAGTCGGTGCATTATTACATAACATTGGCATGATCACAAGAAATATCAAATATCGAAAGAACGATTGGTTTAGTAGCCTTGGAAACACTAGATATATTAATAAAGTTTTACATTACATCATAAAGTGAAAAACTACTACAACAACATGGTCTCCATATACCACACTCATATCCCCACATACTATCCATGCAGGTCATTGATAACTTACTTCTTCACATCCTGGGAAAAATAAAACATATAAAAGGGGTGAGCTCAAATGCCCTATAAGGATAACAATATAGCGGAAACTTTCATAAATAAGAATAAACATTTAAGGCAATGAATAACTAAAACAAAAGCCTTTTAAACTCAAACTTCAACATAGTATGGCAAAAGTAAAATGAAATAATGCCATTTACTTATTCACATGGATATTTAACTAATCAAATAATCACATGCAATATCAATAACCACTTTCATAATGATGGAATTCATAATGCCAGACTATCATAACCACATAGCCAAGGCCTCGTACCAAGACTACAAATAAGATTTTTCCAAGGCCTTGTGCCAAGACACAAGTTTATCTCATGAGACCAACCGATGCATCGAGGAGCTATAGAGGGCTCCACCCGTCACATATTAAGTCCAATGCATTCCCATATGAAAAGGTTTAAACATAACATAAACATTCGTATTAAAACTAGCATACGAAATGTCAATACTTTCACCATAAACTATGAATTGTATAAAAATAGAACATCCACAGTCAAACATATCACAAAACCTTCACTATAATATAGAAGTTTTGTATCATAATAAATCAACTTCAAATAAGCGTAAAATCCATCAAAGGATAACAATATAGCGGAAAATTTAATAAATAAGAATAAACATTTAAGGCAATGTATAACTAAAACAAAAGCCTTTTAAACTTGAACTTAAACATAGTATTGCAAAAGTAAAATGAAAAAATTCCATTTACTTATTCACATGGATATTCAACTAATCGAATAATCACATGCAATATAAATAACCACTTTCATAATGATGGAGTGTATAGTTCCAGACTATCATAACCACATAGCCAAGGCCACGTGCCAAGACTACAAATAAGATTTTTCCAAGGCCTTGTGCCAAGACACTAGTTTGTCTCATGAGACCTACCGATGCATCGAGGAGCTATAGCGGGCTCCACCCGTCACATATTAAGCCCAATGCATTCCCATATGAAAAGGTTTAAACATAACATAAACATTCATATTAAAACTATCATACGAAATTTCAATACTTTCACCATAAACTATAAATGGTATAAAAATAGCACATCCATATTCAAACATATCACAAAACCTTTAATACAATATATAAGTTTTGTATCATAATAAATCATCTTCAAATAAGCGTAAAATCCATCAAAGGATATTGACATAGATGAAATCAAATCTCTTTATAGAGAAACATCTCTTTCTATTATGAAATAATTTAAGAGTCTTATATTTATAAAATAAAACATTTTCATTGAAAGTATTTTTATAAGCTTGTAAGGGAAGCTTAGAAGATTTTATATCGGTGGAAAATAGCTGCACCCGCTGTATAAGTTAAAAAAACATTCTTACCTTAATTTTTTCGAAAAGGTTAAAAAGCACCTTGTTTGGAAAACGACGGAATGATTCCTTTATAAACCTCTTATAAAAAGTCAAAAAAGAGTATAAATGACATTAACCCATATTCTTGTAAATAGTAAAAATGTTTTGAAATACATTTTTATGAAACATGGATGTGGATGATAAAGAGATCCTAGTAGATTATTACGTATAAACAACCTCGGATAATGAAGAGATTGTGAAATAACCCTTACCTTGTACTTTTCCTTGGTTGGGGTAGGTTAACCTCCTGTATAGTGGTGAAATAATTTTTATTAAATTATACAAGAATCATATACATTAATATGATATCATATGTGATCTTTTAACATTGATTTGTTAATAATATATTAGTATTATCATTGTTTTGGGTGTTAACTTACTCGTTTTATTTTATATGTTTTGTTACATAAGCCATGTTTTTAATGGATAGGTTGTATATTATTCATATCCAGAATGATATCAAGTCCTTAATCATCATTTTTAAATCATCAAATAATAATTGTACTTGAATGGATATGATGGAGAATGAATCTCATCGTGTTCGTGGAGACGGTAGTCCGTACGTACGCACGAGCGATAATATCATTCTTTTGATATTAAAATAATATATAAATGGATGGTTTATCATATATAAAGAATCATTAACATGTTTTATTTATTATTTACATGAGTTACACATCATTATTATACCCATCCAAATAATAATATATTGAATAACAATTACACCATGACGTGGAGACGGTAAGCCGTACGTAGGCACGTATGGTGACATGTTATTCAAAAGGGTGGATAGAATACAGAATATAGTTGTACCATATTTATAATAACATCATAGTATATATATGATACTGGAGTTATTATTTTAGAATGGAAAAAACAATGGAGGAAGAAGTGGAAGAAGAAAGGAACTTGGAAAAGAGTGGTGAAATCATTACCTCTTCTTCGGGTTCTTCCTTTTGATTTGATCAAAAGGGATCATTATGTTGGCTTTCTAATAAAACTAAGGCCTCTAGGTTGTAGTGAGGGATGTTGGGAGAGCATGTGGTCAGAGTTCGGCCGAACCAAAAGGCTTTGAAGGTGTGAATAAATGATAAGGAGGAGTGCCCTTTTATAAGAGGGGTGAGGGGCACCTTTGGAAAAGCTAGAAATATTAATTTATAATAAATTGATATTCGGTTTATAATGGCTCAAAAGTTGAATATTCAAAAATTAAGTTGGGGATAGGTCGAAAAAAACTCAACTAATAGAATTTTGACAGGTTTGGGTACTTATATTAACCTTATCATTAAGTATTAACTCTAAGTTAATTAGTTTCACTTTTACAATGTCTCTTTGTATTTTTATATTATATGGTTAATAAACATACCATATACATCCAAGAGACCTCCAAGTGGTCCATTAATGATAAAAATATCATGATATAAGTCTCTTTGCCGAACCATAGATTTTTAGGACTTTAATATCAATTAATAATATAATATTGTTTTTAAAAACTCTTTTATGTCAATTTTGACACTATTCAATAGTTGATTTTGTGAAACTCATAAACGTATGATTACTTTGAACAATGTTAATTAAATCAATCCTAATATGTCATATTATCCTAGAAAATTATTTTTATTCATTAAAAGTATCAAATTATATTTATTTGGGTATTTATAATATCAATTATTTTAATTTGTCACTATTATGGTAATTACTTCATCATCATTGTGTCATAAATAAATTAAATTATTTAATCTCTAAAAATTATAAATAAACTAACATCATGTAGGAAATCGTTTTATATTTCTAATGAATATTTATAGTCGAATATCCATCATATATAACCCTATGTAAAAATTGTTTTTCTAAAAGATATATACTTATGTCATTTTTGTACTTATTTTAACTTAATTAAAATAAAGTGTCCCTATCACCTACAAGTGGCTCCATGGGGTCCCAAAATCGACCCAAAGTTTCCTATAGTAGAAAATGTATCAACCAATAAGGATTGAAGACGTTTTAGGGTAATTTAGGATTATTATAATATTATTTTTTAACCCTTATTTTCTGGATTTACCCTTAACCATGGTAAACAAAATATTTACCGCAGTAATTATTCAAAATGTCTAAAAATAAAAGTTACCTATTTACACAATTTGAACATCCTGATTCCAAATATGGAATCCATTTTTCCAAATTCAAAACACAGAATTGGCAGAAATTAATTTAATATTAATTCTCGTTGTTAAAACAAAAAGCGTGTTTTTAAGAGATAATAACTATCAAAAGATTGACATTTTTTATGTCCGGTTTAATTGTAAAATTATGTACAATGACCAACATTATATTAAATGGTAAAAATATATTCTAAATATACTTTAAAACTAATCAAATTCATAATTTATCACTGTTAATTATTTTGATTAAAGAAGTTGTTTTTAATTAAAATTTAGTAATTTTCACTATTCCTCAAAATATTAAATTTACCCGAAAAGTACCAAAATTTCACCTTAGGCTAAATTCAATATTATGAATCCAAAAATGAAGTCCATTTTAAAAAATAAAAAATATATAATTTCAAAAATTAGTTATTACTATTCATAATGGCTAGTTTGATTGGTTATGGTGTGTTCAGTGTTGCGTACAACACACTCTATCACATTATTCAAAAAGAAGCGTACCGTAGAAGCTTGGGGTGTTACATTCTCCCCTCCTTCAAATAATTTCATCCTCTAAATTTCTAGAATACATATCACATGATATGACTTGGGTGGTTCTTCATCATAATTTGCTCGGGTTCCCACGTTGCCTCTTCCATCTTATGGTTTCTCCACAAAACTTTTACCAGACGCGTCGTTCGGTTTCTCAGTACTTGTTCTCTTGTATCAAGAATCCTAACGGGCTCTTCGCAATAAGACAGATCGGGTTCCAGTTCTAATTCCTCGTATGTGAGTACATGGGTTGGTTCAGTCATGTATTTCCTCAACAGAGATACGTGGAACACATCGTGAACTTTGGAGATACTTGGCGGCATTCGATCGGTAAGCTACAGCCCCAATTCTTTCTAGAATTTCGAAAGGTCCGATGTACCTGGGACTCAATTTACCTTTCTTACCAAAACGCATGACTCCCTTCCATGGAGATAACTTCAGGAAAACATGATCACCGACTTGAAATTCCAAATCCTTCCTTCAATTATCTGCATAGCTCTTCTGCCTACTTTGAGCTGCTTTGATGTGATTTTGGATTACCTTCACATTTTCCATCGTTTCCTCCACCTGTTCTGGGCCTACATGTTTTTATTCACCAACGTCATCCCAACAGGTTGGTGTACAATATCTCTTTCCATATAACGCTTCATATGGTGCCATCTGAATACTCAAATGGAAGCTATTGTTATAGGAAAATTCCACCAAAGGTAAATACTGATCCCACATACCCTGAAAGTCAAGTGAGCAGGATCTCAACATATCTTCTAAGGTTTGAATAGTCAATTCTGATTGTCCGTCTGTCTGAGGGTGGTAAGCTATAATGCCCCATCCTTAAACCTTACTTAATCCTGAGTTATTACAAGATTACACATTGAGGATCTTTTCAGGTTTAGAGTTTTAGAGAATTAGATCATGAAAATTGCATTACATTCCACATTTAAACAAAGTGGTTACATAAAAGACAATATTCATTCTTCCCATCAATGGAAACATATTTAAAATAAAACACAGATTCTTTCTTGAAACATCCTTGACACTATCATCACATCATGTACCTTTCCCTTGACCTGTGAAAAACATTTCAAAAACTTGGGATGAGCATAAAAAGCTCAGTAAAGGTTATAAAAATATGGAAAGGAAACATGAGTTCATATATACATAAGAATGAAATCATACTTTACCCATAAAACATAGGCACTTTGACATACCTCATCAAACCATGAAAAAATCTACGAAATCATAAGAAATAAAGGTAACTTGAGGCATTCATAACATTCTTACGTAGGGAGTAACCCTCTTGGTTACGTTTTGGAATACCCATCACAATATATTCCCTAAATCTCTTCAGAGAAACCTTAACGTTTCACTCCTTCGCGTTACCCAATGCATTGGAGAGCTATATCGAGCTCACCCGCCTCTAGTTTATCATGGAACCAACCGTTTTCATAACAATGCCCAAGAACCTTAACATAAATGTATCACATAAAACATGCATAAATGAAATATAACATTTCTACATTTCAATCACAATATAACATTTTAGGATATTGAAATAATGAATCCATTAAAAAACCCATTTTCAAAACCATTTAAAACATTTAATAAAGTGATTTTTGAATCAAAGTGTCCCAAACCACCTTGAAGCTTTTAAAATTTTAAACCATTAATATCCATATAAATAAATCCTTAAAACCATTTTGAAAACATGGATATTAATAAGAACAAATCATTAAAACATTTAAAGCGATATTTTGGTTAAATGGTTTTTACCAAAATTAGAGACACTTGAATACAATAATTGAGGAATAACATTTAATCAGAACATTATAATATCATGAGAATAAATGTATTCATGATATAATATTCCAAAGGACATTATATACACCATATAAGAGTGAATTGGTGCATAACAACAATGAACTCTCAATAGAGATGTAAAATGTGACGAAATCCCTTATAAAGAAGGTATCCTTAAATTAAGGATAAATCAATCTCAAAATTATGTGTGACAAATATAAATACACCCAATATAATTTGATATTAAGTGTAAAAAAATAAAATGTCATTCACACATATTCAAAGTATTTCATATTAAATAACTACATGTTGAACCCAAAGAAATCATAATTGGGTTAAGAAGTTCCCTTGATAGCCTAACGACATCACATCAAAAAGAGTTAATGAGAGATAAAAAAATGGTATCTCATCACTTGGACATAAAATTTACATCAATAAGGATATATGAGAACATATCCCAATATAACAATATGTAAATTAAAAGACCCAACAAAAGAAGTCTTATAAAAAGAGGAGGGTGAAAGGTTCCCTTACCGACATGGGTATCTTTCGAAACATACACCTCGTGAAAGGGGGACAATAAAACATTGAGGTAAATACTCATAAAAGAAATTATATTAAACAATGAGTAAAATAATGGGCAGTACATACACCACTCAAAGGAAATTGTGTCAAATGTAGCATAAATCTCATGGGAATAAAAGTGAGATGAAAAATCCCTTATGAAAACTCGGCAGCCTAACGGCGCCACTTAAAACTTCCAAAAATGGATTGATGAGATCAAATAGGGTATCTCATCACAGTAAAATAAAATTTACAGTAAGAGGAATATAAAAGAACATCCCCCATCATAACAAAGAGGAGATTAAAAGAAGTGACATAAAGGAGAGTACTTAAAAAGAAAGAGAGAGGTTAGATCTCTTACGAAAATTCGGCAGCCTAACAGCGCCACTCAAAACATCCAAAATGGATTGATGAGAGAGAATAGGGTCTCTCATCATATGAACATAAAAATTACAGTAAGAGTAATAAAAATGAACATCCCAAAAATAAGAAATATGAGCTTAGAAGGAATGAAATAAAAGAGTGTACTTAAAAAGAAAGAGAGTAGTAGGATCCCTTACCTTGGGTCCGACTTGACTCAATCATTCTTTAACGTCCTGAATAATAAACTTGAGTTAATTTAAAATTTATTAAGAACCTTTTTATAGTTCATTATTACTTTTAGATTACTTATTGTCATGTTATAAACATTATGTAATCATTTAAGTTAATAATGTTTGTTTTGTCAATATTTGGTTTTTAAGTCGAAAGTGGACTTCTTACAATTACATGTTGTTCGTGTGGTCAAAGGTTCTTTATATCCAGAATGACATTCATGATTTGGAAAGCATATATATCATATATATCCAGAATATACATGTATTTATAATATTACATAATCATTTAGAGGTAAGAAATGAAATGCACCGTTCATGGAGACGGTAAGTCGTACGTACGCATGAACACTACTTTCATCTCTTTGTCATATTAATGGAATTAAAACTAAATGAGAGGTATTTATATTTTAATTCCAGAATTATATTCATCATTTAGATGTATCATTCATCATATATATCCATTATATACATGTAATTATAATAGTACATTACATTTGGTGATAAGAAATGAAATGCACTGTTCATGGAGATGGTAAGCCCTACGTACGCATGAACGCTACTTTAATTTCTATATCATACTTTAATGTAATGAAATAATAATGATATATAGGTATATTATAATTCAATTATAAAATCATATATAATAACATTAAATAAATCCTTTATACATCCCACGCATGGCATTAACGAATCACATCACTTTGAGGGGGCGGTAGTCCGCACTTCCTAAAATAAAGATATCATGTATACCCATAATGGAAACAATAATGGTATGCCATAAATGAAATATAAATAGTCTTAAGGAAAGAATAAACATATTATATATCATATATAAAAATAGTGACATCATAATGTCCACCTTTGAAGGTGTTAAATGAGTATTGAACAATCATCGTTTCGGGAGGCAGAATTCCGCCATCCACAGAAACCGTATGTTCTTTAACCATTTGATGTAGTTGTGTGAGAGTGTAGCTCTAATAAATCTTATAAAAACATCCTAGTATATTTAAGATACTTGTGTTGTTACAAAAGAAGTAAATAAAAAGAGTTTAGGGGGTTGGAGAAGAAAAATAAAACAAATGAACACGAGAGAATGAATTACCATTAAAAGTGTAACTCCTTTTGATTTGAGCCTAAAGGCTTCCTTTGAAAGGATTATTCCCAAAGGGAATCCTCTAGGATGAGTAGAGGGATATGGAGAGAGTAAATGGGTAGGGGATTTCCGAGAAAAAGGCTTGCAGAGTGTGTGAAATGAGGTAGAGGTGGGGGCCTTTTATAAGAGGAGAGGAGGGGCACTTTTGGAAATCATGAAACTATTATTTTATTTTCAAAAGTGATTCGAATTTCTAAGGTCCCACATTGATATATTTTGAAGATACGATGATAAGTCTTCGAAATATTCCCATCCAATAGTTTTTGGACAAGTGTAGGTCTTATATTTTATATTATCGTTTCATTTTATTTAAAATGTTCATTAATGAGGTCATCGTTGCATCATCATTATGTCATGATTAAATTAATTTATTTAATGTCTAAAAATTATAACAAAAATATCCTGATGTAGGAAATCTTTTTATCTTTCCAAATAGTATTTATAGGAAAAAATATGATTTGTATAACCCCTTCTAAAAATTGTTTTACTAAAACAATTTATGTTAGTGTCATTTTCACCTTTATTTAAAAAAAGGCATTAAAGTCATTATCTCACCCAAGAGGCTCCATAGGTCCCCTAAATAGACCCATGGGTTGTCTTGGTCGGCCATGACTCATCCAATAGGGGTAGGACAAGTTTAATGGTGTTTTCATATTTTTTATAATATCAATTTTTCCTTAAATTACACTAATAAACTCTAATCGCTATTAATGACCAAAAGTTACTATTCACCAAAAAAATTATTTTCATCCCATTGAACCACATTTTACATAATAATGACAACCATGTATGTAGGATTTTCAAAATTCAATACACATTAGTGGTAAACTTTCATTTAACTCAAAAATCAGTTTTCTTGATTACCACTTAGTGGTTTCACTATTCATTAAAAATTGAAGTTTTTCAAAAAATTACCAAAAATTTACCCTAAGCTATATTTGATATCCCGAATTCAAAAATGATTTCTATTTTAAAAAATTAAAAAAAATATAAGTTGCATTAATTAATTTAATAATTAATTCCCATTGTCAAAACAAATAGCGTGTTTTTATAAAACAAAATGTATCAAAAGATTGACAGTAGTTTAAGTCCGATTTGAAAGTGAAATTAATTCCATCGACAACTGTTGGATTAAATGGTAAAAATATATTCTAATTTCACTATAAAACCAATTCAAAATATAATCTAATCATATAAATAAATTAGATTAAAAAGAGGTTTTGAATTAAAATACAACATTTTACACTATTCATTAAAAAATTAACTTTATCGGAAAGATACCAAAAATTTACAAAAATTAAATTTTGATGTCCTGATTCATAAGAAGAGTTTTATGTGGTCCAATAGAATGTATAAGAGTGAACAAAAATATATTTAATTGTGGTTTTCCATCAAAAGGCGATAAGTGAACCTTTAGTGAAAACTAGGGCATATACGCCTAAATTTGAATTCTTTCTCGTATTTTAAGCCTTTATATTTTATTGGATATATCTCAAAACATTTAAATACATATATAATCATATTTTTGTTATTTATATCCATTCCCGCCAATACAACGGCTACATGTTAACTAACATTTAAAATAATATTATTTTATTATTAGAGTGCAATGTAAGATTCCCAAGAAACTCGTTGTTGCGTATTGGGTACGCCATCGAGAATAGAATCCCATTTAAAGTAATATTAATATTTGATTCACAAATATGGATAAATATAAGGATTTCATATTCTTTATTTACCTGGGGTGTTACATCCTTCCCCCCTTTTGGGAATTGCGTCCTCGCAATTTTAAAATTGGGCTTGGTAACATCCTTGAATGTCCCACATCGGAAGAAGAGTCGGTAAAACAATCACTTTAAAATAAAAAAGATAAGTACAAAGGTCACCCGAGTTAACCCATAATAGGATTCCAAGTATGAAAACATGGAAATGGAGGAGAAAACATAGGGTCATGTTCTGATGAAGAGTGGTAGAAAACATTTTTAGGAGAAAGTTAACCATGAGAAAATCACAAACTTGTGATGGGTTAAACGGTATTCGATTCCCCAGTAGGAAAATTTAATAGAAAACATTTTTTTAAGATACTTTTTATTGGGGAATTTATTCATAAGGAAACATAATCACTTATCATGTTGAATTTCAAATTTTATTAGATTCCTTACACAAACTCATATTTTCTCCAAATGGCGAGTATTTAGGAAGACTTGTTCACATTAAGAGTCCTGTAATTAACTTTTAGAGAATCACCTAATCCACAAAAGAGAACTATATACTTCCCATGTCTTTAGACTTTAACCAAAACCAAAACCAAAAATGATAGTACAAGACCAGATAATCCAGAAAAGGATAACCCTTTATAAAAATAAAATCTATTCTTAACCTCCAAAATTTGTCCAACAAAACCCAAAGTTCAACGAGGACCATTAGATAAACAATTTGTCCATAAAATTCTTCAAAGTAAACCAATATAAGATTGAAACCCAAATATTTGAAGGATTTAGTCACATAGTCTTCCAAGTTAAATCGTAACATTTATCTCCAAACAACATCAGTTGCTCTAAAGTCTCGTATTGAAAAGTAATTAACCTAATCACATATCCTCCATGATAGGTTAATCATTTTCATAAATAACCCAAAATCAACTTACTCTTAATTCATAAAATCATATAACTAGAAAGAATCAGTCAAAATAACCAGGGACTTCACGTAGTCCAGTGGTGGGCGATAAATACCAGTCGCACTTTGGTTGTGGGTTCGATTCCCGCAGCATTGTCCGATGCGACGGGTTGTCACACGGTCTGCGTGTTGTCCTTTTTCCAAAGCTATATAATTCTCAAAACATTTCCCAAAACGAGATAAAATCTTCAAAAATAAACATAACATATTTTAACCTCAAGTTTATCTCATGCATTTCATTTTCCATCATAACATATAATAACCCATAATTACCTCAAAAGTAAGGATCATATAAACCCTAATGGTTACCTTTTTAATTATTACCTGAACTTCCTCATCGATTGGTCATCTCGCACATGATGCATTTTAGAACATACCAAGGTTCACGTGGTTGATCATGACTCCTTGATAGTTTGATTAGAACAACCATGAGTTTCCTCATTGAATACCCCATTTCATCGAGTCTCTTAATCAGAGAACCACCACAGTTTCCTTCAAACCAATTGTCACTTTGGTGCTTACGAGATCCAGCCATTACCTAAAAACAGAAATGTCAGTGTGAGAATATCAACAAAACCATCATGTACTAATGAGGAAGGGAAACAGTAAGATATACTTACTCATTCACTTTATCTAAAACTAGGACTCTGTGAAATCCTAACCATTATGGTAATGTCACTTATGCTTAGAGAATACCCTAACCTCTAAAGTTATCTAAACCGACCTTTGATACCAACTATAAGGCCCCATCCTTAAACCTTACATAATCTTGAGTTATTACAAGATTACACATTGAGGATCTTTTCAAGTTTAGAGTTTTAGAGAATTAGATCATGAAACTTGCATTACATTCCACATTTAAACAAAGTGGTTACATAAAAGACAATATTCATTCTTCCCATCAACAGAAACATATTTAAAATAAAACACGGATTCTTTCTTGACACATCCTTGACACTATCATCACATCAGGTACCTTTCCCTTGACCTATGAGAAAAATTTCAAAAACATGGGATGAGCATAAAAAGCTCAGTAAGGGTTATAAAAATATGGAAAGGAAACATGAGTTCATATATACATAAGAATGAAATCATAATTTACCCATAAAACATAGACACTTTAACATACCTCATCAAACCATGAATAAATCAAAGAAATCATAAGACATAAAGGTAACTTGAGGCATTCATAACATTCTTACATAGGGAGTAACCATCTTGGTTACGTTTTGGAATACCAATCACAGTATATTCCCTAAATCTCTTCGGAGATACCTTAACATTTCACTCCTTCGCATTACCCAATGCATTGGAGAGCTATATCGTGCTCACCCGCCCTTAGTTTATCACGGAACCACCCGTTTTCATAACAATGCCCAAGAACCATAACATAAATGTATAACATAAAACATGCATAAAAGAAAAAATAACATTTCCACATTTCAATCACAATATAACATTTTAGGATATTGAAATAATGAATCCATTAAAAAAACCCATTTTCAAAACCATTTAAAACATTTAATAAAGTGATTTTTGAATCAAAGTGTACCAAACCACCTTGAAGCTTTTAACATTTTAAACCATTAATATCCATATAAATAAATCCTTAAACCATTTTGAAAACATGGATATTAATAAGAACAAATCATTAAAACATTTAAAGCGATATTTTGGTTAAAGGGTTTTTACCAAAATTAGAGACACTTGAATACAATAATTGAGGAATAACATTTAATCAGAACTTTATAATATCATGAGAATAAACGTATTCATGATATAATATTCCAATGGACAGTATATACACCATATAAGAGTGAATTGGTGCATAACAACAATGAGTCTCAATAGAGATGTAAAATGTGACGAAATCCCTTATAAAGAAGGTATCCTTAAATTAAGGATAAATCAATCTCAAAATTATGTGTAAAAAATATAAATACACCCAATATAATTGGATATTAAGTGTAAAACAATAAAAGTTCATTCACACATATTCAAAGGATGACATATTCAATAACTACATGTTGAACCCAATGAAATCATAATTGGGTTGAGAAGTTCCCTTGATAGCCTAATGGCGTCACATCAAAAAGAGTTTATGAGAGATAAGAAAATTGTATCTCATCACTTGGACATAAAATTTACATCAATAAGGATATATGAGAACATATCCCAATATAAAAATATGTAAATTAAAAGACCCAACAAAAGAAGTCTTTTAAAAAGAGGAGGGTGAAAGGTTCCCTTACCGACATGGGTATCTTTCGAAACATACACCTCGTGAAAGAGGGACAATAAAACATTGATGTAAATACTCATAAAAGAAAGTATATTACACAATGATTAAAATAATGGGAAGTAAATACACCACTCAAAGTAAATTGTGTCAAATGTAGCATAAATCTCATGGGAATAAAAGTGAGATGAAAAATCCCTTACGAAAACTCGGCAGCCTAACGGCGCCACTTAAAACTTCCAAAAATGGATTGATGAGATCAAATAGGGTATCTCATCACATTACAATAAAATTTACAGTAAGAGGAATATAAAAGAACATCCCCCATCATAACAATGAGGAGATTAAAAGAAGTGACATAAAGGAGAGTACTTAAAGAGAAAGAGAGAGGTTAGATCTCTTAAGAAAATTCGGCAGCTTAACAGCGCCACTCAAAACATCCAAAATAGATTGGTCAGAGAGAATAGGGTCTCTCATCATATTAACATAAAAATTGATGTAAGAGTAATTTAAAATAACATCCCAATAACAAGAAATATGAGCTTAGAAGGAATGACATAAAAGAGTGTACTTAAAAAGAAATAGAGGAGTAGGATCCCTTACCTCGGGTCCAACTTGACTCAATCATTCTTTAACGTCCTGAATAATAAACTTGAGTTAATTTACACTTTATTAAGAACCTTTTTCGAGTTCATTATATCTTTTAGATCACTTATTGTCATGTTATAAACATTATGTAATCATTTAAGTTAATAATGCTTGTTTTTTCGATATTTGGTTCTTAAGTCGAAAGTGGACTTCTTACAATTACATGTGGTTCGTGTGGTCAAAGGTTCTTTATATCCATAATGAAATTACGGATTTGGATAGCATATATATCATATATATCCAGAATATACATGTATTTATAGTATTACATAATCATTTAGAGGTAAGAAATGAAATGCACCGTTCATGGAGACGGTAAGCCGTACGTATGCATGAACGCTACTTTCATTTCATTGTCATATTAATGGAATTAAAACTAATTGAGAGGTATTTATATTTTAATTCCAGAATTATATTCATCATTTAGATGTATCATTAATCATATATATCCATTATATATATGTACTTATATTAGTACATTACATTTGGGGATAAGAAATGAAATGCACCGTTCATGGAGACGGTAAGCCGTATGTACGCATGAACGCTACTTTCATTTCTATCTCATACTTTAATGGAAATAAATAATAATGATATATAGGTATATTATAATTCCAGTATAACATCATATATAATAACATTAAATCCATCCTTTATACGTCCCACGTATGGCATTAACGAATCACATAACTTTGAGGGGGCGGTAGTCCGCACTTCCTAAAATAAAGATATCGTGTATACCCATAATGGAAAAAATAATGGTATGCCATAAATGAAAAATACAGAAGCTTAAAGAAAGAATAAACATATTATATATCATATATAAAAATAGTGACATCATAATGTCCACCTTTGAAGGTGTTAAATGAGTATTGAACAATCATCGTTTCGGGAGGCAGAATTTCGCCATCCACGGAAACCGTATGTTCTTTGACCATTTGATGTAGTTGTGTGAGAGTGTAGCTCGAATAAATCTTGTAAAAACATCCTAGTATATTGAAGATACTTGTGTTGTTACAAAAGAAGTAAATAAAAAGAGTTTAGGGGGTTGGAGAAGCAAAATAAAACAAATGAACATATGAGAATGAATTACCTTTAATAGTGTAACTCCTTTTGATTTGAACCTAAAGGCTTCCTTTGAAAGGATTATGCCCAAATGGAATCCTCTAGTATGAGGAGAGGGATGTGGAGAGAGTAAATGGGCAGGGGATGGCCGAGCCAAAGGCTTGAGGAGTGTGTGAAATGAGGTAGAGGTGGGGGCCTTTTATAAGAGGAGAGGAGGGGCAGTTTTGGAAATCATGAAACTATTATTTTATTTTCAAAAGTGTTTCGAATTTCTAAGGTCCCACATTGATATATTTCGAAGCTAAGATGATAAGGCTTCGAAATATCCCCATCCAATAGTTTTTGAAAATGTTTTGGTCTTAGATTTTATATTATCGTTTCATTTTATTTAAATTGTTAATTAATGAGGTCAGCGTTGCATCATCATGATGTCATAATTAAATTTATTTATTTAATGTCTAAAAATTATAAAAAAAATATCCTGATGTAGGAAATCTTTTTATCATACCAAAGAGTATTTATAGACAAAAATATTATTAGTATAACCCCTTCTAAAAATTGTTCTAGTAAAACAATTTATGTTAGTGTCATTTTCACCTTTATTTAAAAAAAGGCATTAAAGTCATTATCTCACCCAAGAGGCTCCATAGGGTCCCCTAAATCGACCCATGGGTTGTTTTGGTCGGCAATGACTCATCCAATAGGGGTAGGACAAGTGTCATGGTGTTTTCATATTTGTATAACATAATTTTTACCTTAAATTACAATAATTACCTTTAACCGCGATTAATGAAAAAAAATTACTATTCACCAAAAAATTATTTTCATCCCATTGAACCACATTTTACATACTAATGACAACCATGTATGTCGGATTTTCAAAATTCAATACACATTAGTGGTAAACTTTCATTAAACTGAAAAATCAGTTTGCTTGATTACAACTTAGTGGTTTCACTATTCATTAAAAATTGACGTTTTTCAGAAAATTACCAAAAATTCACCCTAAGCTATATTTGATATCCCGAATTCAAAAATGATGTCTAATTTAAAACATTTAAAACATATATGTTGCATTAATTAATTTAATAATTAATTCCCGCTGTCAAAACAAATAGCGTGTTTTTATGAAACAAAATGTATCAAAAGAATGACACTAGTTTAAGACCGATTTGAAAGTGAAATTACTTCCATCGACCACTATTGGATTAAATGGTAAAAATATATTCTAATTTCACTTTAAAACCAGTTCAAAAGATAATATAATCATATAAATAAATTAGATTAAAAAGAGGTTTTGAATTAAAATACAACATTTTGCACTATTCATTAAAAAATGAACTTTATCGGAAAGATACCAAAAATTTACAAAAAGTAAATTTTGATGTCCCGATTCTTAAGAGGAGTTTTATTTGGTCCAATGGAATGTATAAGAGTGAACAAAAATATATTTAATGACAGTTTTCCATCAAAAGGTGATAAGTGAACCTTTAGTGAAAACTAGGGGATATACGCTTAAATTTGAATTCTTTCCGTATTTTAAGCCTTTATCTATTATTGGATATATCTAAAAACATTTAAAAAAATATATAATCATATTTTAATTATTTCTATCCATTCCCACAAATACAACGACTACATGTTAACTACCATTTAAAATAAAATTATTTTATTATTAGAGTGAAACGTAAGATTCCCAAGAAACTCGTTGTTGCGTATTGGGTACACCATCGAGCATAGCATCCCCTTTAATGTAATATTAATATTTGATTAAAAAATATGGATAAATATAATGATGTCATATTCTTTATTTACCTGGGGTGTTACATAAGCAGTTCTCAAATGATGTTCAGTATCCTGGGATTTCTGAAGACTCTTCCTGAATCTTGAAATAAAACAGGGATCACAATCAGAAACAATCGATAGGGGTACTCCATGAAATCTCACAACTTCATTAATATATAGTCTTTCTAGGAATTCCAGTGGTAGATCTTCTCTTATAGAAAGAAAAGGTGCTGACTTGGTAAGACGATCAACAATAACCCATATTTCATCATTCCTTCTAGGAGTGTTTGGTAGTCCCATGACAAAGTCCATCGTAGTATTCTCCCATTTCCACTCCGATATGGGAAGAGGTTACATGACTCCTCCAGGATGTTGCCTTACAGCTTTCACTTGTTGACAAACCATAAATCTTGACACAAAATCAGAAATCTCCCTCTTCATATTGTCCCACCAAAAATGTTCCTTCAAATCTCTATACATTTTGGTGCTCCCAGGGTTTATAGAAAAATTGGAAATATGAGAATCATCCAAAAATTCACTTTTTAGATCAGGTATATCGGGAACACAAAGTCTCTTCCCGAATTTCCAAATTCCATCTTCATACACAAAGTCTCTCAGTATCCCATCATTCACAGCTTTAATCTTCTTTTGAAATTCTTCATCATCGGTCTGAGAACTCTTAATCCTTTCTAGTAATGATGGTCTGACAACCATTTGAAAAATAATTGATGTTTCTCATTCCCTGGTTATTCCTATGTCCATCTTCACTAGATCCATGAAAATTGGATCCCTTTCAATTCTCATATTGTTCAAAATTCCATGATCTTTTCTACTCAAAGAATTTGCCACCTTGTTTTCCTTCCCCAGGTGGTAGTGTATCGTGCAATCATAATCCTTGAGTAATTAAAGCCATTTACTTTGCCTCATGTTGAGCTCTTTTTGTGAGAAAATATACTTCCAACTCTTGTGATCATTATAAATATCACATTTTTCACCATAGAGGTAGTGCCTCCATATCTTCAAAGCAAAGATCACAACTGATAACTCGAGATCATGAGTAGGATAGTTTTGTTCATGAATTTTCAACTGTCGTGATTCATAGGCAATAAACATATCATTATGCATAAGGACATAACCGAGCCCTTTCTTCGATGCATCACTATAAATAACGAACCCATCATTCCCCGATGGTAGAGTCAATATAGGAGCATTGACTAATATTCTCTTCAGTTCTTTGAAACTTTCTTCACACTATTTTGTCCAAAAAAATTTAACCCCTTTACGTGTGATCTTCGTTAATGGGTTAGCCAATCGGGCAAAATTCTGGACAAAATGTCGATAATAACCTGCCAAACCAATAAAACTACGTACCTCAATTATACTCGTAGGTGCTGGCCATTCTTGGATTGCCTTGGTCTTAGAAGGATCAATAGAGATTCCATCTTTAGAGACAATATTGCCAAGAAAAGAAATCTCCTGAAGCCAGAATTCACACTTGCTAAACTTCCCATATAATTCCTGCCTTCTTAGAGTCTTCAAGATAATGCGCAAGTGATTTTCATGATCTTCATAGCTTTTGAAGTATACTAAGATATCATCAATAAATACCACCACAAATTCATTGAGATACTCCTTGAAAACTCTATTCATCACATCCATGAATACAGAGGGTGCATTAGTCAATCCAAATGGCATTACAGTAAACTCGTAATGCCCGTACCTGGTTTGAAATGCTGTCTTTGGAATATCTTCCTTCTTCACACACAACTGATGGTATCCAGATCGAAGGTCAATCTTTGAAAAGTATTGAGCTCCATGAAGTTGGTCAAATAAATAATCAATGAGAGGTAGGGGATACTTGTTCGTTATTGTTATAGCATTGATCTCCCTATAGTCGATACATAACCTCATAGATCCGTCATTCTTTATAACAAAAAGAACATGGGCTCCCCATGGAGAAACACTAGGGTGACTAAATCCCTTATTACTCAATTCCTATATTTGTTTCTTTAGTTCAACTAATTCTACAGTGGCCATTCTATAAGGGGTCTTTGATATAGGCCTTGATCCATGAATTAAATCAATGGAAAACTCAACTTCTCGTTCTGGAGGATTTCCAGGTAAATCATCTGAAAATACATCTACAAATTCATTCACAGTAGGTACATCCTCTATTTGAACATTCCTTTCCTCACCCACAGTTATTTAATTCTCTTTCTCCCCAATAATTGAATTTAGTTGAGATACTGGGGCTGGATCTAAATAAGAATTAGGTGGTGATGATTCTTCTCTAAAGATAAGGTGTTCCTTATCATTATCATCATGAATCGTAACCTCTATCTTCTTACAATAAATCTGCGCATCATAGTCCAAAAGCCAGTTCATACCGAGGATTATATCAAACTCAATCATAGGTATAACGATGAGATCAGCAGATAAAAAAATTTATGTGCTCTAATGGGGACTGATTCACAAAACATTGTTGCAATGATATTTCCCTTAGGAGTTTTAACTGAAAATTCTCTTATTAAATCAAATTGGAAATATCTAATTTTCTTAGCAAACTGGGAAGATATGAAACAATGCGATTATCCAGAATCAAATAATGCATTTGCTAAACTTGAGGAAACCATTAAATTACCTTCCACCACGTCTTTCAAAGCTTCTACCTCAACAGTAGTGATAGCATAAGCTTGGACTTGATCCCTTGGCCTTTTCTGAGGTAAGTTCTCCTGATTCTTTGAACTTTAATTTTCATAATGTCCCATCTCCCTGCAATTGTAGCATTGAACATTGGTATCTTCCTTCTTCCCCTTGCAATCATGAGCTTGGTGTCCTTTTTCACCACACTTTGAACAGACTCCCATTCCCTTCAAACAAGTACCAGGGTGTTTCCTCCCACATTTACCACAGGATGGATATTCAACCTTTCCCTTCTTCCCCTTATTTCCATTCCCAGATTGATCAACAGGTCTCTTCTTCTCTTGTTTTGATTTAAAGTCATAAAACTTAGAGAATTCCTTTCCGGTCTTGATAGCACATGAGACAATGTCTTTGTACGACGAGAAGGATTGTGAGACTAATGTTTGACGGAGAAATGGTTTTAACCCATCAAAGAAACAATCAATATTACTTCTTGGGTTACGTATATAATCTCCAGCATACCTTTCTAACCTTGTAAAGTTAGCCTCATACATTGTGACATTCTCATCCTCCTTATGTCTCAGACTCAGAAATTGTCTTTCCACATCTGCTCGATGGTCGTGAGGAATGTATTTTTCTAAAAATAGATCTTTGAACTCCCTCCATTCCATATTTGATACTTCATCATCTTCCTTCATGTTTTGAATCAATGAACACCATTGATCAGCATCTCCAGTGAGGCGGTAAAGTGCCATGATAAATTTTTCCCTTTCACTACTCCCTAAAGCCTGAAATATTTTCCCTAGGGAATTTATCCATTGTTCAAGTACTAAGGTAATTGTACTCCCATTGAATGTTGGTGGTTTTTGCCTCATGAATCGATCTAACATTGATCCTACACGCTGTAGATTAGGGTGCTCCATACGGGTAAGGTTATTATTCATAACCTGAGTAAGTTGTGCCAGTATGGTGATTAGCTGATCGGCGCTAGTTGCGTCACCAGCTCCACTATAATTATCTTGAGTAGGAGGGAAATACCTACATGGAGTGCATGCATTGATACGGTTTCCATTTCATCCACTAGGCACCATTTCTAAACAATGGCATAAACTAGATCAATTTATGAATCAAAATACATAATCCCATACTTATAAAAAACATAACTTAAATTGAACTATTTATGGATATAATCCATAATCATAAGAATGTTTTCATTGAGAAAGTATATACTCATAAACCCTTCATAATGATTTGTATAGAAAATGAGAGTTATCCTACGAATATTCCCTGGAAGTGTCGTAACCAAGAGTGCAGCAAGGCCCGTTGTCGTGCACCAGTTCCCGTTTGAGTCTAGCTCAAAGTGGTGTTTTTGGGTTTTACCCCTAGGTACATCTGTGCCAGAGCCGCCTCTACCTGCTCGTATCTAGACAGAGATGTATTTTTCGGAAAACTCACAAAATCTCTACAATACCAAAATTCTAGGTAGTTCTTCTATACTAATCCTCAAAGTTCATCTTAGGTCTACATGCTCTAATCAGAGTTTATCTAAATCTAGCTTCCAAGGTTTGTACTAAACTTCCACTGATACAAACTATAACACCCCGACCCCAGTTACTCAGAGTCGGTGCATTATTACATAACATTGGCATGATCACAAGAAAGATCAAATCTCGAAAGAACGATTGGTTATGTATCCTTGGAAACACTAGATATATTAATAAAGTTTTACATTACATCATAAAGTGAAAATATACTAGAACAATATAGTCTCCATATTCCATACTCATATCCCCACATACTATCCATGCAGGTCATTCATACCTTACTTCTTCACATCCTGGGAAAAATAAAACATAGAAAAGGGGTGAGCTCAAATGCCATGTTAGGATAACAATATAGCGGAAACTTTCATAAATAAGAATAGACATTTAAGGCAATGTATAACTAAAACAAAAGCCTGTTAAACTTGAACTTCAACATAGTATGGCAAAAGTAAAATTAAATAATGCCATTTACTTATTCACATGTATATTCTATTAATCGAATAATCACATGCAATATCAATAACCACTTTCATAATGATGGAATGCATAATGCCAGACTATCATAACCACATAACCAAGGTCTCATGCCAAGACTACAAATAAGATTTTTCCAATGCCTTGTGCCAAGACACTAGTTTGTCTCATGAGACCTACCGATGAATCGAGGAGCTATAGCGGGCTCCACCCGTCACATATTAAGCCCAATGCATTCCCATATGAAAAGGTTTAAACATAACATAAACATTCGTATTAAAACTAGCATACGAAATGTCAATACATTCACCATAAACTATGAATTGTATAAAAATAGAACATCCACAATCAAACATATCACAAAACCTTCAATACAATATAGAAGTTTTGTATCATAATAAATAAACTTCAAATATTCGTAAAATCCATCAAAGGATAACAATATAGCAGAAACTTTCATAAATAACAATAAACATTTAAGGCAATGTATAACTAAAACAAAAGCCTTTTAAACTTGAACTTCAACATAGTATGGAAAAAGTAAAATGAAATAATGCCATTTACTTATTCACATGGATATTCTACTAATCGAATAATCACATGCAATATCAATAACCACTTTCGTAATGATGGAATGCATAATGCCAGACTATCATAACCACATAGCCAAGGCCTCGTGCCAAAACTACAAATAAGATTTTGACAAGGCCTTGTGCCAAGACACTAGTTTGTCTCATGATACCTACCGATGCATTGAGGATATATTGCGGTCTCCACCCATCACATATTAAGTCCAATGCATTCCCATATGAAAAGGGTTAAACATTAGATAGACATTCATATTAAAACTAGCATACGAAATGTCAATACATTCATAATAAACTATAAATGGTATAAAAATAGCACATCCATAGTCAAACATATCACAAAACCTTCAATACAATATAGAAGATTTGTA
Organism: Viscum album; assembly: GCA_963277665.1. NCBI lineage: Eukaryota > Viridiplantae > Streptophyta > Magnoliopsida > Santalales > Viscaceae > Viscum > Viscum album. Next base: position 440,325,558 of record OY728161.1, read on the forward strand.
TCATAATAAATCAACTTCAAATAAGCGTAAAATCCATCAAAGGATATTGACATAGATGAAATCAAAACTCTTTCTAGTGAAATATCTTTTTCTATTTTGAAATCATTTAAGAGTCATATATTTATAAAATAAAACATTTTCATTGAAAATATTCTTATATGCTTGTAAGGGAAGCTTCGGAGATTTTATAACGGTGGAAAATAGCCGCACCCGCTGTATAAGTTAAAAAAACATTCTTACCTTAATTTTGTCAAAAAGGTTAAAAAGCACCTTGTTTGAAAAACGACGGAAAGATTCCTCTATAAACCTCTTATAAAAAGTCAAAAAAGGGTATAAATGACTTTAACCCATATTCATGTAAATAGTAAAAATGTTTTGAAATACATTTTTAAGAAACATGGATGTGGATGATAAAGAGATCCCAGTAGATTATTACGTATAAACAACCTCGGATAATGAAGAGATTGTGAAATAACCCTTACCTTGCACTTTTCCTTGGTTGGGGTAGGTAAACCTACTGCATAATGGTGAAATAATTTTTATTAAATTATACAATAATCATATACATTAATATGATATCATATATGATCTTTTAACATTGATTTGTTAATAATATATTAGTATTATCGTTGTTTCGGGTGTTAACTTACTCGTTTTGTTTTATATGTTTTGTTACATAATCCATGTTTTTAATGGACAGGTTGTATATTATTCATATCCATAATGATATCAAGTCCCTAAACATAATTTTTAAATCATCAAATAATTATTATTCTTGAATGGATATGATGGAGAATGAATCTCATCGCGTTTGTGGAGACGGTAGTCCGTACGTACGCACGAGCGACAATATCATTCTTTTGATATTAAAATAACATATAAATGGATGGTATATCATATATAAAGAATCCTTAACATGTTATATTTATTATTTACATGAGTTACACATCATTATTATACCCATCCAAATAATAATATATTGAAAAACAATTACACCATGACGTGGAGATGGTAAGCCGTACGTATGCACGTATGGTGACATGTTATTCAAAAGGGTGGATAGAATACTGAATATGGTTGTACAATATTTATAATAACATCACAGTATATATATGATACTGGAGTTATTATTTTAGAATGGTAAAAACAACGGAATAAGAAGTGGAATAAGAAAGGAACTTGGAAAAGGGTGGTGAAATCATTACCTGTTCTTCGGGTTCTTCCTTTTGATTTGATCAAAAGGGCTCCTTAGGTTGGCTTTCTGATAAAACTAAGGCCTCTATGTTGTATTGAGGGATGTTTTGAGAGTATGTGGGCAGATTTGGGCCGAACCAAAAGGCTTTGAGGGTGTGAAGAAATGAGAAGGAGGAGTCCCCTTTTATAAGAGGGGTGAGGGGCACCTTTGGAAAAGCTAGAAATATTAATTTATAATAAATTTATATTTGGTTTATAATGGCTAAAAAGTTGATTATTCAAAGTTTAAGGTGGGGATAGGTCTAACAAAACTCAAACAATAGAATTTAGACAGGTTTGGGTACTTATATTAACCTTATCCTTAAGTATTAACTCTAAGTTAATTAGTTTCACTTTTACAATGTCTCTTTGTATTTTTATATTATATGGTTAATAAACTTACCATATACATCCAAGAGACCCCCCAAGTGGTCCACTAATGATACAAATATCATGATATAAGTCTCTTTGCTGAACCTTAGATTTTTAGGAATTTAATATCAATTAATAATATAATATTATTTTTAAAATATCTTTTATGTCAATTTTGACACTATTCAATAGTTGATTTTGTGAAACTCGTAACAGAATGATTACTTCAAAAAAAGTTAATTAAATAAATCCTAATATTTCATATTATCATATAAAATTATTGTTATTCATTAAAAGTCTCAAATTATATTTATTTGGGTATTTATAACATCAATTATTTTAATCTTTTACTATTATTGTAATTACTACATCATCATTGTGTCACAAATAAATTAGATTATTTAATCTCTAAAAATTATAAATAAAATATCATCATGTAGGAAATCTTTTTATATTTCTATTTAATATTTATAGTCGAAAATAAAACATATATAACCCTATGTAAAAACTGTTTTTCTAAAAGATATATACTTATGCCATTTTTCTACTTATTTTAACTTAATTTTAATAAAGTGTCCTTATCACCTACAAGTGGCTCCATGGGGTCCCAAAATCGACCCAAAGATTCCTATGGTCGAGAATGTATCAACCAATAAGGATAGGACACGTTTTAGGGTATTTTAGTATTATTATAATATTATTTTTTAACCCTTATTTTCCGGATTTACCCTTAACCATGTTAAATAAAATATTTACCGCAGTAATTATTCAAAATGCCTAAAAATAGAAGTTACCTATTTACACAATTTGAAAATCCTGATTCCAAATATGGAATCAATTTTTTCAAATTCAAAACACAGATGTGGCAGAAATTAATTTAATATTAATTCCCGTTGTTAAAACAAAAAGCGTGTTTTTAAGAGATAATAACTATCAAAAGATTGACACTTTTTTATGTCCGGTTTAATTGTAAAATTATGTCCAATGACCAACATTATATTAAATGGTAAAAATATATTCTAAATATACTTTAAAACCACTCAAATTCATAATTTCTCACTATTAATTATTTTGATTAAAAAAGTTGTTTTTAATTAAAATTTAGTAATTTTCACTATTCATCAAAATATTAAAGTTATCCGAAAAGTAACAAAATTTCACCTTAGGCTAAATTCGATATTACGAATCCAAAAATAATGTCCATTTTAAAAAATAAAATATATATAATTTCAAAAAGTAGGTATTACGATTCATAACAGCTAGTTTGATTGGTTATGCTGTGTTCGGTGTTGCGTAGAACACACGCTATCATATTATTCAAAAAGAATCGTACCATAGAAGCTTGGGGTGTTACAAAAAAGGATGATTATTTTACCAAATTCAAAACATATAAGTTACATTAACTATTTTAAAAATTAATTCCCATCGACAAAACAAATAGCGTGTTTTTAAGAGATAATAACTATCAAAAGATTGACACTTGTTTATGTCTGGTTTAAATGTGAAATGACATCCAATGATCAACATTGTATTAAATTGTAAAAATATATTCTAAATATACTTTAAAACCACTCAATTTAATAATTTATCACTATTAATTATTTCGATTAAAAAGGTTGTTTTTAATTAAAATTTAAAATTTTCACTATTCATCAGAAAATGAAAGTTATCTGAAAAGTACCAAAATTTCACCCTAAGCTATTTTTGATATTAATATTCCAAAAATGAAGTCCATTTTAAATGATAAAATTTATAAAATTTTAAAAAGTGGGTATTACTATTCATAACGACTAGTTCATAATAATATTATAATAATATCTCGTTTTGTGAAGCTCGGTATTGCGTACTACACAAGATATCGAGGAAGGTCGCGATTGCATGTAATGCATCCATGTTAGGGTTGCGTGTTGTGCAAGACTCCTTTGTTGTAACGTACAACACAAGACATCAATAAAATTAAAAAGAATATTTCTCATCAAATCTCGGGGTGTTACAAAATTGATACAAGTCCCACATTGTGAATAAAAACAATGGTTGACTATCATTTGTTGTCACCATTCCATGGTAACACGATATAGATGATGTGTTTCGAACACTGTCAATAGTTATCCTCCATCATCATGCCTAACCCTTTAAACAGTAAATGAATGTTACATGATTCGTATAATTTTTCACACCATCATGTCCATGTTGTATTTTTACACTCCTGGTGCTATCCCTCAGTGCGCATTTGCAAGTTAGGAGGAAAAAGTTGTGATGAGTCATTATTAGGGGCTCTGCACCATCTCCCCCTTTGCATGTATTCCATGTATTGGAAAAACATCTTCCTCCCTTATTTTCCACACCATGTTTGACTCAATTTGGATTAGGTATTGGATCGAGGTATGCTCCCTAAGTGGAAGGGTTTTCCTTCTCTATGGATCGTGATCAATGACCTTAAACTAAGATATCTTTATATAGTTTCTTTTTATAACTACGTGTGGCTTGATTCTCATTCTCATTGAATATGTAGGAATGCTCGTCCACTTGGCCTCGAGTCTAGTATAATAATATTTTTGGTCCCTCAACCAAAAACCACCCCTAGAAACACATGGTGATCTGGACCCCATGTCCCCATTCATGTCAGGTTTTACTGCTACCACCCCATTTTTCTCCCACATTCCCTACCATCTCTAATCTGAACTCTATGGCCGTAAAATGAGATCACTCTGTGTCATTACCACACGACATTAAACTACACAACATCTTCCAAATCTACGTACGACATGATTCCCATCATCATGTGATATGTAGGAATGACCATGAATATTGCTTTTTGGTCCAGCCCCATGAATCATAAATTTGGATCCCCATATTTTTCAGCCCCTTCGACCGAATTCTTTCGGGGAACCCTAAAACTACAGCATTACCATGAACATGTTTGGGATGTCCCATGAAAATGATGGGATGTGACTGATTCCTTACCGGAGAGGTCATGTCTGGGTGTAGGAATGACCCATGACGTCCACATAATCTGCTTCCACCACAGTGGCATAATTTCATGACTGTTGGACTCCATTAGAACAACCCTTATGTCCACACTCCACGCTTCATGTGTCTTTTATTCCGACCCTTGTCCTCTTTCACGTCTGAATGAACCCCTTATCATCATGGATGCTCAGCCTAAGGATCACCTCATGTCTCTGTCCAACATTTTGGATGACTAATGGATTCAACTCTGAGTCAGGACCTATGTTTTGAACATGGTAAGTGGTCATCCCTCGCCTTTTTTCCACATATCAGGCTAATACAATATGATTGTTTTGTTCCGATCATGTTAAACTATGATCTTTTATTATCATGTCACCCCCCATAGTGTTCCGAACATGGCGTATTGTGATTCACAAATTCCACTACCCTATGTTCCAGTTGATTCCAAATTCACATGGAGTTATCTCGCTCGTGCACTAGAGCACATTGGGATGATGGCACTTAGATTGTTCTGAGATCCTCATCCTCCAATCCGACCTCTCAATTTTCTTCATGGAAATCCGGATTGGTTGTTCAAACCTCAGATTCCCAAATCTCGGTTGAAACTCCTACATTCACACGAAGAAATATTGCGAGCATATCATTTTTCTTACATCAGGTTTGACCCATGAGAGTTTAGGAATGGATTTCTATTAATTTCGTGATTTTGGTTGAATGCATTAAATAAAAAACAAGTAAATAATCTATTTAGACATGTAGTAAAAAATGAGCGACTGTAAAGAGAAATATGTTTATGAGTTTGACCAAGTCATGACTCTTAAGAATCATCATTTTGGATGATGTGATCCAATGTTTCCAACTTCTGGTTTGAGGCCTCCAACATCATTGCCTGTCCCCTCAGAATCCTCTGTTCATTAGTGGCTATGGAGTGTAGCTCATTGGAGCTAGCATGCGCTCACACCTGTTCAGTTTGAAGTCAAGGTCATTTAATGACTCGCTTCCACTATCTTCTCTTGGGCGTCTACCAACTGGGCCATAAATTTCTCAATGATATCGGATCAGTTTTCTATGAATTCCTCAATCTCATTCATTTTATCCTTATAATGACGAACCTCCTACTTTGCCTTCTAGAATTCATGTGTATTCCACAAATCTATCAAGAACTATGAAATCTCAGAGCATTTACATTTCTCCCTTATAATATCATCCATGAAGTCATGGATTGTTAGATGAAGGCAGTGAGAAAAAACCCCTTCATCACAGAGAATGTGCAATCTGGTGCGTTGTGATCCCATCTGCGTTATCCATTCTTCATGTGGCGGATTAATGATGTTTTTGATTCATTTCCACCCCTTATGCCACATCATCTGACTCTCTTCAGCTGCTTCTAAATTAGAGTCATCCATCTCCTCGGGGGTTGCAGGTCGATAGTCGGGGAAATCATCCAATAGATCAGCTACGAGGTCTTCTTATGGTACTCTAGAGAGATTAGGCACAACAGAATATGGGAGGCCTTCCTCTCTCGCTTCAACCCCGGCATCTTTGACCCCACCAACATCGAACCTAGTTCCACCATTGATATCTCTAGTATTCACCACTCCATGCAAACTATGTGCTTGGCCCGTCTCAGCTCTAGGAGTGGGTCCTGGGTGGGTCAATGCGCTCTCCATCAATGCATCTACGGATGTCCTAGATTCGGAAGCCTTACGAGCTTCCCAGGCAGGGATTACTGCACAAACCATGAACACCCTGACCAATTGAGATATCTGATAGTAAATACTGCTATCTAATTAATGAACTTACAAGATCATAATGCATTAGCCTCCCTTGTTCCTGTTTATACAGCAGCAATCATTGTAGGGGACCCCTCATAACTCGTTAGCTCTGTAATGGGTGTTTGTTATCCACCTTGTTCTATCAGAACACCCTCCCACACCAGATAGATATTCTTGGTAGGTGCCAATATGAACCTGAGTACGATAAAAATATCCTATTTCTGATTATGAGAAAAAAAATGTTGGTGGAGGGGAGAGATGTATAAGGGTTGAGGAATACATCAAGTAGCTCAGTTATGTCTACATTAGTACAAAAAATCTCACCACTCTCCCAAAGACTCCCTTGTTTGTCCATCCCTTTAGACCCTCCACCTCCATGCTCCACATAAGATTCCCCAAATTCATATCATTCACCCTCTCTATCTCCCTCCTCCTCTTATGAATCACTATCCTAGGGATCCACATCACTGTCATCATCCTCAGATGACATCTTTTCTATTTCATGCTCCTGGATAAGCATTACCTTCACCATGAGAGATGGTTCCTCAAACTGACCTCGTTGGAATGAATACACATCCATGTCCATCATGTTTTCTTTCCGAGAATGGATGTTCACCTTTTCCTCAATCCATATGAGTCTGACCTCTTGTAGATGGATTCCATCTCATACTATTATTTTCTAGAGGGCTTAGGTATGTAGAGACTGTCGCATGGTCAAACAGGACGACCATGGTGCAGTGTAGATAGCATCATAATAAGGATGATGTAGGTACCTTATATTCCTCACAAGAATATACCCGACTGCTCTACGAGGTTGTTCGGGAGCCCCTCTTTTCTGGACGTCAATGTCACAACCACACCATGCGGCGTTCCCACTATTGTAGAACCATCGTGCCCTGTCCCAATTGCCCGTCTTTCCCCCAAACAATCCTCCCAAATGGCTCCATTCCTACTATCCCTATTACCATGTTCTACACTAGGTACCTTGATCTGTTAGACTCTCTTTTGCAGAATCCCTTCAGGGTATTCCACAACCCAATGTTCAGTGTCTTTTATTGAAAGCCCTATATCGACTCCAATGGGGGGAAGGGTAATGACTTTGTTAGATATGTAATCTATAAAAATGAAAAACATTTGAATAACAACACATGGTTGCCTCTCCCCACAAACCTCTATATACACTATCTTTTGAATCTGTTGGAGGCATCCAAACTTCCTGTAAAATCATGATGGGACGTAGGGCTTGCAATGGATTTTCCCGTCAACCTGGGAAACAAGAACCCCACCTCTGATGCTCTGAATGTATTAAATTTGATCTATTAATCCATTCACATAGTCTATCAATTTTCCATCTAGAATATGGAATGGAATTAAGGTAAAATTGGAGAGATTTCAAATCCTAGTCCACAACCCTTCATCGTTGAGCGTCATGAGAATGACCCCGACAGTATTCAACAAGGATAGCTGATGATTGTTACATGGGGGACATATGGAATTTGGGAAGGTGTACCCGTGAAAATAAGCCGCAATATAGCCATGAAGGATTTGGAAAAGGCCACAGATCCTCCTTGGTGACCCCCCTCTCTAAATGCGTCCCAAAATGGTGTAAAAACTAGAAAACATAGGGACTCCGAAATTAAACTTCTTATTAGCAGCCATGATATTAGTCATCACCAATATTGCAGGAAGAACTCGCATCCTCTTGCACCTCGCTGGAAGGATCCACCCACTCAGGAATGTGGCCAGAAATCCGACATACTGGACGTTTAGGTCTCGAAATCCATTCATAATAAAGGGCCAAGATTTATACTTCTCCACCTATATGATCCTCCAGTATGATCTGCTATTTCTCCTCTGTGCCACGGTCAAAGACTGTATTCCTCGACAATGCATCTTGACATTTGGGTCTTTCTCGAGAAACAAGTAGAACCACTTCAAGTAGGCGATGTCCATCAAAAATTCCTTGACTACCAGCCTCTCCTTGGCCAGCTCTAATAGATGACATGTCAAATGGGTGTCTATGATCCGTCTCCCAAGATGATACCCATTGAATGGAATCCATCAAACTGGTGGACATACAATGGGATTCCCCCAATGGAATGAATTTCCTAATGGCTGACACCAACCTCCCCTTGGTGGAGATGGAAGGTGTTGGTATCTGGGGACCACCGAGTAAACCACTCCGGCCAAAATTCATGCTAGAGGTGGAAATAGAACTTCAATGTCCACAATAACTAGAACAAGCCAATATTCCCTAGTTCGGACCGTAATTAATCAAACGTCTGGCATACCCAATACACCCAGGCACACACTATTGTGAAATTGAAACCAGTCCTCATGTCCCAATCCTGTAGCCAGCCTTTAGTCACATCAGTGGTACTCTGTAGGAATGTAATTGTGTAATCGTCCATAGACATCTCTAGGACCGAGCTACTTCCTATGATGGATCTGGTCATGGGGTTTAGGACATAAAGATCCATATTTCTATTTTCTCTGCCAAAATGGCCATTTTTTGTAATATGATACTGATGGGGATCATCTTGATGTGTCACCCATGGCCTCAGGGTATCAAAATCGAATAATGGCACATAAACCACCTCTAGAATACTGAAATCCAATATCGGTAGGTTTTCAGTCATCAAATACTCTTTCTGGGAAGGATTCGACATGTTTAAAAGACTTGGGTTCTTAGAAACAACTTTCTGTGCTCTGTAAACATCAGGGTTCACAACCATCTCGGCCCTTCAAGCAGCGTACAGAGCTTCTCTCTCAGCATTATCTTTATTTTCAACCATCTTCTTTCAGTGAGGTCAAAAGGAGGCAGGAAAAAAACCAGTAAGGCACGTGAAAAATCCAGAATTTAGGGGAAAACAGAGGCAGCAGCATGAAAACTTCGATTCTATGCATAAAATCATGACAGAACTTGTAGATTTACGCACAACTGAAGTGCAATTTCAAGGAAAGAAATGATGTTTTTAGTTCACAAGAGCTCATATCAGATCACTCGAGATAATCTTTACAACTGAGGGACCTGCAGGGGTTTTTATAGGCATGGAGTGGGGTTTCCATGCGGGTGAAAAGTGGATTACTTTAAACTATAGGGTTTTGTGCGCACCAACCCCAGGAGGTTAGTCATGTCGACTTTTACCTTGAAATATTACCATTGATTTCCCTCACTGATCAAATTCCGAGGGGGGTATTTGTAGATGCTAAAAAACGCTCAGGGCCGAAATAAGGTATTTAAGGATAAAGCGTTGGCATATTTTGACCGGGTGATCAATTCTGAGAGGAATGAAATGTTCACGGGAAATGTCCAAAAATTTCATGAAAAACTTCTCTAGCACGTGGTAATTACGGGATCTGAGGGATATTTCCATGAAAGAGTGGAATATTTTGTGCAGATGATACGAAACCTAAAAAAATTTGCATGGCTAGCACGCGGTGCTGGATCCATCACACCGCCACCACCGCGCGCAGAATCTTTCTCCACGGCCATCTTAGGTAAGGACCCGATGGCCCAAAAAACCATTAAATATAAGGCCTCCAATTCGGCTTCCGGTGGCTGAAAAATCCAAACCATCTAACCTGCATGTAATTCTACTCCCCCACATGAAAAATATGGATTTAATTTGCGAGATTCTTCGCAAACAGTCTCTGATGGGTCCTCCATCGCATGGGACCACTCACGCTTGACCCTCTTCAAAGTCCCTTAAGGTCGAGGCATTTTCGCGCAAACCATTCATCCTGCGTTGAAATACCCGGACAGTCTTTGTGCACAACTACTATTACATGTGCGCCCATCTTTACTGACAACCCCTTCTATTTTTGTGTAAAACCTCAGATCCCCATTGCACGCAAACCTCTCCAATGGTGCACAAACCTTTGAATCCATCCACCCATCCTTTTCCATTAAGCATCTCCATTTTCACACGGGACACTCTCCTTGTGTATACTCTTTCGCATATTTTCAATATCCCTCTTCCAGACATCATCCCCAGGTTCTTCTTACGCCCAATGCATATAAATTACACACCCTTCACTTGTACGTCCCTCTAGTCTCGTACAACGTAACATAAAATTCCCTTTGGCAGTGCTTCATGTTGCGTTTCGTTGCCTCATTATTCTTCGCATAACCACGCTCACAACTATTACTTCTTCACATAGCCACGCTTACATAGATCCCCCAATGTATCACTCCCTAAGACTTCCTCCCCAAGGAAATAATTATTCCTTACTTCTCCCAAGGGGCGGGAGGTATCAGTTATGTAAGTCATAAAAGGGTGCGGAATGAACCCACCTAGTCCGAGCTACATGGTGTTAAACTGTCGAGCGCCATCATTCTCATCTCATGACATTAAACTGTGGCCTTGCCTTGTGCATCGCATGCATGGTCCCCCACCTCGGACATTCTACACACGCACATGTCTCCACAGGACTGAAATCATTCCTTACATGGAATGAGATCCTCTTTACCGGAGCGGTGTTTTTCCATGGGGAAAGGGAAACCACCTTGGTGTAAGCGCATATTGTTTCTTGAAAAATTTAAAATCCCTTAACATAATCTCTTCCCTGGTGCCAAGGACAAGAGAGGGGGGTGGGCACCAGAACCCTTATCGATCCTGTGTCAAATACCTCTCCTACTGGGCTTTGTTTCCACCAGGGCATCCATCATGGAGAATGTCCCAATCATCAACTCCATGGACTTCAGACCACTCATATGTCCTTTTTCCATTTCTGGCCACTAACCATGTGAAATCCCCATTCCACAACCCACAGAGGCACCTTTGACAATGTGATTTCCAGTTCTTCACTGCCTCTTTTTTCGAACACCGAGCATTACTCACGTGAGTTTAGAGTAAGAATCGACCATGAAATCCTCTCTAGGCCACCCTAGAGTGTATGCTCCACACCACTATAAAACTACTTGGACTTTGATCTGTAAAATGGTAGGGTATGTAGGAAGCCTCCCAGAGGTTCAATACAAAAAACCATTGGTCCCGAACCACTTCACGTCAGCGCACCATGCCCTACTTCCGAAATACATGGACCTAGATCCTTGCCATGGCAAGGTACGTAGGAATCCTCCCTGAAGCTCAAGCCCAACACACAGTGGTACTGACCCCCTTTCATGATGGTTCAGCTTCGTCTTGCATTATGTTGTACTGCATGATCCCTTTTTGTCCCACACAATTTTAAATTGTACTCGTCCAAAATACAGAGACATTGATCCATGCCTCCTAGACAGGGTATGTAGGAATCCTCAATGAGGTTACAAACCATCCGGTAGTAAGACGTTGTGACCCCATCCAGCGGTAATCTATTGTGACTCATTCAGCGATTAGACATTGTGACCAATCTAGTGGAAAACCATTGTGACCCATCCTTCGGGAAGCCGTTGTGACCCATCCAGCAACAATCCTTTGTGACCCATCTAGCTGTAAGTATTTGCGAACCATCTAGTGGAAATCCGTTGTGACCCATCTATTGGTAATACATTATGTACGACTATCAACGGTAAGACATTGTCAATCCGAACCAGTAGTATGTCTTTGTGTTTTCAATCTAGTGGTATGTCGATGTAGTCCACTTTGTTGGGACCCAATTCTTTGTTCCTCCTCTAGGCATCATACCAACCCGAGAATCTAACCAAATGTATGCCCGTGTATATCATTGGGTCATCGCCCTTGGCGCACACCCTAATCCTATACCCCCACCGAACTACATGAACATTGGTCCCTACCACATGGATACTTAAGAAGTATTTTAGATGACTAATACCAACATCACTATCACCCTAGAGTCAACCACATATAATTCTCCATCATCATCACATAACTACCCACCACCCATCCAGATTCTTACCTGGGCCGCCACGTACTAGTGAGATCAGGCCAATTCACCTATTCACTTCTCCTAGCAGTAAACGGGAAACAAAAAACATGATAGGCTTGACGTCAATGTCTCCACTAGGGGTTTCACCAATCTGATCCACTCCTGTCAGTGTTCTGATCAGTCTAATACATTTCCGCTAGACGTTAAACTCATGTAATACCCTGTGTTAAACATTAGAATCTGAGGAAAACCTTAGAGAAATTCCTATGACATATAATTCCCCACATTCGACATGGGATGCCTTTGGCATCCACGCACTGGAGAATCCCTATAATAAGTGGAAGAAACCCAGAAACTCAAGTGTTCCAATGTCCAAACATGCCAGTGATGTTCAACATGACTACTCCCCCAACTGATGGTTGCTGCCCTGACTCAACCCCTTGGTTTGTCCCGACCAAATTAGTTTAATTAATTAGTTTCCATGAAAATATGGATCTGGGAAGAGTTTCACAAACAACTTATGAAGTTTTAATGGGATACCGAGACTAGGTAACAAGTTTCGAGGAGGAATCTATAGAAGGATGAACTTACATCCCATTATCCTATTTCGATCAAGGAGAAAACATCCCATAAAAAGTGATGAAATCCACCTGCCTTTGGAAAGAGAGAATTAGGGGAAATAATTAGCGCATCCTTGATAGATGGATTCTGATGGAATCCTAATCTGTTAATCATGTTTTAATGATCACAAATCTCATTACTGTTAATCAATCACAATATTCATTGCAAATCTTTCTAATGGTTTTCAATCTCAATAATAACTACACATAATGTTTTACTGATAACAAATCATATGATGTTAATTACTCTCTTTATTATTTACAAGTCTCATGCATGATCATAAATCTAACATATATTATCACACCATTATATTTATGATTCAAGCACTTTTAATCTCTCGTGATTAATCTTAATCCATGTTCTGCATATTATTGTCTAAGTCCAAATATAGATATTTTTCTAAGTATGGAGACACTGTGAATGACTCACCGTGACCCATACACCGTGACCAGACACCGTGAAGGACTCATCGTGACCAGACACCATGACCAGACACCGTGACCCAGACACTGTGACCAGACACCGTGATGGACTCACCGTTACCAGACACCGTGACCCGACACAGTGACCAGACACCATGACCAGACACCGTGATGGACTAACCGTGACCACATACCATGAACTACTCACCGGGACATGGACATTCCGTGAAGCTCATACCGTGAACCACATACCGTGAGGAAGACACCGTTTCTATAATCACTATGACAATGTTTCTTAACTCTTTGTCAATATTATTTAAATAATGCTAACAGTCATATTTTTTGTTTTTAATGCAATTAATGTTATTTAATGATAGTTGTTGGCATGTCAGGAAACCGTAGAAAAGGGAATCATTCATACTGCCAGAACTCATGGAATATAAGAAAGATTGAGATGAAGTACACGTGAAACGAGCAACAACGAAACAAAAAAAGTAAAAGTGTTGTGCGAGTGTGAATATACAACATGAAGAACATACATATACCAGAGTGCACTGTAATGAACAAGCAGAACAATATGAACAAAAAGGATATTGCAAGTCTTTCAATGAACTCTCATGAATGCAATTAAACACCACTGAAGAACACACGATGAATCAAGAGATCATTCTCACTCTTGAATAAGACAAGCTGAACTACGACACTATGTTTTTCAACAGAAAAATCAGTGAAGGACTCAGAAGAACTCCTGCTAAATCCAAAGAGTCTCGAGATGCATTGATAATCACTAGAACTTTCTAAACTCTTATCTATCTTCTCTACGTGATTTATTTATTAACTTTTGGGCAGTGTGGTGTACTCTATATTGCTTATACACACACTGTCTCTTGTACTGAACTATAGGATATCAAAATTCTCACTCCAAATCTCATAACTCTTGTTTACCCATGTCAACTATGGAAGAGGTCCTTGTGTGACCTGGTCTTTGTTTTTTTCCCATGAAGAACAATGGTAGAGGTCCCTGGGTGGCCTGGACAGTTTTGTAAACTGTTGTTAACCCTGATCCAGGGTGTGGATCAAATTTATATATATATTTGAGAGGACTAAGTCTCAGCTTGAGACTGAACCTCTTGTTATATTTTCTGTGCATCTTTAATTTAAGATTAAATTATACTACATATATCTTATTTATTCCACTACTATTACTTTGAAATACAAGACTATTTTGAAGTTACTTTGATAGTAAAATTATCAAGTGTTTACACTTATTGTAAATCAATAGTTTAGCTTAAAAAGATAGTTTGACCTTATGGTTAAATTAACTGAGACCTAATCAATCTTAGAGAAGCTGTGTGAGCATTTACAATCTGTATAAATTCACTACAGTTTAACTTGTTTTATAAATTGGGGGATTTTAAATAGGCAATATATTAACAAAAAATTTAATTGGAACTCAATTCACCCCCTCTTGAGTGTCCACTCCGACCAACAATTGGTATCAATGGTTTGGTTATTGTTTAAGGATTTTCATGATACTTTGTTTTTCAACTGTGATTATAGTTTTATTTTAATGATATTAAATTTATGTTTGTTCTAAATTTTTATCTCATTAAATTATCTTTCTAAAATCTAGTTATGGATAATAGACTAGAGTGTGCTTCTACTAACATTCCACCTTTCTTCAATGGTACAAACTATTCTCAATGGAAACTAAAAATGAAAATTCATTTAGAGAGAATGGGTTTTGATATTTGGACTTCCATAGAATCAGAATATACAATTCCCAATATTGTTACTTCCACTTGGGATGAACCTAGAAAGACTACATACAATAATATTTGTAAAGCTATGAATGCCATGTACTGTGATTTAGGAGATGAAGAGTTTAACAGAATTACTATTTGCAAAACTGCTTTTGAAATTTGGGATACTTTGGGTGTTTCTCATGAAGGAACAACCAATGTTAAAGAAATAAGATTAAATAATTATACTATTAAATATGATAATTTTAAAATTAAGACTGATGAACCTATTTATGATATGTATCTCAAGTTTAATGAGATATTCAATACAATGAATTCACTTGGAAAAGTTTTTCCAGAAAAGAAACAAATTATGAGAATATTGAGATGTTTACCAGATCGATGGAGAGGCACATATTTTTCAATCAGAGAGTCATGTGAAATTGCTTCTCTACCTATCAAAGAACTCATTGGTAAGCATATTATGTATGAGGAAGAACTCATGGTAAATAAATAGGAAGATGAGGAACCAAAGAGAAAATCAGTGGCTTTCAAGACTACTACTTCAAAGAGCAAGGAAAAAGATAAAGCTCAAATACCTACTGACAGTTCAACCAGTGAAAATTCAGACTCTGATAGTGATGCTAAAATGGCTCAGATAGCTAGAAGGTTTATGAAATATTAGAGTAAAAAGAGGTTCTTTAGAAAATCAAATTACAAAGAAAAGTATGACAATAAGGTACATTGGAAAAAGGATTGGAAAAAGCCAGATAAAATTGATGAAGTTGTATTTTATGTGTGAAAAATAAAAGGACACATTAAAGCAGACTTCCCAAAGCTAAAATTTAAGAAGAAATATGATTACAATGATAGTAAGTACAATAAATCTATGAAGACTACCTGTGGTGCTTCTGAGGACAACACAAGTTAATCTGAAATGTCTGATTATGAAAAGAATCGTCACAACATGTGTTTCATGACAAAAAAATCTATGGTAACCTTAGATACTCCCGTTTTAAATTCACATTATTCTGGAGATGATTCTGATTCTGATAACATGTCAAAATCTGAACTGTTTGAATATTGTGATAAGTTGGAAGAAACCTGTAATAAACTGACAGAAAAATACAATGGTTTAAAGAAACAGTATGCGTTAACTGTTAAACATAAATCTGATCTTGATATAGAAATGGAAAAGAATGCACATTTTCTTAAAAAGAATACTGAACTGAAATTTTCAAATGATCAACATAGGAAGGATTTAGAGATGTTCACAAATTGAATGGATACACTAACTCAAATGCTAGGAATGCAAGTTGCACCAAAATACACTACTAGAATATGCTACAAACCTAGACAGAGACAGATTACTGAGAATAGATTTATTCTTAAATTTGGACAGACTACTGCTAGTTCTAGCTCTGGAAATTCATATGCTTCAACTAGTTATTCACATAGTTATAAATCAAATAGAGTTTATCTTTCAGAATCTTTTGATTCTGTAAATTATATGAGACCCATAAGACAATGATGGGTACCGAAAGCTTTGATTGCTAACCTGTCTGACCCAATAAAATCTGGGTACCAAAATCATTTCCTATCTAAATCTTTTTTGTAGGAATCCTTCTTAAAGAGTTCCCACAAGAAGACATAGTATTTGGATAGTGGATGTTCAAGACATATGTCTAGGGATTACTCATGATTCAAGAGTTTAATAAAGTTTGATGGAGGCTTTGTCACCTTTGGTGATAATTCTAAAGGGAAAATCATCGGCCTAGGCCAAATTGGTAACTCTAATTCAGTTTTAATTTATATGGTTTTATTTGTTGATGGAAATAAATATAATCTGTTAAGAATTTCTCAGTTATGTGATGATGGTTTTAATGTTAAATTTTAAAATTATTCTTGCAATGTTTTTAATTCTAAAAATGCTTTAGTATTTTATGCCCTGCGAAATGAAAATGATTATGCTGTTGATTTAAATTCTTTAGCCATGCAAAATATTACCTGTTTAAATGGTTTTCCTAAAGAGTCTTTGCTTTGGCACAAAAATTAGGACACTGCAATATGTAATCACATAGAAAACTAACTAGGAAATACTTAGATAGAGACCTACCAAAACTTGATTTTCAAAATGACAAAGTTTGTAATCCCTGTCAAAAGGGAAAGAAACATAAAATATCTTTCAAATCAAAGAAAAAAGTTTCAACTTCTCAATCTCTTGAGTTGGTTCACATGGATTTGTTTGGACCATCTAGAGTTTCTAGCTTAAATGGAAAGCACTATGTCTATGTCCTAGTAGATGACTTTTCTAGATATACTTGGGTATACTTCTTAGCTCACAAAAGTGAAGCTTTTTCTTACTTTGCTAAAACCTCCAAATCTGTAGAAAATCAAAGTGGAATTATGATTAAAACTCTAAGAAGTGATCATGGCCGTGAGTTTGAGAATCCTGAATTTAAATCCTATTGCTCACACAATGGCTATATTCATAACTTTTATGCCCCTAGGACACCTCAGCGGAATGGTGTAGTAGAAAGGAGGAAGAGAACCTTACAAGAAATTTCCAGAACCATGCTAAACGAGTATGACCTTTCTATTTACATTTGTGCTGAAGCTGTGAATACATCTTGTTATATTATCAACAGAGTCTTGATCAGACATGTTCTTAAGAAGACCCCTTATGAGATGTGGAACCATAGGAAAACTAAGGTTAACTATTTTAGAGTCTTTTGCTGCAAAGTCTTTATTCTTAATACCAAAGATAATCTTGACAAGTTTTCATCCAAGAGTGATGAGGGAATTTTCCTAGGTTATTCGATTTGTAGTAAATCCTATAGAGTTTTGAATAAGAAAACCAAGTGTGTGGAAGAATCTGTTCACATAAAGTTTAATAAAACTGATCCACATGAGCCTAAAATCTCTCTTGAAAATCGTGAAGAAGATTTATCTCTTCTAAACCATAATGACAAATCAAATGAACCTGCTATAAAGACAACCAGTCCTGGAAGTTTTCCAGAACATGCTTATGTTGATTCCCAACATGTTGATGAACCATAAGTTTCTAGTCCTACCTTTACTAGATCAACTAGAATTCTAAAGAATCATCCTTTAGATTCTGTTGTAGGAAATCTTGACAGAGGGACACAAACTAGAGCTTCTCTTAGAAATCAGGTAGAACCTCAAGCCATCTAGTCACAGCTTGATCCTAAAAACATTGATGATGCTATTAATGATGAATTTTGGGTAATTTCTATGCAAGAAGAACTCAATCAGTTTGAAATAAATAAATTTTGGAATCCTGTTGAAAGACCTAAGGACACATTCACAATAGGCACTAAATGGGTGTTTAGAAATAAAGTAGATGAATCTGGAAACATATTTAGAAATAAATCTAGGCTAGTTGCACAAAGCTACAGTCAAGAAGATGGTATTGACTATGAGGAGACTTTTTCTCCATTATCCAGATAAGAAGCCATTAGGATTTTACTTGCTTATGCTGCACATCTAAATTTCAAACTATATCAAATGGATGTTAGGAGTGCATTATTAAATGGATATATTGCTGAGGATGTTTTTGTTGAACAACCACCTTAATTTTCAAACCCACATTTTCCAAATCATATTTTTAATCTATCAAAAGATTTATATGGTTTAACGAAAGCTCCATGATCTTTGTATGATAGATTATGTACTTTTCTAATTTCCAAAGGCATTAAAAAAGGAATAGATGATCATAATCTTTTTATAAAACGAATTTCTAAAGATGTTTTAGTTGTACAAATTCATGTAGGTGATATTATTTTTGGATCCTCAAAAACTACATTATGTAATGATTTTTCTAAAATGATGCAAAATGAATTTGAAATGAGATTAATGAGTGATCTTAAATTCTTTCTTAGTTTTCAAATCATTCAAAATGATGATGGAATTATTGTAACTCATAGTATGTATAATAGAGATATTTTAAAACATTTTGGATTGGATAGCACAAAAAGTAGTGACACTCCCATGAGTACAACCTGTAAGATGGATCTTGATGAAGATGGTAAATCTTTTGATCAAACCACTTATAGAGGAATGATTGGAAGTCTACTCTACATGACTGCTAGTCGTCTTGATATTATGTTTAGTGTGTGTATGTGTGCTCGTTTTCAAGAAATCCCTAAAGAGTCACATATAAATGCTGTAAAGAGAATTTTCAAATACCTCAAGCATACTCCCAATTAAGGACTATTCTATCCAAAAGGACAATAATTTAAATTAGTTAGTAATTCTGATGCTGATTTTGCTGGATGTTTGTTAGATAGAAAATGCACCTATGGAACATGTCATATTTTATGCAAGTCACTAGTATCATGGTGTAGTATGAAGAAAAATTTTGTAACATTATCTACTGCAGAAGCTGAATACATAGTTGCTGGCAGTTGTTGTGCACAAATTTTGTGGATGAAACACACATTACTTGACTATGGATATCAATTCAGACATGTCTCAATAAATTCTGACAACACAAGTGATATTAACATATCTAGGAATCCTGTTTCTCATTCTAGAACAAAACATATTGATGTAAGACATCACTTTTTGAGGGATCATTATCAAAAAGGTGATATCACTTTATAATTCATTGATACTGAATAACAACTTGATGATATATTCACCAAACCATTAAATTCTAAAAGATTAGACTACATCATACATGATCTTGGTATGATTAATCATAAATGAATATCTTACAGATCTAAATGTTTAATACATTATTTTACTTTACATTATGGTTTCATACTCACTATTTCTAAGTTACTGTGTTATGATCACGGTCTCACCATCAAGACATTATTCTCACGGTCTTTCACCTAACTGTCTCACCGTGACTATACAGAATGCTCACTGTCTCACCGTGATGACTATATTTCTGTCTCACCTTAATTCCTACACATGGTCTCACCGTGAAGAGATATTTATATTTTTATTTTTAACCCGTATCATGGTAATTGTTATTTCACCGCTATTTGATTTCCCACATTTTTGTTTTTATGACGTTTAACATTCCCAAATGATAAAATTTAAGGGTTTCATTTGATTCCTTATCCGAACTCTCTCCTGAACCTTCTCTTCCCTATCGCCCGAACCTTCAGTGAATGCCAAGGATGAAGCGTCCATCTTCACCCTCGTCTGAGAAGCGCCGCTCTATGAAACAAAAGAGAATATTGAGGATAGCTCCCGAAGGACCTCTAAACCCAAACCTCATATGCCGTAAAATTGTACATGAAAAGGAGGTTTCCTCGAAATGGTTTTTGTCTAGCAGATCGTTAGTTATGAAATTCTTAAGAGAATGAGGATGGATTGAATGGTTCACTAGACAGAATAGACAGATTTATCGAAGGCTTTCATCTCAATTTTATCAGTATGTGAAGTTCTCCATTGAGTTTGGAGAAAGCTTTTTGGTGACCAGCTGGATCGATGGTCAGAAGTGCTCTTTCTCTTCAAGGTTGTGGGCTGCATTCCTAAGAATTCCCCATGAAGGATTTTGTGAGGATTACCAGAGAGAACTTCCTCCAACAACCAACATCTTTGACCTAAGGACTACTTTGGAAAGTCTAATTGGAAATGGAACCAAGCGAAGGTCCATATCTACTGAACTAGATGGGGAGACAAGACTTCTATTCATGTTTGTTCAGAATTTGGTTAGTCCAAGAAAAGGAGATTTTTCTGTGATGAATTATCCGGAAGTGTTCCTGATTTAACGGTTGAATAATGGACATAAAATCAATCTTTGTAAGTATGTTATCAACAATATCTGTGTGCTGATCAATGTAACATCCAAATCTACCTCCCAATTTTATTCAAGGATGATTTCAGCTATGTTAGTTTGAAAAGGGATGGTTGGGCCGAATGAAGAAAAATTAGAGGACCTTGATTACTGCCTATACATGCCTATCATCAGAAGGATGAAGATTAGTTGGAACCCCTAGAAAAAGTAGTGGGTTGAGGATAATGATCAAATATATAAAAAGTTTAATCATGTTGACTATCCAAGAAGGCCTAAAAATATATCTAATACTGGTTTGGAACCAGATGAAGTGGCTGATTATTCAGAAGAAGAGGAAGTAACAGCTGAAGTATCCCCTAGAGAAGAATCTAGAAGACCTCAAATGGAAACATATCATCTTGAAAAAGAAAGGATTGTTATCCCTACTGAAATACCTCAAGAGGAGGAAGTCGGTGTTAGTTTGAGAGAAGAGTAAGCTCCTGCTTCTTGTGTGGATGTAAGACTAGAATATCATCCTAATGCTGCAAGGAAGTTGGTTTTTCCTGATTCAGAACAGAAAGAATCCTTAGAGGCAAATCTTGTTGAATAGAATCTTTCTGTTGAGAAAGAAGCAAGTCTAGAAGTTTAGCCAGTGGAACAGTCAGTTCCTGAGGTTATTCCCTCTACTAAAGAATGGATGGAAATTTCCTTTCAGCAGGAAAGGCATGAGTTTTCTTGAAGAGATTCGGGATGATCATGTGGATCGTTCCCATGTTCCTGAACCTCAAGAATCTGAAAGGGAAGCACAATTTGAGGGGGAGGAACCTCAAAACCTTGATATTGTGGAAGCTGGATCTGCTGAAGCTTCTCAAACCTCTATCACTTTTTCTGTGTACTCTTGGTATGAGTACCCAAGCTTTTATGATGTGAATGAGTCATAGTGAGTGACTGCTACTGGAATGGATCTTTCTTCTCTATTTCAACTGATGTCCTTAGCTCATCCAGAACCAGAACCAGTGCCCCAACCTCAATCCGAATCAGAATCTGAGTCTGTGGATGACTCTGAACCTCAACCAGAATCTGAACCTCTACCTTTACCTACATATTTACCTAATAATCAATCCTTTGTGACAAAATATGATCTGAAAATTTTTGGAGATACTTTGTTAGCCGGAGTTGATAAAATTGTCTCCACTCAACCTCGCCCAGTGACTCTGTTATGTCAAGAAGATGCGTCAATTCTCTTGGAAAATATTATCTTTCATATTCAACCAAGGATGATCCGTGAAATTCAAGAAGTCGGAGTTGAGAATAAGCTACTGAGTGCTGATGTTGCAAATATGAAAAGTATAGTATCATGTTTTCATAATGAGTTATCTTTGAGATCAGAGCCTGCTCCTGTTTCTACTCCTACACTTGTTGCTGCTTCTCCTGAGCCATCTGATTCCCTACTTGCTAGGGAGATTGTGCCTCATTTTCATCCATACATACTATCTTTTGATGAGAATATTATAAAATGTCACACCAAGATGCTTGAATGCATGAGACAGCTTGTGGAAAATCTGAATAAGCTTACAGATGAATACACAAGATTCCTGCAAAAAGTTCTGAAACAGCTCAAAGTTCTAACTGAACCTGTCAAAGCTTCACCTGTTTCTGGTCATCCCCCCACACCTTTTTTGGATGATTCTATGATAAGATCCTTAATCAAGGAATAAATTCAGAGTGCCTTGAGTGGCTTGGATCTATCTTCTTTGTCAGAAGTGATTCAGAACAGTGATAGAGCATCAGACTTTGTTAGAATTCATTCTAAGATAGCCAATGATGCTCAACAAGAGATCACCATGAAAATTGAATTGTATCTCTCCCGGATTTTCTCTAAAAGTGATATGAAAGATCACTTTATATATCTTGTTGAAAATTAGAGAATCCCTCATGTGACTCAAGCTTTTAAGGCTCAAGTTTAGAAACATACAGAGTTCACCAGATTGTCGGATAGATTTCTGGAGAATAAGGATGATTTTGAAATGGCTATGAAATATGGTGGTGAAATAATTATTGGTTTCATAAATATTTTGATTCCATATCTTCATGTGTAGAGTACTGCTATAGTTGCTTCTGCTGCTGCACCCCTTAGACCTGGCTTACCTTCATTAGCCTCAACTGCCATGATAGTTATTCAATATCTTTCTCAGATCCGACCAGTCATTATCGAACAACCACAGCCTAGATCTTCTACTTCTCCCTCGTTGGCTCAATCTGTTTTTGAAGGTATACCCTTACCCTCATTGTCTACCACATCTCTTCCTTCTTCTACTTCAGCACCATCTCCTACTGCTGATAAAGGCAAAGACAATGTGGATCCCTAAAGATTCTGAGGACTGTTTTACATTTTGTTGGGATGTCTTTTGTTGTTTCAAGTTTTATGGTATTCGGAACCCTTTGTTTAATGCCAAATGACGTATTTCATTTCATTCTCGCTACTTTTTGATAATCCCAAAAGGGGGAGAAAACACCAAGTATAACAAACGAAAAACTATAAGTGTAATTTCTATAATAATTAAAGTGGGGGAGAAAAACTGCAAGTTTCCGTTCTATAATGTTTTTTCTATGCTAGTATATTTAATGTTACATGTAATTTTATATTCTGCCTATATCTGATTTTTGATCATAAAAAAGAGTGAGATTGTTGGACTCCTTATGTGTTAATCATGTTTTAATGATCACAAGTTTCATTACTGTTAATTAATCTCAATCTGAATTGCAAATCTTCCTAATGATCTTCAATCTCAATAATAACTACACATCATGTTTTACTGATAACAAATATTATGATGTTAATTACTCTCTTAATTCTTTACAAGTCTCATGCATGATCATAAATCTCACATATATTATCACACCTTTATATTTATGATTCAAGCTCTTTTACTCTCTCATGATTAAACTTAATCCAAGTTCTTCATATTACTGTCTAAGTCCAAATACAGATATTTGTCTAAGTAAGGAGTCACCATGAAGGACTCACCGTGACTCAGACATCGTGACTAGACACTGTGAAGGACTCACCATGAACAGGCACCGTGACCAGACACCGTGACCCAGACACCGTGACCAGACACCGTGAAGGACTCACCGTGACCGGACACCGTGACCAGACACAGTGAGCAGACACTGTGACCAGACACCGTGATGGACTCACCGTGACCACATGCCGTGATCTACTCACTGTGACATGGACATACCGTGAATCTCATACCATGAACCACATACCATGAAGAAGACATCATTTCCATAATCATTGTGACATCATTTGTTAACTCTTTGTCAATATTATTTAAATAATGCTAATGGTCATATTTGTTGTTTCTAATGCAATTAATGTTATTTAATGATATTTATTGGAATGTCAGAAATCCGTAGAAAAGGGAATCATTCCTACTACCAGAACTCGTGGAATATAAGAATGATTGAGATGCATTACACGTCAATCGAGCAACAAAAAAAAAGGAAAAGCACTGTGCGCGTGTGAATATACAACACGAAGAACTTACATACACCAGAGTGCACTGTACTAAACAATAAGAACAATCTGAACAAGAAAGAGATTGCAAGTCTTTCAAAGAACTCTCATGAATGCAATTCAACACCACTGAAGAACACACGATGAATTGAGAGTTCATTCTCACTCCTAAATAAGACAAGCTGAACTACGACACTCTGTTTTTCAACAGAAAAACCAGAGGACTCAAAGGAACTCCTGCTGAATCCAACGAGTCTTGAGCTGAGTTGATAATCAATAGATATCTCTAAACTCTTATCTATCTTTTCTACTTTATTTATTTATTAACTTTTGAGCAGTGGGGTGTACTCTGTATTTATTATACACACACTGTCTTTTGTAATGAACTGGAGGATATAAAAATCCTCACTCCAAATATCTTAACTCTTCTTTACCCACGTCAAATGTGGAAGAGGTCCTTGTGTGACCTGGTCATTGTTTTGTTTCCCACGGAGAACAGTGGTAGAGGACCCTACATGGCCTGGATAGTTTTGTAAACGTTTGTTAACCCCAATCCAGGGTGTGGATCAAATGTATATATATATTTGAGAGGACTAAGTCTCAGCTTGAGACTGAACCTCTTGTTATATTTGTTGTGCATCTTCAATTTATGTTTATAGTATACTACATATATCTTATTTATTCCGCTGCTATTACATTGAAATAAAAAAATATTTTGAAGCTACATTGATAGTTAAATTAGCAAGTGTTTACACCTATTTTAAATCAATAGGTTAGATTAAAAAGTTAGTTTGATCTTGTGGTTAAATTAACAGAGACCTAATCAAACTTTGAGAAGCTAAGTGAACAATTACAATCAGTATAAATTCACTACAGTTTAACTTGTTTTATAAATTGGGGG
This sequence comes from Viscum album, assembly GCA_963277665.1. Taxonomy (NCBI): domain Eukaryota; kingdom Viridiplantae; phylum Streptophyta; class Magnoliopsida; order Santalales; family Viscaceae; genus Viscum; species Viscum album. The sequence continues at coordinate 440,350,704 of OY728161.1, forward strand.
TTTTTAAATAGACAATATTTTAACATAAATATTAATTGGAACTCAATTCACCCCCTCTTGAGTGTCCACTCCAACCAATAGATTCCTTCTCCCCGGTGAAAGTGTAGGATAAAATGGTTAATGATTCATTTGTATTCATAAGCATTGAAGAAACATCTGGATGATCTGGGACCTAAACAGTTGCAAATGTTGGAAATTTAACCAGTGGAGTGACCAGTTGGACCACAATTGGTGGGGCTTCTTGAATTTTTAACAGGAAACCCTTAGGGATTGTCCTAAAAATATTATCTTGAATTTTTTATGGCTGTGATAGAAATTGAAGGAATTCATGAACTTTCATAGTTTTTTCTATGATTCTTATTTTTCAAATGGAAAAAACATGAAGTTACAGTTGGGGATTTCTTATGAAACATAGATATAAGTCATAAAATCCAAAGTAATTTTTTATTGATACTTATAAACTCATTCATTACATCCTCCCACGACAGATACCATTCCTATAATGAATGGTATTGAACCTCTCCATGGGTATGTCATATATGGACAGACTTTTTTATTTTTCACATTTAGTTGTCTTCTATGGAAGAGAAGTTTGATTATTGATGAAGATAACTCTATTCTGAGATACCCTCTATTTTCAGGTATATAAAACACTTGAATATTATTTATTTTGTACATCATCGTGAACACTAATTTATTATTGGGATTCACTTGATGTAGACTAGTGTTTTGGAGTATCTATAGTGAAAAATAGATGACATTTACTAATGAATAATGCATCAAAGGCATTTTGTCAGTATCTATATGAGAACTTCTTCATCTGAATCCTCTAGGAGACACTATACTAATATTTTTCTCTTCCCTAGGAATATCCCAACTGACATTAAATTGAATGCAATCTTTTGATAGTTTAGTTGTTTTCATTTCATGTGAGGATATTAAATCATAGGATGGCATGAACTACACGGATTCATTTAGTACCTTCTATCCTAATCGATAAAAAATATATTTTCGATAAATAGAGTATTGTTTAGGTGAAACATCCAACATCTATATGTTTTAGGTCTAATCTTTTTCTTCCTTTATAACCCTTCATGCCTAATTTTTTGGTTACAAGGGATGTGATAAGAAATACTCTATCCCAATAGGTAGGGGTCCCTCTTACACTACCATGGATGATATTAAAAGATATATATTATATTTAATGGATTCCTGTCCAATAATGGGTGGGAAAAATTATATAAAAAACTCATATATTTCATATTTTAGAATAGGGTTGATTCATTTCAGAAATATGTGCATCCCTATGATTGACATCCTCTAAATGTGATGGATTCCCATGATTCTTAGATGATTTTTGAAAAATTATCTCAATAGATTTCTATCCTTTGTTATATATTTGAATATAGATAGCCATGGACTCTTATTTATGAATATATCATCGATATTTCATATAATTTTTTTGATGTTTTCAACTATAGGAAATGATATTTAACGATTCCAACATTTGGGGGCATTGATTTATGGAGAGCACAAAGAAATACATTGATCCATATGCAACCCATCCTACGATATGATCCCCACCAAGGGTGTCTGAAATGAATTTTCACAACATCATTAGTTCAGTAAGTAATGAACATTGAATATATCCTTGTTGTCTCACTATTTATGGATGTTGGGAAAACTAGTTTGATGACATGTCAGTTTGGATTTGTTTCCCATCTATTTCATTAACATGGAATTTATATTCGACAAAATATAATAACATTTCCATTAAGTGTTGAAGTGTTTTCCATATGTTTAGATAGATGTAATACATTCAATCTTTCACGAAAATCTCTAGAATGTTGTACTGAGGTGTGGACAATGGACAAATCATGACTTGTATTTCACCATTATCCAATTGGTTCCCCATGTTTAACATATCCTCATCATCTTTAATAAGATGATGCTCAACCCTATTAGCTCATATTAGACACATCCCAGTTTTTTCATCACAAAAGTAATACTATTTTTCATTTCCTCTTATATATTGGAAGGTATGTGTCCTAAGGGTGGTTTAGAGAATGGACATCACCTTGGTTTATCTTATTGATGATAAATTATATCACCCTCTAGTGTGAAGGAATCATACATAACTGGCCATGTATTTGTATGTTCCTAAATATAAGAGGAGATTCTCATCAATACATATTCCTTTGGAGAATATTTCAATATATGTGAATAAATTCATTATAGAGAAAAATCACACCTATTTCCATCATGGGTAGGACCACCATGGTGGATAAGGGGTAGACCCTCATTCATGTTTGTCCTCTGGCCACATGGATGGTTTCCTTGACTCCCTTCAAGAGGTAGGCTCTCAAGATTGCCCAGATTGTCCTAAAGAATGACTTCAGGAAGAACTGTCTATTGCGGTCATTCATAACTACTGTTATTTCTCCCATAATTTTCTAATAGAATGGTTGGATCTTGAGATACAATAGTTAAATGTTTGAGAAATTCAAGAAATCTATCTTTATGATGATCCATATAAGAGATTCGATCATAATTTTTCATCTTTGTTTAATAATAATTTCTCATTGAAACCGACATAAAACATTTGGGTCCACTTATTGGGAGAATTGATTATAATGTGTATATTTATGCGCCTTCCATGTATTGGATACCTTGATAGACTAGTTATCTATAGTTCGAGGGGTTGTATGTTCATGATCTGATTGTCTATATGATATGGGGGAGTACGCCCCATGAACCTCGTAAATGAGAGAAGAAGAATGTTTTTGCTCCATGATTACATGTTAATGAATCACAAAAAATATAAGAATATATTTATGTGTATGTCCCTCTGGTACTGCTTCATTTTCCATGATGATGTTAAGGATTGTTTCTATAATATGGACATAAATTTGTGTCTTCCCCATCACAATTTCTTGAATTTGATTGGTGTCTTCTACTACTAGATTAAGAATATACATGCATTACATGTTTAGAGGTAGTTTATGTTCCTTCTCTTATCCTCCATTTCATTTCAGTGGATACTGATAGTACTAAGTTGTTTGTGAAGATATTTGAGTTTGTCATCTTCTTTTTGTCAAGGATTTTTGACTTACTTCTCTAAGGGATGTGAAACGAGACTATTGGAAGGCATAGTGGATTATAAGAGGTGTATGTGAATTTTGGATATTTTTTCCATGGATGGATGGTTTACATCCTTGACTGTTGATATAAGAGATTTCTGGAAGGCTTGGTGGTTGAAGGAGGTGTATGTTCTTGAATATATTTTACCAATTTATTTGGTTAGCATGAATCTTTAAATAGAACTTGGGTAGTCTACTGGCCGGCTGAATGAGGTCAATGTTCATATGTAAACTCTCACTATAATCCACCATACATACTTGGAGGGCTTATATGGCGGGGTTAAAGGGGTGAACTTTATCTCTATTGTATAGTTTTCATCCTCGGTGGGACATCATGTGTGTGTGGGTCTAATGGACCTAGACCAGACAACCATTAGTGACACCCTCATCATGTTAAGGGTTCACTAATGTATTATGTTGGATACAAATATTTTTGGTAGGATCATATAGAAAAAACCCTTGTGTGTTTGGGGTTATCCCATGGGTGGCATCTAGTTCCATGTTTTAGACAACAAGTCTTTTTCCTTGATCCCATCTTTGACCCTTTTCCTCTTTAGGTCATGTGAAAAATATTTCAAAACTTGGGATGAGAATAAAAAGCACAAAAAGTGATACATAAGGATGGGAAACTGTTAGTTTTTAAAAAACAACTAGTAAACCATGAATACTTTATCATAAGTAATACTTTTCAACTTTATGAAGTAGTAAATACTCTTCACTAAACCCATATAAATAATGCATAACATATAAAGGTAACTTGGGACATAAACATACATAAAGGGAGTAACCATACGGTCGACGTCTACACATATCACAAAATAGAATATCCATACGGTCGGCTTCCATACCGAATGCATTGGAGGTTATAATGTAACCACCCATCCAAGTTTTCAAGGAACCATCGTTCATTGGGTTTATCACTTAACCACCCGTCAAATGTCCATGTACCATTATAAAATCATAACACATGAAAAAAATAGAAAGGAAAGAAAACATTTCCACATTCCAATTATAATATATCACTGAAATATATTGATATAAAAATTCATTATCAAAACCATTTTCAATACCAAAATACAAAAAAGAGTATATGGTATTTTTTTATATTTAAAAACATTACATATTTCTGAGGAAGCCAAAGATCAAATAATACTCGCGTCGACGAAAAGGTATTTGTCACTGCGTACGTTAAAAAGATACATACATTTTTTCATTTAGTAAAATTATTCGCAGAGAAAATATTCCTTTTGAATAAAAGTAAAAGTGAAAGGGTTATATACACCATATAAAAGAATGCAGTGTATAAATGAAAATATTCGTCAATGAAATGAGATTGAGACGAAGTCGATTACCTCATGTCCTAATTGACATGATCATTCTTTAATATCATGAATGATAAAATAAAGATATTTTATACTGGAATAAGAACATTTTTCAAATTTATTATTCCTTCTATATCACTTATTACCATCTTATAAACATTATGTAATCATCTAATTTAACAATGGTCGTTTTTTCAATATTTGGTAATTGAGTAAAAAACGAAGTTCAGTTAATTATAAGTTTATTCATGTGGTCAAAATATTATTATATCCAGAATGATATTCATGATTTATATACCATATATATCATATATATCATGTATATACATGTATTTATAATAGTATATAACATTTGGAGGTACGAATTGAAATGGACCATTCATGGAGATAGTAAGACGTACACACGCATGAACGCTACATTAATTTCTATTTCATATTTTATGAAATGAAAACATAATGAAACATAGTTATAATATAATTAAAGTATAATATCATATATAATATCATTAACTCCATCCTTTATATGTACCACATATGGAATGAACAATTCTTATCACATTAAGGGGGCGGTAGTCCGCACTTCCCCAAATGAACTTATAGCGTTTACCCATAATGGAAACCATAAATGTATAATATAAATGAAAAATACAGAAGAATAATGAAAAAATAAACAAAATATATATCATATATAAATACAGTTTCATCTTAATGGCCATCATAATAGTCAGTAGGATATAATCAAATAGTCATTGTTACGTGAAGCGTTAGTTTTCCATCCACAGAAAGAGTATGTTTTTCACCCATTAGATTGAGTTGTGTGTAAGTGGAGTTATAATACATCTCATAAATACATCCTAGTATATTGATGATACTGTTTTTGTTATAAAATAATGTAAAAAAAAGATTTCAGGGGTTGGAGAAGTAAAATAAAAGAAAACAAGTTAAGAGAAACTGGTACCTTTTATTTGGGTAAGTACCATTGGTTTGAACCAAAATGGTTTTTTAAAGTGCCTTATGACTAAGGTAAGGTTTCTAGGTGGAAGAGAGGGATGTAATGAGATTTATTGGGTACATGTCGGATGAGGAAAAGGCTTGATTGGTGTGAGTAAATGGTTATAAATTGTATCCTTTTATAAGGGGGAGGATGGGCACTTTAGGAATGTGTGAAAATTTTATTTTATTATATAATAATATTCTGTTTCGAAAGGATGAAAAATAATTAAAGTCAAATATATGATTACTAATATTCGAAATAAAAACATCCAATAATAATTGGTCATGTTTTGGATAATATTTTAATTATTATAATCTTATTTATTTAAATCATTTATTAAATAGGTAAACAATGCATCATTACTGTGTCATAAAGAATTTAATTTATTTGATGTCTAAAAATTATAAAAAAAGTACCATGATATAGGAAATCTCTTTAACATTATTATGAGTATTTATGGTTAAAACAATTACTTATATAACACTATATAAAAAATAATTTACAAAGAGATATTTGTTGATGTCATTTTTGCCTTTACATTTAATTAATTAATCTAAAATGACATTATCATCCATAAGTGGCTCCATGGGGTCCTAAAATAGAACCAATGATGCCCATGGTTGGCCATTACTCATAAAATTAAGTTAGGACAAGTGTTAAGGTAATTTGAATAATTTTAATATTCTTTTTATCTTAAATTACCATATTTACCTTTAACCGCGGTAAATAAAAGAAAAAAGTTACTATTGATCAAAAATTATTTTCATCACATTGAACAAAATTTTACTTACTAATAACAACCATGTATGTTGGATTTTTGAAATTCAATTCAAAAGGAGGTAAAATTTCATTTAATTAAAAAAGTCAGTACTTTAACTACTACTTAGTGGTTTCACTATTCATAAAAAATTCTAATTTTTCAGAAAAATACAAAAAAATCAGCCTAAGCTATATTTAATATTCTGAATTAAAAATGATGTCCATTTTACCAAATTCAATACATAGTAGTAATATTAATTAATTTATAATTAATTCCAATTGTCAAAACAAATAGTGTGTTTTTATGAAATAATATCTTTCAAAAGATTGACAGTTGATTATATCCAATTTCAAACTGAAATGGTTTCCAAAGACCAACAATATATTAAATGGAGTAAATATATTATATTTTCACATTAAAACCAATTAAAAAGTTAATATATCCACAAAAAAATTATATTAAAAGGATTATTTGAATTAAAATTCAGTATTTTGACTATTCATTAAAAAATAAATCTTATCAAAAAAATACCTAAAAAATACCTAAATTAAATTTTGATGTCCCGATTATAAGGAAGAATTTTATTTTGTCAAAAATAACATATAATTGTGACCAAAACAAGATTTGAATAGGCTTTTCCCCCAAATTGTGGTAAATCGACCATTCAATGTAAATTATGCATAAAATTAGATTCATTCACAATTTAAGCCACTAACTTTTATTGGATTTAAGTAAACTAAATTAACAATATGTATAATCATATTGTAGTTATTTTTGTTCATTCCATCCAATACAATGGCTAGGAGTTATCTTCCATTTAAAATAATAATATTATATTATTAGTTTGCAACGTATGACTTCAAAGAAACTCGTTGTTGCGTATCAGATACACTATCAAAAATATGAACCCTTTTAAAGTATAGTTTATATTTAATTCACAAATATTAAAAAATATGAAAATATCATATTTTCAATTTACATGGGATGTTACATCCTTCCACCATTTTGGAAATTGTTCCCTCAAAATTTTAATTCACTTATCAAAATATGTGGGGGTATTTATCCGTCATAGCATTTTTAGATTCCCACGATGCCTATTCAACCATATGAGTTTTCCCCAAAACAATTACCTGGTGAATTACATTATTATACAACACTTCCTCTCTTTGTTCAAGAATCTGGAATGAATATTCTTCATAAGATTGATTCTCTTTCAACTGAACTACCTCTAGACTCAAAACATGAGATTGATCTGGCATATACTTTCTCAACATTGAAACATGAAAAACATTGTGTACTTGGGAAAAACATCGATGTAATTCCACTCTGTAAGCAACTGATCCAACGTTATCTAGGATTTCATAAGGTCCAATGAACCTCAGACTCAACATTCCATTCATACCAAAACACATCACACTTTTCCATGGAGAATTGTTGGGAAAGACATGATCGCCTACTTCAATAGAAAGATACTTCCTCAGGTTATTCAGATAGCTTTTCTACCTACTCTAAGTTGTTCTTATGTTCTTCTGAATGAACAGAACATTTTCAGCCACCTCTTCTTCCAATTCTGTTCCCATCAGCTTCCATTCACCTTCTACATCCCAAAATACTGTAGTTTTACAACGCATTCCATATTATGCCTCAAATGGATCCATCTGTAGACTGGAATGAAAACTTTTATTATAAGAAAATTTAATCAAAGAAATATGTTGGTCCCAACATCCTAGATAATACATTGAGCAAGCAGGTAACATATCCTCCAGGGTCTGAATTTTTCGTTCTGATTTCCCTTCAGATTGAGGTTGTGAAGCTATACTAAAATTTAATTCAGTACCCAAAGTCACTTGAAGGCCTTTCCAAAAGTTATAAGTGAACATGGGATCACGATCAGGCACAATGGATAGAGGGAAACCATGCAAACTGACTATCTCTTTAACATAAAACTGAGAATGTTGATCTAGAAATAAAGTATCTTGAATATGAATGAAATGAGTAGATTAAGTCAATCGATCAACTATACCCTAGATTTCATTATTACCTCAAGATGTCTTCAGTAATCCCACAACAAATTCCATGGATATATTTTCCTTTTTCCACTCTGGAATCGTTAAAGGCTAAAGAATCCCTTTCAATAACTGCTTCACTACTTTAACCTGCTGACAAGTCAAACAATTCACTGTAAAATAAATAGTATCTCTTTTCATTCCATCCAACCAGTAATACTTCTGAAGATCTCTATATATATTAGTACTACCAAGATGAACTAAAAATATAGAACTATAAGCATCACATAACAACTCATTCTTCAACGTAGAATCACTGGGCTCAAATAATCGCTTCCCAAACCTCAAAACACAATCATTATCAATGTTAAAATCAGGAAACTTACCCTTCTAAATCAACTCTACCATTTTCACCAACTCACTGTCTTCTTTCTACACATGCTATATTATGTCTGGTAGAGATGATTTCACTATCACCTGAAATAAAACAGAATAATTTCCCACACCAACAACATCTATGAAAAACATCATCAAATCAAAAACCAAAGGATCTCATTCCAAACATAGCATGGTTATTGAATCATTACTTTTTCGACTCAGAGCACCAGCCACTTTATTTTCATTTCCTTGATAGTAACAGATCGTGCAATCATAATCCTTGATTAAATCAAGCCATATCTTCTGTCTCATGCTCAATTATTTCTTAGTGAATATATAGTTTATACTTTTGTGGTCAGTATATATTTCACTTTTAATTCCAAAAAAATGACACCTCCAAATTTTTATAGAAAAAACAACAACAAATAATTCCAAATCATGTGTAGTGTAATTTCACTCATGTGTTTTCAACTGACGTAAAGCATAAAAAAATTACCTAATCATTATGTATAAAGACACCACCAAGTCCTTTCAACAAGGTATCACTATATATAAAAAACTCAAAATAATTTGATGTTAATACGAAAACTAGAGAATTCACCAATATTCTTTTCAATTAGTAAAAAAAATAATCACATTATTTTGTCCAAATGAATATAATACATTTTTGAGTCAACTTAGTCCTTAGAATATATAACTATGAAAAAATTTCAACAAACCTCTGGTAATAACCTGCCAAACCAAGAAAACTACGGATCTCAGTTATATTTGTGGGACTTATCCATTCTTCAAAAACTTTTGTTTTAGCAAGATCAATAGTTATGACATTTTTTGAAACAATGTGACCAAGGAATCAAATTTGTTGTAACCAAAATTCACACTTTCTGAATTTACCATGTAGTTTCATTTCTTTTACGGTTTCCAATTAAACCCTTAAATGACATTCATTTTCCTCTTTAAATTTGGAATAAATGAAAATATCCTCAATGGACACAACCACAAACTTATCCAAGAACTCATGAAATATTATATTAATAAGATCATAGAATACAACAGGTGAATTGGTTAAACCAAAAGGAATAACTAAAAATTCATAATGGAAATATCTAGTATGAAACACAGTCTTTGGAATGAGTTCTTCCTTTACATTCAACTGAAGGTACCATGATCTTATGTCATTATTCAAAAAATATTGAGCTCCCAGGAGCTGATAAAATAAATCATCGATATGAGGCAAATGATAATTGTTTGTAAGAGAGATGTTATTCAATGATTTTTAATAAATGAAAGGTCTCATTGAACCTAATTTCTTTTTAACAAACAAAACAGGAGCACCCCATGGTGATGTGCTAGGTCGAATGAAACATTTATCAAATAATTCATGTAATTGCTCATTTAACTCTAAAAGTTCAATTTGATCCATTTGTTAAGGGTGTTTTGAATTTGGATTGGCATTATGAACTAAGTAAATAGTAAATTCAACATCCTGGTCAGGTATAATACCATGAAACTCATCAGGATAAACATCAAGATACTCATTTACCACTAGCAGATCATTAATATAAATAGTTCCTTTATTTTAAACAATATGTTCAAGGTAAAATTAATTTCCATATTTAACTAGTTTATCACCTTCATAATATGTTACCAATAGAAAGGGTTAATTCTTGTACCCAAACATTAATTATTTCTAAAATGAATCCTCTTTAGCTCTGCAGTCAATCGTAGCATGATAAACAGACAGCCAATCAATTCCAAAAATAACATCAAAATCTACTATAGAAAAAACAATAAGGTTTTTTGTTAGATTCTTCCCACACACAAGGACCTAAAGGTTCTTATGTTATATTTTTTTCTCAACATTTCTTGCAGGTGTTTTTACCTTAAGTTATGTATTTATATCTTGAGATGGAATTCCAAATTTATTAGAACACTTCTCAGAAATTAATGAGTGTGTAGACCCTGAATCAAACAACACATTTTCATAATCTGAAAAAACAAACATTGTACCTGATACTACTTCATTTGATGTACCAACATTTGATAAAGTAGTTGAAAATGATTTCACCACCCCTTTCTTCCAGTAGTCTGGATTATTTCCCTCAGGCAAGTTCTTTGCTGGACACTCATTTGCCTAAAGACCCATTTCATTACACTTAAAACATCTTAATTTTGGGTTTCCATTGCCTTATTAGTCATCATCCTTACAATTATGAGCAAAATGACCAGACCTACCACACCAGAAGCACATTCTATACATTTATAAACATTCTCCAGGATTCTTTTTACCACACTTATCACATGTTGGATATTGAATTTTCATACCTCCAGGCTTCTTTGTTGAATTTTTTCCCATTGCCTGCTAACTAGACCTCTTGTTCTGTTGTCAGTCAAAGAACACCTGATCATCTACAAACTCCATTTCCACCTTCTCCTCACATCAAACAAGTTGTTCGTAACTTTTGAACTAAAGAGAGTCTAACTCTCATCGATATTGTGGCTTCAGTCCTAAGTAAAATTTATATACCTTACTATGATTATCTTAGATGATATTTGGTGCATACCTTGCTAGTCGAGTGAACATTGATTCATAAGTAGCCACTGAGTCATTCACCCACCTCAATTCTTGGAATTTTTTTCCTTCCTAAGTCTAACTACCTTAGGAAAATATTTATCAAGAAACATACTTTTGAATTCATCCCAATCAAGAGAATCAATCTCCTCACTATCTCTGATATTTTTCGTAATCGACCTCCACTGATCTGCTTCACCTTCAAAACGGTAAACAACAAGACTAAACTTTTGATGTTCTGAACAGCCCATGACATAAAAAATATTTTCTAGTGCTTTAATCCAACCATTAGCTAACACATGGTCATATGATCCTCTGAATGATGAGGCATGTTGGCTCATGAAATTATCCACAACTGACATGTTCCTCTGTGGTTGATCTGTCTAATCTCATGCAAGGATACCACCACCATTTATAGCCTCATTCAACTGTGCCATCACTATAAAAAACTCTTCAGTTAGAATTCCGACCATCTAATGTTTCTGATTTGAATGGTTGTCTTCCTCCGGATGTTGTCCCAACATAGCTGCCATGTTTCCTCTATGGAAAACCATTCTCAACATAGTAATATCTTAGCTGAAAAAATATGGTAATCTGTAAATTCTATATCATTAACATAAATTATTTTATGGATGTTAATTTAACAATACCCTAACTCCTAAAATTTTCTAAACCGACCTTTGATACCAACTATAAGGACCCTTCCATAAAACATTATATAATCATGAATTAAATGAATAATTCACATTAATTTTCTTTTTAGGATTAGAGTTTTAGAGAATTTGGACATAACTATTACATCTCAAAAGATGACAATGTAGACACTTCTACTCAGTTTCCATTTTTTTCATAAAATAAAACTATTGAAAAAAAGAATCATCTCTAGTTCAATGTTTTAGACAACATGATTTTTCATTGATCCCATATTTGTCCCTATTCTTCTTTATGTAATGTTATGAACATTTCAAAACATGGGATGAGCATAGAAACATCATTAAGGGATACATAGAAAAGGAAAAAAATTTGTTCTTCAAAAACAACAAGTAAACCATGAATACATTATCATAAGTAATACATTTCACCTTTATGAAGTAGTAAATACACTTCACTGAATATAAGATCATTAAATACATTTTTGTAACCAAATGATTACCATAAAACCCATATAAATACCACATAACATATAAAGGTAACTTAGGGCATAAACATACTTAAATGGAATAACCATATGGTCGACTTCCACACATATCACTAAATGGAATAGCCATACGACTGACTTCCATACCAAATGCAATGGAGGTTATAACATAACCACCCATCCAAGTTTTCAAGGCACCACTCATCATTTTTTTATCACGTAACCACCCATAAAATGTAAAAGTACAATTATAAAATCATAACACATCCAAAAAAATAGAAATAATGAAAACATTTCGACATTTCAATCACAATATATCACTTAAATATATTAACATAAAAATTCATTATAAAAAACATTTTCAATACCAACATATGTAAAAGAGTATATGATATTTATTTTTCATTTAAATACATTATGGCTTTTGAGGAAGGCAAATATCATATAATACTCGCGACAGTAGAAAGGCCGTTTTCACCATGTACGTTAAAAAGAAACATACTTTTGCTTGCTTAGTAAAATTCTTCGTAGAGAAAAAATTCCTTTTTAATAAAAGATAAAGTAAAAGGGGTTTATACACCATATAAAAAACAGTAGTGTACAAATGAAAATATACCTCAATGGAAGGAGATTGAGATGAAGTCGCTTACCTCATGTCTGACATGACTCGATCGTTATTTAATCTCTTGAATAATAAACTAAAGATAATTTTTAATTTCTTAAGAACCTTTTTCAAGTTTATTATTACTTTTATGTCACTTATTACATGTTATAAACATTATGTAATAATTTAAGTTAAAAATGGTCGTTTTTTCAATATTTGGAACTTGAATCAAAAATTAAATTTTTATAATTACAAGTTGTTCATGTGGTCAAAATTTCATAATATCCAGAATGATATTCATGATTTAGATATCATATATTTCATATATATATATAGTATATACATGTATTTATAATAGTACATAACATTTGGAGGTAATAAATGAAATGCACTGTTAATGGAGACGGTAAGTCGTATGTACGCCTGAACGCTACTTTGAATTCTATTTCATATTTAATGGAATGAAATCAGAATGATACATAGTTATATTATAATTAAATTATAATATCATATATATTATCATTAACTCCATAATTTATATATACCACATATGGTATGAACAAGTCATATCACTTTAAGGGGGAGGTAGTCTGCACTTCCTTAAAAGAAATTATCTCATTTACCCATAATGGAAACCATAAAGGTATAATATAAATGGAATATACAGAAGCCTAATGAAAACATCAAAATAATATATATCATATATAAATATATTTTCATCTTAATGGCCAACCTGATAGGCGAGAGGATATAATCGAACAATCATCATTTCGTGAGGCTTTAGTTTGTCATCCACTGAAACAGTATGTTCTCCACCCATTAGATGGAGGTGTGTGTAAGGGTAGTTAGAATCTATATCATAACAATATACTAGTATATTGAGGATACTAGTTTTGTTATAAAATAAATAAAATAAATATATTTTAGGGATTGGAGATATAAAATAATAGAAAACATGTTAATAGAAACCGTTACATTTAATTTGTGTAACTCACTTTGGTTTGTACCAAAATGGTTTTTTGAAGTGCCTTCTGCGTATGTTAACTCTTCAAGGTGGTATAAATGGATGTAGGGAGCTTAATTGGGTAGATTTGGGACGATCCAAAAGGCTTGATAGTGTGAGGAATTGGATAGAAATGGTATCCTTTTTTAAGAAGAAGGAGGGGCTCTTTAGGAAAGTGTGAAAATATTATATTATTATATAATGACATTCAGTTTCTAAAGGTCCCTAAATCATTAAAGTCGAAGATAAGATGACTACTATTCGAAATAAAATCATCCAATAAGAAATGGACATGTTTTGGATAATATTTTAATCATTATAATCTTATTTTTTTAATCATTTATTAATGAGTTAACACTCCATCATTATTGTGTCATAAATATTTTAATTTATTTGATGTATAAAAATTATAAAAAAATACCATGATGTAGAAAATAATTTTATATTCTCAATTAATAAATATAGTCATAATTATTACTTATATGACACCATATACAAATTAACATACAAAAACATATTTTTTTATATCATTTTTTCCTTTACATTAATTTATTTAATCTAAAATTTCATTATCATCCATAAGTGGCGCCATGGGGTCCCAAAATATACATAAGGATGCCCATAGTAGGCCATTAATCATTCAATAAGGTTAGTATAAGTGTTAAAATAATCATGAAAAATTATAATATTCCTTTTATATTCAATTACCCTATTTACCAATGATCTTTGTAAATAAAAGTCCAGAGTTATTATTCACCAAAAATTATTTTCATCTCATTGAACCACATTTTACGTACTAATAATTACCATTCATGTGGGATTTTTGAAATTAAATTCATATATGCTTTAAAATTTCATTTAAATGAAAATGTTAGTTTTTTAACAACTATTTAGTGGTTTCACTATTCATAATAATTGAAGTTTTTCAGAAAAATACCAACTATTTAACCTATGTTATATTTCATATTATGAATTAAAAAATGTTTTCGATTTTACCAAATTCAAAACATTCTATTTGGATTAATTAATTAAATAATAATTCCCTTTGTCAAAACAAATAGCATGTTTTTAAGAAACAACAACTATCAAAAGATTAATAGTTGATTATGTCCAATTTCAAAGTGAAATTGCATCCAATGACCAAAAATAGATTAAATGTTAAAAATATAATCTATTTTCACATTAAAACCAATTAAAAATATAATCAGATCATATATATATATATTAGATTAAAAGGAATATTTGAATTAAAATTCAGTATTTTTCACTATTCCTTAAAAATGAATCTTATCAGAAAAATACCAAAAATTTACCCAAAGTAAATTTTTATGTCCCGATTATAAAGAAGAATTTTATTTTGTCAAATAGAACATATAAAAGTGACCCAAACTAGATTTAATGAGGGTTCTCCATAAAAAGCCAGTAAATCGACCTTTTAATCAAAATTATGCTTATAATTAGATTCATTTACATTTTAAGCCTCTTACTTTTATTGGATAAAATTAAATACATTTAACAATATTTATAATAATATTGCAGTTAGTTTTGATCACTACCACCAAAATAATAGATTGGAGTTATCATCAATTTAAAATAATAATATTATATTATTAGTGTGCAATGTAAGATTCCAAAGAAACTCGTTGTTGCTTATCAGGTACACTATCAAAAATATCAACCCTTTTAAAGTGAAAGTAATATTTAATTCACAACTATTAATAAAGATGAAAATATCTTATTCTTAATTTACCCAGGATGTTACACATATTCAGTGAGGTAATATTTTATGTGAATGATGATCCCCCTCGAGAAGAATCCATGTTTTTCATTGGATAAAATCAAAAGAAAGACATTCTGAATGAAAGGAGTTTTGAAAATTTGTACCTAATATGATTGGAATGATAAATAAACCATATTAAAGCATCATATTTTTGGATGAATAGATATCTGATTGAATTCCTTTTATGACCCTTATTTATCATTTTTATTGGGGACAAATAGATTGGAAACACTATTTTCTTGGTTAGTGAATCACAGTGGGTTGACCATTTTTTTCATTAGAAATGGGACTCTATTTGAGAATCATAACTTCTAATTTCTTTCCAACAGATTTTTTTTATGGAAGCAGAAACAACCAATACTTCTAGGACCAAAATCCTTTTCTTTACAAAGGTAGGCGATCATTGGGGATTTTTCTAATGATGTATATGATCATTCATTGGTCTAGACGATGTTAGATGAGGCTCATCTCACCCTTGTGAGGGGAATTATTTCATACAAAGGGGATGTATTATATATTTATGATATATTCATGAATGCTTAATAATTTAGAAAGCATAATGTATATTTCCATTGAACTAGAAATAAATTTTTTAGCTTGTATGTAATTAATAATGATTTTTTTGTAGCTGAGGTAATTTTTAAAAGGTATATCTGTTTGTATATAATATTTTACATAAATATTATGTGATTATATTCTAATTTGATAATCATTCTTTATTATTACAATGATGCTGGTTTAATAGACATACAATGTGGCACTCTCTAGGTAATTCATCCATGTAGAATAATTCAAATCTATTGTTTATCATCATCCAGACAAACATATATTATTTTGATGATGGGATTGATCCCATTGATAGTCTACCAATGTATTCTTCTATATGGAATTAGAACCCATGTAGTTTGGTGTGGCTTAATAGGACACATCATACATTTTAAATTCATGTGATAATATCCATAACATATAGTTTAACATAACATTGAAAGTATTTCTAGGAATAGGGTGCCTAGTAAAATATTATTGTAGGACATATGATGATGAATCATTGGGAAAATAGAAGGGATATGAGTTTCCATATTGAATTAGAATCTGATGGTGATATATCCTAAAATGGATAGAGTTGATTTCTGGGGTTTGGTTTGAACCTCATGGAGGCTTCCTACATTTCAAATTTTGATGTAAATCAAATCCCATATATTTGAGTATGTATTCTAAGAGAATATGTACCATTGATAGAAATTAGTTGGGGATTAGTATCTTAGAGGATTACCTATGAAAAGGGACCATTATTGATATATTTCCAAATATTTCATTTGTATTTTGATTAGGTTTAACATTTGGGGAGGATTCCCATTGATCTCAGGACCTAGGTGGCCACATAAAAATATTGGTTACATCATCTATCTGTTTTCACATAGTTCAAAGAAAACTTGGGGCTTATAACATGAATGGTTCCCATTTAGGGGAATCATTTCATATCTCATAAATGAAATGGCATTGAGCTTGAGTCTAGATAAGGCATCCAATATATCTCAATTATGATGGGAATCATAGTTCTCATAGTTAAAAACATGGGGAGGATTGTATGGATGTTGTAATAAGTACCAAGATCTATACCCTTGTGATTTGAGCTCAGTGTTAGATAAAAGAGGATGTAAATGTCTCATTAAAGGAACACACATCTCCTCCTCCACTGGTCGAAGAGTACATAGTGACCATTTAAGAGGACTAGGATATGACCCTTCCCTCTCTTTCATTTATAGTGGAAATTGGCCAAAATGTGAAGAACAATTGCAGATGAATGACGTAGATAGGAGAAGTATAGAAAGATTATATATGAATGGATATGGGCTTATATCGGGAATATTCACATAAAATGTGTCTTGTAGTGGATGAATGATCTCATTACATATTTATTGGAATAGAATGTGAAATCCTCATTCTTCATACTGTGGACTGGATTCTATGGGTGTTTGAGATGATAATAGACAAATAGAGTCCTATCCATGAAATCTGATATTGAGATATCTTACACACTGTCTCTAGGGTAATGGTCCATGTGAAAAAAAGATATACAATCCTATAAATTTAATGAGGATCTTTATCCTTTTGTAAGAAAATTGTGTGAATCCTTTGAACATAGAAATAGAAATCCTTATGGGAGATATGCGGATGTGCCTCTCCCAAAGCATTGGTAGATCAAGATGAATTAGTGGTGGTCTCAAAATTATCCAATTCATTAAAGGGATCCAATGAAGGAGAATCCCTACCATTAGTTGATTTGAAAGAGTATTCATTAAATTCATGACTAGGATGGTCTGTAGGGAGAACTAAGATGGTTCGTGCAAAGTGGTGTTGCTCATGTATACTTGGGAGAACTGATGAAACCATAGGTGAAAAAAATTGGATGACTGAACATGGTAGAATCATAGATTAAGACTTCAAGGGTCTCTGTAGATATTCCCATATGTTATTAGTGCACCTTCTTATTTGGGGATGTGTAGGCATGCTAGTCATCTTGAGTTATGAGGTTTGGAAAAATGGTCTCACACGTATTGTTTATTATGAATATTGAATGGACTTAACTCTCATTACACCCATTTTATTACCTCTCAATATATTTTAAGAAACGACCATGGAATGATTGTAAGAATATGGTGAAGGACTAGGGAAATCATAGCAGTAATCAGCCTTCAATGAAATTAATCTATACAAATTAATATCCAATGGATCGATTTATAAGATTTAATAAGACCGGGGAATAAGGTGAATTGATTCGTTTGTTTAGTGGAAAAGGTGTTCCTTTGCACTGATGGTGATTTGGGTTACATTGTGTAAACCAATATTGGTTAATTTTATAATCATACATGAAAACGGTATATGGTATTCATTTTTCATTCAAAAACATTGCATCTTGTAAAAGAAGCCAAATATCAAATAATTTTTGTGGAAGTGGATATGTTATTGTCACCACATACATTTAAAAACATTACTTTATGTGATTTAGTTAAAAAATTCATAAAAAATATCCCCTTTTAACAACCATTGACTAAATTATAAAGTAAATGTGGTTGAATATACACTGTATAAAATAATGTGGTGTATTTTATCAAAATCTGCCTCAGTGAAATGAGATTGAGTCAAATTCCCCTCTAAATATTGTATAATTAGAAAAAGGATAAATCCATGACATAAATATGAGTGAAAAATATAAATACACAAAATATAAGTGGATATTTTTTGTAAATCAGTCAGAGTTCATTCACATATTTTCATTGAATAACAAAACCAATTACATGAATACATACCATAATGAATGGATATTGTGTTATGATTTCCGTTACATTGTGTCTGACTAGTCACCTATGATCATCGTTCCTCATGAGATAAAAAATTTGGTTAAATTCTACTTGATTAAGAACCATTTTCATATTTATTATTCATTTTCTATCACTTATTAACATGACATTCAAATTATCCAATTCATTGAGTTCATATTAGATGTTTTGTTTCTATTTGGTACTTTAGTCGAATATGAACATGTTTTGATGTTAATTTTCCATGTGGTCAAAATTCCATCCTAATCATAATAATATTAATAATTTGAATATCATATATACCCTTTATATATGTATTTAAAATATTAAACAACATTTTGGATATAAGAAAGAAAATAACCATGATAAACAAAATATTTTCTGAGATTCTATTCAAAATTTCAAAAAAAAATTACTTATTTACAAAATTTAGACATCTTGATTCCGAATATAAAATCCATTTTTTCCAAATTCAAAACAAAAAAGTTTCATAAATTAATATAAAATTAATTTCCACTGTCAGAACCAAATATCGTGATTTTATGAAGTAAAAACTACAAAAATATTGAAATGTGTTTATATCTGATTTCAAAGTGAAATTACCTTAAAAGACCAAAATTTTATTAAATGATAAAAATATAATATATTTACACGTTAAAAACAATTAAAATTAGAGTATAATGATATAAATACATTATATTTAATGGTAGTTTTAAATTTAAATAATGTATTTTTTACTATTCAAAAAAATGAACTTTATCAGAAAAATACCAAAATTTTATCCAATTTAAATGTTTATATCCGTATTCAAAATTGAAAATTTATTTCGTAAAATGGAACATATAAATTTGACAAAAACAAGATTTAAAAAGGTTTCTCTATCAAAAGGTGACAAATCAATCTTATAATGAATATTGAAGTATTTAATGATTAAAATCAAATTAATTCTTATTTTAATCCTCAAATTTTAGTTGGATAAAAGTAAAAACATTTAAAAAACAACTATAATCATACTGTAGTTAGATCTATTTATTCTCACCAATAAAATGGTTAAGAGTTAACTACCATTTAAAATAATAATAATATATTATTTTTTGGTATAACTCAATGTTGTGCGCAATGTATGATTTCAAAGAAACGTGTTGTTACGTGATGAGAATTCTATTTGAGATAGAATCCCCTAGGAATTTTAGTTAATATTGAATTCAAAAATATTAATTAATATGAAAATTTCATATTCTTTGTTTACATGTGATTTACACCAATAATGAATTCGTAATATATAATGATAAGACACATTTAATGTTATTATGTGCTGCGAATCAATATATAACATAACATTTTAATAATTCTTCCACAATTTCATTGAGAACAATCATCTTCTAATTCCAAATCCTGGGTTGAATATTTATTCTCATTGGGACGTAATTGCTGATAACAATAAGTGGTATCATTCTTATGCTACATGAACACAAACTTAAAACCCATAAAAAAACCATTACATAAATACTCAAACATCATTTACTCCTCTAGAAGTACAATTAGTGAAAAACATGTTGGGAATACCATCATTATTACCATTGTCATCTGATAGTAATTAGTCAAATGAAGTCTCTAATTTATTTTAAAAAAAAAATCATCAATGTAATAACCATGATAAATTGGAAACAATCCTTTAAAAATATCTGACCATAACAAAAAACATACAAAAAATGAGCCATGTTATTTGATATTTCTCATGGTCCACAATAAA
This sequence comes from Viscum album, assembly GCA_963277665.1. Taxonomy (NCBI): domain Eukaryota; kingdom Viridiplantae; phylum Streptophyta; class Magnoliopsida; order Santalales; family Viscaceae; genus Viscum; species Viscum album. The sequence continues at coordinate 440,371,474 of OY728161.1, forward strand.
TGCTCTAAAAATAATGAAATTGTATTTTTTTTAATTATCCTGTCATGACCAGAGCATACACATAGAAATCATTCCATAGAGCTTCTAGTGTTGAAGGTCATGAAATAATTTTTTTAATTATTTTCATGATCCAACATCGAATTCATGTACATTATCATATAATTGATGAACATTATAAAAAAAATAGTCTTGTAACCCATGTAATATGTTTTTTACAATCCCCATGTACATAGTTGTTGAGTTCATGGCAGAAACTGACTTGACCACAAACATGATGTTTTAACACCATTATATAACTACCACTATAAGAAATGCTTATCTTAAACCCCCATATGGTTCTATACACACCTCATGTTATCCTTTAAATACTAACGTTCATTATTCAACTAGTGGAAATTGTCATTAATCAGTTGAAAGTGTTAAATTTTTTACTGACCCACTGTAAAACGTCATGTAGTCTATAGAAAACATTAAAATACAATCCACGTTTTTCGGGTACAAAACTACAACACCAAAATGATAAAAAATGTTTTCAATAAAACACTTTTGCATTATATCAACATCTTACATCATCAAATCACATTCTTCCATATGTTTCATTCAATATGGATCTATCAAAATATGAGATAACAACAATTAAAACACTATCCAAAACATGACATCAGAAGAAATGGGTAGATTTACATAAAAATCTATAACTAAATATAATAACTCTAACAAAACCGTTCAAACATACTGCTACTCATCTTACATTGATAATATAAAAAATATGAAAAAATTGTACATACCTTCCTTCCACTAATCTGATAACCCCAATCACTAAAAAATTACACTAAATAGCCTGACATGTTGGATAATAAAACTATCCTTGTAAAGGAGTCAATGAATGAACACAGAAAATACATATTATATAAGCAAATGATAACATCATATTTTTGTATGTAGAATATGTATAAATCACCCATGTACTACTAATACATCATCAAATGTCTACATCCTTCGTAAAAATCATTCAACACATCCCAATAACGAGTATATGTAGATTGCTTCATGGGAACCCTATGCCTCTCCACATCTAGTCCTTATAATTAAAACATAATCCAAGAAATAATGGAGTTAATATGAAATTAATTAAAATATTATCATAAGAAAATGCCTTATTTTAATTATGTTAAATGGAATAAATCATATATGTATCATATAAAAGACAATGGGATCAATTAATATGATGAATGAATAACCTATGAAGTATTTCTAGAAGTTACAAAACCAATTCCAATGAAATATTAACTTGAGCATAAGTATAATAATATGACCCTTATGAAAAGTATAACCCAAAAATGTATAGTAGCCTCACACATTAATGTACCAATAAAATATATACCTATTATAAATGAACATATGAAATAATAATATCATAGTATATGTAATACATGTTTTAAAAATTAGTAATTAATTGTTGGTAATTTTTGGAAGTTAATTTTTTTAATTAAACTGCTATGATAATATAAAAAATTATTATTCAAGAAATTTATTTGTAAAAATAATATTTTCATGTCTTATTATTAAAATATATTTGTATGAGACCTTAATTAATTTTTCAAAGTGTTACAAAATATGTTCTATTGTTAAAATTTGTATTTTTTAATAAGTGATGATTATAAATTAAAATAAATTTTATACTCATTGAAAAAATTATTTCCAAAAAATATAGAACATTTTTAAAATGTATATGTCAAAAAAAAATTTATGGTACTTTTTTGAATTATTTTAAAATACCATAAATTTTTGTGAATAGTCATATTCGATATTTTACAAAAAATAAAAAATAAATGAATTGTTGACACATTGATGTTGTAAAGATGATATCAGCCCACATTTCTTGGTCCATTTTTTAATATATTTAGATATAAGTCTTAAAATATTCAATTACTTGAGACAAAATAATAAACTAATGAATTAAATAATGAGATAACAGTCATCCCATCCCCTATAAATACAAATAGTTGCCCCGTCTTCTACTCACACCTTCCAATCTTTGAGAAATGTTTAAATTCTCCAAAATACTCCTTAAAATCCCCTCCCACACAACATGGGGCATTTTTTCTCAACAATATAATTAAATAATTCCCATACTGAGGTTCTCAATAGAGAGAAATCGTGATGTAAAAATCTGCATTCTTTTCTGTTAAATTATTTTCTAGATACATTATTTTCTTATTTTTTTCCTCCCCTAACCTCATCCACATTGAATAAAAACTCTAGAAAAATACATATACATTAATTTTTTCTTTTTAATGGAATATCAATGATTGATAGACTCTCTATAACTATTTTTTATTTTAAAAATTAAATCATCCCTTGTTATGTGTTAATATATCAATATCCTAGATGACATGTTTTTATTTTCCTTCAACACCATCAATGCTGATAATAAAACAATTATAATGGTTGAAAATATTTTAAAATTTGATTTTAGATTATTTAATATATAAAAAAGATAATATATATTGCTAACTTATAAAACTATACATGTTTGTTATGATCGAAAATCCCCAAAATTAACTGAAACGATTATCATTAACTAATTGTCAAATGATTCATCTGAAAACCATATAACTGAATGATTTATATGAATATATAATATTATTTATAATAATTAATATCATATAATTTCAATTTTAGTTAATTATTCACATTTTACATAATCTAAAAATCATGTATACAAGTGCATTTATTATGAAAACCATGAAAACAAATGCCCTCAAATGATGAAATTAAACACTATATCTCATCTAGAAGGTCATAAATGTACATAATAAAAATATAATGACTAAAAATGAAATATAAATGGTTATGAATTTGAAAATTAATGCATTTAAAATTATTATATGATATATTAAAGTGAATAATGCATTTGGAAATAAGGTAAGGGGACTCTTGGACAAAATACGCGTTCATTGAGCATTCCCTATTTCATTATATTTTCTGTATGAATGTTTCTTTTATGATCCTTCAATTTTATTTCATTTTTTCCTTCCATTTTAATTTCTAGTATATACATGCATCCAATATGATCTTCTAAAAAATATTATGGTTCTTCTATATAAAATATTCTTTCTAAAAACACATAGTTTACTTCTCTTGATATTTTTTATTTTTTACTCAAGACTGACCATTATTATACCATGTATGTTATTTCCTTTTTTATGGTAGCCCCAACATATATCAATCAATGTACTATTTTTGAGATGAAACCCACTCATTTACATGGGTTATTTTTTGTCCGTTATTGTTGTGTTTTCTATGTGTCATGCAAGATAATGTGAATGTATTGATGTGATAGGTGCACCTTAAATTATATATAGTAAGTAAATTTCATGATGTGACAGGAACAACTAAAACTATATATTTCACTAAAGAATTTTGTAATTTTTTTTCTCATTATACAAGGAGAAATATTCATGAACCTTATTATATGTTTACTCAGATCTATGTGTGATGGTTAACCACTATGAAATGGAATTTCATTTTTATACATTTCCAAATTTAATGTACTTATCTAATTGTTTCTTTCATCAAAATGATCAAATGATTATGTTTTTAAATTATGATGATTATCTTATTTCATGTTATAATGAATCGTGTTCTTTTCAGTACATTTCTTGGCCTTTTAAGACAACCCTCTATTTTATGTTTATCCCAAGGTGAATACTTTTAATAATTAGTATAAAAAGGCCAAAAATAATACATTGAATATGGTATTAAATAAAAGGAAATGTTTCATTATAAAACAGTTTGTTATGGTACTTATTCTCGAATGAAACAAAACTATTAGATCATAGTTTTTTTTAATTTATTAAGTTGTTAATATTTTAATATTAGTTATAATTTTGTAAGAAGTGTAGTGTCACTATAGATGGTATCAGATATGTGTTTTGTTATTTTTGGAATTAGGATTAACAAACCATATTGAAAACCCCTTATCTGAGACTATGTATATGTATGAACCAAAGAAGATTTTTTAAAAAAAATTATAAAAAAATGAACCCCACAGATATTCCATTAGAGTTAATTATAAAATGTAAAATATTATTTATTCATGATTTATTTACTTATGTTTTTCCTTAAACTCTTCTATTTTATACAAAGCAGAAAACAAAGAGAAACCTAGCCAACACCCATGTAAGGGAAAATTCAATGACATCTCTATTGAAATCCCCAATTCCTAGGGAGATGAAGCTCACAATTTATTGTTGATGCTTACCCATTGTCTCGTGTTATGAAAAATAACCTGAATAATGTGGAACATCCACATTAACCAAAGAGCTATAAACATTTCCTCTAGTATATTATGAAGTAAACACCATATATATTAAGTAGATCTTATAATAACATTGTCATGGTACACTAGGAAAACTAAATGGAAAATATATTTTTTGTACATCACTATTCTGGTTTGGACAAGGTGATTCTGGTCATTTATTGTAACAGCCCATGTAAATAAAGAATATGAGATTTTCATATTTTTTAATATTTATGAATTGAAAATTAATTTTAATTTAAAAGTGATGCTTTGTACGATAGCATAGACAACACACAAAACAGGTTTCTTTGAAATCATAGGTTGCACACAATGTTTAGATATACCGAAAAATAAAATAATAATATTATTATTTTAAGTGGTAGTTAAAATAGTAATTTTATTGGTGGGAATGAACCTAAATTACCGAAAATTGATTACACATGTTTGTTAAATGTATTTACATTTTTCCAATAAACAATAGAGGCTAAAAATTTGAATGAATCCAATTTTAAGAATAAGTACTCTAATATTCTTTAAAAGATCGATTTACAGCAATTTGATGGAGATCCCTTTTTAAATATAATTTTTTTTTTCACTTTTATATGATCTATTTGAAAAAAATTAAATTTTCTTTATAATTGGGACATAAAAACATACTTTGGATGAAATTTGGGTATTTTCCAGAAAAAGTGCATTTTTAATGAATAGTGGAAAATAATGCATTTTAATTCAAAACTACAATTTAATATAATTTATTTATGTGGTTATATTATATTTTTTAATGATTTTAAGTGTAATTGGATTATAATTTTACCATATAATATAAGATTTTTTATTGGAAATAATATCACATTATAATTGGACATAAACATGTGTCGATCTTTTGATAGTTATTATTTAATAAAAACACGCATTTTGGTTTTAAAAATGGAAATTATTATTATAATAATAAATGAAACAACTATGTTTTAAATTTGGCAAAATATTAATTATAGTTTATTTCATAATATCATAATTATCTTTAGGGGAATATTTTTTATTTATCTAAAAACATTAATTTTTTTAATGAAAAGTGAAAAACACTTCATAGTAGTTAAACAGAAACTTTATAATTTAAATAAAATATTACCTCTTCTGTGAATTTAATTTTATAATTATGAAATACATGCTTTTCATAATTATGTAATATGTGGTTCAATAGGATGACCATTATTTTTGGTGAATGGTAACTTTTTATTTTTATTTTTTGTGGTTAAAGGTAAATATGGTAATTCAAGGGAAAATATTATAATAATATAAAACTACTATAACACTTTTCATAAACTTATAGGATGACTAATAGAAGACCAAGAAAATCATTGGTTGAGGAAATTGGCCATTGAAAACCACTTTGGTAAGATAATGACATTAATAATGTTTTATAATGTAAAAATAAAAATATCATAAACATGAATATTTGTACAAAAAATATTTATGGGATATATAAATTATATCTACTACTATAAATATTATATGGAAATATAATACTATTTCCTACATCATGGTATTTTATTTATAATTTTTAGACATTATATAAATAAATTTTTTTTATGATAAATGGTGATGCAATAATTGCTTCATTAATAAAGGATTCAAATAAAACATATTATAAATATATAAATAAATTTATTTTGAACCTTTTAATGCTATTACAGAATTTTATATATTATTATGACTTGTTATATTTTTATTAATGAAGGGTTTTTTAAACAATTATGTTGGATTGGATTTTTTTAAAAAAATCATGATATGAATATAATTAAAATTGACATAAAAGAGTTTTTAAATCAATCAACAATTTATTAAATGATAAAATAGTCCTAAAAATTTAATATTCTGACAAATGACATATATGATGTTAAAAAATTCATTGCTGATCCATTTGGGGTCACATGTAATTTTAAAGTAAATATATTATCCATATAGTATAAATATATTATAGTACATGGTAAAAGATTAAATAAGATAACAAAGGGTTAAATAAAAATGACTAGGTTTAAAAAACATTCAATAGATATAAAATTATTATTTGATGATATTATTTATACTTATATTCATGTTATATTTTATTTAAATATGTTTTTGACCTTTTGAAACCTAAAGTATGTTTATAATAAAATAATACTTTCAATCATTCCTAAAGAGCCCCTCCTCCCTCTTTTAAAAGGATACTGACTCTAACCCATTAAACAAACCTCTTAATCTCCTTGGTATATCCAATACCTTCCCAAATAAGCCCCCAACATCCATATATTTCTCCTAGAAGACTTTCCAAAGGTAGAGGGAATTTCAAGAAAGCCTTTTGGTTCAATTTAAAGGGAGTTACACCTCAACACACCTCCATCCAATTGATACAAACATACTGTTTTTGTGGACGACGAACTACTGCCTCAATAAATGATGGATGTTCAATATTCCCCTACCACCTCTTATGGTTTCCATTAAAATGGAACTGTATTTATATCTGATATATATTATATTTATTTTTTCTCTATGATTCTATATTTTGAATTTATAGTATACCATTATGGTATCTATAATGGGTAAATATGTTAATTTTATTTGAGGAAGTGCTGACTACAGCCCCCAAAATGTTATATGACTCGTTAATACCTACATGGAACATATAAATGATGATATTAATGAAAATAGTTAACAAATATAAAATATGATATTATACTGGAAAAATTATAAACTAATTTATCTTTTGGGTTTTATTCCTTTAAAATTGAAAAAAATCAATTGAATGTAGTGTTCATGCATATGAACGACATATCGTCTCCCTGAATGATGCATTTCATTTTTCATATCCACATGATATAGACTAATATAAATACATATATAATAGATATATATGATATATATGATATCTAAATGATAAATATAATTATGGAGATAATCTAATTTTGACCACATGGGCAATTTGTAATTATAACAAGTTAATTTTTCACTCAAGTATCGAACATCGATAGAAATACCGATATGAACTTGAATAATTATATAATTAATAATGAAATTTAATAAGTGGTATAAAATTAATAATAAACCTGAAATGGTTTCTGAATTATTTATAAATAATTTATGATTTTTATTCAGGAAGATAGAGAGTGAACACGACAAGTTGGAGACAAGTTAAGTGGTTTTCATCTATCTTTTTATTCCCATGTGATTTATGCTATATTTGAAACTATTTCATATCATGTGGTGTTTTTACATACCATGATTGTATTAATTGTGTAATATAATTTAATTTATGAGTATTTACATATTCATTTTATGATATTTCTTTCTTGAGGTGTATGTTTTTTATGTTACCAAATCGGTAAGAGAAGCATTCACCATCGTCTATTTGTTAAATACTTTTGTTATGTTATGTCATTTTAAATTTCCATTTTATTATGATTTGATATGTTATTTTATATCCTTATTGTTTTACATTTTATGTCCATGTTATTGTAGACACTTTTCTCTCTCATCAACTCATTTTATGAATTTTAAAGCGACATATTTAGGCTGTCATATTTCTGTATAAGAACTTCATAACCCAATTTTAATTCTTTGGGTTATTCATCTGCTTGTAAATTATTCCGTGCTATGAATATGTTTAAATAAAATAAGTTTTTTTCACATATTATCTAATTATATTAGGAGTATTCATAATTTTGACACATCATTATGTCATTGACATATCCTTAATCTAATGATACAATCATTTTAAGTGACTTTTTCTCAATTTACATTCCATTGTGAATTATTTATTTTTATAAAACAATTCAATTTTATATTGGTATATACTTCTCTTTGAGATAATATATCATGAATCAAATTATTCTCATGATATTATATTTTTTGTTAAATGTTATTGTGTAATTTTTTATTGAAGTATTTTCTCAAGTGGTAGGTGAATCTTTAACTAAAACATTGCTTTAAATGATTTAATGATTTATTCTTATAAATAAATCTCATTAATGTCCATGATGTCAATATTGTTTTTCGCAGTAATTTTTTTGAATTTAATTTTTAAAAATATTAATTCCTTTACAAAATTCAATGTGGTATGAGACACTTCTATTTAAATAGAAGTTTATTATGTTTATTACATGGTTTTGAAAATTGTTTGATAAAGAATTTATAATGTCAATATCTTGAAAGGATATGTTTTGATTATAATGTAGAAATTTTATCTTTCCTATATTCTTGTTTTATGTGTTATGAATAATTTATGGTTATTGGGAATTTTGTATGTATATGGGTGGTTCTATGATAAACCTAGTGTGGGTGAGCCCGAGATAGCTCTCCAATGCATTGGGTATCATGAAGGAGGTAAACATTAATGTTTCTCTTAAGATATTAAGGGTATGTAATATAATGGGTATTAAAAACATAACTCCATATGTAGTTGTGATAGCTAAAATTTATGTATGGAATTAATTCCACATGATACCTTTATGATTTATGATTTCATTATGTTATTCATAAATATTATGATTTTGTGAGGTATGTAAAAAATATTATTTCCTAAAAATGAAAATTTAGATTATTTTTATTTGTATGTATTAATGGTGAATTTTTTTTCTTTTTTTATATCCTTTACTAAGATTTTTATGATCTTCCCAAGTATCTTAAATGTTTACCACATTACATAATGATTAATATAGTCAATGATCGAATCACGGAAAATTCATGCTATCTAAAACATGGAACTAGACATGTTTAATTTCAATGAATTTTTAAATTATGAAAAAATGGATATTGAGTAGAAGTGCCTACATGTAACATTCATGTTTGTATATATAAGTTATGAACTAATTCTCTAATGCTCTATAACGGACAAGATCATCAATGTTAATTGTTAACTACATTAATGATTATGAATTGTCCAAGGCTGGGCCCTTATAGTTGGTATCAGTGGTCGGTTTAGAAAACTTTAGAGTTTAGGATGTTGTTCATGAATAAGTGACATAACTATAATGGTTAGCATATTAGAATGTGTTTTAGTTATTTTAGATAAATTGAATAAGTTTAAGATAACATGAATAAGTATATCTTTGTGTTTAACCTCCATATATGATTGTATATGATTATTTTAATTATATACTCACACTGGCCTTTTTGGTTTTTGTAAATGGCAGGAACTAGTTGGAACCAACGAAACAATAGATGTTAAGGAATCTATGGTGCTTTTAAAAATGAGAAACTGAATGAAATGGGATTTGTAATGAAAACTCTTGTGGTTAAAATATGTTATGGTTATTTTTTAGGAATATTTCTCGTTTTGGGGATAGTTATAAAATTATATTGTTTTTGTAATAGGAAAACACACATACTGTGTGACAACCCGTCGTGTCGGATAATGTTTCCAGAATCAAACCCACAACTAAAGGGAAATTGTGATTTATTTCCTACCACGAGAACTCGTTATGTCCTTAGTTAGTATGACTGAGTCTTTTTAGTGAGATGATTTTATGGATCAAGAATAAGTTTATTTTGGGAACTTATGTTTTATAAAATTGAAATATGAAGTATAAGAATATGATTTGGTGATTATGTGATAATGGTTATTTTGGAATACATTCGCGGTTTTTGGAAGAAAATATGTTTAAGGAAAATAAAATACATTGGGATCTAATTTGTGGGGTAATGGTTGAAATTTTATGGTATAAGAATCTATTTTTTTGAATGTGTACATATAGAAATTTGGGTTATTTATGGAAATGATTGTTCTTTCATAGAGAATATTTAATTTGGTTAATTACACTTTAGTATGAGACTTTAAGAGTAGTCGATGTTATTTGGAGATAAATTTTATGATTTATTGTGGATGACTATGTGAATAAATTATTCTGAGTTTTGGGTTTCAATATAATATTGAAATATATTGAATGATTTTAAAGACAAATGTAAGTGTGATTCCTTATTATATTAGTCTATGTAGTAACAAGAATTAATGTCTATAATATTACTATTAAACTAAAAATGTTATACACTTTCTTTTATCATCATACTTTTACAAAACCACAAATTTATGGTATTATGGTAGTTAACATTCTATGATAATTTTCTCTATCACTCTCCTATAGTTTATGAGAGCTACTTTTTCATCCATAACCATGTTTTCAAACATGGAATCCTAGAATGGGTTATCGTGGGTGCCCTTGGTACTTCTCTTTATTTAATTTAATGTGATAGTTTTATTGAATATTTTTATAATGATGGACTTTCAATAATGTTTTTGATGCCAATTGTAAAATTGCAAGGACGTAAATCCCAAATGGGTGGAAGGGTGTAACATTCATGTAAAACAAAGAATATGATGTTTTCATATTTATTAATAATTATTAATTGCATATTAATTTTACCTTCAAGGGGATTCTAGGTTTGAAAGCGTAATCAACATGCAACAATGGGTTTCTTTGAAATACTATGTTGCACAAAACATTGAGATATACTGAAAAATGATATAATATTATTATTATTTTAAATGGTAGTTAACACATATTTTTTGTATTGTTGGGAATGAAATTAACTATCTACAATATGATTGCACATATATTTTTAATGGTTTTACATTTATGAAATAAACGTTAAAGGCTTAAAATGTGAAGCATTCCAATTTTAAGTATAAATACTCAAATATTCATTAAAGGTTTTATTTACAGTCCTTTTTTGAGAAACCCTTTTAAAATCTAGTTTTTATCACATTTATATGTTATATTTGAAAAAAATATAATTCTTCTTTAGAATCAGGACATCAAAATTTACTTTGGATTAAATGTATGTATTTTTCACATAAAATTAATTTTAATGAACTGTAAAAAATAATGAATTTTAATATCCAAATTCCTTTGAATATAATTTAATTATGTGGTTAGATTATCTTTTTTATTTGTTTTAAAGTTTAATTGGATTATATTTTTACTAGTTAATCCAATATTTGTAATTGGAGTAATATTATTTGAAATTGGACATAAACAAGTGTCAATCTTTTGATAGTTATTATTTCTTAAAAACATGCTTTTTGGTGATGACAAAGGAAATAAATTATAAATTTATTAATGGAACACCAATGTTTTTATTTTGATAAAATAGAAATCATTTTTGAATTTGGAATATCAAAATTTGATTTTGGTGAATATTTGGTATATTCTTGAAATTTTTTCTTTTTTATGAATACTGAAAAACAAAGCATACTAGATAAAAACTAACGTTTTCATATAAATGAAATTTTATCGCTTATGTGAATTTAATTTAAAAAATCCAAAATAAATGGTTATCATCAGTATGTAAAATGTTTTCCAATATTACTAATTTTTTTTGGTGAATTGTAATTTTTTATTTTACTTTACCACAAATAAAGGTAAATATGATAATTCAAGTAAAAAATGATATTATATTAATATAAAATTAACATAAAACTTCTCAAAAACATATTTGATGAGTAAGGACTGACCATGAAAAACCAGGAGTGGGACTTTTTTCCTTTTAATTCAACTTTGGTAAGACAACGACATTAATAATGTTTTTTATTGTAAAAATAAAAAAATAACATAAAAATTAATCTTTTTACAAATCAACATTTATATAGAGTAATATATGTGATCTCTTATACTATAAATTTTATTTGGAATAATAAAACAATTGAATACATTATGTTATTTTATTTATAATTTTTAGACATTATATAAATAAATTTAATTATGACACAATGGTGATGGAGTAATTGCTTTATTAATAAAGGATTTTAATAATTGATATTATAAATATTAATGTAATTTTATTTTCAACATTTTCATGACATTGAAGAATTTTATAGATTAGAATGACTTTTTATATATGAATTAATGATTATTTACAAAAATAATCATGTTGTTTTGGATTCTTTTAAAACTCAGGAAATGTATTGTATTAAAAAGGGCATAAAAGAGTTTTAAAATCAGTCAACATTTTATTAAATGATAAAATGGTAATAAAAATATTATATTCTTCCATGTGTCATATATGATGATATAAATTTCATTAAAAATCTATTTGGGTCTCTTTTCATTTTATAGTAAATATATTGTCCACATAGTATGAATATATAAGAGGACATGGTAAAAGATTAAATAAGTTAACAAAGGGTTATAGAAAAAAGATAAGTATTAAAAAATATTTAAGACCAGTAAAATTATTATTGGATGATTTTATTTCAACTTATATTCACCATATCATCTTAATAAATTGTTTTTCCACATTTTGAAACAAAAAATCATTTTATAATAAAATATTACTCTCAAACATTCCTTAAGAGCCTACCCTCCCTCTTATAAAAGGCCACCTCCTATAACCCATTAAACAAACCTATCAAGCCCCTTATATCATCCAATACCTACCCAAATAGGGTCCCAACTTACCTATATTCCTCCTAGATGCCTTAAATTAGTCACAGGTCACTAGAATAATGCCTTTTGGTTCATACCAAAGGGAGTTACCCAATGTAAAGGTAACAACATCCATCAAGTTCTATTTGTTTATTTAACTTTTTTTCACTCCCTATTATTTTCTTATTCATTGTTTACATAAAAAATACAGTATAAAAAATATACCAAGTTTTTTTATGAGAATTATTCTAAATACACTTCCATACACATCCATCAAATGGATTCATAGTTACTATTTCGGTGGATGGTAAATTACAATCTCACGAAATGATGATTATTAAATATTATCCTACATCCTATTTTAGTTTCCATTAAAATTTCAATGGAAATATATTTTATTTATATTATATTTATTTTGACTCAAGGTTTTCTATTTATAATTTATATAATACCATTATGGTTACCATAATAGGTAAATACGATAATTTTATTTGAGAATGTGTGGACTATCACCCCCTCAAGGTGATATTACTCATTAATACATATATGAAATGTATAAAGGATGGTGTTAATGAACATATGTAATGTATATAAAGAATTATATTATAATTTCATAATAATATACCTATGAATCATTTGTGTTTTATTCCTTTCAAATTGAAAAAGTGAAATGAATGTAACGTTCATGCGTACATACATCTTATAGTCTCCATTAACGGTGCAGTTCATTTCATATATTCAAATTATATAGACTATTATAAATACATATATACTAGATATATATGATATATATGATATATAAATCATTAATGTAATTATGGAGATAATGGACTTTTGACGTCATGGAAAATTTGTAATTATAAAAAGTAAATTATTAACTCAAGTACTAAACTTGGACAAAAAGAGAGATATGAACCTGAATAATTATATGATTATTAGATCAAGGTAATAAGTGATGTAAAAGGAATAATAAACATGATAATGGTTCTTATTTATTTATAATTAAATTATATTTATTATCCAAGGATATAAATAATGAACAAGATAAGTTGGACATAATGTAATTTATTTTCATCTCACTTTATATTCAAATGAGATTCATGCTATATTTGAAACTATTTTATTTTTGTGGTGTATGTACATTAAATTACTATATTCTATGTGTAATATAATTTAATTTTTGGTTATTTACTTATTCATTTAATGATCCTTCATTCATGGGTTTTATCTTTCTAAAGATACCAAATCATTATGGGAAACTTTAACCGTCCTCTTTTTATAAAAGACTTATTTTATGTTATGTCTTATTAAATTTACATATTCTTTGTATTTGATATGTTATTCTATATATTTAATGATTTAATGATTATGTCCACGTTATTAGAGACCATTTATCTCTAATCAACTAATTTTATGAAATTTAACATGATGTCGTTTGGCTATCGAATTTCAGTAAGAGAACTACATAAACCAATTTCATTTCTATGGTTTGAAATTATACATATTGAATATGTAGTTCTATGAATACGTGTGAGTGAAATATGATCTTTTAATCTTAAATTCCACTTATATAGGGTGTATTTTTTTCAGACATAGTTATGTCATTAATTTTCCTTAATCTAAGGATACACACTTTGTAAGGGACTTTGTCTCAATTTACATTCAATAGATATCTATTTTTTTAAACAAAAATTAACTTTTATATGGTTTATATATCAAAATTTGACATAATATATCATTAATCTCATTATTATCCGGATATTATAAGATTTTTTTAATGTTATTCTCAAATTATTTTTATTCAACAATTTTCTCATGTGGTATGGTACTGTTTATCTAATTTTATTTAAATGTTTTAATCATTCATTCTCATAATTTTACCTCATTAATGTACATGTTGTGAAAATGTTTTTTAGGATTTCTTTATTTTTACATTAATGTATTAAAATGTTTATTCAATAAAAATATTCAAAGTGGAATGTGACACATTGATTGAAAAGGGACTTTATTAAATGATTTAAATGATTTTGCAATTGGTTTGATAACAAATTGATTATGTAAATATTTTGAAATGATATATTTTTATTTCAAGGTTTAAATGATATCATTAATTTATGCTTGTCTTATGGGTTATGAATATGTAATGGTTATTCATTTTTTTTACGTATATGGGTGGTTCCGTGATAAAACTAGGGAGGGTGAGCCTGAAATAGCTCTCCAATGCATTCAGTAATGTGACAGAGGTAAATGTTATTGTTTATCCTATGATATTTATGGAATATACTGTTAGGAGTATTCCAAATTTAACTCTCAATGTTGATCTGATAGCTACAATTTTTTTATGATATGGATTCCACAAGTTACAATTATGATTTATGATTTTTATTTGTTATTCATAAATATTACGATTTTGTGAGGTATTTTATCATATTATGTCTCAATATTGAAAAGTATGATTATTTTTATTTGTATATATTCATGGTCCAATGTTTTCTTTTTTTATATCACTTACTATGATTTTTATGCTCATCCCATGTTTCTAAAATGTTATTCAAAATAATTAAAGATGATTAGGTTTAAGGAAGTGATCATGGAAAAGAAAATCTATCTAAAACATAGAACTATACATGTTTCGTTTTTAATAATATTTACTTTATGAAAAAATGGATACTGAGTAGAAATGTCTACATGTAATATTCTTGTTTTCTGTATATGTTATGACCTAATTATCTAAATCACTAAACTATAAAAGATCAACAATATAAATTATTAACATCATTCATGATTATGTAATGTTTATGGATGGGTCCTTATAGTAGGTATAATAGTCCGGATTAGATACCTTTTGAGGTTAGGGTGTTATTAATGAAAAAGTGACATAACCATAATTGATAGTATATTAGAAAGTGTAATGGTTTTTATAGATAAATTGAATGAGTATAAGATATGATGAATAAGTATATCTAAGTATTTACCCTCATAATAAGATAATATATGATGGTTTTTTTCATATACTCACACTGACGTTGTTAGTTTTAGTAAATGGATGGATCTATCAGGAGACAACATAACAATATATGTGAAGGAAATTTTGGTGGTTTTCATAGTGAGCAACTAATTGAAATGGGAGCTGTAATGAGAACTCTTGTGGTTAAACTATGTTGTGGTTATTTTTAGGAATTTATCTCATTTTTGGGAATATTATAAAATTTTATAGTTTTCGAAAAAGGAAAACACATAGACCTGTGGCAACCCTTTACGTTAGAATATGTATAGGAATCGAACCCACAACCAAAGTGTGATGGGATTTATTGTCTACTACGAGATTATGTTGAGTCCCTAGTTAGTTTGACTAGCCCTATTTAGTTAGATGTTTTTATGGATCTTAAAAATAGCTTATTTTGGGAACATATGTTTTATGAAATGGATATCATTAGTATATGAATATGATTTGGTGATTATGGGATAATGGTTATTTTGGAATTCATTATCTATTTTGGGAACACTATATGCTTATAAAAATATATAATACTATGTGATCTAATTTCATGACCCGTCCCTCGGGGCCCGTACAGTGACTACCCCAAGACCACCATCCATAGGCCATGGGCTGGAAAAAATCACCAAAGGCATAATTCTATAAAAATGGGAATGAATTTCCTTTATAAACCTTAAACAACACAACATAGCACAAAACTGGATACAAAAAACTAGGTAGACTATATATCAAAATAGTTCTGAAAAGTTAATGGGTATGAAAATAAAAGCCCAACTGTAATGTACAAGGAACTGAAATACATGTACAACTGAATAAAGGAAAACAAATATTGGGACGTCCTCTGGGATTACTACCAGAAGAGTTGGTATAGATAGCCTCCTCAGCACTCAACGTCTGTCCGTCTCCTTCATGTACATACTCATCGAAAGGTCCTCCCCCCAGGTATCATCTGATCCTAGTACTCTAAGCTTGAATTAGTGTTTTTTGCCGTCTGCAGCCAACAAAACGAGGTGTGGGCATAGCCCATACATGGGTGAGTATAATAATACTCAGTAGGGACATCGAGACCCTCAAGACCTCACAAAATCCAACAAAGATAAACCAAAATGTATGAAATAAAAAGATAACCCCACATAGGTATATGCCAATATAGATACCTAAGTTATCAAGTAATCTTTCTCAATCATGAGGAAAGAATAATATTTACTGACTCAACTCACACAGGTATACAACTTCTGTAGAGAGCTAGAGATGATTATATATATTCACCGAATCATCTACTATATTGAACCCACATAGGATCCCAGAACACTAGTCAGAGCTGTCAAACCCACATTGGATCCAAGAACAGTAGTCAGAGCTATCAAACGCACGTAGGATCCATGAACTGTAGTCATATTTGTCAAATCTACATTGGATCCAAGAACAGTATTCATAGGTGTCGAACCCACGTAGGATCCAGGAATAGTTGTTAGAACTGTCTAACCAACATAGGATCCAAGAACAGAAGTCGGAGTTGTCGAACCCACGTAGGATCCAGGAATAGTAGTCAGAGTTGCCAAACCCACATAGGATCCAGGAGTAGTAGTCAGATCTGTCAAACTAAGGTAGAATCCCGAAATAGTAGTCAGAGTTGTCGAACCCACGTAGGATCCAAGAATATTAGTTAAAGAGTTGCCAACTACATGGTTACCGCACAAATAATGTCTTATTCCGGGAGGGTCCGCTTCTCAAGCCAAGTGTTGATTCATCAACTGCCATGATGTCCCATGAAGAAATGTCCCAATGGTCCACCACATCATAGGGGTCTCAACCCAACAGTTGACATGTCAATCGAACGCCCGGTCTTTGAGTTATTAGCTTTCTAGTCCCAGGGGCCGGTTGGATTTGTGGACAATCCAACCTGATGATATCTCAACTATACCACGAACGTCCAAGGATTAAGACCAAAGAGTTCGTCACACTCCATGTTTTCCAGTGCTGCTAATGGTTCATCAAATGGGTGTTTGGTTCCAATTATATTTCCAAAACAATGTAAAGGGGTCGGTTTTGGTCCACGGTCCGGTTCAACCTTGTCAGGCCGACCTCGTTTGGGTTGACCCGGTAAGACCTGTGGGTTCTAGATCATCTAGTTGGATGACCCAACCTGTTAGGTTTGGCTTGGCCTGCTGGGCCAGGCCCAGCAGGCCGCGTGGGCGGTTCGGCTCGGAGCGCCGTGAGGGCGCGACAGGTTCGACCAGGGTGACACAAGGGGCACAGCAGGTCAGCTCGAATGGGACATCCAGAGGAGCGTGATTCCAGAGGTTTGGTCAAGGAGGTCGGGAGGTCGGTAGGAAAGGTATGAGAACGACGGGCGGTCAAGAGGCAGCTGGGAAGGCGGGGAGGCGGATGGGAAGGCCGGGGGGCAGGCCTCTGGGCGGCATGGAGGTGGCCGGGAGGTGGCCGGGCTGGCCAGTAGGGTGCATGCAGGCTGGCGGGAGGCTCGGAGGCCGCCAGGAAGGCCATCTAGGCGCTTTCACGCTGGCGGGGCCCGAGCCACATCGGTATAGCGGCTCGGTTCGGTGAGCGGCATGGCCGGCGGGGGCTCGACCGAGGCCGATATAGCCGTTGGCGATGCGGGACGCTGTGGGGGCGGCGCGGCTCACAAAGGCCTTATGAAGCGTGTTCATTCCCTTCGCCACCTTCTTCACCTCGTCATTTCGTCACCATGTCGAAGGACATCACAAAATAGATCGACGGAGAGTGTCCAGCCATGTTAGATTGGCCCATACCCTCCGCATTTATGGTGATAGAAATTGGTCCAGTAGAATGAACCACAACAATCCACCCGCAAAAAGTAATAATCCTCATACATGGTTTTGAAGGAAAGGAAGAAGATGGATCTTAATTGAAATTTACCCCAACCTTGATCATCGTTTGTTGACAGAGTCGCAGGGAAGAGTACGAAGTTGATTTCGTTTTTCGCGTCTGCCGCACTCTTAAAATCCCGAGCATGTACGTCAGTTGTTGAAGTCGCTTGACATCGGTAGGAGTCCATTGAAGAATATCGAATGAGATTGTGGTCGGCGTTCTTCGTTTTTCATGGGGAAATGAGGTTCTTTGTTGGAGAACCCTATTTCCCCATGCCCTCCACTTCCCAATATTCCACCGAAATGAAAAAAGTGATATGATATCTCCAATTTAATTATTGTCACAATATTCAAATTGGGGTAATTAATTACGTAGGTTGGATTTTTAAGGGTGGTGTGTTGGTAATATTAATGTTAGTGGAGGTTAAGAGGCTCTCCCTCATTAATGAGGTGAGTTGAGAGGTTTTTCTCTCCTCCCATTAATATGGTACAGGTGGTCCCCACCACTATTATTCAAAATGGGAGGTTATGTGGTCTCAGGTGGTCCCCACCACGTTAACCTCACATGGGAGGTCAGGGGTGGTGGTCCCCACCACCATTACCTCTCATGAGAGGTTATGGATTGGTTTTCCCCACTTCTAACCTCCACATGGTGGATATAGTTCGAGTAGGTCCTACCTCCCAACACCAACATGGTTGGTTGTAAGATAAAAATAATGTGTCACACGATTTATTTTAATTTTAATCTTTTACAAAAAACCCAAAAACTATCTTTTATTATCGACCCTCTCCCATCGAGGTGAATGTTTCTTAAGAGAATACTAGCACTGCGAGTTCAATGGTTCCCTCAGACGTCAATTCCAAGCAACGATTCAAATGTTATAGAAACATGCTCATACGTTTACTGAACAAACCCAAAAAAACTTCAGAAAATGATTCCGGGCACACCGGGCCTTAGAACCACACGTCGTCAATTTTCACGGACTCGTAAAACTCCCATGTATTTATGAAAAAAATTTCCACAGAAATTTTGGGTCATTTAATTCTCCCCATCTTAGATAATTACATCCTTATAAGCGACAACTCGATCTAATGGAACAAGTGGGGGTACTAAGCACGCATCTGAGCCTCCCGCTCCCATGTGCTCTCCTAGAGATTCTCGTGCTGTATGAGAACACACACAAGAGGTATCAACCATCCGCGAAGGACCCCCTCCTTTTGATCCACAATCACCACTAGGACCACCGTAAATGCCGCCCAATTTTCAACATCCAGTTCTCCATGGTCGACGATGTTTGAAGGGTCATGAAAATATATCCTCAGCTAGGATATGTGGACGACCTCGTGCACCCGGTGAAACTGGGGTGGAAGAGCTAAGCGTTATTCCACCTCGCCAACTCTGATGAGGATCTGAAAATGTCTGATTAAACACGGAGATAACATTCCCCCACGACCAAATCTTTGTAGACCACATCGGGGTGAGACTCGTAAAAATACATGGTCGCCATCCTCAAACTCTAGAAGTATCCACCTATTATCTGCATACAAATTCTACCGTCTCTGTGAAGTCTTAATCTACTCCTAGATGATCAGAACCTTCTTCGTGGTAGCCCGTACCATCTCTTGTCCCACTTGTGATGACTCCCCTGGGTCAGTCCAGCACAAAGGTGATCTTTACGGTCACTCTTATAATGCCTCGAATGGCGCCATCCTAATGGTGGTGTGATAACAATTTATGTATGAAAACTCCACCAAGGGTAACTGATCTACCCAGCTGCGACCTAAGTCGAGGACCCAAGCTCTCAACATGTCCTCGAGGGTCTGAATAGTCCACTTAGTATGACCATCAGTCTAAGGATGGAAGGCGATTCTCAGACATAGTTGCATCCTTAATGCCTCCTGCAACTCCTTCCATAGTCTGGAAGTAACCCGTGAGTCACAATCTGAGATAATAGAAGAAGGTACTCCATGTAAACGTAAAATCTCGGGAACATAGAGGTTTCACCAGCTCTCTACTGAGCGCTGCTCTCTGATCATTAGGAAGTGGGCAAACATGGTTAGTCGGACAACGATCATCAATATAGTTTCATGTCCCAGGATGTACATGGATGTCCTGTAACTAAGTCCATGGATATCCCCTCCCACTTCCACTCTGGGACCTCTAAAAGCTACACCATGCCTGCTGGTACCTAATGCTCTTCCTTCAAATGCTGACATGTGAGGCACCGAGAGACAAACTCTCCAACAAAATTCTTCATTCCCAGCCACTAGTGCTGTCATAGGAGGTCTTGATACGTCTTCGACACTCTTGGATATACCGCTTGAGGGGATGTGTGGAACTATTTCAACACTTCCTCTTGATGTGACACTGGTACCATGGTACGAACTCTGAAAACGATGACGTGCTATCCACCTTCAGAAAATCCATCAGGTTCCAGAACTGTGGATATCTGAGAACGTCATGTCTCAGAGTCACCATCCCCATGTTGCGCTTCTCTGACTCGCTGATGAAGAATGGGAGTGACCATAAGGGAAAATAGGAAAGCTGCTCCATCCCTATCCACAATTGATATCTGTAATGCATCCAACCGATTTGTTGCCCCACCTAGAAGCTGTATACTAGAACTTCTACTCTGTGCATCAAAAACAATGTTCCCCTTCCTATGAGTATAGAGAATCTCGAAATCAAAGTCCTGGAGGAACTAAAGAAAACATTAATATCTCAGGTTCAGGTCATTTTGAGAGAAGATATACCAGAGAGCCTTGTGATTAGAGTATATGGTAAAACACTCACCCATCGGGTAGTGTCGCCACATATTCAAGGAAAATACCACTACTTCTAACTCTAGGTCATGGGTAGTGTAGTTCTTCTTATGCTGTCTTAGATGCCGAGAACTATATTATATCAATGGTCACTGCTGCATCAGGACGCATCTGAGTCTGGTTCCTGATGCGTCCTAGTAAACTACGTACCCTACGACCTCCTATATAAGCCTCAAGATGGGGGCACTATTTGACCTCTTCCTTAGCTCCTAAAAGATCTGTTGGCATCTATCCAACAACACAAATGGTTTCCCCTTCTTTTTCAAGGCTGATAGTGTTTCCGTAACTCCAGAGAAATATGGTACGAATCTCCTATAGTAACCATCCAAACCTAGGAAACTACAAACCTCCATAACACCCCTGGGTGGATCCAAATAATATATCGCTTCAATCTTCACTAAATCTACTACAACTCCAACCTCTAAGATGACATTTCCTTGAATGTTAACCTCTCAAATCCAGAACTGGAACATTGAGAGCATACCATAAAGGTGGTGCTCTCGGAGTGTGACGAGTACTACCCACAAATGATAAGCATGCTCCTCCTCAGCAGTCGAGTATATCAGAAATTCCCTGCTGAAGACTACGATAAAGCGATCAAGTTATGGCCCGATGATCCTGTTCATGAGTCCAATGACCACTAATAGAGTGTTAGTTACACTGAATGTCTTAACCAAGAAATTGTAGTGGTCATACTGACATCTGAAGACCGTCTTCTGCACATCCTCATCTCGAACACTGAGATGGTGATAGCCCGATCTGAGGTCTGTCATCGAGAACCACCATGCTCCCTTCATCTGATCAAAGATATCATCAATGGTCAAGATTGGGTACTTGATCTTCGTGGTCACATAGTTCAGGAGACGGTAGTCGATTCAAATCCTCAAGATCCCATCCGCCTTCTTAGCGAACTGAGTCGGGGCTGCCAAGGGAGAAAACCTAGGTCAGATGAATCCCTTCCCCAATAAGTCCTCAAGATGTACCCCCATCTCTCGATGCTCTATGAGAGAAATATGATTTACTAGAGTAGATATCGATGCATTACTAGTGTAAAAGTCAATGTAAAAGTCCACCTTTCTTTGAGGAGGTAGACCTGGGACATCATCAGGGAAAACAACAGCGTACTGGTCCACCACTATAGGATAACTCAGACTCTTACATCAAGTACTCTGAGGGTAAGGCTAGCCAATAAGTGATTGATCGGTTGTAACCTCCTCTGAGAAAGTCCATCATATGCTGCAAAGTCTCCCTTCTTGTCGGTGAAGGTAAACATGGTCTCATCCATGAAGACACGCCGCACTTTGTGCCTAGTACTGTCTATCTGAGAATGGACTATAGATAACTAGTACATTTTCAAGATGACATCGTAAGGCCTCGACTCCACTACTAGGATATCCCAGCTGATGCTCTAGCCTACTAGATTGAGCTCACACTACAGGATCCAGTGCGTAATCATCAAATCTGCTCCTGTAAAAGTCTCTAGCCGTATGGATCGAGCCAACGTCTTTGTCTGAAACATCGAGCTCTGAACGAGGGAAGTGGAAATGAAAGAGCGATTGGAACCTGTCTCTATAGGAACTGCAACTATGGTGGAGTAGACATAGATCATACCTCGAATCATCTCCAAGGCACCATGATCATAGGCCTCAGCTACCTTGAGAGGAGTTCTCGCATGTCCAACTACTCCTTTCGGTCGGGGAGGAACTCCTGTTGGTGGTGTTGTTAACACCTCGTAATGTTGTTAACCACCAACTACACAACCAGCTCCTCTACCATGTCTGACTACTCCTTGTGGGCCACCTCGATTGAATAACTATCTCTTCCTGGGCGGTCCTTCAACCATCTACTGATCATTAGAATGACGGGTCGGACAGTCATGAGCCATGTGACACTACCAGCCGCAAGAGTAACACTACCCTCTCCTGGCATGTCTGGATCTGTCTCCTATGCCACGCACAACTGACCTTGTGTCATGAGGTCCTCCACCCGTAGGTATGGTCCTCTTGGACCTCTAAGACATTTGTCTGCTGCTAGCTACAGAAGGCTCCACTACATGTCAACTAGTGGTGGATCTCTCTACTGGATACTTCTCAAAAAAGGTACTCTCCACTAGGAGGGCTCTCTCTAACACCCCCGTCTACATTTTTATGCTGAGTGAGATCATTAGAGCTCTAATCTCCAGCTAGAGTCCCTGCTCAAAGGTCTATGCCCAGAAGAAAGGGTCATGTAGCATATCTGTGGAGTAGACCGAGAGGTCAGTGTACCTTGATGAGTACTGTGTTGTATTCATGATGTGTTGCTGTAGATGAGGTAGCTTCTGTATCTATAGTGCTCATAGGGTGGCTGGGATAAACTCTGCATGAAACTAGCTCTCGAAGCCTTCCTAGAGAAGCGCCGCCTCATCTTACACATAGAGCATCAGGGTCCACCATCTGCCTGCTGCTTCTTAAAGGAGACTTGCAGCAATGATCACCATAAGGTCAACTAGTTTCCCTACCTTGACTTAAGACTCTCACAACACCCTACAGCCAATCCTCAGCTGCCTTCGGGTCTATCTCACACCAGAACCTCGGCATCCACTAGCGCTGGAACTCGTGAAACACCCTTAAGCGGCGTGCATCATCTTATGATGAGGTAGGTGGCATCGGTGTCCCAAGGGGTAGTGGTACTATTGGTACCTCCATTGTGATAGGTCCTTACACTATGGTCTCGCCGCTCGGTGGGCTGCTATCTCGTACAAGGCCTGGATCCATGGTTCACATACTACGTGGGGCCATCCTAAAAAAGAATCAAGTTCTCCATGGTCAATATGTTATACCCGATGAGCCAAAACAAAGAGATCACAAAAAAACTCTTGAAACACACAAAAATTTAGTATTTTCATGAAATAAGTCAGAAATCAGAACTCAGGGTCCTGGTTTATCGAAACATCAGCCGCCGCACCGGAAGTGGACTCCCTAAACTGAAAACCACACTCATTAACCATAACACTATTGCTTTGTAGAAATGATCAGAGTCCTATGTTATACAGTAGAAATAATTTC
Organism: Viscum album; assembly: GCA_963277665.1. Classification (NCBI taxonomy): domain Eukaryota; kingdom Viridiplantae; phylum Streptophyta; class Magnoliopsida; order Santalales; family Viscaceae; genus Viscum; species Viscum album. The sequence continues at coordinate 440,395,893 of OY728161.1, forward strand.
CTCTATTACCAATTTTTCATGACGCGTACCCCAAGGTCCGTGTCGGGACTATCTCAAGCCCAACTTCCACATGTCAGGGGCTGGCGACTAGCACCAAAGGTGTAATTCCCTAAAACGGGGAAGGCATTGCCTTTATAAACTATAAACAAAACAACAGAGAACACAGCTATATACAAAACACTAGGAAAATTTTATAATAAAACAGTGATGAAATGTTAAAGGGTCCAAAAATACAAGACCAACTGTAATGTACATGAAACTAGAAAATACAACTACAATTAAGGAAAATAAAAACAGTTTATGGGGAATCCTTTTGGATTCCAACCTAAATGGTAGGTACAGATAGCCTCCTCAGCAATCCTCATTCATCCATCTCCTCTTTGTATCAACTAGTCATAAGGTCCACCTCCGGGTATCATTCGGTCCTAGTACTCTCAGCCTAAGTCAGCGCTGTCCGTCATTTGCATCCAACACAACAAGGTGCGTGCATATCCTGTGCAGGGTTGTGTATAACAATACTCAGTAGGGACCCCGAGACACTCAAGGCCTCACAGAATCCAACATGGATAAACCACAATATATGAAATCAATAGATAACCCCACAAAGGTTTATGCCCATACATATACCTAAGTTATCATGTAATCCATCCCAATCCTGAAGAATACAAAATATTTACTTACTCATCTCACACAGGTAAACAACTTATGTAGAGAGATAGAGATGATTAGATGTAGTCATGAAATCATCTACTCTGTCGAACCCATGTAGGATTTATAAACAATAGTCATAGATATTGAACCCACGTAGGATACAGGAATAGTAGTCAGAGCTTTCATACCCACATATGATCCATGAATAGTAGTCAGAGCTTTCGAACACATGTATGATCCAAGAACAATAGTCAGAAATAACGAACCCACGAAGGATCCCAGAATATTATTTAGAGCTGTCGAACCAATGTAGGATCTAGGAATAGTAGTCAAAGCTTTCAAACCCATGTTGGATCTAGGATTAGTAGATAGCGCTGTCAAAACCATGTGGGATTGAGGAATAGTAGTCAGAGATGTCGAACCCACATAGGATCCAGGAACAGTAGTCAGAGAGAATCCAGCCACAGGGTTCCCGCCCAAAGAAATTTTGATTCTGGGAGGGTACTCTCCTCAATACAAGTGTTGATACATCTATATCAATGAAAATACCATGAAGAAGTATCCTAATGTTATGCCACATCATAGGGTTCTAAACGCAATAGACGAAATGTTAATCAGACACCCGATATGTGAGTTATTTGCCTTTTAGTCCCGGGGGCCCAGTTGGATTCGTGCACCATCTAACATGGCCTTATCTCAACTATACCCCGAAATCTAGTGGAGTATACTCAAAGGGACTGTCATTCTCGATGTTTTCCAAGCCGCAGATGGTTCTTCAAACGAATGTTTGGTGCCAAATATATTGCCAAAAGAATGTAAAGGGGTTGGTAGTGGGCCTGGGTCATGTCCGACCTAGTCAGGCCCTCCCGAACAGACCTAGTCTGGGATGATACGGTCTGGGTCAACCATGTTATACCAATTGTTTTTGGCCTGGCCCGTTGGGCTGGCCATCCTGTGATATTTGGCCCGACCCTCTGGGCCCCGCCCAGCAGGCTACATGGGCGGTTCGGCCCGGTCGCAGCTGTGAGGGCAGTTCGGCCCAGAGCTCCGCGAGGGCACGGGCGGTTCGGCCAAGCCGTCATGAGGGGCACGGGAGGCCGGAAATACATCGATTCTGTGAGGGGCACAGTTTGGGAGGTTCTTCCCGGGAGGTCGGCGGGCATCCGGGAGGTGACTGGGCAGGCTGGGAGGCGACTGTGCTGGACGGCAGTGCGTGGGCAGGCCGACGGGTGGTCGGGAGGTGTCTGGGTAGGCCGGAAGGGCGCCAGCCGACTCAGGGGAGTGGATCAACTCGGCGAGCGGTGTGTCCTGTGGGGGATTGTCTAGGGCAGGTTTAGCTGATGGCGGTGCGAGATACCGTGGGGGTGGTGCGGGTCACGAAGGCCGCACGAAGCACGACCTTGGTCTTCTCCACCTTCACTGCCATGTCGTTTTGTCTCCAGGCTGAAGGACATAACAAAATAGATCGACGGAGGTTGTCAGGTGATGTTAGATTTCTCTAAAACCTCTGTGATTAGGGTGATAGCAATCAATCATTTATAACGAACCCCAACTATCAACCCAAAAAAAGAAACCTTCATCATTCATCGATTTGAAAGAAATATAGAACATGGAACTAAATTGAAATTAACCCCTACCTTGATCGTCATTTTTAGACGAAGTCGGGGGAAGAAGATGGAGTTTTCATCATTCGTCGTGTCCACCACACACTTCCAATCCTTAGTCTCGCACGTCGGTTGTGGAAGACGCTCCACGTTGGTAGGAGTCGGAAGAATAATTTCAAAGGAGATCATAGCCGGCGTTCTTCGTTGGAAGAATGAGTTCTTCATTCTTAATTGGGAGAAGATGTTCTTCATTGGAGAAGTCTATTTCTCCCAAGCTCTCATCTCCCCAATATTCCACACAATTCCCAAAAGTTATATTATTTCATTAATTTAATTATTGGAACAATATTCAAATGGGGAAAATTAATTATGTAAGTTGGTGTATTAAGGGTGTTGTGTTGGAAATATTAATGTTAGAGGAGGTCAAGAGACTCCTCCTCATTAATGAGGGGAGTTGATAGGTATTCCTCTCCTCCCATTAATTGGGGTCTGGTGGTCCCCACCTCTATTATTCATAATGGGAGGTTATGGGGTCTCAGGTGTTCCCTACCACATTAACCTCACAAGGGAGGTTGAGGCGTGGTGGTCCCCACATCCAACCTCCACATGGATGTTATAGTTCTAGTGGGTCCTACTTCCCATATCCCACAGGATTGATGGTAAAATAAAAAAAGTGTGTCACTCAAATTTATTTTTATTTTAATCTTCCGCATAAAACTCAAAAACTATCTTTTATTCTTGAGCCACTACTATCGATATGATAGTTTTCTTAAGTAAATATCGGCCCTGTGAGTTCAATGGTTCCCTTAGATTTTAATTCCAAGCACAAGTTCGAAAGTTATAAAAACCTGCTCGTATATTTACTGAACGTAACCAAACAAAACATTAGAAATTGATTTCTGGTACACCGGCCGTCAGAATCACACGCCGTCAATTTTGTGTACTCGAAAAATTCTCATGTATTTATGAAAGTATTTTCCAATGAAATTCAAGTTCTTTTAAATTATTTATTGGTTTAATGGTTGAAATTTTATTTAGGATGAATCTATTTTTATATTTTGGACATATTGAAATTTGGGTTATTTATGGAAATTATCAACCTTTCATAGGGAATATATGATTAGGTTAATTAAAATTCAATATGGGACTTTAAGAGTAGTCGATGTTATTTGGAGATAAATGTTTATATTTATTGTGGAAGACTATGTGATTATATTCTTCTGAGTTTTTGGTTTCAATAATTTTTGGGATTATATTGAAATATTTTAAGCAAAATTGTGCATTGAATGGTGTTTGTTGATCTTTGTGTACTGTTTGTTGAATTTTGGAGATTAAGGGTTGTATTAATTTTTTTAAATGATTGTTATTTTTTGATATTATTTGATATGTTACTCTCCATTTTGGTTATTATTAATATCTAAAGAAATGGGGAATATATAGTTCATATTTTTTGTATGATGTGATTATCTATAAGTTTATTATATCCCTTTTTGTGTGACCAAGTCATCTTGAATACTCATCGTTTGGATAAGACATGAGTTTGTTGTAGAATTTTATGAAAGGGTGAAACTCTACATTTCAATTGAGTATCATTCCTTATAATCATAGTCTAGGAAGTAAAAAAATTCAACACTATAAAAATAAAAATCTAGAAAAAATGTTATATGATTTATTTTATCAAAATAATTTTAACCAACAAAAAATTAATGGTATTATGGTGGTTACCTTTTTATTATCAATTACTCTCTCACTCTCTTTTACTCATTGAGAGTTAGTATTTCTTCCATATACATGTTTTCATACATGGAATCATATTATGGGTTATCTCATGTTACCTTTTTTTACTTATCCTTCATTCTTTTAAAGTGATTGTTTTATGGACTCTTTTTATAATGTGGGAATTTCAACGATGTTTTTGAGCCCAATTTTAAAATTTTGAGGAGACAATTTCCAAAAGTGGGGAAGGATGTAACATCCTAGGTAAATAATAAGTATTCCATTTTAATATTTATTAATATTTGTGAATGGAATATAAATTTTACTTCAAAGGGGATTCTATATCCGATAGCGTAGACAGCATGCAACAACCAGTTTCTTTCAAAACAAACGTTGCACACTAAATCGAGATATACCGGAAAATAATATAATATTAATATTATTTTAAATGGTTGTTGACATTTAGAAATTGAATTGGTGGTAAATGAATAGAACATACTACAATATGATTACTCATGTTTGATAAATGTTTTTACATTTATCTAATAAACATTAGAGGATTAAAATGTCAAGAAATCATATATGAAGCATAAATACTCTAATATTTTTTAAATGGTCGATTTAGTGCATATTATGGAGAACCATTTTAAATATAGTTTTTTACATTTTTATGTTCTATTTGAATAAATGAAATTCTAATTTAGATTCAGGAAATGAAAATTTAATTTGAATAAATATTTGGTATTTTTATGAAAAAGTTAATTTTTTATGAATAGTGGAATATATTGCATATTAAGACAAAACATCATTTTAATCTTATTTATTTATGGTGATAGAATTTCTTTATTTGTTTTAAATTTTCAATGTATTATATTTTTACAATTTAATTTAATTTTTGTCATTTTAAGTAATATCAATTTGAAATTAGGCATAAAAAGTGTCAATCTTTTGATAGTTCTTATTTCATAAAAACACGCCTATAGGTTTTGATAGAAGAAATTAATTTTAAATTAATTAATGAAAAATATATGTTTTGAATTTTGTAAAAATAGATATAATTTTGAAATATGAAATATCAACATTAGATTTAGGTAAATTTTGGTACTTTTCGGAAAATGTTAAATTTTTTATGAATATTGAAAACACAACATAGTAGTTAAAACCTGACATTTTAATTCAAATGAAAATTTACCACTTCTGTGAATTGAAGTTGAAAAATCTGACATACATTATTGTAATCAATAAGAATTTTTTTTCAATAGGATGAAAATAATTATGTGTGAATAGTAACTTTATTTTTTATTTATCGTGGTTAAATGTAAATAGTGTAATTCAAGGTAAAAATAATATTATAAAAATATTCAATTACATTAATGCTTGTGATAAACTTATTGGATGTGTAATGGCAGACTATGAAACCCATTGGGTGAGAATTTTAGCTTTTTAAAGCCACTTGGGTAAGATAATGACATTAATAATGTTTTTTATAGTAAAAATAAAAATGTCATAAACAAGAATTTTTTTACAAAATTTTTTTAGATGGGGTAATATAATTGATATATTATATTATAAATATTATTTCTAAAGATACAAACATTTCTGAAATCATGGTATAATATTTATAATTTTTAGTAATTATATAAATCAATTTAATTATGAAACAATGGTGATGCAGTAATTACTTCATTAATAAAGGATTCAAATAATTGATATTATAAATATTAAAGTAAATTTATTTTGAACTTTTTTCTGCAATCCAAGAATTTTATAGATAATTTTTACTTGTTATAATTTAATTAATGAATTTTTTTCTAATTATAAAATTTGGTTTGGATTTTTAAAAAAAATTCATGATATGAATAGTAATAAAATTGACATAAAAGAATTTTAAAATCAATGAATATTTTATTAATTGATAGAATAGTCCAAAAAAATTAAGATTATTCCAAATGAAAAATATGATGTCAAATATATCATTAAGGATCCATTTTGGTTCTCTTGTAATATTATAGTAAATATATTAACAATATAGTATGAATATATAAGAGGACATGGGAAAAGAATAAATGAGTTAAAAAGGGTTAAATTAAAATGATAAGGAATAAAAAATATTCAAAACCTATATCATTCATATTGGATGATTTCATTTATATTTTTATTCACCATTTATTCTAAATAAGTAATTTTTGGACCTTTTGGAACTGAAAATCATTTTATGATAAAATATTACTTTCAAACATTCCTAAATAGCCCATCCTCGCCCTTACAAAATCCAACCAACTCTAACCCATTAAACGCACATCTCATTCCCCTTTTATCATCTAAACCCTTCCCAAATAATCTCCCAACATCCCTATCTTCCTCATATAATCCTTACGTTATGAAGAGGTCACTTCAAGAAATACTTTTAGTTCAAACCAAAGGGAGTTACCTGATTTATTGCTAATGTATTACCTAAAGATCTATTTTTTTATTTTACTTCTTCACCAAATATTATCTTATTATTAATTGTTTACACAACAAAAATATTATCCTAAATATAATAGTTTATTTTTATTATATATATTCTAACTACACTTCAACACACCTCCATCTAATTGATACGAACTTACTGTTTTTGTGGACGGTGAACTAATGCCTCATGAAACGAAGATTGTTCAATCCTCTCCTACCACCTCTTATAGTGGCCATTAAGATTCCACTGTATTTATATTTATTATATCATATATTTATTTTCTCTCTATAATTCTTTATTTCTCATTTATAACATACATTTATTGTTTCCATAATGGTTAAATACGATAATTTCATTTGAGGATGTGCAGACTACCACCACCTCAAAGTGATATGACACGTTAATACCTACATGGAAAATATAAAGGATGATGATAATGAACATATGTAACATATATATAATATAATATTATTATATAATAATAAGATACCTATTTTTCATTTGGGTTTTATTTATTTAAAAATGAAAAAAATGAAATTAAAGTAGCGTTCATGCCTACGTACGGCTTACCATCTCCATGAATGATGTATTTCATTTCTTATATCCAAATTATATGGAATATTATAAATAAAAATATAATAGATATATATTATATATATGATATCAAAATCATGAATATTATTCTGGAGATAATTTACTTTTGACAACATGGACAATTTGTAATTATAACAATAAATTTTTTGACCCAAGTATCGAACATCAACAAAAAAGACTAATATGAACATGAATAATTATATGATTGTTAGAGAAACATAATAAGTGATAGAAATGGAATAATAAACATTAAAATGGTTCTGATGTATGTATAAATAATTTATGATTATTATTCAAGGATATAAAGAACTAATAAGACAAGTCGGGCACACGGTATGGGGTTTTAATATCACTTTTTATTCCCTTGAGATACATTCTATATTTGGAACTATATCTATATGTGTGATGTTTTTAAATCACATGATGTTATTCCCTGTGTAAAATAATTTAATTTATGGGTATTTACATTATCATTGTATTATCCATCTTTCATGTGGTGTATGTTTCGTAAGTTACCAAATAGGTAAGGGAACCTTTCACCATCATCTTTCTGCTAAAGACATATTTTAGGTTATGAATTTTTAAATTTCTGTTTTCATATGATGTGAATTGAACTTATATAACCTCATTTCTGCAAATTATCTATCCTTGTGATTAGAGACCATTTTCTCTCTTATCAACTCATTTTCTTAATTTTAATGCGACGTCTTAATGCTGTCAAATTTCTGTAAGTGATTTTCTTAACGAAATTTTAATTATATGGGTTAAACATTTTCTTATTGATTATGTTGTGCTATGAATATGTGTGAATGACCAATGATTTGTTTTACACATAATAATCACTTATATTGGGTGTATTATTATTTTTCACACATAAATATGTCATTATTTTATCCTTAATCTATGGATACGATCATTGTAAGGGATGTGGTCTCAATTTACATTTCATTGAGACTTATTTGTTTTTATACACCAATTCAAATTTATATGGGGTATATAGTGTCCTTTGATATTATATATCATGAATACCATAAAATGGGTTGATGAAGCGTTGATTATATCAATATCTTGAAAAGATTTATTGTTATTTTAATGTGGAAATATTATCGTACATTTATTCTTGTTGTATGTTTTATTAATATGTTAGGGTTATTGGGAATTGTTTGTGTATATAGGTTTTTCTTTTATAAACCAAGGGTGGGTGAGCCTGAGATAGCTCCCCAATTCGTTGGGGAATGTGAAAGAGTAAAACGTTAATGTTTATCCTAAGATATTTAGGGAATATACATTTGTGGTTATTCCGAACGTAAGTCCCTATGTAAATGTGATAGCTACAATTTAAGTATGATATAGATTCCACAAGTTACCTTTTAGATTTATGATTTATGTTTTTTATTCATAAATATTATGATTTTGTAATGTATGTTAATGTTTTTATGTATTATGATTGAAAAGTGTCATTATTTTGATTTATGTGTATTAATGGTCAAATATTTTCTCTCTTTATTTATATCCATTACATAGATTTTTATGTTCAAACCATGTTTCTGAAACGTTTTCTATAGGACATAGATATGAATAGGTTCAATGATGGGATCTTTGAAATGCCATGTTGAATAAAACACGTTACTAGACATGTTACTTTTTTTTATTAATTTTTTACTTTATGAAAAAAATGGATACATAAAAGAAGTTTCTACATGTAATACTCATGTTTTTATGTATATGTTATGTCATATTTATCTTGTAACGCCCCGACCCCAGCTACCCAGAGTCGGTGCATTAATTACATAACATTGGCATGATCACAAGAAAGATCAAATCCCGAAAGACCGATTGGTTTAGTAGCCTTGGAAACACCAGATATATTCATAAGTTTTACATTACATCATAAAATGAAAAACTACTACAACAACATAATGTCTCGATAGACCACACTATTATCCCCTCATAAAATCCCTGCAGGTCATTCATAACTTACTTCTTCACATCCTGGGAAAAATAAAACATAGAAAAGGGGTGAGCTCAAATGCCCAGTAAGGATAACAATAAAGTGGAAACTAAGAATAAACATTTAAGGCAATGTATAACTAAAACAAAATCCTTTTAAATACGAAATTTCAACATGGTATGGCATAAATAAAATGAAATAATTCCATTTACTTATTCACATGGATATTCTACTAAACGAATAATCACATACAAAAATCAATAACCACTTTCATAATGTTGGAATGCATAATGCCAGACTATCATAACCACATAGCCAAGGCCTCGTGCCAAGACTACAAATAAGATTTTTTCAAGGCCTTGTGCCAAGACACTAGTTTGTCTCATGAGACCTACCGATGCATCGAGGAGCTATAGCGGGCTCCACCCGTCACTTATTAAGTCCAATGCATTCCCATATGAAAAGGTTTAAACATAACATAAACATTCGTATTAAAACTAGCATACGAAATGTCAATAATTTCACCATACACTATGAATGATATAAAAATAGCACATCCATAGTCAAACATATCACAAAACCTTCAATACAATATAGAAGTTTTGTATCATAATAAATCAACTTCAAATAATCTTAAAATCCATCAAAGGATGTTGACATAGATGAAATCAAAATTCTTTTTAAAGAAATATCTCCTTTTATTTTGAAATCATTTAAGATCCATATAAAATAAAACATTTTCTTTGAAAATATTCTTATAAGCTTGTAAGGAAAGCTTTGAAGATTTTATAACGGCGGAAAATAACCGCACCCGCCGTATAAGTTAAAAAAAACATTCTTACCTCAATTCTGTCGAAAAGGTTAAAAAGGACCTTGTTTTGAAAACGACGGAAAGATTCCTTTATAAACTTCTTATAAAAAGTCAAACAAGGGTATAAATGACTTTAACCCATATTCTTGTAAATAGTAAAAATGTTTTGAAATACATTTCGAAGAAACATGGATGTGGATGATAAAGAGATCCCAGTAGATTATTACGTATAATACAACCTCGGATAAAGAAGAGATTGTGAAATAACCCTTACCTTGTACTTTTCCTTGGTTGTGGTAGGTTAACCTCCTGTATAATGGTGAAATAATTGTTATTAAATTATACAAGAATCATATACATTAATATGATATCATATATGATCTTTTAATATTGATTTGATAATAATATCTTAGTATTATCGTTGTTTCGGGTGTTAACTTACTTGTTTTCTTTCATATGTTTTGTTACGTAAGACATGTTTGTAAAGGATAGGTTGTATATTATTCATATCCAGAATGATATCAAGTCCTTAAACATCATTTTTAAATCATAAAATGATAATTACGCTTTAATGGTTACGATGGAGAATGAATCTCATCGCGTTCGTGGAGACGGTAGTCCGTACGTACGCACGAGCGACAATATCATTCTTTTGATATTAAAATAATATATAAATGGATGGTATATCATATATACAGAATCATTAACATGTTATATTTATTATTTACATGAGTTACACATCATTATTATACCCATCCAAATAATATTATATTGAATAACAATTACACCACGACGTGGAGACGGTGAGCCGTACGTACGCACGTATGGTGACATGTTATTCAAAGGGTGGATAGAATACTGAATATGGTTGTACCATACTTATAATAACATCACAGTATATGTGAGATACTGGAGTTATTATTTCAGAATGGTAAGAACAAAGGAAGAAGAAGTGGAAGAAGAAATGAACTTAGAAAAGGGTGGTGAAATCATTACCTCTTCTTCGGGTTCTTCCTTTTGATTTGATCAAAAGGGCTCCTTAGGTTGGCTTTCTGATCAAACTAAGGCCTCTAGGTTGTATTGAGGGATGTTGGGAGAGTATTTGGGAAGAGTTTGGCCGAACCAAAAGGCTTTGAAGGTGTGAAGAAATGAGAAGGAGGAGTGCCCTTTTATAAGAGGGGTGAGGGGCACCTTTGGAAAAGCTAGAAATATTAATTTATAATAAATTCATATTCGGTTTCTAAAGGCTCCAAAGTTGACTATTCAAAGGCTAAGGTGGGGATAGGTCGAAAACCACTCAACCAATAGAATTTAGACAGGTTTGGTTACTTATATTAACCTTATCTTTAAGTATTAACTCTAAGTTAATTAGTTTCACTTTTACAATGTCTCTTTGTATTTTTATATAATATGTTTAATAAACTTACTATATACATCCACGCGACCCCCAAGTGGTCCATTAATGATTAACCTATCATAATATAAGTCTCTTGGCAGAACCTTAGATTTTTAGGAATTTAATATCAATTAATAATATAATATTTGTTTTAAGAACTCTTTTATGTCAATTTTGACACTATTCAATAGTTGATTTTTGTGAAACTCCTAACAGATTGATTACTTCGAACAAAGTAAATTAAATCAATCCTAATATATCATATTATCATAGAAAATTAGTTTAATTCATTAAAAGTTTCATATTATATTTATTTGGGTATTTATAATATCAATTATTTTAATTTTTCACTATTATAGTAATTACTGCATCATCATTGTGTCATAAATAAAATAAATTATTTAATGTCTAAAAATTATAAATAAAATATGATTATGTAGGAAATCGTTTTATCTTTCTAATTAATATTTATAATCGAAATTCCAACATGTATAACCCTACGTAAAAATTGTTCTTCTAAAAGATGTAAGCTTATGCCATTTTTATTTTTATTTTAGCTTTATTAATATAATGTGTCATTATCACTTACAAGTGGATCCATGGGGTCCCAAAATAGACCCAAAGATGCCCATGGTCGACTATGTATCAACCAATAGGGTTAAGACACGTTTTTAGGGTAATATAGTATTATTATAAAATTATTTTTTTAACCCTTATTTACCGGATTTACCCTTAACCATGGTAAATAAAATATTTACCGCAGTAATTATTCAAAATGTCTAAAAATAAAAGTTACCTATTTACACAATTTGAACATCCTGATTCCAAATATGGAATCCATTTTCCTAAATTCAAAACACAGAAGTGGCAGAAATTAATTTAAAATTAATTCCCGCTGTCAAAACAAAAAGCGTGTTTTTAAGAGATAATAACTATCAAAAGATTGACACTTGTTTATGATCGGTTTAATTGTAAAATTATGTCCAATGACCAACATTATATTAAATGGTAAAAATATATTCTAAATATACTTTAAAACTACTAAAATTAATAATTTATCACTATTAATTATTTTGATTAAAAAAGTTGTTTTTAATTAAAATTTAGTAATTTTCACTATTCATCAAAATATGAAAGTTATCCGAAATGTACCAAAATTTCACCCTAGGCTAAATTCGATATTCCGAATCCAAAAATGAAGTCCATTTTCAAATATAAAATATATATAATTTCAAAAAGTAGGTATTACTATTCACAACGGCTAGTTTAATTAGTTGTGGTGTGTGTTAGAACTCGAGGTTGCGTACAACACACGCTATCGCATTATTCAAAGAGAAGCGTGCCATAGAAGCTTGGGGTGTTACATTCTCCCCTCCTTCAAATAATTGTGTCCTCGCAATTTCTAGGGTATTACTGCATAAAAAGACTCGGGTGGTTCTTCATCATAAGTTCCTCGGGTTCCCACGTTGCCTCTTCCATCTTATGATTCCTCCACAAAACTTTTACCAGACGCGTCGTCCGGTTTCTCAGCACTTGTTCTCTCGTATCAAGAATCTTGATGGGCTCTTCGCAATAGGAAAGATCAGGTTCCAGTTCTAATTCCTCATAGGTGAGTACATGCGTTGGGTCAGGCATGTATTTCCTCAACAGAGATACGTGGAACACATCGTGAACTTTGGAGAGACTTGGTGGCATTTCCAATCGGTAAGCTACAGCCCCAATTCGTTCTAGAATTTCGAAAGGTCCGATGTACCTGGGACTCAATTTACCTTTCTTACCAAAACGTATGACTCCCTTCCACGGAGATACCTTCAGGAAAACATGATCACCGACTTGAAATTCCAAATCCTTCCTTCGATTATCGGCATAGCTCTTCTGCCTACTTTGAGCTGCTTTGATGTGATTTTGGATTACCTTCACCTTTTCCACCGTTTCCTCCACCAGTTCTGGGCCTACAAGTTTTCTTTCACCAACGTCATCCCAACAGGTTGGTGTACGACATCTCTTTCCGTATAACGCTTCATATGGTGCCATTTGTATACTCGAATGGAAGCTATTGTTATAGGAAAATTCTACCAGAGGTAAATATTGATCCCACATACCCTGAAAATCAAGTGAGCAAGATCTCAACATGTCTTCTAAGGTCTGAATAGTCCGTTCTGATTGTCCGTCTGTCTGAGGGTGGTAAGCAGTGCTCAAATGAAGTTCAGTATCCAGGGATTTCTGAAGACTTTTCCAAAATCTTGAAGTAAAACGGGGATCACGATCAGAAAAAATCGATAGGGGAACTCCATGAAGTCTCACAACTTCATTAATGTATAGTCTTGCTAGACGTTCCAGGGGTAGATCTTCTCTTATAGCAAGAAAATGTGCTTACTTGGTAAGACGATCAACAATAACCCATATTGCATCGTTCCTTCTAAGAGTCTTTGGTAGCCCCATGACAAAGTCCATCGTAATATTGTCCCATTTCCACTCCGGTATGGGAAGAGGTTGCATGACTCCTCCAGGCTGTTGCCTTCCAGCTTTCACTTGTTGACAAACCATACATCTTGATACAAAATCAGCAATCTCCCTCTTCATGTTGTCCCACCAAAAATGTTCCTTCAAATCTCTATACATTTTGGTGCTCCCAGGGTGTATAGAGAAATTGGAACTATGAGCATCATCCAGTAATTCCCTTTTCAGATCAGGTAAATCGGGAACACAAAGTCTCTTTCCAAATTTCAAAGTTCCATCTTTATACATAAAGTCTCTCAATCTCCCATCATTCACAGCTTTAATCTTCTTCTGAAATTCTTCATCATCGGTCTGAGAACTCTTAATCCTTTCTAGTAAAGATGGTTTGGAAACCATTTGAAAAAGCATTGATGTTTCACCTTCCCTGGTTATTCCCATGTCCATCTTCTCTAGATCCATGAAAATTGGATCCCTTTCAATTCTCATCATGTTCAGAACTCCATGGTCTTTTCTGCTCAAAGCATCTGCTACTTTGTTTGCTTTCCCCGGGTGGTAGTGTATCGTGCAATCATAATCCTTGAGTAATTCAAGCCATCTCCTTTGCCTCATGTTGAGTTCTTTTTGTGAGAAAATATACTTCAAACTCTTGTGATCAGTATAAATCTCACATTTTTCACCATAGAGGTAGTGCCTCCATATCTTCAAAGAAAAGATCACAGCTGCTAACTCAAGATCATGAGTAGGATAGTTTTGTTCATGAATTTTCAACTGTCGTGATGCATAGGCAATAACTCTATCATTCTGCATAAGGACACATCCAAGTCCTTTCTTCGATGCATCACTATAAATAACGAACCCATCATTCCCCGATGGTAGAGTCAATATAGGAGCATTGACTAATCTTCTCTTCAGTTCTTCGAAACATTCTTCACACTCTTTTGTCCAAACAAATTTAACCCCTTTACGTGTGAGCTTCGTTAATGGGTTAGCCAATCGGGCAAAATTCTGGACGAAACGTCGATAATAACCTGCCAAACCAATAAAACTACGTACCTCAGTTATACTCGTAGGTGCTGGCCATTCTTGGATTGCCTTGGTCTTAGAAGGATCAACAGAGATTCCATTTTTAGAGACAATATGGCCAAGAAAAGAAATCTCTTGAAGCCAGAATTCACACTTGCTAAACTTTCCATATAATTCATGCCTCCTCAGAGTCTTCAAGATAATGCGCAAGTGATTTTCATGATCTTCGTAGGTTTTGGAGTATACCAAGATGTCATCAATAAATACCACCACAAATTCATCGAGATACTCCTTGAAAACTCTATTCATCAGATCCATGAATACTGAGGGTGCATTAGTCAATCCAAAAGGCATTACAGTAAACTCGTAATGCCCGTACCTGGTTCGAAATGCTGTCTTCGGAATGTCTTCCTTCTTTACACACAACTGATGGTATCCAGATCGAAGGTCAATCTTTGAAAAGTATTGAGCTCCATGCAGTTGGTCAAATAAATCATCAATACGAGGTAGGGGATACTTGTTCTTTATCGTTATAGCATTGATCTCCCTGTAATCGATACATAACCTCATAGATCCATCTTTCTTTTTAACAAAAAGAACAGGGGCTCCCCATGGAGAAACACTAGGGCGAATAAATCCCTTATTACTCAATTCCTCTAGTTGTTTCTTTAGTTCGACTAGCTCTACAGTGGCCATTCTATAAGGGGTCTTCGATATAGGCCTTGATCCAGGAATCAAATCAATAGAAAACTCAACTTCTCGTTCTGGAGGATGTCCAGGTAAATCTTCCGGAAATACATCTACAAATTCTTTCACAACAGGTACATCCTCTATTTGAACATTCCTTTCCTCACCGACAGTTATTTCATTCTCTTCCTCCCCGATAATTGAATTAAGTTGAGCTACAAGGGGTGGATCTAAATAAGAATTAGGTGGTGACGATTCTGCTCTAAAAATAAGGTGCTCCTTATCATTATCATCAAGAATCGTAACCTCTTTCTTCTTACAATAAATCTTCGCATCATAGTCCGAAAGCCAGTCCATACCGAGGATTATATCAAACTCAACCATAGGTATGACGATGAGATCAGCAGATAAAGAAAATTTATGTGCTCTAATGGGGACTGATTCACAAAACTTTGTCGCAATGATACTTCCCTTAGGAGTTTTAACTGACAACTCCCTTATTAAATCAAATTGGAAATATCTAATTTTCTTAGCAAACTGGGAAGATATGAAACAATGCGATGATCCAGAATCAAATAATGCATTTGCTAAACTTGAGGAAACCATTAAATTACCTGCCACCACGTCTTTCGGAGCTTCTACCTCAGCAGTAGTGATAGCATAAGCCTGGCCTTGATCCCTTGGCCTTTTCTGAGGTAAGTTCTCCTGACGCTTAGGACATGCATTTGCATAATGCCCCATCTCCCTGCAATTGTAGCACTTAACGTTGGTAGCTTCCTTCTTCCCCTTGTAATCATGAGCTTGGTGGCCTTTTTCACCACACTTGTAACAGACTCCCATTCCCTTCAAGCAAGTACCAGGATGTTTCTTCCCGCATTTACCACAAGATGGATATTCAACCTTTCCCTTCTTCCCCTTATTTCCATTCCCAGATTGATCAGCAGGTCTCTTCTTCTCTTGCTTTGCTTTAAAGTCCTAAGACTTAGAGAATTCCTTTTCGGTCTTGATAGCACATGAGACAATGTCTTCGTACGACGAAAAGGATTGTGAGACTAATGCTCGACGGAGAAATGGTTTTAACCCATCAAAGAAACGATCAATCTTACTTCTTGGGTTGCGAATATAATCTCCAGCATACCTCGCTAACCTTGTAAAGTTAGCCTCATACTTTGTGACATTCTCATCCTCCTTTTGTCTCAGACTCAGAAATTGTCTTTCCATATCTGCTCGATGGTCGCGAGGAAAGTATTTTTCTAAAAAGAGATTTTTGAACTCCCTCCATTCCATATTTGATACTTCATCATCTTCCTTCATGTTTTGAATCAATGACCACCATTGATCAGCATCTCCAGTGAGGCGATAAACAGCCATGATAACTTTCTCCCTTTCACTACTCCCCAAAGCCTGAAATATTTTCTCTAGGGAAAATATCCATTGCTCAGCTACTAAGGGATTTGTACTCCCATTGAACATTGGTGGTTGTTGTCTCATGAATCGATCTAACATTGATCCTCCACGCTGCGGATCAGGGTGCTCCATACGGGTAAGGTTATTATTCATAACCTGAGTAAGTTGTCCCAGTACGGTGATTAGCTGATCGGCACCAGTTGCATCACCAGCCCCGCTATAATTATCTTGAGCAGGAGGGCAATCCCTACATTGAGTGTGTGCACTGATACGGTTTCCATTTCTTCCACTAGGCGCCATTTCTAAACAATGGCATAAACTAGATCAGTTTATGAATCAAAATACATAATCCCATACTTATAAAACACTTAACATAAATTGAACTATTTATGGATATAATCCATAATCATAAAAATGTTTTCTTTGAGGAAGTATATACTCATAAACCCTTCATAATGATTTGTAAAGATAGTGAGAGTTATCCTAAGCATATCCCCCGGGAGTGTCGTAACCAAGAGTGCAGCAAGGCCCGTTGTCGTGCACCAGTTCCCGTTTGAGTCTAGCTCAAAGCGGTGTTTTCGGGTTTTACCCCTAGGTACATCTGTGCCAGAGCCGCCTCTACCTGCTCGTATCCAGACAGGGATGTATTGCTCGGAAAACTCACAAAATCTCTACAATACCAAAATTCTAGGAAGTTCTTCTATACTAATCCTCAAAGTTCATCTTAAGTCTACGTGCTCTAATCAGAGTTTATCTAAATCTAGCTTCCAAGGTTTGTACTAAACTTCCTCTGATACCAACTGTAACGCCCCGACCCCAGCTACCCAGAGTCGGTGCATTAATTACATAACATTGGCATGATCACAAGAAAGATCAAATCCCGAAAGACCGATTGGTTTAGTAGCCTTGAAAACACCAGATATATTCATAAGTTTTACATTACATCATAAAATGAAAAACTACGACAACAACATAATGTCTTGATAGACCACACTATTATCCCCTCATAAAATCCCTGCAGGTCATTCATAACTTACTTCTTCACATCCTGGGAAAAATAAAACATAGAAAAGGGGTGAGCTCAAATGCCCAGTAAGGATAACAATAAAGTGGAAACTAAGAATAAACATTTAAGGCAATGTATAACTAAAACAAAAGCCTTTTAAATACGAAATTTCAACATGGTATGGCATAAATAAAATGAAATAATGCCATTTACTTATTCACATGGATATTCTACTAAACGAATAATCACATGCAAAAATCAATAACCACTTTCATAATGTTGGAATGCATAATGCCAAACTATCATAACCACATAGCCAAGGCCTCGTGCCAAGACTACAAATAAGATTTTGTCAAGGCCTTGTGCCAAGACACTAGTTTGTCTCATGAGACCTACCGATGCATCGAGGAGCTATAGCGGGCTCCACCCGTCACTTATTAAGTCCAATGCATTCCCATATGAAAAGGTTTAAACATAACATAAACATTCGTATTAAAACTAGCATACGAAATGTCAATAATTTCACCATACACTATGAATGATATAAAAATAGCACATCCATAGTCAAACATATCACAAAACCTTCAATACAATATAGAAGTTTTGTATCATAATAAATCAACTTCAAATAATCTTAAAATCCATCAAAGGATGTTGACATAGATGAAATCAAAATTCTTTTTAAAGAAATATCTCCTTTTATTTTGAAATCATTTAAGATCCATATAAAATAAAACATTTTCTTTGAAAATATTCTTATAATCTTGTAAGGAAAGCTTTGAAAATTTTATAATGGCGGAAAATAACCGCACCCGCCGTATAAGTTAAAAAAAACATTCTTACCTCAATTCTGTCGAAAAGGTTAAAAAGGACCTTGTTTTGAAAACGACGGAAAGATTCCTTTATAAACTTCTTATAAAAAGTCAAACAAGGGTATAAATGACTTTAACCCATATTCTTGTAAATAGTAAAAATGTTTTGAAATACATTTCGAAGAAACATGGATGTGGATGATAAAGAGATCCCAGTAGATTATTACGTATAATACAACCTCGGATAAAGAAGAGATTGTGAAATAACCCTTACCTTGTACTTTTCCTTGGTTGTGGTAGGTTAACCTCCTGTATAATGGTGAAATAATTGTTATTAAATTATACAAGAATCATATACATTAATATGATATCATATATGATCTTTTAATATTGATTTGATAATAATATCTTAGTATTATCGTTGTTTCGGGTGTTAACTTACTTGTTTTCTTTCATATGTTTTGTTACGTAAGACATGTTTGTAAAGGATAGGTTGTATTTTATTCATATCCAGAATGATATCAAGTCCTTAAACATCATTTTTAAATCATAAAATGATAATTACGCTTTAATGGTTAAGATGGAGAATGAATCTCATCGCGTTCGTGGAGACGGTAGTCCGTACGTACGCACGAGCGACAATATCATTCTTTTGATATTAAAATAATATATAAATGGATGGTATATCATATATACAGAATCATTAACATGTTATATTTATTATTTACATGAGTTACACATCATTATTATACCCATCCAAATAATATTATATTGAATAACAATTACACCACGACGTGGAGACGGTAAGCCGTACGTACGCACGTATGGTGACATGTTATTCAAAGGGTGGATAGAATACTGAATATGGTTGTACCATACTTATAATAACATCACAGTATATGTGAGATACTGGAGTTATTATTTCAGAATGGTAAGAACAAAGGAAGAAGAAGTGGAAGAAGAAATGAACTTAGAAAAGGGTGGTGAAATCATTACCTCTTCTTCGGGTTCTTCCTTTTGATTTGATCAAAAGGGCTCCTTAGGTTGGCTTTCTGATCAAACTAAGGCCTCTAGGTTGTATTGAGGGATGTTGGGAGAGTATTTGGGCAGAGTTTGGCCGAACCAAAAGGCTTTGAAGGTGTGAAGAAATGAGAAGGAGGAGTGCCCTTTTATAAGAGGGGTGAGGGGCACCTTTGGAAAAGCTAGAAATATTAATTTATAATAAATTCATATTCGGTTTCTAAAGGCTCCAAAGTTGACTATTCAAAGGCTAAGGTGGGGATAGGTCGAAAACCACTCAACCAATAGAATTTAGACAGGTTTGGTTACTTATATTAACCTTATCTTTAAGTATTAACTCTAAGTTAATTAGTTTCACTTTTACAATGTCTCTTTGTATTTTTATATAATATGGTTAATAAACATACTATATACATCCAAGCGACCCCCAAGTGGTCCATTAATGATTAACCTATCATAATATAAGTCTCTTGGCAGAACCTTAGATTTTTAGGAATTTAATATCAATTAATAATATAATATTTGTTTTAAGAACTCTTTTATGTCAATTTTGACACTATTCAATAGTTGATTTTTGTGAAACTCCTAACAGATTGATTACTTCGAACAAAGTAAATTAAATCAATCCTAATATATCATATTATCATAGAAAATTAGTTTAATTCATTAAAAGTTTCATATTATATTTATTTGGGTATTTATAATATCAATTATTTTAATTTTTCACTATTATAGTAATTACTGCATCATCATTGTGTCATAAATAAAATACATTATTTAATGTCTAAAAATTATAAATAAAATATTATTATGTAAGAAATCTTTTTATCTTTCTAATGAATATTTATAATCGAAATTCCAACATGTATAACCCTATGTAAAAATTGTTCTTCTAAAAGATGTAAGCTTATGCCATTTTTATTTTTATTTTAGCTTTATTAATATAATGTGTCATTATCACTTACAAGTGGATCCATGGGGTCCCAAAATAGACCCAAAGATGCCCATGGTCGACTATGTATCAACCAATAGGGTTAAGACACGTTTTTAGGGTAATTTAGTATTATTATAATATTATTTTTTTAACCCTTATTTACCGGATTTACCCTTAACCATGGTAAATAAAATATTTACCGCAGTAATTATTCAAAATGTCTAAAAATAAAAGTTACCTATTTACACAATTTGAACATCCTGATTCCAAATATGGAATCCATTTTCCTAAATTCAAAACACAGAAGTGGCAGAAATTAATTTAAAATTAATTCCCACTGTCAAAACAAAAAGCGTGTTTTTAAGAGATAATAACTATCAAAAGATTGACACTTGTTTATGTTCGGTTTAATTGTAAAATTATGTCCAATGACCAACATTATATTAAATGGTAAAAATATATTCTAAATATACTTTAAAACTACTAAAATTAATAATTTATCACTATTAATTATTTTGATTAAAAAAGTTGTTTTTAATTAAAATATAGTAATTTTCACTATTCATCAAAATATGAAAGTTATCCGAAATGTACCAAAATTTCACCCTAGGCTAAATTCGATATTCCGAATCCAAAAATGAAGTCCATTTTCAAATATAAAATATATATAATTTCAAAAAGTAGGTATTACTATTCACAACGGCTAGTTTAATTAGTTGTGGTGTGTGTTAGAACTCGAGGTTGCGTACAACACACGCTATCGCATTATTCAAAGAGAAGCGTGCCATAGAAGCTTGGGGTGTTACATATCTAATTCTATAAAACTTAAAAAATCCTCAATGATAATTATTCACTTAATTCCTGATTATGTATTGTTCAAGGCCATGTACTTATATTTATTATCTAGTTTGAGAGGTAGATCAATGATGAGAATTTATTATGAATAGAAAATCATGGGATGAAATTGAAGATATGGAGTGGGAAGTATTTATTATAATGATTCATGGAAAATAATTACCACCAAATATTGATAATACTATGGATATTAAAATCATAGAGCAGATTAAAAATGATGGTGAACCTTTCACATATTACAACGAAAAATTTCACATGTCATTAAAGGTACTAAATGGGGTGGGATATCAAAAAATATGTAAAAATATAGAGATTCATTAGTCATTTAAAAGTACTACATCGAATGGTTATAACTAATCAAGACATTGGGATTTATGAATAATTTGATGGATGCGCTCTCAATGTGGAGATAGATTTTGTATATTATTCCCATTTCTATAGTGATAAGAATGTAATGATTGATGTCAAGTATGGGGATCTAATGAAAAATCTAGATAAATAATCACAACCTCTAAAATGAAAAATTAGTGGGAAGATGGATCAAGGGACATACCTCAGAGGGATATGAAAATTCTTCTAGTGTAGTTGAGAAGGCCATTGAGATCATGAATGTCGATGAGACATAAAGAACAAAAATGATATTCTAGAAGAATGGAGAGAACTACTAATGGTCAAATTCTAAAACTGCGGTGAGGAATGAAATTTTTTAATAAAATGAACTAAACCATGAGTCATTGACTGTAATCAGAATCCTCATACAACAATGAGATATAATAGTTGGAATGATTTTTCCATAAAAACAACTTAACTGGAGAAAAAATATCAATTCATAAAAAGTTCAACACATATTCACTTAATAATGGAACTATTAATATTGTAATCTTATTCTACACATTCCATATTTAATTAAAGTTTTCTAGAACTATTTAATTTAATCCCTGAAACCATGATGTTGAGAAATCCATAAAAACCCCTAATGGGGAAATATGTGCAACACATATGTTGAAATTTTTTCATGATGGAATATATACATATTCTTCTACATAATATCATGATACTACCCTTGGATGGAATTGATTCTATAATTGGAATGGATTGTATCACATTATATAGATCCCATATCATCTTTAATGAAATGGGAATGTATTTTTATATTCCAAACCATCCATTTCACATATAGAAATGAATTAAAGATCATGAATATCCCTTGAAAATACATCAGTAATGTGGTTGTTAATACCATATAACAAATAATAACTCGATCAAATTGTTGAGTGAAAGGAAGGTTTCATCATAGAGGGGATTCCCATTGTAAGGGAATATAGTGATGTATTTCCCTATGAGTTACCAATAATTTGTCCAGATCATGATGTGTAGTTATCAATATATCTCATACATGAAGATAATTCTTTTTCAAAAATAATATATTGAATGGTCTGATCGAACTGGAGGTGTTAACGAAATACCAGCATGAAAAGTTTCACAAAGGGCCCACATTACCTAGTACATCGCCTTTGGGTGATCTAGATATCATTGTCATGAAATGGGATGGATTGATGATTCTATGTATCAACTACAAGTTTGAAAACATTATCAATATAATGAACAAGAGTCCTCTTCCAAGGATTTAATATTTGATCGATCAACTACAATGATCTCAATACTTCTCAATGGTGGATCCTAATTCTGGATTTTGTCTTATAAAGGATAACATGGAAGTTAATTAGAAGACATATTTCTTCCCAACATATGGGATTATTATTTTATTTGGATTCCTATAGTAATTAATAATGGACCATAAATCCTCAATGATTTTATGAAATGATTATTTAGAAAATATCATGAAAAATTTTAGGTAGTGTTTATCGACGATATTCTCATTTACTCCATCAGAAAGGATAAACCTAAAAATCATCATCTGAATTGTGTTGGGAATAGTAGGCAAAGATACATTGTATACCATGTTTAAAATGTATGAAATATAGATGTAGAAATTCACATTCGTGGGACAAATTCATCACAAGTGTAATAATTTCTATAGACCCTTCAATGACATCAGTGATTGAGGAATTGCCAAGATCCTCTAATGTCGTATAAATTTGTAGTTTTCTGGGATAAGTTCGTTATTACTAACATTTTGAGAGTAATAACACATGTTTTTATAGTTTTGTAAATTAGTTATCAAGGATTGGGGTAATTTATTTATGAATATAAAATGTTAGTAAAAAATCATCTAGCTGATGAAGAGTCTAATCACTACACATGTAACTGGCTTAACAATAATTGGGGAAATATTTGAGATACAAATCGATGCTTCAATGCCATTCTTTTTTTGTACTCATGAAAAATGACAACATTATAGTCTACACCTAATGGTAGTTAATGGTCCCTGAGCATAATTAAACAACACATTAACTGGAGCTAGTAGCTGTGATTTTTGCCTTGAAAATTGGGCAGCATAACCATAATTTGGAGAGGTTTGATGTATATACTTATCACAAGATCATAAATTATATATTTAGATATAAGGATCTAAAAATGTCTCTAATGTTGAGGTTAGGGATAATAAAAGACTATTATTTCTCTACCTAGTATCAAATTGTGATGTCGATGATGGTAGCTAATTATAATAATAGAAAATACTTAGTTACTCTATCCATGATGAATATTTATAAAGACTATATAATTATGGATATAAAAATGATATATTTGGAATTAATAATGGAAGGAAATACATATAAACTTTCAAAATTATTTCACAACTATCTGTCCAAGAGATTATTTACGAGGTAAGATGCTTCGATCTAGAGGTAGAAAAGACTGTGAAAATAGTAAAGGATGGGAAGTAGTTAGAGTTACATATCAAATAATATAGATTGATTCGTCATGGGTAAATTATTTTTTTACATTCACCCTCTTAGATAAATAATGATATATCAAATAAGGAACATAGGTATACATCCTCTATCCATCATGGATGGACCATGATTTACTACGATCTCTGTGAACAATTCTCATGGGACAACATGAAGAATGAGATTGTATAGTATATATAATGGTTCTTGATATATAATAATTATAATGAAAAGTTATTAATTCAAAAGGGATAATGAATACATTTCCAATACCCATGTGGAAATGGGAAAATGTCACCATGGACTTCATCATTGAACTTTGTTGGAAAAAAATACATTGTGGTAACATTGATGAATTTTTGGGTTTATTGTGTTTGATGACAAATGGGGTTCATTGTCAGTTGTGATGTTCCATAGATATTTTTGATAGCCTATGTTGGAAAATAAACATGAAAAAGGAATATATGTTATTTATGTGGTAAAAAAAGAACCCATATAAGTTGGTGTCATTTTGTAGAATGTGAATGAAATACCTAGGATGTGAGTTAAGGATTTTTTGGAGCGCAAGATAGAATGTTATTTGTAAATTTTCATGGAATACATGTTTTGGAATTAGAATGTGAAAAATTGGAAAATTCATCATGTTCCAGGATGGTGAATTATTTCAAAAGAGACTTACACGACCCATGCAACACCAAATGGTTCTTTTCATGCTTAAAGCGGATCTTGCGTGACATTTTGAATCATCCCTAAAGTATTTCATGATTCCTATAAATAATAGGTGATCCATGTTCTAAATTCTCTCAACACTTAGAGAGAATTCTTGCTCCATATTACATTATATTTTTATGATATGTGTGTCGGGTGAAGGAATTGGGGTTTTATGGAAGCTATGGATGTTGCATACAATATTTCGGTTGTTGGTAAGATTGATGTTGTGTATAAATGGTGTTTTTAATATAAAATAATTACCTTGTGGGGAAGGAAATAAACAATATGAAAATATGGGTCACATGAAAGATTAATGTTTCCCATTACATCGATGCTAAAGAGGTATTCATTAGTGGATGGATGTGGGACATCAATAGAGGATCCATATATAATATAGGACACATTCATTGGAGATAATGAAAGGACCAACAAGTCTACAGACTATTAGGGGATCTTGCTGAAGAATATGAGAGGAAATTTCAGTTGAGAGAGTAGTGAGATTTCTAATTTTGATTGGTTGTATACAATGAGGGTATGCGAGTCTCCTTCAAACATTGTAAAAAACTATGCACTATTAGAGGAAATGGTTCTTCGAAACGTCGCCTTTGTATGCTCCTTGTATGTATACCATTGAGGGTGATCCATGTAAAATTGTTGTGTTCAATGAATTATTTAATTTATATTCATACTTCGATATTGGAATGAGATAGAACAGAATTTAATATATCAATGAAATGAGATAAAACATGGAATTTGTTTTATCCATTCATATTTTAATTCACCGCTCCCCCCCCAAATTAGGGGATTTGACCTAGTGGAAATAACAATTAGTATCCTTGGATATGGATAATACCAGTGTTTCACTCTAAATGGAGGTCAAAAATCATAATGGGATTACGATCATTGATGAGAGTAATTTTGTGTTATGGAATTATTATATGAAACACTATATAATATACTTAAGAATATATGTCTATAAATTAGCAATCCATGGTAATTCTATTGATATGAATAGTGGTGCTTTATCAGAAGCTGAATAAAGGGAATTGGATGTTTACATTAAAGGAATAAATAATTTAGGGTGGGCCTTATCAAATGAAATACACACAAAGGGATTTAATTTAAAACATCACATTCCATGTGGTGAAAAATATTTAATATATATTAATGAGATTAAATGGGAAGATTGAAAAAGTTACATGTTCTGTGAAAAAGTACATAGATCTGATAATGAACCCAAAATATTGTATTGATGAATTATTTTATAGGGTAAATATTGTACAGTACAAAAGTGAGTTCATTGAAAATACATTGAATATATAAATATTAAGATGTGTATCTTGAGGAAACATCCAGCTTAGTTCAATCTGAATGTTTCAGTTTTAGAAGATAATGATCACAAATTGATGAAACTAGATAAAATTCATAATACCCTTGTATCATATGAAATGAGAAACGATAAAAATTATTCTATGGAAAAAGAAATCTAAATAGGTGTCATTCATGGCCAATAAAAATATCAATATTCATGATTCTCTAGATGAAGAATTTATTTATGAGGTGATGTCATGAATTTATTCAAATCTACAAAGAGGAAAAAGAATGCTCAAGGGTAATCTTCCATGTTTTTACTTTATAAGTTAAATGTATAGTCATTATACATCAATATAAACCTATAAAGTTCCACTGTTATTATGAGAATGATGTAAAAATCTATATAATGAAATTTTCTTCTTATGTGAATGGAATGATTGTTTTTAGGCGAAATAAATTCCTTAAAATAAATCTTATTTCACAATAATGTGACATTTCAGATGAATAAGTGCTTGAAAGGTTTGAAGAGATAGAGAAATGTAAATATAATGGTGGAATACTATGGTGGTAGTTGGCGGTAGTACGTAGTAAAAACACAAAAATTGATGACCAATAATTTGACGTAAGAGTTGATATGATGTTTGTATTAGAGGATTCTCCTGAAAATATAGATGTTTGGAGATCCAAAACGAAGAAATCCAACTACATGGTTCATGAGGCCAAACTCTACATGTTGTTACAGGTTGAAGTGAATTCTAAGTTAATGGAAGAAATTGAGAATCTCATGTCTTCATTACCATTGGATTCAAAAATAATATGTAAACACAAGCTCAATGTTGTAGAGCAGATGAGGGAGATCGATTTTTTTAAAAATCACAATGAAAGATCAAATCTAACACAAGGATGAACATAAACATGTCATCCATCTTCCATGAAAATTTATGGATCATGAAAAACTATTGACCCCCAATGTCACATTGGGAAAGAAGACCATTCATAAAATTGAAATTTTGGCTACGGAGCATAGGTCCCTAGAAAATTTAAAGAAACGATCTAATAAATGTTATAAAGGCATTATGTTGTTGATAAAAAATGAAAGGGTTCATGGTTTATGTCATAACATAGTAACACGAATAGATATTTAATGTCAACTTGGGTATGAATTAGAACCTGAATATTCAGAGAACCCAAATGAAAAATAGCCGTATATAAGTAAAAATAAAAAATACACAGTATATATGGTGTTTTTTCTGTGAAAAGATGATACAATTACAATTTTTTACCATAACCAGGAGATAACGAAGGGAAAAAACAATAGTGTTGTCCAAAATAATCTCAATACACTTGAGTATTTATTGATGGACATTTTTTCTAGTGTAGATGATTTGGAGACAAGGCCAGATATTGTATATCAACCATTTAGATTAATGTTCCGAAGCATAATCAAATTTGTCACAGAGAATAAAATCAATGAATGAACATGTGATTTTATAATGAAAAGTTTATTTTAAAATTTTCAGGCTAAATTTTGTAAATCATATTCTAAATATGATCATGTGTTTCAATCTATACTGAGTATGAATTCAAAAACATAGATCAAGAAGAAGATAGATGAGAAGATAGTGGTTGGTGAAATTTCCATTAAAAAGTCAAACCGCTCTGATGTATGGATCCTTGTTAGTGGTTGAACATACCATATGACAAGAAATACAGATATTGTACCAGTAATAAAATATGACAAATTAGGAGTTTTCATGTTTTTAAATGATTAATGCATGATGATATTTACCTCAAAAAAGGATATGTTTGAAAAAAAATGAGATGTATTGATGTCTTAGTAGCATAAGGTATAAGTGAAAACACACATAGAGTCAGTTGACTATGTTACTTAGGGAAATCTATAATATTTAAAAATAATATTTTTATCATTGTTGGAAGAGAATGTGTAGTTGTTCTACAAGGAATCAAGGAAAATGGAAATATGTACCTTTTAAGTGGGGATGCATATATGTGCCTTTTATATACAGTGGATGAAAATATGTTGTAGTATAAATTACTAGGTCATCTATGATAAAAATACTGGGAATATATCGTAATGTGTGATGCATCTTGTGAACACCCTAATATATCGTGTGTTCATACTCATAATTGTGATTCATGTCAATAAAGAAATATCATCATAAAGACGTAAAAGGAAATTGAACAGAAGGAAAAAAGACAAGTTGAATTGGTACATACATATATATTTGAAGATATCTCACCAATATCAACTGATGGAAAGAGATACAGTATTATATTAATTTATTATTATAGTTGAATTTAATAGGTATTTATCATTTCTCATACATCGGATGCGTTCAGTTGCATAAAACAACACCAGAGGGAATCAGAAAGGTTGATTGGATTGAAAATTTTAATGTTTCACACTTACAAGGTTACAAAATTGAAAGATAGACAATTGTAGGAATATCTCAAGAAACATGTGATACCGAAAAAAATTATTTTTATGTGATAAATCCAAAATACAATGGATCTGTTGAGAGTATAAATCATATCATCAATAACATAGATAGAAAGAATGTTTTTTGAGAATGACCAACAAGAGAATTTTTGGGGGAATCATGCCTTACACTGATCTATATTTATAACATTGCTCAATTAAGGCTGAAATAAGGAAATGTTTTATATGAGATGTTATTTTAATATATTCCAATGTAAAAATAATTTCGAATAATTGGATGTATTTTCATTATACTCATTATAGAAAATCACAATATATTTTAGTTGCGTGGAGATAAGGGAATACCCCTTGGATACACCAAAAAAAAAAAGAAAATAATACAGATGATTGAATAAAAGAATGGGAAATGTACTTGAAAGCATTGATTTACCTATAGTAGAAAATGAGGATAATTTTCAACCTCATAGTGAATATTTTCCAAATTATTTCAATGATGAGGAAAACAACACAGGGGGTGCAGAAGTAAAAGATGGTGATTTTAATTATTATTCTAATAATGAAAACAATTAATTCAAGTCTATATATACTAATAATCCAAAGAATAGAGTTGAAATTGACTAGAATAATATCATTAGTGATCAGATAGTTCATGTACCAATTAGAATAATTATGTCATTATAGAACACATCTTTTGTATCTCATGTTGGGCGTAAATATTTTTCAGATGTAGTGGGAGATGAAAAATAGGATCATGAACCTATTGAAGAGCTAGAATAGATTGAGAATAATATATCATGGGATATTGTTTTGAGGGAAATCGAAAAGAATTTTATTAGGAATAAATTGGTCTTTCTCAACAAGATGAATGAATATGTCATAGTGATTCGAAAAAAATCATGACATGTGTGAAAAGGGTACTCATGGATAGAGGGTACCAATGTTGATGACACATTTTCACATGTTTCAAATCTTGATACAATCATATTATTATTTTCCATTACATTGAACAATTTTTTTTTCAAATGGACATCATGTTATCATGTCTAAATGGGGTTCTAGAAGAATAATTGTATATTGAAAATCCAGATGGTTTTCTAATTCATGAAGATGATAATAGAGTTTCTCAGCTTAAAAAATCTTCATACTAGTTTAAGAAAGATCCCTTTGAATGGTATTAAATACTAGATCAGAATTTGAAGAGGATCGGTTTTTACTGTGGTGGAGTTGATTATATCTCCCTGATAATAAGGATAGTAATAAAAAAATATTGGTGTCAGTTTATGATGATGACAGAATATTTGGTGTATCTTATGAAACACAGTGTAGATAGTTTTCCAAATTCATCAATAGTTTTTTTGAAAATGAAATGATTTGTGAGATGAATTTTTTCTTTTTTTGTAGGTTACATAATGAAATAATGACACATTCATTAAGAAATAGTAATATTACAAATATGTGTTGAGAATTTTTTTAATAAAATATTCCAATGAGATTATTACACTAGTTGATACCTAGATGAAACTGTCAAGAGATGATGAAGGAAGATCATTTAGTATCATATAATATAGGTATATCATTGGATTACTTTTTATCATAATAGTGACATGACCAAAAATTGTGTTTTCCACATGTCAGGAAGTGTAGCATCAGAAAAACCCCATGGATATCCAAATGACTTCAGGTAAAATAACACATTAGTATATCATGGGAATAATGGAAATTGGTTCCTTGTACAATGAAAAATCCTAGAAAGAGATATTAGTATATACACATGTTGATTGGTTAGGATTAATAGATGGAAGAAAATCAATGCTAGGTGGTTCTTTTTATCTTGATGTTCTGTGTATTTATTGTATTAGAGTGAAACAAGACTACATTTAATTGAGCATTGTAATAGTTTATTATATTGTTTCAATGCTAGTGTACACACAGTTATTATGGATGATGCAACAACTTGAAGATATGTGTGTTGAAGTAAAGTCTCCAATCAGAATCCATTGCGTGATTTCATGTTCTATCCATATTAGATAAAATCAATTCCATCACTCTAGGATAATTCACATTGTAATCAAATATAATTTTATTATTGAGAAGGCGCGGTAAGGATATTTGAAGTTAAATTATGTGACTAGATAACTACAGGTTGCAAACATTTTATTTAAGGAATTACCCAATGAAGTGATTGAGATAAATCCACTAGATTTTTTAGTTCATTCGACACCACACACTTGAAAAAGTGTGGATGAGATACCCCCTCTCCATGAGGTATGATGTTTTTTTACCTAATAAAATAATATGTTTTCATACATTTTTATTGCCCCCCCAAGAAGTGTACTTTATATTCATTGACAAAGGGGGGAAATGTGTGGCTCTTCTGGGGGTGATTATGGAAAATGAAATATAAAAAAATTCTTATTCAAGACACAAGGATAATTTGATTGGTGGAGAAGTGAGATAGGGGCAGTTAAGAATGAAAAATAGAGAATATTATAGGAGGATCCACATGATGATAATTCTCAATGTTATGAGAAAAATTTCAAATCATAGATTGGAAGACATTAAGCATTCCAAAACATGAGAACCCATGTATTAGAGTAGGGGGAGTATTAAAATTGAAAATTGTAGTAGTTATCGATCAAATAAGATATATCACAATATATGTGGTTCGTGATGAAATCAATCTAGTTTTAAGAATTTTTGTTAGAAATAAAATGATTCATTGATTAATATTTCCATACACTCTTATTTATCACAAATATCATTTCTCATGTGGTATTTGAGAATGCTTTGGTGAAATCATTGATTTCTATCCAAATCAGAAGAAGAAAATGGTGGTAGTAGATGGATGATGATATTATGTGGTATTAATTTATGAAATATTTGTCAAAAAACCCAAAGAGTGAAATTTCTAGGAAAGAATCCCTAATGGTAAAATTGAATCATTTTTGGGTTGATTGTGTTTCATGAAAAAGTTAGCTTCCATGTATAGTTGTGGTGTTCCAGATATATTTTTGACAATCAATGTCGAAAATGGACCGTGAAAAATGAATTGACTTCTGTTCCCAAGGTGACGTCAAATGGGGTTTTTTTCTCGAAGAGGATATTGCACGACACATATAATCTTCCACACAGGATTCAGTGTTGCCATAAAATAGGAGGTGAACCCTCATTTGATGTATCTCAACACATAGAAGGAAATAAAGCTTCAGATGATGTTTTATTTTTTAGTAATTAGAGTTTCACAAAGGGTTTTGAATTGTGTTAATGCTAAGAATGTTGTGCATAGGATTTCGGTGGACGTAATATTGATGTTACACCCAAATGGTGGTTAAAAAAAATCTAGATCTAACACACAAGGAAATAAATTTTCACAAGAGGCAGTAAGGGTTGCATGAATGAATTGTTTTTCCAAGTACATCAATGGTAAAGATGTATTCATTAATGAATGAGAGTGGGACATCAATAGAAAATATACATATAATGATGGATTCATTCATTAGAGATAATGAAATGACCTACAAGTCTATAAATTGTGAGTGGATATTCTGTAGAATCATTGACCACAATTTAGTTGAATGACAAGTGAGTATTAACATTGAGATTGGATGTAAAATTAGAAAAACAATTACTGCAACCCGAACATTGTAAATAGTAGTGCACTTTTAGTGGATTTGATACATTGGAACATCTATGTTGTATTCTCCTTGTATGTATCCTTGGGAGGGTGAACCGTGAGAAACCATTGTATCTTGTGCATGCTTTAATTTTTATACATACCATGATACAAGGATTATATCGAAGAGAGTTTTATTTAAAAAGGAAACCAGAAAAAAATGATAGTGGATTTAATTTGTCATTCCAAGATTACCCCCCCCCCCTCAGGGTATATTACTTAGTAGACCTAACAGTCTTATAATGGCATCAAAATGAAACAATGAAAATTGGGTTATGATGGATTGAGGATCCCTCTATTTATCAAAACTACAATGATATATTTGAAGGAATTGGTCAAACTACAAGGGGTAACATTTTTTATCATCTCAGATCATGACCCAATGTTCATATAAATATTATAGATATTTCATCAAAATTCCAATATTATTGAATTTAATTTTCTCTTGACTTATTACACCCCAATTAATGGACAATTTGTATAAACTATTATGATACTTTATAAAATGATAAGATCTAACTCAATGGTGTTATAATGTGTATGGTATCATCATATTCCCTTGCTTAAGAGTACATACAACAATTTCATCCCTTCAAGTATTCATATGGATCTATATTAAGTTATATATGTATGGTTTTGTAGAACTCCAACCTCTTGGGATGATGTGGGAGAATGAAAGCTACATGGACCAAATCTCATTCATGAAATAAAAGATAGGGCTCATGAAAAATATAATCATATCATAGATACTCAGAATAAGAAAAAGATCTACTACAATAACTATCTAAGATACATTTATTTCGACATTAAATATTAATTATTCCTTTGAGTATCTCTATGAAAGAGATTCATGATGTTTGGAATGAAAGGGAAGTTAATCGTAAGGTACATTGGTCCATCGAAGATCCATGATAACTTAAGAGTAGGGGCCTATCATCTAAAACGTCTACTACATATGGATCCAATTGATGACATGATCTGAGTATCTCTATTGAAGGATTACATACTAGATCCAAACTGTGTACTGAACATAGAGGTGGTGTAACTATAATATGATCCCTATTATGAGCAGTACCTGGTAAGGATTATAGATTAGAGAGATATAATTCTACAAAATAATACAACCAACCTTCTCCAAGTCTTCTGAAGGAACTAGATGTATAAAGAAGCAACATGGAAACCACAGAACAACATTAATGATATGTATCGTCATGTGTTTTTGTAAAATGAAATTTCAAGGGAGAAAATTCAAAATGGGGGAAGAATTTTACAACCCAAAATTTTATCAATAAAAATTCAATTTTTATAATTTATTATAGATTAAATAATTTAAACCACATATAAAGCACAATATATCTTTTAAAATGATGAAATAATAACATAAGAAATATTTATAATTTTATCAATAAAAATTCAATTTTTATAATTTATTATAGATTAAATAATTTAAACCACATATGAAGCACAATATATCTTTTAAAATGATGAAATAATAACATAAGAAATATTTATAAAAGTTGAGGATCCTATAACGATGATATAGTAACATGACCTTATGAATAGTAATATGACCCATATGAATAGTAAACTGACCAAATGTATTGTCAATTCACATATTGTCATGTAAATAAAATTTCATCATCTTATAAATTAATGTATTATATAAATATATCATATTAAATGTAAAAAGATTAAATTTTATTAACTGTTTTTATTTTAATAAGTCATAAATATTTAATTACAGTTTTATGATAATTTAAATGAAAAATAATTTTAATAAAATCTATTCATAAACTAATATTTTAGTTTCTTATAAATATACAAAAAATTATAATTCATTAATTAATTTCTAATGTTTTATAAAATCTGTCTGAAATTTAATATTTTAATTTTCTGCATAAATGATGATTTTAAATAAAATTTAAATTTATCATATTTTGAATATTTTTTAAACAAAATTGAGTACATTTTTGAAATATAATAATTAGAAAATTATCTGGGTTAGTTTTTGGGATTTCTCTAAAATACTTGAATCTTCGGTGAATAGAGAAATAGGATAAATTATGATAAATACTAGAAAAATGAATTATTTCTTAATGGATTATTTTAGGCTTATGCGTATACAAATAGCATAAAATCCCCATTTTTTAATTTATTTCTTAATAAGCCTCAAACAATTCATATTATTTATCCAAAATTACAATATGATTAAATAAATATTGATAAAACATACCCCTCTTGTAATCACATCTTCAATTATTTTATCCTTGTCTAAATAATTACCAATCAACATTGCATGCCCATAACACACGTACATGAGACAGTGAACTCAAAAAAAATTATAATTCCCTAACAATGACCTCAAGGATGAGAAATCAAGAAGAAAAAATATTCATTGTTTTCTTTTAAACTATTTTTATTTTATTTTTTTTATTCTCTCCTACCATCCCCTAATCAAAATCGAATGATATATTTAGTAACATAGATATAATATAATTTTAACTTGTTAATGTAATATTAATCATTACAGTCATCTCTCTATCACTCTCCTATTCTAGAAATGAAATGATTGCCTGTGATGTGAAAATTTTTCAACATCGTGGACGATACACTATTAGTTTCCACTAACACCATCATAGAAGGTCGTAAAATAGTTATAATGTTTGAAATAGATTGTATTATTTATTTTTGGAACCTTTTTATGCTTTTTTAAAAATGTATAAACAATAATAAATGATTACAAAGAATGAGTTCATTATGATCGAAACCCGCAAAAAAATAACAAAAACTATTATTGTTAACTATATGTCTAATAGTACATCCTCATAAAATTAAACACAATGATTTATAAGATCATTTAATATTATTTATGTTAATTAATATAATATAATTTCAATTTTGGGTAGTTATATCTATTTTAAATGTTCTTTTTACATATATACAACTGAACTAATCATGAAAATCATGAAAAAAATTCTCATGAATTATGGAACTATAATCTATAACTCATAATAAAAGCCATAAATTAAAATAATAAAAATTTATTTATATAAATTATTTTGTAATAATTTATTTATTATTAAATTAAGAAATTATATTTTATTATCCATGATAATAAATCATATAATGAATTCATACATAAGGTATGATGTTTCTAAAAGCCCATAGTCATTATTTGAGTTTTCCCTTTTTCAAAACATTTTGGTCTAAATTTTCCATTAATGTTTCATAAATTTCTTTTCCTTTTTCCAAACCATTACTTTTTTGGGGATAAATATTTTTGAACCATGGATTGATGAAAATTTTAATTACTTTTCCAAAATAACACTTCTGTCTAAAAATATAAATTTTACTTCCATTAAGATTGATTATTCTTTTTTCATGATCGCTGATTCTTAAACCAAGAATGTTATTCCCTTTTTCTTTTGAGAACACCAATGTATATTCATGAATGTATGTTTAATGAACAGGGAAAAATTCCTTTCCATTATTTATATAATTCCACAAATTGATATTATTTCTATATGGCATGCTTGATTATGTTAATATAATGTTGTTATGGGTACACTAGGAATTATATATTCTAGGTAAATGTTATGATGTGATGGCTACTCGTGGAATTATATATAACTCTAATGCATATGGAAACACAATGCATTACATGACACATGGTTAAATATACACCAACATGATGCTATATTTAATCATATCTATGTGTTGGGGCTATCTACTTTGATAAGATGATTTATTTTTATGATTTTTCACATTCATTGACATTATCCATTGATTATTTCATGATTATGATCATAAGATTATTTTATAATGATGATTATTTTGATCAACCCATGTTATTATTATTCATGTTATTATATAACCAATTACTGGGCTTCTATATCACCCATTTCATTGATGTTTATCCTCAGGTGAATACTTGTAAAAAAGAGTACATGAGGTCCACTAATAGGATAGCGAATATGAAATTAAATAAATCAATATGTTTTATTATTTAATAGATTTGTATGGTCTATATTTTACGAAGACTAAAAACCATAGGATAGTTGTTTTTTAAAGCTATTAGGTTTTTAATCATTAAAATGTTGTAATAGTAATGTATGAAAAGTAGGATTGTTATAGAATGTATCCAAATATATCTAAGGAAATACCATCAGAAGAATAAATAATGATCATTCCTCTAGAATAATTTATACTTACTTGAACTATTTCAATGTATGCTTGCATCATTCTGATACCAACTCCTCGAACATTTTTTTGTCGTTGATCGTGATATGGAGTAGGCACCTATAAATGAGGACCATCATGACGAGTACTGTTAAAAAAACATATTCTTATGATTATGATATATTATGTGTAAGTCCTTGCTAATGATTATACCAGATATCTAACCATTGTGGCTACTCAATAGGGTCTTGAATACCCATATAAAATAGTCCTCCTTGAGCAGCCAAATAATTATCCTAAATTTAACTATATAATTTGAATATATAATGAAAAATTATAAATTACTCTATAATATTTCACATAAATCATGTCCCAAATGAATACAAATTATATTCAATGGATGGTTTTATAATTTTTGAAACTATGACTTAAGAATGCCCAAATAAATTGACAGATTATTTGATAAACATGATGCACAATAGGGAGCACTATTATTGACCAATGCATTGGGGAAGTTCCACTCAAGAATATCTTCCATCTTCTGAAGCATCCTTGTATGTAAAAAACATAAACTAGTTGAAAACACACCAGATTGATGGGGGAAAATCCTTATCCAGACTCAAATCTCTAGAATTGTCATATGAAAAAACATCTGGATCATAGTGGAGGGGGTTCATGACATAATAAAAAGATAAAAAAACTCAAACTCCCTTATTTATATGAGGTATGCTTCTTCCAAGATGCACTTATCATAATTTATAATTGTATGTATAAGTTTAAATAATTTGTATTTTCATTCCACAACACATATCCCCGCTTTTAATAACCAATTAATAGTTTCCACCACTAACACATAACTTTTTAGATATGAATAACATCTATTAGCACCCATCACTCATCCCAAGATCACATTATTATAAAATAACTCTTATGAAAATATAACAAAGACTATATCATTGTATTCAAGATGCACATCATTAAATCCAAAAATTCCCCCACTAAAATGAATAAAACAACCATTTTGATTCCTCAACCTCCACCATTTGATATATCAACCATTGATCAGAAATATCAATATAATAAATGTAAATAACATAAGGTAGTCATTTAAAATTACCATGAGACATTATATAAAGTAAAGGATATATATAATGTTGAGTATCATGGAATATTATGATAAATTTTATAAATATTAAATATATATTTTAGAGATAACCCCAATTAATAAATGTACAGAATTAATCATGATAAATATACATCTTTGATATCTCTATCATATTTATAGGACTTACATACATTGTCATTAAATAACATCATTTTCATTACTTCAGATCATGGGTTTCTAATATCTTGTGGTATACAACGTCTCTCGGGCCTATTTCATGCCCCATGATCAACTTTTTTCACTTCCACATTGTCCAATGAAGTTATTATAGATATTATCTCTAATTTCGAGCCAATATTTAAAAATAATAATTTAGTAAATCATTTTCGCAGCCCCCACCCCCCATATATACCACTACAAGGAAAATTATGATGGAAGAAGTATTGTGACAACACATTCCCAAAAAGTGTAGAACCTGGGTTAGTGACAAGCAACGAGGGTACATAAGTATCACATATTTATTAAATTTCACTCAATTATTTTTTGGATCGAGAGATAGGGAATATGAATATATAGAAATAAAAATATATAATATATATGAAAATATATAAACATCTAATATGTTATGAAAAATTTCAATAGATACAATTAATGACTATTAATAAATTCTATATTTAATGTCCTACAATAATAACTATACAATGACTCGTAACCCAATACTAGAAACATCTTTCTCACTCAAAAAGATCACCCAGAAGCCCAAAATGTAAATTATATATTTTAATGGCAATTATATCGTATATAATTTGTAGGCTCATAAAAACATTCTGTAATAAATATATAAAAATAGAAAACTAATGTGCCTAAGTATAAAAATGAATACAATTTAATTGTAATGGACTAAACCAACACAACCAATACACATTGTGGTTCTCTAAAAAATCACACATACATTTTGGTATCATATTATGAAGAACATAAACAACCGAAAATAGTATCCTTTGCCTCGATTATTTTCCACTATCACACAATACTTCCAAATGTTATTTTCAATGATACCATCCATAAATGTAAAACAACCATCATACTTTGAGTTAAGTCGACATTCCCACTACCTATCAAACCCTTGAATGGTCTATAATATGTTTCTAGAAGTAGTTACAAACTAATCACCCTTATTTTGATTACACATGGATCATCTTATAACATGTTGTCAGTTAACTCTGGTAGATGGTATCCATATCATGCATGAAATAATCTTTCCTCCCTAATCCTACAATGGATGACATTAACCACTAATCTGATCATCAAAACTAATGTATATTGTCCAACACCAACCTATACCACCATTTATGAAGAGGATTATATAATTGCGGTTTTCAATCACTATATATTTTAAAAATCATTCATAATTTTGAAAACACAAAAAGCCAAAAAAAAATTTCATTATCAAGATTATTAAACAATGTTGGGTCCAATATTATAATAATGAAATGACATTTAATTCCAATCTATATTTATTAAAAATTTGTTTTATAGAGATTCTATTATCTCATGGATCATGTTATTAAATTCTTTTATGATTTATATTATATGAACTTCCATACAACATTCCATGATTCATGATTATATTATATGATATGTCAGCTACTATTTTTATATGTGAAGATTATTTCTCAAATCATTTTTATAATGAAATTTTTAATTAATCATCGATATCTCATTTTTGAAATATATTATGGATATAAGATAACTCTTTCTTGTTTTACCATACTAATTTTATAGGGAATAATTTTTGTATGGTATGTATATGAATATTTTTTTTTGGAATATCATTTTAGAACATGTTGAAGATAAATCATGTAATATAATCATTAGGAATCTAGTATACTATGACACTAATCCTTTATAATTATATTGTTGATCAAAATTTTATGATATTAAAATTCATCTATAAATGAAATATATATGTATCAAATATATTTCTTTCACTGCCATTTGTATCCAATAAAGCATTAGATAATATTTTAATATTGTGATTAGTGAACTTTAATGAAAATAAAGGGGGTAATTATGTCTATATGATAACATCATAAAAATTGGTATTGAATGGTTTATTTGGTTTCCATGAAATACCACCATCAATTGATTCCAAATGTGGATGAAGATTTGGAATATATGATTGTAGTTTTAATGACCCCAATAATATTTTTCCAAGTATATATTAACAATAAACTTAGTTTATGGTTCATATAACCTTATGGAACACCATGTTTGACAGTCACATCGATTGTACCTAGGATAACCAAAATTTTCACTAAGAACCATTATGGTTGAATTTAATAGATTATGATAATTTATGACAAAGGTTAATCATAAGGTCTGCATTATTGAATGGAAATAGTCTTGATTCATACTTCATATGATCGATTTTTCTAGATTAATCATTGTAGTTATTGATGTCTGATTTTCTTGTAACAAAATTTTTTTTAATAAGGGATGAATCATAGATCAATAAAGATGTTATTGTTACTTGTATGATAAAATATTTAAATAATATCCATGAGAATATTTACATGAAATCATTTATATCAACAAAAAATATCATGAAATATAAATTCATAACCAGAGAAAATAATATATTTAATTAGTAGTGAAAAATAAAAATGATAAGATTATCTCTTCAGAAGACTATAATTCTTATAAAATAAATGTTATTTAGAAGATTTTTCAGAAAAGTCCTATTATTTTTCCACTTATTTAAATTAATGTTATTTTTGGAATGAATTTTTTTTTTCTATATATTAGTCAGATATACATTTCTAAGGAACTAAAGTTTCATGTTATTCTCCAAACCAACCTATGATCATCTATTGGTGAAAAGATGAATATGAATCTCTAATGTAATTTTCATCCAATATATATATATATAATATTATTCAAATTTTGTGTTTAAATAAAATTTATCGTTAAAAACTCAAAACCACATATATTCTTATGTATGATATTTTGGTAATATTCATTCTCAAATAGTTTTATATTCATCCTATGAATCGTGATGTTCAGTTTCCAATAGAGGTCATAATTGCTCCTACACCAATTTCAAAGAAATAAACCTTATACATTATCCTTTAATTATATTCATGAATTGAAGAAAAAACATCATGTAAATTGAATTATGGAATCTTTTTTCGAGTTAAACAACAGTTGGGTGATCCCATTTTTTTGTAAGAAGACATATTGTTTCGTGAAAACATTCAATGAATATAATGAAGTTAACGCGATCTTTATACTACAAAATTATACTCTTACAATTATTTCTGATGTTTTTAAAATTATTTGGATTTCAATATTTCTCAATGATTGACCACCAATCTAGATACAATCATTTTACTGTAAAAATTATTAACATTTCCAAGAAAGCATTCAATATGATATATGGGAACTATGGATTTATATTGATTCAATTTTATCTAATTCATTGCTCCATTAAAATTACATATTTAGTGAATATTATGTTCATATATTAACATGATAAATTTATGTAGTATTTATTGAATTTAATCTTGTAAATCATTGGATTCATAAAAATGTGAAGTAATTAAATATTTTCCCATAACATTCATGGGGACTGATGAAAAATGAACTTAGTGTTTAGCTGGTTATTTTGGATTAAATGTGCATAAATACTCATGTATATTTAATATACTCATTATTTATCATAGAGAGATATCATTTTACATTGGAGAGATAAATGTGTGTAAATTTTTAGGTATGATAAGAGAAAACCACATAGTGAACAAACTATTTCTACACAAAAATTCTTAGATGGTTTTGTGATTTATAGTTATGTATGGAATAAAGGACTAGGATAAAAACACATGAAGAATTATATAATGATACTTTTTTTCTCCCGCAATTTAAACATTCCTGAAAAAAATTATCCATATCGTAATTATGAGTCATATGTTGTAATTTCATCATTGATGATATTGTGGCATTGTCAATATAGTAAAAATTGTGACATATATATTTATCATAAAAGTATAAATCTTATATTCCAATAGAAGAAGTCGAATATGATCCTAAGAATATATTTTTAGTTTCTTAATGATTAATAATTATTAATTGAATACTAAAATTGAAATGATATCCCAGTGGAAGATTATTTGATTTGAAATGATTTACTAAGTTTATCAATAACGAGGATCACAAATTATCTAAAATTTCATGAATTTAAAATGAAGTATATGTAAATTATTATCATATTAGAGAGAAAATAAATTTTCCTAATAAATGATGAAACATATATTTTTATTGTGATTAAATATGTGAATAGGGACTATGTATAGATTAAGTATATGTTATTAAATGTTTTTATGTTATAATTTGATAATGATAGAATGATCATTTTTTATAAGTAGGTTATGTGCCCCATTAATAAAATACATGAAAAAGGATACATTGGATGATGATCATAGATCCTAATTCACTACATGACCTATAATAATGAAAATGTATGAAGATATGAGTTACTATTTATTGTGTGATTACATGAAGAATGAATGTCCTAATTTTTTACCACATTACTAGTTTGTTAGATTACTTATATTTTGAGGCAATGATCAATGGGTACATGAAAACTAATAACAAAATCTGAATTGATATGGGAAGAGATCACAATGAATTTCATCACTAGACACTAACAAAAATCAAATGTATATAATGGTATTTTGATTATAATTGATCTCTTTATGACATAATAACACTTTATTTCTATAATATATGATTTATCTCTTGATATCATTTAAAAATTACCCACAATTATTATAAAATTTTTTCATGGATTTAAATAGTATTTTATATTTGAACATGATCGGAGGTTTTAATTGATGTTTTATTGAAGTCTTATAGATGATCATGATTTAATGTTTTGTTTTATTAATTATTATCTTCTTGACACATGCCGATTACCCATGGGTAAAATTCAAATACTATAAGATGTAATGATATATTATTCTAGGTAAATGAATGTTTTTTGATATAAATACATTATTCTAAAAGAGTTTTCATTCAAAAATATCTTCTATTCAATATTTCAGATGGATCCTTATAAATCCCTTTATTGAATGAAGATTATTACACCAACATGCTGGTATGTGGCTTGAGAAATAAAAATATTTGGACCAACAATAAACAATGAAATTGATGCAAATGTCAAACCCATTTATCATCACAACATGGAATAAATTATTTGATATAAAATTTATACTGATAGTCATCATTGAAATATTGAATTTAGTGATAGTGAGAATGTAATATGGAAATTTTCCCTTTGGAATATGGTTTCATGATTTATATGTAACTCTATGTCAATAACTATGTATATTTTTCTTGTCATTTTTCATGTTGGAGTTAGTGATATTTATTAACTCAACGTTATTCCTCCCAATCTCACCAATGATCAAAATGTGTTCTCTATAACTGTTATGAGTTATTATATAACTGATCCTTCACATATAATAATCTTATGGTATATAATAATGGATCATGTTTATTCCAATAATGAAAAAATTTTGGTTTCATTGAACGTATAGATAACATCCTACATTAAAAAGACTCATCATATATATAACATTTTCTAGAGTAATAAAATATTTTATGAATCTACTTTTTACCCAAAAAGTGATGAAATGTTGATATCATCATTATTTTTATTAGAGTGATCAAATTTAGGGGGAAAATTTTCATTTAATGGTGGTATAATGTAAACCCACTGGGATTTAATTATAAAATTACCATAAAATAAATTTCATTTCATTCATTGCTGGTGATACTTGCAATCCTAAGTCTAAATGTGAAACAATATAGAGCACAATTATAACATATACATTAAATTGGTGATGTTAATATGAATAATATTTTTTGAAAATATGAATTATTTATTTATTTAATGAAAATATCTTGAAAATTTTCAACATCAATTTTTGGGATGTGATTATAGGCTTGAATACTACACTTTCCATCAAAAATGGTTTTATTACTTTGTTGGGATTTAATTGAAATAAATATATTACTCCTTTATAAAATGTATATAAAAATGAATATCATTTTTTAAATGAACAATACTGAACTATATATAATTGAATGTATTATAATTCTTTTTAAAAAAATTGATTTTTAAAAATGAATAGTGAAATATTATGAGTGTAATTGAAATCACTTAATTGCATTAACTAATTAAAATATATTAATTACAATATAATATAACTTAAAATGTATCAATATATAATTTATATTATAAATATCCCAATTAAATATATTTTTATTAAATTTATATCAATTTTGGAATAAAAATATTTTATTTATAAGAAAAAATTTTAATTTTCATATATTTTTTCTATTTAAATTTATTTTTATCATGTTCAAAATAAATGAATTAAATTTGGAATCATGTATTTTATATTTTTAATAAACATAATTACTATTTTATAACTTGTTAAACGAATTTTTTTTAATAATATTAATTAGTTATAAAATTAATTATTACTCTAAGATTAAAAAAATTAAAATGGGATCAAACTAATTAGATAATGGTACAAATTATTTTGAACAATACTATAACCATCATGATAAATAAATTTTTACTCTATTTCATATTATATCTAATTATTATCTAATTTAGAAGTATTTTAAATGATTAGGAATTTATTATATTAAACTATATAATGAAATCTTAATTGTTTCCACTGGTCCAATTTTAAATGGATTCCCTAATTTATGATAATTTAAATAAAATTGAGACAAATAGATCAAACCAATCAATATTATTTCCCATATTGAAAACAATATATGTGATTTATATGTTCTCATATAGAGAAATGA
Source organism: Viscum album (assembly GCA_963277665.1). Classification (NCBI taxonomy): domain Eukaryota; kingdom Viridiplantae; phylum Streptophyta; class Magnoliopsida; order Santalales; family Viscaceae; genus Viscum; species Viscum album. The sequence continues at coordinate 440,440,458 of OY728161.1, forward strand.
CCTATAAAATTTTTTATAGGAAAAAATATAAAATATGTTTATCGATTAAGGTGTAATTATCCAACAAAACCACTATTTTTTAATCATCCTCCTATAAATTAGACTTTTTATCAATAAATTGCATTTTTAATTTCATAATCTATCTTAAATGTATGTATGTTAAATAATCGATAATTATCATACCTATATTTCATTGAATGTGAACTGAAAGAAATAAGCATGCATATATATGGAGTATCACCTCCATGCAGTGATACAATTCAATCTCCATAGAAACATTCATCGAGAATTATTAAGATTAATTTAACATTTCTGTATGACATTAATAAAAATAATTTCTAGAATAATAAACAATTTGATCCATCTTACAATCACATTTTCTAGATAATGATATTGTTTCTTTTATGTATGTATGGACATTCACCACTATGAAGTGAGGTGATTTATTTTTCATTTCCTCTAATCATGGATTTTTATAAATTTGGATTTAAGGTATATATAAGATATTTGTTTTATAAATATAGTATAATAATAAAATATATTTACCAATCTCCCTATCATCACATTAATATGAAAATAAAAACCACATTCCTGTGTATGTACAACATACAATCCATGTGAACAATGTACATTTTTTATCTCCATCAATTTTTGATGATTATATATATTTTTATAAGGAATATTAAATATAATTCTATATTTAATAATAATTTGGGTAGTTTGGAACAATGGTAAAATTATAAAATTTCCATGCTCAAGCATTCATTAGTAATGAATCCTTTCGGTCTTAGAAACAATGATTTGATGAAAATAATAATAATAAATGGTTTATAAAATGATATAAGTGGAATCTATATGACATAATATATATGTACATTGTTCTAGTATATAATTATAATAAATATAAATTAATAATATTGGATTTTAATGTTCTTTTGAATTAATATAGTCTCAATGTTCATGTTTGTCCTCTAAAAATTAATTCCATTAAATTAATTTTATTTATTAACCTATAATAATAATGTATATTTAATTTTTTCAACATGAATAGTCAACATAGTTTTTTTTTATTAACACTATAAAGGCTAAATAAGTTAATTTAGGTTTAAAATTAAGTCATTAGATCCCTTAGAAGAACTACCGACATATATAAATCTTACCATATTAATATATATAAACCATGATCATTTAAAATATTAATAATATTATTTTTTGGAAAATTAGATAATAATATTAGGCTTATAGTATTATATATAATGAAATGTGGGACATGTCATAATCATGTTTTTAATAAGTATAATATTTTCAATATGTTGTTATCGATATGACACCTAATACTATAATTATTATTTCGAAATATAAATGAATTGTGTTAATCATGGAAGTTTTTCATTGTTTTTTTTTAAAAAATAATAATCATAAATTCATAAAAACCAATGAGGTAGTGATTTTTCAATTATTTGGAAAAGTAAATATATGATAATAAAAATATTAAAATAATTATAATTTGAGATATTTAATATAACCTAATAATTTATAAATGACCATGATATGAAATGTATTTTCTAAAATAATTGGTTTTTTATATATATAATTTATTGATATTGTTAACGTAAATGTAATTAATAGTTATAATAAATTTACTTTTTTTATATTTTCTATTAGATTATTTTTTATTAAATTTTATAAAATTACAAAAAAATACATAATTTAGAAAACAAATTATGATAAATATTTAATAATTAATAATGGTCCTTTTATGGGACATTTTTTAATAGTAATCATAATTACCCTCAATGAGTAAAATCCATTTTCTCACTGTATGAGCTAATATGGTTAAATAGTGGTTAAAAGCCAATGTTCAAGTAAGTATTATATTGAAAAATTCTATAGATTCTATTTTATGGGACTATTTACACATATAATCCAATTATATTTGAAATAACTAAATTTAGTTCTTTTTTAATTGAATATTAATTAATCATAATTTTATATTTTGAAGAATTAAACTACATACTAATCTCTATTTTAAAAATCGATTATATTTTTCTCAATCCATCACACCTAAAAAATAATTTTATTTAGAAATTATTTCCCCATATAGCTTCCCAGATTCCATACCCTAATTCTAGATCTCTTTTTTGGGCACAAATATAATAATTGGCGACTTAATGTTCTATTTGATGGAGGGTTTCAAAATAAGTGTTATAGTTTTTATCATAGTGTAATAGTTTTGATTCATATTAAACATCACACATACCATCTTAAGTAAGTATAAAACAATAAATATTGTATAATTTTTATACAATGATGTTATTATTTAAATTTCAGAACTTATATCTATCTCATCATCCATCATATGTCTATTTAATTTATAAATCTTGTGTGTGGCGTACTACAACTTCGTTTACCGATGTAACTTATTTTCCATCACTTTCACACAAGTATGTTTATAATTATTTAAATTATTTATATATTTGATTTTATGTTATTATTTATCATTATTCAAAGAAATATATCATTTAAATTTTATCCATCCAATTGAAAATAAAATAATATCACCATTCTGTAGTATGTGTCGACTACCACCCCCAATAAATATTATGATACATTTTTTATCACCGCATTATAAGAATGATATATATAATAATATTCAAAAATTTATTTATAATTTATGATATTATTATGACTTTATAATTATTATATAATAACTAGCTTCTATTCATTGTGGTTATTTAAAAAAGAAACATTATTAATTTGTATGATGGCCTACAGTCTACATGATATTAACGTTTACATTTTTCTTGTCCATATTTTAATTGTTTGATATAAAATTAAAATTAATGTAAAAATGTTATATTTATTTCATGATTACTATTATAAATATAATTAATTAATGAACTCCTTTTCCATAGACAACTAATCAGATTTATTTTTGATTTATGAACCAAATATTATTAAAAAATCAAACATTAACATAATAGATTTTGAAACTATATAAAATAATTTATTAAATAATATAATGTAATGATGAAATGAAATATTATATTTGGTAATAGAATAGTAATTCCATATTTATTATTCAGGAATATAATGATCATATGTAATTATTTAAATACATTTTAATGTACTTTCGTCCGAAATTATTTTCCTTAAAACTCTATTTTTCATGTATGTCCATGTTTTCTAAAAATGTATTCAATTTTTTTATAATTATAATATGAATTTCTAATTTAAATTTTCATTTTTTTAATGATTAAAAAATTATTGGTAATGATTCTATTTTTCTTTTCCTACACTAGGTAATTTCTGAATTTTCTATCAAAAATATGGACGATTTTTTTTAACTTCTACTACATTAGCTTAATTTACCACCTTCATGATGCTTTAATTATTTTCAGCATAGATAATTTTATTTCAATGTTATTTTATATTAAATCCTTTATTGATGATTTATTTATTTTTAAATTTTAAAAATTCAAATCCAAAATAAACTTATATGGTTATGTTCAATTGTGTTTTTCATTTTATGTTTGTTTAAATAGATATTATTATGAAAAGGCAAAATCATACCATTTTTAATTAATGACTTGGTAGTTGATAAATAAATGAAAAAACCATGATCTTGGTAAAGTTTTAAGATTGGTATCTCAATATTATTGTTCATTAATGAACCCTATATAACTTATAAAAAGGGATTAGCCCCATTATAGCAATCGAAAAACTGGGTGCGTAATATATATTAAATGAATTTTGACCTCAATTATATATCATAAATTAATAAATAAATCAATATGTTTTCTAATGAATTATATTATAATATGGATGTACGGTTATTCAATTTCTAGGGCTGTAATAACCCAAATATTGAATAATTTTTATTCCCTGAATTTGTGTTTTATTTTATACTCAAAGAAACTATATCCATTATTTGATGATTTGAGCATAATTATAATGATACCATTGGGGTTCAACTGTTATATGACTATTTTTCGATATGACAGTTGAAAAATAAACTCTTAATGATATGATTATTGTTTATAAATACAATTTATCATGTTTAATTTATACAGAATGGGGAGTCGATGGCCTCATCAAGTAGACATGGGCCATACGAAGCCCATATTTCAGAGCTTGTAAAGGATGTTGTGTCACTTGGATTTTATCTGGACCAATCTAAAGCTGATCTTCAACATCTGAAGCCTGAAAAAAATTGAATACGAGATAATTTCATGTTGATAGAAATCACCAGTCGAGAAATGATTTCTTAGCCGCCCCAAGATTAAATCAGCATTACATGCCATACACTTATGTCCTATGAAGATGTTATAAAGGGAAATGTTATGATTTTTTCGTAATTTTTTTTAATAATTTTGTATAAATTAAAATTGTTATTTCTTATTATGGAAAAATTTGTGAATTTTCAATATCAAGATAAATATAGAATTAATTTATAGAAGTTCCATATTATAAGATAATTTCAGAAAAAGGTTATTTTAAAAAAAATTTAAATATTTTAACTAATTAATATACTGAAATTATTTTCAAAAAAATGGTTTCTACCATTATGATCTGTATGAAATTTAGAGTCTAATAAGATCAAATTCATTTTTTATAAATATTAAATTATGAATAATAATATTACCCTTATGAATATCAATGTGACCAATGGAATAATAACCTCATATAAGAACGTATAAAAATAATTTTGGCATATTGATTGGTAATTTTTAATAATAGCATAAGTCAATAAATATTTCAGAATGTATTTGTTATGTATTAGTGTTTTTCAGGTAAATAGTGTTTTTACATAAAAATATAAATTATTATATTAAAATGGAGTTCTTTTTAAAATTAAGAGAATCAATATTAGTTTAGGGAGAATTATGATATTTTAATAAAATTATTTGTTTTTAGGTGAATGATATTAATATAGTTTTGAGTTTATATGTGATTAATGACAAAATTGTTGATGTAATCATGATTTAATAGTTCTAACAGACTGGTGAATTTTAAGATATGTTATTAAGTGTCCCATGTGGTCCAAACCATGGGAAAATATAAATGGAAAGCCTAAGGTGTTTCAAATACAACAAATGAGGTTTCCCTCATAAATTCATTAAATATAACCTCACTTTTGCAATAAATACCATCCAATTGCTTAATTAATTTATTTAAAAATTATTCCCCAATGAAGTTTGGTACTTTTTACCTACCCATGAGTCCTTCCAAGGTTACCTCAATCCCCCCACCATGGTCCCAACCATTTATTTCTTTATGTGACTCTTCAAGGTAAGAGAACCATTCACCCTCCTCTGGTAGTCATTTCATCCTTTATAATATGTCACCTAGGATCCATATTATTATTTGAGAGTATGTTATTATATAGCATTATTACATTCCATTTAATGTCCAAATTATGAGAGACCATTTACCCTCTCGTCAATTGATTTTATAAAATTCTATGTGACGTCATTATGATCATGAATTTTCATAAAAGAAATTACATTTTTCCTTTTCTATGAAGTTTCTTTTTCATGTGTTATGTAATTTAAATATAAAAAATTATCATCATTATATTTTATTCTATACCTATAATGTAAAATTATTCATTTAGGGTTGGGATAGCTTTCTATGTTCTATTTTTTTTCTGAATCCATGTAATATAATTGTTATGCTGCCGAAATTTCATCTCAAAATTTTTCTCTCTATCTCTCAAGAAATTATCTTATTTTATTTATGTGAATACCGAATCATATTTAGTTTCTAGTGGTGTTCATATATACATAAAAATTATATATTATATTATATAATTGACATACATAATACCGTTATTCCATTTCCATGGGTTATAAATGACATAATGATCTTGTTTTTATGCACTTTTAAAATGTCACAATTTTAATATGAAACACATTTATTTCATTATTTTTGGATTATTTATGAAATTATTTTTATGATCTAGGTATAATAAATGAAAATAAATAAATATTATGGGTGTTACATTATATCTCTATAATACATTGTGTAATGAATTTAATATCTAGTGATGGGATGTTTTAAGATTGCTCGGTGAATAACCTTGGTAATATTTATGACACCTTGGGTATGTTCCATGTTGATTTTTTATCAATGTCTAAAATAAATGGTGTAGCTGCATATTCATGTTATGATTGATGTAACTTTTATTATGATATTAATCTTATTCAATTTCTCATGTCTTCATTTTATTCATCATGTTCTTATTGATATCACATGTAAACAGATTCACATGCTTTATTTACTCATCCTTCTGCTCACAATTTAATTTGATGTATGTATCCATGTTATGAGATGAAGTAGTTATATATAGGATGAACCTTTGGTGATTCCATACAAGCATATTATATTAATTCTTTATATTTTCATGTATTATGTTCTTGAATTCCAATATACCAAAGTGTAATCATCATCGGTTTGTAAAATGTAATGAAATGTTATGTAATAAAAATGTGGGATTCCATTAGGGGTTTGAAAGGGTTTATTAAATATGACCCTATGAATTTCTAAATAGTGATATTGTTTTATTTCTGTTAATTTTAATGGTTTAAATTTTATAATTGGAATTCAACATTTTCATGTTGAAATATTTTATTTCCTATTCTCAATGATCATTGATTACAAGGGAAAGGATTTTTGGGATTTTCAGGGTTTTCAATGGGCTACCAGATTTATTATTTTTTATGTCTATTCATTATATTTTTCTTCTCATCCCATATTTATAGATAACATTAATAAGGTTTTAGGACTTGTAAGGACGTGGATGAGGTCAACATGAAAATATTGATGACATTTTGTGAAAATAAATCAAATTTGTTTTTTATATATTTTTATGGAGAAAATGTTGACTGCGAATAAAATTTATATCATTTAATTTTTGCATTTTATTTTTAGGTGTTTTTCATAATTCTCTTCAAATATATACTAAATATATTGTTGGACTTTTTATAATATGTATTATTCCTCAAAGATAGTATAATAAATAATTATTAAGGTCGTTTATATATAGTTTTTATTTGAGTATGGTTTAAAAAACATGAGATATTATTATGTTTTTTAGATAATTTTTATTAACTGTAATGGATTTCTTCACTTTTTTATAATTTAATGTATCATAAGAAGTAATATATTTTAACCCCAATTAAGGATTTATGTAATGATATTTTAAGGTGACTAATGAAATATTTGGATATTTAAATTTCTCAAGTAATAATGGGTTATTAAATTTTGGGATTCAAAATAAAAGGTATGACATAACCATTGTGGATAAATAATTTCATAATGGTGAATATATTATGGTTATTTTTTTTGTCATTTTTATCAAATATATGGAATTATATAAAAATTATAGTTTCAGAAAAAGGTAAACCCATGTGGTGGGTGTCAACTAGTCATATCTGAAAAAGATGTGATGGTTGAACCCAAATTCAAAAAGCTACCATGGTACATCACCTAATTTTTGACTACGGGATTTAGTAGGTAATATGAATTTTACATTTTAAGAATACTCATTGTTTTATGAAAATTAAATCGATTATAAGAAAATTATTTTTAACAAATGCTAACCATGGGATTGGAAATTGCTTTTGGTGATCAATTGATTAGTTTAATATTTGAAGATACTCTTTATAAATTTTGGGGAACATAAAACAGATATGGTATATAGAATAATATGGGATTTTGTTTTAGGATTTAGGTTTTAAATGTCTATTAGAATAAGATATGATAATAATACTATTTTATGATGATTCGGGAGAATTATTGAAATCATTATTATAGCATATTGATTATATGACTATGGATTTGCCACTTTAATATGAATCATTAAGAGTGACTGATATTATTTCGAAATTTTTTTATAAAATTTATCATTGATGTCTATGTAATTAAATCATTATGAATTTATGGTTTTTATATTAGTTAGTAATATTAGTTAAGAATTTTTATAATAGTATTTTTTTGATGATTATTGTTGAAAATTTGGTATTACTATATTATATATGAAAATTAATATAATTTTATTCATATAAAAATTTATTTGTTTGGAAAATTATCTTCTCAATCAGAACCATCTTGTTTTTGTTAATGAAAAATGATAATAGGAATATATTTTTATTTTAATGAGATATTTTAATTCAATTAAGTTGATTGTAATGATTAAGGTTTGAATTTTCCATTTTGAATAGTTATAATATCGGGAAATATATAGGTTTGTTCTAGAAATTCATTAATGTGTAAAATAAATCTATTATAAATATTTATTTCCTTGTTACCCTATTATATATGGTAATGGAATGACTCAAATATCATAAGATCTTGAAATAGTAAATTTATGTTTATACTATTCATATTGATATATCGAAGACCTTTTAACCGATAACGGATGTATGGCTTTGTGGTTCCTAACCAATTTGTCACAATAATTTCTATAATCCATTATCAGACCAAGACCATTAACACTTATCATCCATTTACTTGTTTTGCAATATGAAAATTTAGTATGTGTTATATCATATTACATTCACACTTTGATTTCTCTCTTTTAAATAAGAAGTTTTATTAATCGTTTCTATGAGGTGAGATTTGAAGAAAGCTAATTTGAAAATTAAATCCCTACTTATAATGACCAAGTTAAAAAATAATGAGGAACCAATATAAAAAACGAATATTTTGAAACCCATTGTAGAGTATGAATAAATAATTTTAATATTTATTTATATTCAAAAATTATATATTCATATTAATCGTAAATATATTAATTAATTGATAAAATAAATATGAAATAGTTTTTATCACCACTTTTCAAATAATATAATATCAAAAAGAATAATTTTAAATTATAATTTTTAGTTTTTATGAATTTTCCCATTTATTAATAGATAATTCATTAATAAACATATGGTTTATTTTTTTTATTTTATAGAAATATTTGTTTTTTGTGAATTACTAAAATATAATATTTTCTATTAAAAGATGTATTTTATTTGATAGTATTTTCTAGGAAAAATTACTATTTGGAGTAGTTTTAAATTTTAATTAGTATATTTTAATTAAATATTATTTAATTTTTATTTTGAAATTTGATTTTATATTTAGATACTGTATATGAAGTTAAATTAATAAAAATGAATTTTTTTCTAAATAACGAATTTCATTTTATTTTGTTTTTATATAATTTTAAATTAAATTATATATCATCTATATTTTTAATTCAAAAAAATGTATTATATTTTGTGAATTTGCGAGAACAAATTTATAAAATACATATATATGATATTTATTTAAAATGAATACTGACCATAGTAATTTTAAATACATTAGAAAAGGATAAATTTGTAATTCAGGTTAAACATAAATTTTTATGAATCATTACATGACCCAAAAACCTAACTAAATATTACTAGAGTAGTATGTCTCCAACACAAGAGTCAAATTGTTTTATTTAGGCCCTTTTTGGTCTGTTAGGATATGAATATGAATATTATTTTATTTTATTTAACGAAGGTAAAAACATATCACACTCTTGTTTTTAGTAACTATAATATTTTTAATATTGTGATATCTTCTGGATATGATAAAATATAAAGATTTTTTAAAATTAAAAATATTATATTATTCATTGATATTTTTTTAAGTTTTAATGAATAAAGAAATACATTAGCTTCATGAAAAATTATGATGATGTAACTATTAAATTGTTGAAAAAATCAATTTTATAATATTTAATATTTTAAAATAATGAAATTTTAGATAATAAATTTGATCTATATATTTTTGGGATGAAATATTCATTTCAGTAATGTATTTAATGTTTTGAAAAATTATAAATGCATTGTTGATGTTATTAAATTCATGTAGGGAAGTAGTTTTAAAAATTGACATTATTTATATGTTATTATAAATACAATTTCTAAAATAATATAAAATTAATAAAATTAGAAAAATCATCTAAGTGATTTTGATATGGTTTTAAATATCAATCATTTCTCTTTTTTGTGTATTTTATATTTTATATAAATTTGTTTGACCCCCAAATAGTAATTATATATTATCTCATTGTAATAAATAATGGGGTTAAATATGGGTTATGAACATATTATATGTGTAAAAATATATGCAAATCCTGTAAATGATTTTTTGGGATTTGGTATATTGACCCCTTATTAGATTATTGTATTAATAAATCACTATAAATCATTTTTTAATTAGTAATTATTTTATGTTAAATGAATCTTTTGATGAATTCAAAGAGCACCCCTTCTGTCTCACATAAAACTGAACCCTTTCTACTCAAAAAATCACATATTAATACAATTTTATTATAGAAAATTAATACCCAAATAAAATTATTAATAAATCCTATAATTATAGATTTATTTTTTAGGCACAATAACATTCTTATAAAAATTCACGTGTTACAAAAGGGTTGCTTTCACAAGAAGTGGTATAGTTTTTTTCTACAAGAGATAGTTTTATTCTTCTTCCAAAATACTCAAACTAAATTCGATGATAATTAAATAAAAAAACATTATCATTAATATAATAATATAAAATTTAATTTTGCTTATTGACGTTCATATATCAATTATTCAATAAAATTGGAAATGATTTCAATGTCTGTCTTTACGGTGGACAACTGCCATAAAAACCAATGTAATTAATTTTAAATAACATTCAATAAATTGACATATATGTGATTAAAATATTGATTATATATGTTATTAATGAAATATATATCATTTTTAAAATATATTTTTCATTTTCATTCATTCCTTTCCATGAAAAGAAAATTGAAATTGCATGTGTGTAGGCTACCACATTTATGAAGTGGTGTGATTGGGTTTTTCATTATCAATTGACACAAATTATATATATCAGTATATATGATCAATTGATTTTATATTTATGATATAATAATAATTTTATATTGATAAAATAACACATCCCTTAAATCAAATAAAGATCACTGAAAATGGAAAAACTTCTCATGGGTATATAGGACCCACTCTCAATGATTTTAATGTACCTCATTTTTAATAATAATCTATAGTTCATTTATTGAAATTAATATATAAATTGAAAGTATTATATTTATAGAATGATTATTATTTTGTGAATGGTAGAATTATATATTTTTTGACCGACGTCAACTAGTAGAAGTCGTTTTGGACATATTAACCAAAACCAATCAAAACCTCCAACATGATCATTCGTTATTCATTTATTGAATGTAACATGGTATTAAATAAAATAAAGGATAAATGAGGACCAAAATATTTCAAAATTATGTAAAAAATTACCAATGTTTATTTTTCAATAAAATAAATAACATATGTTATGATTTAGACTCAATGAAGGTGGATAACTATTAACAATCAGTTTTCCATATAAAAATCTATTTATTCAATTTCGATGATTTTTGAAAATGATTAAAATATGTTTTTACTATTATAAAAATATTTTTTAATTTACTTGTTACAATTTTATTCTTTTTACATAATGGTTTAAATTGAGTCTATTTTAATTTTTAATAATATGTACATTGCATCTTTTCCAATACAAATATACAATGATTTTTATTAAGCATATAATATATGGAAGGATTTACCAACTATCATCACTCATTGATGATATTATATATCCTTTATAATTTTTCATATTTTATATAGATAATTTCTTCACTATGATGCATGATGTATTTCAATTTTAACATTCAGTTTTTAAAAGAATAGTGTATTTTTATATACACAAATTTTTTTTATCTAAATGCATTTTTAAAAGGGTTTTATGAAAAAAAATCTAGAAGAAAATATTATTTTCATGTAATGGTACATGATAATTACCATAATAAAGGAAGATCCATATACAACTTATATGATTGGTTAATCCCCATTATACACCATGGATGCGACCGATATGGATTATAAGAAGTATTGATCCCTATTATAGCTCATGTAAAATAGTTGATCTCAATATATATTATATGATTAGAGAAAATAATTATAGACCTACAAAATATTTATAAGTATTATATTCTATATTTAATTATATTGGAATTTGGTCATATGTTTATTCCAATTACAATATTTTTGAAAGAATTATATTAGTATGATTGTCTATGTTTCCAATTTGTTTTTATTTTCATGAAATTAGTTTTAATGGTATTTATAGACAAAAAATATGAATTTATTTAATACATAATGTTTTGTTTCGTATTTTAAACGATCGTTGATGAAAATGGTAAAAATTACATCGTATCCTAATATTTTCACATGCCTATTTTATTACTTCTTATTATGTACATTGTATGAAATTTTGTTCAAATTCCATGTCACAATAATGTTTTCATTGGGTTTCGAAATGTGTAAGCAAATTAATATGGTCATGTTGAAAATTTTAGTAGAATTTTATGAAAATAAATCTCGATTAGTTTTAATAGTTTTGTTTACTATAAATAATGGATACTGAGTATATGATTCCTCTTGTAATGTTTGGGTTTCTTATTCAGGAGTTTATCATTAATATATCAAACTCTAAACTAAAAATATCCTTGATATTTATATATAGTTTATTATAGATCAATGAAATCAGAATATGTAATATTTATGGCCCAATCCTTACTATATAGACACACTTAAATAGTTTTAATGATTCATTCTATTATATATAAATCAATATTTTATTTTATATCATTTTTCAAATGTTTAATCGTTAAAAATATATCATAGAAGTATGTTATTTATTATGCAATATTGTTTTTTATAGTAATGTTTTTGATTGTGAAAATTATTAAGAAATCATTGCTTTTACCCATAAATAATTCCATGAAATAAACATTCATATTTGTTGTTATGTAAATAAATTTTCTTCCTATACTTATCCTATATAAATTTACTAAAGATGATGATAGATGCTTTTTTGAAAAGATAACAGACTTTGTTTAATAATCTGTTGAGAATATATTACTTCAACATCTTATTTTATTTAAATTTGTTTGAATAATTTTTCACCATTGTACTCTAATTTATTAATGTAATTTATACCCATGATTTGAAATCTATAAAAGGTATAAAATGTAATGTTTAATTATTTTTTAAAATGGTAATAAATTTGTATTAACAAAAAAATGAAAAATATCATTATTTTAATGTCCATGACAGGAATAAGATTTATCTGAATCATAAATGCTCAAAAAATTGATGGTTCCATGAAAAGAATCCATATTTCCACCCAAATAATGTTTTTAAATAGTATTTGGTTTTTTTTTCTAATGACATCATTAAAAAAAGAAATTTGAATTTCTGACATGAAATATTCTATTAATCTTTTATTGAAAACATCATGTAAGATGACATCATTTGATGTCAATTTTTATTTAATAAAGATATAATACAATAATAAAATTCATATTCTTTCTCATAATGGTTTTTTATTATGATAATGGGATTTTAATGAATCCCATTTATTTTTGAGGTGTTATATTGTTATGAAATGACGAAATGCTTATAAATGAAATTTCTTTTACATGGCTTATAATTTATAATGAATATTATATAATATTGTTGAACAAATTGGCTTGTGATATGATTGTATGATGGGTTGGAATATTATTTTATATAAAACTAATTAATTGGTAAATGTTGAACTACTCTTGATATAATACAGACTAAAATGTGAAGTTATCATAATTTTGTAATGGACTATTTCTATTGTGATTGTACATGGAGCGAACCATCACTATAAATATGACGGAATGAATGGTTCACCATCACAACTATTATAGTCTTGTTTGTGATAACTATATAAGTAAATGAAATTATTTTAATATATGTATCCCACCAATACTGTTCTTATTCTAATGTTGTGATCTCATTTCTCCTGTTTTTAAATTCCTTTATAGTTCATATTTTATGATCTCCCACAATTTATTAAATGATCTGATAATATGATATTTGATATGATGGGTACGGTATTGAATTGATATATTCATATTCTCAAACAATTATTATAATATTATTATTTTTGACCTATTATATAACCCATGTTTACATTAATTGATCATATAATCCCATATCATATTATATTTCTTTTTCCCAGGTTATGAGGAATAGTTTTATAAAGAATGTTTCAAAGAAGAAAACAATGTGTGAATATATTTTTGGTAGATTTTTATTATCATTCATGAACTATGAATATTGTGTATATAGTATCCATATTCACTAAACCTTTATAGTTATGGTGTACATAATTAAGTTATTAAAATAATATATATCTAATGAGTTAAATTATTATTGAATGAAATAACTCAGTTTCTGCAATAATTTATATCGATTAATTAATTATAAATATTGATGATTTTTGTAGTCCCCCCACCTCTATTCAGTTATATCATGTCATTAATATATCAAATACATGTTATTTGAGCTATTTTTTTGAAAGATTATTGTATTTACTCAATTGAGTTTCACTAGTAGGAGAAGAAAATCTAGGTCAATCAAATAAAAAGATTTATATACCCTATAATGCTTTTAATTAGTGAAGATATTATTCTTGTTATGAATATTGGGGGTTTAATGAAACTTATCATCTTTCATCGATCATATAATAATATCTCCATTAATATTCAGTATATTTCACCCCATGTAGATGAATTGTTTTGTAAATTTATTCATGATCCACAATATTCAATGATAAATCATAGATCATAAATACATTATATAAGGTTCAAATGTTTATATACAACAAAAAAAATCATTTTATAGGAGTTATTGAAATTATAAATTTACATTTATTATATATACACTTTCCAAATAAATAGTTATATTAATGTATATAATGAATATTTTCTTTATTTCGTATAAGTATAATTTGTGTTAGGATTTATAAAATATATTCTTATATATTTGACCATCATTAATGATAACAAAATTTTCCTATGTATTGTGTCTTATACCATGATAGAAAATGTATTCCATATTTATAGCATATAAACGGTGTATATATAATGTTGAAATATTTAAGACACAAGGTTACATGAGGTAGTTTATCTATATATCCCATTGAGTTATAATTTATTAAATAATGTCTATAACCAGTAACTTTTTTTGAAATCCTCATTTGTCAATGATATTTTGTTAATATATACATACTGTTAAATATTTCAATTTTCATTAAATTTAAATATTACTAATGACATGGTTATCCAAATTATATTGGACCAGTTACAGTGAATAAAATTTTGAGTAACTAAAGTGGTGATTTTTTTAAATTACATATACTCACACTACCTTATACTAGAGATGGATTTGTGATAATTAATCATATATAATTGAATATAACTGATTATTTAATCATGATAAATAAATTTTGAATGAGTTTAAAAATCGATAATTGGTTAATAATGAGATTATTAAAGATACTAATATTTTGGAGATGGTTTGTAATTTTTTTTCCGTAAAATTGTGGTTGAATTTAATTTAGGTTTAGTTTTATTATATACATGTACTAATAATAAAATATTATTTTAATTATTAACATATAAAATATTAAATATGATCCAATGTATACATATGGTCTGGATTATTTATTATGCACGATCAATATATATCAATTTTGGGGAGGAGAATATAGTGAATGATGCATTGAATTTAAAGGATCACATATTTTTTTCAATCTGATTATTGTATGACATAAAATTCTAGTGGATTAATATTAGTAGAACCATTATAGTATAATTAAATAGGATAATTAAATGATTCAAATTTTAATGAAAAAAATAAAAATCATTTGATGATCCCATATAAGTATATGAATTAAACTAATGTCTAATATAGTATATGGAATGTTCCTGATATAAACCATGTTGGAGATATAACAATGAATATTGAATTAGGAAAAATAAGAATTGATTTTTGGATAAAAGCCCATGAATTCCTATTAAAAGGAGAATTATATTATCTTTCATAGATAATTATTCAACTACTCAACCATTTTATGATCAAAGAGGTTTATATGGAGTATTAGGAAGGAAAATGTAAGTTGTAGACGTATTTGAAGACTAACATTCACTGTAATTGAATAATAATATTAATTTGGTGAATATGTGTCCATTCAATTCAATAATTTAATACTGGTCAATTCAATAATGATTATAGATAATTGTTACTAAATTACCATAGATTTAAATGTATTTATTAATATCTTAATGATTATTTTGGGTGGAAAAAATAAATTTTTAAGAGTATGAATCCATTTTATTTTACGGGAAACAATTTAATGTTTAGTGTCAAAATTTGAAGATGATGTTGAAAAAATTCCTAGAGATATTATGAAATGGAATAATATGAAAAATATTTCTTCAATATATTCCCAAACACATCTACTATCCTTTAGAAAATTTTGTTTATATATGATCATGTTACAATATTTTTGGAATTCATTTCAAATAGAGAATGATTATCTCTTGAAATTTTTTTTATATAAATTCGGGACATCATCCATTTTCATCAATGACCACATTAAATTCTATATCAATGAAAATTATTTTTACCATAAATTTATTATGGATTTCATGAGAAAACATTATGTTTTATGTAAAATATTATATTTTTATACAATACAAAAATATATGGTGAGTTGGAGTGAATAATTAATTCAGATGAAGATATATGTAGTGATTTATAAATTTCTTAATGAATATATTTTTCCTGGACCAAAATGGTTCATATATAAAAATGTCACATGAGATGATATAGGGAATTCCCTAATTAATTTTCATGCTGAAAAATGGTCATTGGTTTGTTCTTTTTCCAAAATAACTACCTTTTAGAATGTTTTTCACCAAAATTAAACATTTTACTAATATAAATAATTTAAAAAGAAATAGTGTACCAGTAAAATTCCATATAGATAAATATAATGAGTCTATGTAAATTCATTTTCCAAATGCATTAAAGCTAAAAGAATAGAAATAAATCATTATGAAACCCAACCCCAGGTGCTGTGTGGGTCACCGTCAATTATTCAATCCCATAATCACTCATAACCCAACTAACCTAGATACCAACCATCACTATGGGACACCTCGAAAGTATCTAAATTAAATGAAAAATATATATACACACACAAAACTATAATCTTGGTGTAACACAATCATACCATGAATGGTACCACATAGATTATGATATTATGTTATTATTTAATGTTTTAATTATACACAACAAATGAATAATAGTGAATGAAATTTATATTTTAAATGTTCACAATAATATATTTATATTAACAATTCAAATTTTTAATATCATGGGTAATCAATATACCTTCAATGAATTTTCAAATCCATCATTTGATAAATAATTATAAATTACCAATTCAAATGTTAAACCACTGAATCTAGTTCTATAGATGGTTTACTCAATGATAGCTATGATCATAAATAATCAATGATCAAATGATGATGATTTTAAAATTCCATATATCATTTCCCAATATATGAGTGGATACCAGATAAGTGAGGATCAAATTATAATAATTTATAGTTAGTGATGTATAATAAATCTATTTTAGTTGGTTAAAAATTTTCCTAACATTATTTTTTCAATCTATTCCCCTAAAATTTACCCAAGGATCCAATGTTCATTGTCACACATATAGAATATTTCATATTTATATACAAGATAAACATGGTGGTATGAATATTTCTAGATTAAAAACAATAAAATTTTATTCAAAACATAATTAATCAAAAACCCGTTATGACCATTAGATCATAAATGAATATAATTTTCATAAAAAATCATAAATATTCAGTCACCACACATAATAATATCCAATAAATACAAATTTTAATAATTATATATTCATGATTTATAATATTTTAGAAGTATCAATTTAAATAGAACACAAATTAATTTGTAATAGTTCAATTGAATTTTTTAATACCACCATCATCAAACCTGTGGTATGACCACCAAACAATCATTATACATACACAAAGCGGAAAACGGATTTATAGATAAATATAAAACCATTTAACCATAAAAAATTATTAATAAACTCATAGTCAATAATAATTGTATCAACCATGACATGAATATCCTCCTTACAAGATAATTCTAGAGGAATTATACAATGATATTTGTATATCAGATCTATATTATCCTCTATCATAATATATTGATATAAAAGCAATTACATCATGAAAAACCAAATATGTATCCAAAATATCCATGAACTACTATAAATTTTTACAATAATATAAAATAACAAAACCATGGTTTAGGATTAACAGAGAATGATCTCATACATTAATATATGTATACCCAATCCCTAATGATACTTTATATTAATTATATGGATGGATTATGACTCTAAAACTACTAGGTAGAGTCACTAGAAAAAATATATTTGTTTTATAGGAAAATAATAGGTATAACATGTGATGTTACAGATCAAAATCAATTAATTATTTGTTAATTAGAGTCTTATTCATTGTTTGGAAACCATATTTGGAAAACTGTAAACCTATTTTTGAATAATAGAGTAGTTTCGTTGATTGGAATCATAATTTTTTTTTCAATGTGCGTACCAAGAAAAAAATACTAATCAACTACATCACTCATTACATCCAGGAAAGTCCAAATAGATTCAAATAATTGTATTCACATCATGAACCATACATGGAATCTATACAATTTATACAAAACCATATACAATAACCCATGAATAATTAAAAATTATAATGATAAAACTGAAACTTTATATAAATAAAAATAATATATCAATGTGATTATTCATCACAAAATATTTATTAATTCCTACAAGAAATCCAGACAATGATGAGTTATCAATGGAATTATGATTTCATTTATTACTAACCATTGATTCCCACTACCACATCTCATGATAAGTTTTTCATTGAATCCAAAATGCTCAGACAAGTGGAATATATTTCACATTTAGAATTGGTTTTTAGGAATATTAAATTAGATCATGATATTCTAGTACTGATATATAGTATTCAAAATAATAATGTTTATCTTCACAAAATGATAGTGTTTAACTTGTAATTAATATGTAATGAAACATTGAAAATTAATTCTTATATTTCAATTGATTTGGAAGAACTAATGGATAATCGATATTTCTAATCCTCTTTGTGATCTCCAAATTTTAAAATTGACTAATAGTATATTTAATTTTCTTCTATGATGATGTATAACAAACCTATACATTTATAATGATTATTACATGATTATAAGAATAATTGACCATCCGTTACAAATCAATATTACTAAATTATAGTTTCATTGGATGATTAAGTTTGATGAAACTAAAAAATTGGACTATAATAAATTAAATATATTTTTTCTATCAATAGTGAGCACCTAAAATCCTTTGATATCCTCTATTATAAAAGGTAAAAATTTATAATACATGAAAAAATGGATGAGCTAAAAAAAATATTATAGGATTAAACATAGATATAAATTATTGAACATGTATTTGAAGACATAAAAGGATGAAAAAAAATTATAGAACTTGATTATTCATAAGGATGAATAAATTTTTTAAAACGGGATCATTCAATCATGGAAATAATGGAATGTTAAAGAATAATATAATATTAAATAAACTTTTGTCATGTCCAACAAATATTACAATTGAACATGGAGGACAATTTCCAATAAAGAGATAATGTTTACTGCATTTATCAACATGATGTCTCATGAGGCTAAACATCACCCAATGAATTTGAGTGAAATCTAGGAACACCTGCCAAAATATGATCATTCATATCTATGCCACATGAAGGATCAATCATAATGAATAAGAAAATGGGAAAACCATGGAAATATTTGGGTATGATAATCAAGTCATAAGGCATAACAAAATGTTGTATCATATTAGTGTCCATGAAAGAATGTATGAAATTCATTAATAAAAATTAATAATAGAAAATAGTAATAGATAATTATAATTTTTTTATAAATTAAATGAAAACATGGAAAAGGTGTGTTTATTAATGTTTATAAATGATCCTCTTTAGTGTTGTATTAGTGAAAATAATAGTGAGTATCTAAAAAGGAAAAGGTATAATTGTGTTTATAAAACTAGAAATAATAAAATATATTTTTTCATTACAAAATGAGTTAATTGATAAAAATTTTGGTGGATCCAAAGAGATAATTTTTATTACGTGAAATTTGTTAGTAAATGGGGATGTTCCCTTTATTAGAGCTTTAATATCTAGAGAAATTGAGAAGGGAACAATATAAAATGAGTATTTCAATATAAATTAAAGAGTAATTGATATAAATTCATATGTTCAAAATAATGAAATATAACGTAGGGGGATTAATTAACAATAATTAATAATGACATTGGGTTAAATAGAGAATACATGTAACTCGAAGAAAAATAGGAAGTTAAAAAACAATCCCTTAACTTAGGTCCAATCATGTTCTTCCTATTTATTTACTGTCATGGATGATAAAATTAAATCCACTAAATAATTATTTCCAAACCACTTCAATATGTATTTAATTATTATTAATAGTATTATTTTATTTTATAGAAATTTTTATGAGTTATAGTGTTTCATTTTTTTTCATTCCAAAATAATTTGATTTCATAGTTATCATAATTGGTTCCCTTGTACACATGTATTGATATAATTGTAATAAGAGATTAATTTGATTGAATTTATATTATAATTTATTAATGATGATAATGAATATTACATTTATTTTTTAATAAATTTATTATATGGTATTAGGATGACTCATTGGATATAACATTAATGAAAATAATTTAATTTATTTCATAGTTTTTTACGATCATCACTAACATATATCAATTTATATAATATCTTGTTTATATATTGGTTTCAAAACATTATATAACATATGATTATTATAGTAAGATCATACAAAAACATATTAATGGTTTTATGATAATATTTTACGGTGGTATAGAATAATGAAAATGTGACATCCACGATGGCGGTAAATTGACACACCACAATCAATGATTAATTTTTTTGGATAAATGGTAAATGGGTGAGATTTTATGATAATATATTCCATTAATAGAATAAAATTACTATATTTACAATATACTAAATTTATTATTCCACATTGGGAGAAAATTAAAATAAAATGAAAGTGGATTTTAGCTCTTGAACTTATTCCCGATTGACACACCTAAAGGAAAATTGGTTTGAAATTTTTGTTGACAAAAATATATTTCAGAATTTGGGGATAGTATTTCTAACCAAAAAAGTAAAATTTTGGGAATTCCTGAAGGCTTAGATATTTTGAGGATAATAGTATGTGAGGCGTGGAAATTATTGGGGCAGGAGAGGGGTATTTTTTATTATATTATTTTTTGTTATGATTTATTGGCTTAATACAATCAAAATATCTGATCCTTTTCCCAAAATGATAATGTATAGTTCTATACAGGGTTCTTAAATCAAACATACATCAACTGTGACTGAAAACATTATATATAAAACTGATATAGTAAATTTTTATATTTCAATATTTACAAAAATTCCATTAATTTAGAAAAATCCTAAAAATTCAACATAACTATTTTTTTTCACATTAAAAATTCATAATTTATTCTCTTTTACAAAAATATTTTTCTAAATATGGAAAATTAATATTTTATTTAAATACATAATTTATTTTAAAATTACAAATTTTAATATTATATCTGATTTTATGAAACATTGAAATTTTAAATAGGGTCAAATAAAATTATCTTATAATAATAAGAAAACAATATATATATATATATATTATGAGATTAAGTTTTCTGTTAATTTATTATATTCATTATATAATTATAAACAAACATTTATGGTTAAAAATTTTAAAAACAATTATTTAATCATTTATAAAAAATTAATTTATATAAACCTAGATATAATAATTTAAAATTTTATTTTATTCGATTAATTAATTTTATATATATATATTCATAGGGGAATTTACTATCCTAATATATAGATTCCTATTCCTAATTTTCATGTTACTATTTCAAAAGTAATGGTATTATTGAATTATTATAATTTCATTTATTTACATAAATATTTCATATTTCATTATTCATTTCTCATAATGAGGATTCTATTGGGTTCTCAATGTTTTTTATATGTTTCATACTAAAGTACATAATTATATGAAGGGAAATTACATTGATAAATATTTTTTGATTTTCAAATTTTCGCCTTTAATATAGTTTTCCATCGAAAATCAATTTTAGATACTACGATGAAAATAACTGCGGGTATTTCTCCTTTATTTTATCCACTTGTTCTAAGGGAACCTCTCAGTACTTATAGTTCCATATTACTAATTTTATAGGTGACTGGTATTATTGTGTATAACATTGTCTCTATGGTCCATGATATTCAATATATTCTTTTCATATGAGAGGATTGGCTGAAGATGATACATATAACACCCTGAGTCTTAATGGGCCATTTTTCCAAATAAATTATAATTTTCATTTATATCTAGAAATGAACTAAGTCAATCCTTTTTTCACACTAAACTAGATTATCGTATGTTACACGGAACGCTGAGTTGGTATACAAATAATGGAACCCTTAGTATATATTTTGATCAATGTATAAAAGAACTGTGTTTGGATTATTTTATATGTAACAACAATGAATGCATGCACTACACGCACTATAGACATGGCTTGCATTACACACAAGAGGAACTTTCCTCAATAGCTTATGTTGTACACACTAATGAGTATCACAAAAAAATAATATATTATTGTAATATTATTATTTAATCGGATATAAACTAGTATTTATCAATATTATTAACCAAATGTTTAATTTTATATAACATTATGATTAATTTTATGTATAATATTGAGAATATATATGAACAAATTCATTTTTATAGAAAAAAGAATTATTTATCAAAAAATGTAGTATTCCCATGTTTTGATGGTTAACCCATTATAAATATAGTTTTTAACAGGTTTATATATTATATTTGAAAAAATAAACTTCTTCACTGGAATTATGACTTAAAAAGTTACTTTTTTTAATATTTTAAATTATTTCTGATAATGTTTTTATTTTAACGAATAGTGAAAAAATACATTTTAATTCAAACTATCCTTTTTGTCTAATTTATTTATACAGATAGATTATGTTTTTAATTGGATATAAAGTGTAATTGGATTTGGTTTTTATCATTTAATAACATTTTGGTCACTATATGTAATTTTATATTTAAAATGGATATAAACACTTGTCAATCTTTTGATAGATTGTATTACATAAAAAACGTCTTACTGGTTCAGAAAAAAATAATTAATATTAAATTAATTTCTAAAAATTATATGTTTTGAATTTAGAAAAATAAATTACATATATGATATCAAAATTTCCAAATTATTTTAACATGTCCCTTTTATATTGAAATGGTCAAAAATATTTTAACAGATCCCTTTTAATATTAGTGTGGTATTAGTTAAAATATTAAGGAAACATGAAATTAAAAAAAAGTACAATTGTTTGTATAAAAACAGAAATAAACACATTTAGTTTTTCATATAAAAATTAGATATTGATAAAAATTAATGATTGGGTAAAAGGATTGTAGAGGGTAATTGAAAATTGGTATGATATTTAGAATTTTCCATTAATATGGCTTTATTATTAACAAGAATTTGTAAGGGACCCTTAAAAACATGTATTCCCTCATAAAATAAATATTAATTGAGCAAGGTAAATATTATAGAACACAAAAATAAACATAGTTCCATTAGATAATTATAATTAATAATTACGTTTGATTAAATAGAGTGATTTTGTAATCTAATGGAAAAATGGAATTTCAGAAAGAAACCCTTACCTTCTGTATAAAAGTGTCATGTGTATGAAATTAATGTCCTAGATAATAAAATAAAACTTATTAATTAATTAATTCAGAACCACATCTATATTTATTAATTTTATAAAAAAAAATTTAAATTTTTATGGCCATTTATAGTTATAGTGTTTAATTTTTTCATTCTATGAGATTTTTTTGGTTCTCCTAATCGATTCACTTTTATAATTGTTTGGAACTTCATGTAAGATGAATACAATTATCTAAAATTGAAATTATATGTTATTAATGAATTTTTTCAATTGTAATTAGTCGTTTATATCATTGTGTTATAATGTATGCGTATTATTTATCAAATAAAACATTAAAAAAATTATTTATTTTTTTTCATTTTTTACTTTCATAACAAGAATAAATAATATTTTAAATATAATAATTATATTTTGGTTATAGAATAGTAAATAAACTATATTATGTATAATAATATATTATTTATCAATAACAATTTTTTATTGACCAGCAATGAATATAGTAATGTAAAATGAAAACAGATCTTCCATGATGGCTGTAAATCATCACAACACATATGATGTTTGAATTTTTTGAATAAAATGATAAGGGAAGTTATTTTATGATGAACTATTCCACTAATAGAATAATATTCTAGTATATAATATTATCTTTAATTATCATTCCACACTGGGAATGGTAGGTGAGGATTGTATACGAACGAAAATAAATTTAAATGATATTAAAAGAAGTCAACAGAGGAATTGACCTATTGAACTTATTCTCATTGAGAGACTCAATAAGGAAAACTGGTTTCGTATTTTTTTGATAACAACATCTCATGAATGTGGGGGTGAGTCTCAGGAAGAAGATTTATCAGAATTTTTTTAGGTTTAAAACCATAGAATGTGTGAGGAGAAAATGTGGTGTGTAGTGGTAATTAAAGGGTAGACAAGTTTCTTTTTTCATTTTTTATTTCATTAATATTGATCAATACTATAATTATTTTTTATCCTTATGACCATATAATAACGTGGAGTAATATTATATAGTTTTAACATTATCCATGCATCAACAAAGAATAAAAAATTCTTTTATTTTTATTATATTGTATATTAACATATTTTAGTATACAAAAAAATAATTAATTTTGAAACATCAAA
Source organism: Viscum album (assembly GCA_963277665.1). Classification (NCBI taxonomy): domain Eukaryota; kingdom Viridiplantae; phylum Streptophyta; class Magnoliopsida; order Santalales; family Viscaceae; genus Viscum; species Viscum album. The sequence continues at coordinate 440,465,536 of OY728161.1, forward strand.
ATCATTCACAGTAACAATTTTTTGACATGTAGAATGCATATTTATACACAATTTTATGAAACAAATATTCCAATTGTGAGAAATTTAATTTTTATATAAAATCATAATTTTTTAGAAAAATATAGATTTTATTAATATAAAAAATATTATGAACTGTTAAAATTGTTTACAGGTTAATAAAATAATCAGATAATCAAAATTCCACATAATATTAATTTATGAATTTTTTTATGAGCATATGTTTTGTTTTAAGATATTATATTATCTATATAATTGTCAATAAACCTTTTTTTACAATATATGAATATTTAATTTATTATTGTGAACATATTTATTTAGTTATACTATGATATAATTCATTCAGATTTTAATTTTGAATATGCATAAAATATATTTATCCCTTTGTACGAGTTGTTATTATTTTATTGTCAATATTAATATTCATAATGATTATGTAACTATACCATGTTTCAGGTTCTAATTCCATTGGTATAGGTTCCTTAATTTATTTAAATGTCAATTATTTCTTTTTCATTTATGTGAAATATGTTTTTACTGGGGTGTTTATACTATTAATGGATTTTAAACATTATAAAATTATTATATAAATTGAATTTTTGTAGATAAAAATTTCAGTTAATTACATGAATGTCACCAAAAAGAGGCGAAATACCCAAGAAATCCTAGTCATCATATGAAAACAATATAGGATGGTTCTAGAGAACATTAAACGAGTAATTTCTATATTTTTTTTCACAATTAAATGAATATTAATCTAATAAATAATTATTATCTGGTTAAAAAATATTTCTCTGAAAAAATAATTCACAGCCACCTAATAAAACCAATTAGCTGATTTACATTTTCTAGAAAAAAAATAAAAAAATTAATTCGAACATATAGAATATGGAAACAAATATTATAATCATACTCAAATAGTCCAAATAAAATAATGATATAAATAATTTATGTCCAAGGGGAAAACATTGATAATATCATTAAAATTTTAAATCGATTTCCCTTTTGGATAAACTTTTTTATGTCCAAAATTCAAAGTTAATTTAAAATGATAACCCATAACGTTATAGAGACTTTTATGAAACTATAGTGTAAAATGGGAATCCCTACCATTTATAATAATTGGGAATAATTCATTAAACATCAAAATATCTTTATTTTTATGTTATCTCCAAATTTACATCTTTGGTGGTGTATCAATTTAAATAAATTGAGATGATGATGTTGTTTGATAAATCAAAAATCATGAGTAATATTTCTATATAAATGTTTTTGGTATCCCAATGATTATAGTAATTGATATGTTTAATAATTACATGAATTTAAATATATGATTTACAAGTATGAATAAATTCATTTTGGTGTTTAATTTAACAACTGACATTTACATCTAGGAATATTGAAAGCCAACTCTTACATTTTTAAAATATTTCCCCCAAATCCATCTATTTAGGAGTGAGAAATTTTTTTTTACCATATTGTAAAAAATTCTCGTAATGATGAAGAATTTCAACCATATACTCCCCATGGAATGAAGGACTGGTATATCTATTTATAAAATATAGACTTATTTATCGGGAGAGATAAGAACCAGAAATAAAATGATCACTATTATAAAGAGTTCCTTATACTGTTGGATAACTTTTTCACTATGTTGACATGATCAATAAAATCCAGAGGATACAATTTCAAAAGTTTCATTTTCATGAAAAGATTAATTGTCTCTTCCTATATCATATCCATTTAATTATTTGAATAGTTTCCAATTGTATTCCATGAATAAATTGATTTCATCATTGATTTTGAATGAAAAATTCTTCTAAGATATTCAACAATATGTATAAAATTTCAAAGGTTATAGAAAATGATGATGTCATATGACTGATGGAAAACCACACATCACATATACCGAAGACATCCAACCATCCATGCAATGATGTAACTTATACAAATAATTCCATAATAGATGTTTAACACACCCACATAGTGGAAGTGACTCTAAGTACTAAAATCTATTATAACTGCATCATATTTTGAATTATGGGAGGGGTTATTATTTATATATGATTGAATTTAATGAGATCCATATTCTACTACAAAATACTCTTGCATAACAACACCACCCAAATTAGTAAAAAAATTATTAATAATTTTTTTTTCATATAATTGTTATATAATTATAAAAATAGGTCTTCAAGAAAAACATAACATTAATTTTATATTTTTTTAATAATTAAACCAATACAAATTTTAGTATTTACATTGTAAAATTAGTAAATTGAGTTGTAGTGTTTGAGAAGTCATTCAGAAACCACCAATAATAATAGTGAAAATCAATGAAGTAGATATTTTCAATGACCTTGTGTCGAATTAACTATGGAAATATAGTTAACAATTTCTCAGGATCAACCATGATTACATCTTTTGAAACCAGATATCTAAAAAATGGGACCTCTATTATTTAATGATATTTTTTTTAACATGGAATAAAGGATATGGAATATCAAAATTCATAAAATATATTACTAGGGAAGCTCAAAATCTTCTTCAATTATTCATTAATATAAAATTATATCCTCTAATACCATGACATTATAATCATGTGAAGTTTGTAATATCACATTCATCAATTCCATGAAATTATTTACAATGAATGTTAAAAAAAATAATCAAAATAATATTCAAAGGCCACACATGTTTTTATATTAAATAAATGGAATAATTTAGTCTTTAACTCATATCTATTAATATATAGGATGAAAATAAATCATATATATCTTCGTTTCTATAAGGAATCGATTAATGGAGTCATTATTGTGGGACAAGGGTACTTATTATAAAAAATGACCAAGTAATTCATATATTAATTTAATAAATAACTAACAATAATGTTATACATTTTGTTGATATAGAAATAGTATGAAAAATTTTATACAATGAATTGAATGAATAAAACTATCTGAATTCTTATAATAAATTATTAAATTCAATAAATTAATTAATAACCATATGACGTGATGGAATTAAAATCATTTCAGTTAATGAACAATAATTAAGCAAATACTATAAATACATCTATATAGGATTACTATAGATTAATACATGAAAATCATAAAGAAAATTCATGACCACCAATGGATGATCACAACTAATAGGATTATTCCAAATATAAACTTTTAATGGTAATATTTGTTTATTGAGTTATATTATTGCATGTACCAATCAACTAGACTTTATATCCCACTATCAATAATAAAATCTTGGTCTCCAATCAGAGGGTGAAATGAAATATTATAGATGATATGAATTAATTTAATATTTATTAAAAAAATTATTAATCCATAATTGGAATTAAATAAAAAATATACATTATGGGAAAATAGAAAATCCATAATAATATGAATTTTAATAACTATGAGGTTCATTAGGTCACCATTTTACCAACTCATTCTTTACTCACGAGGCATGAGTTACTCCATTATAATGGGAATGATTTCATTTAAATTTTATACTATTATTATTAATTATATTTATATATAGAAATGAGATGATCCAATATCAAATAATGCTGGCGATATAGAAAAATTAATGATTATAGTACATATAGATATTTTTTGGTCCACATTAACATTAGATACTGACTCTTTCACTATATAAAATATCATTATTTTAGAGAAATGGGATTAATCAATAAAATAATTTAACTATTTGATTTTATTAAATACAGAATATATTTCCAAAAATCCATTCTTTCATCATGGAATATAAAAATCCAAAAAAGTTTTTCAATGAACCGAACATCGATAAGTGAAAATAATTTTTGGGGATGTGGGGTGAGTACATCTCTATCTCTTAGACCGGAAATATAGGTGTCAACTCAGAGCTCCATTAATAGATTCATCTTTATTTATGTATAATTGAGATACAGGGAGAAACATCAATCCAACTTCTCATTAATGTTTAGTTTTATTTTTTAAAGCGTCCACAAAATCATCCACTTGGAAAAAATATAATACCTACTACCAAAGAGTTTCTTTCTATATCAATGTTTTCTGTCAGGAAAATTTTCCACAATCTTATCATATATTTTAATTAACTATAAAATAAAATCACAATTAATAACAAATTTAAGGGAAATATCGACAATAAATTCATTCAATATATCATTAAATACAATAATGTGTTATATTTTAACTATTTAGGTAAAATATTTCTCAAATTAAAATATATATTTTTTACAATTTAAAATGTTTAATATCTACATGTTTTTATAATCTTCATAATTTTTATGAGTAACTACTATATTAGTATATCTTTTATCACATTATACTACAATATATTATTGAATCCTTTTATTTAATAGCATATTCTATCACATCATTCTATATACATCATGAATATTGGAGTCAAATTTTACAATTATTGATGTTGTAGATTCCATATCATTAATGTTCACTAGGTCATATCTAATCAATACCGATCTACCTTCGGATCATTGATCCATTTATGTTTGATTGTTTTTGGTTGATTTACTTTTGTGATCGATCATTTTTTCACATGTCTTATGGCATAAATAACTTATTTTGAGTGTAGACAAAGACACTATCATAGTTCATTTATGGGACATTAGACATTATTTCTTCAACATGATACATATTTACTATATGGATTCCTTATAAATAATATTCCACACCATAATACATAGGGATTCATTGATATCTTCTTATTGTAATGTTTATATTTAATATAATTATAAAATGTCACTATCTATATGAGAAATCATAGTATGGGAAGAATTAATATATGTTATGATAATTTGTTATATTATAAAATTCAATAGAACCATATATAAATAATTCATTGAAATATAATGATCATTTGGATGACTATTGAACATAATATCACTCGTAACCTACCCCTTATTTCCCGATAATGCTATCCTGTATCCTTAAAATGATCCCCATATGATGAAAATATCGATATAAACACATTAAAAAATACAATTTTCATGCAATCTAACAGAGGCCATCTTATAATAAACAACCATTATTATCTATGGTAGGTCCAAAAGGGATCTAATGACCCACACATTCTATCAAAAATTTCATGATAGTCAATACCTTCCATTGTATATTATTTTTTTTGGTAAATTATACAAAATTATAAAAATATAATATATATAATTATATACCAATCCAATTCAATGATATACAATAAAAATTAATTTTACAATGTAATTCAATAAGAAAATCCAAAATAGATGAACCAAAATACATAAAACGATAGGAAACTCTTCACCATGTGATATGTGGGTCATCATAAAATAATGTCATATAAAAAATCACACAACAATCATACATATAAACACACCACTATCAAGTTATTCAATAAATATAATATCATCAAATAATACATTATATGTAATGAACCAATTGGAAAATCTATGGTGAAGAATGATATTCCAAAAAGGATATCACATTGTATATCCCATTTATTCTATGAGAAATGAATTAATTTTCTTCCCATAAATAAATTCAGGAATGAAATACATTTATACTATGTTTTTAATAAAAGATGAATATTTACACATTTATGAAAAAATTTATTAAACGTAAATATATAATCTAAATTCAATCAAATTAAATTTAATAACCTTTTAAAATTATATTTAATCAACTATTCTAAAACAAGAACATAAGGTACTAGTCCTATTGAAGGTTATGTTATTGATATCATTGATCTCTACACATCATTGATTAAATTTCTATGTCATTACATATCTCAAGTTTATAAGACTATATATGAGAGAACAAATCATCAAATGAAACTTGTAAATGAAAATTAATCTGTTAGGATTTCATTATAATTAGATCATTGTTATCATCAACATAACCTAACACATTGCAAGTCACAATGGTTATCATATCATAAATTTTTTTTATATATAATTTGTGGATATATTAATATATAAATTATTTTAATATAGATTAGATATACAGATATTATAGAAAATTCTTAAAATAGTGTATTCCCATGTTTTTTTAAAATTTAGGTAGAAGTCTATTATATACATTTGTATTATTAAAATAATCATAATTAGGTCATTTATGAAATACTATATATGATTCACTTGGTGACATCCTATTTCTATTTTTTCACCTTAGAACTGTCTTATTTTTTACGTAGATGATGTTTTATCTGACATAGGTAAATGTAATATTTATTGTTATGTTAGATTATATTTGTTCAATAGAGGTGTGGGATATTGGTGGGGACATAGTGGTGCATTTTCCAACATATCAAAGGGGGATGAGTTGTTTTTTATCGTCAATTATTCATAATGGGATTAAAAACTTATATTTTTAGTTAATCATTACAGTCTATAGTGTAATTTTTATTAGAATATTGTTTTACATTTTAATATTCATCTTTATTTGTTTTGGTTTATTCGGGGATTTTTTCCCAAATCTTTTTTTTATTCCCATTAACTTTTCCCAATTCCATGTGGACCAAAAAGGCTATATAGTCATTTTAATGAGAAACATTTGGTGTAGGTGATCTGGGATGAACTACGTCTATATGTAAAATTATTATGTCCAAAAATTTCTTCTTTTAAATTTTTCATACAGTCAAAACATTCAAACAATAATTTATAAGGTTCCATATAAATTAAAGAATAAATTTTTCATTTTGTGATAATATCACAGAACATAATGTATTTTTATTTTATCTAGATAAGAAAATGATGAAAATATATGAATGATATGTATGTTGAAGTATAAAAATAAGATTTGAAGTAATTTTTTTCTAATAATCATATGTGATACATATGATTCTATTTAAGTGATTAGATATCCCATAAAATACTCCCTTCAATGAAATCTTTGAGATTTTGAATAAATGTCATGTAGAACATACGATATATCAGTTCTTGAAATGGTATTAGTCACATATAGAATGTAGCATATCCCATAGAACATCCAGTATAACTATCTAATAATAATTATATCTTCGATGTCTATCTCTTAATGATTTAAATAAATTTTTTATCATATAACAAACTCCGTGTTCTTTTTTGATAGAGAATCGTCTTTATTTTAGGTAATATCTTGGGTCGAATCATGATCGAAGAGATAATGTTAAAAAAATAAAGTCTACACACTGGGAATATTATTTTTTAAGATTAATTTTTTCTATATCTATATTAGAAACTAAGTCATTAATAAATAAAATGTAAACTCATTTATTCATAAGAATAATTGAAATTTATTGTCAAAATTATTTTAATGGTTTTTAACAAAAACATTTCATATTTTTTAATATATTTCCCCCTGAAATTAATTTTCTTTTCTAGATATATTATTATGTACATATTAGGAGACAAGAGTGAAAAAGGAAAAAAAATATTAAATTTTAAAATAATATTGATAATTGTAACGGTTTCAAAAAACATTCAAATTATGTAAAAATAATATTATTATTTTTTGATTAAACTAGGATGTTGAATCTTATTTTTTCTAATTTAATTCTCATGAATAAATATATAAAAAACTATTTTATATAAAATTCATTTAATAAATTATAAAATCCCTTAATTAAGTACATGAAATATATATTAATTATTAATTAATTATTTTTTATAATTATTAGATAAACATAAATTTTTTGTTTCAAAAAATAATTTACATATATAATGTATTTTAAATGATAAATTCAATCTTTTCAAATATGGACCTTTTGGAATATAAATATTAATGTAACTCTATAAATTAATGATTATTTATATATTCGTGAAAATTGGATAGAAAAAATGATAAAATAATTTGATGAAAAATGATATATTTATAAGAAAAAAATCATATGATCCATTGATTTTTTTAATGAAATTATTTTAATAACTATTGATAAAATTATTTATGTAATGTTTTACATAAAATATACAATAAAAAATTTATTTTCCCAAATGGAGATCTATATAAAAGTAATTTAAATGAACTAGAATTATTTAGATCATGATAAAAAAATTCATTCTTTTTGTTTCATTTTTATTTTGTGGATATTAATAATATTTTAATCATTCTATGGGAATATAATTAGATATAATTTTTCCATATTTTAATTCATATTTATGTAGTCTTCTAATATATTACATTACGGTTTATTCCTAGTAAATTGAATCCATGGTATACAATATTTCATTGAGTTTTGGATATAAGTGTTTAAAGTGATATACTTATAATTGATAAATATTGAAATTTGAAAAATAATTACAAAAATCACACAATTTGTTATTATTTTTACCATACCATGACACATATTTTTTAAATTATCAATTTTATTCTACATTATCTTGATAATTATATATTTTTTATATTAATGTTAATTTTATTAAATAGGATGTCACTCCCATCAATTATAAACAAGAATCATTTATTATCACTTATCCAAGTAACACAGTCCTTTTAAATGAAACATCGAAATAAAAAATTACCTTCTAATATCTACTCCAAACATATTGGTGATTTTTATATTCCGGAAAAGACCGTCTTTGAATTATGATTTTGAAATGAAATATTATTAGACATAGTAAATGTAAATGTTCCTAGAAATCAAAATCAAATTTATATCTCTATAAACCTCCTCTGACATTTCTATAACCATAAAAAAATAACATCATAATTACATTAACATTTAATAAGATTTTCTATTTTAATCATAAAATGAGTTATAATCTATTTTCTATATAATATAAATATAAATATTGTTGATTCTTATATACAAAATATTATATCCACGTTGAGACAACTTTGATTTTTATATATTAAAATGATATATATATATATATATATTGAAATTATAATAAATTTATTATATAATTATAAATATTTGATGCTAAATTATTAGTTACCTTTTTTGTACACTTCTACTGAAAATTGAAAACATCACCTATGTGTATGTCTGATCAAAAAACTACATGATTATATTTAAATTTCTTTTAACAAAACATTATTTTATTAGTATAAATATTATTTATCATGACTAAAAATTATATTTATTGTATTTATAATATCATAACATAATAAATAATATAAAACTAATACAATAAATATAATGAATAATGTAATGGGAAACAGAATTGTTGACACCAAAATATTCATTTTTATAATTAATTTTATATAAGTGGTTAATTGAAAATTATACTAGAATGGTATACTATAATATGGTTAGTAATATAATTCAATCATAAATTTATAATAAAATTATATTTACCCATTAAAAATATCTTATCATGTATTATTTAAATTGGTACATTGTGTAAGGGTTTCCTCATATAAATGCCCCTTAATATAGTACGATACATTTTTACACCACTCATTTTTACGGGGAGTATAGGCTAAACGTGAATTAATTTTTTAAATATATTTGTTGAATATTTTATTTTTTATTAATCCATCAATGATTTTATCATTTAATGACCTATTATTTCAAATGTTACCAATGTTATCTTTGATTATGTAAAATTATTGAAATTTTATCTCTTATAATTTTTCTTATATATGAATTTAATAATATTTATTATTAATTTATTTTATAACCCCTTCTACATAATTTTAGTAATGTTATTTTTTTCCTTTTGAATTATTATTTGATCATTTAATAACTTTTTGACTTGAAAATACATGAATAATGTTTTTGAAAATGTCAAACATTTTTCTTCTATTTGAAAGATGTCTATTTCAGCCATTCCCATTTAAATTAAATATTATTACAAAATATTTTATCTATAGCTAAATTGTTGCAAAAAAATCAATAAAGTAAAAAAATAGTTATCAATGATGAAATGGTATTATTTCTTTAATTTACCATGTGGAAATATATTGAAAAATATAAATTGAAAAAGGTAATACAAATCTATGGCCTTTTTGAACCCTCCACGGTAGGAAAGTCCCTCCAATGGAAGGGATCATTCTAGAGAGAGCCCCATACACGAATAATCAATTGGTAGGTGATAAGGAAGAGAATATCGATAGATAATGACCTGATAAGAAATTTTTAGATAGATATATCCCCTAGAACAGGTGGGACACACCTCATTTCTCACTCCCAGTCAAGAACTGAGAGACTTGATAAGAAGAGTGGATCTCAGTGGAAGTAGAAATACACCCCATAGTAGATTCCTAGGATTCAAAACATGAACCTCCCAATGATCAATGTTGTTGTACCCCGCTCTCTGACAACATCTCCATTACTGTTGACACTTTGTTCCATCATAGAGTCTGAATGGTGGAAAAGAGAAATTCCATAGAAACACGAGTAGAAAACACATGTCAAAAATTAATATTTTAAAATGATTGAAAATTGGAGCTCCCTAGTCAAGACGAGGATCCTTTGGTGTGAAATGTACCTGCACAACCAGTTCTGGAGTGTAACCTAATTGCGCATCCAACCACCATTTCACCCAAGGTCACTTATTTATATATAAATAGATTGTTGGGGACTTCGTATTTATAGACAAATTTACCTGAATCCTAATTTCATCTATTGTCACCCTAGTTATTCTCCCAGGTCTTCTAAAACATTCAATGTTTTTATTTTACTTCTATATTGGAGGAATTAATTTAGGATCATAAGACATATGTCTTTATAGTCTTTTAAATCCAGAACACTTTCATACCTAAAGCTCCCAACATCCCAGAATAATAAACACTTGTGAGACACCTTCTCAACTGATCGGTACATAAGTTCCCCACTTCTAGGAATACATGTGAATACTCAGGATTTCTTAAATCATGTCTTTCCCAAGTATTAACATCCAATTTTTTCCTCACATATGTTGACATCAGGTATCCCAATCCCTCTACTGCGCCCATACCTGTCTATAATATACTTTCATGGGAACCCTTCATTGATTCACCTAATCTCATCCGTTTAAATGTCTTTCACCGCGCCTTATTCAAAATAATTCATGAATAGGTTTCATCATCATTTGATCTCTTGTTTGAAAGAAATTATTTTGAATCCTCTACCAAAACATCCTTACTAAACAAACCAACATGTAGGGAACATCGAAATGACGACTATTTGGGCTTGTATATCCACGTTAAGAGTTTTCCCTCATATTATTCATAATGGGGTTAGGATTCATTGAATATCTATTTTTTTGAATATCCACAGTAACATGGTCCTTTCTAAAATATTTAATGTCCGGGAGTCCTGGATTTGTAGGATTATGGTTTGGGTTATATCCTACCCTTTTAGTCTATAAAACCCAGAACCATAGAAATTTGGAGTAGAAGGTATGGTTCATACATTATTTTCCATTAATGCAAATGAGAAGTCTCAATACTATATTCAGATCAATTTTAGGGCCACTATCCTGATGTAATCCCTAGACCATTCAAGTAGGTGGTTGTAGTCCATCTCTTCTCTACATCTATCACCATCAATCCTTACTAACATTGGACCCCTTTCCAATGTGATTAGAATAGAGGGAAGTTTCATTGCATCAACCTATTCCACGGTCTCCTTGTCCTCTTCCACCGTCACCACTGTAGACGTGTCCTATTCGACCAACAGTAGAAGAAAAGTGTGGGTGCCTTTGTAGAATGTTTCACATCCCAGTATTTTTCACACCATCCATTACTCACGTAGGATAACTATTTTTTTTGGCCACAATTTTTTCCCAAAAGTCCAATCAAATGATCTATGATAACTCTGATTCCTCAATAAATGTTATATATAGAAAGCCTTCCTAGGGACTGAGCACAATCAAATGAACTATGAGAACTCTAATTCCAATCAAAATTGGGATATATAGGAGGGATTCCTATTTCTCGGGATCAATCAAATGAACTATGATATCTCTGATTCCCTCCATAATTGGGTTTTTTAGGATGCCTTCATCAGGGCGAGAGCTCATTCGATAACCACATCAGGAGTCCAACATCAAATCTCATAATACATGTATCCTATTTTAAGTGTAAGACCTGAATGAAGACCTCATAAACTCTACAACTATGAGAACTCAAATTCTCACCTTAATTTGGATACATAAGAAGCCTTCCTAAGGACCGATCACTATATCATATTATATATAAATGGGCACCATCATTAAGAGTAACCCCAAATTAAATCCCCAAATCATCAAGGAATTTTTTCTAGGAAGTATACCAAATCTCATTTATCTCATTGGAGTTTAACCTCCAATGAGACTCATCAAAATATGTGGTATTTAATTCCAATCCTAATGGGATATGTAGGAAAACTATATGATGTTCAAACCCAACACACCAAATCAACCATGTTCTTCCAAGGTCATATTCCAAACAAGGAGCAAACCAACATGGAAAACCATAATCCATCCAAGTTCCATAGGATTATTAGGCATAAGTACAACAAAAAACCTTGACTATGATGCTCTCACATAAATGTCTTTACTAAATGTTACTAAACTATAAGGATATATTGTTATCACATGACCACAAATGGAATGATGAGCTCCATTAAGATGCACTGAACTAATCAGGTTCTAATTACTTTCTCAAGGTTATGTAATTACCCCATTTATGGGTTTCATCCGAACATGAAAACAAACATTCATCTCTAGAGATGATGATCAAATCTATAGTCCCTACTGAGTGGCTAAAAATGTAGTATCATCGTAACGATGGTTAAAAGAATGTATAAATAGTATATTAGAGGATTCCATTGAAGGAGATCCTCATATACATATTGATGTCTCCATTAATGAAGAACCTTTAATACATATGGATGACTATATAATTTAAACATGCTAACAATTGATTGAAAATTTCACAAGAAACCCATGTTATACTTGGTGAATTAAAAAGGAATCATGAAAAAACATCAAATCTATAAGAGAGTCCAGGAGAAGGCATTAATTCCGCCAAAAAGGGTTTGATGAGTCCGACCTCCCATCCTCTTGACTGATACATGTTCGTAAGTATCATAAGGTCATACATAACGAATGAATACATTTTGAAAGTAGGTTCCTATTGTAGAAATAACTTTTGAATGTTTCCGGTTCCATAAATAAATCCAATGAAATCTGCCTGGAAGCAGTGATTCCTAATAAAAACACACATTCCAAGGTACTACGAAACAAAAAAGGGGAACCCGGCATGAATCCTTAAGAATGATGATAATGTAACCCATCATTTAGACCCCTATCAATTGATAAAGGAAGTCTAGAAAAAAGAAATTAATCAATTATTAATCCATCTAAAATATGTTTCTTTAATAGGTTGTTTTTCATGTTTTCTTAGAAAAACCTTCACTAGAAATGGATTTCTCCATGTTTCCAACCATGAATTCTCCAACCTTTTCTCATGATAGATCCACATCTTTTAGAAGGACGTAATCACCAATTCATCATCTATAATTATGAGTCTCAAATGTGTTGGTATGAGAATAATGTCAATGTGGTACTAGCTGATCCTTGGAGACTGCCCGGATGGCACTACAAGATAACAAAAAACCTCATTCGTCTGGTCAGTGAAGAGTGGTGGACAAAAATCAGATGGTTCCTACAATTTTATTAATCCATTTCAGGTCCTTACCTTAGGAACATAAAAAACATTCCCTATAATAAAATAGGGTGTTGGATCAATTGGTCACGCATGGCCTCAAGTCAAAGATGCATGGGTCCTTCATGAGGACTCCTAAAAAAAATATATCGCATCAGAATCGCGTAGTATCGAATCCCAAACATGATGGGGGTGTTGCATTCAGTTGTTCGGCCCATGTTCCACAAACCCAATCATGCAAGATGAGTCACCATGGACAATTATTGGACAACTAGGAAATACTCAACCATTTTCACCTTCTAGAGAAGTAAATCAACCAAACATCCTAGTAAACAATGAATAAGAACATACACTAGTTTTTCAAAATTCTATTTCCCAGAAGTCTAATATGGTAGTGACCCACCAATACCACCACTTAAATCTGGTTGAGTACAGTATATAAGAACATACATTTGTTTACAAATTATCAGCCCGTCATCATCCTCGTCTGAATGCATTCAAGGAAGCTCGCCAATCAAATGTGGTGGAAACTAGTAAACATGAACCCAAACCAACTTACATTAATCAAGTCTTCTATTAGTCTCATCTATCATCAATGAGAGAAATCCATAAACCATGATTGGTATAAAATAGCAAGCCTGAATATACACCTACCGATATTCATGAAGCATGCCAACAATATCATTTACAACACCCAGAGAAGTCAGTCAGAAAGCTCTAATAACAAATCTGGGGCAGACTCAACATGCATTGCCAATAAATAAGTAGTATTAGTTTCCAATAATAGTAAAATGAAGACATGAGAAGACACATACACATAATCTAGATAGAGAGTACAAATATATTCCTATTTCGACCGTTGAATTCACCAAACATATCTTATCAATGGTGAAAGGTCATACTAAATTTTCTACCCATATTTTGATGCATTCCATAATATAATAATATAAACTTTTGTGATTTTAGTGGAGCAAAGCAAAAATATATCCTCACACTGGGGATAACACATCGGTATTCCATCACAGAAAAGATACATATATCTTTTCAAGTCCAGGATTTTTTGGGGGCATACTCCCCCATATCACTCTACATCCATATCGAGAACATAAACCATTTAACATTGGAGATAATCATCCCATTATGATGAAAAATCCAAATCAAGCACATTAAGCTACCTAGGATAACCACTTCTCATGGAAAGTGGCCCCTACTATGTGTAAAATAGCATCCAAGATAAAGTTTGCCACTCAATATTGGAAAATAATGAGCTAATCTGCAATATGGATACAATTAATGGTGTATTTTATGAATCCCTCATTCATTTATTAATTTCATCTCATGATACTACCCTCTCATTACTAAATTATTTGAGTAGTATTAGTACTTATGACGTTCTCCATCGAACACTACTTTATGCATGCATGCTTCGTGAATAATCTATCGTTCAAGAGAGCCTATCTATGGATGAGATCCATGAAAACCATCCATGTAGAAAAAATACATAATATTAAGGGGATATTTCCTATTCTGTAGTCCAACATGGTGGTCCTCCACATTATTTCATTCTCTACAAAAGTTTTATACAGAATAGTTTTTCCCAATATGAAGATAATTCTATTATTAACAATATAGTAATGAGAAATCCCTCTATTGTCATGGATTATTCCAACATGAGGATAATCATGTCTAATTTCTTGAAATTAAACGTTAATATACATTATAATCTAGAATAAAACTTAAGGAAAAATTTTGATCCTTTGTCTTCTAATGTAGTTATGGAAAAAGTGACTGATTCCATTGTTTTAAATAAAAAAATCTAGAAGTTTCCACTCTGGTCAGACCAAGTGGATAATCCTCAAGCAAAAGATGATGAATATATGTTGTATATGAGAAAAAAATTTGGTAATATTAATGCACAATTCATGTTCTTGCCTATGGTAAACTATCAAGAAAACATTATAGAATTGATGGATGAGAGTAACATTATATATATCTGCCCAAAATAATGGAAGAATACTCATCATTCGAAACCAATGTATTATTATATGATTAATATCAACAATATTTGAAAGTCATAAATGGGTTGTAACACCAAACCGAAATAGAATATTTCTCTTATTTTCGACATCCAGATGTTGAAAGAAGCATAGAAGCCTTCAACGTGCATTCCTCGATTCACAAAAGAGGCTATGACAGTTAATTTAGGATACCTCAGATGGTGTCTGTTTCAAAGGATATGGTGCAGAAGGTGAATTTCATTTCAATAAACTCTAAAATTAGAAGATCCTGATATAAGTGGACTCATAAAATGTTATTTCCCATAGACAACAACAACCAACAGGTTTTTTGTGTTGTCTTGTATAAACTCAACAAAATTCATCAACTATCTCTCATAGGAGTTAGGCCCAATGTGAACAATCTATTGAGATTCTTTTAAACTATGAATCTGAAAATATGAAGTCCTCCTCCCACATAGAAGATGGTAGCCATTAGATGATTCATATTTCTGAAATAACATAACGATCTTCCAAAATAGGTTATTTGAGTTTTTTTAAGATAATTGAAACAACTAATGATCAGTGAAAAATTTGAGAAATCAGAAGATCATTTGAGTAAATATCAGCTATATAAGTACAAGAGCCACCCCAGCCTATATGGCGGGGGCTTGATTAATTCAACCTTTGAATTCAATAATCAATTTTCAAATGATTGATGAAAATGAACATGAATAGATCTAACCTATAGGGCTTCGGTATTTTTCAAAATTATATTCCCCTCCTCAATGGAATTAAATTTTCTCTTAATTAGGGAAGAATCCACAATTGGAATGAACAAATGAACTATCAAATGATTCCCATAAGGTTGTTGTTCATCAAATAGTTCTCAATAATTCACCATATAGGAGAACATAGTCTCATGCAGGATATAGAAGGAGATGAATGTAAAAATATACTGAAATAATTACATCAATGCATTATGAATTATAGAATTCCATTAATATAGTTGTAGAAGATTCTCCAGTGAATGACTCTAGATAAGGGGAGTCAAAAGACGAAGTGATTAGGAATAACATGGAACACACTGAAGAAAATGAAGGAGTTGTGCTTACCAAAAATCATAGGATTACCCAAAATCTAGGTATGACGTCATGTACCAAACATCCACCCAGTCGAATGGCATATAACAAGTGGAATAGAAATAGTCAGATCACATATCACATTTTCATTTGGGAAGGTCAATCTCTTTTTCTTGAAGAAATATTTTACCAAAAAGAAGAGTAGATGATGGAGTTCAAAATACTCAATATAGAGTTACTTCGAAGTAGCATTTCTTCTAGACATTCTCCATAGGAAGAAACACAACTTTCACATCCTATATGAACTCCTAAAAAAATGGTATTTGTTGAAACTGTATATGTGGATAATGAATTACCTCCATTGACTACATAGCTAGGTAAGAATCAAATTAATCCATATAGGACTATCCACATTATTTATACATGAAAAATACTAGTAGCACAACCACTAGTGGTTTTCCCAGACATTTCCCTAGATCAAGATATATCTATTGTACCTGTATAGGTCTAAGATCATAGAAAATATTCCCTAATTTTTTATTTATATTATTGAGGAATTAACAACTATATTGGATGAAATGCAAGAACGATATGCACCATTAAAACCATAATTGAAATGTTACCCCTAATGGGTGGATCTGATCCCTCCCTAAAAAAATATTGGGATTACTATATTTCCAATATTTAATGGTTCATGAGATCTCAAGCATCACATAATGCATTTTGTTTCTCATTTTGATCCCATGATGGGGATCCTTCAACAACAATAAGCTGTAACGCAGAGATTCATTGTGAAATCATTACAGGGGAAATCATTTTTTTAGTACACAAGTTTATAGTCTCAATCAGTTAATGGATGGGAAGACCTCCATCAAGAATTCCTTCTCCAATTCATCTCAACACTGCTAATGTAAATAGTTTTTTATCATAAGAATTGAAAACCAAGTGAAAATGAATGATTTTTAGATTTCATTTCTCAATGGAAAGGATTAACGTATTACATAAATATATCTCAAAAACAAGAATATTTTATACAATTTTTTATAGAAAATCTATGTGATGAGTTACACACACCACTAATCCCTTTCAAATACACTAGAGGGTTTCAAGATCTTCCTTAAATAAACCAACAAGAAGAGGATTCAATTGTGGAAACCAAAGCTAAATCTCTTGCAATTCTATCAGCTCTGGGAATGAGGATCAATAAAGTAGTGTCTACTATAGTAACACTAAAACTGTCACATATACCTACTTCTACTTCAAAACATCCATCATACTGAAGGGATCCATCTCCCAAGTGTCACATGAAATGAACACCATATTAAAATGATCAAAAAAATCACAGGAAAAGGCAGTTGGAGGAGTAATATCACAATGTTTATTCTATTTTGAATGAGCAGGTTCCTTGTTACATTATTTCATCTTTGATGAGAAATTTGGGTCACCTTCAAAGGATGAATAAACCAAACAAATAATGAGATTATGATCTTCAAAATTAACCATCCATTCACAAAATGTTGGGGAATCCCATTCATAAGTTGTTTGTTTTTAAACACCATCTACAAAATAAGGTCAACTCTGGACAAATGAAACTAAGAAGTTTATCTGATCAAGTAGAATTTGTTACTACTACTAACCCAGTGGAATAAAGAAAAACGGTAGGATGTCAAAAGAAAAAAGTCACAATGGTATGATGATTGGATGATCTAGATAACAATGCTTCGAACTCAAGACGTTTTACAAACATAGTTGGAACAACAGATTGTTTTTATACTACTTCTTCCACAGTAATTCCATCTTCATCAAATGATTACTCCGCATTTGGTCAATACTCAAAGAATTGACATGATCAGAAGAAAAAGGGTATATTGAATAGGACGAGCCTGTGTAAAGGACAAATATGTCCATAGATTTTTAAGATTTAATGCAATCTATTTCAAAATCATGGTTACCACCCCATGAAATGACACAACTAGATCTTACCTATCATGAAGAATCTTCATCAGATGAAGAATTGATAATTGGATCTGTTAACATTATCCACTTAACAGATCCCTATTCAAATAATGATTCTATTTATGATAACAATGAATTCCAAATAACTAACTAGGTTTCTATAGTATGAATAAAAGGTATAGGATACATCAGAAAACATGGATATGATAGAAACCAATATTTAAACTATACCCCTACTCGAACTGTATATATAGTAAAAACCCGTGGCAGAGCCCCTTAAAAGGATCAAGAAGAACAAAGAGATTATCCCTCTTATGATAGATTTTTCCTAATATGATTACCTTTGAGGACCGATTATAGGTTACACTATATGTCTATAAGCACAAGAATAGACCTAGAAAGTCTAATCTAGAAGAATTTGAAGTAATTTTATATTATACCCCCATGTAATGTACATCTACATAGAGAGCATCAACTTCTAGGGAACATACAAAATTTCATATCCATGCTGGAAAATGAAGACCTATTGACCAAATGTATAATGTCTTTAAACATCTAACCCATCATCCGACCATGTTGTGGATTTTGGATGCATTAAAGTTTTCAAATGTACTTCAAGAAGCATTTATTGAGTCATTGTCATTTCATCAAGGGTTTAAAACCGAATTTTTTGTTTGTGAGGATTACCTTATAGAGAATTACCATGATGAATTTAATGCATTTATATTTTATATTGAGCAAGATGAGGATGATGAAGTACATGGACACATTAGACCCTTGTTTCTATCTAATAGTTTTAATAATACAGATCTTTAACAATCCATCATTGATAATTGATCAGGAGTCAACCTCATTCATATTTGTACACATTGTCTATAGGGAATAATGAATATGAATTATCTCCTTCCACTTTAATTTTTCAATGTTATGCAAATAAGGAACAAGAACCATTATGAGATATTACATTTAGAACTTTGTTTTGTGATCTTGTGCCTAATTCAGATTTTATGGTTGTCCGTTTGGACACAACCTTAATCACTATTATAGGAAGGCCTTCAAAAAATCAACATGTGGTCATTCCATCGTCATATCACCAATGATAAAGGTATTGATTAAATGTAAAATTGGGATATTTAATTATTACATGGATCCATTAAAAACGATTGAATATTAATATATCATGGAAGAATTCAATCACACAAAGGGAATGAAGTCTGTGATAAAAGAAGTAATGAGAATAAATGATCTGAATGACCAGGAAAATATCCTAGATAACTTATTAAAACATTTGAGTTTAGATTATGTCTTTTATATCAATCATATTTAAAATATAAAACCAAATCCATGAACTCATCCAGTGACTTCCATAATAAAAAATGCGTAAATTGAGCCTGACAACATGAGAGAAATTTTTTATTTACCAAGCAGTGCTTAAAGATTAAATGAAGATGTCTTCATTTAATACACTAAACATCATCATGTATTTCATTCTTCAATCAATATAGATAAAGTTATAGAAATACAAGAGGAATACAATGATGTTTATTCCCAACCCATCATCTCATATTCAATGATTAAGGAAGACCTTTTATCATACGAAGGGTGAGAATTGGTTGCGTCTTTTTAAGGATGTTCAAATACTAACTCCTCCCCTAGATTTGAATGTTTTTACTCATCACCTACTATTCAAATAGAAACAAATGAATGGAAAAGTAAGGAAGATGAGAAGTAAGATCTCATAGATTATCCTCCGACATTGGAGGAGGGTGTGTCCACCACTGTGGATGAACTTTGAGAAATAAATCTGGGTATATAAGAATATCCACACCCCACACTAACTAGTGAAACTATGAATTTTGATGAGAAATATGTGAATAATTTATTTCTAAAGTGAAATTGAGATATATTTTATTGGAACTATATAGATATTATAGTCATTAATCACAATGTATCCACCATTCATTTCGGTTTTTAGAAGATCATTGATGATTCATGTAGGAAGAAAGAAGAACACAACCAACTCATCCCTCTAATATTGATGTTGAAGTTGGAAATAATATGAAAGATAAATTTTTAAAGGAAGTGAAATATCCCAAATGGATTGAAAACATTGTCCTAGTGAAAATAAAAAATTATAAAATTATATCTTGCATTGATTTTAGAGAACATAAATGGTATTGACCCGATGATGAATTTCCAGTTCTGATCACAAATATTTTGATTGATGCAATAGCCATCTATGAAGTTATCTCATTCATGGATGGATACAATCGGTACAATGAAATCTACATGGCCCTAGATTATGAAGAGTCTACAACCCTGAAATCCCCTCAACGTGTTCTTTACAATTGGGTAATGACCATCGGATTAAATAATTCATGTGCAATGTATCGACGTGTCATGCACCATATCTCAACACCATTCATAATAAAATTTGAATAATTTTATGTGGATGATTTTTTAGGTAAATCTAGAAAATTTACTGATCACCTGACTGATTAGGAGGCCATATTCAATAAATATCGAAAACATGATTTGAAGATGAATCCCATGAAATGTTCTTTCTATGTAACCTCATGAATATTCCGTACTTTCATTGTCCACCATCATTTCATCAATGTTGGTCCTGAGAAGAATAAATTAATACTATGCATGTCAAATCCTCAAAATTTGAATGAATTAATAGGACTTCAAGGTCATTTTTCCTATATTAGAAGATTTATCGCCTATTTTAAACAAAAGTATTTACCATTCACTAGAATAATGAATAAGGGAGTCACCAACTAATGCAATGAATATTGACAGGAGAAATTTGATTCTCTCAAGAAATATCAATTGATTCAACTAGTATTCCATGTGATGAAGGAAGACCCATTATGCAATATGTGACACCATTAAAGCATTGAATGGTTTCTTTTCCTTTCCCAATAGAATGATGATGGGAATGAAAACAATGATTACTATCTCAGTATAACTATACCTGATGCATAGACTAGATGTTAATGTATCATGAAGTACATCTTGGCATTAATCATTGTAGTTTGAAATATTAAGGCACTACCTGAAACATCACGATGACTTAATGGTATCTAACAATAACCTGATCTAATTTATCCTCAGTCTTCATATGCTTATAGGGTGTTTGGACGAGTGGGATGTTATTTTACAAACAGTTTGATATTCAGCAGGTTCCTGTGAAGCCAATTAAAGGCCATGACCTAGATGAATTCCATTAAGAACACATGTATATAGAAGATACATCATTGAATTCTATTCTTCTAGATGATGAACTCGTCTAAATTCAAGATAATTTCCAAACAAGGGAAATGCACATTTATGGTGATTCCGAATGTCTATAGGGGTGAGAATGGAAAACCATATACTCAACAATTTAGGGTTAGGAATTACACTTATCCCCTCATAAAGAGAAGTGAATCCATATTATTTCTTGTTGTCATAAGGTGGTATTAGAATTGAGGTATAATATCATGATCTCATTGTAGGACTCAAATTAGCACTACATGTACAAGTCACCCACCAGAAAGTGAATGATTTTTTAGAGTAGTAATTAAAAAAAAATGGGGATTTTTCCATTAGAAAAAAAATGTTAATCTATTTGTGTTATTACATCAGAGTGTTAATGGATAAATTTCCCTCAGATCCAACATTTTTGTATTTTAGTTGATCACAAAATTCCCAAGATTATGCACTTGCTAATGCGACAACAACCCTGAAATAACCAAATCGGGATGGGACAATCCTCAGTATTTTACATCGTCGCATTCTTTGACCTCATATTCAAACTAGAATGGATGAAATTTTTAAATTTATTACTATTTCTAATCCATATGGTCATACAGTGGGATGTATGACACCCAACATGTAATACCTTTAAAATGGAGTAATTCCAACAGATATTGATGAAAATGAACAGATCTGATGACTAGTGGATAATTTCACCCTTTAATATAGTGGAGATAACCAAAAGATCATTTATAAATGGGGATTTGATGGAATCCTCTTCAGGAGTAGTGATGGAGATGAAACTGTAACTGCCTTGAATGAAGTACATGAAGGATCTTGTGGTTACCACCAGTTTGGGCATATGATTTCTGATCAAATACAAATACTAGGATACTTATCTCATTCAATGATGGAGGAATAAACATATGTCACCACATAATGTAATTCCTATCAAGTGAATTGAAAAATTATTCATCAACCCCTAGTTATTTGTTAACATAGCTAAATAAACATGGATAGTTTCTACACAGGGAATGGATATAGTAGGACCTTATCCTCTAGCGATGGCTAAGCAGTTATAGTTTATTCTTTCTACTATTGATTTATTTTCCAAATTTAATAAAGTAATACCTCACTACGAAATCAGATGCCAATGCATTATGAGATTTATCAAGATAAAATCATCACCAGATTTGTTGTCTCTCATTCAATATAGATGGATAACAGCACCAAATTATATTCTATTGATGTAAAAAAGTTATACCAGGTGCCCAATATCAAATCTAGTAATTCATCTCACTATCATGCAGTGGCCAATGGATACATAAAGGATTTTAATACAACCCAAACAAAAATACTCTACAAGATAGAGGATAATTATATGAAATCATGTCTTAAAAAAATTTATTACTTTATGGGATTATCAAACTACATCTCGTACTGCTACTCAAGAAACCATATATTCATGGTTGTACTATATATTAGAATTTTTCCCAATTGAAATTCAATTTCCGTCACTCAAAGTCACAATCTGTGATCTGTTATCTAAAAATGAAAAGTCTTTGAAGCTATTTGATGAGCGAGATAGACTAGATTAGATAGACAACATACATTACATAATTTGGAAGTCTATTAGAACAAAATTGAACAAGCTTTTAATAAGAATGCTCACCAATAGTTATTTACTAAAGGAAAATTAGTATTGGTTCTGAAGACTCCAATTATAACAGGAAAGAATCCTCTAATGCTTGAGCCATAGTGGGAAGGACCTTCCTCTATACATAAGGTCTACCCAAAGGGATCTTATTCCTTGATCTCAATTGATAGAGAACATATTAGAACTCAATCAAATGCGATATTCATGATGAAATAATTTTTGTAATTTCACATCAATAATGTCTTCACTAAATGATTCTAAACTGAACAAAACAATTTCCTAGTTGCAATACATTAAACTATATAATATCCATAGGCATCCATGCTAAAAAACATTTAAATGTGTAGAATCTAATTTCCTTTCACAATATGTTAAACTGCATGAATTATTTTTCCTCAGAACATGAAATTAAATTTTATGGTTAACGTATTCTTTCTTTGATATCATGATATATCATGTGCTAGCGTCACATACATAATGGCAACATCTTAGGGGAACATGAGTTCTATTTGACCCTATATATGAATAATATCATTATTGTGACTTCTATTCATGAACTATATGTGGCTTGATTGTCGACCATATGAGATATGTTGAGACGCCTAGATCTCCATTAATGGGCCTAGACGCATCCATAATAAAATTTATTTCCCATTTTAATTTCTATATAAGATTCATATCTATACATGTACTCTATCAGGATGCATGTATTGATCATCATACAATTTTGTGCCTTAATTGTAACAATTATTCATTAGGAATATGTCAGAAGCCCTCATATCCCACATCAAACTCAATGTGTGTCAGAAATTATTGTTTAAAGAAATATGTTTGTCTTGATTGTCACCCATTTGAGATACTTAGAGATTCCTAGATCTCAAATCATAGTCCCAAACAGAATTATAAAAAACTAATTTTATCCCCTTTGTATAAATCACATCTTCATACGAAATCATCAATGAACTACGTATGGATTTATCATCATCCATATGAGATACATAGTGACACCTAATCTTTAATTCCATAGTGCAACAAAAATATTCATTTTTACGTAAGAATCACATAATTATCTCACAACGTGACTCTAAACTGCACAACATATTTTCATTGATGCATGATATTAAAATTTAAAGCACCCAAAGGACAATTTATGGGCTGATTCATATCCCATTGTGATACGTAATGAATGCTAATCCATATATCCAATTCCAATACGATGAATCATTTTTTATCTCCCTTCCACATAAAATTAACAATATTTGTGGAAGTATTATTTTTGTATCCTTTTGTTAGAGATCCCACAAAAGAAAAAATAAATGTTCCCATTTTACATATGACATAGATCAATGTAAGGGACCACAAATTTATTTTTAATATTGATTCATAAATTTCAATTGTGCATTGATCATTACCCATTTTTCGTATGTCACACTCTCATCCATGAATACTCTAAAATATTCATAACCATTATTACAGTTTTTGGTGGTAGAGTTTCTGATATCTAAGAAATATTTTCTCTGATGATTCCTTATGTTCCCTTATGTGGCCTTGCATAAGTGTCCTAAATAACAATCTAATTAGTATAAAGATGAAACTATTTGGCTATGCAGTATATTCCCTAGTCAGTCGTGAAAAATTCAACGCCCATAATGTTTTTTTAGATAATTTTTATTTCATTATTGGTTAAACATTCTTTGTTACCCCTCAAACAATTACAAAAAATTCAAAACATAGTATCATAATGTAGTATTCATTGTATATTTGTCCAATTACCATTAACTCAATCAGAATGTCATCAATACCAATGTTTACAAATTTCCCTCTCCTTGTGTTTAATGTAATATGATATGACCATGGATCATTTCACCATATATCATGTATTGTTTTTTATTTTTTTCCTAGTCATATGACATAAAACTACATACACAATTAGTTTTATGTTTAGGTTAGAGCTTCATAAAAATCATATTCCCTTGATTCTTTGAAATCCATTTTTTGAAAATGTTTTTCTGTATGAATGTACCATTCACCAAAAACCGAAAACTGTTCTATGGAAAAAATATGAATCTCCATAAAATTCATCAGGTTTTAGATATAGAATATCAATATTTTGAGATCTCTTTTTCCTGGAAATATAGTACATGCCCCTATGTGTCTTTGAATAAGTTTCCTACATGATAGGCATATCCGTCAAAAGATTCCACTATTGAGAAATGTAGTATATTCCCTAGTCGGACCTTTATAATAAAACCCCCACTACGGGTTCTCAAAATAATGGTAACTTTGTCCTTGGGAAATACTTCCTCAAATTCACTTTTTCCCATTTATCATATCTTCATTCATATCCATAATTTACAAAATCAAAATTTACATTTCTTCTCTTGGATATTAGATCATAGTGGAATGTTTCTGAAAAAGTTATCAAGAAATTTAAGAGTCTCAATCCTTCGGTCAAAGATGAATATCCTAAATTAATGCTACCAAATATCTTCAATTCATGACACAAAACTGTACAGTATAATGTCATTTCTATATTACATAAAAATAAATAATATGATATCATAAAGACTCCTTCATGAAAAATTTTCATCATTCCTTATACATCAAATATCCCTAGAAATTATTTTCTTATTCATGAATTATGGGGTTATATATAACCATTTATTCTTAAAGTAACAGTACATGGAAAATCCACCCACTATGTTCTTCAGTAAACCAAATCATATTTTTCCGTGTCTATCAACAATAAAATGTTAAATTCTTGAGATTACATTATCTTGACAATGCAGTAAATTTTCCCAGAGGCCATGCGTATAATTTTCCTACATAACAACCACATCTGTCAAAAGATTCCACTATTTGGCTATGTGGCATATGCCCAAAGATTTTCCATTATTAAACATCCCCGACAATGGGTTAGTAAAATAATTGTATCCACATTCATTGAAAAGTCCTCATTTATGTTTATACAAGTTTTAGATTTTGTTGCTATAAAATTCATGACTCAATAGACCCATTAGTTGTATTAAAAGAATATTTGATCAATTCATAGACATTGAGCATTTTTTGGGATCTAATTTCAAATTATAGGGTCAAATTTGTTCGTCCTTAAACACTAGTCCTAATGTATTTCAACATGAATGACTCTAAAATTCCAATAAAAAGAGACATGTTACTCACTATATTGGAAACCCTTAAAGGAAACTATGGGAAAATTTAATTTCCCAGCTCAGTAAATGTACATTTTTGTATGAATCACAAAATGATTTCTACATAACTTATCATTTGATTAATGACATCATGTGCCCCATCAACTGCCTATTTATGTTTGATAAACCGATAAGTTTCGTTCTCTTTAGCATGACGAAGATCTTCCATAACATCTGCAATAGATTTTTCAAATGACTTATTGAAATATCCATTTGATTTATGACGTTGACCAATCTCCCATATGATAATGTTCAATCATATTGATGTTGTAGCTACTGAAAACACATTTCATTCATTTTCGGTTTCATTTCATTCAACATGGTAGTATGATTGGCGACATTTTTGGATAGACCCAGTTGGAATTATTCAATATTGATCAATAGTCTAGTTTTTATCATATCAATCCAATGCCTATGATCTTCCTCCATTTTTTGTATAATCTATTTCACTGCATTATGATTTTCATGTTATTCAAAATCGCCAAATCCCAGATTAATGAATAGAGGTGAACTTTGTTGAATTCTTGAGAAAGGTTACTCAAGGGGTATTTTAGATTTTATATTCCATATATTTTTCTATTCCTTCTGACATGTATGAAGAAGAGCCTTTTTAAATTCCAAGCCTTATAAAGAATCTCTCCCATATAGAGGAATGTATTATGAAAATGATGAACATAAATAAGTGCCTTGTTTTGCTCCCTCCATGACAGTGTTTTGTTCAATGCCAAATATTTTTTGATCTTATACAATGGATTCTTCTACAGACATATCCATTGAAGTTGATAATCATATAGGGTGAATAAAAAATTATAGTTATGGTTATTTTAAAAGGATAAAAATAGTGAAAATAATAAAAATATTGGTGTCCCTTACTAAACTATATGTAAACATCTTGAGATTACTCCTCCCCAATATTCTCAATTTAAATAGTTTTAGTTGATGTCTCTTTGTGGTGAATGAGTTCCTTAACTTTCTTCGGATCATTTGTATGAATCTTTTGATGATTTTAAATCCCAAAATTCACCTAATTCAATGTCTCTATAATGGTTGGACTGACATGGATGTTGATGCATTATTTAGGCATCACCACTACATCATTTTTTAGATGTAATTTCATATTTCAGCAAATCATGGTTAGAAAGATAATAATAATATTATTGATAAGATGTACAATAGAAACTCAATTATTTTATGTTCTATAAAAGGGTCATCAAAATATCATAATGTATTTGGAATATTAACATGTTCTAATACATCTTAAAAATGAATGTCACGATTCATCATAGCATACAATGATATCTATGATCATATGTTAGTGTCACCTATGTGAGCACTCAAATTGTTTTTTTAACCTTTTTCTGAAAACCATTGGCCCCAAACATCATCATTAGTAACAGTTGTGAGGTGAAAATTAGTTATCGTAAGATTTTCTAGTGCATGAAGTGAACCTAATGTATTAAAGGGCTGAATGAATGTTTTGGTTACATTTAGTATCTCATGAAGAACTGATGATTTAACAAAGGTTTCTACTCTCAATATTCATAGAATTGGAGGAATATAGGGTACAAATGTTTGTTCCTTTGGCCTAATTTCCTATTCTAGAATAATCAAGTCCCCAAGAATTCCTATTTATTTTGAACCACCCATCATTAGTTATTACAGAATATCAGTGATTTCATTTAAAGATTAAAATGCCGAATTTCTTATAATTCGATGAAGTTTAAACACCTTCTATGAATAAGGCTAAAATTCATGTTCTCGTGAATTCTTACCACTAATGATAAAACGATTAACCCTAGTTTTCTTTCTTCTATGATTTTATTTTTTCTCCTTCTTAGGATGGATTTCATCATCAACTCTAAAAATAGGTATTGGAGATTGAATGACCCTTTCTGTTTCATCTTTTATGTCCTGTTGGCCTATATTTATCTCTTCTGATTCATGGGGTTATCTAGTAGCTCCAAGTGAAGTACCACCAGGGCTATTTTATGGTGACAAAACTTTAGTTGACATTCCTTTAGCCATCTACTTGTTAAAATGATATTTCCCCTAAGTAACAATTATTTGACTATATTAAAATTGAAAATAAGAATATATTGTCAAAAAACATAAAAATATAGGAACATTAAAATCACACCATTATTATTATAATGAATTGTTCATACTTTTAGTGGAATATTATATATTATTTCATTCACCTGACTTGTTGTGGGAATTTTTTCGTCTATTGAGTATATGTGTATTTCCATTTGTCTGATATATGTTCTGAATTCATCTGGGTTGTTCTTAAAGAGTAAACCAGAAGCGTCTTATTGATCCTATATCCCTACAATACACAACCCTTCACATAAATTTATCCATGTGGATTCATTGTCACAATGAAAAACTTTCTATGTTCAATAACCTTTATTCGTATATATTTCATGTACATTCTAGAGTTTTGTGAATTGGATCCTATAGTTTTGGATTTTTGTTTATACCCAATTCCAACAGTCACAAATGGGAGATGGGATAATGGGACACGTTTCTCTTCAGAATGATGGAGACTAGATATCCTGAGTAAAACTTCAGTTGGAATTGATGGTTTGGCTCTCTTAACTCTTGTAGGTGGATTATATCTTGCATGAGTTTACATTGGTGATCTTGGAGCCTTGTCTCCTACAACATCTAATACCAATGAATCGCCCTGGATAATGAAGAATTATCTTCCAAATGAATGGTTTCCTTCCAAATCATCTATTATCACCACTTCAGGGTGTGATGTAAACCAGTTATCAGCATACCAGATAGTCAATCTTCATATTGCATCAGTAGAAGGTAAATTAAATATTTCCTCAATTTTCCCAATAGTTTTAATAAACCATAGTTGTCAAGAAACCATCACATATTTCTATAATGTGAAATTCTCAGTTGTGATTCAGTAATTTGTTGAAAAAATTTAATTGACGAGCGAAATCTATAAGGAGGATAGGCCTCACATATGATTTCTCTGTCAATCTGTGTTTCCAATTAACCATCCCTTTATGATAAAATAAATTCACATAGCTCTATATTGGCTTTCATTTCATCGAAAGATCACCCCGTAGGCATATTCCAATAAGGTAAAAGCATAAATTACTTATACATACTCAGTCGAGCCTTATTATCATAAGAACTAAGAGACAATGCTGAAATTACAAAGAAATCGTGAACAGATGGTCAAAACTAACTTTTTAAGACATGTACCCCACATTGCACAACATAAGTTCTGAAATCAGTAGAGATCTACCCACATAACACCTGAAATGGTCCTAATATTCCGAAAAATACTTCCCTCAATAAATATTCTATATAATCCTCGAATTTTTTTTAAAAATTGGTGTAGATAATCCTACAACCCTATTATTGGCTAGCTTGGCCATGAAAAAAAAGATCATGGCCTTACACCTCCCTTGGAATCTATAATCGGTAATAGATACATGCTAATACACATGGCCAAAATACCTGAATGATGTGTCTTCATAGTAATTTTGGATTTGACATCATACCCCAACTTTTCATAATCAACTTTCTCTAATGTTGACCAGAAAGTGTCTGATGTACCACTCTTTTAGTCATTTGGATAGCTGGTTGGAAGAGTGAATGTTGGACCCTTTTCCTTCTTCAAAAATAAGAATTTTACCATCAACTCCTCTTGAAGAATATCCTTTATTATGTGGGACTTTTTTGTGTTCATATTCTCTATTTTAAAAAATATCTTCATCAACTCAAGAAAAAATGAAGGTGTCTTTTCTGAGTCATTCCATTTTATATTGGGAGGAATAAACTCATCGCACATATCTCTAAGGATTTGGGCTCCATATATCTTGTAGATGTCCCAAAAACTAATTCCTAATTCTCCATGTGTCAAATGGACGGTGTTAGTTTTTGGACTCCATCATCTTAATAACTCTGGCACAAAATCATCATTACTATATACATAGGTTCCCCAACCCATACTATCTCATAAATCACAAAAAAAAAATTTAATTCCTCCATAAATTCTGCACACATCTTCTATAAGAAATAAACCCACATCCATTCAGGTTTAACACCCCCTCGTGGGAGGAAGTATCAAATTTTGTTCTAGTCTTTTGATTGACCTGACTGAGAATCTCAAAAGATGGGAAAATAGGAGTCTGGATGTGAATCAGGTGTATTTGGTATCAGATATGAAGCACCCGGGCTCTAACATATGAAATGGGCCATATCTATAATCCCACTGTTTCTATATATTCTTGAAACATAAATATTTGAAAAAGATAAATTGGTATCATCTGGAAACCATGATTGTGGAATATTATTCTTCGAATCTTGTAGGTCAACATCCTGCTGATGGCCAAAACTATAAAAGGAAAAATAAGTACTGCTATGAAAATTGATGTGATATTTCCTCAGATAATTTTGGATGTCTGGGAGTGTTGTGTCACTTACATAAAAGAAATCCTAATTGACAAACTTCATCATATAATCAATTCTATTACTGTCCAATTCATCATATCGTCCAATTCTCATATGGTCCATTAAACATGAAAAATCAAACAAAATTCATAATTAATGTAAGATAATTTTTGATTTTTTTTTGGAAAAACTAATTAATAAAATAATAATAAAGGAATTATGGAATGTTAGTATAAACATGTCACACACCTATAAAGATGGTGTGAAAAAGTGGAACTATATTTCTAGCACACAAATAAAAAACAGACAGAAGAAGAATGAAAGGAATGAGGGTCTGAGTAAAAATACATGAATTTTGGGAGCGTGATTTCTATAATTCATTGTAATTTTCACAGTTGTGAAGCCACTATATATAAGCGATGAAAATTATCCTAAATGACAGAACCTTGTACACCCATTTCGTCGTTCACTACCACTTGCACACCACATCAACCTCTTTTTTCCTTTTTCATTACTTTACTTTATTATAATATTTTCTATTTATTCTAGATCCTAGTCTGGGGGGGGTTTGCTGACACTTTGTTTCATACCAATGTTTGAAAAGTGGAAAAGGTAAATTAATTATAAATTATGGGATAAAAACACGAAGGAAATCATGATTTTTAAAGGCTTGAAAATTAGATCACCCTAGTCAAGACGTGGATCCGTCGACGCGCAAGGTACTTGTGCAACTAGTTATGGAAGACAACCTACAAGCGTGACCCACCACTGTTTCAACCATGGTCACTTATTTTCCTATAAATAGACCCTTATGGCCTTAAATGGTATTTTATAATTTTCTTAAAGCCTAATTTTTCCCTTTTCTCTATATTTCATCGCCCAAATCTTCTGAAACATTTAATGTAGTTCTTTAACACCAAGGGTTTGAGAATTTGTGGAGGATTAAATGAAAAAATCTCTTTTATTGTATGAAATCCGTAAAACATGCATGTATAATGTGTCTGAACTCCCCAAATAAGAAACCCTTCCGCACCACCTGTTCCTTTCAAATGAACATGAGTGCCTCACTTCGTGGAATACCACTGAATACTCTTAATGGATTGAGTCATATCTCACCCATGGAATAACATTCATTTTGTTGATCATATATGTTTAAAACTACATTTTTTAAAGAGTATTATTTTATCATAATTCATATTTGTAATCAATTTATGTTAGCAAACATTCTCCATAAGAAAGTCATTATTAATATAGAGTTTCCTGACACAACATATTTTATAACATCAACTTAAATTTAATTAACATCAGAAAACTAATAGAATTTTCATTTATATATATTGTTTAATATTTTTAATGAAGGAATAATATATACATGTTCTCCCATTTTGTAATCATTATCCAAAATAACGTGGAGAAAACATACATAAAATTTTTATTAATTATTTTTTGTGGTTGAAAATGTAGTTGTAACATAAATTAATAAATCAATTCATTGGGAATAACTATTGGGAAGATATCATCAATTTTATACTTCATTGAGTTATATTATAACAAAACATATGTAATTGAAAATTTAAAATTTATAAATGGAAAACTTATATCAATTTTTTTAATCTTGAATTTTGAACATGAGTTTTAGAAACATCAATGGTACACGAATTATCCCAAATAGTCATCAATAGATTATAAAATTATAGTTTCAAATATTTCATCATAATTATGAGCCACATCATGTGAGTAAAAGCCTGACTACCTACAATATATTTTCATTCCACAATGCTAAATTTTATTTAACTCTATTTTTTATTATTCCAAATCACACAACATTCACCTATGAAACATATTCCACCAAAATATGATTTCCTATCATTGAAATAATCACCCCAGTTTTCATTAATATAAGCATGAATGTTTATATCAGGATTTATTTTTAATTAAATACTATGTGAAGATACCTTTTTTCAATATATATTTTTTAATTACATGGAAAATATGATATTATTTCATATTAATTTGAAATCTGGAACACAATGAAACTACATAAATAATATAATTTATTGATTCTATGAGATAAATAAAACATCATATCATCTTTATAAAAAAATTTATAGACACTATTTCTATATATTTCATTACTCATATACATCCCAAATAAATTTCTAGTAGAATCATCTTTAGATTCATAAAAACCAATGATTTGTAACAATATCATCACATAATATTTATGAGATTTGAATTTGGATTCTTACATTGGTCAACCATGTTAACCATGGGAGAATGTCAATTCTCAAAAACATGAAATCACATATATTTTATTTATTTATTAATTAAATATTTTATAAACGTATTGTCTATCTCCTAGAATAATTATATCATCCTCATTCATAATTAAAATAAATATATTGGAGTTATATTATTTCATCTACCAGTTTATATAATCTATTCCATTAAAATAATTTAAAATTATCCTAAAAAATATTTTTTAAAATAGAATGAACAAGTGGTTTTTTGAAACAATAAATGATTCCATAAATTTAAAAATAAAATTATTTGTCTTCAATAATTATATACACAAAATATCTCTCAATGTATATTTTTCTCTTAATATAATAATTTTGAAACTAAAAAAACAACAATATGTTAAAATTTTAAATTAAAATCTTCAGCAACTTCTATTGGAATTATTATAGTATAGAATATTTACAATTAAAGAAAATGATTCTCGAAAATCCTCACATTCTACTAGTGCCTATCCTTTACAAAAATTTCTTCAATTGGTTCATGATTTTTCTCCATATTAATTCATCTTGTTCTTATAAACCCACATTGTTCCAATAACATTTTCATTTTCTGAACCAGGAAAATGTTCTAAATTTATGTTTTTAAAAATTCTATACAACATTTAATTTATGGAATTTAACCATACATACTGTTAAATTTCATCATCAACTATTTCTAGAGAATAATTTTAGATTAATATTTTTTGTGTTCCAAATCTCAACATTCATCATTTTTGAACTACATAATTCTAATTCACAAGATTTCATTCACATTAAACAGGGTTTTTGAAAGATGAAAATTTTATTGTTTCATTTGTAGATTCACATTCCATGTCATATGATTCTACTGATTCCTAAAATATATATTTTGACACACGTTCCAATGTTCAATGTGATTGTGCATGATCTCCATGATTCTATTGGATTTATACTTATTTTTGGTTGGTTTAGATTTTATGTCACGTCCTCAGGTGGATGTTGTTCCTACAAGAGAGTTGATCAGGAACTATATTGTTTGTCAATTAAAAGGCAAAGAATGATAAAATAATTTGTGTTTTGATATTTGTTTATACTCTGTTTATTTACATGAAATCATAAAGATACAATCATTTATCCACATAGATGTAGATACAATTACTATAATAATTACTTGATATGGATTAAATAATATATATCGACCACATATCAATAATATTGTATGTATCATGTAAATTGGTTTCCACATGTTTTGATAGATAGTTTTATATATATTCCTTATTTTTTTATCATGTTATTCGTGGAGGGAATTGGTACATAACGTGAATTGAAAATTAATTGATAATTAATTGGAAAAAAACTATTAAGGCAAGTTAAATGAATGTTTTTGTAGTTGTAATTTGAGAATGATGAAATTGATGTTACTATAAATATTTAATTAAATTGTAAATGATCCTAAATTATGTTAATAATTGTTTTCAAAATATTAAATTCCTAATAATGATTAAAATTCATAATTTTGATCAATTTATAATTCAATCATTGAAATAATGTTAAAATATTTATTTCATTTATTTATGATAGTATGCGACCACTTGATTTATAGGATGGTCATTATTGGATCTTGTAAATAATAAATTAGTTAATTAAATATATAATAAGAACCAGTTATGTGATAAAATATAATGAAAATTATGGCATATGTTTCCCTCTTGCTTTTGATGTCTGTGTGGCTTGTGATTTAGATACATGAGAGGTCACTGTATGTAAAGGATATATTCCAATCTTTTTGGGCCAAAATCCTAATTTGTTTTTGATATTTTCTTCATCTCATGTGATGTAAGCCGGAGATGGTTGAGACTAGATGGGTTTTTTGATATGTGGGGTATAGAGGCCTAGTTTTTGAGGCAACAGTTGACAAATATGATGGTGGAATGAATCAAGATATGCTTGTAGGTGTCTAAGATGATAAAGAATATGTTAAAATTTATTTTAGTTTTTCTTACTATTGTTATGAATGATTCTTTATTGTTTTAATATATTTTATGGCTGAAAGTCAGATTATTATTTTTTACTTAATTACATCCCCCACTTATTTTTGGAGATGGATGTGTGGGGTTGTTTACCTTATTGGTAGAAAATTTTGTATTTCTAGAGTTCTGGGTAAATTGGAATGTATTTATGTTTTTAAATGAATAAATTTTAACCCATTTGGTAGGATAATTATGTGATAAATGATGAGGTTATAACTCTATTAATCCATGGAATCATTTTTGCTTATGCCTGGAAGGCATGGATCATTTCTGTGATTCTAATTTAATGTAAGGAGTAAAATTTTAAGGGTTAATTAATTGTTACTGAATTAATTATTTTAAATTTATATATGTGAAAAAATAATATGATAACTTAACGAATATTTTTAAATGGTATTGTTCATAATGGATATACGGTATTAGTAGTGGAAGCTAGTACTCACTGAGAAGTTATGTTTAGATGATTCTGAGACTAGGTTCTTCCCATTGAGTTTATTGAGAAATATTATATGATTTACATTTTGAGTTTATATACTCTACTCCACAATGGCGGTTAGGGATAGTGACACCTAGAGTAATGTTAGCCATGGTTGTTTTTCCCCAACATCCCAGTGGGATGGTGAATAGCTAACTACCCAATTTAGACCATGTATATTCTCTTTGAATTTAAGTGTGTTGGTATTCATGATGTTTAGTCTTCCACATATAAGACTGTATATGGCTATAAAGGCATGTGGTTCCGCTACAGACATGTATTCTAGATTTAGTTTTATGCACACTTCTATAGGTATAACATGAATATTCTATGATAGATTTATTATTGTTTCTCATTGTTTGGGATGTGATGGATTGATTTATAATACAAGATGCATGGTAGGGATTATAACAGTTATGGTGGCATTAAAAAACTACCTATTTACATTTATTTATGCGGATGGGGAGGTGTGTTTCATATGGTGCATATATTGGTTCTACGTCCAGTGGTATTTTTGTTTTCATTTTTTGATATAGATTCATATGACAAGAAATTTTGGGATAGTGTGAAAAACATGTGGGGAAGTTATAATGAGGTATATTTATATTCCTTATTATAATATATTCTATTTTATTTGATACATAGTGAGTGTATACATGGTGAGGTTGGGATCTTTATAAACATGTGTAGTTGATGATTTTGCTTCACATGTTGTACATTGTGATTTAGAATGATTTCATTATTTTTCATGAGAGGATATAGGGAATATTCAATAGAGTATATTGTTATACACACCCAAAATATATATAACATAATTTTCATAATAGTTGTAGTAGGTTAGAGGTCAGGATGGTTACTACTAATTTTTTGGTTTTGCAAGAGCAATTTGGGATTCATGGTTGAGGCCATATTTATCTTTTTTTAGTACATATAATTTCCATCATGTTGTATATGTTATTTAATTTCATTACATATGTGAAATATATATTCATTTAAAATTGGTGTTTGATATGTAGATGGTTGTTTTATATATTGTCTGTCTCTTTTTGATGTATTCTCTTAGAAGGTTATGCCTCTCATCTTTAATTTTTTATAACCTAAGTTATAGTATCCATTATAGAGACTACTAGAGATTGGAATCAGGTGTCACTATCTATCTTACCCATCATTTATTCCATGATTGGAACCGTTTTTGTGTAGGGGATTCAAACATAGTGTAATTAGGCCATGATGTTCGCTGGTTAAGGAGTTTGGAGCTAGGAACATGTACGGTTGCTTTGGCTGGTAGGTATATTTTTTAAGCTATGTTTATCTAGAGATCTAATCCCATGATACTAGTTGATACATGGGTATTTAAGTCCCATTTTGATCTGATGGATATAACATTATGCATTGAATTTCAACTAAATGTGGTTATACTAGTTATAGGGTGGAGACCATGAAATGGAACATGAATCATTATTTGTTATGTTGATTGTAGAATGGGAATTATCTGGGATAGGTAAACCAATAATGAATAAAATAAAAAATTAATTAATGTCAAATTCTTCCATCTCCATGTTTATGAGCTAAAAATATTTGTTCACGTGAAGAAATGGCTCGAGATCGACATGTTCATCATGTTCATGTAGAATTTGTTCATCAAATTGATCACATAGATCTTCATATTGTAATAGTTGACCATGATGATTGTTGGGGGAGGAAACACTGATAGTTTAAATGAGTGAATTTTTAGGAGAATGTGGGTTCTATTTTAGATGTAGACATGAAATATAGGTTGGAGGAGTTTGAGATAGCCTTCAGTTTGATCCATGCTCCGACAGAGCACTGGATATCATTGGTTTTGATAATGTTTCATGGGGAAGAGTGGATCTGGTGCTCTGTGCTTGTTGGATATCATGATGATTCATTTCTCTCATGGGGGATTTCCGAGGATAGGTCACATCCATGTTTCATTCCTTGAATGTGATGGAGTGCAGTCATCAAAAGATGTGTACCCTTCGATAGCTGAGCTACTGTGAATGAGAGTTTGAGATCTATTTTAGGAAAATTATATAATATTATTCATACCTATTACAAGATCAACAGACTATGGAATAGAGTTTGAATGAGTAATTACTTCCAGAGATCCATTTCTATGTCACTTCATTTTTTCTGAAAAAATATCCCTAGGTGATTGAGAATGAATTGTTCACCAGTAGTGTAATGCCCCCACCCCAGTTACCCAGTGTCAGTGCATTATTTCATAACATTGGCATGATTAAAAAGAATGAAGTCCCGAAAGACCAATCAGTTTAGCAGTCTTGGAAAATAGATTACATAAATGAATATTACATTTCACTTTATGTCATACAAAACAACATAAATAGTCTTTATGAACTCCATTATTCCCTTGGCTTAACCCTGCA
This sequence comes from Viscum album, assembly GCA_963277665.1. Taxonomy (NCBI): domain Eukaryota; kingdom Viridiplantae; phylum Streptophyta; class Magnoliopsida; order Santalales; family Viscaceae; genus Viscum; species Viscum album. The sequence goes on from OY728161.1 coordinate 440,503,832, forward strand.
TATCAATCACAATACACTTCTTGGAATCCTGGGAAAAATAAAACATAAAAAGGGGTGAGCTCAAATGCTCAGAATGGGTAAGCAATACAACAGAAACATTCATAAATAAGCATAAACATTTAAGGCAAAGTATAACTAAAACAAAAGCCATTTAAACTTGAACTTTAGAATAATATGGAAAAAATAAAATGAAATAATCCCATTTACATGTTTACATTGATATTCTACTAGTCAAATAATCACATGCAATATCACTAACAACTTTCATAATGATGGAATGCATAATTATGAACATTAATTTCATTATTAGGGCCTCGTGCCAAGACCTAGGGGCTAACTGTTACCTGAACCCAAACTGGAGTGCCTCTAATAACCGGACACCATCCCAGAGTGACTCTAATAACCGGACACCAACCCGGAGTGACTCTAAAAACTGGACACCAACCCGGAGTGCCTCTAATAACTGGACACCAACCTGGAGGGTCTTCTATAACCGGACCCCATCCCGGAACATACTAGTCCAACACATTAATCTTAAGAAGAGTATGAAATATAACATAAACATTCGTATTAAAAAAATCATACAAAATGTAAATACATTACCCATAAACTGTGAATGGTGTAAGAATGACAGATCCACAGTCAAACATATCACAAAACCATCAACACAATATGGATTATTTTTATCATGATAAATCAAATTCAATACAAGTTTAAAATCTATTAAGGGATCTTGACATGGATGAAAATGATTTTAAAAACTCTTTGATAGAAATACACCTTTTTAATGAAAACATTTAAAAGTTACACAATTTAGAAAAGAGGTCATTAAATACATTTTTTAATAAAAGTGACCCATACCACTTTGAATCTTTTGAAAGGAATTAACATTTTAAAAACATTCATGTCCATATAAATAAATCCTTAATAACCATTTATAAATCATGGACATTAAAGTGAAATATTTAGAAGAATAAATATTTGAAACATTTGAAATGATGTTTTAGTAAAATATCCCTAAAAATAATTCTTTTGAAAACACTTTCTTAAAACATGGAGCTGGATAATAAATATTTTCTAGTAGATATTTACATAAAAACAACCTCGGATAATTAAGGGATTGTGAAATTAACCCTTACCAATTTCATAACTTACGAAACATACACCCCATGAAAGAGGTATCGTACAATGAATATTTAAATACACATAAATTAAAGTGAATTACACATATAATACAATTATAGGTAGTACATACACAAAAAAATAGGTAATTGTGTAAATATGGCATGAATCTTACGGGAATAAGGAGTGAGATGAAAACCCCTTACCTTGTACTTTCCTTTAGTCGAGGGTACGTTTAACCTCATCTTCTTCGGGTTCATCCTTTTGATTTGATCAAAAGGGATAGTTAGGTTTGATTTATGATAAAACTAAGGGCTCTATGATGATGTGAGGTAAGTTGAGAGAGTATTTTGGCAGGGTTTAGCTGAAAGAAAAGTCTTTGAAGGAGTGATGAATTGGTTAGATGTTTGGTCCTTTCATAAGGGGGAGGAGGGTCTCTTTGGGAAATACATAAAGTATTAATTTATAATAAATTAATATTCAGTTTATAATGGCTCCAAAGTTGATTATTAAAAGTATAAGGTAGGGATAGGTCGAAATAATTTCAACCAATAGATTTTATACAGGTTTGCGTCATTATATTAAGTTTATCCTTTAGTTTTAACACTTGGTTAATTAGTTTAACACTTACCATGTCACTTTGTATATTTATAATATATAGTTAATAAACATACTATATACATCCAAGATACCCCAAATTGGTCCATTAATGATAAAACAATAATGATATAAGTCATTTTGATGATCCTTAGATTTTTAGGAATAGAATATAAATTAATAATATAATATTTGTTTTAAAAACACATTTATTTCAATTGTGACACTGCTCAATAATTTATTTTTGTTAAAGTCCTAAGAACTTTATTAATTCGAACCAAATTCATTTAAGGAATCCTAAAATTTCATATTAACCATTAAAATTCTTTTATGTCATCAAAACATTCAAATAATATTTATATTAACATTTATAATACCAATTATTTGATTCTTTCATTAATAAGGAAAATACTGCATCATTATTGTGTCATATATATTTTTAATTTTTCAATGTCTAAAAATTATAAATAAAATATAATTATGTAGAAAATAGTTTTATCTTCATAATTAATATTTATAATAAAAAATATAAAATATATAACCCTATGTAAAAATTTATTTTCTAAATCATATAAACTTATGTCATTTTTGTATTTACTATATCTTAATTAAAATAAAGTGTCTCTGTCACCTACAAGTGGCTCCATGGGGTCCCCAAAATCGACCCAAAGATTCCCATGGTCGGAAATGTATCCACCAGTAAGTTTAGGACACATTTTAGGGTAATTTATTATTATTATAATATTATTTTTTGACCCTTATTTACCGGATTAACACTTTAACCATGGTAAATAAAATTTTTACCGAAAAAATTATTCAAAATGTCTAAAAAAAAGTTACCAATTTAAAAAATTAGGATATCTTGATTCCAAATATGGAATCCATATTTTGAATTTCAAAATACAGAAGTTTCAGAAATTAATTTAAAATTAATGGCCGCTGTCAAAACAAAAAGAGTGTTTTTATGATATAATAACTATCAAAAGATTGACACTTGTTTATGTCCGGTTTAATTGTGAAATTATGTCCAATGACCATAATTGTATTAAATGGTAAAAATATATTATAAATATACTTTAAAACCACTAAAATTCATAATTTATCCCAATTAATTATTTTTATTAAAAAAGTTGTTTTTAATTAAAATTTAGTAATTTTCACTATTCATCAAAATATAAATGTTATCCGAAAAGTTCCAAAATTTCACCCTAGGCTAAATTCGATAATAATAATCCAAAAATGAAGTCCATTTTGAGAGATAGGATTTATTATATATCAAAAATTGGGTATTAATATTCATAACGGCTAGTTTGACTGGTTGTGGTGTGTGTTAGAACTCGAAGATTCGAACAACGCACGCTACTATATTATTCCAAGAGTAACATACCATGGAAGCATGGGGTGTTACATTGTCACCTCCTTAAATAAATTGCATCCTCGAAATTTATGTTCAGTATTGGAAACATGGGGTTGGAATTTCAAAATATCTTAGTTGGAATCCCACATCAGAAAATGGATTAATGAGGCCTCTATTTAAAATAATGTGTGGTAAGAATGATGGTTACCAAAAATAACACATACTAGGGTTCCATGTAGGAAAACATGGATATGAAAGGGAAATATAACCATCAATATCTGATGTAGAGTGGTAGAGGAAATGGCTATGAAAACACCAACAATTACAAAGCCATAAATTTGTGATGATCAAAGGTACTATCTAGGAAAACGTTTTTGTTCTAAGTTCCTTTTCTTAATGTTGAGGAATTTATTTATGAGATTGGATAAAATCACAAGGTGATATACAAACTTTATAATTAGAGTTTTATCCATTACTAAATTTCTACAACAAACTCATCATTCACTCCAAAACATAATACAACTCAAAAATACTCTATTTATCCTAATCGTATAGGGTTCCAAATATAATGAATTTATAATTCACATATCTGACACTTTTAAAAAAATAATCTAAATTATAAAATCTAGGTACTTCTCTTAGTCCAGTGGTAGGTGATAAATCCCAATCGCATTATGGTTGTGGGTTCGATTCTTGCTGCTTTGTCCGATGTGACGGGTTGTCACACGGTCTGCTTGTTGTCCTTTTATAAAAATCAAAAGTAACATTTTAAACTTAATCCATTCCAACCTTTAGACTTATCCAAAATACAACTATCTAAACTCACAGTCCAATATTTAAAAGGAAGTTAAACATAATGAGGATCCTTTTTTCCAGGTAATAACATGTGAACTCTTTCTTCATATACTCGTTTACAACAACGCAACATCATAAATTACCAAAATCAACCATATCTTATTCGAAAATCACTTCCTCAATATTAGGACCATATTAAGGTTTATCTTTCCTTCAACCATGTAATTTCCAAAAAATTTAACTCACTATAGTGTCACTTTTTTTAGTACCATAAAATCTCAAATCCTCAATGAAATAGTAATGTAGTACAATCCTTATTTATTTCCAGAACATAATTGATACAACACTTAAATGAAATAATTATAAAATAACAACATAAGAACACTAGTCATTCCTCTTCATATGTGGTAGTATCATAACTTGATTATTATCCCGTAGCATCATTTTCAGCATAGTCTGATGACTGAGACATTTGTTCACGTAGTGTCCAAACTCCTTGCAGATGAATCATTGTACATTTGAAACCTTTTTCTTACACTTGCAGTCACATACATGGTGTCCTTTTTCTCCAAACTTATAACATACTCCCATTTCCTTCACGAATTTTACAAGGTAATTCTTTCCAAAATTATCATATATGGGAAAACACTTCTTTAGGTTCTTTCATTTATCTGTCCTTCCCTCCACTATCCTTTTCATCTCTGGATTCCTTTCAAAGCCATACGACTCCGAGAATTCTTTACATATCTTATCAATACATGATACTATTTCTTCATATGATGATAATATGTGGGAGACTATTTCTCTTCTAAATTATGTCTTAGGACCCTGAAAGATATGATCCTTCTTACTATTTGGGTCATACGTATTACTGATGTTCACATTCCATCTATTGGGTGCCATTTCTATACAATAGAAAAAACTAGGTCAGTTTATGAATTGCAATGAATAATACCAATCATGTAAAATACCTAACACAAATTGAATAGTTTATGGATATAATACATAGTCATAAAAATGTTTTCTTTGAGTGAGTATATACTCATGAGCCTTTCATAATGGTTTTTATAAAAAATGAGAATTATCCTAAGAATATCCCCTAAGAGTGTCGTAACCAACAGTGAAGCAAGGCCGGTTGTCGTGCAAGAGTTCCCGTTCGAGTCTAGCTCAAAGTAGTGTTTTCGTGTTTTACCCCTTGGTACATCTGTTCCAGATCCACCTCTACTTGCTCATATCCAGACAGGGATGTATTGCTCTGAAAACTCACAAAATCTCTACAATACCAAAATCTTCGTAAGTTCTTCTATACTAATCCTCAACGTCTATCTTAGGACTATGTGCTCTAATCAGAGTTTATCTAAATCTAGTTTACAATGTTATTTCTAAACATCCTCTAATACCAACTATAATTCCCTGACCCCAGTTACCCAGAGTCAGTGCATTATTACATAACATTGGCATGATTACAAGGAATGATGTCCCGAAGGACCGATCAGTTTAGCAGTCTTGAGAAATATATTACATACATGAATGTTACATTTCACTTAAAGACATACAAAAAAACATAATTAATCTTAATTCACTCCATTATTTCCATGGCTTAACCCTGCATATCAATCACAATACACTTCTTTGAATACTGGGAAAATTAAAACATAGAAAGGGGTGAGATCAAACGCTAAGTAAGGGTAAGCAATACAGCGGAAAATTTCATAAATAAGCATAAACATTTAAGGCAATGTATATCTAAAACAAAATCCTTTTAAATGTGAACTTCAAAATAATGTGGAAAAAATAAATTCAAATAATGCCATTTACTTATTCACATGGATATTCTACTAGTCTAATAATCACATGCAATATCTCTAACAACTTTCTTAATGATGGAATGCATAATTATGAACTTTAATTTTTTGTCAAGGTATCGTGCCAAGACCTAGGGGCTAACTGTAACTGGAACCCAACCCTGAGTGCCTTTAAAAACCTGACACCAACCCGGAGTGCCTCTAATAACCGGACCCCAACCCGGAGTGCCTCTAATAACTGGACACCAAACCTGAGTGAGTCTAATAACTGGACACCAACCCAGAGTGCCTCTAAAAACGGGACACCAACCCGGAGGGTCTACTGTATCCCGACCCCAACCCGGAACATACTAGTCCAACACATTTATCTTAAGAATAGGATTAAATATAACATAAACATTCGTATTAAAAATAGCATACAAAATGTCAATACTTTACCCATAAACCATGAATGGTATAAGAATGACACATCCATAGTCAAACATATCAAAAAACCTTCAACACAATATGGAAGATTTGTATCATGATAAATCATCTTCAAAACAAGTTTAAATCTATTAAGGTATCTTGACATGGATGAAAATTATTTGTAAAACTCTTTGATAGAAATACACCTTTTTCATGAAAACATTTAAAAGTCACACAATTTAGAAAAGATGTCATTAAAAACATTTTTGAATCAAAGTGTCCCATACCACTTTGAAACTTTTTAAGGGAATTAAAATTTTAAAAACATTCAAGTCCATATAAATAAACCTTAAAAACCATTTTGAATACAAGGACATTAAAGAGAAATATTTAGAAGAATAAATATGTAAAACATTTGAAATGATGATTTAGTAAAAAGTCCCTAAAAAGATTTCCTTTTAAAACACTTTCATAAAACATGGATCTGGATAATAAATATATCCTAGTAGATATTTACATAAAAACAACCTTGGATAATAAATAGATTGTGAAATTAACCCTTACCAATTTGGTAACATACGAAACATACACCCCATTAAAGAGGTATCACAAAATAAATATTTAAATACACATAAATTAAAGTGTATTACACAAAGAATACAATTATAGGAGGTTTATACACCAGACAATCGGTAATGGTGTCAATATGGAATGAATCTCATGGGAATAAGGAGTGAGATTAAAACCCCTTATCTTGCACATTCCTTTAGTCGAGGGAACGTTTAACCTCCTCTTCTTGGAGTTCTTCCTTTTGATTTGATCAAAAGGGCTCCTTAGGTTAGATTTCTGATCAAACTAAGGCCCATATGTGGAAGTGTGGGATGTTGATAGAGTATTTTGGTAGGGTTTGGCCAAACCAAAAGGCTTTGAAGGTGTGAAGTATTTGATAGAAGTTGGGTCCTTTTATAAGGGGGAGGAGGGGGTCTTTTGGAAAAACATAACGTATTAATTTGTAATAAAATCATATTTGGTATATAATGGCTCCAAAGTTGATTATTCAAAGTATAATATGGGTATGGGTCGAAATAATTTCAACCAATATATTTTATACAGGTTTTATTCATTATATTTACCTTATCTTATAATTTAAACTCTTGGTTAATTAGTTTAACACTTACCATGTCACTTTGTATTTTTATAATATATAGTTAATAAAAATACAATATACATCCATGTTACCCCAAAGTGGTCAATAAATGATAAACCAATAATGATATAAGTCCTTTTTCTGAACATTATATTTTTAGGAATAGAATATAAATTAATAATATTATTTTTTTTAAAAACTCATTTATGTCAATTTTGACAATACTCAATAATTGATTTTTGTTAAAGTCTTAAAAGCATTATTAATTCAACCAAATTCATTTAAGAAATAGTAACATGTCATATTAACCAATAAAATTCGTTTATGTCATCAAAACTTTCAAATTATATTTATTTTATCATTTATAATACCAATTATTTGATTCTTTCATTAATAATGAAAATACTGCATCATTATTGTGTCATATATATTTTTACTTTTTCAATGTCTACAAATTATAAATAAATTATCATTATGTAGTAAATCATTTTATCTTTCTAGTTTATATTTATAATCGAATATATAACATATATTAAAGTATGTAAAAAGTTTTTTTCTAAATGATATAAGCTTACGCCATTTTTGTATTTACATTAACATAATTAAAATAAAGTGTCTCTATCACCTACAAGTGGATCCATGGGGTACAAAAAATCGACCCAAGGATTTCCATGGTCGGACATGTATCCACCAATTATGTTAAGACGCGTTTTAGGGTAATTTATTATTATTATAATATTAGTTTTTAACCCCTATTTACAGGATTAACCCTTTAACCATGGTAAATAAAATATTTACCGAAGTAATTTTTCAAAATGTCTAAAAATAAAAGTTACCTATTTAAACTATTTGGAAATCATGATTCCAAATATGGAATCCATTTTTCCAAATTCAAAACATATAAGTGTCTTAAATTAATTTAAAATTAATTCCCTCTGTCAAAACAAAAAGCGTGTTTTTAAGATATAATAACTATCAAAATATTTACACTTGTTTATGTCTGGTTTAATTGTGAAATAATGTCCAATGACCAACATTTTATTAAATGGTAAAAAAAGATTCTAAATTTAATTTAAAACAATTCAAATGCATAATTTATCACTATTAATTGTTTTGATTAAAAAAGTTGTTTTTAATTAAAATTTAGTAATTTTCACTAATCATTAAAATATATAAGTTATCCGAAAAGTACCAAAATTTCAACCTAAGCTAAATTTGATATTCTGATTCAAAAAATGAATTCCATTTTGAGAGAAAAGATGTATAATATTTTAAAAATCTTGTATTACTATTCATAATGGTTAGTTTGATTGGTTGTGGTGTGTGTTAGAACTCGAAGTTGTGTACAACGCACGCTTCTGTATTATTCAAAGAGAAACGTACCATGAAAGATTGGGGTGTTATGAAAAGAACATTAACTAGACAAATATCATCATAAGAGGGGATTCATCATGATTCCTCATAAAGTAGATATATGGATAAGGGTTCCCAATTATCTAGGCAGCAGATATTTCGATCATCGGTGGGTAGGTACTAGCCCTCAATGTTTCATTTCTATAAGGTTAGTTTATATCATTCCTATCAAAATGATTAAAATGAATTTTTTTTCATGGTTAGGACATGTTATTAAATGGATACAGTTCCAGATAATTCTGAGCATCCATTATGTACAAGTTTTTTCGCTATGGGTTCCTTTTCTAAGGATGTTCCAACCAAGGTAGCAGCAACAATGTAGTTTAGTTGGAGAATGAAACGTATAATATGGGGATGGTAGAGAAAAACCACGGACACTCCCCATACACAAATATTAGAGTGCATCCATTTAGGGGGTCTTAAATAGGGTCATAGAGGTAATGAATTTGTTTATGGTCACCTTCATGACTTACTGTTTCTAGCACTATGAGATACAATCATCATTCAGTATACCATTTTATTGTATTCTACATTGTTTTACGTATTGATTAATCCAGGATTGACACACTCTATTTTATCAACTAGAATTTTCCATGGATTGGGAAATAAATTAGAATGGATTCCAATCCCCATTGGTGCTAACTATGGCAGTTGTAGGTCGTGCTGCCTTGTTTGATGTATGTGTACACTATGATATATGGATTTGGAAGCACTAATCCTGGTGATATTTCCATTTTTTATTCATATAACCATATGAAATCATACTCAACATGGATTGTTTGTATTCAGTGTATGATACTGTGGATTTCTACTAGAGACTGGTTGGGTCCATTTATACTGATGGAGAACAAGATTTTTTTTTTTGAGACCCTTGAATGGGTGAATGTCATGTTTCTTCTTTATCAACAGTGATGGCTGAGATGATTTTGTGTTCGTTGGAGGTTCAGCAGTTGGTGTCTCCCATGGTCAAAGAAGGAACTCTGATGTCACTCTAGAGGATATTATAGATTTATCCCTTTGATGAGAGATGTATTTTTGGAACTAATTTAATCCATGCATGTATCTTATCTCAATGTATTCATATATAATGGTGCCTTTTTCATTGGGAGAGAGTTGTATACAAAATTATGTCTTGTTGATGGGTTTTTTAATTCATTGGACTGTGTCATTATTTGGTGCACTGTTTTTGGTCGTGAAGAATAATGATGTAATTCTATTATTTTTTATTTTTTATAATAACATGATCCAAGGGAAATAAAATAGATTCTATCCAATTCAATAGATATATGATTTAGTCGATGAACCGAAGTATAAATTTTGTTTCTAAAAGTTTTAATATTGTTAGAGATGTCTTCATATGAATTTGAAGGATGATGACATCCTGAAGACTACATTCCATTTTAATCATTGGATTTAAAAGTCTGTTGACATGTCGTTCTACATGGTGAATTCTCTTGTTATGTTCTTCAGTTAATTAAAATATTTGTTTTGTGAGTCCTTGGATATGTTCATGGTGGTTTTAATGGACAACATCCTTTTGTACTATTCATCTCAGGAGGAGCTTGTAGAATATTTATGTGTTAGTTTGCGAGTTCTTCATCATTATCATTTGTTTATGATGTTACTGAAGTGTGAGTTTTTAGTTGGATAGTTACATTATTTTGGACATGCTCTAACCCAACAGGGAGTAACAGGGGAACCATCATTTCTTGAAGAAGATGTATCTTTTTATTTTTCTGAGGAAATGGAACTGTTACTATGTTTCTTTGACTTACAGGCTATAACTAGTTGTTCATTATTGATTTCTCTTGGTTCGTGAATCCCTTGACAGCATTCAGCATAATAAATTAGCCATTAATTTGGACTAATTAATGTGATAATATTTTGAGTATCTAAAAGTGAATTTGGTGTGTGTTTTAATTCATTTTCTTCGAACAAGAGGAGTTCAATTTTAGGTTTTCTGTGATACATATCTTCATGGGTAGGGTAGTGTATTGATCTATTATAACATGGTCATTTAATATGGGTACCATCAGTTACATCCCCATGAGAATAACAATGGTACCCATAATCAAAATTTGGTTGAAGTATTTTTTGACATGATATTGTGGTGACATTATATCATCAATGAACATCTTTTGGTCTTCACCGATCATAATAGAATGAGGTATTTCATCTACCAATGTGATGTAAACATGCGTCAACATTGGGATATGGATATCATATAAGATTAAGATAGTGAGTGTTCATATACATGTGGAAATGGTAATTTTGTTGATGATTCATTGATAAGGGAGACACATAGCAATTTAGTTCAAAAAATGTATATATATTTAGAGAGTAATATATTATCTTTTATAATGTCATCTATATATTGGAGAATTTGGGGTATGACGTTATCTATTTCAAATAATGGTACCGTTATATCTGATGCGCCATGTGGAGGATTCCCGGTTGGGGGATCATGAGGATGTTGTTTGGAGAGACCTTGTTTTCTATCGAATGCCCCTATTGTTTGGTTTGAGGACTAAAAACATTGAGTGTTATTTCAAGGAAGAATTTGTGTTCCATTTTTCTTGTGTGAGATGGTTCTTAGAGAGTTCAATAGAGTATCTTTGGTATTGAATCCTTCAATAAAAACACTTAATGAGAATTGAGATTCCATTTTTTTGAGTTATAGTTTCTATCATAGAGTTTCTGAGTTGGTGTCTCTATGCGTGGTCATTCAGAAGGTGAAGTTTGAGCACCAGGTTCCATTTTGTTTTTCCAAGTATTTATATGTTTCACAGTTGATGTTGGAAGACATCTCAGTGGAGTTTTTCACATGATTAATTAATGATTATGGAGGATATGACACTATATGGGTGGAATTGTATCGTTAGATAAAATAATCCAAATTTATAGAGATCATGTTGTAGAGATCATTTGATGCCTTTCCAAGGCAATATATAGAGGAGGGGGTGAGGCACCACGTAGTCCTATGGATGGTCATTTCTGATCGAGATCCTTATTTTACCTTTAGGGTGTGGTGATGTCTCCAATATTATTTTGGTTCTCAACTATTATATTTTACTACTTTTCAATTAAAACGGGATGGTTAGATAGAGAATTCCATCTATAATCATGATGGTATTTTTTGCTCTTATGCTCGGGATTTTGGAGGCTCATGGATGAGGCACTTACAATTTTCATAGTTCTCTTACGAAATTATTATTCACTCCATGTTCAGTATGGTTTGAATTTATTACTTCGAAGTCCAACCATTCTGTTCTCTATTGTGCTTGAATGTTGTTGCAGATAAAGAAGATCTTGAGACAAATGCGTTAAATAAAATTCCAAAGATGGTTAAGGAGATTCGTGAGATGATTATGGATGGATAGGATCATAAAAAAATCATATTTTTGATCAGAGGAGGAGACCATTATAGTTTTAAGTTAGGGATATTGTGTTCATACATGTGATTATATGTCACGGGTAGTGATGTTAGGTCATGGAAGTAACAAATCTCCCCGATTTCATGTGCCTTTTAAGGTGTTGGCTCCTGTTGGATCAGTGGTGTATCCGGTTGCACATCCCCCCAGAGATGAGAAGGATGTAATAAAATTTTCAAATGTCATATCTTCGTCGATGTCATCAGTATTACTCTCACATACTTGATTTTGTAAATATCATTGTTGACAATGATATGAGCATTGAGGAGTGACATTTTTTGTTTTAGGACTGCTAATAGAAGGGGTTGTGCAGGCACCTAATCCTGTTTGGTCATCTATTTTGATGGAATGGTTATGTGGATGAGAGTACCTTGTAACATGAGTATCAAATAAACACTCAATAACCTCATGTTGTTATATTTTCATCAATTCTCTTATAACATTGTTCATTTTTATTTTGTATATCATTTATGGTTCATGATTTGGATTCTCTAGTGGCTTATTGTGGCTTATTATCTTTGAATTGGAGGTGATGACATGAGGAGTATTACACATTATTCTGATGATTATCTTTCTATTCTTATTGAAATATAATATCCATTTATAGGCGACAATGAATTGGGGAGTAGTTTATCTACTCACAATGTTGATCCCCTTGTTCTTGGACGAGGTGGTTGATCTCTTTTTGTGATGATAACCTTGAGATGTTTCTCTTGGGGTTGTTTTTAGGAATACCCTGTTTGGTTTCTCATTGTGTTGGTTTGGGATTATTTAGGATGAGAGTTTTTTTAGAATAATCTAATTATGGGTCTGGGATTTATGTGGATCGAGCCTTTGTACATATCTAATTTTAGAGGTGCTTAGAGGAAGAATGGAGGGTCTTTCCTACTTTGTGTTGAAATATGGTATGATTTCATGCATTATAATGTTACCCTACATGAGATAAATATTCATGATGTGAAATAAATCAGGATAAAAAAATTGAATAAAATTAAAAAGGTGGATCATTTTTTGAAAGAAACCGAATGCTAAGGATTACACCACATGAAGGGGGTTATAGAAACTTTAATATCCCACTATAGTATTGTTTTAATAATTTTAAACTTCTCATGTTATTTATAATCATATGGATACAATGGACCTCCCTCTTGTTCTAAGAAGCATTAAAGGCCCCGCTTTTACGTTTTTGGGATTGCTTCACCATGGATTGAGCTCTAGATTCATTACAGGAATCCATATTAAATCAAATGTATGTTCTACATATGATCATATGGTTTTTTCGATATATTTAATGAGATCTTATTTTCTATGTGATGTATCTTTATCTTCATGTTTTTATTTGTGTTTTCATGGTTTCTCATCAGTGTGGTAGTTCACAACATCCTCGGTTGGTTTTAGTTATTATAGGAGAGGTGATCAGTATATGTAGTGTTATTACATTCTATTGAAAATATCATTGAAGCCCATTTTAAGAATGGGATTCATTGCTTGGAATATTGTTACATCATTTCTATATTTAATTTTTTATTTCTTCTGATAACATACTTATTTGGTTTCCTATAGTGGAACCTATGTATAATGAATCAGTTATTTAATTATTAAATAAGAACTAGCATTGTGATAATAGATAATTCCTATTTAGAGCATGAGTTTCCCACAAGCTTGTCTTGGCCATGTTCCCTATCCTTTGGAACTATGTGACGTCGTTTTATAAAAAGAACAAATGCCATGATTTTTGGTCTGAGATCCTGGTTGTCATGTTTGTTTCCTTATTCTCGTGATGGGATGTTATTCTAGGATGGATGATCCTAGATGAATGTTTTGATATGTTGGGTAGGGGAAGGACGCCTTGTTATTGTCGAAGATGTTTATTCCTATGATGGAGGGACACATCGGGATATTCATGTGGGTGTCGGCTTGGACACCAAAGAGGAATAATGGGTTGAATCTAGGTTTACCATTGTTATTAAAAATTGATTCTTTTGTGAATATACATATTTATCAACAAATAATTTTTTTTTTATTTTCATTAGATTATCCACAGAAAAGATGAATATGGATGTTCTTCGTTTTTTACCTTATTTGGGTGGTTACAATGTTTTCCTAGAGTACTTAGTAATATAAAAATTAATACCATAAATAATTGAATAATTATTAACACATGGGGTTAGATATGTATATGATTCAATTTTTTGATTATAAGTCTAGGAATCTATTTAATTAGTTTACTTATTCCAAGATGGCATGGAACTCTGTTGTGGTCCTAATTTAATGTAATGTTGAAAACCATAATTTTTAATGAATTAATTAATGTAAATTTAAATTGATAAAAAATGAATAATATTGAATAATGTTTCTCATTAAATGGTTGTGTTCTTATAGGATATATGGACTTAGTAGTGGCAGACAAGTGTCCAAGATACATTAGATGCATTTGAGTATGAGACTACGTTATTCCCATTTTGTGGGTGTGATATATATTATATCATGTAATAATTTTTTATTTGTATGTTACTCCACCCTATCAGTTTGGGTGACTACCACTCTATGTATTTTGATCCAAAGGGGGTATTCCCCCAATATCCTAGACGAAGTATGGATGGATAACTACCCCCTTTGGCACTTCTCTCCTCTCTTGGTACATAATAGTGATGGTATGAACAATTGTTATTTTCCCCATACATATGTTTATATGGTTTTAATGGCATGTGGTTATTTCCCAGACATGTATTCTATTTATTGTTTCCTATATAATACTATAGTTATAACATTTATAGGATGTAATGGATTGAGGATACTAAATCGTTGTACTGGCTATGATGGCTAGAGTTATAATACATGATATATGATACACGTTATATATGTTATGTTTTCTCCTAGAAATTCCCAATTTAATTTTATTTATTTGGACGTAGTGGTTTCTTTAATGAGGTGATTTTTTTGGTGCATCTCCCTAGAGTCAATGGGATATTCTTTTAAGATAGATATTCACCGGACATGAGATGTTGAAGAACAATACCAAACTACTGTGGATATGGTTGTGGGTAACTCTTATATTAATTATTAAATTATACTATCTTGTATTTGATTCCTTGTTAAAGGTTCCATAGTGATATTTGGGTCTGATTATACCTATGTAGGCGAATGGATAGCTGTACCTGTTCTTCACATTGATTTATCTTTCCATCATTAAATTTATATGAGATGCTCTAGAGAGGATCATATAGAGTACACTTTTAAACTCACCCTACATATATATAAACTATTTTTAGGTCAGTTGTAGAAGGTAATATTTTAGGTTGGTTACTTCTAGTTTGTGATTTTTTTCATGAGTTGTTTGGGATTCATTGTTGTTTTCATCATTATAATTCTTTTGGAACTTATATTTTTTTCATCCAGTTGTATCTATTCATGCATGTCATTAAATATGTTTACATTTTATTTCATTTATAATTGAGTATGAGTAAGATATGGTTTGATTCCCACTTATCTCTCTCTTTCCCATGTGTTTTCTTAGAGGGTGACACATCATATGTACATGTTTATTTGACATAGGTTCATGTCACCAAACAAGGGCCTACTTGAGGTTGGACATATTAGTTACTATCACTATTCTCACATTGTCTTTCTGAGAGGGATACACATAGTGTGGTGGGGGTCACACCACTATTTTTTATGATATAATAGTTTTTTTCTTCGGTGTTGATTATGATCTGTATTATATTTTTTAAAATGGAATATATAGTGTTTTATGTTCTTTATGGATATTGTGGATTGGTAGTTTTATCATTCAAATGGTAAATCATCCCACTTTTATGGTTAAGGAGTTTGGTTTTTAATACTAGATACTCGTGACATGAAGATGTAACCTATGCCTAGTAACTCCCATCACAACTCATGACATTGAGGAGGGGTGACATGTTACAACAAGAATAAATACTTTTGGTTTTGGATGGAACCTCATATACCCTAATTTGTGATTTGGCAAACATGTAATGTAACCATGTATTTGATTGGGATAATCAATAGTAAAACTGTTGGTTTCCTAGATCCTTTATATTTACCCAATTCCTTCAATATATATAAGTAAAACTCCCATCCATTGTTTATAATCCATTAATATGAATTCCCAATGATTATTAAAAAAAAAATTATTTCATCATATCACAATATTTGGAAATGGAATTAGGATTCATCAAGAATCCATTATAATAATTAATAGTCATCTTGAGATGGAATGAATGTTATATCATTGGATCATAGACCGTGTAATGTATTAGAAGAATAAATGTATTGCACTATTTAATACAGTACACATTAAATATCACTAGAACCATTCCTGAGTTAAATAACCTTTTTCAATAATAAGATAAATATTTATAATAAAAAAATATGAAATATGAATGAAAATACATACATTTAAAAAAATATTCTAGTAAATGAACGATAATTGAAAATATTATTCATGGTAGTAGTAAAATTCATGCATCAATCGTATAATAAAATATTTATTTTTTTGGCCATTTAGTGAAGGTACCCAATTCATAAAAAGAAAACAAGATACCTTATAAATGTTTTTATAAAATAACAATCGAGGTAAAAAAAATATATATATGAATAAATATTTTATATTTAATACATTATTGAAAACATTTTTGTGAAAATATTGAAATTGATTGTTGGTTTAAACATGAACAAAAAAATAAGGTTCTACGTTAAGTCATTATTTGTGACTATAGAATACATAGATAAAAGAATATTAATTTTTATAAATCATCTTCTAGGAACATAATAATACGATGTAATGGTTGAATATTTATCATTCAAAGATCAAATGACTTTATCATTAGTGATTTATGAATAAAAACATGGAAAATATAGAATTTTAAGATAAAACATTAAATTATTTTGTATAATTTTAGGCATAATATCCATAAACAAATTAACAAAAATGAAATGAAAAAATCCTGGAATATAAAAAAATTATTAAAATTAGATATAAAAGTAGAAGTATATATAGATCATAAATTAGGATAGATGTATAAAATGAAAAATTTCGAAAAAGAAACGAATTTCATATAATTGACCATTACCACATTTGTTTTTTTTTAATTAAAAACACATCAAAGATATAATATAAAATGATTATTTGAATTCCATAAAATACAATAGAACAATTATATAAAATGTAAATGGTGTAAAATTTCTCCCTATTAAACCATAATATGTGCATAAAATCAATGACAACTAAATCAAAGAACAAATAAATTGCAATCATTTCCATTATGTCCAACATGATTCATAAGTACACTATAAGCCTAAATAAAAATATTTTTTTATTATTATATTCCTAAAAAAATTATAAAATATAATTTCATATAATAAAAATTAATTTAATATGCACACTTTGTTATTAAACCATAATTTGTTGAAATAAATGTATTTGACTAATTGGCGTTTCATTATTGCATTAATGCTTTGGTTTCAATGTTATTGTAATAATAATATAATCATTGTTTAATAATATTCTCTTCCATAATATACTAGAATGCATCATATGTAATCAGTTCATTGTGTTTTATAGTCATTCAAATAATTTGATAATCAAACTAATTAATTCTTAACGTCTTAGATAGAATAGAATGTATAAAGACACATTGGATGATTAATGATTTTTAAGGAAGATATAAAATGAAGATAAATAGTATTAAAACATTACCAAATCATTATTTTAATATAGAACGTACGTAACCATCATGGTTCTTTGGTTTCCCTATTTGCATTGAGTTTATATTATTTTCTATATTAGTAGGATGATTCAAGGTGTGCAGTTATATTATTAGTTAAATATTAGGGCTTTGGTAATCTATAGAATAACAATAGATTGTCCATTATAATGATAGTGAGGGAAACCACCCAGATTCTATGTCATAAAATAATGAAATCAAATTACATCATACCCTAATTTATCCATAGGTGTACCCCTTCTAGTAGATGTGTTTTCTTAATACGACCACTAATCATCTATATCCCATAGATCATAAGTAGTACCCACTAGGATACTAGTTGCAGTTTTAAATGTCTGAAAATATCAATGTTTTAAGAATTATTAACATATATATATTAATCATTATTCGTCATTATTGAAACATTTCATGAACCATAATCCCCCATGGAATTTGGATATTCCCATTAGAAATTATGGTTTACCCTACTTCAATTCATTTTGGATAAAATTGTATCTTATCAATTGGGTACTAGTCTGTGTGTCTCTATCCATAATGTTTATATATACTCTTATACATCATGTTCATATTCACCTATATTATAGGAATACGTGGTAAAAAAATATTTTTTATTCTTGTGATCTTCTTCAATTTTATTTTTTTAATTCCACTGTTTAGCTTGGGGAGTTTTTCTCCTAATCAATAATCTGATTTTTTCAATTTTAGTAAGACTAATAATAAACATTTAAAATTTCATCATTCACTTATAATTCACTTATATAGAATTAGTTATGTCATCTATTTTTTATAATTATATCTTCTTGTAAAATAATTTTTTTAGATATCACGTGACAAATGTGGAAAACAAGATTTTTAAACGATTTGATGTTAAAACAGTTTCAAATGAATTATATAGTTTTTTTAAAATTGACATGTCTAGTTTTCTTTTGAATATATTTCTTGATATATTTTTATTAATAAGAAAATATAAAATTTAATTTAATGAAATAGATTAGCTTTATTTGAACTTTTTAAAGAAAATATGAAAAACTAATATTTATTAGAGTACAATGATTTATTAATATTGTAAATGTGAATTTTTTTATATGATGTAATTTTATAACCAGTGTAATTTAGAATTTATTTATTGTAACAATAAATGAGCTCTAGGAAAATGTAAATGATAGTTAACATTACCCATTATCTGTATTGAAAATTATTGATTCATGAATAAATTAAATGTTCTTTCCCACTAAAAGGTGTATGATTGATGTAAATTAAATTATATTTTCATTCCTGTAAAAAATAATTGATTGTATGTGTATGAAGTGGTTTTAAAAGGATTAATGGTTCTATTTGAAAACATGAGTATAGGATAAGGCTATAAACATAGGTGAAAAAATCTTATCAATTTGAATGGCATGGGATGTGTGTGGTTTCAATGTGGAATTTCTTGGTACACAAGTTGACATATTTATTATTTTGATATATTTAGTTATTTTAGGTGGAAAAAAACATTAGAAGGAATTTTCTGATTGGTTATGAAAGGATATGACATGAACATCTTTTATTTGATCTTGTTTGTTGATGTGATGATTCATCATCATCATGTATATATTTCATAACCTATGATCTTTATTATTATATTATATTATTATTCCCATTATCAAAATATATTACCATGATTAAATTTATGAATATTTTTGGGATTATGATAACTTCTCGATTAATGAAAAGATTTAACATTTTCTCTAACATGATTTTGAAAAAAAAAATTAACAAATTTATGAGTTACATGTTATGACAAACAGGATTATGGCTTCCGTTAAAGTAATGATTGTATTTTTGAAAAATATTGTAACCATTGAAGGTTTCTAATAATTTTTTTTTTGAAATAATAATTGTAAAAATGATTACATATCCATTACAAAATTATTGACATGTAATCTCTATTAGTATGTAATGAAATGGCTCTATGGGATAATACCTACTAGATTTTAGGCTTATGGATATAAATTTCAAGTTTAAAATGTTTATCAGTGTAATGAATTGTTCTATATATTTGTGTTTTACAATTTATGGAAGTGGTAATATAATTTCTATACCAAAATTTGGATATTACAGATGTCTGCTATCATTTTACATGGTGTGAATTATTATGATCATCAACATATTGATGCTTTATTTCATTCTTAAACAATTTTAACTATAATTTTATTTCATTTCAGATTTAATTTCCACTAATTTTAATTATTTTTTATTTATTTTAACATCAAATCAATTACATTTAATTAAATTTGAAGACCTTATAAATGTATCCAAACAGTAGTGATGCGTAACACAATTCAAGCTACTGATGAATTAATTCACGTTCTGGTAATTATTTTATTATATATCATTGAATGAAAAATATTTAATGAATATAATTTTATTATGGTACTAGTATGTTCATTAGTTTGTGGTTTTAGTATTAAAATACAATTACTCTATCACGTGAGAGGATGTGATCACCAACCATCTGAAATGAGGCTTGAGATTCTAGTGGGTTTTGGGATGAGTACATATTCAAATCACTATTGTTAAAATATTTGATGTATAATATTTACAATTTTTTTAATGATACTTTTTTTATTATAAGAGTTATTGTAAAATATTGTAATGCATTATGATTTTCATTTGGGTCTTATGGGAATTCATAGTGGGAATGAATTATGCATATTGTATGGAAAACTATGTATATTTTATGAATTAATATCTAGATGACTATAAATGGGATTCAAATTATGGGAACAAGGTCCTCAAAATAATTTTGTGTATTATTATGTTATTCATATTTCAATAGATTTGGAGTTTTTATTTCTTTTAGTGAATGTGTTTTTATGTGATAAAGAAAAATTAAAAACCAATACAAAATACTTTGGTCTTATTAGAAAAAAATTTATTTTCATACAGTTTATAAATAAAATCAATTTTGTAAATTTTTTAATTCATTAAGATAAAAAAATTATATTTTGAAAAATTATTTATTCTTTGATAACATAGTTGAAATTTTCGGTAAGGGAATTAAAATTTATCAATTTCAAATATTATCATGTGGTGTTGTCAAAGTATAAATGAAATAATATAGATAGTTTAGTGTGTAATGATTAAAATCATGGGTTTTGATGATAACTAAATTATTAATACGGATTTATACAAAAATTTAAATGATTTGAAAATATTATTTTTTGATATATAATTATATAAAAATGGAATTATGTTAAGTCCATCGTGGATTAAAAAGAAGAATTTTTTTAAAAAAGAATTTATTTCATGAGACTAAAATGGTTTTTTCTTTATTATAATAATAGTTATGTGTAATGGTGTGTCATGTTAAACTTATGTGTTTTTATATATCTTCTTACACATGCAATAATTATTCTATTTTGATGGATTTTTACTCATATTCTTATAGTCCTCTTTTTTAAAATTTCATATAAAATTTATTAGTCAATAATATATTTGAATTTTTTTCTTCCAACTTCATAATAAAAGAACTATGTACTTTCAATAATACACCATAATGATGATTACACATATCAGTTTTCAAACCTATTTCCTCTACTTTTATGATGTTAATTAAATTTTCCAAGAGTGGTTTCTGGTTAATGTTTAATAATAATCTATTCTCCAAATTAGATCATCATGAATCAATCAGTGTTATGAATGTTCAATTCATGATAATGTTCTTAGTTTGGACATGGTTGGTGTATGTTACAAGGGATAGGCCATAGAAGGTCTTTTCCAGGGTAGTTATAATGGTGGTATTTATTATAATTTCATTTCCAACTCAGTGTGTTACATCATGTTACATTTTTTAGGTACTCATGAACCCTTCAATTAGTCATACATTTTATGTGTATGATTTATGTTTTTTGGAATAATACATTTGAATATTTAAAAGGATCGTGTATATGGATTATTTATGCATGATATGTGAAAATTATTCCCAAACTTATCAACCTCCTCATGAAAAACATAAAAACCTAGGCAGTGAGAGTTTTCATGGTTATTGAATGTTTTAAAAACTATGTGGACACCATGTGTAAACTATGAACCTTTGAAAAATGGAGTTCATGGTTATGGTTCATGGTATTTCTAACCGTGTGGACCTTACCATATAAACATACATCAGGATTTTAATTAATCTGAAATTCCATTTAAAAAGTATGAATCCCACTTTTTATACCCTGGTCAACCATAACTCATCCTTGAACAATTTATTATGTTCTTTATGATCTCAAGGATCCATTTGGTATCCATCAAATCATCTTCATTGAATGTTGATTTTATGAAAACTTTTTCAATATACTCTATGTATGTGAAGATTCCCCTATTATAATTTATTGATATCTCCTTCTCTTGTATTTATGGAATTATAATATACCCATTTAATTTGAGGATCAAATATCTATTATTTGTTATCTTGAATATTTTTTTTCTTCATGGATATTCTAATATGATTTTTTTGAGTTTTCCATTGCGTTCATTGTGATTCATTCTATATTTTTTTCATTAGTTGATTCTTTTTATGAATATATATTGATATGACCATAAATTTTTTGATTCATAATATATAATAATCTATTATTCCGCATTTTATTCATATGAAATTAATTTTTTTCAAAATCCCAATTTAGTTGAATTTGTACTTAAATGATATTTTTTCTGAAAATTTTGGTTTAACCTATAATTCTCATGAATCGGGTTGTAATTAGGATTTGATGAAATTATTGTAATTGTGAAATATATTTGGATAGAGATTATTTGAAATATGTATTTTAGAAGAATTAATAAATTTTTTATGAAATCCAATTTATTGGGTTTAAAATTGAAATTGGCATATTAAAATGGATGAAAATAGGAAAATATTATTTTCAATAGTACTGGAATAAATTTTCAATAATTTTTTGTTTGTAGAGAACATGAAATACTAGCTAGTTAGTGAGATATTTTCACCATGAGCCTTTTCATCATATAAAATATTAAAATAAAACAATATAACAGATGACATCCCTAATGGGATGGTGATGATTAGTATTTGTATAATGTCTACGGGATGTGCCTACACATATTTATATGATAAATGACTTTAGTTTGTGAGGATTCATGTAAACAAGTTCTATCTTACATTATTGGGGATAACCATGTCACTAATATGTGATTATTTTGATATATATTTAATTTTATGTAAATATTTTCAAACTTTTCATTTGAATTTATAGACTGAGCCATATAAATGTTTTTTAATTCATTTTTAGAAATTTTAACCATAAAATGAAATGTAAATATTGATTTATTTTGGATATGATATTGAAAAAACATTCATATTTATATAAAATTAGAATAATAATTTTGTTAATTAATATCAAACCATGTAATGTAATACTTCATGAGACACTACCCGTACTTTTTTTCCCACCCTACCTATGCATTTGGGTGGCTGTAGATTTTATTATATATGGTGCGATATAGCGTAAAGAACCACATTTTGGTGAATTTAATTGAAGTTCCTCTTAGATTTGAGCGTTGTTTCTATTGTGAAATGTGTTGTTGATCGTATTATTTTTTGGAAATAATTTTTTTCACTTAAGCTTATTATACATATTTTACATTTTTTAAAATTCTCCCTATGGGGGTTTCTTTTGAACATAATGACGTTTAATTGTTTCTTATGTAGTTTTTTTGGAAGATCGGTTCCATTATTATCATGTACTATAGAAGGTGATATTCAAAAAACTATGGCGATAAGGACTTCCCATTGGGATAATTCTATTCTGTATCGCCTATCAAGGATCCCTAAAATCCATGACAGTTCACGATAAAGTGTTATTAATGGTTTGTTTTGAATATTTACTTCATGTTAGTATTTGGATGAGCTCTCTTTTCGAGATATATGAGATAGTTGGTACTGATTTACAAGCCATCTCTCATCGTAATGACCCTTCTGTCACAATGGGTAATTTTGATAAGACACCTTGAGGATTATATACTCTATTTACCCTATATTTTTTGGATTTAATGAAATTAAAATTATATGTTCGTTTTTATTGGGATTAATTTACCTTTATGAACTACTTTATTTTTTTATGTTGTCTTCCAAATTTTATGGTGTTGTTTTGTATCATTATTCCTCAGAGTCAATAATTGTGAATCAGATCCATGAAGAAGAAATTTGAAAAAACAAAATGAGAAAATCCTTACATAGTCCAAATTCTTGTTTGATCTTATTCTATGTGATATCAATGATTTGGTATTGGAAAATGTACGTGTTCTTGTTTAGTCTCCAGCCATGGAACTTCTGTAGGATGATTTCATGATTCATTCTCTAATGTTCATTCACCGAAATCCACCATTGATCTAGGGATCTCACGATCACAAACTATCTATTTATTCAATAAGAAATATTGAGTTTCTATTTGAGCTCTTGGATATGCCTATATATATCAAGGTGAAATGTGAAACCTTCAATCTATGGTGACCAATATAAAGATCATGGGACATGATGGTGATAGAGAAGAATAATCATGTACACTGGTAGAATTTATTTATAGTTATTTTCACCTAATAATTATATAATGAGTCGATTATGTTGTCTAAGGAAGTCGAGTTTTTCAAGCATGAGTAGGTTTGATGTACTATGATATAAAATGAAAATATCATTACTGATTTTTGTAGTTTTAACATGAGAGTATAATTAATGAGATGATTAATACCCCGTGATTCTAAATGGTAAATAGATCTAATATTCATTCTAATTTTTTCATACTAAATATTCCTTATTATACATATGTTATTGATATTGTATTGATGGTTGAAATGGACCTGGATGTTAATTCAAGGTTGACATGAGTTCTTTTTCTCCTAGTGTTATTTATAGGATATCACATTAACGGTATTATGTAGTGTGAAAATTAATATAGGGGTTCATGATAGTAGGGGTTTTTAAACACTTATAAATTACCATGAAGATGCTCGTTAACATATTACTAGTGTGGAAATCTAGGGAACTATAAGTGTATTTTTACTGAGGAACCAATATTATATTGTTCTTTTAAATATTCTAGTTACATATAGAATTTCATCTATACATTTTCTTCTCTACATATTTGTATCAGATCCTGAAATGCTAAATAAATAGTGGTGAGATAAGATGATTCAAGAAAAAAAAAGGGTTCCCAAAAAATTCATTTGGAATAAAGATTCTTCATGTAGTGGAAGTGTCAATAGAGGATGTTGATATAGTGCCTTCAATTTTGGGAGTTACCATCACTATGACTTTATAATTACTGTTTACATTATTTAATACTGGTGCATATCATTAATTTATTTCAATTTGAGTTATGAATCTTCTCAATATTCCTACAATGATTTTTTCTTATGTCCAAGATATCACTATACACCATGAAATGAAGAGAG
This sequence comes from Viscum album, assembly GCA_963277665.1. Taxonomy (NCBI): domain Eukaryota; kingdom Viridiplantae; phylum Streptophyta; class Magnoliopsida; order Santalales; family Viscaceae; genus Viscum; species Viscum album. The sequence continues at coordinate 440,529,091 of OY728161.1, forward strand.
AGAGTTGCCTTCATTGTCTTACATGTGATTTCTCACTATCTAATATAAAGCTTCCTTGGGATTTTCATATTATCTTCAGGAATCCAAATGATGAAATTTTCTGGATGGATTGGATCATTTATGAAATAGAGTGGATTGACTATTATCTTCAACATGATTCCTATAACACAGATGATGGGTTGTTATATATCATCTATGGAGAATGGGAGTCAAGGTCAAGTAGGTCGTACCATTTATTCAGAGATAAGAAATGTTATGTAAACTATTTCTTTTGAACTAGAGTGAGAGACCTTATGTGATGATCTCCCATAGATTTCATTGAGCGTCCAATCATTTTTCCATACGACATCCCCAATATTCCATAAGAATTTGAGAAATACTTTTCTATAAATTTAGTTCATGTAACTCAACCAATATATATTCCTTCATAGGAAATGGGACTAGATGTTATGAATGAGAAGATGATGGAGTTGGATGATCTTTTTTTGAATGTACTTATACATCCATGTCAGTCACGTTGGGTGGCATTTGTTCTATTTTTTCGGAATGTTGAAGGGTCTTTTTACATTATTTTGTTAAATTAATACTAAAATGTCTTCTGATAAGGATCAAGTATCTATTTCCAATGACTGATGATATGGTTGAGTTGTTGATAGGGGGACGTTTTTCACCATGACTGATCATCACTATGGTTACCATAAATTTAAAATTAATGAATCATACATTCAAAAAACACCTTTTGGTGTATTTATAGACATTATGAGTAACTTATCATTCAATTTTATCATCAAATTATCACGCAGTTATTATTATTTAAATGTTCATGATGTTACATGAGTACACGTTCATGGTTGTCAGTATGAATAAATACATGTTTAATCTATGTACGAGGAGGATCATGGGTGTTTTTTGAGAATAATTATTTAATTACTCAAAAATCATAGACATTATTCAAACATATAAGAAATTTTATTTCATGATTCTTTAAGTAATCTTTTTCGGATACGTGTTATCTGAAAATATTATTTAAGTGGAAAATTAAATGGATAATTCTTTTCTGGCATGGGAGAAACCATGAAATGTTTTTGATATTTGGAGATTCATGGATTTATAATGCAATTATCACTCGTTTTGAATGGTCTTATCAATGTGGGATTCCCAATTAAATTATCTTATTTATATTTGAGTAATTTATAAATGGGATGAAAAAATTAATAGTTTTTTTAATGTAGACTACTTTTTTACTACTACATTAGTGATTACTCTTCTAGAGGATACAATGGGATGAATGATCTTTTGTGATGCATTGGTTTTGGGATTTTGTTGTATTCTTTTGCAAGGTAATGATTCATTTCTTTTATTTATTATTACCATAGGAAACATATGATAAATTAAAAGACCTATAACCTCAAATATACTACTTTGACGCATTAACATATGATTTGGTGGCATTTCGTTTTTGTAGAATGGTTTACGGTGTTTTAATATCTAATGAACATGAATTATATCTTTTTTAACAAATATTTGAATCTCATTCAAATATGCTGGTTCGAAGACGAGTAATATTTTTTATATTGACATCACTTACACACTATGGAATAGTAATTTCACCATATATCCTATAGACATCAATATTTTGACCCATTCTATGATGGAATTATCTAAATAGTGGAACATAATTTAATTTTTTCAAAATTTCTTGTTGGAGTCCAGGAATCAGACGCTATGGCATTAAAGGATAGTTTTCAGTTGAAATAGTCTCTTCATGATATCATTCATTAGGATTAATATCTCGATGATGAGTTATATAGTATTCAAAACTCTGTTAATGGGGTTATACTGTTGTTTAATGGTTTTTCTCCATGGTGGGAATTCATTATTGTTAATTATTTTGTGGAACCATTACTGGGTAGGAAATCTATGATGATGAATTTCAATAGTTCCAATTAGTATGTACACTAAGGACCCATGAATATGTTCATTGATATAAAGAGTCAAATCTAGTAGATATTTTTGATATGTTACATTTTTTATTAAGTCTCTATTTGTTATATGTGCTAATGTTCAAGGACATGTACTTTGACCATCGGGTTTTCATGTGCCACATCTAGTGCAAACATTGATTTGGGTTTTGATCAGTATGGATATTTTGGTTGGGATTCTTCATACTCATAGAAGGAAAAATTTGGCATGTATTTTGAACAAGTTAGATTGAGAAGGATGTTTGAATTTTTTTCTTTTATAGAGGGTTGTATTTTGTTTTCAATGTCTATAAATCAATTCACATTGAAAAAACCCTTATGGAATCAGAATGTGATTTGTTGAGTTGTATTTCAAAACTGTCATTAGTTTGATGGAGAACTTGTGATTAAATCCTCCTGAAATAATGGTGGATAGAATGGGTTGCCAATCATATTTAGTTTTGATTAGAAAATTTTATGTTAATGGAAGACAAGTACGTTTCATTACAATATTATAAAAATATAATGATTATAAATATGATTGATCAAAGAATATATATATATATATATCATGATAGTGGAGTTCATGATGAATTTAGATAATGTGTTTTTAATAGATTGTAGTAAATCATGAAAATGTAATAGACAATATGGATGGGGTACAAATTTATTTAGTTAAGGTGGACCCAATTTCTAGTGCTTTCCAAATTTTTGGTCCTAAAAATCAGGAGATATTAAATGTGCTATTCCAAAAGGATTTTGCGCACAATATTGATGATGAATTTTAATTTTTTGTGCAATTTGAGATCCAAGATTAGTACATAAAAATATATCAAATAATAGAACCACACAAAGCATTGTTATTTTTTCCCATTATAGAGGTGAATTTGGAATTTCTCACACAAGTCATGATTCTGGATCAGAACCAAAAAATTAAAAAAAATGAATGGGTTGACATAATAATTCATTAATAGGCATAAAACATGTGGTTGTTTGAATGGGTATTAGTCACTTAGTGCGATTTGAAATAGAGTTTTGCACACACAAAGGGGGTTTTGACTGATGCGTCAATGTTTTTCATACACGGGACAGTGAAGACTATAAATAAGATGCCCCCCTTGCATTTGTTAATCCTGAGACATAGAGAAATCAGGAACTCTAATTAATGGAATAATTTTTTAGCTACGGGAGTTATGGGAATTAATTGGTGTAGCATGAACGTTAAGGATGTTGTGCGTAAGAAATGTGTTGTGAGAAAGATTAAATATGCAATAAATGAGGTGTTTCGAGAAAATATAAGTATCTTGTGTGCAAGGAAACAACGTTGCGTGAATTTCAACAAAAAGTGGTGTGTGAAATATTAATGTTTAGAACATGATGTTTGTTTGGATTGATATATTTCATACTAGCTTCTGGGTAGGAAGCATAAGATTTTCTTTGAGATATTAGTTTGGGAAAATTCTTTAATAAGCACTGAAAAAATTACATTAACAAATATTTTCTATGAGGGATCACACACACTATTTGAATTATTTCAAAGTGCTACAAGAGTGTATGAGAATATCAAAAAAAAATTATTCCATATAAAAGGATTATTTTATAGTTGATTATGTTGTATTGGATTATTTCAATACCATACCAAGTACTTAGATATCTTATTTAGTAGCGAACCATCTACAATATTATGTTGTTTTTGGTTGGGATAATACTCTATAACAGGAGATGAATGTTGTTTCAATTGTAAAGTAAAATTTAGAACTAATTTACCCCTCCCCAACATAGTGATACATGAAGAAGACTGGGAATCTTCAACTAGTATCAGAGAAACTTGTTCCCATCACTTCTTCTTTGCTGAAGTTTTTGGCGAAATTTTTTGATTGATAAACAAAATAGTGGGAATAGTAAGGTGATTCTGATATTTGATGGAGTGATTTATCATATTTTGAAAGAAATAATGTTTAATTATCCTTTGTCTATTTGGTATGATATTCTTGAATCTAAAAAAGATATATTTCTTCATTAAAATGAAAAGAATCCGCTTACACCTACCGATAATAGGAATCATGTGAATTATAGAAGAGGTAAAAATTTATTAAATTTGTCACTTTTTGAGAGTATGTTTCTAAGAGAGAAAGGATTTTTATCAGCAAATGGTATTTGGGATAAGATGAAAAACAGATCTGAAGGAAATAGAAAAGTGAAGAATGAAAAATATCAAATCTTGAGGCTGATGTATGAGTATTTTAAAATGGGAGATCTTGAATCAGTTGGAGACTACATTAGCAGGGTTAATGAAATTTTTAGTAAAATAAGATGTCTTTTTTAAATTATAGAGGATTAGACATTTGTTTAAAATATCATGATAATTCTCTCTAACATGTTTGAAACTATAGTTTAATCATTGGGAGATAGATATACTAAAACATGATATCTGGAGTGTTTTTAGTGAACTATAATCAATTATATGATGAGAAGGGATACTAAATTGAATATTGAAAAAACTGATATAGAAATATATTTCAATTCTGAAAATAAGGATTGTTTATGAATGTTCTTATAGAAGATGAAGCTACTGAATCTGATTCATAATATGAGGTATGTAAAAATATTAATGAAATTTTATCATGGGATTTTATGAACCTGAATATTTCTATAAGGAAATATAATGGGAAATATTCAATGAAATTTTGTCAATTTTCTATCATTGGGAACTAAAAAGATAAATATCCTTAATGAAGGACAAAAGAAGATAGAGATTAAAATTAAATATGGCCATGCCGTTCATGGAAGTAAAATCCTGAAAATAATAAATACTTTTCCAAAGGGATGGATTAAAATTTCATTAAATCAAATAGAAGATACATTTTTTTAATATTGATAAAGGATAATTTAGATAAGATAAATCAAACAAAATAGTTTTTTATGAAATCTATAGAGAATACCTATATTTTAATAGGGAATAATGATGATTATGGGAGGAGACATTATGTAGAAGATGAATCTACACTTGAATATCATCTGATAGATGATTTGTAATATTGTTTGAGAAATATCAAAAGGTATGAGAATGAAAACATGATGTTTAATCATGAAAATTTATAATTCAACTATCAAGATGATTTTCAAGATGGAAATGTCATGTTGAATAATGTGATTGATGATATGATGAATTCAATTTATAATGATTTGAATCAACATTATATTCACGATGTAAAGATGATGCATAAAGAACAATAGTTATAAATTTTCCAAAAAATATAAAAATGTAATGAAAGGAATATATTTTTCCAAAACACAATTGATTAATTTGGTGAATGTTCTATAATGAATGGACCTAAGAAGGATCATCAAAAAATTTCATCAATGGTTGAGAAGAAATGAAAAACTGGTTTTGAGAAGAATAAATATGTGCATGTTATGTTTGCGGAAAAATATGACAATGTTGAAAAATATGAATAATCTAACAATCCTAAATCTAGAAAAATTTCTAATACATATGGTTAAAATATGCATGTGATTAAATCTGAGAAGAAGAAGAATTTTACAATTGAAAATAGGGTGGTTGATGGTCAACAATGTTCTACTAAGAAGTTTATTGAGAATCCTTTGAACCTCTCTGATTAGTATAGAATATTCATATAAAAATATTATATGTATGGTTATGAATATTATTGTGGTGTATTCTGACAATACACAAATACTTGTTCTATTAAACAACAACATTAAAACTGTTCCACAAGTAATGGAAGGAATGGATATCGGTGGAGTAAAACCTCGAAAAAAAAGAATAATGAGAAGGATGTCTATAAAATCATTATTGTTGTTGTCTTTATAATATTAAATAAGAAAAAATTCAATTGAAGAATGTGAATGTATTCGATGATGTAATGGTGACATTTGGCGATGATGAATCTATAACGATCAAAGGCATGGGATCATTCAACATACATAGAAAAAATGTAATCCATGAAAACATTATATGTTGATGGGATGAAACACAACCTGATGATCATTTCAAAATTTTATAATGAGGGTAACAATGTTATATTCAGAAAATATGGGATTATTATGAAATGTGAATAAGAAGGAATGATAGATATATGTGGAAAACATACCAAACAAAACATGTTCCATGTTGTTTCAAAAATAAAATATTATTATGTGGGTATGGCATAAAAAATCATTAGTGAAAAAAGGATATGATAAAAGTTTCAAATAAACATGAGAAAACAATCATCGTGACACAATGTCTGAGTTATTCATGAAATTCTAAAAAGAAGTGATTGGTGTTGAAATATTTTTTAAAAATGGAATAATACCAATTTTGTGCATAAAAATTTGAAATTAGTTCAAAATTTCCCCCAAGAACTTCTTTATTCTGATATATGTGGGTCATCGAAAAAACAATTGAAAAATTGAGAAAAGTACATCCTCAAATTCATCGATGATTTTACTCACTTTACTTTTGTTATACACATGAGACATATGTCAGATTCTCTAAAAATGTTTTAGTGTTTTAGGATGAAAGAACAGAAATAATGTTATTATTCATTGAAGAATAAGAGAATATATAATGATGGGGAATATAATAATGAAGAGTATTAAATTTTTCATGTTAATAATGGAATTGATAATTATTCCAGTTCACTAGAAAAAACTTCAACAAAATTGTGTTGATGAATGATTGAATAGATGTTTGGTGGAAATGGGTCATACTATGTTACTGGAACATGGTATCTCTCATTAGTGTTGGAGGAAATCAATGAGAACTATTGTGTAAATTCAAATCTGATGTTTCAACATACCAAGTTTCTTGTATGACTCTATATGGTATTTTTTATAGAAATATCCATATTTAAAAAACATAAGAGTTTAGGGGAGTCCATGCATTATAATGAAGAATGGGTGAAACCATGGAATGTTTGATCAAATTTTAGATAATGGAATTTTTCAGTGATATACTCTTGAAGAATGAGGATATAGATGTTTAAGAAAATAAATTGGCATAATTGTTGATCTGCTAATTTGAATGTGGTTGAAAATGTTGTGATTGAAAACCCAACATTTGTTAAAATATAAGTTGAGATATATATGGAATGATTTGTAAAAAAACACTAATAATTATTCGTATATTGGTAATCTTACTCAAGATGAATGATCATACAATACATGTTCAAGTGATGTGGATAAAATCAAACATCTTATCCACTATTAAGAAAGAAATTTGAGGATAAAAACATATTGGTGATCAACATCAGTGGTTTTAAAAAAACAAAAATTGATGTTACACACAATTTTTTTAACAAATTTCAAGATGAATGATGTGAATGATTCTCATTCCGATATAGAATTAGTTTAGTCTATCATTGAAGAGCCTATTCAAATAAAACATAGTTATACATGGGAACCCATAACCATGAAGTATAACATATATGTTTGTTGGTAAAAAATTGGTTATCCAGAATAAGATTAATATTAAAGTTTAAGTGATTATGAAAAAGAAAATATTATTGTTAAATGGTTACTCAAATATTGAAGGTGTTGAAATTTATGAAACATTTTTTTCAGTTTCATAGATTTGAAACAACCCGAATTTTTCAATCTATTTATGCACATTGAGGGTAAATTATTTCTCAAATGGATGTAAAGTCTACTATTCTGAATGGGAATCCAGATGACGAAATTTATATTGAACAAACATGTGGTTTTTTTGGAAATATTTATGTTCTGTGTGAAAGGTGATAAAATTATCATAAGGGATAAAACGTGCTCCATGGGAATTGTATTATCCACTTGATACTTATTTAAGGAAGATGCATTTAATCAAATGAAGAGTTGAACGAAATATTTTCATCATCTAATTTCAAGAGTCTGATCTCTTCATTATTGATTATGTTGATGATATTATCTTTTATAGAAATAATGAATAATAATATAAATTATTTCCCTATGATATGAATATGTTTCTTGATATGTCCATGCTAGGAGATATGAAATATATTAATGTGTTACATGGTTTGTGATGAAGAACCACCTTTTTCATTCATAAAAATATTATGTGAAGGAAATTCTTTAGAGTTTTGGGGTGGGAAATTCAAAACAAATTTATGCATCGATTTTAGTGGGAACCAACATTTCTAATGAAGGTGAAGGAAATGATGTTGGTCAAAATGTGAATCAAAAGCATATTATACTTTTATAATTCTTAACTAGTTTAAGAACTGCCATAATTTATGCAATTACATTATGTGCAAGATTTCAGAGTCATTCAATAGAATCAAATTCAAATGATCGAATGAGGATTCTCAGATATTTCAAAGGCAAAACATTTTTTGGAATCATGTGTGATGGTTAAAAAAATATTTATTTTTTTTGTATTCATATGCTGATTGGGAAGAAAATATTTATGATTGAATATCTACATTTGGTTAATTATTCCTTGTAAGGAAATGTAGTATTAGTGACCAAATAATGAAACAAAATTTAGTTACTATTAGCATGGCTAATGATGAGTATGTTTCTACCACTAATGATGCTACTCAACTCATGTGGATGAAGACTTATTTGGATGAATTTATTATTGATGCAATGTTATCCCTGTTCTAGGGATGTGATAATCATAGTGAAATACATCATAAAAGGTATCCTTTACAACATTATCATTAAATTTTTTTGATATAATATACCACTACATCAAATATCATGTGAAAAAAACTGAATTTATGTTTGATTATGGTCGTACATCACATCATGTTGCTGTCAATTTTGTAAAACCCAAAATAATGTATACAACACCCCGAGATTTTATGAAAAATATTCTTTTTAATTTTATTGATGTCTTGTGTTTTACGCTACAACAAAGGAGTCTTGTAAAACACACAACCCTAACATGGCTGCATTACAAGCAATCAAGACCTTCCTCGATAGCGTTTATTGTACACAATACCGAGTGTCACTAAACGACGATATGCTATTAAAATATTATTAAAACTAGCCATTATGAATAGTAATAAGAAATTTTTTAAATTTTGTAAATTTTAGTTTTCAAAATGGACTTCATTTTTTGATTCGGAATATCGAAATTAGCCTAGGGTGGAATTTTGGTATTTCTCTGGAAACTTTCAATTTTTGACGAATAGTGAAAACACTGGGTTACTATTTAAAAACCGACTTTTTATTTAAATAATTATTTATTTTATTTAAATTTATTTTATGTGAAAATTGATACATAATACCAATATAAGTTCAATGTAATTAATTGGAGTAATTTTTTAATAATTTTATATATATAAAAAATTTATTGAACTTCTCACCGTCTTTTACCCACCTCCTAGGAAAATTTGAAAATTTACATAAAACATAATTTTACCGCTTTTGTGAATGGAATTTCAAAAATCCGAGAGATGCAGTTGATGACAGTACGTAAAATGTGGTTCAATGAGATGAATTTTTTTTGGTGAATAGTAGCTTTTTACTTTTATTTACCGCAGTTAAAAGTAAATAAGGCAATTAAGGGTAAAAATGATAGTATTATTACCCTAACACATGTCCTAATTCTATTGGATAAATGTAAATCGACCAAATACAACCTTATGAATAAAATATGACCATTTAGGCCCACTTGGATTAGATTAGGACATTTATTATTAATTTATTTAATGGAGGGTTAAAATAGATAAAATCAAAGTTTAATAAGTAAATAATTTTTAATATAGGGTCATACATAAGTTAAATTCAACTATAAATATTCATTAGAAAGCTAAAGAGATTTCATACATAATGGTATTTTATTTGTAATTTTTAGACATTAAATAATTTATTTTATTTATGACACAAATATGATACAATAATTATATTATTAATGAAATATTTAAATAATTGATGTTATAAATACCCAAATAACAGTAATTTGAGTCTTTTTATGAATTACTATAATTTTATAGGTTAATAGGATATGTTAGTATTGATTTAATTAACTTTTTTTAAACTAATCATTCTGTTATGATTTTCAAAAAAAATAAATTAAGAAATAGTGTCAAATTTGACATAAAATAGTTTTTAAAACAAATATTATATTATTAATTGTTATTTTATTCCTAAAAATCTATCGTTCGGCCGAATGACTTAGATAAGTGTATATATATTAATAATAAACAGCTTGGGGTTCGTTTGGATTGTTATAGTATGTTTATTAACCTTATAGTGTAAGAACACAAAAAGGCACGGTAAAAGTAAAATTATCTCACTTAATGTAAAATAAAAATGATAAGGATAAAATAATAAACTAAACTTGTCCAAATTCAATTGGATGAGAGAATTTTGACCCATCCCCGCCTTAGCTTTGAAATAAATAAATTTGGAGCTATTTAAAACCGAATATGCTTTTAAAATAAAATAATATTTTTAGTTTTTTCAAAGGTGCCCCTCTCCTCCCTTATAAAAGGCCACCTACTCCCTCACTTCCTCACACCACTTTGAGCCTTCAAGCTCGGAAAACCCCTGCCAATTTCTCTTCTCCAATTCCCTAGAAACATCCTAGAGGTTCCGGTCTTCTTCAAAGACCAATCTTAGTTCCCTAAGAGGAGGATTCAACTTTATTTCTTCTTCCACTTATTCTTCTTTAGTTGTTTAATTATGAAGTAATAACATCAGTATCACTCATATACTGATATTTTATTATAATTATGAAACAACCCTATTTCACCATCTATCCATCCTATGGAAAACGAAATCACCACGCTTGCGTACGTACGGAATACCATCTCCACGTCGTGGTGTAATCAGTTTTCCCACCACCACCTTACATGGATGGGTATAACGGTTTAAATAAATAACTATATATGATTATTTTAAAGTGATATTGATTCTGAAATAGTATACATACACTTCAATACAATTCCGCAATCATGTGAATGATATCATCACTCGTGTGTACGTACGGACTACCGTCTCCACGAACGTGATGAGATTAATTTTCCATGATTAATCATTCAAGAATGACTATAAAGTATTTATAATGAATAATAATGAAATATATGACATAATAATGCTACTGTATTTATTTATTTATATATGTATGTCATATACTCAATTCCATTCAATTCAATAAGGAAACAAAAACAGCGTTCATGCGTACGTACGGCCTACCATCTCCATGAACGGTGTATTTCATTTCTTTTATCGATCTATAACATATATTTATATGATGAATATATATATAAATCATGTTTTACATTTTGGTATTATGTAAATCAGGATATAATTAATAATATCAATAATGACAAGTCGAAACACATACGATAAATGAAACTATTTTACCCAAAACGCTCTTTAACATGGAATTTACAAAAGAACGGGTAATATAAAGTCCATAGTAAACCATATATGATATCATAACGATGAATATGATTCTGTAATAAGTGAATGACATTATTTAAATCATTATACAGGAGGTTCGGATACATACGAAGCATATTAGACATAAGGTAAGGGATAATTTTTCAAATTTCATTTTTATCCGAGATTTCTCATTCGTAAGTATTTACTAGGGTTATTTCTATCATCCATGTCCATGTTTTATAAAAGTGTATTCATGTATGTTTAAATTCCTTTTACCCATTTTTTTACTTTTACTACATGGTATGCAAAGAAACTTGTTTTTTGTTTACCATACGAGGTACTTTTTGACTTTTCTGACAAAAGTACGAGAAAAAGTTTATTTTTAACTTATACGGCGTGAACAGATTATTATGGTTTTATAAAGCCTTATTTTCATGAATATAACTCCAAAAGATTTCATGACTATTTACAAAAAAAATCTCTTTCTTTTAAAAATGCATGAAATTTTGTGAAAAGAAAATTATTTTAAAGAAGAAAGGATATTTTCCTCAAGAATTCATTTCATGTGTTTTATCAAAACCATTTTCTATCTACGATGAAATTATTTCATATGTGAATGTTTCAAGTTTAATGTCTATATGATTTAAATGGTTTCACTTTTATTATGATGAAATATCCATTTGTTTTATATGGATTAGGTGATGATGGGATGATGTTTATGAAACCCATTTTATTCTTTAGGTTATGATGAATGTTTTAAGTTTATTTTGTGGCACAAGTAAGAATGATTTTAATTATGAGATGGGTAGTACCTATATCTCCCACCAATGCATTTGGTAAAGATTTATATCTCATGATATTCACATGGATAGAATGGTATGTTAATTTGGTTCAGTGTTACAGGACTGAAACGAGGAGTGAACTCAATTCAGAAAGGGACATTGTCCACTAAGATGGTCTTGGCAGCAATCCGTTGGCTAATATGGAAATCATGACATGTGCTGAATGTTTTCCACAATAATGTTTTTTATTACCATTATATTTTATCACGGTTGATGTTCTATTATGATATACGCCTTACGTACTTCCACGGTTTATGTTTTTCCTCAAAATTTTGATGTTTAAATTTCATGTTCAAGTTTTTACTTCAAAATGTTTATGGAATGTTTTATGTTATCTATGTTTGACCTTACTGAGCATTTGAGCTCACCCATTTTATGTTTAATTTTCCACAGTAAATAAATAAAGGTTTTAGGTAAGAAAAAAAAAGGGGAATATAATTATGGGAGTTGTTGAATATATTTCAACATGATTAGAAGTTTATATTCCGAGTTTCCAAAGACACTAAACTATTACGTCCTTGTGTGTCTGTTTTTGTTATGTATTAAGTATTACGAAAAAGTAATATAATTTTCATGTACGTTAAGCTTTGGGTCTCTATAGTTGGTATCCGAGGAAAGGTTTAGTCAACCTTTGGAAACTTTGATGCGAAAACTTTAGTGAGATCCCTAGAGATATTTCAAAGGTATGTCTAGGGATTTCCTAAGGATAAGTATACGTATAGGATATAGTTCTAGAACTACGGTAATAATCATAGAATTTAACCTAAGATTTTAGATATTGATGGTACTCCCCCTTTATTATGTTGTTTTTCCTAGCATGATTTTTGCCGCTCACACTATTCCTTTTGGGTTTTAGAAGATGGCTGGAACCCGAAGGAACCGTGTTGATCAATGTAATGGACAATGCAATGATTGTCCTCATGAACAAACCAATGTTATGGTAAATGGAGTGAAAAATAATATTTCTATACTTACACAAGCTATGAATCATTCTGGACTTCAAAATCAGCCGAAAAGGGAACAATATTCTATTGAGTCCTTCATGATGCAATGTCCACCTTCTTTTAGTGGGTCTTCTGATACCCTTGTTGCTGAACAATCGATCAGTACCACTGAAAAGATATTTTCAGTTTTTTAATGTTCTGAACATGATAAAGTCATCTTAGAAGTATATCATTTGGAAGGTGAAGCTGATAAATGGTGGAATATTATCAAGAATACGAGGCCAAGAGATTAAATTTAGTCTATAGAATGGGACGAGTTCAAGAACTTTTTTTTTCAATAAGTGCTTCCCTTGTATTCTTCTAACAATGATGGAGAAAGAGTATCTTGAACTAATGAAAAAGGATGATGAATCTGTTGGTATATACGAAGTGAATTTTACAATTCTTGCAAGGTATGAATCTGTCTTTATCATGAAACATGAAAGTAAAGTTGATCGATTCTTCAGTGGCTTAAAACCAAATCTTTGAAGGGCATTAGCAATAAGAGACTTTAGTAGCTCTGAAGATATTGTGCAGGCTATTAAGGTAGAAATGGATGTTGGTGTTACATATCCATCTCATTGTTTTGACAAGAAATGAAAGATGGAGTTCATGGAGAAATCTCAGAATAATGGTGAAAAGAATATGAATGTTTCCTTATGCTCAAAGTGTGGAAAGAATCATGGTGGAGATTGTCTTAAAGGGACTAGAAAATTTTTTTAAGTGTGGAAAAGAAGGTCATCGAGCAGCTGAGTGTCGAAGTAATAGAAAATGGGTTGCTAATGGTGTGAATAAAGAAAATACTGTAGAGAACGCACCACCAACACTTCAATGCTTCAAGTGCAATGAAATGGGGCATTATGCTAATCAATGACCTAATCCAAGGGTTAATGATGATCGACATGAGCAACCACTTAAGGCAAAGGACAAAGGGAAGTCAAATGCGATAACTATTGGCGATATTGAATATGACAACGATGTGGTGGAATGATTAAGTGTTTATGTAATGGGATTCCAAAATAATGTTCTATATAGTATCATGGAATATTGGAATACTTATGTATTGATATATTGTGGTTTTCAATAATTTTATGGTACCGGTAACCATGGAAAGTGATTGAGATATTTTTCGAAAGATGATGATATGCGCATAATGAAGGGATAAGGAGAAAATGAAATGTTTGACCGTATTCATGATCTCATGACTAATATAAGGAAATAGTTATATAATGGGTTGAGTATATATAATTTTGGGTTTTTGGTATGTGGAAAGAGTTAACTTTATCCAGCACTCATGTTTTCACTAAGATTCAATGGGTATTCATTTTTCAAGAAAATACATGTTTGAGGCCTTCTAATATTTGGAATGTGACCAAAAAGACATATCTTATGATATATGGGGAGAAACAATGGTATTATCGTGCTTGTTATATGAACTCTTTGGTAATCATTTTCAATATAATATGAGATTAGACAGCAGTATTTTGGATAAGCTTAAATATTGGAAAGGATTATGTCGGACATAATTTAGTATTTTATAAGTCTATAACCTTTTCGATATTATTGATGGAAAGTTATAATAATGTATTTTTAGAAAAAGGACAACCTGTAGGGTGGGCGACATCCCATTGCGTCCGATAAGACTGTGGGAATCGAACCCACAACCGAAGTGTGACTGGCCTTTATCGCCTACCACTGGCCTACATGAAGTTCCTGGTTAGTAGAAACTAGTTTTATTTTATTAAGCAGTCTGATATATGAAGTATAAGATAATTTTTGGAACCATATACAACTAATCTAACCATAAGATGGACTTATAACTTTTGATACCCTTTTGTTTGTAACAAAAGGAATGACCCATAATTCTATCACATGATCTGCTAACACATCACGAATAACAAATTCAACTTCATTTCTTTAAGGGATGAAGTGGAAATTGTTCAATTCACGAACAGTAGTGAAATTGTACCAAAATCATGTATGTATTTCTTTTAATTCATCATCTTTAAGGAAATGATCTTGAAAACCAAAAATGTTGTTCTAGATCCCTTATATCCGATGAATCAGATGGTACCTTAGATCATCTCAAATTTATGGCTTTTTTCTTGATGGATTTTTCATAGACATGTTCTCTACCACTCTCCATCAGAACATGATGCTTAGATTTTTCTTCCATATCCATATTTTAACCTATGTTCACCTATATAGAAACTCATTGATGTGTTACGTTGGGTAATCATTACGTTTCATACTTTAGTTTTTTAAAAAAACTTTTAGTATTCCTTTTACGATGTGGGTTTCTATTAAAGAAACTTTCGAGTAGTAAACCATTTATAACCCTGAAAAATTTCGAGGGTGAAATTAATTTTAAGGGGGGTAGAATGTAACACCCCAAGATTTTATAAAAAGTATTATTTTTAATTTTATTGATGTCTTGTGTTGTATGCTACAAAAAACGAGTCTTGCACAACACACAACCCTAACTTTGCTGCATTACACACAATCACGACCTTCCTTGATAGCGTGAGTTTTACGCAATACAGAGTTTCACTAAACAACGATATGCTATTAAAATATATTTAAAACTAGCCATTATGAATAGTAATAAAAACTTTTTGAAATTTTGTAAATTTTATTTTTCAAAACGGATTTCATTTTGGGATTCAGAATATCGAAATTAGCCTAGGGTGAAATTTTGGTATTTTTCTGGAATCATTCAATTTTTGATGAATAGTGAAAACACTCGGTTACTATTTAAAAACTAGCTTTTTATTTAAATAATTATTTATTTTCTTTAAATTTATTTTAGGTAAAAATTGATACATAATACCTATATAAGTTCAATGTAATTCATTGGAGTAATTTTGTAATAATTTTAGATATATAAAAATTTTATTGAACTTTTCACCGTCTTTTACCCACCTCTTAGGAGAATTTGAAAATTTACATAAATCATAATTTTACCGCTTTTGTGAATGGAATTTCAAAAATCCGAGAGACACCGTTGATGTCAGTATGTAATATGTGGTTCAATGAGATGAAAATAATTCTTGGTGAATAGTAACTTTTTACATTTATTTACCACGGTTAAAAGTAAATATGGTAATTAAGGTTAAAAATTATATTATTATTACCCAAACACATGTCCTAATTCTTTTGGATAAGTGTAATTCAACCAAAAACAACCTTAGGAATAAAATATGACCATTTACGCCCACTTGGATTAGATTAGGTCATTTGTTATTAATTTATTTAAAGAAGGTTAAAAATAGTTAAAATTAATGTTTAATAAGTTAATAATTTTTAATAATGGGTTATACCTAAGATAAATTCGACTATAAATATTCATTATAAGTATAAAAATATTTCCCACATAATGTAATTTTATTTGTAATTTTTAGACATTAAATAATTTGATTTATTTATGACACAAAGAGGATGAAATAACTATCTTATTAATTTAATATTGACCAAATTGATGTTATAAATACCCAAATAAATTTAATTTGAGACTTTTTATTAATTAAACTCATTTTATAGGTTAATATGACATTTTAGTATTGATTTAATTATCTTTTTGAGAACTAATTATTCTCTTATGATTTTCACAAAAATCAATTACTAAATAATGTCAAAATTGACATAAAGAGTTTTTAAAACAAATATTATATTATTAATTGTTATTTTATTCCTAAAAATCTAAGGATCAGAAAAATGACTTAGATAAGGTTATATATATTAATAATAAATAACCTGGGGTTCGTTTGGCTTGTTATAGTATTTTTATTACCCTTATAGTGTAAGAACACAAAGAGACACGGTAAAAGTAATATTATCTAACTTAAAGTTAAATCTCAATGATAAGGTTAAAATAGTAAAATAAACTTGTATAAATTCTATTGGATGAGAGGATTTAGACCCATACCCACCTTAGCTTCGAAATAAATCAATTTTGATCTATTTAAATCCGAATTTGGCTTTATAATAAAATAATATTTTTAGTTTTTTCAAAGGTGCCCCTCTCCTCCCTTATAAAAGGGCACCTCCTCTCACTCTTCCTCACACCAGATTGATCCTTCAAGCTCGGACAACCCCTGACAATTTCTCTTCTCCACTTCCCTAGAAACATCCCAGAGGTTCTGGTCTTTTTCAAAGACCAATCTTAGTGCCCTAAGAGGAGGTTTCAAAAAGGGGCTTTAAAGAAGAGGTAATGTCTGTTACCGATTCTTTCAACTTTATTTTCTTCTTCCTCTTATTCTTCTATAGTTGTTTCATTATGAAGTAATAACATCAGTATAACTCATATAATTATATGTTATTATATTTATGAAACAACCCTATTTCACCATCAATCCATCCTACGGAAAACGAAATCACCACACGTGCGTACGTACGGAATACCGTCTCCACGCCGTGGTGTAATCAGTTTTTCCACCACACACTTACATGGATGGGTATAATGATCTAATTAAATAACTATATATGATTATTTTAAAGTTATATTTGATTCTGAAATAGTATAAATTCACTCCAATACAATTCCACGATCATGGGAATGATATCATCGCTCGTGCGTATGTACGGACTACCGTCTCCTCGAACGCGATGAGATTCATTTTCCATGATTAACCATTCAAAAATGATTATAAAGTATATATAATGAATAATAATGTAATATATGTCATAATAATTCTACTTTATTTATGTATATATATATATGTATGTAAAATACTTAATTCCATTCAATTCAATAAGAAAACGAAAATAGCGTTCATGCGTACGTACGGCCTACCGTGTCCATGAACGGTGTATTTCATTTCTTTTATCGATCAATAATCTTTATGAATATGTTGAATATATATATAAATCATGTTTTACATTCCGGAATTTTGTAAATCAAGATATAAGTAATAATATCAAGAAGGACGAGTCGAAACACATACGATAAATGAAACGATTTTACCCAAAACGCTCTTTAAAATTGAATTTTCAAAAGAACGGGAAATATAAAGTCCTAAGTGAACCATATATGATATCATAACAATGAATATGATTCCTTAATAAGTCAATGACATTATTTAAATCATTATACAGGAGGTTCTGATACATACGAAGCATATCAGACATAAGGTAAGGGATAATTTTGCAAATCTCATTTTTATCTGAGATTGCTTATTCGTAAGTATTTACTAGGGTTATTTCTATCTTCCATGTCCATGTTTTATAAAAAAAATTCATGTCTATCTAAATTCCTTTTACCCATTTTTGACTTTTACTACATGGTATGTATGGAATCTTTTTTTTTACCATACGAGGTACTTTTTGACTTTTCCATAAAAAGTACGGGAAAATGTTATTTTTAACGTATACGGCGTGAACGAATTTTTACGGTTTTATAAAGCCTTATTTTCATGAAGATTACTCCAAATAATTTCATGACCATTTCAAAAAAAATATATTTCTTTTAAAAATTCATGACATTTTTTGAAAAGAAAAATATTTTAAAGAAGAAAGGCTATTTTCCTCAAGA
Source organism: Viscum album (assembly GCA_963277665.1). Taxonomy (NCBI): domain Eukaryota; kingdom Viridiplantae; phylum Streptophyta; class Magnoliopsida; order Santalales; family Viscaceae; genus Viscum; species Viscum album. Next base: position 440,547,746 of record OY728161.1, read on the forward strand.
ATTCATTTTAAGTGTTTTATCAAAACAATTTTCCATCTAAGATGACATTATTTCATATGTGTATGTTTCATGTTTAATGTCTCAATGATTTACATGGTTTCACTTTTCTTATGATTAAATATCCATTTGTTTTATATGGATTAGGTGATGATGGGATGATGTTTATGAGACCCATTTTATTCATTAGGTTATGATGAATGTTTTACGTTTATTTTGTGGAACAAGTAAGAATGAATTCATTATGAGATGGGTGGGACATATATATCCCTCCAATTCATTGTGTAATGATTTATATCTCATGAGATTTACATGGCTAGAATGGTATGTTAATCTGGTTCAGTGTTACAGGACTGAAACGAGGAGTGAACTCGATTCAGAAAGGGACTTTGTCCACTAAGATGGTCTTGACAGCAATGCCTTGGCTACTATAGAAATCATGACATGTGCTGAATGGTTCCCAAAATTACATGTTTTATTCTCATTATATTTTATCACGTTTGATGTTCTATTATGATATATGCCTTAATTACTTCCACGATTTATATATTTTATCAAGATTTTGATGTTTAAATTTCATGTTCATGTTTTTGCTTCCAAATGTTTATGGATAGTTTTATGTTATCTATGTTTTCCCGTACTAAGTATTTGAGCTCACCCTTTTTATGTTTTATTTGCCCCAGGAAATAAAGAAAGGTTTTTGGTATGGAAACAAAAAGGGGAAGATCGTTATGGGATTTGTTGAAGATATTTCAACATGATTAGAAGTTTATATTCCGAGTTTTCAAAGACACTAAACTATTACGGACCTTGTGTGTCTGTTTTTGTTATGTATTAAGTATTCCACAAAATTAATGTAATTTCCATGTATGTCAAGCATTGGGTATCTACAATGAAACCATTTTTTTTAAATTTTGTTTGAACATGGTTGACCATCAGATTTTTCTTCAAGGATAAGATACATTTTTCTATCACCCTCACATTTTACCTTTGGATAGTTTTTTCTAGGGGAGAATTTTTTCAATAATATATTCTTATATAATATTTCATAAGGTGTGGGTGGGGAGGTTGTGGGTAATGTGTGAATATATTATCTATGTGTGTGAAGTATTCTAATAGTTTTTGGTCATAAATAAATCCTTATAGAAGATTCCTTAAATGGGGAGTTGTGGGAAATATTCTAATATGGTATGTATATGGTATAAATATTTAACTATCTATTGTAGTGGTTTTAGGTTAAATTTTTTTTTATTCCATGAATTCAGAAGAAGTAGAGAAAGCTGAGGAGGAATGACTTAGAATAAAGGTTTTTATGTTTTGGTGAAGGCTGAGGTAGAAATGCTACAAATAATTTCATAGTTACTACCTTTGGAAAACAAAGTTTATCTGTCAATAATTATTGTTTCGTACATTGAATTAGATCACGTAGTATTAGCATTGTTGGTATGTAATCCATTTAAGACCGATAGAAATATCAATGATATATGAATCATATTTGAAAACAAAATATAAATTTGGATATTTCTTGGGGTTAGTTAGACATATAAGATTGTTTGAAGAGTTTCATTTATAGTGTGTTGAATTCTGTTTTCATAGATGATAAATCAATTCACTTTGAAAATGAATTGAGGAATCAGATGATAATTTTCTGAGTTTTATTTCAAAATTATCATATTTTGGTTGGATAACATATGATTTAATCCTTATGAATTAATTTTTGTGAGAATGTGACACAAATTTTATATAGTTTTGAATAGATATAATGATGTTAAATGACAATAGGGATGTTGTAGTACATCACTCTAAAAATATGACAATGCTAAAAATTATCTATCAAATGATATATATATCATGATATTGTAGTTTATTTTGAAATAAAAGGAATCTTATTGTAATGGATTGTGTGGAATCATGATAATGGAATGTATGATCTAGAGATAAAGAAATTTTATTTTGGAAATGGATTTTTTTGTGCAAGATTAATGATGGCTTGGTATGTTGTGCACAGATGGAGTTCCAAGATCAGAAAATTAAATTATTTCAAAGGAATAAACTACGCAGAATATTGGTATTCGTGTGTAAGTTTTAATGGATTTTTCAATTTTGTGTGTAACTCATGTTTCGGGACCAGAATATAAAAAATTAAAAATTTCATGAAGGGAGAAAATTATTCATTAAAGTGCGCCAAATATCAGGTTGACAAAAAGGGACTTCCATGCCGAATACGTCGTCAAATGGTGTTTTTCACAAACAAAGTGGTATTTTCATGACATGTCTAGGTTTTGTGTGACAAAAGATAGTTTTTCATGTATGGGATGTAAAAGCCTATATTTAAGAGGTGAACCCACTCATTTGAAAAGATTGAAAATTATGAAATCACGGGATTTAATGTGCGGAATAAATTTTTTATAAAGGGGATTGAAAAAATTAATTATAATTAATCGAATAATAAAGATGTTTCACTTAGGAATATTGTTGAGAAAAAGATAAAATTTGAGTGCAATATGTGTTTCACGACAAAATAATAATCATTCATGCGAGGAAAAAAAATTTCACTCATGACACAAAAAATCTGTGTGTGAACAATTTTATTTCAGCATAAGAAATAAGTTGTGTGCAAGCTTTTTCATGATTTCATGTAGGTAAAAAAGAGAATAGTATTTTGTGAGATCAAATTTTTTAAAATTATATTATATGCAATGAAAAATTTCATTCCCTATTTGTGAAAAAAGTGAGAACAAACACTTCTCAATTCTTTTCAACGTTCTACATGAGTGTAAGGTCATATAATACTATTTTTATTCAACATAAAAGAATTATTTTATAGTGTATTGTGTGGTGTTGTATTATTTCCATATGATACCAATGTTGTAGCTACTATTTATGAGTATTGAACTTGTAAAATCATGTGTTCCTGAGGATGTGTGTTTGATTGTGTTCACCAAGGAATAAACTCTTTAACTAGAGGAAATTACTATTTTAAATGAAAATAATCCTAGAAGGATATGATATAACTAATTCACCCCTCCCTCACTCAGTGGTACATCATGATGATGATAGGATGGCCAAATAATCTAGCATTATACATATTCATGATAGGTAAAATTTTATATGTTTTTAAATATCTATGTGAATGATATTATTCCATTCAATAGAGATCCATATACTATAGTATCAAATAATGATCCTCAATTAAGTTATTTGTTTTGGAGAGACAATTAAGATGGATATGTATATTATATTCATTTAATTATGGAATTCCAAACAAAATTTGATAAATAAACATGGAGAAATGTAAATATTATTGAGTATATGCTTTGTGCATTCGTTCTCCAATATAGTGGAACGTGTGATTACCACTTGTGACTGTATAATTTTTGTTATGACAATATTTTCTTATTCACAATCTGGCTGTTCCTTTTAAGGCCAATTTTAGATATCCTTTCATATTAATTTTTTTTTGATATGATTGAATGTTTCTTAGTTTTATCATGAAAAATTTGTGATAGAATAATATATATTTAGTTGATTCACCATAGGATGTTGATGTAATATTGTTTGTATAAATTTATGATTATCAACATTTTATAATTTTATAATTTTCAATTGGTGATAATGTGTTCTTGAAATTTACACCCAGGTTGGGTTATTGATGGATTTGGAGGTAGGGGATTCCTTATACTGAATTTGTTGAAAAATTTATGGTTTTTAAGAATATAGGTAATGTGAATTATTATTTATCATGACCTCCATATTTGACATTGATACATAACATATTCCACGTATCGCAGCAGCAACAATATCCTTCTGAAAAAAATAATGTTCTTAATGTAGAGTGATCTTTAGGTTGAGCCTACTTTTTCCATGACATACTTTCCATTCAGGATAATTGATTTTTAAATGAAGATAATACATTGGAAAATGATTACATTGGTTAAATTTCAATGAATTCATGGTTTTGATACTCTTTTTAGGTGGTATATATAGGTACTGATGATGGATATGGGGAAACGTATTTTTTTCAGGGGAATATATTTGAACGAATTAAGTGGAAATTATTTTTCAATGATGGAGAGGTTGTAAGATCTTGTCACTATATTCAATAACGTCAAATAATTCTTTTAATAACGATTTGCATGGGTCTCATTTAAGGGTGATTCAGGAGGATATTTGACCACTTTAGAAGCATCAAGGTTTTTTCACTGTTGACGATCAATATTTCAAAACTATTACCCCTTCATGTGAAAACCATACAAACACAATAACTGGAAGTATTCAATGATCATTCACGGATGGAAAAACAATTCACTAACATCGTAACAAATATTTAACCTTGAAAAAAATGGTGCACAATAATGAAAAATATTTTTTCAAAATATATATCCCTACCCAGCTAATTGTGCATACACTATTTTAATTATTTTTGGAAAATAATTAAAAATTCACAATCCCACTTTTAATGTTTATCATATCCCTAACATGACCTAGAATGATTTCCTGTGTCTTGAAATACATTAAGGTCATTTTTTCGATCCTCCAAATCTTCTCTATGGGGGATCCATGTCATTATAATTATGTGAGTTCTCCACCAGGTTTGTGAATCATATCCTCTTGGTCTCTCTTGGTCTATTCCTCTTTATAACATATGAATTTCATTTATTATGATTTTTTTTGTTGAACTAATCTATGTTTTTTAGATCGTGAACCAATGTTCAATTCTCATATATCTACTAAAAACATTCTTCCTTTGAGTTTCCCATTTTAGGTGACGTGGGTCGTGATCACTTTCTATCAGTAAGTTATTCCATTCACGGTTGTCCAATTAATTTAACATGAAATCTGAGTATATAAATTATATTATTTTCAAATTTATTTTTTAATTTTAAAAATATGAAATTCAATTTTTTGAAGCACCCAATTATAGTGAATTAGGATTTAGATGTGATTTGGAATATAATATGGGAAAAATCTGCACCCCATGAAATTGGGTGTGATTTGGATTTGATAAAATTTATTGAATTGAGAAATTGATATGTAATTAATTTTTTTGAAACTTTTATATGATAAAATAGATTACAATTGTTATGATATAATCCAAGTGGTCTTATCTTGGATTTTTTTTTTTCAAAACATGTGTTTTCATTTTTTATTAGGATTCAGCATTTTGATATCAAAGAATATAGGGAATTTTTTTTAAACAGTTTGAAATAATTTCCCAATTTATAGTTTTTTTATAAAGAACAAGAAATGCTAGGTAGTTAGTGAGTTATTTGGTAAAACACCCTTTTGACTCTATAAAACACTAACAATCAAATGTAGTGGGTAAAATCCATAATGGGATGGCGATGAGTCCTCCTGGAAGATGAATTTGTATCTCAATTTTCATTGTTTTGAAATATATTATACTATTGAGGACTATTTTATAAATTCCTTGTGTATTTATGAAAATAGTTTTATATAAAATAATTATTAATTAATTATTTAGAATTTTTTTTGACCAATTGAAATAAATGGAATGATTTATTTAAATATACATTTGATTATCAATTCTTATTTATCTAAAATTGAAGGAAATGTATGATTAATTAAAGAGAAATCATTTTATGAAATCATTGATGGACCATAATGGGATTATAGATCACAACCTACATGTTCCATCAAGTGATTGTTGGGTTTCATTCCTCGGTTTTTGAAAGTGTGTAACCCCAGTTGGAGGTGGTTCTTATTGATGATTCATTGGGAATATATTTTTTTCTATTTTGATATGGGTTGTTGACATTCCTTTATTTATGGTGAGTTTTCGATATTCCTTGGTATGTTTATACCTATTTTACTTCTGGTATAGTTCTCCCTATAGAATATTCTTTTTCTAATACTAACATATGGATAATTCAACAGTTATTTATGTGAACGAAAACATTAAAAATTTATACTGTATGATTATAGATCATATTTTCTTACTCGTGGGGATCATTAATAATGTTCATTCTGTGATAATTCCATCATTCGTATAAGTGTGCCAGGATATCTGGGCTGGTACATTACGTAGTGAATGTAGAAAATGATTTGGTGTTTCTATGTATCATTTAAAAAGATGAATCTCTAGAATATTATACTATAATTATTAATGATTTGGCATCAAAACCCAATCATATAACTAGGAATGATACTCTGATTGTGTAATATTTTTCAAACATTATTATTTTAATCATTCACAAGGTGTATTTTCTGTTGACTGCTAAACATATAGAATAATATTAATTCATTACTTTATTTTTTTTAAAAACATGACAAGATCATCCCATGCATTGAAAATTTCACATATTGTGGTAGGTTATAGAGGAATATTTATAAATGGAAATTATATTTGTTTCCATGTTAGACACCATGGGTAGTGGCATAAAAATTTCATTTTTTTTATTATATTCATATGGAATGAAGAATTTTTTATCTATATGTGTTGATTTGTGGGTAAAAATATGAGTTCTTATTACACTCCCCCTATCAAACCCGTCCTTGAGAAGAATTTTTTTTAATTTTTCTAAATTTAAAATATTTTAATGTTGTGTGGGATGTGACCAACTGAAATTTTGGGATTTTTCTGAAAAATTATTGTTTTAGACGTGGTGGGGTACAATACATGAGAATTTAATTGTTGATATAATGGGCTATCACAATGTCAAAGTGCGAAATAACTTGTCTTCATCGAAAAAAATTATTTTTATTTAATTACTTGATGAGATAAATAATTAAGTGTACACAAAATAACAACAAGAAAAATATAAAATGGATTAACAGTCATTTTTATTATACAATTATTATTATTATTATTTATTAATATTATTATTATTATTATTTTGCTCAAAGTTTTATTAATTTAATATTATTATCATTACAAATATAAATATTATTATTATTATTGTATTTTTTTATTTCTTATTATTTTTTCCTTTGTTCCTTTTCTTATTCTTATCCTATATTTTATTCCTCTATTTTCCTACCTCTCTTTCATCTCTTTCACCGCGTCTCATATATCTTTCAACACTACTAGTGTGTGCTACCCTATCTTCTCCCCTCTTCATCGTGGTTGTTCCACCCTTCGAGATGGATCTTGATGGGCACCACTCATCCATCCTGACAATAGCCCATGTTCCACCCATACCATATCACATCACCCTTGTGTTCGTATTTTATTTTTGTTGTAGCTCGCCTTAGTAAACAACATTCCTTGAAAAACTATCTTCTTGGAACCCTCTCCACTTCCCCACTCAATTCTACGCATGTTCGAACCACCCAGGTAAGCATGATTTCCCAACTGTTGAGTGTTTTGGTTTATACGTAATTGGGATCTATTTTTTAATGTTATATCATGATATTTCTTACTCTGTATTTTGTTTTAGGGTTCAATTTGGTTCGTTTCGAGTGAATATTAGTTTGGGTTTAGGACTAACATAATTAATTGGGGATATCTACACCTGAGGTGGGTGATTCGATGACAACACATCATTGGAAAAATTAATACAGGTGGGATTAATTATTATGAGGATTTATAAAATATTTTAATTGTACATAATTTATTTTATCAATGTTTCAATATAGATTTGGTTTCAAAAATAATTTTTCTCACATGAAATTTGGTGGTTTCATACACATTAAATTTTTTTCGAGGAATATATTTTTCATAATTAGTTTTGAAAGATATTTTAATATAATTTTTGTTGTGAATATTATATGAATATATAATTATTATTTTTTTGATTTTTAAACCGCATTATTAGTTGAATTTGGTGTAGTACATGTGTAAAACCTTGTTTCACCTATTTTGGGATTTTTATATATTTTGAAATGTATTATATAATTTCGAAAGTAGTGAGAATGATGTTTTAGAATGTTTTTTATATCCTTAAGATTGTAAATCTATATGTTGTATCTTGAAAAAATTTTATAAATTGATTAAAAGGTTCATTAAATTATTTTATAGATGAAAACCATGTTTTGAAATGGTAGATGTGTGTGTCATAATTATTAAATACGACTCTGGGAATACAAGTGGTTGATTTTTTGTGTGTAATACCTTGAATGTCTTGTGAATTGTGATTTTGATATATATTTTGTCAATTTGAAAACATTTTGGGAATAATAGGAAGACCAATTTCCTTGGTGTTTGGAATATAACTAGTTTTCTAGTGAATCAAAATTGGCTTCATCCTTGTTTCACTTAGTAGGATTGATGATGACAACAATAACAAAATAATGATTATTTATTGGAGTCTATTAGATTATGGGTTTGTTCCCTATAAGTCGATCATTTAATATAATGATGTTGTTTATGGCTTTGATACCAATTTTCACCGATGAATGGGGTTATATGGTCACATTACTATTATTTAGCCATAGGCACTCTCCAATGTATAGTTTTATTTAACGATATTTACCTTATCATCAGAATACAATATTTTTTTGGTAAAATTAATTAAATTTCTTTTATATTAATTTATTCCTCTATAGAATCTATTTCATTTAATGTTGTTTTCTTTAAAAACCGCCTTTTCTATGTGTCTTTTGGTAGAATTTTTTTCCTTTTTAATGTTGTTTCCCTTGAATGTTAACTAATATGTAAGGCATTTGTAAGGATTTAAATTTCATTTTACATATAATGTTTAGTATATAGAATATTTTCTTGTGTGACATCCTGCTAGGAATTATCTCACACCCTACCTACACCCTTATGTGTTTATAGATATTGTTTCTTGTTTATTTTAGGTTAAGGATAGATGTGTTGTCATGGAAGTTTGGGTTCTAGTTATGTCACCTTGTGGTTTCGATGAGGACGACTTCCAGTCATGGCTATATTTTTGGATATATGTTTCTGATGAGTTTTAGTTTTTTCTTATTGTAATCCAATGAGGATCTTGTTCAAAACGGTAAATAATAAATCATTATTTTTGGTTATGAAATGTTTGGTTATCTATTATCAGTATTTGTTTATTTATCTTTTTTTATTATTAATTTTTCATTTGGAAAATCATTCCCATGTTGAAATTTTGATACACAGTAACTTATTTCCATAAAATGTGGATTAGGGATTCACCTCGAGCCTTTCCACATACTGGGTCATGCGTTATGTTGTATGGATACCTAAGTTGGTTCTTAATAAAATGGTATCAGAGAAGATCATGAGATTTTTAGTCTTGTTCTTTAGGAAAGAGTCTTAGTAGGCCATAGTAGGGAATTTAGAACATGATGTTATTTTTATTAGTAAGGTTCCCAAAAAAAATTTCATTACAGGACGTGAAAAACCATGGCAAGTAATGTTTCATCTGAGTATTTGTGTCCTTGTCTTTTTTTGTTATTTGTTAAATGGAATGGGACTTTAGAAAATGGTCTTAATGGGCCCGTAGAAGCTGTAATTCCATTTGGAATCAAGGAAATTTTCATTTCACAATTTATGTGATGATGATGTGACTTGAATGTGGCCAATAAACATATTTCTTTGTTTTCCATTGGCACTAGTTTCCCCTTGATTTTATTGGTGTGTTTATGGGTTTTGGAATATTATTTTGAATAACTCATATATATAAATTATTGAAACTGGACTCTCAAATGGAAAATGATTTTTGTAAATGGGGAAGAGTTTATCTAGATAGTATCTACATAATTCAAACATGTTGTACACTAAAATTATTTATTGGGAAACAATTATCTATGTTAAAGCAGGTTTTGTAAATCATTTTTAGATTGGATGTTCTGAACTATTGTAATGTGTTTTGAATGGAGTGAAATGTTTTGGAAATATTTTGTGGGGTTTGAAATAGGATTTTCATATGTTAATTTTGTGGTCTCTTTAAAAGATTCATGATATTTTAGGAACTTTTTTTATGTGAGGATAAATGAGTTTTTATATGAGTGGGTATGTGTGAAATGAGGTATGTTCTGAATCATGGAATGTTTTAATGTTAAATTAAATGTTTGAAAATTTATTTTTAATATTTTAATGCTAATTCTTATTCCAATTAATGTTATTTATCATAAAACACATTGTATGATTTAAAATTTGTTTAGTAATATTGGTAGTGGTTTAAAAAAGTGTAGGTGTGGGTTGTTTGTTGTTTTGGAAAATGAAATGACATACCTTAAACCTTTGTGTTCTCATAGGTTACCACATGTATGATTTGTGATAGGAATGTGTATGGGTTCCTATTGTGGAAAGAGATCATTAATGTGTGACGCTCCTGAGGAACATTTGGCATGTATGCTCCCATAATCATTATTATCATTATAATTTTTTTAAGATAACATATGATTTTTCTTAATCTTTGATTGTCTGGTTTTTATTGTATTTTTTTATGAATGTTGTTGTGTTGAGTTGTTTGTTTGGAAAATTATTTTAGTTGAGTAATTTTTTTGTATGTGTTTTTTCGATATGTTTTGTTGAGATATTGATAACCATTATTTTTTAGGAGTGTTTTTGTGAGCCTTAGTGGTGGTTCCCTTGGTGGGTTCCTAGTTCATGGAATTTTTTGACCAATTGACCCATATGATTGGGTTATTGGGTCTCTTTATTAGTTAGTGTATGCCACCATAATGACTTAGTGAATGGTTGAGGTGTATCCCTTGGTGATTCATTGTGGGAAGATGATCTAGATGATTACTATAATAAACATATTAATTTTGAAAATTTGAAAATGAATCCACCTATTATTTTTCAATATAGTGGATCCACTTATATTGGGAATGATAATGCAAGAGGGTTTTTAAGATACATCAGTCTCTTATATTATCGAGTTTGTTTATTATGGGGTTGTCATCGTTAATTTTGTAGGTCCTATATGGTAGTATTGAATGAAATTCCAATATGGAAATGTAGATTCATTTTGGAGTTTTCGGTGAGGGATTCTATTTTAAAAGTTACTTTGGGACTTTCGTTTGATTCATCTAAGTTAGAGATCACATTAGGACACCTATGCGAAAAATATAGTAATATGAGTTAGTTATAGACATTGAATAAATTGTATGCTATTTAGGACTTTGGTTAGGGTACCCTTATTTTAAATGTATCCATTAGTCTCAAGGGTCATGTTGGGTGACACATTGTGGAATCATGTTCTTGTCGGATGGAAGAGGTGAATTTTGTAGACCATTTTGAGAACCTCAGTTCTAATAATACAATATTTCTGTTGGGAAGTCTAGAAATTCTCTATTTTAGAATTCAGAATCTTCAATGTTTCCTTAGTCATGATGTTTATTATTTGAATTTAATAAGGTATATTCCATCTGATCATCTTACCATTATTTAAGTGAAGTGTTGTTTGAAAAAAATGGATTCCAATTATTGATTCATCAAATGGCTTGTTTAGGTCAAGGTATGGTCGCTTATGGTACCAAAAGAAGATGATTTGTTGTAGGGGGGGAGTTATTAAGCTTTACTTCAAGGAAGCTGATGCTACAATCATCAGAGCTCCTTTCATAGGTCCCAGAGTGAAGCTGTCACGTAGTCAGGAGGACCCCAATGGCTTGAAAGGTTTTGATTTGTTATCTATTCTCTGTGTGGAAAATGTAGATAGATTAATCATATATATTTTCTGTTTTTAAAATTTTTCCCTTAAGTGGAAGGATGTGGTAGGACCTTATTTCCATTTTATGACCCATTTGGGTGTAAGAACATCTCGTTAGTTATAATATGGTATAGTCATTATGATTCCATAGAATATTGTGTGTTGCATTACACAAAATATGGGTCATCTTTTAATATTCCATACATAGAAAATGATTATAAATAGATAGTATTTGGAATTGTGTTCCTTTTTTGAAAAAAACCAATTGGGGTGTGTCATTGGTGGTCTAGTTGGTCCAATGGAAGGTCCACATCCCTCCACTCACATCGTGGTGTTGGTTCTTGGACTATTCGAAGAAGTACTCTAGTTAGAATAATATGTACAGTTTTTATGGTAGGGAGACCCATCATTAGTCTTCATAAAACACCTCTGTGGTGAATCAATGTTACCCTGATTTTTATGTTGGGGAATCCATATGGGCCTCCCAATGTTAGTGTCATGGTTCCGCCTTAGGTGTATGTTTGTTCTTATGGCGGGGAGTCTATTAGGGCCTCCATGTGTTAGTAATTAGGATACATTGTTTGTTGTAGGTTAATTACAAAATTCTATAGGTAGTGTTTATAGTGTATGTATCATAATATTGGTTTGGGTATGATGAAATGAAAACTCCCTTTGATAAATCCACTAGAGGGGTTTTAACTTTTGGGGGCAGGTGATATTTAGTGGGAGATTTTTTTTGGGTCTTTGAGTTCAACAGGGGTATCAATTTTTTGTTGTTTTTGTTCATACATCACTATCATTTTTTGTTCGTCCAAATACTCCTTAAGCTGAAAAAGTGTATCAGTTATTCTTTTCCATAGCACCTGGTTGTGTCTTTCTGGTGGTAGAAAGCATTATGGTTGGGATATTTGTGACATCCAGACTCCTAAAATAATTTCAATTTTTTTTATTTTTTTATACATTGAAATATGTTGTTGATGTGCGGGCCGAGCCCAATTGAAATATTTCATTTTGGCTATTCAATGATTGTTTGTTGTCTTGGTGGCTTTGGACGCACATACTTGAAATGATTGAATTCTTGCAGATTTTCTAGGTTATCTTGCACCCTTCAAAGTGTTCATAAAAAATTATGATTAATTAATTATTTAACATGTTGAATAATAATGTCATAAAAAATAATAAATATTAATATTAATATTAAAATTGAAAATAATTATTATAATAATAATATTATTTTTATTTTTATTGTTATATAATAAAAATAAAAATAAAAATATTATTATAATTTAATAAAAAATATATTATTAATATAGATAATTTTTATTAATTTACTATTATTATTATTGATGAATTTAATTTTTTATAGTTTTCATTTCCCTTTTTTTCCTTTTTCATTATTTTTCATCCTTAAATATTTCTCTCCTTCTGTTACTCTCCTTCCTCTCATCTTTCACATCTCAAATGTTTGTCGAGACCCCTAGTGTGCACATCCCTAGCTTCTCCCTTGTTCTCATTGGTCGCACAACCGACCTGGATAGATATCGTCTGATACCCCTCCTCCTTCCCAAATATAACCAATGCTCCACCCATGTCGCCCCACATAACCCTCGTTCCCCCTTTTTCATTCTTGCACTACTCACCTCTTGAAAACTCTTTCCTTTCTTAGACAGCTTCTTGAACCCATCACATCTTCCCCTCTCCTTTCATGGAAGATTGAACCACTCAGGTAAACATCTATCCACTTCCATTAAGGGTTTTGTTTTTTCCAATATTAGTTTCATTTTTTTAGGGTCTTTTCTTGATATTTTTTGTTCAGTATATTGTTTTATGGTTCAATTAGGTTATTTTGGGGTTCATATTATGTTTTGTTCAGGATTCACACAAATTTTTCTAGATTTATACACCTTCAGAAGGTGATTCTATGACACATCATTGTTAGTAAAATTATAATGATATCATGTAATTTTAATCACGATTTATTGAAAATATTCATGGTGATTAATTAGTTTTATCAATGGTTAATTATGAAATTGGTTTTAAAAATAATTTTACTCGCGTTAAATTAGGTGGACTAATTGGAAAACTATTGTGTTTGTTGAAATTATATTGAATTATTAATTAGACACACTATATTAATAATATGTGTTATGTGAAGATTTTATTTGATAGAATTAAATTTGCTTTTGATTTTAATGTTTCATTTTCTATGGAATTTTCATGTAACTCTATTGTAAATCCCTATTGAGAATCATTTGGGTGATTTATAAATACTCAAAATGGTTTATTTAATTTTACATTTTTTTGGAATCATGTTTATATTTTTTTTGGGTGTTATTGTTGGTGTAACATTGTATGATTTAACTTCTAATTATTTTATAATTTTTTTAAAATGTTCATTAAATTATTTACGATGTGGAAACCATGTTTTGAAAAGTCTATGTGTGTGTTTGATTTTTAAAGAGGATTTTTGTTATGCCTGTTTTGGATCTCGCATGTGTTATTCCATTTGTGGCTTGAAATTTTTAAAATTTATATATTTTATTTGAATGTGAATAATGTATGAGCACAAAGGGATTCTCGAGATTCTAGGAAGGCATACTAGATCTAGTATGCTAGATATGAGGATGTGGCTTCTTCCTGATATCACTTTCATGAACTGAATATGATAACACTAACATAATAATGTCAATTGATTGGAGACCACAAGGTTATGGGTGTGTTCACTTATAGTGATTCATTCTTGAGATCACAATTTTTTATGGTTCTTGTATATCTTTTCCCCAAGACACAAGGTTATGGGGTCCCATTTCTAGGTAGTACCCATATATATTCTCCCATATATAGTGTTGTATGACATTGTCACACCCACTGAAAACATATGGTATGTTTGGATGGTAATTTTAAAGCATGATATATTATTTTAATGTTTCCTTCTTTAAAATATCATTTCATTTAATATTTTTTTCTTTAAAATTTTTGTTACTTTTAATGTATCTTTCATTCGAAATGTTTTACTTATTAATATTCATTGCAATGAATGTTATCTAGAGATTATTTTAGCTAAAAAGAATGAAATTAAATTTTCCCTATAATTATTAGTACCTGTGAAGTTTATTTGGTGGAACCATGTTAGTGAGTAGCTCACACCATTCATAAAAACATCGGTGTATGTATATCATGTTGCATGTTTATTTCAGGTTATGCTGAGATGTGTAATGGTGGCAGTTTGGGTCCTAGTGGTATCTCTTTATGCTTGTGGTGCCAGTGTATTGAGGTCAAGAACCTCTAGTTTAGTGGAGTATTGGAATAATTTATAGTTTCTTCTTATTGTATTACATTGTTGGTTTTTCAAAAAAGGTAAGGTATAAATAATTATTGTCAGTTATTCTATGTTTGGTTGTATGTTTTCTATTTTGGGTTATTTATCTTGTTTTCTGTTCATTATCATTTAATAATATATCTGAAATCGTACCCTTTAGTTACTTAAATATATTCATACTTGTATTTACTTATATGAATATTCATCAATAATTTAATAAACATATGTAATGAACTTGATTACAATACATGAATAAAAAACAAATTCACACACACACACACATAAATATATACAACTTGTAATTTATAACATATAAGAAGATTGAATTCTTATTAAGACATATAAATTGATAAATAAAATAACTTATTCCAAATATAATATATTTAGAGAAATTCATGGACATACAAAAAAATAATTACATATGTCCCCAAATTCAAAAAATGAATGGATTAATTGTTAATTATACATATATATATATATATATAATTTAAACATAAAATGATAAAAATAAATTAAACATTTATTTGATATTACAAAATTCAAGAAAATGATGAACATATAAAATATACTTATATAATTTGTAAAACCTAAATAAACCTTTCATGACATATATATTTTGAGCAATTTTAAATATTGAAATCAATTGATATGTATTCTATTAAATTTTAAAAACAAAATAGAATCATAATATATTATTTCAAATAAATACCACAAAATGATTTTTCAGGAATAAGTATAATTTTTTTCTACTCATTTGGTAACACTCGTCCTCTCTCACTGGAATGATAAATGGATTTCCAGCAAATTTTCACAAGATAAAAGGATTTTATAGAAATATTTATTATATTTGATATTTTTCATTAAATATATTTATTTATGTAATCAGATACATGTGAATTAAGGGTCACAAAAACATGTGGCTGAGATGTGATACTTCCTATGAAAGGTTGGATAAATACACAGTCAACAGAGTAAATTAAAATCTAAAATATAATTTCCTAATCATTTAAGGATAGATGCAAGCAATGTTTTTAGATTAGAAATGAATGATATTTGATATGATTTTTATTTATAATTCACACAAAAAGGATTCATGGAATTTCAAATATAAATGTGGATATATTCTTCTAAATGAATCATTAAAATTCAATTGTTGACACCTAAATAGTAAAATATGAACATGAAGGAAAATAAAAACACCACTCAAAAATTATAGTATATGATATGTAGGGAAGAAAAATTAAATCAAGGGAAAAATGGTTATCATAATTTTGAAAAAAATCTGTGAAATTGGTCTATATAATTAATCATAATAAATACAGAAATAAAGAACAATCCTATTCAGGTTTCAGAAGATCGAATGGAACATGAAACAAAACCCTAACTCATGGATGATCCCAATTCATCCTTCATATTCCTTATCCATTGTTCAAGAGTTTTTTAGAATCCATCACCGTTGTTCACACCTCATCTGTCACCTCAACCCTAATCTAATTTCAGATATCATGAATCTATCCCTTTTTCCATAGTCTATCTCGACTCAAATATTAGATATTCATTCAAGCAGAATATCATGACTCATCCCCACTATTTCCTCTTGTGCTCCGACTCCACTAATGAAGAAAATGTTACACGACCCAAATACATTATAGTACCTCATAAGATATTTCTCCTCCTAGGGTTTCCTTTTTCCCCAAATCAATAACATTATATATATTTTTTAATTTAGTATGCTTATTTCTATTATTATCATTTTACGATAAAAATAGGGATTAAAAATTGTGCTAATTATTTTTATTCATAATAACATTATTTTATATAATAATTATATTTATGAAAAATAATTATTTTCAATTAGCTAAATATATAGTTAATTTTTTTTTATTTTGATCATAAATTAGATTTCATTAAATGAAAAAAATATTATCATTATATATTTTTATTTCATAATTAATTAATATGATTTTAAATATTCATTTTTATGTATGAAATTATAATCCTCTTAAAAACACAATGAATAAAATAATTTTACTTTTTAGAAAAATTTTTATTATATAAAAAAATTCTATTTTTTTCAAAATAATTATTTGTAAGGATATTAAATTTCGTTAAAATAAAATATTGGTTTTTAGAAAAAATAATCATATAAATATATTTGAAATAAAATAATTCTATAAGTAAGACAATGTTTTTAAAATAAAATATTAATTTAGTATCAAATATTATTTCTTGAAAATAATAATGCATGAAAATTATACATTTTATAAAAGCTTATTTGATGAGATAATTTAATGTAATGTTAGACAATATTTAAATAATTTACTAATAAATCAATGTTTTTTAAATGAATAAATTTAATTAAATATTTATAAAGCTAATTATGCTTCTCATTTCTAGGTTGTTACATCCTCCCCATCTTATAATAATCATGCCTTCTCAATTCATTAATTGGGCTCTAAAAAGTATTAATTTTTGTCATTATAATTAAGAAAACTAGTAGTGAAAAACTCATGTACACTCCTACATAGATGACAACATCTGGTCTCCAAATATTCCTAGAACACTCCTCTAATACCAATTTTAACAACCCAAACCGAATATTTTGGTTTCAAGTATTAAAATGTAGTGTATTTTTGAATTTATAGAAATTGAAACAATACACACAACCTTGCACAATATGGGACATTTTCTAATCAAGGTTCTATAGAATTAAACATCCACAAACATATTGTATGAGTTGAAAATAAATAAAATAAAAATAGTACATCGGTTTTCATGTGTTAACTTAAAAAAAGGATTCCATTCTAAATATTCTATGATAAACTGAAATTATTTTATATCATGGTATTTTCACTCAATTTAACAATAATATGTTTTAAAATTTGAGAGGAATTTTTTTTTAAATCCTCATTTTGATACCAATATGAAGAAATACTTCAAACAAATTTTACAATTCATTTTTTTTATAAAAAATTAGAAATATCAATGGTAAATAAAATATAAATTAATTACACCTTGAAGATACAACATCAGTTTTAAAATACATATGTTTCAATAGTTTATTTAATAATATTCTAGTGATTTTTAATAAAATATTAAGAAAGCTTCTGAAAATAAAACAAGAAAACACATGGAAAACATATTGATGTCTAGATCTACTCAATTTAACGAGGGATGTATTCAATATTTACTATATATCATATTTCTCATGTCCATATTCCAATATTTTATAATATCATTTTAACCAATAATTATATATATATATATATATATTCCAATGGAGTATTATTTTAATAATATAATCATACATTAAATACACGTACTCACTTATATGTACATATAAATATATATTTGATAATATTCATTTTAAATCACTTTTTAGACTTGGTAAGACCAAATCACATTATATATGATGTTTTCATATTTACATGGAATGTTAATAAACAATCATATAAATACTTTCAGTAGTATCAAAAAAACAATTTTTAATGATAGTTTCGATAAATGAAAGGTATTATTTAGTGCACTTGCTGACATAGATATCAATATATATTTACATGAATGAATTTTCATCGACAATCAATGATGTATGAACATATTCATGATTTATGATTGTCATGAATGTGACTTGAATTAATATTATAATATTAAGGAAATATTCATAATTATTTTCTAAAATAAATTCATACATGTATTTATATATATAAATAATCCTCAATAATTTAATATAAAATTGATATTAACATGATAAAAATGAATTAATAAAAATGAAAAGTAATATATATATATATGACATGGAATATATTATTATTAACCAGAATAAGTTTAAATTCAATCATAAAAACTAATAAATAAAATCTATTATATAATAATAAATTATATTAAAAAAATATTTCAAAAAATATAATTCCTAACATCATCAATTTCTTAAATCAAATTGAAAAATTGTTAATTATTTTTATAAAAGTAATAATATATTAATATATATATATGTATTTAATTTAAATATAAAAAGAAAAATATATTTTATAATCCTTACTAGATTTTATAAATTTTAATACATTGAAATATATATAAATATATACATATATAAATTGAAAATCATAAATAACCCAATAGAGAACTGTAAATTTAAAAATATTTTAAATAAATAAATGTTTTACAAGGGGTTCTCTAAAAATATAACAACACTATTTTGTTAGAATATATGATATAAATTAATTCAATTCATGATTTCGTAGAAAAAAGATAAATCTTGTGTTGGTGCTTTTCACACACTATATATCTCCCAAAAGATTGAAAAATGGATTTCCACACCATTTTCACAAGATAAGAATATTTTATTTCCATATTATCAAATATTTGATATTACTTTTTTCATACATTTATATATGAAATTGGATATCATTGCAGAAAGGTTATTAAAATTATGTGGTGGAGATGTGATGCATTCAATTCCATCATTGAAATATATACATACATTACAGTCAATGAAAATCTAAAAAGTAATTTTCAATTCCTCTAAAAAGAGAGGAAAAAATAATTTTATTTATTATATAGATAAAAAGAAAACTTATTTGATTTAAAATTTGTTGAAAAGGATTCGTGGAATTTAAAATATACTATTGGAATTCTGCTTCTTTATGAATCATAAAAAACATTTTTTCAAAAATGAAAAATTGAAAGTCAAAGAAAAATCAAAACATCACTCAAATGGATTAAAGATGGTATCTAGTGATGAAAAATTTAATTGAGGGACAAAAATATGACAAAAATATTGAAAAATATATATGAAATAGTTATACATTATAATCAAAATCTAGAATGAATGAATAAATAGAAATGTATAAACAAAGAAAAAACAAAACTACATAGGTTTTAGAATATCAAAAATTGACTGGAATGAAACAATCACTCATGTCTAGTCCCTCTTCTGCCTTCAGAATCCTTCACCATCTTTCATATTTTGTCAATAATCCCTCACCGACGTTCAAATCACGTTTGGGAACAAAAACCTAACAAAGGTAGAGATATCATTAATCGAGTCGTCGATCGTAAAACTATATTTAATTCAACAATAGATATACATTTGAACCACATAGCCTTTGATGAACCAATCGTTTGTGCTTGATTTTTGACTCTACTAGAAAATAATACTTTTGCGACCTGAATCCATATTTTTGCTTAAATCCAAAGAGGCATTTTTTTTAAATTGACATGATGATTCATCATTAAACCGCTTGAATAATTTAAATCATGTGTCAATTTTTATTTGATAAATAATTTTAAATATATGTAAATAAAATTTGGATATCATTTAAAAACCCATGGTTTATGATGAAAATTTATATTTTAACTAAAATCATGATTTCTCTTAAAAAATTATGTTTCAACTCGCCATTAGGTAAATATCAAA
This sequence comes from Viscum album, assembly GCA_963277665.1. Lineage (NCBI taxonomy): Eukaryota > Viridiplantae > Streptophyta > Magnoliopsida > Santalales > Viscaceae > Viscum > Viscum album. Next base: position 440,568,033 of record OY728161.1, read on the forward strand.
AAATTAATATAAAATAAGAATTCTCCTAACATACCAACAGAATAATAGATGTGATGAAATTTTTTGGATATATTTCTAAATATTTCTTCATCAGAAACACAATTATAATGAATCATGATAATATATGGGAGTTTAATATAATATCATTACCCCTATAATAACTCTCAATCATAAGCCCGATGAATGAATAATATCAAACCAAATATAAAATATTATTTTGATTATTAAATTATTGGTTTTAAATAAATTAAGGGGCTTTATATACACCTCATGATATAATATAGGTGTATACTATAAAATAATTCTAATTGAAGGAAAATAAATATAATCATTCCCTACAGATTTAGTAACACTGTCATTCATAAACTATTTAAATCATAACATCAAACGAATCAATCAATTACTCGAGAAGGGGATATTAATTATATTATTTCTCAGAGGGCTAATATATACATCCCATTATAGAAATAAGTGGTTAATATTACATTTGAATACAAGAAAGTATAGAGAGGCTACAAACTCCTTACTAATTTTTTAGCCACAGAACCGTAATCCCTGAAAAAGGGATATCCTAATATGGAAATGTAAAAAAAAGTTATAAGAATAATAATCAAAATAATAATTATTGAGAATTTTATAACCGACCTAAAATAAATATATAGTTATTAAGGGATATTTCTAAAATAGGAAAATTTTTAATGGAAATCTCATACATACTGTTTTTACATTGATCATAAATTATCAAAACTACTCTTCTAAAGTGTAAAATCCCTATATTTTGAAAAAATCCTTGTTTTGATGGATTTATATAAAAAAATTCTTAAATTATGAGATTAGGGGAGTTGAAAATTGATTTCGGGTATTATTGGATAATCCAAAATGGTGTGATTTTGTGAAGAAGATTGGTGGGTGGCTTGCATTTAAAAATTATGCATACTGGCTAACTTATTATTATTTTTGAAAATATCCATTCATAACTATATTTTTCTAAATATTCAATTATAAACAATGGGTAATTATAAAACATTTTATATATAAGTTCATAGTTTATCGATATCCAATCAAGGTTAGAAATGTTGGTATTGTACTTTTAAACCTTATATCCATATATTCATTTTCATGAGAAACAATTTTTACTTTAACTACAATAACAATTTTTTAATCATATCACAATAGTTCTTTTTCCTAAAATGTTGTGGAAGTAATTATACATTATATAGTTTTATTATTCAATATTTGAAATCAATTTTATGAATTTTAATTCACAACAGCTGAAAAAATATTTTATATTTAATCACACACACTCAACGAGAAAATGTGTTTTAATGAAAAATAATCAAATGTCTAAAATGATTATATATAAAAATTAAAAATAATTATAATTATAATTTCTTAAATTTAATTATTTCACATTAAAATGATCAAAAATTACTTTAAAACCATTTAAAATTATAATGTAACTTTAAATAAAATTTTAACGAAAGCCTTTTTTCAATACAATTTTGTATTTTTTATATCTCATGATATGGTTTATAATAATACAAATGATTCAAAGACATATAATATAGATATTATTATTAAAAAATGATAAATATTTTTTCAATAATTTTTTAAAAATTTATAATTTTTATTTTTTCACATTAGTTCATAAAAAATGAGCCAAAACAAATTTTTAGAAAAATACAATTTCAAACAGTACAATTGGATTTATTCTAATTTTTTTTATTAAATAATGAATATGATTTCTGAGAATTATATTTCATATCTAACATATAAATTTCATTAAAATCATTCATATAAATTAATTTTACTAATTTATTAATGTAAAATTTTTTAGTTTTAATAAAAATTGTTTTCTAAAACCATTTTCCTTTATATTAAATTAGTATCATATTTATCACTAATATATGAAAAAAATAATTTAATATACATTTTTATACTATATATAATCATAATTCATGTAATCATATTCATACAAACAATTCCAGTGGCTAGGTGATAAATATTATATAATAGTAGTAATATGCCATGTATTATTTATCAGAGTGTTGTTGTGACAAATTATAATCTCATTGTCAAGTGTAAGTCAATAAAAACACATTATTGATTGTATGAAAATATAAAGTCCATATTTCATGTAATTTGAAATATCAAAAATTTTCAATTTATTTAAAAATTTATATTTCATCAAATATCAGATCGTTATAATATAAATGATATAAGTTACATTAAAAAGATTCTAATGAATGTTTAAAAATATCCATATTTTATTATTTTTGATGTTAAATAATATATGTTATGAATCTGACTAGTGGTATAGAACAATTATTTCAAATATATTCTCTTAAATTTCTTCTAACAATTTTTTCAAATTTCAAAAATGAATTCTTTTACTTATATAGAATTATCAGATTTTATCAATGTCACGATGCCTTATTTATTTGTAGGTTATTATAAATGATTTTACTTTTATAAAAAAAATTCAATTCTATGCGCATAATTTTTCTAATAATTTTTTATTTAAAATTTAAAAGGTTATTTTATTTAAGTGTATTTTTATGATGAAAGATTTTTTCTATAATGAATATGATATAGTTCATCAATAATGGTTAAGATGATGGTTGGTTATGTTATAAATTAATTATGGGAGGTTATATGATATATCGTTGATAGATTGTTATGTTATTACACAACTATGGGTGGATCCGTAATAAGCTAATGATGGATGGTTATGTTATAACATTTTATTAATTTTTTACTATTGATATGGAAATTGTATATATTTGTTTTTGAATTTTTTTTTCATATGAATAATGATTCCCAATGTAACTATGTTATCTTTAATATTATTTTTAATGAGTTTTGATGTAATATATTATATTTTCTTATGGTATGATAATTATAAATTTTAAAATTTTATACCATTTTCAATATAAAATGGTATGTCATTATGATTATTATTTTTTTTGTGTTTTCACAAGACTAATGGTAAACAATTATTCTTGATCCTCAATGAGATTTTTTTACCTCATCAAATGTATTAAAATGATTCATATATTGTAAAGGAGAAAATTATTAAGGATTGTAAAAATGGTAAAATTATAAATACTTGTCATGAAATGATGAAATGATTTATTTTTAATAGATGTGTTTATATAAACAATATATACTAACAATTTGTTTCAAACTGTATTTTTTTGTTTTATAATGTATAACTTGTTACTAATATTCCAATACTCAAAAAAAATAAAATCCTTAGAATTAAAACAATGTGAATTCAATTTTTAAATCATTATAATATGTAATTTTTTTCCGGGACATTATAGATGGAATCATAGAACGTTTCATATAACCTTTTGGATTATGATAATGTCAATAAAATATTCATTGTTTGTTTTTAGTATATTTTTTTGCTGAAATGATTTAGAATATGAAAATTACAATGTTGATTCATATAAAATATCTCTTTTTTGTAACAGTTTACCTATGTGGAAACATGGAATCTATGGTTGGATGGTATAGAGAGAAAAATATCTTTTCAAATCAACATCATGAGAGGGTTGGAATTATAATAGAATTGTTTCTTATAGTTATAGAACAATTCAATGAAGATATAAATTATTGTGGCATCCATGCTTGGGGAATCTTTATCTACTATAGAGGAATATTTTTTTAGTGTTGAACAATACGAGATAACATCTCCCACAATTTATTAGATCACCTAACCATATAGTAGCTAAAGGATTGTTTAGTTCAATAAATAATAAATATGAACTCATTACATATAATAAAGGTCAAAATCTAGGCCATTACACTTATAATTCTGATGGTGAAGCTGATATATTATGTTTTTTAATTATGAATTTCAACGAGAAATATATTATTGATGTGATTGAATTAGAATCATTATTTATTTATTTTCATTAGAAATGTATTTTGATGTTTTCTCAGAAATGGAAATAGAAATAAATGTGGGAATTAATGAAAATATTTGATGAATATATTAAATCATATGAAGAAAATATCAAATGACATTCAATACATGTAGTATATTTGGTTAGAGGAATTTATAGTAAAATTAATACATTTTATGATGATTTGAAAAAAAAGTTATGATAATATTATTATGTATATTTGAAGATATGTGTGAACTTTTTTCATTGTGTACTAAATGTAGTGATGTAGTTTTTGACATGAATATGCCTCATTATTTCTTGAATAATAAGTGGTCGAGTTTAAATCCATTTTTGAAGAATTAATCAATGAAATTTTGATTTTAGAACATTAAATTTCATTATTGTTATTAGTGTTGTATATATACCACAAGGTAATATCTCAATAAAATTAAAATGATTTATATTTGTAATGTTTTATCAAATGGTTCATGAATTCTAGGAATATGTACAACAAATTAATGAAATAGTGAATGAAATATTCATAAATCAAAATGAGTTGGGAAATTATACTAATGTTTACCCAATGACATTGACCTAAACTAGATATCACAAAGATGAAATGGAAAAATAATATAGTTTACTCCCATTTGAAACAAATTTTTAAAATATAATAATATTTAGCATATTTTAAAAACATTTTTAAGCATGATCTTTTTGAATAAAAATTTACGATGGTGTTTTATAACATGAATATGCATCCTGATTTCATGAATAAGAAGTGTTATGATAAAAATGCATTAGAGATGATTTTTTTAATAATGGTTTTTGTTAGAAAAAAAATTCTCTTTCACATCATTGTACTATAAATACATCTTTGAAATATATAAAAAATATCAAAATTATTTTTATATGGAATGTCTAGTCACATGGATCATGATTTTTCAGAACATTTTTATACAATGATTAAAATTATGATTGAAATATTCCTTAAATACATTAATTGGGATCATTTGATAAATTGTAAATAATTTTAGTTACTCATGATTAATAACATCAAGACCCAACTTAATTAAAGAGTTAATTTTTGTTCACCCATTATTATTAGTGTTTGACAATCAAATGAATTGGTAACTATTTTATAACATCTTTATTCAAATTATACCAATACCCACATCAATTATAAATATTTAAATTCACCCAATTATGATATATATCCATGAATACTAGGAATATAACATCATGAGTGTATGTTATCTAATTTTGATAAATATTTTCATAGAAGTATTGAAGTATCCAATATTTATAGGAATCATCAAATTTTTAATAGTGAAATGGAATTTCCTATACATCATGATGTTTTACCTATTATATAGACTGATTTTATTTTGGGTGTGTATTTGATTTTATGATATCATGATAAAATATAATTATATGAAAATAATGTTTTATTATATGATTTCATAATCATGATACATAACTATTAAGGAGATAAATTTCATAACGATGACTATAAAATTTACAAATATCATGTTTTTATATTGAAAGATACTTTTCAAATTAGCGACTATGCAATATTAAATTATTATATGAATGTTTGGAATGATTAATTTATAGTTTTTTATTTTGGATCATGTATTTGAATTTACTATTTACCTATTCATAGATTCTATGATAATTTTAAAACCAAATTATCTATTTTATGAATTAAATCATTTTGAAATGAATAATCAATTGAATGAGTTTCAAGAAAAAATAATATATGAACTAGCACCAAAATATGGGGTTATCATTTTTTTATGAATTAATATGGTACTAAGAGAAATTGAATTTATTATAGTTATTTTAATAGTATTATTAATCTCGGGTCCATAAGTGGCCTAAATACTCTAAGGGGGTTGGTTAATCAGGGTATGGTTATTATTTACAAAATGTATCATTCCCCAATAGATCATGACTTATTTATTACAATTGTCACATTTATTTCACTACAGTATTAATTTTGATCTATTCACTTCTTCTTTATCAGATTATTATGTTTAAAATTTAATATAATAAGGAAAGAACATAGTCATAATGAATTTATGTGTTTCACCCTCACTAGGCGTTGTCTAAGAGGCATACAAGGACGATGTGATGATGTAAAAAATTCATGAAAGGTAACTACCAATTAAAAATTACTTTTCATATAAATTATATTCCCATTCTAACTTACATGGAAAATTTTATGATCTTCTCACTTCATTCCCATGTTTCACTCCTTATGTCTCTTCTGATGGCTCTACATAGGTGGGAAGGATCATTGTATTCATCTTCCATCACTCACTTCTATTGAAAAGGATACACTGAAACATTAGGGACATATAAGTAACATAATTTTCTATAAATCTCACATCCACAATTATATATATATATATATATGATATATTGATGTCACATATTCCTTTTTTGATGAATAACACATTACTGAAATATTACTAACAATCTATAAATCTTGTGTGTTATACTTATAGTCTATTTCATGCAACAACAATGCCCCACATTGAACATTTGAATTGTGTAATGAAACTCATATTGAATTTAAATTCAATAATATGTTCAACTTTAAACTTATTTACAAAACCATTAGCTTTCTCAAAACACTAATTCATTAATGAAACTCCCTCTATATAAAATTCATACATGATTCAGAGCTCAGATTCTCTCTAAGTGTTGATCTCCTCAAATGAAAGGGGTCACATATTATTTAGAGGAATAATCAACTCTATAGTGAAATATCCAAATGCATCGTGCATGATATTTTTCATGCACGCAAAACAGAAATCGACATTGAATGGGTGCATAAACTTCTTTCGTGAAATCTCATATTTCACAGAAATTTCTAATTTATTGGCACAATATTTTTTTCTTCCAATATTAATTTTTCAATTTCTAATACATTACATGCATGAAAAATCTCAAACCACCTTCAATATGGTATGAAACTTCCTTTACCTAAAGAAAATTTAACAATTTTTAGGTGTTTTTTCCAAAAATATAGTAAACACTAGAAAAAGATGCAGCCTTTTATATATTCTATTTGAACCACCTTTGGGAAATTCATTCCTTTTTTAATGGTTATTTCTAAAAATTTATTTTAAATAATATCTATAGAACACCAAAACTAAACATGGAAACTCACATTTTGAACATATACAATTAACCCAAAAATGATAAAATGTGGATGTGATGGATTTTTTCCAAACAATTATAAGGAACAATTATCCTTCTCCACATATGGTTTATTCATTTGATAATATCAAAAAAAAAGTGCATTACATTTTTATGATTTATCACCTATATATGTAGTTTAATGAGAGGGATATATATTTAAAATATTTATTTTTAGTTTATATATGGCCTCTATGAGTTTTTATTTTTTCCATATGGGTTTTCTAATGAACTAGAACTATTTATGGATCTAATGAAGGGAGTTTGCCTTCTATTTTTGGATGAGTTTCTAATGGTTTCTATTGATTAAATTCTTATATATTCTAAATTTAATGAGGAATATGAAATAATCAGAAGGATTTAGGTCAATACAAAAAAAAATGAAACGTTATAGAATATTTTGTACTTTAGAATTTTGGTTACAAAATATATAATTTCTTTTTCATATTTTTTTAATGATGGGATTACCATTTAACATGATAAAACATCTATATTTATGACTACTCATGAAAAATAAATTTCATACTGATATAATGTTTCCATGATTTAGTACATCAGTTCCATCATTCTCCTAAAATTAATGCTCACTTTCTAGCCACATATAAAATTTTACATATAAGGGAGTAAAATCTATATACCTACTAAAGTAAGGTTTTTTACCAACACGTGTCTCTCTCTCCATCAGCCACACCACCCAAAACCCTATTTCCCTCTTTCATACACCCTCACATGCCCGATATTTTCCCCACGCCTCTGTCCCGTGAAATCTATTCCCTCCACAGCTAGGGTTTCTCCCACCTTCACCTACCTCCTTCCCTCTGATTCCCACCAGCTTCCGGCGATACCTCTCCCATTAGCTCCCACATACACGAGGATCTCCCCACACCCCACTCACATTTCCAATCATCGTTGTCTTCTTCGCTTAAATACTCTTCGCCTTCTCCGCCTGTTGAGCCTGCTCCTCCACCGGCTCCTCCACCTCGCGCTACTTGAGGATTTGACCACATCACCTCCAGCTCCCATGTTGTACTATGAAGGATTCAATCGACGGAGACCAGTCTTCCCGCCCGGACGATGTTCCGATCTGATTTTTTGTTTCGAGGTAGTGGCCTGCTTCGACAAATAACTTTGACACACTGCCTCTTTTCTACCGCACCTTTCACGACGCCATTCGGTGAGTGGTGCGCTGTGTACTCTTATCTACATATCACGGTTTCGACCTACCGGCTGTCTTCGATGAAGGTCAATGAAACAAAACTCAGCCTCTTTGCTACGCCTTCCGTATTACTTCATCGAGGTATAGATTCTCTATATGCGAGCTCCTGTCGTTGAATAGATGTTCAGATTACTCCAATCTACAATACGATGTCCGAATGAAATCTTCCAGTAGTTATTTTTACGTGTATATTGGTCTCATTTCGCACATCAATATGCAAATTCATCCCATTTATGGGTGCCTTTTACTACATTAAATTATATTCAGATTGCATATTTTCTTGTATATTTTCAGTCTAATTTATAACTGTTTCTTTGATGGTGCTATGACTGTGGTTCATTGCAATAACAGGACAGTGCTTCGTGAGGTTTAGAGAATATTTACTCCCATTCATGCTTCCATATACACTGTATAAATATTCCTCGATAACCATCTGAGGTATTCATTGAAACTATTTTGGATATTTGTTTCTTTGGTACTTTATTTTTAATGTAATTAACTTTCCACTGCTTTTTTAAGGGTAACTTTTAGTGGATAATTTGACATTCAACTTTTATATTTGATTTTCTATATTCTGTGCAATCTTTATATGTTTCTTTGATTTTGGTATAAGTGTGGTTCATTGCAATCAAAGTACAGTTGTCATTCAGTTTTATATAAAATTTAGTTGCAATTCCATCTGACTTCACTGTATATATATTCATCAATATACATTGTAGGTATTCATTCAAACAAATTTGCAGATGTGTTCCCATATAGCATTGTTTTTACTTAAATATTCTATTTTCAAATGATTCATTTCTATAAACTATATACATTCGTTAATGTAGGTATAAGTGTCGTTTGGTAAAATTACAGGACATTTCATATCAATGGGTACCTCATACTACATTATGTGACATTAAATAATGAGATTTCATTGTATTTTTTGTGTGTGTAATGTATATATGTTTCTTTGATGTTGGTATAATTGTGGTTCATTGCAATCACAGTACAATGCTTATTCAGGTTTAGAGTTTACTTAGTTGCAATTCCATCCATCTTCACTGCATAAATTTTCCTCAATATCCATCCATGTTATTCATTCAAACTGTTTTGCAGATGTGTTCCCATACTGCATTCTATATATTTGAATATGCTTCCTTTTGAATATGCTGTTTTCAAATGTTTTATTTCTGGGAAATCCATGTTTTCATGCTGCACAATTTTCTTTATGCTGGACGTCACTCATGCTGGAGGAGGAGAATGACTCACATTTTTTATTACGCTATAGGTTTCTTGATGCGGACTATTTTTGCTGGATGTGTTGAATGTTTTTATGAAGAATGATGATCTTGGGAGTTTTGTTGTATTTGATGATATCTTGTTTCTACAATGATACAAATTTTATTTAAAGGGACATGTTTTGATATGTTTACATGAGTTGTATGAACCTTGATCTCCTTGTATGCACCTTCTACTGTCTATTTGAAGTAGTTTCTTCCCAGAAGTTGCACGGTGGGTTGAACCATTGTATAAAAAGTGGTGATAAGGGTCAGAAATTTATTTATGAAATTAATATTTCTTTTGTTACTACTGATTTTATCATCCTGTTGTTTGAAAATGCGGGGGTGGCTGGTAAAGGGGTAGGATGTGCATATACACATTGTGCATTATTCCTGTATTTGATGCAAATATTTATGCGGTCTTCCAATGTTCCTGGGCAGTCTACAGGTAAATGTTTTTTATGATATTCATTTATTTTTACCATATAATGTTTAATATCAATAATTTTTCTGATGGTACAGGAGTTGCGGATATGATATTGATATTGGGAAGATGGAGGGGGTTGTCACATCCATGAATGTGGGTATATCTGTTTATGTTGAAGTAGAATTAGTAGCAGGTATTCTTAGTGCCTCTAAAATTTTGAATATTTAAACAATTTTTTTTTGTTTTCTGAATATACATTCCAATTAACATATTCAATGATAAATAGAACATGCTAAACCTGTTTGGGAAGCCCAGGTTTTCCATTTTTTAATCAGTTTCATGAAATTTTATTTCTTTATAAATTGATAACTATACATGTTTTTCTTTATTCATTTTGTAGATTTGAAAGGTGTTCACTAATTAATGTTGTGTGTTTTCCCCATTCTTGAAATTTCATTGAAGTGAAGTCCTATTTTTTTACAAATGGATAATTTCAATATTTTATATTTCAGTATTTTTGTTTGATAGGCCATCATAAATGGTATTCATAGACTAAATTGTTTCCAAATTACTGGCCTTACAAGTTACTTTTTCAGACTGACGTTTTTCACTTACAACATCTTTCTTCATATGTAAACATAACACCATCTCTTTTTTTGAAAAATTAGTTCACTTTATGTATTATATTTAATCTTCTGCACATCTCATACTTATAATAAGAACAACTCTTCTTGTTCATTATTAACATTGAAATATAGTAATGTCTTCATAAAAACAATCATTGAACCATTTTTTCTTACAAACATAAAAACAATTAACTTTGAAATAGTTCTCATTTTCTAAATAACCTCCTCTCATGATACTACTGTACCATTTATGCAGTTTGTCATGTATTATCTGTGTAGTTATATGTTTAGATAATTCATAGAAGAAAACATTCCACTAGCTGAGTATTGATTGGTTAGTGTAATTCATGAGGTTTCCTTAGTTGTTTATTTCTCATTAGTTTAAAATTGATTCCATGGAGTGAGAAGTCAGGGTTGTTGATTCAGGTTTGTATCTATCCAGAAGAACTTCACATATCCACATGTATCGTTTCATTTTTTTTCATTTCCTACTTAGTTTTTACTTCTGACATGTTGTGTGTTGAATGTTATATTACTTTTTGTTGCATGAAAGGGAATAAAAAAAGTATAGTAGCTGCTATGGAGATACAGATTCAATTGCGGGAGCAAATTTTGAAGATATACCAAAAAGTATTGGTGTTGATACTTTTTATGTAGTCATTATTCTTCTTTCTGTTTGTGTTTTTTTACCTATATAACTCTATGTTTGCTGAACTATTTTATGCTTATTTATTATTCGAGCTTTGAATGTGTTTTACTGTCATCCCTGAACGATGTTGGGTTGCAATTATGGGATTCTAGGGATGTTTGTCTCCCTAAAGGTATTTATCACTACATCAAATGTCATTGGACCCATATGATAATGGAAAATTTGTTTTGGTTTATACTTTCATGGGTTATGTTTACTTGATCCATTTATTTTCAAAATTCATTTATTTATTTATTTCTGTTGGATCATTCAACCACAATTTGGATCATCCACGTTATTTTCTTGAATGTATGTTTCATTAATCTGAAAAGATATATGACAACTGTTATGGGGAAAGATTATATTAATGCTTGAGTACCATATTGATTTCCCATATTCTTATTTATTTATTTATCTTAATGTGTGTCTATTTGATGTAACAAATTTCAATGTTTCAAACCATCATCGTTAAACTAAACATAACTGCTATAAAGTGGTTTTTTTAATTGATAATAGAAATTAAATCAGTATCTTTATTGACAGCTTAGAACACACTTATGTAACTATCTATTTATTACTGATTTTCATTGTAAGAAAAAAGTAACAAAACATTACAGTTTCATTCATTACTATACATGAATTCAGTTGTTTATTTGTCATTTGTTTAAAATTGATTCCATGGAGTGAGAAGTCATGGTTGTTGATTCAGGTTTATATCTATCCAAAAAAACTTCACATATCCATATGTATCGGTTCATTTTTTTGCATTTCCTACTTAGTTTTTACTTCTGACATGTTGTGTGTTGAATGTTAAATTACTTTTTGTTGCATGAAAGGGAATAAAAAAAGTATAGCAGCTGCTATGGAGATACAGATTCAATTGCGGGAGCAAACTTTGAAGATATACCAATAAGTATTGGAGTTGATAAATTTTATGTAGTCATTATTTCTTCTTTCTATTGGTGTTTTTTTACCTATGTAACTCTATGTTCGCTGAACTGTTTTATTCTTATTTATAATTCGAGCTTTGAATGTGTTTTACTGTCATCACTGAACGATGTTGGGTTTAAATTATGGGATTCTAAGGATGCTTGTCTCCCTAAAGTTTTGTCTCACTACTTCAAATGTCATGGACCCATATGATAATGGAAAATTTGTTTTGGTTTCTATTTTCAGGGTTTATGTTTACTTGATCCATGTATTTTCAAAATTCATTCATTTATTTATTTCTGTTGGATCATTCCACCAAAATTTGGATCATCCACGATATTTTCTTGAATGTGTGTTTCATTAATCTGAAAATATGTATGAAAACTGTTATGGGGAATGACTATATTAATGCTTGAGTACCATATTGATTTCCCATATGCTTATTTATGTATTTATCTTATTGTGTGTCTATTTTATGTAACAAATGTCAATGTTTCAAACCATCATCGTTCAACTGAACATAACAGCTATAAAATGGTTTTTGTCATTGATAATGACAATTAAATCAATATCTTTATTGACAGGTTAGACCAAACTTATGTAACTATCTATTTATTACTGATTTTCATTGTAAGAAAAAATTAACAAAACATTACAGTTTCATTCATTACTATACATGAACATTAAACCGGTGGGTCTTCATAGTGACTTATCATAACCCGAAATTTTTCTCTCACCTTATACAGGTCTGCACATATATAATTATACAGAGTGATTAAATTAATTTTTAATTTTTTTAACATTTTTTTTCAATAGTCTGTACCACAAATTTATGTTTTCAATGTATTCAGTATATTCAATAATCATGTCGGGTTTCAATCCTTCTTACAAGGTGACATGGTGTACTTAAACACGATTTTGGAGAAGAACAACGTCATGGAACACTGGAGAAAGGGTACATTTTCAGGCATTGGGTCATTTTATTTTGTTTCAGTTAATAGATCATTTTAATTGTATTAAATATGATAAGTGATCCATTTTTTAGACTACATATACTCTCATTGAGCATTGTATGTATTTAATTGGACCAGTGAATAGTTTTTTAAACCTTTAAAACATGTATTGAATTTGAGCAGTGAATCATGATTTATTATTGAGTAGCTGGTCATTTATTAGAGCATTAATTAAATATGTTAATTTCTATTTCCCACATGCTTATTTAGTAAATCATTGGTGATAATTTAGTATTTCTTATGTGGCAAGATGGTGTTGATGCTACCTTCTAGATTCTAACTGAAGATACTCAAAACAGTGGAACAACTTCTTCAGGTGTGTTTGTCATCTAATTTATAGAATTCTACAAATATTGTGATAGTTCAGCTCCTGAAATATACTATCTTACTTTGAGCATAGTAATGTTTCAACTCAGAATTTTTCGTAATTATGTTGGAAATGTTTTAGTAATGATAGGAAAATTTTCATATTTTAAGGCATATATGATGTCATGGATCATTGTACAGATATTGTACAAAATAGGTTCAATGGTTCAATAAAGTCGAGTTATACTCCATAAATTAGCTATATCATTGCATTGTTATCTCATGATATATTTCTTGAATAGTGATGGATTGTTATCTTATAGATTGAAGTTTTTGAAAAATTATGAATGTTTATGTCTACATGGTTTGAGTTTCTATTATTAGAGCTGGGTGAGAAGTAATGGTGCTGGAGATTTGTGCCATTTTTAGCATAGTTTTTGAATAAATTACATTGGATCTAGATAGATCTTTTATTATTTTCTTAAATAATGTGTTACCTTTTGGAGCATCAATCCCCACTATTGGATTTTGAAAATGTTGAAATTTTGGGTAGATGGGGAAGACAGATGGGCTGAGTTGCAGCATGTGTAAAACACACCTCTAATTTCTCCTGGATGTTATCATCTATAGACATGGTATTATACTGAATACACCACAGAAGAAAAAATAATTTTACTGGAAACTCTTTTCACCCTAAGAACTCTACTCATAGGTCATGAGAATTAGTCACATCCTAGAGAATATGAACTTCCCAGCAATTGAAAATACCTGAAGCAGAACCAGTGAAAATAGAACAATAAATATCATTATTCAGAACAATATTTTCAAATATGCTCTGATTATTATCTAGAGTTTTCTGAATAAGTGTGGGATAGGTTTAGGCATCCCTAAAACAGAATCTATGGGTGTTACAATGGGGGAATCCGATATAAATCCTTTACCAGTTGTAGAACCAATAGCATATATAACCCTTACCAACTAAAGATCTTGCATAATGTATTTTTTTGATTCATTTGTTCTCATATGTCAACTTAATGGGATTTGATCATTCGTCGGGATTCCTTTCTTTGGATTTAGTTGATGTGAGGATATGGGTTTGAATAAAATAACATTTTTAGGAATTGTAAAGTGATGGTTCAAAAAAAGTTGCATCTTGGAAATCCCAAACCACATTCTATTGTAAAACATTTTTATGATTTCTGCAATCTATAAGCTGTAGATTCTTAACATTTTATCATTTTATGAAAAATAGTTTTGTGGAATCATCTCCTTAATATTTTAATTTTTTACAATCATGTGTATCATGTAATCTGTAGATTTTTTGAACAAGTTTTATCTTATTTTTTATTGAAGACTACAGTTCATGTAATCCATATAAAGTTTAAATCTGTATTTTTCAGTTGGATGATCATATATTTGCAATACTTGTAACAAAAAATTATGACATAAAGCATCAACTTTTTAAGTTTTTTTGCAGGGTACTCTATAGCTTGGTGGAATCGATTATGGTTGATCATGTTGCTGGGGTCGTGTTTGGTGACCTTTTATTTTTCAACTGTCGATGAATTAGTTGGAGGCCTTGATTATACAATTCACTGAATCATTTTTTGAAGCAACATTCAGATCTTTAAGATTGAGCTTTCAGTTCCAAAACTTGAGGCCATGGATGGTGGACCTAAAACATTTTGTGGAATGATTATTCAAGCCCCCTCCATTCTTAATGTTAGTCTTGAAGTTGTAATACTTTATAAAATGGATGTTGAATCAAACAAATTGTTGGTTTCCAATTGTTCCAAATAATTCCACAAGGTACCCTCTTCTCTCTTTCTATAACTGAACTCTTTAACCTGAAATTTACTTATATTTGATTGAACCACCATTAGTTACTATTCTGTTGATATGAAATAGTCCGTTAAAACACTACTTATCATTGAAGCTGATTTTGTGGAAATTAGTTCATGAATTAATGGAGGTATATTAATATTTATTGACAATACCATTGTCATAATGTGTAGACATTGTTGTCAAGAGAAACAATTGGAGGCATACTCATAGAGAGTCCATGCCTTTGCACATCGAGCCTATGAGGTATCGACAGGGAGGTCTCACTACAATTTATTTCTCCTATGATGAGGTTCATTCCCATCTCCCTTATCTCGACCCTATGAGAGAACTAACATTTACATGTACTATCTTTTTAGTTAGAATTGTTACAGTTGTCCAAACTTAACTTTGTTTGGAATCTCTTGCTATGGAATAATTTATTTCTCACAATGGTTTCAAAATTAGAATAATTTTTTTTTGTTTGTTGGATTTAGAATGTTCGTGGGGGAATTCGAGGGGATGTTTGCAACCATGAAATCCATCGTATGAGTGCTACATTCAGGCGAAATATTCCATATGTTTGAACCATTCATCAATTTTATTTCTTATTACATATATATTTTAGATGATTCTAGGATAGATAGAATTGATCAAAATAATCTAAAATTTCCACCATCATAGGTTCGAAATACACCAAAGGCTCATAAATATTCATGGAGAAGAACTCATGAGTTATTCATATTATTTATTTATTCTACTGTCTAGATTTGTTTTCATGGATGATACCATGATTCTAGTACCGACTACTAATATTATAATTAGAATATTTTGGTATTCTTCTAGACATAACAACATATATATATATATATATTACTAATGTTAAAATATCCTATGAAATTAAATCAAGGGAGTGTGATAATATTTTGTATCATAAAGTGAAATTTATTTATGATGATTAGTTTAAAAAGATGAAATATCAATTATATTATCTTTTAAAGAAACCACACTGAATGCAACCAAGTTTCCTACTAATCCTCATCCCAACATCTTCACAAGCCCATCCAATCCAGTCAAAATCTAGATACCTTCAAACTTTCTACATTTCCTTCCATCAATTATCACAATCTCACATCTTTCCTCCACCCCCGCCCTCACCTCCACCTTCGGTTTCATCCATGTCTCTTATCTCTACCACTTCCATTCCATCATGTCTTATCTGAATCACAATTAGTCTTTACTTCATTTCCATCAATCACGGGTAACCTAATAACTTCATTATCATCGTTTTATTCTAAACGTTATATGAAATACAATGACAATGAAATTTATTTTAATGACACAAAACCAGATGATTTGAATGAAAATTGAATAGTCTCGTGCATTTTCACGGGCAAAGTACTAGTTTATCATAAAAAAGGGTTGATTGTTTTTATGAAATAAAATATTGAACAATGAATGCTCTATTTTTGAATATTCTTTTATGATATGGTTATTTTTTAATTTACATTGATACTTCTATGAAGGGACATGGTTATGCTAAAATAATAAAATTGTCATATAATTTCTCATGATTCCTGTGAATGAAACATTCATGAGAAAAATATTTCAACCCTATATTTTTAATTGGATGATGTGAATTGTTATTTGAAAAATTCGAGGAATCATTTTTTATGGACCCATAAGGAAAATGAAAACAGATCATATAAATTTTATGTATAAGATCTTTCAAAAAGAGTTAAACATGATGAATAGATGTATTCTAGAACAGATTAAGGATTATGATTTCACAGTACATTACCATCATAGAGGAGGAAAATTTTTAATATTCTTTATGATAGAGAAATAATTCAATATTAACCATGTTTTGTTTGGTACTTGTCCCTTTTGTTAAAAAATGATGATTTTTTTTATAACAAGTATATTATTGAAATTTATCTATTTTGATTCATGTTTCAGTGAAATATTTTATTTCATAATTAAATAAGAAACCTCCAAAAAATATTACGATTTACATAAAACTATATATATAGTTAAAAATGTTATGTGTCCAACATTTAATGTTGATAATGGATTTTTATTTAAAATTAAAAAAATAGCGGGCATTCCCTATGATTATAAATTTTTATTCTATATTTCAAATTAATGCTCACTATTTTTAAATTTTCATTCATAATTGGAGGATTGAGATTTACAATGAATTTTGACAGTATTAGTAGTGAGATGGAATGAATAGTGGTTTTGCTGAATTTACAATTAAATATTTTAATTAGTAAATATGTTTATGAATATGAAAAATTACAAAAGTTAAAACATTATCATTTTCTATTTCAATAGTTTAAAATAGAAATTATATGCAATGATATTATGGTGAGACTACCAATGAAATCTTGAGGTAATAATAAAATTCATGTTATTATAGATATAAGGAATAAATCTATATATTTATATTCCATTCATGATATAATATAATTAGATAAAATATCATGACAATATCATACTATGATAGTTTTTTAAAATATAAATCCTCTCTCCAACTTATTTTACAATGATGAAAATTTAACTTCTAATTTTTTAAAGACTTTATATGCCATTTGGTATTAAATTAAATTTCATAAAATCATTAAATCCTTGGTATAATGGAATTCATAATGAACAAATTAGTCCATTTAATTCATTCTACAAATTTATTTAGTGGAGTAAATAAAACATTTGGAACTTCATCTTTAGTTAATTATGTTTTTTGATAAAAAATGTTTTCATTCAGTATATATATATATGGAACCTCTTGTGGAATTTTATGAAAACATAGGTCGAACACCATCATATTGGGATAATACATGTCAAATAATATTAATAGGAATACAATTATTTTAGTTTTTGGCGATGTTGGTAATCATTATTCGAAAACATTATAGGAATACTCAGATCACAAATAAATCTTATTCGAATAATAATAATAATGATCATTCATTCAATGTAGGTGATCATGGTTTTTTGAATGGCCTAGTCCATCCCACGATCATGATATTTTCAGCATTGGGCCCAACCCTAATGGTTTTGTTTTCCCTGGGATATGTCCCCCAAGAACCCCCCAGGAAAAGGCCTCTAGATGAGAGAGGTATCCACAACACCATATAAAAGAGGAGCTTCGTATTCCTCCTCCTTAGATGTGGGATTTCCATAACCCACCATCCCTAGGAGGGCCCAACGTCCTTGATGGAAAATTGACACTAGCTATGATACATTTTGTTACGGCCATGTCCATCCAATGATCATGATATAGTCTGCTTTGGGCCCAGATCTCACCATTTTTCTTTCCCTGGGCTATGGCCCCCAGGCACCCCTAGGGAAAACATAACTATACAGGTAGGCCCAATGTGGACAATATCATGATCATCGGCTGGACTGGTCCATTACAAATGGTTTTAGAGCTGGTGTCCATTTGATGTGACATCGATGATGCAGGGCCCATCTAGGGGGTGGGTTATGTAAATACCACATAGAAGGAGGAGGAGCACGATGTGCCTCTTTATAAGGTGGTGTGGATAACTCATCCATATTGAGGCCTTTTCCTTGGGGTTCCTGAGGTCTAGAGCCCAAGGAATAAAAAATCATGTATGCTAGGCCCAATGTAGACAATATCATGATCATGGGTTGGACCAGGCCATTATTTTATAAGAACCCAGATCTTCATTTTAGGTATGCAATTCTCTATTTTGGTTTTTTTTGAAAAATTGTAATTTCTAGAAATTTTATAAGTACACACCGTGTACATTATGAGTACACTCTGTGTACTCTGTTACCGTAAGTAGCTGTGTGTTGGCCATGTAACTTCCATGCACACAGCCGTGTGTGGTGACCTGGATTACACCTAATGTGGGGCCCTATAAGTCCATGTACACACTGTGTACTTATTAATTACACACCGTGAACTTTCCTTTTTTCATTAAACGGACCGGGATCATGTCTCTTTGGAAGAAATGTCTTCTTCATCACCTTCATTGACCGAGAGTGTCTGTTTGACCAAAATCATTCCCTAAGACCCTGATCAAGCATCTGTTCTCCGATTCGACCACCATCGATTGATTTAGGATGACCACAATATTATCTTCCTTCTTCAAGAGCATCATATCCTATTTTCAACATTTTTATGAGTTATCGTTGGTTGAATGTTTTAGATGTTTTTAAAGATATACCGCATTCTAGGTCAATCCAAGAGCTGACTCCGGGGTATAACGATCCTATAACACCGAGGTAGGTGGTTTGTTCTTATAATTAGATAGTCATTGATTTATATGTGCAAATGTGCACAATACCATTGATTGGGGTATTGCGTGATTATGGTCTTATCCATGTTAATTTCCTAATATTTTGGTATTCATGATTAGAGGCTAATTGAATGTGAATAAAGTTTTTTCTATAATTTGGAAGTGTTTTTTCATGCATTTTTTATGAACTTTTGGTCATGCTTTGCTTGTTAGTATTCTATGCATTACATTCCATGTGCTGATAGGATGATGCAATCATTACCTGACATTTTGATATGTTGTAGACTATTTAGCCAATTAGATCGTGAGGTTTACATTGGCTGATATGAATTTTTGTTCTCATTTTACTTACAATGGGATTTGGGGACCTGGTGTAGTTGACCATATGGAAATGTATTTGAGGGATTCTTTAGAGGGTTTGTATTTACTATTACGATACGAGTCCATAAGGGGAATGGACAAAAGTTCTTCCTCAGAGGGTCTGTACTTCTTTGACCCAGACCATAGGGGGAATGAGATGTAAGTGATTCCCCAGAGTGCCTTTTAGTTACCGATAGAAGACTATATGGGGAATTGACAGTGAGTGATGCCTCGGAGAGTCTAATATTATATTAAAAAGGAGGGGTTAAACTGTGTGTACTTCCTCGGGGGTTTCTTATTCTTGTCTGTTTGAACCAGAGTCGTTATGTTTTGAGTACACCAATAGGGTTACCTAAATTGATTAGCTACCTTTTGAAATATGAAATTGAATACATTGAAACTGTAGGACGGTTTACTGCTGTGTACTTCCTTGTTTACTTGTTCTCTTTACTTATTGCATACCGTATATATTCACTGACTGTTATGCATAAGTATTTGGGTGGTTTCCTACATGGATTTAGTCTCACACCATGTTTGGCCCATTCTTTTGTACCCAAACATATTATTTTTCTTCAGGAATAGATAAGGGCAAGCACCCTTATACTTCAGGTATATTACTGCATGGAAGCTGGTGAGCATGGGACATAGTTGAGGCTTGCGATACTGAGGAGTTGATTCTTTTTTTCTTTTGTACATCGGTCTAGTACTATATTCCATCATTTTAACTTGTTTGGGTACATTCCATGACATATGTATCATGCATCATTTATATATTTTATCAACTTATTTATTTATTCAGTATTCTGGTGTTTACTGTTGTAGGGTATTAAACTATTCCTGCTATTCCTATCTATTTACATCTGATTTGTTACTCTACCAAAGAGGTAATAATTTCCCCACTATCACACCCGAGGCCCTCACTACTAGTAATAATACTATGTCATTCGAGAAAATGTGCTTGAGGCCATGTGACCAACCAGGTACGAAGTGCCTCTTAGAGACTTCCAGAATTGGGACGTTACAAAGAGGCATCCTAGGAGATTTTTGTTCTTCCTGAATTACTATTTGGAGCCTATATCCAAGGATAGTGTAATGGACTAGATCCTCATGGTCCATTACATTTTCAAATTTCTTGGGTTTGGCATGCCCTGGACCTATCAGGTCCAGATTTGAAGGGCGGTGTTTCGGTTGCATGATGTCCTCGCAGTGTGTCATCAATCGATGTGACACTGATTGGCTCCAGAGGGTCTTGTAGGGTTTTTCTTCCCTACTTTTCACATAATGCCACTTTTAAGTCATTTAGCCTTTTAAATGTGGTTCAAGGTCGTTTTTATCCCAATAAACAATGTTTTTAATCCCTATGAGTGGGGAAACTGGACCTATGTTGCCATTACGGATTTTCCTCTTTTTGAAAGAAATCATTTAACTCAATGTTGATACAAACACCTCCCAATGAGAATTATTAAATAAAAATTACTTTTATTGTGTTTAGCTACCCAACTGCATGGTGAGACCATGAAAGACTTTAAAGACGCTCAAGATCTTGATATCTCGTAACTCCAATATCTCGCCTTTTAATCGCACGAGAATTCATTTCTTCCCGGTTGGTCTCCTTTCCATTTTCTCCTTGGTGCGTTTGGAGTCCCCATTCTGGTAGAAAATTGTTCTCATGTTCTGTAGACTTTCCTTCTCATTCTTGGAGTTCTCTGAGTTCCTCCCCTACAATTCATGCTTCCATAGTTGTTAACGCTAAGAGAAAAACATCGATCGTTGATCATCCAATAATGGTTCTTCATTCATCTCTATTTATTGTGTATCATGTGTGGTGGTTATGAAAATGTTTCCTACGGGGACGGATGAAACCAAACCATAATGAAGATAATATGTTGATTAATAGAATGAAGTTTTGTGTTTGATAATGCAATATTACTCTTTTAACTTTTACTATATGATGTAAATTGAATGGGATTATGTCCACAAAAGTAATGGTCGTTGTTGGTCCTTTCATGCGCACTAATAAAAATCTGTTCTCTGGATGATAATGTGATCAAATGGATGTAACATTGAAATTGGTATATCATGTAAACTAGGTTGATTAAATGGATGCCCAATGAATATGAATCCTTGTGTGATTACCCTGGTTAACCAAACAGAAATAAGGAACTAAATTAATGGCATTTTAAAACATGAAAACTCCCTTTCTTAGTTCTGATGATGTTTACGGTTGGTGCTAGTGAAGTTACGTGGCTGGGAATGGGATCCTTTGTAGTTGTGTAGTGTCGGTTTATGGATATGAGTCCATGTGGGTCCTCATGTTAGGGATTGGTTTGGTATCAGTACTTTGAGGGTTATTACAGATCCCTTCCATTTTTTGTGACTTTACAAGAGAACCGTGTGTGAAAGCTTAAATTTTTTCTTGGTTGGTTTCCCTTCCTTGGCTTGTATTTATTCCTATTTGTTTCCTAGTAGTGAATAATTCAATAAATGGAATCACTTGAATATGAAAACAAGAATGGTTACATTGAGGGAAATTGTTCCTGGGAATTAGTTTTGTAATGGTTGTTACTTTGGGGGTTCTTATGAATGAATAGTAATGATGGTGTTTGTATATGGGACGGTTTTGGAACCCCAATGATTTTAAGTGTGCTTGTTACATATATTTATAATTTCGTTTTTATGTTTCTTATTCGGGCCACATCCACATTGAGCACTTCGTGCTGAACACCCCCATTTTTTGGGAGAATGGTGTTTTTTCAAACACTACTATGAGTGGCAGGTGATTGGATCCTTTTCTGCTACCTTTCTCAAATAGCCCTAGACACTTCAGGTAGGTTGTGATGGATTGAAGTCTTCTATATCCTATGATTCAATGGCCATGGTATGCTGAGGTGGTTGGCCTAGGTGTGTGCGGGCAGGTGGTTTCCCAAGTGCCTTTAGGGTCTGGACCAGTTGTCTTCGATCATGGTGGATGTTTTTCTGGCCCAAGAGTTTGTAGGCATGGTTATGTGTGGATGTTGTGGACCAAGTGTTTACGGGAAAGATTTGGTTGTGGTATCCCAAGTTTGTGTGGGCGAGGGATAGTAGTGGGACTACAGTGAGAATGGCGGGAGAGGTTTGACGTGTAGGATATCACCAATAACCAGTGGGAATGTGGTATGGGGTTCCCAAATATTGATGTTCTATTACTATTAATTTACCTTACTTGCATTATTTGGGGGTGTTTTCCTTAGTGATGTTGGGTGGATAGATTTGTTGCTAGGTGATTGAATTGTCTCTTGTTTTCAAGGGGCATTAGAATGCATCCACACTTTTAAATGAGAGATTTTGGTTCTCCCAACTGAGTATACATGTATACTTACTCAACGTATATAAAAATGTTTTAGGTTTCCAAGACATTAAGGAGCATGCAAGACTTTACTAGTTCGTACCTTGGGGCAGTTGTTGTTACAGTTTTCTTTCTTTTATTTGGAACATTACATTGGATAATTCTTTTACATTGTAGAATTTACATTTGTAACATGAATATGGGACTAGTTTTATTAGATTTACTTATACCTCCAGTTTTTGTGTTGTTTGGGTTTTACTATCTTATATCTTGATATAAATAATTAAAAAGGGAAATGCCTTCTATTTTGTGACATTCTATACCCTTGGTGCAATTCGCCACACTAGAACCTATTGAAGGCTGTCTCGGGGGTCATTAGCTCTACTTCAACTAGAAAAAGGATGGGTCTGACAGTTTTCTGTCTCTTTCCTCATTCTAGTGAAGGTGGGTCATGACAGAATGGTATCAGAAGTGAGGGTTGAGATATATAATATATCCTGGGGTTATACATAGTTAGGATTGCATGGGATTGTAGGGAAACAATGCTAGGAAATCATTGTGAGTGAAACAGCCCTGGGAAGACTGACTAGGACACAGGATTTTAGAGCCTGATGTGATCTGATGCAAGGACTCTGAACATACCGAACGACCATGTGAGGCTACACTAATTCTAGGGTAGTGAACCTAGGAAAGGTAAATTCATCATAATGACTGGTGTTTTATGTGTTCTAGGTGTTCTGAGAATTTAAATAAAAAATAATTTGATTAATAATTTTTTTAAGGAAATCTTCTACACTACTCATGCATAGGAATTCCTTGTTTACATTGCAGTTATGGCACCTGGACTACGTCCAGGATTAGTACGAGCGATCAGGTCCACGAAGGTTGTTCCAGCTGATCGGTTGAGGTTTGACCAAGAGGAGGAGAATGATCAATGGATGAGGGCACTTCATGCCTTTTAGTGGTAGTCACTCGGGCTGTACATGGAAAATATCTCAGAAATAGAGACGGAGGGCCAGCTAGAGGAGATGGTGATAGATTTTAGCTTTATTCGTGCTCCGACATAGTAATCAGTTCCACTGGTCGTAAGAGTGATTTTGGGAGCAACATTTCACTGGTGGACGCTATACCATGGGTAGAATAGTGATGCTGAGGATACATGGACTGACTTCGAGAGGGATTTCCGGGTGGAATTCAACTCTTCCAAAATGAAGCCTGAGTATAGAATGGATCTACTATCCCTTTAGTCGTGGAGTACATCGGTGAGAGATTTAGGGATCATGTTCAAATATTTCCTTTGATTTTCTATATACCTCTTCCCGGTTGAGGAGTCTCAGGTGAGATGTTTATAGAAGGAATTCAAAATTTATAATCAGTATTCTTTTAACCCTTTCACTCTACCGATGTAGTTGGTGGTCCAGAAGAAAGAAAATGTGGTGGAATGGATGCACACACTGGGAGGTGTATCACGATAGGGGATCTAGTTGGCTTCATCAAAGTGGAATTACCTCAGCAACAGACCTCTAGAATTAGGGCCTTCTATGTTTCAACCATTGTGAAGTAGGCCCCAGATTTTCTAGTTTCGATAACCCGGTCCTTGCCCTTTCCTAGAGGGCCCAGGACCATGGTGATTCGTCTTTGGAAGCCATGGGATCCTTCAGAATTAGATTCCAAACAAACTGTAATATAATTGAGGTAGGTTAGTGCAGCACCCACCTTAGTAGTAGTAGATCCCATCTAGGCCCTTTCAGTAGCATAAGCAGGGAAAACAAGCTCCCACTCCTCCAAGAGAAGACATTCTGTGAGGAGGCCGTCCTTAGGGTGCTCCTCATGGATCTTGACTACGGTGTGGTCGATGAGGTGGCTGAAAAACGAGAGGTATAGGATCTGTGCGTGGGTCATTTCATGCTGTAGAGTCAACAGTTTCTGCAGGGTTGGAAATCATTCGAGTTACGATCAGCTTGTTTAGCACTATTGCATTCGCCTTATTTGATTTAGGAGCTTCAGACTCCTTTTTTCTCCCGGTATTTCCCTTTCCTTGGGCCTTGACATAGAGATACTCTCCATTCCCTTAGTTCTGAGTACACCAGTTGGGGATCATACCAGTCTTTTTGATGTTTTTTTGAGGATGTAGACTGATATTGGGGCCACATCAATCTAGTGGGGATCTCCTTCTACTGCAAATGAATCCATATTATGTCATCCTAGGCATCAAATGTGGGTTTTCTGTGCATGATGTGATCGACTGCTTCCGAAAAAAGAGTCATGTTCTCAGATGTGGATGGAAAACATGTGGATTTTTATGGTGAACATTGTTTTCTGGTGGGGAGAAGGTGTGTGGAGACTCTTCATTCTATGGTGGCCATGTTTTTAGAAGAATTAGTGAATTCTGAGATGATGTATGTTCCAGGAGTTTTTATAGAGTTCCTGGACATTTTTTCCATGAGGAGGTTGTGACTCTACCCCCTCAACATGACATTGAGTTCAGGATATACTTACAACTCGGTGGCCATTTGATTTCCATGGCTCTTTATCAGATGTATCTTTATGTGATGTAGTAGTTTTGGATTAATTTTGACGATCTGATGAATAATAGTTTTCACCGATCTAGGGTGTCACAATGGGGTGCACCAGTATTGTTCATGAAGAATGAAGATGGTGGTATGAGGCTGTACAAAATCTACCAGACACTTAATCAGGTAATGGTCAACAATAGGGACCCTCTTTCGAGGATAGAAGATCTCTTTGACTAGTAGAGGTGTGAAGTTTGGATCTCTATGATTGATCTCCGGTATGGGTATCACCAGTTAAGGGTGAAGGATAGTGATATTCTAAATACTTCTTTCAGGTTCATGTGTGGTCACTTTGAGTACATAGTCAAGTTTTTCGGTGTTATGAATGCACATAATGTGTTCATTTGACCCATGTACTATATTATCCATTAGTGTCTAGACTAGTTCATCATTGTGTTCATTGATTACATTTTGATCTACTGAAGATTATAGTAGTAATAGACTATGCACCTTATGATGGTCTTAGAAATCCTTCAACATCACCAACTCTATGGTATATTTTCCATGTGTAAATTCATGAAACGAGAAGTGAATTTCCAAGTACACGTGGTGTCTCAGCAAGGGGTAGTGGTTGATCCATCAATGTTTGAAGCGGTTTTTTCTTTGGAATCACCCACAAATATGAGAGAGGTTCATAGGTTTCTAGATCTGGTAGGCTACTACCATAGGTTTGTACCCGACTTCTCTCGAGTTAAAACTCATTTGACACCATTGAAAAAAATGAACCATGCCTTCGTATGGAGTGAGAAATGCGAGGCAGCGTTCAGATATCTAAAGAAATGGATTGTCAGTGC
Source organism: Viscum album (assembly GCA_963277665.1). Taxonomy (NCBI): domain Eukaryota; kingdom Viridiplantae; phylum Streptophyta; class Magnoliopsida; order Santalales; family Viscaceae; genus Viscum; species Viscum album. Next base: position 440,594,751 of record OY728161.1, read on the forward strand.
TCCAGTGGTCATTTGTCTAGTGGAAGGGGTGTTGTATGATCTATTTTTGGATTATTATGGACTTGATCTAGGGTGTGTGTTGATGCAGCATTAGGGGTGATATCTTATTGGTCTAGGAATTTATGTCCTCATAAGCATAACAACGCCACCAATGACCTAGATCTTGCAGCCGTAGTGTTCTATTTGATGTTTTGGCTGCATTACCTAATCAGGGAGCACTTTGTGGGATCCAAAGATCAAAAGATTTTGAGGCATATCTTTACCCAGCGGGACCTAAACATGTGACAACGAAGTTGGGTGGAGTTTCATCAGTACTAAAACATAGAGATAACTAACACTAAAGGTAAGGGAACATTGTTGTTGTTTCCTTAAGAAGGAAGTCACAGAGATAAGCAGTTTAGGAATATCTGGATTCTTGGAAGGCAATGGAGGAGTTTTCTTCCCAACACTAGAATGTAAGGGAGGATGGTGGTAGAGGTTGTCTATTTCAGATGAAAGTGTAGTCCTCACTATTATGGCTGGTGGATGTGTCTCAGTGGGGAGACATAGATATGGAAGTGATGTGTGATCAGGTTAACCAAGGCAATGGTCCAGAAGGGTTGTCATAGGATGGTAAGAATAAGATGCTTTTCCAAGGGATGATTTTTTCTCACAGATAGTATGTGTGAGGGAGTTCTCCATGATTTCCATAACACACTAGTATCGGTACAACCTAGTGTTTCCAAAATGCACCGAGGCCTGAGGGAACAGTTTTGGTGGCCCAGTGTGAAATAGGCAATGGTGGAGTTTATGGAAAGGTGCCTGGTGTGTCAGTAAGTTAAGGCTGAACACTGTGTCCCATGAGGATTTTTTTGCCTTTTGATTTCCCTGAGTGGAAGTGGGATGAAATATCGACGGATTTCTACATAGGACATCCCAGGGTTCGAGGAGTTTGTGATGCTATCTGGGTAGTGGTGGACCTGCTGACGAAATCATCTCACTTACTAGAGATCAAGGAGTTGAGTGTGGTGGATGCCTTAGCACATACATACGTGGATAAGTTGGTGGGATTGCATGGACTTTTGAGGTCCTTTTTATTGGGTAGATATGCACGATTTACCTCACAAGTATGGAGGGGATTAAAACTTGTTTTTGGCACCCAGATACGTCTTAGTACTGATTTCCACCACAAGAAAGAAGGGAAAATATAGAAAACCATACAGATATTGGAATATATGCTACGATCTTGTGTTATGGACTTCGGGGGATGATGGGAATTGAATTTTCCCTTAGTAGAGTTTTCCTACAATAATATCTATCGAACTAATATTGGAATATCAGTGTTTGAAGCCTTGTACGGGAGGTCGTTTCATTTTCTCATGTGTTGGACTGAGGTTGGGGAGGCAGGTGGTCTTAGCCAATAGGTAGTGCATAGAACAACAGAGAAGGTTCAGCATTTTCTTGAGAAGAATAAGGCATCCCAAGACCAGAATAAGTCATATGCTTATCAACGGAGGGGGGCCCTTGGAATTTGAGGTTGGAGACCATTTTTTCTTGATGGTATCCCCTTGAAATGGACAGTAAAGGTCTCGAAAGGGGAGAAATAACTCTTCTAGGTTCATCAGACTTTTTTATGTGTTGGGGAGAGTTGGTGAGGTGGAATATCAGTTGGCATTTCCACCTCACTTGGAAGGGATCCATGACATTTTCTATATCTCAAAACATCGTCGATATCTACACGGTGACTCCCGTATCATTGAATAGTGAGATTTAGATATAGGGGATGATCATAAATTCATGGATAGACCAATGAGGATCATAGATCGAAAGGAGAATGTGCTTCATGGATGAGTCATACCTTTGTTTCATGTGTTGTTGAGGAAAGGTGGCCTCGAGGAGAGTACTTGGGAGTGAGAAGCTCATATGAGCACCCGGTACCCAAAGCTATTTTTAGTTTCTATTATGAGCCTTCCTTGTTGTTCTTTTTTTTGTGTCCTTTGAAGATGTAATGCTAAAATTGTTAGTTTATGAGATGTTTTTTTTATATATCTAGTAAATGTTTATGAAACGAACTGATATGTAGGGAAGGGAGAACCTTATCTCTAATCAAGACGCATTGATGTGGACGCGATTAAACCTATGTGGGCAAGTCAGTGCCACCCAAAGTGGATAATATCATGAAATGGTGGAATGAACTCACTGATACGTGTGTCATGAAAAAGTTATCCTTGCAATTCGTATGGCAGTTTGGAGTGGTTCGTCCCTGAGATGTATCTTCTCAAGGGGTTGTTTGGGATACTCTTGTATTCTGGAGGGCGAGAGTTTTTTTTAGAGGAATCTGATTTAATGGATCTGACTCTCCTGTTCCATTACTTTGAATAAATTTTGGTGTTTGGCACACCCTAGACCAATAAGGTCCAGATCCGAAGGGGGTGTATCAGTGTCAGGATGTCATCACAGTGTCAACTATCGGTGACACCGATAGGTTCCAGAGGGGTTTGTCATGTTTTTCTTCCCCATTTTCCCCATAATTCCTCTTAAAATTTTTTAACCTTTTAAAATTAGGTGAAGGAAATTTTTATCCCAATAAACAATGTTTTGAATCCCTATGTGTGTGGATACCGGACCTGAGTCGCTATTATGTGTTTTCCTCTGTGTAAATGAAATCATATAACTCACAGCTATTACGTCCACCTCTCCGAGGAGAATTATTAAATAAAAATTAATTCTATCATGTGTAACTACCCAACCACATGGTGAAACCATGATCCACCTTTAAAGTCACTCAAGATATTAATATCATGTAACTCTAGGATCTCACCTTTTTATCAAACAAGAATTATTTTCTTCAAAGATGGTCTCCTTTCCTTCTTATCCTTAGTGTGTTTGGATTCCCCCTTCCTGAGATGAGTGGTGCAGCTATTATGTAGTCATTCCTACTAATTCTTAGAGTCCTCAGAGTTCCTCCCCTCAATGATGTGCATCTATAGTTGTTGGCGCATAGAGAAAAACTTTCATGGTTTATCATCTATGTATAGTTATCCACAACTTCGTTCTTTGCATCCCCATAATACATAACTCAAAACTAGGTAATATACTGGGAGTACTAAGAAAGAATCTGACCCTCTTTCTCCCATGTTCTCTCATGGAGGTTTACGTGCTTCCCGTGAATAGGCAACAGAGGTATCGACCGTCCAAGAAGGACCCACACATGTCGATCATCAATCTCTACTGGAACCTTCATAAATGTTTCCCAATCATTGAAATCCATCTCTCTAAGGTCGATGATGTGAGAAGGGTCGTTCATGTATTTCTTCAGCTCAGATACATGGAATATGTCATGCACCCTGTGTAACTGAGGTTAAAGAGCATAGCAGTATTCCACCTCTCTAACTCTTTTGTGGACATGAAGAGGTCTGATGTACCTCGGAGATAACTTGATGCCTCATCCAAATCAATGCAAACCTTATCGAGTTGAGACACGTAGAAATATTTTCTCACCATACATGATCTCCAGAGGTCTCTATCTTATGTCAGAATACTACTTCTGCCGACACTACACAGTCTTAATCCACTACAAGATGACTTGAACCTTCTCCATGGTAGCACGAACCATCTCTAGTCCCAGGAGTGTTGACTCCCCTTGGTCAGTCTAGAATAAGGGTTATCTGCAAGATCTTCCATACAAATCCTTAAAAGGTTCAATCAATATGGTGGAGTGATAGATGGTGTTGTTTGAAAACCCCTCAAAAGTAGGCGATCCTCTATGATGTGGCCGAAGTTGTGGAAATAAGCACATATCATGTATTCTTTGGTCTAAATGGTCTTCTTAGTCTTGTCATCCATCGAGGGATGGAAGGTGGTGATCAAATGAAGTTGTGTCTCCAAAGCCTCCTGCAACCCCTTCCATATGCAGGATGTAAAGAATGTATCATGATCGAAGACAATATTCGAAGGTACTCCATTTGACATCACAATCTTCTACACATAGAGGGATCCCAAGATCTCTATTAAACTTTACTCATTGATTGGTAGAAAGTGAGCCGACATGGTCACTCAGTCGACTATCAACCAAATCGAGTCATGACCCCAAGATGTACGTGGATGACCTGTCCCAAAGTACATGGATATCCCATCACAAATCCACTTTAGGATCCCAAAAGGATGAACAAAGCATGCTGGTACCTGATGCTCTACCTTCACATACTGAAAAGTGAAGCATCGAGAGACAAACTTTTCAACTTCATTCTCCATTCCTGGCCACTAGTGCTATCCTCGGAGATCCTTGTACATCATCGACACTCCTGGATGTACCGCTATAGGGGATGTGTGAAACTCCCTCAACACTTACTCCTGAAGTGTAATAGGTACCATGTTTCATCCCCTAAAGTTAATGACAGGATCCCATATTTAGAATATCTATCAGGTTCCTATCCTGAGGATATCTGAGCACGTTGTGTCTAGCAGTCAGCATCCCCATGATATGCTTCTCAAACTTGCTAACAAAAGTGGGAAAGTGGATTTAGGGGACTTTAGAAATGCTTCTCCATCTCTATCCACATAGGGTATCTGTAAAGCGGTCAGCTGATCTATCGCCTTACTTAGAATTTGTATACCAGACATCTTGCTGAGTGCATCGGAAACAACGTTCCCCTTCCCATGATTATAGACAATCTCGAAGTCATATTCCTAGAGTAATTGGAGCCATTTTTGTTTTCTCAGGTTCAGGTCCTTCTGAGAGAAGATATACATGAGACTCTTGTGATCTGGGTACATGGTAAAACGCTCACCCATCAGATATTCCATGCACATCTTTAAGGCGAAGACCACTTCTGCTAACTCTAGGTAATGGGTTGCATAGTTCTTCTCATGTTGTGTCAGCTGTCGGGAGCCATATGCAATCACTGCTTTCTTCTATATCAGGACACATCTGAGTGTGGTCCTTGATGAGTCGCAGTACACTACGTACCATACGCCTTCCTCTGGAAGCCTCATGATGGGGTCACTAGCCATCCTTTATATCAACTCCTGAAAGATATGATGGAATCTAACTGACCACATAAATGGTTTTCCCTTCTTCATCAAGGCTGATAGTGGTCCTTGAACTCTGTAGAAATATTGCACAAATATCTGATAGTATCTAGCCAAACCCAGAAAACACCGCACCTTCGTCACACTCTTCGGTGGCTCCCAAGCAAGTACCACATCAATCATCACTGGATCCACATCAACTGCATCCTCCAATATGAAATGTCGTAGAATGAGAACCTCTCAGATCAAAAACTAGCACATTGAGAGATTACCATAATGATGGTTCTCTCGGAGTGTGTTTAGTACAACCGGAAAATGGTAGACATGCTCATCCATAGTAGTCGAGTAGAATAGAATGTCGTCAATGATGGCTTCTACAAAGAGATCAAGGTACAGTTGAAAGATCATGTTCATGATTCCCTTGAACACTGTCGGAGAATTGGTAATTCCGAATGGAATAATAAAGAACTAATAGTGGTCATACCAACATCTAAATGCCATATTCTTCACATCCTCATCTCGCACTATGAGCTGGTGATAGCCTGATCTGAGGTCTATCTTCTTGAACCCCTGTTCTCCCATTAGTTGATCTAAGAGGTCATCAATCTTCATTAATTGGAACATGTTCTTCATGGTCACCTAGTTTAGGAACCGATAGTCGACACAACACCTCAAGTTCCCAATATCCTTCTTGGAAAACAAAATCAGGGCTTCCTATGGAGAAAAACTGGGTCAGATGAATCCCTTCCCCTATAAGTCCTCTAGTTGTACCTGCAGCTCGCAAAGCTCCGCAGGAGCCATCTGATACACTGGTGTAGAAATTGGTATCGTCCCGGGGTACAAGTCAATCTAAAATTCCACCTCTCTATGATGATTTAGGCCCTAAACATTATCAGGTAAGACAGCCATGTACTGGTCCACCACTACATGATAAATCAGACTCTCCACATCAACCTATCAGAGGTTAAGGCTAGCCAAATGATGAGTGATCGACTGCACTCTCATCCGGGTAATTCCATCATGCGCTGCAAATGCTCCCTTCACACCGGTGAAGGTAAACCTAGTCCATTCCATGCAGACACACAACACATTGTGCCTAATATAGTCTATCTGAGCATGGACTGTGGATAACCAGTCCATACCCATGATGACATTGTATGGCCTCAACACCGCAACTAGGAGACTAAAACTGAAGCTCTCGCCTCCAACAGTAAGCTCACAATGCCGGCACTAATGCGTAATCATCGAGTACACTCTCGTATGAGTCTCTAGCCATATGGATTAGACCAACCAATCCATCAGAATCTCTATACTCTGAACAAGGTATGTGGAAATAAAATAAGGACTCACACTTGTTTGAATAAGGACAACAGCTTTGGTAGAATAAACACATATCATAACTCGTATCATCTCTAGATCGCCATGATCGTAGGCATTAGCTTCCTGGAGCTGATCTCTCCCATGTCAACCTGCACTTTGCAGTCAGGGTGGACCTGCTGAAGGTGGTGGCAGTAACAACTCGAATTATCTCCCATCGGTAGTTACATGACCATCTCCTATTCCATGTATGCCTGATCCCTAAGGACCTCCTTGATTGAATCTCTATCATTTCCTAGGTGGTCCTTTGATTGACTTTTGATCATCCGTATGGATGTTCAGATAGTCACGAGCCATGTGACCCTACCCTCTGCATGCATAACACTGCCCACTCTTGACATTTATGTCTCTGCCTTGGGTTCCCTAAATAGCAAACTCTAAATCATGTGTTCATCCACCTATATGTCCTATTCATTTGGACCTATGTGATGTATGTTTTCTTCCAGCTGCATAAGACACCGCAATGTGATGACTTGTGGTGGGTCTTGCTATTGGTGACTTCTCAGCAAGAAAACACTCCATCAAGAGGGATCTCTCTAACACCCCCACCTGCTTCGGGATATTGAGTGAGATCATCGAATCCCTGATTTCCCACCTGAGCCCCTACTTAAAGTTAATATCCATGAATAATGGGTCTTGCACAATATCAATGGAGTACCATGGGAGGTTAGTGAACCTCGCAGATTATTGAGCCACAGTCATGCTGCCCTGCTACAAATGAAGTAGCTCCTAAATGCGCATTGTGCAAAGAGTAGTTGGAACAACCTCTTCCAAAAATAGGCTCTTGATATCATCCCAAAGAAGTGTCACCTCGTCATGGAAGAAAACTCTTCCCAAAATAGGCAATGTGATTACTTGTGGTGGGTCTTTCTTTTGGTGACTTCTCATCAAGAAAACTCTCCATCAAGAGGGCTCTCTCTAACACCCCCACCTACATCGGGATATTTAGTGATATCATCGAATCCGTGATCTCCCGCCTGAGCCCCTACTTAAAGTTCATAGCCATGAATAATGGGTCCCACACAATATCAGTGGAGTACCTTGGGAGGTCAGTGAACCTCGCAGAGTATTGATCCATAGTCATGCTGCACTACTAAAAATGAAGTAGCTCCTAAATGCGCACTGTGCAAAGAGTAGTTGGAAAAACCTCTTCCCAAAATAGGCTCTCGATATCTTTCCAAAGATGCGTCACCTCGTCGTGGACATTGAGCATCATGCTCCACCATCTTCCAGCTGGTTCCTATAGAATGGTGGCTGCAAGAATCTCCATGAGGTATGCTAGTGTCCAGACTAGAAGAAAAACTCTCACCACGACCTCCAGCTGATCATCAGCCACCTTCGGGTATGTCATTCCCCTGAACCATAGTGGCATATGATGCAAGAACTCATGCCACGTGCTCAAGTGTCCTGAATTGTATAATGTTGGGGCTGGTGGCCTCGTTGTCCCAAGGGTTATTGTACCGCATGTGCCTTCATTGTTGCATCTACTAGAAGAGGGACCTGCACTGAGGCCTCATCGCTTGGTGGTATATCAGTGAGTACAACTCTAGGTGGTTTTCTGTATGGATGAATCCTGAAAACAAACAGGTGCGCCACCGTCAAAATTTATACCTGGTGAGCTGACGTGGTGAGCTGACTCAAAGTGTTCATAGAGAAGAATCTTTTAAACCCACATGCAATCAATGTTTTCATGCACTGAGTGAGAAATCAAAAGTCATGGTCTTGGTGTATGGATAGGTTGGTCACCGCACCAACACTAGATTCCCAAAACTGATAACCACACTCAATACACTTAACCCTATTGAAGTAAAAAGAATGGTCAGAGTCCTATGTTTTATGGTAGAACCGACATCTATGATACCAATTTCGTCACGACCCATCCCCTGGGGCCCGTGTCATGACTACCCCATGACCGCCTTCCATTGGCTAGGGGCTAGAGACTAGCACCAAAGGTATATTACCTAAAACTAGGAAGACATTGCCTTTATAACACGTAATCACATGGAACCAAACATGTAACGCCCAGACCCCAGCTACCCAGAGTCGGTGCATTACTTCGTAACATTGGCATGATCAAAAAAGATCAAGTCTCGAAATTCCGATTAGTTTAGTAGCCTTGGAAACACTAGATACATTAATAAGTCTTACATTACATCATTAATTAAAACAAAACTAAAAAAACATCTTGTCTTAATATCCCCTCATACTATACCTGCAGGTCATTCATAATATACTTCTTCATATCCTGGAAAAATTAAAACATTGAAAGGGGTGAGCTCAGATTCTTAGTAAGGATAGCAATATAGCGGAACCTTTCATAAATAAATATAATCATTTAAGGCAAAGTAAAACTAAAACAAAAGCATTTTAAACTTGAACTTCAATATAATATGGAAAAATTAATATGAGATAATGTCATTTATTATTCACATGGATATTCTACTGGTCGAATAATCACATGCAACATCAATAACCACTTTCATAATGATGGAATGCATAATGCCAGACTATCATAACCATGTAGCCAAGTCCTCGGGCCAAGAACAGAAATAAGATTTTGTCAAGGCCACGTGCCAAGACACTAGTTTGTCTCATGAGACCTACCGATGCATCAAGGAGCTTTAGCGGGCTCCACCCGTCACTTATTAAGTCCAATTCATTCCTCATATGAATAGGTTTAAACATATCATAAACCATAACATCATCGTATCACATAAAACATGCATAAAGGAAACATAACATTTCCACATTTCAATCACAAGATATCAATACAACACATTGATATAATAAAAACTCTTTCAAAACCATTTTTAATACCAAAATAAAAGAAAGTGAAAACTTTGTATTTATTTTTAATTAAAAAAAGTTATGGCTTGTAGAGGAAGCCGAAACTCAAATAATGGTCACGACGGCGGAGAAGTCGTTGTCACCGCATATGTATGGAAAGAAAAACATTCATTTTTTTAGTAAAACACTTCGTATAAAAAAGATTCCTTTTGAATAAACGTAAAAAGTCAAAGCGGTTTATACACCGTATAAAAGAAAGTACTGTATAAAACCAAATATGCCTCAATGAAAGGATATTGAGACGAAGTCCTTACAAAGTTCATTTTTAAAATAAAATAGATATATTATGAGTATTTACTATAAGTACACATAAAGAAAGTGCAAATACAAGATAGGACATATTAATATCATGACATAATTTGAAAGTAGGAGATTAACCCGAAGATTGGAAATTGGGTTAAGAAATTCCCTTACCTCATGTCTGAATTCACTCGGTCGTTCTTTGATCTCCTGAATAATAAACTAGATTTAATATCTACCTTATTAAGAACCTTTTTCAAGTTCATTATTCCTTTTATATCACTTATTACCATGTCATGAACATTATGTAATTATTTAAGTTTATAACGGTCGTTTTGTCGATCTTAGGTACTTGAGTCAAAAAATAAACTTCTTATAATTACAATTTGTTCATGTGGTAAAATATCCATTATATCCATAATTATATTCGTGATTTATATTTCATATACATCATATATATCTAGTATATACATTAAATTATAATGTTACATAACATTTAGAGGTAATAAATGGAATGCACCATTCATGGAGATGGTAAGCCATACGTACGCATGAATGATACTTTCATTTCCATTACATATTTGATGGAATGAAGTTATAATTATGTGATGTTATAATATAATTCCAGTATAATATAATGTATAATACCATTTTCTCTATCCTTTATACATCCCACATATGGCATTTACGATTCAAATCACTTTGAGGGGGCGGTAGTCCGCACTTCCTAAAATGAAATTATTGCGTTTACCCATAATAGAAATCATAAATTATGACATAAATGAGAAATAAAGAAGCATAAGGAAATCATAAACATAATATATATATCATATATGAATGTAGTGTCATCAAAATGGCCACCATTAGAGGTGTTATATGAGTGTTGAACAATCATCGTTTCGTGAGGCAGAAATTCACCATCCACAGAAATAGTATGTTCTTTGACAATTAGACGCAGGTGTGTGTAAGTGTAAACCAAATCCTTATCATAACAACATCCTAGTATATTTTATATACAGTTATTGTTACAAAATAAAGGAATAAAAATAGTTTAAGTGGTTGGAGAATCAAAATAAAACAAAACAACATTAGAGAAGACATTACCTTAAAATCGGGTAACTCTTTTTGATTTGAGCCAAAGGCTTCCTTGGAAAGACTTCAGCCCAAAGTGAGGCTTCTAAGAGTATGGGAGGGAATTTTAGAGAGTATTTGGGCAGAGGTTGGCCGAGCCAAAAGGCTTTGAAGGTGTGAGTAAGGTGGTAGTGGTGGGGGCCTTTTATAAGAGGAGAGAAGGGTCTCTCTTAGAATGATTGAAATGTTACATTATTAGAAAATGGATTTTCAGATTCTAAAGGTCCCAAACTTATATATTTAGAGGATATGGTGATAAGGGTTCAAAATCTACTCATCCAATAGGTTTTTGACTAGTGTAAGTATTAGATTTTACATTATCGTTTCATTTTATTTAAATCGTTAATTAATGAGGTAATCGTTGTATCATCATGGTGTCATAAATAATTTAATTTATTTAATGTCTAAAAATTATAAAAAAAAATATCATGATGTAGGAATGATTCTTATATTTCTAATGAATATTTATAGTCAAAAATATGACTTGTATATCCCCATTTAAAAACTGTTTTAGTAAAACAACTCTTGTTTGTGACATTTTTATTTTAACATTGAATAAAAAGTTATTTATGTCATTGTCCAACCACAGTGGCTCAATGGGGTCCCCAATTTGACCCCTGGATTTTCTTGGTCGGATATGACACATCTAATAGGGGTAGAACATGTGTAAAGGTCATTTCATATTTTTATAATACCATTTTTACCTTAAATTTCACTAATTATCTTTAATCACGATTAATTAAACATAAAAGTTAATATTCACCAAAAAATTATTTTAATCCCATTGAACCAAATTTTACTTCCTAATGATAACCATTTTTGTCAGATTTTTGAAAATCAAATCACAGAAGTGGTAATTTTTCATTTAAACCAAAAATCAGTTTTTTAACTACCACTTAGTGGTTTCACTATTCATCATAAATTGAAGTTTTTCATAACAATGCCAAAATTTCACCATAAGCTATAATTGATATTCCGAATTCAAAAATGATGTCTACTATAAAAAATTCAAAACATATAAGTTCAATTAATTAATTTCATAATTAATTCCCACTGTCACAACAAATAGCGTGTTTATAAGAAACAATATATATCAAATGATTGACAATTGTTTATGTCCAATTTCAAAGTGAAATTAATTCTAATGACCACCATTGGATAAAATGGTAAAAATATATTCTAATTATATATTAAAACCACTAAATAGTATTATTTATCATTATTAATTATTTTTATTAAAAAAGATGTTATTAAGTAATTTTCACTATTCAAAGCAAATTGGAAGTTCTCAGAAAATTACAAAATATTCAACTTAGGATAATTTCGATATTACGAATAAAAAAATGAAGTCAATTATGAAATATAAAATTTCTATAATTTTAAAAAGTGGGTATTACTATTCATAACGGCTACTTTGATTGGTCGCGGTGTGTTAGAATCTCGAAGTTGCGTACAACACACTCTACTGTATTATTCAAAGAGAACTGTACCGTGGAAGCTTGGGGTGTTACACTCTCCCCTCCTTCAAATAATTTCGTCCTCAAATTTTCATATAATATCACTATATAAAAAGACTCGGGTGATTCTCCATCATAAGTTCCTTGGGTTCCCACGTTGCCTCCTCCATCTTATGTTTTCTCCATTGAACTTTTACCATACGAGTGGTCCGGTTTCTCAGCACTTGTTCTCTTGTATCAAGAATCCCGACGGGATCGTCACAATAAGACAGATCGGGTTCCAGTTCTAATTCCTCATAGGTGAGTACATGCGTTGGGTCGGGCATGAATTTTCTCAACAGGGATACGTGGAATACATCATGAACTTTGGATAGACTTGGTGGCATTGCCAAATGGTAAGCTACATCCCCAATTCGTTCTATAATTTCAAAGGGTCCGATGTACCTGGGACTCAAAATACACTTCTGACCGAAACGTATCACTCCCTTCCATGGTGATACCTTCATGAAAACTTGATCTCCGGCCTAAAACTCCAAATCCTTCCTTCGATTGTCATCATTGATCTTCTGCCTGCTTTGAGCTGCTTTGATGTGGTTTTGGATTACCTTCACCTTTTCCATCGTTTCCTCCACCAGTTCTGGGCCTACAAGTTTTCTTTCAATAACGTCATCCCAACAGGTTGGTGTGCGACATCTCATTCTGTATAACGCTTCATATGGTGCCATCCGAATACTTTAATGGAAGCTATTGTTATTGGAAAATTCAACAAGAGGTAAATATTGATCCCACATTCCTTGAATGTCAAGTGAGCATGATCTCAACATTTCATCTAAGGTTTGAATAGTTCTTTCTGATTGTCCATCTATTTGAGGGTGGTAAGCAGTGCTCAAACGAAGTTCAGTATCCAAGGCCTTCTGAAGACTTTTCCAGAATCTTGATGTAAAACGAGGATCACGATCTGAGAAAATCGACATGGGTACTCCATGAAGTCTCCCAACATCATTAATATACAGTCTTTCTAGACGTTCAAGTGGTAGATCTTCCCTTATAGCAAAAAAATGTGCTGACTTTGTGAGACGATCAATAATGACCCATATTGCGTCATTTCTTCTAGGATTCTTTGGTATTCCCATGACAAAATCCATTGTAATATAATCCCATTTCCACTCAGGTATGGGAAGAGGTTGCAATACTCCACCAGGCAGTTGCCTTCCAGCTTTCACTTGCTGACAAACCATACATCTTGACACAAAATCAGAAATCTCCCTCTTCATGTTGTCCCACCAAAAATGTCCCTTTAAATCAACATACATTTTGGTCCTCCCAGGGTGTATAGAGAAATTGGATCTATGAGAATCATACAACAATTCCCCCTTTAAATCAGGTATATTGGGAACACAAAGTCTCCTCCGAAATTTCAAAATTCTATCTTCATACACAAAGTCACTCAATCGCCCATCATTCACAGCTTTAATCTTCTTTTTCAACTCATCATCATTGGCCTGAGAACACTTTATCCTATCTAGTAAAGATGGTTTGAAACCATTTGAATTTTTTTTGATGTTTCACCCTCCATGGTGATTCCCATATCTATCTTTACTAGATCCATGAAAATATGATCCCTTTCTACTATCATCATGTTCAAAACTCCATGATCTTTTCTACTCAAAGAATATGCAACCTTATTTTCCTTCCCTGGGTGGTAGTGTATCATGAAATCATAATCCATGAGTAGTTCAAGCCATCTCCTTGGCCTCATGTTGAGTTCTTTTTGTGAGAAAATATATTTCAAACTCTTGTGATCGGTATATATCTCACAATTTTCACCATAGAGATAATGTCTCCATATATTCAGGGAAATGATTACAACAGCTTACTCGAGATCATGAGTAGGATAGTTCTGTTCATGAATTTTTAGCTGTCGTGATGCATATGCAATAACCCTATCATTCTGCATAAGGACACAACCAAGTCCTTTCATTGATGCATCACTATAAAAAACGAACCAATCATTCCCTGATGGTAGAGTCAATATAGGAGCATTGACTAATCTTCTCTCCATTTCTTCAAAACATTCTTCACACACTTTTGTCTAGACAAATTTAACCCCTTTACGTGTGAGCTTCATCAATGGGTTAGCCAATCGGGCAAAATTCTGGACAAAATGTCGATAATAACCTGTCAAACCAATAAAGTTGTGTACCTCAGTTATACTCGTTGGTGCTGGCCATTCTTGGATTTCCTTGGTCTTAGAAGGATCAACAGAAATTAAATCCTTAGAGACAATGTGGCCATGAAAAGAAATCTCCTGAAGCCAGAATTCACAGTTGCTAAACTTCCCATAAAATTCATGCCTTCTAAGAGTCTTCAAGATAATGCAAAAGTGAATTTTATGATCTTCGTAGCTTTTGGAGTACACCAAGATGTCATAAATAAATACCACCACAAAATAATATAGATATTCCCTAAAAACTATATTCATTAGATCCATGAATACAGAAGGTGAATTGGTCAATCAAAAAGGCATTACTGTAAACTCGTAATGCCCGTACCTTGTTTGAAATGATGTCTTTAGAATGTCTTCCTTCATCACACACAACTAATGGTATCCAAATCGAAGGTCAATCTTTGAAAATAATTGAGCTCCATGAAATTGGTCAAAATAAATCATCAATGCGAGGTAGGGGATACTTGTTCGTTATTGTTATAGAATTGATCTCCTTGTAGTCAACGCACAACCTCATATATCCATCTTTCTTCTTAACAAAAAGGACAGGGGCTACCCATGGGGGGACACTAGTGCGAATAAATCTTTTATTACTCAATTCCTCTAGTTGTTTCTTTAGTTCAACTAGTTCCACAGTGGCCATCTGATAAGGGGTCTTCGATATAGGCCTTGATCTAGGAATTAAATCAATTGAAAACTCAACTTCTCGTTCTAGAGGATGTCTAGGTAAATCTTCCGGAAACACATCTTCATATTCATTCACAATAGTTACATCCTCTATTTGAACATTCCATTCCTCGCCCTTAGTCATTACATTCTCTTCCTCCCTAATAATTGAATTTAGTTGAGCTATTGGGGGTGGGTCTAAATAAGAATTAGGTGGT
Organism: Viscum album; assembly: GCA_963277665.1. NCBI lineage: Eukaryota > Viridiplantae > Streptophyta > Magnoliopsida > Santalales > Viscaceae > Viscum > Viscum album. Next base: position 440,609,924 of record OY728161.1, read on the forward strand.
GATGATTATGCTCTAAAAATAAGGTGTTCCTTATCATCATCATCAAAAATCATAACCTCATTCTTCTTACAATAAATATTTGCATCATTGTCTGAAAGCCAATCCATACTGAGGATTATATCAAACTCAATCATAGGTATGACAATGAGATCAGCGGATAATGAACAGTTATGTGCTCTAATGGGAACTGATTCACAAAACATTGTTGCAATAATATTTCCCTTAGGAGTTTTGACTGACAATTATTTTGATAAATCAAATTGGAAATATCTAATTTTCTTAGAAAAATGGAAAGATATGAAGCAATGTGATGATCCGTAATCAAATAATGCATTTTCTAAACTTGAGGAAACCATTAAATTACCTGCCACCACGTCTTTCGGAGCTTCAACCTCAGCAGTAGTGATAACATAAGCTTGGCCTTGATCCCTTGGCCTCTTCTGAGGTAAGTTCCCCTAACGCTTAGGACATTCATTTCCATAATGTCCCATCTCTCTACAATTATAGAATTCCACATTTACAGAAACTTTCTTTCCCTTGAAATCATGTGCTTGGTGGCCTTTTTCACCACACTTGTAACAGACTCACATTCCATTCAAGCAAGTACCAGGGTGTTTCATTCCACATTTACTGTAGGAATGATATTCTACTCTTCCGTTCTTCCCCTTAATTCCATTTCCAGATTGATCAGAAGATCTCTTCTTTTCTTTCTTTGCTTTAAAGTCATAAGACTTAGAGAATTCCTTTTCCGTCTTGATAGCACACGAGACAACATCTCTGTATGATGAGATGGTTTGTGAGACTAATTCTCGATGGAGAAATGATTTTAACCCATCAAAGAAATGATCAATCTTACTTATTGGGTTACGTATATAATCTGCAGCATGTCTCACTAACCTTGTAAAGTTGGCCTCATACTTTGCGACATTCTCATCCTCCTTTTGTCTCAGACTCAGAAATTGTCTTTCCATATCTTCTCGATGGTCATGTGGAAATTATTTTTCTATGAAAATATCTTTGAACTATCTCCATTCCATATATGATACTTCTTCATCTTCCTTTGTGTTTTGAAACAGCGACCACCACTGATCGGCATCTCCAGTGAGGCGGTAAACTGCCATGACAACCTTCTCCCTTTCGCTACTCCCCAAGGCATGGAATATTTTCACTAAGGAGTTTATCCATTGCCCAGCTACTAATGTATTTGTACCCCCATTAAATTTTTGTGGTTCTTGCCTCATGAAACGATCTAACATTGATCCTGCACGTTGCAAATCAGGGTGCTCCATACGAGTATGGTTTTTATTCATAACCTGAGTGAGTTGTCCCAGTATGGTAATAAGTTGATCAGCACCAGTTGTATCTCCAGATCCACAATAATTATCTTGAGTAGGAGGGCAATCCCTACACGGAGTGTGTGCATTGATATGGTTTCCATTCCTTCCACTAGGCGCCATTTCTAAACAATGGCATAAACTAGATTAGTTTATGAATCAAAATACATAATTCCATACATGTAAAATACATAACATAAATTGAACTATTAACGGATATAATCCATAAAAATGCTTTATTTGAGGAAGTATATACTCATAACCCTTCATATTGGTTTGTAATGAAAATGAGAATTATACTAATCTTATCCCCTGGGAGTGTCATAACCAAGACAGCAACAAGTCCCATTGTCGTGCATCAGTTCCAGTTCGAGTCTAGCTCAAAGCGGTGTTTTTAGGTTTTACCCCTAAGTGCATCTGTGCCAGAGCCGCCTCTACCTGCTCGTATCCAGACAGGGATGTATTTCTCAGAAAACTCACAAAATCTCTACAACAACAAAATTCTAGGAAGTTCTTCTATACTAATCCTCAAAGTCTATCTTTGGGCTATGTTATCTAATCAGTGTTTATCTAAATCTAGCTTCCAAGATTAGTACTAAACTGCCTTTGATACCAACTATAATGTCCTAACCCTAGCTACCCAGAGTCAGTGCATTACTTCGTAACATTGGCATGATCACAAAAGATCATGTCTCGAAAGACCGATTAGTTTAGTAGCCTTGGAAACACTAGATACATTCATAAGTCTTACATTACATCATTAAGTAAAACAAAACTAGAAAAACATCTTGTCTTCATATCCCCTCATACTATCCCTGCAGGTCATTCATAATATACTTCTTCACATCCTGGAAAAATTAAAACATTGAAAGGGTTGAGCTCAAATGCTCAGAAAGGATAACAATATAGAGGAAGCTTTCATAAATAAATATAATCATTTAAGGCAATGTAAAACTAAAACAATAGCCTTTTAAACTTGAACCTCAACATAATATGGCAAAAGTAAAATGAGATAATGCCATTTACTTATTCAATGGATATTATACTAGTCGAATAATCACATGCAACATCAATAACCACTTTCATAATGATGGAATGCATAATACCAGACTATCATTACCACATAGCCAAGGCCTCGTGCCAAGACCACAAATAAGATTTTGTCAAGGCCTCGTTCCAAGACACTAGTTTGTCTCATGAGACCTACTGATGCATCGAGGAGCTTTAGCGGGCTCCACCCTTCACTTATTAAGTCCAATGGATTCCTCATATAAATAGGTTTAGACATATCAAAAACCATAACATAATCGTATCACATAACAAATGCATAAAGGAAACATAACATTTCCACATTTCAATCACATGATATCAATACAACACATTGATTTAATAAAAACACTTTCAAAACAATTTTCAATACCAAAATAAAAGAATGTTAAAACTTTGTATTTATTTTCATTAAAAAAAATTATGGCTTGTAGAGGAAGCCAAAACTCAAATAATGGTCACAGCGGCAGAGAAGTCGTTGTCTCCGCTTATGTACGGAAAGAAAAAAAATTCCTTTTTTAGTAAAATACTTTGTATAAAAAATATTCCTTTTGAATAAATGTAAAAAGTCAAAGGGTTTTATACACCGTATAAAAGAAAGTTGTGTATGAAACCAAATATGCCTCAATGAAAGGAGATTGAGACGAAGTCCTTACAATGATCATTTTTAAAATAAAATAGATATATTATGAGTATTTACTATAAGTACACATAAAGAAAGTACAAATAAAAAATAGGACATAATAATATAATGACATAATTTGAAAGTAGGAGATTAACCCAAAGATTGGAAATTGGGTTAAGAAATTCCCTTACCTCGTGTCCGAATTCACTCGACCGTTCTTTGGTCTCCTGAATAATAAACTAGAGTTAATCTATACCTTCTTAAGAACCTTTTTATGTTCATTATTCCTTTTATATCACTTATTACCATGTCATGAACATTATGTAATTATTTATGTTTATAACGGTCGTTTTTGTGGATCTTAGGTACTTGAGTCAAAAAATAAATTTCTTATATTTACACTTTGTTCATGTGGTAAAATATCCATTATATACATAATTATATTAATGATGTATATATCATAGACATCATATATATCCAGTTTATACATTCATTTATAATATTACATAACATTTAGAGGTAAGAAATGAAATGCACCGTTCATGGATACGGTAAGCCGTACGTATGCATAAACGCTACATTCATTTAGATTTCATAGTTAATGGAATGAAGATATAATTATATAAAGTTATAATATAATTCCAGTATAATATAATGTATAATACCATTTACTCTATCCTTTATACATCCCACATATGGCATTAACGATTCAAATAACTTTGAGGGGGCGGTAGTCCGCACTTCCTAAAATGAAATTATCTCGTTTACCCATAATGGAAATCATAAAGTATGAAATAAATGAGAAATAAATAATCATAATGAAAACATAAACATAATATATATATCATATATGAAAATAGTGTCATCAAAATGGCCACCATTAGAGGTGTTATATGAGTGTTGAACAATCATCATTTCGTGAGGCAGAAATTCGCTATCCACAAGAAACAGTATGTTATTTAACCATTAGACGAAGGTGTGTGTAAGTGTAAACCAAATAATTATCAAAAAAACATCATATTATATTGTATATACTGTTTTTGTTACAAAGTAAAGGAATAAAAATAGATTAAGGGGTTGGAGAAGCAAAATAAAACAAAACAACATTAGAGAAGACATTATCTTAAAATCGGGTAACTCTTTTTGATTTGAGCCAAAGGCTTCCTTGGGAAGACTTCTGCCAAAATTTAGGCTTCTAAGAGATAGGGAGGGAAGTTGAGGGAGTATTTGGGAAGAGGTTGGCTGGTCCAAAAGGCTTTGAAGGTGTGAGTAAGGTGGTAGTGGCGGGGGCCTTTTAAAAGAGGAGAGAAGGGGCACTCTTGGAATGATTGAAATGTTACATTATTAGGACATGCTTTTTCGGTTTCAAAAGGTAAAAAACATATATATTTCGAGTATAAGGTGATAATGGTTCTAAATATACTCATACAATATGTTTTTGACAAGTGTATGTCTTATATTTTACATTATCTTTTCATTTTATTTAAATCGTTAATTAATGAGGTAATCACTGCATCCTCATGGTGTCATAAATAATTTAATTTACTTAATGTATAAAAATTATAAAAAAATATCATGATGTATGAAATCTTTTTATATTTCTAGTGAATATTTATAGTCAAAAATATGACTTGTATAACCCAATTTAAAAACTGTTTTAGTAAAACAACTCTTGTTTGAGACATTTTTATTTTAACATTAAATAAAAAGTTGTTTATGTCATTTTCCTACCAAAGTGGCTCCATGGGGTCCCCAAGTTGACCCGTGGATTGTCCTGGTATGCCATGACACATAAAATAGGGGTAGGACAAGGGTAAAGGTCATTTCATATTTTTATAATAACATTTTTACCTTAAATTTCACTAATTTCCTTTAATCGCGATTAATTAAAATTAAAAGTTACTATTCACCAAAAAAATATTTTAATCCCATTGAACCGCATTTTAACTCCTAATGATAACCATGTATGTCAGATTTTTTAAAATCAAATCACAAAAGTGGTAATGTTTCATTAAATGAAAAATCAGTTTTTTAACTACCACTTAGTGGTTTCACTATTCATCAAAATTGAAGTTTTTCAGAAGAATGCCAAAATTTCACCCTAAGCTATAATTTATATTCCGAATTCAAAAATGATGTCTATTTTAAAAAATTCCAAACATATAATTTTCATTAATTAATTTCATAATAAATTCCCGCTGTCACAACAAATAGCGTGTTTTTAAGAAACAATATATATCAAAAGATTGATAATTGTTTATGTCCAATTTCAAAGTGAAATTAATTATAATGACCACCATTGGATAAAAAGGGAAAAATATATTCTAATTATACATTAAAATCGCTCAATAGTATAATTTATCACTATTAATTATTTTGATTAAAAATTTTGTTTTTAAGTAATTTTCACTATTCAAAGAAAATGGGAAGTTCTCAGAAAATTACAAAATATTCAACTTAGGATAATTTCGATATTAAGAATACAAAAATGAAGTCCATTTTGAAATATAAAATTTCTATAATTTTAAAAAGTGGGTATTACTATTCATAACGGCTACTTTGATTGGTCGCGGTGTGTTAGAATCTCGAAGTTGCTTACAACACACGCTACTGTATTATTCAAAAAGAAGTGTACCGTGGAAGCTTGGGGTGTTAAAAAACACATTTCAAAATACAAAATAAATTCAACTGTATAGTAAACCAGTGAGTATAATTAGTAAAAAGGGTCCAGAATACCAGCCCAACAAGAAAGTACAAGTACAACTAAAATACAATACAACTAAAGAAATGGGATAGAAAACTACTGGATCAACCCCTGAGGTTCCTACATGAAGTGTAGGTACATATCTCCTCCTCAGAAATCCAGGTCTGTCGGTCTCCTCAACGTATCGACTCGCTGTGTAGTCTACCTCCAGGCACTGTTAATTCCATCTACTATCAGCCTCATTACACGTTGTCTGTCATATACATCCAACACAACAAGGTGCGGGCATATCCCGTGCATGGGTATGTATAATGATACATAGTAGGGACCCCCGATACCCTCAAGGTCTCACGAAATCCACCAAGGATAAACCACAATGTATGAAATCAATAGATAACCATACTTAGGTATATGCCTATACATATACATGTGTTATCAAATAATCCATCTCATTCGTGAGGAAAACACATAGATGCTGACTCAGCACACACCATGATTTATTCAATAGGTAGTATGAAGTAACATCCATAGTCTCATCGTCGAACACCTTAGCTGATAGAGAACTCCTTCTCTATCGAGTATAGTGGGCCTTCCACGTCACACAGAAGAGTTTCCCACCAACATTAAACAGTTGAGGTAATCATCCTGGCGAGTACCATGGGTCTGCTGCGTCACCAAGGGCACTCCGCACCATGGGTCTGTCGTGTCACCAATTGCACTCCCCCTCATAGCCTGTGGATTTAATCCTCCTATCAAGAAACTTGGGTCTACCACATCACTATGGATCTCACCACCATGGGTCTACCGCATCACCAATGTGCTCCCCACCAGGCCAGTCGAGTCACTCTGAGTCGAAACAGTCAGTAGTCGTCAATTCTCTACCAATCGATGGGTTCCATACGTATCGCCCTTGGGGAAACTGCATCCCAATCCACAGGTTAGAACTCAAACTGCTATGAAGTCCCATTTATATGTATCTTGAAAGTCTTCCACGTCATAGGGGTCTCAACGTAATAGAAAAAGTGTCAATCAGACGCTCGGTCTGTAAGTTATTAGCCTTTCAGTCCTGGGGGCCCAGTTAGATTCATGTGCGATCCAACCTGACTGTTCCAGATCTCAATCCAAAACACTATGGGGTATAACTTATGGGACCATCTCACTCCATGGTTTCCAGCACCACTAACTGTTCATCAAACGGATGTCTGATGCCAGAGTTATGGAAAAAAAGAATAAATGGGTCGTAGTGGGCCTAGGTCTTGTCCGACTCGGCTCGACCTAGCATGGGTCGACCTTGTTCAGATCGACCCGTCCTGACCCACTGGATCCGTCCCGACCCGTGATGTGGATCGATCCATTGGGAGGTCCGGCAGGCCACAAGGGCCGCAAGGTTTCGCGGAGTCCGCATATGCTATGGGGCGGCTCGGTCAAGGGGGTTCCACCAGGGTGCATGGCCGGTTCATCTGGGGCGCCATGTGGGGCGCGTGCCGGTTCGGTTGGGGCCCTACGAGGGGTGCGCACGAGTTCGGCTGGTGGAGACGTTAGGGGCGTGTGTTAGTTCGGCTCGGGCGCCACGAGGGGCACGAGATTGTTTGGCAGGGATGCCATGAGGGGCTCAGTGGGTGCGGCCGGCGGGAGGTGTGGCCAGTAGGTGGTGCGGCCGAAGTGGGTCTGTTGGTGGGTGGCATGGTCACGGCGGCACGACCGAGGTGTGGCGTGGCCAAAGGGTGGCGCGATCGGCGGGTGGTACGGCTGTGGTGGATCGGGTGGTGGGTGGTGCGAGCCGGGGTGCGAGGCTGGTTCAGCAAGGAGGCCAAAGCGCCACGGGGGTGATGCATGTCGCAGTGGATGCGGGAGGAGGCGTCGTTTCCTTCTTCGCATTGGTCATCATTGTTGCCTTACTTCATTACAATGATCGCCACATAGATGAAAATCGGAGGGGGTCAGGCCATGTTTGTTAGTCCAACATGCTTCACATTTAGAGTTGTAACATATTACTCAAAAAGAAAGAAGAACATATAGTTTACAACTTCACGCAAAATTTTATTTCCAAAACACAAAAGAAACCAAGTTAAGAATATGGTAAAATTATTATCATGCATATAATCTCCCTACCTTAGTTTGATATATTGACGATGTCACGGGAAAGAAAACAAATCACAGGGAAAAGATGGACGTCGGTGTCATCGGCATTTTCCTTGATCGTCGGTTTGTGTGCTGCTTCGTCATAGTCGAAAAAATCTTACGTTGGAGGATGTCTCAAGGAAGATAGTTGATGTTGGGGTCAACATTCTTCATTGTCATTCTTCGTTGGAAGAACACGTTCTTCATTCAGAGATGTAGTTCTTCGTTGGAGATATTTTCTACGAAGGCTCAATCAAAAAGAAAATGGCCAATTGATGAGTTTCCTCAATGATTATTCATTGTCAAAAATTCATATTAACTTAATTAAACACATAGTATAGAATAATTAATTATGGTGGGTTGGAATAATTAACGTGGAATAAGCTCAAGAGGCTCCTTCACATTAAATAGGGGGGATGAGGGCTTTCCTCACCCATTAATAGCGGTCGACTGGTCCCTACCCCTTATTTAAATTTGGGAGGATATTGAGAACTCGGGAGGTCCCCACCACAATTAAACAAGAAGAGGAGGTTTAGTTCTGATAGACCCCACCCGAATATCCACATGAGAGGGTGGTTACAACAAACTAAAATAAAAAATGTGTTTATTTAATTTTATTATTTCCACAAAAAACCCAAAAATTATCATTCACCCTCAACCAACTACAATCGTGCTGAATGTCTTCATAAGCGAATACAAGCACTGTGAGTTCAACGGTGCCCTCATATATCAATTCTGATCACCATTTCAATAGTTAAAAAACCCATTCTCACGTTTACTGAACGTACCCAACAAAAAGATTGAAATTCATTCTGGGAACTCCGAGCATCGTAATCAGACACCGTCATTTTTCTAGGACTCGCAAAATTCCATATTAATTAAAAAAAATACATGTAAATTCTTAGTCTTTACACCCTGATCCCGCGATCGAGCATCTGTTCTCCAATTCGACCATTGTCGATTGTGTTGGGATCGCAACATTATTCTCTTCCTTCTTATTGATATTCATTTCTTTTTCCTCCTATTTCAAGAGTTATCATTGGTTGAACTTTTTAGACTTTTTTAAAGATCTACCATGTTCTAGGATGATCGATGTGCTAACACCAGATTATAATGATCCTACAACGTCGATGAATGTGGTTTGTGCATTTATGTAGAATTTCTTTGAGTTATATGTGAAAAGGTCCCAAAACCCTTGATCAGGATATGGCATGTATACGCTTTTAGTCATGTAAATTTACATCTATGCATGTATTCTTGAGTAGAGGTTAGTTGAATGTGAATAGGGTTATTTTCTATGCCTTGGAAGTGATTTCCCATGAATGTTTTGGTTATGACGGTTTGGTATTGATTAGCCTGTAAGGCTGCTATTCTTTTTATTCTTATTTCTTATAGGATGAGGCGATCTTTATCTGACATGATGTTATGTTGTAGACTATTTATCTATGTAGTTATTGAGGTTTAATTTGGGAGATATGAATTTCTATGCTTGTTTGACTTACACTAGGCTGTGGGAACCTAGTGTAGTAGACCATATGGAGAATGGAGGTGAGGGATTCTCTAGAGGGTTTGCTTTTACTGTTACAATGTGTGACCATAGGAGGAGTTGACGACAGTGATTCCTCAAAGTGTACGTAGTTCCTCAATGCGGGAGACATGGGGAATGAGATGTAACATCCTTCCCAGAGCGGCTTTTAGTTACCCATACAAGACAAATGTGGGAATTTATGGTTAGTCCTTCCTCATATGGTCCATGATTAAACTGAACCATAGGGGTTAGACTGAGTGAAATTCTCAGGGGGTTACTTGTTCATGTTTGGTTGAACATGAGAGGTTAGGCTATGAGTACTCCCAGATGGTTATCTGTTCTTAATTGCTGATTTTTATATGTGAAATTTAATACATTGAAATTGTAGGATTTTTTTTCTATTGAGTAATTCCTTGATTACAACTTCTCTTTACTTATAGTATGCCATATATATTCCCTGACTATTATGCACAAATAATTGGGTGGTTACTTGTTGGGATTTATTATCACACCCTATTTTGGCCATGCTTGTGTGCCCAAATAGATTATATTGTTGTAGGTATAGATAAAGGCATGCGACATTCTACTACAGGTACCTGACTGCATTTGAGCTGGGGATCCGGGAACCATGCTGAGGCTTGCGATGATGAGGAGTTGATTCTTGTTTTTCATTTGAACGTTGGTTTAGTATTTTATTCAATCATTTTTAATTGTTTGGATACCTTCCTAGACATATATATCATGCATCATTTATATATGTGCTCCAGTTATTTATTTCATCAGTCTTCGGGTGTTTACAGTTGTATGGAATTATATCGTTTCCTCTATTTCTATCAGTTATCATCAACTTTGATACTCTTCCAATGAGGGCATAATTTCCCCACTATCACACCCAAGGACCTAGCTGCTAGTAAGCATCCTCTGGCATTCAGGGAAATTCGCTTGAGTCTTTGTGACCAACCGGGTACGAGGTGCCTCTGGGCGGCACCCGGAACTAGGACATTACCAAGCGTGGGTTATCGAAATACCACATTGAAGGAGGAGAAGCATGAAGGACCAATTTATAAGGTTGTCTGGATACCTCTCCCATCATGAGGACTTCTCTCGGGGGTGTCTAAGGGTCAGAGCCCAGGGAAAACAAAACTGTGTGGGCTTAGCCCAAAGCGGACAATATCATGATCAGGGGATGTACTGGGCCATTACAATTTTATTATAATATATTAATGAATATGTGTTCTGAATTTTATTATTATGGTGAAATTAATTATGAGGATTAATATACGATGTGAATCCTGATTATATGTTCATTAAATAGAAATCAGAAATACATTGTGATGATAAAATTTCTTATGTGGCTAATCATGTACATATTTTTAAAATAGAGGGAAATTAGTTTGTAACAGTGTAATTAACCAAAATATGTTTTTGTGTTGAATCCATTTCACTGAATAGGATACAATGTAATATGAAATTTCATTGAGAGAATAGTATCCCCATATGTTTATTGGGTGACTAATATTATATGGATTAAATTTCAAAAGGAAGGGTAATGCTACAAATTATGAACACATATAATAATTTTGTTTTTTAATTTTTTAGTGATTTTTGGATATAACTAAATTTATTCATATTAATTAATTCATAAAATAAAAATAGAAATAAATTTATCCAAAAAAATTTCTTATAAGATTATATATGAAAAAGTAATTGTTACATTATTTAATTTTTCTTTTTGAAAATGGCTTTTCTTTTTTTGAATTAATAATTTCAAATATAATTATTATTAATTTATTGTAACTTCTATAATAAAATTATTATTAAATAAATAGTTAATGAAACTGGTTTTTAATGAAAAGAATATTTTATTTACATGGTAACATTTTTCATTGAATTAGTTATAAATTTTCATTATATCATATCATTAGTTAATTTTGATTTATATTAATCAATTATTATTTTATAAATAAAATTTAGTCATGAATTAGTTAGTAAATATTTATTTATTTTAAAAGGAAATTTTCAAAAAAACTATTTTTTTGCATTATTTTGTATTAATTGTTTCTACAACTCTTCCACTTCTATGTTCTTAATTTTTAAAAATATATTCTAAATTTTGAATCAAATGGTCCAAATGTATTAAATGAGTCTCTTTTAATTTATAATATTATGAATATTATCTTCACTAATTCTTTTCACCATGTTTAATGTTATATTTGATAATTATAGGCAAAAAATTATATCATAATCAATATATAATTACAATAAAAAAAATTTTAATTGTACTAGATTATAATATCTCATAAATAATTATAAATGGGATGACATTATTACCTATTGGGGCTACATGGATGTGATTATAACTGTTATATTATTTTTATTAAAGATATAAAAAAATGTCAATTTTTTTTATAATTAACTATGTAATTAATATTTTAGTATTATCCAAATAATATGTTTGACAATACAAATTATTTGGGAACATGTAATATTTTTCTTCATCATGGTATTATAATTATAATTTTATTTATCAAATAATTACAATATATTATTATGCAATGTTGATGATGTAATTATTAAAAGAATAAAAAATTATAAAATGAAAATAAAATATCTAAATTAAATTAAATTTTTTATAATTAATGTAATCCACTATAAGGCATACAATTTTCAATGGGAATTTCATTTTTCCTGATAAGGCGTACATTTTTCAACTGAAATTTTTGGTTTTTTCCTTCTACAACATTCTAAAAATAATTTTCATAAATGATTAAATAATAACTCTATAACACTAAAAATAATTATTTAATTGTTTTCTTAAATGTCTTATATATCTCTCCTCTTCCATAAAATGGTAAAATAATTAATCATCTATGTGTATTTGTAACTATCGCTTCGTGAACCAATGTAAATTTTTTTTCACCCTCTCTTATGAATGGTTATAATGATGGAATTTGTTTTAATATATGATATTCAAAAAAAAATATCATTATGAAATTTAATACATCATATCAATTATTAACATTCCATGGAAATAAAAATCAAAATCGCATCCTTGTATATGTTTGAACTACCACCATTAAGAAGTGAAGTGATTATTTTTACACAAACACATTTAATAGGTGATTTATATATGAATATTTGATGAATTTCTATGATATATATGATATAATTATAATTTATTAATGATAAGATTATACTTACCTTGTTTTAATAATAATAATTGAAAAATAAAAAACATTGTTATGTGTAAGTACAATATACTCTCTCAATGATTGTAACATATTTCATTTTTCAAAACCATGAGTAATAATTTAATTTGAAATTATAATTTATAAGTAAAAAATAAAATTATGTAAATATATTTATTTTTGATATAGTTTATTTATGACCATTTTTATATTTGGAATAATACCAAAATCATTTTCCATAACTACCAAATATCATTAACACATATTATGTGATCGTAATATATTATGTAATTTCATATTACAAGGTTATAGGTGATATAAATGTTATATTTTAAATGAAATGGTTTTTAAGAATATATACAATTTATATAATATTATTATTTTCAATATTAAATGATATGAGATGTAAATAAGACTCATGTTATGTGGCATTATATATATAAATCCTCTTTTAAAGATCGATCCAAATTTTTCTAAAATTTCAAAATGTAATGTTCTCTAAATTTTATTGCATGAGATGATATTCCATATTTAATGACTCATTATTTTATTTAATGTTCTATTAAAATTTTATATCATTATTTTAAATTAAAAATAATTCCATTGTATGTCTTATGATTTTATAAAAGTATGTTATTTAATAATGAAAAGGATATAATCCTTAATAATATTTTCATGATGCAACAATTAATGTTGTATGATTATGATATGGTTATTGTTAATAATTATTTATGATGGGTGGTTATCTTATAAAAAAATTACGGTTATTTCTTTCATAATCAAATGGCGGGGGATAAAAAAGTTATGGTTGGTTATGTGGTAATGGAATGAAATGTTGTCATGTTTTATTCTCCAATGCATTAGGTACTCTGAAGATGGAAGAAGAAAATTTAGGTAATTCCATTTATATATGTGACATGAAACATTATATTCTAGGTTACCAACATAAATATTATATGACCTATAAGGAGTTTTAAAGGAAGTCATTTGATTTTAAAATGCAAAGATAAAAATATTTTTTAAAATATTATTTTAGTTTTTTAGAATATATGAATGTTTTAAAGAATATTTATTATGTGTACTCAAAGGAGTAATGGTTTCTATTTATTTTATTTATTCTTTCATGTTTTTTTGTTCTTTAATGGAGAGTAAGAACAATGATGATTTCACAGGTAAAGTAATGATTATTTTTTCATAAGTTGAACCATTTTTCATTTAATGTGTTTTGTGTAATGGATAAAATTGAAACATCGAATATGTGTAAACTTGTAATGTATGGGTTTACCATGTAAGAGTTACTCCTGCTTATAAAAACCTATAAATATAAATGATCCTTCTAATTGTATTAATGTGAATTACAGTTTGAAAGGACTTGAATATGTACTGTTTAATGTTAGCTCCTTCCAAATAAGCGATATGTCTCGGAGAAATAAATATTTTTCCAAAAATCAATTACATCATTTCTCATTATTTGGCATAGATGTTTGATAATTTTCTCAAATTAATATACACATATTATATTTATATATTAATAATTAATAATAATATATATCATAAAACATATTATTTACATATAACATTTTATCAATCTTTTATTAATAATTGTTTGTTAAAATAATTACTTTGGGTGATAACTTCATGAATTTCCAGGTTTTTTTTGTTCTATAGTTTTTGTAATTATTAATCTATTATGGTTACATAGTCTCTATAATTTTATGAATTTTATAAATATAATATATATTAAATGTATATTAATCTAATGTAATCCATAAAATATAAAGAAAAAAAATTGTTACATAATTCATGGAGACAGAAGGACTTATATATATAAATGAACTTCTCATTTTTTAGAAAAATTGTGAAATATAAATTTAAATATTAGTTCAAAATTTTAGAAAAATTTATATATAATATAAATAACACATATTTATGAAATATGTCGTTATTACATTAAATTTCAAATAAAAAAATCCTATGAAATCCCTTCATGGAGGAGGTAGTCCACTTGAACGCATGAGCAACAATTTTGTTTTCTAAAAAATAAATAGGAAAAAAGGTAGATATTATATTATACTAAAAAATGTAAAAATATTTCAATAATATTATAATCATATATTAAAAAATAAATATTTACAATCATGAGTGTAGTTGATGGAAAAATAATTACATCAGTTTGTGTGGTGGTAATCAGCTATAAATATGATCGATTGTTTCTCTACCCATTATATGGAGGAGGAAATGAATATAAATTATTACAAAATAATAATTATGTAAATTTCATATTTTGGTTTTATCATGTCACCATATTTTAAGAATAATTTACATATGTTGATGTCGAAATAAAATTTAAAATCATTGTTTTAAACTACAGATCTTCATCGAAGAACAATTTTACGATTATAGATAAATACATTATCATATGGTTCCCTAATAAAAATAATTCCTCATTAAATTGTGAGGGACAAAAAATGTATTAATTTAGTTATTTGCCCAACAAATATTATTATTTATTATATGGTGAAGAGGGGTTTGGGTTGCCATTTATAAGGGTAGGATATGACATTGATGGGATTTTTGAAAATTAATATTTGTAATAACAATTTAGAAATCCAAAAAAGTCTCAAAAATTTTTTATAGTAAAAAAATGTTATATAACGTTGTTATATTTCAATTAAAAATTATTTATGAAAAATTTTATGGTTATAATTATCGGTTTTCCAGGATTTATCCCTATTAATCATGTAATAACATTATATAATGAACATAATGTTAGTTTTTTATTTAATTATGTTTAAAAATTATATAGACCATTATATAAAATTTTAATAAATTTGAATAAAGATATTAAATTCTATTTTATAAATTCAATTCTATGATGTGGTGGAATTTAATATAATATTAAACTCATAGAAAAGATGATAAATAAGTGTTCTAAAAAAGTGTTCCATATTTATAAAACATTTATATATGAAAATTTTACATATAAAAGATCCAAATGGCCTAAATTATATTAATAATAAAATTATTTATCAATTTTTTTAATCTATATTAATAGAAAATGGATTTGTAAATTATTTAAACATAAATTTTAATTTCTAGAAAAATGTTAATTATAATTATTCATTGAGTAATCAATGATTTTTGAAAATTATCGAAACATGAACATAAAATAATTTTGAAACATTTATTCTAAAAAAATAAAGTTAATTTTTTCAAATTCAGATCATAAAAGAAGAAAAATTAATGTTTTTCCAAAAACTAGCTATAAATTATGGTATGAAAAATGTATTTATGAATAAACTAAATATATTATTAAAAATTATATTCTTTTATATTAGTATGATAAATTTATATAAAATAATTATAAATTCTTTCATTAATAAATTTTTTATTATTCCAACTAAACAATTTAATATCATGGTTATAATAGACATGTATAAATACTAATATTAATAGTATATTTAATATATTAAGAACTCATTTATTAATGTAATGAAATCATTCAAAATTAAATACATATTAAAAAATTATTACATAGAATATATGTGTGTTATAATTGAACTTTGTCAAATAAGGGTGATAATGAAAAAACATTAAAAGAGATTGATTATGATTAATAACTCTTCATTGAGAAACATAATTTAACATTAAAATTATTCCTTGAATATTTAATAATTGGAGAAAGAAAATACATTGATGTAGGTATGGAATGCTAGAATGTTTTTAGAAGTTATTTTATGATATTGAAGGTTAAATTATGTAAATAAAAGATAATAATATGTTCTCATTTTTCTATGGTCTTAGGGACACAAATAAAATTACATAAAAGATTTGAATAATTTAATATCACATTATTTTCATAGTAGGAAAGATTTACAATACATTAAATATAAGATAATATATTAAATAAATATAGTCATACAATTAGTATTATTCTTTTTTTACTTTACATTCACAGGGTTAACCCTTAGTTTACCACTGGAAAATACGTTTAAACCTTAACAGTAGTAACAAAAATGTATTGTTATTATTATTAATTAATTAACAAAAATTATGTTAACAATGTTAAATAAAATAAACATTTAAAATTTAAAATATCGAATAGATTTTATTTTACTTATTTCTAGATGTGGATGAATTTAAAATTAAATAACCCTACAATATATTTCAAAAACTCAATTTAAAAAAATCTATATTTAACTATAGAATTAAATTTATTTCTATTCCATGAACTTTACAGGGAATTAAATTAATTTTGACAATGTTAATTGAAAAAATATATATATATTTATTTAAAAAAATAATGTATTTAAATTTACTAATTAATTTTATTTATATAACAAAATTGAATTTTTAACTAATCATTGATAAATAAATATTTTTAGAATAATGTTGAAAAATCATTGTAAAATAAATTTTACATGATGATATCAAAAAATATATTCATTATCATAAATTAAATTTATAATCTATAATAAATTAATTTTCATTTTCATGAATAATGTTTAACAAAAATTATTATAGAACATAGTTTTTTAATGAATTGAATGACGTCACTGAAAATGGTGTGATAACTTATTGTTACTCAAAAAAAATATCAGTTTTTTAATACTACTAAAAAAATTCATATTTTTTTATTAATTTTACATTAATATTCATAATCTATGTCAAAATATTCAACTATAAATAATAATATTATTATCCTATATTGAAATCATGTAAACCATGATTTTTTTATTGAGAACATTGTTGACCAACATATTTATTTAGACTATTTTTTGTGTATTATAAAGGATTAGTTGATGAATAAACCAATGAAATAGACTAGGTCCATTTTCTAATAATTTGGTGAAGGTAACAACATATATTTCTCTAATAGGGATAAACTACAAGAAATAAATAGGGAGTAAGATTCCTTTTTGGGTTATAATGTAAATATACATCAAATTTTCATTTTTAATGAATTGAAATAATGTTCTAAACTGACCATAACACTAGTGGATCCCAATAGAGATCCTATAACACATATGTATGTCACTTGCTGGAGCAACCATGAAATTGGTAAGTCTACTTCAATAGAATTTTAGTCATATTTATGTGATATAATAGAGTGATAAATGGTTCTCAATTGGTATACAATAAATGTCTAGATTCTGAATAATAACACTCATAAATATAATTTAATTCATATAGTACACCATTACAATAAACTGGGCTCTAATAAATCTTATATATCCCATATCTATGCCAAAATAAATGATAAAACACTTTCAAAAAACACAAAATACTTGAAAGAGTCAAAACAAAAATTAATTATCACCATAGTAAAAATAGTATAATATGATATCCCATATATTTCATTCCATTATTTATCAATATTTTCTTAGTTTCCTCACATAATACCACTACTCGTAAATTGATAAATAAAAACACTCCACAAAAAATCATCTTGTAAAAACTACTTACAAAAATAAAATCACAAAAAACTATAATAACTTTCATTTCACAACCCCATAATTCACCACATTCCATATATAAAACCACCAATGCTAAATATATTTATATATATATATATCTAGCATAATATCCCAAAAAACACATTATATATTATTGAAAACTCTGATTTATGAACCAAAAATTACTCCATAGAGAAATTATAATAAATTCATATATAGGGACACATTTATGAATATTACTAGATACAATTATTAAGATAAACATTACCATAATTATATATGATAAAATACTAATATTATAATTATCTCTAAGAACAAATCAGTACTATCAACTTTATTTACAACTCATACATAACTATAATTTTCAATATCAATAGTATTTTAATACATAAAATATATTATTATTCATAACACAAACATACACACTCAAATAATAAACCATATTGAGTATAAATAACTCCCAAAAAACAATTATTACCCTTAAACATTTCAAGGGGAAAAATATTAACTAATATACTTGTTGTTTCCATAATTTATTTTAAACCAATAAAAATATAAACAATTTGTTGTCTAAATATATCAATATGATTTACACATATAATGATTATCATAAAATATAATTTCTAAATAATTAAAAACATCTTCATTACTAATTTTTTTTTAATAAAATATTAAATTTTCAAAACAACTAGATAAATAAAATTGAAACAAAAAATCACCACATTTAAATAGGTAATATGATAATGTTTCTCTATTCATTTATCTATGATTATATTAGATAAAAATTAATATCTATTTTGAATGACAATACTAGGATTCCATTATAAAGATTATAGTAACTAATAATCTATATAACATCACATAGAAGTCAAAATATATAATTTTCCTATGAATTATTCAATATGGTAATTAATAAATATCTATTAAAAATTATACATGGAAACTCCTTATGATATACTCAAAATATATAGACAAAATAATATGGTTAATACATATCTTATAGAGGACATATTTCATTTAATGGTAAATTAATCATTAATATATTTCATGATACATTAATAAATATAAAATCATTAGCATTATGAATATAATATTAACATTAAAACTACAAAATACGGGATTTAAAATAATAGGATATTGAGCATTTAAATTCAAAATCCAAAATATTTATAATATTTAATGAATGATAAGATCATAATAATTGAATACCCAAAAAAGAACATATATGTTGAATATTTAACCAAATTAGAATGACTACAATGTTATAATTTAGAAAAACATCAATAATAAAATTTAAATCATTCATTGAATCCTTGTAATGTATGTGAGTAACATTAATCAATTTTGATAACACCTAAAATAGAATTTATTAAAATTCAATGTTCTTTATTTAGAATAATTTTTCTACTTATCTCTATTGAATAATATATAAAATTACAGAACATAATGATCATGTCCAACTTTTCCATTGTACATTATTAATCATAACATTATAAGGACTATCGATCATATAAAAAAAACTACAAAAATTGTAATTTGTTCACTTTCAAAATTCATCAATTCAATTAGAACATCAACAGATCATATAGTAATTATTCACTAGATATGTATCCCTGGTTATGGTAATATTACACTATTAAATGTTTTATAGGACCTATTTATACAAGAAATTTAATTAATATATATAATTATCTTATATATATGACAAATAATAAACTTCTTAACTCCAAATAAATGTATGAAATCTTATAGTGACATTGTAAAAAATAATTAAAATTACACAATATTCATCAACCATTTGATATAATGGTGACCCATAATAACCAATGGTTTCTAACATTGACTGTGTGGTGGTAAATTATATTTAAAAATTATTTAAAAATTTAAATAATAAAATATTCTATATAAAATTAAACCTAGAGACATAAAATTTCAAATATGTAATTTTGGTATTCATAATGAAAAATAAAATGAAAATTCAATAATAAATTGTTATAAATTAATATTAAAGAATACTTCCATATATTAATTCAATTAATACTATCTAATATATATTCAGTATATAAATAAGACATAATAAAAATTTAGGCGAATCAAGGCATAAACCATCCTAAAAATTAAGGCCACTATATATAAATATGAACATTTAATTTCATCAAGACCAACATAAAACCAACTTCAAGAGTTTCATGGTAACCCATCGACTATTGGGATTATCACATAAAACAATCCCTTGATATTCAAAAAATTAAAAGGTATGAAAAATGAATCAAATAAATTTTTTTAACATAGTGTAATTAAAAATGGCTTTCAAAAACATAATATTTTCGAAAATAATGATTTACTGAACAAAACAATGAATAAATATATGTTATCAATGACCAAGTGAAATAATTATTATAATTATCAAAAAATATCCTTATAGGTATTGTAAAATAAAATAATGATAATAATAAAGAGTACATGAATTCACTTATCGATATAGTCAATAAATTATAGAAGGATAAATAAGAAAGTTATATATAGTTAGTACCTCATTATGAAAAATCCACGTAATTGAAATGATACAAAAATACTACCCGAAAAAAACATTCTACATCATTATATATAACACAAGCATGTATATATATAATTGGGTACCATTATAGATATTTTTGAAAATAATCAATTCCAATATTATCTATTTAAATTTATATATAATGGTGTAAACTATGTAGATTATCCTATATGAAATTAAATCATCAGGGTAAAAAGTTTATATTTTTTAGAGTGAAAAACCCATCCAATTTATGTGAAATCATAACACCATGTAGATCATTATTGGTTTTTTATGAAAATGTGAATTACCAAAGTTGTATAGAAGAATCAAAGAACATTTATTAACAATGTAAAGTAATTTCCATAAAAAAATTGAGTTCATATTCAGAATTTTGAATAAGGATTCATTATATTTAATATAATTTAAGGAATCAACTATACGATTGATGATTATGATAAATGTCGGCCTAAGGCTTTTATGCTATGATGATCGGTTCAGAATTTATTAATTTTCGAAGGTGGTTGAACTTTTTTATATCATTAAATTTCTAGAGATAGATTTAATTTGTTTTTTATTACACAATTTATGAAAGATCACACTATAATGTTGCATTATTATTTCATGATTTAGTTGATGTCCTTTAATATATATATTTTTTTTTGCATTTATTTCAAATTTTAATTTCAATGCACTGATATTTTCGGTCTATAATTCAATTAGGTGTTATAAAATAAATTAGGAATGTTTGAGGAGTAAGATAAGGGTCACTAATGATTTGGAATTGTTAGAGCCATGGGAATGAGAATTATCTTATGAAAAATTATATATAAATCCCAATGATTAATTGTGGGTTCTTGAATGTTTTTTCATAATAATTCAAATCATATTCCATATTTTTATTCTCATAGAATCCAAATATAGACCCAGATCAATATTTGATTATATCCCTATTTTTCAATGGTATGAAATAATCTTTATAGTAGGATCCATGGTAATTAAAAAATTCACATTTATTTAATAAATTTAAATAAATGTTAGAAAAGTATAAAATAATGGATTATTAAAAAAATTTGTGAAGGGGATCTGAATCCTTATTGAGGTCATTCTACTATGTAATTTCATAGGTGGCCCCCTTATTGGAACTCCAATATGAAACATTGTTCGCTTCACAAAATGAAAGCTTAACAATATGATTAACAACCTTGAGTGGGTGAAGGCAATCCTTCCATTGAGTTGTGAGCGTCCACGTATAATGGACCAGTCGACTTGATTAGCCTTACACTGTGGTTGTTTAATCACATTAAATCCATATATTTTTCCAACCTTTTTATATTGTTAAGGTTATATAATTAATAACACTTAACATTTATTCCTCCAATGAAAAAGAAAAGACACATGATCAATAAAAGCAATAATTCATCATCCCATGGTGGTCCCTGTTCACTAAAGAACATCTCTAGGGTCCATTGTAACCTATAGAGGACCCATCAACATTAACATTAATCGACATCGGGAGATGAAATTTACACAATAATTCATACATACATTTAGGATGACTGTAATCTTATTCAACACTGAGGAAGTACAAGATGTTGAAATTAGAAACAGAATTGTTGCAGTGCCAAAAATGAATTATGTCTACATCATGTAGAAAGTATACTTACAATTTCTACAAAAATAAGGATTGATATAATATGATGTAAATATATATTTATTTCATAACATATCACATGAATAAGCTAATCAAATTCATTTATAAAAGGATCAAGACCTTTTGAGACCCATCAATATAAGTACAATGATATATGTGAGTGTAGATTTTATCAAAAATTATCAATCTGTAATTAAAATAATCTAGAACATATTTCTAAAGAATATAAGTGGTATCACACAAAATAAAAATATTGTTAGTGTATTTAGTTTTTAAAATGAATATACTACATTTATAGAAAAGCTAAACCTCATAAAATTTATCAAAAGGGATAGTGGGGACCCTATTGTGTGAAATTATCCAAAAATTTATGAGTCATTAATGAATTATACAATTCTTATCAATAAATTTTATCCATAATTAATAATTAACTATATTTCAAATATAGTGGTTATAAAAATATTTCATGTTAAACATTCCATAGTGAGTAGGATCCCAAATTATGTTATAATTTGTGTTTCTAGAGGGATAATTATCAATGACATGATTAACATTATCTAGAATATTCATTCAAAGAGAATTCATGAAATAATTAATAAATTATTTTTGTGATCATGTAAATGATTGGGATCAATAGTAAAAATATGAGGAGCACCAATCCAGTTATCAATTTACATGTTCATAGAAGAGTATTTGGAGACTATCTAGCTAGAATTAAAGATTGTATTGGGGAGGGATTGTTTAATGGATGCTTAGATAGAGGAGTACATGTGATTGAATTTACCTTTCTTCAGCTTGGAAAGGAATACATTTTAATTAACATAAGAGGAATTGAGTTATTATGAAGAAAATTAGACGTGAGTTGAGCTTTTAAAGAATTGATAAATTGTTTAATCTTTTTGAATCACATACCACTCTTCCTTGGAATTTTCAAATAGTTTGAAAAGGGAATGTCATTAAATTTCATTCATGATTTATCCCACACTACACTAAATTTTTTATTAAAATAATAATTTTTTGGATAAGGAAAATGGTCCATTTGTAGATCTTAAAAGAGTCAACCATTTTAGAGACAATTGTAAATTATATAAGAAAAATTATACCAGTCATTGATTAGGATTTCCACCTACCAAGTGGAATGTTGATTATGTATTTGGTTAAAAATCAAGGAGATATAACTATATTAATCTATGGAATATAATTTTGGAACCCTAAAGTATATAAAATGGAATTAACATTATTTTATATCTATATTCTTATTAAAATTAGATTTTCTATTGGTGGGGAACAATTTTCCTAATAAAATAATATTTTAATCACAACTGATGGACTGAACATAAATCTATTTACAATGAGATAGACTAGAATTATGATTTTTAATATTTCCATTACCTTCATATAAGAAAACAACTAAATCATCTAAATATAGGAGGTTTTATGGTGGAATAAGATTCCTAGAATCATGGATAATCATATGTCTCCCGTGCAGGACAAGATGAGAGAGTATTCTTCTTAAGTAGTCTTCCTAAATATGGAAAAGAATGTAAGAGAGGGGATATCATTGTCTCAAACCAATTGTGTAGTTAAATTAACCCTTCTGATATACATTAACTATAATAGAGATACCATCTGAGTTAAAATGAGTTATAATTATGATAATTAAGGTAATGTTAAAATGAATGAATTTGAGGACATTGTAAATAAATATCTAATAAATTGTATAAAAATCCATTATATTGTCATTTTTTATGGAAATAATGACTCCCATGTTAGGTTTTTTAAGATTATATTTATTTCAAGGAAATTGATATACAATTATCAATGGTTCTATCTGTAAAGACCCAAAATTTCCAAGTAATTTCATTTAATTATTTGGGAATTTTATGAGTCCGTGAAAATTGACGACATGTGATTTCGATGCCTGGAGTTCTCAGAATGAATATCTGAACTTTCATTCGGGTGTGTTCATTAGACGTTCAAGTGGGTTTTTTAACATTTGAAACATTTCTCAGAATGGAAATCCAAGGGCACCGTTGAACATTAAACGCCAGTATTCGCTTAAGGATACCTTCCCGAAGACCGAAGAAGGTTAAGGATGAAAGATAGTTTTTCCACTTTTCGTGGGAAGATATAAATAAAATTATTTAAAATTTTATTTTTATTCTGGAAACCTCTTTTCATGGGTTATGAAGGTAGGGTCCACCCGAACTAAAACTCCCAATTAAGAATTTAAAGGTGGGGACCACTCGAATCTTTAACTCTATAATTAATGAGGGGGGTGAACCTAGGTTTCCTCTAAATTTATTATGCGAACACCCAATTTAATTGTTGGAGCCAACTAAAAAATAATGAAATGTGTATGAATTTTTATTGTGCCAACATAATTAATCTTCTTAAGTTATATTATATTAGCACCTCATTTTTTTGTGGGAAAGAAGTAGAATGGGATAGATTTTTGGGAGGATTACAGTTCTCCAACGAAGAACATCTCTCAACAATGAACTTATCCAAATGAAGAACTCCATAAAAGAACATTCTTCAGAATCAAAGAAGAGGATGATGCCTGAGCCGACTTAGGAAGCATCTTACAGAAGTGACGAACGCGGACACCATTGTCCCCAAAGACACAATATCCTTCTTAATGAACTCCATCAACAAACCTCCAAGGTAGGGGTTTAATTATGTGTGATTATAGATTCCCATGTTATTCCTTTATAAACAAAGAACACATGTCAAATCTCTATCTAGTTGATCCACAGAAGTTATCTTATTGCGGGATTGGGAATAATCCTTTCCAGAGTTTGTAGGTTTTGACTTTATTCATAATATATTTATTATGCCACTTGCTACCGCCCTAACATGGAGGGTGCAGGGGAAAATGAACAGGGACCGACCTCTCGGCATTTTCTTGAGGTTTTTGTTGTGTTCCTCGCAATGGAAGAAGGCAGCGACTGATGTCGGCGAATGGTACTGGTGATACTCGGATACGACGACTGATACATTGACGGCCGCGAAAAAGGAGATGACGCAACCGCAACCTCCCCACTACACTGCGGCCCCCATGCCGCCCCGCAGTCCCCGTGCCACCATTCCGACCACGTGCGGCCCCGCAGCCTCCGCACCGCACTTCGGCCACCCACCGCACCGCGGGCTGCCACCCAGCCTTGGCCACTCAGGTCGGGCTGCTTAGCACGGGCCGGGCCAGACCCAGTGGGTGGGACGACCCAAACCAGGTTGGTCCGGGTTGGTCCGACCGGGTCGAACCAGCCCCGATCCATCTTCGACCCATTATCGCTCTTTTGTACATATCATTGCAAAAGGCATTAGTTTGATGAACCGTCAGTGGAAATTTAATATTTGGAGTGATACGGTAACTTCGGTATACCCCATTTGATATTTGGATAATGTTAGGGTATGACCAGGTTTGATCGAGAACGAATCCAAGTGGGCCCTCTAGATTAAAAGACTAATAACATACAGACTATGCATCTTATTGATTCACAGTCTATTTCATTGAGACCCCTATGGCGTGGAGGTCATTTGGGATAATTATTCGTTGGAATTTTTGGAAGATGGATTATCATCCAGTGGATTGTGGAGCGGACCCTCCCGGAGACGAGATAACATAATCCGGGATCCTTGTAGCCGGCTGTGATGAGTTACTAGGATCCTATGTAGGTCTGACAATGTACTAGGATCGTGTGTGGGTCTGATGAGGTACTAGGAACCTGTGTGGGTCTGACGAAATACTAGAATCATTTTTGGGTTTGACAAGGTAATATGATCCTGTTTGGGTCTATGGATAAACTAGGATTATTTATTGGTCTAACGAGGTACCCTATGTGGGCCTGATGATGTTCTCGGATCATATGTGGGTATGAAGAGGTACTAGGATCATGTTTGGGTCTGACAATGTCTAGGATCCTTTGTGGGTCTAACTAGGTATTAGGATCCTGTGTGGGTCGAACAATGTACTAAGATCTTATGTGGGTCTTATAAGGATTTAAGATCCTACATGGGTTTGCCTCTTAAAAAATTAAGATGATTCAGTTGTTATATCTAATCATCTTTTCTATCGTATATAAAATATACAATGTGTGAGATGAGTCTGAAAATGTGTAGTAATTTCCTTCGTGCTAATACCATGGTGGTATTCATCTGTTCGGTGTACCTGTGAGGTACTTAACTTTGTGGTATTCCTTCCGTGAGGAATAGTTGAGCATTGGTATTTTTAGTTTGACTATGTGTCTTCCGTATGATTAAGATGGGTGTACTTGATAACTTAGGTATATGTATGGGTATTTACCTACGTAGGCATGTCAGTTGTTTTCATGCTGTGTGGTTTATCCTTTGTGGATATTGTCAGACATTGAGGGTCTCAGGGTCTCTATGGAGTATTTTTATACTCAACACTGCATGGGGTATGCCCGTACCTTGTTGTGTTTGGTGTAGATGATGGACATCACTAACAAATAGAGAGATTATCATGACTGGAGTTAGCTCGGAGGTGGACGCTTGACGAGGCGAACCACATAGATGACAATTCATGTGGTGTACATACCATTCAAGAAGGATTCACGGTGTAATATCCAGGAGCTTCTTTTCACCTATCAGATGTCTTGTACATTCCATTTTTTACTTGTACTTTCCATTTGGTCTTGTATTGATTCCCTTTTTACATAACGTACTCAGTTTTTTTACTATTCAGTTTACTCGTGTTCGTATCATGATGTGTGCTTTGTTGCCTGTGTTTACTGGTTATAAAGGCAATTCCTTCCCAATTTTAGTGAATATGACTTCAGAGCTATTTTCCATCCCTTGGCCTATGGAAGGTGTAATTGGGGTAGTCATGGAATGGGCCTTGAGGGACGGGTTGTGACACTATCCTTGACAACTGAAAACTGGTTCAAAGAGAGAATTTTGAACTTGATACATTCATGTATATTAGAAATAATCATAGTTATGATTTTAAAAAGAGTATGGATATTCCCAATATGTATGAAGTGTTGAATCTTGTAGAAATTAGAAACATTAGGGATCATAGTATGGAATAGGAAAATAAGACCAAGAAAAAACATAACATTTATGAAAAATATTTTAAGCAACCCACAAACATCAAGCTGTATAACAACCCAGTTGTGTCCAAAATATAAATTATTCAATAAATTTGACCTAGGGGAACTATCTGAATTTAGAATGATTATAATATCCTTTATCTCATGATCAAATAGAATTTCAGTGAGGAAGAATTTATCTTCATTATTAAAAATGACATGAATTACATCTATAAGAAGGGTTTTATTGATATCAGGGGCATTGAAAATACTGGAAATGTAGGACACAACATGATTATCAATAAATCATTTGAATCAATAATGTTTTCCCCATAATTAATAATGGAGTGAGGACTAAAATCATTAATAAATAAATAGAGAGGATTTTCAATCCATGATTTCTTATATACATCATTTCCCCATTTATCAATGATTTTATTCTTATGAATGTTATCTTAAAGGGAGAGGAGAGAATTGAGTTCAGTTGTAAGATTAATATTTTTTTTGGGGTATCTAAAAAAATCAGAGATAGTGGTGGTAGTATTAATTTGGATGATATTTCCTTACAAATAAGAAATCTCATATTCGATCATGTTGGATATGGATTTACACCATCCTTTTAAATTTTTATTATGAAATTTTATCTTTATTATTATTAAAAACAAATAACTTATATAGGTTATAGAATTCCAAATATATTTTATAGTGCTATTACAATATTGTTTGGAAAGGATAGAATTATTTAATCCAAAAGGAAGGAATAGCTTTGAGTTTATAATAGATAGACTAACAATGATCATATGATAGTCAAAGAAATGTTTGTGGATTGTGTTGTATGAGATGGTATAAAATTTTTTAAAGGTATTTTTAATAAGTAAAATACTTATCTACTATAGTGGTCTCAACCATATTAAAATTATTTATATATCATGTTTATATTTCTGCAAAAAATATTATATTATTTATTTTTTAATATTTGATGGATTTTTTAAATTAACATGGGGATGTAGTGGAGTGGGAAGGGTCCATTTTTCCCTTGAACCAAAAATGATGTTAAAGTCTGCAACCACAGTCGATAGTTCCTGAAATATTGATTTCTAAAATGAAATGATCATAGAAAAGTGGCCTTCTATCCATATACATATTATTATCCTAGAAAAACAATTGGAAATGGTCTGATTTTTGGTAGGTTATTTTATAAGTGAGAACATGGCCTAAAATATTGAAGACAACAACATTTAGTAATGAACAATGAGGGAATATCTAGATAATTTTTGGAAGAAGAGTTATTATTGCTAGAACCAAGATAAATATAACCACTATATATCAAATGAGAAAATTAATGCCACAATTTATATTTAAGCCTAAATATATGAATAATTTTTGTTCTGTGAGAATACATAAATAATTTTAATTTGAAAACTACGATCATTATAAAAATACACTAAAAATTTCAAAACAAAATATTTTTTTCAAACTGTTCATGGTGTTTGAACCAACCATATATTTATTCTAGATTTTAATCCACTTGGATGATATTTTAAATATTTTATACATTTTTGGTATAGGAATAAAAGTAGCATATCTCTGTTTAACGATATAATTAAAAGGAGGAATAGTATTACGAGTACCCACCCTTGTATCAGTGATGTATGTTGGATCTTGGCCAACGTTTTGAATAAATGATATAATGAAATGGAGTTTGATTCCAGAGATGAGTGATGAGTGTTGGAGCCATTTCCAGGTTAAGTAGGGTGATATATCTTCTCTTTTTATGTGGTTGTATTCATAGAATAGATTGAATCTCGTACCTTATTATTAATATCGTACACATCATTTAGCAAGGACTATGTGTCCCTAGTGTTATCATTAGTGTCATCAACTACATTTAGTGAAGTGTGTGTGTCCTCTAACTTGTAATAATTATTATCCACTATACAGAATTATTATTTTGTGTCCCCTTCATTGTAATTAGTATCATTCAATGCATTTAGTGGTAGTTCAATAGAAGTATGTTGTAGGGTTCAATCTCCACCTGGTTAAGTTATTTAATTTCAAAAACAATCAATAGTAGTATAATGATATGGGGTCTCAATATTATCCATTCTATTTCCCATGGAAACATAATAGGGAATAAGGAAAGTAAGATTTTCATTAAACCATATTGAGGTCTGTGGGATCAGTGGTTGATTCTCAGAGATATTAGAATGTAGAAATCATTGCTTTCAAATCACATATGAATGAGTTTAGACTTGATGTGTTCCTAATTTATCATTTGAGTTATCAAATCTATTAGCTTGATCAACATTGATAAATTCCTCATGTGTTGGTTATAATTTATCCCATTTAGAGAACCATTGTGAGGGTTATTCCATCTTTTAGTAATATAATCTTTAATTCCCTCAATAGTTCTGGAGGAATAATATAATTCTATATAGTATGAAGTAGTATTATATTACATGTAATTTCCTATAATTAGGTCATTTAAATTATTTTCAACTAGCATAGAGTACATCTTACCAAATATCTGAGCATAGGTACCATTCTATATGGTGTTATGAGAACACTCCAAAACAGTTTCATGTACCAATGTAATGCCTATAATTTTATCTTCTATGTCGATCATAGATTCCTTGAATGGTTTATCATGTTCAGTATTCTTGATTATATCCATGGAATGTCACTAAATTTCACCAATAATTCCATGTTCCTCAGTTTTATTTTCATATTACTCACCCAATTCTGCCTATTTTATTCTAGATCCATCATTTTAGGGGTTTGGGTCACTTGAATTATTAAAACATATATCATTTTTCCTTTTGGAAGGTTTAGGTTTTTCCGTGATGGTGCCTTTGTATTGTTTTGGGTCTTGACTTATATTCATTCTTTATTATAAGACTGGGTAAATAGGATTTTCACCACTCTATAATTCAAGATCTAAATAAAAATTATCATTCATTATTATAAAAATAGAGGCATATGTTCTCAATTGATCTAAACATCTCTTCGGTAGTCCTTCACATTAATGATAAAGACGTACAAAAGTTTTCAGTAAAAAATCACATCCACCATAACTCAATAATAGAGAAATAATTCTCCTATTATTGTCCATTTATCTATATTTATGGTGGTACCAATAATATATGTGATACCATTCATGATTTTTAAGTTTCAAAAATACCAATTATGTATATACAATATAACACAAATTTGATCAATTGTTTTCCTACGAGTCTTAGTGAAATAATATTTACCCTCTTCAGATATACATGTTTTATGGGTTTATGTTGAATGTCACCTATCATTGAAACCCAATTTATGTCCTCATGTGTGCTCTGTAAAATATAAAAATTTCCTTTACTGATTAAAAATTGTTTCCAATTAGAAAAAGATAAGAAAGTGCACATTTGAGATCGTTGTTAGAGATATTTTGGACCTGCTTCAACCAATAAACCTCCGTAATAATATTTTATGTTTAGGAGACTCTATAACATGGATTTTATGTGAGTATAAAATCTATTACGATCTTCTAGAAGGAAGTACATTTATATTTTTCTTGTAGTGCATGAATGGATATTTCTTCAAAATTATCCTTTCCCTCCTATGCTTCAAGAATGTGCCTTTTAAAAAATTACTCACACTTAGTATCAAATGATCTCAATACATACCATATTTATTTATTATAAGGCAATCCATTAATGATTATATTAATAATTAGTATTTTCTTGATAAGAACTCACATGGTTACTTTTGGACCCTCGCATCATTCAATCTATTCCATTATCAAGTAGCTAGTATATAATCATTGTAGATACTTTCTAATGACCCAAAGAGATTAAAATTAGAAAATAGTATGTGATTTTGGTCTCATATAACCCAATATATGAAACTATTTCCAAATTATGTACTCTCTAATAGATTAATGATTTGTTAATTAATCATTTCTAAATATTAGTATTGTAATGTTTATCCCTATTAAAAAATATTATTCAAAACAATGTTTAGATGAGATATATATTATAAATTATAACATGTATAAATGTAGAAAAATATGATTTATATTCCTAGATATCACATATATTTTAGATGAAAATTATTTACATTACACAAAAACATAGTTGACGATAGTAATAGTTTAGTTACATTGGATACTATGTACACAGTATTCTAATTTGGAGATATATTTTCCATATATATAACAATGACCTTCACCATTATTAACCATCACCAAAAATTAATAGGTAAAAACATTATTCATAACATGGGAAATGAAAATAAAATTAAGGATGATATCAGATTACTAGTAGTGTTAAAAGAAGTACAAAAATAAGTATTACAGGAGCCTAATTATATGTGATCATGACTGTAACATTGTAAAAAAATACCATTCATATAATAGATCATAATATTTATTCTTTTCATATATATTTCTATTACATAAGATATTATTCATATGTAATTCAGTGATCATGTTCCCTAAGAGGATACATAAGGAATAATTCATGGATTTTTTTCGAACACAATTGAAAAATTAAATTAATTCAATTCTAACAACTATGACATTCAAAACATGATGGGAATGGAATATCCACCCATATAACAACATTAATCATCGTATAGGATATAATTTACCATAAATCAATGTTGATATAACCTCTTATGAACACTTTGAGATTATATGACATTTATCATTACTCAATTCATTGGAAAAATATATTGTTCCCACTGATCACATAATTAAAATAATATTTATGTGTTTCATAAGTTCATAATGAATTATTCATATCATAACCCATGAAATGAAATGGTATTCATAAATATTTCATAATATCACAACATATATAAGATTGATTATTTTAATAATAATTACATCATTTCATCATATGATATCCCATCAAAACAATTGGGATATATATAAATATTATCCACGTATAACACTTATTTAAGAAATCGACTTCATAAAAATATTATCATCTAAAAGAATTAAGATAATGAATAATCAAGAAATCCATGATTAATATCCCTAATAATGTTAGAAATTCATCAATGGATTTCACTATAGAACAAGTTTGATTATAATATATAAATCACATGGGATGTTTTTGGAGGAAAATAAATATTCTTGTAAAAAAACATTTGAAAAATAATATTAATGAAAATACAATCAAAAAAAAATTCATTAAATAAATCTTGACATGATTTAATGAATCCTTTATAAAACATTTAAAACAGTTAATGAGTAAATACAATTTCTTCATTAAAAATCCTTGTAAATAATAAATCATTATCATAATAAATTTCCATGAAAACCTATTAAATCATATAGAGGAATCAAAAAATTATTTAATGTTTAGATAGAGTGAGATTATCATCATGATTTACATGACATAAATATGTTAATTTCACATTGTTTGTTAAGTATAAATAATTTGTTTTTGGAAAAAAATTAATATTATATTGAAAAATTTCCTAAAATTTGTAACATAGGTAAAAAGTAATTTAATAATTTATTTGGATATAGATAAATAGTTTTGAAAACATTTTTATTAATAATTTTTTCAGAAGGAAATAGGTATTCAAATTAATATATAAGAAAAGAAGATTTTCCATCAAAACATAATTTTCAACTCATTTGGAAAAAATATGATGAAATTGAAGGGAAACAGTTTATTCTAATGAAATTTATCTATGATAATTATGTTAATGATTTTATATAATGATGAATCATAATATTTCAACATTAGAAACATATAAAAATTCCCAATAATTTAAGTAATTTTATCATGAAAACTCATACCAAATTTTTATCAAAATATCATAAGTCCTAGGAATGAATATCATTATATAGAACATAAAATGTGTTTAGCATAAATAATTTCATGACATTACATGTCAATGATTTTTAATACAATCCTTTTAAAATAAAATTGTTACATAACATGAAATATGTATCAAAGAAGTGAAACTGAAACAAAAATCCCTTACCACTTTTTTGTGTTTATAATAATTTTTTCCAACACTTTCATTGAGTATGTGTTCCATTGGAACAATTTTAGTTTCAATTACACCACATTCAAACACTCCAAAGGCAGTAGGATTCCATCACATCAATAATTGATTTCAGATCCATGATCAAAATAGGATAATGGGATGTTAGTTCCCCATAAATGGATTCCTTGTTTTTTCTAGTGACCTACTCTAAATCTACATTATAGATTTTGATGAGATTCCTGAAGCATGTTCTTCATTCCATATTAAGGTGGATTCTAATTAATTATTTTTATTATCAATGATCACAGATGAAACTGTCGATCGGTGTAGGAAGTAAAATTGTGAAAAATTAAGAATTTATAAGCATTTGTTATATTGGGTACCTATATTTCATCTTCTTTTTGAGGCCATCCCATGAGTCAGGAAATATAGGTGATGCAACCAAGTAATCCTATTTCAATCCTGAAGAATTTCACAATGTATACAAAAGTCATCAATTGATTTTTTACCTCATGCATCTTGGGTTTATTTTGTGGGTTAAGGATTTTTGTATAAGGTCATAAGATAAAGATCTTCTAGATATGGTCACATGTTTAACGACTTGTGTGGAATGATAGTTGAGTTTTTCCCCTCTATAGGAGGAGATTTCACACATGGATTTGATATAGTGTTTCCCTTGAAGGGTGAAGATATCAAACTCTTATGGTGGATTTTCCCCCCAAGGGGAATGATTTGACATGTGGATGGTTATTTGAAATGAACCTCATACAGGTGTACTATGTAGCCTATTAATAAATAGGGATAATAACCCATAATGATTGATGTTTCAAATTAATTTTATTTGACATAACAAATCCCTTATTTATTACATCAATTGGTAAGGATTATTTTATCACATAGAATGTCAACAAGTGATTGTATGGGGCCATCACATTGAAGTTGTTCATGGTAGGATTATTATCCCACTGTCGAAAATAATGGTGTCGGTATTATGAATTTAGGAATCCCACTATGGGAGCCTCAACCCACTGAAAGGGAATGATTCAACTATGATGATCATACATAGGTAATTTCATGTTCATCGTACTAGGTAATTTTATGATATAACACAATTTTTTATGATGTTTTATAGCGGTTTCAAATATCTACAATAGGATATGGGTGGGTAGTAGAAAAATTTTGGGAGTGGGTAAAAACAAGAGGTTGATTTAGAAAGAGTAATATTGTTAAATTAATATACATGTTTCCCTCAGTGACTCCCCTATTAAGTATTACCTTTCTACTTATAATGTGTACACATCTCTTGGAAGAGAGTGGTGTATAAAATAATATAGTGGATGTGAAAACATGGGTTATAGAATTAGGGTGCATATGGTCAGAAGAAATATGGATTAATGTACCTGTTCATAATATAAATATGTATTTTTTGTGGATCTAGTACAATGATGATTTGGGGTGTGGCTAGACTTGTCAAGGATTAACCGATGGGACATAAGCACTCAATATTATCAAAAGAGTATTCAATGAATGGAAGTTCCATATAGAGTCATGGAAGATGCCTTTCAATACATTCTAGGATTTATGAATTCTTAGGGCCTCATAATGTCTATGGGTCACATATAAGGCTATATTTTGTGAAAATTTGGTGATCATTTCATGTAGTAATGTCTCAATCCAATAGTGTTTGTTTCAGGATGGACATTTTTCTCAGGAAACCCCATTTTCCACAAAATCTTATTTACATACAAAAATAATAGTTACCATCACAAATGGAATATCCCCTTTGTTATGTGGTTCTAATGTAACCATTATATTTGGTTTGATGAAATATGAATTCCTTTAGATGTATATGAATTATTTATATGACTAATATTATTTTAACAAAAATAGGTATTTTTTATGAAGTATACGTTCACATATTTCACTATAAATTTTAGATAAGGTAGTATTTATAAAAACATGGGATTAATGAGAATTGATTTCTTTTAATATTTAGCTTTTCTATAATATTTATGAGCTACACAAACTATCATGTGTCTGCAAACCATTTTTTTAATGAACTAAGGTTATTGTTAATGATAATCACTACCGTAGACCTCCATGAAATAGATCATTGAAATGTAGACATACATTTAATATAGGATAATTATGAATCTCAATGTCGGTGCATATATAAATAATATTTAGCCATTATTTATGGTTCAAAACATTAAAAGTCCAGTCACATAATTAAATTTTTGATGTGTTATGTTCCAAAATATCTTCGGAATGGTCATTAATACCTTGACCTATTCAGTGGAATGAGTGTTTATATCAAAAATAAATACTAACTCATACTTGTTTATGATGTGAAAATAGGGTGACTTATACTAATTGAAAAGCATTAAGAATTGTTTATTGATAAGAACACTTCAGGAAACATTTCATGACCATTTTCTTATAAATAGTTGTGGATATCGATTAGTGGACTAAAATATTTCTCACTAAATATATACCAGCTCTCTTTTTACCAAAACAATAGACCTAAAATTGGGTTTTTTCATATCTATCCTCAAAAATCTCAAAACTCACATTTCCACAAAATTCACTTTCATGTACATACTTCCAAATACACAAAATATTTACAAAATTAAAATTTATGAGAAAACATCAATAAACATTCTTCCAAAAACCATATTGTATAAAATTTAATTTATTTATTAATGTTAGGTGATGTTGAAAATACTAAATCAAATCATCAAGTAGATATGAATTTCAAAATCATGATTTGAAAGGTTATATTGAGCATAATATGTTATGAAACACTCGTTATACTACTGGCAGATAGTTAGTAAAAATAAATATTATGAAAGAGGAGTTTATTTTCATGACTCAAGAAGATGAAAAATTTATTCATCCATATTTATTCTCAAAATGTACCCACATACTCGTTCAATAGAACTCATAGAGAGTACCAGTGTAAAAAGGCCTTTGGATTCCCCATTTTGAAGGACCATGCATCTATCAATATGCACAACCAATGGATAAATATCATAAATTTCAATAGGTAGGAATTGGAGTTAGTTTGATATGGACTGGAATATGAGACAATCTTCAACATAGGCTGGGTAACCCTCTTGTGGGATGAAAAAGACTCTAGGATTTGTTTTAGGGTGATAATTTCAATGATAAAATTCCCTCCACATTCTGGAAGTTTTATTTTTTTTATTTATTTTTCTGCGGGGATGAAGATGGTTGGGATTTATGATAAAGAATTATCCTCATAGTTAGACATATTCAACTACAAGGAGTTCGTGATGGATTTGATGAGTAGGTCATCACCATGATGATCACATTTAATTTTAACCATACTGAGGTCAACATCAGCTTGTGGGGTCATTATAATTTTTTAAGGCTTTATATCAATAGATCCATGTATGTCGAATTCCTCCCAATAGAGAATGACTGGGTAACATGATTGTAAAAAATCCATAGAATGGTTCTAACGATGATTTTTGAAGTGGGGAACAAACACAGACTCGGGATGAAGTATATCTTATTCATGTAGTGGTTCATGTTTTTTATTGTAATGAACCATTAAAAATTATATGTGGTGGGAAACAACAATAGCCTATGGTAAAATAGAAAGGCAGTGAAAATTCATGATGGATAATGTTGGATGTGATCCAATGGAAGATATTGGGAAATGTGTGTATCCTTAGGATTTTTTGGTAAATATTTTAGTGTTTTTCATTATGGTTATCTATTGGTGGATTCCAATATTCATGGGCATATATAATGGTGTTACCTTCATTATGGAGGTGGTTTTGGCGATGATTCAACACTTAAGCTAAATTACCCAGTATTGGTGATATTGAATAATGTTTTTCACCATATCAACTTGGGGATAATACCCCTACATGGTTTTGTGACCTTATAATTCCACTATGGTTTTGATGTTTCACACCTGGGGGATATCATTACCCAAACCCAATCTACCATTTCATTACAAACATCTACCAACAAAACTGTGACAATATAAGAAGTCATACTCCTAACTTGTTCAGTTTTGACATGATACAGAAGATTGGTTCATCAACCCACATAATTTTTTCACCCATTTCACATCTCATGTTGACGATGTATGATGATTCTATACATAAAAATGAGTAGTGGCTTCACATAATTGACATTCGTTGTGGGGTACTAGTGACGAGGGAAAACTGAATATTGACCTACAGTCGGTACACCCCCTGGATGTTTTGATACCTCCAGTGGTTATCCATGATGTTTTTAATTGGATTACATTGTGCAATCCAACCATAAATACTTCTACAAATATGAGGCAACATTTCGTTTTAATATGGCTGGTATATAAGGAGTTGAAACGTCCATCAACTACATATGAGGTCACACAAAACGATGTGTATAGTTTGGCAGTGCATACCTAAGGTACATCATGTTTTATCGAACTAATAGATCTAAAAAAGGTAGGGTTGTTCAAAAATAAGATTTATGGTGAGTTTATATTAGATCTCACAACGGATTCCTGAATGGTCATGTATATAAATTATTTTATTCAATGGGAAAAAGTCATGTTGTGACATAGGCATAAGCTACAGGTGGGGGATAAGCAACATGCATAACACTCCTATTAATGTTATTCTAGTAGTATAGATATCCATATATGGATGTATATAATGATTTCATGAAATGTCTCGGAATGTTATTTTACTTCATAGTTGTTCCTAGTGATTATGTCATTCCCAGTACAGGACACAGTCGAGAACCGATAGAAAAATCACCACTCACCACAACATATTGAAGTTCCTAAACTATGATTGTATATTTTCAAAATTGATTGGTCACCATAAATAAATATTATATTCCCCTCAATATAAGTATTATAATTATAAAATTGAGTTGGAATACATGGAAAATTATCATGGTAAAATGTGTTTATTGACTATATAAGAGAAGGTTATGTAGGGATGACCATTTATTTAGGTCTCAAAAAATGTAGGATATCTGTAACATCCCAAGTAAGTAATGAATAATAGATATTTTTATCTATGTCTATTAATGATTAAGATAGTGTTATAGAGGCTTAAAATGAAAATAAATACAATCTTATGCATGGAATACACTAATATTCTTAAAAGATTGTTTTAGTGCCTTTTGATGGCAAAACATTTTTGAATCTATATTTTGACAATTTTATAAACTATGTTTGTCAAAATAAACTTATTATTTATGATTGGGACATCAAAATTTACCTTGTGTGAATTTTTGGTATTTTTCTAACAATGTTCATTTTTTAATGAATAGTGAAAAATACTGCATTTTACATCAAAACTACTTTTTAATCTAATTTATTTATATGATTAGATTATGTTTTGAATTGGTTTTGAAGTGAAATTAGAATATATTTTTACCATTTTATCCAATGGTGGTCATTGGAATCAATTTCACTTTGAAATTAGACTTAAACTGGTGTCAATCTTTTGATACTTATTGTTTTGTAAAAACACGCTATTTGCTCTGGCAGTGGGAATTAATTATTAAATTAATTAATGTGACCTATATTATTTGAATTTTGTAAAATAGACTTCATTTTTGAATTCGGAATATCAAATATAGCTTAGAGTGAATTTTTGGTAATTTTCTGAAAAACTTCAATTTTTGATGAATAGTGAAACCACTAAGTGGTAATCAAGAAAACTGATTTTTCAGTTAAATGAAAGTTTACCACTAATGTGTATTGAATTTTGAAAATCCAACATACATGGTTGTCATTAAGAAGTAAAATGTGGTTCAATGAGATTAAAATAATTTTTTTGGTGAATAGTAACTTATTAAGTTTTTAATCGCGATTAGTGGTAATTAGTGTAGTTTAAGGAATAAATAATGCTTTAATAATATAAAATGACCTAGACACATGTCCCAACCTTATTGGTTGTGTCATGGAAGACCAATACAAGCCATGGGTCAACTTGTGGACCCCATGGATCCACTTTTGTTGGGAAATGACATAAATTACTTTTTATTTAATGTTAAAGTGAAAATGACACAAACATAATATGTTTTGCGAAAACAATTTTTAAGTGGGGTTATACAAGTCCAAATTTTGATTATAAATATTCAATGGAAAGATAAAAAGATTTCCTACATCATAGTAATTTTTTTATAATTTTTAGACATTAAATAAATTTAATTATTTATGACATAATAATGATGCAGCGATGACATCATTATTTGATGATTTAAATAAAATGGAAAGATAATATAAAATCTATGAACTACACATGGCCAAAACCGATTGGATGAGTGGATTTCGATGCCTTATAACCTTATCCACGAATTCTATCAATGTGGGACCTTTTAAAACCGAAACACATTTTCAAATAAAGTAATGTTTCTTTACTTTCCAAAAGTGCCCCTTCTCTCCTCTTATATAAGGCCCCCACCTCTACCTCATTTCACACACTCTTCATGCCATTGGCTCGGCCAACCCCTGCCCATTTGCTCTCTCCACATCCCTCTCCTAATCCTAGAGGATTCCCTTTGGGCAGAATCCTTTCAAAGGAAGCCTTTAGGCTCAAATCAAAAGGAGTTACACTTTTTAAGGTAATTCATTCTCTAATGTTCATTTGTTTTATTTTGCTTATCCAACCCCCTAAAATCTTTTTATTTACTTCTTTTGTAACAACACCAGTATCTTCAATATACTAGGATGTTGTTATAAGATTTATTTGAGCTACACTCTCACACAACTACATCAAATGGTTAACGAACATAAGGTTTCCGTGGATGGCGAAATTCTGCCTCCCGAAACGATGATTGTTCAACACTCATTAAACACCTTCAAAGGTGGCCATTATGATGTCACTATTTTTATATATGATATATAATATGTTTATGTTTTCCTTAAGCTTCTGTTTTTTTCATTTTGGGCATACCTTTATGGTTTCCATTATGGGTAAAACACGATATCTTCATTTTAGGAAGCGCGGACTACCGCCCCCTAAAAGTGATTTGATTCGTTAATACCATATGTGGGATGTGTAAAGGGTAGAGTTAATGATATTATATATGTTATTATACTGGAATTATAATATACTCTTATATCATTATGATTCCATTCCAGAAAATATGAAATAGAAATGGAAGTAGCGTTCATGCGTACGTACGGCTTACCGTCTCCATGAACGGTGCATTTCATTTCTTACCTCTAA
Source organism: Viscum album (assembly GCA_963277665.1). Classification (NCBI taxonomy): domain Eukaryota; kingdom Viridiplantae; phylum Streptophyta; class Magnoliopsida; order Santalales; family Viscaceae; genus Viscum; species Viscum album. Next base: position 440,650,376 of record OY728161.1, read on the forward strand.
ATGTGATGTAATATTATAAATGAATGTATGTACTGGATATATATGACATATATGATATCTACATCATGAATACCATTCTGGATATAATGAACCTTTGACCAAATTAACAACATGTAAGTGTAAGAAGCCTATTTTTGACTTAAGAACCAAATACCGACAAAATGAACATTATTAACTTAAATGATTACATGATGTTCATAACATGGTATAAAAGGAATAATGAACTTGAAAAAGATTCATAATCAAGTAGAGATTAACTCAAGTTTATTATTCAGGAGTTTAAAGAACGGTCGGGTCAAGTCGGATACGAGGTATGGGACTTCGTCTCAATCTCCTTTCGTTGAGGCATATTTTATTTTATACACAACTTTCTTTTATACGGTGTATAAACCCCTTTGAATTTTACGTTTATTCAAAAGGAATCTTTTTTATACGAAGCGTTTACTAAACGAAAAAAGGGAATGTTTTTGTCGTACGTATGCGGCGACAACGACTTCTCCGCCATCGTGACCGTTATTTGAGTTTCGGCTTCCTCTACAAGCCATACCTTTTTTTAAAAAAAACGAAAAATAAATACCATGTTTTACTTTGGTATTGAAAATGGCTTTCATAATGTTTTTATTATATCAATGTGTTGTATTGATATCTCGTGATTGAAATGTGGAAATGTTATGTTTCCTTTATGCATGTTTTATGTGATATGATTATGTTATGGTTCTTGGGCATTATTATGAAGACGGGTGGTTCCGTGATAAACTAAGGGCGGGTGAGCCCATTATAGCTCTCCAATGCATTGGGTAACGCGAAGGAGTGAAACGTTAAGGTTTCTCCGAAGAGATTTTAGGGAATATACTGTGATGGGTATTCCAAACGTAACCAAGAGGGTTACTCCCTACGTAAGAATGTTATGAATGCCTCAAGTTACCTTTACGTATTATGATTTCTATGATTTATTCATGATTTTATGAGGTATGTTAAAGTGCCTATGTTTTATGGGTAAAGTATGATTTCATTCTTATGTATATATGAACTCATGTTTCCTTTCCATGTTTTTTTTATAACCCATACTGAGTTTTTATGCTCATCCCAAGTTTTTGAAATGTTTTTCACAGGTCAAGGGAAAGGTACATGATAAGATGATAGAGTCAAGGATGTGTCAAGAAATAATCCATGTTTTATTTTAAATGTGTTCCCATTGATGGGAATGAAGAATACTATCTTTATGTAACCACTTTGTTTATATGTGGAATGTAATGCAAGTTTTATGATCTAATTCTCTAAAACTCTAAACCCGAAAAGATCATCAATGTGTAATCTTGTAATAACTCAAGATTAAGTAAGGTTTAAGGCTGGGGCCTTATAGTTGGTATCAGAGGTCAGTTTAGACAACTTTAGGAGTTAGAAAAGTGTTAAATTATAATATGATTGAAATGATATAGCATTTACGAATTACCATGTTGCTTCGCCTAAGATATTTTTGTGTTCAGAATGGTTTTCCGCAGAGGAAACAAAGCAGCTATGTTGGGACGACATCAGGAGGAAGATAACCTTCCAAATCAGCATCCAGAAATGGTCGGAATTGGAACTGAACAGTTTGTTGCAGTAATGGCGCAGTTGACTCAAGCGATAAATGGCGGTGGTATCCATGCACGAGATCAGCCAGATCAACCGCAGAGGAACATGTCAGTGGTGGAACATTTCATGAGGCAACATCCACCATCATTCAGAGGATCATCTGACCCTGTGCAAGCTGAAGGGTGGATTAAAGCACTGGAGAAGATTTTTGATGTCATGGGGTGTTCAGACAATCAAAAGGTTAGTCTTTCTATTTACCGTTTGGAGGGTGAAGCAGATCAGTGGTGGTCTATGGTTAAAAATATCAGGGATGCCGATGAGATTGATGCTCTTTACTGGGATGAATTCAAAGGTATGTTTCTTGAGAAGTATTTTCCTAAGGATGTTCGACTTAGGATGGAAAAGCAATTCTTGGAATTGAGGCAAGAGGAAGACTCAGTGGCTGCCTATGAAGAAAGGTTCACTCGATTGGCAAGGTATGCTCCCAATTTTATCCGGGACCTTGATAGTAAAATCAATCGTTTTTACTCAGGATTAAAGCCAAAGTATCGAATGGCATTAGATTCTCGTGAGTTTAAAAGTTATGAAAAGATTGTTCGATGTGCTGAGAAGGTGGAAATGGAGTTTTCCGATGACCAAGTGTTCTATAACAACCAGCAGAAGAAGAGACCGAGGTGGCAGGAGAAAGGTAAGAATTCTTCAAAGAAGTCTGATGGTAAGAGAACTAAGTTTCCAGTTTGTGATAAATGTGGCAAAAGGCATGCTGGGGAATGTCTTCTGAATTCTGGGAAGTGCTACCGATGTGGTAAGATGGGACATAAGGCTCGTGATTGCACTGAAAAGGATCAAGGTGAAGGTAAGAACAAATTTGATTTACTGTTAGTGAAGTGTTATAAGTGCAATGAGATGGGTCACTATGAAAACGAGTGTCCAACAAATAACTCAACTGGGGGAATGTAGCCAGACTACAAGCAGAAAGGGGTGGGAAAATCCTTTGCAACAACTTCAGCAGATGTTGGGACATCGAATGAAGTGGTATCAGCTCCAGGGAGCTCAGTATTTTTCGAAGATTGACTTGAGGTCGGGGTACCATCAGTTGAAAGTAAAATAAGCAGACGTTCCGAAGACTGCGTTCCGTACTAGATATGGTCATTTTTAATTTTTAGTTATGCCTTTGGGGTTAACCAATGAACATACTGTATTCATGGACCTTATGAATAAAATTTTCCATGAGTTCTTGGATAAGTTTGTGTTTGTGTTTTGAGGTTTGGGAAGAGGTTATGTGTGCCTTGTGATTCACAGTTGAAGAATGAGTTGTTATGTGAGGCTCATAGTTCCATGTTTTCATTTCATCCTGGCAGTACTAAGATGTACAGAGATCTGCGGGAGTATTACTGGTGGGATGGAATGAAAAGAGACATTGCTGATTTTACTGTGAAGTGTTTGACTTGTCAGCAGGTTAAAGCAGAGCGGCAGCTACCGAAAGGGATGCTTCAGCCTTTACCAGTGCTAGAGTGGAAATGGGAGAATATATCCATGGACTTTGTTGTTAGATTACCGAAGACATCTCGAGGTAATAATGCAATCTGGGTTATTGTTGATCGCTTGACCAAATCTGCTCATTTCCTTGCTATACGAGATGCTTTCTCTCTTGATCAACTTTCCCGTTTGTATCTTAAAGAGATAGTCAGGTTACATGGAATTCCTCTCTCCATTGTATCAGATCGTGATCCCAGGTTTACTTCTAACTTTTGGAAAGGCCTTCAGAAGTCATTGGGTACTGAATTAAATTTTAGTACAGCTTTTCATCCTCAATCAGATGGGCAGTCAGAACGAACAATTCAGACATTGGAGGATATGCTATGAGCTTGTTCTATGGATTATCAGGGAAGTTGGGACCAACATCTTTCTTTGGTTGAGTTTTCATATAATAACAGTTTTCATTCCAGTATACAGATGGCACCATTTCAGGCATTATATGGGAAGCGGTGTCGAACTCCAGCTTTCTGTGATGAAGTGGGTGAAAGGAAGTTGATGGGACCAGAATTGGTAGAAGATATGGCAGAAAAAGTTCAATTGATTCAGAAACACATGAGAACAGCTCAGAGCAGGCAGAAGAGTTATGCGGATAACCGGAGGAAGGATCTATCTTTCGAGGTAGGTGATCATGTTTTTCTCAAGGATTCTCCTTGGAAAAGTGTGATGAGATTTGGTAAGAAAGGAAAGTTGAGTCCAAGGTTCATTGGACCATACGAAATTCTGGAAAGAGTTGGATCAGTTGCATACCGAGTGGCTTTACCTCCGAGTTTATCTCAGGTACACAATGTTTTTCACGTTTCGATGTTGAGAAAGTATATGCCAGATCCATCTCATGTTTTGAGCCCAGAGGTAGTTCAGCTGGAAGAGAACCTATCTTATGAGGAACAACCAGTCCAGATTCTTGACCACAGGGAGCAAGTGTTACGGAATAAGGTGATTCATCAGGTAAAGGTTTTGTGAAAAAACCACATGATTGAAGAGGCAACATGGGAATCTAAAAATGCAATGAGGGATAAGTACCCCCATTTATTCGATAAGTAAATAAATTGCGGGGACGCAATTTTCTAAAGGGGGGAAGGATGTAACATCCCAAGTAAGTAATGAATAATAGATATTTTTATCTATGTCTATTAATGATTAAGATAGTGTTATAGAGGCTTAAAATGAAAATAAATACAATCTTATGCATGGAATACACTAATATTCTTAAAAGATTGTTTTAGTGCCTTTTGATGGCAAAACATTTTTGAATCTATATTTTGACAATTTTATAAACTATGTTTGTCAAAATAAACTTATTCTTTATGATTGGGACATCAAAATTTACCTTGTGTGAATTTTTGGTATTTTTCTGACAATGTTCATTTTTTAATGAATAGTGAAAAATACTGCATTTTACATCAAAACTACTTTTTAATCTAATTTATTTATATGATTAGATTATGTTTTGAATTGGTTTTGAAGTGAAATTAGAATATATTTTTACCATTTTATCCAATGGTGGTCATTGGAATCAATTTCACTTTGAAATTAGACTTAAACTGGTGTCAATCTTTTGATACTTATTGTTTTGTAAAAACACGCTATTTGCTCTGGCAGTGGGAATTAATTATTAAATTAATTAATGTGACCTATATGATTTTAATTTTGTAAAATAGACTTCATTTTTGAATTCGGAATATCAAATATAGCTTAGAGTGAATTTTTGGTAATTTTCTGAAAAACTTCAATTTTTGATGAATAGTGAAACCACTAAGTGGTAATCAAGCAAACTGATTTTTCAGTTAAATGAAAGTTTACCACTAATGTGTATTGAATTTTGAAAATCCGACATACATGGTTGTCATTAAGAAGTAAAATGTGGTTCAATGAGATTAAAATAATTTTTTTGGTGAATAGTAACTTATTAAGTTTTTAATCGCGATTAGTGGTAATTAGTGTAGTTTAAGGAATAAATAATGATTTAATAATATAAAATGACCTAGACACATGTCCCAACCTTATTGGTTGTGTCATGGCCGACCAAGACAAGCCATGGGTCAACTTGGGGACCCCATGGATCCACTTTTGTTGGGAAATGACATAAATTACTTTTTATTTAATGTTAAAGTGAAAATGACACAAACATAATATGTTTTGCGAAAACAATTTTTAAGTGGGGTTATACAAGTCCAAATTTTGATTATAAATATTCAATGGAAAGATAAAAAGATTTCCTACATCATAGTAATTTTTTTATAATTTTTATACATTAAATAAATTTAATTATTTATGACATAATAATGATGCAGCGATGACATCATTATTTGACGATTTAAATAAAATGGAAAGATAATATAAAATCTATGAACTACACATGGCCAAAACCGATTGGATGAGTGGATTTCGATGCCTTATAACCTTATCCACGAATTCTATCAATGTGGGACCTTTTAAAACCGAAACACATTTTCAAATAAAGTAATGTTTCTTTACTTTCCAAAAGTGCCCCTACTCTCCTCTTATAAAAGGCCCCCACCTCTACCTCATTTCACACACTCTTCAAGCCATTGGCTCGGCCAACCCCTGCCCATTTGCTCTCTCCACATCCCTATCCTAATCCTAGAGGATTCCCTTTGGGAAGAATCCTTTCAAAGGAAGCCTTTAGGCTCAAATCAAAAGGAGTTACACTTTTTAAGGTAATTCATTCTCTAATGTTCATTTGTTTTATTTTGCTTCTCCAACCCCCTAAACTCTTTTTATTTACTTTTTTTGTAACAACACCAGTATATTCAATATACTAGGATATTGTAATAAGATTTATTTGAGCTACACTCTCACACAACTACATCAAATGGTTAAAGAACATAAGGTTTCCGTGGATGGTGAAATTCTGCCTCCCGAAACGATGATTGTTCAACACTCATTAAACACCTTCAAAGGTGGCCATTATGATGTCACTATTTTTATATATGATATATAATATGTTTATGTTTTCCTTAAGCTTCTGTTTTTTTTCATTTTGGGCATACATTTATGGTTTCCATTATGGGTAAAACACGATATCTTCATTTTAGGAAGCGCGGACTACCGCCCCCTAAAAGTGATTTGATTCGTTAATACCATATGTGGGATGTGTAAAGGGTAGAGTTAATGATATTATATATGTTATTATACTGGAATTATAATATACTCTTATATCATTATGATTCCATTCCAGAAAATATGAAATAGAAATGGAAGTAGCGTTCATGCGTACGTACGGCTTACCGTCTCCATGAACGGTGCATTTCATTTCTTACCTCTAAATGTGATGTAATATTATAAATGAATGTATGTACTGGATATATATGACATATATGATATCTACATCATGAATACCATTCTGGATATAATGAACCTTTGACCAAATTAACAACATGTAAGTGTAAGAAGCCTATTTTTGACTTAAGAACCAAATACCGACAAAATGAACATTATTAACTTAAATGATTACATGATGTTCATAACATGGTATAAAAGGAATAATGAACTTGAGAAAGATTCATAATCAAGTAGAGATTAACTCAAGTTTATTATTCAGGAGTTTAAAGAACGGTCGGGTCAAGTCGGATACGAGGTATGGGACTTCGTCTCAATCTCCTTTCGTTGAGGCATATTTTATTTTATACACAACTTTATTTTATACGGTGTATAAACCCCTTTGACTTTTACATTTATTCAAAAGGAATCTTTTTTATACGAAGCGTTTACTAAACGACAAAAGGGAATGTTTTTGTCGTACGTATGCGGCGACAACGACTTCTCCGCCGTCGTGACCGTTATTTGAGTTTCGGCTTCCTCTACAAGCCATACCTTTTTTTAAAAAAAACGAAAAATAAATACCATGTTTTACTTTGGTATTGAAAATGGCTTTCATAATGTTTTTATTATATAAATGTGTTGTATTGATATCTCGTGATTGAAATGTGGAAATGTTATGTTTCCTTTATGCATGTTTTATGTGATATGATTATGTTATGGTTCTTGGGCATTATTATGAAGACGGGTGGTTCCGTGATAAACTAAGGGCGGGTGAGCCCGTTATAGCTCTCCAATGCATTGGGTAACGCGAAGGAGTGAAACGTTAAGGTTTCTCCGAAGAGATTTTAGGGAATATACTATGATGGGTATTCCAAACGTAACCAAGAGGGTTACTCCCTACGTAAGAATGTTATGAATGCCTCAAGTTACCTTTACGTATTATGATTTCTATGATTTATTCATGATTTTATGAGGTATGTTAAAGTGCCTATGTTTTATGGGTAAAGTATGATTTCATTCTTATGTATATATGAACTCATGTTTCCTTTCCATGTTTTTTTTATAACCCATACTGAGTTTTTATGCTCATCCCAAGTTTTTGAAATGTTTTTCACAGGTCAAGGGAAAGGTACATGATAAGATGATAGAGTCAAGGATGTGTCAAGAAATAATCCATGTTTTATTTTAAATGTGTTCCCATTGATGGGAATGAAGAATACTATCTTTATGTAACCACGTTGTTTATATGTGGAATGTAATGAAAGTTTTATGATCTAATTCTCTAAAACTCTAAACCCGAAAAGATCCTCAATGTGTAATCTTGTAATAACTCAAGATTAAGTAAGGTTTAAGGCTGGGGCCTTATAATATCAGTGTCTATGATTATACTAGAGGTGTTATAGAAGGATTCAAAAGGATTTAATTACTTTTTAAACTCTAATTTTTAAGGGGGTTCATTCACATTCCATGTAAATCACTTGATCAAATATGACCTGGAAATAACCCATCATTTAGAAATGTTGCAATACTTCCAGTTTAGCTGTTCAAGGATTGTAGTGCATATAGTAAGGGGATCAATTTACCTTTTTATATAATGCTTAGTAAGCCTCTTCACATTAGTGGGAGAACATGGATCCTCTATTTTATGTTTCATGAACATGACTTCAATCATCGTAAAAGGTTTTGTTGTAGCTATGGATGCTTCCAATGGAATAATTCCATCACAATGAGGATTAATCATGGATAATTTGATATTATGAACAGAGTATATTTATCATTTTTTCATTCTGTTGAATACAATACCTTTTTTATTATGAACAATAATATGAAACACTCAACTAAACCAATTTCACAAATATAATGCCAACTTATCTATGGTTCTTAAACATAACTAGGGATTAATGAGATAGGACTGTGTAGTGTTTTGACAGTTTTTGATTAAGAATGCATCTCCTTCAATTTTGGAGGACAATGTGTTTTTGTAGGTTATAAATTCCCTAGATGTACCATATGAGGTGGTTATGTGAGATTAAACATTAATGGAATATGAATAAATAATACTAGAAACAGAGATAACGGGGGGGGGATATGGTGGTAGAAGCCATATGAAAAATTTTGTAAGAATTGGATACTAGATTTTTGTAAACAGTTAGGTGATCAATTTCATTCAACCAAAAGATACATCGAATGATTGTTTTGTGGTGGTACATACTATGGAGGTTCCATATGAGGTGGGACATATCCTACTATGTTTGAAGGTTCCAATGATGATTCCTTCTCCTTAGACCTTGGTCCCATCCCAGCAATGTACTTCCTTGCAGATGACCTGACAACATAGATTTTGGTGGTCATCCATGCATTTGAGACTATATTTATTGAATACATTGTGAATTTGATAACATAAATCACTAAAGATAATAGATTCATATACCACAATTAATTGAGGAAAAATAATAGTTTCATCTCCTTCACCACAATGGTTTACCTAACAACATGGATGGATCTATTCTTTATTTGTAGGTTAGCCTCCGGACTAGAGGGGTGGACTCTAGAGGACTCAATGAATTGTCATGTGACATTCTCATCGAGCATCAATATGATATGTGAATGTGTTTTGATGCCATGTAGACCAATTTGAAAGTTCAATGTACCTATACACATTATGTGACTAAGGATAATATCTATCATAAGATGGATCGAGTTCAAGTTCATGAAACAATCATCCTTAGAAAATAAGATATTATTTTCCATATGAGGGATTAGTTTTTGGATGATGAGGATAATTATTTTGATTTAGAATAATTTTAGGTTCAGTGGAAGGTTATGTTGGATCTTGTGTGCATCCAGGATGAATATGTGTTCCACATAACAAAGTTGTAGTATGAAGATCTAGTCCAGAGGCAAGAGGTGTTGGATTCTACACAATGTTGTTCGAAAGATATATAGCATTTGGTCACTAGGGAAAATCATTATATTTATTCCCTAAATAGTGGATATTATCCAATATGTGGATCAACCTTCTGAACATTGGATGACTTGAATTCACATATATTTTTAAAAAATGACTCCTTTGTTCTAGTACAAAATTACATTATAAGAAAGACAACATGAATTCTCGATGCACATGAGTGCATGAAAGGGGTAATACAATGGGTGTTTAATTCTACTAAAAATGGCTGATGAATAGAATAAATCGAGATTTCCATGATTTGTAACACAATGGATGGTATGAGTATGAAGGATAAATGATTATCACATTAAAAAAATGGATCTTTTTTATTTTTAATCGGTATAGGAACAAATAAATGGTGGTTGACGGTTGACCATGTGAAAAAAAATGAGACCTATAATAAAGATTAATTAGATGTATTTAGGGATGTCTTCTTAAGATAGTTGGTGAGCCACATCATCATAGAAAAAATCCACCATAGGGGTCACATTTAGACATTTATGGTGATGGGGATCCATGTTAAGGGATATTGAAAACATTGGGATAACCTGGTTGAATGTTTGAATGGAGTTCAACCCCTATTGAATTATTCAACCATGTATATGAGAACATTGGTTAAATAAATTTTTTAGAACAAATATTTTACTAGTCTTCCAAGAGGAGGGTCTTCTAAGTTTTTGAATGGTAGTCAGGTAATATGAATGAAGTGGTTGGTGATAAGCACCGTAAGAGGTAAAATGATTCCCAAGAGAAGACCTAATATTATTCTGATATTAACATCATGTAATTAGGATGATGTAAATTAATATTAACATCATATAGTTAGTACTTTGTACAAGAATTCACCCTAATATGGTGAGGTTAATGTACACAACATTTAACATCGTGCCATTAGGGTGATATATACACAGTTTTATATCATATTTAGAGTACAATTTATAAAAATATTATCATACTGTAATTAGGATCTAAAGGCTGGTGTGAAAAACACCCATCTATACATGTTTTAAGGAGTGTAAGGGGTATAAGGTTGATGTTACCTCTTTGAGGTATCATGATGTAAATGGGTATTAAAATTCATAGATTACATTTTCTAGAATTGATAGGGTTAGTAAGCACTATCATTTTTTTGATGGTGTCCATTTTGAGTCCCTATATATATTATATATATTTCGTTTTCCCATTATTTTATCACATGTTTCATTATTGAACTGTAGAGAGGTGTGACTCATTCTTAGTTCTCCTTTTTGAGTTTTCGACCTGAGAGATTTTTTTTCCACATTCCTTTCTATTTTATGGTCACACCTCTCGGATCATGAAGGTGAAAATAGTTTATGGTCATAATTCACAGAACATGACTCATAGTTTATATTCCTATATCATGGAATATATGGTAGGATACAATTTTTCTTCATAACAATTGGAGCTAAGTGGGAAGAGATGATAAATTATTTTTCTGCTTTTAGTGATTTCATAACTGATGGAATTTTATTAACAAAGATTCTTTTCAACAAGAAAAATAATATGGTCCATTTCACTAAAAATTTATTGTGATGATTCATGAACCATAATGTTTTCTATCTCTAATGGGATGTGTGTGGAATGAGGAATAACTAACCCAACATTAATGAGTATCATATGAGCCCCTAACACATTAAACATCCCCATGACATCTTACCTAGTATTTAATTTTGGGATACTACATCTTGGGATCTAGTTATAATGATATGGATATTAGAACGATGTGAAAAGATTATAAAGGGAAATTTAATATTGAAAAAATTGGCAACTCATAAAGAATTGAGGTGTATGGAGGCCTGATTCTATATAAAAGATTCCCATGATTACGTGGAAATAGTATAATGTAATTTTTATGAGGCTAGCTTACTAAATTAAGGTCTTTGAGTTCGGATCAAATTGTATTTTGATTAAGGACATAGTTAATTTCCTATAGTGGGTGTCTGTATGAATGGAGTGGTCATAACATTGAATTGTTCATACCTTAAATGAATTGGGGCTATGCAGGATTAGATCAATATGATGCATGTCCAAGAAAACTTCCATATTTTTTTAATTTCATGAGTCATGGATGGCGGATCCTAGTTTATGATCATATGATTCATAAAATGTTAGACCATTTGAATCAATGACACATAAGGGAAATATCCACACAACTACTATGACAAAATGATTCATTGTAAATGGGAAATTAAAGGAGTGGTATGTAGTTCCCATTGTGTATGGGATAGCACAATAGGGGGAATGCGACATGAAAATATTGATAGGGTGATCAGGAAATTAAAGATAGATATTATAAAATGGTAATTAATGATAGGTATGGAAAAAATTATTACCATTTTTAAATCATTGGTTCAACATCTAATTAATTTATCAATGGGTAAAATTCAGAATCGACCATTGATAGAGTTTGAAACATCGTATATTATATAATTTTTTCTTTAATGAACTTTCGAGACGTTATCACAAGATGTCTAGAAAATGCATGGTGGTCTATGAAACAAAACCTTTATGGAGTCAAATAAGATTTTGAAGATTTTTATTATCGAAATATATGAATTCATGATGTTTGAATGTGTAAGGTGGAGTTTACTGGAGGAAATATTGACTTTCATTGGAGATATTCGTCAATGTTATTAGAGAAAACATATGATTTTTTTGGTGATAATGAGGATGTTACCACATTTAAAAAACAATAAAATAAGCCGTTTGAGGGGTTTTACCTAAGATGTACACTTTTTTTGTCACTTTGTATCCCTTTAGAATAGGAATCAATTCGAATGTATGTATGCATTGTAACATGATAAGATATCGTTCTTGGAAGGGTGGAATCCACTCTGATGTTGATATAAAACCATATTTATTATAGTAAATTCTTATATTATATAGGGTATAACCATTTTAACATTGTTTTAGGAAAGAATTAGTTGGCATACTATCAAATTTATTAGACGAGGCTTCCCAATTTCATACAAGGTTATGTTTTTTTCTTATAATACATCGTTTATGTGGCATCCGAGTATTATATGAGGTATGCAAACAATTAAATGTCATGTGATAATGGTAAATTTTACCTCTTATTTATTATGTGAGGGATCCAACTTTTGTAAAGGTGTAATCCCTTATTTTATTGTGTTACCAATTTTATAACACCCAATGGTAATGGAACCAAATACGATCTACTCCACAAAAATAAATATTGGAGTTATGTGGTATATGTTTCAATATGTATAACATGGGAATAGGAATCAGGATGCACATTGTTCTAAATATGGTGTTGTAGAAGTCTGTTGACACAAGGGTTGTGTCCACTATGGTGAGAACCCATAATTATATCTTATGTGTCAGATATTGGATCCCAAATGATTAATATGTAACAAATTAATTTAATGTAATGTTACAGAAATGATAATTTTTTCCATTTTTATCCAATGTTTATCATATGATTTATCAAAAAAATTTACATTGTAGTCGTATATTTTAATTACGTTCGTCGAGGAATGTTGAAGGTCCAACTGATTTGTTTACCCATTATTCTCCTTCATTTATTCTCATAAGGGAATCCTGAATTTCCATTATGTAAACCAATACAATAGGGGTTTAATCCAATGGTGGAGGGACATTATAATTTTAGATTGATTTTTTTTTCAAGTAATGGGCATATTTGTGATGGATTCATGGATATGACTAATGAAATGATTTATAGGTTTCAATGTCTTTGTAATGGACTAGGGAATCACATTTTAGGTAGTTTTAGAGTTTTTATATGGTAGAGGTCAAATACCAAAATAGGTATGTCCATTAACTTTGAGGACAATGTGATGTATTTTTTGTAGTATGAAAATAGTACCCAAGGATGATGGACATGTTTTTAATGGACTTATATGTAGGAACAATGGTGTATTATGAAAATATATTAAAGTCATGATCCTTAGAATGGGGATCATCATTGATCACAATATTAATTTAATGAAATTAGTAAATCCAAACAAAAAGGAGGGAATGGAAATAACATGTTCCATATGATTACCATGAAATAAAAATGGTGTGGTATGAGAGAGATAGTAGATGTGTTGAGGTGTATTCTATGATGAGGGAATTGAGGCATCCCTTGGTATCCATGGAGAGTCATATAATCATTTTATATGGAACGAAAAAATTTAAATGTAATGTTATGAGGATGTTTGTATTTTTTAAGATCCTAAAACTCAATATATGTCTTCAACATGACTATGTTCACATATATCATATCATTGGTGATGATAATAGTTTACTATGAAAAGCCAATGAACCTTTTACAACTAGTTTACAATCACATACCATGACTCCTAATTTTTTATTGATGATTTCGTTTGGATTTCCAATAGTTTATGTTCATAATTATTGGACCCTAATTTTCATAAAAAATTTAATATTTATAAAAATGGAATGTATGGGAGTTTTTATGTTATTTCAATTATTACTTATTAACAAGTTTTATCAATTAGAATATAACTTATGGATAATATATTTTTCATAACTCATGGGCCCCATCCTTGATAGATTTCTTCTAGGATTCAATGGTGTTTTTGGAGGAACTACCATGTCACCATGATGGAAGGAGCAGTGACGAGTATTCTTCTTTAATTTTATCACCATCTAATTTGGTTTCTTATCAATGTAATTTAAGTGCAAAACATATTTTCCAATAGTTATTGAAATACACATATACTATATTCTTCCATTTTATCCTACATCTACTAGTCCTAATCATCTATTCAATGTAGTTATAAGTAAACCAAAATGGGTAGGATTACCTTAATTCTATACACTAGCTAGTATGGAGTCACATAACTAATATATTTATTTATCACCTACTAGTCCAAAATGGAATTAGAGATCATATTGATTTGACTATTATTTATTGACATTATATTTCTATAAGATTTTTATTGATGGCCTTTTTGAACATCTCAATCATCCTACATTCCAAATAATTGTAGATATATGTTTTGTTTGGATGGATGTTTTAAATAGAGAATAATTTCCTCATCTCAGTAGCCAAAATGTTGTTTTTATTGTCTATGATAATAGCATCACACACTCTATGTTGGTGCACAATATGGGAGCTGGAACACTCAATCATATAATTATTTTTTACTTATAGAATGTGACCACATAATTACACATGGAATAGATATTTTTACTTTTATAACGAACATAAATTTATGAGTTTCTCTAATACACTATGGACCCATAACATTTAGTCTTCATAATGAAATGGTCCATGTGTACATGGTAGTGTGTAAAATATTTGGCGGTGGAGAAAAAATGCTGGAGAGGAGGTGATATGAATAAAAATAAATTGTAAAATCAAGGATTTAGTGATGGATTTTGGACTAGAATTATATCCAACTTTGAATTTAGTTGGAGATATTCAACTATGATTGATGGGATCCATTTGATCTATCATGTAACATCTGAATTACCTGAGGTATGACATCTCCATGGAAGCAACAATGGTAAATTTCATAAAACCCATGCATGTAAAGGATTTTCTCAATGTTTGTACCACACTATAATATATTTCTAGATGCAGATGGAAGATTCATTCACGATTATCTCTATTATGGAGGATAATTCCACACTAGTGAAAATATACAACGGGGATCATCTAATCAAGAATTTATATTGATATAGGGGGACATCAGGGTCCTAACATAGTTTTACGTGAAACCATTTCATATATTAGTTTGCTTTAATCATTTTATTGTCAAGGGTTAGGACCTAATTATGTAAAATAGAAATGGAAATTTCATCCCAGTTAGGTTATATGAGGGATGAAACCAAACAATCCAATTCATCATCTCATATGTTGTATGACTAAGGGACATGGGTCACTTTAGGTAGGAACAAAATTGGTCAATCAACTAATGGGGAATTTACTGAATGTGTTCATGATCTTTTTTTCAGAAGAAATATTGATTTTTTAAATGTTATAGTACATGAGTAGTGTTTTTTTGGAATGTAGACAAGTGAAATTTGTCTAAAGAGACAGGTCAAGACATGTGATGATGGCTTGGTAGTCTACGTAATTGTTTTTATAGAATTAAAAAAATAATAATGTGTACAACAACATACCCTATTCTATCATGTCAAATACAATCCAAATCCTGACCTATTTAGCTTGTAGTTATTAATTTTTATACTGATTAGGCATTGGGAGTAAAAATTAATGTCCTCATCCCAAAAAGTACAACATAATCCACAATGATAATAACATTATCTATGAAATCATTAACTAGGGGATTTAAATAGTTTATGGTATTGTGGATAGGATGTATTCATGTTCTTATCCATTAATGGAACTATATAGGGAATAATTGATGTCAAAAATATGTATGATTACATTCATTTCTTCAAATCATCTCTTAAAAATTTTATAGATTGAGATTTTACCTCAGTAGGTCTACATGGGACACCATCTCTATCTATTAGTGCATAAAATAAGGTCGCAACATCAGCACCATAAATAAGATCTTCATGAAATTTTTATCAATGATGTATTATATTGTCTAAATATAGATGATCTCACATCTATGATTTTGGATGCTATTTTTTTCTACCCCCATTTTTTCTAAGTCTTGGAGAATGTTGAGGAACCATTCTATGGTGGACATGTAAAGGACCAAATGAATTTTTGAGATGGGTGGAATAAATACATGAGGTTGTAAGAGGTAGTAATTTATATTTTCAAAGGGCGACTGGAACTAATGATCAAAATATTAAATGGATCATTTTTTTAGGATCCTATGAATTGGAATTCTAATTTTTTGTCATATTTTATACCAATACGAATATGTATTATAATTTTACATTGATTCCATGAATATCTGTATGATTTATATAGGATACTTTTGATTGATATCCTGCTTGTTTTTTAGGATGATATATATGAAACTATATAGTACAATGAATATATGGACTTTCCTATTGGTATCCCCTAATTCACACTCTAGGAGATTCATCATCACATGTCTAGATCAGAGGAAGCTACTCAATTACTCATGATCATTGTTATTTTTATGATTTATTTAGGAATTTAGCATAATTGTTCTCGATAAAGATGTGTTTTAGGGTGGAATGTTATATGGATTAATCATTCTCATAGTTGAAAGGCATCTCATTATTTCAAAAAGTTAATTGGGGTGCCCTATTGAAGGTAGAATAATTATCATGAGGGGGCATCTTGATCTGGTTTTATCTTGAGTGTCCTTCCATAATGGAGTGGTCCTAGATCCTATCCACAACATCAATAAGAAGATATATAATTGGAAGGGGAAAATAATCCTCCATAAAATGGTAGTAGATGTCCCATTAATTGATACAATCAATGATCTACCAAATATTCTTCCCAAAAGGGACAATATTGGATACCCACCAATGTTATTGGAACTCCATTATGTTGTTGGATTCATTAATATTATAAATCTAATACTTGTATATAACACTATGATAGGGGTTAATCTCTATGAGATGATATTTTAACCAATGATGATCCACTGGAAGGAGAACATGATAAACAATGACTTGAGTGTGTATTCATTATATCTCGTCAAAAAAATTGATCTATACATCTGGTTTCAGATTTAGGATGTCCATATACTACATCAGTTATACCAGGGACATGGATTCCATATTTAGATTCAACCTCATATCATCCTTGGTTCAAAGGTTAACCTAGTTAAACTAATCAATTATCGTGGAGATACCAACATAAATTGTTATAGGAGAATTTTACAAAACAAATTATTTATCTATGAGATGGTGATAAGAGGGAGGTTGTGTCTCTTCTTGGCATACTAGACCAAGTAATTCATTGTTGTCTTCTTTGGAGGATATAGATTTATGAAAGTTGATTTTGTGTTGATGTTCTTGAGCCATTGGAAACATAATCCATTTATACGATTCAATGTAGTTTTCTACATAGAGATCCAACATTTATAAAAAATAAGTGGAATTGTGTTGACCATTATCGAGGCATCCCATCACTGAGGAAGTTGAACTATTTCCATGGATTTTTAGAAATGGGAGAACCTCCTAATACATAACAGGTGTAGGATATATTGTTATAATTTGGGAATATTTAGTGTAGGATTCTCAGGTAATCCATGAGTACTATTTATCTTCAAGAAAAAAAAACCACATCTATAGAATATTGGGATTTAACTTGTGAAATGGGAGAATGATATATTCCTTATTCTCTACCCATGGACTAGCACTAGTGGCTATAAGATCAGTGGGGGAATTAATGTCCTCCACAAATCAAAATGAATCATATTTAAATCCCATTTACTATACAATAAATACTGATATAATCCCTCATATTGGTTTAAGGGGATTGAATTAATGTATAATACCCCTAATCAACAATCATGGGATCACGTGAGGAACTTGTGGTATAGTTCTGGGACTACCACATGAAAATGATGTTTGGGTCAGCACAACATCAGCGTGAATTCAGTTTCCTATGAGACTACCATAATGTCAATGGTTGATATATGTAAAATGAATTGGTTCTTCTATTAGATCTTTAATAGATAATTATAATTCTTCTAAAAAGTTTATTTTTTTGTCCTCATAAGATGTATCCCATTTTTTAATTGTTTTCAATTTAATTTTTTTATCATGTTAGTTGGAAAATAATATAAAATGATTAATTTTAGTGTCTTTAAGAAAAAAATTAAATCCAAATAAAACTCTTGTTTTTACATATTGGAATATTATATAAAATATCTCCCCAAAATGTATTCCATTAAATACCATGAAAAAAATTTAGAGGGATGTGGAAACAGATAAGATAGACTTATTTCACTTTATGATTCCAAACAACAAGGCTCATGGACTTTATAGGCTAATAAATTATTAATGTAATATTGATCCAATGATAAGGTGTTTTTTCAAATATTATGCCTCATACATATTAAAAATTTATATATTTAGTCATATCATTGATTTAATTCAAAAATGTTTTTTAGGATATCATGTACATCAAACAAATAATATATATAATTTATGGTAGTGGAATTATTGTGTGAAAATGTTTTCTTCGGACTCATATGAATTGATTGGAAAAGTACACATTGAAATTCATATGAATTATTTAATAAACATACAAAATTTTAGAAATTAAAATTATGATAAAATTACATAATAATTTCATTCACAATGAATTAAATTCTACAGAATTCATGATTTATCAAATCCTAAAACACATGATAATATCTAAAAATTCTTTTCCCCATTTTTCATTTATAAATAATTTGAAAAAAAAATTAAAATCATGGTAGGATAACTATGCAATGTAGTTTATGTATCATATTTGAGTTTTAAAATTAATATTCAAATGAAGGGGATAAATTTATTATTAATAAAATAAAACAATTGAATGTGTTCTATACATGAAAAATATTGAAAAAATTTCCTTGTAATTATCTTTTTGAATTATATTTTCATGTCACCTGTATAACTTCAACCTGATGATTGCCTTTTGTGTTTTGATGATCCTGCCAAATAAAAATCTATATATGGAATCTCATTCTATTATTAATAAATTTTGAATTAATTTAATATATATATTTCTCTATTTACAATCAAAATAAGAATAAATAAATAAAACTGAGGATTCCTCCTTAAAGATCATTTTTTTAAAACAAATGTCAACCTTACTTCATTTAGCTACATCAGAAGTTAATAATAATATAAATTTATTGACATTATTTTTCATATAAAATGGTCTTAGTGGGATTATATATATATATATATATTAGTTGGTGTCTATCATTTATAAATGAAATAAATCTTATTGAAGACAATAAATCCGGCATTTACATTAGGCCAATTAGCAATTTTTCATCAATCATGGATGACAAAAAAAATTCCGATGATATAAATAACATTTTCACTTTTTCAAATTGGATGGAGTCGATCACTCCTTTGATGATAGTGGAATAAATTTTAATCTTCTATTTCCTCATTATTGTACATTAATATTTTGTTATCCTCTTATACAACATCATATAATTCAATATAAAAAATATCCTCAACTTATGGTTTATTATCTTCATTAAAGTCATTTTATTCACTCAGAAGATTATTCTCCAATTCTTACTTGATATTGAAACTAATTTTTTTTTTCTCTGAATGTCTTAAATATTTCTAAAAATTATACATCAATTAGTTCATACCTAGTGTCTGGAATCATTCACCCCATAAACATTTTTTTTATTCTCCTCTACAATATAATTTACTAATAGGTATAATAGAATGTATAATTTACCAACTATGACTAGTTTATATTGAATGAGTACATAGGGGTACTTTATTATTGAATCTATTATATGGATTATAAATCTCACAGACATGAGTGACTTCATTCATATGATTTTTTATGTGGTGTATTGCATAATATTGAAAACCTAACATAAATCACATAATATTATTCAAATGTTATTATTCCAAAAAAGGATAGTAAGGGAAAATATTACCCTATATTGTTGCTTCATAGGTTGGTCCTTAAAAATTAGTATCTAACACTCTCAATTGTGTGGGATGGGGCCAATATCATCCATTTTATTCTTTTTAGTCACGAATTAAATTCTTGATTATTTCATTATTCAACATGTTAATGATAAACTATAAAAATTATATTAAAATAATTTTTTGTATGATTTCAAGATACATAAATTTTTTGAATATATCATCACCTGTACCATTAATTCCTAAAAATGAATCCTAGATTTTGTAATGGGTTATCTAATCATCATATTCAATTTTTTATTCTTATTCAATTCATAATTCACACATTTATTCAGTAATTTTTCATCTCTGTAGTTTGATGACTGTGAAAAAATATATTTCAAATACTTCATGGAATTACATGAGGTCTCCTCTTGGTATCTCTCTGAGTTACTCTATGTTCCTCCAACTTGAAACAATTGATTTTTTAGTCCACCATTCTATAATTCGATAATTCTAAATATTTCATTTATTTCATTGAAAAATTCGGTAATTATTGTTCCTTATTTCAATTCTGATGCATTAACCTATATTGTATGTGAATGACCATAGGGTTATTTTATGGTAACCTTGCTCTATTTTTTTACACTTTACCTTAATTTTACTTTGGAAACTTACCATGAAATATACCACTATTATTGGGATCAAAATAATTTGAACCTATCAGATACATACAATGAGGATTGAATATTTCCCATCATCTTGTCTATATTCTTTTTCAGTTATTCAATATTTTCCACCATCAACTCATTTTTTTAAATCATGTGAACTCATCTTCATTATAAATCTTCACCTTACAACAAGAAAACAATTCTCTAGTTTTCATCTGATAAGCTATATCCCTATTCTGGTGACATCATAATAATTGATCTTAAAGCTACAACACCAAATATTTTTCAGTCTTCCATGCATGTATCCCTTATAGAAGGTCAATATTGGAATCAAAATTTCAATACATTAATGTGGTAATTCCAGAGTCATAAAATTACATATCTATAAAGATGTGTAGAGTTATTCATCATTAAATTACAAAAATACAGTAATTTATACCTTTATATACATCAACACATATGGAGGGAAGAATCATGTGAGAATGTTCATGGCCAGATAATCCCTTGTGGTGATGGAATGGGTAGGAAGTGTCATATTCTAATCACGAACACTATCTCATCGTAAAAATAAATAAATATGGAGACATAGTATACTATCAAAAACATTATGTAATTACAATTTTTAGAAAAGATAATGAATTATTCATCGATGATCATTCAAACCATAATGTGACAGTCCAATTAATTTCACTCTGTTTGAGGTCATTTGGTTTATTATAAGACTACTATTTTTGATATGTGCTTCTAATGGGGGGGTATATGGGGCTTGTTTGAAATACTATATTGTATGGAATCATGTTTTCCATGATTATATAAAACACTAAATCACTTTTTAAATCTCCAACATAATTATGATTTTTTCTGTATTGATTTTATTGACATTGTCTTTTCCCTCTAGGCTTGTTTCAGAATCACATTTTTACTCAATGAATTGTTTTCTCATATTTTGATTATTGTTTTTTCAATTAACTATTTCATTATTATATTTGAAGAATTAAATACCCAATATAAACATATTTATTAAAATAAGGTAACAATATTCAATTTAAAGTTGTACATATAAATATATCTTGAAATTGTCCATTAATGGAGATCTAGTTTTAATAGGAAATAAAGTAAATCTAAAATAAATTGGGTCCAACAAAAATATATATTTATATAAATTAGACTATTTAAATTTAAAATTTAATATAAAGTTTTCTTTTTTTATATTTCGAACTGACAATGATGGTGAAATTAGAATTATTATGCTATTAATATAATTGTTTTAATGAATGGTATAAGAATTGGATTAACACATCAGTTATAGTTTTTTCAAGAAGAGATAATATTTTGAAGCACAAAATATTTTTTTGTTTCAAATCGTAATTTTATGTAGGAAAAGTGTTCTTTAGTTTTAATGTTTAAATTGAATTGTAATTTTTCAATTAAATTAATCAATGCATGTTTGGGTTCAATGAAAATGCATGGTGGATCCAATGGTCTTGGTATCCCCTCCTCACCATGGAAATCCCATATTTCCCATGGTCTAGTAATATCTTTTCAGAATTGATTATGCCATGATACCATAATTATACTGGGATTTCATGCTTAAGAAAATGATCATGCATTTATTTAAGGTATAAGGTTATGTAAATTTAAATTACATTTTAGATATTAATAAATATTTAAACAGAAAAATATATTTTTTAGAATATTATTAAATAAAAGTGATCAATACAAATACCTAAATAAATAGGAAATAATGATCCAATGGAAAAACCACCTTTTGATGCATAATCCAAAAAATGATGATTTTACCCTCTCATCCCAGTGATGAGGGAGTGAGGGGGGAATGAAAGAAAATAAATAAACTAGATGAATGTCATAGATAAATTTAGTGAGGACCATACAAAATGCTTCTTCTCTCCCTAATATCCGATAATCATATACTTTGTGTGTCCACCCTTACATATATTTATGGACTCCTATGGGTATCAAGACCCATTCATTAGTCCATAATGAGTCAAAAAAATTTAATGGGTGGTGTTTGGTTCATTACAATGATATCTTCTATATTAGATGTTGAATGTGGTTGTTTGTTGGCCATCTAGGATTTTTAACATCATGTAATATATTTTCATATCTTGTCATATATGTGTCCATAAATTTTCATGTAATTCTCCATCAATTGTATTACATTCACTCTTTTTACAAGTTCACATCAGGTAATGTATTTTCACAATGTAAAATAACAATTTCTATATATATAATCCTTATTTCACATCAGTTATTTAGATTCCTAAATTTATAGTGATATATATATATATATATATATTTCAACATAGGATTCTTTTTTATAATATGTTTTCACACCGCATCACATTCCACAATAGAACAGACATTACATTTACACTCATATTCAATATTTTTTCCCTTTTATGAATATTGGTTATAAAATATCCTAAATAAAAAATAGGTCAAGTATTTAATATATTGACAAGAATATCAAGTATCTTACAAAATAACATTGGATTATAACACCATGAAATATTAGTTTTAAATGACCATTTCATGGACCTCTATGTTAATTACTAGAAATGTGTGATGTACAAATATGTTTCTTGATGATTGTGTCAGGAGGACCATTACAGTAATTTTACTCCTCATAGGATAGCCTATAAAAATATACATTTTCTCTAATTAATGAAAGACTAAACCCATCCTAAATGTGATATAGCCGTGGTCTGAATCCTATATCAGAGAATATGGATCTCTAATCGGCAGCTATGAGGATTTAGAGGGATTCACCATTATTGGAAAGGGACGCTGGATTTATTGGACCTTCCTCTTGTAGAGATATATTAAATTCATCCTCAAGTGTCAAAATTGGTTGTTCAAGATTGGGGACCGAGGAGAATGGATGAAACAATCCTACACATTTACCAATGTGATTTGACATTTTTTGGACTAACGAGGCATGGTGGTATCCTTAGTGGGTGAATTCTACACATTAGTTATTTTAGGTGCATCTAATGTTTCAAATTCATAATGAATATAGGGGATTGATCCGCTATAGTGCTTTTGGGAGAGGCTCCTGAAATGTTTCACCATAGTATTTAGTGTTTTTTCACCTACTATACCCCCATGGGACGTAGATTTGTGAGGAACTATGACATTATCATATTGTTGGGCCACATCCCTTGTGGGAATGAACCATTCTCTCTTATATATCTAATAGAGGGTGATGATCATCATCTTTGGGATGATCTAAATGTGTGGGTTGGGGCACAGGGTCTGGGTATCCTTTGATTTGGTGGTTATTATATATACCATTTATACATATTGAATTTCTTCAAGAATATTTCCCATACCCCTACATCATCTTTCATTAGATAATTGATTTATTTTTCCATGATTACTATAATCTATATGGAATCATCCTCATGAATAGACCTAATGTAGGTGATTCCCAATGTCCCAAGGACTATCATTAATCATGAAATGGAGGGGAGATCCTTGATAATTATATAATAAATTAATGATGCTAAATGACATCAGCCCTATTATTTCGTTAGTGTCTCACATAAGGCCCATAATTATCCTAGTGGGACTTGACACCATATATCTTCATCAGGGGACATGATAATCTGATGGTTCCCCCATGCTACTATTACCCTTGGATGAAGGATAAATGATTCACATAGTCCTCATCATTTTTATTTCAAATTATTTTTCCAAGGCTGTGTGGTTTTGATGAAACATGGATTTCTATTTTCATGAATTCCGACATTAGGGTGGCCAACTACTTTTTTCACATTAATCATAGATGTTAGCATCCTTATCAACATGGTAGATTGGATGTACGTTACAACTTCAATTTATTCCCCCATGGATCTCATCGCATAGTTGGAATCATCACCATAATTTTATGTCAAGTCCATGAAATTGATTATTCTCTATATATCAAGGTGGACAATGATAACTTACAATACATCTATCCCAATATATATGAAACCATATATTATAGGAGGTACTATATTTGGTCACATATAATCATGTATGGTTGTTGGGTATATTGGTAACATGTATCGTCATACAATTTTTACGGTATCTTATGTGCGATGAATCTTAGTCACTGACTAAAATGCGTCCCATGTTAGACATTAGGTAGTTAACATAGGAGTAATTTTTCATATGATGGTTTTAACTCAAGAATCCAATGGATACTATGTGTGGTATGGTTTATTGATATGATCCGAAGTATAATGTCTTGTAGATATGATCACATGATTAACATCATTTTTGGACATATAATAGAGTTTCTCCCAACATGGGGGATGATTTCAAACATGTATTTGGAATACTGTGTCACCCAAGGTGGGAGATTTCACACATGGGTGGTAGATTTTATCCCTATAAGGGGGATGATTTCACACATGGATTTGTATCACGATTGGAAATCATTGATGAATTCCAAATTCCATTACTTTTATCATGAGTCAAAACACACATGGTTTGATGGTGTAGATTTATATTTTTTGATAGGGCTAATCGATGTAGTTTATCATCATGTCAAAATAATTATCCTTTTTAGGAAAGAGTGTAAATGAGGAATGTATTGAACATAGGTTCATAAGATTAATGTTGAATGTGTTTTGTCAAACGGATTGGAAGGATGTTGAGGATATTATACATGGATGATTCATTTTGTTTTTGACTTGTCCCATGGTGGTAGAGAGGGTTGCATCCCATGATTATCATTCACGGGGAATCATGTGTTCAACAAAAAGGGTATTTCTATATTTTATCTTCATGTGTTGTAGATGTTTTCACGATGTTTATCATTTTCCTTCTAAAATATGGGTAGGATTTACACCCTACGACTGAACATTTTAAGGAGACCGTAAAGAGGGAAAAATAATCTCTACCATGATAGGTACATTTCTTCTCTGGGTGATTTCAGATTTAGGGATTATATTTCAAAACCCCATGTTCATAAAACACTAGGAATGTAATTGGGTAAAAACATCTATGTGAATGTAAGATAAGAGTTCCCGATATTTTGGTTCATATTAATAGGATAAAAATAATTATATTAACAATGATTATAGAAAAAAAAATTATAGTCTGTTTCAACAGTTGCATATGGATTTGGGCTGCTGTTGAAGCATTGTAGGATTTGAACAGGGGACCTGGGTTCTCTACATTCATGGAAGAGTATTTTTCAAAAGGGGCCATGATGGATAATCCTATAGGATGTTATTTATGGATGTTTCTATTTTATAAATGTTTGGAGATTTTTGAAGTCCTCATGAATCAATAGGAATTGGGTATCATGAAATATTATGTTTCACGGAATATGGTGACCTTCCTTAGAGTAATGTCTTGGTTCCCAAGGTGTTTCTTTAATTAAGGATACAAATATCATGAAACCCAAAAATCCACAATTAGGTATTTTATTAAGTGAAAGTTATGTAACATTATTATGGAAATCTAGACCATGAATTGAGGTTCTGAACAATATATTATATGTGGTTTCATGAACGATGGATAACATTTTTGGTCCATCTCTTCTTTATATTGAATAGATTATATGTATAACAAATTTATAAATTTTCATGGAAGGTAAAAGGTAACATATGTCACATTAAATGTTTGATCGTGTGATATTTAAATGAAAAATGGAGGTAAGGCATTTTTATGTGAAATTTGGTGGATCTCATGAAACTCCATGTTCATCATAAACTATAAAATTTATATGATCTATAGTAATGTTGTTTTAATGATTCAATCAATTCTATTTATTTCTGAGGACTACAACAAAATTGAGATTCATGGAGAAGACATAAATTGAGTCAATGATTCAATAAAATATCCATGTGTGTGGGGGGGTAATTATATGAGATATTAATATTCATGAAGGTTTGTACCGTCATGATTTGTGTCCCATAAGTTGACTGTTTTTCTAGTTTAGACTAAATATTCTTTGAAATGGTTGTCCATTCCTTGACAACAATCTATACACATGTATCATGGCATCAAAATCCATAATCCTCATCAAAGAGGTATTATAAAAAATATATTAAAAAATAAATAATTTTCATGATAAGAATTATAAAATACATTCATGGATATAAATACATCAACTATTATAATCTTGTGGTGGATATGGAAGTATCTCATAGATATTATCTTGAGATTAAAATTGACATTTTTCTAGTTGTATTTCACTGTATGACTCAACAAATAATAAAATAAAATAAAAAAATAAATATCATGAAAAATAATATCATTCAATATATATCATTTTAATATTTATGTATATACATTGTCCAAAATAATTAGTAATAAAATTACATATCTCTCTCATTAATAAAAGGGAGACTATAAATCATGAACCTCAATTGTCGACTTATTTCACACTTCGTCAAAACTCATGTATAATAAATATAATTATATAATGCATTGTATATATATATATATATTACCAAATATGATTTAATTATTACAATTTATAACTGTTTATCAAAAATCTTTTGTTAATATAATTCGTCTAGTAATAACGTATTTGTATTTCTTATATATTTTTATTTTTGGTTTTTGGTCCTCATAAATATAACATAGTACAATCATATCCAGAATAATAATCATAAAATAATTACCATTCATGTAAATAGATTCTTTATTTTACGACCAATCATGAAATATTGTTATGGGTAGTAAAGTATGTTACAATCATGTAGACGTTAGGTTAATCATATGCATGAGTAATGTTTCATTTTTTCAATGATCATTATGGAAAGAGGCTATGTAAAATATTAACATTACATAATAGTAATAATATAATAAAACCCATATTATTTATTTAAGTAAGCTTTCAAATATCATCCATGTTTTTGGAGATGAAAATATAGTGTCTCATTGCTTTGTGCACGCAGAAATGTGTACGTACACTTATCATATCATCATTATTTAGTAAATGAAAATTCAAGAAGTAAAATGATATATTATATTTTTATAGAGATATATATTTATATGGTATAATAATTTTTTCAAATATATCATATATATTCATTATAATTGTCTTTATTATCTTTCATTTAATGAGTTACTAGAAAACAAAGCACATTTCATCATGAGGAAGTAGATTATTGTGCATATGAACGATGTTATCGTATCCTCCGTGGAATAAAATAAAAAATTAATATTTGATATATAAGATAAATATATGTAATTATGTTATAAATATCATATTTAAACATTATATACATCATCAAACACAACGATGAGAGGAGGTAATGTAAAAACGAATGACATCAGTTCATGAGGCTTAGTGTGTCATGCCCATGACTTAGGTTTTTTATACAATTTCATCAATGTGGATAATGTTGTAGTTCATGAACATAATATTAAAAATAATTTTTTTAAATACTATGGATATTATATCATCAAAATTAAACAATAATTTATTAATTGGTATTATGAAATATTATATAAATGATTGTTTTAGTACATTACATCTTCTCCATATAAACTCCATAGGTTTTTACAAACATCAATCATAGGTCAGATTAATGACAAAAATAAGACTTTAAATATTAGAGAAGGGATGTAGATGTATTATTTTTCAAGAAATTTAAAAATTATAATGGGTTTGAAGTTATGAATATGATAGGATATGGGTTGCCTTCTACATGATTGTTGAGTGGCATAGATTTAATTTTCCAAAAAATAAAAATATTTTCACAAGTTTATATAAAAATAAAATGGTTTAAAATGGTGTATTATCGAGACATAAACATGATTGGGTCTAAACGGGGATTGGAAATAAATTTTATACAAATATTTTGGTATTTTTAATGACTATATTTTTTGAATAACCATATATATATTCATTTTAACTATAACCATGGTTGTTAGGTTTTTTCTGTTTTTAATGTTAATTTTGGAAACAATTTCAGTTTACATATTACATAATAAAAATAAGTATTTTTCCAAGTATGAGATTAATTTTTTCAAAATAAATTCAATGTACGAGATATATTTAATATAAAATTACTCTCATAGATATGATGACAATGTGGGTTCTCAACAAAAAACATTCAAAAGATTTCAAAAAAATTATTTAAAATTAAAACATGAAAATTAATCTAATTAATAAATAAATGTTAATATATTTATTACTGATATTATGTTATATTAAAAATAATTTTATATAAAAATGTTAATTATAAATAATTTATATGAAAATGTAATTTTTAATAAAATTTCAGAAGTATACATTATTCATAAAAAAATAATTTTTTACAAAATATTATAAAATTCCTTTATGTAATTTTAATATGGATAATTTAAAAAAATTTATATTTTCAAATAAATTTTCAAACTGTATGATTTTTTCTTTAAAATATGAGCAAAATTATAAAGAAAATTTTTTATGTAATATTATTTTGAGTATAAAATTTGATTTATTCTTTCACATGTAAATAAAAAACATAAGATTTTCATTAATTCAATTAATGAATATATTCTATTAAAATAGAATTTAGATAATTCTATAAGAGTTTTTGGTCAAATTTAAAGTATTAAAACATGATTTCATTAAAAAAATGTTTCTTAAAATATATTTCCATTATTTTACAATAATTTTTATTTTCATTTTTATATAACTATTCTCTATGGATTTACATTTATATGACTGTGTAAACCAAAAAATTTAAAAAAATATTTAATATTATTTATAACCACGATTCCAATTTCAAGGTGATAAATATCATTTAAAATTAAATTATTTTAATATTATTCAAGGTTTCATTTAGAAATAGCTTTTCCTATAACACATGAAAAACTCAGCATTTCATTAAAAAAAGATACACATTTTTTTTGTATGAAATTAAAATTTTAGAAAATATTAAATTTATTTTAAAAACATTTTTTAAAATATCAATGGGTGTTTCATTATATATCCTTGATTTTGTTTTCCAAAAATATTCATCAATATGGTATGAACAAAAGTAGATACATCTAAACCATTACAACCTCAGGTTCCCCTATATAATCCTCAAGAGAGTTGATTTTCCAAAAAAACAAACTGACCTTGTATGCTATTTAGATTCGAAGAAAATTTTCTTTTTCAATCACGAATATAATCCGATTATTCATAATAAGTAATATCGTTCTCATGTGGTATGACCAATGAGTTTTTTTTCATGTTATGGATCGAGTATTTACTTCATAAAAGTGATATGTTAATCACATATTTTACCTGAGGGAGGTTAGATGTATATTCAAATTGATATTATACCATTGCAATATGATCGACAATATTAAAGGTAATGATATAACAAGGGAATAACATTCCATTGTATCTTAAGAATAATTTCCTATGATGGTTGTCCTGTGATAAACTTCCCCTTAATCTACAACTCTATGAAAAGTAGTTGAATTTTTTATTCTCAATGAACTAATTGATCATAATAAATATATTAGAATAAAAATTCATTCTTTATATCACTATTTTTTGAATATAAAGAAATAATAGAAAATATTATATATTATTTATAAATATTCATATGGTGATTTAATACCATAATATCTAAAGTGACATCCAATTATCAAAAGAAAAATTTTAATAAAGGATAACATTATGACCATTAAAAATTAATAAAATCCAAGACATTAGAATCATGGTAAATAAAAGTCTGAATAGTACATTTCATTAATCTACTAAACAATATAATTTTTCTATTAATTGTATAATATAAAATTTGTAAATACAACAAAAAATTATAATAAAATTTAATAAGATAATTTGATTGTATATAATTGTATCTTAAAACTAATTGATTCCTCATTACATACACAAAATACTTATTATTATTTATATTCATTAAATAAAAATGTATTTAAATTCAATCAATGATATCTTAAACAACTTTTACAATTAATCATTAATAAGTTCATAAGAAATTTTTATTATACAATTTTCATTATCCATATCAATATCCTCTTTATCACCAAAACATTATATCAACATTAGGAA
This sequence comes from Viscum album, assembly GCA_963277665.1. NCBI lineage: Eukaryota > Viridiplantae > Streptophyta > Magnoliopsida > Santalales > Viscaceae > Viscum > Viscum album. Next base: position 440,680,932 of record OY728161.1, read on the forward strand.
AATACTAGGCGTATTCATTCCCTTGATCATTTGTTCTCCATGAATATAGCCTTTAAATTGAATCCCATTTCTAGTATATAAGCATCATTCACCATATTTATGAGAACATGGCCTTAATCATTATATAATCAAGTAAATTCGTATAGAATTCACATATATACATTCCCAGTGATATTTTTATTTGGGATTTTTAATATTTTTTTATATAAATAATACATATCAACCCAAAATTATATATTTCATGTAGTACTCAAATAATATCCATTTCGTCATAATATAAAATGACATTAATAAAAAAATGTATCTATTCATGAACCTTCTTCAAAAAATTCATCATGGCATCTCATTTTTTCTTACCCAACCATAAACTCTATGAATGTAATTTGTAAAAATAGTGTAAAAAGAAAATGTATTGTAATAGATATAAAAATAAAAAGTGAAACCATTAGTAAATTAATACTTATAAAAATTTAAAATCATTTTTATAAAAACATACATCCCACTCATTAAGTATCATATTATTACTTATTTGAAACATGATATTTCCATAAAAAAATTTAAACATATATAATATAATAACGTTAACATGGGGAATTACATAAAGAAGTATTTAACCATTGTGGAGGGCATATGATTTGTAACCCTCCCATATACCATACAATGCAACCCTCATGGCTACCATATAATGTAACAATCACAGTTACACATAGAGTAACTATACGACTGACCTCCAACAAAAACAAAAGCAATTAATTGTAGTAAAATATATGTCCCACCCTAAATCATAATTTTTTTGGAACCAAAAATTTAATTAGGAAAAAATAATACTTAAATTATATAAATCATTCCATCTCAAAAAGAATGGTAATTAAAAGAGGTTTTTAAAGACATAGTCCCGTAAAAATATCATATATTTGAGGTGAGAGGTTATTGAAAGAAATGAATATGTATATAAACTATAAATCCACAATATAAAAAATAATATTATCTAAATTAATTAAAAATTAATTTTATTACAACATAATTAATAGTGTAGAAGGTTAAAATTAAAAATGGGAATTGGGTTAAGAATTCCACTACCCTTGGTTTTTCATTCTACAGTTGTTTTTAATCCGCATATATAAGGTTTTAAATAGTATTTTTAATATATCTAAAAACATATTAATATTTATAATTAAATATATTATATTATTATAACATAATTCCACCCATTTATTAATAACATTTTATTATTTTCATTGTTTCGGGGTCATATATTCCATGGTTTCCATGGTTGGTTTAATATCGATTTTCTTGTCATAAGGGTAAAAAATTATATAAATAAATTTAAATGTTATTAGTGAAAATATCAAAAATTAAATGGTATTATTTATAATTTCAGTTATATAATATTTGTATGAATCATTTGATTAATAATTAGTGATGAAATTTGTTTTATTTTGGAGAATTCTGATCATTGCGATCCACTTTTATTTTATTTAATAATATTATGTATAAGCAATAGTTACATGAAATTATTAAAATATAATATTAATAATAGAATTTTATTTAACCATTTTAATGGTTTTATGACATGATCTAGAGGTTGTAATAGGATTTGAAAACACATCAACCACGATGTCTGTAAATCGACACATCACATATGATATTAATATATTTAGAATAAAAGGAATAGGAGAAGAATTATGGTGATGGCTATTTCCATTAACCTGAAAAAATTACATTATACGTAATTAATATAGTCACCATTCATCTAGTTTATGTTGAGGATATTAATTTATAAGAAAATTAAAATAATTAAAAAGAAAATAATAGAAAATGGAAGAGGGTTTTACCTCTTGAGTTCTCTTCCTTAAGAACCTCCATAAATCCCTTTGTGATATCATATTGGTGACACCCAAATGTCTTAGATGTGGGGATGATTCTTGGGAATCGATTTGGGAATAAATTTTGAATCATATAAGGCTTTTATGTGTGAGTGGAATTGGTGGTGAGGGGATTTATTTATAGTGAATTATAAGGGAGTTGTATAAGTATAATATTCATTAGTTTATTAATATGGCTAATGACTATGAATAGTTTTATAATTATCATAAAAAATATTAAATTAATGAAATATGGTTCTATATTTTTTATTACATCAATACTAAAATATATATGAAGTTATAAAAAAATTATCTTATAAAATAAATTTCAATATTTGTATATTTACCAAAAATTAATTTATTTCAAAAAAATAGAAAAAATTCAACCTAAACAATAATATAAGACAAAAAAATTATAAATTTAATAATAAATTTAATGAATACAAATTTTAGTTAAATAAATATATTAATTATACATTTTTTATAAAATATAAATGGACATTAAAAATACATACACATGATTAGTCATTTCCAAAACATTTAATTACTTATTCTATGATATAACTATATAATGAATACACTTATAAGATAAATAAATTTTATTTAAAATCTCATTGGTGAAGATACTCTTCTATTGTCAAGATTACTATTCCTAATGGTCATGTTACTATTCATAACGTCATGTTAGTATTCCTTGAGTAAATATTCTATAATTTATATAAATTCCACTTTTTAATTATACATTTATAATAAATATGATTATTTAATTACATAATGTAATGTAATTTTTTGATATGTACTTTTGATGTTACATTCTCTACAAATTCTATAAATTTTGTCCTCATAATGTTTTATTATTATTAAAGAAGTGAGGGTAGCATTCAATAAATCATTTTCAGATTTACATATTTATTATTAAACAATGTGGTTTAATTAATATATATTTACATGGTGAATTAACATATTTTGTAATAAACTATCACTTGATACTGAATTAGAAAAGATTTATCTTAATAAGAATGGCTCTCTACCAATAGAACTCATTATGGGCTCAAAACATGGGATGAATCTAGCACATAAATTATCAACATGGAAATAAGAAAAATGCATTCTTTAGCTGAGATAAAATCGAAGGAAAAGCTATTAAATATTCAACATGTATAGATTTAACCATTATATCATTAGGATCAATGAACCAATCAATTAAAATAACTTTCTTTCCGAAACTCATAATACTTTTCCTTGGTGGGATTCTATGAAACACATGATCAAATACCTCGATAATAGTCATTCCCTCATGTTATTTACATAACTATTCTTCAATATATGAGCTTATTCATGTGGCGCTTAATCAACATCACTTTCATAGTTTAATCCTCTACTATTTATAGCCATATCAAATTCCATTCCCCAACTTCATCCAAAAATGATGTAGTATGACACTACTTCCCATATAATGCCTAAAAAGTTTTCATATGTGTACTAGAATGTAATTTTTTTTAGAAAACATAAATAATTAATGATGATTATCTGAACTTCACTGGTAATCAATTGAACAATATTAAATAATGTCCTCCATGGTATTAATTGTTCAATCATCATATCCTTCACATTGTGGATGAAAAGTACTACATTAATTTAAATCTTTTCTTATTGAATTATGATATCCATTCCAAATGTCAAAAGTAATCCTACATCTCGGTCAGATTCAATGGATTGAGTAACTCCATGTAATCAAAAAATATGATTATGTTATATTAGAAATATCTGATCAAAATACATAATAGCTCTAATAGGAATGAAATATTCAAATTCAGTCAGAAGATCAATAATAAACCAAGTCATAATATTACCTCGAGAGGTCTTCGGTATTCCCACCATGAATTCCATAAATATATTTTCCCATTTCCATGCTATCAATTGAAAAATAATATTCATACCCTCTTGTATTTTTTACTCTTCTTTAACCAATTGACATGTAATACATTTCATTTTAAAATATGTAATGTCAATTTTAATTCCATCCCACCATTAATACACCTGAAGGTATTTGTACATCATTGTATTTCAAGGATGAAATAAAAATTTAGAACTATGACATTTACAAATAAAATATTTCTTTAGGTGCAAATCACAGGACACACATAATCTATTACCAAATATTAAAACAAATTATTTATTAATGCTAATTTCTATTATATCATAACTTTTAACAAATTCTACCTTTTTCTATAACTCACAATATTCATTCTATGATTTCCTAATTCTGGTTAATAATTATATCATCAATAACACAAGAAAAATAGAGAATGTTTTTTCCACCAATAACACCAAATCAAAAATTTATCAAATTATCAACCTATAGGTTATGTTCAAAATGTAACATGGTTATTGTACCATGATGTTTTTGACTCATGGAATTATCCACATGGTTTTCTTTTGCAGTATAGTAATTGATAACTAATTAATTATCATTTATCAGTCCAGACTATATTATCTACCTCATTTTTAATTTCTTCCATGTGAATATATACTTTATAATTTAATGGTAAATATATATTTCTCATTTGGAAACGTATAAATGAATCATCCATCATTTAAATATTCACAACTACAATTTCCAAATAATTTTTGGGAAAATTTACCATATGAACATTCAGTTTCCTTAATGGATACAAAATTATATTAACATTATTTATCCAAAAACAGCCATGTCTCATCATTGAATTATCAATGTAGATGAAAAATTCACCATTTTTAGAATGAAAGGATATAAATAGTGCTTTCATTAATCTCATCTTCAGTTCATGAAAAAAAATCACTTTATTATATCATAAAAAATTTAACTCATTTTCTTGTTATCATAATTAGTATGCTGGATAATTCCGTAATTTTTTAACAAGTTAATAATAAGAGACAATTAATCCATGACATGAAAGAATATCAGTAATGTTTGTAGAAATTTTTCATTCATCAAACACTTTTGATTTTGTGGGATAAACAATTATTCCATAATTATTTACAATGTTTCAAAGAGAATAAATTTGTTTCAACCAAAAAGAATATTGACTACTTTTTTTCATATAACATCTTTTCATTGGTAGTTTGTATGAAAATCAGTAATTTTTTTCATGATCCCCATAAAATTTTAAATAACCAAAATTTCATCAATATAAACAATAATAAAATTGTTAAACAATTAATTCAATATTCTATTTATATGATCCCGGAAAAGAGCTAAGGAATTTTTCATACCAAATGCCAAAATAATAAACACATCGTATCCATATATAGTATGAATGGTTTTTTTTTTGTGATGTTATCCTCCTCTTTCAGTTTATTATACCATGATCTCATATAAATCTTGGAAATAATACATATCTCTCGAGATCTCATAAAACAAGTCAAGGATTTAAGAAAATAGATAATTATTCATTAAAATAATGGAATTAAATTATACGTGATCAATTAAAAGACTCATGGAACTATCAATATATATTATTAAAAAAATAGGATCAACAAATGGTAATGTGTTTGTAGTAATTATTATTTAATAATGAAAATCTTACAACTAATTTTTCCCTTCACTAAGTTCCACTATAGCCATTTGATCAGGGTGGTATGAAATTTTCATAGCATATGGAACCAAGTCAATAATAATTTCACATTCTATATAAGGTATTATACTATGAAAGTCATTTTGATAAACATTAAATTATTCATCTACCACCTACACATAATTATTTTGAACAATTACATAGTTTTCATAAATACAATCATGATAACATTCAATCAAATATTTTAATAGTTTATAAGTTTCTTGATATGTTATACATGGAATGGGTTCATTCTTGTATACAAAAATGAATTTTTTTTGAAAAAATAAATTCATTATCCATACAATCAATCCTAGAATATAAATATAAATCTCTTACATACAATGAAAAAAATAAAACCATACTAAGGTTAACACAATAATTATTTTTATAAATATATTTCCTTATAAAACAACATGATTATCCTGATAATGCATTTTTGTTGTCAAAATTTCTAATGGTGTAATGATAATATTTTCTTGTCGCAGTTATTGTAGTGAAATATCTGATTTAACAAATAATTTATCAGAAATAAAGGAATGTGTACACCCCATATCAAACACTACATAAGAACAATCAGAGTAAACAAAAAATGTACCCGTTATCACTTTACTGGATTGCCAAACATACACTGATTTAGTCACATGGTTTCTAACTAAAAATTTAATAGTATAATATAGTATTTTCCATCATTGTAATCATTCTTTGGGAAGGTTTTTTCATAATGAACCATATCACCACATTTAAAACTAATTATAGACATATTATCAGAATTAATATTCATTATAATTAATCAACAATGAACTTTATATTATTATTTTCGGAATTTTTCATAAGAAATGGTTTGATTACAATCTCAGGTCATACGTCTTAACTAACCACATAAAACATCCCAGTTTTGTTAAGACATTCTCAGGCTTGATTTTGTATTTTTTAACAAACTGGAAACATTACATTATTACATTCAGATTTAATTGATTGATTCATACCAATAACTTACCATTTGGACCTCTTATTTTTAATGTTTTCATAGTACATGTGATCATCATGAAACTATTTTTGTACCCTCTCATCACATTGGAAAAGTGTTACATAACATTTGAATTATTAGGTGGACAATTACCTTCAATAGAATGGAAATAAACCCAGGAAAAAATTATTCATATATCTATAAATATCCCGTATATTATTTGGGGTGTAAATTTCTAATCAAGTAAAGTTTTTTTCATAAATGGTCACTTTTTTCTCCTATAAGTATTTAAATTAATGGAATTACATTTCCATCCTATGTCAACCAACCATAATAGAATATTTTTTGAGGAAATTATTGTTAAATTCATCCCATTACAAGGCATTAAGCTCGTAACTACCCGTTTTACTACTGACTATTGACCACCAGTAGATTACATCTCCTTAAAAATGATAAACAGAATGACTAAATTTTTAATTATTTGAAGACACCAAAAACTTGAAATATCTATTCAATTTATTTAATCCATCATTCATCCACCACTAATTTATAAGATCAAAAAAATTGTGGGGGTTGGATCCTGAAAAAATGTTCCACTATCATCATGTTCTATTTTGGTAACTATGGTTGTTCTATGCCATGAAGTCCACCACCATTTATAAAATATTCAAACTGATCCATTATAATAAAAAACATTTTACTACCAATTACTACCATTCAATTATTTAGATTGTGAGATATATCATCCTTTCGATGCCATTTCACATTATCTTCCTTGGTTGATCTGAGGAAAAAAATAATGAATAGACCAATCATAGATGATGAGACAATGTAATCATGAAATGATATATCATTTAAATATAAAAATAAGGTATCAAATATATGTTATATTGTATAAAAAATATCTTAACCCTAAATGTCATCTAGACCATGCTCGGATACCAAATGAAAGGACGCCATGTTAAACATTACATAATCTAGTAAATTCTTTTAGAGTTAACATCATTACTATCCCAAAGATATTTTTGAGTTAGAGTACTTAAAATTTAATTCATTATTCAAAAATATCAACCCACAAACATACAAAGTGTGTAGTACTAAACAATATACATTTTTCACAATAAAATTTATTTTAATAAAATTAAAAAATTATATTCCTGAAAATTATTCAAGACATTAATTGTGGATTCTCTTTTTCTCTTACCCACACATAATCCATATTAAAATAATTTTCATCATGGGATAAGATAAAAAACTAATATTAAGGGATATAAAAATATTTGGAGAAACAATAAGTACATGAATAAAAAAATACTAAATAATTTTCATAAAGACATACTTCTCACCCTATAAGTATCATATAATAAATATGTCAAAACACAAGATTTAAAAATAAATAGAAAAAAATAATAATGCGATAAATGTTTCTTGGAGAATTTATTACATAAAATTATAAACATCATGGGTACCATATTATTTGAAAGACGCACATCCACTGAACAATTTAATCCTCATGACTACCTTACAACGTATACCTAGCTACTACTTTATGTCGTAACAATACAATTTTCAAGTGGAGTAACCATATTTTTTACATCCTATATAATCATACCAAATGAATTCGATGAAGATATATGTACCTCCATTAATCATAAGAAATTACCATGAACTAAAACATAATCATAAATCAATAATACATATTTCATAAAAATCATTCCATTTAAAAATGAATGGAAATTTAAAGAGGATCTTTAATAAAAAGTACCATACAATTGTCATATATTTTATGTGAGTGTTTATAGGAGGAATATAATAAGTTTATACACTATAAATACACATTACATAAAATAATTTAATCAAAATTAATTTCCAAAATAATCGTATTACATAATAATTAATGAAGTTGAAGGATTGAACAACGAATTGAAATTGGGTTATAAATTCTCTTATATTGGTTTTTTTATCATTCTTGGTAAACCATAACGTACAATTAATTAAAGAGTTATATTAATTTATTAAAGAAAAATATTCATATTTATATTTATTTTATGGTATATTCATAAAATATTTTGATCAATTTATTAATAATATATTGTTATTTTCATTGTTTAAGGTGATTTTGTTTCATGGTTTCAATGATTGGTTTATTATGGATTATATTTTTGGTAGGAAGAAAAACTCATGAATGGAAATTAGATGTGATTAATGAAAATTCATAAATTTTAATTTTCTTATATTTAATTTTTTATATGGTATGAGTTTTAATCATTAAATGATATATTAGTGATGAATGTCAGTTTATTTTTGTTAATTTTGATCATTACAAAACACATTTTTTTCAATAATAAATATTATGTATAATAACATGTTATTAAACATTATATTACATATAATATGTATATTACTATATTATTTAACCATATTTATTTATGACTGTCCTTGAAGGTAGAAATTGATATTTGAAACAGATTTCCAACGATGTTGGTAAAGTGACACATCACAGATGATGTTTTTTAAATATAAGTGATGGGAAAAGAATTATGATGATGATTTTTTTGATAAAAATGAAAAAAATCTATCAAATCAATGTAATTTTATATTTAATTATTATTTGGTAATGGGTGGTGGCGAGAGTATAGAAAAGGGAAATAATTGAAAAGAAAATGAAATAGGATTTTTTTCCTGTTGATTTCTTCTACTTGAGAACATCATTATGGACATTGGTTTTGGCCATTGTTTATATGAAAAGCTAAGGGACATGGGTATTAATCTTGGGTTATGATTTGGCATCATTTTGAGAAATACTATTTGAGTTTATTTGTAAGGGGAAGACGTAGTGAGATAATGTATTTATAGTGGAAGATAAGGGTGTTTTCCAATTATTATATTATAACTTTAATAATTTTGCTCATGACTATAAATAATTTGAGAATTATAATTAAATGTATTAATCTAATGATGGATAGTTAGAAATTTTTGTATTATATAATACATACATCATATATGACTCAAAAAAATTTCTACTTTACTTATATCTTAAATAATTGTATTTCATTATTCAAAAAAAAATTCATTTATTTCAAAAAAATATAAAAAATTCAACCTAACCATATAATACCTATATAATTAAAAATTAATGTAAATATTATGGAAATTTTTTTATAAATATTATAAAATTAAACAATTCTATTAGAACATCTCATGCCTTTTACATGACCTTTTTTCAATTTTAATCATTATTACAGTAACCATTTCTCAAACAACCATAGTTGTTATCTTCAAGAGAATTCTCCATTAACATCAATTTCAATAATTACCATACAATAAAATTCTAAATCATTCATATATTGATAATATCATAGGGATAACATTATCTCAATCCACTATGTTAACTGTACATTTAATTTACCAAGACAATTTCTTACACTCTTCCCATTTACTATGTACATAAATGGCTTCTCGTACCCAAGGGACATTCACTTGATATATTATTCCAACATTATCTACATATAAAAAATAAAATCATTATTCCACTATGGTCTAAATTATATGATAACATTTAAAAAAAAAATCCATCTATCATTTTGTGAGACCAAGAGTTCTTTTCGTTTATCATAGTAGATCAAGTTTGGGATAACTGATTAAGTATAATAAAAGTTTCGATCTACTTCATTATATACCACATTTGGATGGAAATCACCAAATATTCTATAAGATTAATTATTGAAACATTCCAATTTAGTTTTTAAAAATTTTTTATAAAAAAAATCATCGTGTGACAAAGGATCTCATATTGGGAAAATAATTGAACTTGAGAAACCCTTATAGGATATTCTAGACATGAAATTATTTATTCCATTTATTACCACTAGTTAATTTCTTAGTTATTTCATGGAAATTATTTCAATCCTTCCTAAATTCTAATTACTTTTTTTATGAATCTACAAACCATATATATTGGGAGATTCACACTAGGTCTAGAATAAGTTGCATTATCATGATTTATGTTATCATAGAGTCCCACTCATGTTTTCCTTTTCATATATATGATCCATGTGCAACAATTTTCTAGATCCACATTTACAAATATTAACCATATATGGATGTAAATTCATGGAAACCAATCATATTATACATCACCAAATATACATGACATTTTATTACACATCAAATATAAAATAGGATTATCCACATAAATATCCATGGACATATCTTTTGAAATATAACTACTGATCTCACTAATGTTTTATCATCCAAATTTCAAAAGATTAACTAAATATATCCTTTAATACCAACTATAGTTTCTTCGGATATTAATATGTAGGTTAATGTAACACTGCAATATTCCCAAGTATGATTTTTCTGGATAATATAATATCTTGCATTGTATGAAACCCGGAGTTCTAGCACACCATGACCAATCAAACTAGATGTTTAAACAGAAGATATGAATAGTACTTCCCACTTTTTAAAATTTAATACATTTTAATTTTAAAAATTGACTTATTTTTTAGATTTTGAATATCAAAATAAGATGAGGGTTAATTTTGGGTAGTTTATTGAAGACATTTAATTTTTGATAAATAGAGAAAAACACCGCATTATTGTTTCAAATAGACATTTTTATTTAAATAATTATTTTCATTATAAATTTATATTAATGTAAAACTAATTAAATAATACCTATATTAGTTAAATCTAATTACATTAAGTTATTATATAATAGTATTATACATATATAATTTATTGAACTTTTTAACATCTTTTACCCACCTTATAGGCATATTTAAAAATTTTATAAATGTTATTTTATTGCTTCTATGAATTTAATGTAAAAAAATATTATAAAAACATTTTTAATATGTTAGTAAAATGAGGTTTTATAGGATGAAAATAATATTTGTGAATACTAACTTTTGAATTTTTTTACCACAGTTAAAATTAAATAGTGTAATTAAAGAAAGAACAAAATATCATAAAAACATAAAATTACCACAAATAATGTACAAATTGTATTCGATAAGTGTATTTAGAACAAAATAAACAGTAGGACATAAATATGACCATTTTTATCCACTTTTATTAGATTAGAACATTTATTATATTTTATTTAAAGAAGTGTTAAAAGTGTTAAACTCAAATTTTATTATCTAAAACATTTTTAATATAGAGTTATGTAGAAGATAAATTATAATAAAAATATTAATTATAAATATAAATTTTTTACTATATCAAGTTATATTTTTATAATTTTTATACATTAAATAATAAAATTTATTTACGACACCCAGATGATCCACTAATCTACTTTTTTAATGAAATATGAAAATAATTAATGTTATTAATATTAAAATAAATGTAAATTGAAACATTTAATGTCATCCAAGATTTTTAAATGTGAATATGTCATTTAGTTGTTGATTTAATTTATATTTTTATAATTAATAATGTTTTTATGAGATTCACAAAAAACAATTCTAAATGTTATAAATATGGACATAAAAGAGTTTTTTAAAAGATATAGTATAATTAAATGATATAATTTTCATAATAATCAAATATTATCCCCAATGACTTATTTAATGTTATATAGGACATTAATGGAACAAATTATATTATATTGGAATTATATAGTGATTATATTAACAATTTAGTAAAAAATACTAGAAAACATAGTAAAAGATAAACTATTTAACTAATAGTTAAATATAAAAGATAATGTTAATATAGTGACCTAAACATGTTCGAAACACACTGGTTGTTATAATATATATCCATACACTCATTATAGTTGAAATTAATATATTTTTAGCTATTTTTACAAGATAATTATTTCAAAATAAATTAATATTTCAATCTCTTCCTAAAGTGCCCTCGCCTCTCTCATAAAATGGTACATCCCCTTCTATAAAATTCACCACTCCATTTCCATTTATATCATCCAAAAACAAATTATATCTCCTAAAAAATAACATAAATTCAAATTAGAGGCCTTAAATTTATCAGAGAGACATCCTATGGTGACATTTTGTTCAAATCAAAAGGAAGCACCCAAAAAAGAGTTAATTATTTCATCACCTCTGTCAATGTTTTTTTCTTCCTCCAAATACTATTTCATTGTTTTATATATACTAAAATAATAACTAAAGTAACATATACATACTATGATGATATTATTTATATTTTAAAACCATATTAATTATTCTATACATCCTATGAATAACAAAGTCACCATACATGCGTACGTACGGCTTACTGTCTTCAGGTCATGGTATAATTTATTATTCAATACTTCATTACTTAGATGGATATAATAATAAGTATAATTTATTTTAAAAATATAAATAACATGATACAGATTATGTAAATATTATATGTCATAAAATTATATAATATTTCTCCATCAATAGAATGATATTGTCTCTCGTGCGTATGTATGGTTTACCGTCTCCACCAATGAGATGAGATTTTTTTCACTATGGTAACCATTCCAAAATAATTTTCATTTTTTTATTATAATTAATATTTATGAAAATAATATAATTCTTAATATGAATAAAATAAAACATATACCTAACAAAAATGACCTATGTAAAAAAACATATAAATTAAAACACACTAGTTAACACCAAAAATAATTATACTACGGAAATATTATTAACAAAGAAATATTAGAGGAACATATATGATATCATATTTATGAATGTGTTTCTTGAATAATTTAATAACAATGATGGTACTATTATGTAGGAGTTTAACATACCCTATATTAATGAAAGGTTCATGGTAAGGGTTAATTTTACAATCTATTTTTTATCTGAGGTTGTTTATATGTAAGTATCTTCTGGGAATTCATCATCATCCATATTTGTGTTTCATAAAAATGTATTTCAAAACATTTTTACTATTTCCTAGACTATTTTTTATATTAATTCATACCCTTGTTTTAATTTTTATAAAATATTTTTGAAGGAATTGTTCTATCATATTCCAAACAACGTAGTTTAGGACCTTTTCAATAAATTAACGGATGAATGATTTTTTAAACATATACGCTCGATGTTTCTATTTTTCCAAATTATAACAACATTGAAGATTCCCTTAAAATATTATATGAATATTTTCAAAATAAATGTGTTAGTTTATAATTACTCAAATTTAAAATGATTTCAATGTATAAAGAGTTATTTTTCTCAAATAGTTTTTGGATTGATTCCATCTATGTCAACATCTATTGTTGGATTTTATGTTTAATAGAAGTTTATTTATTATGATACAATATTACATATTTTATTGATAGTTGTTTGATATGTTTGACTATGTATGTTCTATTTTTAGGCCATTTATGGTTTACAGTTCAAATATTAACATTTTTTATGTTAGTTTAATATAAATGTTTATGTAATGTTTCCCCCTGTTTATATGAGAATTAATTAGATTTAGTAACAAATGGTCGGGGCCCACTATAGCCTCTCGATGCAGCGGTAGGTATCATGATACAAACTTGTGTCTTTGAACATGTCTTTGAAATTATTTTTATTTTTATTCTTGGAACAAGGCATTGACTATGTGGTTATGATGCCCATAATTATGAAATTATTTATTGATATTAAATGTGATTATTCGACTGGTAGAATATCCAAATGAATAAGTTAATGGAATTATATGATGTATCATTTCCATATTTTGCTGAATTTCTCGTTTAAAGGGCATGGATTATAGTCTTATGCATTATAATAAATTTTTATGCTTATTTTTTTATAGTTTCTGATATACTGTTAGACTTACTTTGTTTCTGAGATCACTTCTTTATTATGTTTTATTTTTCTTAGGATGATAAAATGTATATTATGACACCCCTACAGGGATAGGCTAAGGAATATTAGTGTCTTAAATAGAGACACAATTATGATTTTTCATTTCATAATGTAATTTAAAACTTCTGTATTTATCTAGTACTTCCAAGGATACTAACTTAACAATCTTTCGGGATGTGATCTCTTATGATCATGTTAGGGTTATGTAATTACGCACCAATATTGGGTAACTGGGGTCGCGGTGTTATAGTCTGTATCAGAGGAATTTTAGTAAAAACCTTGTAAACTAGATTTAGAAAAACATTTATTAGAGGAAAGTTCCCTAAGATATAATTTGATTGTTAAAATAGACAAAAATTAAAAAAATTTAATATAGATATTATGGGGATTTTCAAAGAAATAAATCTATTACTGGACACTAAATGTTGAATTGGTTCTGGCACAAATGTACCTAGGAGTGAAAACTTGGACACGGAGTTTCAGGATTGAACCGAGGTGTCAAGGTACACGACAACAGGCCTTACTATACACATGGTTTGAAACTCTAGGTGGTATGATTTCGAAAATTCACATTTTCTTTTCAATCTATTATGATGGATTTATTTGTAAATATTACCCCAAATAATTTTTTATGATTAAGGATTATATTCATAATGTGTTCAGTTTAGGGTAAGAATTTTACTACTTTAGAATTATTAATTGTGATTCATAAAGTAATGTAGTGTATTCCATTGATTAGAAATGGTTCCTAGTGGATTGGATGGAAAACATATCCATGCTGGTAATCCATGTTGGGATTCCCCTTTAATTAAAGAAAATTATAGTGGAGCTAGTGATGCAACGAGTGCTGGGTATTTTGTAACCTACTAGTACAACTCACTTAGGTTATGAATAATAACCTTACCCATATGGGGAACCCTTATCCACAATGTGAAGGATCAATGATAGATGTATTAATTAGCGAACAACAAAAAACATTCAATGAAACTAAAAATCCATTTGTAGCAGAGTGAGGGATTAGTTTTTTTGAGATAATATTTCATGCTTTGGGGAGTAATGAAAGGGAAAAGGTTTTCATGCCAGTTTATCACCTCTCAAGAGATGTAGATCAATGGTTGTCATTATTTCAAAACATTAATGAGGATGAAGAAGTATCAAATATGGAATGAAGGTAGTTTATAGATCATTACATAGAAAAATACATTCCTCATGAAAATCGATCAGATTTGTAAAGGAAAATTTTGAATATGAGGCAAAAATGGGATGAGAATGTCAAAATGTAATAGAAGAACATTACAATGTTCGAAATACATTTTTTAAGATTATATAAACAGCCCAAGAATTATTACTGATCAATTATTTGATGGGGTAAATTAATTCATACATCATGAATTAATTTTAAAATATATCTCGTCATACGAATATATATCATGATGTGGTATCTAGACAGAAAAATAATTCTCTAAATCTTATGACCTTGATGTGAAACAAGAGAATAATAGATCTGCTAAACACATTAGAAATGGATATTAGTGGATGAAGGTAAATGTTTTATTTTCATCCTGCATTAATTGTGGGAAGAAAGACTATTGTACATTCCTTAATGGGATGGGAGTTTGTTACAAAATTTGAGAAAAATTCAACAAATCTTGTGATTGTAAGGGGTGGAAAGAGGTTTTTGATGATCTATACTACAATTTTATGAAAATTAGGCATTATGAAAATAAAGGCATTAAGCGTTAAGGAAACATACTTCAAAAAAAATGGGAGCAAGGACAATTTTATGAGATCGAAAATACTGAGGATGAAGCTTTAAATGACATGGTGGAAGGCACTTTAATCGTTTCCTCGAAATTAGCCAATGATTTAATTGATTATGGATCGTTTCATTCATTCATATATTCCAAGTTTTCCATAAAAATTATATATTTCCATTTGACTTAAGAATAGTGATTTCTGTTAATACTCCTAAGGTATGATAAATAGAAAAATGTTTTCTCAATTAGTTACCATTATGGCATATAAAAGTGCTTAATCAGTTGATCTTATTATCATACCCATGACTGTATTTGATAAAATCCTCGGTGTGGATTGGAATTTTATACAATGATGATAAAATTTATTATAATAAGAATATAGATACAATATTTGATGATGATAGGGAATCCCTTATTATTAGAGAACTGACATAACCATCTAATTCTCATCTAGATCCCCCCAAGTAGCACTACTAAATTCAATTATCATGGAGGAAGGGAGTAAAAAAACTATTGGTTATGAAATGAATGTAAAAAATACAGGATGTACCTATTTTTCAAGAATATGTTCATGTGTTTTCAGAGAATTTACATGGACATCCTCCAGAATGATAAAATTAATTTTCCAATAACATAATTCCTAAATCAAGGCCCATATCCAATAACACTTATAGAATTTATATTGTCAAAATAGTGTAATTAATGAGAAAACAAGAAAAATTGAGTAATAGAGGATTTTTCGACCAAGTGTTTCTCTTTTTGTATCCCATGTTCTATTTTATTACAAAGAAATGTGTATCTATGTGGGTGTGAATTTACTATATGGAAATAAATGTAATAACAATAGAGAAGAAATATCTACTACCACACATTGATGATTTTTGGATAAACAACATGGTGCTCAATATTTTTCAATGATTGACCCTCAATCTGGATAACATTAGTTCTGCGTAAATAAGGAAGGCATTGAAAATAAATCATTTTAAAATAGGTATGGGAATTATGTGTATATAGTAATGCCTTTTGGACAATTTAATGCACCCTGTATTTTCATGTATCTATTGAATAGTGTTTTCGTGGAATATCTTGACAACATTATAATAGTATTTGTTGATGATATATTGGTATTCTCTAAAAGGTATTAGGATCACGAAAATCACATGTGCATTATTCTAAATTCTCTTAGAAAAAATGAATTATATGGTGTGTTAAACTAGTGTGAATTATGGTTTCAGGAGATTTATTTTCTTGTCCATATTGACTCTAAAGGTGGAATATCTATTGATCCTTTAAGGAAATGTACAATCCATGAATGCCCAGCATCGACAATTATAACATAGGAATATAATTTTATTGGTTTGACAGGTTATTATAGCCATTTATTATAATATTTTATTCGATTGGATAACACATTCACAAATATATCATGAAAATGGGTTAAATTTGTATGAAAAAATTATTGTGAATATTTTTTTAAATGTTTGATGATAATATTAGTCAACGATCAAATCTTGACTCTACCATCGGGGAATGGTGGATTTTTTAATTATAGTAATTCATAAAAGAATGGACATGGTTATTTCATAATGCATAATGATAGAGTTATTTCTTATGCATCATGGTGGATAAAAAATCATGAACAAGACAATCCTTTTAATGATCATGAGTTTGCAGCTATAATATTTTCTCTAAAGTTATTGAGTCACTATCTCTATGGTGAAAAATGTTAGATATGTACCGATCAAAATAGTTTGATGTTTAATTTATAACAAAATGAACTGAACAAAAGGTAGGGGGATGGAAAGAACTACTCACACATTAGGATTTCACAATACACAACCAACCAGGAAAGAAAAATAAGGTGGATGATGCCTTGATAATAAAGTATCATGGTGTTTTGAACAATATGGCAGTTTAAAGGGATCATATGATCATGGATCTAGTAAATATGGTTATGGTAATAACCTTGGAAAGTGAAACATAAATTCTTTTTCGAATAATATAAAAAAAAATATTTACTATAAAGGATAAAAATTTCTCAGACAATTGATGAAGAGTTTCAAAAGAAAATAAATGCTCTGAATGATTGGAGATTTATTTAATTTATATATTATGATGGAATTTTAAAATTTCGTAAGTGTATTTTTATTCTTGCTATACCTGATCTAAAAATGAAATTGTTGGATGATTCTCATAAATCCAATTTCTATATAAAACCTCGTATCAATAAGATGTATAGATATTTTAAGTAACATTTTTTGAGGGATAACATGATGGGGATGATTTCTAATTAGTTTTCAAGATGTAATGTTTGTCAACAGGTGAAGGATAAAATACAATAACCTTGAGGATTCATGCAAACTATTCCCATACCTGAGTGGAAATGAGATGATATTATGATGCAATTTATCATGGGTTACCAATGTCTCTTAAATGGAATGAAGAAATATGGGTCATTGTTGATCATGTTACCAAGTCGGCCCATTTTCTTTTTATGACGGAATATTTACCATTTGAAAATTTAGCAAGACTATATATTAATGAATTTGTACGACTTCATGGTGTACCCCTGTCAATTCTTTCTTATTGTGATCCCTGTTTTATATCATGATTCTAGAAATGTCTTGATAAATCCCATAATACTATACTTCAGATAAGCACTGCCTACCACTCTCAAAATGATGGACAATCAGAACAGATTATTCAACCCTTGGAAGAAATATTGAGATCATTCTCACTTGACTTTAAATGTATGGGGGATCAGTATTCAGCTTTTTTTTATTTTGAAATAACTATATAATTCATTCATGTATTAAAACACCATCAAATGAAGCATTAAATGGAAAACGATACTACAAACAATCTTTTTGGGATGATATAAGTGAATGAAATCTTGTATTCCTAGAACATGTTGAGTAATCAATGGAAAACATTAATATTATCCAAACTAACAGCAAAGATGCTCAAGATAGTCAAAAGATCTATTCCTATAATAAAAGGAATGATTTGGAATTTCAAGTGAGATATCGGGTTTTATTTTATAATTATCTCCATGGAAGGTTGTTATACAATTTGTTAAGAAGGGTAAATTCAGTCCCAGGTTATAATTTTTTTTGAAATTATAGAACAAATTGGATTTGTTGGATACTATTTAGAAATCTTCCCAAATCTATACAAAGATAATGATGTGTTACACGTATCACTATTGCGGAAATAAATACAAGGCACAACGCATGAACTCAACTGTGATGAAATGGTACTAGAACCCAATTTGACTTATTGTGAAGAGCCTATCGAAATTATTGATACTAGAGAACAAGGGTTGAGAAACCAGATTACTCATCTTGTAATAGTTATCTGGAGAAACCATAAGAAAATGTAATTATTTGATTTATATTTTCCATATTATGGTGAATTTTTTGTCTAAAAGGCCTATAGTTTATTCTTATACATTTTCTTAAATGTTTATTCATATTTATTATAGTTTTCGATATATTTTTTTCATTACTAAGCATCATACTTCACCCCTTTGTTATGATTTATTATTTACACGATGTGAATATGTATATTAATACTAACCTCCAGCGATAGTCTAAGAAATATACGGGTGTTAAATGGAGACACAATGTTCATTTTTCATATCATAATGTAATGTGAAACATATTTATGTATCCTGTATATCCAAGGATACAAAATTGATTGGTCTTTAGTGACATGATCTCTTGTGATCATGCCAATGTTATATAATAATTCATCGAATCTCGGTAACTAGGGTTGGATAATTATAGTTAATCATTATTAGATTATTTTATTTAAATAACACAAAATATTTATTGAACCCAAAATAGATTATTTAAAATACAAACAATGTATCAAAATGAAATCAATAAATATTATATATGGTTCTTTATGACATGTTCTCATATGACCTCAATCGCACCTCCCTGTACGATGGAGGTTACCGACATTTAGTGATTCTCTAAGATAATTTTTATTATACACCTATTTTTTGGTATGTTCGACATAAATTTTTTCATTCATGTTTTATTAATTATAAGGGAGAAGGTTAAGAGTGTTTGGGAAATTTCAAGTCGTTTTTGGGTCTAAAAGGGAAGTGCTTGGGTTTCACATTATTTTTCTAAACTATGAAGCATTATAGATTTCAAACATTAGCTTCAGTACAGAAAGCACTTAGTTAGAGAGATCGTGTGATAAGGTCATGTGAGGCCCTACATAGGAAATATCTAACCCATTTTTAGTGCATGGTTTTTCTAACCAAGTGAGTCAATGATGCGTTGTGGTGAAAGTGAGATCCTAAAAAAGTTGATCTCACATGTTATGTATTCCAAGAGGAAACTATTTCTTCAATGTATCCATAAATATGGATTCATCTTTCTCATCGGTCGAATATCATCTCAGAAGTGAATCAGAATCGATCTAGAGGCATTCCTTGGCGTTTCAAAGAAACAACCTTGCTGTATGGATTTATTCTTCTTTTTTTCAGGTTTCCGTATATCTGCATCACCCCTCTATTATGTTCATATATCTACACCTAGTGTGAATTGATTTAAAATTTTGGATTCCATATTTGTTTTTATATTTGGTCACGGTCATGATAGGGGAAGTGATATAAGGCATTTTTTTTGGAATTCTTACCAAGTTTCTTCAACATTATTCATCCATTCTCATTTTTCAGCAAAACGATCAATGTAGGCATCTTCACTATCGAATCATATTAGTAGAACTGATTTTATTTCGTTAAAATTTGTTTTCATGTATTTAATTTATTCTAAATTCATTAATTTTGAATTTTTAGTAATTATCTTCAATAAAAATTATGTAAATTGTGGAAATCTGGAAAATTTGTGTTCTTGAATAATGTACATTGACTCTTTAATTTAAAATGAGGAATTTAAAATGGGGATTTCAGGGATTTGAAGAAAATGTATTTGACTAATTTTTTTTCAATAAATGTAATTGTTTTGATGAAATGGATTTTTCAGTGGATGTCTATTTGTTTGTTGGAAATCAGTAAAAGAAAAGTTCTATTGAAACATGATGAAATGGATAATTAAAATTATTTTGGAAAACATTGGTAATTTATTTGAGTTATTTCTTTATTGATCCTAAATAATTGACATGATACTATGGGGTATAAGGTATGTGACCCTATATCAGGAGTGACTATTTGTGGGACACAACATGAATTGATGAGATACTACTCATGAGTATGGAACTATCAAAAAATTCATTTTGCGGGTTTGTATTGAACAGTGGAATGGTTATCACAAAATGATATTGATTAATGGATTTAGTACCTTTTTTGGTTGTTTTTTTGGATATATGAATAGTTCTAATTTTTTTAACTAGAACATGTATAAATTTGGATATAAACGATTTTTGAAAATTATTATATTTGTTAAAATCTATTTTTTCATAAGTGTTTTTTAAAACTAGTTTATATAAATTTGGATAAACATTATATCATATTAGAGTGAGTATCGTAATAGTTGTGAAATAAAATTTTCATTATACTCATTTCATCATTGGATCATTGTTTCTTATGCATATTCTATCTTCCGCAAGTTGCAATAGGTAAATACCACACATCTTTAGCACCACCTCATGAGACGTGGATTTTTTGGTGATGTTAAATCATGTAGATATTGGAGAAAAAATCCTATTTTTCTTGAAGCCATATTAGTTTTCTAACAATTATTTAATATGGTTATTAATTTTTGTTCTGTTGTAGTACACATTAGTTTTGTTTTGTTATAAATGAAGAGTTTATTTGGCTTATATTTATTCATACATTATATTGTTGTTTTTTTTGTTATGATGTATTGGGTTAATGCTTTTCATCATAAATTGAAAATCATAGCCCAATTGTATTTAAATTATAATGAATTTATTACCATCCTTTTCACTCTTGGGGGTTTCAATTTTGGCCTATTAATCATTCATTGTACTCTCAAGGCACTTAGAATAAGACGATCATTAAAAATGGTATTAATTTTTCAATACATATTCATTGGTTGTTGTTGTTGGAGATGAATTCATAATTATCTATTCCTGTGGTTGTGATATTTGAAAGTATTATTATTGTAAGGATATGATATTTAGATAAGAAAAATACATAAAAACCCATTTTTTCATGAACATAATGTTACTATAGTGGTGGGTACATAAGTATTTTAGATATACTTATAGGATAATTGAATTTCATTGTCACAGGGTGAGACAATAATATGAGAAAGAAATGAATTAGAGTGATGAAAACCCACTAGGATTTAATATTTCATTTTTAGTAATGATTTATTATTTTGTTCAAAGGTGGAAACTTTAGAAACATGTTTTAATGTTTTTTTTTCAAATGCACAAATTTGAAAAGATCATGGTTCACGTATACTGAAAATTGATGGATTTCTAAAAGAAATAATTATTTTTAAAAAATGGTTAAACATGGGAAGGGGTGATTATGGAAATCCATACTATATTTGTTAATATGATATAATTATAAAATCTATTCAATCAATTGATATAGAGATATAATTATAGTTTTTTTTATTGGTTTAGAAAATGGAACATTGTAAACATCATAAACACCATATAGAAGAAGTTTAAAAGAATGTCGAGTCACATGAACCACTGGTAAAACAAAAAATATTTCATAATATTGTCCATGAATTTCAATATGAGGATATAGGGAACTATAGGGATTATTGAATATATGTGGGGAATTCTATCTATTTCAAGAAATTGAATCCAGTAATCATCTAGGGTGATTCAGAACACAAAAATGAGCAGTGTTTTCTATAAATTGGAAAGGTATCTATGATTTCTCTTGTGCACCAATGTATTTAAACATCAATGGAATGACATATATTCTTTAGGATCATTCACACAATTAGTGGGATTTATTGATTTGTTATAAATTTTATCACAAAATTAGTTCAGAGGATTTTTTGGAATTTCTAAAAAAAATTATATCCTTGCTTGTTAAGGATCCAACGAATGATGGAATTAGTTATCATGAAGCTTTAAAATCACTTTATCATAAAATAAGTGGCCAAATTCAGGAATTTATTAATATTTTTACCTGACGGTGTAGATATTGTTTCCATCAAGGCATGCTTCTTCAAATCAAGGATATGGAATGACATTCTCTCAATGATTTTGGTGCTCTATATTGTGGATTATACAGAGATGGTGAATAGAGAAATATGTACCAAATGATATATCTCAGTATTTATGGGAGGAGAATGTATGTTGATACCTATAGGAAATGGTGGGAACTCGAATGCTTGAAGAAAACTAAAGAGGGACATCAATTTCCAATGTTAGAGGACTCAAAATTAGATAGATAGATCTGTGAACCCTCATCCATTACCCAAGAACAATGAATGATTTTTTCCAATGTGGTTATCATTGACACATAATGTCAGAGTGTACATAACAAATTAAATAATTCCATAACTACAAGAAGATATTTAATCTTCACACTATTGTCTCAATTCTCCAAATTTAGGTTCTTGAGATACTTT
This sequence comes from Viscum album, assembly GCA_963277665.1. Lineage (NCBI taxonomy): Eukaryota > Viridiplantae > Streptophyta > Magnoliopsida > Santalales > Viscaceae > Viscum > Viscum album. Next base: position 440,704,481 of record OY728161.1, read on the forward strand.
TCATTGGTCACAAGAATCCTATACTAAAAAAGGATGATGGAAACAAAATAAGTCTCATAAACAGTGTACTTCATTCTGTACTTATTCAATTAATACCATGAATCCATAGAATGAAAAAATTCAATGGAAAAAAATAAAAAATTGCAATTAGAAAACATTTTTATTGAGTTGGGATGTTGATGGTTGATGAACTGGTTGGACATCTATAGAGTGACGTATGATAATAATGAATTCTAGATTTATGAAAATGTTTATTGATAGAAATTCATCAAATTCAATGATTGTTTCTAGCGTTTTTGATTTTTATGTTAACAACATGAAATGATTCCTTCCATGATAATACATAAAACCCATCTCCATGAAATGAGTTTAGATCCATAGTGTGTAATCCTAGTTATATAACCATTGATAGAGAATCATTGAAATGGGAATTATTAATGCTGGGAATGTATTTATACAATCTAATAATGTGTATGGATTGGATTATAATGTTCAATGCTCACATAAATTCTTATAGTAGATTGGATAGATTCACAACTATTGATGGCATAGAGCATCACATTAGAGAAGAGAGGGTTCTAATGAAATCTGCAGCGGTCATGTTCCCCGCTACAGTGGGAATTATATATTACTAACTCAAAGTATTGAATTTGGAATCTATGGAATATATGATTTTTATATGTTTTCTAGATATCATTGATAAATTTTCAGTTGTCATTCCCATGATCATCTCAGGGATACCCCCTAAAAGGCATATAGAGGTTATGATATATCTCTTTTTGGGGATCATTCATATATCCATTCCATAATAAAGTATGGAACCAATATATATAAATGAAATTAATGTGAAATTGTATGATCTAGAAGGAAATGGTTTCATTCGGACTTTTATGTATATCTGGGCAGCACTGATCTTGTTCGTGAAGAATGTATATAGAATTCTAATGTTGTGTGGGGATTATAAAAAGAATACAAAATGTTGATAATAAGAATATATATCCAATTTATTGAATTTATGATCTGTTCTATAAATTTAGCGTTGCTCATTAGATCTCTAAAATTGAATTTCATTCAGTATATCACCAATTATGAGTTGAGAAGAAGGTTATTCTTAGGAGAGTATTAAGATGAAGATATGTTCACTATAATTATATAGTAATGCCTTTTGGCCTTACAAATTAAGTATAAGTACATATGGAATTGTTGAATTTCATATTTCACCAATATATACAGTCTTTTATTGTAGTTTTGTGGAGGAGATGTTGGCATATTTAAGGAAAAGAGATGAGCAGGACAAACACATGGAGATAGTGTTGGAAATATTAATAAACCACCTGTTGTATTCCAATCTATCAATTTTCATATTTTGGAAAAAATAGTTACATTTTCTCAGACATGTAATTTCGTAAAAATTGTTTTTAGAAGAACTATAGATGACTGAAGGTATTATCCCTTGGAAACGACCATGGAACATATTTGATGTACAGATCATTCTTGTTCAAGATTGTTATTATTGATGCATTGTTTTGGACTTCTCCCCACTAGATTCACCTCTGAAAAAACTGAAAATGAATAATGGAAAATTAAAATGGGATGAGGAATTCCAAATGTCCTTTGATGATATAAATGTTCATCTTACACCAGTAATTGTCTTCATTTTTTTCGAATCATGACATTGGTACATGGAGTAATGTGATGCTTTGGGATCTCGGTAGGTATGTGTTTTCATGAAAGGAGACCACATTGTTTATTATTTTTCAAGGTATTTGAGATTTCATTGGAATGATTATAATAAACATAATTTGATGTCATATGTGGTCATCCAGGTATTGAAGACATGTTTTCACTATCTCTTTGGTGAGAAATTTACTTTTTTCACAGATAATAAGGCCTTGAACCATATTTTTACATAATGAGATTTGAACATTAGGGAAATTAGATTGATGGTGTACCTCAATATGTTTTTTATTGACTTTATGTATAAACTAGGAAAATATAAGACAATGGAAAATGCATTAAAGAGTATGTCATATGCTCAGTTGGAGAATGAATATTTAGATGAATGGTAGTATATATAGGTCCTACATGACATGCATTTAAAATTTTTTGACTGATGTGATTCTTTGTATTTATTTTTAGATTATGTGGTTCTTGATTTGGAAAATATTGTAAATGTGGAAAAATAACTGGATTCATAATACTTGGTTATAAGTTATATACTCAATGGTGTTGATACCATTTATGGTTAAATTATTGGTGTGAGTTCAATGTAGTGGGATAATAATTAGGTGGTCGTACTGAAGGCTTGTTATGAATAACTTCTTCATGGTTTCCACATTTCAATATTGGAAATAAATTAACAACTAAAGTGGATTTATATGACGTTGGAGATATAGTTTTGGTGGATTAAAATGAAATAGAATGTGGATGTGTTCTTTTCATGGTTTTGATTTTGATAAAAAGAAATGGTAGACCATCATTGACTAGGGTTTATGTTACAATCATTATCTATCCCATTGTGGAAATTAGAACAATTATTTATGGATTTTGTTACATGTCTCCGAATAATGATTTATAAAAATGATGCCACATGGGTGATAGTGGATTAGATCACAATGTTGTCCCATTTCATTCATATTCTTTATAATCATATGACCGAGGATATATCCAAGCATTATATCTGATAAGTTGTAAAGAGTCAAGGAATCCCGATTTTGATTATATTAGATAGAGATCCTAGTATCACATATCATTTCTGGAAATCATTATATAAATCCACTGGTACTCATTTGGCTATGTTTATTGCATATTGCCTATAGAAGATAGACAATATGAAGGGATAATATAGATGATAGAAGACATGATGTGGTATTGTGTAAGGTATCTTTTTGGCTCATGGGAATAGGATATTCCCTTAGTGGAGGTATCATATAACAATATAAATTAGGCTTTGATACATATGGATCCTTTTGAAACATTGAATGTTCATCCTTGTCATTGTCCAAAATATTGGTTGGAAACATTTGAGACATCATGAGTTGGATCGAACATTTTACAAGAAATGAAAGATAATATTTAGTTGATAAATAATATGATAAAGATTAGACATAGTCTTCATAAATTTTATGATTATCCAAATGTAATACCTAATTCATTCACGGTTACTGATCATACGTTCTTAGGGATCATCCCATGTCTTGGAAATCATCATTTTATGATGCAGGGAATGATATCTAGAAGATACATTGGCCCTTTCAAATTTATGAATTGTGTTGGAGAGGTGGAATATCGGTAGGAATTTAAACCATGGATTATTTCACTACATAATTTGTTCCATGTATATCATTTGAAGAAGTATCATCCTGATCATGACCATGTGATCAATCGACATCACCATGATCTAAATCAAATGCTTTTTGGGTATGTATCTCGGTGTAGATTGTGGATAGGAATGAAAAATTATTGCATTGAAAAAGCATTGATCTAGTGCATCATTTACCGTGATATTGTTGGAATTAGGAAGAAACATGGGAAGGCGAGAAGGAAATGAAAGAGAAATAGTCTATAGTGTTTGAGGGAAAAGATGGTTTCAACATTTTGAGTATGGAATGTAAGAATTTTTTGTAGATTTCGTACCCCCTCCCACCCGTTTCAAGTATCTAACACTTTCATTGTGCTTTAACTATGTTATAAATTAGAAAGGTGAATTTTATGTTATCTTTTGGACCATTCACATAGTTTTTGGGGTAACAAAGATGATAATGGTATGAATTTTTTTTCAAAATAAAGCAAAATCCTAGGATAAACCGTGCAACATTGCAGATGTTGGATAGTAGATTCTTCATGGTCATTGCCAAGTTAGGGAGACCATGTGAGGGTCTACCAAGGTAGTAACTAATGCACTTTTTGTATAGTTGTCTGAATAAACCATTTGTGGGTTCAATGCGAGATCCTAAAAAATTCGATATCACATTTTTTATTAATGTAACTGGATCTTTTTTCCTTTTCTATGGCCCTAACACCGGATTCATCTATGTTGATTGGTATAGAACCTCCCCCATGTGAAATAAAATCTATTTGGTGCCTTTCAATGGATTTTAGAAGCCTGATTGTAGTAGTATATCATCATTATTTTATGTTCTTGTCAAGATTTCGTTGAAATACTTCACCCCTCTCTTTGGATTTTTAGATATATAGTGAATGTCAGTAGCCCTATGATTATGGATTCCAAAATAGTTTTAATTTTTTATTCTTCATGATAGGGGATGACATCTGAGGATATTTTTGGAATTCATGCCTGATTTCTTGAGTATTATTTTTCTATTTTCTATTTTACCCAAAATACTTGATGTGGGTGCCTTCAATCTCGAATACATATTGTAGAACTAATTGTAATTATTTAAAATTGGTCATTATGCAATAAATTGATTCTAAAATGGATGTTTATGAATTATTAAAATCATTCTTTTTTGGAGGTTTGGAACATTGTTGAAATCTGTAAAATTGGTGTTATTGATTGACATTATTTGACTCTTAATTTTAAAATGATGATTTTAAAATGGGTGTTTTCTAGAATCACATTAAATGTAAATGAATAAATGTTTTTCAATAAAAGGAATGGTTTTATTTAAATGGAATGTTTGATTGTAGTTGGTTTGTTTATTTTCGTAAAATAAAAGAATGGATTTATTGAAATGGGTTGAAATGGCTATTTAAAATTGTTTTGGCTTATATTTGTTTTTTTTTCATGATTGATTATACCTCAATAAGGAACAATTACAAGTGGTGTAAGAGGTGATTGATCCATAATTCGGGGTGTATGTTAGTGGAACGCATGGTGATTAGTCCGGAGACCGCATTAGAATGGAACTATCAAACAAACATGCATGTATTGGTGTGATGTAAGCAATGGGAGGGATATGCGAAAAATATATTGAGAAATGGATTTGGAGACTTTTATGGTTGTTTTACTGGAAGTATGACTTTCTGTAAAATCGGTTTAAATATCACTTTTTTTTACGTTTAGAAATAAATGTTTTTGGAACTTGTTTATATTTTTTACAAATTTTATGTTATGAATATTTTAATATGAATGGATTTATCTAAATGTGGATAACCTTTATATCTTAGTGGAGTGATTAGGAAATTATTCAGGGGAATAATAAAATGTTTTTTAGTCACACATTATTTGGAACGTTGGTGCTTTATCAGATGTTATCTTCTAGGACATGGGAAATGGTAATGTATCATACATCATTAGGACTACCTCGTGGTACATGAAATGTATAGTGACGTTGGAGAATGGAGAATTTAAAGAATAAAGACATTGTCATCTATGATTGTTTTAGGATATATATATGATTTTTTACTTTTATGATTAGTATGTCTTCCTCTATTATAAAATTTGGTGTGGTTTTGATATACATGATTAATTTTGGTTTACTTCAACATTTTCATGGATCATTCAGTGGTTTTTTAGAGACTATTGGGATAATGGACTTGTTCTTAAATGGTTAATAATCCCCCACATGTATTTAAACCCACATCCATAAACATCCCAATCCTGAAAAAATTATTGCATATGTCCCTTTCCCTTATCGTGACATGATTCCAAGAAGTCTACTTGGGTACCAATGGATGCTTATGTGGGTTGTGAGTACAACTGATTAGGTCGCCACTAATGGTGTCTATAAAATGTAATGTCTCAATAGATAGATTATTTAGGTACATAATGAATAACATGATAAAACAATATTCATTAGGTTACAGTAGTTATCATGGTTTACTTTATACACATTCATCATATTTTCCTTGGGTTTACAATTTTTATCATAAAACAATGGACAATTTCAGTAACATAATAAATGAATAATTGGGAAGATATATTCCCCTACATCAATAGGGATAACAATACAAAAAAAATTAATAACACTTAACTTGGAGTGTAAACCCATATATTCATATCTCATTCAATCCTTAGGTGTATAGAGCCAATGTCGGACTCTCTAATCCATGCATTTTATTTGTGGATTTTTGAGCCTCAGTGTAACCCAACATTTGTTTATAGAGAATAATGTCCAATACACCCATAAAACAATTTTCAATGTTAAAATTTATCATTTTTCATTCAACACATATTCCATACTAAAAAAATCATATATTTAAGTCATTTACCATTTACAAACTATACGTTATTCAACCAAAATACTATCTTCAGGTATAATCACATTAAAACATTTATCATTTACATGACATAACCGATTTTACCTATAAAACATTCAATATTCAGAACTCAATTTCAAATATAACAATCATGTTCCAAAACCAATTATCAAACACATTCATATTAACATTTGTTAGTACATTTAACACAATTATCAATGCAGGCAACATACCATTATACCACTACAATTACAAAACAAATTTATCATTAGTCCTATTTCATAACTCAATCTTACATGTCAATATATTTATCATTGGATTTTTCTCATAATAGTTTGATTACCTACTATACATCCCTATACCATTTTAACGAAACCATCACACCCATGGGTGGCCCTTAACCTAGTATAATCATCCACTATGCAACCCATGAGGATAATGTAGAGTTAAAATAAAAAAATTCCCAATTAATTAATCATTTCTACATGGTGAAATAAATGATTCTTCATAATGAAATAATTAGACAACTACATACAAAGAAATTAAACCACATCATTAAGGGATATAACATGTATTCAATGTAACTTAATTCTAAAGATGAACAATGGATTAATATTATCCTTTTGTTATGAAACAATGCACCTAGAAATACCAAACTTTGAAACCACTAAAATAGTGTTTTATATCATTTGATGAATAATAATGATTCCTCATGTGACAATTCTGCTAAAAGTGGGAAGATGACTCTTCTAACCATATGGATATTCAATACACACACAATAAAACTCCAAAAAACATGGAAAAAAGGGGTATCAATCCGTGATATTTTGTGGGGGAATGGTTGATCACCCATGGCTATTGAATAATGTGAAGAGAGAAAATCAGGTGATGAATCATAAATAATATATGTGAGAATGGTCAAATTCCCCCTCTTTAATGAGGCACAAATATATTCAACATATTTGGATAAATTGTGTACCAACCATGGTCCACCCTCTATCTATGAGGTCATCCAGGTCACATGTATTTTAGAAGATCCCCCACAGTTTGTCAAAACATTTTGTAACAGTCGAGTGTGGGTATATTAATACTTGAACGGGTCCACATCCAGAGATCCCTGGTTTTGTTAACCATGAAAACCTACTCTATCAAAGCATGATTATATATAATGGTTACTACAAACCATGGTCCAATGATGAAACATTCCATAGATGGGTCCTTTTCAACACTTTCATGTCCCAGAACTCAGAGACACAACCACATATCCTCTTAAACATATGAAATATTTCATTTAAAAACATAATGTTATTTAACAAAAACCATAATCATGAACATAACTCATTATAATTTTAGTTTATTTCCACCTCCCCAATATATAATTTATCATCATCGATATACAAATCAATGAACTACTAAGTCCCCAATCCATGACATCCATCTCCCTCTCATAAATCGATTATTAAATGTAGCTATGATAACATAACACTCAAACTGATGACATAATATTTCCCCAAAACACATTCTCACAGAGATCTACAATATGAACAAGAGTATCCATAAAGGACACATCAACCTCAATATCAACAACATGAAAATGTATCTCATGGTATTTTTTAGTGTGATAGTACCGATTATTTGAAATTTTAAAAACATCTTCCATGATTTTATACCACTTGGAGGAACAAATCTATATCATAATGGTTTTATCCTCTCAACAATCCCAAATGAACGGATATAGGTGGGCACCAAAAAACACTATATCTGAATCTGGTAGTGCCTCAACCATTAAAATACCTACTTGAAGACAGTATCACCCCCTATAAATTCAATATCTCAACATCATCAATCAACATATGACGTCTAGCTACACTTGTATGTATCCTTACATTTTTTATTCAAATGAACCTAATCAGATGTACTTTAATATAGAATATGTCCCAAAAACATTTATCCTCCTACATCCATCAAATGTAGTGGAGATATACATAGTCTACATTGGATAATATCAAATGGTGACATCTAAATAATCAGATGATAAATATAGTTTTAGCCGAACTAAACAATCACGATTTTATTCTCCAAATATTCATTATAGACTAAGACACAAGATCTCGAGATGACCTATAGCACTTGAATAGTATGCCCTGATATCCCAGTTATCATTGGTTGAATATCCGCACTCAATATAACATGGTTACCTTGTTCATTATGTAACATCTAATAGAATAATGATGTAAAATGTGGATTAAGATACCAAACTATATCCATAGAACCCCATGAAATAACCCTATCTCCAAAAAAATACAACTAACATATCTTGTCAATGGTGAAGTTATATCATATCAAATAGAAAGGTTCCACCATGGTCAAATGATTCCCAAATAACCATATGACATCCTTCATCCAAGGATCTATCAGAAGACCTATGTTAAAAACCATAATTTTCCAACATCCATTGTAGAATGGTCTATGGATATAAAAAACCACCCAGTTGTTTATACTAGTCCTTAAACATATGATTTTTTTATAATCACATCATGAAACCTTCAACCTCTATCTTCAATTCATCGACACTAGTACTCCCTCGGAATATCGTGTTAGATTTCAGAGATACAAAGATGAACTTCCCAAATTGTGTCATGAAAATATTTAATCAAATATTCGCGTACATAATAATGAACAAAAACACTACCACAAACATAAAAAATCTCATAATCAGTCATAGTCCAATCCGAAGGTTACTCGCAACATTATAAACATTTCTTTAGGGACAAACACTCTAGATCCATATACTACCTCTTATTGATCTGGAATAGATATAAAGAATACTCTTACGAAGATGATAGTGTCATATTCCCATGTCTATACTAATAATATATATCCACACACACCAAGTGGAGCTACCATTATACACTCATAACTATACTCCTAAAAAATATATTATTTAATCTTCTGAATTAGAGAATCTACAATACTATTTCCTTTAATTAGTGTGTAGACAACCCAACATCGTAGTACATTAGGTAATCAAATAGAATTCATAACAAATTATTCAAAACCTGTTAGGAGAATATATAGTTAAGATATTTATGACCATAATAAAAAAATGACCAGTTGACCTACAAGTAATGACATAATCACATTAAAGAATAAACAACTATGACATACTAAAAATAATTTATAAGGTATTTTCAACATGAATAATCAGATAAAATGAACCATACACTATAAAATGATCAACCTTCTTCAAGAATTCCCAATTAACAACATAAAACATACCACAAAACTCAGTATACACCTCACTAAGATTATCTACGATCAAAATATATGTGATATTAACCCACATTTTCAACTGCAATAATGCATCCTCACCTGACCCAGATCACTGAAACATGATTCCATTTATGCTAAAATCCAAAACCAAAACATAAAAATATGAAAAATTGTCTATGATCCTTCCATAATAATATACCAAACCCATAAATAATAACTTATGAATAAAAAATCACAACATCCAAAATACATCAACTTTTCAATTCCTTGGTCCACTAACAGACTCCCATGAGAGATGTTGTAGCTTTTGAAATGTACTATATCAATCCAAAAATGATTCCTCTATAACATAAAATATATCTTATGGTTTATTAGTGTGATTAAGAAAATTTAAATATGTATTTAATGCTATTCTTGTGTTTTGGATTTTACAAGGATTTCATCGACAAAAAAAACTACAAACTGATCCGGGTACAAGTGAATGATTCAGTGCATTAGGTCTATAAAAAGGCATTCATTTTTCATAACCCAAATGACATAAAAATTAATATAAACTATGAATTTTACTTAAATTATTTCTCATTATATCATATGGTCTCTCCATATATATTTTATAAAAGGATCAAATTTTTTTTGAGTAAACTAAATCTCCCATCTACTGTTCTAAAATACCAAATATTGATTGATGTGGATATTGGTTCTTAACATTCATATAATTAATCAATTGATAATAAAAACCCAACCACAATGTCATATTACATATCTTAATAGACAATTTTGAGATTGCTGAGGAATTATTTTATGATTAAAAAAATTTATTTTTTAATTCATCAAAATGATTTTTAATTTCATGATGTTCTGTCAGAGTGATTGTATATGGTGGAATATAATCATGTCCTTATTATGAAATCAACTCAATCATGAACTCAAAATCTAATTTAGGAGTAATTCAAAATATTTCCTTAAGAAACACATCATGAAACTAATCCCCCATTGGAGGAATGAAAAGATAATCTACTCCCACATCATCAAGCACATAACATGCCACTTAGTTTGTGATCTCACCCAACCGCCAATGAGCATGCCTTGCATTACATGCCTTGATATTCAACTACCAAAATTGAAAATAAGTATTTCTCATAATGTATCACAATGTTACCAACAAGGAAAACACCCAATATGGTCATTATAAATAACCATCAAATACATCCCCAATATCTTAACAAAATCAGACATCTCAAGAAAAAAAGTTCTCACATCTAACTATACATACCAATGCCAAGAAATAACTCATTACAGTATAAAATAATTTATTCTCATTATTAAAAAGATATTAAATTTACATAAGCTGAATTATATATTTCAATTATAGGACCAATAAATTCCCAAAATGATAATATTTAAAAGATAATAATTCAATTATATCAACTAATAAACTAGAAATCGGGGATGGGGCATTAATAATATCTCAAAATTCTGATGGTCCAATGATTAAAACCTTAAATCCATACTAAATTTAATGGAGAGTGATTTCCATGAATATGTGGATATAGTATGAGTTAATGTTATTTCACTACCCTAATGATTCATATTATTAATCGATGAAGTACCACATCCACCACCAACCATAAATTGTATGTTGAACTCCAAATACATATTCGGTATAGCGACACAAAACCCCTCCTTACACTTATATTCTTTATAGAACCTACATCACCCCTTATATATCATCAAATATTATAGAACCATTTTGGTAATCCTCTTCTTCCAAATTCTCAAAACACATCTGATAGTTGGGGGAACATTCCACATTTGTGACTAAATAATTCTTATTGATAAAAAAACATTGTAACACCACAGAGAGGTCAAAAATAATCCTAGGGTAAAATATGTACCTCATACCTAGATAAAAAACTCTAAATGGTTCTTCTATCTATAGGATATAGTATCCTTAATGTAAAACCTCAGGATTTTGTGAAATATTTTTTCACATTAAATTAGATATTAGATATATTTCATTCATGTGATAAAAGAAATAATCAATATATATATATATATATAATATGTAAAAATTTACTTACATATGAAATACCAACTTTTGTTTCACTATATGAAACCCAAAACTTTCGTAAATTACATGCAACATTATGTTCTCGTACTATGCACAGAACATATAGTTGGCGCACGATATACACAACACTAAGCTTCATATAAAACATCTCTTTTTTATGTATTATTTATCTAAATAATATAATAATAACCAATACATAAAACAAAGTTATATAAATAGTTATAAATTATTTTAAAAAAATTATAATCATTTTATATAAATATAACATATTTATATTGAAAGATAATATGTTTGGTAAACACATTTTTTGTTGAAAATAATTTTTTCCTAAATAAACATAGATTATTAATAAAATTAATTAGATACCCATTTATAAATATAATTTTATGAAATAATACTCATTGAATATTTAATATATTGTTTTATCCTAGTTTTAATATTATTTATTTTTCTGAGAAACATCATATATTTTTAAATAGTGTGAAATATTAAATTTTATAAAATAACTAACTTTTTTAATTAATTAATATTGTTAAATGACATTATAAATTTATATTAAGGTTGAATTAAATTAATATTACATATATTAATAAAATTTAATTAATTATAATCCATTACACAGTAAAATTCAATATAAATTCCCAACCACCTTTAGAAATTGTTTCCTAATTTAAAACCATGTTATTTCATCCCATCTGTTGGATTAGCACAAATATAAATTGGGTCACTTATGATAATTTAATTTTGATAATATTACATACAAAATTGTATTGAGAGTAATATTTGTAGACTAAAAATTCGAACATATTTTTTGAGCAAAACGATTAGTTAATTTGATTAAAATAAATTAGAAAAGTTGAGGCCAAATTAAGATTAATTATGTAATACACCGTAATATTAAATGTCAAAATGACAAATAAACATTTACAAAACACTTTGGATGTCCATAATCCCATATTACATCTTCAATTATTAATATTTTTTCTTTTCATATGACATTAATTGTGAAGAATAAGTGTACAATTTGATTCCAAAAAATTTGAAGAGTGTACATTTACATACCATTAAAAGGCCTCCATATCAAATCATTATTCACACCTCCCAAACCAAAAAATTTCTTCCCATATATACCCAAGTAGCCTCCCAAAATTCCTCCCCTAAAACATGAAGCCTCCCTTTGAGAATAACCGACTCATGGGATCATTTTTTACACAAACTAAAAAGAGTAAAAGATTTTGATGTAATGTCTTCTTTCAAAATCATTTAATTTTTTATCATTATTTATAATATCCACTCTACTTATTCCATAATTTTACATTACACAAGTATTTACATTCCATTTTTTGTTAATATGATAATCTTGTTTGTGTATGTGTGGAATAATGCCCCTTAATGCGATGTGATACGTTCACACACAACATATAATGAATTATGGATGGTTTTAAATATAATATATTATATATATGATATATTAATGATAAATTAATAATGATATAAATATATATATACATATATATATTTATTTATTTATTTAATTCAGATACAGTATTTCAATTCAAATATAAAAATGTAAAAATCATTCATGCATATATATGGCTTACGATCTCCATTAATAGTGTATTTCATTTTGTACCTCTCAATGATATATATTATAATAACATACATATAATATTTATATATAAAAATTTTCGATTTTTAATTCATTATTTATGTTATAGAATCATCATTTATGTATAAGAACTGACAATATAAAAAATCATGACACATGTGATCATGCAATGGGAATATTACCTTATGTGAAAATTTAACACAGGTTCGTTAAAAAGTGTGTAATATAAGGTCATAATAAAACTATATTTTTTAATATATAAATAAACATTATTTTTTTAAAAAAAATATATAATAAACTTATATGTATTATATTAAAATATTCTATGAGTATGGAGAGAGTCAAGACATAATGTTAGGGGATTTCATCTCAATTTTAATTTCCATGACATAAATGTAATGATCACCACTATCTCCCTTTGTGTGGTGTATGTAATTATGATTACTTAATTATTTGTGTATTATAATTAAACATAATTTTATTCATATTTCCATGTTATGAATATTAATTCCTGGTGATTAGGTTTCAAATGTTACTAAATCAGTAAAATATTTTTTTTTTCTCATTTTTCATCTTTTTGAGACTCATGTATTTGATATTAACCTAAAATCTTTTATGATGTGTTTATAAATAAATTTTAAATTTTATATCAGGAATTTAATAATTTTTTTGATATATTATGCTTCATGTATTTTCATTTATTGTCATAGAGTGTTTGATCACATGTAACCATGTTATAAGAGTTTATTGAGACAATATCATCACAGTTTTGATATTGTTTATCTTTATACTTAATTGTTAAAATATTATGACCGAAAAATGATCTAAAGTAATTAAATTTATTATTATATTATTATCCATTATTTAATAATGTATTGGTACCATTATATTCACTTTTTTCATAAGTTAATTAAAAAATTGTTATTATGAAATCCTGACATTAACCTCCCTTCAATCAGAAATCATTGTTTTCTAAATGTGGTTTCCAAGAATAATATACCATTATCATATACTAAATAAAAATCATTTTAGTCGTTTTTTCATTTAAAAATCAATTCAATGTAATATTTTCTTAACTATTTTAGCATGGAATTTGGCTATCCTTTTTACCATGAAAATGGTATATTATTTTTACCTCATACGACATGTACAGATTTACATGGTGTTATTACATTGAAGCTTCAAATTGAATTTTATCTAGTTCTGAATATTATTTTACTTAATTTCAATTCAATTGGATTAAAAAATTATTTCATGACTTCCTGATATTTTTCAAATTTATTTTCTATGAAAATTATTTTTTAATGGTTTTTTGTTATAAGAAGCCACTTTTAATGATGAAAGGATATTTTCCTCAACAAAAAATTTCAAAAATATTTTCCAAAAATATTTTCCATATAACATGAAATTTATTGATGATATTAATTAATTTCTTTCAAAATATATTAATTTTCCATTCGTGCCTATTCTATGAATGTGTTATTCTCAAGGACATGATCAATTTTAGATTTTTATTTCCGTTTCAAGGGTTATATATTTTTTAAATCTATTTCTATATTATAAGATATATGTTTATGAAAACCATTTATATTTCTTAGGTTATTATTTCAAAAATTGATTGTGAAACCTATGTAATATCATGTGTTATGATGTGATGTAATGAAGAATATATCCATTTCATTTCATCGGTTATTTTTTATGTATATATAAAAAGCGATTTTTATGGTTAATAATATGATGATTATTTGTTTATTATGTGGAACATGAATAAATGAATTTATTATGATATAGTTAGGACCAATATATCCCTACAATTAATTTTCTATGGACATTGTCTAATCAAAATAATGTTTATGGGTTGTATACCATGCCTATGGGAAATACAGAATATGGGTTATATCCCATGCTCATAATAAATAGAGTATATAGGTAGAATCATATGAAAAAAAACAATAATACGTATGGGTTGTATCCAAATCCTACAAGAATGTTGGTGCACAACTTTCTAGACCATTCCTGAAGTTGTTTCATGGGTCATAGCCCAAGCCAAACATGTTATAATGGTCATGAGTGGAATCATTGAAATAAAAGACTCCATTATTATATGTATACCACATATTCCAATGACTTATTACTTATATAAAATTTAATATCCCCTTATGTTTATTTAATTATGATTTGTATCTTATGAACTTGAAATCATTAACTCATAACTCAAGATCATCATCATAATTATTAAAGGCTTTCTCTTATTATTTTATGGTCATTTTATCAAACACATATTATCATGTTTCACTTATGAATTTAAATTATTTACCCTTAATAAGCATCTAATCTCATCCCTTTATAATTTTTTTTCTCCATGTTACTTATAAGGGTTTTAATCTATATGTAATAAAAGAGGATATATTTATTTAAGACATTAATGATTTTTCCCCACGATAGATGATTATGTTTCCAAATTTCTATATATAATAATCTATTATGGTCCTTAGGCGTGTATGTTTAAATTTAAAAAATATGTATCTAAAATGATAAAATATCCATTTATGTAATGTCTTGGTCACTATAGTTGGTATCCAATGAATTGATTAGTCATCCTTTAGAAAAGAGGATGAGAAAATGTTAATCATATAAATTGGTAATTTTCTAAGGATATGTCAATGGATTTATCAGAGGATATATATAATTATTAGATAAAATTTATAAAAATTTAAAGGAATATTGGTAGAGCATGGAGTATGTGGTTTTCTAGTGATAAATACATATCTAGATACTAAAACTGGATGTGGCCTTGACATTGAGGTAACTAGGGGTAACAACTCTATCAAGATGTTTCAGGCTTGACTTGGGTAATCTGGTACACGAAAATGGGCCTTGCTGCACACCAGGTTTAAAACTCGTTGGTAAATGCTTTGGGAATTCAAAAACTCTTCATTAACTATTAAAAAGGATTTAAAAATAATTTTACTATGAATAACCTAGGAATAACACTATGTGTGGTAGATTAAGGATGTGGATAAGATTTATACAACATATATGTAATTTATTAGGATGATTGGGATTTCATGTAATATATCTGTATCTCACCAAATGAATCATGGTTAATTTAAATGGTGAGAACTAGAAGGAACATGGTTAATAGTTAATTTTTCATACGTATAATGTATGGGAATAGTTAGAATCATTTTCCCATGTGGAAATCATATAATGAGGACCGGAAAAGTGGTATGAGTAATGGTTATTCTTTTAAAGATAAATAGATCACCAATAACCTGTTAATGGAATATTATATTTTTATAGTATTTTTTATATTCGTCACAAAAATCATGATTAGATTGAGTTTGAGTAACCATAATAAATTATTCATATTTTATATTTTAGGAATGAGGTATTAAGGAGTAATTTTATAAATCAGGAGTAATGGATTAAGAATAATGTTTTATTAATTATGCATTTTTTGATATAAAATATTATGATATATGAGTCATTATATGTGTAAGTATATTTAGTGCAATTTTTCATTAATTATTTAAATGGACATGTTTAACGGTGATCGAGTCATAAAAAAATAGATTTCATGGAATATTGATATTTTGAGTATTGGAATGTAACTGTTAATATGTTCTATAGTATTTTATAATGTTGTATGTATAATGATATGTGCGATATGGATAAATAAATCCGATGACACTGATTACCAAGTAATTATGAAAGGATTTTTCGATATGTGATTTATACTATCACAGGTAATGTTTATCAAATATTTTTATTGATTCATATAATAGATATAATAATCATTTGAATAAGTAAAAATGAATATTCTACAAATGGATTTATGGTGATTCATTTTCTCACTATGTTCCTAGAGATTATACTATGAGGGTACTCACATGATTGGAATGTGACAAATAGGTTTCACTTTTTGATATATCATTGATAAATGTCACTCCATATTCATGAAAATATTTATTATTCATTGGAAGGTTATATGTTTAAATATTTGTGAAATGTTCTTTAAACATCATTGGATGTATTTTCATAGTGAGATTTATTGAAAACCCTAGAGAAAATGCTATTTTGTGATAAGGAGTATTTCAAGGATGTCCATGTTATAAATTTTGAAACTCATATTTGGATTGTTTTATAAAAGGAAATATTGTATGTCGGGTAATAAAAAATCATGTTTGGTAATTCCATGTGTCTTGTACCCATGACCATAGAATAATAAGTGTTTCATGCCTACCACTAGACTAAATTATATCCTAGTTAATTTATATGTATTTTTACATAAAAAATATTTTTTATGAACTACTAGGGTTACTATTTATATTTAATGAATAATATATCTTGTGTTTTAGACATCACATTCCTTTTAGAACCATAATATATGTCAATAGTGTATTTTTTGACATTCATTTATTAAGGTAATGGATTTATTAAAAATAGTTAAAATCACAAATGTGGAATGATATTTTGCGTTTAGAAATTTATCAATATTTACTCAATGTGATAAATTTGAAATGAATAAAATGTTGTCCTAATACATTAAATATTGTTGAACTAATGTCTTTTGTAATCATCATAGATTTATGAATATGAGGCTATCAAAATTCCCTTGATCATTCAATTTTTTTAATTGATGACCTAAATCACTCCCTATATATATATATCATTTTACTCTATGTCCAATATTCACTCCCAACCTATTTTCTCTTATGCAGAAACCTAGTTATATGGATAATTATTATAGTTCCAAATTTTACCTTTTAAGGTTAATTATATTTTCCACTGTTGCTATGTAGTTTTTTATAATTGAAAAATACATGTATTAATCCTTAGAAACCCAAATCAAAATTTGAGAGGGGAATTAATTTTATGGGGGTACAATGTCACACCCCAATATTTTGTTAAATATTTTTCCTCGTATTAATTTATCTTTTCGTTATTTTTCATTTCATGTGACACAAGATATAGTAATTATTTATATATATATATATACAAAAATGACAATGTAAATCATTCCATTAACAAACTATGATGACATGTCTTCTACCACATGCAATAACAACATGTCCCATATTACATGAACCACCGAGTTGGTGTATGATGCATGAAACACTGATTTGGCATACAATACATGAAAAATTGAGTTTCTATGAAATATTTTTTATTATTTTAAGTATTTAAATAAAAAATATTTACATATCCATAAAACATAGACATATGAATAATAATAAATTCTTTTGAAAAATTTTTTATAATAAATTTTATTAAAAAAACACATCGATAAAGAAAGATACTAATTTTGGTGAAGTGCATTTTTGTTAAAAATATTATTTTTCCATATAGATTTCCTTTAATAATAAAATTAATATTTTAACCATTTATAAATGGAATATAATAAAATAAATGTCATTATTTTAATTCGTAATTTCCAAATTATCCTATAGTAAATATTTTGGATTTTTCTGGGAATCATCATTATTTATGAATATTGAAAAGTAATGCTTTTTATTTAAAAATTTCATTTTTATTAATTAATTAGTATGGTTAAATGAAATTTTATATTTTCATTAAGATATAATTAGATAAATTTTAAATATATTAATACATTATAAATAATTATAATATTTTTTACTATGAAACTTAATATAAAATTATTAACAACATTTGAACATTTTTTTTCCTTTAAAACCATGTTACTTCACCTTGTATGTTGGATTATCACTAATCATAATTTTTTCACATAATTGAATTTAATTTAGAAAATAAAACATAATACATTTTATATGGGTTAATATTTAGTGACTAATAATACCATGTTATATTTTTAATAAAAGGATTAGTAATATTGATTAAAATTAATAACATCACATAATTCCTAATTAAGAATAATTAGGGACAATATCATAAAATTAATGGCACAAATGACCTATAAACCCAAAAAACCCATTTAATTTCCATATTTAGTCCATAATTATTTAAATATATAGTGTTTTGTTTTTTGAAAAATCATTTTTGTATGAACATGTGTACTCCTAATTTATTTCTAAAAAATCAAAAAGAGTCATTTTCTTTTGATATAAAATGCCACCAACTCAAACCATTCTTCACTCCACTAAATCTTATTATGTTAATCCATGATCTGAAAAATTAACCTCAAAATATATTTCCCATAAAAAATAAATCCATCCTTTGGGTAGATACAATCAAAGGGATACCTTTTGGCATAAACCAAAAAGAGATAACTGATTTTGAGGTAGTGTTTTCTCTGAAGCTCAACTCATTTCTTTTCCATCATCACCCTTCCCATTTATTTATTCCGTAATTAGGTGAGAAAAAAAGTAACCTAAATATAATATGATTTTATTTATTCAATGATATATATCAACCCATACACACAAATCCATCTAATGGATATCTAATATAACTTTTCTATATAAGTTGAACTACTACATCATGAAAAAATGTTTATTAATTTAACTTTTACCACCAATCATGGTATCCATTATGATTGAAAATATATTTTTATATTTTATATATTATATTTACTATTTAATTATGTGTCATTATTTCTTTTACATCACATTTCTCTTTACATTACATATGGCGTTAATATGATTATCTCCTTTGAAAAAGTGCAGACTACCACCCCCTCAAAGCTATGTGAATCGTTCACACACCATGTCGAATGTATTAAGGATGGTACTAATAAAAATATCTGATATATATGTTATATTAATTATATTGTAATTATGATATATATATATATGTATACATATTTATACATATGTCATTTACATACTTTGTTTTTTATACAACAATAAAAAAGGAAACATCATTAATGTGTACCTACGACTCTCAATCTCCATCAATAGTGCATTACATTACATACCAATATATGATATAGATTATTATAATAAAAATTAACTCTATTTAAATGATATTTATATCATTATTTAAATTTTGGATTAATGATATAAGTATAGGAACCGACAATCTATCAAATTACGACACAAGCGAAAAAACAAAGAGAATATTACTTGAAGTGAAACATTGACATAGGATATTTAGAAACCGGTAAATATATGATCATAATAAAACCATATTTGGTAATATATATTAAAATATTCTTCTATAAATTGTGTAAAAAAATAATATGTATTATTCAAGAATCATGTATGAGTGTGGGGATGGTCAAGACACAATTTGAGGGGATTTCCTCCCATATTTAATTTTAATGAGATATATGTCATGTTCACCACTCATTCCATTAATTTTATTTATATAAATAAAATGATTGAACTATATGTATCATAAAATTGAAATTATTGTTATTATAATTTCCATTTTATAAATATGCATTCACTCAGTTTCTGTTTCAAAAGCTACCAAGTCAATAAAATGGTTTTGTCTCATCATTCCTTCTTTGAGACTCATGTTTTTTATATGAACCTAAACTCTCATGTAGAGTATATATATATATATTTCATATTATATCATGAATTTAATTCTTTTAATGATATTTTATGCTTCCTATAATTTCCAGTCCCTACACGGTGAGTGTAATCCCAAGTTACCATGTTATTAGAGCTAATTGACCTAATCTCACTATTTTTTCTAGACTATTTATATTTATGCATAAATAATAAAATAGTATGATACATATATCAAGTAAATTTTTGGAATTTTTTTCTAGTTTTGTTACCCATTAATTAATCATTTATTGGTACCATTTTTCTACTCTTTCTTCCACAAGATATTTAAGAAAGTTTATTTAGGAAGTCCTGATATTACCCTCCCTTCGATGGAAAATCAAGGTTTTTAATAGGGTTTACAATATTATTATACCATTAAAAAAATATATAAAACAAATGTTTACCCTTTTATCATTTTACCAACCTCTTCTAAGGAATCATCCAATTACATTCTTAATAAGGAATTTGTCTAACCAATTTACCATGAAAAGGGAATTTTCTTTTTAGCACCTATAAAATCTAATAATTTACTCACCATAATTAATTTATTGAAAATCAATGAATTTTAAAAATGTTTTTAGACACATTTTATATGTTATCAAGTTAAGTGGATTTCAAAATGATTTCAATACATCATGATATGTTTTCAATTTAATTTTTTTTGGAAAATGATTGTTAAATGGTTTTTTTGTTTTAATAATCCTTTTCCAGGATAAAATTATATTTCCCACAACATTATTTTTTAAAAATAAAATTATTTTTCATATAATAAAACATCAATTAGTTTTATTAGTTTAATTCTTGGAAATGATATAAATTTTCCATTCATAACTTTTCTTTGAATGGGTTATGATTAACATCATGATATTTTTGAAATATGTTTCTCTTTAATGTATTATATATTTTTGAAATCCATTTCTTATTCAATGGTTATATCTTTATGAAAAACATTTATCTTTAATATATTATGCTTCAAAAAAAATTATGAAACCCTTCACATTTAATAGGATATGATGTGATGAAATATTAATGATACCCTTTAACGATCATTGGTTTTTATTTTCTGTTTGTATAACCTATATCTTTTTTTGTCATGATATGATGAATGGTTTACTATATAATGGAACATGAATGAATGATTTTATCATATTATTTATGAGACCCTCTTCTCCTACCAATACATTGAGTAATGATTTGTTATATATAAGCACTATGGGTGAAACTGTTGTATCCCAATAATAAAAAGAAAAATTGTGGATGTGTTGCATCCCAAGCCTAATATAATGAAAGATTATGGGTTCTATCCCAAGAATAATAAAAAGAGGGTATATGTGCGACATCCCAATCTTTAAAAGAATGTGGGTATATGTTTTTTATCCTAATCACTAAAATAAGAAGGTACATGGTTGGTAGCCTAAACCTAACGGAATGTGGGGACGTAGGTTTCTAGCCTATGCTCGAAGTAGATACACATGTCATTGGAGAATCCTAAAATGTTATAAAGGTCATGGTAGGTATAAATAATGTAAATTTTTAATTTATTAAATGTATTACACAAATCAAGATTATTCTTCCTTATTTACAATTTAATGGAACTTTATGTTTATTTTTTTATGATTCATGTCTTATCAACTATCATGATTTTTCCCAAAACCGATGTTCATGATCTTTATTACACTTGGTATTTTATTCTAATGTTATAATACATTTATCATAAAATTATGTTCATGTTGTGTTTATTCATTTAATGAATTTATCCATTCTGAGCATATGCTCTCTCTTATTTCTTATATTCACTTTATTCATGTTACAATGAATGGTTTTTGGGTATATGTACTAATTATGTAAATCATTATGGTATATTTTTAATATCATTCACCAGGATAAAAGATTATGTTTCTATGTTTACAAAGACAGTAATATATGATGGTCATCATGAATGTATTTTTTCAATGATCTAAATATTATTCTAAAAACATATAATATCCATGATTGTTGAAAATGTGTTTCAATATGTAGATCACCCAACTAGAACTTCATGTCCACAACATGAATATTATTTTATGATCCCTTCTAATGTCAGGTCCAAATCAATCATTTCATTAAACCTCATTAAATTGAATATATTAATATGGGACTAGTACTCATGTCTATGTTATTCTTGAAAACTCATTATTGTAGCTACCTCATCCCCTACCTATATTGAAAAATACATTGAAAGTCGGGGAAGTGATTACAAAAATACATCACTATCATAGTCCCTTGGTCATCCTCATAAACTCATAAGCCTTCAATTTATTTATGGTCTCCAGATTGAATTATCCAAATACGTTTCCTTGAAATCATTCCACATAGTGACATCTGCTTTCTTAGCCTATATCAAAACATCCATCCAATGATTTTCTATAACCCATAACATATATTCTTATAAAAAACTCTTTAATTTGGAGAATTATTAATGTGACATAGAATCTTTTCTATAGAATCTATCATTAACATGGATTCCTATAGTACATCCTATTTGTAAAATGTTATATGGTTCATCAATTAAAACACTCTAGTCATATAAAAAATACATTACTTAACCCAGCCTTGGAATAATTTCACCATATCATTAAAATAAGTATTTTTTCCAAGTAAATCACCTTACCCTATATTACACAAGACCAACGGGGTTTCCTACTCCACCTCTAGAGTATTGTTTTAGAAATATCCTCATTTCACTCAATAATAACACATTGTCATGGTGGGATATTTTTAAAACGAAAAACACACCTAAAAAATATATACAATAAAGGGTAAACAATTTATTTCACAGGAATGATCTATAAAATCAAAAAATATCAATTTTTCTATTCACTCTCGCATTATATATATTAAAATATCCATCATTGCCTTTAACCATCATTCTCACATGTCATGCTCAACATGGTGTAATCTAACTAAAAAAACACAACAATTTTTATCATACAAACTCTTTTTTAAATTTTTTTTTAACACTTCACCCATAGAAACATGATGTCAGTGCCATTGTTTATTACATTGGCATATAGAAAATAATTAAGCCCCAATGCAACAATTAGTTTATCAGTTTTGGAAAACTAGATTATATGCATAATAACCATATTTCATTGGGAAATAGAATATAAAATATGATACATAATGAAATTAAATAAGGTTATTCCTCAGTAGCTTATTAAAATATTTATTCTTCATTATATTGAAAGGAACCATAATGAGGGTGGCCTCCAATACTCAACAAGGATAAGAAAAGTGGAATCAATAATGAATTGATCGTTATAGATTGACATGACATTGTAACTGAAAACATGTTCCATTCAAATAACTAGATAAGGAACAATTGATATGGAAATGAAATAAAATGAAACACATTATATTAAATCATTTATATAAAATATAAATTCACCCATAGTCATGATAATAGAAAATATCATGGATAAAAATGATAAATAAAATTATACAAGTGCTTAAAAATTATAATTCAAGTATCTCGCACATAAATTACTATACAAAAAATAACTATTCTCAAGAGAGTTTAAACTATTTTAATTTAGAAAATTAATTCCTATTATGAACAAAATAATGAATGAAGGGGCTATCTATAACTCATCCCCACTCGTTTCACCCATTCTAAATAATTCCTCATATATCATATTAATAATTTAATTAATAAAAAATGTGCCCTATCATCTTTTATCTATATTTAATAAATGATATTGATTAATCAATAATTTCCCCTATAGAAAACGTTAAAATATGTTTTTTTGACATTGATGGATATAAATACCATTGAATGATCATTAAAAACATTCATGAAGAAAAAAATCACTAATAATTTCAATGTGTCATGTACCACAGGGAGTCATTTTAATAATAATCCATATAATGGATGTAAATAAATTATAACATAAAATATCATTAGATTAATTATATTTATGATATAAAATTTTAAAGGGTAGTATATACATGATATTAATGCGATTTGGTTCATAACAACAAAATAGACTCAATGAAATTTAATTGATGTTAAATTCATTACCTTATAATTAATTTATTTGTGGTATTTATAATCATGTATATTATACTAAATTGGGTTATGATCTTATACCATAACCAAAATAAAATTCATAATATCAATAATTAACATTGTATATTATCATATTTCCTCATTGTTAGCAATATTTCATTATTTTCATTATTTCAAGTGTTAATTTCCTAGTTTTCCCAAGTACGTTTTGACTTGTTACATGTTCATTTGAAATAATAAATAAAAACATGTTTATTATTTACATGATTCATAACTTTTTTCAATTATATTATTAATCTTTAATCACATGTAACACTTTTTAAAAAATAGCATAATATTTTATTTTTATATCTATAGTTCTATTAATATTTAGTATACTTTTTAAATAATACATTGTTAGTAAAAAATTGTTAAAGGGTACATTATATAAAAATATACATTATAATAATCGTGAAATAATTATCAAATTTAAAAATATTTTATAATTTTTAAACAAATCATTATAAATAGGTATGAATAATGAACAGACATTATAATCAAGGAGATAATCTGATTTATGTATGCATGTGTAATATTCCAATTTTCAATGATATTTACTGATTGAAGGAAATTTATAGTGTATATTTCTTGAATAATCATTATATCATTTATAAAATTTAATTTTATCAAATATATTTATATATATAATTCATGTCATAGCAAAATAATGACATCATGTCGACGAGCCGGTAGTATACAAGTCCACAAACAACATTATCAATTTTTTTATATGAAAACGTTAACACCTAAAATGATATATTTTATTAAAGTAAATTTAAATATATTATGATTCTCATGTATATTTTTTTATTTGATATTATTTTTTTTTTAAAATCTTTTATAGAGTCCATTTATTGTATGAATGTATAACATCACTTTTATAATGCAGTAGTCCACACCTTCGCAAATGATGCTATCATATTTACAATTAATAAAATGTATAAAGTGGTTTTTCTGAAATAATTAAATAATCATAAATAGATAGATCATATCATATATAAACAATGTTTCCATCAAAAATTCCAACCATTGAGGGTTTTATTGGAAAAAATTAACTACTAAATTTTATGAAGAGGTAGTTCACCACACAGAAGAAGGGTAAGTTCATTATCCATTTTATGGATGTGTGTGTAATTATATTTAATGAAAATAATATAATAACATAATACAATATTTAGAATATATTTTTTTATATTACCTGAGTAAGGATATTTATTATGCGTATAATGACAATAAAATTACGGATCTTGTGGATGGAAGTTTTCTATTCCTCAGGTAACTCATATTTGTTTTCACCAAAGGGACTCATTAATTTTATTTATTCCATACTCGAAGCCTCATGGAGGAAGTTAAGGATATATAAAATTTTATTGGGAAGATATTTTTTTTGACCTATGTGTTATATGATGTTTTTATAATGGGGATAAGTGGTGACCTTTTATAGGTGAGGGATAAGACTCACTATATATTTTTCGAAACACGGTAGGTGTACCAATGTTTCTACCTTTGAAAACTCAAAAAACATACCCAACTAAAAAAACTAAGGTATGAATGATATACAACAAAAATGGGTTTTTGAAAAGTGTCTTGGTCATTTGGTTTATTATTATTAAAATTTAGTCCCTTATAATGATTAATTTTACATAAATAGTTGTAATTTTTTTAATCACAATCCCATTTATTTTTAGTAAAAATTTATGTTGATCACATTATACTAAAAATTTTATAATTATGATTATTTTGAATTAATTTTTTTAAAAAAAAATAATTCATAGAAGTGGAAAAGTTATATTTATTTTAATCTCGCAAATGCGGAATGAATGACGATTTTTAAAGAAAAAAATTCAAAATTTCATTAAATATTTTTAAATGAATTAAATATATAAAAGAATAAAATCTCTTAAATATGATTAATTTATGTATTATTGATATATTTTTAATTATAAAATAAAATATAATTTAAAATTAATATTTATCTACACAATACTATGTTTTTTACTAAAATACAACATTTTTACATATTCTTCTTAAAACGAAACTTCCTAGAAAAATATAAAAAATTAAACTGATGTTAATTTGCGCATAATGTATTAAAAATAATTTTCTTATTAAATTAAAACTATAAATTTGTAAAAATTATGATTCAATATAGTTGTTTTTTTAAAAGGGTATAAAATTTAATTTTTAATAATATTGGTTTTATGAGTAAATTTTGATTTCTTTGGATCTTATGACAATTATATATGATAGATGAATATAAAAAATATTGGGATGAAGATAAAACCATTAAATATTAGTAATATAATTTATTAAATATTGATAATTAAATTTATTAAGATATAACACATTTGTGAGAATACATAAAAACAATTCATTTATATTTAATGTCATTATATTTTCATTTAAAAAAATTTATTACCAATGAGTTCATATTATATTATTTGGAATGAGATATTTTCATAATAAACTCAATAACATTATTAAACTCAAATTTAATGACTACATTATATATTATTATGTTAAATAATTATATTCTAATATTATAATAATACTTGGTAAAACAAGATCATAAATGATATGATTGTTAACTCAATTTTTCAAGAATTTTAATATATAAAAAATATTGAGTGAACTAAAAATATTAAATATTCAATAGTTTCATATAATATTATATTCTCTTGTATGCGTGGGGATTTGGGTCAAGAACATAATTGAATAAAATGTTTTACATTAAAATTATTCTGTGTTACAATCTCCACATATTAATTAAATAGCGTCTTCATTATTTAAAATATCTGTTTGGAATAACCGAGTTGATAATTTTTATGTTGTAATGAAACATCAAAAAAGAGTTTATAAAAAATAATCTTAATAATAGATAATGATATGTATAAAAAACACAAAGAATAACATATCAATGGTTTTCTATGTAGGGAACTATTAGAAGACTGTGGATATACATTCATGGAGTAATAGACTAAATATTTAAATTGAATGATTGAGGTTATCAATCAAAAACAATTGAATGGTCCATGAAATTTTGAGGGCCACATAGCCATAAATCTATGATGACTTATAAGATAATTTGTTTAACATAATTATGGAATTTTTATAACATTTTATTTTAAGGTACTTTTCTTAATGATGAGATATTATTTCACACTATACAGATATAAGTACATATTCATTACTATTTCATAAAAAATAGTTTTCATTGGTCATACATTGAAGTATTTCATCATTAATCAAACAATATCATAACAATTGTCTAAAAACCAACATTATCCATTTCTCAAATGGTAAAATTTTCCAAAATGTTATTATCTTACAACATAGAAGGGAGGTTTAATAATAAACTTATCATATAGCCTGATGTTAGTTTAAATCATCACATACCAAACATGTTAATATAGTCATTACATTAATGTTAAAAAAATTTATGAAAAAATGCATGTTATTTTATTCATTAAATTAAACATACAATATTTGAAATATTAATTAAATCCAAAAATGATGTCAACTCCATAAATGATATAATAAGCCATGTTGTTCATAGATGATTAATTATTTCCAAAGTAGTCAATAATATACAATTTAATTTATCCATAACAATCATCTATTTATCTAAAAATAATTTTCTCAACATCCAGATGATATTAAGTGTTGTCATCACCTCAATATTATGTTTTAAAATGATACAAACTTTATAATTAATTACATTTCTTGGTACAACTAAATATATCATTTAAATTCCTAAATAAATATGTATTATAGTAAAATCCTTATATATTTCATAAATTTTATGAAGAGGGAATCATTGATAAAAAACATTTACAACATATTTCAGAGATAAAATATATATTCACAATAATGATTCCTATTATGTTGTTTCATTAATATATTTTAGACATTTATCCACTGTCTTATTTAAGTGTATACTATATTGACAATTGTGAAATCAATTTGATTCAATTCCACTATCTATGGAGCTGTGACACAAAATATTATGATTTTTATTCATCCGTTTGAATTATTTTTCCTAATAAAACTATTATGTAAACTTATAACAATATCCCATTCAATTAAGGAATTTCATAAAGTGATTATATACATAGATCTCACATGATATAAACATTTAAAAAATCATCTTCTGATTTTATGTATTCGTATTTTATTGGTGCTAAGAGGTCCTATTATTCAAGTTTTATCCTTTTAACATGTTGGATCGTGATAATTACCTCTATATTTTTATGTCACACAAATCTATTTCATTTTACGATGAAAATCATTAGAAACTAGTACCCTTATAATATTTGTAATATGGCCATTAAGGAGGCATCCAATATTACACCCTAAGTTTTGTGTATACTATTTATCATACCAAGGTGTGTCTTATTGTGGAATCTTCATAATCCTAAAAATTATGAACATATGTTTTATTTAATAAAATTATATCTCTCTTTATCTCATTATTTTGGTCATGAGGTATGTATTTATCGATTAACCTATACTTAAAAGTTATTCATTCCATTATTTCTATTAATCATTCCTCATTAGTATTCGTGGTTGTAATGACCCATTCATTTACGAATAAAATTCATTTTATTTTTCTGTTGTGTATAAAAAATAATTCACTAATTTTTTATTATTGGTAATAAATTAACATTATGTATCATTACCATTGATAGTATTTAGGTTGATCATTTATCACAAGACTAATATAAATTTAGAGTTTTTAAAAAGATTCCATTTAATATAGAAAAATGAGAGGATGACCTCATCCAGTAGACTTAGGCCTTATGATGTTCATTTATCAGAGATATTAAAGGAGGTAGAGTCATTGGGATTCTCTCTTGACCAATCCCAATCCAAGATTCAACATGTTAATCATAAATGTAATTTCCTATGAAATAAGTTAATTTTAATAGATATTACCACGGAGATGATGTTATTCCAGCCGCCCCAAGATTCTTTCACAATATCACTTTGTACCCTTAGTTCACACATGGTTGTTATAAGTGGTTATTTAATAATGTATTATTTACTTTTTTGATTAATCCTTTTTTATAAATAAAACTCTTATTCCATCAACTCCACTCTGAAAATATTCATTGTTAAAAAGAGACGAATTTGATAAATTGTCTTTACTCGTAATAATGGTACTTTTGACAAATATATACATTATATTAGACAATTCATTTATTAATAATTTTATAAAAAAAATTCTTATACATTATTATTTTACTAGTTCCTAATTTTGAAATGATTAAGAAATCAGTTTTATTAGAGTTATAATTCTTCTAAGATAAAACTGAAAATGTATTTCTAAAAAACCTATGTTTGTGAAATATTAAATAATTCCCCTCTAATTTCCTATATAATCTCACCAATTATCAAACTAATAATTACTAAAAATATATATATCATGTCCCTACTCTTTTATCCCCTCAATAGAATCTTCCTAAGGATCCCCAAGCTCTAGTGAAGCCCCTCTTCAAGCTTTTGAAGTCTCACACTCAACAAAGTGATCAATACTTTTGATTCCATTCTCATTTTTATCCATCAATCCTTACATAGTTATACCATTTTATATTCAATTAGAAATGTTTGGGTATGATTTCTCATCTTCCCGATACTTCATTTCATATTTTTAAATCATTATAGTCTCATTTATCCATAATTAATTACATATATTCACATATGTTAGCATGAGGAAATTCCATAAGGGATTTATCAATTCTTATTTCCATTCAAGCATTTCTTCTATATTTTGAAAATAAAATCCTGTTCATTTATTGAGATATTATATTAAATGATCTCATTAATATATACATCATGTACAAATTATGAGATACTTCTTTCTCTCTCTGAAACCCAATTTATGAATTTCCATATGATGTTGTTATGAATCTGAAATTGTGCTATGACTTTCCAATACAAAATCATCATGTAGTGAATACAATGCCCATTTCCATAAAAATGATATTCATTTTCATGAACATATATTTATTTATTGGAGGTTACATTTATTTATTTCAAATAATTTTATCATGTAATAAATTATTATTCAAAATAAATTCATGTTATATGTTCTATGTGGCACACATAATAATAAGATTAAAAAGATTATGAATGGTTCACCCTGATAGTTCTCCAATTCTTTGGGGCATGTGTAGTATCCTGATACACCATTGGAAATGAGGGTTTACTCATGATAATTTATGTGAAATGAGGGTTTACTCATTATAAATCATGTGAAATGACGGTTTATTATGTTCATCCATGTGCAATGATCCTTGGTTCATAATAATATCATCTTGTATATTATTGACACATTTCCATGTTATGATAATCATGATATATCGTGCCATTATGTTCATGTTTGTCTTATTCTCCATTGATATAGCTATTTTATAACGATTATTGTATTCATCATGTTATGCCTGTTTTTACTCACTTAATTGGATTTATAGATAACCATTTTCTTATGTATATCCTCGGGTCATCCAATGCAATTCTAAGTTTGATGGAATGATGTGGTCATGAAAAAAAGGTTTTTAATAAATATGATTAATTTTTTTGACTTAGGTTCTCACAAAATGTGTCTGAGACCCAAATAAACTACTCATATCAATAAAATGGGATGTATTATGTTATAATTTATTTAATAAATCATGTATACATGCGTAATAAAGAACATGGATGTTATTGTTTGGGTCAGATGATATGTTTAGTTATTATTTAGGATCAGGGTTATAAAACTATAGTTAATTACATAGTAATTACAGTGAGTAAGAAAAATAATCCAAATATTTGGGTTAGTATATAATAAGTGGTTTAACAAGAAAATATATATCTTCCTGGATACAAACAAGTAGAGGTGGCTAGAGAACATATGTATTTAGGGGTAAAACCCGGAAGCACCACATTGACCTGAACAAGATTGTGAATTGGTGCACAACAAGAAGGTATTCCGCACTCAAGGTTCGACAGTCACATGGGATATTCATTGGTAAATTAATAATATTTGTATGAACCATTATTAAGGGAATAAAAAAAATTCCCCTACACATATAGTTTCGGATGTAGATAATGGATAACGAAGATTGAAGCCTATAAATATGTTTAGGAAATCAATTTAATTTTCATGTTATATATTTTTTCATTGGTTTCCCCTTTATGTCTTTAATAATCCTACCAATTACATTCCATTTATTCTATATAATGGTCAATAATAGGAGGAGTCGGGTTAAACACAATGAAAAAAATCAATGTAATTACTATTCTAATGAGATTCCCAATCTGATGGGAGCGTGAATCACAAAAATTGTTCCAATACTCTCTTAGTTAACTCATGTTTGGAATCTAAACATTCGTGAAGGGGAATGACCACCCCCCCCCCAATGAACATCCCTCAATCAAAAGCCTAAAGAGTCAAAGGCCTTATATTGTTAATGGATCAACTTATCTCTCAAACCGAGAACAATGGATCAACTCTAATGACATGAACATATACATATTTCAATTTTCAGAAGAATATAAAGCTCATATGGATGCTTATAATATGTACGGAAAATTTGATTAATGGTGGTCATTTATAAAAAATAAGAATCCATAACAATTGATCAATGCATTGGAATGGAGTGATTTTCATAAAACAGATCGATAATTATTATCCTCACACCCTCTAACATTATATGGAGAAGGGATTCCTTGGCCCTATGAAAAAAGAAAACGAATCCATTTGAGCATTAGAGGAAAACGTCACAAGGCTTTCACAATATTCCTCCATCTATGTCATTACTCTTGAATTAAATTTTGATCCCTTATTCGGTGGTCTACAACCTAGCATAATGAAATCCCTAGATATCCATTACTTAGATTGCTATGAGTAAATTTTACAGTGTTCCCTCAATGCTTAAATTGAAATCAGAGATTCTCATGGGTATCATGGGGATAAATAGTGGAATGTAGACTATAATTATGGTGGCCCGATGGAAAAATCCAATGATACAAAGAAATTACAGAACCCCACTTGTAAATTTTGAGAAACAAACACCCCATAAATCGGACCAATGGGATAACGAAATACATAAGGTGTTGAATGTAATGGCACCTGGAAATTGATTTCTAACAAGAATGACCCTTTAATATGATAGAGTTTAGGAATTTGTTTTTTAACCATCAATGCATTGTTCATTGCTAAAACTACAACAAAATAGGGAACATTTCATATCAGTTCCCTAAGCCAAGGGTTTTCAAAGGCATCCAACATCCTCTAAGGAAGAAAGGATGAGTTTTTACCATCACTACCATCGATGTGAATCCCAACAGGGAAGTGTTGACAAGTACACGATTTATTCATTCCTGAATAGCGAACATACATTTTGATTGTAGTACTACCTAGTCTTTTATATCCCAATTTTTTTTCATAACAATCGAAACACCACCAAAAATCATGTAAGTAGAAATATATGTGAGAATGAAAAATTGTGAAATTATTGCATCCCATGAATATAACTCCCCCCATGTCAAAATTTGTGGATTAAACATCCAAAAAAACCACTTCATTCCTCCTCTCATGGAATTTTATGAAATTTCTTTCATGGATTGGAATTCCCAAAATAGAGTAAACATAAATTACCATGAGAGGGAAATCACTCTCTAAATAGAGAATCAAGCTGTAATTATATACATGTGGATGGAAAAGTATGAATCTTATTTATCACCACAATGTCAAATATATTATAATACGTTCAATGAGCACTTGAATCATGCTCAGATGATTGAGTCTAATGGGGGAACCAACCTCAATGACAATGCTTTTGAGAGGGAATTAACTGATGTGTATCCTGAGGATGTTTTTTTTCTTCCTTCTAGATCAGATGATGAATTCTCAATATATATTATATCTTCGACATTACCTTTATCCAAGAATCTATATAGAATGGTTGTTTTTGGACCTTTAGGAGCTAATGAAACAACTATAGGAGAATCTAGATAATGGGATTAACATCCCAAGTGCTTCATCATGGGGTGAACTAGTCATGTTCAATAAAAATACGGATGGTTCAATGTTCCATTACATTGATTATCGTGATCATAACAAAATCAGGATAAAGAACACTTATAATTTCCATTAATTGATGAATTGTTGAATCATCTATGTGGAGAAAAATACTTCTCTAAGGATGATACGTGGTCTAGATATTAACATGTAAGGGTGAAAGAGGAGATCTCCAAAACTACTTTTCATACAAGGTATGTGATCTATGAATTTATAGTAATGACTTTTGGACTAAGTAATTCTCCATAAATCATCATGGACATGAGGAATATATTCTTTAGATATGACCTAAATAAATTTTTGATGGTCATGATATATGATATTTTAATATAGTCTAGAGCTATGTTGGAGCATTAGGAGCATCTATGAATTGTACTAGAGACCATGAAAATGGATAATCTATATGAAAATTACAACAAGAGAGTGTTTTGGTTGATGGAAATCACATTATAGGGTCATAAAATCATAATTGATGGTATATATATTGATCACTCTGAGACAATTAAAATTCATGGATGGTTGAGACCAACATTGGTGATGGATATACGGAGCTACCCTGGTTTAGCTGGATAGTATTTCCAATTTGTGAGAAATTTATCATGATTGTGAAACCCTAATAAAATTATAACTTCGAAGGGAGTAATGTTTTATTTTAGTAATTAATGAAAAGAGAGCTTCATGGATATAGAATGGAGACTTATCACTATATCCATTCCCACACTACATATAAGTGCGGAGCATTTTTTGGTATTCAGTGATTCTTCAAAGAATGGTCTGGGATGTGTGTTGATGAAAAATAAAAATTTCATTTCATATGTTTCAAGGAAATTAAATGTTCATTAGTATAACTATCCAACACATAACCTGGAGTTGACTGTAGTAATATTTCCTTTAAAATTTTATTGGCATTTCCTTCTTGGTGAAAATTGTGAAATATATACAGATCAAAAATTCGATGAATATATATTCCCTGATAATGAGTTGAATTTGATCCAAAAAAAGCTGGTTTGAGGTGATAAAGGACTATTACTAATCAATGCATTACCACAAATCTAAATAGATAAAGGTGGAAAAGGCTCTTTGAAGAAATTACATACTGATTATATCATTTATTAGAAATGAAATGGATAAAATATTTTATATTTGACGAATATTCATATGGGAATCATATAGAAGGGTTCATCATCCTTATATTAACGTATGCTTGATCAACTGTTTCCTTTGGATCGATTAAAATATGCTCAAAAGGATTATGTGGGGATTCAGAAGAATGTGGAAACTATCAGAAAAAGGAAATCCTCGGAGTTAAATGTTAATAAATAAGGAATTGTGATATCTGGATCAAGAATATGTTTTATCTCAAATCTGGAGTTAATGGAAGAACATTTGGATGACACACATTGTTCGAATTTATTCATTCACCCAGGAAATAGAATGATGTACCAGGTTATCCGATAGAATTATTGGTGGGATAAAATGAAGAATGAGATGTCTAGGTATACATCATTGTTCTTGGTTTGTTAGCAAGTGAAGGATGGTATGAAGAAGTCTATGGGGGTTCTGCAACCATTACACATACCAACATGGAAATGGAAGACATCACCATGGACATTGTTTCTGGAAATCTGAAGACATCTAATGGAAACAATGCTATCTGGGTTTCTGTGGAACATATTATAAATACCAAACACTTAATTAAAATTATAGGTTATTTCTCTTTGCATCAACTAACCCAGATATACAATATAGAATTTGTAAGGCAACATGGTGTACCACTATCAATTGTATCTGATCTAGATCCATGTTTCACCTCTATGTTCTAGAAGAGTATTCATCACACTATGAATATTGAGATGATAATCAATACAACCTGTCATCCTCAAACTGGTGACCAATCTAAGAAGACTATCCAAAAAGACGAGAAAATTTTGATAGTGTGCTAAATGTTCTTCAACGTAGGATGGGTTCAACATCATCCACTGGTTGAGTACTCTCACAAAAACAGTTTCAACTCACTCATCCAAATGGCTCATTATGAATCCCTTTATTGGAATATGTTAAGAACACCAACATGTTGGGATGAAGTAGCAGAGTGAGAAATTTATAGTCCATAAATGTTCGAAGAAATGGAGGAGAAGGTTGAGACTATCCTGCAACACATTAAGGCTGCTTAGAGTAGAGAAACTTTCTATGTTTACAATTGTTGACGAGACTTATAATTTTATGTTGGATGCATGGTATTCATATATATATCACTGTTGAAGAGAGTTATGAGATTTAAGATGAATACAGAGCTTATTACAGGGTAAATCATCCATTTTTATATGCTTGATCACATCAGAGAAGTTGAATACTGACTAGCACTCACATGAAACATGTCTCAAGTACTTGATGTATTCTATGTATCACTCATGAGGAAGTAATTAACTGCCCCATCAGAAGTACTCAATCCTAAGGTGGTGCCATTATAGAATTAACTATCCAATGAATATAATCTGGTTATGATTGTAGGACATATGGAAAATATTCTAAGAAAATAAGACAATGCTCCTTGTCTAAGTGTTGTGGCAGAAACAAATGTTTAAAGATGCATCAGGGGAATTGGGTGAATTGATGACCTTGAGCTAACCTCATTTGTTTTAGTGTTTGAAATAGTAATTTTGGGGATAATATTACTTAAGGGGGGAATGTTGTAATTACCCAGTCATTTTTGAAACAAATTCAATTTCATTTATTGTATTATAGAAAATACACGCACTCTTATTTTATTATTTGTTTTAAATAAACATTATGTATAATTACCGCGGATAATATTTTCAATGATCCTTTATCACATGACTGATTTAAATTTAAGGGTTTTAAAAAAGAATCTTTTTGAGAAAGGCAAAGGAGATGATAACCTCATCTAGCAGACTCGGGTTGAATGAAGCTCATTTTACGGAGCTCAGAAAGCAGTTTGGGTCACTCGAATTCACTCCTAACCAAGCCCAAGATGAGATTCAACATATTAATCATGAAATGAGTCTCCAAATTAATATGTTTAATTTAATTGATATTATAACCCAGATGATTTTATATAAGCTTTCCCAAGAGTATGTCACCATCGCACACCTTACCAGTAGGTCATACATGGGTGTTATGATGGGTTATGTAATAAGTTATTTGATACATGTTCTATAATCCATTTTCATAAATAAAATCGTATACCATCAATTCTATTATGAAATAGACTTTCTTAAAAAGCGACAAATTTTCTAAATTTTCTTTTCGGGTAAAAAATGTAAATATGAGAAATATGTACATTATATTAAACTAATTTTTATTAATTATATAATAAAATAGATTATTAAAAATTATCATTATATAAGTTCCTTATCATTAAATGATTTGGTAATCAGTTTGATAAGAGTTAAATTTTTTATATGATAAAATAGAATTTTTTTATAGAGTTTATTTTAAGTAAATGATGAATTATTGTTATAATTAATATTTAAATAAACTATTATTACAGAATCACATTAATTAATAATAAATTATTACATACCTTTTATGATGTCAAATTTAATTTTAATCAATGTTTATTAATTTCAAAAACTGTGATATTTAAATAAATTTCAGTTCTCATTTTAAAAGTGAAAATTCACATATGAAAAAAATTATTTATATAAGTGGAATATTTTTTTGGAATCATGATATAATAATTACCCAATGGTAAATTCATCATAATTTTCAGAGATAGTCTATTTTTTGGTTAAAAATTAAATACTTTATAAATAATATATTTATTTTATGACATCATAACGGCCTCAAAATGATGTAATAAATACTATAATTGGTATTGTCATCCAAATATAAGTTTTACCATTAAAATAATGTGATTTTAGATTTTTTTATAATGTCTTAGTGATTCTTCCAAAATGTATAATATTTTTTATAATTATAAATTCATTTATTTATTTATTTTACTCACCTCCATATAAGAAAGGATAATATATTAATATGTTAGGCCATTATCTGTATAAAATAATTTTTTCCACATTATTATGGAAAAACCCATGGTAATGCCTATTATTTTTAATATATAATTATATATATTCAATAACCTCTATTTGTGAAATATTAAAGACTTCCACCCTCATTTCCAATATAATCCCAAACATGATTACACTTATCTTCACTACAAATCCTTAGAGAACATCCCTACTCTTACCACCCATCTCTATAATCCTCCCACAGTGCCCATGATCTCACAAGTCCCCTCTTCCGGCTTTTGCAGTAACACACTCAGGTAAGGGATCCTTACATTCTTTCCTTTCTCATTATTATCAATGTTTTCTTATGTTTTTATACACAGATTTTTTTACATAAAAATATGGGGAATGATTTTTCACATCACGCATACCGCGCTCATTATTTTTGTATCATGAGAGACCCCTATCACTATCATTAATTCATTCCATGTATACCTATTAGCATGCCAAATTTCCATATGGTATTTACCTATTCTTATATTATGTCAACCATTTTAATATTTTATGAATCATAATTCCATTTCATATAATGGGATATTATGTTCCATGATCCCATTACTTTATATTTCATGTATAAATTATGATATACCCATTTCACATCCATCAACAAAATTTATGAATTTATATATGATGTTGTTATGATGCAGAAATTGAACAATGATTTTACAAGACAAAATCTATGTGCGGTGAAAACAATAACCATTTCTCTAACATGGATATTCACATTAAAACACAAATAATTTTTGAATGGTAATTTCATGTAATTACCAACATTCTTTTATCATGGAATAAATGATTATGTTCAATGGATCCATGTTATATGATCTATGTGGAACACTTAATCATCAGATTAAAATGATTTTGAAGGGTATGCCCAGATAACACTTTAATGAATTGGGTAATGTTTAGTATCATGTTACACTATGAGAAATTGGGGTTTACTAATTCTATTTCTTGTGAAATATTGGTATAATCATGGTAATTCATGTTCAATGTGGTTTTACTCCTACTACTCCATGTGCAATGAGCTCTGGATCATGTTAATATCATGGTGTATGATGTTTCCATATTTCCATTTTATGATAATCAAGTTATATAAAGCCTTTATATTTAGGTTTACCTTAAGCATAGTTGATATGCATATTTCCTAACATGTATTGTATTATTCATTCATTAATTGTTTACTCACTCTCTGAAATTTGTAGCACACACATTTCATTTGTATGTACTCAGGTTATCCAATGTAACTCTATGAACGAACAGATTTTGAGGTCATGTAAAAGAAGTTTTCAATAAATATTTTATTTTTTTATGTCTTATGATTTCATGTAATGTTCATAATCACTAAATACTCTATAAATACTGACCATCCAGGTTCTATTAAGTAAATTTTTATTTATAAATTGTGTTTATGTGTGTAAAAAATATAATGGGGTTTATAGAGATCATGTACCACCATTGGTCAGCATCAACTTGAATACATTAAAATACAAGAGTTAAAATTTACTTTTTGATGAAAAATGTAAAAAAATATCTTCAAATGATACTTAGTTAATTTCTCATCTGTAGTTTGATTAGTAGTCCAACTAAAACAATTTTGTATTTTGTC
The DNA here is from genome assembly GCA_963277665.1 of Viscum album. Classification (NCBI taxonomy): domain Eukaryota; kingdom Viridiplantae; phylum Streptophyta; class Magnoliopsida; order Santalales; family Viscaceae; genus Viscum; species Viscum album. The sequence continues at coordinate 440,743,871 of OY728161.1, forward strand.
ACATATATCAATTCAACAATTAATATTCTTCCTATGCAATATGATTCTACCTTTTCTCAATGTTATTTCTTATAACCTGATTTAGATGAACTAATTTAGTCATAATATGCTATTATCTACTAGCAGATGTGTTTCTTTCCTTAGTAGGTTAATATCTAAATTTTCCATGACTTGTGATACCATTCATCCATATATGAACCATTTCAAAACAATGGAACATACCGAGTTAGTTCATAAAATTACAAACATTGTTTAATTCTAAATATTTTCTAGAGCATAACATAATTTTATGCATCATAAATCCTAGAATCATTAACATTGGAATCATTAAGTATATAATTACATTCAAATCATTCATAATGTTTTATAAAGAACAAGTTAGTTATCCTTAGAATATCCCTTAACAGTGTCAGAATATATTCATAGTAAGGCACATTGTAATGTAACAAGTGACACTAAGTCAAGCCTGAAACTATGTAGTAACACTAATTGTGGTATGTAACCCTTTTTATGTCTTAATATACGTCTAAAATGTTTAGGTAATGTTTTGGAGAGATTATAAGGTTTTGTGAAGGATTGGAGGCCTTTCTAAGGGTGCCCGGTATGAGCATTGTTAGTGGAAACCCTGAAAAAAACACATGTAACTGTGTAAGGGGTGGCACATGCATATGAGATGGTTCATGGTTAAGGCATAGAGTTTCAAAACTATGTGTCCAGCCCAATAAAACCATGTTAATTGAGGTCTACGTATTTCACATGGTCGATGAACGTTTTATATAACCTTGTAGCCGAAATGTATAGGGCACCCATTGACCTGTAGCAGGAGCATGATTCATGTATTGTTTTTTATAATGTGAAATCAAACCATACTTGGAATAAAAAATGGGTTTTTAAATTGAACTGGTTGGTATTTTCCCAAAAATATCCAAACATCCTCCCACTCGAGCCTCAATTTTAATTTCTTACCCTAATGTCTTATGGATCCCCTCCCACTAATCATGGTGGAATTTTATGTTTATTTTCATCATGTGGTTAAGGAGACTCTCCTTTGATAAACCCCATATCTTTTTTGTATATTGTTTTTCCTTATATATACATATATGTGTTTTCTAGATCTACATAGTTTTCATATTGATCATGTGTTTCCATTGAGTTGTGAGTTGGTTGATTTCGATGGAACCCTAATGTAGGTGGAATCTCCCTTATCACCATTTTTATAGAAATTTTTTTTTTTAGTTGGAAATTAATTTTTTCACCTTTAAATTGATCATGTTTGTGAGTTACAAAGCATCGTTGACATCCTTTTTTTGATGTTTTGTGTATTTGGAAAAAAAATTGTATTATTAAGAAACATGACTGAATTTGGAAATTATAATTATATTTTTAAAATCTTTTGATTTGTGGTTTTAGGAAAATAATTTTTGTAAATGGTTTTTAATATAATGTTCTTTATTGAGATGATATTTGGAATTGATGTTACTTAAGGGAGTTTTCAATAAATGTTGATTCTATTGGAATGGTACGGTCCTGTGTTGGAATTTTTAATTTCTTATGAGATAGTTTTGTTTGATTTTTTTATACGGTTTTATTAAATATTGATTTCTTTTATTGTTGGATTATATTTTATAAGAGTGTGTTGGATGGTATGTATACTTTAAATGAATAAACATCGCAATGTATTGGTATATTTGAGTGAATTACAACTATAAAATGGAATAGGGTTGGACGTGAGGTTCCACTATGAATAGTAACACCGAGATCAGGTGTGTGTGTGAATCATGGGAATGTGGTTGGGATATGAATTTGGTCATGCTAGTTGGAATGGTTTATAAAAATGTGAAATGGTAATGAAATGGTTGATTTCATTCCATGGAATTTTGGTGATTTTGGTTACATTTTTCTTGTAAGGATGGTTTATCTTATTATTAGTTGTTGAAATAACTTAGTGGGTTATATAAATTGTTTTATATAATTATTCTAAAGGTTCTATCATTGTGGCGTGTATAGTGATATAATTTTGGGAAATCTTCTTGAATATTATTACTCACGCCCTTCATTGGTACATTGGTGATTTTTATAAGTTGATTTATGTGACATGGTCTATGGTAACGCATCTCATTTCATCAAGGTTTTATTGTGATTCCTTTGTGGTATTTTGGTACGAGTAGCATTGATCTTCACGTGGAGTTATGTACTAACTTCTAGTGGGTAATTTTTTTTATTATTTTCTTGGTTACTCTGATTATTTATCATGGTGGTTTGGTATAATTGGTTCCTTGGTATTATTGTGTTATTGGATTTGTATCGATGTGTTATATTGGATTACATTGTTGACATGCATCATGTTGTTGTGGATGGTTATGGACCATTAGGTTTATTGTATTTATTTAATGAGAAAATCATTCCCCAGTTTTTCTTAAATACCTCACCATTTATTTCAGGCATTATTCACCTTGGTAACATCTCATAAGGCCAATTAACATCATACCACCCTCGCAAGACAATGTGATGGAGAATAATGCTACATGTGGTGTCAGTTTTTTCGGTCCTTGACATACAACTAATGTTGGTCTTGTTAGGTCTTTCCATTAGTTGTTACACAGAGTGATGGAATTAATTATTTTCCTATTCCTTGATTTGGTATCATATGTAGGCATAGGAATGTTGAATATTGAAATGTATATAACAAAAGAAAGTAGTTATCCATTTTATGATGAACATGATGTTGGTAGAGAGTTCGATATATAATAGTTTTTTTAAAAAATTTATAATAATGGAATCATTCTCATGGTTATATCTAAGGATATGAGAATTTCATGCATTATAGAAATTATTTCATAGTAGAATGTTTATTTAAATGGGAATAATGATTTATGTTCTGATAAGAGTGTGCTAATTTTTGAAGATATGGAATTTTTGTTTCAATAGTGTTGTTTTGAAATGTGAATGATTGTTTTATTTTAAAAATGGATTGATTTTCAAAACATAATGGATTTCCAAAAACTATTTAACATAATATGATTTAAAATGTTGAAATAATTATTTAGATAGTTGAAATATAATATAATTTAAAATTGTATGATTTATGTGTGTAGGGATTGAGACTTATAGAGATTCTTGTGTTGATAATATGGCTCCATGTAGACATCGTAGAGACCAACCGGAGGATTCTGCAGAAAATGTGGTTTCAGATGAGCCTCAAGTGAACCATCTGCTACTGAAATTCATAGTGAATGCTTTTTAGGCTATGAAAATTGGAAAATGATTTGATGATCTGAGACATGTGGATCACTCTGTTTATTTTCAAAAGGATAATCCACCCATTTTTTCGCTGAGTTAGAGCCCATAACAGAAAAATCATGATTGGACTTTATGAATCAAATACTCAATTTCCATGTAACACTGGTAGATTTGAATGTTTTGTTATAAACATATATTTTGGATGATCTTGGACGTCATTGGAGGAGATGGCATCATAGGAGGGAACAAATTATGGTATGAACTGTTTTGGTTTTGTTTATTAGTTTGACCAAAAATTATTCCATGTTTTAGAAATTACTCACCAAATGGATTTCATATGATTGAAGAGAAAAATCGTTATCTAAAAATGCAGGTATATTTATGAACATAGTGTGATTTGGACCTAACATGGCTGCTAGTGCATTCATAAAGGAAGGAATCATTTAATCAGGATTAAGGAATTAAATCCATTCTACGATTTCATTCATATATATTATTGATTAAATAAAAAAGTTGGATAAAATTACATTGGATGAAATGGATATCTTATAGGCCACATGAAGGGGAATCATGTTTTTACCCATGCGGAAAATAGGAAACTCTAACGTGGGGATAATGATTAAGAGGGAAACATATATATAGGGTGTGTGTATGGATTATAATATGACTACAGGATTGGTGAATCATCATTCAAATAGATAGGATAACCCATGATTTTTTAAATGTGTTTCCACAAGACACATAAAGAGGGAATGTGTGAAATTTTCGTGATCATTTCATTGCTAAAATAATATGGGGAATATTTTAAGCAATTATTGTATTGCTATGAGGTTGGGTGTTGGTGTCACTACTAATGTGATGCAGGCATAATATGCATCAACGGGATGTGGAATATAACATAATTCATAACTACCGAGCTGATTTGGTCATGGTGATTCTAGGAATACCACTACTCCTCGACTGTGGAAGTTTTAGTAGGGTAATAATGGGAACAATGTGGTTCCCAGAAATCTATTTGGATATGATCTTTCTATGGTGGATGATCAGTTGATATAATACTCTGTGTGTGGTATGATTATAATGAATTCAACATTTATGAATGTGTTGTTTGATTTAGATGGTTACTATTATTTCATTTCCTCTGGTGATGTTGATTTTTAGAATTTTATTTTGTAAATGATTCCATCTATTTTAAATCATAATAATCATCTTGGTCAAAAAGAGTGTATAGATATTTTTTTATATATCATGTTTCATAGTTCTGTATGATTTTCGTAATGTATCAATTCTTGAGAAGGATGTATATGATATTATTATGGGTATGAAATTGGAAACAATGTTTCATTCTTGAATTGACTATAATGAATGAACGTTTAGATTTACAATAAGTGAGGATGTCCAACATCACTTTAGATGGGGAAGAATGAGAATGAAGATGCAACAGGCTTGTTTAAACCAGTATTTGGCATAATTATCTATCATTTGGTGTAATTTTTTTTTCAATCGATCGATGTAGTTTGGAGATGTAGTTTTCATGCTATGGTTGATTAGTTTCTTGATGTATTTCTTGATTAATTCGTTGATTTTCCACCTGTGAGATATGAGGAGTTTTCAATTGATATTCTTCCAGAGACCAATCCGATCTCACTTCTATAATACTGAATGGAACCAGTAGAATAATTTCAATTGAAAGTGTAATTTGAGGAGATAGAAAACAATGGGTTCATACATCCTATCACATCACTATGGGAAGCATTCTTTTTTTGTTAAAAAGGAGAATGTAACTCCTTGAAAATGTTTTAATTATCACAGTCATAAGAAAATTACAATAAACAAATGTTATACACATCCTCTCAATGATGACATATTCGATCATGTGATGGGATGACATTATTTCTCTAGGACCGACTTTTAATTGGGGTATCATTAGTTGTCGTTTCCAAAGGATGATATTCCAAAAATAGCCACTATATGTAGATACTTCCATTATGATTTTTGGGTTATTATCTTTTGTCTTATGAATACTCAAGAGGTTTTCATGGAATTAATGAATCATATATTTCAGAAATATATGGATTCATTCATGTTACTATTCATGGTTGAAACGTTGGTGTTTTCATGGACAAGTGTGGGGAATGAAAAACTCTTATTAGTAGTGTCAGGAACGTTGAAAGATCATCAATTCTATGCCATCTTGTAAAAGATTATCTTTTGGATTAAGTAAGTTCATTTCCTTTGTTATTTTATTTCTAAGAGAGGTATTCTAGTGGATATGGAAATGGTAGATTCTATTATATATTGGAAACATCGATAAAATGTCATTGATATAAAATTTGAACATGGACTAGATGGGTATTATCGTTGCTTTTTTAGTTACTTATCAAAACTAACATCATCGATGAATACATTGACAATGAAGTATTTTTTTCAATTGATTTTTTAGTGAAAAAAAATCTATTGATGAGATTATAAATCATCTCACATCATAAAAAATATTGGTATTTCTAGAAACAATTATAGGTAATGTGGCTTAACAAAATTCATCCAAATTTAGGTCTAATTTTGTTCTCATACATGGATATCATGTGGTGGAATATGGCCCCTGGTATTTGAGTTTTCGTGAGTATAACTACACAACCCATGATTTACTGTTTGCTGTAGTAGTTCATTCATTGGAAATGTTGTGTCAGAACGTCTTTGAAGAAATATTTATAGTGTACACCGATCATAAGAGATTCAAGAATATTATATCATTGCGGAACATTAATTTGATTCATTGGATGATGGTTAGATTACCTACAAATAATTGACTATTACATGATGTACACAAAGGGTAAATGGAATTTGGTGGAAAATTCATTATGCAGAAATTCATATGCATATATGGGGAAACATGCCTTAGATCAGTGATATTTGATGTAGTTCACAACCAATATGAGGTTGGAATATTATGATTGGGGGGATGTTGATGTTTTATTTCCAATATCATTGGTTACTGACATGGTTGATTTGGTTAAAGAGGTGCATATATCTGATTTAGACTGTGTGGATATCATTTCGAAACACAATGGCGTGGAGACAATTTATGGTTGGAAACAAGATATGAATTTGGTGTTTTTATTTCAGAATCATATTGTGAAACTAGTGAATTCTCATGAAAAATTTACAGCTACTTATCATCATTCAAGATGGGTTTCCCACCATAGAATTACTAAAATCTATAAGTTGTTGAAAGTTTACTTTTTTGGGATAATATTTAATGGAATGTGGCATATTTTGTATCGAAAAGAATTACTTCTCAGCATGTTGTGCAATAGAATCAACAAATATCAAGTACATATCAGTCATTACATATTCTACAATGTAAATGGGGATGATGGAGAAGTATTTTTTTACAGGTCTTCTAAGAATGGTCAGGAAGCACGATTCCATATGGGAGATAATGGGTCGAATCATAATGTCAGACCTTTTCATCCCTATTTGTGAATATCATACAGTGGATAATCATTCAAAAATCCATATCCATGAGGTTGAAATAGGTGTGGTGTACCAGTTTCAATTATATTAGATCGATACTTGAGATTAATTTATCATTTTTAGATATCCTTGTACAAAGACCTTGGAACTCGTTTGACAATGAGTACGACATATCCTCTTCATACTGATGGGAAATAAACGAGGATGATAAGAAATGGGAAGATATGATAAATTATTATATCATGGATTTTGGTGGATCATTGGAGTAGAACTTGTTATTGGTGGATTTATTCTTCAATAACAATTATCATGCTTTCATACACATGGACTCATTTAAATAATTTTATGGGAATCCATGTCATTTTAATCTATGTTGGGTGGAATTCGGTTAGACCTCATTGGTTGGACTGAGGCTTGTTAAAAAGACTACAGACAAGATCATGTTGATCATGAAAATAATGAATGAGTTTCAAAGTCATCAGAAATCATATGAGGACCATTGTTGAATACCATTGTCGATCGAGGTGGGTAATCATGTGTTCTTGAAAATATGTCTGAGTTTGGGACATCATTGTTTGGGAAGATAGGGAATGTTATCCATAAGGTATATTGGGCCTTTTGAGATAACTATGTAGTTTGGAGAGGGGTAATATCAGTTGGAGTTCCCACTAAGGTTTAGTGAGGTGAACAATGGGTTTCAATTGTCGTAGGTGAAAAAGATTCAACTTGATAGTTACCATGTGAATCTTTGGGATAATTTTGATGTAGAGATGGATGCTTCATTGGTGGATGTGCTCATGAGGATTGTGGAAAGGAATGATAATATATTGCACTATAAAATCATCGGTGTAATATAGTTTTTGTTGAAACATGCTCAAATTCTAGAAAATTCATGGGAGTGAAAAAATATACGACCGAGAAATGGAATGAGATATTTCAGCAATGAAATGGTTTTCTACATTACAAGGATATAATGAATAGTTTTAGGGAGAATTTATTACCCCAAATTTCATTTATTTAACCCCTTTTTTATCTATTTTTCTATTTTTAAAATTTCTATGTAATGTTTGGGAGAGTTTGAAAGGGTTTTTAGGATGGTTTGAAGGCTTATCTAAGTTGAATATTATGCGCATAGTTTTTGGATAATCATGAAACAACCCTCGGTAACCATGCAATGGGAGGTATAGGTGTGGATGATGGTGCACAGTTAAGGAATTTATCTTCCAAAGAATTTTGAAAGTTGGTAAACAATGTTTCTTAAGGTATATGTCTTTCACATGGTTATTTCATTGTTTTTATAACCATGTGGCACAACATTGTGGCCCACCCTTCAGGTAGTAGAAGGAACACATTTAGTGCATGGATTTTCTAGCCTTGTAGGCTAACCATAAACAATATTAATAATGGTTTTTTTATATATGATTCCTATGGATATTCTATAAAACACCACATATTCTTCCCACTCAATCCTCACTCAGGATTCTTCCCTTTAAGGGTTAGGGACCCTATTCCACTAAGCATTGATTTATTTTTATGTGTATTCATGGTGTGGTAAAGGCAATTATCCTCTAGTATGTAACATATATAGGTTGTTTTTTTTGGATTTTCATATATCTAAATATGTCTCTCTATTTCAGTTATCATGGTATAAACCCATATCACATGGATTTAGGTTTCTGGTTTCCAAGATTGATGAGAGTTGGGATTATTGAAATTAGAAAATTAAATCTATGGCAATTTTATGGAGTTTCCACATGGTTTTGTTGTGATATATTGAGTTCTTTGATATATCTATAACCCTATGTTAGGTTGATTCACTCACATCTCTATTTTAAAAGAATAAACGTATTAAATTTGAAATTAGTTGTTTTTTCATGAAATCAGTGATGTTGTTAATGTGTTAATCTTTTTGGACACACATTTACTAATGTTTTATATATTTGGTTAAAATAGGATTTTTTTGAATCATGAATGATTTTTTAATTTAATATGATAATATTGGAATCAATAGAATGGATTATTTTTTGGGTATTGTTTTTTATAATGATTTTCAATATAATGGGTGTTTTTTAAAATGATATTTATCTTGGATGTTTCTTAATGACATTTTCAATATATTTTTTATATAAATCATTATGGATTGGGTTAAGATACCTAATTACTTGAGTTATTTATTGGGTTGGAAATTGTGTGTTGATATGGTTTTGGTAAATATTTATTGATATGATTTTTGGATTATTTGGTATAATAATTGGAATGATGGGATGTATAGTGGGTGTGAAGGAACCCAATGAAAGAATGGAATGTGTGCATGAAGTACAAATATAAAAATAGGATTGTAAGGATGTGATGTTCCGATGTTAAAGATAACACTAGACTTAGGTGTGTGTTTGATACTTGTGAATGTGGTTAGGATTTGTGTGTGGTCACAGTAGTTGGAATGGTTTATGAAAATGTGAAATGGTAATGAAATGGTTTATTTCATTCCCATGAATTGCAATAATTTGGTGTATTTTCTTGGGGATTGGATGTGATATCTTTTTTTAGTTGTTAAACAATTTTAATGGATTAAAAATGTTTTTATATAATTGTTATAAAGATTATACCATAGTGGTGTGTGTAGATATGTAAATTTGGAAAAACATAATGTGTCTAATTACACACCCCCTCCATTAGAACATCATTTCATGTGATTATGTTATATTTCAGGGAATAAAAAATTGTAAGGAATCTCATATAATTAGTTGTTTGTCATGATGTTTTTGTTTTATTATGGTAATTGGATCATGGTGGTAAGTGTGGATCTATGGAGTTATGTCATATATTCTTTAGGGTTTTGTTTGTTTAGTATTCTTCTTGGTACTCTGATCATAGATTATGGTGTCTTGGTTGTATAGGTTACATGGAATGGTTGGGAGGATATTTTGGTTGCATGATTGTTTGTTCTTGATGTGTTTTATTGGATCATATTATTTACATGCATCATGTAGTTGTTTTTGGTTATGGCTTGTTAGGTAGGAATCGTTTAATATAAAGGAAATTTGTTCCCCAATATTCTATGAATCAATCTGAATTTAATTCTATACTTTGGTTCCTTGGGAATTTCACTTTTTTCCAAGTAGCATCCCACCACCCTCTCAAGAAAATGGGAAGAGTTGGGATGTTAGGCACACCTTCTCATAACATTAAACAAGGGGTACATATGTTCTAGAAAAACGTTCATCTATTGTATCCATAAAATGATGTTTTTCTAGAAAGACACACATAATATCTACCTAAAAAATTTAGTATATTATTTTCTTCTTATCATAATAGTCGATATTATATATATGTAACATAACCTATGTTTTATAAATCTAGTTTCCATTTTTTTAAACATGATTTGATACCAAAAATATTGCACTGACCCCTAAAACTCAGATTTGGTCCCTTATATTGCTGAATTAGCATAGATACAAGATTAATGTACCCATGGACCAAACATTTTAGCAGTTTCAGAAATCTAGATTATAATCCTGATTCCAACATTATATTTAGAAATAGAAAATAAAAATTCATAAATAATGAAATAGAATAAGCTACATCCTTGAAACCATAATAAATGATTTTTTTATATAACTTTGAAATTAAAAATTTAATAAAGGGAACATATTCTCAAATTGGTTATGTAATGTGGATGTAATAATGAATTAATGTGATTAAATAAACTTGTTATGAAAAATAACTAAAAATTAATGCCATTTAAAAAACCAGATATTGAAAAATTAATATCGAAATGTATAAAACTAAAATACATGTAATTTAATCAATTACCTAAACATTACATAAACCCATAGATATGTCAATGAAAAATATAATTGATAAAAATGATAAATAAAATAAAGGATAAATTTTAATATTGGACATCATATATTATTCACATGAACTGCTATACCTTTAACATACAATCAGTTTTTTTTGGTATTTTAATATTGAAAAATAATTCATCTCATTATACTATTGATTCATCAAATGGATATCTATAATTTTCCCCAACAATGTCTACATGTTCAAATAATTCCTCATATATCAAATAATTTAATTAATTAATAACCAACTTTTCCTATCACTAAATATCTATATTGAATAATGGATACAAATTTATCAATAATTCCCATAGTGGTGGATAAGTAATAAAAAATCATTTTTTTCATTGATAGATATAAATAATATTAAAAGATCATTAAAGACATTAATGAGGAAAATAGTGTTTAAAAATTCTAAATTTTCAAATACCAATTTGAATCATTTGAATCATAATATAAATGATTGAATAAAATTATATAAAACATATAATATCACAAAATTAAGTATATTCATGATTTTACATGAACAATGTTAGTATATACAAGATTTTAAAGTTATTTGGTCCATTTGATCAAATAAGTCACAATGGAATGTAAAATGAGATGAAATCACATACAATAATAATTATTTTTATTGTATATCCTTAATCACAAGTATATTGGTTTAAAATATGTTACTAAATTATATTAGAACAATAATAATTTTCATTATGCAATATATTAACATCATATTATAACTTATTAGTTGTTTTTTAACAATCATTATTTATTTCATCTATTTCGGGTTTTAATTTCCTAGTTTTATAAAGAATATTTCTAATTGTTATGTGGGTATTTCACAACCTCAATAAATTTATGTAAATTATTTACATGATCCATAACTTTTTCCAGGTTTAATAACACTATTACATCAATTATTATAATGTTCTTCACAACTACTTATACAAGAATGATTATTTTAGGTGTTTTGACAAAATCTGAATCATGTTTCAAAAATGAATTTGGTAGGTCAGATATGGTCCAAGGGGACATTAAATAAATATATTAAAAAAAAATAGTCAAATAATTATCATAATTAAACCTAAATAAACCTTTATAAACTAATCATGAATTATGGTTATGAAAAATATAGCTACTTTAAAATCATTGAGATGGTATGAGGTATATACTCATGTTAAATGATCCCATTTTTCCATGATCACTATAGAATGATCATATGTAACAATATATATTTCCAAAATTATTATTATATCATACATACCATGTTATTTAATCATATTTAATTATATTTATAATTATATAGATGGAAAATCAATCACGTCATGGTGAGGAGGAGGTATTATATAAATCCATGAATGGTGTTATCACATATTAGTGTGTCCAATGGTAATAATTAAAATGATATATTATATTTCACAAATGGAATTATGTCATTAATATCATATATATATTATTTATGTCTCATTTTTTTAATTAAATCCATCCTTAATATATTAAATTTAGTTTGTTAATGTATCACATCACATCGAGTAGGAGGTAGTCCACACAAAGACAAATGATGCTATCGTATTAACATAAAATGGAATGTATAAATGTCAGTGTTATAATAGCATAAATAATTATATATACATAATAAATATAATATATATAATACATAAACATATTTTCCAACATAATTCCAATCCATTATAGGTGCTAAGGGAAAAAAAATAACTTCGATTCGTGTGGTGATAATTCACTATATATAAGAAGAGTATGTTTTTTTACCAATTAGACTGAAGTGTGTGTATGTGTAGGATGATAGGTTAATATAAAAATATAAAAATATATTTAGGATACATTTTTATTCTTTATTCATGTAATAATAATATAACACGGGGTGGATAATTAAAATTAAACTTAATATCTTCATTAATTATGTAAACTCTTTTGCAGGTAACTCCTTTTGGTTTTCACCAATGAGATTCCTTGTATGGATTTCAACCCATAGAGAGTATTAAAGAATGAATATAAGGATATTTTAATTTTATTGGGAATATATTCTCTAAACCAATGTACATTTAGGGGTGCGAATCAGGTGGAGAGTTGGTGGGATTCTATTGGGGAGGGAGATGACCCAGATGGAATTTTTGAAAACCAGTTTGGTGTGCCTACATTTTTTCTACAAAACTAATAAAATTCCTAAATAATAATTTATTTAATTTTTTATGATTAAATATATAAATAAATTGTGTTTCTAAATATTTTATATGTCATTTAGGCCCATGTAATTAATGATTAGTCCCTTGTGATGATTAATTTTACCATAATCATAACAATTATTTGTAATTACATTCACTAATAAATATGATAAAAATATTATCTTTATCATATTATATTCTAAATAATATAATGACTTAATTGGATTATTTCCTATTTCATAAATTCAATTTTGATAATCGGTAAAATCATGTTTAATGATAATAAATTAGACATGGTGAGGAAGCATGTTTGTAATGTAAAAACGTAGAAAACTTCATTAATCATTTATATCTAAATTAAATATTAAATTGATTAAAAATACCTAAATTTGATAAATATATGTATATTAGATAGATTTGGACTTCAAAAAATAAAAAATAATTTATCTTTAATAATAATTTAGATGAAAAGGTAATTTTTAACTAAAATGTATGATTTTTTACTATTCATCAAAAAATGAAACATCTCATAAAATTCTCAAAAACTCACCATTAATTTTTTTAGATATTTTTAATTAAAATTAGCAGTTTTATTATAAAAAATTATAAAATATTTAGAATTATTATTTGAACTATGAATTCTATTATAAGTAGGTAAAACTGCATTTATAAAAAAAATTATAATGTGTAAAATTTGGTTTGTTAATATATTATTCCCATGAAGTATAACAGATGTATATCATAAATATTTTATTGAATATATATCACATATATTTAAATATAATGATTTTTAAAATTAATTTTTTTAATTAATTATGTTAAAACACCATTGTGAGAATAAATAAATAAATAATTTATATACTCAATTAGATTATATTTTTTTTATTTTAACAAAATGATAGCCAATGAATTAATATTATATTTTGTTAAACAATGTATTATTGTTTGAATGTTTATCTCTTTCATAACTTACATTTTAGCTATTATATTTCCAATTATTATATTAAATAGAAATATTTTAATAATATATTAATTTTCGGTTAAACAATCTCATGTGTGTAAGATAATTTAACTCAGTGTTGTGTGAATTGAAATATATAGAATATACGTAATATATTAAAAATCTAAATTTAATATAATGTCTCAAAAAATTATATATTCTCATTCACTCATGGTGATCCATGACATAAAGGCTACTGAATAAATTATTTTACCTATGTATATCAGGGCATTACAAATTTCACATTGACAACATTTATAATTCTCATCTATAAAATGTTTGATCCTTTCAACTAAAAAAACAAAAAATTTATCGAATTGTGTAAGCTTTATTAGGAACTATTACTTATCCATTTTTTTCGGAATTCCCATTTACCAAATTTTATCAACATTATTTTAAAAAAATTCATATAAATTTAATGGAAAACGAAATACATTCTAAACCTCATATATCACATGTACAACTCGGGTGTTCCTATCATTATGCATGTCACATATATCCAATTTTGGCATAGAAAATTTATGTATTCACAAACTTGTACCATTTTATGTATGATAAAATTATCAGGAAATAGTCGCATCACATAATAAGTGCATCACATAATAAGGAATATCATCTATCCATAACAAAAAAGTCATCTAGAATAACAATCCCACCCTGGTAAATTCGGTTTTCCCCTTTAACATGGATAGCTAATCCCATTAATGAGATGATTTAAAATTCTTGGATCATCCTTTTATCTAATTATCCGAAACAAATTAGTAATTAAATTTAAAATAGAAACCCATTGAAACCACTTTTTAATGTCACCCACATGGTATCCATTATATCTTATGGTTTGAACATGGTTACCACATGACTTCAAAAACATATCCCCATTTTCCATAAGCTATTAACTAGAATTAACGGTCCAATATGACACATGGGGTTATTATACCCTATTTATCTCTGTAATCCAAAACACATAAAATATTAAATAAAGGTGACAAGTAAACAATAACCATACATCGCAAATCAATTTCAATAAACTGTGTACAAAACCACAACCAAATAGTAAATAAGATTTTTCATGTGATAAACATCCAGGTGTGTGATAGCGCAACAATGATGAAATTATCAAGAGTGACACAATTTTTCTTGACTCTTAGTCTAGATACCATCTCCTTCAGTATCCTAATACCCATATCAACCATCAAGCACCTGGAATTTTCCCTTGTCCTGACCCACAACCATGAATTCTTCTCAGGTAACCAATGGCTTCTTAAGATGAGTGTGAGTACAATTGTGTTGGCCACCAAAAATGGTGTCTATAAAATATTTACTCTAAATATATAGTTTATTACAATATATAACAAATTACTAGATAATGTAAGATAGATCATGTTCCATTAGTTAACACTATTCTTTAAGACACATTCATCATTTCTTACATTGGTTAAACATTTTTTTCAAAACATATTATCTTATACTAGTTATATAACACATGCATAATGGTGAGGAATCAGGTTACCTACAACACAATTTAATACATTACAGAAAACAATACATAACACCTATATTGGAAACTTTGTACATTTATTCATATCCCCTGCACTCATTAAGGGAAAATAGCCTCTGTCAAACTCCCTAGCCCATGCATTATATGGGTGTCATTTAGTGACTCAATCTTACTAGGCTAGTGGGAATATAGGCTAATTTACAACAGCCACCCATACGTTGAATACATGCCTAAATGCATCATTAACCATTCAAGACATATACCATAAAAACCAAAATACATTGAAAACATTTAATAGTTGAACAATATACAATATTCAAGACATCTAGAATCATCGTTTCTTAACCCATCTACTCATTCATCATTTACATTCCACAACAAATTTAATCCATAAATAATTCAAAAATCACCCTTCATTGACACATATACCAATCATGTTACTCAATCTATTATCACCCACATTCATTATTCAGTTGACATAATATATTTAACATAATTATAATTGTACCAAACACCCTTTTATGAAATGCCCAAAACTAAACAAAATTTCCATTATTTCTATTTCATAGCTGAAGCTAACATCTCAACATGTTTATCAAAGTCTTTTTCTCATAAAAGTTCAATTCTATACATAACAGTTTAATTCATTGTTTAAAAATTAAAAACCCCATGGGTGGCCTTTAACCAAGTCTAATCAATGAAAATGAATCCCAATGGGCTCATTAGGTATTAAATTAATAAATTGAACAATAACTTCCATATATATCCTATGTAAAACAAAAAAATGAAAAATGGAAGAATAAAACAACCAGATACACATAAATTTAACCACAAGACTCTGAGATATAACTATTAGATCACCTACCTTGATTTTGATGACAGAAACTCTATTAACCATTTCCATTGATTTGGAAGACACCACTTTTAAATCCCTATTATATAATAAAAAATGGATTTTGTCTTATTAGTTGGTGTATAATTATTCTAGACATCATAGTCCATGAAAGAGAATGATGAGGGGTTCCAAACTCACATGGATATCATATCAACACAAAAAAATGTTCCAAACATCATATAATTAAGGGATATCAGACCTTGAGATGTTTTGGCCCAACAGTTCTTATCCCATGGATATTTTATGAAGATAGGAGTGAAATTATAATGGGGAATTATATTTACAATGTTAAAAAATCACCCAAATTAGTTATTCTCAATATTATTCTTGACGCTTGCCTAAATTTTTCACCAATTGTGTGACACATGTTGCCCATAATGGGGGGTAATGTCACACATTATTCTATGGATTGCACTTTTTTTTAAATAATTCCATAATTATACATGATGGTTGTGTTCAAGAAATAATTATCTGAATTTCAGAACACATGAATCATAATGAAAACAATAAACTTTATACAAGTGTGTGTAATATTTTAATATGGCATGGAATTGTTATATAAAAATAAAAATAAAAATTTCGATGTTAATGGGGCATCCCAAGACATTCAAAACATGTTAGACATGGGCTAACCACTAATGTAGAAAATTTAGGCCTGAGATAACCACCCATGTAGCCTCTTATGAGTTTGGGATATCCTCACATGTACCATATGAGGTCATATATCTTTATTCATTATCCAATGTATTGTATCAAGATAGAGGTACCACCCAACACATAATCAAAATCATACATATTTGTGTGAAATTAACCTAAAACATTCATCATATCAAATCACATGAAATGATATGGGTTTTGTAAACAATTCTTCATATCGTAAATTATATATAATGGATATTATTCACATTATTTTTCATTGTTTCATCATATCAATACTCAAGGGAAAATTATTGTTTTTTATAAAAATTTTATGATGAAAAGACTCATACATGTAAAATAGCTAATGAAACATGTTGTAATAATAAGATATTTAGGTATAGAATAGGAATGGTATCCATGGTTCATGTAACCATAAATGTATAAGGTAGATAAAATGATCTCATCTTTGAAGGGTAATTAGATGGAATGATAAACCAAGTAGATTTTTTTCAAAGGGATTATAAATTCTCTTTCAAAATTAACTTATAAATAAATTTTCAAAAAACATTTTGAAAATATTTTTCATTGAAAATAAAAATTTAAAACATAAATGGGTAACTTTTAAAACAATTTAAAATCCATTTTTCAAGAAATTATATATCCTTCATTGAAAATTAGATTAAAATAAAATTTTGGGAATAATTTTACTTGAAAATATCCTTTAATATTTATAATGTAATATTCATTTAAATTTATATCCACGATATTGGTAAATTATGTTAATGACATACACATTAAAAAATATTCATTCAAATTTTCAGAATAATACAAATGGGAAGTTCTTAAACTGTATAATGAATAATCTCTTTTAATTTTTTTGTAATATGAATCATGGGTAATATTTTCATTAATAAATATTTTTGTGAGATTGTAAAATATTTTTGAAAATATTTTTAGAAAACATTATTTTGTAATAAAAAATAATTTGACTTAAGATATAAATAATTATTATTTCTCATAAAACATCATTTTGAAACTAAACATATGATAATTGAGTTAATTAAAAGGTAATAATGTATTTACATCAATGTACCATAGGATATAGTAAATAATATTTTACATTGTAGTATGCATTATAATATTATTTCCTCAGAAATATAAAATAGGTTCTGATAAATAATAACAATGTTTCGTTCAAACTCTTACAAAATTGGAAACATTTAATCCCAATCACGATGATAGAATAAAATTAAATTAAAAAGAAATATCTTGTGACTAAATATATTCATGATATAAATCATCAACTACGATACATATTCCACTCAAAAAAGAGGTGAATAACATGACATATATATCAATGATGGGAAATTGAGATAAATATCATTTACCTAGTGATAATATATTTAACTAAAAACCTATGAAAGAGATATCCAAAATTGGATAGGTAAATATAAATAATTAACTATATAATAATTAAATAAAAATTAATTGAATGGAATACTGAACATATTATAATAAATTTTTGAATATTTCTTGTTTCTCATAACTAAAAAATATATATGAAATTTACATTGTACATTAGTTATATGTTGAATCATATTGCCCAATAATGAATAACATAAAATAATACTATAAATACCATTATAATAATTGATTAAATGTTAATAAATGTAAATGGATCAGTATATAGGCAACATTAAATAAATGAGTGATGTATTTACATACGTCTCCCACAAACTAAAGAGAGACTGGTAATATCATATATCATAATAGACTTCCTTCATACATATTTAAAAATACATTAAAATATATAATATTTCATTAATAATATACCATATAAATAAAAATAAAATTAATATACTAGATATTATATATTATGACCATTTATTACTTGTTTATTAAAAATTCGTTGGATAAATCATGTTTTCATTAATAACTGTTGTGTTTTCCGTATGTATTTTTAGTTTTTAAATTAAACCCTCAAAATTTAATCCTGATTACATCATATAATAAATAATAATAATTAAACAATTTTCATATTAATATATTAATTATTTATATATGAAAAATTATTAATGTTAGTTTTGAGAAAATATTTATCTTTTGATCATAGAGATGATATGTCATACATATTCTTGAATAACATTTACATTTTTCAATGATATTTATCAAGAAGATATATGAAATTTTGTATGGTAAATTTTTTAAATAAATTCTTAAATGAAATATTATTACATTAAATATACCTATAATTTTCAATCATTTGTTGTGGTGTTGAGAACAGAGAGTCACATCAATCTGTGAAGGTGGCAGTCCACACCTACACCAACGATGATATCATATATCAGTGAGTGTACAGGTAAAATAAAAAATATATTTTTTATCAATTATAAATTTGACATTAATTTGATAATTATATCTTTTTATTACTTATATTTATTAAATTTTTCCTTTTTATTCTTCATGTAAAGTATTAGTGAAAAATAGACTCATCGCTTCGTGAGGTGGTATTCCTCAATGAACAAGAAGAACATAGTCATATCGACTAAAGAATTGAAATAAAAAAGAATTACATTACATAAAGAATTTATATTTAAAATTGAAATATATATAACATATATATGATTTTTATCCACTATCTTACCATTACATGAGATATTTTAATGAAAAAACAAATTACATCAGTCCATGAGGTGATAGTCTGTCGCACATGTGATTGCTAATTTCATAACCCATTAGAGGAATGTGGTGATTTCTGTTTTTAGGTAACATAATATAAAACAATTAATATATTGATGAAATTTATGTTTTTTTATTATCATGGTTTTTATAAAATTGATGTATAATGATGTAGAAAAAATATAAAAAACATCCATTGAAGAACATTAACTTTTCATCATATAAAAAATATAGGATTAAACAAATGTACATCTTATGTTGTATTTATGTCCAAAATAATACTTAATTTATGATATTACTTTTTTTTTAGTCACACATGTGATTCAGGTCTTGATCATATGGGTTTTATAGTTTTTATAAGTGGGGATAATGGGTAAAGTTATAAAAGTGAGTTGAGTGGCACAATTTTTTTTTGAAATGTAAACTATTTCAATTTCAATAATCTAATAAAAGGATAGAAATTGTTTATTCTTGAGTATTATAAATCATATTATAGAAATATTTTTATATAATATGATAAATATATATGTATTTATTTCATTTTAACAATAATATTTATAGTGAAACACCATGATAGACACATTTTTACCTTAACCATGTTAATTATGTTTTAAAAGAATTCATTATATATATTGGCCAAATATTATTTAAAAATAATTATATAAAATATTTAATATTATTAAATGTATAAAATATACTTTTCAAAATTAATTTAATATATTTGGATTAAGTTATTTTAAAATAATATAAGTTGTTTCATTGAGAAATTAGGTTTTGAAATAGAAAATATTTAGAATAAGATAACATTTTTATATAAAAAATTAAGAATTAATGTTATTCCAAGGACATATATTGTAATAATATATATACGATTTATGTAATTTTAGTTTAAAATCAATTTAAAACCTAATATATCATTATTATTTATATAACCGAATGAGATGATATAAATTAAAATGTATATTAATATAACTACTCATCAAAAATAATTTTTCTTAGTGAATTATACAAAATTCAACATAAGATTATTTTTATATGAATATTTAAAAACTGAATATTATTATTTCGTTTAAAATTTATAATATTTTGAAAAAATAGTTTTAAATATTTCAATAAAAATGAAGAAAATAACTTCATTAAATAATATATTATTTAGGAATAATGTTGGATTTATTATATAATCTTTTCTAAAAAACAAGGATTAATGTAAAAAAGTTCAATTAGTATATACTATAAAAGATAATTAAAATCAATCACTATATGTTTTTTTTATTTTATTGAGGTGAAATGTATTTTTTTATAAAAATATAAAATCAGAAACAAATTTCTTTTATTTTTTGAATTTTTTACACTATAATTTATTATTACTTAGTAACATGTGAATAAATGTTATATAAATTTATAAAACATATTTTTAAATAATTTATTTAATAAAATTCAAAACCATTATTCATGTGTCAAGGTGTTAACTATCACGGTATAAATAAAATTGTTGTGGCACCCCCAAACTAGGAGCCATTGATCAGTGCACCATGTCGGTTGGCCAAATTCCCTAAAGCATGACTCTGCATATGCTAGAGGGTGTCGACTATTAGCGAGGGTCAGGTATGTCAGTATTATAGATAATATAACATCTTGTATTCGAATAAAATACCTATTGAATCAAACAATAATAACCATGTACGGAAGTATATAAATTACCTGAACAATTCCATGTCATATGATAACCAAAACATGAAAGTACACCACTAAAATAAAAGATAAATCATGAAATGATAATGAAAATGTATAGTTTCTACAATGTAACCTAAATATAGACACAACGTATCTAAAACAGGTTAGTAGCCACGTCTATTTCCCTCTCTAATGCTCCATTCCATAAAATCAACCCATCCCATATCCTTTTTCTTATCATGTCCTAAAACTACACAATACGCTCGAGTGCCAATCAGGTGGATTGAATAGTGTGTGCGTACAACCCAGTTGGCCACCACCAACTATGTTTATAAAAATCCTAGTCAGTAGTTATTTCATGATATTTTATTAATCAATAAATACAATGAATAATTTAAGTTGTTACCACATTTACAAATAATAATTAATCATCACATTTGTCCAATTTCAACTCATGTTTCCCATTTTAATCATCATTCACTATCATTAATCATTTGGTGTAGGTCGTCATGCCTAGACACCAATTCTCGATTGAATGATCAATTATTATTATCATTATCAATTTGTAATAGGTCGACATTCATAACATGAAAAAATATCATTGATTGTAGGTCATCAATAATTGGAAACTATTTCTCATTCAATGTAGGTCATCATTCCTAGCACCCTATAATATCAAAAATGGATAACTATTTTGTAGGAAGTCCATTTCCATGTCCCAACATCAAATTAATCTACAATTCCAGGTCTATAACAAAAAATTCACATCCACTTAATCATTCTATAATTATCATTGAATTTCAACGTTATTCATTTACTAATCAAATGAATAGTTAAATATTTAAATGGCCATTAGTTAATTAAAAAATTATCATAGAACATATCTCATTACTTAATTATTAATTAATTAATCAATAAAAAACAATATATTTCCATAATTAATTTTCTTGATTATTTATCCATATCAAATCTAAACATTCATAATTAATTCATACAATTAATTATGATTGATCAATGGCATGACAGATAATTAATTATCCCAATTAATTATCATCCATCGACATCGTGACAGATAATTAATTCTCCAAACTAATTATCATTTACATCCAAATATAATTTCACAAATAATTAACCCAAATTAACTATCTTATCATTATAAATTTAGTATATCAATAACAATACCAAAACACCAAAAGATCTATTTTGGAAACCCCCCATCATTTTATTCCATGATTCAATGATCAATGAAATCACAAAGGAAACACAATGCTATTTCACATTCCTAATTACTCCAATTTTTGAATTAAATCATAAAGTAAATCTATAAAACAAAAAACCACATTAAAATATCAGAAAACATTGCTTTGGGAGTTCGATTTAGATCACCTGCCTTAGTTAATTGATGAATGTTAGGCCAACAGAAACCAAAAATATGAATAGCACAATGTCATTGATCTAACTTCAAATCTAAATCCCGAAACCAAAAGTAGAATCTAAAGCATTATGATCATTCAAAAATATATATATCCACAATACTATATCATGATCTCAATCCATAGGTTTAGATTTATGAAATCAATGGATATCTTCCATGAAATTATTCAATAATGATGGTTGAAATTATGGAATAAGCGTCCGGATGAAATCTACATACTGGGATTAGAGGGTATCTTTATTACGGAATTTCAATATTGATGAACAACATCCAGATAGCCTTGGAATTCCTCTATTTGGCTATGGGAAGACCCAGAAATTGTCAAGCCTGAGTGAAGGCCAAAGTTTATGAGTCTCAAGGGGATCAAGTGGTTTTAAAAAGGATTTAGTGATATTACATTCTACATACATGGTATTATGGGTATCAACACCCAGTTAGAAAAAATGTGTTCCAATAGGGAAGACCACTATATATAGGATTGCATGGTTTTCAGGGATTGGCTGCATGGTTTTTCAAACCATGCACAAATTGTGTCGACCATGTCCAGTTTTTCACGTTCGCAACAGATTGGTCATGCGGTCTGTTAAACCATGTGAAAATCGTGCACAACCCACTATACATTACTTTTCCTTAAATGTTCACCCAAACACACTCCAAGACACTACTCTAAATCAATGGTACATAAATTCATCAAAACATAACTGAAAAGGCGCCTTAGATGACTCCTGAAATTGTCAGGATCTTACAATCTCCCCACCTTATAACAACTCATCCTTGAGAGGAACTCCTAAACATCAACAAGAGTCCAAGACAAAAATATTGGGCTAGTATTCCCTCATCTCTACTTCCCATTACTATGATTCCTCTTGAACATTTCCCTATTTCCATAATATATATACTAACAGCACAGTCTTTCCCCATAACACATTTTCACTACGACCCATCACACATATCTGATGCTACTCAAAGGAAGCATCAATTTTGAGATCATCCTATTCAATATAAATTACATGAAAAGGAATTGGGTGATACCATTGTGGTTTTGACGCACTAAAAACAACATGAATTGCACTATGTTTTTATGGAAGTGCTAGTCTGTACTCCACCACCCTGATTCTATCCTGTACCTCAAAAGGTCTAAAAATCCTGAGCACAAACAAGCCCTACCTTGATATCATATTGTTACCCAATCTAAGAGACACCCAAAAAAATACACGATCACCCTCTGTAACTCAAGGGGTCATCTACATATATAAGAATATTTCATATGTCTACTCTGATGCAACGTCCCGGGTCTGGGTGCCACTTAACGGGTGCCCCGAACACGGTTGGTCTCACGCCCTCATGTGCATTTCCCCAAATGTCGTAGGCTGCCGACTAGAAGCGAGGGACGAGGTCTGATAGTGGGGAAACTATGCCCTAATTTGACAAAGTGTAGTGCAGTGGGATAAAATAAAAAACATACAACAAGAGAAGAAACAATAAACCATACAAATTTTATATGACAACTGCAGCAAAAGATAGCCATCCAGTTATATTGATATG
Organism: Viscum album; assembly: GCA_963277665.1. NCBI lineage: Eukaryota > Viridiplantae > Streptophyta > Magnoliopsida > Santalales > Viscaceae > Viscum > Viscum album. Next base: position 440,767,978 of record OY728161.1, read on the forward strand.
ATGCATCATGTCTGAAGTTATAATAAAACATCCAGAACATGTTACACAACAATACATAGTACAACAAAATAAATCGGAACAAAGTGGCTAGTAAAATCATGAGCCTAAGCTCGGTCTCATGATCCCCTACTTCTCAGCAACAATCAAGTACCTATATAGGGACCCTTTCCCTAATCCACACTAGAAGAAATGTAATCTGTTTGGGCCGAAAACATAACCCAAACAGGGTGTGATAAATAAATCTCACTAGGCACCCACCAAAGGCACGTGCCCAACTATGTGGAAATATGCAACAATAGTGTGCTGTAATAAAATTCAATAAACTAAGTAGTACTCAAACGTAACTAACATTACTAGTTATATTTCCCTTTTATTAATCATTTAATCATTCTATATATGGAACCCACCATAGTGAATTTCTATCTAAATAGTTAGTCAGTGTCCTTAGACACGCAAGCCCTTACCCTCAGGTAATCAGAACGTAACCTGTAGGTAATTTCCCACAGGAATATCATATATTTCCCTTAGGTGTACAATGTGTCACCCTTAGGCATAGAATCAATTGCCCACAGGCACTGATGATGTTTCCCTCAAGTTAAAAGATGCACTGCCTTCAGGCTAAGTAAAACCCTTCCCTCAGGCTAAAAAAACTGGTCCATTCCAAATATTTAAACATGAAATACACAATTAATTCCTCTCAAGGAGATTCTAGAATCATTATTATTTTGTCATACCCTCGGGTATCCTGGACAAATGGCTAAAAAGAGGAATGCACCCCCGGGGTGGTCTTGGATCCATGCAGTGATCCCAAATAAAATTTTATTATCACTTTTAACTACCTTCACAATTATAGGTATTTAAACCGACTAAGGCCTCAGCCACATGACACCCCAAATGGGTTTATGGCATAACTATTCACACAAACACACAATAGTTGAAAATTAAACACCAATACACCTACCCTAAAGCCCATTAATGGTATACGTGAATGTCGCTTCCAGAAATGCCCAAGAACGACATAGATCTGACGTAGAAGAAAACCCGTTGAAACTCAAATAACTTCCCTTAGAGGAATAACTGGTAATAACAAATTAAAAAGAGTGGAGGGATTACCCGTGCGGTTCCAACGAGATCGTTAGAGGTGAAAACCGATTCCCGACGCTTGATCTAGAGATCATTGAAGGTCCGACCTCCTCTCTCGACTCCTTCTTCCTGTTCTAAGCCTTCCATGTTAATAGGGGAGGCTACTGACCATTTATGAAAAAACAAACTACACAGTGTGTACTAGTGACTACAAGGTGTGTACTTTTATCATATAAATATTCATCTGGCGGCACTGAAAAATTATTCATCCGTCGACATGAGTACCCAGCGTATATTCTCGACTACACGCCTTGTACTTTCACCCAGATTATGGGTGCTTCCACTACCTTACTGTTTCCCTTCTGACTGACAACACGGCGTGTAAATACCCACTACACGGTATGTATTCAGTTTTTACATACTTATTTACAGACATGGCTGGACACCCTATGTACTCATCCCACATGGCCAAAGTACACGTCCTGTGGAATAGTACACGGCCTATAGCCCCAAAATTTAGGATTTTTCCCATTTCCCTTATTTTCACATTAACACTGAAGGAAAATTGAAAATGAAAAAACTGTACCTCAAAATAAGAACCGTATTCTTACAAACTTCCCCCTTAAATAAAATTGACACTAAATTTCCCTTCCAAGGGTATTGAGGAAAAAGCTCAGAACAGCTCTGGACACTGATCACGTACGTCAGACTCCCGCTCGGAGGTTTTGTCCTGCACTCAACCATGATGCCATAGCACCCATACAAGAAGAACTGAATGATCTCAAATAACCATCATGCTCCTATCAACAATACGAATCAGATACTCTTCAAAGGATGCATCTACCTCAATTTCAACCTCCTCTATTTGGATACGTGATATTGGTCTGAATGATAACAGCACAATAGAGATACATGGAAGAAGTTGTGCATGGCTTGGAAACTAAGTAGTAAATGAAACTGATAAGCAACCATCCCGACACTCTCTAGAATCTCAAATGGCCCCACATACCTCGATGAATGTATACCATGTCTCCTGATCTGTCTTTGTCCCAGCCTCGGAAAAACACACAAGAAGACCTGATCCCCAACCACGAAATCCAAAGGTCATCTACGGCAATCAGCATCAGATTTCGAACGAGAATGTGTGGTATCCATCCACTTCTGAATCAACTGGTCCTACTCATAAGTCTCCGACACAAGACATCGTCCCAATAAATCTTCCTCACCTGCCTCTATCCAGCACAAAGGTGATCGGAATTTCCTACTATATAAAGCCTTGTAAGGTTCCACATCAATATTTTCTTGAAAACTGTTATTCTAAGAAAACTTGACTAGGGGTATGTTCTTCTCCTAAGAGACCCCAAAGTCCAGGATTCGTGCATGAAACATGTACTCAAGAACCTTTATTGTACGCTCTGACTGGACATCAGTCTGAGGGTGGTATGTTGTGCTCAGAAGAACCTGTGTAACTAGTGCCCTCTGAAAACTGTGCCAGAAATGAGACGTTAAACGGGCATCCCTTTCTGAAACGATTGAACGAGGAACCCCATGAAGATGTATGATCTATTGTATATACAAATTCTCAATCTCTTCAACAGAAAAGGTCTCCTTGATCGGAAAAAAGTGATCAACCTTCGTGAGTCTTTCCACAACAACCCACAACGCATCATTGCCTCGAGGTGACCTCGGCAATCCAGTCAAGAAGACCATCGCGACATCATCCCATTTTCAATCCGGGATGGGTAATAGCTGTAATATTCCAGCTGGCCTCTGATGCTCACCCTTCAACTGCTGACAGTTGCAACACCTCGTAACAAAACCAGTTCTCTCTCTCTTCATACCTGGTATCCAATACTGATGTTTCAAGTCACGGTACATCTTGGTATCCTCGGGATGAACTGCCCAATCTGAAGCATGAAACTACCTCCTCAACTCCTCTTGTATATCCCCTAGAACCCACACTTGTCTATGGAAACGCAAAACATCATCATCGCCTATCATCCAATCAGAAGTAGGGTCCTCACTTTCCACCAAATCTAGTATAACTAGGCCTTTTTAATCTTATAGTTGTGTCATCCTCACTCTGTCAAGGAGGTTAGAAGTCACAGCTATAGAAGAAAGATAGGTCTACCCCTGACTGTCATGCACCTCCAAATGCATCTCAGAGAACAAGGCCATGATCTACCACTCACCACTAGCCTCCTATACCGCTTGTATCTTGAGTCCTCCTGCTCAGTGCATCAGCTACGACATTACCTTTACCAGGTGTATAAGAAAGAACAAAATCGAAGAACTAAAGGTATTTGACCCTCCTTCGTTGTCTCAGGTTGAAGACACACTGTGTAAAATTATATTTGAGGCTTTTTTGGTCGGTGAAAAGCACAAAATGATCTCCCAAGAGACAATGTCTCCTACTACGCAATGCATGCACAACTGCAGCCATCTAGATATCGTGCATCGGTTAATTCTTCTCATGTGGCCTCAACTGCCAAGAACCGTTTGCAAAAACTCGATCAACCTACATAAACACTTCTCCCATCCCAATACAATATTCTTCATAGTAAACTGTATAGCCCTTCCCTTTCTCTAGAAGTATCGGGACTGGTGCTGATGTAAACCTTCCTTTCATGTCCTGAAAGGCTAACTCGCAATCTTCTTACCAAACGAACATCACACCCTTCTTAGTCAAATCCGTCAATGTCGCTGATAAGCAAGACAAGTCCTATGTAAAGAATCTATAGTAAAAAACTATCCCCAATAAACAATGTATCTCAAACACGTTCTTGGGCTGCTCCCCGGAAACTACTTCCCTCACCTTCTTTGGGTCTACTGCAACTCTGGCCTCTGAGATGATATGACCTAGGAAGTGAATCTGGTCCATCCAAAAGTGGAACTTTGAGATCTTAACATATAGATGATTCTCTTTCAGTGTACTCAATACGATCTCATGATGGGTGGTATGGTCGTGTCGAGTGTGAGAGTACATCGGGCTATCGTCCATGAATACAAACACAATAGAATCCCGATATTAATAGAACACACGATTCATCAGATCCATGAAAACTTCTTCCACATTCGTGAGTCCAAAAGGCATAAGCATGTTCCTGTATAAACCATATCTTCTTTGGAAAGCTGTAAGTGGTAAGTCCGATGGTCTCACGTGGAGCTGATTATATCCTGATCTCAAGTCAATCTTCGAGAACAATCATGCTCCATGAAGTTGATCAAAAAGATCATCAATTCTCACCTAGGGATATTAGTTGTTAACAATCAAATGGTTCATCTTCCGATAATCCATGTATAGTCTGAGGGTACAGTCTGCCTTTATCAAAAAAGGACCGGTGAACCCCCAGGAGAAGTACTGGGTCGAAAAAAACCCTTTACCTGTAACTCCTCTAACTGCCTCTTGAGCACATATAGCTCCGGTGTAGCCATCCTATAAGGAGGAATGCACACTGGTGCTTTCCCTGGCACAAGATCAATATAGAAATCCACCTCTCCTTTCAGATGTAGACCTGAAAAGTCACTCGGGAAGACATCCCTGAAACGATCAACCACTAGAGGGAAACCTATCTGACAAGTCCCCTGGTCATCCATATATAAACATGCAATCTGGACTATAACTCCACCTCTCCCATGATTCTCCGGTCCAGCTCGACTCACCTGATCATCTCATTCTCCTTTTTATAGAATCTCTTTGCCCACTGGTGACGTGAAATTCACCCTAAGACGATAGCAATCTAAAAAGAATCGGAAGGGAACCAACCAGTCCATCCCGAGAAAGGAATCATAGACTGTCATCTCTAATACATAGATTACCCAAAGAAAGTGAAACCCTTCAACCTATAGGGAGCACTTCTTGCACTGATTCACAAATGTCGTTCTAGTTCCCAACAGAGTGTCTTGCATAATAACAATAGGAGAAGAAGAAACCCAGAGCCCAAGGCTCTCCACAATGGTCCCAAATGTGAAACTATGTATAGAACCGGTATCAAAAATTACTGAAGATAAGACCTAAGCTACTAGAAGAGTAAATATGACTGTAGAAGTCATGGGATCCTCCTCCTCATGGGTTTGTTTCGCTACATATGCAGGCCCAGTGTCGCGGCCCTACGACGCAACCTGGCTACCCTAAGTTGTCCCACCCTACTGTCTATGACATACTAATGTCTGGAATCCACGACCATGACTGCCCTCTCTACATACATGCCCTGATGTATTCAAGTTTCCAGACTGGTAAGAAGCTACTGCTCCCGCTCCCACACACGGAGTCTGTACCAAACCCCTCTGACTAGCCACTTGTTGAAACACCCTGAAAAAGCGCTACAGATGACCCATCGTGCCACAAGCTCAGAATGCCACTGGGTCTCGTGGACACTGAGCTATCTTGTACCCCTCCTTACCACAATGGTAGCACATGACCTGGACACCAAAAACATTCTTCTTCCTGGTACTTCCACCCTATGAAATACCCATCTGTCTCTTCCTCTTTCTAGTAGTAATAGTACTAGAAACTGGTGTTGAACTGCCCTAGCCTGCACCACTAGCTTCCCGATGGTTCCTCTATATAATCAGCATCTAGTTCAAAATATCATGTACTGTAGGCCACCTAAAAAGATTCACCAATTCTCAGATTTCATATTGAAGACCATCCTCAATGTGTATGGATCTCAAAATCTCTTCACCAACCAGAACGGGTGCAATGGGATGAAGTTTGGTGAAATGAGCAGAATAGTCCTTCACTGACATAACTCCATGTTGTAGAATCCTGAACTATAGATCTCTATCTACCCTCAGCGTCTCTGAGAAGAAGAAATCATAGAATACTGCCTAAAAATCTTCCAATGCCATGTCTCTGTGATGCTCGATCTGAGTGGTAATATCCCACCACCTCTTTGAGGAATCACGTAGCATATACATCACGAGCTTGAACCTCCTCCCTAGAGGAATCTCAAGATGCTCGAAGATAGTCTGCATTGTTCTCAGTCATGATTCCGTAGCCTGTGGTTTGCCATCCCCGGAGAATGTTGGTGGATGCTGCTGCTGGAATATACCATTCAACTCAGCCATAGATATGGCAGCCAATGGCGCTCCCTAAAAGGTCTGCATGGACCGCAAAAATCCCTCTCGAAAATGTGCCTCCATGCCTATGTCCGATATAACAGCTGGCGACCTATCTAGCTCTGCTGGAGGATCCACCGGTAGCCTATGGCCCACCATCTCTGGAGTACAATCATTGCCGCTCTCCTGGTTAACAACGCGTGGTCGTCTCGGTGGCATGCCTCTTCATGGTCAAACATACCCCTTAGATCATGATTATCAAAGACTGAAAATGAAGGAACCATAAAGGGAACAAGATAAAGAATGATTTTCAAGATTTTCAAAACAACACTACATGGCGTGTATACTAACTAAACGATGTGTACCTGACTTCTCTTCCCCTACCCGAGTCCTTCTACATGGCTAAGCCACACGGCTCCCGTTGAACAAAACTACACGACGTTTATATCATCTACACAGCGTATATGGTTTAATTCTCCAACTGCCTGTGTCATTTGTGACACGATTGTATACTCGACTTGATACGACATTGCGTGTTACACCCACATACGACGTGTACACCACCCCGTCTTCCCACACACATGGCTAAGTCCACATGTTCTGTCCTCAGATGAGACTACACGGCGTGTCCCATACGTACATGGTGTGTACTAGACGAGCTTCCCCGACCCGTGTTGTTAGTTACATGGTCGGATACATGACTCACACTACACGTCATGTTCCATATACACATGGCATGTACACGAATGGATTATACAGACATGTGTTTTTATTTACACGGTCGGTTCCCTAGGTCAGACTACACGGCGTGTTCATCCTTAACATGGTGTGTTCAAGAAAAGATTACAGCGGCCATGTGTTTTGGAGCTACACGGTCGGGTCTCCGGGTCAACCCTACACGGCGTGTACATCCGATACACGGCGTGTTTTTGCCCAAGAATTTCCCTTCTCCATGTGCCTACCCACACGGTCTCTGACATGGGAAAAGACTACACGGTGTGTTCTTAGGGTACACGGCGAGTGCTTAGGGTACACAGGGTGTACTCAAATGTTTTCATTTCTTCCCAAACAGAAGATCAAAATGACGTGTGTCTGAGGAACTGCATGGCTACTATACTAGGTTTTCTTGTAGTAAGGCTCAGATACTACTCTAGACCCCAGAAAATATTGAAAACAACACCTAAGTGCCAAATTCCGATCCGTGAGGGCCCATACTCCCCGGGAATCAAAGTTTGGCATCGTCTATGTGTTATAATATAATAAACAGTCAATGATTCACCAAATTCTGGTAAATGAGGGCCCATAATCCCCAAAAACTAAAGTTTGGCATCCATTCTACCAAAAAAATCACACAAATAATACCATATCAAATTGATGGTATTTATCAATGCAGCTACCACAACAGCATGCTTTTCTAGCACAACAACTATCACAACAACAAGAAATTTCTAATGCACCTATATGGCATGGACCTATCAATGGCATGTGATTTCTAGCATGTGCCTAAATGATACATGAGATGGAATAACCTCCTGTCATAGGGTTGAAACTAAATAGAACCCAAGGATAAAATATAAATAGAAAAATCATAAGCGCATCACCCAATGGTGAAATAAAATCAACTGTAAAATTTGCAAAATCATAAAAAATGAAAAATTATAATGTTTACTAGCTTTTACCTTTATACAGTTTAGCTATGCTCGTGCATAGAAAATTACCAACTAACGTTCCCATCCTATCCCTGGCTAAGGCTCCAAATATAAAGTCAAGGAAAAGAACACCCTCTGATACCACTTTGTAACGTCCCAGGTCCAGGATCCACTCAACGGGTTCCCTGAACCCAGTTGGTGACAGGACCTCAAGCGCATTTCCCCAAACGTCGGAGGCTACCGACTAGCAGTGAGGGCCCAGGTCAGATATTGGGGAAACAATGCCCTCATTTGATAAAGTGTAGCAGACCGGGATAAAATTAAAATCATACAACAACAGTGGAAACAATAAAACATACACATTTAATATGAAAACTACAGTAAAAGAAAACCATCCAGCTATATAGATATGATGCAACATGTCTCTTGTTCTAAGAAAACATCCAGAACATGTTACACAACAATACAGAGTACATCAAAACAAAAAGTAACAAAATAGCTTGTAGCATCATGAGCCTAAGCCTGGTCCCATGATCCAATACTTCTCAGATGTAATCAAGTACCTTTATAGTGACCCTTACCCATTTCCACACCTGCAGAAGTGTAATCTGTTTGGGTCGAAGACATGACCCAAATAGGGTGTGAGAAATAAATCCTAGTAGGAACCCACCAAAGGCATGTTCCCAACTGTGTGAAAATATGAAACAACAATGTGCAGTAAAAAAATGCAACAATGTAAACAGTACTCAAAAGTAACTAAAATTACTAGTTATATTGCAATTTTATTATTCATTTAATCATAAAATATAATGATCCCACTACAGTGAATTTCTATGTAAATAGTCATTCTATGTCCTCAGACTCGCAAACCCTTACCCTCAGGTAATCAAAATGTAACCCACATGTAATTTCCCACAAGCTTATTAGATATTTCCCTCAGGTGTACAAAGTGTCGCCCTCAGTCACAGAGTCTATTGACCACAGGCACAAAAGATGTTTCCCTTAGGCTAAAAGATACATTGCCCTCAGTCTAAATAAAACACTACCCTCTGGATAAACAAGTAATCATGCCATTACCAATATGTAAACAAGCAATAAACATGCAATTAATCTCAAGGTGATTCTTTAATCATTATTATTAAGTCATAACCTCGGGTATCCTGGCCAAACGGCTAAACAGTGGAACGCACCCCCGGGGTGGTCCTGGATCCATGTAGAGATCCGAAAAAAATTCTCATTATCACTTTTAATTACATTCACAATTCTAGGTATTTAAAACAGCTAAGGCCTCATCCACACGACACCCCAACATTGGTTCGTGGAACAACTATTCACACAAACACACAACAGTTGAAAATTAAACACCAAGCCACCTACATTAAACGCCCTTGAATGGTATACACGAATGTCGCTTCCCGAAACGCCCAAGAACAACGTAGATCTAATGTAGAAGAAAACCCGTTCAAACACAAATAACATCCCTAAGAGGAAGAATTGGAAATAACAGCTTAAGAGGATTGTAGGGCTTACCCGTGAGGTTCCAACGAGATTGTCAGAGGTGAAAACGGATTCCCGATGATCGATCTGGTAATCTTCGAATGTCTGGCCTCCTATCTCGAATCCTTTGTCCAGTTCTAATCCTTCCCTATGAATAGGGGATGCTAATGCCCATTTAAATGAAAAAACAAACTACACAGCCTGTAATATTGACTACATGTCATGTACTTTTCTGATTTAACTATTCCTCTAGCGGCACCACCAAACTGTTCATCCGTCGACATGAGTACACGACTTATATTCTTGACTACACGACATGTACTATCAACCAGCTAACGACAACTTCCACCGCCTTAATGCTTCCCTACCGACTAACTACACGACATGTAAATACCCACTACACGGTGTGTAGTCTGTTTTTACACCCTTTGTCGCCAACATGGCTACACACCTTCTCTACTCATCCCACACGACCAAAGTACATGACGTGTGGAATAGTACACGGTGTGTAGCCCGAAAATTTATGATTTTTTCCATTTTCCATAATTTCTCAAAAACACTTCAGGAAATAAGAAAAGAAGAATCTAGTACCTCAAAATAAGAACTATGTTCTTACATCTGATCCATAGCCATACGTTTCTGGATCATGTAAACCCTCTTTGATTTCTCCTGAATGATAATCGGTCTTAATAGCTCTAACTCACCTACCTATAACCAACATATCATTGATATACAAGTTCTACCAAAATGTGCCTCATATGGCAGTATATGTATAGTTTCCATTATGGCTACTTTTATAGGAATACTACACTAAAGACTAGTGCTTCCCCAAATAACCACAAATGTCAAGCACATATGCTCGCATCATATCCACTATATCATGTATGATACACTCCGGCTACCCATATATCGGTCGGTAGAAGGTCATACAAAACGGAACCTGTATACCCAAATCCTTATGTATTCCCTACTAGAAACATAGAGTAATGTGAATATTGAAATCTGAAAATATATTATGTGGAACCCCATGAAAATGAACTATCTATCTCATGTATAGTTCTCCCAACTTATCTACTGTAATGGTTGCCTTGATAGGAAATATGTGTGCTAAATTTTTTAGTCGATCAACAAGGATGCGAATAACATGATTCTTCCTATGATTATTTGGATGTCCTACAAAAAAATATATTTTCATTCATCCTACTCCCATTTTGGAATAGGTAACGGATGTAAGAGGACACTAGTTTTTTGATGGTCTACTTTCACCTGTGTCATGTGGAACATCTTAATAAGAACCCTATTATCTTATTTTCAAATAATTTCCACCAAAACTTTAATTTATGGTCATGGTACATTTTTTTAACCCAATATGTAACTGCCACTTTGAAGCATGAAAATATCACATGAGTTCCTATCAGATACTCATATGCACAAAACCAAATTTTTCACATAGATGATCTCATCCCCATCTATTTTCCAGTCTCAAGGAGTCTCCCCACATTCAAGGAATTTTATCAATTATAGACACTATGAATCCTCATAATTTTTATCCCTAATCTGTCTCAGGAGTCTATACTCCATTTAAACAGAAACCAGAGTAATCCTCTCATGACTCTCAGAAACCACCACCTGCATTCTCGCTAGTAATGTCATCATCTTCCACTCTGCACCAGACTCATGAACAAATCAGTCTGAGATTTCATTCACAAGGAATAAATAACAATATTTTTCTACCATGGTGTATATTATAGTTCAAAATAAATGGATTTCATATACTCTACCCATCCTCACTATCGAAGATTCCCGTCATGCTGTGAGGAGATATACATTACACTTTTTTGATATCTAAAAACTGTATAAATTTCAACTAAAAGATAGTGTCTTTAACACATAATAGAATAAAACACTACCGAAAAATCTAGCTCATGTGTAGGGTAATTCATTTAATGTGTCATAAACTATCATTAACTATAAAAAACAATTATATCCCCTTACATCCACACATCTCCGAGTCCAACCCCAGAAGTGTCAAAATAATCCATGTACTCCACCTATAGGCTAAATCCAATAACAAGTGTTGAAAATATAAATGAATTTAAAGAAACAGTATCAAAAATAGATGTTTCTAAAGTGTAATCAATGAGAATAAAATCTCTCACTATCGTTGGACCATACTCTCTCTCCACTAGTATAGGATGCACTACATGTAACTATCCTTCCCCTCTTCCCTATGGTGACAAGAGACTCCCCCATGTTGAATCCCATTGATGGTATAAAAGACCATACCCTAAAGCACCATTCCCACTTCCTCTATAAGCTTTGGAAGTTGAACTCCAGCTGCCAGGCCTATATGGTGCAGAAGTCCCCCTTCCCACACTCTAACTCTGAGCAGCTGCTCCTTTAGCACCAACCTATTGATTATACATATAGAACTACTATTGGTGTCCCATATTTCTACAAAATAGTCTCTCCATTGGTGGTCAAGGGCAATGTTTACATTAGTTTTCCTTCCTTCCACATTTTTGACAAAGAACAAGATAGATATCTGGTGTAACTATTCCTCCTGACTATCCACCTTCCTTTCCACTGTCCTGACTATTATTCTTGGGTCGTTGCTTCTTGCTCTCAGAAAGCACACTCCCTAATAATACCTCTATATATGATATATTTTATGTCTTATTTTGTTTCCCCTCTGAAATAAAATCCTGATTAACAACTTGTATTTATTTATTTTCCCTAATGTTATTCACCTGCAACTTAATTTCACACTTAAGTCTATCCTGAAATTGTTTTTCCAAAGAAGCCACATCTTCTCCCAAAGATTTAGAAAAACACTATAAATCTTTGAAATGTTCATATTAATCCATTATGTACATTCATTAATGTGTTATATTCAAAATCTATAAATCCTTCTCTTGCCTCAACATGTCTGGATATAAGTATTACAAGATCATTTCCAGAATGTCCTTCCATAACATTTTATCAGTCTGTCCATATCATACCTGAATGTTCCATGAGCACCACGTTGAACCCCATAGCATATAAGAATCCAAAATGACCCTCATATATGATGGATTCTCTAAATGGTCATGTATTGTCTCTATGGATTCAATCCAGAATTCAACTCCCAAGGTTTCACATTGTCCTGTAAAAGTAGGAGTCTGTTGCAGATCAAAATCCATTATTGACGTAGACATTCTTTTTTAAACCCACCATAGGTCCCTCTACATTTAATGCATGAAATAAATAATGTTATCTTGGAATATTCCTCCTTCCACATCATATTCCACCAATGGTTCCTCATACACCCCGTATTAAAGTTCGTTTCGCGCCATAACCAGCGGTCTCTCCCTCAACAAGAATCAGGGAGACATATCTCTATAAATCCAAACACACATCACGGATCTTATAATGCTTCCTAATAACATTTAGATAAGAAGATAAACTAAAACAAGCCTTTTCCCCCTTTTCCTCACCACACGGCCAACACTGATGCCCTATCACTACCATTTACCATCATACTACTAGGTCTTGATTAACAAGGGTACATACAATACTATTAATTATTCCAAGCAATAATTAATTACATTATCTCAGATTAATTAATAAAAATTTAATTAATTTAGCATACTCATTTCATCGATAAAGTTTTTCATTAGACACCAATGTGTTCTCATTCTTTTTTGCATAATTTCAATCTCACAACGAAAAAAATGTGTTCAAGTTCAAAAACATTCCCATAACCCTTATTCGTGTGAGTTCCTAGAATTATGCATGTCACAACAACCCTATGTGACTAAAATGATGTATATAGACGCAACTATCATTACTCTATTGGATACAAATAACATTGGTGCGTCACCCAATGTGAAATAATATACAACTGTAAAAACAAATAGAAATCAAAATAATCCCACCATAAGTACTCGGTTTTTTTCTCATAAATTGGTTTGCAGCTTCCATTTATGTGCTCATTAACAAACCTCAACTCATCATATCTTACAGTCTAACTTTTCCAAAAATATTGTGAAAAAAAATTAAAAATCCACCTATGATACTACATTATGATGTGTCGACCTTGATGCCATTGATCGGTGCCCCGAGTTGATTGGCCACATGTCATCAAGAGATCCACCCCATATTTCCAAGGGTTCTTACTAGATGTAAGGGTCTGGTATGTCATTGTTGAGGAGAAAATACCTTCATTTATGAGAATCAAATAACAATAACCATGTGTGGAAGAATTTAAATAACTATCACAAATCTATGACATTTGATAAAAAAAACATGAACATAGAATACTAAACTAAAATTAAAATCAATCAATGACAATGCAAATGTCAAGTGTATAAAATGAAACTTAATGTAAAGAGGTAACACCTCTAAAATTGGTCATGAACAACTTCTAGTTCCCTCTACCCTGCTCCATTCCCAAAGAGTAACCTATCCCAGGGCCTTGCCTTTAACATTTTCTGCAACAACAATGTATTCTCGGGGGGAGATCAGGATTCATGAATATAGTGTTAGTTCAACTCAGTAGGCCACAAAAATGGTGTCTAAAACGAGTTCAGTCAAAATATAGTGCATCCAGTTTTAAGAAGTAATAAATAAAACACATATTTTAAGCAGTTAACAAATTTTCATTTAATCCTTAATCAACTCATTAGGCAAGTTTCAATTCATGTTTCCCATTTGAATCATCAGTCATTATCCATAATCATTTTGTGTAGGTCGTCATGCATAGAACCCCAATTCTCAATTGAATCATCATTAATTATTATCATTAATCATTTTGTGTAAGTATTCATGCCAAGAATCAAAAATATCAATTAGTGTAGGTCATCATTCTAGGAACCCCATAATCTAAAATCATGGACAACTATTGGGAATGGATGCCATGTCCACGACCCAACTTCATAATCAGTCTAGAACGCAAGTAATAACACCAAAAAAGCATCCATTTCATCGTTCTTTAATTATGAAGAATTTCCCACATTATTAATTTACTAATATGATGATTTGTTAATCATTTCATATCCCATTACCTAATTTAGAAAGTAACTATGAACATAACCCAATAATTAATTCACCAATTAATTTATCAATAAAAACCATTCACATTCAATAATTAATTATTCACAGTTAATTATCCATATCAAATATCCACTTGTCAAAATTAGTCCTTAAAATTAATTTATCTTTGATAAACATCATGACACATAAATAATTCTCCCAATTAAATATATTTCTTCAACATAATGGAACTTAAATAAATCTCCTAATGAATAATATTTTATAGAAAAACATCATTTCATAATTTATTCCCCCTAGTTAATTATCTTATCAAGATCAATTAAATATAGAAATTACAATATCAAAACACAATAAGATCTATTTGGGAACCCCCCCCCCCCCACAGCTTTATTATATGATACAATGATCAATTTAATCAGTAAGGAATCTAAATTATATTTCAAATTTATAATTACTAAAATTTAGGAAAACAATCATTATGTGAATATATCAAATATAAAATCAAATTCACATATCATAAAACACAACTATGGGAGTTTTATTTAGACCACCCACCTCATTTTATTGAAGGGAGTTTTCCCAATAGAAATCCCTAAAAGCCGAGTGACACAAAATCGTCGATCAAGCATAGAATCTAATTCCAAAAATGAAAATAAGATCAATAGAATCCAATTCATTAAAAACTATAACTAGATCCACAATCCTATATCCAGATATCAATCCATATGTTTAAATCCTTAATAATGGTCGATATATTCAATATATAAATTTAAGAATGATGTAGGAAATAATGGGAGGAGAATCTTGATTAAATCCACATACCGGGATGAGAGTTGATCTTCATTCCAAGATATCAATATCAAAATAAAACAGTTATATCACCTAGTAATTCCTCTTACATTATATTGGAACACCTATAAATTTCAAATCCCCTTACAAGGTCAAAATATGGGAGTCTCAAGGGGTGTCAGGTTGTTTTAAAAAGGATTTTCAGATATTAAATTTTGTATGTATGTTTTCTTGGACTGAGGCGAAGGACTATTAGAACTGTGTTCCAACCATTCTGACCTCTCATTTCATGTTTTCACAGTTTTCATTTTTTGGCCACATGATTTTTCAAACCCTCTGCAATCTGTGTAGACATCTCTATCTAGTTTTTCTTGTTTGTCATGGTCTAGTTGCACGGTTTGTTAAACTATTCACCAACTATGAACAACCCCCTGTCAATTAGATTTCTTTAAAATTTCATCAAAAATCACCACAATCCACTAATCAAAATCAAAGGTACATAAAATGATTCAAAAAGTACATGAAAATGTTCTCGATATGACTCTAGAAAATGCGGGATCTTAAAATATTAGTACTTCATCAGGTTTTATTTAAACACATTATTTCATTTAACACAATGTAGACTCAATGTTGCATGTAATGATACATAAAAAATTGGTCTTCTGAAGCATAATATATCAATATGATTAATTTTATTTGAAAAAAGTAACTAAAAATTTATCAGGATGTTACATCACTACTCACTTAGTTATTTATTATGTTTTGTTTTATACACACAATGATGTACTTTTGTGTCTAACTCAATAAATGGTGTAGGTTTTCTTTTGAATTGGTATTTAACACACAATTCATTTTAATAAAATAGAGTATGGAATTATGGGTTGATAATTAAATTTTTTATATTAGGATTGGGCCTTATAGATAAATTATAAAATACATATAATTAATAGAACAGGAGTCTGCGATGTTCTGGATGGTGCCTATGACAATGATTATTCAAAACCATGGGATTTCATCTCTACAAATTCATATAAATGATTCTATAAATAGCATCATTATATTTAAATCCCTTTTATTTATTAAATTTAGTATGAAAATAAATCTGTTTAGATGATTATATTTGTGGAATTTTTATACAAAAACAATCAGCAATGTCCATCATTTATAACCACTACTAAGGAAATATTGGTGTGAGAAACAGGATATAAAATAATATTATTAACATTGGATGAGAGAATATATTTAAATTTCTTCTCTTCATACACATTGTGCTACCCAATGATTCTTTGATAAAAATTATTACATATAAATAAGAAGGGGGAATGGGTAGGGTCTCCACCTAAAGAGGATTCTTGTATTTTGGAATTTGGTAAATTTTTTATAATCTATAGCTTACCCATGATGACTCTTTTTTTGAGACATGAATCCAATTTTAATGAATTTGATTTTAATTATGGGATATCACAATGTTTATATTGAGTTTAGATGTTTTATATTAATTTTATATTATTTACATGTAATATATGCTTAAGGAATTATATGATATATATATATATATATTTGGTCATTATGGTCTCTATGAGGGGTATTAAATGTTTGAAATGCTTGAAAAAAATATTTTGGATATGGATAACGTGCTTCATTATGGAATATAATATATCATTCATATAAAATGAATTTTATTCCACATTGTTCATATATTACATTCTATGTGATATGAAATTAGTTCATACTATGTTTTTATATATCATATCTCAGTATATTAATTAGAATCAGAGGATGTAAATATATAATATAATAATTATGATGAGATGTTTATAAATTTTTTTTACCAAATTATGAATCATAAAGTCTCATGGGTGTCAACGAGTCTTGTATATTTCATGAAGATGGTGTGGTCATGCACTCTCGATGAAGGATCTTCGGTCATGTTCTTTTTTAATGTCATGAGTAGTAAATGAGTGAAAAATGACATGAAGTCCATGAAATAATTTAGCTAAAACATGGTGTGGTGATCATGTGGCTTGGTATCATTCACTATTGGCTAAAATGAAAATGTAGTCACATCATTTGAATAATGAGTGGTCATGTGTTCACCTGGTTGGGGGTTATCACATGACTTCCTCATTTCTAAAGATCTCAGTCATCATATTTACTAATTTATTTGTTTCATGCATGAACATTAGAGATTGTATGATTAAATGTTTTCATGATTCATAATCATGGAATTATTTTACTCATTATCATATTCCATTATATGGTTTATTTATTTCATTGTATCTATTATAGCTGATTTTTTAATAATTACCAATAAATATTTATGTCACATAAGAAAAAGGAAAACCCCATAAAATAACTAATTTCTTCAGAGGTATTTTCTAAAAAATTTCTCTATATAGTATGAATATAAAATTACTAATTATTCATCATATGTGATGTCTTCCCATTAAATATGTTAAAATAAGAGTTCACAAAGAATATATTTCTTTAAAATAAATCATACTATTGGTTTGGTGATCTAATTTTCATTATGTAGTCACTAGATTCCATAGGGGTTCATGTGGAAAATTATGATAATGCACCCAACACATCATATAATTCAATTCATATAAAATATTTATATAAATTTATTCATTGATATAATCACATGACTCTTTTGGTATAATGTGATGAACTATAAATGTGATATCCTCTTTCCATTGATTGACATGACCATCTGGGGACATTGTAGATACACCATCATCTGAAACAATTAAATTATATATTTGGTAATAGGTGAGGTGACCACATGAAATCCTTTTTAGAGATATATTCCCTATAACTCATTAGAATATTACACAAATAAGTAGATAGAGTTTATGAAATTGCATGTCATAGTGATTTTGACACAATCATGTCACATAACCACATGACTCCAAAATGTTCATGACTTTTAATTTCACTTATTATAATCTAATTCTATATATTTTTTTAATCTCCAAATCCAATGATGAAAATGTTGATTTTGTTAGCTTAATAAAATTCCCTTCACCCCACCCTTAGAAGTGAAGTCTAATGAAATGACTGCAAGAGTATTTATGAGGATTTAAATCCCCACTTCTGATCATTGTACCCTTCCCATTTATCTTCTCAGTGACCCATGGTATTTTGAGATACCATAGGTATTCTATGATACTTTTTATATATTTAAGGCTTATGGATATTATAATTCTATTATGTTCCAAACAAAAATATCTCTTGAAATTTTTCCTTCTGTGTAATCACTTATTGATACCATTTAACATGATTTATTCAAATGATTGAGAAAAACATATTTTCACATATTAACATCTTCATGTTAAGTTTTATAAATTTTCATTTCGTAGATGAATCATAAAATCCACAATTTTTAGTAATTATACTGATCATTTCACCAAAACTGGCCAAGAGATTGTATTTTTATCTTGAAACCATTAAATCAATAATTATATGGTAATAAAATGGGAATGATGTTCACTTATCATTTTCAGGGTTATGATATATTATGAACTTATGTTTTCTTGTGATAATATTACAATGTAAAAAATATTTGTTCATGTGACTTACATTGTATCCAAATAATCTCTGAAACAAGTAATCATATAGTCCTATATCATATCATTTTCATTCATTCATAGTAATGGATTATATACTACAAAAATATTTAAACAAGGATTACTAGAGATCCATTAATATTAGGAATCATAATTATGATCATTCATATCGGTTCCTGAATAATAATAAGATTATATCTATACTTGAAAATGTTAATCAAGACTATCAACTATCACACCAAATATCCCAATACAACAATGGTCTGTTGGATGAATTTAATATTATTTATTCATTCATAATCTTCTTTCTTCATGGTTCTA
This sequence comes from Viscum album, assembly GCA_963277665.1. Lineage (NCBI taxonomy): Eukaryota > Viridiplantae > Streptophyta > Magnoliopsida > Santalales > Viscaceae > Viscum > Viscum album. Next base: position 440,786,984 of record OY728161.1, read on the forward strand.
AAATTCTAATATATTACTTTATGTGTAAATATCAATGACATTTCAACTAGAAATAGTATTACTCAAGGGGTTTTATAATATATTAAGATGCTATAAGAAAAACCATAATTAATTCAACCTCACTCATCGATATTCCATTTGGAGGTAATCAACTAAATACTATTTTCCATATGATAATATGTGATGTAGATGGAGTTCAAAGTGGTACATACACCATTTCATCAACCTCAATGATGAATGGTCTTGTCTATTATACTTCAGTCATAACTATTCATATTTTGAAAATGAACATCATTTTTTACCTCTATGAGTGATTTTATATCCCACAATACATCATATATCAATCTCTAGATCACCTTAGGGAATTATTAACACAATTTCTTATATTAAACTACTCATTCCACTTAACAAATTTATATTTAAGAATCATCCTTTAAGAAAAACAGTTTTTAGGGGTGGTCTCTCAAGGAGATGTATGATGAGTTCCTTTCTTATGAGATCATTTGGGAGCACCCAAATTATGTACCATCCTTTTTTGAAAATTTGATCATCATTTTAATGAAAAATATGAATAATGAGATGAGACTATATTTAATAATTTTATCCTGATATTTGAAATGTTTTTTCCATTTCTGATGATAATCATGGAAAATACAGATCATTTTCCTCACTGTTTCTCTTAGTTGGGTTTGGATGTTGTATGAACCTGTTGTGGAATTCATGAAAACGGGGAGTACACATCATGAGGATATATGGTGAAACAAGGAATAACCTTGAGTTATTTGATGTTATATTTTCTATCCAAGACACAAAAGTAATTGTTTCTCCCAATGGGGGATTCTAGTTTAGGTTCATGAGTTTACGCATTAGTGATGAATCCATAATATTAGAATAAAATCATCTCAAACTAGCCTTAATAACTCGTTCATTTCATTATCAAAAAATCATAATAATTAAAAGCGTGATACAACTACTGGATTAGAGGAAAAATATAGTGCATGTGTTTTATAATATGAGATAATGTACTTCATTATTGTATCATATTTCCATTGAGATGCCAAATTATCGATTTCCCTATAAAATTTAATGTTAACGGGTTTGAGTTAATACTTCTAGATAATGATGAATTTGAAGCTATATTGAGGAACTATAAAAAAATAAATTTTCTTCCATGAACCAAAAATTTATGGTTGTTTATATATGAAGATAGAGGATCTTATGAAATTATGGAATAAAATATATCAAATTATTATGGGGTTCCTCTTGATCTCGGGGATTAATTAATCATTTGTGATTCATATTGAAATCATAGGATTTATAGACAGTTATACTATACTAAATGGGTTTTTCTCACCTATTAAATGTCTTATGTGATGAGTTGAATCATATAATTGTTCATTATATATGTATGATGGTATCATATGAACATAATAATGTCACACTCACCTTACAACCCATCTATTCACCTATATTTCTATCATGGGAATATTTCCTTGATTTGGTGATGTTTTACCAAATGGATAAATGTGATATCTTCTTTGTTAAGTAGAATGAAACATTAATCTTGAAGAAACTTTCTAATTATGAATTTTGAACTAATTTTTCACTTTATAATACATTTAGGAATGTTCTCTATCCATGAGGAATTTAGTTTTTATATTTTTTAGTGTTTTTATTGTAAAAAGTACATCAATAACAATATCGTATTATGTTCCAAGATAAAAGGGTTTGAGTAAATTTTTTGTAGAAGTAGGGAAGAAGAATTTAATTTTGTTACATCTATATTATCTAGACCAAAACATTCAATAGTGTATTTGTTATATGAATATATCATCTCTATAATTCCTCATGGAATCACACAAATTAAAATATCCATTGAGAGATGGGATATATGATAATGATTTCTCCCTAGATTAATGAATTAATTTTATAGACATCCCATGAAGATGTCTTTAGCCAATGGGAACACGTCTTTAACTACCTCATCTACTTGGGTAATGTGTAATTCAATTATTTAAGGTTATATAAAATCATAGAGTGCATAATAATTTCTTGGAAGAGAACATTCTGTTTATAAAAGAGATCTACATAACATAACTGTAAAAATATTACTAGTATTAAATCTGTGGGAATAATAATTTATAATTATTTACAAATTTCATCTAAAATCACATTTTCAATACTAGTTGAGCAGCGATTATTCACATATATAACAATATGAGTCATTCATAACTCATGTGATTTTAGACATTTCAATGGAAAAGTCATTATGACATGCTACCAAAAAGTATGGTCATGCGTTATCTCTATCGATCCATGCTATTCAAACTTGGGAAATATATGATATATAATATTTCAGAGTTCATAATATAATATAATCCTCCCAAAAAACACTAAATTAATTGGAAATCTTCTTAAACAAATTTTTTCATTTTTGTATATCTCGCAGTAAATTAATAGACATGCTTTCAGAGTTGGAGATTACTCCAAAAATTTTCATTTTCCATCATGAAAATAATTAAAAATGAAGGTGGTTCTATCTTATTCACCTACCACAAAAATAGTAATGTAATCCAATGCCACAATATCATATATTTTATTAACTTAATTCAATATTGAATGATACCGAGTTAGCCAAATAAAAAATTCAAATTCTTTTGTCATAATGGATTTCTCTTGATAATGGATGAAAAACATACAATGGTAAAAACAATGTTATTGATATTACATGATTATCCCTTAAACAATTATAATATTGATAGAAAAGTATGGTGGAATATATGTCATTGAGAGAGGGAAGGCCATTATATTTTCATATATAAAGGTCCTAAAAAGAATACATTAACAAAATATGGTTCTATACGATGTGTCTCACAACATTTTTATGTTTACATTAATTTTTTATCTTATAATTTCATATGATTCATATTTGGAAATCCTAATCGGAGGAGAATCATATTTTTCATAGGACTCAATGTATAGGTATTCGATCGAACTTGTTTCTTCCCCTTTTTTAACGCGTAACATTGTCTATATCACGTATTCTATGTTTATAGTCAAGAGTGACCATTTTTTTTGATTTATTTTTTTCCCAGGTTTTATCCAAGATAGAACTGTGACACTCTCAACGATATTTTATTTTCTTATATGAAATAATAATGTAACTGATGTTTTGGATTTTCTAGATTCGATAAAATAATTAGATATATTATTCTATTTTAGATTGATGTGTTTGTTGATGTATTATATGGTAGTATACCACAAGGGTTCGTTGAATTTTACTAATTAAGAAATGGAGGATAAATATTCTCAAATGGATATAGTGAAATGCATCCATACTGTAATTATGAATGATGGATATTCGTGTTGTGTTTTGAATCTTGGAATCTTTGTTTTTTATTATGATTGATGGATATTCATAATGGTTTATTGAACACATCTTCCATGTGTAACACTAAGAATGATGATAATTCATGAAGGATTTTGGATCCATTTTACATTGTTTACGATTATGAAGGATTAATATTCACGGTGTTTTCGTGAACCTTGAAATCATATTTCGATGATGAGACTATAATATAATGGTATAATGACGAGTACTTGTAATCATAATCTATGTTCTAATTATGGATTATTTAAATCACATCAAAAAGAGTTTGAATCAATGTTTATAATATAAGTTTAAATGTCAGGGGATTTTCTCAAAATCCCTAATGTATTGTGTTTCATTATAAATTTTTTGGGACTCACATAGATCATTGATCCTTTTATAAGAAAAAAATTTTATTTGTTGGTCGACGGCCCGTATGGATGATCAAATTTGAGAAGATTTCAGGGCCTTGCATGGGAATCCATCTCATTTATCAAGGGTATATAAATTACATAAATAGGTTCAAAAATTTTATAATTGATGTGGGTAATTGATGAACAGACATGCATAGTGGGATATGACACCTTAGAGGATGTCTATATGATAATGGCCCAATGAAACATGTGGTGAATAAATATGGAATTTCCATTATAGGCTACGCAGGAATGGTTTTATTAGATTTTTGTTGGGATGATTGAAAAACATATATCATGAGATTTTTTGTCACACATTGAGTAACAATAACACTATCATATATGGAATTCCATATTCCCAATTTGATATTTTTAACAGTATATTTTGAATAAAAAATTAGTAAGTATAATCAATAAGAATAATTGGGACAGAGGAAATTTAAATCATATTATAGGAATATCATAATCAATGTGATGTGGAAACTAGTAGGAGACTAATGAGCATAGAGAAACTATTATAAAAAACATTCATGAAAAATGAATTGGGGATTAATGAAAAAATGTCATCCAGGATGAAGATATCTCATAGGCACAATCATTGTGGAATTATTTTATTGACTAGTGATTCATAACCAGGTCCCTTCAAATCCTCCATTCAGTTTTATTAAGATAGTAATGGTGAGAAAAAAAATAAATAATTTATGGTTGTATTTCTATAAAAATGATTACTGACTGTAGGAATTTGTTGCAATCAACTATCATATTGAAACCATAAAATGATTTTGAGGTTATTATAACATTAATGAAGTGTAAGAACACTATAAATGTTTTTAAATTATGTGTTAAATTAATTTTAATGTAAATGGAATATAATAAATAATTTATCTAACTTATTTCAATACTATATGGGTCCAGTGAAAATTGTCTTGCCTTTGATTTTGTAACATTATAGAAACTATGACTATTTTAGTCATGTTCAATTAGGCACTATAATTTTCACATTACACAGAGTTAAAGGAATTATAAAGTAGAGACATTTTCTTTTATATAAAACTATATATAGGTTTTCATTCATATCTATTTTTTTCTTCTCTTGATTGTTTAGTGTGTATTCATTACGACTAATATAGGATAGAGATTACCGAGGAAAAAATATGACAGAGTGGAACACAATTTAAATTCATGATGCATGGAATAGTTATCAGTGAAATATATGAAACAATTCAATAATTAATATTTCCATTGTTGTGGATTCCACGTAACCCTTTTGAATGTGGAACGTGGGGGACATAAATCATATATCATAGTTAAATGATTAATAATGACGTTGCAGGTCATTAGTGTCGATGATTATAATGAATTAGGATCTGGTGGTATCATCCACTATAATGTACTCATGGATAACCAAAGACAAATTTCCCATTTTCATGTATAGTATGCTAGTAGATGATGGTTCGAGGACCCTTTTTCAGATCCATCTTGTAAATATTAATGAATTGAATTCTTCAAAACATTCCTAATTTTATGGAATATTTATGGTAGCCTTAGGGTATCAATGAAAAAATTATCATTTCTTTATCGAGCTGAATAGAAATATATTTGGAACACTCTGAACCACGGTTGACCATATTTATAATTCTTGTGGGTGGCTGTGAATGTGGGATGAAGGTTGTAAATTGACCTTATTTATAATTGTACAGAGATGACACATATATCATTTAGTTTAATGTCATTTGAATACAATCTATATTCAATTTATTTTGGATTCATTTGATGTGAAAATATTTATTCATATATGAATTTTAAATGACAGGATAGGGGTTTTGTAATTTAACTGTCTGTGACAATGATTTATTAATACTATGTGAGGATTATGAAATCATTCTTTAGAGTCACCCTATAGTTGTCAGTGGAAATTGAATACTATATATTTTTTAAACAATTCTAGAATATTGTGGGGGAAATTACCATATTTTTTGGATACACTACATGGATTATACTATAACACATGATTCCTTTTTTAGACCTATATCGTATATATGAAAAAGATAGTCTTTGTAACTCAACCGTAGTTACAATGTTTCAACTCTTCAATGATGGTCCAATATTCTCATCACTCGTGATTCTCTTAGCCACTAGTTATTCCTGACCATATATAATTTTGTGAATCGCATATGGTATGGGGAGAATGATGTAGATAAAAGATAATTTTCCATATAATGGATGGGGTATATGGAAAATAGTGAATCATATTATATCACAGAAAAATAATGTGTCCCGCTACAACTGATAGGGAACAGTGATGAGATTTTGTATGTAAAATTTTTATGCATGGACATTCCATGTGGTTTCATATTAATTTCACATGGATGAGTGTAAATACATATAAATATTTCCCATCTAAGGTCCTCTACGTACATCAAGATCAAATATAGAAGGGAAATGGTTCAATTTTTCTCTTTTTTTTTGTATTGTCCCCTAGAATTGAAGACTACGATCATCACTACATATCCCATGATAATAGGAATTAGTCCATAATTAGTATATAAATGGACCCCTACATATACTGAACTCATATGTGGGGTGGTAAATGTTTTTGAAAATATCTGAAATATTTTTGTTAATTTATCTACAAGGATTTTTTATACCAAGATGAAAGGATAATAAAATCATACGCTAGTGGATATCATATAAGAATGTGATTGATCATTTTAATGAAAATTATAGTAGTGTAATATTAGTGATTAAAAACATTTGTTATTATATATGTTCATTTATCAAATAATCAGTATATATGTTTTTTTCATTAGTTTGGAAATAATTAGGTCATAATGACATAATACCATATGTATAAAGATCTTATTCACATAAAAAGAATTGTTTTCTAAATATTTACTATGGTCTTCATATGTGAGATCCAATTTCCAATACCAATTATCTATAAACCTTAACGAATCATATTATATAGATAAGAATCACACTATTTATTTGACATGGAAATCTCATATTACATATCAAACTCATATGTAATAGGAAAAAAATTACATAGAGAAAATGGACATATATAAGATCTCCCTTGTCAAAATTACATTTAATTATATGATTAATACATGTCATAGAGAGACTATTAGTAGATATTATGATGATGTAATTTGGTTCCATTTAAAAATTCCAATAAATTACTATTATCCCATAGTAATGGTAATTAATCCTCCACATAATTTATGAAAAAGATAGTTCCTTTTTTTCCTCTATTAAAATTAAATAATTTAAGGTGTAAATGTTATATTAATCATTCCATCCATTATTTGATGTATTTTATAGGGATATAGCGCCAAAATTAGGTATCCATGTAGGCTCTATAGTATTTCCCACTATGATTATTCTAAAATCAATGATCTTCATATTTGAAATGGTGAAAATATAATATCTTCATATTTTAGGGAATGCCTCATATAAGATATAATGGAAAATATATGTATCCAAAATGGATAAGAATAATTCCATACAATGTTACATATAATAATTATGTATTTTTATTTATAAATTTCAAATGTAGGGGGTATTATTTACCTTTGGTAGGTTACATTTTCAGAGAATAATATATCATGTTTCACAACGTATCCCATGTGGATGTGAATCAATGTAATACATTTCTCTATTAAAATTACCATAAATATTTTTGATTTGAATTTTGAGGATCAATCTTAGTTATTTATCAAGTGGACTTTGATGTGAGTAGTTACTAATGGACCTCCGATGGAGACTTTTCATTTTTATAGTGTAGGGGCATAGTAAATCCTTTTTATGGAATAGGTACATATTCCACATAACCCCACTCAATTTTTTTCAGGTTAGACCAAATTTCATGAGGAGTATCTTGATGCATTAATAATGTTGTATCTTTAATTTTTCAATGTTAAATGAATATCATTTTAACTAGTAAAAGTGACTTTGAATGTTTTATCTGATCACCTAAAAATTCCTCATATTGAAAATGGAGAGTATAATTATAGTTGAATAAACCACATGAAATTGTATGACCAGGGAAAGAATGTTTTTTTCACATTTTAAATTGAATTTCAATATCCACATTGAAATGAATCTTGTATTGGGAGACTAATGTATGTAACGAATAGGTGTGTATAGAGCTCAAAATAATTCTATATGTTCCATAACAGATCCCAGGAATATGAGATTCATTCCATATATAATTTTTTATGTGAATCTTCCTTGAATTTTTAAATCTCATATATAGGGATAGATCAATTAAAAATTATAGTATGAAAAAAAAGATACACTCATTATGTATTTAAATATAATTATGTTGATTAAAATATAGTATGAAAACTATTCTTCAGAAAATATATAACTGTGAAGAATTTTTATCCCCATGTAGTACAATGAATATAAATCCACCACAATAATATGGTTCATATACAGTGATATGGAATTTCATCTTCATTGATCAGACATCCATTCATGTTGTGGGCCCCAAAATATTGACCACTCTAATAAATTATTGTTTTGTATAGATGGTCAATTGGTGGATATTTTTTAGTCATCTAACCAGAATATCATCATACAATTAATCATCCCCAAAGCATGATGTGGTCATGATTTTTAATGTCATGGGACCAATATTTTGATGAAAAATTTAACATCATGAGACCTGGTTGTTGTCGTAAATTTAAATTGTGTGCAACCATGATATATATTTTCAATTTATATTTATTCTACATGGTAGTAAAAGATATTTGGTTTTATTGATCTATTCTATAATATATTTAAATATATACAATTGTGAAGATTATTTCTCACGAACTCATTCATTTATATGTGAGGGGGATTTATTCATTCACCAATAATTGCGTATAGTGAGAAATATCAATTGTGATATACTTTTTTTATCATATATAGTCCTTCCCACATGGGTCCTTATTTATGTGGTTTTATTCTGTTGTATCATTGTAGCTCTATATAAAAAAAATTCTCCATGGGAAATTGAGTAGTAGTGGATCTCCTTATTGGATGATTGATCAAATTGGTTTAGATTGACATTGATGTTACAAACTGTAAGAAATATTTTCAAATTTTTTCTCTGTATATCATAACGTTGTAGATGTTATTATTTACCCAATGGGATTTTATCATGCGATTTAGATATGATTGAGTGTACTTTTTTATATAATTTTAACTACCACCAATAATCCATAAATAAGATATTTTGGGGTAGCATGAAATGTAATGAGGGTTATTCTATAATAGGATCCTAATGAATGTAATAGATATCCCTTATAATATATTTTTTCCACATACACCATTTTCTCGTGTATATTTCAAATAGTCAGGGACCTTTTTCATACATACATGGAGAGAAGTAACACATGCAGTGGATCATTTAACATGAAAATGTTAGCTGGCTGAGAGATATACAATTTACCAAACCTTGAGAGTACAAAAAATTTATTTTAATAACATGGTTTACAAGGATTCTCTGGGAATTAATCACATTCTCCCACCATGATTTGGGGATGATTAGACAATTTTTTGGTTTCATAAATAAATAATAAATTTATCTTCAATGGTATCGAATTCCTCTACGATCAAGATTTATATTTTATGATAGTGAGGTGAATGTTTTGATATAATGTTATAGTACTGATAAATCCTATATAACTTTTAAGATTATAATATGGGGTTTTCTCAAATAATATTTTCTATGTGATTCATAATTGTGCAATTTTAGTATAATTCTTCAATTTAATAATGTTCTTTTGTACAAAATTCAATGACATTTATGTCCTTGTCATATTTTTATAAGAAATTGTCGAAGTAATATTATGCTTATGTACATTAATGTATCATTGGGATATGTCCCCATGGAATCCATTCCCCTTAATAAAAATAAGGTAGAATATTTTTCTGGAAATTTAAACTCTGGGACAGCGAGGGATGGTGGGTTCATGTTTATAACCTGTGTGGAATAACATGTTAAATCCGAAAAAGTCTTTTACCATTATTGGTCAGAAATAATAATTTATCATATTCAAGGGGGAGAATGGTTCAATGATGTTGATCACCAAAAGATCATGAATGTACATCTGATATAATGTAATCTAGATCACCATATATTATTCATTTATGGAGTATAGAATTGAAGATTCAGTTGTAGGGGTTCTAGTAATTATATACCATTTCATGTCATGTGATGTTTTTTACCCAATGTCATATCTTTTACATTTTAGATCAATCCAATGAAATTGTACAATTTTATAGATAATCCATTTTTAGATTTTTATATCCAAGAATTTTGATGTTCCAATTTCATCTAACAGAATAGATTATCTTTTTTATTTTTTCTATATTACATATGGTGAATACTAGGACTTTTATTTTGTGTGAAACTTGGAATACAATCTTATATTTTCGACGTTTGGTGAGGGTTATAACTATATACTCCAATACATAAACCTTATACATCTCTAAAATATGGATTTGATGAAGTACTTGGTAGAACATAAATTATATAATCAACCCCCCCCCCCCACCACCACAATGTCGAGGAGAGGGGTTAATTCTTCAATAACGATTATATATTCTATTTTGATCTTATTAATTACCCGCACTGATTCTCAATTGATATTTTGACTGGATGTCTATAACTATATGAATTTTATTGGAACATAATGATGTTTTTGTAACCTACCTCATTTTTAAAAAAAACTCAAAAAACCAGAAAGATTGGGTAATCATTTCTTATTTTGGGAAACAAAAAAATTCCGCATACAATCCCTGAGGATACTTGGGATTTACATTTCCTTCCATGTCGAAAATAGGGAGTCTCCTTAAAAAATAATCTACTCTATTTAGGGGTTTCATGGGAAAATAAAACTTATTAGTCTAGTATTTTAGTGTTCACTGACACTCTTTCTACAGTAGGATGTTCTATGAAGAAATAAAATAACATAATAAAATTTATTGATTAGTGCAATAGAAATTTAATGTCATATTGTTATTTAGATTCATCTTAATAGGAATGTGGTATGAATAAAATTGGGAGGATGAATCTATTATTGAATATGTTAATATGATAGGCCATGTTGACCTGCATTCACACATTATTCAATTCATTCAGGATATATAAAAATTAGATTTTATTTTTTTCCAAACACCACATGCTGGTACGATGTAGTTTTCCGATAGTCTGGGGTCAATCACATTGGGTAATTGTGTGAAATGGGAGACATTGGATTGGAAGTCTTTGGCATTGGATTCATCACAATATGAATCTATGTGGGAAACTATTACTAGTGGGTTTTCATTTGATATCCGGAATAATAAAAGTACCATGATATATTTTATGGATATGTATATAATATGATATTATTTCTGACATTGTTATATCCCACAGTTTGGGTTGCGAAGCATGTGGATTTCAGTACATGACTACAGTCAAATAAATGATTTCTAATTAATATGTAACTATTCATGGAACTATATATATTCAAAAACTAGAACAATTATTCATAGAATATAGGAAAGAAATTATTTCAGTCTATTAGTTATAAAAGAATATACCCCAAATATGATATAGTCATTTATTCGAAGGTCTCGTGGTCAAAGATGTTAAAATTAATTTGATAACAATTATTTTTTATCTTTATTAATAATCTTTTAGGTTTACATGTTTATAATGAATAATTAATTGACTTCCAAAAGGTATACTTTGAATCCATACTGTAGTTGTTTTAGCCACTGATGGTTGGAGTAAATTAAAATATATGATGAAATTAAATATGTTTAAACATGCTAGTAGAAATTGTGATTAGGTGGTTAAAAAAATATAAATGATTTAATTTTATAATTCAAATAATAATAATGACATTAAATTATAGGATCAAAGGAAATTTTGAAAGCTATTAACTTGAAATGGGAGAGAAAAATAATTAAAGAAAAAGTTTTCAGATGATCGGTGATTAGAACAATGATGAATAAAGGAAATGAAGACAAAATGAGTGGATAAATAAATGAAAACAACTCACGATGAATATATTAAATCAAAATAAAAAAATAGATTATCAGATTTCTTATTTTTGGTTTTTGGGATTATAATGGATTGAGGGAGTAATGGAAAATTAAAATATGTTTTCTCTCTATAACTCTAAATCCGGGAGCACTCCTACTATATAAAAAGAAAAAATATTTCATGATCTGTAATGGGGATACATTTCATGTAATGTCGTTCAATTTATTTAACTATTTATTTTGAACATATTTTTATCTCACACACATCTCATCAAATAATTGATTATTTGACTCCTTTCACATCATGTATCTAAGACTCACGATGAGAACCTTCCTTCATGATTTATCATTAAGGTAGGAACTGTGTAAAAATAATTCAAAACATGTATCTAAAACTCACATCATGTAATGGATTCTCCAATTATAGTTTTCACCACTTCATTCAATAAAATTGTCAAAAACATTTCAACATGTTGTGAAACTATATTACATGTCATGTAATGAGACTTCCCTATGTCAAATTTGGAAATTTTCTCCTTTTGTATATATTATCCTTTTAAACAATGGAATCATTATTTTTACAGATATATTCACATATATGTCTATTATAATTTAAATCATTGATAATCCTAAACTATATGTCAACATAATATAAAGATGACTTTATATGATTAATTTCCACCACACGTGAACAATTGATTGGCCAGATCAAAAAAGTTCTCAAAAGAGATATCATAATGATATATAATTTTTTAAATAGGAAATATTCATTATCTTCTAGAAAATAATACAATTTTTATCTAGAAAAATGTCCTTCACAAGAATTAACCCTACATTTAAAATTAGGCAGGCCTCCTATCCCGGTTTATTTAAAACATTCTTAACCATATAATTACAATATATTAACTGTTCTTTAAAATATATATTCATTCTCAATATACATCCTAATAAATTTTGTAAAATATATAATGGAAAAATTAAAATGTAGTAATTATGATACCCAGAGTAAAAGATCGTACCCATAGGTTATCATTGGTTATATCATCACCACATTGTATATACAAATACAAAATCAATAGTGAGTGATTTAATTTTTAGTTTCTAATGAATTTGAATCTTTTCAAAGGTAAGAAAGTAGTTGAAGACAAGATGAAAATGTACTGTATTATCTAAAGTATATAGCATGATTTTCATTAAAACTATATTAAAATGACTCCCTGAAAGATAAGAATGTATACATTCCCGACATCTCAAGTGAGATCCATGTATATGTCTTCTATTTGAAAAATGGTTTCATGTTCCTTTTATTTTATTTTGGAGTATTCATTATTTTCAGAATTCATGTCCAGGCCAGATCTCACATCTATCACATTACCTCATATAATAATAATACACAACCCATGTCAATTTTTCAATTTTTTCTTCCTTTTTATTTTCCAATGGAATAAGATAAAAGTGAAATTATACAATTTATATATAGATCATAATCAAATGGTCTGATGTGCATAATAAGAAACTTATATTCTAGAATAATCCCATATTAGCTGAAAGCCTCCCTCAAACTTGTTTAATGTAACTTAATGAAACACACAAAATGTATGGCAGGTATGATAATTGGGTATTGATAATTGGGTATTGATAATTTCATGTTATATGGTTTTTCATGGAAACTGTGAGATTTTTTAGGGAATGATGTTTGTTGGGTCTTAGGAATATTTATGTAAATAAAAATTTACTCAATAATTTTTAAAATTGTATTCATTCATTTATATACTAAATAATAACTTAATGCATGTTTAGATAGGTTTACAGTTCTCATGTGTCACTCAATAAATATGATCATAAAATAATATACAATTTTACTCTCCAAATTCTCTATGGAATGAGAATAAATATAGAAATATTAAATAACTAAGAGGAATAGTTCAATTAAAAATTAATCAAATTGTAATTTAAAAAAATTCTAATTATATATAAATTATGTATATTAGCAATAATTATAGGAATCTAAACAGAGGGAAAATAAATATTTCCAATAATTTCTAACTTAACATTTTTTTATTAAATGTATATAATGATTTTCATTTTTAAATCACAACTCCAATATAATAATTTTCTCCTAGATAAATGAGAACTTGAAATAATCAACTACATCAAAAGTGATACATAGAAAAAACTTTCCAACACGTAGAAGGATAATGTTATTGCATTATACATGGAAGTATTGTGGGGGTGTTATGAAAATAAATCTCGGATAAATGTAATTTAAATTGATTGAATGATGACCAAGGGAATCAAGAGCTCCAGGTGTGTAATGGAATTCCATAAGGGAACCATGGTGTCTTTATTTTGAATTTGGGAATACCTGTAAAATGGGTTAGAAATATTGTTCATCCATTAGATGATACATTATTCCATTGTTTGAAAACATTTTTAAGAAGAATTAGATGCATTTTCATAGTATGTTGAGCTATAAAAAAAATTAATTTAAGTACAATATTATTTAATCAATAATTTAAATGAACCATTGGGAAAATGATAATGAATTGAGAACTAAAATCATTATAAATACATATATATATATATAATGATGAACTATGGGTTGTCTCCAATAAAGAACATAAAGAAAGCATCATTATCTAGATGGATGGATACAAGTATCAGGCAATGATTACTATTTTCTCAGTGTCTCATCTAACATCTATGACTACATGTTTTAGTATCCCTGAGCTCAAGGAATATCATGATAAGATTGATGAATTCTGGATCAATGTCAGTATGGATCAAATCATGATGGAATGGTCTCATTTTTCAGGATAGTGGCTACTATGTATGAATGTCTTGTTAGAGTTCCTGATGTTTTCATTCAATCTCAGCCACACAAGGAGTCACTCATTGATCTATAATAGATGGTGGTATCAGGCCTTAAAAATCCATTGATGGAATAAGGGTTCTAGACCAGGATATGAAAAATAGAATGATTTGGAATTTAATCCAAGTAAATGTGATGAAAAATTAGTTTTCATATAAATAATTGGGTAGTATAAAATAATTAGTGTATAATGAATACAAAATAAAAAAAATCCTCCCCAACATAAAATTCATAAAACCAAATGAGAAATGTTCCTGAGTAAGATAATCCAACATAATCACAATGCTCATCCCCCATGCACTCTAAATCCAATGGTGGTGGATGTCTAGAAAAATCATTTATAGTGATGGTTGTAGGCATTTCTGTATCTACATCGTATGGTGGTGTATATGTTCTAGTAAGATAATATGGGGTAGGTTGAGGACATGTGGCAATCCATGGTGGGGGTCATTATTCTGGAATAGGGATCAACATGTGGAACCTCGGTAGATGTGGTAGTAGCCAACACCTTTCCACAAAATAGCTTCTCAGGAATATAACCATGACGGGATGTTGGGTCAATGATCTCAAAGGGTATGTTGATATGGGATGTGGGGTGGGATGGTGGAGTGGTAGAGGAGGATAGGCTAGTAGGTGTTAGACGTGGTTGAGTGTATGTGGTAGAGGAGGGTGGAGGAAGGGTGTTGTAATCGTAATTTTCGGTGAATGGGAGGTGCACATTTTTAGAGCTCCATCATAGATTCCCTGTGATTCATATTTATAGGCTTATAGGATTGTTTGGGTGTTAATTTTTGGGTTAAGTATAAGTGGAGTTTGTAGTGGTAGAGGAAGGGTCATTAGTGGGGGTGTTGGAGGTGATTTGGTGGGAAGAGAATGAGGTGGGTGTACTATAAGTTATGGTTTTGTGGCTGGTAATGCCTCACATAGTCAGGGTTCCCAGTGGTATGTGTCAACATCCATCACAATTAGTTGACATTCACATTTATTCTTCCAAAATTTTATTGTCTTCCTAGAATACACTGCCATGGGTCTCTTCCTATGAAAATAATGTGTGGGGCATGGCTCTAATGAGTATTCGAAGTGCGGTACTCGGTAACATAGTGCACATGATGACTTGGGGGTTATGAATTTTAGAGCATCTCATGAAATCATTTACAATAGACTCATAAAATCTTATCATTGTATACCAAGATGAAATGTCAAAAAAAATGTCAGAACTGAAAAACTCCTTTGTATAGATACACATACTAGTGCTTAATTCAGAAAAAGAGATTTTTTCTAGACGACCACCCTTATGGAAGTGTACAATATCTACTACTAACTCAAATGTAGAATGATACACTATGAATATATTAGTTAATTTTATCTCACATATCTCAATAATGTTTGATATATGGAGTTGGTCGAGGAGGTCTATGATTTCTTCACTAATTTTACAGTGGGTGAGAATGGCTTTATACATTGTCTTTAATTTCCTCATGGGCTTCCCCAACTTCCGGATTAGGTTTAAATGACTATTCAGCTTCTATAATAATATAACAAAGTTAAAATAATTTTTTTCATCCCTAGAAAAGTCATCAAGGAATGACGCGGATTCAACTAGAGTATATAGTGATGAATGGGCTATTGTGTGAGGTGGAGGTGATGCTGCATGAGGTAGTGAGGGTGGGGAAGGAGCACCGCCACATATGCATTGGGCTAGTGTTTGTTTTTTGTAGTTTAACTATAACATTCAACATGATATTCACAGAGTTTTTGTATATTCCATACCAAAAGTCTGTTCATTTCAGTAAATTTTTATGAGTAATAAGATAAAATTTTATTCCTCGGGAGTGTTCATTTTCTTGGTTTTCACTATCAATATAACTGTATAAGAGTATAAAATTTGATGTGGAATGGGTATAATACCCCATAATTGAAATTATAAAATATTAAAAAATATCTCTAATTTTAAATGATTATATATTTCATTTAGTTATATCATATAAGGATGATTCATTATATATTTCATTCAGTGAAAATTATTGACATTATTATGACGGTTATTAATCATTATGATGTCATTTTGTTTTATCATTTAATATAATGTAAATATGTTACATCCAAAATAATTAAAATATCATATTACATATATTATAGTATGTTAAAACCACATATATGGTTTAATTACTATCCTTGATGGATAAATTTATTAATAAAAATCCATCATCCAAAAACAATCTAAATCGGCAACCCACATATGATGATTTCATTTTTAAATAAAATAGAGTGAGGGAAAGGTGTTTGATGAAGGATATTATTTTAAAATGATATAAATCATGTATATAAATTATAATGGTGTTATCATGAACATTTTTATATAGGATGTTAATATAGAATAATAAAAAAACTAAAATTAAATTTAAAAAAAAAGAAGAGGATTTTACCTCTTCAATAATCATCCTTGAGAACCTCCATAAGGGGATTTGTTTTGGTCTTCTGATCAGACCAAGAGAATTTGGATGTGGTGTTATGGCTTGGGTTGATGATTGGGGTGAAATATTAATTTTATCAAAGGCATATAGGTGTGATGATAAGGGGTGGTAACAATGGTATTTATAGTGGAGTTGATCTATGTTTTCTGAATATTTTATTGACTTGTTAAATATTTTTGATTAAAACTATGAATAGTTTGAGAATTATCATCATATATATTAAAATAATTAATGTAAAAATAGTATTATGGGTCTGAAATAAAACATTACTCAGGATATAGTTTATTTATCTTGTATTGTATTTAAACTGTAAATTACAGAATTTTAATGATAACTAAAATTCATGTATTTCAGAAAAATCCAAAAAAGCACCCTAAACTTTTTTGGATTTTCCGAATTAAAAAATGTAGTCCATTTTTTGAACTTAATTTTTAAATTATTTGAAATATTATATTTTAGTAAAATCATTATTTACATGAAAAATACATTTTTTTAATTTATAACAGATTTGATAACACTCTGAAAATATAACAAAAGACTCAATAAATTATTGTAAGATCACAATACAAAAAAAAATTATTTCTGAATAAATTTTATCAGAAATATTTTTGTTTTACATAATTTTTATAGTTATAAAAATTTCATTTAATATTTATGACTTATAAAATTATCAACACTTAAATATAGAATTTTAAAATATACATTTACATAAACTATGATATAATTATATCATCATTTCATTTTTAATATAACTAAACTTTATTTCTATGTTCAATGTTGTTGTTAATATTTATTATTCTGATTTTCTATTAATACAGGTGATATTACTATTCCTAAGGTCAAGTTACTATTTCATCGGTATATGTTCCTTAACATCTAGAAATACTTATTATTTATTCTTTCTTCAAATATATCATTTGAATTGTGTTATATATTTGATTTTATGGGGTCAATAGTATATGAAATGAAAATAAGAATGAAAGTATCATTTATATAATTATAGGTCATTACATTTATTCTAGACCTCATTAAGTGCCTGGAAGAGGCCCTTTAACATTATAC
This sequence comes from Viscum album, assembly GCA_963277665.1. NCBI lineage: Eukaryota > Viridiplantae > Streptophyta > Magnoliopsida > Santalales > Viscaceae > Viscum > Viscum album. The sequence continues at coordinate 440,805,203 of OY728161.1, forward strand.
TAGTGTTGAATGATTGTGCGCTCAAAAAAAATTCAATGAGCATCCAAAGATATATTTTTCTTGTAGCCATTTATGAAACATGGTGAAATTGTTTTACATTTTCTTCTAACCACATAGTGTTATGGGATCATCAGAACCAAAAATTATTGTGGTGTAATCATATGGTTCAATCTTTAAGGGGTTTTTGGAAAAAAATATTTGAAACAAAATTTCATCACAATGTGAATATGTCTCTTGTGGAGGATGATATAGGTCCAATGGATATGAGAGGTACCATCACTATAGCTTCATGTATATAGACAATTTTATATTATTCTACTGAATCTCACTAATTCATTTTGATGTGTATTGAGAATATAATAAATATTCCTCCTTAGATTTCATATTATGTGATGGATATTATTTCAACCCTTTTAATGATGAGTGATAAGGGTCATTGTTGTCTTTCAAGTCTTTTATTCTTATCAAATATCAATAATACATTGGTTATTTTGTTCCCAACAAGAACCCTCTTGATTTCATTTTCATGTTGAATTGTATCACATCTAATTACGCCTGAATTGATTGTGATCATCAACTAGCATTTTTAGGGTACTCAAAGGGTCATGTGGTGTCTTTAGGGGGAGTGGGGCATGAGGTCGAGTCGGGCCATACATTATTATCCAAAATATGATAAATTGGTATTATTATTTTTTCATATGTAGTGGGAATCCTTGAATGAGGAACTCCATAAAGTTTTCATTGTGTTTCCCTAAATGTATCCTTTTATCTTCTCTTATTTTCCACCAATAAGTCACCAAGAGTTTTCTATTGATATAGTTACTAATACTCATCCATTATATATTAATTATTAGTTCATGTAAATATCTAAAATGATAGTGTTGAGGACTTAGTTGTATGATCTATTAGAGAAAGGCATTATTTTAATGAGCATGTCAACTTATGTGGCTCCTGGTTTATCTTCCTAGAAAGTTGATTAGACCCATTTTGTCTGTGATCAATACCAAAAACTAAACTGAGTTATGAAAAATATAATGTATCCATTACCATGGATTAATGATCTATTTGACCAGATGAATGGGGTAAAGTGGAATTATAATATTAATCATCGATATGTTTATCATCTTTTGTGAAGAAAAGAATGTGAAATTTTGAAACCACCTTATTGAGAATGTATTACAATTATGTGTACCTTGTCAGTCCATTTGGTCCAACCCATTGACAATTATTCATTATTGTTTTTATGAAAATGATCTACCATGACTTTCATGATATTTTCAAAGTGGTCATTATGGATGAAATCCTGATTTATTCTATGTATAAGGTGGATCATGTGCATCATTTGTGATATTGATAGACTTTTTGAGAAATTAGCATCTTTATGTCATGATACAGAAATGAAATTTTTTAATTTTAGAAGTGTTTTTTGTGGAACATTTGGTCACATAAAAATTTATTTATATTGATATGACAAAGTGAAATCTATTATTAAATGTGTGCAACCATGTGATGTTTTCTTGATTCGAAGAATTTTGGGTTATTTGGATATTATCACCAGTTTGTAATGATTTTCTCAATGTTAGACACATTGATGAATGATATGATTAGTAAGGTGGTGATGTTTCATGTGATAATAAATTGATGATTTCTTTTAATGAGATTAAATAACATTTCACATATATGCTAGTGTCAACTATCCATAGGTCAGCCATGGCTATGTGGAATTTTTTGATGTATTAGTTTCGAGTATTGGATATGTTCTCATAATGTATGATAACGCCATTTCATATGGAAGTCGATAACCTAGGAAACATGTAGAAAGGTATCTAACCCATGACATTGATCATGAAGCTGTTATGATTTAAAATAGGGGTTTTTGGAATTACATTTTTCATGAATGGTATCCCATGTATTCTGACCACAATATCTTGAGTTATATCATCTCTAAAAATTATTTGAATCCTCACCAGATGGTTTTTGTGGAGTATCTACAATATATTAATTTTTTTATTTCTTATATCCTATGGAAAGATAATTTCATTGCAGATGATTAGAGTATGAATCTTCCAATAGAAACTGTGAGACAATCATAAGAAGAGTGGAACTTTATAGTTCATTATGTGAAATTTCATATCAGAGTTCAGGAAACATGGGATGAGATGGATTTGGATAGTGTTCAGTTTACCTAAACTATTATTAGGATGATTATCACGAACTACAGTTTGATAATGAATTATGTGGAATTAGGAGAACTATTTATCACGTGGATACCATAGCTGAGGGGTAAATTTCCATGGAATAATTTTTATGTTTATGGAAACTATATGTTGTACATTTTCCAATAAGTAAATATTTGACAAGTAATTTTAATAATTCCTAGTGGGTATTCCACCCAGAAATCGTAAATATGATTTATGATATGAATTAATTATTCATGTGGCGGGCTATGAGACCAGAAATCACTAATATTGTTTCGTACTACTATACATTTAAATAGTACAAGACAAAGCATCAAGGACCTTAAATAGTGTTTCATTCACCACCAGTTCCAACAAGGATGTTATATGATATCTCTATATATTTTTTGGATGGTTTTATAAATTCCCTATGAAAGATGAATTTGACATGGGTTATGATCAATAGTCTAACAAAATAAGTTTTCGTTATATCCATTACTGATACAATGAATGTCAACGAGTTTATAAATCTCTATATGAGAGATTTTTTTCCATGGAGTTCCATATAAAATAGTCTCTAATAGGGATCCCCATTTTACATATGTCATACTTCCTTTTTTAATACATAACCATTCATTACATTATATAAAATAGAGAACCATTAAAGTATAGTACTTTGGAAATAAGAAACATATTACATGAAAACATTATAAAAATTATTATATCACCCTAGAAAGGATTCATTCACGGTTAATCCTTTGTAAAATTACATAATCTATTATCTTGGTTACATAAAACAAATGAAAGGTTTAGAAGAATGAACACTAAGGAAAACAAGTGAAATAGTTTACATGGGAAGTTGATCAATAACGATATTTACATGAAGATAAAGAACCATAAAATAATAATAATAACATAACACTTAAATTTAAAATATGTCTAAAAATTTTAATTTGAACATTAACAAACATATCATCATGGTGCATCAACAAGTATTTATATACATTACCTTGTTTATTCACCAAAATATCCTAAAACTTTTCATCTCAAGAGATTTACCAAATGCATTGGAGTTATATCTGGGCCAACCATTAATATGTATTTAATTCCATATGAGACACATATATCATAATAATTCATTTCATAAATATCCCAAAGATAATAAAATAAATTGGTTTCTTATAAAAATATTTATGTTTTAAAAAAATTAATTAAAAACAAGATCATACTATCGTTTATAACCCCTAGAAAGGGAATAAGGTTTTTATGTATGTTAATTCCAGAATAAAATATATCATTTTTATGTCTTAGTGAATACCCATGGAAATTTAATATTCATGGGCATTCACATAAATAAAATAATAGAGTTTCTTGGGAAAAAGAGGGCAATTTTGAGATTAAAATTTTGCAGCATAACGACTATGAAACATGATTTTAGAAAACATTGAAAATTCAGGGGAAATGTGTAGAACACATATAAATAACCTGTAATAAATTATTGGGAAAGAATAAAATTTAAATAATTTCATGGTATGGTAATTTGAATGAAATATCACATTAAAAGAAAACCTGAAAGGAATGAAAAGATGTGATTTCTTTTAGTAAAATTCAGTAGCGTAACAATGTGACATAAAAATTCAGAAAATCAGTTTATAAGAGCGTAAAGGGTCTCAAATCATTTTGGATTAAAATGGAAAGAAATATGGATATATAATAAAATAACACCACATTATAAAATGGAAACTAGAAGACATAACATAAAATCTGTCATGACTAAAATTGGAGGGTGAAATGTTCCCTTACATTAATGAGTAACATAAAAAACACAAATGTTGGGAGATTGGGGGTGTATTAATGAAACATTATGTGGACTTATTTGGAGGTAAAAATACAAGATATGTTTTTTAAGGAATTTTTAATGACTGGAATGATGGAATGGGTTGATATTAATTGCAAAAAAAATGAAGGAATATTTTATTAATTTTTAAATGACACCTCAATAGTGGTATTTGAAAACTCATGGGATTGACCATGGTATTTTAAAATGATATTTGAAACATGTGACTCCGCATAACATGTAATACAATAAAAAATCTGACCATAATTATTACATCATTTTTACATGATTAATAATGTCATTAAACACAGTTAAACTCAAAACTGTATTGTTATTATCCACTGAAAAAAATAATTTTATAAAAATCTAATAAATTAACCCTAATCTAATATAGATATTATGATTTCAAAAATGAACTCCATTTTATGAAAAAAAATTCTAATTATGTTATATTTATTTATTATTTAAAAAACAATTTTCCAGACAAAAATACAATTACTAATGTAATAATTTCTTAAATTATTATTTTATAATTCTATTATATAACATTACCAATAAAGATTCCTAATTTATATTCATATTATCTTATTTTTTGTTACTATTCCATTGGTTAAATTACATTACAAATGGGTAATATTACTATTCATAATTTACTATTCACAAAAAATTAAGTATATCTTATCAGAATCTAAATTTCTTATTGATCACAACTCTAGAAGAAAATTTTATCAAAATATTTTCACATTATTAATTATATAATGTATAAAAAAATATTTTTAATGTAGTTTTTTCCAATATTCATCAATAATATAGAAATTCTATAAATTCATCCTATATTTATATGTATAATTGAAATTCAAAAAATTTACAATAATAAGAAATAACAATATTATGTATATAGAAAGATTACACAAAGTAACTAATGCCTCGTTACATAGACCCTTATACCACCTGCATGGGATCCAAGAATAAAGTGTGATATGGTGATAAAATCTTGGGGTGGCTTGAATAACATTGCATGAGTGGTAATTTCTATCAACATGAACTTATCTCATAAGTGATTTTTTTTCAAACATATCATGTTGCAGTTCAGCTTGGTCTTGGTCCTGAGAATAGCCCAATGATGCTATATCCCTCCCAAGCTCTGACATATGAGCTATGTATAGACCATGTCTACTGTATGAGGCCTTTGAATCCTCTTTTTTATTAATTAACCATGATCATTATATTTATAAACAACAATCATATCACTAAGAGTATAGTTTCAAATAGTCAAACTAACCAGTAGTCATATAATAATAAAAACATAAATGTCTCATTTTAATTATACTCTCTTAACTAATGAAATGATATTGTTTTATTGATTAAAAAATAAAATAACACAAAAAATCAGGATAAAATTATCATTCCAAAGTTCATTCTGTAACATTATTTTCTACTTAAGAAATTTTCCCCCAATATTTTAACTCATACACATAGAAGAGTAACTTTGTGGGTACTTCTTCCTCATAATCTCCTCTGGATCCCACATGTCTTACTCAATGTTTTTGTTTATTCAGAACAACATACCAATGCATGTAGTCCACTAGCTACTCCTCATAAGAGATTTCAATTTCTATTTTTTCAACTATGGATTTAGTACATGTGAAGGCTTGAGTATGTACTTCATAAAGGACACATGGAAGACATCATGCAATTGTTATAGATTTTAAGGATGTGCAAGAAGATATTCCACTACTCCTATGCGATCTTGGATTTCATATGGGAAAATGTAAAAGGGGTTGAGCTTCCCTTTCTTCTCAAACCTCATAACTCTCTTCCAAGGTGAAACTCGAAGAATGAATTTGTCACCAACATGAAACTCCATGTCCCTTCTATGGTTTTCAATATAATTCTTTTTCCAAATCTCAGTATCCTTAATGTGATTCGAAATGGAATGTAAATTTTCTATCATCTAATGCACATGATCAGGCCCAAAAAGCATCCTCTCACCATCTTCATACCAATAAGTATTATTTATACATGTCTTCCCATATAGAACTTCATAGGGTGAAATTTGAAAACTCGATTGGAAGTTTTTCTTGTAAGAGAATACAACTAATGGGATATATTGATCCTATCAACAATTAAATTTCATTGTTCATGTTCTCATCCAGACCTTCTATGATTGAATAGTCCTTTAATATTGTCCATTAGTTTAGGGGGGATATGTCGTAATGAAATTCAATTCTGTACATAGGTAAAGATGAAGACTTCTCCAAAAATTTGATGGAACCATAGATCATGATCATATATGATAGAAAGTGTAAATCCATGAAGCCTTACAACTTAATTCATGTAAATACTAGAATGTTGATCAAGAGATAAATATTTGTTAATAGTGATGGAATATGAATTATTGGTGAGATGGTCCACTATAACCCATATTCAACTGTATCTTTTGGAAGTTCTCGAGAGACCAGTGATAATGTCCATAGTGATATTGTCCCACATCCATTCTGGTATGGGTATTGGTTGTAATACCCATTTAGTTAGATGTATCTCTACCTTCACATGCTAATAGACCAGGTTCTTATAATATATTATTCATTCTATATTTTTATATTATACCACTCATAATGATCATGAAGGTCCCTATTCATTTTTGTGAATCTCAGATGTATAGTGAATGTATATATGTGAGCTTCATCCATCATCTCTTTCTTTATATATGGAATAGATGAAACACATAGTCTTGTAAGAAACTACAGTAAACCTACTTGATCAAAATTTAACTTAGTAAACTTCTCATCCATTACATCCTCAAACATCTTTTGTAATAAATGGTCATCTTTTCTGGGTTTTCTGGATCTTATGTAGTAATGGCGGTTGAGAAATAATTTGGAATAGGGTTTTTGTTGTCTCTTACATTATAATTCACAAATCTATCTTTAAAATTTCATTGATAAAAGATCTCTTAGAATCCTTATAATGGATAGAACAAATGAGTTTTTCCTAATTAATGCATTAGTTACTTTTTTTCTCTTCTAGGGTGATAATTAATTGGATAATAATATCCTTTAATAAGTTCCTACAATATCCCCTTTCTCATGTTCAATTACATTTAAGTGAAAATATAAATAAATCCTTGATGTTCTTTTTAAATATCTCATTTCTCCACATAATGATAGTTCCTCCATATCTTCATAGAAAAAACAATTGTATCCAGCTAAATATCATTCATATGATTTTTTTTCTCATGAGACATCAATTATTGAAATAAATAAGCACTTGATTTTTCAATTTCCATGAGGACTCACCCATGTCCATTAATAGAAGAATCACTAAAAATAACAAATCTTTATCCACTTGATGGAAGAGTTAGAATGGGTGAAATAACCAATATCTTCTTCAGCTCTCTGAAACGTTCCTCACACTCCTTGGTCCATATGAACATGACCCCTTTTCGAGTAAATTTTTATAATGGATTGTAATGTTATAATTTTTTTTCACAAACCTTTGATAATATCCATCTAATCCAAATAAACTATGAATATATTTTCTTTATTAGCCCGAGGGAACTCATATACATCCTTTTTTTTTGTAGGGACAACTGTGATTCTATCATTGGATACAATGCACCCTATGAAATAAACATGTTGTAAACAAAATTAATATTTTCTGAACTCACCAAGAAGCCTCTCCTTCCATTGAAAATGTAAAATATCCCTTAGTTGAACCTAATTCTCCTCAAAACATTTGGAATATATCAGAATATCATAAATAAAAAATACCACAAATTATCAAGTAGTCTTTAATGACTATATTCAACAAATCAAAAAAAATAGATGGAGCATTATACAAGCAATGGGGACTAAAAACAAACTAATAATGCCGATACATTGATCGGAAGGAAGTTTTTTTAATATCTTCCTTCACCCTATATTGATGATAACGAGACTAAATGTCAATCTTAGAGATGAATTAATCCCCACATAGTTGGTCAAATATATCATCAATTCATGGAAGATGGTATTTTCTCTGCACTGTGATCCCATTCTGTTATCTAAAATCAATGTATAACATCATTGATCCATTCTTCTTCTTCACAAGAGTACATGTTCTCCCAATAGAGAGACACTCGGTTGGATAAATCCCTTCACTAAATCATCTTATAGTTATTTTTAATTCCTCTAGCTTCACATTTTCCATCCTATATGTGGTATTTGATATAGGATGAGATCTAGGAATGAGTTAAGTGGATAACTCTAACTATCATTATTGGGGAGGTTCGGGTAACACATTAGGAAATACGTCAATGTATTACGAGACAATGGGGATATTTTCAATCCTAAAACACTTATATCAATCCTTATATTCACCAATAAACTCAATAATGAATGATATATGAGGTTCTTTTAGAAAACGGTCGGGTTGATATATATCTCCTTAGAAGATAACTTTATGTTTTCCATCCAAGACTACTGATATTTTCATGCTTCTGAATTTTACAATAGAATTATACATTGAGAGCCAGTCCATCCATACTATAATTTCCATCTCCATAATTTGAATGAATACTATATTTCCTATAATATTGTGGTCAATAATGTAAATAACAGTGTTTTTAAACACTAACGAGGTTTGGATACTCCCTCAAGTAGTCTTAACTGATAAATCTACTTTTAGAAACTAATTGGTTGATTCTAAAATCTTTTCAAAGATGGATCAAAAAAAAGGAATGTGTATATCCGAAATCAATCTATGTACCTCATAGCATTGAGAGAACAACAAGAGTACCTATCAACAAATCATTTTGAGTTCCACATAAACAGTCATGATTGAAAAATCATGACCTTGCTTCATTAGTCTTTGTTGAGGATGATGGCGGTTCCCCTCTACTACCCTCAGATTTGGCCAGTGATTGGAAAAGATCCCATGTCTTCCAAACATATATTATTAGACATCAGGTAGGGCCTGAACCAAATTCAATTGTTGATAGCGTTGGGATGCTGATGATTCACCTCACTATGAAAATTTCGTGCAATATGGCCATCTCTTTTACACTTGTAGCATTTCCTAATCCCAAGAAGGCAGTTCCCGAAATGATTCTTCCTACAATTATTATATGTGGAATTTTATACATGGTTGCTTAATATTCCCTAATAAATGGTCCTCCTTAAGATGGTATCTATAGATCTATTCTTATAATTGGATTTATGAGGCCATTGAATCTCACTGAACTCCAGTTCGATGTTCATCACACTCTTCACGATCATTTCATAGCTATCATATTTTCTGTTGGATAGATTCTTCTGATGATGAGGAATTATTTCAACAATGAATTTATCAAATTTCCCATTAGGATCCATAACAATGAATGAGGTGTAACAGGAAATTCATGTGAATTTCATGTCGTAGCTTATAATAGATCCATTATCATTCTTCTTCAGCTTGACAATCTTTTTATCCAATTTTATTCTCATAGAACGTGGAAAATACTTAATGAAGATGACCCATATGAACTTATACCACTCTATATATTCAACCTGCAATCTTGAACTTATTTTTTAAATCAGTTCCCACCACTGATCGCCTTATCCCTCTACGTGATAAACATCCAGGGTGTCCTTCTCTTGTAATTAACAGTGGAGCACTGAAAAGATCATCTCGATATAGATAATCCACTATTCATAAATCAATTGGTCGGTACATCCACTAATGGTTGGTGTTCGTTGGTGATTAAAAGACTCAATATTATGTTTCAACCATCACATTGAGATTTGTGTCTCAACTTGATTCATTTTATTTCCCATAACATTAGTCAATTGATTCATCATTTTTCTTAATGTTTCCATTCCATCTTCCATCGGAGGGTCATCAGTGCATGGTCCATTCTACTCTCCATTTTCATGGTTATTCTTATTTCACACCATTTTCAAAATGAATAAAACCTTAGATAGAATCATGTTTCATTTTCTATACTTTTTACTACAATGGATATTTATTTCTTAAAACATCAATCTTAAACAAGTTATTATTTAACAATAATTACATTTCTCAAAAAATCCTTCATAATTATTCATAAAATGATTTTGATTGACCAAAATTATCCACCGGGTTTGTCAAAGTAGTTGTGACTGAAGGCTCATTGTCATGTACCATAAAACTCCTAATCATTCCTGAAACTCATTTCATGAGTTTTCATTCCATGGTACATATGTACCCATCATCACTTCAATCTGATGTATTGTATGAACGATATGACTCTAATTTTGTTTTTTTATTTTAACGTTACAATATATATTGAAATAAGTATCATTATCCTACTAAAAACAATGTAAATATAATCTAATTATTTCTATACTTTTGGAATATTATCCATGTGTTGTTTTATATGTGTAAGATTCAACTGAACCTCAATTCAACACACGTTGTGACCGATATGACACCTACTGCATATTTTTATTTAAAATTGAGTGCAATTTTAGAATGAAAGAAAATTGGAAATATAAAAACTAAGAAAAAAATTCATATTGTTTTGATACATTACAAAATTGACGTATAACTCAGCTAGTATGACTCCAAGTGCGTAATTTTTTTTAAAAAGGACTTCAATTTTAGTAAAATGGAAAAATGTACTGCTAAAAACAATGAATCCTCATTCATATTTTTTTATAATTTATAAAAACTAATCATTAGACATTTATTACATATATAAATAAACCAAACATTAACCTCATACATGGTGTTACTGATAAGTCTCTATGTGTGTGTTTTTATTTAAATTCAAAATAATTTTACCAAATAGAACATGTTTCATACATAAATGTGAGAAAACACATTCGTGTTGTTTTTATACATTTGTAAAATTATACTTGAGTCTTTTTTGGTTTGTAGGAATCATATATACCTCAACCTGATGCATAATGTGACTAACATGACTACAATCGTGTCTTTTTATTTAAAATTGAGATCAATTTTAGTAAAATGGACAACTAAACTACATATAATTTAGTAAATTCATTCAAATTATTTTGATCATTTAGGAAAATTATCCACCTGTCATTTGAGACTTGTAGGAATCGTCCAAACATCAATCTGATACATGGTGTGACCGGTATTAATCAAAGTGAGTCATTTTATTTCAAAATTACATCAATTTTTGAAAAAAGGATGGATGAACAACTCAAAATATAAAAATACATTTTTTTGTTTTAATATTTTAGGAAAATTATCTATATGTAATTTTTGATGTGCAATAATGAACTGAATAACAATACAACACATGGTTTGATCTATATGAATCTAAATGTGGCTGTTTATTATAATTTCAAATGAATTTATGATAAATGAAAATGTTCCTTCATGAAAATTATGAAAAAATATTTGGATTGTTTTGATACTTTATAGAAATGTTCCATTATTCATTTTACGTGTAAATATCACCTAAAACTAAATAAGTCTTATTGTATGACTGGTATGACACAATGATCTAATTATTAGTCTAAAACTGACATTTTATTTCAAATCACGTGTTACTCACTAAAAATAATGAAAATTCACTAAGATTTATTTGATAATTTAGAAAAAAATTGAAATGTAATTTAATGTGTACGAAGAAGTATCACATCAATCAGACACCTTACGTGACCCATATGACTCAAAATGTGTGTTTCCAATTTGAAATGACATTATTATAAAAACACTAGTGACGTACTAAAAATAGAAAAAATACATTTGTATTGTTTTGATACATTAAGAAAATGATCAATATTATATTTTTTTATATAATAATACACCACACATAAATATTATGCATAGTGTGAATAGTTTAACTCGAAATGTGACTTTTTTTTAAATTGACTGAATTTCATTAAAAAGAACAAATGACATAATTGATATCATGAAAATGAATTCAAAATGTTTTGATAAATTTAGAAGTTGATATATGAATCATTTTTAATGTGTTGGAATCAATCAATCCTCAAAAGAACACATCGTGTGACTGGTATAAATCAATGTATTATTTTATTTAATGTTGACAAGTTTTATGTATTTTTTCTTATTAATGTTTAATTTAATTCATTATAATACTACTAGAAACATAATTTTGTTCATATATTCTTGGATTATTTAGATTTTGGAGAGGATATTTTTTTTGGAAATAGATATCATGGGTGGAAATTTTTTAGAGGGAATAATGGGTTCCAAAGTGAACAAATATTTACTATTTTAAACTGATTGTGGATAGTAATTATAAATGTAATTATACAAAATATTATTGTCAAAGAATATAATAGTGAATTTTTATTCAAGATGTAAACTTTTTGAAATTAAATTATATATTATTTGTACCAGTTAAAATAGGTTGTTATAATTTTTTTTATCCAATAAACAAACTATATTGGATGGAGAAAAAATTATCACTAAAAATAGCCCTGATAAAGGGGTCCCACTAATATCCCTACCATTAACAAATTTTTTGTAACTGTTAAATTTATTTTTGTGTGATGTAAAAGGGAATACCTATAGCCATAAATCATAAAACCATAATTTTAATGCAAAAAAAGATCATCAATCTTTGGAATCAAATCAAACAGTTACATTGGATCAAAATTCTTAGCATACATCAATGTTATTTGATTTTTTTTCATTTCATTTTTTTAGTGATATAATTGGTATAAATGTGAAAAACATACAATGAAAAACATTTTGACCCTTGAATATGATATAATTTAGGGTATTCTATTTTTATAAGGATAATCATAAATATATATATTGACCCTATCTAAAGCATATCATATAATTTTATGGGTTGATTTAAAGGAAGTATTCAATTCCCTCGTGGAGGTATTTAAAATACAATTATTTTTTAATATATATAAAATAATTTAATGACAAAATTTTAAAAGTGTTATAAAAATAATACAGGGGGAGATTATTAGTGTAGAGAGGATAGTGAAATAAATTTTTGACTTGGATGACATCCAGTGGCATTAGCTTGACATCATCACATCATCAATCAACAAGGAGATTGGATCTGATATCATAAATTACCAATTATTTTGGATTATTTTTCATCATGATTTATCCAACATCAGGTGATATAATTATTTTTAATGAATTTTTTCATCATTAATATTTATTGAAGGGAATTTAATTTTTTATCGGATATCTTTTTGTAAGTCATATTTTTAAATCAAAAATCTATAAAAATAAATAAAAGGGATAACATGTTTCATTCTACCAATTTTACCACCATTTTAGTTTCATTTAATTATATAGTTGACGAAACGTCATATTGATTTGATGTTCTTATCTGAACTAAATTTCGTGAATCAATATGAATTGTTGAAACATTGGTAAATAAATAAAATTTTAATCATATTAATATTGATAGTTAGTATTTTTTGAGACATTAAGACATATTGTAATTGGTGACACCTCAATATAACACATGATGTGGCATATATAACTCAATGTGCATCTTTTTGTTCAATTTGTCTATAAATTTTAGTAAAATAGAAATCTGACATACTGAAAACTAAAAAAACACATTCATATTTTTTTGATGTATAAGGAAAATGATCCAGATGTTGTTTTATATGTATAGGAATGAGTCACACTTCAATATGACACACAACATGAACGATATGAATAAAAATGTTCATTATCAGTTTAAAATATATATTCATGTTCAAAATGATTCACTCATTGAAAATGACTAAATACACTCAGAATGTAATGATAAGTTTATTCATCATTTCATAAATTAATATTAGAATATTTGACATCGTTTCAAGTAAAAATGATAAATGATGCGACCAGTATGTGTCAAATTCCATGGTTCCAGTTTAAAATTACTTTTTAAAAAAACATACAAGTGACATGTTGAAAACATAGAAACCACATTCATATTATTTTTATGCTTAAGTAAAATTTTACATGAGTCTTTTGGGACATGTAAGAATCATTTACACCTCAATCTGAAGAATGGACTGAGTGGTACGACTCCATGTTCATTTATTTATTTAAAAATGACATCAATTTTAGTAACATGCAACATTCAACTAACATAAAACTGAGAAATCCAATTAATTTTATGTTCATAATTATGTTTAGATATCCATGAGTCATTTTGGATGTGTAGGAATCATCCATACCTCAATCTGAGCCACGATATTACTGGTATAAATCCAAGTAAGACTTATTTTTTAAAAATATACATCAATTTTATTAAAAACGACATGTTACCTACTCAAAACTAAGAAAATTATTTAGTATTGTTTCAATACAATAGTAAAATGATCCAGGAGTCATTTGGCATGTGCAGAAATTAGGGTCACCTCAATACAATGCAAGATGGGACTAGTATGATTCCATGTGTGTATCTTTATTTTATATTAACATCAATTTTCCTAAAAAGGAATAACTGACATACATAATATTAAAAAAACAAATTTTAATTGTCTTCATAATTTAGAGAAATGGTCCATGAACCACTTGTACGCTTTGGTAATTAGACTCACCTCAATATGTGGCATGGTGTCACCAGTATGACTCAATGTTCATGTTTTTTATTAAAAATTGACATCATTTTTAGTAAAACAGAAAACTAACCAACTCAAAATAGATAACGAATTAAGATTATTTTGATACTATAGGAAAATGATTAATGAGTAATTTCTAATGTGTATGAACCTACCAAAAATCAGTCTAATGCACGATGTGAATGATATGTGTCCATGTGCATATATTTATATAATATTGAGATCAATTTTAGATAAAGATACATGTGACATCCTAAAAATAATGAAAATCATTCATATCATTTTGATACATTAAATAATCCATAAATCATTCATTTGGGACATGTAGGAATCAGGTGCACCATAATACAAGGCACAATGTGTCTAGTAGAAATCCTAGTGTATATTTTTTATTTAAAATTTACATTAATTTTAGAAAAAATGATAACTGGCCTAATCAAAACTAAGGAATCACATTATGATGGATTTGATACATTATAAAAATGATCCATGGGTCATATTTTCCATATAGAAATCATCCTCAACTCAATAAAATTTGTGTTTTTACCTATATTACTCAATATGCGTCTTTTCATTTAAAATTTACATCATTTTTTGTAAAAAGTAAAATTGATTTACTGAAAACCAAGCAAATGAATTCTTATTATTTTGATACACTAGGAAAATGCTACAAGTGTCATTTGGGATATTTAAGAATTATTTTTAACTCAATACTAGAGAAAATGTGACCAGTATGACTCCATGTGCATCTTTTTTATTTAAATTTGATATAAATTTTAGTAAATAAGACAACTGAACTACAAAAAATTGAGAAAATGAATTCAGAGTATTCTGGTAACTTAGGAAAATGATCCATAAGTGATTTATGACATTTTGAAATCAAACACACTTAAATATGAAACACGATGTGACCAATATGACTCAAAGTAGGTATTTTTATTTTAAAGTGACATTAATTTTAGAAAAAGGAATAAGTGACATACTAAAAACTGAAAAATGGCATTTGTATTGTTTAGTACTTTCTAAAAACAACAAATGAGTTATTTAGGATATGTAATAATATGAATAACCTAAATCAAAATAATGTGGTGAATGGTATGACTCCATGTGAGTCTTTTTTATTTTAAACTGTAAACAATATTAGTAAAAAGACAATTGAGCTACTCAAAACCTAAAAATGAATACATATTACTTTAATACAATATGAAAATGATTTATTAGTTTTTATGACATGTAAGAATCAAACAAACTTCATTTTGATAACATTATGACTAAAACAAATCTAACAATGTCTTTGAATGATAAATTGACATTAATTTTAACAAAATGATCATGTGGCGTACTGAAAACTAATTAAAATGCATTTTTGTTTATTTGGAACCTTTTTGAAGAAATCCATGATTCATATGGAATGTGTAGGATTCATCCAAACGTCAATATGATGTATGGTGTGACCGATATGACTCCATGTGAGTTTCTTTTAAACTGACAACAATTTTCATAAAAATGACAACTGAACTTCCTAAAACTGAGATAAAATATTAATATTTTTTTGATTATTTTGAAAAAAAATCTATAGGTCATTTAAGATGTGTTGAAATAAACCTCACTTCAATATGATGTATGATGTGACTAATATGACTCAAAGTGTGCGCTTTTATATAAAATTTACACCTACTTCATCAAAATAGACAACTTACCAACTCAAAAATGATAAAATGCATTCAGATTGTTTTGATAATTTAAAAAAATTATACATATTTGTTTTGGAATTTAATGAATTAACCTCACCTCAATCAAACATACAGTGTGACCGATATGACCCCTTATGTTTCTTTTTATTTTAATTTTACATTTATTATATCAAAAGGACAATGTTTCATACTGAAAACTGATGAAATGAACTTAAATTGTTTTGATACATTATGAAAATTATCCATGAATCCTTTAGGATGTGTAGGAATCATCTGCACCTCAATCTGGTTCACAGTGTGAACAATATGACATCAAATGTGTATTTTAATTTAATATTGACATCAATTTTAGTAAAAAGGAAAATTATACTTCTAGAAACCAAAAATATTCATTTTGATTATTTTGTTACATTTGGAAAATTATAAGAAGTCATTTTTTATGTGTAATAATGAAATACACATGAATTAGAAGCACAATGTTATCAATATGACTCTAAGTGAATCTTTTTATTTTAAAATGACATTACTCTTAATAAACAGAATAATAAACGTAGTGAAACAAGATAAACCACATTCAGATTTCTTTTATACTCAATGGAAATGTTACATTTGTCATTTTTGATGTGTATGAATCACCCACACTCCAATTTGATATGTGGTGTGACCAGTATGACTCAAAGCTCATGTTATCAGATTAAAATTCAGTGTTTTGTTTAAAATGTGTGTCACTCACTAAAAACGAATAAAATGTGCTTTCATTGTCTTAATAATTGAGGAAATAAATTCTTATGTCATTTGGGTCACGTTGAAAGAATACTCACATCATGTTGACACACGATGTGACATAAATTTCCCAAACTACAGGTTTCCATTTATAATGATTTTTTAGTAAAAAACACGTGTATCATATTGAAATATGAAAAAACACTTTCATATTGTTTTTAAAATTTCGTAAAATGATCTCTAATAAATATGTGTTGTATATTAATCAACTAAACCTCAATAATCTTGCAAGTGTGACCAATATACAATAAAATGTGCCATTATTTATAATTGAAATTAATTTCATTAAAAAAATTCATCCTCATTATAGGTAAATGTAATTCGAATTGTTTTTATAAATTAAGAAAATTATCTACACATCATTTATGATGTTCTAGAATCATACTCACCTAAATATAATGCACAATATGATCGGTATAACTCAATGTGTGTTTATATATGTTAGTCCCACTAGGACAAATAACTAGAGGGGGGGCAATCAGGGTATGATAGATATAAACCTCTGTCACTTTATATCTTGATTTATTTTTATGAAAAACATTATTCTATCAGTTTCCCATAGTAATGTATAAACATAAATTAAATCACGCACATGACACAAAATTTTTTACATGGTTCACCTTCACTAGTCTATGTCCATGGAGCACACACCGGCAATGTGTGGATGAACCAAATGCACTATAAGTGCACTGCAATTTACAATTTTCTAAGATGACTCATTGTCCCTTCTGGATTACAACCAATCACAATAGGAAGGTTTACTGCTCTCTCAATTGAAGAGTCTCACCGTTTCTTCAGAATATCCACTCACAATATAACGACATGAAGGTCAATTAATTATCACAAAAGAACTAATCTTTAATTTTATGTAGATAATCATTTGACGACAAAATTTTACCTGCCGATGAATCTAACTTTGCACCGAAGGTAACAAGAAATTCATTAACATTCCTTCATCCCATGAGTGAAAGGCATGCTTCACTATGTTTATAATGCTTATCTAATCCCCAACACACTTCTCTATACTTTGGTGTGCTTCTCCAAGCTTGTCCCACAAGTGTCACTTAACCACATGTGTGAAACTCCCTTATTCAACACAAATTATGGGTGAATCAAACCCTTTTATACCCAAACAAATATTTTTGTGAAACTATCAACCAGTGAGAAACCTATAAAAATTGTTATACGTGCACGAGAAAACCAATACATGCACGTCGAAACCACCAACACGACAGGAGCATTAATTTTTTCTATGTTTTCAACTTCTCAAAAAATTATTATAGTTATACCTCTATTTCTATGCATTTTGGGTACCCTGAGTATCGACGCACAATTCTCCTCTCAGTTAGAAATTACAGCCTCCCTAGTCTCATTCTCCATAGTCGCCTTCCGTGCCCAAACCAAAAATTTGACACCGCTATTACCTTTTCCATATTTTTATGTTATGATATTTAAAATCAAATGGCGCGCATGTTTTCATGCCTCCAAGATATCGACTCCACCTTGTATGTTATCTTTTTGTACCACCTAAAGATCATCCATTCAATAGTCTAGGATCTTCAACCAATCTTGGATTGTTGACAACATCCCATTAACTCGAAAACTCAACATGTAAACCTCATTTGTCAGTCAATTTTTACATTGTGGTAGGCTTTTTCAATAAACACAACATGGAGTGTAATGGCCTGGACCTCTTCGGTCCATTCCTTTGTGAAAATATGGTCTTTGAGGTGTTCTGGGAGGTCATGGTGACTTATCCCCAACACTTTTCCAATTTTCCAGTTTGGCGAACAATTCATATGGTAGACTATTGTAAACAGTGTAACGGTAACCTCTATTTCCTTCGCCAAAATTCGAATTTTGTTAAAAGATCTAACGGTGAGGTCTATCAGTAACCTCTAATGGTGAGGTCTATTGGTAACCTCTAACGGTGAGGTCTACCGGTAACGTCTAACTGTGAGGTCTACCTGTAACCTTTAATGGTGATGTCTATGGGTAACTTCTAAAAGTGAAGTCTACTGGTAACCTTTAATGGTGAGGTCTACCTGTAACCTCTAATGGTGAGGTCAACCGGTAACATCTAACAGTGATATATACCGGTAACCTAGAATGAGGAGGTCTACTGGTAACCTCTAACGGTGAGGTCTGTTGATAACCTCTAACTGTGAGGTTTATGGGTAACCTCTAACGGTGAGGTCTACTGGAAACCTCTAACGGTGAGGTCTATCAGTAACCTCTAACGATGAGGTCTATCAGTAACCTCTATCGGTAACCTATATCGGTAACCTCTATCGGTAAGTGTATAGTAACGGTAGTTTTATAGTGTTTCCAGAATGGTAGGTGTACAATGTTTCCGGAAATTTGAGTTCTATCGGTAACCTCTAATGGTGAGGCCTATCGGTAACCTCTAACGGTGAGGTCTATCGGTAACCTCTAACGGAGAGGTCTATCCGTATCCTATAACAGTGGGGTCTTACAGTGACCTTTTCTTTCCTTTTGCCAAATTTTGAATATGTGAAGAGTGTTTCCAGATTCCTACAGTATGTCCCCTTTGATGTTTCCTTTGACGTAAAATACATTTATATCCTTATTTTAAGGACTCTTAAGGCCAATTCGATGACCATAAATCCTAAATTAATTATTCCCATGGATTTGGATGTTTTTACATGGTCAAAAAGTGTGGGTTAAAGTCATCCGCTTTTAATGCGGAATTAAGCATATCATAAATCATCTCCCCATTAAATCATCAAAAGGGATGAGATACCTTCCTCCATTTTTCATCCTCTTTGTTCTTGGCTATGAGATTCTAGAACCTTTCAATCCTTACCCATAAGAGTTACACAATCAAACTATACTCCTCAAATCGGTTCAACTCTATTTTGATGAAACCAAACTATATCGTTCAATCTTCGATATAAGGTTTGTTTTGTCGTCTTTCCTTTGGAATCATCTCCTCATGTTTCTCCTTTACATGTTATAGTATTTATCTCAATGCTTATAATGGGGTTTTTCTTGGGGTTTGGATGGTGCTGTCTTACCATGGAATCCATGGGTGGATGTAGTTGTCACGAGAGGAGGATCATGACCCATTGTGTGGATAAAGAACATGAGGAACTGTTTGAGGAAGTGGATTCATTACATCTCTTTATTTTACATGAAACTGTATTATTAGCATATTTAATCCCACTGGTTGACAATGGAATTGAAATAATAGATATTTTATCCTAATAAATAAATTGATATCGATCATATGTTGTTGCCTGCTATTTTTTCTAGATATTTTGATATATATGATTTCGTTTCTTAGCTGTTGTTCATGATGGAAATTGGTAAATAAAGTAAACCAGGATTAGCTGATAATTTTTGGCTAAAGATAAAGAGGCCTGAAAAAGGATTTTATTCTTTTTGTAATTTGATGTCAATCAAATTTGTGTAGTAAGCATGTTTAATTAATTTTTATGGATTACTGATTAGGTTTCCCAAATTTGGAACCTATAAATAAGAAACCTGTTAATTCAATATGGATTAAAGATCATATTGTTTGATAATTCCTAAAGGGGTTCAGAGTTACCATGTTGGTTGTTAAAGGTCCAAGTGCCCAAATAATGTGGTGTTTGTTTTCATACTTCATCTGTTGTGATGTGATCCTTGATGGTTGTTGTGATATATAGGGTCATGGATTCCCTTTTTATTGTGGTAGAAGATTACGCCTAGAGTTGCGAGATGCATCGGTTTATGCATGTGGGTGACAAGGAGGACCAAAGGGATGATGGAATGGTATTTATGTGATTGTTGAATTCTTGGTAATTTTGATTGGTTGATTATCTTCTTTAATTTTCCCCACTGCTCAAGGAAACTGGTCTTGGTAACATTTCTTTAGAAAAAGGCGATGATGCGTGGGGTATTCCACTTTCCTTCTGTGTTTAGCCCCTCAAGGTAGGATGGGTCTATGATCTTTCTATAGGTGGAAAAGACACGACAGGTAGTACATATACTAACCGGGTTGATCCCCCTTGTGTTTTTTAGAATAGAATGTTTTTCTAGAATGCCGAGGAATATGGGAAGTAATTATCTAATGAATATGAGAATAAATGGTGTTAACCCATGGGGTTGGAGTTTACTGGAACATAATTCCGAGGATGTAATTTTTGAAGGAACTGTGGATTATGTGTATGATGCTAATGAAATTTAATATGGATGTGTTCTTGGTTAATTAATGTTTATAGAATTAATTAATGTAAAGTGAAATTTATAAAAGGGGAACGAAGTAATGTATTAAAGCTCTTTAAATGGTTGTGTGATTATAGGATACCTAGTCTTAGATGTGGCATCCCGGAGTCTGAGAGACGTTAGATGCAGTTGATTATAATACTAGGTTATTCCCATAGTGTTGTTATGATATATATCATATTCTATAATTTTTGTATTTCTATACGCTAATCCACCTAGTCAGTAAGGGTAACTGACACCCCGGTGATTCTTAGCCATGGGGGGTGTTTTCCCCAACATTCCGGTGGGAGGATGAATGGATGACTACCCCCTTAGTCCCCACTCTCTTATTTTTGTAGTTACTTGTTCTAGTAAGAAGATTAGTTAGTTTACCCCATATATGTGTGTAGAGGATTGTGATGGCTTATGGTTATTCACACACATATATTCTGGATATAGTTTTCTATGGACTAATATAGGTGTAACATGTATAGGCTGTGATTTCCGGAGGATCCTTACTCATTGAATGCACTGTAATGGATTGGGGTACAATACCTGATGTATGATACATGTTATGCGAGCTGTGGTGGCTCCCGGAAACTACCTGGTTACTTGGTGTGTGGATGTGGTGGTTTTGGTTTCATGAGGTGCATATGTGGTGTCTTTGTTGCACAAGGTGCCTATTGTGGTGCATAACCCAGGTGTCTGTGGGAAAGCCTTTTTGTAAAGTGATGCTCAGGACGGGCGGCGTTGGGGGAAAGAGGGAAACTAGTGTGGAAGTAGTATTGGGGTACCCTTGATATTATTTATTATATTATATATTATTTTATGTGTTACCTAGAGAGAGTAGTCATGTTGATGATGGTAACTTAGTATACCTGTATAGGTGATGAGTTAGTTTCACTTCTTGATCAATGTGCTTTAACATTATTTCTTTACTTTTTCATGAGAGGCTTCACGGAGGATCTTACTAGGAATTCTTTTATACTCACCCTATGTATATATAAACTTTTTTTCAGGTCACTTGGAGAAGGTTGGAGATCAAGCTGGTTTTTACTAGCATGGGGTTGTAGGAGCTATTTGGGATAATGGTTGTTATTGTCTTACTTTCCATTGGTTACTTGTAGTTTTTCCCCTTTCATTTGTAGTACTTCTGTATGACATTTCATATATGCACTTGGGATTCTATTATATTACAGTTATGAGTTGGATTTTATTGGTGTATATCATCACTGTCTCTTCTGCATGTGTTCTCTTATAGGGTAATGCCTCCAATATTTTGTGTTATTATACCACCGGTGCTAGTTGCCAACTCGGGGCCTACTGGAGGCGGGACTCGGGGGTCATTATCTCCCTTCTCAAATTGTCGGCCCAGGAGGGGAACACTTTCTGGGGAGAGGATCATTACAGATTGGTATCAGAGGGATGATGAGGGATATGGTGGGGTTTGGAGTTAGGAACAAGTGAGGTTTCATGGTTTGTTAGGGCAACAATGTCATTCATGATTAGCAAGTGAGGTAAACACTGGAGACCGTCTGATACCAAGTATTTATGTCCCCCTATGATCTGATGTACAGACCATGTTTACAATGGCTACTATATAAGGTGATAATAGTTGCAGGGTAGAGACCTAGGAAAGGATCATGCATCATTCTTCTTTGTGCTTATGTTTGAATGGGTAGACCTTGGGATAGGTTAACCTAAAATGAATGAAAGAATACAATTAATTAATTAATGATGAGTATTCCACATACCAGGTTTAGGAACTCTAATGGTTGTTATTTTACAGGTATGGCTCCAGGTCGACGTCCAAGTGAGTTTTGCACAGAAAATGTCCAGTCGGTTGTTCCAGCAGATCGCCACATTGTGGAGGATGACGATGACGACACATGAAGGAATACACATAGAGAGTTTCAGTGCCAGAGTCTGTAGAAGTGTGAGGGCTCTGTATCAGATGCAGTCATGGAAGAATGGTTAGAGGAGGTCAAAATTAGCTTCAGTTCAATTTGTGCTCATAATGATCACTGGGTGTCCATGGTTGTGATGATGCTATGTGTGGTAGCGAGGCAGTGGTGCTTCTTGTTCCTCGAGTATCATGAGGAGTCAGCGATCTCATGGGAGGAGTTCTAAGACAAGTTTAGAGTCGAGTTTAATTATTCGACAGTGAAGGCATCCAGTCCCCAGGAGCTTCTTACCCTTCGAAAGCAGAGATCCAGTGTTCTAGAGTTTGGAATCCATTTTTGGAACCATTTATGATATGCTTCAGACCTTCTCCCAGATAAGGAGGCCAGGGAGAGGCATTTTGAGGAGGCTTTGTATCCAGAGATCCTGTTCCAGGTCACCCCTTTTTGATGAAAGCATATCGTGAGGTACTGGCGCAGACAGAGGTTGTCGATATGAATTTGGCCTGGACAGGATCATCAAGAGAGGTGAATCAGCATGATTACTCACGAGGAAGATCTGTGGTCTGGGGTTCCCAGTTTGC
Source organism: Viscum album (assembly GCA_963277665.1). Lineage (NCBI taxonomy): Eukaryota > Viridiplantae > Streptophyta > Magnoliopsida > Santalales > Viscaceae > Viscum > Viscum album. The sequence goes on from OY728161.1 coordinate 440,828,920, forward strand.
AGGGAAAAATAGATTATGTTCAGCTGGGGGTAGGTCCCAGACCTTCTCATCTCGTTTCTCCAGAGGCAAAAACTCTCAGGCTTATACCAATGGATCAGGCACTTGTTTTTTCTGTGGGGGTCTTGTTCATCAGTAGTGGGAGTGCCCAACCTTTCAGAGTATTCATTGTGCACCAGGAGCTACGCTCCAGGTTCTTCCGTGGAGGCAGTTACATCGGAGGTAGCAGCTGGAATTTTCACTAGCTTTAGATCAGTATAGGGTAGATAGGGCAGGTAGAGGGAATCCTTATAATGCTCCCCTCCCTCAGAGATTAGTGTACGGCTTTAGTGGTGGTCATCATTAGGGTCAGAGAGGAAGTGGAGGAGGTCGTGTTCCACTTCATGTTCTAGCGTCTCCAGCTCCAAGTGAGCCAGATGTCATTCGAGGTACCCTTCACTTGTTTTCTAACTTTGTGTATGCCATTCTTGATTTAGGAGACACACAATCCTTCATATCACCTACCCTTTTCCATGCTTTGGTACTTTAGTTAGAGAGGCGTCCAGTGCCCTTGGCGTTGACTATAACAGTTGGAGGTTGAGATGACTTGGTTGAAGTATGTAGAGACTGTGAGCTAGTGTTGGGGAAAAACTGATCCTGGAGAGATTTCCTATGTTTACGAATACAACCATATGATTTCATACTCGTTATGGATTGGTTTTATTCGGTACAGGCTATTGTGGATTGCTTCAAGAAAAAGGGTGTCTTAATTGGTGTAGATGGGTAGCAAGTGGTGTTTGTTGGCGAGCGAGATCCTCAGATGGGTCATAAGTGTGCTCCATCCAAATCATCTGTGATGGTTGAGATGATGTTGAAATCATCAGAGGTTCAGTAGTTGGTGTTTCCTAGGGTCATAAAAGAGTACCCAAATGGCTTTCCAGAAAAGGTTGTAGCATTACCTCCTCGATGAGAGATCGATTTTGGGATTGAGCTACAGCCAGAATAGTCTCCTATCTCTATGTGTATATATAGGATGGCCCCATCTAAGTTAAGAGAGCTACGTATACATATTTATGGTCTGTTGTAGTGTGGTTTTTTATGGCCAAGTGTTTCACCATGGGGTGAACCAGTTTTGTTGGTGATGAAGGCCGACGGCAGATGGCAGTTTTGTGTCGATTATCCTCTCTTAAACAAATTAAAAATAAATAATCACTATCCTCTTCCGTGAATTGATGATTTGTTGGATCAAATAAATGGTGAAAGTTGGTTCTTAAAGATCTACATGCGGTAAGGATATATTCAGATGTGTGTGAAGGATGAGGATATTCCAATGACTATTTTCTGTTGTCGTCATGGGCATTTTGTGTTCGTGGTAATGCTGTTTGGTATGACGAATGCTCCAACTGTATTCATGGGATTGATGAATGTTGTGTTCTGTGAGTTCCTAGATAAGTTTTTGTTAGTTTTCATCGACGACATACTTGTGTACTCCATATCTAAAGAGTAGCATGAAAAGCATCTATGAGCCGTTTTGGGAGTTATTCCCCAACATGAGCTGTTTGGGATGTTTTCAAAGTGTGATTTCTTGCCTTGAGAATTATACTTATTGGGGCATGTTTTTTCCCCAACAGGGAGTAGTTGTGGATCCATTGAAGATAGAAGCAGTTGTGTCTTGGGCAGCCCCCAAGACAGTGTCAGATGTGCGATGTTTCCTTGGTCTCACAGGTTACTACAAGAGGTTCATAGCCAATTTCTATTGAGTTGTGAATACTATGACATCATTGAACAAAAATGATCAGTCATGAATATGTACTGATCAGTGTCATGCTGCTTTCGAGTATATAAAAAAGACGTCAGTAAGTGCTCCAGTCATTTGTCTTCCAGTTGACGGAGTTCAGTTTGATGTTTTCTATGATACATCACATCTGGGGTTGGGTTTTGTTCTCATGTAGCAGTGTTCAATGGTTTCTTATGGGGCTCGAAATTTGTGTCCCTATGAACACAACTCTTCCACCCATGATCTTGAGTTGGTAGTTGTGGTGTTTTCTCTTAAGTTATGGCAAAAATTCCTCATTAGTGAGTGATTTGTTGTTTTCACTAATAATAAGAGTTTGAGGAATGTTTTTTTCCTGTGTGAATTGAACTCACGACATCGTCGGTGGATGGAGTTCTTACAGGAATACAACTTTGAAATATCCTATACACCTGTAAAAGGGAATTTTGTAGCTGATACACTGAGCCTAAAGTCATGTAGTTATGATGTGCGTGAATCCGGTGATTCCTAGAGAGTAATGGAAGAACTGTTAGCATTGCATCTTGATAAGGGAGACGTTTGGGGTAGAAGTTTCCTTTTCCAGATGATCGTATAGTCATCCCTGGTGTAGAAGGTGTAAGAGTCCCACTTGGGTGATCTAGAGGTGGATGGATGGAGAGACTGAGTTGTTTGTTGTGGGGCCCCTAATGGTTGGACTGAAGATGAACAACAATGAGTGTTGTATCATGGAAGGATTTTTTTCCTTTGATGATGCGTGAGATGGTTCTCAGAGAATTCTATAGATCACCTATAGAAGTACATCCTGGCGTGACCAAGATGTACCGATCCTTGAGGAGTCATTTTTGGTGGCCTGGGCTAAAGTGTGCGGTTGCAGAGTTTGTATCTCGATGATTAGTCTTCCAGAAGGTGAAGGCCAAACACTGTGTTCCATGTGGTCTTTTCCAGCCATTAGAGATTCGTCAGTGGAAGTGGAAGGACTTCTCAATGGACTTTGTTACTAGACTACCTCGAGCTCCAGGAGGACTTGATTCTGATTGGGTGGCAGTGGATCGTTTAACAAAACCGTCCCACATCATAGCGATCAAGAAGTCAAGCTCTGTATAATTTTTGTTGAGGCAGTATCTAGAGGAGGTGGAGAGACTTCATGGTTTCCATAGGATTATCATTTCTGATCAAGATCCTTGTTTTACCTGGAGAGTGTGGATAGGACTCCAACATGCTTTTGGTTCTCAGCTATTCATTATCACTGCTTTTCAACCTCAAACGGATCTTCAAACAGAGAAAACCATACCAAATCATGAATACATGATACAATCATGTGTTCTAGATTTTTTAAGCTCATGGATGAGGCACCTACCCTTAGAGGAGTTCGCTTACATTAGTAATTTTAACAACAATGTTGGTACGGTGCCATTTCAAGCCTTGTATGGCCAACCTTGTCGTTATCCGTTGTGCTGGACTGGGGTCAGAGAGTCAGTAATTCTCGGACCAGAACTAGTTCCGAATACAACAGAGACGGTCCAAGTGATTCATGAGAGGATAAAGACAGCTCAAGATCGTCTGAAATCATATGCTGATCAAAGGAGGAGACCCTTGGAGTCTGATTTTGGGGATCATGTGTTTCTGAAGGTGATTCCCCATCGTGGGAAATGAAGGTTTGGTCATGGAACTAATCTTTCTCCCTGTTTTGTTGGGCCTTTTGAGATGTTAGCACATGTTAGAGCTGTGGCGTACCAAGTAGCACATCCCCCACATATGATTCAGATACATGATGTCTTCCATATATCATATCTTCATCATTATCTTCATGATGACTCTCACTTCATCAATTTGGGAGAGATCAATGTTTATGAAGGTGCAAACTTCGAGGATCAACCATTGGAGAACCAAGACCATAAGGAGAAATTGTTGCATGGAAATTCTATCCCCTTAGTTTTTTTCTTGTGGCGACACAGTTTCATGGAAGAGAGTTCCTAGGAATGTGAGTCACAGATACATGCTCAGAACCCGGAGTTGTTTGATGTTTAACTCTTTTCATGTAATGATGTTGCCATTGTGGTTATACCTTTCATGTTTTATTTATGAATTTAATTTGTTTCCTTTCTGGCATGCTCTTTTTTTAGAGTTTTCTTGATGGGTGGTGGTTCGGACCCCATTTTGTTTTCCCATTAAGTGGATTTTGAATTCATGGGGATGAAAATGTTTTGAGAGGTATCTGATGTAATGTCATGGACCACTCCGGTCCATTCCATTGTGAAAAAATGTGGTTTGAGGTGTTCTTGGAGGTCATGGTGACTTATCACCATCATTTTGCCAATTTTCCAGTTCGGTGAATAGTTCCAACGGTAGACAGTTGTAAATAGTGTAATGGAAACCTCTAATTCCATTTCCAGAAATCAAATTCGGTTAATAGTTCTAACGGTGAGGTCTATCGGTAACCTCTAATGGTGAGGTCTAACTGTAACCCCTAACGGTGAGGTCTACCGGTAACCTCTAATAGTGAGGTCTACCAGTAACCTCTAACTATGAGGTCGACTAGTAACCTATAATGGTGAGGTCTAGCGGTAACTTCTAACGGTGAGGTCTACCGGTAACCTCTAATAGTGAGTTATAATTGTAACCTCTTATGCTGAGGTCTACTGGTAACATCTAACGGTGAGGTAAATCGGTAACCTCTAATTGTGTGGTCTATCGATAACCTCTATCAGTAACCTCTATTGATTACCTCAATTGGTAACCTCTATTGGTAAGTGTACGATAATGGTAGGTGTACAATGTTTCTTGAATCGTTGTTGTAAAATGTTTCCAGAATGGTGAGGTCTATTGGTAACCTCTAATGGTGAGGTCTTTTGGTATCCTCTAATGGTGATGTCTATTGGTAACCTCTGATAGTGAGGTTCATCGGTAACCTCTATTGTTGAAGTCTATCAGTAAACTCTAACAGTGAGGTCTTATAGTGACCGTTTCTTTCCATTGCCAAATTTTGAGTATGTGAACAGTGTTTACAGCTTCCTAATGTTTTTCCCCTTTGATGTTTCCTTTGATGTAAAATAAATTTAAAGCCTTATTTTGAGTACTCTTATGTCCGATTCAAAGACCATAAAGGCTATATTAATTATTTCCATGGCTCGGGATGTTTTTACTTGGTCAAAACGTTTGGGTTAATGTGATCCGCTTTTAATGGGGAATTAATCATATCTTAAACTGTCTCCCCATTAAATCATCAAAAGGGATGAGATATCTTCCTCCCATTTTCATCCTCTATGTTCTTGGCTATGAGACGCTATAACCTTTCAATCCTTCCCATAGGATTTGCACAATCAAATTGTACTCCTTGGATCGGTTCCGCTCTATTTTGATGAAACTGAGCTATATCGGTCAATCTTCGATAAAAGGTATGTTTTATCATCGTTCCTTTGGGATCATCCCCTCCTTTTTCTCCTTTCCACATTATAATATGTAATCTCCATGCTTATAATGGGGTTTTTCTTGGGGTTTGGATGGTGCTGTCATACAGCGGCATCCTCAGGTGGATGCAGTTGTCACTAGAGGTGGAATGTGACCCTTTGGGTTAATAAAGAATGTGAGGAACTGTTTGAGGTATGGGATTCGTTGCTTCTCTTTTTTTACATTGAACTATATTGTTAGCATGTATAATCCCACTGGATGAATATGGAATTTCTATAAAAAATATTTTAAACGAACAAATAAATTGATATCGATTGTATGTTATTTCCACATGTTTCATCTAGATAGTGTGATATCTATGATTTCATTCCTTAGCTGTTGTTCTTGATGGAAATCGGTAATGAAGGTAAACCGGGATTAATTGATAATTGTTGTCTAAAGAAAAAGAGGCATAAAAAAGAATCTGGTTCATGTTGTAATTTGATGTTTATCAAATTAGTGCAGTAAGCATGTTTAATTATTTGTGTTGTCTTACAGATTAGTTTTCCTGAATTTTAAACCTACGAATAACAAATATGTTAAATCAATATGGATTAAAGGACTGATTTTTTTATAATTCCTTAAGGGGTTCTGAGTGACCCTCTTGATTGTTAAAGGGACAAGATCCCAATTAATGTGGTGTTTTTTTCCTGTTGCTTGTGTTGTGATGTGATCCTGGATGGATTTTGGGATATGTGGAGGCAGGGAGGCCCTATTTTTTGTGGTAGGAGATGATGACTAGAGTGAAGATATGCATCGATTTATGAATGTGGGTGTTAGGGATGACACCAGGGATGATGGAATGGGGTTGATGTGATTGTTGGATGCTTAGAAATTTTGATCGGTTGATTATCTACTTTACATTTCCCCACTGCTCAAGGCATCTAGTCTAGCTTAACCTTCTTCCAAAAGAGGCAAAGACGCGCAGGATATTCCACAAGCTTTCCGTGTTTAGCTTCTTAAGGGAGGATGGGTCTACACTCTTGCTATAGGTGGCAAAGACTTGACGAGTAGTACATATAATCACCGTGTTGAGCCCCATTGTGTTTAGTAGCATAGAATAATTATTTAGAATTCATGGGAATATGTGAAGTAATTCTGTAATGAATATTTGAATAAATGGTGTTAACCCATGGGGTTGGATTTTACTGGAACATAATGATGAGGTTGTAATTTTTTAAGCAACGGTGGATTTTGGGTATAATGCTAATGAAATTTAATGTGGATTTTTTCTTGGTTAACTAATTATTAAATAATTAATTAATGTAACATGAAACTGATAAAAAGGGAATGAGGTAACGTATTAAATATCTCTTAATGGTTGTGTGGTTATAGGATACCTAGTCTTAGAAGTGGCAGCCCGGTGTCTGAGTGACATTAGCTGCAGTTGAGTCTAATACTAGGTAATTCTCATAGTTTGGTTGTGAGATAGAGTATAACATGTACTTTTTGGGTTTATTTACACTACTCCACCAAGTTAGTAAGGGAAAATGACAGCTTAGGGATTCTGAGCCATGGGGGGTGTTTTTCTGAACATTCCAGTGGGAGAATGAATGGTTGAATACCCCCTTTGGCCCACTATCTTCTCTTGATAGTAACTTGTGCTGGTAGGCAAATTGGTTAGTTTTCCCCATATATGTGTCTAGAGGGTTGTGATGGATTCTGGTTATTCACACACATATATTCTGGATATAGTTTTCTATGGTCTTCTATAGGGGTAACGTGTATAGGCTGCGATGGCTTGAATATCCATACTCAGTGTATGGGCTATAATGGCAAGAGGAAAAATACCAAATGTATGATACATGTTATGTGAGTTGTGGTGGCTCCCGAAAACTACCTGGTTACATGGTGTGTGGATGATGTGGTTTTGGTTGCACGAGGTGCATATTTGGTGGTTTTTATGAATTAGGTTCATATTGGGGTGCTTATCCCATGTGTCTGCGGGCAAGCCTTTTTGGAGAGAGATGCTCAGGACATGTGACGTAGGGTCAAAGCAGCGAACCAGTGGGGAAGCACTAGCGGGGTACACTTCATTTTATTTATTATATGATAACTTCTTGTATGAGTTACATGGTGAGAGTAGCCATGGTGAGGTTGGGAACATAGTATACTTGTTTAGGTGATGAGTTATTTTCACTTTTTGTTCACTATGCCTTAGCGTGCTCTCTTTACTTTTGTACGAGAGGCGTCTGGGAGGATCCTACAGATTATACTGTTATACTCACCCTATGTATATATAAAATATTTTTTAGGTCACATGGAGTAGGTCAGAGATCAAGATGGTATCTACATACTCGGGGTTGCAGGAGATATTTGGGCATGTGGTTGTTGTTTTATTCCATTGGATACTTGCAGTTTTTCCTCTTTCAGTTGTTGTACTTCTGTATGACATTTCATATATGCAATTCGGTTTCTTTTATATTCTAGTTCGGAGTTGGAGTTGATTGGTTTCTATATTATCTCTCTCTTTATCATGTGTTCTCTTAGAGGGTAATTCCTCCCATATTGTGTGTTACTATACCATTAGTGATAGTCTTCAACCCATGGCCTACTGGAGGTGGGACTCGGGGGTCATTATTTCACATCTCAAATTGCCGTCCCAGGAGGGGTACACTTTCTATAGAGGGGGTCGTGACATGGGGGCCTACTTTTTCAACAAACACAATAACATAAAAAATTCTTCAATGATACTTATGGGATTTGTTCCCAACAATATATTTAAATTTGAACAGTTTTTATTTATTCTTTAATAGAAATGTTTAATTTATTTCATTATAGTAGTACTAAAATAATATTTATATTCATATATAGGTTTATTATTTAGCTTGATCTCAGGTGGTTTTTTGGACATCATATACCATGAGAGGAAATTTTATAGAGTGGATCATGTGTGCCAAAGATAATGAAACATTAATGTTTTAAATATTTTTCGGATAGTTATTGTAAATATAATTATACAAAACATGTTTTTTAATTTATATAGATGTTTTTTTTTAATTCAATTTGTAAAATTTATTTCAATTAAATTATATATTTTGTGTACATGTTTTTTGATGTTTCAATAGTGTGTTATACAAACAATATTCCGCATTAGTTGGGGTCTTTATCGGCACTAAATGTAGTGATGATAAAGGGGATCCTCCTTTAACAGTGATGAGATTAACAATGTTTTTTACACTGTTAAATGATATATTCATACTATTAAATGAAATATTTATACTTTTGATTATTTTGACCAAAATTTGAATGATTTGAAAACATAATCAAATTATTGAATCAAATGAAATAGCGAATTTGGTTCAAAATTGTTAGTATCCATCACTTTTTTTTCTTTTTTTTTCTTTATAAAATTTTCAAAAATGTGGAAATTTTCCAAGGAAAAACAATTTAACCCGAGAATAGGAGCCTATTTAATTTTCCCCTTCATAAGAGGATGATGGTTATCATATTTATAAACCCTACCAAATTCATAGTGATTAAACTTATGGGTTTATCTCTAGGAGGTATCGAATGCCCTTTTTATTTTCTAGAAAATACAATTATTTTAATATATATGGATAATATTAAATAAAAACATGAATAAAATGTTATAAAAATCATGTAGGTTGAGATAATGAGTGGTGTGAGGATAGTGAATAAAATTTATTATTTTTATAACATCATGTCTCCTTACCTCTATGTCATCACATTCTCAATCATTGAGAATATTGGTTTTTAGATCAGTGATTATTGATGTCAGATGATTATTTTTCATCAGGATTTTTCCAACATTATGAATTATTGATATTTTTTATCGTATTAGTTCAACATGATTCTCAACTAATGGGAATTAAATTATTTATATTCAATTTCATCGTACTCATCTTATTCTACTGATGTATTGAACCTTACTCAATCACATATATATTCTTTCTAATCCAATTGGATGGATTAATTATGTGTATTATCTGTGTGTGAGGTGATGTAACATGTGGACCATGTTCAAGGTATATTGCAACCATACATTCTTTAAGGAGCATCATTATTTGAGGTGCAGACAAAGATGTTTCCAACAAATAATTTCATTCGGATTTAGACATTTCAAAGGGTATGACTATTTTCATTGGTACCTAGCCCATGTAACTGCACAATATTTCATACCTAGAAATGATGACAAGGTGGAAGCAATAATCATGGTATATTTTTTGGGGAGGAGCGTTTTGTTGTTGTCTTGTTCTGGAAGTTGATGGATTGTGGACTGTAAGGACATAGTTTATGTTCGTATTTCATTAATAACTTGATGGGTTCCACCATACCAATCAAAAGGAGTATTATGATATTATAACATCTTAATTTTCTGTCTGTCAGTTGGATTTGGGATCATATTCACAGATGTTATGAGTAGAGTTGAGTATTATCATCTTGAATTGTTCTAAATCATCTTTATTCAGTATTTTTATTTAGATCAAATGGTTGGATATCTATGTTATCGACTATAATATGATAAATGGGATTCAAATAATTAGTGAAATTAAGTAATCTTATAAGGGTGATGTGGTTGCAGTTGGTGTACTGAGGTATTTTAGTGGTAGGGGTTGAAATATACATTGACAATAGAAGAACATGGGAGGATGGTGGTAGTGGAGGTATGTTCTTGTATGTTTAGTGGCATAGACCCAATAAATATCCATATACGGCATAGTGGTTCACTCCTCCTATACATGTGGCATTGATTGGAAGAAGTATTGATTTTGAACCACCACGTCTGCAGATTTTTTTCCTTTCTACCTAACCCTAGACCAACAATATATACACCCTAAGATTATTTGATCATTGTATATTGGTAGTAGCCTAATGGGAGTAAGAGCTGGGGGTGGAATCCCCCCTAAAAATAGTATTTAAATAATCATATTTACTTGAAGTGATTACCTCCTTACTAATGGAGAAGTAATTACAATAGTTTTGATGTATCCTGAGAAATATTTTGTCATTCATATAAATAATTGTTTAATGACAATTTTACTTCGTTAATCGAGGTGGTAATATAGAGTCTCATTGATTGGAGAGCTATGAGAAACCATGGGGTGATCATTGTTTAATTGACTATTTTATCGATTGGATTTGTAGGTCTGTTATTTTATATTAGACATATATTATCTATATTATCAAAATAAATTAATAAAAATGTATATAAAATATTTATCAATTTAATTTAAAAAATATCATCATAGAATTCTGAAAAAAATTATTACAATTTCCAGACATCAAATTCAATTAGGTTGTTTAGAAATTTGGATGATGATAAAAAAATAATGTTCAAATAAAATATAGAAATTTTTTATGAGAATATTTGTCCACTTCTAATATAATTTCCACATTTTTTATATTCTTTTTAAAATATTATATTTTATTTTAGAAGTTCTTTTAGTCTGCATATATTCATCATTATAATATCAATTATCACACTACAAACTCATTTATTTAATCAATAGTAGGTTGGAACTATTAAAAACAGGAAATATAAGACACCATCTTGTGAACTAAGGTGTCGGTGCCCTCATTTTCCGTTGATATGAAACCTTTATTCATGAAAATAAAACCACTAATCATGAAACCACATATATGAAAACTCTTGACCTGACTATTTATCATTCCAATTTGTTTGCATAACACATTTATTTTCCAATGATCATGTGACAGAAACACTTATCATCCACCATTATCCATGAACCATCATGCATGTGACCCTGAATGTTCCATGGGTTCGATTAAGCTTGTAATAAAGGAAAAATAAAGTGTTCCCTATTTATAATGAAAACTACCAGTAACTAAAATAATTTCCTTAAACCACTAGTTATGTGAAATAGTCCATGTGGCTTATTCATGAGACCCTGTACATATATTAGGGTTGATCTTACACTCTAGGTAATTAATCAAAAATATATATCCATATTTATGTGGCAAGGTTTATAAAGCCTTGGACATGATATATATTACCTTATAGGTAACTCATTATACATTTCACATGGTCATTACTAGATTTAATTGTTCCCTTCATGTGAAGTATTGTGATTATAGACGTCAACCACTGATTCATATGAGTAACTTTTGATCCCTTAACAAATCATCACATTTTATTTGGTGACTGTCTATAATGTATTAGGGTTATGCAAACAGAAAAAAAAAAGAATCGATTTTCTAAAATGGTGTTATAGGACTTATTTATCCACCCAATGTAAATTTAAAAACATATGGGAATATCTACCACTTGAGGTCACATGATCACATGACCACGAATTCGTCATGTGATACCCTAATCCCTTGAAGATAAGAGGGGAGATATCTCTTTGTCTATCACCTCTAAAAGGAACTTGATACATATAAAAATATCTAGTAGACATTTCCTGGTCCCGTCTCTTCATCCATCAGAGGATAATGGATGAATTTGTTACATGGGAATCCCCTTTACTGTAATTCCATAAATATTCCAATCATTCGAAATCATGGGAACCATAAAACCCTAGGAATTTTCAATATTTTCCTTTTAGAATAAATTAATATTTTTTACTAGATTACAATATTTGAAACACCACCTTAGGAATACAGTACATGAAATACTGAGCATAACATGTCTTACAAGAATCATAATGATTCAATTTCTCTACCGAGAACACCAATGTCAGATTGTGTTATACATAAAAATGAATTTAATCAATGGATTCTGTTACATTAATTACCATGTCATGATGAATATTATTAATATTATTTTTTAAAATGTAAATTAAATTATAGAAATTAAATAAATAGTAATAAATATGATTAAATAACTTATGAAAATATATGATTGAACTCATTAGATACCAAGTAATTATAAATATATATTAAAAATAAATGAAGATAAAAGAAATTTTTTTATAAATAAAATTAAGCTCATAAATGAGTTTTAACTTAAACAATTATATTAATTACTAATAGTGAATAATAATAAATAAAGATATATATTATATATTTAGTGAAATATATTTTACATTCATCCAATAGACATGATATTAATAATATTATGAAAAATTCTATTGCATGGTAAAAAATAATTATTTTTCTAAATGTAGTTTTTCCACCATTTAATGTTGTAATTGTTTTAAATATAAAATTTTAAATTTTAAAAATAAATAATTTGATAAAAAATCAATTTTATAAAGAGTAACATTATATTTTTAAAAGGGTGAATTTATAGTATTTTTTCTAAGAATTTTAAATTTATAATGAATAATAAAAAATACTTAATATTAATTAAAAATTTATTTTCCATCTAACTATTATTTAGATAATTATACATTAAATTTTTTAATGTAACTATATTTCAATTTTAAAAAAATTAATACAATTTAGGGAATTTAAAAAAAATTTCAATTTAATTTATATAAAATAACATATTAAATTTTGAATATTTTCACTTACAAAAATCCACGTTCTCATATAGCATATGGGTTTAATTTTCCATTAATTTATTCCAATTAAGTTATTATAATTTAAAAAACTATATTCCATATTTTGAATCATTTTAATTTATAATTTCTATTATGTTCAAGTTTCTTTTGATAAAAAAATTAATGTAATCAATTAAATTTATTTAGATCTATTAAGAGAAAAACTATCTTAACAATGGTCTGATCCATAAACTCAAATGCCAAAATGACCTATATACATTTATAAAACTCATTTTATAAAAATATTTAAATAATATAATCCTTTTTATTTAATTCGATACATTATTTGAGTAACATGGTGTTTGGAAGACCTTCTAATATAGTTTACCTTTTCATATTTACAATAATGTCACTCCTCCTCCATTATAAAAGGGAACTCAACACGAATAGCTTATTAAATAATATAAGAAACATTGTATCATCATACTCCTGGCTAAATATCTCCCTAATATCCCTCCCATAATCCAATATTCCTAAATTTTTGAAAAAAATTAAACAAACGAAGTCTTTTGTTATAAATCAGAAATAGTTAATCAAAAAAGATGTAACTTTCATGCACGAGTAAATATTGAATTATTTATTTATCCCTCCATTAAATAACTAATATAAAGTGATTATATAGTAAATAATTATATAAATTACAATTATACATTTTTATGATAATCTTTCGACCTACACTCACACACACTTCCATCAAATGAGATATACAATCATCGTTATTCTATACAATAGACTACCACCATGTGAACCAATGTCGTTCATCATTCAATTACCAAAATTCAAGGTTGGTAATAATGATGGACATAATGAATATATATTATATATATTTAATATATAATTCATTTATAATTATGAAATTTTTATAAAAAACATAACTTAATGATTTCTATTTTTTGGAATACGATAATTTTTTTGGCGATGTGTGGACTACTTCCACCTATAATTAATGTGATTAATTAATTCCTTAAATGGAATGTATTTATGAATGTTTTAAAGGATATATATTATATAAATGAAATATTTATTATATTAATAAAATAATTACATTTCTATTAATATAATATATCATTTTCATCACTACCCATTCATCGTATAAAATGTGACAAAGTTGTTCTTGGACGTGTTGTTCATCTCCTCTTGAAGAGATGTGATTATTTTTTCAACACCATAATGTATATAAATGTATATATTATCAAATAAAATTTTATTTAAGATATAATTATCTCTTTTTGGTGAAAAATTTTACATACCATCTTTTCACATTGATTATTGAAAAATAGAAATGTTACTCATGAAAATGTACAACATACAATATCCATGATCATAATTTTTATAAATTTTTGATAACTATATATCATTATATATTCTAAGAGTATAAATTTTATATTATTATTATAATTATGTCAAAATTATTAATCTAGAAATATTTTATTAATGACCACTATGATCATAGTCGACCAATGAAAGTGGTTTTTGACAAAAATTTGAATACCGTCAAAACATCCGACCGAAACTAAATTGATTAATAAATTTAATATAACTTTTTAATTGGTGAAATAAAATAAATAATAAACATAAATAATGATAAAATGTAATTAAATAATTAACATAATTTTATTACTTAGTAATATTATGGCACACATGACATGTTAGACTCAAGGTACGTGGTTTATTCTTACTCTAAATTCCATTGAGACTTAATTGTTATTATGTACCAATAATATTTTATGTGGTATATATACTAAAAAATTTAAATGTAACATAATGAATACAATATTATTTAGAGTATTATATGTTTCAATTTGAATTATTTCATGCAATAATATTTTACATGAAAATTGATAAATGTTAAGAATTATTTTTTAATATAACATTATATTATGAATACTTACATTATCATAATATAATAAATTTATTAGAATAATTTTTATTTAAAATTATATTCCTATAAAAAATCCATATTATTTTTTAATACATCTGATTATATACTAAACTATATATCATTTTAAAAAATGGTGACCACTTTGAAAATTATTTTCTTAAATGGAGAAATATTGATAAATCAACATATTTCTGTCATAATGGAACCACAATAAGGTAATTTTTTTATGAATTAAATAATTTATTTGATATATTAGGAATTAATTATACTGGTGTGTAACATGTTTTGGATTGTTTAATGTAAACTACCTGATTTATTGTTAGTCTCATGAGGCGAATCAGTTGTCCCAATCAGAATAGTTTATATCCATTATGCTAAAACATCAAGTGAAAGTAATTGACGGTAAATATACCACATACACGGGAAACATTTACTCCAATAAATAAGTGTTTAATTTATTTATAGTTCACTTATTATAATTACTAACCATGATAATTTTTTTCTCTGACATTATCTATAGATGAATTTTATTCATAGATTATTGGTAAAATGAAATATGATTTAGTTAAATACCTTTCCATATTGATTATTAATTAGCCAGATATTTATTTTGCATGTTTGTTCAATTGTTTAATTTTATATTTTTTTTATAATTTACATTGATTCATTTATTATTTTATTGTACATTCCTCTAATGATCATTTGAGATCAAATTTATTATGTCTATATTCACTATGTTAAGAAGTGGAATCCTTTCAATGAGTCTCACAAATGTTCATATTTTACATATTTTTTTATATATATTCCATTCCCAATGTAATATGGGTATCATTTATGTAATCTAGTTTCCCAAAACTGTTAAATATGTTGGTCCTCGAGATTTGATTCTTTGTAATTTTTCCAATTTAATAATATAAGGAACCAAATTTTCTCTTCTGGGATCAGGACATTACAATTTGTGTCAATGGTTGTTTAGTACAAACCATTGTAACTAGATTTAAGAAACCAAATATTTTGACATATAACCAAATGATATAATAAGAGTATAATTATAGAAGAATGTCTCAGAGATACCATGTTTATTATTAGAAGATTATCTTTGAATGAATTTTTAAAATTATGTTATGTGTCTCACTAGTTTTGGGATTATACATTATGTTTCATAGTTGTATCATCTAATGTAGAATATTCCATTATTTTGAGATAGAACCTGGCCGGAATAAAGATATCAATACTAATGACCAATTTAGAATTTTCCCTACTGAGAAACATGATATAGCTATTATTAGAACTATGTTTGTTTTGGATATATATATATAGAATAATCATGTTATGACACATAAGATTTCCCGAATGGGGAAACCTATTCTACAACAATATTTATATATGTAGAATCATTTTATATGAAACATTACCCCATCTATTAGGTAGACAATTTATCTGAATTTTTCTATGAAATGTATTAATTCATTGGGGAAGATATTTGCGGCCTTGAGATTTGGCAAAATGGAAAATGTTTCCCATGAAATGTATTTTCTTAGAGGCGATGTCGATCTATGGTGGTCGTTGAGCTATAAAACTGGGGAAGAAAATGATATAATGGTCATGGTGTGTAGAGAACTTATGGATCCATTTTTTGAAAAATGTTTCCCGTATGGGGATCAAATTGAAGTGAAATAAAAATTCCTTAGCTTAAATATAATTGAATAATAATGTGGTGTTGATTATGAAGATACAATTAAACAGTTAAAAATGTATTCTATAGATTTTATACACAACAAAAAAACAATATTTTTAAAAAAATATTAGGAATTATGCCATGTCTTTGAAGGGAACAGGTTTCTAAAAATATTTTACCATAAGATAAAATAGATTTATGTTTTATAAACTTTGAGAAATAATTATACAGTTCTTATGGCATCAAAGGGAGGTATAAAAACAAATGGATGACATCAAAATTGATGGATAAAGGGATGAAGGGAATGAAAGATTTTCCCACCTGTGAAAATGTTGAGTGAAACCCTCAGGTTCATTCTTGAAGAGATTGGAATTTGTTATATGTGTAGAGAGAAAGGTCACCCTTATATAGAATTGAAGGTGTTGAAACAAATTAATTAAGTAAAATTATTCAACTATATTAATGCGGGTAACTATTCCCACCAATTCTTCAATCATAAAGGAAATATACCAAAAAATAATCCAATTGTTCATGGTCATGTATATGTTCCTGATATTGAATATGTGGGATGATTCATGTTATTATGTGTATGTATCGTTGAGTAATTTTGTTAAATTATGTTATTGATGATATCAAATTTTTATGAAATATGTAATGTATAATTATTTTACTACATTACTTCTTTTTAAAGAAATTGAAAGAAAGTGTTGAATGGAATCAATTATTGAGGAAAACGAATCATTTGAAATTTTTACTTTAAGGAAAAACATTATATAGGGAAATATATCCCTAACTATGTTTCCAATGTTGACATAATTGTTTTTGGATAAATTAATGATTTGGATTAAGTATGCTGGAAATGGGCTGACTAACATGGGGCACATTAAATATTTTTCGACAATGTTATTTACGGAATCATTGATGGAGTTTACCACGGTTTTGGATTTGAAGAATTCGACCAATTACTAGTGTTTTACATAATTTATATGTATGAAATAATGTTCTCTATAAGTCAATATGTTAATTTAGGTTACAACTATGTTATAATAGAATTCATTATGAATGGGTTGAAATGTTTGGTATGTGAAGATAAAATAGCCACATCACATTGATTGATGAATGGTAAGATAATATTCTAAATTATGTGACCTTACATATTATTTTTGGGATCCTAATCATTTGTGGAAGATATCCCTGTATAAAATGGTTTTTTTCAGTTCTTTGGATGATATTCTAGAAATTAGTTCAAAGCTTCATTATATGGTACAACATTTACAAGGTAAAGAAGTAGAAATTTTTCAATGACAGAACCAATGGATAGGATTGTGATTTTGAAATAGAGAATTATCAAATGAATATACTTTTCAATTTTATTAGAGTGTGAAATAATTAATCATATCTATGAAAAAAGGACATGAAAAAATTACTTTCATATTATCATCAATTTTATGATATAAAAAACAATTTTTCACACCTCAAGTTTATGTATTCTAGATGAACTAAAATTTCTTAAACATGTTATCAATCATTATACATTAGTATTTTAGTGTCAGTTTAATCTTCCATGTCCATGTTTTCATTTACAAACTATGTTCTCCAATTTGGAAAAATAATTATGAGATTTTTCTAGATGAAAATTATATGTCCCTTTCAGTATTATTAATATGATGAATTATTAACCCATTTTTGATGTAGTGTTTTCAATAATAGTATTTTAAAATTCATAAAACACACGTTACCAGGATAATGATTTAATTGTGTCAATGCAATTTTTTTAGGGTGTAGAGAATTTTGCATCCCAAGACATTATGAGAAATTTTATAAATTTTTTTGTATATTTCATTATATTCATTACCAAATAAATATTACACACTATTCCACGTTGAACATAGAAATGGTTACATGAAACATAATTTCTAGTATTCTTTATATGGAATATCGAAGTACTATTTTTTACACTCATCAATGTCTTTCATTAATGCCTTGTGTTACGTAGAAGATAATGTTTTTTAAAATACTATTAATGTTGTTATTTAAAATGAAAATTATCACATAGCCCGTAAATTATCAATTATAAATTGGATTAAATAAATTATGAAAAAATATGGTTGAATTCCTTAGGTACAAATTAATTAGAAATGAATTTATAAACCAAATAAATATGAATTTAATTTTTTATAAAAAATTATATTTATGCTCGGTATGTTTTTTTACCTTAATGAATTAAATTAATTAATAATAGGGAATTCTAATAATGAAAAATATATATTATATATTTAATAAATAAAATTTTATATTCATCCTATATTTTTTATATTCATAATATTATAATTAATCTAATTTTACACTTATAATGATATATTTTCCCAAAGGGATTTTTTCAACTTCATAATGGAACACTTGTTTTTATAAAAAACTATCATTTGGTCTAAAAAATTTATATAGGTAGATTATATTTTGAATTAATTTTTACACTAAAAATAGTTCAATTATAAATCAATTAATCCAATGTAGTTCAATGGAATTATTTTAATATTGAATATATTTTTAATAAATTAGTGAACTTGGGATAAATTTCACATAAAAAACATGTTTTCCAGTCCCTCATGTGAGAATAATATTTAATTAATTTCAATCACAACTATTTAAGAAAATTTAAAAAATAAATTACACATTTTAAAAAAAATAATTTATAATATATATAAAAGTTTAATTATTTTCGGAGTTAAAATATTAGTGAATGAAATTAAAAGTAATTTGGGAGATTAAGAGAACAACTAGATTATTAGGAGAATAAACCATAAACAAAAAGTTCAAAATGACAAAAAAACATGTCTATAACACCGTAAATGGATATATTTTTTCTATATAATCACTCTTATAAAAAAAATTCGTTAATTTAGGCTCATTATTAGAGAGAGGACTCCCAATAGTTTTTACCTTATAATATTTACAAGAATGATACTCCTCATACAATAAAAAGGTGAACTCAACCCCATCACTTATTTGCAACTCTAAATTCATTTTTATAATTAAAAACATACTCAAATATCTTCCCATAATCCATACACTAATTTTATAATGATCAATTTGGGAAAAAAGAAAACCATAGAAGTCATATGGTATATACCAAAAAGAGTTACCCGATTGTGGAAACGTTATTCAATGAGTTCTTTTGAATTATTTCTATATCACTACATTAAAATGAACATATAACATTCATAAATAATTAAATTATTATATTATATATATTTATGTGTGGATATATCTAGTGTATTTCCTAATCCCACACACACACCAATCAAATGGAATTCACAATCATTGTTTGTGTGTACGACAGACTACCCCCACATGAACGAATGTCGTTCGTTCTTCCATTAATATCGTTCATGGTTGGGAATAATGATTGATTTAAATACTATATATGATATCTATGTTATTTTTTATTTATTAATTCTTATTTAATTATTAAATAACACATAACTTAATGATTTCCATTTTATGGAAATACAACAACATCGTTTGTGTACGTGTGGACTACAACCTCCTAAAAGTGACATGATTCATTAATTATTTAATTGGAATGTATTAATGATGGGATTAATATATATATATATATTAAATAAAATCATAATTATTACATTAATTAAATAATTACCAATATATTTATATAATATATCATATTTTCTATTACACTTTTACGCATTAAAAAGAGATAACTTCGTTCGTTGATATGTGGACTAACTTCTCCATGAAGTGATGTGATACCTTTTTCATCCCAATATTTCTAAGGAAAAATTAAATATGATTAAATAATATGACATATAATATATTTAAATAAATATGGAAAGATAAATTTTACTTACCAATTGTCCAGAATGATGATTGAAACCTAAAAACATTACACATGAATAAGTACGAACCACAATCTCCATGATTGTACTGTTAGTTCAAATCTCATTACCATATTCCAGGATTAATTTTAATGTTTTAAATGGTTTATAAAAATGATATTTATTTCATGATTATTATTCAGTATATTATTAATTAATGGCCCCATTTTCTATAGTCGACCAACCAATTTCGTTTTTTTTCACATAAACCGAACATGGTCACAACATTTGACTTACACATAATTGATCAAAAAAATTATATACCATTATATTATGATAAATAAAAGAAATAATAAACTTAAAAATAAATAACATGCAATTAGATAATTATGATTTTTTTATTATTTAGGAATATAAAGATATATGTGACGATTTTGACTCAGAGTAAGTGAATTAATGTCAATATAAGTTATATTGAGATTTAATTGTTATTATCTGTCAATCCAGTGTTATATAGTGTATATACTACCCCTATGACATTTAATATCAGTAATTATTTATTCTTCATAAAATTTTATGTTTCTATTTGAATAATTTATCCAATGGGATTTTACATGAAATTTACATAATGGTAAAAATTATTGTTCAATATTACTTTCTTTTGTTATTCTTAGATTTCTCATAAAAAATCACATTACTGTAATAATTTTCATTTGTCATTGAAATATTATTAAATATAAATATTATTTTTCAATCAATATGATAAATTCCTAAAAAATATAACATTTGTATATGTGGTGTCTAATTTGAATATTATTTCACTAAATAGGGAAATATTGAAAAATCCAAATCCTTTATTCAAAATGTATAATCAATAAGGCACATTGTTTATAAATATAATTGATTATTCAATATATAATTAATTTTTTGGATACTTAAAATATGGGTTATGGACTATTTTTTGTAATTCCCTCGTTGCATCATATGTCTTATGAGAATAAGTATTTTTCCAAATCAGATGGGATTTACCACAATATTCCAAACCTTCATGTGAATGGTCTTGACAGTAAAGGCACCATGATTCTGGGAAACATGGATCCATATGATTAATCACATCCATTTTTGAAAAATAAGTTAATATATTTATTACACATGATATTTTTTTCACCAAAATTATCTATGGATTCACATCATTATCACTTTTTTGATCAGATGGATTTTACATCAGTTATTTACCTGACCATATTGATTATTTCATATCTAGATATTTATACGTCACGTGTGTTCAGTTATCTCAAATTCCATTTTAATTATTGTTATTGATTCATTTAATATTTTTCTGTGCATACCCTTACTGGTCATTTTATATCACAGTTATTATGTTTAGGTTCCCCAGGTTATAAAGAGGAATCCATTGAATGAGATTCAAGAATGGTGGTATTTTACTTTTATTATGATTTATTTTCCTTTACTAATGTAAAATTTATATCATGTATGTAATCTAGTTTTCCAAAACCTCTATATGGATTATCACATCAATCTTAATTCCTTGTAATCATGAAAATGTTAAAAATTAAGGCACTGAATCTGGGCTTATCGGGTTAGTGCGATTGAGTTGCTATAAAAGTAATTTTTTTATAATTTCTTGAAAGTGGATTCTAGATACATAGATTATGTATCATAACCCTATGTCATAAATTGAATATAAGTATAGAATAATATTCCAAAGATACATTTTTTTATTAATTGATTAAATATATTTTTTTTGATTATCATATGTATATCACATGTTTGGGGATTGTAAATTATGTATCATTGTGTTGTGATGTAATCCCGTATATAACATTATTTTAACATGGATTAGGGGAGGAAGAAACATATTAATAATAATGGAAAATGTAGTGTTTTACATGCATATATAACTAACATAGATGGTATTGTGACTAATAAAGTTATTGAGATATTATGAAAATTTAATCTATTTATGACTCATTAACTTTACCATAAAAATTTATATATTTCAAAATAATAATCTATTACGTTGTATATATTTTTCAATAATGGAAACCATCCTTTATTGGGTTTACTAATCTGATTTTATCTGATCAATGGATTATGTCTTTGGAGAAGATATTTGTAGTATTGGGATGTGGTGAAGGCAAATGGTTACCCTTATAGTGTATTATCTCAACAACTATTGTCATTGATGGTGGTTGTTGATCCATATTACTAAGGAGGAAGTGTAGATAGAACCAATATAATATAAGGAATTTAATTATAAATTTTTTTGATATATATTTATCATTAGGATCAAACTGAAATGAAGAAAACTTATGAAGATTAAAAAAAAGAGATGAATAACGTGTTCTTGAGTATGAGTTTACCTTTTCAAGGAAATAATCCTATTCTATATATTTCATACGCAAAAAAAAACTCAATAATAAATATTCCTTGATAGTGATTAATATACATCTACAAAAGTAACTATTTTCTCAAAATGTGTATACGTATGCTGAAATAGATTTATGTGAAATAAATACCTAAAAATAAGTAGGGAATTCATATGGATTTGAAGGGAAGACTAAAATGAATATTATGAAATAAAAAAAATTTGTAAAAGGGAATGTGTGAAATAATATTTTTCCCACAATGTGATAACAATGGAACTAAACATCCCGGAACTTTATTTATAGGAACATGAGTTTTTTATAAGTTTGGAGATATGGGATAACATTCTAAATTATACAAGGTGATGAAACACTTACATTATTTATAGTTCATCAACTATAAATAAGTGGGGTATTAAACACACAAATTTCCCTATCTTTAAGTGAATATACTATTGAAAAAGAAAATTGACTAAGGTTAAGCTTATGTTATTGATATAGATGAAGTTGAATGATTAATGTGATTTTGTATTTGGATTTTTGAGTAATGATTTAAAATTAATTTATCTATGATATACTAGTAATAATTATTATGGAATCTATAAATATGGTATTATAGTACATATTCATTATGTTTTGGAAAGCATGCCTGTATGGTACCAATTAATATAAAAAATGATTCAATGGAATTTTTTTCTTCTTGTATAAAAAAATATTTAGGGAAATATTACCCTTACTATTTTTCCAATGTCTAGATAGATATTTTTGGATAAATGACTGATTTGGATGATGTACTTTGGATAATATCTTACCACTACAAAACAAATTAATTTTTTTCGATAATGTGGTTGATAACATCATTGATGGAGTTTAAAACACATTTGAATTAGATTGATTTGTCTAATAACTTGTGTTTTTCTTAATTAATAATAAATCAATAATATTTTCCATAACTTGGTATTGTAATTTTGTCTTTTACTATGTTTCAAGTGAAAACATGATGAAGGTGTTCACATGTTCTGTATGTGGTGATTAAAGAGTCACATTATATTGACAAAGTAAAATGTTGAGTCTATTTTTGAAATTCAGTGACCTTATTTCTGAACCATTTGACATAACGATTTTGGAAATTTTAACCATTTATGAAGTTATTTTTTTTACATTTTCATGTTTTTTAACATATTTCTCTACTAATTCACATTATTATACAACTGTTTTTATGAAATGAAATAGGAATATCTGAAAGGGACAACCAAAAAAAAGTGTTTCCATATGAAATAAAAAGCCATCACGTAACAATATTTCAAAATATTTATATAGATTTAAATAATTTTTTAGTTATATTAACAAATTAAATGAATAAAATGATCTCTTATTATCCTCACATTTGATTATATCAATGACCTCTCTTTTTAATGAACTGGTTAATGGAATTGTGGTCAATGACATTGTCATAAACATTTTCTATAGTTATCCCCATCAATATTTGAGTGCTATTTTTCCCTTCCATGTCCATGTTTTCATATCCCACTATGTTATCCTATCAAAAAACATAGTTATGAGATTATTTTAGATGAACATTATACCTACATTAATTATTATTAAGAGGACATTTTATAAAACCTATTTTATTTCGGTTTTTCTATAGTAGTTTTTTAAAATTGAAAACCCTCGATTTCAAAGATCATGTTTTAGTAGACGTGACATAATTTATTTTGGGTTTGGAGAATGTAAAACCCTATTTCTTTACAATGTTTTTCTTTTTGAATAAATTTAATTCTATTGCTAGATTTCATTATACAAAAAAATATGATTAAACCACCTGAGACAATGAGATTATATTATGTTGCAAATAACATATTGATTATATTTATCAACATGTAACATCTATGTCAGATTGTGTTACACGCAATAAATACATTCTTTAATGGATTGTGTTACACGAAATACCATGTTTTACCAAACACTGTTAATATTATTATTTAAAATAAAAAACATCTCCTAGATGTTAATAGGTTTTTGGAAATTTGATTTAATAACTTATTATATTATCTTGTCCAATTCATTGGGTATTAATTAAATAGAGAATAATATAAAAACCAAATGAAAAAAAGAATTTTTTTATAAAAAACAGTATTTTATGCTCTCGAAGTGATTTATTCATAATAAATTAAATTAATTACTAATAATTATTGATATTAATGAACTATATATGAATTATGTTAAATAATATATTTTTTACATTCCACAAATAGATTGTATAGTCATAAGATATGAACAAATCATATTTTACACTTAAAAACTATATTTATCTAAATAGGGATTTCCTCCATTTAATGTTGCAATTATTGTAAATATAAAATCTGATAATTTTATATCCATTATTTGTGAAGATATATATAAATTTTTAAATCATAAAATCCAAATTATCTAATGGTGAATATTTGGTATTTTTCTTAGATGATTCTCTAATCTATGAATAGTGAAAAATACTAAATTTTAATTAAAATGTGAGTTTTAATTTAACTAATATATATTAATAAATTATATTTTTTATTTTTTAATGTTATAATAGTTATATTTAATATCTATTAGTGAAATTTATGATATTTTAATAATTTTTATATTTAATTTAAATATAATAGCTCAGTGAACTTTTGAACATTTTCACTTTAAAAACCAGCATTCTCGTTCCTCATATGGGATTAATTTAAAAATATTTTTTGTGACGTTAATAAATAGAATGTAGAATAATGGTTTAATTATTTTGTAATAAGTTTAATTTAAAGTTTCCAATATGGGAAACTTATGTTTTTGAAAAAATGATAGTAAAAGTAATTAAATATATTTCTAGTAATTACGAGAAAAACTATCTTAATAAAGGACTAAAACATGCTCATAAAGAACAGAATAACTGACACACATGTGAAAATCTCATTTTATATCCCTATTTGGAAAATATAATATATTTTACCTAATTATGTTCATTATTTTATGAAAATAATTTATTTTATACCTCCAACTAGTGTTTACCTTTTTATGTTTACAAGAATTCAACTCCTCCTTGACTAAAAAAGTGTACTCACCCCCTCACACCCTCATACATCTAAATCCATTTTGATAATCCAAGAAATTAAAAACTATCTCTAAAAACATCTCCCTAATCATATAATAATCACTTTGGGAATAAATAAAATCAATGATTTCTTTTCATATAATCCTAATGAAGTTACCTAAAAATAGTTAATGTTTCTCAATGAGTATATTGAATAATTTATTTCTCCATAATTTAAATTATTGTTATATATTTCAAATATAATAACCTAATTGTATTAATTTTAATTATATTTTTTTATTTAATATGTGTTAACTATAGTAACACACACTTCCATCAAAGGGGATACAAAACCATCATTCGAGTGTACGATGGACTATCGATAGCACCGTTTGTCATTGTGTCAACTATAACCTTACAAAAGAAATTTGATTCGTTCACTCATTAAATGGAATATATTAATTAGGGGTTTAAATAATATATATTATATTAATAAAATAGTTATTATATTCAAGAAAAATTATATTTCTTAAATATAATATATCTTTTTCTTTATAACACTTTGACACACAGAAAAAGTGATAACGTTGTTTGTGAATGTGTAGACTACCGCCTCCAAGAAGCAATGTGAATCAATTATCACCACATTAACAATATAAGAAACTATATATTATTAAATAATATGTTACATAATATTTAATTATAAGTATAAAACGATAAATTTTAATTACCATCATTCTATGATGATCTTTCGTAAATTGAATTGTTACTCACTAGTATGTATGACCTACCATCTCCATGATAACAATGTTAGTTCATTATTCATAACCATATTATATTATTGGTTATAATAGAATAAATAATTTACAAATGTGGTAATTATGTTATTATTATTATTCAATATATTTTTACATATTGACCCCTTTGACTATAGACGACTTACCAAATTCATTTTTGACACATAAACCGAATATAGTTAAAACATCTGACTTAACCATAATTGATTAGAAAATTGTATTACATATTAATAGGTGAAATAAGTATAATATTAAACATTATATATTTTACCATGAAATTAAATAATTAACAATATTCTATTATACATAAATATAAAAACGCACATGATAAGTGGGACTCAAAGTATGGGAGACATGATTGTTTTAATGCAGTAAAATAATTTTATGTGGTGTATATAATAATTAATTGATATGTAATATCATTAATAATTTATTAATTATATAAATTTATGTTTCAATTTTAATTATTTCTTCCAATGTTATTTTTTTAAATTAAAAAATGTAAAAAATTATAATGTAATATCCCTTTCATTTTCGATGATTAACATTATCATATCAAAAAGCATTATTTAAAACCATTTCATTGGAAACAAATTTCCTCATTAATACCCATATTATTTTCTAGAGTTTATGATTATTTCATAAAACCTATTACATTTTTACAGATGTTTTCGACATTGAATTTTATTTTAATTACAATGGAAATAATGTTAAATCTATACAAATTAATAAATATGGATATTATATAAGGTACATTGTTTTTTAATTTAATATATTATTTGATATTTGAGGAATTATTTTTACTGGTACAACTCTATTTGGGATGCAATTTATGTAATCCCCTTCATTCATTAGTTATCTCATAAGATGAATCATTTGGAAAATTATGATGGGTTTCTACCCGATATGGTAAACTGTCTTGTGAAAGGAAATGATTGTAAATGTACCATATACCTGAGAAAAATGACATACAATAATTATGAATTAAATTCATAGATAATTTAGTTATAAATGTTATTATACATTATATTTAATCTCAAAAATTAAATATAGATGCATTTCATTCTCATTTTATTTATAAAATTGGATATGTTTCAGTTATTTACCATGCCATATTGATTATGCATTTTCTAGATATTTATGTGGAATGTGTTCAAATATATACCCTTCAATTTTGATTATTCTTATTGATTAAATTTATATTACATTTTACATACCATTATTTATGATTTTATCTCAACATTATTATGTTTCATTTCCCCATTTAATGATGATGAATCCTTTGAAAGTGTTTCATGAATGTTGATATATTAATTGTAATATGATTTATTTTCAATCCTGATTTAATATGGATATCACATATGTAATCAGTTTTCCAAATCAACTGAAACGATTTCTCATTCATTATATTTTTTCTTGTAATCTTTTTAATTTAATAAAATAGGGTATTTAGTTAGTGCTTTGCGGGTCAGGTTGTTATATCTGGTTCAAAGTATGTCTTTTAGAGACCTATGAAACTATATTTATGAAAAAATATATTTGGTATCATAATCCTATAATATAAATTTATGATATGTGTAGAATAATATTTTAAATTATAATTTTATTGGACTACAAGATTATCTATGAATGAATTTTTTAATTTACGATATGTATCTCACTAGTTTTAATATTATAAATTTTGTTTCATAGTTCCCGAATATAATATAGTTTATTCCATTTTATTTTTGAAAAAACATGAGAGGAAGAAATGTATCAATACACATGGAAATTTTATAGGTTTTCACACAACAAAATCTAATATATCTCCTAGTAGAACAAAAAATGTCCTTGATAAACTATACAGATTAATTATTTTTCAACACATATCATTTTCCATATGAAGAAACATATTAAAAAATTGATATTCTCCTATGTTGAGTGACATTATAAGAAACATTATCCCTATACTGTAGTTGTACTACTAATACAATTATAGAAAATCAATGGATTAAGTCTTTGGAAAAGTTATTTGAGGCTTAAATTTGTGGGTGAAAGGAAAAGGTTACACTTATTTTGTATTGTACCAAATATGATGTTGACCAATTGTGGTTGTGAATCTTAAATACTTGGGAGGAAGAGTAGATATAACTCATTAAATGGAAATAAAATAAGGATACATTTTTGACAAATATTTTAATCATGAGAAACAAATGTAAATAAAGAGAAATTTTCCTTACCTTAAAGAAAAAGGTACCAGAAAGTGTTACAGAGTATGATTCTACATTTAGAATCCTAGAAACCTGTTATATATATTTCTCACACGACATGGAATGAATGATTGGCCATTTCTTTTTAGGTCCTAATGATATTATCCAAATGGAAATGGTTAATCAAAATATTCAGTCACGCTATAAAATATAATTATGTGCAGTTAATAAATAGAAATAATTCTCCAATTCCAATGGATTCAATGGTAATCGCCAATATAAGAGAAATATAGACCAAATGATTTATAAATGGAAGAGTGGAATGAAGGATTTTACCACCCGTGATAAATGCGGAATGAAACACCCTCATACATGATTGAAGGGAATGGGAGTTTGATATATTTACGATGTTAAGGGTCACAATTAAAATTAAAGCTAAGGGAGGAAAAATATCAATGATGTATAGTTATTAAACTATAGAGAAATGTTGAATTTTTTATCCCAATTCCAAAATAATCAAGGGAATATACCACATAATAATCCAATAGAAAATTATCAATCGTATTCTATTAATATAATTGTAGCAGAAATATTAATGTGATTATGTATTTTGATCATTGGGTAATGTTTAAAAGGAATTTTATTGATGATATCCTAGTTATAAGTATTATGGAACATATAAGGATTGTATTAAAGTACTTATTTATTAAGGATTTAAAAGAGTATGTTTAATAGTACATATGATTATTATAAAAGACTCTATGGAAGCAATATCTTCATTGAAAAAAAAATTATTGAGAGAATGATAACCCTTATAGATCTAATAATGTCAAGATAAAGTAGTTAGGAATATTTATTTATTTCGAAGATGTAATTTGGATATGTGATCGTTCCCTTGGAAAAGAGTAAGGATTTTTTCAAAAAAAAAGTTTATGAAGTCATTGATGGGAGAATGCATGTTTTCAATAATGATATATGTATGTTTAGGTAATTACTATGTTTCAATAGAATATATGATGAAAGTGTTAAAATGTTTTGTAGGTGATGATTTAAGAGATACATCGTGTAATGTTAACACTAATGATCTGTTTATTTTTTAAATATAGTGACATTACTTCTAATCTATATGATCATAATCATTGGGAAATGTTTTCCATTTATGAAATGGTTTTTTAGTTCTGTTTATAATGTTCTAATTATTAGTGTACTATTATCCCATATGATACGACATATGCTAGTAAGTGAAGTATAAATAGTTTGAAGGCACAAAAAAATGATAAAATTATTATTATGAAATAGAAATGAATCAACTAAGTATATTTCCTAACATTATTAGATGTTAAATAATTCCAAAACTATAGGAAAATGGACATGATATTGTCCTTTTATCATCACATTTGATGAAATCAGTGCCCTTTTTTACAAAACATGTTTATGGGTTTGATTTCAATAAAATACTCATCAAAATGCTCTCTATTTATCTCTCTCAGTATTTGAGTGTTAGATTTATCTTCCATGTCTTTGTTTTCATTACCCAACAATTTTCTCTTATATGGAACCTAGTAATCTGATTCTTCCAGATTACTTTCATACTTCCCTTTCACTATTATTAAGATGATTTTTCATTAAACCTTTTGGATGTGGGTTTTTGAATAATATTATTTTCCAATTGAAAAACATTAATTATTAGTGTCATGTTATAATTTCTTGGTAAAATTTTATTTAAGGCGGATATAATGTAACACCCAATGACGTTACAGTATTTTCCTATTAAAATAATTTTTTTACAATCATGATTTATATGAAACAACTAGTCATACTTACACTAAACACAAAATTGAAAATATATTGCTATACATGAGACATAATGTTTATATTTATCTTCAAAACCCCATGGAAATATTGATTTACACAAAAAAATGACCTCTTTAAATGTATTTTGTTACACAGAAAACCATGTTTTACTGAATACTATTAATATATTCATGTAAAATTACAATTATCTCATATATGTTAAATTATAATTTATAAATAGGATTAAAAAACATAGAAAAATATATTTTTTAACAAATTTTGAACTAATTAAATTTAAATGAATATAAAACCAAATTAATATATAGTAAATGAATTTAGAAAAAAACTATTTCTATCATTAGAAAATAATTTTATCTAGATAAATTAAATTAATTAAAAATAGTGGATTATATAACTAAATATATATATTATATATTAAATAAAATATTGTGTAGATTCATCATATATTTTTTATATTCATAATATAAAAAAATTCAAATTTTATGATTAAAAACTATATTTTTCAAATGGACGTTTTTCAACCTTTTCATGGAACACGTATTTTGATTATAAAATTTTATACATTTTTAAAATTTATTTGACAAAATAAACTTAATTATTGAAATTAAATCTTCAAAATAATTCAATACTGACTTTTTTGGTTTTTTAGTTAATTTTCAATCATTCATGAATCGAGAAAAATAACGAATTTTAATTGAAAACAACCTTCTTATCTAACTTATTTAAATAGTTAAATTAAAATACTAAATGTTCATATATTGAAATTAGTTAAAATATATATATATATATTTACTTATTCCAATTTAGTTCATTAGTATAAATTTTATATTGAATTTATATATAATAAAAAATTGAATTTTTGAACATATTCACATTAAATTACATTCTTTATTATGTTATATACAAGATTAATATTAAATTAATTTTAGCTACTTATTTTATTGAAATTTTTTAAAATGGATTTAATATTTGTAACAAGAATAATTTATAATGTCTAGTAATTACAAAATAGTATTTGACCAAAAATATTTACCAAAATAAATTAAAATTAATTGTAGCTTTTAAGGGAAAAACAACCTTTACAATGGAATAAACATTAAACATAAAATCCAAAATGAATGTTAAAACATTTATAAAACCTATTTTATGACCATATTTAGAACATACCCACCAATTATTGTAATTTGGTATATTATTTGGACACATGATTTAATTGAGACCTACCAATAGTTTTTACCTTTTTATATCCACATGAATATCACTCATCCTCCAACATAAACGTTATGTCACCCCCATCACTTATTCACACCACATAAGACAGCATGATACTCCAAAGCATCGTAAATATATATAAAACATAACTTCCATCATAATATATTCCTAAATTTGGGAATAAATTAATCCATGATTTTATTTTTGGTATTAACTTTAAGGAGTTACCAGAAAAAGAAGAAACATTATTCAATTACTAGATTTAAATTATTTATTTCTCCCTCCATAAAATTTATTTTATATATTTATTATTTAATAAAATAATTCTATTATATATAATGAGTTTTTTTAATGATACGACCTACACTCTCACACACATCCATCAAATGGGATACACAATCATCGTTCATGTGTACGGATGACTACAGATTCCCGATCTGATGTCATTATTTCTTTAATTACCCCAATTAATGGTTCCAAATAATGATCCATTTATATTTTATTATGATATTTATGTTATTTATAATTATTTTATTATTTTTTAAATTTTTATATAACACATACCTTATGACTTTACATTTTTGGGAATATGATAACATCGTTTGTGGATGTGTGGACTGAAACATCCAAAATCAATATGATTCGTTCAATATTTAAATGGAAAATAATAATTTTTATTTTAATGAATATATATGATATTAATTTCATAAATAATATATTAATTATATAATTAATATTCAATTAATATAATTCTTCTTTTTCTATATTACCCGTTCAGACACTAAAAACATGATACTGTTGTTTGTGGACTTGTGGACTACCGCCTCCCCTAAGAAACATGATTCCATTTGAATTAAAATAATTATATTTATATTTATATATAATTAAATAATATTTCAATGATGATATAACAATAAATTAGGAATGATAAATGTAACTTATTATCATTACATAATGATCATTGAATAGTTAAAACATTACACATACGTACATACGACCTATCGTATCTATCATCATAACGTTAGTTCATTTTTCATAACCATATACCATAATTTGTTTTAAAAGTAAATTTTATATATAAATATTATAATTATTTCATTATTTTTATTCCCTATAACTTTATGTAGTGAATCCTTTGACCATATTCAACCTACCAAAGTCATTTATGACACATAAACATAATTTATTATGAAAATGAATATTAATAATTAATAGGTTAAATAAAAAATAAATTAAACATCATAAATACTCTAAATCTATTAAATAATTAACAAAATTTTTTATTCAGAAATATAAAGACACATTAGAATAGTTAGACTCAAGGTAATATATTTCATCTAAATTTACATTTTAATGAGACATGATTGTTATTATGAAAAAACTAAAATTTCATGTGGTGTATGTTATGGCCATTTGACATGATATGTCATAAATAATTTATTATTCATGGTATTTTATGTTTCAATATTAATTATTTCATCCAATGGATTTTTCATGAAATTTATAAAATAGTAAAAATTATTCTTCGATCTCACTTATTAAGGAATTGAAAACATCAACATAAAATAATCAATTTATTATAATCCTTTTAATTATAATCTAAATTCCTCTCAAATATCTGAATTATTTATTTATATATGATTGTTTCCTAAACTATATACCATATTTAAAAATGGTGTCTACATTGAATGTTGATTGATTGACTATGGAAATATTGATAAATTAGTATCATTTATCTAATACAAATACTATATTTGACACATTGATGATGAATCAAATAATTTATTAGATATATTAGGAATTATTTAGAATGATACGACGTAGGATAGGTAATATTTAATGTGACCCCCTAAATGCAGTTGTAGTCTCATTAGATGAACTAGTTTGAAAAATTTGATGGGTTTCATCGGGTATGATAAACTCGCTTGTGAAAGGATATGATAATAAAGGTACTATGTACATGGAAAACATGTATTTGAATAATTAGGCATTTATATTATTAGGATTTTTTTTTATTTTAATCCATGATATTATGAGATAAAAATTATATATTGATGTGTTTCAATGTAAATTTAATGACTAAATGGCGTGTGTTTCAGTTATTTACTCAATAAAATTGATTATGCATTATCCTGATATTTATGTGGCATGTCTATTTAGTGACCTACAATACAATTTTTATTATTCTTGTTGATTAATGATGTAATCCTATGTACTTACCCTTAATGATAATTTTGTCACACTCTTATCATGTTCCCATGGCCTTGGATATGAAGAGGAATCTATGGAATGGGTGTCAAAAATTCATAGTTTTTAATTTTATTATGCATACTTTATAATTCCATTGTAATATGGTTATAATGAATGCAATATGGTTTTCCAATAATACTAAATTTATTTGTACATTGTGATTTGATTCCATGTAATTATGTCAATGTAATAAAATAAGGAACCTGCTTTAGACATCTGGGGTAGGGGCTGTTATATGAAAAAATTATCCTATGAGCCTACCAAATTTCATCATCTATCGGTATAAGTGAGATGGGATCATAAACTTGTATCCTCGTAGATTTAATATTTAATAACACAGTTCTTCATTTATGGTTCGGATATTTTCTTTTTTGGGATGAACATGATATATAAGAGGAAATCGTGTCATGTATTGGCTAAAAGACTATTGCACAATGTGACTCGGGGTTACACGTCGGGTAATCCCAGTAAATGTCGTGTAAGGATGTCAACATCACACATTTCTGACATAGAATAGGAAGTCATATGGAAAGAATATATTTCATATACATGACTTTTATTTTCCTGTAGACGATGTGTACAATCCTTTTTTTATAAAAGAAATAGTATCCATATTTTAATCTGAATGAAAGAACCCCTCACCTAGGTATCACAAACAGAAATTCCAAATGTATTTTTTTCTCCCGATCCATCGTCAGAACTCCTATTTGAACACAATCAGATGTATTGGAATCACCTCGTTGAGTTATTGCTTCACATTGATTATTTCTTAAATATTTCTTCGGTCAACATTTTTGTCATGAATTGAGCATTTATTCTTGTTTTGTAGATCTACTTCATTCTAGGTCAAATTAGATGTCGGCAATGGATGCAGAGAGACACACTGCCATTAGGTAGGTGGTCTCATGATTTGCATTAATTTTATAGTTGATTATATATTTCTGAGTGTCATCCACCCTTTTTTGGGTTTCTCTATGATCAATAACTATCCTTTTTTATTTTATATTATTTTATTGTTTATTGGCTAAGTGATTCAAACCATGTTTTAGGTTGTATTATATGATTAAGGGTTATCCCATGGGTGTGTTTCCCATAGATGTACATTTTTGGTCTTTTGGACTAGGATGCCTATGGGTAAGCCTTTGATTCACTTTTGATGGGTTGTTTCATATGAATTGATGTCAATGATAGAATTATATTGTTGTTATATTATAAATGCTTTTTATGGTTATTATAATGGATCCCACATTTACCTTTGTTTTTTAGGAAACGTTTAAAATAATATTGATATGCATTTATTCAATTATGTACTTTCACATGAGATATAAAATCATGGTTAATCCATGCGATAATTTAACTTTCACGATAAGAAAAATATTTGAACTTACCCTGTGATTTTATTATTTTGAATCAATTTAATATTTTTAATTTTTTTTATTAATTATTATGAAAAATTTTCCAATGTTAGTAATTTAATGGAAAAGCCTTTGGAGGATGTTATTGTTGTTATGTTCAAGCTGTGAGTTTGTCTTGAATTTAGAAATTAGAAACATTGATGCATTACATATTTTTCAAATTGAAACATGTATTGTTGGGGGATTCCATAGACAAAATATATTTCCCATGATTACATTTCACGAGTGGTACCATTGGATTTATTATAGGGGCGCTACCTTAAAGACTAGTTTACATGGACTTATACCACACCTATAATGATACTAGGATTACATAGATGTTCACTAGGAAAAGAATGTTGGATGTTTGTAGGTTTTCACCTAGATTGATACCCTGATTCTTGAATGGTTTACTTGGATGGGCTTTTAGGTTACGGATAGAATTCCACCTGGTGTGATACTTGAATTCCAACGTTGGAATGAAATAGATGGACAAGGGTTATAAATTGAATATTGAAATGTAATGAATTATAACGTTGTTCCAAGCCAAAGAACAATCTTGGATTCAGTCATCATGTATATTTTTTAAATAGATTTATAATGAATCTATTGTGCTTACTTTACCCTTGGGTTGTCGGGCATAGGCTGGATCCCGAGAAATATATAATTCAACACAATTGAATTCTAAATGATCAAAAAATGAATGTTAATGGAAACCAGTACATGTAGGACTATTTACATTTGATTACAAATAGCTTACTACTTTCCCTATTGTTCACTACCTGTTATATATATACACTGAAAAATAGGAACAATCCTTTGGTGGTTTCCTACAACGATTCTGTCTCACACCCTGTTTTGGTCATGTTATTATGCCAAAAAAATTTACATTGCTCTAGGTGTCGATTATGGTAATAATTGTTCTATAGGTACTTGATATACTATTTAGGAGCAAGACAACATGGGAAAAAGACAAGCCATGTGACGCTTTTGATTTCATTTTGTATCTTTTGTACATTTGTACTTATATCACGTAATTATTATTTTTACCATGTTTTGGATATTTTCCTAGAACATTTTTCATACAACATCATCTTTTGAATGCTTTCACATTTGGTATTTTTTATTATCAGTCATCCATTGTTTAAATATTTTGTTTAGTATTTCTGATTCTTCTACTTATATATTATTTTCATCCACAATGTTATACTCTTCCAATGAGTTAGTTTTTTCTCCACTATCACACCTAGGACCTCTCTGTTAGTTTTTAGCCTTTGTTGTTTGGGGAATTATCCTTAAGGTTATGTGGCATATCGGGTATGGGGAACCGTTGAGTGAAATTTGGATCTTTGAGGTTACAAAGTGGTATGAAATGGTTTTATTTTCTATTTTTCATTACTATTAGGTCAAATTATATAGTGATAGAATGGAAATGGATTTTGGTAGTGAAATATGTCTAGGACTATCTAAACTGTCTACTGGGAAAAGCCAAATTTCATTGAATTGAATTCAAATTTTGGGATACTGAGCTGTTATGGTTTGATTGATTTCACTATTTGGTGGCACACTTGTAATGGGTTATTATTATTTACATTATTGGTGTTATAATTTCTATTGAAACAAAATGAAATGAGGTTACACCATCTTATGCATAATATATGCAATTTTTAGAAATCACAATCCTAGCATTCATGCCTGGCCATTTAGAGAGAATTATGGATTGCATTATGTCGTGATATATGTTGTTCTAGATATTTTTTTATTGTTGTCGTTATTTTTATAGATATGTCTTCTATTGTTATAGTTGATTTTGTATATGTTATTGTCTTGATTGTATGGATGTCAGGCATTGGTCCCTGAGGTGTATGTGCCCTCCTTGATCTGAACATGGTGAATTATGTTTCATCTTTAAATTATAAATGACGATCTTTATATAAATTCCAATCATTTATTAACAGTTTGTATTGATTCCCATGAATCGAAATTTGGTGTACCTATGGTTTAAATTTCTTGAATGGGAGTTCCGTGGGTGTTTAAGGGTATTTTCTATTTGGAAACCCAGAAAAATAGTGTATGGTGCTAGGAACCCGTGCCATGTGTTCTTCTATTCAGCAAGAAATAGTTTTCATACTTTTTCACCATGAAATCTACGTACGTGTTGTGTTGTAAGAAAACATGTATCATAATGTTTTATAGAGAACACTGAATTATGAGTTCTGAATAGTGCACACTGTGTACTTTAGGTACATACCATGTAGTTTTTCAAACGATGAAACCATGTGGATATACCCATGTAAACATACATGGAAAGGCATGGGGACCTATGTAAATGACGTGTATCCTACATTCACACCGTGTACCTGGGGTATTTACATGTCTTGTCAAGTGGAGGTATATGACCTTGTGAGAGTTTGGGGGAACAAATTGTGTATGTAGTCTAAATGTTGTGTATCATTGAGGGTATTTTTCCTGTTTTGTTCCACCTTTTCATTTTTGGACCTGAGAGTTCTCCTATAAGAGTATTTATCGACATAGATCATGATAGTGAAACCCGTGGAGCTCTATGATTACACCTAATGGGTTTTGGGGTTTTTTTTCCAAAAGTAGTGGTTATTTCTATAGTTACTATTTTTAGTTGCCACATTAATTTAAGAATTTCATGTATGATTAGATGGGTGTTTTGAAAAATCTAGTTATTACATTATATCTGATATGAGAAATGAGACATTTTTTATGAAATATACTTTTTGATGATTGCCTTGTGATATGATCCATTATGGATTCTGAGGTCATGAGACCTATTTATTTTAAAGATCATATCAGATATTCCTTATCATACATGTTGATCTATGGAGTCCCCTATAGTATCCCCCACCTTTTTAGATTTTTTGAGGAACCAAGTTGTTGGATAACTATGTTGCTTATCATTTGAGGATCCCATGTATGATTCCCTCCATTCCTTTTTAGCTAATGATACCATGTAATATGATTTCACTAATGATTACATGAATGATCACATGTGTGATGCCTCTAAGTGTTAGAAATGACCAAACCAAAACTTCTTAGTGGGATTTTTGTAGTTCCCCTATCTGTTGAAAACATATACCTAACCTATGGGAAAAACATCGAGGTGAGTGCTTAGAGGAAGGTGTTGACCTCTATTATTTGGATATCTACACTATTGAGCTGAAATCATTGTTGTATCTTGACCGTTAATGTGGGAATGAGAATTGAGGAATTCTCGGTTCAGTACATTATGCATGCCTCAAGAATGGTGAGTTGATAATGAGGTGGTGTGAACCTCACATTCCTTAAATGATTGGTTAATTAGAATATCATCATCCAAGTAAATGGTTGTGTATATAATAAGATTTTGAGACTGTTCCTATATCATATATCTGGTACAAGGGTTCCTAGGGTGGATAACATATGAATAGTACATATAATGTGTTTTTTCTATAGTAAACATGGGGTATTATATTTTGACATAAATGGTACTCATCGAGTTTCAAATGGTGAAATGATCTGTTGATATTGTTATGTTGTTCGGTATTGAGCTGTTCAGTATGTTCTCATGTTACCTGCAGTGTTGATTAACATGAGAATTATGGATCCAAGTTCGTCTTAGAACTCTGGAGGACTATTGGGGACACATGTTTTTTGACACGCATGTCGGATTAATTTCGACTTCATTCCAAGTGATATGATGTGGTGACCATCGTTAGTGGAGTGTCACATAGTTTACGCTTAAATGTATCCTTCTAGGTGAAAGGATTACAATCAATAAATATGCAAAAAACCACTATTCTAATTGAATTCCTTTGATTATTGTGTGTCATGATTCATGTTGATAATTTATTGGATGTACAACGTTGTTCAGTTGGTTGTGTTTGAAGCCATTGTAAGGCATTGTTGGTCATTGATGGAATTGAGTGGCGAAGTGTGAGATATCACGGAATGACTTAGGATATGTTCATCGTGGCAGGTTAAATGAAAATGATTCAGCATGTAAATCCAATTATATTTAAGAAGGTATACCAATATTGTTTTAACTACCTTTTAGAGTAATCATTTAAATCCTCTAAGTGATTTATTACATGAGAGATGATCACATCCTCTATCTTGACGTGATCCATAATGCACTAAAAGAGTTTCAGTTATATGTTGTACTACATATGAAATTTATTGTCCTAGTTCATTAAATCTCATTGTGTTCTGCGCTGGATGTGTGGTTTTCATAAGGATTGGTTAATCATGAGTGATACCTTGGTTTTGTGTAGAAATTCCAAGGAAGGACTCTGGACGCCTGCTACTTTCCTTGACATGAACAACTAGAAGATTCTGTAATGGGTTAAGTTAGCTTTCTTATATATTAATATGGACTTTTAGAAAAGTCTCACATGTAATGGGTTTTATGAACCACCTTGGTGAGTTTCATTGACTTTTAGTTGATGAGTTTTTGTTATCTCAAATTTTTATTTGGGATCAGATGTGATTATTGGAAAAGAGGTAATGATTCTAGTTGGATTGTTTTGGTTTTTGAATTTACTCATGATATTTTAGGACCCATTTTAATGATTTGTGGATGGATTAACAATGGATCATCACCATGATATAGGTATGAGACTTGGTGAATGGGATCATTATGGATGTGTTGTGTCTTGATGGAAGGCATTTTGTTTCTATTGTAACATGTTGGCGTCCTAAGTCAGGAGTATCACAGAAAAGTACTACAGTGATAGTCTGAATCATTTTACCTATTAATCCTCATGTATAGTTTTAGTAAACTAGTCTTAACACACTTCTATATTAATATGGGTGTGGTGTGAATGTCCACAATGTCTTTCAATGGAAGATTGTGTGACCGGTTATGATGAGACGGATCCTTGTTCGACTACCCTTTACAACGAGCAGTACAACAAAATGACCACTGTAGAAGTTGTTATTTTTTTACTTTAGAAGGGGTTATAACCCCTTATAAAGACATTAGTGGCTGTTATGAGTCAATGCTGCTAATGTGGCCCCCTACTGTTAGTAGAAGAGGATTTAAGGAACTGCTGGTAAATCCGTGGTGAATGTAGTGTCGGTTACGTTAGAGGGGGTTTAAACCCACTCTATTGATACCCAAAATTTACCACAAATGGAATTCAATGGAGGCAGTTATAACCCCAAATATCTCTAATGGAGGGATTAGGGGTGGTCCAAACCACCCCTAATTGATAATTGAATTAAATGCGGTTTTACACAGCTGACCCTAATGCCTTTTTGTAAACCCAATCTGCATGCCTACCCAATTCCAATCCCACTCCCTCTGCTCCTGTCCATCCCCTGGGTCTCCTCACTCCTCTATCTCGCCTTTCCTGTTCTAGTGTCCTGGTCTTCATCTGTGTGTCACCCCACCTCCCGCCTGTATGTCCCCAATGTCACGGTCTCCCCCGCCTTTCAGTACCCAGCCTTGGGTCTGAACACTCTTCTATATTAATGTGGGTGTGGTGTGAAAGTCCATAATTTCTTTTGAGGGAACTTTGTGTCACTGGTTATGATAAGACCGATCATCATTATAATATCCATTACCATGAGCACTAAAAAAATACCATTGTATAAGGGGTTATTTATGTTCTCTAGAAGAGGTTATAGCCTCTTCTAAAGACATTAGTGGTGGTTATGAGGCATCGCCGCTAATGTGGCCACCTACTGTTAGTAGAGGCGGTTTTAAAGAAGCATAGGTATATGTGTGGTGAATGAAGCATCAGTTAAGTTAGAGGGGGTTTAAACCCTCTCTAATGTTATACAAAATTTACCAGAAAATGGTATTCAGTAGAGGTGGTTATAACCCCAACCTCCTCTAATGGAGGGATTAGGGGCAGTTCAAACAACCCATAATTGATAATTGCATTAAAGAAATTTTTACACAACCACCCCTAATGCCTTTTTTAAACCAAATATACACTCATGTCCTGTTCCAGTTCCCCGTCCCTCCGCTCCTGTGTGTCCCCCAGGTCTCCCCGCCCCTCTATCACGCCTATCATGTCCCCATGTCCTGGTCTTCCCATGTGTGTCCCCCCACCACCTGCATAACTGTCCCCATGTCACGGTTTCCCCCTGCCTATCTATTCCTAGTC
Organism: Viscum album; assembly: GCA_963277665.1. Taxonomy (NCBI): domain Eukaryota; kingdom Viridiplantae; phylum Streptophyta; class Magnoliopsida; order Santalales; family Viscaceae; genus Viscum; species Viscum album. The sequence goes on from OY728161.1 coordinate 440,870,200, forward strand.
ACGGGTCTGAACACTCTTATATTAATGTTGGTGTGGTTTGAATGTCCACAATGTCTTTCAAGGGATGATTGTGTGACCGGTTATGAGGATACTGATCATCATTCGACTATCCTTTATAGTGATCACTACAAAAAAAATAACATTGTACAGGGGGTTATTTATAAATTTAGAAGGGGTTATAACACCTTCTAAAGACATTAGAGGTGGTTATGAGGCATCGTCGCTAATGTGGAATCCTACTATTAGTAGAGGCAGTTTTAAAGAAGCGCTGGTAAAAGTGTGGTGAATGTAAAGGCAGTTTACGTTATAGGGGGTTTAAACCCCCTATTATGTTATCCAAAATTTATCACAAAATAGTATACAATAGAGGCGGTTATAACCCAAACGACCTCTAATGGAGGGATTAGGGGCTATTCAAACCTTCCCTAATTGATAATTGCATTAAAGGTGGTTTCATAAAACCACCCCTAATTCCTTTTTTTTAAACCCAATCCATGTGCTTGTCCTATTCCAATTCACCATCCCTCAGCTCATGTGCACCCCTCGGGTATCCCCGCTCCACTATCCCGCCTCCCCTGTTCCCATTTCCAGGAATTCTTATGCATGTCCCCTCGCCTCCCACCATTTTTTCATCATGTCACATTCTCCCCTCGCCGATATATTCCCAGTCTTAGGTCTGAACAATCTTCTATATTAATGTGGGTGTGGTGTGAAATACCACAATGCCTTTTGATTGAAGATTGTGTGACCAGTTATGATGAGACTGATTCTCGTTTGACTATCCTTTACAGCGAGAACTAAAAACAATTCCACTATATAAGGGGTTGTTATTGACTTTATAAAGGGTTATAACAACCTCTAAAGACATTATAGGAGGTTTTGAGGCACCGCTGCTAATGTGGTCTCCAAATTTTAGTAGAAGCGGTTTTAATGAAGCACTGGTAAATGTGTGGTGAATGCAGTGGTGGTTAAGTTGGGTTTTAAACACTCTCTAATGTAATCCAAAATTTACCACAAAATGATATTCAGTAGAGGCAGTTATAACCCCAACTGACTCTAACGGAGGGATTAGGGGTGGTTCAATCCACTCCACTGTGTCTATGTGTCCTCCTAGAGTCTCATGTCTATCCCCCGCTTGTCCTCTGTCACGTTTCCCTCTGTCAGCCCCAGTCTCCCCACATGAGTGTCCAGCCCCTCCCCCGGTTCTCCCTCCATCCAACCCCACCCCCGGTTATCCCTCCTGCCCAGCCCCTGGTTCACAGACCCAGTTCTCCTCTGTGAGTCCTGGTCCAGCCACCGGTTCACAAACCCGGTTCTCCCTCCATAGAACTTACATCATAACTTTTCCATATTACATATGCATTTAAGAATTGATCCACGTTACATGTTTGTTGATCAATTTTAATATGTAAGACTCATCATCAATCCTCCTTATGAACATCAATATGGTGGTGCAGATAAGGTTACATGCGTTTAGGAATTACTCCACGCTACATTATCATGATCGATGATTTTTTTGTCAAGATATTCTTCGGCATGCCGATCCAATGCAACTCATATCTTCTTAACAACCCTATACATTACTATTAATTAATTACATAATGGAAACTTACAAAGTATCATTACCTCTATATTTCTTTGGAACAACTCACACTCTCGTGTTGATCTATCCTCTGATGCTTTGTGTCATACCATTGTTTTTAATGGTTTCTTTGTCTAAACTAAAGATGACAATTATACCATAGGTGTTTAGCTGTGCCGATCCTAAATACCATATTGGGTATATATTTGACATCCACTTTTAGTTTTACTTGACAAAGAATCACATTGCCACAATTGGGTAGGTCTTATATTTTATATTCATCATGTGTTGGCATTGATTCAAATAGTAGTGAACTATTTGTTGAGTATGTCACCTCAAACAAAATTCATTCCAAAACATGGAATAATGTCTCATCATGTCCAAATGGGCACATGAAATAAATTGTTTTGGTTATACTCTACATCTTGTCCAATTTGAATCAATCACGTGGCAATTAGATGTTATGTGTTTCTCCCTACTGACTTAGGAATTACCCTTTCTCAGCAGCTTGGAGAATACACATTACTTATAGTAATGTTTCTCTACTTGATTGGTTCTTGTATTTCAATAAAAATTTGTGAAAAGAATATTGTATTTCAATACCCAAGAAGTATGAGAGAAAACATTAATTTTATTTGATGAATATTAACTGAACAAGGAGCAGGAACATGATTCTTGTATTTCAGTTATTATACTTCCATGAATTTATTTCATTATGTGATTCAAATAACAGATTTTTTAAATAACCAACCAATTTTCATTGAAGGATATGACGAAGGTGCCTTTTGCGTAACTTTCCATAAGGCTTTTCGCCTTTCCATTCAATGTATTCTCCATAAGAATAAAAGATGGTGTTATATCCAATATTCTTATTTCCTGGAAAGTATTACCATAAAAGTAATGAAGCTCTTACTATATACCATATTTTTGAACCTTTAAATGAAACTAGAGTAATGTGGTGTAAAAGGTATAAGTAATGGGATGGCATGACAGATTTTGAACCTTCTTTCACTTTACACAAACCAAGTGCAACCATCACATTCAAATCTTGCTTCACATTCTCCTTGAATGGATCTTGGAGACGAGACTACATGTGATCATCATTCATGTCTTGATGTAGAGACCACAACTAATATCAGAATTTCATGATAGAATTATGACAGAACCATCATATGCTTTATTCATGAGTCTCTTGAATGCAGTTTTACACCCTTTCTTTCTAAGATGGATTAACAGGTTGGGACATAAGCACCTTCAATTTCCATTGTAGTAGTAATGTGCGCAAGCGCCTATACTACATTCAGGAAATTCGTGCCTAGTTTAGAAATTAACTATGTCTAATATTTATCGCAGTTATATTATGGTATTTCTTGCCATTATCTACAAATATACTTTAGCAGATTGTACTTTTATGTGATTAATAATCTGACATTACAGATTATTTAATCATTAAATGTCTCCCAATAAATTTTCAAATTTTAGGAACCCTTTGTACTAGAATCAGAATACTCTTGAGTATTCTAGTGGAAATGATCCATGAAACTCCCTCATAGTCTACAAACTCGGGCTATGCCACTACTCAGAGGGTCAAAGGTAGGCTTGTGGCTGGCCAACCGCATTATCATGTGGTACCTTGTTCTGTTGAGTGAAGTCCCAGCTTCAGAAATCATTTAATGATTTACTCAACGCTTGCCTCTAAAATTACTAAAACTAGATAAGGATATATCTTTCCTATAATTTTAGTTAAGTCGGCCCACCACACAAATAATAACTCCCCGGTAGTAAGAGGCACCCTCATCTGAGGCATGAACCGGCACCTCGAACACCCATTTTATTCAAACTAGAATTTTGGAAGGCTATTAGTGACTTAATATTTTCATTGAGGGTTTAATGTTTTTCTCTGGATGAATGTAATCTATTTCTATTAAACTTGTTCATCTATGATGTCGCGCTCATAAATTTTCTTTAATAGAAAAACATACACAGCTTCTTTATGCATTTTATTATCTATTATTTTATGTATTTTCCCAATGTTCTAAAATGCATAAAATAATAAATAAATGCATAAAGTAAATCTACTACCCGACTGGTCTTGAGCATCTAAATGACCTATGTGAATCATACCTAAGTCGTATTCTTGACTCTTGATGCAGCCTTCACGTTCTGTATATTTTCTTTGCATTTGGAACATCGCCTCATCTTGGCGAAGTTCACGTCACGTCTTGGATTACCACCTCATCTGGGCATAGTCCACTTGTCGTCTTGCATCGTCTTGATCAACACGCTCCGCCTCGTCTTGGAGGTGTCAACATCGCTCGTCATCTTCATCTAAAGTACAATGGTACTCACGCGTAGGCGAGGGGAACTCAGGAATATATATACATCAAATAATTATTAGGCGCGAAGGCCCTATACATTTTAACCGAAAAATCGACGATGTGGAAACCGTATTTAATAAATTTTAACCATCGTACGCAGTTAAAAATAATTAATTATATAAATAAATGCAGACAAACAAAGGTCTATTCTCAAGACCAGACGGCGGGTAAAACTATAGCATGATAGAAATTAAAATGCATAAATAATTATGAGTGTTATTTAATTAAATAAAATGAATTAAATAATTCAAATAATTTAATTAATTATCGGTCTTTAAATTTGTTTAATTTTAATGCAAAAGTTAAATTAATTTGACTTAATTCGATTTATTACTTAAATTGAATTTTTTTTTATTCGGGTAATAAAATTATTAAGCAAAATTAATTTTAATTAATATAATTTATAAACTAAAATTAAATTAATTAATAGTGATTAATACAATGTGGTCGAATCCCGAAAACACCATTGCATTGCATGTGTGGGTAGGGCCGAACTGGCGCATGGCCATGCCATGGCTGAGTAAGGGCCGGACCGATCCACCCAAACCCATTCCGGGTTGGGCAGGTCCGCTCAGACCGCTTCAGGGACAATTTTTGTCCTGCGAAAAGGCTCGTAGACAATAGAGTACTTCCATGTGGGCGACTTCCAGGAGGTCGGACCTTGCGGTGACGATCTGACCGAACCATACCGATGCACAGATGCTTGCTGCGGGTTCCAAGCGGTTCGGGTGAGCCGAGGTGGCTCGGAGGCGCACCCAGTGCTGCATGATTCTACGCTGCGGATGGAGGGCAGCCATCTGCTCGGGTGCTCCGGCGGACGTACCGGTGGCCTTAGGCTCAGAGGTGCGGGGCAGCCGGTGGTTGGATCTTGGAGGTGCGGCGCCGGTAGAGTTTTGCGTCGGTTCTGCGAGAGACCAGTGAGTCTGCATAGAGGGCTGCTGGCGGGCTGCTCCTGCTCGCCGAGGGAAAGGAGGTGCAAGAGGGTAGGCGGAGGTGGGGCTCTATGCGCGGTGGCCTGGGTGCGGTGTTCCGGCGAAGGAGGAGGCAGGTCGGTGCTTGCATGGGGGGCAGCAGCAGGGTGAGCAGCCGAGAGCGGTCGGGGATGGGCAAGGCAGAATGGCGGGGTACCCCTGCTCGGCGCCGTTCCTGAGGCGGCCGCCGGTGGCGTGTGAAGAAGCCGGGAAGCTGGCCTAAAGCGGAGGCACTGGCGGAGGGTTGCCTCAGCCCTGTGTGCGGCGTCCCGGGGAGGGAGACCATCCGTGGCCAGGCTGGCCGCAGCTTGCACCATTTTATGTTGTTGGTATTTTCTTCACACGGCCAGACCACCCTTTTGGCTTTTTTATTAAATAAAGGCTTGACCCGTTGGGTCAAGTCATCCCCCTTTTCTTAAATAACATTTTATAAATGCTATATATTAGCCTTTAATAATAATTTTTATTATTATACTAATAATTATTATAATAATAATAAAATAATAATTATTTTAATATTTATAAAATAATTATTATTCTTATTAATTTCTGATGATAATTATTATCATTAAATAATAATAATTATTATCCTTGTTTTTGTTTTAGGCAAAACCCAAAACAAGAACGATGATCAGAAACGGTTTTAAAAAAATACCCGTGATTCTGTGTTAAAATTTCAAATGACCATATCTTGGTCGTTTGAAATTGGATCGGCTCACGGTTTGGACCGTTGTGACCGATTTTTTACCATCTACTTAATATTATGCAAATTAATTTAATTTGGTTTAGAAAATCAATGTGACTCCCTCTGATACCACTGTTGGGTTTTCGGGGCCTGTAGTGGAAGCCGGTGGGCCGGGGATTTTAAATTTTTCATCGGTGCAACGACTGTACTTGTCGTCGCCAACGATCTGAGCCAAGAGTGGTCTAAGTATCTCGCGTAGATTGTTAAGAACACAAAATAAAATGAAAACATACCCGTTTCATATCTGAAGCCATTGTCGACCTCTACTTGTCGACGATGATCGTTGCATGAAGGATCCCTAGGAGGATCCCTCTAATAGTCCACTCGCACCTCAAAAATCCACAGGAATGTCGATCATTGATCTCGGGGTGCTAGAGCGGTAATTCAATGATATATTCGACGTCCCGACGATCACCGCATCGTCAATCGTGCGATGCGTGAGGGGAAACTTGATCCGATGTCTTGGATCGAGTACTTCTCTCTCTAAGAAGCGGGGGGGGGGAGAAAGGATCTCAACTCTCATTCCATGCAAATTAGTGAATAGTTAGTTGCACATCAAAGAGGGAGAACCTCCTCTCTTATTTATAGAGACATTGATGAAAACCTGATAGGGTTCCCCGACCCCCGTTAATATCAACGTTCTCTAAATAAATAATTTTGACGAAATTAACTGCTCCAATATTATTTTTTATTTTATCACATGCTTGTAATATATATAAAATATATTACGTGATAATATCCAAGCCATTTAACTCAACTCACTATCCCGCTTAATGTTAAACGAACCTTGAATTTTAAAATAATATTACTTCGATTATTATTTTCCTGTATTTACTAAACTCATAAATACATTAAATAAATTCAATCCCAAATATTTGTAACATGACTATTAATGAAATTATTTAATTCTGTCAGTGATCGTCAATGTGGACAATGCTCGACCCCTGAGGCGGGCCCACTATGTCCATATACCTATTCAACTGAATAGCTGTGGATTCTTGAATACGTTGTTGTGTGTGACACTCTAGGCCCTTATGTCGATAGTAGTGAATAAAATTCACTAACTAAGAGTGGGGTATATCAACCTTTCATGGCCCCTAAAGAGATAGGGATATTCATAGAAACGACTAACATCCTAAAAACACTTACTGTGTACTATAGTATCTTTTTCATTCGATATCTCATAAAGCAGAACGCACTCTTATGTCATCATCCTTATCTTTATTTATTATTTATTGATCTATATGGATGGATTTTCCTTTCTATTTCTTTGGCCAAAGGCTTATGATGGCGGCACCATCCCGATCAACCAGGCCTGAGATATACAACTTCCTAAACATGGAAGTGACAAATCCTTTCTTGACCATTCAACCAACGTCATACCTCTGAAGATGCACCCAACACAAACTACCTCTCCACGGAATCACTACCATGGTTTTCTCCTTGTATCAAGTATGTAATTAAATGATATTCATTTGTAATGGACTCAAGTCAGGAGACCAATACACATGTCCATAGATAGGAACCACCAATGACACCCAAAACAGGTGGTGTTCCTATTGGCGGGTCTGTCCTCATGATCTCGCTACAGGAGATCACCAAGTGTGAACTTCATGAGAAGAAGTCTCAATGCTTATGAGCCCCCAACACCTGATAGTCATACATATACTGTGTCCAGTCAGTAAGATGTATCAAGACTATAGAACATATATTTAATATCAATATCATTGAATCTCAATGTTCTCATTATATCCTGGGATTTTCTATAACCTCATGACATGAAAATTAACCTTTGGACATTTCCATTATTATAGTGGACACAGAAAAGTCTTAACTATAATGGTAAGATAACAACATTCATTGATAACTTTACACATGATATGGTAATCAAAAGTACTACATAGTTGGGTCTATCGAACCCACTATTTCAACAATAGGTGCATATAGGGGGTGCTTCGCGAAGTGGAAAGGGACTCATGGAGCACTACCACATGAAGTAATGGTGCTCTGTGAAGTGCGGTGTTGGGAATTAATGTTCTTCGTGAAGTACAATGAACCTACCTTGGGATGTGGATCACGTGCACATGACGGGTGTTTTGTGAAGAATAAACACTCTGCAACCACCCTGGTCCCCTTGGGGATCCTTATCCTTCATGATGTCATGAGGGATTCGTGAAAGTAATCCCTCTTGAAAGAGGGGGCTTGTTGAGAAAACATCCCTCAAGGCATCATTGAATCATTTTTGAGGTGATTGTGTTTGTTGACAAAGTGGGCCTCCATGTTGTGTTTGTTGAAAATACAGACCATGATATATGTTTGTATCAAAAAATGGGGTTCACATGGTGATTTGTTGAGTTCAAGGGATGCTTTCAGCAATCGATTATTGAATGAAGAACCTCGACAAAGGGATATATGATCTGGAGGTGGTACAAAAATAGCAATTACAAGGTGGTGCTATTTTCTAGTCTTTGCCAATTTTTTGGGCCGGAAAATTTTAAAATGGAGAGATATGTTTTTGGAAAAGGGTGTGGCGCGCAAAAGAAAAGAGGTGCGCAGAAAAATTATGTGTGGCGTGCAAAATTAGCGGGATGCACAAAAAATATTTTGGCGCATGGAAAACATCGGGATGCGCGGAAAATAGTGGGTTGTGCAAAATAGATGGATGAAGTATTTCGCGCAAGAGGTGTTTCGCCATCCGAAGCACGAAAATTATAAAAGGCATGAGGTGCACAAAATTTTGGAGCAGTGCGCAAAAAATAGTGTTTCACGGATGATTTGTTTTTCACGCTCAAAGTGGATTACGCACTCAAGGAGGGTTTTTCGCGCGGGGTCGATTTTGCCTATAATATGAATTGACCCCCTCCATTTGTCAGTGTTCAAGACATAGAGAATACCTAAGCTCTGGTGCGCTAAATTTATGTTCACATGGGAGTTGTGCGTAAGCTTTGAGTGTGCACGTAAAAGTCCGGTGTTGTGCAAAATGAAAATGTTGCACGTAAAAGAAGTTAGTTGCACGGAAAAGGGGTGTTGTGGGAAAAGTGGATTTCGTGCAAGTTCAAAAAATTACAAGTAAGGCAGTTTTGAGGTTTCGTGTAATATTTGGAGGTTTCACATAAAAGGGGTGTTGCACGAAATGTGAATTTCGCGCAATGTAAAGGAATTACGCACGAGGCGCAGTAAAGGTTTCGCGTACAATTTGAGGTTGCTTGGTACACCTGGGGCAAAGTGAGATTCATCTGCAAGTGAAAGTTGGAATTCAACAGAGCATCTAAAAACAGAAGAAGATGCATTCCTTCATGAATATGAAGAGACCTACTGGTCTGTAAACTGTTAGTGGATCCCTTATAGAGCAGTGAGAGAAGTAAGAGGAAGAAGTTGATCCTCTCCATCGGTAGTGAGCCAAAGAGAGAGAAATAGGGAGTGAGCATTGGGTAAGCAGTGCGCTAACCCTAAACCTTGATAAGGCAGTGAACCTAGGACAGAGTGAATGTGCCCAAATTTTGTAATCCACAGCTAGTGAATTTTAGTGGAATTTGGTACGACTGATAACTTTTCATCATATGCTCCTTGTACATAGCCCTTAGTGATGAACCAAGTAAAAATGATGTGTCATGTCCATGCTTTACTTTCTGTTTATATTATGAAACAGGAAAGAGACAGAAGAGTGTTTTTCATAACAGTTAAACAATATCAGAACGGGATTTAATTTTAAATTAGTCATACCCTAATTCACCCCCCCCCCTCTCTCAGGGTATTCATCCTTGTGGTCCTAACAATTGGTATCAGAGCCAGGTCAAAATCAGTTCTTCTTTCAATGGAGGTCACTAATCATAAATGGATTAAGATATTAGAAGGATGTAATTTTCATATATGGATGAATCGAATGCAACACTATTTCTGATCTTTGGGAATGGATGTGTTTTCAGCAGCTATGCATGGTATCATAACTGATATTAATAGTGGTGCATTATCAGAAGCTGAGCATAGAGAGTTTGATGCTGATGCAAAAGCAATCAAAGCCTTAGGGAGAGCGCATTCAAATCCCATCTACACAAAGGTGATTTCATGAAAAAAGTCACATGCCATGTAGGAAAAACTATTGAATATATATGAAGGAGATACAATGGTCAGAGAGGCAAAGCTGCAAGTGTTGTAAAATAAATATGAAGATCTGAAGATGAACCTGAATGAGTCTGTTGAGGAATTATTTAATAGGGAAAATATTGTTGTGGAAGATATGTGAGGACTTGGTGAAGTCATTGAAGACATAAAGATCATAAAGTGCATCTTGAGAGATCTTCCATCTTGGTTCAATCTGAATGTTTCTATACTAGAAGATAAAGATCCCAAAGAGATGACATTGGACAATTTACATAGTACCTTGGTTGCATATTAAATGAGGAATGGTGATAATGAGGCTGTCTAAAAGGGGAAATCCAATGGGATGAAATTTATGGCTTTGAAGAAGCTCTCCATTGAAGATTCTCAGGATGAAGAAGAGACATATGAGGTGATGTCATCCATTTCTTCAAATCGGAAAAGATGAAAACAAAAGTTAAAAGGAAAACTTCCACTAGAATGCTTTCGATGTGGAAAGGTTGGTCATCTTGCGGCGACGTGCCCCAAAAAGTTTCAAGATAACGATAAAGATGATGACGATGTCGAAATTCCCAAGAAGAAGTCTTCATCATTTGTGAAAGGGAAGAATCATTTAAAGAGAAATTTATTCAAGAAGAAGAATCTTCTTTCACAAGAAATAGACAGTTTAGATGAGTCTGAGGATGAAGTGGTTGAGGAGTTTGAAAATTGTAATGATCGTGGACAAAATGAAATGGTGGTTGTTGTTATTAGTTCTCAAGAAAATGAAGAAATTGACGCTGATGAAGAGGAGAAGGAATTGAAGGTAGAGTTGACATGGAAGGTGAATTAGAAGCATCTCTTGAAGAGATTGATATTTGGAGAGCAAAAACAAAGAAAGACTACAAGGTAGTACATGATGCCAAACTCAACATGCAACAACAGGAAGATGAGAAGTCCGAGATTGTAAAAGTAATTGAAATCCATATGTCTTCATGGTCATAGAGCACAGAAAAGGTTGATGAGAAAAAGCTCAAGATTAATGAACAGAAAATGGAGATTGACTTCTTGAATGGAAAATTGAAATATCTCATCAAACGTATCGAGGAGCTTAAAGAGGACGTTTTCGGTCTGCAGAGAAAAGTCAATCACCAAGAAATACCTTTGATTCCTAACACATTCTTGGGAAAGCAGGTTATTTTGAAGACTAAAAAGATGAAAGAGGAACCTAGTATTTAAAAAGGGAATAAGAAACTATTGAGCTTATACATTCAATATTTTTCATGGCATAATCAGAAACAAAAATCTGTGACAGTTGGGGTCAGACCGCAAGCACCCGTCCTAAAAATGAAGGTTGATATGGGCACAAAGTAAAATCAGAATATTCAAAGATCCAAAAGGGAAAATCATAGTGCTGAAGTAACAAAAATTAATTCACCTTATATAAGTTTTTATTGTTGTGGGAAGATGGGACATTCAGGGTATGTGTGTTCTACAGCCAAAAGATATAGGAGGGAACAGGAAAAGAGGTGGCAGAAAAACAGAAAATAGTTTTCCAGAACATATTTTGAAGGACATTGTTTTTGGTGCAGAGGATTTGGAAAAATGGATAGGTACTGCACTTCGATCATTCAGAGAAATGTGCAATTGAAAAATAAAATTGTATGCTGGTAGCACATCAATAAACCAACAAGTGAGTTAAAAATGCAGAATAGATTTGTGGATCTTCAAGATGAAGTTGATCCATCATACTCTAAGAAAGAACAGAAGCATCAATCCATGCCGAGTGTGAAGGAAAAGGTATGGACCAAGAATAAGAAAAATGAGAAGGCTATGGTGATTCAGATTGCCCTTAAAGCATCAAATCGATCTGGTGTGTGGAACCTTGACAGTGGTTGCACATCCCACACGACGAGAAATAAGGATCTTGTTACAGGCATAAAATATGACAAAGAAGGAGTTGTCAAATTTGGAAACGATGAAGGCCTGAAGATTGTTGGCTCAGGGAAAGCCAAGTTTGGGGGCAATGAAATGAGACATGCTGATGTCATGGTAGTAGAGGGTCTCATTAATAACTTGCTCAGTGTCAATCAACTTTGTGACTCTGGGAAATATATCCAATTTACCAAGAAAATGTGTATTGTGAAAGAAAAAGATGGAGTCATTGTTCTAAAAGTAAAAAGGACAAAGGGAAATATTTACCTTGTAAGTGGGGATGATGATATGTGCTTTTAATACAGAGAGTAGGAATACTATTTATGGAATAAGCGACTTGGTTATCTATGCCAACCATCCATGGAAGATCTGGTAAAGTGTGATACTGCTAGAGACCATCCCAATCTATCACGTGATTGTACTCACACATGCGATGCATGTCAACTAGGGAAGATCATCAGGAAGACTTATAGGCCAAAGGAACAGAAATCAACCAGAGTTCTCGAACTGGTACATGCAGATGTTTGTGGACCAATCTCACCGTGAGCCATAAATAGACAAAGGTATTGTGTCCTTTTCATTGATGATTATGGCAGAATGGCCTGGGTATTTTTCATTTCCCATATGATAGAGGTATTCAGTTGCGTAAATCAGTGTAGGAAGGAGTCAGAAAGGATTCTTGGGCAGATGATTCTGATGTTTCATACTGATAACGGTACAGAATTCACAAACAGTCAAGTTGAAAACTATCTCGAGAACCATGGGACAAAACATCAAGTTTCATCAGTGAGAACTCCCCAACAGAATGGAGTGGCTAAAAGGAGAAATCATATCATCAACAACATGGCCAGAACAATACTTATTGATAAGGTCCTACCAGAGAAATTTTGGAAGGAACAGTTTTGACATCGGTATATGTTTCGAACAGGTCTCTGTTCTGTTCGAAGCAAGGGAAGACTCTGTATGAACTGTGGTACGAAATGAAGACAACGTTGAAATACTTTCGAATCTTTGGAAGTAATTGTTTCATTCTCAACAAAGAAAATCACAGGAAGTTTGAGTACCAAGGAGAAGAGGGGATATTCCTTGGATACTCCGTGAAACGAAAATCATATAAATGTTTCAACATTAGGCATGGAAAATCATTGAAACCAATGATGTCACTATAGTTGAAAATGAACAGAATAATCAATGACCCAGTGAACAGTTCCTAGATGACAGTGATGATGAGGTAAGCAACACAGGGGGAGCAGAACTGGTAGAGGCTGACTCCGAAGAAGATACTGATGATGAACAAGAAAGTGTCATGTTTGTGTCACCAAGGAAGCCAAAGAGTCATGTTGAAATTGATATGCAGAATATCATTGGTGATTAGACAGCTCCAGTTCAGACTCGAAGAATGAAATCATTACAGAAAACATCGTTTTTGTCTCAGGTAGAGACTACATGTTTTTCTGATGCAACTGAAGATAAAAACAGGGTTCAGTCTATGAATGAAGAGTTTGATCAAATTGAGAAGAACCAGACGTGTGAGATTGTTTCGAGGCCAACAGACAAGAATGTCATCGGGACTAAATGGGTCTATCTCAGCAAGATGAATGAAGATGTCTAAGTGATTATGAACAAAGCATGACTAGTGTTCAATGGATACACCCAGATAGAGGGAATTGATGTTGATGATACATTTTCACTAGTTGCAAAGCTAGATACAATCAGATTATTTTTTGCCATAGCAGTACAAAGAAAGTTCAAAGTGTTCCAGATGGTGGTCAAATCCGCATTCTTGAAATTTTATCTAGAAGAGGAGGTGTATATTGAGCATCCAGATGGTTTTTTCATTCATGAGGATGAGATCAATGTTTGCAGGCTGAAGAAGGTGTTGTATGGGCTGAAACAAGCACTAAGGTCAAGGTAATCACGGCTTGATCAGTACTTGAAGAAGCATGGTTTCCAGCATGGAGGAGTTTATTACAATCTCTATTTCAGCAATGACAGTAATCAAAGGATGATGGTGCTGGTGTATATCTATGACATAATTTTTTGCGGATCAGATGAAGCTCAGTGCAGACAGTTTCCCAAATTCATGAAAAATGAGTTTGAAATGTCAATGATTGGAGAGATAAAGTTTTTCCTTGGTCTTCAGGTGACACAAGGATGGAATAGAACATTCATTTACCAATCAATGTATCCTATGGAGGTTCTGAGAAGATTTAGAATGGAAAATTCCAAGAAGATAAAGACTATGGTTGCCATCCAGATGAAATTTTCAAAATATGAGGATGGAAATGCAGTTAATATCACAGAATACAGGCAAATCATTGGAAGTTTTTTATACATGACCGCAACAAGGACAGATATTATTTTCTCTACATGCCAAGCAATGAGATATTAGAGTAATCCCAAGGAAAGTCACATTCTTGCAGTGAAAAGAATACTTAGATATATCATGGGCATGGTGGATTTTGCCTTGACATATAATGACAAATATCAAACAATGTTATTGGGATATAATAATGCAGAATGGTCCAGATCAGCAGATGATAGAAAATCAATGCCAGGAGGTGCATTCTGTCTTGGTGGATTGTGTATTTCTTGGCTAAGCAATAATAAAGATTTCATTTCATTAAGCACTGTAAGAAGCTGAGTATATTGCGGTCACTCAAGCATGCACACAGTTATTGTGGATGACGCAACAAGTTGCAGATATGGGAGTTGAAGTGATGTATCCTATCGGAATCCAGTGAGATAACTCAAGTGCTATCAATCTTAGAAAAAATATCAGTCGTCACTCAAGTACCAAGCACATTGAGATCAAATATCGTTTTATCAAGGATAAGGTTGAACCTGGAATTGTGAAGTTTGATTATGTGCCTACAGAGCTACAAGTTTCAGACATTATGAAAAAGGCCTTACCCAAGGAAGCTTTTGAGAGGCATCGATTGGCTCTGAGAGTTCAGTCGACTCCCCGCACTTGAAAAAGTTTGGATGTGGAACCAACCTCCCCCCCTCTCACTGAGGTATGGTGTGTTTTCCCTAATGTATCGATATGTGTTCACTACTCTGTTACATAATGCAAAGGCGTGTCCTTTGGGTTCATTGCTAATGGGGGAGACAACAGTGATTGTTCAAGGGGGACAACAATGATTGTTCTTGGGAAAGATAGTGTGGCAATTTGAGAAATAATAAATGATATGGGGAGAAGATGACAGGTGGATCAGCCAGATAGGGGGAGAGAAATGTGAAAGGGGGGGCGTATTAAATCTGATGATGATAGAAGTGATCATTCAAAGAGTAGATATCACGACAGCTGAGGATCGTGATAAAAGAAGAACAATTATGTTGGAATGGTGTGAGAAGGTTTCCAGCTATCACTAATTGGTAATAGAGTGATTCAACAATTGGTATCAGTTTCTCAATTGGTATCAGTTTGGTATCAATGGTTGGTGTCAGCAGTGAAGTGATTCATTGATGAACTTTTCATTTACTCTTGTTTCTCATGCCGAGAATTGCTCATGTGGGCTTAGATTACATGTCATGTGAATCCTTGAACAATATCAGAATCGCAAGAGGCGAATGGTGGTAGCGGCTGGAAGTATCTTTAATGAGATATCAATGTGTAATGAAATTTTATGAGAAGAGTTGTCAACAATCCCAAAGGGGGAGATTGTTGGGAATAAAATCACTCAAGGCATCATTAAATCATTTTTTAGGTGATTGTGATTGTTGAAAAAGTGGGCATCCATGTTGTCTTTGATGACAATACAGACCATGGTATATGTTTTTGTCGACAAATGGGGTTTACATGGTGATTTTTTGTGTTCATGGGATACTTTAACCAATCCATTATTGAATGAAGAACCTCGACAAATGGATAGACGATCTGGAGGTGGTACAAAAAGTGCAGATAAAAGGTGGCGCTATTTTCCAGTGTTTTCCATCTTTTTGGGCCCAAAAATAGTAAAATGGAGATATAGGTTTTTGTCAAAGGGTGTGGTGCACAAAATGAAATAGGAGTGTTGAAAAAGTATGTGTGGCGTGCAAAATTATCGGGATGCGTGAAAAATTTATGTGGCGTGTGGAAAACAGTGGGATACACGGAAAATTGCAGATTGTGCGAAATAGATGGATGAAGTATTTCTTGCAATAGGTGTTTTCCCATCCAAAGCTCAAAAATTGTCAAAGGAATGAGGTGCGTGAAATTTAGGAGCAGTGCGTAAAAAATAGTGTTTGGTGGAATATTTGTTTTTCGCGCTCAAAGTTGATTACGCGCTCAAGGAGGGTTTTTCACATGGGGTCAAATTTTCCTATAAATATGAAGTGACATCCCTCCATTCGGTAGAGTTCAAGACATAGAAAATACTCGAGCACTGTTGCGCGAAATTGATGTTCACAAGGGAATTGCGCGTAAACTTTAAGTTTGCACATAAAAGTCTGTTTTTGCGAGAAAAGCCAAGGCTACGTGTAAAAGAAGTTAGTTGCATAGAAAAGGGGTGTTGCGTGAAAAGTGGATTTCGCACAAGTTAGGAAAATTACGTGCAAGGAAGTTTTGAGGCTTCACATAAAATTAGGAGCTTGCGCATAAAATGGGTGTTGTGTGAAAAGTGAATTTCGCGCAAAGTAAAGGAATTACAAGCGAGGCCCAGTAAAGGATGTGCATACAATTTGAGGTTGCTCGGTACACCCGGTACAATGTGAGATTCATCTATGAGTGAAAGTTGGACATCAACAGAGCATATACATACAGAAGAAGATGAATTCCATCATGAAAATGCAGAGACCAATTGGTCTGTAAACTGTGAGTGGATCCCTTCCAGAGTAGTGAGCGAAGGAAGAGGAAGACGGTGATCCCCTCCACTAGAAGTGATCCATAGAGAGAGAAATAGGGAGTGAACCTTGGGTAAGCAGTTAGCTAACACAAAAACTTATAAAGGCAGTGAGCCTCAGACAGAGTAACTGTGCCCAAATCATGTAATCCACAGCTACTGACGTTTAGTGGAATTTGGTACGACTGATAACCTGTCGGTGTATGCTCCTTGAACGTAGCCCTTACTGGTGAACCAAGTAAAATTGATGTGTCTTGAGCATGCTTTACTTTCTATTTATATTGTGCAACAGGAAAGAGAGAGAAGAGTTTTTTTTTATCAGCGAAACAATATCAGAACGAGCATTAATTTTAAATTATTCATACACTGATTCACCCCCCCCTCTTAGGGTATTCATCCTTGTAGACCTAACAGGTCTAAAACATGGAAAAGGCTAGGCACTTTGTGGAGAAAAAGTACCTCACATAGCTCATGGTTTGCAGAGCGAAAGGTGCCTAGCAATTCATGTGCTTGGAAGTTGAAAGGTCAGATTGTCCATCCTCTGGTCATAGGGGGAGCCCAATATTTATAGGCAAGAGGCACCACGAAGTAGAGTGTGCTCGGCACGGAGAGGGATTGGGTTGCTTTGCGTAGGGCCTGTGAATGAAAAAGGCGTTCGTGGAGCATCCCACCTCCTTTCTTCGTGGTGGGCTCACAGACATTAAATGTGTTCGCGGAGCGTCCCCCCTCCTCGCTCCGGGCAGGCTCACGAATGTAAAATTTGTTCGTGGAGCATCCCGCCTCCTTGCTCCATAAAGGGAGCTAGGCTACCGGGGCTCCGCAAATGGTCTTCACGAGGCAACCATGGGAGGAATTTCGATTCATTCTCTTCTTCCCAAATATTGGTGCCAACAAATGCCCTCCCTCGTACTTGGAGCCGTATAGAAATCAAGGATTGATGTATGAGGGTCAATAAACACTATTTTTGGCCTTTCGTGAAGTTGTATCATGAAGAGGTATTTTGAGGAAAATAGGGGACTTGATGGCCGATCACACCACAAAGCTCGGAAGGATTTGGATGTGCCTAAAAGCTCCAAAACAATCGCCTATATATAGGGGATTGGACCTTTCTTTTTTATTTTCCAATCTCTGGAAATATGTCCTTTTTCACTCTCGATTCATGAAGCACTACGTACTCCGTGAGTGTTCTCCATGAATCGATTCTTCTCAGTGCTCAATGAGTCTTAGACTCTGTGACAACGCTTCAAAATCTTGCGTTTAAAGGCCTAGGAAGGGATCTATGAACATGCTTTGTGAATGAGCTATGTGAATGAGCTCTGCAACCCACACGAAAATCATCCATTTTCTACAACTGAATGGCTCATCAAGAATCCCACTAGGGGGTCCTTGAGGATGTCTCCGAGAGGTATGAGATGGATAATAGTCGGGCTCTAGGAGATTTAGTCTGTAGCCACTCTGTCCATGATTCGTTGGTGGAACTAATGTCGAAGAGCTATTAGAACTACCTGTTGTGTAAGAGGTTGCCCTTGTACGGCTTCAGGCTAAGGGATGACATCCTCATACCTAAAGCACCTAGGGACGAACCAGTTTACTGGTTTAGGAGCATGATGTGCCGGCACCAATGGTTCATGGAGGATGATGGCCATGCTAAGAAGACACTGCACCTGTCATTGGTGACTTCCTATAAAACCACATAAACAATGTCGACAGGAAGTCATTGTATCCTGAGACGTCTCCCTCTGTGTACCACATGATACTGAAGGTATCCTTAAGAAATCCTGTGAAGGGATGGGTTGAAGAGTGTTAACTGTGCTAGGGCAGTTAGATTACAGATGATTGGTCCTGGGCCTACTAGGTAGGCGCTTCGTGTGAGGAGTTTGGTTCAGAGCTGAGGAGAGTGGGTTTGTAAGAGGAAACTTGGGACTCCCAATTCCATATCTACCAACTGAATTAGATAATGCTACAGATGTTGAGAAGATGGTGGTCGAGGACCAATACCTTCAATTTACATCATGGGGTTTTTGCATTATCTTGTGGGATGTCAACAAGATTTCGGGGGTCCCAATATTGGGGGCTATGTATGACTAATTTCTCCCTTTCATGAGTGTGTGAGAGGATCTGGAGAAGATGTCGTGGCTGGAAATGGAATTGATGGAGCAGGTGCTGGGAGAGGACAAAGAAGTAGTGAGAGATGTCCACTTTAGGCGGTGGATCATATAGTTATTGAACATCCTGATAGACCGAATGATTATGGTGGGGCCTCAAACATGCCTGAGGGGGGCTAAATAGGGCAAGGAGCACTCGTACTAGCTGCTCTTGGAGGATATCCAGTGGAAGACTTGGGGGTTCAGTGTCAACAATGAGAAGAAGCCAATGGTCAGGCTGGTGACATTTATTGCAACTCTTATCTATGGTTGGATCCTACCGGTGAGATATACCAACATGGGAGTGTGACCCATCACCATTATCATGTCGTCCATGTTGGAAACAGGAGGGCGAGTCAACATAGGGATCTTGATGCTCACCAAATTGTATAGGATATTGTGGAATACTAGCAAGGGGAAGATGCCATAGAGGATATACATAATTTTATGCCTTCTGTATGGGTGGATAACGACACACATCATGGGGTTTTCTGAATAACCAAACCCCATCTCACCTTCGGGAGAGAATTACTGCCCATCGATCCTAAAAGTCATGGGGAGCCTTCTGGCCATGTTGACTACACAGTTTATATTGGACCCGGTCTGAAGGTGGAAGAGATCAATTTTCACCCATTTCTTTTTCCGACGAGGGTATTCGCTGAAGATGGATAGGGAAAAGAAGAGCACTGAGCCTACATCCCAACATTTTGCAGTGGAGTCTTAGTGGCGAGGGTGGACCACAAGCCTCTCTGGGAACCATACACCCCACATCGGTTCGCAAGGCAATTCCGGTGCATGCGGCGACTGACACCATGGGTCTATTTGGAGTTGTGCCATGAGGAGCATCCGTCTGTAATGAGGAAGATGTGGTTCATGTTCATATTGGAAGACATGATGATGCAGAATAAACTGCCTCTACCTACAACCGTCTTCAGGATAGTGAAGAAGTATGCCATCAGTTGGGAGGCGACTTATCTGGGGGAGCTGCTGAAACAACCAACCATTACGGTTGGTGAAAGTGAGCCTTCCCCAACCTGAGGTTGGGGCTAGAAGGAGGAAAGGTAATCTCGTGGTGGTGGGGCTTCCATGGGGGAGAGACCTACATCAGTTGAGGATGAGACAATGGGGGAGGACCCAATAGTGGCAGTGGATCTGGTGGTCCAAGAAGAACAGAGTCATCTGGATGAGAGGCCACCGAGAGGATTCTGTATGATATCCACTCAGGCCTAGGGAAAACGGTTGTTCCATATTGACATGGTAGAGAACGTTGCCTTCTCGGAGGCCTATGACATCTGGGAAGTCAATCGGAAATTCCTCAGCCCGTATGATATATGGAAACAACTGAATCATCTCGGGATGTATATGTTGAGAATTGGACCTATCAGAGCCGGTTTGTAGTATCCCATGGGGAGGTGGAGCAATACCTGGCCGTGATGGAGGACTTTATCCACTCTCAGGGTACCCCGCATCCGATGACGTAATGGGTGAGGGTATTTTTGGATCGAATGACCCCTCCACAGTTGTCATCCTCTAACTTAAGAGAGTGCTTCCCTCTACTGGAAGAATCGTACGAGACCTCCTGGGGGGATGAGTTTGGTTGAGGGAGTCCGTTGGAGGAGGGTGATTTCAACGATTATACATCGTATGTCAATGATTTCGTAGAGGCCTTCGATGTAAAATCTCAAGCCCCTTCCTCGGGTCTTCTCTTAAGTCATTCTGGACTACTTATCAACATATGCACTGCATTGGAGGACCTTGAACACAGACCTCGTTCTCGTCACTCAATGGGTTCCTATGTGGGACCATCATGCTCCACACCCATGGTTGTGTCAACTTCCGTGTCTGATGGGGATAGGACACCTGAGGTAGCTCCTTCGGAATCTCCAATCCTTCCGACCATATATGGGGGGCCACGTTTTGGGGTCCCAATGACGACCACTCATGAACGTGACCCAGAATTTGATCTCTGTATTTCTCCTCTACCAAATTTATGAATTCCATCCATAAACCATGTTAACTGATATTCACGACCATTTTTTGGTGTGAACATTTCATCAATTCGAAGGGGCCGCTGTAGTGAGGTTGGTCGGGACTTCTGACGGTGCCCTTCCCAGAGGCATGGTAATGATCATGGAGGTGGATATCCAACCTGAACAAACTACAAATCATCTGATCAATGGAGGGAACATGAGTGGGGTCGTGCCTGAGGTTATTGAGGTGGGATCCAAGGATGAGGATACTCCTGATAGCCCAAGTCCCTCCACGCCTAACCAAACACCAGACGCAGACACTGATGACGAGTTCCGGAGGGCGTACCCCGCATATGAGCCTGCCGACTGTGCAGACTGAGATGAGACAACCTCCGACAAGGAGGACAACAAAGTAGTTTATCAATGATCGTGGAATCTGATCATGCACTTCATCAATAACACCCCCAATCATTATGTAAGGATGAGATGGATAGAATTTGCGTGTGACTACGTGAACTGTGCGTCGGGGGAGTAGATGCCCAGTGCCCTCACATGGTCATCTGAGATCTTATGATAGAAAATATTTGGGAGTATGATCGTGGCCTCAGTGTGGGCTGGTAGAGGTGGAATGTGGTAATCATCAAGTGGCTCCAAGAGACTTAAAATAAAGTAGAACGATTATAGGCCCGGGCAGATGATCATTCCTCTTCTCTTGTGGTGAAGTTAGAGCTTGTATCACGACTAAAGGCCCAGCTGGAAGAATCTGAAGAGCGCATGAGGCAAGATTCCAATGAACTGACCATCATTCAGGATAACGTAGAGCAAGCCCAAGCCCCGACTGATGATCTGCGCCCCACCGCGGCTGAGGAAGAGCGGGAGATGAGCAGGAGGTAACAACTCTTGGACACCGCCAGCCAGAGGGTGGTAGAACTGCAGCTTTCTTTTGATAGGGTTAACCCATCCATGGGGGGGATAAACCCTTCGGTGCTTTAATTCACTTGAATTTCGACTGAACTTTCATGCATCAGATATTTCATGCTAACTTCATGAATGAGTTCTGTTATTTGTATTGGTTTATTGCATTCTCAGGATATTTGTAGAGTGTGCAATGATCATCTCCTAAGATCATGGGGGTCATGAACGATGTGAGAAGCAAGGAGTGACCACCTTATACTCCATTCTAACGTGGATGTGCAATCCATACATTAGTAATTTAGGTAATGGAAAACCTAATCAGATTTCCAGAAAGAAATGGGAAATTCCTGACTGGAGAATGAAGCTCTCATAACAGTCGAATTACCATTTCCCTGTGTTCTCTAGTGCATAAGTAGGGTAAATCCATGGGCATTAGAATTATGACGAACATTAGAAAATTGAAAATGTGGATAACGGTACACCAGATTCAGAACACTGTGGGGGGGGGGGAGTGACAATAAAGGATAACTGAAGACCATGTTCAAAACAAAACATCCCTATTATGTTATCCTGATATGGGGATAACCAATGAGGGACGACTGCTGAACATGTTCAAAACATGGGTCACGAGTCAAAATGTCATCAGTCAGTCTTCCGAAACGTTGGCCCGGGATAGTAGGTGGACCATAGGCTGAGCATCTATATGGTTAGGGGGTACCTTTAGACATTAAATGGGATGAGGGTCTAAATATAGGGCACGCAAAGCGTGGAAGGGTGGAGTGGTGGTTTGTTCGAACAGAATCCCACACTCTTGAAATTACACCACTGTGGTGGAAACAAATGGGGTGGGCATATCAGTCTGATCATTGATCATTCTTAATTCTATATAGGACCTCTCTGGTGAGTAACTTATTGCTCCACAATGAAACTACGGATCCTCCTGAACATATTCAAGGGAAAACTGCAGCAAAACAATTTTCCTTGAGGGGTTAGGCTAATGGCCGAAAAATAAGAAAGGATGAGATTTTTGATTCATGGGGCTGGACACGAGATGAAATGTCTAGGCATCCCTATATATCCCATGAGAATGTAATCATTCCATACATAGATCTGGAAAGGTTCTTATTTTATGGTTTTAGAGCTCGGACCATAGACAGTAGGAAACACGAGAGAAACCTGGTGATGTAATTTTTCCAACCTGACGGGAATGAGGACGAGTTAAACACCATCATGTATTTTATGGGGAGGTTTTAAGATGAGAGAATGAAAATGAAAATTAGTTTGGGCCCAATAAAATGTGCAAGGTAATTCCTACGTATCCCATGGAGTTATGAATCAAGTTGTACGTAGTTCTGATACATGGCATGACTGGAAACCCATTCCAGGGAATATAAGGTCATGCGGGTCTATCCCTCACACCAAAAGAAGTGGCATTTGATATATCATTTTTTTCCTTTAGGGTAGTTTTTTTAAGCAAAAAACCTATGACCTGGGGATCTTGGTGTCACCAATGAAATCAATCCAGCTGCTGGAATTGGAAAATGATATGAAGGATGACTGATACATAGCGTGATGTCCCTAATGGTGAGGGCATCACAATGTAGTGCCATTTTTCGTCGTGTGGCCGGGAAGATATTTTCATAGTTGATGATCATGTGATGGGACCATCCATGAATTTTAACATCTTATGGTATAGACATAATAGTTTAGAGTCATGCAGGACTAGACATCATAGTCTAGTGTGGTATGGCTCAAACACATATAAGAAATATGAGGTTTGAAAGGTAATCTGCACGGTGTGATAGATCATTCCTGGCATGAATGGGGACGAGGTCGACATCCTGTCGTGCGTGATCCCGTAAAAGGAACCTCGGACAAAGGGGTTGGAATTAATTTAGAATATAATGGGCAGGAGAAGCTAGCTCCGAATTTAGATGGACCTACATACATGGTGTCCAGGTGCTCTAACTTATTCTCATGAGAATGGGAATTAAGCTGTACATAGTTCTTAGAAAAGATCATTGTTTATGGTCTTAGATCTCAGATTGTGGAGAAGCGGAATCCTTCCAAATAGGTGCAGGACATATCTCAATCCCTAATCCTATGAGAGTTGAACTTGGTGTAGGAAACAAGGGGAAATGACATCCTTGCAATACAATTTGTGCTTAAAGGGAAAGTTGGTGCGGAGCACCGATGAATGCCGTAATGCAGCATTGCCCTCCTAATGTGTGAATGTGCACTGAGGAATACTTCCATGAGTGTCAAAATTCCATTTTGAAATGAAGGGGTAGAACATAATGTGAATCATGCAACCAACATTCATGTCCTGAAGGGGCTAGCGTGGTGATGGAGGATTACTGTTTACCATGTTCGAAACACAGCAACCATATCACGTTATCCTGAAATGGGGGAAAACTGAGCGTTGAAGGTGACCATTTTTGTAATGTGGGACATGTATCTATTTGTTGTCTGAAACCCTTGGGGACATTTCCCCCTAATGGTAGGAGAGACATAGGCCCAACATCTATTCTATCTGGTGGTCCCTTCGGGCGTGAATAATAATGGAATCCCAAATTAAGGGGAACATGAAGCCTGTAAAGTGAATGAAAACATATCCAGGTAGAATTTATCAGTCTGTGTCCTAGACTGGAGTACCATGGGCACATTGGAGAACCACCATAGAGTTTCAAGGGGATCAACTTGAGAGAATCCAATTTGCAAAGATGAGTACAGGAAAAAGACAAGGAAAACTCTCAAGAGAAAGAGGTACATGGTGTGGTTATCACAAACCCGATGTGAATAATGTCATAATCCTATACCACACCATATATTCCTCTCATGGAGGAGAGCAGGCCTAGGGGCCTTGGGTAATGGTAAATCACTAAGATATGGGGATGGAACCAAATTTTTATGTTTAGGAAGTCCTATGTATCCCATATGGATGTAAATCAAGCCACACATAGTTCTTGAAGGTGTAGTTTAACGTCTTGCAGGACGATGTGCAGTTTAACGTCGTGCAAGTCCAAGAATTTTAGGGACATTTCAGACCATTTGGATCATGAAATGTATATCTTGAGGAACTTTTCATTGTTGGGAGGGGTTATAGGCTCACCATCAATGGTTACGAGTGAGTATGCACCATTGTGATAAACCATGTGAACAATGAAAGGTCCTTCCCATTTGGGCTCCATCATGGGTGGTTTCCTGCCATGTATCATTGGTGTTCTGAGGGCCAGTACCAAGTCGCCCTGCAAGAATGAGGAAAGGTGAACCCTTTAGTTGAAGACTCTAGTTATCTTTTTCTAATTCTTTTCCAGATTTTGCTGGGAAGAAGCATATTCTTTTCATGTTACTCAAGCTCCTCCAGACATATTACAACTTATCTATCAGGTTCTTGTAGGTCATTGAAAGTAGTGCACAATGAGGGAAACTGAATCATGATGGGTAGGATGGCCATAGTTTCGTACACCATGGAATATGGGGTCACTGGGAGGAATTATGAGTCGTCGTCCGATAATCCCAGAGGGAATTGGGGAGTATGTCTGAAAAACTCGTCAGGTTATGACCAACCATTTTATGAAAAATGTTAGAGAGGGTCATATTTAATGCCTCGAACATCCCATTTTATTGCGCGTGGCAGCAGGAGGTATTGTTAGAGAGGATGTGTTACTTGGAATACAACATTTTTAACTCTTCTTCAGGGATGTTGGTGCCGTTAACGGTGAAGAAGACATGAGGGACTCCAAACCGTTAGATGATATTGGATCTCACAAAATCAATGATTGAATGGGCCTTTTCCTCCTTGAGTGAGATTGCCTCCCCCCACTTGGAAAAGAAACTTGTATCAATCAGGATGAATCGGCATTGGCGAGATGTCGCTGGTGGATTTGGTCTTATGACATATATTCCTAAGATTGCAAAGGGCCAAGAGTACTTGGTAGTGTGGAGAGGCTCTGGTGGACGATGCACAATGATAGAATGAACTTGGCATTCATGGAACCTCTTGGGGATCTTGATGTAGCCGTGGATCATGGAGGGCCAAAAATAACCTAATCATTGAATCTGGTGAGACATTTTTGGCCCAACCTGATAGGCGCCACAGGAACCGACATGAAGCACTTGCATGACTTATGGAATCTCAACACAATGAATGGAAAAGAGGAAAATACCATAATACCCTTTCTTGTAAAATATCTGCTCAATGTTGGGACCACTATGGAGGGTAAACTGAAGCATGTGGTGTCAGACTCACTCACGCTCATCCCAATCAGATAGGAGATTACTGTGTTGGAGGTATTCAACCAAGGGTAACCTCCAATTGTGAGTCAATTAGATCACTCCATCCGGGGGACCCAGAGGTTCTGACACATAGGCGGTGGTGTTAATATGGATTACCTGTGTGCCATAATCATCATCTGGAGTAACATGAGATATTACTCTCTGGTGTGCCACATGGATAATACGATCATCCTGTTCGAGCTCTTCAAGGGACGCATCTAATCTATCCAAAGCATCTTCTCTACCATTCTGCAACCGAGGGAGATGGGTAACCTCTATTCGAGTAGGGAACTAAGACATTAGTTTAAGACTATGTTTCAAAAATGTTACGAGCTCTAGCATCCGCACAACATAGTCACCATTGATCTACCTGATGACTAACTCGGAGTCCCCTTTCACATGCAAATGGGGTACATCGATCTCAAGGGCCATCTTGAGGTTAGTGATGAGGGCCTGATACTCCACCTCATTTTTGGTGCAACCTTCCAGTAGGAGGAATGAGTATGGAAGAATGGATTGTCTTGGGTTAATAAAAAAGATACCCATGACAACTCATTTGAGTCTATGATCATTGATCCTCCTGCCAGTGGGGATACATGAGGTGCCATCAAAGTGCATTTTCCAACATGGGATGGACTGATCTACCGATAGAATTGCTTCATCGATACATACCAAGTCTAGGGACTGGATAGCGGGTGCTTTATGGGTGGTAAGGACGTATGCCAATGATTAACCCTTTACAGCATTCTGAGGCATGAAACTGATGTCAAACTATTGTTGGATTACCGCCCACTACGTTAGTTGGCCCGTCAACAAGGAACTTCTCAGGATATACTTTAGCAGGTCTACTTGGGACACCAAATATACCTCATTGTGCTGCAGGTAATGTGTCAATTTCATTACAGCAACTAAGAGTGCAAGACAACTCTTCTCGATGGGAGAGTATCTATTTTCCATATCGAGGAGCATGGGACTATGGTAGTGAAGGTTGTTCTTTGTCTACTCATTGTTCTTCTGGGTGAGAAGGGCACCTAAGGATTGTTCCAGGGATGCCACAAAAGGAAAAGAGGCTTTCCAGAGATGGGTGGCATCAAGACTAGATACTAGAGAAGATACTTCTTGATTTCCTTGAACATGGTCTAGCAGTCTTCTTCCCACTCATAGGCGGTGCCCTTCATCCTGGGACGAGAACATGGCTTATACTTTCCAGCCAAATTCACAATGGATCAATGCATGTAGGCTATGTGTCCTTGGAAACTCGAATCTTCCGAATATTGCTCGGGGAAGGCATCTGGATAATGTCTTTGATCATCTATGGGTTAACCTCGATACCCCGATATCTGAGAATAAATCCATGGAACTTCTTAGAGGTGACCCCGAAGTGGCATTTCAATGGTTTAATCTTCAGGTGGCGAGAAAAGAGGATGCCAAAATAATTCTCCAGGTCCTTGAGGTGGTTGTGGCACTGGAGAGATTTTACCACCAGTTATTCCGTGTAGCACTCAACCAAGGTCTCATGGATTGGCTTGAATATGCGATGCATGTCCCCTTGATAGGTGTCACTTGCATTCTCCAAACTGAATGGCATAACATGGTAACAGAAAGTACCTTGTGGTTACCTGAAGTATGTAAACTCATCATCCTCAGGGGCCATCCAGATCTAATTATATCCAGAGTACCTATATATGAATGAAATGGCTTAGAACCCATTCGTGGTGTAAATCATCAATTCTGTCATTGGAAGGGGAAAATAATCCTTTGGACAGTGATGGTTGAGACTGCGGAAGTCGATGAAAACTCTTATCTGTCCATTCATATTCTTGACTAGTACAATGTTGCCAAAAATTTGGGGTAATGGACCTCTCTAACGATGTTTTCATTGATGATCTTGTCATCTTCAGCCTCAACAATGGCACCGTGAAAAGGGTGCATCTTTCTGGGAGGTTGCTTGAACCTGCGATGATTTTCCTTAATACCGAGGATTGGGATGGCTACCTGAGGATTTATTTCTAGAATCTCATTGTAACTCAATGTAAATACATTATAGTGTTTTTAAGGAAGTCTTTGTACCGTTGTTGCTCCTCGGGGGGCATGGCGACGCTGATATGTGTAGGTATCAGATCTTTCTCGCTACCAATGTTCACTTATCCCAATTCATCGAATGTATCAGAGACGCCCTCTTAAAAGGAAATGAGAGAATCCTCTATAACCAGTTCTTCACTTATGGCAGAGGGATCTTCTGTAGGGGGAGTTTCTTCTCAGTTGGAAGATCCCGATTGGAGGTTGGTACCAGCTTGAGAGGTATTGGTTAATGTATTTGGAGATTCTTGTCCTGCCGAAACCATATCAATAAATGATGACGGACCAATCCCTTATGTTCTTCGGCCCAAGGGGTCAAGATTGATAATATCAAAGCAATAGTTGCGTGTCGGCTGGAGACAGTTTTCCCATACCGGTGATACAAGAAGGAATGACGTATTATCGTTTCCATGGGGCAGATGTCCCGATACCTTATGGGGGGGGGAGGCACCAGGATCACCTGAGCCTAATCTGTATAAGAATATGAAGTGTTCTTATGATTCCTCCTGAACATGGGAATGTGGTTACACATTATCCTTGAGACGACAAAACATTTCCCCATATCAGGGGTCATGGCCTCCAACTAATTGATTGGGAAGACGTAGGCATCATTCAGGCCCACCCAAGGGTTGGTCGCAGCGGCGATGAGCTCAACTTCACTTTCATGAAATTTTTTATCTTTCCACTTATAATAGAAGATGTCTAGATACCGGGCCACGCAAGAGACGAAAGGAAACATGTCACCTTAGAGTATGCCCACTCGACCATTAAGGGTGTACTTGAGGCATTGGTGGTATGATGAAGTGAAATCCATGTGCGGGTAGATCCATGGCCTTCCCATCAGTGCATCGTACGCGGTGTCCTAGGAGACAACCATAAACTCGGTACTGTCAACTATGCCACTAAACTGGGTATTCAAACGTATCTTACTGACCAGGGTCTATTCCAACCAATCGTGTCATTGGATTTTTAGGTCAGAAGGAGTGAGATTATCCTCGAGTATTCATATCATACAGAGTGTCCGTGTGAGGATAAGGTTGATCCAAGAGACTATGTCTACAAGGAAGCAGTGAACCTCCATCTCATTGAATTTTTTGGTGATGTACAATGGGTGAATGTTCCCCTATATGGGAGATCCTTCATCTTCTTCATAGAATGATATAATGGTCTGACATTCAACATTATCGAGAGCCTCAACATGAAAGGCCTCTGCAGCAGTGACCTCCATCTCAAACTGGAGGGGGATTTTTAAAGCCTCTACGAGGGACTCATGCATATATAACAATAGTTGAAGGGCCTCAAGGATGGAAAGACTCGCTCGGATGCTGGCCAGATGTTTTAGGATGTCGTACATCCATGCCAATCATGAACCTATGCTTACAGAAGGATGCTCTATGACTGGAGACATGGTAAGCCCTGCTGGCTGGACCGGCGGCCGATTGGTTCTAGGAGGATCCTACTACCCACTCGTGGAAGCCTGTGGGGTAAAAAAAGAGGGAGGTTAGATTGCTATGACAAGTCTATTTTAGAGTGCAGTTGGTCACGAGGTGATAGGGGTGACACTCCCTAAACAAGCAGCACAAATGTCGGTAAAGGTAGACTTGAGGACCACAGATGTGGTGGTTGTATATGCAGAGCTCTACGTTGGGCTTGCTGTCTGGTCTAGGTATCATGCATGACCTGGATGGATGTGGTGACCTAAGAACTTTAATGACCCAGGTAACCAAGACTCTGATGATGCCAACGGCGACTGGGAACATTGGGAAGACCCTCCTGGCGATCCTCATCATCGGGAGTCATATATGGGTTTACCAGCTATACGGTATTAACTGAGGTGTACACTTTTCAATCCATTGAAGTTCCATCACTTACTCAGCGGATCCTAGGAGGAATACCCATCTCCAGAGGCATGAATTCACCGAGACTACTAGAGGATGATGGAATTGGGGGGGGGAATTGCATTCTCTTGCGCCGCCAATGCTTGCTCTTCTGGGAAGAGTAAAGCTGGGATAACGCTTAAGAAGTAATAGAGGCGTTTTCAGAAGGTTTTGGATGATTCATTCATGCACGGATGATGCCATGGGAACGAGCAACCATTTTTCGGGCCATACGGTCATAATACATTCTATAATCACTGTCAGAAACCTACCGTAATTCACATTCACTTTCTTTACCATTGTCTGGCCTCATGAAGTCACATGCCACCTATGTCGGGGCTGGACCCTACCTGACTATTTTATTGTCAAGCTGGTCATGGAGCCAGTCCTTGATCACATAACATTGCATGAGGGTGTTCCCCCAGGGTTCGGTGATAAGGGAAGTACTCAGGGCGATCAATGAGGTTCGCCTCTACTGGCCTCCTGCACATAGGCAGTCGTACGATCCCCTACTTCAAGGTGCAGCGGATGTAACCAGGGACATGGGCCTCATTGAACAAGTAAGTCTGATCCTTCTGTCCAGAAAGGGGGCTCTAGGAGCCTGGCCCTGATGAGGGGCCAGAGGAGCCTACTGAGGAGGCATATCCTATTTATCTTACCTAGGTGGTGGCGACGCATTACACGTAGGTGCCTGCAGATTTTATAGTTACCACTTGTAGTAGTTACAGTTGTCTGGCGGACTCTATTTTGGCCACTGTGGCGGGCTCGTCTCTAGAGTCCCTCCTTGCGGGAAGTATGGTAGGCAACAGGCATGACTGGTTGGCTTGTTGTAAGGTTTCTTCGAGGAGCTGGGCCTTAACATAGATTACTCGGAACCCTCTAGGGTAGTTCTAGGTTATTAGGTAGGGAACTAGTTATATCGCAACATTTCCCACTCACATCTTCAGTAATTGATCTTGATCCAGTCTCATGTCAAGGGAGTAGGTGAGATCTTCCCATCGGGGGATGAAGTCCGCGACACGCTCATCTGGCCTTTGTTTTCACCTAAAGAGGTCTGCGATGCTTGTCTTCTGCGTGGTGGAAATGAACTGGAACATTAACTATCTACGAAGATCCCCCCAACCCACTATTGATATGATGGTGAGTTGGTTATACAAGATTAATGAAGTCCCTTCCAATGTCTGTACACTACATCTGATCATGGCAGCATCTTGTTGTGTCGGAGTTCCCTACATGGGTCCACACCTTCATGAAAAGTGGGCTAGATGATGCGGGGGGGGGGGGGGGGGGGGTCCCATGTCACATTAAAGGGGGAAATGATGGGATTTCTGAAGCCTGGCGGTGTCAGCATATCATCCACCCATGCTGGATATGGATTTCCATCAGGTGTGATTTCCACATGTCATGTCTCCAATGCCTCAAGGAGGGAAATTAGTTCCACCATTAGATCATCTGGATGGGGGTCCCTAACCACCATCATGTTGGTGGGTTCTTCACCGCGATAATTAGGCCCAACGGCTCATGGATCAGCTAGGGGGGTGGCCTGTGGAACAACTGGAGGGAACTAGGCTAGGCCATGAGGATTTAAGTGTTGTCCCGATAGATTTGGTGACACATATCATTCCCTCTTTCCATAAGCGCCAGCCTCTACCCTCTCTGCATTGATAGTATTTTCAGGTTTACTTGGAGGTGCTTCACCAGGGGGAGTTGTGTTCGTCCCTACTGTGCTGGCTAAGGATCACCATAATCTGGACGATGTTCCACAGTGTGTTCAGCTAGGAGGTCATCGACCAATTTATTTAGTTCTGAATGTTGGTAACACAACACATCCTTCTCAGAGTCTTCCTTTATCTTATGAACATTGTTGGACGGTTCAGAGTGTTTGGTGGCCCCTATTTTCTCTTTACCATTACTGAGATTCTATCATAGAACTGGTGCCTCGGTGGGCGATGGGAGACCCAAAAGATTTATCTGTTAGTGAGTAACTCTTCCCGACAGGTCCAATAGTGGTGGTACACCCCTAGGGCGATATTCCCATCGAGAATCCCCTTCTCATTCTCCCTATCTGACAGATCGGTCATGTTTACCGTAACTCTTTTCGGGGACATGTCCTCAATGTCTCATACCAATACGGGTTACCATCAGTTATAACTGAAGAGGAGGGCAGCGTACTACCCCCAACCATCGACTTTTGCGTGGGGCGAAGCCTCTTTGATAGCCTTATAGAGTACTTGGAAACTCTGAACACATTGTTGTTGGAGAGACTTGTGGTTACCTAGTGAATTAGGGTTCTAGACCACGGGGAGTTCAGCCAGGTCAACTGGACGACATTATTCACTGATGTCTTCAAAGTGTGATTGGCTCTTCAGATTAGTCACTAGCTGGTATCCAAGAAGGATATGTGTATCCCAGAGGGTTCCACAGAAACACTCTATTTCCTCTAGGTTGAGGGACTCTGGCACACTGAAATCTGGTGCTACGACCATCCAAAACATCTTAGTGAAGTAGTCCACTGTGATGATATTCCATAATCTACTCAGCTCAGACTCAGGGTCTATCTCTTCATTTCCCCACTCATTGACTGGGAGTGGCTGAGGAACTGGTAGTGGAACTGGGGAAGACTGTTGGTATGGCAGGATGGTCGATGGAGAACACAGTGAGCGGGCTGACTGGTCACCAAACATCGGGTTGTCCTCTGAGGAGTGTAGTGACTTGGATACTACGTCATGATAGGATGGACTGGAAACCAGTGCGTCTGACATAGAATCAACGTCTGCTGCGGGTGGGCTCTACCGCTGCTCTTCTGCCATTGATCCCCAAAATATCTCTCAATGATCTCTGTTCGAGGTACATGGTGCTCCTGGTGATGAGGGTGGCGACACTGTGGCCGGTCCCTGGGGACACACATGATTATCGTTCTCCTGCATATACCTATGGAGGGAGACTATGATCCAATGGACCTCACCTTCCTGGATTACGAGGATGATGTCCCTCGTTCCTGCCCTAGCCTTTGACTCGGAGGATTGAGGGGAGGGATCCCACGCTAAGTCGTACTCTGCCTTGGAGTCTGAGATGCGGAATGGTTTGATTTCAGTCTGGAATATCCCAGAATTCTTCCTGTGGAAGCCACTACCCGCTCTCATGAACCTAAATGGATCTTGGAGGTAAGGCCTACATCTTTCATGAGGAGGTCCTTCAGCTGTACTGGTGTTGGGGCGGAGAGAGTATCCACTCGGGTAGGCCGCGATGCACGGAGCACCCGGGCAGATGTCAAAGGGGACGTGGGGAGGAACAATGTGGGAAGTGCTAAAGCCAGTAGGAACTCTGTTTAATCTAGAATGAGCATGGTTAGGAGCAGTATGAGCATGATTAGGACCTTCATGCTTACTCCCACTGGCTGCATCAGTGCGGGGAGGGTCTTTTTACTGGTCGAGCCGAACACAGGTAGGACCTCCATACTAGGTGCTGGTGAAGTGATGTTGGACATCACTCCTCCAATCACAGGGATGAGGAGGACTTTCTCTAGACACTACATGGACACTGGGAGGATCCCCACAGAGGTGAGTTACTAGACATGCAACGTCTCCAAACCTACGGTCCGCAGTTGGAGGATTGACCCGAAACCCAGTGTAATGAGCGCGGGAGAGAAACCCATAAAATGTGTTGATGTCACAAGGAATACCTTCGCTAGAGTTGATAGTTTCATGGGGAAGACCTCTATGCTGGTCTAGGAAGCGGGTAAGACCCGCGGCCTCCATGGTAGTGGTACGGGGAGGGCCTCCGTACTGGGTTTCATCGCTGTAGTTTAGTCTTCGGCGACCATTGCCTGTGCCGGCGACCGAGAGAGTCGACCCATCCTGCTTCTGGGGTGGTTGGGGAATCGATCCATGTCAGGAATATAACTTCCCATAAACATAATATAAAAGGAGAGGGTGATATGAGTCATCATTGGTTCGTTCCACAGTATTCACTGATGTTGACGCCCCTTGGATGACATCATATTATTTCTTCGCCCAACACTGGTGTCAAGTCAGATGAACTGGAGTTGGTGCTGCAGGCATGTAGATTACTTTCTCCCTGGCCCATAAGACATGGTGGCGGCACTGGCGCGGCCTGGTGGGTGCCCTTTCGGGGAGCTCCTAGGGTGGAACTCTGATTGGTTCAGCCCGAACATCTCTTGAGTTATCAGTGTAGGGAAGGGAGTTGTCGAGGCGTTCCGAGGACAAGCTCCCAAAATGATTGAAGGTTGGGGTGGGGATCAGAGGCTCACTACAAGGACCATGGGGGAAGCAATGATGCCGAGGTATAGACGCCTCTAAATACGGGCGGGCGAATTCACTCGTATGGATGACCCCCTCCTCCTTTTACTGGCATACCAGGTCATTAATTATCCTTCGTTGGATAACATCTCATGGGGAGAGGGGGCATGGGTGTCCAGTAGTCGTGGTCGTCGTGACCATCATGGAAGAGGCAGAACTGCACGAGAAGGATATGTTGGTATTTCCCCTACCCCTACATCGATTTTCAGGCGGTGATCGAGTCCCAGTTACATCAGCTTGGTTCATGAAATCAGGGAGAATAACTCATTAGTGTTGATAGAAAAAGAAATTGATGACCAGTGCCCCAGCGCCATTCCGTATTCCATGACCAGTAAAAGGGATCTACATTGACAACATTGTATAACTGGATGTCCAATGATTGGACTGACCCAACATCTGCTGAGTTTCACGGTAGGCCTGCTCTTTTCATTCCTGGATCTGGTGCCAGATAAATGGATCTTGTAGCGAAATAATCAATTGAATCCTCGAGCACTTCTAGTCTCCATATTGTAGAGAAGATCATCACATCGGTTTCACCATTTCTGTTTCCAAAAAATTTTCTATGGAGTGTGTGGTCGTCCGCATGATGACAAAAAGGCAATGTTTTTATTTCCACGCATTCCCGCATTCCCAAGGTAGGCGGCATCCGTCGCTTGTTCAGTGATGTTTTCTCCATGATCAAAATGGGATGATGGGATGTCATTTCTTCCTTCCATGGATTCCTCCTCGAAACTTGTCACCTAGTCCGGGTCTCCCATATATATTTAATATGTTGTTGAAGAAACTTTTCCCAATGACATATCTTTAAGGATGCCGGTTAATTACAGTGCTTCTTTCGGGACATTCCAAAGGGACCAGCGAGGGTAGAAACCTTCGGTCAGGGGAGTAGTCATATTGGGCATCACGGCCATGTTTGGACACTGGGATTCTGGCGCATCTAGGTTTCTTCCCCTTGTTATAGGTCCTCTTGAGGGCGTGGATGCCTGAGGCCGACCACATCGAGTTCGGGGAATTATATTCTATGGGCATGTCTCTAAGGTTTTCCTCAACTTACCATGTTTAACACAGGGTATGTCACAAGTTTAACGACCAGCAGAGACAGATCAGACTGATCAGAACACTGAATAAAGTTGATCAGATTGGGGTACCCCCTTAAGAGAACACTGATGTTAGGGCTAACGCGTGATCAGTTACCCGGTTACTGCTAGGATTAGTAGGGAGGTTAATTAGCATGATCTCCTTAGAATGTAGTGGACTGGGAAAGGATCGGGTGAACGATGGATGGTTAAGTGAAATGGATGGAGAAATGGATGGGGTCGACATTAGGAGAATGATGGTGTTGTTCTTGAGCCTCAAAGAGACTACCAACGTATCCTAGTAGTAGGGGATCAAAGTCGACATAGTTCAAGATGGTGTATAATATCTGGGTGTGCACATAGGATAGAAACATTATGATATACTAGGGCTTACACATGGTTAGTAGCCCAAGGTTCATCTGACGCCACTAGGACAGAGTAGAGATGTGGGTCCCGATAGAGTTGATGTCAACAGCTTACCACTGGGTTTAGGTTGACAACTACATACCACTAACCGATGTTGAAAATGGATCACTGATGGCTGAGGATCACAACGACTTACCGCTGGAGGAGGCACAAAAGGGGCATACATTTTAAAATCCTACAAGAATGGGGTGAACCGATGTTAAAGGGAGTCAGAATCAATGGTTGTTGGTCTTGAACCTCAGGGAGGCTTCCTATATACCATACCTTGTAAAAGATCAAATTCTACATAGTTAAAGATGGGTTCAGAGAACTGACGTGAATAAAGGAACGGGGTCCAGATGGAAGGTGGGCTTGAACCTCATGGAGGCTTCCTATGTACAGTGCCTTGGAATGGATCAAATTCCTTGAAATTAGAGATGTGTGATGGTGAACGAACATGAATTGGGTAGGAATGACCAATGGTTGTTTGGATTGATCCTCAGGAAGGCTTCCAACATACCTTGCCTTGGCAAGGATCAATTTCTCTGTAGTTCGGGATGGGGTGATGGTGAACCAACGTGAATGGGATGGAATGACCAATGGTTTTTGTGCATGAACTTCTGGGAGGCTTACTACATTCCTTGCCTTGGAAAGGAACAAAGTCCCAATATTTTGGGATGAAGCATGGATAACCGACATTAATGGGGTCGGAATGACCAATGGTTGATGGGCTTGAACCTCAAGGAGGCTTTCTACATACCCTTCCTTAGAAAAGATCAAAGTCCCCATAGTTTGGGATGAGGGATGGCGAAATGATGTGAATGGGTTCAGAATGACTGATGGTTGTTGGACATGAACCTCAGAGAGGCTTCCTATGTACCTTGCCTTGGTAAGGATCAATGTCCTAGTAGTGATGGATGGGGTGGGGCTTACACTCTAAGGCGGCCCAGGGTTGGTGTGTTCATGGTCAATGCTTACTCTAAGCCCATGTGAGTCATGCTAAGTGTGAGAAACAATAGGCAACAAAGACCTAATGATAACGTCATGAATGGTGCATCAGTAGGAAGTGAAATGGGGCGTAGGCTCTATGAGACCCAAGGAGTGGAAGATTTGGAAACCACAATAGGATGGAGGTCCAGAGAGATGGAGACTCTGACATACTCTAGGAGGGAAGCCCAGGTGGCGAAAATTCCTACTAAGAGAGGGAAAGGGTAACCGATTCCCATGTTCCCCTCTCCCATCTTGGCATTTCTCAGGGATGAATAAGTGAGGAATATGGGAACTAACTCATGGAATAGGGGATAGGGGATTACACCAAAATGGGTTCAATTCCCCCGCGGACAAACACCACTTTGGTAAGGAGGATATCATCCCTGGTGAGGGATGATCTCACTCCCATGGATAAGAGTGGGAGTAGATAATTCATGATCCGGGGGACCTCAAATAGGATGAATTTAGGTGGAATGTCACAGTTATACATCATGTGATGAGGATGATCGCAGTTGGAAGTTTAACATCATGTAGCTCGGATGAGGTGGGTTTAATCTGAACCCCTAGTACATACATAACTGGTACCCGCTACACCTTTATAATGGGAAGGGACAAACAATGTTGTGGCTTGGGGGTGTCGTGAGGTGACCCCTTGGGGGTCCACGTTAGCGTGCCTATCTGAAGAAGCAATAGTTTTTAGTGTGCCTATGCGAATAAGCATGAGGCGAATCAACACAATAGGAAGTAATGTCCAAGGGACATTGAAATCACTTCTGGAAAATATGGAGGGTCACACGAGAAAAGAAATTTCCAATAACAGGGGTTCATAGGCTGGGGCCTTGTGAAGCTCTCGTGCTCCATATAGCATAGGGTGCTTGCGAAGGGGTGTGCTTCGTGATGTGTAGTTCCCAGCCTAAGAATGGGGATTAGGTTCATATAGGAGGTGCTCCATGAAGTGGAAAGGGACTCGCAGAGTGCTGCAATTCCAAGAAAAGGTTCCTTGTGTAACATGGTGTTGTGAAGCAATGTGCTTTGAAAAGTACAATGACCCTGTCTTGGCATGTGTATCACATGTATGTGTGGGGTGTTTCACGAAGCAAAAACACTCTAGGATGACCAGGCTCCCATTGGGGATCCCCTTCCTTCGCGAAGGCCCATGGGATTTTGTGAATGGAATCCTTATAGAAAGAGGGGGATAAAAAATGGTAATGAGGAGGCACACCATAGGGAAAAAGTACCTCGCGTAGATCATTGTTTGTATAACAAAAGGTGATTCCTGATTCAGGAGATGGGGTGTTGAATGGTCAGATTGTTCATCCTCTACGCTCATGGGGAGATCCGTATTTATATCAAAGAGGCGTTGTGGAGTAGAGCGTGTTCGGCCCAATGATGGATTGGGTTTCTTCGCGGTGGTCCTGTGAACATCAAAGGCATTCACGGAGTGTCCAACCTCCTTACTCCGTGGTGAGCTTGCGAATGTCAACTGAATTCACGGAGTGTCCCACATCCATATTCCGCGGCGGGCTTGTGAACACCCAATACATTCTTGGAGTGATCCGCCTCCTAGCTCTATAGTGGGATTGTGGCTACCGGGGCTTCACGAATGGACTTCGTGAGGCAGCCTTTGGAGTCTTTTCGTTTCTTCCACTTCTTCCCAAATTTTGGCGCTAATAGTTGCCTATCAGATATATTCACCCTATAGGTATAGTTAAATGGAATAATTATTCCACGTTTCTATGTTACAAGATTACTTTTAAGACTTGTCTCCACCATTTCATCCTAAAATTGATTAGTTATAGGTATATGCATCCTTTAAGGAGCTTCTTATATATATTTTGTATCATAGAACGAATGTTCTATGTGACCATAATGTTCCTCTAGTATGGTTGTTATGGCAGTATGACCGAGTACAGGATGAGTCCTAGGACAGGGAGGCTGTGGTACGATCATAGTGGAAAGAGTATTTCTCAAATGTTTCTTTACCACAACTAGAATGGAAAATCAATGATAAATTTATTTAAGGGGTAATGTTTTTAAGATAATGGTTCTTCCTTTAAGGTCTATATCATTTTTTCCAGGTTTTACTTTAGAAATAATAAGAAAACGTGTCATGTACATAATGAAAGATTACTTCAAAAAGTGACTAGGGTTGCACATCGTGTAATCCTAGTGTACTATGTGTAACGATTTCTACATGACGCATTTATGAAGTAGATGATGAAATCAGTAGAAAAGAGGATCGACAATATGCACATCATGTATTTTCATGTACATGGTGTGAACATTCATTTTTTCGATAAAACTAGCTGTAACATCATTTAAATATATTGGATATAACCTCTATCTTTGGTAATTTTAACAACACCCCAGAGATAGTTTTTTTACTGATTCGTCATCTGAATACTAGTTTAAACTTTTCCAGATTCATTGTAATCCCCACAGTGTGTTATGGATTCCTATTGAGGATTTATTCATGATTTCCTATCTCAACCTAGTTAACTAACCTTGAGAAATTATTTTAATTTTATTGATCTATTTTATTCTATGCTGAATTAGAGGCTGATGTTGGATGAGTAGAGTCATAGTACCATAAGGTAGGTAGTCTCATTATTTTAATAAATTATCAAGTTGATTATAGGTTCTTGAGTGTTGCACACACATTTTTTGGTGTATCCTTGATGTATAATTGACATATGTTATTTCCTATTTTTTAGGTAATTTATTAAGAAATTAAAATCATGTTTTGGGTTGTTTTACTTGATTAAGGTCCACCACATTGGCGTGTTTCCAGTGGAGGACCATTTACAACTGTTTGTCCTAGGATGCATATGGGTATTCCATTGAGTCCCTTTTCATGGGTTGTTTAAAATGAATTTATGTTAATGATGTAATTACAATGTTGTTAAATTGTAATTGTTTTGGTTAAGGTTAATGAAATGGTTTCCTAACTAACCCATGATTGTGACACTCTAGGTATAATATTGACTGGAATGTATTACCCTATTTGTGATCCTTCCCATGTCAGTTAAAATCATGTATAAACATTATGTTAGTTTAAATTTCATGAAAGGATTGTATATGAATTTCCCATGCGAGATTATTATTTTCAATCCTTATATCAATTTAATTTAAGTGTATTAATAATTATGTTAAATTATCCCATGTGAGTAATTTAATGGACATAATATATGAGTTTTGACTGGTTTTTATATTAAAGTCATGTGTGAGACGTGGTTGTAGTGGTTGGACTCTTAGAGAATTTAAATATATTTTCCGAATAAAAAAATTATATTTGAGGGATTCCATGAACATTATATATTAGTTCTATTAAAATTTCATGAGTGATACATGTGGATTTCTTATAGGACCTCAAATAACAGGCATAGATAATACAGAATTATACAGCATTTATAATGATACTGTGATTTTTGAATGGTTCACTAGGACATGCATGTGGGATGCCTGTATGTTTGAGGCTAATGTGATATTGGGATTCTTGAGATGATCATGAAGATGGGCCTGTAGGTAGTAGATTTAATTTCACTAATATTGATAATTTAATTACGACTTATGAATGTCATGGATGGACTTGGATTATAAATTTTTTATTGAAATGGAATGACTTACAACTTGTTTCCAATCCATAGAATATTCTTGGATTCGGTATTAAATTATACATAATTAGATAGAATTAAAAGGTATATCTTAAAGTTACATTACATGAGGGTTGTTCTTAATTTAAAAGGGAGTTTCCAAGAATACTTTGAATCTAGAGACTTATATAATATAATGTAATTTACTTGATAATGAACATAACATTAAGGTAAATGGAAACTAGTACATTTAGGATTGTTTATTTTTTTGGTTTCCCAGATTACTAATTTCCCTTTTGTACCCTACATGTTATATAAACTCACTAAGAAATTAGGTTTGTCCATGGGTGTGTGCCTATTGGGATTTATACTGACACATTTTTTTGTGCCATTTTTTGGGCCCAAATTGATTACATTTATTCATGAGTCGGTAAGGGTAAGATCCCTTCGAAATGTACATGATATATTGTTTAAGATTTATAGAGAATGACACCAAGGTGAGGCTTATGATATAATTTATTATCTTTTCCTATTTTTTATTTTTGTACTTATATCAATTATTACTAAATTTTATCTTGTTTTTGCAATTTTCCATGAATATGTGACATACATCAAAATCCTTTGTATTCTATGTCATATAGTTTTTTTGATTATCTGTATTTTATTATTTACATCTGTTGTATGGTATTACTACTTCTTCTATTGATTTATTATTTTATTCCATTTTGTTAAAGTCTTCTAATGAGGTCATTGTTTCTCAACTATCACAACTAGGCCCTTGTAGCTAGTCAGTAGCCTAAGGCATTTTTTATAATGTGCTTGAGGCAATGTGGCCAACCGGGTTCGGGGAACCTTTGAGAGGAATTCAAATCTAGGTTGTTAAATAATTCCCAAATTGTTCTTTATTAATACCAGAAATAATAAATTCCTCTTTATTATTTGGGAATCCCTCATAATGTATGTGTCGAATACCCTAATGATTTATAACTACTATGTGATATAAAAGTGATTTTAGTCATCCTTACCTAGATATATTTGTGTCCTATATATATGATATATGATAAATCTGATTACTTTTAAAAATAGGATGCATATGACTCCATATTGTGGGCATAACTCCATGTAAGAAAACATATATAAAACACTTCAGACAAGCGTATTTTCTATGAAGAGCCTAATATCATAATATCTATATTACATCATTATACAAGTCTATATCCACTCTGAAGACCAATACACATTCATAAAGATTTCCAAATTGAAATTCATTACTTGAAAGATCATAATATCTCTCTCCTAGAGCCATATTATCTATAACACTAATTCTAATACCACATTAAGGATGGAATAGTTTGTAATCCCCATATAGAGGAACCCAAAATATGGTCACCCCATTTAGGTATAAGATCTGACAACAACTCTATGTTATTGAGTGGTACATATTCCAAATGAATAATCCTCGGGAAACCATAGTGCATAATACCTATACCAATCCAACCATACGAACCAATGGAATGTGTCTAGTCTTCTTTTTTATATTTTTCTCACACTATGAAAGTTTCTTGTAGCCTCACTGACTAAAAATGATGATACCTATAGGATAATGAAAATTCCCTAATATGGGCCACATTTTATATGTAATATTGATTACAGGTTCATTTTATTTCAAGTAACATATTATTGATGAAATATCATAGGGAATCCAAATTTTCATAAGACCCACTCAAAATTCTAGTATCGTAAAATTAAAATCACACAAATCATATGAATTATAATGTATTAAATTACTATTCTCAAAAGATATGTAGGAATCCTAATAGAGGATTAACCCCAATTACAAAACACAAACCACTTTTATAGACTGTGAAAATATTCTAGAGTGACCCAATATTTGTCTAAACGCTAGAATATGAAATAGTCATAGGAATCATTGAGAACCATTTATATTCATAGTTGTTCTCATCAACACATAGTTCCGGTAAAATCATTTTTACATGGTTAACCATCCCATATTCAGTTTTGGGAAGGATTTGATATCATATATTAAATATATAAGAGAGAATAGGAGTAATAAATAATTACCCATAATAGTTTTTGAGAAACCTGAACTCCCATCCTATTAACCCATGTGAATTGTTAGGTGTAATTTTTTTAAAATACTAATGACTACCTTTATTAGGAATGTGAACCCATTATTCATTAATGATATAAATTCCATTGGTAGTTTCCATTAGATATAAAAAAGTATACCAGATATGATTGAATATGAAACCACACTCAATCATGCAGAATCAAGAAATGGAAATTATTTTATTCATGATATACATACAATCCAATTTCATTCTCTGGATTTATTATTTATAAGTCTTATCAATGTTCTATATAAATCCATTTATTTTTCATGGATTAGTCATCCATTCCATAAATTGATAATTTCATAAAATTGTTATATCATACATTGGTATGGTTGTCATTATATTCTGTGTGGGACCAATGTAATCCTCCAAATCATTATTTAATCCTTTATTTATCATGATAATGCATATTTAATGAAATATTAAGTGATCCTAATCACATTTGGGACTCTTTACAAAAGGATTTTTTTTTGAAATGGGGAGGGAAAAATCCCCTCTTGGACACTATCAAATATGTTTCTTCAAATCTTGCATGAACCCAATAACTAATGGGTTTATATCCACTATGTGATAAAAGACATAGAAATTACTCTCAATATATGAAATGGTTTTTCCATTTTAATTCCTTTTTCTCACATCTATAGAACATCCTTATGCCTATGTTATACATTCATTTATCATTTATTTCGAATACTGTTTTCACAATTTCATTACTCATGAATTATGTTATTATAAATGTCTTATGCTATTAATCATGTAAAATTATATATGATTTAGTCATTATAATATCATATGTTATGTTGATGCATCTTGATTATCTTCTCATACCTATAATATCTTCATATGCTTACATATGATGTTTGAATTATAAACCATTTTTTAATCCACACAAGGAATCTAATATCACCCTTTCTTATGAATACATTACCTTGTTTATAAAGGGGAATATAATTTTTATTGTTACAAAAATTTTTTCTTATAAGAAAACTATTTATTGGATATATTGAAAATGTTGTGAAATGTGTTGTCTAGGATTATTCTTTCCAAATACTCTAAACCATTAAGTTATGAGGTAAAATTTAATAGAATAGTTATATAATAGTCTTTTGAAATGAATAATTATATATGAAAATTTTTTCTAGGTTTAATCAATTGGTATTACAGTACGTTTTTTTGGGATTGGGACAAGAAAACATTAGTAACCACTATAGGGGAAAATCCCCAACATAAGGATATATATTTAAATATAGGTAAAGTTTGGTGTGTATGATTTCATTTAAAAAATATTGTTATCTTCATAAAAACCCATGGATGGAGTATCTAGGTCATATTCTCATAGGATTTATATGCCTAAAAAATTTGGGTGAGTGTCAACATGATCCGTACCCCTTTAATAATAAATTTTCCAAACTAGAAATCATGTTTCAAACAACTATTGTATATGAATTAGTTGATTTAAATTATACATGAAATCTATTTGAATGTATTTCAATAAATTTTTATGCAATGGATTGAGAATATAATAGGAAATAGACCAGGAAAAATCAGTATAAAAACCTGAAAATTCATAAGTTACGTTATATATGTTAGTTATCATTTATCACATTTATGTTAATCATTTTCTTA
Organism: Viscum album; assembly: GCA_963277665.1. Taxonomy (NCBI): domain Eukaryota; kingdom Viridiplantae; phylum Streptophyta; class Magnoliopsida; order Santalales; family Viscaceae; genus Viscum; species Viscum album. Next base: position 440,914,118 of record OY728161.1, read on the forward strand.
TTATAATATTATTGAACATAAGTAATATCATCCTTAACATTCCACTTTTCTTTAAATATATATAAATAGGAATAACTAAGTTGATAATATTTATTATTGAGAAAGAAATTAGGATGAGTGGTATAGTATAAAATTCGAAACGAATAATCACCCAAATATAGAAAACAATAACCTGTAAATAATCCCATTTTAAGAATCAAAACTCACTAAGGAATGAGAAATTTTTAATTGATACATTCATATGAAAATATCTACCATCCTATTTTCTGTCTTATAATCCATAAAATGATTTAAAATGGGATCAAAACAATATTAATGTTATTATTTTTCTCCAATGTTGAGACAATGAGATGCTCTCATAGTTGTGTATCATTTGGATGGTGAGTCTAATTAATGAAAAAATAATTTTAATAATATGAGAAAAATAAATAATTTAAACTATTTAATAGAAAAATTCCTTTAAAATATTCAATGGTAAAACAATTAATAGACTCATGACATGAAAATGAAATTAAAATTTATATATATAAAAATGGAGAATAAATCCATTGGTACATATGATGTAAATAGAATCAGAATACCAATTTAATTATCCAATTTTATTAATAACACTAAATTAATGACTTACAGACTTTTATGTGGCCCAAATCCATGACTATTAAATGAGTTAGAAAAAAGATACTTCACATGAAATATATAACTTTTTCAATGGGAACATATCATGGAAATTTAAATAGGTGACCCTCATTATCCCATGGATTAGGATACAATAATATAGTAATATAGTTTAATGGAAATGTTAATTATATATCACATGGTGGGATAGATGGTAAACCTCATTGATGTAAATAAATTTTAAGTAAGCACAATCAAAATTGCTTTTAAAGGGACTGGAAAGTGATTCATTTGTGAAAATCATATCCCTCATACTCCTGATTTTCATAAGGTGATGAAGAGTCCGACTATTATGATGTGGATAAAAATATACCAATTCATTATCCACATGTCCATTAATTCATAAAATGTGTGATGTTTTGGAAATATGAAAATCAATTCCCCAATATAATAATTAATGAAAAGAAAGGCATCAATAAACTCAAAATATGGTTTTTATTTTTCATTGAAAAAAGATTGTGGTATGGTGATTTTATCCATTATATATAAATATTATATTATCATTTACTATAGGAAAATGATTCCTATAAATATATGTCTTCATCATGTGGTATGACATGATGTTGTATTGGACATGGATTAACAATCCGTATATTGATAATTTATAAGAAGTTTAGATAAGGGAATATTATATCATATAACAAATCATAACAATATAAAATATCAATTAATCCATTATTATTTATACCATTTTGTATCCAATTCTCTAATATGGGTCTTCATTCCCTTTATTGAGTGAATATAAAAACAAATATTTTACTATAATTAATCATTACATACATCCTATCAATTGAACTCATGCATAGTAAAATCCTGATTTCAAAAAATCATAATAACCTAACCCCATTGAAATAGAGAAATTAATGATGATACATATAGATAATTAATATGAGGGATTTGTAAATAGAAGTGTTCCACCTTGAGGTTCACCAAATTACGTTATCTAGATGAAAGATGGTTCATGGAAACTATGAATTAATTATCATAAACAAAAAAAACAATGTCACTAAAAAATTATCATCGATCCCATACTCTTGATCAATTTGATCAAGTGAGATGGAATAAGTCTTTCTCGAAGGAGGATCTTCTATCACAATCTATTCAAATAAGGGTAAAATGATTGTATATAGTGAATACCTCTTCGTTGATGTGATATGGATATATATAAATCATAGTTATTTCTTTTAGGATTATAAATTTACCACAAATATGTTGAGTATTGTGTTTCATTTTTTTCAATAATATGATTATAAGGGGTCAGTAAACAATAAGTGTATGGAACGTTAGGGATGGAATCTGTGATAATGATTGAAGTGGTGATACATAATATAAGGTTGTTGACATTGTGAAGAGCCCACTTTTAATGTGAAGATGTGCTGCAACCAAATTCACTTAGAGAATACAATTTTGCCTTGTATTACATGATTGGACATTCTGTATACCAATTTAGACTAATGTTGTACTTAACATAAGTTCCAAATTAGGTGTCAAGAAGTGATACGTTGTTATAACATTTCATTAACCCCATGTAATAATTTTTTGCATTATAAAATTGGATGATACATTCTATAGATACTAATTGGATGATGGTTGACAACAAAATCAGATGATTTCTTGAGCCGATCCTCAAAGACCAACGCATGTGTTTAAAGAGATCAGATCAATCATTAGAACATTGAGGAACATGGATTATATTTTAATTCATGTGGAATGAATAAATTTTCCGTGCGTCATCTATTATTGAATAAAGGAGTAATACTGGATATCATTGATTTAATGTTAAAAAAAGAAAATAAGGATGATGATTGAAGATTAAGAAAGAGAAAAAAATAAATCATGGGCTTATTATGTTTATTTTGAATCTACTAATTGAATTTCCCATGCATGTGCTTCGAATGAAGAATGGTGTCCTGGCATATTAGGGATGAATACATACAATGTTTTTATTCCATGTACTTAGTATATGACCTTACAAAAAAATAGGGCCAATAATGGCTGCTAGCTGAAGCCCTCACCCAATGAATAAGTGGGACCAGATTGTCCACCTCGCCCAAAATGGAAGGCCTCAAAGCCATCCCGCAAGAGGCGTATGAGGGCGGCGTATCCATGTATTCCATATGATCTCCATTTTTTTGGATAGATCCATGGAAATCTGATCTCTTCTACCGAGGTCATCTTCAACCTCCGTCCATATCGATGCCGTATCTCACTACGAAATCCATACAACGTTTGAGATAATGCTTTAGACCACCATTGATGATGAAAAAAAAGTCAAAAAGGGTTGATGGAATTCTATGATATCATGAAATAAATAAATGTGTAATTCTTGAAATGAAACAATAAAAATAGACGGAGGCCAATGAAATTGAAGTTTACGAGGCTATACTACACATTCTATGTATAAAGAGATGATTTTCATGTGTTCTAAAATGAATTCACTTGAGGACTACATTTAGAAATAAGGAGCCTACAGTGATCACAAATGACCCGATATAGGCATAAAATATTTGTACCATTTTGAATAATTAAATGTTGAAAATATAGGGTTATTCAATGATGAAATTTGAAGATCCGATATGTCAGGATTTTGAATGAAATTTGATCATGGAGTTACGCATTATTCCATGTCTATAAAGAGAGATTACTCGAACGATGATTGGGTGTTTAATATATTGAGAAAGAATCTATTTTGTGAATAATAGAGAAATGATAGTTTCCATGCAGCCCTTCTACACGAATAATAAGAACCACATGCATTCAACTTGTTCTAAATTCCTTTGAAACCTCAATACAGTGAAGCGGAGCACTGCACTACTTATGTGTGAAGAAACCATCAAAGATACGATAGGTTTTATTTCAAACTCTTATTGTGCTCCATGGAGGTGATCATGCATTTTACTCAACCACTTCAATTCACCCTTGTAGTTCATCGAAACGATAGACCCACAAACCTAATGTTCTATAAAAGAGGCTTTATACCTTGTCTGTATATAATCCATGCACTTCCAGCATGATGAGGGAGAACTCATGATCCCTGGTTTTCACAAAGAATAATATTTGTGCTTCCAATATTTAAAAATGAATAAGTAGTGAGAAATCCTACCTGATTGTATGATTAATATGATTTGTGTGTGCTTTATTTGAAGAGACTTAGGGGTTCTGGTGTTTTCATAAAATGGTGAATCTTGTACATATATTAGTTGAGACCATGCACCCATGGTCATAATTTTAAGGATGAGAAAATGACATTGTGCATATACACATCCCTCACGAAGATAAAGTCACAGACACCCATTTGGGATTGAAGAAGAATAAAAATAAATTCCAAAGTAACCTGAACAAGGAGAATAAAACAAAAAAGAAATATAAAAAGGTAAAGAAGAAATATTGGGTGTTCACTTGAGAAGAAGTAGAACAAGTGGTGAATTCAGTATTCATAGCATCCTATTTAAAACATACATGTGTTCCCATGTATGACCATGCACATGTAACAAAGGAAGTGAATGTACATGATTAGTATTCACTAATCCAAATCAAAAGATTATGTTTATTTGAGAAAGAAAAAAAATTGAATGTGTGCATATTGAGAAAGAATACATTTCATGAGACTATACCTAAATTCATGGTAAAATAAAACTGGTAGTGTTTGGGATTAAAACTAAATATTATATTTTTAGGAAAACATGAACAATCACTTTCATGTTTGAGTAGTATTTTAGATACCAATGCAATTCATGCATGAAGTGAACTAGAATTGAGACTGAAGATATATAGAGTTAAATATGTTCTTTTAATTGAGTTGACAATGTTTGATAACACAAGAAGGTAGAATTGCTGATATTTTTCATGATCATTCTTGCAAATAATATTCTTGAAGAAGTTTTGTTCACCATTGGGACACATCTTAGTGAGGCCGAGTATTCATTAGAAGAATAAATAAATTCCCAATCATTTTTGTGACTGAGGAATGATTAGAAAAGTGATCAATGTTATTGATCAAGGATAACATACATAATAAAATTTCTTTAAAGATTCTTTAAGAGATTCAGGAGAATATTTGATTCATCAAGATCTAGAGTTAATATCAGAAGAAACTTCCACAGTATATCAAGGAGTATATCTTGTGTATTCTAGGTGAAAAAAGTCTTTAGTAGGACTCAAAAGAAGGCTAGTGGGAATCACGTAAAAATGTGGAAAGAAAAATAAAGAACCTATTATGGACTTAGGAGAGATATAATGAGACTCTATATAGACCATTGTAATTACTCGTCTTATTATAGTGGAGAATCTGTTTTAGGTAGAATAACCATGACTGTACGGAGTATGTCTTTGAACCGAACCTTGTATGTCATTGTGTTCATGGATTTTACATTTATAACGTCATTCGAGGTAAGGATGAGAGACACAAGAAAAGGGGATCATGAATTTAACCAGCCATAGAGGTTTAATTGAAAATAATAAATTATAATATTTTTTTAATGGGATCATTGATTCACCATATCCCCCTCTTGGTGATCTTCAATATGAAAAAATTACAGTTGGAGGAAGAAACTGATTCCATGGAAGATGCATTGGCTAAGTGGTTGGCATATCCAACACTCTCAAAAAACATATCAATTAAAAGGAATAAACAATTTATATTTTCAATGAATGAATTGTTGAAGTTACTGATGAATTGAGAAAAATTATTTATGAGAAACAATTCATTGTGATTTTTTTCTTAGAATCATTCCATGAATATGAGAAGTTTCACAAATTATATATGGTTATCATAGCATATCTACTGGAAGAAAAATATAACAGGGTAAAGTAGCATAAATTTTCTTTTTATGAATTCTAAATAATTCATGAAGATCAAATGCTAAAGTAGAACGAGAATTGGTAAATAAAGATGAGGTCTTTTAGGACAATAAGTACTCCCTCAAAGTGAAGTGTTTATAGCTAGATATGAAATTGAAGAAGCAATAATCACTCCAAGATGGAACATCTTAAATAGATTAAAGAATGGATGTTTCCATTAATTTTTTCATTGAGTAATATGATTTTATGAAGAATACAAAATTTTCTTATAATCCTATAGAAACATTCTCCAGGAATAAGGTATCCAATATGATAGTTATTTCTATTTCAACTAATACAGATACATCTACAAGTACATGTTCAACGATAAATGCTTGGATGATGTGGATTGATAAAAAATTTAATACATCCTTAAAAATTTTAATGATGGATGCTGGATTTATTAATAAGTACAACTCTAAAATGGATGCACCATAGAAAGAAATAAAATTCCAAGAGAAACATTACACTAGATCTAGCGAGACAAATAATATTACAAAAGAAAGAGACTTATTGGAAAATTATTGGTGTTGTTGGATGTTTGGGCATCAAGCCAATGATTTTTGGAACAATATGTTAGCACATGGTAATTATGGAATTCCATCATTTAGGGAATACAGATGTGAAGAAATGGAGCATCCTACAAAGAAAAGGGAGAAAAAAAGATGAAGAATAATCAATATATTCAGAACATATTTGAATATCCTGAAGACTTCTATGATATTTGTAACATAATTCTTCACAGTTAAGATGAGTTCTAGTTTATACCTATAATTCCTAGTGCATATAGTTTTAAAAATCATAGTCTATAAAAAATTAATTATAATGGGAAAATAGTTGAAAAGTCATCCAATAGAATTATTAAATAAACTTATTTCAAGAAAATAAGGAAAGAAACATTTCCCAATAATGAGTCATTATAGATTCCAAGAATTTCATCTCAGCAAAGAAAATATTTTTCGACTATGGAATGAATGGTCCTACCGTGGATCATTGCAAACAATCCATGGAATTGAATGGATGAACAATGGACATAAAAAGACAATCAGTCCAGGAGAATATACGATTGATTGAAGAGAAGTTTCCTATGATAGGTAACATGAATGTACTAAAGATTCTATGAGGAATCCCCATGGAAGAAAATTTAATGTTTAGTTATCTATCCTAATAAATTGAAAATTTATAGAGACCTACTAAGAGCTTAAAAATAAAGAACTGGGTTTATTGAAGGAAATGGGGAAACATATAATTCCACATGAAGAAAAAAAATCTAATTTCTTGAGAGGTTGTTAATTAATTACATCACAAGTGTCTCAAAAATATTCAATGGGAGGTGAATGAAAGCCAGTCACACTATTAAAAAGTGAATTACACATATTCCTACTCACACAAATTTTTTCAAAAGAATGAAAATTTCAGTAGGATATTCTTGTTATCTAAAACAACATAAAGTAAGGTTGATCAGACAAAAATAGGTAGAAGAAGTATTTATATCCACACAAGATTAGTAAACATTGAATATCACATGTTCATTGGTGAATAGTAGAGAAAATTGGCCATCTTATTAGGGATACCATCCAACCATTTTTGTTCACATTGATGAAGCAAGGTGACTCAATTTCATTTCCTAATACATTTTTTAAAAATTTGGGATTACCTTTCTGGGAACTGAAGATGAAGGTCCTTATCAACATTATAATTGAATGATGAAAGTAGTGAACTAAATGTTGGACTCATTATTCATGATTTGATAATGACATGATGTTTTCCATATTGGAATATTATCAATATCAATATCATTAAGATCATATGACGATTATTTTCAACCACGGAATATCAAATGGATTTCTCCCCTTGAAGGGGATAATAAATGAAGACATGATATCAAGGATTATGTCATGACAAACTATGAAATTCACATCATCTCATGAAGAATAAACATATGTATTCCAATCACATATACATCCATTGTTCATAAATCTATTTATCATATCAATTAAGTGGGAGTTTTGATGGATGATAAGATGTGATGAAAGGGGGAGATTTATTTTTTCACATGAACTTTTTAATATGTTTGATGATGTACATGAACAATTTATTATTTCATTGAAAAATATGATTATTTCCAACCCCTTGGCCAATAATTGATACACTCTGAGCATGATTTCATATGTATGGTTTTTTATGGATATCATTGAATATAATGGTCATATCTCTATTGTTTTCTACACTATGTTATCCCATGTAATCATTGAGTTTATTAACTAAAGGATCTTTTCTAAGAGATCCATGTGACATCATCCCTCTCTTAAAAATATTCAATATGTTTCTAAAAGGACCCCACTATTTGTTTTGAATTTGGTTGCCAATATGGCAGAGAATAGATTATAACACATATTGACCCCTTCAAATTGTGGATAATTAATACTAAAAATATAATACAACGTGGGAGATTTTTCAGAATGGTGTGTCATTTGTTGTCAATAAGATCCCTCTATGGTTTCGATTATCAATATGTTTATGGAATGGTAGTGATGGAAGTTGTGAGGATGATTGAATTGGTGATGCATATAGTAATGTAGTTGACTCAGTGAAGAACCCACATTGATTATGAATGTGTTCCACATCCAATGGTACATGGTGAATTATATTTAACATTGTTTGACATGTTTGGTTAATTTCTGAATGAATTTAGATGATTTTATAACTGTTCTTAAGTTCCAAATCATATGTCAAATATTGAATCAATGTTAAAACATTTTAAGAACCCCATGAGATACTATATTTCATGATTAAAGATGATGATCCATCAAATGACTAGTAATTGGAAGAAGTTTGTGAAATAAATCAGACGATTTCTTGAGCCAATCAACAAACTCCTTGACATGTGTTTAAGGAGAACACATCATTCATTATAATTTTGAAAACCCTGAATTATTTATTAATGCTCTAGCGATGAATAAATGTTCAAAGAATCATCTATTATTGAATAATGGGGGAATATTCAAGATCGTGGATTTATTATTCCAAATAGAAAATAAGGATGGTGTTTGAATATGATGAAGGTGAAAGAAATAACACATGACCTTTGTATGTATATTTGGAATATACGATGTTCATTTCCCATGCATGGGATTTTAACGAATTTTGGTGGTTTTGGATATTAAGGATGAATTCATAATTCATTTTTATACAAAGTACTTATAATATGACATTACCATAAAATAGGGATAATGATGTTGGCCATCGGAAGCCCTCACGTGAGGCATATGAGGGATCCGAGATTCTACCGCACACAAAAAGAATGCCTCAAAGCTAGTTTGCAGGAGGCACATGAGATCTATGTATAGGTCCCTTCATGTGCATATTGGGATCCATGTGTGTGCCCAAGAACAAATGAGTGGGTGCAGAATCATTCCCACAGAACACCGATGTGGGGAGGCATTGAGAGATAGGCATGGAGAATTATGTGCATGTGATTCAGTGACTTGATATTTAATCCACGAGAACATGCATGTCTGTTTTGATGTGGGGTGGTCTAAAATTCTCGGCAAGCGATCATAGTCATCTGATGCATCATAGACACACAATCCACCATCCCATAAATTGCGGGATAGATAGAGCATATCCACGCCATCCATCTGATCTCTGCGGTCTGGGAATGATACACATCCATAAAATCTTCTCAACCGAGTTCATATTAAATCTCCAGCCATCCATACACCACAAATCATTGTGAATTCCATGAAATCTTCGAGATAATAGTTCTGGCCACCGTATATGATGAAACCAAGTGAAAAATGATCATTGGAAGGCCATGATATGATACATGCATTAAAATATTCATTCATGCAATGAAAAAAAATCAAAGGAGCCCAAGTAAAGAAATTTTGGTGCTGTTTCACTTCCAATTCCACATACAAATTGATGTTATGCATGTGTTTAAAAACACAGGAACATGAGGACTTCATTGAGAAATAAAGATCCTATGATGAACAGAAATGAGATGAGGTATGTAGAAATTTTTTGAACTAGTTTGAATAATTCGAAGCCTATGATCTCATATTATTCAATGGAAAATTTTTGATAATCCCAACTATCTGGATTTTGTATATTATTTGAATGCATAAATACTCGTATTCCTCTTCTATAAAAAGATACAACTTGAATAAGGCATAATTTTTGAATATATTGAGAAATATTGTGTTTTATAAAAAATAGGGATCCGAGAGTTTTCGATCACCCCCCCTAGAAAACAAATACAAACTACAAGTGTTCAATAGGTGCTACCCATCCATGAAACATCCATGCAAAGAAGAGGAACATTTCACTACATCTATGTGAATAAACCCACGAACAGATGATAGGTTAGCTTCCAAACTCTCGATGAGCTTCCTGGAGGTGATCCCACATGCAACACAATCATTTCTACACACCATTCTGGTGATTTCTATTGACATTCCTTTAAACCACATGTTTTGTGGAGGAGGTTATCACCATTGTGCATAGAATAACTATACACTTCCTACACGACGAGGGATATCTCGTGCTCCCTAGTTTTTAAGAAGAAGAATATTTGTGATTTTTATTTTTTGGAAATAGAAGTGATGAGAAATCCCACCAGATTGGATGATTCATCTGAGTTGTGTGTGCTTGATTTGAAGAAACCCGGTGGTTCATATGTTTTTATAAAATGGTGATGTATGTAAATACATGCCTTGATCAATTTCTACCATTTTCAGAATTTAAATAAGGAAGAGATAATGAGAGTGCACATATACGCATCCCTGTTGAAGATAAAATCTCACTCATACACTAAGGTATAATGAAGAATACATATAGAAACCAATGTATCCCAAAAAAATTTCATAGAATGAAAAAGAAACACATAAGTAAATAAGAAAGACAGTGGGTGTTCACTTGATAAGAAGACAAAACGGAGGGGAATTCGGGTTTTATAGCATCATAATTAAAACATCCAAGCCTTCCCATGTATGACAACAAACACATAATAAAGGATGTCCATGCACATTATTAATATTCACTGAATCCATATCAAATGAATAAGTGTGTGTGAAAATGATAAAAAAAACTCAATGTGTGCAAATTGAGAAAGAAGACTATAGATTAGACTAAACCTAATCTATTCATACACAAAAAATGGGAGTGATTGTGTTAGTAAGCTAGATATCATATTTGAATTAAAACCATAACAACTACATGCACGTTGGAAAAGTATTTGTGATACTAATGGAATCTATGAATGAAGTTAATGAGAAATGAGACTGAAGCCGGAGAGAGTTAAAGAAGATATTTTATCTGTTTTGACCATGTTTTAGAATCCAAGATGGGATATAGTGATGATTTTGTGCAAGATAAATCTTGAATATCATATTATTGAAAATATTATGTGCACCATTGGCACACAACATAGTGACGTCAGGTCTTCATAAAAAATACATATTTGCCTGAGAATTGTTGGGAGGGTGGACAAATAAGAAGAGTTATCAATGTTATTGAGCAAGGAAAATAGAACTTATCAAAGGTTGTTGATGATTCTTGAAGATATTATCAAGAAAATGTGATTCAGAAAACTCATAAGGTAGGATAATAAGATGCATCCACAGTGAATCAAGAAGCATCTCCTCCGAAATCTCGATGGAATAGGTCCTCAATGGGACTCAGAAGTCAACCAATAGTACTCTGGTAACACTGTCGGAAGTATCATAAGGAACCTACTATGGGAATTATGAGAGATAAAGTGAGACTCTATATTGACCATTTTAATTACTCATCTAATTATAGTAGAGAATTTGTGTTGGGGTTAATAACCAACACAACAAGGAGTAGGTCTTTGAACTGAACCCTGTATGCCATAGTGCTAAGTGCCTTTACATTTCAAACATCAATCGAGGTAAGGATGGGAGAAAATGAAGAGTGGATCATTGATTTAGCCATACATATATTTTTAATTGAAAAGAATCATTTATAAAAAGTATTTTAATGGATATATGATTCACCCTCCCGCCTCTACGTGATTCACACTGATCTTGAAATTCACAATATACATAGATCTGAGGACTAGATTCTTCATAGATTTCCATTAAAAACTAATGGATGTATTTATTGTTGATATTGTATGTTACACTAATGGAAAATTAGAACCATAAATGAATTTGAGGAACGTGGTAAAGATCTTTTGAATGGAGACACTATATCATGGATTATTATATTTAAATATTGGAAATTAATTTTTTCCTTACGTAATGTATTCATAAGTGAATGTATATATTTGAATTATTTTAGAAAATATTGGATTTATGGATATTCACAAAAATACAATGTGATATAAATCAATATATATATATATATATGTGTGTGTTATATTATTTTTACAATACATTTGTTATTTGATTAACATCTCAAAATTGAATAATCCTATAATAATGTAAATATAATGTTGGTCATGTTACTCCTAGAATAAAAATGTTTGGAAATATTCATGGATTTTACGAAGTGGTTGGTCACTAAACCTTTATATTAATTATTATTTATAGGAGTAGGTATTTTAATATATAATATGTTTTTAATAACTGTAATGGGAGGTGTACTTAATTTATGTGAAAAGTTACTAAATCAAACTTCACATAAATTAATGACTCGGGATAAAAATAATGCAATCCATTAATAAGAGATAATGTTAATAATAGTTTAATTAATGATTTGGTTGTATTTCTTCTTTAGTGAAAGTATTATATATAACGTAAAAATAAGAGAACACTATATATATTCAAAAATATTGTGTTAAACAACATCCAAATGTGATGTTTATTGTCAATTAATCACTATGATTTCATAATATAGGACCATATGGTGATCGATGAAAACGTGTCAGAAGCTTTATAAGGAATGGATCATGATACCGTATACCTGATTAGAATTGAATAAGACCTAATATTTCTAAATATTCATTATTTAGACATAGAAATAATAAGGTAATGATTGAAATAAAACATTTCCCATGTGTTTGATCAACCTTCTATCTATGTGGTGATCAAGGAGTTCCATAAATAATTTAGGGAGATCAATATGATGGTAGGAAATATATTAGTATAAATCAATAATTTTTTTGGAATTATATGATTTATGAAAATAATAACTAGGCATTCAATTTGGAAAATTAATAAAGGGTTGTAGGATGATGCATATAACTCATCATTATTTTTTAATCATAAAATAAAAAAGATTTAACATTGATCTTAAGAAAAACATTTGGTGAGATAACATAAAAATGAATATTGTGGAGTATATATGTTGGTGATTGGTATTCACTAATTATAAAGATGAGTTATCAAAATATAAGGGGATAATACATATATTTCCTAAAAAAACATTGAATTTTGAGAAAATAAATATGAATTTTTAATGTCATCCCTCCTAAGAACTCTAAATGTAATAATGATAGATATGAAGTAGTTGATCGATATAAAATGTATGAACCCTTCATTATTATTTGATAGGATTTATCATCTAATAAAAATGTTATGTTATATATAAAATATGTTTTGTATCCATATAGAGTACAAACCTATATATTTTATATGATTGAGGCCCAAGGTTTACATTTTTTTATACCTATGAAGTCGATCATTATATGTAACACCTCAAAAATCTAAAAGAATAAAATTTTATTACATATTGTATAAAATAAGAAATTTTTTATCTTTTATTAAACACAATTCTAACATTATCATGTGATATATAAAATAAAATTTTTATCTTACATTACACGCCACAATGAGTTTCGTTGAAATTTCACGTTACACTAAAGGATGAGTTATATAGAGAAATAATATGATATTTAAATTATTATTTAATTTGAAAATTATCTCTTAGATTTTAAAATATTGGGAGTGAATATTATTAAATAAATTATTAAAATTTATAGTTTACACTTGTTTATTATACATATATATATTGAAAATTATATATGAATCATTTAAAAGGAAAAAATATTTTTATGACAAATTGTATTTTTTTCTAAAATGAGTTTAAACATGATTTCAAAACATAATTTAAAATTTATTTTTTTACCTTTTGGTTAAATTATTTCAAAAAAAATTAATTTTTTAAATAATAATACATAAAAATATTACATTAAATTTTCTGTGAAGTTTCATTTTTGATGATTACTGAAAAATACTATATTTTAGTTCAAAAATATAACTTCATTTAAAAATTTTATAATATTAAATTATATTTCAAATAAATTTTAATGAAAAATTAGTATCATTTTATATATATTAATACAATTTAGTCAATTTTACTCATTTTCATAATGATTTTAAAAATAATAACATTTTATATTTTTCAGCATTTTCACATTAATGCCCAAATTTATCATCAGGTCTATGAGCTTAAATTTAAAGAATATATTAAAATGATTTCAATTGATTGTGGTAAAATGGATTCCATATTTTGAATCATAATTATTTATAATTTTTAAAAATTTAAATAAAAATTTAACAAATCATAACAGTGAATATAGTAAAAACTAATTACCATAGATAGGGCAAAATAACCTAGAATGTTATATTAATTTTATTTAATGTGATTATTTTGATATTTTACTTTATATTATCTAATAAATATCAATTAATTTACACTTTTCTCTGAATGTGACCCGTGTAATATGTTATGTAAAAAAAGAAAAAATTATATATATTTTTAATTTTGTGATTTGTATAAATCATTTCGATTAGGACCAAACACCACACATGCTAGGTTATAAGTTTTATTTTGATAGATAAATTTTGTTTATGTGATGATAATTTATTTTAAATTTTTAGATATAATTTAATTACATTCAATTCATAAAAAACTCAAATAGAGAAAATATTTAGTTAATAATTAACTAAAATAAATGATAATAACAATATCAAAAGTGAAATAAATTTAACAAATTTAACAAATTTTTATATTTATCTAATTTTATAGATTAATATATTATCTTAGACAAGTAATAACCTAATATAACCAAAATAATGTAATTATATTGATAATTATATACTCCAAATGTCAGCATTATTTTAATTTTATAGTAAATGATATTATATTTAATTATTAAAAATTATTGAAAATAATATATTCTTTCATGTAATTACAAAATTTTAATTAATATCATTTATGATATATTCATGGACCAATTTTTATTTTATAATTATTATATTAAACCCTAATTATTAAAAAAAATGATGTTACTACAATTAAAGTTAATGCGGGGTTTTTGTACATTACATGAATTTGTGTTGAAAATAAATTTAAAAATAGATAGGGTATTATTTTATAAATTATTAATCATATTTATTACTTGGGAATCAAATTTTATAATAATTATCATTTTAATATAGTATTAATGTATAAATTTCCTAGGTTAGGAAACTTCATACCATTGTGAAAACATGAAATTGTAAGGAAACACATGTCTATAACGTGTTATTTATATTTTAGTGGAGATGTGGCTCAATATTATAATCCTCATAACCCAGTTATTATAAATTATGTAGAAAATTTTGGTAATATTTAACAAATAATATTTAATACATTTGGATATCTACAAATTTACCCCTCCTCCTCAACTATAAAATGGAATTCTCTCCCCAAACATCTCAACTACTCAAAAGCCATTTGGCTCACCCAACCCCTTCTCAATCACATCCCAAATTAACTACCATAATCAAATAAGCCGCAGTTTGAGCATTATCCAAAATTTTAAAATCTTTATTGAAAACCTATGGAGGAAACATGGAAAATAAGAGTTCAAATCACACTAAACCAAAAGTAATTGAATTATAAGGGATATTCGTCTCACCTATTTTTTGTGATGAACAATCAATTTGAACATAATATTTAATTTATGTGGATTATATAATTTACATGAATAAATTTTGTGATAATTATCATGAATATTATTAGGGTTCATATATATATTTAAGGATATCTCTTTTATGGGTGTTTAAGGTTCAATATTTGTCATATTAGTAAGAAATTTTTGTCTCAATTTTCTATCATTGAGAATTTTTATTATTATTAACATATAGTATTTCAAAAGGTATATATATATATAGACATGTCATATAATGAATAATTAATTTATTATGGCATTATATGTTTCAATTATAATTATTTCTTCCACGAGGATTTGGATTGAAAATTACCAATGTTAAGAGTTAGTGTGCAATATCACTTTATTTTGTGATTGTCAAATTTCTCTAGAAACAATCACTTTTATGTAAATAATTTATATTTTATATTAAATTTCTATTAAAAATACAAATTATTTTCTTATAGGTAATATTATATCATAAGATGGATGTCATTTTTTACATATGGTTTTTATTTTAAAAGTATTTTTATTAACTCTGTAAATATTGATATATTTGTGTCCATTACCTAGAATAGATATTCTATAAGGAAAATTATTTACAAAATAAAACAAATTTTCAATATGTAAAGAATGATTTATAAATGAAATAAATTATTTTGGGACAAGTTAATGTAATCACATTGTTGCATTTTTTTCCAATGAGAAAAATTTTGTTGGAAAACCCCTATCTATTTGTAACCAATATGTTTTAATAAATATTATTGCATTTATTAATAGTATTATTATCTAAACCATCTTGTGAATGATATTTATGATAAAGTTATCATGAGACTATAAAACATTAAATTTTATAATTAAGCTTTTAATTCATTTAGAATTCAACTATTGTTATCCATGATATTTTTTTCCATGCTATTATCTATGGATGCTTATAATTATAAAAATATTAATTAAATCACATGAGTTATAAATTATTTTCATTTCCATATTAACTTTACCTTGTCATACCAATATATTAGAGTTATTTAAATGGAATTTTTGTTTAGTTATTTACCTTTACAGGTTGATAATAATTTTGATTCATGGTAGATTCCAATGTACATAAACCTCACTAAGAATCGAAGAAAAACATTTTCTACCATTCTAAGAAGTCCATGAATAGTTCTATGTTTTATATACAAGGATATTATTGTGGGTATAATGGTATTCAAGAAAAAAGAATTATGTTGTATTTTATTAATCAAATGTATTATTGGAATAAGTTATGTATCTATTTTAAAAAGAATACTAAACTATTAGATCCTTTTGGATGAAATCATTTATATCTTATGATAATGTAACTAAGTAGGAACCTATATTGGGATACTAGGTTTTTAGTGACTTTTTTTTGTATCAGATAATGTTTAGTAGAAACATTGGAAACTAAAGTTTTGATAACATAGATCAAGGGACATAAATCTATGATGGACATTAAGGATTATTATAGAAGAATATCATAATTTTTTTGTAAGGTATAGATTATATAGTATTTCCCTGAAATTAATATCTATCATGATACTATAATTGAGCATGTTTTGGTTTCAGAAGTATGTAATTGTAATAACTCTAAAAATATTGTATTTATATTGACCAGATTTTTACTTGGTTAACAACAAAAAGCCTTCGTAAACACCTAGTTTCACACTCCTTAGTGATATTATTAGAGAAATGGATAATTTCATTTCAAAAAATTACGATGTATTTGAAGGTAAATATATCCCCAAGACATAAAATGTTATGATTTTGATATTATCAATAAATATATTCTTAATTAATGATTGGAATTAAAAAATATTTGGAATTGTACATTGTGATTCATAATTTTAGGAGCTGATCCAGTATATTCCTCCATTTAGAAGTATCACATAATAGAAGAAATGGGAATCCTATCAATGAACATAATCAAAAAAGTATGAATGTTAATTTATTTGATGTTTTTTTCCAATAATTCTATTGGGACTAGTACCCAAAATATTTTCTATTTTTTTTTGACATTCTGTCATATGATAATAAGAAAAAAAAGAATTTTTTAAGTATTTTGGATTTGGAGGGAACAATGAGAATAAGTGGATGGCTATGAAAATGCATCTTGAAAAAAATAAGAGAGAGAAGGATTTAATGACATGTGATAATTGTGGAATTAAATAGAACATAAATTTATTTAAACAAATTAGATCACGGTACAATTGTATAGAGAAATAACTCCATAATTGCTTTCTTAAGAGATAAAAATGTTTCCAATGTACAGTGATTCAACTACAATGATATGCAGTTCTATGAAAATTAATGTCTCAATATTGAAATAAATATACCTTAAAATAACATAATAAATCGTATTCAATATTATTTTATTTCCACAGATTAAGGTAAATTGTTAACATTCTTGTGTTTAGATGCAATAATTATGTCATTTGAGTACATTTTTAATGATGTACTGGTTAAAAAAATTATATATAAGGATATTTGTAATGGCTCGGACCTCTCCAGCCCATTACTTTGTCAAAAAGAGGGTCATGAAGTGTTCTGGAGGGTAAAATGGACTTTTCCTACACTTTTTAGAATTTTTTATGTACACTCAGTGTAGTGTGAGTACACGCCGTGTACCCCCTCACCGAGTATACCACGTGTTGGATCCATGTCCTTGCCATGTGAAATAAATGTGTACACGCCGTGTACCCAATACTACACGTCGTGTAGTCCCTCCCCGCGTACGCGTTACCCTCATACCCTGTGTTGACCAGTAAACATCCTTGTGCCATGCTGGAGCCATGTCCTTGCCGTGTGAAATAAATGGGTACACGCCGTGTACCCAATAATAAACGCCGTGTTTTCCCTCCCTGCATACGCGTTACCCTCAAACTGTGTGTTGACCAGTCAACAGATGTGTGCCGCATTGAAGGCTGTGCTGGAAGCTGTGTGGTGGCCACGTGAAATGGCCAAGTACACGTCGTGTACCATAAAGTAGACGCCATGTAATTTTTTTTTCACGCCTATAAAAGTAGGGGTCACCTCCTCCTTTTCAACACACCCCTCTCCTCCCCTTTCCTCTGAGCAGAGCTCTCCCAAGAGACTCAAGGCTCCTTTTACTTCCATAACTTCTTCATCCGAGCACCGATTTATGATCCATCAGCGGCCATGTGATCTTAACGATGAGGCGGAACTTTTGAGCTTGGATCAGTTGTCCTTTCCTTCCCAGATTCCACCCAAGGAGGGTTTTCCATGTTTTTTCAGAAGCGACGGACGCTGACAGATGTTTTCTAATGTTGATACGGGGGAGCGTTGTTATGAGAACCTGTTGAGGTAGGGGTCTTACCTTTGTCTCTCTAATTTTTGCAACAAGCGACGTGGGTGTCCTCTAGTTTACGTGAAACACATTTTAACTGTTTTAATAAAGATAATAACTAGCTTATATAATGGGGATGGGATATTGTGAATGCAGTTACCTTTTTATTTATATCATGTGATATTATGTTGAGAATTGAATAGGCTTATGCCTACTGAAAATCACGGTCGTTGGGGGCCTTTTCATGTGTAATTAAATGCTTCCATATATTTCTAGACCGTTTATGCAAAGAAACTTCCTAGAATGTGGAAATTGGTTAATCACGTAAAGTTGGCTGATTAAATTAAAATCTAGATCCCTTGTGTGATCACCCTGGTTGGACTAAATTTGGAATAATAAACATGTGGGAGCTTTGGGGTTAATTTATGTGATGGGGGGTGTTTTTCTGGGTTGTAGTGGATTGAGTGAGTTGTGGGGCTGTGGTTGTCTTGGTTTTCGGTTGGTGTGAATGCTACGTTAGTGATGGGCATTGGGGATGTAATGAACGGTATCAAGGGATGGTGATGTATGGTGTGGTTGTGGTTATGCTGGTTAGCAGCGGGGCTGCAAGGATGGGTTTGAATGTGAACGAACTATGGGTTGTGATTAAAAAATAAAAGTGGAAAAGTTAATGAATGGTGAGGCATGATAGTGGAATGAGAATAATAGTAAATGGGGGTCTGTTGGTTAATAAGAAGTACTTGGTTGTGTTGCTTGTGTTTTCCTAACTTGATTTGTGGATGGGAGGGATATGTTTTATGAATGATCGATGTGGTTAGTCGTGGATAGTTACCCAGTAGTTAAGGAACTAATAAACTGATTCTGTTGAAACATGAAAACCAAAATCGGATTGTGGTTGTTTGTTGTATGCAGGCTTCATAAAAGTAGTGCCGATGAATGTGCTCTGTTCTTGGATTAGAAGCCATAGGTTGGGATGAGTGTTTGGTATATATATATCTGTATCTTTGTGTTTTATCTCACCCCTCCCATGTTGAGCACTTAGTGTCGAACACTTCAATATCATGGGAGACGATGTTTTCTCCTTATTTACTAGCTCCTTCATATTCCTTCTTCCCTAGGCTGTGTTGGCATGAGGTGACCATACTCCAAAGACTCATCTGGTAGGTTTCTATTGGGGTTGTTTAGCCCACGACACTTCAGGAAAGTTTTACTATTTCACAAGAACCATCGGGATGAGGCCCAGGTGTGAGCGAGTGGGATAGGCGGTTGTGAGGCCTAGGTGTGTGCGGGCAGGATACGTAGTTGTGAGTCCCAGGTGTGTGGGGGGCGGAATACGTGGTTGTGAGGCCCAGATGTGTGCAGTTGGGATACGTGGTTGTGAGGCCCAGGTGTGTGGGGGGCGGAATACGTGGTTGTGAGGCCCAGATGCGTGGGGGCGGGATACGTGGTTTTGAGGCCCCGGTGTGTGCGGGCGGGATACTTAGTTGTGAGGCACATGTGTGTGCGGGCGGGATACGTGGTTGTGAGGCCCCGGTGTGTGCGGGCGGGAAAATTGTGGTAGCTTCACGATGTTCACCGTTAGGAAGAGCATCTAGCTAGTGGGGGAAAATGGTGCGAGGCACCCAATACTCATGATCTTACATACTACTACCTATTGTGATTGTGTTTTGGTGAGTGTGGCTGGTGAGGTTGGGTGGATAGAACTCCTTTCTAGGTATCTTCTGTTGTTCTCACGGGATATTAGGATGTCTCCCCACTTGTGCACTAGAGATTTAGGTTTCCCAAATAAGTATACATGTATGCTCACCCTACATTTACTTTCAGGTTTCCAGGAGGACTACCAGGGCCGTGCGGGACCCTTCTAGTCGGGACAGTTAGAGCTGCTACATTTTGTTGTACTTGTTTCTTTTGGTATTGTACTTTTGAGCTTTCTAGTACATTTACCTTGTATCAGTATTATTTAAACATTCATGTGGGATTGGTTTGGGTTTATATCTATACACTTGTTCCTTTTCTTTTTGGTTTTTGAAATGTCCTATTTCCCGATCTTAAACAATAAAAAGGGAAATGCCTCCCATATTTGTGGAAAAACATACCCTTGTTGCTAGTAGCCACCCAGGGGCCTAATGGAGGCGGGACTCGGAGGTCATTATCTCCCTTTCACCATTGCCAGCTTAGGAGGGGAATCTTTGGTGGGAGGGGGTCATGACAGAATGGTATCAGAGGTGATGGTTGAGAGATAGGATGAATTCTTGAGTTAGGCACAGTGAGGATTGCATGGGATGGTAGGGAAACAGTGTTGGTTAATCTTGGTGCATGAAATAGGCTAGGGAAGACCGGCTAGGACACAGGATTTTAGGGCCCCCCGTGATCCGATGCAAGGACTCTGAGCCTACCGAATGGCCATGTGAGACCACATTTATTGTAGGCTAGAGGCCCTAGGGAAGGTACATGCATCATCATGATTGTGTTTTACTTGATTTGGGCGTTCTATGAATGAAATTGAAATAATGTGATAAAATAAAACATTGAAAATTCCTAAACTACTTGGGCTGTGGCACTCCTTATTTACCGTACAGTTATGGCACCTGGACGTCGTCCCCGGTTGACTCAGGCGGCCGAGGCCGATTAGATCCAAGTGGTTGATCTGTTGAGGAATGACTGAGAGGAGGAATATAGCTAGTGGTAGAAGACTCTCCGTTCTTTCCAACGGAAAATACTCAAGAAGTACGAGGGTAGTACTTCGGATACGGAGACAGAGAGGTGGCTTGAGGAGCTAGGGATCACTTTTACCTTGATATGTGCTCCGAGGGAGTATTGGGTTCCGCTAGCATTTAGTCAGCTGAAAGGTGTGGCGCGACAGTGGTGGATGCTCTACCTCAGAGAGACTCGATAGAGGTAGAGGATCTGTGGGCTGACTTTGAGAAGGAATTCCACGAGGAATTCCTTTCTTCTGTGATCAAGGCAGAGAAGCGGCATGAGTTACTCTCCCTCCAGCAGGGGAGTATGTCTGTATGAGAGTTGGGGATCAAATTCAAGGATCTCATATGCTTTGCTCCAGATCACTTTCCGGATGAGGAGTCTCGGGCGAGAAGTTTGGAGGAGGTGCTTCGTCCTTCGATCTAGTATGATGTCGCCACCTTCACCCTTCTGACGTAAATGGAAGTACAGACGAAGGCAGTGGTTGAAGAGATGATGCACTCACTGGGAGGTGCACCACGTGAGGGGTTTCTTCCAGGTTTGTCAAAGGGGATGGTAGTCAGTAGCAGGTCTCCTACGACGGGACCTTCCAGGTTCAGGCTAGTGGGGAGCAGGCCTCCGCAGTTCCAGTTCAGATCATCAGGTCCTCGTCCCTTTTCCACGAGCCCAAGACCGAAGTGTTTTTCTTGTGGAAGTTTCGGCACATTCAGAGTCAGTGCCAGACCAGAGCCCAGTACGGTGGAGGTGGGCAGGTTCAGCACCCACCTCAGCAGCACCAGTTTCCGGTGAGGCCCTTCCAGCAGCAGCAAGACCATACTCCTCTGAGGGAAGTCTTTGCAGGAGGAGGCTGACCTCAGGGTACTCCTAAAGGACCTCGACCAGGGCGTGGTCGGGGAGGTGGACAACATCTGAGAGGAAGAGGATATGGGAGTGGATAGTTACACGCAGCAGAGTTGGAATCTACAGCAGGACCAGAGGTGGTAAGAGGTACGATTTGTTTGATCAGCACTCTCATTTCTACTTAGTTTGATTCAGGAGCTGCACACTCCATTGTTGCACCTAGTCTAGCTCATGCATTGGGACTAGACGTAGAGAGACATTCCATACCACTGGTGCTAAGTACACTAGTTAGAGGCTAGACCAGCGTATCATGTGTTTCCGGGGATGTGTGATGACGTTGGGACCACATCGATCTAATGGGAACCATCTTCTATTACAGATGCAGCCATATGATGTCATCCTAGGAATCGACTGGTTGTTTTCTGTTACTGCAATTATCGACTGCTTTTGGAGAAGAGTCGTGTTCTCCGACGTGGATGGTCAGCATGTAGCTTTTATTGGTGAGAAGAGATATCCGGTGGGAAGCCGGCATGTGGAGCCTCTCCTTTCTTTTTCAGGCGGGTTATCAGTGGTTCCAGCTGATGAAGTGATGATGGATATCCTAGATGTTGTTGGGGAGTTCCTAGATGTTTTTCCCGAGGAGGTGGTGACTCTACCCCTTGACGTGATGTTGAGTTCGGGATAGACTTACATCCTGGTGACCATATGATTTCGATGGCCCCTTATCCGATGGAACCTTCGAAATTGAGGGAGTTGCGGATTCAGATTGGCGATCTGATGGAGAAGGGTTTTGTTCGACTCAGAGTGATGCCATGGGGTGCTCCATTTTTTCGTGAATAAGGAAGATGGTGGTCTCATGCTATACATAGACTACCGATGGTTGAACCAGGTAACGGTCAAGAACCATTACCCCTCCCAAGGATAGATGATCTATTCGACCATCTGAGGGGAGCATGTTGGTTTTCTAATAATGATCTACGTCCGGGATATCATCAGTTGAGGGTGAAGGACAGTGAAATCTCGAAGACGGCTTTTAGGTGCAGGTGTGAGCACTTCGAGGTTGTAGTGATGCCGTTTGGAGTTACGAATGCACCGGCTGTGTTCTTGGGACTTATGAAAATGGTATTCCGAGAGTTTCTGGAAAATTTCGTCATTGTGTTTATCGATGAAATCTTGATCTACTCAAGATCATAGGAGGAGCATGTTGATCATCTTAGGGTAGTCTTGGAAGTCTTTCGACACCACCATCATTATGGGAAATTGTCGAAATGTATGTTCATAACAAAAGAAGTAAACTTCCTTGGGCACGTGGTGTCACAACATGGAGTGTGAGTGGACCCGTCGAATGTGGAGGCATTTGTTTCTTGGGTAGCACCCAAGGGTGTGGCAGAAGTTCGTAGTTTCATAGTGTTAGCAGTTTACTATTGAAGGATCATTTTGGACTTCTCTGAAGTTGTTTCTCTATTGACAACTTTGACTAGGAAGAACCATGTCATCTTATTGAGCGTGTAGTGCCAGAAATCTTTTGACTACCTGAAGGAGAAGTTGGTCAGTGCTCCCATAATCAGGTTTCCAGAGGAATGGTTGTTGTAAGATGTGTTTTATGATTCTTCTGGCCTTGGTTTAAGGTGCGTACTGATGTAGAAGAAGCACGTGATTTGTTATGGGTCTAGGTAGTTTCTCCCTCACAAACGTAACTATGCCACCCATGACCCGGAGCTTATAGCAGTAGTGTTCTAACTGATGTTCTGGCGACGTTACCTCCTTGGGGAGTGCTTTGTGGTCTTCTCAGATCATAAGAGATTACATTATATCTTCTCCAAACGTTATAGGAACTTCCGGCAGCGGAGATGGGTGGAGTTTCTCAAAGACTATGACTTCGATATCTCTTACACTGAAGGTAAGGGAAATGTTGTGGCTGATGCCCTGAGCAGGAAGTCACATAAGGAAGTGGTTCGGGAATCCACTGATGCTCGGAAAGTTATGGGAGAGTTGGCTGCCTTTCACTTGGATGCAGGGGTAGACGGTGTTAGAGGGTGTCTGTTTTAGATGAAGGTGAAGTCCTCCTTGTCGCAGTAGGTGGAAGAGTCTCAGTGGGGGGAATCTGAGGTGGAAGTGATGTGGGATCATGTAGATCAGGGAAACGCTCCTGAAGGATTGTCATAGGACAACCGAAATAAGATGATTTTCCATGGAATGTTATTTGTTCTAGAGGTGATGCGTGAGGGAGTTATCTGCATGTTCCATAGCTCAGTCTTGGTAGTACATCCGGGAGTTTCAAAAATGTATCAAGGCCTGAGGGAACAGTTTTGGTGGCCCGGGGTGAAACAGGCAGTGGCAGAGTTTGTGGCTAAATGCCTAGTGTGTCAGAATGTGAAGGATTAACACAATGTTCCTAGTGGTTTGTTGAATCCTTTAGATGTCCCCGAGTGGAAGTGGGATGACATCTCGATGGACTTCATCACAGGACAACCCAGAGCTCAGGGAGGTTATGATGATATCTGGGTAGTGGTGGATCTTCTGGCGAAATCAGCTCACTTCTCAGTAATTAAGGAGTCCGGTCTGGTGAGTACCTTAGCACAGATGTATGTGGACAAGGTGGTGCATTTGCATGGTGTTCCAAAGACCATCTTCACAGACCGAGATACTCAGTTTACCTAACAAGTATGGAGGGGGTTACAGAATGCATTTGGCACCTAGATACACCTTAGCACTGCATTCCACCCCATACCGACGAGCAGACAAAACGGACTATCCAAACGTTAGAGGACATGCTGCGAGCATGAGTTCTGGATTTCGGAGGATCATGGGTATGCCACTTGCCTTTAGTAGGGTTTGCCTACAACAATAGTTGCCACTCTACTATTAGCATGACACAGTTTGAATCATTGTATGGAAGACCATGTTGTTCATCCATTTGCTGGGATGTGGTTTGTGAGGCAGGTGATCTTGGGTCAAAGGTAGTGCAGAGCACCATAGAGAAAGTCCATCTTGTATAGGAGAGGATGAATGCGGTCCAGGACCGACAGAAGTCTTATGATGATCTTCGGAGGAGGCCCTTGGAGTTCGAGGTGGGAGATCATGTGTTCTTGATGGTTTACCCTCGACAGGGGTAGAGGAGGTCTGGGAAAGGGATCAATCTCTCACCTAGGATAATAGGACCTTTTGAGGTGCTGAGGCATGTCAGCGAGGTGGCATATTAGCTGGCCCTGCCACCTCAGTTAGAGAATGTTCACGACGTCTTCCACGTCTCCTATCTTCCTCAGTACATACACGATGACTCTCACGTTATCGACTGGGGAGAGTTAGATATGGGAGACGACACAACCTTCGAGGAATGACCAGTCAGAATCAAATATCGTAAAGAGAAGGTGCTCCATGGATGAACCATTCCCTTGGTTTGTGTGTTGTGGAGGCATGGCGGCCTCGATGAGAGAACTTGGGAGCGGGAGACCCAGATGCATGCTCAATACCCGAAGTTGTTTTGACTTGTGTTTTTTCATGTTCTTCTGAGCATTGTTTTTGTACTATGTACCTTTGATATATGGAATTCATGGCTTGTCGGTTATGAGAACCTTTTTGTTTCCTCGTTCATTGGAAGTGTGTAGCATGTTCGGATTTGTGGGAAAAAGGAAAAAACATGATCCTTAATCGAGACACATTAATGCGGATGCAATTAAACACGTGCGAGCGAGACAGTGCTGCCTAAAACGGATAATATCTCGACATATGAGAAGTAATTCCTAACACCGATAATTTGTGTTGATGGTTGGGTTCCTATTATAACGAGGGCCCTAAGAGGTATCTTGTTTGGTTCCTCCGGGTTGGCTTTTGAATTCTCGAGGATTAGAATGTTTTAAGTGGTATCTGATGTAATGGCACGGACATCTCCTGCCCATTCCATTGTCAAAAAGAGGGTCTTGAAGTGTTCTATAGTGTAAAATGGACTTTTCCCACACTTTTCAAATTTTTGTATTTACACGCCGTGTAGTGTGAGTACACGTCGTGTACCCCCGCGCCAGGTATACCATGTGTTGGGGCCATGTCCTTGCCATGTGAAATAAATTGGTTCATTCCATGTACCCAATACTATACACCGTGTAGTCCCCCCCCGCATACATGTTACCCTCAAACCGAGTGTTGACCGGTCAATGGTGATGTGCCATGTTGGAGCCATGTCCTTGCCCTGTGAAATAAATGGCTACACGGCGTGTACCCAATACTACACGCCGTGTAGTCCCTCCCCGCGTATGCGATACCCTCAAACTGTGTGTTGACCAGTCAATGGCCGCATACAGCGTTGAAGGCCATGTTGGAAGCCGCGTGGTGGCCGCTTAAATGTCCAAGTACACGGCGTGTACCATAAAGTACATGCCCTGTACTTTTGTTTTTCATGCCTATAAAATGAGGGGTCCCCTCCTCATTTTCAACACACCCCTCTCCTCCCCTTTCATCTAAGCAGAGCTCTCCCAAGAGATTCGAAGGATCATTTTTCATCCATAACTTTTCGTCCAAGCTCTGATTTACAATCCATCAGTGGCCACAGGATCATAACGACGAGGTAGAACTTCTGATCTTGGATCTATTGTCCTTTCCTTCCTATCTTCCACCCAAGGACGTTTTTCTGGGTTTTTCCAGAAGCGACAGATGTTGACGGATGTTTTCTAAAGTTGATATGGGGGTGCATTGTGATCAGAACATATTGAGGTAGGGGTCTTACCTTCCTCTCTCTAATTTGTTCAACATGTGGGGTGGGTGTCATATTGTTTATGTGAAACACTTTTGAACCGTTTTAATAAATATAATAACTTTATTATATAACGGGGATGCGAATTTCTGAATGCAGTTACCTTTTTATTTATATCCTCTGATATTAGGTTGAGAATTGAATAGGCTTATGCCTACTAAAAATCACGGTTATTGAAGGCCTTTTCTTGTAGAATTAAATGATGCCCTATATTTCTAGACCGTTTATGTGTGGAAACTTCATGGAATGTGGAATTTGATTAATCATGTAAATTTGGCTGATTAAATGAAAATCTGGAACCCTTGTTTGATCACCCTGGTGAACTAAATGTGGAATAATAATCATGTGGGTGCTGTTGGGGTTAATTTATGTTAAGGGGGTGTTTTTTTGGGTTTTTGTGGATCGAGTGAGTAGTGGGGCTACGATTTGCTTGGTTTTGGATTTTTGTGAATTCTATGTTAGTGATGGGCAGCGGGGCTGTTATGAATGATATCAAGGGATGATGATGTATAGTGTGGTTGTGGTTATGATGGTTGGAAGCGGGGCTGTAGGGATGGTTTTGAATGTGAAATAACTATAGGTTGTGATTAATAAATAAAATTGGAAATGTTAATGAATGGTGGGGCATGATAGTGGAAAGGGAGTAATTGTTAATGGGGTTGGTTGGTTAATAAGAAGGAGTTGGTTGTGTTTCTTGTGTTTTCCTAACTTGATTCGTGGATGGGAGGGATATGTTTTACGAATGATCTATGTGGTTAGTTGTGGATAGTTTCCCAGTAGTTAAGGAACTAGTAAAATGATTATGTTGAAACATGAAAACCTAAATAGGGTTGGGGTTGTTTTTTGTATGCATGCTTCGTAGTAACAGGGATGACGCATGTGCTCAGTTCTTGGATTAGAAGCCATAGGTTGGACTGAGTGTTTGGTATATATATATATACCTGTATGTTTCTATTATCTCCCACCCCACTCGTGTTGAGAACTTCGTGTCGAACACACCCATTTCATGGGAGAGGGTGTTTTCCCATTAGTTACTATCTCCTTCCTACTCCTTCTTCCCTAGGTTGTGATGGCTTGAGGTGACCATACACTCAATACTCTTCGGGTAGGTTTCGATTGGGGTGGTTTATCCAAAGACTCTTTGGGAAGGTTTTACTATTTCCCAATAACCTTCGGGATGAGGCCCAAGTGTTTGCAGGCGAGATACGTGTTTGTGAGGACCAGATGTGCGCGGGAGGGATACGTGGTTGTGAGGCCCATGTGTGTGCGGGCGGGATACATGGTTGTGAGGCCAAGGTGTGTGAGGGTGGGATACGTGGTTGTGAGGCCCATGTGTGTGCGGGAGAGAGACATGTTTGTTAGGACCAGGTGTGTGCGGGCAGGATACATGGTTGTGAGGCCAAGGTGTGTGCGGGCAGGATACATGGTTGTGAGTCCCATGTGTGTGTGGGTGGGATACATGGTTGTGAGGCCCATGTGTGTGCGGGTGGGAAGAGTGTGGTAGCGTCAGGACGTTCAACGTTAGGAAGAGCAGCTAGCTAGTCGGGGAAAAAGGTTTGGGGTACCCAATACTATTGTTCTTATATACTACTACCTATTGTGATTGTGTTTTGGTGAGTGTGGCTGGTGAGGTTGGGTGGATAGAACTCCTTTCTAGGTTTCTTCTGTTATTCTCACAGGACAATAGGATGTCTCCCCACTTGTGCATGGGAGCTTTAGGTTTCTCTACTGAGTATTCTTGTATGCTCACCCTACGTTTAATTTCAGGTTTCCAAGAGGACTACTAGGGCTGTGCGGGACCCTCCTAGTCTGGACTGTTGGAGTTGCTACAGTTTTCTTTACTTGTTTCTTTTGGTATTGTAGTTTTGAGCTTTCTTGTACTTATACCTTGTTTCAAAACTATTTAAACATGCATGTGGGATTGGTTTGGGATTTTTTCTATAAACTTGTTCTTTTTCTTTTTGGTGGTTGACTTGTCCTATTTCCCGATCTTAAATAATAAAAAGGGTAATGCCTCCCATATTTGTGAAAAATCATACCCTTGGTGCTAGTTTCCACCTCGGGGCCTACTGGAGGCGGGACTCGGGGGTCATTATCTCCCTTTCACCATTACCAGCACAGGAGGGGAATCATTGGTGGGAGGGGGTCGTGTCAATATTACTTTAGTAATTTATGTATTAGGATTTGAATGTGTGTGTTAAATGGTAATAATGATAAAGAATAATTATTTAGTGGATAATTTATCCTCTTTTAAAGAACATTATTAGGGGTAAGATAACCCATAATATGTTCCTAATGTTGAGATAATGATGTCTTGATAAGGTGATTTTTATAAGGAATAATTAAATTGTATAGTAAAAACTACCTTGTAAGTGATTAATGATTTATTGATTAATTATATTATGGTATCATTGATGTAGTTAACAAGTTTTTAGGATTTATGTAATATATTCAATAATCTATGTTTTATTTTTGGAATAAAGAAGAATTCATGTTTCCTATATTATTTTATAGTAATTCATGTTATTAAAATGTATCAAATCAATAAACAATAAATGTATTAACATGTTTGGTATGTAATAATATATAGAGATATCATGATGTTTTTCTGATGCATGATCATTTGATTTTGGTTATTCATTTACATTCTTTTTAAAGTTGTGGATCTTAATATTTTGGAAGGTCCATTAGGTAAACCATTTTAAAATTAATAATTTGAAATTTGGATGATGTTTTAAGGATTAATTTTTTACAACACTATATGTACATTTATGAAAATTGGATAACTTGGGAAAACCGAATTTTTTTGCAAAATATTTGGAGATGGATGAAAATACAAGTCTCTCTTTTATAAATCCCATGAATCATTAGATGTGAATTTTTTTGATTTTGGAATGATATTTTTCTGATTTGGTTATTCATTTATTTGTTTATGGGATAAATTATAAATTTATGAAGAATAAAAGGATGAATTTATTATTATAAAATTGAAAAAATCATGTTATTATATTTCCATATATTCCAAGACACAAAAACAATTCATCGTAGTTTGGAAATGGATCTTGAATAAAAATGTTATCAAATTAAATTCATATATAATGAATCATGTCATCAATATGAGCATAACATATTTATGATTTTGAGGACCTTAACCTTACATTGATAATTTTATTTCTTGTGATAAATTACATCAATCACTCTCAATAAATATTTATTATTTTCTTTCTTTTCCACATCTTCAATTTACACCAATTTTCACCAACGTAGAATCCTAATTAGGTGTTATTCAATATTACCCATGCACTCCCATTTATATGATATTAATTTGATATTTTATTAAACCTTTTACTAAGAGGGTTTTCCATCAATTTAATTAGAAAATTTGAAAACATATATTACCAAAATCAGGTATAAATTGCGATGACATAATTTATTTAATGTGGATAGAGTGTAACACCCAAAAATTATAATGGAATAACATTTTTTCAATAGAATATGTGACATTTACCAATGAGTTTATTTTTGTTACATGAAAAAATAATTTACAATGTTTTACATTTATTACTTAGTTTATCCCAATTTAAATACCACAATGTGTTTCTTCAAAATCATGTGTTAAACCCAAGACCGAGCTGTACCGACAAAAATATGTTATTAATATTATTAAATAATATGAAAATTAGTGCCTAGAAATTGGAATAGGGAGTAATAATATTATTGTTTCTTGTAAATATACATTATACACAATTTTATTAGCTAACTATTTATTATAAAAAAACTTTTACCTTTATTACAAAAAATTTTTTCTAAAAAATAATACTTTTTTCTAAAATATTGTTTAATAATTCATTATATACATAATTCAAAATTATTTTTACCACATTTAGATATTTTATTGACATAACTAAAATAGTTTTTAATTATTTAATACCAAAATCAGCTTAGGGTAAATATTTGGTATTTTTTAGAGAAGTCTAATTTTTTTGACAAATAGTAAAAAATAATGAATATTAGTTGAAAACTACATTTTCATTTAAATAATTTTAATTGTTAAATTATATATGGAATTGGTATTAATTGAAAATTACATTTTTTTATATTACTTAATTTAATTCATACCATCTTAATAGTATTCATATTGAATTTATAATTGAAAACATTGTAATCTTTTGAAAATATTCAAATTAAAACCCAACATTCTCATCACGACTGTGGGATTAATTTCAACATAAATATTTTCAAATTATGATAAATTATTTTTGAAAAATTTATTTCATGTTTATAATAATTATACATCATAATATATATTATGTTCAAATTTTGTCCAACATTAATATTTAATGTAGTTAATAAATTATTACGATATTGAGGGTAAACACTGAAATACAAGGGGGAAAAAATAGAATGATAAGAATGATAATGACCTAAAATATTATATTAATTTTAATTAGTGATTTTAGTTTTACCGTGGACATAAAATTATCTAAAATATGTAAATTCTATTCAACACTCCTTTGAATATGACCCATATAATTAGTTATGTAATAAAAAGATAAAAATGCAGTTTTTATACTTTTAATATATTTAATGTTTTTTGAAAAGTACCAAAACAAAATATGCATTTATAAGATTATTTTTATTTTAATATAAATTATTTTTCATATTATTATTAATTTTTTTAATTTTTACTGATGAATAAATTACATTAAATGATTAAGAAACAGTAATTCAATTATTATTTGTTTAGTAACTAACTAATACAAATGATATTAAAAATAAGATCATTTGAGTAAAATAAATGAATTTTTGTCTTAAAGTAATATTATAGATGAATATATCCTGTCACATAGTCATGAAAACAATATATCCTAATTATATAATTTTATTTATATTTTTTAATTCATGTAAAATGAATAATCTCAAAATTGACATTAATGATTTCTTATAATAAAAGATATTTTTTAAATGATTTAATTAATAAAAACACTATCGTCTTTAAATTTCATTGTAAATGTTTATTAATATAATATTTTTTCCATTCATGGACCAATTTTCCATTTATAATGAAAATATTCTCCCCTAAAAAGTCAAAAAATATATTATCAAAATTAAGGATAACGTAGGGTTTTTTTTGTGTTACATATTGTTGTGTTAAATGGAATCATCAAGAAAAAAATTATTTTTATATAAAAATTATATATCATGTTTATAATAACTATTTTATATTTTAATAATGATTGTCACATTGATTTAATCTTAAATAATAAATTACCATGTTTAGAAAACTAGTTACTGTGATAAATACAGAAAATGGTAAAAGTAGGGAATATTATATGTTAAAGAATCAAATTATTAAAACATGCGTTTCATTTTGTGTTGGAGTTTTGGGTAGACCATATAATACATAATAACACTAATTATAAATATTTTTTCCACTTTATGAAGTATTTAACTCCCAATATTTAATACTTTTGTGTATTTACAAATGTTCACATCCTCCACAATGATATAATAGAACCCACTCTCGTCCCTTCTCCCTACCTATAAAGCCAATGGGCTCATCCTACCAATAGCAAAGACACATAAAAAACATACCTCACCTAGTTAGAGAATCCACTGTTTTTTAATAAATCCTTCATAGTATGTATTTATTTAATTCCTAGGGAGGATAATTGAAGAAGATGAGGTTAAAGGACATTCATCCAAAGGGAATCATAAGGTATGGAATTTTTGCCTCACATTTATTTTATGTGAGAAACAATCCTTATAAACCATTTATTTAATATTTATTGATTTTATAGTGATAATTAATGAATATTATGATACTTATCATGAAAATTATTTGGTATTACATTTCCATTTGAGGATCATACTTAAATGTCAAAATGTTAACAAATCCGAATGGGATTTTTATCATAATTTTCCTTCTATTAGGAATATGTTATAATATATTCCTATATTACATATATAGTTATATATATATATAACCATTTAAATGAAATATAATGAAATATTAATTAGTCACAGTATTATATTTTTCAATTTAAATTTTTTCATCCAAGAGGAATTGAATTCAAATTTAACAAATGGTAATAGTTATTGTGAAATATAACTTCATTATGTGATTGTTATATTTATTTTAAAAAAATTATTTCATGTAACCATTTTTTATTATTATTTAAATTACTCTTAAATATCCATAATCATCTATGAGGATATTATTATTTCCAAAATTGTTTCTATTTTTTTCCATATCGTGTTTAAGTTCAATGTTATTTAATAAAATATTGATTAATATGTATCCTTTACTCAATAAAGATATTTGATACTGTACATGTTTTCAAAATTATATATATTATTTTATATGAAATTAATTCATTGTAAATTATTTACATGGGTTGGGTATTGGTAAATGTGAGGTCCTCGATGCATCGGTAGTCTCGTGAGAAAAAATTAGTTTGACAAACCTAATGTATTTATGACAAGAATGTTTTAAACTATATTGTGAAAGTTATTAATGGTTAAATATTATACACATTTCTTGTGAACGATATTGATTGTAATATATCACTTTCCATGGAAACATGATTTCTGATAATTAATCATTTAATAATTTATAATTTAGTTATCATTACGCATTTGATTTTCAGTATGATATTATCTATGGATTCGTTTTATTCTTAGATTATTGATTAAATTCAATGTTTTCATTATTATTTAAGTTACCATATTTATTCTTCTTTATCTTACAATGATTGATATGTTATTTAAATGGAATTTGTTTTCAATTAGTTTCCCTTCCATGAAGATTATGCTTATTGATTCATGATATATCCATCTATACTATACCCTTACAGATCATTTGAGATCAAAATTATTTTTTATATTCATAGGAATAAATTATGTGTAATATGTTTTATATACTGGGTTATCCTTAAAAAATAATGATATTATCGATAAAAAATTATGTTGTAATTTGTATATTGAAATCTAATATGGGAATCATGTATATATCTTTTTTCCCATGACTACTAAACGATTTGTCCCATCAAGATGTGTTTCCTTATAACTTAATCCAATTTATTATGGAAAAAGTATTCTATGAGTTACTCAGGTTGGAATCCCTATAGAATCAAATATAGTTATTTTTTTAATTATGTTGATATCATTGTAAAACTAACATTCACATTGAAATGACTAGTTGAAGACTTGAATATATACTTAGATGTTCCTCAATGTATTTATAAAGATTTTGTGGTTAGTATCATCCACTATTTGAGTTCTTAAATAATAATAGTTTCAAAAACTTATTCAAAATTGAAATATATAAGGATATTTATGGTGTGATATAATGAAATCCAACATGATGGGATAATGTTTCATAATGGCAGTTATTAAAAACTGATTTTTTCTATAGATAGTATAGAATGATAAAACCATTAATTGAAAATCTAAAAATTTCCATGTCCTATAAAATATTTTATTTCTAAATAGTGAAATACCTCTAGAATATGAATTTGGTGATAATATATTTTATCTAATATCACTATATAATATGGTATTATGATTTAGAAAGATGTTAATCTTTTTTGGAAGATTCATATACCATTTAAGATTAATGACAGTATAGATATTATATCTTATCAAATACCACTCCCAAAATTCCTCTCATAGGTATATAATTTCATCCAAATTTTACTTAGGATAAATTACAAACAATATCCAAAAAAATTAATAAAATTAAAAGCTATACAATTGGACTATAATCTGTCTAATGAGGTATAATATGTGCATATATTGGATCAAAGAGATAAATTGATGCTGATGAATATTACTCACTTATTAAAGGATATATGTTTAAATTTGTTTTTTTGAAGAAACATGGGAACATAATGAGTAAATGTGAAAAATTATACCTCAATATTTTCTTTA
Organism: Viscum album; assembly: GCA_963277665.1. Lineage (NCBI taxonomy): Eukaryota > Viridiplantae > Streptophyta > Magnoliopsida > Santalales > Viscaceae > Viscum > Viscum album. The sequence continues at coordinate 440,949,059 of OY728161.1, forward strand.
GGGAGAAAAAATATCAAGGGAAAAACACTTTTAATAGCGTATAAAGTAACACCCAATGATTTTTCTATGTTATTTTACATAAGAAAATATTTTATTGAATATATTCATTCATAATACAAGTTGAAATAATCAAAACAATTATATTTTTTTATTCATAATTTATAATATAACAAATACATTAGTATATTAAGATAATACAATAAGAAACATAACATTGAAATGATAAAATGGAATAAAAACATAGGTATACAAAAATACCAACAACATATAATCATTATCCAAAGTAGTTTTGATAAAAATCATAACCCCTACCATAATAATTGATGGAATCCTAAGTAAATAATCCATTATATGCATGTTTATGGAGAACTAAATGAATGAGATTAATTATTTTAGTGATTTATTCAATGGTATTGATATGATTAAACAATGAAAATTATTAATAAAGTAATTACAAAACTGTTCATTGGAAATTAATTCATAGGATATATAGATTTATGAAACATGTCTATCAGATATATATGATGCATATGTTATGTAAATTAAAAATATATGTCACAAGAAACTATTTAAACAAAAATATAACAAATTAATTATACGTTACTAAAAAATATTATTATTCACTACATGATATTATTATTATCATTTTATTAAAGATGAATTTGATACATTTTTTATATTTAAATAATGATATTCTTGCTAATGGTTTAGTAAAATGAAATTTTTATAACATGAAAATCTAATTATAATAATATATTGGAAAAAATTATATAGTTTTTAAAAAGGAAATTTTTTGAATAATTCTTTTTCACATGTATATCAATATTACATAAATATATTAATGATAAATATAGTAAATTATTTATATAATTTTATTTTTATAAAAATATTTGAATGTAGAAATAATTATGTATCAAAGTGTAGTGGGGGCCTTAGCTGTGTCCTTGGGGATACTATGACTGCATTACCAAAGTGTAGAACAGTATGTGAAAGTAGAAATAGTTATGTATGAAAATAAATATAAGTAAACAAGAGGCACAATAAAAAATAAAGACATAATTAAAAAAAATGAAAAAACATTATTATAATTCAACAACTGATGATATTTCATTCCACTTAAAATTTGGAAAACATGAATAAAAGAAATCACACACAACATGTGCTAGAAAATTATAACAGAATCAAAAGACTATCCCAATAATCATATGATTTGGCTCAATCCACTAAAATCAATCTATATACTGAATAGTAATAAATCATGTGTTTGATGTCATATGATTCCTTTTATCAACACCTACAACCATGTAATCTACTCCGAGTACCAATCGGTTCCCAGAGATTCTGTGAGATAAATATCAATGTGCCACTACCAATGGTGTCTATAACAAATGGACTATATAATGGAAATGTAACTTTTTCTAGACATTCATATTTAATGTAAATTAGTATATTGTAACCAGACACATAGGTACCTACTTCATCAGTCATATGGTGTCTGAACATGTAATCAATTCATTTTTTGACTAATACCAGTTTAAAAATATTTAATATGATAATAATAGTGATGTTTCTAAGATGTAAAAAAGGAAACATTTAATGGCCTTTAATAGTGAAGTCACGAGTTAATAACCCAGGTGATGTGGACCTCAATGGTATCCAGCTTAGTAACAATATTAGACTATCATGAGTAATACTGTTTTAGAAGGAGCATGTACCAAGGAATTCAATAATATGTTGCATACGAAATCCACTGTGATCATCCAAGGAAAAATGGATCTAGAGAGATATAATACACTATGGGTTGTAAACATGGAACCTACATGTCAATGATGGATCCGTGGAGTGTCTCAAAGAAATACAGTAATGATATGTAATGTATACATTAGTGTCATATTAGTCATCTAATGATTATACAAGGATAAGGATTTCAGTGGGAAACAACTTATGAAAGTCGTATCCATGAATCAATACGAGGTTCTCGAGTGATCATGGAATTCTCTGATCATAATGCAAAGGGACCAAGAGGTGTGAAATTCCTATTTAGGAATAATTTAATTTAATATTTCATTCATTTGATATCTTTCCTTTCATTAGTGTGATAATGTCATGTAGTGTGAATCGTGTTAATGATGTCATTTTTTTCAATCCTTGCCTTTCATTAGTGTGATAAGGTAAAGTAGCATGAAACGATTAATTTAATACATTTAAAGCATCTTTTATATTCAAGGATTATTTATAATACCTTCCATTTTGTTCGTAAGAGTTTTTAAAGATATGAAACTTACTATTAATTTACATTTAAGGCCAATTCATATAAATGGCATACTTCCAATTCATTTTTTACATTTAATTATCAATTTAATGATTACCTCAGGGGGTCATGTTGTGAAAATACATAGTAATTTATATTATTCCAATGCAAATATGAATCAATAAATTTATTATTTAAAATCAAAACCTTATAATTTTCAAGAGAAAGCACACCAAAAGATGGGACAAACATATCAAAACACAAAACAATAGTTACGTAATAACGATCAACCTGAAAAATATTGAGTTGTTGGTGTTACCACTGACATATAATATTATATTTGGAAATATCCTAATCATATGGTGTTAATGATTTTAAGCGTGGCATGTAAAATATATAAATAAAACCTAATGAAATTGATGGGCCCTCACGATTATTTGAAAATCAATAAAAATTTATGGATTAGATATATACCAACAACCCCAAGATGTATGATCATTCTAGTAAAATACATTTCCATGATTTTTCTAGGATCAAATTAGATCAGGGACATAGATAAAAATGATCATACCATGATAACATGGTCACAAGAAAAAGAGATGGATAAATGTTCAACAGGATTGGAGTATATACTATCGTGCATCAAACATCATGAATGGAAGCTCAAATGGATCCCAGATGTAGGTGTTCATTGAATCCCTAAAATTGATATTCATAGATCCCCAAATTTAGAGATATATAGGTTATTCCTACTAGTTCTCAAATTATGGAGAAGGGGGAGGGTTAATTAGATCATGAAGGAAAATTTTGAGATTTTATCATGAAAAATGGCCTATGAACAGTATGTATATATGTTTTTAGAAACCATGTGAAAACCATGCATGGTTACCTAGGAAGATAAAAACATTGGACAGTTTGGCCTCACTATCGTGTTCCATCAGTGTGATGTGGTTCTGTTTTAAAATACACAATCCACACAGTTAGTCAAACCATTCACTACCTAAGTAACAGCTGTCCGACCCACCCATTGTTTTCAAAAATATGGTCTTTGGGGTACAAAAATTCATCAAAACCCATTGATACCTTTTCTAACTGATTGGGAAACCATATTAGGTCCAATGTAATGATTTTGACATAAATTTAACGGTATCATACCTCATTGAAAACCGTGTTCTTACAGTTTTTCACCCTTAAATTTTTTTTCATAATGTTTATCTTATAATGGTGGAGAAACACTATTTCCAAACAACTCTAGCCACTGAGAATGTATTTAATTTTCCCTCCCTAATGTCTCTTTTGGTACCCTTCCATTGTAGCATAGAACTCGTACTAATGGGATATACCATCCTACGAGAGCCTTTGTGCTCGTGTCAATTATTTTTATTTAATTACATCAATTGTAGTGTTAGAATATCTGACTAGACATATTTATGTTCAATGGTATGAGCCAGATCCACATGATTCTAAATATTCTTGTGAAACATGGATGACATCGTTCACATAACTGTACCTCTATGATAAACACATCTGAGATGCTACTAGCCCGACACTCTCAAGGATTTAAAAAGGCCCTACAAAATAATGTGATAACTTGCACTCCATTTTTAATTGTATATGACATTTCATGTGAAATACACAATGGAAAACAGAATCTCTAACCTATAACTTAGGATGTAATCAATAGGGAATGACATAATATTATTTTCTAGACATGGTAGTAATCATACAACTTCTTATCAACATAACCTACTCTAATGTCTCATGAATGAGATGGGGACTTAGTAAGGCTATTTCACCTACATCTAGAAAGTATATAGAAGAACACAACCACCTACCATACAATTCTTCAAAATGATCCATTTTAATTGTTTCTTGAAACCTATTATTATATGTGATATCAACAAGTGGGATATGTTTTTTCCAATAACCACATTAATCAATGAATTTTGCTGAGACAATATCTTTTAGAAATTGTATTATCGGTTCTGATTATTAATCATTTTTGGGTGAAATGATGTACTTAGAACAACTTGGGTTCACATATGCATATTTTATCCCTGTCAAACTGTGAAATGAAATGTGAATCCCAATAAAAAACGATATTATGAGGCCGCCTGTGATTTCAAATGACCTCATGAATTTAAAGTCTTTACATCTCATCAACTGAGAATCTATCCCAAATATGAATTGAGAAGGGTGATTTCATTAGTCCTTCAATTACTACAACATGCATAATCACTACCAATAAACAACTGAGGAAAACATACTACGAAATCCATTGAAACATCTTCCCATTTCCATTTTGGGACGGGATGTGGTTTTCGCAAGCCTGTAGGTCATTAGTGCTCTAACTTGACATACTAACAGGTCGAACAACATGTGATGAATCCTACCATCTAGTGTTTCATCCCATGAGAGAAATACCAGCATTGCATATCTCAATCCATCATTGAGGTTCCACGATGAAAATTCCACTTATATGTGTGGGAATCCTTCATCTACTTCTCTATAATATTTATAAGAACCCAAATACGTCCACATAGATTTATATTTCCATCACTATACACAAAAAAAATATGGATGCAGGTTATCTCTTGATATACACTCATGGAGAACTAATCATTATTGATATGAAAACCTTCTACCCCTCACCTTCTCTTGGAATGAAGAGGTAGCATTCATGGATGGGAGCTATGACTGCTTGGGACTGTCATGAAACTGTAGATGTTGTTCAGAAATGATTTACATTAACTTCCTTTCATCACTAGCTTAACATAAGGCATGTGCTTTAATTTTCTGAGTCAACTCAATGATAACCACATTTCCCTTCCCAACGTTATAGGTAATCTCAAAATAAAAGAATTGTTGATATTCAACACATATCTACTATGTGAGTTTCATTTCACGCAGTGTAATGTCATATCAGAGGCTATTGTGGACTATGTACACCACATAGTGATCCCCTTTAGAAAATGTCTCCAGAAATGTATGGCATTAACAACTGCCTCTAGGAATGGTCATGCATTGGGGAATTTATCTCATTACTCATCAATTCCCAAGATCCAAATGCAATTAATTTTCCTATTACATCATCACTTGCCCTATGTGGATTCCTAATGCATCACATACGATGGTATAATCTATACATGGATCTGGAAAAGTAGGAATATGTGATGATACCAACCTAACTATCAACTCTTGAAATTAGATCTCACATTATTCTAACAATATGAACTCGAAAACATTTTTTATGTCCAATAAGAGGTGATTATATGTGACAAATATATTGTACAAAATTCGTCTAATATCTATATTTCCCCAACAAACATCATTTATCAATCACTTTATTGGGATGATCGTAGGAATATACAACACTAACCATTTCTGTCTACATAGATACTCGAGATTGTGATATTATATGAACCAATAACAATAGTTTTTCAATCGAAAATTTTACCTTATAAATATTTTTATAAATTTGATTCCATCATGGTGTACTTAGAGATATCTCAAGATGTTTGGAATGGTCTCTTAAAGTGAGAGATTTTACTAAGATTTCATCAATAAATACTATGAAAAAGTGTCCAATTATGGTCAGAAAACACTACAAATCAGAGCCATGGATATGGTCGGCATGTTCATATGACCGAACGACATAACAAGGTACTCATATAGTCCATATCTTCTATGGAAATCCGTACATGGTATGTCTCGTTGTTTTACTCATACATGATTATAACCTGATCTCATTTTGATCATTGAAAAGAATATTCATCATCGGAGCTTGTCAAAATGATCATTTGTTTGGGGAAGTGGGTACATGTTCATGTCTGTAATATGGTTCAACATCATTTAATCCATTCATAAACCTATTTTTTGAATAGATTTATTGGATGAAAGCATGGGTGAACCCAAAGAGGATTAATTTTGTTGTACGAAACCATTGGCCTCTATATCCTTTAACATATTCTTGATATCCTAAAGTTATATAGGTGCCATTATATATGGAGGAATGGTTATTGTAGCTACTATAGTAGTATGCTCGATTGTAAACTATAGCTCTCTATCTTAGGAGATAGTCTATAAATATCATCGGGAAATGCATCATAGAAACAATCCACTACTAGAGGGAAATCAACATAAAGTAAACACTTATCCTTCATGAAAATATTTTCAATCTGGGCGGTCACTCCACTAAGATGATGATGCTCTATTTCCAATATACTAGCCTAGAAATCCCATATACCCAAATGTAGATAACTTAATCCATGTGTTAATGTAAATGATACCATAGAATAATAGAAAAATACAAAATAATGAAAGTGATCCATCCAATATATCACAATAATGATATAAAGGCTTGTCATCTCTAGAAATTAGAGGTTTCATAAGAATGATTAACATTAAACCTCCTTGGGGAAGTCCCTATATTAGATTATACCTCTCTGTTTTTACCCTTAATGGAATATCTAGGATCATTAAACCATAATAATACTTTATAACTAGTCAATGACATTCCATGATATATATAGATAAAATATAGATCAATGAAAATATATCAAATAAAAATGATACGGCAGTATCATCTACAAGATTAGTACCTCATTCTATAGAATATACCTAAACCTAATCCTTCGGTATTGGTTGCAATCCATCCAAATGACTAGTTCAATGGACTTGTGAAATAGATGGACTACCAAGTTCATAAAGGCAATGTTGGTGATGTAGGTGATTAGGGGACTTGCTACCATAGCCACAACCTCCTCCTCGGCCAGACCAACTGGTGTTATTACAACTCTCCACTTCATGTGGTGTAAATATCCTGCTCATGAAGGTGGAGTAGGAAAATATCCTTCTCCACTCAATGATAGATTAATGGTCCTACAGAAATTCTCGAGATTCCCCATATGGCCAAAATACCAGTAATCCATTTGGTATTTATCACATTGTCTATTATTTTTCTCTTTGAATCCACACTGATGACACTCTGTAGGTAAATTGAAAATGTAACTATGGTTTCCATTTCCCTGATGATAAATCTCGATGGAATGTTTCCTAACAAGGGTTGATTTACTGGCCAAATGTGGCACTACTCCTCTATACACAACACTATTTCATACAATTAGGTTATGCACAATGATAAGAGCCTGATTGAGTATTGATTAAAATTCATGAATGTGATAGTCATTGACTTTCATAGATATGGAAATCATAAGTGAATTATTGATGCATAGAGTATTTGAAAACTCATCACCCACTATAAGCATTCCAAATAGCTTCATCTATGTGAATCACAACAAATATTCCCTAACTGACCTAGAACACTACTCGACATGCAAGAACTCACTACCTTTGTTATATATCAACATCTAAAGAAACATCATATCAATGAATGTTGTATGGAAATCAATCCATAAATTCCCCTGATGATGACTGGCCTAGGTAATCACATTCCAACAACACTTGGCTGAGTCCCAAAGAATGTATGTGGAAATATTGAACATCATATCTAGAGGCGTCTCCAAATTCTCAATGACAAATAAGGTGGATTCCATCCATGACTCAGCAGCCGGTGGATCATCACCCAATGATAAAGTAAGAGGATTATATTGTTGGTACTCATGAGTCATGTTATCCATATTAGGTGCAAGACATATACCACCATGCATGGACTATATCAGAAGAAGGAAACCATCATGAAAATGGGCATCAGTTCCCAGATCTGGTATAACAGGTTGTGCCTCATGTGGAAGTCATGGATGTAATAAAGGAAGATGAATTCCCACCGCATATGTAGCAAAGTCGTATAAATCATCCTGGAGTATTCCATGAGGATTCCATGGGAAAATTGGACTACATATTCCAATCACATGCCTCATAACAATCATATAAATATTTATAGAATCACTAGAGGAAGATACACGTAGGAAAACTATGTACCCATGGAAGACTACCCAACCTATCAATTTAAATGGACATGTATTTGTATGTGATCAACTATAAGATTCATTTCATTTTACAATTATTTTTTATCTTCAATCCTTTTATTTTAATAACCATAACAAGGTGGGATAATGATGTTTATCCAATTTCAAATTTTAATTCATGATTAAATTTATAATGGATTTCCATTCATATTAAGTTGGCGACGACACAACACATAAATGAATAAAGAACCCATTTATTTATATCATATTTCTCAACTAGGTAAATTACTCATCCCGACCCATGAGGGCCCATACACCTCATGAATTGAGACATGAAATCAGTCAATCAAAAATAGGTGTAATATATGTACATGATAACTATCCCAAAATCACTCAAAAATCAAATTTATATCACTCAATGAAAATAACTTAAATTCACATATATGGAATGGAAATATGCATGAAATATGAATTCCATGTTCCTATAATGTTCTAGGTAACAATGCTACCTTCCGTCGTATCATAGGTCCAATGATAAAATAAAATCCTCAAAAGAGTAATAATTAACTACATGGAACAACATGTGCTTCACCCAGTAGTGAAATAATATCATCTGTAATAGGAATAATAAAGAAAACAGTCATAATTTTTGGCAACATGGTTTTTACCCCAAACATCTATTTGAATATCATAATAATGAATTATTTCCATGTCCCAGGAATTATAAATCTTCAATCTATTATTTCAAATATTAAATCATGAAAGAAATAGTATGATACAACTTTGGGGTGTCCCAGAACCAGATTCCACATGATAGGTGCCCTGAGTCTAGTGGTCCATATGCCCTCATGTGCATCTCCATGAACACTAAAGGCTACCACCATAATGTGAGGGCATAGCGTGTGTCCATGGGGATACTATGCCCTCATTAACGAATTGAAGAGCAGTGGGAGATAGTAAACATAGGTAAATAGATGATGATATAGAAGTAAAAAAAATCCATATTTAAAAATAGAGACTATAGTAAAAAAAAAGAAACAACTAGAATATTATTCAGTAACTGATGATATGTCATGTCACTAGGAAACATGAAGACCAATATACATGATCGATGGAACAACATGTTCTAAAAAAGAATAAATGTATTAAAAGACTAAAACATGAATCCTGAGCATCGAATTTGTATTCTCATATTAGACACCGTAATAAACAACATGCAATCAAGTTATTGAAGCCGTGTGGTTCCCATTGTCAACACAATTAACCATGTAATCAACATCGGGTACCAAATGGTTCCCCAAGAGGGTGTGAGATAAATATCAATGGGAAACCACCAATGGTGTTTATGAAAAACAGCTCGAGTAATGGAAATGAAACAATGACCAGGAATGAATATTTAATGTAAATATGTACAATGTAACTAAAATACCTTGTTCCATCTTCATCCCTCAGCTTTTCTCAGAACATGTCAATAATTCATTTCTGGAATATTATAAATTTATAAAAATGTCACAAGTTAATAATATATAAGGTTCAATGATGTAACAAGAAAACATATAATGATCATTAATAGTGATGTCCAATGATAAAAACCATGGTGACATATACTTCATGGTTCCTCAACTCAGTAAATATTTAATCGAGGAATGTGTAAGAGTGTAATAAAAAGATCATGTTTAGAGGAATTCCACAATAAGTTTCCTATCAAATCCTAGATGATGATCCAAGTTAAAACTGGGATAAGAAGATACATAGCCATATGAGCTCTAACCATGGAACCTTCATATAAATGTTTGATCCAAGAGGGTATCCATGGAATCCTTTAATGATATTTAACACTTATTATCATGACATATAATGAATTCAAATATTATAAAAGGATTAAGATCTAGGATGTTATCAAACTATGAAAGCCATACCCTTGAATCAGAATTGGTTTCCCAAGTGCTCATTGAATTATCTGATCATAATCCAAGGAAAGCTTTAGTGAGGATATTCATATTAATGTATGATGTCAGGTAATATTTCATTCAGTTAAATTATTTCATTTCATTTGTGTGATATTATCTAGAAGCATGAAACTATCTAATCTCATTAATTGTTTCAATCATTGCAATTCACTAGTGTGACAAGGAAAAGTAGAATGCAATCATTCATTTAATCCATCTAAAAAACATTCAATATTAAATTTTAATTTTTCTACCTTCCATTAATCTGATATGGGGTGATACAGATATGTATCCTACTATTCATTTACATTTATTTACCAATCACATAATTAATATTCATGCGAATTCACATTTTAAATTTAGTTTTCAATATAATAACATACCTTAGGCTAGTAATGTTGTGATAATAAATGGTTATTTATATTCTTCCAATCATAATATAAATCAATCCATTTCATATATAACATATTACCCTTAGAATGGATAATCCATTGAACACCCAAACTATAGATCAAAAATATCAAAATAATAAAAACCATTTATTAAATAAAGTTCCGCATGGAAAGATTTGAGATGTGGGTGTAACCACTAACAAATAATAACTTATTTTGAATGTGAAAGACCATATATCCCTAATCAATATGTGCATGGAAAATAAATTCTATAAATGGAATCCAATGAAATCTGATGAAATCTGATGAAATCATTAGGCCCCACATGAAAATTCAATAATCCAAAAACATTTAGGATGTGTTATAGACCACAAACTATAGGGTTGTATAAACCATCACATTAGATATTGTCCCGGGAATTGGCTTGGTTTCGATAATATCATAGAAAATGAAAAAAAAATAATTACCTGATAACTTGGCCGAGCGCAAAATAGAGGGAGAATAGTTCATGGACTCAATTATATACCATTGTTTATCCAGTGTGACGATATGAATCTCGAACGAATCACTGACAAAAGATATATCTTAATTCCTAACATTTATCATAAAAAATCACCAAATTGAGAGAGAAATATCATAATCCCACTAGTTCAAAGATTAGGGAGAACAATAATGATTAATTAGATCATTAATGACAATTTTCCATTTTTTCTAGTAAAATGGAATGTGTAATGTTTCTCCTTAAAGTTTCACAAAAAATGAGAAAATTGTGAATAGTTACCTAGGAAGAATGAAAATTTTAACGGTTAGCCTACATGGACATTCTCCAACCATTCAAGTTGTCTCTATCAGGAAAAGCACAATCATCCTAGATAGGAATATTGTGCACCAATTATGCACCAACCACACGACATGTCCAATTTTTCCAAAAAGATGGGTTTTGGTCTCTGAGCATTCCATAGAAACCCATTATATATTTTTATAGTCATTGTGTGTCCATAATAAGTCCATAGTAATTATTTGTACCAAAATATTGAGGATCCTTAAATTTGTGAAAAACTGGGTTCGTGCACCAACAAAATATAATCATAGGTCGTTAAAAATTAGTCTTCTCCTAACTAAATCATCAAAATATATTTTCCTCATATTCACCTATAAAATTAGATCTATTATACCCCATCCAATCCACTATATTACAAAAAAATATATTTAATCCTAAAAAATTTCAATCTAATATAACTTTATAATATATTATAAGGAATATAATTCCATATAAGAAGCCAAAATACGCTCTTAAAAATTAACTAGTGTCACAATTTAGGCAATTATTCAATTAATTGTCCATGTTATTATCATTAATTTCCAAATACCATCTTGAATAGTTAATAACCTTCAATAGTAGGAAAAAAATTATCCAATACTATCACAAAATGCTAAAAAATAAAGATCCTTTATTCATAAATATATAAGATATATTAAATTATGAAAATTAAAATGTAATTATAGATAAATATATGCAATTTATGAAGATTTCATAATGATATTATCTTATGTTAATTTTTTTTTATTTTTTCTAAAGATATGTTTTAGCCGGAATATGGTAAAATAATTTTTTTCACCACATTATAATTTTATATCATAAAGCATGATTTATATTTAGAAATATATGGTCCAAATTATGTAACAATTTCAATCATAATTGTACTCATCAAAAATAAATTACATAGGAATATTATTAATTACCATGGTAAAATAAAATTTTCTATTTTAAAATATAAATTTTATAAGAGTTATATAGTTTTTTATCAAAATAAATTAGATTAATTTATTTTATAATTTTACATTAATATGATGTTTATACAAAAAAATATGTACAAAACGCTCATTTAAATAATATGTATTGGTTATAAGAACAACTAACACATAATATATACAAAAATTATTCTATAAAATAGTTTTTCCTATATCATCTATTTAAATGAAGGGACATCATATATTTTTTTAAAAAAATTCACGTGGTTAACTTTTAATAAATTTTAATATTTAAAAAATAGAAAACAATGGAATTGTGATTTTTTAATAATTAATGGTATTATAAAACATCTTGTAATCAATGTAATGTAATAATTTTTTAACCATATGTATCACCTATAATTAAGGAACATAATTCACCAAACTCACCTAACTCACCTAACACAAATGAGATTCTATTGATACCCCATAACTGAAACATTGCTAAATTGAAAATCCCTTATTTTTCACATATAAATAGGGCCTCTCATGACCACACCCAATACCACTATAAATAATCATTTTCACTTGAATACCTTCCCGAATTATATCTGATAGCTTCCCATTTTCCCTCACATATTCTGAAATTCATAAGATATTTTGTTAACACTTATTTTCCAATCAATCAACCTTGAGAAACACACTGTTCACAATATAAGATTAATATTTTTTATAACCTATTTTATTTTTTGTTATCATTCAATTTCATTTTTATTTTTATTAATAATACATTATGAATTCCATAATAATATTACATTGTTTTTTATAATTATTAAAAAAGCACTAACCACAATCCTCATTTCCATTAAGAAAAATGAAACAGACATTTATACAATTTTCAAATTACCTTATCCATGATGGAACATATTTTTTCTTCCACCTTCATACATGTATAAAACAATGAATGTGAATCAATGATAAATATGATTTTTTTAATTATTAAATTTCTCGAATGTAAAATTAGTGAACATATAAATTAAAGAATCAAAAAAAATTCAGAATTAATTTAATTGTTTGAAATTTATTGGCAAAGTGAATAATATTACTGAAATTGTGTAATATATTAATATCAATTATGAAACCTTCTAAATCTATAAAAGTTTGGTATATATCACTAATAAACCTAGATATTACAGAATTATATTTCAATGACGACTCATCATCAATGTTACTTTTTAATTGAGAAGAAAAACTAACATACAAACATAAAAAAAGCTGAAAAAAACTAAGGAGGTTTGAAATAATGCAAGACAAGGGAATCCCCACTGATCAAATTGACTCCTTCAGGCATAAAATTAGAAAAATCATTCAATCGTATTAGATTAGAACCAAGAACATCAAATGAAGCAAGGTGATCCGCCACTTGGTTAGCCTCATGTAAATAATAGATGATTTTAGTTCTATTAAAGGGAATACCTTTACACTTTAGGATAATTGAAAAAATGGACCATGGAGGAGGGCATAAATCATTCAAGGCATCATAAAGAAATTTAGAATCTGTTTCTGCCTCAATAATTTCAAGACCCTACTAAAAACAAAGGGTAATACCCGTGAGAATCACCTTAGCCTCCACCTGAATAGAAGAACCATAGACTAAGCGGGAGGAGAATGCCAAAAGGACTGATCCCCATGAGTCTCGAACCCACCCACCCCCTCACAGAACACCCATTGAACATACCCAATCCGTGTTAAGTTTGAGGCCCCTTGAGCGGGGAGACTAGCGAACATATGCCGCTCTATTGATACTAGCACCCGACGTTGCATTATGAAGGATGGATGATAAACAGTTTAGGGAGGGAGTCCCCTGCCAGCTACCAAGAAGACATACCAGATCCGAGAGTAAGCATTTTGTCCTGCTGATGATGGACTTCCCTGAACTACAAGTCCCCACAAATTTGAATTTGTTCTTAGCATTCCAGATCGACCAGCACCCAACCTAAAGAAGCAGCACGTGAGCCGACTTCTCCATACCTCTCCCTCCAGATTCATTAAACCATTTGTCCAAAAATTGTAGGGTCTCCATAGAACCATCACAATACCCTGTGAAAACACTAAAGAAACCCCAAACCGCCTCTGCCCACTCACCCGTGATGAACATATGGTGATTCGTGTAACGCTCCGACCCCAGTTACCCAGAGTCGGTGCATTATTGCGTAGCATTGGCATGATCACAAAAGATCAAGTCTCGAATGGCCGATTAGTTTAGTAGCCTTGGAAACACTAGATACATTCATAAATGTTACATTACATAATAAATCGAAAAACTAATAACAAAGTCTTCATAGTCCACACTAATATCCTCTTATGACTATCCCTATAGGTCATTCATAAAATACTTCTTCACATCCGGGAAAATATTAAAACATTGAAAGGGGTGAGCTCTGATGCTCAGTAAGGATAACAATATAGCAGAAGCTTTCATCAATAAACATAAACATTTAAGGCAATGTATAACTGAATCAAAAGCATTTTAAACATGAACTTCAACATAATATGGAAAAAGTAAAATGAGATAATCCCATTTACTTCTTCACATGGATATTCTACTGGTCAAATAATCAAATTCAATATCAATAACCACTTTCATAGTGACGGAATGCATAATGCTAGACTATCATAACCACGTAGCCAAAGCCTCGTGCCAAGAATACAAATAAGATTTTGTCAAGGCCTCATTCCAAGACACTAGTTAGTCTCATGAGCCCTGCCGATGCATCGAGGAGTTATAGCAGGCTCCACATGTCACTTATTAATTCCAATGCATTCCTCATATGAACAGGTTTAAACATATCATAAACCATAACATAATCGTATCACATAAAACATGCATAAAGAAAACATAACATTTCCACATTTCAATCACAAGATATCAATACAACACATTGATATAATAAAAACACTTTCAAAACCATTTTCAATACCAAAATAAAATAAAACTAAAAAATGGTATTTATTTTTCTTTTAAAAAATAGGGTATGGCTTATAGAGGAAGCCAAAACTCAAATAATAGTCACGGCGTCAGAGAAGTCATTGTCGCCGCATACGTACGACAAAAACATTCACTTTTTTCATTTAGTAAACGCTTCTTATAAAAAGATTCCTTTTGAATAAACGTAAAAGTCAATGGTGTTTATACACCATATAAAATAAAGTTGTGTGTACAACCAAATATGCCTCAATGAAAGGAGATTAAGACGAAGTCCCTTACAAAGATAATTTTTTAAATAAAATAGATCTATTATGTGTATTCACTATAATTACACATAAAGAAAGTACAAATACAAGATAGGACATAATAATATCATGACGTATTTTGAAAGTAGGAGATTAACCCAGAAAATGGAAATTTGGTTAAGAAGTTCCCTTACCTTGCGTCCTGTCTTGACTCAACCATTATTTAACCTCATGAATAATAAACTACAGTTAATTTATAATTTCATAAGAACCTTATTAAAGTTTTTTATTCCTTTTATATCACTTATTACCATGTTATTAACACTATGAAATTATTTAAGTTAATAACGGTCGTTTTGTCGATCTTTGGTACTTGAGTCAAAAATAAACTTCGTATAATTACAAGTTGATCATGTGGTGAAATACCATTATATCCAGAATTATATTCGTGATATATATATCATATATGTCATATATATCCTGTATATACATGCATTTATAATATTCCATAACGTTTAGAGGTAAGAAATGAAAGGCATCGTTCATGGAGACGGTAAGCCGTACGTATGCATAAACGCTACTTTCATTTCTATTTCGTATTTAATTATATCATAATTATATAAAGGTATATTATAACTACAGTATAATATCATATATAATATCATTTACTCCATTCTTTATACATCCCACATATGGCATTAACGATTCAAATCACTTTGAGGGGGTGGTAGTCCGCATTTCCTAAAATAAAAATATCGCGTTTACCCATAATGGAAACAATAAAGGAACGCCATAAATGAAAAATAAATAACCTTAAGTAAAACATAATCATATTATATATTATTTATAAATATAGTGTCATCTTAATGTCCACATTTGAAGGTGTTAAATGAGTGTTGAACAATCATCGTTTTGTGAGGCATAAATTCGCCATCCATAGAAACAATATGTTCTTTAACCATTAGATGTAGGTGTGTGTATGTGTAGCTCGAATAATTCTTATAAAGAACACTCTAGTATATTGAGGATACTGTTTTTGTTAAAAAAAATGAATAAAAAGAGTTTAGGATGTTGGATAAGCAAAATAAAACAAAATAACATAAGCGAAGACATTACCTTAAAATTGGGTAACTCTTTTGATTTGAGCCAAAGGCTTCCTTGGGAAGAATTCTGCCCAATGTGAGGCTTCTAGGAGTAAGGTAGGGATGTTCTGAGAGTATTTGGTCTATTTTTGGCCTAGCCAAAAGACTTTTAAAGTGTCAGTAAGGTGGTAGTGATGGGGGCCTTTTATAAGTGGAGAGGAGGGGCACTTTTGGAAAGTAATGAAATGTTACTTTATTATACAATTATTTTCGGATTATAAAGGTCCAAAACTTATAAAATTCTATGCTAAGGTGATAAGGGTTCGAAATATTCTCATACAATAGGTTTTGGACAAGTTTAATTCTTAGATTTTACATTATCCTTCCATTTTATTAAAATCGTTAATTAATGAGGTAATCGCTGCATCATCATGGTGTCATAAATAATTTAATTTATTTAATGTATAAAAATTATAAAAAAAATATAATTATGTAGGAAATAGTTTTAGCTTTCTAATTAATATTTATAGTCAAAAATATTACTTGTATAACCCCATTTAAAAATTGTTTTAGTAAAATAACAATTGTTTGTGACATTTTTATTTTAACCTTAAATAAAATGTTTTTAATGTCATTTTCCTACCAAAGTGGCTCCATGGGGTTCCCAAGTTGACTCATGGGTTGTATTGGTCGGCCATGAATCATCCAATAGGGGTAGGAGAAGTGTAAGGGTCATTTCATATTTTTATAATACCATTTTTACCTTAAATTTTACTAATTACCTTTAATCGCGGTTAATTAAACTTAAAAGATACTATTCACCAAAAAATTATTTTAATCCCATTGAACCACATTTTACTTCCTAATGAAAACCATTTATGTCGGATTTTTGAATATCAAATCACAGAAGTTGTAATATTTCATTTAAAGGAAAAATTAGTTATTTAACTACCACTTAGTGGTTTCACTATTCATCAAAAATTGAAGTTTTCCAGAACAATGCCAAAATTTCACCCTAAGATATAACTGATATTTCGAATTAAAAAATGATGTCTATTTTACAAAATTATAAACATATAAGTTGAATTAATTAATTTTATAATTAATTCCCGCTGTCACAACAAATAGCATGTTTTTATGAAACAATATATATCAAAAGATTGACAATTGTTTATGTCTAATTTCAAAGTGAAATTAATTATAATGAACACCATTTGATAAAATGGTAAAAATATATTCTAAATATACATTAAAACCACTCAATATTACTATTTATCACTATAAATTTTTTTGATTACAAAAGTTTTTTTTAAGTATTCATCACTATTCATAAAAAATTGGAAGTTCTCAGAAAATTACAAAAAATTCAACTTAGGATAATTTCGATATTACGAATACAAAAAGGAAGTCCATTTTGAAATATTAAATTTCTATAATTTTAACAAGTGGTTATTACTATTCATAATGGATACTTTGATTAGTCGCAGTGTTTTAGAACTCAAACATGCATACAATGCAAGCTATTGCATTATTGAAAGAGAGGCGTATCGTGGAAGCTCGGGGTGTTACATTCTCCCCTCCTTTAATAAATTGCGTCCTCGCAATTTGAAATTTTTCATTTAAAATAAAAGGTTGAAAATAGAAAATACCTTTGTGGAAAACCCAATCGGAAATAAGGTTAATAAAATTTAGCCTTAATAAGAGGGAAAGGGAAATGAAAAAGTCACCACCCAATTATGATCTCGATTAGGAGAACATTGGTGGAAATTAGAGATATATAATTGGAGGAAAAACGTAAATATTTGTAGGGAGTGATTGAGGTCATCAATCACAAACAAGTTTCAAATTGAGGGCCTCAAAGCCTTCAATCTATGTTGATTTAAAATATAATCAGTTCAACAAGACATAAGGTATTAGGATAACACATTTATTTGTTTTAATATCTCTTTACTAAAGTTTAAGAATTAGTTTATTCATAGAATAAGATATAGGTATATATATATATTTATTCTTGACAAGTAGAGTTTCAACCTTCAACTAATTTCTACCACAAACTCATCTATTACACAATAAGATAATAGAACTCAAAAATATTATATTTATCCTAATCGTACAAGGTTCAAATTATTAACACATACCATTTAGATTACAAAAACTATTTTTTAATAACTAGGGACTTCATGTATGCTAGTGGTAGGTCATAAAGGCCTGTCACAATATGGTTGTGAGTTTGATTCCTGCAGCTTTGTCTGAAGCGACGGGTTATTGCCCAAACTGAAGGTTATCCTTTTTCTAAAACTATTATTGTATTCCAAAAATAATATTCAGAAATGTTTTAACCTTAAACATTACTATCCAAGGATCAACTTAATCCATTCTAACCTTTATAGTTATCCAAAATACTTCTGTCCAACTCACAGTCCAAATTTTATGAAGAAGGTAAACATAATGAAGATCCCCTTTTTTTCCATGTAACAACATGTGAACACCTTCATCATGTATGGTTTTAAAACACTGCAACATCCTTAATTACCATGATCCCTTATTCCTTATAGAATACTAGATATACTCCTTCTGTCCAAAAATTTATACAAATCATCAATCAGTTTCAAGGAAGTTAAGAATATCCAATATAATTTATCCAAATCAATCGTGTATTATTCCAAAATCATTATCTCTGTATCAGAACCATATAATGGTTTATAATTCTCTCAACCATATATTTTCCGAAAATTTAACCTGGTGTGGATTCACTTTTCATGGTTCCACACAATCACAAGTCCTTGATGAAATAGTACTGCAGTACAATCCTTATATACTACATAATTATTATAACCATTACATCATTGATACAAAACTCAAATTACAAAATTCTTTAATAACAACATAAGAACTCTAATCATTCCTCCTCATCTGTGGTAGTATCATAACTTGATTTTTATCCAATAACATCATTTGGGACACACTTTGATGATTTGGACATTGGATTGCGTAGTGTCCCCACTCCTTGTAGATGAGGCATTGTACATTTGAAACCGTTTTCTTACCCTTGCAGTCACGCACTTGGTGTCCTTTTTCACCACACTTATAACAAACTCCCATTCCCTTCATGCAAGTTCCAAGGTGTTTCTTTCCACAGTTATCACATATTGGAAAATTCTTCTTTTCCCACGTCCCTTTTTCCTTTATTCTCTCTTCCATCCTTTTCTTCTCTTTCTTCCCTTCAAATCCATAAGACTCAGAGAATTCTTTACTTATCTTATTAACACATGATACTATTTCTTCATATGTTGATAACACATGGGATATTATTTCCCTTCTAAATGTTTGATTAATACCGTGAAAGATATGAACCTACTTACGCTTTGGATCATACGTATTGTTGGAGTTCACATTCCTTCCAATGGGCACCATTTCCATACAATGGCATAAACTAGGTTAGTTTATGAATTGTAATGAATAATTCCAAACTTGTAAAATACTTAATATAAAATGATCGGTTTATGGATATAATCCATAATTATAAACATGTTTTCTTTGAGGAAGTATGTACTCATAACCCTTCATAGTGGTTTGTAAAGAAAACGAGAATTATCCTAAGCATATCCCCCAGAAGTATCATAACCAAGAGTGCAGCAAGGCCCGTTGTCATGCAGCAGTTCCCGTTCGAGTCTAGCTCAAAGCGGTGCTTTCAGGTTTTACCCCTAGGTACATCTATGCTAGATCCACCTCTACCTGCTCGTATCCCGACAGGGATGTATTTCTCAGAAAACTCACAAAATCTCTAGAATACCAAAATTCTAGGAAGTTCTTCTATACTAATCCTAAAATTCTATCCTTGGTCTATGTGCTCTAATCAGAGTTTATCTAAATCTAGCATCCAAGGTTAGTACTAAACTTCCTCTGATACCAACTGTAACGCCCCGACCCCAGTTACCCAGAGTCGGTGCATTATTGCGTAGCATTGGCATGATCACAAAAGATCAAGTCTCGAAAGACCGAGTAGTTTAGTAGCCTTGGAAACACTAGATACATTCATAAATGTTACATTACATCATAAAGCAAAAAACTAATAACAAATTCTTCATAGTCCACACTCATATCCTCTTCTGACTATCCCTGCCGGTCATTCATAAAATACTTCTTCACATCCTGGAAAATATTAAAACATTGAAAGGGGTGAGCTCAGATGCTCAGTAAGGATAACAATATAGCGGAAGCATTCATCAATAAACAGAAACATTTAAGGCAATGTATAACTAAAACAAAATCCTTATAAATTTGAACTTCAACATAATATGGAAAAAGTAAAATGAGCTAATTCCATTTACTTCTTAACATGGATATTCTACTAGTTTAATAATCACTAGAAATATCAATAACCACTTTCATAATGATGGAATTCATAATGTCAGACTATCATAACCACGTAGCCAAGGCCTCGAGCCAAGACTACAAATAAGATTTTGTCAAGGCCTCGTTCCAAGAACCTAGTTTGTCTCATGAGACCTGCTGATGCATCGAGGAGCTATAGCGGGCTCCACCCGTCACTTATTAAGTCTAATGAATTCCTTATATGAACGGGTTTAAACATATCATAAACCATAACATAATCGTATCTCATAAAACATGCATAATGGAAACATAACATTTCCACATTTCAATCACAAGATATCAATATAGCACATTGATATAATAAAAAAACTTTCAAATCCATTTTCAATACCAAAATAAAATAAATGTAAAACATGGTATTTATTTTTCTTTTTTAAAAAAAGGTATGGCTTGTAGAGGAATCCGAAACTCAAATAATGGTCACGGAGTCGGAGAAGTCGTTGTCGCCGCATACATAAGACAAAATCATTCCCTTTTGTTGTTTAGTAAAGGATTCATATAAAAATATTCCTTTTTAATAAATGTAAAATTTAAAGGTTTTTATACACCGTATAAAAGAATGTTGTGTATACAACCAAATATGCCTCAATGAAAGGAGATTGAGACGAAGTCCCTTACAAAGATCATTTTTTAAATAAAATATATCTATTATGTGTATTCACGATAATTACACATAAATAAAGTTCAAATACAATATAAGACATAATAATATCATGACGTAATTTGAAAGTAGGATATTAACCCAAAGAATGGAAATTTGGTTAAGAAGTTCCCTTACCTTGCGTCCTGTCTTGACTCGACCATTATTTAACCTCCTGAATAATAAACTAGAGTTAATTTATAATTTCTTAAGAACCTTTTTCAAGTTTTTTATTCCTTTTATATCACTTATTACCATGTTATGAACATTATGAAATTATTTATCTTAATAACGGTTGTTTTGTCGATCTTTGGTACTTACGTCAAAAATAAACTTGTTATAATTACAAGTTGTTCATGTGGTGTAATATCCATTATATCCAGAATTATATTCATGATATATATATCATATATCTCATATATATCTAGTATATACATGCATTTATAATATTTCATAACGTTTAGAGGTAAGAAATGAAATGCACCGTTCATGGAGACAGTAAGCCGTACGTACGCATGAACGCTACATTCAATTCTATTTCGTATTTAATTAAATCATAATGATATAAAGGTATATTATAATTACAGTATAATATCAAATATAATATCATTTACTCCATCCTTTATACATCCCACCTATGGCATTAACGATTCAAATCACTTTGAGAGGGCGGTAGTCCGCACTTCCTAAAATGAATATATTGTGTTTAACCATAATGGAAAAAATAAAGGTATGAAATAAATGAAAAATACAGAACCTTAAGTAAAACATAAACAAATTATATATTATTTATAAATAGAGTGACATCTTAATGTCCACCTTTTAAGTTGTTATATGAGTGTTGAACAATCATCGTTTTGTGAGGCAGAAATTCACCATCCACGGAAACAGTATGTTCTTTAACTATTAGATGTAGGTGTGTGTAAGTGTAGTTAGAATAAATCTTATAAAAACATCCTAGTATATTGAGGATACTGATGTTGTTACAAAATAAATGAATAAAAAGAGTTTAGGGGGTTGGATAAGAAAAATAAAACAAAATAACATAAGCGAAGACATTACCTTAGAATCGGGTAACTCTTTTGATTTGAGCCAAAGGCTTCCTTGGATAGAATTCTGCCCAAAGTGAGGCTTCTAGGAGTAAGGTATGGAAGTTGGGAGAGTATTTGGGCAGAGGTTGGCCGATCCAAAACGCTTTTAAAGTGTGAGTTAGGTGGTAGTGGTGGGGGCCTTTTATAAGTGGAGAGGAGGGGCACTTTTGGAAAGTAATGAAATGTTACTTTATTATACAATGAATTTCGGATTCTAAAGGTCCGAAACTTATATAATTCGAGGATAAGGTGATAAGGGTTCTAAATATTCTCATCCAATAGGCTTTGGAAAATTTTAATGCTTAGGTTTTACATTATCCTTCCATTTTATTAAAATCGTTAATTAATGAGGTAATCGATGCATCATCATGGTGTCGTAAATAATTTAATTTATTTAATGTCTAAAAATTATAAAACAAATATAATTATGTAGTAAATACTTTTATCTTTCTAATGAATATTTATAGTAAAAAATATGACTTGTATATCCCCATTTAAAAATTGTTTTAGTAAAACAACTCTTGTTTGTGACATTTTTATTTTAACATTAAATAAAATGTTTTTAATGTCGTTTTCCTACCAAAGTGTCTCCATGGGGTTCCCAAGTTGACTCATGGGTTTTCTGGGTCGTCCATTACCCATCCAATATGGGTTGGACAAGTCTAAGGGTCATTTCATATTTTTATAATACCATTTTTACCTTAAATTTCACTAATTACCTTTAATCGCGATTAATTATACTTAAAAGTTACTATTCACAAAAAAATTATTTTAATCACATTGAACCACTTTTTACTTCCTAATGACAACCATGTATGTCGGATTTTTGAAAATCCAATCACAGAAGTGGTAATATTTCATTTAAATGAAAAATCAGTTATTTAACTACCACTTAGTGGTTTCACTATTCATCAAAAATTGATGTTTTTCAAAACAATTCCAAAATTTCACCCTAAGCTATTATTGATATTTTGAATTCAAAAATGATTTCTATTTTAAAAAATTCCAAACATATAAGTTTTGATTAATTAATTTTATAATTAATTCCCGCTGTCACAACAAATAGCATGTTTTTAAGAAACAATATATATATCAAAAGATTGACAATTATTTATGTCTAATTTCAAAGTGAAATTAATTACAATGAACATCATTGGATAAAATGGTAAAAATATATTCTAATTATACTTTAAAACCAATAAATAGTATAATTTATCACTATAAATTATTTTGATTAAAAAAGTTGTTTTTATGTATTCTTCACTATTCATAAAAAATTGGAAGTTCTCACAAAATTACAAAAAAATTCAACTTAGGATAATTTCAATATTAAGAATAAAAAATGAATTCCATTTTGAAATATAAAATTTCTATAATTTTAAAAAGTGGTTATTACTATTCACAATGGCTACTTTGATTAGTCGCGGTGTTTTAGAACTCGAACTTGCATACAATGCAAGCTATTGCATTATTGAAAGAGAGGCGTATCATGGAAGCTCGGGGTGTTACAATTCGTCTCCTCCTTCGAAGCTGTACAACAAGAACACCGTGAGCCAAGAGGGATAACACAATGCTTAATGTTATCATCCGTGGGAATTGAAAGATGCCTTATTCTCCATAGGTGGAAATTATATTTATTGGGCATTGCTTTGATCCATAGCAGCTGATTCCATTCATCCGAAATGGCAGAGGATATCCTTGCACGATGAAAATCCCGAGCAGAAAAGACCCCCAAAGAGGAAGGAGTGATGAAACACCGGTCAGGTTCCAGGGATATGACAATCAGTTTGAAAAGGGTATTCTTCTCCTCATCCATCACCTTGATAATAAAACTCGGGTACAAACTATATTCCCTCGAGGAGATGGAAGGAGTTGGGCATCCCATAAAACCCAACACTCTCGCTGCCCAGTTTTGGTGCCAAAAGGAAATATCACCACTTCCAATAGTGCCTTAATAGTGGCAGGTAATCTCAGAAACCTGTTGTGAATGATTTGGCCATAATAGGGTTCCCTACCTTCCACATAAGATTGACTGCATTCCAGTGGATGCATAGTTTTTCCACACAGTGTACTCTGGTCCACAATTTCCCAGGATAGTTTTTGCTTGCTTGCTGCTAATAGTGTCAGCCAAACTATGCACATTAATCCCACCTTCCCTAGCAGGCCTATCAAACTTATTCCTAGAGGCTCAATGTTCTTTCCATCCATTATAGGATCCCAGATAAATCAATCCAGAAGTTTTTGAATGCTGGAGATCAGACCCTTTGGGGCTATAACCGCAGACATGGCATGAACTGGACTGGCCAAAATCAAACATTTAATGATAGCAATACATCCACCAATGGATATGTACCTTTTTTTCTAGTGAAGGATGTGATCCGATATGCTGCTGATGAGGAAGTCAAAGTCTTGAATCCAACGTCTAAGAGGGGAAATTTGAGCCCCAAGGTAGTTCATAGGAAAACATCTTCTTTGCATGGTAAGGTTTTTTTGAATGTCTGATATCTGACTTGGAGAGAATTTGTTTAAAATGAAAACAATGCTTTTCAATTTATTGATAAATTGACCACTCTAATGGAAGAACTCCTCTATATTCCTATTCAAACAACAAATAGATTTCTTCCCAGCATTAATAAACTGAAGAAGATCATCAGCAAACAAAATAAGGGAAATGGGCGTAGCCCTTATACTCCTTCAGTATTCAGGAATATCACCATTATGGATTCTTCCAAAAATGAGCATGCTCAAGACCTCCTGAGTGAGAATGAAGATACTAGATGACAAATGATCACCTTGATGGAGGCCACGGGTGGACATAACGAAACCGTAGAACTTTTCCATAAAAAAACTTCCATTCATAGAGAGCTGAAACATCTAAAATGAAGATCAATATTCTCGGAGGAAATACCCATACTCTCCAGCACCTTATTGATGAAGCCCCACTCTAGCACATTATGTTAATGCTTGGGATGGATTAACCACCTAGTTGAAAAAATATGAATTGATATTATGAATAAATTTAGTAAAATAATTACTATTATAGTATTATATAAATGTTTATATAATAATATTTCCTTAAATTTTATATAAATATTCAATTATTTAATTACGCAAACACATGTCGATTGAGAAAAAGAACAGAAACAAGTTTGTTACTGATTTAATCTTCAATGATAGAAACTAAAAAAATATTTAATTGAATTTGAATCATAATAAATCATAATAAATCATTCATAGTGGAAGAATTTATTATATTCTATTAATTATCATTAGATTAATAATGAATATAGGCACATAATTATGAAACTAGTACACATTCTGAAAAATATAAACACATGTTGTGACATTTAGTAGAATTCATATAGATAATGACTATTTATATAGATTATATATGAAAATTTATGAGTATAGTCCAAAATTATTTTACTTATATATCTATGTTTTGTGTCACAACTTGGTAGTGTATTTTCATGGAAGTCATGTGAATAGGAAAGGGTTTTGTCTCTTAAATTCCTCTCTTTTTTAAATATTTTGTATTATGCACATAATTTCCTTTCATTGGTTCATATATTTTCTTAATTTAGATTATTTATAATGAAATATATTTATTCATGTCATTTTAATATCAATTCGAATTCCCCTTTTTGAGGGGTTATGATTTTTATTCTACCAATGATATAAGTGGGGTTATTCGTATCAATATTTAGTCTTCTAGATTCATGTTATATTACCAAACTATTAAATTTTTTATGGTGAATAAATTGAAATGAAATAAATTCTATAAAATTACACATTAAATATTATTGACTTGAAATTCAATATTATTATCCTTCTCTAATATTAATTTTCATGATTTACCATGTCCATTACGAAATTAATTATTTTCCGTGTTGGAAAACCCATCGTACGTTTTGGTCATGTAAAGTTGTGTATAATATACACTAAAATATATCCATTTCTTGATTATGAAAAATCAATACATATGTGGAATTTATGATCCTATGGGAAATCACCCTAAAAACTATTGGTTGAGAACCAGATAAGTCATCACCCTGATGCATGATAGGCAGGCCAAACATTGGACACCTCAAAAGGCACATTTGGAGGAAATTCTTTGGAATATTCAGATTCACTTCATGAACAATGATAAATTGTTTTTCATACCATTTCTTTATTTTTTTATCTATACAAACTATATAACTTAATTACAATATTATAAGGAGAATCCAACACATTTAATATATTGTTTTTCCTATATTTCATTAATTGGTATCAATCATATTACATTGAAAATTTTATAAGGATCACAAAATGATTAAGAGTTATTATCCTAGATAATATAATTATTCTAATAAATATATAAATATTCTATTTTTATATTTCTCATTTTATAGATATCAATATTTATATTTTTCAAGATAAACATAAGTAATTGTATGAGCATCAATGATGACAGTAATCATTAGTGTATTAGAATTAATCAGGTGATGGGTGTGGTCTATATTCATATATCCTCTTGATGAGCTAACAAATACCAAGAGACAAAAATAGTTGGGTTTTGGTGTACACATATTTCCCTATTAGAAATATATCTTTTCCCAGGCCCTCAAAATATTTTTTTGATGATTGGAATTTTTTATTCAAATAGTATGAGATTAATGGTTATTTTTATCCAGGTTTTCATTTATTTTCATGGATATAATATTCCATCAATTTAACATTAATATATATTCAATTTTTTCATTTATTGATTCCATATATCATATTTCCAAGGAAATGATATGAAATAATCCATTATATACCACTTCCTACTAAAAATCTAAAATAAAAATTATTTGTTTTTCTTTGAAAAGGAATCATATCGAAGGAAACAGTTTCATTTTTATTGACATGATATAATAGATAATAATTTTATCATAATATGTTCATATTTTATCATATGTTTTGAAATGTAATATATGTATGTATATAGTAATTGAAATCTACTATACAATTATATTCCATTGGGGAAAACATTATTTGGTACCAGTTGTGTAATATAAGATCCAGACAAGGGTTTATTGGGTCAATGATGATATAATTAGTATTAGAGATATTTTATTTGAATCTTTTTAGAGAAAATTTAGTGGAACAAAATGAGATAGAAAAAATACTTTGAGTTGATTACTAATATATAAATAAATTATTGTAGTGGTTAATGGGAGTAATTGGAACTATATCATTACATTTAGTCAATGTAGGGATGTTCCTCCTATAAAAGTTAATGAAGATGGATTTGAGACACTCTTTTCATAAAAATATTAGTCTAGACTTCCCAGGTTGTGACAAATAATATTTCTCTCACAGGGAGAGATATGGATCTATAACATGGTGTAACAGAATTTGAAATCTTCATATGAAAAAACCATTAGATTTTGATTGAACTACTAATCCATTGGTAGATAAACTATGGATCAAGTCCATGAAGATGTTATTTGTCAATTTGGAATCTTTTAAAATGGAAAAGGTTATCAAAATAATCTATCCTCTAATGTGAGATGCAGAAAAATAGTTTTTTCTAGTTCAAAACCCAAATGTGGAAAATTATATCAAATGAGTTGAATGTGGATATTTTAAATAGTTATTATATGAAAAAATATTTCACACTAATATAATAGTTTAAATGGATACTATAATCAAATGTTTATGAGAAAAGGATGTGGGAAATGTTTTTATATATGGGTCTAACTTTACCAGGTTATATGATCATGTTGTGTACAATGTTTCTATACCAAAAAACTAGATTGATATTTTATTTATTATGCAAAATCATTTTATTTGAAGGTAATTAAAATCTCCTACAATTTAATTGTAGGAGTATATAGTGTCAATTATCGTTATTAAATAAAATTAGATCCCCAATGTTTATGTATTGAAGGAAAATCATTTGAATAAGAGGACATTAGAGTATCATGAAATAATACAACATTGGGGAATAATAGAAAAATGAGATTTAAAATGTGTTGTAATTATTGGAATAATGACCTTGGGGATTACATGAAGGAAGAAGGAGTTTTTAATTATAATAAAGAAAAATTCCATCAATATTAAAAATTAAAGGGTAGTGAATAGGTTTCTGATGATAAATTATTTAATAGTAGGGAGAAGGGACATTATGCAATACAATTACACAATCATTAAATGAATTTACCATAGAAAAGGATGAGGGAGACAAACCGTGATTACCTGTATACCAATGATAATGTATAAATTATTAATAACATGGTATCATGTATTTTGACCATATCAATAATGTAGAGTGATTCTTTAATTAATTCATGATCATCACAACACTTTTTATATTTCGTGTTTTTTTGAAAAAACATATATTATATATTTTCTTTTGCAATATTGTTAAGGAGTTATCAATTGAGGAATAATGTGTGGATATTATTTAAAAAAAATATGTAAGTGGTTGGTCCAATTATATTACATGTTAATACAAATCATTCAAACATGGTTATTTTAGATGTTGAATAATTTTATATGATCAATATAATGAATTTTACTATAATGAAAAATGCAAATAATTATTTCCATGAGGAGATAATAAAAAATCTCAAGGGTGAAGTGAAGTATCATATCCTTAGATGGATAACACCTTCTTCTAAACCATATCAATATTTTCCCATAGTATATATCTATAATGGAACTCACAGTAGAGTGAAATGTGAATCATGATCAATATCAGAGGATGGTATTCTATGAATAGAAGATATATCCATATAAAAAAATCATTAGTAATTTTTGGGAATAATTAACTAGTCATCCACCATAATATAATGATGTGTTCTCTAATGAACTCATACCTAAAGGAAGGAATTTATATAAAAATCCCAATTTAATGGTACTAGTGGAGTTGGAGGAGGTTTATAATCAATTGTATGAGTTGTGTGATAATGTATTTATATAAAATATTGTTTCATTGTTGGGTGACATTGTTTTATTCATGAAAAATATGGATTTTTATATGAGACATTGAATTGATTATCAATAGATCAATGAAATTAATATACAGAATGAGTATCTTTTACCACATATTAATGAATCTTTAAATGAAATTCATGAAGAGTTCAAATTTTAAAGATCAGTTTTTTCTCTAGTTATAATATGATAAATGAAAATAATGGTGATATACTAAAGAAAACATTTTGATCAAATTACAGAAATTTTATGTTTATGTTACTAAAAATATATTGAATAATTCTATTTATGTTTTTATGGATATGATCAAAATATTGTTAAAGGAGTATATTTCTATATTTTGGTTTTATTAATTAAATTGATCACGGTATTATCAATGAGTTATGAAAAATCAGAAATTAATTTGTAACTTATTATAGAGACCCTCAAGAATATTAAATTATAGAGGAAATATATAAGTTTAAATTTTGGATTAATAATGAATCTTTTTAAATACATTTTTATCTAATGATGGAATATTTATTGACCCATCATTTTCAATGGTTAAAGATAAACGTCCAACATTGAAAAACATATCCACGGTACAATGTTTACATTTTTTTCATGCAAAAATCTGGGTTTTATTCATTATTTCACCTATTTGTACAAATTGTTAACCATGTTAACACATAAAGAGTATTAATTAGAAATTTAAAGGGAATTTGATTAATTTTTTAATATTTGAATATGAGATTTATTAATAAACTCATAATACATTTTCTATTGGGTAAGGAATTATTTGTAATATTTACTGGTGATTAAATGTAGGTAATTGGTATTATCCTTATCAATATTGTTATGGTGATTAACTATACAATAATAAAAATGAAAATTCATCAAAGCAACTCTCAAAATGATAACCTTGATCTAGAATATGTAACATTTTCATTCAAAATTTATATACAGAACCACTATGAGGGACATTTGTTATATATATACAGAAAAAATAGTTTGGACTATATATTAATGTAGAATTATCTCAACATGCGAAAATATAAATGGGTGGAACTAATCTTTAAATATAATTTATATATATAATTCAACGAATGGAAGGAAAAAATGTGTTTTCATTTATAGAGGCCATAATAAGGATTATCAAGGATACTCAGTACCTAGATCTACTAATAATTATTATAGTTATTTCCTTGAATTGGGATCCATAATTAGTTTTTAATGAAATTTTTAAACTACCTATAATAGAAATTATAGATAAGTCATATTATGATAATAAGTAATTCAAAAGGAAGATTAAATATGTAAATTATAAGAAATTGACTAAAATAAACCATTAATATAAATTATTGATGATTTTGAAGAGGTTATATGATACTTCCATACAAAAGATGAAAAGAGAACTACTAGATGAAATACATAGAGAAATTATATTTATAAAACATGTAAATACCATGATGTATATTAATTTAAGATATAGATTCCTATGGGGAGATATGAAATGAGAAACTACATAATTTATGTCCAAATTCTTAGTGTCCAAGCATGTAAGTGTTGAAAGATAATATCCCAAGGGAGACATAAAACCTATGAATCTAAATATATTTATGTAAGATAATATTACTATGGAGTTTTTAAATGTATTATTAATGACTAAAAAGAAGAAAAATGAAATATGGGATAATATTGATCATATTTTTAATTTAGTTTATTTTATAGCGATAAAAGATGATCTGACCCTATAGTTTCTTTCATATCCCAATATTAATGAAATATTAATAAATCATATTAAACCCCTATAGATTTTATTTTATCATGACCCTAATATCACATTGAAATTAATTAAGAGTAATCATGTAGATCTCATGAATAAGATTCATATATGAACTACTTATCATCCCCTAACTGATGAGATGCCCAAATGGACTATATACAAATTCGAAGACATTCTCTGATCGTTATCTATTAATATTCAAGGTTTTATGGAATAATATATTCCTATAGTGAAATGTACATACAATAATATATTCAACTCAATAATCAAGATCACATAAAATGAATGCATTGTATAAAATTAGTATTTCACTATAAAATGTTAAAATAAAATTGGAGAATTAATATTGTTCGATGAAAACATACAAAGGGAAAACTATTAAAGTATAAATAATTAATGATTATATTATATAATTATAACAATGAAAACTGATTTATAATGATAATCTATGGATGTGATTCTAATTTCACGGTTGGGATAATGTATTCATGATATTTTAACCATATATGTGAGTAATAAGATTTAGTAATAAGGGAATGTTAATACTTAGATTCATTAGACATATTTATATACTAAAAATTACCAGATCTATAGATCACTGGTTGGATATGAAACCATGAAATTTTTATGTTCCCAACATCTTCAATGATTAATTTAATATTAAATACAAACTAGATCCAATGAATGTGATCACATATAGTTAAATAACATTAGATCTTGATTTTTCATAACATGAAGATCCCGAATAAATTATTGGCATCAAAGATAATATGTTACAAAATCATACAACATTATTAGTGAAAGTCCTATAGAAGAACCCCAATGAATAATGTGAAAAATAGGAGCATGATGTAGCTATATGGAAAGAGTATCTACATTTTTATTCTAGATTATATATAATCCAATTTGAGGAAAATTATTATTATGAGTGGGAGAATGTAATACTCTTGATCCCGATGTATCATATCACACAATTCCAACTTTAATAATCATTTATTTATAAGTATATATATATTATGAGTTTTTTAGTTTTAATTAAATAATTTACACAATTAATTTCATTTTAGAAATTTTCATTAAGATAGTAGAATAATTTTGTTTTTTGCGATTATTCTAAAAGCATTCTTTATATTCATAAATGTTACAATTAATTTATCCAACACATATTAATTTTATTGGATGAAATGGAAATTTTATTTTTAATAATTATTTTAAACCCTTAAAACTATTATAATATTAATATAAGCCATCCAAATGTAATTACATAGGATAATTATTGTTTAACTTGGTAAAAGTAAAGTGGTTGTTTACAAATAAATAATTTTTTAAGAGCTATATAATTCTATATCTAAAAATATTGAGTTAATATAATATAAAATTTGACACTAATATAATTTTTAAACTAGAAAAAAATATTTAAAAAATTAAAAAATTAATAATAATGATGAAATAAATAAAATTTTTAAATTTTTTTCTATAAAACCCGACTTTCATATTCTTTATGTTTCAATTTAAATTTGAATTTTATATTAATTAGAAATAAATTTAGGATAAATGGATCCCATGTGTGGAATAAGAACATTAAAATTTCGTAATATGGATCATCTTATATTTATTATCAAAATAACATTCACGGTTAATTTTTAATTATGATTACTAATGATAAATTGTGTAAATAAGGTGTCAATATTTTTCAAAAATTAAATGTTCACAAACCCATTCTATAATCCCTTTTTGGTAATAAAATAATACATAAATTACTCACCTAAAATTTCCTATCCTAAAAATTCTAACTAATCAATCCCACATAAAATCCACATAAATACATCACTACCACTTACATTACTTTAGTTTCTATGAAAAAGCCCATATTTTTTACCTTTGAAACTGTCATGAAACCACCAATTCAATATCACTCTATAAATTATGTTTCCAACATAAAATATGACTATTTAATTCTTTTATATGAAAATTTTATCACACATACGCATCTATTAACAATATACTATCTCAACCCCTTACTTTCCAATGAATCCTCTATGAGAAACCCAAATTTCACAATCCATGTTCAATATTTTTAGTTACAAATTTTTTGTTTTATCATTATATTTAAAATATTCATATCCAAATGATATATGATGATTTGGTTACATATAATAAAATAATTGTTTTTATATTTTATAA
This sequence comes from Viscum album, assembly GCA_963277665.1. Lineage (NCBI taxonomy): Eukaryota > Viridiplantae > Streptophyta > Magnoliopsida > Santalales > Viscaceae > Viscum > Viscum album. Next base: position 440,982,663 of record OY728161.1, read on the forward strand.
ATAAACACTAACCACCATTTCTCATTCCATTATGAAAAACGAAGAATTCATTTTTGCATCATTATGATTAATTTGTCCACACTGAAACATGTTTAATTATACATTACCAAAATAAATGGAGGGATATAGTGATTAGAATAAAAATAGTTATATTTTTATATAATAATTATGGTTATATAATATTATATTTTGTAACATATAATTTATATTATCAACAAACGATAAATATTAAATTAACCATTTAATATGAGCATACAAAAATGATTTTTTGTAAATTTTATAATATTTTCGTAGAAATTAATTATTCATATACATGCATAAATTAATGGTAAATAATAATAATATAAATTATTTAATATCATAACACTTTTGATATAAGAATATTACTACAAAACCACATCATAACCATTCATTAAATTTGTGAGTGTAAATATTTTGGCCATTTTAAAGCCCCATTTGAACAATAATATTAGTTAATTTAATAAATTAATTTGCGGAAATAATAATTGTGAAATATTTTTTAAATTTTTTAATAAATTTTTTTCTTCTGATAATTTTATATTAATATATAAATAATTAATATAGAAAACACACTACAATTTAATAAAATCATCAAAAAATTCTTGATATTTGTTTCATATTCAATGATAATGTATTGGGAAATATTTAATGTAATTTTAGTCATCATAAATATTTATTGATAATAAATAATAGTAATATAATGATGTATTAATAACTATCATTTGTTGAATAATTTATACAAACAATTCTAATATGAAACTACTAAAAATTATTGAAACTAAAAACATTCATTGTAAAAATGTTTTTGAATTCAGGTAAAGAAAGTATATTTATTAAAATTATATGTAAAAATAGAAATGAATATGATTATGAATTAAATTATTTACATATATATGTTTGTAATATAGTTGTTTAATAAAAATTCTTTGAATTCTGGATAAGAGGTAAGAATTTTCCATTTCAAATACCCATATTCAAGAGTTGTTTTATAGTATACACATAATTCCATTTATGTGGTGTATATGATGAATATTTGAGGTTTTATATCAAAAAATTTCATTATTCAAGGTATTTAATAATAAATTTTAATCTCTTTATTTTAGGGTTTTTTTATTTTAATTCATTCAAATCCATAAGTGGGGTTTTTGTCCTTAATTTTCATTCTTCAGGACTAAAGATACATTGAACACCAATTTACTTATTCGGTTTGTATAAATTGACATGTTATACTTTATTCAATATCAAAAAATTATTTTATGGATTTATATGTTTTTATTTTTATCACTGTCACATATTAATTTAATTAAAGAGTTACCATAATACATGGTTGATTATTATCACTTTCTTCACCCTCATTGCTGATGAGTGGAAATGATATTTTACAATTGACATGAATCATAGGGGGGTGGGGGTAGTATGCATTGTAATATTCAAAATATCTTAATGAACCATGGTGATTTATTTTCCAACCATCTACTTGTCCTTATACTAATGAAAGTAATTAAACTCAATTATTATCTTAAATAGTTCACACATGACATGGAACATACCCCCTCCTCTATGTTTCATTGATAATGGTACTACATGTTAATTGGATGATAGAACATGTATTCTATTTTATTAAAATATGATCTAATAAAATCCAAAATTATTATATTAAATGGGGAATTATTTTATTTCCTTTTTTCTTATTATATAAATAGCTATGTTTTTATTCTTGAAGGAATTCTATAGTGGATGACATGAATGATCTTTATTACTATTATGGTGAATTCCATATACATAATTAGTTTATTCGTTGTGTTCAAAATTATAAGTCCCCTCATTGCATCAATAATTGTTATGAGACCAAATGGGTTGGTTTTTGGTGTATATCATTTCCCATAACATGAATGTATCTTGGCATAATGAATTGATTTTTTGTAATGATGATTATCATTATGGATATCATCAGTATGAGAACAATTATTTTTTCTATCAATGTTTTCATTCCTCTTCATGGATAGATATTTAACATTGATTAATTTATGTAATGGTTCTTATTGTTTTTTATTCATTCTATATCACATATTCTAAGATTATGTTACATAATCTTCCACAATATTCCCCTCTTTACTGGGCCTCTAATCTCAACCTTATTTTTTTTATGTTCCATAAGAATTATAGAGGAATATGTGTAAAATTAAACGATATTATAGAAAGTATAAAAATTTACATACAACATGTTATTGTGGAATCTTATTCTTTGAAATATATTGTATGTTTCTACTAAGTCATCCAACACTACTAAATTATTCAATTATTGGGAGAACATGTTTTATTTGAAAATATTATAATATGGATATCATATATGGGGTTCAGGAGTCCTAGATATTAAACATATCATATCCAATATTTATACCTATTATACTACATTTTAATGATGGAATATTAATATCATTTTGATTCATAGAAAACAAAACTACTCTTTTATAACTCTAAACATGTCCTCCATTTCTATTATAAAACATTATTATTTGTGTTACTTCAATAGAAATCATGAATGAATCTATAAAAACATGACTATTTTCACTATGAATAATTATCAAGATGGTAATAATAATAATATATGAAATTATTGAGTAATATATGTCATGAATATTGTTTTTTTTACTCGTAAAAAATGATAATTACAAATAACAAATGGTTATCCGTGAATTTCTAAGAAAATATCAATCAAGGAATTCATTTTATCAAAAAAACCCATAATATAAATGAAATTAACATGGGGTTTCATACATATTTAAAAATGTTTCAAAACTGTTTCTAATGTGTTAAGGATGAACATGGTTACAACTAATGATGTATGACAATAGCATTACCAAACATGTTTTCATGTGTGAATTTTACTTATAGGAAATTATATAAACCAATCATTGAATAACTTTTATATTTTTGTGAATGATGAAAATTAATATTATATAAGGTAATATATATGAATATATTTTTGAAAGAAGTTGTTATGATATTTATATTTATTATACAGAAGGATAATGTTCACTCAATGATGTCTTTAGAAAAAGGTTTGTGATGTCACTCAATACTTACATTGAACTGAATATGGTAACGACTAAGATTAAATCTGTGGAAATTATATGGTTCTTATACCTAAACATCAAAATGTTTTCATCTCATTTTTTGTCTATATGTTTTACATATACTAATAAAATTTATCTTCCCCTTTTTAGTATAATTCATCAAATATGATTCGTTAAATAGTATATATCCTTACCTCTTCATTTCATCTAGAAATTTTTTTTATCTTGGTCTACAATCATTATTTTTATATATGTCCATATCTCTATCGATAAGGTTCCTAAGGTAATTTTCAATGGAATTATTTTTATTTATTATAGGAATCATATTTATTTTTTTTAGAATGATATTCTTCCCCAGAATTGATCTTCATAAAAAATAGTATATGGAATATTTTTTAAATTATTATTATTCAAAACATATTTTATAAACATCATAATTGATTTTAATTTAAGAATAGTATCTCATTATTTTCATGTTTTTAATAATAAATCACTCTTTTTTCTTTGTAAATTATATTTGTTGTTGTTTTCAAAAATTTAAAACAAATACTTCTAATTTCTCATTATTAATTATAATTATAATATACTTTTTTACTTGTTAATATCATCTAATGTTTATAATTATTTAATGTGATTCTCCATTGATATAATGGTTGTTAATTAACTGGATTGATTATGATAGTATCATATTTATTTTTAAGAATAACTAGTTTAATTTTTCATATTTAATCAATTTATGATGGAAACATGATTATTTTAATGTTATAATGGAATACATAATGTTGATTATAATTATTAGAATATTAGGACCAAGATAAACCTATAATGATTTGGTTGAGGATTTACATCTCGTGATATGAAATATTTTTAGGTGTAGAGATTGATCATATTACCCTATCATTCTTTATCAGCCATGTTTCACGAATTGGGGAGTACACCCTATCCATGGTGTCACTCTATCTAATGTGTTTTTATGAATGGGGAGTGAACCCATCCCTATATCGGAAAATATCCACTATAAGATGGTTGTCTTGGTAATGATCATTTATAGTGGATATTTGATTAAATAATAATGTATATATTACCTTTCTAAAACAAATTTTTATATATATGTTAGGTTTTTATTTCACATGTTGATTGACTTAAACATTAACACTCTTAATATTCATGGATTGTGTTTTGATAAAAACAATTTCCTATGACATGTGTTTTAATACATATTCATTATTGGGTAATATTGTATTATATTACATCCATACACCATGATCAATATCTCATTACGATATTTTTAGTTCCGAGATCCCATGATATCATGGAGGGGAGATATAGTGAATACATAATACCATATTTTATGAATATAACATCTTAATTAATCATGTTTATCAACATAATGGATTTTCCACACCACTTGTTGTCTCACATCCTTACACAAAAATTTATAAATATATGGGAAAAATACTATTTATGAGGCCTGACCGTGAATGCCTAATATTATCAGGTAATGGGTATAATGATAGGTTAATAAAATATGAATATCATGAGTAAATATAAAATATATCTCTTTCAAATCATCAAAAATATCATTATAAAATACCCATTAGATAATCAATAAAAATATATGACCATTATGTGATCAATGAATCCACCTCCAAAAGGATTAATTATTCTTGTATCCTCATATTTGATTTTATATCTAAAAAATTCTATTATACTCCATGTAGGATCATTATAATAAATGTTAATTGTTATTGATGGGTCATCCAAAAAAACACCTTGAAATGGTCTTCAATCCCACATAATCATTCAATGATGTGCAACAACATTCCTCTTCATAAAGACTCAACATAATCACATTTTTTTTCTTATACTCCTATTTGATATAATATAAAAAAAGTTGAAATATCTATAATCATCTATCTATAATTATTTGTATATATTATTGAATTAAATTAGGCTCATCTACTACTTCAACTCAAATGTGCTTCGTGACTATTCTGGTTTTTGCCCCGTCAATACAAAGTCGGTATCCATTTATGGTTCCATATAATTTTTATCTCTCTATAAAATCAAATATGTTGGTTCATATATATTAAATATTTTATATTTTATGGATATTGTTTAAATTTTATATAATTTAAAACATATCATGTTACGATAGAATGTTATCAACATTTTTAAAACTAGAGATATTGTTCATCCATAATACACTCCTCAACATCTCAATCCAATTAGTTATGGAAAAATTAAAAATCCAACTAATCACCCATTAATATTCTATTTTGATTTGACTAAATATCCTAGTTTGTCACACTTATTGGATATTGGACTCAAAATGTTTTGATACCTTCTTATATAAAATCTAGGTTCAAGAATTAGTGTGATATCCATGACATCATCCATTTGAATATCATTAATAATCCTCCTTTTCTATTTCTAACCATTCATAAAATCCATTGAATTTAATTATGTTAGAGAAACCATTCCATGCATGAATATATTTATGCACACTAATGTGGATTCTCCATTTGTGTGGTGGAACAATATGAGTATTTAAACATTCTTCAATCATCAGTCTTATATTTCAACCTTATTAATGATTACATTCTTAACCATGTTGTTTAGACTTTATGATTATATTATTATATAATAATCTAATATATATCTCCTTTTATCCAGAATAAAATTATATAAAATATTTCATTTACTATATTATCAGATGACTATTAATGTTATAATATGTTATGATGTTTTTTGATTAAACCATTTGTAAATATTCTTTATATAACATTAAATTAATATCTATTTGATTTTAGTTTGTTGAATGTCATGGATTCGAATATTCCACTTCATAATGTCTAACAATAATATATTGTGATAAAGAATTATTATATATAATCATATGGTTATGTAATATTTCGACCTTGAAATCATAAAATCTTCAATGTTACACATTTATAGATTTAAGTGAATACACATGATCAATTAATTATGATAATATCTCAATGATATATGAACAATATTTTGTTTTCAAACATCACCAAACTCAAAATTAAAAAACCTAAACTCATATATTTCAATAAAAATCATTATAAAACTTAACGAAGGTATTTTATAAAAATACAATCAGTAGTTATAATACTCATTTACTGAAGGATACATACTCTTAATATTGAACTCATTGGTGTCCAGTATATTATAAATTTTAACATTGATTAATACAAGTTCTTAAAGAGGATAATCAACACAAATACATAATTTATTCAAAATATAGTTGATATAACTATTATAGGGATCGATTTTCATTGAAATTTACATTGACTCAAAAGAAAACAGACATTAGTGAATCTAAATGAATTTTTTGACCCAATCAGTTCAATCAGTTTCTAGAAACAACCTTTTCAATTTATGATGTGAATATCTCACTCATATCATGAATAATTCTGCATACCATATTGATAGAAACGTTTCATTATAAAAACCATCCATATTTAAAAAAAATTATACCAAATGTTTTTTCATTAATCTCCCTATTTGATTTTTTTAGAATAAAATTATCAAAAATGTTAATATGTAAAACATCCCCCTCCATCATGTTAAAAATAAATTCAATTTAATATCAAATATTCACCTCACTCATATAATTATTATTCCCATTAAAATATTTGTCATTTAACAACATAAAATCTCTCATTAAAAATGAAATTCAATTTTATTAACTAAATATAGAATTATAAAACCACATATAACTTATCATGTATCCTTTAGTTAATCCACTATATATCTATATTGAAAAAATAATATATAAAATATGATTGAGAACACTAATAAATCAATAATTTCCTTAAATTACTACACAGTTAAAACCATTATCATTTTAAATTTTGGGGGTTGTTTCAAATATATTTATTTAAAAATGTGATTCATTCATTAATTAAATCAATAAAATAAAAAAATCCTCTAAAAGGTATAATATTACACATTTATCATTAAAATTTAATCAAAAAACACTCCACAATATTGAATCATTTTTTATATTAAAAAATTTTCCAGAATATATGATGTGTATAGATATATACTTTTATTTTTAAATGTTTATAGAAAATTATATATTTCATGATATAAAAATTCTTACTAATGATTCACCATTTTTACCCAATTAAATTATGAAATCCCTTACTATTAATCATAATAAATTATTTACTAAATGATATGAATTTTCAATTAATTAGTAACAATAAAAACATCATTAAACAAGCACTATAAATTTATGTACTTATACTCCACTAATTCTATAACAAATATACATATAACATTATATTTTGTTCATTTTCTTAATTTATTATTAAAAATAAATTAGTGTTTTAATTCATCTCAAATCAACTATTTTTAATATCATATATCACTTTAATTTGAGGTATACTCCATACCTATTCTTTTAAATTTACATTCATGAGTCTGGATATGTTATAAGGTGTTTTCCATACTCTTGTTTTTTTTGAATCTCCTTCTTGTTGGGAAAAAATAATTCACATTTATCCTTAGTTTTAAACACGTTTTTCTTGTTTTATCTTTGTTCTTGTAAGATTGTTTGAAAAAATTTATAATTTCCTCATTGTTTTTAATCCACGAAAAATATTCTCATGAATATATGGTTTTTCTTTTTTATTTTAACTCTAATATTTTTCATTCATATTTAAACATTTTTCGTTACTTAAATGGTTAGGTTGAAATCTTCATATTTACTACTTCTATACATCAGGGTTATTTGGTGTTTTATTTATGACTTCACTGTTTCATTTTATTGTATTCTAATATTGTTTGTAATTATTATAAAATAACTCCTATATATTTTTTTTATCATCCCTCCATTATTAATTATAAAACCTTTTTAATGACATGGTGTACTAGTTGTTATATGATTTTTGTAAAAATATTCCACAAATCTAGGAAATATACCTAATAAAATTATCATTCATCATGTATGGGCGGTGTTTAAATAATCTTGCTTGTTTTCATGTAATTTTCCATACATTATTCCTTATAATCCTTGAGTATTTTTAAACTTATTAAATACTATAAACTCATTCATTAGGTGGTAGTTTTTAATTTATGAATTTAATCATCATAAAACCGAAATTTTATACGTCAAAATTTATAATAACTATGAAAATAGATTCATTATCACACCAAAATTTAGAGGAGGATTATACCATTATCTTAGGGATGAACCTCTAAATATCCTTACATAATTAATCTTTAATTTAAAATAATATTTTCATTATATTCTCTTATGGTATTCATGCCTTATTTTATCTTTTGGAATCAATATTTCAACACAATAAGTTATTTTTCATTAATATAATGTTTTTAAATTATATCGTACAAAAATATATCATTTCCAGTAATATACATATATTATATTTTGATATATTTATTATTTCACATTACCAAATATTCTCACTTATACTATATTTTTAATATAGAATAACCATCTTCATGAAAAGGGAATCTTTGTGATGGAAGGAAACCAATTCATATTATAAAAAATATTTAATACATAAAATTCGTTCTTCAAATTCACTTAGTGAAATTTATGTACTTCTTTAAAACATTGAAATTATGGTTCTATAATCATGCTAGATTCCTTCATCAGATGATACGATGTATATTACTGAGTCCTCAATTTCATCACTATTCATCATGATTATACGATAATTGAATGATAAAATCTTCATCTTTCTATAGTCATATTTTTCTGGTTTTTTAGATCAAAATTTTAAATTATTTATTAGTCATTATTAAAATTCATATTTATAAAATTAATTCATATTTTTATTTTAAATTTCAATAATCACAACTCCTAAAGGAATCATTCAATATATGTGACTAAATTTGTTTACTACCCATAAAATGGTGTGATTCAACATTCATAGGAGGCGTTTTATGTGATATTATCCTCAAAATGATTCATATATTATCAGTGAATATGAAACTGAGTCCTGGGAACATACCTTACCAGATGGGATGGTTCATCATATGAAATATGTTTTCCATGATACAAAATCCTCATATCACATAATTGAATTAATACGTTAAATTCATGGTATATGATAACACCCTTATTCTTTAATAGATTACTTCATGAATCATAAGTGTTCATTTAATCCATGTATTCACTTGATGAACTAACAGGGGTGAATCATTTTGTATTATTTTATATTTTATTTCAATTCATGAAATCAAATACACATTTCTTCACTTATATAAATGCCCCATTAGTTGTATCACATTTTTAATTAATACTCACACCATTTGTGGTCACCTCAATGGGCATCTGATCATTTTTTGTAAGGTATTTATTTGAAAGGAAGGCTCTGATATTGGTCAATTGAGTAGGTGGTGTTGATAATTTATATAGTAAATGATAGGAAATTCTTAAGGAATAATACAATAATATAATATTTTGTATTATTTTATTGTTTTATATAACACGTATTGATCTACCACCAATAAGGATCACCTTTTGACTGATGAATGACATGTGTTCATATAGTATTGTATGTAATATGATATGTATGGATTGTATATCAATATAGTCTCATACATGATTTTATTACTGAATGCATTTTTTATTATTGATAATATTGATCTATTCATGATATTGATGGAATAATATTCCATATGTGTGTTGTAGTCCATAACTGCTAATCAATATATCATTACATATATTGTGGAAAGCATGAGGCCATGTATCACTTCAGCTCGAGAAAATGAATCTTGTTTGGGTGATAACAATCTCCCATGTAAGAATACAATACCACACATAAAACATAATGGATATTTCTAAAAATATATGGTACTTATAATCATTTATTGATATGGGTTACATATCCAACTTCACGACCTGGTTTATATTTTCCCAGATAAAATTGGAAAATTAGACGAATAATCCCTAAATATATGTTTATAAAAAAAATGATATATAAGGGGAGAAATAATAAAATATAGTACTTAAATTATTCTCATCCATAAAATATCATTGTATTACATGGTATATTGATCGATCGGGAGATTTTGATCTACGTGATTAAAGAAGAGGACAGATAGGGAGAGGAAACATGTGGGTGGACACCCTGGTAAAAGTTTATAAAGTATATGGAAGGTTTGTGTGATGATTTAAAAGAAAAAAATATATTAAATAAAATTTTTAAGGTAGAATTGAAATATATTATGATGACATTGGTTATCTATAATAGATTTTTGGTAGGGCACTAGACTCAAATTGGTTGGTTATGAGGACTAATTTCATTTCCCTCCACATAGAACACATAGTGGTGTCCCACTATTATTTTAATGAATGTCGTTTTTATCATAAATATTAATTTTCATTTTTCTAAATACCCTAATTTTCAAAAAATTATATTTCTCATAATCCTCCCCCTCTTGAACAACTGTTTTAGTAATTCATGTAATTTCAATCCTCATTATCTCTATTGATTTTTCAACATTTAAAAATTACCTTATCATTAATTTCAAAAGTGTTTAGCTTAATTTAAAATTATAAACATTGTTAATAATATTTATTATTAAAAAATCCCCATTATATGGTTTCTCTTCTCTCAAAATAGTTCATTAACTATTTCGAACCATGCTTTAATCAATGAATATATAACAGCAGTCATCATTAATAATTATAAATCTTATACAGTCCTATAACTCATGAAGGCAATCTACAAAATTATATTTTCATAAAAAATTATTTCTATACTCCCCAATACTTATCATTTCTTTCCCTAGTGATGCATCTGAATCCAATTTTACATTTTCATACACAATAAGTGAGGAAAACTCTTTTTTCCTCATCTTTATGAAATACAATATATTCTCTTAGTGTACCAATAATTTTGATAGATTATCCTTTATAATAAATAATTAATAAATATTAAATACAATATGAAAACACCAATGAACTACTCCTGAGTATAATATTATTCTATAATTTCATTAGAGTGATAAACTCTTCAAAAAATTAACTTGTAGACATTCTCCATTAAAGAGGAATGAAACACTCCAAATTGTGGTCTCTTTCAAATTATTCATTTATTTATGTGCTAAGTCATCAAACAAACATTATAACTGACATTACCACAGGGGGTAAATTTATTTTATTTTTATTTATCATGGAACCGAATAAAATTTTAAATTATCTACATAAGAATTTAATGTGTAATTAATACCAATCACATACTGGATACAATGAATTGTAACAAAATCAATCCATAACATAATACTGGAAATCAAAAACCAGTGACCAATTTGAATGATTTACTATAGATTAAAATATATAGTTCTCAAAAAACATATTTTAGAAGGGTATCCCCTTGATAACTGAAATCCAATTAGGATCACTATTCATGATTCTAGTTTACTGTATCCTAAAAAATATTACCTAGAAAAAAAAATCAATTATTTTACAAATTTTCTATTCATAAATAATTGTTCCAATAAAATCCCTAATTACTCTATTTCAACATTAATTAATTCAAATAAAATCACATTCATTATATTTCCAAATGTAATAAAATTTTATGGATAACATCTTTATATATAATCGATTATATAAAAATTATCCAGTAATAACTGAATTTTTCCTAAAATGGTAGCCTTAGTATTTAAAATTTTCACTTCTGTGAAGGGATATACCCTCAAACTATCAATTGAGAAGTCCAAATCATATGAATTATACTGTTAAAAATAACAAGAAATTTATTAACCAATATATTTTTATATCTTTAGAAATATTCTTTATACTCCATGTTCATTTCATTCTGATAGACTCACCCTAAGACTCATTCTATGGTCCAAAATATAGATGTTTCTTGAACTACCACTATAAATCAATACTATATATACAACAACCCTCTCATTAGTTTTCATGGATAATGAAATGAAAATAAAAATTAAATCAGCACAATATTACTATATCATTTCCTTCCATAAATAACCCTCTCTCTTCCCATTGAATTTCAAAAATATGATAATGTACAACATCACTACATATAGATAATACCTCTTAAATTACATATCACATGATCAAATTTACTATTCATATAAATTCCTAATAATTTTGCTATTCATATAACAATATCATAAACTTCCAAATTTCATAAATCCATTCTAAACACTTCCAAGACACTATCATGTGTTAAATGATACTACATTCCGATGAATTAATTATATGTTTTGGGGACTCACGAGTACTATAGTCTATATTAAATATGATATATCAATTTTTTTTAAAATATATATATAGTTAATATAGGATTTAATACATTAATCATACCAAATACATGCACCTAAATGGGACCTTACAAATAACCAATATGTATTATTATTATTCACCCTTACTAACTCATAAATTAAACTAGGGAATATCTTTTTTCCCAATATCAGCCTAAATTTCATTGAACGCAATCATAAATAGAAAAACCTTTTTCAACTATAAATGAATAAATTATCATAAAATACAATCAAATTAACTGTATGTAATATTTCAATTTGGTATATCTCATTAATCTATAGATAATAATCCTTATAAATATATCATGTGTTCCTTTCATGTTCGAATGTTTATTACCTGAATCACCCCCTTTTATTTCATATATATATTATATGATTCACAATAAATGATAAAACTAACAAAAAAATATCAGTTTCACACATTATTAATGAATTATTTATAATGAGAGTAGACTTACCATTTTACATAATATCATAAATCATATTTTAAGGTGTACCTTGGATGAATTATTACTCATACTCACATTAATTCTTATAAAGTGAGATCATGTTCACCCATTTACCATTTTCCCAAATACAAACATAGTAAATGTTTAATAACAACCAACACATTACTAAAAAGACTACTAATATAATTTTTTTCAGTATATTCTACTTGAATCTGACACCTATACAATTAGGAAATGAATTTATCCAATCATACCCTTTTAACATAATAATTATCTCATTTTAATAATTATTTATTTAATATTTAAAAATCATTAGGCATATTTTTTACCTTAACTATGCTCTTTCTGGTTTCTAACTACCCAAGCATCAAATTTTGTTATATCCCGAGATAAAATGTGTGGGAGGTCAATCCTTGGGTTTGTATATATATATAATTTTTAGTATCCTCTTTTGATTTAGATATCATTAAAATGTATGAAAGACAAATATTTAACCTAAAATTACTATTAATATTTTAAATTTATTAATAGTACCATATCAATAAAATTTGTGGAATGTAATGAATAATTTGAAAAACATATTTTACATGGTTCACTCACAAAATGATGCATCCCGGGAGAATACACATAGTGTTATGTTGGTGTAAAAAATATAGTAATATTCATTATTTATGCTGAAAATTTGTATATGTGAAGTCAATAGTGACCATGTCTAGATCCATGTTGAAGTTTAATGAATAAAAAAATGCCTCACAAGTCTCACTACGAGTACAATGATTAAATAATATCTCACTACATCACATCAATCAATGAATTTTTTTGATAATTTATCCTTTATATATAGGAAATTATTTTTAATACATGGAGGTGTATTATTATTTTATTTACATGAAAGAATCACAATAAATAAAATATATATGATATATTATATTTCTATTTTAATTCTTAAATTTAAAACATATAACCCTCTCAATTCTACTTATAAATATAATGAACCATTTCTTAATATTTTTGATTCGTTAATCATTTATAAATCATCACAATTTAATAAATAGTAGTGATAAAATAATCAATAATTTGAATTATTATTTCATATATTATGTCATATCTACATTAACAAACCATTAAATTCACAGATAAACTACTAATATAGTCTTCAAATAATTTGACTATACAATATTGAAACAGTATTCCACATAAATTTTCTATATTACTCATGTTTCCCTTCTTTATTATCTTATATGGGAGCACATAGTTATTTCTTTTTATTATCTATTATTTAGTACCCATTTATAAATTATGGATATATAATATCACAATAAATTATGAGAAATTGAATTTTAATATTATATAAATTTACTTCAGCATCTATCTTATTCTAATTAAAATATGATATCCAATTATTCTAAAAAAAGATATCCTACATAAAAATTAAATTCTTATGTTATTGGAGGTACCATTAAATGTTGACCCTCCTTGTGTTTTCTAAATCATTAAATCATTTTGAATTTCCCCACAATATATAAATCACAACACGTAATCATACATTATATGGTGACTAATCAGTTTATTCTATGTATTTTTTTAAAATCGAATAAGTTGAATCATGCCATAAGTATTCAGAAGGCATTCAAGATTATCTATCCAGAACATTCAAAATCATAAGATTGATGACCCTATATAGAACAACATAATATTTCAAAATATATTTTTCATTAATAAAAAATATGTTTAATAGCTTTTCAATGAGAATAATTTTATCTTATTATAAATACTTGAATATATTGTATAATAAATAAAATTATATTCATGTTAAATGGAATATAAATTTTTAAAATAATTTCTAATTTAATTACATTAAACTAATTATAAAAAATGGAAATATTTCATTTATAAAAATTAATTTATCATAGGTGATTTACATAAAAGTTAGTATATAGAGTAAAAATTATTATTTTTTACATATTTATAGAATGTTTCATTCTTTGTCATTTTGTTATAAATTGAAATAATATTATTTGAATGTTAAGTGTTATTTTTTACAAACAAATACTTTTATACTTGCAATGTGTGTTTACTATAAAATTAAAATTTCATAATTATTATTGATTTAATTTTTTTAAATTTCAATATAATATATTCAATAAAATATATTTAAATTATTTAAATTATTTTTAAAAGGAACAATGTAAGAAAAATTTATGTTTTATGTTTAATTTTTTTTAATAATAGTATAAGTAGTGTTTTATATGATTATATAAATAAAATCTCTTCCAATTATATAAATTGAATATTTTAAAATCTATTCATGATTTTGAATCATAAATTACAATATATTTAATATGGTTAATATCATTTTTGGCCGTTATGAAAAAAAAATAGGAAAACATAATTCATGATGATAAGGGTTAAAATTATTCATGTTGGAGAAACAAGATATAATAAATAAAATACCTCTATAAGTTTTATGATTTAATGTTCTTCTATATTATACTCCTAACTTTTATTATAATATGTTTTGGGTTTCTAAGATTACACTCTCACTTGAATATGTGGTTGTAATATTTTAATGTCCATTTTATTTACATGTTTTCCATCAACCTATAATATAGAATGAAACCTATAATCATAAATTATTATCACCTTTTAATGAATTTAT
Organism: Viscum album; assembly: GCA_963277665.1. Lineage (NCBI taxonomy): Eukaryota > Viridiplantae > Streptophyta > Magnoliopsida > Santalales > Viscaceae > Viscum > Viscum album. Next base: position 440,998,169 of record OY728161.1, read on the forward strand.
ATCTCCCAAACCCACAAAAATATATTTATAAATTCGCATACCATGTCATAGAGATTCTGGTCATCATAAAAGGAAAACCATTGAAGCCAGAATGTGTAATCCAAAGGAGGTTTCCCAAAGAATATGTAATTATATTGTATATATATTTGTAGTTTATTTCTTCCTTATCCTCATACCATTCATTAATGATCATATTGACATGATAAAATTAATATTATTAACATATTTAATTTCTTTTGGTTAATATAATATATTTTTTACAAATAATCAATTCAATGAGAAACAACAATGACGTTCATGTGTGAATGTGGACACCCACCACCACCATAAAAAGAAATAATTTTTTCATATCTACCATAACTAGATGGTAATATTGATAGATTTAATGAATATATATTATATATTTGATATATTTTAATTTATTTAAAATACCTCATTATTGACCTGTAATTGATTTTAGTCTTTGTAAAATGAAATCATAACTCATAGGTATGTACAAACCACTGCCTCCATGAAATGATGTACTCAATTTTTCATCGCCAAATTATATTAATGTTATTAAATGTTTATATAATTAATAATATTATGATTATAACATGATTAATTATATAAATATGGAATAATCCTGGAAAAGGTTCAACAACTGTGAACTTCAATCCATAACATGATTGGGAAACTATACAGTTCACACTAGAATACTGATTTTAATAAATAACTATTAATAAACTGTTAATTTAAAATTATATGGTAGTGATATATTTTATGATAACAATAAATATTTTTTTGGTGCATAATTATTATAAATCAAAATATTCTTTTTTTGATCATATGATCTTGTAGGAATAATTTAAGGACCCGAGGTAAGGGTTAATATTATAATATAATTTCTAAACAAGATATTCATGATTGAATGTACTTTAGGAGAATAATATACACATGATAACTAAAAAATAACTATTATATTTTCATATTGTATTTTATATGGTTTTCACGCTTTCTGTTTCAATTGAACCTCTATGAAACATAAAAATATTATGAAAATATTTTCACAAAATTTCACATTATTACCACTATTATCGACGAACATATTCATCCATGTTCTTGTTATTTATAATGTTTTTATGAATGTTATTTTTTATAAATAATTTAATATTTAATTTTATAGTCAATCATATGTAACATTTTTTTCAATGTATTATAAATTAAATTTTACAATTTTTTCTGGACAGGTTATTTAAGACCTTTGACATGAATATTTAATGGGTTTATTTCATTTACACTTATGGAATGAAGAAATTTTTCTACAACTACGAATATTTATTTCATTTATATTCATTGATAAATTTACTTTTAATTTATCAATGAAAATTATTTTCTCATTGTTAAGTAAATTTTTAGTTTTTATGGTTACTAAAATTGAAGGATAATTTAATTATTTCTTGTGAAATTTTCAATTACTCTGTAATGGTACATTACATATCTATAAATATAATTTTATGTTTTATATGTTCACCTAGGTATATAAACACAAAAAATCACCAATTTTAGTTTTCTATATGTTTAATCATTATGTGATGATAAAATATTTATGAAACAAATTGTTTTCCATGGATTGTGACATTATATATTGATCAATGGTTTATGATGTCATGTGACATATATGCATGGATTTCAATACATGACAGTTGATTCCATTAAATTCATGCAATGGATTGGGATACTATTTATATCTGATGAGACAAAATGAATATTATTATGAATAAATCCATTCTTTGTATACGAAAAGTATAGAGCGAAAACCTAGTCCCTTAGAGGAAATTTTCCATTATGTAATGATGATACAGAACGTGGGCCATGGCTTATGAAATAATTTTATATTATTATGATCATTATAAAATATCTATTATATATCCTTACACATATCATATAGTCTATTAAATTATGATTTATTTTTTATGATTCGTCACACTATTGACTAGAGTATTTTAAAATTATAATTCCTAATGACAAGAATCCTGATTTAGAATCTATGATTGATTTAGTATGAAAATCATTCATTATATTAATACACTAATAATGTGACATCCCAAACTCAGATGCCACTTAATTGGTTCCATGAACTCGGTTGGCCACATGGTCTCAATCGTATCTCCCAATAAGATGAAGGATGTAAACTAGTATTGAGGGACTAGGTTATGTCTATGGGGAGACTATACCTTCATTACCAATGTTTTTCTCAATATATAAGTATAACTTAAGTTATATAGTGGAATAAATATTATAGAAGACACAACATAAATAGAGACAAAAAATTCAAATAAGAAAGGATAACAACAACTTAAATGACCATATTAACATAAAAAAATTATTATGATATTTCATGTATATAGTAAACTGGAAAACATGGATAAAATAAATAAAGAATAACATGTTCCATAAAATTATAATTGAAATAAATAGATAGACCCAGGAAACCTGATTTCTGGCTCATTCAATTAGTACAATGTTCCATCACAAACAGAAATAAATCAATTGTCTTAATCAATATTATTCCCTCTATCACCCACATCATTCATGTAATCTTCCACATGTACCAAACGGAATCCAGAGAGGGCTTGAGATGATTCATAGTGGGACACCACTAACAGGGTCTAAAACATCTCTCTCATGTAATGGAAATTCAATATTGGGAATGAATATTTATATAAAGTAAATAGGTACAATGTAACTAAGTACCCAAGTACACAATTAATCGTTTACCTGGTGTGTAAACAAGTAAAAATTAATTATTTTATTTTTACTAGATAATAACTAAGTCACATGATAGAAATAATGAGTGCTCCAAGCTGTATGGAGGAAACCTATAATGATATTTAATTATATTGTTCCATGGTAATATAGAAGAAATGTTATACCATAAGGGTTTCAAAATAATTAATGATTGTATCATAGATAAGGGTAGGATTTTAATACAATGTTCATAGTCTAATTCAATCTACAAATAGATTACTACATAGTACAATGAGTTTATATAATGTAAAGTTGGCCTAAACAATGAATGGGACCTATGGGATTTAATCGTGGATGTTATATTTCAATGCATAATCCAAGAATAGTATCCAAGGAATCCTTTATTAATATGTATGATATCCTATGGTGTAATACCACGAATTCATGAAAAGACAAAAATTGGGTTCTGGGTGTGTGTTAAATTATGCACGCCATACCCTTGAATCAGAATACGGATCCCAAGTTCCCAAGTCATTCCCTCATAAGAATCCAAGATGAGATTGAGTCAGGACAATCCTATTTGATAGTAATGTCATAAAATATTTCATTTGTTTCAAGTCATTCCTCTCATTAGTGTTATTAAACATTGTATCCTGCAACCATTTAATATATTGACAATTTATGAATAGTTCAATTTGGTTTTGGACGTCCCTTTTTGTGATTGACAATGACTAGTTAAATGTTTCCTTTATTAATTCTATTAAAGGAATATTCAATAATTAATATTTAATCTAATACCATCCATAAATATGTTATGGGGTTCTATAGACATGAAACCCATTAATCATTCCTATTTAATCTCGTCTACTCATATACTTAGTATATGTGCCAATTTCCCGTTATCATTGAATTTTATAATTTATGTACTTACCTTATGTAGGTCATGTAGAGGTGACATGGTACTTTACATTCACAATTACATGATTCAATAAACATTTATTATAATGCGGCCTACAATTAGTGTGTTGATGCTCGAGTATAGCCTAATGATGGCTCAAAAGTGTCAAAATACTAAAAACTCTACTATGGCATATCATACAACATGGGATGGTCGGCGTTGTGGGTGTATCCATAAATATGTAATTACATATTTATAAAGATCATATTAATATTGTTCTTATGATTATATTCATACCCTAAAATTTCTATAAACCACACCCAATGAAATCGGTAGGCCCCACATGAAAATTCAAAAATCAACGAACATGGGGGAAGAGATATAGAACAGACAAGTTTCTCACATAAAAATCTCCTATTCTAGTATTATACTCTGATTTTTCTTGGATTATATTAGATATGTGAAAAGGATAAAAATTCAAACATCTCAATAACAAGGTTTAGAGAAAGAGAGAAAAAGAACAACTCTAACAGACTTGAGTGCGTACCATTGTACATCCAATGTGATGAATATGAGGCTTTAATGGATCACAAATGAAAGATATATCATTATACCTCCCTCATGCTTTCAAAAAATTGTAAAATTAAATAAATTAATGATAATACCATTATAATTATTAATAGGATAAAGAATGAAGTTAATTATATCATTAAGGGAAAATAGTAAAATCAACTATAAATTAACACCTGAATTGTTTGGATGAACAACATTAAAAATTATGTGGAAAACATTCTTAAGTGCCTATGAAAAAATTAAACAGCACTATTTGGTTTCACAATTAGGGAAATAGTGTTCCAACCATGGCTGGTGGTTCTACTTGAAAATGCAAAATATCCTCACGGTTAGCTCTATCAAAGATCCCTACCCGCATGGTTTATTCTAAACCTGTGACATCAATTATTTTTTCCAAGACGGTGGGATATATGCTCTGGAAAAGGCCCAGACACCACTAAGAACATAAAAAACTAAATAGGAGTCCTTGTTGGGTCCAAAAAACACATTAGGACAAAATATAATGGATCGATAACTGATTGAAATATCCAGTTCATACATTATTCCCCCTTAAAAGAACACATCTTGGGGTTCACATTCAAAGGGTGGTGGGACACTACATGAGAATAATTATGACCACAGAGAACTTATGTGTACCACGTGCTCCCATGTCTTTTCATTCATCCGGTTGTACTGACACAACATGTGTATTACAGGGACTTACCAACCTCGGAGAGACTTCATGTTCTATAAATTATGCATACTAGATACTCCAAAATGATTACATCATCATCTTACTTAGATTCCATAGGATCATAGGTATGTGATAGTTAAAAAAAGATATTCGAGAATCTTTGAATCATAGATGACACCATGGATGGCGTGGTACCTCTGAGGTAATAAAAAATGATAGGCTATCAGCCCAAATCTCACTAAAATATCAAAGGACCTAATAGTGTTACCACACCTACCTCCAGCCAACACAGAGGTGAATGACATGGCCTAAAATATAAGGACTAAAAAAAGATACATTTAAATTGTTTCCAAAAATAAATTTTTATAGGTTCACTTAATGAGAGGGATATTCTTCTTGAAAGATATACTAAAATCTAGGACACATGCTCATACCATATCATCCATAAATAGTATTTTCCATAATTATATTCCATTATTCAGATGTTTAATCGTTGTTCATAGAAGATCATGTGTTCCTGTAGCCATCTACAATCCCTTACAGAACCGTGACACGAAAGGAGTTTCCATTTCTGAAATTATAGTACAAAGGACCTCGTATAGTCGTATGATCTCATGGAAAAATTGTCTTCACATCTCATCTATTGAGATTGCCTCCTAAAAATGAATGAATTTGGATTATTATTTTAGTTATTAAATGACTATACAAACAATGTCAATTCCACTCATTGACCATGGTAATACGAATATGAAATCCATAACAATTTCATCCAATTTACGTTATGCGACAGGAAGCAGCTGTAAAAATCTTGTAGATCTATGGTGATCTGTCTTCACTTGTTGACAAGTGGAACAACTAATGATAAATCCTGATATATAATTCTTCATCCTAGAAACAAATATTATGGTTTCATATCCCGATACATCTTCATAATTATTGGATAAACTTCTCACTGAGAAGAGTTGGACAGTTTCAATATCTCCTCACCCATATCAATAGGAACCCATATATATCCACATAGATAAAAAAACATCATCACTATAGATAGACCAATTTAGTGGTGTGACAACTCCTGATATAAAATCATGAATGATCATGCCCTCCAAAACCTAAAATTATATACATGTCACCTTATCAAGGAGGGAAGAGGTAACTATCTACTCCGAGAGGTAATAATACCCATGAAAATCATGAAACTCCATATTCATCTCATAAAAATGGGTCATTAACTTCCATTAATCACTAGATTCCCCTATTAATTCTTTATAAGTTTTCCCAAATATCCCATGAGCAACTACATTTCCCTTTCTAGGCATATAGTAAATCACAAAATCATATTATTGTAGATACTCAACCCATATTCTATTTCAATGGTATAATTGACAGTGTGAGAATATATATTTCATTATCTTGTTGGGTCTGTACACCCAAAATTACTCACCTAATAGATAATGTCTCTAGACAAGTAAGGCATGGGAATCTACTTTAAGACAGAGGCATTATTTTAGGTAAATTATCTCATCAGTCCTCATCTGTAGATATACGTACAAAAATATCTATCATCCTACATCACCACTACTCCTTGTCCAATACCAAATGCATAACAAAAAATTTTATATCAGTTTTCTAGAGCTAGATGAATCAAAATAGGTGTTGAGATAATCCACGTTTTGAACACCCCAAAGGATTTTTTTTAAATAATATGACTATAACAACTTAACTCCCTTCTTGGTCAGGACAATAAGTGGTGATGAAATTTTTGAGAATTATTATATGAATAACTTATATTATCCATCCATCCTCAAGAAACAATATATATCAATCATGTTAATATAAAGCATCAAGGAGACTAGAATCCTAACCTTTTGTTTGTCAACATATAATCCTTATTCTAATATGACATTATCTAATAAGTGAACTTTGTGTTTCAAAAAATCTATCATACAATGATTATCAAAAAAATAATTCTCCCTCAATATACTCAAAACGATCTCATGATATTTGGTGTGGTCTCTATGAGGTAGAGAATACACTAAGATGAAATCCACAAAGTCTATTAAAAATTAATTTAATTTGGGGTGGAAAAACATATTCATTAGAGAAATAATAATAGAAGGAACATTTTTTTACTAAATGAAATAACTTGGTATTCATAAAAACCATAACCCTATTGAATGATGTATGAGGTATGTATGATGTCCTAACTCTCACCTGGTGACAATCCTGTCTCCTGATGTTTTTTGAAATGACCCTATAAACACAAAGTTGGTGAAATATATCATTTATTAGAGGTAGTCGAGAGTGTCAAATTATTTTAACCTGGCTCATCCTTCTATAATCCACAAATATATATATGGTTCCATCAACATTTCTATTGAAAATCATCATAAAATCCAATGAAAATATACTACTCCATGTGAAATATCTGACCTATAAATCCTTAAAAAGGCATGAGCATATCAAATTCAGTAGGATACATCCTATATGATGTAATGGAAACTGTAGCTTCTCCTAGAACAAGAATAATCATAAACACTACCTATCTCTACGCTGGTATGTCAGAAGAATCATCATGAAAGGAATCCATGAAATGATCTACTACTGGATTGAAACTTTTTCGATTTAAACCCTAATCCTATAAGAAGAGATATTCAATCTGGGCGGTTACTCCACCTAGCACATCATTCACTGGTCCTTCTCTAATATACTGGACATCCCACTCACCCTAATATAGATAACAACTACCATATAGTGAGTAAAATGATATCATGTGGTGACATTAGTCTACAAAATAATTATACTAAACCAAATAATCCATATTTAAAATGATATATAATCCTATAATATCGAAAATAACGAGGTTCCATTAGAAAGTGAAACTACCAACCTCATGGGGAAAATACCAACATTGGAATATTACATCATCCTGAACTCTAAATAGTGTATATAGGGACAATTCACAACATAAATAATGTATCTAAAGTTCAATACATTCATGATATATACAAAGATTAAATATTTGAACCACTTATATCAAATAAAGTATATACTATAGTAGATTCCCCTATAAAAGTGTGTTGTACTATGCATGCCCTTGATCCTGATCTTCTTGTATTAGTTGTAGTACATGCAACTATCCATATCCATGTACATGTGAAATAGATGGACTACGATGATAATAACTGGTCTATTAGAATTACTGGTTATATGTGTTCTTGCTACCATGACCACGACCTCCACCTAGTATAGTCTTGTTGCTTTTTTTCCAACTCCTAGTATGACATTATGAAAAATATCCTTCTCTGGAATATGGAGTTGGAGCTGATCATTTTACACTAAATGATGGTTGAATGGTTCTGAATAATCTATGAGGATTCCCCATATGGACACAAGCTCGACACTGTAGTGGTTCTCAATCACACAGAGGCTTCATATTCCCTTGTTTTCTATACTGATCAAACACCATAGAGCTATTAATATGGTTAATTTGGTTGTAACTTCCCCGATGAGAAAATTAGAGAGAACATTTCATACCACAAGTAGAAATATTGGCATGTCCCAATACTATTTCTCTATACGTGATGATATTTTAATCCATCAGTTTTCATCTTGTGATAAGAGACTTATTGAATATTTCTAAAAATGGAAGTTCAATAAAGACATTCTCCTGCCAATGGATGTCGTACAGAATCCCATTCTCCAGTAATATATCACGTGGAAACTCATCGCTAGCTAGAAGATTTTAAAATTAATACAACACCATGAAACACTATAAATATTCCATATTTAACATATAATCTTAATCGATTTGTATGAATCCTCAAGATCTGTCAACTCTCAGCATCCAAGGAAAAAACATATCATCAAATTTAGTCTATAAATCAACCCATAACATTCTCTAATGATGACCATACTAGGTAGTCATGTCCCACCAACGATTGGATGAGTCATGAATAATTTATATGGAATGCATGAAACTCCGTATATTAGATTATCTAGATGTTCAGAGATAGAAAATTTTGACTATATCCAAGACCTTGTAGCATGTGAACCACCATCCCCTAAGAGTGTATAAGGATTGAACTATTGGATCTCACGATTCAGATCATCCATCATATGTACAATACTTGTACTAGTGTGCATGAAATGAATCATACATACAAAAAATTAATGAACTTGGGCATTAGTGACCATAGGAGTTATATAAGGTGGTTCCTCAAGTTGCTCTCATGGAGTTTAGACTAGTGGATGAAGGCCCACTATGTCTACAGTGTGGTCATTTCCACCTTCGCCAAAAAAAATAATAAATGGATTTTGGGACGAAATTGGTCAAAAAATGCCAATAAAATTCTTTAAAACCAGCATTATGCATGTATATATCATCACTTGTAAAAGATGAATGCAATATAACACCCTACCCAATAAATACTACCACAACTACCCACATATATACTTAGGTATCGACAATTGATGTACAAGACTCATTTAATTCACATATAATTATATGTTTCACTCATTTAACTCTCATATACTTGATAATGTGGGAAAAATATTTGTAACCATTCCATTTTAGATGTCAGGTAAAATTTGATTATGGATAGTCATTCCCATAAAATTTCTACACATACACCATATTAATTGTAGAAACACCAATTTAGTTATAAAAAATGGATCGACTTGGAAAATTACTCATCCCTACACATGAGGTCCCACAACATGTCAGGAATTGAAATATGTAGTCAATAAACCACAACCGTGGATTATACAAGAACAATTTATTTATCACAACATCACTCAACAATCACAAGTATAAAAATTATTGAAATTAAATTAAATACACCTATATGGCATGGAAATATGGCTAACATGGAAATTATAGGTTCATATATAATGAATGTAAAAATTATAATTTCCCTCATCTCATCGGGAAAAGGATATAATAGAATCTCAAATAAAATAATAATAAATAACATCACACATCATTTGTGCCACCCAATGGTGAAATAATTTCAACATTAGTAGGCCAAATAGAACATCAATTATACATTGGGTGACATATATTTATCCCCAAAGATGTGGTTTCAACAGACATGAAATAATTATGACCAAGTCCCACAATGTTCCTAATGTCCTATATTTTATCTCCAATTATTAAATAACGAAAAGAAAATCCAGCATATATCACTTCGTGAAGTCCTTGACCCAGAGGCTCCATAATTGGTTCCTTCAGCTGGTGGTCCTAATTGACTCATGTGAATCCCCACAAATGAAAGTGGTTGCCGACAAATAGTGAGGTCTGATGATGTGTCAGATGGGTGACTAAAACCTCATTACCGAAGTGTAGTTCAATAGGTAAGTATAAACAAAGGTAAATAGTGGATTCAATAAAATTAAATAGAATACACAACTTAATTAGGGGAAAAACTAAAAAATACGTCTGATTAAAAATAACAGAAATAACTAGAATTACATTAAAAATCAGATGATTATATGTAATTTAAATAGCAGATTGGAAAACATGTATATAAAACATAAGTCATTACATTTCTGAAAACTGTATAAAATAAATAAAAATACCACCCCAAGAATAATGAGCTATTAATCAGTGTTATACTATCAAACATAATCCTAAATAGAGAGAACTCTATTCTTCAATGCCGTATCATTCCCTTTATCAACATCAAAATTTATTCAATATTCCTCTGATACCATATGAAATATGAAGAGGGTCTGAGGTAAAACATACTGGTCAACCACTAATGGTGTATATTACATTATTCCAATTAAATATAAATGAATAAATACAAAATAAAGTATATATAACGTAAATTAGTACAATGTAACTAAATAAATAAGTTTCAACTACATCCCTCGTATAATGTTTGAACTTGTATGCAGTTCATTATTTGATTCCTATCAATTAATAAATATGTCACAAGATATATATCATGAAGGTTCTTAAATGTAATGTGTCCACTTGTAATTATATTTAACAATATACTTCCATGGTAATAACCAATGTAATTTATACCTCAAGGGCCACATACTCAGTATTGACTGTAACATGTCTGAGGGTAATGGTGTAAACCAATTACCATTTTCTAAGTAATTACAATATAAGATTCCTTCTGAGTCTAAGGAGTTCATCAAAGGTAAAATGGGAAATAAACAATTAGTGGGTCCAATGGGATTTAACCATGGATCCTCCTTGTCAATGATGGATCCAGGGAGTATATTCATGGAATAATTTAATAATATTTCTTGGATCTTATGGTTCCATATGTACAATCAATGAATAGAAAATGATCTAGTTATATGTCGGTGTCAACTAATGTATGCCATATTCTTTAATCGGAATGGGGTTACCGAGTGATAAAGGCATTCAAAGATATGAATCCAAGGAGATCTTGAGTCAGGAAAATCACATATTAAAATAAATTCATAAAATATTTTATTTATCTCTAGCATTTCTTTTAATTAGTGTGATTATCCCAAGTATAATTTAACCCTTTAACCAATTCCTAATTTATCAATAACTCCATTTGGATCATGACATTCCATTCATTTGTGTGACAAGGAAAAGAATCACTAAAACATTATTAAATCCATCCTTAAGAATATTAAATAATTAAGGTTCACATCTCTACTATACATAAACATGGAAATCGATGGTACATATAAGAAACCACTAATTCATTTACATTTAATATGGCTAGTCCATATACTTAATATACATTCCAATTTCAATTTCACATTTAATTATCAAATTTGAAGAAAAACCCTTAGGAGGGTTTTGTAGAAGTGAATGGTTACTTCTAATCACCATTATATGATAGAACATAAAATTATTATAAGGGGATACAATTACTTTGTTAAAGATAGAGCACATCCGAACGATTGTTCAAAAGTGTCTAAACACTAAAAACTCATCTATGGAATATCATCAAACATGGGATGTTAGGTGTTGTGGAGGTAACCATCTACCTATAATAAAATATTTGGAAAGATCATTATCATATTGTTTTAATTATTGTAATCCTGAAATATAAATTCTACAAATGGAAGCTGATGAAATCATTGCGCTCAACACGAAAATTCTAAAATTAGAAAAAATGAGGGAAGGGTTACGGACCACCATCCAAAGGCACATATGACTCTCCTCCTATAGTATTAGACTATTATTTATATTGAATTATATAAGATATGACAAATATAAAAATTACTATCACACCTCGATGACTAGGTCGAGAGCACGAGAGAAAAAGAACATTTCAAACTGACTTGAGTAGTTAACATTGCACATCTAATGTGAAAAAAAGAGCTCAAATGGACCCCGAAATAAGGATATCTATTGATCCCTACCATATTCTTAAAAAAATTTATAGCATGAGTGAAATATATGATAATCCCACTAGAAATCGGATTTGGAGGACGGATGGGGTAAATTAGATTATTAAGGGGAAAATGTTTAAATAACCCAAAATTTTTAATCTCCATGGTTTGGCAACACATTGTTGTAAAAACGTATGTAAACCACGTAAGGGAATTTGGGAAATGTGTCACTTTATCAGTTAGGCTTCACAGTTATTTAAATATTTCACCAACTGTGTGATATGGATATACCAAAAAAAATATCCCACCTGCATGGATAGATCTACCAATTTGGCCAACCCTTGTGGTTTTGTCTAACCATGCGATAGTGCATGTCCACCTCAATAAGGTGGGCTCTATGTTGTGAACATTTCCCTCACACCCATAATACCTTCTACAACTCATTAGGCATAAATGTTTTTTTCAAAATGATTAATTAGAACAAACATTCAAGTATCCATATCTATGTGAAAGAACCGTGCTATTATAGATACCATTGTTTTTTGCATATTCTACATTGGATCATCAATTTAAAACTTCCATACTAAACCATATTATGCATCCAAGAACACCCTTATATATGTTTCATTATTTCCCTTGTTATGGATAAATGTATTGTGTTACAAACCTATAAGAAGTGTTCTATATGAGAATAACATTACACAACTTGTTCATTATACTACATTAAATCTTATGATTACATATGTATTCTTAAAAATAAACAAACCATTATAGTTTCAGCTCATGAATTACTTATTTATATATTATATCACAATATAAAATGTTGAAACATATTTGTATGTTTTTCTCAAGTCATCTAATTTGGTATTAGTAATGGTTTTTTAAAATTTTGAATATTAAATTTGAAAAAATATAAGGATTGAACATAATATTTCTTATGATGAACGAAATATGAAAAATGGTGAACCCAATAGTTTAATTATATTTTTTAAAGGTTATTATTTTTATATTTGAGTAATTATATTAAAAATTATATGATTTCTCACTTTTATTAATATAGTAGTGTTTTTACAGTATGATTTTTGGATTTCATCAATGGTTGGAAATGAGTTGAATCGTGTTAACAATAACTGGGGTGGAAAATGAAATGATTGTACACATGAGGAACTGAATGTCATGAGTGATAGAATTCAGAATTATATTTCTATTTCCACTAAACATGGTCAATCCATGAATCATGATATGTTAAGAAATTATAAAAATATATATCAATGCACTATTTATTCATTGAGGATGAAATATCAACCTTACATTCCTCTATCCCTTAAAAAACTAAGAGTTGGGTAAATGATCATTACACTTTAAATGTGGCTTTATATTTCACCAAATATCATAAAATGATAATGTTCTCTGGATATTGTATTATATGGATAATGGGTTTGATCAATCAAGGAATCATATTAAGATTTTTTGGAAATATGATGAAATTTAATACATGGAAAGATATTAATTTATGAAGTGTTCATTAATAAGTAAATTATCTATACTATTCAATCAAAAATGAAATTGGAATTCTATGAAAATAAAATGAATATAAATGTAGCTATTTGTACCCGTCATATAACTGTTACATTAATTGTGAGGCACGCTTTTAGTTTTGTCTTCAGACATGAAATTAAAAATAGTTATTCATTGAATTACGATCAAATTCCTAAGAATTGTTTTCCTTAATATAATTAAATATCTATGATAAAAATATACTATGTCCTGTCATATATGTAATGTAGATTGGATAATCCAATTATTTTCATTTTTTTGAAAAAAAAATCATAATTAGGATTTTGGAGAATTCATATAATAAAATGAACGGAGGAAGGGAAATAAATTATCCATTATAAAAGATGATTGTAAATAATCTTGGGGTCAATATTATTAAGGGGAATAGTAAATTTTCCTATTATGGGAAGACATTCCATCAATTAATTAGGTTATGATGATATTTTATTTAGAATTCCAATTAATTTAATATTGTGTAGAATCAACATAATACACCACCAACTCTCCATTGAGACAACTATAATGAGTATCTAAATCACTTAGAACATTATGAGATTCCAACGGTTAATGATGAAAATAGGTCCCAATAACATCTTTAGAAATCATATAATGGGAAATATCATGTGATAACAACTGCTAACATGGGTCATGAGAATGGTATGGTGAAGGGTACACTTTCTATCCCCACTATTACATCAACTGTATTATTTCATTATAGTTTTATACACTATTATATTTATTATAAAATTTCCTAGGTTATCACATAAACCACTCCATTGTTTATATGCTTAATTACCAATGAAAACTACCAATGGTATAATGATTTTATCTCGATAATATAACTTCTCTCTGATAAATGATGGAGTCAGTTTTATTATGTTAAAATTTATAATTACCACTATTGTTTAATTTTTTGTTAATTTGGGCATTGATTGAAATTTTTTATACAAATTCATTATAAATTATTGATGAAAAAAAGTCACATTTCATTTTCAAATAAATTAAATTTTATTTTATTCATGTGAGAGGGAATATTAACATCAAATGGAAATTACTTCAATTTTATGGGTCTTATTATCTATTCTAATGGAGTATTTTTTATAATTGTTTGGGATAAAATACAAATTGATTATGTGACTATTTTGTGGGATTATGCTGAGGTATTTTAGGATAATTTTCCTAGTAATTCATCGAATCATGATATAGAATTTTCAAAAAACTCTTACATAGTTTCATTCCAATTTTAAATACACCATATAGAAATTTATTAATTGGCTTATAGGAATTGGTTAAGAAGTACGAATTAAATGATGACATGGGATGCATTTGGATGAGTGCATCAGCATGGGGTTCACATCTTCATTTGGGTAAGAAGAATAAATGTTTCATTTCATTGATTATAAATATTTTAAAAATATTTTTACCATCAACATGTATCCTATATCATGTATATTTTATTTTATTGGGAAAAATTTCAGATCTCAATACTTCTAAAAAATTTACCTATAATCTGGATTTCATTAGTTGAGGGTTATGAAAAAGTACATCTTTATGAAGACCTTACATATAAGCTATAGACACTAGGAACTTATAAAAATTTAATATATAAATAATAATTCTCGAAAAAATTTATATATAAACATAATCGGGACTACATATTTTAAAATTATCAGCTTTCAAAAGCATTAATTTAATATATTATTGTATAATTCCTGAAAATGGAAAAATATTAAGATTATTCGATGATTTTATTTAATTCCCTGAAGAATTATAAGATGTATTATAAATATTGTAAATTTTAAGTCTATAATCATAATATTTTATTTTTGTTATACTTTATTACAATGGGGGGAATATCGTTGGATCCTTGAAAGGACGATGTTATCTTACATGACCACATACTAACCACTGTGGGTAAAACATAATGATTTCATGGGATAAATATATACTAAAAATTCCATATGATAATTGTTTCTTGTATATAAATTATACTAAACATATTGATTTGTATGTGATCCAATTTCAAATAGAATATTCAATGATGATGGAATTTTAAGGAATTGAAAAGAAGATGGATTAGTGTACCTATGATAACATTACCCAGTAGTGGAAAACGATTTGTAATATATAGTGGGGAATTGAATATTTTTCTGAGATTAGTTTTATTTATATCGATTTAGTTGTATCATACACCTTTCACCAATTGATGTAACATCAAATAAATTACCAAACAATTTATTTGGAACATTCTATGGTAATGTTTTTTATGATATAGTGTCATTTTTATTATGGTGAAAGGGGAAACATATATAATAAAAAAAAGAATAATGTATATATTCCGAACTAATTCATTGAATATGTTCCTATAGTTAATGATAGAACAAATAAAATACAGTGACTAATATATAAATTACCACCCTATGAAGGAAACTAGTGTGGAATATTCTATATGTCAAACAGACTCTAGAAAATTTTCCATGATTAGGATAAAAAGATATCAAATACTTATATATTGCCAATTTAGCATCCCTAAAATCATATATAATTTAATAATATCCTATTTTTCATAGACTAATATTCATAAATATTTTAACGTATAATTAATGTGGCATAGAAGGATGATATGGATACTTAAAAGACAATATTAATTCATCTAATGTTCAATCGTGGCTATGATTGAATGATCCGAATAGAGAAAAAACTATGAGACCCATTAATAAATGATTTTGAAGATGGATTTTTTTGAAATATATCACATATCATCATTATTTTTTCATCTTAGTAGTATGAATATGTATGTAGATATTAAATATAATTTCTAGTCACATAAAACAAAAATAGATATGGTAGAGTATGTATATCATTCCATATTCTGTTAGCATGATAAGTTAAAGAATAATTTATTTAAAAATGTTGTTAGAATGATTAACCTTACTTAAGTAGAAATGGGAAAATTTCACCATGGATTTTATCATGGGACTCCATAAGACATCTAATGTTATGAATTATATTTGGGTTATAGTCTGCAAGATCCCGTTTTTTTGAACTGGGTTAAAATTACAAATGTTGCAGAAATTGTTTTTCAGTTTATCAACGGGTCAATCATTTTAATCCAAGATCTATAATTTTATTATGAGTGTTGGAACACCAAAATATTCCATTGTCAAACTTTGATAATAGTTTTTGAGGTAAAGGGTAAGTCACTCGGGCAGCGCACGACTTGTCTAACTATGCTGCCAAACCGTGTGTACTCCACGTTATGAGGAAGTATCTTCTGCATGGTTAGCACATGATTAGGAGAGACCGTGAGATGAGGTTGTGTGAGAGGGGTGTCTGAGGTAGTAGCTAATGCACAATTAGCGCACAGTTTGTCAAACCGTGTGAACTAACTGTGGGGGCAATTAAATGAGATCCTTAAATAGTGGATCTCACTCGTTTATTCTTCAATGTGCCTTGTTTAAGCTCCTAAGTGTCCATAACTCGTGATTACTCGCCCTTGATGGTACGAGAACCTATCCCAAGCCCGTTGATGGAAATCTGAAGGCTTCTCATGGAGAATCGATAATGAAATCTTGAGGACAAGTGATCTAAGGAGGGTTCTCGAGGAATCAACCTATTACTTTTGAGGGTTCTTAATTTGATATGGTTTCCATCAAAACCACAAGATAGGGTCAAAAATCATTAAAACATTGTTTAAGAATTATATTTTCTTTATATAAATTAGGAATTTGACTTTCCTTCATTATGATATGTCAATGAATGAAACATTTGATTTTATTAAAAAATTCCGCCCACATGGGATAAGTGAGAACATGATCGTTTGTTGAGATTAAACATGTTTTGTTAATTTTATTAAAGTGATATGATTAAATAGTTAAATGATTTGAATGGGAAGAATGTGTAATTGGGAAATTCGTGGTAGGATTAATTATAAAGTCAAGAGCTAGAATAAATTAATTTTGTGAATTGATTGTTTGTTATGATTGTTAGATAGGAGTACATTTTATGTGTATTAGTTTTCAATGCCTTACGTTGTCTGGGATGGAGTTGTTTGAAAATATGATATGATTTTTGAGATGGTTTTTAAATATCTTGGCTTTTTTAAGAATGTTTTGAGATGATTATGGTGTTCTTGTAGATTGTTAATGTTTTGGATGAGCCATTGTTTGAGTGGACGAGATCAGCCTTGTTAAAGAATTTGGATAATGAACGGTTTAGTTAATTATTTAGTTGGCTTGCTATGAATAATTAATTTTTTATTAATTATTTATTAATGATATTTGGATTGTTTAATTAAGTGTTGAGTTATCTGAAGAGCAATTGGTGCTATTAATTAATTGTTGAATTAATTAAAAGATTGGTTTTGTGGTGTTACACGTGGTATTCTACACCAATGATAGATGTCTATGTATGGTTTATGAATGGGTTGTGAGACAAATAATGAGGCACAAAATACTCACAGGGTGTTATAAATGGTGTTCTACACCAATTATATATTTATATGTATTTTTTAGATGGGTTGTGAGGCAAGGTATGATGCTCCGAATACTCACGGGGTGCTAGACATGGCGTTCTACATCCAGCATGCAAGAAAATATTCATTTATGGGACAGGGAATGATACTTCAAATACACATGGGTTGTGAGACAAATACTGACACTCCTAATAGTCACATGTGTGATAGGCATGATGTTCTACATCTATTAATTAACATTAGATGGTGGGTCAAATTGTTCATGCATGAAATGAGTTGATTGTTAATGAAGGCTATTGTGACATGACGATTTGTGAATTTATTATGAGAAATGGATTAGACTTAATTATGAATTTGGTGAACCACTATTATTGGACGGGCTCCGACTTGTATATGAAACATTAAATTGAATATCTTATGACACGTTATCCAAGCCAAAGCACAAACATGGATTCAGTCTTTTCTTTGATTACTTAGATAGTCTTTAGTGTCATTTGTGTTGATTGACTTATATGAATGATATCAAGTGTAGGATGAATCAAAAGACATTCATAATTTATTAATATTGGAATAATTAATAAATGACAAATGATTATGTAATGATTGTTGAGTATGCATGACAATTGTATAATACTCATTCAGACACCAGTTGGGGGATGATGTAGGTACATGGGTTTATAGTTACTCAGTAATACATAATATATTTTATGCATGACATCATATGTTTTAGGATATTTATTAAATTTCTAGATATGGGGTAGACACTGGTGTTCCCAACCTACTATGAGTTATATAGCACACCCTACTCGGGCTGCCATTTCACTGGGTACCCAAGTAGACTCTATATGGTTGCAGGACTATGCTATTTGCATTTACTTTGGAGTTAGTAGAAGAGGACTGAGAAGAGGCTTGGGATGCTTGAAGAGATCTCCCTTGGGGATTTGAGTAATTATTTATTTATTTCTACATTGGAATGTAATGAATGCTTTTTTGTTCACTATTTTCTACTTTGTATCATTATCATGTCATGCATGCATCTGCTGTATAATTTGGCATTGGCCATTTGTTTTGTAAAAGATTTATAAAAGCTATTTTCTGATGCTTTATCGTTATTAGACCGTTTCTGAAACATATTGCCTCTATCTATTTTTGAACATTCAAATTAAGGTATAGTCTCCCCACTGACTATCCTTACACCCTTGTAGCTAGTCGGAAACCTCTGGCATACGAGGACACGCGCTTGAGGTAATGTGGTGACCATTCCGGACACAAGTTTAGGGGTGACCTAGGTCGAGAATTTATAAAGTTGTATTAGAGGAGGTTTCATTCATTTCCTTGTCATATTGTTTCAGGGTTGGTAGACAGGAGATAAGGAATGTGTCGGCGCTGGGGTTAATAGTCTTGCATGGGACTAATCACCTCATGTACGAGAAATTACCAAGTGGCCAGGGATGGGAAATGATTTTTGTAATATTATAGGTTACAATTGATATTATTTCACCTTGAGTGACTGATGTATTTTCCGATATTTATTGATTTTTAGAATTTTGAAAAGAATAATTTTCTGGGCATGATATGGCAAGGAATTTTCATAAATTAATCATCTTAGGCACTTAGAGATTCACATGTCATCCATATAACATGCCATATAGTTGCATTAGTAGGATTCCTTTTAATTTCGATTGTGTTCCTTTGGAGAAATTCCATGTTTGATTTGCTTTAGCATGCCTCTCTAGATAGCATGTTTCAGTGATAGATTCAACATGATTGAGTGATTATATTCCATTAGAACATAGTTATTATCAGTATCTATTGTTGTTCGATGATTCTATGTTATATCATGTTGTTGTGTTACTTATTATGATAACATGTTAGATAATTTTTCATATATGAAAGGGGTTCTAAAGATAAAATGTTATATTACTGTTGATTGTGTTGATTGGGAGCCCAGATCTAGAGATACAGTGTATGGGTGCCCTATCAATTGGTAGGTGGGAACCCATATAATTTGAACGGTTAGGATGATCATTTTAATTTCTGAATTGGCATTGGTATCGATTAATGGGGGCCAATTTTCAATCCATGGAGTGTATGGGCGCTTCATGAGTTGGGAAATGACGACTCATGTTAAATGTGATGACTTTATTCCTCGTAAGATCCTTATAAATTTGAAAGATTTTTATTGATGATCTGAAATCAAATGGCTAGCTTCTAAAATTCAACTGGACCCATGTTGGTCATTTGGGGATTGTTATTATGAGATAACCCGTTTGGGTGTTTAAAATTTTAATACATGTTCATTTACTATTGGGTTTCATTATAGATAACCCAGGTTGGTTAAAATGGGATACTCATAGGTCACCTTATGTTCATTAATGAAATTAATTTTGATAAGTATCCAGAAAATTATAGGATGTAAACTAACATAAATTTTTTAAAATTGGAGGTTTTATGAAACGTGAATGTTTTTCCTTGGGAATTTTTGATAATGGTACTTTTTAGTTTTGATTAAATCATTTGATGACTAAAGATTAAAAGTGATTAAATATAAGAGGCTTGTAAATGGAACCTATTGTGGTGTCTACTGTTTAAAAGCCTCATGTAAAGGTTAGTTCAGACTTCTCTTGATTTTCCATGGAATGGAGGCGTTAGTACTTTCTATAAGCCTTCGTTTTCTTAAAAATGGCCTTATGTTCGGTTATTGAGCCTAGTGACTTGTTTGAAGTGACCCAATTTAGGGTTGACACATTGTCTTCGTGAGGGGCTAACATGTGGTCGGTAGCGCCCTCGAAACAAAAATTCCTTTCTAGGGATATGGCTTTTCTAACTCTTTTGGTGTTCTTGGGTGCCATTTTCCCATGTAGGACTTCTAGTATCCAATAAAACTTTTTTTCAAATCGGTGGTGATGTTTTCATGACCCTGTTATGAGCTTCAACATCGAGTAATGCTATTTTTCAGCTAGTTAGACATGCCTCGAGCATGGTAGACAACATTTTTGGTTGTTTGAGCCTTTCTTCTTAGTAACAAATGACTGGTTATGGTTTCATATAGGAAAATGGTCATATGAGGCAATATGAATCTGTAATAAGTCTTTTTGTACTGTTGAGGAAGAAATCAGGTCAACTCCATGTAGAGTAACTTGAGCATAAAGAATCAATTTCATTTCAATGCATGGAATAGTTTTCAAAAGACCTGGGTATTTTGACATTCATATTTTGTTGTTAACCTACCACACTGGTGAGAAGCTGATCTTTTCATGAGAAGTTATGGGAAATCCTAAGGTGGGTATTTCCAATCTGTTCATGATGAATGTGTTGGTAGGTGATGCTGATCTTTTAGAACAAAGTTGTTTGTTACTGGTTTCACTGTTTTTTTCATGACTTCATTTTTCTCTTAGAGCACTCTTCTGGACATGACGATCATGTCCCTTATCTTGACCTCATCATTGAGACACTACAATAGTTTCAGTATTGTTCCACTCTACAGATTAAATGTTGTTGGGAATGAGGAGTAGTTGTTATATGGGTAGTACGCGGGATGCGTTGATTCATTGGGCTACTTTTATTCATGCTTGGTCACGGTTTTTTTGAAAATAGCCTTGTGATGGCTTGACATTGAATATTTACCAAATGTTGGGTATTTACATCGTTATACTTGCGAATGGTTTTGGAATTGTTTTAATGGAACATCGTCATATAAGGGAGAAAATTACATTTGGTCTGTGAATTCTTTTGATGGAAGCATGTGAAACTTGTTCCATTGTTTGATCATGGTTCGACCTTTTATGTTGAAAAGGTGTACTGGCCCAGAGCTTGACATACATGGATATTACATTACTTTTTCAAAATAGTTAATACATAACAAAAACAGACACACAAGGTCCGTAATAGTTTAGTGTCTTTGGAAACATGGAACATAATCTTCTAATCGTGGTGAAATATCTTCAACATCTCCCATTAAGATCTTCCTTTTTTGTTTTCTTACCTAAAACATTTCTTTACATCCTGGGGAAATGAAAACATAAAAAGGGTGAGCTCAAATGCTTAGTAAGGGTAAGCATGGATAAAATAAAACATACCATATACATTTGAACTTAAAAACATGAACATTATGTTTAAACATCAAAAGCATGAGCAATGACATAAAACATGGAAGTACGTAAGCCATAGATCATAAAGAAACATTAATAATGATAAAATAGCATGGTAATAAAACATGTAATTGGGGAAACCATTAATCACATGATATGATTTCCATATTAGCCAAGGCATTGCTACCAAGACCATCTTAGTGGACAAAGTCCCTTTCTAAATCGAGTTCACTCCTCATTCAGTCATGTATTACTAAACCGGTTTAACTTGCCGTTCCAGCCATGTATATCTCAAGAGATATAAATCTTTACACAATGCATTAGAGGGAGATATAGGTCCCACCAATCTCATAATGAAATCATTTTTACTTGTGCCACAAAATAAACAAACATCATTCATAATAACCCAATAAATAAAATGGGTTTCATAAACATCATCCCATAATTATATAAAAGAAATGGATATCATTTCATAATAAGAAAAGTTAAACCATGTAAATCATAGATACATTATACCTGAAACATACACATATGAAATAATGTCATCTTAGATAGAAAATGGTTTTGATAAAACACTTGAAATGAATTCTTGAGGAAAATATCCTTTCTTCTTCAAAATCAATTTCTTTTCACAAAACATCATGAAATTTTAAAAGAAAAAGATTTTGTTGAAAATATTCATGAAATCTTTTGGAGGAAGATTAATGAAAATAAGGCTTTATAAAACCGTAAAAATCCGTTCGTACCGTATAAGTTAAAAAAACATTCTTCTCGTACTTTTGCCAGAAAAGTCAAAAAGTACCTCGTAACAGAAACAAAAGAAAGATTCCTCAAATACCAGTTAGTAAAAAGTCATGAATGGGTAAAAAGGACATTAAAAATACATGAAAACACTTTTATAAATCATGGACATGGATTATAGAAATAACCCCAGTATATATTTACAAATAAACAATCTTGGATAAAAATGAGATTTGCAAAATTATCCCTTACCTTAGGTCTAATATGCTTTGTATGGATCCGAATATCCTGTACAATGATTTAAATAATGTCATTGACTTATTAAATAATCATATTCGTTGTTATGATATCATATATATTTCACTTATGACTTTATATTACCCGTTTTTTTGTAAATTCCATGTAAGAGCAGCGTTTTGGGTAAAATCATCTTATTTATCGTACGTGTTTGGACTTGTTGTTTTTGATTTTATTATTACATATATCCTGATTTACTTACTTCCAGAATTTAAATAATGATTTATATATCATATATAATCATTATATATCCAATATATACATGTATTTATAATAGTACATAATATATGGATGTAAGAAATGAAATGCACCGTTCATGGAGACGGTAAACCGTACGTACGCATGAACGCTACTTTCATTTATATGTATTATTTTAATGGAATTAAAACATAATTATACATAGTTATATTATAATTCCAGTATAATATCATATATAATATCATTAAATCCATCCTTTATAATGCCCACATAAGGCATTAACGAATCACATCACTTTGAGGGGGCGGTAGTCCGTACTTCCTCAAATGAGATTATCGTATTTACCAACTATGGAATCCATAGAGGCTTGATATAATTTATAAGTAAATAAGAATAATGAAATCATAAACAAAATATATATCATATATAAATACAGTGCCATCATAATGGCCACAATTAGAGGTAGTAGGAGAAAATCGAACAATCATCGTTTCGTGAGGCGTTAGTTTTCTATCATAGAAACATTATGTTATTCATCCAATAGATGGAGGTGTGAGTAAGTGTCATTCTAATACATATCATAACAACATCCTAGTATTTTTAGGAAACTGGTTTTGTCACAAAATAAAGGATTAAAAAGATTTTAGGGGTTGGAGAAGTAGAATAAAAAAACAACTTCAGAGAAACTATTACCATTAATTTTGTAATATCCTTTGGTTTTAACCAAAAGGACTTCTTGGACAGTCTTCTTCATAATTTAAGGATTCAAGGGGTGGTAGAGGGATGTAGGTAGCTTAGTTGGTCAGAGTTTGGACCATCCAAAAGGCTTGAGAGGTGTGTGGAATTGCATAGAAGTGGTCTTCTTTTATCAGGGAGTGGAGGGGCTCTTTAGGAATGTGTGAAAACATTATTTTATTATAAACTTATCTTCAGTTTAAAGATGTACAAAACACATTAATGTCGATTATAAGATGAATAATATTATAAATAAAATCATCCAATAGGAATTGGACAGGTTTTGAACGATATTTTAATCATTTTAATCTTATTTATTTAAATCATTTATTAATGAGGTAAATACTGCATCATCATTGTGTCATAAATAATTTAATTTATTTGATTCCTAAAAATTATAAACAAAATACCAACATTTAGGAAATCTTTTTAGCTTTCCAATGAATATTTAAAGTCCAAAATATAATTTAAATTGCCCCTTATAAAAATTAATTACTAAACAATTTTTGTTAATTCCAATTTTGTCTTTACATTAAAGTAATTAATCTAATATGTCATTTTCTTTCATAAGTGGCTCCTTGGGGTCCCAAAATCTACCCAAGTATGACCATGGTCGGACAATACTCATCCTATAATGATTGGACAAGTGTCAAGGTAATTTTGAATTATTATAATATTCTTTTAACCTTGAATTACTCTATTTACCTTTAACCGTAGTAAATAAAAATTACCGTAGTTACTATTCATAAAGCCCACAAATAAAAATTAGCTTATTAACATAATTTGGACTCACTTATTCCAAATATGGAATCCATTTTTCGAAATTAAATCCACAAAATTTTCATAAATTAAATTAAAATTAATCTCGTTGTCCAAAAATAACGGGTTTTTGTTTAAAACATTGCAAAAAAGTGAATTGATTTAACCTACGAATTCAAGGAAAAATCAATTATAATGATATAAATTATATTAAATGGTAAAAATATATTATATTTATACTTTAAACCCATTCATTATTATAATTTAACCACATAAATTATTACGATGATAAAAGTTGTTTTTAATTAAAATATAGCGTGTTTTTACTATTCATTAAAATATGAAAGTTATCAGAATAATATGAAAATTTTATCCAAGTTAAAATTTTATATCCTTATTCCAAATAATAATTTTATTTTGTAAAATTGAACTTACAAACATGTCAAAAACTAGATTTAATGTGGGTGAGCCATCAAAAGGAGGCAAAAATGCATTTTTTTTGAAAAATACATATTTTACACGAAAAATTTATTTTGTTCTCTTAACATGTTCTAGAAAATGTATAAGATGAATTATAATGTTATAAAATTCAAAATTTAGTTAATAGTATTCATAACAGCTATTCAATGATAATATAATAACAATATATCATTGTTTAGTGAAACCCGGTATGTACAACACACGCTATCGAGGAAGGTCGAGATTGCGTGTAATGCAATCCATGTCAGGGTTGCGTGTAGTGAAAGAATCCTTTGTTGTTTTGTGTAACATAATATAACCTTATTTTATTAATAGATGAATATATATATATATATACATATATATATACACACTCAATGTTGTGAATTTGAAATTGTGTGTAACAAGATCCAAGAATAGTGTTGCGTATACTGCAAGCTAATACGATGTTGCGTATAGTACAAGATAATATTTGTGTTGCGTACAACAGACGATAGGAAAGAAATTAAAAATAATATATCTTATAAAATCTCGGGTTATTACACAAGGTCTATCTAATGACCTAAGATATGAGATCTATTTCGATGTTTGAGATTTAGTGTAATATTTTGATCTAGTTATAAGGGCCTATCCATCAGGTTTGAGAAGGGTTAAAGGTGTGTTTGGCATTGGGAATGCAACACGTCACCCATAATGAGATTAAATGACCTTGGTAGGTTAGTTATTTTAAAAGTGGGTCCTAATGGGTTTTCGGGGACGAGATGTTTTTAAGGTGGGTATAATGTAAGATCTCATGTTTTTGAATCGGGTTAAATTTATGAATGTTTATAAAATTATTTTTCAGTTTATCAATGGGTCGTTCTTTTTAAACCCAGATACAGAAATTTATTCCGAGTATTGGAACACATAAAGATGTCATTTTTTAATCTATTATTGAAGTTTTTGAGGTAAAGGTGAAGTCTCATGGGTGTCATCGGTTTTGTCTAAATGTGCTACCAAAACTTGCGTACTTGAAGTTTTGAGGTATTATCTCCCGCATGATTGGCACACGGTTAGGAGAGAATGTGAGATGAGGCCATGCAAGAGTTGTGGTTGAGGCAGTAGCTAACTCATGGTTAGCACACAATTTTTCAAACAGTGCGAACTAACCCAGCGGGCACTTAAATGAGATCCTTAAATTGTGGATCTCGCTCGGTTTTGCCTCTATGTTCCTTGTATAAGCTACTAAGTGGCCATTACTTCGGATTTATCTCCCTTGAATATAGGAGAACCTCTACCAAGCATTTTGGCAGAGATCTGATGGATTCTTATGGTGAATCAAAGCCGAACTCTTGAGGAGAAGTGATCTAAGGCGGGGTTTTGAAGATTCAACCAGTTTCCCTTAACGGTTCTTCGATCGTTGTGGTTTCTACCAAAACACGTAGGTAGGGTCCCAAATCATTCACACATTATTTAAGAATTATTTTTTCTTTAAATAAATTAGGAATGTGAGTTTCCTTCATTATGATATGTCTATGAATGAAACTTTTGATGTTATTAAATAATTCTACCCACATGAGAGAAGTGATGACTGGATCTTGTGTTGAGTTTAATATTGTTTGGCTAATTTGGTTAAATTGATATGATTTAATAGTTGAATTATTGGAAAGGGAAGAATTATTAATTGGATAATTAATGGTAGGATTAATTATCAATATCAAGAGTTTCTATAAAATTGTGGCTTTTACTGATTATTAGGAATATTGAATATTTGACATGTTCAAAAGATAATTTAAAAACTTGTAATAATTAATGGATGGATTAATTATTACATGATAATTGGTAAATGGTTAAATAATTGATGATTGGTTAAAGAGACAATATATTATTAATTAATAGTTGAATTAATTAATGTTCATGCATTAAATTAAGATTGTGAATAGATTGTTTGTTATGATTGTTATCCAGGAGTACATTTGATACGTAATAGTTTTACATGCCTTATGTTATCTGGGATGGAGTAGTTTGAAAATAAGATATGATGCGTGAGATGGTTTCTAAATATCATGGCTTTGTTCAACATGATTTTAGATGATTATGATGTGCTTGTAGATCATTAAGGTCATGGAAGAACCATTGATTGAGTGTACGGGTTCAGACATGTTAATGAATTTGGATAAATAACTGTTTAGTTAATTATTCGGTTGGTTTTATAAGAATAATTAATTGTTGATTAATGTGATGTTGAATGGTTGATTAAGTGTTTACTTATTTGATTAGTGATTTGTGTTTTTAATTAATTGTTTAATTAATTAACGAATTGGTATTGTGGTGTTAGACCTGGTATTCTACACCAATGATAGATGCATATGTATGGTTGGTGAAAGGGTTGTGAGACAAGGACCAAGGCTCCAAATAATCATAGGTTTTATGAAATGGATTTCTACACCAATGATAGATGTATATGTATGATTGATAGATGGGTTGTGATACAGGAACTGATGCTCCAAATACTCACGGGGTGCTAGACATGGCGTTCTACATTCAGCATGCAAGAAAATAATCATTTATTGGACATGGACTGACTCTCAAAATACCACTGGGTTGTGAGACACGGATTGATGCTCCCAATACTCACGAGGGTGATAAAAATGATTTTCTACATCCATTATGTAACATTGGCCGGTGGGTCCAATTGTTCATGCATGAAATGAGTTGATGGTTAATTAAGGTTGTTGTTACATAATGATTTGTGAATTGATTATGAGAAAGGGTTCAGACTTATTTATGAATTGGGTGAACCACTTTTAGAGGACATGATCAGACTTGTAAATGAAAGATTAAATTGAATAACTTATAATGCATTATCCAAGTCAACGAAATTGATTGGATTCAGTCTTTTCTTTGATTATTTAGTTGGTCTTTAGAGACATATGTTGTGAGTGACTTTTTTGGAAGATGTCGGGCGTAGGCCGAATCTCAAGACATTCATAATTTATTAAGATTGGAATAATTGATAAATGAAAATTGAATATGTAATGATTTTTGAGTATGCATGAAAAGTGTGTAATGTTCATTCAGACACCAGTTGGGAGCTGAAGAAGGTATTTGGATTTATTGTTACGTTATACTGCATACTATATTTTATGCATGAATTCACTTGTTTTATGTTATTTATTAAATGTATGGATTTGAGGTATACACTAGGGGTCCCGACCTTCTGAGATTAATATATCACACCCTACTCAGTCTGCCATTGCACTGGGTACCTGATTAGATTCTATTTGGTTGTAGGACAATGTTGTTTTCATTTACTTGGGAGTAAGGTGCAGAGGACCGAGCGGATTCTCGGGATGCTAGAGGAGATCACCCTTCGGGATTTGAGTCATTATTTATTTACCTATTAATTGTAATGTAAATCATGTTGTTTTTTCATTGTTTTATACTTTTTATCATTATCATGTCATGCATGCATCTGCTGTATAATTTGTCGTTGGCCTTTTTTTTGTACAAGATTTATAAAATCTATTTCCGCTGCTTTATCAATATGAGACTGTTTCCACTACCTATTACCTTTATCTATTTTTGAACACTAAAATGAGGGTATATTCTCCCCACTAAAGATCCATAGACTCTCACTGCTAGTTGGCAGCCTCTGGCATATGGGGAGGCACAATTGAGGTTATGTGACGACTGGTCTGGACACCAGTTCAGGGGTGACCCGGGTTAGGACATTACATTGTCTATCACATTATTAAATCAAAACATATCACTATTATCATTAAAAAATATATCTTGGTTATATTTCATTAATATACTCTAATAATGTGAGAAAAGATACATGAATTACCAATCTCAATTATATCTACTCTACATCTATGGTGTACCTTGATTTTATAGATAGTTCTTCATAATTCATTATGTATGGACTATAGCATTAGTGTTTTAGGTTATGTATACAAAAATAGTCTATTGAATTAGAACATTCAAACCAATGATGATATTATGCGTTCTTACCATATGGATTGCAATGGAGTTTGTTATTAACTCATTCTCATGGTTATATTTTCATAAAACAATATCTCCAAATAATTAATTCAAATGGATTGTTATGAAGCTATTTATCGAAAAATGTTTTCAAATACTACATGATGGTATGTAGTTGTGGAAAATATATATGTGTAAATGAGATATATAAGGTCACGTAAGAAAAAATTTGGAGATATTTAGTATCATATTAGGTAATCTTAGGGTTGAAAGAAGAGTTATGCTATCAATATATGGTGATATCTAGAGTTTATAATTAGTGATAATTAAATCCATTTAATAAATAATTAGATAAATATTATATGATTATTAAATAAGGTAAAGCGAATCACTGAGATTCTTTATATGTAACAGGACTTAATTTTTACATGTTCAATATTTTTAACCATGAATTTAATTCCATCCACTTTGAGGACCTTTTTAGTTGTAGAATTTTTGAGTATTAGGAAATCAAACATTAATAAAGAAACCCATATAATATAATGTGGACCCTTAGGATTAGTGTTCATTTTCCCCCATTATAGATTTTTTAATATAAGGAATGATATATTATCATGGAAAATCCCAATGAAATTCAACATGACCTCTAAGTTCCCGTAACAATTCTTAAATCATGTGAAAACATGAATAATACATATGTTGAAAAAAAAATCGGTAACAGGTCTAAAAATGAAGGAACACGTTATTTTATTTAAAACAAGAAAACCCAAGAAATATTTACCTTTAAATTAATTTTCTATAATTTAAATAATTAAATGATTTTTACCAGAGAAAACACACACTTTATTTTCAATTAAATTATTTAAAACCCATAATAAAAAAATTGGTGACATAAACATCGTATTCATAATTTCCATCAAATCCTTTTTTAAATGGAATAACCATATAGTTGTTTTAAATATAATCATTACCAAATATATTAGAGAGATACAGTGTGGATAAAACCATATAAAATCTATGATGATATAACCTATGAGCTATAATGGGGCTTCGTCCTTCATATAGGCTATATTGGGCTGAACCATTTTTCATACGATATAATAGGGACAAAAGCATCATATAAAATATTTTGGTCCCACCCATTTCAAAAAATTCTCATGTACCCTATCTTGAATAAATAACATACATAAAAATATATTTTTAAAAATAATTATTATCCAATAAGAAAGTCACTTAAATCCAATTTTATTTTAAATTCCCAATTTCAATACCTGAAGGAAAATAGTCATGAAGAACCCAGTGTGAGATAATGTAGCTCAGCTATGTACATGTGTTTATGATTATATGTTTCCAAAGTCACAATACATGTTATGTTCTAGAATTTCCGTATTATTTTTTTAATTATATGTAATTATTTAGAGACCGCAAAACGTGGCGGTGTGTGATTCTGAGGCACGAAGTGCCCGGAATGAACAATCGATGTTTTTTTAAGATTTATTTAACATGAACAAGTTGTTTTCAGGAAAATTTATAATAACTTTTAAATGGTTTCCTAGATCATAAATTTGATGGAACCACTATGATCAAGATGAAAGGTTTACCATAGGCGTGACTTATGTTTAGTCGGTGCATGCCCCCAGTGAGAATAATCGAAAATGGCATAACAATAAATAAAATAATTAAATACAGTTATTTTATATCTCAAATTTTTATAACTCATGAATTGTAACTCAGATTAAAAAACCAAAACCACCACTGAACTCATGATGGTAGGATTTTTTTAGGCAGATACTAACATTAGTCGGCCCGGGCCCCCAGTGAAAGTATTATATTGGATGTAAATGAAATAATTAAATGAAAATCATTTAAATGTAAAATCCATAACGTATAAATGGTAACTAGGATTGGAAAGCTGAGTGTACCATTGGGTTCGTTAGGGGGTGTTTCACCAAGGCAGATCCTAACCATTACTGGCATGGGTTGAGGGTGACTGTTATTAATTTATTGAACTTTTATTCAGGTATATTCAATAATCGTGTGAGTGGGTTTTTTGTAACATTTGACCTGGTGCTCAACATTGACATTCGAGGACATCGTTGAACTCATAGCTTCGATATTCACTTATGATGACTTTCAACTCGACCGTTTTAGTTCAAGGTTAGATGTTAGTTTTTTGTATTTCACATGGAAGGGTTAGTCAAGTCATAAAATAAAATAATTACTTTTAATTTATTTTTAAACCCTCCCACTTGAATCATGAATATGGGGATGGAACAAGGGTGGTCAAGCTTTTAATTATGGTTATTAAATTCCCAATTACACAAAATGTGTAACCACATTCCTCTATATATAATAGGATTCATTTATCTGTGAATTAATAAATCAACTTGTTTAACACATGGAATCCCCCATTGATGTGCCAACATTAAATCATAAAATTTTAATTTGGCAGCACACCTCTCGTGGGTAAAATGATTGGAAAATGAGATCCTTTGGAGAAACATCCCACAACGATGAAATTTTTTTGGATCAAGAACGATGAGCCGACATTTGAGCTTGTTGCGTGACCGACAGACGTAGGTGGCTTCATCATCTTAATCTCTATCCCCGAACCATATCCAACGAGGAAACACGGTCGGGGTTGTTAATTTGTAATATGTCTGAATTTACTTTATAATTCATCTTATTCAAGATTTAAAACAATGATGTCCATACTATCATGGAAATCGTTACTCACTTATACCTAGACTTATTTCCTTTGTTTTTTCACGTGTTATTCATGCTTTTTTTGATGTCAAATAATTAATGATGCTGGAAACTCAATGTTTTGTTGAGTGAAACATATGGAAGTGGATCCATCAACCCAAAGATCATTAATATATTAAAAACACAACTTTTGGGCTTGGAACAAAGCCGCGATGGCTCATGGAAGAAGGAGGAGGCTGACACCTGACCGGCCACGAGAAAGGTATGGTAGTGCACGTCCGTGCCCAAGGAGGGGAAGGAGGTCGAGGCCTATTGGCTGCGGCCTGCCAACTGCAGCGGAGAGGGTGGAGGCCGACATCATGTCGGCCTCTAAGCGCAGTGTCGGTGCACATTTGTGACACTAGTGGAAGAGGAGTCCATGACCACCTAGCCATGGTGGAGGTTGAAGAGTCGTCCGGCTCTGACGATTGTCGCAGAATAGCAGGACCCGCTCCGGTCTCGTGGTGACTTGGCAGTGCCTAATGGCACTCTCGTTTTGTATTCCCAGTGAAAGGGGTATGATCCCCTTCATTTCCACCTTGGTGGGGCGGGGGCACCGGGCCATGTCCAGTGGGCCGCACCACCAGGCCGTGCGATTGGGACATCCAAGCGGGCTGTTGCACAGGGCTGTGCCAGCAGGCCTCCCCCTTCACAGGCTGGGCAAGACCACAACCTAATTTCCCGGGACCACCAAGGTACATTTCCTCTAGGACGGATCCTTTTCGGATTGACCCAGTATGGGTCAGGCCGGGTTGGAACGGACCCCGTTCCCATCTAGACCCTTTTTTAGCTTTAAGGCCATATCATGAGAACCATGAGTCTGTTTGACGAACCATCTACAGAACTAGAATACATTGATCGATAAGGTCCTTCTGGTATACTCTAGATGATATTTTTGATAAATATAGAGTATGGCCAGGTGGGATCGATCCCTGAATCCAACCGGGCCCTCAGAGCGGAAACACTAATAACTTATGGACTGAGTGTATAATTGACGTGTTGTGTATTGTGTTAGGTCCCTAATGACATGAATGACCTTGGGGATAATTTTTCTTGGAACCTCAAGTAAATTCATTACATTTGTAGTATCAACTGACGGATTGAGTAGTCGATCCTCCCGGAATCAAGCATGTTTAGTGCCGGAACCCAGTGGCTGGTAGTGAGGTAGAGGTTCGTGACAGATTATACAATGGTTATTTATCTATCAACTCTGGGAGGGTTAGATCTTTTGTGGGTCATTTTGTGTGTTAGAATATATCAATACCATGTGGTTCAGCGCTCCACAATCATGTGAGGGTCTCTACATACAGATCCTGTGTGGGTCAGCACTCATCGATCCTCTGTGGGTCAGCACATACTGATCCTATGTGGGTCGCCGCTCAGTGATCCTTTGTGAGAGAGTGTATACTTATCTTGTGTGTGTCAGATCCTGTGTGGCTCATTGCAAGGGTTACTACCTATCGATCATGTATATAAGTAGCAACAGTGCCTCTTAATAGAATAAGATGATCGAGCACTGTGACTTATCATCTGTACTTATATACTTCACTTATACCCGTGCGAGATGATTCTTCTACTATTATGGTGTTATCTTAATGGTGTTACCTGTGTGGTACTTTTTCCTTCAAGGTGTTATATTCGTGGTGTTACCTGTGTCTAAACTATATATTCATGGTGTTATCTTCGTGGTGTTGCCTATGTAGTAATTCTAGCATTTTGGTGTTACATGTGTGGTTTTTCTACATTCGTGGTGTTATCTTCGTGGTGTTACATGTGTTTTACTACAAGCATCGTGGTGTTACCTATTTGGTACTTCTACCATTGTGGTGTTATCATTGTGTTTTTACCTATGTGGTAGTTCAAACTATGTGGTGTTGTCTTAGGGGTGTTACATGTGTGGCACATCAAGTTTTGTGGATTCGTAATATCGAAATTCGCATAGGGTGAAATTTTGGTAAATTACTGATAACTTTCATATTTTGATGATAGTGAAAATTAATAAAATTTAATTAAAAAAAACTTTTTTAATCGAAAAAATTAATAGTGATAAATTATGAATTTGAGTGTTTTTAAAGTATATTTAAACTAAATTTTTACAATTTAATACAATGTTGTTCATTGGACATAATTTCACAATTAAACCAGATATAAAAGAGTTTCAATCTTTTGACATTTATTATCTCTTAAAAACACCATTTTTGTTTTAACAACGAGAATTAATTTTAAATTAATTTCTGACACTTATGTGTTTTGAATTTTGGAAAAATGGATTCCATATTTGGAATCATGATGTCCAAATTGTGTAAATAGGTAACTTTTATTTTGAGAAATTTTGAATAATTACTTCAGTAAACATTTTATTTACCATGGTTAGAGGGTAAATCCGGTAAATAAGGGTAAAAAAATAATATTATAATAGTAATAAATTACACTAAAACGTGTCCTAACCTTATTGGATGATACATGTCCAACCATGGGCATCTTTGGGTCGATTTTGGGACCCCATGGAGCCACTTGTAAGTGATAATGACACTTTATATTAATTAAGTTAAACTA
Source organism: Viscum album (assembly GCA_963277665.1). NCBI lineage: Eukaryota > Viridiplantae > Streptophyta > Magnoliopsida > Santalales > Viscaceae > Viscum > Viscum album. The sequence continues at coordinate 441,032,953 of OY728161.1, forward strand.
AATACAAAAATGACATAAGCATATATATTTTAGAAAAAAATTTTACATAGGGTTATATATGTTGTAATTTGGACTATAAATATTCATTATAAATCTAAATCTATTTCCTAAAAAATTGTATTTTATTTATAATTTTTATAAATTTAATCGTTAATATTATTTATGACACAATAATGATGTTGTATTTTCATTATTAATGAAAGAATCAAATAATTGGTATTATAAATATTAAAATTAATATAATATGAAAGTTTGGAGGACATCCATGACTTTTATTGCTTAATATGACATTATAGTATTGCTTAAATGATTTTTTTATAATTAATAATGTTGTTAAGACTTTAACGAAAGTCAATTATTGAATAGTGTCAAAATTGACATAAAAGAGTTTTTAAAACAAATATTATATTATTAATTTATATTTAATTCCTAAAAATACAAGGATTGTCCAAAAGACTTATATCATGATAGTTGTATCATTAATGGACCACTTGGGTGTCTCTTGGAGGTATATAGTATGTTTATTAACTATATAATATAAAAATACAAAGTGACATGGAAAGTGTCAAACACATTAACTAAGAGTTAAAACTAAAACATAATGTTAATATAATGACCCAAACCTGTCTAAATTCTTTTGGATGAGCTATTGACAACCTATACCCACCTTAACATTTAAATAATACACTTTGGAGACATATGAAACCGAATATGAATTTATTATAAAATAATATTTCAAGATTTTCCTAAGCTTCCCTCCTCCACCTTATAAAAAGACACCACTTCTAACCAATTCTTAAAACATTAAAACCCTTTTGGTTTGGCCAACCCCTGCCCAAATACTCTCAAAAAATCCATCACTACAACCTAGAGGCCTTATTTTGATTAGAAATCCATTCTATGGATCCCTCTTTATCAAATAAAAAGGAAGAACCCGAATAAGAGGTAATGTTTCACCACACTTTTTCAAGTTCCTTTCATCTTCAACTTCTTCTTTAATTGTTATTCCCATTATAAAATAATAACTCCAGTATCATATTTATATATATATATATATATAATTTTATGTCATTATAAATATGGTACAACCATATTCAGTATTCTATCCATCCTTTTAATGACATGTCACCGTACGTGCGTACGTACGGCTTACCGTCTCCACGTCGTGGTGTAATTGTTATTCAATAAATTATTATTTGGATAGGAATAATAATGATGTTTAATTCATATAAATAATAAATATAACATGATAATGATTCTATATATATGATATTACATCCAATTATATGTTATTTTAATATCAAAATGATGATATTGTCGCTCGTGCGTACGTACGGACTACCGTCTCCACGAATGCGATGCGATTCATTTTCCATCGAATCCATTCAAGTGTAATTATCATTTAATGATTTAAAAATAATTTTTATGGTATTTATATCATTCTGGATATGAATAAGATACAACCTATCCCTATAAAACACGACTTATGTTACAAAACAAATAAAAGAAAACGAGTAAGTTACCACCCGAAACAACGATAATACTAAGATATTATTAACAAATCAATTTTAAAAGATCATATATGATTACATAATAATGTATATAATTATTTTATAATTTAATAAAAAATATTTCACCATTATACACGAGGTTAACCTATCCTCAACCATGGAAAATTACATGGTAAGGTTTATTTCACACTCTCTTCATTATCCGAGGTTGTTTATACGTAATTATCTAGTGGGACCTCTTTTTCATCCACATCCATGTTTCATAAAAATGTATTTCAAAGAATTCATGATATTTTATAGAATATGGGTTAACTTAATTTCTACCCTTGTTTGAATTTTTATAAGAGTTTTATAAATGAATATTTCCGTCGTTTCCCAAACAAGGTCCTTTTAAACCTTTTCGGCAGAATTAAGGTAAGAATATGTTTTTAACTTATATGACGGGAGCGTCTATTTTCCGCCGTTACAAAATCATCAAAGCATACCTTAAAATATTATAAGAATATTATCAATGAAAATGTTTTATTTTATAAATATATGACTCTTAAATGATTTCAAAATAGAAAGAGATATTTCTCTAAAAGGAGATTTGATTTCATCTCTGTCAACATCCTTTGATGGATTTTATGTTTATTTGGAGTTGATTTATTATGATACAAAAATTCCATATTGTATTTATGGTTTTGTGATATTTTTTACTATGTATGTGTTATTTTTATACCATTCATGGTTTATGAAGAAATTATTGACATTTCGTATGCTAGTTTTAATACGAAAGTTTATGTTATGTTTAAACCAGTTTATATGAGGAATGAAGTGGACTTAATAAGTGACAGGTAGAGCCAGCTATAGCTTCTCGATGCATCGTTAGGTCTCATTAGACAAACTAGTTTCTTGGAACAAGTCCTTGATAAAATCATATGTGTAGTCTTGGCACGAGGCCTTGGCTATGTGGTTATGATAGTCTGGCATTATGCATTCCATCATTATAAAAGTGGTTATTAATATTTTCATGTGATTATTCGACTAGTAGAATATCCATGTGAATAAGTAAGTGGAATTGTTTAATTTTATCCTTGCCATATTATGCTTAAGTTAATGTTTAAAAGGTTTTTGTTTTAGTTATACGTTGCCATAAATTTTTATGTTTATTTATTAATGTTTCCTCTATATTGTTATCCTTACTGAGCATCTGAGCTCACCTCTTTCAATGTTTTATTTTTCCCAGGATGTGAAGAAGTATTTTATGAATGACCTGTAGGGATAGTATGAGGGTATATGAAGACAATATGTTGTTTTAGTTTTTCACTTATTTATATAATGTAAACTTATTTATATATCTACTATTTCTAAGGCTACTAAACTAATCAGTCTTTAGAGACTTGAACTTTTGTAATCATGCCAATGTTATGTAATAATGCACCAACTCTGGGTAACTGGGGTTGGGGTGTTACAGTTGGTATCAGAGGAAGTTTAGTACAAACCATGGGAGTTAGATTTAGATAAACACTGATTAAAGCACATAACCCTAAGATAGACTTTGAGGATTAGTATAGAAGAACTTCCTAAAATTTTGGTATTGTATAGATTTTGTGAGTTTTCCGAGCAGTACATCCATGTCTGGATAGGAGCAGGTAGAGGCGGCTCTGGAACAGATGTACCTAGGGGTAAAACGGGAAAACACCAATTTGAGCTGGACTCAAACGAGAACTGGGGAACGATAACAGGCCTTGGTGCACTCTTGGTTACGACTCTCCCGGGGAACATGCTTAGGATAATTTGCATTTTCATTACAAACCGATTTGACGTATTATATCTAATATGAGAGTAAATGACAATGGTTAATCCTAATGTGTTTCAAATTTAGAATATAGTTACATGATAATCTCTAAATGATTTTTTGAATACTGTTACTCACACAATGCTTTCTGGTTTTAGTCAATGGCGGGATTCCAAGGAAGTCATAGTGACTTTGATAATGATGTAAAAGGTGGGAACCGTGGTGGAAATGAGAAACAAAATGGAATTTTGATAGGTGTAAAAGATATAGTCTTCATGAAAAATCAATTTTCTAAATATATGATCAACAATATATATATTATCCAATTCCCGGACTCAACAAAGAAGAGAAAGGTGGTGAATGAAAGGAGCTCCATCAGTGGAGACCATGGAGAAAGGAATCCTCAATTTACATCATGCCAGAAATGTGGAAGGAGACACCGATGAAAGTGTATCAATGGGACAAAGAAATTATTTACGTGCGGGGAGGATGGACATAATGTGAAGAATTGACAAAGAAAAATGAAGAGTATTATGGAAGAAGATAAAAATGGTCCCAAGAATCCATTTACATTTATTTTTTCATAAATATAGGGGACCTGACCATTACTTGAGTGAATGCCCTATTCTATAGGATATTGTTTTGGTCAAAGAAGAAGCTATGTGGGAATAAATGGATGGAGAAATGTTTAAAAAGTATTAGTGCTCCTTGTTGATGGGTTTACATTGGAAAAATTTTCTATTGTATTTGTAACCATGCAGTTTTCCATGTGAGAATGATATTTGAGGAAGAATAATCTTTTCTCTTGTGGATATAGTTATAAATAACTATTTGGTTTTATACGATCATTGGGTTTGAGGAAATTATAAGATATTATAATTTGGGATGAAAATGTAAGGTATGAGATAAAATTTGTGGTTAAATTATGTTATGGTTATTTTGAGGAATTTATCTCATTTAGGTAATGTTATAAAATATAGTTTTTGAAAAAGGACAACATGCAGACCGTGTGGCAACCTGTCACGTCAGACAATGCTGTGGGAATCTAACCCACAACAAAAGTGCAATTGAGATTTATCGCCTAACACTGGACTACGTGATGTCCCTGGTTAGTGTAACTATTATTTTAGTTAAATGATTTTATTTATCAATAATAAGTTGATTTGGGATCTTATGTATTATCAAATAAATACCCTTAGTATAGGAAAATGATTTGGTGATTAAGTGATAAATGTTATTTTGGAAGATGTTCTCTTTGTTGGGAACAATATATTCCCAAGGAAAATAGTATACAATGGTATTTAATTTGAGGAGTAATGGTGGATTTTTATCAATGTTTTTATTGTGGATTTATAGTGATTTGGGTTATTTATGTAAATGATTAACCTATAATAATGAATATGTGATTAGGTTAATTACTTTTATGTATGTGACTTTAAGAGTATTTGATGTCATTTGGAGATACAATTTAACGTGGAAGTCTACATTATTACAAGTATTGGGTTACAATATTAGTTTGTATTATATTGAAGGATTTTAAGGACAATTGATTATTTAATAGTATTTATTTAACTTTGGGGTTTTGTTGTTTTAATTTTTGAAATTTAGATTAGTGTTTTTTTCTCTAATGGAATATCCAATTGGGGGATCAGAAGATCTTATACTAACAATTTTGGTTTTGATTAATATCTAATGATAAGGTAAATATATAGTTTATCCTATGTGGATCGTGTTATTATATAGAAGTTTATTCTAGCTTTTCTAGTGTGACCAAGTCTTCTTGAATACTCATTGTTCAAAAAATTAGTTAGGGGTAAAAATTTATTAAAGATTTAATCTATACTAAAAAAGTAATAATATATCTTTATTTTCTTAGTAAATATCATAAATTAATTTCTAGTCCTTATTTAATGTAACTTAAAACAAAAAAGGTTATCCGTTTACTTTTCTTACGGGGAGACTAATGACCGTTTGTCCCAACACAATTTTGTGGTTTTATTGTTGTTAACATTCTCCTGATCATATTTTCTATCCCTCTCCATCAGATCTTGACACTTAGTTTATCATCTATATCCATGTTTTCCTACATGGAATCCCAATATGGGTTATCTTGGGTGACCTTTATACCTCTCTTTCTTTCTTTTAAAGTGATAGTTTTATTGACTCTTTTTCCGATGTGGGACTTTCCATTATATTCTCAATACCTATTTTAATAAATTGCGAGGATGTAATTTATTGAAGGAGGGGAGAATGTAACACCCCAATATACCATAGTACATTTCCCTTTAAATAATTAAATGTCTTGCATTGTACGCCACTTTGAGATTCTAACACAACACAACCAATCAAACTAGCCGTTATGAATAGTAATACATACTTTTGGAAATTTTATAAATTTTATTTCTCAAAATTGACTTCATTTTTGGATTCTTAATATCAAAATTATCTTAGGATGAAATTTTGGTACATTTTGGATCACTTTCATATTTTGATGAATAGTGAAAATTACTAAATTTTAATAAAAAACAACTTTTGTAATAGAAATAAATTATAGTGATAAATTTTGAATTTGAGTGGTTTTAAAGTATATTAGAACTATATTCTTTCCATTTAATACAATTTTGGTCATTGGACGTAATTTGACATTTAAACGAAACATAAACAAATGTAAATCTTTTGATTGTTATTATCTTTTAAAAACACACTTTTTGTTTTAACAACGAGAAATAGTTTTAAATTCATTTATGCCACTTATTTGTTATGAATTTGAAAAAATTGATTCCATATTTGGAATCATGATGTCCAAATTGTGTAAATAGGTAACTTTTATTTTTATACATTTTAATAATTACTTCGGTAAAAATTTTATTTACCATGGTTAAACGGTAAATCCGATAAATAAAGGCAAAAAAATAATATTATAATAATAATAAATTACCCTAAAACGTGTCCTAACCATATTTTTTGATACATTTCCAACCATTGGAATCTTTGGGTCTATTTGGGGACCCCATGGAGCCACTCGTAAGTGATAATGACACTTTATATTAATTAGGTTAAAATAAATAAAAAAATGACATAAGCATATATCTTTTATAAAAAAAATTATTTACATAGAGTTAAATATGTTGGATTTTGGACTATAAATATTCATTAGAAAGATAAAAATATTTCCTACATAATGGAATTTTATTTATAATTTTTAGAAATTTTATAATTAAAATTATTTATGACACAATAATGATACCATATATTCCCTATTAATGAAAGAATCAAATAATTGGTATTATAAATGTTAAATTTAATATAATTTGAAGGTTGTGATTAAATCAGTGACTTTTATTGTTTAATATGAAATTATAGGATTTATTAAATGAATTTGGTTTGAATTAATAATGTTTTATGACATTAAAAAAATCAATTATTGAATAGTGTCAAAATTGACATAAAAGAGTTTTTAAAAAAAAATTATATTATTAATTTATATTCAATTACTAAAAATATATGTTTCGGCCAAGATACTTATATCATGATATTTTTACCATTAATGGACCACTTGAGGGTATCTTGGAGGTATATAGTATGTTTGATAACTATATAATATAAAAATACAAAGTGACATGGTAAGTGTCAAACTAATTAACTAAGAGTTAAAACTAAAACATATGGTTAATATAAGGACCCAAACCTGTCTAAATTCTATTTGATGAGTTTTTTTCAAACTATCCCCACCATAAACATTAAATAATCCACTTTTTAGTCATTATAAACTGAATATTAATTTTTTATAAAATAATATTTCTAGATTTTCCCAAGGTGCCTCTCCTCCACCTTATAAAAGGACACCAAATATAACCAATTATTCACACATTAAACGCATTTTGGTTCGGCCAAAACCTGCCCAAATACTCTCTCAACATCCCTCACTACAACCTGGAGGCCTTATTTTGATCAAAAATCCAACCTAAGGATCCCTTTTGATCAAATAAAAAGGAAGAACCCGAAGAAGAGGTAATGTTTCACCACACCTTTTCAAGTTCCTTCCATCTTCAATTTCTTATTTCATTGTTATTCCCATTATACAATATTAACTCCAGTATCTTATATATTGAATTAAATGTTATTATAAATATGGTACAACAATATTCAGTATTCTATCCATCCTTTGAATGACATGTCACCATACGTGCGTACGTACGGCTTACCGTCTCCACATCGTGGTGTAATTGTTATTCAATAAATTATTATTTGGATGGGTATAATAACGGTGTGTAATTCATGTAAATAATAAATATAACATGATTATTATTCTGTATATATTATATAACATCCAATTATATGTTATTTTAATATCAAAAGGATGATATTGTCGATCGTGTGTACGTACAGACTACCGTCTCAAGAAACGCGATTAGATTCATTATCCCTCGTATCCATTCAAGTATAATTATCATTTTATGATTTAAAAATAATTTTTAAGTAATTGATATCATTATGGATATGAATAATATAAAACCTATTGAAGACAAACACAACTTACATTACAAAACATATAAAACAAAACGAGTATGTTAACACGCGAAACAAGAGTAATACAAAGATATTATTACCAAATAAATGTTAAAAGATAATATATAATATCATATTAATGTATATTATTCTTGTAAAATTTAATAACAATTTTTTAACCATTATACAGGAGTTTAAACTACCCTCAACCATGGAAAATTACAAGGTAAAGTTTATTTCACAATCTCTTCATTATCTGAGGTTGCTTGTACGTAATTATCTACAGGGACCACTTTATCCTCCACATCCATGTTTCTTAAAAATGTATTTCAAAAAATTCTTGATAATTTACAGAATATGGGTTAAAGTCATTTATACACTTTTTTGTCTTTTTATAAGTGGTTTATAAAGGAATATTTCTGTCGTTTTCCAAACAAGGTCCTTTTTACCCTTTTCGACAGAATTAAGGTATGGATGTTCTCTTAACTTATACAGCGTGTGCGGCTATATTCCGCCATTATAAAATCGTCGAAGCTTCCCTAACAATCATATAAGAATATTTTCAATGAAAATGTTTTATTATATAAATATATGACTCTTAAATGATTTCAAAATAAAAAGAGATATTTTTCTAAAAAGTGTTTTGATTTCATCTATGTCAACATCCTTCGATGGATTTTCAGTTTATTTGGAGTAGATTTATTATGATACAAAACATCCATATTTTATTTATGGTTTTTTGATATTTTTTACTGTGGATGTGTTATTTTTATACCATTCATGGTTTATGAAGAATGTATTGACATTTCGTATTATAGTTTTAATATGAATGTTTGTGTTATGTTTAAACCTGTTCATATAAGGAAAGCATTGGACTTAATAAGTGACGGGTGGATCCTGCTATAGCTCCTCGATGCATCGGTAGGTATCCTGAAACAAATTAGTGTCTTGGCACATGGAGTTGACAAAATCTTATTTGTAGTCTTGGCACGAGGCCTTGACTATGTGGTTATGATATTCTGGCATTATGCATTCCATCATTATGAAATTCGTTAACATTTTCATTTGATTATTTGACTAGTAGAATATACATGTGAATAAGTAAATGCAATTATTTCATTTTATCTTTTCCATATTATGATGAAGTTCATGTTTAAAAGGCTTTTGTTTTAGTTATACATTTCCTTAAATTTTTATGTTTATTTATGAAAGATTCTGCTATATTGTTATCCTTACTGAGCATCTGAGCTCACCCCTTTCAATGTTTTATTTTTCCCAGGATGTGAAGAAGTATTTTATGAATGACCTATAGGGATAGTGTGAGGGGTTATGAATACAATATGTTGTTTTAGTTTTTATCTTATTGATATAATGTAAACATTATGAATATATCTAGTATTTCCAAGCCTACTAAACTAATCGGTCTTTCGAAAATTGATCTTTTGTGATCATGCCAATGTTATGTAATAATGCACCGACTCTGGGTAACTGGGGTCAGGGCGTTACATCAATTCTTTCTAGTTTTTGTTAAATGTGTGGTATTTCTACCTTCGTGGTGTTACCGTTGTGGTCTTCTTCCCTCGTGTATGAGATGAGTATATCATGATAACTTAGCTATATGTATAGACATATACCTAAATAGAGTTAATGTCTTGTTTTTTGGTTTTTACTTTGTGGATATTTTGGAGACCAATGGGGTCTCTGGGTCCCTATTTAGTATTATTATACTAACCCCTACACGGGCTTCACCTGCGCCTTGTTGTTTCGGGTGCAGATGATGTACAACGTTGATCAAGGATATGGGATCTAGGACTAGATAGTACTCGAAGGTGGATCATTCGGTGTGACGTGACGCAGAGAAGATGGGTAGATGAATAGTACTATGGAGATGATATTTACCTAACCTTTATGTAGGATCCGCGGTGGATGATCCAAGAGATTATCTTCCCCTTCGGTTGTGTTGTAAATTTCAGTTGTACATGTACTTTTCAGCTAGTCTTGTATTCATGTTTCTTTTACATCATCACTCTTTTCAATAATAAAGTTACTTCGCAATGCTTCTTTTTGAATTATACTATGTTGGTTTGAACATGTTTAATGGTAATACCTTCCCATTTATGGGAAAAGTTATTCTAGTGCTACTCGCTTTCCCCTGGGATATGGAAGGCTGGTTTGGGGTAGTCACGACCTGGGCCCTGAGGGATGGATTGTGAAAAAGTGGTATCAGGGGAGTTCGGTTCTACTGATGAACTAGGACTCTGATCATTTATATGTATTAATAGTTTTATGTGTTATGAGTGTGTTTTTCAGTTTAGGGAGTCCAATGTTGGTTCTACATCAGACGTATCAATACACCAGGACCCGGAGTTCTTATTTCCGAATCAGCACACGAAAAAATAGATTGTGTTTTTTTTGAAAAGTCTTTCTTGTGTTTTCTTGAGTCAGCTCACCAGGTGTAACTTAATGACCATTTCACCCCAATTAATTATCAAGTACCTCCACGTAGACAACCATCTAGGATTCCTAAGAGAGTACATGATGACGGACCACCGAGCGCTGATGCCTTAGTGTGGGGAACTCTTAAGGTGTTGGAACATTCGAGTGGTGTACCAACATCACCACAACCTGTTGGGCAGCAGATACCATGAGCCGTACTAGCAAATGGTGCATGCCTACTGAGCATGTTTCATGTGTTACTGCAGAAGAGGCCACCCCGTCTTTGAGGTGAGACAGATACCCAGGCAGCTGCGTTCTGGCTAGAGCCTTCGACTAGAGTTTCCCTCCGAGTTGAGTGACCATCAGATCTTATGCTGATCCAAGCTACTAGTTTTTATCAGTGTGTGACCATGAGTATGGTTATCATGGTGATGATGATTCAGTACATGGACCATTTCCCTAGATGATACATTCAGGTAGTGTGCCAGTTATATCATTTCCCATTGGTTAGCAGTTACAACTGGCAGTACTGGTGTAGAACACAAGAAGGCTTACTGCCTTAGATGTGTTTCAGCATCAGATACCCCAATTTTACAAGGAATTCCCAACTCATAGGATGATAAGGACTATATTTAGAAGGTGGATGATAGTTCCCTAGAGCATCTACAACTTAGAAATATGGCATGTTGTTATTTGATATTCATCAAGGTGAACCGACCATTCATAGTTATTCGATGAATAAAGTACGGTTTGTTCTACATGTCTCGGACCTCCGAGCGAGGTGTGTTAAGTTAAATCTGAGCTAGTACTATTCTTCTACACATTCTTACTTATGATATGGTGATAGAGTAATCCTTTTTGGATGAATGTTATTTGGTTGAGCAGATGCATCCAATGAATGTTAACAGTGGGGAAGTAGGAAACTGATTCCAGTCTCAGAGACTTATGAATGTAAAATGTCTTAGGAAAAGGATGTAATAAAGGAAGATGAATCTGTAGGGAAGAAGAAGTGGAAGAGGATCTTGGATAGCATCAAGAGTTGGTACACATTTTGAAATGTTCTAACCACCACTACATTGTGGTCCCCACCAGGGTCAGGGAGATGGAGGACATTGAAAGGGAGTTGCTGCATGTAGTCAAGGAGGGTGACCTGAGGGCTGTACGAATGATTCGAGGTATGGTTTGTGTCTACTGCTAGTTGCCGTATTAGAAGAAATTGGTACCAATAATTCCATCTATTCATGAATCTTGTTCAATACATAGAGATTCTTTTACACCTTTGTCTTAACCCTCACATCTAATGATAACCTTGGTAGGAGACTCGATTATCACAGATATGTTGACTATGTGATCTGATCCTTGATGATAGGGTTTCGGTTGAAACCTCTCGGTGGTAGCATCAAGGCCTTAGGACGTTAGTTTGGGTATGGAATGGACATCCACAGTTCCTTATCATATTGACTTTATTAGGAAAAAGGGTTGTTGTTTATCTACAACATTTGAATTGGTTTTTCCGTGGTCGGTGAAAAAGGAAACCCATGCGTCACCAGATAAACTCATGCATAAGAGGGTGCAACCGGTCACTCTTTAGTCAGCCGACCATACCAACGTGATAGTAAGAGTTTTGAGTCTTCAGTTCCCAATAGTTGTGGTAGAGTGTGGGGAAAACTTTTGAAATGATGTTTCCAAGATTACATCCTTGATGGGAGAGACTCTTCTTCTTTGGTTGGGTACTACTAGGTTTTTGGACCAGACTTCTCTAGGGTAGTGACACTTGTGTCAGCTTTGACGATGAAGGTGGAGCCTTTCTTGTGGACGTAGAAGTGTCAGCATTGCTTTCAGGATCTTAGACAGCAATGATGGCTAGAGATACTATAGGACTATGACATCATGGTAGTCTCTACTTCTGGGAAGGGGAAACATGGTAGAAGACGCACTCAGTTGGAGGTGTGGTCTAGAGATTCCGAGTGAGGTGTCAGAGAAGTAATTTACACCATGGATATCCTTTGTGGTTAATGATGGAATAGATTACCTCCATTCTATGACTATCACTACCCCAAATCTTCAGCGAATTCAGGAGGCGCATATTGATACGTTGACTACGAGGACCGACGTGCCCGGATATCCTCTGGGTACTATCCTTAATGATGTTTTGAAGGTGGGGAGAACGTAATACTCATCATATGATGCACCACGATACCATTGAATTATTAGTAAGAGGAGTTGAGGGAGATCAAAACATCCCCATTAATAGTATATCCTAGAGTGATGAAGATATAGAATGACCTCAGACATCAGTACTGATGTCCAGGGATTAGGGATGAAGTGGAAGTGTTTGTATCCTGATTCCTCACATGTAAGAAATTGAAAACTACTCAGAGCTGGCAGAAGTCTTATGTTAGATGGAGGAGGGAGACAATGTATTCCTACGGGTCTCACCTCAAATAAGTTTTCAAATATTTGGTCAAGATGACATGTTATCTGTAAGGGTAATTAGACCTTTCTAGATTATCAGAAGAGTGGGAGAGGTGGCAGCCCATCTATATCATTTCCCAAAGATGCACCAGATGCATCATTTTTTCCATGTGTCGCAGTTGAGGAGATTCATGCATGATCCATCTTACATTATCGGCCATGGAGAGACGGACTTAGATGATGGGGCGATGTTTTTAGAGGTTCCAGTAGAGATTGAGGATCCACATGAGCGAGTCCTTTGTGGGTGGTCCATACCTCTAGTGCTTGTTCGCTAGAAGTACGGGAACCTAATGGAGAGCTCATGGGAGTGGGAGGCTCAGTTTTGTGCTCAGTATCTCCTATTTGTTTAGTTTTTATATTTTTCTGTTTTTAGGGACGCAATTCGATTAGGTTGGGAGAATGTAATGTCCCATAATATCCGTATAATATTTTTTAATTATATTTAATTATCTCATGACAATAAAATATGATTGCTTGTGATTCTGAGGCCCTGAGTTCCTTGAATGAACCGTCAATGTTCTGGGAAGATTTATTTAATGTGTATAAGAAAAATCCCTGAAAAAGTGGAATAACATTTAAACAGTTTCCGAGATCAGAAATATTAGGGCACTATTGTGCTCAAGATGGTGGGATTACCCTAGGCATCACTTAAGATTAGTCAGCACTATCCCCCAATGAGAAAACCTGAAAATGTCACAACCATAAATAAAATAATTAAATAAAGTTATTTTATTTTTCAAATTCTTATAACTCAGTAATGGTAAATTAGATTTATAATATTAGACCACTGTTGAACCTACGAGGTAATTATTTCTTTAGGTAGATACTAAAATTGGATGGCGCAGTCCAGTAGTGAAATTTAGTTTTTGGCCGTAAATGAAATAATTTAGTGACAATCATTTTATAGTAAATTAATAACTTTTATATAGTGACATAGATTTGAAATCCAAGATTACCATTGGTTTCTTTGGGGTAATTTCTCAACTATGAATAGAATAACCTCAATCGGCGCGGTTCGAGGGTGACTGATAATAATTTTCAAAACTTTTTTTCGGGTACGTTTTGTAAATGTGCGAGTGGGTTTTTGTATATTTTGAACCGGTGGTTGGAATTGAAATATGAGGACACTGTTGAACTCACATCACTGATATTCTCTTAAGGATACCTTCACCTTGATCGTAGTAGGTCGAGGGTAGAATTATGTTTATCGGATTTTTCGTGGAAGGGTTAGCCAAATAAAAAGAAATATTTTTATTCCCTCCCCTTGAATATCAATGGTGGGGACCACGTGAGGGTGGACCAGTATATAATGTTGTGAATTAAAAACCCAATTATAGAAAATGTGTAACCCCATTCCACTTTAACAAATAGTATTCATTAATTCATGAATTAATGAATCAACTGGTTTGAATCATTGAATCCCCGATTGATGTACCGACATTAAATCTTAACTTATTAATTGGGCACCACAACATTGAATGGGAAAATTATTTGAAAAGTAGAGCCTTTGGAGAAACATCCCCCACTGAAGAACATTCTCCAGATCATGAATGTGGAACCGACTTTAGAGCTTTTTGCGGGAGCGACAGAGGGCGAAGACTTCATCATATTCATCTCCTTCCTCATGTCATATCCAACGAACAAATAAGGTAGGGTTTTGTAATTTGAAATATGAGTGATTTTTTTTGTAAATTATTCTTATTCTTGATTCACAATAATGATGTCCAAACTAACAAGGCCATCGTTCCTCACTTATACATTGACGATTTTCATTCGTTTTTCCTGAGTTCTTCTTGTGTTCTTCATCGTCAAATAATTAATAACAATGGAATCTCAATTTTTTGTTTAGCACCACATATGGACACAATTACATTGACCCAAGGATTGTGAATAAGAGAATTATATAATTTTAGGGCTTTGAACAATGCCGCGATGGCACACAGAGGAAGACAGAAACTGTCACCCTGCCGACCGCACGGAAGATAGGGCGACGAACATCTGCACCGCCGATGAGAAGAAGGTTGCAGCCCGTCGGCCGTGAAGGAGAAGGGGGCGGTCGAAATCTAGATATATAATGGAAATGCGGTGGAACATTTCTTACCTCGTCGGTGGAGCAGGGGGTCGCAGCCTCCTAGCTGCGGCGGAGGCTGAAAAACCAGCAGGATCTAGTTGATGTAGTAGAATGGTGGGGCCCAGTCGGGTCCCATTGTGAATTGGAGGTTCCTAATGGCACTGTCATTTTTTCTTCCAAGTGGATGGGGGACACTCCACATCGGTTCCATCTCTGGTGCACCCTGCCACTGGGTCATACCAGCAGGCAGCCCCCTTCGTGGGTCGGGCCAGGCCGCCCCGCCTTCACGAGGCGGGCAGGACCATGACCCAGTGGGCCGGGCCCACCTTGGCCCAGGACATCTGGGCCAGACCTATGTAGGGTCGCTCCTGGCCAGGTTGGGTCGACCTAGGCTGGGTCTATCCGACCAGGTCTGACCAAAACATGGCCCATCCAGACCCATTGTCGCATTTTTTTCCATATCTTAAGAACCAATCTCCCATTTGAAGAACCGTCTATGGAGCCAAAATACTTCGATTGAGATGGTCCATTTGGTAATCTCCACATATGTTTTGTATAAATATGGTGTACGGCTTGTTTGGATCGATCCTTGAATTAATCCGGTCCCTCAAGGTGAAAAAACTAATAAAATACTAACTGTGCATCCGATTGACGAGCCATCTATTGTGTTAGGTCCCTTATAACATAATGGAACTCTGTGATATGTATTTGAGGAAAATCGTGGCACTTGATGTTTCAACCGATTTCTTGAGGAGCATAACCTCCTGAAATCATGCATGCTTGGTGTGGGTCCGCATGTACTGATCCCCTGTGGGTCATTTCCTGTGAGTGTCCACGCTCAGAAATCCTGTGTGGGACAAAGTATACTGATTCTGTGTGGGGCCGATCCTATATTGTTCATTTTTGGAGTTCATACCTATCGATCCTTTGTTGGTCAGACTCCATATAATTATCAGTAGTGCCTCTTGACATAATAAGATGATCCATCTCCGCGACTGATCATCTGTAATTTTATACTTCACTTATACCTCTGTGAGTTGACTCTTCTACCTTTGCAGTTTTATTTTCGTGGTGTTAGCTATGTTTTACTTGTACCTTCATGGTGTTTTATTCATGGTGTTACTTGTGTGGTACTTCTACCTTCATGGTGTTATCTTTTTTTGTGTTACCTGTTTGGTACTTAATGCTTTGTGGTGTTACCTGTGTGGTAACTCTACCTTCATGGTGTCATCTTCGTTGTGTTACTTGTGTGTTACATCTAGCTTCGTAGTGTTACATGTGTTGTAATTTCTCCTTTTTGCTGTTGTCTTCGTTTTTTTACCTGTGTATTACTTCTACCTATGTGGAGTTTTTATAGTGGTTTTACTTGTGTGGAACTTCTATCTTCATGGCATTACCTATTTGATACTTCTACCATCTTGGTGTTGAACTAGTGGTGTCACCTATGCGGTAATTCTACATTTGTGGTGTTGTCTTCGTTGTGTTACCTGGGTGGTACATCTATCTCAGTGGTGAAACATATGTGGTATTTCAACCTTCATGGTGTTACCTTTGTTTTATTCATCCCTCATGTATGAGAATAGTATATCATGATATCTTTGGTATATTTATGGGAATATACCTATGTAGAGTTAAAGTATTGAATTTTGGTTTTTTCTTTGTGTAAATGTAGGAGTGCTATGGGGTCTCAGGGTCCCTACTAAATATTGATATACTCACCCATGCACGGGCTTCACCGTAACCTTGTTGTGTCTGGTGCAGACGATATACAACATTGATCGAGGTCGAGGGACCTATGAATGGATAGTTCTTGGATGTGGATCATTTTGAATCACTTCACACAGAGAAGAAAGGAGAACGTGGAGTACTATGGAGATGATCTGTACCTACCCTTCAGGTAGGATCTGCGGTGGACGATCCGGGAGATGCTCGTCACCTTCAGCTGTTTTGAATTATTTAGTTGTACAAGTACTTTTCTAGTTGGGCTATATTCTGGTCCATTTTAATTCATCACTCATTTCCCTACAATAGTTACTTCGTTTTGCTTCTTGTTTCATTTTACACAATGTGATTGTACAGGGTTAAAGTCAATGCCTTCCCATTTTTGGAAACCACCTTTCTGGTGCTAGTCGCCAACCCCTGGCTTTTGGAAGGTGGGCTTGGGGTAGTCACGTCACGAGCCCCGAGGGACGGGTAACCAAAATACTAATATGTTAATTGGTATTGAATTTTTGTAAACTATTAATTATTTTTTAAAATGATGATGTATTCTCTAGTTAAGTAGGGGTCGCTATAAATAACACATGTTTTCTTTTTTAGCATAATTCTATTCCTAAAAATTTAATGTCTTCAATTAATTTCAATATAAATCAGATGTTTTCATTTTATTTAATGAACACATATTAATCCTTAATTAAGTATTTATTAATTTAAATAATACTCACATCACTATCACAATTCATACATACATTTTCCAATCAAACCATCATTTAACATCATAATCTATAATGAAACGTCGGTTATTTTCTTAATTTATTTATATTTATCTAGATACTAAAATCAATATCTATTATAATAAACTATCATCATCAACATTAAAAAACAGTCATTAATAAACCATTACCATTACCCACTTTAGTGATTTTCAACAAACCTAATATATAATATCCCTATTGTGACAATATTATCCTTTTATATTTTTTTAATGATTCCATAACATCTACAAATCAACATGATATACATATATATATATATATATAAATATATAAATATATACTCTATATCCATTTACATTTAAATATAACATCACCTGAACACGTAGATTTTATAAAAATAGTTTTCTTTCTAGATTATAAATAAAATGAAAAGGGAATATCATTCAATAAAAATATCATTTCATTATTATCATTTAACACAAAAATGGATATTGTAGTATATTCACCGATTTCACCCCCGTTAACATAAAATTTCATGTATATTGAAATGGAAAAAATAATAACATATCATACTTAATAGAATTTAAGAATATGGGAGAATATAAACACCCTTCACATTCATGTCCATACTCTATAAGATTCCACCTTAGTGTAAACCAAATGGTCTACGAACTAAATATTTAGTAATTAATTTATATATCAGGATACAGAATATAATAATTCTCCTAATATCTACAACCATATATTATATTTTTATGCATTCACATTTAAAATATAAGTCTCATTTAGACCCTTTTGAAAATAATCTATTCCATCTACTTCTACCAAACATAATCCATTGTTGTATCAATATCAATACTCTATAACATTCTAGTTAATTCCTCTAAAGGTATAATAGTCATGTAATTTTCCATTTAGAAATTTATTGTATAAAAATACTCAAGGAAAAATAATTCAAATCATGGTATAGGAAACATGACACTATTTAATAAATTAAAAAACATAAATATCATACATGGTCGTCAATATACACTTTCAACTTCTTAAATTGAATTCCATCAGCATTAATCATGAGGTTATATAGAATGACAATGCTTATTCTGGTGTTAATAACACATTCATTAAACACTATATTTAAATACAAGTGAGATTAAAAAAACTAAATTTATAAATATCTCAAAACATCAAACATTATATCCCATAATAATCACACAATATGAAGAAGGGAATGTCAAATAACATTGATTTTCTTCTATATAACAATCATATTTTACTATAATTATAGAAATTTACCAATAATAAGAGCACCTTTTACCCTGTTCTAGACCCCTCATATGTGATACTCATATTTATAATTTAGTGAATGGAAGCCTAATAAATAGGTGATAAAAAATAAACAGTAAGGGAAACACCTACAACATATCATCAAGGCTATGTTTATAATCATTTGATACAACATGAGAATTGAAAACAATATTATTAAAAGGAACATAAAAAACAATAATACATAATTGTTATGGGGTCCAAATTCTTAAAAATAAATTGTTTCATGACTGATATCATAAATTCCAAATGATAAAAGACATGGATCAAAAGGGTCAATGTATTTGAAATAATAAGATATAAACACATCAAGATAAAAATAAAATAAAAATCATAATTTAAAATTCGACATAGTTCTCATAACTCCCATAAATCCTAACAAAACAAGATACCTTATGGAATTTACAGAAGTAAAATTTTGATATATAAAGACTAGTAAGGGAATAATGATGGAAATAATTCATAACCTGATAATCTAGATGGATATTGTGATATCATAAATAGAATGATAAAAAGCATCTAAATTTATATTAATAAAATTAATTCATAATTTCATGGTATCATGGAATATTTTTTAACTACATAATACATTATTTAATTAACATGTGATAGGGTCCAATTGAAAACCCATCATCATATGGTAGGAAATGTCCCATTGTGGATAAGGTTGATTCCAGATTCCCAAAAATATTATGTACAATATATCATGGTGAATTAAATTCAGAACTTAATCCCATATATAATTACTCATGAAAAATATTTCATTCTCAATGCATTGAGTGGATTTATAAATCTGGGCCCTCCCATCACAAAATGAAAATTGTATAAACGTGTTCCACATGAAAATTTAATACCATATAAAAAACCATGATCAATCCCAGGATAATGAAATGAATTTATGATGTTCGTTGATACAATGATAACCACTGTAACGGGGTTGGGGTGGAGGGGTGGATCACACGTGATTTTAGAGAATTTCAATTTATTAAAAATTTCCCCATTCAAATATTTATGGATATTAAAATAATCATTTTTATATAATAAATTCACATTTATGTATTTATAAAAATATATCACAAGAAACTCAATATTTTAGAATATTTTTCCTTAATTGGAGATCCTATATCCTTTTCACAGATAATCCCATCGTTCCGTTGAAATTAATTTTTAATAATAAGTGAAAATAAATTTTTTGATGTCCTATTATTCTATTTATATAACATAATAGGTATGATTTTATAGAGTCCAGTTAGTAACAATTTTATTATTATGAAATTTAGAAAAAAAAGAATGTTTTTAGCAAGCTATCTAGAAGCTTCTTTGGATTAATTTCCATCCAATTTCCACCATACTAATGTTCAATATATGGTGTTACCTTCTTTCATAATGAAATCACTTCTAGTGTTTGTCACAAAAATGAATCATATCTTTCTAAGATGAATTTAATCTAATAATAAAAATTTATATACACTAGAACCTTCTTTGAAACTCCTTCTCCTTAATATATATGGATAATTGATTTATTCCAAAGATATGTAATCCACTTTATAGTGAATCAATAATATTTTTGGTATATCAAAAATGTGTATTCCATTTTATAATATAAATGGTTAAACACTTTTTCAAAAAATTATGTTACAAACATGTACATATCAAAATATTAGTGGGTTTTATAATTCACATGGATGAACAATATTAGTATAGGTATACTTGTTCCCCATTTATATTGATGTTATCAAATTATAAATGGTGGGAAACCATTTATCCGACACAATTAAATATAAAATATCTACAACACATAGTTAGATGAATTTCAATAGACTGTTATAAATAATTATAGAGACTTATGAAATATAGTAAATGCATTATGAAATATCCAACATCAAAAACCATACTGAAACATTCTTATCATCAATGTGAAAAATCGTATTAAATATTATTTATCACCAAAAGATATGTAAATGGTGATATATAATCATAACATATATTCATTAAAACATTATTTAATGATTCAAAAAAACATTTTCATATTTTTTTTATGATGAAATCATTAGGAACATTTTTTACACATCTTCTTTGGAATCCTTCTATTTAATTCCCTTGTCTCAACATATAAAAATCTAATAAAAAAATATCCTAGATTCATCTGTTTGTTGAAAATTTGAATACATTTCCATTTTACATATGTATGACATTTTTTACATTGTTGGATCTTCATAAAATGGAATCCATTCAATGGTTGTCCATCAATAGTTCACAACATGATAGTTCAAATTTTATATTCATAAATGTTATAAAAAACATTCCCAATGAACAAACACAAAAAATGTGTATCTAGAATCTGCTAACATCTATATTCAATGTACACTTTCCAAGGATGATGGTTGAATATTTTTTTCAAATTTGAGATACCTCAATCACATAATACTTTCAATAGGATAATATCTATTTTTGATTTTTTTTCTACCACATTATGTTTTAATATATAAAATTAAAATTCAAGATTGGCATATTTTTTAGTATCTAATTTTTTATTTAATTTGTAAAATTTTGCCATTTAATTTTATTTAAAATAGACATAACAAACATAAATGATTAATTCTTCCCATAATTAATTATGTAACTTATATAACCCTTATATAGTGATACTTGACACATAAAAATTATATTTTGGAATTATCCTTTTGGTTATCCACATCTAAAATCTACAATATGGGGGTTTATGTTTTGTGGTCAATGCCATGTGAGATGATATTGGTGTTCTACATATGAATTATTCACCCCATTTAAATAATATTTATTCATCATCAATAATTATTAAATTATTCACTAATATTGAATAATTAAAAATTTTCCATATCTTTTAAATTTTATAAATTTTTTCACAGAAAGTATTATTAAATTATCAATATTACACATGTTCTAATCCTCATAATTACATATTTAACATAAAAAAATTCTAAACAACACATTTTATCTAAAACAATACAACATGTCACAAAATATCCAAAAGTATCTTAAATCATCTCATTTTAATTTTTGGAAACATCCATAAACAAAATTTTACAACTCAACAATTATTACACCTAATTTTTTAAAATATTTCATAACTATTATCAACCAACCATAATTATCATAGATAATGTATTTACACCAAATTTATAGATAATTTAATGATTTTATTGAATTCTATCACTTATTGACAAGAAATTTTGTTAACATTAAATGATAAATACCGATTTAGTTTTATCATCTCCCCCAATTTTGGATGACCACACATTCATATCCATTTTACAATGAGTGTTAATTGTTTTTAAAATGTTTTCCATGATATCCTCATATGAAAAAATAAACAAAACAATTATGGTTTTCTTCCATAATTTTATTGGAAGACATTATTGGAGGCTGAAGTGTAGTTGCAACCTCAAATTATAAAATCATTTCCCTTGTGATAACAATAGTGAAAAACCCACCAATTTACTAATTTTTAAAAATGTAATCATTCATAAAATCTCCACTATAAAAATTATTTCTAATTAATGTATACATTAAATCAATAATCTTAGATATATAATTTTGTTCATGTATTTTGGAAAGTAAAATTTTTCTATAATTATCATAAATTATCTTCAATGGTTTTCATACATTCACTCCAAAATTATATAGCTTTAATTTAATCCAATTAATGTATTTATAAGCTTGGTAAGTGAAAATATATTAATTTTTTATTGTAATAAAATTATAGAATTCTTTTTCATAATATTCTGACTCACAAAAAACACTCCCAAGAAAACTTTTCTTCCTGGTGTTGATTTTATATCATTATAATATCTATCCCAAAAACAATCAGTGTACATTACCACATACTTACCATTGTAGATAAAAAATAATGTTTTCATGGGATAAATATATACTATATATTATTGATGATAATTTTCTCATGTATATCATGTATACTAAACGTATTGATTTGTATATTATCTGATTTCAATTTGAATATTCAATGATGATGGAATTTTAAGGATGTGAACAAAATTTTGATTACTGTACCTATGATAACAACACCCAGTAGTGGAAAATTATTTTTGATCTATAGTGGGGAATTAAATATTTTTCTGAGATTAATTTTCTGAATAATGAGGTATTTGTATCATACACCATTAACCGATTGAAGTATCACGAAAAATTTACCAAACTATTTATTCGTAACATTAAATGGTAATGGTTTTTATGATATAGTATCATTTTCATTATGGTCAAAGGGTATACATATATAATAATCACAAAATAATAATGTATATATTTAGAAATAATTCATTGAATATGTTTCAATTGTTAATGCTAAAAAAAATAAAATACAGTGACTAATAAATAAATTACCACCCTATGAAGGAAAATAATATGGAAGATGTAATATGTCAAAGAGACTCTAGAAAACTGTCCATGATTAGGATTAAAAGATATATAATATTTATATATTGTAAACTTATTATCCTTGAAATCATATAGAATTTAAAAATATCATATTTTTCTTAGATTAATCATCATATTTATATTAACATTAATATTTATGAGGTATAAAAGGATGATATGTATACATAAATGATAATATTAATTCTTCTAATGTTCAATCATGGAAATGATTGAATGATCTAAATAGAGAAAAAACTATTAAACCCATTAATAAATGATTTTGAAGAAGGATTTCTTTGAAATATATCACATATCATCATTATTTAATCATCCTAGTAGTTTCAATATGTATGTAGATATTAAATATAATTTTTAGTCACATAAAACAATGAAAGATATTGTAGAGTATGTATATCATTTCATATTAGGTTAGCATGATAAGTTAAATAATAAGTAGTTTAAAAATCGTGTTAGAAAAATTAACCATACATAAGTAGAAATCGGAAAATTTCACCGTGGATTTCACCATGAGACTCCCTATAACATCTAAATTTAAGAATTATATTTGGGTTATAGTCTATAAGATCCCGTGTTTTTGAACTAGGTTAAAATTACGATTATTGCTGAATTTGTTTTTTGGTTTATCAATGGGTTGTTCATTTTAAACCGAGATCCGAAATTTTATTCTGATTGTTGGAACACCTAAATATTTTGTTGTTCGAAAATTTTTAAAAGTTTTTTAGGTAATGGGGAAGTCACACGGGCAGCACATGATTTATCTAACTATGCAGCCAAACCGTACGTAGTCCATGTTTTGAGGATGTAGCTCCAGCACAGTTGGGGCATGGTTTGGAGAGACCGTGCGATGAGGTCATGTGAGAGGGGTGTCTGAGGTAGTAGCTAATTCACATTTAGCGCACGGTTTTTCAAACTATGAAAACTAACCTTGGGGGAATTTAAATGAGATCCATAAATTGTGGATCTCGCTCGTTTTTTCCTCTATGTGCTTTGTTTAAGCTCTTAAGAATCCATAACTCCAGATTAATCTTCTTTGAAGGTAGGAGAACCTCTCCCAAGAATTTTAGAGGAAATATGAGGGATTTTCATTGAGAATAGAAGCTGAACTCTTTAATAGAAGTGATCTATGGAGGGTTCTTGAAGAATCAACCTATTTCTTTTAAGGGTTCTTCGTTTGTTGTGGATTCCGTCAAAACCCCAAGGTAGAGTCCCAAATCATTAAGAAATTATTTTATAGTTATAGTTTAAATAAATAAATTAGTAATGAGAGTTTTATTTCAATATGATATATTCATGAATGACACTTTTGATTTTATTAAAAAATTCCGCCCACATGAGATTAGTGAGGACTTGATCCTGTGTTGAGTTTAAGCATGTTTTGCTAATTTGGTAAAAGTGATATGATTAAACAGTTAAATGATAGGAATTAGAAGAATTAGTACATGGGTAATTTAGGGTAGGATTAATTATATTGTCAAGATATGGAATACGATTGTGGATATTTCGGATTATTGGGAATATTGAATATTTGACATGTTCGAAAGATAATTTGGAAACTGCTAATAATTAATGGTTGGATTAATTATTACATGCTAATTGATAAATGGTTAACTAATTTATTATTGGTTAAAGATACGTGGTATGATTAATTTATTTTTGAATTAATTAATTTTCATGATTTAAATTAAGATTCTGAATTGTTTTTTTGTTACGATTGATAGTCATGAGTACTTTTAATGTGTATTAGTTTTCAATGCCTTAAGTTTTCATGGATGTAGTTGGTTTAAAATATGATATGGTGTGTGAGATGATTTCAAAATATCATGTCTTGGTTTAGAATGTTTTGATATTATTATGGTGTGCTTTTAGATTGTTAAAGTCTTGGGTGAACCATTGTTTGAGTGGACGGGATCTGACTTGTTTAAGAATTTTGATAATGAACTGTTTAGTTAATTATTCAGTTGTCTTAGTAAGAATAAATAATTCTTAATTATTTATTTATTAATGATATTTTGAATGGTTAATTATGTTTCGAGTTAACTGAAAAGTTATTGGTGTTGTTATGTAATTGTTGAATTAATTAACAGATTGGTTTTGTGGTGTTACACATGGTATTCTACACCAATGATAGATGTATATGTATAGTTGATGAATGGTTTGTGAGACATATAATGATGAAAAAAATACTAACAGTGTGTTGGAAAAGGTGTTCTACAACAATGATAGATTTATATGTATGATTTATAGTTGGGTTTTGAGGTAGGGAATGATGCTCCAAATACTCATGGGGTGCTAGACATGGCGTTCTACATCCAGCTTGCATGAAAATATTCATTTATGGGATAGGGACTGATGCTCCAAATACCCATGGGGTGTGTGAAATATACTGAAACTCCCAATACACACAAGGATGATAGGCATGATGTTCTTCATCCATTAATTAACATTAGATGGTGGGTCCAATTGTTCAGGTATGAAATTAGTAGATTGTTAAAGAAGGCTATTGTGTCATGATGATTTGTGAATTTATAATGAGAAAGGGTTCAGACCTAATTATGAATTGGGTGAACCAATTTTAGTGGATTGGCATTGACTTTAATATGAATCTTTAAATTGAATAACTTATGACACGTTAACCAATCCAAAGCACAAGCACTGATTCATTATTTTCGTTGATTACTTAGATGGTCCTTATAGACATCTGTGGTGAGTGAATTATCTGGAAGCTTTCAGGTGTTGGCTGAATCACAAGACTTTTCATAAATTATTAAGATTGTAATAATTGATAAATGATAAATTATTGTGTAATTATTGTTTTTTATCCATGAAAATCATATAATGCTCATTCAGACACCAGTTGGGGGATGATGTGGGAACATGGGTTTATAGTTACTTGGTAATGCATAATTTATTTTATGCATGCCTTCACGTGTTTTATGTTATTTATTAAATTTCTAGATTTGGGGTAGAAAAAGGTGGTCTCGACCTCCTACGATTTATATATCACACCCTACTCGGGAAACCATTGCACTGGGTACCCGAGTAGATTCTATTTGGTTGCACGACTATGCTATTTACATTTACTTGGGTGTTAGGAGAAGAGGACTGAGCGGAGGCTTGGGATGGTTGAGGAGATCTCCCTTGGGGCTTTGAGTCATTATTTATTTATTTCTCCATTGGAATGTAATAAATGATGTTTTGTTCATTTTTTTCTATTTTGTAACAATAGAATGTCATGCATGCATCTGCTATATAATTTGGTTTTGGCCATTTGTTTTGTACAAGATTTATAAAATCTATTTTCCGCTGCTTTATCATTATTAGACCGTTTCTGCTACTTATTGCCTTTATCTATTTTTGAACATTCAAATGAGGGTATAGTGTCCCTAATGACTATCCTTATACCCTCACTGCAAGTCTGCAGCCTCAGTCGTACGAGGACACGTGCTTGGGGTCTTGTGGCGATCGGTCCGGCCACCAGTTTAGGGGTGACCCGGGTCGAGAAGTTACAAAGTGGTATTAGATGAGGTTTCTTTATTTTACTTTGTCTTACTGTTTTTGTGTTGGTAGACAGGAGACTAAGAATGTGTTGGCTCTGGGGATAATAGCCGTGCTTGGGACTATTAACCTCATGTATGGGAAATGACCAAGTGGCCAGGGATGTGAAATGATGTTTGTAATATTAGAGGTTACAATTGATATGATTTCACCTTGAATTACTGGTGTATTTTCTAGTATTTATTTATTTTTAGAATTTTGAAAAGAATAATTTTCATGGCCTGATATAGCAAGGAATTTTCATAAATTCATCATTTTAGGCACATAGATATTCACATGACATGCATATAGCATGCCATGTAGTTTCATTAGTACGATGCCTGCTAATTTGGATTTTGTTCCTTTGGAGCAATGCCATGTTTGATCTCTTTAGCATGACTCTCTAGATATCATGTTTCAGTGATAGATTAAACATTCTTGAGTGATTATATTCCATTCGACCTTAGATATTAGCATGTTCTATTGTTGTTCCATGCTTCTGTGTTATATCATGTTGTTTTGTTACTGCCTATGCTAACATGTTAGATATGTTTTCATATGTGAAAGGGGTGACAAAGATAAAATGTTAAATTAATGTTTATTGTGTTGAATGGGAGCCAAAATCTTGCGATAAGGTGTATGGGCACTTTATCAATTGGTAGGTGGCAACCCATATAATTTAGACTATTTGGCTGATCGTTTTAATTTTTGAATTGGCATTGGTGTCAATAAATGGGGGCCAATTTTTAATCCATGGAGTATATGGGCGCTTCATGATTAGGGAAATGACGACTCATATTAAATTTGATGACTTCATGCCTCGTGAGATGCTTATAAATGTTAAAGATTTTTAATGATGATCTAAAATAAAATGGCTAGCTTCTTTAATGCAATTGGACCCATGTAGGTCAGTTGGGGAGTGTTTTTATGAGATAACTCATTTGGGTGTTTAAAATTTTAATACATGTGCATTTACTATTGGGTTTCTTTATAGAGAACCCAGGTTTGATAAAATTAAGTCCTTATAGGTCACCTTATATTCATTAAAGAAATTTATTTTAATATGTTTCCTGAAAATGAGAGGATGTCAATAAGCGAAAATGTTTTAAAAAGGGAGCTTCATGAAACTTTTTATTTTGCCTTGGGGAATTTTGATAATGTTACATTGATGTTTTGATTAAACCATTGCATGAATAAAGATTAAATGTGATTAAATATAAGAGGCTTGTAAATGGAACCTATTGTGGTGTCCACTATTTGAAACCCTCATATAAAGGTATGTTTGGACTTTTCTTTAGTTTCCTTGGACCGGAACCGTGATTACATTCTGTAGGCCTTCTTTTTCTCAGAAATGGCCTTATGTTCGGCTTTTGATCCTAGTGACTTGTTTGAAGTGACCCAGTTTAGGGTTGACACGTTCTCTTCTTAAGGGGATTACCGTTGGTCGGTAGAGCCCTCAAAACATAAATTCCTTTCTAGCACTATGGATTTTCTCACTCTTTTTGTGTTCTTAGGTGACATTGTCCAACGTAGGACTTCCAGTTTCCAATGAAACCCTTGTTCGAATGGTTGGTGATGTGTTCATGACCTTGTTATGAGCTTCAACATCGAGTAATTCTATTTTTCATCTAGTTAGATGTGCCTCGGGGATGGTAGACTTATTTGTTGGTTGTTTGACCATTTATTCTTAGTAATGGATGAATGGTTATGGCATCATCCAAGAAAACAGTCTTATAAGGAAATATGACTATGTAATAAGCCTTTTTGTACTGTTGAGTAAGGTATCAGGTCAACTCCAGGTAGAGTAACTTGATCGTTAAAGAATCAGTTTCATTTCCATGCATGGAATAGTTTTCAAATGAACTGGGTGTTTTGACATGCTGATCTTGTAGATAATATAGCGCACTGGTTAGTTGAAAATATTTTCGTGAGATGTCATGTGAAATCCTAAGGTGGTTATTTCCACTCTATTCATGATGAATGTGTTGGTAAGTGATGTCGAGCTTTTAGAACAGAGTTTTCCGGTAATGGTTTGACTGATCATTTTCATGACCTCAGTTTTCTCTTAGTGCACTCTTCTAGACACAACGAGCATGCCCCCTATATTGAACTCATCATTGAGAAAATAAGATAATGTCAGTATTTTTCCTTGCTACAGATTAAATGTTGTTGGAAATGAGGAGTAGTTGTTATCTGGGTAGTACGCAGGATGCGTTGATTCATTGGGCTACTTTTTTTCATGTTTGGGAATGGTTGTTTTTAAAATAGACATGCGATGGATTGACATAGAAAATATACCAGATCTTGGGTATGGACTTCGTTATACCTGTGAATGGTTTTGGAATATTTTTGAAGGCACATCGTCAGATAAAGGGAAAATGTATCTTTTGAGTCGACAATGTCTTTCGAGGGATGAATGTGAAACCTATTCCATTGTTTGATCGAGGTTCAACCTTTTACGTTTACATGGTCCTTCTAATGACCTGTGATATGAGATCGGTTTCGATGTTTGAGATTTAGTGTAAACTTTTGATCTAGTTATAAGGCTTATCCATCAGGTTTGTGAAGGGTTAAAGGTGTGTTTGGCATTGGGAACACAACATGTCACTCCAAACAAGATTAAATGACCTTGGTAGGTAAGTTGTTTTGAAAGTGGTTCCCAATCACTTATTTGGGATGAGAAGTTTTGAAGGTGGGTATAATGTATTATCTCGTGTTTTTGAACTGGGATAAAATTATGAAGGTTTCTAAAATTCATTTTCGGTTTATCAATGGGTCGTTCTTTTTAAACTGAGCTATGGAATTTTATTCCGAGTGTTGGAACACCTACTGATTTCATTTTTCAACCTTTTATATAAGTTTTTGAGGTAAAGGGGAAGTCACACGGGCTTTGCAGGGTTTGTCTAAATGTACTGCAAAAAATAAGCGTAGTTGATGATTTGAGGCAGTATCTCCTGCTCGATTGGCGCATTTTTAGGATATAATGTCCGATGAGGCCATTTGAGAGGGGTGGTTGAGGTAGTAGCTAATTCACGGTTTGTAAAACCTTGTGAACTAACCTTGCGGGCACTTAAATGACATCATTAAACTGTGGATCATCCTCGTTTTTGTCTCTAAGTGCCTCATATAAGCTCCTAAGAGGCCATAACTCGGAATTAATCTCCCTTGAATGTAAGAGAACATTTCCCAAGCATTTTGGAAGTGATATGAAGGCTTCTCATGTTGAATTGAAGCCGAAATCTTGAAGAGAAGTGATCTAAGGAGGGTTTTTGAAGAATCATCATGTTTCTCTTAAGGGTTCTTCATTCGTTGTGGTTTCTTCCAAAACCAAGAGGGAGGGTCTCAAATCGTTCACAAATTATTTAAGAATTATTGTTTCTTTATATAATTTAGGAATGTTAGTTTCCTTCCTTATGATATCTCTATTAATGACACTTTTGATGTTATTAAATAATTCTTCCCACATGAGTGAAGTGATGACTTGATCATGTGTTGAGTTTATGAATGTTTGGCTTATTTGGTTAAAGTGATTTGATTAAACAGTTAAATTATTGGAATGGACAGAATGATTAATAATGTAATTAAATGTAGGATTAATTATCATTTCATGAGTTTCTATAACATTGTGGGTTTTACTGATTATTAAGAATATTGAATATTTGACATGTTCAGAATACAATTTAGAAACTGGTAATAATTAATAGATGGATTAATTATTACATACTAATTTGTAAATGGTTAACTAACTTATGATATGTTAAAGATACAAGATAAGATTAATTAATTATTGAATTAATTAATTTTCATGCATTAAATTATGATTTTGAATTGATTGTTTGTTACGATTGTTATTCAGGTGTACTTTTGATGCGTATTAGTTTTACATGTCATAAGTTGTCTGTGATGGAGTTGTTTGAAAATATGATATGATGTGTGACATGTTTTCTAAATATCATGGCTTTGTTCAACATGTTATGAGATGAATATGGTGTGCTTGTTGACCGTTAATGTCTTGGATGAACCATTGTTTGAGTGGATGGGTTCAGACATGTTAATGAATTTGGATAATTAACTGTTTAGTTAATTATTCAGTTGGTTTTCTATGAATAATTAATTGTTAATTAATTATTTATTAATGAGATGTTTAATGGTTAATTAAGTGTTGACTTATTTGAACAGATATTTGTGTTGTTAATTAATTATTGAATTAATTAAGGGATTGGTTTTGTGGTGTTAGACCTGGAATTATACACCCATGATACATGTATATGTATGGTTGATGAAAGGGTGGTGAGACAAGGACAAAGGCTCCAAATAATCACAAGGTTTTATAAATTTCTTTCTACACCAATGATTTATGTATATGTATGATTGATAGATGGGTTGTGATATAGGGACTGATGCTACAAATACTCACGCAGTGCTAGACATGGCGTTCTACTTTCAGCATGCTAGAAAATAATCTTTTATTGGACATGGAATGATTCTTCAAATACCAATGGGTTCTGATACATGTAATGATGCTACCCATGCTCACGAGTGTGATAAACATGATGTTCTACATCCATTAATTAACATTGGATGGTGGGTCCAATTGTTCGTGCATGAAATGAGTTGATGGTTAATGAATGTTGTTGTTACATGATGATTTGTGAATTGTATATAAGAAAGGGTTAAAACTTATTTATGAATTCGGTGAACCACTTTTAGTGGACAAGATCAAACTATTATATAAAAGATTAATTTGAATAACATATGACATGTAATCCAAGCCATCAAAATTTCATGGATTCAGTCTTTTCATTGATTATTTAGATGGAATTTAGAGACATCAGTGGTGAGTGACTTATACGGACGATGTCGGGCGTAGGCCGAATCTCAATACATTCATAATTTATTAAGATTGGAATAATTTATAAATGAAAATTGGTTATGAAATGATTGTTGAGTATGCATGACAAGTGTGTAATGCTCGTTCAGACACTAGCTGGGGGCTGCAACAGGTAATTGGATTTATTGTTACTTTGTACTGCATAATATATTTTATGATTTCATTCACTTGTTATATGTTATTTATTAAATGTATTGATTTGGGGTAGACACTTGTGGTCCCGAACTACTGAGATTTATATCTCACACCCTACTCTAGCTGTCATTGCACTGGGTACCCGAGTATATTCTATTTTGTTACAGGGAAATGTTGTTTGCATTAACATGGGAGTAAGGAGCAGAGGACCGAACAAAGTCCCCTGATGCTCGAGGAGATCAACATTGGAGATTTGAGTCATTATTTTTTTATTTCATAATTTTAATGTAACGCAAGCTTTTTTATCATTGTTTTCTACTTTTTATCATTATCATGTCATGCATGCATTTGCCGTATAATTTGGCGTTGGCCGTTTGTTTTGTAGAAGATTTAAAAAATATTTTTCCACTACATTATCATTATTAGACAATTTCCACGACCTATTGTATTTATCTAATTTTGAACACTAAAATTATGGTATAGTATTCCCACTAAAGATCCATAGACTCTCAATGCTAGTAGGCAGCCTTGGGCGTATGAGGAGGCATGCTTGAGGTCATGTGGCGACAAGTCCGGACACCTGTTCAGGGTGACCCAGGCCGGGACATTACTTTGTCAATCACTTTATTACATCAAAACATAACACTAA
The DNA here is from genome assembly GCA_963277665.1 of Viscum album. Lineage (NCBI taxonomy): Eukaryota > Viridiplantae > Streptophyta > Magnoliopsida > Santalales > Viscaceae > Viscum > Viscum album. The sequence goes on from OY728161.1 coordinate 441,065,136, forward strand.
TATCATAAAAATGTCTATATTGGTTATATTTCATTAATAAAATCTAATTATGTGAGAAAAGTTACATGAATTACCAATCTCAATTATATCTTCTCTAGATCTATGGTGTACCTTGATTTTATGGATAGTTCATCATAATTCATTATGTATGGACTATAGCATTAGTGTTGTATATTATATTCATAAAAATAGTCTTTCTAATAATAACATTAAAACAAATGATGATATGATGAGTTCATACCATATGTATTTCAATGGAGTTTGGGATTAAAACATTCTCATGATTATATTTTCATAAAACAATATCTCTCACTGATTATTTCAAATGGATTGTTATGAATCCATCGATAGAAAAATGTTTTCAAACACTTCATGATGGGATGGAGTTGGGGAAAATATATATGTGGAAATGAGATATATATGGTCATGTAAGAAAACATTTGGAGATATTCAGTAGAATATTAGGTAATTTTAGGGTTGAAAGAAGAGAAATGATAACAAATTATGGTGATATCTTGAGTTTATAATTAGTTATAATGAAATCCGTTGAATAAATAATAAGATAAATATGATATGATTTTGAAATAATGGAAGGAAAATCCCAATGATTCGTTATATAAAACAACACTTAATCGTTACATGTTCGATATTTTTAACCGTGAATTTAATTCCATCCAATTTGAGGATCTTTTTAGTTGTAATAATTTAGAAAATTTGGACATCACACATTAATAAAAAACCCATATAACATAATGTGGACACTTCAGATTAGTATCCATTTTCACCCATTTAACATTTTTTAATATATGGAAAGATATATTATAATGGAAAATCTATATGAAATTCAACTTTACCTCTTCTATTCCCTTAACAATTCATAAATATTGTGAATACATTAATAATACCAAGGATGGAAGAAAAAGATCTGTAATGGGTATAAAAAGGAAGGAAAATGTTATTTTAGTTAAAAAATGAAATACCAAGAAATATTTTAATTTAAATTAAATTTCAATAATTTAAATAATTAAAACATTTTGACAAGAGAAAACACACACTTTATTCCCAATGAAATCATTTAAAACACATAAAAAAATTGGTGACATAAAGCATCATATTCATAATTTCCTTCAACTCCATTTTAAATGGAATAACCATATAGTTGTTTTAAATGATGTCATTACCAAATATATTAGATAGATATAGTGTGGGTAAAACCTTATAAAATCTATGATGATATAACCTGTGAGCTATAATGGGGCATAGTCCTTTATATAAGTTATATTGGGCTGAACCATTTTTCATAAGATATAATAGGGAAAAACCCTTCATATAAAATTGTTTGGTCCCACCCATTTCATAGAATTATCAGGAACCCTATCTTTAATAAATATCATATATAAAAAAACCTTTTTAAAAATACTTTTTATCCCATAAAAAAGATAGTTAATCTCCATTTTATTTTAATTCCAAATTTCAATACCAGAAGGAAAATAGTCATGAAGAACCCAGTGGGAGATAATGTAGCTCAGTTATATACATGTGTTTATGATTATATGATTCCAAAGACACTATACATTTAATGTACCATAATTCCTATATAATTGTTTTAATTATATGGAATTATATCGAGACTTCAAAGCCTGGCGGCGCACGATTATGAGGCCCGGAGTGCCCAGAATGAACAGTCGTGGTTTTGTTATGATTTATTTAACATCCATAAGATGTTTTCAGAAAATTTTGAATAACTATTAAATGGTTTCCTAGATCATAAATTTGAGGGCACCAATGTTCTCAAGATGAAGGGTTTACACTAGGAGTGACTTATGTTTAGTCGGCACATGCCCCCAGTGAGAATACCCGAAAATGGAATAACCGCCAATAAAATAATTAAATAAAGTAATTTTATTTTTAAAATTTTTATAACTCACGAATGGTAACATGGATTAAAAAACCAATACCACCACTAAACTCGTGAGTGTAGGATTGTTTTAGGCAGATACAAACATTGGTCAACAGGGGCCACTAGTGAAAGTCAGTTATTGGAAGCAAATGAAATAATTAAGTGACAATCATTCTATTGTAAAATCGATAACATTTAAATGGTATCCTGGATTGGAAATCTGAGAGTACCATTGGGTTCGTTGGGGGGCGTTTAACCAAGGCAGAGCCTAATCATGATCGACGTTGGTCGAGGATTACTGTTAATAATTTTTCAAATTTTGTTTCGGGTACGTTCAATAATCGTGCGAGTGAGTTTTTTTAACATTTGAACCAGTGATTAGCATTGAAATATGAGGACATCATTGAACTCACAGTGTCGATATTCTCTTATGTTGACCTTCACCTTGACCCTAGTAGGTTGTGGGTAGATGTTGGTTTTTCATATTTTCTGTGGAAGGGTTAGACAAGTAATAAAATAAAATAATTAATTTTAATTTATCTTTAAACCCTCCCAATTGAATCATGAATATGGGGATGACACGAGGGTGGTCAATCATTAAATGAAGGGAATTAAATCCCTGGTTACAAAAAATGTGTAACCACATTCCTCTATAATTAATTGGATTCATTAATCCGTGAATTAATAAATCAAGTTATTTAACACATCGAATCCCCTATTAATGTGCCAACATAAAATCATAACTTTTTAATTTGGCTCCAAAACTCTCATGGGGAATAGGATTAGAAAATGAGAGCCTTTGTAGAAACATCCCACAATGAAGAAATTTCTCTGGATCAAGAACAAGGACTCGACATTGGAGCTTGTTGCGTGACTGACGGACGCCAGTGACTTCATCATCTTCATGTCCTTCCTCGCACCGTATCCAACGAGGAAACAAGGTCGGGGTTGTTAATTTGAAATATGAATAAATTTATTTGTTAATTCATGTTCTTATAGATTCAAAACAATGATTTCCAAAATAACATTGCCATATATCCTCACTTATACATTGACCCTTCTCCTTAATTTTTTTTGCGTTCTTCGTGTGTTTTTGGACGTCAAATAATTAATGACGATGGATACTTAATGTTTTGTTTAGCGCGACATATGGAAGTGGATCCCTCGACCTAAGGATCGTGAATATTTGAACGGCATAGTTTTTGGTCTTGGAACAAAGCCGTGATGGCTCATGGAATAAGGAGGTGGCCGACACCTGACCGGCAGCGAGAAATGTATGGCAGTGCACGTCCGCACCGCAAGAGTTGAAGGAGGCCATGTCCTGTTTCCTGCGGATGTGAGGGGGGTGGATGACATCCTTTCAACTGCTTAGAATAGTGGTGGTACACATTCATTCCACCGGTGGAGCAGGAGGCCGCAACCGCCTAGCAGCGGTGGAGGCTGAAGAGTCGTCTGACTGCACTTACTGTAGCAAAATGACTGGACCCACTCGGGTCCCGCGGTGATTTTTCAGTGCCTAATGGAACTCTACTTTTTTACTTATGAGAAGAAGGGTGCTGATCCCCTTTGGCACCACCTCGGGGGGGGGGGGGCACCGGGCTGTGTCCAGCAGGCCTCGCAATCGGGCCACACCACCAGGCCACGCGATCAGGCCGTCCAAGCGGGCCGCTGCACCAGGTTGCGCAAGTAGGCCATGCCCTTCACGGTTTGGGCAAGACCACGACCTAATGGGCCGCACCCACTGAGGTCCAGTCCCTCTAGGATAGATCCATGTCGGATTGGGTCATCTCGAACTGGGTTCTGTCAACCCAAGACGGGTCGGGCCGGGTTGGACCAGACCCGGGCCCATCCAGGCCCATTTTCGTCTTTCTGGCCATATCATGAGAACTGTGAGTCTATTGGATGAACCATCTACAGAACCAGAATACTTTGATTTATTAGGTCCATTGGTAATGTCCACATAATTTTTAGATCAATATAGATTATGGCCAGGTTGGATCGATCCCTGAATCCAACCGGGCCCTCAGAGCGGAAACACTAATAACATACAGACCGAGCATCTAATTGATGCGTCGTGTGTTGAGTTAGGTCCCTAATGTAATGAATGACATTGGGGATAATTTTTAGTGGAACTTAATAGAATTTCATGTCAGTTTAAGTATCGAATGATGGATTAAAAAGTGGAACCTCTCAGAATAAATCATGTTTTGTGCGAGAACCCAGTGGCTGGCAGTGAGGCAGAGGTTCGAGACAGATTATATGAATGTTATTTATCTATCAACTCTAGGCGGTTTAGATCTTGTGTGGGTCATTTTTTGGATGGAAACTATATATACCATGTGGTTCAGCGCTCCGCAATCCTGTGTTGGTCAACACTCAATTATCTTATGTGGGTCAGCACATACAGATCCTATGTGGGTCACCTCTCAGCGATCCACTGTAGGACAGTGCATACAGATCCTGTGTGGATCATTTCATGGGCTAGTACCTATCTATCATGTATATGATAGAATCCAAATAATCAGCAATAGTGCCTCTTAATAGAATAAGATTATTGAGCTCCGCGACTAATCATCTTTACTTCTATATTTCACTTATACCTTTGTGAGATGACTATTCTACCATTGTGGTGTTATCTTAATGGTCTTACCTATGTGGTATATTTACCTTCATGGTGTTATATTCATGGTGTTACTAGTGTGTAAACTCTATCTTCGTGGTGTTATATTCTTGGGGATACCTATGTGGTACTTCTAGCATTGTGGTGTTATATGTGTGGTTCTTCTACATCCGTGGTGTTATCTTCGTGGTGTTACATGTGTAGTACTTCTAGCTTCTTGGGGGTACCTATTTGGTACTTCTACCATCATGGAGTTATCATGGTGGTGTTACTTAAGTGGTACTTCTACCTATACGGTGTTTTCTTAGAGGTGTTACATGTGTGGCACTTCTATCTTCATGGAATTACATGTGTGGTACTTCTACCTTTGTGGTGTTGATATAGTGGTGTTACATATGTGGTAATTCTACCTTTGTGGTGTTGTCTTAATTTTTTTTACATGTGTGGTACTTGTATCTTAGTATCGTTATATGTGTGGTATTTCTACCTTCGTGGTGTTACCTTTCTGGTATTCTTCCCTCATTTATGAGATGAGTATATCATGATAGTTTAGGTATATGTATGGACATATACCTAACTAGAGTTAAAGTCTTGTTTTGTGATTTTTCCTTTGTGGAACTTTTGGAGACCAATGGGGTCTCGAGGTACCTATTGATTATTATTATACACCCCTACACGGGCTTCACCTGCACCTTGTTATGTCTGGTGAAGACATTGTACAACGTTTATCGAAGATGTGGGAGCAAGGAATGGATAGTTCTCGAAGGTGGATCATTCCGTGTGACGTGACGTAGAGAAGACGGGTAGATGTGGAGTACTGTAGAGACGATATGTACCTAACCTTTAGGTTGGATCCTCGGTGGATGATCCAAGAGATACTCTTCCCATTTGGTTGTGTTGTACATTTCAGTTGTACTTCTACATTTCAGTTGAGCTTGTATTCTGTCTCCCTTTACATCATCACTCTTTTCACTAATTAAGTTACTTCTTGTTGCTAAATTTTTTATTCTACTATGTTGGTTTTAAGATCTTTAAAGGTAATACATTCCCATTTAAGGGAACATACGTTCCAGTGCTAGTCGCCTGCCCCTGGCCTACGGATGGCGGTATGGGGTAGTCACGACATGGGCCACAAGGGAAGGATCATGACAAAGTGGTATTAGGGGAGTTTAGTTCTACAGAAGAACAAGGACTTTGATCATTTCTATGTATCAATAGTTTTATTTGTTATGAGTGTGGTATTCAGTTTAGGGAGTCTAGTGTTGGTTCGATATTTGACGTATACATACATCAGGACCCTGAGTTCTAATTTCTAACTCAGCACACGAAAACATAGATTGTGTTTGTTTTTAAAAGGATTTTTTTTGTTTTCTTGTGTCAGCTCACCAGGTATAACTTAATGATCATTATGCACCTATTCATTATCATGATATCACCGTATAGATAGCCAGCTATGATTATTGAGAGAGTATGTGATGACAGACCAGCGAGCGCTAATGCCTCAGTGTGGAGCCCTCTTAATGTGTTGGCACCTTCGAGTGGTGTACCAACAACACCATAACCCATTGGGCAGTAGATACCATGATCCACACTATAAGATGGTGCACGCGCACGGAGCATGTCGCACGAGTTCCAGCAGAAGAGGCCGCCAAGTTTTTGAGGCGAGACAGTTTCACAAGAAGTTGCGAATTGGCTGGATAATTCGACTAGAGTTTCCCTCCGAGTTGAGTGACCATAAGATCTTATGGTGATCTTTGCTGCTAGTTTCTATCAGGGTGTGACCATGAGAATGGTCTACATGGTGACGATGATTCGGTACTTGGACCATTACCTGAGATGGAACCATCGAGTAGTGTGCCAGTTATATCATTTCTCAGTGGTCAGCAGTTACAACTTGCAGTACTGGTAGAGGACACAGGAAGTCTTAGTGCCTTACAAGTGTTTCAACATCATATACCACTAAGGTCCCATGGAATTCTTGACTCATAGGTGGCTAAAAACTATCGTTAGGAGGTGGCTGAGAGTTCCTTAGAGATTCTATAACACCGGAACGGTGAAATGTCTGTATTTGATATTCATCAAGGTGTACCGACCATTCTTAGGTATTTAACAAATACCATATGATTTTTTCATCAGGGCTCGGACCTCTGAGTGAGCTGTGTTAAAGAACATCCGAGCTAGCACTATTCTTCTATGCATTCCTAATTATGATAGGGTGCTATAGATAACCTTTGTGGTTGAATGTACTTTGGATGCGCGGATGCATCCAATGAATGCTAATAGTGGTGAAGTAGGAAACCGATGCCAGTCTCAGAGACTAGGGTGTGTAAAATTACTTGGGAAGAGGATGAAATAAGGGCAGATGAATCTGTAGGGATGAAGACATGGAAGAGGATCTAGGAGAGCAGTAAGAGGTGGTACACATTTTGACATGTAATATCCACCACTATATTGTGGTCCTCACCGGGGTCAAAGAGATGGAGGACATGGAAAGGGAGTAGCTGCATGTAGTCAGGTAGTGTGACCCAAGGGCTCCAATAATGATTCTAGGTATGGTCCGTGTCTACTGCTAGCAACCGTATTAATAGACATAGGTACAAATCATTCCACCTTTCCATGAATCTTGTTCAAGACCTCATGATTATGTTTAAGCCTTTGAAGTGACCCTCAAAACTAGAGATAACATTGGTATGAGACTCGATAATCACACATACGCTGATGGTGTGATCTGACCATGGAGGATAGGGTTTCGGTTGAAACCTCTCGGTGGCAGCATCAAGGCCTTAGGACTTTAGTTTTGGTATGGAATGTTCATCCACAGTTCATTATCATGTTGACATTATAATGTAAAATGTTTTTGTTTATTCTAAAACATTGGAATGGGGTTTTCCTTGGTCAGTGAAAAAGGAAACCCATGCAGCACTGGATAAACTCATGCATAGGAGGGTGAAGCCGACCACTCTTGAGTCAGGTAGCCTTAACCACATGACAGAAAGAGTTTTGAGTCTTCAGTTCTCAACAATAGTGGCAGAGTGTGGGTAACTCTTTTCAAAAGATTTTTCAAGGATTACATCCCTAATGGGAGGGACTCTTCTTCTTTGGATGGGTACTACTGGGGTTTTGGACCAGACATCATCAGGGTAGTGACAACCTTGTCAGCTTTAACGGTGAAAGGGAGAGACTTTCCTTTGGACGGAGAAGTGTTAGCATTGATTTTAGTAGCTAAGACAACAACGACGGCTAGAGTTCCAATAGGAATATAACCTCGAGGTAGTCTCTACTACGGGGAAGGGGAAACATGGTAGAAGACGCTCTCAACAGGAGGTATGGTCTATAGTTTCCGAGTGAGGCCTCAGAGCAGTAATTCACACCATGTATATCATTCGTGGATAACGATGGAGTAGATTATCTCTAGTCTATGACAGTCACTCCCCCAATTCTTTAGAGAATTCAGAAGGCACATCCTGATACGTTGACTATGAGGACCGACGTTCTCGGATATCATTAGGGGAGTCTTCTGAAGGATTTTATGAAGGGGGTTTGCACGTAATCCTCTTCATATGATTCACCAGGGTACCAATGAAGTATCCGGAAGAGGTGTTGAGGGAGATCCAAACACTCGTATTAATAGTACATCCAGGATTGGTGAAGATTTAGAAGGAACTCGGACATCAGTACTGATGGCCAGGGATTAGGGAAGCAGTGGAAGAGTTTGTTCCATGATGCCGTACATGTTAGGAAGTGAAAACTACTCAATGTTGGAAAATGTCTTATGTCGGCAGGTGGAGGGAGACCATGTATTCCTATGGGTATCACCTCGATGATGTTTTCAAATATTTTGTCGGGGTGACATGTTATCTCAAAGGTTAATTAGACCTTTCTATATTCTCAGTAGAGTGTGAGAGGTGGCACTCCATCTATATCATTTCTCACAGATGCACCAGGTGCATCATTTTTTCCATGTGTCACCATTGAGGAGATGCATGCATGATCCATATTACATTATCGACCATGGAGAGATGGACTTAAATGATAGGGAGACGTCTGTAGAGGTTCCAGTAGAGATTGAGGATCATCAGGAGAGAGTCCTTCGTGGGTGGTTGATACCTCCGAGGCTCGTTCACTGGAAGCACGAGAACCTCAAGGATTGCACATGGGAGTGGGAGGCTCAGTTTTGTGCTTAGTATCCCCCTTTTTCTTCCTTTGTATTTATTGTTTATTTCTGGGATGTAATGTCCTATGATGGGTAGAATGTAATGTCCCATAAATCTGTATAATATTTCTTAATTATATGTAATTATTTCGAGACCATGAAATTTGATTTCCTTTGATTCCTAGGCCCTGAGTTCTTGGAATGAACTGTCGAAGTTCTCTAAAGCTTTATTTAATGTGTGTAAGCACATTTCCTAAAAAATTGGAATAAATTTTAAACAGTTTCCCGAATCAGAATTATGAGGGCACCATTGTACTCATGTGGGTGGGATAAACCTAGCTGTGACTTAAGATTAGTCGGCGCATGCCTCCTCTGAGAAAACCTGAAAATTTAAAAAACATATATAAAATAATTAAATAAAGTCATATAATTTTTCAAATTCATATAAATCATGAACTATAACTCTGATTTAAAATATGAGACCAATGTTGAACGCTGTAGAGAATGATATCTTTTGGTAGATACTTAAATTGGATGGGGTGGTCCATCAGTGAATGTTAGTTTCTGGCCATAAATGAAACAATTATGTGACAATCATTTTATTGTAAAATCCATAACTTTTAAATGGTGACTCAGATTTGAAATCCAAGAGTACCGTTAGGTTCTATAGGGGAATGTCTCATCTAGGTAGAGCATAACCTCAACCGGCACAGGTCGAGGGTGACTGATAATAATTTTCAAACGTTTTTTTTCGGGTACGTTTAATAAATGTGCGAGTGGGTTTTCGTATCATTTGAACCGGTGGTCGTAATTTAAAACTAAGGACTCCGTTGAACACACAACACTGAAATTCTCTTAAGGAGACCTTTACCTCAATTGTAGTAGGTCTAGGGTAGAAGGTAGTTTTTATTATTTTTTATGGAAGGGTTAGACAAATAATAAAAAAATTATTTTATTTTATTTTTAATCCCTCCCACTTGAATATCAATGGTGGGGACCACATGAGGGTGGTCCATCATTTAATGATGGGCATTAAATTCCCAGTTATAGAAAATGTGTGACCACATTCCACTTTAATTAATAGGATTTATAAATTAATGAATTAATGAATCAACTTGTTTGACCCATGGGATCCCCGATTGATGTACCAACATTATATCTTAACTTATTAATTTGGAACTACACCACTCACGAGGACAAGTATTTGAAAAGGAGAGCCTTTGGAGAAACATCCTCTAACAATGATCATTCTCCAGATCAAGAATTTGGAACCGACATTGGATATTGTTGAGGGAGAGACAGAGGTCGAAGTCTTCATCATATTTATCTCATACCTCACGTCATATCCAACGAGAAAACAAGGTAGGGTTTTGTCATATGAAATATGATTGAATTTATTTGTAAATTATTCTTATTCTATATTAAAAATGATATCCAAACTAACAAGACCATCGTTCCGTACTAATACATTGACCATTTTGATTCGTTCATCGCACGTTCTTCTTGTGTCCTTCGACGTCAAATAATTAATAACACTGGAATCTCAATTTTTTGTTTAGCACCACATATGGACACGATTCCCTCAACCCAAGGATTGTGAATATGAGAATGATATAATTTTATGGCCTTGAACAATGTCGTGATGGCTCGCGGGGGAAGGAAAAAACGGTGACCCAGCCGGCCGCGAGGAATGTAGGGCGGTGAACATCTGCGCGGCCAGATGAGAAGGAGGTTGCGTCCCATCAGCTGCAGAGGAGTAGGGGGTCGTCCGAAATCCAGATGTCACATGGAAAAGAGGTGGCACATTTCTTCAACATCGGTGGACCAGGGTGTCGCAGCCTCTTGGCTGCGGCGGAGGTCGAAAATCCTGCAGGATCTGGTCGGTCGTAGCTGAATGGCGGGGCCCGCTCGGCTCCCGCTGTGACATGGTAGCACCTAATGGAACTGCTATTTTTTCTTCTGAGTGGATGTGGACACTCCTTTTTGGTTCCATCTCAGGTGGACCCTGCCAGTGGGTCACTCTAGCAGGAATCCCCCTTCACGGGTTGGGCCAGGCCGCCCCCCCTTCTCGGGCTGGGCAGGACCATGACCCATCGGGCTCGGCCCGCCGAGGGCTAGGCCATCCGGGCTAGACCCATGTACGGTCGGCCCTAGAAGGATTGGGTCGGCCTAGTCTGGGTCAGTCCGACTGGGTCTGACCGGACCCTGGCCCATCCAGACCCATTTTTTCATTTATTGGAACATCTTGAGAACCAATCATCTATTTGACGAACCTTCTGTGGAGCCAAAATCCTTGGATTGAGACGGTTGTTTTGGTAAACTCCACATATGTTTTGGATAATGATGGTGTATGGTTGGTTTGGATCGATCCTTGAATCCATCCTTCCCTTGGGGTGAATACACTAATAACCTACTGTGAGAGCATCTGATTGACAAGTCTTCTGTTGTTTTAGGTTCCTTATAACATGAAAGACCTCTAGGATATGTATTCGTGGAACATCATGGCAGTTGATGTATCAACCAATTTCCTGAGGAGAGGAACCTCCTGGAATCATGCATGCTTAGTGTGGGAACCTAGTGGATGCCAGTGAGGTAGATGTTAGAGATAGATTATATGGTGGTTAGTTACCTATAGTCTCTGGGCGAGTTAGATCATGTGTGGGTAATTTCAGGGTTTTTTCACCTATTGATCCTTTGCGGGTTAGAACTCAACGATTCTGTGTGATTCAGTGCATACCAATCCTTTGTGGGACAGTGCTCAGCGATCTTGTGTGGGTCAGCATATATCAATCCCATGTGGGTCATATCCTGTGAGGGTCCGCACTCAGTGATCATGTGTTGGAAAAAGTATACTTATTTTGTGTGGGTTAGATCTTATGTTGGTCATTCTGGGTGTTAGTACCTATCGATCATGTGTGGGTCAGAATCTGTATAATCACCAGCAGTGCCTCTTGACAGAATAAAATGATCCAGCTCCGCGACTAATCATCTGTAGTTCTATACATCAATTTTCTTTAAGTGTGTTGACTCTTCTACCTTCACGGTTTTATTTTTATTGTGCTACCATGTTTTACTTCTACCTTCGTTGTGTTGTCTTCATGGTGTTACTTGTGTTGTACTTTTACCTTCATGTTGTTATCTTTTTTGTGTTACCTGTGTGTTACTTAAATTATCGTGGTGTTACCTGTGTGGTACCTTTACCTTTGTGGTTTTATCATTGTTGTGTTACATGGGTTTTACTTATAGATTCGTGGTGTTACCTGTGTGGTACTTCTACCTTTGTGGTGTTGTTTTTGTTGTGTTACCTGTGTATTACTTCTACCTATGTGGTGTTTCGATAGTGGTGTTACCTATGTGGCACTTCTATCTTCACGGCATTACCTATGTGATACTTATACCTTTGTGGGGTTGACCTAGTGGTGTTACCTATGTGGTACTTCTACCTTTGCGGTGTTGTCTTCGTTGTGTTATCTGTTTGGTACATCTATCTCATTAGTGATACATGTGTGGTATTTCTACCTTCATGGTGTTACCTTTGTGTTATTCATCCCTCATGTCTGAGAAGATTATATCAGGATAACTCTGTTTTATGTATGGGAATATACCTAAGTAGAGTTATAGTAATAAAGTGTGGTTTTTCCTTTGTATAAATTTTGGAATCCTATGTGGTCTTAGGGTCCCTACTATGTATTGATATACTCACACATGCACAGGCTTCACCTGCTCCTTTTTGTGTTTTCTGCAGACGATATACATCATTGATCGAGGACGAGGGAGCTCGGAATGGACGGTTCTTGGAGTTGGATCATTCGGCATGACGTGACACAGAGAATACATGAGGACGTGGAGTACTATGGAGATGATCTATACCTACCCTTCAGGTAGGATCCACAGTGGACGATCCAGGAGCTGCTCTTCACCTTCAGCTATTTTGAAATTTTCAATTCTACTAGAACATTTCTAGTTGGGCTTGTATTCTTGTCTTTTTTTACTTCAGCACTCGTTTCCCTACAACAGTTAATTGGTTTGTCTTCTTGTTTCATTTTACACAATGTGTTTGTACAGGGTTAAAGTCAATCCCGTTCCATTTTTGGGAAACACCATTCTGGTGCTAGTCGCCAACCCCTGGCCATTAGAATGTGGTATTGGGGTAGTCGTGTCACGAGCCCTGAGGGACGTGTCACCAAAATACTAATATGTTAATTTGTATTGATTATGTGTATATTATTAAATATTTTTAAAAAGAATTATTTATTCTATAGTTAAGTAGGGGCCGCTATATATAACACATGTTGTATTTTTAAGCATAATTCTCTTCTGAAAAATTTAATTTATTCAAATACATTCAATATAAAATCCGATGTTTTATTTTTATTTAATGACCACATCTTGATAATTAATTAAATATTTATTAATTTCAAGAATACTCACATCACCATCACAATTCATATATAGTTTTTTCAATCAAACCAAAATTTGACATCATAATCTATTATCAAACATCGGTTATTTTCAACATATATTTATTTTTATGTAGATATTAAAATCAATATCTATAATAATAACCTATCCTCATCAACATTAAAAAATAATTCATTAATAAACCATTACCATTACCCTCTTTAGGGATTGTCAACAAACATAATATATAATATCATGATTGTGACAATATTATCATTTTGTATTTTTTTAATTATTACAAAACATCTATGAAACAACATGATATACACATATATATATATATAATCAATATACATTTACGTTTAAATATAAAATCACCTAAACACATAGATTTTATAAACATAGTTTCTTCCTTGATAATAAATAAAATGAAAAGGGAATATCATTCCACAAAAATATCAATTTTTTATCATTTAATACAAAAATGGATATTGTAGTATATTCGCCCATTTCACCGCCATTAACATAATACTTCACGTATATTGAATTGAAAAAAATAATAACTTATCATACCTACTATAATATATGAATATGGGAGAATATAAACACCCTTCACATTCAATTCCATACTCTATATGATTCCACCTTAATGTAAATCTAAGGGTTTGGGAACTAAATATTTAGTAATTAATATTTAAAGTAAGATAAATAATTTTATAATTCTCTTAATATCTACAACCACATTTTTTATTCTCATGCTTACACATTCAAAATATATGTCTCCTTTAAACCCTTTTGAAATTAATCTATTCCATCTACTTCTACCAAACAATATCCATTGTTGTATCAATTTCAATACTCTATAACATTATATTTAATTCATCTAATGGTATAGTAGTCATCTAATTTTCCATTTGGAAATTTATTGTATAAAAAACTCAAGGATTCATAATTCAATTCATAGTGTAGGAACTAAGAGACTATTAAAGATATTAAAAAACATAAATGTCACACAAGAACTTCTATAAAAACATTCATCTTCTTAAATTGAATTCCATAAACATTAATCATGAGGTTTTATAGAACCACACTCCTTATTCTGTAGTTAATAACACATTCTTGACACACTAGATTTAAATACAAGTGGGATTAACAAAACTATATTTATATATATTTCAAAACCTCAATCATTAAATCCCATAATAATAACAAAATATGAACAAGGGAAGGTCAAATAACATTGATTTTCCGCTATATATCAATCATATTTTATGATACTTATAGGAATTTTCCAATAAAAAAAGCACCTTATACCCCATTCTAGACACATCATATGTGATAGTCATATTTATAATCTAGGTAATGGAAGCATAATAAATGGGTGATCAAAAATTAACAATAAGGGAATCACCTACAAACATATCATCGAGGGTATGTTTATAATCATTTGATACAATAAGGGAATGGAAAAAACATATTATTTAACAGAACAAATTTGTTTACATCATTGTTATTGGGTCCCAATTCTTAAAAATAAATTGTTTCGTGGTTGATATCACAAATTCAAAATAATAAAAGACATGGGTCAAGAGGTTCATGTTCTTTGAAATAATAAGACATAACCAAATATTGATAAAAATAAAATAAATATCATTATATATATATAATTCCACATAGTTCTCATAACTCCTATAAATCATCAAAAAATAAACAAGAAACCATATGGAATTTACACAAGTAAAATTTTGATAAATAATGACTAGTAAGGGAATAATGATGGAAATAATTCATAACCTTATAATCTAGATAGATATTTTGATATCTTAAATAGTGTGATAAAAAAATCAAAATTTATTTTAATAAAATTAAATCATAATATCGTGGAATCATGGAATACTTATTAACAACATAATACATTATTAAATTAACACATGTTAGAGGTCAATTCAAAAACCATCATCATAAGGTATGAAATATCCCACTGTGGATAGGGTTGACTCCATGCCTTGAGTGGATTTATAAATCTGGGCCCACCCATCACAAAAGGAAAATTGTATAGATGTGTTCCACATTAAAAAATTAATACCATATAAAAACCCATGATCAAACCCATGATAATGAAATGAATTTACTATCTTCATTGATACAATGGTTACCACTGATAAGGGGGGTGGATCACTGATGATCTTAGAAAATATCAACTTATTAAAAATTAAGCCATACTAATATTTATGGAAAATAAAATAATAATGATTATATAATAAATTCACATTTATGTATATATAAAAATTTATATCAAGACACTCAATATTTTAAATTTGTTTCCTTAATTATAGATCCTACATCATTTTCACAGATACTCCATTCATTCCATTGAAAATAATTATTAATAATAAGTGAAAATAAATTTGGTGATGTCCTGTTATGATTTTTATATAACCTAATAGGTATGATTATATAGAGTCCAGTTAGTAACAATGTTATTATTATGAAATTTAGAAAAAAATAATATTTTAGCTAGCTAACTAGAATCTTTTTGGGATGAATTTCCATCCAATTTTCCCCATCCAAATGTTCTATATATAGTGTTACCTTCTTTCATCATGAAATCACTATCTATTGTTCAACACAAAAATGAAAAATATTTTCTAACATGAATTTAATCTAATAATCAAAATGTATATACCCAAGAACCTTTTCGGAAACTCCTTCTCCTTAATATATATGGAGATTTGATTTATTCCAAAGATAGGTAATCCACTTTATAGTGAACCAATTGAATTTTTAGTCTATCAAAAATGTGTATTACATTTTATGATATTGATGGTTAGACTCTATTTCATAATATTATGTTACAATCCTATACTTCTCAAAATATTAGTGGGATTGATATTTCACATGGAAAAACAATATCAGTATGGCTATACTTGTGCCACATTTATATTGATGTTATCAAATTATAAAGTGTGGGAAACCATTTTTTCCTAGTGAATGAAATATAAAATTTCTAAAACACATAGTTAGGGGAAATTACATTGACAATTATAAATAATTATAGAGACTTCTGAAATATAATAAATTCATTATGAAATATCCAACATCAAAAACCTTATTCAAACATTCTTATCATCAATGTAATAAAACATATTAAATATTATTTATCACAATAAGATATGTAAATGTTTATATATAATCATATCATATAGTCATTAAAACATTATTTAATGATTCAAAAAAATATTTTCATATTTATTGTTTTTATGATGGAATAATTAATATCATTTGATACAAATCTTCTTTGGAATCCTTCTATTTAATTCCATTGTCTCAACATATACACATCTAATAAAAAAATTCCTATAATCATCTGTCTGTTGACAATTTGAATACTTTTCCAGTGTTCATATGTATGAAATTTGTTCCTCTGTTGGATCTTCATAAAATAGAATCAATTAAATGAATGTCTATCAATAGTTCAAATCATTATAGTTCAAATTTAATATTCATAAAATTTATAAAAAAACATTCCAAACGAACAAACACACAAAATGTGTATCTAGAATCTGCTAACATCTATATTCAATGTACTCATTCCAATGACGATGGTTTAATATTTTCCTTAAATTTGAGATACTTCAATCACATAATAATTTCCATAGGTTAATATCTAATTTTTTATTTTTCCCCCACATAATTTTTTAATATATAAAATTAAAATTCAATATTGGCATATTTTTTAGTATATAATTTTTTACTTCATTTATGAAATTTGACCATTTTATTCTTTTTATAACTGACATACAAAACATAAAATGATTAATTCTTACCATAAATCATTATATCGCTTATATAACACTTATATTGTTCTATTTTACACATACAAATTTTAATTGGGAAATATCTTTTAGGTTATCCACATCTAAAATCTACAATCTGGTGTTTTGTGTTTGGTGGTCAATGCCAAGTGAGATGATTTTGGTGTTCTAAATATGAATACTTCACCCAATTTAAATAGTATATATTCTTATTAAATAATTACTAATTTTTTCATTACAGTTGAACCTTGAAAATTTTGTCATATCATTTAACTTTTATATTTTTTTCACAGCAATTTTGACCTAATTATCGATCATCCACATGTTCTAATCCTCATAATCACATATTTAATATGAAGACATTCTAAACAAAAAATTTGATATAAAACAATAGAACATGTCACAAATTGTTAAAAAGGTTCTTAAATCATCTCATTATTATTTTTTGAAACATCTGTAAACACAATTTTACAACTCAACAATTTTTACACATAATTTTTTAAAATATTTCATAACTATTACCAAACAACCATCATAATCATATATAATGTATTTACACCAAATGTATAGATAATGTACTGATTTTAATGAATTTTATTTCTTAGTGATAAGAAATTTTTCTCACATTTAATTATAAATACCCCTTTAGTTTTATCATTTCCCCCAATTTCGGATGACCACACATTCGTATCCATTTTTACAATGAGTGTTACTTGATTTTAAAAAGTATTCCATTCTATCCTCAAATAAAAATATAATCAAAACAATGGGGGTTATTATAGAAATTTGGACTTTTCATACATTACTATTACACCATTTCAATGATAAAAAAATAATAGTATTACACATAGAGGATCCAAAGGTTTAGTGTCTTGGGAAAACTAGGACCAATCATAACAAATAAAACTTTAAGCATAAACATTCATTTAATTTCTTCTTCTATTTCTTATTATTGGCACTTGTCCTCTCCTTTTTACATGTAGCCACCTGAGGATATACATACAAATAGGTGAGCTAAAAACCCCGTAAGAGGATAGATAAGAACAATATATCATGGGGTGAGCAAAATCATATCATAGGCAAAAGATCATGACCATGAGAGGAGCATAAATAACAGACTTGAAATGTGGAAATGCATAAAAATGAAACATCATTTCTTAGTGGTTATCTACCACACATAATTTTGAACCATTCTATTATCTTGTTCACACATTATTTCACAATTACTCATGAGATTCATCACTTTACCCAATGCATTGGAGCGCTATATAATTCCGGGCGCACCCGTCACATCATAACATTATCATTAATCATGAATTCCACAATAAAATAAATAAACATAACTAACTGATGAAAAGAATTAATTTCATCTCATAATAATACATTCATAATCTTTGGGTTCCCACAATAAAGAGGGAACAACATACTTGATACAAGAACCATCAACCATGAATGAGAGGTAAAAGATGAGTTCTTAAAAGAAGGGTTCTTTTGGAAAACATTGGATCGACATAAACTTCATTATAAAATATGTATATCCCAGAAATGTAAAAAAATGATGATGAAATGATATTTATGGAGTTACCATATCAAAAATTGAGTGAAAGAGGTAGAACCCGAAGGATGAATGTTGGGTTTGTGAATTTCCACTTACCTTGTCCCTGAATGCTTCATTCTCTTTAATGTCATGTATAATGACATTATATTCATTAATTAGAAATCCATAACCATATGTAAATTAATATGGTTCATTATGGTATCATTTTTTCATATTATTTTCCTTTGGATGACTTATATAGTTTAAAAACATTGTTCGGGGATGTTCGTTTTTGTGGGTTTTCATGGGTGAATCACTAGTATTCTTAAATTGGTGTTCGGGTAGACCATGGGTAAACATCCAGAAATGAAATTACATGTTATAACTGATATTAAAGGTGCTTTAATGATTTTATAATTAATTATATTATATCTATGTGGCTGAATCATTAGATAAGAATTTAATGATGGTTATTTAGGTTAATTTAAGCGGTTATTGGATCACAACAAACATGTTTTTACTTTTCACTTAGTACTATGGGCACAGGTTATTTACAGAACCTAAAATAGAACATAATACATATAAAATATTCCGGTTCAACCATAAAAATGGTTTCATGACCAGATATGAAGGTAGAAATGGAAGAAGATAGCATGTCGTTCTTGAAGGTGATAAATTAACACCTCATGAACAATGTTCTCTTTAATAAAATAAAAGGAAGAGAGAAATGGGGTGGGGTGATATAATATCCTATTAGAATCATAAAAAATACAGTATATATATAATACTGGAGTTGAAAAACAATTTGGATGAATATAGGTGGGGAATATCAAGAAAGGAAATTGAACGTGAAAGGAAATTAAAGGAGAAGAGTGAGGGAAATTACCTCTTAAATCTTCCTCTTGAGATCCTCCTTAAGGAAGCCAGTCTTCATTTTTTTTATGAGACCAGTAGAATTTGGACGTGGGGGAGGCACTAGGAAAGGTGTTTGGGAAGAGTTTAGTGATATCTTGGAGCTTCATAGGTGTGAGGAAAAGAGGGAGTGAAGGGTGGATTTTATAGTGGAGGGGAGATGGGTTTCCTTAATATAAAATTCATTTGATTAATAATTCCTCCTAAGACAAGGAATAGTGAGTATTGAAAGACAAATAATAGTAATTTAATAATGTAATCCCAAACCAAGTGGTCTTACATCATCAGAACATCATCGATGACTCAAATAATACATTATTTAACATTTATTGTGAATTATCGAATTCTACTATTCATAAAAAATTCAAGATTCTCAGAAAATTCCCAAAAATTTAACCCAACCATCTTTCAGAGTGTAGAATACAAAAGTGAAGTCCATTTTTCAAAAATAATTTTCTAAATATAATTAATTTAATATTTAATTAAAATCATAATTTACATAAAAAACAGTTTTTAAGATTAAAATTGATATTATAGTTCTTTAAAAAATTACGTAAGGTCATATAAAATTATCTAAAAAATATTAAACATTGATTTAATAATTTATGAATACATTTCAGTGAAATAAATATTTTTTCAATTAATTAATTAATTATAATTATTTATTTATGACTTATAAAATACCAAAAACGTTCACTAAGGTCAAATTGACACTTTATAAGATTTCTAAATATTATTTTATTATTCATAGGTAATATTACTCTAATTTAATATTCGTAAGGGTCATATTAATATTAATAAGGGTAGGTTACTATTCATAATGGTAGGTTACTATTCACAAAAAATTATTTTTGTTTCATTAGACTCCAAAAACCAACTTGAACACAACCGTGTATGTCAGATTTTTAAAATTCAAAACATTGTTGTAAAAAACATATGTTTAAATGTCACTTATCACTTAGTACATCATTATTTGTTTTTTCATGTTATTTTAGACATAAATATAAGAAGGGAATTTTCCATTGAAAAAATTTGGGTAGTTACATTCTTCCCCCATAATAAATGTCACCCCTGAAATTTCACTTTACACAAACAGGTGAGGGTACTTCTCCTTCATTGCCTCTTCTGGTTCCCAAGTTGCTTCTTCAAACATATGGTTCCTCCACAACAATTTGACAAGGTGATTTGTCTTGTTTCATAGAATCTTATCACTTCGGTCCAAAATTTTTACCGGCTACTCCTCATAGGAGAGATCATTTTACAGCTGCACCACCTCTGAGTTAATACATGTGAGGGGTCTGGTATGTACTTCCTCAGTAGTGATAAATGAAACACATCATGTACTTGATCCATATTCGGTGGATGTTCCAGACGATAGACCACAACTCCTATACGGTCAAGGATCTCAAAGCGGCCAATGTACATTGGGATTAACTTCCCTTTCTTCCCGAATCTCATGACTCTCTTCCATGGAAATATTCGAAGGAAGACTTTATCACTAACGTCGAACTCCAAGTCCCTTTGACGGTTGTATGCATAGCTCTTTTGCTGACTTTGAGCAGCTTTGATGTGTTTTTGGATGACATGAACCTTCTATGTCATCTCTTGAACAAGATGGGGACCAAGCAACTTTCGTTCTCCAACTTTATCCCAACAGGTTGGAGTTCTACATCACTTCCTATAAAGAGCTTCATACGAAGGCATCTAAATACTCTAGTGGAAGCTATTGGTGTATGAATACTCAACCACTTGGAGGTATTGATCCCAACCACCTTTGAATTCAAGAGAGCAGCCTCTTAGCATATCTTCAAGCGTCAGAATAGTCCTTTCAGACTGGCCAACGGTTTGGGGGTGATAGGCTGTGCTGAAATTAAATTCAGTACTCAAAGCATGTTGAAGGCTCCTCCATAACTTAGATGTGAACCTTGGATCACGGACAGAGACAATTGAGAGTGGAACACCGTGCAGTATCACCACTTCCTTCACATATATCCTTGCAATTAGTTCAAGTGAGAGGTCTTCCAAATAGCGATAAAATGGGTAGTCTTGGTGAGTCGGTCAACCACAACCCATATCGCATTATTCCCCATTGACGTCTTCAGGAGGCCCGTGACAAAGTCCATAGTAACATTTTCCCATTTCCACATGGGTATAGGCAATGGATGCATCATACCCTTGGACTTTTGTCGCCCAGCTTTAACTTGCTGACATACCAAGCACCTTGATATATATTCTGCAATCTCCTACATCATGTTATCCCACTAGAAGTGTTTTCGGAGATCACTGTACATCTTGGTACTCCCAGGATGGTTAGAGAAATTTGAGCTATGTGCATTATCCAATAGCTCATTCTTTATCCCGGGTGATGGAGACACACAATGTCGCTTCTAAACCGAATCAAACCATCATCGTCGATATGGAATGCTTACAGATTTCATTCCTTTACTGCATTCACCCTCTTCTGTATCTCCACATCATCCCTTTCTGCTTCCTTAATCTTCTCTTGGATGGATGGTTGCGCAATCATTTGGGAAAGGTAGGATGTATCCCCTGCCATTATGATTTCCAAATCCATCTTTTTCATATCCAAGAAGATAAGGTCTTTCTCAATCCGCAGCATGGAAAGAGTAGCAGGTTCTTTTCTGCTTTGAGCATCAGCTACCTTGTTTGCCTTTTCAGGATGATATTTAATAGAGCAATTGTAATACTTGATTATCTCTAACCATCTCCTTTGATGCATGTTAAGCTCCTTTTGTGTGAATATATACTTTAGGATCTTTTGGTCGGTGTATATGTCACATTTCTCACCATAATGGTAGTGCCGCCAGATTTTCATGGAAAAAATCACGGCTGCCAGCTCTAGATCATGTGTCGGGTAGTTCTGCTCATGGATCTTCAACTGTCGTGAGGCGTAGGCTATCACATTATCATTTTGCATGAGTACACAACCCAATACTTTCATTGAAGAACCACTGTATATCACAAAACTTTCTCCACTTTTTGGTAGTGTGAGTACAGGTGCAGTGATCAGCCTTCTCTTTAGCTCCTCGAAGCTTCCCTCACATTCCTCTGTCCAGACATACTTCACCCCATTCCTTGTTAACTTCGATAACAGGCTTGATAATCGTGAGAAGTTTCTCACAAAACGTCTGTATTACCCAGCTAATCCAAGAAAACTACGGATTTCTATGACACTAGTGGGCTTGGGCCATTCCTCAACCGCCTTTTCCTTTGAAGGGTCCACAGAAATTCCCTCACTTGTGGTCACATGTCCCATGAACGTCACATGATTCATCCAAAAGTCACACTTTCTGAACATGGCGTACAACTTATCCTTTATCAATGTCTCCAACACATGTCTTATATGTTCTTCATGTTCCTCCTTGCTCTTGGAGTAGATGAGAATATCATCAATAAACACTACCCGAAATTTGTCGAGGTAATGTCTAAAGACTCTATTCATCAAATCCATAATGTTTTTAGGGGAATTAGTAAGTCTAAAGGGAATCACCAAAAACTCAAAGTGCACATACCTTGTACGGAAGGAAGTCTTCTGAATATCTTTTTTATTCACCTTTACTTGATGATATCGAGAACGAAGATCCAACTTTGAGAAGTATTGAGCTCCTCTTAACTGGTCGAACAAGTCATCAATCCTTGGGAGAGGATACATGTTCTTTATGGTGATCTTGTTGAGTTCTCGATAATCGATACAAAGCCGCATGGTTCCATCCTTCTTATTAACAATGAGCACTGGCGCACCCCAAGGTGATGCACTAGGGCATATGAACCCTTTGTCCAGATGATCTTGCAACTGCTTCTTTAACTCCTCCAGTTCGATAGGAGCCATCCTATAGGGATAGTTCGAGATAGGAGTAACTCCAGGTATGAGTTCAATTGAGAACTCTACCTCACGATCCGGGGGAATTTCGGGTAACTCGTTGGGAAATACATCACTGTATTCCCTCACGATGGGAATTTCCTCAAGGTTGGAACATTCCTTCGACTCAACCATTTGGGCGAGGTATGCTTTTTCATAGGGAATCATCACCCAAACCATTGAAAGATTTATCAAAGGAGCTTCATGATCTTCCTTTCATTTGTAGAGGAGTATGGGATGGTTTAGAATATGAAATTATATTTCCTTTTTCTGACAGTTGATATTTTCTCTATAAAACGAGAGCCAATCCATTCGCATTATAGTGTCGAATTCTACCAAGTGAAGTATTACGAGATTTTCCAGAATAATCATCCCACATGAATCAACAAGAGAAGAGTCAAACACTTGGGTTGCAATGATTGCACCACATAGTGTTTTTATAGATATCTCTACTTCATGGTTTTGGGGCTTCGATTCTATCGTTCTAGAAAACTTGCAAGATATAAAGGAATGCGTAGAACTAGAATCAAATAAGACTTTTTCCATTCTTGAGTGAATAGGAAGTGTACCTTGTACGACTTCATTATCATGCTCCACCTCCGGAGTAGTGATGGAATAATCTCTCCCTTGTTATGTTGGCTTAGGTGGTTGTTGGCATTGATTACCCTCGAGAGCTCGAGGTTTAGTGCAGTAGTTTGAATAGTGCCCTAGCTCCCTATAGTTGTTGCATTGAACCACGAGTGGTTCTCTACTTTCATCGACTACATTATCCTTCATTTTCATGTCTTTTGGACACTCTTGAACATGGTGTCCTTCTTTCCCACACTTGAACCATTTCCCCGTCCCTTTGAGTCAGTTCCCATTGTGCCACTTCCCACATTTTTGGCATGCGGGTTGTTGATTTTTCTTCCCACCTTTTTCATTAGATCCACCATCTTGAATCTCAAACGTTCTTTTCTTATCCCCATAGCCATGAGACCATTTTCCACACTCCATCTCCACTTTGAGAGAACATTAAACAACTTCTTCATAACTCACAAGTCTCGAAATGCGAGGTCCTTTCGAAGGTGTGGTTTTAATCCACTAAAGAATCTATCAATTTTGCTACCATTATTGATAATGAAACCTGAATAATACCTTGAGAGCCTTCTGAAATTCGCTTCATAGGTTGTGAAATATTCTCCTTCTTTTTGATTGAGCTCTATAAATTACCGCTCCATCTTCGTATGAAGAGTTCGTGGGAAGTACTTATTAAGAAGCATTATCTTAAAGTCTTCACATTCCATCTCTTCAATTTCCTCCGTTGTCATGGTGTTCTTAATCAAAGCCCACCACTGATCAACTTCTCCATCTAGACGATAAACGACTAGAGTCACCTTCTCCATCTCGGAACAGTTAAGAACAGAAAAGATCTCTCCATGGAGTTGACCCACTGTTCCACAACTAGTGGATCAAAAGATCCCCAAAACGTCGGTGGTTTTTTCCACATAAAACATTCAATAGCCAGTTGCTCCCTCTTTGGTGAAGGAGGAAATTCCTAATTATTTTTTTTATTATTCATAACGTGAGATAATTGGGTAAGAATGGCCATGATGTTTTGAACTCCACCCCCCAAATCATTGGGGATGTCATTTGGGAAATCGTTGCATTGTCCCTCACATGAGTTGTTGGCTGATTACTCGTGGTTCAAACCATTTTCTAAAATAGAAAATGTTAGAACAAAACATAAGTAAACAAGTCATGAATAACTTATTCATTAAAACAATTATACCAAAAACATACCATATGGGATCCCTATGTAAATGTTATTCAGTGCATATTTGTACTTAATCTCATGCTATAGGTTTTCTTTAGGGTTCACTAATCCTAATTCCCAAATTAACTAAACCTTTACTCTAATACCAACTATAGCATCCTAGCCTTTTCATACATTACTATTACATAATTTCAAAGATAAACAACATAATAGTATTACACAGAGAGGATCCAAGGGTTTAGTGTCTTGGGAAATCTAGGACCACACATAACAAATACATCTTTAAGCATAAACATTCATTTAATTTCTTCTTCTATTTCTTCTTTTTGGCACTTTTCCTCTCCTTAGTACATGTACCCACCTGAGGATATACATACAAAGGGGTGAGAAAAAATACCAATAAGAGGATAGATAAGAACAATATATCATGGGGTGAGAATAATCATAACATAGGAAAAAGATCATGAACATGAGAGGAGCATAAATAATAGACTTGAATTGTATAAATGCATAAAAATGAAACATCATGTCTTAGAGGATAACTACCACACATAATTGTGAACCAAGATAGAATATAGTTAACACAACATTTGACATTTACTCATGAGATTCATAACTTTAACCAATGCATTGGAGCGCTATATAATTCAGGGCGCACCCGTCACATTTAAACATTCATATTACGCTATATAATTTCGGGCGCACCCGTCACATCATAACATTATCATTTATCATGGATGCCAAAACAACATAAGTGAATATAACTGACCCATGAAAAGGAATGAATTTCGTATCATAATATTACATTCATAAGCTTTGGGTTCCCAAAAGAAAGAGGGAACAACATACTTGATACAAGAACCATCAACCATGAATAAGAGGTAAATGTTTAGTTCATAAAAGAAGAGTTCTTTTGGAAAACATTAGGATTGACATAAACATCATTAAAAAATATGTATATCCTAGAAAATTAAACACTATGATGATCAAATGATCATTATGTAGTGACCATATTAAAATGGAGTGGAAGAGGTAGAACCCGAAGGATGAAAGTTGGGTTCGATAATTTCCCCTTACCTTGTACCTGAATGCTTCCTTCTCATTAATGTCCTCTATAATGAGATTATATTCATTAATTAGAAATAAAGAACCATGTGTACATTAATATGGTTCATTATGGTTTTATTATGTCATTTTATGTTCCTTTGTATGACTTATAGAGTTTAAAAACTTTGTTTGGGGATGTTCGTTTTTGTGGGTTTTCTTGGGTGATTCACTTGTATTCATAAATTGAAGTTCGGGTAGATCATGGGTAAACATCCAGAAATGAAATTAAATGTTATTAATGATATTACACGAGATTTAATGATTTTATAATGAATTATATTGTATCCATGTGGAAGAATCATTAGATAAAAATATAATGATGGTTATTTAGGTTAATTTAAGCAGTTTTTGGATCACAACGAACTTGTTTTCTCTTTTCACATATTACTATGGCCAAATGTTATTTCAAGAACATAAAATAGAACATAATACATATAAAATATTCTGTTTCAACAATAAAAATGGTTTCATGACCAGATCTGAAGGTAGAAATGGAAGAAGAGAGCATGTTGTTTTTGAAGTTGATAAATTAACACCTCATGAACAACGTTCTATTTAATAAAATAAAAGGAAGATAGAAAGGGGTGGGGTGATATAATATCCCTTTAGAATCATAAAAAATACATTATATGTTTAATTCTGGAGTTAAAAATCAATTTTTATGAATATAGGTGGGTAGATATCAAGAAAGGAACTTGAACTTGAAAGGAAATTAAAGGAGAAGAGGGAGGGAAATTACCTCTTAAATCTTCCTCTTGAGATCCTCCTTATGGATGCTAGTATTTGTATTTTGATGAGACCAGTCGCTTTTGGATGTGGGGGAGGGGCTAGGGAAGGTGTTTGGGTAGATTTTAGTGAAGGATTGCAGCTTGAGAGGTGTGAGGAAAAGAGGGAGTGAAGGTTAGCTTTTATAGTGGAGGGGAGAGGGGATTCCTTAATATAAACATCATTAGTTTAATAATTTCTCCTAAGACAAGGAATAGTGAGTATTGAAAGACCATGAATAGAAATTTTATAATGTAATCCCTATCCATGTGGGCTTACATTAGCAGATCATCATTGATGACTCAATTAATACATTATTTAGCATTTATTGTGAATTATCGGATTATACTATTCATAAAAAATTCAAGTATCTCAGAAAATTCCCAAAAATTTACCCCAACCATATATCGACGTTTAGAATCTGAAAATGAAGTCCATTTTTCAAAAATAATTTTCTAAATATTATTAATTTAATATTTTATTAAAATCATAATTTACTTAAAAAAACAGTTTTCATGGTTAAAACTGATTTTATAGTTCTTTAAAAAATTACGTAGGGTCTTATAAAATTATCTAAAAACTATTAAACATAGATTCAATAATTTATGAATACATTTCAGGGAAATAAATTTTCTTTTAAATTAATTAATTAATTATAATTAATTATTTATGACTTATATAATATGAAAAACGTTTACTAAGGTCAAATTGTCACCATCTAAGATGTATAAATTTTATTTTATTATTCATAGGTAATGTTACTATTGTTTACTATTCATAAGGGTCATATTACTATTCATAAAGGTAGGTTACTATTCACCCAAAATTATTTTTGTCTCATTGGTCTTCAAAAACCGTATTGAACACAACCGTGTATGTCGGATTTTCAAAATTCAAAACATAGTTGTGAAAAACATATGTTTAAATGCCACTTTTCACTTAGTAGTTCATTATTTTCTATTTTCATGTTATTGTAGACATAAATATAAGAAAGGAATTTTCCATTGAAAAACTTTGGGTTGTTACATTTTTCCTCCATATGATTTTTTGGAAGACTTTATTGGAGGCTAATGTGTAGTTGCGACCTCAAATTATAAAATCATTTCCCTTATAAAAGAAATAGTGAAAACACCACCAATTTTTTGATTTTATTAAATGTACTCATGAATAAAATCTCCACTAGAAAAATTATACCTAATGAATATATACATGATATCAATATTCTTAGATATAGAGTTTTTTACATGTATTTTGGAAAGAGAAATTTTTCTATAATTATCATAAATGATCATCAATGGTTTTCATAAATTCACTCTGAAATTATATAGCAGAAATTTCATACTAATCATTTATTTATCAACATGGTAAGGGACAAAATATTCATTTTTTACTGTAATAAAATTAGATTACTATTTTTAATAGTATTCTAACTCTCAAAAAAACTCCCAAGAAAACTTTTCTACCTGGTGTTGATTTTCTATCATTATAATATCCATCCCAAAAAACATCTATGAATCAATGAAATTTTATATCACATAATAATTTAGAAGATTATTTATAATATTTTGTTTTTTATCATACCTAATAATTAGTTTTTTCACCAGTAATATGTGATTATTTTGGATTACTCTAATATCTTACACATAAGGTAATAATATAATCAATATCTAGGCATGAAGATAAAATATATACCAAGATTCTAATCGAATTTAATAATACTTTCTAATTTACACTTTTCCTAGCTCTGTCATTACTCATGCTCTTTCTAATAAAAATGTCATTAAAAACATCATTGGTAACATCCATATAAAAATTATGAAGCAAAAACTTTGAATAATTTTCTTATTTATAAATATATTCAATGAATTATATTAATGTTGTATGAATAATAATAATGTTAATTACCCAAGAATTACTATTTCAAAAATACCCATTATTTTTTGCTAAAAAGGGATTACACCTAACAACTACAACAATTATGTCATAAATTTAAACAATATCAAAAAGATTCCATTTACTCATGTACATAGAATACAAATTTCTATCATCAATTTAATTATAATAGTTTTTAAGTTTTTTGGAATGGGATGATTTTTATAGTTCCTTCCATATGGATTTTATTTTGATCCATATCAAGATTACATAAAATTAAATACAATTGTCACATATTAAACAATAATGAAACCACTAGGATTCCGAATGTAATATTATCCTTCAATTTATCCATATTATAATATTTAGTTCACATATCTCTATTAATCATTTTAACAGAGATGCACATAAACTACCAAGAATATCATTATAGTTTCCAATAAAAAAAGTTTATTTTTTTATTAAAAATCAACACAAACCAGCTATCATTAAACAATGAAAATTATAATAGATTTACTATTTGGAGTTTCTATATGTTTTTTTGTGCACCTTTTGGAACACCCATATTGTTTTAGTATTTTTATTTCTAACTGGTCATAGAGAAATTTACTAGGTTGAATTTTTTTTAATCTAATCTGACACATAATTCATAGATTGAAATCCTTATGTATGTTTAATTACTTCTAAAAGTGATTATGGACATATGTGTGAGACAAATGTTGTCGGATCCTCATGTTTTTGTTTCCTTCTGGGATAATTTAGAGATATCAAGATTCAAATGATGTTATCATATTCGACCAGTTTTTTAAGGTATTTTATTTTAGATATTATAATCCTATCTCACTTTCAACATCACTAGACTGATCTAAGTAATTATTTTTAAAAAAAATTCACATTCATATTCAATATTATTATTTTCATTATTTTTTTTTCAATTTATCTTCCATAACATTATCAAAAAAAAATTATAATACATTTTTTATGTTCAGTAACTGTCAATATATAGGAATCACACAAATTTTTTTTACATTTATTCAAAATATTATAACTTTTTATGTTGGATGAATTCCTATGAATATTTCGTCCTTAATATTTTCATCAAACTTATAATCTAATTTTTCTTCATTATTATATAAGGACTCCAAGAATCTGTAAAATATTTCACAATAGGGTTATTATTATTACATAACTTTTATGAAGTAATTTTGGATTCAGACTAAAAAAATTTAATTTTAAACATGAATTGAAGTACTATCATATTCACTCTGAAAAATGGTATAATGATTATTGTCAACTAGAATACTTCATCAAATTTACCCTAATGAACTATTTTTCCCTTGTTTCATTCAAATTTTTGATGAGTGTATTTAGAACTAAAATGGTATTTGATTTTTTTTTCATCTAATAGTGATTGAATGTATTTATTCTATGTATATTATATTTTTAACTATCAAATTAATTTTATAAACACACATCTCTTTTTTACTACCATTTTATAAAACTATAAACATTTTTGTAGCTGATGATTTATTCATCATAAATATTATTTTTTTCATATGAGTGAATTCATCAAGAACAATGATAATGTATAAATCCTATTTTAATGATTGGTGTATCATCAGAACAAAATGATTATGATGTATATGCTGAAGTGGTCTGGTGGACTATATTTCAACACTATTATGTCTTCCTTTGACCATATTCCATTTCTAACATCTTATAAAACCATTATATTCATTCTCTAATGTTGTGGTCAGATTATTATAGCATCTACATTGGAATTTTTATTCATGATATTGTATCCATGATTCCCATATATTTGATTTTATAAATAATATTTTATCACCTAAGTGGAGTGATTTAATGATCTCTCTAATGTGGAAAGTATTTCTTATTATTTTTTGTACCATAGAATCAATTTTCATGTCATTCATAATTCTAAAGAAACTATAATTTTTTAGAAGGTATCTAATTTACCATTTTGATAGTTTTTCTAACACTTAGTAGATTTGTTTGTGCCCATCAACATATAAAAAATAATTTGACTTAATTTTTTGAGGTTCAATATCAGAAATTCCTATTTTTATTATATTTATAGAACCATCATTGGTAAATGTAAAATCTCATATTTCACATTCATTATCCATTTTCAATATCATTATATCTCCAATTATGAATTAAGAATAACCACTCTCAAGTATCAAATGATTAATAAATTTTTTTATCTTTTAAATTTGTCTCAATAACTTAATATCACTCACTAATCTTCATCATTCCATCATCTTTGTAGTTAATTTTATAAGAATCTTGTCCCATATGACACCCTTATACCAGTTTTCTCATTATTAATCAAAGATGATTGCAACATAGCACCAAGTGTATCTCCCCATGTCCATAAGGGTAATAACAAGACGTGAGGGTGTTTGCTGGAATAATGGGGAAACTATACAATCATTATCAATGTGTAGAAAATTGAGGAAATAAATTATAATGTATTAGAAATGTTATATACACACAATGAAAGTATAATAAGGTAGAAAATTTAAACCATCAAAATATAAAAAAAATATAAGAAATAATAATCCACTATTTATGAGGATAATTTCATGAATATACAAAAAGATAAATATGAAGGCATGGATGCATACATACATTAATATGAAATTTTTTTTAAAAAAAGGTATCCAATCGGCTAAAAATTAACATCTAAAAGAGAATCCAGAGAAGTAGCACATACAACTTATCTGAAGATTTGATCAAAATAATAAATCGACAATCCATAGATGGGTTAATCCATTTATTCCCTCCAATATAAATGTATTATATAAAAAATTAAATAGAATCACAAATAGTATGTGAGTAAAACACCATAGGCCACCACCAATGATGTCTCAAAAATATAAAATCCATGAATATAAAATGTTATATTTGTAGGTACAATAATAGAAAATATTGAATCGAAGAATAAACCATGACAAGTTGAGGAACCTTGTAAGATATCTATCTAACCCCACCTTCAATGACTTATACCAAATATCTCTCTGTGTTTGTTCTTTTAGTGGGACATGAAACAGATTCAAATGGCCAAGACATCCTCATCATGCCTGGAGAGAGAGGCTGAGGAATTCTTGAGATAAACCATATTTGATTCCACAGAGATAATCCAAGGAAGACCATTTACAGGGGAATCAATTCAAATACATAGAGGACATCATTCATATTAGAAATTTGAGGAATAAAATTAGGTTAATCAACAGTACCATATATAGGTATTAAATATCCAATAAATTTTCTATGAAAAAGACGTGGCCACCCCTTTACAATATTATTCAATGAATCACATGTCATCTAATGAGTTCACACTAGGAAATCAATGATATTAAATATGATGCTCAATCACGGAATTATGTACCGATATTAGTGTGGTCAATTATATAGTTGTATTCATGTATTTTTTATAATATAATCTCAATTAAATTATCCATGCTATTTTCAATTCCATTTCCTAGTTCTTTCCATTTTATTTACATGACTCAATAAAAAATTATTATTTGTGTTTATTTAATGAAAAGTATGATTGTCATGTGAACTTATTCAAACAAACCGACTAGGTTTTTCATGTTGAGGTCCCTAACCTATAATAGATTATGAGGGACCTAAAATTTTTCAATTCAATTTATAAAAAATGGAATTAAATATTAATTTTTTTATGAAAAACACATAGAATATTTAAAATGTAACACAATAGAATAAATTATAATCAACAAGGATTTTTTTTAAGATAATGATACCACCTACCATATCCTAATAGAGGATACCTCATTTAGTATTATCATATAATTAAATTGTAATGATAGATTTGTAAAACCAAAAAATATATATATAAATTCAATATGTAATTTCCCAATAAGATAAATAATAATATTTTGATTTAAAAATTAAAAAATATCTTAATGTAGTGTTGTACTGACCAATAATGATTCAAAATAATTGACGAATATCAAAAAAATGTTTGTATGAGACAGTTCAACCCAAACCAAGATGTGGTAGAGGGGATTGTATCTTATATATGATGTACACAAAAATGGGATAATGGAAGGGTAAATTCTATTAATGTGAATAGATGGACGAATTTTATTTCCATCCTTTTTAATGGGTGCATGGTTGGTCACAAGGCTAGTAAAACTATGTTTCAACTCTACGATACAAACTATATAGGTGGAAAAACCTCACACGGGCTAGGAACATTAAGCAAACAAGGAACGCACAATGAAAATTGTACAATTAATATATTTTTTTGTTTTCAGAGTATTAGGTCCCCTATTTCATGGTTTATCCTATTGAAATCATTCCTTTTCATGTTATATTACTAAGGATCGTGGTTAGGTGAACTATATTATAATAATTTGGCACAATCTATTTTCCCAAAAAACATATCTTAAAACATAAAAACTCTTCAAAAATCCCCTTGAAACTCCACTAATCCCATGTATACTTATATTTAATGAGAAAAAATAGTTTTAAAAAAAATCAATGGATTTATAAGTCAATTGAAAATAGAGATCCTTCAAAATCTCTCCCTTATTACAATATGTCATCGATATTCCCCATTAAGGATACATATGCTAAATCTAATATTTAATATACATATAGAGAACATAAATTTTAATCACATCCCCATGACTAATACTACACATATTTCTTAGTAAAAATCATATGATCAAGAGGTGTTATCCCATATTGGACATTCTTAATGATATGCTCAAAAATACAAGATTAATACTAATTAAAAAAAGTCAACAACATCCATATAAAACACCTTATAATAAAAAACATGACACCTTATATACTATTAGTGATAGAGCTATAAAATATTGAATATATATTAAATATAAATATACGCATGAGGAATGAATATGTGATATTATTCTGGACCAACTCTATCCATAATATCAAATGGTTATATAAATCAAGGAACCTGATTACCAAGTCTCTGAATCCATTGAGGACTCAATATAAGAGAGACAAAAAATATGATCCAATCCCCTACATGATACATAAAAAGTCAACAAAATAGATCCACATATGAATTCTTCACAGACTGATTCTTATGCATATGTTTCTGAATCAACATCACATTTACAATTTTTTATTTAATGAGATGATTCTTATACAGTGATGAATCCCATTCATCTAACAGGAAAATATGTGAACTACATGGCCCACTATAAACATCCTCATTAATAAATATCTAAATAGTACCATGTAATATTTTATTATAATAAAAAATAACAATTGGAAAATTATATAAATTTAATACTCAAAAATCCAGAACACATTCTCGAAGCATGTCCTTTTGTATCATTAATGTGGGTTCAGACTGAGCATTGGTCTGATGATGGTATTTTGTACTTTGAAGTAACTATCATCACAGAACAATATAAAACCTATTTAGTTATGATAATTAAACAAATGATATCAATATGATAAAATGGTATGTGGAATCCTAGGATGACATTTTTTCCCTCAAACAATGAGTATTCCATTATCATCCACTGAGAAGGACTCCATAATATAAAATAATAGAACCATTTTCTTCATCATATACATTATTACAAATAAATAACCAGTTCCATATTATTCCTTTGGTAATACATCCATGATATCCATAGTTCAATTGTTCTATTTTCATTTTTGGAAGGGTAATGGATATAAAAGGCTACCAGGATTCTTTTGTTCTGTTTTACTGTACAGACAGGTTGAACACCAAGCAGCAAATCCAGTAATCTCCACTTTTATTATTGGCCTCCAATATTGTTGGAACATATTATAATTATTATTTCAGTGTTTTGGATGTAATATTAATTTACAATAATTATATTCCTACAATAATTAATCTTTAATATCATCCAAAACCATGATGTGACCACATATATATAGGATCTCATATTCATCAATAATCCATCAACGTGGTGAGTTCCCACCTAAAACACAAGCCATTAAGACATGGACTTTTTTATCTAGTTGTTTCATACTATATACATGATCCACATGTAATTAATTCCTTGATAATTTCATAATTAATGGTTCTTCATGACATTATTGGAAGTTCAGAATGATTTCAAAAAGAAGATCCATGAATTTCTATTCCCTACTAGCTTCATGGATAACTTAATTGAGAGTATTTTACCTTAGATCATCAAAAACTATATTTCCCTTACCTGGTGTATAAGATAGATAATAATTGAAATAGTGATGATAATCACCCCATATCCTTAGTAATATCAGAATGTCATGTTGAGGGAATATATATTTGAGGATTTAATGGTCTATGTATACCAAAAACAATTCATTAAGAAAATAATATCACCGATAACAAATGTAAAATACAATAGATACTAATTTGAGATCATGTGTTGTGTAATTATACTCATTAGGACTCAACTCATTTCACACATACACTATGAATCATTCTCTTTTCATCAAAACATACCCTAACATGATCTCAAATGAATCACAATACAATGTATAACCACATCCAACTCGCGTAAAGTCAAGATCAGTACATTTTTAATAATTCATATCATCTCCTAAAATTAATCTTCACAGGCTTAAAATATTTTGAACTTAATAAAATTATTCGTAAAATAGTTTTTTTGTTTTTTAAGTTATGAAATATTTTAGATGAAATTACACTTATTTCTAGTAGTTATCAAAAATATTGGAATAATATGGGATTGATAAAATAAACAATATCTAATGACTTCCCATGATTAAAACAAATCCCAGATTATGATAATTTGTTACCAATGATGTGAAATTTAATGACTAAAAATTCAAAATTCAAAAGAATAGCATATAATTTATGCACTTATATAATACTGAGAATTATTTTAATGTGTTTATCATGATATTTTATTGTTTGATACTTCATTAAGATGTCATCTACAAAAATTATGTATAGGAATATAGATACATGAGGAAAACCTAATTCATCTATACCGTAAAAATTAATGGTGTGTTGGTTCAGCCATACAGTATAATAATATATTCAAACAATCTAAACCAACTTCAGAATGATGTATATTTTATATCCAATGCATCTAATTTCACCTAAAGAAAGCATGATCTCAAATAAACATTTGAGGAGATCCTGACCACTCGGGGTTGTTTGATGAGAACATATTTATAGAGAAGATTGTTCCATTTCATAACTATAAGACGGTTCAATCACAGGTTATCCACACATAACCTTAGGGTACAATCAGACATGTTTCAAAAATGTTTCGGTGAACACAACGTATAAGTTCTCCGTCCTATGAAACCATTTGATTATAGGTCCTCTAACATCCTCTTGAGTTCATAATTCTCATTTGGTGCCATATTTTATAGTGGAATAGAAAAATTGTTTCATCCACGGGCATGTTAAACCCTGAACTTTACCTTCTTATAAAGAGGTAGACTAGAAATTTTTTCTATAATAACATTTATTAATAATTCCACCATTATAGGAATTCATATGTATTTTCCACTATTATAATCAATGTAATTTATATATATATATATACCAAAAAACTTACAATCCAATGATAATAGGTCTTTCTAATGTTTTTTTGACATCCCATTTTCCCCTCTAAACATAAATAAAACTTTCATGTGATGAGAAAGATGCATACATAAAATTACAATTGATATGGAATATAAAATAAATGACTAATTCATTTCAAATATCATGTTGATTGCAAAAATATCAAGGATTGAAATGTTTTATATGAATTCATAGATAACTATCTCGAGATAATGATCTATATGTTTACAGATTCTCTCTTGCTCAACTCACAAAAATTATTCAATAGATTTAACCCAATAAAACTATTCAACATTGGGACAATTACATTAAATAAATTCCATTTATATAAATTAGGTAGAATTTCGTGAATCAAGAAAATAAATTACTAATTTCATGAAAATAAAAAATCATACCACATATTGTATATGGATCGACACTCTAATACTTATGTGTAGGACTCAACACATATAAATTACCGGATCCATGGCCATGGGATACAAAAAAACTCCATGAAAATGTCCTCTATACTACTCCAATAAAATATATTTATGTTTTCTTTAGCCTTTAATATTTCCATGGTCTAATTAGCTTATATTAAACCATCTTCTACCAAACATTGAGCAACATACCCAGTTTAGAACTCCATGTTGGTGTAGATCCTTTCTTACAATGAATTGTTGGAGGGTTCCTACAAAATATGATGATATAGCCCATCATTTAGATCTTTTGACACTCCATTTTATCTTTACTATACTTTTATTTTATATATCATTTCCTTCTACACTGATGTCAAATAACTAAATCCCTGTGATATTCACTCTATCTTCGACATCCATTGATATAATCCCCCAAGCATCAACTCCTTGCCCTAGTTGATGTACTACCTGGATAAGTGTTTGACTCAACATCCCCAATAAATTTGTCTTCACTCAGAATGTAATTGTGGATAATGCATTGGATTATTATCTCAGAGCTGGTTTTATGTTAAAATAACTTCACTAGATATCATATTGAATACCTGATCCGACCACCAAATCATCTAATGAAAACAATCTCATAAAAATTATAGTGGTTTTGAAGCCCTTGAGATTTATAAAATGAGAAAAATATAAAATTATTGTAGTAGATTCATTATATATATTTATGAACTCCCTAGTGTGATCATCTCTCGACGACTCTGCCAAAAAATAGTTATAGATCATATTTTTAAAATATCATGATACCATATCCCAATGGACATTTATTAAGTAATAAGATCCCACAATCACATGTAAAATCTACTATGAAAATATTCTATGAGATTCAACCCCTTTTTGGAGGATTCTTCAGATGTTAAAATAATGAATTCGTTATTTCTAGTCAGGACTTAGCAGCATGGGTGATGGTTTTCCCTAAGACAATTAGTTGGTTTTTTTGCTAGAATTCCCTCGTCTAAATTAACATAGTTTATACAGGTAATTTAGATCCCTACATGGAATTTAAAATCTCTACTATACCTCATATGAGATGATAATCATGTCCCTGACCAGAGAAAATAGTTGGTACTAATAGATGTGTTACAGGTGTAACTATTTGTGGTTTAGGTCCCACCACCTAAATATTATAGTCATCACCACCTTTCTAGAATTCAAAATAATTCCATTGTGGAGGAATTTGAATTCAATTGTAAGAATAAACCATAAAACATGATAAAAATGAAGAAGTGATAAAACATAGAAATAATGATAGGTACATGGATTTGTTATAAGAGACCCAATAACCCATTACCATTTTTAAAAATAGGTATAAATGTAATTTTTCAAATATAAGGTCATGCGGGTTTTGTTATATGGGTTTTCCATTATATGTTACATAGGAAATCCATTTTAAATTTTTTAACTATCATCCACATTAAATGGAAACCAATTATTCAATGTTAGGATTCTAAATTTTTACCTAGTGTGCACATAATGGTCCAGTTATATAGATTTCTATTCCGACCATAATGATACATAATTATTATATGATTCAATTGGAATACCATTTGAAAATAACCATCCTTTTAAATTACATCTAAAATTATAGAAATGGAATATATGACTGTCCATTTATGTAAAATGTCATTCCAAATGGATAGAGGCATACCAATAAAAAATTTAATTGGCATTTCATTTAACTATAACATCTTTAGTGATTCATCTTATGTAACACAGGTTCCATATAAAAAATGCGTAAATTATAAATATTTATGGTTCAATATTCATTGTTTGTGGGAAAACAAAATTTATGCTGATGAAAAAACATAATGTAAATAATTTACCTTTTTCCCAAAATGAAATGTTAGTAATTAATAATATATAACTAAATACATATAGACTAAGAAACAAGAAAAATTAGTAATGTGATATAAATCTAATGTAATAATCATGAAACATAAATCCCTATATGTAAATAATTATGCATGTGATAATCATTCAATAAAATTCCACCTAAGATTAAAAGTCTATAAAATAGAACATCACAAAGCATTTGAATCACCTAGTGATGAAAATAGTACAACAATAAAATTTAAAATTCAAAAAGATAAGTCACATTCCTAGAATCTCATTTTTCCCATATCATGTGGTTTATCTACTACATGGAATGGGTTAATAAAATGTTTTGACAGTTTTGAG
The DNA here is from genome assembly GCA_963277665.1 of Viscum album. NCBI lineage: Eukaryota > Viridiplantae > Streptophyta > Magnoliopsida > Santalales > Viscaceae > Viscum > Viscum album. Next base: position 441,104,078 of record OY728161.1, read on the forward strand.
TCTCCTATATTCCAATCAAAACTAATAAATCAAAGGAAAAAATAACATCTTATACTATATTGTGAAATCTCTGGTCTCATTCACATATAAGTAACAATACTATAAAGGCATTGGGCCTCAATTACACCTCCCTATATACTAGAGGCTTAAAACTAAAATCTATGGTGTATGATGGTATAGTGGGAAGACAATACCATATTTATCAGAGTATTGAAGAATGGATAAAAAATTGATGTTGTGGAAACATTATATAAACATAGTAGAAGTTGAATAAATTATTGGAGGTAATCAATCATGATAATTATGAAATGATATTAAATGTAATTAACCATCCCAAGTGGACCTAATCCATCGTTGGAGTTAGACCCCCACATGGCCCATAACATGTTGTCGACCGACACGAGTTGGGGACAATCTATGTGCGTAACGAACTAGAAATTGGTAGTAGTTTCTTCATTGGTAAAAGGGAATGTACCACACATAAAATAGGATTTCTACTTTATATCTTAGTAAAATGAAAATATAAATAGGATCCATAAATAAAAACATAAATTATAAGAACAACATGATATAAAATTACATATACCCTTACATGGTATCTATAAATAAATCACAAAATCAAAATGACGGTATAATAAAAAAATTTCAAGACCCAATCCAAAGGTTGAAAAATACCCAAAAAAACCTCAACATGTTTCATTCCCGGTGAGACCACGTCTCTTCTAGAGAACATTATATTGTGGTAGTGAAGAAGAGACATCCTGAAACGTGGTTTCCATTCCTTTACATGTGTCCTAAATAATTTAATCCATAAACATCCAAAAGGGAACAAGAAGGGTATAAGGAACTAATCCCAATAGAATACCACCATAAATATAATTATGAATTTTACACAAGAATACTGATAAAATTTATAGAATGCATTTTTAAATCAAACACACATAAAAAACAACAAGGTTGATGTAATACATTTTTATCCCTTTGGTTTTCATTTTTGATATAAAAATTGTTTTCCAAAACAATTTAAAATCATCGATAAAATAAATAAAAACTTTTAAATGGCATGATATTCTCAACATAACCAGGAATAATTTATGAAGGTGAGCATAAACAACATTATCATGTAACCACATAAATTAAGAATGAACCATTGGGAATATTAAATCATATGACATTAAAATGAAATTAATTAAATATATAAATCATATAAACTGATCTATAATGAGTTATTAATACTTAGGTATTTAACATTAATTCCTAACATGAGTGAGTAAGAAAGTATTATAGATATATATGAAATGGAAGTACTCATGGTATTCTTCATTCCCAACTACAAGAACCCGGATGGTCTCTTAGCAAACAGCATGGAATCTCACATATTCGTCATCCCCAATGGTTCACTCATTCGCTTGGAAATGATAGAGTCTTGACAAAACCCTCTCTATGTTCTCACATTAGTCCCTCAAACAAAACCTCTTTCTCATTACTATGTTAACCCACATGCTACTTCGTTCCAACACATGAAAAGAAAGTAACCATACTAATCAATAAATAACACAATCCATTTCACATGAAAACATTAAAATTTTTACAAATCATATTTTCAAAAGTTAAATAATTTCTAATACATCATTATTTATAAATTTAAAACAACGAAAACCTATTTTTTGAATTTTAAAAAGGATATGGTGGGATTACATGCCACTTCAATTTTTAAATACCAACTATAAACAACGAAATTGGAAATATAATTCATAAAATGTTTTAAAAATTGAATAAAAATAAAGAATAAATAATTTTTAATTGAAATGTAAATAAACCAACCAAAAGTGATTAAAAATTTTATGGTATTTAATTAAGAACACCATTAAATAGAGACACATACCATGAGTTTGATAAAAATAACATTTCCTAAAATTATAACCACCATGATGTGGTAGAACAATGCCTCACTCAATGATTCCATAATAAATTGAACCAGAACCCCCATAATAAAACTCTATTCATCCCACACCACCCATATGGTATCACACATACTTTATAAAAGATGAATTATTATATATGTGTGGAAATTTGAGAAGAAATAATGAATAAATAGACATACCCCATGAAATGTCATTGTCATATTCATCAGAAATAAACATAAATGGTTATATAATAATCTCTATACTGTGTAAGAGGGTTAAACATTATGGATAATGAGAAATTATGGTCAAAAACATAATATTTGGAGAGGGGAAAAAGTTAAAAATACACATTTTAATTAAATATCCATGGTCATAGGATCTAGTTACATAATGAGTAAAATCGTGAGAAAACCATGAATGTGACACTATCTATGCAAAATAGGAATAACAATTTACTCAGGTTTGTTGTACGGGTTAAAAAATATGCTAAATACCCATAAAAATCACTTTATAAAACGATAGTACCACTCAGATGGTTTCCTTTTTGTTTAGACAAACCATGTGAATATTATGATCCTTGAGATGTCTCCAAAAAATCTCTTAGTTCTGAACCAATATATATTATTTAGAACACTCATAATACACTCATTTAATAAATTAATATAAAAAATAATAAATAAAAATGACCTGATAAAGTCAAAATCATACCACCATAACACATTATACCACAAATAAGTCCGGAATATTCAGTAGTTCAAAATTGGTGGGGCCAACACTACATGAAACAACATTACATATCACTTGTATCATCGATATTTTATCCATTTATCTACATGAAATTGTCCACATGCATTTTTTTCCCATGGAGAAACATATTTTATTCATACACAACATGAAACTAATGATCCAAAATGGTGACATTCTGTTTTGAATCCAAACCATCCCACTCTAGCAGATGACATGTGTTAGGATGGTTTATCTTTAGTCGGTAAATTTAGAATTTATCATGAATTATGACCAGCAGTGGTGGAATATCAAAATATTAGTAAATAATCCCAAGACACTCCAAAACATGAAACATCCCAACATAACATGGTACAAACATTCATTGATTTTCATTGTTACAGTGAACCAATAGAATTGATACCTAGAGAAAAAACTAATCACGAACATGAAACTCCAGTAGATGATGATGATTGATGTGATATGAAATTGGGGGACTCTGAACTATCACATTTTTTCGAATCACCTTCAATATTTCAATCATATTTTGAACAATGACCATTCCAACAAAAATAATTGTCATCCACCACATTCTATTATAATTTGGATTAAAATGGTTACCCGTACAACACCACAAATTGGGCCATCCTAATTGTGGAATTATATTTATAATCATATGAAAAATTTGATAATGTTATTTTCCTTTTCCAAAAAAACTAATTTCAATAACCCTCAACTACAACATTTCCTCAAGAATATAGATGGTCCACATGTACTAACTTCCCAATTGTGGGAGAAATGTGGTGGTCAACCAAAATTGTGTTCCCAAAGAATCATGTAGTCCCTTTGAAAAGTGATATGTAAAAAAGGTGTCCCATTTTGACAATATATATAAATAAACTCCATGAATCTAGGGAACATATTTAATATAAAGATATATAAGGTAATATACATATGTCTAATCGCTAATGGGAATAAAATTTGTTGATTTTGTTAGAAGATCGACAATAAACCATTTGGAAAACTTCCTACCATGATTTTGAGGTAGTATAATCCTGAAATACATATAGATCTCAGGAAACTATCCAAATAGATTGATAAATGGATTCAACAATGAAACAGCAAATGATTTTTGAATAAATATGGAATTCATAATACACTTTGTGTCTAAAAAACATTATTTTTTTATATAATCTATCCAATAATAATTAATTTTCCACATATGTGACTAGAAATTCGAAAAAGTGACATACATAGTTGTGTTCAGTATGATTTTTTAGTCTGATAGGTTCGTTATATATTTTTTTTAATAGTAATTTCACCTATAATAATATGAACATACTCTTATGAATTATAATGTGTAGTGAAGTACAAAAAAAAAAGAAATATCACCCATGAATTTATATATATTATTTAGATATTATATAAATTACAAAATTATCATTGAATAAATAAGGGTATTTTTGTAAGTCATAAATATTTTAATACAATTTTTTTTATTAATTTAATTATTTAAGATAGAAATATATATTCATTAAATTTAATAATAAATTATAATTTTATTGACTTATGGTTATAAGATAATTTTATGATTGCCTGATTAACTTTACAAGGTTTTATAAAACGAGTTATTTTTTTAAAGTTGTTTTTCTCATAATATTACGTTCTCATTTAAAAATGTAAAAAAAATATTTATAAAAATATTTTTAAAAAACTAATTTCAATTTTTAATTCAACACTTTGAAAAATTGTTCAACCTAGTTTTTGGGATTTTTCATAAAATACATGATTTTTTTTGAATAGTGAATATTATTAATTCACCATATATTTAAATTATGAGTTAAATACACTATTACATAAATAATAATTTATGTAAGAACCCTTGTTTATAAATAAAATTCCCTTATTACTAATTCAATTCGTGGAATAATCAATATTTTTTTCATAAGGAAAAAATAATCTAATGATTAAAATACATAGAAAATCATCCTCTCAAGAACTATTAAATCACCCACACTATCATCTTCACTTCACTCATATCAATCTATGTTTCTTACCCAAATATGCTCAAATATTATCCAAAACTATTTCCCCATGTCCATAATCCATTATACTCCTTAAAAGACCAAATATGTTCCCTTAATGAGGCTCTGAATAAATATTACATCAAGATGTAAATTCCTCTTGTCAGTTCGTTGACATTCATTTCAGGTTTCTTCTTTTTCTTTTCTATCCTCACCACTCCTCATCCAATTTTCATGAAAAATCAAGTACCTTACATGTAATTTAATTTTTTTTATTATGGAATATTTTATTAGCATCTCTCCTTTATCCTTCTTTTATCGTAGTAGTAAAAAACACCAACCGTGATGTGCTAAGTTACCACATTCAAGGACGATGGGTTTTCAATTTATATTACCATCTTCAATTCATTTCATGAAACAGTTATATTGGTTTAACCACACTATAATATATGTATTATATATCATCTATGATTTTATAGTCCTTTTTCTAGAGATTTTTTTATAAACTAAAATGAGTTTGTTATATTGAAAAACCACCAAATTATCCCAAATGGTTACCATTAAATAATTTATATTATGATTCATCTTCAATACAAGTAAACAAATGATATTTAAAACCATTTAACCTTCTTTATGTTCACTATTAACGTAAAAATTCTATTCTTGACCACCATAGTCATTTTTCACGATTCAATGTTCATGTATATAAGTACACATGTCATGAAACAAACAAAACATATCAAGGAAATGGAACTTCCTAATCCACCAAAAATGTACATGAATGAACACAATAAGGATATAATAAATCAATTACCTGAAAATGAGTTTCTGGAATTAATAATTAATCAACCAGAATTTTATTATTCGGGTCATTAAGATCATGTGGAAAACACCTTTAGGTATAATGTAAGGGTTACTTTATCTCACTTACATTTTTGTGATATATTATTTATTCAATACAGTTAATTGCGTATGGTGTATGTATACATCCCATTGAGGTTTAAAATAATGAATCTAATTATTTTAATTATATTCAATGTATTATTTTGTTGTTATTAATTTGGTGGGAAGTGATTCATTTAATTCAAATGTTGTTAGAATTGTTTAACTAAATCTCTATTTTCAGTCATGTTTCTCTACTTCTATACTCACCACAATGATATTATTTTTTATTCTTGTTTACTCATCAGAAATTATATGTGATTATTCAATAAATTTGTACCATCCTGAATCCTACATTCATTTATGGGGAGTTATATATTTAGAATTATATTTACAAAAACTCATAATAAAATCATGATTTGAGGATCATATCAGATTCATATATATTTTCAAGTTAACTCTATAATATTTTTTAATCCATATCTATTTTTATAAAATCAAGAAAATTAAAATTAAATTTCTATTTTCATTCATTTCTAGTATAATGAATTCAAACAGACATTTTTTACTATAAAATATCTAAAATTAATTCCTTAAACATCACTACAATGTTTTATTTCTAAAGCTTTTTTTAAAAAACTTTTTACATGATTTCACTTCAGTGGGATACAATTTATGCCTAAAATATTATATCAAAATCCTTGACATTTAATTTCTGTGATATAAATTTTTTAAATCTGATTTATGTCAAATAATGATTATTTTTTAAAATAACTCTTATTTCCAATGTAAAATAGATTTTTCTCACCTCACTTTATCATTTAGTAGATTTATGCCTTGTTCATCACATATTTCTTTCATGTGGTGTATGTACTGCCCCATAATATATCATATCAACAGTATCCATATTGTAATGAAAACATAATGGTTTTTTATTTTAATTTTTCATGGTTGTATATGACAATTTGGAATCATTTAGAATTATTTCATCAATAATTTTTCAATGGAATTATTTAATAATATATTTATTTATGTCAACATCCTTTTAGTAAACATGTATTTCATAGAGTTTTGTATCCTATGTTTTCATCTAAAAAATATTTTTTTAATGGTTTCTTATTATTTTTAATGTGGATGATCTATCTTGATTCAATTCACCATATTACACTGAATGGTTATTGTTTATGTTTTTTGACAGGGGGATTTTATTTAAATTTCATATTCTAATTTAAATATGAATTTATATGTTGTTTATTTTATCCCCATTCATAAGTGAAATTCATTGGACTTATCATAGGATGGGTGAGGCTTACTATATCCTCTCAACACATCAATATATCTAATGAGAGAAACTATGGTCTTGGCACGAGGCCCTGACAAAATTGGTTATTTATGTTCTTGGTATAAGGATATGAAATTATGGTAATGATTCCCCACATTATTCATTCCCTATTATGAAAATAGTAATTTAATGTTCATGAGGTTATTCTAGTAGAAGAATACCCATTATAGTGCTTTATTATGGAATATTTAATTTTCTCATGTTCATTCCTTATTATTTTCAGGTTTAATGTAAAGGAATGTGTATTTAGTTATTAATAATAAAAAAATGTTTATGTTAATGATATATTCTGCTATTTTTCATACCCTTAGTAAACATATATGATCACCCCTTTCTTATGATTCATTTTCACCAGAATGAATATGTTTTAAATGAATGGGATGCATGGATAAACATTGACATGAAGATGTTTTCAATAAAATTTATATGTTGTATTTAATTTCAAGTTTAATGTTTAACATATATATGTATATAATTTTCCAAAAATACTAAAATAATTTGTACTTCTATATTTGATAATTTTTAATCAATCTAATTTATTAAATAATTCTCCGGCTCCGGTAAACTAGGGTCAGGGCGTCACAGTTTGTATCAAAGTATGTTTAGTAAAAAAATATGGAAACATGACAATGAAAATGTAGATTAGGGAACAAAATCCAAAGATTGAATTTGAGGATAAAACTACTATAATATTGTAATAACATGTATCTATATTTCATGTTTGGATCCTAATTTTTGGTTATTTTGAGAGAAAGGGGAGAATTTTAAAAATTCATAAGTACACATTGTGTACATATGAGTACACAATGTGTACCCAATTTTTGAAAGTATCCAGGTACTAGATCTGTAATGAACAAGTACATTTCCATTTTAGGTGAACCTGAGATTGCCTAATGTAGGGTCCGATTAAGTAATCTAAACTGTTTGTACATTAAATGAACACTCATTTTACTTTTCTTTTTATTTGTTCAATCAGACAGGGTCACGTCTAATTCCCATAATTGTCTTCTTCTAACCTCATCACATCTAGGAGAGATCGAGAGTGAATATTGTTATCTGATCCTCCAATCAGTCATCTTTTATCTGAATCAAACACATTTGGCTGTGTTGGATTACCCTTGGTGAGTTATTCCTTCATCTAGAGCCTCTCTTCCTGATTTCTCTTCTTTCGTGACATATTCGAGGGTGAGATTTTATGAATTTTTTTTATATATACAACTTTCTAGGCCGATTCAAATGTTGTGGATCAACTATATCTATCGTAAAATGTTGACGTAGGTGGACTATGCCATTCTGTAGTTGTATTTGGATTATATGAGCAAAAATTGATGAATACCCTAGTTTAGGGTTTTGTGGGTTTTGGTGAATTAACCTTTTTGATGCCTGGTATGTTTTGTTTTCATGAGAAATGGGTTTTTGTTATGATTTATGTGTATTACCTTGTTTATGGACGTGTTTTCCCATGTTTGTTTGATATTAGTCTTTGGGTCTAGAACTGTTGGTTAGGCTGTTTTGTTTCCTTGCATAGGGTTGTTATGGTGGAGTTCATTTTCTATGATATCATTGTGATATGCATTGTTACTACATATCCTTCTAGTAGATGAGTTTACATTTGATGATGGATATCATTGGTGCATTATTGTATTACAAAGGGATGTGAGAACCTAGTGTTGTTATAGAATAGGGAGAATTGATGTTGTGGGATTCCCCGAAGTGTTTTTTTAGTTTATACATTGCGAGACAATAGGGGGGATTGATGGTGAGTTCCCCCAGAATAATTTTTAGTATAACGTTATTATTTCATATGGGGAATTAATGTTGACTTCTTACTCATTGATTATGTAGTTATTGTTAATGACCACATATTGAATTTGCAGTGAGTGATTCTTTAGATAGTTTATGTCATTGTGTAACCAGTGGGGTTAGAATATGAGAACATTCCCAGAGGGATTCTTTTAATTTATTAGTTTAGTAATTAATAATTGAATATGAATGTCGTTTGATACTATAGGATTGTTTACTTTTGATTAATTCTTTTTTATTACATCATTTGGCATTTTTCATTCTATATTTATTCACTAACAGTTATGCACAGATCATTGGGTAGTTTCCTACATGGATTCGTCTCACACCCTATTTGGGTCATGATTTTGGGCCCAAACTGATTATATTATTATAGCTATAGATAAGGTCATGAACACTTCTACTTTAGGTACTTAATGGTTGCAGATCAATAGAGCATGAGACCAAGTTGAGGCTAACGATGCTGCTACAGTTTTCTTGTATTCTTTTTTACTTTTGTTTAGTAATGTATTTCAAGCATTGTGACATGTTTGGCTTCTATCCCTAGACATATATGACATGCATCATTTATATATGTGCTCCAGTTGTTATTTCCTTTCATTAGTCCACCCTTTTATTATTTTATGGTATTACTAATTTGCGGTTGTGTATTATTATTATTCTGTTGTGCTACTCTTCCATTGAGGGAAAAGTTTACCCACAATCACACACAAGACCCTCAATGTTATTGGGTAGCCTATAGTGTTCATAGAAATGTGTGTGAGGACATGTGATCAACCAGGTATGGGGAACCTTTGGAGGCACTTGGAAGCAGGATGTTACAAAGTTGTATCAAATGAGGTTGTCTTCTTATTGAATTACTGTTTTAACGTACCAGTTATGGGTGACTGCAAAGGTTCCCCCTACCCGGTTGATCACAATGCCTTAAGAGAATTTCCCCAATTTCCATAGGATGATGACTAACAACGAGTACCATGGGTTTGATAGTGGGCAAACAATTCCCTCATTGATAGTGTTACATAGTGGGTGAACAATAATATACAATAACGGATGTAGTAATACCATACAATAATAAAATAATAGAACACTTAATGTAAATAAAAAATTGATCATATATATAGATGATGCATGTCACATATTTCTACGGAACAAATCCAAACATCTGGAAATGCAGTAAATACAGTAATAAACCAATGTAAAATGAAAACAATTAAATTCAAGAATCATAAAATTCATCATCACTGTGGCATGCTCTCTAGATCCACAACAATCAAGTACCTGACGTAGAAGGGATATTGACCTAATCTATACCTATAACAATATAATGTTTTTTGGTCATAGATGTATGACCAAGACAGGGCGTGAGATGAATGCCAATAGGCAACCACCCAATGATCTATGGATATATTTTGGTGAATCTATATAGTAGTAAAAATTGAAATATTAATTAATAAACAATGGATTGCTAAAAAATAAGCAGTCCTGCAGTTGCAAACTACATTTTTTACAGTTGTTAATTATTCAACCACTCATTATCAATAATCCCTCTTGGAATGCTCTTAATATCTTACCCAAATGTTTTCACAAAGATAAAGACTCCCTTAAGAATCACTCACAGTCAGGTCCCCCTGTGTACTTTTAATGATTACTACAGTCTCTCTAAGGAAGTACTCAATTTCCATTCCCCCTGTGGTACTGTAATAGTATATAGTAAAAACTATTCAGGATAACTCGCCATTTATCCACCCTATTGTATCACAACGTAAAATGTATTACGTTCACTCTGTGGAAACCCTCAATGTCAATTACCCATATTGTCTAACTAAAAATGGTTCTCATAGCCCTGTGTAATACAATTGTTAACTAATAGTATCCAGAACCTAAGGTTATATCATCTAATATAATGCTATATAGATATAATTAATATCATTATCATGTCATATAATATCAACTCCATCCCAAAAACACTATGAATAAAAAAAATTAGCCAAATTGGCAAATCTAGATCCAACAATAAATATCAAACAAACAGTATAAAACAAATACATAAACGAAGAAATAAACCTAAATCATAATAAAATTCCTTTATCATGAATAAAAACATAGAAGGAATCAAACATGGTTAAATATCCAAACACACAATACCATAAACAAGTGTATTTTTTTAGTTTTTGAACATATAATACAATGAAAACTATGGAAAGGCACAAGTTTCCTACATTGACATTATACGATAGATATTGTTGAATATAAGAATTTTATTGGACCTACAATGCCACAGATCTACAAAAATAAAAAAAAATTATTTACTAAAACTATATCAGGAATGATGATAAATCAGGAGGATATGATCTTGAAGACAAGAAGAACTCAACAAGTGGATTCCAACACAACCAACATCGTTCGATTTTGAGGTAGAACTACAGATTGGAGGCTCAGAGAATAATCATTCTCCCTTTCACTGTTGTCTGAGACGGGGTTAGAAGTAGGCAATTCTGGGAATTAGACGTGAAACTAGTTTACTTTAAAATATAAATAAAGTACACAGTGTGTTCATTTAATGTACAATCAATGTACGAGACTTAATTTTCCCTCTCTTTAGGTGGTCTCCAGGTCACCTCACAGAGCCATGTACTTGGCCGTTAGACGACAATGACATGGATAACCAAGGAAACTAGGTACACGACCTGTAGTTATTTATTTTCAAAATTCTACCATTTTTATCAAAAACACCTGAAATCAAAATCCATATCTAAAATGAATTTCTAGGATCTTACAAAATCCCACAATAAATAATTTTGTCCCTGAATTTCCCTAATAAGGAGGTGTAAAAGATGAATACTCTAATACCTTTGGCCACTATGATCAGACATCGGCCTCCCTCTCCCATGTCTCGTCCTCTACTCTCTTGTGCCGCCAAAACACCCATACCAGAGGAACATACAATCCTTAGGGAACCATCACAGTTCGACCAACAATATGGATAGGATGCTCCTTGAATGATGTATCCACCTCCAACTCAACCTTCTCGGGTTAAAAACATGAGATGGGTCTGAGAAGTAACAACATAGCTGAGAAACATGGAATATGTCGTGCATATCCTAGTACATCTGAAGATCAACATAAGACTTCTTCTGAAACTATCCATTAGGCATACACTTCTCAATCAACTCCACCTGCTCAGTGGTCTCCTTGAAAGGATGACGTCCCATCATAGCTTCATCTACTTTCCCTAGCCAACATAGGGTTAATCGTCATGGCATACAATATAAATCCTTGTAAGGTTCCATATGACTAGATTCTACAAATATACTGTTGTAGGTAAACTCCACCAGAGGAATATGATTCTCCAAAGAACCACCAAAATCTAGGAAGAATGCTCGAAGAATGTCCTCCATCAGCTGAATCATGTGCTCTAACCGGCCATCAGTATTGGTATGTTAATTTGTACTCAGAAGTACATGGGTACCCAAAACCTTATGTATCCCCTTCCAAACAAAAGAATTTAAATGGGAATCCTAGTCTAACATGATGGAGTATGGAACCCTATTTAAATGTAAAATCTCTCAGATGTACAACCTTCCAAGATCATCATCATTAAATATATCCTTGATCTGAAATAAGTGTGCATCATTCGGGAGTCTATCAATGACAAATCAAACTGCATCATTCAAATGAGGAGACCAAGGTTGAAATTTCATGAAGTCCATTGCGACATCATTCCACTTCCAATCAGGAATGACTAACTAGTGCAAAATCCCCATTGGTTGCTGATTCTCCACCTTTAACTGGTGATAGGTCGAACACCTCATAACGAAACCAAAAACATCTCTCTTCATACTGGGACATGAATACTAAAGGTGTAGATCTAAATACAGCTAGGTGATACCAGGATGAACTACCCAAACCAAGGAATAAATATCCCATAAAATATTCTAGTGTATGTTTGTTGACACCCACACATGCCCATAAAATCGAAAGATCTCATGTTTTATTATGGTCTATCCAGGACTTGGGTCATCTCATAGCATACACTCCCATATAACCAAGCCATCTAAATCTATTATATTCTTCATTTGAACTCGGTTAACTATTGTAGTGTTTGCATATATAGAAGAAATAAATCACTTCCCCTATCAGTTTTGCACCTCCAATTCTATCCCAGAAAATTGAGCCATAAGCGTCCACTCACTATAGGCCTCCTGAATTGTTCATATCTGAGTCCTCTTTCTCAATTCATCATCCACTGAATTTCCATTCCTAGGCGTGCAAGAAGATCAATATAAAAGGAATTATGGTACTCATCCCATATTTTCCCTCTCAAATTCATCTAATGTTTTGTAAATATATACTTGAGTCTTTTATGGTCAATGTACACCACAAAATTATCTCCTAGAAGGTAATGTATCCAACAACGCAAGGCATGAAAAACATATACCAACCAATAGATCATTCGTCTTGTAATTATTCACAAGTGTCCCCAACTACCGAGACCCAAATGAAACGATGCCTTCCCCCTGTACAAGAACGTCTCCTAGCCCGATATCTGATGCATCAAAACATACAATATAACTCTATCCGAGTACTAAAGAAACTAGTACATGTGCAGAAGTAAATCTCCCTTTCTATTCCTGAATATATGAATCACATGAATCTATCCATAGGTACATCGCACCCTTCTTAGTTAGGCTAGTCAGTGGAACTGATAAGCACAAAAATTAATGTATAAAACAATTAAAATAACTATTTAGTACTAGAAAACTTTGTACAACAAGGAAGTTCTTCAGATTCGCCCAGGAAATTATAGAAAACTCATTTTATCAGTCTAATGATACACTTTTCTCTGAGATAACATGACCCAGGAAGTGAATATAGTCCATTCAAAATTTTCATTTTAATAGAATAGTATATGATTGATTCTCTCTCAGTGTACTCAAAACGATCTCTAGATGTGTCACATGTTCATGTCAACTGTGGTAGTACACCGAGATATCATCCACGAAGACTACAAAAAAGATTCCAAGTATGGATGGAACATTTGGTTCATCAGTTAAATTAAATCTAAATAAAAATTATTGATACACAATGTCATAACCACATACTCATATAAACTCTACCTTCTTCGAATGGATATAATAGGTATATCTAATGATCAAACATGAAATTGATGATAACAGGATCCCATGTCATTCATTAAGAACAAGTGTGCTCCATGAAGCTGATCTGAGAGATCATCAATCCTTGGAATGATATATCTGTTGTTGACTATCAACTGTTTTATATTCTGATAATCCTCTCTAATATTGAGGGTTAAATCCTCCTTTAGTGAAAATATGACATGCGATCCCCAAGGAGATATAATATGTCAGATGAAACCCATTTTCTGTAACTCTTCCAACTATTTCTTGAGCTCATGAAACTCTGGTGTAGCCATCCAATAAAGTGTAATGAACACTTGTACTTCTCATAGAACATGCTCAACAATGAAATCTACCTATCTATCTAGAGGTAAATCAAAAAATTCATCTGAAATACATCCATGAAACGATGGACCACTAGAGGAATGCCCATTTATGATATCCCCAAGTCATCTAGATATAGACATGCAATTTGGGTTGTAACATCTTTCAACCTGTGATGCTCTGGTCTAGATCTACTCTCCAAGACATCTCATTCACCCTTATGTAGAAACAATATTCCCTCTAGTGATATGAAACTCACCCTATATAGATAGAAATCAAAAACATCCTGATGGTAAATAACTCATCCATTAAAAGAATAACCTCATAGCATATCATCTCTAAGAAAGAAATATACCATAAAAAGTGACACCCACTAACCTCAAGAGTACACTCCTTTCACTAACGTACACTAGCCATTATAATCCTTAACAGAGTGTCCAAAGTCATGATATCAATAGAATTAAATATACATAGCCTAAGGGTCTCTACAAAATGCATATATATGAATCTATGGGAAGACCCTATGTCTAAATGAATATAAGATAAAAATGAGACAACCAAAATCAAACCTCTAACCAAAGAGGGTCTGGGATACTTCTCTTTCTAGGACTACTCCAGCGCAAAATCCTGAACTACGTGGTGGCCCTGTGAAGCTTTATGTGATCCAAAAATTGATCCACCTTGCTACTATCAAAACTCATGTGTCTTACCACTGCGGAGACAACTTACACATCAACCTGAATAAACGGACAATCTCCAGTTTCCAGACTTATGAGAAATATGTGGTCTTTCTTCTAAACAGTGATTCATAGAATAACACCTATCACCAGATACTGGGGAGAAAACTGACATAATCTGTGAAGATGGTGCATCTTTCCACAAGATTAGCACTCAACTGTGTATCTAGGGCAATGCTTCCACGTATGCATACACTTCAAACAATATAATCATACCACATTTCTACATGAAGGAGTATCTCTCCAACTCAGATCTCCAAAAGTTAAATCCCAATGACGCTTCCTCTTTTAAAAAATAGGAATACCAACTCCATATTCCAAGCCTCCCTAGATCACATTTCCAGAAAACCTCATGTTTCACTCTGAGATTAGCACCCAGTTGACTATAGAAGATATGGATGTCATCCTGAAGATGTTCACCTGAGATCAGATATCATTCCTAAGACTATACTCAAACTTCCTTGCCAAAAATAACTCAGCAACCCTCAGAATAGTTGTGAATCACTGCAACTCAACATTGTGAGGACAAGCTAGAGGCAGTGGCCATAGTTTTTAGCTTAGTTGGGAAACCAGATGATATTATGATGATCCTATTAGTCAAAATTTTTCTGGTAGAAATTGGGATATGGTGGATCATGATGCTTCAGATACACGATGAGGAGACCCTAATTGGGTCATTATTTGAGGGCCTTTTCAGGGAAGAGTTCATCCTAGTGACCTTATTCTATGTGTGTATACATGAGCTATTGTACCTACATCAAGGCATCATGACATTGGCCCAGTACTTGGAGAGGTTCACAGATCTCTCCCGCTACTCTGCCGACATTGTACGATAACCTTTCTTCAGGACCCAGACCATTCAGTACAGTATCTTATGGGAGATCATATAATCTATGGTATCAATCATCTATCTGACACAGGTTGGTGTGATTGAGCGATCAATTTTTGAGGATAGCTTCCTAGATAAGCCGGAAACAACTGCGAGAGCAACCACCGGGAGAAATGTAGCCAAGTAATCTTCATGAGGGAGTAGGTAGATGACGCAAATGTCCAAGAGGACTTGACCTTCTAGGGGATGACGCCGAGACACAAGGTCAGAGGTGCGAGGCTCACAAGGAAGAGGAAGACAGGCGAGTGACACATAATATTACTGATGCGTCGGGCACGGTCATATGAATCGTTACTGCCTGACCTACTATATTGATGACTAGTTGATGGTCGAGGGACCGCTGATGTAGAATAATAGGTTCAGCCAAGGTGGTCCATAGGATGGTAAATGTGGTAGAGGATCTAGTTGTGCAGTAGGCGGTGGGCGACGTTTTGAGATTCTACCGCCACCACTGCCAGGTGGTCCACCCTGATCACAGAGTGAATGAGGATAAGGATGAGCTCACCTCAAGGAAGCTGAGTCATATGACCATGACACTTAGGATATTATTAGAGGTAATATCTATTTCTAGTCCATATTATCTACAGTACTTATAGACAGATGTTCTAGTCAATCTTTTATTTACACAACCCCCGTTCGGAGCTCAGAGATTCCGAAGGAGCCGTTGGCTCAATCCTTATTTCTAGAGACTCTAATTGGAGTTTATTCAATGATTAACCAACAGTGATAGCTGTGTGACCGTACTATAGGAGGCGTTAGCATTGACTTGGATCTTTGTGTTGTGGCGTCAATTCCTTACGACATCATCTTGGGTATAGAATAGTTATTCGTAGTCTATGCTAGGATTTACTGTATTAGGCACAAATTGATTTTTGTATACACGGATGGGATGAGGTTTTCCTTCACCAATGTGAATGTATCCTTTGCTACACATGATGGAATTACCTAGATGAGGGTGCATCCAATTACTCATCAGTTGTATAGCCTTTCCCTCAGATCATTTGATTTAGACAGTTCGGGTTATCCTGTACAGTTGGACCAGTACGCCGATGTTTTTACTGATGATGTTCCATGACTACCTCCACATAGAGAGGTATAATTTTACATCGAATTGTACCTCAGGATGACACCAATATCTAAACCATCATATTGGATGGCTCCCTTGGAGCATCGAGAGCTACAGGTAATGTTGGGGGACTTGTAGGTAAAGGGGTTCATATGTCCAAGTGTTTCTCCATGGGCAACCCTGATATTGTTCACCATGATGGAAGATGGGAGTTTGAGACTATATATGTACTATAAAACCCTCAAATAGATGACCCATATGTACAAGTATCCACTCCCGAGAATTGATGATCTTTTCAATTAGCTGAAGTGAGATCACTGGTTTTCGAAGATAGAGTTTCGATCAGGCTATTATCATCTTAGGATTCGGGATAAGGATGAGTGTATGATGACCGTCAGATGTCGGTATGACCACTATGTGTTCATGGTTGTGCCTTTCATCATGGACAACACCGTATTAGAGTTCATGGGACTCATGAACTTGATCTTTCATCTATACCTCGATCGCTTTGTGGTGTTGTTCATCAATGACTTCTTAATATACTCAGTGATGGAGGGGGAGCATGTCTATCATCTACAAAATGATCTTGGTATATTTCGAGAGCACCATCTTTAAGGATAATCTTTTGAAGTGCCAATTCTAGATACGAGAGGTCCACTTTATGGAACACATTATCTAAGAGGCTGTATTAGCAGTGGATCTAGTGAAGATTGGGGTTGTACATTCTTGGGAGCCCCCAAGGTGTTTGAAGGAGGTGCGGAGTTTCCTAGGATTGGATCGATACAACCGGAGATTCGTACCTTCATTTTCTAGAGTGGTAACACCCATTTTAGCTTTGAAAAATAATGGGCGACACTTCCTATGGACGGAGAGTTTCTAATAGAGTTTCCAGGAGCTGAGGCAGTGACTGACGAGTGCCCCCAATCTTGAGGCTGCCAGAAGAGAGAGTTGGGTATGTAGTCGACTATGATGCATCAGGGACCAGGCTTGGATGTGTCTTAATGCATGAGATATTAGTGATAACTTATGGATAATTATAGTTGAGAAAAATGAGCATAATTACACTACCCATGACCTGGAGTTATCAGTAGTGGTCTTTTCTTTTAATATGTGTGGACAATACATGATGGGTGAACGTTTTACTATCAACTCTGATTATAAGAGTCTTAGGTATATCTAATCTCATATGGACCTGAACCAGAGACAATAGATATGGATAGGGGTTCTCCAAGACTATGAATTTTAGATAATCTGTACTCCCAAGAAGGGGAAAGTTGTAGAAGATTCTGTCAGCAGGAGGTCTGGTTTGCAGTTTCTGAGTGAGGCGACAAAGTAGTTATTCGAATTGTAGAGATTCTTCATGGATATAGATAGGGTTGCATACCTCCAGTCTATGATATTCACATCCCACACCTTCAGTGAATTAAATAGGTGCATCATGGGGACACTGACTGCGAGGCTTGATGTGCTCATATATCCTTAGGGCAGGCACATGATGGATTTAAAGAAGGTGGGGAGCACATCATCCAATTTAGAGGACGTACAATGGTACATATGGCGCTACATGAGGAGGTGTTGATGGAGTACCATACATGCCCTCTGGCGGTACATCCTGGGGTGGAAAAGATGTTCCAGGAACTTCAACGTCAGCACTGGTGGCCATGGATAATAAGGTTGTAGCGGAATTTGTTTCATGAAATCTCAATTGACAGCAAGTGAATGCTAAGAATCATGTTCAAACAGGCTTAACTCAGCCACTAGAGGTGACATAGTGGAAGTGGTATGGAATCTCCATGGACTTTGTGTTAGGGCTTCCGTGTACGTCCAAGGGACATGATTCTAATTTGGTGATCATTGACTGACTCACCAAGTCGTCCCACTTCCTTCCTTTTCGAGAGCCGAGTTATGTAGAAGGATTGGGACGCCTCTACATACATGATATTGTGCGACTGCATGGGTTTCCATCAATGATTTTTTCTAACCATGACACACATTTTACATCCCTGTTGTGGAACGGATTGTAGGATGCGTTTGGGACTTAGCTGTGTTTGAGCACCGCCTTTCATCCTCAAAGGGATGGTCAGACAGAGAAGACCATACAGACTCAAGAAGACATGCTATATGCACGAGTCCTATATTTTTACCGCATTTGGGGGGATAAATTTCCCATGGTGGAGTTCATTTCAACAACTTTTGTCACACCACCATCGGTATATAACCATTTGACGCCCTATACAGCTGACTCTGCAGATGCCTCTATGTGGGACCGACCCAGGGGAGTCGACACTTATGGGTTCAGAGATGGTACGAGCTACCACTAAGAAGGTGCAGATCATCCATGAGAATATGAAGACTGCCAGAGCATAAAAAAGTCATATTCTTATAGAAGACAGATTCTTTTGGTGTTTCATGATGGGGGCAACATTTTCATGTAATTCTCTTCTTGATGGGGACTACAAGGATATTCCAGAGGTGGCAAGTTATCACCGTGGTATATCTGGCCATTTCTGATATTTTGGAGGATAGGAGACATGGCATACCTCTTCGTACTTCTACATTAGTTGGAGAAGGTGCATGACATCTTCCATATATCTTAGATGGGGAGATACAATAATGTCTCGTCTCACATCATTGACCATTGAGAGCTGTGCTTAGATGATGGATTGATGTTTACAGTGGTTCCAGTAGAGATTGAGGATCAACAAGAGCATGTCCTTCATAGGTGATAGATATAACATCTGTACATTCCCTGGAATCATTGGAACCTCTTGTAGTGAAATTGGAAGCGGGAAGCTCCGATTCATGGTCAATAAACCCATTTGTTTCCATAGACTATGTTGTGGATTTTTGGGATGAAAAGCCCAATTGTGGGGAGAATGTAATGACCTATATTTCCATGTAATTTTTATAATTATATGTAATTATAACATGTTTTTGAAAATTGACGTCATGTGATTATGAGTCCCGGTGTTCTCAGAATAAATTTATTATCATTTTTGGGTACATTCAGTAAATACGAGAGCATCATTTTATAAAATTTGAAACGTTTCTCAGATTAAAAATATGAGGGCACCGTTGAATCCGTATAGTAGAGATTCACTTAAGGGAGGATTTAATTTAACTACAGTAGGTCTAGAGAAAAATTTATGTTTTGTGAATTTTTAAAGAAATGAAATAAAATAATTTTTTTATTTTATTTCATAAACCTCCAATGGACCAATTAAAGGGTGGGGTCAGTTGTGTGTCAAGACATTAAATGGATTGACATTCTGACCTCATGTAATGATGATGTAATGGAAATTTGGAAGATATCAAATTAATGATCCCCATTATTTCCTCACATTGTTACCCACCCTCACCGTCTCCTATATATATATAGAGGTATATAAGTGGTATCATAAAGCTTCACGAAGCATCTAAGTGTTGTTGGAACATAGCGACACCATAACCTTAGAGGATGAAGCTGACCCAGCCGGGGTGACAAACGAATATGATTCAAAGGGTGACGTGTGGGTTACATATTTGAGAGACAGTCAATGGAACTAATAACAAGATCCACCATCAAGTGTGGATGTTTCTATGATGTTTCAAGGTAGTTTTTTTATTCTAATTTCAAATTCATGTTAATTTATTGAAATCTCTTGATATCCTCAGTATTTAAAGATAACGCGGAGGGTGTGAACCTAACAAACCCAACTCGATCCCCCTGTTATCTTTCTATCCTTACACCTCCATGGATGACCACGAGCACGTCGATTCATGATGCAAGATGGGGGGTCAAGGCTCATCAGTCACAACTAATTGATGAGGCATTCAACACGATGACCAGCTGTGGGAATAGAGGGGGAGCGACCACTGTGCCTCTGGAAAACAGAACCCACGGCGGACGCTGAACTCACTTCTGGTGGGTTTTGCAGCGATAGAGAAGTTCATAGGGGGTTCCCCCACTTCGCAAACTGAACTACCTCCCTGCCGTTTTTTGGAATTTGGGGGACAGGGGGGTCACACCCCCCTGCGTCGGACCGAATCGGGCCGCTGCCCTCGTAGTGGGACACCACCCTTGTGCCAAGACCTATCCCTCGAGTCGGTCCACAACACTCGAGCTGGGCTTCCGTCCTTGCACTAGGCCCCTACCCACGAGTCGATCTGCCTCCATTGACCCGAGTCACCACCCTCGAAGCGGGCTGCCACCCTCGAGGTCTGACACCCCAGCGAGCCGCTGCCCTAGCAGGTCGCTACCCATCATGGGTTGGGCCACCACTTGCGGGCCGCCATATTCTGGTCGGACCAGCCTTATGGGCTGCCCCTCATACGGGCTAGACAAGACATCAGCTCAGCAAGACGAGTCAACCTTGGCCCATCCCTGAACGGGTCAGGCTGGGTCGGTCGGACCGTGGCAAACTGGACCTGGGCCCAACCGGACTCGGGCCCAACCAGGCCTAGAAACACTCAAAGGGGCATATCTTGAAGGCCAAACGCCCATTTCAAAAAACCTCTATAGTTTTGGGACCCTGGGAGAAATACATACCATTTTAGTTATTCTATTAGTGTTTCATAAAAACATGGTGAACTGCTGGGTTTGATCGCACCCAAATCCAACCGGGCCCTCGACACTAAATTGCCAATAACGCACAGACCGAGCATCTGATTGATGCACTGTCTATTGCGTTGAAAACCTTATGACATTGAGAGTCAATGAGTTACATCTTTGTGACACTACATGCTGGATGAGTTGTGAGTGATGCCTTGGGGAGCGGTTCTCCCAAACACATTATGTTTTTAACCCTGCGACTGGATGAGACCTGATGACTGCTAACATTTCGACTCGGAGTTACTCAACGACCACAATACTTGATGGGGAGGAGTACCTCATCTAGCCATGGTGGGGAGAGGCTGCAGTAAACTATGGGTAGGAGTGCCTTAACAAACCCCAGTGTGGGTGGGTGATTCATTGTGACCCGACAGACCCATGGTACGTTTTGGGGAGGAGGACCTTAGCTTTTCAATGATAGTAGGAAGTGCCTTTGTGTGACGTGGAAGAACAACTATTCTTGATAGAGGAATATTTCACTAGAAGACGAGGTGTTCGATGCTGTGACTACAATTGTTATTTATTACTACCACTAAACTATATCCTGGTGCGAGTTGTGTTTACTTTGTTCTTGTGGTTGAGGTTATGTTATGTGGTACTTCACCAGTGTGGTACTTCAGCTTCATGGTGTTACCCTATGGTTTTTCATTGTGGATCTTTAGGAGACCTTTGGGGTCTAAGGGTACCTACTGAGTATCATTATACTCACCCCTTCATGGGATTGGACCACACTTGGTTGTGTCTTGTGTAGACGATGAGCAGCTATGCTGAGGTTTGAGGGAGCCAGGACCTGGGGGAACGCCGAAGAGACGAACGAACATGGAGTGATGAGAAGTTGATCTATACATACCCTTTAGTTAGGAACTGTAGAGGACGACTAATTAGATGATTCCATTTATCTATTTTTTGTATTTTACATTTAGTTATACATATAATTTTAAATTTGGGATTTTATTTTGTCCCATATTTCCTTCAACACTCTTTTATTAAAGTATTTTATTTCAGAGTTTCTCCATTTTGTCTTCTTGGACCGTGTGTGTGTATTGGTTTAATGGAAATTCCGTCACATTTTAGTGATTATGCCTTTCGGTGCTAGTCTCCAGCACCAATCCTATGGATCGAGGGTCTGGGGTAGTCACAACATCGGCCCTGGGGGACGGGTCGTGACATATGTCATGAGATAGACATAGATGGAATAGGGGTTAAACATAGTATTGTATATAATTTATTCAAAATAAGTTGGTGGTGTGTCTTTCCAAGGAGGTATATTCTTCTATGCGTGAACCTGATGACATGTTCACAATGTTATACATAAACCTAATTATATGATCACAACATTATATTAGAGCCTTAATACTTGCCATCAATGTTATGAGTGAACTTGATTACAGATTAAAAATGTTATAAGAGGAATAGTTTTCATTTCCAAAAGTTTATTTTGTGAATTAATTCCATATCCTTATGTTAATGAGTGAAACTATTTCTATTTAAAAATATTAACTATGTTATAAGATGATGTGTATACCATATATATATGCCTTATTAATTGGTTAGTCTCTCATGATTTGTGGTATTTTATTTTTTTATTATTTATATATTATTATCATCAAATATATATTCCATGACACAAATTTATAATCCCTGATTTATAGGATATGTTTTTATAATTTTATTCACAAATTCTCATAAACTTATTCATATGTCCTGATTATGTATCCTTATCATTTACCCTTAGATTTTTACCCACACCTTCATTATGTTACCTTTCCCAAGTTTATGAACTTATTTTTTATGTAGTATATTTATGTGAAGTGTGTAAAATGGGAGGATGTTTATGGGATATGTTTAAGAACATTCACCATATTAGAAGATTATGATTACGTGTTCTACAATGAAAAAAATATTATGTACAAAAGTTGGTTGTTTGTATAATATAATGGATATTCATCTATAAAGATGTAATATCCATGAATGATAAGGATGGGTTTCAATAGATGTTATCTAAGGAAAGGATTATAAAACCATTGAAAAATAAGATGAAAAAAATTAGTGAAATCCAAAGGTATATTTATAAGGATATGTCTAAGGGTGTATCAATGGAAAATTCTAATTATTAGTAAAATTATAGGAAAATATCGTATAATTTTGATAGAGGATATAGTGAGTGGGTTCCATGAAATTATATCTATTTATGAATACAACCAGTGGATGTCTCTCTGACACAGATTGTACCATCCAGATATTCTATGAAATATATAATTTTAAAATAATTTAATTTTTTATAGATTTTATTTTAAGAAATACATATCTTTTATTTTATCAAACGCAACATAATAGTTATCTATTGTTTCATGTAACTTAATGTTCATTTGATTACTTATGTTAAAAACATGCAGAAGTCCTAATAGAAAACAATATAATATTATACTTTAATCTGATATTTATCACTTATCCATTGGAATGGAATGGTTGAATATGATAAAACAAAGAAGGAATATATTGTTTACACATGTTAATATGATAAAATAATTTATGAACAATTAATAAGAAATTAAATATAATCAATTGAATATAAAGGAAGTGTTTTTTGAAAACAAATATTATGATTAAAATAGCATTATATAATAATAAATTTAATAAATCACTATAATTGAAATATAATAATGAATTTTATATGGAATAAATTTAATAAATTTTTCTAAAACCCATACAATAATTAACTTATATAATAATAATTCCATTTCTAAGCCTAAAATATTTATTATTTTTTAAATACAGTTTTATTGCCTTTTAATGGTTTACTTGTTATAAAACAAAAAATTTCATAATTTAGTTTTTTTAGAATGTAAATTTTATTTTTACAAAATGAATATGAATATTTAATTTTGGTGAATATTTGTTATTTTTCAAACAACATTCTTATTCTTATGTATAGTAAATGATGTGAAATTTTAATTTAAAAAAATATTTTTTGTCAAAATAATATAGGGTGTTAAATAAAATTTTAAAATTTTTATGGTATTATAAAATTACTTATATATAATTAAATCCATGATATGAAATTTTATTAAATTTCACATTGAAATTGAATTTAAAAATGTCTCAATCTTTTGATCATTTCCCTTGAAAAACTAGCTTTCTCATCCTATCTGTTTGATTATATATAAAATAAATTTCCATTAATTATATGATTAGAAATTTGAAAAATGGATTAAATTTTTGGGATAAGAATAATTAATATTATCTATAGTGTACAACATAGTTTAAAAAAATGTTAAATCAATGAAAATTTATTACAAAATTAATGGAAATAAATGTATTTACTTAGTTGTTAATCATTAATATTAGTATCCAAATAAAATAGAATAATATCAAATAATATTTAGTAGGAAATTATTCAACCATATTAATACTTTTATATAATTTGGATTATTATTCTAAGCACATTATGTAATAGAGAACTCCTAATACTGTTTACCTTTTAATATTTAAAATAATGTCCCTCCCCTCCACTATAAAAAGGAACTCACCCTACCCAATTTTTTACACATATAAATATATTAAGATTATAAAAAAATAGAAAAATTAATCACCAAAAATCACTCATCACATCCTAAAATTAACTAATTTACATTAATAAAACCATGGAATTCTATTGGGGAAAACCAAAAGGAGTTTCCTGAAAAAGAGGAAAAATTCTTCCATGAGCAATTTTGTTTTATTTATTATTCCACCATATCAATAATTATTATTAACTTATTATATAATATCCAACATATAATAAATATACTTTGATTATTTATGTTATGATTTCTACCCATGCCTACACACATTTATATCTAATGGGCGACGAAATCATCATTCTTGTATATGGTGAACTACCACCTCAAAAAATAATGTCGTTCATTTTTACGTTACCACCTATTATGGATGAGAATTATGATATTGATAATTTTATACCTGATATATAGAATATTTATAATTTATAAATACTTTTATAATTATTATATTACACTTAATTTCATGCTTTCAATTTTGTGGTAGTATGATAGCATTGTTTGTGGACATATGGATTGTTGCCTCCTCAATGTGATGTGATTTGTTCACTCATTAAATTGAATTTATAGAGGATGATATTAATAAAATTATGTTATGTAAATGAAATCTATTTTATATTAATGAAATAATTATATTAATAGAAATTCAATATTAACCATTTTCTTTATTACAATTTCACACAATGAAAAATTGATAACAACGATATTGGATGTGTGGACTTCCTTCTACTTGAAGCGATGAGATTACTTTTAGATCACAATAATTCTATATATATTTATATATTACTCAATAAAATTTTATTCAATATATATTTATCATTATGTAAATATAATTGTAACTTACATTCAACCCAATATGACCATTTAAAATTATGTACATTTCTAATGCATTAGTTATGCCTACCATCACCATGATAGTAATGTTAGTTAATTTTTCAAAAATATCATTCATGATTTTTTTTAAAATATTAATTTATTTATAAATATGATCATTATGTCATTTTTTTTATTTTTAATAAGATTACATAATGACATAATTGACCAATGTCAATATATCAATGATATATTATACACACAATCAAAATATGGTCAAAACATCCATCCTAAACATTTATTATTATATAACTGTACAAAAACTGTTTATAAGTGTGCTAAAATTAATAATAATCAGGGAGAAGGTTTTTAATCATGTAAAATAATAAATTATAGACAATATTAAGAAATAAAATGGACTTTCATGTCAAATAAAATTTATGGTTATGGATTTCATAACTCAATTTCCTTTCATTTGGTTAAAATATTATTTCCTTGAATATGTTATGCGATGAATATGGGTGAAATGACATATGATTTTTTATAAAACATTTCCAATTTTATTTTGTGTATTCTAATTTTTCATACATAACTATGTCATTGATTTGTTATCACTACAATTATTTGATATTTGAATGGTTTTGTCTTCTATAACATTTATTTTCTGGAGATATAATCCATATTCAAAAATTATTTTTTATATTATGTGAATATACTATCAATAAATCTAATTAACTATTATTATAATAAAATTTATGTGTTCTTACAAGTATTTTTTTCTCTCTTTCATGGGGTATATATGGTTCAATGATACTGATGTATTAATGTATTTTTGTCACAAGTTTCATTCATTGAAACATTTTCTATGTTATACAACTTCATTAATTTATGAGGTTTTTTTACTACTCATTTTAAATGATATATCAGAAATATACTTATTTTAATGATATTTTATTTTTCATTTTACAAAATTTATTCATGTTCCTTAAGATGAAAATGTTTCATAGAGGTATGGTCCAATATTTATTTCTTAGATTTTATTTTCCTCATAAATGTTTTTAATTGTATATTAATTCGATTTATAATCATTATATAAATAAACAATTGTTAATTATTCTCCACTAGGGATATTTTAAATTGATACAATCATTTTTATTTTTTGGATATATTAATAGAATTTCATTGCGATTCATATGGAACCCATTTCATGTGCACCTGCAGAGAGTGATTTGAAGAAATTGTTATGGAAACCAAATTTTTTCCATGGGTTAATCAACTTTAAAAACAAATTTTTACTGAAACCTTTTATATTATAAGGTATAATAATGTTATAAATAGATTTTTATTGAACCCATTTCACATCACGTCCATTCTCCCAGGGCCCATGTCATGACTATTCCAAACCCGCCATCTATAGGCCAAGGGATTGTGAATAGAACCAAAATGTTGTATTCCCTAAAACAGGAAGGCATTGCCTTTAAACCTATATAAACACATGGCCTGAGAGCACAAAAAGAACCAAATGTGATGTAAACTGCTATAGTAATAGTGTACTGAAAGTAAATGGGCTATAATACAAGCCCAAATGGAAAAGTACATGTAGAACTGAAAAGTAAAAAATAGATGAAAGGTGAAAACAATCTCCTCGATCATCCACCAAGGATCATACCTAAAGCGTAGGTATAGATCATGATCAGTAGTCCCCGTGACACGTCCCACCAAATGGTCCAACTCCGAGCACCGTCTAGTCCCAGCTCCCCCAAACATCATCCCACCTGCTTGTCATTTGCACAAGACAAAACATGTGGTGGGAATAGCCTGTGTGGGGAGTGTATTAAAATACCCAGTAGGGTCCCCGATACCCCCAAAGTTATATCAGAACTCCACAATAGAAAACCAAAAAGCATGCTATCTATAAAAAATCAATAATTAATAGACGCAGCTCCAACCATGTATATTCTAGGGTAGTAACAGGTAAAATCCGCTATCACAATGTCAAAATACTAGGATACTGGAGAACTACTCCTCTATCAAGTATTTTGGGATTTCCGCTTCACAGAGTGGTGCTTCCTATTATACCCCAGGTAAATAAAGAATATGACATTTTCATATTTATCCATATTTGTGAATAAAATATTAATATGATTTTAAAGGGGACGCTATGCTCGATGGCGTACCCAACACGCAACAACGAGTTTCTTGGGAATCTTACGTTGCACTCTAATAATAAAATAATATTATTTCAAATGTTAGTTAACATGTAGACGTTGTATTAGCGGGAATGGATATAAATAACTAAAATATGATTATATATGTTTTTTAAAATGTTTTTACAATTATCCAATAAAAGATAAAGGCTTATAATATGGAAAGAATTCATTTTTAGGAGTATATGCCCCAGTTTTCACTAAAGGTTCACTTATCACCTTTTGATGGCGAACCGTCATTAAATATAGTTTTGTTCAATATTATACATACTTTTGGAACAAATACAACTCTTCTTAATAATTGGGACATCAAAATTTACTTTGTGTAAATTTTTGGTATCTTTCCGATAAAGTTCATTTTTTAATGAATAGTGTAAAATGTTGTATTTTAATTTAAAACCTCTTTTTAATCTAATTAATTTATATGATTAGATTATATTTTGATTTGGTTTTAAAGTGAAATTAGAATATATTTTTACCATTAAATCCAATAGTGTTCGTTGGAATTAATTTCACTTTGAAATCAGACTTAAACTAGTGTCAATATTTTGATACATATTGTTTCATAAAAACACGTTATTTGCTTTGAGAGCGGGAATTAATTATTAAATTAATTAATGTGACTTATATGTTTTGAATTTTTTAAAATAGACTTCATTTTTGAATTCGGAATATCAAATATAGCTTAGGGTGAATTTTTGGTAATTTTCTGAAAAACATCAATTTTTGATGAATAGTGAAACCACTAAGTGGTACTTATCAAAAACTGATTTTTCCGTTTAATTGAAATTTTGCCATCGTTGTGTTTTGAATTTTAAAAATCCGACATACATGGTTTTCATTAAGAAGTAAAATGTGGGTCAATGGGATTAAAATAATTTTTTGGTAAATAGTAACTTATTAAGTACTTAATCGCGATTAGTGGTAATTAGTGTAGTTTAAGGTAAAAAGAATGTTTTAATAGTATGAGATGAGATTGAAACATGTCCTACCCTCATGGGTTGTGTCATGGCCGACCAATACAAGCCATGGGTCAACTTGGGGACCCCATTGAGCCACTTTGGTTGGGAAATGACATAAATAACTTTTTATTTAATGTAAAAGTAAAAATGACACAAACATCATATGTTTTACAAAAACAATTTTTACATGGGGTTATAAAGCTCAGATTTTTTATTATAAATAGTAATTGGAAAGATAAGAAGATTTCCTAAATGATAGTATTTGTTTTATAATTTTTAGACTTTAGATAAATTAAATTATTTATGACATCCTGATGATGCAGTGATGACCTCATTATTTAATAATTTAAATAAAATGGAAAGATAATGTAATATCTAAAACCTACACATGTACAAAACCTATTGGATGGGTAGATTTCGAACCATTATCACCTTATCCTCGAATTATATCAATTTGGGACCATTTAAATCCGAAACTCATTTTCAAATAAAGTAATATTTCTTTACTTTCAAAGAGTGCCCCTCCTCTCCTCTTATAAAAGGCCCCCACCTCTACCTCATTACCCACACTCCCAAAGCCTTTGGCTCGGCCAACCCCTGACCATTTACTCTCACCACATCCCTGTCCTAATCCTAGAGGATTCTATTTGTGCAGAATCCTTTCAAAGAAAGCCTTTAGGCTCAAATCAAAATGAGTTACACTTTTAAAGGCAATTCATTCTCTCATGTTCATTTGTTTTATTTTACTTCTCCAACCCCCTAAACTCTTTTTATTTACCTCTTTTGTAACAAAACCAGTATCTTAAATATACTATGATGTTGTTATAAGATTTATTCGAGCTACACTCTCACACAACAACATCAAATAGTTAAAGAACATACGGTTTCTGTGGATGGAGAAATTCTGCCTCCCGAAACGATGATTGTTCAATACTCATTTAACACCTTCAAAGGTGGCCATTATGATGTCACTATTTTTATATATGATATATAATATGTTTATTCTTTCCTTAAGCTTCTGTATTTTTCATTTATGGAATACCATTATTGTTTCCATTATGGGTAAACACGATATCTTCTTTTTAGGAAGTGCGGACTACCGCCCCTTGAAAGTGATTTGATTTGTTAATACCATATGTGGGATGTGTAAAGGATAATGTTAATGATATTATATATGTTATTATACTGTAATTATAATATACTCTTATATCATTATGATTCCATTCCATAAAATACGAAATAGAAATGGAAGTAGCGTTCATGCCTACGTACGGCTTACCGTCTCCATGAACGGTGCATTTCATTTCTTACTCTAAATGTGATGTAATATTATAAATACATGTATATGCTGAATATATATAATATATATTTTATCCAAATCATTAATATCATTCTGGATATAACTAACCTTTTACCAAATTAACAACATGTAATTGTAAGAAGTCCACTTTCGACTTAAGAACCAAATATCGACAAAACAAACATTATTAACATAAATGATTACATAATGTTTATAACATGACAATAAGTGATATAAAAGGAATAATGAACTAGAAATAGGTTCTTAATAAAGTGGAAATCAACACAAGTTTATTATTCAGGATGTTAAAGAATGATCGAGTCAAGTCGGACCCGAGGTAAGGGATCCTACTCCACTCTTTCTTTTTAAGAATACTCTTTTATGTCATTTCTTTTAAACCTCATCTTTCTTGTTATTGGCATGTTATTTTATATTAATCTTACATTAATTTTTATGTTCATATGATGAGAGACCCTATTCTCTCTCATTAATCCATTTTGGACGTTTTGAGTGGCGCCGTTAGTCTGCCATATTTTCGTAAGAGATCTTACTTCTCTTTTTCTTTTTAAGTACTCTCCTTTATGTCACTTCTTTTAAGCTCCTCTTTCTTATGTTTTGGGATGTTCTATTATATTCATCTTTCTATAAACATTAAGTTAATATGATGAGATACCCTATTTGATCTCATCAATCCATTTTTGTAAGTTTTATGTGGCGCCGTTAGGCTACCGAGTTTTCGTACGGGATTTTTCATCTCACTTTTATTCCCGTGAGATTTATGCTACATTTTCTACAATTTCCTTTGAGTGGTGTATGTACTGCCCATTATTCTAATATTTGTGTAATATAAATTCGTTTGTGAGTATTTACATCAATGATTTATTGTCCTTCTTTCATGTGGTGTATGTTTTGAAAGATACCCAAGTCGGTAAGGGAACCTTTCACCCTCCTCTTTTTTAAAAGACTTCTTTTGTTGGGTCTTTTAATTTACATATTGTTATGTTGGGATATGTTCTCAAATATCATTATTGATGTAAATTTTATGTCCAAGTGATGAGATATACTTTTTTTCTCTCATCAACTCATTTTGATGTGACGCCGTTAGGCTGTCAAGGGAACTTCTTAACCCAATTTCTATTTCTTTGGGTTCAACATGTAGTTATTGAATATTTCATCCTTTGAATATGTGTGAATGGCCTTTGATTTTTTTACACTTAATATCCACTTATATTTGGTGTAATCGTTTGTCACACATAATTATGGAATTGATTTATCCTTAAACCAAGGATACCGTCTTTGTAAGGGACTTCGTCTCAATCTCCTTTCATTGAGACATATTTTGTCTTATACACAACCTTCTTTTATACGGTGTATAAACCCCTTTAACTTTTATGTTTATTCAAAAGGAATCGTTTTATACGAAGTGATTATTAAACGACAAAAGGGAATTTTTTTGTCGTACGTATGCGGCGACAACGACTTCTCCGCCGTCGTGACCATTATTTGAGTTTCGGCTTCCTCTACAAGCCATACCTTCTTTTTAAAAGAAAAATAAATACCATGTTTTACTTTTCTTTTATTTTTGTATTCAAAATGGTTCTCATAATGTTTTTTTCAATGTGTTGTATTGGTATCTTGTGATTGAAAGGTGGAAATGTTATGTTTCCTTTATGCATGTTTTATGTGAAAAGATTATGTTATGGTTCTTGGGTATTGTTATGAATACAGGTGGTTCCATGATAAACTAATGGCGGGTGAGCCCGATATAGCTCTCCAATGCATTGGGTAACGTGAAGGAGTGAAACGTTAAGGTTTCCCCGAAGAGATTTAGGGAATATACTATGATGGGTATTCCAAACGTAACCAAGATGGTTACTCCCTACGTAAGAATGTTATGAATGCCTCAAGTTACCATTATGTCTTATGTTTTCTATGATTTATTCATGGTTTTATGAGGTATGTTAAAGTGCCTATGTTTTATGGGTAAAGTATGATTTCATTCTTATGTATATATGAACTCATGTTTCCTTTCCATATTTTTTATAACCCTTACTAAGCTTTTTATGCTCATCCCATGTTTTTGAAATGTTTTTCATAGGTCAAGGGAAAGGTACATGATGTGATGATAGTGTCAAGGATGTGTCAAGAAAGAATCCATGTTTTATTTTCAATATGTTTCTATTAATGGGAAGAATGAATACTGTCTTTATGTATCCACTTTGTTTAAATTTGGAATGTAATGCAAGTTTCATGAACTAATTCTCTAAAACTCTAAACCTGAAAAGATCCTCAATGTGTAATCTTTTAATAACTCAAGATTAAGTAAGGATTAAGGCTGGGGCCTTATACTTCCCACTTACCTTGAACTGCTGAGGCACTCCTCCATATCGCGTACTGTGGGAATATCGGGTCACAAAGATCTTCCATCCCCCACTGTGGCCTACTTATGTACTCCTCTCCATCGCTCACCAGGACTGCTCCCCACTGTGGCCTGATAAGTTACTCCGCCCCATCGCATTCTATAGTCAGCGATTCACTCTAAGTCGAAATGTCAGCAGTAATCAGGTCTCAGGCAGTCCTAGGGTTCCATACGAAGTGTGCTTAGGAGAACTGACCCATGCCATACGTCTTATTTACACCATCAATAAGTCTCACAATATGTAACTCTATGATCATCATGTAATACGGGTTCCAATGCAAAAAGCAACGCGTCAATCGGATGCCCGGTTTGTGTTGTATTGGCATTTCAGTGTCGAGGGGCCCAGTTGAATTTGGGTGCGATCCAATTAGGACATACTCCAAGTTTCTCCATAAATATCAGAGGGTTATTCAAAATTGTCTCCTTTCTCCAAGGATCCTAACATTGTATACAGTTCATCAAAAGGATGCATGGTTCTCAAGATAAGGCCCTTTAAGTGTTAATGTGTCGTACTAGGTCCAGTTCCTATTCGCCTTGGTCGAACCGACCTGAACGAGTTTGGAATGGGTTGACCCGGGTCATTCTAGTTCGACCCAACCCAAATTGGGTCCGACCCGACCTGGGTCGTCCTTACCCACTAGGCCGTGGGTAGGCCTATTGAGCGGTGGGTTGGCCCACTAAGCAGGGGTTCAGTCCGCTCGAGCGACACGGTGGTGACACAAACCTAGCATCATGGGCTTCCAGGGATACCCAGATATGGCGCTTCCAAGTATGGATGACATGGCGAAGAGCCCCACTAGCGGGTCAACCTATGGGAGTTGACCATTATGCGTCACTATGTAGCACATTGGGTCCTGGGGGAGCGCTGCTGGTGCACACCACATCCATAGGACATTGGCCGAACCTATGACCTCCTATTCCTATCGCGACCATCATAGGATGCGACCTTTATGTTGTGTGGGCGCATCACCAGGGGTGTGCCCCACATCCACTCAACTGTCTACATCGCGGCAGGTCGGCATGCTGGACGACCTCTCGTCTAGTAGCTATGGATGATGAGCCATTGACCTTATGGTTCATAATCATCACGCGATGCCACGCCATGCCTCATCCATGGTCTACTAAGTATGACCACTCTAACGACCACCATATATTTGTGTCGCGACCTCCTCTTGCGGCGTGCATGAACAGGTTATCCACCGCATAGCCAGTCGGTGTCGTCACAATATCAGTCTTCCATGGATGTTCAGGGATGTAACAAATATAGCACAGGGTTTGGGATGGGTTCGTTAGATACATTCCCTCAGCGTTATATCGTAACATGAGGGGGGATAAGGGTTTAAAAACAATTGAATTAAACAACAATACAAACCCCATGAGATTCCCCGTAACAATCTCAAGAAAAGAGGGATGCATCACGAGTCAACTCTTTTGTCTCCTGACCCACGTTCATCGTGTAATTTAATGAACGGCGAAGAGGGAATCAAAACTGCACAAAAGAAATATCCATCTAACATGAATCATAGGATTTGCGCCAACCCTTGATGGTGGGTTGGTGTTCATTGTTCCCGCAACCAGTTCCCAACGACGCCACATGTAGGTCACCATTTGGTTCATGGTTCGGTGTCATCTGTCACGTCCTTCTGGGTTGGATCCGTCTAATAAGGTTATGTTGTTGCGGTGCTCCTTCAACACTTCATTTCTTGGAGAAGATGTGCCTACACCTTCCCCCAAATAACTATATATATTGGATTCGGGGTGGGTTTGTAATGAAGTTGGAGTTTAATGGGGCTCATTAATTATGACGCTTTCTAATTCCCCAACGACAACGTTTCTTAGGTTTGGCATGTCAATCCATTTATTGGGAAGACACGTCGTATGCCCTACCTCCTTTACTTGTCCATTGGAGAATATGAAATAAAGTAACAAAAATATTTTATTTCATGTATTTTTAAAAAATTTAAATCATTACCTTTTCTTCAGTCCTACTGTGGTCAAAGTAATGCCTCCCTTAAGTGAATCCCAACGTTGTGGATTCAATGGTTCTCTAATATTTTTATTCTGATCAAAGATTAAAAAGTTAAAAAATTCCACTCACAAATTTACTAAACATACCCAAAAAATGTTTAGAAATTCATTTTGTGCACTCTAGGCATTGAAATCACACACCGTCACTTCTTGCAGACTCGTAAAAATTCCATTTAATAAAAAAAATTACATCGAAAATCTGGGTCTTTACATTTCATTTCCATGGTATAATCATGTCCTTAAGATATTGTTACTAAACCAATTTATCAGACATGATTTAATCACATTATAAAGAGATTTTCTGGGAACCCATTTATATTCCGTGATTTAATCACTTTTCAAACCTATTTTTATGGACCCATTTCCATCACATGGTTTATTAATATTTAAAGGATTTTTTTATGGAACCCATTTATTTTCTTTGTGTTAATCATGTTTCAAATATATTTATATGGAACCGGTTTCATTTCTATGGGCTCTTCATGTTTTAATTATATTATTATGGAACTAATTTCCATTATATGGGTAATTAATTTTGGAAATATACTTTCATGGTACCCATTTTCTTTCCATGGGTTAATCACGTTTCGATGATATTGTTATAGAACCCATTTTTTCCATTGGATAATATTGTTTCGAATGTAATGTTATAAAACACATTTAATTTCAACCAGTAGATCATGTTTTGTAAGGGGTTATTGGTTATCATAGTGATTTGATGCATGCTTTTATGTCTGATGACTTTGAAATTGAACTTGTACATTTAATGGGTGGTTACATGATAAACCAATTATAGGTAGTTCTGTGATATACCAAGGACAGGTGGGACCATGATAGTCCTCTAATTCAATGGGTATGGAAGTAACCCATATTGATATTCCATTTGTATGAGTGGCATTTATAGAAGTCGAACAAATGATTATTCAATTTATAAGAATGAAAATTATAATTTTGAACCTGGATACCATTTTTTGTAACCTATGATTTTTAATAAATTATAAAAATTATAATTATAGAGATTAATATCACGTGGATCATGAATATTTAAATTTATTACTATTTACATTTCCATTATTTTATTTTTGAATCTCCATGTATTGATGTTAATGATTTATTTTATGATTTGATCATTCATTTTGATTTTTTCATCATAACTTTATTATCTATTAGGTTCATTGGTGACATTTCATTGTTAATGTTTATGAATACCCTTACAGAGCATTTGAGCTAAACCTTATTATGTTTCCATTTCCATAGGTTATAATGGTTGGTGTTGTCTTATTTATGTCTATATAGGATTTCACAAGGATGATTTTGATGACCTAACATAAAGTAAGAAAATAATGGTATAAAGGGAGATGATGTTCAACCTATAAAATAGTATTTTATAATTCCATGGTTATGTGAATTATTTATATCAGAGTTTGAGATAATTAACTAAAACTATAATCCAGAAAATAATTATAGTATATATGTTATCAACGATTATATTCGATGATATAATGTTTAAATGAAAATTTTGGGTTATAGTTATCAACATCACTTCAAGGAATGTAATAGTTATGTATATCAACATTGCATCTAGGAGTGTGGGTTTTAGGATGTTATATAGATGTCAATTGGGGTAAAAACCTTTAAAAAAAATTATTGATAAATAATTGATTGATAAATGGTGCATGACAATAGACTTTGTTGAACACATATTTCCGAACTATTAAGGGATATGATCTAGTGATAAAAATACACGTTTTTATCTATCATGAAGGATATAATGAGATGATGAATATGAATGAATGATTATAAACCAATGTTTTAATGAATTAAATAATAATGTTTATTTATTTATAAATATTATAATTTATTTTCATAAGTTCTGTTTGGATTCCCATTATGATCAGTATTGCTCACACTATGCTTTCCTGTTTTAGTCAATGGATAGAACCAGAATGAATCATGTTAACATCTAATATAAGGGAAAATTCTATGACTATGAGAAACCGAATTGTTTTATTACTGTTTTAAAGGATGTTTTGATTATGCCTAATCAGTTTTCATGGAACACAAATATCAAAATCTTCCTTAACAAACTTTCAGACTCACCAATGATTAGAAGGAAATAGTACGGCTAGAGATTGCATGATACTTACCAAAGAGAAAGGTTTATTCAGTTTCATATATTTCGATAATGTGTATAGAAACACCAATTTGAATATCATAGAGGAATGGGAAGATTATTTGACTATGGAAAAGTAATACACAAATAAAGTATCTAGAAAGAAAAAAAATACTTTAGTTTACAAAATTGATTGGAATATTGGTCACTAAAAAGTATAATCAACGGTTGAAAACCATAAATATTGAAATTATGGGAATTATGATATATCATTTTTTTGGTGGATATATTGTGAAGATTATCAATAAGGTGGTACAAGTAATTGTTATATTGAATATGATGAAGACACTACAAATGACATGTGAAAGGATATGAGTGTTATGGAATACAACGACGAACATTTGTTAATTTTATGAGATTGAATTGCGATGTATTTGAATTAAAATATTATATTTGAAATTATCGGTACTTCATTGTTTTTAAAATCCTGAATTTTTAATAAATTTTTTGTTAAAATGATTTAATATGGCCAAATATGAGTGCATGTTGGGTTCATGAAGGTCACTGGGGTTTCTTGGGAAGGTTCTAATCCCAAAACCCAGAGTTTTGGAAATTTTTACCAAGTGAAATGTTATTGCAAAGCCTATGAGGCTTGAGAGTGGGGTCTTATTAGATGAATTGATTAGGAAACTGTGTGGTAGGATCTGCATTTTCATATGAAATGTCTTCAAATTTCATAAGTTGTTAGTAGATGATCTATTCATGATTTTTGAATGGTTTATATACTATGTGAATGACCCATTATCATGTTATAGACCATGAGACATGGTGTACGTTTTGAAAACCCAGGAAATTGAACCATGAAACCTATTTATTTTTGGTTAAATAATTATTTCCCCTGTGAAATGGTTATAACATAAAATAAATTTATCATTATTCTTGCACAAAAATGGGCATCTATTGTAGAAATACTTTGATCCTAATGTAGGAATTCAGTTACCCTCACTATCTGACCTATGATTCAAACATTCTTCATCTCCTTGGATCCAGAACGGTATGACCTTGATTACATTTTAGACTTTATTGATTCTTCTGAATATCAAATGCACTATTTTGATTCAGTTTCATATGACCAAATTATCCATAAATTATCTGTTATTTATATTCCATCCAAACAGTGGTGAATCAGATCTTGATACTAGATAATCTATCAGGTATAAACCTATGGTATATGTTGATATGTTTTTCATATAATGATGGATCATTTTTCTATGTTGGAGTGTCATCCAACCATTTTTTGGGCATCATAATAAATTGAAATTGATGATTTTTATTGTCTATCATTTTTTAGGTAATTTAATGTGAATTATTATTCAGGTAATAGGATGTAAACCTTGATTAGGTACAACCCTAGGGTTGAGTTTTCTGGAATTACCCTTTATGACTTTTAGCCTCAGATGCCTATGAGGCACGATTTTATCACATTCAAGGGTTTTTTAAAATGGAATTTCATATAAATTATATTACAATATTTTTTGATTTTAATATAATTGGGTAAAAGATATAGGATTGATGAATTTACCCTTGACACATATATTCCATTGTCGATTAAATCATGTTTCCTTAACCATGTGAGTATCATTTATGGCATGAATTATATTGATGCAACTGGATTGAATTGCTCAAATTTTTTCATTTCCTATCTGAGTTAAACAATGTAAAATCTATCTAATAGGTTTATAGGCCTCTAATTCTTGTTATATTTAAGATTCCCATTTGAATATTTTAATGAAATCCCTTGACCTTGTCCTTGTTTTGAAATATCCATAATATCCATGAATAACATTTTATATCAGTTTTCCCATGTGAGTTAAAATATGTTAAATCCTTTTATTAGTTTATTATACTATATTCCTTTATTTTCTAAGATGTTACAACATCAGTAAATTAATGTACAAGACTTATAAAATTGGATTCTACTTGAGTCTCCCCCTTTAGGTGAGTTTGGATATTAGATTCTCTTGGTGCTGACCTTATCATGTAGAATGACATATTTAAATGGAATTTAAAATTGTTAAATGATAATATCCTTGACTTACCCATGGATTTAATTTAGAATTCCATGGAAGGACTCATGTGACTATTGACCATTATACCATGATTGATACATCGATCGACCTTTGGATTCCATGGATATTCTATATAGTTATTATTATATTGTCAGGTGTGACACATGGTTCCAATAGAGTTATTCCATGGACGGACTCATCGTGACTTGAATTATATGTAGGGTGATTCTTGGAACCCATTGAATTTCGAATAATGGATCCTTTTGGAATTGATTGAATGTCATGAGTGTTAATTTGGGATTCTATAGAGGTCATCCAAGGAAGGATTTTTATGACATGGATGTTTTACCTAACCCTAGGAGATATAGGGTTCCTAAGAGGTCTCTAGGAATAGGCCTGTAGGGTGTTGTTTGATATTACATCTAGAGTGATACACGAATTCCAACTTATTAATTTCAACGATGGGCCCATTTTCTGAATGGAATTATAAATGAAATATCCTATGACCTTTATATCAATCCAAAGAACATGATTTTATTCAGTATTTATTTATACTTGTTTAGATATCCCTATGAGGAATCTATTGTGCTATTAGTTATATGGGTATTCCTAGACTGATTCAGATCTTCATAGTTATAAATTAAATATAATTTTATTTGTGAGTGAATGTAAGTGGAAACCAGTTAAGGTAGTAATTTTATCTTGGAGTTATCCCTTTCTTACAATTTTCATATCACACAATTCCTGCTATATATATTCAAAGACTAATTTGTACAAAATGTTGTTGGATTACAATTAAGATTATGTCTCACACCCTTTTGATAAATTTTTGGGATGAATGATAATATTGGATTAAATTTTCAATAAGGGAAAGATCCCTTGTATTCATACATGGTATGATTCTTTGGAGTAGGAAATCATGGGACCAAGCTAAGGCCTGCGATTCTACTATGAATCTTTTGTCCATTTTTTGTACATTTTTATATGGATTGTACATATTACCAATATTATTGTCCTATATGTTTTATTATAAACATGTAAAATGTATCATCATATCATTTATGAAATGACTTTATATTTAGTTATACAACTGGTCTTCTATTTTTATAATCTCTCTTATGGATTTAGTGCATCTGTTATTAAACTGTTATAGTTTTTTACTATGTAAAACACTGAAAATGAGGGGATAGTATCCAAACTATCACACCAAGGACCTCACTACTAGTCAGTAGCCTATGATATTTGGGGATATTCACTTGAGGCCATGTGGCCCACCAGGTGTGGGGAACCATTGAGTGTCATCTACGACTAGGATGTTACAATGAGGTATCATCAATTGGTCTCTTTTCATGGTATACATTACTATTTCGAGACAATATAATGGTATAGGTTGGAATGTGAATTAAGTAGTGTGTTGTTCATAGGCCTAACTATACCATTTATAAGGAAATCCAAATTGACTCGAATTAAATTAATTATATTTGGTTGTTGAGCTATTACAAATTATTTTATTCCCCCATTGTGTGATACAGGTGATTTATGACATTATTCATGATATTATTTTAGTTTCTATTTAGTTTCAACCAATTATATGAGTGTATAAAATATCTTCAATCATATTGAAACATGCGGGAAATCAAATTCCACACCATTTAGAGAAAATTACTTGTTCCATGATATTATAATAGATGATTTGATACATATGCCTACTATTATATTAAGTATATTTTGATATATTATGGTTTGAAATTTAATAATAATATGATTTGGTACTTTAGGTGTGTGGGACGTATTTGATAAGAATTTTTAGGATCATAATTCATCCATAAGGTGAAATATATTATGATTCGTTATAGGTGGACGAAAATCTATGATCCGTTGGGAGTATGGGAACACAAAAATTTAATATTAGGCATACAATTTTTTTACCCCACTCTACAGGATGTGATAAAATTAAAAAAAGTATCAATTTAGTGAATTTGAATGTGAACATGGTTTGAAATCAAATGATTAAAAAAGAAATTTAAATAGAAATGGGTAATCATAGAATAATTGACTAAAACCTACCTTAGTAGTGGGATTTTGTTAGAATATCATGTTTGATGACACCAATACATGACCCAAGGGGGAGGAGGAGGGGTGATTCTTTATAGAGGAATGTTTTAAATGATCATGTTCTGTTATCAATGAATTTTAACATTGATCATTGATAATGAACTTGAACTGAGGCATGTGTTTTTCATTTTAGAGTCATGCTACCGTGAGGAACTCTTGTTTTATGCCTGGAATGTGTCAATGATCATACCCCAATGCTGGTAGTACTTGAGATACCAATGGTTCCTCTAGTAGTGGATGTTGTGTTAGGATATGTTTTATTACACATAGGTGTTAAGGCACATTTTTTTGTGATGGGTTTCTTCTATTCATGATGGCTATTTATGGATCACCACAGCCTTCCCTGTCTATGAAAAATTTGACTCATCAATTATAGTAGTAGAATATTCCAATGTTTTTAGGGGATGGAAGACAACATTCAATAGTGTAATGACAAGTTTCCATGATACCTATCATCGATCAATTATAGACAACTCTTGAGAAGAGGGAAAATTTCTCTAGGTACATACCATGTTATTCCTCCAAGAGATGGTGTGATGTTGTCACATAAACTGATCTACATCGATAGATTTCTTGGATGGAGTTTCATATGACCTTCTATGATAATTTATATCCGATGACTATGAGGTCCGAAAAAGACTGATAGTTATTACATTTTATGTAGGGCATTTTATTGGTTATAGAATAATCGACCCACTTTTCTGTGCACAATGGTTTGCACCTATTCTGATATGTGATGA
The DNA here is from genome assembly GCA_963277665.1 of Viscum album. NCBI lineage: Eukaryota > Viridiplantae > Streptophyta > Magnoliopsida > Santalales > Viscaceae > Viscum > Viscum album. The sequence goes on from OY728161.1 coordinate 441,145,827, forward strand.
CATATCAAAATATATGTTATTAGTGGATGGTCTCTGATACGACCTATGATCGATAGTGAATTCCTTTTAGATACCCATAGTATATGGAATAGTTAATCATGTGATTATCATATAGTGTAACATTCGGGAATCTGGGGTTATGTTCCAAGGCAGTTCGACAACGAGGTCTGATAGTGAAACAATCGTTAGTTGGAAGCATCAAATGAAACATCAAAAAGTTGATATTAGTAGTCAGAGGATATCTTCATGTATCCAGGTGTGGTTCTATCAGGGAGTGGGATGGGAAATAGAAGGACTTATTGTATGAAGGGCCCTGTCAAGTTTGATCTTGAATCATGATGGGAAATATACATCATTTATGCATAACATTTCCACATAAATATGGTGAGAAAGGGTCTACACTAACTCTAAGAATAGGATAAGGCTCAGTAGCTTCTCACCATTTAATGAGATGGGGTATGGCAAGCCATTCAGGACGAGGTGGTGGTCTTGTACAAGGTAATTAGTCCCCATGATTGATGTGAATGCAAGGTGGATCAGCTCAGGGTAGCTAGGAAGTTTCACAGGGTTGTGGTACATACTAGGCATTTGGAGTGCAACATACCAGGTTGGAGTAAGATTCCATACCATCTAGTGTCATAGGTTCTAATCTAGTATCCTCTTTTTTAGATTTTTCACTTTTTGATATAGGGGTTACACATACATTCATTTCTGTGTCTCTGGTAGATTTTTTTGGGATCATTATATAGACATTGGATGATATTATGGTGCTAAAAACTCTGTTGGGGATCAAGAAGGATGGTGTACATCCGTGTAGGGAGTTCCCCCTTGTCATTGGTGGGCGTCACATCTTATAGGACCTCTAAATATCTGATATAATAGGTTTTGAATCATTAATAGTATGGATTGGTTGGTTCCCATTTGATACATTGTTTATTTTTATCATTGCAGAGTGAGATTCACATCACCAGAGGGTGGAGAGTCTATTCACAATGATAAATGGGATGTCCAAGCGAGTCGATCTATACATGAGCATCATGGGAAGGGAGGTATGACATCCTATATTGTGAGTTTATATTTATATGATCAGGGGACACATCATACATATTTACCTACATTTAATTATTGTTTCAAGGATTTTTTCCTATAAAACATTATAGGATTAACTCTAGTGATATATGTAGAGTTCCATATAAATCTAGTGTGAGTAGATACGCCTGTATCCATTCCTACATACATGATGTCTGTAATGGAGTTGCAATTTTTCAATTGTTAGCTTTTTGATTTTGAGTAACAATGTTTTATTCAAACCTGTACATATTTTTGGGGATTCTCGGTCCATTTTCCAAAACAACTGGGTGCTACCCACAGGCTACATATGAATTACCAATAATTTAACCACTTTATGATTAAGATCATGTATACTCTATCTCTCATAGATGATCTCTTTGACTAGATCCCAATCACTAGGGTAATATTAAATACTGATTCAAGATTCAATTATAATCTGGTGCATGTTAGGACATCATGCATACTTTGTATAACCTTTTGGAGAAGGTATGGTCAAAATGAGTATTTGGTTATATCATTCGGTCTCAGTAACGCACCATAGGTATTTGTGTAACAAGTGTAATGATTGTTCTATCAATTTCTTTAATCGTTTTTATGGTTTTCAGGGATAATTTCTTGGTGTATTCTCTCAATCGACACAGCCATGAAAAACATATTGAGGTCATTTTTAATACACTAAGATAACGTCAATTATATGTTCCACTCATAATGTGCCACTTCTGGATGGATAATAATCACTATCACAGTTACCTCATCTAAGAGTTAGGAGTATTTGTGGACAATGATAAAGTGAGAGTAGCTATTTCCTAAGAGTATCCATGAACAATATTGAGGTGTAGAGATTTTTAGGGATGGATGGTTAATATAGGTTCTCCATACATGACTTATAATTCATAGAAGTGTTGTGGATGGGATTGAATAATAACATTGTGATGTATGTATGGATATAATATATTGAGGTAACAATTCATTAGGTAAAAGGGAGATTTACATCAGTGCTGATATTAATTTTTCTAGAGTCCAGATGGAGTTTCACTTTGTACTGTGAAGCATCTGGTATGTGGCTACGAGAAGTTCCTATGATGGGGGAATGCTTCGTCTAAAGTGGGTATTGAAAATTGAGCCACATGAGATGAATTACCCGATGCACGATCTTGAGATATCATTGGATGATCAAACAATGAACTATTGGATACATTACATACTCAGAGTGAATTATTTAGTGAACACAGACCAGAAAAGGCTCGTGTATATATTTAAACATCACTGTATGAATTTTAGGAAACAAATTTGGGTTGAATACAATAACTATTTTGACTTGGAGCTTGCATACGTTCTTGGTTACGGCAATGCAGAGGATGATGCACGCAGTAGGAGGAGATAGAAATAGGTAGTGCAGTATGCTTGTATCATGTGGAAGCTTGTGATTTTGTTCTCTATGATGCACTTGGAGGTGCAAGAAACTCACATGAAGATGTTTCTATGATACTTAGATGATACCTCTACCATATTCAAGAGAATGATAATGATAAAACAATTGGATTCTGATGTCTTATTTCTAGAGAAGTGTGTGACATGTGAAGACCCGCCTCTTGGTTCGACCATAGGCAAGGCTGAGGTTCTACATTTAAATGGTTTCATGTGGGTTTCATCAGACATAGGTGAGATACTATTTAAGAATTATCATTCCATTTTATCGTATGTTAATATTGGTTACACAAATAGGTATAGGGATTTACTTCATCAGAATCGGTGTCCAAGAGTAAAAAAAAGTTATTGTTGGTTTTTAAATGAGATGTTCCACCTGTCAGCTGGTGAAGAGAGAATATCCAAGGCCATCTAGAATATTACTAAAACAACCCATTCACGAGTGGAAAAGGAATGATTTTGTGATGTATATTGTAAAAGGTCTTCTGAGTACTCCTCTAGGAAAGTATTCTATCTGGATTATTGTGGATATGGGTACAAGGGTTTCTCATTTAATTATGATCATGGAAACCATAATTGTTGATGGTGTGAGGTGTTTTTACATCAATGATGTTGTATGACTACATGAGGTTTTTCAATTTATCATTTTAGATATGGACACAAAGTTTAATTTTTTTTATCTGGAAAGGGAAACAGAGGGCAGTGGGAACACATGTTCTTCTGAGAATGGCATACCACCCCTAGATAGATGGCTAGTCAAATCACATGATTCTGGTTCTTGAGTACATGCTACTGGAATACATCATGGATTTTGGGGGTTATTGGGAGAGGAATACACTTCATGTTGATTTCACAAACAACAATAACATTAATGATACTATTCAGATGGTATCATATGATAAATTATATTGTAGTCCATATAGATCAAACTTATGTGGGATGGAGGCTAGAGAGGTAGTTGTGATGGAACCTCATCTTGTCTAAGAGGTCATATAATGCGGGAAATTGATTTGGAAGCGAATGGATACCAAAAATAGTGTTTATTAATCATAAATTAATCATTTCCAACGATACCTAGAGATTATAATTGTGGATCTGGTTTTTCTACGTGATTCACAGAGGATGGGACCCAGGTGGATCAGTAGTTAGGGAAATATTTCACATATATATGTCGTCCAATTCATGATTCTTGAGAGATTCAGGCTATTATCCTATAGGTGGCAATTTACTCAATGATATTGTTCTATGCATGATTTCATCCATATTTAATAGTATTGAAAATAATATTTAGACTTGTCTCATGATTTTCATCCTTATGTGGTTTAGTTAGAAGACAATTAATCCTTTGAGGAGAATCCTATATGAATTTTGGATCATAGAACAAAGGTTCTTCGATCCTATTCTGTCCTTTAGTAAGGGTTTTATGGCAGAACGACTGAGTGTTTGATGAGACCATGGAGAGGGAGTCCGACATATGATCACCACAACCAACGTTATTATCACATATACTTCTCCACCCTTATTAGGGAATTTTTGGAATAATTACTTCTAGGGGACCATTTATGAACCTAGTATTTCATTGAGGTAAGGATAATTTTTTCCATCAATTCACAGTTTAAATGCTTATATGAGACCGAATATGAGTTATTATTGGGGTCGTGAAGGTCTCTGGGTGTTCAGGGATAGTTATGAGCCTAGAATCCCTAGTTTGTGGTTTTTTAGACCAGAACATGTGTAAAGACCCGCAAATTTCAAGGAAATTTTTTTTTCATAATTTTCTTTGGAATTTTACAAGAGCGCAGCTTCAGACGGCACCTGATTCCGAGGCCCGGTGTGCCCGGAATCAATTTCCGAAGTTTGGCTCGGGTACGTTCAGTGAACGGACGAGCGGGTTTTTCTATCTTTTGAACCGGTGCCCGGAATCAAATTATGAGGGCACCGATGAAATCGCAGCGCCGGTATTTTCTTAGAAACGCCTCTTCCGGAGTTGCGTTTGCTCAGACGTGGTTTTTAAATTTTGCGGCTTTAAGTCAGAAATAAAATAAAGTTTGCGACAACTTTATTCTATTTCACTCAAGCTGCTTGGAAGCCACTTGAAGCCACTTAAAGACTGCTTGAACTGAGTTGAACTGGATAGGATGCTATCTGGAAATATCCTACCCCCTTGGTAGGATATTTGTGAGGTGGGGCCCGCACGAGCCCCGCCGTTTCTTTCGCTAAGTAACGCACCCGCAAAAACCCGTCAAAGTAACTGAAAAGTCAACCGACGCGTTTTCTTTAATTCTTAACAGACCATTTAATTGGGCGGTTTATTTCGTGAATTAATTGGGCTGTTTCTTTCGTGAATTAAATGGGCTGTTTCGCTCGTTGAATTAATTCAACGAACTGATGGGTCGTTACTTACGCTTTTGCGTTTGTTGGCATGTTTATAAAATAAGACCAACCTAAAAATCCTTTGAAAGGATTTGAGAGGATCTTTGTTTCTTCATCTCCCCGCGAAGAACGCGAAGAACGCGAAGAACGCAAAGAACGTCAGCGACCGGAATTCGACGACGCACACCGAGATCTGCGACGTCGACGAGCTTTACCCGCGACGTTCTTCGGCGACGCCTCTTCTTCCGCAGCCGATCCTCGTTCGGCAACTAAGGTGAGAAACGAATCGTTTGAATTCTCCCTTTTTAATTTCGATATCAACGGATTTAAATTAATTAAATCCGTTTGATCTTGATCCGGAGATTGGCGACGCGACGCCGGATACCGCGACGACCTCTCGTCCGACGACGACGACAAGGTAAGGGTTGATTGGAATATTTTATTTTCCTTCCCGTGATTTTATTTCTTTTAAAATAAAGAACCGATCACGGAACAATTTTAAATTTATTTAAAATTGTTGATTGGTCGTTTCTTGTTTCTCCCGTTGTTTATGACTAACGCGGAGGGTGCGGGTCTAACGAACAAGACCCCGCAACCCTCCGCCGATCATCCTTTTTGTGCGGATTTGGCGGGCGACGGCAAAAGCACGACGCAAGGGCAAATTGTTGATTCCGCAGTGAAGGACGCGTCCCGGGAGGGATAATGGCGCAGACGGGAGGCAAAACGGGCCACCGGAGCAACTCCGGCGGCCCGCGGAAGGTGGCGGCGGCGCCCGGCGCGCCGCCGGAGGAGTCCGCCGCGGCCGAGCCGCGGCGGCGGCGAACCGCCGGACCGCGTCCGCGGTCCGGCCACCCATCACGCGGCCCGCGCGGGCCGCGTTTTCCACCAAGCCGCGGGTCAAACCCGCGGCAGATCTTCGGCCGCTCGGCCGAAGCCGAGCCGGCTGGTCCGGTCGGCCGGGCCGCGCCCAGGCCGGACCGGACCCGGCCGAGCCGGTTCGGCCGACCCCAGGGGGGGGGGGGGGGTTCGGGCCGGGTCGCCCCGGGCCCAGAACCCCCGTTTCGGGCCCTCTTCGGTCTTTCGCCCATATCTTGGGCCTGGGACCTCCGATTGACGAACCGTCAGCGGCTACGCGATCCTTGGATCGAGACGTTCGTTTCGGTATATTATACTCAAGGTTTCGGAAATCTTTGGGTTCGGCCGGTTTGGTTCGTACACGAAACCAACCGGGCCATCGGAGCGGAAACGCTCATAACTTGAGCTACGGACGTCCGATCGACGTACCGTCAGCTGTGGTAGTTTTCTCTAAGTGAGATGGAACTTTTGGCATACTCCGCCCGAGGATCGGATACTGGCGGAGTACGGTCGGGTTGGTTTTGCTCTAAAAACCAACCGGGCCCCTAGGACGAAAATGCCAATAACTCTCAGACCGGGCGTCCGATTGACGCGCCGTCTGTTGCGTTGAGATCCTGTTGTCTATACGGAACTTTTGGATACATCAACTTCGGACTACGTGTCAGTTGATGTATCAACCTCTCGGCTCGTGGAGCGGACCCTCCTAAACGAGCTCGCTATGTGCGGGAACCCTAGCACTGGCTGTGACTTCGACGACAGAGCAGAGATCCTCCGTGGACTGCGACGACGGCAGAGCAGAGATCCTCAGTGGACTGCGACGATGACAGAGCAGAGATCCTTCGTGGACTGCGGCGACGACTGTGCAGAGATCCTCAGTGGACTGCGTCGACTACTGCACTCAGCGATCCTACGTGGATCAGTGCTACAGGTTCTGTGTGAGCCCGATCCTATGTGGGTCCTTACTACCGGTTCTGTGTGAGCCACTGCCTACAGGTTCTGTGTGAGCCCGATCCTACGTGGGTCTTTTGCGGGGGTTAGTACCTATCGATCCTTCGTGGGTCCGACGACTTAGATGGATCAGTGATCATCTTTGACGTCATCTGAAAAAGTATACCTGGTTGAGCTGAATCGTATGTTACTCTCCTTTGTGGATTGTGTTGAACTATCCTATGTGGATTTACTGTTTACTCTCCTTGTGGATTTGAGTCTTGCTTTCCTTTGTGGATTGAGTTGTTCTTGAGCTCGTGAGCAGAGCTAGAATTGGGGACTTAGGTATATGTATGGGCATATACCTAAGTCGAGTCAGATGTTACTTCGTGATTGCATCTTTCTTTTGTGCTATATCCTTTGTGGATTTCGGGAGACCTTCGGGGGTCTCGGGGTCCTTACTGAGTAGCTTGTACTCACCCCTGCACGGGCTATGCCCGCACCCTGTTGTGTTGGTTGCAGACGACGGACAGCGCTGATCATGGTTGGGGCGTGGAGCAGGACGGTACCTGGAGGTGGACCACTGGGCGGGACGTGCTCGGAGCGGACCTGGGACCCGAGGATCCTGGAGGCTATCTGTACCCACCCTTCAGGTGGGATTGCCAGTGGACGACACGAGGCCGCCGTCTTTTCTTCAGTTGCTGTACTTTACTTTTTCAGTTGTACTTTACAGTTGGGCTTGTATTCCGGCCCCTTTTACTTTTCTGCACTTTACTTTCCGCTTGCTGACTCTGTGTGGTTGTTACTTATAAAGGCAATGCCTTCCCTGTTTACTGGGATTTTACGCCTTGGTGCTAGTCGCCAGCCCCTGGCCTATGGAAGGCAGGCTTGGGGTAGTCACGACACGGGCCCCGAGGACGGGTCGTGACAAATTGGTATCAGAGGTGGTCGGTTCTACCGCAGACTCTGATCGTCTTTTCTTTCTATATGAAGCAATAATGTTTAGTGTATTGAGTGTGGTTATCAGTTCAGGGAGCCCAGTGTTGGTGCGACGACCGACGTATCCGTACACCAGGACCCTGACTCCTGATTTCCGACTTAATGCATGAAAACATTGATTGCATGTGTGTTTCAAGTCTTCTTTGTGATTACTTGTGTCAGCTCACCGGGTATACTGATCTGCTTCATGAAAGTCTCAAGTTTTCCTTGTGATTACTTGTGCCAGCTCGCCAGGTATACTGTTCTGACTGTGGTGCTCTTGTTCTCCTTTTCAAGAGGGCCCCGCGACGACAGCCAGCTAGGGTTCCGAGTGTAGGGCGCGACGGCAGCCCACCGAGCGACGAGGCCTCGGTGCAGGGCCCTTTGCCAGCAGTGGCACCGGCGGTAGCTTTACCCGCCGAGCCACCGATGCTGCCAGTACCAGACGCTGACGATGCACGTCGCCTCAGGGCACTGCATGAGTTCCAGAGCCAGCGACCGCCCAGGTTTCACGGTGAGGCGGACCCCCAGGCCGCCGAGGACTGGCTAGAGGCGGTGGTGCGGATCTTTAGGCTAGTGAGGACACCAGCGGATCTCATGGTGATTCTCGCAGCGAGCCTCCTGCAGGCGGCGGCAGGACGATGGTGGAGCTTGATGCTCCAGGTTCACGATGAGGCATCCTTGCTCTGGGCGGACTTCGAGAGCCTCTTCAGCTCTGAGTTCGTCCCGGCCACCCTCCGAGCGGTGCGCATCCAGGAGCTTCTCCAGCTGCGCCAGGGCAGCATGACGGTCGCTCAGTACGCGGCGAGGTTCACGGACCTATCTCGCTACTCGACCGACATGGTACGGGACCCCTTCTTCCGGGCCCGGACCTTCGAGCAGGGCCTGCGACAGGAGATTCGGGCATCGCTGATCTCCCTCAGCATTCCGACCCAGGCGGGAGTGCTGGAGCGAGCCCTCCTGATCGAGAACTTCCTGGCAGAGCCTTCTTCAGTGGCGAGACCTAGCGCAGGGCGGCAGGTAGCTGAGTCTTCGGCAGCAGGTAGCCGACGGATGACTCTCGGGTCCAGGCAGACCAGACCCCCACGCAGACGGCCTCAGGACACCGGCTCAGCGGTGCGGGGCACACAGCGGAGTGCCAGCCTTCCAAGAGGCAGGCTGTGCTACTCCTGCGGCGGGCAGGGTCACATGGCTCGTGACTGCCCGACTCGCCGACCAGAGGAGCAGCAGACGGTGGAGGGGCCACCCAGGCAGAGGCAGAGGGTCGACCGTGGCGGTCCGCAGGGAGGAGGCGGACGAGGCAGAGGAGCTGGCCGAGCAGCGGGTGGTGGGCGACGCTTCCAGGCTCTACCCCCACCACCACCAGGAGGGCCACCTCGACCACATGGAGCTGGCGGGCAGGGACATGCCCAGCTCTAGGCAGTGGAGGCCTACGACCCCTACTTGCCAGAGATGATTCGAGGTACGATCTGTGTCTATTACACCCTTGATGCAGTACTTATAGACATAGGAGCGAGTCACTCTTTCATAGCCTCTGCCCTTGTTCGGAGCTCGGAGATTCCGACTGAGCCGTTGGCTCGATCCTTACGGCTAGAGACTCCTACGGGAGCAGACTCGACGATTACGCACTGGTGCCGGCAGTGTGAGCTTACTCTAGGAGGCGAGAGCTTCGGCTGGGATCTCCTTGTAGCGGCGTCGAGGCCTTACGACGTCATCTTGGGCATGGATTGGCTATCCACGGTTCATGCCCAGATCGACTGTTTTAGGCGCAAGGTGCGATGTGTTCGCACCGACGGGAGCAGGTTTACCTTCACCGGCGAGAAGGGAACCTTTGCAGCACAGGATGGACTTCCGCGGAGGAGAGTTCAGCCCATCTCTCATCAGTTGGCTAGCCTCATCCTAGGAGCAGTGGACGTGCGGAGTCCGGCTTTTCCTGCAGTGGTGGACCAGTACGTGGACGTCTTTCCCGACGACGTTCCAGGGCTACCTCCTCGTAGAGAGGTAGACTTTTACATCGACTTGTACCCCGGGACAGCCCCGATATCTACTACAGCATATCGGATGGCCCCCGCCGAGCTTCGGGAGCTGCGGGTACAGTTGGAGGACTTGCAGAGCAAGGGGTTTATCCGACCCAGTGTTTCACCCTGGGCTTCCCCGATTTTGTTCGCCAAGAAGGCGGACGGGAGCTTGCGACTGTGTGTCGACTATCGTCGCCTGAACCAGGTGACAGTGAGGAACAAGTATCCGTTGCCACGGATTGATGACCTCTTCGATCAGCTCAAGGGAGCGCGGTGGTTCTCGAAGATAGACCTCCGGTCAGGCTATCATCAGCTCAGAGTTCGAGACGAGGACGTGCAGAAGACGGCCTTCAGGTGTCGGTATGGCCATTATGAGTTCTTGGTTATGCCGTTCGGTGTAACCAATGCTCCAGAAGTGTTCATGAGCCTCATGAACAGGATCTTCCAGCCATACCTCGACCGATTTGTCGTGGTCTTCATTGACGACATTTTGGTATACTCGACGACTGAGGAGGAGCATGCCTACCACCTGCGAGTTGTGCTAGACACGCTCCGAGAGCACCAGCTTTATGGCAATCTCTCAAAGTCCCAGTTCTGGTTACGTGAGGTCCATTTCTTGGGGCACGTCATTTCTGAGGCGGGAGTTGCAGTGGACCCCGCGAAGATCGAGGCAGTGATAGCTTGGGAGCCACCCAAGAGCGTGACGGAGGTGCGGAGCTTCTTGGGCCTAGCCGGATACTATCGGAGATTCGTGCCAGACTTCTCCAGAGTTGCGGCACCACTCTCAGCCTTGACGAAGAAGGGGAAACCCTTTGTGTGGTCAGACAGATGTCAGCAGAGCTTCCAGGAGCTGAGACAGAGATTGACCAGCGCACCTATCTTGAGGTTGCCTGAGGTGGGAGTTGGGTACGTAGTTTACTGCGATGCATCAAGGACTGGACTCGGATGCGTCCTGATGCAGGAGCAGGCCGTGATCGCCTACGGATCACGTCAGTTGAGGCCGCATGAGCAGAACTACGCCACTCATGACCTGGAGTTAGCAGCAGTGGTCTTCGCTCTGAAGACTTGGCGACACTATCTGATGGGCGAGCGCTTCACAGTCTTTTCTGACCACCAGAGTCTCAGGTATATCTTCTCTCAGAAGGACCTGAACCTGAGACAGCGGAGATGGCTTGAGTTCCTCCAGGACTATGACTTTGAGATAGTCTATACTCCTGGGAAGGGGAACGTGGTAGCCGATGCCCTCAGCAGGAGGACGGGCATTCAGCTACATGAGGAGGCGTCGGAGCAGCTAGCCTCCTTACAGATATCCTTCGTGGATAGAGACGGAGCAACCTTTCTTCAGTCTCTCACAGTCTCTCCTCCACTTCTACAGCGGGTCAGAGAGGCTCAGCGTGAGGACGCTGACTGTGAGACCCGACGTGCACTGATATCCTCAGGTCAGGCGCCTGATGGCTTCTCCCTTGGAGCAGAGCACTACATCCTTTTCAGAGGACGTACCTTCGTACCAGTCACTTTGCGAGAGGAGGTGCTGAGAGAGTTTCACACTTCTCCCTTGGCGGTACATCCCGAAGTGGCGAAGATGAACCAGGATCTCAGGCGACAGCACTGGTGGCCGGGCATGAAGAAAGCTGTGGCAGAGTTCGTTTCACGATGCCTCACCTGCCAGCAGGTGAAGGCAGAGCATCAGGTACCAGCAGGCTTGGTACAGCCCTTGGAGGTCCCGGAGTGGAAGTGGGATGGAATATCTATGGATTTCGTGACTGGACTTCCACGCACTTCCAGAGGTCACGACTCCATTTGGGTGATTGTCGACCGACTCACCAAGTCGGCACACTTCTTACCCATCAGAGAGCAGGGCTCAGTGGAGATCTTGGGACGTCTTTACGTCCAGGAGATCGTACGGCTTCACGGTGTGCCATCGTCTATCGTCTCCGATCGAGATACTCGTTTCACTTCCCGGCTTTGGAAGGGGTTGCAGGAGGCGTTCGGGACGCGGCTCCATCTAAGCACAGCCTTCCACCCTCAGACGGATGGTCAGACGGAGAGGACCATACAGACACTCGAGGACATGCTCCGTGCATGTGTTCTCGACTTTGGTCGCAGCTGGGAGGACCACCTACCCTTGGTGGAGTTCGCGTACAACAACAGCTACCACTCCACCATCGGGATGGCACCATACGAGGCGTTGTACGGCAGACCCTGCAGATCACCGTTGTGCTGAACAGACCCTGGGGAGTCAGCACTCGTGGGACCAGAGATGGTCCGAGCCACGACAGAGAAGGTCCAGATCATCCAGGAAAGGATGAGGACAGCTCAGAGCCGGCAGAAGTCATATGCTGACAGGAGGCGGAGGCCACTAGAGTTCGAGGATGGCGACCACGTCTTTTTGCGTGTCTCACCTCGACGTGGTTTACGGAGATTTGGCCGAGGAGGAAAGTTTTCTCCACGCTTCATCGGGCCTTTCTAGGTCCTCAGCAGGATAGGAGAGGTGGCTTATCGCCTGGCTCTACCACCTCAGTTGCACCGGGTGCACGACGTCTTCCACGTGTCTCAGCTGAGGAGATACGTGCACGACCCGACGCACATCATCGACTTTGGGGAGCTGGACGTGGACGATGGGGCGACTTTTGCAGAGGTCCCAGTAGAGATCGAGGATCGACAGGAGCAGGTCCTACGTGGGCGGTCGATTCCTCTTGTGCGCGTCAGATGGCAGCACGGGAACCTCCAGGAGAGCACTTGGGAGCGGGAGGCTCAGATGCGTGCCCAGTACCCCTATTTGTTCCCCTAGTTTTTGATGTATCTTTACGGGGACGTAAAGCCCTGAGGTGGGAGTAATGTAAAGACCCGCAAATTTCAAGGAAATTTTTTTTTTCTTAATTTTCTTTGGAATTTTACAAGAGCGCAGCTTCAGACGACACCTGATTCCAAGGCCCGGTGTGCCCGGAATCAATTTCCGAAGTTTGGCTCGGGTACGTTCAGTGAACGGACGAGCGGGTTTTTCTATCTTTTGAACCGGTGCCCGGAATCAAATTCTGAGGGCACCGATGAAATCGCAGCGCCGGTATTTGCTTAGAAACGCCTCTTCCAGAGTTGCGTTTGCTCAGACGTGGTTTTTAAATTTTGCGGCTTTAAGTCAGAAATAAAATAAAGTTTGCGACAACTTTATTCTATTTCACTCAAGCTGCTTGGAAGCCAATTGAAGCCACTTAAAGACGGCTTGAACTGAGTTGAACTGGATAGGATGCTATCCGGAAATATCCTACCCCCTTGGTAGGATATTTGTGAGGTGGGGCCCGCACGAGCCCCGCCGTTTCTTTCGCTAAGTAACGCACCCGCGAAAACCCGTCAAAGTAACTGAAAAGTCAACCGACGCGTTTTCTTTAATTCTTAACAGACCATTTAATTGGGCGGTTTATTTCGTGAATTAAATGGGCTGTTTCTTTCGTGAATTAAATGGGCTGTTTCGCTCGTTGAATTAATTCAACGAACTGATGGGTCGTTACTTACGCTTTTGCGTTTGTTGGCATGTTTATAAAATAAGACCAACCTAAAAATCCTTTGAAAGGATTTGAGAGGATCTTTGTTTCTTCATCTCCCCGCGAAGAACGCGAAGAATGCGAAGAACGCGAAGAACGCGAAGAACGCCGGCGACCGGAATTCGACGACGCACACCGAGATCTGCGACGTCGACGAGCTTTACCCGCGACGTTCTTCGGCGACGCCTCTTCTTCCGCAGCCGATCCTCGTTCGGAAACTAAGGTGAGAAACGAATCGTTTGAATTCTCCCTTTTTAATTTCGATATCAACGGATATAAATTAATTAAATCCGTTTGATCTTGATCCGGAGATTGGCGACGCGACGCCGGATACCGCGACGACGCGACGATCTCCTTCTTCCGCGACGACCTCTCGTCCGACGACGACGACGAGGTAAGGGTTGATTGGAATATTTTATTTTCCTTCCCGTGATTTTATTTCTTTTAAAATAAAGAACCGATCACGGAACAATTTTAAATTTATTTAAAATTGTTGATTGGTCGTTTCTTGTTTCTCCCGTTGTTTATGACTAACGCGGAGGGTGCGGGTCTAACGAACAAGACCCGGCAACCCTCCGCCGATCATCCTTTTTGTGCGGATTTGGAGGGCGACGGCAAAAGCACGACGCAAGGGCAAATTGTTGATTCCGCAGTGAAGGACGCGTCCCGTGAGGGATAATGGCGCAGACGGGAGGCAAAACGGGCCACCGGAGCAACTCCGGCGGCCCGCGGAAGGCGGCGGCGGCGCGGGTCGCCGGCGCGGCGGCGCCGGCGACCGGAGGCGGCGGCGCCTGGCGCGCCACCGGAGGAGTCCGCCGCGGCCGAGCCGCGGCGGCGGCGAACCGCCGGACCGCGTCCGCGGTCCGGCCACCCATCACGCGGCCCGCGCGGGCCGCGTTTTCCACCAAGCCGCGGGTCAAACCCGCGGCAGATCTTCGGCCGCTCGGCCGAAGCCGAGCCGGCCGGTCCGGTCGGCCGGGCCGCGCCCAGGCCGGACCGGGTCGGGCCGACCCGGTTCGGCCGACCCCAGGGGGGGGTTCGGGCCGGGTCGCCCCGGGCCCAGAACCCCCGTTTCGGGCCCTCTTCGGTCTTTCGCCCATATCTTGGGCCTGGGACCTCCGATTGACGAACCGTCAGCGGCTACGCGATCCTTGGATCGAGACGGTCGTTTCGGTATATTATTCTCAAGGTTTCGGAAAACTTTGGGTTCGGCCGGTTTGGTTCGTACACGAAACCAACCGGGCCCTCGGAGCGGAAACGCTAATAACTTGAGCTACGGACGTCCGATCGACGTACCGTCAGCTGTGGTAGTTTCCTCTAAGTGAGACGGAACTTTTGGCATACTTCGCCCGAGGATCGGATACCGTTGGAGTACGGTCGGGTTGGTTTTGCTCTAAAAACCAACCGGGCCCCTGGGACGAAAATGCCAATAACTCTCAGACCGGGCGTCCGATTGACGCGCCGTCTGTTGCGTTGAGATCCTGTTGTCGATACGGAACTTTTGGATACATCAACTTCGGACTACGTGTCAGTTGATGTATCAGCCTCTCGGCTCGTGGAGCGGACCCTCCTAAACGAGCTCGCTATGTGCGGGAACCCTAGCGCTGGCTGTGACTTCGACGATAGAGCAGAGATCCTCCGTGGACTGCGACCACGGCAGAGCAGAGATCCTCAGTGGACTGCGATGACGGCAGAGCAGAGATCCTTCGTGGACTGCGGCGACGACTGTGCAGAGATCCTCAGTGGACTGCGTCGACTACTGCACTCAGCGATCCTACGTGGATCAGTGCTACAGGTTCTGTGTGAGCCCGATCCTATGTGGGTCCTTACTACCGGTTCTGTGTGAGCCACTGCCTACAGGTTCTGTGTGAGCCCGATCCTACGTGGGTCTTTTGCGGGGGTTAGTACCTATCGATCCTTCGTGGGTCCGACGACTTAGATGGATCAGTGATCATCTTTGACGTCATCTGAAAAAGTATACCTGGTTGAGCTGAATCGTATGTTACTCTCCTTTGTGGATTGTGTTGAACTATCCTATGTGGATTTACTGTTTACTCTCCTTGTGGATTTGAGTCTTGCTTTCCTTTGTGGATTGAGTTGTTCTTGAGCTCGTGAGCAGAGCTAGAATTGGGGACTTAGGTATATGTATGGGAATATACCTAAGTCGAGTCAGATGTTACTTCGTGATTGCATCTTTCTTTTGTGCTATATCCTTTGTGGATTTCAGGAGACCTTCGGGGGTCTCGGGGTCCTTACTGAGTAGCTTGTACTCACCCCTGCACGGGCTATGCCCGCACCCTGTTGTGTTGGTTGCAGACGACGGACAGCGCTGATCACGGTTGGGGCGTGGAGCAGGACGGTACCTGGAGGTGGACCACTGGGCGGGACGTGCTCGGAGCGGACGTGGAACCCGAGGAGCCTGGAGGCTATCTGTACCCACCCTTCAGGTGGGATTTCCAGTGGACGACACGAGGCCGCCGTCTTTTCTTCAGTTGATGTACTTTACTTTTTCAGTTGTACTTTACAGTTGGGCTTGTATTCCGGCCCCCTTTACTTTTCTGCACTTTACTTTCCGCTTGCTGACTCTGTGTGGTTGTTACTTATAAAGGCAATGCCTTCCCTGTTTACTGGGATTTTACGCCTTGGTGCTAGTCGCCAGCCCCTGGCCTATGGAAGGCGGGCTTGGGGTAGTCACGGCACGGGCCCCGAGGACGGGTCATGACAACATGGTTAATGACAACCACTCATCGGAGACCACATGGTTTGAATTATCTGTGTGAGTTTGGAATGTTGGGGAGTCCAAGACACACAGTGAAGGTAAACTATGTGGGAGGAGGTGCACGACCATGTGATAGTTTGGCAGTTTTCAATAGTTTTTGGATGAGGCACTGCACATGATTTATAAACACTATGAGTAAAACATGAGATCAATCCATTATCTTATAGTAGACCCTGACCCTAAACATTACGCCCCAGTTATTATGGCTAAAATGACCAATTTTCCCCTTAAAATTTTAACTTAAAATCTCTTCTCCCTTCATCATTTCACATCAATGGGCAACTGTTGGAGATCTATTTCGAGCCCAATGTTGGAATGTAGATCCCCTCTCAGTCCAACCTGAAATTTTAGGTCTTCAATTGATTTTCATTGAAATTTGTATCACTTATAAATGATGGGGTGTCATGTTCCCTTGATTGGGGTATCACCATAAATTTGAATTGAAACACATTATTTTGAATCGTGGATTAGGTAATTAAATTATTATTATTATGACTGTTATGGGTCATATGCCTTTATTTGGAACCAACCCATGGGTGAGTTTCAATGAAAGACCATTTTTTTTATTTTGGACTCAGATATCAATGAGGCATTCCTATTATGCCTATCACAGGTTATTTAAAATAGAATTTTATATAAATAATAATACAATATTGTTATATTGTAATTGAATTTGTTAAATGGAATGGGATTGTAGAATATCCCTTTGACCCATATAGGCTTTTTTTGTTTTATGAATGTTTCCTTTCCTATGTATGTAAAATGGAGGACATGAATAAATTTGATAAAAATCGTTTGAATTAGTAAAATCTTTCCTTTTCCCACTTCACATAAATAATTTTATTGTAGTGTGATCATTTGATAGGTTTCGTATGAATGTTATATTGAAAATTCCAATGTTAATATTTTAAAGAAATCCTTAGATCTTGTATTTATATTTTAATTTCCTTAATAAGAATGAATAAATTTTTCTATCACTTTTCCCACCTGAGTAAATTGATGTTAAATACATGTATCAGTTTATTATACATTATTTTCTTGTTATAAGTGAAATTACCACGTGATTAAACTAATTCCAAGAATTATGAGGTTGTCTTATAACTGAGTCTCCCCCTTGATGAGAGTTTTGACACTAGATGCTCTTTTTTGATTTCCATGGTATGTTGAATGAAATTTTGAAATTTAATTTAAATTGTTAAATTATAATAGAATTCAGTGACATGTGGATTCGTGTTATAATTCCATTGATGGAATCATGTAACTGTTGACTTTTTACCTTGATTTATATGTTGATCCAAATGACAGATTCCACGGATGTACTCATTGAGATTTTATTTATATATCGATTGATACTTTGAATCCAATTTATTGACAAGGACATACTCAAGGGGAGTTTCTTATATGTAATGAGAGATACATTTGGTATCCATAAAGTACCACTAAGGATAGACTCATAAGACATGGGTGTTATAGCTTATCTAGAGAATGCTGGTTTCTCCATAGGTTCTCCATGGATAGTCTTGTTGGGTGTTGGAATATATTTCAACTGGAGTGATACATGAATTTAAAATTAGGAATTTATAGTCCAAGCTACATTTCTGAAATTAATTATAAATGAAATTACATATGATGCATCTTCCAAGTCATTTCACAATATTGGATTCTGTCGTCACTTGTACTTGTTTAGTTGTCCATCTAAGGAATCTATTATTGTACGAGTTATATGGTTGATGTTGGGTTTGATCCAGATCAGGAGACTTAAAAATTCAACATAATTGAATTGGTAAATGAATTTAAATGGAAACTGAAGCCTATTGGATGTTTTATTTTTTCTATTTACACTATTAATATTATCATATTACACGTTTCATGCAATATATATTCACAGGTTGATTGTAACAATCCATAGAAGGTATCCTATGTGGATTTTGTCTCACAACCTCTTTGGGTTATGTTTTCGTACCAAAACAATTATTTTATTATAGATTTAAACAATGGAAATCTCCATTATACAGGCACTTAATATGCTTGTTAAGAGTTTGAGAACCTAGGACAATGCCAAGACAGGAGATGCTAATGGGATTATTTTGGCCTTTTTGTAGTTTTGTTATATGGATTGTACATCTACAATGTATTCTTAATCTAGTTGATTTTTTAGATACATGGGACATGTATCATTATATAGTGCATGGAAAGACTTCTTGTCTATTTATAGTATCATTATTCTGTTTTAATGATATAGTGGATTGATTTACTACTTCCTCCATGGAACATTTATTTAATTTTGTTGTGTTACACTCTCTTAAGGAGGGCATTGTATCCCCACTATGATACCTAGTTCATCGTTGTTGGAATCTTTTATCATTTGGGGAGATGCAACTGAGGGAATGTGAACCGACATGATAAGGGATATTTCAAGGAAATTCGGGTCTGGGAAATTAATTGTTATAATAATCGATAAAAATATATATATAGTTCATTTTATAATTCTTATTAAGGATTTAAAAGAATATTTTGAATGATGTTGATGTAATAGAAAATTAATTCAATGGAAAGGGTATATTTTTATTATTGGTATATAACCGTTAATAAGTTCCAAATATTGATAAAATGTTATTTATTTTAGATAAAAAGATGATTCATATTGATAAATTAAATCATATAGTATTAGTGACCTCCAAAATTATAAGTAATTTTTTGAAAAATTGGGTTATAATATAATTGATGAAGTTTAATTTATTTTATATATATGGAATATATCTAACAATACATTTGAAATATATGGAATGCAGAAGCATTTTTTTTTCAATATGAATTTATGGTAATTTTTATTTTTACCATGTTTTTGGAGAATACATGATGATGGTATACAAATATTTAATTTGAGACCATAGAGAGTAACATTATGATATATAGGGGATCAATGAGAAATTGGTTTGAAAAAATTTTGTGACCTTCATTATATGGTTTTGGATTTTCATATTTGGGATGGGTGAAGATGATAACTATTTATGACACGGTTTATGATTATATTATAATTTGTTTTTAGTGAATAATGTTTTTCAATTGAATATTTATGCATATTGGATAACTTGTGTTAACCATTTTGTTCGGGCGATAAATAATGATGGACAAAATGAGTAATCATTCTATTTATTGATCTTATTGTCCCTTATTCCTTCATGCAAATTTTTTTTCCTTATTTCTTAGAGTCAGAGATAAAGTGGTAATTTATCATGGTATAATTGATGGATGAGATTGTTCTTATGAAATGGAATGAAATCATGTAAATATATTTTCCATTGAATCTATATAAACTTCATAGAAAAAGATCTTAGAACAATAATATTCACCTAGTACAATAAAATTCAATGAATCAAATAGACCATTAAATCATCACAGATTTATGGTTTTGTGAATGATAACTTCATCTAAATCACACAAATTATTATGACCAATGATCACTATATCTTTATATAAATATTTATACTATTAATTTATGTAAAAATAAATAATTCCCACCCATGTTGTCATATAATTAAACCTTGTTAACAGATACATTGGAAAACCATTAAGCTTCCAAGCATCTTTTTAAAGGATATTTTTTTATTAATTTTTTATGATGTGAGATTTTATGAAAGAATTTTCAAAGGTTATGCACATGATGATTGAGATAAATTTTTATGTTTAAAGTAATTTTATGGGCGGGTGGTGTATAATGTTACACCATTAGATTTTTTAAATTTTTTTTAAAGGAATTTAATTTATTTTATATTTAGTGTTATAGTAAATTTTTTATGGGATTCCTTAAAATTAATGATGATTTTATCTTGTGTTTCACATATAACTATGTCTGGGATTTTTTATACATAATAATGTTCCATCGTTGTGTTTCATGAAAAAAAATTGTTTAAACATAATGTGAAATATTTTTAATATATCATTATAGTTATCCCCTATCTGTTGGAATGGTGGGTATAAAAATGATTGACTAAATAAGGAAATTATTTTCTATAATTGTTAATCAAACGAATTCATTGGAAAAAAATTAAATAGAAATTAAAGTATAAAATATTTGCAAATAATGAAATTTCATCGGTGATTTTTTTTAATAAACAATAACATTTTATCTCAATAATTATAAAAAAAATTATTAATTATTTTAGTAAAATTAATATATTATATAGTCAATAAGATATTTAAAATTTATTATATTTTTTTACAGAAGAGATAAGAAAAATTTCAAATATAATCATAAAATGATTTATTGACCAAGAATGAAATTTCACTACATTTTAACGATCACTTATTTTAAAATTAATTTATTAAAAACTTTATAAATTATAATTTTAAAAATAAACTTCATTTTTTAAATAAAAACATTAATAATTTTAAGGGGTTAATTTTTTTATTTTTATGTAAAGTATATTGTTTTTTTTAAATTGAAAAATAGATAATTTTTTTGAAGAGTCCAATTTTTTCATCTTTTTTATATAGTTAAATTAAAATATTTATTTTTTAATGAATAATTATTTAAATTATAAATATTTTCATCAAATTAATTTTATTATAACCAATTTTATAATTATGTATTTTATAAAATCATTGTAATCATTTGAGCAAATTTTAAAACCCACTTTCTAGACACATTTGTGGGACGATTTTTTAATTAATTTTTTCCACTTATGTGTAATTAATTTGGAAAAATAGATTCAATATTTTGAATTATATTAATTTATAATTACTAATAATTACAACATAAATCATTGACCATAATTATTAGTGATAAAAGATAAATTTAATCATGATTATTAAAAGAAAAACGAGTCTCACAAAGGATTACAAATTTCACATATGGGAAAAATT
Source organism: Viscum album (assembly GCA_963277665.1). Taxonomy (NCBI): domain Eukaryota; kingdom Viridiplantae; phylum Streptophyta; class Magnoliopsida; order Santalales; family Viscaceae; genus Viscum; species Viscum album. The sequence continues at coordinate 441,166,661 of OY728161.1, forward strand.
AACCTAAAACCATTTCCAAAAACCATTTGAAATAAATATTTTTACCCTATAACTTCTAATAAATATATTATTCCATTATTTTATACAAATAATGTTTAAATAATATGTTTTTAATTCACAATTTAAAATAAAATTTCAAAACAATCAATCACCCACTTATAAAAGGCCACCACAGCACCCCTATCAAAACAAAATAAAAAGCAATTGGATAACAAAATAACTGAAAAAAGAACATATAAAATATTATAATATCATCATATAATATGTAACATGGTTATAAATCCAACCAAAGAATGCATTTGGTTCAACGAAAAAGAAAATACCCAAAGATGAGGTAACATTCATCAACAAATGGTTTTTTTATTTCTTACTCAAACCACCCAAATTATTTTTTTATAATTATTGAAAAATAACTTCAGTATCATAAATATAGTAATTTTTAACGTTAATTTTAATACCTAAAAACACACAATCATCCAAAAAATTGGCTATGAAATCATATTTCATGTGTACGTGGACTACTGCCTTGCAAACAGATGTTGTTTTTTTCTATTACAACCTTTAAAGGAAGGTAAAACTGATTTAAATAATATTTCTATATTATATATATTATATATATTATGTTATTATAATTATTTAATTGTTAAAAACATATACATTTATGATTTCCAATTTTTGGGAATATGATAACGTCGTTCATGTGTACAGTAAAGTACTTCCTCACGAAGCGACTCAATTTGTTAACTATTTACATGCAATGTGTTAAATGTTGGATGAATTTTAATATGTGATATATATAAAATATAATTCAAACATTATTGAATATATATATCTATATATATATAATTTTCATTTTATTAATTTAAATGATAAGAAAATTTTAACAACATAGATGAATAAATATGACATACCATCTCCGTGAAAGGTATATTCCATTTCCTATTAAAAAATATTATAAAATATAACAGAAAACATATAATGAATATATATGATATTTAAATAATTTTTTTAATTTTGTAAATAATGGAATCAAAATATAGTTAAGAAGACCAAGAATAACAAGTTAAAACATGTTCAAAAAAGATGATATTAGAAGAAAAATAACTTTAACATGGAATATTTAAATAAAATACAATTTAAAGTCATAATTATTTAATATATGGTCATATATATATAAATTAATATATATTATGAATTCTTTATAAACATATATTTATTATACAGTAGGATTGAATGAGTACGATGAGAGTCAAGACATATGGTAAAGGATTTCTGTCAAAATTTTGTATTTTGTAAGACACATGTTATATTCATCACCTCATAACTATATGTGGATAATATAATACCCATTTATTTACATTATGATTAATCCAACAAAATTTTATTGGCATTTACATATCCATTTCAGGATTCCAAATTCAAGGGGTTACAATTTGAATGTTACAATTATGTTATGGGAATTTTGTCTCAATATTATTTCGTTGAGACTCATGATTTGTTACACACCTATATTCAATTGTTATGTTTTTATAATTCTATGTTAAAAGGTTATAAAACTAATCTACTTATTATAATTATATTTTCGAATTAACTTAATTTTATTATTTCATGGGTATTTCTATTGAATGTTTCCTTAGTGGTAAGATTTTATTGTTAAAATCTCATAATTTGTTAAAATTGCTTATGATTGTACATCCATTGATGATATATTATTATAAATATCTCATGAACTATATTTAATTTTATTATCTTTTTGTTATTCATGATCTCTTTAGGTTAATCTATAATTATTTAACTCTTTGGTATTTATGATAAAATAGATTTTTTTTATAAAAATCATACTTTATTTAAATCTACAGTCAAAAATTATGTTTTCATTTAAACCATGATTTATAAAAAAAATTTAAAAAATTTATACTATTATAGAATTATATATAAAATATTTTATTACCCATGATTTACATTTTTAATTATGTTAATAGTAATTTCCGTGTTTCCTTAGGATGAAGAATCATTTGACTTCTTCTGACAATGTAAAATGAATCATTATTTTATGTATATGTCATGTATAACATTATCATACATCATGAATAATACATTATTTTAATCCTAATTAATAAATTTTAAATAGTATCTTCCAAATAAAAGGTTTTCTTAAAATATTATGTGTTGTATTCATAAATAGATTTTTAAATAAAGTAATTCTAAATTTTTGTTAAATTTAATTTTTTTAAAATTATATTAAAATAATAATTTATACATTTTATAATGATGCACTCAAATAAAACGATATAGTAAATGTTTTTTGATTAAAAAGTGTGGTAATATTTTTATATATATTCTTTAACATGTTTTTAAATATTATTTTCAAGGAATATTATTTGATAAATGTTTTCTGTATAAAAAGTATTTTAAATCATTTTAATATATTACTTTATATTTTTTTAGTCATTATTTTCAGAGGAATGGTTTTCAAAAATTCATTATGTTTGAAAAGTGATTTAAGTTATTTTCAGAGCATCATTTAAACGTTTTCATGGTTATTTTCAAATAAAATAGTTTTCAAATGGTTTACATTTTAAAATGTGATTTTTTATGTCGAATGTATAATTTTCATCAATAAATGTTTTAATTTTTTCAAAATATTAATTTATTATATTTTGATGTTATTTTAAAATAATAGTATTTTGAAAATGTTTTATGAAATTTATTTTCAAATAAAAGTTATTTTCAAATAAAATTTATATTCCATAATAAATGATCAAAGTGATATTTCAAAATAATTCTCTATCAAAGATGAAATCATTTAATATATGTTATGTATTATCGAGGATAAGATTCAAGGATTACATGCATATTACATCATGTAATAGTTTAGGTTTCTATGTATTTTTCGTTATGAAACTCTATCCCATACAAATGTTATACCATAATAAAATTCTTGTGAAACCTGCTTCATATCATGTGTTATTCTGAATTGAAAGGATTATGTAACCAATCCCAATTACATATATTATGATATGAAGAAATGTATTTTATACCAATTTCATTTCATGTGTTATGATATGATGAATTTTTAAAATCTTTTGGCACAAATCTATATGATTTCATTATGGGAAAGGTGGAAATTATACACCCTCAAATTCATTGGGTAATGATTTATATATTTCATGATATATAAATGGATGAAATGGGGAGTGATCTAATAAAATTAATATAGGTCTACCACTGGGGATGGTGGTGAATCCATCCTTGTATATGTAACAACCTATTCATGAACCTGAATATATGTTCACAATGTTATGTGTGAACATGATTAAATTCTCACAATGATATGGATGGACATAATTATAGATCCTCAATGTTATGTTTGAACCTGATAATATACACACAATGATACGAGTGGATCTGGTTTCATGTCCAAAATATTATTCGAAGGATTGATTTCATTCCCTCCACTTAAATGTGAATCAATTTCTATTTACAGTTTTTCACAATGTTATAAGCTAATGTAAAGACCCGTAAATTTAAAGGAAATTTTTTTCATCAATTCTGTGGGATTTTAGGAGTACACAGTTTTTGACGGCACCTGATTTCGACGCCCGGTGTGCCCAGAATCAATTTATGAAATTTAGCTCGGGTACATTCAGTGAACGAACGAGCGGGTTTTTCTAATTTTTGAACCGGTGCTCGGAATCGAAATATGAGGGCACCGATGAAACCACTGCGCCATTAATTTCATAAGAAGTCCTTTACTAGAGTTGTGTTTTCTTGGGAGGAGTTGTAAAAAAATGTTGATTAAATGGAGAGTAAAATAAAATTATGTTACAATTTTATTTCATTTCTATGTGGTTAAATCCTAGGTGTGGAAGTTGGTGTGGGACCCGCTAGATACTAACCACCCTTGAGTGGTTAAATATGAAGTGGGTCCAACACAAGCCCAACCCCTCACATTCCCTAACACCTCTAAACCCCTCATAAGTTATGTAACTCTCCCACATTAAAATTACCAACATAACAACCTATTTATTTTGACAACACAAGATTAATTAATTATGTTATTTCAATTTTAAATTTTGAAAGGCTTGGAAAAGTAAAATAAAATAAGGTGGACTTTATTTTATTTCGGGGGGTTAGTTTTGTTGTGTTGAGAATTGAGAGAGGGAGAGCTCTTGTCCCTTGGAAGAAATTCATCTTTTCCGCCCAAGAACGTCCCCGCCTTAATGAAGAACGCTATTTCTCTAATGAAGAGCAACGACTCGGCAACCCGGTTTCTTCTGTTATCTTCTTCCTCAATGACAATGAAAGAGGCACCAACAAGAAAACTCGCCAATGACGTCACACCATTCAATCTTCTCTTCACGTCAATGGAAGGGAGACACAGCTTCCTCCTCGGACGTTCTCCGTTGACGTATACAGAGCCTCACCCCGCGACGTCATTTAACATGATTCTCATCATTCAAAAAATTGTGTTAAGGTAGGTGTTATGTTCCATTTTAATCAATTAAAATTGTTCTTGTACTATCATTGATCATGTCTTATTTTGGCTGCTTGTTATCAACGTAACGGTAGGAGATCAGACTGCACAAACACAGCCGATTTTTCCTCCCCTTCTTCCTTGTTGATGATTGTTGATGAATGTGGAAAAGGTGGCATGATGATGTTGTACCAAACAAGAATGAGGAGCAACACGGTCAGAGCTGGTCGTGGCCCGGAGCTGGCTGCGGCCGGGATGGGCCACGACCAAGGGGCGTTGCACCGTCGCGCTGTGCCGGTCGGACGGGAGACACGACCTTGGTCCGCAGCGTTTCAGCAGGAGGCGGTCGGGCACGGCCGGCAGCCGACGTCGTAGGGAGGTGGGAACCCCTTCGGTCTAGTGGTTATAGAACGCCGGCCTTAATGTACAGCTCTTCCAGAAAAGTCGGGGGTTGAAACCCCCAGCCAGCGCAAGGGGCGGCACCCCCTTTCGCGCCCCGCTCGGCCACGTGCCGAGAGCCCAGCCACGGGCTGGACCGCCCGTGCGGGCCGGACCTCCAGTGCTTGGCCGATCTGCACTAGCCGGGCCAGGCCACGCCCAATTGGGCTGGAACCGGACCCTGGTCGGGTTGACCCAATTCGGGCCGACCCCGGGGATATTGGGTCAGGTCAGACTGGGCCCAAATCCCCTATTTTCGGACAGATCCATTCAAACTCCCATAAAATGGGCTACAGACCTCTGATTGATGCACCGTCCATTGCATTGGAATTCATGGATCGATATGGTCGTTTTGGTATATTACACTCAAGGTTTCAGAGAAATTTGTGTACGGCCGGGTTGGTTCAAAAACGAAACCAATCGGGTCCGCGATGCGGACACACTTATAACTTGAGCTCCGGACGTCCAATTGACGTATTTTCAACTTCATTAGATTCCTCTTAGTGAGACGGTTGTTTTTTATTACTACACTCATGGTTTGGATGCAACAATTGTATGTTCGGGTTGGTTTTAACTTAATAACTAACCGGGCCCCTGAGACGAAAAAGCCAATAACTCTCAGACCGGGCGTCCGATTGACGCGCCATCTGTCGCTTTGAGTTCCTATTGACGAGACAGAACTTTGGGATACATCAAATAAAGAATTTGTGTCAGTTGATCTATCGAACCCCTTTGGCTCGTGGAGTAGACCCTCTTGGAATTGAGGATGATATGTGCGGGAACCCTAGAGATCGCTGCGACTGTGGCGACGATGACAACTGTACTTGGATCCTACGTGGGTTTGGCAGCAAGGACGACTGTACTTGGATCCTTCGTGGGTTTGGCAGCGATGACGCCTGTACTTTGATCCTATGTGGGGTTGGTAGTGATGGTTACTGTACATGGATCCTACGTGGGTTCGGCAGAGGAGATGATTACGAGGTTACATCAATCATCCCAACCCCTCATCATGAATAGTATACCTGTGTGAGCTGAGTATTGACATTAAATCATTATCTTCGATATGATTGACTTGCTATCCTGTGTGGATTGGGTTGTGCTTTCTTGTGTGGATTGGGTTGTGCTTTCCTATGTGTACTGGGTTGAACATGGGAACATGAGTTGGAGAAGAACTGGTATTGATGACTTTGGTATATGTATGGGCATATACCTAAGTAGACTTGATTGATACTTTGTGATTTTATCTTTCCTTTTTGGTTTATCCTTCGTGGATTCTGGGAGGCCTTCGGGAGTCTCAGGGTCCCAACTGAGTAATGTATACTCACCCCTTCACTGGCTATGCCCACAATACGTTGTGTTGGATGCAGACGACAGACAGCGCTGATCGAGGTGGAGGCTCGTGGAGCTGGATGGTACCTGGAGGTGGATCACTGGACGGGATGTACACATAGTGGGTGGCTGGACCCGAGGAGCTGAGGAGAATATCTGTACCCACCCTTCAGGTGGGACTTCCAGAGGACGACTCAGAGTTGCTGCTTTACTTTTCTACTGCTGTACTTTATTTTCAGTTTTAATTTACTTTCATTTGGGTTTGTATTCTGGCCCATTTACATTCCAGCACATAATATTGTACTCAGTTTACTTAGTGTTTACTTCAGCTTGTGAACTCTATGGTGTTTATTTACTTTATAAAGGAAATGCCTTCTCTTTTATCAGGATTTATTCCTTTGGTGTTAGTCGCCAGCCCCTATCCTTTGGAAGGCGGGCTTGGGGTTGTCACGACACGAGCCCCGAGGACAGGTTGTGATAGCTAATGTGTAATCCCTAATTTCATGTCATATTCCAATGTTATGTTATCAAAACACAGGTTCTTTGGCTTCCTTATAAGTCATCTCTTATGAACTGAAAATCATTACATAAAAATTAATTTTTATGATCTTTGATATGAAGGGTATTGTTTTCAATGTTATGTTAATGTAAACATAAGATAATGATTATTTCATGATTATGTATATTCTTTCTTTATCCTTAGATAAAATTTATGCTCACCCATTCTTATGATTCAATTCAAAATGATATGAATAATGGATTTAAGTTGGTATACTTGTGAAACGTAATAGAGGGGAACATATTTATGAGATATGTTGAATATCCTTCACCATGATAGAATATTACGTTTCTAGGATTCTAAAGGAACTAAAACATTATATTTTTCAGGTGGGTGTTTTAATAATTTAATTAATATTGATATAAAAATATGTAATATCCATGTATAAGGGGCTTGACTCTCTATAGTTGGTATCAATGGAAATATATAGTCGATATTTGGAAACAAGGTATAGAAATCAATAGAGATATACATAAGGATATTTATAAGGATAAGAGTATTGATATCTCAAAGGAAAAATCTAATGATGAGATAAAGTATTAGAAAATATCATGGAAACTTGGAAAACGGTATTGTGTGTCATTTCCACATAATTAAATCCCTACCTAAGTACTACATGTGGTTATGGATTTAGCACAATGATCCTTGAGATAAAAACCTTGAAAGCATTGTAACACCCCTACCCCAGCTACCCAGAGTCAGTGCATTACTTCGTAACATTGGCATGATCACAAAAGATCAAGTCTCAAAAGACCGATTAGTTTAGTAGCCTTGGAAACACTAGATACATTCATAAGTCTTTCATTACATAAAAAAGTAAAAAAACTACAATAACATGGTCTTCATAGTCCACACTCATATCCTCACTGACTATTCTTGCAGGTCAGTCATAATACACTTCTTCACATCCTGGAAAATATTAAAACATTGAAAGGGGTGAGCTCAGATGCTTAGTAAGGATAACAATATTGCGGAAGCTTTTATAAGAAAACATAAGCATTTAAGGCAATGTATAACTAAAACAAAAGCCTTATTGAACTTGAACTTCAGCATAATATGGAAAAAGTACAATAAAATAATTCCATTACTTACTCACATGGATATTCTACTAGACGAATAATCACATGAAATATCAATAACCACTTTCATAATGAGGGAATGTATAATGCCAGACATTCTGAAACATTTTGTCAAGGCCTCGGCCAAGACGTCTAAAATGATTAAGGCCTCGTCCAAAACCATAAATCAAATTGGGAAAGGGCCTCGGCCAATTCCACGTCTAGTTGTCTCATGAGACCTACCGATGCATCGAGGAGCTATAGCGGGCTCCACCCGTCACTTATTAAGTCCAATACATTCATCATATGAATAGGTTTAAACATAACATAAATATTCATATTAAGACTAGCATACGAAATGTCAACAGTTTCTCCATAAACTATGGATGGTATAAAAATAACACATCCACAGCAAAATGTTTCACAAAATTCTCAATGGAAGTTTTGTATCATAAATCAATTTCAAATAAACTTAAAACCCATCAAAGGATGTTGACATGGATGAAATCAAAGCAATTTGAGAGAAATATCTCTCTTTTTTGAAATCATTTAAAAGTCCCATAATTATAAAATAATACATTTACTTTGAAAATATTATTATAATCTTGTAAGGGAAGCTTTGACGAAGTTATAATGGCGGAAAATAGCCGCACCCACCGTAAAAAACATTCTTACCTTAAATTTGTCAAAAAGGTCAAAAAGTACATTGTTTAGAAAATGATGGTAAGATTCCTTTCAAAAGCGTATAAGGGTATAAATGACTTTAACCCATTTTCCATTTAATAGTAAATTTTTTTTGAAAGACATTTTTAAGAAACATGGAAGTGGATGATAACGAGGTCCCAGTAGATAATTATGTATAAACAACCTTGGATAATGAAGAGGTTGTGAAGTAAACCCTTACCTTGTACTTTTCCTTGGTTGGGGTAGGTTAACCTCCTCTTCTTCGGGTTATTCATTTTGATTTGATCAAAAGGACTCCTTAGGATGGCTTTCTGACTAAAGTAAAGCTTCTATTATGAAGGGAGAGAAGTTGGGAGAGTATTTGGGCAGAGGTTGGCCGAACCAAAAGGCTTGAATGTGTGAATAAGGTGGTAGAGGTGGGGGCCTTTTATAAGAGGAGAGGAGGGGCTCTTTTGGAAAGATTGAAATGTTACATTATTACACCTTGCTTTTAGGATTATAAAGGTCCCACACTTATATAATTCGTGGATAAGGTGATAAGGGTTCTAAATATATCCATCCAATAGTCTTTGGACAAGTGTAAGCCTTGGATTTCACATTATCTTTTCATTTTATTAAAATCGTTAAATAATGAGGTCATCACTGCATCATAATGATGTCATAAATAATTTAATTTATTTAATGTCTAAAAATTATAAAAAAAATACTATGGTGTAGGAAATCTTTTTATATTTCTAATTAATATTTATAGTCAAAATATGGACTTGTGTAACCCCACTTAATGTCTGTTTTAGTAAAACAACTCATGTTTGTGTCAATTTAATTTTAACATTAAATAAATATATATTAATGTCATTTTCCAACCAAAGTGGCTCCATGGGGTCCCCAAGTTGACCCATGGGCTGTCTTGGTTGGCCATGACTCTTCCAATAGGAGTAGGACAAGTGTCAAGCTCATATCATATTATTAAAACATTGTTTTTACCTTAAACTACACTAATTACCTCTAATCGTGATTAAGAACTTAAAAGTTACTATTCACCAAAAAATTATTTTAATCTCATTGAACCACCTTTTACTTCTTAATGACAACCATGTATGTCGGATTTTGAAAACCAAATCACAGAAGTTGTAATATTTCATTTATACAAAAAATCAGTTATTTAACTACCACTTAGTGGTTTCACTATTCATCAAAAATTGAAGTTTTTCAGAATAAGGCCAAAATTTCACCCTAAGATATAATTGATATTCCGAATTCAAAAATGATGTATATTTTACAAAATTCCAATCATATAAGTTGTATTAATTAATTTTATAATTAATTCCCGCTGTTACAACAAATAGCGTGTTTTTAAGAAACAATTTATATCAAAAGATTGGCAATTGTTTATGTCCAATTTCAATGTTAAATTAATTCTAATGACCACCATTGGATAAAATGGTAAAAATATATTATAATTATACTTTAAAACCCATAAATATTATAATTTATCACTATAAATTATTTTGATTAAAAAAGTTGTTTTTAAGTATTTTTCACTATTCATAAAAATTTAGAACTTCTCAGAAAAATACCAAAAATTCAACATAGGCTAATTTCAATATTCCGAATCCAAAAATGAAGTCCATTTTGATAAATAAAATTTATAAAATTTCAAAAAGTAGGTATTACTATTCACAACGGCTAATTTAATTAGTTGTGGTGTGTGTTAGAGCTCGAGGTTGCGTACAACACACGCTATTGCATTATTCGAAGGGAAACGTACAGTGGAAGCTTGGGGTGTTACATTCTCCCCTCCTTAAAATAATTGAGTCCTCGCAATTTCTAGGGTATTACTGCATAAAAAGACTCGGGTGGTTTTTCATCATAAATTCCTCAGGTTCCCACGTTGCCTCTTCCATTTTATGATTTCTCCACAAAACCTTCACCAGACGAGTCGTCCGGTTTCTCAGCACCTGCTCCCTCACATCAAGAATCCTGACGGGCTCTTCACAATAGGAAAGATCGGGATCCAGTTCTAATTCCTCATAGGTGAGTACATGCGTTGGGTCAGGCATGTATTTCCTCAACAGAGATACGTGGAACACATCGTGAACTTTGGAGAGACGTGGCGGCATTGCCAATCTGTAAGCTACAGCCCCAATTCGTTCTAGAATTTCGAAAGGTCCGATGTACCTGGGACTCAATTTACCTTTCTTACCAAAACATATTACTCCCTTCCCTGGAGATACCTTCAGGAAAACATGATCACCGACTTGAAATTCCAAATCCTTCCTTCGATTATCGGCATAGCTCTTCTACCTACTTTGAGCTGCTTTGATGTGATTTTGGATTACTTTCACCTTTTCCACCGTTTCCTCCACCAGTTCTGGGCCTACAAGTTTTCTTTCACCAACGTCATCCCAACAGGTTGGTGTACGACATCTCTTTCCGTATAACGCTTCATATGGTGCCATCTGAATACTCGAATGGAAGCTATTGTTATAGGAAAATTCTACCAGTGGTAAATATTGATCCCACATACCCTGAAAGTCAAGAGAACATGATCTCAACATGTCTTCTAAGGTTTGAATAGTCCGTTCTGATTGTCCATCTGTTTGAGGGTGATAGGCAGTGCTCAAACGAAGTTCAGTATCCAAGGCCTTTTGAAGACTTTTCCAGAATCTTGAAGTAAAACGAGGATCACGATCAGAAACAATCGATAGGGGTACTCCATGAAGTCTTACAACTTCGTTAATATATAATCTTTCTAGACGTTCAAGTGGTAGATCCTCCCGTATATCCAGAAAATGTGGTGACTTAGTAAGATGATCAACAATGACCCATATTGCATCATTCCTTCTAGGAGTCTTTGGTAGTCCCATGACAAAGTCCATCGTAATATTATCCCATTTCCACTCAGGTATGGGAAGAGGTTGCAATACTCCACCAGGATGTTGCCTTCCAGCTTTCACTTGTTGACAAACCATACACCTCGACACAAAATCAGCAATCTCCCTCTTCATATTGTCCCACCAAAAATTTTCCTTCAAATATCTATACATTTTGGTGCTCCCAGGGTGTATAGAGAAATTTGAACTATGAGCATCATCCAGCAATTCTCTTTTTAGATCAGGTATATCGGGAACACAAAGTCTCTTCCTGAATTTCAAAATTCCATCCTTATACACAAAGTCCCTCAATCTTCCATCATTCACATCTTTAATCTTCTTCTGAAATTCTTCATCATTGGTCTGAGAACTCTTAATCCTTTCTAGTAATGATGGTTTGGAAACCATTTGAAAAAGCATTGATGTTTCACCTCCCATAGTTATTCCCATGTCCATCTTCACTAGATCCAAGAAAATTGGATCCCTTTCAATTCTCATCACATTCAAAACTCCATGGTCTTTTCTATTCAAAGCATCTTCCACCTTGTTTGCCTTCCCCGGGTGATAATTTATTGTGCAATCATAATCCTTGAGTAGTTCAAGCCATCTCCTTTGCCTCATGTTGAGTGCTTTTTGTGTGAAAATATACTTCAAACTCTTGTGATCAGTATAAATCTCACATTTTTCACCATAGAGGTAATGTCTCCATATCTTTAAAGCAAAGATCACAGCTGCTAACTCAAGATCATGAGTAGGATAGTTTTGCTCATGAATTTTTAGCTGTCGTGATGCATAGGCAATGACCTTATCATTCTGCATAAGGACACAACCAAGTCCTTTCTTCGATGCATCACTATAAATAACAAACCCATCATTCCCCGATGGTAGAGTCAATACAGGGGAATTGACTAATATTCTCTTTAGTTCTTAAAAACATTCTTCACACTCTTTTGTCCAGACAAATTTAATCCCTTTACGTGTGAGCTTTGTCAATGGGTTAGCCAATCTAGCAAAATTCTGGACGAAACGTCGATAATAACCTGCTAAACCAATAAAACTGCGTACCTCAGTTATACTTGTCGGTGCTGGCCATTCTTGGATTGCCTTGGTTTTAGAAGGATCAACGGAAATTCCATCCTTAGAGACAATATGGCCAAGAAAAGAAATCTCATGAAGCCAGAATTCACACTTGCTAAATTTCCCATATAATTCATGTCTTCTAAGAGTCTTCAGGAGAATGCGTAAGTGATTTTCATGATCTTCGTGGATTTTGGAGTATACCAAGATATCATCAATAAATACCACTACAAAGTCATCAAGATATTCCTTGAAAACTCTGTTCATTAGATCCATGAAAATAGAGGGTGCATTAGTCAATCCAAAAGGCATTACTGCAAACTCGTAATGCCCGTACCTTGTTCGAAATGCTGTCTTTGGAACGTCTTCCTTATTCACACACAACTGATGGTATCCAGACCGAAGGTCAATCTTTGAAAAGTATTGAGCTCCATGTAGTTGGTCAAACAAATCATCAATGCGAGGTAGGGGATACTTGTTCATTATTGTTATAGCATTGATCTCCATATAGTCAATGCACAACCTCATAGATCCATCTTTCTTCTTAACAAAAAGAACAGGGACTCCCCAAGGAGAAACACTAGGGCGAATAAATCCCTTATTACTCAATTCCTCTAGTTGTTTCTTTAGTTCAACTAATTCCACAGTGGCCATTCTATAAGGGGTCTTTGATATGGGCCTTGATCAAGGAATTAAATCAATGGAAAACTCAACTTCTCGTTCTGGAGGATGTCCAGGTAAATCTTCCGGAAACACATCAACATATTCTCTCACAATAGGTACATCCTCTATTTGAATATTCCTTTCCTCACCCTCAGTAATTTCCTTATCTTCCTCCCCAATAATTGAATTTAGTTGAGCTACTGGGGGTGGATCTAGATAAGAATTATGTGGCGACGATTCGGCTCTAAAGATAAGGTGTTCCTTACCATCATCATCAAGAATCGTAACCTCTTTCCTCTTACAATAAATTTTTGCATCATGGTCCGAAAGCCAATCCATACCGAGGATTATATCAAATTCAATCATGGGTATGACGATGAGATCAGCAGGTAAAGAACATTTAGGTGCTCTAATGGGAACTAATCGACAAAACTTTGTTGCAACAATACTTCCCTTAGGGGTTTTGACCGACAACTCCCTTGTTAAATCAAATTGGAAATATCTAATTTTCTTAGCAAACTAGGAAGATATGAAATAATGCGATGATCCAGAATCAAATAATGCATTTGCTAAACTTGAGGAAACCATTAAATTACCTGCCACCACGTCTTTCAGAGCTTCCACCTCAGCAGTAGTGATAGCATAAGCCTGGCCCTGATCCCTTGGCCTCTTCTGAGGTAAGTTCCCCTGACGCTTAGGACATTCATTTTCATAATGTCCCTTCTCTCTATAATTATAGCATTCCACGTTGACAGCCTCTTTCTTTCCCTTGCATTCATGAGCTTGGTGGCCTTTTTCACCACACTTGTAACATACTCCTTTTCTTTTAGACAGGCACCAGGGTGCTTCCTACCACAATTATCACAGGGTGGAAATTCATTTCTACCCTTCTTCCCTGTTTCCTTATTTCCTTTCCCAGAGTTTTCAGTGGATCTCTTCTTATCTTGCTTTGATTTAAAGTCATAAGACTTAGAGAATTCCTTTTCCGTCTTGATAGCGCACGAGACAATACCTTCGTATGAAGAGAAGGTTTGTGATACTAAAGCTCGACGGAGAAATGGTTTCAACCCATCAAAGTAACGATCAGTCTTACTTCTTGGGTTACGTATGTAATCTGCAGCATACCTTGCTAACCTTGTAAAGTTAGCCTCATACTTTGCGACATTCTCATCCTCCTTCTGCCTCAGACTCAGAAATTGCCTTTCCATATCCGCTCGATGGTCTCGAGGAAAGTATTTTTCTTAGAACAACTATTTGAACTCCTACCATTCCATGTTTGTTAATTCATCATCTTCCTTTGTGTTTTGAATTAGTGACCACCATTGATCGGCATCTCCAGTGAGGCGGTAAACTGCCATGACAACATTCTCCCTTTCACTACTCCCCAAGGCATGAAATATTTTCTCTAAGGAATTTGTCCATTGCTCAGCTACTATAGGATTTGTACTCCCATTGAAGGTTGGCGGTTGTTGCCTCATGAAACAGTCTACCATTGATCCTCCACGTTGCGAATCAGGGTGCTCCATACGAGTAAGGTTGTTATTCATAACCTGCGTGAGTTGTCCCAGTACAGTGAGAAGCTGATCAGCACCAGTTGTATCACTAGCTCCACCATAATTATCTTGAGTAGGAGGGCAATCCCTACACGGAGTGCGTGCATTGATACGGTTTCCATTTCTTCCACTAGGCGCCATTTCTAAACAATGGCATAAACTAGATCAGTTTATGAATCAAAATACATAATCCCATACTTATGAAACACTTAACATAAATTGAACTATTAATGGATATAATCCATAATCATAAAAATGTTTTCTTTGAGGAAGTATATAATCATAAACCCTTCATAATGATTTGTAAATAAAATGAGAGTTATCCTAAGCATATCCCCCGGGAGTGTCGTAACCAAGAGTGCAACAAGGCCCGTTGTCGTGCACCAGTTCCCGTTCAAGTCTAGCTCAAAGCGGTGTTTTCGGGTTTTACCCCTAGGTACATCTGTGCCAGAGCCGCCTCTACCTGCTCGTATCCAGACAGGGATGTATTGCTCGGAAAACTCACAACATCTCTACAATACCAAAATTCTAGGAAGTTCTTCTATACTAATCCTCAAAGTTCATATTAGGTCTACGTGCTCTAATCAGAGTTTATCTAAATCTAGCTTCCAAGGTTTGTACTAAACTTCCTCTGATACCAACTGTAACGCCCCGACCCAAGCTACCCAGAGTCAGTGCATTACTTCGTAACATTGGCATGATCATAAAAGATCAAGTCTTGAAAGACCGATTAGTTTAGTAGCCTTGGAAACACTGGATACATTCATAAGTCTTTCATTACATCAAAAAGTAAAAAAACTACAATAACATGGTCTTCATAGTCCACACTCATCTCCTCACTAACTATTCGTGCAGGTCAGTCATAATACACTTCTTCACATCCTGGAAAATATTAAAACATTGAAAGGGGTGATCTCAGATGCTCAGTAAGGATACCAATATTGCGGAAGCTTTTATAAGAAAACATAAGCATTTAAGGCAATGTATAACTAAAACAAAAGCCTTATTGAACTTGAACTTCAGCATAATATGGAAAAAGTACAATAAAATAATGCCATTACTTACTCAAATGGATATTCTACTAGACGAATAATCACATGAAATATCAAAAACCACTTTCATAATGAGGGAATGTATAATGCCAGACATTCTGAAACATTTTGTCAAGGCCTCGGCCAAGACGTCAAAAATGATTAAGGCCTCGGCCAAAACCATAAATCAAATTGGGAAAGGGCCTAGGCCAATTCCACGTCTAGTTGCCTCATGAGACCTACTGATGCATCGAGGAGCTATAGCGGGCTCCACCCGTCACTTATTAAGTCCAATACTTTCCTCATATGAATAGGTTTAAACATAACATAAATATTCGTATTAAGACTAGCATACGAAATGTCAACAGTTTATCCATAAACTATGGATGGTATAAAAATAACACATCCACAGTCAAATGTTTCACAAAATTCTCAATGTAAGTTCTGTATCATAAATCAATTTCAAATAAACATAAAACCCATCAAAGGATGTTGAAATGGATGAAATCAAAGCTATTTGAGAGAAATATCTCTCTTTTTTGAAATCATTTAAAAGTCCCATAATTATAAAATAATACATTTACTTTGAAAATATTATTATAATCTTGTAAGGGAAGCTTTGATGAAGTTATAATGGCAGAAAATAGCCGCACCCTCCGTAAAAAACATTCTTACCTTAAATTTGTCAAAAAGGTCAAAAAGTACATTGTTTGGAAAACGATGGTAAGATTCCTTTCAAAAGCGTATAAGGGTATAAATGACTTTAACCCATTTTCCATTTAATAGTAAAAATGTTTTGAAAGACATTTTTAAGAAACATGGATGTGGATGATAACGAGGTCCCAGTAGATAATTATGTATAAACAACCTTGGATAATGAAGAGGTTGTGAAGTAAACCCTTACCTTTTACTTTTCCTTGGTTGGGGTAGGTTAACCTCCTCTTCTTCGGGTTCTTCCTTTTTATTTGATCAAAAGGACTCCTTAGGATGGCTTTCTGACTAAAGTAAATCTTCTATTATGAAGGGAGAGAAGTTGGGAGAGTTTTTGGGCAGAGGTTGTCTGAACCAAAAGTCTTGAAAGTGTGAATAAGGTGGTAGAGGTGGGGGCCTTTTATAAGAGGAGAGGAGGGGCTCTTTTGGAAAGATTGAAATGTTACATTATTACACAATGATTTTCGGATTATAAAGGTCCCACACTTATATAATTCGTGGCTAAGGTGATAAGGGTTCGAAATATATCCATCCAATAGTCTTTGGACAAGTGTAAGCCTTGGATTTCACATTATCTTTTCATTTTATTAAAATCGTTAAATAATGAGGTCATCACTGCATCATAATGATGTCACAAATAATTTAATTTATTTAATGTCTAAAAATTATAAAAAAATAATATGGTGTAAGAAATCTTTTTATCTTTCTAATTAATATTTATAGTAAAAATTTGGACTTGTGTAACCCCACTTAATGTCTGTTTTAGTAAAACAACTCATGTTTGTGTCAATTTAATTTTAACATTAAATAAATATATATTAATGTCATTTTCCAACCAAAGTGGCTCCATGGGGTCCCCAAGTTGACCCATGGGTTGTCTTGGTCGGCCATGACTCATCCAATAGGAGTAGGACAAGTTTCAAGCTCATATCATATTATTAAAACATTGTTTTTATCTTAAACTACACTAATTACCTCTAATCGCGATTAAGAACTTAAAAGTTATTATTCACCAAACAATTATTTTAATCTCATTGAACCACCTTTTACTTCTTAATGACAACCATGTATGTCAGATTTTTGGAAATCAAATCACGGAAGTGGTAATATTTCATTTATACGAAAAATGAGTTATTTAACTACCACTTAGTGGTTTCACTATTCATCAAAAATTGAAGTTTTTCAGAATAAGGCCAAAATTTCACCCTAAGATATAATTGATATTCCGAATTCAAAAATGATGTCTATTTTACAAAATTCCAAACATATAAGTTGTATTAATTAATTTTATAATTAATTCCCGCTGTTACAACAAATAGCGTGTTTTTAAGAAACAATTTATATCAAAAGATTGGCAATTGTTTATGTCCAATTTCAATGTTAAATTAATTCTAATGACCACCATTGGATAAAATGGTAAAAATATATTCTAATTATACTTTAAAACCACTAAATATTATAATTTATCACTATAAATTATGTTGATTAAAAAAGTTGTTTTTATGTATTTTTCACTATTCATAAAAATTTAGAAGTTCTCAGAAAAATACCAAACATTCAACATAGGCTAATTTCAATATTCCGAATCCAAAAATGAAGTCCATTTTGATAAATAAAATTTATAAAATTTCAAAAAGTAGGTATTACTATTCACAACGGCAAATTTAATTAGTTGTGGTGTGTGTTAGAGCTCGAGGTTGCGTACAACACACGCTATTGCATTATTCGAAGGGAAACGTACAGTGGAAGCTTGGGGTGTTACAAGCATCCTAAGGGAAATTTACAAAATTAATACAAAGAAACATGAAATGATTTTATCATAAAAGGCCTCTACACACACCAAGTTTTTCACTCATAAGGGATATATTTTGGAAATTTAAAAAACTATTACAAAGAAACATGAATGATATAAATAGATGATGAAAATGGATTACCTAGGATAAAACTAAGGTATCATATATTAAATAATACAAATTAATGATTTAGACATCATATATGTAATTTTTATTATTTTTCTGGTTTCCCTTTTGGTTAGCATTTCTCAAACTATGATTTTTCATTTTATTCAATTGATGATACTATAAGGAATCATGAAAAAAATTAATATAATCGAAAAATAAATGAAAATGATAAAATATAGTGGATGACAGAATGACAAAAAGATTATTTTATTATGATAATTTATTTTTCATCGAGCATGATTTTTGAATTGGTTGGGGATAATCCCCCTTTATTATATATAAAAAAGAAATAAATTTGAAAAATTAGAGAAGAGGAACCCCATTATAGTCATAGAGGAAAAAAATTTAAGAAAATAAATATACTTGGGAAATAATGGTCCAAAATATCCATTGCTTTAAAAACATCAATAAAATCAATAGAAGATGTCTCATTTCCCACCTTCTAGATAATTAAATAGTGAATTCATTCAAAAAAACACATCACCTCCATTTATAAGAAGTTACATCTTGCTAGACCATTATAACAAGGCATAAAAATCCTCACATATACATGAACATGAATGAGGATGAAAAGATATTTCCATCAAATCTAACACTCCTTTGAGCATCCCACCATTCGATTCATTTAAGAGACTCAGTGCACTATCATGTTGATGAAAAATATTATAAACAAATCAGAGTAAAAATAAAGGTAGGGAACCCACCCATATAAATAGAATAGGGTAGATGACTAGATGATGGGTGTCAGCACGCCCATCCTTCTATATATGCATCTCACCTAGCGATACCTACAACAATCTACGTTGAAATCAAAAGAATCAAGGATTAATACAAGACTAATAAAGAAAAATGTCATCCAATCCAATAGATTGTCCCATAAAAAATAGATACCAATATCACCATGAATAAAATTATTAAACCTAAAACCCACCACCCATCAGAGGACCACAAGGATACTTATCCCAAAAGATAACAACCACATTAATCCCCACAATTTTCCATAGTGATTGCTTCTTCATTCCTCACACAACATCCTTTCAAAGAATGGAACCTGAACCAATAATTGTAATATCAAGAATCATTAATTGATGAGAGATAAGCCTCCACTAGGAAAACATATATCAACACATGAGGATGATGTAAAACTCCACCTAAAGAGTAACCACCACCCTAACATGAAGCAAAGATTATTAAAATTCACTCAGATATTATCACAATCAATAATAAATGATGGGGGATCCTAGATATGAAATATATATTGGTATTAGAGAAACTATTGGGGACATTAAACAACAATAGAATAACGTTGAATCCATCATAATATTCAGTGTACATGATGCACTGTATAAATATTAGAGAAATTATTTTCCACACGATATTACAATGATGAAAAATAGATCGAATCCACCTTAACCCCCCTATAATGAATCTAAGAAGATAATAAATACACCATGTAGTGAAATAATAAACCATAGTGTACTGAGATACCTCAGCCGGAGAATGCAGATCTATCAAGAAAAAACATGATTAATAACATGTACTATAACCATATCTCTGAATCTCCATAGAAGATATGTAAATAGTTCACAGAGAGATCAGGTGATGGAAAACAAGGAGGAAAGAAGATTTAGTTTCTTATATGTCATGAATGTGAAAAAATAACTAATGTGAATGTCTCAAAATAATGGGAAGATGTTTTAACTATATTAAATAAGGACATAAAGAATGTGATTGTAAATAAAAAAAAAATATACTTCAGTTAACACAATGGATTTCTATATTTGTCTCCCTATGGTATTATCAATGAAAAATTAAACTAAATGTGAAATTTATGTGCATTATGAAAATAGTTGTTCTTTGGGGAAATATTATGATGAAAATTTTCAGGGTGCTATGATTAAAGTTGATATATCTGAAGATGATGTGAATATAAATGACATCTAAAAGTAAATAAGTTATAATGAATTGGGTGATGAATCATAGATAAATTTTTTTGTAATAGGAATGAATAAATTATTTATGTATTAGAATTCAATGATTATGTTATATGAATCATGTAATATATATGTATTATTAATTTAATTTTTTTCTTTACGGATTAGAATGAATATGTTTCCTGATGATGATTTCCTTCAAAAGTAATTCAATGATACCTTTATTTTTTGTTCTCAGAAGGATACCATTAATATATTCATTATGTTTAGAAATTATTAGTTATTTTAAATAAATAAATGTTTGATATGGATAATGTATGTTGGATTCAATGGATGAATTCAATGCTAGTATGGAATGTCTAAACAAAGTTATTTATGCTCTCATATATAACGATTATAACATTTTTTTATTTAATTAATATATCTTATAATCTCTGATCAGTGTAAATAATGAAGAATCGTGATTTTTTTTAAAATGGTTATATATGTATTCAGGTTATTACCCTGATTCTAGAGAATTCATGATGGGGGAATTCATAGATTTGGTTTGTGACAATCAAAATATACTTTATGATATATTTGGGATAAATGTTAAGATGTTTTTGGATGTATAATGAAATTCTATATAAATTCATGGTTTTAATATTTATGAAATGTGTAAATGTAAATCATTTATAGAATGATATATTTTGATCTTCGAATGAGGTTTTAGATATTATGGTTTCACAATATGAATATTTATGAATATTGTGTAACATGTTATAACCATTCCATCGTGATGATAACTACTTATTTATGAAAGAAATTATATTTATATTTATGGAAATTTGGATCCATTAGTGATTTAGACACAAAAAACTCACCGTTTGTTTCTTGGGGAAAGATATTAAGTGTAAATTGGTCAAGAATTAAATGATATATGTGGTTGGGCTTATGATATTTATTGAAATCATATATGTATATTTTCATGTGAAGATAATTTAACTTTATTAAAAGGACCCCAGATAAAAAATGATATTCTAGTACCTTAATTTATGATAATCCTAATTGACACATTAATCATCATATATTTATTGTTTTATGTTTTATAAATATCTCTTGATAACATAATTTCATTTTATCAATGATCTCTATCACTATCTATTTTTATTGAAAATTTTCATATATGTACAAATTTTCACATCCATTGTACGTTGTCTAATATTGAAAGACAGTTATGAGTTATATTGGGTAACCATTATGTTTCCACATTTATTTTTAGAGGAATTTTTATTACTAAATTTTTATGATGTGGTTTTATAAAAGTGAATTTTTAAATATTAATCAATTTATTAACAAGCTGAAATTTTAGGGTTATATTAATTTTATTAGAGGGATAGAATGAAAAACATTGATATTTTGTAAAATATTTTTTTTCAAATGAATTTAGTATTTTTAATTTTATATGTTACATTGAAATCTGATTGTTTTTATATATAAAGGCAGAACTAATTTTTTTAACCATCACATGTAACACTATGATTGTCTTCTGTTACAGACAATAATGAGAATATCTTGTGTTACATTCAATAGTGATTTTAAATGACTGAAAATTTATAACGACCCATACTTTACATACATTGTTATTACATCAGAATTTAAGCACACTTATTACAACATATAACAACACCAAGAAAGGACCTTATAGGTATAGTGTCTTTAGAAACTGGGAAACATAAACAACATGTTCATAAAGAATCTACTTTGCCTCCCATTTATTTCATCATATCTAGAGTCCATTTTTGTCATATTCTACTTAATAACCTTCTTCCTGACCTGGGGAAATAAAACATACAAAAGGGTGAGCTCAAATGCTCAGTAAGGGTAAATAAAATAAATATCAATCACATCATATACATAAGCACATAACTTTTGGAATTCGTAACCTGCAGAAGATATCATAATTTCATATCATGGGATAAATCATAGTAGTGAAATGTAATCCCAATAATCATAACTTAAGACATGAAACTTTGTTTCATACAAACATAATCATAGATAATCATTTCTTATTAGTCTAGAATCATTTCCAAGACTATCTTAGTGGACAAAGTCCATTTCTGAACCGAGTCACACTCATTTCAGTCCTGTTTCACTGAACCGGTATAACCTACCATTCCAACCATGGCTATCTCATGAGATAAAAAATCTTTACCCAATGAATTGGGGGGAGATATAGGTCCCACCTATCTAATAATGATACCATTCTTATGTGTGCCACAAATTCATAAATGATACATCATCTCATAACCCATGTAGTAAAAATGGGAATCTTAAACCTCATGACATCATAAAACAATTCATATAATATAAAGGAATTCATAAAAATAATTCCATCACAACATAATAAAATAAATGTAATAATAGGTATAGAAACATAACCCTTTATTATCTTAGATGGAAAATAATTTTGATAAGACACTTGAAATGAATCCTTGAGGAAAATATCCTTTCTGCTTCAAAAACACTTTTCCTTTCTTAACATGACGTACAATTACAAACTAAAAGAATTTGATTAAAAATAAAAATTAAAACTTGTAAAGGAAGATTTTTGGAAATAATGTTTTAAAAATCCATTCATGCCGTATAAGTTAAAAAAACATTCTTCGTAGTTTTGTCGGAATAGTCAAAAAGTACCTCGTACGAAAAACGACAAAAGATTCCTTTCATATCTTTTACTAAAAACACACCGAAGGGGAAAATTGGATATAAACTATTTTATAAGGATAAAAATATTACATATTGAGGAAACATGGATGTGGATGTTAAAATACACCCTAGTAAATACCAAAGTATAAACAATCTCAGATAAAAATGAGATTGTGATATTTTCCCTTACCTTAGGTCCGACTTGCTTTGTAAGTGTCCGAACCTCCTGTATAATGATTTAAATAATGTTATTTAATAGTCCAAAATCATACTTCTTTTTATGATATCATATATGGTCATATTCATAGCTTCTTAGTAGTAATATTTCATTGCTACTTGTTATTCGGGTGTTTATAACTTTTTGTTCTTATGCGTGTTTTGTCGAACAAATTCTTATTATTCTCTTTAGGTTATAGATACATCATTTCCAGAATGGTATTATTGTAATATATATCATATTCATTCATTCAATTCATTTATATAATCATTATGAAATGAATATCATGTAGAACGAGTCAGATCACATCGTGGAGACGGTATTCCGTACGTACGCACGAGTGATGATATCGTTCCAATGATCATGGAATTGTATTGGAGTGTATGTATACTATTTCAGAATCAATATCACTTTATAATAGTCATATTTAGTCATTATTTACACCATTATACCCATCCATGTAAGGTGGTGGTGGAAAATAGATTACACCATGGCGTGGAGACGGTATTCCGTACGTACGCACGCGCGGTGATTTCTTTTTCCGTAGGATGGATAGATGGTGAAATAGGGTTGTTTCATACATATAATAACATATCAGTATATTAGTGATACTGATGTTATTACTTCATAATGAAATAAATAAATAAGAAGAAGTGGAAGAAGAAATAAAGATGAAATAATCGGTAACGGACATTACCTCTTCTTTGAAGTGCTTCTTTGAGACCTTCTTTTAGGGCACTAAAATTGGTCTTTGAATAATACCACGACCTCTAGGATGTCTCTAGGGAAGTTTAGAGGAGAAATTGGAAGGGTTTGGCCGATCATTAAGGCTCAAGGTGGTGTGAGGAAGAGGGGGAGGAGGTGCCCTTTTATAAGGGAGGAGAGGGGCACCTTTGGGAAAACTAAAAATATTATTTTATTATAAAGTCAAGTTCGGTTTTAAATAGCTCCAAATTGATTTATTTCGAAGATAAGGTGGGTATGGGTCTAAATAATTTCATAAAATAGAATTTAGACATTTTTAGGTTCCTATTTTAACCTTATCATTTAGATTTAACATTAAGTTAAATAATTTTACTTTTACCGTGTCTTCTTGTGTTCTTATACTATAAGTTTAATAATGATACTATAAGCAGCCAAACGAACACCAAGATGTTTATTATTAATATATATAACCCTATCTAAGTAATTTGGTCGAACCATAGTTTTTTAGGAATAAAATAACAATTACTAATATAATATTTGTTTTAAAAACCATTTTATGTCAATTTTGACACTATTTAGTAATTAATTTTTGTGAAAATAATAACAGAATAATTAGTTTGAAAAAAGTTAATTAAATCAATAATAACATGTCATATTAATATAGAAAATTAGTGGAATTCATAAAATGTCTCAAATTACATTTATTTTTGTGTTTATAACATCAACTATGTCAATATTTCATTAATAAGATAATTACTGCATCGTATTTGTGTCATAAATAAATTAACTTATTTAATTTCTAAAAATTACAAATAAAATACAATTATGTAGGAAATTTTTTTATCTTTCTAATGAATACTTATAGTCGAATTTATCTTATGTATAACCCCATATTAAAAATAATTTACTTATTAATCGTTGATTTTAACTATTTTAACACTTCTTTAAATAAATTAATAATAAATGTCCTAATCTAATACAAGTGGGCCTAAATGGTCATATTTTATTCCTAAGTTTGTTTTTGGTCGAAGTACACTTATCTAATAGAATTAGGACATGTGTTAGTGTAATAATAATATCATCTTTACCCATAATTACCCTATTTACTTTTAACCGTGGTAAAAAAAATAAAAAGTTTCTATTCACCAAAAAAATCATTTTCATCTCATTGAACCACATTTTACTTACTAACATTCACTGTCTCTTTTATTTTAGAAATTCCACTCACAGAAACGGTAAAATTAACTTTTATGAAATATTCAGTTTTTTAACTACCACTTAGTGGTTTCACTATTCATCAAAAATTGAAAGTTTTCAGAAAAATACCAAAATTTCACCCCAGGCCAATATCGATATTCTGAATCCAAAAATGAAGACCATATTGAAAAATAATTTTTTTAAAATTCCAAAAACTGGTTATTAATATTCATAACGACTAGTTTTAATAATATTTTAATAGCATATTGTTGTTTAGTGAAACTCGGTATTTCGTATGACACAAGATATCGAGGAAGGTCCCAATTTCGTGTAAAGCAAGCCAACAAGTGTTGTGTAGAAAAAGATTCCTTTGATGATTTATATAACATAAAAGTTTCGGGTGTTATATTCTACCCCCCTTAAAATAAATTTCGCCCTCGAAATTCTTCACTTTGTAACAAACAGATGAGGATACCTCTCCCTCATCATATCCTCAAGATCCCATCTGCTTCTTGTAATTGGTGGTTCCTCCATAAAACTTTCACCAATCGAGTGGTCTTGTTTCGTAGGACTTTTTCGCTACGATCTAGAATCTCTATCGGTTGTTCTTCATAAGAAATATCTTGCACCAATGGTACAACCTCTGAGCTGAGTACATGTAAAGGATTAGGTATGTAGTTTCTGAGGAGAGATACATGGAACACATCGTGAACTTGAGAGATATTTGGTGGAAGCGCCAATCGGTAAGCTACCTTCCTAACACGATCCAGTATTTCGAAAGGACCGATATATCTAGGGCTCAACTTCCCCTTATTTCCAAATTTCATGACTATCTTCAAGGGAGATATTCATAATAACACTTTATCACCCACTTCAAACTCTAGGCCTTTTCATCGTTTGTCGGCATAACTTTTCTGTCGACTCTGAGCTGCTCTTATGTGTTGTTGAATAGATATGACCTTTTCTGCCATTTCATCAAACGAGATCAGGTCCTAATAGCTTTCTTTCCCCAACTTCATCCCATCAAGTTGGAGTCATGCATTTCTTTCCATAGAGAGATTCATAAGGAGCCATCTGAATACTGGAGTAAAAGCTATTATTTTAAGAAACTTCCACCAAAGGTAGGTGTTGATCCCAACCACCTTTGAAATCCACAGAGCAAGCTCTCAACATATCTTCTAGAGTTTGAATTGTTCTCTCAGACTGACCGTTTGTCTGAGGATGATAAGCAGTGCTGAAACTCAACTCTGTATCCAGAGTATGCTGAAGACTTCGCCAGAACATCGAGGTAAATCTCGGATCCCGATCAGATATAATAGAAAGTGGTACTCCATGCAATCTTACCACTTCATTTACATATATCCTGGAAAGCTGATCCAGAGAGAAATATTCTCTAATATCAATGAAGTGTGCAGACATTGTAAGATGGTCAACTATGACCCAGATAGCATTATTTCCTTTGGATGTTTTAGGAAGTCCTATGACAAAGTCCATAGTGATGTTTTCCCATTTCCATTCGGGTATGGGTAATGTTTGTAACATCCCCTTAGACTTCTGTCTCTCACCTTTAACTTGCTGAAAAACCAAGCATCGAGAGACATATTCATCAACATCTCTTTTCATGCCATCCCACCAGAAGTACTCTTTCAGTTCCCTATACATCTTCGTGATTCCAGGATGAATAGAGAATGAAGAACTATGAGCCTCATCCAACAGCTCCTTCTTTAATTCGGGGATGGGAGGAACACAAACCCGATTCCTAAACTCTATTCCCCCATCACAATCAAGGTTGAATTCAGGAACATTTCTCACCTTCTTTTGTAACTCGACATCTTCATTCTGTGCCTCTTTAACCTTTACATGTATAGATGGTTTAACATTCATTTGAGAAAGATAAGATTTTTCCCCTTCCATTATAATTCCAAGATCCATCCTTTGTAAATCCATAAATATTGGATCTTTTGTGATCCTCATCATGGATAAACTAGCATGGTCTTGTCGACTTAATGAATGTTCCACCTTGTTTGCTTTCCCAGGGTGGTAATGGATTGAGTAGTCAAAATCCTTTATCATCTCCAACCATCTTCTTTGGCGCATATTCAGCTCCTTTTGTATGAAAATATACTTTAAACTTTTATGATCTGTATAAATATCACACCTTTCACCATAAAGATAGTGCCTCCAAATCTTTAATGCAAAGATTACCGCAGCTAACTCCAAATCATGTGTTGTGTAATTTTGCTCATGGATTTTCAACTGTCGTGAGGCATAAGCTATCACGATATAATTTTGCATAAGAAAACACCCCAATCCCTTCTTGGATGCATCACTGTAGATCACAAACCTTTCTACACTACAAGGAAGTGTGAGAAAAGGTGCACTGGATAACCTTCTTTTCAACTCCTTGAAATTCTCTTCACATTCCTCCGTCCAAACAAACATAACTCCTTTCCGAGTCAACTTGGTGAGTGGATAGATAATCGTGAAAAATCTTTCACAAAACATCGATAATATCCAGCCAAACCAAGAAAACTTCGGATCTCAGTAACTGTTTTTGGTCTCGACCATCTTTCGATAACCTCTGTTTTTGCTGGATCCACAGATATCCTCTCTTTTTAGATTATGTGACCCATAAAAGCAACTTTTTGAAGCCAAAATTCACACTTGGTAAATTTGGCATAAAGCTTCTCCTTTATCCAGGTCTTCAATATAATTCTCAAGTGATCTTTATGTTCTTCCTTGCTCTTTGAATAGACAAGAATATCGTCTATAAAGACTACCAAAAATTGATCAAGATAGTCTCTAAAGACTCTATTCATCAGATCCATGAAGATAGTAGGGGCATTAGTAAGACCAAATGGCATCACTATAAATTCATAGTGTCCATACCTTATACGGAAAGCCGTCTTTGGAATATCCTCCCTTTTGACCCTTAATTGATGATACCCTAAATGAAGTTCAATCTTGGAAAAGTATTGAGATCCGTGTAGTTGGTCAAATAGGTCATCAATTCATGGGGGAGGATATTTGTTCTTGTTAGTGATCTTGTTAAGTTCTCGATAATCAATGCACAGTCTCATTGATCCATCATTCTTCTTAACAAACAGAACAAGTGCACCCCAAGGTGACGCACTAGGGCGTATGAATCCATTATCAAGATTCTCTTGGAGTTGCTTCTTCAATTCCTGCGACTCAATTGGGACCATTCTATAAGGTGTCTTTGAAATAGGCAAAGCACCCGGTACGAGTTCTATTGAAAACTCAACTTAACGATTTTGTGGAAGACCGGGTAATTCCTCCGGAAAGACATCATCAAACTCTCGTACAGTGGAAATATTCTTAATCGTGAGTTTCTCACCAACCATTTGAGATAAATAACCTTCATTTAGTGGAATAAATACCCATAAAATGGAAGAAATTTCCACTGGAAGGTTATGTTCATCCTTGCATTGATAGACGATCATAGATTGATCTGGAATATGAAATGTGACTTCCCTTCTTTGGAAATTGATATGAGATCCATATAAAGAAAGCCAATCCATGCCAAGAATCACATAAAATTCCACTATAGGAAGGATCACAAGATTTGCAGGAAGCACTTTCCCACAAACTTTAATCAGAGTAGAATTATAAACTTCTGATGCGACTGTTGTGCCATTAGGTGTTGTCATAGCTAACTCAACATAAAATTGTTGAGGTAATACGGTGATACCCTTAGAAAATTTTTCAGAAATAAAGGAGTGGGTGGATCCAGAATCAAATAAAACATTTGATACTTTAGAGTGGATGGTAAGTGTACCTTTCACCACATCGTTATCGTACTCCACATCGCTGATAGAAATTGCATGTGACTTTCCTTTGTCTTTAGCCTTAAGAGTTTGTTGACGTCGACCATCATCATCAACCCTTGGATTAGGGAATTTATTGGCATAATGCCCCATCTCTTTGCACTTGAAACATTGAAGTGTAGTAGGTTCATTCTGTGTATCCCTTCCTTTGTTTTCATCATTATACATCTTCTTCCCATCATCACGGCATTCAAATTCCCGATGACCTTCCTTTCCACATTTGAAACATTTACATGTCCCTTTAAGACAACTCCCTTCATGTTTCATTCCACACTTTGAGCATAAGGGAAAGCTCATCTTCTTTTCAGTGTGCTCTTTAGATTTTCCTTTGAATTCTATTTTCCTCTTCTTATCAAACCCATATGACTGATGGGTTACTCCAATCTCCATCTCAACTTTGGGAGCACATCGAACGATTTCCTCGTAGCTATTGAAGTCCCTTATGGTTAATGCCCTTCGAAGACTTGGTTTTAAGACACTAAAGAATCGATCGATCTTACTCTCAGGTTGGATAATAATACCAGAACCGTACATTGAAAGCCTTGTAAAATTTGCTTCATAGGTACAAACAGACTCATCATCCTTTTGCTTCAGTTCAAGAAACTCTTTCTCCATCATTGTTCGGAGAATACAAGAGAAGTACTTATTGAAAAATAAGTTCTTGAACTCGTCCCATTCCATGGACTAAATTTCATCCCTTTGCCTCGTATTCTATATAAGATTACACCATTGATCAGCATCACCCTCCAAACGATACACTACTAGGATGACTTTATCATGCACAGAACATTGAAGAACTGAAAATATTTTTTCAGTAGTACTAATCCATTGTTCAGAAACTAATGGATCAGTAGACCCGCTAAAAGAAGGTGGACGCTGCCTCATGAAGGATTAAACAGAATTTTGCTCATTACTTTGCTCGTTTGGAAGTCCTGCATGATTCATAGCTTGAGAATGTTGTGTGAGCATGGCTACAAGATTTTTCATTCCAGCTCCCATAACATTTGGTTGCTCAGGGGGACAATCATTGCATTTCCCGTCGCATTCCGCATTAACACGATTCCATCGGGTTCCAGCCTTTGACTAAAAACAAGAAGAATAGTGTGAGAAACACTAATTATAATAGGAAAACCACATAATCAATAATAAAATTTCACACTTAAGGTATTATCCTAGGTTATTCATGGCCATTTCTAAAACACTAAGATTGTGTTCTATTCTTAGACTTATCCTTAGGGTTCTTACTATGGCTTTCACATCCTAGTTTCCAATGGTTGACTATACCTTTCCTCTGATACCAAATATAACGACCCATACTTTACATACATTGTTATTACTTCAAAATTTAAGCACACTTATTACAACATATAACAAAACCAAGAAAGGACCGTATAGGTATAGTGTCTTTAGAAACAGGGAATCTTAAACAAGTGGTTCATAAAGCATCTACTTTGCCTCCCATTTATTTCATCATATCTAGAGTCCCTTTTTGGGATATTCTACTTAATAACCTTCTTCCTGACCTGGGGAAATAAAACATACAAAAGGGTGAGCTCAAATGCTCAGTATGGGTAAACAAAAGAAATATCACTCACATCATATACATAAGCACATAACTTTTGGAAATCGTAACCTGCAAAAGAGATCATAATTTCATATCATGGGATAAATCATAGTAGTGAAATGTAATCCCAATAACCATAACTTAAAACATGAAACATTGTGGAATACACACATAATCATAGAGAATCATTTCTTATTAGTCAAGACTCATTTCCAAGACTATCTTAGTGGACAAAGTCCATTTCTGAACCGAGTCACCCTCGTTTCAGTCCTGTTTCACTGAACCGGTATAACCTACCGTTCCAGCCATGTATATCTCATGAGATATAAAATCATTACCCAATGAATTGGAGGGAGATATAGGTCCCACCCATCTAATATTGATACCATTATAATGTGTGCCACAAAATCATAAATCATACATCATTGCATAACCCATGTAGTAAAAATGGGAATCTTAAACATCATGACATCATAAAACAATTCATATAATATAAAGGAATTCATAAACATAATTCCATCACAAAATAATAAAATCAATGTAATAATAGTTATAGAAACATAACCATTTATTATCTTATATGGAAAATAATTTTGATAAAACACTAGAAATGAATTTTTGAGGAAAATGCCCTTTCTGCTTCAAAAACACTTTTCCTTTCGTAACATGTCATACAATTATAAACTAAAAGAAGTTGATTAAAAATAAACTTGAAACCTTGTAAAGGAAGCTTCTTGGAAATAATGTTTTAAAAATCCATTCATGCCGTATAAGTTTAAAAAAAACATTCTTTGTACTTTTGTCGGAAACGTTAAAAAGTACCTCGTATGAAAAACGAGAAAATATTCTTTTCATATCTTTTACTAAAAACTCACCGAAGGGTAAAATTTGATATAAACTATTTTATAAGGATATAAATATTACATATTGAGGAAACATGGGTGTTGATGATAAAATACACCCCAGTAAATACCAAAGTATAAACAATCTCGGAAAAAATTGAGATTGTGATATTTTCCATTACCTTAGGTCCGACTTGCTTTGTAAGTGTCCAAACCTCCTGTATAATGATTTAAATAATGTTATTGACTTATTCCAGAATCATACTTATTTTTATTATATCATATATGGTCATATTCTTATCTTCTGATTAGTAATATCTCATTGCTACTTGTTATTCGGGTGTTCATAACTTTTTGTTCTTATGCGTGTTTTGTCGAATAAATACTTATTCTTCTCTTTAGGTTATAGATACCTCATTTACAGAATGGTATTAGTGTGATATATATCATATTCATTCATTCAATTCATTTACATAATCATTATGAAATGAAGATCATGTAGAACGAGTCGCATCACATCGTGGAGATGGTATTCCGTACTTACGCACGAGTGATGATATCGTTCCTATGACCGTGGAATTTTATTGGAGTGTATGTATACTATTTAAGAATCAATATCACATTATAATAGTCATATATAGTCATTATTTATACCATTATACCCATCCATGTAAGGTGGTGGTGGAAAATAGATTACACCACGGCGTGGAGACGGTATTCCGTACGTACGCACGTGCGGTGATTTCTTCTTCCGTAGGATGGATAGATGGTGAAATAGGGTTGTTTCATACTTATAATAACATATCAGTATATTAGTGATACTTATGTTATTACTTCATAATGGAACAACTAAAGAATAAGAAGTGGAAGAAAAAATAAAGATGAAAGAATCAGTAATGGACATTACCTCTTCTTTGAAGTGCTTCTTTGAGACCTTCTTCTGGGGCACTAAAATTGGTCTTTGAATAAAACCAAGACCTCTAGGATGTCTCTAGGGAATTTTAAAGGTGAAATTGGCAGGTGTCGTCTAAGCATGAAGGCTCAATGTGGTGTGAGGAAGAGGGTGAGGATGTTCCTTTTTATAAGGGAGGAGAGGGGCACCTTTGGGAAAACTAAAAATATTATTTTATTATAAAGTCAAGATCGGTTTTAAATAGCTCCAAATTTATTTATTTCAAATATAAGGTGGGGATGGGTCTAAATCATCTCATCCAATAGAATTTAGACAAGTTTAAGTTCCTATTGTAACCTTATCATTTAGATTTAACATTATGTTAAATAATTTTACCTTTACCATGTCTTCTTGTGTTCTTATACTATATGGTTAATAAACTAACTATAAGCAGCCAAACGAACCCCAAATTGTTTATTATTAATATATATATCCGTATATAAGTCATTTCGCCGAACCATAGATATTTAGGAATAAAATAACAATTACTAATATAATATTTGTTTTAAAAACTATTTTATGTCAATTTTGACACTATTTAGTAATTAATTTTTGTAAAAATAATAAAAGAATTATTAGTTCGACAAACATTAATTAAATCAATAATAACATGAAATATTAATCTATAAAATTAGTGGAATTCATAAAAAGTATCAAATTACATTTATTTTGGTGTTTATAATATCAATTATGTCAATATTTCATTAATAAGATAATTACTGCATCATCTTTGTGTGATAAATAAATTAACTTATTTAATGTCTAAAAATTACAAATAAAATACGATTATGTCGGAAATCCTTTTATATTTCCAATGAATATTTATAGTCGAATTTATCTTATGTATAACCCCATATTAAAAATTATTTACTTATTAAACTTTGATTTTAACTATTTTAACCCTTCTTTAAATAAATTAATAATAAATGTCCTAATCTAATCCAAGTTGGCCTAAATGGTGATATTTTATTCCTAAGTTTGTTTTTGGTTGAATTAATTTTATCCAATAGAATTAGTACATGTGTTAGGGTAATAATAATATCATCTTAACCCTTAATTACCCTATTTACTTTTAACCACGGTAAAAAAAATAAAAAATTACTATTCACCAAAAAAATTATTTTAATCTCATTGAACCACATTTTAATTACTAACGTAAACCGTGTCTCTTGGATTTTTGAAATTCCACTCACGGAAGCGGTAAAATTATGTTTTATGAGAAATTCAATTTTTATACTACCACTTAGTGGTTCCACTATTCATCAAAAATTGAAAGTTTTCAGAAAAATACCAAAATTTTACCCTATGCTAATTTCGATATTCTGAATCCAAAAATGAAGTCCATTTTGAAAAATAAAATTTATAAAATTTAAAAAAGTGGTTATTACTATTCATAACGGTTAGTTTTAATAATATTTTAATAGCATATTGTTGTTTAGTGAAACACGGTATTGCGTACGACGCAAGCTATCCAGGAAGGTCGCGATTTCGTGTAAAGCAAGCCAAGCAAGTGTTGTGTAGAAAGAGATTCCTTTGATTATTTATATAACATAAAAGTCTCGGGTGTTACAAAATTAATTTTTTTTTCAAACTCATTTAGGGAATGTGAGAAACCATGGGTCAACTAGATTTTGGAATGGAAGGTATGAAAACGATTAATTAAAATTTTAATATGAGGTTTGTTCATGTTCTATAAATGAATTCATTAGTAACCAATTAATTAGATATAAATTGATGAAAGATTTGAAAGTAATGAAAACCATTTCTAGAAAGGTATATTTTCTATATAAAAAATACATTTTATCTAAATAAATTAAAAAAATAATGTTCGATGATTAATTATAATAAAATGTATATATTATATATTCAACCGACTATTTAACATTCTACATATATATTATTTATATAATAAATAATAGTAAATCCTATTATATAGATAATAATATCTATTATTTCTAGAAGAAATTGTTTCTTCCTTTTTTGAGACCAATTATTTTAAACAATATGACACTATTATTAATAATATTTGACTAAAATAAACCACATTTTTTATTTTTATCATTTAAAACAGCTTAGGGTGAATTTTTTGATTTTCTACAATGTTTATTCTTATTGCTGAATAATGAAAAATACAAAATTTTATTTAAAAAATATCTATTTGTTTAAATTTAATATATTTAAATTTTATTTTTTAAATTGGTATTAAAAGATAATATCTTTATTTATACATTTATGTATCAAATTTAGGTTATTAAAATCAATTCGATGTTAAAATTTGATATTAAAACATTGAAAACTTTTGAATATTTATTAACTGAGTATCTGCTTTCTCGACAGGACTGTGAGATTATTATTTTTTAAATATGTGAATATATATGGAAAAATGGATTCCATGTTTTGAATAATAATAATTTATAATTTATAATATGTCCATAGAAATTATCTATACATGAAATCCTTTTAAAATAATCCTGGCGATTATGAGAAAAACAAGTTTATTATGTGACTAAACATTAAATATAACGGAAAATATTCAAGAATAGTGTTCAACACACATTTTTTCCACATATAGATGTTTTCCATTTTAGTATCAAAATTTATCTATTATTTTATACACATAACATAGAAAAAACATTGGTGTAAATTACACTTTCAAAAAATTACACGAGTTCCACTCACATCTATTATAAAAGTACACCCTATATCCCAATCTATCCAGACCATAAAACCCAATTGGTTAAGGAAATATATACCAAATTATCTTATAAACATTCCAAATCTCATGATAGAATCCTTTAGTTTATAATAAATCAATTAATGAAAACCAATGCGAAAAACCAAAAAGATATCCCAAAGAAAGGGAAACTATAATCAACGAACATTTTTGTTTTTTTTCTTCCTAAAATCCCTTTAATTATTTTTATATAGTACATATATAATAATCCCAATATCATAAATATTATGATAATTTTTTATGTTAAGTGTATGACCTAAAAACATAAATAATTCCATCAATGGGGTTACGATATCATCCTTCATGTGTACGGTTGACTACCGCCTTATGAACTGAAGCTTTAATTTTAACATTACCACATTTAAAGGAAGTAAAAAATAACGTAAATACAATTTATATATTATATATATGATTTATTTATTAATTTTATTACTATATAACACATACCTTAAATTATTCCATTTTCGGGGAATATGATAATGATGTTCGTGTGTACGGTGTACTACCACCTCATGAAACAATGTGATTCATTCATTCATTATGTGAATGTATTATGGATCAGTTTAATACACATATATGATATATAAGAAATATAAATTATTCTGAAATGATAATTTATATATATAATTTAATTTTCATTATTTCAATATGATTCCAAAATGTAATCATAATTAATGAGTATGTAAGGCCAACCATCTCCATGAAAGGTGTATTTCATTTCCTTTCACTAATTATAATAAATAATATAAATACATATATAATGAATATATATGTTATTTATATCATGGTTGACAGTATTTATGTTATTAATTTATTATCTAGGTTTGATGACCAATAATGAAAAGTTAAACCATTTATGAAAAACATTGCTGTTATTATCCAAAACACATCATTATCATAGAATTATGAATAAAAAAGAAATATAATGGCATCTTTAAATAATATATGGTATTATATATACTAATATGGGTTTTTATATAATTACAATAAAAAAATATTTATTATATATGTTTTTTGAAGATGTGTGATGATGGTAATGACGAAAGGTAAGGGATTTTTGTCTATCTTTTTTACTTTTGTGACACACATGCAATATTCCCAACCTCTTTATTCTATGTATTGTATATAAATCAAATAATTAAAATTTATGATTATTATAATTCTAATTATTTTTATTTACATATACATTTGAGTATTTATTTTCTCTGGGGATACAGTTTCTTAGTTACCAATGTTATAAGGGAATATTGTATCAATTTTCATTCTTCAACGCATATATTATGTAATGCATCTATATTATTTTTAGAGGATTATACATTTTCAATTTGACATATTATATAGTGAATATCCATATTTTCATGATATTTTAGTCGTCATTTAACATTACTATATTGTGACGATTTTTATTCAATGTTACCAAAGTTGTAAGAGTCTATTACTATATTCTTATCATTTATTTGTATTTATTATTATTATGGTTACAATGCTTAAATATAATGATACAGATCTCAATAAATCTGAAGATTTTTATTATCATTTGGTTATTGATTATATCTTCTTGTAATGGTTCATTTTTTACACTCTTTTTATCTAATGGTAATTAATATTTTTTTTAAAAAAAATCAAAAATTGTTTCCCTATTCTTCAATCAAAAATCATTTTTATTTCAAAATATTTTTTTCTAAATATGTATTAAAAAATATTATTCAATTATTATATTATTTTTTAAATGAATTATTAGAAAATTAATAAATTTTTAATGAATGGTTTAAAATTTTTTTTTGAACTTTTCTTAATATATCTACTTTTATATTTAACGAAATTATGAAATGAATATTTTTTTGAATAAAATTCATGTATTGAATTTTATACCTTAAAAAATTATTGAATATTACATTATACATTTTTGATATTATCATTAAAATGAATTTTTTTCATAAATTTTTTTTAATTATTTTTATTTAAATATATAATTGTAATGAAATTATTATTTAAAATGATTAATGTTTAAATAAAATTTTAATGATTTTCAAATATAACAGTATATGTTTTAAGAGAATATTTTCATAGAAGATTTTTTTGTAACTTTTTATTTTTAAAACGATTATTAAACTAATTTCAAAGATTTCATTATAAATGTTCATATGTAATTCTCAAATAAATGGTTTTTTAAATGTTTATTTATTTTTAAAGTGTTCTATATTAATTTCATTTATTACATTATATATTTTCAATGGTTAGTCTTAGAGAATGTGATTTCATCAACTTTATATGTTTGAAAATAATTTTAAATTATTTTCAAATCCTACATTATATGTTTCCAATATTATTTACAAAGAAATTGGTTTTCAGATGGATTTACATTTAAAAAAAATTATTTCAAATAAAAAACAATATTTTCCTTACAAAATTATTTAAATAAAATTTCAATGAATTTTTAACGATCTCCATGTTATTTTCAATAAAAAGGATTTTAATTTTTTTATGGTTTTGTTTTTCAATGAATGGTTATTTTTGTTAAGAAATGTTCCAAGGGATAATTAAAAATCATTCACCTTCTACAATGACATGGATGAATATAATTTATATTATACATGGGATATTATTCAAGGATACCATTCATATACTTTCTATAAATTGTTTATGTTATGACATCATGATTTTTGTTAAAGTATTTCTCTTCTACATGATGATCAATGATTAAATTTTTATGAAAAAACAATTCATTTCACATTTTATTCTATGATGAGATGATTTTGATACCTATCTATTTTCTAAAGGTTGTGATATGTTGGAGAAACCTATATATTCTTCCATTGTATATGTTAAATATTTACATATCTCATGAGATATTCATTTGTGGAATGGGCAGTGACCCCGATATTGTATGACTAGGATTCCAACAGGGATATTTTTTTGAACATCCACGTAGGTGTAGATTCCATCTCATGATCTTGATTACATGTTAACAATGTTTTATGAGTGCAGTTTAGTATATCATCATAATTTTATGCATGATACAAATTACATGGCCATAATTATTTCTATGAACCTAATTAAATGTTCATAATGTTATGATTGGACCTACTTCAGGTCCACATGATTATCCATGGTATTATTTCATTTTCTTAACATAATGGGTAATCCTGGAACTATTTAAAAATTTTCATAATGTTATAAGGTGATGTGTGTGCGGCATGTTTATGTCGTATTCCATTATTATTCTCTCAGGACAGATGTTATTAGACTTCCTTATGATTTGTGTCATATGATATATCAATATTTATTCTATGTTTCACATTTATGTTCTTTGATATGTACTTTTTGGTTTTACAATGTTATGATCATGTTCCTATAGCCTTAGGCTTATTTTATTCTTACATATATTACGTGTTTACCATTATAGTGAATTTGATATAACCATTTATTAATATTCTATTCCCCATATTATGAAGAAAGTATTTAGTATATATTTTCTTGTGAATAGTAATGAAGGTGAAGCTCATTATGTGATATATTGAAGATATTTTACCGAGTTATAAGATTAGATTTCCATGTTTTCAATTAAATAATAAATTTTGGTCCTCAGATTTTTGTTTTTATAAAGTAATTAACATTCATAATAAAATGTTGCATCCTTCTATTTGAAGCCTGGATCCCTATAAACCATATCTATTCCAAGATGATGTCTTTATGGGATGCATTGTATATGATACACAATAGAAAAATCTTCATGAAGGACAATTCAATATCATCCCATAAAAAAGTACCAATAAAAAACAACCAACAAGAGAATCACTAGAAACTAAAACTCGGGAGTCAATACATCACTAAAATATTCCTAACCAAGATCCAAACATAAAAATTATCATAAACAACCTATATTAATGTGATGTTC
The DNA here is from genome assembly GCA_963277665.1 of Viscum album. Lineage (NCBI taxonomy): Eukaryota > Viridiplantae > Streptophyta > Magnoliopsida > Santalales > Viscaceae > Viscum > Viscum album. Next base: position 441,205,654 of record OY728161.1, read on the forward strand.
GATGTGATGAAGTGAAGGATATGAACTCCCCATTTCAAATATCTCGAGTAAAGATAGTTCTACATGAAAACTAACAATAACAACCTTATAAAACCCTTGATACCATTTTGTAATGAACCAACCAATTACAGCCTAACCCATCACATGATATACCCTTCCAATTGGGCCAAAGGGAATTCATAGTCACAACATATTAGTAAAAATAATTTGGAATAAACAACTAGAAAATGGGAAATGATTATCGTCTGGAAAATTGGAATGACCCTTTGATAAAATACGAAAAAATACCATGACAATTAGACTCAATAACATAAGATAAATATATAACATAAACTAAAACATAATATATATATATATAAAATTTCATAGAAAGATATATACACATAAATGGTATCTTAATATCAAACCCAATTTAAGAAATAGTTTAAAATTCCAAATAAGGCCCACGTACTACCCAACTGGTGAAAATAAATAAGAAGACGTCCACAAGATTCTATCATTTTAATACCAAGTCTCTTATATAAAAATAGTATCATAATCAAAACTGCACACTAGAAAATAGTTCTCTTTACTTTATCATTTTTCATAATAACAATCTATAAAAAATTTCAAATGGGTACAAGAAGCGTGTCTAGATTGAAGCCTAGTAGGACACCACAATGATTCTATTTAAGGATTTTACCCGTTAAAATTATTAACGGAGTATGAAAACATTCATAAATAAACTTCTTATCAACATAGAATCTCATAAAAACCATTAAACCCTCTTTGGATTTATATTTTGAGACCAATTTTCTTTCCCAAATCAATGTCCAAATATGGATCATATAATCAAAAAAGTATATATGGAACAACATTATCAACATAACCAAGAAGGAATAATAATAGCGATCAAAAAAATTGACATCATGTAACCATTAAAATGGAAAATTAATCAAGGGGAATAATATATCTCACAAAAAATGTCTCAAATAATATTCATAATTTATATATACCAATTTAGTATGAGTATTTTTCACATAGTGTTATGACCATTAGTCCTAGTGTGAGTCATTAAATAAGAATTCTAGATAGCTATGTATTCAAAGATCTCATAGTTTTCCTTAGGCCCAATTCCCTGATCTCACATGATCACTCATCATATAATATATATGATCACATGAACATCTATACAGAGGTTCACTCAGTCCCATGTAAACTAATTGAGGCTCACACATTCCTTGGTATGAATGCTCACATATTCCACAAAAAATTCCTCTCTCTCACACAATAGTTATACAAAATGAAACATCCTGATTGAGTATAACATGCATGTCCCCATCAAAATCAGGATGTAACCCAAGTAATTCCATAAGAAAACATGCCTAATTTATAAAATAATACATTCCAAGAAAGACTCATTTCTAAAAGAACTATATTAATCCATATAAAACCAAAAAACCACATTTATTATTTTTATTAAACACTTGATGGGTGTAAAATCAACCACCATTTGGGAAACCCCACATTAAACATCCAAATTTATAATCCAATCAATGAAATATATCAAACCTAGAGAACACAAATACCAGAAATAATTTAAATAGATTTTTTAAAAAAAATATGTTGATTACTAATTTAATCATATTATATTGTAAAAATCCTTCAATAGAGGAACCTAATTTAGGTTCATTCCAAATATTATCGCATCTAATGAATAACCAGCATGAGGTATAGCGAGGCCTCACACATGGAAACCTCATAAAATAGAATAAAACTCCATTAAAACAATATATTTTTCCAAAACCACCCCTATGGTTCCACACATCTTAAGTAATAAATAGCCAAATATTGGGGAGGGAAAATAAAGAATAATTCATGACCAAATTCATTTACACCAAGAAATGAACCAATTTATTCAAGATAAATCCACACTAAACAGTCAGGGAGATGCTCCAAGACATGGGAGAGGGATATGAAATATTTAAGCAGGTAAAAAAGGGTCAGAACTCATAAAAACACCTAAAATTAAAATAACAAAAACATGTAAAATTAAAATAAAATAAAACACGTAAAAATATATTACACCTATATATGTTGAATAATATATTAGTCAAATAGTTCTCTATCCCAGCACACTAGCCGTTCTCCCAAAAATCACTTCTTTTAATCCTCATACATGCAACAATATTTTTACTGCACTCAAGGATAACTAAAAATAAAAACAATACATATCAGTGGCCCAAAATGGGTCACATGAAAAAATATATAATTATTTATAGGTATTATGTAATGATTAATCATAAACATAAATTTTTAGATATATATTCACATAAATATTAATATTAAAACATATAAAATGGAAATAAAAAAAGGTGGAAAATAACCCTCTCCAAGAGTATCCATAGATATGGCTTAGTAATCTAATAAAAATATATGATAAAAAAAATTATTCATGTTTCCATAGTTGGGTTATTCTCATTATCCTTATCTACAACCATGTAATCAATTTGGGGAAAAAATTGTATCAAAAACTGTGTGTATGGAAAACATAGTAGGGAACCAAAAATGGATTATAATGAAAATATTGTCATTGAATATAAAATTTTTAAATACAAGTTGTAATAATTACAAGTCCATAATGTAAAAATATTTCATATCTAGGTAAATCCTCTCATGGGATACCATTCCAACCCACACGATTCGAACCATGTTGGATTTCTTTGATTGAAATTTTTTATTTTCTAGGAATCCATGGTACATGGACAATGCATACTAATTAAGCCTATGGAAAATGTATAAGGTAATGTCATGATATCCCTAATTGGATATCAATGAGATAATCCATTTTTTTTAAAATGTTCATGGAAATCAATATTAAACCTAGGAGTTCATCCTTGGAATTATAATATTATAGAAGAAATAAATTTTTTTATCATAAATAATATATAGAGGCATTAATTAATGTAATAAATTAGATGTTTCCAAGATGGAGATACCCTTATTCCATTTTAATCATGTATTCATGTGACACCCTCTGAATTTATTCATGAAATTCAAGGTTATGAAATCAATGGATCTCTCATGACAGGGAACACGTGTTTCTTTGTGATAATGTATTTAGATGTATACCTGAATAAGTGATAGTTACCATAATCTCATGTGAATTATCAATGATATTTGTTAATTAAATTTACTAATTCAACGCATTAAATTTATTTGTTACAAACCAAACACAACATAGATGTGTTTTGGTTAATGAATGTATATATTTCATGGAACTTTAATCATCCCCGATAATTAAAAGGCTTAGGAAGAGTTTTCCTGCCTATAATAGAGTTTGGGGGTCATTAACATGTTTGGTTTAGAACCTAAAAAATTAAATTAATTTGATACAAACATTTAAAAATAAAAAATTGAATTTATAACTGTCCTCATAATGAAAAATATTAAAAAAAATAATTTTATGGAAAAATATTAGACCACACAACATATCCCAGTAGAGGACTCATCATCAAGTATCAAACTCATATTTGTGAATATATTAGATAAAAATATTAAACCATATTTAATTCAAGAATTTTAGGTTATATAATTTCACATCAAGATAAATCCAAAGTGAGAAAGGAAAATAGATAATTAATTGTTTATGAATGTTATAATTATTTAGGCTGATCATATGAAAAAAGAAATATTGATAATTAATAGGCTGTTTGATATAGCTCTACCAAAACCAAGAAGTTGTAGAGGAGAGATCCATTTATAGATAATGTATATGAAAATAAGATGAAGAAAGAATTAATTACATTAATAGAAAATTAGGGAAAATGTTAATTTATATACTTATGAAAAGGAACATACTGTTTTGTCATCCTTAGTGATACCTTGAACCATCAAATTGATGCCCTGTATCTAGGAGGCCCCAAATCACACTGTATAAGAACCTAGTTAGACAAATTGTTTGAAAACTGTTTGAATTGGACATGTAATATATTATAGAGTTTGCAGGGGTTCCTATCCTCTTTTTCATATTTTATATAATCTTGATCCTAACATTATAGGATAAACGGTTAAGGTAAATTGTAAGGAAATCCAGTCACTAACAATATACCATATTATTTTCATGCAAAAAATATTATATTTTGGCCCATTAACATTTATAAACACACCTAGAACATCCAATTTTCACATGTGAACTCCCATTTTATGGAAAAATATTCAATTATACTATAATAAAGGGTATGTTACTCGATGGAAAACCATGGTATTCTTACCAAATGATTATTTATATATTGTATTTAGAAATTTAACACTATAGGACCCATCTTGCAGAAAAATAATATAGTAAATAAAAACGGTTCAGTACTAGAAACATTTTAACATATGATGATTAATTATTATTTTTACTTCACGTTAATTAATTCTCTCATTTATCTACTATTACTCCCCCTTTTCATTCATATTCACTAGATGATACATATTGTTAAAAAACATATTTTTTTATGCTCATATATTCCACAATATCAACAATATCAACAGAATCATTGTATTTTTTAAAAGTGGGACCTTTCTCTATAGTAATTTTGCAAAGCTTCAGAAAATATTATTGTGTTTGTTTCCCCTTGTTGTGTATAATTGTTCATTAATAGGTTATTTTGAATTCCTTTTTGTGATGTGTTTTCCACAACAATTTCATTCCTTTCATTCTAAATCTTGTTTCTAACACCTCCATAGTTAGAATTATCATATATAATTTTATGATTATTGGGTAACAAGGTCCATGAATTTTTATAATGAATTCTATCTATCGTTTTTTTCCTCATATTATCTATATTTTTTTGACATTTTTGATAATAATAATTGTTTTTATTAAATGTCAAAAAAATTAGTTTTACGATCCACATCTTCCATAGAAAATAATTTCATACTATAATCATTCAAATTTTTTATTTTTTCTAGGACATATGGTTTGATGTTCCTAATTTCCATAACAGAATCATTTTCATTTTTAATAATTTATTTCATTATTTTTTATTTAATTGGCCATTTTATTCCCCAATTTTATTTATTTCTACAACTTTTTATTTTTTCAATACATTCCAGATGTTATGATCTCAAATTATATTTCATGTTGGTTTATTCACAAAATTTTTATTCACTATTGGAGGAATACTCATTTTTCTCAACATTCAAAAATGATGACATAATATTTTTTATTGTCAGAATCTTCTTAACTGAATTTAGTAGGTTCATTGTAACGCCCCGACCCCAGCTACCCAGAGTCGGTGCATTACTTCGTAACATTGGCATGATCACAAGAAAGATCAAATCTCGAAAGACCGATTGGTTTAGTAGCCTTGGAAACACTAGATATATTCATAAGTTTTACATTACATCATAAAATGAAAAACTACTACAACAACATAATGTCTCCATAATCCACACTACTATCCCCTCATAATATCCCTGCAGGTCATTCATAATTTACTTCTTCACATCCTGGGGAAAAATAAAACATAGAAAAGGGGTGAGCTCAAATGCCCAGTAAGGATAACAATATAGCGGAAAATTTCATAAATAAGAATAAACATTTAAGGCAATGCATTACTAAAACAAAAGCCTTTTAAAATTGAACTTCAACATGGTATAGCAAAAGTAAAATGAAATAATGCCATTTACTTATTCACATGGATATTCTACTAATCGAATAATCACATGCAAAAATCAATAACCACTTTCATAATGTTGGAATGCATAATGCCAGACTATCATAACCACATAGCCAAGGCCTCGTGCCAAGACTACAAATAAGATTTTGTCAAGGCCTTGTGCCAAGACACTAGTTTGTCTCATGAGACCTACCGATGCATCGAGGAGCTATAGCGGGCTCCACCCGTCACTTATTAAGTCCAATGCATTCCCATATGAAAAGGTTTAAACATAACATAAACATTCGTATTAAAACTAGCATACGAAATGTCAATACTTTCACAATAAACTATGAATGGTATAAAAATAGCACATCCACAGTCAAACATATCACAAAACCTTCAATACAATATAGAAGTTTTGTATCATAATAAATCAACTTCAAATAATCTTAAAATCCATCAAAGGGTGTTGACATAGATGAAATCAAAATTCTTTTTAAAGAAATATCTCCTTTTATTTTGAAATCATTTAAGATCCATATAAAATAAAACATTTTCTTTGAAAATATTCTTATAAGCTTGTATGGGAAGCTTCGACGATTTTATAACGGCGGAAAATAACCGCACCCGCCGTATAAGTTAAAAAAAACATTCTTACCTCAATTCTGTCGAAAAGGTTAAAAAAGGACCTTGTTTTGAAAACGACGGAAAGATTCCTTTATAAACCTCTTATAAAAAGTCAAACAAGGGTATAAATGACTTTAACCCATATTCTTGTAAATAGTAAAAATGTTTTGAAATACATTTCGAAGAAACATGGATGTGGATGATAAAGAGATCCCAGTAGATTATTACGTATAATACAACCTCGGATAATGAAGAGATTGTGAAATAACCCTTACCTTGTACTTTTACTTGGTTGGGGTAGGTTAACCTCCTGTATAATGGTGAAATAATTGTTATTAAATTATACAATAATCATATATATTAATATGATATCATATATGATCTTTTAACATTGATTTATTAATAATATCTTAGAATTATCATCGTTTCGGGTGTTAACTTACTCATTTTCTTTTATATGTTTTGTTACATAAGCCATGTTTGTTGTATCTTATTCATATCCAGAATGATATCAAGTCCTTAAACATCATTTTTAAATCATAAAATGATAATTATACTTAAATGGATACGATGGAGAATGAATCTCATCGCGTTCGTGGAGACGGTAGTCCGTACGTACGCACGAGCGACAATATCATTCTTTTGATATTAAAATAATATATAAATGAATGGTATATCATATATACAGAATAATTAACATGTTATATTTATTATTTACATGAGTTACACATCATTATTATATCCATCCAAATAATATTATATTGAATAACAATTACACCACGACGTGGAGACGGTAAGCCGTACGTACGCACGTATGGTGACATGTTATTCAAAGGGTCGATAGAATACTGAATATGGTTGTACCATACTTATAATAACATCACAGTATATGTGAGATACTGGAGTTATTATTTTAGAATGGTAAGAACAAAGGAAGAAGAAGTGGAAGAAGAAATGAACTTAGAAAAGGGTGGTGAAATCATTACCTCTTCTTCGGGTTCTTCCTTTTGATTTGATCAAAATGGATCCTTAGGTTGGCTTTCTGATCAAACTAAGGCCTCTAGGTTGTAGTGAGGGATGTTGGGAGAGTATTTGGGCAGAGTTTGGCCGAACCAAAAGGCTTTGAAGGTGTGAAGAAATGAGAAGGAGGAGTGCCCTTTTATAAGAGGGGTGAGGGGCACCTTTGGAAAAGTTAGAAATATTAATTTATAATAAATTCATATTCGGTTTACAAAGGCTCCAAAGTTGACTATTCAAAGTATGAGGTGGGGATAGGTCGAAAACAACTCATCCAATAGAATTTAGACAGGTTTGGGTACTTATATTAACCTTATCTTTAAGTATTAACTCTAAGTTAATTAGTTTCACTTTTACAATGTCTCTTTGTATTTTTATATATTATGGTTAATAAACTTACTATATACATCCAAGCGACCCCCAAGTGGTCCATTAATGACTAACCTATCATAATATAAGTCTCTTGGCCGAACCTTAGATTTTTAGGAATTTAATATCAATTAATAATATAATATTTGTTTCAAGAACTCTTTTATGTCAATTTTGACACTATTCAATAGTTGATTTTTTGTGAAACTCATAACAGATTGATTACTTAGAAAAAAGTCAATTAAATCAATCCTAATATATCATATTATCCTAGAAAATTAGTTTAATTCATTAAAAGTTTCATATTATATTTATTTGGGTATTTATAATATCAATTATTTTAATTTTTCACTATTATAGTAATTACTGCATCATCATTGTGTCATAAATAAAATAAATTATTTAATGTCTAAAAATTATAAATAAAATATCATTATGTAGGAAATCCTTTTAGCTTTCTAATGAATATTTATAATCGAAAATCCATCATGTATAGCCCTATGTACAAATTGTTTTTCTAAAAGATATATGCTTGTGTCATTTTTGTATTCATTTTGACTTAATTAAAATAAAGTGTCATTATCACTTACAAGTGGATCCATGGGGTCCCAAAATAGACCCAAAGATGCCCATGGTCTACTATGTATCAACCAATAGGGTTAAGACACGTTTTTAGGGTAATTTAGTATTATTATAATATTATTGTTTTAACCCTTATTTACCGGATTTACCCTTAACCATGGTAAATAAAATATTTACCGCAGTAATTATTCAAAATGTCTAAAAATAAAAGTTACCTATTTACAAAATTTGAACATCCTGATTCCAAATATGGAATCCATTTTCCTAAATTCAAAACACAGAAGTGGCAGAAATTAATTTAAAATTAATTCCCGCTGTCCAAACAAAAAGCGTGTTTTTAAGAGATAATAACTATCAAAAGATTGACACTTGTTTATGTTCGGTTTAATTGTAAAATTATGTCCAATGACCAAGATTATATTAAATGGTAAAAATATATTCTAAATATACTTTAAAACCACTCAAATTCACAATTTATCACTATTAATTGTTTTGATTAAAAAAGTTGTTTTTAATTAAAATTTAGTAATTTTCACTATTCATCAAAATATGAAAGTTATCCGAAATGTACCAAAATTTCACCCTAGGCTAAATTCGATATTCCGAATCCAAAAATGAAGTCCATTTTCAAATATAAAATATATATAATTTCAAAAAGTAGGTATTACTATTCACAACGGCTAGTTTAATTAGTTGTGGTGTGTGTTAGAACTCGAGGTTGCGTACAACACACGCTATCGCATTATTCAAAGAGAAGCGTGCCATAGAAGCTTGGGGTGTTACATTATCCCCTCCTTCAAATAATTGCGTCCTCGCAATTTCTAGGGTATTACTGCATAAAAAGACTCGGGTGGTTCTTCATCATAAGTTCCTCGGGTTCCCACGTTGCCTCTTCCATCTTATGATTCCTCCACAAAACTTTTACCAGACGCGTCGTCCGGTTTCTCAGCACTTGTTCTCTCGTATCAAGAATCTTGACGGGCTCTTCGCAATAAGACAGATCGGGTTCCAGTTCTAATTCCTCATAGGTGAGTACATGCGTCAGATCAGGCATGTATTTCCTCAACAGAGATACGTGGAACACATCGTGAACTTTGGAGAGACTTGGCGGCATTGCCAATCGGTAAGCTACAGCCCCAATTCGTTCTAGAATTTCGAAAGGTCCGATGTACCTGGGACTCAATTTACCTTTCTTACCAAAACGTATGACTCCCTTCCACGGAGATACCTTCAGGAAAACATGATCACCGACTTGAAATTCCAAATCCTTCCTTCGATTATCGGCATAGCTCTTCTGCCTACTTTGAGCTGCTTTGATGTGATTTTGGATTACCTTCACCTTTTCCACCGTTTCCTCCACCAGTTCTGGGCCTACAAGTTTTCTTTCACCAACGTCATCCCAACAGGTTGGTGTACGACATCTCTTTCCGTATAACGCTTCATATGGTGCCATTTGTATACTCGGATGGAAGCTATTGTTATAGGAAAATTCTACCAGAGGTAAATATTGATCCCACATACCCTGAAAATCAAGTGAGCAAGATCTCAACATGTCTTCTAAGGTCTGAATAGTCCGTTCTGATTGTCCGTCTGTCTGAGGGTGGTAAGCAGTGCTCAAATGAAGTTCAGTATCCAGGGATTTCTGAAGACTTTTCCAAAATCTTGAAGTAAAACGGGGATCACGATCAGAAACAATTGATAAGGGTACTCCATGAAGTCTCACAACTTCATTAATGTATAGTCTTTCTAGACGTTCCAGGGGTAGATCTTCTCTTATAGCAAGAAAATGTGCTGACTTGGTAAGACGATCAACAATAACCCATATTGCATCGTTCCTTCTAGGAGTCTTTGGTAGCCCCATGACAAAGTCCATCGTAATATTGTCCCATTTCCACTCCGGTATGGGAAGAGGTTGCATGACTCCTCCAGGCTGTTGCCTTCCAGCTTTCACTTGTTGACAAACCATACATCTTGATACAAAATCAGCAATCTCCCTCTTCATGTTGTCCCACCAAAAATGTTCCTTCAAATCTCTATACATTTTGGTGCTCCCAGGGTGTATAGAGAAATTGGAACTATGAGCATCATCCAGTAATTCCCTTTTCAGATCAGGTAAATCGGGAACACAAAGTCTCTTTCCAAATTTCAAAGTTCCATCTTTATACACAAAGTCTCTCAATCTCCCATCATTCACAGCTTTAATCTTCTTCTGAAATTCTTCATCATCGGTCTGAGAACTCTTAATCCTTTCTAGTAAAGATGGTTTGGCAACCATTTGAAAAAGCATTGATGTTTCACCTTCCCTGGTTATTCCCATGTCCATCTTCTCTAGATCCATGAAAATTGGATCCCTTTCAATTCTCATCATGTTCAGAACTCCATGGTCTTTTCTGCTCAAAGCATCTGCTACTTTGTTTGCTTTCCCCGGGTGGTAGTGTATCGTGCAATCATAATCCTTGAGTAATTCAAGCCATCTCCTTTGCCTCATGTTGAGTTCTTTTTGTGAGAAAATATACTTCAAACTCTTGTGATCAGTATAAATCTCACATTTTTCACCATAGAGGTAGTGCCTCCATATCTTCAAAGCAAAGATCACAGCTGCTAACTCAAGATCATGAGTAGGATAGTTTTGTTCATGAATTTTCAACTGTCGTGATGCATAGGCAATAACTCTATCATTCTGCATAAGGACACAACCAAGTCCTTTCTTTGATGCATCACTATAAATAACGAACCCATCATTCCCCGATGGTAGAGTCAATATAGGAGCATTGACTAATCTTCTCTTCAGTTCTTCGAAACATTCTTCACACTCTTTTGTCCAAACAAATTTAACCCCTTTACGTGTGAGCTTCGTTAGTGGGTTAGCCAATCGGGCAAAATTCTGGACGAAACGTCGATAATAACCTGCCAAGCCAATAAAACTACGTACCTCAGTTATACTCGTAGGTGCTGGCCATTCTTGGATTTCCTTGGTCTTAGAAGGATCAACAGAGATTCCATCTTTAGAGACAATATGGCCAAGAAAAGAAATCTCCTGAAGCCAGAATTCACACTTGCTAAACTTCCCATATAATTCATGCCTCCTCAGAGTCTTCAAGATAATGCGCAAGTGATTTTCATGATCTTTGTAGGTTTTGGAGTATACCAAGATATCATCAATAAATACCACCACAAATTCATCGAGATACTCCTTGAAAACTCTATTCATCAGATCCATGAATACAGAAGGTGCATTAGTCAATCAAAACGGCATTACAGTAAACTCGTAATGCCCGTACCTGGTTCGAAATGCTGTTTTCGGAATGTCTTCCTTCTTTACACACAACTGATGGTATCCAGATCGAAGGTCAATCTTTGAAAAGTATTGAGCTCCATGCAGTTGGTCAAATAAATCATCAATACGAGGTAGGGGATACTTGTTCTTTATCGTTATAGCATTGATCTCCCTGTAGTCGATACATAACCTCATAGATCCATCTTTCTTTTTAACAAAAAGAACAGGGGCTCCCCATGGAGAAACACTAGGGCGAATAAATCCCTTATTACTCAATTCCTCTAGTTGTTTCTTTAGTTCGACTAGCTCTACAGTGGCCATTCTATAAGGGGTCTTCGATATAGGCCTTTATCCAGGAATCAAATCAATAGAAAACTCAACTTCTCGTTCTGGAGGATGTCCAGGTAAATCTTCTGGAAATACATCTACAAATTCTTTCACAACAGGTACATCCTCTATTTGAACATTCCTTTCCTCACCGATAGTTATTTCATTCTCTTCCTCCCCAATAATTGAATTAAGTTGAGCTACTGGGGGTGGATCTAAATAAGAATTAGGTGGTGATGATTCTGCTCTAAAAATAAGGTGCTCCTTATCATTATCATCAAGAATCGTAACCTCTTTCTTCTTACAATAAATCTTCGCATCATAGTCCGAAAGCCAGTCCATACCGAGGATTATATCAAACTCAATCATAGGTATGACGATGAAATCAGCAGATAAAGAAAATTTATGTGCTCTAATGGGGACTGATTCACAAAACTTTGTTGCAACGATACTTCCCTTAGGAGTTTTAACTGACAACTCCCTTATTAAATCAAATTGGAAATATCTAATTTTCTTAGCAAACTGGGAAGATATGAAACAATGCGATGATCCAGAATCAAATAATGCATTTGCTAAACTTGAGGAAACCATTAAATTACCTGCCACCACGTCTTTCGGAGTTTCTACCTCAGCAGTAGTGATAGCATAAGCCTTGCCTTGATCCCTTGGACTTTTCTGAGGTAAGTCCTCCTGACGCTTAGGACATTCATTTGCATAATGCCCCATCTCCCTGCAATTGTAGCACTGAACATTGGTAGCTTCCTTCTTCCCCTTGAAATCATGAGCTTGGTGGCCTTTTTCACCACACTTGTAACAGACTCCCATTCCCTTCAGGCAAGCACCGGGGTGTTTCTTCCCGCACTTACCACAAGATGTATATTCAACCTTTCCCTTCTTCCCCTTATTTCCATTCCCAGATTGATCAGCAGGTCTCTTCTTCTCTTGCTTTGCTTTAAAGTCATAAGACTTAGAGAATTCCTTTTCGGTCTTGATAGCACATGAGACAATGTCTTCGTACGATGAAAAGGATTGTGAGACTAATGCTCGACGGAGAAATGGTTTTAACCCATCAAAGAAACGATCAATCTTACTTCTTGGGTTGCGAATATAATCACCAGCGTACCTCGCTAACCTTGTAAAGTTAGCCTCATACTTTGTGACATTATCATCCTCCTTTTGTCTCAGACTCAGAAATTGCCTTTCCATATCTGCTCGATGGTCGCGAGGAAAGTATTTTTCTAAAAACAGATCTTTGAACTCCCTCCATTCCATGTTTGATACTTCATCATCTTCCTTCATGTTTTGAATCAATGACCACCATTGATCAGCATCTCCAGTGAGGCGGTAAACTGCCATGGTAACTTTTTCCCTTTCACTACTCCCCAAAGCCTGAAATATTTTCTCTAGGGAAAATATCCATTGCTCAGCTACTAAGGGATTTGTACTCCCATTGAACGTTGGTGGTTGTTGTCTCATGAATCGATCTAACATTGATCCTCCACGCTGCGGATCAGGGTGCTCCATACGGGTAAGGTTATTATTCATAACCTGAGTAAGTTGTCCCAGTATGGTGATTAGCTGATCAGCACCAGTTGCATCACCAGCCCCACTATAATTATCTTGAGCAGGAGGGCAATCCCTACATGGAGTGCGTGCATTGATACGGTTTCCATTTCTTCCACTAGGTGCCATTTCTAAACAGTGGCATAAACTAGATCAGTTTATGAATCAAAATACATAATCCCATACTTATAAAACACTTAACATAAATTGAACTATTTATGGATATAATCCATAATCATAAAAATGTTTTCTTTGAGAAAGTATATACTCATAAACCCTTTATAATGATTTGTAAAGAAAGTGAGAGTTATCCTAAGCATATCCCCCGGGAGTGTCGTAACCAAGAGTGCAGCAAGGCCCGTTGTCGTGCACCAGTTCCCGTTCGAGTCTAGCTCAAAGCGGTGTTTTCGGGTTTTACCCCTAGGTACATCTGTGCCAGAGCCGCCTCTACCTGCTCGTATCCAGACAGGGATGTATTGCTCGGAAAACTCACAAAGTCTCTACAATACCAAAATTCTAGGAAGTTCTTCTATACTAATCCTCAAAGTTCATCTTAGGTCTATGTGCTCTAATCAGAGTTTATCTAAATCTAGCTTCCAAGGTTTGTACTAAACTTCCTCTGATACCAACTGTAACGCCCCGACCCCAGCTACCCAGAGTCGGTGCATTACTTCGTAACATTGGCATGATCACAAGAAAGATCAAATCTCGAAAGACCGATTGGTTTAGTAGCCTTGGAAACACTAGATATATTCATAAGTTTTACATTACATCATAAAATGAAAAACTACTACAACAACATAATGTCTCCATAATCCACACTACTATCCCCTCATAATATCCCTGCAGGTCATTCATAATTTACTTCTTCACATCCTGGGGAAAAATAAAACATAGAAAAGGGGTGAGCTCAAATGCCCAGTAAGGATAACAATATAGCGGAAACTTTCATAAATAAGAATAAATATTTAAGGCAATGCATTACTAAAACAAAAGCCTTTTAAAATTGAACTTCAACATGGTATAGCAAAAGTAAAATGAAATAATGCCATTTACTTATTCACATGGATATTCTACTAATCGAATAATCACATGCAAAAATCAATAACCACTTTCATAATGTTGGAATGCATAATGCCAGACTATCATAACCACATAGCCAAGGCCTCGTGCCAAGACTACAAATAAGATTTTGTCAAGGCCTTGTGCCAAGACACTAGTTTGTCTCATGAGACCTACCGATGCATCGAGGAGCTATAGCGGGCTCCACCCGTCACTTATTAAGTCCAATGCATTCCCATATGAAAAGGTTTAAACATAACATAAACATTCGTATTAAAACTAGCATACGAAATGTCAATACTTTCACAATAAACTATGAATGGTATAAAAATAGCACATCCACAGTCAAACATATCACAAAACCTTCAATACAATATAGAAGTTTTGTATCATAATAAATCAACTTCAAATAATCTTAAAATCCATCAAAGGATGTTGACATAGATGAAATCAAAATTCTTTTTAAAGAAATATCTCCTTTTATTTTGAAATCATTTAAGATCCATATAAAATAAAACATTTTCTTTGAAAATATTCTTATAAGCTTGTATGGGAAGCTTCGACGATTTTATAACGGCGGAAAATAACCGCACCCGCCGTATAAGTTAAAAAAAACATTCTTACCTCAATTCTGTCGAAAAGGTTAAAAAAGGACCTTGTTTTGAAAACGACGGAAAGATTCCTTTATAAACCTCTTATAAAAAGTCAAACAAGGGTATAAATGACTTTAACCCATATTCTTGTAAATAGTAAAAATGTTTTGAAATACATTTCGAAGAAACATGGATGTGGATGATAAAGAGATCCCAGTAGATTATTACGTATAATACAACCTCGGATAATGAAGAGATTGTGAAATAACCCTTACCTTGTACTTTTCCTTGGTTGGGGTAGGTTAACCTCCTGTATAATGGTGAAATAATTGTTATTAAATTATACAAGAATCATATATATTAATATGATATCATATATGATCTTTTAACATTGATTTATTAATAATATCTTAGAATTATCATCGTTTCGGGTGTTAACTTACTCATTTTCTTTTATATGTTTTGATACATAAGCCATGTTTGTTGTATCTTATTCATATCCAGAATGATATCAAGTCCTTAAACATCATTTTTAAATCATAAAATGATAATTATACTTAAATGGATACGATGGAGAATGAATCTCATCGCGTTCGTGGAGACGGTAGTCTGTACGTACGCACGAGCGACAATATCATTCTTTTGATATTAAAATAATATATAAATGAATGGTATATCATATATACAGAATCATTAACATGTTATATTTATTATTTACATGAGTTACACATCATTATTATATCCATCCAAATAATATTATATTGAATAACAATTACACCACGACGTGGAGACGGTAAGCCGTACGTACGCACGTATGGTGACATGTTATTCAAAGGGTCGATAGAATACTGAATATGGTTGTACCATACTTATAATAACATCACAGTATATGTGAGATACTGGAGTTATTATTTTAGAATGGTAAGAACAAAGGAAGAAGAAGTGGAAGAAGAAATGAACTTAGAAAAGGGTGGTGAAATCATTACCTCTTCTTCGGGTTCTTCCTTTTGATTTGATCAAAATGGCTCCTTAGGTTGGCTTTCTGATCCAAATAAGGCCTCTAGGTTGTAGTGAGGGATGTTGGGAGAGTATTTGGGCAGAGTTTGGCCGAACCAAAAGGCTTTGAAGGTGTGAAGAAATGAGAAGGAGGAGTTCCCTTTTATAAGAGGGGTGAGGGGCACCTTTGGAAAAGTTAGAAATATTAATTTATAATAAATTCATATTCGGTTTAAAAAGGCTCCAAAGTTGACTATTCAAAGGATGAGGTGGGGATAGGTCGAAAACAACTCATCCAATAGAATTTAGACAGGTTTGGGTACTTATATTAACCTTATCTTTAAGTATTAACTCTAAGTTAATTAGTTTCACTTTTACAATGTCTCTTTGTATTTTTATATATTATGGTTAATAAACTTACTATATACATCCAAGCGACCCCCAAGTGGTCCATTAATGACTAACCTATCATAATATAAGACTCTTGGCCGAACCTTAGATTTTTAGGAATTTAATATCAATTAATAATATAATATTTGTTTTAAGAACTCTTTTATGTCAATTTTGACACTATTCAATAGTTGATTTTTTGTGAAACTCATAACAGATTGATTACTTAGAACAAAGTCAATTAAATCAATCCTAATATATCATATTATCCTAGAAAATTAGTTTAATTCATTAAAAGTTTCATATTATATTTATTTGGGTATTTATAATATCAATTATTTTAATTTTTCACTATTATAGTAATTACTGCATCATCATTGTGTCATAAATAAAATAAATTATTTAATGTCTAAAAATTATAAATAAAATATCATTATGTAGGAAATCTTTTTAGCTTTCTAATGAATATTTATAATCGAATATCCAACATGTATAGCCCTATGTAAAAATTGTTGTTCTAAAAGATATATGCTTGTGTCATTTTTGTATTCATTTTGACTTAATTAAAATAAAGTGTCATTATCACTTACATGTGGATCCATGGGGTCCCAAAATAGACCCAAAGATGCCCATGGTCGACTATGTATCAAACAATAGGGTTAAGACACGTTTTTAGGGTAATTTAGTATTATTATAATATTATTTTTTTAACCCTTATTTACCGGATTTACCCTTAACCATGGTAAATAAAATATTTACCGCAGTAATTATTCAAAATGTCTAAAAATAAAAGTTACCTATTTACACAATTTGAACATCCTGATTCCAAATATGGAATCCATTTTCCTAAATTCAAAACACAGAAGTGGCAGAAATTAATTTAAAATTAATTCCCGCTGTCAAAACAAAAAGCGTGTTTTTAAGAGATAATAACTATCAAAAGATTGACACTTGTTTATGTTCGGTTTAATTGTAAAATTATGTCCAATGACCAAGATTATATTAAATGGTAAAAATATATTCTAAATATACTTTAAAACCACTCAAATTCACAATTTATCACTATTAATTGTTTTGATTAAAAAAGTTGTTTTTAATTAAAATTTAGTAATTTTCACTATTCATCAAAATATGAAAGTTATCCGAAATGTACCAAAATTTCACCCTAGGCTAAATTCGATATTCCGAATCCAAAAATGAAGTCCATTTTCAAATATAAAATATATATAATTTCAAAAAGTAGGTATTACTATTCACAACGGCTAGTTTAATTAGTTGTGGTGTGTGTTAGAACTCGAGGTTGCGTACAACACACGCTATCGCATTATTCAAAGAGAAGCGTGCCATAGAAGCTTGGGGTGTTACATTCATATTCCACTTCAACAATCAACTAATTTTTTTAAAAAAAAATTTCTTGCTAATTGATGATTAATAATATTCATTATAATTTTTATTCCACTACTTAAATCAGATTTCCTTCATTAGAATTATCATTATATTCTTCAATATCCATTTTAGACGTAATCATTACAAAATTTATAATTCCTCTACACTCAAAACTGTTAAGTAGTAGTTTTCATCCAAACATTAATCAACCCCTCATGTAATTATGTGGTATAAGAGGCATGGTTTTTTATTCATTTTTTCATTATTCTTAACTTATGAATCAATAAAATTAAAAAAATTGATTTTTTATTTTTATATTTCTTATAGATTCAAAGTAAAATTTATATATTATATTAATTTTTAAATTTTGGATATTTCACCATCTCATATGAAATAATAATGTCATGCAATTCATAAAAAAGGTTAATGATATTTATATTCAAAAGCCTAAATTTTTGAATCAAACCTATTAGTATTGTTTTTCATGAGTTTCCAAACAATTTTAGAATCATCCAAGACATACCTTAATCATTTATGGTTAAATATTATTTTAACACCAGTGTTGTACTCATATATAGTTTTTCCATCTATCACCCTTATATCTCGAAAGGTTCTACTCCAAATATGTATCTTTTGGTCCTCCACTTTTTTATTATATTCTAAAATATATTCGACTTTATCCAATAATTATTTCGATGTTTTAGTACCCGAACCATCAAAAAAACATTTCAATAATATGGAATTATAATGTCATATCTAGATTTCCCATCTACCTCAATATTTATTATGATAAAAAACGTCTGATGATGATTTTATATATTGGTAGAAACCCCGCTATAGCTATATAAATTACCTCTAGGATAGGAGAACTAATATATAATATCATTATTTTATTCTAACCATAATTATTATTTCTTATAATGTTATAAATACCTGTTGTCTTCACTATGTGGAAAAATTCCATGAAAATAATGATACTATGGAACCATCTACTCGATACGAATTATAAATCATTTGGATTGTGATAACCACATAGAATCGTAGTGGGGGTTATATCAATGGTAAAATTTAATAATTTCAATAATTTAGAAATTAACATAATTTTTTAATGACACTTTCCTCATTAAAATTATAAAATTAAATTACAAAAATACAATGAAAGAATGTAAACAAACACACACAGGATTTATATGCTCCTAGCATAGTATGGGAACAAACATCCTTTCCATGGAAATTCTCATCATCCCTTGGTAATTCACTATCAATAATAATTTATATTAACTGATGCATATTGAATTATAATAATTATATATTAAAATAGTAATGATTATACTAACTACTGTTAGTAATATTTCTTATCTTTTAAAACATATACAAAACAATGATATTAATCTTTTAATCAATATTTTAAAAATATCGTCTTGAATTATCACCATCCAACTTTATACAAATATGAAGTTGTATGTCATGTATAATTGACCTCCACCTGTTATTATATATCTAAAATACCACACTAAATTGACACATATTTTCCAATATTTGTTCTTTTGGATATATAAATCCACTAAGACACACAAACTAGCCAAAAAATATATCGGAATAATATATATGGTGCTTTGTTTGATGCCACTCCTCAAAAATCCAATGTTTGATAACATAGAGCTGAAACTATACAGGGTGTCTCTAAAATAAAACATATTTTTGATGAGTTTGAATTGTAATGTATTCATTTAAAAACATTAGTTACAATCTAATATTTTTAAAAAAATCAGTGTTTCAACATTATCATACTAATGAAAAGTACGGTATGGTTGTTATTATATCCCCATTATGTTGGTCTGATTGAAGTATAAGTGGAGTGAACCAAATTTTTTTCCACTCGCTAAAAATAAAATAAAAAAACTTTCCAACTCATCTGAAATTCACTGAAAACATTTAATGAATTCAAGATTCATCTTGAATATTATTTAAGATTCATGAAAACTCCATCATCATCAACCTAAATTAAACATCCATAACCTTAGTATTGAATAACATATTTATTCATCCTTATCTCAGATTGATAAGTAATAAATGATATATATTAATAGAATTTTCAATCTTATGTGATTAAAAATGTTATATAATTCCTCTTGAAAAAATATGTATATTCGATATTTTATGATGAATTATTTTTTAACATTATATATTGGTTTTATTTCTCTTTGTTTTTTTGAATCATCATGTTTTGAACTAAAAAAATAATTACAAAATCATAAATCATTTTCCATCATATTAAATTGATTTTTTTTTGTGATGATTATACATATGATGGATTTTATTTATCTATTCTAACATTCTATATGGTCATATATATTACCCTTACATTGTTTATATGTACCATTTCATATCCAATTTTTCCATTGACTATACAGTGATTCAAATATGAAAAAAATGTGTTATATGGTATGTTTATGATGATCTGTGTCCTATGAACTACTCATATTTGTAATCATTCGGTGACTTAAAACTTTTTCAAATAGTGAAAATTATTCCAATTAGGTCATTAAAAACATCATGAATTTCAAACTATTTTAATGAAATAAAATAATTTCAAATGTCTATGAATGTTAAACACTAATTTAAATGAAATTTCCCAAATTCATCTATTTTTTATCATAATTATGAAGTCAATCATGAAAAAAATTTCTCATCAATACAATTTATCAACCAATATAACAACTGTTACAAAAAACACCAATGTTTCTTCACATTCATAATTCATATTCAATGAATATAAAAAGGATGTATTTTATATATTTATAAAAAAATAAGGAATAAAATTTTTCATAACATTAATTCTTGAATACGGTACACTTTTCTTGGACATGGATTTCAAATTTATATAATTCTTATGAAGGATCCTATAAATAATGAATAAAATTGAACTACTTGGGTAAAACATTTTATAATAACTAATGGATAATTTAAAATAGAGAAGGAATATAATTTTATACATAAAAAAATTATCAGCATGGTTCTATATAGAATAATTTTTGTTTTTAGAGGATATTAACTGTTTATAAACAACATATGGGGGTGATGGTTGACACGATTAAAGGAATATGAATTTTATCGTAAATAATAATTTTCATTACATTAGATATTTCAATGAAAACTAAAAACTTGTTTAACCACATTAATGAAAATAAAATATAAATTTTTTATATTTAAAGAACATATATAATAATTATAATATATTCCTGAGTTAAATATAGTATAAATGGGAGAAAAAAATATGAACATGTAATTGAAATGTGAGGTGTGTGGAACCAAAGATCCATATTTTTGTTTAATAACACCATTATTGAAATACCATATCATAAAATAGTATAATTAAATATTCTATTGAAATGATGATTAGATAAATATGATGATCAAATGAAATAACACTTAATGAGGTTTCTAGATATTAAGAAGAACATTAGCCAGAAGGGAATTTATAGACATATAAGAAGAAAAAAATTCAAAAAGGATGGGAATAAATATTTACATGATTAAATATTAAGAATGTAATATAACTAATCAGTACCAAATATTTCAATCAAAATTGATCTCCAAATTTATAAATATGATAAATATATTAATTGAACCATAAAAATATATAAGAATAAAATATAACTCAAGATATCAAATTGAGTTATGAAAGACCATAATATTTTAAGAAAGAAATGAATAAGAGAAAAATAATAATAATATAATTATGTTATGTTTACATGATCTATGAATATTATAATAAAAAAATTCATGGAATAGAATTTACGTAAAAAGGGACTCTTTTAAAAAATTTCAAAACATGAGACAATAAATGGTGACTGAGAAAGAAATCCTTACCTCATATCTAAATATTCTCTTCACTAGAACTTATCTTAAAAATTATTGTATCATGTAATATATAGATATATATACACACACATAGACCATATTCATATATATTAATTTTTTTTTCAATTTATTATATATTTATTTTCATTTTTAATATAGTTTTTACTAATTCCCATTTATATGATTTGTTTTCTTAATTTCATTATAAAATTTTTAGTTTGATAACCCTAAACATAGGTGTTGTAAAATAACTTCATGATATCCATTATGGTTATATGTCCCATTGGGGCCCATGCCATGACTCCCTAATACCTTCAGTTGTAGGCCTAAGGATGGTGACTAGAACCGAGTATACTTATCATAATATGGGAGGCGTTGCCTATGTACCTATACACATGACCACATCTAATTGACCAAAAAATGATGAAATATAATAACAACTAAACTACCAATGAAATCATACATCTATATTCTCTAATTAGAGTAAAATAGGATGTAAATTTGGTAAACACTACAAATTACAATCCCACCATGATGTGTCTAAATCACAATTCCACCCTAAAATTAGAGGGATTACTGTATGAATTTCATAGAAACAGACATCGATACGTCTTGTCTCATGATTCACCATATGGTCCTTATACATATTGGAAATTATAAAATGCTCGATTGTCTTCATAAGTCATTACATGTGTGGGGAATTCCCGTGAATGGATGAGTTTAAAAATACTCAGTATGACTCCCCAAAACAAGAAATCAAATAAAAATGTAAATACATTATTCTCTACTCATGTATATGTCTAAAATAAATATAAAAATAACATATATTTATAATCAACAAAGACACAAAATGTAGATGAAGGTCATAACTATAGTATACCATCCAAGGATTCCATCTTTAATATACCATGAATCAATCATCTAAGAGACCGCACTCCTGAGTTTGATAACACTAAAGAAGTCCATAAAAGAGGAACAATACCTAGGGTCTCATCATGAAAAATTAGTCACTAATGTCTACAGATATATTATACATATATGAGAATCATTTCGATGTATATATAGTGATAATAAAAAACTCAATTTTGATTAAACCAATATGTAGTGGATGAATGCATGCGTAGTGTTGGTCACAAAGATTCATATAACTCGACATATGTAATGGTGGTAAATAATGGTTCTCACTACGGGACCCTCAAATGGATTCCAAAAAATATATCTACGATTTCTTGTTAAAGGGATCATAGTCCTAAGAGTATGAAATTATTCTATACTAAACATCAGGGAAATAATAATGGGAACAAATAATAATGAAACTTCCCAAATTCATTAAGGAAAATAGTTCAATTCCATGTGTAAAAGAGTATAATGTGTTTCGAATGGGCCACACACCATGTCCCATCATCCTAGGTACTACTCATTGAAATTTTTCATCTCTCAATCAATGTAATTGTAGTGTAGTACAAACTGTGTAGGTAACAGGTGTACTCCAACCCATGTTCCGGTACACAGCACAATCCATGTACTCAGTCAACCCATGCCTGTGTACTCAAAGGTATACACAAATTTCATGTGATAGGGACAGAATTCTATGTATTACAAGAAAATCATCATCTTTTACCATTTTATTACCCAATACCCTTTCAATTACTCAAGGATACCCACGTTCCATGTAATCGTATATTACACGCTGTGTCGATTGAGATTATCCAAAACCCTAGTCTTCACTTCTATGGATTCCCATGCCACATAAACCTCGGAATCCAGATTCAATTGATCCATAAATCATGTAATATACATCACTCAAGCCTCTCTATCTCTTAAACAATAGATTTTAGTGTCAAATCTGTTCATAAAAATGATCATATCCATGTTCTTCACTATCCACCGAAAAATGTCGATGAATGTTAAATCAGTAATCATATGTCAGCAGAATCAACCAATCTACATTGTATCACCAATTTATTATTTTTATTTCCATGGTCTACAATATTGGACTGATTTACTATGAATTGTGTGTGCAATGATCGATTGATCATGAATTGATGAACATCAGGGAAAACAACGAACACGTGTGAAGAATGATTAAAAGGGAATAATATCCAAAGAATATATTTGAGGAATTATCCTAACTGATGTTTCTGTTTTTATTGGACCTATTTCCATTAAAATTAAAAGAGACTAAATAAAAAATCATAAGTAATTGTCCTGATAAAACCATGAAACCATACCCATCCCATAATATGTCTAATCTATGCATAGATCTATTTTTTGATTCATTCATGATCATTGTAGAAATAATGAACATGGAATAATTTTTTTAAAAAACATCCCCTATATAGAAATTGATTGATAAAAATTGAATATTAATTTTTCTTCATCACCTTTGGAATGATCCGTTGAATTCTTGGTGTGTCAATATTTGATCCAAAATTCCATAACTGATTGTTTAGTACAATTCAATAAATCTATCACCAATGGTCTGATTCCATCTCCATGGATATGCATCTTACAATGTGTTTCTTTCATAAAATAATTTTTAATGACTAAATTGCCACTGTGTCAAACAAATGAAATGAAATAATTTTAATTATTTTATTTTATTTATTTCATCCTCCTTGATGCGTTTTCCACAAATGAACCATCATGATTAATGTTAAGTCACTCATAGGGTAAAAATTGTGTTATAAACATAAATGTTCACTTGGATTTATTATCCACAAATAATAAAGAAATAAATTAAAAACATTACATTCTCCCAACCTTGGGTATTTATGAACATAAAATTCCAAAACAAGGGCTTCTCAAAATGATTTGTGTATTGAGAACATATTTGAGCCTCTTAATCCCATGTTGTCTCATACAGATTCTCATGCTTCCACCAGACTCAACCTAATGTAATAAATAACAGAAAAGGGATCTTATCATGTCAATCCTCGATTTTCACTGTTAAATCAGTAATGGTCACTCCATCCATGATGTCTAGCTTTCCCTTATAGATAGCGTGTTATGGGTCATGAATTTACCACCATAAGTGTGTCATGGGGAAGAAATATTTTACTTATTCTAATTTCAATGACATATCTTTCCAATTAGACCCCTCAACAACTCTACTCATTATCTAGAAATGGACAACGATCCTAAAACAACTCATGCCAACCTGTATAAATATCTATAATCTACACTGAGGTAAAACATGTAAGAACCCTAGGTATCCTTTCTTGATCTAAAAATTCTTCATTCTCTAGTTATAATAATGCTTATAATGGATATATACATTATTTTTATGCTTTTGATAATGTAAACCATATCTTTTGTAGCTCACACTATCATCATTCCCATGAGTGCTGACTCTCCTGGGTCAGATCAAAAAGTTGGTTACCGATAGGGTCACTAGTATAAGGACTCACACAGTGCCCTTCCAATTGTGAAATTGTATCAATTAGTTTATGCAATGTTCAAAATCGGTAGGTTATTCTCCTAAAAACAGCTAAAATTAATCGTCCTTGTTCACATCCTTTCCTTCAGAAACTGAATGGTTTTCTCCACTAGGACATCGGTTTGGGGGTTAAATGCTTTTTTCAAGCATAAGTGGGAAACAAACGAATCCAAAAATTACATTTATAACCAGGATGTATAGTGAGAATCGTGATTCAAAACAATCGTCAAATGGAACTCCATGGAGCCATTGTGTCTCCTAAATGTAGAGACATCCCAAATCTCAACAGAACTCTCATCTTGTATAGTTAGAATGCGGCCCATCATAATTATTTGGTCTATGATCACACTGATGGAATGATTTAAAAAGGGAATAAATGGTAAACCCATAAAAATCCCATATATATAACATCCCACTCCCATTTTGGATCCTTAAGGTGTTGATCTAAACCCACTGGAACATGGTTCTCAACCTTTACATTTTGAAAAGAAAGTCATCGAGAGATAAACACTACAATAACCTTATTCATACTTGACCAAAAAAACTATTTTCATAAGCCCTGATACATATTTTTCCCATCTTCACATACCACCATAGAAGATGTATGCAACTCTATCAGAACGTCTTCCTGAAAAATGACATATACTATCATGTCTTCTTTATATATAACGACATGCTCTCAACCATTATAATATCCATCAGGATCATACCATCTTGGTATCTGATCATGTATTGTATCATTTTCAGTATCTCCAAGCCATGAATAATTGTCTCACCTCACGATGGTAGGGTAACAAACATCGACCAAACATAATCTTCCCCAACTCCATCCATGAGGGATAACTACAACGAAGCCCACCACTCTGATGCATAATTTTGAAATTATGACTAAGATCTCATACTGATGGAATATTCCCCCATGATCCCCATCATAAGAGTATAGACCATTTTGATATCATTGACCTATAGGATCTCTATCCATAACCCTAATCTCAAGTTGAGAGCCATCTAAGAGAAGATATACATAAGAATCTCGTGACTAGAGTATATGATAATCCACTCACCCATCAAGTAGAGTATCCACATCATCAATGAAAATACTATTTTTACTATCTCATGATCATGGGTGACATTGTTATACCCATGTGGCCTAAAGTATAATGAACTATAGGCAATCAATGCTATCCTCTGCATAAGAAAACAATATATCTCATTTCCTGATGCATTATTTAACACTATGTAATCAACATCCTCCTCGCACAATCACAAATGTGAGTTATTCTCAAAATAACCCTAAAATGATGAAGAGTTTATTGGAAATTATCTATCCATATGAAATATATCTCATTAGAATCAAATATAACATGGGTGCTGATATCCTGGAGAACATATTTCGGAATATCTTGTCAAAACATTCCATCCAAAGGAATCTTTGAACCTCCATCCTGGTCTTGGGTGGATACCAATATAACTCATCTTATACCTAGGTTCGGACCACTCCAAAACCATCTACTGCGACAAGTTTTCATAGATATTGAACCAACTGAATTTATAACTATCACTATAATAGAATTCTTTAATGATGGTGATCATAGAGTTTGACTAGAGCTGGCCTTTATTGTTTCATGTGCTCCTCCTCATATGTTAAGAAAACATGTATATAATCGATGAAGACAACCATGAACAAGTATATGAAAGGATAAAATATATGGTTCATGAGTCCCATTATGATTTCTGGGGTGCTTTTCATTCCATATGGCATCCCCAAGTACTCATAGTGAATGCAGAGATGACTGAATGTATTCTTAAGTATATAGTCATTCAATACTCAGATAGAATGAAATACATTCATCCTTTGAGAACCATTGTGACCCTCTAAACTATTCAATGAGATAATTGATCATTCATAGTGTATATATATTTTTAAAATTCACCTATTTCGACTACTAGTATCTCAAAAACAATGTCAATATACCCCCTACAATCTTAGAAAATAAAACTATGGTTACCCATGGGGAAACAATAGGTCAAACAAATGTGTTCTTCAACAAGTACTCTATCAATACCCATATATCCCAAAAATATATGGGTGAAATATGATATGATAATGAATATTTTGGTTCCATCCAAGGGTGTAAATCAATACATAATCCTATCTCTTGTTGAGGATGTAATCATGGAACATCCTAAGTGAGGGTATTGTCACACTATACCATCTCTCTTGGAATTTATGAACTCATAACATCCAATGAACAAGGGGTTATTCTATCCATATAATGATTAATAGAATGTACTCTCCAATGAATGAGTACAACTAGAATAGCATGAGTTTCCTTTTTAGAAAAAATGGAGATACTAGTTCCATCACTCTGGACACACTACACTATTCACCAAAAACAGACAAATATTTTTCTGAAATGGGGTCAACTAATATAAATCACGAATGAAATAAAAAGTCCTCTATGATACTACCAAAATATTCTAAAAAAATATTTCCTCCATGACTTATGCAACACTATCGGCATAAGTTAATGATCACAGAGTTTTCTCTAGTAAGAGTCTCAAACCTTATGGGTCGAGCCAAATATTCAACTATAATCATTATGTATCATGATTTGTATGTGGGAAAAAAGTAATAACTAACATGTTTGTTCATAATGATTTAATTTTTGGAAGAAAATACATATATAGTACTTTATAACATTCATGGAGGCCATGGGTCATATGATTTGAACACCTATAAATATCCTCTCTCTAGTCCTCCATCACCCTATGACTTAGATGGACCGCCTATGGGTGGTGGTGGTAACAATAAAAAACTCCGACCTCCTTCTGTAGATCTCCCAACTCCTTGTCTATGTCCTCCAAGACTTAAACATTCCTTCTCATTCCAATTCCTCTACCTCAGTGGCTCGTCCACGTTATTCATATTAGATATTTAGCAGTTTGGAAAATATTGGGAGTTATGTCCTCTATCGTCACATGAGTAACACCGCCTCTATCATGGATGAAAAGGACCCACCCTATGTATAATACACCGGGAGTTATGATGTGTTTTATTTTAATGTATTTTATCTTTTGATGTAGTGATATATTGCTCCGTTAGTAAATAGACCAAAAAAATTTATGTTTTGGAGTCTTTTATCTATTATACCGTTATCTAGTACGGTTAGTAGTAACCGTGAGATGCCTCTGGGCGTGTCTAGAAATTTTTAAAATTTATTTTTATTTGTATTTATTTTTTCATTTTCATTAATTATATTTCCTTATTATTTCGCCCTCCATGAGAAGCTTTCATACCACCTCCCCCTCCCTTCTTGGGCATACTCACACCTCCCTCACAACTCCTCCAATGCTCGAATATCTTTCAATTATCCATTAAAAATCTCACTCATATCATTGAGGTATGTTTTTCTACCCTGATCTCCTCCTCCGATTTGCCCCATTTTCCACTCCATGTCCACCATTTTTATTTAGTTAGACCATAGGTCTTGGGTCTCCATGACTGTAGTTGTATTCTTCTATC
The DNA here is from genome assembly GCA_963277665.1 of Viscum album. Classification (NCBI taxonomy): domain Eukaryota; kingdom Viridiplantae; phylum Streptophyta; class Magnoliopsida; order Santalales; family Viscaceae; genus Viscum; species Viscum album. The sequence goes on from OY728161.1 coordinate 441,234,302, forward strand.
ATTAGGGTATGCAGAATGCATCTCGTGTGAGCTTCATGAGTATTTCATCATACACCACTGATGGTGAAATGGATTTAATCGTCACGGATCATGGAAACTGCTTGGGGAATGGTTTTCAGTCTTTTTTTGTCTTTCAAAACTTATTTTTTTTCTTGTTGATTTAGGGAATCTAGACATTGTTGTAGAATTTCGATGGCTCCTTGAAGTGTTGCTCTCACATACATAGGTAATTGTGTATATAGTTATAAATACAATCCATGCTCATTTTACCTCATGGAATATGGAAAATTTATATTGGATTAAGGTTATATATATATATATATAATATTAGTATATGTGAATTCATGCATGGGAGGTATTCATCATGATATATGTGTTGTGAAGTGTTCTAACATTCTCCACTTCTCTAGAGTTAGGTGTCAATATGAATCTTGTTTCCATTAGAGTTCTAATATTATAGATCCCTACTAATTCCGTATTTTATTAAAGTAATGCTCTATGGAATAATCATATGAGGATTTTCACATATTTATTAATCTATTGACCTTGGAATAATTGGTTTGTTTGGTGTAGTTATTGTTTTATTTTTTAAATTGGTTTTTTATTTGTGTTATTATTCTTACGAGATTCATTATCCCCTTTTATGTCTTTAATGTTGGTAAATGGGTCTTGTCCCGGTTAGATTTTCAATTGGTGAAAAAGGTATCATAAAAGGGGAATTTGGATTTAAATGAAGGTGTGACCTAAAATGATTTCAAAATGGGATTACAACATTATTTAATATAGTGGTTTGAAATGTGTGATTTTCTTACAATATATTGTAAATTCCATGTTTTCCTCTTAAAAAGGGCATTGATTTAAATTGGTTGTCTTGGGACTTCTGCTGGATTCTAATGAATGATTCCTAGGTTTTTCGGGTGATTTTTTAATGTTTTGAAACATATGGTATATTTTTCCTTGGATGTATGGTTGATTTCATTGTGAAATGGGACATGACATTGAAATTGGGATTTAGGCATTCAATATTTTTGATAAATAATTTAGTGAGTGTATCTACCCTAATATGAATATTATTATTTATATTTATGATAAATGGGTTTTAGAGGTGATTTTTTATGTTGTTTCCTTGTCGTAATGTGGTGTTTTGATTTTATATTTTGAAAATGGATTCCCCTCAACATTATTTTTCATGCTTCAAGGTGTATTTTACTTCTTTTGTAATTCTATCTGAATGCCAAATTGTTTTAAATGGAATTTACAAATATATTTATTATGATTTTAGGAAAGTTTGGCATGTGTGATATGATTTTGATTTTCCCTTATTGGACCCTTTTTTGTATATGAGGTTTATGTTCATGTGAATTATTCTTGTGCTATTGGTCTATTCTTGTTTTGATTTTTGGTGCCTTTGACTTATTTAGTGATAGAATGATTAATTATTTTTTTAATTGAAACCGTCAGTTAGGTTTTAATTAATTTTTTTGTTGTTTCTTCTTGGTTGGGTAGTGTGTGTTGCCCCCTTGTGCCTATTCATGTGGATTACACTAACCGTAGCTGAAAGGGAGGTATCTTGGGATGTTTTGGTTCATAGACACCAACCAGGGTATGAATTTTATGAATCCGTATGGTTTAGAACCAGGTAAATTTTGTGATTATATTTTTTTGGCTTTGTAGTGTTGGTGGTGTAGTTAATTGAACTCTGCATTGCGCTTTCGAGTCATCGAGTCAATGGAAACACACTTACATGTTCATATGTGTATATATATATAAATATCTGTGTGTGGGTGTTTGTGTTTGTGTGGGTTCTCTCATTATATGTATAATCATCCATGATAGAAAATATACAAGTATGCTTCTATGTGTTCCAATTTATATATATGAACATGAATACATAGGTGAGTGAAGACTAGTATGTGAATTTCTGAATATATATAAGGACCCCCTTAAACATGATAATGACCATGTAGATGTGTGAATAGGGGCTCGATGTCCATATATGTATTTGATGGTGAATATTCTTAGTGATGTAGCGTCATAGTTTTGATTGAAAGCATCAAGGGATAAATGTTCTCTTTGGTTCCACCATGATGTATGTTCCATATTCCATGATCATTAATTAGAATTTTCATTATTGATTTGTGTTTTTAAAATGCATGTCTTCTACATTTATATTGAAATCACATTCAATATATTTATATATAATTATCATGGTTTCTATAACACACTTTAGATATAATATTTTAGATCACTAGGCCATGGGATGTGATTCCATCAAAGTGACTCGTTCTAGAGAATTCTAATGGTCAGGGATTCCAGAAAACATTTTGGTGATATAATTGGACACCACTAGGAATTGGAATATTATTCACCCTATTGTGTCTTCCATGAGAACGAATTTGTTTGTGGTTACTATACCATGTTATAATGAGGTTTTAGTACTCTAAGATCCGACTTGTCAGAGTTTCCTACATTGATTTCACATGGTTCTTGTTTTTGATATGATACGTGTGATGTGAAATTCATTATATTTATTTCATAAATGATGTATCATTTTGAAAAAAAAAATTTAATATAATTGATTTCTATTCATTTAAAAATTTTAATGCATGAATGGAAAATATTTTTAAAATGTATTGGAATTGAAATTTTTTTCTAACAATGTAAACATGTGAATTAAATTTGAAAGTAATTAAAAATATAATATTGTTATGTATTATTTAAAAACATTCATGATTGAGTTTCCTTTTAAATGTACAGTCATATGGTGTTATTGTTCTTTTTCACTCCTACTGAGAATATCGATGTTGACAGCAACATTAAAATTCCATTTTGAGGTTCTAGTTTTGGATCGTTGTTACAATAAGCATGTTTCTGTATTCAGTGGTGACCCATGATATCCCATGGATGTATATTCAGATGTGGAACTTTACCCATTGTACCAATTATACTTTTTTTCATTATATATATATATATATTTTATTCTGTTTATTGGACATGTTTTTGCCATATGATTTAATTGATTACTCAAACAAGATGATAGCCTTTAGAGATTGGGAACACCCATTGGGACTTGTTGAGGGTAGCTTCAGTTGACTTGATCATGGAAGACTCGAGATCCTCATGAAAAAATAGTAAGATATGTATGTTCCTAATGGTACATAGTTATGTTATAAACCGTGTTATTCGGTGATGTTTTTTATAAGGATAGAAATGTTTAATAAAGAATGAAATGTAATGGTAGGGATAGTATGGCTGGATCTTTCTTTTCCTGAGCCTCATTATGCTAGTAAATTTTGGGTTTCATATAATGGTATTGAGTTCTTCTGGAATGTTTTTATAGAATTTCCATGATTTAGGTTTTGATACCCTTTGAGGATATGCATGATTGTGGGGGTCAGACATGGCATTTGTTTTGAAAGGATAGATATCTAGAGATTCGTGTTTGGCACACATGGTTGGGGATCCATTTGGTGACCATGTGGTTACGTATACAACTTATATGTAGTATTTTCCAATGTTGGATCGTTCTTCCCTTACCGTGCGACTAATGCAAGAAGAACGCCATTCTTTTTAAAATAGGTTTGTTTTTGACTACTATAAATTTTTTAATTCTTCAATGATAGTTTCTACATTAGTATCGAACTGATGTGTGTTTTGGAATCTTATTATTGTGATTATTCTGTAGGTTTCTATGTAGTTATTGTGTGTTCATTTTTTTGAAATCATTTAATGATAAATAAATTTTTTTAAGGAAAACATTTATTTTCAACTTTTTTAATGGAATATAAGGAAGGTTCAATTTTAGTGCTTCTAGGAAATGTTTTATAAAAATTATTTCCTCCTTGTAATAATATTTTTTGAATGGTAATTGAGTTCATATTTGAATACATGGGTTCTTGGGTTATGAAATGAAATGATATACTGGAAGAAGGTTTTGTGTAGTTTTCCTTGGTTTTTAATTGTGTGGGTTTCAGAATGGGTTTTTTGTTTCTATGTAGTGTGTCAGGGTTTTGAAAAATAACTTGGTGGATTGTTACTTCTATATTTTGTTGGGGGGGGGGGGTTGGTGAAAATGATGTCTTTAAGAAAAAAGTTCATTTGGTAAATTTTTTTTGTGCCTCTTATGAGGGGTTTTGAGGGCCTTAATGTGCCTAGAGGTTTTTTTATTCATTTATTTATATGTAATGATTTGGTTTGGGTTACCAAGCAGGGATTTTTGAGTTCCATGTCTACAATCATAATTTTTTCCCCTGTAATGGCCAAGAGAGATTCTTCTGAACTAATGAAGAACCTTAATCAAAGTAGGGTTCGGGATGTTAAACATTTATTGGGAGAGAGGATTATTTCAGTCTTCTTGGACATAATCGAGTTTGAAGAATAGAGTGTCTATGGAATGATTCACTTTTGATGGTTGTGACCAATGTTTTGGATCTTCATTTGTGGTTTTCTAGGTCTTGTGGATGATGTGTCCTTTTCCCATTGAGGCATTATGTGATCATCACTTTGGACACGAGAGAGGTCTAGGGTGAATACCCAGGTAACTAGAGTGTTTTACTTACAATATGGTTTTTGTATGCCATCAAGAATTTGACTAAGGACATTTTGGATGCACTATGTGGGGGTGATATTCAATTTGAAACCTATGTTATCCACATGGTTTTTGACCTGAGGTTAGATATATTTTTTCATTTGAATCTCCATATGGTTTGTATTTCATTATTGAGTGTGTAAGTGCCTTATTTGAGTATTTTTCCCTATTTAATGTTTAGTTTATTGTGCTATGTCACATGGTTATACATCGTAGACACACCATTTTCAAGAGCTCTGTATTTTGGGGAGACTGTGATCACCATATCAATGATGAATACTTTTTCTTGTTTATATTTATTTATCCAATAGTACTTGGAGATGTCGATGATTTATAGTTAATTGGAGCTATCATTTTGAATATTCCAGTTGTTTCTTTGAGGATATGTTTTGTATAGTGATTGTTTTGGTTAGTCCACTGTTATCCTCTTCATTTTAATTCTCTATTCACCCAATTTAATATTTCAGTTGTTTCATTCAGGTAATTTTGGGTATAGTTATTGTTTTGGTAAGTCCACTCTTATCCTCTTCATTTTCATTCTCTAGTCACCCAATTTGGACATTCTGGGGGTAGAATGTTTCATGGTGGGGAGAATGTTATACCCTGGGTGTCAGAGTGTTTTTAGATAAATTTATTTTATCTTATAATGGAGTGGGATTGATCTTTGGTAGTTAATAGAAAAAATAAATTAATTTTTTGGCTGTTTATATATATTTCACGGTTTTCCCTGAATGGTTAGTAGTAATCGTGTGATGCCTATGTAGGTGTCCAAAATTTTAAAAATTATATTTTAATATTTATTTCATTATAAAATTTTTATTATTTGTTTTTTCCTTCTTTTTTCATCCACCATGTGCATCATGCATAGAAACTCCCCTCCCTCGAACCTCCTCCTTTGATCAATTTTATGCCCCTGTATTTCATGGATGTCTCTCAGATCTTCAAGGTAAGTTCATTTCACCTCATATCATCTACTTATTTAGATGGTTTTCCCCTCAACATCACCTGATTTTGTTCAACAAAACCCAATGTATGGGGTTAAATTTATTTTCATATTTTTTCCATCATTAGTGAATTCCGAATTCCTCTCATGTCGACATCGTTCCTATTCCGACATCGTCCACCGAAGCAGAAGTGTATTGGATCAAATCAGCTCATTGAAACTACTCGGGGTATGGTTTTTATTATATATTTGTATTTATGACCATCCTTTTTGGTTCCATGAGGATTCATATTCCCTATCCATTTTAGTAGGAAGTTGGAGGCTCCTTGAAGTATATCACTCACATACATTGGTACATGCGTATATAGTTATATATACATTTCTTGTAAATTCTCTATCATGTATTGGAAAAAATGTATATTTTATTAAGGGTATATATATATATAAATGTGAATGTGTGAATGTGTAGGTGAACATTGACAAGAGCATCAAGTGCTGATGTGTTCTGGATTTCTCATCTTCTCTCGAGGTAGGTGTCACTATGAAATTTTATTCATTTAGTGTTTTGATATTCATGAACCCTTTAAATACCCTATTTCTTGCGTGTAATTTTTTATAGAATAGCCTTTTGATTCATTTAACTTATTACATTATCTATTGACCATATCATAATTAGATGGGTTTTTATACTTTATGTTCGATGTTTTAAATATGAATGTTTATTTTTATATGTTTCATATGATATTAATTTTTCCCTTAAATGGTTTTCAATTTGGGAAATTGGTGTTAACTTGTTTGTATTTTCATTTGGAAAAAATATTCTCAAAAAATCAAATTTGTTTTTAAATTGAGGTGTGACCACAAAATGATTTCAAAATTTGGTATTCAGTATTATTTAAAATGGTGGTTTTAAAAATGTTTGTTTCAAACCATTTAGTGGAAATTTATATTTGGACATTTTAAAAGAGAGTTGATGGAAATGGGTGTCTTTGGGCTATATTTTGGTTTCAAAATAATGATTCCTTGGTGTGTATTGTCTGTATTTTATATTTGGAATGCATGTGTAGGTTTTTCCAAGGATGGATGGTGGATTTCATTGTTCAAAGGAACTTCATTTTGAAATGGGGTTTTATGAATTCTTTATGTAGGAAATAAATTTCAATGAGTGTTTCTAAAGTGAAATTTACTTTATTTCTACGCATTAGAGAAAATGGGTTTTGGATTGCGATTCATTATATTTTTACGATTATTCATAGTCATGAAAGGTAATTTTGGTTTTATAAAGTGAATATGGAGTTCTATATACATACTTGGTCATGTTTGAAGGTTCATATTCTATCCAATGGAATTGTATCAGAATGTACAATTTCTTTATAAGTAATTTCAAAATATATTTAATATGAGAGAAGCCCTGGTTGGCCCATCTGATGTGATATTGATTTTCACTTATTTGACCCCCTTTTTGCATATGAGTTTTTTGAGCATGTGATTTATTCTTGTGTTATTGGACTCATCATATTTTCTTTTTTGGGTTCAATGGTTAATTAAATTATTGATTTATTGATATATTAATTAATTGAAACCCTAGGATAGTGTTTTATTTGGTTTTTGTGGAATCATGGGGTTTAGGGTTGTGCGAATGGTCCCCCCGGTCCACTTTTTATGGATTACATCCACCAACGCCGAATTTGAGTCTTTCAGTATATTTAAATTACCCACCAATATATGATATATGGATTTTATGATTTTATCTTGTTTCACACCATATAAATTTGGATCATTTTTTGTTTTATGTTTTGTATATTTTGTGGTGTTGTGCATTGAACTCTGATTTGTTGTTTCGAATCACTGGGTTTAAGGTGACTCTCCTATATGGGAATAGTTTAGTATATATATATGATGGTTTCGACATTACATATTGACACATCCATGAGAGTGAATATACAATAAGGGGCTATGTGTGCCCATGTGTATATATGAAAATGTATATGTAAGTGAGTGGAAATAGTATATGCATATAAGAATGTATGTAAGGATCCCCTTTCACATTTCAGGTCCATAAAGATGTGTGCATAGGGGATTTGTGTCCTTATATATATGTGGAGGTCTGTATTATTAGTGGGGGAGCATAAAAATTTAGTTTGAAATCATCACAATATATTTTTTTTTTGTTTTTCTTCCACCCTAAGGTAGGTTCCCTATGACTTGATCTTTAATTAAAATTTCAATGATTTAATTTTTTTCTTTAAATTTGTGTATTCTTTTTTTAGATTAAATGAAAATTATATGTATAAATATATACATAATTTTTTTGGTTTATAAACTACATTTTCTTGATATGATTGGATACCACTAGGCCTTGGGATGTGATTCCCGAGTAGTGGATCATGCACTATAATGCTGATCATTGGGATTTTTTTAACATGTTTTTGTGATATGATTGGAGACCACTAGGAATTTGGATTTGATTCCCCATTGTGGATTTGTAATAAAACACAATTGGTTTTGGTTGATATACTACGTTTTACCATGGTAAGAGGTCTCTAGGATCCCCGTTGTTCTTGTTACCTAAACAGATTTCCCACAGAGCTAATTTATGACATGATGCCTATGATGTAATTTTCGTTTTAGTTTATTCATACAAGACATATCATATTTGATTGTCCAAATTTTAATCTAAACAAAATTCTATTCATTTATAAATTTTAATGTATTATTGGGAACTATTTTGAAAATGTAGTGCAATTGAAATTTTTTATAAAAATGTAAACTTGTGACATAAATATGATGGGAATTAAAAAAATTATTTTATTATGTCTTATTTTAAAACTAGAAGTATAGTGTTTCATATTCATGGTAAGGTAATGTGGTGGGGATGTTCATTATCACTCCTTTTGAGCATCTTTACAACCACGCATACATTTTATTTTATGTTTTAGGTTCTAGTTTAGCATCTCTCCTCTAGATATTGTGTTTCTATGGTTAGTGGTGACCAATTATGTCCCATGGAATTATATCTAGTTGTGGAACTATACTCTTATTAATTCTTATATTGTTGGGTTTTTTAGTTTATACCTTTTTTTCATCATACTTATTTGACAATTCATTCTCATCTACTTTATTTTGATTCCTAGAAGTAGTTTAAATCCTGTTGGGATCTGGAACACCTTTTGTGCCTTATCACTGGGTGGAATGGTCGGCCAGATCATGGATGACCCTAGTTGGTTCGTGACACTATAATCCATGAATTACATATCCTCTATTCTATGACCTCTTCATGAAGTATTTGGAATATTTAGGACCACGAACGATTCGTTATCTCCCTACTGTCGATGTATGTGCTTCTTCATTCACATTTCTAACAACTACTAGCTATATTTTTTTGACCAATAAACTCTTAACCACAAAATCTCGCTCCATAACCCCATATAGGTAGGTATTCATAGACAAATAAAACTAGATCACAAGTCCCAATAAATTTCTATCAATAATATATGATACATAAATAAATAGTCTATAACAATATCAGTTGAGGGATCATAGAGGTTAGTAATCCTTGATGAATACCCATCAACTATCATGATACCCAACAACAACTGGAGAATCTCTTTCTTACAATGAACTCTCAGCATACATGGTGAGAATTGTTATTTCAAAAGGTGATCAAACTCTATCCACTAATGTGTCCCCTCATTTTATGTCTAGTTTACTAAAACAAAAAATCTCCCTACGGATCCATGAAGATGAATCATGGAATGTATCACCATCTATTTTTTAATGTCCTTACTAGTTATAAAACATCAATCTCCTCCTCATGTCCGTTCACATATTCTTATGGGTCAGAATAATATTCAAACTAGAGCAGTCTCTATTGTTGAAACTTATGAAACATGATCGGCCTTCACACCTCATACTATAGTATTGAGGGTATCATGTGCTACTATAACGGAGGTGGAATGGATGTTGCACCACCTAGAGGCATCATATTGGGAAAAGGTCCCTTGATTGATGCCACGTCATATAAGGGATCATCCTCCTGATCATAATGTTGATTCCTAGATGGTATATGTCATTGAGTCACTGAAAAGGTAACAAGATGTCCCATTATCAATAAGTACATATGTAGATATAAATCCATAAGTACATGGATACCACAACCCATTCCAATAGGATGGATGTACAATTTTTTCCCTGTGACCAGTTTTCTCATGTACTGAGTCAAAAAAAATATGATCAGAGTCTTTGTGTCTGAATATATCTGTCATCGCACCAACACTGGAATCCCTAGACTTAAAGCTGATCTTGAATCACATATCACTGTTTTCATAAACTAATATAATGAACACCTTGGCCTAATGTAGAACCAAACACATTGATTCCAATATTTCATGACTAATATCAATGGGTCCCCTTTTACAACTCCATATCCCTCCTACAATAGGCTAGTGTATGGTGGCTATCACTGAGTATGAATTGATGGACCCTAGAAAACCAGAAGAGGGGAGGGGTGAATAATGGTGTCAACCATTTCATCCTAATGTTATGGACCTAGTTCCAATGTTGGTAGGAACGAGTTATGTCTTCAAAAAATAAAGCAGGGAGATGAAACAACAATATTACATGGTTCACCGCAAAGGGATACATCCAAGGAGCATACGACGACTGTGTGTTGGTCATACCAAAATCCACAAATCTTTACTAGTATATGAATTAAAAGGTTCAGTCACAAAAAAACAATGCCAGGAACACAACCATTTCAAAAGGTCAAGGAAAGCACACAACATCCCTCAGATCACCTCTGTTAACTCCCCCATGCTCACTACTTTGAGAAAAGTCAAACTCAGTTTATCGACTTGAAGAAATCCACAATAGATGTTAATTAACATCTTTGTATATATTTATCTTGAGACACTTCCTTCATCGATTTCATGAATTTATTCACAAGAAAACATTGATCCACTAAACAAGATAATTAAAAGCCTATCAGAATCATAACACCAAACTTGTGGAAAACACCAAATTGGGGACATGATTTGGGAATTGTCATGAAAGATGACGTTAGAATGACACCAACATTCTGCGAAACCCTAATATTTTTAGAAACAACAGAAAAGGGTTCACATTCCCTTATCAGACTAACGGAAAACCTAGTGAACAATATTTATTCTCTTCAAATATTTCCTGCACAAATATTTCATGTGGCGGAGCTATTAGATTTTCGATGGAAAATTCATAATTATTCATTGGGGATACCCCCATATTTATAGGTCCTTGATGACCATGCACACAAGATCCCAATACAGTTTTATCAGTGCGCACAAGATTCTTCATGAGCGCACAATACCCCTTATCACATCACATTGGGTTCACAATCTATTTCTCGCAACACCATCTTCCATGCACTCCATGACATTTCCATTTTTCAATGTTATGATCCTGAAACATGTGTTTATCATCCTTCTTGATTTTGTTGGTGCATTCATGTCCCCAATTATGTTAGATATATCAATCTCAGCACTGTGATTTCTACTATGAGGGTCAGAATAATTCTCTCCATCCAAGGATTCCTATTCAGATTCTTCTTCTTAGTCAACATCATGAAGTGAATCCTGAGTGTTTTGTACACCCTCCTATATTTCTATATTTTTATTTACTACATGATCACTTTCTTCCTCACTTTTTATAACTTCAACACATGAAATCCTTGAAGAATTTTTGTTTTTCACTTCAATGATCAAAAAATCAGTAATTTCCACAATTCTTCTTAATCACTTGTTGAAAAAATTTTAGGATTTGTTGTTAATTGATTATCCAAGGAAAATTGCTTCATCTGAATTGTCTCAATATTTCCCTTGATTTCCTTCGTTGTTATTGACAAAGAAATTACATCCAAAAACATGAAAGTATTTCAAAGAGGGCTTCCTTCAATGAAATAATTCATAAGTCGTTTTTGTCTCAACAATATAATTTCTTGTCAGATTTTGAAAACACACCACAACGTCAACAACCTCTTTCAAGTAATGCTATGGAATAAAACTCTCAATTAGCATAGTTCTTTCCATGTTGTTCACCTATCAATTTTTGTGCTCATAAACTCCATGTGGAGTTCCCACAGAAGATACCTCAGGTTATATCCCATGCCTCTATAAGAAATTTCCATATTCAATGGTCATTTATTCCCCATATATTGTATGATCGATGGACTATTATTGTTCATCCAGTATCATTCTTAGAAATTCTCTGATATATTTTCATGTAGTTGAGCCCTAAAAATTTCCTATATATATGCATTAAACATGCCATTCTACTGTAGTCATCTATTAAAAGGACGAAGTACCATTCTCCACTAGTTATGGAAACATTTATCTACCCACATAAAATAGTATGAATGAGATCAACAAGATGAGATTCATATTTCTTCTTCGGATGATATGAACTGTAGACCAGATTCCCCCATATACAAGCATCACAAGAATTTTCATGTTCACATTTCACTTTCGAAATTTCTATGACAATATACAGTTTGGATAATTTCTCCATGTCTTGTTTATTGATGTTCCCCAATATCTGATGCCACATGTTATTTTCTTCCTAATTAGTCATATAGAAAATGTTTTATTTACTGTAAACCTGATACAGGTTTCCTTCTAATCATCATCCTTGCAAAAGTGAATTTATTTCCATTCCCTTGATATTTCAGCCTTTCTGATTAAATGTAAATATAAATCTTGAGTCACAAGGTTGATTCATGCTGAGGATATTATGAAGTAGGCCATCTACATATAGGACATCTGTTTTCATTATGTCACCATTAGCGGTCTCAGTACTTTAACTGCCTTTGATTTGTAGACATCCATCATTACCAAAAAAATATTATTCAATATACCCTACATTTTACATCTGTTAACATGTCTGAATTATCATTTATGTTATAAGAACAATCATTATCCAACATCCAGGTACTGTTTATTTTTGTATCTTTTAGGGAAACATCTGCAATATTGGATTTGTCAATAATATTTTATTTTTCAATAATACATTGGATTGATTGTATAACACTAATGTTCTTTCAATTATCACATCCATGTACATTTGTTCTTCATATTTAAAATCATTTTCGAGAGGAGAAAACATGTTTATAAGAGGAACATTGTCATGTTGACAAGATTTGACTTGTCTCTGAGTTCGGTATGAGGTGTCCATGTCCCTCCTCTACCTACAATCAACAGCCTTATGACAAAAGTTAGAACAATGGTAACAATATACATAGAATCTTTTCATTATTAAACAATTAGGATATGATTTTGTTCTCATCTCATTAACTCCAATATCTTCACTATTAATATATCTTCTTTCTACTTCGTAATAAGACATGGTACGGCCCAAATATCCATAAAAATGACACTTCTTGAGAGGAAATGTCTTCCCACTTCTGTTATTCAAAATTCCTTCTTCTGTGGGATAATATATTGATTTCCACTTTTTTACGATTCTTGAGGATAATATTCATTTCATATTTCAGATTGAATTGGAGGTTTCTTTTTCAGCACTTCATGTAACTTTTCTCCATGACCCACATTCATCATGACTTTATTTTGGTCTCCTTTGTTTGCATCATTTGACGATTTGGGCTCACAACTGATTCCACTATTTCCCATGGAACTAGTTCATTGATAACTCAAAATATTTTCAACTCCATTAAATCCATGTTTTTATCTCTCCAAAAACTCAACACTTTTAGAACCTTACAAAATGTATTTTCTTCCTTGATTATTTGGAAATATATTCAATCATTAGATTACTTATATGAGTAACAAATTCCTCCTCAAGAACCTCAATAGTCTTGGAATTTTATTCCAGTATGGAGGTGAGTACATTTATGTCCTTTTCCTACTCTTCATTCTTAGCTCCAGATCCAGTACATCATCATTGATTTCAAATATTTTAGACTTTAATTTTATAAATTCATCAAGTTGTTCAATTTCATCGTCGATCAGATCCACATATTCATTTGATTATTCTACAATTGATTTGTACTTATTGAAACTCTTAAATTAAATCTTAAACATACTAACAACATCCTTATGATGAATCTCGGGTTTGGCACTAGTTTTCATCTGATTGTCTCCACCATTATCATTAGATTTTTCAATATTGGCCATCATGGATTCATGGTTTCCTATTTTAAATTCTAGTTCATCTTCTTTACAGAATTAATAATCATGATCTTCTACTTCAAAGATAAAAATATTCTTCCATACATTCCTTCAATATTTGAAGTGTCCCTTTTTCAAAATCATTTTATGAGGCTTCTCAATGTTTTCAGCATCACTATTTTCGTCATCGATCTTTCATAATCTCTGATAGGAAATGTGCAAAAAATTTCCACAACGAAAGAAAGATTGAGGTTACTTCCCTTTGAATTTCCCTTTTCCCTTCTGGATCATCTTATAAATGAGAGAAATGATTTTCTTCCCTTCATAATATTCACCACTACTATCTTTTGAAATTTTCAGTTTCTCTATTTCTTTGAATATCATTTCATTTCTGACTCGAGTCGTGGCATCTTCTGGTTTTACATCCATTTCATATGCCACCTGGCTACTTAGTAGATCATCCTGAGAATGTCTGGAAGGATCTCTTTCTTCATGGGATGACACCTTTACACTGTACATGGGTAGAAGTCTTCTCAAATTTTTCTTCACAATGTCAACATCATTGATATCTTTACCTAGATCCCATGTTGATCCAACCACTTTAATAATTCGATGGAATAAGGAGTCTGAATTCTCATTAGGATGCATCTTTTGATCATCAAATAAATTATGTAGGACTTGTAGTTTCACCTCCTTCACATTTCACTATCCTTCATGAATATTTCTATGTTTATCCGACATGGACATTATTGTGGGGAAACTCATATAAATTAGAGAGATCTAATAAGAAATGGAATTTGTGAGATCATTCTGCACTTTAGAATCTGCATCAATAATTTTTCTATCTGAATCAGTCATAGGGAACCTTGTTGGAATAATAACATTTATACCATTCACAATGGAAAATAGGAGTTCGATTCTAAGGGATCTTATATGATACCTCATTATGTTCTTTCAAGTCTGTAAATTACTTCCATCATATAGGGGGAATCCCCTAACACTATATGAATTATCCATGGAGGTATGTCAGATCAAACACCAGCATCTTCCATTTGATACCACTTGAAGGAGCCAGGAACACCCTGGGAGGGGAGGTGTGAATCATGGTGTCAACTTTTAAATCCTAAAAATGTGGATCTTGTTACCACATTGGTAGGAACTTCTTAAGTAATACAAACTAATGAAATCAGGGAGATGACATAAAATATTTACATGGTTCACCGCAAAGGGCTACGTTCGAGGAGCATACGCCAACAATGTTTCAGTCATACCAAAATCCACCAATATTCACTATTATTTGAATTTCATAGTTAGGTCACAGACACTCTATTCTAGGAACACTTCCCTTACAAAATTTCAGTGAAATCTCACTGCATCCCTCAGATCACTTCTGTTAACTCCCCTAGTTCACTACCATGAGAGAAGTCAATCAGTGTTTATAGACTTGAAAGTCTCCTCAATAGATTTTCATTGAAGCCTTTTTATATTTTCAACATTAGACACTTCTTTCATTGATGTCCTGAATTTATGAACATGAAAGCACTGATTTACTAATCAAAATAATTAGAAGCATGTCAGGATCATTACACCAAACATGCGCAGAAGCTTTCAGAATTTGCATGAATGGTGACTTTCACGCAACTACTAGATTACGTGCAACCCTTATCATTAGAAGAACTGAAAAAAGGGTACACTTGTCATTTTCAGATTAATGGAACACATTTCCCAGACTATTTACTCTCTTAAAATCATGCATGCACAAATATTTCGTGTGGCTAATCTATCATATTTTCGATGGAAAATTCATAAGTCTTCCTTGGTGGTACCGATATATTTTTAGGCCCCTGATGAGACCCCAAGAAAGATCCTAACATGTTTTTTTCAGTGTGCGCATGATTCTTCATGAGCGTGTGAACACCCTTCTGATATTTCATAGGGCACCCAATCCCTTTTTCACATTATCATATTCTGAAAACTCCATGACCTTGCCTTTTTTTGATGTTCTGAACCTGAAACATGTCTTGCGTGGAATTTCCAAAAACACCTTCAATATGGCGCCCAAAAACCATTCTTTCGCGCACACTTCAAATCTTCCATGCACCTTCAATACTGCTTTCTGGACAAACTGTATGACCCATTTCAATGTAATCTCCATGATCAAACATGAATTGTATGATAAAAAAAACAAAAACCATGATCAACCCAAGGATGACTTATAACACACGTAAGCCGAACTCCTTTTTCAGCAAAGAACAACAGTGGTTCCAACAATCTCCCAATTTGTGTTTGTTGGAAATCTCCAGATAGAGTCAAAAGAGAACCATCCACTATTGCAACCTCATGTGAATGAATGAACTAAGACAACACTCTATGTATATGTGTGTAATGATCAGTGTAGAAAAAAATAGAGAAGACATGAATTGAGTTCTCATATGTTTAAAAGAAAGCTCTAACTTTTTCCTCATAACCCTGGAATGTTTTCTCCCTTCCCTATTCTCTACATCTTCTTCCACGATTCACTATGTCTTCTCTCATCTAGAGACACAACATTATATCCATTTCTCGAACATTGAAAATAAACCCAAAGACTTATAACCGTCCAATGGAGAGCCCAGAACATACTCCACTTGGATCATACCTCCCCCATAAACCTAAATCACTTCCTCAAAATAGATTAAAACTGTTAAAAAACTGTGGAGAGGGGTAATTTCGAACCTCCTTATGCGTTGGGAGGTGGATGAACACCATGTATAAAACAATATTTCTCAAACAAAGTCTCTTACAGTGTATTGACCATGATAAATTACACTTTCTCATCAGTTACCACATGATCCATTTTAGTCACGCCTTGTTCAACATTTTATCTTTGATAAAGTGATATGTTATTTCAATATGATTTGTATGAGAATTTTGAACATGATTCTTTGTATGATCAATTGTGCACTTGTTATCATAGTAAATCACCATTGGTTTTTTCACCTCATAACCAATATCGGTCAGTTGTTGCCTCATCCATAGAAGATGAGTGCATTCTTTTGTAGAGAAGATATACTAAGATTCATCAATACAAAGAGATGTACTTTATTATTTAATTCTAAACCATCCAACAAATTTCTATCCAGTATAGAATGATCCACCACTGGTGGACTTCCTATCGACTACATCGCCAGGCCAATCAGCATCAGAAAATGCAGATAATTCATTGTCCCTTCCTACAGCACAATATAACCCAATGTTATGAGTACCTTTAATTTACCTCATGATTATTTTTACTACTTCCATATGTTCCTCCATTGTATTAATCTAAAAGTGGTTCATTAAGCATGTCATAAAGACAATTTCTATCTGTGTTTCTGTCAAGTACAATAAGCTCCGAATGATCATTTTGTACATTGTGGGATCTACAAAGGTCAGATCCTCATTCATTCCATGTTTTCTTCCAACTACAATTGTAGTTGACATTTGTTTCAAGTCATTCATATTAAATTTCCTCAGCAGCTCTCTTGAATACTTTTCTTGATAAATGATCATGTAATACTTCATTTGAAACACCTGCAGTGCCAAAAAATATGTGAGCTCCCGAATCATAGTCATTTCAAATTCTGATTTCATGTGATTGGGGAATTCAGCTACCTATTTCTGCCTGCTACCATAAACTATAATTTCATATATGTAAAATAGAACCATGAACTGATCTATTAGGGAATTATTCACAAAAAGATTGTGATATAATACCCCTCTTTTGAATTACAGCTTCTTGAGATAAGAATCCAACCAAGAGTACTATGCCAGTGGTGCCTGTTCCAAGCCATAGATTCCAATCATTAGTTTGAATACCATTGTTTCATCAGTACCAAGAATAAAACCCACTGGTTGTTCAATGTTGGATTCTTCTTTGACTACTCCATTCAGTAATGTTACGTTGACATCCTTTAATATACATTATACTATTTTTGGAGTTCCGTGTTAAGGAAAATCCTGATTGAGTCCATTCTAGCAACTGGAGAAATGTTTTCATCAACATCAACACCTTCAATAAGGGAATATTTTTTACATAACCATCATACCTTGATTCTAATAACACATCCAAACTCATCAAACTTGTTCTTGAAGATCTATTTTGTACCAATCACATTGTGAAATTCAGATCTCTTGACAAGATTCCATTTAGGATTCTTTTCAATCTGATCTATCTCTTCATCAATGGATTTCACCCCATATTCATCCTTTGCAGGTGCTTTAATTGAGGATGGCTCTAAAAATGATAGAAATAAAAATTGTGTGTTATTCCTCATCTTCATTTATTATGTGGGTGCATTACTATACCTAATTATATTAGATGGATCAATCTCATCTCTATGATTTGTCATGTGAGGTTCAGTCACATTCTCTCTAGCCAAGGATTCCACTTTAGATTATTCTTCTGAGCCAACATCCTTATGTGACTCCTGAGTGTTTTTTACAGCCTCTTCTATTTCTACATTTTTATTTACTCCATGTTAACTTTCTTCTGGACATTCAATCACATCAGTATATGAAATCCTAGAAGCGTTTTTGGGTTTCAATTCAATGATCTCAATATCACTGTATTCCAAAAATTTTCCTAATCACTTGTTGAATCACATTTATGCTTTATTATTCATTGATTATCCAAGAAAAATTCAATCTTTTTCATTGAATCAATATTTCAATTGATTTACTTCTTTGTTTCTAATGAAGAACTTACATCCAAAATCATGAAAGAATTTTAAATATGGATTCCTTCCTTTCCACGAATCATAAGGTTTCTTTCTCTGACACATATAATGTCCTCTTTGATGTTGAATATACATTGCATCTTTAAGGAAATATTTCCAATAATGTCTTGGAAGATGACTCTCAATCAACATTGTTCTTGCCATGTTGTTCAGTTATCGATATTTGTGCTCAACAACTCCATTTTGGTGTGGATTTCTCGCAACAGCTAACTCATGTTGTATCCCATGCTTGTCTAGGTAATTTTCATACTCAATCAATGTGTATTCCCCTCCATTGTTCGATCACATCACTTTGATTGTTTTTCGACTATAATTCTCGCTGATTCGTTGATATGATTTCATGCAGTTAAGCACATGAACATTCTATGTATAACCATTACACATTCCATTCTAATGTAATCATATATTAAAAGGAAAATCATCCTTTTTATATGGGTTCTGACAACATTTATCATCCCACATACAAAAGTATGAATGAAATCAAGAAGATGAGAGACCCTTTTATTCTTTGGATGATATGAACTGTCAACCAGCTTCCCCCAAATACAATCATCGCAAGACATTTCATGTTCACGCTTCTTGTTTGGGATGTCTACAATAATCATTAGTTTTTTATATTTTCTCCATGTATTGTTGATTAATGTTCCCCATTATCCAACGCCACATGATATTTTCTTCATAAAAAGTCATATAGAAATTTTTTTCATCACTATCAACCTGATATAGGTTTCCTTCTGTTCTACATCCCTTCTTATTGAATTTCCCATCTTTCCACTAATAGTGCATCATTTTTTATTAAAAGTAATTATAAGTCTTGAGTCAACGAATTGAATCACGGTGAGGACATTATGACATTGGCCATCTATATAAAGGACATCGGCTTCCTTTAGCTCACCATTAGTTAATTCAGTACTTCTACAGGATTTGATTTTCCGAGCTCCATCATTTCCAAATAGTAATATTCCATCAACCCTCCTTTTGACTTTTTTTAACAAGACTGTATTACCTATCATCTAAGATGAACTACTCTTATCCATTATCCAGGTACTATATCTTTTTGTAGCTTTTAGGGCCACCTCTTCATGTTTTGATTTCTCATTTTTCTTCTTTTCATTCCATATACATTGGATTGAATGTAGAGAACTGATGGATTTTCAATTATGTTTTCGATGTATAATATTTCTTAATAGTCAAAATCTTTTTCGAGAGGAGAATACACGTTTGTAAGAGTAGCACTATCACGTTGATGATATTTGATTTCTCTCGGACTCTAGTATGAGGATTTCATATCCCTCCTCATCCTACATTGAATATCATTATGATCAATGTTAGAACAACAGAAACAATATCCATAGATACATTTTCTACGAAAATAATTAGTATATGAATTTTTTCCCTCTATTGAACTCCCATATCTTACCCATTAAGATAGCTTCTTTCCACTTCATAATTAGACAATGTATGGCATAAATATCCAGAGAACTAACACTTACCGAGAGGACATGTCTTCTCACTTCTGTTAATCCCCATTCCTTCTTCTATGGGATAATCGTTTGATTTCCCCCTTTTCCAGGAGGCTCGAGGATAATCTTCTTTTCCTATTTCATATTGAAATGGAGGTTTCTTTTTCAACACATCATATGTCTTTTGTCTGTGAACAAATATCATCAAGGCTTTATTTGGGTCCTCTTTTTTGTAGCATTAAATGATTCATCCTCACAACCGATTCCACTAATTCCCATAGAAGCGGGTATTTGATCACACAAAATCATTTCAACTCTATTAGGGATACATTTTTATCTCGACAACAACTCAACATTTTAGAACCTTCCAAACTATATTTTTATCATTGATGATTTTGAAATTTATTCTCCCTTTAGTTTACTTATAAGAGTAACAACTTCCTCATTAATACCCTCAATAGTCTTGGACATTTCGTCCAGTATGGTGGTGAGTTCATTGATGACCTTTTCATGCTCTTTAATTTTTATCTTCATAACCACTACATCATCATTGATTTCAAGGATTTTAGAATATACATTCAAAAATTCTTCATGACGTTCAATTTCAACTTCCAGTTGATCATAATATTCAATTGATTCTTCTATAACTAATTTCCACATATTTATAAACTTAAATATAATATTAAGCTTAGTAACAGCATCCATATGTTGCACTCAGGATTAGAAGTAGTTGTCAATAGATTTTCTCCACCATTATCTTCTTATTTTTCAGCATTGGTTATCATGGAAGCATGATTTATAGTATTATATTATGGTTCTTATTCATCACAGAAGTCTTAATCATCATCTTTCAATACACAGACAAAACACTTCTTCAGTAAATTATATCTAGATTTGAAGTGCCCATTTTTAAAAACCCTCTTCCGAGGCTTACTAATGTTTCAGCATCACTATCATTATCCTTGATCAACATTAAGCATTGAGAGGCAATGTGCCTAACATTCCACAACGAAAGTAAGCTAGAGGTTACTTCCCTTTGAAATTTCCTTTTTCCCTTCTGGAACATCTTAGTAATGAGAGAATGGATTTATTTTTCTTGACAATCTTCACCACTACTATTTTTTGAAATTTTCAGTTTCTTTATTTCTTTGAATTACATTTCATTTCTCAAAAGATTTGTATAATCATCTGGTTTGACTCTCATTTCATATGACACCAGGTTGCTCAGTAGATCATCCATATAATGTTTGCAATGATATATTTGTCAAGGGATGACACCATTGCATTGTACATGTGTGGATGTTTTCTCAATATTTTCTTCATAATGTCAATGTCGATGTTTTCTTAGCCTAAACCCCAAATTTCTCCAATCACATCTGCATTTCAATTAAATAAGGACTAATCATTATCATGGGGATGCATCATTAGATCATAAAACCTATTGTGCCTGACTTGTAGTTTTACCGCCTTCACATTTCTATCTCCTTCATAAATATTTTCAATTTTATCCCACAAGGACTTTCCTGAGGTGAAACTCATCACCTTTAGATAGATATGAGAATAAAGGGACGTTGTGAGAGCATTCAACCCTTTAGCATCTATATCAAGATTTTTTCTATCTGCATTTGTCATAGCCAGCCCTGTTGGATCAATAACATGTATAGCTTACACTGTGGATGTTAGGACTTCTATTCCAATGGATCTTATATGAGACCTCATTATGTTGTTCAAAATCTATAAATTACATCCTTCATTAGGGGGATTCCCATAACACTGTTTGAATTCACCTTGAAATTAAGACAGATCAAACACTAGTAATCTTCCTCTAATACCACTGAAGGACCCCAGATCAACCATAGAAGGGAGGGGTTAATCAGGGTGTCAATGTTTTCTTCTTAATGTTGTGGATCTTTTTCCCTCATTGGTAGGTTCCTGATAAGTATACCAAAAAAATAAATCTGGGAGATGACGCATCACTTTTACTTGGTTCACCCAAAGGGATACCTCCAAGGAGCATATACCAACATTGTGTCTGTCATAACAAAATCAACCAATCTATGCTAGTTTAGGAATTACAATGTTTTGTCATAGACACTATCTTCTTGACACATTTCCCTTACAAAAGTTCAGGGAAAGCTCATTGCATCCCTTAGATCACTTCCATTGAGTCCCTAACACTCTACCATGAGAGAAGTCAAACTCATTTTATAGACATGAAGGTATCCTCAATAGATTTTCATTGAAGTCTTTTGATCTATTCAGCATGAGACACCTCTTGCATCAATGTCTTGAATTGATGCATAAGAAAGCACTAATCCACTGATCCAGATAATTAGAATCCTATCAGAGGTATAACCCCACACATGCACGCACGATTTCAAAAAGAAAACTTTCACGCAACACCTACTTTCTACGCAACAATTATCTTTTTCACAATTTCACCGAAGGGTTTAAATGTACTTTTTAGACTAAAATAGCACCTTTCACGCAATATTTACTCTCGTCAAATCTTTTTTGAACATATATTTCATGCGGTTGAGCTATCAAATTTTTTATGGAAATATTTTAAGTCTTCCTTGGGGGTACCTGAATCTATATTGGCCCATGATGACCCAACGTGCAAGAACCCGACATGTTTTTGTTGGAGCAGGCAAGATTCTTCATGAGTGTGAAAGCCACCTTTTGACATCACAATGGGTCCACAAACCCATTCGCGCAACATCAACTTCCTCGCACTCTGTGACTTTCCATTTTTCGACATTCTGAACCTGAAACATGTCTTGCATGAATGTTCAAAAACACCTTCAATATTGCACCTGAAAACCGCCATCAATAACACTTTCTGATCAAACTGTATGACCCCTTTCCATGTAATCTCCATTATCATCCATGAATTTCTAAACAAATAAAAATATAAACCATTGTCAACCCAATGTAGATCGAACAAAAACACAAACCGAACTCCATTTATTATAAAATAAGGACCTTGATTCCAACAAGAATATCACAATGATGGGAGACATTGACTAAGTGCATGTACAAATGCACACACACACTCACATATTGAGTCCCACAAAATGCTGATATTTAAACATAACTGAACAACCAATGCATGCATATGTCTATATCCATAAACCAGAGTAAAAAATGAAGAACAGAAGGTAAATAGACCCTAATACATTCCCACCGCAAAAATTTTGAAACACAAGTCCAACCTAAAAGTATAGGTTCTATTATCTGAAAGTCGTAGGAACACTCCTATATCTTTCTGTTCTCACTCTTCACCCTCTTGTCCTATTCTAACTAGGACTGTCAAAAATTTGATCATCTAAACAATACACGGCTCATAAAGGAAATCCCATGCAAGGGTGATTATAAAAATACTCAGTAGGACACCTAGAAACCAAGCATCATATAAAAAAAGAAACAAATTCAACTATACACATGTGTATGTCTATAATAGATATAATAAGATTATCCAGATGTACTCCATAATGACACAAAACCTAGTGGTAGGTCACAACTATTGTATAGCAGCCTTGGATATCAACTCAATGATTCCATGAAGCACTCATCTTGGAGAACACAATCCAGAGTCTGATAGCACTGATGATGTCCATATGAGGGATATATCTCGCCAAGTATCATCCTCAGAAAATACTATTTGATGTATGAAGATATATAAAACACAATTTAGGATCACTTCTACATCCATGTGGGGATAGCAACAACTCAAAATGGAATAACCTGTTATGTAGAGGATCGATGCTCATGTAGTGTTGGTCATGATGATACTAAGAATTCCAAAAAGGGAAAACTATTTAATAAAGAACTTCACGCTAGGAATCCTAGTGGTAATCCAATGACTCTATCTAGGAATTCCTACATATTTTATCATAGTCCAAGGAGTCGGAATGGATTCTATACTAGAATTTAGGTAACAATTAAGTTAAGAGAACCCTAACGAAACATTTACATGTCACTGAGATGCTGTATTCTATTACATGTGAAAAATCGTACATGATGTATAGTAGGATTCACACAATGTATCCCTTGAGCTTGTTTTGTGACCATATAATGAACTTGTTTCACAATTCGTGTCATTGTAGTGTAGTACATGTCATATATGTAACCCATATACTCCACCACGTGTTCCAAAACATGGCTTAATCCATGTACTTGGAGACCCTTTGTTTGTGCACTGTTAGTTATATGATGAGATCATCTGTCAGGGTCCACATACCATGTATTAATAACAAAATTTTATGTGACACATTTATCGTACCTAAGACTATATCGTCCATTTGGGGGACCCACAATCCATGTATTATCAAATTCAAGGGTGTGTTGATCGGGTTTTTACAGAAACCCTGGTTCTTCCGCCCACACATGCCCACACTAAATCAATTTAGAAAAAATATTAAATAATTGTTCTTCACTGTATGATAAATAACAATAATGAATGAGAATTCAGGCATCCTCTTTCATCCAAATTATTCTATTTCCATATTCTTAAATCCATCATGTAGTTATGATCATAAATATATTATTTTAGATAATTTCACCCATAATTAGGTGTACAATGACTGAATGATCAAGATTTTTCTATCTGTAGGACAAAAAAAGAATATCTGGGAAAAAATGAATGAGGAAGGAAATGAACCAGAATATATTTGTGTAAAAAAATGGAAATTGATGTTCATGTAGATATTGATAAATTTTCCTTAAATGGAAAATTGAATAAATCACTAAATATATGTAATTTTGAAGTAAAAACCCCACAATTTTAACCTTTTCAAAGATGATCAAACATTTTGTTGATTAGTCAGAGATCAATTTAATAATCATGAATGTGGAATAAAAAACTAAAAAATTACACACTGCCTCTATTCAGTTAGATTACTAACGAAGAATTTTGTTTCATCATTGTCATGATTTGTCGAGTCCTTGGTGGTTAGATTTTGATCCACAATTCCTTCACAAATTGCTAGATAGGATTTTCTGAAGCTCTCTCAATGGGTTCTTTAGAATCACCAGCGTTATGCGGTTAACCCTAGGATTCAATCATAATAGTATTTTTAATGAATAAATGGTTGTTTTGTCAAAAAAAAACTAAATAAAATTATTTTATTTAATTATATTATTCATTTCCACAGAGATGATCACATTTACATAAACGAACTGTGTTGATTAATGTTATATCATGCATAGGTCAAACAATATTCTATTAAATATATTAAACCTATTTCAACCAATAATTTTAGGAACTTGTATGACGTCTCATTGCCTAGTATTTAATATAATATATATAATATCCATATATAATACATGGAAAATCCTATACATTACACACATGAATGTGGACGTTTTCCTCTATAAATTTTCACTTAATAAATTACATAAACAAACAAAATTTTCATTCCATAACAGATAATTATTTTTAGAGGAAAATATATTTTTCCATTTATGGTCGTTGATGTTTGTAATAGTGTTTTAGGTTAAATACTCATATAGAATGCACAATATTAGTGTTCAAAAATAATAATTTTGTGGAAAAAATATATTTATTGATTAAATATTATTTTGAACCATCCATTTTTGTTTGATATAGAACATTGAATGTGTCATTAATGTAGGGAATAGTCTACAGAAAATGTGAGGAAAAAACACTTCTTCAGTACATTCTTTCTAGATTTGAAGTACCCCTTTTTAAAAAACCTCTTCTAAGGCTTCTTAATGTTTTCATCATCAATATCATTATCACCGATCATTCTTATGCACTGAGAGGCAATGATCCTAACATTTCCACAACCAAAGTAAGATATAGGTTGCTTCCCTTTGAAATTTACTTTTCCCTTATGGACCATCTTAGTAATGAGAGAATTGATTTATTTTTCTGGACAATCATCACCAGTATTATCTTTTGAAATATTCAGTTTCTCTATATCATTGAATTATATTTCATTTCTCACAAGATTTGTAGAATCTTCTGGTTTGACTCTCATTTCATATGACACCAGGCTGCTCATTAGATCATCCATATAATTTTTGGCAAGATATATTTCCTCAAGGGATGACACCATTGCATTGTACATGTGTGGATGTTTTCTCAATATTTTCTTCACAATTTTAACGTCTTTTATTTCTTGGCCTAGACCCCAAATTTCTCCAATCACATCAGTAATTCAATTAAATAATGAGTAATCATTCTCATGGGGATGCATCTTCAGATCATAAAACATATTGTGCAGGACATGTAGTTTTACCTCCTTCATATTTGTATCTCCTACATAAATATTTTCAATTTTATCCCACAAGGACATTCCGAAGGTGAAACTCATCACCTTTAGATAGATATGATATAAAAGGGACACTGTGAGAGAATTCTGCACTTTAGAAGCTATATCAACAATTTTACTATCTCTGTTAGTCATAGCCAACCCAGTTGGATCAGTAACATGTATTGCTTACACTGTGGATGTTAGCACTTCTATTCCAATGGATCTTATATGAGAACTCATTCTGTTCATCCAAATTTATAAATTACATCCATCATTCGGGGGACTACCCTAACACTGTTTGAATTAACCATGAAAGTAAGATAGATCAAACACAAGTAACCTACCTCTGATAACACTTGAAGGACCCCAAATCACCCTGAGAAGGGAGGGGTGAATCAGGGTGTCAAAATTTTCTTCATAAAGTTGTGTATCATTTTCCCTTGTTAGTAGGTTCTTGATATGTCTACCAAAAAAAATAAATCTGGGAGATGACACAACACTTTTACTTGGTTCCCCAAAGGGATACCTCAAAGGAGCATATGCCAACATTGTGTCGGTCATAAAAAAATCCACCAATATTCTCTAGTTTTGGAATTACAAGGTTTGGTCATAGACACTATGTGCCAGACACATTTCCCTTAAAAAAGCTCAGGGAAAGCTCATTGAATCCCTCAGATCACTTCCATTAAGTCCCCTATCACTCTACTGTGAGAGAAGTCAAACTCGTTTTCTTGACATGAAGGTATCCTTGATAGATTTTCATTGAAGTCTTTTTCTCTGTTCAGCATGATAAACTGCTTGAATCAATGTCTTGAATTCATGCACAAGAAAGCACTGATTCACTGAACCAGAAAATTAGAATCCTTTCAGAGGTATAACCCCACACTTGAATGCATGATTTGGTAAAAGATAACTTTCACGCAACACCTACTTTCTGCGAAACACTTATCTTTTTCACAATTTAACTGAAGGGTTTACATCGAATTTTCAGACTAAAATAACACCATTCAAACAATATTTACTCTGTTTAAATATTTTGTGCACATTTATTTTACGTAGTTGAGCTATAATATTTTCTGTGGAAAATTTTTATGTCTTCCTTGGGGGAACCTGCATCTATATAGGCCCATGATGACCCAACATGCAAGAACCCGTCACGTTTTTGTTGGAGCACGCAAGATTCTTCATGAGTATGAAAACCCCCTTTTGACGTCACAATGTGTCCACAAACCCATTCGCGCAACATAGTTTTCCTCACACTCCATGACTATCCATTTTTCAACATTCTAAACTTGAAACATGTATTTCTTGAATGTTCCAAAAACACCTTCAATCTTGCAACCAAAAACCACCTTAAATTCTGCATTCAGATCAAACTGTATGACCCCTTTCCATGTAATCTCCATGATCATCCATGAAATTTTAAACATAAAAAAAACAGAAATCGTGATCAACACAATGTAGATCGACAGAAAACACTAACCAAACTCCTTTTTCAGAAAATAACAACCTTAGTTCCAACAGGAATATCACAAACATGGGAGGCATTGACTAAGTGCATGCACACATGCACACACACACACACATATCTTGAGTCCCACAAAATGTTGATATTTAAACATAACTGAACAACCAATGCATGAATATGTCTATATCCATAAACCAGAGAAAAATATGAAGAACATAAGGTAAATAGAACCTAATACTTTCCCACCACAAATATTTTGAAACACATGATCAACCTAAAAGTATAGGTTCTATTGTCTGATAGTCGTAGGAACACTCCTACATCTTTCTATTCTCACTCTTCACTCTCTTGTCCTAGTCTAAATAGGACTGTCAAAAATTTCATCATCTAAACAATACACGACACATAGAGGAAAATCTCATGCAAGGGTGATTATAACAATAACCATTTGGACACCCAGAAACCAAGCATCATATAAAAAAAAGAAACAAATTCAACTGTACACATGAGTATGTCTAAAATAGATATGACAATATTATCCAGATGTACTCCATAATGATACACAACCTACAGGTAGGTCATAACTGTAGTATACCAGCCTTGGATCTCAAATCAATGATTCCATGAAGCACTCATCTTGGAGAACACGCCCCTAAGTCTGATAGCACTGATGATGTCCATATGAGGGATACATCTCGTCAGGTATCATCATTAGAAAATACTATTTTATGATTGAAGATATTTAATAAAAAATTTAGGATCACTTCTACGTCCATTTTGGGATAACAACAACTCAAAAATGAATAACCTGTTAAGTAGAGGATCGATGTTGATGTACTGTTGGTCATGATTATACTAGGAATTCCAAATAGGGAAAAAATATTTAATAAAGCACCTCACTCTAGGACTCCTGGTGGGACTCCAATTACTCTATCTATGAATTCCTACATATTGTATCATTGTCTGAGGAGTTGGAAATGATTCCATACTATAATTTAGGTAACTATTAAGTGAAGAGAACCCTAACGAAACATTTACAAGTCATTGAGATGATGTATTATATTACATGTGTAAAATTCTACATGATGTATAGTATGATTCACACAATGTATCCCTTGAGCTTGGGTCATGACCATGTAATGAACTTGTGTCTCAATTCGTGTCTTTGTGGTGTAGTACGTGTCATATATGTAACCCATAGACTCTACCTCGTGTTCCAAAATATGGCTTAATCCATATAGTTGGTGACCTTTGTTTGTGTACTGTTAGTTATATGATGTGTTCATCTATGAGGGTCCCCATACCATGTAGGAATAACAAAATTTTATGTGACACATTTATCTTACCTAAGACTATATTTTCCATTCGGGGGGACCCACAATCCATGTATTATCATATTCAATGATATGTTGATCGGGTTTTTCCAGAAACCCTGGATCATCCCTCCACACATGTCCACACTAACACAACCTCAAAATCCTCTATAAATCAATTTTATAATAGTGGATCTACTATGTTCGATCCCTTACAACACTCCAAAAATATATTTCGGCATTAAGAGAATTTAGAAAAAATATTAAATAATTGTCCTTCACTGTATGATAAAGAACACTAATGAATGAAAAATCAGGAATCCTCTTTCATACAAATTATTCTATATCCATAATCTTAACTCCATCATGTAGTTATGATCAAAAATATATTATTTTATATATTTTCACTGAGAAATAGGTGTTCAATGACTGATTGATCATGATTTTCTATCTATTGGACATAAAAAGAATATCTGGGAAAAACATGAATGAGGGGGGAAATGAACAAGAATAAATTTGTGCAACAATTGGTGATTGATGTTCATGTATAAATTTACACACTTTCATTAAAAGTAAATTTTCCTAAATCAATAAATATATGTAATTTTCATGTAAAAACCCCACAATTTTATCCTCTTCAATGATGATCGATCTTAATGTTGATTAGTCAGAGATTATTTTAATAATCATGAATGGGGAAAAATAAAAATAAAAAAACACACACTACCTCTATTAAGTTAGATAACTAACAAAGAATGGTGTTTCTTCATGGTCAAAATTTTTCGAGTCCTTGGTGCTTCGATTTTGATCCAAAATTTCATCACCAATTGCTGGATATGATTTTTTGAAGCTCACTCAATGGGTTCTTCAGAATCACCAGGGTTATGTAGATAACCCTAGGATTCTATCATTATAGTATTTATATTGAATAAACGGTTGTTTTGTCAACAAAACTAAATAAAATTATTTTATTTAATTACATTATTCATTTCCATAGATATGCTCACTTTTCCACAAACAAACTGCGCTGATTAATGTTATGTCCTTCATAGGTTAAACAACGCATTCTTACCCAACAGCGCCCTTAAATTTTTGATCTGCGAACACTTTTAAATGTTCTTAATTTTCTTCTTAAAACATTTCATGTAATCTATTAAATATATTAAACCTATTTCAACCAATAATTTTAGGCACTTGTATAAAGTCTCATTGCCCACTATTTAAAATAATACATATAATATCCATAAATAATACATGGAAAATCCTAGACATTACACACATGGATGTGGAAATTTTCATATATTAATATTCACTTAAGAAATTACATAAAAAACACAATGTTTATTAGAAAATAGATAATGATTTTGAGAGGAAATAAGATTTTTCCTTTTATGGTTGTTAATGTTTGTAATAGTGTTTCAGGTTAATTACTCATATAGAATGAAAAATATTATTGTTCGAAAATAATAATTTTGTGGAAAGAATATATTTATTAATTATATATTGTTTTGAACCTTCCATTTTTGTTTGTGACAGAACATTGAATGTGTCATTCATGGAGGTAATAGTCTGCAGACAAATGTGATGACAATTTCCATTTTTATAATTAATTTTCTGGATCTTATTATAATGGATATTATTTTATTATAATCAAACTTATTTATATTTAAAATTATTTTATTATTATACATTCATGGGTAGAGTGTTTTTTTGTTTTTTTATCAATAATATTTCATGAGATGTGTATTTCATAGTATTAATGCCCTTTTGAATATTGTCTCATGGGTAACTCTATCAGGATTCATAACATGCTCTATCGGTTGGAAATAAAAACAAAGATATTATTAAGGTGTGTATCAGAGAATATGGAATACATATAGTTTTCTCAATGTATTTTAATTATTTAATTAATGAAAGGGTGGTTCCTTCCTTTTATAATTAAGGAGAGTGATATTTTTGAACAATTATTTACATTACAATAATATATTGGCATTATTCATTTACAAAGAACACAAAAACTTCAAATAACGGTATAATTTATTAAATGAGGCTGATACACCATCTATAATCCAATCTAAAACATTTTTTTTGAAATTTTTTAGCCTTTTTAGATTGAAAACCTAATGTTTCCCTAATTTAACCTTACCTTGGTAACTCCATCATCTCCCACGGTATGAAATTTTAATAACTAAAATTTATATTTAAATTATTTAAAAATTTGTGATTACCAATTTTGATTAAGTTAATTGTTTTATAAAATATAATTTATAGTATTTATAGAACACATATTTAGTATTATAACATATAAGTCATTAAATTTTATCCCAAAAAACGATGATTGGAAGCATTAAAATTATGTCTAGTATATAATTATCAGTATTTTTAAATTTCAATAACTAAATTTATTTATTAAAAAAAATATTCATCATTAAAATTATTAGGTGATATTATTTTTGCAAAAAAATGTAATTAAATGAAAAGACCAAAAATCGTTTTTAATTTAAATTAATATATTAAATTTGTTTTGTAATGTTAATCATTGGGTTGTCTGTTTAAATAAATATATATAATACGCATAAAATTACTCTTTAATTCAATAATTTTTTTAAACATAAATGTTTCACATATATAGTGATAACGTATCAAAATGAAATGTTTTCTTTAAAAACTATATGTATCCATTATTCATCTAAAAATATTATTGCAAAAAAAAACAAAATGAAAAAAAGTTTATATTATTGATATGAATTCTACAATATATTTAATTTCATTATATTGATGTTATATATGTGATTAAAATTCATTTTAGATATATGTTCATATATCATTTAAATGGTATTAGATATATTTATTTTATGGTCAAAGTTTACGAATATGGAATTGTAAATTTAAACCAATAATTTTATAATTTTACAGTCACTTAGAGAATACAAACTTAAAAAAATGATTCAGGAATTTAAAACCCAAATTATTTACTATTAAGAAAATAATGATAATGGTATTTATAAAAATAGTACATTTCATTGTTTTCTTAAAAATAATCTATTTTTATAAAAGAATTAAAAAATTAATCATAGAAAAATAAATGAATTTAAATCCCATAATGATGTTTATTTATCAATTCAATTTCAATATTGTTATATTTTTACTTTTAAAGAATCATAATATACGAAGAGAATATAATTTTAATGGAAGATAATTTAATTTGAAATTTTTTTGATATTATTAATAATTTCAATACAACTATTATTTAGAAAAAATTAATCAAATAATACTTATTTTTATTAAAATCATCATTTAATAATATTATACATATTTTTCATTATTTTAAATTACATCCCATAACACGAAAACTTATTAATGAAGACAAAAAAGATGAAAATTTAAATAAAATAATATATATATATATATATATTATAAATCAATTACTCATATTCATACCTCCAAATTAAACAATAACTTTTTAATGGTCTAAAATATTTTGGATACCTTTTTGTTCAGTGATGCATGTGAAATGAGTTATAATATTTTTTTACATTAATAGAGAAAAAATATATAAAAATATATGTTCCTTACATCCTACCCCCGTATATTGTGTTCATCGTCATAATTTTAAAACTCATACAATAGATGTAATTTTGATTCGGGTATATTATTAATCATATAATTTTAGTTCATCATTAATCAATTCACACTACTATAAAATTTTTTTTTAACAATACTAGAAATCAATTTTATCAGTGATAGAAATGCATTCATTACATGAGAGAGGTTAAAATCCCTGGTCAATTATCAGTGGTGAAAAATAACTGATAAAGGAATCCTATATCACTTCAAAAAAATAACAGATAAATGGGACCTTTATAATTTCTTTTTAATGTTGTTATAAAAGATCGATTTATCATTTCCTATAAAATCATTGAGAAAGTGTATTTTATCAGCAATTATAAAAGTGATGATAGACTATACCCTATTGAGTTCTTTTATAAGCTTAGAGAAAACATATTTTATTAGTGATGATAAATATTTCCTTTTTCAGTAATTTAATAATTGATGATAAAGGTTCATAATGTGGAATTCTTTAATAGAACACTATATCACCACTACTATGAGCTATAAAAACCCACAGCATCACCAGAAACACAAAAAATATCATGAAAAACAATTACCAATATAAGATTTAAAGGAAATGAACATTTCCCCACAAATAGAATATAAAAGAATATATTTTAGACATTTCAAACATTAGTTTATAGAATTACGCAAACCCAAATTATTACAATCATTCAAAATTATCAATGTTCCATTGTTTTCGAATCCATACTTGAATCATGTTTTTCTGGACAATATACCCCTTCTAGAGAAAAGAACACACCTTTATAAGGTAATAGTTATTATGTTTTTAGTAATATAAATAAACTAATAAATAGAATGTGTTAATTTTACTATAATTTATGTAAATTTTAAATAAAAATATTCAATTATAGTCATACAGGTCATAACATGCATCAAATTACAGTATTGATAATTCAAACACATATCAAATGACTTCTGTATAATTTAACTAAAGTATAAACATAATTTGTATATGTTTTCTCAGTTTTGAGAAAATTAATTTCTTTTTTTATTAAAATTTCATTTCCAATTGGAAACACACACTTTGACTCATTCTGATCACATTATGTATCAGATTTATGTGAAAAATATTCCTAAACACCATAAATGACTTATTAATTATTTTCCAAAATTATCAAAAATATCTAAGAGTATTTTACCAGTTTTTAGTGATTGTATCTTTTTGAACTAAAATGTAGATTTAAAACTAATTACAAACACTTTGAGTCATATCAGGCACATCCTGTATCAAATTGAGGTGCGACTAATTCCAACACATAAAAAATGAAATGTGACTTGTTATTATAATGTATAAAAACAATTTAAATGTTTTTCTTAGTTTTTTGTAAGATAATAGTCTATATTACTAAAAATGATGGTAATTTTAAATAAAAATATTCACATTGAGTCATAATTGTCACACCATGTGTTGGATTGAGGATCACATGATTCATACATGTTCCAAAGACGTTTGGATCATTTTAATAACATATATTATCAATATCATTGTGTTTTATTATTTTTAGCACGTCACTTGTCATTTTTACTAAATTGAAATCTTATAATTGAAACTTTCACATTGACTCATACCAATCACATTGTCTATCATATTTAGGATTAGCTTATTCGTACATATGAAATTCATTATGAATCATTGAACTGAATTATATAAACAATATGAATGTGTTTTCTATGTTTTGAGTAAGTTAGTAATACTTTTTTACTTAAAATAATTTAAATTTTAAATAATAACACACACTTGGAGTCATACTGATCGCACTATGCATCATATTGAGGTGAGGTTAATTCTGAAACATCTCAAATAACATATGTTTCATTTTCCTAATATATGAAAATAATATGAATGTGTTTGTTGATATTGGACTAGTCCAATATTCTTTTTTACGAAAATTGATGTCAATTTAAAATAAATACATACAAAGAGTCACATCGATCACATTGTGCATCAGATTGAGGTGTAGAAGATTACTACACTTTACCAATCATATATGGATTTTTATTATAATATATAAAAATGATATAGTTGTTTTTTCTTAGTTGTGAGTTCATCACTTCTCTTTTTTACTAAAATTTCATTCTAAACATGAAACACATGATTTGACTCATACAGATCACATAGTGAATTTTTTTTACATGTTAGTAATTCCTACAATTCAAAAATGACTTATGAACTGATAATCTCAATTATAATGAAATTAAAATCTCAATATATCAGTTTTTAGTGAGTAAATATTTTTAATGTCAAATGCCCAATTATAATGAAATTAAAATCTCAATAATTGTTTTGTAGTGTAAAAATAATATGAATATTTGTTCACATTTTGGAGTATGTCAATTTTTTTACAAAAGTTAATGTTAATTTAGAATAGAATGTAGAACTTTTAGTCATACCCGTCACATCGGGTTTCAGATTGAGGTGCGACTAGTTGCTAAATGTTCCATTATCTTAAAAAAATGTAATTGTCAACGATACCAGGAATTACATATACTTTCATTGTCAAACATCAAATACTTCATGAAAATATTCTATAAAACCACCTCAACTTGAAAAAAGAATCCAATTGTAAAGGAAAAACATTATTATGAGAAATGTAACACCTCGACCCTAGTTACCCAGAGTCGGTGCATTATTACATAACATTGGGATGATCA
This sequence comes from Viscum album, assembly GCA_963277665.1. Lineage (NCBI taxonomy): Eukaryota > Viridiplantae > Streptophyta > Magnoliopsida > Santalales > Viscaceae > Viscum > Viscum album. The sequence goes on from OY728161.1 coordinate 441,269,559, forward strand.
CAAGAAAGATCAAGTCTCGAAAGACCGATTATTTTAGTAGCCTTGGAATAACAAGATACATTCATAAAGATTCAATTACATCATAAAATGAAAAACTACAACAATATTGTCTATATAGTCCACACTCTTATCCCCTCATACTATCTCTGCAGGTAATTCATAAAATACTTCTTCACATACTAGGAAAAATAAAACCTAGATAGGGGTGAGCTCAAATGCCCAGTAAGGATAAAAATATAGCAGAAACTTTCATAAATAAGCATAAACATTTAAGGCAATGTATAACAAAAAAAAGCCTTTTAAAACTTGAACATCAATATAATATAGCAGAAATAAAATGAAATAATGCCATATACTTATTCAAATGGATATTCTACTAGTCGAATAATCACATGAAATATCAATAACCACTTTCATAATGATGGAATGCATAAGGCCAGACTATCATAACCCCATATCCATGGCCTCGTGCCAAGACATCAAATAAGATTTTGTCAAGGCCTTGTGCCAAGACAGTAGTTTGTCTCATGAGACGTACCGATGAAGTTTTTTATAGAAAATAATTACTTTTAAAATTGATAAAATATACTCCAGTGTTCTTCTGAAAAAATTATGTAAGATTCTAAAAACAAAATAACTAATTCTGAGCCTGTTCGACTAATTATAGGCCATGATGGGTCCACACCCAATCTCTTCCTATCTACCACACTCGAGAGTCAGGTTTTCTGAAATCATTTTTAAGCTTGCATTAAATACGTATACATTTTCACTAGATTTTCATATATTTGAGAGAAATATCTCATTTTCATGAAAACATTTAAAATTCACACAATTTGGAAAATAAGTCATTTAAATACATTTTTGAATCGAAGTGTCCCATACCACTTTGATACTTTTGAAAGGAATTAACATTTTAAAAACGTTCATCTCCATATACAAAAATCCTTAAAAACCATTTTAGAGACATGGACATTAATGATATTGATTTAAATGAATAAATATTTAAAACATTTCAATGGTGTTTTAGAAAAAATTGTATTAAAATATTACCTTTGAAAAATCATTCATAAAACATGGACATGGATAATAAATATGTCCCAGTAGAAACTTACGTAAAAACATACTCGGATAATAAAGAGATTGTGAAATTAACCCTTACCAATTTGGAATCATACGAATCATACAAACCATGTAAGAGGTATCATACAATGAATATGTAAATACACATAAATTAAAGTGTATTACTCAAAGAATACAATTATGGGCAGTACATACATCACACAAAAGGTTATAGTGGCAATATTGCAAGAATCTGACGTGAATAAGGAGTGAGATGAAAACCCCATACCTTGTGCTTTTCCTTTGTTAAGGGTAGGTTAAACTCCTGTATAATAATGAAATAAATTTTATTAAATTATACAAGAATCATATACCTTAACATGATATCATATATGATCTTTTAATATTTATTTGTTAATAATATCTCAGTATTATCGTTGTTTCGGGTGTTAACTTACTCATTTTCTTTTATATGATTTATTATGTAAGCCGTGTTTTCCATTGATAGGGTGTATATTATTCATATCTATAATGATATCAAGTCTTTAAAAATTATTTTTAAATCATCAAATGATAATTATAGTTGAATGGATACGATGGAGAAGGAATCTCTTCGAGTTCGTGGAGACGGTAGTCCGTACGTACGCACGAGCGACAATATCATTCTTTTGATATTAAAAAAACATATAATTGGATTTTATATCATATATAAATTATCATTATCATGTTATATTTATTATTTACATGAGTTACACAAAATTATTATAGCCATCCAAATAATAATTTATTGAATAACAATTACACCACGACATGGAGATGGTAAGCCGTACGTGCGCACATATGGTGACATGTCATTCAAATGATAGATAGAATACTGAATATGGTTGTACCATACTTATAATGACATAATATTATATATATGAGATACTGTAGTTATTATTTTAGAATGGGAATAACAAAGAACTAAGAAGATGAAGAAGAAAGAAACTTGAAAAAGGGTGGTGAAACATTACCTCTTTTCGGATTATTCCTATTGATTTGGTCAAAAGGTATCCTTAGGTTGTCTTTCTGATCAAAATAAGGCCTCTAGGATTTAGTGAGGGAAGTTGAGAGAGTATTTGGGAAGGGGTTTTCCAAACCAAAATGCTTTTAAAGTGTGAAGAATTGTTTATATGTGGTGTCCTTTTATAAGGGGGAAGAGGGGCACCTTAGGAAAATCTAGAAATATTATTTTATAATAAATTCATATTCGGTTTCTAATGGACCCAATGTGGATTATTTAAAGATTAATGTGGGGATAGGTCTAAAAAAAATCAACCAATATAATTTAGATAGGTTTGGGTCATTATATTAACATTATGTTTTAGATTTAACTCTTAGTTAGTTAGTTTGACACTTACCATGTAACATTGTATTTTTATATTATATAGTTATTAAACATACTATATACCTCCAAGAGACCCCCAAGTGGTCCAATAATGATAAACCTATCAATATATAGGTCTCTTGGCCGATCCATAGATATTTATGAGTTGAATATAAATTAATAATTTAATATTTGTTTTGGAAACTCTTTTATGTCCATTTTGACACTACTCAATAATTGATTTTTGATAATGTCTTAACAACTTTATTAATTCGAACCAAATTCATTTAAGAAATACTATAATGCCATATTAATCATTAAAATTCATGGATGTCATAAAAACATTCAAATTTTATTAATTTTAACATTTATAATACCAATTATTTGATTCTTTCATTAATTAGGAAAATACTGCATCATTATTATGTCATAAATAATATTAATTATTAAATTTCTAAAAATTATAAATAAAATACCATTATATAGGAAATATTTTTATATTTTCAATGAGTATTTATAGTCCAACAAGAAACATATATAACCCTATGTAAAAATTGTTTTCTTAAAAGATATATTCTTATGTCATTTTTTTATTTATTTTAACTTAATTAATATAAAGTGTTATTATCACTTAAAAGTGGATCCATGGGGTCTCAAAATCGACCCAAAGATGCCCATGGTCGGCCAGTTATCAACAAATAAGGGGATTATTCGTTTTAGGGTAATTTATTATTATTTTACTATTATTATTTTACCCTTATTTACCGGATTTACCCTTTAACCATGGTAAATAAAATTTTTACCGAAATAATTATTCAAAATGTCTAAAGATAAAAGTTAAATATTTACAAAATTTGGACATCCTGATTCAAAATATGGAATACATTTTTCCAAATTCAAAACACAGAAGTGGCATAAATTAATATAAAATTAATTCCCGTTATTAAAACAAAAAGCGTGTTTTTAAGAGATAATAACTATCAAAAGATTGACATTTCTTCATGTCCGGTTTAATTGTGAAATTATGTCCAATGAAAAAAATTGTATTAAATGGTAAAAATATATTATAATTATACTTTAAAACCACTCAAATTCATAATTTATCACTATTAATTATTTCGATTAAAAAAGTTGTTTTTATTTAAAATTTAGTAATTTTCACTATTCATCAAAATAAAATTTTTATCCGAAAAGTTCCAAAGTTTTACCCTAGGCTAATTTCGATAATATGATTCCAAAAATGAAGTCAATTTTGAGAGATAAAATTTATAAAGTTTCGAAAAGTGTGTATTGCTATTCATAACGGCTTGTTTGATTGGTTGTGGTGTGTGTGTTAGAACTCGAAGTTGAGTACAACACACGCTACTGTATTATTCAAAGAGAAGCATACCGTGGAATCTTGGGGTGTTAAATTTTCCCCTCATTCAAATAATTTCATCCTCAAAATTTCTAGAATACTACTACATGAAAAGGCTCGTTTGGTTCTTAATCATAAGTTCCTCGGGTTCCCATGTTGCCTCTTCCATCTTATGGTTTCTCCACAAAACTTTTACCAGACGAGTTGTCTTGTTTCTCAGTACTTGTTCTCTAGTATCAAGAATGCTAACAGGCTCTTCGTAGTAAGACAGATTAGGTTCTAGTTCTAATTCGTCATATGTGAGTACATGCATTAGGACATGCATGTATTTTTTCAATAGTGATATGTAGAAGACGTCGTGATCTTTGGAGAGACTTGGAGGCATTGCCAAATGGTAAGCTACAACCCCAATTCGTTCTAGATTTTCGAAAGGTCCGATGTACCTATGACTCAATTTACCCTTCTTGTAAAACTCTATAACTCCCTTCCATGGAGATACCTTCCTGAAAACATGATCTCCTATATGAAATTCCATATCTTTCCTTTGATTATCGGCATAGCTCTTCTCCCTACTTTGAGCTACTTTGATGTGATTTTGGATTAACTTTACCTTTTCCATTGTTTCCTCCACTAGTTCTGGGGAAACATGTTTTCTTTCACAAATATCATCCTGACAGGTTGGTGTGCGACATCTCTTTCCGTACAATGCTTCATATAGTGCCATCCGAATACATGAATGGAAGCTATTGTTATAGGAAAATACTATCAGAGGTAAATATTGATCCCACATACCCTGAAAGTCAAGTGAGAAAGATCTCAACATGTCTTCTAAGATTTGAATAGTCCTTTCTGATTGTCCATCTGTTTGAGGGTGGTAAGCAGTGCTCAAATGAAGTTCAGTATCCAAGGATTTCTGAAGACTCTTCCAGAATCACGAAGTAAAATGGGGATCACAATCAGAAACAATAGATAGGGGTACTCCATGAAGTCTCACCACTTCATTAATATATAGCCTTACTAGACGTTTAAGTGGTAAATCATCCCTTATAGCATGAAAATGTTAAGACTTGGTTAGATGATAAAAAATAACCCATATTGCATTGTTCCTTCTAGGATTATTTGGTAGCCCCATAACAAAGTCCGTCGTAATATTGTCCCATTTTTACTCTGGTATGGGAAGAGGTTGCATGACTCCTCCAGGCTGTTGCCTTCCAGCTTTCACTTGATAAAAAACTATACATCTTGACACAGAATCAGAAATCTCCCTCTTCATGTTGTCCCACCAAAAATGTTCCATCAAATCCTTATACATTTTGGTTCTCCCAGGGTGTATAAAGAAATTGGAACTATGAGAATGTCTAGCAATACCATTTTTAGATAAGGTATATCGAGAACACAAATTCTCTTCCCTAATTTCAAAATTCCATCTTCATACACAAAGTCTTTCAATCTCCCATTATTCACAGCTTGAATATTATTTTGAATTTATTCATCATCGGTCTGAAAACTCTTAATCCTTTATAGTATAGATGGTCTTGAAACCATTTGAAAAATCTTGGATGTTTCACCTTCCATGGTTATTTCCATGTCCATCTTCACTAGATCCATGAAAATTGGATACCTTTCAATTCTCATATTGTTCAAAACTCCATGATCGTTACTGATCAAAGAATCTTCCACCTTATTTTCCTTCCCCAGGTTGTAGTGTATCGTACAATCATAATCATTGAGTAATTTAATCCATCTCCTTTGCCTCATGTTGAGTTCTTTTTGTGAGAAAATATACTTCAAACATTTTTGATCAGTATAAATCTCACATTTTTCACCATAGAGGTAGTGCCTTCGTATCATCAAAGCAATGATCACAGCTTCTAACTTGAGATCATGAGTAGGATAGTTTTTCTCATGAATTTTAAACTGTCGTGATGAATAGGAAATAATCCTATCATTCTTCATAAGGACACAACAAATTCTATTCCTCGATGCATCACTATAAATAACAAACCCATCTTTCCCCGATGGTAGATTCAATATAGGAGCATTGACTAATCTTCTCTTTAGTTCATAAAAATCATTCTTCACACTATTTTTTCCAGACAAATTTAACCCCTTTACGTGTGATCTTTGTTAATGGATTATCCAAATGAGAAAAATTATGTACAAACATCGATAAGAACCTACTAAACTAATAAAACTGCATACCTCAGTTATACTTGTCGGTGCAGGCCATTCTTGGATTTCCTTGGTCGTAGAAGGATCAATAGAGATTCCATCATTAGAGAGAATATTGCCAAGAAATGAAATCTCCTGAAGCCAGAATTCACACTTCCTAAACATCCCATATAATTCATGTCTTCTCAGAGTCTTCAAGATCATGCACAAGTGATTTTCATGTTCTTCATATCTTTTAATGTTTACCAAGATATCATCAATAAATACCACCACAAAATCATCGAGATATTCCTTGAAAACTCTATTCATTAGATCCATGAATACATAGGGTGCATTAGTCAGCCCAAAAGGCATTACCGTAAAGTCGTAATGCTCGTACCTTGTTCGAAATGCTATATTCGGAATGACTTCCTTCTTCACACAAAACTGATGGTATTTAGATCGAAGGTCAATATTTGAAAAGTATTGATCTCCATGTTGTTGGTCAAATAAATCATTAATGTGTGGTAGGGGATACATGGTCTTTATTGTTATAGCATTGATCTCCCTATATTCGATACATAAACTCATAGATCTCTCTTTATTTTTATCAAAAAGAACAGGGGCTCCCCATGGAGAAAAACTAGGGCGAATAAATCCCATATTAATCAATTCCTCTTCTTGTTTATTTAGTTCAACAAATTCCATAGTGGCCATTAAAAAAGGGTTCTTTGATATAGGCCTTGATCCAGGAATTAAGTCAATGGAAAACTCAACTTCTCGTTCTGTAGGATGTCCAGGTAAATCTTTGAGAAACACATCTACATATTCTTTAACAATAGGTACATCCTTTATTTGACCATTCCTTGCCTCACCCACAATCATTTCATTCTCTTCCTCCACAATAATTGAATTTAGTTGAGTTACTGGGCGTGGATATACATAAGAATTAGGTGGTGACGATTCTGCTCTGAAGATAAGGTGTTCCTGATCATCATAATCAAAAAGAGTATCCTCCTTCTTATTACAATAAATCATCACATCATGGTCCGAAATCTAGAAAATACTGAGGATTATATCAAACTAAATCATAGGTATGAATATGAGATCAGCGGATAAAGAACATTTATGTGCTCTAATGGGGACTGATTCACAAAACATTATTGCAATGATACTTCCCTTAGGAGTTTTAACTGACAACTCCCTTGTAAAATCAAATTGGAAATATCTAATTTTCTTAGCAAACTGGGAAGATATGAAATAATGCGATGATCTAGAATCAAATAATGCTTTTTCTATAATTGAGGAACCCGTTAAATTACATGCCACCACGTCTTTCGGAGATTCTAACTCAGCAGTAGTTATAGCATAAGCATGGCCTTGATCCATTGGCTTTTTTAAGGTAAGTTCCCCTGACGCTTAAGAAATTCATTGGCATAATGTCCCATCTCCCTACAATTGTATCATTGTACATCGTGAGCTTCCTTCTTCCACTTGTAATCACGATCTTGGTGGTCATTTTCACCACACATGTAACAGACTCCCATTCCATTTAAGAAAGTACCAGGGTCTTTCTTCCCACATTTATTGTAGTATCAATATTCTAATTTTCCCTTCTTCCCATTATTTCCATTCCCAGATTGATCAGAAGATCTCTTCTTCTCTTGCTTTTCTTTAAAGTCATAAGACATACAAAATTCCTTTTCTGTCTTGATTGCACGTGAGACAATGTCTTCGTATGGCGAGAAAGATTGTGAGACTAATGCTCGCCAGAGAAATGGTTTTAACCCATCAAATAAATGATCAATCATACTTCTTGGGTTAGGTATATAATCTCCAACATACCTTCCTAACCTCATAAAGTTAGCCTCATACATTGTGACATTCTCATCCTCCTTTTGTCTCATACTCAAAAATTGTCTTTCCACATCCTCTCGATGGTAATGAGGAAAGTATTTTTCTGAAAACACATCTTTTAACTCCCTCCATTCCATATTTGATACTTCATCATCTTCCTTCGTGTTTCGAATCAATGACCAACATTGATCAGAATCTCTAGTGAGGAGATAAACTACCATGACAACTTTTTCCCTTTCACTACTCCTTAAAGCCTGAAATATTTTCCCTAGGGAATTTATCCATTTCTCAGCTACTAAGGGATTTGTATTCCCATTGAACGTTGGTGGTTGTTTCCTCATGAAGCGATCTAGTATTAATCCTCCACACTGTGGATCAGGGTGCTCCATAAGGGTAAGGATATTATTCATAAACTGAGTGAGTTGTCCCAGTATGGTGATTAGTAGATCAGCACCAGTTATATCACCAGCTCCACTATATTTATCTTGAGCAGGAGGGAAATCTCTACATAGAGTGCATGCATTGATAAGGTTTCCATTTCATCCACTGGGCACCATTTCTAATCAATGGAATAAACTAGATCAGTTTATGAATAAAACTACATAATTATATACTTATAAAACACTTAACATAAATTGATCAATTTATGGATATAATCCATAATCATAAAAAAAAATTCCTTGACGAAGTATATACTCATAAATCCTTCATAATGGTTTTTAAAGAAAATGAGAGTTATCCTAAACATATCACTTGGGAGTATCGTAACCAAGAGTGCAGCAAGGCTCCTTATCGTGCACCAGTTCCCATTCAAGTCTAGATAAAAGCAGTGTTTTTGGGTTTTACCTCTACGTAAATTTGTGCCAGAGCCTCCTCTACCTGCTTGTATCCAGATATGGATGTATTGCTCGGATAACTCACAAAATCTCTACAATACCAAAATTATAGGAAGTTCTTCTATACTAATCCTCAAAGTCCATCTTAGGCCTATGTTCTCTAATCAGAGTTTATCTAAATCTAGCTTCCAAGGTTTTTACTAAACTTCCTCTGACACCAACTGTAACACCCTGACCCTAGTTACCCAGAGTCGGTGCATTATTACAAAACATTGGCATGATCACAAGAAAGATCAAGTCTCAAAATAACGATTAGTTTGGTATCCTTGGTATAACTAGATACATTCATAAAGTTAACATTACATCATAAAATGAAAAACTACAACAATATAGTCTCCATAGTCCACACTCTTATCCCCTCATACTATCCCTGTAGGTCATTTATAAAATAATTCTTCACATCCTGAGAAAAATAAAACATAGAAAGGGGTGAGCTCAAATGTACTGTAAGGATTACAATATAGCGGAAACTTTCATAAATAAGCATAAACATTTTAGGCAATGTATAACTAAAACAAAATACTTTTAAAACTTGAACTTCAGCATAATATGGTAGGAATAAAATGAAATAATGCCATATACTTATTCACATGGATATTCAACTAGACGAATAATCACATGAAATATCACTAACCACTTTCATAATGATGGAATGCATAATTCAAGACTATCATAACCACATAGCCTTGGCCTCGTGCCAAGACTACAAATAAGATTTGTCAAGGCCTTGTGCCAAGACAGTAGTTTGTCTCATGAGACATACCGATGCAATTTTTTTAGAAGATAGTTAAATTTAAAATTTCTAAAATATACTCAAGTGGTTTTCTGAAAACATTATGCCAGATTCTGAAAAAAAAACAATGTCTTTGAGTGCTTGACTAATTATAGGCCATGATGGCTCCATGCCCAATCCCTTCTTGTCTACCACAGTCGAGAGTCAGGTTTTTTGAAAACATTTTTAATATTTCATTAAATATATATACATTTTAACTAGATTTTCATATATTTGAGAGAAATATCTCATTTACATTAAAACATTTAAAAGTCACACAATTTGGAAAATAAGTCATTTAAAGTCATTTTTGAATCAAAGAGTCCCATACCACTTTGAAACTTTTTAATGAAATTAACAATCTAAAAACATTCATCTCCATATAAATAAATACTTAAAAACCATTTTGAAGACATGGACATTAATGAGAATGATTTAGAAGAATAAATATTTAAAACATTTTAAGTGATGTTTTAGTAAAATGTATATTAAAATAATCCCTTTGAAAAATCTATCATAAAAAATGGACATGGATAGTAAATATGTCCCAGTAGATACTTACGTATAAACAAACTCGGATAATAAAGAGATTGCAAAATTAACCCTTACCAATTTGGTAACTTACGAAACATACACCCCATGAAAGAGGTATCATACAATGAATATGTAAATACACATAAATTAAAGTGTATTATTCAAAGAATACAATTATGGGAAGTAGATACAACACACAAAAGTTAATAATGTCAATATAGTATGAATCTCATAGGAATAAGGAGTGAGATGAAAACCCATTACCTTGTACTTTTACTTGGTTATTTGTTGGTTATCCTCATGTATAATCGTGAAATAATTGTTATTAAATTATACAAGAATCATATAAATTAATATGATATCATATATGATCATTTAATATTCATTTATTAATAATATCTTAGTATCATCGTTGTTTCGGGTGTTAACTTACTCATTTTTTATATGTTTGGTTAAGTAAGACATGTTTTTCTCATGGATAGGTTGTATATTATTCATATCTCGAATGATATCAAGTCTGTAAACATTATTTTTAAATCATAAAATGATAATTATACTTGAATGGATATGATGGAGAATGAATCTCATCACGTTCGTGTAGTCGGTAGTTCGTATGTACGCACGAGCGACAATATCATCCTTTTGATATTAAAATAACATATAACTGGATGTTATATAAAATATGAAAAATCATTATAATGTTATATTTATTATTTACATGAATTTCACATCATTATTATACCCATCCAAATAATAATTTATTGAATAACAATTACCCCATGACGTGGAGAAGGTAAGTCGTGCGTACACACGTATGGTGACATGTCATCAAAGGATAGATAGAATACTGAATATTGTTGTACCATATTTATAATAACATCAAATTATATATATAAGATACTGGAGTTATTATTTTAGAATGGGAATAACAAATAAAGAAGAAGTTGAAGAAGAAAGGAACATGAAAAAGGGTGGTGAAACATTACCTCTTCTTCGGCTTCTTCCTATTGATTTGATCAAAATGGATCCATATGTTGGCTTTCTGATCAAAATAAGGCATCTAGATTGTAGTTAGGGAAGTTTATAGAGTATTTGGGCAGGGTTTGGCCGATCCAAAAGGCTTTTAATGTTTTAATAATTTGTTAGAAGTGGTGTCCTTTTATAAGGGGTAGGAGGGGCACCTTAGGAAAATCTAGAAATATTATTTTATAATAAATTAATATTTGGTTTTTAATGGCTCCAAAGTAGATTATTTGGAGTTAAAGGTGGGGATAGGACGAATTCAACTCAAAAAATATAATTTATCCAGTTTGGGTCATTATATTGTCCTTATATTTTAGTTTTAACTCTTAGTTAATTAGTTTGACACATACCATGTCACCTTGTATTTTTATATTATATAGTAAATAAACATACTATATACCTCCAATAGACCCCCAAGTGGCCCATTAATGATACACATATCATTATATAAGTCTCCTGGCCGAACCATAGATTTTTAGGAATTGAATATAAATTAGTAATATAGTATTTGTTTTAAAAACTCTATTATGTCAATTTTGACAGTATTCAATAATTGATTTTTTTAAAATCTTAAAAACCTTATTCATTCGAAAAATATTCATTTAAGCAATCATATAATGTCATATTAAACAATAAAATTCATGTATGTCATCAAAAATATCAAATTATATTAATTTTAACCCTTATAACACCAATATTTTGATTCTTTCATTTATAAGAAAAATACTGCATAATTATTGTGTCATAAATAATATTAATTATTAAATTTCTAAAAATTATAAATAAAATACCATTATGTAGTAAATATTATTATCTTAATAATGAATATTTATAGTCCAAAATCCATCATTTATAACCCTATGTAAAAATTGTTTTTCTAAAATATATATGCTTATGTCATTTTTGTATTTATTTTAACTTAATTAATATAAAGTGACATTATCACTTACAAGTGGCCCCATGTGGTCCCAAAATCGACCCATAGATGCCCATGGTCGGACATGTATCAACCAATAACAATAGGACATGTTTTAGGGTAATTTATTATTATTATAATAATATATTTTTACCCTTATTTACCGGATTTACCCTTTAACCATGGTAAATACAATTTTTACCAAAGTAATTATTCAAAATGTATAAAAATAGAAGTTAACTATTTACAAAATTTGAAAATCCTGGTTTCAAATATGGAATCCATTTTTCCAAATTCACAACACAGAAGTGGCAGAATTTAATTTAAAATTAATTCTCATTGTTAAAACAAAAACTGTGTTTTTAAGAGGTAATAACTATCAAAAGATTGACACTTGTTCATGTCCGGTTTAATTGTGAAATTATGTCCAATGAACAAAATTGTATTAAATGGTAAAAATATATTCTAAATATAATTTAAAACCACTCAAATTAATTATTTATCACTATTAATTATTTCAATTAAAAAATTTAATTTTAATTAAAATTTAGTATTTTTCACGATTCATCAAAATATAAATGTAATCCGAAAAGTTCCAAAATTTTACCCTAGGCTAATTTAAATATTCCAAATCCAAAAATGAAGTCAATTTTGAGAGATAAAATTAATAAAATTTCAAAAAGTGTGTATTACTATTCATAACGGCTAGTTTGATTGGTGGTGGTGTGTGTGTTAGAACTCGAAGTTGCATAAAACACACGCTACTGTATTACTCAAAGGTAAGTGTACCGTGGAAGCTTGGGGTGTTATATGAAATTATAAAAAGAGGTCTATTAAATGTAAATATGAAATAATACATTAATTCTATGAATACTGATTTTACTATGAAAAAATCCAGATTTCTTCTATGATTGATCACTAGAAAGAACATGAATGAATCTGTAAAATGTTAACACAAAAAGGGTGAATGGTTTTATGGGAGAAGAAGTATATGTGTGTTTTTATTTAGAATGTAATAAAGGATGGAATGATATCCCAACTAAAAAAACGAATACACTTGTGGAATAAACATATTTTTATGTGTGTAATAATAATATGAAATAAATTAAACATAAATATAAAAGAATAAATTAATTCAATGGACAATGATGTTTCTATGGAAACATCATGATTACCTTTATAATTGAGAATTGGAATCATTTTTTCCCTTATATCAAAAGAGGTTTAGAAAACCTGAATGAAAATTATAAATGACAAACTATAGGGGTGAAGTTTTTAAGAGTGAGTAGATTTATGTTGATGTTTAGGAGGAGAATTTCCTAGAATATGTACAAACCACCAAACTCAAACAAAATAAACCACCTATATATGAATATAATTATAATTTATTTAATACTGAAAAGAAATAAAATAATCATAAATATAAATTAATACATCCATTCAACGGAAAAGTTTTTTACTCTAAAAACATCAAGATTACATATATAATTGAGTAGGGGAGGCATCGTTTCTTTTAATGTAATGATAGTGGTGACAACATGATGGAAAATGATAAATAAAACATTGAATAGGTGATATGGTTTGGGGGGGGGGATGAAACTTGTGGCAATTTTCATGTAGAAAGGGAAAAATATGGGAAGACAACCCCAACATGAAAAATAGAATATAATATTATAAAGTAACAATTATAATGTGAGTCAAACTACAAAATAAATAAATTAAACTTAAATATTGAACAACACATGACTTCTGTAGATAATGATTTTATTATGAATTCATCTATATTACCATTAGGAATGAGTTGAGATATTGTCACTTCTCTTCATAAAAAGGCATAACATTGGGTTATAAATATTCTAAAATAAATCAACTATTTAAGGAATAATTCAAATGAAATCAACATTATATTATATAATTTTCAGTCAAATAGACAATGTATATCATTAAATTATCTTTATATATTTCTAATTGATTTTCATCGTTATATTTTTTGTTGAATTGGTATCATCATCATTTGTAAAGGAAATTGTTTATATGAGTATTCAAATATCTAACTTATGTTATGTTAATATAGTGGAGATCATAAAATATTATGAGGACAATCATAATATATTAAAAAACACTTTTACCATATCATGGAACTCTTTTTATTTTACAATTGGTTCATGGATATCATTCCTCTGCCATGAATCAAAATAACCTCTTTTTGGTACCCTATACCATAGAAGAAATTGTATAAATTGGGATCATCATGAATTGATTGTGATGTCCAAATAAAAGGGTCATCCTTGATTGAATTTTCTTCTGACTCGACCTTTATTTTAGTCATCATCAGGATAGTCAGCCAACTCTTCTTTATTTGATCAGAGACGTAAATTACATTCACTCCTTGTGATTCTATTATTATTGACTCATCATTCCCCCTTACAAATTGAAATTCACCTTCCCAAAACCCATTTCATCAACATTCACACCATTTATATTGTTAACCCATTTTCGATGGAAAAGTGTCACTTGAAATGTTATAAAATATAACTCGTATATCAATTAAAATATTAGAAAATAAATCATTTTTTCATAAATCGGATTTATATCCTGGTAACCATATTTGTATATCCCTTTATCCACAAGTGTAACAACACAACTTGTCATCATATTCAAGTAATCATGATCGTTTAAATATAACATACAACTATATATTAAAAAAATACTGTATGATGTAACATTTTCATTTGTCCCTCTAGTTAGCCATTGAATAAGTTCGATAATTTAATTCTAATTTTCATTTTAAATATTATAAATTTAATATTTTAAACATCCTCTAAACATTTTATTATGTGTATTTTATATCCTTTCCATAGACCTTGATGGATTTAAATATCGATGAATTTCATTGTGTGATTTAATGTATGGATCAATATCATGACTATTATGTAATATTTAAATTTGTTTTTCCTCTCCCCTTATCAAGGTAAGTAGGAAAAAACCATTTCTAATAATCCCATTACCTAGATGGTGTTCCTTGTGAACAGAAATTGAGATATTGATGCTTTCAACAACTGATAGGTAATCGATTGAAAATTTAATAGCTTATTCAACATTATATCATACTCTAATACTACCTTCTAGCCAAATTTGATTATTTACATACCAAATTAAAAATATTCATAGATCATTAAATGGGGAACATCCATATGTAATGGACATGATACCATTGCCGAACCTCTCTCATGATGTGAACCATCAAGAGGACCACTATATAAAAGAATTATGGTGGGAAGAACATCTATAATTCTCATAATATTACAAAAATCTCCTTATTCATGTTGAAAACTTCTCCATGTCTACATATTTAAGGCATATGGATTTGAACGTGAATTAGATTATGGTTAATTTATGTCATACATTTTTAGGAAGAATATAATATAAAAAAACATGCATTAAATATTACATCAAAATACGAATATATTTTTATTTTAGTCCATGTAAATTCAAACTAGTCATTAAAATGGAATTCATGATATTTAATGAATACCCCTATATAAGTTTTACACTAGTAAGGAAATGAAAAAATTAAAAAAAAAATCTCTGGATATTGTGTATTCTGCAGGTGTATTAACAGTCCTCCTTTTACCATTCAAATGTTCCAATTGTTCCCTTATCCCCATTTCAATAATGTATAACCTTGAAATGATTACATCATTCATTTTTCTGGGAACAATTATTAATGTACCCATAACACTATTATACAAATTTTTATCTACCTGATTGACATAATGAAAATTTTGTTACATAAAAAAATTCCAATACGGTAATTTCATGAATATTTATCTATTATTCCAACCATAATATGTATGGTTTTCTGAAACTTTTCACTGATAATAATTTCAACAGTTGTTTACATTATTGTATAGTTTATCACCCATTACTAGAGATGGCGGTGTACCCTGTTTAATATTTACATTGAATGCTATCATCCAAGTCATGTATTTATGTCATCGAGATAAAAGTTTCCATTGTTGTAAAAACATAGTATTCGAAAAATGATTCAACTGAACTGAGTTTGTGTGTTGTTTTTACAAATATGAAACCCCAATAATCATATAATTCTAAAACATGGTAAATTTAAATAGGTAGGGAAGTAAGTTTTTGGTCCATACAATATGGACATCAATGTGAATTCTTCACTGATATGATCATCAAAAATTTTAACTCTTATATCCCACATCAATTTTATATGTTTGATTAATCGATCCAAATATAAATCAACATCATTACGGGATTTCTTTGGTCTAAATATAATAAGAGAAAACATAACTCATTTTCAGTTCATGCATAACCATAGTGGAACGTTATAATTTATAAACATGATGGGACATGTACAATGTGTACCACTCTCTACACCATATGGATTTATTCGATTTTTAGATAATGCAATACATAAGTTTCTTGACGCATTTACAAATTCTTGAAATTTGTAATAAATTTTCACCCACTTAGAAGAATTTGCGGGATGGCCTATGTTACAATATTTAGTTATTATATACTCATGCCAGGTATATTGTATCATAGTTTCCTGACAGCCATATATTATTCTAAACTATGAAATGATAGGAATGTACCATACATATTATTAAGGACTTGATTCATTTTTCTTATATTGATCTGTGCAATAGTTAAGCCATTTTATGAGTGATTCACGGTCGTTGTGAAATAATATTCAATAATTTGGACAAGCATTTATTTTTTTAGATATCATTATCATTGAACGTAAAATTAGTTTATCATCATATATTTGACCTAATATTTTATTTTCTTCTTGTATAATATCATTTAGAAGTCTAAGTAGTTCAATAAAAAAGTTTTCACTAAAATTGTTTATATATTTCAAATATTTTAACTTCAATAAAACATCAAATGTTCTGTATATAGTACAACTGAGGTACAATGGTTTCCTAGAAAAAATATTTAACTCCTCAAACATTATTGGAAAATAATTATAGTCATCTTAAATTTCTATTATAATTTCTTCAATGTGATCTCAATAATATTTTATAAAGGTATTCGTATCAAATTATTCATAAACTGAATTATCATCCTAGTGGTGTCCACATTTTATTTTTCCCATGTTTAGTCTAGAATTTATAACATTGATTTATTATGTGAAAAATAAGTAATTCTTCAAACTCGTCTAGAATAATTTGTCTTGAATAAGAACAATGTAAACAAGGATAAATTATTTTAGAAGGTTTGTCTGTTTTCTCTCTTGCAAACACGATGAACTATTTAACTCCATCATCATACTCATATAAAAAACGATTATTGTGCATACAGTTTTGATTATTATCCATCCTATAAGGTTCATAAATGATTA
Source organism: Viscum album (assembly GCA_963277665.1). Taxonomy (NCBI): domain Eukaryota; kingdom Viridiplantae; phylum Streptophyta; class Magnoliopsida; order Santalales; family Viscaceae; genus Viscum; species Viscum album. The sequence continues at coordinate 441,286,864 of OY728161.1, forward strand.
GTTCTATATAATATATTGATAAATAAACATTATATATTCATTATTAGTACTGAATGTTATAGTAAATTATAAGAAGGGAATCCCAACATTTAATTATTTCAAAGAATTTTAGTATGTTAATGAAAATGGGTTTATTGATTTATGAAAACAATTTATCCACAATGGCAGGTCATATTATATGAATTCATGGAAATGTTAATGTTATAGAAAACTCATCATTATCTTCTAATCTCTATGACAATAATAATTTCATTTTTTTATTTGAAACATCATTCATATCTAATGTAAAAGAAGTAGCCATCATTGGGATGACTACTTCTTAGATTAGAACAAGAAACATAAAAAGAATGGGTGATGAGTTTTTGGAAAAAAATCATAATGGTTTTTAGGAAAAGGAGTGTGGAATGAATGTTTTGTAAAAAATGATAAGTAATATTATCAAGAAACAAATTAAAATAATTTCCAATATATTGAATTTGATAACATGCATTATATTTTTAGGAACAATAGATGTAGAAAACTATGGAATTATTTTACTTATAATTAATGATATATCAAATATTTGAAAACATCTCAAAACTCTTGGGATATTATATCAGTACACAGACCCATCACAAGGATTCTAGGGAGGTTGTCACATCAAATATACCCATCATAATTATTTTATAGAGACCTTCTCATACATATTGACCCATCCTTTATATTATTGGATGTTCAATAATGAATATGGTATATAAAAATAAAATACAAAAAAAACATATGTCACAAAAAGAGATTAAAACACAACTACCATTGAAAAAACTCTCCCATATTAATTTAAAAATATACATATACATAATGGGCTTTTAATACACATAATTACCATAAAAAAATTTCATTTAGGCCTGATTATCAATGAAAATAAATATAATCTCTAACTAACATGGAAATCCAAAACCATTATTTTTTAATAAATAATTATAAAATCACCATTACATTATATGTTTTCAAAACTGAGTTAAAAATATATACATACAAACATATATATATATATATATATATTTACATACATATATCTATTTATATGCCACCAGGATCCAGCTCGATTGGTAGTGGCTCTTTAGGGATTCAGTAAAGTCTCAGGTTCATGCCTCACTGAGTTAATCAATTTTTGTATATTGTAGGATTTTTCTGGTATTCCTCCCCATATCCATACTTTATATATATATATATATATATCTATTTGTATCATTATGAAATAATCATATATTGATAATAAGTTATCTAACCCTTGTAATAGAATATAAAAAAATTTAAAATAAAGACAACCCCATAATAATTTTGATAATTGGGAACTATTGAAAATAAACAAATATGGTATCACTATTACTAAGGTTTAACTTCAAATAAAATAACATAATTATCACTAATAATTTTTTTAATGAAAACCCAATATACCAAAATTGAAGAACTGACACTTCTTTATGTCCAATTTAAATGTGAAATTTCGTCCAATAAACAAAATTGGATTAAATGGTAAAAATATAATCTAATTATACATTAAAACACCTCAATAATATAATTTATCCTTGTAAATTATTATTATTAAAAATATGTTTTTAATTAAAATTTTGTAATTTTCAGTTTTCATCAAAAAATGAATGATTTCAAAAAAAATATCAAAAAAATCACCCAAAGCTAATTTTGATATTCCGAGCCCAAAAATGAAGTCCAATTTGAATAATAAAATATATAAAATTTCAATAAGTTTGTATTACTATTCATAATGACTACATTGATTGTTGGTGGTGTGTTAGAATCCTGAAGTTGCGTACAATGCAAGCTATTGCATTATTCAAGGGAAAAACGTACCATGGAAGCTTGTGGGGTTACATTAACCCCTCATTCAATAAATTGCATCTTCACAATTTCGAACTATTTTTTTGAAAATAAAAGGTTTAAAATAGAAAATACCTTTGTGGAAAACACACATCGGAAATTAAATTTCATTTTAATAATAGGTAAAGTGAATTGAGAATGTTACCACCAAATTAGAGTTTTGAATAAGATATCATTAGAGGAAATTATAGACACATAATTAGAAGAAAAACCTAAATATTTATAAGGAGTGATTGAATCATCAATCATAAAAAATTGTAAAATTGAGGTCCTCAAAGACATTGATCTATGATGATTTAAAATATCATCAACTCAACAAAACATAAGGTATTACGATAACACATTTTTATATTTAATAGCCATTCCATAATTTTTATGAATTATTTTATTCATATAATAAGATAAATATATATATATATATACATGACACTTAGTGTTTTATCCTTCAACTAATTTAATCCACAAACTCATCTTTCAATCCAAAAGATAATAGAACACAAAAATATTATATTTATCATAATCATATATGGTTCCATATATTAAAACATACCATTTAAAAGAAGAAAAATATTTTGTAACAACTAGGGACTTCTTATAGGCAAGTGGTATGTAATAAAGGCATGTCTCACTATGGTTAGGGGATTGATTCCTATAGCTTTTTCGGACAAGATGGGATATCGCCTGACCTGCAGGTTTTCATTTTCCAAAAATAATCGTAAAAAATGTTTTAACCTTAAACAATACTATCGAATGTTCAAAATAATCCATTCCAACCTTTATAGTTATTCAAAATACCTTAGTCTAGAATCTTTGTAAAATGTATCTAAATTCAAAAATCAATTGTAACATCAGATTCCCCAAACAAAGTAATGTTTCTCTTATTATAACATACTGAAAATATGATTACCTTAGTCATATTAAAAACATAATGAAAACAACATGTACTGCAGTATAGTCCTTTTATATATGTTATTATTCTTATAACCATAATATAATCCTTGAGTCCAAAAGCACAAATACATTAATTATTCCACTTGAACTATAGTAACAACATAGTCTTGGCCTTGATCCCATTGCCTTTTTTCAGATAGGAACACCTGATACTTAGGAAATTAATTTTTAAAATGCCCCATTTCTCTACAATTGTATCATTTAAAAATGACATCCTCTTTCATCCCCTTACAATCACATGATTTTCGGCCTTTTTCAAAACACTTTTAACAAACTCCCATTCATTTAAGGCATGTACTGAGGCATTTCTACCCAAAATTATCACATAATGAAAAATACTTCTTTCCCTTTTTCCCTTTATCTGCCTTTTTCTCCACCATTATCTTCTTCTCATAATTTACTTTACTACCATAATATTTAAGGAATTCCATTTCTATCTTGATAGAACATGAGACTAACTCTTAGTTTGATGAGATGGATTGTGATACTAATGCTCGATGAAGAAATGGTTTTAACCCATCGAAGAAATTGAAAATATTACTTCTTAGGTTACATATATATTATAGAGCATGCCTTTCTAACCATGTAATGTTAGCTTCATACATTGCAACATTTTCATCCTCTTTTTGCCTCATACTTAGAAATTGCCTTTCCATATATGCTTGGTGGTCATGATGAACGTGTTTTTCTATGAAAATTTCATTAAACTCACTCCATTCCATACTTGATAATTCTTCATCTTCCTTTGTGTTTTGAATAAATGACCACCATTGATTAGAATCTCTAGTGAGGCAAAAAATATCCATGAAAACTTTTTCAATTTCACTACTCCCCAAAGAATGAAATATTCTCTCTAAGGAACATATCCATTGCTCAGCTGCCAATGGATTTGTAGTCCCATTGAATGTTGGTGGTTGTTTTACTCATGAATCGATCTATCATTGATCCTCCATGTTGTGGATCTGGGTGCTCCATATAGGTAGGGATATTATTCATAACCTGAGTGAGTTGTCCCAGTATGGTGATAAGCTGATCAGCACTAGTTTCATCACCAACTGAACAATAATTATCCTGATTATGAGGGGAATCCCTAAATGGATTATGTGCATTGATACAGTTTCCATTCCTTCCACTAGGCATCATTTATAAATAATGGAATAAAAAAAAGTAGTATATGAATCGAAATACATAATTCCATACTTGTAAAACACTTAACATAAATTGAACAGTTTATTGATATAATCCATAATAATAAAAAATATTTCATTGAGAAATTATATACTCCTAAACCCATCGTAATGGTTTGTAAATAAAATGAGAATTATCATGAGCATATCCCCCGGAAGTGTCATAACGAAGAGTGCAGTAAGGCTCGTTGTCGTGCACCAGTTCCCATTTTAGTCTATCTCAAAGCGCTGTTTTTGGGTTTTACCCCAAGGTACATATGTACCAGAGCCGCCTCTACCTACTCATATCCATACATGGATGTATTACCTGTAAAACTCAGAAAATATCTACACTATAAAAATTCTAGGATATTCTTCGATACTAATAATCAAAGTCTATCTTATGGCAATGTGCTCTAATCAGAGTTTATGTAAATCTAGTTTCCAAGGTTTATACAAAACTTATCTGATACCAACTGTAACTCCCCGACCCCAGTTACCCATAGTTGGTTCATTATTACATAACATTAGCATGGTATAAGAAATCAGGTCTTGAAAGACCGATATGTTTAGTAGACTTGGAAATACTAGATATATTCACTAGATTTACATTACATTATTAAATGAAAAACTACAACAACATTGTCTCAATATACCTCACTAATATCCCATCAGACTATCCCTAAAAGTCAGTCATAAAATAATTCCTCACATCCTGGGAAAAATAAAACATTGAAAGGGGTGAGCTCAGATGCTCAGTAAGGGTAACAATATAGCAGAAACATTCATAAATAATCACAAACATTTAAGGAAATGTATAAGTCTAAAACAAACATCTATTAAACTTGAACATAAGAATAATATGTCAAAGTTAAAATCAAATAATACAATTTTATTATTCACATGGATATTCTACTAGTCGAATAGTCTCATGAAATAACAATAGCCACTTTAATGATGATGGAATGCATACTGCCAGACATCAGAACCACAGAGTCAGAGCCTTGTGCCAAGACTACAAATAAGATTTTATCAAGTCCTTCTTCCAAGACACTAGTTTGTCTCATGATACCTACCAATGCATGGAGGAGATAAAGAGGGATCCACCCTTCACTTACTAAGTCCAATGAATTCCTCATATGAAATGGTTTAAACATAACATAAACATTCGTATTAAAACGTGCATACTAAATGTGAACACTTTATCCATAAAACATGAATGGTATAAAAATATAAAATCCAAATTAAAACCTATCACAAAACCTTCAATACAATATATATGATTTGTATCATAATAAATAAACTTCAAATAAGCTTAAAATCCACCAATGGATTCTGACATAGATGATATCAAAACCTTTTTAAAGAAATATCACTGTCTATTTTGAAATAATTTATGAGCCACATAATTACAAAGAAAACATTTATTTTGAAGATATTATTATAATAATTTAAGGGAAGCTTCTATGGTGTTATAAAGGCGGAAAATATCAGCACCTTCCGTATAAGTTAAAAACACATTCTTACCTTAAATTTTTTAAAAAGGTCAAAAATTACATTCTTTAGAAAACGTCAGAAAAATTCTTTTGAAAAACGTATAACGTAAAATAAGGGAATAAATGAATTTAACCCATTGTCTGTTAAACAGTAAAAGTGTTGTGAAGTACTTTTTTATATTAAATATGGATGTGGATGATAAAGAGGACCCTGTAGATACTTACGTAAAAACAACCTCAGATAAGCAAAAAAATGTTAAATTAACCATTAACGTGTACTTTTCCTTGGACAAGGGTAGGTTAACCTCCAGTATAATGGTGAAATAATTGTTATTAAATTATTAAATAACCATATACAATAATATGATATCATATATGATATACTAATATTGCATTGTTAACGATGTTTTAGTATTATCATTGTTTTGGGAGTTTACGGATTTGTTCTCCTTTATAAGATTTGTTACGTAAGGCATGTTGGTTATGAATAGGATATATTTATTTATATACTTAATGATATTATTATTTTTAACCATCAAATGACAATTATGCTTGAATGGATACAATTGGGAATGAATCTAATCGCATTCATGGAGATGGTAATCTGTACGTACGCACGAGAGACAATATCATTCTTTTTATATTAAAATCCTATATAATTTAATGGTATATCATATATAAAAAATCATTATCATGTTATAATTATTATTTAAATCAGTTATAAATCATTATTCTACCCATCCTAATAATAATGTATTTAATAACATCTACACCTCGACGTGGAGACGGTAAGACGTACGTACGCACGTTAGGTGACATGCCATTCAAAGGATGAATAGAATAATCAATATGGTTGTAACATATATATAATAAAATAATTTTATATATAATATAAATGAGTTATTATTTTATAATGGACACAAAAAAGAAAGAGTAAGTGGATGAAGAAAGGAACGTGAAAGAAGTAATGAAATATTTACCTCTTCTTCTGGTTCATCCTTTTTATTTGATTAAAAGGGCCCCATAGGTTGGAATTATGACTAAAGGAAGGACTCTAGGATGAATTGAGGACAATTGGGAGGATAGTTGGGCAGGGTTTGACAGAGACAAAAACTTTGAAGGGGTGAATTTGAGGGAAGGAGAAGTTCCCTTTTATAAGAGTTGTGAGGGGCACCATTGGACAAAATTAAATTATTATTTTTTAATAACTTCATATTCTCTTTATAATGGCTCCAAATTGATTTATTTCTATGATATGGTGGGTATTGGTAGAAAAACACTCATCAAATAGGTTATATATTGGTTTAGGTCACCATAATAACCTTATCTTTTAGATCTAACTCTTAGTTAATTAGTTTGACATTTACCATGTCTATTTGTATTTTTATATTATATGGTTAATAAACTAAATATAAACTTCCAATAAAACCCCAAGTGGTTAATTAATGATATTACTATCATTATATAATTCCTTTTTCCTATCATTATATTTTTTGGAATATTATATCTTCTAATAATATAATACTTGTTATGAAAACAATTTTATGTCAATTTTGACACTATTTAATAAATGATTTTTTAAAGTATTAAAGACTTTATTAATTCGAAATAAATTCATTTAATCAATTATAACATGTTATGTTGACCTATAAAATTAGTTTATAGCATCAAAACATTCAAATTTTATTTATTTTAACATTTACAATACAATTTATTTGATTATTTCATTAAAAAGGAAAATACTTCATCAATATTGCGTCATAAATATCTTTAATTATTCAATGTCTAAAAATTATAAATAAAATAAAATTATTTATTAAATAATGTTATATTTATCATTAATATTTATAGTCGAAGAGATAACATATATAACCCTATGTAAAAATTGTTTTAATAAAATATATATGCTTATGTAATTTTTGTTTTTACATTAACTTAATTAATATTAAGTGTCATTATCACATACATGTTGATCTATGGGGTTCCAAAATCGACACAAGGATTTCAATGGTCGGACATGTATCATCCAATAGTATTAGTGCACATGTTATCGTAATTTAATATTATTATGATATTATTTTTTAACCCTTATTTACAAGATTTACCCTTTAACCATGGTAAATAAAGTATTTACCGAAATAATTATTCAAAATGTATAAAAATAAATGTTAAATATTTACACAATTTGGATCTCCTGATTTTAAATATGTAATCCATTTTTCAAAATTCAATAACATATAATTGGAATAAATTATTTTAAAATTAATTCTCGTTGTCGAAACAAAAAGTGTGTTTTTAAGAAATAATAACTAACAAAAATATTGACACTTGTTTGTGACCATTTCAAATTTGAAATTACGTCCAATGACCAAAATTGGATTAAATGGTCAAAATTTTAACTAATTATACTTAAAAATTACTGAATATTATAATTTAGCACTGTAAATTATTTTTATTAAAAACATTGTTTTTATTAAAATTTAGTATTTTTCACTATTCATCGAAAAATGTATGTTTTCAGAAAAATACGAAAACATCTCCCTGAGCTTATTTTGATATTTGGAATCCAAAAAAGAAGACCAATTTTAATAATAAAAATTTAAAATATCAAAAAGTGGTTATTAATATTCATAACATTTACTTTGATCAGTCGTAGTGTGTTAGAATCATGAAGTTGCATACAATGCAAGCAATTGAATTTTTCAAAGGGAAACATACCATGGAAGATTGGGGTGTTACATGGAAAATAATTTTATCACCCAGTTTATTTTCATGGGTTTAGATTACTTTTTTCATTTTCATTTGATATAAAAAGACTATGTATATAATAAATTCTTATTATCATGTTCTGTATTTATAATTTTTATATGTGTATTATAATTGATACATATTATTTATTTGAGGATGAATTCTCACTTCAAAATTATTATTATTATAATGTAATTTGTATAAATTCCCTTTTTATTGAGACAAATTTTTTAATAAGAATAAATTCACATTAATGTTGTGTATATACTATCCATTTATATATTTAAATGAATAAATATATATATATGATCTAAAATGTTTCTATTCATGATTACGAATATTATTTGTATCTTTGATATTAATATTGATAAAATTGAATATAATATTTACATACCATGTTTGATAAGGAATGTTTTTTATATAGCTGGGTAAATATTTATAATCGGTATTCTTTCATCAATACTGATATTTAATGGTATGATATATTGTTCTTGAATTTAATCAATTATTCAATAAATTAGTTATACATTTGATTTGAAGTGACATGTAGGACATATAATTATAGATCCCCTCGATACATCAGTAATCTAATGAGAAAAAACAATAAGTGAAAAATAAATAAGTTTCTACATGTAAATTTAATCCTTATTGTAAAATGTCATTATGGTATATTTATCATGTTCATGGGAACATAAAATACATTGGTTATACATTTATTTTATTATAAATAAAATTATTATTATCCATGACTTTTTCATAATGGTATTATATCTAAAGTCATTTCAATCACAGTTTATTATTTACATGGAATATATTTTCAGTTATATTCATTTATTTTATAATTATGCTTATTAAATAATGATAGTTTGATATGTATTGCACCCCTACTGAGCATCAGATCTCAATATTAATTTTGTTCCATTTTATATCACATAAAGAATATATTTTTGAACGATTTCATGAATTCCAAATTTTTTCGATTAATATTATTTTTATTTTATTTCCCAACATAAAATGGTTTTCATGTATGTACCTTGTTCTCCAAAACCGCAAAACTGATTGTCCCATCAAAATATTCGACCTTGAATCCATGATAGTGTAATAATGAAGAAAATATATATTATTTATTGGACTATGGGTTTTTCTATAATGGGTGTATAAATTGGTATAATGTAATATCCTTTTATAAGTAATTATAGTGACATTTTTGTAGAATCTATTTTGACTTAAAATATGGCCCCAAATTTTTCAAGTCCAAATACTATAAAAATGACCAATAATGGTGTGGGTTGAAGGATAATAAAATATTAAAACCACAATAAAATATCATTCTTGTTTTCAACATTTTTTATACTTTGAAAATATGTCAATAAACATTTACCAAGATTTACCATTAATGTGGTAACTCCATTTTTTAAAAATTGTTTAATTTTAATGGAAAAAATTGAAATTAATATAAATTACTAATTTGTATCATTGTTTTCAAAAAAATTAATAATTTCACAAAGTAAAATTTCTATGAGTAGTAAAAATTATTTTTCATATTATCAAAAATAAAAATAATTTTTTTTAAATATTTAATTTTATGCTTAAAATTTTTGTGTGAGATATAATTTTTAATATGTTTTATTTTGAGGGAAGAAATTGGGTTACTATATAAATTTTTTTATGTCTTTAAAATAAAGAAATAAACGTTTTTTACTCAAATAATCTTTGATTAAATGAAAAGATCAAAAATAGGTTTATATTATAATTAAAATATTACTTTTGACATAAATGATTAATCATAGGTTTTTTAAATAAATATAATTTCATTAAAATTTTTCAATTAATAAATTTAATCATATTAATGGTTTAATAAAATTTTATGCTACTCTTATATACTGATAATTAATAAATATAGAAATTCTGAAAAAATCAATAATTTTTACTTTTCATTATAAATAAGTTATTATTGAAAAACTAAAACATTCTTCCTTTAGTTAACATAACATGATGAATAAAAAAAATAAAATTCATTATATTATACAATGATTATATGAATGATAAAAAATTATTATTATATACAAGTGTGAAAAACACTGTAAAACTATTTTTTTTGAAAAATATAAACTATGTTCTAAAATGTAAAATATGTGTTTTTAAATTAAAATCAAAATTTGAAAAATTAAATTTGAAATTATAAAATATATATATGGTATTAGAAAATTTATTCATAGATTTAAAAATAATTATTTTCTTATAGTATGTTCATAAATGTTTTGTCATATATAAAAATAGAATTTGAGATTAGTCACCAAAAAATCATTGTTTTTTCAGAAATTTCCAAATATAAATATTAATATTATAAAGAAAATATAAATAAAAATATGATTTTTATTATTCTATTTAAATTTCAAAAATGTTATCTAATATATTTTAAATAACATCATATGAAACAATAAAAATCAGTTATATATGAACATATTTTTCTTAAAATACATGTTTTCCTTATTCATAATTTCTTAATGAAATTAATAAGGCACTAATTGATAATTAAATAATATACATTATGAAAATAATTACGTAATAATAAAATTTTATATTTTATTACATTAAAAGAACAATTCATAAAAAATAGATTCTAAAACATAATAACTAATTAAGTGAATTGGAATTAAATTACCCATCAATATGTAACTATATATGTTAATATATTTCATAATTCAAAAACGCCCTTTTATAGCTACTAATTAAACTGTTACGGTTCATTGGTATAAAAATATCATTATTTCATTATAGTTTGTTATTGCATATTGATTTTTCTGTAGAAAGTATTTGAATTAATTAGAGGAAAACATATATTAAAATATTTGGTCAGTATAAGATATGATTGTGAATAGGGGAATCAAATTTGAACAAACATATACCCTGGAATATGTGTCCAATATAATATATAAGAACATCATTGATTAATTAAGTTAAGATGACATAAAATAATAGATAAGAATATGTATAATTTATAACAATATTCTGTTTATAGTTAATATTAATCTTGTCAAGGAACAATCTTGTAAACAAAGAATAACATGATCATATCCACACAAAAATTTAAAAAAATATATAATTGTAATAATTTTTATGAATCATCATGTGAACAAAGCTATAATTTGATCGTGACCACAAACCACATTTGAAAAATTATTTTCATAATCATGTCAACCAACAACCTTTTAAACAAATATAACATGATACTTCTTACAATAAACCTTGTAAAAAATCATAATGTGATTTAGTGAATACAAAACCATCTTAATAAAGAACAAAACAATCATGTCGAAACACAAGCCTCTGAACAAATCATATTGGAAATCATTAATGCTCACAACATTCTTATATGATGAGTTGTAAACTCATAACAAATTAATTGTATGGATATATAACCCCCCTCTATCATTCATTCATATATGTTCCATTTGAAATGAATAATAATTAATTCAAATATAACATAATTATCCTTTGAAAAAGAGATGATTATCAAGAAGGCAGTCATATAAAATTTTAAATTCCATCCAATTAATTAATGAGTATCATGTAATTAAAACTTATCCATTGGATATGATATATAATTTCATTGTAATTTTATATAAGTACAAAACACCCTATAAAATGATTTAATAAATCATATTCAAAATCCATTTTAAATATACCGTTATTAAATGATTGAAGACATTGTAAGATTATTTTCATTATAATAAAATACTCTGATTCTGGTGAAAAATTAGAATGTAAAACATTTTTAACCAATTTTTTTCCAAAAAATTATTTAAATAAATGAAATATACACCTAAAAAGACACTTTTAAAATACATAAACTAATAATGAAATCCTTTATAAAAACATTTACCCCTAAAAACATTTTAAAATAATGATTTAATTTTACTAAAAAATTTACCATTAAAAAATATAAGAATATTTCTTTATAATTCCTAAATAATAATGATATAATGTTAATTGAAAAAAAAATTAATAATGGGAAGAAATATTAATAAATGATAATTTTTATAATGTAATATAACCAGAAAAAATATTTTATGAAATATATTTTAGCACCCATGAGAAAGATAATTTTACATGTCATATTCAATAGAAAAAATCTTAAAATAAATGAGAAAGATATGAAACAAATTTCTTAGAAAGATGTTTTCAATAAAATGTTTTCAAAAGTATAAAATGGGTTTATTATTAAATTTTTAATAGAATCTGAAAAAAGAAATAAATAATGGAAATAATTAATATATAAAAATACATTTATATAAAAACCACATCATAAAAATTGATAATGAAAAATAAATTTTAATTATGAAATGGAAAATTAAAATTTGACATAATATAACACATAATTGGGTTTTGAAATATAAAATAGACCATTAGTGTTAATATATAATATGCCTCGGGATGAGAAACATGTTTTACATGGGATATGAATCATTTAAACAAATGATATACTTTCTTTGGAATAATTTATTTATGGAAAAATGATTCAATTATAAAGTATATATCCCAATATAGTAGGGTAAATTATAATAATATAAAATATATGGTTCGTAGAATCAATTATTTGAGGAAATAATTTCAAAACTAATAATTATAACTCAACAAAGGGAGTTAATTTATTGAAGAAACTTTCAACATTGATATATATTGAATCAAAATACCAGTAAATATAAAATGTATAACGAATATTGAAATCCATTAAAAAATAGGAAAATTATCATAAAAATAAATCCAAAGCCAATATATACACTGCAAAAAAAAATGTTGTGATCACGAATCATATATCTATGATGAAATTTTAATATGTAAAAAAATAACCTTAAATCACAAATAATTGAACATTCCCTAACAATTTATTTAACAAAAATAACAATCTCATTTACCTAATTTAAAATATTATTAAAACCCATATCATTTTATAAAAAACTTTCAAAATTATTTATTTCAAATATTTCAGTTAGTTGTATTTATTTCCAAAATTATTTTGATATTAGCCAAAAATTCAGTTTTCTAAATAGAAGTGTTGATTATAGTATATAGATTAAAATTGTATCATTCTTACATCATTATATGAATGAGAACATTTATCTTATAATAATTTATCATTTATTAATTTCAATCTATATCTACCATAGTTATTATTAATGGAGACGATGTTGAATATGAACTAGTTTCTGTAATTTGGAATGAAAAAATAAGTGGTACACTAATTATAAAAATATTATTATTATAAACATTACAAAAAATCCAAAAAAAAAATCAATTTTAATAATGACATTATTTTGTTTCTATATTCATCCATTATAGAAATTGTTAGTATTATTCAATAAGGAGGATAATCCATCCAAAATAAAAATGAGGAAAAATTTATGGGTTATTATTTTCAAGAAAGTTATTATTGGGAATAATATCATTATATAATAAGAATAATTATATTTTTAAATGTTTTTAATGTTGTTACATAAATACTAAAATAATATTAAAAGAATTATAATTCTAGTTCAAAAATTAAACATGTCACCTTTAGGGAGGTAGTAGTCTTCAAAAATGCCCATATGAATTATTATTATTCATAATACTAGGAGGAAGATAGGGAATGGATTAAAATTTATGAATATTAATATTATTATAAATATCATATAAATAATTCATATAGTGTCTTATAACCAATTTTCTAATGTGGTGTTGATAAAACATGAAATTCGTTTATGGAGGTGTTAGTCTACACGTAAGCATGATGACATAGTTAGACATTAACCAGTATTTGGGGAATGATGAAAAATGGTATTCCAATAGTGTAATAAAATTTTATTAAATTATATTTATTTATTTTGTCAATATTTATTAAACACATTATGATAGAGTGGCATAGAAATTAAATGAATTATGAGTTCTTTGTTGACAACATTACCTCTCCCTTTAGATGTTTTTCTAAGGTTACACCTTCAATCTACATTGTTTGGTGTTCAAAAATGACTATCAATAAAATAATTTGTTGATAGATTTAAGGGGATAATGGATAAATGTTTTTTATGATAATTCTTTGGAATGGGTGAATAAATTTGGTGGAAATGATCTCCAAATATAAGTGATGGAAATACAATTTTTGTAAATACCCATCACATTTTCAATCATTAAATGACATTATTCAATGGTCTATTCCCCCAAAAGAGGGATATAATGAATTATGTGGAAATATAAGTTCCTAAAAATAATTAAAATAAAATTTAAAACAATCATTATACATTTTTCAAATAACTTATCACTATATTTTATATTATTACAATTTTGTATTTTACCATATACGCTAGTTTTTAACGAAGTAATTTATATTTTATTGAATATATGAGGTCACTATCTTATCAAATTTATATTTTATTAATCAGAAAATAATATCCATATAATATTAATATAATATTTAATAAATTAAAATAAAAGATTAAATTTATTCATTTATTATATTGAAATGTAGTTTTCTAAACAAATAATGTTTTTATTATTAGGTGTTATTAGTCTTATATAAGATTAATTTCTATTTAAATTATTTTAAATATATTTTCATCACATTCATAAAATCATATCAGTTACCTGATATAGATATTATCTGTTTAATATAGTATATAATAATTATTTAACAATAATAAAATAATTCATGAAAATTAATCATTCATCATTATCATACTCATAAATTTTTTTGAGTATTCAATCATTCATGTCAAAAATTTGATTTTTCATAATTATGTAATATGAACGCATTTATCTGAAATATTAATTCAATTTAGTTAGATTGAAATTCTCCATTTTTTCAAAATAATTTTTGTAATGTATGTGAATGTAAAATAATTTTATAATAAAATATTACGTAATATTCCAAAAGATTAATCATGGGATTCCAGAATTAAAATATCATATTTTTATTTTTCTAATTTATAAATATATTGTATTAAAATAATTGAATATAATGAATTTATACCATTATTGTTTTATGATAATTTAAAAAAATAGATACATTATTAGAATTTTTTTTTATTTTTTAATATTTAACTAAAAATAAATTCTTTTAGAAAAATTTCTAAATAATAATCTAAAAATTTTATCATTGTGAAATAAAATATTATTCTACTTTAACAAAATTTATATTCTAAAATATTTCAATTTTACAATTAAATAAGAATACAAAATATAATGAAAAACAAGTTTTATGGAAATATTCTGATTTAAAACATTATGTGTTTTTAGTACTATATTATATGCAATTATGATTTATTAAATTATTTTTATTTATAAATTGTTTTATCATTCCAAAATAGTATTAATTATTGACATCTAAAATGTGATGACTCATTTTAATTTCGTTTTGGGTGTGAAAAAATATATTGATATAATGTATTGTTTTACATGAAAATATATTTCAAATTCATAGGCTTTTATCTATCCCGCATAAATAAATTATACCCTCATGAGTTAAATTATCACTTACTAATAGAAATATATAATGCTTTTTAATAAAATCCTGAATTATGGTATAATTTTAAATGATCTATCTACATTAATATATTTTAAGTGTGTTGAAACCACATTTTTCACATTATCATAATAGTTGATTGATTCATCATTCCATGGAAAATTATTTGAATATTCTCTAATTAAACACACATAAAACATATTATATATCCTATAATACTCTCCCATGTGGGCCTCATCCATAATTTTTTAAATGAATGCAATTAATGATCCTTTACATCATTATATTCATCACAGGAACATCCATTAAAAATAATCCTTCTCTTTATTAATGTGGTTTTTTGACACCCAGTTTCGTTAAGTGGGATGAAAATATTATCAACAGTTACTCAAGAATGTTATAATGTTGAATATCACCAATAATAATCAACAGGACATTCAGAAGTCTACTTGATCAAAAACCCCAACACATCTATAGGATCATGCATCCCAACATAGATGACAATAAATGGTAGACCAACCTTTTGTAGGATACCTGTGTTGGGTTCCTACTCCAAGGACCAATAAAGGGTAACTCCACAGACTATGGTCCCATATTGTTATATAAATAGTACCCTTCATATCACCATTTACAAAAATAGAACATTGGAACAATCACTGAAGCTTTGATTGCAAAGAAACTTTTTATGTGTCATTTGAAACTCCTTAGGTATCCCTCTATACCTAGAAAAAAGAATGAATTAATGAGGATAAGTGATATCCAAGTCCCTTGAGGGTCTGAAACAGAAGAGACAATCATTAGGACCCATTATCCCCTTGTGGACGACCATCTATACGATTTCCCTTCCCTCACTAGAGACCAACACGAGCCACATCCAAGAACACCTGAGGAGACATATGGTTCCTAGGATAAGGAATCACCTCTGTTTTATTTATAAGGTGGACTAATTTTTAGGTAATATTTATCATGTGAATGACAAAAACGGCTTTACTGAATCACTTATATTTCCTCCTAGGCCTGTGATGAATCACCTTCAATCTCTATTTTATTACCTGCATGAGACCCACTTTGATACATATTCTAATCCACCAATTGTAGGGATCCTATTCCTTTGTATTCCTCATCAGAAATTGAAAAAATTGAAACCTCAACATAAACCTCCTAATATGAAACCCCATGGAAAGAGAAACAGTAGTGTTCCTCCCAATTGGGTGTGAAATTATATCTTTATCATCATCCTTCACTTTTATACATGATGATTAGGGTGATTGATTTAAATTTCATTATGCATTCTTATGGTCACAAGGACCCCAACACTAGGGTAAGTGTTTGGGAACTCCTAGTCTTCTATAACAAGTTTGAGACTATTTAATTCTCAAGATGTCTCTATGACCTAAGGCCTCCAGTTATGGGTTGGGTGGTTGGGGATCATGGTTGAATTTCCCTTCGTTAATTAATTATATCATCCTCCAATAACATATTTTAAAGACTCCATCATATAGTATTCCCCCATCCATTATTGAGAGACCTACCCCACTCCATTCAATCTACTTCCGTATCCATGGTATATAGCAAGATAGATCAAAAAATGATAACATTTGTATTTCCAATATAACATGTGATATAATCTCATTAAATGCGCTTTCACTCTCCCTTTGGGTCTAGGGTGTGACAAAATAATGGATTTTTCTTCTCAATATCCTCTTACTACAACAAAATAGGGATCATGTGGTTTTCGGGATCTTCCACTTCATCTTGTTTATCACAGTAAATCGTTTCTCATCATGAATAATGTGGATTTATTTTCAAATCAGGATCACATTTTTTTCATGACCATATGTATGATTAGGAAAAGAGTCATCTGTCACATCTTCATCTCACATTCCTTAGGAAGGCCTCTCTAGGTGTGGGTACTAAATTCTATGTATCCGACTAGGGAAAATAAGATAATTTGGTTTCTTGGATATTCCACATCGTATTTCTTCTCACACTGATCATGGCCAACATGATCATTGAGGTTGTTGGTGATCATTCCATCCACCATATCATTAACACGATGGACATAATTTCCTGTGTATGTCCTAACAATATCTATGGGCCTCCTTCATGGTATAAGGCTAAAAATCTATACTAGGGAATCTGTCACAACAATAAGGATTGGAAAAAGAACAATTTGGCCTCTTACATTTTATAAGACCAAAAAATATCACCATACACATCTCTAGGTCTCCTACGTAGGAGTAAACCCCGAAAAACCCAAAAAGTCAACATGAGCTAAGAAATCCCTCATGGTACCTTTCATAGGTAATCATTTTTTAGTAATACGTTAGAAAATAATCTTAAAATGTACCATAATATCTTATGTAGAAAACCCAAGAAAACATCCATAGGTGATTTTTATTACAATATAACTAAATGGTATTTGTTTCCGTTCAATATGCGATTTGATGGAATACTCCTTCAGGTCCAAACACAAAACCCAATATCAAACCAATTTCTTATGTGGAACATCTCTTGTATAGTATTATTAAAACTAGGAACACATATTCCTTCTAGGTTCTGTGGCCTGTAATTGCATAAGTCCCACACCAAACATTGACTATTAAGCTTTCACCAGGAATTCCACACTACATGATGCCAAACTGTGTTGTTCAGTCTTTATAACATGACCCTACAAGGTATGACGTGCTCCATTAAGTAGCACCAATCTACATGGATTATGATTAATTTCACAATGATACATAGAAATCCCATCACGTGGGTTAGATACCAAAATAAAAACAACTTATTTCTCAATGACAGATGATACTATCTAGAGTTCCCTACTGTGTGTAATTAAGCCACAATCATTGTAATAATGAACAAAGAATAGTTAATGAGTACATAAGCGGATACCATCAATGGAGATCCTCATATACACAAAAAAATCTTCCATGATGAAGAACCTAATACACATGAAGATGTTTATAAGTTCCATTCATGATTTTAATTGATTTTTTATTCAATGGTGATCCACATCATACTTAAGATATAATTAAGGAATCATAAAAATATCTTTAATCTATAAAATAGTCCAAAAATTGTAAATATTTTCCACAAAAGTATGTGATGAGATCGACCTCAAATCTTATCTACCAATGTTATTTCATAAGAGACATTGGAAGAACCTCCCAATGAATTAATTCCATTGGAAAGAAGGTCTACATGGATATATAAATATATTTATATATATCCATTGGTTGTTTCATGTTCAATGAAAAACCCTATTGGAGACCATTCAAAAACAGTAAAATATATGTGAATGATTGCAAAAATCTCAACACCACCTGCAATAAACCATCGGGCGACACAACAACATAAATCGAAAAAATGGTGAACTAGACACATATAGTTACCCATGATACAAGTTTAAACCACTATTCAGAGCATTTTATATCTCTAACCGAATGAGGAAAAAACAATAAATAAATCATAGGAAAATATAAATGATATACTTCTTTGTTAGGGATGTCTTGTTTAAAATTTAATATATATTACAGCACATTCCCTTAGGACTAACTTTAATCCAATTACATCCGTATATATTTCACCAACATATGTCTTAGCTAATTTTCATTATAGGTATTCGTCAAATAAAAGGATATTGTAACAATCCCAACATCATCAATGTTGGTTCATGAATTCAATTTTCCATGTGTATCACTGTAATATTAAATATATGACCCAAGAAACCACATAACATTCCCTACCTTTAAAATTTCTATGATTATCACCCAACCAGTGGCATCCAATGTTATAAAAGCAAGTAGAACATATTGTCATTTTAAAAAAATTTAGGAGTTTATCACTTGAAAAGTACAACCAGACCATCCTTTATCAGAGGGAGGTAGATCAAGATTCAATAGAAGACCTCGTCCTGAATATATATAAAAACATCCACAGGGATCATTCCTGCAGTTCCTTTCTCCAATTATAAGATTTAGTGAAACCAGAAAATGATGACGTTAATATCCTCAATAGTCAGACCGTGTCCATCTTAAAATGGGAATTAAATAAGGCCCGTCACGGGAATAAAACTTCCAATAGGGGAAAGGGACACAACACTACCACTTATGGAGAATCCCAAAAATAAAATAGTGTGAAAAAATATGAGCATGAAATTACTTTCACCGTGCAAAATTTTACAATCCAGATTACACTCTTGAAAAAATCCATGGAAACCCACCATTTAAAGCCAATATAAGGTTGTGAGTAGGAAAATAAACCATCCCACATAATGTGAGTATGAACATACCCCATCACACGATAATCAAGAATTTATGTATAATATTCTAGTATCACTCTAAGATGACTTCTAACCATGATTTTTAGGAAACCACACACATGCTCCAACACCTACCAACATTAATCATGCCTTCCAGCTGTTTCATCTAGAAGAACCAGGACAGGTTATTCATAATGACCCAATTAAAAATAGGGGATGTTCTCTCTCTCTTCCACCATATCAAAGTACTACTAGTGTCCACTATTAGTAAAGGAAAGACAAGAGTAGGAAAATAACCCTAATATTGATATATAATGGTAATATATATGATCTCTTGTCACGAAAGGCACTAAGAATATCCTATTAATGGTGAAATGGAAGATGGAAATACCTTCCAACAACCTACACACAATCCATGACATCGTAACAGCAACACTGGTACTGATAAAGGGATGGATGCATATCTCTGTCACAAAAAATGAGGCATCTCATCAGTATGTTACCATAGAGTAGGTACACACTATTTCTATCATCTAGGATTGTCATGGGGAAATCTCCCCCTTTATATATAGAAAAATGTCTTAGGTACATTCAACCATTATAAGAGTAGGTAACTTTCTGATTATAATGTCCACTCTATGGTTGATATAAACCCCTTCCAAAATTTTAGTTGCCTAATGGAAAATTATGTTTGAAATACTAGGTCCACTAAAACATGATTCCAAAACGAAAAACTACTTCCACTAAAAGTGGATATAGTCTCTCAGAAGAAATAATCAAAAAAGAATCCTCACTGGAGACAACTGTAAAATTAATAGTGGATCTATGACCATGCTCTACATAATGCTAGAGCTCATGATTCCCTTATATTCTTACCCATTGATTCCAATGATCCTACTCTCATATTAACAATATATGGATGATGTAACAATAATTTCATAGGCCCCCCTATGAAACGTCATGATGAATGCATTATTCAAGACCAAAATATGGTCAATCTAGAGCTCTTATCCCCCAAAGATAGTCATCAATGAAATCCATGTGGATAGAAGATCAAAGAGAAAGAGATTATTTTAATTTCTAAAATCCACCATTGTATTCCTCCTCAGTACATCATTCACTATTAATGTTATCTCCACATTTTTTATTCACATCTTCAAAAGGGACCTCCCTTTAGGGATTTAGTGATTAGAAAGCCATCCTACTGTGAGGCACATTGGAAAACATGGACAGTTAGGTATGATTCATTTTAATTGAAAAAGTGAAATTCATTCTCAGGTAGATAACAATCAAAAGAGATGATCATTCTCTAAATCCATTGGATCTCTTTCCTTCCAATATGATAAAGGTAGTCCATACTGGTCCTGTTATTAGAAGATTGTGTGCAAGACATCTACCTCATCATTTGATAAAATATTCATCACTTGAGAGAAAATTTAATACCCTAGGATTAGTATAAAATTCACATCATGCTAATAGAAGGGATGAAATTTAAATTTTTTTTGGCACATATCCTAGCTATAGGAAACCCGAGGAAGATGCTTGGCGGCCTTAAATGAACATGCCTTTTTGTATCAACAATATTGTGAAAATTGATCAAAGTTACCCCATCAAGTGTTAATATACGAGTATGGGATGAACAAATAGTGTTATATTTCATTGAACTCCCCGACCAGAAATGTAACGACCCAAAGTTTTTCAATATAAAATTCCCTTCTTATACTTATGTCATAAAAACACAAAATAATGAAGTACTAAGTGATAAGTGACCTTTAAACATAATTTTGTCACCCCTATGGTTGGAATTTTAAAAATCCGACATACAGGATTGTGTTCAAGATGGTTTTTGGAGTCTAATGACACAACAATAATTTTTGGTGAATAGTAACATACCCTTATGAATAGTAAATAAGAGTAACATTAACTATGAATAATAAAATAAAATTTAGACATCACAGAAAGTGATAATTTGACCTTAGTAAAACGATTTTGGTATTTTATAAGTCATAAATAATTAATTGTAAATAATTAATTAATTTAAAAGAATATTTATTTTCCTTTAATGTACTCATAAATTATTGAATCAATGTATAATAGTTTTTAGATAATTTTATAAGACCCTACGTAATTTTTGAAAGAACTACAAAATCAGTTTTAATTTTAAAAACTGTTTTTTAAGTAAATTTATGATTTTAATTAAATATTAAATTATTAATATTTAGAAAATTATTTTTGAAAAATGGAATTCATTTTTGGATTCTACACGTCAAAAAATGGTTGGGGTAATGTTTTCGTATTTTTCTGAGATACTTGAATTTTTGGTGAATAGTAGAATACATTAATTTACCATATAAATACATTTTAATTAAAACCCACTATTCCTGACATAACAAGTGATGTAAGCACCCAAATCCCGAAATCACATGTCTTATTTGCTATTATTAGTCATCCAAGACTCACTATTCCTTGTCTTAGGTGAAATTAATAAACTAATCAATTTTATATTAAGAAAACCCCTCTCCCCTCCTCTATAAAAGCCACCCCTCACTCCCTCTTTTCCTCACACCTCTCAAGCTCCAAGACTTCACTAAAATCTTCCCAAAAACCTTCCATATCTCATCCCCCACTTCAAAAATCGTCTGGTATCATCAAAATACCAAGCCTAGCTTCCTTAAAGAGGATCTCAAGAAGAGGATTCTAAAGGTAATTTCTCTCTCTCTTCTCCTTTAATTTCCTTTCAAGTTCAAGTTCCTTTCTTAATCTCTCCCTCCCTATATTCATCCAAATTGTTATTTAAATACAGTAATATATATATATTGTAATATTATTATTCTAATGTTATATTATATCACCCCAAACCCTTTCCCTCTTCCATTTATTTTATGAAAGACAACGTTGTTCATGTGGTGATAATTTATCACCTTCAAAAACAACATGCTCTTCTTCCATTTCTACCTTCAATCTGGTCATGAAACCATTTTTATGGTTGAACAAGAATATGTTATATTTACTATGTACTATTTTATGTTCTGGAAATAAACTATGGCCTTATAACTAAGTTAAATGTTAAAACATGATCGTTGTGATCCAAAAATTGCCCAAATTAACCCAAATAACCATCATTAAATTTTTATCTAATGATTCGTCCACTTGGATCTAATACAATTCACTATAAAATTATTAAAGCTAATTTAATATCATTAATAACATGTTGTATCAGTTCCA
This sequence comes from Viscum album, assembly GCA_963277665.1. Lineage (NCBI taxonomy): Eukaryota > Viridiplantae > Streptophyta > Magnoliopsida > Santalales > Viscaceae > Viscum > Viscum album. The sequence goes on from OY728161.1 coordinate 441,310,093, forward strand.
GATGTTTACCCATGATCTACCCAAACATCAATTTAAGAATACAATTGGACCGCTCAAGAAAACCATAAAAACGAACACCCCCGAACAATGTTTTTAATCTCTATAAGTCATCCAAAGGAACATAATATGAAATAATGAAACCGGAATGAACCCTATTAATGTATAAAATGTTATGAAATTTCTAATTAATGTATATAATGTCATTATAAAGGAAATTAATGAGAAGGAGGCATTTGAGTACAAGGTAAGGGGAAATATCGAACCCAATTTTCTTCTTTCGGGTTCTCCCTCTTTCACACCATTTTGATATGGTTACTTCTCAAAGATCATTTGTTCATCATTTACTTTACTTTTTTCGGATATACATGTTTGTAACTGGTTTTTATGTTCATCAAAATGTTTTCCAAAAGAACTCTTCTTTCAAGATCTCACATTTTACCTCTCATTCAAGGTTGATGGTTCTTGTATCAAGTTTGTTGTCCCCTATTAATTTTGGGAACGCAAAGCTTATGGATGTGTTACTATGAGATGAAACCCATTCCCTTACATGGGTTTTTTATGTACATGTTTGATATGTGTTCTATGTGGAAATGATGATAATGATAATGTTGTGATGTGTCATGTGCGCCCGGAATTATATAGCGCAATATGAATGTTTAAATTTGACGGGTGCACCCGCAATTATATAGTGCTCCAATGCATTGGGTAAAGTGATTAATCTCATGAGTAAATGTGAAATTATGTGTGAACATGATGCTAGATTTGTTCACAAGTATTTGTGTTAGTTAACCACTAAGACATGATGTTTCATTTTTATGCATTTCCACATTTCAAGTCTTTTACTTATGCTCCTCTCATGTTCATGATCTTTTGCCTTTGTTATGATTATGCTCACCCCATGATGTATCGTTCTTATCTATCCTCTTACTGGGCTTTTAGCTCACCCCTTATGATGTATATCCTCAGGTGGATACATGTACTAAAGAGAGGACAAGTGCTACTAAGAAGCTATAGAAGAAGAAATTAAATAAATGTTTATGAATGATGTTGTATTTGTTATGTATGGTCCTAGTTTGCCCAAGACACTAAACCTCTGGATCCTCCATGTGTAATAATATTGTATGGATTATCTTTAAAATGATGTAATGGTTATTTAAGGAAAGTCTGGGTCGCTATAGTTGGTATCAGAGGAATGTTTTAGTTAATTTGGGAATTAGGATTAGTACACCCTAGAGAAAACCTCTAGCATGAGAATAAGTAAAAATATGTACACAAGAATATTTACCTAGTGATCCCATATGTTATGTTTTTGGTATAATTGTATAAATAAATAAGTTATTCATGAATTTTTTATGTATGTTTTGTTCTAATCTTTTCTATTTTAGAAAACGGTGGGAACCAGGAGAGGTAATGAAGGATAAGTACCCTCACCTGTTTGTGTAATGTGAAATTTCAGGGGCGAAATTTCATAAGGGGGGAAGAATGTAACGACCCAAAGATTTTCAACAGAAAATTCCCTTCTTATACTTTTGTCATAAAAAAACAAAATAATGAACTACTAAGTGATAAGTGACATTTAAGCATAATTTTTTCACCTCTATGGTTGGAATTTTAAAAAATCCGACATACACGGTTGTTTTCATGATGGTTTTTAAAGTCTAATAAAACGCAAATAATTTTTGGTGAATAGTAACCTACCCTTATGAATAGTAACCTACCCTTATGAATAGTAATATGACCCTTATGAATAGTAAATAAGAGTAACATTACCTATGAATAATAAAATAAAATTTAGACATCATAGAAAGTGATAATTTGACCTTAGTAAAACGTTTTTGGTATTTTATAAGTAATAAATAAATAATTATAATTAATTAATTTATTTAAAATACTATTTATTTTCCTGTAATTTACTCATAAATTATTGAATCAATTTATAATAGTTTTTTAGATAATTTTATAATACCCTGCGTAATTTTTGAAAGAACTACAAAATCAGTTTTAATTTTAAAAACAGTTTTTTAAGTAAATTATGATTTTAATTAAATATTAAATTATTAATATTTAGAAAATTATTTTTGAAAAATGGAATTCATTTTTGGATTATACACGTCAAAAAATGTTTGGGGTAATGTTTTGGGATTTTTCTGAGATACTTGAATTTTTGGGGAATAGTAGAATACATTAATTTACCATATAAATACATTTTAATTAAAACCCACTATTCCTGACATCACAAGTGATGTAAGCACCCAAATCCCGAACTCACATGTCTCATTTACTATTCTAAGTCATCCATGACTCACTATTCCTTGTATAAGGTGAAATTAATAATCTAATCAATTTTATATTAAGGAAACCCCTCTCCCCTCCTCTATAAAAGCCACCCTTCACTCCCACTTTTCCTCACAAATCTCAAGTTCCAAGCCTTCTCTGAACTCTGCCCAAATACCTCCCCTATCTCATACCACACGTCAAAAAGCTTCTGGTCTCATCAAAAAACCAAGCCTAGCTTCCTTAAAGAGGATCTCAAGAAGAGGATTCTAAAGGTAATTTCTCTCTCTCTCTTCTCCTTTAATTTCCTTTCAAGTTCATGTTCCTTTCTTGATCTTTCCCTACCTATATTCATCCAAATTGTTCTGTAAATCTAGTATTATATATATACTGTAATATTATGATTCTAATGTTATAGTATATCACCCCAAACCCGTTCCCTCTTCCATTTATTTTTTTAAAGAGAATGTTGTTCATGTGGTGATAATTTATCCCCATCAAAAACGACATGCTCTTCTTCCAATTATACCTTCAATCTGATCATGAAACCATTTTTATGGTTGAAACAGAATATGTTATATTTACTATGTTCTATTTTAAATTCTGTAAATAACCTATGGCCTTATAAATAAGTTAAATGTTAAAACAAGATTGTTGTGATCCAAAAACCGCCCAAATTAACCCAAATAACCATCATTAAATTTTTATCTAATGATTCGTCCACTTGGATCTAATATAATTAACTATAAAACTATTAAAGCTACTTTAATATCATTAATAACATGTAGTATCATTTCCGGGTGTTTACCCATGATCTACCCAAACATCAATTTAAGAATAGAAGTGGACCGCTCAAGAAAACCATAAAAACGAACACCCCCGAACAATGTTTTTAAGCTCTATAAGTCATCCAAAGGAACATAATATGAAATAATGAGACTGGAATGAACCATATTAATGTATAAAAGGTTATGGAATTTCTAATTAATGAATATAATATCATTATACAGGAAATTAATGAGAAGGAGGCATTTGAGTACAAGGTAAGGGGAAATCTCAAACCCAATTTTCTTCCTTCGGGTTCTCCCTCTTTCACTCCATTTTTGATATGGTTACTCCTCAAAGATCATTTGTTCATCATTTACTTTACTTTTTTGGGATATACATGTTTGTCACTAGTTTTTATGTCCATCAAAATGTTTTCCAAAATAACTCTTCTTTCAAGATCTCACATTTTACCTATCATTCAAGTTTGGTGGTTCTTGTATCAAGTATGTTGTTCCCTCTTTATTTTGGGAACCCAAAGCTTATGAATGTGTTACTATGAGATGAAAACCATTCCCTTCCATGGGTTATTTTTGTACATGTTTGATATGTGTTCTATGTGGAAATCATGATAATGATAATGTTATGATGTGTCAGGTGCGCCCGGAATTATATAGCGCAATATGAATGATTAAATTTGACGGGTGTGCCCGCAATTATATAGTGCCCCAATGCATTGGGTAAAGTGATGAATCTCATGAGTATATGTGAAATGATGTGTGAACATGATTCTATATTTGTTCACAAGTATTTGTGGTAGTTAACCACTAAGACATGATGTTTCATTTTTATGCATTTCCACATTTCAAGTCTTTTACTTTTGCTCCTCTCATGTTCATGATCTTTTGCCTATGTTATGATTATGCTCACCCCATGATGTATTGTTCTTATCTATCCTCTTACAGGGATTTTAGTTCACCCCTTCTGATGTATATCCTTAGGTGGCTACATGTACTAAAGATAGGACAAGTGCTACTAAGAATCTATAGAAGAAGAAATTAAATAAATGTTTATGGATGATGTTGTATTTGTTATGTATGGTCCTAGTTTTCCCAAGACACTAAACCTCTAGAACCTCCATGTGTAATAATATTGTATGGTTTATCTTTAAAATGATGTAATGGTAATTTAAGGAATGTCTGGGTCGCTATATTTGGTATCAGAGGAAAGGTTTAGTTAATTTGGGAATTAGGATTAATAAACCCTAGAGAAAACCTCTAGCATGAGAATAAGTACAAATATGTACACAAGAATATTTACCTAGTGATCCCATATGTTATGTTTCAGGTATAATTGTTTAAATGAATATGTTATTCATGAATTTTTTAATTATGTTTTGTTCTAACCTTTTCTATTTTTGAAAACGGTGGGAACCAGGAGAGGTAATGAAGGATAAGTACCCTCACCTGTTTGTGTAATGTGAAATTTCGGGGGTGAAATTTCATAAGGGGGGAAGAATGTAATGACCCAAATATTTTCAATAGAAAATTACCTTCTTATAATTATGTCATAAAAACACAAAATAATGAACTACTAAGTGATAAGTGACCTTTAAGCATAATTTGATCACCCCTATGGTTGGAATTTTGAAAAATCCGGCATACACGGTTGTGTTCATGATGGTTTTTGGAGTCTAATGAAACGAAAGTAATTTTTGGTGAATAGTAACATACCCTTATTAATATTAACCTACCCTTATGAATATTAATAAGACCCTTTTTAATAGTAAATAAGAGTAACATTACCTATGAATAATAAAATAAAATTTAGACATCATAGAAAGTGATAATTTGACCTTAGTAAAACATTTTTGGTATTTTAAAAGTCATAAATAATTAATTATAATTAATTAATTAATTTAAAAGAATATTTATTTTCGTGTAATGTACTCATAAATTATTGAATCAATGTCTAATAGTTCTTAGATAATTTTATAAGACCCTACGTAATTTTTGAAAGAACTACAAAATCAGTTTTCATTTTAAAAACTGTTTTTTAAAGTAAATTATGATTTTAATTAAATATTAAATTATTAATATTTAGAAAATTATTTTTGAAAAATGGAATTAAATTTTTGATTCTACACATCAAAAAATGTTGGGGGTAATGTTTTGAGATTTTTCTGAGATACTTGGATTTTTGGGGAATAGTAGAATACATTAATTTACCATATAAATACATTTTAATTAAAACCCACTATTCCTGACATCACAAGAGATGTAAGCACACAAATCCCTAACACACATGTCTTATTTACTATTCTTAGTCATCCAAGTCTCACTATTCATTGTATTAGGTGAAATTAATAAACTAATCAATTTTATATTAAGGAAACCCCTCTCCCCTCCTCTATAAAAGCCACCCTTCACTCCCTCTTTTCCTCACAAATCTCAAGCTCCAAGCCTTCTCTAAACTCTGCCCAAATACCTTCCCTAGCTCATCCCCCATGTCAAAAATCTTCTTTTCTCATCAAAAAACCAAGCCTAGCTTCCTTAAAGAGGATCTCAAGAAGAGGATTCTAAAGGTAATTTCTCTCTCTCTCTTCTCCATTAATTTCCTTTCAAGTTCAAGTTCCTTTCTTGATCTCTCCCTACCTATATTCATCCAAATTGTTCTGTGAATCCATTATTATATATATATACTGTAATATTAGGACTCTAATGTTATATTATATCATCCCCAACCCTTTCCCTCTTCCATTTATTTTTTTAAAGAGAACGTTGTTCATGTGGTGATAATTTATCCCCTTCAAAAACGACATGCTCTTCTTCCATTTATACCTTCAATCTGGCCATGAAACCATTTTTATGGTTGAAATAGAATATGTTCTATTTAATATGTTCTATTTTAAGTTCTGTAAATAAACTATGTACTTATAACTAAGTTAAATGTTAAAACAATATCGTTGTGATCCAAAAACCGACCAAATTAACCGAAATAACCATCATTAAATTTTTATCTAATGATTCGTCCACTTGGATCTAATATAATTCACTATAAAATTATTAAAGATACTTTAATACCATTAATAACATTTAGTATCAGTTCTGGTTGTTTACCCATGATCTACCCAAACATCAATTTATGAATACAAGTGGACCGCTCAAGAAAACCATAAAAACGAACACCCCCGAACAATGTTTTTAAACTCTATAAGTCATCCAAAGGAACATAATATGAAATAATGAAACCAGAATAAAACCAATTAATGTATATAAGGTTATTTAATTTCTAATTAATGAATATAATTTCATTATATAGGAAATTAAAGAGAAGGAGTCATTCGAGTACAATGTAAGGGGATATCTCAAACCCAATTTTCTTCCTTCAGGTTCTCCCTTTTTCACTCCATTTTTATATGGTTACTCCTCAAAGATCATTTTTTAATCATTTACTTTACTTTTATGGGATATACATGTTTGTCACTAGTTTTTATGTCCTTCAAAATGTTTTCTAAAAGAACTCTTCTTTCAAGATCTCACATTTTACCTCTCATTCAACGTTGATGGTTCTTGTATCAAGTATGTTATTCCCTCTTTATTTTGGGAACCCAAAGCTTATGAATGTGTTATTATGAGATGAAACCCATTCCTTTACATCGGTTATTTATGTACATGTTTGATATATGTTATATGTGGTAATCATGATAATGATAATGTTATGATGTGACGGGTGCGCCCGGAATTATATAGCGCAATATGAATGTTTAAATGTGACGGGTGCGCCCGCAATTATATAGCGCTCCAATGCATTGGGTAAAGTGATTAATCTCATGAGTAAATGTGAAATGATGTGTGAACATGATGCTTTATTTTTTCACAAGTATGTGTGGTAGTTAACCACTAAGACATGATGTTTAATTTTTATGCATTTCCACATTTCAAGTCTTTTACTTATGCTCATCTCATGATCATGATCATTTGCCTATGTTATGATTATGCTCACCCCATGATGTATTGTTCTTATCTATCCTCTTAATCGGCGTTTATCGCACCCCTTCTGATGTATATCCTCAGGTGGCTACATGTAATAAGGAGAGGACAAGTGCTACTGAGAAGCTATAGAAGAAGAAATTAAATAAATGTTTATGGTTGATGTTGTATTTGTTAGGTATAGTCCTAGTTTTCCCAAGACACTAAACCTATGGATCCTCTATGTGTAATACTATTGTATTTTTTATCTTTAAAATGATGTAATAGTAATGTAAGGAATGTCTGGGTCGCTATAGTTGGTATCAGAGGAAAGGTTTAGTTAATTTGGGAATTAGGATTAGTAAACCCTAGAGAAAACCTCTAGCATGAGAATAAGTACAAATATGTACACAAGAATATTTATCTAGGGATCCCATATGTTATTTTTTTGGTATAATTGTTTAAATGAATAAGTTATTCATGAATTTTTTACATATGTTTTGTTCTAACCTTTTCTATTTTAGAAAACGGTGGGAACTAGGAGAGGTAATGAAGGATAAGTACCCTCACCTGTTTGTGTAAAGTGAAATTTCGGGGGTGAAATTTCTTAAGGGGGGAAGAATGTAACAACCCAAAGTTTTTCAATAGAAAATTCCCTTATTATAATTATGTCATAAAAACACAAAATAATGAACTACTTAGTGATAAGTGACCTGTAAACAGAATTTTTTCACCCCTATGGTTGGAATTTTAAAAAATCTGACATACACAGTTGTGTTCATGATGGTTTTTGGAGTCTAATGAAACAAAAATAATTTTTGGTGAATAATAACCTACCCTTATGAATATTAACCTACCCTTATGAATAGTAATATGAACCTTATGAATAGTAAATAAGAGTAACATTACCTATGAATAATAAAATAAAATTTATACATCATAGAAAGTGATAATTTGACCTTAGTAAAACGTTTTTGGTATTTTATAAGTCATAAATAATAAATTATAATTAATTACTTAATTTAAAAGAATATTTATTTTCCTGTAATGTATTCATAAATTATTGAATCAATGTCTAATAGTTTTTAGATAATTTTTTAAGACCCTACATAATTTTTTAAAGAACTACAAAATCAGTTTTAATTTTAAAAACTGTTTTTTTAAATAAATTATGATTTTAATTAAATATTAAATTTCTAATATTTAGAAAATTATTTTTTAAAAATATACTTCATTTTTGGATTCTACACGTCAAAAAATGGTTGGGTTAATGTTTTGGATTTTTCTGAGATACATGAATTTTTGGTGAATAGTAGAATACATTAATTTACCATATAAATACATTTTAATTAAAACCCACTATTCCTGACATCACAAGTGATGTAAGCACCCAAATCCTGAACTCACATGTCTTATTTACTATTATTAGTCATCCAAGACTCACTATTCCTTGTATTAGGTGAAATTAATAAACTAATCAATTTTATATTAAGGAAACCCCTCTCCCCTCCACTATAAAAGCCACCCTTCACTCCCTCTTTTCCTCACACCTCTCAAGCTCCAAGACGTCTCTAAAATCTGCCCAAAAACCATCCCTAGCTCATCCCCCACGTCCAAGAGCTGCTGGTCTCATCAAAAGAACAAGCCTAGCTTCTTTAAAGAGGATCTCAAGAAGAGGATTCTAAAGGTAATTTCTCTCTCTCTTTTCCTTTAATTTCCTTTCATGTTGAAGTTCTTTTCTTGATCTATCCCTACCTATATTCATCCCAATTTTTCTTTAAATCTAGTATTATATATATACTGTAATATTGTTATTCTAATGTTATATTATATAACCCCAAACCCTTTCCCTCTTCCATTTATTTTCTTAAAGAGAACGTTGTTCATGTGGTGATAATTTATCCCCTTCAAAAACGAAATGCTCTTCTTCCATTTATACCTTCAATCTGGTCATGAAACCATTTTTTTGGTTGAACCAGAATATTTTATATTTACTATGTTCTATTTTAAGTTCTGGAAATAACCTATGTCCTTATAACTAAGTTAAATGTTAAAACAAGATCATTGTGATCCAAAAACCGCCCAAAATAACCCAAATAACCATCATTAAATTTTTATCTAATGATTCGTCCACTTGGATCTATTATAATTCACTATAAAATTATTAAATCTACTTTAATATAATTAATATCATGTAGTATCAGTTCTGGTTGTTTACCCATGATCTACCCAAACATCAATTTAAGAATACAAGTGGACCACTCAAAAAATCCATAAAAATGAACACCCCCGAACAATGTTTTTAAACTATATAAGTCATCCAAAGGAAAATAATATGAAATAATGTAACCGGAATGAACCCTATTAATGTATAAAAGGTTATGTAATTTCTAATTAATGAATATAATTTCATTATACAGGAAATTAAAGAGAAGGAGGCATTCGAGTACAATGTAAGGGGAAATCTCGAACCCAATTTTCTTCCTTCAGGTTCTCCCTTTTTCACTCCATTTTTGATATGGTTACACCTCAAAGATACTTTTTTCATAATTTACTTTACTTTTCTGGGATATACATGTTTGTCACTGGTTTTTATGTCCATTAAAATGTTTTCTAAAAGAACTCTTCTTTCAAGATCTCACATTTTACCTCTCATTCAAGGTTGATGGTTCTTGTATCATGTATGTTATTCCCTCTTTATTTTGGGAACCCAAAGCTTATGAATGTGTTATTATGAGATGAAACCCATTCCTTTACATGGGTTATTTATGTACATGTTTGATATGTGTTCTATGTGGAAATCATGATAATGATAATGTTATGATGTGACGGGTGCGCCCTGAATTATATAGCGCAATATTAATTTTTAAATGTGACGGGTGCGCCCGCAATTATATAGCGCTCCAATGCATTGGGTAAAGTGATGAATCTCATGAGTAAATGTGAAATGATGTGTGAACATGATTCTATCTTTGTTCACAAGTATGTGTGGTAGTTAACCACTAAGTCATGATGCTTCATTTTCATGCATTTCGACATTTCAAGTCTTTTACTTATGCTTCTCTCATGTTCATGATCTTTTGCCTATGTTATGATTATGCTCACCCCATGATGTATTGTTCTTATCTATCCTCTTAATGAGCTTTTATATCACCACTTCTGATGTATATCCTTAGGTGGCTACATGTAATAAGGAGAAGACAAGTGCTACTGAGAAGCTATAGAAGAAGAAATTAAATAAATGTTTATGGTTGATGTTGTATTTGTTATGTATGGTCCTAGTTTTCCCAAGACACTAAACCTATGGATCCTCCATGTGTAATACTATTGTATTGTTTATCTTTAAAATGATGTAATAGTAATGTAAGCAAAGGCTGGGTCTCTATAGTTGGTATCAGAGGAAAGGTTTAGTAAATTGGGGAATTAGGATTAGTAAACCCTAGAAAAAACCTCTAGCATGAGAACAAGTACAAATATGTACACAAGAATATTTACCTAGGGATCTCATATGTTATGTTTTTGGTATAATTGTTTAAATGAATAAGTTATTCATGAATTTTTTACATATGTTTTGTTCTAACCATTTCTATTTTAGAAAACGGTGGGAACCGGGAGAGGTAATGAAGGATAAGTACCCTCACCTGTTTGTGTAAAGTGAAATTTCGGGGGTGAAATTTCTTAAGGGGGGAAGAATGTAACAACCCAAAGTTTTTCAATAGAAAATTCACTTCTTATACTTATGTCATAAAAACACAAAATAATGAACTACTAAGTGATAAGTGACCATTAAACATAATTTTGTCACACCTATGGTTGGAATTTAAAAAAATCCGACATACACGGTTGTGTTCATGATGGTTTTTAGAGTCTAATAAAACGAAAGTAATTTTTGGTGAATAGTAACCTACCCTTATGAATAGTAACCTACCCTTATGAATAGTAATATGACCCTTATGAATAGTAAATAAGAGTAACATTACCTATGAATAATAAAATAAAATTTATACATCATAGAAAGTGATAATTTGACCTTAGTAAAACGTTTTTTGTATTTTATAAGTCATAAATAATAAATTATAATTAATTAATTAATTTAAAAGAATATTTATCTTCCTGTAATGTATTCATAAATTATTGAATCAATGTCTAATAGTTTTTAGAGAATTTTATAAGACCCTACGTAATTTTTGAAAGAACTACAAAATCAGTTTTAATTTTAAAAACTGTTTTTTTAAGTCAATAATAATTTTAATTAAATATTAAATTATTAATATTTAGATTTTTTTAAAAAAAAAATAGATTTCATTTTTGGATTCTAAACGTCAAAAAATGGTTGGTGTAATGTTTTGGGATTTTTCTGAGATACATGAATTTTTGGTGAATAGTAGAATACATTAATTTACCATATAAATACAGTTTAATTAAATCCCACTATTCCTGACATCACAAGTGATGTAAGCACCCAAATCCCGAACTCACATGTCTTCTTTACTATTATTAGTAATCCAAGACTCACTATTCCTTGTCTTAGGTGAAATTAATAAACTAATCAATTTTATATTAAGGAAACCCCTCTCCCCTCCACTATAAAAGCCACCCTTCACTCACTCTTTTCCTCCCACCTCTCAAGCTCCAAGCCTTCTCTAAACTCTGCCCAAAAACTATCCCTAGCTCATCCCGCACCTCCAAAAGCTGCTGGTCTCATCAAAATAACAATCCTAGCTTCCTTAAAGAGGATCTCAAGAAGAGGATTCTAAAGGTAATTTCTCTCTCTCTTCTCCTTTAATTTCCTTTCAAGTTCAAGTTCCATTATTGATCTATCCCTACCTATATTCATCCCAATTTTTCTGTAAATCTGGTATTATATATATACTGTAATATTATGATTCTAATGATATATTATATTACCCCAAACCCTTTCCCTCTTCCATTTATTTTATTAAAGAGAATGTTGTTCATGTGGTGATAATTTATCACCTTGAAAAACAACATGATCTTCTTCCATTTCTACCTTCAATCTGGTCATGAAACCATTTTTATGGTTGAACCAGAATATGTTATATGTACTATGTTCTATTTTAATTTCTTTAAATAACCTATGGCCTTATTACTGAGTAAAATGTTAAAACAAGATCGTTGTGATCCAAAAACCGCACAAATTAACCCAAATAACCATCATTAAATTTTTATCTAATGATTCGTCCACATGGATCTAATATAATTCAATATAAAATTATTAAAGATACATTAATATCATTAATAACATGTAGTATCAGTTCCGTATTTTTACCCATGATCTACCCAAACATCATTTTAAGAATACAAGTGGACCACTCAAGAAAACTATAAAAACGAACACCCCCGAACAATGTTTTTAAACTCTATAAGTCATCCAAAGGAACAGAATATGAAATAATGAAACCGGAATGAACCCTATTAATGTATAAAAGGTTATGGAATTTATAATTAATGAATATAATTTCATTATACAGGAAATTAAAGAGAAGGAGGCATTCGAGTACAAGGTAAGGGGAAATCTCGAACCCAATTTTCTTCCTTCGGGTTCCCCCTATTTCACTCCATTTTTGATATGGTTACTCCTCAAATATCATTTGTTCATCATTTACTTTACTTTTCTGGGATATAAATGTTTTTCAATGGTTTTTAGGTCCTTCAAAATTTTTTCCAAAAGAACTCTTCTTTCAAGATCTCACATTTTACCTCTCATTCAAGGTTGATTGTTCTTGTATCAAGTATGTTGTTCCGTTTTTATTTTGGGAACCCAAAGCTTATGAATGTGTTATTATGAGATGAAACCCATTCGTTTCCATGGGTTATTTATGTACATGTTTGATATGTGTTCTATGTGGAAATCATTATAATGATAATGTTATGATGTGTCAGGTGCGCCCGAAATTATATAGCGCAATATGAATGTTTAAATGTGACGGGTGGGCCCGTAATTATATAGCGCTCCAATGCATTGGGTAAAGTGATGAATCTCCTGAGTAAATGTGAAATGATGTGTGAACATGATTCTAGCTTTGTTCACAAGTATGTGTGGCAGTTTACAACTAAGACATGATGTTTCATTTTTATGCATTTCCACATTTCAAGTCTTTTACTTATGCTCCTCTCATGTTCATGATCTTTTGCCTACGTTATGATTATGCTCACCCCATGATGTATTGTTCTTATCTATCCTCTTACTGGGATTTTAGCTCACCCATCTGATGTATATCCTCAGGTGGCAACATGTACTAAGGAGAGGACAAGTGCTACTTGGAAGCTATAGAAGAAGAAATTAAATAAATGTTTATGGTTGATGTTGTATTTGTTATATATGGTCCTAGTTTTCCCAAGACACTAAAACCTTGGATACTCCATGTGTAATACTATTGTATTGTTTATCTTTAAAATGTTTTAATAGTAATGTAAGGAATGGCTGGGTCGCTATAGTTGGTATCAGAGGAAAGGTTTAGTTAATTTGGGAATTAGGATTAGTAACCCCTAGAGAAAACCTCTAGCATGAGAATAAGTACAAACATGTACACAAGAATATTTACCTAGGGATCCCATATGTTATGTTTTTGGTATAATTGTTTAAATTAATAAGTTATTAATGAATTTTTTACATATGTTTTGTTCTAACCTTTTTTATTTTAGAAAACTGTGGGAACCAGGAGAGGTAATGAAGGATAAGTACCCTCACCTGTTTGTGTAAAGTGAAATTTCGGGGGCGAAATTTCTTAAGGGGGGAAGAATGTTACAACCCAAAGTTTTTCAATAGAAAATTCCCATCTTATAATTATGTCATAAAAACACAAAATAATGAACTACTAAGTGATAAGTGACCTTTAAACTTAATTTTGTCACACCTATGGTTGGAATTTTAAAAAATCTGACATACAGTGTTGTGTTCATGATGGTTTTTGGAGTCTAATGAAAAAATAATAATTTTTGGTGAATAGTAACCTACCCTTATGAATAGTAATATGACCCTTATGAATAGTAAATTAGAGTAACATTATCTATGAATAATAAAATAAAATTTAGACATCATAGAATGTGATAATTTGACCTTAGTAAAACGTTTTTGGTATTTTATAAGTCATAAATAATTAATTATAATTAATTAATTAATTTAAAAGAATATTTATTTTCCTGTAATGTATTCATAAATTAATTTATCAATGTCTAATAGTTTTTAGATAATTTTATAAGACCCTACATAATTTTTGAAAGAACTACAAAATCAGTTTTAATTTTAAAAACTGTTTTTTAAGTAAATTATGATTTTAATTAAATATTAAATTATTAATATTTAGAAAATTATTTTTTAAAAATGGACTTTGTTTTTGGATTCTACACATCAAAAAATGGTTGGGGTAAAGTTTTGTGATTTTTCTGAGATACATGAATTTTTGGTGAATAGTAGAATACATTAATTTACCATATAAATACATTTTAATTAAAACCCACAATTCCTGACATCACAAGTGATGTAAGCACCCAAATCCCAAACTCACATGTCTTATTTACTATTATTAGTCATCCAGGACTCACAATTCCTTGTCTTAGGTGAAATTAATAAACTAATCAATTTTATATTAAGGAAACCCCTCTCCCCTCCACTATAAAAGCCACCCTTCACTCCCTCTTTTCCTCACACCTCTCAAGCTCCAAGACTTCTATAAACTCTGCCCAAAAACCTTGCCTAGCTCATTCCCCACGTCCAAAAGATGCTGGTCTCATCAAAATACTATGCCTAGCTTCCATAAAGAGGATATCAAGAAGAGGATTCTAAAGGTAATTTCTCTCTCTCTTCTCCTTTAATTTCCTTTCAAGTTCAAGTTCCTTTCTTGATCTCTCCCTCCCTATATTCATTCCAATTGTTCTGTAAATCCAGGATTATATATATACTGTAATATTATGATTATAATGTTATATTATATCACCCCAAACCCTTTCCCTCTTCCATTTATTTTATTAAAGAGAACATTGTTCATGTGGGGATAATTTATCACCTTCAAAAACAACAAGATCTTCTTCCATTTCTACCGTCAATCTGTTCATGAAACCATTTTTATGGTTGAACCAGAATATTTTATATGTACTATTTTCTATTTTAAGTTCTGCAAATAGCCTATGTCTTTATTACTAATTTAAATGTTAAAACAAGATCATTGTGATCCAAAAACAGCACAAATTAACCCAAATAAACATCATTAAATTTTTATCTAATGATTCGTCCACTTGGATGTAATATAATTCACTATAAAATTATTAAAGCTACTTTAATATCATTAATAAAATGTATTATCAGTTATGGATGTTTACCCATGATCTACCCAAAAATCAATTTAAGAATACAAGTTGACCGCTCAAGAAAACCATAAAAACGAACACCCCCGAACAATGTTTTTAAACACTATAAGTCATCCAAAGGAACATAATATGAAATAATGAAACCAGAATTATCCCTATTAATGTATAAAAAGTTATGTAATTTCTAATTAATGAATATAATTTCATTATACAGGAAATTAAAGAGAAGGAGGCATTCGAGTACAAGGTAAGGGGAAATCTCAAACCCAATTTTCTTCCTTCAGGTTCTCCCTCTTTCACTCCATTTTTGATATGATTACTCCTAAAAGATCATTTGTTCATAATTTACTTTACCTTTCTGGGATATAAATGTTTTTCAATGGTTTTTATGTCCTTAAAAATGTTTTCCAAAAGAACTCTTCTTTCAAGATCTCACATTTTACCTCTCATTCAAGGTTGATTGTTCTTGTATCAAGTATGTTGTTCCCTCTTTATTTTGGGAACCCAAATCTTATGAATGTTTTATTATGAGATGAAGCCAATTCCTTTCCATAGGTTATTTATGTACATGTTTGATATGTTTTTTATGTGGAAATAATGATAATGATCATTTTATGATGTGACAGGTGCGCCCGGATTTATATAGCTCAATATGAATGTTTAATTGTAACGGGTGCGCCCGTAATTATATAGCGCTCCAATGCATTGGGTAAAGTGATGAATCTCATGCGTAAATGTGAAATGATGTGTGAAAATGATTCTAGCTTTGTTACAAGTATGTGTGGTAGTTAATCACTAAGACATGATGTTTCATTTTTATGCATTTCCACATTTCAAGTCTTTTACTTATGCTCCTCTCATGTTCATGATCTTTTGCCAATGTTATGATTATGTTCACCCCATGATGTGTCGTTCTTATCTATCCTCTTACTGGGATTTTAGCTCACCCCTTCTGATGTATATCCTCAGGTGGCTACATGTACTAAGGAGAGGACAAGTGCTACTAAGAAGCTATAGAAGAAGAAATTAAATAAATGTTTATGGTTGATGTTGTATTTGTTATGTATGGTCCTAGTTTGCTCAAGACACTAAACCTCTGGATCCTCCATGTGTAATACTATTTTATTTTTTATCTTTAAAATGTTGTAATAGTAATGTAAGGAAAGTCCGGGTCCCTATAGTTGGTATCAGAGGAATGGTTTATTTAATTTGGGAATTAGTATTAGTAAACCCTAGAGAAAACCTCTAGCATGAGAATAAGTACAAATATGTACACATGAATATTTACCTAGGGATCCCATATATTATGTTTTTTGTATAATTGTTTAAATGAATATGTTCTTCATTAATTTTTTACTTATGTTTTGTTTTAACCTTTTCTATTTTAGAAAAATGTGGGAACCAGGAGAGGTAATGAAGGATAAGTACCCTCACCTGTTTGTGTAATGTGAAATTTTGGGGGCGAAATTTCTTAAGGGGGGAAGAATGTAACGACCAAAAGTTTTTCAATAGAAAATTCCATTCATATACTTATGTCATAAAAACACAAAATAATGAACTACTAAGTGATAAGTGACCTTTAAACATAATTGTGTCACCCATATGGTTGGAATTTTAAAAATCCGACATACATGGTTGTGTTCAAGATGGTTTTTGGAGTCTAATGAAACAAAAATAATTTTTGGTGAATAGTAACCTACACTTATGAATAGTAACCTACACTTATGAATAGTAATATGACCCTTATGAATAGTAAATAAGAGTAACATTACCTATGAATAATAAAATAAAATCTAGACATCATAGAAAGTGATAATTTGACCTTAGTAAAACGTTTTTGATATTTTATAAGTCATAAATAATTATTTATAATTAATTAATTAATTTAAAAGAATATTTATTTTCCTGTAATGTACTCATAAATTATTGAATCAATGTCTAATTTTTTTAGATAATTTTATAAGACCCTACGTAATTTTTGAAAGAACTATAAAATAATTTTTCATTTTAAAAATTGTTTTTTTAAAGTAAATTAGGAATTTAATTAAATATTAAATTATTAATATTTAGAAAAATATTTTTTAAAAATGGACTTCATTTTTGGATTCTACAGGTCAATAAATGGTTGGGGTAATGTTTTGGGATTTTTCTGAGATACTTGATTTTTTGGTGAATAGTATAATACATTAATTTACCATATGAATACATTTTAATTAAAACCCACTATTCCTGACATCACAAGTGATGTAAGCACCCAAATCCCGAACTCACATGTCTTATTTACTATTATTAGTCATCAAAGACTCACTATTCCTTGTCTTAGGTGAAATTAATAAACAAATCAATTTTATATTAAGGAAACCCCTCTCCCCTCCTCTATAAAATCCACCCTTCACTCCCTCTTTTCCTCACACCTATAAAGCTCCAAGACTTCTCTAAACTCTTCCCAAAAACCTTCCCTAGCTCATCCCCCACGTCCAAAAGCTGCTGGTCTCATCAAAAGACCCAGCCTAGATTCCTTAAAGAGGATCTCAAGAAGAGGATTCTAAAGGTAATTTCTCTCTATCTTCTCCTTTAATTTCCTTTCAAGTTCAAGTTCCTTTCTTGATCTCACCCTACCGATATTCATCCAAATTGTTCTATAAATCCAGTATTATATATATAATGTAATATTATGATTCTAATTTTATATTATATCACCCCAAACCTTTTCCCTCTTCCATTTATTTTATTAAAGAGAACGTTGTTCATATGGTGATAATTTATCACCTTCAAAAACAACATGATCTTCTTCCATTTATACCTTCAATCTGGTCATGAAACCATTTTTATGGTTGAACCAGAATATGTTATATGTAATATTTCCTATTTTATGTTCTGAAAATAACCTATCGCTTTATTACTAAGTTAAATGTTAAAACAAGATCGTTGTGATCCAAAAACCGCCCAAATTAACCCAATTAACCATCTTTAAATTTTTATCTAATGATTCGTCCACTTGGATCTAATATAATTCACTATACAATTATTAAAGCTAATTTAATATCATTAATAACATGTAGTATCAGTTCCGGGTGTTTACCCATGATCTACCCAAACATCAATTTAAGAATACAAGTGGACCGCTCAAGAAAACCATAAAAACGAACACCCCCGAACAATGTTTTTAAGCTCTATAAGTCATCCAAAGGAACATAATATGAAATAATGAAACCGGAATGAACCCTATTACTTTATAAAAGGTTATGGAATTTCTAATTAATGAATATAATTTCATTATACTGTAAATTAAAGAGAAGGAGGCATTCGAGTACAAGGTAAGGGGAAATCTCGAACCCAATTTTCTTCCTTCGGGTTCTCCCTCTTTCACTCCATTTTTGATATGGTTACTCCTCAGAGATCATTTGTTCATCATTTTATTTACTTTTCTGGGATATAAATGTTTGTCACTGGTTTTTATGTCCTTCAAAAATATTTCCAAAAGAACTCTTCTTTCAAGATCTCACATTTTACCTCTCATTCAAGGTTGATGGTTCTTGTATCAAGTATGTTGTTCCCTCTTTATTTTGCGAACCCAAAGCTTATGAATGTGTTATTATGAGATGAAACCCATTCCTTTCCATGGGTTATTTATTTACTTGTTTGATATGTGTGCTATCTGGAAATAATGATAATGATAATGTTATGATTTGACAGGTGCGCCCAGAATTATATAGCGCAATATGAATGTTTAAATGTGACGGGTGTGCCCGCAATTATATAGCGCTCCAATGCATTGGGTAAAGTGATGAATCTCATGAGTAAATGTGAAATTATGTGTGAACATGATTCTATCTTTGTTCACAAGTATGTGTGGTAGTTAACCACTATGACATGATGTTTCATTTTTATGCATTTCCACATTTCAAGTCTTTTACTTATGCTCCTCTCATGTTCATGATCTTTTGCCTATGTTATGATTATGCTCACCCCATGATGTATTGTTATTATCTATCCTCTTAATGGGATTTTATCTCACCCCTTATGATGTATATCCTCAGGTGTCTACATGTAATAAGGACAGGACAAGTGCTACTGAGAAGCTATAGAAGAAGAAATTAAATAAATGTTTATGGTTGATGTTGTATTTGTTATGTATGGTCCTAGTTTTCCCAAGACACTAAACCTATGGATCCTCCATGTGTAATACTATTGTATTGTTTATCTTTAAACTGATGTAATAGTAATGTATGGAAAGGCTGGGTCGCTATAGTTGGTATCAGAGGAAAGGTTTAGTTAATTTGGGAATTAGGATTAGTAAACCCTAGAGAAAACCTCTAGAATGAGAATAAGTACAAATATGTACACAAGAATATTTACCTAGGGATCCCATATGTTATGTTTTTGGTATAATTGTTTAAATGAATAATTTATTCATGAATTTTTTACATATTTTTTGTTCTAACCTTTTCTATTTTAGAAAACGGTGGGAACCAGGAGAGGTAATGAAGGATAAGTACCCTCACCTGTTTGTGTAAAGTGAAATTTCGGTGGTGAAATTTCTTAAGGGGGTAAGAATGTAACAACCCAAAGTTTTTCAATAGAAAATTCCATTCTTATACTTATGTCATAGAAACACAAAATAATGAACAACTAAGTGATAACTGACCTTTAAACATAATTTTGTCACCCCTATGGTTGGAATTTTAAAAAATCCGACATACACAGTTGTGTTCATGATGGTTTTTGGAGTCTAATGAAACAAAAATAATTTCTGTTGAATAGTAACCTACCCTTATGAATAGTACCCTACCCTTATGAATAGTAATATGACCCTTATGAATAGTAAATAAGAGTAACATTACCTATGAATAATAAAATAAAATTTATACATCATAGAAAGTGATAATTTGACCTTAGTAAAACATTTTTTGTATTTTATAAGTCATAAATAATAAATTATAATTAATTAATTAATTTAAAAGAATATTTATTTTCCTGTAATATATTCATAAATTATTGAATCAATTTATAATAGTTTTTAGATAATTTTATAAGACCCTATGTAATTTTTGAAAGAACTACAAAATCAGTTTTAATTTTAAAAACTGTTTTTTATGTAAATTTTGATTTTAATTAAATATAAAATTATTAATATTTAGAAAATTAATTTTTAAAAATATAATTTATTTTTGGATTCTACACGTCAAAAAATGGTTGGGGCAATGTTTTGGGATTTTTCTAAGATACATGAATTTTTGGTGAATAGTAGAATCCATTAATTTACCATATAAATACATTTTAATTAAAACCCACTATTCCTAACATCACAAGTGATGTAAGCACCCAAATCCCGAACTCACTTGTCTTATTTACTATTATTAGTCATCCAAGACTCACTATTCCTTGTCTTAGGTGAAATTAATAAACTAATCAATTTTATATTAAGGAAACCCCTCTCCCCTCCACTATAAAAGCCACCCTTCACTCCCTCTTTTCCTCACACCTCTCAAGCTCCAAGCCTTCTCTAAACTCTGCCCAAAAACCATCCCTAGATCATCCCCCATGTCCAAAAGCTGCTGGTCTCATCAAAAGAACAATCCTAGCTTCCTTAAAGAGGATCTCAAGAAGAGGATTCTAAAGGTAATTTCTCTATCTCTTCTCCTTTAATTTCCTTTCAAGTTCAAGTTCCTTTCTTGATCTATCCCTACCTATATTCATCCCAATTTTTCTGTAAATCCAGTATTATATATATACTGTAATATTATGATTCTAATGATATATTATATCACCCCAAACCCTTTCCCTCTTCCATTTATTTTTTTAAAGAGAACGTTGTTCATGTGGTGATAATTAATCACCTTCAAAAACAACATGATCTTCTTCCATTTCTACCTTCAATCTGGTCATGAAACCATTTTTATGGTCGAACTAGAATATTTTATATGTACTATGTTCTATATTATGTTCTGAAAATAACCTATCGCTTTATTACTAAGTAAAATGTTAAAACAAGATCGTTGTGATCCAAAAACCGCCCAAATTAACCCAATTAACCATCTTTAAATTTTTATCTAATGATTTGTCCACTTGGATCTAATATAATTCACTATAAAATTATTAAATATACTTTAATATCATTAATAACAAGTAGTATCAGTTCCGTATGTTTACCCATGATCTACCCAAGCATCAATTTAAGAATATAAGTGGACCGCTCAAGAAAAACAAAAAAACGAACACCCCCGAACAATGTTTTTAAACTCTATAAGTCATCCAAAGGAACATAATATGAAATAATGAAACCGGAATGAACCCTATTAATGTATAAAAGGTTATGAAATTTCTAATTAATGAATATAATTTCATTATACAGGAAATTAAAGAGAAGGAGGCATTCGAGTACAAGGTAAGGGGAAATCTCGAACCCAATTTTCTTCCTTCGGGTTCTCCCTCTTTCACTCCATTTTTTATATGGTTACTCCTCAAAGATCATTTGTTCATCATTTACTTTACTTTTCTGGGATATACATGTTTGTCACAGGTTTTTATGTCCTTCAAAATTTTTTCCAATAGAACTCTTCTTTCAAGATCTCACATTTTACCTCTCATTCAAGGTTGATGGTTCTTGTATCAAGTATGTTGTTCCCTCTTTATTTTGGGAACCCAAAGCTTATGAATGTGTTATTATGAGATGAAACCCATTACTTTACATGGGTTATTTATGTACATGTTTGATATGTGTTCTATGTGGAAATAATGATAATGATAATGTTATGATGTGACGGGTGCGCCCAGAATTATATAGCGCAATATGAATGTTTAAATGTGACGGGTGCGCCTGCAATTATATAGGGCTCCAATGCATTGGGAAAACTGATGAATCTCATGAGTAAATGTGAAATTATGTGTGAACATGATGCTATCTTTGTTCACAAGTATGTGTGGTAGTTAACCACTATGACATGATGTTTCATTTTTATGCATTTCCACATTTCAAGTCTTTTACTTATGCTCCTCTCATGTTCATGATCTTTTGCCTATGTTATGATTATGATCACCCCATAATGTATTGTTCTTATCTAACCTCTTACTGGGATTTTAGCTCACCCCTACTGATGTGTATCATCAGGTGGCTACATGTACTAAGGAGTGGACAGGTGCTACTAAGATGCTATAGAAGAAGAAATTAAATAAATGTTTATGGTTGGTGTTGTATTTGTTATGTATGGTTCTATTTTACCCAAGACACTAAACCTCTGGATCCTCCATGTGTAATACTTATTTATTTTTTATCTTTAAAATGATGTAATAGTAATGTAAGGAAAGGTCGGGTCGCTATAGTTGGTATCAGAGGAAAGGTTTAGTTAATTTGGGAATTAGGATTAGTAAACCCTAGAGAAAACCTCTAGCATGAGAATAAGTACAAATATGTACACAAGAATATTTACCTAGGGATCCCATATGTTATGTTTTTGGTATAATTGGTTAAATGAATAAGTTATTAATGAATTTTTTACATATGTTTTGTTCTAACCTTTACTATTTTAGAAAACGGTGGGAACCAGGAGAGGTAATGAAGGATAAGTACCCTCACCTGTTTGTGTAAAGTGAAATTTCGGGGGTGAAATTTCTTAAGGGGGGAAGAATGTAACGACCCAATGTTTTTCAATAGAAAATTCCCTTCTTATACTTATGTCATAAAAACACAAAATAATGAACTAATAAGTGATAAGTGACCTTTAAACATAATTTTGTCACCCCGATGGTTGGAATTTTAAAAAATCTGACATACACGGTTGTGTTCATGATGGTTTTTGGAGTCTAATGAAACAAAAATAATTTTTGGTGAATAGTAACCTACCCTTATGAATAGTAACCTACCCTTATGAATAGTAATATGACCCTTATGAATAGAAAATAAGAGTAACAGTACCTATGAATAATAAAATAAAATTTATACATCATAGAAAGTTATAATTTGACCTTAGTAAAACGTTTTTGGTATTTTATAAGTCATAAATAATAAATTATAATTAATTAATTAATTTAAAAGAATATTTTTTTTCCTGTATTGTATTCATAAATTATTCAATCAATGTCGAATAGTTTTTAGATAATTTTATAAGACCCTATGTAATTTTTGAAAGAACTACAAAATCAGTTTTAATTTTAAAAACAGTTTTTTAAGTAAATTATGATTTTAATTAAATATTAAATTATTAATATTTAGAAAATTATTTTTTAAAAATAGACTTCATTTTAGGATTCTACACGTCAAAAAATGGTTGGGGTAATGTTTTGGGATTTTTCTGAGATACATGAATTTTTGGTGAATAGTAGAATACATTAATTTACCATATAAATACATTTTAATTAAAACCCACTATTACTGACATCAAAATTGATTTAAGCACCCAAATCCTGAACTCACATGTCTTATTTACTATTATTAGTCATCCATGACTCACTATTACTTGTCTTAGGTGAAATTAATAAACTAATCAATTTTATATTAAGGATACCCCTCTCCCCTCCACTATAAAAGCCACCCTTCACTCCCTCTATTCTTCACACGTCTCAAGTATGTTGTTCCCTCTTTATTTTGGGAACCCAAAGCTTATGAATGTGTTATTATGAGATGAAACCCATTACTTTCCATGGGTTATTTATGTACATGTTTGATATGTGTTCTATGTGGAAATAATGATAATGATAATGTTATGATGTGACGGGTGCGCCCAGAATTATATAGCGCAATATGAATGTTTAAATGTGACAGGTGTGCCCGTAATTATATAGCGCTCCAATGCATTGGGTAAAGTGATGAATCTCATGAGTAAATGTGAAATTATGTGTGAACATGATGCTATCTTTGTTCACAAGTATGTGTGGTAGTTAACCACTATGACATGATGTTTCATTTTTATGCATTTCCACATTTCAAGTCTTTTACTTATGCTCCTCTCATGTTCATGATCTTTTGCCTATGTTGTTCCCTCTTTATTTTGGGAACCCAAAGCTTATGAATGTGTTATTATGAGATGAAACCCATTCCTTTCCATGGGTTATTTATGTACATGTTTGATATGTGTTCTATGTGGAAATAATGATAATGATAATGTTATGATGTGACGGGTGCGCACAGAATTATATAGCGCAATATGAATGTTTAAATGTGACGGTTGTGACCGCAATTATATAGCGCTCCAATGCATTGGGTAAAGTGATGAATCTCATGAGTAAATGTGAAATTATGTGTGAACATGATGCTATCTTTGTTCACAAGTATGTGTGGTAGTTAACCACTATGACATGATGTTTCATTTTTATGCATTTCCACATTTCAAGTCTTTTACTTATGCTCCTCTCATGTTCATGATCTTTTGCCTATGTTATGATTATGCTCACCCCATGATGTATTGTTATTATCTATCCTCTTAATGGGATTTTATCTCACCCCTTATGATGTATATCCTCAGGTGTCTACATGTAATAAGGACAGGAGACGTGCTACTGAGAAGCTATAGAAGAAGAAATTAAATAAATGTTTATGGTTGATGTTGTATTTGTTATGTATGGTCCTAGTTTTCCCAAGACACTAAACCTTTGGATACTCCATGTGTAATACTATTGTATTGTTTATCTATAAACTGATGTAATAGTAATGTAAGGAAAGGCTGGGTCTCTATAGTTGGTATCAGAGGAAAGGTTTAGTTAATTTGGGAATTAGGATTAGTAAACCCTAGAGAAAACCTCTAGAATGAGAATAAGTAGAAATATGTACACAAGAATATTTACCTAGGGATCCCATATGTTATGTTTTTGGTATAATTGGTTAAATGAATAAGTTATTAATGAATTTTTTACATATGTTTTGTTCTAACCTTTACTATTTTAGAAAACGGTGGGAACCAGGAGAGGTAATGAAGGATAAGTACCCTCACCTGTTTGTGTAAAGTGAAATTTCGGGGGTGAAATTTCTTAAGGGGGGAAGAATGTAACGACCCAATGTTTTTCAATAGAAAATTCCCTTCTTATACTTATGTCATAAAAACACAAAATAATGAACTAATAAGTGATAAGTGACCTTTAAACATAATTTTGTCACCCCTATGGTTGGAATTTTAAAAAATCTGACATACACGGTTGTGTTCATGATGGTTTTTGGAGTCTAATGAAACAAAAATAATTTTTGGTGAATAGTAACCTACCCTTATGAATAGTAACCTACCCTTATGAATAGTAATATGACCCTTATGAATAGAAAATAAGAGTAACAGTACCTATGAATAATAAAATAAAATTTATACATCATAGAAAGTGATAATTTGACCTTAGTAAAACGTTTTTGGTATTTTATAAGTCATAAATAATAAATTATAATTAATTAATTAATTTAAAAGAATATTTGTTTTCCAGTATTGTATTCATAAATTATTCAATCAATGTCGAATAGTTTTTAGATAATTTTATAAGACCCTATGTAATTTTTGAAAGAACTACAAAATCAGTTTTAATTTTAAAAACTGTTTTTTAAGTAAATTATGAATTTAATTAAATATTAAATTATTAATATTTAGAAAATTATTTTTTAAAAATAGACTTCATTTTATGATTCTACACGTCAAAAAATGGTTGGGGTAATGTTTTGGGATTTTTCTGAGATACATGAATTTTTGGTGAATAGTAGAATACATTAATTTACCATATAAATACATTTTAATTAAAACCCACTATTACTGACATCAAAATTGATTTAAGCACCCAAATCCCGAACTCACATGTCTTATTTACTATTATTAGTCATCCAAGAATCACTATTACTTGTCTTAGGTGAAATTAATAAACTAATCAATTTTATATTAAGGATACCCCTCTCCCCTCCACTATAAAAGCCACCCTTCACTCCCTCTATTCTTCACACGTCTCAAGCTCCAAGCCTTCTCTAAAATCTGCCCAAAAACCATTCCTAGCTCATCCCCCACGTCCAAAAGCTGCTGGTATCATCAAAAGAACAAGCCTAGCATCCTTAAAGAGGATCTCAAGAAGAGGATTCTAAAGATAATTTCTCTCTCTCTTCTCCTTTAATTTCCTTTCAAGTTCAAGTTCCTTTCTTGATCTATCCCTACCTATATTCATCCCAATTTTTCTGTAAATACAGTATTATATATATAATATAATATTATGATTCTAACGATATATTATATCACCCCAAACCCTTTCCCTCTTCCATTTATTTTATTAAAGAGAACGTTGTTCATGTGGTGATAATTTATCACCATAAAAAACAACATGATCTTCTTCCATTTCTACCTTAAATCTGGTCAGGAAAACATGTTTATGGTTGAACCAGAATATGTTATATGTACTATGTTCTATTTTAAGTTCTTTACATAACCTATTACCTTATTACTATGTAAAATGTTAAAACAAGATCGTTGTGATCCAAAAACCGCCCAAATTAACCCAAATAACCATCATTAAATTTTTATCTAATGATTCATCCACTTGGATCTAATATAATTCACTATAAAATTATGAAAGATACTTTAATATCATTAATAACATGTAGTTTCAGTTCCGTTTGTTTACTCATGATCTACCCAAACATCAATTTATGAATACAAGTGGACCGCTCAAGAAAACCATAAAAACGAACACCCCCGAACAATGTTTTTAAACTCTATAAGTCATCCAAAGGAACATAATATGAAATAATGAAACCGGAATGAACCCTATTAATGTATAAAAGGTTATGGAATTTCTAATTAATGAATATAATTTCATTATACAGGAAATTAAAGAGAAGGAGGCATTCGAGTACAAGGTAAGGGGAAATCTCGAACCCAATTTTCTTCCTTCGGGTTCCCCTGCTTTAACTCCATTTTTGATATGGTTACTCCTCAAAGATCATTTGTTCATCATTTACTTTACTTTTCTGGGATATACATGTTTGTCACTGGTTTTTATGTCCTTCAAAATTTTTTCCAAAAGAACTCTTCTTTCAAGATCTCACATTTTACCTCTCATTCAAGGTTGATGGTTCTTGTATCAAGTATGTTGTTCCCTCTTTATTTTGGGAACCCAAAGCTTATGAATGTGTTATTATTAGATTAAACCCGTTCCTTTCCATGGGTTATTTATGTACATGTTTGATATGTGTTCTATGTGGAAATAATGATAATGATAATGTTATGATGTGACGGGTGCGCCCAGAATTATATAGCGCAATATGAATGTTTAAATGTGACGGGTGCGCCTGCAATTATATAGCGCTCCAATGCATTGGGTAAAGTGATGAATATCATGACTAAATGTGTAATGATGTGTGAACATGATGCTAGCTTTGTTCACAAGTATGTGTGGTAGTTAACCACTAAGACATGATGTTTCATTTTTATGCATTTCCACATTTCAAGTCTTTTACTTATGCTCCTCTCATGTTCATGATCTTTTGCCTATGTTATGATTATGATAACCCCATGATTTATCGTTATTATATATATCCTCTTACTGGGATTTTAGCTCACACCTTCTGATGTATATCCTCATGTGGCTACATGTACTAAGGAGAGTACAAGTGCTACTAAGAAGCTATAGAAGACGAAATTAAATAAATGTTTATGGTTGATGTTGTATTTGTTATGTATGGTCCTAGTTTTCCCAAGACACTAAACCTCTAGATCATCCATGTGTAATACTAATGTATTGTTTATCTTTAAAATGATGTAATAGTAATGTATGGAAAGGGTCGGTCGCTATAAGAAAGGAACACTGAATGTGGTATCATGCGTTGTTATAGATTCCATCTAACATAAATAAAATGATTATATCCACATCCAATGAAATGGTATTCAATATCAAACCATGACCAACTATCATTAATGATAGTCCAATAGAGAGAAGGATATTTTTAAATTTATAATCAAGAATATAAAAATATTAACAATCATCCTACTTAGGTGATGTTATTCATTAGACAAAAGATGTAATAAATAACCCAATGATCTTAAGAATTAGGAGATTCAGGTGCATAGAAAATGAAGCACCAAGCCCATGATTGGACAAAAATGCGTAGAAAAATTATTTCATTGATTGTAGTAAAATAAATGGATATTTATGATAAAACCCAACCCATAGGTTTGGGTTACTTTTCAAATAAACCTTCAATCCCCACTAACCATATTTGAATAGTTATGAACATCATATTGGAACATCCCTAACCGTTGGGGATGGGGTTTTATCACCTCAATACATCCCACTCAGTGTATTTTATTAGTATTATCACTAAGGATATCAATTCATAAATTATCCTTCTATTTAATTCCTTCAATGATTCAATGCCATCATTAGGATCATGCATGAAAACACAACCAGAAGACCCTTCAAATTACTATACGACAAAAATCTCCTAGAGAATCAGTGAAGGAGTGTAAGCAAACACATGGTGGGAATAGAAGGTGGACATCTCATAAAAATAATGATATAATTCTTTTATTGGAATACACATTTGTGAATATCAAAAATGTTGTCCTAAAATATCCCACAAAACATGATCCTAATATGATCGAAATATTTTATTAGGATGTTTCGATATTAAATTAGCTACACATTAACATAATTGAGGGAGGTAAAAATACATAGAACCAGAGACTTTCCATGATTCTGGAAATTCCCAAAATAACTCTACCATAACATACTCCAAACTAATCACACATGTAAATGGGTAGAAATAATAATTTGAATCTCCTACCTCTTAGAGAGGTTGATCCCCTTATAATTGAGGAAATATTTTCATAGAAAGTGAAAGTGATGATATAATTGAGGAAAATAAATTATAAAACCTATTGATGTAGGATTAAGACTGGATATATACTATAAGAAAATCCTCATGTCACACTCTTGGTTGGAGTATCTAAAGAATTGGGATTTTTTATTGCGACTTAAATAGATCTGGAACATCCTCTCAAAGTAGGATACCAAACACTAATATACATGGATCTAGTGGAAGTAGATATAGAGTCCCCCCCCATTGGGTGATTAACCGGAATAGGGTTTGATATATTCTTACAATTTTATCCATGTTGGATACAAATAGAAAATACCAATAGTTCCACCATAGATGACCCTACTAGGGATCACACCAATTCAGGATCTGGCTTAGCCAGACATTCTCTAAGGTCTCGTGATCACTATTTAGTCACTAATGAATCTATGGGAGGATATAGAGTAATGGAACACACTGATACAATTATAAACTAATCCTAATAGTAAATTGGTATATCTTATTCCCCCCCATCGAACATTGCGAACCCTACATTTCGAATTTTTAAAGGATCAAGATACCAAGATAAGCATTAGTCAAATTTTTTCTCTTGTTTTGATCACATGATGGAGACACTAAAAATGGGGTAGTGAAAAATATTTTAATTTTTAAATAACCACTAGTAATAGAATTTGTGTGGTACACTATCTTGGAGGCTTAACAAATTACAAGATCAGAAGACCTCTATCATAAGATTCTACTATAGTTCATCTAAACAGTATAGAATTCAATATTAATCTACCTTTCAAAATATAAAAGAGGTAGAAGGAATGAGTATCTGATTTAATTTCTTGGTGGTAATTATTTTCATACTATATTGACATACTTCTCTACGAAGGGGACATGTTTTCCATCTTTATAGTTAATATTCATGATGAATTTCAGATATAGATTATCCCTGTAAAATTTACAGGCGGGTTTTATGACCTCAATGTGATCTCTAAAAGAGTGGAATAATTTATCATAGAGATGAAATATATGTCCTTTCTAATTCTATTACCTCACGTAATGAGAATGAGGAAAGAAGTGGTAGTTATTATTATATTTAATCAAACCCCTGTAATGGCTCATACTATAGAACATGCAATGTGTCATGATGTTCTACCTCTTATGCAGCAGCAAAAATTATCATATGATCCGAATGATAAATGATAGGATTTGAGAATGTAGTTATATGTGATGAAAAACAATGTCTATTCATTTAAAAATGAAAAATCCAGTGGATACTTCATCGCAGAATTAGAAAACAACATGATCAGCATTCCAGTGACAATACATCCTAAAAATTTGGTTCTAAATATCTCACGAACCATTTCCCATTCCATCAATTATTATGGAACAACATTAATGATAGTTTATTCTTTAAATAAAATATGAAAAATATGATGGAATCTGAAAAACCGAAGCTAGAAATGCCACCTACTACGGTATCATGTGTTTTTTCGACTGATCCAATGGAGTATAATGAATGGAAAGAAGTTATTAGTAATGTTATATAGAGCTTCAGTAACTATATGATCGGAAAGATGATTACATTGACTATTTATATCCTATGAATATAGTTGTAAAATCTAATTATTCCTTCAAATTATCCAATTACTACACAATAGAATTCATTAATATCTAAAACCTATGAAATTTTGCCATCCAAAAAGTGAGTTGGTTAAAAGAGTAATAATAAAATGAAGGCAGAAGAGCATATGCCAAAGATGATTTTGTCTATAACATTGGTTGAAATATTTCCTATAGTACTAAAATAATGGGAACCCCTCCTCCATATTGTACAATAAGAGTGGATAGTCAAGTAGAATATCTATCAGATGAGGACTTGGTCATCAATTCCATTATTATTATCCAATTCATGGATCCCATATTAGATAATGTGTATGACTAGGAACCTAAATTCCCTCTACTTGATTGGGGAACTAGGGGATGAGATCATCAAGGTCATGGATAAAAATGACGATATAGTGGTTCTAGGGGTGATATCTCTATCCCCATCCCTACATGAACCGTCTAAAATTCCAAAACTCATGGGAGAGCTCTCCAATGAGCTTAGAAAAAATAATAATTTTCCCGAAACATTTTATATATTTTTTTAACATATTCATGATAGAATATCATATATAGAATACATTAACCCCTACTCATGTTAAACATTAATGTAGACATAGTCAACCATATTCATCGAGAGTATAATCATCAGTAGCTCTAATTGCAAGGGTTTATCTATCTACATCAAGTACATCATATACAACAGAACATAAAAATGAGTGTCCCTATGCTATGAAGCGCAGAAGGGTAGACTGGTATAATTATTTTTTAACAAAATAAAAATAATGTCGACTATGTTTTCAATATTTGATTCCTTGAGTCTATTTAGATCATCTTAGAGGCACTCATAGATACCATGTCAATACCTAAATAATTTTTTGTTGATGATGCTACTTCCAATGTTTATTTTTATGAAAATGGTACAGAATAATTCTACTTATTCATCTATTTAATAGACCTTGATGATGATTCTATAATACAAGGATTCATTAGACCCATGTACATATCTTTTAAAATAAATGACATTGACATTTGATGAACCTAAATTGATAATGGATCAGGGGTCAACTTCATTCCAATATAAACACATAAAAAAAATAGGTTTAGATGAGTCATGATTTCCCCTCCAATTTAATGTAACAAGTTTATGAAGATAATGTGAAAAATAATACTGTTGAAATCAAAATGTGGAATCAATTTGGTGATGTCATGCCTATATACAATATCATGGATGTTGTGTATGATAAACCCATAAAAATTATTCTAGTAAAACCTTTTCGGCATCATCATGTATTTATCCCCTCATCATTCCACCAATTCGTCAAATATAATATCAAAAACCAAATGATGACACATTACAATGATAAATCCACATTAAAATCCATTGATTCATAGTATATAGAAACTATATTCAATTAGAGGGAAGTGATGGGATCCATGACTGACGATGTTGCTCAAATAAATTCTATGAATGGTATGGATATGATTAAGGATAACCCTTTCAATAATCGTAGTGTTTAGACGATGCTTACTTTCAATAAAATCATATTAGTGGGACCTAATTTGAGAACACATTCAATAAAATCTTTGAGTTTTTCATGAAAAATTCCTCAATGGAACTAAAAATGTTTTCAACTCTCCAAATACTGATGAAATCCATGATGAAAATATGTTCATTCCATCACCTATGCTTCAAAAATCCCTTTCCCATCATCTAGGCTTGAGGAATTTTTCATTTCAATTGGAAAAAATGATTATTATAATTTTATTACCACAACTACACTTTAGATTTCTATAAAGGAATAACACCGTCGATTGATCCATAAATAGATTTTTTGTCTTACAAATATCAAAATTCCAACACCACAAATAACTCTAGGAAACTTTCTTCATCACCTATTATCAGGAAGAGTTGGAATTTGTAAAATATGAGGGACATAATGAGGTTGAAGACCTCAAGGATGCTCCACCGGAATATGAGGAAGGTTTCTCCCAATTGGTGACAAAACTAGATAAATACATCGAGGTACATATAATGATCCACAACCTAAAACGAATATTGAGCCAATGAATTCCAAAAAACAAGAGGTATATACTAACATATTGTAGTAACACTGGGATTTGTTTTCATTTAATTATAAAGATATGATGTCCTTAATCCCAAGCTGGCCACCCATACCATGGGTTTTCAATAAGACCATTGGGTAAAAAAAAGGTTTCCATATGGACACACCTTATCGATGCTTCTAAAATGGTGGCTATAATTCTGAATCTCACCTAGACTAATATTATCTGGTTGTTATAGTATCCAAAATGGTAATCCATCATTGTCTACATGAATAAGAATATTAGAAGAAACTAATTTTCCATCAACTTCCTAAATCAGTTACAAAACTATCTTAAAGATTACATTGTAGTTCTAATAATAGAACTATTGTTTGATTGAATTCCTTTTTATCAAGATATTCTCTTTATGGATGGTTATTAATGGGAAAAACAAACTAATATTGACCCATAAGATTATGAATCCACTTGCTTTAGGGTCTCATGGTTATTCTTCTATAGTGAAATCCCATTGTCTTAATGAATTTTGGTGCCACATATCAATGTGCCGCACATATCATCTTCAAACCCTTATTGGGGAAGTTTGTGGAATTAAACATTAATGATATATTGGCTAAATTCGGAAAACATTCTGACTGCATGACTAACATAGAAAACATCTTCAACAATCTATGACAACATATCCAAAATATTAACCCCTTTAAATTTACATTCGTTGTAACCTTGAAATTTTTTATATGTTCCTCATGGTCCATCACATCATTAAAGATAACGTATATAAATATATATCCATATCATGTCAGATCCTTGAAACCATAATGATATGAGTGGATTTCATAGAATGGTGTCCTACATATAGTACTTTAAATCCATCCAGACACCAATGTTGTTTCCCATTACCTAGTAGATGAATAAGGGGTTTACATATCAATGGACTAGGGAATATCAATAAAAAATTGAAAATGTAAATAAATACCTTCTGATCCCACTAGTATGAACGCCATCTATTGGGGTAAATCCAATCTATCTATATGTGATTTTCATGTAACAATAACTAAGATACATACCTATACAAAGGAATGATGATTGGAATGAAAAAGACCATTATTATCTTAGTTGAACCATGCTTGATGATGAGACACATTCTTCAGATATTGGGAAGAGATGTCTAGAATAAATATTCATAGTTATGAAACTAAGAAATAAAATATATAACCAAGAGGTCTAATAGGTATATCATAATAACCCACTAAAATACATCCTTAACCATCCTATGTTGATAGTTTTTTCGGAATGGTGTGCCTATGTTTTCCAATAGATTGATAATCAATTCATTCCTCAAATATGTATGCAATGGCTTGTCAGTAGTATATTATCATGAAGAACATCAAACACCGAAAAAAATTCATTAAATACTAAATTTTATGATGTTGACAAATTATCTATGCATGGTGACCACCATTTTTGGGAAATTTATTTTGATGAAGAATCCAGAATTCCATCAGGGAGGAGAGTGGAAGAACATAAGCTCAGGAATTATAGGTTAGGGAATGTGCATATTTCTCTTGAAAAAGTAGTCTTGACATATCCATTCCTATTTTAATAATGTTGTAATAATAATGACATATAATTTCAAAACCTCATTGTATTCCTAGTACAATCAAATTAAATACCAATAGAGGGTCTGTATATAAAAGGTGTTTTATAGTTTTTAATCAATCATATCAAATCGGATTATGCCTTCAAAAAAGATAAAATGATCCCCCTACTTGACTATGTTTGAGGGTTAATGGTATAATTCCCCTTCTATCCATCATTGACAAAAATACCTTGATAACAACATCTGCAGTCAGATGCATTGGAAAATGTATCTATAACAATGTCCTATCCAAACTAGGATGAAATAGTAATCAGCATTTCCCATTGCATGATGGTCTCACCTTTTGTTCGAGGGAGAACAGAAGAGATCAATAATTTCAATAATTTATTTGATCCACATGGTCATATCACTGGTTTTATGACTCCAATCATGGACTACCATTATAATGGAGCACTCTTGTTTGATAGTGCTGGGAAGAAGAAAACATTAAGGTAAAAAACATCACCTTTATGACAACCCATATCACCATAAAGTCATATATATGTGAGTCTCTCATAGATTTTTCATAGATGTATTGATTCAAAAAATTCTACTTTTATAATGAAATAAGTATTGTTCGGGGTCATGGGGTTCCCACCATTTAGGATATAAACTTTCCAATCAAATCTGATGGCTTGGGTACTACATTCCAACTATGAAATAAGATTGAACTAAATTTACCAAGATATGTTATTCCTTCCAAGTGCATTAAAATTTCATCCATTATCCCGTAGTGATAATAGATACATCGAAATACTCAATGCCATTTTTCATATGGTTAATGGATGTTGTAGGTCCCTAACCTCATGATATTGCCAAACAATTCAGATACATCATAATAACTATCGATTTCTTCACCAAATCGAATGATGAAATACCCCTCAATGAATTCACTTGAAAAATAATTTTTAGAATTTTAAAATCTAAGATACATACCATATTTCATGTCCCTCATTCAATATTGATGAAAAATTACTCCAATTTCAGTTTTACTATGGTTGAAGTGATATATGAGGGGTGCAATATCAAAACAAACCATTCATCCCAAAATCATGAAATGGATAATAGATAGATAGAGGCTTTAAAAAATATTCTTAATAATAATATAGAAGATAGTGGATAAATATAAAAATTGTTGGTTTGACATGCACTTTTATGTAATACAGGCTTACCAGTCCCCAACTTGTACTTCCACATGAGCGACCCCATGTTCACTTTTTTTTGGAACAAGAGTATTCCTTCCGCCCATTGTGATTCAATTCCCATTGGTCCATATTTCCATTTGTGACTAGCTAACCGTCGTTGATAAATAACAAAATTTATTGTATGAATTGAAGCATCACAATTAGTGAATATTGAACACATTTCCCCACATGGTGTTCTATAAAAATCAAATAGCATGTTCTTTTTACAAAAATACCAACCTTCACTCATCCCCCTAGGTGAAAAAACTATAATTCATCATAAATTTTATGACCTCAGCAATGAATCCTCTAAAACTAGAGTGGAATTGTGAGGGGACTTAACTCATACACATGGTCCACTATAATAGTGATTATTCCCTTATTTCGGTGGACTGGGAGATTTTCAAATACCATATAAATCCATGGTTCGAAAGGAAACAATTAATGTAATCACATGATACACATCTCATCTGCACGATGTTATATTGTGTAACTAGTCCTTATAGTGTGACAAAAAAATACTAGAAATAACTGCTATGATAGTTACTGTTAAACATAGTGGCACCATCATCCTCATTACATGATGATAAAATACATGATATATTGTTGAAGTTGTAGGAACCAAAACAGCCAGACACCAACCATCCTCACCACATGAAATTAAAATGCATGGTTAACAACCCCCTCAAATGATGTTAATAAACCCTTAAAATACAATGATTTGAGACACACCTTATCGAATATAAATATTGGACTCGAATTTAGTTTTAAGTCTCAATCACATCCCTCTAACCCTATAGAATGTCAAAATACCCTCTTGGCCAGATATGAAGAAGAAATGTCATTAATATCTCATGCCCAATCCCCACTCACATCATTTCCACTCCATGGTAGAATACCCCCCCCCCCACATTAGAGGTATAATCCCAAAACAATTCCCATCATTTTCATGTTAAATAAAAATTCATGGTTTACATCATTTATATAGGATGATAAACTGCATGATCATTTCAAGGACAACATGTGGCTTGATTATCATATAAATGAGATACGTAGTTATTTCCTAGATATCATGTTTTAGGACAATCCATACTTATGAAAAATATTAAATACCCTTTTCATTGAATGAAATCTTGATCTATGTGGGAAAAAATTACATAATGAATAATCTGTGTATTGACTCTAATGAAAATGAGATATTTAGTGACACCATGGTTCTATCCCATTGTGATTTATGGGTCATATACCCTAGTCTATCCTAAATATTATTTCATGATGTCCATGCCGCAAGACTGAAAAATGAATGGTAACTCAAGGACAATTTTTGGTGATATTATCATTATAGTGAGATACTAAGTGATACATAGGACTCATATCCTTGTCCTAAACACATTGAAATAAATAAACCTCTTCCATATAAAAACAATGAAATATTGATGAAATATTATTTTGGGTCCCCTCAACTGTAGATTCACCATGGGATCATATATTTCCATTTCAACGTATGTGTTAGATCTATGAAAGGGACTGAACCCTTCATAACCAATATTTCATGAAACAATTATTTTATGCATGGATATATCCATTCAATATGTCATACTTTTAATCATGGACACAATTAGATCATTATATTCTTTCTACACCTTCTCTTGATAGAATGTATAAAAATTGATTAATCATTTTCCTGACTATGATATTACATTACACAATTGAATTTTCATAATGTACCCCACAAAATAGTTCTTCAAGCAAGAGGATGTCACTATTTGATTATTATGTAATACACGCCAGTTGGATTTTCATTAATTATACCAAAAATGGTGTTTTAAATAGGTGGAAACATATCCCATTGAATTATCCTTTTCTTTCCTTGTAATATTGGATGAAATTATATTGGAATCCCCATTTTGAATCATTGCACAGTAATCCATCACAAAATATTCTTCATTCATTTCTACATATCTAATAAAACCCAGGAACATGGTTTACATTTTCCTCCATTACATATGATATATGTTATGAGGACCTTAGTCTAATATGAAATATATCACATATCATTTACATAATGCTATTGTCTTTAATGTATGAAATAATACTGCATGCACCAAACTTACCAGGTTTAGTTCATACCTATGTAGGGAACAAACACTGCTAATTTATTAAAAAATTTATCATGAAACGCCACTTCTGTATTCAGTTTCATTGTGTCCATATAACATGAGTTTTTTTCAAGGGAAATTTCAATCTTCATAAAAATAGTTCTTCCATGAGAAATTTAATAACCAAATTTATTGGAACTTATTTTCATGAATATGTTGTAACAAACTATAGTTAGAGTTTCATAATCCACACATAGTATTTCAGGGACCACCAACCAAAGTATTCAATTGCATGACTATGTTATCTCATGCCCTAGTCAATATTGAGAAATGTAGAATTCAAGATGGGTTTTTCATGCAGTGTAACATCATCCTCAGATGATACCTAATATATCACAATAATACCTCCATACCATACAACTCTATGGATCTTTAAATAACCATGTTATAGAATAAAACATTTTTCTCCTCATACATGAAAGGGATATAACATTCATACACTAACTTCCATGAAAGATGTGAATTATTAACATTTACTTAAATGATAAATACCATAAATTATATCCCACATAATGACCATAATGTACAAATTTAAATTGAATATATTAATATAAATGTTATATGAATTTTAATATCATATCATAGTACCCTTTTTGTGCGAATTTAAACTAATTTCCTTGTTCTATTTCATTAATCTATATACATTAATTTTCTTACTGTATGACATTAAACCACATTTCATGATGTCCTTACTATACGAATTTAAACTAAATAGCATAATTTCATTGTTATATGATGTTAAAGTATATGAAAAAATCATTATTATAAGAAATTAAACTACATGATCATCATCCTATCCACATGACACAAACTAAATGATGATTCAACCATTGCAATATAAGGTAATTCACCTCTAGAAATAGTCATTTGACAAAATGTACCCTCACTCACACAAACCCTGTTCTTTTAAGAGTTGTTTCCCATTACTATACAGTTATAAGAAAGATATTCTCTTCATTAATAAAGATTTTTTCTTTTGAATAACATTTGATCTAGATCTTGAGAAATCTGAATCTCTTTAAAATCCATTTTTTTATCCACAGTAGTTTATCAGAATGTATGAAAACTCATTTATATGACCATTCTATAAAATTCAATATTTGGCTCTGCATAAGTGACCCAAAATCGTTTTGGTTTTGTCAGCAAAGGGATGCCACTATTTTAATATACTATATCACAATCTAGTTGGCTTTACATATATTATCCCATAAATGGGGTTGTAAATGTGTTGTACATCCATTCCTAGGAGATACCTCTTATATTCTGGAATGAATTTTAGATCTAGGGACCTCAGAATGATGATTAAA
The DNA here is from genome assembly GCA_963277665.1 of Viscum album. Taxonomy (NCBI): domain Eukaryota; kingdom Viridiplantae; phylum Streptophyta; class Magnoliopsida; order Santalales; family Viscaceae; genus Viscum; species Viscum album. Next base: position 441,349,145 of record OY728161.1, read on the forward strand.
AAGTCCCCTTCATTCATTTGAAGAATGTCAGTATATTATATTCAAGAAAACCTAGTTTGGGTCATCATTTCTAAATTTATGGTCAAAAATTTTCATCCTAAAACTCCATTATTGTTAGTCTGTATTGCATGACATTAAAATTACCATAAAAAGTGACATATCTCTTATAATATTTAAACCCCATAAAGTGAAATTTGGAAAAACAATTTAAATATCACCTTTCTAGATGTACAATCATTGTGGTTAGGAAAAAATAGATAATTGAAAAGTAATAGGAAGAAAATTATTATGCTGAAAACCAAAAAAGGGTGGTCTAAGAAAATTATAAGTCTTGCTCAATAATTAAATATAATATTGGACATAGGTTAAAAATTAATTTACAAAGTCATTTATTACATAAGTTTTTTGGAACATACTATGAATATACAAGTTTTTCATCATCATATATAAGTAATTGGACATAAATAATTTTGTTAAGATGAATTACTATATTCATTATGGAAATGGTCATAATAACGAGGTTTTTCTTTAATCATTATGTGATGAATAACATGTCAAAAATTGATGACAATAATAGGGATATTACATAGGAAAAAATTTTAGTACTCCATGAATATATTTATCAATTACAACATGGAAATAATTAAAAACGAATATATATTTTATATAAGTTTCCTGAAAGACATGTCTAGATACTTATATATTTTTTTATAATGATATATTTGACAAGAATTTTTTGATGAATTACTCTGAAAATATATAACAATTTAAATGAGAATGTATCATTCCATGGATCAAATAGTGTTTTATTATTATAACTATAGAATCAATATTCATGAGTTATAGTGAATATAAAATAGTAGAAAATAAAAAATATTACATGATTGAAAATGAAATTATATTCCAATATAATATCCAATTGATTGAAGTAGATGATCAGGAATCCAACTGAATTCAGGAATAATGTCTAACACATTAGTGAGGAATGAAATAATAGAGTACTATAATACATAATATTTTAGAATAATTTTGATAAGAAAAGGAAAAGACAGATGATATTCTTATAACAGATAATATTAATGAGAGTGATAGATCGAATATAGATTATTCTATATATATATATATTGTTTTGAGTAACATGGGAATATTTTAAAAAAAGTTTTATTCTCAATGTGGAATTGAGTTATTTCAATAATATTGACAAGCATGAATGGAGAGTGATATTATTCTTTATATGAAGATATATATCATAAGGAAGTATATATGACCACATATGATATATTTATGTCCATAGTAGATAGAAGGTATGATTCAGGATGTTCATAGAGGACCATTAAAGAGTGGTGGTTCCAATAAAAAACTATTATTTCAATACCATGAAAAAAATTACATTAATATATTTCCACTACTATGTGATTGTATATTCTTACATATAATAAATGTACACTTATAAATTTAAAGAAAAAACACTAAAGGATATTTATTTTAGAATGTCAACACTTATTTTATGTTGAGGAGAAGATGTTATAACTAAATATCAATAGTCATAAATTTAGAATCCAAGGTTTTAAGGACATGAACATTCTAGAGATGTATTGAGGTCGTTTTTAGGATCCATTTTACATTATATTATGTCATAATATTGTTAATGATTATCAAGGGTGCATTCAGTTAATGTATTGGATGATTTTTAGCGAGTTTTTAAAGTAACCTATTGGTGAACAGTATTCCCAAAACATGCACCAAGCCAACCAAACTGTCCACCGACATAGAAGAATCTTTGGACCCCAAAGATAAGGCACATATTTAGGGTGAATTATTTTGAAAATAATGGACCCCAACACTTGACACCATGTACTATGGATTTATTTCTTCAATAATTTCCTATTAAATTCTTGATCCCCCAATTATTACCCCAAAATTAACTATTTTGACCTAACATAATTTCCTATTAAATTGAAATATCTCATGTTGAATACAATACTCTTCGAACCCCATTCATGATGAATCGAAAATCTTTTCAAAGGATTCTCTCTCTATGGGTATGTAGTTTCCTCCCCTTATGGATTCCTCTATCTCTTTCACTAACTCTATCTCATATATCATTACAAATGAAGAGGGATATATTTTAATCAATTATAAATGGTTTAGATCATCATTTTGGGTGATGTAGTTATGTTTCATTGTGATCATAGGTTTTTATCTAAGATCTTCCAAATTGTTGTGGCTTTGACCTATCCATTCAAATTTGGTAATTCCGGTTTTGTAATCTTTTGTCAACGATCTCGAGGTAGGTGGACTAAATTTCATTTCAGAGTGTCTTAACTAATAATTGTGAGAATTCAAATTCTTTAATTGAGAAAATAATCATGTATTGACCCTTTCATGTTTTCTATAAGGTTAATGTAGGGGTATGTCATGATGTATAAAAATTATACATGATGTGAATGGGGGTTTCATGACATGTGATAAATCAAGGTTTAATGATAAACAGAAAAGATTATTATTTTTAATAGAAACCAAAACATGATTATTAAATGCTTTAAAATGGGATTACACATCATGTAAATAATAGATGTTGTATGTTATAAATGTTATCAGTCACTTTTGATGGTCAAAAACTATGGTTCATGTGCATGCCTCTCTCGTTCTAGGTGACTTGACAATCCTATTTTTTACATTTTGGGGTTTATTTTTCAGTATTGTTTTCTAGACACCACCATTCAAACAATACAAATCATAGTATATCCATGGTATGTTTTACCTCTGTTTAAGAGTTTTTATCAATTTGTTTCTTCTTGTTCCACATTACCTTGTTATTTCCCTTCAAATTCATGTATTTAATGAAATTTTGTTTGTCGTATTTTGGAACATTTGTTGCATGACATCCTCATGTGGATGCAGTTCTTATGAGAGTGGTGATTTGGATCTGCAACATTTTTCCATTCTCATGAAAAATAATGTTGACACAATTTTTTGGTGTAGGGGGTTAATTGTTTAACATTAATTTTATGTGAAAGAATAAATTGAAAATGATTTAGGACATTATATTAAAATAGAATTAACCTATTAAATTAAATTAACCAGGTTATATTATTGGTGTCGATCACTTGGTGATGTTGTTGTTTTGTAAACTGATAATAGTTATTCTCCGAATTTTTTAGATATTGTGGTATCAATGTCGTTCTTGTTATTGTTGTATAACAATGTGTAATTAGTAATAAATTTAAATCAGTAATTAATGGATAATTAATTAGATAAACGATTACAACGGGATGCTTAATTAATCATGTGTGTCGAATCCTATGGAGGTTAATTTAGTAATGGTGAATATTTCTATAACAAATTGGAAATAGAACATTAAATATTAGTATTAGTAACCTGTGGTATCCGAACAATATATAGAAAACAAAAAAATTAATTAAAAAACTAAAAAATTTAATTTAAAGAATAAAACAACATTTTTAGTTACTAAATAAACATTCCCTGTCCAATATGGTCACACAAAAAACTAAATAAATAGCATGGTATTCATTAATGACCATATAACTATTTATTTATATGAATGAAGAAGAAAAGAAATAACTAAATGTAATAGATTTTTTTTCTAGAACCTATGAGTTCCTTAATCATTAATCCCATGCTGAACATCCCAACCTGATCTATATGGCTAAACTCTTGAGTACAAATCCATACACGATCAATGTATCATAAACCCTACATGCGTACCAAGGGTCCCATTAGCATAATGACTACATGAGTCCTAAAGTGACCATGTAGGGTGTGAGAATAAATCTCAATAGTCCACCACCAATGCGTTCTAATCAAACATCTATGATGATGTATGTTGTTACAAAAATATAAACAAACTAATTGCATGTGAATATATAAATAAATACAATATTCCTTGTGCTCTACAACCACATGAAAGAGATTACCTGCCTCAATCAATGTTGTTATCCACATTATCCCAGTTATATTTATTGAATAAAATACATTTATTATTATGAATAACTATGTTGGAGAGGATCATTATAATAAATATAATGTAATCCATATATGATTAACAAGTTGGAGAGCCCATAGGTACCTATAGTAAAATAATCATCGATACCTCAAGTAATCAATCATCTCACTAGTGTACGAAAATGCATCCCCCTCACAAATATGGTCCCTTAGTGTTACACTCAAAAAAATTTCTTACTTGCAGAAGAGAAACGTCCAACGAACAACAATATATGCCCTCCCATAAATAATCCCATTCATCTAAACAATAAACATCCCAATGATCATTGAAATATGTTCCCACAAATAATAATGGACAAATGGTCTCAAGAAATATGTTAATCCACACGCCCAATGGATGGTCTCTATACTGTTAACTAATAGTCCACCACCATTTATGCAGATATATATTTAAATCACATCCAACCTAATTAATTGTCAACACTATCAAATGTAAAAACTAATAGATTCATCTAACCACATGGGTGGATATTATCACCTCATCCACTGAGTCTAATCTTTGTGAAAACCGCATTAATTGAACATATTCCAATCATAATGACTACTAATCGACTAAAAAATACCTTTTCCAAATCACCATGACCCCTTGTTCCTATATAGGCATTTCACTCATACTGATAGTCAACAACATCTAATATCACATGTTCTTCTACTACAACATGACGATTAGATCTCATAAATATAATGATCGTGTATCCCAACCTAGTAATCAACATCAGCCAACATAACCTGTTACAAGTCCATCTTGATGAATCACATCGCTTTTGTCTAGGTGTTAAATAACAACATCAATCCTTATGATAAAACAGAAAAGTTACAACATTACGTGGAAATTTAATATAACAACATCATTATAAAAAATAGAAAACACAATCATCCAATGTTTTATTAATCCTCTCACCAAGCCATACCCATTTTAAGTCAAGCTTTATCATGCTCATACACTTCTAACACGAACAATTTAATAATTAAGAATATATCAATAAATAGTTTCGGTCTCACATAGACTACTAACATCAAATGTGTAATTTATAACCCCAAAACATGATAAAAATAAATGATAAATATAGGAACCACCTATATCATACTCGTAGATGTAGTCTCTTTTGAAATCATCCCCTAACTAAAGGAAAATCGAGATAAATCAATGTTTGACTTGAACACCTTAATAATATTGAGGAAATGATTTCATGAATTTATGGAAATATATGGATAGATAATAGATAAAATGTAGAAAGAGGATTTTAATCATTATTTATCTTCATCCAATGAGATCGTTAATGATAAAAATGGATCTTAGATGTTGGATTTGGAAAAAATCCTATAAGGAGGTGGAGAGGATACTCATGGCTACTAGAGATGAATCCTTCTTGTGTGGGGAAATGAGAGAGGATGAAAAAATAGAAGACTAAAATTAGATAATTTAAAATTTTTAGGAAACCCTCATGATTTAACCACATTGTTTGGTTAACCATGCCCAAAGCATGTAGCTCCAACTGCCTAAGAACCATACCATCATGGTCGAGGATCATCGTATTGTAAATAGTGTCTAGACCGTGTGAATGACCACTGTTAAAACTATAGATGTGATCACATTCCCAAGTTATTCCTTCTGCATGGGTTCGAAAACTATATATAGTGTGGAAGAAAGGATATACATATACACTTGGGAGGCCAAATGATTTATTTCCATATTGTTCCACATTCTGTACAACCTAGAATGTTGTTGTTTTTGCCTCTGATGAACCTGAAACAATATTCAAACCCTAAAGAACAATATGATCATTTAAACTCATCTAAAAATAATTCCTTGGGTTAATAAAAATCAAAAAAATTAGGTTTTGAGTATGAGAAAATATTTATCCCTCTATCAATTGTTCAAAATTCAGAACGGTTAATAAAATTCCATCCCTTACAAAAACCAGAGATGTTGTAGCCTCCCAACCATAACATAAGTCATCTCTAAGATATCAATAATTACATAGATATGATAGTGACTATACCCATATATTTAAAAACAACATATTCTAAACCATTCATTAATTCAATTTTCAATTCTCTGGAGGTGATCACCACCTTAGTTGTTACCTGCCCTTTAGTTTCCTAACCCAAAACACAAATAAACTGATGTTCCACTAACCACGGCTAGACATAAAATTCCTTCAATAACACATCATTACTCATGAAACTTGTTAGTATCTAAAATCAAACATATGTAAAATATGACACTGATCATGTCTTACATCTCATTAGACGATCAAAATATTCTTCCCCTTAATTGATTATCAAAAGAGGTCCTAGTGCAACACTTCTGATACATGTCCCATATCCATCTATTTCAATAATTAATATTGTTTCTTCAACCCAAGAATATATAATATTATATATATATATATATATTCAATATGAATAGATTAATAATTTCTTACCAGCTCCTAGTATATCCAATAACCATAAATCAATGAACCTCATTCTCTAAATATAGCCCATAAAAATTAAACACGTAGTGAAGCCCTTCATCGCGACATGTATATGACTATAATCAGATCACATTCCTAATTTACCCATATATGATCCTCTATGTGAATCAGGTCTAAATCTTAATGACTTGATGCATGGACACATTTCAGAGCTACACAAGCTATTTCCCACTACCCCCACTTATGGGTCCCATAGTGCTACCATGGCATCCTCACACAACTAAATATATTTCACTGGCCCCTGGTACCACTATTAGTCTTACCTCAGATACCTGTGAAATATCAATTCCATTGATCCTAATATCCATGTAGGATTTTAGAAATTCATATAGAGATGGACCATCTATCCACATGCCTGGAACTCTATAGGGAACCACCATATCTATGTCCAGTATGTCTGCCATTTCCACACTATATGTACAACTGAAAAGACCCACTAATCAGTTGTCTTCTTAAATGTATGGTATATCATCCCTTAAATGATTCCTCTCAATATTACATGTTTCTACTAGGAGAATCAATTCTAACATCACCTTACACAATCCACCGACTAGAATAGGAATGGTCCATCAAATTTCCCTGAGATGTCAACACCTTGTAGACTACCTCAACCAATGAATGTTTCGTGAAGATGTTTTCCAACACCGAAATATTGTTACACAAAAAATATTTTAAATTACTATATCTCAATGTGTCATCTCCCAATAATATATTTTTGACACAAAAAGACAATGAAGGTATTACTCTGGTTCATGATTATTGTGTCTCCCTAATGATGTTTCGGGACCCCGAGACCACACTAATTCTGCAGTGTCATAGGAAATAAGTCGCTAAAAAATATGGACACAAGTTCTATACAAGTTAGTCTCACATGTATTCCGTTCTACACCTTATTATCCCATCGATGTTTTTAAGGTATTATGATCATGTATGTCACCATCATTAGCCACTGGCTAGGTGTTGTATCGTGTTGGTTGAAGATGGTCTTAATTACCTTGACATAGTTATCCGCCAACGGTGGTCCACACTCACCTTGAAATAATAGTTGGTGAATGAAAAGAACTACTAATTTAGATACTCCATATATGGATCAAAACTCATTGTTACCCTATTAATTCCCTAGATTACCCTTATCATGATCACCCTTAGCCACTCATACATCGATGTCCCAAAATTTTCAATATCCTATGGATGTTCCACCAGAACATGATCCTATTCATGTAGCACATTATAAACTCAAGACTTTGGGACCCCATATTAACACTCAAGGATATCATCCATGACATTCTAATGTGGAACCCCATAACATCCATCCTGACACTCCACCAAATCATGTCTTGGTGGAATCCCATTGAATACCAATATCATGGTTAGAAAAAGTTAATGATATATATGAAGAACATATATCTGGGAGCTTTTAACTTGTAGTAGAATATCACCACCCTTACACTCCCCCATAACCTCCATGTCACATGAAAAATATCCTTATGACCCCTTACACATCCAAATCCATGATATTTATCATATTTAAATCAATAATCATATATATTTTCCAACACATAGTAAATTCATTCATCACATATAAACAAGAGATAACAGAGTAGAGTTCAACCAAAAAAAATCTTCAAAAAATTATTTAGCTACATTTTTGAAACATTAAACAACTCACCCACTATTATCATCCAGGCCTACCCATATCAGTGTTATACCGATATCTCATATGAATATCTCATCACATCAATTATATATCTCATTGTAACTGAATTCCATGGATCGTAGAGTATAATTCCACAAAATAGAGGCAACGTAGGATTAAACCATTTAACTCCCTCTCTTGAGACATTAAATAACATGACACCACATAGTGAAATCCTGGTTTCCAATGAAAATAAATTATATGAACATACATATATTAAACACCCTATGTGCCTACAAGGAAATTATATACTAACCTCCCATGACATACCGACTCAAGCATCCCATATCATAATAAAAAATAATTTTAGTCATGTGCATCAAACATGGTGGAAATAAAATCAATTATCCCTCCCTTATGCATGGGTAAACTATCACCTAAAACTGCCCTCTATAAATAGTTGGAAAAAAATTCTAATTCTCAGTCTACAGTAGCCAAAGTAGTAAGAATCAAAAAATAAAATGAAAATTTTACATCACATGTATCGAATTAAACATTTTTACACATTACAGTCATAAAATTCATTGGTAAAATTTGTATCACGCTATCATAGAAGAAACATTAATGGTGTTGTCCATGATAGTGGGTCCCTAGTCCATATGCACAACACCCCATATTCCGATGGATGCCAGCAAGTTGTGATGGTGCATGGAGATGATATTTGGGAGGCTATATCCATTGGTGGAGATTAGTGTAATTATTTATATTTATATAACATAATGGGATATAACATAAAACTGCATGACCAGTAATTCCCCGTAGTGGAAGAATATACATACAATAATAACATTAATCAACAAACTGAAAAATTCTATTTACAGAACCAAACACCATATGTACAACCAAAACAACAAATTCAACATCATTTTATTTCATAGAAAATAATCAATAAAAAATAGTGTATACAGGGATATCCCAATCAGTATATAAATATAATTATGTTGTAAATAATATAATGATACAAAACTAACTATAGATAAATAACGAACCTACTAGTTTCCCTTCCAACCATACCATGCTAAAAACCATCATGATAACAAATTTCTATCTCCTGAGCATGAAACCTCACACAATCGGATAATCATAAATTAAATATATTTATTAATGGGACCATGTCGTGTGTGAGAATATATATTTATAGGAAACAATCAAAATATGAATATTATAAATATGTTATAGTGAAGTTTTTAAAAAAATATAAAAAATAGATTTTACATGCATTTTTAAATAAATACTCGCCTCACATGTTCTCTATAAACACAAGGAGGCACAAACCTGCATTGGTCAATGCTGGTATCCATGTTCCAATGATATAAATATGTAATTCAATATTTATATTTCTATATATTTAAAAATGTGGATATGTAGATCGTTATAATAAATATCAAGGAATCCCTTGATGAGAAATAAGATGGATATACCTCAGGAACATCCTATAATATAATCACCAGATAATTATGCCAACAGATATTGCATGTTATCAACGATATTAGTGGAATCCAAAAAGTAAAACTAATCACGTATTTGGTCCATCAATCCTCTTCTCATAAAACACCCATAAACATAGAATATGAATATGTGAGACATAAAAAAACTTATACATCATTAAATAATCACTATTTTCTCAACAGCCATCACCATTAGGACCAACATTTTCATTCCCCTCAAATAGTCCTGGACCAATGAAATTAATTAATATGGTGTGACTCCACCCCCAATGTATTTCCCCAACCCCAGTTACCCAGAGACGATGCATTATTACATAACATTGGAATGATCACAAAAGATCAAGTCTCGAAAGGCCGATTTGTTTAGTAGCCTTGGAAACACTAGATACAGTCATCAATTTTAAATTACATTATAAAACGAAAAAAAACAACAACATTGTCTCCATAGACCACACTCATATCTCCTCAGAATATCCCTGGAGGTCCGTCTTAAAATAATTCTTCACATCCTAATAAAAATAAAATATAAAAAAGTGTGAGGTCAGATGCTCACTAAGGATAACAATATAGAGGAAACAATTATAAATAAGCACAAAAATTTAAGACAATGTATAATACTACAACAAAATCCTTTTAAATTTTAACTTCATCATAATATGGAAAAAGAGGAAATCGAATAATTCCATTTAGTTATTCACATGAATATTCTACTAGTCGAATAATCACATGAAATATCAATAGAAACATTCATAATGATGGAATGCATAATGTATACTTTCATAACAAAATAGTAAAGGCCTTGTGCCAGAACTACAATTATGATTTTGTCAAGGCCTTGTGGAAAGACACTAGTTTGTCTCAAGAGACCTACAGATGCATCGATGATCTATAGTGGGCTCCACCCACCACTTACCAAATCCAATGCATTCCTCATATGAAAAGTTTTAAACTTAACAAAAAATTTCATATTAAAACTAGAATAAGAAATGTCAATAAATTATCCACAAACCATGAATAGTGTAAAAATAACACATCCACAGTCAAAAATATCACAAAACCTTCAAAACAATAAGGATGTTTTTTATCATAATAAATCAAATTCAAATGTGCTTACAATCCATCAAAGGTTGTTAACCTAGATGAAATAAATAAAATTGAGAGAATCATCTATTTCTATTTTGAAATAATTTAAAATTAACAAATTTTTATAAGATAAAATTTATTTCCAAAATATTCTTATAAGCTTCTAAGGGAATATTTGACTATGTTATAATGGAGGAAAATTTCTGCAGCCGCCGTATAAGTTAAAAAAATAATTCCTACATTAAATTTTTTGAAAAGGTCAATAAGTACCTTGTTTGGAAAACGATGGAACGATTACATTCAAAACATATAAGTTAAAATAAGGGTATAAATGACATTAACCAATGGTCTAGTAAATAGTAAAAATGTTTTGAAATACATTTTAAGAAACATGGATTTGGATGATAAGAGGTCCCAATAGATAATTACGTATAAACAACCTAAAATAATATTGAGACTGTGAAATTACCCCATACCTTGTAATTTTCATAGGCCGTGGCTAAATTAAACTCATGTATAATAGTTAAATAATTTTTATTAAATTATAAAATAATCATATACATAAATATGATATCATATATGATCTTCTAATATTGCATTGTTAATAATATTTTAGTATTATCATCTTTTCGGGTTTTAACTTACTAATATTCTTTTCTAAGTTTTGTTACATAAGACATGTTTGTTATGGATATATTGTAACTTATTCATATCCATAATGTTATCATGTACTTGAACATTAATTTTAATCATCAAAATAATATTATTCTTGAATTATACGATGGTAAATCAATCTTATCACGTTTGTGGAGATGGTAATCGACAAGTATACATGAGCGATTATATCATCATATCGATCTTAAAATCATATATAATTGGATGATATATCATATATAATAAATAATTATAATTTTATATTTGTTATTTTCATTATTTATACTATTCATAATACCCCTCCAAATGATGAAATGTTTCCATTACAAACTAAAACATGACATGGAGAAGGTAAGCCGTATGTACGAACATGGGGTGAATTTTTCATTCATAGGATGGATAAAATAACTTATATGGTTGTACAATTTTTATAATATCATAAAAGTATATAGAAGATACTTGATTTATTATTTTAGAATGGAAACAACAAATAAATAGGTAGTGGATAAGGAAATGAATTTGAAAGAGGTGATGAAATATTTACCTCTTATTCGGGTTATTCATTTTGATTTGATAAAAATGGCTCATTAGGTTGGATTTCTGACAAAAGATTGTCCTTTAGGATGAATTGAAAGAGATTGAGAGGATATATGATCAGTGTTTGGTCGATCGAAAAGTCTTTGAGGGTGTGAATTTGAGAGAAGGGTAAGTTCTTTTTTATAAGAGGGGTGAGGGGCACCTTAGGAAAAACATAAAATATTATTTTATAACAAATTAATATTCAGTTTATAATGGATCCAAAGTTACTTATTTTGAGGATAGGGTGGGGATGGGTCGAAATCATTTCCAAAAATTTATTTTAAACAGGTTTAGGTCACCATGTTAACCATATCATTTATATTTAACTCTTAGTTAAATTATTTGACATATACCAAGTCTCATTATATTTTTATATTATATGGTTAATAAAATTACTAAAACCGGGCATGTGAACCCCATGTGGTTAATAATTAATATATATAACCTTATCTATGTCGTTTGGATGATCCTTATATTTTTAGGAACATAATATCAATTAATAATACAAAATTTGTTTTAAAAATACTTTAATGTCAATTTTGACACTAGTTGATAATTGATTTTTCTGATAATCATAACAGCATGATTACTTTGAAAAATTTAATTAAATCAATAATAACATGTCATATTAACCAATAAAATTCATGGAATTCCTCAAAAGGTTTAATTAACATTTATTTGGGTATTTAAAATATCAATTATTTCAATCATTCATTAATATGGTAATTACTACTTCATTATTGTGTCATAAAAAAATTAATTGTTTAATGTCTAAAAATCATACATAAAATACCATTATGTATGAAATATTTTTATATTTATAATGAATAATTATATTATAATCTATAATGTGTGTAACCTTATATTAAAAATGGTTTAGTTATTAATCATTGAATTTAACTCTTTTAACTCTTCTTTAAATAAAATAATAATAAATTTCCTAATCTAATCAAAGTTGACCAAAAAGGATCATATTTTATTCCTTTGGTTGTTTTTGTCGAATTATACTTATCTAATAGAATTAAAATAGGTTTTAGGGTAATAATATAATTTTACCCTTAATTACCCTATTTACTTTTAACCATGGTAAATATAAGAAAAAATTTCTATTCACCAAAAATTATTATCATGTTATTGAACAACATTTTACATGATGATATCAACAGTTTATATCAGATTTTTTAATTTCAAATCACAGTTGTGGTAACATTATGATTTATGTAAATTTTAATATACTCTTAGGATATGTGTAAAAGATGGTAAAAAGATCAATAAAATATTTATATATGTAAAATTATTATAAACTGACACCAATAAATTACATTGAACATATATAGGTATTATATATCTATTTTAACCTAAATTAAATTTAAATGAAATAAATAATTATTTTAATACATATTCGTTTTTCAGCTAATACTCGGTGTTTCTAACTATTCATCCCAAATTGATTGTTTCCAGAAAAATACCAAAAATATACCGTAAGCTAATTTCTATATAAAGAATTCAAAAAATGGGATTCATTTCGGAAAATAAAATTTGTAAAATTTCAAGAAGTGTGTATTAATATTCATAATGGCTAGTTTGATTGGTCTCAATGTGTTAGAATCTCGAAGTTGCGTGCAACACATGCTATTGAAATATTCAAAGGTAAACGTACCGTGGAAGCATGGGGTGATACATTTTCCTCTCCTTCGAATAAATTCCTCCTCTAAATTTCTAGAATACTACCACACAAAAATATTCAGTTGGTTCTTAATCATAACTTCCTCAGGTTCCCACGTTTCCTTTTCCATCATATGATTTTTCCACATAACATTTACCAGATGAGTTGTCTGGTTTCTCAACACATGTTATCTAGTATCAACAATCCTGGCGGGCTCTTCGCAATATGACAGATTGGGTTCCATTTATAATTCCAAATAGGTTAGTACATGTGTTGGGTCAGGGATGTATTTTCTCAACAGTGATACATGGAAAAAATCATGAACTTTGAAGAGACTTTGCGGCATTGAAAAATGGTAATCTACTACCCTAATGTGTTCTAGAATTTCTAAAGGACTTATGTACCTGGGAATCAATTTACCTTTCTTACGGAAACATATAACTCCCTTCCATGGAGATACCTTCAGGAAAACATGATATCCTACTAGAAATTAAAAATACTGCTTTCAGTTATCGGCATTGATCATGTGTATACATTAGGCTGCAATTATTTGGGATTGGAGAACCATTACCTTTTCTATTGTTTCCTGAACATGTTCTGGGCCAATGAGTTTTCTTTCGCCAACATCATCCCAAAAAATTGGTGTGCGACATCTCTTTCGATATAACACTTCATATTGTGGCATCTGAATACTTGAATAGAAGCTATCATTATATGAATATTCTACCAATGGTATATATTTATCCCATATACCTTGAAAGTCAGGTGAGAATGATCTCAAAATCTCTTCAATGTTTTGAATAGTCCATTCTGATTTTCCATCAGTTTGGGGGTTATAAGCAGTGCTAAAATGAAGGTTAGTATCTTGGGATTTTTGATGACTTTTCTAGAATTTGGATGAAAAACATGGATCATGATTAGAAACAATCTATAAGGGTACTCCATGAAGTCTCACAACATCATTAACATATATTATTGAAAACCATTCAAGTGGTTAATCTTTTTTTATAGCAAGAAAATGTTTTTACTTGGTAAGATGATCAACAATGTCCCATATAGCATCATTCCTTCTAAGATTCTATGGTAGTCCCATGAAAAATCACATCAAATATTATCTCTTTTCTACTCTAGTATTGGATGATATTGCATGACTCCTCCATTTTGTTTCCTTCCAGCATTCACTTGTTGAAAACCCATACATCTTGACACAAAATCAGCAATCTCCCTCTTTATTTTGTCCCAAAAAAATGTTCCTTCAAATCACAATACATCATGGTTCTCCTAGGGTTTATAGAGAAATTAGATCTATGAGCATCATCCAGCAATTCAATTTTTAGATCAAGTATATCAGGAACACATAATATCTTCCCCAATTTCAAAATTCCATCTTAATAAAAATATTCAATCAATTTCCCATTATTCATAGATTTAATATTCTTTTGAAATTCCTCATCATCAGCCTGAAAACATTTTATCATTTCTAGAAAATATTTATTGGAAACCATTTGAAAAATCATTGATGTTTCACCTTTCATGGTTATTCCCATATCAATATTTACTAGATCAATGAAAATAGAATCCCTTTCAACTTTCATCTTGTTCAAAACACCATGATATTTTCTTCTCAAAGCATCTTCGTCATTATTTTCCTTCCTTGAGTGGTAGTGTATAGTGAAATAATAAATCATGATTAATTCAAGCCAGTTTCTTTGCCTCATGTTTACTTCTTTCTATGATAAAATATACTTCAAACACTTGTGTTTGGTAGAAATATCACATTATTCACCAGAGAGATTGTGTCTCCAAATCATCAAATTAAATATTACTGCTACTAACTAAAGATCATGAGTAGGATAGTTTTGTTCAGGAATTTATTGTTTTCGTGATGCATAAGCAATGACACTATCATTCTGCATAAAGACACAACTGAGTCCCTTGTTTGAAGCATCATAATAAATAACAAACCCATCATTCCCCGATGGTGGAGTCAAGACAGAAGCATTGACTAATCTTATCTTAAATTCTTCAAATCATTTTTCACACTATTTTTTCCAATCAAATTTAACCCCTTAACGTGTCAGATTGATTAATGGGTTTTCCAATTGGGGAAAATTTAGGATGAAACATTGATAATAACCTACAAAACCAAATGAATTGTGTACCTTAGTTATATTTGTCAGTGTTGGGCATTCATGTATTTCTCTTGTCTTAGAAGTATCATCAAAGTTTCCATCCTTAGAAACCAGAATTGACACTTGCTAAATATCCTATATAATTCATTTCTTATAAGAGTCTTTAAGATAATGCGAAAATTATATTCATGATATTCATAGCTTTTGTATTACACTAGGATATCATCAATAAATACGAAAAGAAATTCATCAAGATATTCCATGAAAACTCTATTCATTAGATCCATGAAAACAGAGGGTGCATTAGTCAGCCAAAATGGCATTATTGTAAATTTGTAATGTATGTCCCTGATTGGAAATGTTGTATTTGGAATTTCTTCCTTCTTCACACATAACTGATGATATCCAGATCGAAGGTCAATCTTTGAAAAATATTGAGATCCATGAATTTGGTCAAATATATGATAAATGAGAGGTAGGGAATACTTGTTCATTATTGTTATAGCATTGATCTCCTTATAGTCAGTTCATAACCTTATAGATCCATCGTTATTTTTAATAAATAATACAAGGGCTCCCCATAGAGAAACACTACAGAGAATAAATCCCTTATTACTCAATTCCTCTAGTTGTTTCTTTAGTTACACTAATTTTAAGTTGGCCATTCTAAAAGTGGTCTTTGATATTGTGCCTTGAACCCGGAATTATGTCAATGGAAAACTCAATTTCTCATTCTGAAGGATGTCCAGGTAAATCCCTTGGAAACACATCAACATATTATTTCACAATTGGTACATCCTCTATTTGAACATTTCTCTCATAACCCACAGTTATTTCATTCTCTTCCTCCACAATATTTAAATTTAGTTGAGCTACAGGGGGTGGATCTAGATATGATTCAAATGGTGACATTTCTATTCTAATGATAAGGTACTCTTTATCATCATCAAAAAGTGTAACATTCTTTTTTCTTACAATAAATTTTCTCATCATAGTATGAATGATAATCCATAATAAGGGTTATATAAAATTCGATCATGGGTATAATGAAGAGATTAGTAGATAAATAATGTTTACATGACATAATGGGAACTGATTCATAAAACATTGTTACAATGATTCCTCCATTAGGAGTTTTTACTGACCACTCTGTTGTTAAATCAAATTGGAAATATCTAATTTTCCTAGCGAATTGGGAAGATATGAAAAATTTCGATGATCTAGAATCTAATAATGCATTTTCATTGAATGAAGAAACCATTAGATTACCTACCACTACATCTTTTAGGGCTTTAACCTCAGAAGTAGTGATAATATAATCTTACCCTTTATCCCTTGTCCTTTTTGAGGTATGTTCCCCTAACACTTAGGAAATGCATTTTCATTATGTCCCATTTCTCTAAAATTTTAACATTCAATATTAACAAACTCTTTCCTCCCCTTGAAATCATGATATTGGTGTAATTTTTCACCACACTTGTAACATACTCACATTCCCTTCAAACCAGTACCAGGGTGTTTCTTCCAAAATTTATTGTAGGATGGATATTTGGCTTTTCCAATTTTCCCCGTATTTCGTTTTTCAGATTGTTCAGCAGAATTATTCTTCTCTTGCAATTCAATACATTTTTATGACATATAGAATTCTTTTTCTATATTGATAGAACATGAGACAATATCTTCATATAATGAGAAGGATTGTGAGACTAATTCTCAATAAAGAAATGGTTTTAACCCATTAAAGAAACGATCAATCATACTTCTTCAGTTAGGTATATATACTTCAGCATGCATCGCTATCCTTGTAACATTAGCTTCATACTTTTCGACATTATCATCTTAATTTTTCCTCAGACATAGATATTTCCTTTCCATATCTGCTCGATGGTCATGAAGAATGTATGTTTCAATTAAATTTTCTTTAAACATCCTCCAATCCATATTTGATAATTCATCATCTTCTTTTGTGTTTTGAATCAATGACCACCATTGATCAGCATCTTCAGTGAGGTGATAAACTACCCTGAAAAATTTTTCCCTTTCGCTACGACCCAAGGCACGGACTATTTTCTAAATTAATTTAACCATTTCTCAGCTACTAGTGGATTTGTACCGCATTTAATGTTGGTAGTTGCTGCCTCATGAATCGATCTTACATTGATCCTCTACACTGCGGATCTTGGTGCTTTATATGGGTAAAGTTATTATTCATAACCTGAGTGAGTTCTCCCATTATAATGATAAGCTGACCACCATTAGTTGTATCACCAGTTCCACTATAATTATCTTGAGTAGGTGGGAAATACCTACATGGAGTGCAAGCATTGATACCTTTCCATTCCTTCTAATAGGCTCCATTTCTAAAAAATGGAATACACTAGATTAGTTTATGAATTGCAAAGCATAATCCCAGATTTGTAGGTCACTTAACATAAATTTAACAGTTTATGGATATAATCCATAATCATAAAAATGTTTTCTTCGAGGAAGTATATACTCATAAACCCATCATAATGGTTTTTAAATAACATAATATTTTTCCTATGCTTATCCCCTGGGAGTGTCATGACCAAGAGTGCAACAATGCCCATTATCGTGCACCAGTTCCCATTTGAGTCTAGCTCAAAGGTGTGTTTTCGGGTTTTACCCCTAGTTACATTTGTGCCTGAGCTGCCTCTAGCTAATCGTAACCAGATAGGGATGTATTGTTTGGAAAACTATGAAAATCTATACAATAACAAAATTATAGGATGTTCTTCTATACTAATCCTCAATGTCTATCTTAGGGCTATGCTCTCTAATCAGAGTTTACTAAATCTAGCTTCCATGGTTTGTACTAAACTTCTTCTGATACCAATTGTAATGCCCCAAACCTTGTTACCCATAGTTATTGCATTTTTACATAACATTGGCTTGATCACAAATGATTATTTCTCGAAAGAATTATTTGTTTAGTATCCTTGGAAACACTACATACATTCATAAGTTTTACATTCCATTATAAAATAAAAAAAATAAAACAACCATGTATCCATATATCACACTCATACCCCCTCATTCTATCCCTGTAGGTTGGTCATAAAATCCTTCTTCACATCCTGGGAAAAATAAAACCTAGAAATGGGTGAGATCATATGTTCAGTAAGGATAACAATATAGCGGAAACATTTGTAAATAGGCATAAACATTTAAGGAAATGTATAACACCAAAAAAAAATCTTTTTAAACTTGAATTTCAGCATAATATGGAAAATATAAAGTCAAATAATTTCAAATACTTATTCACATGGATATTCTAGTAGTCGAATAATCACATGCAATATCAATAGCCACTTTCATTCTGGTGGAATGGAAAATGACAGAATTTCATAACCACATAGTCAAGGCTTTGTGACAAGATTAGAAAAAATATTTTGACGATGACTTGTGCCAAGACAATAGTTTGTCTGATTAGACCTACCAATGCATCGAGGAGCTATAGCAGGCTCCACCCATCAATTACCATGTCCATTTCATTCCTCATATGAAAAGGTTTAAATATAACATAAACATTCATTTTAATACCAGCATACAAAATGTCAAGACATTATCCTTAAACCATGAATGGTGAAAAAATAACACATCTAGAGTAAAATATATCACAAAAAGATCAATACAATACATACATTTCGTATCATAATAAATCAACTTCAAATAATATTAAAATATATCAAATGATGTCGACATAAAAGTCACATATATTTCATTTATAAATAATTTAAATGTCACATATTTTATGAAGAAACAATATATATTGAAAACATTATTATACGCTTGTAAGGGAAGCTTCGATGGTCTTATTACAGCGGATAATTTCTACACCCCTAGTATAAGTTAAAAATACATTCTTACATTAAATTTGTCGAAAAGGTCAAAACGTACCCTGTTTGGAAAATGACAGAAAGATTTATTTCAAAACATATAATGTCAAATATGTGTATAAAGGAATTAAACTCATTTTCTAGTAAATTGTAAAAAAAAAATTAAATAAATTTTTATGAAAGATGGATGTGGATGATACAAAGGTTCCAGTAGATAATTACGTATAAAGGACCTCAGAAAATAATGAGATTGTTAAATTAACCCTTACCTTGTACTTTTCCTTGGTATAGGTTATGTTAAAATCCTATATAATAGTTAAATAATTGTTATTAAATTATTCAAGAATCATATACATAAATATGATATCATATATGATCTTCTAATATTGTTTTGTTAATAATATTTTAGTATTATCGTCGTTTTGTGTGTTATCTTACTAGTTTTCTTATATATGATTTTTTACATAAGCCATGTTTTTTATGGATAGGTTGTATCTTATTAATATCTAGAATGATATCAAGTCCTTAAAAATTATTTTAATCATCAAATAAAAATTATTCTCGAATGGATACGATGGAGAATGAATCTCATCGCCTACGTGGAGACTGTAATCTATATGTATTCATGAGTGACTATATCATTATTTTGTTATTAAAATTGATTATAATTGGATTTTATATCACATATAAAGAATAATAATAATGTTCTATTTATTTCTGACATCATTTATACTCATTATTATACCCATCCAATAGATGAAATGTTTGAATAACAAACTATACCACGACGTGGAGAGGGTAAGCCGTACGTACACACCTGTTGTGACTTTTTAATTCATAGGATACATAAAATAACTTATATGGTTATACCATTTTTATAATAACATCACTATATATAGAAGATACTAGATTTATTATTTTCGACTGGAAACATCAATAAAAGAGGATGTGGAAGAAGTAATGAACTTAAAGAGGTGATGAAATATTTACCTCTTCTTCGGGTTCTTCCATTTGATTTGATCAAAAGGGAACCCTATGATTGATTTATGACTAAATTATGGACACCAAGATGATTTGAGGAAAGTTTATAGGATATTTGGGCTAGGGTAGGCCGAGCCGAAAATGCGTTGAAGGTATTAATTTTAGAGAAGGGGATGTTCCCTTTTATAAGATGGTTGAGGGGCACCTTAGAAAAAACATAAAATATTATTTTATATAAAATTTATATTCTATTTATAATGGCTCAAAAGTGAATTATTTCTAGGATAGGGTGGGTATGGGTCAATATTATTTCAACCAATAGATTTTATATATGTTTATGTCTCTATATTAACCATATCATTTATATTTAACTCTAAGTTAAATTGTTTGACATTTACCATGTCTCTTTGTATTTTGATATCATATGGTCAAGAAAATCACCATAACAAGCCTAGTGAACCCCAAGTTGTTCATTGATAATATTTATATCCTTATCTATGTCATTAGGTAAAGACTTATATTTTTAGGAATATAATATCAAGTAATAATATAATATTTGTTTTAAAAACTCTTTTATGTCAATTTTGACTCTATTTGGTAATTGATTTTTCTGAAAATCATAACAACATGATTACTTCAAAAAAAATTAATTAAATGAATCCTTACATGTCATATTAACCTATAAAATTCGTAGAATTCATTAAAAGTTTTAACATACATTTATTAAGGTATTAATAATACCAATTATTTTAATCATTAATTAATACGGTAATTACTGCATCATCATTGTGTCAAAAATAAATTTAATTATTTAATGTATAAAATAATAGATAAAATACCATTATTTATGAATTATTTTTATCTCCCAAATGAATATTTACAGTAGAATTTATATTTTGTGTAACCCTATATTAAAAATGATTTAGTTATCAAACATTGAATTTAACTCTTTTAACTCTACTGTAAATAAAATAATAATAAATGTCCTAAGCTATTCAATGTTTACCGAAGAGAATCATATTTTATACCTACCATTGTTTTTGGTCGAATTATACTTATCCAATAGAATTAGGACATGTTTTAGGGTACTAATAATATCATTATTACCCTTAATTTCCTTATTTACTTTTAAACGTGGTAAATAAAAGTAAAAATATATTATTCACCATAAATTATTTTCATCTTATTGTACAACATTTTACATTATGATATCAACAGCATCTCTTGGATTTTTTAAATTCAACTCACAGAAGTGGAGAATTGTGTTTTATGTAAATTTGCAAATGCTCCTAGGAGGTGGGTAAAAGACAATAAAAAGATCAATAAAATGTTTATATATCTGAAATTATTATAAACTGAATCCAATGAATTTAAATAAAATTATATAGCTATTATGTATCTATTTTTACCTAAAATATATAATTATTAAAAAAATCGGTTTTAAACTATAACTCAGTGTTTTTAACTATTCATTAAAAATTGAATTTTTTCAGAAAAATACTAATAATTCACCATATGAAAATTTTGTTATTTCGAATTCAAAAATGAAATCCATTTTAAAAATTAAAATTTATAAAATTTCAAAAAGTGGTTAGTTCTATTCAATATGGATAGTTTTATTGGTCGTGTTGTGTTAGAATCTCGATGTTGCATACAATGCATGCTATTGCATTATTCAAAGGGAAATGTACCATGGAAGCTTGGGGTGTTACACCCAATCAATGATTTCAAACATATCAAATGATGTTCAATCACTATTCATATAGATTAATATGGAAATAACATAGAACCTAGCTAATGTTCAACACTATCATAACCTATATCTACAAATCCTCTAATTGCCCCAATGTTCCACACCACCTCATCAATTGAATTCAAGATATATTTAAAGGAGAATAATAGCATGGTTAACAATCCTGGTGAGAATAAATTTCCAAAACAGAACCTAACCACTTAATCATGACACCTCATTACCCTATGACCATGTCACTTATTCAGATATTTAAAACCATCCAATATCACACATATGTTTCCCGTAGTTATTAGATCACATCAACTCAATCTGATGACCATGTCACATATCCTAGTGATCATCATTAAACAATGTATCTCTGGAAAAAAAACCTATTGGGGAATGACATTGACATAGTCCAGGAAGTTAATCACCACATTAATCCTCAATCTTTTCATGGAATGTTCTCATAAAACCATTTAGTATAATATAAAAATAAAATTTCAAAAAAAGCACATCCATCATAAATTTCCCACATGGTACAAAGCCCCTCATTGGGCTTAAATCATTTTTAGTAATGTGTGATCTTTCACATAGACATTTCACATGATAAATTTAATATTTAATATACTATAATAAAATTACTAAGGTCTCTATTAGACTATCCCCAAGGCACATGTAGAGTCCACCCCCAAACCAAAAGTGAAATAAATGAAAAACCTATAAGCCACCTACACCATACTCGTAAATGTAGACTCATAATATGAAATCCCATAACACAATCTTAATAGAAATAAATAATAATATTATATGAATTCACTGAAAATGGGTTAAATGGAAGACATATATTTTGTGCACTAGATGGAGAGATACAATATTAATGGAATCGGAGGATTGCATACCTTATCAATACAATTACAACGACACCAATTCTAGTCAATAAATATATCATATCATGGATTTGGGTAATATCCTAAAATAAGTGGAGTGGATCTCCATGACTACTAGAGAATAAGGATACTCATTGGAGGAAATTAATCGGGATAATAAAATAATAGGAGAGGGTCAATTTGTAAATATTCAACTACTAAATTCCCCATAATTTTTTTTCTAACCATGCTCCGACCTTGCTGATACCACTTCTTATGAACCACACACATGTGGTCAGGGAACACAGTTTATGATACCATTAATAGACCATGAGAAATCCCCCTATAAAAATTATAAAAGATTCTCATATGTCTGTCTTCCCACTCAGGAATGGTTTTTGATACCAAAAATAGTAATGAAGGAGGGCCACATGATTACATGTGGATGCTAGAATGATTTATTAAAATTGTGTAAATCTATCTTTTCTCTAATAAATACTATAATTTCAGTATCTGATGCTTCTGAAACTCAATAAATACTCTGGAGAACATTACTATAAATAATTTTACAAAAAAATAACATATCGTTATATAAATAAATATAATTAGGTTACAAATATCTAAAAAATAATTTGAGATCTCACAAAACTCAATAACTCAAAAAAGATGGGGAAATTCTATCATTCTCAAAAACCTAATACATTGAATAGATAGTGCATTTTAAGATCCATAATTCATAATAGATATATTGGATAAATTATTAACATTTTATATTTATTATAGAAAAAAACATCATAATATAATGGAAAACTAATTAAACGCCTCTTAGTGTCACTGAATTACCCACCATGAACATAAATTTGTATTAGATCTGACAATGTTTCATCTTGATGGATCTAAAATATTTCCTATTTTTTTTAGTCACTTATAAGAGATGTTTATTCAAGGAAAATTAATGTATAATAATGGGTGATAACCTTGTCAATATCCTTGTAATATAAAAAATAAATTCTACATCCCTTATTCTAAAAAATATAAGTAATAATGATTTATGGAAATTAAGAATGATCTTAATATTGAAGAAGGGTATATATATAATTAATTCTTCTAAATGTAAATTTTTTTTACTACTAACTGAATATAGTGAGATCCTTAATAATATGAAAAATAATGCATGGTGTATTATTAAGAGTTCATGTAAAATTATATAGTTTATGTCCTCTATGTCGAATTCATTGTTTATTTGAAGGATGTTTTCATTGTAGTGATCACGTATTTATTTATATTATTCAAGGAACATATTTTTGAATAATGATATATAGAATTAAATCTAAAATATATGGATAAGTCCTTTTTTAAATTACAAAGATACAAACTACTTAAAAATCATATTGAATCCATAGAATAATATGAAATAATTTTAATTGATCACTTTTTTCATATGGAGAACAGATAAAAAAGAAAAATTTATGAAACATTTGGGACATATGATATTTTTGTAAAAGTTTATCGTGATGATGAAATAAAACCGAAAAACTACATGATTCTTATATAATAGTTGTTGGAAATAAAATAAAATAGTATAATGTGTATCAAAATGTTTTTAAAACTGGAATTTCATGTTAATGATTATCGGATTAGAAAACTGAAAAGTGATTTTGAATGTGATATTTCATGATTTTCTGATGCAATTGATAAATAATAATAAAAAACCTTTGTAGGTTCATCATAAAATAATAATAGAAAGTATTCCCCACTGAATTTTTTTATTAGATGATTATCCCTAAAAATATTATAATTAGTGCAATGTAATGTTTTTAATCCCCAATTTTTCGATCTATAATATGATTATGGAGTAAGGTATACCATAAAATAGTTAATTTTATTGTACTAATATTTCATTGTATGATAATAAATGATTCAATTTGTAATATGAAGGAATATTGGTAGATATAAATGAAACAAAATCAACAAAATCAGAAAATGTTGATTCTAAATTATCGAAGAAGAGAACCTATTGAATTACATTGAAAAATTATAGTATTTATATAGATTAAAAAAGGTAATAGATGTTGTGATTTTTGGATAGACATAATCTATAATAAAGAGAAGGTGAACCATAGAATTTTGATATTGAAAATAATGGTTTTGGAATGAGGAATATTAGTTTGGTAGTATTACAAAATTTCATTGAGATTATATAAGTCATGAATTAATTTAGAAAAGACTCGAACTAAAATGATAACAAGCAGTCTCAATGAAGAATTCACAGAAGAAAATGGATATGTCTAGCATGAAATATTTTCAATTTTTTGATAAATTAGGTGATTATTTAAATAATGGTGGTCATAGTTATGAATGGTGATTCTATAAACATAAAAATTAAAATTCATATTCTAATGATAATAGAATACCAAAAAATTAAAATCTAAGGAATAAAAGATAATCTTATTTTGAGATGATAACAACTGAAAAAATGTGTTAACGAAAAAAGTTGTTCTATGTTTTCTTCATTGATTATAGAATATGAATTTGATTTCAAACCATGTGATATTGTTTCAAGTATTGGGGATGTATTTAGGCCATGGACAATTAACAATTGGCCATTGAAATAAAAATTAAATGATGAATGGGTAATTTAAAAAGAAATCAATCCATGATTTGGATAAAAGTATTGTTTTAGCGATTGAAAACCTAGTAGAATAAGAAGAAGAGTTTCTTATACTACGTAAAATAATGGTTTTACATATCCAAAATATAATATTATATCATAAAATGGTAAAAAGTAATTAATATATATTTTGATGATCAATTAGAATATACCAATTAGGACAAGAGAACACAAACATGTAGTGTATGTACTAAAGCGATGAAATATTTTCAATATAATGTGATATGATATCAAGATGGATTTTAAATAATGATATCCTAATAATCTGTGAGTACCTGTATGGAATGTATTACATTCATGGATATGTTATAAATTATTAGGGTAAAATATTCACACATTATTAAAAATTTATGATAAGGTTGATTAAATTACAGAGAGATGTATTTTCCTTATAAGATGACGTGAAAAATAAATCTCTACCCATGGAGGATATAATAGAAATTAATAAATAAAATATAATTAATAAATTTCAAAAAATTAAACTCAAATCGATTACAATCATGACGACTAATAAATAATTTGGTGATATAGAGAAAAGTTTTTTCGGGTAAGATCAAGGCACCTACTATTTTTATATAACTAATGAGATGATAGATATCTACCAATATTTCCATATATATGTTTAAATGTGTTTTCATGTAGAGAATTGAAGATTATATTTTAATAAAGGATAATATGAAATCTATAATTTATAATATCTAGAATATTTTATCTATCATAGTGTGCATAATATTTAATGGGAACAAATGAGTGAGTGTTTTTTACTATTAAAGAAAAAGAACCATGATGAATAATTGAGAGAATCACATAATGGGCATGTAACATGAAGAGGAATCATCGAGATACATTTTAGTTTTAATAAATATATAATATATAAAACACATCTACTTAACATAAATGAGGTATGAAAATATAACATTTTATCTGTACATATAGCATAGAATAATTGATTATTATGGTGGAGTGTTGGTTGTCATGAAGGACTTGTTGAAGGTAGGGGGATGAATATGCGTTGAACATGAATATTATTTATTTGTTTATGGAAGAGGATTAATTGTGTTAAACTTCATTATTAATATATCTATGAAACCAGAAAAATGAAAAATATTTGTTTATATCACATTATAGATAGTTTATGAAAAAAAAATTCTATAATGGTTAATAAATATTGTTTTCTAAACAAGGTTATCCTATATAAAATTAGATTTTAATAGAAGATATATCATTTTTATGTAAAATGTGATGAAATCATTCTCTCATGATAATAATTAAGAAAATATCAATAAAAAAGATAATATAGAATTTCTAATCAAATAATATCAGTAGTCATTAGTATGGTGTTTCATTATTTTTCACCATTTCATTTATTATCAATAAGATGGAGAATAAAAATTTTTTTGAAACAAAAATATTTACATAGAGAAACATAATGATATCAAAAAAAGTTATAATTGGAAATATTAAATTTCCCAATTGAGAATTATTGGTTCAACTTGTTTTCAATGAGTTTGGATTATTTAATTATATGATCCTTTAAATAAATTTTCCTAAATATATAAAGAGTTGATGCATATTACATCCATTGAAAGAGTTTTGAAAATGAAATTTCAAGTTATAATTAATAATTTGAATTTTTTTCTTCTCTTTTCAATAGAATGGATGGACATAATCAATTAAAACATTATAAATTCTATGAATTTAGTGTTTTTATTAATAGACAACAAGGAAATAGTTTTTGAAGGAAGAGGCCCTATATAGAGAAGGATATAGTGAAGTGAAGAAATTTTTTATCATATTTCGTGTAGTTAAATTATTAGAAAAAGATAAAAAAGATAGTATAAATTTTTATAATCCTTTTAGTGGTAATTAACTATGAGGGAAACTATTTTTATTGTTTCATTACATTTTGATTTTGTGATAGAATGTTAACTATTCACTGAGAAGCATGGAAAATATATTGAGTTAATATAGATGGTATTTTTATATTCTGAGTTGAATAATTAAAAATAATCAATTTCACGAAATACATGGGATTTTTTTATATGTGTTTGTATTTTCATAGATTTAGTGAATTGGATAAATCTAAAGTGGTTAAATGAGATATCTATCATATTGTTGACATTATATAGTCTTTTTTAGATTGTATAATTATTTTTTATGATGTAGAAATTTAGAAAAATCAATAAAATTTTGAAACACATAATGTATTTTGATTACATAAGATACATATGTTTTCTTCAATATTATAATTATTAATATTGTATATGCATACCTAGAATAACATTTTTCTATAATGCACATGTTTTTTAAGAATCTGTAACTTATTTATTTGAGAATTTTCATAAAATTTTCAAAGGAAATCATTATGTATGATTATAATACAACATAAGGATCATGTTATTGGATTTGAATCATATTTATTAATCATAAGTTTGAATAATTCTCAATATTAATGAATGATATGTAATAATATCTAATAATTTGTAACTTATTTGTATCATCTGAAAAATTCAAAAAGTAAAATAACATTACAATATACATATGTTCCACTATAGTTCATATTTATGTAGTTCCTATAAATCAAGATATAAATTTTATATATTCATTACATATTTTTATTGTCTTGAAATTACTATATATATGTAATTTCATTATCAATATATTTAAAATTATACACAATTTTTAAAGAAAATATATTTTGAACGATTCTTTTTTAAAATAAAGAAGATGATGTTTTGACACATTTTCAATATTAAAAAAAATAATAATATAATTTATGTTTCATGATAAGATAATGATAAAGAAAAAAACTAGTATTGAGAAAAATGTTATCATGCTGTAAATAAATTATCCACATCATAAAGATACTTATAAATTCCAATGATAAAATGATTTAAATGATACATGAAATTCTTGTAAATTTTAAGACGGTTCAACCCTATTATATTTTATTTATTTATTTATGATATATTTGACTGAAAATTTTTATTTATTCATACAATGAATATATACAATCATGTGAAAAGATCTATTATAACTAATCAAGGATATTTTCACTTTTGTAATTTAAAAAATATTCAGATGATAATGTGATTATGAAATATCATAAAAAATAACACAACAAGACTGACTATAGTAGTATATACTAAAAAGAAACACAATTCATAAACGAATAAGAATAATAAGATGACTATTTTGTGAATAAGGAATTATTCACCAAGGAAGAAATAATAAGAAGAGTCTTATGATAAATCAGTTTCATAGAAGTTGATTGGGAATAGGAAGTGGGAGAATTCAAATGATATTACTATATATTATAATATTGATGAGATATATATTGATGGAAACTTGTTGTTGTTACTTATTTATTGGTTCACGAATCCTGGGATATTTACACATTTTGGTTGAATTTCAGCGCGAGATCGAGATGAAAAAACTAGACTAATCAGGTCCTATTTTTATTGATGTTATTCTAGTAGTCAATGATTTAGTGCAGTAGGATGAATCTCAAACCACTATTGATTCAATGTCATTATAAGAATAATGTAGTCATGATTGATTTAGCGTTTAGATGAAATTTATATATCGGTGGTTTAATTATAAAAAACCATTGTTTTAATAGGGATATTTAAAGGATTTGATGATATTTCCACTACGATGCAGTAGCATTTTACTAGGATGATATAACCCCTTTATAAAGTGTAGATAAAAAATACATTGAGATATGGGTGATATCTTCCAAAAAATTGTCTAGAATAAAATGGAAATTTAATGATTCAAATATTATTATTTTAAATCTATGGTAGTTTTATTATCGAACACAACATGGATAAATTATATTCATTAGGGATGAATTTTGTAAAAACAATGCAATATATTGTTCTTGTTAACTACCTCATTATATGTTGGGGATAATGTTGAGAGTGAATATTCAAATCCATAATTAATAATCAAGAATTTCGTTTAAATTTTATTATTTAAAAATTAAATGTCATAATAAATCAATGGAAAATAGTGGAAAACCAATTTAACACCCCTATTATGGGCCTTGATTGATACACCCCCAACATAATAAATTTTGAATATCATATATAGTGATATATGTGAAAATTGAATACTCAGTATTATTGTTGTCAAAGGTACTTCATAACCATTAGTAATTCATTTAGATGTTTTTAATATGTTTTTATGATAATATATAAGTTTGATACCATTGAAATTTTCATTGTCTCTAAATATTAATTATATAATAAACATGAAAAAAGTATTAATAATTACCAATGATATTATGTGGTCAATAAATTAATGAAAAATTCAATTTTTTTGAGAGATTGTAGAATTTTTTCATAACACTCTTATCTTATAAAAATAATATTTAATGGTTTTATTAAGTGGAGTTATCATACCTTGTTGAATAGGGTACATTAATTATGATTTAGTGTTACCTTCCCCTATAATAATGGGGATATGATCTGAAGATTTTCGTATTTCTTCTTAACAATATTTTAATAAGTATATTTTTAGATATATTATATGAGATATGTAATATGATGTCTCATAATTTATTTCATATTTATATTTGGGGATGTAAAGTGAATATATGTTTATTGTATTATATTAATCATGACCCTACTTTATAGGAATTCATAATTTCTAGTTATCCGAATAAAGGAAAGGATAATTCATTATATATTCCAAAAGTGTATTTCTTTAATAAAATGAATTTACATATTCCATGAGAATGAATTTTTGTGTGGATGTAAGTGGGAGGAAAAATAAACATTGGAATGTTCAAGACCAAAAAATAGGAAATTTTATTAAGATAGATATTAATATGGATCCATAGTGTTGTGACATAATAATTAGATCACGATATATAAGAAAAAATGACTTTTAGAATTCATAATGATTCGTAGGGATAGATATTTCCAATGAAAAATTATATTGATGTTTTGTTCATAAATGATGAACCAACTATTTATTGAGAGTTCATTGGAATTTTTGATTCTACGAAATTACAAAATGATGAAAAATAAAAGATAGTGACCACATACCCTAATCATGTTTGAAACATGGTTGATTAAATTGGAGGGGTGACATCTATAGGCTGATTGTCAGTTAAAAAAACATACATTAATTATCGATCTTTTAACCATAATCATAACGTGGTTTAAGATTTTACAAATAAATTAATTGTATTGACCATGATGGAACCATTTTACAAGTTTCTATGATAGATTACATCAATATTTTTCATTTCCATAGCAGTTTATTATTATTTGGGGATATATCAACTATATTCAAAAAACTATTTTTTTAATAATAATTTATTATATGATTTATATGTGATATAATCCCACAGTTTGTTAGTTCCCCGTGAGTTTTCTAGTGTGTCAAAAAGTATTTCTACATTTATGGATTGAATAAATTTGTTTAGATTGGGATTTTTTTTAGGATTCAATCATTGTGTTTTTTTATTAAGAACATCAATAATTTATTTATATTCATGCGGTTTAGTGGGTGGATCATTATTTATCATATATTGTATATGAATGAAATACTATTTATCAAAAATGATATAACAAAATATAAATCAATAATGGTTTTGTTGATAAAATGATTCTCCAAGAAACAAAAAATGTATAATTCAATACCCATACATATGGATATCTATAAAGATAGATCATTTCCATTTATCAAACTGAGTAAATCTATTTTATATTAGTTAAGTTATGAAAATATTATTGATATGATACTGAATGTAGTGGTATTTACTTGTATGTCATGGAAAAAATCCTTTAATGATTCCAAATTATTCAAATGATATTTATTGTGTGAACAATTTTTATAATATGGATGACAAAATATATATCATGTATGAAATGTTACCTAATCAATCATATATCATATTTTTACTCAACACAATAATTACAATGAAATCTGGTCTTGGAGAGATTCTCTAAAATAGTGTCATGAACATACATATGTAATTAAGAAGAATTAATGATATATTTGTAGTCATTTTAAGGGAGTTTAGACACATCTTAAGGGGCTATAATGATTTTCATTTAAAATATGATGACTTTTCTATGATATCTCAATAAGTCTTTTGTTTTTTCTCCATGAAGTAGTTTCAATTAAGATATTTCCTAACATACCCTTTTTTGGACATAATAAGAGGGGTATAGTACATCCCAATATCATATTTTTCAAGGTAATATAATTATATCAATATGATCATCACTAGACTAGGATTGGTCCCTATAATTGAGGGATTTTTTGAGATTTAGAGAAAAGATAATGGATCCATTACTCAGCTAAGGAACCACAGTTTCACTAAAGGAATAAACACACATTTTTTAAATTCCATCTCATTCAACATAATATTGAGAGAGGATACATAGTGATTTATTTGATGTCAATAAGGAATAATGTTTTAGATTTAATTAAAAAACCATTATACTAATAAAAAAATTGCAGTTCTCATTAATCTATATGTATTTGGGAAATGAGATATTTAGTTAATTTGTAGTAATTTTACAAGGAATTTAAAAAAATGATAACATTAAATTTTCAATCACTATGTGCTTGTGGTATATTTCAAGAATTGTATGATGTTATATCTCTTAAAGTAATAAATTGTGTTTTCCAAAAAATTTATCATCATTGAGTATTATGTTTCATAATGATATATTAATATTTATAATTGAATAATATTGTAGTTAATATATAGTTTTGTGTTGTGATTATAGTGGAATTGTTTTTCCAATGGAGAATTCATAAATAGTTTTAGATATTTTGATCATGTGGGTAATTATTATGGGTAAAATTGCCATTTAACATATTAAACAACTTCAAAAATATTTTCTCATTTGTTATATTTTCTTGTAATGAGACCATTATACATTTTCTATAATTTAGTGAGATTCTAAAATGAAAATTTATTTTGAAATATTTAATATTCATTAAATAAATATTATTTATTCTTATGTAGAAGAAAACTAAATTTTTATTAAAATAAATACCCAGATTAAAATTAAGAACTCACAATTAAGACCTAAATGTTATGTTTCATATATGAGAGTGATAAAAAAAATTATAATTCCGACCCTTATGATGGGTAATTTTATGGGTAACTATTTAATTTATTATTGTTTTTAATTATCCACCCAATCCTATTTCCAACTATATGGAGGAGAATAATTTAACATGCTTACCATCATTGAATTCCTCAAACCGATAGAGGTTTGGGGGAGAAGTATGTAAATCTGCATTATATGAGGCCAATCCATTTAAAACCAGGACACATGGGCCATAGAGAATGAATTTTTTTTGCAGCATGGAACCATTATTGTTTCTCCATGAGGAAAAAAATATTATATTTTATAACTTACCATCAGTTTTTGTTAGATTTCTTCCTTATTTTTGAATTTTCAATGATGATTATGGATTAAGGCCTATTGGGGGGTTATTTATGATGATATTAGTGGAATGGGTCGGTTTTCAAAACTAATATATCTACGATTATTCATCATATGATGTGTAGTTTATGAAATAAAATTATATAGTTTTTTTGTCTGAACTACGTGGAGAATGATGTCCAAAAGAATTTTTTTCTACCTAAGTAGCACCACATTTAAATTTTATAGTTTATATGTTATTTAATTTTGTGTTATTTTTTATTTTTATATTTTTTTTGTGGCATTTATTTTATATTTTTTGAAGGTTATTATTATTGAAGGAATTTAACATAGTTAGTAGAAACCATGATATGAACATTAAATATGTTTTGTAGTGGTTGGAGATGAATCTTTTCTTATTGAGTTATAGTTTGGTTAAAAATTCTTCCAAGACATTCATTTTTCTAGTGATATTCAAGCACCTGTTTCGTGGTAAGAGGATTTTTTTATCAATCCTAGTGGCCTATCCACATGAGGTTCCATGTTTGTTAATAAAAATATTAATA
The DNA here is from genome assembly GCA_963277665.1 of Viscum album. NCBI lineage: Eukaryota > Viridiplantae > Streptophyta > Magnoliopsida > Santalales > Viscaceae > Viscum > Viscum album. Next base: position 441,382,988 of record OY728161.1, read on the forward strand.
AAACATATTTAAAATGTTTTAGGTTATTGATAAAAAAAATTATTTAGGATGTCTCAAGCTACTATGGAGATATGGGTGTCAAGTCTATAGTGATTTTTGTGGGGAAGTGTTTGAATAACTTTTCGTCATGATGAAACATGAGATCCTACATATAGTTGAGGAATGTGTATTATTTATGAGTTCACCCATTATTGGTTGTTAAATTTTAACATGAATAGATTTTATTTGAAAAACATTTTAGTTAGTCATATTATTTTGGCGGTTCCTTCAAATTTTTTAGTGATATAATATGATAAAATAAATGATAATGGTTATCTTACCATTATTGTCTTACATTATTGAGCTCATTAAAATATGTCTATGAAGAATCATAAAGGGTATTCTCGGTTTTGATTTAGATTAATCTTATTGTGGTTTTCACTTGGTGGGAATGAACTAAAAAGGGTTTCTAATTATGAATGGTGTGATTGGAGTGGTTTCTCTTTTTAAATATGATTTCATGTTTTTATTTCATGCATCCATTTAATGTTTTTGTGACCATTTTGTGGAAAAATTTTATTTTTATAATTTTTAATTTCAAAATGATTTTTGTTAATCTAGATTCAAACTAAATTCCAAGATTTACAAGAGATAATTTTATAACATTAATTAATTCATTATGTTGTTAAAGAAAAGCACTAAAATCTCATTATGTGATAATTGGAATTTTAAATTTATATGTATTTTGAAAATTAATTCATTTTCATGTAATATGTTCAAATGATTTTATTTTACTTTTGTTGTATAATGTGAATGATACTATGGATAATTTATTTTAACTTTTTGGTGATTTTTTTTATTATTTCATGTTAAAAAGTTTTTAATAATATATAATTTTTTAGTTTTTGAAATTTTAATGGAAAACATATTTATGATGACCGTAATCATAATGAATTTATGTTTAAAAATATCATCATAGATTGTTATGAGTCTTCTTGAATACATTTTCTATAAATTATTATGGTTTTAAACTATTATATAAATGTAATTAAAATTTATAATTATACCATTACAGGATTCCATTTTTGGTTAGGATTAATACATAGATTATGAAGTGTACTGAAATAAATTAAATGGAGAGGGGTTCAAAAATGGAGTGTATTTATTTTTTTAAAGTAAATTCTATAGTTTGTAAATCTATATTGGGTTTCATAAAAATTCTATATTGGGGATTTTAGATTTAAAATCCATTAAGAAAAGTATGAAATTAAGTTTGATGTATTTAGATTATAATCTTTCATAATATATTATGTTTTATAAAAAAATAATATATTCTGTTTCAATATTATGGATTATTTTGGTGAATTATGCATTTAGACTTGAACATTAATGGATACAAAGAAGATTTGATATAGTGGGGAGGCTTGAATGGGTCAATTTATTAATTCATGTTATATAAATTAGGTCTCTCGATATATATTTGAATAAATTATATGTTTATAGATAAATATGATTCATCGGGAGGTCCCTCACATATTCTAATAGCAGGTGGTCATCATTTAGGGGTTTCATAAGTTGATTTATGATAATAAGTATCTTAATTATTCTATTTTTTTATGGATTTAGTATAATTATATTGATTTTTTAATGATTATATAGTGGTTCACATTAGATATTTCTAATGGTTGTGTTTCCATTAAACTTATAGTTGTTCTTATGATTGGTTAATGAAACATTATTTGATGGGGTTGTCTGATGCTATGTAATGTGAGGTTTTTAATTGATAGAGTGAAGTAGACCAAACCATTGGTGAATATTTGGGTAAATATAGAAAATTATTCACCAGTTATTTTTTCATTCTATCTGGTTATTTATTTAGATATTGTTAATCACTCCACAATATTGTTCCCCCGTATTGAGGTACCAGGAATCCAATTTTATTTCTATTTTAACCTGATATTAAAAAAAAATACCACTCCATATAGATTATTTTACTAGTTTTTAGTTCATTTTTCATTTATTTGGTAATATATTGTGTGTTTTTATTGGTTAAATTTTATTGATACAAGAATTTTTTTGGGTTTTCCTTACCGTGAAAAATTGTTAATTCATTTTTTGGGTGAATAATTTTTAAAGGTAGTTAATGATGGTTATTTTGGTTTTTTTGACAATGAAGGCCCTGGATAGTTTTGGTATCCTATATGAATTTATTATTTTACTATCATTAAATTAGATAAATTCTATAGGGTGTGGAGGTTTATGATATGGTTTCAAAATTTGAAGACTCTATATTAAATAGTTGTTTTCCGGCTATGTATTGATGTGTTTGATAATGGTTGAGGATTTGGGTTCCTTCATTTGAGGTTTTTTATTGGTTTTCCAGTTATAATTTACATCTAAACTCAGCATAGTTTCATTGTCCCTCCATTCATATGATTTATTGTTTATCATTTCTATATTATTTTATCATTTTATTATTTTAATATATTGTCTCACTATTACAAAATATATATATTGTTAATTTGAGTTTTTATAATTTTTATGAATTTATTTTGAAAATTAAGATGTTTTTTGGGGTTCAAAAAATGTTAATTATTAGGATAATCCGTAAGATGTATGTGAGGGATGTGATTTCATGTTTTGGTAGAAATTTAGGATGTTCGATTCACAGTTTGGTAAACCATGGGGTCAAATCATGTAGTTTTCCATTTCTTTTTTCGCGCATGCAACATAGTTTTAGATTAAAAATGCAATATTTGTATGAGTTTCATAGTTTTCATTTAAATATTAATTTCACTTATTCCCTCCATGATTTTATGTATTTCCCCTTCATCTCCTCTATCAATCATCCAATGAAATCCTTTGATCTCTATTGAGATATACTTCTTATCATACCTTTTGTGTCATAGAGTATACATTTGGATATAGAAATTGTTTCAAAAGTAATATCATCATATCTCCCGTCTTATATTTCCCTCCATTTCTATGTATCATATTATTCCCAATATCCTACGAAGCCTAATTCAATGTTAACTTTGTATTTTGGTTTTTGGTAATTTCTATACTTGGGTCGTCGTTAGGTAGGGTTTCTTATGAGGGATTATGAGATTGGATTGACACTATACATCAAATGACAATTTTTACATTTGGTTTGAGTCAGGTGCTTTTATAGGGACTCATTATATTTTAATTCATTGAATAGTACACTATGATAAAATCATTTTTTAAATTTATTGTTATATGTGATGGAATATAATAAAATAAATCATGTTTCGTTTAAATTATGTCTTAATATAGATTGGTACCCATATAAATTTCATGTATAAGAATTACTATGGGATATTAAGGTGTATAATTTTATTATTGGATGTAACAAAAGGTTCCTACTGGTCCCTGTATTTTTAGAAAAAATAGGATTGTCTCACATTAAAATATAGTTTGTATCGCATAAAGCATATTCTGTTATTAGTAGTTCTATGTATGTTATTTCATTTTCATAATTTTTGGTATCCCCTTATGCTCATTGGATGAGTGAAACCATTCATATGTTTATTGTTCACATTCAAATTATTTTATGATATAATTGAGAATTATTTTTTGGGGATCGTTTTATCATTTGAATAATGTCTTATTAAAATATTATCAATTATTTTTATGGAATTTTTTTTCTGAATAAAAAATAATATTTTTTATAGTTATGAATTATTGAAATTTTTTTCTAATTAATTTCAAATAGGTATTTGTATGGTTTTCATGTGATAAATCAGACGAGTTTTATTCATTGTATTCTAGAAGAGTTTTCTATAAAAATGAAGAATGATAATCATTTATATTAGAAGAATGATCGTTGTTTTCTATTAATTCACATGAAATGTTAATTTTTAATTTATATATAAAATCAACCAAGCATTCAGGAACTATTTATTTAATGAAGTCTCATGTTCTACATGGTATATCTAACTATTCCATCATTGTCACCCCCTAGATAAGCAATACATGTATGTGTTAGTAGATTCTATGTGTTGTTAAATTTATAGGATTTATTGTGGGTTTTTATCATTCTACATGGTTGGTGAAGGTTGAGTTGGGATTTGGTGAGAAAACATGGGTATTATATATAATTCCATACTATTTGGATCAAATTATTCTTTTATTTTCTGATATTAAAATATCATATATGATGATCACTCTTTTATTTTTATTTAGTATATATTATATTAACATATTTTATATTAGTCAGTATATTATGTAAACATGTTGTTTTTAATGAAATAAATTAAATATTATTGGGTACGATTAATTTAAAATATCTATTAAATTAGGTATATTTATTTTGATTTCATGGACTTCTAATTTATGGACTCTCTATGTCAAATGTTTGGAAAATAATAGAATACGGAATATAATAAAAACTAAGTGTCAATCTATTCCACAAATTGATTCCTTTGATGTTGGGGAATTAATTTATATCCCATGGGGATTCCGAATTCCCATCAGGCCAACTGGTGAGTTGGGTTAGCCCAATCTATTTGATTTCAATATATTCACAAAATGTAGGAATATCAGGTACACAACTCTCTATATTTTTATATACTTAAAAAATTCCCATGAATGATACATAGTTGAGAGATGTATACAACATGTTGGGTACAAAACATCGATTGATTAACTGTACCTGACCCGATCATCATTAAGGCTGACATTCCTTGGGATTATGGAGGCATTCATTGTTTGTAAGAGATAAGATAATTTCAGGCATATGTACAAACCTATAGTGGGGTGTTGGGTGTATACAATGTGTACCCAAAGGTATACGATGTTTATTAACCATCATAGGTGTTCGAGTAATTTTGTCACTTATGGTCCATATTTGAAAATGTACATAGTCAATTTATATTATCATTCAACCTAGAATGCGGGAATGGCTGAAGATATAATCTCTCTATAATGATGACAGAATCTAGTTGGTGATGTAGAGATGGTGTGGAGATAGAAAACCCCTTGATATCTTCCTAATGCCTATGAAGGGTAACATTTAAAGGTTTCAGATAGTGGTAGCCTCATAGGTGTAATTGATGGTTATTGATCATACAAGGATAAAGGGGAAAACCAAATGATTTTATGAGCATTTTCATTTATATCCTCCTACAATATAGAGAGTGTGATGAGACTTATAAAAGTATATATAAATATATTAATTTTTAAATAAATCCATACATATCAAATATATATTTAATCGTTAAGAAATGGATAGGATGATGGAGAGTTATATGTACACTCTCATTCCAATATAGTTCTTATGGGTAGTTACTATTGTGTATACAATTTCTTTTCTCTCCATTTTAGGATCCTATGAGTTTCTATTGGATATGGACTATGTGATAGTAAAATATTCATTGTTTCTCCATTTAATCGTAGTACCATTTCTTATGACTATGTGTTGATAGTGGATTGGAGATGGAATATGGTTACTCTATTTGCCATAGATCAAATGATGAGGAGCAGACTATCCCTTACAGTTGTATATTTCATACAATACATGATTCTATAGAGTGTGATGCTTCTGATCTAGGATATTGAATATAAAATATCACTAATTAAGGTTAATGTTCATTCATATGTGGTCAAATATAATTTTTTATTTTGTCTCACGTTTCCTATGGTGATGTGTGAGGTCCTTCTGTGGTTTGGAAACTCCCTTGGATTATCGAAATACTTAGATAATGTTTGGGTAAACTATTTCAACGTGGGAACAATATTATGGTTGTTTTGGTATCTGAGTTATTTTTTCGACAGGGGTGCATAGAGAATTTTGTTGTATAAGATAAAATATTTTTAAACCTATAATATTGATAATGTAATGGAGTTGGTTTTAGTGGGTATAGAATCAAATTTTAATATTATGAATGACCCACTTTTCGATCAATGTTTGGCCAAAAGATAAAATTTTTGTTTCCTAAAATGGGTTAGTTTGTATCATCAATTTAGTGGTATGAGGCATGTAACTCCCTCAATTGAATATTTATGGGTCCCTTTACTATAGTCTTGATAACCCACTCAACCATCATATCATTCTTTAGGAATTTCCCCAACATTAATTATATTAATGATTCTACACTTAGTGATAAAAATTATTGATAGATCTTAAATTGATAGAGGTGTTGTTCATGAAACAATTTTATTAGTTGATAAACATGTCTGACAAGAATTTTTTGTTGCAAGTTAATTTTTTGTGTCTCATGGATGATGGAATTCTTTGATATGTGATCATTATTAATAGAAACTGAATGTTTGATATTATATTTAAGGTTGTGGTCCCCTTATTAAAATTCTTGTTGGTTGATCATCTATGTACTAGTAGAGCATAGAGATGTTTATGAAAAGGTGTGTGGTGTGTCAATTATGGATAGGTATAAGGATGATTATACATGGGGTTTGTGTGTAAATGGGTTATTTCCATTTTGATATGATATTTTTTATTTACTCTTATTTTAATAGAATGAGTTGATTAATAGGATTATCATTGGTATTTTTAATTGACATTGTTCTAGGGTCATATTTGGGAAGTGAAACTATAGACTGTTTTTATGTTGGGTTCATCCCACTGATTGAGTTATATGACTATAAATTTTTACCATTGGTTTCATCTCCAATGTTTTGTTTTTGGAATAAAAATAAACTGGTGAGTTCTAATATATGGGTTTCCTGATAGAGTAGTGATTATGTTAGTTTATGATTAGAATATCATGGATGATGATCCCATTTGGATGGAATCATCTTGATGAGATCCCAAATATTACTATAAATTTTTAAGTTGTGTCTCTTTAAACAAACACAAGTGGTTAAATCTTCCATATCACTGAGTATTTGAGTGGAGTTTACACATGAGGCATTCTTTGTATATATTTAGGATGGGAAGGGAGGTTTTTCCAACGAGTTTCGTTTGAATTGTAGAGTTTTCACCTAAAATATGATATTTGTTTATCGATTCTAGTCATTATAGATTAAGTTGATATTTGTATGTATTCATAGTATTTATCTAATTAGATCTTATTGGGTTTTTATAGGAATGTGATATGTAACATCGTCCCTAAAAGGTATATTCCGCATTTATTGATTTCTTTGGGTGTATAGATCATCCCTGGGTCATGTGATTTCATATAGACCTATCAACCACATATTTTTACATGTTTCCTACATGGTATTGTTATAGTAATCCATGTAATTTCTTTGTGACCATATACATTTTGGTGGTGAAAATGATTCACAATAAAATGATAATATTGGTATTAATGGTGTTATTAGATCCTGAGAATCCATTTCGGTAGGACACTGGCTATATTTATGGGATTTTTGGAGGGTGGAGCAATTTTTTGGAGGTTGCATGAAATTGTGACCCCCTACTTCTAAATAAAATGAGGCCTAGTGACATTCCAATATATTAGTTCATGTATTTTTTCCCATTATACTAGATCATATATTATACACCTCTATGATTTTTAGTATATGTATTCATTCATAGTTATATTATATGTAGATGATTATATCCATTGATGTTAAATATTTTTTGGTCATGCGTGTTGGATGGTGATTCATATTTATAGGACGTTGTATTGGATTGGTCCTCCCATTTGGGTATTGTTTCTTCTTTCACTAGTCACCAACCCTTGACCAATATGAGGTGACCTAAAGGTGTAACACATATATCACCATTTGGTCCGAGTAGGGACCTTTTGGGATGGGTCATGTCAAATACAATAAATGAATTTTAGTTATCAATATTGATCATGAAATGTGTATTACATGACATTTCAAACAAATAATGATAAAAATATTGATGCACATCGGATATGAATACTTTTTATTTATGTTTAACAATATATCTGTATTGTGAAAATACATACATTGATACCATTCTTAAGGAAGTATTGTGATTGAGATAATTTGTATGTGGTTGGAAATTTTGGTGATCATGTCAATATATGAGTTGAGACGAGATATAAATATCCCTTTCATTTATCAACTATGATATATAGACCCATGATCTAATTAAACTAAATAAATTTATGGATATTAGTAGTTTAGTGAAACGTGATGTTCTAAAAATCATGGAAATAACAAGTTTTGTATTAATCTGTACAGTATTATTTAATTTGGATAATAATTAATGTGTATGATGGAATATATTATATCATTATGTTCCATGACTAGTGGCCACATGATGACATAGGGAAATATAAAATATAAGTTCACATATGATGTATAAGGATACATATTAGGGTATACTTCTTCATACAAGGATTTTAATATCATCTTAGACCACATTATATCATGAGTAGTATTTATTTTTTCCTAAATTATTACACTTTTCATAAAATTACAGAATTATAATTTATATTTTTTTAATTATACAATGAACCTCATAGTCAAAAATAATATTATAAAAAATGGATTAATTTTTTATAATGTGACTAAATAAATTTTGGGATACTATAGTAATCATGTTTAAAATAGTTTTTATAGTTTCCGTAAGAGTTATAATGTTTATTATAGAGTCTATATGGATTTAGTGAAACTATGATATTATTGAGTATTTTTTATATATTCAATGACCATTGAATATTGAATATTTTCTTGTTATGGACAATTTTTGGGTTTTATTGAATAAACCATGTTTTAGGGATGGTATATATCTCATGTTTTATACATCAATACATTACATGATATATAGTATGGTAAAATCTATTATTCTTATTATCATTATTTTAGGATTGTTACACATCGTGTGGAGATGTGAAAACAAAAAATGAATGTATAATGAGTTACAAAATTCTGAATAAACAATGTAGGTAATACAAAGATGTTTTTATAACACAGAAGATATTATGATCCCCAGACATGAATATTAATTTGATACATTATAACTATATAATAGATTTCTAGAAAATCGTTATTATTTTCCATGTCGTTGTAGACCTATAAAATGATCTCTCAATCAGAGGAAGGTATGTTTTACATTAGAGAGGTTCTATAACACTATATAAAGAAACAAGGTCTAATATAAGAGTTTAATTATTCTTGTGGTTGGTAGATACCATCAGTAGAAAAAATATATGGCATGTTGTAGATAGAACTCGCTGAAGCTCACTGTGGGCTTCACATGTTCATAGAGAGTGAGTTATACAAGAATTAACATTTTATCATCATTATTCCATAAGTATATATAGGTATAATATTACTAATGAGATTCATATATAATTCAAAATCTAGTGGGAATTGAGATATCCCTCTAATCCCATCATTACCAAGGTTACATAAATATAATCAATCCCCTATCCAAAAAAAATCAATGTTCACTTTGGATGAGATAATTAATGTGTTGATAGATATTATCTTTATACATGAATGTATGGTCAATATATTATTTTACATGTTTTTAATGAATTCGTTTATATCATTAGGTGTCTTTAAATATACTCAATCACAACCTCTAAATGTGACAGATAAATTTTTAGTGAAAACACATTGTTTTCCTATTCTTTAATCTTTATTATTTATGTTGTCACATAATATCTTGTGGGATGAATCATTTGGAAAATGTTGTGGTTTTTCCTTTAGATTAAATTGGTTATGTATTATCTATCATAGTATAGATAATATATTATCTATTATGTTTGGAAAATATAATTCGATATCTTAATATGAACTATATGTACATATGTATACCGGTAAAACAAATAATTTTCTTTGTAAACTCCTTCATATGTATTTTAATCCTAGATGACCATGAAATCACCTTGTCGGTCGGGGGTTAATTAAGTGTAACCTTATTTTAATGATTATCTTCAAAATAAATGATCATTATATTATGTTGATATAAGCACTATTGTCATTTAGGATTCATGGATCATTGATTTTATCCATCAAAAATCATTCCCTCATGAAATATAGATAATTTAAATGAAATAACACACATTGATTATTTTAAAGGTTAAGTCAATGTGTGGGAAACCTACTCGTTCCTACATTAGGTTGTTATCAAATTTTCAAGAATATCCCTTTTCTCAGAATTGTTACAAAGTGGAGAGTTATTTTCATTTACATCAATGAATGTATCATCCTAAAAAATGATTCCACTATATTACATAACTGGATAAAACATCTCGAACGAAATAATGTTTTACATTTAGGTTAAAATTGTGTTATTATTTTTACCTAAACTACAAATATTCACATGTTATTAAAATAATACCCATGGATAGAAGCACAAACATGTCCTAAATATACAATATAATCACATTCATCTCATCCCACCTATAATTTTGGTAATTTGAATCCAGATCAAACACTTCAAAAAACAATTACAGTCATTGGTACATTAGGTTTTTTCATGAGGTTGGTCTATCTAAACTCTTTCTGATCTCCCAATTCTAGTTACAATAGTATAATTCATTATCATATAATGTTATATCCATATAATTTATTATACCCTTCTATTATTAATGAATAGTCATTGTAAACTATTGTCCCTATTTTATACATCTCACTAATATTAGTATCTCTATAAATTCTTCATTATATACCTATATTATTCATATGATGCCCCTCATATATTCAAAAATATCCTTGGGTAAATAAAAAGATCACACATGATTCGAAAAAATAATCTCTCTAATCTATTCATCAGTTGAAATAATTTTATATAATTTGAAAAAATTGTGATTTTTCTATGTTAAGACTCTTCCATTGCATAGAATCAATGATAATCAATTTAACCAAAAATCCAAATATGATTCATGATATTCTCTTCGTGAATGATTACATTGAATATCTTTCCCAACATCATTATTTTTATTTTCATACATTAAATTTTTATATAATGTAATAATATAGATTTCAGTCAACTTACTTTCACTGACTCCAATTATTAAAAATTGTGATTTATCCATCCCTTAATTAGGATCTACCACTTCTTTGCCTCATATCAATATTCTCCAACATTCAATACTAATAAAATTCATCGGTGAGAACATTTCTCATATCATGTAATGGAATCATTCCATATACACTCTATTATCCATTTCGATGAAAACATCATCTTACGATTATCTCCCCCACATAAATTTGAATCAATCCATATTATATACATCAAGATATCCTCACTTTTATTTACTAAATAAGATAGTTTTTTCAACCCTTATAATGTGATGATTATCATCCCTCAATGGCATCTAAATATCTTACATCATAATATTCCAGTGACTCAACTCATGGATGATCATCGAATGATCAACCAATGGTTAGATATTAATTATAATCACCTCATTTTATAATTGGTTTAATTCATCATCTTTTTCCACAACATCGACCTATTGTGAATCTAATGATAAAATTTTTATTATTTCACCTTCTTCTCACGTGTGAAAAATAAACTCCATTTTTCATCTGACCAACTATGTAACGGATAAGAACTATCTGGTCCATTCCTTTTCTAAAATTTGTCCTCTATGTGTTTTGGTAGGTTAAGGTCTCTTTTCCCCAAAACATTTCTAATTTCCGACATGGTGAATAATGCTTCCATAATGGTGAAATGTTAAATGGTAGTTTTATAGTGTATCATTAATGGTGAAACAATTAATGATAGATGTACGATACTTCTATAATGGTGATACATTCAATGATTTTTGTAAAGAATTTACATAATGGTGAGTCATTTAACAGTATATGTACATGGTTTATATAATACATAAAAATCCAATGGTAGGGCTATCATGTATCTACAATTGTGAGACATCCAACAGTAGGAGTACACTATTTCTATAATGCTAAAAAACTCAATGGTAGGTCTACTGTGTTTCTGGAATGGTGAGTCATTTCCAATAGTTTTCAAAACATCCAAATTTTTCCATATTTCCTAGTTTTTCCCATTTTACGTCATTCTATGATATAAAATGAGAGAAATTCCATATTATAGTTGGTATAAATACATTTAAAGGGATATAAATCACATATTTTATTTTCTAAAAATCCGGAGTTTATTCATTGGTCATAACACATGGTTTAATGTGATTCAAATTAATAGGAATTGTAAGCCATCTCAAATCCCATTACTCTCAGATCTATACCTTCAATGTCGAGATCCTTCCCCACATTCATTCATTCTCATTTCTCCCATTTTGAGGTGCCTCGATTTTTTATTCCATTAAGAGTGGGGGGATTGAACTATAATCCTTGGATCGTTTCATGTGATGTTTCTTCCTACAACATGCACACCACCTATATTGATGCAACAAGTTATATTTGATCTATCTTCAATATAAGGTATGTTCTGTCTCTATCTACTTGGTTAATTTATCTTTTTTTCTCATGTCTCATTTACGTGTAATGGCCTATGATCTCCATGTTTCTAATGGATACTTCCTGGGTGTTGGTTGAAGCAGTTGTTCTCTAACATCCCTAGTTGAATCGAGTCATTTTGTGAAAGGTGATTGTAATCTATTGAGTTGGACCATTTTGTGAAAATAACATTGAAAACATTTTGAAGAAGAAAAATCACGACATCTCTACTAATTTAAATTCATTAATAGAGGTATCATGATTTCACACACATGATCACAATGGAATTTTCACTATAAATATTTTATCTGGATTTAATAATTGTTATCGATCATATTTTACAACCACCTGATTTTATAAATAGTGTGTTATCTCTACCTTGTATTTTATCATGTAGTTATTAATGGAAATTAGTAAGGAATGTAAATCAAAAATTAATCATAAATTAATAGGCTAATGATAATGATGTATGTTATTTAATCTAGTAGTTGTGATTGTAAATTGATGTTATACAAATTTAGGTAGTAATAATGTTTAATGAAATTAGTTGATAAACCATAGTCATTTGAACAGTTTTTTCTAAGGGATTAATTAATTTCAATTAACTGAGTAATTAACTTGTGACAGGTATGATTGAATTCTATTTTGGTTTCCTTAATTGGACCCTACAAATAATGAATCCGTTATTTAAAATATGGTTAAAAAAATTTGTTTTTCGATAAAATATAATGCATCATTTGGTTCTTCATTACCCTCTTTCCTATAATGTCCATGAGACTTATTCTTTGGTGTTGTGAGTTCTTGTTTTGTGTGAAGGCTGAAGTACTTATTTAGGTTCAATATCCAAGTTTCTTGTTGTTTCCGACAACTTGTGATTTGATGAGAGCCAAGATGGACATTGTGATATGTGGGTTTGGGAGGCCATGTAATTGTGGCAGTAGTCACCACTAGAGTGGCGAGATGAATTAGTTTATACATGAGGGTGTCATGGAGGACACTGGATATTATTAAAGGGGTTTGCTTTTGGCTTACTAGATGATGTGATTGTGGGATGCATGTTGAATTTTTTTAACTGCATTACATTCCCCACAACATGATGTATATGGTTTTACTTGGCCTTCATCTCCAATGGGTGAAGATGTTCATGGTGTTCCTTATGATTTTCATTCTTATATTCTTGAGGATGAATAGGTATATGCTCTAGTTATAGGTGGTAATGAATCACTAGGTAGTTTATCTACTCACTTTGATGATCCCCATCTGTTTGGTAGCTTATAATGTTTTCCTTGAATAATTGTAATTATTGAATAGTGTTATTGTTGTTAATCAATGAATTTATAAGTTATTTTACCCCATGGTCATATATCTTTCTAGGATGCAATAAGGATGTTACAATTTAAAGGAACTGTCGCCTAAGTTTGGTTATGCCGATAGGTCATGGATCATAGATGGAATTATAATAAAATTTAATGTGTAATTTTTCAATAGTTAATTAATTACTAATGAATAATTTAACATGATTAGAAACTTATTAATAGGGATAAGATGACCCAATAATGATATTCAAACAATTTCATTCATAAATGATATAATGTCCTAGTAGTGGAAAAATGGAGTTTTCGGGGCGTTAGCTACTTTTGATTCTGGAACAATGATTTTCCAATTGTGTGGTTTTGGACTATATTATATCATCTACTTTTTCGATTTCTTTACACTACCACATTCTGTTGGTATCGACAACTGAATCCCTATGGATTTTGATCCCCTGGGGGGTATTTTCCCTAACATACTGATGGGAGGTTGGATGACTGACTTACCACTTTATCCATGCTCCCTTCTCCTCGTAGTTATATGTATTGGAAGGAATGTAATTTTTCATTCCCTATATATGTGTGCAGAGGGATGTGATGAGTTGTGGTTATTCAAAACACAAATATTATGGATATAGTTTCCTATTTTGTACTATAGGTATAAAGTGTATATGTTGTGATGGACTAATGAACCTTACTCGTTGTATGGATTATAGTGTCTTGGGGTACAATACCTAATGAATGATATACATTATGAGAAATGTGGAGGATCCCATAATCTACATGGTAACTTTTGGTTTTGTGGATTGTTTGGTACATTACCCTTGTGTCTATGGGAAAACCTCGTGTTGCATGAGGTGTATGATCTGGTGCTCACCTAGGTGGATTCAAAAAATTATTTTTAGAGGGATATGGCTTAGGACGTGTTACATTCAAAAAATGTTGGAAATAGTTGGGAATCTCTAGTGGGGTAGTATTTTTATTCATTATTATATTATATACTCTTTTATGTGATACATTGTGAGTATATCCATTGTGATGTTGGAAACATAGAATACATATTTATGTGACGAGTTAGTTTTAGTTGTTGTTCAGTGAGCTTTAGCATGCTTTCAATAATATAGAGCTATAATATCTAACAAGGATTCTAATGAGTATTCTATTATACTCAACCTACATTATATAAACTACTTTTCAGGTATCTTGGAGAGGTTGGAGATAAAGGTTTTTACTACTAGCTTGTGTGTTTTTCAAGAGGTATTTTTTAATCATGTTCATTGTTATTTTAAATTCATATGGTATTTTTAGATTTCCCTTTCGTTGTATTAGTTATTTCATTTCCATAAATATTATTAATTGCATTTCTTTCTATATCATAAATGTTGAAAGAACTGGTTGGTGTCTGTCTTATCTCTACCTTTTTCATTTGTTTTATTAGAGGGTAATACCTCTCATCTGTGTGCTTATTATACCGTCCGTGTTATTCATAAAAATGGGTCCAACTAGTGCAAATATTTGGGGAGTCATTACCTCTCTTATATCATTTCTATCCGAGGATGGGTACACATTGTGGAGAGGGTAGGGTGGCGTGACAAAGTAACGATAGACTGCACGCTAGTGTTGCGGAAGCACTGCCCTTTGGGATATTTTCTCTGATTATGGATACTAACATATGATTTCATACATGGAATGTATTGGTTTTATTTTTTGGAGGCTATTGTGGAATGCCTCCAGAGGCAGGTGATATAATTTTAAGCTCGTGAGGAAGTAGCATTTTTTTGTTGGTGAGTGACATCCTTTAATAGGGCTGAGGTCTGTTTCTTTTGTGTCATCCTTGATGGTTGAGCTGATGTTTAGTTTATCAGAGGTTTAGTATTCATCATTTCCCATGGTTATTAAATAGTAGCTTGATGTCATTCTAGAATAGGACCTAAAATTACCCCACGATGAGAGATCCACATCAGGATCTAACTATATCCAATCATATCTCGTTTATCAAGGTCCCTGTATATTATGCAACCTTCCGAGTTATGAGAGCTAGATATAATGATCGTTGGTTTGATGTAGTGCAGTTTTGTTTGTCTGCATTTGTCACCTAGGGGTGTACATGTTTTTTTCGTGATGAATGATGAGGGATGTTTTGGTTGTGTTTTGATTATTATCACATAAACAGTGTGATAGTGAATAACCACTATCAACATCAATTGATTAATGGTTTGTTCGATCAACTAAAGGGTGCCACTTGGTTGTCGAAGATAAAGTCATGGTCTGAGTATCGTCATATGAGTGTGAAAGATTTGGATATCCCAAAGGCTGATTTATATTTTCATATTGGGAATAATGTGTTCGTGGTGATGATGTTCAGTGTGATGAAATATATAGCTATGTTCATGGGGTTTATGAATAATGTGTTTTGTGCGTTTCTAGATAATTTAGTTGTGGTTTTCATCGATGAAATACTTATGTACTCTGCGTATGAGGAGGAGAATGCAGATCATCTACATATTTTATTAGAATTTTTTCATTGACATCATCTATTTGATGACCCGTCCCAATGGGGCCTACAGAGCTACTCTCCATGACTGCCTCCAATAGGCCAGGGGCTGATGACTAGCACCGAGTAGTCATATCACTAACATGGGAGGCATTGACTATGTACCTGGACACACAGACATACATCTCCAGGAAGATAAATGTTGACTGTAACCCACTAATGAACAAATTCATTCAAACAAATAAATCCAACCATCTATGTGCAACAGAGAGTAATTTGAGGAAAATATACTATTCCATAATACATTCTCAGAAAAAAAGGAGATTGAAAACTAAATGTCAAACCGATAAGAAAGATATAGGTAGTGGGACTAATTCCTGTAGTCGTTGGAACAACTCATCATATAAGGAACTCATTAGTATTGGTCTAGTCTAGGTCCTCCCAACACTCCTTCAAAAGGCTTCTCATCTACACATGACATGTCACGTGTGGGAAAAGCCCATGTAGGGGTGTGTTTAACAATATTCAGTAGAGGACCCCAAAATCCACAATTAAATATAAAATTTAATGGACCAATCACCTCTAGAGATTATATGTATAATTAACATATAACAAGGTAAAAACATCTATATAAACATGAAACGTAGACCCATAGTCTAGAGTCACGTCACCCGACCTCATACCCATGCTACAAAATCAATTTAAAGATTCCACAAAGCACATGTCTAAGATATCTCCATCTATGAGTATGATAGCCCTGATGCAGTCTATCTAATGAGTATTGTTTTCAGGAAATTCTATGAGAGATATATATGTACTGATCAGTCTGATGGGTGAATAGTTACACTCATTCTGGGAGAACACACTCCAGAGTGGGAAAGATCATGATACATAGATGAGAATCAATACCATGGCCTTGGTGGATACCATGACTCATCTAAATTCATCATCAATGTAGAGGATAGATGACATATTTGAATAGTGCTATAGATACCTAACACAACATATGGTCATGAATTGATTAAGGATCTAGATTTGGGCATCTCAGATAGATACCTGATTCTATCACCAAAAGTCATGCAGATGGGATCATACTCATATGGATTGAAATGATACATAACATTTTGGGGAACAAGAAAATGTCCACTAACCCAAACGAAACCTGACCAAGGAACTGGGGAAAATAGGATAAATCCTTGAACATAGATTTACACAACAAGTAGAAGGGCCAAACATCATGTAAAATGACATCATTTATTCTAATGTACAATAGCCCATGTCTTTAATCTTGTCTTGTATAAGAATGAATACACAACATGTTAGAGAGTGCCACACCATTTTATTCTACATGGGAAGGACTTCGTTAACGTTTTCCATGTTCGTGCACACAACATCAAAATGTGTGTCCCAGACCATGTACTGGAACACAAGGTAGTATGAATATTAGATCATGTGTTGTCGTGTTGTGGAGTTCAGGTCGTGTACTCCTCCCTAGGTCTATGCATATTCCGAGGTATATGTCGAGTCTGTGTAAGGACCTACACACCATGTGACTATGGTCACATGCCATGTCCAAGATTCTGGCCACCTGGTACTTCAGTCACCATTGGGTGGTTCCTACAGTCCGTGTTCTCCCATGAGAATGTCGTGTTCTTCGATGCATGTGGCGTGGAAACCCTATTTGCCTCTAAGCTGACCCTAAATGATGTGGCCTTTGGGATACACACCGTGTTGATCAGAATTTTCTAGAACGAATTGTTCTTCGTCACCATGCCTCATGTGCTCCTCCGATCATCGATCATGCCATCAAATTGTCACGATACTCAATGTTGGAGGTCTTCCTAACACCGCAATGTAGTTTCTGATTATTTCTGACCTCCGATCATCCCCAAAAACATGTTTTCATCCACCTGCACAATGAACACACGATGAAATGTGATCCTTGATCCATGCTGATTTGTTGCTCGAATTCACCATCAATCCTCCTCTAGGTTTTCATGGTGCATAATCTATGAGTTGGGATCATTGCATGGTGAAATATACGTGTAATGATCTTATTTTCTTAACCCACAAAGAATGTGAATGACACATGGATACATTAAGGATGAATTTTAATAAATAATAGAGGAACCATTTAATAATGATCATCACATCAGGTTTGATGGAGAGGTTAGTTGAACCTGAGTTTCATGAATCAATCTTGCCATCATCATCATTCAACTGGTTCTCCTTTGAGGCCCCAATCAAAAGCCTAAATTTATAGGGTTATGGGGATTACCATATGATATTCCCATAAGCAAGTATTAATAGTGATGTATTATTTTCTACGTTTAAGGAACCATTTAATATAAAAAAAATTATTTATTTAAATTTATTTAATTCAAAATGATCGAAATCTACCTTTTTCTATCGACCCCCACCAGTCGATATTAGTCCCCACCTAAGGTAATGTCACTTCTATGAATGCTACAGTTCCCACAGAATTCTGATATTCCACTGGATTAAATGTTATTAATTTTTTTTGGAAAACGACATGTGCGTGCAATTATCAGTTTATATTACATTAAATATATATTTTTGGCACCCCAGGCCTTGTAATTTAATTTAGTTGTAAATACTAGGTAATGCGCAAAGATGTGGGAACTCCAACAGATGTGTGTACTACGTATGAATCATTGCCTCCCTCTCCCATGTGATCTCCTATAGATTCATATTATAAAACCATACATGAACTAGGGGACTCTCT
The DNA here is from genome assembly GCA_963277665.1 of Viscum album. Lineage (NCBI taxonomy): Eukaryota > Viridiplantae > Streptophyta > Magnoliopsida > Santalales > Viscaceae > Viscum > Viscum album. The sequence continues at coordinate 441,401,853 of OY728161.1, forward strand.
CTCCCATTAATGATCCTCTTCTGTTGATCATAGATCTCCAATGGAACTCTTCAAAGGTCCCTCCATCTATAAATTCCAACTCGCCCCAGTCGATGATTTTTTATGGGTCATGCACATACCATATCAACTGAAAAACATTGAAGAATTCATGCAACCTGTGCAACTACGGTGGTAGAGAAAGATGGTACACCACCTCTCCAACTCTCTGTAGTATCAGAAAATGGGCTGATTATCCAAAGATACAACTTTAAGGAATCCAAATCACTTCAAACCTCATTATGGTGATACCTCAAAGAAGAAATGACCTCCCTCATCAAACTCCATAGGTCACTCCATCTATCAACATATGACTCCAGCCACCTATGTGTTGTCTTCATCTACACCTTGATGATCAACACCTTCTTGTTGGTAGATCACACAAACACTGGACCTGTAAATGTTGACACTCCGAGGTCGGTCAAGAAAAGCAGTTACTGAAAGGGTCACTCAAATAGGGCATCAAATAGTTCCATGCCAATGGAGGAGCGATAGTGATTATTGCATGAAAACACCACAAGTGGTAGTTGTTCCTCCCAACTATGACCCAAGACAGAGATACATGCCTTCAACATATAATCAATAATATGAATGTTCCTCTACACATGACCATCGATCTTGGGAAGGAACGTTGTTTCCATACGTTGCTAATTCCCAAAGGCCTCGTCCATTTCCCTATAATAATCAAGAATCGATGCATGAATCATGTTTTGAGAAAATCATAAAAAGGATTCAATGAAGCAGAACTATCTCCTACATGTAGAGGTATCCCAAATTCTCGAATGGAACTCTTCTCTCTTATATCTAGGAAGTGGGCCTACATGGTGAGTCAGTCAATGATCACCCAGATGGAAGCATGTTCCTTGAATTTCTATGGTAATCCAACCATGAATCCATCGATATCTCATCCACCCTCATCTCTGGATCTTACAAGGGTGAGCTAAACATGACGGAACCTGGTGCCCAGCCTTCACATGCTGACAAGTAAGGCATCAGAAAAATAACTCTACCACTGCCTTCTTCATACCTGTACACTAGAACTGACAATGGAGGTCCTTTAACATTTTCCCAACTCCAAGATGTACCGCCATGTTGGATGTATGAAACTCACTCATAACCTCTTCTTGTGAGGACACTAGCACAACTTAGTGTCATCTAAATAGGACAACGCTTTCCCTGCCATGAAAATATCCTTCATAAGAATGTCATGTGGATTACTGAGCATGTAATTTATTTAATTCACCATCCAAAATATGTGCCTCTTGGACTCACTAGAATAGTGGAAGGTTGAAAACCATCGACTGTAGATAAGTTGCATCATCTCTATTCATTGAAGACAACTGTAGTGATTCCAACTACTCTATTTCCTAACATAGGATCTACAACCACAATTTCATGTTGGGAGAGTGTTTCACAACGTTCCCCTTTCAAAAATTATATATGATATCGAATTCATAATCCTAGATGACCTTTAGCCAGCACCGTTGCCTCAAATTATAATCCTTCTATGAGATGATGTACATGAGGCTCTTGTAGTCAGAGTAGATGATTAACGGTTCACCCATCGGGTAGGGTCACCACATCTTCAATGTAAAAACTAATACAGCCAACTCATGACCTTGGGACACATAGTTCTTCTCATGTGGTCATAGTTGGAATGAACCATAAGGAATCATAGACTATATCTGCATCAGGAAAAATCCATGGATAGTCCCTAATGTGTCAGAGATGACTACGTACACGAAACCCTCTTCTAGAAATCTCATGATTTGTGTTCTCGACAAAATATACCTCAATTTCTAGAAAATATACTGGATTTTCTCCGTCCATAAAAAATGATTCCCCACATGGGAAAGGGATATCATCAGTGCTAATATATAGGATAAATCAGGTATAAATCATTTGTAGTATCATGTCATCCAATGGAAGCTATTTACCTCTGTCACTCCCCGGTGTGGCTCCTATTCTCACACCTCCTCTATCATACCTAGGACCACTACTACTCCATCTACTAAGATAACATGTCCCTGAAAGTGGACCTCCTTAATCCATAACTAATATATCTTGAGCTTCCCATAAGTTTCTTTCTCTCCGAGTAGATCTAGAAGCCTCCACAGTTGACCCATGTTCTCCTCCTCTAACGCCGAGTGCACAAAGATGTCCTCAGTGAAGACCACTACAAACACGTCTATGTATGGAAGGAATATTCTATTCATAATTCCCTTGAACACTACGAGGGCATTTTTTAGACCCAAAGGAATCTCCAAGTACTCGTAGTGACTGTATCAACATATGAAAGTCTTATTTGAATCGTCCTCTTAACTTACTTGAAGCTGGTGAAAACGCAACCTAAGTGTATTCTTTGAGAAAAAATATGACCCTCTCAACTGATCGAAGAGGTGGTAAATCCATGGAACTAGATAATTGGTCTTCACGGTTACCTTGTTCAGGACTCGGTAATCCACACACAACATCAAAACCCCATCTTCATATTTGAAATCAAATTGGGGCTAGGGTCTTACGAAGACCTTACTCTATAAATCTTGAAACTGAACCCTCAACTTAGGAGTTTATATGGGATACATATGATACACTGGTGAGGATATTTGTGAATTCTAGGGTGTATGTCAATGTTGAAGTCAATCTCTCGATGAGGAGGTAATCCCGGAACATCTTCTGAAAAAACATCTGTGTACTCTTCCACTACAGCTGGGAATTGAAATCTTATTTACATCTAGTGATATGTGGGTAAGGTTGTCCAACTCATGAGTGATCGGATACAACCTCATATGCATGAGATTTTTTTTCTTTTGTGCTCTCTTTTTCACTGATAATGGATAATATCATACCATCACTACAGACAGACCACTCTCTTTTCCTAAAGCAGTCAATCTAGGTGTCGACTGAAGATAGCCAATCCATAAAGAATAAACGTCACAAGGCCTTGATGCTTCCAACTAGAGGTTCCAAACTAATCTATTTCCACCAATGGAATGATTATACTATATGATAATATGAGTTATCATTGATTAACCTCCTGAAGGTGTCTCCAAGCATAATGGTCGAGTCAACATCTCCAAAAATAATCTCATGGTTTTGCACAAGACATGTTGCTAGTATGGAATGACTAGAACCTGTGTCAATATGTATGGATGAGAAAGTAGAAAATACAGAAATCGTACCTTGGATCATCAATAGAGTCTCTGGGTCATACACCTTGACCACATGGATCTTCCCTCCCCCTATCTCATAGCTCCCAGAGTCGGGTTCGAAGCTAATGGGTGTGGTGGTTATAGTAGATAAAAATGTATTCCACCACCTACAACTCTCAATGCTACTCTTCCATTTCCATTACATAGAGGGTATGTTATCTCCACTCACAGCCTCTGTGTCGGTGGTCCATCCACCACCTCCCTATTAGAAACTCAACAGGTTGGACAGTCCCTAGCGAGAAGTCCCATGCCATGCCACGATTATCATCACGTCACCCTATGTTGACTAGATCTATCTTTAGATCCATAGACATTCAATCCAATTTCTCGAGTCCTCCTCTAACGTCTCCCATATCCCATTACCTATGTTTCATTTCAGAACCCTACTACTGAGGTATCAACACCTATCTTCCTGCTACTATCTTCCACTAGTTGTCTCTGCTCCTCTAAGAATATCTTGATCACCAAGTCCCAGTCAAGAACTCTATAGTATGTCGAAATACATTTTAGAATGAGATTATCTCAAATATACCATCATAGACCTCCCTCAAAGGACTAAGCTATGAAGTAATGATCCCAAAACATATCCATCAAGTACCTAGAATTATTGGTGAACCTCCATGAATAGTCTTGCACCATGAAACCACCCTTATATAGATGAATAATCTCTTGGACACACAATGCCCTCAGTCTAAATAGAGCATACCCCCCTTAATGAGTCTCTTCAACTACATCCACAAAAAGAGTCTCCACATCGTGGGTATTATTGGTCAAGCTCCAACATCATCCCAAGTAACACTAAAGAAGGATAAATCCAAGGATCACTATATGGTATTGTGGTGTAATAATGATACTAAAAACTCTGGCCACTCCCTAACGCCCGTGCTCAACAACCTAATTGTCGGGCTCGACACAGAACCTGAAGGGTATCTATCACTAAAACTCAGGTAACATTCTTAGTGAGAACTCCTCGTCTATTGGTACTACATGTACAATGTGTTAATCCCCTAGTGGTGGTATAAAAGGAGCACAATATAGATGTAATTTATGCGGAACATTTCCATGTATCGAAGCATCATTACTAAGGGGTTAACATCATGATCAATCTATTGAATCCTGCCGAGAATGCGTCATGGTGGAATCCTGTAAAGAAACATTATGTACCATTTTCAATGAGTATATCTTGATAGTTAACCCAATGTACAATAAAAACAACAAGCAATCCTATATGATTCATGTACCATTCATTTATTTTCCCGCAACTAGTGATTTCATTTACAATGAAAAAAATGACGGTTATAAAATTATTGGTTTATGGATATGTACACCACCCGAAACAACACAAGAGTCCCTAGACTAAAAGTGGATCTTGAAACAAATAACATGGTTTACCCAATACAATAATATAGTCCCTTATTCCTATGTTAGAAATGACCACCTCTGATACCACTCCATCATGACCTGTCCCAATGGGGCCTGCACCACGACTCCCCAAACCCACCTCCAATAGGCCATGGGTTGTTGATATGCATTGAGTAGGAATATGACTACCGTGGAATGAATTTCCTAAGTACATGTACGCACAGACACATCTCCAATCTAATATATGATTAAATTAAACAAAAAATGAAAACATTCAAGCATACAAATAAACCCAACCAATAGAGTGCAACAAATAGTAACGTGGAAAATGTAAACCGGGCGAGACTAAACACTGACAAAAAAACAATATTTTTCAAACTAAAATTATTACTTGTAAAAATTAAATAGGTAATGATACTCCTGGTCATAGTAATTGGAATACATTGTACTATAAGGAACTCAGAAATCATGGTCCAATCCTGGTCCATCTGGGACTCCGTCAAATTGATGGTCATCTACAAAATACATGAAATGTGCATGCAAAGCCCGTGCAAGGGTGGGTATCACAATTCACAGTAAAGGATTCTAAAAACCATAAAACAAATACACAATGTAATGGTAAAATAAACTCAACACATTATATATAAACAGAAATTTTAGAAATAGAAAAAATCCAAATTGACTCATATCATATACCTGTATTCTAGAGACATGTCACACAAATTCATACCCATGCATGGGATTTAGTTTGAATATTCCACAAAGCACTCATGTGGGAGAACTCACTCCATGATTCTAATAGATCTAATGACATCTGTCTGAGATGTATTGTTCGTCCACAAATTCCATGAGAGATATATATTAACTGATAGGCCTGATAATATAATAGATGCACTCGTTCTGGGAGAACAAAATCATCTGTGGGAATGACCAAGATAAATGAATTATGATCCCTACCATGTCCTTGTACGATTGAACAACTCATCTAAATCCACCTACATAGTAGCGGATCGTCATCCTATAGGAACAGTCACATCGATAAATGACTCTACCTTGGGTCAAGATTGGATAGAGGATCTCTCTCCTGTCATCTAGGAGGTGTACCTAACTCTATCTCAAAAATTCATGTTGATGGTATCATACTCCATTGGATGAAAATGATACATGGAGATTAAGGGAGTGAGAAAAGGTGGCCTATACCAAACGAAAATTGTTCATGGAATGGAGGAAAAGAGGATGAAGACACGTTATGATAAGCACACAGTGTGTAGAAGGGTCACAAAACATGTCCTATGACCCTGAGTACTACTCCTATGAAAAGGCTCATATCGTAAGGCTATTCCTATATAATAAAGAATAAACGGTGTGTTAGATAGTGAAACATCATGTTACACTACCTGGGGAGGACTCCATGCACGCTGGCCAAGTGTCCATACACGACTTCATCCCGTGTGACCTAGACTGCCTACATGTACTAATGGAAGTAAATGTATCTTGTCATGTCATATTGTGTGTTGGGGTGCATGTTTTGTACTCCACCATATGCATGTTAATATTTAGAGATACACACCGAGTAAGTGTATGGACCATCTCTCTTTGTGACTAGTTCACACGTCATGTCCATGATTCCTGTCACCCGGGGCTCCAACCGCGGCTCGGTGGGTCCCACACAACATGTCCTATTGGGATCACCCCTTTTGCTTTGCAGTGTGTTGCATGAAATATTTATCTACCACCATCTCCACCTTACATGGTGTGTTTACCAGGATACACACAATTTTTCACCAGTATTATCCATAACACAATGTTCTTCATCGCTGCACCTTGAGTTCCCCTCTGATCATCAATTTGGTCATCTGATTGTCATGATTTGCCATATTTTAGGCTGTCCCGACATCAAAAAGTGCTTTTTGTTAATTTCTGACCTCTGATCAACCCCCAAAACAAGTTTTGATCCACCTTCCTAATGAACGCTTGAAGAATTACACTCCTTGATCCAAGCTGATTCGTCACCCGCCATCTTTGTCACTCCTCTGCTAGTTTTTCACAATTCTCAATCCAAAAGTTTGGATCGTTTCACAATGAAATAGAGGCGAAACAATCTGTTGTTCATAATCCTGTGAAGAACATAAAGAAATCTATGTTAAAATGAAGATGAATGTCAATAAACAAAAGAATAACGCATCTCCACCATCGTTCGTCCGACAACGATATTCTCCCGCTAATTTTTTTAACGGGAGATTCAAAAACATAATTAAACATTTATCATAAAATAAAATACTGAATATAAGCCCCAAAAAAACCTAAAACAACCCCTTCTAACAAGAGAACATGATATGTGGATCAACCTGTTCATGGGTTGATCTGAGATCATCAATAAATCCATGAACTAAGACAAACTAAATAAAAGAACAAACCCATACCTCAATTCGGATAATGAATAATCAATATATCACGTTCATTAGTAAGGTTCATTGAATCTGAGATTCATCGATCGATCACATCGTCATTGTCTACCAATGGGTTCTCCTCTAAAGCTCCAGTGGAAATCCTCAATTTTCACGGTTATGCGTCTAACCTTGCAAAAATTCCATAAAAATATATTAATATGGGAGGATTAGGTTTCTATATTTAAGGAATCAGTTAAAATTTAATTAATTAATTATTTATTTTATTTCCTTTCAAACATCCATAAACTATCTTTTGAATTCAACCTATGGCGGTTGATTTTAGGCCCTAACGAAGATAATGATACAGTTCTGAACGTGACATTGGTCTCTTATTTCTGATTTTGGGATCCCGTATAAAATTTATTCCACTTTTTTGATAATATAGCTCACACACGCTATTTATAGTTTAAATAATTACAATCATGTATTTGTATCACCCCAGGGCCCAGAATCACATGTCGTCACAAATCATGGTATTGTAATAATTCTATATAATATTAAAAAATACAAAAAAAATCTAAGACCATAGAAGATATTTTGAAATATGATGATGTGTGAGTATTGGGCTCAAAATTTTTTGTTTCATGGGTAATGTTGTGTCCCATCAAGGAGTAGCTATGAATCTGTTGCATATTGATGTAGTTGTGTCTTGGGAATCCCCACAGATAGTGGGGGGTGGGATAAGTTTCCTTGGAATAGGAAAATATTATATGATGTTATTAGATGATTTCTCACTTATAGAGACACCTCTGACTATTTTGACCATGAAAAATTATGCGTTATTGAGGACTGATCAGTTTTTGGTAACATTCATGTATCTAAATAAAAATTGGGTCAATGCTATGGTTCATTTTCTTCTAGTAGAGGAGTATTGTTTTATGTTTTCTATGATGTTTTAAATCAAGGGATTGAGTGCATTATAATAGACCATATATTATTGTTTTATTATGGGAATTGGTAGAGATATCCCCATAAATGTAACCATTCCACCCATGATCTTTAATTGGTGGAATTTTTATTTGACATAATTTTGTCAATACACTACCTCATCCACAATAAGTTTTTGGTTTTCACTGATCTTAAGTGCCTGGGCTACGTTTTCACCCATTGTTAGCTGAACCTACGATAATGTCATTCGTTGGAGTTATTACATTATTACAACATTGAATTATCATATACACATGGAAAATATAATGTTGTTTTCGATGTGATAAGGATGATTTCATGTAGAAATGAAGAAAATGAATCATTATATTTTTGGATGGTGATGTAATAATATTCAGCATTACATTTGGATATGGGAGATATTGGGGGAAGATATTGTCTTTTCAAAATAAATGTAAAATCTCTTTATTGATGAAGGTGGAAGATTCAATCATGGGGGTAACCTAAGGTTGAGGTCTATATATATTGAGTTGTCTGTGGAGAGGGCCATGGAGGGTTGAAAAACAACGTGTGTTGTTTCAAGGAATGTTTTACTTCATTTAGAGATGTCATATATGGATCTCAGGGAGTAAAATAGTTCACTTTTAGAAGTACATTATGCTGTAATGATGGAATACCAATTTTTTAGGATTAGTTTTGTTTGCCTGTGTTGAAGCATTAAGTTTCATAGTTTCTTTCTTGTTGTTTGTTCTATGAGAAGTTGAAGGCTGAGAACTGTGTTACCGTTGGTTTTCTCCAGCTGTTATATGTTCCTATGATGAAGTGGGAGGAAATATCAATGGATATTTTTACCGTTTTACCTTGATCTATAGGATTCAATGTTTCTATATGGTATGTAGTGGATATTATGATGAAATCATCCAAAATTATATAAATCAGGGAGTTAAGCTCAAAAAAGATTTTTTCGATGTGTTATCTGGAGGGGGTGGTGAGACTCCACATAGGGCAGATGAAAACAATTTCTTATTGAGATCGTTGTTTTACCTCCAGTTGTAGAGATGTCTCTATCATGTTTTCAGCTCTTAGTTATGCCTTACCACTTATTTTCATCTACAGATAAAGCATACCATCTAGACTCCTGAATACATGTTGAGATCATGTGTCCTATATTTTGGAGTCTTGTATATGAGTCACTTACCCTTGGTAAATATCTATTAAAATAATATTTTCCACTCTATCATTGGTATGGAACCATTCAATTTGATTTATCTCTAACCAATATCTTCCACATTTAGCGGGACTAGGGTCATAGTGTGAGAAACTATCAAGAAAAAACCATTATAGAATACTATAGTGATGGATTAAGGGATTTGAGATACGATGAATGGAGTGTAAAATAGACATATGTTTTATGAATCTCATATTAGGAGACCACTACAGTTTAATGTTTGGGATCACATTTTTTTATGGTTACCCCACGCCGTGGGTATAGATGGTTTGGTCAACGGAGTAAGCTTTATCCCATGTATGATAGCCCTTTCAAGGTGTTGTCTCATATCAGAGTTGTGGAATATTGGGTATAAATTCTACCATTGATGATCCACATACATGATGTTTTTCATATTCCACATCTTCTCCATTATAATTATGATGACTCCCACATCATCATTTATATAGAGATCAATGATCAAAATGAAGAGACCTTTGAGAAGTGTCATATAGAGATCCAGGATTGTAAGGATAATATAATTCATGGGTTTTATATCTTCTTGGTTTGTGCATTGTGGTGGAACTATTGTGTGTATGGGAGTACCTGGGAATGATATTATTAATTATGCAGTCAATACCTTGAGTTTTGGAATTTTAGATCTTTTCTTGCAATTATATTCATTTGTGATTGTAGACCTTCTGTGTTTATGTGAGTGTTTTCTATTGTTTCTTGTTATTACATTCTTTCTTTTGAGAGCTATCTCCACCAAGAGAGTTGTCTAGGGATGGTTATATTTTTCTTGTGGTTACATGATGTCCATTTGATAAAGTGGTTGGGCTTTTTTTGTTGAGAGATCATTGAGAGGTGTCTTCAATGGTGGTTTTCAGAAACATTTTATATATATCCTCTATACATTGGTTTTGGATTATTGAGGATGATAATGTTTTGAAATGGATCATATGTATTTTCTTGGACATATCTGGTCCATTACATTACTTAAATCTAAGAGTTTGATGTGTTATGGGAGGTCAATGTGAGATAACCCTGACACATTTACAAATTTATTATTCATTGAAAAGTGTTCCCAAAAAGGATAAGCATTCAAATGTATGTTTAATGCATTTATAGAATGATGACCATTCAATAGTAGGCGTACAATGTATACAAAATGGTGAGACATTTATCTGTAGGTGTACAATGTTTCTAGAATATTAGTATATATAAATGTAGGTTTACGGTGTTTCTATATCAGTGAGATGTCCAACAGTCAGTCTACAATTTTTCCAGATTGGTGATACATCCAATGATAGGTGTATAGTGTTTCCATAACGACCATAAATTCAACATAAGCTCTACAATGTTTCAAGAATGGTAAGTCCTTTCCAATAGTTTTTCAATATTACCCAGTATGTCCCTTTTTTTGACTTAATGTGACATAAAATGATTTTAATTCTGTATTTATTTGGGTATGTAGCCATTTCATGGTAGAAAAATCATAACTTTTATTATTTTAAATATATAAAGGCTTTTAATTTTTCAAACAGAGTGGTTTAATGTGATCTGTATTAATGTAAATGCATATCACTTTCAAATCCCATTAGTCTTGAATCTAATCCCCAAAATGTGGTAACCTTTCCTATGTTCATTCATTCTCCTTTCTCTCAATTTGAGTAAACCATATATTTTTAACCCATATGAGTTTTGTAATTGAACTGTAATCCTTGTATCGTTTCCCCGGGAACTTTTTACATGCTTCATGCACACCACCTACATTGGTGCATCCTTGAACGATCGATCCATCGTCAAAATAAGTAATGTTATATTTGTGTACATTGTGTTCATTGATCAATTTCCTCTTGTGTCTTATTCCCTTGTAATGTAATATAAAATCCATGTTTCTAATAAATACATGTTGGTTTTTTTGATGGTGTCGGGCCTTGACATCCTCAGGTGAATGCAGTTATTGTGGGAGAGGTCATAAAGATCTATTGTGTTGTCTTCTTCACGTAAATATAATTTTTGAATCATTTTGAGTTTGGGTATTCATGTATTCTATATTCTTTTTACATATAGTAGTAGAGATAATGTGATTCAGTCAACTTAATCACAATGTAATTGATAGAATAAATATTTGAACAAGATTAATGAATAGGTATTGATCTTATGTTGATTCCTTATGGTATCCTAGATAGTGTGTTTTACATGTATTTCAGTTTTTCGTGTTTTTGTTAATGGAAATTATAAAAGATCACATAAACCTAATTAATCATAAATTAATTTGATAGAGGTAAATAGTTATGTTATAGAATCTTGTTGTGGTTGTTGTAAATTTATTATAATAAAATTGATGCAGTAAGAATGTTTAATGAAATTTGTAGACAAACCAGAGTCATGTTCATTCTTGTTGATGAGTAATTAAATTAATTTAAATTAATTGATTAATTAATTTGTGAAAGCTATGATATCTTGATGTTTAGTTTTCTCAAAGTTGGAACCTACTAATAATGAATCAATTAATTGAAGCTGGATTAATGAACTGGTTGATTGATACATAATGCAACGAACCGAATCCAGAGCCCCTCCACTAGTACCCCATACCCGGTTAGCCACATGAACTCAAGTGCATTACCTCAAATTCCAGAGGCTTCTGACTTGCAGAGAGGGCCTCGGTAAGTTATTAGGTAATCTATGCACTCGTTTAGTAAGGTATATGAAGTATGTAAAACAACAGTCAATAGCGGAAGCAATAACATCATACATAAATATAACCAAACAGTAGAAGAATAAATATATAACAATGATGTTAATGATGTTGTAGGTACAAGTATCTAAGGAATGAAGTAAACACAAAAGTGTGCTGACATAGAACTGAAAACAATGTACTAAAGCAACCATAACTCTAGCAGGATCACAAGCCATAGCTTGGTCTCATGATCTCGAGCTCCACAACAAGTCAAACACCTAAAGTAGAAGGGTGCTTGTCCTTATCTACACCTACAACAATATAATCTTCTTGGGCCCAAAATCATAGCCCAAACAGGGTGTGAGATACATTCCTGGGAGTCAACCATCCAAAGATCTGTGCCTAATTGTCAATGAATACAAGGCAAGTAAAGTACATGAATAGTAAACATGACAACACACATCAACTACAATTTGCAGATCTAGAATATAAAGTACACACGTATACAACCAAAAACAAGTAGAAAATATGTAACCCTCTGGATAGCTCTCACAGCCTAACCCTTATGGTTTAACATACATGTACTAGCAACCCTATACGAGACACACATAGTCTCACCCCTCTGGTTCAGCTATAATTAGACTTTCTGAGGAATCACTCACCGTCAATTCCCAATATAGTCTCGTATCGTACTAAAGGCTCACTGGGGAAGCACTAAATGTCTTATTCCCCCTATGACCCATGTCGAGGAACTACAAACTCTCAGAGGAAGCACTCATAGTGAATTCCCCCTGTGGTCAAGAATCGTATTAATAGATACTTTGGATAAGCCCTTACATCCATTCTCCCTATGGTCTACTACACTAGGTTCTCACAGTCCTGTGTGAAAATACACACGCTCAGCACATGAATGTATCACCCAAGTAAACCTCATGAACTACATGGCTATCATTCTAAGGCACATTATAATAACAATATAACAGTTCCACAATCCTACTACTAGGCATGGAAACTGGAAAATGCCAAACAAGAAAAACAAGCATGGAAAGCTTACAGAGTACAACAAAACTACTCTATTTACAAAGGTAAAAATCTACTATAGCAATCAAGCAAGTAGGAAATCCATAAAGGGAAAAACATGAAAACACACAATTCCGGTTCAAGGGAATTGGCACAATTTCATAGGATACTCAATGACTTTTTATAGAAATTCACAAACCACCAATCATGATCCTATGAGATCGATATATGCGAACAACAATGACAGATTCTCTTTAGAACATCGTAGATCTGAGAAAACTTCCGAAACACATAAACCACGATTTCATGAAAAGGAGGAGTAATTGGTAAACAAGGATGATGTAGATGGTAGAACTCACCGCTGTGATTCCAACTCAATCGACCATGCTCGAATTAGAGAACATACGGAGAGGCGGGAACTCATCGAATATTCACGGATCCTCGGCCCTCTCGGACGAACGAGACCTATAAGAAGACACTTCCGTGCATCAGGCGCAATCACGGTCCATTTAAAGAAAGAAATGAAAGTACACAACATCTAATTTTAGAGTACACAGTGTGTACTAGGTCTTTCTGTACTCCACCGAAATCAGCCTCCACATCACCCCTACATACCATTTGTGTGGCCCGAGCACGGCCATCACACGACATCATGCCGGAGAAGAGTACACAACGTGTACTCAGAAAGTACATGGTCTGTAATTCAAAAATTTCCAGAAACATTACTTTTCCAAACAAAACTCCATAAAAAGGAAAAACATACATGAAATTAAGATCTGGGTTCTCTCAAATATTCCCCCTTAAATACATTTGTCCCCGAATTTCCCTAGCGAGGCATAGAAGAAGAAATCCAGAATAGCTCCGACCACTACGATCGAACCTCGGCCTCCCTCTCCCATGTATCGTCTTGTACTCGTCCGTGATGCCATAACACCCATACAAGAGGGACATAATACCCATGGAGAACCTTCATACTGTGATCGAAAATCCAGATGGGATTCTCCTTAAATGATGCATCCGCTTCGAGTTCAACCTCCTCTGGCTGAATGACATGAGACATGTCTGAAAAGTAACGTTGGAGCTGAGTGATGTGGAAGACGTCGTGCGTGGACCGATACCTCTGAGGTAACTGCAACCCATAGTCAACCAGCCCAACTCTCTCTGTAACACCCCAAGCATCCATGTTATGTTTCTCTTTGAATAATACTGTAGCGTGCATTGTATGCAACTTTGAGTTCTAACACACACCACAACCAATCAAACTAGCCATTATGAATAGTAATACCCACTTTTTGAAATATTATACTTCTTATCTCTCAACTTGGACTTCATTTTTGGATTCATAATATCAAATTTAGCTTAGGGTGAAATATTGTGACATTTTGGATAACTTTTATATTTTGATGAATACTGAAAATTACTAAATTTTAATTCAGAACAACGTTTTAAATCAAAATAATTAATAATGATAAAATATGAATTTTAGTGGTTTTAAAGTATATTTAGAATATATTTTTACCATTAAATTCAATTTTGGTCATTGTACATATTTTCACAATTAATCCGGACATAAACAAGTGTCAATCTTTTGATAGTTATTATATCTTAAAAACACGTTTTTTGTTTTGACAGCGGGAATTAATTTTAAATTAATTTCTCCAACTTCTGTGTTTTGAATTTGGAAAAATCTATTCCATATTTGGAATCAGGATTTCAAAATTTTGTAAATAGGTAAATTTTATTTTTAGACATTTTGAATAATTACTTCGGTAAATATTTTATTTAACATGGTTAGGGTTAATCAGGTAAATAAGGGGTAAAAAATAATATTATAATAATAATAAATTACACTAAAACGTGTATTAACCTTATTGGTGGATACAGGTCAGACCATGGGAATCTTTGGGTCGACTTTTGGGACCCCCTGGAGACACTTGTAGGTGATAGAGACACTTTATTTTAATTAAGATAAATTAAACACAAAAATGACATATGCTTATATCTTTAAGAAAAACAATTTTTACATAGGGTTATATATTTTATATTTCCGATTATAAATATTCATTAGAATGATAAAAATATTTCTTACATCATTATTTTTTATTTATAATTTTTAGACATTGAAAAAGTAAAAATATATATGACACAAAAATGATGCAGTATTTTCCTTATTAATGAACGAATCAAATAATTATTATTATAAATGTTAAAATAAATATAATTTGAATGTTTGGATGCCATACACGAATTTTATTTGGTAATATGACATGTTAGTATTTCTTAAATGAATTTATTTTGAATTAATAAAGTTTTTAAGACTTTAACAAAAATCAATTATTGAGTAGTATCAATATTGACATAAATGAGTTTTTAAAACAATAATTATATTATTAATTTATATTCTATTCCTAAAAATCTAAGGTTCATCCAGAAGACTTATATAATTATTATTTTTTATTAATGGACCACTTTTGGGTCTCTTGGATGTATATAGTAAGTTTATTAACTACATATTATAAAAATACAAAGTGACATGGTAAGTGCTAAACTAATTAACCAATAGTTAAAACTAAAACATAAGGTTAATATAATGACTCAAAACTATATAAAATCTATTGGTTGAAATTATTTCGACCCATACCCACCATATAAATTTAATAATAAACTTTTGAGCCATTTGAAACCGAATATGAATTTATTATAAATTAATACATTAAGTTTTTCCTAAAGATCCCCTCCTCCACCTTATAAAAAACCCAACTTTTACCCAATTATTCACACCATCAGAGCCTTTTGGATCGGTAAAAACCTGCCAAAATACTCTCTAATCTTCCCTAACTTCAACATAGATGCCTTATTTTGATTATAAATCCAACCTAAGCTGCCCTTTTGATCAAATCAATATGAATAACCCGAAGAAGAGATAATGTTTTCACAACCCTCTTTCAAGTTCCTTTCATCATAAACATCTTCACTCATTGTTATTTATATTCTAAAATAATAACTATAGTATCTCCTATATATTGTGATGTTATTATAAATATGATACAACCATATTCATTATTATATCCATCCTTCGAAGGACATGTCACCATACGTGTGTACGTACGGCTTACCATCTCCACGTCGTGGTGTAATTGTTGTTCAACACATTATTATTTGGATGGGTATAATAATGATGTGTATTTGATGAAAATAATAAATATAAAATTATAATGATTCTGTATATATTATATACCATTCAATTATATATTATTTTAATATCAAAAGAATGATATTTTCGCTCGTGCGTACGTACGGATTACTGTCTCCACGACACGTTCACCATTAATCGACGATTATAAAAATATATAGTACTAATAAGTATGTAATATATGACATAATAATGCTACTGGATATATATATATTTTTATATATAATGATTTATGTTCTTAAATATATCTTATTAACTTACTTCCGTTCAACACTTTATGAAAACAGAAACACCGTTTATGCGTATGTACGGACTACCGTCTCCATAAATAGTGTTTTCCATTTCGTATATATGTCTAGTATACATATTTATATTCGTAATATATATGATATATTTATCATGTTTTATATTCTCTATGTATTTAAATCATGATCTAAGTGATACAAATAAGTGTAACAAGTTAAAATACGTACGATAAAGAAAGATATTATTACCCGAAATGTTAATTTAACATGGAAATTATTATTAAATGGGTAATATAATGTCATAATTGATTCATGTATGATATCATAAATATTAATATGGTTATGGTATTATTTAATAACGTACTGCGATCTTCATACAAGAGGTTAAACGTACCCTCGACTAAATGAAAGTGCAAGGTAAGGGGTTTTCATCTCGATCCTTATTCCCGTGAGATTAATTCCATATTGCCACTATTACAATTTTTGTGGTGTATGTACTGCCGATAATTGTATTCTTTATTTAATACACATTAATTTATGTTTATTTAAATATTCATTGTATAATACCTCTTTTATGGGGTTTATGTTTCATAAGTTATCAAATTGGTAAGTGTTAATTTCACAATCTCTTTATTATCTGAGGTTATTTTTACGTAAATATCTACTGGGACATATTTATTATCCAGGTCCATGTTTTATGAATGATTTTTCAACGGAATTATTTTTAGGAACTTTTTACTAAAACATCATTTCAAATATTTTAAATATTTACTCATCTAAATCTTTCTCTTTAATGTCCATGTCTTCAAAATGGGTTTTAAGGATTTATTTATATGGACATGAATGTTTTTAAAATGTTAATTCCTTCTAAAAGATTAAAAGTGGTATGGGAAACTTTGATTCAAAAATTATTTAATGACTTCCTTTCTAAATTGTTTAACTTTTAAATGTTTGCATGAAAAATGTGTATTTCTCTCAAAGAGTTTTACAAATCATTTTTATCCATGCCAAGACCCCTAAAAATATTTTAAACTTGTTTTGATGTTGATTTATCATGTTAAAAATCTTCCATATTGTGTTGTAGGGTTTTTGATATGTTTGACTGTGGATGTGTCATTCTTTTACCATTCATGGTTTACGGGTAATGTATTGACATTTTTTATTCTATTTCTAATACGAATGTTTATATTATATTTCATCATCTTCTTAAGATAAATGTGTTGGACTAGTATGTTCCGGGTTGGGGTCCGGTTACATCAGACCCTCCGGGTTGGTGAATGGTTATTAGAGGCACTCCAGGTTGGTATCCGGTTATTAGAGCCACTCAGGGTTGGTGTCCTATTATTAGAGGCACTCCGGGTTGGTGTCTGGTTATTAGAGGCACTCCGGGTTGGTGTTCGGTTATTAGAGGCACTCCAGGTTGGGTTCTGTTT
Source organism: Viscum album (assembly GCA_963277665.1). Classification (NCBI taxonomy): domain Eukaryota; kingdom Viridiplantae; phylum Streptophyta; class Magnoliopsida; order Santalales; family Viscaceae; genus Viscum; species Viscum album. The sequence continues at coordinate 441,419,582 of OY728161.1, forward strand.
ACAGTTATCCCCTAGGTCATGGCACGAGGAAATGACAAAGAAATTAAAGTTCATCATTAGGCATTTCATCATTATAAAAGTTCTTAGTGATATTGCATTTGATTATTCAATTAGTAGAATATCATTGTGAATAAGTAAATGGAATTATTTCATTTTATTTTTCCCATATTATTTTGATGTTCAAGTTTAAAAGGATTTTGTTTTAGTTATACATTTCTTTAAATGGTTATGCTTATTTATTAATGTTTCCACTATATTTCATACCCTTACTGGGCGTTTGAGCTCAACCCTTTCTATGTTTTATTTTTCCCAGGATTCCAAGAAGTGTATTGTGATTGATATACAGGGTTCAGCCAAGGGAATAATGGCGTTAATAAAGATTATTTATATTGTTTTGTATGTATTAATGTGTAATGTAGCATTCATGTATGTAATCTATTTTCCAAGACTGTTAAAATGATCGGTTCTTTGGGACTTCGTTCCTTGTAATCATTACAATGTTCTGTAATAATGCACTGAATCTGGGTAACTGGGGTCGGGGCGTTATAGTTGGTATCAGAGGAAGTTTAAAAATAACCTTGGAAACTTGATATAGATAAACTATAATATGAGCACATAGCCCTAATATAGACTTTGTGGATTAGTATAGATGAATTTCAGAAAATTTGGTATTGTAGAGATTGTGTGAGTTTTCAGAGAAATAAATCCTTGTCTAGATACAAGCAGGTAGAGGTGGCTCTGGCATAGATTTACCTAGACGTAAATCCCGAAAACCCCGCTTTGAGCTAGACTCGAACATGAACTGGTGCACGACAACGGGCCTTGCTGCACTATTGGTTACGACACTCCTGGGGGATATGATTAGGATAATTCTAATTTTTTTTACTAACCATTATGAAGGGATCATGATTATATACTTCCTCAACGAAAACATTTTTATGATTATGGATTATATCCATAAACTGTTCAATTTGTGTTAGGTATTTTACCATATTGGAATTATTCATTGCAATTCATAAACTGACTTAGTTTATGGTATTGTATAGAAATGGTGCCCAGTAGAAGGAATGTGAACTCCAGTAATACGTATGATCCAAAGTGTAGGAAGGATCATATCATTAATGGTCCTAATCCATAATTGAGAAGAGAAATAGTCTCCCATGTATTATCATCATATGAATAAATACTATCATGCTTTTATAAGATAGGTAAAGAATTCTCGTATTCCTATGGCTTTGAAGGTAATCCAGAGATGAAAAGGATGGTAGAGAGAAGGATAGATAAAGGAAAGAAGGTAAAGAAGGGTTTTCCCATATTTGATAACTGTGGAAAGAATCACCTTGGAAATTGCTTGAAAGGGAATGTGAGTATGTTATAAGTGTGGAGAAAAAGGAAACCATATTCGTGACTGCAAGTGTATGAAAAAGGTTTCAAATGTACAATGCTTCATCTGCAAGGAGTTTGGACACTACGCGAACCAAGGTCCCAGTCATCAGGATATGCCGCAAATGATGATATTGGATAATAATCAAGTTATGATACTACAACATATGAAGATTAATGACTAGTGTGCTTATGTTTTTATTTTAGAATTATTTCATTTAAGTGTTGTATCAATGATGTTCTGGAAATAAATAAGGATTGTACTGCAGTACTATGTTATTGAGGATTTGAGATTCTTTGGTACTAAGAAATGTGACTCTACAGTGAGTTAAAAATTTTGTTAGTTAAATGGTTGAAGAAAGATAAACCCTAATATGGTCCTAATATTGAGGTAGTGATTTTGGAATAAGGGATGGTTGATTTTGGTAATTCTGGAAGTTGCGGTGTTGTAAAAGAATATATGAGGAAGGCGTTCACATGTTATTACCTGGAAAAAAGGATCCTCATTATGTTTAACTTCCTTGTATATTTTGGACTGTGAGTTTGGATAGTAGTATTTTGGATAAGTCTAAAGGTTGGAATGGATTAAATTTGAAAGGTTATTTTTGGATTTTTATAAAATGACAACACGCAGACCATGTGACAACCCGTCGCATCGGACAAAGCTGTGGGAATCGAACCCACAACCATAGTGTGATTGTGATTTATCCCCTACCACTGGACTATGTGAATTTCCTAGATTGTATAATGTAGTTTGTTTTTTTAAAAGGGTCTGATATGTGAATTATAAATTCATTATATTTGGAACCCTATATAATTAGGATAAATAGAGTATTTTTGAGTTGTATTATGTTTTGGAGTGAAAGATGAGTTTGTGGTAGAAATTTAGTAATGGATAAAACTATAATTATAAATTAAGTATATCTCTTTATGATTTTATCACATCTCATAAATAAATTCCTCAACATTAAGAAAAGGAACTTAGAACAAAAACATTATCCTAGAAAGTACCTTAGATCATCACAAATTTATGGCATTGTGATTGTTGGTCTTTTCATAGCCATGTCCTCTACCACTCTCCATCAGATATTGATGGTTATATATCTCTTTCATATCCATGTTTTCCTACATGGAAACCTAGTATGTTTTATTTTCGGTAACCTTTATACTTACCAGTCTATTTTAAATAGAGGCCTCATTAATTCCTCTTTCGATGTGGGATTTCAACAAAGATATTTTGAAATTTCAACCCCATGATTTTAATACCGGGCATAAATTGCTAGGACGCAATTTATTTAAGGAGGGGAGAATTTAACTCCCCAAGCTTCCATGGTATGTTTCTCTTTGAATAATACAGTAGAGTGTGTTGTACACAACATCGAGTTCTAACACACACCACAACCAATCAAACTAGCCATTATGGATAGTAATACCCAATTTTTGAAATTTTATACATATTATCTCTCAAAATGTACTTCATTATTGGATTTATAATATCTAATTTAGCCTAGGGTTAAATTTTGGTACTTTTCGGATAACTATTATATTTTGATGAATAGTGAAAATTACTAAATTTTAATTAAAAACCACTTTTTAAATCAAAATAATTAATAGTGTTAAATTATGAACATGAGTGGTTTTAAAGTATATATAGAATATATTTTACCATTTGAAACAATTTTGGTCATTGGACATAATTTCACAATTAAACCAGACATAAAAAAGTGTCAATCTTTTGATAATTATTATATCTTAAAAACACGCTTTCAGTTTTGACAATGGGAATTAATTTTAAATTAATTTATGCCACTTCTGTATTTTGAATTTGGAAAAAAGGATTCCATATTTGGAATCATGATTTCCAAATTGTGTAAATAGTTAACTTTTATTTTTAGACATATTGAATAATTACATCAGTAAATATTTTATTTACCATCGTTAAAGGGTTAATCCGGTAAATAAGGGTTAAAAAATAATATTATAATAATAATAAATTACCCTTAAACGTGTCCTAACCTTATTGGTGGATAAATGTCAGACCATGTCCATCATTGGGTCGATTTTGGGGACCCCATGGGGACACTTGTAGTTGATAGAGACACTTTATTTTAATTTAGATAAAGAAAATACAAAAATGACATAAGCATATATCTTTTAGAAAAAAAAATAACATAGGGTTATATATGATATATATTCGATTATAAATATTCATTAGAAAACTAAAAAGATTTCCTACATAATGATATTTTATTTATAATTTTTAGACATTGAAAAAGTAAAAATATATATGACACAATAATGATTCAGTATTTTCCTTATTAATGAATTAATCAAATAATTGGTATTATAAATGATAAAATAAATATTATTTGAAATTTTTTATGACATAAACTAATTTTAATGGCTAATATGACATGTTAGGTTTTCTTAAATGACTTTGGTTTGAAGTAAAAATGTTGTTATGAATTTAAAAAAATCAATTATTGAGTAGTGTCAAAATTGACATAAATGAGTTTTTAAAACAAATATTATATTATTAATTTATATTCTATTCTTAAAAATCTAAGGTTCAGACAAAAGACATATATCATTATTTTTTTATCATTAATGGACCTATTTTGTTCTCTTGATGTATATAGTATGTTTATTAACTCTATATTATAAATATAAAAATTGACATGGTAAGTGTTAAACTAATTAAATAAGAGTTAAAACTAAACGATAAAGTTAATATAATGAATCAAACCTGTATAAAATCTATTGGTTAAAATTATTTCGACCCATCCCCACCATATAATTTGAATAATAGAATTTTGAGCCATTATAAACCTAATATGAATTTATTATAAATTAATAATTTATGTTTTTCTAAAGAGCCCCTCCCACCTTATAAAAGGACCCAACTTCTAACCTATTTTTCACACCTTCAAAGCCTTTTGGTTCGGCCAACCCCTTCCAAAATAATCTCTAAACTACTCTCAATTCAACATAGAGGCCTTATTTTGATCATAAATCCATTATATGGAGCCCTTTTGATCAAATCAAAACGAAGAACCTGAAGAAGAGGTAATGCTTTCACCACCCTCTTTCAAGTTCTTTGCTTCATCAACTTCTTTTTTCATTGTTATTTCTATTATAAAATAATTAATCAAGTATATCCTATATAATGTGATTTTATTGTAAATATGTTACAACCATATTCAGTATTTTATACATACTTTGAATGACATGTCACCATACATGCGTACGTACGGCTTACCGTCTCCACGTCATGGTGTAATTGTTATTAAATAAATTATTATTTGTATGGATATAATAATTATGTGTATTTGATTTAAAGAAAAAATATAACATTATAAGGATTCGTTATATATGATATAACATCCAATTATTTATTATTTTAATATAAAAATAATGATATTTTCACTCGTACGTACGTACGGATTACCATCTCCACGACGCGATGAGATTCATTCCCATGCACACCATTCATCGATGATTATAAAAATATATATTACTAATAAGTATGAAATAAATGAAATAATAATGCTACTGGATATATATATATATATTTATATATATAAGGATTTATGTACTTAAATATATCTTATTAACATACTTTGGTTCAATACTTTATGAAAACAGAAACAATGTTTATGCATACGTACAGACTACCGTCTCTATAAACGATGTTTTCCATTTCATATATATATGTCAATTATACATATTTATATTCTAAATATATATGATATATTTATCATGTTTTATATTCTGGAAGTATTTAAATCATGATCTAAGAGATACAACCAAGATTAACAAGTTGAAACATGTATGATAAAGAAAGCAATCATTACCCGAAATGTTAATTTAACAAGGAAATACTTATTAAATGGGTAATATAAAGCCATAAATGAATAATGTATGATATCATAAATATTAATATGTTTCTGGTATAATTTAATAACATACTACGATCTTCGTATAGGAGGTTAAATGTACCCCCTACTAATGGAAAGTGCAAGGTAAGGGGTTTTCATCTCACTCCTTATTCCCGTGAGATTCATTCCACATTGCCACTATTACCTTTTGTGTGGTGTATGAACTTCCTATAATTGTATACATTGTGTAATAAAATTTAATTTATGTGTATTTAAATATTCATTGTATGATACCTCTTTCATGGGGTGTATGTTTCGTAAGTAACCAAACTGGTAAGGGTTAATTTCACAATCTCATTATTATCTGAGGTTGTTTTTACATAAATACCTACGTGGACATATTTATTATGCAGGTCCATGTTTAATGAAACAGTTTTAAAAGGAATTCATTTTAGGGACTTTTTACTAAAACATCGTTTCAAATGTTTTGAATACTTATTCTTCTAAATCTTTCTCATTAGTGTCCATGTCTTCAAAATGGGTTTTAAGGATTTATTTATATGGACATGAATGTTATTAAAATGTTAATTCCATTAAAAAGTTTCAAAGTGGTATGGGGCACATTGATTCAAAAATGTTTTTAATGACTTCATTTCTAAATTGTGTGACTTTTAAATTTTTTCATGAAAAAGGTGTATTTCTCTCAAAGAGTTTTAAAAATCATTTCCATCCATGCCATGATGCCTTAATAGATTTTAAACTTGTTTTGAAGATGATTTATCATGATACAAATCTTCTCTATTGTGTTGAAGGTTTTGTGATATGTTTAGATATGGATGTGTCATTCTTATACCATTAATGGTTTATGGCTAAAGTATTGACATTTGATATTCTATTTTTAATTCGAATTTTTATGTTATATTTCTTCCTCTTCTTAAGATAAATGTGTTGGACTATTATGTTCCAGGTTGGGGTCCGGTTATAGAAGACCCTCAGGGTTGGTGTCCGGTTATTAGAGACACTTCGGGTTGGTGTCCGGTTATTAGAGGCACTCCGGGTTGGTTCCGGTTATTAGAGGCACTTCGGGTTGGTGTCCGGTTATTAGAGGCACTCCGGGTTGGGTTCCGGTTATAGTTAGCCCCTAGGTCTTGGAATTAGGCCTTGACAAAGAAATTAATGTTTAGCATTATGCATTCCATTATTATGAAAGTTGTTAGTGATATTGCATTTGATTATTCGACTACTAGAATATCTCTGTGAATAAGTAAATGGCATTAGTTAATTTTATTTTTGTCATATTATTCTAAAGTTCATGTTTAAAAGGATTTTTATTTAGTTATACATTGCCTTAAATGTTTATGCTTATTTATTAATGGTTCCACTGTATTGCTTACCCTTACTGAGCGTTTGAGCTCACACCTTTTTATGTTTTATTTTTACCAGGATTCCATGAAGTGTATTGTGATTGATATGTAGGGTTAAGCGAAGGGAATAATTCCATTCATAAAGATTATTTATGTTTTTTTATGTCTTAAAATGCAATTTCACATTGATGTATGAAATCTATTTTCCAAGACTTATAAACTGATCGGTCCTTCAGGACATCATTCTTTGAAATCATGCCAATGTTATGTAATAATGCATCGACTCTGGGTAATTGGGGTCGGGGCGTTACACTCTCCAACACCCCAAACGGCCCGATGTACCATGGTGAAAGCTTACCCTGTCTCTGAATACACTTGTGTCCCAACCTTGGTGCGACACGTAGGAAAACCTTATCCCTAACCTCGAACTCCAGAGGTCATTTCCGTTGATCAGCAGAAGGCTTATGCCGAGACTGTGTTGTAGTAATCCTCATCTGAATCTACTCTATCTACTCTGAGGTCTCCTGAACAAGACGAGGTTCCAGAAAAGATGCCTCTTTTGCCTCCATCCAGCATAAGGGTGATCAGCATGGCCTACCGTACAAAGCCTCGTATGGTTTCATCTGAATAGTCTCCTGAAAAATGTTGTTGTAGGTGAACTCCCCCAAATGGATATGCTTCTTCCATGAACCGCCAATGTCCAGAATGTAAGCTCTGAGTATATCCTCTGGCACCTGGATTGTATGCTCGGACTGGCCATCTATCTGGGGATGATATTCTGTACTCCAATGTACCTGTGTACCCAAGGCATTATGAAGTCCCTGCCAGAACCGAGAGGTAAAGCACGCATCTCTATCTGAAACAATTGACTGTGGAATTCCAGGGAGGCGTACAATCTCTCGAATGTACAATTGTCCCAGATCATTAAGAATGATGGTCTCCATGATCAGTAAGAAGTGAGAAACCTTCATAATCCTATCAACGACAACCCAAATAGAATCATTACCTCGGGGTGACCTTGGAAATCCTATCACGATGTCCATCGTAACATTGTTACACTTCCACTCCGCAAATGGGTAACTGCTGCAAAAGGACTATTGGTCGCTGATGCTCCACCTTCACCTGCTGACAAGTAGAGAATCTCATGACAAAACCAATGACATCCTTCTTCAGAACTGGCCACAAGTACTAGCGATGAAGATCCTGATACATCTTGGTGACGCTAGGATGAACTGCCCAAACTGAGGAATGAAAATCCCACATCAGCTCCTCGCGTATTTCTGCTGGAACCCATATGCGTCCCTGGAAAGACAAGATCTCATCCTCGCCCACTATCCATCCAAGAAGACGATCCTCCCCTGACACACTCTCCCACAAGACTGTGCCTTCTAGGTCTGATAGCTGCCTCATCTGTACCCGATCATGTAGTGTCGAGGTAACAGCTACAGAAGATAGGAAGGTCTGTCCTTTTCAATCGTGACCTCCAAAAGCATCTCAGAGAACAGATCCATCAACGTCCACTCACTGCTAGCCTCCTGAACTGCCTGAATCTGAGTCCTCCTAATAAATGCATCTGCCATTGCGTTTCCCTTTCCCGACGTATAGGCAATCTCAAAATCAAATGACTGAAGATACTCGATCCACCTGCGCTTCCTAACATTCAAATCACACTATGTGATGATATACATGAGACTCTTGTGGTCGGTGAAGACCACAAAGTTCTCTCCCAAAATATAATGTCTCCAACAACATAAGACATGAACAACAACTACCAACTCCAGATCATGTGTAGGATAGTTCCTCTCATGTGGCCTCAACTGCCGAGACCCATACGGGACGACTCCATCTCCCTGCATAAGCACATCGCCTAGTCCGATACCCGAAGCATCACAATAAACAGTGTATCTCCTGCCTGGCTCTAGTAAGACTAGTATCAGTGCTGATTTCGGCATTCCCTTCAGCTACTCAATGGCAGACTCACAAGAATCTGACCATAAGAACTTCGCCTCCTTCATGGTCAGTCCTGTCAAAGGTGCTTCTAGGAGTGAGAAGTCCTGAATAAAGCATCTGTAGTATCCATCTAGCCCTAGTAAACGCCGAACCTCAAAAACGTTCTTCAGATACTCCCAAAAAACTACATCTCTCACTTTATATGGGTCCAAAGATACTCTTTCCTATGAGATGAAGTGACCCAAAAAGTGAATCTGATCCATCCTGAAGAGGCACTTCGAGCATTTAGAATAAATCTGACGCCCTCTCAGTGTACTCAAAGCAATCTCAAGATGGGTATCATGGTTGTGTCGAGTGTGAGAGTACACTAAGATATCGTCCACGAAGACCACGATGAAGGAATCCGAGTAAGGATGGAACATTCCATTCATCAGTGCCATGAAAACTACAGGTGCATTCGTGAGATCGAACGAGATGACTATATACTAATATAGACCATACCTTCTCCTTCAGGCAGTCATAGGTTTATTTGATGGTCTGATGCACAACTGATGATAACCAGACCGCATGTCGATCTCCGTGAACACCCGATATCATCGAAGCTGATCATAGATGTCATTGATCCTCATTAAGGGATATCGGTTCTTGACCGTCAACTGGTTCAGCTTCTGATAATCCACAAAAGGACAAAGGGTATCGTCTGCCTTTTTCACAAATAGGATAGAAGAACCCCAAGGAGAATTATTAGTTTGAATGAAACCCTTTGCATGCAACTCCTCCAATTTCTTCTTGAGATCCTGCAACTCAGGTGTGGCCATCTTATAATGAGGAATTGACACCGGTTCTTCTCCGGGAATGAGCTCAAAAGAAAATTCTACCTCATGCTCTAGAGGAAAAACCGAAATTTCCTCTGGAAAGACATCCCTGACACGATACACCATCAGAGGAATGTCTAGCATTGAAGTTCCCTGATCATCTAGATAAAGACTAGAAATCTGGGCTGTAACCCTTCCAAGCCCATGATGCTCGAGTCCTGCTCGACTCGCCTGAACATCCCATTCACCTTTATGATGAAACGACTCACCCTCAGGTGAAACGAAACTCACTCTATGGTGATAAAAGTCGATGAATTCATGGAAGGGAACCAACCAGTCCATCCTGATAATGACATCATATCCTGTCATCTCTAGGACATAGATATCCCATATGAAATGATACCCTGCAACCTCTAGAGGGAACTCGATATACTGAGGTACACTAGATGTGCTTGTCCCCAAAGGTGTGTCCAGTGTCAACGAGTCAGCAAAATAAAAAATCCAGAGCCCAAGGCTCTCCATGATAGAAACAGAGAGAATGTTATGTGTATCACCAGTATCAAAAAGAGCTGATGATAAAATTGAGGCTACCAAAATCGTACCTCGAACTGTAGAAGGTTCGCGGTCCTGCTCTTGATAGGTCTGCTCCATGGCGAAAGACTGGCATGCAACGCGGCCCTACGCCCACATCTGACCACTCTGAGTTGATCCACCTTGATGGTGCTGAGTGAATAGTGGCTGACCGCCATGACCTCGACCTCCACCTCGGCCAGAATGGCAGGAAGAAATCCAGTTCCCCTATAGGTGAGAAACTGGTGGTGTTTCTCCTGAACAAGGTGCCATTTAAGAACCCTGGTCACCAGATGCTGGTGAGAAAACATGGAAGAAATGTCGAAGGTGACCCATCTTGCCACAATATCGACACTCCACTGGGTCTCTCTGGCATTGCGGTCTTGTGTGCCCTGACTGGCCACACTGGTATCATACCACCAGGCTGCCTGACGATGCATCTCGCTTCCTCGTATCACTGGGCGTAGACACCTTATGGCACTTCTTGTTGTCATTTGGAGGAAAACTAGCTCTGGAAGCAGAACCGCCCTGGCTCCTAGCTCCAGTGTCTCTCATATTGCACTCCGCAATTAGTGCCAGCTTGATGATGGATGTGATGGATGTCATCTAGAAGATGTTCACCTATGAGCGGATCTCCTACTGAGTCCATCTTCAAACTTCCTTGCTAAAAACACCCCACATCCATCCAGGAGTGGTGTGAAATGCTGCAACTCAGTGATACGATAGGAATAATCAATGACAGAAATAGTACCCTTCTCTAGAGTCATGAACTCCTGGTCTCGGTCAGCCCTCAGGGTCTCCGGGTAGAAGTAGATGTAGAACATGCGCTAGAACTCCTCCCAAGACATAACCTGCTGATGACCCACTTGTGAGATCACGTCCAACAAAATCTTGGCAGAGTCTCAGAGCATGTAGGTAGCAAGCTTAACCCGCCTCTCTGGAGTTTTCTCCTGAAGCTCTAAGATAGTCAGCAAGGATTCTAGCCATGACTCTGCAGCCTCAGGTCCTCCTTCCCCCGAAAACGTGGGATGATGTTGTTGCTGAAAAAACCAAGTCAATTCTGCCATTGTCGAGGCAGGAGGAAGTGCTCCCTGAAAGGTCTTCATCATCCTCATAAAACCTTCCCTGAACTACACATCATCACTAGCAACTGGTATGAGAACCGGTGAAATTTCTGGCCTGACTCGAGGGTTAGTAGGAAGTCCCTTATCAGCCAAATCTAGAGTCTGATCACTGCCTGACGACAAACGTACAACTAGAGGACATCTCAGAGGCATAACTCTGAAAGATCAAAAGCACACCGTAGATTAGAAAAACAAGGACATAGAACACAAGAGTACAAAATGGATACAGGGGAAGAAAAACACACAAGTCTACAAAACACGACAACATGGAGTGTATAAAAACTACACTACGTGTCTTCTTAAGACATTAACATGGGTGTGTACCCCTGCCCTATAGGTCGTGTAACACCTCAAACTACATGGCATGTTGACCCAATACACGGTGTGTACTTGAAAACTATTCCCCTGCCCGAGACTTCATACCCGGATAACCCACACGGTCCGACTTAACCCGAGACTCCCTGATGTTTTCTAAACAAACACAGCGTGTACTAGACAAGGGTTTGGCGGACCGTGTTGTTAAAGACACGGGCGTCAACATGGATAAACCTTACTTTGTGAGTTCCGAAAAAACACGACATGTATTGGTGAAGGTGACACTATCCCGTGTTGTTCGTGACACAGCCGGGTACCTGAACAAGACTACACAATGTGTGCCTAAAACACATGGTGTGTCTAAGAGAAGGTAACACCGACCCGTGTTGTTCGTGACACGGCCGGGTACCTGGGCATGACTACATGACGTGTGCCGATAACACACGACATGTCTAAGATAAGGCAACACCAACTCGTGTTGTTCGTCAAACTGAAGGGTTACTAGACAATACTACATGGTGTGTTCCTTTATAACACAGTGTGTTCTACTCGAGCTTCCTCAACACGTGTTGTTAGTGACATTGCCGGGTACACGGCTCCAAACTACACGACGTGTAACTTACATACCCAGCATGTTCCTGATGTTATTTATATAACAGCGTGTCCCTGCTCACACAGTAAGTGACACGGTCTAAAAACTATGCGGCGTGTAGTCAAAAAGTACACGCCATGTATTCTAGGTTTTTCTAGGAAGTAGCTCAGCAACTACACAGAAGCCCAGAAAACACCGAAAAAAGGCAAGGAGGTGCCAATTTCCGATTCCTGAGGGTCCATAACACCACAGGAATCAAAATTTGGCGTTCATTTAAGAAAAGTAGGAAACAAACAATCCTCTAATAAGGAAGTAGAGATTCTATCAAGCATCTATCACAACAGCATGCATAATATACACTAAGTCTATCACAGTAGCATGTAATCGCTAATGTACCCTAGATGGCATGGAAAGAATGCATGCAATGTGATTTTTAACAAGTCTATATATGATTCATGAGATGGAATACACTAATATCATCAGATTGCGACAAAAATAGAATCGTGGTAGAAAAACAACAACAACACAATACATCTAAATCTCTCTAGGTGAAGTCATATCAACTGTAAATCTCAAAACTAGAAATCTATAATAAACGAGGTTGTATGTATTTTCCTTATACACGGGTTAGGTACTCCCGAGCAAAACCTAATACCAAGTACTAAATTTGTCCTACCCCTGGCTAAATGCTCCAAAAAGTAAATCAAGAGAAAAGAAACATGCCTCTGATACCACTTTGAAATGACCTGAATCTTGAGCCCCTCTACAGATTCCTCGTACCCGGTTCTCCACATGACCTCAACATCATTTCCCCAAATGCCAGAGGCTTACGACTAACAGTGAGGGCCTTGGTATGTTATTGGTGAAACTATGCCCTAATTCGGTAAGGTATACGAAGTAAGGAAATCAACAGTCAATATCGGAAGCAGTAACAACATGCATAACTGTAACCAAACTACCAAAGAATAAATATATAGAATGGATGATAATGATGCAGCGGGTACAAGTATCTAAGGAAAGCATCAAACACATCAACGTACTGAAAAACAACTTAACACAAAGTACTAAAGCAACAGCAGCTCCAGCAGCATCACAAGCCGTAGCTTGGTCCCATACTCTCCAGCTCCATAGCAAGTGAAACACCTGATGTAGAAGGGCACATGCCATTATCTGTACCTGTAACAATATAATCTGCTTGGGCCCAAAAGCATGGTCCAAACAGGGTGTGAGATACAATCCCAGGAGCAACCACCCAAAGATCTGTGCCTAACAATCAAGGAATACAAGGAAAGTAATGTACAAGAACAATAAACATGAAAATACCCAGTAGCTACAATTTGTAGTTATAACATATAAAGTACCCAAGTAAAAAACCAAAAACAAGTAGAAAACAGGAATCCCTCTGGGAAGATAACATAGCCGAACCTCTATGGTTTAACCTACATCTACTAGCAACCCTTTAGGAGGGACACACAGTCTCAGCCCTCTGGTTTAGCAAAGAGTAGACTTTTTGAGGAACCAGTCACTGTCAATTGCCCTATAGTATCGTATCGTACTAAAGGATATATGGGGAAGCAGTCAACGTCTCATTCCCACTGTGGCTCGTGTCGAGGAACTAAAGACTATATGAGGAAGCACTCATCGTCAATTCCCCCTATGGCCTCGCATCGTATTAGAAGACACTCTGGAGAAGCCCTTATATCCATTATTCCTAGGGTCTACTACACTAGGTTCTCACAGTCTTGTGTGAAAATAGAAGTGCTCAACATGCACGTGTATCACCCATGTAAACCTCAAAAACTACTTGGCTATCATTCTAAGGCACAACAGCATAACAGTATAACAGTTACACTATCATAAAACTAGGTATGGAAACTGAATAATGAAAAACAAGCAAAACAAGCATGGAAAGAATCCAGAGTAAAACAAAACTACTCTATTCATAAAGTTAAACCTCTACTATAGCAATCGAGCATGCATGAAATCAATCAAGGGAAAAATAGGAAAACGCACAATTCCCGTTCGAGAGAATTGGTGCAATTGCACAGGATACTCAAATAATTTATATAGAAAGGACGAAACCACCAACCATGATCCTAGGAGATCGATATACGTGAACAACGACAAAAGATTCTACTTAGAACATTGTAGATCTGAGAAAACATCTGAGACGCATAAACCACGATATATTGAAAAGGAGGAGAAATTGGAAAACAAGGCTCAAGCAGAAGGAATTACTCACCGATGCGATTCCATTGCAATCGACCGTGCTCGAATCGGATAACAGACGTAGAGGCGGGATCTCGTTGAATATTCACGGATCCTCGGTGCTCTCGAATGAACGAGGCATAAAAAACGATGCTTCTGTGTGAAAGGCGTGACCCCAGTCTGTTTACTGGAAAAAAAATACATGGCATTTACTTATAGAGTACACGACAAGTACTAGGTCTTTCTGTACTCCGCTGAAATAGGCCTCCACATTAACCCTACACACCGTGTGTGTGGCCCGGGCATGGCTAGCACACGGCTTCGAGTCGGAGAAGAGTACATGGTGTATACACCGAAAGTACACAACATTTACTTCAAAAATTTCCAGAAACTTTATTTTTCCCAAAACTCCAGAAAAAGGAAAAACATACCTGAAACGATGATCCGGGTTCTTACACATAATAATTCCAGGTAGGTTTTTGAGTTAAATTTATTCTTGAAATGTCCATGTGCCTTATTATTTGGTTTGTTGAGTTCCTTTTTTGTGTGAAGGATGAATGCCTTGTTTAAGGAAATGGTCCCAGTTTCTTGTTGTTTCTTTATCCTAGTGATGTGATGAAAGCTGGGATGAATGTTGTGATATGTGGGGTTGGGAGGCCCAGTGGATGTGGTAGAAGTAGATGTGTAGAGTTGTGAGATGAATCAGATTATGTATGTGTGTGTCAGAGATGACACCAGAGATGTTGAAAGTGGTTGAATATATACTTATGCAATGATGTTAATGTCAGACTTCTATTGAATATATAGTTTTTTTACATTATTTACATTCCCCACATCTTTAGGATTATTTTATTTCTTACACTCCATATAAAATTGGTGAAAATGCTCAGGGAATACAATGTGCTTTCTTTGTTTAGCATTTTGAGGATGGATGGGTCTATGTTCTTACTATAAGTGGAAAAGACTCGACATATAGTTCATTTACTCACCATTTTGATCCCCTTTTGTTTGGTAACATGAAATTCATTAATATAATACACCGAATTTTGAAAGATAATTAATTTTGTTAATAAATTCATTAATATTTCATGTTATCCTATGGGGTTGGAGCTTATCGGTAAGCCACACTGAGTTTACTATTTAATGAAATAGTGGAATCTGTTTGGTTATTCGTAGTGGTTGTGGATATGTTTTGGAATGATAATAAAATGTATTGTGTAATTTTTTTAAAAATAATAATTGGTTTAATAATTAATTAATTTAAATTTAAAATGATAAAAAATTATAACATTACAGAATAATTCTCTTCTGAATTTTGGGTGATTATATGATATATAGTATTACTGAATGTAGCTGGGAGTCTGACAGATGTTAGCAGTTGATGAGTCTAAGACTAGGTTTTTCCCATAGTATTGTTGGTTGTTATATTATATCTTGTATTGTTTGTGATTTTACACACTACCCCACCCTATCAGTTAGGGTAACTCACACCCCATGGTCACATAGAACTGGGGGGTGTTCTCCCAAACAAACATGTTCGAGGATGGATGGATAACTTCCTCCTTTAGAAAAACTCTTTCATCTGAGTAGTTACGGGTTCATGAATTCAAATAGGTATGTTTTACCTGTAAATTTTTATATATTGGTGTAATTGATTCTAGTGATTTCATACATATATATTCTGGATATTGTTTTATATGTCCTACTATAGGTATAACATGTATAGGTTGTGATTGAATGAGGTTCCATACTCGGTGTATGGGTTGTAGTGTATTTATGCATAATACCCAAAATATGATACACATTATGGATGATATAGTGGTCCTATAAACTACATGGTTACTTTTGTTTTTTTGGATGGTATGGTTATTCTCCTAGATATCTATGTGCATGGGTTGTGTTGTATGCGGGCCATGTTTTTGTGCTCACTCTGGTGTCTCCGGGGAATCCTTTTTGAAAAGAGTTGGCATAGGACATGTGAACTTGGGGAGAAGAAGAAAAATATTAGGGAAGTTGTAGTAGGGTACCCTTGATATTACATATTATGTTACATGCTCCTGTATGTGATACTTTTTCAGTGTATTCTTGGTGAGGTTGGGAACATAGTACACCTTTTAGGTGATGAGTTAGCTACACTTTTATTCAATGTTGTTTGTCATCCATTAATTTCTTTTTCACGTGAGGTTCCAAGGAGTATCCAAATATAAATAATATTATAATAACACTACATTATATAAATTGTTTTTAAGTTCACATAGATAAGGTTTGACATTAGGATGGTTTCTAATAACATGTGGTTTTTGTAGCAGGTGTTCATTATTTTTTGTTAATGTCATTTTACAAAATGATGGTACTTATAGTTTTCCATTTAGTTATACCAGTAATATGATGAAATTACATATGTGAACTTGTGATTAATTCTATATCATAGTCTGAGTTGGATTTGGTTGGTTTCTATCTTATCTATATGTTTTTCATGCGTTCTTTTAGACTATAATGCCTCTAATCTATGTGTGTATTATAAACTAGGTTCTGGAAGACAACCTCGACCCTATTGGATGTGGGACACAAGGGTTATTTTCAATCATCACACATTGTCGGCCATAGAGGGGTATATATATATGGGTGGGGGGCTTGAAAAATATAGACATCAATATACTAATCCTTAATCACTTTTTTTTCTTCCACTAAAGGTTATTTTTTCCATTCAAGTAGCATCAAATTTGTTTTCATGGTTATCTCTCAGCCTATATTTTATCTCAAAAGTAGTAAATCTTATAGAAACATTATTTTTGTTTATCTAAAAAAATATTATATTCGTTTTATCTTTTTTGATACTACATTTTCAGGTGTAGCATGGACTAAACTGGAGTTTATACTTCTTCCAAATTCAGTGATAGAATCTCTATTTGATTGGGAAAGTTCACTATTTTTTGTGGTAAATCACAACGAATTTATTGATTAATTGGTGTTGTTCATCCTTCTGATCAACCATGTATTTTCAACATTACTGGGTGACATTCTATCATCTCATATATCTGTCATCCAGATTCAACACCGCCAAAAAACATAAATTTATTATAAATTACATTGTGTTACATCAAATTAGGTAATTTTATTTATCTTTAAAATATACACTCAATATCATCAATTGAGAGTTAAATATCCCCATCTATGGGATCCAAAATTCAATGTTTTATTTCCATACTCCATTTTACTTCAAAATAATTTTATATAGTACTTTATTAAATATTTGATACTTTTTATTTAATAGATAATCAACGGAACAATAAAATGATCTATTTGGATGCATCTGGATATTAAAATGAGTTTTTGAACTCTACAACATCATTACATAGAACTAACTAAACTTCCATTCAATACCTCTGATGACATGAGTCTTCCATATTCTATATAAATGTAATTACTCATCATTAGTGCTGTCATCCTATAATAGTTCTTGTACCTATGATTTTTTAATTTCTAGTGGTTCCTATAGAACCATGAGAATTTGGAAATGAAAACATCGTTTGATAGATTATTCGACATGAAACTAAATAATTATAATAGTATTAAACACCAAAAGACATTATTATATATTTTATTTTTAATTAATTTAATCTTTTCAATAGCTTGTGTTACAATCATCCCCAATATTTTTATTCATGATATCGTAAAAGAAAAACAATAACTAGCTTAATTGTCAAATGAAATTTATTATTGTTTTAAATAAAAATTTAATTTGGAGTTTATGAATAATATTTACTAAATTATTAAATATATATATATTACTAAATCTTAATTATTGATAAATTCTCCTCAAAAAATATAATAATTTTTAGTAATGGAATATTTTAAAATAACGTTTTATGAAAAATTTTATTTATTTCATTTTAATGAAATTTTATAATAATTGTTAAGAAATATGTGAAAAATTATGTTAATTAATTTAATTAATTTTATGATCAGAATATTATCATTGTTATAGGAAAAAGATTATGGAATTTATTTTGAAATAAATATTTTTTCTTGAATATTTAAAATACAATTTGTTTTTAGCCTCTTTATTTAAATAATTTAAATATTTTTAATTAAAAATTATGATATAAATTTTATTTACATTAAAATATGTATTATTTGGAAGTATTTAATATAATTATATTATATTGATCCTACATTATATTGGATTTTTTAATATGGTTATTTTTGTACTTTAAAATTTGATTTCTCTACAAATTGTTTTAAAATGGAAAAGGTTTCTTCATTTTATGTAATTAAAACAATACCTATTTGGGATTGTTTTAAGAAATTATATATAATATATTAGAAAATAATAATTTAGTACCAAACAATTATTATTATTATACATAGAGTTAATATAAAATCATCATTTTCTCAAAAAAGTAGTTTTCTTTAAAACCCTTTTTTACATTGCATCTCTTATTTTTGATTTAAATTAATACATGCATGTTATATGAGTTTAATTTGATAAAAATGATTATATATTTTAAATTATAATATATTATTTTATTTAATAAGGTTAATTTATTTTTGGACTTTATTGATCATCACAATTAGTTAAAAATTAATTACCGCAATTAAAGTTAAAATTTGGTTTTATGCAATTGATATGTTTTTCTTAAAATCTATTTTACTAACACACAGTATTTTTTATTTAATATTTTTTACATGACATTAATAATCCATTGGATTAAATTATATAATAAGGATAATTTAATTTCAGTCTTTTATGATAAATTACCTAGGTAACAAATAAGATGTAAGATACTGTGGTAAAAATGAGAAGGGTAAAATGGGGGAAACGCAATGCCTATGAAATTACATGACAAAAATAATTTATACTGGGTATTGGAGGATTTAACAAATAAATCACCACTAAAATCCATTATTGATTAAATATGGGGAAACCTTATGTGAGAGTGAACAATCAATATTAAATATTATTTGGTATTTACTATAACTCTACTCCTCTCCATTTATAAAATTGCACTAACTCTCCACTCTTATTCCCACATCCGTATTAATTTAAATTTAAAAAACCTTAAACCACTATTAAAATATATATACTCATTATAGATTTTATTTAAATACAAATAGACCAAACCAAAAACCCTCTAGAGAAAATAAAAATGTAGGTTCTCTTCAATAATGTAATCGACCTAAAAAAATTTCATTTTATTAATTATTTTCCATCGTCAATAGAGTGATTACCCTAAATATATAATAAGTATAGTATGATATATATAATATAATATTATTATGTTTTTTTAGTAATATTTATCCACATACACATCAATTAATTGTGTTACAAAATAATCATTTGTGTGTATTGTGGGATACCTCCTGAAGAAGTGATGTTATTTTATTTTCTATTACCTGTACTCACGATTTAGTATAATGATGGACCCGAAATATATATATTATTTATAATGTAATTTAACATATCATGTCATTTTATGATATATGACTTCCTATATTTAAACCCAAAGAGGATACAATAATGTTGCTAGTGTGTGCAACAGACTACCACGTCACGAAGCAATGTGATTAGTTTTTTCACTAACACATTACTCAGAAGGTAATAATAGATAATATAATAAAAACACGTGACAGAAATTATATAATTAATATATTCATGATTTTATTATAATTTTTGAAAGAGAATGTATTTTTTTCCCTTTCTAGGCACTAAATAACGATAACATCATTCATGTTAGATGTGGACAACAACCTACAACTAAATGATGAGAACGTTTCAACTTAACTAAATCATATTGATTCTATATGTAGGTATATTTAATGAAAAATTTTTTCATCAATGATATTATTATCATTTATTAGGAATAAATTAAAAGATATTTTCATTGAATATTGATCGTCAAAAAATAGAAACATTGTTCATGAGAACATACAACTTACCATTTCCATGATTGTTACATAGTCCATATTTCATAACAATAATAATTGGCCAGTTTTAATATTATAATTGATTTATAAATACAATAAATATATAATTATTTTTATTCTATAGGTCTTAAAATAATAATCTATATTACAATTGTAAACCAAATAATTTAAATAATGACATGTAACCTGAATATGTTCAAAACATCCGATGTATTCTTTATTGACTTAGTAATTGTATAAAAGAAGTAAATAAGATAAATAAATTTAATAATAAATTTTAAATTATATTTTAAATTATATTATTAACATAATTTTATTATTTAGGATGATAAATAGACACGTGTAACGATGGAAAAAAGGTAACATACTTTATCCCAATTTCTTTTAGATATTTTGATGCTATACATCTATATTTAATTACGTGGAGTATAGATAGACAATATAAAATTTAATAACTATAATTTCTCTATTTATAGAGTATTTAATGTTTTGATTATTGTTATCCCCTCAAGATTCCTATGATTCACATATTTCTATGGTGATAAGGGACATTTTTAAACAAAATTCCTCTATTAATGTTCAAGTTCCAACTAGTACAGTTCTATTAGAATGTTTTAAAAATATTCTATTTATAGTATTAATTAATAAATAAAATATTGATAATGTAAATTTTATGTTCATTTACATTATTTCAATTATTTTAAAGTGGAATATTATTAATTTTTTATACAATTATTTTTGACAAAATATAGACGTAATGCTACATTCTTAGAATTCATGTTGAAAATCACATTCTATTCCACTATGAAGATTATATAATTTATATATTACATTTAAATATTTCATATTTTATTAAATGAAACCCCATTATACCTTTTATTGGTTATGTTGGTATTCAAAAAAGATTTTCAAATTAGAATTGTGTTTTATTATCGAAAATGTTTTTTTAAAAGAAAAGTGTATTTTTATATCAAAAAGTAATTTCCTTATGAGTTTTTAATAATACTACTATAATATTTTATGATTTATAATTTCAAAAATAAAAATCATTTGTTAGAGATATGGTACTTTATAATTATAAATGATAAACATGGGAACCTATATAACACAGGGTAACAACTTATATGATTGGTGAACCCCAATAGAATTGAGTGATCCCATTATAGATTAAACAGTGGATATGAAAATATAAAACAAAAATGAATTAGGTAATTTTAGTTTTTTTAATAAGAATAAATTAATGTGTTACCAAATGATATCTCATATGGGTCGAACTTTGAAAAAATTATTTTTGGTACTGGTTAAAAATAGCTAATGAATGTGTCTCACTATGTTTCCAAAAAGGTTTTTTTAAATTTATAATTTTTGTTCAATTATTTATTTTTGGAATCTATGTGCGTTTTTTTCATGTAGAAAGGTTTATTTTAAAACACTGAAATGTCAATTTAGTTAATGGTAATGCAAATGTGAGTTTACATGATTTTCACAAGACTAATTGTTTTCTTGGTTTTCACATCCCCTAAGGAGTTTTTTTTCTCGTCCATTATATTAAAATATTTTTCATAGTTTTTATGTATTTGTAATTTAATGTAAGAAAGTAAATTGATTTTCAAGTATACATTTCATTTATTTAAATAATGATTATTTTAAAAATGTTATATTATGTAAAAAATTGATACTAACTTAATGAATTGACTTTGTACTTATGGTTTTGATATATATAAGTCTTATAATATTTATCTAAAACATAAATACATATAAGATCCTCAAATATAAGAGAATTAATTATTGACATTATATATAATATTATTTGATTATTAAGTATGGGTCATTAATATTTGTATCCTAGGAAATTTTTGGCAACGTTAGAAGATATGATAAGGTTAATATAAAAGGATATTTTGAATAACACAAATTTGACTCATTATTATTTATGATTATGTATAATTGATATATAGTTTTAAAGCTACCATGTTAATGAATCTATATAATCTCAGTTAAGAATAGTTATCCATATTGGATTTTGGGAAGCTATATTGGGGATGATCGATGAGTAAAATATCCTTCCGACATGATCAATCATGATTTAACATATCTATACAGATCATTTCTTCAGTCAAGACTGCCATACTACAATGGACCATCTAACCTCATGATATCTGAAAGACAGATTATTTTCATAGAGATGATATTTTATGTCATAGTATTTTCATTATTCAAATGTTATGTATTTCTTTTTATCATTTTGAAGTAGAAGCTAATTGAGGTAAATCTTGTATCATTTGTAATAGAGATAATAATAATTGTCATGCCATGGAATGAAAATCAATTAATAATATCTTCCCCGATAAATATATCACAATGTTTTTTCAGATTATTATGGAGAAAAATTAATATAATTGAATAAAAATGATGAAAAATCATTTATATTTTATAAAAAAAATGACAGGAGTGGCTAGGTGTGATTTAGATTTTATGCATTATAATTACAATGATTTACATAGGATTGAAACAGAGGATGAGGAGTGCTTCAACCACATGGGAATAGAAATGGTATGAGAATGTTGTTTGTTGTTATGAGACTATTGTTATGGGTTTTTCTGACACGTATGCTCCATGGTATGCTAAGAGTATAAGACTTCCATGGTGGAGAAAAATGAGAAGAGGCATGTAAAAAATAACAGTGGTAAGAAAAAAAACATGTCACATCTGCGTTAAAAGAAATTTCGGTGAATAATATTTACGATATGTACCGTGTTACTAGGGTATTAATATTTTTCACTTATTTTATAAATACAGAAAAAGAGTCCTAAAAAATCAATGAATGAGATAATAGATATCTAGACAACTGTGAGATGCTTTAGGTATAATGAGTTGGGTCATTACGCTATTGTATAACTGTTGATTCATTCTCAGGATTGAAATTAGAATGATTAGATATAAAAATATAAAAATAAATAATTTACTAATAATAATATTGATATTGGTCCATCTGTTCTTATGGTTAAAAAAATAGGGATCTTGGTATTTTTCAATAGATAATAATATGATTATATTTTTAGAAACTCCTATTGAATTTTTATGTGATCAAATATTAATGTGAATAATTTAATTTAGAGTAATGTTTTGTTGGGTTTATGTATATGTAACGATTTATCTTAATATGATATAGAACATTAATTTTTTAGATGAGTTTTAATGTATTGAGATCCTTTAATTATTATATAATCTTTGTCAATTAAGGTTGTTTTTAAGGATTCCAAACATATTTAAATGACTTATATAATGATGAATTTTTTTGAAAAAGAATATCCTAGAAGTTGTGTGTCAACCTCTCCAAACTAGGAAGGAAATTTTTCTTGAAACCAGAACCAAAGGCTGATAAGGGAACAAGGCATACTAGTAGAATATGTGATGTATGAGTTAGTATGAAATCATTCTTTTCAATAAATTTTTTTTATAGTTAATGATATAGTCAGTTTTAATTATATAGGTTTTATCATATAGAATCCAATTGTATAAAAATATATTTGGGAATTAGGTGATATATTTTATTCTGAAAGAGGGTCACTATTAATTTTTTTAAGCATCCAAACATATGTTAAATAAATTTGTTGTAGTTAATTACTAATGATATGAGGAATATATAGTTCTCCTTTTTGAGAATATGTGATCATTTATAAGTTTATTTTAGTGCTTCAGAAATAATAAAATCCATCTCATATACTCATCATTAGAAAAAACATGAATGTTTGGTAGAAATTGATTAATTAATGAAATTATTTTATAAATGTATGTGAATATCCTTAATAAATTACACATGAAGGTAATGTAATTACTCAGTTCTAATAAAAAATCATTAAAATGAATATGTTATTGTATTAAATTAAAATCATTTAAAATAAATGGTATTTTAACACATTACGTATTTTTCATTCTAATTCCCTTAAATTTATATTTATCATTAATTTTATTATGTTTAGTGATCTCAATTAATCTTCACCAACCATTGGAAAGAAAAATTTTCTTCCATGGCAAAATTTTAACTTCCCCGATATGTTCTCTTACATGGATTCCTAGTTATGCATTATTATAAATTAACATTGTTAATATTTCTCTCTTTTATACAGAGGTTGTTTTTTACCCATTCTATGATATGAGTTTCCAAAAATTTTATTATCAAATACCAAACCATTTATCACCATGATAATTTTTAAATCGAGGGGACACGATATATTTAAGCCGGAGTATTTAACTTGCAGAAATTTTAGAAATCAAAAACGTGAATGATAACATGTTAGAAATTAAACAAAAATCATATAAGTGTTTTTAATACCCCATGAAATTATTATATATATATATATATATATATTATAATAAATTGAACATCATCATTCTCTTGTGGTACAAAAAGACCAATTTTTTTTTATTATCGATAGGTTACAAGACATGCAACACTGAGATTAAACGTCAAAATAAATATGTAACCCTTACATCCTAGATGTTAAATATTTATGTATAAACAGTATTAATTAATTTATGATATATATATATATAAAGTTCCCACTCAATTTAAATTATTGGTAAATTATTATTAAAAAACAATCTGTTATTATAAAAGTAATGTCATTTTTTAAAAATCTGTTTTCTTTCAATAATTTTTTATTATATTTAATTAATTATTATAATCAAATGTAGGAAATGTTTTAAATAAATTTATAAAATTAACATCATTTAAATAAAATATCATTTTAATATTAGGGTTATTTTATTTCATAAAATATTGAATTTTTCAGTAAATAATAGAAATATTAAATTTATAATTAAAAAAGAAACTTCATATCAATAATTTTGTTAATTTAAATATACCATTATGTTTTAAATTTAATTTTAATTAAAAAACATATTCATTTGATATATTTAATCTACATATATTAATTTTAATATACATTATATTTTATTTTAAATTATGTTTATTTTTGGGATCAAAAATGAGTTTTTTCAAAAAAGAATTATAAAATTTATATGCATATTCTTTTTATGTAATCAAAATAATCCCCAATGTTGAATAATTTATTTTAAAATCACATATTATATATAATTTAATATTAATTTATTTTTATTAAATGGTTATTATTTTTTATGAAGTTAAGATAAAATCATTTTTGCCCAAAAAAATACCCTTCCAGAATAGATGTGTTTTTCACATATATTAATTTTGATTTAAATTAGTATCCTCCACATTAAAGATTTCAGTTTTTTAAAATTAAAAATATATATATATTGAATGATAAATTTATATATTATCTAAAAATTAAAAATATTCTTTCTCCATAATTTCTATTGAAAATAATTAAAAAATAATTACCAAGATAAATGTTAAAATAGGTTACTGGACATTACATGTGGTTGTGTTAAAATAAAATTTTCCACACACCAAGAATTTTTTATTTAATAAATTATTTTATATATTTATAAAAATTATATAACACATGTCTAATAAAGATATATTATTTTTTGAATAAAATGAAAAATTATCTACGAATTTAAAAATAAACATGTTAACATAGTAATAACTCAAAGTGTATAATTGATTAAAAGTAATGAATAAGGAATATACTGACAAATAATAAGTTTATTTTTAGACGTGGAGGTTTTAAAAGACATATAATTCCTAATAAAAATTTTATAAATTTTTGAACTATATTATTTTAGGGAGACCTCCCAATATTGAATGCATTCTGGTATTTTCATGAATTCCACTCCTTAATTATAAAAGAGAACACACAACCCATAATTGTTGACACATACCATGCCACATAGATCAAATAAGAACTATCAGAATAAATCCACAAAATCCCTATCCACATTAAAAAATTTCTTATTTTTTCAAAAGACCAACCTTAGTTCCCTTAAGATTATATCTAAAGGAAGTTTATCATATAGAACGTAACTTTTTAACAAAGAACTTTTGTTTTGTTTCTTAATTTTCACCTTCAATTATGTATAAAAAAATTTCAATATATTAACAATACTATCACAAATATATTGTTATTTTATTATTATTACATTATATTTATACCTATATTCTTCGTTCAAATGGTTTATGAAATCATTTTTCGTGTGTACGACAGACTACAAGATAGTGAACCTATGTTATTTGATTTTCCATTTCTACCCCTCATAGTTTTGTATGATTATGGATATAATATATATATATATATACGATATTTATATCATTTTTATATTACTATATTTATTATATAATTTATAAAAATATACATTCCATTCCTTAGGCTATATTATAACATCCCTCATTGGTACGATAGACTACTGCTTCACAAAGCGATGTGATTCGATTTTCAATAACTCATTACATTGATGATAATAAGGTTAAATATAATGAATATATGTGATAAGGAAGAAATAATTTTTATCTTCACGTCATATTTATAATTAATAAAATTTAATATATCATCCTATTTCTTACCTTTCCACTCTTTGAAAAATTATAACGTCATCAGTTCTATATGTGGAATACCCAATCCAATGAAGCGATGCCATTAATTTTTCATCACCTAGTCACATTGTAGTTAAATATAATTTAATAAAATAAAAAAAATTAATATTTAAAATATTATTATTATTATGTAAATATAATATAATAAATATTGTTTTCCCATAATTCTAGTCAAAACATGGAAACATTTCTCATGCAGACATATGACGTATCATCTGTATTATTGAAAATATATATTTTTTCATATAATTATTTAATTTTTTGGTATAAAAGTATAATTAATGTTTTATTAAAAAATTATATAGTTATTGTTATTCTGTATATGTTTAAATAGTAAAAACATTAACCATAGTCAACTTACTAATGTCATTATTGATGCATAGGCTGAATATGGTCAAATATTCTGACATAAATTTAATTGATAAAGTGATTGACTATAATATTGTAAAATATGAAATAAAGTAAATAATAAACATAAAAAATGTTATAAGAAATTAAATAATTAGATATTATTATTTTTCTGGAGTATAATGAAACACCTGATGTGTTAGACATAATGTAAGGGACGTCATCTCAGTTCCAATCTGTATAGGAATACATTGAGGTTATGCACCAATATTATTTTATTTGGTGAATTTCCTAATGGTATTAAAATTATTTAGTGTTATGGTTTCAGGGTACATATTATTCAAAAATTTCAAACATGATAACGGTCATTACTTTTTAAAAAATTGATTTTATATTTTTTAATTTCATACTCTCCCTTTTCCATGTCCATGTTTTTATAATAATTTTATAAATTTTTTTATATAAAAAATGGAATATAAATTAAATTTTTCGTTTTTACATTATATCATTGTTTTTAGGAATGAAATATTTTACATACATTTTTTAGAATGTTTTTATAAACCGTAGAACAAATTCTCTATTATTAACTTACAAGATGATTACAACATCATCAAACACCGTACTTATTATTTCATTTTTATATTACATCAAAATATTTCAATTCATAATTAAGGAAAAATAAATTTAAGTTTTTTTGAAAATTTCGAAATGAAAATGGTTTTTCAAAAAAAAGTTTATTTTGTAAAAAATAATGTGCTTTTAAAATAATGATGTATTATTTATTCCAAATTGTTTTCTATACGAGTTATAAAATGTTTTTAAAAACATTTTTTATGAAAAATGGAAATCATAAAAATGTTTTATTAATGTTACAGTACTTAAGATTTTTCAATGGAAAATGAGTTCATCCGTAGAGCATGGGGGGCCCATTGCATCGTATATAATGGGTTCACCCAGATAAGCACATGTGAGATAGTTATAGATTATATGATGGGTGCCCCCCCAATAGTTCACCCATGGATTGGATAATTTTATATATCATAACATACAAGGAAGAAGGACTTGTAAAATGATTTCTCCAATGGATTTAAGCGGGTTCTTGTTACATCTCACATGGGTTTAAAATGGGTTATGAATGTTATCGTCAATGTTACATTATTGTTGTTCTAATATCTTATAATGGGAGTTAAATTTTCTTAATTAAGAAAAATGTGAGTGTTTTTCTTAGTAAATTTTTTTATTTCATACACTGAAATAACTTGAAGATAAAAGTAAATGGTATATGATTTTTCTTGTTTTTCAATGGGCTAACTATTTTTTATATTAATATCATTTTTTGAATTTTTTCTCATACCATGTTTAAATTGATTTTCAATGTGTTAATGGATGGGAAAGGGAAAGGGGATGTCAATATTAACATGAATCTCATTTTTCATGAATATAATTTATGTATTATTTTAAAATTGTTATATTATAATAAAACAAATAATAAACTAATGTTTCCACATTCAATTATATGGTTTCTTTATGTCTGAATTTTTTAATAGTCCTCTAATATTATAATATTGTAAAGATCATAACATTCTATAAAATTAATTCCTGGCTTAAAACCTGTTATTATTTTATGTTTAAGGTTGGGACCTTAGTGTATCACCTTTCATTGTAAGATCATTTAGTGATAGTAATTTTGGTTCACCAATTAGAAACATCACATTAAAATTTATTATTAGAATTATAATTATTTATTTAAAACAAATATAATTATTAGTAATTAACATCTTATTGGATCTTATTGTATGGGTATTGTTACTAAATTAGAGATCATACTTATCTAAATTTTTAGAGATAATGGAGAAGATCAATCTTTAATACATAATTTTTGTGGGGGAATATATTATTATTTTTTGATGTGATTCCTAGTATCACCTAATCATGATGTGTAATTCTTATTGGAACTTATTCTTATGAATTCAAAATATCATTGATACCATGAATAATTTCCTTGATAAAATTAGTCGAATTAGTAATGTAATAAATTAACAATCTAAAAAATGTTTTATATGATCAGATTCATTAAAAATGGTGTACCAATACTCTATTTGATGAATAGAATGTGAAAATTTATCTTATAATTGGTTTCTATTAGCTTGGAAATATCATGATAAATTAATAGTATATTCAAAATCAGATTTATGATAGGTTTGATCGAATTTTTAGATTAAATTACATCTAAATTCATGATTTTTGATTAGTATTTGAATAATTAATTTTCTAAGGAATGATATTTTAATGATTTCATTCAATACATGATAGATGAACAATTAATGTGGCATATTATTGATGCATTATTCCATATACAATCATCGAAATAATTGAATAATTTATATCAAAAATCGATGATATTAATGAAATCTGTTTATTGGTAATTATAGTAGTGGATTTTTAAATTTATGAATATTTTAATAACAGTGACTGATTTTGGTGATTAAGTGTTAAAAGTCTCATAGAATTTAATTTTATTGGGTTTTTAACATGTTTTTTGTTTATTTTAATTATTAATTTCACATTTAAGCTATTTTAACATTGTTTTAATATTTTAATTAATTCCATAAATATTACATTATATAATTTAGAAAATGAATTATTTTAATTAAATTTGAATATATGAAATTTATGAAAATTTCAATGTTCTCATTCAAGACCTGGTTTTATTTTATTCATTGATTTATTGAATTTATTTCAGTATATTTTAATTTCATTGATATAATTCATAGAATTAAAATTCTATAATCCTGAATATTTTAAAATCCATAGAAAATCACCGAGTTCCACTTTAAAAAGATAAGGAGGGTCAATTAATGATTTTGATGCTTTCTAGAAGAGATAAGGAGATTGAATCATTGTATATGAAGATAGACCCTATACACATGTGGGATGAAACTGTTTATTCAGAATCATTTCTTGAGTCAAGTGAAGATAATATTTAATAGTTGTAGGCATAACTAATGGAGACTCTCAATATGATCTTTTAGTTGTTTACATTTAGATAGAGGACAATGATTAAATGCAAATTGTTTTTAATTTAATACCCACAGTGAATTTGAAGAGTTGAATGATTGACTAATCGATGCATGAAAATAGTGTAGTATGATACTTGAAACTGGAATACAAAAATCATGGTGTGCAGTATTTTAGAGGATTAAAAGAACTTCTAAAAGTATATTTTTTTTGTTCCTTGAAACTATTATTCCCTTTCTTGTTTATGTACTCATTTAACATCTAAATGAATTATATTTTTAGTTCATATTATTATTTTATTAAAATAATTTTGGCTATACATCAAATTATTAATGACATTGAGAATGTCATTTTACTTTTCCTCAATCATTTTATCATTTATGACTATATTTATCTCCTTCTTTACTTCCTCTAGAGAAGTAGGTTGTTCAATGAAAAAAAATAAACAATAGTTTATCTTGATCAAATTTTGAAAGATTCTAAGGTGAATTTTTATTTTAATATAATATAATATGATATTTTGAAATTTATAAAAGGTTCGAATATCAAGTATAATTTATAATTCAATAAAATTATCATCATACACTCATATATTATAATAGTATACAATTTTATAATTGATTCATTTGTATGGATTTTAAAAACGTTTTATCTTCATTAAAAATTATATAATAATTTTTTTTCAGGGGGCGTTAGGGTGATGGATTTTGAAACCATAAATGTGATTATATATATATATATATTTCATTCCTTAAAATTTAACATTGACCTTTATTTTATTTGTTCTCAATTAATTGTCTATAACACATCCATATTAAACTATTTCTCATTTATTATATACCATTTATAATCTAGTCATTACATTGTAAACATTATTTAAAAACAGTAATTCATTAAATTTGTTGGTTTGTTTTATATATTTTTTAGTAATTAATCATGAACAATTATACATATTTTCAATCCTACAATATAAAAATACATAATTAAATATTATTCAATATTTATTTAGTAAAATAAAAAAAATATGTGTCATAATGAAAAATTAAAAAAATTATTTTATTTACATGGATGGAATAAGAGAATGATATAAGGAAAAAATTAAAAAATTGTAAAATATTTACAATATGTTTATAATGTAAAAAAATATTTTAATCATTTTTTATAATCCATTTTTTTGGTTGAATCTGTTGATTGAATAGAAACGTCAATGAAATTTATAATCATTGAACATTTTATTCTAGAAATATGAAAACACTTGAGTATTCTAAGATATATTTTCAAAAATGTATGATAATAAATATTTATTATTTCACAAATAAATGATAATCCTCCATAAAAAAGTTAATAAATCATTAATAATCATAATATTGGAGTGTTTTTTCCATGGTGGCATGAAATCCATTACATAATAATACTACTATAGAGTCTAGAAATTAAGAAATTAAATAATAGACTCTACACATGCTTCTATACATTAATAGATTTCCTAATGAAGATTCTATTTAATTCAATATTAACTTTTTTAATGTGGTGTAATAGCTCTAATTGTGATGTCTTATTGAGGAATTGTTAATGTGGAGAGTATTTCCATTTTTCATTTATAGTAATTGTAAAATCTAGTTTCTATAGTTAAATTAACTAATTTTAAATTTATGCATTCATGTCATTAATTCAATCATTAGGGACTTCTACCATCATGAGATGACATTTTAAATTGTAAATATGATAAAAATATTTTTTCAAGATGAGGGTAACCAGTTCAATGAATAAATGGATAAGTTATAGAGTGTTCCTAGACAGTTTCATAACCATAATTGTTTTCAACATTTCCTCAAGCGATCTTTTAAAATGAACTCAAACCATGTAATTAAATAATTATTGATCATGTTTATGTTGGATATTTTTATAATAATATTCATGAAGTAATGAATTTTTTCAAAATTATATATATAATTTCAAGAAACAGGGGTTCTAGAAGGAGAACCATCCACCAAAAGGACACACATTATTTCAAGAATCAAAAATACAACTTGCATTGTTTTCTAAAAAAATCCACATATGGAGAAATAACACCACTATGGTATTTAATTTAATTCTAGAACTAACTATAATAAAATTTATCTTATAAACTAACCTCATTGATGATTATAAATTTACTATCTATGTACATTGGGTAGAGCGTTTAGATAACCTTTTATTAAATACTATTAAATTAGGTCATATAAATTATCCCAATCAATAATATAAATATATAGGAGTATTTAGATTAGGAAATTATATTTATTTTGAGCAAAATAAAAGAAAATTTTATTAAACTATTATTATCATGAGTTATCCAATTCAAAATCTACATTAGAAGGCCTTATACAATATATACTATGAAGAATTGATGCATGAGATGCACAAAATAAAGGCATTCTGGGATATCTAACTTCAAATTTTAAAATTCAAATGAAAAATATAAATTTGGAAAAATTAAATAAGATATATAATTATGAATAAATGAAAAAAGACCTATATAGATCATATATTGTTAACATGAGATATAAATATATTGAAGTGGACTTAAATAGTGTTTTAAAACACGTGAGATATTTTTGATAAACACCTGTATATTTTTAAAAGAAATTATAGATGAAAATGAAAAAAAATATGGAATTTATAAAATCTAAATCTATCGATAAAAAAACAAAAAATAAAATAAATACTCCTGTTCCACATGAAAACCATAAGGAACAATATTTTAAAATTATAAAGAACCATGTGATGGAAACGATTCATGATGAAACTAACGGAATATATAATGATTTGAAGAAAATTATTTGTAACATCTCATTCGATAAAAATTAATATAAAAACATTGATAACAGAAACATATCAATTTCCTCTATAATCTATATATGAATCACCTTGAAATTCATATTAATTAATAATTAATACACATTTATTTGTTTCTAAAATATCAAAAAAATTGTTTGAAACTCGCAAACAATTGATGATTTAAATTTTAAAAAAATCAACAGGGATTATAGTGCAGTCAAATTAAATAAAATGACACTAAAACTCAAGGATCAAGTAAAAATTGTCATCCATTATACTTTAGGAAGTAATAATAATATAAATTTCTATTGTGACCATATATAATGTATTCATTATATCCCCTTACTCTATATTTCTACAATCCTTATTTGGGTAGCTAAAACCTACCACATTGTTCCAACAATTGGAATACTATTACATTACAAAAATTATAGGGAGGTTAAATAATTCATATTATTAGTGTTGTGAAATTTCAATCACTCGTATTTTCTAATATAAATCATACAGTGGGACAAGTATTTCCATATCATCATGGATAAGTATTTCCTTTCTATATGACGAGCTATGATTAATGTTTATGATAAGAATTTTTTTTTCAATTTATTTGAAAAAACCAAGGAATTAAATATTTTTAAAAAATATAGCTGATCTAAACATAATGAGAATTAAATTTCAGTAAAAATTATGCAATACAAAGATTTTATTAATCTTCCTGAAGAGGTATTATTTAATATCATAATGAATAAAAATTGTAAAACTTAATTTTTAGAAACAAATTTGAAAATTGATGTAGCTGACGTGGATGATCATTTTTGAAAAGAATAAGGTTGAATTTATAGATCATTTTGATGAGTTTACTTTGGAACACGTGTTTTATTTAGATATTTTTATTAGGGTAATTATTTATCTGTAATGGAAAATAATGTGTATTGGGTGCTATGAAGTTCTCATTCATTTATTAGAATAAAAAATTAATAATTAGGGACTCATGGGACCATGTTTCTCACTATTATTCAATGTGAACCCCAAGTATAGCTTAATCAACATACATCTCATTTTATGTATTAAATTAATAGTGAATGATTATCATTGTCTATAATTATATTTTCTATGATTTTTGAGATTCAATATTAAACAATATTGATTATAGTTAAAAAAGTCCATTGTTTCAAGACAAAAACATTTTGTGTTGGATTTTATTAACCCATCAATTTGAATACATAGAATCACTATAGAGACTGACAAAATTATAATGGAATAGTGACATATGAATCTGAACACCAACATGAAAACAGTTTTGAGATATGTGATTATTAATTTGTTAGATGATAGAAAAAGATTTCAAATATCTGACAGTCCTTGGTTCTCCCTATTCCAAACAAATTTCAAGAATTTGGGTGTAATTGTTATACTAAATAAAATTGAACAGGTTTTGACTTGGACAATGAATAATTGTTGATTTTGTATATATTATAGGATGATTAACATACATATTATTAAGGATCACATTCCAATTTCATTTATATAATAAATTATTAAGGGATTTTTTGAATAATAATTTTTATTTTTTCTATGATGGATATTTTGGATAAACCAGTTCATATTATCCCCTAAAGTTGAAGAAAAGATCACTTTCACATGTGCATATGATATATATACATACCAATGAATTAACATTATCTTTCATGGTGAAATTTATCCCTTTTATTAGGTGTGTGAGGAATATTTTATATAACATGATTTGGATTATTCTTGAGGTATTCACAGGTAATTTCACCATTGTTAGAAGAAAATATGAATTGGTTTTAGTGATTATTGAATTAGTTTTATGAATATTTTAATACAATGATATTTTTATTAGATATTTTTTTCCATGATTTCTTAATTTACAAACAACAGAGGCTCATATTGAGATAAATGAAACACTTACATTATATGAAACATCCTTATATTATTGTAATAACTAAAAAAATTATAACCTAGATATTATAATTTAAGGTATGATCATGAGAAGTAAATATAAATTTATTATTTACACATGTATAACCCATTTAAATATAAACGTGATTTTTTTCTGAAAAACATTTAAAATTATCATGAATGAGTTTATACCGATAAAATAAAGAAATAAATATTGATGGATTCTATAAATAATATAACAATGTAATATTCAATATAATGATTAAAATTGATCCTATTTTTTCTATATATGATATAAAAATGTAATAAAATTTTACACATTAAAATGCATTTTCCATAGATGACAGATTTCATCCATTTAATTGTTCACAAATTTTGACTCTAAATTTTTACAGTTTTATAAATTTACTTCTACAAAATAAACATATCCATTGAAATTGTATTATCAAATATTTTACTGGTTCATGTTTTGGGTTTTTATCTTATGTTTCATGTTTTTATGAATACTTATAAATAAGGAACTATAATTGAAAATAAATTCATCAATGAAATAATTTATATTGTAAAAATACATTTTTATAGGTTTTAAATTATAACTATATCATTTTTTATCATTGAATCTAATTTATATCCTTGTAATCAATTTGACATTGAATTTGAATATAAAAACATTTCCACCATTTGAACAATTTAATTATTAGAACCTGTTTTGTCATTAATTAATTGGGAAAAATTTTATATTAATTTTATCCAATTCCTTTTTTTGAATTTTTAAAACTGGATTCCATATTATAATTCATTATGAAAAAATTTACTAAACACGACCATTTTATTTTTTAACATTATGAATAGTAACATTAATAATTTTTTTACTATGGTAAAGGATTCATCTGAATAATTTATTGTAAAAATAATGATATAAAATTCATTAATCTACCATAATAGATAAAAATGTAATTAGATTAATTCAATTCTACAATAACACATAAGGTTCTGAATTTGATAATTTAATAAGAAATTTTACATGAAAATGGCTTGGATATTATTAAAATCGGAGACAGTGAAAAAATATCATACTCTTAAGTTTAATAAGTATAATATTTTTAATATGGGGAAAATATAAGATTTTTAAAAATATAAATATTATTATAAATTATTAAATTTTTACATACATCATGGAGACTTATTTTTAATATTTAGTGAATAAATAAGAGTCATTAAAAATTAAAAAAGGATGATGCAATAATTATTTACTTTACGAAACAATCAATTAAATCATATAATAAATATTAAAATTAATATAATATAACATTATTAAAGAGATAAATAATATTTATTCATTGATATGTCATAATAAGGATTTATTTAATTAATTTCATTGATGTTATCTTATTTTACTAACTTACGTAAATTCATTGTTATGAATAGATTCAAAATATACCCTAATGATATTTAATGAAAATAATACATTATTAAATTACAAAATAAATATAATAATAGTAATCAATGACAAAAGAGATAAATTATTATCCAAATTATCATTAATTTACAATTAATGATTCAATTGATATCTTATATGTAAAATTATTAAATGGTCAATATCAAAATGTTGTTAACATGGTTAATAATATAATAGGTTAACTAATGTTTAATAAAAAGTATCAGTTTAAGTATTACTACAAAAACTATCAATAATTAATTGGATTATTGTTTCATCTAACATATTCTACATAAAATTTTAATCCTAGTGCATTTTTAGGATTTGGATTGATATCTAGTTTATTGTAATTTTATATTTTGAGGAATTCGTAAAGTACCCTTCCTTCCTTAATAAAGGAATCATTTTCATCTCATTTCATCACATTTTATTGGAAATTTGGTTTTTTAGTGGAGTACCCAAATATCTTCCCAACAATAATCCCTTATTCCTATAAGCCATAACATGGGTATAAATCCAACCGTGAAATCATATTGTACAAATCAAAAGGAGATACCCAAATAAAAGGAAACATTCATCAACAATTTTTTTAATCTCTTCTCATAATACTTATATTTTATTTAGTTAATTATTCTAATAAGATCACTTTACTTAATATTACTATATATTTTTATATTATTTTTCACATATATTGTCATGAACCGTCCCCTGGGGCATGTGCCAGGATTACCACATGCCCGACCTCCACAGGCCAGGGGTAGGAGACTAGCACCAAAAGGCATATTACCTAAAACAGGAATGGATTACCTCTAAAACTGTATAAACAAACGGTCCGAGAACAACATAAGTAGCAACAATGAAGTAAAATATTGTAGAAAATGAGTGATTAATGAAAAGGGGTGGGAAAAAAAGCCCAACAAGAAATCTAAAAGTACAACTGAATTGTACAAAATAGCTAAAAGCTGAACATAATCTCTTGTTTCATCCACCAGAGATCCTACTAGATGGGTACGTATAGATCAACTCTACAGTACTCCTCGTCTGCCCGTATCCTCTATGTCACTTCACGCCCATGGTCCACCTCCGAGCACCATCCATTCCTAGCTCCCCCATCCTCGATCAATGTTGTATGTCATCTTTACAAGACACAACAAGGTTTGGGATAAGCCCGTGTATGGGGTATTATAACGATACTCTGTAGGGACCCCGAGACCCCTTAGGTCTCATAGAGTTCCATAAACAGAAATCCAAAAATAAATATCACAACTCTACTTAGGTATATTATTATACATATACCTCTATTATCTAGATATACCCATATCATACATTAGAGATTTATACCACAATGGTAACACCACAAAGGTAGAAGTACCACATAGGAAAAATACCACATAGTATAACCTCAATCACAAGCACAAAGTAAAGACAACTCTCAACAAGATTTATTATAGGGTTAGTAACAAGTAACAACCCCAGTCACATCATTGAACACCTTGGATATTGGAGAAATCCTCATCTATCCAGTATAGTAGGCCTTCCAAGTCACACAATGGAGCTTCCCAATAACCATGAATTGCAGAGTTACTCCTCCTCATCATGTACCATGGGTCTGTCGGGTCACACAGAACCACCCTCCCCCAACATGTCCTACTAAGGTACTACTTTCCATCATGTAACGCAGCTTCTCCCCACCGTGTACTATTGATGTACTCCTCCCCATTGTGTAACGTGGCTGCGAGTCACTCCATGTCGATAAGTCAACAGTCATCAGGTCTCACCAAGTCGCAGGTTATTTTACGTCGTGCAATTGGGAGAACATCTCCCCCACTCATCAGTCGCATCTCAACCATCATGAAGTCTCACAAATAATTAAAACAAAGACCTTCCATGTCATAAGGGTTCCAATGCAATAGACAACGCGTCAATTAGACACACGATATGTGCGTTATTGGCATATCAATGCCAAGGGCCCTGTTGGATTCAGGTGTGATTCATCCAGGTCGTACTACATGTATATCTGAAACTCAAATGGAGTAATTCAAAAGGGTCTCCTTGCTCTGACGGTCCCATCACCTTATACGGTTCATCAAACGGGCGTCTAGGCCTCATGATAAGCACATTTCAGGGTTTTTGGGCCCGGGTCCGGTTCGACCTGGC
This sequence comes from Viscum album, assembly GCA_963277665.1. Classification (NCBI taxonomy): domain Eukaryota; kingdom Viridiplantae; phylum Streptophyta; class Magnoliopsida; order Santalales; family Viscaceae; genus Viscum; species Viscum album. Next base: position 441,457,930 of record OY728161.1, read on the forward strand.
GCGACTCGATTTGGGCTGGACCAAGGAGAACTCGGCTCAATAGGCCGATATTTGGTCTGGCCCGCAAGAGGGGAGGCCCGAAAGGATGGCCCAACTAGAAAAGGTTGGCCTGCTGGGGGCAGCCCGGTGCGAGGGCGGTGACCCTGCTTGAGTGTGGCAGCCAGATCTGAGAATGGTGACCCGGTATGGGGGCGGTGACCTGGCCTGAGTTCTGCGGCCCGGTCCTAGGGCAGCATCCCAATGCGTGGGCGGTCACCCAACTTAAAGGTGGTTTCTTGACTCCGGGGCCGTGACTCTGTTCGAGCGGGTTGGACCGAACTAGCCAGACCTGTTAGGCTGATGTTCGGTCTGGCCCACAAGAGGGGCGGCCCACATGGGAGGACCGACCAGAATAGGTCGACCCACTAGGGGAGGCCCACTGCGGTAGTGGCCCGGTCTGAGGGCGGAGGCCCACTAAAATGGTGGAAGACCGGTCCGAGGTCGGTGGACCACTCTGAGGGAGGAGGCCTAGGGTGAGGTTGGTGGCCTGGCTTGAGGGCTGCGACCTGGTCCGAGGGATGTGACCCTGTGCGATGGAGGTGGCCCAGATAGAGGGTGGCGGCCTGAGGGCGGCGGCCCAAGGTTAGGAATGTGACATCGGTTGAGGGCAGCGACCCGCCACAAGGGCAGAGGAATGGTTCAAGGGAAGCGTCCCAACACAAGTGCGGTAGCTCGTCTCAAGGGAGGTAGCCCTACATGAGGGAAGCGACCCGGTATAGAACGTCGTGGGGGCGGGGGGGGGGGGGGGGGGGGGGGGGCGGGGGGTACCCCCCCAGTCTCCCATATTCCCAAACAGTCATGAGGACGTTCTGTTTGTGATGCAGCAGTGTCGCGTGGGTGCCGCTCGATCGCCTTGGAACCCATCAGAGGTGGGTTTGGTCTCCTTCACGGATTTGGCAGTTGCACTGCCTCCCCTACCGTGGTTGGACGTCATGAAGGTCGCCTCCTCCATTCTCCACAGCTGACGAACCGCGGCCCTCCAATTGTGGCGTGGGTCGACAAGCTCACGGTCTTCCATAGAGTCACATGGTTGTAACAAAATAGTGGACGGTTCAGGCCTGGTTTGTTAGGCTCATGCCTTCCGCATTATAACATGTTGGGGGTTAAGGGTTTAATAATCAATTGAATTAAACAACAATATAAACCCCGCGTTGATACCCCGCAACAAACTTCTACAAAGAGGAAAGAATTGCTGATCAAGACATTAGTCGGTTGTTCCACGTTCTTTGTATTATTGGAGAAAGAAGAAGATTAAAATATTTAAAAAACATAAAAGAATAAACCCCATACCTTGAAAACCTGTTGGAGAACAACCGTTCATGACGGTGGATCTTGCTCTTCATTCATCCAAATGGTTCCCAATGACGATGCTTGTACGTCGTCCTCTGTTTCACATTTCGATGTCACTTGTTACCTTCCACTGGGATCGACTCCGTCTTATAAAGGTATGGCGTTGTGATGCTCCTTCAACACTTTGTTTCTTGTCGAAGCTGTGTCGATGCCCCTCCCTAAACTCCATATATATATATATATATATATGTTGAGGGTAAGTAACGATGTGTGAAATTAATGGGGATCATTAATTAGGAGGTTTCCTAATTCCCCAATGACGTTATTACATAGTAAAGGCAGGTCCAGTCATTTATTGGCTTGACAGATCCTTGGACCCACCCATTGATTGTCCGTTGGTGGATATGAAATAAAATAATAAATTTATTTTATTTTATTTCCTTTTAAAATACACAAAACACAACTTTTTCTTCGGACATACTGCAGTCAATGTAAAGCCTCCCTTAAGAGAATCTTGACGATGAGAATTCAACGGTGCCCTTAGAATCTTAATCCTAACACCAGTTTAAATGTTAGAAAACAGTGCTTGCTTGTTTACAGAACATACCTGAAAATTAGTTCAGAAAATTATTAACAGTCACCCTCAACCGGCACCGGTCAAGGGTAGGATCTTCCTAAGTGAAACATGCCCCAACGAACCCAATGTTACTCTCGGATTTACAATCTAAGTTACTGTTTAGATGTTATGGATTTTACAAAAAAATAATTATCACTTAATTACTTAATTTATAGCCAACTAATAAATTTCCCTAGTGGCCTACACCTATAACACCACAATCTTCCATGGTACATTTCCCTTTGAATAATGCAGTAGCTTGAGTTGTACACAACATGGAGTTTTAACACAGCACGGCCAATAAAACTAGTCGTTATGAATAGTAATCCCCACTTTTTGAAATTTTTAAAATTTTACTTCCCAAAATGGAATTCATTTTTGGATTTGGAATATCAAAATTATCTTATGGATAATTTTTGTTATTTTTTTGAAAACATTCAATTTTTGATGAATAGTGAAAAACACATTTAAAACAGACGTTTTATTTATAAAATTAGTTATTTTACTTTAATTTATTTTAGGTAAAAACATCTACATAAGAACTATATATGTACAATGTAATTCATTAGAGTCGTTTTATAATAAGTTAAGATATATAAAATTTTATTGAACTTTTTACCATCTTTTACCCACCTTCTAAGAGAATTTTCAAATTTATATAAAACATAATTTTACCTCTTTTGTGAGTTGAATTTGATAAATCATAGAGACATGGTTGAAATCAGTACTTAAAATGTGGTTCATTAAGATGATAATATTTTCTGGTGATCTGAGTTACTGTTTAGATGTTATGGAATTTACAAAAAAATAATTATCACTTAATTACTTAATTTATAGCCAACGAATAAATTTCACTAGTGTCCTACACCTATAACACCACAATCTTCCATGGTACATTTCACTTTGAATAATGCAGTAGCTTGAGTTGTACACAACATGGAGTTTTAACACAACACGACCAATAAAACTAGTTGTTATGAATAGTAATCCCCACTTTTTGAAAATTTTAAAATTTTACTTCCCAAAATGGACTTCATTTTTTGGATTTGGAATATCAAAATTATCTGATGGTGAATTTTTGTTATTTTTTTGAAAACATTCAATTTTTGATGAATAGTGAAAAACACATTTAAAACAGACGTTTTATTTATATAATTAGTTATTTTAATTTAATTTATTTCAGGTAAAAACATCTACATAAGAACTATATATGTACAATGTAATTCATTAGAGTCATTTTATAATAAGTTAAGATATATAATATTTTATTGAACTTTTTACCGTCTTTTACCCACCTTCTAAGAGAATTTTCAAATTTGTATAAAACATAATTTTACCTCTTCTGTGAGTTGAATTTGAAAAATCATAGAGACATGGTTGACATAAGTACTTAAAATGTGGTTCAATAAGATGATAATATTTTCTGGTTAATAGTGACATTTGACCTTTATTTATCACGGTTAAAAATAAGTATGGAAATTAAATGTAAAAATGATATTATAATTACCATAAAACATGTACTAATTCTATTTTGTAAGTGTAATTCGACCAAAAACAATAATATCAAAAAACAATATGATCATTTTGGTCAACTTGGATTAGATTAGGACATTTATTATTATTTTAATTTAAAGAAGTGTTAAAAGTGTTAAATTCAATGTTTAATAACTAATCCATTTTTAATACAGGGTTGCCAATAATATAATTTAGACTATAAATATTCCTAAAAAAATAAAAATATTTTCTATATAATGGTATTTTATTTGTAAATTTTAGAGGTTAAATAATTTAATTTATTTATGAAACATTGATGACGCATTAATTACTTTATTAATGAAATATTAAAATAATTGATATTATAAATATCCAAATAAATGTAAATTGAAACTTTTGATGAATTCCACGAATTTTATTGGGTTATATGACATGATTTGGTTTATTGAATGATTTTATATTGAAGTGATAATGTGGTTACAACTTTTACAAAAATAAATTACTAAATAGTGTCAAAATTTACAGAAATGAGTTTTTTTAAAATAAATTACTATATTATTAATTGATATATTATTAAAAATAATCTAATTATCGGAGAAACAATTTATATAAGGATGGATATATAAATAATGAACAACTTGGTTTTCTATATGTAGTTTATTGTATCCTTATTAACCATATAATATAAAAATACAAAGAGACATGGTAAATTTCAAACTATTTTACTAAGAGTAAAATATAAATGATAAGGTAAATATGGTGACCAAAACCTATCTATAACCTATTAGTTGAGAGTATTTAGACCTATCCCCACCTTATCCTCAAAATAAATAATTTTTTATCCATTATAAATATAATATGATTATATAATATAATATTATTTCAATCTTTTCCTAAAGTGACCCTCACCTCTCTTATAAAAGGATACTTACCCTTTTCTCAAAATCACACCTCCAAATAAATTTGACTTGGCCATCCCCTTAAAATATAACTACCCAACATCCCTCAATTGTACTTAGAGACTATACTATGATCTTAAAACCGACCTAAGAAGCCCTTTTAATATACTCAAAAGGAAGCACCCGAAAAATCTTTAATAATTTCACCACTCTCTTTCAATTTATTTTCTTCTTCCAATTATTATTTAAATGTTTTTACATACTAAAATAATAACTATAGTGACTTTTAAACAGTTTTATGTTATTATAAAAATGTTACATCCATATTCTTTATTTTATCTGTCCTATAATTAAATGGTCACCATACGTGCATACATATAGATTATTGTCTCCATGTCATGGTATAGTTTGTTATTCAAACACATAATTATTTTGACGGGTTAAATAATGACTATAACTAATTTAAATAATAAATATAAAATGATAAGGTGTCTTTATATATATGATATAACATCCAATTACATATGATTCCACCATCAATATAATGATATTGTCACTCGTACATACGTACAGATTACCGTATCAACGAACGTGAAAAGATTCATTCCCCATAGTAATAATTCAAGAATAATTTCCATTTTATGATTAATAATAATTTTTACAAACTTATTGTAATTATGGATATGTATAAAATACATCCTAACCGTAAAAAACATGTCCTACGTAACAAATCATATAAATTAAAACGAATCAGTTAACACCAGAAACGATGATACTACTGAAGTATTATTAACAATGAAATTTTATAGGATCATATATGATATCATATTTAGGTATATATCTCTTGTATAATTTAACAAAAATGTTTTAACTATTATACACGCGTTTAACATACCATCAACTATGGAAAATTACAATGTAGAAAATAATGTTCACAATATCATTATTATCCGAGGTTTTTTATATGTGAGTATCTACTGGGATCAATTTATCATACAAATCCTTGTTTCATAAAAATATATTTGAAAAAAAATTACTATTTACTAGACTATGGGTTAAAGTAATTTATAACATTGGTTGAATTTTTATAAATTTTTTTGATTGGAATCTTTCTGTTTTTTTCAAAACAATGTACTTTATGTCCTTTTCAACGAATTAAGATATAAATTTTTTTATAACATATACGGAGGGTGCTTCTATTTTCCCCCATTATAAAATCTACAAAGCTTTAGTTACAAGATTATATTAATATTTCCAAAAAAATGTTTTTTTATAATTAGTTGAGTTTTAAATGATTTCAAATAATAATGATATATTTCTCTGAAATAGTTTTGATTTCATCTATTTAAACATACATTGATGGATTTTAAACATGCATGAAGTTGAAATATTATGTTACAAATCTTTTATATGGTATTGATGATTTTGTGATATGTTTGATTGTGGAAGTGTATTTTTTCTATCATTCATGTTTTATGGTTAAATTATTAACAATTCGTATGCTATTTTTAAAACAATTTTTTATGTTATTTTTCATCCTATTCATATGAGGAATGCATGGGACATAGTAAGTGATGGTTGGATCCATATATAGCTCCTTGATGCATATCTAGGTCTATATGAATAAACTAGTTTCTAGGGACAAGGCCTTGACAAAATCTTATTTCTAGTCTTAGCACAAGGCCCTGACTATGTAGTTCTGATGTCCGACATTATGTATTCAATCATTATGAATTTCTATATTGATATTGCATGTGATTATTAGACTACTATAATATCAATGTGAATGAGTAAATGAAATTATTGATTTATATTTTCCATATTATGTTTATGTTTATAATTAAAAGGATTTTGTTTTAGTATTATACATTTCCTTAAATTATTATTCTTATTTATGAATGTTTACGCATTATTGTTATCCTTACTGAGCATCTGAGCTCACCCCTTTCTTTGTTTTTTTCACAAGATGTAAATAAATATTTTATGGTTCACCTGTAAGGTTATGATAAGGTATAAGTGTTTTCAAATGGGACAAGATGTTGTTATTGTTTTTATTCCATGATGTAATGTAAAACTTATGTATGATTCTTGTACATATAGGGATACTAAACTGATTGGTCATTCTAGACATGATTCCATGTATCATGCCAATGTTATGTTATAATTCACTAACTCTGCATAACTAGGATTGGGTAATTACATTTGGTATAAGAGAAGGTTTAGTTAAAAAATTATGGAAGCTAGATTTAGAAAAACTCAATTTAGAGAACACTACCCTAAGATATACGTTAAGTGTTAGTATAGAATAACTACCTATAATTTTGGTAATGTAGTGATTTTGTGTGTTTTCAATGAAATACATCCCAGTCTGGATATGAGAAGGTGGAGGTAGCTCAGGAAGAGATGTACCTAGGGGTAAAACATAAAAACACTGCTTTTAGATAGACATGAACGTGAACTCCTGCAAGACAACTAGACTTGTTGAATTCTTGCATACGACAATACTGGAGGATATGAATATGATAATTCTCATTATCATTAAAAAAATTATGAAGGATTTCTATGTATATTACTCCTCAAATTATTTTTTTATGATAATGGATTATACACATAAACTTTTCAATTTAGGTTATATTTTTTACATGTTTGGAATTATGTATTGTGGTTCATAAATTAATCTAGTGTGATACATTGTTTAGAAATGGTGCCTAGTGTATGGAATGGAAATAATATCAATACACGTATTCCAAGTATAAATTTCCCTCACACTAAATATAATATTAGTGGAGCTAGTGATGAAATTGGTGTTGATTTGTTTATCACCATACTTTAACGACACACTCAGTTTATGAATAATAAAATTAACTGTATGGAGCACCCTGATCCATAACGCAGAGGATCAATTTTAGACCCCTTCATAAGGAAATTATCAACAAAATTCAATGGGAGTAGAAATCCATTGGTAGTTTAGAAATTGATAAGTTCCTTTGATAAAATATGTCATGCTTTGCGGATTAGTGAAAGTGAAAATTTTGTCATGGTATTTTATTGTGTCACGAGGGATGAAGATCAAGGATGATCATTAATCCAAAAAACAAAGGATGATGAAGATGAATCAAACATATAATGGTGGGAGTTTAAAGATATTTTCAATGAAAAATACTTTCCTCGTGACCATAGAGAAGATATGGAATGACAATTTATGAGACTTAGGAAAATTTAGTATAAGAACATTGCATTGTTTGAGGATAACATTACAAGGTTAGAAAGTAATTCAGTAGATTATATATGTAACCCAAGGAGTATGATTGATCGATTATTTTATGGGTTAATACCATTTCTCCATCTAGTATTAGTCTCAATATTATTCTGATCATAAAAAGATATTATCTCAAGTGCTATCATGAAGTAAAAGGAATTCTATAAGTCTTACGACTTTAATGAAAAGAATGATAAAAAGAGATTTTATGACCTCATTGGAAATGGAAATAAGGGGAAGAGGTGAAAATCTGAATATCCATCCTACAAATAAATGTTGTAAGAAACATCGTAGTACCTGCTTGAAAAAACAAGAGTCTGTTACAAGTGTGGTGAAAAGGCAACGAAGCTCGTGATTGAAAGGGAAAGAAATTTGTTTTCAATGATAAATGCTACAATTATAAAGATATGGGTCATTATGCAAATTAATTTCCTAAGAGTCAAGTAAACGTACATCAAAAAATCTCAAAGGATCAAGCCCATGTTTATGTGATCATTACTACGAAGTTTGATGCTCTGAAAGACATGGTGGCAGGTAATATAATGGTTACCTCATGTTTAGCCAATGATTTATTTGATTTAGGATCATCGCATTGTTTCATATCTTCCCAATTTTCTAAGAAAATTAGATATTTTTAATTTGATTTCAAATGGTATTTGTTAGTTAGAACTTATAAGGGAAGTATCATTGCAATAATGTTTTGTCATTAATTTCCCATTAAGGCATATAAATGTTATTTATCTACTGATCCTATCGTCATACCCATGATTGGATTTGATGTAATACTCAATATGGATTTTATTTCACACATGATGTGATTTTTTTTGAAATGTGGAGGTTATAATTATTGATGATGATACGGAGTAGCTTATTTTTATAGTGGAAACATCACAATCTGATTTTTATCCAGATCCACCAGTAGTAGTTCTACTAAATTCAATTATATGGGAGGAAGTGAATGATATAATTGTGGGTGAGGAATGGAATGTTAGAAAATAGGACGTACCTATTGTGCAAAAATATGTTGATGTGTTTTCAGAGGATTTACCTGGACATCCACCAGAACAAGATATTGAGTTTTCCATTGATTTAATTCATTGTTCAAGGCCCATATCGAAGACCCTTTATAGTATGGCCACTGTGGAATTAGTGTAGATAAAGAAAAAAAATAGAGGAATTGATTAATAAGGGTTTATTTTCCCTAGTGTTTCTCCATGGGGATCTCTTGTTTTTTTGTTATGAATAATGATGTATCAATGAGGTTGGGAGATCAATGCTATAAAAAAAGAACATGTATCACATACTTCACAATGAAGATTTATTTGATCAACTTCATGGAGATAATTATTTTTCAAAGATTGATCTTTGATCTGGATATCATCAATTGTGGATGAAGAAGGAATACATTCCAATGACAGAATTTTGAACCAGGGATGGGAATTATGAGTTTACAGTAATGCCTTTTGGACTGACTAATGCACCATCTATTTTTATGGATCTAATGAACATATTTTTCAAGGAATATTGTAATACCAAAATATTTTATGAGAAATATTATTTTTAATTTCAAGGATGTATTGTGTTGTACGCTACACCAAGATTATCTTGGGCTATATGTTACATCGTATTAACATGCATTATACGCAACACTACTCTTGGCTCGTGTTACACATAATTTCAAGTTCATTTTGTAGAAATTCTTCTACGCAACATTAAGTACAGATTTTGCTTAATGTATAAGTGAAAAAAGTTTTTATTATGTTATACACAACACCATAGTGATCTTGAACTACCCACAGCCCTGACTTGGCTTGCATTAGATGCAATCACGACCTTCCTTGATTGCGTGTCTAGTATGCAGTACTAGGTTTCACTAAACAACGATATATTGTTATAATATTATAATGAACTATATGTTAGGAATATTATTAAGTATATTATGAATTTTATAACTATATTATTTATCTTACACATTTTCTTGAACATGGAATGAGAACAAAATAATTTTTTTTCGGTAAAATAAGTATTGTAAAAAAATGCAGTTTTACGGCCTTTTGATGGTGCACCCACTTTAAATCTAGTTTTTGACATGTTTATAAGTTAAATTTCAAAAAATAAAATTCTTCCATTGAATCGGGATATAAAAAATTACTTTGGAAATTTTTTTCATATTATTCTTATAACATTCATATTTTACTAAATTGTAAAAACACGATACATATTAATTAAAAACAACATTTTTCATCGTATTATTTTATATTGTTAACTTTTAGTATAGAATGATTTTAATGAATAAATAGAATATATATTTTCCATTTAATATAATGTATGTCATTTTCATTTATTTGAAAATGAATTCGTAGGTTAAATCAATTCAATCTTCTACATTGTTTTAAAGAAAAAAATCTATTATTTTGATAACGAGATTAATTTTTATATAATTTTTTTAACATTTGTGAATTGAATTTGGAAAAAATGGAATCCATATTTGGAATTAGTGGGTCCAAATTATGTAAAATGGATACTTTTTAGTTTTGGGCCAAATTAATAGTAACTATGGTAAATTTTAATTACCATAGTTAAAGGTAAATTAGTTAATTAAGGATAAATATAATATTATAAAATATCCTAAACATCTTCCAAAACTCTATTCGATGAATAAAAGTTAACCCATTTCACATAAGGGTCGTAATTTATTAATTTCATGGACTTTTGACCATGAAAATGGCGTAGTTATTAATAAATCCAAAGAAAGGGACAACATGTCACTCTCTTAAATCTAATAAGTGTAACAATTTTAATTTATTGATAAAATTTATAAAACATAGAACATGAATAGTCTTGAGAAAGCTAATAAAAGTATCTACATCATGTGAATTTATTTATAATTTTTAGGGATTAAATAATTATCATTAATGATGTTACAATAGTAATGTTGAAATTATTTTATTAAGAGAAATATCAAATTAATAGTTTTAATAAAATTAAAATAAATATTATATTAACTATTTAAGGTGATCCACGAATTTTATATACGAATATGACATGTTAGGAATCTATTAAATATTATTTATCAAATATATCATCTCTCTGGATTTTATTTATATTCCGATAATGGAATAGTATCAAAATTGACACTATTGTTATTTTATAAAAACAATATATTATAAAATTGTTTAAAAATCACAAAAATATTTAAAAATTATAACTTGAAATTTATATGGTCTACACTGTCATAAAGTATCCAATTATGGAATAATCACAAGACATAAGTAATTATTTATAATGATTTAAAATTGATAATATTATTACCACAAATAAAGTTAGATATATAAAATAAGGATAAATCAAGTTGATAATGTTAAAAATAAATTACCAACATGTCTAATTTTTATTGGATGATGAGATTAAAACCCTTTCTCGTCTAATATTCCTATTTGAGTCATTTATGGAGGATTTTATGTCGGTTTTGAATTTATTATAAATTAATATTTCGTATGTTTCCAATGGTGCGCCTCTCCTCCCTTAAAACTGGGCTCCTCCTCCCTCTCCTCCTCACACCATTTTGAGCCTTCATGCTCATCCAAACTCAGAAATGTTATCTTCCACACTTCCGTAGAAACATACTAGTGGTCCTTCTCTTTTTCAAAGACCATCTTTAGTGCCCTAAGTGGAGGAATAAAAGAGGCACATTGAAGAAGAGGTAATATCCTTTATCGATTCGTTCAAATTCATTTCTTCTTCCACATCCCACCTTTTTTTGTTTCATAATAATTTAATAACATCAGTGTAACTAATATAATGATATGTATTTATAAATATGAAACAACCATATTTCACATTCTATCCATCCTACGGAAAATGAAATCTTCGCGCGTGCGTAAGTACGAAATACTGTCTCCACGCCATGGTGTAATATGTTTTCCATCACCACCATTCTTGGATGGGTATAATGGTATAAAGAATAGCTATATATTATTATATTAACATCATACTGATTTTAATATATTCTATAAACCACTCCAATTACATTCAATAATTGTGGGAACAATATCATCGCTTGTGTGTACGTACGAATTACCGTCTCCACGATGTGAATACATTCATTATCCATGATAACCATTCAGGAATTATTATAAAGTATATATAATGAATAATAATGAGATATATGACATAATAATGATACTGGATTTTCTATATGTTATTTACTTACATCCATTCAATTTAATAAGGAAACGAAAACAACATCCATGCGTATGTACGGTCTACTGTCTCCAAGAACAGTGCATTTCGTTCCATTTATCAATCTATTATATATATTTATATTCAGAATATATATTATATATAAATCATGTTTTACATTATTTAAGTAAGTAATCATGGTCTATGTTATCATATGAATAATTACAAGTCAAAACACGTACAAAAAATGAACTGATTTTACCCAAAATGATGCATTAACATGGAATTGACAAATGAACGGGTAACATAAAGTTGTAAGTGAATCATATACGGTATCATAAATGTTATTATGGTTCTATTACAAGTTAATAATATGTTTAATCCAACTATTCAGCAGTCTTAGAAACATATGGACGAAATTGGAAATAAGGTAAGAGATAATTATTCCAATCTCATTCGTATCTAAGATTGTTTATTCGTAAGTATTTACTAGAGGTTATATTTATCATCCATGTCAAAGATTTATAAAAAAATTCATGTATGTTTAAAGATCTTTTTACCCATTTTGAAATTTACCCTATGGTATGGCAGGAATATGTCTTTTGTTTACCATATGAGGAATGTTTTGACTTTTCTGGGAAAAGTACGAGGAGAATGTTTTTTTTAATTTATACTACATGAATGGTTTTTTACAGTTTCATAACACCTTATTTTAATGAAGCTTCCTCTACAAGATTTCATGATTATTTTCATCAAAATAATTTTATTTAAAAATTGCAAGGAATTTTGAGAAAATAAAATGATTTTGAAGAAGAAAGTATATTTTCCTAAAGATTTCATTTCAAGTGTTTTATCAAAACTATTTACCATTTAAGATGAAATTATTTAATATATTAATGTATCAAGTATAATATCTATATTATTTACATGGTTTCATTTTTATGATGAAATGATATCCATTTATTTTATATTGATTATGTAATGATGGGATGATGTTTATGAAAACATTTTATTCATTGGGATATGATGACTGATTTATGTTTATTTTTTGTAACACATAAGAATGATTTCATTATGATATGTATGAGACCTATATCTCCCTGAAATGCATTGGGTAAAGATTTATATCTCATGTGATAGACATGGAAGGAATGGAAGGTAAATCCGGTTCAGTAATACAGGGCTAGAACAACAAGTAATATCGATTCAGTAATAGACATTGTCCATTATGATGATCTTGGAAGCAATTCCTTGGATACTATGGAAATAATATCAAGTGATTAATGGTTTCCCAAAGTTAAATATTTTATTCCCATTCCATTTTGTCATGATTAATTATTATTTTTGATCTATTCCTTAATTACTGCCATGATTTATGTCATTGGTCAAGATTTTGATGTTTTATGTTCAAGTTTTTACGTTGAAATGTTTATGGTTTGTATTTATGTTCTCCATGTTTACACTTACTGACATTTTATATCACTCTTTATATGTTTTATTTTCCCTAGGATATAAAATAGGTTTTAGGTAAGAAAAAAAAATTGATGATTGTAATGTGAGATGTTGATGATCTTTCACCATGATTAGAATATTATGTTCCGAGTTTCAAAAGACACTAAACTAATACGGTCTTTGGGTGTCTGTTTTTTTCATGTATTATGTATTCCGCAATAGTAATGTAATTTCCATGTACTTCAATCATAGGTCTCTAGAGTTTTTATCTGAGCGATGTTTAGTTAACCTTTTCACACTAGGATTCTAAAAACATTAGTGATATCCCTAGAGATTTTTCTAAGGTATGTCTAGGGATGTCTGCAAGGATAAGTATAATGTATCGGTTTCAATCCTAAAATTATAACGATCAGTAATAATCTAGGATTGAACGTAATATGATAGAGAATGAAAGTACTCCCCCATTACTAAGTTGTTTTCCATGCATGATTTTATCTTCATACAGTATTATTTATGGGTTTTAAGTGATTGATGGAACCCAATGAAACCACGTTGATCAATGTAATGTGAAATGTAATGAATTTCCTCATGAACAAAACAATGTTATGGGAGATTGAGTGAAAAATATTATTGTTCTACTTACACAAGCTATGAATCATTCTGGAATTACAATTGAGTAAAGAAGGGAACAATATTCTATTGATCCCTTCATGAGGCAACGCCCACCTTCTTTCAGTGGATCTTCTGATACACTCGTCGCTAAATAGTGGATCAGTACCATTGAAAAGATATTTTACATACTTTGATGTTCAAAACATGAAAGAGTCATTATGGATTTTTACCATTTAAAAGGTGAACCAGACCAGTGGTAGACTCTAATTAATAATACAAGTCCTCATGATGAAATTGAATCAATGGAAGCGGACAAGTTTGAGAACATGTTTTTCAATAAATACATTCCTCATATTCTTCGAATGAAGATGGAAGAGGAGTTCCATGAGATTAAGAAAATTGATGATGAATCTGTTGGTATATATGAGGCGAATTTTACAAGGATTGAAAGGTATGCATCTGGCATTATCATCCAACCTGAAAGTACAACTGATAGATTCTTCAGTGGATTAAAACCATGTCTTCGAAAGACATTAGCTATAAGATACTTCAGTAGATATAATTATATTGTGTGTTTTTTGATCAAGGTAGAACTAGAAGTTGGTGTTACATATCCATATCATGATTTTGACAAGAAACAAAAGATTGAGTTGAAGTAAAAACCCCAGAAAAATGGTGAAAAAATATGAATATTTCATTATGCTCAATGTGTGGAAAGAATCATGGTAGAGATTATCTATAAGGTACTAGAAAATGATTCAAGTGTGGAAAAGAAGGTCATCGAGCAGTTGAGTGATGAAGTAATGGGAAAAAGGTTTCTAATGACATGAATAAAGAAAAGACTACATTGAATGTACCACTAAAACATCAATGTGACATGTGCAAGGAAATGAGGAATTATGCTAATCAATGCCCTAATCCAAGGGTTAATGATGATCGACATCAATAACCTCTTAAGGCAGGGGACAAAGGGAAGTAACATGCATTATCTATTTTTGATGTTGAATATGACAATGATGTGGTGGATTGATAAAGTTTTTATGTAATGGGTTTCCAAAATAATGTTGTAGTATTGTGGAATATTAGAATATTTATGTATTGGTCTATTGTGTATTTCAATAATTTTATGGTACGGGTATCCTTGAAAAGTGATTGAAATATTTTTTGAAATAAGATGAAATGAGCATAATGAATGGATAAGGATAAAATAATATGTATGATAATATTCATGTTCTCATGACTGATATAAAGACAATGTGATATCATCGTTAGAGTATGTATAATTTTTTGGGATTTTGGTATGTGGAAAGAGATATATTTTGACAGTATTCATGTTTTCACTGTGGTTCGATGGTAATTTATGTTTTAAGAGAATACGTGATTAAGGTATTCACATGTTAGGAATGTGTTAAACAATATATATTTAATGATATATGTGGTATAAATGATGGGTTTCACTTTCTTTTTATGTGACCATTCTGATAATAATTTTCTTTATACATCAAATATTATTGTTTAAGACTAGAGCTTTTTTCAATATTATTTCTGTAATGTTATAATAGTGTAGTTCTAGAAAATGGACAACCTGTAGAACATGTGACGACCCGTCGTGTCGGACATGGTTTAGGGAATCAAACGCAAAATCAAAGTGCGACATGTCTTTACCTCCTACCTCTAGAAAATAGGAAGTCCCTTGTTAGTATATACTAGTTTTATTTTGTTAAGCGGTATGGTAGATGAAGTATAAGTCCATTTTTGAAACCATAAACGATTGATCTCACCATAGATGGACTTCTGTATATACATTTTTTAAACCTTATGTATGAGACAGATGGAATGACCTATAATTTTATTGCATGATCTGCTAACACTTCATGAAATACAAATTCAACTACATTTCATTAAGAGAAGAAGCAGAAATTGTTCAAGGCTAGCGCAAACAGAATATTGTACCAAAATCAAGTAAGTATTTCTTTTAATTCATCAACATTAGGGAAATGATCTTCAAATACAAAATATTTTTTGTGTGCCATCATATCTAATTAATTATATGGTACATTAGATCATCATAAATTTTTGGCACTGTGATTTTTGGCTTTTTAACTTCCATGTTCTCTACAACTCTTCATCAAAATATGATGGATAGATTTCTCATTCATATCTACATTTTCGACTATATTCTCTGATGTGTAAATGTAGAGATGAGTTAATTTCGGTGACCATTAACTTTCTAAAATTACTTTTTATAATTATTTTTTAGCATTTCCTTTTTATGATGTGGGTTTCAATGAAATAAACTTTCATTTAGCCAACAATTTATAACCCCGAGGAATTTCGAGGGAGAAATTTATTTTAAGGGTGGTAAAATGTGACACCACAAGATTTTATGAGAAATATCCTTTTTAATTTCCATTCTGTCTTGTGTTGTATATATACCAATATTATCTTGATCTACATGCATCATCGTATTAGCTTGTAGTATACACAACACTACTCTTGGCTCGTGTTACACACAATTTCAAGTTCATTTTGTAGAAATTATTCTACGCAACATTATGTATAGATTTTTGTGGTATAAATGAAATAAGTTATGATTTGTTTATATGAAACACCAAATGCAGCTTTCACTACATGGAGACCTAACTTGGCTTGCATTACACGCAATCACGACCTTCCTTGATTGCGTGTGTAGTACGCAATACCGTGTTTCACTAAACAACGATATATTGTTATAATATTATTATGAACTAGACGTTATGAATATTATTTACTACATTTTGAATTATATAACATTATTATTCATCTTACACATTTTATAGAAGATGGTATGAGAACAAAATACATTTTTTGGGTAAAATAAGTATTTTTTGAAAAATGTAGTTTTGTCACCTTTTGATGGTGCCACCACATTAAATCTATTTTTTGACATGTTTATAAGTTAAATTTGACAAAATAAAATTCTTCTTTGTAATCATGATGTAAAAATTTACTTTGGATAAATTTTTCATATTATTCTCATAACTTGCATATTTTAATGAATAGTTAAAACACGCTATATTTTAAGTAAAAACAACTTTTTTAATTGTAATAATTTATATGGTTAAATTATAATACTGAATAATTTTAAAGAATAAAGAAAATATAATTTTACCATTTAATATAATTTATGTAATTATTATTGATTTTACATTCAATCCGTAGGTTAAATCAATTCAATAGTTTGCAATGTTTTAAACAAAAATCCATTTTCTTTCGCCAGTAGGACTAATTTTAATTAATTTTCTAAAACTTCTATGTATTGAAATTTGAAAAACGGATTCGATATTTAGAATCAGTAAGTCCAAATTATTTTAATAGGCTACTTTTTACTTTTAGGAATTGTCAATAGTAACTACGCTAAATTTTATTTACCATAGTAAAAGGTAAATCAGGTAATTAAGGGTAAATATAATATTATAAAATTACCGTCACACCTGCCAAAACTAAATTGGATGAAAACATGTTGACCCATTTCACCTAAGTATTAGAATAGATTATCTTTGTGATCTTTTGACCATGAAAAGTACATAATTATTAACCAAAACCAAAGATAGTGACAACATGTCACTCAATTAAATCTTATAAGTGTAATAATTTTAATATAAAGATAAACATAATAAAATATCAACCATATATATTATCCAGAAAGATAATAAAATTATCTACATCATGTGAATTTATTTAAAATTTTTAGGGGTAAATTAATTTGCATTAATTATGATATAATAGTATTGTTGAAATTATTTTATTAAGAGAAATATCAAATAAATGATTTTTAAAAAATTCAACTAAATATTATATGAACTATTTAATGTTCTACACTAATTTTCTAGATGCATATATAATTTTAGGAATCTATTAAATAATTTGGATCGAATATAACTTCTCTATGTATTTAATATAAATTCAAATAATTGAATAGTGTCAAAATTTACTCTATTGTTATTTTATAAAAAAACATATTATAAAATTTTCTCAAAATCAGGAAAAATATTTAAAAATTATAAATTTAAATATCTATTTTATAAATTATCATAAATTATCCAATTATGTATAATTCACAACACATAAGTTAATATTTATGATAATTTAAAATTTAGAATATTATTACAACAAATAAAATTAAATAGATTAAATAAGGACAAATCAAGTTGATAATTTTTAAAATAAATTTACAACATGTCTAAATTTTATTGGTTGATCATATTACAACCCCATTTCATATAATCTTGGTATATGAGTCATTTTTGGAGGTTTTTATGTGTAGATTGAATTTATTATAAATTAATATTTCTTATTTTTCCAAAGGTACCCCACTCCTCCCTTATAAAAGGGCACCTCCTCCCTCTCATCTTCACACCATTTTGATCCTTCAAGCTTGGACATCCCCTAAAAATTTCTCTTCTCCAATTCTATAGAAACATACTACAGTTCCTAGTCTTCTTCAAAGACCAACTTTATTGCCCTAAGATGAGGTTTAGAAGAGGCGCGTCGAAGAAGAAGTAATATCCCTTAGCAATTCATTCAAATTCATTTCTACAGATACTTAATATTCATTTGTTGTTTCATAATATAGTAATAATATAAGTATCACTCATATATAGATATTTTATTATTATTATGAAATAACCCTATTTCTCATTCTATCCATCATATGGAAAATGAAATCACCGCACGTGTGTACGTAGGGAATACCGTCTCCATGCTGTTTTGTAATATGTTTTCCACCACCACCATACATGGATGGGTATAATGGTGTAAATAATATCTACTTATTATTATTATAACAATATCCTTTTTTTATATTTTATCATCCACTCTAATTCCATTCAAAAAATTTGGGGACAATATCATCACTCGTGCTTACGTACCGATTACAGTACCCACGACGCGATGACTTTATTTCTCCATGTTTGCCATTAATGAATGATTATAAAGTATATATAATGAATAATAATGATATATATGACATAATAATGAAACTGTATTTTTTTTATGTTATTTACTTACATGCATTCAATTTAATAAGGAAACAAAAATAGTGTTCATGCGTACGTACGGTCTATCGTCTCCATGAATGGTGTACTTCATTCCATTTACAGATCTATTATATATATTTATATTCTGAATATAAATTATATATAAATCACTTTTTACATTCTGGAATTAATTAATCATGATCTATGTAATCATATGAATAATTATAAGTCTAAACACGTACGACAAATGAAATGAATTTACCCAAAATGATGCATTAACATGGAATTGACAAATTATCAGTAATATCATGTTGTAAGTGAATGTTATATGACATCATAAATATTATTATGGTTCTATTACAAGTTAATAATATGTTTAAACTCACATTACATGAGTCTGAAACACATACGGATGAAATTGGACATATGGTAAGAGATAATTATTCCAATCTTGTTCTTATCCGAGATTGTATATTCGTAAGTATTTTATGGGTATATATTCATCATCCATATCCAAGTTTCATAAAAATATTATCATATATGTTTAATGTCCTTTTTCAATTTTTATTTTTCCTCCATGGTATAGATGGAATCTTTCTTTTCTTTACAATAAGATGATCTTTTTGAGTTTCTTAGAAAAAGTACGAGGAGAATGTTTTTTTAACTTATACGGCATGAATGGATAAAATATTTCATGATTATTTTCAACAAAATACAATTGTTTAAAAATTTCATGGAATTTTTTTAAAACAAAATGATTTTGAAAAAGAAAGGATATTTTCCTAAAGACTTCATTCCAAGTGTTTTATCAAAACTATTTTCCATCTAAGATGATGTTATTTAATATGTTTATGTTTCAAGTATAATGTATATATTATTTACATGGTTTTATTTTTATGATGAAATGATATCCAATTGTTTTATATAGATAATGTAATGATGGAATGATTTTTATGAAACCCATTTTATTCTATGGGTTAGATAAATGATTTATGTTTATTTTGTGGCTCAAGTAACAATGATTTCATTATGTGATGGATGGGACCTATATATCCCTCCAATGCATTGGGTAAAGATTTTTATCTCATGAGATAGTCATGTCTAGATTGACAAGTTAATCTGGTTCAGTAATACAGGGCTGGAACGGCATGTAAATCCAGTTCAGTAATGGACATTGTCCACTATGATGGTCTTGGCAGTAATGCCTTGGCTACTATGTAAATAATATCATGTGATTAATGGTTTTCCATAATTAAATATTTTATTCCCATGCCATTTTATCATTATTAATGTTTCTTTATGATCTATGCCTTTTGTACTGCTATGATTTATGTCATTGGTCAATATTTTGATGTTTTATGTTCATGTTTTTGCTTTCAATTATTTATGGATTGTATTTATGTTCTTTATGTTTACCCTTACTAAGAATTTGACCTCACCCATTATATGTTTTCTTTTCCCAAGTGTATAAAGAAAGGTATTAGGTATGAAAACAAAAGGTGAAGATCTTTATGGGAGATGTTGAAGATCTTTAACCATGATTAAAAGATTATGTTTCGAGTTTCCATAAAAACTAAACCTATATGGTCTTTGGTCGTCTGTTTTTGTCATGTATTAAGTATTCCATAAAAGTAATTTAATGTCCATGTACGTCAAGAATACGTCTCTATAAATATATTTATGACTTTGTAGTGGTATTTATTGATAATATCTTGGTATAATAAAAATTCTACGAAGATCATTAAAATCACTTGTGCATTAGTCTAAAGACTCTTAGAAGAAATGAATTGTATGGGAAGTTCAGTAAGTGTGAATTTTGGATTCAAGATATTTCATTTCATGGACATATTATATAGAATGATAGAATCTATGTTTATCCTTCTATGAAAATAGAAATACAAGAGTATCCATCATCGACAAGTATAAATGGGGTATACAATTTTATTGGTTTTGTTGGTTATTATTCGTGATTTGTGCATAATTATTCATGATTGGCTAACCCCTTAACCAAGGTCAATTGTAAAGGGGTTAAATTTGTTTGGAAAATAGATTGTGACAAATTATTCGATGAACTGAAGAGATGATTAGTCAATGCTCCTATATTGACTCTACCAGTATGGAATGATGGGTTTGTTATTTATAGCGATTCTTCAAAGAAAGGTCTTGGTTTAGTCCTTTTGGATAATGGTAAAGATATTTCTTATGCATCATGACATCTAAAAACACCTATAAAAAAATTAATGTCAGTCATGATATTGGATTAGAAGTTATAATATTTGCGTTGAAGATATGGACACACTATCTCTATGGTGAAAAAACTGAGATATATTCTAATAAAAACCGGATAAAGTATATTTTCTCACAAAAAAAACTCAACATGAGGCAAAGATGAAGGATTGAACTACTCAAAGACTAGGATTTCACTATACACTACCACATGGGAATGGAAAATAACACAGCAGATTCATTGAGAAGAAAGGACCATGGAAATTTAAACAAGATGAGAGTTGAAAGTGATCCTATGTTCATGAATATTGGAATGATAGGTATGGTAATAATCATAGATGTTGAAAAATTGATACATTTTTAAATGGTAGTCAAGCCATCTTTATTTGAAAGGATAAAAAGTTCTCAGGATAATGATGAGGAGTTTCAAAAGAAAATTAAAGTTGTGAATGATGATAGATTGATCAACTTAATATATGAATATGGGATTTTGAAATATGGAAAGAGACTTTATATACCTGGCAAACATGATCTACAAATAGAATTGTTGGATGATGCTCATAGCTCTGATTTCTCTTTAAGCCCGAGTAGCACAAAGATGTTTAGAGATTTGAAAGAACATATTTGGTGGGAAAACATGAACAGAGAGATTTTTGATTATGTGTCAATATGTATGGTTTTTCCAAAAGTGAAAATTGAAAGAAACATCTTTGAGGAGTAATTAAACCTCTTCCCACGCCTGAACGGATATGGTATGATATTACAATAGACTTTGTCATGGAGCTACCAAAGAATCCTAGAAGTAATGTTGAAATATGGGTAATTATTGATTGTCTTACCATGTCCACACAATTTCATTCAATAAGAGATGATTTACCACTTGAATGTCTAGAAAGACTATATATTAATGTAGTTTTAAGACTTTATGGTGTACCTATATCAATTGTTTCGGATCGTGATCCCCATTTTAAATCAAGATTCGGGAAAATTATTTAGAAGGCCCTTGATACTGAACATCGTTTCAGCATGGCCTACCACCCTCAAAAGGATGAAAAATAAGAACGGACTAATGAAACCATCGAAGAAATGTTGAGATCATTCTTTACATTACATTCAATTTATTTTGGATCAATATTTATATCTATTAGACTTTCCCGATAACAATAGATTTCTTTCATGAATTAAGAAGGCGTCATATGAAGTGTTATATGGAAAGAGGTGTTACACACCCAGTTGTTGGGAAGATGTTGGTGAAAGTAAACTCATTGGACTAGAACTTGTTGCAGAAACAATGGAAATTGTGAAGATTATCCAAACCCACATAAATTCAACACAATGTAAACATAAGTTTTATGCCGATAAAAGAATGATGTATTTAGAATCTCAAGTAGGAGAACTTTACTTCATGAAATTATCACCATATAAGGGTTTTATATGATTCAGTTAGAAGGGTTAATTGAGTCTCAGGTACATCTGACATTTTGAAGTTCTAGAACGAATTGGTGTTGTAGATTATTGTTTGTCAATGCCTCTATGTCTCTACAATGTTCATGATCCGTTGCACATATCACTGTTGAAAAAATACATACTTGACCCAACTCAAGTGCTCTCCTAGGAAGGAATATAAATGGAACCTAATTTTTCTTATTTTGTAGAGCCTGTTATGATTTTTGATACCAGAGAAAAAGTACAGAGAAACCAAACTTCTCGTCAGGTAAAATTTCTATAGAGAAACCATAAGATGGAAGAGGAAACGTGGGAACCCTATGAACATATGATGAAGAACCACCTGAATCTTTTTATGTAGTAATATTATAGAAATTTTGAGGATGATGTTATTTTAAGGAGGAAAGAATGTAACACCCCAAGTTTCCATGGTACGTTTCCCTTTGAATAATGAAATAGCTTTCGTTGTACGCAACATGGAGTTTTAACACACGACGACTAATAAAACTAGCCATTATGAATAGTAATAGCTGCATTATAATATTTTATAGATTTTATTACTCAAAATGGACTTCATTTTTGAATTCGTAATATCAAAATTATATTACGGTGAATCTTTTGTATTTTTTTGAAAACATTAAATTTTTGATGAATAGATACAAACAATGCATTAATGTTTAAAACTGACTTTTTTATAAATAATTAGTAATTTTATTTAAATTTATTTTACGCCAAAATATGTATATAATACCTGTATATGTAAAATGTAATTAATTAGATCCATTTTATAAGATGTTTAGATATATAAAATTTTATTGAACATTTTACCGTATTTTACCAATCTTCTAGGATCTTTTAGTAATTTGAATAAAACATAATTTTACCGCTTCTCTGAGTTGAATTTAAAAAATATAAGAGAAAAAGTTAAAATGATTAAGTAAAAGGTGGTTGAATAAGATGAAAATAATTTTTGTTGAATACTACCTATTGAGTTTTATTTACCACAGTTAAATGTAAATAGAGTTATTAAAGTTAAAAATGATTTTCTAATTCCCCTAACACATATCATAATTCTATTGGGTAAAGGTTATTTGAACAAAAAAACCATAGGAATAAAATATGATCTTTTATATCCACTTGGATTAGATGAGGACATTTATTATTATTTAATTTAAAGATGATTTAAAAGTTATAAATTCAATGTTTAATAATAAAAACATTTTTAATATAGGTTTACCTAAAAGATAAATTCAAATATAAATACTAACTAAATATCTAAACAAATTTATTACATAATGGTATTTTATTTATAATTTTTATACATTAAATAAATTAATTAATTTATGACACATTGAAGATGCAATATTTACCTTATTAATGAAATATTAAAATTATGGATATTATAAATATATAAATAAATTTAAATTGAGACTTTTGAAGAATTCCACAAATTTTATTGTAAAATATGACATCTTACGGTAGATTAAATGAATTTATTTCGAAGTAATATTTTTGATAAAACATTAACAAAATATAATTACTAAATAGTGTCAAAATTGACATAAATGAGTTTCTTAAAAAAATACGATATTATTAATTGATATGAGATTATTAAAAATCTATGGTTTTGCCAAAGGATTTATATAAGGTTATATATATCAATAAATAACCACTTGGGATTTTCATGTCAGTTTATAGTATGTTTATTAACCATATAATTTAAAAAAACAAAGATACATGGTAAATGTAAAATTATTTAATTGAGAGTTAAATCTAAATGATAAAGTTGATTTGGTGACCTAAAACATTAAATAACCTATTGTTTGAGAGTATTTATACCCATACAAACCTTTTCATCGAAATAAAACATTTTGGAGCCACTATAAACAGAATATGATTGTATAATAAAATAATATTTCAGGGTTTTCCTAAATTGACCCTCACCTCTCTTATAAAATGTTACTTACCCTACTCTAAAAATCACACCTCCTATTACATTTGTATCAGCCCAAAACCAAACAAATATCCTCCAAAATTCCCTCACTTAAACCTAGAGCCCTTACATCGATCATAAATACATCTTATGGAGCCACTTGGATCTACTCAATAAGAAACACCTGGAGAAGAGGTAATAAGTTTACCACCCACACTCAAGTTCTTCTTTCATCCACATCCACTTTAATTGTTGTTTCCATACAAAAAATATTAACTCCAGTACCTTATACATACATTGAAATTTTTATAAATGTGGTATAACCATATTGGTTATTCTATCAATCCTACAATGACAAAGTCACCATATGTGCGTACGTACAACATACAGTCTCCATGTCATGGTATAGTTTGTTAATCAAACACTTAATTATTTAGATGGGTATAAATATGAGAATAACTAATGTAAATAATATATATAACATTTTAATGATTCTTTATATATGATATAACATCCCATTACATATGATTTCTTCATCAATAAAATGATATTGTTGCTTATGCGTACGTACAGATTACCGTCTCCACGAATGTGATTAGATTCATTCCCCATCATAATTTTTAAAGAATAATTTTAATTTTTGAATAAAAATAATCATTAAGAACTTAATATTATTTTTTATATTAATAAAATACATCTTATCCATAACAAACATGGCTTATGTAACCAATCATATAAAGGAAAACAGATCAGTTAACACCCAAAAAGATGATGGTACTGAAATATTATTAACAAAGCATTATTAGAGGATCATATATGATACCATATTTATGTATATAGTAATTGTATAATATAATAAAAATGTTTAAACTATTATACATAAGGTTAACATACAAACTTCTAAGGAATAGAACATGGTAAGGGTTAAATTTAACAATCTCATTGTTTTCTATGGTTATTTATACGTGAGTATCTACTGGGACATTTTTATCATCCACATCTGTGATTCTTAAAAAATTATTTCAAAACATTTTTACTATAAACTAGATTATGGGTTAAATTCAGTTGTACTCTTGGTTGACTTTTTATAAAATGTTTGAAAGGAATATTTCTGTCGCTTTCCAAACAAATTACTTTAAGACCTTTTTGATTAATTAATGTAAGAATGTATTTTTAACTAATATGGAGGTTGAGACAATTTTATCACATTATAACTCTTTTGAAGCTTCCCTAACAATATTAGAAGAATATTTTCAAAATAAATGTATTTTTTATACTTATGTTACATTTAAATGATTTCAAACAAGAAAGAGATAATGCCCACAAATACATTTGAATTCTTCTATGTCAACATCCATTTATGGATTGTGCACATGATTGAAGTAGAATCATGATGATAAAAATATTCCATATTTTATTGATGTT
The DNA here is from genome assembly GCA_963277665.1 of Viscum album. Taxonomy (NCBI): domain Eukaryota; kingdom Viridiplantae; phylum Streptophyta; class Magnoliopsida; order Santalales; family Viscaceae; genus Viscum; species Viscum album. The sequence goes on from OY728161.1 coordinate 441,483,821, forward strand.
TATATGATATGTTTGACTATGGATGTATTATTTATATTCAATTTAGTGTTTGTGGTTAAATTATTATCATTTCTTATGCTGGTTTTAATAAGAATGTTTATGTTATCTTTCAACCTTTTCATGTGAGTAATGCATTGGAATTAGTAAGTGACAGGTAGAACCTTTTATAGCATATCGATGCATCGGTAGGTATCATGAGTCAAACTAGTGTCTTGGCACATGGATTTAAAAAAAAAATTTGTAGTCTTGGCATGAGGGCTTGACTATGTGGTTATGATGTTCGGCATTATGCATTCCATCATTAAGAATTTGGCTATTGATATTGCATGGGATTATTCATCTAGTATAATATCCATGTGAATAAGTAAATGGTATTATTGATTTATATTTTCCATATTATGTTGATGATTATATTTAAAAGGCTTGTGTTATAGTTTTATACATTTAATTAAATGTTTATTCTCATTTATGAATGTTTCTTCTATATTGATATCTTTACTGAGAATCTGAGCTCATCACTTTCTATGTTTAATTTTTCCCAGGATGTGAAAAACTATTTTATGGTTGAACTGTAGGGAAAGGATAAGGAATAAGAATGGGGACATGATGTATTTGTTATTTTTATTTCATTTTTTAATGTAAAACATAGGTATGTATCTAGTACTTCCAGGGATACTAAACTAATCAGTCTTTTGGGACATGGTTTCTTGTATCATGCGAATGTTTTGTAATAATGCATCAACACATGGTAACTGGGGACTTGGAATTAAATCACTGACCAATGATAGTGTCTTTTTAAATAAATAATACCCTCACGTGTACAATAGTGTTCCCAAATTTTTGATCCAATTTACTGTTCGTGAGTTATAAGCATCTGAAAAATAAAATAACATTATTTAATAATTTTATTTATTGTTATGCCATTTTCTGTTTTTCTCATTGGAGGCCTACACTGACAAAAGATAAGTGGATCCTATTCTAATCCTACCATATTTAATGCAACAGCGACCTCTAATTTATGATCTAGGAAACCGTTTAAGAGTTATTCATCATTTTCAGGAAAAATTCTTACGCACGCTAATTAAAGATTTACAAAACATTGAAGGATCATTCCAGGCACTCCGGGCCTCATAATAACATACCACCAGATTTCGTGGCCTCGAAATAATTCCATATGATTAAAAAAATTATACAGAAATTCTGGTATATTACATACACTCACACACACTTCCATCAAATGGGATACACAATTATCATTCGCCTATACGACAGATTACAGCCTCACGAACTGATGTTGATCGTTCTTCCATTTCCACCATTCATGGTGGGGTATAATGAGGAATGTATATTATTATATTTTTTATATAATATAATTAAGATTTATTTATTATTATTTAAATATTATATGACCCTTAACATCATGATTTCTATTTTGTGTAAATGCAATAACATTGTTTGTGGATACGTGAACTGCCGCCTCAGAATGATTTGATTCATTAGGACATGACATGGAATTTATTATGGATTGATTCAAAGAAAATATATTATTTATATGAAATATGAATAAAACTATAATTTAATTATAAATTTTATTTATTTCATTACTTCATTAAGACAAGAAAATGTAAACAACATTCTTTCTTTCCTATGACATACCGTCTCAATGAACGATTTGTTTCATTATATATTTCAATCTTTTATATATTATTATAAATAGTCATATTCGGAATATATATGATACCTATATATTGGTTGTTATTTTTTTATATTATTAAATAATTGTATAATTATGAGATCATAACATATAACAAATGGAAACACAAGTGAAAAACAAAGTAGTTATTACTCGAAATGTATCTTTAACATGGGATTGTTAATAAATGGGTAATATAAGACCATATGTATATCATATTTGGTAATATATAATTTATTTTTTTTGTTTAATGTATTAATAATACTCTAATAATTATTATATTGTACGTTTTCGTGAGTACGACATGAGTTAAGAAAAGATTTAAGGGGATTTGTAGTCTCATTTTTATTTTTGGGAGACTCATGAAATATTCAACCCTAATTTAATTATAATTTGTTATATAACATAAATAAATGTAATATATTTTAAATATCCTTAAATCAATGCATATTTAAATATCCATTTTATGAACCCTCTTTCATGGGGTTTATAGTTTAAAATTATCCAAATCAGTATGGTAATTTTGTCTCAATTGTCCTTCTTTAATACATAGGAAATATTATGAAACTATATCATTTTTAATTTTTATATACTAAAAGTATGAAAATTTTTATCATTAATATATTTATTTTTTGATATTATATATTTCGTGGAATTTTTTCATCTCGTTGGTCAAAAACTTATTTTCCATTAAGTAAATGTTTTCATAAAATGTTATAATATGGTATGAAATGATTTTTTTGAAATATTAATTGAAATAATAGTTTCCAAACATGAAAAAATAAATTATAAAATAATTCATAATAATTCATCAATATTATTATCAATTAAATCATATTTATAAATTACTTATTATTTAAAAATCATTTTCCAATATAGAAAGTCTATTTTTCAGAAGAATTAAATAATGTGATCTTTCTAAATCATTTTCCATCTCATACAACAGTATTTGATGTTACTTATTTATTTCAATGGATATGCTCTAATGATACCACTATTATTATTTATATTGATAGTTTATATGTATTATGGATTGATACATAAAAATTTTGTTTCTTTTCCTTTACTTATGTTATGATACACTTTTTATGAAACCCATTTTTTATGAGGCATGATATGCTTTATGATAATGTAGAACTCATATGTCTGGATTTAATTATTTTAGGGGTGGTACTTATATATACCTCAGGTTAAATTGGTAGAGATTATTATCTCATTAAATTATTATGCGAAACAATTCAACTGGCTTTATCAACTATGAGAAGAAGGGGAATCCAGATCCATTATAGGATGATGGGGGAACTCGATCCCAAACATGGAACAGACTGTGACTTAGGATATTAGTTGTTCGTTCCTAATTGGTGAAACCCCCATGAAGTTAACATATACATTTTTACAATAATCCTTCACTTATAGGGAATGATTTTACATGTTTTTGTTAATGAAAAAATTTCATCTCTTAGGATTATAGTATGATCTCATGGATTATGTTCATTGATTCCTATATTATTCATGACTTATGAAATATCAATATTTATTCCATTAAACATGAATATGATATTATAAATGCATATTATTATCTACAAAAGTTATTATTTTGATCTAATAACCTTATGTTATTTTTACATATCTCCCATGTTTACCATTACTGATTATCTGTGCTCACCTTTTTCGTATATTATTTTCTAGTTTTTGAGGAATGACATTAAACTAATTATGTAAGAATAATTTCACATGGATTGTGTTTATTACATATTATGAAATTACAAAATTTAAGTACAATGGGAGATAATTTTCATCTTTAAAAACCAGTTTATTGTGAATCCAAATTTATATAAGTTTTTTTCTAATTATCTGAAAGTAAAACCCCAATGTGTCCTTTGGTATTTAAATGACCCAACATGTTATTTTGAAATTGTTTGTTTTTTATAGAAAAAATTGTGTAACATTTTTGAAATCAATGAAATTATATATAAATATATATGTCGGTATTTTTTTGGATATATTTGGTATTAGATAAGGGTATAGATAACATTATAGAATAGGATGTTTTAAAGTGATCATATCTTTTGATTTATAGAAACCTTAATTCGTACATAAGACCCTATGTTTAGATTGATAAAAACCCCAATTTTTATTTTATTTAATTAAATTTTTAAGGCCACTAATAATATTTTTGTATACATTTATTCTTCAGGTATTTATGGTTTATAATATTATTAGAGGCATGATTTGTTGTATGAGATAACCATTGTGGTTAAAACAATTGAATAATGCCTAAAATGATGTTATTATTATTAAGGATGTTTTACATGTATTTAGAATTTAATAAGTAATATATTAATATATTTTTATCAAAAAGGATAACACACTTGATTTTTGAAAAACCATCATGTCCTAAAAGGCCATGAGGATCTATCCCACCTCAAAATGTTGATAAGGGTGTGTCTCTTACCACAAGAATGCATAAAGTCCCTGTTAATATTCCATTTTCATTTTAGTTAAAAATTAGATATATTAAAGTCATTTTAATTTTAGTATCATAATATATTCTATAATATAGAAAACCAGGAGAATAAAAAATTTTCATTTGTTATGTGATTTATGTTATTTACTAAGAATATAATAATTTTGAAACCATATATGATTAAGGTATATAGATCACCATTGGATTTTATTAGTAAAATAATTATTGAAATAGAATTTGTAAAATTACATGATTTTATTTTGGATTTATTCTAAGTCATGTTATTTATGAAAATATTTATTATACCACGATTATTATTAATGAAATTACATTTGGGATGAGACTATAAGAGTGACTAATGTTATTTGAAGATAAGTGTTAAAATTTATATAGGGAGACTATGTGATCAAAAAATTATTATATTTTAAATAAAAAATTAATTTAGGATAATTTTGAAAAATATTAACATTATTTTCTTATTTAATGTTATAAGTTGAACTTTGGGTATTGATGGTGAAATTTAGAGATTAAAATAAATATTTGTATTATTTGAAAGTGAGTTACCTTATCTTGTCCAAACCATTTATGTTTATTTATTGTTTCAAGATAGTATAATTATAAAATAAGTATTTTGGGGATTATGTGAGTCATTAGATGTAAATTTTATTACTTTATACTAGTAATAATTAACTTGAATACTCATAATTTAGAGAAAATTATGAGTTTGGGGTGGAAATTTATTAAACAATGAATATAGGTTATTAAATTAAGATTGATTCCATATTTTCATCGAATAACCAAGGAAATTAATCTTTATATTAAAAAATTTAAAAATTTAAAAATTATTTTCATAGTGAGAAATAAATTTCCTTTTAACAAATAATTGATTCACGGTTTTCTGATGGTTAACATTATAATGACCAGGTTCTATATTCATCTCCATCAGAAACTGATTGTAATATTTCACTTCTATGTCCATGTATTCACATTCCCCCAATGTTATACTACATTAAAACCTAATAATGTGTTACTTTTCATGACTATTATGTTTTTGAATTTCCCTTTTTAAAAAAAGATTTTTGTATTTATTTTTATGACGTAGGTTTCAATGAAAGTAACATTCATGTATGAAAACATTAATTATATGGAGTAATTTCTATAGATAATATAATTTTATATGTGGTTGAATATAACACAATGAATGTTAATTATTTATATATATTGTTTAATTTGATTAATTTGATATGTTACATTAACTGAAATAGTGGAATAGCTTTCGTTATATACAACAATGAGTTTCTATGAAACATAATTTTGTTATATAGTTTTTTTAAATAAGAAAATTATAACCCATCCATTGAATTTAGCGTATTGATAATAGTCACTGAATTATAACTGTATGGAATACACATGTAAAAAAATTTCAAAATAAAGGGAAATATTTCTCAAAAAATAATTTAAGTGCATGAATGTGTTTTATAAATTTAAAATCCAAAAAGAAATAATACTTAATTATATTAATTATATATATATATAATACTAAATATATTTTTTAAAATTTATCAAATATGTCAAATATAATATCTAGATTTAATAAAAAAATAATTCCAATTTTCCATGTAAAAGATGAATTTTTCTATAACGATATTATTCATACTTTTTAATTGAGCATATGTGTTAAATATGTATATGAAAAAATTATAAATTATATTTTACAAAAATAAATAATTATTTGAAAGTGGAATATTATAATTTATGTTGGTTCACATTTTGGTATTTTTTGGATAAGTTTATTTCATTGATGAATAATGAACATTAATGAATTTAAATTGAAAATGAGTTTTTCATCAAAATAATTTATATTATAAAATAATATTTATTAATAATTTAATAGTATAAATAAATGATTATGTTACCATTTTATCCAATTTGGGATATTTAAATAAATTTTTCTATGGATTTGGTTATAAAAACATTTGAATTTATTGAACATTTTCTCAAACATTCAATGGGATTAATATTAAATTAATTTTATCTAATAATAAGTTTTCAATTTTAAAAAGTTTTCTCCATATTTGTAATCATAGGGATGAAATATATTTAATATTTAATTTTTATTTTTGAAAATATGAATTATATATTTAATACTTTTTTACCCCTATTAAGGATAAATTAGGTAATTTAGAGTAAAATACTATTATAAATATTATAAAACCCTAAAACATGACCAAAACTTTTTTCATGATTTTTGTTAGCCCCATATTACATTTTTATTGAATATTATGTAATTTAATTGTCATGTGTCTATGAAAATGACTAGTATATTATTAAAATCAAAGGTAGTGACAAATTGTCGAACTGTTACATTTGGTAATTATAATATTTTTAATATTTCGATATATATAATATATTATTTCCATTTTTATTATTCAGAAATAAAATAGGTTTAAATACCTATTTTAAATTTATATTTAAATTTTAGGGATTAAATATGTTTCATAAATAGTTACATAATGATAGTGTAGTAGTTATTCAATTAATGAAATAATCAATTAAATGATATTATAATTATTAAAAAATATAATTTTATTTAATTAAGATAATAAATGAATTAATGTGGTTAATCTGACATTATAGGGGTGTATTAAATTATCTATTTTTATGTTAGATTCATGTTTTTTTTGTAATGTCAATGTTATGAATAGTGTTAAAAATGAAAATAATGATATTTTATGAAAAAAAAAATTAAATTACTATTGAATAAAAAATAATAAATATGGAAAATGGGATACTTTTTACTCTAAAACTACATTATTTTTTCATTTATGGTTAAAATAATTTTTTATATGAAAATTTAAATATTGTTTAATATCAAAAATGTTATTACCGTAGTTAAAACTAAAATAAGGTTACTCAAGGATAATTAAAAAGATAATGTATTAATATACAATAAAACCTCTCTAAAATACATTTAAATATGGTTTTCCCCTATAACACATTATATTGGAATACCATTCCATTTAGAGTTATTTACAATTTTATTTAATGTATTATAAATTAATTTATTGAGAAATTCGATAAGATCCCCCCATCTCTCTTATAAAATTGAACTTTTTATTCTATTTTATTTACACTTCATAACCCATTTTCATTGGTATAACTCTATTATAATATCCTCACCTCACCTCCCTTATATCTAGTGGTCAAAATTTGTGAATAAAGTCTACCATGGAAGTCCTTTTGTTCAAAACAAAATTATATCCCCAAAGAAGTGGTAACATTCATTAACAATTTTTTTTATTGATTAATCCCATTAAATTATTTTAATTTCATGTTTCTATATAAAATTAAGTATCATAAATATACATAGGTGTTTTTATATTATTCTTTGAACCAACACTCATAGGCTTCTATCAAATGGGATTGAAATCATCGCTCATGTGTTCGGTAGACTATCGCCTCACAAACCTATGTTGTTCATTCTCCATTTTCCACCATTTATGTTTTTTAATAATGATGGGTCTATTGTTTTTATGTGATATATATATATATATTATAGTTATGATTTATTATTCTCTAATTAATTTTTATATAAATTATAGCATTATTCCATTATTATTTTTAATGTATAACTTCGTTTGTGGACGTGTGGACAACCGCCCCCTCAAAATGACATGATTAATTCACAAACAAAATTAAATATCATATATATGTATTTAGTGAATTAATATGATATATATAATAGAAAAATAATACGTAAAAGGTGTTATATATTTCAGTTATTTCTTTCAAACAATTTGATAAGGAAATGGAAATAATGGTCATCCATACATGCGATATACCTTCTCCAGGAATGGTGTATCACATTTTATATTTTTAAAATTCATATAATATTATAATTAATCATATGATAAATAAATATGATATATATATCATGGATATAATTATGTATATTTGTTAAATCATGATATAAGTAAGATTTCCAATAATATAACATTCCAAAACACATGCCAAAATCAATACAATTACTACGTGAAACAAAACATTAACATGAAATTGACAATTAAAGGGGAATAGAAGGACTTATATATGTCATATATGGTATTAAATAATTGAATATGGTTTTTTAATAGATTTCTATTTAACATATACATTTTATATGAGAGTATTTTATGACTACAATGAGAGTCACGTCATAAGGTTGGGAATTTATAGTCTCAATTTTATTTTTGTGAGACTAATTATGTATTGACAAATAGAATCCCTTGTTTTCTATATATAATATAAATGAATATATTACATTTTCATTATACATAATTATATGGGTATTTAAATATCTGTTTTGTTATCTATAATTCATGGGGAATATAGTTCAAATGATTTAAAATCGATACGACTGTTTTGTCTTAATTTTCATTCTATGAGAAAAATGATATGTTCTGACAAACTATTATTATAATGTGTGGGTAAATTGAACCATTTATATTTTTTCTCATGATTAAATTTTTTGTGATATTATATGTTTAATGTAATTTTTTTGTCTCTTTTGATCAGAAATCTATGTTCCCTCAAATGATTTTTTTTAGAAAAGGTAAAAAGCTTTAAATAATCATATATGAATTTCGAATTAGAGAAATGATTTCAATGATGTTTAAAATCATTTTCATATAATAATTTATCAATTTTCAATGAAATTTTCAATGATTTCAATAACGTTTAAAATCCATCTCAATATGGACTATGTTTAATATTTTTTTCAAGATTATGATTTTTTTATCAAGAATATTTTTATTATAAAAATTATATTAAACAGATTTATTTTTCAGGGTTATGATATTATTTTTGGTCTTATGATGCAAATATATATAGTTTTCATTATTATATATGTGGGAAAAATAACTCCCAAAAATTATATGTTCCATGATTTATATTTCATGAGATAATGGTGGGAATGAAGTTGACGAGCAAGATTTGATATGGTAGGATGGGGACACCGATCCACAAAAGGAATATGGGGAAATCCATTCCCTATTGAGGAATGGATTGTGACTGGGCATAATGGTGTGTCTATCAGAGTATTTGAAACTCTATGAAGTGTCCTAATATGTTTTTTAAATGTGACATGGCATATAGTAAATTATATTATATGTTTATGTATATTCCAAAATTCCATATAATATGTCAATGTTATGATCTGATGGATTATCTTCATTGATTCATTTATGATTTTTGTCTTATGAATCACAAATATTTATGACAATACTCATATATATGATTAATAAAATTTCGTGTATGATCTCCATAATTTAATGTTATTTTCTAATATCCTTCTTTTATACTTTAATATCTCATGTGTTTACTATTACGAATTAACTGAGCTCACAGTTTTCTTATGTTTCATTAGCACAAATTATGAGGAATGATGCTAAATGTATTTTACCGATAAGGGATTCAAATGAATAATATTGATAAAATATTATGATATAATAAAATATATGTAATGTGGTAGATTATTTTAATCAGTATGAAGAAGTTGTTTATGCAGACAAATTAATACGATTTATTCCTCAATCTATATAACTCTAAGAATAAAATATCCTTGGTCATGCAAGTGATCCAATTTTTACTTCTGGTGTAGTATGATTTTGATAGGACAATTTTGGTCATATTTTTAATGATAACCTATTTAGCAGTTGATCTGGATGTGAGGATTTAGGGATGTTATACATAATACTAGAGCCCAACCATATGAATAATTATAAAAAATATCTGTTGATGGAGACTAATGGTATAATTCTACCGTATAATTCCTCAAAATTGGCAATAATGGCATATAATGATATAATTTATGTTATTAAAAAACATCCCATTTTAAAAAAGTTGAATGATTTTAGAAGCATCTATGGAAATTTTAGTATCCATTGGACGATCCTAAAGTATTTTATAAAATTTAAAAATACACTCGGATTTAATATTATAGCCATACAAATCTTAATTTTAACTAATTTATATTTAATAATTCATTTTTATAAATGGGAAACATACTTATATTCCTATCATGAACTACCCTACATTAAAATCACCATATGATGTAATTTATAATTCTACCGATGTCTCTATGGAGGATGTATTAGGGGAAATGAAGAAAATTGCGGTATACGTAGTGTATTAATATAGTTTGTTACTATATGATTCTGAAAGGAATAAAAAACTAATAAATAATTATTAAACGTTTTTTCCCACTTAAGAAATTTTTTCACTATCTATTTTGTTGAAATGTTCATTGTTTAAACTAATTACATATCCTTAATTTTTATTCTACTCAATAATGGGGATAATCTAAGACCGATAAGATGGTTATTTATCTTGGAATAATTTTATTTAGATATAATTAATATGTGTGGTGCAAGAAAATTTCATGGATTATCAGTTTTCTAGAATTCATATTACCCAATAAAATAACACATGGTAGATATACCCATCACTCTATATAGAAAATAGATTGAATTTTATATCATGTTAGGCCTTGTGGAATGTTTATTCATATTTTTCACTATTATTATGAGTTATTAATATATACATCACTTATAATAATGTGAGGTAATTTATCACAGATCTAAACTAATAAATCTTGGATGACCATTTACTATTTTGTAATTTTTATTAGGGTTTTCTAATGAGAGGAGTGGATCTAGAAGAAATGTTATCTATTATATATAAATTTTTTTATAACTCTAGGAATGATTAAGAATTGATGCTATATGGGACCATGATGGCATATATAATTATAAGTAAAACTTCTATATAGATGTCTCTATATAGGATTTTTTGGGAAAATATTCCATATACATGTGGAGTTTCATTATAAATCCATTTTGGTTGGTAAGTATTTGATTTATATTTGAACACTGATAGTGAGAGAAAATTTATAGAGATGGCTGATTAAGATGATATGAGACCTAAGACTTATGAAATTTATAGAATTAAAAAATAGAGAACTAATTTATTCAAAAATAATATCATATAGAATATGATATTAATGGCCATTCAGAATTTTTTACTATTTAGATGGATGTTTATGAAATCACAAAAGAAGATGACATACAAACAATAATGAACATTTTCTATTTTAAGGCTGTTGAATAATATACCTATCATGTTTATATGTTAGGATAATAGAATATTATTTGGTAATGGAATGAGGATTAAGATTTACATTAATGGGATGTCAAAGGCCTAGTATATTATTTTTTCCTTGACTCATGATATTTCATTTATTATAAATAATGACTATAAACTTAGTGCATAATTTGAACTTATCCACAGATCATTTATTATTTTCGTATTATTAAAAATAATTATCAATAATATTATTTTTATAGTTAATTAATTATTCTTAAGGTAACTTTTATTTTGTGGTGGTTGCATGAGTTGGTTTAATTTTTATCTTGAATTTTGTTTTTTTATCTTGTGTGATATTGGAATAGTAGGTCCATAATAGTCACTTATTCTATATTTGTATCCCCAAGATTTAAAAAAATTCCCTTGATTGGTCATTTTAATTTTATGAATAACATTCATGTTTTCTTGAAGTCACTTGATTACCCTTAAAAATTATCAATACAATGGTATATTTTTAATATGTAGTAGATTGTCCTACAAAAAAATTCATAATCATTGACTTCATATTACTTGTTATGTTCGTGATCAGAAAAGGTTTTGGTTAATTATTTTAGTATTTAATTCATTTTCAGTCCCTTATTAGTGGTTAGTTGACCGTTCCCCTATTGATCAGTTTCTATGTTGTTCTTCCATTTTTCTTCCTCACATGGTAAATATAGTAAGTATTTAAATATCTGAAGATCCAATCATTTTTCACATATGATTTAATTAATCTTTTTCAATAGGTTGATTAGATTTTATAGTCACAATTATTTTGAATAGTACATTGGTTTTCTCCACCTTTGATCAAATTCATAATTCACTTCATTGAACAGTCATAGTCAATTTACCATCAATAATGCCCTCAATGTTGGCTGGTTGGTTAGATATTTTATGAATTTAATTTATTTTGAGAGGAATCAAATTTTAAATTTTTTTTGTGAGATAAAATGTACAGCACAGCCAAATAAACCATGATTATTTTTATGCCCAACATAGCATCTATTCGCATTTTATAGCTGAGAATTAATAAATGGAATTTTATAATTTTTTTCCTATTATTATATGGGTATCAGGGTATTTTTATGATGTGTAACAAATAGTTGATGTGAGACATTTTTTTTAAATACTAAAATTTACAATTTTGATCTTGGAAGTGGCTGTATTTTTATACATTATAAAATTTTCATTAATCTTAATTTTTATATTGGTGGAATTAAATTTGGTTAGATTTTATATATGATTATAATCAATTGAGATGAATTTTTCTTCTTTGTTATTTTGTATAATATTAATATCTTGATTTTTTATAATAGTTTTGATAAATATTTTAAATCAAAAAAATAATTAGATCCATTGGGGTCAAATTGATTCATCATGTAAATATTTATTTTACATGATGAATTTTGAGATACTATTGAATTAATATTTTCTATTTTCAATATATAATCATGGATGTAATAAAATTTTTTAATAACCACACTGGATGTGTGGAAGGTATGCTATATAGAGATTTGTTATAATATCTATAGAATATATTCTATCATCTAAATTGAAAAATCATTTCAATAAATATGTTTTAAATGTTTATCTCTTTTAGTATTCCGAATTGGATAATATGATAGGTGACAGGTTTGTGGGATTTTTTTATCTATTATAATCCATTGTTAAATTTTATATATAAAAAATATTAAATTTTATAAAAAATTAATTCCTATAACATTAATTTTTATTTTCAATGGGTAAATATATTTCATAATTATGAACGATATTTGTTCTCTTTGAGGTGGATAATTATTTTTAAATAATGAATTTAATTAGGTTGATAATTTTATTAATATATAGAAACAAATTAATGTTGATAAAGATTTTGGATAAAGTTTTATTACTATAATTGGCTGTGATGTTTTTTATACGAATTAAACAATGAATAAAATATCCAAATTAGATTTGAAATGAAAACAAATCCATTTTTAACACAATATTATTTTAAATGTTGATGATGTATTTATTATAATAATTAATAAATCATGTATATATAATAATTTTTAATTTTTTTTGAGCTTCTAATTTATGTGTGTACACTCATGGTAGATTCAATTTGATAAAAATTAAATTCATTTTATTTATTTTAAGTATATTAAATTGATTTTTTTTTTGTAATTGAAAAATATCATTTCAAAATTATAAATTACATTTAAAAATGACATTATATTGAAAATATAATAGGATGCATGGATAAAAAATTAATTTTAAAGTCAATTATATGTGGAATTATATCATTTTAATATTGTGAATTTATTTCTTTTACTAAATAAGAAAAATAAATTTCATACAAACACAATCATTTCTAATTGGCGTATAATTTTATGAGTCATTTTTTAATGATAATTTCAATGTCTATATGAGGAATTAGTTATTTATTTATTTTAAAAAATTTATATCATTTGTTATTTATTATATAATAGTCATTTTTTTTGGGATATATAATTATTTGAATTTTTTATTATCAATATGTGATTTTGGTTATTAAATGAAAAATTTATATTGGGAAATCTGTTTTTATGAATTTGAATTTATTTTTATTGGGTTTAGTTTTAATATAATTTGTTACTAGTTTTTAATTTATTTTCTCCTTATGAATAAAAATTTATATAATATATTATTTATTTTTTGAAAATAATTTTTGGATTTAAATTTCATTTTTAAAACTAGAGGAAAAAATTAAAAGTTAATTTTTGGAACCTAATTTTAATTATTGGTTGATTTATTAACATTCTTTTCCTAATAATTTTACCTTCAGATCCATGAAACCTAAAATTATAAATTGAAAATCATGAATATTTTTAATTTGAATGAAACGATGAATTTTGAATTTACGGATCCAGGGAGATGTAATTGAATTACCTAGTACTTCTTGAAATAGATATGAAAAATTAATGATGATACATGAAGTTTAATAATTACCATGTTAAAGAGAATCAAATTTATTTAGTTTCATTACTCGATTCACATGAGGTGGATGATGAATAGTGAGAAGCGCACCATATAGAAACTGAACAGATGAGCTCAGAGCAACAAATAATGAAATATAATCTATATATTCTATGAAAATTATATCTTATTTTCAAAAAAAAACTAACATCGATGAGGTTACTGATGATATTATATTTTGATGAATAAGGTCTAACTTGTGACCTGGACCACATAGATCATTGTTTTAGAGAAGGAGATTTGTGAGGATTAATATTGACATGATAAAATGGATTTTTCTATGTCATTAAACATCAAATTATATTTTATTTTTATATTATTTATATTCATCTAAATGAAATAAACTGATTATAATAAAGAAATACATGATAGAACATTAATTGTGAAGTTGTATAAGACACAATGTGTAAAAAAATTAAACTCCCTAGAAACTGAATAAAGGTTATTTTAACAAATGTAATCAATATTCATATTTAAATGGTCATATTCAATCTAAATTATTCAAATATTCACTAAATATTTAGTTTCTATATGTTTTTGAAGGTTTTCATCAAATTAATATGTTCCAAAATCTACAAGACAATGTGGAGGTCAAATTTTTACTATGTGGTGTTGATTAGTTATCCTGTACTTATATTTTCCATATTTTTATCACAATTTTTAAATATAATTAATTACAATATTAACATAAAATAAATTATATCATTAGTTTGTTAAATATTAATAATTATCATATATATATATTTAGTCTTCAGTACATTTAAAATGTTCCTTTTTTTGTTTGACCTGGAAAACTGAAATTGTTATTTTATATTTTTCTAAATAATTATATGTGATTTATTAATGATTTTATATATAATTAATAATTTTATTTTATGATAGTTATTATTATTTATGTGATACATTGTAATGAAATTAATTTTTAAAAACAGTAAAACATGATGAAGAAAACTATTTCAATCTATGAAGCCATGGACCATTGCTGTTGAGAACTAGAGATATCTCACTTTTCCATCAGACATTGAAACTAATGAAACACTTATAAACTCATTACATTATAATTATGGAGAATTATGATTTATATTCCATTAATAATGAATGTCTAAAATACAGACGAATCTAAAAAACCACTTACAATCAATAATTATTTTTTAATCACATGTATATCAAATTAAATATTAAATTTAATAAAATTATAAAAATTGTTTATAATAAATTAAATAATTATAAATCATTTTAAAAAACATATAAATTAAAAAAATGTTATATAGGGATGTAGATATTAATTGTTGATGGTTATAATTTTATGTATGGATAATGTTCAATGATTTTCTATTTATTGATTTGAATTATATTTTGTTCATAAAACATATTTTATGTGATATATATTATAAAATATATATGTATATTAGTTAACTAAAATTTTAATTTAATATTATTTAACATACCTTGCATCATTCTATCACTGATTGGCTACTATATTCTATGGGGCCTTATAACCTTTTTTAATATCCTCTCATTATGTATAAAATTTCAATAGAATATTTTACAAATTTATCTTACTAAACAACCCATAATTTAAATTTTTTAGTTATTTATTATTTACATTACTAATTTTCATTATTTTAATTATTATTACTCAATTAAATCTATATGAAGTTCATAAGGTGTTTTTTTATATTTTGTTTCTTTATGCCTCAATCTCAAGAACAAACTCTCTCTCACTCTCTCACTATTATTCCATTAAATTCAATATATATCCTCAATTGGATTTTTTATGAGATGATATAATAGAAATACCATTTTAAACCATTTTTTAGTTATTTTAAAATTGAAATCCTTGGGATGGATATTTTTATGGGAAAGAAAGATCACATCTTTAATCGGAAAAACATGCATTGATTCAAACCATAAATAAATTGTTCATGAAATGAATGTTGTTTCTTTTCTTGATGGATGATTTCTTCATAGGTTACAATTTTTCTAGAAGATATATATAGGAGTATTTCATGATTGATTTTTTTTTCAGGTAATGAATGGTTATGTTTTATTTTATAAGTGTTTATCTTTAGAATATATCATGGTGGGAAATGATTTTCATGGTGTGAAATATCTACCATGTTTTTATGATTGATAATCATAATTTTCAATATATGTGAAGTAGGTAATATTAGGAGAGTGGCCCCAAATATCATTCCCTGAACATGTTCTTTTCTAGTTTATCTATTAATTTTATCTTCCATCCAATAGCCCTCCTTCCCAAATTGTTTCTATCAAACATATGGTGATCCTTATTTTTGTTTTGGTTTCTATAACATCCACATACCATTGGTGTTCAAATTTTTATTTGACTTATTTGTTATTTATGATTTGTGGTGAGTCTTATTCCCCTTCTCTCAGAGTTATTTCTTGTTTCCACGTTCTATTACTGTAGTATATACTGTTTGGTGTTTGGAGATTGTTGGAATGTTATAATGGATACTCACTAAATATAACTGTGATTTGTTTATACTATTTACATGTGTGGACCCGTAGTTTATACACTATTTATTGGATTTTTCAAAGTGAGTCATAATAGTTTTTGAAGGAATTGGATTCATGTTCAATAATTCATTTATCTGATTCCCAGAGATTATCATGTATTTTATTTCTATTGGGTGAATTATATGAGTTGGCACAATGACAATAATAAAATGGACTAATGAAATTGGAATGGGATAGTGTGATTCACATGATGTTTCTATTTTAACTTGAAATTATTATTGTATTATATATTATCTTCATGATATAAAATTATGAATTTCTATTTGATTTAATGTAGAATACCATTTGAATGGTTAAATACATTATGTCTATAAAAAAATCTATGTTAAATATTATTATTCTATTCATGATGTTATATAAATGGGTTGATGGCCGTGGGTGTTTTGTGACATTATATACATTAATGAAGGATGCATGGTAGGATTGGTTGTGATGTAGGGGCTTGATGTGGTGGTTTCATTTAGTGGTTGAGTAGTAATGGAATAATAATAACATATATAATAATATGGTAATGTGTAAAACCATCATTGGTGTGTATATAAATTGATAATCCAATAGACAAAATATAGTTGATTTATTTAAAATAAACTACTTGAAAAGGAATATAGGTTTTGGACCATTGTGTGATGCATGTAGGTTTCTCATTATACAAGATAAGAAATTTAGGGTGGTATGATATTAATATTGACATAATGATGGGTGTCATTGTGTTTAGTGTGTAAACCCATAGGATTGAGTTTGTGTTTGACTATTATATATATATATATATATATATTATTTTATGTTTTTCTCATAACCCCATTAAAAAAATATAGCCTTCCCATCACCTATATATACTGGTAGGCAATTTTCAAACATATAAAACGTATATGAAATGTATGGATTACTACCCCTCCCCCACCTCTATATTTAGTAGTAAATCATGCACATTTCATTGATACGTAGTTTGGGAAAATACCAAATTATGGATATTATGGTATTAAGTGGGGTTATACATAATAGGAGGGAGCATGAGGTTGATGTTATTCACATTCATTATAAACTATTAATAAAGATATTTAATATATCGTTAGTTTCATATGATTTGATATATAGTTGGTTCTATGAGACATAATATATAGTTGGACCCACCATTATTGGATATGGAAGGGTTGAGAGAAATTTTTTTACATTCCATTAGGTGAGAGTATAAAACCTATGGATAAAGTTTTTATGGGGGAACCATTGTATATATTGTTTTTAAATTATTTAAATATGTTTTTATGCATTATTTAGTTGGTCGAAAATTGTGTCTCTGGGGAAAATTTTTACTAGTGTAAGTTCCATTTAAATATACAATATATTTACTGGGGAATTAACATTTTATTTTCAATTTTAATGGGATATCAATTGTATGAACCTATTGAGTATATGTGTTAATGTCACCATATAATAATATAAATCCCATTATGGTTTCTAAGAGGGAAATGGTGGTTCAGCTATATAGTACCAACCTAAAGTATAGATTTTTTGAACTCACCACCGTAACAATTTCCTTTTGTTCTATTTTCTTACTGAGATGTCTAAATATATATGATATTTTATAATTTGGGGTATTTATTTCTTGGTATTTTGATTTATTTATTATTATATTATGGTGGATTGGATGTTTTTTTTATGTCAACATCTGACTATTTTATAATAAAATTGTTCCCATTATGTGTATTTACACCGCGAGTGGTAGTCTCTAGAATAGGGCCTACTAGGGCATGTATCTATGGATAAACAATTCTCTTATACTTATATAGGGGTTACAGTGAGGTAGTTTACAAAAAAGTGGTATCAAAGGGTTTGTCTGAGAGATATGGTTGACTTTCGGGATAATAATTTGATTGGACTACATTAATTATTAAGGAAAACAGTTTTATTCAAACATATAATTTGATGAAATCAAGGCATATTGTCAAGGATATATGAATTTTGTGGTCCTAAGATACCACACATGGAGATTAATCATTTTGAATGTACTATTAATATTAATACTACCTGATAGAAAGATACATAGGATATGTATATGGGCCATACATTATTGAATTCAATTTATAATTAAGGGTTATTGGGATCAAATGAATTAATTTTTAAAAGTAATTAAAATAAATCAATTATTAATAGTTCTAGGTTCCTATATTTTTATTTTATATATTCAATATTGGTTAGATGGTGCATGTGTTCTGATTTTTTGAGGTTCAGTAGGATGACCCCATTGACCATTAAAGTGTTGACTTGATAAGAAGGATAACTAGTAGAATTGGAAGAATCATGTATTTGATCATCATAACATTTAAAAGTATGAGGTAAGTATAAATGAAATAATGAAATTATTCCAGATAGAGGATTTTGAGATCACATTTCTCTTATTTGAGCCTTACATGAGTATTGGATCTCCTAATAGTTGATCAATATATTGGAGAAATATGTTAGTGGAGCTTAATTTATATTATGGTGTTGAAGGAGTATGAAGTATAATATCTTAATTCCTAGTAGTAGTTTATTGATAAGTTCATATCAAGAATGATAAAATCAGTGGATTGTATTAACTGTCATTCCCATTAGTAGTAGAGAATGGGAATTAAAAATTTTGGGATTATGTTTAAATAACTTATTTGATTTTCCAATAATATAAATTTAGATGTGTACACTTGAGCACGGATCATGGAAGAGGCATTTCCTCTTCCGTGTATTCTATAGTTTCCATACATATGTTACCCAAGTATTTTATGTTGTATTATATTTTGAAATTGGTAGATAGTTTGATTTAGTGGGATAGAATAAACACATTTAGGGTTTTTAGGGCCCTCGAAGGAATGTGGAATTGGATTTATATTTATTGAAGTCATGATAGCTGATATTCCATTCGATAGAGAGAAAATTAGTTTCCAGAATAAAATTTAATGACCCCAATAGTTCTTGTCAATCATTAGGTAGATTAATTTTTTTATTTAATTCTAGATGTTTTGGTCGCAATTAATGATAGTGACCGCCATCCCCTATCATAATGTATTTTGTGGGTGGAAAACCCCCACCCAATAGAGATAATAGTTTCCCCAAGGTAAAATGAGAATAATGTACAATGAAAATACGTTTCATAACACGTTCAATGAGATTATGCTCATCTAGAAAGAGGTAGAGGTGTATGAGTGTATCCCAATGATGTCCCTCTCTATTTGGTATACGAGCTATAGTGTGACCATAGATTCCATCCATTGTAAGTGTATGATCCAATTAATTTTCTAGGAATGTTCCATTTTAATATTTTTTAGGGTGAAATAGGGTTTGATTTTGGTTTGGTAGGATTCTGAGGTAGTCGGAAATTATATATATATATTTTTTTGATGAAAATAGTTTTTTGAAAATTTACATGATGTCTAATACTATTACATGATATGAAATATTAATTAGGATAAAATCACTCATGTAGATGAGTTATCCACCATCAAACATTAAAAATAATTACATATCCTTTAATGGAATTACTATATATGTAATTACATTAGATGAAAATTAAAAGCCTCAATGTGTATCATTCTGTGTTTATTCCTTTGTGTATCATTCATCCACTCATCAATAGGGGAAATCACCTTATTTGGAGAAAATTATTTATATCTCTTTGTCATGAAATGGGTTTTAATACCATATCTATTATTGAATTTTGAATTACATAAAATATCCTTAATTGATTGTTATATATGGGTGAAAATTCATCGAATATATTTAGTATGGTTGTATAATTATCCATTCACATAGTATTCATTGAAATTTAATTTAGGTCATTTTAAAACTTCAATACACTATTAAAAAAACTAAATCTATATTGAATTGATAAATTTAATTTACATGTGATGAGAAGATTGGTTGTAATTGGGGATATTGAAATTAGAATTGGTAAATGTTGTGATAATTAATTTTGATTGATATTGTGATTATGTAATTGATGAATCATGGGGTTATATAACAAAAAATAATTAGAATTATGAAATATTTTGATCAATAGAATTGTAAAAATGATTTCCACACATGGGTTGTGCCGTAATATTTTCTGTATTTAATTTTAATTTTTTCTTGATTGATTAATGCTAATTTTTACTCATCAAGACACTCATGTGGTGTAAGGATATGATTAAAATTAGTCATGGGATAGGGACCACTGCTCTAAATACCCACTGGTTTCAGAATAAAACTGTAGTACATAAGAATATTTATGTATTTATCTGTGATCCATATTTTGATGCCAATTGATTTCCTCTCCAGATACCTATAGGGTTCTAGACTTCACCTCTATTATTTAATTTATTGAATGTGAAAATAAATAGAAATTATATATGAAAAACAAGAGATTTGATGTTTAGTAACCGCTGGGGATTGTATATAAGCCAGAATAGACCAATGAATATATTTATTATTCAGGTGTGATCATGAACATATGTAATTTATTTGGATAATTATGAAATACACAAATTTGATAAGTAATTACTTTTTTATAAATTCTATCATATAAAACTGTTCACACTATTATAGAAAGGATGTTGTTTTAGACATTTTTGTTAGAGGCCTACTTTTTTATACTCATAGACTACTCAGACTACAAGATCAGTACTCGAATAGACTTCATGTTTATATTACAATATAATGGAAATATCCCTAATTCATATGGATGACCTTGGATGTATCATTGGTAAGAGACTATAAATTGTGTCGTGACTCACCTGAGAGTTATAAGAGAGTCATCATTTTGGATTTCAATTAACATGTGAACATTTTATGTCATAACATATCTTCTATTTCAGTTTTGAATATGGTTTCCCATTTGGGATCATCTTGTCATATTTTATATTTTGGTCATCTTCTTAATATGGATATTGTTTCTATATTTTGGTTATAGATTACTTATTTTCCCCACTGTACTTCTTGGTTAAATAGGGTATAGTTTCCCAATGTGGTATATTAGACCCACACTGCATGTTGATAGCCTCTGGAATACATAGTTGAATTTTTAAGCTTGTGTGGCCTATTGGATCAGGGAAATAGAATTTCAAACACTAGTTGGGATTTCACAAAGTGGCATTAATGGGGTTTTAATATTTTCATTTATCATATTATTTGGAAAATGTTGATATGTGCAAAGGAAGATTCATGACCTGGTCCTAAGGTCATACAAGCGAGTAGCTAACCCCTGTATTTGGGAAAACCCAATTACCAGGGGTGGGAATATTTTTATTGATGCTTCTATTACAGTTTTATATAATTTCACATTGGGTGATGCACTTTTTTGTGATGGTATAGTTTCCTGAGATTTTTATTCCTGGACTTGTATGGCATGAATTTTGAGTATAAATTAAATATTTTAGGAACATTTTCATTACTGTGATATGAATCATGTCTAGGAAATCATGGAAATTGAATGTTTTTGGTTAGTTGATTAAAGGAAAATTTCTTCCAGTACAATTGAAATTTAAATGAAAATGATTCCCAATATGGAATTGAAAATTCTAAACTGATACTGAATATGGTAAATGAAATAGATAATTGAGTGAATGAATAGATCATTGAAAATTTTAAATGTTTTACCCTATGTATTACATAATCCATGTGAGGTATATTTGAATGTAGTGATAGAATTATTGTTTTGATAGTGTGGCGGGGTTTAGGGGAATGAAATTCTACAAGTTTATGTGTACCCTACAGAGGTTAATGTTAATATAATGTTTGATGTGTACTCTTATTTTTGTTTGAAATTGTAAAGAAAATCCATTATGACGACTCATTTCGAGTGGACAACATGGAAAAATGGTTGGAAATGTGACACAATTACAGGAAATAGGGGCTCAAATAGTTCGTGATGAAAGATATAGAGGAAATTTAGTAGTGAAAATTACTCTATTTAAGACGATTATAGAAATAGACCATGGGAAATTGGGGAATAATATGTTACACTTGATACAAGTGTTTCAGTTGCATCACCCAATGACATTCCCAAAAGAGGGTTAATCTAAGGCGTGATATTTCATCATTGAGTCTATCCAAATGATACATGACCACATAGAGATACCTTCCAATAAAAGATTCACAATTGATGCTTATATATTATGTGGTAAGTTGAAAAATTGGTGGGACATCCATACATGGGATGGACAACTAGAGAATATTGTGTTGAAGGACTCTTAGGAAAAGTCCATGGAGCAGTTTTTCTCTGAGTCACGCTGGAAGGAGTGGGTAGTACAGCTCACAAGCATGACCCAAGGGAGCATGTACATGATGAAGAATTAGTAATGATTTAAGGAATTTTAGTTATTTTCTATAGTGTTGGATATGAATGGGGTTACTTCAATTAAAAATAATTAGAAGGGATTAAATGTGAGATTTTGTTATAGGTTAACATCTTCTAATTGAGAATGTTTTCATATGTGGCAAATCAGGCTCGTATATCTATTTGGAACATAATGTGGGATTCCCATAGGGGATGTGTGCTTTCTAATAGATGGCTAATATGTACATATTATATGAATAAGAAGTTTGTATTTTAGAAATTCATATAAGGTGATAGATATTTGGGTTTCCATGGGGATGGATTAGTTTTAGAGATATGTAACTGTATATAATACCACCAGTGTGGATAGTTTGTAAATATTCATAGATACTGTCCTTCATGAGAAGTAGAGTGTCAATATTGTGGTGGAAAGTGATACAAGTTGGTGTATTTTAGAATCCCATGACCTATGAGTAGTGATGGGGGAGTTAAATATATTAATAATATTGGAAATTCATCTTATAACCTATATCAATATGGAAAATGGTTTTCTACTTGCTGTGGATGTCATGTTGGTGTACAATGTTCTTTTTGGAAATAGCACATTTATCAGTAGTGTTTTGCAACATATGAGACTCTGACTGTCACACATGGATGACTAAAAATACCATTGTATGTACTTCATATTGTGATTTGGGATACAGAGGATGGAACATTTAGAGTTAGAGGTACAATTATTATAGATCCCAGACATTCTAGTTCATTTTATGCTACATGACCCTCTCATTAGTTTTTATCTAAAAAACGAATGAATGGGTTGAGACTAATGTTGGAGTTTGGGAGTGGGTATGTTGGGATCGATACACCATTGGGAGTATGAATGGGATACATCTATTTGTGAAAGAGGAGTTCTCTTGAGGCTGTGGATTATCAATTTCATCGGGATCATTACATACATGATATTCTAGGATATGACATGATTTTGTGTATGGTATTGTTAGTAAAATACTGATCTCATATGGATTTTTAACTCAAGAGGGTTACCTTTATATCTCATAAGGTTGAAAATTATATTAATCTTAGGGAGTGGGATATCCAGGAAGTCTATGAGGTTCCAGTTCATTAGCAATCGGGGGAGCTCACCACCCAGGTTGAAAGTATATTGTTGGATGATGGTGTTGTGACGTAGGCAGTATACCTACTTATTTTGGATCATTTTAGTACATGTATCATGACATATTCTCCAAGCTACCACCGAATATGTATGTGTAATATTTTGTTGAGATCATTCCAAGGGTTGTGCCAAAATATATTCCATCTTAGATAATGGAAGAAAATGTATTTATGATTTTTGGACACAACTAGAATAGTTGATGGATTTTTTATTTATCCATATGATTACATCGCATTGGGGTTATCTAATTTTCATTTATAATAATGATTTTATGACTTTGATCATATATATTGACTATCAGAATTTGATCATGTCGAAATTTACGAATTTATATCCTCTTCTATGTATAGATGAACAATTTTTCTAATTGATTGGAGCTTTTTTTCACTATGATTGACTTTATATCATGTTGTTATCAGTTGAGACTTCATCCTTATGAAATTGTACAAACCAATTTTAGAAGAAGTTATTGATTTCAGGGGTTATTTCATATTCCTTTTGTACTAACAACAACTCCCACGATGTTTATATATTTGATTAACCTTATCATCCATGACTACCTATATAAGTTCGTGGTAGTTATTGTGGATGATATCATGGTGTACTCAAAAAATCATGATGGTCATTCAAAACATCATCACATCATATTTAGTACACCGAGATAGAATCATATATATACCATGTTATGCATGTGTAAATTATTGATCAACATTGTTCAATTATTGTGTCACATCATCTAAGATGAAGGTGTTTTACCAGACCTAGAGAATTATGAGACTGTTGTTTGATGGAATAAAACTAATAAAATAGTCGAATTATGATGATTTCAGGGGAAGTAATGAAATTATTGGAGGTTCGTCTCTGACTTTGGTTTCTTTGGAGTAAATATTTTCTGATTGATGAAGAAGGGGTAAATGATTGATTATTCTGGAGTATTAGAGAATGCATTGCTGGATTTGAAGAAGTAGATTACTAACACCACAATCATGATCCATACCAATCAATGAGAGGTGTATAGATTTTTTTAAACAACTGGGATTGATATTTGTGTAGTGTTGATGCTGATTGAGTGAGTTGCAGTGTATTCTTCATGGTAGTGTGGCAACATTTCCAGAAATACCCTATTCATGAACTCAAGTTAAATGTTGTTTTTATGTCATGAATTTTTTGTAGAAATATTGTTTTGGAGAAACTTTTACTAGGTATAAAAATATAAATATAATAAGTTGTATATATTCACAAATATATTTGATTCACTGATATTAGAGATGAGTAGAATATATATAGTCATTTTATTTTGAAGTATTGTTTATTCCATGGAAGGGTAATTGTTTTTATAATGCATTGAAAAATAAAACTCATTCATAGATAGTCCAAAAATCAATATTCTGGTTGAAAATTAGAAAATTGTTTAATGAGATGATGGTTTTTGTCCAAGATGGATAGGTTAATATTCCCCTCACATCAGTATCACTGGAGTCCACACTTCTAATTTAGATCATAGAGAGGTAGTATCAGGATATGGAGAATCTAGCCTCATTTTAATTCCTTGATCGTGGGGAGTCACCATTACATTGGACTATAGATGGGGGTATGATCATCTCTATCTGGGTAATGTTGTTATTCCTACTTGTGTATGAGAATATCTAATGCATGAATTTAATTCTTCTAAGTGGTCGGTGCATCATTATTTGACCAGAATGTAATAACCCTACATCACCAGTATTGGAGATGAGGAATGAAAAAAATAGATTTTATGGTGTGTCAAATTATGTAATATCTATAAACAAGTGTTGGAAAAGAACCAAAAAATTGGTGGTTTGTTACAAGAATTTCCCATTTTTATAATGGATGTCAGTATATAATTTCATGGACATCAAGGTGGTTCTCTTAGGGACACCTCATAAGAATGATAGTTTATGGGTGATAGTGGTCAGATTGATGAATGTGACACATTGCATGCCTATATAAAAGACCGTATCACTATATCAGTTCAGAGAATTGAACATTGAAGTGATATACCATCAATATTGTATGAAGGAAAAGACAATTTCAGTCCATAAATCATGTTATACTTCACCCTTTTGGAAACCATTTCAAAAGGCACGTGTTAGAAAGTTATTTATGAGTACAAATATTGTCCGACAAAAAGATTGGATGTTTGAACATACCATATAGATATTTGCGTAAATGATATAATTTTGATGTTGTAGACATTTGTGGGTTTTGGGATAGGCACTTAACCTCATAGAGTTCACCTATAACAATAGTTACTATAAAACTATTCAAAGTTAACCATTTGATGAAATTTACAATAGTCCATGAATACCACCTATATACTAGATGGAGGCAGTAGAGTCATTGTTTCTAGGAACTCCTCTCATACCGGATACATCAGAGCATGTTCAAAATATTTAATAAATTTATCTACACTCAGAGTCTCTAGGAGCCATGTAATAATAGAAATAGACAAACCATTTAGTTTACAATTGTCGTTCATGTGTTCCTTCTTATTTTCTTTATATTGGGTGACCATAATATTCAAAGTTATGCAAAATGGAACCAATGATATTTAGAATATTCGGGACCATGGAGAGAATTTGTACCACATGATACAAATTAGATCTTCTACAATGGAATAGTGCTACACATGTCATTTTACATGTGAAAACAATTCAGCGATAATACCAAAAGCTATATAATTTGATCATCATAGATGATATTGAGATTGAAACTGATTAATCCTTTGAGGAGAATCAGATTCATTTTATGGATCATATTGTGAAAGTGTTGTGGGGAAAGACCTTACAAATAGTTTGAGAACTATGGAAACATCGATGTGTTCAGGAGGAAACCATTGAAGGTGATGAATATATATAGGATCTGTGTCCCGATCATTTTTCCTTAAAATTATATATTTGAGTTGGAGTTAAAATAGAGGAAGAGATGTTATATGGTGTGGAGATTATAAGATCCAATTGTTTTTTGTAGTCACATTTAATATTTATTTTTCTTTTTTGGTCTAGGATTTGTTAGGGTTTGATTTTCGTTTGGAAATATTTGGTGGTTATTATATTATTTATTTACAATTATTCAGTTTAAAAAATAGTGCGTAGAAAATGTACACCCCACGTAATCCTATTACATTCAATATGATTTTTTATTTGGATAAAATCACATGTGCTGAATGGATTTCCAGAAGAAACTATTTTGAAAAATTACACGAATTGTAATAAAATTACAAATCATGTAATTTCTAATGTAAGAAAAATTAAAAGGTTTTTTGTCTTTCATATTGTGTTCATTCAATTATGATAATTTCCTCCACTGAAAATTTGGATGGATCTTAGTGGTTTTAGAGTGATTTCATTATCATAATTTTTCATGGATTGGTTTTTAATTCCAGATCTCTTGGTCATTTGGTAATTTTTTCATCTTACAATAATTAAGGGTTGAAGTTGGGTGAGGGGTTTTCAACAATAATGAGGTAGGTGGTATATTTTTCAATTCCAATAATCTTGTTTGAAGTTGTGTGAATGTAATTGTGAAATTCAATTCTCCACATTGGGAAATTTCATTCTAAATCAAATTGAATAATTTAATTCCATGTAATTATGAAATATATTGAACATGTATCTATTGGAATTTGAATTGAAATGTGTTGTGATAATGAATATTAGTTGGAATTATGACAATAGAATTTAGGAATCATTAGGATATTACATTGAAAGTATTGGTAATTATGAAATTGTTTCTCAATAGAATTTTCAATAAGATTGAAAACTATGGAGTGTGTCGAAATATTAACTATATTGAATATTTATTTTTTTCGTTTCTGATAAATTGAAATTATGAATGTAATTTCCACCCATGGGATGCCCTGATATGATTTATATGGGTAATAAGATAGCGAATACTATTAAAAATACCCACATGGTATCAGTCTTCTGCTCTAGGACCCCAATATAGTTACGTATTTATATGTGATCACTATGTTGTGGGATAGGGATTACTTCTTGCAATAACAATAGGGATCCAGACTACTATTATAGACCCCCTGTGGAATGAATGTGAAATTAAATTGAAATAATAAGTGAAATCCATGATATATGATGTTTGATAACCCTTGTGGATTGTTCGTAATCATGAACGAGACAAAGTAGGTATTTATGATTCTTGTATTATCATGAAAACAACTAATTTATGTGGTTAATTATTGAATAATGAAATGTCAAAATGTTTTATATAATTATACATTATTATTTACAAATATTCATACATTGTAATAGACATGAGTTTTTTTATATTCCATTTGTGGTGGCCTACTATGTTGTACTCACACCTAGCTTGGGTGGATAGATTGGTACCTAAATAGACATTATGTGTAAAGTCCTGGATATGTGAAAGAGACCTACATTATATGGACAAGATGGGATGGGTATGAGATGAGGGGTCTAATGAAAGAACCCGGTTTTTGATACTAAAGTCTTTGGAATATTCTTGATAATATTCCAGAGTAGCACCTTCAGACGGCGTGCGATTCCGAGCCCCGGAGTGGCCGGAATTAAATTTTCAGTGTGTTCACACTAGAAACGCCAAATAAATGGGATAACTCCTAAACGGAGTTCCGGATTAGAGATCCGAGTGTACGAATGGGTCCGGAATAGGGTGTTTACCCTAGGAACGACATAAAACTTGTCGGCACGGGATGTTTGGACACCTCACCCGCTTCTGGAATGTTAAACGGATAAATTTATTTATTTATTTATTTGTTTAATGGTGAAATGCTAGTATCTTTTAAACAGTGGCTCATATTGGAATCCAGAGGGCACCGTTGAGTGTGGAACATGCCGTTTACCCTAGGAGGGGTATAAGTCTCGCGGGCGCGGACCATTTGTGAAAAATGGCCCCATGGGCGTTTTAGTAATTTGGCGCCTCAGGCGTTGAGTTGTATAACTTTTTAACGGGGTCTTGGATTAAATTTCCGAGACCGCGGTTGTGCTCGGAGTGTGGTTTTTAGGCTAGGGGAGTCTAAATCCTGACCCCGCCTAAATTTCGGGTTCGGGGCTATCGGGCGGCGTTTATGTATTTTCTACTTAAACGCATCCCCTCCGCTCTTCTCCTTCTTCTTCCTCAAACCCTACTCTCTCCTCTAGCTCCAGCAAGGCAGCTCTGGGGAGGCTACTCCGGCGAGTTGCGGTGATGATGGCGGATCGACGCGAAGCTCCAGGCGAAGCCCAACGAGGTTGGAGGTTTCATTTGTTGCGTTTTTATTCCAAAACCTCCTTTGAATCCAAAGTTTAGCGTCGAATTGTTGTTGGATTTTATCGAACGAACTACATTTTTGTGTAGTATAGTTTTTCTCCTTCCATCGCTTGTTTTGGTTGGAAAATCCGAGTTTTGGGAACCCCGCAATCATCCACCGAAGATTGCGGGTTTAAGGCCGTTTTCCGGTGGTTTTTGGGCGTTCCGGAGAGGTATCGTGGTGGTCCGGCATACCAACGCGGCGGCGCGGCATCCCGGTGGTGGTTCCGGCTTCAGGCGGCTGGCGGCGACAAGCTCTGGGTCCAGGCGGCGATGGAGGCACGTCTCAGCAGTGGGGTAGCGCGGTGGAGGTGGCTGCGGACGACGGCTTCAGGCGGGCTCCCGAGCGGCGCCGACGTTGCGCGAAGGGGAGGAGGGGCTGTGGGGTGCGCGACCCCGCCTGTGGAGACCGCGAACCGCGTAATTCGGGTCGCTGCGGAGGAAAACGCGACCGGGTGTCAGGGATGGTTGGTGGCGACAGGCCGCGGCCAGCTGGCCGCGGCGGACCGAACTGGACCCGCGGCCGGGCCGCGGGCCGGCTGAGGGCGGACCGGCCGGACCGGGCCGGTCCGGGCCAAGGGAGTCCCCCCCCCCCCCCCGTTTTTGAATTTTCGACGCTCGTAACATTCATTACGGGCGTCCGTTTTGCGCACCGTCAGCGGAAGCACGAACCTTGCATTGAGGGGAATTCTTTGAGGTGGTTTCGGGAATTTTTAATTCCTAGAACGAGGAGCCTCGGAGGCACGATGCGTCTTCATGTGGACGAGCGTTTTTCCGAGAATTTTTTTTCGGACGGCGCGGACGCGTCCAACGTCCGAATTAAGCGCCATCAGTGGCGTTGGAACCCTGGCATCAAGACGAAGCTTTCCAGGGTGGTTTCAGGCATTGAGGCCAAAGTTGAGGAATGAGCCTCATGACCCGTCTTTTGAGCAGCGTGTAGTGTTTCACGACTTTTTCGTCGGACGTCCGTTCGGGGCGTGCGAGCAGTCGATGTTTGGTGTTTTTCTGAAGGGATTGCAATGGTGCAATCTGCCCACCCTAATTCGGCACGATGGTGCAGGGCCCACGAGGGTCGTTTGGGCGTCGACGGTGATTTTCCATCTTTATCATCGGGCGACCGTTTTGGACAAGTGAGTAGTCCATGTCGTGTACGTTTTCGAGAGGATTGCAACAGTGCAATCCGTTCGTTGAGTTTCGGGACCGGGTTACGGGTCCCACGAAGCACTACTCTTGTGCAGTGCGCCGGAATGCATTTTTCCTCCGGATATCTGTTGCACTCATGCGATTAGTGCTTTTGATGTGTTTTACCGAGGGGATCGTAATGGTGCGATGCGCCCGACTGTTTTCGGGGCCGAGGCTAGGGATCACAGGACGACGTTCGGGCGTGAGGTGGTGTTGGTGACTTTTCAATCGGGTATCCATTGAAGACGAGTAAGTAGTCGATCCCGCGAGTTTTTCCGGGATGATTACAACGGTGTGATCCGTTTGGTTGTGTGGAGCCTCTTGCGCGATCTTGTGAAAGGTGGAAATGTGAAGGAGCCCCCGGGGGGGGGGGGGGTTCTTCTTCTGTGGTTTTAGCGGACGCTTGGCATGTGATCGCGCGCACTCCTGAGATTTCTTGGAGGTACGTGTGGTTTGTACATGAGGAGTTCGTGTGCTTGTATGGGGTTGACTTGGGGCACACGTCGTGTGGGTCCCATGTGCGTGTCGTGTTCTTCTATACGTACTTTGACCTCTCGCGACGTATAGGGTCCCTCTGTGCTCGTTTCTTTGACCAGCAGGGTTGAGTGGTCTCCCCCTGGTTTCCTTCTCGATGGATCAGCCGGTAGCGGGGCTAGTGACACCCAGTGAAGGAACAGGTGCTGAACCCCTTTGGTTGAGTTATTCTGGAGTTGGGTGGTTGCACGATACCCACTCCGCGTTTGGTTGTCCAGTGTTGTACCCTCCAGTGGATGTGGCCAGTGCAGTTATTAGTTTTACCCTCTAGAGGGGCTGGGCAGTGGGTTACTCATCGACTTCTAGGGTCTACCCTCCAGCAGAGACTGGGCAGTGGGTCACCTGACACTTTTAGGGTCTACCCTCCAGCAGAGACTGGGCAGTGGGTCACCTGACACTTTTAGGGTCTACCCTCCAGCAGAGACTGGGCAGTGGGTCACCCGACGCACTTAGGGTCTACCCTCCAGCAGAGACTGGGCAGTGGGTCACCCGAAGACATCATAGGGCCTACCCTCCAGCAGGGCTGGGAAGTGGGTAACCCGTGGTCTAGTTCTAGGTCTACCCTCTAGAAAGGCTGGGTAGTGGGTCACCTATCGACTTATCCCAGGTCTACCCTCTAGCGGGGCTGGAAAGTGGGTCGCCTGATGATGTAATTTGGTTTACCCTCCAGTGGGGCTGGACAGTGGGTCGCCTAATGATGTATTAGGATTTACCCTCCAGTAGGGCTGGGTAGTGGGTCACCCGATATCAGGTTATGGTTTACCCTCCATTAGGGCTGGGCAGTGGGTTGCCTGATGATGTATTAGGGTTTAACCTCCAGCAGGGCTGGGTAGTGGGTCACCTGATATCTGGTTCTGAATTACCCTCCAGCAGGGCTGGGCAGTGGGGACACTAGTTGGCATTCTAGAATCAGTCCTCTTGACTAGGCTAGTCTGGGCTTTCCTCCGTGTTTACCAGAGCGAGTCCCTTGGTTATACGGTCAGTGTTGTGATGACTTGACTTTGAAGAAACCTCTCGACTACAGGGCAGTGACGAAGTGTGGTTTGACATTCCCTAGAACTCTCAAGTTCGAGGGGCACTTTCTCCACTGAGACGCGTTCTTGCGATGCGATCTAAAACCGTGTGGGCGAGTCAGTGCCTCCCAAAGCGGATAGTGTCAAGGTGTGGTGATTGAGCCCCTTGGATTGCCGTTCAGGGCAGACGTGCGGGATACTGGGCATCGATAATGGGGTTATATCTGGGACTGTTGGAGACTCATTTTCTTGGGCTGAGCTACGGGACAGAGATCCCATTACGACGTTGTTTGGGTTTCTGGTCGAGCATACAAATATGTATATACCCTGTTTCGAGTACCCACTTCTTGGGTTTGGTTACTCTCCTCCCAGGAGAGGCGAAGACGCGCGGGGTATGCCACATGCTTTCCGTGTCTAGCTTCTCATGGTTGGACGAGTCTACTCTCCTGATATAGGCAGCGAAAGCTCGACAAGATGTGCATCTTCTCACCATTGCTAGCTCTTTGTGTTAGGAAGAGTCTTCTACCTTTCTCTTGTTGGGTTGAGCTGGACTCTTTACCGCACATTCAGTTGTACTCCTCTACATTTCTTGTTCTCTCTACTGATCACCATTCGGTACCTCCTTTTGTTTCTCCCTCGAGCCTTCGGGGTATCCTACTGAGTATTTTTATAATCACCCCTGCTTGGGCTTTTCCCGCACTTGGTGTGCCCTTGCAGACAACAGAAAGGTGGAGCGTGGCTTCGGTGGAGTGTAGGAGATTGGGATCTTGGACCGCGTGCGGTGGTAATGGCCAGGGTTCAGGTGGGAGACCCGTCAGATGTTTCTTTTTGTTTACTTGTTGCCGGGTTGTGGCACTTTTCTGGTTGGGCGCGTGTTTTTCCCCTTTTTCCTTTTCAGAACTTTACTTGTACTTGTAGAGGTCGATGCACTTTGTGGTATATATATGGAAGATGATCTTTCCATTTCATTTATTGTATTTTATTTTACTCTGCACTTTTGCATTGAGTTTTCTGTGTGGGTGTGTACAGGTACATAGGCAAAGGCCTCCCCGAGTTGTTGTGCCTTCGGCGCTGGTCGCCAACCCCTGGCCTATGGAGGCGGGCTTGTGGTAGTTGCGGCTCGAGCCCGGGTAGGGTCGGGTCATGACAAAGTAGTATGAGAGGTGGTTCGTTCCTTGGGACATTGTGCAAACGTCCCTAAAAGAGTAATTGGTTGGGATTTAGGGCAACAGTGTTAACGTGTCTCGAGAGTGGCTCTCAGGCCAGGGAGTCTAGTGAGGGTGCGGCGGTCGACGTATCCATTCACCAGGACCTTGATAACCCGTTTTTCGACTCAGCATGCTGAGACACTTATTGCTGGGAAATTTGTTTGTGCATCACATAGGACTGAGTCTTTGACTATCCTTCTTGAGTCAGATCCCCATCGTTGCTATTGGTATATACATATATGCTCATCTAACCGCGAAACTCCTTGATAATATTCAAGATGTCTCCGCGAGGACAACCAACAAGGATACTAGCTTTGGTTCATGACGATGACCCTATGAGCTATGAGTCCACAGTCCATGACCCATTGTGCGAGCCCCTTTCTCTGGGTGGGCCGGTAGCCGCATCCCCACCTGTCGAGCAGCAGGCAGTTTCAGCAGAGTAGGCTGAGCTTGAGCGCAGGTTGAGCACGCTCCGTGAGTTCCAGCGGCAGAGACCACATATGTTCAGTGGTGAGCCAGACCCTCAGGCAGCAGAGGGTTGGCTGGAGACCGTGGTTAGTCTCTTCAGGCTTGTGCAGACGCCAACAGATCAGAGTGTGGCTTTGGTAGCCACCCCTTTTCTATGGACCAGCTTGGCATTGGTGGATTTTGGTGAATCAGTTTCATGATGAGTCGTCGCTTTCATGGGGTGACATTCAGTTGTTGCTCCATGAGGAGTTTTTCCCCTCCTTCTTGTGCTCCGTTCGGATTCAGGAGCTCCTGTAGTTTCAGCAAGGAGGGATGACGGTGGCCGAGTACGCGGCTAGTTTTGCAGACTGTGCACTCTTTTACCCGGACTTGGTCCATGACGACAACCTCCGAGCATAGAAGTTTGAGAAGGGTCTCCGCCGAGAGATCCGTGCTGTCATAGTACCCTTGGGAATTTCCACATATGCCAGGGTGCTAGAGCAGGTGCTGGTGACAAAGGGCTTCCTGTCATGTTTTGCGGTTGGTTGTGGCAGTGGGAGCAACAGAGACAGGACGTCTGCCATAGTTAGCAGGCGCTGGAGGACAGGATCTCGATGCAGGTGGCCTTCCCACTGCCAGTTCCGGAGATGTGGTCGTATACCACTGTGACGAAAAGGCACAGGGCCTCAGTCGAGGATGACCTTCCGTGAGTAGATCCCAGGCCGTGGTTGTACACCACAGTGGCGCCGGAGAACACCAGGGCAGACCGGAGAGCGCCGGTGCTATGTTTTTGATAGGCGAGGTCACTTGGCACGAGACTGCCCGACCCGAGTTGCTGAGAGCTTTGCGCAGGCACCAGGCGTACCACCATGGTAGAGGCAGCGCCGTGATCAGAGTAGTGGCTGGAATGGTGGTGATAGCAGAGGAGCGGGAGGAGATGGATGTGGGGGACGACATTATGAGATCTCCCCATCACCACTAGGCAGTCCACGTCAGGCTCCGGGAGCTGACGGTTGGGACCACGGGCAGCCGCGAGCTTTGTATGTCTTTTATCCTATAGAGCATGAGGTGATAAGAGGTACGCTCTACAGATCTTCTACATTTTTGCAGTAGAATTTTTAGGCTTTGTGTGTGAAAATCATTTCCCCCTGCTCCTTGTTTGAGGTGTTACCAGGGTGGCGCAGGGCGTCGGCTGTAACCCTGTGTTAGTAAGGGAAAGGCGTGAGACCTTTTCCTTTAGTCGATTGTGTTGGCTCCTTCGCTTCCGAGTGTGTAAGAGAGACTTGGATGAGTGACATCGACTGTGGAATCTTGCGTGACCAGAAATCCTTGGGTGTTTCACCATATGGATATTCTAATGTAGGGACTCACCGGGCCTTATTCCAGGTGCGGGTAGTGATTCTAGTCGCGGAGTGCGACGTAGAGGTTTGACCGGGGAGGTGAGCTACCCCTGAGAGCCTTCTGGCCGTTTGAGATCATGCAGAGGGATGGAAAGGCTCTTTACTGCCTTTCCCTAACCCCAAAGTCTGGAGTGGGTGCACGACATCGGCAAGGGCCGACCTCGCGTGAACGGATCAATCCTTTGGTCTGTGTGCGGTGACGCAGATCTGTGTGTGGGTTCTTTTGGGTACGGGAAAGCCAGGTGTTGCTTAGTATCCTGTGTTGTTCCTTGGTTTTTCTTTCCAAGGACGAAAAGCTTGAAGGATGGAATGGTGTAAGAACCCGGTTTTTTCTATGAAAGTATTTGGAATATTCTTGATAATAATCCAGAGCAGCGCCTTCAGATGGCGTGCGATTCCGAGCCCCGGAGTGGCCGGAATTAAATTTTTCGTGAGTTCACACTAGAAATGCCAAACAAATGGGATAACTCCTAAACAAAGTTTCGGATCAAAGATCCGAGTGTACGGATGGGTCCATAATGGGGTTTTTACCCTAGGAACGACATAAAACTTGTCGAAGCGGGATGTTTGGTCCCCTCGCTCGTTTCTGGAATGTTAAACAGATAAATTAATTAATTAATCTATTCGTTTAATGGTGAAACACTAGTATCTTTTAAACGGTGGCTCGGATTGGAAAACCGAGGGCACCGTTGAGTTAAGAACGTTCCATTTATCCTAGGAGGGGTATAAGTTTCGCGGGCGCGGGCCGTTTATGAAAAATGGCCCCAGGGGTGTTTTTGTAATTTGGCGCCCTCAGGTGTTGAGTTTTATAACTTTTGAACGGGGTCTCATATTAAATTTCCAAGACCGCCATTGCACTTAGAGCGTGGTTTTTAGCCTAGGGGAGTCTTAATCCCGACCCTGCCGAAATTTCGGGTTTGGGGCTATCGGGCGGCATTTAAGTATTTTCTACTTAAACGCATCCCCTCCCCTCTTCTCCTTCTTCTTCCTCAAACCCTAACCTCTCCTCCAGCTCTGGAGAGGCAGCTCCGGTGAGGCAACTCTGGTGAGTTGCGGTGATGCCGGAGGATCGACACGAAGCTCCAGGCGAAGCCCAACGAGGTAGGAGGTTTCATTTGTTGCGTTTTTATTTTCGAACCTCCTTTGAATCCAAAGTTTAGCGTCGAATTGTTGTTGGATTTTTTAAAAAGAACTACATAATTGCGTAGTAGATTTTTTTCTCCTTCCATCACTTGTTTCTGTTGGCAAATCCGAGTTTCGGTGACCCCGCAATCCTCCTCCAAAGATTGCGGGTTTACGGCCGTTTTCCGGTGGTTTTTGGGCGTTCTGTCAAGGTATTGCGGCAGTTCTGCGTACCAGCGCGGCGGCGAGGCACCCCAGAGGTGGTTCCGGCTTCAGGATGTTGGCGGCGGTGAGCTCCGGCTCTAGGTGGTGACGGTGGCGCATCTCGGCAGCAGGGCAGCGCGGCGGAGGCGGCTGCGGACAGCGGCTTCAGGCGGGCTCCCGGGCGGCGCCGGCGTAGCGCGAAGGGGAGGAGGGGCCGCGGGGTGTGCGACCTCGCGTGCGGCGACCGCGACCCGCTTAAGGCGGGTCGTTGGGGAGGAAAACACGACCGGCCGTCAAGGCCGATCGGTGGTGACAGGCCGCGGCGGACCGAAGCGGACCCGCGGGCGGGCCACAGGCCGGCTGAGGGCGGACTGCCCGGATCGGGCCGGTCCGGGCCAAGGGAGTGCCCCCCCACCCCCCCCCCCCCGTTTTTTAATTTCTGACACCCGTAACATTCGTTAAGGGAATCCGTTTTGCGCACCTTCAGCGTCAGCGCGGACCTTGTGTCGAGGGGAATGCTTTGAGGTTGTTTTGGGAATTTTTAATTCAAGGAACGAGGGGCCTCGGAGGCATGACGCGTCATTAAGTGGACGCTCATTTTTCCGGGAATTTTGTTTCGGACGGCGCGGACGCGTCTGATGTCCGAATTAAGCGCCGTCAGTGGCGTTGGAACCCTGGCATCTAGGAGGAGCTTTCTAGGGTGGTTTCAGGCGTTGAGGCCGAAGTTGAGGTGTGGGCCCCACGACCCGTCTTTTGAGCTGCGTGGAGCGTTTCAAGACTTTTTCGTCGGATGCCCGTTCGGGGCGTGCGTGTAGTCGATGTTGGGTGTTTTTCCGAGGGGATTTCAATGGTGTAATCCACCCGCCCTAATTCGGCACGATGGTGCGGGGCCCACGAGGGACGTTTGGGCGTCGACGGTGATTTTCCATCATTATCACCGGGCTACCGTTTTGGACAAGTTAGTAGTCCATTTCGTGTACTTTTTCGAGAGGATCGCAACGGTTCGATCCGTTCGTTGAGTTTCGGGACTGGGTTGCGGGTCCCACGAAGCACCGCTCATGTGCGGTGCGCCGGAATACATCTTTTCCTCCGCATATCTGTTGCAGTCATACGAGTAGTGCTTTTGATGTGTTTTCCCGAGGGGATTGCAATGGTGCGATGCGCCCGACTGTTTTCGGGGCCGAGGCTCGAGATCACGGGACGCCATTCGGGTGTGAGGCGGTGTTGGTGACTTTTCTGTCGGGTATCCATTGGAGGCGAGTAAGTAGTCGATCCCGCATGTTTTTCCATGAAGATTACAACGGTGTGATCCATTTGGTTGTGCGGAGCCTCTTGCGTGATCTTGTGAAAGGTGGAAATGTGAAGGAGCCCCCGGGGGGGGGGGGGGGGGGGGTTCTTCTTCTGTGGTTGTAGCGGACCCTTGGCTTGTGATCGCCCACACTCCCGTGTGAGTGAAGTAATGCTGGAATAGATGTGGTTGTCTGTTTGCAAGTCGTTGATGTGGCAATTTGGAAATGTTACGTCACGCCTTCGTGTTGACGTTGGGTGTTGTGTGCACGATTGCCCTTGGGATGGAAACGTGGTATACTCTGGGAGTATATGAGAGCTCTTGGAGGTACGTGTGGTTTGTACATGAGGCGTTCATGCGCTTGTATGGGGTTGACTTGGGGCCACACGTCGTGTGGGTCCCATGTGCGTGTCGTGTTCTGCTATACGTACTTTGACCTCTCATGACGTAGAGGGTCCCTCTGTGCTCGTTTGTTTGACCATCAGTGTTGAGTGGTCTCCCCCTGGTTTCGTTCTCGATGGATCGGCTGGTAGCTATGCTAGTGTCACCTAGTGATGGAGCAGGCGCTGAACCCCTTTGGATGAGTTGATCTGGAGTTGGGTGGTTGCACGATACCCACTCCCCGTTTGGTTGGACAGTGTTGTACCTTCTAGTGGATGTGGCCAGAGCAGTTCTTAGTTTTACACTCCAGCGGGGCTGGGCAGTGGGTTACTCATCAGCTTCTAGGGTCTACCCTCCAGCAGAGACTGGGCAGTGGGTCACCCGACACTGTTAGGGTCTACCCTCCAGCAGATACTGGGAAGTGGGTCACCCGAAAAACATAGGGTCTACCCTCCAGCAGAGACTGGGCAGCGGGTCACCCAATGACCTCTTATGGCCTACCCTCCAATAGGGCTGGGCAGTGGGTCGCTCGTCGTCTAGTTCTGGGTCTACCCTCCAGCAAGGCTGGGCAGTGGGTCACCTGTCGACTTATCCCAGGTCTACCCTCCAGCTGGGCGGGGTAGTGGGTCGCCTGATGATGCAATTTGGTTTACCCTCCAATGGGGCTAGATAGTGGGTCGCCTGATGATGTATTAGGATTTACCCTCCAGCAGGGCTGGGCAGTGGGTAACCTGATATCTAGTTATGTTTTACCCTCCAGCGGGGCTGGGCAGTGGGTCGCCTGATGATGTATTAGGGTTTACCCTCCAGTAGGGCTGGGCAGTGGGTCATCCGATATCTGGTTCTGAATTACCCTCCAGCAGGGCTGGGAAGTGGGGACACTGGTTGGCATTTCAGAATCAGTCCTCTTGACTAGGCTAGTCTGTGGTTTTCCTCCGTGTTCACCGGAGCGGGTCCCTTGGTTATACGGGTCAGTGTTGTGACGACTTGACTTTGAGGAGACCTCTCGACTACAGGGCAGTGATGAGGTGTGGTTTGACTTTCCCTAGAAATCTCACGTTCGAGGGGCACTTTCCCCACCGAAACGCTTTCTTGCGATGCGATCTAATACCATGTGGGCGAGTCAGTGCCGCCCAAAGCGGATAGTGTCAAGGTGCAGTGATTGAGCCCCTTGGCTTGTGGTTCAGGGTAGACGTGCGGGATGCTAGGCATCGATGGTGGGGTTATGTCTGGGACTGTTGGCGACTCATTTTATTGGGCTGAGCTACGGTATAGATATCCCCTTACGACGTTGTTCGGGTTTCTGGTTGAGCATAAAAATATGTATATACCTTGTTTCTGGTACCCACTTATTGGGTTTGGTTACTCCTCTCCCAGGAGAGGCGGAGACGCGCGGTGTATGCCACGTGCATTCCATGTCTAGCTTCTCATGGTTGGACGAGTTTACTCTCCTGCTATAGGTAGAAAAAGCTCGACGAGAAGTGTATCTTCTCACCATTCCTAGCTCCTTTTGTTAGGACGAGTCTTCTATCTTTCTCTTGTTGGGATGAGCTGGACTCTTTACCGCACTTTTAGTTGTACTCCTCTGCTTTTCCTGTTTGCTCTACTGCTCACCCTTCGGTACCTCCTTTTGTTTTTCCCTCGAGCCTTCAGAGTATCCTAATGAGTATTTTTATACTCACCCATGCTTGGGCTTTGCCCGCACTTGGTGTGCCCTTGCAGACGACAGACAGGTGGAGCGTGGATTCGGTGGAGCATAGGAGCTTGGGAGCTTGGACCGCGTGTGGTGGTCGTGGCCAGGGTTCAGGTGGGAGGACCCGTCAGCTATTTCTTTTTGTTTACCTATTGTTGGGTTGTGGCACTTTTCTGGTTGGGTGTGTGTTTTTCCCCTTTTTCCTTTTCAGCACATTGCTTGTACTTGTAGAGGTCGATGCACTTTGTGGTATATATATGGGGGATGCCCTTTCCTTTTCTTTTTCTTTTCTTTTATTTTACTCTGCACTTTTGTATTGAGTTTGCTATGTGGTTGTGTACAAGTACTTAGGCAAAGGCCTCCCCGAGTTGTTGTGCCTTCGGCGCTATTCGCCAGCCCCTGGCCTATGGAGGCGGGCTTGGGGTAGTTGTGGCTCGAGCCCAGGTAGGGTCGGGTCGTGAGATCCAAACCTCATTTCCAGACCTACATGGGAGTTATCAATGTGTGTTTATTTTGGGTTTTCATTATAAACATAACACATTAATCACATCACATATCTACTATTTTTTTAGTTATTGATTCCCATATTGGATTGTATCTCCATACCATTATGTGTTTGTAAAATTGTTAATTATGGTATTATTTATTTCTTTTGTATTTTTTCATTTTATTTCCACCATTGTACATCATTGAGGAAGAAATTATAGTCTCCCCATGTTTCATATTAGACACTTCATTTAATTTGATAACATAAGGCCCCATCATTAAACATTACTTAATCTTGAGTTATTAAAATATTACACATTGAAGATCTGTTCAGGTTTAGAGTTTTAGATAATTAGATCATAAATCATGCATTTCATTCCACATTTCAATTAGGTGGTTACATAAATGATAAAATTCATTTTTCTCATCAAAGTAGACATATTTGAAATAAAACATGGAATCTTTTTAGACACTTCCTTGAACCTATCACCACATCATGTACTTTTCCATTGACCTATGAAAAACATTTCATGAACTTGCGATGAGTATAAAAAGCTCAGTAAGGTATTTAAAAGTACGAAATTAAAATATTAGTCCATGTATACATAATAATTAATGAAATCATAATTTACTCATAAAACATAAGAACTTTCACATACCTCATCAAATCATGAATAAATCATAGATATCATAATACATAAAGATAACTTGAGTCATTAATAACATTCTTACGTAGGTAGTAACCCTCATGGTTACGTTTGGAATACCCATCATAGTATATTACTTAAATCTCTTCGGAGAAACCATAGCGATTAACCCCTTCACGTTACCTAATGCATTGGGGAGCTATCACGAGCTCAACCGCCCTTATATTATCAAGAAACCACCCATCTTCATAAACAATTCCAATGAACCATAACATAATCGTATCACATAAAACATGCAACAAGGAAACAAAACATTTCCACTTTTCAATCCCAAGATATCAATACAACACATTGATATAATCAAACCATTATCA
Source organism: Viscum album (assembly GCA_963277665.1). Lineage (NCBI taxonomy): Eukaryota > Viridiplantae > Streptophyta > Magnoliopsida > Santalales > Viscaceae > Viscum > Viscum album. The sequence continues at coordinate 441,525,420 of OY728161.1, forward strand.
AAACCATTTTCGATACCAAAATAAATGAAAAATAAAACAAGGTATTTATTTTTTCATTTTAAAAAAATTATGGCTTGTAGAAGAAGCTGAAACTCAAATAATGGTCACAATGGCAGAGAAGTCGTTGTCGCTGCATACGTAAGACAAAAACATTCCCTTTTGTCTTTAGTAAAGCACTTCTTATAAAAAAGATTAATTTTTAATAAAAGTAAAAGTCAAAGGGGATTATACACTGTATAAAAGAAGGTTGTGTATAAAACAAAATATGCCTCAATGAACAAAGATTGAGACGAAGTCCCTTACCTCGTGTCCGACTTGACTCGATCGTTCTTTGATATCCTAAATAATAAACATGATTTAATGTCTACTTTCATAACTAACTTTTCCAACTTCATTATTACTTTTATATCACTTATTACCTTGTTATGAACATTATGTTATTATTTATGTTAATAATGGTCGTTTTGTCGATCATTGATACTTGAGTCACAAAAATAATCCCCTTATAATTCCAGTTGGTCATGTGGTAAAATATCCATTATATCCAGAATTATATTCATGATGTATATATCATATATATCATATATATCCAGTATATTCATGCATTTATAATATTACCTAACATTTAGACGTAAGAAATGGAATGCACCATTCATGGAGACGGTAAGCCGTACGTACACATGAATGCTACTTTCATTTCTATTTCGTATTTAATGGAATTAATTCATAATGATAAAAAGGATTATTATAATTCCAGAATAATATCATATATAATATCTTTAACACCATCCTTTATACGTCCCACATATGGCATTAATGAATCAAATCTCTTTGAGGGGGTGGTAGTCCGCACTTCCTAAAATGAAGATATCGTGTTTACCCATAATGGAAGCTATAAAGGTATGCCATAAATGAAAAATACAGAAGCATAAAGAAAACATAAACATAATATATATTACATATAACTATAGTGACATATTAATGGCCACAATGAAATGTGTTAAAATAATATTGAAAAATCATCGTTTCGTGAGGCAGAAATTCACCATTAACAAAAACAGTATTTTCATTAAACATTAGACGGAGGTGTGTCTATGTGTAAATAATATAATTCTCATAACAAAATCCTAATATATTTACGATACTGTTGTTTTTACAATTGAAAGGAATAAAAAATGTTTAGTGTGTTGGAGAAGAAAAACAAAAACAAAAGAACCCAAGTGAAGACATTACCTTTAAATCGGATAACTCCTCTAGGTATGAACCAAAAGGGTTTCTTGAAGAGCTTTCTGCCTAAGGTAAGGCTTTTATGATGAAGAGAGGGATGTGGAGAGATAAGATGAATAGATCTAGGCCGAGCCAATGTCTTGAGAGGTGTGGGAATGGAGGTAGAGGTGGGGGCATTTTATAAGAGGGAGGAGGGGCACTCTTGGAATGTCAAGAAATGTTACTTTATATTAAAATGAGTTTTGGATTTAAAATGTCCCACATTTATATATTTTGAGGATAAGGTGATACAGGTTCGAAATATAATCATACAATAGGTTTTTTGTAAGTGTAGGTTTTATATTTTTCATTATCTTTTCTTTTTATTTAAATCGTTCATTATTGAGGTAATCGCTGCATCATTATGGTGTCATAAAATTTTTAATTTATTTAATATCTAAAAATTATAAAAAATACTATGATGTAGGAAATAATTTTAGATTTAAAATGAATATTTATCTTCCAAGATATCATTTATGTAGACAAAAGTAATTTTTTTACTTAGTTGTTACATACTTCTGTGATATTCTCCTTTATTTAAAAATAAAATGATAAAGTTTCACTATCACCCAAAAGTGATTCCATGGGGTCCCAATGTTTAGCAAAAGGCATCCCTTGGTCTCCCATGGCACAACCAATAGCATTAGGTCACTTGTTGGGGTCATTTGATATTGTTATTATATTATTTTATTACCCTTAACTACCTGATTATTAATTAATCACAACAATTAAAGATAATTACGGTCATTAGTATTCATAATTTCCAAAAACAAAAGACTCTTAATTAAATAATTTAGATCTTATGACTACAAATACAGAATCCCTTTTACCAAATTACAAACACAAAAATTGAAATAATTAATTTAAAAATAATTCTCGTTGTCAAAATAAATAGTCGTTTTTTTAACAATATCTATGAAAAGTTTGGCACATGTTTATGCCCAATTTCATAGTGAAATAAATAATATTGACCACCATTGGATTAAATAGTAAAAATGTATTCCATTTACACTTTAAAACCAATTAAATAGATAATCTATCAATATAATTAAATTAGATGAAAATTTGTTTTTGAAGTAAAATACAGTATTATTCACTTTTCATTAAAAATTGATCATTGTCAGAAAAATACAAAAAATTTACCCAACGTAAATTTCAATTTCTCAATTCTAATGAATAAGTTTATTTTGAAATGTATAGCTTATAAAATTGTGAGAAATATGATTTAACAATGGTTTTCCATCAAAAGGAGGTAAAATAATATTTTTAAAAATGTTATAGTATTCCATGCTTAAGATTTGATTTATTCTCATTTTAAACCTCTAAAACACTATCTAATTAATAAATAAACAAAGATAAGTAAATCAATAATTCTTTACTTACATGGGATGTTACAACCTTACCCCCTTTAGAAAATTTTTTCCTCACAATTTATTTACTTATCGAATAAGTGAGGTTATTTTTACCTCATTGCATTTTCAAATTCCCATGTTTCCTCTTCAATCATGTGGTTTTCCCACATAACCTTTACTTGATGAATCACCTTATTCTATAATACATGATCCCTATGGTCAAGAATCTAGACCGGTTGTTCCTCATAGGATATATTCTCTTCAAGCTGAACTACCTTTGGACTCTAAACATGAGAAGGATCTGGCATGTACTTCCTTAACATCGAAACATGAAAAACATTGTGTACCTGAGATAATATCAGAGGTAAAGCCACTCGGTATGCAACTGATCCAACTCTCTCCAGAATTTAAAATGGTCCAATGAACCTTGGACTCAGCTTTACATTCTTACTAAATGGCATCACACATTTCCATGGTGGAACATTGAGGAAGACATGATCACCTACCTCAAAAGAGAGATCCTTCCTCATGTTGTCTTCATAACTTTTCTTCCTGATATGAGTTGTTCTAATGTGTCTATATATCATCTAAACTTTTTTTTTCCAAATCTAATACCAATTCTGGTCCCATCAACTTCCTTTCACCCACTTTATCCCAAAAAGGTGGATTTCGACACCGCTTCCCATATAATTCCTCAAATGGTGCCATCTGTATACTGGAATGAAAACTGTTATTATAAGAAAACTAAACCAAAGAAAGATGTGGGTCCCAACTTTCCTGATAATCCATTGAAAAAGAACGTAGAATATCCTACAAAGTTTGAATTGTTCGTTCTGACTACCCATATGATTGTGGATGAAAATCTATACTAAAATTTATTTCAGTACCCAACAAATTCTGAAGGCGTTTTCAAAAGTTAGAAGTAATCCTGGGATCACGATCATATAAAATGGAGAGGGGAACTCCATGTAACCTGACTATCTCTTTATGATACAAACGAGAATGTTGATTTATGGAAAAATTATCTCATATAGCTAGGAAATGAGCAGATTTAGTCAAGAGATCAAGAATAACCCAGATTGCATTACTACCTCTAGCTGTCTTCGGCAACCCCACAACGAAGTCCATGGATATATTCTCCCATTTCCACTCTGGTAGTAGTAAAGGCTGAAGCATCCCCTTCGATAACTTCCGCTCTGCTTTAACCAGTTGACATGTCAAACACATCAATGTAAAATCAGAAATATATCTTTTCATTCCATCCCACCAGTAATACTACCAACATTCTCTATACATCTTAGTACCGCCTAGATGAACTGAAAACAGAGAACATTGAGCATCACATAACAACTCTCTCTTAAACTGTGAATCAAACGGAACACACGATCACTTCCCAATTCTCAAAACACAGTCATTATCAATGTTGAATTCATGAAACTAACCCTTCTGAACCAGCTCTACCTTTTTCTGCAATCATGGTCTTGCTTTTGTGCTTGATTAATTTTATCTGATAGAGAGGATTTCACTGATACCTGAAACAAAACGGAAGAACATCATGCACCAACAATATCTATGCCAATTTTCATCAAATCCTTAACCAAAGGATCACGTTCCAAACACAACATTGTTAACGAAGCATTACTTTTTTCGTCTCAAATCATCATCCACTTTCTTTGATTTTTCGGATGGTAATGAATTGTACAATCATAATCATTGATTAATTCCAGCCATCTCCTCTATCTCATGTTCAATTCATTCTGAGTGAATATATAGTTTGAACTTTTGTGGTCAGTATATATTTCATAATTTACACCAGTCAAATGATGCCTCCAAATTTGTAAAGTGAAAACCATATCATGAAATTACAAATCATTTGTAGGGTAATTTACCTAATGAGTTTTCAACTGATGTGAATCATTAGAAATTACCTGATCATTTTGTATTAGGACGCAACCAAGTCCTTTAAATGAAGGATCACTGTAGATAAAAAACTCACCATTCCTGGAAGGTAGTGCCAAAACTGGGGCATTCACCTATCAGCTTTTCAACTCCTGAAAAAAATCATCACATTCTTTTGTCTAGATAAACATAACACACATCCGAGTTAGCTTAGTCATTGGAATAGATAACCGGGGAAAAATTATATCAAACCTTCAGAAATAGCCTTCCAAACCATTAATACTATGAATCTTAGTTACATTTATGGGACTTTTCCATTCTTCAGCAACATTTGTTTTTTCGGGATCATCATTTATTCCATCATTGAAAACAATATGACCACAGAAAGAAATTTCTTACAAAAAAACTCATACATTGTGAATTTCTAATATAATTTCTTTTCTTTTAAGGTTTTAAAAATAACCCTTATATGACTTTCATGCTCCTCATTACTTTTAGAAAACACCAAAATATCATCAATGAAAACAACCACAAACTTATCCAAGAACTCATGGAAAATAATATTTATAAGGTCCATGAATACAATAGGGGAATTGGTTTGCCGAAAAGGCATTACTAAAAATTCATAATGGAAATATCTTGTATGAAACGCGGTCTTCATAATATCTACTTCCTTTACCTTCAATTGATGGTACCCCGATCTCAGGTCAATATTTGAAAAATACTGAGCTCCCTAGTGCAGATCAAACAAATCATCGATATGAGGCGAAGGATATTTGTTCTTAACAGTGATGTTATTCAAGGCTCTATAATCTATGAAAAGTCTCATAGAACCATCTTTATTTTTAGCAAATAAAACAGGAGCACCCCATGGTATGTGCTAGGTCAAATGAATCTTTTCTGTAATAAATCTTGCAATTCCTCCTTCAACTCTAAAAGGTCAATTTGAGCCATTCGATTAGGGGGTTTTTTAAATTGGCATAACATAAGGAACTAAGTCAACAGTAAATTCAACTTATTGATCTTGTATTATTCTAAGAAACTCATCAAGAAAAACATCAGGATACTCATTTACCACCAGCACATCATTAATCTGAATGGTTCCATTGTTTTCAACAATATGTGCAAGGTATCATTCATTTCAATCTTTTACAAGTTTCTCAGCTTCTGTATATGTTATCAATAGTAAGGGTTCATTAATGTACACAAACTGAAAGACCTTATGAAAGGAAACTACTTTTTTTTTACAATCAATCTTATCATGGTAAACAGAGAGCCAATCCATACCCAAGATAACATCAAACTCTACTAGATGTAAAACAATAAGGTTTTCAAGTAGGTTTTTTTCACGGATAAGGATAGGAAGACTATTATAAATTCTCTTTTCTTGTACATTTCCCATTGGTGTTTTTATCAAAAGTTCAACAGTTATTTCTGGAGATGGAATTCAAAATTTACTAGAAAATTTTTCAGAGATGAAGGAATGTGTAGACTATGAATCAAACAACACATTATCATAATCTGAGAAAACAAAAAAAGTACATGATACTACTTCATTTGATGGCCCAACATCTTCTGAAGTAGTTGAGAAGGATTTCCCACTCCCTTTTGCTTGATTTCTGACTGATTCCCATCATTTGAGCTCTTTTTCGATCACTCCTTTTCATAATTACCCAACTCATTGCACATGAAACATTTCACTAACTGTATATGAAATTTGGTCTTACCATCACCCTGATCTTTTTCCATGCAATCACGAGCCATATGTTCCATTTTACCACATCGATAGCACTTTACAGAATTCATAAGACATTCCACAACATGCCTTTTACCACATTTATCACAAACGGGAAACATATTTTTCTTACCACTAGACCTTTTTGAATAATTCTTCCCTTTCTCCTGCCTCCTCGGTCTCTTCTTCTGTTGGTTGTTGTAGAAAACTTGATCATAAAAAAACTCCATTTCGACCATCTTAGCACCTCGAACAATCATTTCATAACTCTTGAACTCGTGAGAAGCTAATTCCCTCCGATATTTTGGCTTTAATCCTGAGTAAGAATGATTTATTTTACTATCAATGTCTCGGATAAAATTTGGTGCATACCTTGCCAATCGAGTGAACCATTCTTCATAAGCAGCCACTGAGTCATCCTCTTGCCTCAATTCTATGAATTGTTTTCCACCCTAAGTCGAATAGCCTTAGGAAAATACTTCTCGAGAAACATACCATTAAATTCATCTCAGTCGAGAGCATAAATGTCATCATCGTACCTGATATTTTTAACCATCGACCACCATTGATCTACTTCACCCCCCAAACATTAAATTGCAAGACTAATCTTGTGATTTTCTGAACACCCCATGACATCGAAAATATTCTCCAGTTCTATAATCCACCCTTCAGCTAGCACAGGGTTAGATGATCCTCTGAATGATGGGGGATGCTACCTCATGAAATGTTCCACCACTAAATTGTTCTTCTGTGGTTGATCTGGATGATCTTGTGAATGGAAACACCACCATTTATCACTTGATTTAACTGTGCCATTACTGCAACAAATAGTTCAGTTCCAATTCCAACCCTCTCAGGATGCTGATTCAAAAGGTCATTTTCTTCTGTATGGCTGCCTAGAACTGCTTCCATGTATCCTCTGCGGAAAACCATTCTGAACAAACATGTCTTAGATGAAGAAATAAGGTAATATTAAAATGCTATATCATTTCAATTTGAGCATAAAAAATATTTTTGGACAAGAATTTATTATAATTATAACCCCTAAAGTTATCTACATCGACCTCTGATACAAAATATATGTCCCCAGCCTTAAACATTACTTAATCATGAGTTATTACAAGATTACACATTGAGGATCTTTTCAGAATTAGAGTTTTAGATAATTAGATCATAAATCATGTATTTCATTCCACATTTCAACTATGTGGTTACATAAAAGACAATGTTCATTTTTCACATCAAAGGAGACATATTTAAAATAAAACATGGTTTCTTTCTTGACACTTCCTCGACACTATCATCAAAACCTGTACTTTTGCCTTGATTGTGAAAAACATTTCAAAAAATTGGGATGAGAATCAAAAGCACAGTATGGGATTTAAGAGTACTAAATGAAAAAATTAGTCCATGTATACATAAGAATTAATTAAATCATAATTTACTCATAAAACATAAGCACATTAACATACCTCATCAAATCATGAATAAATCATAGAAATCAAAATACATAAAGGGAACTTGATGCATTCATAACATTCTTACGTAGGGAGTAACCCTCATGGTTACGTTTGGAATACCCATCACAGTATATTCCCTAAATCTCTACAGAGAAACCGTAGTGTTTAACCCCATCGCGTTACCCAATGCATTGGAGAGCTATCACGGGCTCACCAGCCCTTATTTTATCACGGAACCACATGTCATCATAAACAATTCCCTAGAACCATAACATAATCATATCACATAAAACATGCAAGAAGGAAACAAAACATTTTCACATTTGAATCACAAGATATCAATACAACACATTTATATAATCGAAACATTATAAAAAAAAATTCAATAAAAAAAAAGAAAATTAAAACATGGTATTTATTTTTCATTTAAAAAAATGTTATGACTTGTAGAGGAATCCAAAAATCAAATAATGGTCACGGCGGCAGAGAATTCGTTGTCGCCGCATACGTAAGACAAAAACATTCCCTTTTGTCATTTGAAAAAATGTTTCATATAAAAAAGATTCCTTTTAATAAAAGTAAAAGTAAAATGGGTTTATACACCGTATAAAATAAGGTTGTGAATAAAACAAAATATGCCTTAATGAAAGTAGATTGAGACGAAGTCCCTTACCTCATGTCCGACTTGACTCGATCGTTCTTTAATCTCCTAAATAATAAACTTGAGTTAATTTATACTTTTTTAATAACCTTTTTCAAGTTAATTATTACTTTTATATCACTTATTACCATGTCATGAACAGTAGTTAATTATTTATGTTAATAACGGTCATTTTGTCGATCATTGGTACTTTAGTAAAAAATAAAGTCTTTATAATTACAAGTTATTCATGTGGTAAAATATCCATTATATCCAGAATTATATTCATAATTTAGATATCATATATATCATATATATCCAATATATCCAAGCATTTATAATATTACATAACATTTAGAGGTAAGAAATGAAATGCATTGTTCATGATAACGGTAAGCCGTACGTACGCATGAACGCTACATTCATTTGTATTTCGTATTTAATTGAATGAATTCATAATAATAAAAAAATTTATTATAATTACAGTATAATATCTCTACGGTAGTCCACACTTCCTAAAATAAAGATATCGTGTTTACCTATAATGGAAACCATAAAGTTATGCCATAAATGAAAAAAACAATAAGGAAAATAGAAACATAATATATTTAATATATAAATATAGTGACATCTTAATGGACACCATGAAAGTAGTTAAATGAATATTGAACAATCATCATTTCGTGAGGCAGAAATTCACCATCCACAGAAACAGTATGTTTTTTAACCATTAGATGGAGGTGTGTGTAAGTGTAAGTCAAATACATCTCAAAACAACATCCTCATATATTTACGATATTGATTTTGTTACAAAAGAAAGAAATAAAAAGAGTTTAGTGGGTTGGAGAATCAAAATAAATCAAATGAACACAAGTGAAGACATTACATATAAATCTGGTAACTCCTCTTGGTTTGAACCAAAAGGGTTTCTTGAAGAGCTTTATGCATAAGATAAGGCTTCTATGATTAATATAGGGATGTGGAGAGATAAAATTCGTAGATATGGGCTGCGAAAATGGATTAAGAGGTGTGGGTATGGAGGTAGAGGTGGGGGCCTTTTATAAGAGAGAGGAGTGGCACTCTTGGAATGTCAAGAAATGTTACTTTTTATTAAAATGAGTTTCATATTTTAAAGATCTCACATTGATATATTTCAAGGATAAGGTGATAAGGGTATGAATTATACTCATCCAATAGGTTTTTTACAAGTGTAATTCTTAGATTTTACATTACCTTTTCATTTTATTTAAATCGTTTTTAAATGAGGTAATCGCTGCATCATTATGGGGTCATAAAAATTTTAATTTATTAATGTCAAAAATTATAAATATAAATACTATGATGTAGGAAATCTTTTTAAATTTTGAATCACTCTTTATAGTCTAAGATATCATTTATGTAGACAAAAGTAAAATTGTTTTACTTACATGTTACAGACTTTTGTGATATTTTCTTTTCTTTAAAAATAAAATGATAAAGTGTCACTATCACCCAAAAGTGATTCCGTGGGGTCCCACAGTTTGGCACAAGGCATCCCATGGTTGACCATGACACAAAAAGTAGCATTAGGACATATTTTTTGGTCATTATTTATTATTATGATATTATTTTATTACCCTTAACTACTCGATTACTAATTAATCACGATAATTAAAGATAATTACCATCATTAATATTCATAATGTCCAAAAAAGAGTCTTAATTACATAATTTGGACCTTATGATTAAAAATATAGAATCAATTTTTCCAAATTCCAAACACAAGAATTTCAATAAATAATTTTAATAAAATCACGTTGTGAAAACAAATAGCGGGTTTTTTTCAAACAATATCTATGAAATGTTTGGCACTTGTTTATGCCCAATTTAAAAGTGAAATTAATCTCATTGACCACAAATGGATTAAATGGTAAAAATATATACCATTTACACTTTAAAACCCATTAAAAAGATAATCTATATATATAATTAAATTAGATGAAAAAGCGGTCTTGAAGTAAAATGCAGTATTTTTCATTATTCTTTTAAAAAATGAACATTGTCAGTAAAATACCAAAAATTTATCCAATGTAAATTTCAATGTCCAAATTCTAATGAATAAGTTTATTTTGACAAATAGAGCTTATAAAATTTTCAAAAGTCTGATTAAAAAATGGTTTTCCATCAAAAGTCTATAAAATAAGCTTTTAAAAAATATTAGAGTATTCCATGCTTAAGATTGGATTTATTCTCATTTTAATCCTCTAAAAAACTATCTAATTAATAAATAGACATAGATAAGAAAATACATAATTATTTACTTTCTTGGGATGTTACAGATAGCCTCTGGAATATGGGAATGTACACTTGAGATCATGTGTCCAAATAGATTTGGGCAGTAGTACGGGGTTCCCAGGTCTGGAAATCACACTATGGATGGGGAATGAGATCATGCCAGATGTATGTAATAGATTTTTCAATGAATGGGGTTCCACTGGTATTTTGAGGTATGCATATTTATCATCTACATTTATTTCTTATTTATCTGATTATAGAGTTTAATATAGCTTGGTTAAACATACATTGTTACGAGGCCAATGAGTAGTAATGTAGAGGAATTTTGTCCACATAGTTTTATCCAAACTATTTAGATGATAGGATATAGTAGGTTAATATAAATTGGATGTAGACTGATTATAGGGGAATATTAAATAATTAATATATATATATATATATATATTCTTAATATAAGCACAATCGTATAATGTCACTTTTTATTTAGTGGTTGTATTTTGTTAATGTGGTGTCAGATTATATTCATAGGTTATATGATATTTATGACATTGAAGGATGAAATATATATTTTATCAATGGAGTGCAGTTTATAAATGGTTGGTAGGGGGTGGACACACTTCTTCCCTTGATGTCTGAGTCCCAGAAGTGGATGTTGGATATAAGGTGGCAGATGTCCACTGGATTGTTGGATAATTTATGGATTTATTTCTATAAAAGGGTTTGAAAATACCCACTAGATGCTATGTTAAATTTGGAATAGACATATAGCTCGGTACTACATCAATTTTGATGAATCCTTGTCAGATGACACCACTTCTGTTCTGGTTGTTTAGGAGCCATGTAGATTATTATATGTAGAATATTTTTTCAGCCCCATTGTGTCATTATGGTGTGCTCTATTTTTGTTCACCAAGAAGGAAAAATATCTTTAAGGTTGTTCATAGACTACAGGTGGATGAATTGTGTGATCTAAAAAATTCAATACCCTCTTATATGAATCGATGGTATCTTTGACTAGTTATGGTATCTATATAGTTTTATAATATCATTTTTTAGTATTCATGTCATAAGTTTATGTTGAAGGAGGAAGATAAAATAATAAAAACATTATTTTTCTGGTATGGACTATTCATATACATAGTCAATCTATTTGGTTTCATAAATACACTAGATGTGTTCATGGGACTCATGAATTCTATGTATAATAAGTTCATAGACATTTATCATCATGTTCAATGATGATATTCACATATAATGAAGGGGCAATAAGAAGTATAATAACAACACAAGGATCATTTCATATACTCATTATTATCATAATCAATATAGAAAATTTCCAAAGAATTTGTTCTATATGTGAATATTATGTTTCCTACTAAGGATTAGTTTTGGGTACATAAATGTTGAGTAATTTGTTAACTATGAATCAACAAATAATGTGACAGATGCGAGTAGATTTTTTCCCACATAGTGAACTAATAAATGATCCTATCAATCATATATCATATTTAAGCCCAAATAATGGAATTGAATTAGAAGGACTATATCATAAAATTGACTAATTATATCAGAGAATATTTAGAATTCACGAAGGGGAATTTGGCATGTGAATCCATGTTTCATTTTGATGAGGATGGATTAATTTTTTTTGGGGTTACATGATACTTATCTTTTGGGTTTGATATGTTTCAAGATTAAATTTTTTTGGTGTCATTCAATGGGTCTAAGAACATATTCCACTACGAGAATAACTATGTCACCCATTATATGTAAATGGATTCGATTATGATAACCATATTGTTATGGGAACATTATCTCATTTGGGAACACTTTTTGGTTATAATAATTGACGAGAGCATGATGGGTATATTTTCTCGGCATGACGTAACTCTATGATTACATAGGTGGGTGGAGTTTCTCTAGAAATATTTCATATAAATCATTAAGAAATTGAATCACAATGTAATATGGGTTGAGAATAAACATTTAATGAAATTGTTATGAATAAAAGGATTTATGTTTTGAAATGAAGGAATTAGTTCAATTGAATGATGATTTTTGAGGGTGTTTTTTGTGGGTAAGAATTGTTCATAGGGTGTTATAATTTATATGCTTATCAGACTGAAGAATTAGATGGGGAATCAGACTGATCCATCAGACTATGTTTTACTATCAAATTCCTAGAAGATTGTTTCTACCTACTTCTTGGTAGAAATATGAATATTTTTTTAAAAATTAATTCATGAGGTATTTCATAAGGAAATATAAAAACATGTTTTAAAAAAATGGTTAATGTTCCATTACATGTTACAAATTAAATTTTTGATGTATTTTTTGATAGAAAAATCCCATGAACTGTTATAGTGACCAAAATGCTACCCAGGAACTGAGGATTAAACAAACTATTGTTTCCAAAAAATTGTTTTAAAGTGTATTTTCTGGTATTAGATTGGTTCTAATCCATTAAAATGATATAGATACTGTTGTCTAGTATTGAATCCTGTAAATAATTGTGTTCCTATGGATGTGTGATTTTTTTTGTTTTCTTAATCACTTGAATTTATTTCTAGTGCGTTAAATATTCTAACTTTTCTTTACATGGTTATAAAATCATATAGTTATTCATCAACCATAAAATCAATGATACATATAGTTTCATCACATATTACATGAATCTTCATTGGGTTTAATTTATTTAAAAACACCAAACAAAAAATTCATTTTACCATATTTACACATTTAATTTTCCATAATCCATTGAAAACAATGAAAACACTTTTATCCTCATAATTTGATGGGTACATTAGTCTCTCGTATGGATTTTCTCACAGTTTTAAAATAAACATAAATTCATTAGTTACCCCCTTATTGAAAGTAAACTCAAATTCTTATATATATGTAATCATATCAATTAATGTTTTCCTCAAATTAATGATTTGAACATGTATGCCCCGTTTTGAAATCTTGTTGTCATGGGGGACATTCATCAATTTTATTCTTTTTGCACGAATTTATTCCATTGAATTAATATAATCTATTATTTTCTTTGAAATGGATAACAACACATTTATTAAATAAATAATTCATAAATAAACAAAATATAAGTGTTTGTGACCCATGAAAATTGTTTTAATTCATGATTTATTAACCTAGACATTCATTTTATCAATAAAATATTCCATCTGATACCAAATCATAGAATTTATTCTATTTTTAATATAAATGGGGTCTTATACAACATATTTCATACTGTTAGTTAACTAATTTTATAAAATACATTAATTTAAATATGAATTTTACTCACCCATTATCAAGAAAATTTTACTATTCCATAAAATAAAATTAAAATATTCTCTCCCAAATATCATAATATATTATATTTCAGGGATTAAATAAAAATATCAATATACCTCATGTTAAAAAAAACATTATTATTAATTTTATTAGACATTTATTATCTAGGGCATCATCATCATCCACCACTTATTCCGTAGGATTTTTTAATTCTCCATATTTTTATCATCTATTTCTAAATATCGTTGGTTATAAAATATTAACTCATTCATCATAACATAATAATTTTACAAAACTACATTATTAATTTCATTTTGGGGATCCCCCTAAATATCATCGGCATCAATTGCCCTTATCTTATATAGACACATTTGAAATTATATAGGATTAAGGTAGAACATTTGATCCTTATCAACTATAGAACCATGGAAAAGAATATTTTTTTAACCTAAAAAATTATTTATTTTAACCCCATTTTCTTCATTCATTATCCATTATCTTTCCGTCAACCAATATTCTTGGTAATTATAGATTTTATTTTCATTTATATTTTTTTTATTTTTTTGGTGTTTTTTTAATAACATCTACTACTTAGGAACATATATTATTTAATTTTTCTTCTTCGATTTTCTTAAAATATTCAAATAATCTTAGCTAAAAATTTATTCAATCATTCATAATATTTTAATATTTTTTGTCATTCAGTGTTTTCGTTCTAACAACATCCTTTTTAATTTATTGTACTCCATGATTTTTTTCAATGTTATAATCTCAATGTATGATTGGTAATAATTTTCCCTGAGTATATAAATCCAAATTATACTTTCTGTACATATTGTTTCTTCTAGAAAAATTCTCTTTACAGTTAACTTCTATTTAACCTCAATATATTAATCAAACATGCATTCCACCATTCAGATTTTCATATTTCTTTGTCAGATTGATATAAAATTTTCTTCTAGAATTTAATAAAATTATCATGAATGTTCTTGTTTTTATTTCATTTTTACATGACATTCCTTTTCATTCCACAATAAATTTATCATTCTCGTGGTGGGAAAATTTATCCTCCCTTCTAATTCGGTTGTTCTTTATATCTTATTTAAATTTACACCTCCAGGTGGACATTATTTCCATATTTATTTCATTTAACATTATCTTTCGTTGTATCTTTGTGTTTTTTGTAACTGAAAATGTATTATTAGTTATAAACTAAACTCTTCATAATCATCGAAAAATTATATGATGAATTTATAGATATTGAAAATTTATTGAAAAGTTTTATAAGATGATTATACATAATTTGATAACCCATAATTCTTTTTATTTAGTTTCCATTACATTCAATTATCATCTCCTAAAATTTTATCCTCCACTATTTTTTTAGTTGAAAAATTTAATCCAAAAATCAATGGCCTATTGTGAAAACATTCCACAACAGCAATAATTTAATTTAATAAAATTCCCGTTCATTAAGTACAATTTTGGTAGATAGTGGGCTCCTTTTTAACATTGTTATTATGAAATCATGTGGGTTCTTAGTCCTTTACATATTTCCCTAACCTTCACTGATGTGCTCAGATTCTCTTTATTTTTCATCATGAATCATTATCTAAAAATGAAAAATATACTATCTAAATTATCAAGATCAATACATAAAAATTCATAGTTATTTCATTTATCATTATAAATATAACTATCAGAAACTGTATCATTGCATTGACTAATGATTTTCTATTAACTAGAAATTGTATTCAATGAAGTATGAATTTTAATAGGAACACTGGGTATAGTTTATTATATTATTTCCAGTAAAGTATATAACAGTAGTTTTTTTCATGTACCTTTATTTACATTCAAACTCATAATGCATTTAATTTGATGTGTTTTTATGGTAATCAATGAATATTACATTATATTTGCAGAAATCCTTCAAATTACAATAGTTTTCTTCATGAATATTCTTTTAATTCTATATAAAATTATCATTCAATATTATTCATATGACTTTAATTTACATATGAGGGTTCTTGACATCTATAGTTTCATTTGAGGGATTTAAAACTTCTTCCTAATATATTTTTTATATTCATTCTTAAAAATTAACCTGTAATAATTCGACGTCAACAAAAAATAATATTTCATAACAAATTAAATCAAATTTATCTATTAGATCCAGTAGTTTTGTGATAGTTAAATATTTACAAAACCTTCTAGACAATGAATTCTCAATCTAATTATTTTTCACTTCCCCATGTGACATATCATTATTTTGTCAATTGATGAATGAAGTTACATATCAAAAGCCCTCAATAGGTATATTTTTATATAATCATTAATCTTGGTGTAAAAATATTCAATATTTTCAAGATATCTATACACTCTGAAAAAATTAAATCTATATTCATCTATATGATTTATTATATAATATTTAACGAAATATATCCCACTCACCATAATATATAGTGTTGTTTCATATTCTTTCCCTTTATCTCAATAGTCTAATATTTTTAACATTTATTATTTATTATTATAATCAATTAGGCTTTTAATACATAAATATCTATTATGTAATGATAAATATTATTTAAATTAAACAAATACACACCTAAATACCATATTTTTTTGGTGTCTTTAGAGGCTAGGAACTCAATATTTTTATTTGGAGAATGATCATTAATGTCTCCATCAAAGAACATTCTACATAGCACTCAAACTGGGAATACCCTAGTTAATCGTAAATTCATAACCTAGGGAAGGAAGAACAATAATCGGAGAGATCACATGCTCATAAATGGTAAAAACTAATATTTAAATCCATTATCATATTAATGAATAATATAAAAAAAAGATTATTTAATCAGGATCAAAACATTGCAATTTATTCCCATGTTGTCATTGATTATAAATTGGAATCATGAAATATGACATTATCATTTAAAAAACATGGTCTATAAGAGTGAAAAATCATCATAAATCAATAATAACCCATAAGATCATGTCAGTTTTTATTGATCATAAATATAGAAACAAAATTAATATTTCATGATTTACTACTAAGACCATCAATTTAGACAACCATGATTCATCAAATTTTAACCGTAGTGGATCAGGATGATCTTGTTTTCCATAGTGGATCACGGGAAGCCAATTTCCGATAGTGGATTAGGAAACCACTTTTTTCTTTGGTAAATAAAATCCATATACATTTTTCCATAATTATATCATGAGATATTAATCATTAACCAATTCATATGATGGAGATGTAAGTCCCATATATCAAAGTTATAATGTAAACAAAAACATTTATTATAATGAATCCACCATCCCATAATGAAACCACACTTTTGGGTTCCCAAAAATGGAACAAAATTCATCATTTAATTATATAATTACATCGGAAAAAACGTATTTCATAATCCATTATTTAATTCACCCAAGCACAACCTTTTAAATAATAATTATCTTTCGTAAACATTTCATCAACAGAAACATTAACAATTATGTGAATGAAAAAGTTTGGTATTATTTTATATTTTACCTAATAAAGAATATATAACATCAATGGATTTCAAGATAAATTAAATATTATTTATAATGTAATCATTGAACATTTCTGGAGTAAAATATTCTTTCCACCTTGAAAAAGTAAATTTTAATTAGATTTTTTTTTCGAAATACAATTCTGTTTGAAATTACTTATTTAAATTCTATAACAATACAAAATAATATCTAAAAAACACTATATTAAATTAAAATAGAAAATTTTTATGGGATAATTGAAATCATTGTGCGATTAATAATGGAAGAAATAGTCTTTATTTTGTGCGTGTTAAAAATAATGATTCTTATCACATATTCGGTAAAATCTATATGAAAATTTTCATGAAGGATGACAAAAAAATATATTTTAATTTTTTTTACAAAATTATAAATTGTTATAAGTTTTTAACAAAATAATATGTTAATAGTTAATTATTTTTGAAATAATTTTTAGAAAAAATAATTTTTGAATAAAAAAGATTTCAACAGAATAGACAAATACAATCATATTTTCATAAGAACATTTTTTGAAATAGTTTAAGTATAAAGTATTGTAATATTATTATTATTAAATAATAATATCATTATTAACCATGTAATAATAAATATTATGAGAAATAATCATATATAGATCATAATAATTAATCATCAGATGATTAAACCTGAATAATCTAGTTAAATGACCATGATGTAACATAAAACCCTCACCACATTGGTTATATTGAATCATAATCCACATAAAATATGTACACTTAAATTAATATCTAAAACAAAATATGCTTTAAGTTATTAATCATAAAATACATTCATAGTCATTATATACACCAAATAACTGATATAGGTGGTGAATATAATATGTGTCTCACAAAAGTAAAAATTGAGACAAAAATCCCATACTACATGATTAAATTTGGAATCATTCACCCTGCGAATGAATAACATCACATGAATTCATAAATATAAATTAATAATGGAAATTATTGATATAACATGTCATAGTGGAAGAATATAAACCTCACAAAATAATGTGTGGTGAATATGTCATATGTCTCGAAGAAAAAAAAGTGAGACTAGAAATCCCTTACCATATGTCTCGATTTCCATTTTGGATATTATAACATATATTGTAATTAATATAGGTTAATTAATAAGATATAATAGAAACATATATATATATATATATACATATCATTTCATATAAGAATAAATCATGATAATTTATTACCATTTTATTAAAAATTCCTTATAAAAATTAAATTTTGGGAAATAACTGTATCCTTTTTATTGTAAATTTTGGATTCATATTTTTTATCCTTATACATTAATCACAGATACATTATTTTAATGCTTTTTAAAATGATATTAATATCATATATATTCACTATATATGTATCTATAGTAATCCATTGAATATGTACATACAAAATGAAAGAAAACATTCATTGAGATGGTATGTTATATGTATGGATGAATCCTTTTTCAATTTAATTAAAATATGGATCATAAAAGAGGTAAATTATATATATACATTAAATAATCATTATTATTTCATATAAATCATATATAAATCATATATATTCATTTTTATGTCTTTACTACCACCTAAGTAAAACATAAATCAAAAAAATATCACATCTTTTCATGAGGTGGAAGTCTGTTGTACACACGAGTGTCACTATTTTTTCATAACTAGTTGGAAAGTTAGAAGAAAATGTAAAATATATATATATATATAAATTTTAGGTAATAATAATTTCATATATTCCCTAACATTATCCTTTTTATCTTCTATTTATGTGTTAGTAAAAAATGAATCACATCACTACGCAAAGTTGTTTTCCACTATACACATGAGCAACATCATTATGCCCACCAATGAATGTAAAGTAAAAAGATATATGTGATATAATTAATCTATAAATTTAATAATATTATGTGTATCATATATATAATTTTATATAATCATTATAGAAAATCAATAAGAGTGGTGATGGAAAATGAACTATGTATGTTCTAGAGGTTGTAGTATCCTTTAAACAAGATTGAGCAATTCATTAACTATATGATGGAATATGAGAGGGGTATAGTTCAATAAAATAATAAAATTACAAAATTATAATCAATTTATTTAATTTATTGTATGATAATTGTTATGTAATAGGTGAAGGAGGTGGAAGAAGAAATAAAATAAAAACGCTCGTTGAAGATCATTACATTTCTTTATAAAATTAATTTTGGTTTTCTCCAAAAGTATTCCTTGGTTAGATTTATAACCAGAAAAAAATAATTTAAGTTTAGGTAAGGTAATTATATAAGTTACTTGGTTATTTATATACTAAACTAATTGGTTTTTAATGATTTAACAAGGGAGAAGAGTGGGAGGTCATTTATAAGCGGGGTGAGTGGGAAATTTGTAATGATTTTGAAAAGAATTACACCCTTTATATGTTCATTTAAATAGACAAAAAATATTTCATTAACAATAATATATGTTATAAGGTATAGTTAATTCCATCCAATGTGTGTTTGAACAATTTTGTGTCATTTTTAAAACTTATCTTTTTAGGTAAACTCTTGGTAATACCATTTTTACCACAACATTGGTAAATAAATTTTATTATTTTTCTAATAATTATTGTCAAAAATTATGTTTAACTTGTTAGATAAAATATATTATAATAATTAATAAACATATAACAAATTATCCAAAATTCAATTGATATAAATGGAAAATTTTAATTTAAAATTAACAGATGAGATAATGAGTTTACAAAGGGAAAAATTACCACATTTTTAATGATGTTTATTTCAATATTGAATTTTAATATTATTCTATTTTACTATATTTTATTAATAGATATATAAATTAAGTAATTTTACTTTTAAAACCACACTAAAAAAATTTCTCTATTTTTAAAATCATTAAATGAAATGAAAAATATTAATAGAAACAACTAATATTTATTATTCATAAAAAACATATCTTCTCAAAAAATTATAAAACCATTATACTAAGATAGTTTCAACATTATTATTTTGGAAATAACAATAATATTTTTAAATTTAGTTTTATAAATTTGAAAATATTAATGTTACCATATGAGTTCTTAAAGTAAGAAAACAATTTTTTAGAAAGAATAATCATTTTAAGAATTAAAATAGATTTGTTATTAACTAATGCCTATATGATCTATTAGATTAATGTGAAATATTTTTATTGAATATATAATACATTAATTTCATTAAAATAATTCACTAATATAGAATCCTAACATAATTTAATATGAAAAAAATACCTTTGCAATCCTAAAAATTGTTTTCATAAAGGCGTTTTTTATATTGAATTAGTTTTTATTTTCATTCATAATTATTTAAAACCTAATTAATTAATCTAATTATTGTTTAAAACAAAAATTGTAAAAATATATTATAATTATATATGAAACTCCATAGATAATCAATGTAAAATAATAATGATAACATATATGAAAATAAATTAATTTTTACTATTGAAAAATTCATGGGGAAAATACCATTTCTCACATTCTTAGTCAGAAATGTTTAAAATAATGAAAAATTATAAAAAATTTATACCTTTAAATATAATCTTCTAACATATTTTGGTATGATTTAAAAAATGGAGGCATCATTATGGTTTGAAATATGAATCATTCTCTCTAAGTTAAAAAACCATTCCTTTCATATTTTGGTCACAATAGCTATGAACATTGTTTGCAAATTGATAAAATATTCAATAAAATTTTTTGTCTAAAAAAATAATGAATTATTACTGATAAATTTACAAAATCATAATATAATAGTTAAATTATTATTTTAGATAAATATATATAACATAAATATTAAAGAAAAATATTTTATTGAGTGAAACATGAAAAGATAATTTTATAGAGAATATATTTATAAAAATCATAACATTGAAGGGAATGTTGATAAAATGATTATACTATGGTTATTAATTGTTAGAAGACTGATTAAAATAAAATATAGTATATTCAAAATTTATTTCCAAAAATATATTAGAATTAAATAATCTTGTAAGTTGACGTTTATCCCAAACGGTGGATATTGGGTTTAGAATCCCCTTACCATGTTGTAATTAGTATAACAGTTTTCCACATAATATTAATATTTATAAATTGATACATTAAATACCATGAATATAATTATATTCATGATATGACATAACAATGGGTACTATATAGACCACAATCATTATATAAGTGATTAATATGACATATATCACGTATAAGTAATAGTAAGATGGGAAACACTTATCTCATTGTTCAATTTAGTTTTTTGTAATATAACCACATCTATAAAGTTATATAGAAAATTATTTATTAATCTACGAAATATAATAATATTTATAATAACTTATATTTTTCTTTTATAATAAATTACGACACTTTCTCTATTAGAACTTCATTATTGTCGTTATTTAATGTTTTTTTATTTAAAGGGTCAATGGTTTATACAATTGGTTATAATAATGGATGATATTTTAAAATTGAAATAAAAGTAGTGAAGTGAAATGAAATTATATTAATGCACTTACAGAGGTATAAATGGTAATTTATATCATTTTTCATTCTAACATGAGAATTATTCCTTTTATAAAATTTAATGATACATTTTCAGTTTATTTTAGTGCTTTTTCTGACCATCATGAAATAGTTTCATTTCAATATATATATATATATATTGGGTCCATAAAAATAAATAGGTTATATAATTAGAATAAAAATATTATTTTACAAGAATAATAATTTTATTACCATCCATGAATTCAGTAATAGAAAATGTAAAATCTGTATTCACTTAGAGTGTTGATAGCCATAATTGGGATAGTGGATCAATTTATATGGATAAAAGGCTGTAATAAAATTATGGATAAAAGATATTAAAAAATAAAAAAAAAATTATAATTTACATTATTCTTTAGTTGTTATTCAATTATTCATAAATGTGGTGAGTAGAATTTAGATAAATAAATGAATCCAAGGGAGGTGGTATGATAAAATTACATCTTGAATAAAACATCCCTCATGTATCCTATAGAGAATATGGAATTAGTGTTTTTATGAGACTAGAAGAAATTGGATAAATGTAGAGTGTTTTGGAATCTTTTATGAATATATTTTAGTATATTTTATTCCTGTGAAGCTAACGGTGATTTTGAAGAGTTATATTTATTCTTGAGGTGGGTGGTGTTAAGTGACTAAATAAATATTATTTTATATTAAAATTCAAAAAAGTTTTTTTAAATAATTACAATGAATTATGTTTATAATTAATGTTTTAATGGATGTTTTTTTAAAACCCATCAATCACCGATTTAATGGTATATATTTTATGTATTTCAAACATTTATAATTAACATTAACATTTTTAATTATTTTACATATACTATGGTAAATACTTTTTTTGTCATTGTAATGTTTTTGTGAATAAAATGGAAAATTTCCTTAAAAAATAATATAGAACATCTTTTTCCAGACATGGTATCCATTATTCCAAATTTAATTCAAAAAATATCTTACATTTATTTGAATCTACCCCACAAAATTGTAAAAAAAATATTGGTTTTTTTAATAATTAGTTATATGAATTTGTCACCAAACTCATATCCCTGAAAAATATTCAATGAATCAAATGTTTGTAGTTAAAATACAATGTGAAAATATTTTTTCCCATTATAATAAAGTGACTACTAATAGTGATAAAATCCATCAAATTAAAAACTATGAAGAGAAAACCATATGATGTCATCTACGGGGATCATGAACGGTCTCATAAAACCACAAAAATATAAAAAACATGCCAATATCATAATGTTCCAATCAGAGTTTCTACATGAAAATAAATTGTATCCCAAAAAATGTTTTGATTCCACATGAATATAAAACAAACTATCACCCACATACTAAAAAAAATAAATTCATACACAATGAATCTTAGGAAAATGGGTCTTTTAAAAAAACAACCATATATTTTTATACATTGATTGTCCAGCCAAAATCCATCATTACACTATATGTTTATCACAACATAATATAAGACAACTCAAATCATATATTTCCATCATATAAAGGTGTGAAAATGAGTTTTATTACACTCATTGAGTCATAAATATTAATAAGAACATCATGATAAAAGAAATATTTTCAGAAAAATCCAGTTTGGTGAAATCCTATTATTTAGATATCCATGTACCCAAGAAGATAAACCATAGTAACATGCTTCTGAAGTAGAAATATAACAAATAGTAGTTATTGTTGTTAATAATATCTCTGCATCAATACAGTCCTCATGTAGTCCATATGATAATGTTACAATTAATTTTTAATAAAGATCATTTAGATCACCATGAAGACTTGTATGTTATGTGAAAGAAAATAACATGGTAAATCCCTCCCAAAACAAGCTAGCAACAAATCATAGATAGATTTAAAAAACAACTAAATCATTACATAGAATCATTAAAAAATAAATATTATAACATCTCAACAACACTAAGACAATGAATAATGTATGTAGTTAGGACAATTACATACTAACTTTAATCTACATCTATGAATCCACTATTGTCTGAAAATTACAGTCATTAAAATGTATTATTCTATCAAGAGAAATGTTAAACAATAAAGAAATAATAAAATTGAAATAAGTTAAAGTGGATTAATTCCATATAATTTACCCAAAATTAAAATATAGACTCTACATGAATCATTATATCATCCTAATGAACATATTTCTCCTGATTTATAGATATGTCTCTGCATTGATTTTAACATATTTGTACATCTGATGTAAAATTTAATAATTATAATTTGTCCAAGTGATTAGTTATTCCCCACTAATCCTCTATATTTTTATTTTATACTCATTTCATAGGGTCATACTGTCATTTATTATTCATTTACATTCTCAAATAAATATCATTAGATTGAGTAAGATGTTCATCAAACAGTAGTTGTTGGGGAATACTAAATTTTTCATTTCAAGAGTCTTCATGTGATCTAGTGTTAATTTAAATATCTATAATATATTAATATCCATGATTTTTGAGTTATAAAGGATTTGGTGTAACATAACCATAATATCCACCATTTATTTGTTTCCTTCCAATAAATCAATCTTACAAAATATTTTTCAATATGACTATATTTCTCAAAATCATCTTGTGATGATTCATCAAATTATATGTGTGTTTTCTATTCCATATATTGAAATCGTTGAGATGTTGGATAGAAAAAACCTCACCTTTATTAATTATATTCATACCATAACATATAAACTAATATTTATGTAAATAATTCATTTTATTAGAGATATCAAGAAAAGGGGGATGATAATTAGAAGTTACACACAGGTTTTGAACAACACTAGGTTGCACGACACCATTGTTCCTCCATTAGTATCGTAATCCCTTGAAGAGAAAGCCTCAACATGGAGAAATTAATTCTTAGCTATTTCCTGTTTGTGATTTACCATTTCAACCCATGTAAATTTCAGATTCATTGGTGATAACCTATTTATAACAATTTTCAATTCCGGTCCATGGTTAAGGGAAAAGCCACACTAATTATGAACATTTTCCTAAAACAATTCTAGAATGAATCCATTACTAATATTATGGATCCTAATATGGAATGGTAGATATTTATCAATATCAATAATATAATAAATTGTGGAAACCAAAGGACTTATGTGATTATCCATCACATGATCCATCATTAATGAATTTCAAAAAAGGCTTGAAATTGGAAACAACATAGTTCATTTTAAAAAGTGAATTAGTAAACCACGGAAAATGTTCCTAATATGAACAAAATGGTATTTATTGTAAAGATCAAAAATAGTTGTCAATTCAAATACATTAATAACACAACCCCAAAAACAAAATGTTCGCCTCACCAAATGTCTATAATACTCACAATTATAGGATATATTGAAAATGACATTTGAAGAGATTACTAAAACAATATGAAGTCCCAAAATCCAATTATATCAAGTAATTTTACTAATGACATCATATATTTTATTACATTTTAGAACATACTGGCATGTACAAATATCATATCCACATAAAGGATATTTACCTCATCAGTTGAGAACCAAATCACTGGTTCCCCTAGGTGCAAAAAGGTTTTGGTTGTATGCGTAAATAAGAAACCACATCAATAATATCTATAAGATCACTGTTATCGATTGATATTATAATATAAATTTCAAAAAATGGTATAATTATTGAGTTATGTTTTCATGATTTATCACCCCAGGCCGGTTTAATCGATGAGGCCATCATTTCCCACAAAAAATAGGGGGTTTAAGAATAGTATTTTTCATTTAAAATGTTATTTTATATTAAAAATATGAATAAAAATTATTGTTGTATGAATCTAAATTAATATTATATGATATATAAAATATATATAAACATTAAAAAATTACAGATTATGATCATTTTAAATACTGAAAATCGAGAAACATTATGTACTTAAGAAAAAGTCTGCAGGAAAACAATGCTTTAAACAATAAACCAAACATATTATAATATTTAATATATATTACATTATAATTAATTTAAGGGGATGAAATATAAATAAATATTAACAATGGTAATTTTAACTATATTTAATACACATAAGTACTTTTATATTTCTTAATTTACTTAAAATAAATGACATTTTAGACCAATAGGTATTTTTCAATCATCCCATGAAAAGTAATCATTTCATAAGATTCTCAAAAATGATCCTAATATAATTTTTACATAATGAATCCAAAAATGATTATCATATTATCTTATTTTTTTTATAAGTATCAATAATTAATTACATACTTTTTCACATACAAAAAAAATCACATTTTTGAAGAAAACATATATTTGATGAATCAAATGACATTACTAAAAATTAGGTGTTCATTTACTAAGAATAAATAAATTTTTATTGAATATGAAATTAATATTTAATTCATAATAATTCTAATACTATTCAGACCTTCCAATTTAATGGCTCATTAATAACATTCATGTTAAATTTTTTTTATTTTGGAGTTTGATTAAGCTCAGTGTTATGTGCAACATATGTTATCAAACATAGTGTTTTTTTAAAATATTTGGGTGATATATTAATATTTGTATATTTTCATTATAGTATAAGGATGATATTTTTTGTTTTTGTTAGTGTGATACATTAGAATTAAAATGACTTTTAGGATGAATTACTTGATATGAATGTCAACAATAGTTTGAATAAAAAACTATCTACATATATTATTATTTAAAACTACTAAATTATAAATGATCATTTATTGGTCATATAATTAGTTGGTTATATAGTTTTTCAAACCATGAACATACTAATTTCACAAACACATTATTTATGATTCATTTATATCGAAAATTGTAAGCTACTGAAAGGAAAATAAAACAGTTTATATCATGTAGTGGTGTGCCTTCAAAAAGATCAAACAATGTTTTATTTGTTATGTGGATGGGGTATATGACTGATTAATAAAAATTACCATAATATATTAACATTATAATATATAAATGATAATATTATCATTTTATTAGTGTCTATATAATAAACATTAAGAAATATAAATAAAAAGAAAATAAAGTTGTTGATAATACACCCATCGATGATAATAATTTAACATGAAAGACCACCATAATGAAAAAAATAATATGAAATAGATTAGAGACTACGCTATTACATTATTTGAATATGGTTATATGGATAGTAAAAAATTAATAGTTTAATAGAGATAACTAAATTTAAGTGTGTCCTGGTGTAGTGAAGATGTATCCTCTTAATTATTGGAAAAATGAGACATTTTGTGACAAACCAATTTATTTTTATTAATGGGAAGTTGTTATTCTTGGCGATCATATAAAATTTGGAAAAATGTGGAGAGATCAACGATTATGGGTCAAATATCACCTCAAAAATTCCAAGGGGAATATTTTTTTGATTAATCGAATTTTTTACTTTGTTAATTTTACCCAAAAATACTTTATCCTGCATAATAAAATTCATTCCATTGTAAAAAAATTATTAAAAAACATTCTATTTTAAATTTCAATCTAATTTTTATACCTCTAATTTCATATTTTTGAACATTTTTATCAAATATTTTTTCTTAATATGTGACAAGTTAATTTTGATGTATACACAAATAATCAAGTAAGAAAAGAATATAGTGAACTATTTATTTTATAATTTAAATATATATAAGAGACAAAATAATCATGGAAAATAGTTATATTGAAATAAATCAACATATTATCAAAAACCAAAATGGGGATTACAAGGAAATCAAAAATAAAATCTCCTTTGAAAAAACTCTTTATTCTATTAAAATATGAAGAATATTTTTTTTACTAAAGAAACATTTAAATTAATTATAAGAATGTTTGGAATTGGTTTTCTATGTTTTAATATGGTTTTAAAATGTATAATTTTATTTATAAACGTCATGTTGATTACATTAATGATTTTTAAAACATTTATCTTATTCCCACATAGCGACAAAATCAATTAGGCTATATTTTTTTGGAAAATAATTCAGTTTTTGCCAAAAAAATCATCATATTTAGGAAATGTTCAAAATGGAATACTATGAAATTTTTAAATTTATTAATTAAAACACTACTTTCGATATATTATAAAATAATTCCAATATTAATAAATTAATTTTTTTAATAATATCCTATTAAATAATTCAAAATAATTCCTATTGAATAATGAAATTTAAATATATTAATTATTCTTATTCGTATTGTATACAGAAGTGGGGTTTACCAATTATTAATATAATTTATTATTTATAATTATTTATCTTACGTATCCTGAAATAATAATTTATAACAGAAAACATGAAATCCTTAGATATATTTGTTCTACGAAATAAATAATCATATTTGACATTTTTTTCAAAATTAAAGAAATATAATACTTGTTAAATGTAGCCTTTATTTTCATTATTCATGTGTTTAATTATTTTATTGTTCATATTTTTTATTTCTAATTAAATTATTGGGTTTTAATGGTTATATTAATATTTTATCTAAATATAATACAATTTCATTTCTGTTTGGTGTTGTGTGTCGATAATTATTCATTACCATTATATTATTTATAGGTATTATATATTAAAAAAATTAGAGTGTTATTTGAACCATCCATTGAATTTAAAAATTAAAATTCCTTATATAATTTCATATCTATAATATCATGGTGAACTAAAATCACCCAACTATATCACATTACAACCCTTAGAAGCCTCATCAAACATCCCGTTTCAATTCCATATATACTAAAGTATCCAATTCATAACCAAATGACCATGTTTTAATCCTAAATACTCAATGCGCCTCTCAATTGTAGTTACAATACTTCATCAATAAAAAAAATCAAGAACATAGATGCAATTTATCACCAATTAACTAGGACGATGATCACAAGGGTAGGTCTATCCCAGGACACATATGTGCTATCATCAAAATGATCATTATACTCATGATGATTCCCACCATATGTATTAGCATAGAAAAAATAATCATATACCGTCATTCTTTCCACCAATGTATAATTCTATGATAACCAATCATGGTGGTATAAATACCTTCTTGTAATGGTTCATGACTCAATGAACCTCAACACCTGTGATTACCTAAATTTAACATCGAGTCCACCTCTCAATTACCGCTTCCAATACTAAATAGATGTGCCTCAACCATTCATACATAACATAGCATTGTAAAACATTCAAAAAATACCTATAGAATTTATTTAATATAACCATATTATTCAAAATGACATATATGATATTGTATTCATCTCACAGAATGCAATTAAAAAGAGAACATCATATTCCACCTCCTTTAGTTGAACTATTAAATAGATAATCTACCTTAGTAATTATTGTGCTTCTCTAATTACATGATCATTATTACCCTATTCCCATCGGTATGATAATTACATTATGAAAAATACATGGAGGCCTCAACACATCCATCCATATACCAAAAAGTACTTATATTAACCAAATGGTTTGATAAAAAATTATTATTACCCGACATGAATCACATTGAATAGTTTGTAGAGAGGACCTCCAGAAGACCCCATGTGCAACTTCTAATACACCCATGGTTTCAAATTAACATTAGGAGTATTGGGTAAATATCTGGAGACTATACCCTATATATCATTGTTCACAATCATGGAAAAATAACCATGTATTACACATAGACATAACCATATGAGTATGTAAAAGTATTAAACACACAAAAATTCTAATATAAATGTAGATATGTACATACACATTTATAAAAACACCACTATCCTGGATGATAACATATTAAGAATGAATAAAAAATAAAATGAAAACATGGTTCCATAGAATTACTGATCGATA
This sequence comes from Viscum album, assembly GCA_963277665.1. Taxonomy (NCBI): domain Eukaryota; kingdom Viridiplantae; phylum Streptophyta; class Magnoliopsida; order Santalales; family Viscaceae; genus Viscum; species Viscum album. Next base: position 441,555,333 of record OY728161.1, read on the forward strand.
TCACATTTAATATTCTCAAACCTGATTCAACTATACCAGGCCTCAACCCATCCAATGTACATAAAAATTTTAGATCTTCTATGGTAACCATGTAACATAGAAACCATTGTATGGTCATAGTAAAAAACATATATGTTTTCCCCAAACATTTTCTATTATATAACAAACAATGAAATGATATGTTCACATGACATGATTGGAATAAACAAATACACTTTTAAATAATTAATAAAACAAACAACCATAAATACATGTTCAAAAATATGGTAATAATTCTCTTATCACATCACATGAAACAATCTATATATCTCAGAGTTATAGATCCTTATGTCTGTTACCCAAATAAAACATATCTACGTTTTCCAGTGATGGGGGCCTCTATGAATTTCATAATGATAGTGAAATCTAGTATTGTACGCATGGTTCTACAGGGTATACAAAATATTTATTATTTGCCTCTACTATGGGAGTCCTCGATGGAAATATCCCACAAGTATCATATACCTAGTGAATGCTCCTCTAAATATCCAACCTCATATACAAGATCAACCCAAGATCTATATCAATGGATAAACCACCATCTTATTACAAACATATCCTATATTATTTTTCTCAGCCATTTAGTGACATTAACCACTAATACATTAGTTTCTCACCAAAATATAAAAAAAACCACCCCCTTGGTTCATACAATAAAAAAACATATCCCTGAGGGTGTATACCATCCTAAATAAATAAATATAAATCCTAAGTGAATATTATATATATAATAAAAGACTGAACTATAGACATAAGAGAAATTCCATTATATTTATTGAACGTAACAAACATTGGGTAAAAACTTAATCCCTAACCCAAAACCTATATCTCATTGGTTTAAAAATTATGTCACAAAGGCATCATTCCAATCAGAGAGAATAGCTCAAATCCTAAGACACATGTTAAAATCAATATAAGGCCTCACATTGAAACCCAATTATACCTCATCGATAAAACATTAAATAGATGTCATAAATCATATATTGGATATCATGGTCCCTCAAGACCAATCACTCACCCCCTCATGGTCATGTTATGACCCACATGGGACAACTAGTACCATTCATCCTACTCTCCCTAGGAACGGTACAATGTATCATATGACAGGAACATAAAAAATGCTTGCATTCTTTTCAATCTGACCAATTTAAAAGTGTCTCGTTATTCATAGTTAGTGACAAGTCAAGGCATTTAAATTAATAATAAGAGGATTAAGGCCGGTACACAAGGAAATAATCACAATGGTAATTTGTTCTATTCCATGAAAAACAATTTTTTTATCAAATTCATAAATCATTAAGGTATTTAAATCAACTCAGAAATTTACATTGCGGTGTGATCAGATGTTCCATGAATTATAATATATATATATATAATCCATAGATTGAGTATAAGGACCACCCCTAACTAAAAATACATTTCAATTTTTATATAGATCGGAACAGCGTTCATCAACCCCATTTGACATTATATTAGATAAACATGGCAACATCGTTGATCAAAATAACCCCGGTCATGATAAATATAAATAAATTTTTTTTATAAGAGTTTAAAATTAAATAAATCATTTTAAAAAAAATTGTAATAATTTTGAAATAGTCCTACGACACTCCCCGACCATTGGAATCACATCCATGACAACCAAATAGTTAATAATATACCTACAACGTCATCTTAGAATAAATAACCATCACACTATACTTTATTAATTTTAAATTAAATTTTATATAATGGAAAAATCAAATTATATTTTTTGATATAACTGAAAATTTATGTTTAAATTAAGAGATTAACCTAGCCATTATTTTGGAACAATATATAAATATGTTTAATGAAACCCCATGACTAATATCTAATACCACCATGATCTTTTGAAATAGAAATATAAAATATTAATATAAAATCATATGTATAGATTTAAATAAAGTATGAGATTAAAATACATAATCATATGGATCCAGAATCATTTAATAATGGTAAAATAACCTTAAGAACTTCCATGAATGTAAGGGTATTAAGTGGAGATGAGGTTTTTCAGACCCCCTATTCGAGTTCACAACCTAAGTGGAAGATGAGGAATTTATCCTCATAAAATTCAATGTGAGAAATGTAAATTCCCCACTTGTAGAGGCCACTTTCTATCAAGTAATAGAAAACTGTAAAATTGGGGGTTATTATAGCACATATAGATTCCTGCTACAGACACATTCTAGTTGATGTATATGGAATTCCATACCTTCATTATCCACTAGGAGAAAGGTGGAATCCACCAGCTAGTTGGTTGATTGTCAAAGAAATGGATGAAACATCCATCGTGGAACCATCCATGTCCATCCTAAGGTGCAATGGAACCAATTTTCCCTCATTAATTATCCCAGAAAAATCATTTGATATATTATTACCCTCAAAATACCATTTTTAATCATAGTCAAAAATAAAACACAACCAAAATTTTCCATAACTGTAATTAAATCTAGAATTTTCATACAGATACAAACACAAGTAATTAGATGTATTCAAATCGAAACTTGTATGTAATATAAACAGAACATCAAATTATTCAGGAAAAATTCAACGTATGTTTTTTACAAGCATAAAATCTTCAAGATACCCACCATATAATCTAATAGTTTTCACAACTTCATTAAATATTTTAGAATAATTCATCCATAGATTCATCATAAAATTTTCAAATATATTTATATTAAAAATATATAATATATATAATATTTTTTATATAATTACATTCAATATGTGTATGTTTTTAATAATATACAGTAATAAATGTATTACTTTAATCTCCATTAATTTGATGAATTTATTTTCTAAAAGTGATAAGAAAATCGTATAATATCCAAAGAAATTATTATATATATTCATTATATCAACCATAATGATAATAGAAGCTTTTAAATGAGGAACATAACCTTTTTTATAATCTTCATTCAGATCCATTCTAATAGATAATATGAATGAAAACATCTTATCTATCTTAATTTTATTTTTATTCCTATAAAACAATAATTACCATTTTAATTCAATGAAGATAACTGATTCCAAAAAGAAAAAAATACTAACACTAATTTATAAATTTTGATAAATTCCCATATCTAATCTTGATTCAACTTTTTATTTTGAAAAGCTAAATAAAATTGACCAATGATTAAAATATTGGATACCATTATTTTAATAGGCATTGAGTATCTTTATGGATTCACTAGGATGATGGGGTAATAATGATGCAATTTCTTTTATATTAATCTAATGAATAACATATTTCAAAAATTATAGTGATTCAGATACATCTAGTTTTTTCTTTCTTTATTCTTCTCCACTAAATATTATGTATTTTAGGTAATAAATATTATAAAATTATAAATTAAACAATACAAAAAATTAAGCATAATGAATTTTCAATTTTAATTACATAATATGGATTTTTACAAAGTATGAATAATATATAAATCCCATGACCAAATGATTCCCGAATCATCAATCATAAAAAAATCATATTTTCTAAAAGACGTTTCTTACATTAAAATTTATTGAAACTTCTATAATGTTGTTTCGTGTAATGAAACATATAATATTCTAGAAAAAATCAAATTTATTCCATCTCATTTAAATTAATATCTAATTTAGGTCATAAGAACTCCATATTCCCTGAAATTCTTCCAAAAATTATTTTTTAATAAAAAATAGGGTGAGAAAAATCATTGATATCATGATACTATACTCAAATTTTATCATTATATTTCATCGCCATTAATTTATCATAATTAAATATAGAATAGATAAAATTTTATCAATGTAAATTATCTTATAAAATCAATAAATACATTATGTAGAAATTATTAATAATAATAATTTTCTTAAAGGTCACATCCAAGTGTTTTATCACTAATTTATTGTATTATAATGATCCTACATACCAATTCCCTTTTTTGGTATATAAATCTTTTTATTATTTTTCAACATTCTAAAATCATTAAATCTTTCATTAAATCTTATTAATCCTCAATATAACACTATATAGAGACCGATTTCTATTATTTTCATTGAAATATTAATTTCATTTAAAAATAAAATTCACTAATTCAAACTATAATTAATCAGAATTTTATTTCGTTGATTGGGAAAATCCATACATTTTAGATACACATGATATTATTTAGATTTATAATGATTTTAGTTGGATTTTCCCATATTTTATCGACATATCCACATCATCAAATATTCATGAATTCATGTTTTTAATGGTTCACAATGTAGTGAAGGGTCACTATAATATAGTTATCTAAAATATTAAAAACTAATTTGAAACTATTGAAAAATAAAAAATAGACTCTTTGAAACATAATATAATCCATTTCCCCTTTCTATTCATATCCATGGACCATAACCTTCTCAAACTGTTCCATCACACTATATTCAATATTTGACTATTTTAGGTGATATTCCATGGTTGAATTCACATGTTAGTGAAATAACAAACTAAATGAATTAAATCATTTTACCAATACCAAGATGAAACAAACCTTTTCCAATTTAATACTAAATAATTTACTATTTGGGTCCTCAGAGCATGAAAAATAATATGTGATAGTGATTTTATAATTATACATTTCACTAATGGCCAAGACCAATCAAATTACAACATTGACATAATGAAGAATACTAGTTGAATTTTTTTAAAAAATACTCTTCCATAAACTACATCGGTATTATTTATAAATACCAAGTTTTCAAAATCTACCTTTCTTTAGTAAGTTATCCAATATATTTTATTGAAAACACCTATACATTATTTGTCAAATAATATATCTAAATATAAAAAAATAAAAAACCTATCAATAATTATTTTGCTAAAAATATTAGGAAAAATTAAATGTTTGTTCAACTAAATATAATTAACAAAATTCAATTGTTCTTGAATATGATTCACGTGTTAGTACATTTCGTGAATACCAGAAATTACATGAATGACATCAACACATTATCTTCAATTCACTTCCAACCATCAATACTCAACATTATAAACAAATCATGAAATTTTAAAAATTCATATTCAAGAATTTTACATGTCATAAAGGATTTTAAAAAACCATAAATTATATGATGTAATTGAAAAACTATACTGAGAGATGTGTCGTGTCCCATGTTTACTATGTTCTCATAGGTATCAAAAATTATTCCCTTGGTGACTATCAATGATTCCATGATTCATATTCCTTTTTTCATAATCTTGAATTTAATTAGTGGGATCATGGGTTTTATTTTAAGGTGATAAAACAAGGGTTGTGATAAAATTTTTTAATGAACTATATGAATATGTGATAGACTTTTTTTATTAATTTATGAATAATTTAGTTCACCATTAACAATTAATTAAATTATTCCATAGGGATAATTGGGGAATATAGTAGTTTGGATTGATAGTAGATGTTCAGTTTTGTTAATAACCCTACCACTATTATCATAATTTGATGTGGTTGAGATCCTAGGATCTGGGAAAATAAAATACAATCATATTTTTAATAGAATTTTCACTTATGATATAATGTGATTAAGAATATAGAAAATAAAATTCCAATCCTTTTAAGATGGACCTCATATTAAAATATGACATCTAGAGTGACCATAATTATTATGATAATACATTGATAAAGTTGATATGTATATAAAATAATCAATATTCTCTTTCAATATCTTCATGATAATGAAATTATCCAACGCTATTTCATCCACTATTATTTTACACCTAGTAGATAAAGAATCTCCTATATTTGTATTAATCTCCAAATAAAATTGGAAATGTATTGACAATAGATTTGGCTCTAGGGGAGATATGGTGATAAATTTTGTTGATGAGATAATACTAAAATTTTCAAAGAATTATATTCATCTATGTTAAACCATAGTTTTACAATGATCAAGAAACATGATATACATATGATGTTAATGATAATAATTATTTATTTATGTGATTAAGGTATATATATAGTTAAACCTTCATATAAATTAATGCAATCTATGTGATATAATTTAATTCACGGGGGGATGTAGGAGATACTATAGAGCGATTCTGGATGTTATAACTATCAATGATTAATGATTTAATTTTAGGAAGGAATATAGATGAAATATATATTAATTTATGTCATTGGGATCAATTATGTTTTCCAATTTATTTTTTCATGGAATTTTTTGTATATTTTTTTCGTGAACCTTATTTTTATCCCTTTAGGATTTCATTATTGTTTTATTAATTTTTATTGAATATTAATCCCTATTTTGTTATCATTTTTATGAATTTCCATTAGGATCTTTACATCCCTTGATATATTAGTCTTAAATTATTTATGGGATGTGGAATAGTTTATATGGATGGTGGGAATCTCTTTAGTTGAGATACATTTTTTTAAGCAGTATATGATTTCCTATGTGTATAATATGAGACATTAGTTGATTTTTGGTATACCACATTTGACAATTATGTAATTCAAGTTATTGATGTGTACGTGGGGACCCATCCTATAATTTGGTGGCACTTGTGTGTTTATGTGTATTCTATCCCAGTATGTGTGGATTTTATGACGATTTCATATGAGAATCCATAATAAAAAATTGTGTGAAACTGGTGGTACTCAACACATACACGCACATAGATCATCATAATCACCGGTAATCAATATATTGAATAATGTACTAGATTACCACATGGATTTTAGGATCTTCATGTATCGATGTACATGAATTGTGTATGTATTTTTGTGGGTACAAATATATGTTCCATTAAATGTTTAGGGATCATCGAAAAGTTTGTGTTATGAAATTGGATGGTACATATTATTGATGTTTAGAGTAGACAGTTGATTGGATCAATGTTCACTGTCGAAAATTATCATTAAACAATTTGTTTACATTATAAACACATCAAAAAGAATAAAATTAACATATCCTTTTATATACTATTTTATACCCTAATAAATAGTACTCTACACAATATAATATATTTAAGAAATTTAAAATATGATTAATTTAATAATAAATACATATATATATAAATATAAATATTTATCTATACATATAGATATATATATTTTTTCAAATGTGTATTTATATAATTATATAATAAAATGTACTGAAATAAATGTTTATATACATGAAATATTCCTCTTAATTATTTTGATAAATTTATTTTCCTATATATATATATGTGTGTTAGTATATATATAATTATTTATATGTTTTTGTTTATATGTGTATAATAATTCATCTATTTTTTCTTCATGACTCAAATCTTATTTAACATGGTGAAAAATATTCATGGTTTGAATAAATTTTTTTACATGTTTCATGTAATGATGTGAAGGGGTCAGATCAAAGACTCAAGATGGAATAAAATTATTATTCCAAAATTAGGGTGTGGGGTTGAATCACCCACAAAAGGGATCAGTTTAGTTGGGGTTGTGAAATTTTTAAATAAAATATAATAATAGTAGGAAAATTAATATATAATTATAAAATATTTTAAATTTATTATAATACAATATAGAAATGTAAATAAAAGAGAAAATGATCATTTATAATTATTATTATATATTTTTAAAAAGTTTTTAAATATTTATATTCAAATGAAATTAAATAAATATTAATATAAAACTCAAAAAAATATAAATAAATATATATGACTATATTTATAATTATAGGTATATATATATATACAAATAAATATTAATAAATAAATAAATATATACATATATAATTATTTAAAATGAAAAACACGTGGACAACTTATAACAATTCTTTTTAATAAATGTTTGACTAGATTATGTAATCTTATCTTTATCAAAGTAATTCTAAATATGTGTCATGTAATAGGGAAACTATGCTCTTCTTGATATGTGTAGGGGCTCCAAGCCCACATGAGACTCAACTTATACACCCTAATATAATTTTTAATATATTGGTATAATTATCGATTCTTGAAATTAGTGTTCCTAAAAGGAGTATTTTATTAATTCAAAATAACTACTAATGATATCTGGACTTCAATAGTTTTTTTACATTGATAAATTGGAATGTTATGGTTTTTTTTGAGTTATAGTCCATTTTATTTTATTATCTAGTTTTTCTAATGCATTTATGTTTTCCATGGGTTTATAATAATGTTTTCTTATCTAATTTGGTATTTTTTTTATTATTTTTGATATATTAACAAATTTTTTTAAATATATATCATATGGAATACATTATTTTGACATTTTTGCCATGAGATGACATTTATAGTTGCTGGGGTTTCTATCATGATTGGTATATTATGTCAAATGATGGGTTAGGCATAATTTCTTGATGGTTTGAGAGAGATCCATATTGTAACCAACTAAACATTAATAAGTGATATACCATTTTTAATGAATAAGAATAATTAATAATTAATGTAATTTATTAAATTAGATGTGATACATTTTTTATTTATACAATTATAAAATATTTATTTTTTGTTTTAAATGGAAATTAATAATCATAAATATAAAAAACATATTCATTCTATAATTAAAACTATGATAATTATATTAGGATTGGTGATAACGTGCTATTGACAAATAAAAAAGTTGTGATGTCCTTGACCAATAGGGTCATACTCTATGGTGACCATTTATCATATCATCTGAAGAAGATGAAATCATTAGCATTTTCCCTTGACAAAGCCCCAAAATTGACTTAGAAACTAATTCTTAAGATAAACTGTTTATGATAGAAGATTAAACATGCCGAGATCATGACACAAACCATATTCACAAACCACCACATAAAGGGAAAACCATCAAAAATATTACTTTTAGGGTGTAAAATCATTTAATAGGGTTTTATGTATCTAGATCAATACATTATAAATTATTATAATTTATATTAAAGGAAATCATAGTTATATATTCCATTGTTATTATTAAATTATAAATTATTATATAATGTGAATCACATATTATGAAATCAAAATAGTATCTTTGGAAAATATATATTTTCAAATTGCAAAGTATTTTTGAAAGAGTAATAAAATTACTAAATAAATTTATTTTAATAATATTTTATTATTATTAATTAAAAGTTATATAAATATATAAGATAATATAATTTAATGTATTCCATTGAAATATTCCTAGGTGTGAAAAAGAGGATAGTGTTGTATAAAAAAGTATTTTATAGTTAATAATGATATTTATATAAAAATGTAAATTTACATATTAAAAAAATTATTATGAAAAAAAATATCATCCTTGTGATTATCACGACCAAATTAAGAAATTGTGATGTTTTCAAAAAAAATTATGACAATTAAATTTTGTTTAAAAAATTCAATAAAATTTAAATATACAATATGTATTAGATATAAAAAAATCATAAAAGTGACGTAATAAATTATATAAATCACATCAATATTGGGATATATTTATCGTATTTAATATAATATTTCTTAATAATATTTTACTATTTTTATAAACAATTAACGATTCCTACATCGACTGTATTATATTTCATGGGGTTAACATCAATTCTTATTTAACATGACTCACTTCACCATAAATAATACAAGGGATTTAAATTTTTATTATTTTATAAAATAAATTGAAACCCCTAAATTTATAAATTATTAAATAAGTCCCCTCTATTTGTTATAAATATGCACCAAAACTCCGATAACTCTTCACAAAAAAGGCCCAATATGAATTAGGATAGTCTTATTCAATATATATATGTCCCTCCCAAGTAGTTATTAAGATCTTAAAAAGATCCTCCATATCATTTATAATAATCCAATCAAGATATTAAATTTGATTATCCTCTATATTCAAGAAAATTCATTGTATTATTCAATTTTATTTCAAATTGTTCATGACTGATATTTTACATCACATTACATAAATTTACCATATGATCTAAAAGTAATGGTATCCAATCTATAGATCTCATTGAATTATATAAATAATATTTTTTACACATGTTATTCTGTAAAAAATTATCTAGTGATTTTCATTGCCAAATTTTTGTGATGTCAGTACCTATACTCAATTACACTAATGTGTATTTATCTAGATGCAAATATAAATAGTTAATTAAATATATCCATTTATTTAACCCAAAATACCCAGTCAAGTGATTAAATGTGATTAATTTCATTCCTATTTTGTAAAATATATGTGGCACAAAAATCCATATACATGATATAAATTTGATTTTTGGACATAAAATAATACCTCCCTCTAATTCATTGGGAAATGTTTTAATCTTACAAGATGCCATGTATAGTTCTTCTTCATTTACCCTATGAATACTATGTTATTATATCTCAATGTAAATACTTGAATTTTATTTAGAAATTCATGTTTTTGTTACATCCACATTTCAATACTTCACTGGCGTGCAATCTCATATCATGATTTAATGTTCATGTTTTGGAATCTCAACATTTCAAAACACATTGATACTCCATTTTAGATCACATGTATTACATTCATCATGTTTGTTTTTTTATTTTATTATGTAGATTTATTTTTCACCCCATATTTACTTACGTCACAATTTTATCCAATTCAGTTTTATATAAGCAATGAAAATTTAATGTCTTTTTAAGATGTTTTGAAATAATCTAATTATATCCCTATTTTATATTATTGTTTTTTATATGAGAGTATGAATTTCCACTAGGCAACATGATATTTTATAATTATATGTAATGTGTCTTTATGTAGTAAATATTGAATTAATGATTATAAAAGATATGGGTTATTTCTAGATAGAATTGTCTTTATATTGTTGACATGGGTTCCCATTTTTTGTCCAAAACCCTTGGAAAATGGAGAAACCGACTAGAGTTAATGTGTCACAACCATGATAAATAACTAGTGGGTGGGACAATAGATGTATCAAAATGGTTTATGATCAAGTTTTTTATTGTGTAAATTTTAGTTAGAGTTGAATATATATTTCATATTCATAGTTTTTTAGCACGAGACTACTGAGATTTTATATATATAGTGTGAAACAAAAAATTATAATGGATGTATATTATTAGGAATAAATACTCAGGGTATGAGAATTATGTTTTTAGCCCCCCCCCCCCAAAGGATCAAATCGATGTGACTATGGACGAGCTGTAATGACATAAGATGTTATGGATTTAAAAGTATTCAAGAATCATCATATTATATTTTTTATGGATTTATACATATATCAGTTGGATGAATTGATTGATCAATACTAGAAAAAAGTGTATTGAGAAATATTATTTGTAATGATCTTATATTTTATCACAAATAATAAGATACAAGATTGTATATATCAATGGACTAAGCCCCCATTGTAGTAAATGTTTATTGCTATGAGTATTTGTGATTAATCAAGATCAAATTACCCATATTTTTCTTGATATTTTGTGCCAAAAGTATTTTATGATATTTTAAAATATTATAACTTGACATCCCACTAAAGAATTATTTTATATGGGAAAATATATAAAAAATATATACCCCATAAAAATGAAACTTTTCTGATGACTAATTGTGATAGGAGGTTTGTATCATAATTATCATCACAACAATGGTATTTTCATACTAAATATAAAAATAGAGGATTGTAAAAATTGGGGATTCAGTGTACATCAAAATTACTCGTCACAATTAACGTATTTTCTCACATTAATCCAACACAGACATTTGAAAAAAAAAGGCGGATAATAACTATGGATTGTTTAAAATAAATAGATTGTTATAGTAACTATAATAATTGTAAAAAACCACAATATATATAAATTTTTTTGACTATGTGAAATCGAAAAAATACCATCAATTTTATCCCTCGTGTATCTCCCTCATTATTATTTCCGAATCTAATTCTTTAAATCACGAAATTCTTCACCCCACTATTTTACTGTTCATTATAATGGTATTTTTTCCAAATAAATATGAAAAATATTCAATAAGAGTTTTTGATTTAATTACTTATAGTACTAAAACCATGAAGCTAATTTTTTTTGTGGATTATAATTTTTTTTGATAACTCTATTAAAAATAAAAATGCATTATTGGAGTAAAAAAATTATAAATTTAAGAATGTAGTTAAATTAATATCATTAAATGAATTGTTAATAATTAAATAAATATTGTTACTTATATTATGCAATACAAAGAAATATTTTATTTGAATTAATTATATACTTTATATAATATTATAAAAAATTTAATTTATAATTTTTTCATAGAATTAATTTTATTACTTTTTACTAATATAATACTCTTTAAATAAATATAATTAAAATCAATTTATCATAAAATACATAATTATTTTAAAAATAAAATAAATTAAAATTATTGAAATTAATTTGAAATAATTTTAATTAAAATAGATTCTAAAATTGATATAGAAAAATATAAATATTATAAATATTTAAATAAGATAAAAAATTAAAATATATTATTATTATAAATAATGAACAACAATATTATAAAATATATATATATATATTAAAAAAAATATTATTAATGTATAATCATTTTAATTTAAAATAAATTATATAATTATATAATTATTAAATAAAAAATATAACTGAAGAATTTAAGTTTTTTTAATGAAAATTATAATTAATTGACAACAATTACTAATTTATTTTTATTTATTTCATTTAAATAAATAACTTTTTATGATATCTTGTTTTATAAAATATGCTTTATTTTAATTGACAAATCAAAAAAATTAATTATTTATATTAAATAAATAAATAAAAAATAATAAATGATGATGTAATTTAAATATTAATTAAATTTAGATATATAATTAATTATTTTAGAAATTACTATTACTATTATACATAATTAGTATAAAAGAGTAATTGATTGTTCTGAGCATATAATATTTACTTTTAATTGTTATTATTAATAAATATAATAACATTATAGAAAATTTTATATCATTTCAGACCATCTTCTCCATCACGTGAATTATAGGGTTTAGATGAAACCACAAGAATTAATCCCCACATGTCAGAGGGCATCGACTAACAAGAATAGTATAAGAAATATTGTGGGGAGTCTATACCATATGGTACAATGTTGCAATAATAATGAAAAAATTATAATTAATTAATCTTGAAACATATAAAGAATAAAATATAAAACAAAAAATCCATGTAATAACTAAAACCATATCATGGCACGTTTTATTTAATTAATGTAATATAATAAAATTAATAATGATAGATTCTCAAACAAATATTGGTTTTGAACTAAATACCAGTCCCTTCTACATGCTTTAGACACATCTAGCAAGTTATCAATCAATGTTAGGGACCATTTCCCTTCTCTAGTCCAACATTCATGAAATATATCAGCAAAAAAAAATGGATCCCAAAACATGATATCAATATATTTTTATAGGAAGATACTCGTGCTACATAATCATATCTATCATACATAATCAACTCATTCAATAGTAATATTAATAAGTGATAATTCATAAATTAATACTGAAAATCTTATATCCTTGTCAGTCATCTTGCTCAAAAGCATCACCGAGGGTCTGTAAAGTCTACATTGGAAACATGATATATTTCTATATAATGATTTGTATTATCTATCCTTATTGGAATCATCCATTTCAATGGTGGAATATGTTCTCGAGTATGAGTCACCCATAATGTATTAGGAACAAGTGAATCCCACACTAAAAAAACATGCATCTCTCCCTCAGATAAAAATGTGAACATTTATCATACTCTCAAGGGATCTGTAAAAAATCATGTTACGATCAAATTAATTACAAAACCATGAATAATTCTCAAAAGATAGTACATAACCATTCACATAACCCACAGGTTCGACAATTTGGGACCTCGGGCCCCAAAATAATTATAATTCATAATAAGAAAATCAATCAACATATAATTTAACATCCCACACATAGGTATCAATAATAATCTTGATTAATAAAAATGGAATATACTAAGAAAAAAATCACATGACCAAACAACAAGCATTTAAAACATGTAATTACAGTTCATATTGGTTATTTCATCAAATTTAATGTTAGAAACCATTAATTCCATTGATCCAAATAACCAATTTTCATCATAAATAATAAAAATATTTTTCATGTACCAATTAACCAATTGATTATTGTCATTCAATTAGATTCACAATACACTAGATTATCATGTAATAGCCAAATGAATTCCACTTATTTATGTAAAAACACGTGCTTCACATTTAATTTTATTAAAAATATACAATGTCATGCCAAAACCCATTTTAAACTGATTCCCACTTCAAAAATACATACTCAACCAAATGCCAATGGTTGGAACACCTCTTTGGTAGCCTAAGTCAACTCCTAATCGAAATGGACCAAAGATAATAAGATATGTGTAATGTAATTAATATTAATCGATATTTGTATGTTTTCATTTTGTTCATGTTGGGAAACTAATGTTTTAACTAGGTTTCATATGTTACACACAATATAAAAACCAAATCAATACTTATGGAGATTACCTACACCACCTACCATAATAACAGAGATCAAGAGTACATTGATCACATATCAAAAAATTAGACATTCAAGGATCACATATTTTGAATGATTACCATTCTTATTCCTAAATTTAAAAAGGAGGTCATATAATGAAACAAGGTAACTCTATTAATGTTATGATAAAATGACTGATTTGGGGTCAGTAGATTGAAGACATGATTAATTTTCAAAGTAGAATCTTTGGAGAATATGTTGGATCTCTTGATAACCATCAAAAAACAATAATCATGAATTAGATTCATATTAGAGAGTTTATGATTATAAAAAATAGGTTATTGTGTTGAGGAATTACATTACAACCACTCATAATCCCAGGACCATATGTCTTCACCGGTCTTCCATTGTTGTCATCTAGCATGCTAGCAAAATAAAACCCAACCAAGTTGCTGGTGGTGTAACTATATGAGAGACATTATACCCAGATATAAAAAAAGTTGTTGGATCTATCAAAAAAATTGGTAAGACTGCAATAGTTATTCCTCGCTGCTTTACATCGCAATGGTTGGTTAATTCATTAAAAGATTCTCCATCTTACATACCACCACTAACTACTACCATCCACCACTAGTTAATCTTTTACAAGCCTCATATTCCTCTAAAACATCCTTTTACATATGTAAATGGATCTATCACAAAACATAATGATGTTAAAAGAAAAATATAAAAGTTAAAAATACCAAGAGAAAGACTATATCCTACGACATCACCACCATTTAATTGTTGATCACCAAAATCTTCTCCCTATAATCACTATCGGTTATTGTAAAAGAATGTCTTACCACTGTGCTTGGATAATATAATATCACTCATAGGTATCCTTTTAAAAACAACCATTTTTTCACTACACTTATTCTAATGGAAAAATAATCACATGGATATTATTCTCACAATGAACCATGATACATATTGAGTGATATTCAATGGATGCATCAACATCAAGCACAACATCATGAAAATCGGCCACAAGAAATATTTTATGACGAAACCATTGAATTTGTGATACATGAAACACATCATACCTAGGCCTATATGGAAAAATAATTTCCAAATCATATACTAATGGACCAACTCCTTTCACTATATCAAATTTCCAGTATACATTTTTCTCTACCTTCCCCACATTGGGATATGTAATTTCCCTACCATAGTAGGCACAAGATGAAGAAAATAATCATTGATCATTATCAGTAACGACTATCTGAAATGGTTATTATATAACATTTTCCATCATTTCATGGTTTTAAAAATATTTTTGATTATCTAAACAATCTTATACATCTATTTCATGATTCTCTATCCAATAAACATTGAATAACTAAATTTAATGAATAAGGAGGAAAACAACACAACCATTAATGTAGAGATTTGAATGGATTCATTTTTATAAATTCATGGAATCTGGTTTTATAATCCAACTCGATATATTCCAGATACTCCTCCAATAAACCGTTGATGTCCAAATCATTGGCATGGATCATTTCCTATATAATTTATATTTTTCCATAAAATTAGATTCTAGTCTGAGGATGATCGGAAATTATCATATTGACCAAAGATCAAAATGCATTTTATTGTTGCTTATATAACCATGAAGTTAAATGAGGATCCTAATAATAATAAATAAACATTAGAAAACAATACAATTGAACTATCTCCCGTAGGGATAGACTACCCAGATATTAGTTGGTGGATACCTCAATAATATTAAATAAGTGGATACCTTCATTAGTTGATATATGGTAACCCAAAACATATAATTTTTTTCCAGATTACATATATAATACTATCATGATTTCCATGATTAGATCATCCCACTAACACTCTAAAATGGAAAAACATTATATTTATATAATAGTCATTTTATGATTGTAATTATCTAGCTAAAAGGTGAAAAAACACATAAAAAAGAATGACATATAATTCTTAATCTCTATAAATAATATTTCTTATGAAACCCATGATACATCATAATCATAATTCTATAGACCACCCATTTTGAGGCATGAAACTCTCTCATCATCTCCAACAACAAGAATCTTCAATCCTCGATTTGTAAATGGATAATAATTGTTTCATCACTGCTAAGAGACTATCCGTATGGTGGCTCCCCACCATATATGTTGTAACATTGATATAACACCTATGGATATAAGTAATTCATTTAATTGATATGGGCTAGAATAATGAATATAAAAATATTCATTTCAAAGATGTTCAAATATGGCATGCCTAAAAATTTCCATGAATGTCTCTAAATACTTCAATTAGACAGTACTCATCACAAAAGTCATGCACTTTATCAATCTATGTATTTCAACTAAATGAATTTACCATGAATTTTCCCTTTCTTGGGATTTAGTCCAACTGAATGCCTAATGACTATAGAAACATAACTAATATCCCTAACGGACGGTTCAAGCCACAATATGAAAAGATTTAATTGAGGATCTTATAATCATCTACACCACAAAAATCTCACCCAAAATATAGTTACCCAAATAAATCAATTAAATTGTAATGTTGAGATTATATATAATGAGTGGATTAGTTACTCCCATTGGACATCATTATTATTGAGCCATAATAAACTACTCGATCCCCATGCAGCATATTTACATTGATTCTAAATTTTGATGAATCACATTATAGAGAATATTTCATTATCTGTCGAGATAAAATGGGGATTAATGAAAAGGTATACCTATTCATATGGTGCTGGAAATCCCCTTAAAAGTATTTTACCAAAGAAAAATCTCCACTTTACTATATATCAAGGATATCAGCACTACCAAACATGAGAAGACACAGATGAAATAATGTTAAAAAACTGCTCAACTTATAAATATCAGAATAATTAAGTCATAAATGGGCCCTTCAAAATATTTGACAAAAAAAATTTCTTAATGAATATTGTAACTCCATTATTTGAGATTAGATGACCAAAAATGTTCACAATGTTAATACAAAAAACACATTTGGATATATTGTTTTTTTGCTGATTCTCTCTCAATGTAAACAGGGAGATGTTGAGATGTTCGGAATGATCATTTATAGATCAGGCATAAACGAAACATTAATTAACTAAAACCACATAAAATATATGCATGAATATTTGAAATACCATATGCATCATGTCTTTGATCACTGCATCTGTTTTTATTGTAAGAAAACCAATTCTTACATACGTGTACATGTCATACCATCTCATGAATGTACGATGGGGTATTTCTGTTTGTCTCACCCTTAATTTATAGTTCCATGACCTCAATTAAATAATAGAAAAGATCAATAAATATCTCAGTTTATCTAAGTAATCATATATGTTTCTAAATGGATGTTAGTTCTTGATTTTCCTCTTTATTAATATTATGTAAACCAAAAAGGCTAAGAGTCTCATCAACATTTTAGTGAAAATCATTGGAGAACCCCATTGTGATGTGATAATCCAAATAAATACCATTTTATATAGATTCTGCAACTATATTTTTTAATCATGAAGGCCCAATGGCACCATCTTATAAATTGAGACAAAAAAATCTTTACTCATAGCTCAAATTTAATAGTAATCCCAATCTATTGATATGATGGTATGACTAATAAATCTTCTTGAATGATATACTGAATGTGGTACTGTAAATGTGGAAAAAATATATACTGCAACACACTATCTTAAATCACAATGCTCACTATCCTGGTCCCATGACAATCTCATTGTCACTAAATTGGTTATACACGACCAACCAAAATTTCTTAGAAATTCTAATTCATAATGATTCCCTCATTTGATGATAATAATGTCACTATCCACTAATAATTGTTAAAATGAACTTGGAATAATTAATATTATCAAAACATAAAATAAAATAAAATTATAATATTTCCATCAGAAATAGATCCCAAAACATTTGTAGCTACCAATTTCAAGAGAACATTCTTTGATGTCTCAGATATCCTCTAAATGCAGTCCTATTGGTCTATAGATTTCAATAAAACCATTAATAATCCCAATAATTTAACCCAACCCATTGAAAAGTTGAGAGTATATTAATGAAATTATTGCTTTGATATCTTTCAAAATTCAATGACGGGTAAGTAAAATGAGAATCATACCTATGATGGTTGACTATCTATTCTCTTTATGGGTCGAACTAGTTTGTATTACGTGAATACATCACACCCATCTTCTATGCGAAGCTATTTTAAGCATAATAGGTTCAAAATCATGACGGAAATTATTCTGTGGAGTTAGGGAACAAACTTCACTACCCTGAAATAAGTTTCTAGTGGAACTCCAACTACATGAATTATTATGGGAAGTTGGGTCCTTCCTATTCTCTAATGCTGGTCAAAATACAATTCCGCTGCTTTGGTTCTATGTGACCCTACAAAACCTCTATATATTTTAAAATATTTCATACTATTTGAATTTTTTAGTTTTATGAAAACAATAGTTTTTCCATCAGACATTACTGAAAACTAATATATATACTCCAAGACATTATCTTAATACAAGTACCTACTCCCCTGAACATTTTCCCCAGTAATAGTTCTAGACTAAATAACATAATTGTATTTATTAAAAGATGAATAATTGATCACAAAAAATAGTTATAATTATTTTAACCACACCAAAGGGATTCCTTCAACTTCATTTCTATAATGAGAGCCTGATTTATTATAGCGGGGATGTTGGAAAATAGATAGATGATCACAAGAGACATTATTAGACTTCAATTCCCACAGTAATAAAAATTCACATTAAAAATCTAATCAAAATTTATGTATATAGAAAAACATGCTAGGTCCATAAAATAGTAACCATAATAAATTACTAATAATGAGACCTCTCATAGAAAAACATATCTAGATAAAATTAGATTAGTAATATCACCTCAATGTCCATCTATGTCAGCCTATAATACTATTTAACATGTTCTATAATGTCCCAACATAACTTGGTAGTTAATTTATTTATATACACATCCAATATAACCATAAATTCATTGGGTGTCTCCAAATTATTGATAATTATATGCTATAAAAACAATCTTGAACTCATCCTCATAGGGACCTGCCCCTAGATAATGTTTCTGTGTGTTTCAAATGGATATGTATTATAAGAACATACATCAATGGAATAATGAAAATAATATTTCGGTTCATGTATCTCATGAATAATAGGAAGACATAAAATTGTTTCAAATTCATATGACACCCTAGTGACACAACAAGTATTAGTTTTATTATGTAAGCAGTGTATTGGTTAACCCTCTTTTAAGTCTTAAACCTAATACTACATAATGGATTTCTCCATGAATGTATAAAACACTCCATAGATATATAGAAAAGGAATAGTGTTTCACACATAAGGGTAAGAAGCAACAGTTTCACCCTAGGACAAGGATACTCTATAGCATGCAATAAAATGAGAATTAACTAGTCATATTAGTTTTTATCATTTTTTATCATATATTTAATCGATTGTAATTTCCTAATTTTTATTGATATATATGTCACATATGATTAAAATACCCTTAGTAAGAATAATGCAT
This sequence comes from Viscum album, assembly GCA_963277665.1. Lineage (NCBI taxonomy): Eukaryota > Viridiplantae > Streptophyta > Magnoliopsida > Santalales > Viscaceae > Viscum > Viscum album. The sequence continues at coordinate 441,575,510 of OY728161.1, forward strand.
GAATACATATATCTTACGTCCCTACCATGATTCAGGTGCACCCATATCATGTTATACAATCCCAAGTGTAAAATCTCGATGAATAGTTACATTACAACACATTTGTATCAATATAATATAAATTACATCAAATATGTAATAAGAGTTCATCAATAACCAAAATACCATACTTGTGTACTAAGGTTCTCCCCCATATATAGGTTGTCACTATCATTAATGTGATCATTATCAATATGTGACACATCCTAGCATGCTCTTTACCTTTCCCACAATGTAATGAAAAATGGATAATTATGATACGAATTTGTAACATTCAAATCCTAGTATTTCCTCTTGTGACCGAGATAGGTTTATATATTACCTTAGAAATTATTCCCTTTACACTATAGGATACCAACTATTAAAGAGGAATTTGTTAATATAGAGTGGAAATTATACCCTCAGGTATAAGTTTAAATAACAGTGAAAATAATATAAATATGAAAATATGAAAAAAAATTTAATAATAACTGAAAAAAATACATTACAAGTAATAACAAATAACTTGGAATTATATGATAAATGTAAGTAATGATATATAAGAAAATGAAAAATGGAATAATATAGAATAATTAAACTCAAAAAAATCATATTCATAAAACCCTTTGTTGGTCTCATAACTATGATCTAGACCCGTCAAGTGAGTAAAAAATTAAAGGTTTTTACCCTTGATTGTATCCAATCCTACTTTCTTGAAATCTTCTTGGGTACCAAGAACCACCAAAATATGATGCGATTATAATTCAGAAGGCTACTAACCATTGAATAAAAAATTTCTAACCTATATTATCAATTCATTGAACATTACTAAAATAAATGTAGTAATTCATAATTTAATTATAAACATCACATACCCCTTTAATACCTCAATATCTATGGTGACACTTTAGTTCTGTGAAACATTCTTTAAACCCCATGTTAGATGTCCATTTCTAGTGGTGGATTCTATATCATATAATGAATCATCTATATCAATGGTAGAATTATATTTTATGGATGAATAAATATTATTATATCTTGAACAATTGAATCCTTCCTTTTAGAACACAAGCATCTCACCCACATATAAATAATATACCTTGTCTCATACCCTATGCCAATCATTTAACATGCATATTACCCTATTGTGATATTTAATACAATGCATTTTACAGAGAGGTGGGAAGGTAACCATGAACCTAACCATGAGGCACCAAAAATAATGTCATAATTCCCATAACACCACCATAATTCAGAATAAGACAAAAATTTATATGTCATAAAATATACTTCCCTAAAATATCAAATATAAAAAAAATATAACAACACAATATTCCTAGAAAAAAATATCACATTAACATGAATAAAACATATCAAAAAAATATTTAAAATAAATATTTTTTAATTTATAAAATAATAAGCTTGGAACCATTTAATATATTAATCCAAATAACCAATTATCATCATAATTATTACAATTCTTTTTAAAGCATTAGTTAATCCCATTAATTATTTTTAAGACACTATACAGACAATGTGTCGTTCTATCAAGACAAATATAATTAAATAACAATTCATCACATCAATAATTGTTATTAAACTTCATTAAATTTGTGTCATTACCATCTCATGCTATAAACCATGTAAAGTCAATTCCCACAACAACAATCCCAATTTATTAGAAGTCCAAATGTAGACACAACTCTCAAGTTGATGCAAGATCCTTCTATATGATAATTGAAACAAAGAGACCCATGAGAGATCTAGGAATAAGGATTTGTTATATTTTGTATGCTAGTATTTATTAGTTCATTAAAATAGTTTACTAATAATGTATTGTTAGAAAAAAATACTAGAAAGATAAAATTCTAACATAATAATATGACTTAATCAACCTACATCAAAAAGATAGATGAAGACAATAATGATCATTTGAATGGATATCTAAGGAAGAAAATAGAATCCCGTTAAATCATATAAAAAACATCATAAAGGTTCAAATAACGAGATCAGAGTATATAACAAGGGAATTCATTCAATGTTAGAAAAAATTCATAAATATTGGATAATCAGACCAAAGAAAGGATTAAAAATCATATGATATGTGTTGGAGAATATTTCATAGCTCCAGAGATCCTTCAAGAAATAGTAATCCCAAAATATGGTTTGGATTATGGTGTTTAGGAATCCAAAAATGCGTTTTAGGGAATCATATTACATCAGAAACCCTAATAATCCCATCCCATCCGAGCATTACTGACAAGCCAATGGTGCCATCCATCATGCCCGCATGGCTAGGAAACAAACATGTTTTTTGGTGGGTCTCTTGTATGATACTCTTGTTGACCTAATACCACTATCTATATGATGGTTCCAACTATATAGCATGTGGTAATCCATTATATATTCTTGTCCAATGAAAAACTCATTGGCAAAATGACACACTAAACCATCTAACTGATGGTCTATTGTTTTCTCCAACTAGAAAACCACCACTAAGAGTTAATGTCATATTCTACTATAGAATACCTAAACCATGTACACCTATAAAACCTCATTTAACAATTCTAACATTTTCAATCACAAAACATATGAATTTTCAAAAAAACATTATATAAGGAATAACCCAAAAATAGAAAAGATCCCAAAAATTTAATATGCAAATACATGAATTTAAAACATTGTGGTTATTCATTTTAGTTATTTGTAGTTGTATTATACATATGTATTATTTAGAACTAGTTTATCATTAATCATTATGAAATTTAATAATTAATTATTTGTTAAATAATAATATATATTTCTTATATTTTTTATAGTTATGATAAGTATATAAATTAATTAATTCATAAAAAACAATAAAAAGTTATTTCTTTTAAAATTATTACATTATTTACCATGCTATCAAATAATTACGGATTCATGGATATCAAATTAAAGGTGATTGTAATTTTTTAATTCAAAATAATCATTAATCACCATCCCTTATCCCAGTTAATTGATACAATGCATTGGTCAGTATTAGATAATTATCTTTTATCCTCTTTGTTTAATATATACTTGATGCCTATTATATGTTTAAAGTATATTTCTGACTCAAAACCAACAGAAACAATTATTATATCATTTTTAAAACCAAAATTTATAATAATACACATCCTATAAATTAAAGGATTGGAGTAATTACAAATTAGGATCATTAAATATTACATCAAATGAAATTATCAACATTATTTAAATAGTACAAAATAGTCTTTATAATTATTCATAGAATCATATAAAAAATGAGATAATATCAGGAAATACATCTAATAATGGTTGGTCTAAATATCTAATTCATGTGAAACATAAAATTAATGAAAAAGAGATACGAATCAATATGTGTACATGAGGAAGAATAACAGTTGTTATCTCATTATAAAAATTATATCAGAATAATACGAATTATGTAATCTTGTAAATGAGACATTGAATGTGGCTTATCAAAAATAATTAAACAATATAATAATATGTCAATACATACTCTATATAAACTAGTAAAAATTTAACCTAGGCACTTGGCCCATCCCAGTATAAAAAATTATGATGAGACAAAATTATTACAAAATGCATCAGAAGAATGTATATTTTTGTAAATACCCATCACATCATAATATATTAAAAAATAATGTAATCCATTTTTAAATAAAAATATGTAATAGTTTTACATAAATATATATGAATAATATGGGTAGCTGATGATGAAAAAAAATTGGTTTCATAATATACCATAAAACATTGAACATAATAATGAAGAGGGAGGTATGTAGGCATGGGGGTAATTATAAATTAATTAATAATAATTTATGATAGATACATATGGATATGACATTATATATAAGACAATTTAAGATTTCTATAGGCATTGTGTATGTTCACTAAGATGTGGAGGGGTGAATCAATTAAAAATTTGATGAATATTTATTTTTGATTTCTATAAAATAAAACTGAAACTCTTGTAATAGGGGACGATCTCCCTACAAAACTCACACACACTATGAAATGAATATAGATATTGGACTAACTATCTAAATGGATCACTACTCAAAATAGTTATGTAATCCTTGGAATGATCCCGAATCACATAAGACCATATAATCAACAATAATCACACAGTTAAACAAAATAAGAGGGGTATATATTTTACTCATAAATCATGAATATGAAAAATTATATCTCTAATAAATACTCCTGAAAATTTATATAAATATTTTATTCATTTTTTAGGAAGTGATTGTGCTTATTCAATAAATAAATTACAATAAAAAATTATGTGGACCTTTTACTCTTCATTTTTTAACATATGTGACTTACCCCATAATCATAAACACATGGAATATTGTTTTTTCCACATAAACACCATGTATTAACTATTTCTACTATTCATCTACATTCAAAAAATAAATCCCTATTAATAATTTTTTTGTTATATCTTTTTTATCTTATATTTTCACATTATTGTTGACAACCCAATACACATTGATTTTCACTACTGAATTATTATTTAAACTATTATATTATCCTCCCCTAAATGAACCTTATTCAGTTTATTAAAGAAAAAAATCTCTAGTTCACCCTCAAATTAATTTAATTCAAATGAAAATTTATAAAAGTAGCTAGATTTAATATTTCATTATCCTCATATATATTTATATCTATATAGGTGGAATATTTCATAAATAATGATGTAGACATATATGTATTGTTGTGATAAACTCTTTCGTATAACTAATAATTTATCTCCATTTTACATGTAAATGATGAATTAATTCATTATTGAACAACGCTTATCATATTCTGTAACTGATTCGAATGTACACGAATAATAACATGCATTGTGATGGGATATAATAAATCCTTTCAATTTAGTATTGATAATAATTAATAATACAATATATTGGGAAATAAAATAGTCTGATGAATCACTCATTACTCCAAAATCATGTTTACTTTTCAATATGAAACAAATATATTTTAAATCCTCGAGACAACTATAGGATTTTATTCCTTCATTGCTTGGATCACATAATTTCCATCATATTCATAAAATTATCTTTAATCTTAAGCATCTTGTATCGCAATTTCACTACCTGTTATTTAATCTAGGAAATAACATCTTGAACACCATTAGATATACCTTATATTGGATTCATCTTTTTAAAAATAAAATTTAAAAATATAGAGATAATTTTTATAATAGTAACTTTAATAGAAAATTTTGGAACAAATATTTAACACAATTGATTTCCTTTATGTATAATTTCTTATAAATGATATAACAATTACATATTTAGTTAATTATTATGACACCATTTTTATCATATTAATCACCCATATATATTTTTTATCCTATATTTAGCCTATAATTTAATTTATTTATTAAAATAGTTATTTTTATTTATTTATGGGAAACCCTTAAATTAATCAAAAAACTAGTATTATAAATTTTAGATGGGGCCACCCAACATTATACTCAATGGTCTGGGGATAAACAACACATTATCATATGATTTGATTCAATATTAAATAAACCATGCTAACTTCCTCTTATTTTCACATAATTTACATAAGTTAAAAATAAAAATCAAAATATGCATATAATTAAATGAACTGATTGATTTATTTCCATGTGGTATAACTGGATTGATATCATATTTTAAAATAGTTTAAATCATCTTTCAATAGTCGAACCATTGTTGACCCCCATCAAGACTCCTTATAGGTAATAACCATATTCTTATCCTAGATAATGGATACATAAGAATGTTGTGAGGTAAAAAATTTAGTAATGCACCACTCATTAGTATTTTATCAACTGTTAGATCAAAAAACATATGATTAAACATTGTCATGAGATAAATTTTCTTCTAAAAAGAACATAGATCATTAATGGTTTTCCATGATTCAAGATAGTAGGAAATGTAGTCTAAAATGTAAAAAATGAAAAATTGTATATATAAATTAGATAATAGACATGGTCCACAGAAATAATCAATGTCATATGAAAATAAAGTATTGATTTTGTTTAAAAATAAGACAGTTGGGAACTTTAGGATATATAAGAATGATGAATCATCACATTATCATCATATAAAATATGGAACACCATTTAAATTATCATCATATCCATGAAGGTCCAACGATTATGTTTTGATGACATTATAAGAAGTCCAACCATTAATGCTACTACCCTAATCTAAGAGGGATCATCTTTTTATTGTGATCATAATATAACTGGTTGCACACTTTTGTGAGAATAATATTTGAAATCCAATCCTTATTTATTTCATCAAAATCCATAAAAGTCTAAACTTTATGTTTTATTAATATTCTATGATGGGGAACACTTTATGTTTTTAGCATAATTCAATAAATACAAATTTTTTTTGTGATAAAATAATACATTAAGTACCACTATTTAGGTTCTTCAATTAATCAAATGACGAACACTCTTTATGTTTTGAGAATAATGCAATAATTAACACATTTTAATATTTTGAGCATAATCCATGACAAATAACCATTTCTGTTGTGAGGAAAATCCATTATGAAATACTATTTTTATTCTCAGTATAATCTATGAAGGTCAAATATTTATTTTATAATAAAATCATAATATCATCCACACAATAGGTTAAAAAATAATACAAGGAGGACCAAACTTTATGTGTGATCCTACTTCATGATAGACCTCCTTCTATGTTTTGATAATTGTCCAAAAAGGCTCAGCCATGATGTTTTGATAATTTTCAAGTAGGAACACCCTTTATTAAATGATAACAATATAAAATGGCCATCCATTTTATGTTTTCCACATAATCATATAATTTTCAACAATTATTATGTTATCATAATCCTAAAAATGACAATTGGTTAGGTTTTGATAATTTTCCATGATTTTCCACATATAGGTCTTCACCCATCATCATACACACATGTGTGTGCTATAATATAAAATTCATTCATCATATATTGAATATTCATAGAAACCAAATTGAATTTATATAATTTCAAATAAGTTATCACATAACATGAATCAAAAAGTAAAACTATTGATATAAAAAAATAAATTACCCAAAAAAGAATTTAATATTTTAATTTATAAGGTTATTTATTATATATTAATACATAGATAATATGTATTTTAGTTTTAAATTTTAAACTATTAGAAAAATAAAAAATTTCAAACATTTTTCTTTACTTTATCGAAAAAAAGAAAAATTAGGAGTAACTTTTAAAAGTTTTTTTTAAATTAGACAATTAAAACATTTTAAAAAATATGTCTTAAATAAATAATACTAATTTAACTCACAAGATGACAAAAAAATCCTAATTAAATGTGTTGTTGAAGATAAAATATATAATCCTAATATTAAAATATTATTTTCAGTTTTATTTTATAAATATCATTTTTTTAATTCCACATCATAAAATTTATTATAAGATTCCCACTTGAAAATAGGTAATTAACGTATTTTGCTTCAATTGAATTAATAAAAATATGGATTTATAAATATTATCTGAGATGACATGCTGAAAGATTTTATATGTAAATATAATAGAAATGATATTATTCTAGGAGGACGAGAATTATTATGAACATTTTTATATTTAAAAATCTATAAAAATGTATAAAATATGAAAAATATGATTACAGAAGTACATTACCTAGATTAAAAATAAAATATATATTGTTATAGAGAAATTATATTATAGTATGAGTTAATGGATAGTAGTTGGGAATGATAGGTCAAGACTCAATATAATTATTTTAAGTCAGAAAATAACTAATATAGAATTTTTAAAAATTTAATTAAATAAATTTCAAGGATTGATTCATAAATGACCTTATATAACCCTTCAAATAATCATTAATAATTTTAATATATTCCATTATTCAATTACGTAGAACATATACAATAAGAATATATTAATAAATTTGAAACATTCCTCAATTAATGAAAATTCATGTTAAAACCCATACTCTAACTCACGATTTACATGAAATTTGATTAAACATTTATATATGTATTTTTATTTATTACCCAATATACTCATAAAATATAATTATTTTCTATAATACTAAATTATAGACATGCATTATTTTCGTCATCATATTAATTTTTTTATAGTTTCACTCATGCTTTAAAATGTCGATGTGGATTACCATTCATTGATAAAATTAAAATAATTATTGTTTTATAATATATACTATATAAGATGATTGATAATAATTTACAAAGTCCTATTATCAATCTATGTGAATTTTATTTTTTATTTTTAAATATTTAATTATTAATGAGTATGGTTTTCTAATTATTTTGAACATAAATTGTAATATTAATACCTTGTTAAAAATTAATCATACCATTAAAAACAATACACATTTCATAAAAATAATATTAATACATTCAATACATTCATATAATCTTCAATGTTTGTGGGGTATGGAAAAGGAAATATGCCATTTTATGGAGGTGGTAGTCCCCATGTACACTCGTTGTGCACGATCAGATTCGGAGAAATAAGAGAAAAGTAAGGATTTAAAAATCATTTAAGAATATTACAAAATTATAAATATCATATTTATTGATTAAGAAATATTTTATATCTTGAAATGTATTGTTTTTATTAAATACAAAATATAACTATTTGTAAAGGCGATAATCATCAGAAAACCATGAATGTTGTACCATTTTTCTAAGGTTGAAGGATAAATAATAGTGGTAAAAAAATTAATTTTTAATATATATTTATAAATTATTTTGTTATTATGAAAAAATAAAAATATAATTGGAGTATAAGGATTAAGAAAATGATGGTAAAGAAGTTATTAGCACTCATGCTGAGATTTGTTTCCCTCTCATGGTGGACGCTAAAGAAATTGAGGATTCTGGGATTTAAATTGGATCAATAGTCTTAAATACATGAGATATTGAGTTATGATTACTAATAATGATAAAATATATAGATCAATAATAATTTTTTGTGTTTCTATTACTAGGTGGTGGAAGTCTTTTTTTATAATTGAGGGGATTGTTATATTAGTAATAATATGCACACTATTTGAGGATTGTGGCCCCAAAAGATAGAAATAATGAATAAATAATGTTTTTGGAAAATGAAACCATTATAAATATATTTGGAGATATGTTTATAGGGTTTCTATATTTCTATATGTCGTTATAATTTTTACCATAGTTTTCTTTTAAAACTATAAATAATTTTATTTTCCTCATTATTATATTTTAATGACTTGAAATAAATTTTGTCTTATTAGTTAACTCAGATATATATTTTCTACAAAGTAAAATATTTTTACAATATAATATTTTTCAAAGGAATAGAAAATAATTTTAAAATAATAAATATATCACATAAAAAATAGTTTATTGAAAAATATAATTTATGTTTTTAAATTATTAATATATTTTTTTAAATAAAAAATATTATAATATATATTATTTTTACTATTAATTAAATAATGTTAAAATAAATGTTTTCATAAAAAATTATTCTCATATTTATTTTATATTATATTCTTATTTTTTAAAACATTATTTTTTATAAATATTCTAAAAATTAAAATTTCGATAAAAATATAAAAAATCAAGTTAAGATAATATTTAAATTATGAATAAAAAATTTATTTTAATTTTCTCAATGTTATATAAAAAATTGATGAATTGATATTTTAAATCAAAACATAAAATAAAATGAAAAATAAAATTCATTGGAAAATTACTTCTTAAATATAAACTATTCTTGATATTATGTAATATAAACTACATGTAAAATGAAAAATAATATATTATTCTTATCAAAATATATTTGAGCACTATATAAAAATAATATATATAGTTTTTAAAATTAAATATATCATAACGTCTAATAATAAAAAATGTATAAAAAATTATATTTAACACATAAAATGATCTTATTAGTTATTTATCAACAATAATTTATATTTATCATTTTCTAAACAATAATTTTCATCCTTATATCAAAAATTTCATTATAAAATTATTTAATTTCAAATCTATTATAATGTTTTTTGGGGTGTGTTTGATGAAATGATTGATAAATAATGTTTGACATGAAGTTGAATAATGTTTCTAATTTTTGGTGAATAATAACATCAAAATAGAAATGACCAAACTAGATTGACAATTTTCCCATATATACTATAATGGGATAAGACTACTATTTGTGTCCATTTCCATTCCCAATAGTGTGTTTAGGTGAAGAGGCAAAAATTACCAACCAAAATGTGACCACTCAATAGTGGTACCTTTGGTAGAGTTCTAATGTACTAATGTAAAATAGTCAAAGAAGTATATACGTACATTTATAAGATATGTTATTCTCAATAAGAATTGTTACAATATTACAAGACTAAATAGTCAGGTTTTAAGTCCTTCTAGAAAATGTGGTGTAGGAAATACATAAAATATTTCATTTACATGGTGTGTTAGTATATGTATTCACCTAGGAGTCATAGGGAGTCCCATAAAATCATGGATCACCATTTTTTGCAAGATAGTTCACATGTGACCCATGTGGATTCAAACTATAACTATATTGAAAGCATAGAATCAAGAAAAATGCATTTTGAAAAATTAATAAATATAAGAGGCTATAGGAATCATTAAAGTGTTTCTTTGAAAAATTAGCCTTTATTTTTCCACCACAAAATGGTGCACCCTTTTTTATAATTTGATTTATTAGTTAAAAAATGCATTGTGTTAGTCCTCATATATTATGTAAGTTACTACATCTATTTAATTTGTGGGTTATGACATGTTTTTAGGAGCATAATTCATGCATTAATCTTAATGGAGTAATTCACTTGCAAGAGTTGTTTTAAACCCAGTTGAAATAAATATGAGTGAAATATATTTAAAATGACTTGATGAAGAAAATTTAAATATAAACATGGGTATTTTTAGATACCATCTTGAATGATTATGATCAGACAATGTGTTGTTATAGGAACTCAAGTCGGTCAATTGATGTACAACAATTTATATACTGAAGGGAAACACCATTCATGTGGAATATTTCAAATATATTTTGTTGATGAATAAGGTTTCTTCATGTGGTTTTGTTAGTTTCATTTGTGTAGAATAAAAATGAAATTTCAAAAAATTCATGTTATTGATACCATAATGTCATTTATGCTACACCAAATATCTACTTGTAATGTAGTGGGCTTTTATTAATTCTGGTACAGAGACACATTTTAAATAATGCTCCATGGATATAGCCCAATTTGGGTGAACCATGTAATACCTAATATATCATTTACTTACTTTAAATCAGTATTAGTTGAAATAGATATACATAAATATATGTGTTCACAATGGGGATAAAACTAGCTACATAATCATAGACCAATCATTTTAGCTTCTATACATCAAATCACCAACCATATAAGGGTGTAATTTTCACTAAGGGACTAAAAATCAATATTAAAGGGGTGGTTTTCATATATATATATATATCTCTCTATCTCTCTTATAATAATGGTAAACATTATCATCCAAAAAAACATGCCATATTTGAAATAAATAATTTAAACTTAATGAAAATACTGATGAAAATGAATTTTCTGTCATTAGGAATGGATTTCTCTATAGAACCACATAAATGGAGGGAGTAAAAACATGGATGGTGGACCATGATAATGAAATATCATTAATATCTAGAAAGTGTTCCAAATAAATAAACTATTTCAGATGATCTCCAAATAATATGTTTTAAACAATTTTAATGTAATACAAATACTATCATGTTACATTGGAAATACTTCTAAATATTAATTTTAGATATTCAATGTATTTAGAGTGATTGTTTCCAATTCTATACAAAAAATATGTAGTATTTAATTAGAATAAAAATAAGAGAGTTGATGCCATTTTTATCATATAAAATTTCTTGGTGAATATATGGAAGACCTCGGTGAAGATCACTACGTTAAGAAGAAAGTGAAGATGATAATGGGTAGACTACCTCCTTATTTTAATGTTTTTTTCCATAGAACCAAATGTACTAGAATAAATTTTACATGATAATTTTTATTTTACTATTGTGCATTATGATAAGATAAATGAATTCCAAGAGTCAATAATGAATGAAATTACACAATAGGTTGACATTAATTCCAGAACAAAGTTCTCAATCGAGGATAATCAATTGAGTGATGAATTAAATAAGGATCTATAATTTATGTCACCAAATATTTAAATAATAAGAATAAATTTCAATAAAAAGTATCCCCATTAATTCTTCAGATGAAAAAATTCTAGAATCCTATGGTTAAATTACAGAATAACCCTCAGGATGATGATGAAGAGTAAAAGAAACTAAAAAAGGAAACAAAAGATATGGAATATAAATATAATTTCCAGTTAATATCCATAAAAAGGGAAATTTTTCATTTTAATTAAGATGAATTTCCATCTTAATGTTACATAGAGGTTGATAAGGATTTTGTGTATGTGAATTAGTTACTGAGTACTGAAAATAAGTCGAAATAATATAACCTTGATGATGAGGATGAAAATGCATATGATAAAGACAATAACCACAAAGAACACGACTCGACATTTGAAAAAATTGATACATAGATAGAATATACTTATAAAACCAATTTTGTTGTGCATGAATCCATGTTTTACCAACAATAAATATAAATATAAATGGTATTGATGAGGTTTGGTATTGAATATATAAAATATGGAATTTCATTAGATTCAATAAAAATGTTAATCCAAATATTAATGTCAATGAATAAATCATAATAAGTGACGATTTATATGTCAACAAAAATGGTGGCATTACTTGGAGATTATTTCGGATGTCAATGAAGAGACTTCAACTGATGCAGTGATTCTTGGAGTGAGGTCTCCTTTGGATTGGGCTTGGTTGTGAATTTCAAATTTCATGTAATCATCATGTAATAATGGATTCGCATGTGATTTATGTGGTTACCAATTACCCATTCTGTGGCTAACATGAATATATAAAAATCAATAATGTTGTGGTGTTTTAGATAAAAATACAAACATATTGTTAAAATTATTGACCCTCATGAAAAAAATGATATGAGTTGGAATCATAAGTTTGAAGATCAAGATAGTTTATTGAAACCCTACATTATGAAAGTTAATTCTCAATGATGAATTAAATATAATGTAAAATTATTATTGACTCAAGATTATGTGAAGAATAAAACAATATTTTTTATAAACTATATGAATAAAATCCCGAAATGAATGTAGATCATTAACAAATGGAGAAGCCAAAAATTATTAAGCCAAGGAAGATTCATGTAAATTAATTTTCTTATGTTTTTTCAATCATATACTAGGTAAATATTATTATATTTCTATAAATTAGAGATAATTCTCAAAGAAAGACAATCAAAATATGAAATAATAATTTTTAGTCATTATTTTACTTTAAATGTCTATTCCTTTATTTTTGATGGTTTTGGTAAAAAAATAATTAAATTTTACTTATATATGAAAAATTGTTCATAGAGAACTTATTGAAATAGAAGAAATTAATATATGTAATCGCCATACAAACTAATAAGTTCTCAAAAAAATATTTTTTGTTTTTATAATGCTAATAATAGTTAATATTGGATTATTTTGATGAAACACATCAGATAACTAACATGGGTAAATAATGGGTTTTCCTTGTAAGCTATTATTGCTAAAACATTAATAGTGGAAATTGGAAAAAATTGAGTTATTTGCTTTTTTAATTTGGTTGTACATTGCACATGACATGAAATGAATACATAAGTCTGAATATCCCAAATCAAAAAGAAAATTTATATTTTCTTAGATATATGTTATTCAATATATTTTTGGTTTTAGAATATCCAAAACTGGAGGCAAAGATCTCAGAAGAGCTTATATTTTCTTAGTTATTGGGATAAATTACAATATTCATAGTTTTATCCAATTGTATGAATTACTGAATTCAGTGGAGTTCAATAAAATTGTATGTAATGATAAATAGGAATATGACTCGATGATTTTATAGGGAATAAGAACAAAGTAAAATTATTATCTCATAAGTGAGGATTTTTTGTGTATGCATTATATTGATGGGGAGCATAGGATATGTAATATGTGGCTTTTCCATTTTATCCAAATATTTATTTATAATTTAAAAAATAGTGTTTGGGTGTGTTACATTCCCCATATCACCTATGGTCACACACACATGTGTGATTCATGTAAAATGGAAAGATTATTAAAACTGATTATAATATATTAAAGGAGAAGACATATTGGATTATTGAGAATTTTCATTTAGATGTATGTGGGACAATATCACCAAAATAAAGAAAAAAAAGACATTATGTACTGTTTTCTTATTGGTTTTAGAGGGATGAAATGGAATATACATATCACATTTAATGGTAATATATATTGCTGTGTTAACCATTATTGATGAGGAGAAAAGAAGAATAATATGATGATTTAGATGTCCAAAACTCTAAGTGGTATACTTTTTACTATTTTTCTACTTGATGAATATTTTCAGAGGAACAAAACTCAACCACTGGTTTTTGTGGTTAAAACATTATAAAAATGGGACAATATAATTAAGAAATCGCATATTCAAAAAAATGGTTGAAAAATGCTTTTAAAGATGTCTTTTTTTGGGAAGTTATTTAAAAAAAATGATATAATATCTATATAAATATTAAATAGAGTATTTATTTTAACAAATGAATTGATAACAACATATATAATATTTTATTTAAATAAACCATTACTCAAACTAATGAGGGAGTTTTCATGTCAGTTTTTTATTCTCAATAAGGAGAAGTGAAGAATGTTCGATGAATGAGGTTATGAATTTCCATTTCATGGATATTATTATAATATAAATGTTTAGAAGTTATACAATAAGGAAAATGGTATGATTTGTGGGAGAAATTATGATGTGGTGGTTGAAATTGAGAAAATGGAACTGTACAAGAGAAATTTTCATTTATCAGCCAACTATTTATTAAAGCATAAATGTTTTATTTAACGACCCAAGAAATAGATCTATTAAACTTCCATTCTTATAATAATTCAATATATTATAAATGAAATAAAATAATTAATATAACGCAATACAAACATTATAAATTATGAATGAATGAAATAAGTGGAATGTCTAGAAATAAAGGACCCTATATCGATGAAATAAACACTTGACAACAAGAATATTAATATGAAGCTTATGAGTTTTATACCATCCAGAGGAATAGTTACCACATAAATGAATATATAAATTATGTTTATTTATCTTTTTAATAAAAGTATGATATAATTATAGCATAGTATAAGTAAATTAATATTGTAAAAATTAATTATTAAGTGTTGTTATTTTTGTATGTGAGAAATATTTATTTACTATTTAATAATTAATAAAATTATTTACGTGTTACATTATTTTCCTAAAATATATTCATGAAATAATGTTTGGTATTATTAAAATTTTATAATAATTTTATGAGTCCTTATCTAATTTTTTGTTGTGTTATAAAATAAGGTATAAATTAATAATATATTTTTTCAAGTAATTTGTAATTTTAATAAGAAGTTTATTTTCTATTATTTATAAAACTATTATCACAAAATGGAGTTCATTTTTTATGTCTAAACATCTATATAAGGTTATAGAAATTTTTTTGGATTTTCTAAAATAATTCAATTTTTATGACTAGTAAAATAAGATAATTTTTGATAAATGTTAAAAATATGAATTACTGTTTTACATGTGATGTATAGAATGTGAAAATAGTTACTATCTAACAACCCATAATTATAAAACTATGTTGTTTTATAATTCTATAACTATTCATAGCCTTTTGTCCAAATAATAATCAATCAATAAAATATTAAAAAAAACCTATCCTCTAATGTAACGACCATCCCTCACCACCCTTTTTACTCAAAAATTAAATGATTTGAGATATACCCTATTTATATATAATCCACATCCCAAGACCATCACCTACATTCCAAATGATTTGGTCTCTCAAAATACTAAATTCAATTTCTCAACTAACATTCCCAAGGATAAAATCAAGAGGTAAAACCTCTTACTTTTCATATAATTTCTTCTCATGGAATTTATTTCTTATTATATGTTCACCTCCCCTAATTCAAATAGAATGAAATTTCTAGAAACTTATGTATACTATAATTATATTATTCTGATTTATTAATCCATCATCATGTCCCATTTCTTATCTATTTTATTCAAAAAAATCATTATGTAGTCTTTGAGATATTGTTTCATCGCCTTCAAGGATAAGAAGTTTTCATTTTCCAATATCATCTTCAAATGTTATTATACAAACATTTTTAGGGATAAAGCATATGTTAAAATGTAAATATTCCAATATATTAATATAATTAACAAACTCTAGGCTAATGGGGTAGAGGTATTTATATGTTGTTTTAGTGAATTTTTACTATAATCCTTGGGAAGTAGATGTAAGAAAAATAGATTATAGAACATAAACCTCATATAGGCATTAGTGATAAGAATAAGATAATATTATAGTAATTTTTAGGGTACATGATATGTGAATTTTCATATAAATACATGTATTTTTGGATACTACAAGTTGGCAGGGTTCTCACAAAACTGTTCCTAGGGGTAACAGTCAAACAAGGTCTCCAATTCATGACTCAGGGTAACCAGGTACACCACTACAGGGCTTACTGTTCATCAGAGTTGACACTCTTGCGAGACACGTATAAAATAAGTCACATTTTTATTTCAAAACATTATGAAGGTTTTGACATAATATATGTCCCCAATGAAACATTTTTTTATTATTATGAGACTAAATATGCATATAATTTTAATATATTTTTTTTAGTTTGATATTACAAATTATTATCCAATACCTAATTTAGTGATTTCAATTAAATATAAATTGTTATTATTAGAAGGAAGCAGTGCATTACTAATCGGTTTATCCCATGTAAGAAATTCCCTCCCTTAAATGATGATGATATTGGTATTGGAGTTATTACTCATGTATAGAAACATATAATTATTCTGGGATAGTTAAATCATGTTGAGAACAATACCCTTACACATATGGGGAATCATGATTTACATCATGTAGTAGAAATTTTGTATATATTTTTGTTATAACAACCTATATCATTCAATGTGACTAAAAATGAATTAAAATAGAGAAGATGACATGTTCATTGGAAATGATATTTCTCTCTTTGAGAAGTAAAGAAAGGGAGCATGTTATCATGTTAGTTTATCATATCTCAATAGACTTGTATTAGTTGTTGTCCTTAATTTATAAAAAAAACTTTGAGGATAGGAAATAACTAATATATAATTGAATGTTTTTAAGTATTTTTTCATAGGAAAATATTTTCTCCATGAACATTGAGTAGATATTAAGAGGAAATTCATAGGATTGAATCAAATTTAGGATGAAAACGTTATTAAATATGAAGAAATTTTTAATAGGATAATAAGGAATCCTATGGAGTGAATACATAATCATGGGAGAATTATCATCCTATTCATTTATTTTATAAAACAATTCCTCTAATGGTTACTAGTCTTCCATAAATTCTTATCATATAAAGATATAGTCTCATGTACTATCAAAAAAGAAATTAAATTCTCTTTTTGTTAAGACATTATTTGAAGATAAATAGAATAATAAGGATAGTTAACACTTTTAAAAAGTAAATTACGAAAATGGGAAGAAGGGGAGAGTTTATTTCCCATTTTTCTAAAAAATTTCAAAGAATCACCAAGCTACATTCCAAAACGGTATGGATATTTGTTTTATGATTAGAGAAAATTGACACCAATAATATGATTCAATGGGAATTAAATAAGATTCCAAAGTTCAAGGCCATTATTTCAATGATGTGGGAAATTATTAAAATTATTTTTCCATGTACCAGCGAAACATTCTCCAAATAAGGCCAATGGAGAAAGGCTATGCTCATGCAGTCTCAACTGCAATGGTTTCGGTTTTTAATGATGTGGTGAAAGTTATATCAATTTTTTCATAAAACATATACAATTCATTATTTTATTTTATATCATTGTATTTTTCTAAATATTCCATGTTTTCCATTAAAATAAAATAGTTTAATTTAGATTAAAAAATAGTTGTTCATCAAAACTATGACCGAAAGAATCTTTTTAATAGAGCCATGACAGTTATTCCCCGTTATTACACATACACATGATTAATTTTTTTTCACAATTTCATCATATTTATTATTTAATTTCACATAATACTCAGTATGTACTAGAATTCAAAAAATGTTTTGAAAATCTATTTCAAGAAGAATGAAATTTCAATTTATGAGGCGGATGCATGATTACATATCATTAGAGAAGAAAACACATCATATAATTCATATATGGATCCACCTGCTATGGATAATATAAATAAAATTACTTGGAGGAAGAGAAAACATTATAGATGGATGTGTAAATAAAGCAAAAAATTGAAAATATTCCAGATGAGCAAGAATATGTTGATATATTTCCATAGGATTAACATGTTTATAATCTAAATTATAAATATGAGTTTTCTATTGACATTTTACTTGACACAAGGCTAACATCAAAAATCCATAATGAATTCACACTAAGTAATTATTGGAGATAGTGCAAACAAGAGAAATTGAGTAATTATGGGATTTATTCTCCCTAGTGTTTCCCCATGGGGAGCCCTAGTTATCTTTTTCATAAATAATGATGGATCCCTTAGGGCGTGCATAGACTATAGATAAATCAATTCTCTTACAATAAATAACATATATCCCATACCTACCAATGATGATTTATTTGATCAGCCACCTAGAGTTCATTACTGTTTGATGGCTGACCATCGATATAGATATCATCAATTCTATTTGATGAAGGAAGATACTAAAAATACTACATATTGAACCATATATAGACATTATGTGTTTACAATAATTCCATTTAGACTGACATGTGAACCCTATGATTTCAAGGATATAATGAACTGAGTTTTCATGAAATATTTTGATGAATTTTTTGTTGAGTTTGTTGGTGATATCTTAGTATACTCTAAATGATATGAAGAACAAGAAAATAAAATATAGATTCTTGTGATGACTCATTGAAGAAATTAAGTATATGATATGTTTGGAAAGTGTGAATTTTGGCTTCAATCATTTTTATTTCATATAAATATTGCCTCTATGGATGGAATCAGAGTTGATCTAAAAAACAAAATTGTTAAACCCGAATTTCCATTACTAATAAACATAAGGGAGGTGTGTATTTTTATTGGTTTATCATGTTATTATTTTAATTTTGGGCATAATTTTTTCTAAATAGATAACTCATTAACCAAGAATATATATAACGTGGTTATGATTATATGGAAAATGGAATATGAGGAATTTTTTTAAAAAATGTAGAGGTGATCATTGCAGTATATGATATTGAATCTACCATTATGAAATGGTGGATTTGTTATATATTGTGATGCATCAAAGAGAAAAATTTAGTGTTTCTTTATTAAAAATGAAAGAGTTATTTCCTACTCATCATGGTAGTTAAAAAATCCAAAATACAAATACCAAACTCATGATGTTCTGTTATAAGTTGTAATATTAATTCATAAAATAAAGAGACAATATATATATTGTGAAAGAGATGAGATATATATACATCACTAGTTATTGAAATATATATCCTCACAGAATTAACTAATCATAAGGTAAATGTGGTTAATAATGTGACAAATGGATTATGATTTTTCAATAAACTAAAACCCATACAAGGAGAATAAGGTAGAATATGTATTTTATAAAAAGGATCAGAAAGTTCTGATCAAGATGAGGATTGAAAGGGACCCTTTGTACATGGATATAGAAAATATTGATATGAAATTTATCAAGTTTGGTTAGAAATCATAACATTTTAAATTGGATTCCCAAAATTAATTATCATAATGGATTAAATATTCTTTCTATAATGATTAAAAACATTAATGGGAAATTAAAGTATTGAATGATGTGAAGTTTTAATACTTCATGTATAAGGATGTATTTTCGAAATTATGGTAGAGGATTTGTGTTACATATATACCTGATAAAAATGTGGTTTTTGGATGATTCCCATTGTTAAAGATTATATATATACAATTGTAGTAATATTTTCTCTTGTGATTTTAATGAACATTTCATGTGGGAAAACATGAAGTGGGAAATTTCTGATTTTGTATCAAGATGTTTAGTCACTAAATAAGTGAATGCTCATAGAACACATCTTATAGGATTCAGGAAACCTCAACCTATTTCAATTTTTAAATGTGATGATATCACCATGGTTTTTTAAATATATTACCAAAATCTCCAAGAATGATTGATGGAATATTTTTTATTTTTGATCGATTCTCAAAATCTACACATTTATTCACTATAAGGGAGGATTTTCTTCTAGAGAAACTAGAAAGAATCTAAATAAATGATATTGTAAGAAATGATGGTGAAACTTCTTAAATTGTGTCCTATCAAGATCCATGATTTACAACAAATTTATTCAAAATTACGTAGAATGATTTTGATATTGATCATCATTTAAGTCTTACTTATCATCCTAAAACTGATTGGATGTCCGAAATAATCATCCAAACATTGGATGACATGTTCATACAATGATTAATTAACATTCAATGTATGTGGGACCAGTATTAAAATGTTTTTTACTTTTCCTACAAAATTAAATTCCATTCAAAAATATAAATTGAAGAATATAAAACTCTGTATTGAAAATTAAGTAATAGACCAATGTTTTGTGATATATTTCATGAAATAAAGATTGAATTCCCATAGCATGTGATGGAATCCAAAAAAGGTGAATCTAATTCAATCCCATATTGAAGGATCTCGATGAAGGAATAATTAATATTCTATAGTGGAATTGTAATTTCATGTGGGAGATCATGGCATCTTTAAAGCATATCCCTGACAGTGTGTTAAAAGATTTTGAATGAAAGGGAAACAAAGCCCTAGGTAAAATGGTTGTTTTGATTTATGGAGATAATTTGAGTAGTGACTAATCTTTTAGTAATATCCCCATGACTTTCTATAATACACAATGTTTTCTATTTCTATTTCTTATGGAATTACAATCCATACACAAAAAATGTAATCACTTATGAATTTAATTTGTTCCATACTTATATTATTGTGAAGATTGTTTCCCGATTCTAGAAACTATATAACAAGTGTTGAGTAATTGAAATAAATTGTTATTAATGGAAATTTTAAAAAATAATAAAAATAATAAATGGATGTGGGAGCCTGAGGGACATATGATAAAAAACTTCCAAAATAATTTTATGATGTAAAAATATAGAAAATCCGAGGACGAAATTATTATAGGAGGATAAAATGTAACATCCTAGAATTATATCAATGAAATTTTACATCTTATTAATATTCCATATAAAATAAATCACATAAAAACATTTATATAAATCGATACCAACATTAAAAAAATATTTGAGGAAATATTCTGTATTTCATGAAGTTAGTAAACACATTCTATTGAAATATTTACAAGACCTTATGAATAGAAATATGAAAAATATTAGTAGTAACCACAACAATGAATGTATAAATAAAATTCAGGCATCTTATAAATGAATCATTAATATCATTATATCATAGTATACGTCAATGAATATTTTAAATATATTAATATTAATATTTTATTTTTGTAAGTCATAATTATTTAGTTAAATATTATAATTAATAAAATATTTTTTGATTAAATTGATTTAAATAAAATGTATTCATAAATTAGCACTTTTTGTCATATATATTTATGATATTTTTATGAGACATTAGTTAATATTTCATAGTGTTATAAAATCAATTATAAATTAAATTTTTTATATTTTTAATAAATAATTATTTTAATTAAAAATATAATTTCTCATATTTATTTAATAACATTCATAAAATGTTGTTCATTCTTGAATTCTACATGTCATAAAACTATTTGGGTGAATTTTATGGATTTTACTAAAATAAATTAATCTGAGGTGAATAATAAAATATGATAATTCACGATATATTTTAAATAGATTAATTATTCCGTAATAGGTGATGTGAAGATGATATATTCCCATAATATTGAACTCTACTTCGTTATTTTAATATATTTCTGATAATGGTAAAACTATTCGTATTTCTAAGACAAAATAATAAACAAATTAAAAAAATAATAATTAAACACCCCACTAATCCAATATAAGAACCACCCACAACAAATGTTTCTCCTCATATCTTCCATTATATGATCCTTATCATATTCTTACTAAATCATATTTCCATGACCCTATCCCAGGCCCAAGATCTTATGATCTCTTGTCCATTTTTTGTATTGAAATAAAAAAAAATTGATGTATTGTTTTATCGCCTTCATAGACGAATTTTTTTCATTTTACATCTTCATATATAAGGATATTAATAAATAAGTATTAATGGTTGAATCATATTGTAAAATTAATATTAAAAAACATATTGTGTTTAGGATGTAATATATCTTCCAAATACTAAATTATATAACAAAACGAGTTTGTTGTGATTTAAATCTAATAAATATAACCTATATCAACAATAATTAACACGTTATCTAATGATTCATTCTCATATCATGGAAAAATCCATAAAAACCCAATTACACTTATATATATTCATTAAATTTGTATAATTACAATTTTGTAGAATTATACCCATTTTACACGATCATGGTTAGTTATAAACAAGTGAACTGATCTAGAAAACCAAAAAAACAAATGGTCAAAATCGATGATATTGAACAATATAACTCATTAATAAGTCCACAAATGTAAAAATTGAAACTATAAAAAATCAATTTAAAATTTAAAATGTTCATAATTAATTATTTTATTGAGTTATTTTCATTATCTCAGTAATTAATCTCATGTGATGAACAAATTCATACTAAATGTAAGGGATTCTACACGAACAATCATTTTTCATTTGGTTTATTCATTTACTATCTTTACCATAATGTAATGATTATTTATTTTTTTTCTCTATCATATATATTCTAATTATATATTTAAAATATAGACATAAAAATCATATCATATTTGTTTAATGGGTAAATATATGTTTTACAAGGTTCCCATAACAATTTATCCAAATAATAAAACCGGATTAATGGGAAATTTCTGACTTCCTACAAATTTTTCTGTAAAATTCATAAGAGGATTTTTGAATCCATTATTTTTAAAAAATCCTTAATTTTCTACATAAATATCATACTTTTTCTATTTAGGTTTTATAAAATCAATTATGAAAAATAAAAAATATTTTTCCAAAAGAACATTTCCTCGTAAAGTTAAATGGGTATTTCTCTCAAGAATTTATCGATGAGTTTATTAGAGTATTTTACTTTATTCCAATATTTATATTGATTTTAATGATTTTATGAGATAGATAACTTATAATGATCATACACAATATATTAGTATATTTTGTATTATCATACTGAATGTGGATGTGATATCATGATTTCATTCACAATACTACCTGAAATATTTAGTGATAATATTTAATGATTAGAGAATGTATTTTAAACATCATATGTATTTATTTATTGTGTTTATCCCCATTAATGTTAGGAATAAATTTTACTTATTGTATGATGGCTGAGGCCTGTTATATCAGCACATGGTATAATTATGTCTCATGTGAGAAACTAGTATGGATTTTTACACATTATGTGTGGTGTCTTGGTCGTGACCATGATGGTATGTTTATGATGTCTAAAATTATTATTTCCCTCATTATTTAACTAGTAATTGATACTCCATGTGATTATTAATATATTAGAATATATGGTGTTATTATTTATTATTGAATTACGTATTCTGATTTTCTTTCTTTCATATTATGCTAATGATTATATTTTAATGGAACATGTAGATTTATTTATTCACCATGAACTCTAATTTTTTCATATATTGCATTAGTTAAACATAATAATAATTTAATATCACCCCTCTCATGTGTTTTGTTTTTTCATAGGATGCAATGATTTCTTTTGAGAATAAATTTCATGAATAAACTATGATTTTAGCTGTGATTCTAATGGAGTTCAAATTATGTTTTTAAATTCATGTTCTAATGTAATATTAATTTTTGTATTGTGGGTACCAAAACTATATAATTGATGTTTCCACAGGAATAAATTTCTTATATACATGTTGATGTATTAATATAAGGAACTGACTGTGGGATACTAGGGCCAGGGTCGTTACAGATGATGAACCAAATGGATCAAGGGGGTGTTTTAAGGAATAGTGAAAAACATAATAATGTATATGGCAGTGAATACTAACAAACTATTACATTAGATTTAAGATGATGAACTAGAAGGGATAAAATAACTCAAGGAAACGTTATGGGAGAATAAAAACCATTGGTTCAAACAAGAATAATGAGGGTTTATCAACTGGTATATTTTTTAATAGTGGTGGAACCAAAATCATTTAAATAGGGTACAAATGATGATAATTTGGATAATATGTGAATAAAGAATATGATAAAATAAAAAATATAAAAATATGACAATTTATTCAATGAAAATTTTAAAAGTACATTATTATAACCAAGTGGGTGTTCCAAAATATGTTTAATGAAGTTTACTAGATCATTTTTAGAAAATAATAAATTTTGTGCATATGTTAATTCTAATATTAATCAAACTAATGATGATATGAAATATTCACATTGTAATGAAATAAAACTATTAACATATTCATATCAATGGTTAATAAAAAGTTTTTTATAGTATATGAAATAGAATTTAAAACTTATTTTATGAATTGATAACATGACAAGGACGTAAGAAATTAATTTCTTGATGGATTAATTATTGAGGACGATTAATGAATTCTTTATTGATTTAATGTGGAATCATGTGTAATTAAATATTCACAGAATTCATGGTATTCCATTATAGATTTATGTCTAATGAAACTCTATTTATATAGATGATGGCTTGATAATATCTTATATATATGTAAGTAGAATGAAAAATGATTGATTGTGGTAATCTATATCATCAAAATAATTTGTAAAGGATCTAATGAATCAACTGAATGATTTTTTCAAATAACATTAATTTAGAATTCATGAATTTCTTAATTTTTGATTTGTCATTTTTAATTTGGCATGATAGTAATTCGAATAATGAATGATTTATTTATCTCCTAATCTATATATTCCTATGGGGGTGTGAAAATCAATTTAAATTGAGTATTTGAGGTCTAAAAAACTCAATTATAGTTTAGAATGTAATTGATATAAGAAAATTATGGATACAATATCTATGTAAATTCATTATGAAAAATTATTGGTAGCCTTCTCTATTGAACTACTACCTGCCAAATTTTCTTCTTTACACTGGACGAGAAGATTATTTTCAGAGTGATACAAGATATAAAAAAAATGAGATATATGGGTTGAAATCTTTATTATATGCAAAAAAAATTGAATGTGTAATAATATTTAATAAGGATTCATGGATGAATTTAAAAGGATTTAATGTTGTAAAATAGGATGGTTCAATTGATGATTAAAAATATACATTTGGTGGTGTATAATGACCCTGGAATTAATATACGTCATGGAAAATTAATAAGCATGACTTCATATCATTGAGATCTATCAAAGATATATATATTTTTTTAACTCAATCAGGTACATAGTTGCTATTGATGATCCAACATCTTGATTATGTTATTATAGATGAGATTTCAGTTATTATAACCAGGTGGGATATACTATGTATCATAAATCTCAACAATTAACGTAATCATCATTAATGTAAATATAACATTTATAATTCATATAATATCATAAAGGAGATTTTGGAGACATGATTTATTATATTTGAATATATGATAACTCAAAATCCATTAGAATACATCTCAAAAAAAGAAAACACCCAATTTGGTCTTTTAAAAGTATCAATTGGACCAAAGATTATAATTGAATCGATCTACATATATGAACCACAAAGAATCCCCTCCAACCTAGGGGTTTTATATCAATATCATGAAGCGTATTCTCAATAGTAGTAATTGTATATCTATTCCTTCCATATGAACATTTCAGATTATTGATCTCTTTGTGTTAATTTCTACAGTTTAATCAATTTCCTAGAGGGTTTCAAAGGGGGAGAAGATTAAGTGATAATTTAAATGGGTGATTTTATATCTTTGATATTTCTGAGGAAAATATTTATGGTCTTTAAAATAAATTAAGATACAGGTTCATGAATGATTTAGTTTCAATTGTTATTTCAATCACTGAACATGGGTTATGTGTGGTAAGAATTGGTGATTATTAGAAAATAGATACATATCATAAATGCGTTGTTTTTAAATATAAAATAATTTTATCATGGAGTGTTTTTTTCATTCATCCCAAATATATATACTGGTAGAAAAATTCATTATAATTATTTTTGGGATGTTTGTGATGACAAGTTTTATAGATGATGCCTCACAGGAAGTTGAAAGAAAAATTTACCCTTTTATGATTAATAACATCAATATGTAAAGGACCATGCAAGGTTGGATGCCATATATTTTTTGGTGTAGGAGTATACAACAAGTGTTCATGACCACAATAGTTTTAAATGGTGTGTTTAGATGATGTTTCCCAAATGAAAGCAATGAGAAAGGTACAATGACCTTGAAGTCCTCCATTAAGAGTTCCAGTTTAACTTCTTACAACAATCATAGTAGGATGGCCATGACATAGTAATATATATCATGAATGACAAAAAGAATCAATGATACCCAACCAACTGATCATGATGTAAGATATTGCTCATACTATTACAGAAGAAATATAATCAATATTTTTCGGCTACTCTTAGGATATGAAAGATTGGTCGATTGTTTTATTGATGTTGATGGACTATAGTTGAAATTGGAAAATATGGGAATGATTTTTTTACTATGAATGTCAGTGATCACATTCATGTAAGAGATAAAGGATCTCCCATAAATGAATGGATGATGTTTTATTGGTTCAATTATTCACATTTGAGCCACATGGTTTCACTATAGTTATGTCGAAGGATGTGGGATGGAGAGAAATTGATTGTAGAAATGTATACTATTAGAAGTACACGGTCATTCCTATTAGTGTGTGGAAGAAAAAGGACCCTATATTTTTAGCCACTCCATATCGTGACACATTTTATAATTTTATCCAGTAGATATAAAAAATGCAGTGCATTGATTCTGGGATTTTTTGGGCAGTTATTACCTTAATTTCATTGGAAATCTATTGTTAATTATTGTATGGAATAATTCAGGCATTCATTGGAATTATATAATGTATGTTATGATGTTATCTTATATATAGGAGAAAAAAATTAGGGATATATCTATAATAATTCTTTATGAATAATGTTGAAAAAAGCAGTGGTTTTAATTCAAGATCTCATCTAGAAATTTGATGATCAAATAAGGGCACTATTACAGGAGGTTGATTCTATCACTAAAAGTTAAAAAATTCATGTTCTTAATAGAAAATCATCTCTTGGTGAAAATATTTATTATCAGTAGGTAATGATGTCTATTTAATAATGATGTGTAGTGAGTTTCTGAGTGTAGGAGAGAATTGATAATTATAAACATTCAATGTACTGAATCAATATTTTAAGTGACATTGATTGAAATTTATACATAAAATTAACTGTGATTTTAGAGATTCATGTTCATATTCATATTTTTGTGAGCCTTATATGGATGTATCAAGATAATCATAGAAAATGTAAAATCAATCATGTTATAAACTAATATCATAACTCATTAAGAGGAAAGAGTTATAAATCTACATTTTCCTCTAGGTGAGAATATATATCCACAATCAGGGAATATTTATTCCTAACTTTTATAAACCCACTCACCCCCAATCCTATTATAATCCATTATAAGGTCGAAATATGTTACTTTTATTTTATACCAGCAATTAAATAGTTATATTATTAGGATACTAATTTAACACATTAAATATTCTTTTAATAAAATGATTCTCAATTTAATTTTATAATGATTGTCAGTGTAAAACATGATATTAAAATAATAAGTGTTTTGATAAATGTATTTATACTAAAATTATAGTGTCTTACATTCACTCCCTTAAATAAATTCAATACTAACAGTTTTATTTATTTCCCAACAATTAAAATAGCATAGGGTTCTAGTAAGGGGCAAATTAAAGACATAATTTAGAAGTCAATATCAATGGAACATTTATATAAATCATATTTTACAATAAAAAAGAAATATATTGATCTTTCAAACATATTTCAACAATAATTATTTGATAAATATTCATCTTATATTCATTTGGAGACATACCATTCTCAAAATCAATTTCATGATCATATTTCAGAAAAAATACTAAATACATAATGTTATCAATAATATCTATTTAAATCAAGTAACTTATTATATTAAAATAAAAAATTAATCCTAGTATTTCCCTTTAAATGAAAAATTCATTTTAAATTATTACTATTTTAGTTCAATTATGATATAGATTGATCAACCCATAACTCCGTCATTTTAAAATTAAGTTTTATATTTTAATTTTCATAATATGTTCAATAACCTTAATATATTAAAATGACATATAATTTCTTAGAATGAATGTGTTAATAATTAATGTATATCAAAAAATAATGTCAAATAAGGTGTACATTATTTTTGAGTTATCATGCATCGAGTGAAGATCAAGTTAATAGTAAACTATTTATTTAATGTTATTAACATATGTTGTATATATGCTTGAGCTTACATCAACTAGTTTGAATGTATGCCTAGATGCAATTTCTAGGAAACAAAAAACAATATGAATTATATAAAAATTATAATTATTATCATATAATTAGATATATTAATAATGTTTTCACTAACATTTTCTCAATATAAACCACAAAAATAACATAAATACCTCATCAAAATATATAAAAACACATTAACACCAACTGAGACCACCCAAAACCTCCCCCATGTAGAGTACTAAAATAAATAATTTACAAGTAGAATTTATTTAAATGGGAGGTAAATAAAGCTAAATATATTTATTTTACATCATTGCTATAATTTAAACATCATGCCTCCCAATATTCACAATTTCCAATATCATATGGTTTAGCGTCAATGGCCCTGCAATTGAAAACATATAAATATGCAAGGAATGATTAAATGAAAACCATATATAGACATGAACAATAGAAAAATATCGTATTTAAAATGATATATAACAAAAATATATGTCCATAACCCATGATAAAATTATATTCAATCTCAAATGATTAATAATGTACCATTTAAGAAGATTTAGATATATTATAAATTTTCCATTAAGGATAACCATAGTCATATAACAAAATTAAATAGTATCCTTTAAACCAAATCATAATAATAAACTACAACACAGTCATATACATAGTGAATCATCATATTATATGAATATCTATGAAGCCTCACCCTTTACATAGTGAGAATATATATGAAAAATAATGATTTATTTTTTGAGAATAATCATATAATAGATACCATTTATGTTGTGGGAATAATATAATAAGGATCCCCTTTTACGGGTTGATCATAATCCATGAAGGCCCACCTATTATATTAATAGGAAATAACATTATGAACAAACCTTTATGCTATGAGTATAATCCAAGAAGGCCAACCCCTTATGTTGTGAGCATAATCCAAATGGATATCCCTTTATGTTTTGAGTATAATATAAGATGAACAACCTACTACTGTATGAGAATTACAAAAAAAATGACAACCCTTTACGTTGTGAGGATAATCTAGTAGGTCCCACACATTATTTTTGCATCATAATCCTTAAAGACCTTCCAATTATTTTTTTGTACATAATATATTAAGACCCACCATTTATGTTTTGAGAATAATACAATAAGACCATCCATTTATATTTTGAGAAAAATCTAAAATGGACCACCGTTTATGTTATGAGAATAATATAGGAAGTCCCACCATTTACAATGTGATATTAATAAAAAAAAATACCCACAAATTATGTTAAAATAATAATTCAAGAATTTCCCCAATTTTTTATGTAAACATAGTACAATAAATCATAATCTTACAATTGTGATCATAACATAAGAACTCCCACCCATTATACCATAAGAATAATCCAAAATGTACTACCCATTATGTGGAGAGAATAATAAATGAATTACCATCCTTATATATTTAAAAGGTGAAAAAAATTCCACATTTCTTTATAACATGACAGATACGCCTTAAAAAATAAATTATTTAGAGAAATATGTACAAAAACACCGACATCAATGAATATATGGGATATAAGATAACAATCCATCTAAATATTGACAATTAAAAATGAATATAAATGTGTTTGATATTATTTATAGATGGAATAACATTGAAGATACAAAATGTAGTTCAGTAGATATAAATCTATATTCTAAACGGATTATTTCATAATGTAAATTAAAATGTGATTCAAAATGAATTAATAAAAATAATTTAGTGCTTTTTGGTGTAATGATGATAATGAATGATAATTCATAAATAGAGATTTTATAATATATGTTTAGAATTTAGAAAAGATGATGTTATGATTCAATTTTTAAATTTGGTTTTGCTAATTTGACATGTAATAATTTTTAAAAAATTATATTATAAGTAATAATAATAATCAAAATCATATAATTTAATAATTTTTTGAAATAAAATATCTAGTGGAAGATGACATATATGATCTAGAAATTTATAACATTTTCACTATTTTAGAAAATTTTTTGAATCTCAAATAATATAAATTTTGATAAAACATCCATTTTAAAACATATAATGAATATTTTGAAAGTCAAAACCACTAATACATATATTGTCTTCAAAATAAGAATCTATAACATTTGTTAAAATAGATATGTTTTCATCGAAGAAAAATGAATGATTAGTGTTGAATGAAATTATTCGTTTTAATCTCATTTTTTATAGTGAAAAAATTAAAAATAGTTAATGGATATATGTGTGAAGACTTTTTTAAACTATACAAAATAAAAATACAATTTGTAAAAGATAAAGGGTTGCACATGATAACATGTGGGTTCATAGTTGACAATGAATGATCAAGTTTAAATAAAATGAATTTGAGTAGAAAAAAATGTTCAATATTTTTTAAAAAATTGAATCAATCTAATTTTATGGATGGATTTAATATTTAAATTTTATTTTATAATAAATAAGATTTTAAAATTATAATATAATCCAATTTGTGTTCAGTACACTATAAATAATTTAAAAAATTTCATAAAATGAACACATTCCTCAATGATGGAATTTTATTTTGAAACCCTTACATTAACTCTCAATAACCAAAAAAGTGATATATATAACATTATAATAATTTTAAATATTTTAATAACATAATTAAGAACATTATTCATATATATTACCTTATATAGTCACCTATTTGAATCACTTATAATTTATTTTCATCAAAAAATGGTAGTGGATTTTACAATTTCAAATGCACTCTAAAATGTTAATTTATATTTTAATTAATTAATAATATTTTATTCAACAATATATTATCATTTCTATAAGATTTTATGGTTTATAATGATTTATAATTTCTTAATTTAAATCACTGAAATTTTTTGTCAGCATTCAGAAAAATGGAACGGGGTATGGTCTTGCATAGTTAATTTTTTATAATTCAATGCTGTTATAATAACAATGTGTTGAATGTTAATATAATATTTTAGAATAGAAATAATTTCATAATAATTATCTTATTTTGTCATATATATTCATATAATAGTATAATTATGGTGGTTATTAAAAACCAAATACTTAATTCTATATTGGTGGTAGTCTGCATGTACACACGTTGAGTGTTTTCATTTTGTATAGAATAGTATAAAACAACGAAAATAAAGTAACCAATAAAAATATTAAACATATTATAAATAAAATATTTATTCATTAAATACCTATTTATAAAATTCATTATTAGGAGGTTATAAAATATCTAATATCCTCTAGGAGGTGGTAGTCCATAAATGAAAGAGAATAGTGTTCTCATATTTATAATGAAAGGGAATGAGATGAGAATTGTAAAAAGATTAACATTATAAAAGATAAGAATATTATTAATAATGATTTAATTAAATTATAATTGATATAGTTTTTTATTTGATAAATATATTTAAGAAATAATTTCAGTATGTTATGAGAACTCACCTTGATATTGCTATCATTTTCTTAGAGGACCACATGAAAAATATATATTTATGAATTTTCATTTGATAACAGGGTTGAAAATGTTTATTTAGAAATATCTGTGTTTAAAATGGTTGAGATGTAATTTTAATTTTAATTTTTATAACATCTCAAATTGAATTTTGGATGTCTCCATTGATAAGTGTGGGAGGGGTGTTTCTGTAATTGGAGGTGCCCTATTCAAGGACAATGTCTACAAATTTTGGAAATAACCGATATTGAATGTTTTGGGTTTATAAAACCATTTAAATAAATTATATAAATGTTTTGAAAAAATATAGTACTTTTCTCTTGAGATTTAATTTCATCAATAAATTATTTTTACAGTAGTAACATTTTTATTTATTTTATTTTATTTTAATAAATAAATGTAAATTTAAATCTATTTTTTAGTATTATTATTCTTATTTAAAATGTAATGAAAATTTAAAACTAATTTTATAAAAATTATAAAATATATTTTTAAAATAATAAATGTATAAAGTATAAAAAAATTCTCTTAAAAATATATCAAAAGTAATAAAATATAAATTACTGGTTCAAAAATTTAAAGATAATATTTTTAATGTATTATATAACTTATTAAATAAATATTTTTTTAAGAAAACATCTAAATAATTTATATCTATTATTTCATCAAAAAATGTCATGTTATTTGAAGAAATATTATATTATACTATTCACCAAATCCTCATTATTTTAATAAAATTCCAAAAATACATATTTAGTTAATAGTTTCATCTTTAGTATGAAATTATGTGAAATTTTTCAAATTAAAATTATAAAATTTAGTAATTTATCTTTAAAATTGAAATAGAAAATATAAATAAGAATTATTTCTATAAGAAAATGTGTTTTCAAATTATAACCATTTTTATTCTTATTTGTAAGGAATATTTCCA
Organism: Viscum album; assembly: GCA_963277665.1. Lineage (NCBI taxonomy): Eukaryota > Viridiplantae > Streptophyta > Magnoliopsida > Santalales > Viscaceae > Viscum > Viscum album. The sequence goes on from OY728161.1 coordinate 441,608,900, forward strand.
AAATTTATTATTAATATTTTATTCATATGAAAATATATTTTATATTTGTTTTATTATTATATATTTTCTATATTTATATGAGAAATTCATTGTGCATAAAAACTAATATTTTGGGAAATTTTATATTAACAATAAATTTATTTTATTTGTTATTTTTCTACTGAAATTTCATTCTATATGTGAATTGATATTAAAATGACATTTATTTTACTATATAAAAATATATAAAAATTAAATTACATGATTTTTTCTATAAAATTCAACGACTACATTATAATAAAAATATATTTGACCCTTAATATTTTCTCATAATAAAATGAATTACAGTTTCATTTTAATTTACCAGTCCATGGGGAATGAGATATATAACATAAATTTTTTAAAATAAAAACATAATAATTAAATTTCATGGTGTTACATCCTAAAAAATTGATAAATACTTTCCTTGATATTTTAATTATAACTCACTAAAAAATTAGCTAATGGTGTTAATAATTAATGAATATCACAATGTTTAATTTCCAACTCACTAATGTGGGTAATATTATAAAACAAATATTTTACATTGTAATAGTCATATATTTAGATTCTCATCCATTTCATCCCAATATTTATACTTAACTGGTTGTATGCGTTATGCTTATCTTGAGGCATACACTTGTTAACATCATTTTCATGATCGTATTTAAAAAAATAAAAAACTAAAATTGTTATAATAAAATAAAATTAAATCAGTGTAAATGATAATATTATTGATGAATATAAATCATATTAAATCTTCTCCAATTAAAAACATAATTAAATGTATTACATATTTTTTTCAATTATTAAATAATTAGATCAGACGATATTTTATTTGGTTGGAAATGATGTTTTCATTTGTTATATTTTTGATCGATTCCCTAAGTTAAATATAAGAAAAATACATAAAAATGTTGTATATGTAACATGTGAATCAGAAAATGGTATTTCTCAATATTTTAAAACAATGTCTGACGTTATGCCAACTTTTATTTCAGTGTGTGATGATTATTTTAATATTAATCCATTTTATTCCAAGGTTATTACCCACATGGATTATATATCAGGTCAAACATTCAGTTATTTGTATCAAAACATGTATTTTATTTCTATAAATATGAAAAATAAATACATTAAAAAATATTAATGTGATATAATCTACTCAAACTTATCTCCATGTATTTTACAATCCTTTTTCTCATCCAAATTCTCAAACACAATTAAACACATCTCAAAGAATAACTAATAATCTCATTAATTCTTAGATGGAGTTCTGAATTCCTGTGCTCCTAGTTATAGTGATAAAAACATACATTACTCATTATATTTGATGAAATGTTCGACTACCAATTCTAAAAATATCTATATTTTAAAACATTTAATAAGATAAAAACTAAATATCACAATATTCACACAATCCCATGAACTCGTTATTTAGTGTTTTTTGAGTTCACCATCATAAAAATCTTATTTTACAATATCCATGGTAAATTATAATTAATAAAAACACACCATACCTTCTTTTAGAATCCACAATGGCTGTAATAATATTAATAACACAGAGAATGTAATCTTAAGATAAGAGTGAGCTCAGACACTCATCAGGGGGAATATTATCAAAAAGAAATCAGGGGTTATAAAATAATAAAATTAAAAATATGGGAATTGGATAAATATAATATTAAAAAAATTGTAACAATAAGAGTTTTCATGATGTTGTGATACGATAACACACACTTTAAAATGAATTAATATATACCATATTATATGAGTATGGGATAATAAATATGATCCAAGGATTATAATAATAGTAATATGATATATACAGATGAAATGTCATTAAGAAAAATCATATTAAGAAAACATGGTGGAAATATAAGTAAAAAAAATAAAACTATAATGAAAAAATATTTTATTTTAGAAAATATCTGTTAGATAATCCATAGAAAAATAAACCCTTTATTTTGTGAACATAATCGATGCATGGACTCATTACATTTTTTACCATAATCCTAGATGGTTCACTATTTATATCACTATAATATTCCAAGAATGACAACCCTTTATGTCATAATCATAACCCAATATGTCCAACCCTTTTTTTCTAAACGTCTATCAAGTACCACCCAATAAAATATAATAATATCATAAAATTTTATAGTATCTATATAGTGATAATAATCCAAGAATAGAAATCTTTTATGGTGTTATAATAATCTATGAAGGCTCACCCTATAGTTATTGATCATAATATTGGATGTTCCAATCATTATGTGGTGAGTGTAATCCAACAAGGGAAACCCATTTTGTTATGAATAGAATAAAACAAGAATATACATTTATTTCATGAGAATTGTCAAATAAGTCCAACCAATTATTTAGTGATAATAATCCAAAATATCACACAATTTTTTTAGTGAAAAAAATGAAAGAATATACACTATTGTGGTTGTGGGAATAGTCCAGGATGTCCCACCCCAAATAATTTGAGAATGTATAATTATTAACACAAAATATGTTCTGGAAACAATCCATTAAGGATCAATCTTTTTATGGTGAGAAAAATTAATGAAGACCCACTCATATTTTTTGAGCATTATTTAAGAAGTCTAAACTGGTATGTTTTGAGAATAATCTAAAACGCATATCAAATTATATTGTGAAACAATACAAATATAAACATGATTCATTATTTCTTGAGATAAAAATTATTAATAGTGAATTAAATGGTGATATATGACCCTACAAAACAACATAATTATATATTTTTCCCATAATATGCCAGTAATGTATCATATTATAAATACCCATGGGATGAAAAGGGGATTCAAATCATTTCCAATTAGAACTTAATAACATGATAAAAAAAAGTAGATTAGTTGATACCAAATGTTCTATCACACAAAATTATTATTTTAAAATATAATATATAATGTGATTCATAAAAAATAAAAAAATATATTCAATATTTTATAGTTTATGAGGAAAATGGATGATAAATGATAAAAATAGTTTTCATAAATAATTTTTTGCACTATAAAATCATGGATGTTATGGATGCCTTTCAAAATTTATTTCTAATAATATGACGTGGTTATTTTTTAAAGTATTATTTTAAATTAATTAAAAATAATAAATCATATAAAAATATATAATTTTTCCATAGAAACTGTTTAGTTGAAGATAAAACATATAATTTAAAAACAAAAAATCATTTCAATATTTTTAAATTATAACTTTATTAAAACCTAAATCATAAAATTGTTATTGATATTCCAGTTTAAATTTGTTGGGTAAAATTATAAGATCAAAATAATAATAAATATTTGTATTTAAAATTAATACGTGGGAATATTGGATGGATGTTTGAATATGGATATAGATGTAATAGGGAATATCTTGGATGAATGTGTCTTATTTGTGAAACCTCATAAATTGAAAAATAAGGAAATATATAAAGAGGACAAAATCATATGTTAATGAAGTAATTCCCACCTAAAATAATGTTATTATAATATTTAATATATAAATGATTTCAGAGTCAAACAAAACGTATAATAGTAAAGAATTATAGGTCAAGAGTTAATAAAAAATAAATCAATTTAATGAAAATCGCTTAAAAAATTTACAAAAAACTAAAACAAAATAATTAAATGAATGAAATCATGAAAATTATATTAAATATGATTAAATATAAAATAAAATTATTAAATATTACAATGGGTTAGTAAGAACCCTATAAAAAATTAAAATGGATACATAACATGAAAACATATATACATGAATGTAAATTTAGATGGAAACTATTAACATTATAATTGAATTATATGAAAGGAAATTGAACTCATATATAATATATAAGTCTATCATTAGAAACTATTATATAAGATTATGTGTATCTATTTCCCTATATAATAATCAATTATAATCATTTTGTATACATTTTTTATGTTAGTTATTGTTTATTTTTATTATCAGATGTTATTGATTTTCATAGTTTCATGAATTATTTGAAATGCCCATATTGAGACCAATAGTTTCATAAAATTTCTATAATTTATATATAATAAAACACAAAAGTATTTACTATTTATAAATAATTATTATTTTTTCGTTCTTTGATACTTTAGTTATTATTCATAATGAAAAAAATTGTAATGATTTTTTTTTAATAATTTTTGAAGAATAAATTTATTTTGATAGTAATGATTTATATTATAATATATAAATTACATAATATTAATAATTCAATAAACATAATATTACTTATTTTAATAAACTCTTTTATTTATCCTGTATGAATTTTTATGAAAAGGGAAATATACTATACTATGGTGGTGGTAGTCCCCACGTAATAATAATATGAATTTACATTTTCCATAGAATGAGTGAAATTTTAAAATTGCTTTGTCCTATAAAAATAATAATGATTGTATAAATATCATATTTATTCCTTTATGAAAATTTCAAAACCATACATGTAATTCTTTTATAAAAAATGAATCTTGTTTCTTTATTGTGGCATTATGTCTCACAAATGGATTTATGATGTGTCATGTTTTCATGAAACGGGTAAGGGTAGGTGATGATTATTTCAATAACAATATTATATTTAAATATTTCAATAATACCAATGAAATTATATTATAATTGGTAAAATTGGTTGGGAAATAAATTAGTAGATAAAATAATGTTATGACGTAATGACTATTCATGAAGAGATTTTGATCCTTTTCTCATAGGACCACATAGAAATAAAGAATTTAATGATTTTAAATTGATTTAAGAGTTTAAAAATGTTGTATTTCTCTCTAGGTGAATTTAAATGTGAATATGTTTTGTAAGAGATTAAAATATTCTAGTTTATGTAAATGGGTTGTTGAAGTATAATCTTATAATTAAGGGGGTGATATTTGGATAATAAGAGTTTCCCCATTCAATGAGTCTCTATAATGTCACACAATTTTATGACTTCTTTTTAAAATTATTTAAATTTCATATATAAATTATGTTACATGAAACACCATGTATTTATGAAATGTGAAAAACTATTAAAATATTTTTTCTTAATATAACTATCACCAAGGCATTGGAATGGAATGTTTGAATAATTTAAATTAAATTAAAATATATATATTATATATATATATATATGAAATTTAATCTTTTGATAAAAATTAATTACATATGAAAACATATACCATTTGAAAATAAAGTAAATCAGTTTTTGAAAAAAATATGTATGCTCACAAGCATGATTTATATAAATAAATAAAGTAAACCACCTTTGTAAAGTGATATTAATGAAATATATATATATTAAAATATATACTGTTTTCAAATTTATATTATGTGTATTTATGTATTAAATATGAATAAATAAATATTTAAGAATATAATGTGTAAATTCTTTAAAAAATATGCTTTATTGAATTCTAAGTCATAATTTATATTCATTTTCCCATATTTAGAAACAATATTAACAGAAATTAACTCAGTATTTATATAATCATTTCAAAATTATCATATAGTCAAATTATGATAATTACTAAAAAGATATATTTTTTGATAATAAATGAAAACTAATTTCTCTTATTAAAGTTATAATGGGTTTACCTGGGGATTAATATAAAATTATAAAGGTGTATTTTTAATAAAACATGTATAAATAATATTTTTTGGATGTATTTATATATTATATGTCCCAATAAAATGTAAATTTTTATGTTATCTTCTTTATAATGATTATCATTTTTGTTACATGTGATAAATTTCCAATTAGATTCCATGTGGGGTCCTTTCAGCACTAATAGAAATACTTATCCCCTATTCTCATATCCACAATATTATATCTTAATGTTTCTTCAAATACCAACCCAAAGTCATTACATAATTCCATTACCATGTCTTAGATTACTTTTAATGGTTTCAATTCCATCAAATTGAGGCTTTAGGTATATACTTAAAGAGGATCCCTATAGAAGAAGTAAATATTTTGACCAATGATTATCATTTTAGTTCATCTTCAACCTACATATGTTATTTTTTAAACATGATCTAAAAAAATAAATTGTATATTCAACAAAATAAGATTATTATATATTAATATCATGGCCTAAATGCATATTAAATTCGATCAAATGGGATACTGAATTGATAATTACATGTATGAAGGATAACAACCATGTGAACTGATGTAATTCTATTTCTAATATCACATATAATGTTAAGGTTAAGTAATAGATTTATAATATTATTATATATTTTTATAAAAAAATTTCACTATTTGAAATAATATATTAAATTTAAATTTTTACTTCTTTTCCATTGGGAATATGCTAAAGTCTCTCATTTGAATGGATTACTACTTCCATGAAAAGTTATGTTATTTGATGTCACTAAATGTTTATCTATAATGAAATGAGAATAATGTTTATAAATATATTTGATATATATGAAATCATATTATTCAATAAAATTTAGTAATTATTTACATTTCTTTCAATCCATCTATCATAAAATGAAATGTTATATCGTGAATACATATGATCTACCATATCCATTAATAGTCCATTTCATTTTTATATCTATAAGATTTTTGAATGACTAAGAATATTTATATAATTACCATATATAATATTTATTAAAATACCAATATTTAGGGTATTATGGGAAAATTATAAAATTACAAGGACTGGAGATACCTAAAATAAAATATCATGAAAAATGAAATACTTATCACCTTTTATGAAATCTCGGGTCATTTTTACGCAATAATTCATGATTAATTTCATTAGAATACACTATATAAAAACCATAAGATCAAATATTCAGCTTTATTTTGGAATTTGGTACAGTACATAACAACATAAAATAAGGGTTACATAGACATTAATGAGCACATACATAACATGATTATATTATTCCTCCATTCATAAATAATCATGTGATAACCGAGGGACAGAAATAAAAAAAGGGTGAGATATAAATATGATTAACGTAATATAAAAGAATAATAACTTGATGGAAAAAATATATTTTAGACAATAGGTATTTAAGTAGAACATAATAGTTTTAATGATCATAAAATTTAAAAAAATTGAATGATATAGAATGGTAACATTAAAGGCAACAAGTGAATATGTAAAACCCATTCAACATGACATCATAAGAATACGTTAAGGGTAACCAACAAGAAAACATAACATAATGTTCTTAATATAGAATCACAAACACTAAACATGATATCACTAGAGACTAAAATATTACCCAATTCATTGGATCACTATACAAGAGAACCCATCTTGTATGTTGCAATGGGTTCACCCAATGCTATCGGGGTTCACAATCATTAGCATTTCATGTACATTAATATATCTGCCTCATAAATCATATAACATAAAAACAGGTTTCATAGAATTTAAAATAATTATTTTGGTGTGCAAATTAAATAAATTTATGTCCACAATGAAATGACTAATAATGAATGATGTTGATGACCCTGTATAGGAAATCGTTTTTTGTATTCACTATATAGTAGTTTCGAATTGAAAAGAGTAGTGAAATTTCCATAGAATAACATGGACACATAAATGATCATGGGAACAATTAATTAATTTAATGTTCACCCTATAAATTTATATTAAAAAAAGATAATAAGGGGTTATATAAGAGGTTATAAAAACATTATGAAAATGATGTCAGAGGCATAAGACAATGATGATACTTGAATAAAGAGTGGATTGAGTTGAATTCGACATAGTAACATCTTATGTAAATGAGTGGGAAAATGATCTATAATTGTTAGAAGATGAATTAAACAGTGTAGGGGTCATTATTAGGTCTTGATAATGTAACCAATTCAGATTCAAAAGGAGAAATTTAATGAGGGTTTTCTAATTGACATTATTTGGGATTTTTCCCCCGATTTTGGTACAGATATTCTCAGGTCAATTTTTAATTAATAATAGATTCAAATAATGGTACATTTGATGGAATAATGATAGTAAAATTGGTCTATAATTACATGAAAATAAAAATTACAGTAATAGATATGTTTAAATATATTCCCAACCAATAACATATGTAAATTAAGAGACCCAATAAAAAAGTGTTCTTGAATAAAATGGAGAGAGAGATTCCTTACCATTAGATTTTGATTTCAAAAGATTAGAAGGAGATTCATGAGATATTGTGAAAACCATGTTAGTAATTTAGTGTGTGAATGGATTTTTGAAACTGTGATCCATGGTTTTTGATTGATAATGAATAGGTGATTTGTGGGAATAACTATGATAATATTAGGGGTTCATTATTATTTCCCAAAACTATGTTTTGGTCTCTATACAATAAAAAAATCAAAACCAGACACCATTAAAGAATACATATTGTGGTATCTTCCAAATCGGAGTGGTTTTCATTATTTTATAAGTCTAATGTCCTTCATCATAAACATAATACACTTGATGATGTGTAGGTGAGTCATTTTTATAATGAAAATACTTTAAACATTAAAATATAACATACGTTTAGGAATAATCATATTGTCGTTATAAAATTATTCAAATAACCTCAAAAAATATTATTTTAAAGCTGAAACATATATTTTGTTCTACATACCACATATGGTATATATTACAAAACATTTGGTTAATCATGATTTCATAATAAAAATTATATACATGAAATGTTTTTAATTTATTCCCGATAATTCAATTATCCAAAAAAAATTATGAAAAAATTACTATTGGATAATTTCGATTAGTTAATTCCAAAAATGATATTTTGTTTTTTTTAAATCATAATATAAATATATTAAATTAATCTTATAAATTGAAATATACATTAATTGAAATACACTATTTTTTTTACATTAACATTTTTCTATCCCTTATAAAAATTATATTTTAGATTCATAAAAATATATTATACTATATATATAATATATAAAATATAGTTTTTTTTATAAAATATAATTTATTTCAAAATTAATTTATGTGATTAAGATAAGTGTTTTATCATTACAACTACATTTTAACACTAATATAATTTATAATTTATTATATCGAACAAAAATTAAATAAAATTAATTATTAAATCATTTATAATTTAAAAAGTAGATATATATTTTGATTTTTTTTATAAAATATATAAATTCATATTATTTTTATTTCTATTTTGGATTTCCTTGTAATATATATTTTTAACCTTAATTAATGAATTTTTCGTATTCCTCTATAATAAATTTTTACTATGGTTACGATTCATTTGGGGCCAAAATTCAAGTTGAAATTATTAAAAAATAATATTTATTATGATTCAAAATATTAAATTTATTTTATCAACATTTATTCATATAAGTGAAAAATTCAATTTGATATAAACCCATCAAATGTGATGGATATCAGTTCATTAAAGAATAATTTTTTCTACGAAAATATTTTTTTACATTAACTATATAACATTTGATCTTCATTATATCACTTTCAATTTATAATTATATATATATATATATATAAACTATACATATAATTTATATCATTCACTATTAGTTTATAATTTAAATGTATTAAAATAGGGAATCATTATGTATTTTCAAATAGTTCTCATAAAAATAAAATTTAGACATAAAAATAATCATATATTAAAATCTAATTTATGGAAAATATAAATGAAATTATTTCTATTTAATATTAATAAATTATTATTATTTAACTTTGAAATAAAATTAACCAAATAGTGGTACATTTGAATTATATAATTTATAAAAATAAATGACAATCATATATAAAATGGTAATTTTAACTATTCATTGAAAAATATATAATTTTGAAAAAATCCCAAAATTTTTACATATGTAATTTACTATAATATTATTTAAAAAATTAGTTCATTTTATCAGATAAAGTGTAGAAATGTTGTAAAATTTAATTAAAATAATGTTTTAGAAAAGGAATGACAATCAGTTTTATGAAAACATATTTTGAAGAACAAAATGAAATTAACTAAAATAATTAGTTATTATTTAATATGAAGTTATTAATAAATTTACTATGATTCTCAAATATTCATTAATATTTTTAAACAAGTAGTTAATTATATTAACATTTTTTTTAATATAATGTTAAAACGGTAAAATTTAAATAATCATTTTTTATTTATGTTTGGTGTTGTTTATCACAAACTCTATCGAACATAGTGTTCTCATTAGAAAACATGGTGTATTACATTATCCCACCATTAATAAATATCATCTTATAAATAATTAAATGATATCAATGAGAAATTATTGGAACCTTGAACGTATATTTATTGAAAGCCCAAGTCATACATTTTTTAAATAAAACATCCAATATAATAGAAAGAGGGGGAATATTAAGGCCAAAATAGAGCTAGGTATACAAGTAGGGGTAATTAGAGGTATGTGATTACATAGAAATGGATGATAAAACTACTACTATGTTCTAAAAATGCTTGATAGATAATATTGATTTAATAAATTCAATGACATCAAAAAAATTAATTTCTGATGTGGGAAAAGACTACTAGTTCAATGGAAATGATTTTAATATAACATCATATCGGTTTAGATATTATTTTCAAGGATATAAATAGTTACCTTTCCATAATTACTATGTAAATAAACAACTTCACTTTATTTTTTACTTATAATATCATTATATAATTGAATTTTCCAAAAAAAAAACTCATCTATACTTTGAACATTGAATAATAAAGATGAATTTTATTATTCTTGAAGCATTAATGTATGATTCTAATGGATTAAATATTGCAGTAAAAACAAAAAATAGATTCTTCATACCATTGATAAATTGAAAATAATTAAAATAAAGTAATATAATATTGAAAATTAATAAATAATAATAGATAAACCTCTATAATTCCACAAATAATCAAACTATTTGACATAGATCATTCCTTAAATAAATAAACATGTATTATATTAATGAAAATAATATTTAGGATTTTTTTACCTTAGTGGTTATCTCATACCCTTTATCTTACACCTCCAGAATCATAACATCATTATTCTCAAATAAGACTAATTGATATATATACCTTACCCAAATAAAACATCATAAAAAATATTATTAATCACCTCAAATTTTTTTTGGCTTTAACATGTATATCAATATATCGTACTAAAATTACAATAGTAATTTATTAAAAACTTTTATACATGAATTTATAAATAAAATTACTCTTAGAAATTTATCACAAAAATCATTAAGTAAATCCAAACTGAAAAAATTATTATGTGTGAACAATGCCTCAATCTTGTGTATTATAAAACACCATTTTATTAGAGAATAACTTTTATTATTTATATATAATATTAAAAAAATGAATGAAATCATTAATGATTCTTTAATTTGGGTCAATTATTATATGATTCATGTTTATTATATCTATAATATCATTAATATGCTACTTCTTCAATGCAAAAATAAAATAGTAATAAATAATCACTTTAATCTGTATGAAACGATGATCCCCCTAGCATAGGTCCTTAGTCTCAGATTTAATGCTTGGGTTAGGGAATTGACATTGATAATGCATATTTCCTCTACGCATAATACAATGAACATCAAATGATTATGTTGTATCAAATTTTTTCACCCCATAATAAGAATTATTTTTTATGAGAACTCGAAACAATATTCCTTATAATTCAACACATCAACACCTTTTTGTTCCTTTGTGTTATTTCATTAACTGACGCTTTCAAAATTGTTTAGATGTAGGATGTCGAATCTTCATTCCTGTATGAATTTTATCAAATTATAATTTGAGTTATGTTATCCTATATTTCTTTGATGTCATTAGAAATTAAATTATATTCAACGTTTTAATTGTTATTTTAGTATATGGGTTTACAAAATACGAATATGTCTAATATGAAATCCTATCGTGTTTAGAATCACATATGGATAATCATAGTATTTCCCATCACATTGGTTATTGACTTGATTATTCTTATTTATGACCATTGAATATAAAAAATAGAAAATTAGTGATGTGTTATTTTAAACTATTAAAAACATAACATGAAAGAATATAACATTAATTGAATAACGTAAAAATCTATTGTATTTCCAGTCCATATGAATTTTAGGTCTTCAAAATAGGTTAACCATGATATATTTCTTCACATGGACTATATTAGAAATATTTCTTACATTATTCATTATTAGTAATGTGATTTTGAATTTACCAAAGTATATCCCCCATGAGTGTCAATCCATGTGTAAAGAAATACATATTGTCATGCACCATTTCCCTATCGAATATAGCGCAATATGATTTTTTATTATTGTTACCATTATGTAAAGCAATTATAGAGCCACATCAACTTGTAGTATCAAGAATAAGATGAATTTGATTTGAATCCACAAACAATGTAATTTTAAAAAATATAGGGATGCATTCATTATTTATTGTTATCCATAAGTCCATAACTATAAAATTTTCCTCATTGTCAAAAAATAAATAAAATATATTTCTTTACAAACTATGTCATCAGGTGGAATTATTTCATATAAATTCATGATTTATTATATAATAATACAATTAGTAAAACAATATATATAAAGAACTATATTTTATTTTTGAATTAGGTGCATTAAATAACAATATAAAACATGGATTATATATAAATTATTTAAAAAGTGTTAATGTACTAATATTATTCTTTCATTCCTAAAACTATCTAAAATAACTTGGGGAAATACCTAAGAAATATGGGATATATAAAGCATACTAAGGGATTATAAATTAATAATAAAATGAGAAAAAAATTTCTAGTTAGACCATATGCATTTAAAAGGAACATAAAATTTTTTTAGATCAAAATCAATTAACAAGTCATGATATGGTATGCTAACATAAAAGCAATATGGGAGTGTGGGAAAAACATTAAACATGAAATGATAATAATAATTCAAGCTTAAACACCACAGTACCATAAGAAAATGTTCTTAGGATAACCACATATACACAATTAATCGAATATCGTGAAACTAAAACATTAAACATAGAATTGGATATCTATCTGGGTGCACATATCTTGTAATTTAAAAAGGTATCATCTGACTCTATCATGGATAACACTCCATAATCATATAATGTACATTCATAAGTTTTCAACATTTTTTATATATCAAAGGAACATATTTAATCACATTTAGTCCCACTATAGTTTTGTGTGCTTTACCAGAATTTATTTACCGAGAAAATATTTATAGGTTTATATTGGGGAACACCATTGATAGTAAATGAGTACTAGTATTCACATTATAATATATTGGCATCGAAAACACAAGAGAAATTTCAGCATCATAAAAGGGGAACAAAAATATCCATAAGATTTATTATAGAGATACAATGGGGCCCAACATTATTTTTAAATAATATGGTTAGTATGGGGGATTTTTAAAAAAATATTATAATATTATAAACTGGAGACAAATGTTATAAGATAATAATGTTAGGTGACTAAAGGGGAGACTGAGAGGATTTCCAAATAGAAACAACAGAGTTAAAAATTATAATGAGATGGAAAAATTGTCTCTCAATTCTATAAAATAATTTATATAGTAGAGGGACCATTATATTTTAATGTAAATTAACCTTTATAAATTCTCATGGATAAATATAATGGAGGTTCCTAAATTGAATATAATAGGAAGAGGTATGTCACTAATGGTATGACAATTCGTAGGAAAAATTAGTACTATAACAGGTGTATATAATGGTTCATGGGAGGTATTAATAAGAGTTTTAGTGGTCTCTAATCACAAAGACATCAAATTTGTAGTAATAGTAATGTTGATAAATATTCCCAAGAAGGTAAAAATTTATATGAAGATGAACGATGTAGAAGAGGTACATGAATAAAATGAATAGAGGGAGATTCTCAACATTTAGAGGGTGATTCCAAAAGGTATGGAGGAGCATCATTAGATATTTTTTATACTATACTAGGACTCAAGAAAGTGTATGGGGGTATAAAACATTCCATCATTTTTTGAGTGAAAATGAATGGGATATCATGTGGGTTTATAGAGGAAATATTGAGGGATCTCATAACTATTTCTAAAAAATGGGTTTTTGACTCTATATATTACAATAATAAAAACCACAAAAAGTGACATATATATTTTGAATAGTTTCATACAAAATTAAATGGTTTTCATTATTTTATAATACCAAGAATTTATCCTAGAAAAATATATCCCAAGATGATATTGAAGTTATTCTTATTTAAAAATAAATAATGTTATGACAATAAAATTTAGTTTAGTTTTTAGAGGATTCACAATGGAATTATGAAATTATAAAATTATGATAAAATAAATTATTTCTAAATGAAAAAATAAATTTGGTTTTGGATACCTTATATGGTATATATTACATATCTTTTGGATAAATAGGATTTCATAAGAAGAAATGTATGATAATATGAGTTTTATTGTTTAATTCAAAATTCATCTATTTAAAAAATTTATAAAAAAAATATTTAAGAGTTGAATTAATTTTCACTCACATATTGTTATTATAATCCATTATAGTATAATTTCCATGCTTCTATAATTAAAAAATCTTTACGAATACTCAATATTTGGATAAAGAGATGAAACTGTATTGAATGATTTTTAAATGATGAAATTATAATTGTCATGTAAGTATATTTCCAATGTAGTAACATAGTTAAGTGTTACATCAACTAACCACTATTTTTTCTTCATTCCCTTTAATTGGTTTTCTTATTACTATATTTCATAATGTAGCTTTTAACAAATAAATTTTAAATTATTCAGTATTTTATGGCCTGGGTAAATTTCAAAGGAAAAATTAATTTTTAGGGATGTATAATTTAAATCCTAGGAGATTATGGATTTTTTTTGAATAAATTACATTCATTTACATCATTTATTACACACAAAAATGACTATAATGAAACACAACATAATATTAAAATATTATTTTTTCATATAGTTATCACCTAACCATTAAAATTATGAGTATGAATAAGATTAGAAAAATTATAAATATATATATATTATAAAAATATATGAATTTAATTCATTGTTTACTAAATATTTATAAATTAAAAAAAATATTTTAATATAATGAATATAATTTAATAAAAAAAATTTTATTCACAAAAAACATGTTTTATCATAATTAAATTAAAAAAAAACTTCTGATAACTAGTTTTATTGAAATTTATATATAATTTTTTCAATCAATTTTTTTTATGAATGGCCTTTTTTTCATGGAATGTAATTATAATTAATCTAATTTTTTGCATAGAAAATATTTTTTTTAATAAAATTATTTATGTTACATTATACAAATATTTTTTAGAAATATATTTTTTAACATTTTGAATTTTTTTGAAAAAATGACCCTAAATTTTTAATGATCCAGGTATATTATATGTTAATAATATTATATTATTGACTCTTGAAATGGATTAAAGGTCACATTAGTAGAAGAATTTCATTATTTGGATGTTTCATATAGTGATCCATTTTTATCATAAGTATAGAAGTCACATTAAGAAAAATAACCGAAAAATAACACATAGTGAACCCCTTGGATTAATCCATCACATATTAGAAACATGATTATCATGTGAGGTTTGGTTGAATGAAATTATTAGGAAGCTAGATCTAGTCCAAGTGGGAGTTTATTGATATTGTTGTTCTGGAAAAAAAATTTATTACAATCAAGTACATGTAAAATTAATGATTTTAATATTATTACAGATTTTTTGAACTGTTAGACATTGTAATATTCATAAGAATACTTCTGAGTCTTGTAGAAGAGTCGGCTGGAGATTTTATTTCCCAAATAGCCATATTGTAGTGATATTATAAATAAAAAAAATATTTTTATATGCACTATATTTCACATAAAATGTAGAATAACTTTAGAGAGGACTGTCGATAATATTTCTAAGACTAAAATTGAGTTAATATTGTTGTGTTTACCTTAGATAGAACATAAACCTTGTCAAGGATAGGATTTGGGTGGAGGTAAAATGGATATGAAGAGTTAAATAGAGGGTAATGTTTTAATAAAATTATAACACTACCCATTATCCCCCACCAAATTTTTGTACATGTCAGTAAGATCCTCTCCCCCCTTCCCCTTGGATCGATGAATGATCCATGGTGGGGAGGTTCTTCTATATCCTATCATTGATGTCTATCATTTCTAGATCGAGAATGAGTTTTTTCTAATAATTTTATTTTCGCATGATATTTTATTATTAACCACGAAGAATACAGTTTTACATTTTATGTATCAATCCATTTTATGTTAAATGTATGGTTACAGAGCCCTTATATGATTTTTAGGGATACTGTGAGGATCAATCTTAGGTTTTGAAGGGAGATCTGGGTGATTTGGGTTGATCGACAGTAAATTCCTAAGGAATTTATCTATACATGGCATATAATATAGTGGAAGAAGTCATGTGTTATTCCTATTCAGATAATATGACTATTGGGGACTGCATGCAGTGTATTCGGGTTACACACTATGTAGTGACTGAAGGTCATGTGACCACATGTTATGATCTGGGATGTTGTGTGAGAATACATGACCATGTGGCAATACAATAGAAAAGAACATAGACATGGGGTGTCAGACATGGGTGTTGATTCATTATATGACCATATGGTCGGTATGTCAGGACACACTATATACTATAAGGTTCATGTTGTGTGTGAGGCATGGTTGGCTATTTTATGTGAAGAAAATATAGTTTCAAGGCTTGAGTGAGGTGAGACACACTTTGTACCTCAAGTATACAAAATGTGTGTTTTCATTCTGAAAACTCCTTTATATTTTATGTCATGTTCTTATAATCACGTGGGGTCACTCACAGTTTTCATCCCCTACATTTTATGTATTCATTTTTTATGGACCTTCCACAATTAATTTTCTCTCTCATTTTTAGCGCATTTAAGATTTCATATATGATATCCTGAGTTGTTTTCCACATACATCATGATGGTTTCCACATTTTCTATTGTGGAGGTGCATTGAGAGTTCATGTTGTGGGTTTCTAGGGTTATCACTTTTTGCACCAGTAGTAGATGAGTGAGTTCTCGAGGGATATCCCTGTGAGAGTAGTGTTGATGTTTTTTCCTTTATACATGATTGTGATTCCTATAATTGGATGTTCTTGAATATAGTTGCAGTATCCCTCTAAAGAGGTGGTGGTAAGAGACTTTATCATATCATTGAGTTGTTTTATCCATCTGGAGAGGTCGCAATGGGACCGTATAGCATAACTTTTTATCATATTCGTTTCTCAAAATAATTGTGACCAAAACTACAAGGGTGGAGAACAAAAATATTGAAGGATATCCAAGTTGGGTATTTGAATTGTTCGATATATTATCCAATATGTAGTGGGTTGTTAGATTATGACTGTGGAATTTTCCAATACATGTTCCCCTACTCACCAAAAAGATAACTGAGGGTTGTGGAATAATCAAATATATGATTCCCAACATTATGTTTTGTAGATGGTGGAGTTTTTGGAATCATTATTTCTAATAATACACCTCTGATGATTCACTATATGTGTGATGTGATATTTAGGATTTCAAATTTTGTTGTGGTGTACCAGAGTGGATGTTGAGTTTGATACCCTTTCTGAGAGATATTTGAAGTACAATACTGTGTTGTGGTATCCCCTAGTGGAACATAGTATTGATCCTCATTCTTATGAATTGTGTAATATGAGTTATTGGATATGGATGTGGTGTCCCCCAGTAGAACCTAACAGTGATACTCTTTCCAAGGAGGTGTGGACTTTTGTATTATAGTTTATTTTTGGGACACCCAACAATTGAAGAGACTGATCCCCTTTTTGGGAGATGAAGATTTTGCGGTTCTAGTAGTTATTGTAGTATCCCCCCATCACGAATGGGATAAATACCCTATCTAATCATCATCATCCACTGAGTTCCAGATTTAATTTAGTGGAAGGATCTGAAGATCATGACTTAATGGATGTATTACCATGATATGGTTGTTACATTCCAACATTTAGAGAAACATATAGATTTTTTTTCTCAATGGTTCCATCGGGGATGACATAGCTATGCATATAGAGGTTGTCTCTCAGATTTACCATTATTGAGTGTGTTATCCTAGCTAACTATTTCTTCAGAGCCTCAAACAGAATAATTTTGGTGGCTATGAGTTCAAAACCTCATGAGACATGGAGTCAAAGACATGTATATATGGGTGTTTCTAGGAGACATTACAATGGATTCAGATGTATGGGTTGATACCAAATGTTGATTTATCTAAAAATTCATTTATATCTCATAATTGTTTGAGATAGGATTTCTCTCTTGATTGTGTTCCATATGGATAAGTCAAGTGAACCATTTTCTTTTAGTTTCTCCATTTTATTTTTAGTATTTTGGGTGCCTACATTTTTCTTTCTATATTTACCTCTATTTGGTATTTTACATCATGAATCTATCTTTTGAATATAGTATTCCATTCAATAGAGTCCCCAGATAACCAAATATCGGCAATGCTTATTTATCTTTACCGACTGAAGTTTTTACTTTAGATGCACCAAGGGGAAATCTATCAGGTTCATTTGATAATGATCTTAACATCCTGGCCAGGCTGAACACTTTTATAGTTTTGTTTTTATCATTTTTTTATAATTTTTTTAAACATGTATTATTATTTTTTGGGGGGTATATTTTTCCTTTCAATATAGTTTTTGTTTATTTATCTCATCAGTACTACTCAAAGGTGTTTGTGGGTGTGTGAGCACATGTAACATAGGTTAAGGCATCCCATTTGATTTATATTGCTACATGGAACTAGTCGACAACCCCTGCATCTTGGAGGTGGGACTGGGGTGTCATGGATTGATCCTTGTTGGGTCGATTCGTGATATATTGGTATCAGATCAAGCCCCACATTTGGATCGTAGTGTCATATTCCTGGGTTTGGATTCATAGATAATGTGACATGATGTTTCAATTTAGGATTTTAGGTCTTGGAATAAAGTGTTGATGGAGAGGCTGACATATACATTCAAGAAGACTTTGATAACACACTTTTTGAATAATTTCATTAGTAAATTTATCATAGAAAAATAATGGTTCATGCATCATATAAGATTGGATTTTTGTTTTCATGTGCATGAGTAATATCCCCAGATATACTCTCCGACTATGGTATATCTAGAATATATTTCAGGTTGCCTTTAGGATATCATCTACATGTGGTTCCATGGTAGTATTATGTTGATAAACTTCCCTACGCTGAGGTTTCATTACAGGGAACTGGTTTAGAGGATGGTCTTTGGGTGGCCTGCTAGTTGATCTATCACCCATTTAGCACTAGGTTTTACAAACATTTTAGGTTGAGGATGTGCATAGTTTGAGTGAATTTAACATGTTCTAGAGGAAGAAACCAATGATTTATTGTGGTGATCCCAACCCCCATGTAGTTGATGAGTCGCTCAATGTAGTCACATGTGTTTTCCTTTATGTGAGGAAACCTCATAGATAGATAGTGGTTCTAGAATAAACCCATCTACATTTTTCATCCTGAAAATTATGGATTATCATGAAAGAAACACATTAATTTTAAAATATCACTTGGTTAGATCATGAGTAGATCATCAATGAAATGTTCTATCTAAACATATTGAATTCGGGGAATATCCGGAAGATTTTAATGTTTCAGAAAGATATCATGATCATTGTATAGTACTTGTTGAGGATTATTGATCATTCTCTATACTCCAAGGATATGGATTGAGATTATTCCCATGTAGGGGACATTAATAAGAGTTTATTAATTTATATAAAGGTATCATTGGTGACATTATTCATATGAAAATATGATCTATTTCTTAAGAAGGCCTTGGTGGTGGAGATATTTTTGGAAGCAATGATTCTTCCAATTAGTATTAGGCCTGCCTGAGCAGAGATTTTTGATGCCGGTATCCAATCGTATGAATAGTGAACTGGGCATACAATACTCTTTAATAAAAAATCACATGATGGATACTATGAGGCTCATGGAATCCATTCCTATTTTATTCATCCATAGGAGATGTGTTGTTTCTTTTATGACCCTTAGGGATATCATACTCACTATTGTATGACACCTTATATTAGTAAGAAGGGGAGGTTTGATAGAATTCCTTTGACGATGAATATATTCAAGAATATAGATTCAAATTGTGGCCGATATGGATGAGACTCATTGATGGTAGCAGGGGGTGGAAGATGTTATGAGTTGTCGCCACCACCCCTATGTGGTCTATGCTCGGCATATGGAGTAGGAGGAAGGGGGAGATGAAAGATGTCATCCATTGAGGATTTTGAACCAGATTATCAAAGGGTGATTATATCATTTCTCTACGTCCTTTATCCAAAACTATTGATAGAGAATTTTGTGAGGTACTATTTTATTTCTTCTTAATGCTCAATGATATCCTGGGAGATGTGGTGCGTCAGTGTATCCATATGTTGGTGTTGTTCGATCTAGTTTAAAATTAAATTTGAAGAGGTACACTTCCCTCACAGATATATGTTTTTGTGATATGAGTAAATCCTTTTTGGTGAGTTAGTTCAACCTAATGAGGATGGTGTCAGGGTGTGCTGGATGATTCCCTATGAATTGTGTGTTTACTACTGGGTGACATGATTTTTGTTCGGAGGCAGAGGCCTTGGTAAGACCCAATGTGTGAACTGGGTAATCCTTACTCTATTCATTGGTACCCTAGAATGTTTTAAACAACTTATTATGTTATATTC
This sequence comes from Viscum album, assembly GCA_963277665.1. NCBI lineage: Eukaryota > Viridiplantae > Streptophyta > Magnoliopsida > Santalales > Viscaceae > Viscum > Viscum album. The sequence goes on from OY728161.1 coordinate 441,629,767, forward strand.
TTAAGTTTTACATGGTGTGATATGAAATAACTTTGGGATCGCAATAATTATGGGCACTCCTCACAAAAAGATGTGTTATAGAGACATGATTCAAAATAATTTTGGCTACTATATGCCACCTAAATGGTGTAGTGTAATGTTTTGGTGGACGAGATCCTTCAACATGTGTGTTCATAGTATTGTTACTTAATTATTTTTATCTTATTGGCGAGGTAGTGTACCACTATACCCGATAATTGTATTTTGATTTGGGGCATGGTGACTTCCACCTGTCACAGCTGAGGAGTCATATGCCCCCATGTAATATGAGGTCGAATAGGCAGTGGAAAGAAATAATGTGTTTTTTTATCCTTGAGGATCCCGTATGTGCATGCTCATACATAGAACAATAACCCATGGTTGTATTTTTTGTGGTATTGGTCCCCTCACTGGCATAAGATTCCTTGTTGAGAGCTTAGTTCTCGTCCAATGTGCCTAACATTTATCATTTAGGGGACCAAAATATTTTAGGGGTGAAGATGTAATGATCTTTTTTTGATGTATATGACTTTAGAATATTAAATATAATATTTTTGAAGCCAGGTGTTGATTTTTCATGGGATCCATGTCCTATATAACTTTTCTCTGTTTTACTAAATATAATAAATATTTTTTTCCATGAACATTGATTATCAAGAAACTTGGAATAAATACCGAGTGAAGGAAGTACTCATTTGGGGCCACACGTGAGGCAATATATGGCGTGTAACTTTTGTACATTCCATGTATAATCACATTACCAATTAAGTCAAAAAAAAATAGGAAACACGTATGGGTGTTATGGTGCGGTCACATATCGTTCGGATACATGATGTGTGGTACTTTACGATGGACCATCCACTATTAGTAATATCCTCCATTGATTATCATATTTAATCATTCATGCAGCCTATCCTGAAATATAGTACAAATATATTGTGATAGTGTCCATGGACATTTCCTCATAGGTTGATTAATAGGATATGTTGTGGTCAATTAGGTTAGCGATGATTGGACTAGTAGTGGATGAGTGGGATCCATTAGTTCTTCCTTAGATAGGTAGTGTGTAATTTCATCCATTGTACAAGATTGTGAACTCATCGATTCCATTATCCTATATAGAGTAGTAAAATCTCTCTACATATGTTAGGGTGGGACGCACCATCAGATTGTTAGAGTTGTTGTATCCCTTTAGAATGGTTGGGGAAGTATCGTCTAGCAAATTTTTTCCCATGATAATGTTCTCAGAATCACCATGACCAACACTACATGGGAAGAGGTCCCACATCTATTTGGATATCCCATTGTGTTTTTATCATCGTTCGATATATGATCCCATTTGTAGTGGAATGTTTTGTTTGTGTTGTGGAATCATCACATACATGATGCCCTATGTGACACACAATTTGTGAAGGGTTTTTGAATCATTTGATATAAAATCCAAATCCTTGAGAGTTGTACCTAGTGGGGTTATGATAATCATCATCAGCTATAATACATGGGAAATGATCACCTATCTAAGAGATGTGATATTTTTTACGTCCAAATGGTATGTGGTTTCCCCTAGTGGATCTTGGGTGTGATCCCCTTTTAGATAGATCATTCAGATAGTAGTTTGAGTTTTTTTTGTACTAAATAGGATGATAAGAGGGACCCCCTATGTGAGAAGGTCTAGTCTGTAATGTCCCCGACCTGGGTTCCACTGAACCGGTTCCCCGAGTCAAGTGGTTACATGACCTCAAGTGAAACTCCCCAAACACCATAGGGTGGTGAATAACAATGACGGTATAATATGTTTATGGGGAGAATATACCCTCATTACCAGAGTAAGAAAAAATAGATAATAATCTATATAATAGAAACAATAAGAAACAATCGATAACATGCCTAAATAAAAAATTTTGAAAACTGGGTACAACCATATATTACTGTAAATATATCTTTCTATGATAAAGTTCCCGGAGAGAAAAACCCAGAAGAAAAAAAATTGAAGGATCCAAAAATGTCCTGGAATCTGTGTCTAGAACCTCACCGACGCGTACCATGTTAAAAAAAACTCCCAAAATATGGCCCACTCTCTAGTCCTAACATGAATGTGTTAAATCTACATAGGTAACCAAGAATGCCCCGAGAAGGGTGTGAGTATATCTTAGTAGACCACCACCAATGGTATCAGTAAGAAATCTAGCAATGTAAATTGTGCATGAAAATGAAAATCATAGAAAAATAAAGGTAATCAGTTCAATATACCATCCTATATTATGTTGCTCAAAATATAAACATTATGTTTCGGTTCACTACATACGCATTTCATGATTTAATCTACCCTTTACATGTGTTCAATGGATTAGTCACATTCAATATTTCAAATAATATAGGAAATAAAATTAGGCCATATATATCTAGGAGTCACATTATGATAATCTCCTAATCGTCACCATTATGCCTCAGTCAGGGTGGAATAAAATAGTTAGTTTAATAGAACTCCATCCAATTCCATAACTCATCTATTTATGGTTGGAGCTAATACCTCAGTTCAACTTAACTCGTTGGTATAGAACCTCATGTTAATACCCTACTCAACCAATCCATGTGAACATTCTAATTTATCATTCACTACAATTCACCATATCAAAAAAACATACCCAACATAATTTACAACATCACATAAATATTAATAAATGGGAAAATGAAATTTTAAATCAATCTTTTAACACATTCATTATTCATATTATAGAACCCTTTATCCCCATTTCCCATATCCCTTTCCTATCTCAATAAGAATATTGAATTACAATGATAATCCCCTAGAATTTTCCTATTTTTCCATTTAACCCTTTTCATTCCATCCAAAAGAAGTCTTGGTCCATTTCCCAGCATAAGTGTATTAAAAAAACTTATAACTCCTTCCATAATATTGACATATTCATCATGGGCTCTATGTTATATCACAACATCATTACACGTACTTAGCTAAATTCTAGATCAATAGAATATCAGCACACCCCATGGGATTCTTTAATATGGACGAGTAAACCTACATGCATCCCATTGTGATCAAGATGGGTTCAATTAACCGTCAACACACCCTATACATCACATCATGTCAATGGAACCCATACCATCTCAAAAGTTAGAAGAATAAAAACCTGAGATGCACACAACTACTTAAAACACAAAGGATATAAATTGTAGACCTCTTATGTTGAATATTCTTGTGAATACACTCTAAATAAAAGCCTTAGATATCACATAAACCAAACCATGAAGCTCCATCGTATGTATCACTGGAAAATAAGGGGTTGGGAGACTTGTACGAAGGCGGAGGATAAATAGAATCCCTAAACAAAAAATAAATGAAAGAGGGAGATTATAAATACATGGATCATAAATCTTTAACTGAAGGATCTACAAAAATCATAGGAACATTAGTGATCCACCTCTTGGATGATATTCTAATCTTAGCTATTCACTTGGTTTGAAGGAGGAAGATGGGAGAAAAATCATGAGTTTCTATAAGAAATACTATAATGAAATTTTTTATAATTTCTTAAAAGTTCTCAGGCCATAAGGTTTACCTGAACAATTTTCCAATATCTACACATGTCATGCGAAGGCTACTACCCGAACACCCTTCTATGGAACAATTTTCAATATCGTTTAAAAGCTGTTCAAAATTCCCCATCGGGTATGGTCTTCCATCACACGATTTTATAAACAGTGTGCAAACCATGGAGAAATCCCAGACCATCCCATTTTTTCACATTTTTCATGTTTGAACCCCTAGAACACCCCCTCCACCCCTAAGTCTTGTCAAAAATGATGGAAAACACATAATTAACCATAAATGGAAACAAAAACTAAAATATAAACATGACCATACCTTATTGATAAATTCAGGATCTTAAAACCTCCCCACCCTATAAGGTATTGTCCCCATGCTACTCTTCTTAAAAATCATTGAGTTATTAATCAAATGAGATCTTTCCACTAGGCCCACATATTATATTATATCTCCTAATATTCATCATGAACGTTTCTATGATTCCATAGAACATGATATAATGGAACAAGAATTCCCCCCAAATCTCCTCTCTATGATCCACAATACGAACTGAGTTCTCCTCAAAGGACTCCTCATCCTCATCTTTGAAATCCTCAACATTTATCACTTGATATGGATCATGATGATATAGTCGACGATTTGAAACATTGAAGACATCATGAATCCCACTATACCACTATCGATGATCCAATCGGTAAGACAAGGTTATGGCCCCATCCAAAATCTCAAATGGAACCACATATCTTACCACCAACATATTATGATTCTAAATTCAATTCCTACTTATCCTTGGTGACAATCGCAGAAACACACAATCACCCGCAATGAATATAGAAGGGCTACGACGCTGACCAACATACAAATTCTACCTACTGTAAGACGTTTCCATATGATTTTGAATAAAACCACTCTTATCTAACATCTCTTGTACACAAATCGGTCCTCACAGCATAGACTCCCCATCCTATAACCAACACAATCAAGATCAACAAGGTTTTTCTTAATGTTCCTCAAAAGGTGCAATATGAATTGTAGCCTGGAAGCTGTTTTTGTAAGTAATAACAACAAATTAAAATATCTATTCCCATGAACCGCCATAATCCAAAACACAACTTATCAACATATATTATAATACATGAACAGTATTCTCTGACTGCCCGCCAGTCTGTGGGTGGTAAGAAGTACTCAAAAGCACATAACTACTATGTACCTTCTATAGTCTCATGCAGAATTGTGAGGTGTAACAGATATAACAATATGATATTATGGTCTTGCTACTCCGTGAAACAATATTATTTCTCTAACATATAATCCACCAAATGGATGACTATGTATCTCTCTGGAATCATCCAAAAATGGTCCTCTTTGGTTTTTCAATATGACACTACCCAAATTGCATCATTCTTCTGGGGTGTCCTCGGAAAACCAACTATGTAGTACATAGTGACGTCATACCACTTCCACTATGTACTAGGCAATGAATACAACACCACACCTAAATGATAATATTCAAGCTCAACCTGCTAATAGGTAAGGAATCATACCCCAAATATTACAACTTCTTTCTTCATTCCTAGAAACCAAAACTACCTACGAAGAGCTCAGTTCATCTTATTCATCCCGGAATACTCTTCCCACATTTATCGGTGGAACCCACACATCGACTCCTCATATATATCTTTTTACACCACGACACGACCAAGAACATAACCAACTCCATCTGCACCAAAAGTCGAACCACATGGTGACTCCCCACCTTTAAGACATTCCATCATAGTCAGACACTGTGGATCCACCAACATAATCTCTTCAACTTGGCTCAAAAGTGAATATTCAATTTCTATAGATGAAACAGTCTGCATCCATTTCCTTTCTTGTACCTCCAAATTCATTTTAGAAAAAATATCCATCATCACCCACTCTGAACTGGAATCCTATAGTATCTAATTATAATTCATCTGGCTCATAGCATTAGTTACACTATTTCCTTTCCCTGGTGTGTACACCAACTCTATGTCATAATATTGCAGGTACTTGAGAAACTAACTCTATCAAAGATTCAAATCCGCATGAGAAAATATTTATTTGAGACTTTAATGGTAAGTGATCATAGTGAAAGGTTCTTCCAATAAGTAATACCTCCATCACATTAAGACATGAACCACAATGGAAAGCCCTGGGTCATTAAAAAGGATATTTCCATTCACGTGGCCTCAAATGTCTTGACCCATAATCCACAACCCGATAAACATTCATCAACACTACCCCGTGCCCATCACTGATGCATCACAGAATAAGGTGTACTTATAAAATAGTTTGGGAAATATTAAAATAGGTGTTCTTGTCAACCGCTTTTTCTTCTCCTGAATTGAATTCTCACAGGCCTCTGACCAATCAAACTAAAAAACCTTTTTGCATAGGCTTCTTAGCGGTGATACCGAATGAGATAAATCCATTATAAAACTTCTTTAATAACAGAAAAAAACATGAAAACTATGAATATCATAAAAATTCATGGGATTCTCCAATAAAACCGGAGCCTTCTCCCTTTTTGGATACATAAACTCACCTAACTCCGATATGACGGGTCTGAGAAAGTGCACATCAACAATACATTTCTCAAATTTTGATAGATTTTTGTAATTCATAATATCTCATTGGTTACAGAAGACAATGCCAAGATGTTTTGAATGCTCATCGTGATTTCTAGAGAACCCAATGATTTCAACAACGAAGTCAAATAAAAATGAATCAAGATGCAGCGGGAGTAACTGGTTCATTATGTCCACAGACATCACTGGTTCATTGGTCAAAGCAAAATACATCACCAGAAATTCATTCAAAAAATATTTTAATTAAAGACCTATCTGGGGAATTTCAAAAAATATATCACCCTAAAATTATGGTATCTCAATATCAAATTCGTCATTGAATACACAGAGGAACCTCTGAGCCGATAAAACATGTCATCGATTCTAGCAAGAGGGTACTATTTCTTGATTTTCATATGTTCATCTTCCTATAATCGACACATATCCTTAGTGTTTCATCTTCCTTATTAGAAAAAAAAACAATATATATCCACAAGGTGATCTTCTAGGATATATAAACTCATTATGATAAATGTCCACTAACAAAACATTCTGTTGTCAGAGCTCAGTTGGCACCATATTATAGGGTGGAATGGAAACTAGCTCTAACCCTGGAAACAACTCAATCGTAACACAATGTATATATCAGGTGGTAAGCAAGAGAATTCCTCAGAAAAAATAATCCTAAAACTAGTAAAAAAAGATATTACTATATTTCCTTTCTCCTCATCATCTATCATAAGTTATGTCATTTGGGATGTGAGCTTCCCTAACTACTGGCTTAGCGGTCCTATGTGGATCTATCGAGTATCCCACTCACCATGAAGGACATAATTTCTCCCATCATGTGATTTGAATATTACCTAATGTCAGAAACAGTCGATGTGAGATTCATATAACACCCACAAGTCTATTCCAAGAATTACTTCAAAACCTGACTTCTCTAGGACAAATAGATCCCACATAAAATGACATCCACCTACATATTGAGAACAACCATTACATAGCTTAATTTCCTCAATTCATAACCATAGAAGAGTATCAATAAACATTAATCCACATGGAATCTCTATGATTAAGACAAAAAAATGAACAACTGGGTATAAATCATTGAATTCATATCACCGGTATAGAAAAATGCACTAAAAATTGTGGATTCTATAATATTCCTACATCGAACAGAAGAAAATCCTTCCTAAAAATATTTAGGTTTAGCCTGAACTACATGAATATTACATGCCCCTATACCTTGGGATCCAGATTGAGTACTCTGAACTGCACTACTCTCTTGGAAAGGGTGATCTCACCATAGAGATCCACTTCCATTTCGTCTTCTAGTTTGACCTTTGGAACTCCAAATTCAAAGTTATTATGGGGTGGATGAACCCATTCTTACACTCGACATCTGCCTCTTACTTCCATCATTCTTGAACATCACCAATTTCCAGAATTACCACTCATCATGGCCTAACATTACACATGCTTTGAACTTGACCAGTGGGTGGGGACCCTGGTCACTCTTGTGCCCTGAACTACAACACTTATAACAAAAGATCTAGTTTCACCATGAAAATCAGATCCCCCCATCTGAGAACTCTATATTCATCCACCTTATTGAAATTTCATGGAGTGGTGCTTCCTACTATCATAAGACACACCCCATTATTTCCCAACTAACACTACATGTTCACTACCCGAATATCCCTTATGGATCCCCTCCAAAAAAATCTTAAACCATCACTTATGATGACATTTTTAAATGAAATAAATTTCCCCAAAGATATGATCTCCTTACATAACCCATCATATTAGAATTTCCCTATGAGTTCCATGTCTATTTTCAATGTCAGAATGAAGCTTCCCAAATTAGTGAAATCTCTTTCATAGTCCATTACAACCATTTTTACCTGAGTCCACCTCATAAAATATGCAGCTTTCTCCTTCCTAATGTTTTCTCTATAGAAGTGATCAAGAATCATATTCTTAAAATCCTTCAACATCATTACTTCATCATACTCCATTTGGACCTTGATTTCCCACCAATGTTTTCACTGATCCCTCAGTATATAGGCTACCAACTTGAATCTATTCTTGAGAGGAGTATCGATATGGTCAAAAATAGTTTCATGGACTCTATCCAAAACTCTTCTGCCTCTAGCCCACCCTCTCTGTAATGGTCAAAGGGAGTTTTAGCTGAAACTCACTGGTCATCTAAAACATAATTTGTGAAACTCACCCTGGGTCTCCTTCCATCTTACTCAAAAAAACAATAACTGTTATCAATGAATTGCTCATCCCAATTTTCTGTGATCACAATTTTCTCCTTATACACTGCATTTTGGGTGTCCTCAGAAACATACTCATTTAGCCCAACCATCACACGTCTTCGTGGAGTCATTTCACTACAATGACTAACAAATGCTTTATAAAACAACCATAATGCACATAAAAAATGTTAAAGAATATAGGTAGTCTCCTCACTATCCCCAAAACAAACCAGTCTGCATCCACTACCCAAAAGAACTAACACACAACGATATCAATACCCTTGTTATCTATCCTATGTACATGTCTAACACGGTATCAAATTCACATTGTAAAAAGGCTTAAATTTTACCTGATTCAAAATAGAGCACTATTCCAATTTACTCTTACCACATGTTAATCCACATTTCCTTCATTGCTAGACAACTTTTTTTCAATACTACATACACTTTAAACATTTATTAAATATTTTTAGTTAAAATTTCATTACATTTAAGAAATAAGATGCATCCTAAATTTTATATCATGCACAACCCTGTTGTGTGTGTACCCATCATGTTGCATGCCACTTTCCTAAATAGGATCCAATAATGATGCATGAATGCACAACCTCTTAAATTTACAGCTTAAAAAAATATCACAAAACCTTCCAATCAATAAACAGGTGCATGATCCAGTGGTAAAATATCATCAAATATAACAATACATATCATGAACTGTAATCCCCTCCTGGGGTGACATGGTGTTTCCCATGTACATGTGTAATATTATACCAATAATGATCTCATTCCCATTGAGTGAATATTTTCTAACCTCCTTTTATAAAACATTGTATTGTCTTCGAACTGGGAGACACTAAACTTGTACCCCGATCTATGTGGTTAAATGACCTCAAGTGCACCTCCCAGTATTCCAGAGGTTACTGACTAGTAGTGAGGGTTTAATATGTCACATGGGGAGACTATTTCCTCATTTACAAAGTAATCCATATTAGATAATAATATAAATAATAGAAAAAATATGCAACAATAAATAACATTCATAAATATCCAATTCCCAAAACTATTTACAACCATATAAAACTGTAAATATGTCATTCCATGATAATGTCCCATGTGAAAAAATCCAAATATGAAAGGAAAAAAATATGATCCCCAAAATGGCATGGTCTCTATGTCTGGAACCTCGCCCACATGTCACATGTCCAACTCAACTCCCTAGAATATGGACTTTTCCATTTTTCTGACATGCAAGTACAAAATCTTATCGGGTACACAACAACAGCCCCATACTGGTGTGAGTATAATGTAGTAGTCCACCACCAAAGGTTTCAAAAAATGACAATAAATTAGAGACTGCATAAAAATTATAATAATGGAAAAATAAAGATAAAAATTTCAGGAGTCCGTCATAGATTATGTTCCATAGCATATCACCATTATGTTTGGTTTCACAACATACGCATTTCATGATTTTATCTACTATTTCCATGTGTTCAATGAACTAATATCATTTAATACTCTGACTAAAATGGGAAATAAAATCTGGTACTATCTCACTAGGAAACACATTATGATAATCTCATAATCCCAACCCTGAAATGTCAGTCTAGGTGGAATGCAACCTTTAGGGGAATAAAACACCAACCTCTTCCATAACCAAATAATTTAGGGGAAGAAATAGATACTCGGTCGAACTCAACCAAATTATGTAGAACATCATTCCAATAAAACACTCAACCATGAAATGTGTACATTCTTAGATATCATTCACCACAATTCAACATATCACAAAAACATATCCAACAGAATTTACAACAACACAAAAATAATAATAAATGGAAAAAAAAAATTCCGTCAATACAATAACAAATTAATTACTCATATTACTTTTCCCTTAAGCCCCATTAACCATTTCTCATTCTTATATCACAAAGAATATTAAAGTAAAAATATAATAACCTATAATTTTCCCATTATAAATTTAACTATTTTTATGGCAACAAAACAACCTCTTTGTCCATTTACTAATTAAAGTGTATTAATAAACACTAATTATACCATTTTCTATCATATTAACATATTCATCATGGGATCTATGTTCTCGCAAAATGGCCATATACATAGCTAAATTCAAGATCTAGGGAATATCAGCACACCCCATAGGTGGCCTCAATTTGTTCAAGTTATCCTCCATGCATCGCAAAGGGATAAAGATGAGTTAAATTAACCATTTAGAAACCAACTACACCACATCATTTCAATGTCACTACGATCATAACCAAGGAGGGACAAAATAAAAACACTACATGAACAAATACATATAAAACCCCTGGAATATAACTTATAAACAGCCTACACTGAATCGGTCAGAGAAAACCCTCTCAATTGAAGCCTTATATATCAATTTAACCAAATCTTGATGATTTAACCTATGTGTCACTGAAAATTAAGGGTTTCAAAGACTCAGATGAGGATGGAGATGAAATAGAACCTTATACCAAATAGAAAATAAATAGATTGATTAGACATACTTGGATCTTCAATCCGCAATCGACGAAACTCCAAATGGCTAAGGACTAAAGGAGATCGTCCTCATAGAAGATCTTGGATGCATGGCTCGTCAATAGGGTTGAATTAGGAAGAATGGGGATAAATCCAGAGTAGGTATAAGAAATCTCATAATGTAATTTTTTTTAATTTCATAATGGCATCCAAGATGCTTGGATTAACTTCATGGTTTTTCATACGGTGTGAAAACCGTGTAGAAGATTCTACCCGCACACCGTTATCTCACACAATATTCTAGACTGTGCTCAATCTGTGTGTATTTCCTCTTCCCACACTTTCATCCCCCACACGGTTTCCCGACCCTTGTGCAAACAGTGCAGACTACCCATAACACCCCCCTTTTTGGACATTTTCATGACCGAACACCCATAACACCCCTAATTATTATCAAGTACTTGGTAAAACATTCAACTAACTATAAATATGATGATTTTCCAAAACAATGATCATACCTTATGTAGTAATCCTAGATCTTACATTGTCTTTAAGATATAGTTTTATGTTTTACTGTCCCCCTGTGGATCATGGAAGTGATCCGATTTCCAAATAGGTTTGGTCTTTGTGTTCAAGTAGGATTTTATTGTCCTAAGTTAATTGTGGGAGTGACCCCATTTCTAAGTGATGAGTTATTTACAGGGTCCAGTAGGGTTTATAGAATCCATTATCAAGGATTTGTTAGATCATCTATATGATTATCATGTTTTATCGATTCCCAATGTGACATTAGTGGTAGTATATGATGAGGGAGACCTCTTAGATTCATTCCACTGGAATGGATGTAACATTCCATTTGTTAGATATGCACGATGTAATTTCATCATGTGGAGGTTCTATCACGACCTGTCCCCCGGGGCCCTTGCAGTGACTACCCTATGCCTGCCTTTTATAGGCTAGGGGCTGTCGAGTTGCACTGAAAAGGCGTATCCCTAAAATTGGAAGGCATTTCATTTTCTATCTAATACAGAAACATAGTCGAAGAAGATAACAAGAAGAAATCAAGAAGTAAACTAAATGTAAAAGTTCTGGAATACAAGACCAACTGAAAAGATAATTTAATGCTAAATAGTACAAATTCCAATGAAAGTACAATACAACTCATGGATCATCCACATAGGATCCTATCATAAGGGTAGGTGCAGCTCTCAATCAGTAGTCCATATGCCAAAACATGATGAATGGTCCACCCATAAGAACAATCTAGTCCTGCCTCCAATATCCTCAATCAATATTGTCTGTCATCTGCACAATACACAACAAGCTACGGGAAAAGCCCATGCAGGGGTGGGTATAAAAATACTCACTAGGGACCCTGAGAACCATGTAGGTCTACCAGATACCCACAAAGGAAAACCCTCAATGAATGAAGTCCATCTCAAGAATAAATTGATAGAAATGAACTATACATAGGTATATTCCCATACATATTCCCATGTTATCAATATATACTCATATCATACCTGAGGGAAGAATACAACAAAGGTAACACCAAAAAGGTATATGTACCACACAGATTACACCACGAAGATAGAAGTACAACACAAGTAACACACAATGATAGAAGTGACACACTGGTAACACAATGAAGATAACACCATGATGATAGAAGTACCACATAGGTAACACCACGTAGATAACACCATGAAGGTAGAAGTTCCTCATAGGTAATAACATGAACATAGATGTACAACATATGTAACACAATGAAAATAAAACGACGATGGTATCACCATGATGGTAACACCAAGAATTTAGATGTACCACATTGGTAACACCATGAAGATAGAAGTACCACATAGGTAACACTGTGAAGACAACACCATAAAGGTAGAATTATCACACATGTAACACCATGAAGATAACCCCACGAAGGTAGAAGCACCAAAAAATTAACACCATGAAGATAGATGTACCACACAGGTAACACCTTAAAGGTTAAACGATGAAGGTAGATGTACCACACATGTGACACCACACGATAGAAGTACCACACATGTTACACCACAAACATAGAAGTACAACATAGGTATAACCAAGAATTTAGAAGTACCATAAAGGTTACACCACGATGTTAACACCAAGAAGGTTAAAGATTCATCTCACACAAGGTATAACATAAGTACAAAACTACATATGATTAGTCGTAAGTTAGATTATCTTATTCTGTTAGAGGCACTACTGCTGACCCGCATAGGATCGATAGGTACAAACCAACACTGTCCCACACAGGATCTGACCAACATAGGATCGAGAGATACTAACCCCCGATAACCCACATTGTATCTAACAAACATAGGATTGGTATGCACTAACCCACATAGGATCGATACATTCTGAACACACAGGATTGATGATATTTTTCACGTTACTACCATCGACTAGATTCCACACACCTAATGCACAGAGTTTCGTAGAATATGCACCTCGAGATATCAGTCATACCTAGACCACCACTATACACCATAAATTAGTAACCCAAAGGACCATCATGTTGTAGGGATTCCATTGTGACAAACGGTGCATCAATGAGACCCTCAGTCTGTGAGTTATAAGTGTTTTAGTTCCAAGGGCCAAGTTGGAATCAGATTCGATCAATCCTGGCCATACTCCAACATTATACAAAACTAATGTAAAGTGTACCAATAGGACTATATAGATCCATGGATATCAATTCAACAGACGATTTTCAAACATAAGTCTTCTTATCATGATCTGGACCTTTTATAATTTTTGGGTCTTGTCAGAGTTGGTCTGACCAACCCGACCCAACCTGGGCCGGTCTAACCAAGCTCGGATGGGTCGCGGTGGGTTCAACCCACAAGGGTTTGTACAACCTACATGGGGGAATCCCGATCAGAAAGGGTGGGTCTCGGCCCTCCAGGGGGCACAGACCGCTGGCGCGCAACCCGCTAGGTAGGCGGCCTGAAGGGTAGGTGGCCCGACAATGTGAGGGGTGACCCGTAGGGGCAAGTGGCCCAACCGCGTGTGGGGAAACATATAGGGGGTGTTGCCCACTGTCTTCCCAATCTAGCATGGGGAGTGGGAGAAACCCCATGGTCTCTCCATCATCCTGAAGGGTATTCAACTTTTGAGATGGCGGCGCCATGTGGGTGGCGCCCGGTCATTGTGAAACCAACATGTCTGGTTCCTCCTCCACCACGGTGGTCACACAACCCTCTTCTTTTGTGGCTAGTTGATCTAATGATCAACACCTCTGACTGCCACACCTGACGAGATCTACACCCTTTCTCATAGACGTCATGTGACAGCATGCCACACCTCCTTCTCGGAAGGTCGGTGCTGACCACAATGCTGACTGTAGAGGCATAGTGCAGTAGCCTCCTCTTACAGTACACGATGGCGTGCTACCTCCATCTTAGAGGGTTGGTGATATTGCGCCAATGGTCTTCCACATAGATTGAAACGGTAGCAAGGTAGTAGTGGTTATATGCTACATTCTTTATTCCCAAACCCTCCGTGTTAGATTATAATCATGAGGGGGGATTAAAGGATTCATGAATGTCACATTAAATAAACAAGAATCAAATCCCTACCAAAATAAAGATGGAGAAATTCATAAATTTGATACGGTGTGTCAGTGTTATTCGTACCCCACAAATAGCCTCCAACGACGATACTTGATCATCAATATTCAGTTCGGGGTTTCGGTGCCGCTAGTCACCGCTCACCGAAACCGGCTCTGTCCTCCAAGGTTTTGGTGTCTCATTACTTTTTCATCACTTCCTTTCATGGTGAAGTAGTGATGGTACCTCTCTCGAGGCTCCATATAAATAAGAGAGGTTGAGGGTAAGTAATTGCATTGGTAATTTTTGGGTGTTCATTAATTAGGAACCTGCTTAATTCACCAATGATGTTATTACTTAGGATTGAAAAGTTAATTCTTTTATTGTTCTGACACATTGCTGGTCTCACGATTCCACTTTTCCATTGGATGAATATAATGAAAATAAAATAACAATGTTATTTTATCTATTTATATTAAAAGGCCCCATAATCTATCTATTTCTACACACTTACTACGGTTGATGTGAAGTCTCCCTTATGTGAATCCTAGTGTTGCAGATTCATTGGAACCCTCAAATTTTTTTTCCGATCACCGATTAAAATGATAGAAAATTCCACCTGACAATTTAGTGAACGTACGTTTAAAAAGATCATTGAATTATTAAAGCTCACCCTTAACATGTGATGGTCGAGGTTAGGCTCCTCATAAGGAGAATATTCCACAACAAACTCAATAGTACTCTCAAGATTTCTATCCGAGTTAACATTTCGATGTTATGGATTTTCACAATAAAATAATTTTTACTTAATTATCTTATATACGGGCAATAACTGATTTCAATTTTTGGACCGCGTGGCCCAATATTAGTATCTTTGTAAAGAAAGAATATCGTAAAGAGATCAGCGGTGGTCTCATATTTTTAATCCGAGTCACCGTTCATGAGTTATAAGAATTTAAAAAATAAAATAACATTATTCATTTTTATATTTATAGTTATTCCATTTTCATGTTTTCTCACATGAGGCGCGTGACGACTAAACAGAAGTCACTCTAATGGTATTCCTTCCATCCTTAAAACATCAGTGCCCTCATATTTGTGATCTGGGTAACAGTCTATGAGGTACTACATTTTTTAGTAAAACATTGTATGTGCACTAAATAATGATTAACAAAGCGTCGATGGATCATTCCTGGCACTCTGGGCCTCAGAATCACCTGTTGTCAGATTTTGATGTCTCGAAATAATTCTATATTATTTAAAAAATAAATAAAGAAATTACGGGACATTAAATATCACCCACTTTTGGTAATTACATCACCTAAATCCAAAACAATCAAAATTTAAAAAATGAGTGTAGTGGGAATGAATATGAGATTCCTGCTCCCATGTGTTCTCCCAGAGGTCCTCTTGCTTCCAACGAACTTGCACCATAGGGTTTGAACATCCATGAAGTACTCACTCTTGTTGATCCTATATCTACAATGATAACCCATTAAAAGTCACCCCATCGACACAATCCAACTCTCCCTAGTCGATAACGTGTGATAGATCATGTACACATATTCTCAGTTGTGACACATAGAAAAACAATATTCACCCGATTCAACAGTGGTGGAAGAGATAGACAGTACACCACCTAGAATACTCTAAAGATAATCGAGAATGGTATGATGATCCTCAAGGATAGTGTGTTGCCCTGCCCAATCCTCCACTATCTTCCTCTTCGTGAGACATGTAGGAAGACATGAACTCCCTCATGGAACACCAAGGATCTACATCTCCTATCGGCATAAGACATCTTCCATCTATGTGCAATATTATATTGCTGACATGTGAGTAATCATGATACAAACTCAAACACTACTTCCATAATCCCTGACCACCAGTACTGACACCTGAGCTCTTGGTACATATTCACAAATCCTAGATGTACCTTTAAAGGGGATGCATGGATCTCCCAAAACACCTCCTCCTGAAGCATAACTTGAATGATGATGCATATTTTGAAGAAAATCACCTTCTACACACTTTTATAAATTCTTTATGATACCTTCATAAGGATATCCGAGGACGTCAGGCTTCACAGTAAACTTCCTAAGAAGTGCCTCCAAAATTTTATGAAGTAATGGGGGAGTGACAGTCATAGACTGGACGTATGATGCTCCATCATTATCCTCAAATTATATCCACATCACGACAAGCTGCTCTGACGCCTCACTAAGCAGTTGTAGACTAGACCTCTTGTTGAGTGTGTTTTCTACCATGTTCCCCTTCCCAGATGTATAAATTAATTGAAGGTCATATTCTTAGATGAACACTATCCATCATCAATGTTTCAGCTCTTGAATAATCTTCTGAAACTTCTCCATCAACAAGGAAGGATCCCCCTACTTCATCAAAGCTGTCAAGGGAGTCGCTACCATGGATATGCCTAGTTCAAAATGCCCGAAATTCCCAGCCAATGCAGAAGTCCCCATCCCTTCGGGGTGGTAATGTAACACCCCGACACCAGTTAACCAGATTCGGTGCATTATTACCTTATATTGGAATGATCATAAAAGATCATGTCTTGAAAGACTGATTAGTTTAGTTGCCAGGGAAATACTATATACATTCATAAGAATTACATTACATCATAAAATGGAAAAGTACAACTACATTGATTCTATAGACAACACTGAGATCCCATTGAATTTCCCTATAGGCCAGTCATAATATAATTTCTCATATCCTCGGAAAAATAAAACATATAATTGGGTAAGCTCAGATACTCAGTAATGATAACAATATAGCAGAATCTTTCATAAATAAGCATAAACATTTAAGGAAATGTATATGACTAAAACAAAATCCTTTTAAACTTAAACATAATAATAAAATGGAAAAGATAAAATAAAAATAATTATATTTAAAAACTCAAATTAATATTCTACTAGTCGAATAATTACATGAAATATCAATAGCCTCTTTCATAATGATGGATTGGCTTATGCCAGCCATTCATAACCACATAGTCAAGGCCTTGTGACAAGACTACAAATATTATTTTTTCAAGTCCTTGTGCCAATACACTAGTTTGTCTCGGGAGACATACAGATTCATCGAGTATATATAGAAGGATCCACCTATAACTTACTAAGTCCAATTCTTTCCTCACATGAAAAGGCTTAAACATAACCTAAACATTAGTATTAAAACTAGCAAATGAAATGTCAATACTTTATTCATAAACCATGAATGGATTAAAAATTACACATCCCCAGTAAAACATATCACAAAATCTTCAATACAATATGGATGTTTCGTATCATAACAAATCAACTTAAACTAAGATAAAAATACATCAATGGATGTTTATATAGATGAAATAAAAACCATTTTAAAGAAATATCTCATTCTATATTGAAATCGTTTAAGAAAAAATTTATTTTGAAAATATTATTATAATATTATAAGGGAATCTTCGACAATGTTATAATGGTGGGAAATAGCCACACTCGACGTATTAGATAAAAAAACATTCATACCTTAATTTTTCTAAAAGGTCATAACGTACATTGTTTGGAAAACAATGAAAATATTCCCTTCAAACAATTTTCTAAAATGTAAAAAAAGAGTATAAATGACTTTAACGCATTTTCATGTAAAGTGTAAAAATATTTTGGAATACATTTTTAAGAAACATGGATTTGGGTGATAAAAACATCCCAGTAGATACTTACGTAAAAAACCTCGGATAATAAATGGGATTATGAAATTAACCATTACCGTGTTCTTTTCCTTGATAGTGGGTAGGTTAACATCATACATTATTATGAAATAATTGTTATTAAATTATACAATAATAATAAACATTAATATGATATCAATATGATCTTTTAACATTGTTTTGATAATAATATCTTATTATTTTTGTTTTTTGAGTGTTAACAGATTCATTTTCTTTTATATTCTTTGTTGTGTGGGTCATATTTTTTATGGTTCGGATATATATAATTCATATCCAGAACAATATAAAATCTTTAATCATTATTTTTAATAATATAATGAAAATTATTCATGAATGGATACGATGGGGAATGAATCTCATTGCATTCGTGGAGACGGTAATCCATATGTAGGAACGAGCGAAAATATCATTTTTTTATATTAAAATAATATATAATTGGATGGTATATCATATATACAGAATCATTATCATGTTATATTTATTATTTTTAGGAATTAAACATCATTATTATACCCATACATATAATAATGTATTGAATAAAAATTACACCATGACGTGGAGACGGTAAGCCTTATTTACGCACGTATGGTGACATATCATTAAAAAGATGGATATAATAAAGAAATTGGATGTACCATATATATAAAAAATCATAGTATATAAAATATATGGGATTTATTATTTTAGAATGGAAACAAAAAATAAGTAGGAAGTGGATGAAGAATGGAATTTGAAGGAGGTGATGAAATATTTACCTCTTCCTCAGGTTCTTCCTTTTGATTTGATCAAAAGGGATCCATAGGTTGTCTTTGTGACTAATGTAAGGAATCTAGGATGAATCAAGGGCAATTTAGGGGTTATTTGGGCATGTTTTGGCCGATCCAAATGGCTTTGAAGGTGTGAGTTAGAGATAAGGGGGAGTTCCCTTTTAAAAGAGGGGTGAGGGGCACCTTAGGAAAAGAAAGAAATATTATTTTATAATAAAATATTTTTCTGTATCTAATGGATCCAAAATGAATTATTTAAAGAATACGGTGGGGATTGGTTGAAAACCACTCAACAAATAGATTTCAGATAGGTTTCTGTCACTACATTAACTTTATCTTTTAGATTTAATATTTAGTTAAATAGTTTGACCTTTACCGTGTCTCTTTGTATTTTATTGTTATATGGTTTGTTAAATTTTATATACTTCCAAGAGAACCAAAAGTGGTTCATTAATGATACAAATATCAATATATATGTCTTTTTTCTGATCCTCAGATTTTTTGGAATAGAATATCAATTAATAATATAATATTTGTTTTAAAAAACACTTTTATGACAATTTTGACAATATTTTGTATATTATTTTTTCTAAAGTCATAATAGCATTAATACTTCGAAAAATATTCATATAACCAACCCTATCATGTAATATTAATGTATAAATTTTTTTTAATTCATAAAAAGTCTCAATTTACATTTATTTGGAAAATTATAAAATCAATTATTTAAATATTTCATAAATTAGGTAATTACTTAATCATCATTGTGTCATAAATAAAATAAATTATTTAATGTCTAAACTATAAATAAAAAACAATTATGTAGGGAATATTTTTAACTTTATAATTTATATTTATATTAAAATTTGTCTTATGTATAACCCTATATCAAAAATGTTTTAGTTATTAAACATTGAATTTAACACTTTTAATTCTTATTGTAATTAAATAATAATTAATGTCCTAATCGAATCCAAGTGAATATATTGGATCATATTTTCTTTCTAAGGTTGATTTTGGTCAAATTACTTATCCAATTGAATTAGGATGTGTGTTAGTATATTAATAATATCATATTTTCCCTTAATTGCCATATTTACTTATTAACTGTGGTAAATAAAAGTAAAAAAGTTACTATTTATCAAAGAAAATATTTTCATCCTAATGAACTACATTTTACTTACTGATATCAATTGTGTCTCATGATTTTTATGAAATTTTACTCATAGAAGTGTTAAAATTATGTTTTATTTAAATTTTCAAATGCTCCTAGGTGGTGGGTAAAAGATGGTGAAAAGATGAATAAAATTTTAATATATCTAAAATTATTATAAAAAGATTTCAATGAATTAAATTGAACTTATATAGGTATTATGTATCTATTTTTACATAAAATAACTATATATAAAATAAATAGTTTCTTAAATAAAAATTTGGTTTTATACTATAACTCAGTGTTTTTTCACTATTCATCAAAAATATAATTTTTTCCGAAAAATACAAAATTTCACCCTAAGCTAATTTCGATATTCCGAATCAAAAAATGAAGTCCATTTTGAATGAAAAAATTTATAAAATTTAAAAAACTGGGTATTACTATTCATAATGGCTAGTTTGATTGGTTTTGGTGTGTTAGAACTTCATGTTGCGTACAACACACACTATTGTATTATTCAAAGAGAAGCGTACCGTGGAAGCTTGGGGTGTTAAATTCTCCCCTCCTTCAAATAATTTTGTCTGCGAAATTTCTATAATATTACTACATAAAATTTCTCAGGTGGTTCTTCCTCATAACTTCATCGGGTTCCCAAGTTGTATCTTCCATCTTATGGTTTCTCCATAGAGCTTTTACGAGACGAGTCGTCTGGTTTCTCATCACTTGTTCACTTGTATCGAGAATATTGACTGGCTCTTCAAAATAGAACATATGAGGTTCTAGTACTAAATCCTCATAGGTGAGAACTAGCATTGGGTCAGGCATGTATTTTCTCAATAGTGATATGTCAAACACATCATGATCTTTGGAGAGACTTGGCGGCATTACCAAACTATAAGCTACAACCCCAATTCGTTCTAGAATTTCGAAAGGTCTGATGTACCTGAGACTCAATTAACCCTCATAATCGAAACGTATAATACCCTTCTAAGGAGATTCCTTCAAGAAAACATGATCTGTTTCCTAAAATTCCCAATCATTCATTTGGTTATCAGTACTGATCTTCTGTATACTTTAAGCTGAATTGATGTGGTTTTAAATTACCTTCACCTTTTCCATCATTTCCACCAAAAGTTCTGGTCCTACGAGTTTTCCTTCACAAATATCATCCCAACAGGTTGGTGTGCGACATCTCTTTCGGTATAACGCTAAATATGGTTCCATCTGAATACTTGAATGAAAGCTATTGTTATACGAATATTCAACCAGAGGTAAATACTGATCCCACATACCATGAAAGTCATGTGATCTTGATTTAAACAAGTATTCTATGGTTTGAATAGTCCGTTTTGATTTTCCATCAGTTTTGAGGAGGTAGGAAATGCTCAAATGAAGCTCATTATCCATGGATTTTTTATGTCTTTTCCAAAATCATGATGTAAAACGTGGATCACTATCAGAAATAATTGATAGTGGTACTCCATCATGTCTTAAAACATCATTAATATATAGTCTTGCAAAATGTAAAAGTGGTAAATCTTCACTTATTGCAATAAAATGTGATGACTTGGTAAGATGATCAACAATGAACAATATTCCATCGTTCATTCTTGGAGTCTTTGGTAGTCCCATGATGATTTCTATTGTAATATTATCTCATTTCCACTCAGGTATGGGAATAGGATGCATGACACCTACAGGACGTTACCTTCCAACTTTCACTTGTTGAGAAACTATACATCTTGACAAAAAATCGGTAATCTCCCACCACTAGTGCAGAAAACATTTTTTACGTCGGTTATTTTTTATTATTTACGTCGGTTTTTAGGCGATGTTAATACAGACGACGTTATAAATAACGTTTTTTACGTCGGTTACATAAAACCCGACGTAATATCCCTAACATCACGGTGGTTATCACGTCGGTTCATATAATAACTGACGTGATAAATATGCGCGGGGGGCTTTATCACGTCGGTTATTCCCTAAACCGACGTGATAAAATGCCTAGGATATCTTTTATCACGTCGGTTATGTCATAACCGACGTGATAAACCCTTCCCCTGGCCTATTATCACGTCGGTTATTTAATAAACCGACGTGATAAAAAGGCCTGGGAAACATTTTAGCACGTCGGTTATCCAATAACCGACGTGGTAAATCGATTCACAGGCCTTTTAGCACGTCGGTTATATTAAGAACCGACGTGATAAAAGCCCCGGGAACGGTTTATCACGTCGGTTCTAGAAAAACTCGACGTGATAAACCCCTGCCGGTTTATTTACCACGTCGGTTATAAAATAACCGACGTGAAAGAATTTTTTTTTTTTTAAATAATTGCACTGCTCTCACCAAAAAGCAACCAGAAACCAAACAAAAATAACCATGCCAGCCCTCCCCCAAGCCCCAACTGAACCCCACCCTCATCTATACCCACCTAACAACCTGGCCAGCCCTCCCCCACCACATTGGAGCCCCACCACAACCCTTGGACACCCCCCACCCCTTGGACAGCCCCCCCACCCTCATTTACACCCCCACGACCCCTAGTACAGCCTCAAACACCCATTGGAAACCCCTCCCATATCCCTTGGACACCCTCCACCCCTTGGACACCCCCCCACCCCTTGGACAGCCCCCCCACCCTCATTTACACCCCCAAGACCCCTAGACACCCCCCCCGAGCCCTTGGACAGCCCCAAACACCCCTTGGACACCCCTCCCATATCCCTTGGACACCCCCCACCCCTTGGACAGCCCCCCACCCCTTGGACAGCCCCCCCACCCTCATTTACACCCAACCGGCCCCTTGGACAGAACTCCCAGACACCTTGGACACCACTCCCATATCCCTTGGACACCCCCACCCCTTCGACAGCCCCCCCACCCTCATTTACACCCCCCGAACACTAGGACAGCCCCAAACACCCCTTGGACACCCCTCCCATATCCCTTGGACACCCCCCACGCCTTGGACACCCCCCCACCCCTTGGACAGCCCCCCACCCCCTTGGACACCCCCCGACCCCTTGGAAACCCCCCCTACCCCTTGGAAACCCCCCCATCCCCTTGGACAGCCCCAAACACCCCTTGGACACCCCTCCTATATCCCTTGGACACCCCCCACCCTCATTTACACCCAACCGACTCCTTGGACAGCCCCAAACACACCTTGGACACCCCTCCCATATCCCTTGGACACCCCCCCACCCTCATTTACACCCCCCCCGACCCCTAGGACAGCCCCAAACACACCTTGGACACCCCTCCCATATCCCTTGGACACCCCCCAAACACCCACCCACCCCCTTGGAACCTCTCCCCCCATACCAAAATCCAGACCAGAAAAACTATCAACAGTAGACCAAAACAAGAAGTAGAGAAAAATAAAACATTCAAAACTTACACTGTCAACTTCAAAAAAAACTAAATCCAACCTAAACGACTACGAAATACACAATTACATTGACAATATTCAAAATTACATTTTACATTACAAACAACTAAAAGTCAATCAAACCTGTAAAATAATTTGACCACTCCACTTGTAAGTGTTTGATATCTTCAGCAGTAAAGGGTTGAGGGTCATCAAAAAGCTACAAAGGAAAAGGATAGTAGTCAACGTGTATAATGAATAAATCAAATTGAAATATTATGAGAAAGAGGAAATCTTACCAGGTCAAAACTCAGAACTGTCCCAGTTGTTATTATTTCATACATAAATCTTAACATGTAATATCCGCATTCGATGATGCCTTGTTGCTCATGACATTTCTGTTTGAATGAGTGTAAATTCAATATATTATTTTTATGTAATAAATCAAAATGTACAAAGGATAAATGGATATTTACCTTCGCATGTACATATTTGATCTTGAAATTCCTTTTCTTTGCGCTTTTTCGAAAGTGGACCCATGCCCTGTTAGAAAATAATACGAATGGGGTAAATTTAAAATTCATTATAATATATAAAACTATTGTGAAATTGAAACTTACGTTTCCAATATATTCTTAAAAATTTCTCGCACATCATCATGGAGAGAGCATATCCAATAAAGTGTTTTCTCCCTAGGGCAAAAAACCCCTAACATCCAATGATCCCTGATAAAAGGAAATTTAACGTTAGTGGTTTTTTATGTTAAAAGATAATTAACTCTTTGAGAGGGATGTGTTTCATACCTCTCACAAAAAGGCATCATCTAACACTGTGTGATTACATTCTTTTCAAATCTATCAGCAATATAAAGCATTCTTTGTGCCTCATCCAATGCACATGCTTCAGGGGAAATCAATTGTGGGTCCACGAATCCATATACATATGTCATCTCATTCCTCTCACAAATTTTATACAGATACCTAATACAAAGCAGACATAAGTATACATTTTTAATAAATATAACGCAAGGAAAAGGTGTTAAGACCTACATGATAAAAATTTGCACCACGTTGATGCCCAACTTATCTCCAGTGACAAACTCCATGATATCAGTTTTCATAATCCCAACACATAGTTCACGTCCACAGACATGAGCTTCCATTGTAAAGTCATAATTATCCCTCAACAAATTTGAATATCTTGACAATTTGTCAAGACTGCTAGTATCTGCATCTGATGTCATAGCTATCTGTCTTTGTTGTTGTCTATACAGTATTTCTTTACCTTTGAAGTATTCCTGTAAAAATAAATCGAAAAATATATTAGTTTTCAAATGATAAAACATTAATAAAAATATAAAATAAAAGATATAACATCCATACCTCTATGGTAATGAGTCGAAGAAGTCTGGATGGCAAAATTAAAAAATGGCCGATACTATGTCCAACTGTCGTCACCTCATCTGTAGGTAATGGTATCCGAGCTGATCTATCTATAATATCCTGTACAGTGACCCTCCGATTCTCTACCTCTAACTGTTGATGATGAACTGTATCTCCTATACAATATACCATCCCATATGCAACTATATGATGTTGAGGATCATCAACATACAACTCACAATAAGTAGGTAGCTGCGGCGGAGGAGGAGGATCAAAAATGGGGTCCGCAGGCTGAGGTGGGGGAGTGGGAGCTACTGGGAGAGGTGGAGTGGGAGCTGCACCCTGAAATTGTCTTTGCAAGTCTGCAAACATTAACTGCACCGATGCTCTAATCTTTTCCTCCATTGTCGCATTAATATTATGGACTTCAGCCTCCAAGGATTCTATTTTTTTTATAAACTCCCTCAACGTTAGAAGTTGAGGAACGTGGCAACACTTTTCTTACCGATACACCTGCCGGATATCCACTTACACGGCCAGGATGTTCGGGCTTTCCCAATGCCACAGATAAAATATCTTCCCTCCCAGATGGTGTAAATGTCCCCTGTGAACTCTGCTCCTCAAGAGAGTCCTTTAATAATTAATTGAACATTTCTATAATGATTGGAAATATATGACGAAAATAGTAAACTTAAATAAATAAAATAGATATCTTAGAATCCTCTCAACTACGAGTCTCGATTCTTCCGAAAGATATTGTCCTTTTTTGCCCTTCCGAGCTCTTTTCCATTTCTCATGTCTAGATGGAGGGGATGGAGGGGCCACCTCTCCAGAGCTTGAAGACTCAGCTCTTAGTTGTTGAAATTTTTCTGCCATCATTTGTTCTTCCAATAATGCATACCCTCCCCGAGATAAACTATGAGGGTATACATTTTTAGATTGGATCTCTTGATGAGCTTTCCTTGTTTTCTGTAAATTAAGAATAAGTAATCATTAACAAAACAATAATAAGATCATTTATATAAGAAAGCTTATAAAAGTTTACATTGCCCTTACCAAAAATGATTCTTTTCTTCTACTTTCAAAAAATTGTCTCCATGTGTCTTCATCTATAAAAGGATATATACGACATGGATTATCACGACTCCTATGACCATAAATGAAATCAGATGAGAGGGTTGATTTGAAATCCCTCCATCTCCTAGCAGCCAACGATAAGCATTTCTTCCTGACTCCTCCAGTGTCAGGAATCTCAAATGTCATCTGATAAAAAAGAGGTTAAAAATATTATATATACTAGAAACATTTAAAGAACAGTCAAACAATAGCAAAAGATCTTACCAAAATGGTCTCCCACAGCTGAGAAATTATCGCCTTATCCACACTTCTCCAATCATCATAGAGAATGCTTACTTTGCTCTTAGCCCGAGTTGCTACAAAACCCTTAAAATCTTTAGCATTTGGACCTCTAGGAAGATCATCATCATCAAACTCCACGACTATCCTCTCCTCCTTCGTACGGGCATGTGATAATTTTGGTAAACGTGTGCACCCACGCTTACCAACCTTTGAACTCTTTTTCGTAATAGGAGCATGTGAATGTTCCTCCCCAGATGTATGACCAATATGCTCATCTCCAGAATCATGTGGCTGATCAACTGATTGATCTGTCATTTTCCTTCAAATCAAAAAAACAAACATTAGTTCACAAATTGAAAAGTGTACTAAATTACATAATAGTAAACATTGGTAATATGGTAAGCATGTTAAACAATGATAAACATGGTAAACACAGGCAAAAGGTTGTCAACGAGTTGGCCCAAGAAAGCTGAAAAGTGGACTCACTGAGTCCACCAGTCAGCCGGTGTGAGCACACCGGCCAGACGGAGGACCCAGGCAGTAGACTTGCCCACTGCCTGGTGCCACCGGCCGACCGCTGGCTCACCACCAGCCGGCCGGTGGACCAGACAGCCTTCCTGTCTGGACCACCGGCCGGCCGGTGGACGAGACAGAGAGGCTTCCTCTCTGTCTGGACCACCGGCCGGCCGCTGGCTCAGCACCGGCCGGCCGCTGGTGATCCAGACAGAGGAAGGCTCTCTGTCTGGTCCACCGGCCAGCCGGTGGTGATCCAGCGGCCGGCCGGTGGACCAGACAGAGAGCCTTCCTCTCTGTCTGAACCACCGGCCGGCCGTTGGCTCAACACCGGCCGGCCGCTGGCTCAACACCGGCCGGCCGCTGGCTCAACACCGGCCGGCCGCTGGTGATCCAGACAGAGAGGAAGGCTCTCTGTCTGGTCCACCGGCCGGCCGGTGGACCAGACAGAGATTTGTTCTCCTCTTTACGGTTTTTATTGTTTTATCGTTTTGGTTTGATACATGTTTTAATAAGTAAAAAATTAACAGTATCTAACATTATATGAAAAAACTAAATGTAAACAAGAAATAAACTTGTGTTACCTGTAATTTTAGGAATGTACAGTTGGATTGTTTTCCCAAATTCCTTCGTCGTGATCATTCCTTATGGCACAAACCATGTCTTCAACATACTCATCATTATGTTCTGTTAATCTTTCCATGGAAGTAGGGATCTCACATAAATCAGCATCTTCATCAAATTCATCCTCACCAACATATTGGTTTTTCCCTTGTAAAACAACAGCCCACTGCATATCTGATTGATCTACTACATAGAAAATTTGTTTGGCATGTGTTGCCATTATAAAAGAATCAGCTGTGTCTTCCAATCTATTCAGATTAACAAGTGTCATTCCAAATTCAACGTGTTTGACACTGTTGTTACCGATAAACCATTTACAGTTAAAAACGGGAACTTTAATTTTAAAGTAATCAGCCTCCCATATGTCTTCAATCACTCCATAATATGCACTTGATGCCGAAATTGGGTTTCTTTCCTTAGCACTCGAAAAATGCATTGCTTCTGCAAACACGAATACACCACTATTCTGCACTGCACTTCTGTTGTCCTGAGCTTTCGTATGAAATGTATAGCCATTAATGTCATAAGCGGACCATGTTATCACATTTAATGATGGACCACCCACTATCCATTTTAATGTCTCTGATACATCTGATCTGCCAAGCAAGGTCTTTTTAAACCATGGCAAAAAAGTTTTGTTGTGCTCATTCAAAATCCACATTTCATTCTTCTTTGGATGACATTGTTTCAACTCATTAATATGCAATGTGATATACGGTTGAACATCAGCTATGTTATTCAAGATGTATGATTCTAACTTCTTCATATGTTCAGCTGACAGTGATTTGACTTTCAAGCCACGAATCCCCTTTCCCTCATTATTAACCCGTTCATGGCGAGATGGAGGCAAACCTATGTGTTGCGCCGTAGCCAAGAAGCTCGTACAAAACTCTGCTACCTCCTCAGAAATATACTTTTCAATAATGGAGGCTTCAGGTCGATATGGATTTTTAACATATCCCTTTAATATTTTCATATTCCTTTCAAAAGGATACATCCAACGAAGATATACAGGTCCACAAAGCCTTATTTCTCGAACCAGATGAATCATTAAATGCACCATCATATCAAAAAAAGTTGGAGGAAAATACATTTCCAAATGACAAAGTATAAAAATTGCATCCTTTTCCAAAATGTTCAAATCATTCACATCAATCGCCTTGTTGCAAATTGAATTGAAAAAATAACACAACCTCATTATAGTCTTTCTGACACAGATGGGCAATATTCCAGGCAGTGCAACTGGTAGAATTTGTTGCATCATGACATGACAATCATGTGATTTCATACCTATCAACTTCAAGTCTTTCAATGAGACAAAATTTTTTACATTTGAAGAATAACCTTGAGGCACTTTGATATCATGAAGACACTGACAGAAGCTACTTTTCTCCCTCTTCGATAATGTATGACAAGCCGGGGGAAGAAATGTTCGTCTTCCTTTAGGAGTGGGAGCTAACTCCAAACGTATTCCCATTGACAGTAGGTCTAACCTTGCATTCAACCCATCTTTTGTCTTTCCTTTAATATCTAGCAATGTTCCGATCAAAGAATCACAGATATTCTTCTCCACATGCATGACATCAATATTATGTTTGACTTCATGATACCTCCAATATGGTAGCTCAAAAAATATTGACCTTTTCTTCCAAATATGTCTATCATTACCAGATTTCTGTGTCTTTCCCAATGTCACATCAAGGTTTTTCACCCTCTCAAAATACAATTCTGGGGATAAAGGTTGAGGAGCAGTATCAAATTCTTGTGAGCCATTGAATGCCTTTTTTAGTCTTCTATAAGGGTGATCCATAGGCAAAAACTTTCGATGACCCATGTACACTGTTTTCCTCCCATGATGCAATTTACAATATGACGTCTGTTGTTCGCAAATTGGACATGCTTTATGCCCTTTAACACTGTATCCAGACAAATTTCCATATGCTGGGAAGTCATTTATAGTGAATAGAAGCATTGCATGCAGTTGAAAATATTCCATTTTATAAGAATCATACACCCTAATACCATCAGCCCATAACAGTTTCAAATCATCAATCAGCGGTGACAAGTATACATCAATATCATTGCCGGGTTGCTTTGGACCAGAGATCATGATACTCAACATGACATATTTGCGCTTCATACAAACTTCAGGAGAGAGGTTGTAAATTACCAATAAAACAGGCCATGAACTATGTGTGCTACTGAGGGTTCGGTATGGATTCATTCCATCTGTGCACAAGCCTAGTCTCAGATTTCTAATTTCATTTCCAAATGTAGGGTACTGGGCATCAATTTTCTTCCATTGTGGACAATCAGCTGGATGACGTATTTTTCCATCACATACCCGCTCATCAGCATGCCATCTTAACCTTTTTGCCTCATGTGAATTAGCAAACAAACGTTTGAAACGAGGAATTATAGGAAGATACCAAAATACCTTTGAAGGGAGCTTTGTAATCTCTACATCAGCTTGTGATTTTTCTTTCACCTTATACCGTGATGTCCCACATTTAGGACACTCTTTCAGAAATTCATATTCCTTCCTATATATAATGCAGTCATTCGGACAGGCATGTATTTTCCTGTATCCCAATCCCATCGGGCATAATATTTTTTTGGCCTTATAATGTGAATCTGGAATATCGTTATCTTTTGGAAGAATGTCTTTCATCAATTGTAGCAGCTCTGTAAAACTTCTGTCACTCCATCCATGTTTCTCCTTCAGGTTAATCAATCTTAACACCGCCGACAAAACCGTAAAATCTGTACAACCAGGATATAATGGTTTTTCGGCATCACCATATAGACGTGAAACTGTCGGTTCTATCTCAATTTGTTCTGCTACAATATCGCGAATCATTTCTTCAATTCCATCGGAGTTACCATCTTGCGATTCATTATCATCAGTGACATTCTGTCCAGTTTCGCCATGCCAAATCCAAGGGTTGTAACTCGGATTGAAACCATGACAAATCAGATGATCTTTTATCTCTCTACTTTTCAACTTCATCATATTCAGACATTTCAGGCATGGACAGAAAAAAATGTCACTACTTGGAACATTTCGTTTAGAAAATTCCAAAAAGGCATCAACACCTTCCTCATATTCATTTCTCATTCGATGTGCCGTAATCCAACTTCGACTCATTATTACCTATAACAAATAGCAAAAATATATATATTTTTTAGATAAGACAAATATATGTTTATATGAAAAAAATAATAATTTGAATATAAACAATTTTGAAATATAAAACAAATCGATGTGTAAACCCCCCTGGACACCCCCCCGACCCCTCTGGACAGCCCCCCACCCCTCCTGGACACAACCCCCCACCCCCGACCTGCTTGGACACCCCCCTGGACACCCCCCAACCCTCTGGACAGCCCCCCCCACCCCTCCTAAACACCACCCCCACCCCCTACCCCCTTGGACACCCCCCAACCCTCTGGACAGCCCCCCACCCCTCCTAAACACCACCACCCACCCCCTACCCCCTTGGACACCCCCCTGGACACCCCCCAACACCCACCCACCCCCTTGGACAGCCCCCCACACCCACCCACCCCCTTGTAAACCCCCCTGGGACACCCCCTCGACCCCTCTGGACAGCCCCCCGCCCCTCCTGGACACCACCCCCCACCCCCTACCCCCTTGGACACCCCCCCTGGACACCCCCCAACCCTCTGGACAGCCCCCCCACCCCTCCTAAACACCACCACCCACCCCTACCCCCTTGGACACCCCCTGGACACCCCCCAACACCCACCCACACCCTTGGACAGCCCCCCACACCCACCCACCCCCTTGTAAACACCCCTGGACACCCCCCGACCCCTCTGGACAGCCCCCCGCCCCTCCTGGACACCACACCCCCACCCCCTACCCCCTTGGACACCCCCCCTGGACATCCCCCAACCCTCTGGACAGCCCCCCCACCCCTCCTAAACACCACCACCCACCCCCTACCCCCTTGGACACCCCCCCTGGACACCCCCCAAGACCCACCCACACCCTTGGACAGCCCCTACACCCACCCACCCCCTTGTAAACCCCCCTAGACACCCCCGACCCCTCTGGACAGCCCCCGCCCCTCCTGGACACCACCCCCCCACCCCCTACCCCCATGGACACCCCCCTGGACATCCCCCAACCCTCTGGACAGCCCCCCCCCCACCCACCCGGACAACCCCAAATACCCTCTGGAGAGGCCGCCACCCACTTGGACAGCCCCCCACACCCATCCACCCCCTTGGACACCCCCCTGGACACCCCACCGACCCCTCTGGACAGGCCGCCACCCCCTTGGACAGCCCCCCACACCCACCCAACCCCTTGGACACCACCCTCGACACCCCCCGACCCCTCTGGACAGCCCCCGACCCCTCTAGAAAGCACCCCCACCCCTCCTGGACACAACCCGCCACCCCCGACCTGCTTGGACACCCCCCTGGACACCCCCCAACCCTCTGGACAGCCCCCCCACCCCTCCTAAACACCACCACCCACCCCCTACCACCTTGGACACCCCCCTGGACCACCCCCCAACACCCACCCACACCCTTGGACAGCCCCCCACACCCACCCACCCCCTTGTAAACCCCCCTGGACACCCCCAGACCCCAAATCCATGCACATATGCCATGGTTGTGTGTGAATAAAGTAGTAACAACTGTAAAAGGGCAACCCATCCAAATGGACACGCCCCAACCCTCTCGGGGATTTATAGAAAACGATGAATAATTAGTGAAATCATAAAATTACTCAATATTGCAAGTCGAACAAATAGATCTAGGGATGATAAATAAGATTATGGTGCCAAAACGAGTTAAAAGGGTTCGCAATCGAAGAATCTTAGCTAGTTTCAACAAAAAAATCACAACACATATATATATACTATCCGCGAAAAAAACGAACGAGTGGGAGGATTACCTGAGTGCTGCGAGTTTAGATGATTGATCCGAGGAGATTAAATATGAGAAACGATGATCGCAAAACGAATCTAAACCAACGAAATGGACGAGCCGATTCGGGTTTACGCGCGAGAGAGACGAGTCGCGACTGTCGACGGTAAACTCGCGAATGACAATCCACGGGTCTGGGTAAATTTTTAAATGAGTTATCACGTCGGTTATTCAATAACCGACGTGATAATTGTTTTAAAAACATTTATAACGTCGGTTATTTCCATAACCGACGTAAAACCCTTCCTCCGATTCATTTTGTACATCGGTTATTTTATTACCGACGTTATAAAGGGCACAAACTCCGCGTTTTGTTACGTCGGTTATGGAATAACCGACGTCAAAAACATCAGCGGATTCTTTTTTTACGTCGGTTATTTCATAACCGACGTAAAAAAGCCTTCAAAAACCGCGTTTGTTACATCGGTTATTCAATAACCGACGTAAAAAGGCCTTCGAAAACCGCGTGTTTTACGTCGGTTATAAAAATAACCGACGTCAAAAAACGAAGCCGCGCGATTAATAACGTCGGTTATAAAAATAACCGACGTTAAAGGTGTACCGAATACACTATTTACGTCGGTTAAGAAATAACCGACGTAAAAAACCTCGTTTTACATATTATGACGTCGGTTTTATATAACCGACGTAAAAAATGGTGACGTAAAAAACGTTTTCTGCACTAGTGCACGTCATGTTGTCCCCAAAAAATGATCCTTTGAATCTCTATACATTTTGGTGCTCTCAGGGTGTTTAGTGAAATTGGATCTATGAGCATCATCCAACTAATATTTTTTTATTAAGTATATCTGGAACACAATTTATCTTCCCAAATTTAAAATTACATCCTCATACACAAAGTCACTCAATATCCATCATTCACAGCATTAATCTTCCATTGAAACTCTTCATCACCGTTCTTAGAACTCATTATCATTTATAGTAAAAATGTTATGCCAAACATGTGATAAAACATTGATGTTTCACCTGCCATGGTTATTCCCATATCCATATTTTCTAGATCCATGTATATAGGATCCTTTTCAACTTTCATCGTGTTCAAAAATCCATGATCCTTTCTTCTAAAATCATATGCCACCATATTTTGCTTCCCCGGGTGGGAGTGTATTGTGCAATCATAATCCATGTGTAGATCAATCCATCACATTTTCTTCATGTTGAGTTCATTTTGAGAGAAAATATACATCAAACTCTTGTGATCGGTATGTATCTCACATTTTTTACCACATAGATAGTGTCTTCAAATCTTCAAAACAATGATTACAGCTTCTATCTCAAGATCGTGTGTATGATAATTTTTCTCATGAATTTTTATCTCTCGTGATACATAGGCAATAACCCTATCATTCTGCATAAGGACACAACCAAGTATTTTTTGGAAGCATCACAATAAATAACAAACCCATCATTCCCTAATGGTAGTGTCAATATAAGAGCATTGACTAATATTATCTGCAATTCTTCAAAATACTCTTCACACTCTATTGTCCAAACAAATTTAACCCCTTTTCATGTGATCTATATTAATGGGATATCCAACCAAGTAAAATTATGGATGAAATGTCGATAATAACCTGAAAAACAAAAAAAATGCATACCTCAGTTATACTCGTTGGTGATGTCCATTGTTGAATGGCCTTTCTTAGAAGGATCAACAAAGATTCTATCCTCACAGACAACATGGGCATGAAAATAAATCTCTTGAAGCCAGAATTCACACTTGCTAAACATCTTATACATTTCATATCTTATGGGAGTCTTTAAAATAGTGCTCATGTAACACCCCTAAGGTTTTTAAAAGAAATTTATAATACTTTTTTATAGTCTATTCATTAAACGAAACTTTGCCCTTATGTGTTTGGAATTTCGAATAATGGTCCTCTAGAGTTGTGTTCAGTAAGTCATTTAGAGTCTGATAGAACAAACATATTTTTTGGTGAATAGTAACATACCCTTATGAATTGTAATATTAATAGTAATATGAATAGTAATATACCCCTTGAATATTAAATAATAATATTATTTTATTTTCTTAAGGTAATATTATAATGGGATCCTTATTAATTTTTCAATGTCACATAAAACTAATTTCACTTCCAGATTGTTATTTTTTGAGTCAACTATGACTTTATTTAAAAATTAAATTAATAATATTAAGAAAATTATTTCTGAAAATGGATTTCACATTTAAATTCTTCTCTTTGAGAAATTTTAGGGGTGAATATTTGGGATTTTTCTAAAATTCAAGAATTTTTTATGAATAGTGAAATACGGTAAAATACTGTATAATCAATTTATCAGTAAAATACATTATTCGTGACATAACAAGTGATTCAAGGCAACATGGTTCGAACTAAAATGCACTTAATACTATTATGGGTCACATGAAATAACACAATTTGGTTGTATATAGAGAAATAATAAAATAATGAATTAAATATTCAAAATATACCCCTCTCCTCTACTATAAAAACCCCTCACCACTCCCTCTTCTCTTCACTAATATAAGCCTTGAGGCTCCTCAATGTTATTCCCAATAACCCTTCCGTAGTCTCTCCCCACGTCCATGAAGCTTGTGTTCTTTCCAAAAGGCCAAAACCTCTTCCCTTAAAGAGTTTTTCAAGGTGGTTATTTCAAGAGGTAAAGTACCCTCTTTTCTCATTTGGTTTTATTTCTATTTATCTACTTTTGTTATCCACTCCTCGCCTCCTAAGTCAAAATGATCATGATAAATCGATTAAAATCTATATAATGGATTTATATAATGTGAACGGATGAACCATCATAAATATTCTTACTCCTTCCCTTTTATTTTATAAACGAAATCAACGTCCATGAGGTTCTATTTTATATCCTTCGAGAACGACGAAGTTTCGTTCTTCAATTTATTCTTCATTACTAGACATGAAACCATATTCTTTGTTGAAACAGACTATAATATATGTTTTATAACCTAATTAATATTCATGAACCAGAATATGTACATATAATTATGTTATATGACAAAACTAGTCCATAATATTCCAAATAATGCCGAATAATCGAAGTGGTTGTCATCTAATGATTCATCCTCATTCCATGTAACAAAATGATATAAATGACCTTTATAAATTAATTATTTCCATTAATAATATATAATTCATGTCTTGGATATTTATAACCATTCAACATGAACTTCATTACTTAAAAACAAGTGAACCGAATATGAAAATAATGGAAACGAACACTCCAGAATGACGAAATTCAATACAATAACTTATCAATAATGACATAAATGAACTAACCATAATTATGGTAAAATTAATACATGTATAATTTTTTCTTAAATTATTTATTAAAAATTATAATTTCATATTCCAGGAACTTAAGTACATGAGTAGAACACATTTGGAGTTAAGGTAAGTGTTTTCGTCCAGAACATCCATTTTCATTCGGGTTACTTTTATTGTCTAATTTCCTCGATGAAATTATTATGTATTGTTATGTACTACTCATAAATTATGTGTGAGTATTATATATATGCACAACAACCAGAATCCTTCACTATTTTCTTGATTGTTACTTGTTTTAAAAGAATTTCTCAAAACTGTTTCAAAAAATACAAGCCCGATAAAAGGGAATTTCTCAAATTCATATCTATTTTCAAGGGAAATCTATAATCTGTTTTTAGAAACCATTATTCTTATAAAAATACTAGTTTTATTATGAAAATCCTTTATTTCATCATTTCTGGTTTTATACAAATATTTTTCCAAAATAACCTTTCTTTTGATAATAAAATAGTATTCATCTATAGAAGTGATTGATGAATTTATAAGGGTGTTTTCGTATTATTCAACCCTCTTGTTGATTCAATGGAATTATTGGGTTTAATTATTTATGAATTCATATACCATATTTTATTTAATGTTTTATTACTAACTCTATTGTGGTTGATCTATCCTAAAACCATTCAGCATATTATTCAGAATGGTAAGTGTTTTATGTTTAATGATTGGGGAAGGTTAGTAACATTTCATATGATAGATCCAATATGAATGTATATGTTGTTTATGTTGATCCCCGCTCATATGAGTAATCCATTGGACTTATTATGTGACGGGTGGGGTCCGTTATAGACCCTCAAGGCATCAGTAGGTCTCATGAGACATGTAGACATGGAATTGGCCGAGGCCTTTCCCAATGTGATATGGATTTTGGCCAAGGCCTTAATCACTAAATGTCATGGATGAGGCAATGACAAAATTATTCAGAATTTCCGAAATATTCACTTTCATCATTATGAAGCTAGTAATTGAATGTTCATGTGGGTATTCAACTAGTAGAATACCCTTGATTATGTTTTATTATGTTAATATTTAGTCAGCTCATCCTCCTGCCTTAATATGTTCAAGTTTATTATTAAAGACACGTGTTTTCAATAATTAATCATGTATAATGTTTATATTATCTTCCACATTATTTCTTAGTCTCACTGAGCTTTTTGAGCTCACCATTTCATATGTTTCATTTTTCTCAGGATATGAAGAAGTAAATTATGAATGACATTCAAGCATAATCTAAGAGACATGATGTTGCTAGTGGAATAATTTTGTGTTTTTTTCATTCTATATTTAAATTGGTACTTATGTATGTAACTTGTTTCCAATAATAATTAACTACTCTTTCCTTCAGGATTCTTTTTCCTTGTATTTATTCCAACATAATCAAATAAGGCTCCGACTCTGGGAAACTGGAGTCGAGTCCTTACATGGTATGAGATGAAGTTTAGTAGAATACTTGGAATCTAGATTTAGAAAACATAAAATTTGAGAGGAGTCGCTTAGTAAGTCTTTGAGGATATACATACTCAAACATCATGGTATTTTGGTAAGGAATTTATTATGTGGAACTTTCAATCAATACATCCTGATCTGGATACGATAAGTTAGAGGCGGCTCTGGCCCAGATTTATCAAGGGGTAAAACCCGAAAACACAACATTAAGCTAGACTCAATGAGAACTGTTGCACGACAACATGCCTTAATGGACTCTTGGTTACGACACTCCCAGAGGATATTCTTTCGATAATTCACATTTTAATTACAAGTCATTATTAAGGAGTTTAATGTTAAGATTCTCCAATGAAACCATTTTTGTGAATATGGGATTAGTCATGTGTAGGATCTCAATTTTTCAGAGTATTTTTATGTTATGATTATAAATTATGATTCAAAACCAAATATAGTGTATTCCATTATCTAGATATGGCGCCTAGTGGAAGGAATGGAAATAACATGAATGCACGTGTTCCCTGTAGGTAGTTTCGTTCGACACAATATAGTTATGTTGGATCAGGTGCTATGACTGGTGCATAGAAAATCATAACTATACAGGGAAAACATTCTCAGGTTATGATTAATAACATTACCAGTAATGTGGATCTGTATCCACCATGTGGAGGAGCCATACTAGATCACTTTATGGGGCAACAACCTCCATTATTCAACTGGAGTACTAACCCTTTTGTAGCGGAGCAGTGGATATGTTCCCTTGAGAAGATATTTCTCTCTTTGGGATGTAAAGAAAGAGAGAATGCTTTCATGGCAGTATATTGTCTGTCAGGAGATTTGGATCTGTTGTTTTCATTAATCCAAAACACAACGGAGGATGAATAGATCGAAGAGATGTATTGTAGGGATTTTAAGGAAATATTCATAGAAAAATATTTTCCTCGCGAGCAGTGAGCAGATATGGAGAGAAAAGTCTTGAATTTGAGGCATAATAAGGATGAAAATTTTTCCAAGTATGAAGACAACTACACAAGTTTAGAAACACATGATGTGGACTACATACGAAATACAATGAGAAAAATTGATCAATTCTTCGATGGCATAAATCCATTCCTCTGGCGGGCACTGGTCTCCTAAAGTTATTCATGATATGAGGATATAGATACGTGTTCCAACGGGATAGAAAAATAATTCTCTAAGTTATATGACTTTATGGGAATACAAGAAAAGAAAAGGGATGTTGAATACCTAGGGAAAGGAAATAAGGAAATGAGTAATAAGGGACGAGTCGAATTTCCACCATGTGATAATTGTTGAAGGAAACAACATGGTGCATGCTTAAAAGGAAATGGAGTATGTTACAAATGTCGTCAGAAAGGCTATCTTCCATGTGATTTCTAAGGGAAGAAGGAATCCAATGATGTTAAATGCTATTATTGTTGGGAGATGGGACACAATGCTAGTGATTGTCCAAAACGTCAAGGAAATATGCAATAGAAAAGGGAAAGGGATCAAGGACAAACTTATGCAATCACAACTGCAGTGGTTGAAGTTCTTAATAATGTGGTGGTAGGTACATTAATTGCTTCCTCAAGTTTAGACAATGCTTTATTTGATTCAGGATCATCGCATTGTTTCATATCTTCCCAGTTTTCTATGCAAATTAGATATTTCCACTTTGATTTAACAATGGAGTTGTCAGTCAAAACTCGTAAGGGAAGTATCATTACTACAAATATCTGTGAATATGTTCCCATTGGGGCTTACAAATGTTCTTTATCTGCTGATCTCATCGTCATACCCATGTTTGATTTTGATATAATCCTCGGTATGGTATGGCTTTCAGACCATGATGCAAAAAATTATATTAAGAAAAAATAGGTTATTAGTTTTGATGACGATGATACAGAATAACTTTTCATTAGAAAAGAATTGTTCCCAACTGATTCTTATCAAAATTCACCCCAACTAGCTCATCTAAATTCAATTATTGGGGTGTAAGAGAATGATATAACTGTGGGTGTGGAAAGAATGTTCAAATATAAGATGTACCTATAGTGAGAGAATATGTTGATGTGTTTCCAGATGATTTACCTATACATCCTCTAGAATGAGAAATTGAGTTTTCTATTGATTTAATTCATGGTTCAAGGCCCATATCGAAGACCCCTTATTGAATGGCCACTGTGAAAGTAGTGGACATAAAGAAACATATAGGGGATTTGAGTGAAAAACGATTTATTCAACCTAGTGTTTCTCCATGGGGATCCTCATTCCTCTTTGTCAAGAAGAAAGATGGATCCATGAGGAATTGCATTGATTACAGGTAAATAAATGCTATTACAATAAAGAATAAGTATCCCCTACCTCACATTGATGATTTATTTGACCAACTCCTTAGATCTCAATACTTTTCAATGATTGACCATCGATATGGATGTCATCAGTTGAGTGTGAAGAAGGAATACATTCCAAAAACTGCGTTTTGAACCAGGTACAACCATTACGAGTTTAGAGTAATTCCATTTGGATTGACTAATGCACCCTCTGTCTCTATGGATCTAATGAACATAGTTTTCATGGAATATCTTGATTATTTTTTAGTGGTATTTATTGATGATATCTTGGTGGACTCCAAATGCTACGAAGATCATGAAAATCACATGCACATTATCCTGAAGACTCTTAGAAGACATGAATTATATGGTATGTTTAGAAAGTGTGAATTATGGCTTTAGGAGATTTCATTTCATGGAAATATTGTTTTTATGGATGGAATCTTAGTTGATCCTTCAATGAAAAAGGAAATCCAAGATTGGACCATGCCAACAAACATAACTGAGGTACGCAGTTTTGTTGGCATACCAGGTTATTATCAGTGTTTCGTATAGAATTTTTCCTGACTGCCTAACCCACTAACGAAGATAACACGTAATGGGGTTAAATTTGTTTGTACAAAAGATTGTGAATAATTTTTTGAAGCATAGAAGAGAAGATTAGTCAATGCTTTTATATTGACAATACCATCAGTGATTGAAGGGTTTTTTATTTATAGTGATGCTTCAATGAAAGGACATGGTTGTGTCCTTTTGAAAAATTATATGGTTTTTTCCTATGCATCACGATAGCTAAAAATTCAGGAGATAAACAATGCTACTCATGATCTTGTGTTAGATGCTGTCATCATTGCTTTGATGATATGGAGACATTATCTCTATGGTAAAAAATGTGAGATTTATACTGCTCACAAGAGTTTGAAGTATATTTTCTCATAGAAAGAACTCAAAATGAGGAAAAGGAGATGTCTTGAACTACTCATGAGTTATGATTGTACGATACACTACCCCTCGGGGAAGGAAAATAAGGTGGAAGATGATATGAGCAGAGAAAATCATGGAGTTTTGAACAAGATGAGAGTTCAAAGGGATCCTATTTTCATGGATCTATTAATGATGGAAATGTTAATAACCATGTAATGTGAAACATCAATGTGTTTTCAAATGGTTTCCAAACCATCTTTATTTGAATGGAATAAAAGTTATCATGATGATGATGAGGAGTTTTAAAAGAATATAAAAGCTGTGAATGTTGGGAGATTGATTGACTTCATATATGAAGATAGTATTTTAAAATTTGGGAAGAGACTTTCTATTCCTGATATACCTGATCTAAAAAGCGAATTGTTGGATGATGCTCATAGTTCCAATTTCTCTATAAAACCCGGTATCACTAATATGTATTGAGATTTGAAGGAACATTATTTGGTGGGACAACATGAAGAGGGAGATTTCTGATTTTGTGACAAGATGTATGGTTTGTCAACAAGTGAAAGCTGGAAGGCAACATATTGTAGGAGTATTGGAACCTCTTCCCATACCTGATTGGAAATGGGATAATATCATGATGTACTTTGTCGTGGGACTACCAAAGACTCCTAGAACTAACAATTCAATATTTTTCATTGTCGATCATCTTACAAAGTCACCACATTTTCTTGCTATGAGAGAAGATCTACCACTTGAATGTCTAGAAAGACTATATATTAATGAAATTGCGAGACTTCATGGAGTACCCCTATTGATTTTTTCGGATCGTGATCCACATTTTACATCAACATTCAAGATAAGTCTTCATAAGGCCCTAGATATTGATCATTGTTTGAGCACTGGCTACCACCCACAAACTGATGGACAATCGAAACAGAAAATTCAAACATTTGAAGACATGTTGAGGTCTTATTCACATGATTTTCAAGGATTGTGGGAACAATATTTAACACTCGTAGAATTTTCCTATAATAATATCTTCCATTCAAGTATATAAATGGTGCCCTGTGAAGCATTATATGGGAGGCGATGTCATACACCAACTTGCTTAGATAATGTTGGTGATAGAAACCTCGTGGGCCAAGAACTTGTGGAAGAAATAATGGAAAATGTGAAGATTATCCAGAACCATATCAAAATATCTCAAAGTAGGCAAAAGAGCTATTCAGATAACCGAAGGAAGTATTTGGAGTTTCGAGAATGAGATCACGTTTTCAAAATTATATCTCCCTGGAAGGGTATTATACGATTCGGTAATAAGGGAAAAATAAGTCCCAGTTACATCAGACCTTTTGAAAATATGGACCGAATTGTAGTCGTAGCTTACAGTTTGGCAATGCCGCTAAGTCTCTCCAAGGTTCACAATGTGTTCCCCGTGTCAATGTAATGAAATTACATGCCAGACCCAACACATGCACTCACTTATGAAGAAGTGGAACTTTAGCCCGATTTATCTTACTGTGAAAAGCCTATCAAGAATATTTATACTAGAGAATAATTATTGAAAAATCAGATGACTCTACTGGTAATGGTTCTATGGAGGAACCATAATATGGAGGAAGCAATATGGTAACCTAAGGAGTTTATTTTAAAGACATACCTGAATCTATTTATGTAATATTATGTGAATTTCAAGGACAAAAATTTTATAAGGGGAGAATGTAACACCCAAAGGTTTTGAAAATAAATATAGAATGAAACTTTATATTCTATTCATTAAACAAAACTTTGCATTTTCTGTGTTTGGAATTTCGAATAATGGTCATCTAGAGTTGTGTTCAGTAAGTCATTTGGAGTCTGATATAACAAAATTGTTTTTTGGTTAATAGTATCATACACTTATTAATAGAAATATAAATAGTAATATACCCATTGAATATGAAATAATATTATTTATTTATTTTCTTAAGGCAACATGATAATGAGATCTTAATTTGTTTTTCAATGTCACATAAAACAAATTGCACTTCAAGATTGTCATTTTTGGAATTAAATATGTCCTAATTAAAAAATTAAATTAATAATATTCATAATTTTTCTTTGAAAAATGAATGTCACTTTTAAATTCTACATGACGAAAAATGGTAGGGGTTAATATTTGGGATTTTTCTGAAATTCTAAAATTTTTGATGAATAGTGAAATATGGTAAAATACCATATATTCAATTTATTAGTAAAATACAATATTCATGACATCACAAGTGATGAAAGGCCACTTGGTTCGAACTCACATGAACTTATTATTATTAGGGGTCACATGAAACACCACTATCTGGTTGTCTTGAGAGAAATAATAAATAATAAATTATATATTCAAAATATACCCCTCTCATCCACTATAAAAACCTCTCACCACTCCATATTCTCATCACTACTATACACCTTGAAGAACCTCAATTTTCTACCCAATTACCCTTCCCTAGTCACTCCCCACGTCCAAGATGCTTTTGGTATTTCCAAAATTCCAAAACCCCTTCCCTTAAGGAGGTTCTCAAGGAGGTTATTTCAAGAGGTAAAGTACCCTTCTTTCTAATTTGGTTTTATTTCAATTTATCTGCTTTTGTTAACCTCTCCTCACCTACTCTGTCCAAATGACCATGATAAATCCCGTAACATCTATATACTGTATTTATATCATTTTAGTGGAAGAACTGTAATAAATATTCTTACTCCCTCCCTTTTATTTTATAAATGAAATCGACGTCCATGAGGTTATGATTTATAACCTTCAAGAATGACTTAGTTTCGTTCTTCAATTTATTATTCATTACTTGTCAATAACCATATTCATGGTTTAACC
The DNA here is from genome assembly GCA_963277665.1 of Viscum album. Classification (NCBI taxonomy): domain Eukaryota; kingdom Viridiplantae; phylum Streptophyta; class Magnoliopsida; order Santalales; family Viscaceae; genus Viscum; species Viscum album. The sequence goes on from OY728161.1 coordinate 441,673,091, forward strand.
AGACAATAATATATTTTTTTAACCAAATTTATATCCAGGAACCAGAATATGTAGATATAATTATGTTATATGACAAAACTAGTCCATAATATTTCAAATGCCGCCGAATAATCCGAGTGGTTGTCATCAAATTATTTATCCTTATTCCATGTAAAAAATGATAGTAATTATCACTATAAATTATTTATGTTCATTAATAATATATAATTCAAGTCCTGGAGATTTATAAGCATTCAACAGGAGCATCATTACTTAAAAATAAGTGAACCTATTATGAAAATAAAGGAAATGAACACTCCAGAACGACAAAATTCAATACAAACAATAAAGACATAAATGAACTAACCAGAATTTTGGTAAAATAAATACATGTATAATAGGTTCTGAAATAAGTTATTTAAAAGAAAAATTTCATATTCCAGGAACATAATTACAAGATCGGAACACATTTGGAGTTAAGGTAAGGGTTTTCCACCAGAACTTCCATTTTCATTCGGGTTACTTTTATTGTCTAATTTCCTCGATGAAATTATTGTGTATTGTTATGCAGTCCTCATAAATTATTTTTGAGTATTCTATATATTCACAAGAACCAGATTCCTTCCCTATTTTATGGATAGTTAGATGTTTTAAAATAATCTCTCAAAATAGTTTCCAAAAATACGAGCTCAATATAAGGGAATTTCTCAAATTCATATCTATTTTCAAGGGAAATATATAATATGTTTTTAGAAACCATTATTCTTCTAAAAACACTAGTTTTTTATGAAATTTCTATCTTACATTATTTCTATTTTTATCCAAATATTTTTCCAAAATAACTATTCTTTTCAAAATAAAATAGTATTCATCTCTAGAATTGCATAATGATTTTATAAGGGTGTTTTTGTCTAATTCAACACTCTTGTTGATTAAATGGTACTATTGGGTTTAATAATTTATGAATTCATATACCATATATTATTTAATGGTTTATGTAAAACTATATTGTGGATGATCTATCCTAAAACCATTCAATATATTATTCCGAATGGTTAGTGTTTTATGTTTAATGATTGGAGAAAGTTAGTTACCTTTCATGTGATAGATTCAATATGAATGTATATATTGTTTATGTTGAACCCTACACATATGAGGAATGCATTGGACTTATTATGTGATGGGTGGGTCCGGCTATAGCCCCTCGATGCATCAGTAGGTCTCATGAGACAAGTAGAGGTGGAATTGGCTGAGTCCTTTCCCAATGTGATATGGATTTTGGCCGAGGCCATAATCACTAGATGTCTTGGCCGAGGCCATGACAAAATGATTCAGAATGTCCATCATATGCACATACCTCGTTATGAAGCTAGTAATTGAATGTTCATGTGGGTATTCGACTAGTAGAATACCCTTGAATATGTTTTATTATGATAATATTTACTGAGCTCATATTCCTGCCATAATATGTTATAGTTTATTATTAAAGGCATGTGTTATCAAAAATTCACCATTTCTAATTTTTATATTATCTTACACTATATTTCATAATCTTATTAAGCATTTTAGCTCACCATTTTTTATGTTTCTTTTTTCGTAGGATATGAAGAAGTAAATTATGATTTATATGCAAGCATAATCTAGGAAATATGATTTTGCTAGTGGAATAATTTAGTGTTGTTTTTCATTTCCATATGTAAATTTGAACGTATGTATGTAACTTGTTTCCAATAATACTAAACCAATCGTTCCATAATGATTCATTTTCATTATATGTATGCCAATTTAATCAAATAAGGCACCGGCTCCGGGCAATTGGGGTTGGGTCCTTACAGCGAAAGTTATTTTCATGATCTTATTAGCTTTTAGAGTATACTAAAATATCATCAATAAATACTAATACAAAGTCATCAAGATATTCCTTGAAAACTGTATTAATTAGATCTATGAAGACAGAGGGTGCATTAGTCAATCCAAAAGTCATTACTGTAAACTCATAATGCACGTACCTGGTTTGAAATGTTGTTTTCAGAATGTCTTCCATCATCACACATAACTAATGATATCCAGATTGAAGGTAAACCTTTGAAAAGTATTGAGCTCCATTAAGTTGGTCAAATAAATCATCAATGCGAGGTAGGGGATACTTGTTCTTTATTTATATAGCATTGGTCTCCCTGTAGTCAATGCACAACCCCATAGATCTTTCTTTCTTCTTAACAAAAAGGATCGGGGCTCCCCATGGAGAAACACTATGGTGAATAAATCCATTATTAATCAATTTATCTAGTTGTTTCATTAGTTCCCATAATTATATAGTGTCCACTATATAAGGAGTCTTTTATATGGGCGTTGAACTAGGAATTATATCAATGGAATACTGAATTTCTCTTTCAGGAGGATGTCCATGTAAATTCTTTGGAAATGCAAAAATAATCTATTTCACAATAGGTGAGTCCTTTATTTGAACATTATTTTCATCACCCACAATTATTTCATTCTCTTCCTCCCCAATAATTGATTTTAGTTGAGATACTCAGGGTGGATCTTGATATGAAATTGGTGGTGATGATTTTTCCCTAAAGATAATGTATTCTTTATCATTTTCATCAGAAATAGTAACCAACTTCTTCTTATAATAAATTTTTGCATCATGGTCATAACGACAATCCATACCAAGGATTATATCAATTTAAATCATGGGTATGACAATGAGATCAACAGATAAATAACATTTATATGCCCTAATGGGGACTGATTAAAAAATCATTGTATCAATGATACATCCCTCCTATGTTTTGGCTGACAACACCCTTGATAAATCAAATTGGAAATATCTAATTTTCTAAGAAAACTGGGAGGATATGAAACAATGCAATGATCCACAATCAAATAAATAATTGGCTAAACTTGAGGAAACCATTAAATTACATGACACTACATATTTCAGAGCATCAACCTCACCAGTAGTGATATCATAAGCTTGGCCTTGATCCCTTTTCCTTTAATGAGGTAAGTTCCCTTATGCTTAGGATATTAATTTCTGTACTTCCCCATCTCTCTACAATTGCATAATTCAACATTGATAGCCTCTTTCTTCTCCTTGAAATCGTGAGCTTGGTGACCTTTTTTACCACACTTGTAATAGACTCCCATTCCCTTTATGTAAGTACCAGGGATTTTCTTCCTACATTTACTGCATGATGGATATTCAAATTTTGCCTTATTCCCCTTATTTACAATATAGAGTGTTCAACAAATCTCTTCTTCTCCTGATTTTCTTTAAAGTCATAAGATTTAGATAATTCCTTTTCTGTCTTGATAGCACATGAGACAATGTATTCGTATGACGAGATGGATTGTGAGACTAATGATCTATGGAGAAATGTTTTTAACCCACGAATGAAACGGTAAATCTTACTTCTTGGATTACATAAACAATCTTTAGCATACCTCACTAACCTTGTAATGTTAGCTTAAAACATTGTGAAATTCTCTTCCTCCTTTTTTCTCACACTCAGAAATTGTCCTTCCATATCTTTTCAATGGTCACAAGGAAAGTATTTTTCTATGAAAAGAAATTTAAACTCCATCCATTCCATATTTGATACTTCATCGTCTTTCATTGTGTTTTTAATCAATAACCATCTCCATTGAGGCGGTAGACTTCAATGACAACTTTTTCCCTTTCAATACACCCAAAGGTGTGGGATATTTTCTCTAAAGAAATTAACCATTTCTCATTTACTAATGGGTTTTTACTCCCATTGAATGTTGTTGGTTGTTTCATCATGACGAGATCTAACATTGATCCACCGCATGTTGGATCAGGGTGCTTCATACGGGTAAGGTTATTTTTCATAACCTGAGTGAGTTTTCCCAATATAGTGATAAGATGATCAACACCATTTGTATCACCATCTCAACTATAATTATCTAGAGAATGATGGAATTCCCTACATGGAGTGTGTCCATTGATAAAGTTTCCGTTCTTTTCACTAGGCTCCATTTCTAAACAATTACATAATCTAAATTAGTTTATAAATTAATATACATAATTCCAAACTTGTAAAAAACATAACATAAATTAAAATTTCTATGGATATAAATATAATAATAAAAATTGTTTTCTTTGAGGAATTATATACTCATAGACCCTTCATAATGGTTTGTAAACAAAATGAAAATTAACCTAATCATATTCCCTGAGAGTGTTGTAACCAAGATTGCAGTAAGCCCCGTTGTCGTGAACCAGTTCATGTTTGAGTCAAGCTCCAATTGGTGTTTTCATGTTTTTCCCCTAGGTACATCTGTGTCAGAGCCGCCTCAACCTGCTCATATCTAGATAGGGATGTATTGCTTGGAAAAAACACAAAATCTATGCAATACCAAAATTCTAAGAAGGTCTTATATACTAATCGTTAAATTCTATCATAGGGCTATGTACTCTAATCAGTGTTTATCTAAATATAGTTTCCAAGGTTTGTACTAATCGTCCTCTAATACCAACTGTAATGCCATGACCCCAATTACCTACATTTGGTTCATTATTACATAACATTGGCATGATCACAAAAGATCAGGTCTCGGAGTATAGATTAGTTAAGTTTCAATTGAATTACTAGATACATTAATAAGGTTTACATTACATTATAAAATGGAAAACTAAAACAACATTGTTTCCATAGAAAACACTAAGATCACATATACTATCCCTGCAGGTAAGTCATAATATACTTTTCGCATCCTGCAAAAAATAAAACATTGAAAGGGGTGAGATCAGATGCTCTGTAAGGATAAAAATATAGTAGAAACAATCCTAAATAAGCATATATATTTAAGGCAATGTATAATACTAAAACAAAATACTTTTAAGCATTATCTTATCCATGATGTGGAAATGATAAAATCAAAATAATTTCATTTACTTACTCACATGGATATTCTACTAGTCAAATAATCTCATGCAGTATCAATAACCACATTCATAATGATGCAATGCATAATAAATGACATTCATAACCACATAGTCAATGCCTTGTGCCAAGAATACAAATAATATTTTGTCAAGACCTTATGAAAATACACTAGTTTATCTCATGATACCTACTAATTCATCTGGAAGCAATAACAAGCTTCACCCGTCACATACTAAGTCCAATGCATTCCTCATGTGAAAAGATTTAAACATAACATAATCATTCATATTACAAATAGTATACAAAATGTAAATACTTTATCCATAAACCATGAATGGTATAGAAATAACACATCCAAATTAAAAAATATCACAAAACCTTCAATACAATATAGATGTTTTGTATCATAATAAATCAACTTCAAATAAGCTTAAAATACATCAAACGATATTGACATAGATCACATCAAAATCATTTTTAAGGAAAAATATCTTTCTATTTTGAAATCATTTAAGATAAAATTTATTTGGAAAATATTCTTATAAGATTGTAAGTGAAGCTTTGACGATGTTATAATGGTGAAAAATAGTATCACCTGCCATATAAGTTAAAAAAATTCTTAACTTAATTTTGTTGAAAAGGTCATATGGTACCTTATTTGGAAAAAATTGGAAATATTCCCTTAAATTTTTTATATAAATAGTCAAAAAAATGGGTATAAATGACTTTAACACATAGTCTTGTAAATAGTATAAATGTTTTTGAATTCATTTTTAAGAATCATGGATGTCGATGAAAAAGAGGTATGAGTCGATACTTACATTAAAACAACCTATGATAATAAAAAGATTGTGAAATTAACCCTTACATTGTAATTTTCCATGGTTGATGGTAGGTTAGCCACCTCTATAATCGTGAAATAATTGTTATTAAATTATAACATAATCATACACATTAACATGATATCATATATGATCTTTTTACATTTTTTTGTTCATAATATCTTAGTACTATTATTGTTTTGGGAGTTGATGGATTTGATTTACTTTATATTATTTGTTATGTGAGTCATATTTTTTTAAGGATGGGATGTATCATATTCATATCCAGAATTATATCAAGTCATTATACGTTATTTTTAATCATCTAATGAAAATTAGTCTTGAAAGGATTCGATGGGGAATGAGTCTCATCGCGTTCGTGGAGCCGGTTATCTGTACGTACGCACGAGCGACAATATCATTATCTTGATATTTAAATAATATATAATTGAATGTTATATCATATATAAAAAATCATTATCATGTTATATTTATTATTTACATGAATTAAAAATCATTATTAATCCCATGCAAATAATAATGTATTGAATAACATTTACACCACGACGTGGAGATGGTAAGACGTATGTACACACGTATGGTGACATGTCATTCAAAGGATGGATAGAATAATGAATTTGGTTGTACCATATTTATAATAATATCACAATATATAGATTATTCTGGAGTTATTATTTTAGAATGGAAACAACAATGAAAGAGGAAGTGGAAAAAGAATGGAATTTGAAAGAGGTGATGAAATATTTATCTCTTCTTCGGTTTATTCTATTTCATTTGATAAAAAAGACTCCTTAGGATGGATTTTAATCTAAAGGAAAGACTATAGGATGAATGGAGGATTGTTTAGAGTGTATTTGGTCTGGAGTTTGTCAAGACAAATGGCTTTGAAGGTGGGAATTAGATAGAAAGGGGAGTGCCCTTTTATAAGAGGGGCGAGGGGAACCTTAAGAAAATCTCGAAATATTATTTAATAATAAAATAATTCTATCTTTATAAATGCTCAAAAATGAATTATTTAAAGGATAATGTGGGGATGGGAGGAAAACACTAAAACAGTATTTTTTATCCCTGTTTTGGTCAATATATTAACTTTACGTTTTAGCTTTAACACTTAGTTAAATAGTTTGACATTTAACATGTCTCTTTCAATTTTTATACTATATGGTTAATAAAATTACTATATACTTTCAAAAGAACACCAAGTGGTTAATTAATTATACACCTATCATTATTTAAGTCCTTTCTCCGATCCTTATATTTTTAAGAATAGAACATCAATTAATTATATAATATTTGTTTTAAAAAACTCTTTTGTGTCAATTTTGACACTATTTGGTATTTTATTTTTTATAAATTTCTAAAAACATTAATACTTCAAAAAAAATTCATCTAACCAACCCTATCATGTAATATTTACCTATAAAATTAGTGGAATTCATAAAAAGTCTAAAATTACATTTATTTGGATATTTATAATGTCAATTATTCTAATATTTATTTAATTAGGTAATTACTACATCATTACTATGTAATAAATTAATTAAATTTTTTAATGTATAAAATATAAATAATATCTCATTATGTATAAATTATTTTTAAATTTATAATGAATATTTATAGTCTAATTTATCTTATGTGTAACCCTATATTAAAAATGGTTTTGTTATTAAACTTTGAATTTAACACTTTTAACTCTTCTTTGAATTAAATAATAATAAAGTTCCAAATCTAATCCAAGTGGACCTAAAGGATAATATTTTATTAATAAGGATGTTTTTTATCGAATTACACTTATGTAATATAATTAGTACAAGTTTTATGGTAATAATAATATCATTTTTACCCTTAATTTCTCTATTTACTTTTAATCGTGGTAATTAAAAGAAAAAAGTTAATATTCACTGAAAAAATATTTTCATCATATTGAACCAAATTTTACATACTGATATCAAATTTTCTTCTCAGATTTTTTAAATTGAACTCACATATGAGCTAAAATTATATTTTATGTAAATTTGAAAATGCTCTTAGGAGGTGGGTAAAAGACAGTAAAATGTTCAATAAAAATTTTATATATCTAAAATTTTTATAAACTGACTCTAGTGAATTACATTTAAATTTTATAAGTACTATGTATATATCATGACCTACAATAAATTTAAATATTATAAATAATAATTTATAAAAATTGGTTTTAAACCATAACATAGTGTTTTTTCACTATTCATCAAAACTTGAATGTTTTCAGAAAAATACCAAAAATTCACCACAAGATAATTTCGATATTCCGAATCCATAAATGAAGTCCATTATGAAATATAAAATTTATAAAATTTCAAAAAGTGTGTATTAAAATTTATAACAACTAGTTTGATTGGTTGTGGTATGATAGAACTTAATGTTGCGTACAACACATGGTATTGTATTATTCAAAGAGAAGTGTACCGTGGAAGCATGGGGTATTATAGGAAATCTTGGAAATATCTTTTGAATAGATTTCCCCACACTCTTCCACTCCTATAGGGAAATCAAAACTCAAAACTCCTAATGCCATGAGGCTAAAGATGGCAGACTCAAGAGTGATCGGTTTCACCCTCCTATGCATGAGTTTATCATGTGATGCATGGGATTCCATTTTCACTAAACAAGTAAAACCCCATTCCAAGGTTGTATATAAAACACATACTTTTTCCTTATATAGCCAATCTTAGTAAGAACTGTGGAAGTACATTACATACACAATCTAACGTCGTAAGGCCTCGATGCTTCCACCAAGAGGCTCCAACCAAAAGACTCGGCTCATGGGTCAACTAACATCACCAGCATAAGTGTGATTATCGAATATAATCCAAATAGTATATCCAGACATAAGGGTCAAGTCAACGGTTTAACCAGAAACTCTAGTTCATGAACAAGATTCATGGAAAGAACGAATGATTAGTTCATATGTATATTAATACGACAGATACTTGTAGACAAAGACAATTCCTCCAATCATTTCTGGAGCCCTTGGGAAACACTCCTTGACCCCATGTGCCTACTCCCTTCCCCTTTCCACATGCTCCCTGAGCCTGTTTGGGACCACATTGAGGTGGTGGTTGTAACATGTCAAAATGTGTACTACCACATGTTGCTCCCATAGCTCCTCTTCCACGTCTACTACCTAGAAGATTCATTTGTCCCTATCACTTCCCCATCCCAACATCATGGTAACCTAAACCCCGTCATTATCCTATTGATCCACATATAAGGCTCTCTACTAGGACCTCTATCTAATCTAATGGTACCCTATCAAGATTAAAACTCGGGACACCTCTTGATGAAAGTAATTAACCGCATGTGAGTCAGGATCGCCTCAGAACATGAAGGGTATCTGATACAGAAACACATGTAAGGCACTAAACCTAAATGTTTCCTCAACCGGTACAACCAGTTGTAACTTGTGACCAATGAGATGTGATATATCTGGTATAATATTTGAAGGAACCATCTCGAGAAAGGATCCATGTATCAAAGTCTCGTCACCATGTATACCATCCTCATGGTCACATAATGATAATGACTAGTAGCTAGAATCACAGTCTAATCTTCCAATTTCCCAACTAGGTGGAAAACACTAACCACAGCCTCAAGCTAGTCCTCAGCTGCCATGGGTTCGATATTTCCTCAAATCCTTAGAGGCCTCTACTTCTAGAATTGGTTCAATGCGCTCAGTCTGTGTGCACCGACCGCCAGTGTGGCTGGTGGTAACTAGTGGCTAATGGGTGGTGCAGCTGCTGGTACACCAGCTAAATGTGCCAACCCAATAAGAGGGCCCGACACCATGGACTGGTCGCTCTGTGGGCCATCATTGTGTACACTCTTGGGAATCCTAGCTACTGGTCTAGGTTCCGTCATCGTAAAAAATAACAGGTGCACCATGGTCATTACGTTAGACCACATATGTTGAATCCAAAAAATCAAGGAAAAACATTTCCATGAAACACACAATCATTGTTTTTGTGCACCATGTCAGATATCATAATTCAGGGTCCAAGTGTATGGGTACGTCATTCGCCACACAAACATTGGATTCCCCAAACTAAAAACTACACTCATACCACATTGTAATGATGCATCCCCTGAGCACATACTATGACTATCCCAATCCAACCATCCATATGCTATCGGATATAGAGTATCACCAAAAAGGAGTATCCCTAAAATGCGAAGGTATTTCATTTTTATCCAATACATTCACATAGTCCAAGAACACAAAAAGGAGAAGTCACGAAGTTAACGGAATGTAAAGTGTCCGAAATACAACCCAAATTAAACATACAAGTACAATTGAAAAGTAAAAATAGAATTGAAATTACAAAACAGGTCCTAGATCATTTACCAAGTATCCTACCTAAATAATATTTGGAGCTCTCGATCAGTAGTCCAATTATCATGTCACTACTTGAAATTAATTCAATATCGACATACCTATTTCCATGGTTTTATTGGTCCGGGTCTATATCTTCCTAATTGACACAGATAAATTTAACAATCATGGATATATCGTGTCTTTTCTTATTTGGTGTTGGGGTCCCCCGATTCTCTCTCTCACGCTCCCCCTAACTTCTTCTCTTCCAAACTTCTTATCCACCCGACGAATCCTCCCCGACCTTACCCTGCCGTGTCACCCTCCTCCCTGACCTTGCCTGACCGCGGCGCCCTACTCCCCGGATAAATTCTCTTCCCTGACGTTTTCTCCTCACCGGGGTGCCCTCCTTCCCGATGACTTCTCCCTCCCAACCTCTCCTCCCCATCCTCTCCTCATGCGGCGCCCTCATCTATGATGAACTCTCTCATCACGGTGACCTCCTCCCGAAAACCTCTCTCACAGTGGATCCCTCCTCCCAGGAGTCATCTCTCACCGCAGCGCCCTCCTCTACAACGACCTATCACAGTGACACCCTCCTCCTTGCTTCCAATCCACATAAGTATTTTATACCATATTATTTCATCAATATTATGATTTAATGTTTATAATGTGATTTGAATTTCAGGTGTTGGTTATTTAGATCTCCCTTCCTCTTGTATTTATTGAAGACATGGGTAGAGTATGAGTAGAAATTGAAGGAATATTGATGTGATGATATTGAATATATAAGGGAACCATACACAGAGATGGTGATATAAGAATTATTAATAATAAAATATATGTGTTTCTTGTGTTCATATAGATGTATTCCAGTTCATTGAACTCTTTAAACGTAACCATAAATAATAATATTATTACTAGGAATAAAATTTCAACCCTCATTATGATGTGTTCTCTGCCAACATGGATTTTAATGGGATTATACCTCATGAACTTAAGTGATATCTCCTATTACACTGAATTTATTTGAATGGATTCAGTATACTAAATGATGTTTACACTCCCTCACATGGTTATAATCTTTCTTCTAACTGACTTTAATATCCATTATATTTTATTCCAACAATGATTTCTATAGACACTCAATTTTTTGTACCACTCCTCCATTGGTTATCCAATATCTTGTTTAACTCCCCTCAAGATCTTTAAGGCTCAAATATTTTACACCAACCAATTGATCAAATTTATTTTAGCACACTCATCTCCTCCTTGAAATCTCTTTTCAAGTGGTTGGATCTCTATGTCGGACTTCTGACCTAGAGGTAACTTCTCAGATGAATGTGAATGACCTTTTTAGTTTAGGAAGAGATGATCATAATTATCTGACCAGTTACTTGTTATCTATCATTATGAGGTAGTATGGACTTATCACTTTATCATGTATCATCAATCCGAACATAAAGAGATAATTATCAATTGGTTTCCTAGAACTAATTATTTTCTTTTACCCCATGTAAAACTAGGGATAGATGTTTGGGATTTTTATTGATTGGTTGGAATAACTCTCCTCTTTGGGAGGTGTATGAAGAAAATAATCCAGGTATAGATGTTTGGGATGACACCTCACGAGATTTGATATTGGAAAGGGATTTTTCACCATTGTTAAGGATAAGTTAAGGTGGATCTGAACCTACAGTAACTTGTTTTTTATAAGGATTGGATTAACATATTTCTCTACCACAGTAGGTATCAACCAACTACTATACACCCTCATCGATGCTCTTATTAATAGGTTCACAATAGAACAAGATTTTATTGTGCCATCCTTGAAGCAAGGGATTATACCATATGGGGATAATGACTAAGACTAGAGGTATCTCGAAGCCTTCCGCTGGAGGGGTTTATGTCCATGTTTTTTAATAGATGGATTTTCCTACATGAGGACAAATTTTTGGGAATTCAAGTAATTATATTGGTGATGGTAGTCCTATTAGGATAGGGGTGCCTTCTTAATCTAGTAATGATGACTCTTGGACGCCTTTATCAACTAAACATTCGTATTTGGAAAGGAAACATCCTTTACTAGATTGGTGGACCCTTCAAGTTCATATTTTGATAGAAAAGAGAGCATTTCTAGTGTTACAAATATCATAACACTGAAGGAATCCTTGATGATTTGATCTATTCTCGGATTTTGCATGTTTCAAGGGTTGGGGTGATCCCACTAGGTCCTTATTAGGTTATTGGGATACTGATACAACATTATCATTTCAACTTCATGCCCTATCATGCACCGTCTAGAATAATTTTTTATAATGGAAGGGGATCTATGGATGAGAGGTCATACAATATTTATCTATAAGATGGGGTTCTTATGGCTCCTTAGAAGAGATAACTATATACAATACATATTCCCCAAATCATTTTTATCTCTAGTATGTTTGCATTTAATGAGTTTATCTCCCCTTAATATTCCATGAGAGTCAAACAACATCCTCGACTGATCAACCAAATTCTACTTATATTGGAATTTGAAGGCAAAAATGTTGAGATTATTCTCCCTCTGGTTGATTCGCCTATCTTCATGAATTATGAATATGCCCAGGTTTGGGTGGAAGATTATCTTGGTGGCTTATTGAATCGACTGATCTATTAGGAAGACGACACATGTTCTTCACTGAACCTTATATCTGTAGTAGCAATGGAGTTTACTCAGGACGTATTTGAGACACCAATGATATGTTATCATCATATTGATGAACATCCCATTAGTGGGAGGCATTATTTGAGGGGTATGGTCCCATAATATCTGTGGTGGAAGATGTTTCAATTGCAAGGAGAGAACATAAAACTTATTCTCATTCTTCTTCATCTTCTCAGATAATCATTCCTACTTTTGGAATTCCCACACAAGTTGTTACAAAACCCCATTTATCATGAAGGAATATATTGAATAAATTCCATGCCATGATTACTAAGATTACCTTGGAGGAGTTATTTGGCCAATAAGAACACCTACATAAGCTTTTTCATGATATGGGGGAATGTGGATCGGATTACCAACCATTGTATGATATCAAGGGAACGTTTTTCCTAACCCTCCAAAAATTGGTTATCAGTGATGTGGGCATTCATTGTTTTGATGAAGGGACTCCCCTATAAGAATGAATAAGGGAATCATCAAAGTTTCGTGAATAGATACATTATATAATCTATCAGATGCATGCCCATATAGATGATTTGACAACTTAAAAAACAAAATAGGAGGACATTGCATCCCGGTTAAATTATAATATTTTGACTTCATTATCATTATTAAAGTCTAATCTAAAAAAAATTCTATGAGATTTCATCTTTTATCAAGACTCTTCATTTATATAATTGTACTGATTCCATCCTTATTTGGAGTAAATCATACTATATTTGTTATAAGAGGATAATAAGATCTCAAATTTTTAATAGTAGAGATGATAATTCATTCCAATATTTATATCTTTGGTGTTCTTATCAATAAATGTTATATGTAAACATTAAATTTTGAAATAAAATATGTATTGAAAACAAATTCGAAGTGGGAGATTGAAGAACCAAATTGATTTGTTGAATTTTAAATTTATATTAATAATTGTATTCAATGAAAATTTAAGGATTTCTAAATATGATTATTTTCGAACTATTTATTATGTCAATGTCATTATCTAATTACACTAGGAGAAGTGCACATTGTTTAGAAGATTTTAAAATGGAATATAAATATTATAAATGATCATATTTATGTTTTTTGTGTTTAGTGGTGAGAAATTGATTGTGATTTGATTAAATATTTAGAATATGATTTAAAACAAAATAGTGATCCTTTATTAGAAAATGGGGTCACCCATTTGCCAACCAAGGACGACGACTTATTATGAAAGAAGTAATTTTTAATCACCTAGTCGATTGTAGCTAGAGATAGTGCATAAAACTCACATGGAGTACCTAAGGATTGTGGGATTCATAGTTACAACATGGATGTGCTTTTTTTATCACATATGAGAAGTATGTATGTGGTATAACATAGAGAGGAATGACCATATAAAGCCCATAGTGGGGGAAAGTGTATCATTGTGTCATCCCCAATGCCAGCTCAAATGTAGGGAGACACACCTATGTATTACTAAGGAGTAGTTGTCTGAGCATATTATTGATTTTGGAAATGTTCTATGTGAAACACTTTTCGTCCACATAAAATGTTTCATATATAACTCCATCTATTTTATATGTTTTATTTGATCTATCTGGTCAAGCTAAGAAGTTGTATTCGTCCTTAAGTTTCATCGGTGAAGCATCAATACATAGTTCTTCATTTCATAATGACTAGAAATCAAATTCATCTCGTCAAATCCTATGAGTGGATGAATATGGTTGTATGATTCCAAAAATTAATAAACTGAAGTTTGTGGTGTATTTTATTATTATAAACAGTGAATTGAAAATGGTTGAAGTGAGATTTGTTTCAAAAAGATGGTGTCTTTCGTAATTGAAATGTTTTAAGTGGAGTGGTTCATATATATTATATGTGGTGCACATAGGTTGTCGGGATAATTTGGTGGGGTATTATCCATTATTACCCCAACATGATATTTTCTTGGGAAAATAGTAAGAATATAAAAGAGATAATTTGTAAGAGATGAGAGTGAAATAGGGAAAACAAGAAAGGACAATATTTGTGTATGGTTTCTAAGAATTCATACAGATTATTTCTATACATTCTTGTTTTCATTATACTGTTTTGATTACACAATCCAGTGTATGATCGGCACTATATTTCAGGAGGGACATGATGTAGTTTTCACATAAACATCTATTACGTGAGGTATATAAGTGTGATCTTAGTTGTGTGTGATGGTGAAGGAATAGACATCATGTATTCTATTATTCCATACATTAATGTTAAAATAAATTGATCATATTAAATATAAGAGTATAAATTCTTGACTTTTTGGGATGGTGAAAAATAGTGAAGTTATTGTTAAGAATTGAGTAAGGTTCAGATTACAAGAAATAAAATACATAAAATAATATGCATGAATGAGTTTGTTTTCATGGAAATGAACGTAATTCATTCATTTTGAGTATGTTTTAAATTTTTGTATCTAAATGTATTAATTTGAAGTGTGGTTCATTGTTTCTTACATTAATGTGGTATGAGAAAAGACCATGTGATAAATTTTTCATAAATATCATGTATTGTTTTGAGACTAATCTGGGAGTAGTATCAGAAGATTTCACACATGAGAATTTACTGATTAAGTGAGGCTAAAACATGATGAGAAGAAATAATATTTTTCGTGATCACTGTTTCCCTTAACCAATTGATCATACACAACTGATTAAAACTATTATGAAGAATCAAAATAAAAGGTTTGTTTTGGTTGAATATAATTGAATTTTTACATTACCAAAACAAATATAGAAATCCCATTGGGTATATCATGAAATCATCATATAATTGATCATGATATGAAAAATGTCCTTATGAATAGGAGGACCAGTAATCGAAGAGGCTCAACACTGGGGTTATAACCATTCAAATGCTTTGGGTCTAACTAAAGGAGGCAAAAGAGTTAAATCAGTAGCGGTATAATTAGGTTCAAATGTAGTATTATCTAATGGGGGTATAACCTATAGATTCATAAACCATTATAATTGATAATAAGATTATAATGGATAATCTATAACCGTGGTATGAAAAACTAGTTTTAGCAAAAGGTAAGTGTTAGTATTGTACAACCAAATTTTTTTTTTTGTTATAATTCATTAAATTGTTTCATTACATATTGGTTCCACTCGTCTTAATAGGTGATAGAGATCCCAAATCAAAAAGGGGCAGGGTGGCAGGGGGCAGGGGGGCAAGGGGAAGGGGGCATGGGGCATGGGGCAGGTCTGCAGGGCAGGGGGCAGGCGGTAGGGGGTCGGGGGCAGGGGCAGGGGGGAGGGGGCAGTGGGTATGAGGGCAAGGGGGCAGGGGGTAGGGGTAGGGGGTGGGGTGGAGGGGGTAGGGGGAAGGGGGATGTCTGCAGGGAAGTGGGTAGGGGGAGGGGAAGGGTGGATTGGGGATTGGGGAGGTTTACAGGGTAAGGGGCAGGGGGTGGTCTGCAGGACACCTATGCTGCGACTACTGACAGTGCAAAACAACATCAACTCTCCTCACCTTCACATAGTGATGAGATGATGGACAAAGTAGTAGTTCAAAATCTAGTTTTCAATATTCATATGGCTGATATTATCAAAACAAAACAAAATCAAGATGATGAAGAAGGTATAGAACTACAACAGACACATACAACCAGCAACCCCTTCTATTGCTAAATTCACCACTCAAAAACTGGGTGACAAATATGAGGAATCAGATCACATAAAATAAGAAACAGAATTGATAGTTGAATAGTAGGAAACTGAGAACAAAAAAATTCACCATGAATAGGTATCAATATGTAACACCCCAAGCTTCTATGGTACGTTTCCCTTCGAATAATGTGATAGCGTGTGTTGTACGCAACCTCGAGTTCTAACACACACCACAACTAATTAAACTAGCCGTTGTGAATAGTAATACCTACTTTTTGAAATCATATATATTCTATATTTCAAAATGGACTTCATTTTTGGATTAGGAATATCAAAATTAGCCTAGGGTGAAATTTTGGTACATTTCGGATAACTTTCATATTTTGATGAATAGTGAAAATTACTAAATTTTAATTAAAAACAACTTTTTTAATCAAAATAATTAATAGTGATAAATTTTGAATTTGAGTGGTTTTAAAGTATATTTAGAATATATTTTTACCATTTAATATAATCTTGGTCATTGGACATAATTTTACAATTAAACCGAACATAAACAAGTGTCAATCTTTTGATAGTTATTATCTCTTAAAAATACGCTTTTTGTTTTGACAGCGGGAACTAATTTTAAATTAATTTCTGCCACTTCTGTGTTTTGAATTTAGAAAAATGGATTCCATATTTGGAATCAGGATGTTCAAATTGTGTAAATAGGTAACTTTTATTTTTAGACATTTTGAATAATTACTGCGGTAAATATTTTATTTACCATGGTTAAGGGTAAATCCGGTAAATAAGGGTTAAAAAAATAATATTATAATAATAATAAATTAACCTAAAACGTGTCTTAACCCTATTGGTTGATACATGGTCGACCATGGGCATCTTTGGGTCTATTTTGGGACCCCATGGATCCACTTGTAAGTGATAATGACACATTATATTAATAAAGCTTAAATAAAAATAAAAATGCCATAAGCTTACATCTTTTAGAAGAACAATTTTTACATAGGGTTATACATGCTGGATTTTCGATTATAAATATTCATTAGAAAGCTAAAACGATTTCCTACATAATGATATTTGATTTATAATTTTTAGACATTAAATAATTTATTTTATACATGACACAATGATGATGCCGTAATTACTATAATAGTGAAAAATTAAAATAATTGATATTATAAATACCCAAATAAATATAATATGAAACTTTTAATGAATTAAACTAATTTTCTATGATAATATGATATATTAGGATGGATTTAATTTACTTTTTTTGAAGTAATCAATCTGTTAGGAGTTTCACAAAAATCAACTATTGAATAGTGTCAAAATTGACATAAAAGAGTTCTTAAAACAAATATTATATTATTAATTGATATTAAATTCCTAAAAATCTAAGGTTCTGCCAAGAGACTTATATTATGATAGTTTAATCATTAATGGATCACCTGGGGGTCGCTTGGATGTATATAGTAAGTTTATTAACCATATTATATAAAAATACAAAGAGACATTGTAAAAGTGAAACTAATTAACTTAGAGTTAATACTTAATGATAAGGTTAATATAAGTAACCAAACCTGTCTAAATTCTATTGGTTGAGTGGTTTTCGACCTATCCCCACCTTAGCCTTTGAATAATCAACTTTGTAGCCATTGGAAACCGAATATGAATTTATTATAAATTAATATTTCTAGCTTTTCCAAAGGTGCCCCTCACCCCTCTTATAAAAGGGCACTCTTCCTTCTCATTTCTTCACTCCTCTAAAGCCTTTTGGTTCGGCCAAACTCTACCCAAATACTCTCCCAACATCCCTCAATAGAACCTAGAGGCCTTAGTTTGATCAGAAAGCCAACCTAAGGAGCTCTTTTGATCAAATCAAAAGGAAGAACCCGAAGAAGAGGTAATGATTTCACCACCCTTTTCTAAGTTCCTTTCTTCTTCCACTTCCTCTTTCTTTGTTCTTACCATTCTGAAATAATAACTCCAGTATCTCACATATACTGTGATGTTATTATAAATATGGTACAATCATATTCAGTATTCTATCCACCCTTTGAATAACATGTCACCATACGTGCGTACGTACGGCTTACCGTCTCCACGTCGTGGTGTAATTGTTATTCAATATAATATTATTTGGATGGGTATAATAATGATGTGTAACTCATGTAAATAATAAATATAACATGTTAATGATTCTGTATATATGATATACCATCCATTTATATATTATTTTAATATCAAAATAATGATATTGTCGCTCGTGCGTACGTACGGACTACCGTCTCCACGAACGCGATGAGATTCATTCTCCATCGTAACCATTAAAGCGTAATTATCATTTTATGATTTAAAAATGATGTTTAAGGACTTGATATCATTCTGGATATGAATAATATACAACCTATCCTTTACAAACATGTCTTACGTAACAAAACATATGGAAGAAAACAAGTAAGTTAACACCCTAAACAACGATAATACTAAGATATTATTATCAAATCAATATTAAAAGATGATATATGATATCATATTAATGTATATGATTCTTTTATAATTTAATAACAATTATTTCACCATTATACAGGAGGTTAACCTACCCCAACCAAGGAAAAGTACAAGGTAAGGGTTATTTCACAATCTCTTCTTTATCCGAGGTTGTATTATACGTAATAATCTACTGGGATCTCTTTATCATCCACATCCATGTTTCTTCGAAATGTATTTCAAAACATTTTTACTATTTACAAGAATATGGGTTAAAGTCATTTATACCCTTGTTTGACTTTTTATAAGAAGTTTATAAAGGAATCTTTCCGTCGTTTTCAAAACAAGGTCCTTTTTAACCTTTTTGACAGAATTGAGGTATGAATGTTTTTTTTTAACTTATACGGCGGGTGCGGTTATTTTCCGCCGTTATAAAATCTTCAAAGCTTTCCTTACAAGCTTATAAGAATATTTTCAAAGAAAATGTTTTATTTTATATGGATCTTAAATGATTTCAAAATAAAAGGAGATATTTCTTTAAAAAGAATTTTGATTTCATCTATGTCAACATCCTTTGATGGATTTTAAGATTATTTGAAGTTGATTTATTATGATACAAAACTTCTATATTGTATTGAAGGTTTTGTGATATGTTTGACTATGGATGTGCTATTTTTATATCATTCATAGTGTATGGTGAAATTATTGACATTTCGTATGCTAGTTTTAATACGAATGTTTATGTTATGTTTAAACCTTTTCATATGGGAATGCATTGGACTTAATAAGTGACGGGTGGAGCCCGTTATAGCTCCTCGATGCATCGGTAGGTCTCATGAGACAAACTAGTGTCTTGGCACAAGGCCTTGACAAAATCTTATTTGTAGTCTTGGCACGAGGCCTTGGCTATGTGGTTATGATAGTCTGGCATTATGCATTCCAACATTATGAAAGTGGTTATTGATTTTTGCATGTGATTATTCGTTTAGTAGAATATCCATGTGAATAAGTAAATGGCATTATTTCATTTTATTTATGCCATACCATGTTGAAATTTCGTATTTAAAAGGCTTTTGTTTTAGTTATACATTGCCTTAAATGTTTATTCTTAGTTTCCACTTTATTGTTATCCTTACTGGGCATTTGAGCTCACCCCTTTTCTATGTTTTATTTTTCCCAGGATGTGAAGAAGTAAGTTATGAATGACCTGCAGGGATTTTATGAGGGGATAATAGTGTGGTCTATCGAGACATTATGTTGTTGTAGTAGTTTTTCATTTTATGATGTAATGTAAAACTTATGAATATATCTGGTGTTTCCAAGGCTACTAAACCAATCGGTCTTTCGGGATTTGATCTTTCTTGTGATCATGCCAATGTTATGTAATTAATGCACCGACTCTGGGTAGCTGGGGTCGGGGCGTTACAGTTGGTATCAGAGGAAGTTTAGTACAAACCTTGGAAGCTAGATTTAGATAAACTCTGATTAGAGCACGTAGACCTAAGATGAACTTTGAGGATTAGTATAGAAGAACTTCCTAGAATTTTGGTATTGTAGAGATTTTGTGAGTTTTTCGAGCAATACATCCCTGTCTGGATACGAGCAGGTAGAGGCGGCTCTGGCACAGATGTACCTAGGGGTAAAACCCGAAAACACCGCTTTGAGCTAGACTCGAACGGGAACTGGTGCACGACAACGGGCCTTGCTGCACTCTTGGTTACGACACTCCCGGGGGATATGCTTAGGATAACTCTCACTATCTTTACAAATCATTATGAAGGGTTTATGAGTATATACTTCCTCAAAGAAAACATTTTTATGATTATGGATTATATCCATAAATAGTTCAATTTATGCTAAGTGTTTTATAAGTATGGGATTATGTATTTTGATTCATAAACTGATCTAGTTTATGCCTCTGTTTAGAAATGGCACCTAGTGGAAGAAATGGAAACCGTATCAATGCACGCACTCCATGTAGGGATTGCCCTCCTGCTCAAGATAATTATAGTGGGGCTGGTGATGCAACTGGTGCTGATCAGCTAATCACCATACTGGGACAACTTACTCAGGTTATGAATAATAACCTTACCCGTATGGAGCACCCTGATCCGCAGCGTGGAGGATCAATGTTAGATCGATTCATGAGACAACAACCACCAACGTTCAATGGGAGTACAAATCCCTTAGTAGCTGAGCAATGGATATTTTCCCTAGAGAAAATATTTCAGGCTTTGGGGAGTAGTGAAAGGGAAAAAGTTACCATGGCAGTTTACCGCCTCACTGGAGATGCTGATCAATGGTGGTCATTGATTCAAAACATGAAGGAAGATGATGAAGTATCAAACATGGAATGGAGGGAGTTCAAAGATCTGTTTTTAGAAAAATACTTTCCTCGCGACCATCGAGCAGATATGGAAAGGCAATTTCTGAGTCTGAGACAAAAGGAGGATGATAATGTCACAAAGTATGAGGCTAACTTTACAAGGTTAGCGAGGTACGCTGGTGATTATATTCACAACCCAAGAAGTAAGATTGATCGTTTCTTTGATGGGTTAAAACCATTTCTCCGTCGAGCATTAGTCTCACAATCCTTTTCATCGTACGAAGACATTGTCTCATGTGCTATCAAGACCGAAAAGGAATTCTCTAAGTCTTATGACTTTAAAGCAAAGCAAGAGAAGAAGAGACCTGCTGATCAATCTGGGAATGGAAATAAGGGGAAGAAGGGAAAGGTTGAATATACATCTTGTGGTAAGTGCGGGAAGAAACACCCCGGTGCTTGCCTGAAGGGAATGGGAGTCTGTTACAAGTGTGGTGAAAAAGGCCACCAAGCTCATGATTGAAAGGGGAAGAAGGAAGCTACCAATGTTCAGTGCTACAATTGCAGGGAGATGGGGCATTATGCAAATGCATGTCCTAAGCGTCAGGAGAACTTACCTCAGAAAAGGCCAAGGGATCAAGGCCAGGCTTATGCTATCACTACTGCTGAGGTAGAAACTCCGAAAGACGTGGTGGCAGGTAATTTAATGGTTTCCTCAAGTTTAGCAAATGCATTATTTGATTCTGGATCATCGCATTGTTTCATATCTTCCCAGTTTGCTAAGAAAATTATATATTTCCAATTTGATTTAATAAGGGAGTTGTCAGTTAAAACTCCTAAGGGAAGTATCGTTGCAACAAAGTTTTGCGAGTCAGTCCCCATTAGAGCACATAAATTTTCTTTATCTGCTGATCTCATCGTCATACCTATGGTTGAGTTTGATATAATCCTCGGTATGGACTGGCTTTCGGACTATGATGCGAAGATTTATTGTAAGAAGAAAGAGGTTACGATTCTTGATGATAATGATAAGGAGCACCTTATTTTTAGAGCAGAATCGTCACCACCTAATTCTTATTTAGATCCACCCCTTGTAGCTCAACTTAATTCAATTATCGGGGAGGAAGAGAATGAAATAACTGTCGGTGAGGAAAGGAATGTTCAAATAGAGGATGTACCTGTTGTGAAAGAATTTGTAGATGTATTTCCGGAAGATTTACCTGGACATCCTCCAGAACGAGAAGTTGAGTTTTCTATTGATTTGATTCCTGGATCAAGGCCTATATCGAAGACCCCTTATAGAATGTCCACTGTAGAGCTAGTCGAACTAAAGAAACAACTAGATGAATTGAGTAATAAGGGATTTATTCGCCCTAGTGTTTCTCCATGGGGAGCCCCTGTTCTTTTTGTTAAAAAGAAAGATGGATCTATGAGGTTATGTATCGATTACAGGGAGATCAATGCTATAACGATAAAGAACAAGTATCCCCTACCTCGTATTGATGATTTATTTGACCAACTGCATGGAGCTCAATACTTTTCAAAGATTGACCTTCGATCTGGATACCATCAGTTGTGTGTAAAGAAGGAAGACATTCAGAAGACAGCATTTCGAACCAGGTACGGGCATTACGAGTTTACTGTAATGCCTTTTGGATTGACTAATGCACCCTCAGTATTCATGGATCTGATGAATAGAGTTTTCAAGGAGTATCTCGATGAATTTGTGGTGGTATTTATTGATGACATCTTGGTATACTCCAAAACCTATGAAGATCATGAAAATCACTTGCGCATTATCTTGAAGACTCTGAGGAGGCATGAATTATATGGAAAGTTTAGCAAGTGTGAATTCTGGCTTCAAGAGATTTCTTTTCTTGGCCATATTGTCTCTAAAAATGGAATCTCTGTTGATCCTTCTAAGACCAAGGCAATCCAAGAATGGCCAGCACCTACGAGTATAACTGAGGTACGTAGTTTTATTGGTTTGGCAGGTTATTATCGACGTTTCGTCCAGAATTTTGCCCGATTGGCTAACCCATTAACGAAGCTCACACGTAAAGGGGTTAAATTTGTTTGGACAAAAGAGTGTGAAGAATGTTTCGAAGAACTGAAGAGAAGATTAGTCAATGCTCCTATATTGACTCTACCATCGGGGAATGATGGGTTCGTTATTTATAGTGATGCATCGAAGAAAGGACTTGGCTGTGTCCTTATGCAGAATGATAGAGTTATTGCCTATGCATCACGACAGTTGAAAATTCATGAACAAAACTATCCTACTCATGATCTTGAGTTAGCAGCTGTGATCTTTGCTTTGAAGATATGGAGGCACTACCTCTATGGTGAAAAATGTGAGATTTATACTGATCACAAGAGTTTGAAGTATATTTTCTCACAAAAAGAACTCAACATGAGGCAAAGGAGATGGCTTGAATTACTCAAGGATTATGATTGCACGATACACTACCACCCGGGGAAAGCAAACAAAGTAGCAGATGCTTTGAGCAGAAAAGACCATGGAGTTCTGAACATGATGAGAATTGAAAGGGATCCAATTTTCATGGATCTAGAGAAGATGGACATGGGAATAACCAGGGAAGGTGAAACATCAATGCTTTTTCAAATGGTTGCCAAACCATCTTTACTAGAAAGGATTAAGAGTTCCCAGACCGATGATGAAGAATTTCAGAAGAAGATTAAAGCTGTGAATGATGGGAGATTGAGAGACTTTGTGTATGAAGATGGAATTTTGAAATTCGGGAAGAGACTTTGTGTTCCCAATATACCTGATCTAAAAAGGGAATTGATGGATGATGCTCATAGTTCCAATTTCTCTATACACCCTGGGAGAACCAAAATGTATAGAGATTTGAAGGAACATTTTTGGTGGGACAACATGAAGAGGGAGATTGCTGATTTTGTGTCAAGATGTATGGTTTGTCAACAAGTGAAAGCTGGAAGGCAACAGCCTGGAGGAGTCATGCAACCGCTTCCCATACCGGAGTGGAAATGGGACAATATTACAATGGACTTTGTCATGGGGCTACCAAAGACTCCTAGAAGGAACGATGCAATATGGGTTATTGTTGATCGTCTTACCAAGTCAGCACATTTTCTTTCTATAAGAGAAGATCTACCCCTGGAACGTCTAGCAAGACTATACATTAATGAAGTTGTGAGACTTCATGGAGTTCCCCTATCGATTGTTTCTGATCGTGATCCCCGTTTTACTTCAAGATTTTGGAAAAGTCTTCAGAAATCCCTGGATACTGAACTTCATTTGAGCACTGCTTACCACCCTCAGACAGACGGACAATCAGAACGGACTATTCAGACCTTAGAAGACATGTTGAGATCTTGCTCACTTGATTTTCAGGGTATGTGGGATCAATATTTACCACTAGTAGAATTTTCCTATAACAATAGCTTCCATTCGAGTATTCAGATGGCACCATATGAAGCGTTATACGGAAAGAGATGTCGTACACCAACCTGTTGGGATGACGTTGGTGAAAGAAAACTTGTAGGCCCAGAACTGGTGGAGGAAACGGTGGAAAAGGTGAAGGTAATCCAAAATCACATTAAAGCAGCTCAAAGTAGGCAGAAGAGCTATGCCGATAATCGAAGGAAGGATTTGGAATTTCAAGTCGGTGATCATGTTTTCCTGAAGGTATCTCCGTGGAAGGGAGTCATACGTTTTGGTAAGAAAGGTAAATTGAGTCCCAGGTACATCGGACCTTTCGAAATTCTAGAACGAATTGGGGCTGTGGCTTACCGATTGGCAATGCCGCCAAGCCTCTCCAAAGTTCACGATGTGTTCCACGTATCTCTGTTGAGGAAATACATGCCTGACCCAACGCATGTACTCACCTATGAGGAATTAGAACTGGAACCCGATCTTTCCTATTGTGAAGAGCCCGTTAGGATTCTTGATACAAGAGAACAAGTACTGAGAAACCGGACGACACGTCTGGTAAAAGTTTTGTGGAGAAACCATAAGATGGAAGAGGCAATGTGGGAACCCGAGGAACTTATGATGAAGAACCACCCGAGTCTTTTTATGCAATAATACCCTAGAAATTGCGAGGACGCAATTATTTGAAGGAGGGGAGAATGTAACACCCCAAGCTTCTATGGTACGTTTCCCTTCGAATAATGTGATAGCGTGTGTTGTACGCAACCTCGAGTTCTAACACACACCACAACTAATTAAACTAGCCGTTGTGAATAGTAATACCTACTTTTTGAAATCATATATATTCTATATTTCAAAATGGACTTCATTTTTGGATTAGGAATATCAAAATTAGCCTAGGGTGAAATTTTGGTACATTTCGGATAACTTTCATATTTTGATGAATAGTGAAAATTACTAAATTTTAATTAAAAACAACTTTTTTAATCAAAATAATTAATAGTGATAAATTTTGAATTTGAGTGGTTTTAAAGTATATTTAGAATATATTTTTACCATTTAATATAATCTTGGTCATTGGACATAATTTTACAATTAAACCGAACATAAACAAGTGTCAATCTTTTGATAGTTATTATCTCTTAAAAATACGCTTTTTGTTTTGACAGCGGGAACTAATTTTAAATTAATTTCTGCCACTTCTGTGTTTTGAATTTAGAAAAATGGATTCCATATTTGGAATCAGGATGTTCAAATTGTGTAAATAGGTAACTTTTATTTTTAGACATTTTGAATAATTACTGCGGTAAATATTTTATTTACCATGGTTAAGGGTAAATCCGGTAAATAAGGGTTAAAAAAATAATATTATAATAATAATAAATTACCCTAAAACGTGTCTTAACCATATTGGTTGATACATGGTCGACCATGGGCATCTTTGGGTCTATTGTGGGACCCCATGGATCCACTTGTAAGTGATAATGACACATTATATTAATAAAGCTTAAATAAAAATAAAAATGCCATAAGCTTACATCTTTTAGAAGAACAATTTTTACATAGGGTTATACATGCTGGATTTTCGATTATAAATATTCATTAGAAAGCTAAAACTATTTCCTACATAATGATATTTGATTTATAATTTTTAGACATTAAATAATTTATTTTATACATGACACAATGATGATGCAGTAATTACTATAATAGTGAAAAATTAAAATAATTGATATTATAAATACCCAAATAAATATAATATGAAACTTTTAATGAATTAAACTAATTTTCTATGATAATATGATATATTAGGATTGATTTAATTTACTTTGTTCGAAGTAATCAATCTGTTAGGAGTTTCACAAAAATCAACTATTGAATAGTGTCAAAATTGACATAAAAGAGTTCTTAAAACAAATATTATATTATTAATTGATATTAAATTCCTAAAAATCTAAGGTTCTGCCAAGAGACTTATATTATGATAGGTTAATCATTAATGGACCACTTGGGGGTCGCTTGGATGTATATAGTAAGTTTATTAACCATATTATATAAAAATACAAAGAGACATTGTAAAAGTGAAACTAATTAACTTAGAGTTAATACTTAAAGATAAGGTTAATATAAGTAACCAGACCTGTCTAAATTCTATTGGTTGAGTGGTTTTCGACCTATCCCCACCTTAGCCTTTGAATAATCAACTTTGGAGGCATTGGAAACCGAATATGAATTTATTATAAATTAATATTTCTAGCTTTTCCAAAGGTGCCCCTCACCCCTCTTATAAAAGGGCACTCTTCCTTCTCATTTCTTCACTCCTCTAAAGCCTTTTGGTTCGGCCAAACTCTGCCCAAATACTCTCCCAACATCCCTCAATAGAACCTAGAGGCCTTAGTTTGATCATAAAGCCAACCTAAGGAGCCCTTTTGATCAAATAAAAAGGAAGAACCCGAAGAAGAGGTAATGATTTCACCACCCTTTTCTAAGTTCCTTTCTTCTTCCACTTCCTCTTTCTTTGTTCTTACCATTCTGAAATAATAACTCCAGTATCTCACATATACTGTGATGTTATTATAAATATGGTACAATCATATTCAGTATTCTATCCACCCTTTGAATAACATGTCACCATACGTGCGTACGTACGGCTTACCGTCTCCACGTCGTGGTGTAATTGTTATTCAATATAATATTATTTGGATGGGTATAATAATGATGTGTAACTCATGTAAATAATAAATATAACATGTTAATGATTCTGTATATATGATATACCATCCATTTATATATTATTTTAATATCAAAAGAATGATATTGTCGCTCGTGCGTACGTACGGACTACCGTCTCCACGAACGCGATGAGATTCATTCTCCATCGTAACCATTAAAGCATAATTATCATTTTATGATTTAAAAATGATGTTTAAGGACTTGATATCATTCTGGATATGAATAATATACAACCTATCCTTTACAAACATGCCTTACGTAACAAAACATATGGAAGAAAACAAGTAAGTTAACACCCGAAACAACGATAATACTAAGATATTATTATCAAATCAATATTAAAAGATCATATATGATATCATATTAATGTATATGATTCTTTTATAATTTAATAACAATTATTTCACCATTATACAGGAGGTTAACCTACCCCAACCAAGGAAAAGTACATGGTAAGGGTTATTTCACAATCTCTTCTTTATCCGAGGTTGTATTATACGTAATAATCTACTGGGATCTCTTTATCATCCACATCCATGTTTCTTCGAAATGTATTTCAAAACATTTTTACTATTTACAAGAATATGGGTTAAAGTCATTTATACCCTTGTTTGACTTTTTATAAGAAGTTTATAAAGGAATCTTTCCGTCGTTTTCAAAACAAGGTCCTTTTTAACCTTTTCGACAGAATTGAGGTAAGAATGTTTTTTTTAACTTATACGGCGGGTGCGGTTATTTTCCGCCGTTATAAAATCTTCAAAGCTTTCCTTACAAGCTTATAAGAATATTTTCAAAGAAAATGTTTTATTTTATATGGATCTTAAATGATTTCAAAATAAAAGGAGATATTTCTTTAAAAAGAATTTTGATTTCATCTATGTCAACATCCTTTGATGGATTTTAAGATTATTTGAAGTTGATTTATTATGATACAAAACTTCTATATTGTATTGAAGGTTTTGTGATATGTTTGACTATGGATGTGCTATTTTTATATCATTCATAGTGTATGGTGAAATTATTGACATTTCGTATGCTAGTTTTAATACGAATGTTTATGTTATGTTTAAACCTTTTCATATGGGAATGCATTGGACTTAATAAGTGACGGGTGGAGCCCGCTATAGCTCCTCGATGCATCGGTAGGTCTCATGAGACAAACTAGTGTCTTGGCACAAGGCCTTGACAAAATCTTATTTGTAGTCTTGGCACGAGTGTAACACCCCAGGATTTCAGAGTGTGTTATTTCTTAAAAATAATTCAATAACTTGCACTACAAGAAACACCGAGTTCAATCACACCATTAAAAGAGGTCATGAATAGTATTAACTACATTTTAAACTTTATATAATCCTTATAATTTTAGAATCCATATTATGAGTTTCTTAGTCATAATGCAAGAAGCGATTCATTTTCAGTATTGCACTTTTATCAACTTTTGATAGTGAAACCTTTTTAAATACAATATTTTAAACTTTTTGACTAAATGGTAACATCAAAAAATTTAAAATGAAACATCCCAAGCTTCCACGGTACGCTTTCCTTTGAATAAAACAGTAGCGTGTGTTGTACGCAACGTCGAGTTTTAACACACACCACAACCGATCAAACTAGCCGTTATGAATCGTAATACCTAAATTTTGAAATTATATATATTTTATATTTGAAAATGGACTTCATTTTTGGATTCGGAATATCGAATTTAGCCTAAGGTGAAATTTTGGTACATTTCGGATAACTTTCATATTTTGATGAATAGTGAAAATTACTAAATTTTAATTAAAAACAACTTTTTTAATCAAAATAATTAATAGTGATAGATTATGAATTTGAGTGGTTTTAAAGTATATTTAGAATATATTATTACCATTTAATATAATGTTGGTCATTGGACATAATTTTACAATTAAACCGAACATAAACGAGTGTCAATCTTTTGATAGTTATTATCTCTTAAAAACACGCTTTTTGTTTTGACAGCGGGAATTAATTTTAAATTAATTTCTGCCACTTCTGTGTTTTGAATTTAGGAAAATGTATTCCATATTTGGAATCAGGATGTTCAAATTGTGTAAATAGGTAACTTTTATTTTTAGACATTTTGAATAATTACTGCGGTAAATATTTTATTTACCATGGTTAAGGGTAAATCCGGTAAATAAGGGTTAAAAAATAATATTATAATAATACTAAATTACCCTAAAACGTGTCCTAACCTTATTGGTGGACACATACCCGACCATGGGCATCCTTGGGTCAATTTGGGGACCCCTTGGAGCCACTTGTATGTGGTAGGGACACATTATATTAATAAAGTTAAAATAAAAATAAAAATGGCATAAGCTTACATCTTTTAGAAGAACAATTTTTACATAGGGTTATAAATGTTGGATTTTTGATTATAAATATTCATTAGAAAGCTAAAAAAATTTCCTACATGATGATATTTTATTTATAATTTTTAGACATCAAATAAGTTAAATTATTAATGACACAATAATGATGCAATGTTTACCTCATTAATAAATCATTGAAATAAATAATATTATAATGATTAAAATATTATCTAAAACCTGTCCAATTCTTATTGGTTGATATTATTTAGAATATGAGTCATCTTATCTTCGACCTCAATGATTTTTGGACCATTATAAACCGAATATAATTATATTATAAAGTAATACTTTCACTCTTTCCTAAAGAGCCCCTCCTCTCCCTTATAAAAGGAGACCACTTCTACTCATTCCTCACACCTCTCAAGCCACTTGTCTCGTCCAAACTCTGCCCAACTAAGCTCCCCACATCCCTCTACTCCTCCTTGAAGCTTCCCCTTAGGCAGAAAGCATTTCAACAAGTCCTTTGGTTCCAACCAAAGTGAGTTACCTAAATTAAAGGTAACGATTTCTCTTAAATTATTTTCATTTATTTTGCTTCTTCAACCCCCAAACTCTTTTTATTTCCTTTCTTTTGTAACAACACCAGTATCCTAAATATACTAGGATGTTGTTATAAGAAGGATTAAAACTACACATACACACAACTCCATCTAATGGATGATGAACATAATGTTTCTGTGGATGGAAAACTAACGCCTCACGAAACGATGATTGTTCAAATACATCTTACCGCCTCTCATGGTGGCCATTATGATGGAACTGTAATTAAATATGATATTAATGATATATATTTTATATATAAGCTTCTGTAATTCCATTTTATTTCATACCATTATTCGTTTCATGTTGTATATACATACGACAATTTCATTTGAGGAAGTGCGGACTACAGCCCCCTTAAAATGATATGACTCGTTCATACCACACATGGAACGTATAAAGGATGGTGTTAATGAACTTAAGTAACATATATAAAATATTATATTATACTGGAATAGTAATATACCTATGTATCATTTTGATTCAATTCTTTTAAAATAAAAATTAAATGGAAGTAGCGTTCGTGCGTACGTACGGACTACCGTCTCCACGAACGCGGTGAGATCCATCCTCCATCGTATCCATTCAAGTCTTATTCTCATTTTAGGGTTAAAAATAATGTTAATATCATTCTGATTATGAATAAGATTTAATATATCCATTACAAACATGTCTTACGTAACCAAACATTTAAGAAAAACGAATCGATTATCACCTGAAACGACGATAATACTAAGATATTATTAATAAAGCAATGTTAAAAGATCATATATGATATCATATTAATGTATATGATTATTTTATAATTTAATAACAATTATTTCACCATTATACAGGAGGTTAACCTACCCCAACCAAGGAAAAGTACAAGGTAAGGGTTGTTTCACAATCTCTTCATTATCCGAGGTTGTATTATACGTAATAATCTACTGGGATCTCTTTATCATCCACATCCATGTTTCTTTGAAATGTATTCCAAAACATTTTTACTATTTACAAGAATATGGGTTAAAGTCATTTATACCCTTGTTTGACTTTTTATAAGAGGTTTATAAAGGAATCTTTCCGTCGTTTTCAAAACAAGGTCCTTTTAACCTTTTCGACAGAGTTGAGGTAAGAATGTTTCTTTTAACTTATACGGCGGGTGCGGTTACTTTCCGCCGTTATAAAATCGTCGAAGCTTTCCTTACAAGCTTATAAGAATATTTTCAAAGAAAATGTTTTATTTTATATGGATCTTAAATGATTTCAAAATAAAAGGAGATACTTCTTTTAAAAGAATTTTGATTTCATCTATGTCAACATCCTTTGATGGATTTTAAGATTATTTGAAGTTGATTTATTATAATACAAAACTTCTATATTGTATTGAAGGTTTTGTGATATGTTTGAATGTGGATGTGCTATTTTATACCATTCATAGTTTATGGTGAAACTATTGACATTTCGTATGCTAGTTTTAATCTGAATGTTTATGTTATATTTCAAACTTTTCTTCAGATGAATGTGCTAAACAAGTATGTTCCGGGTTGGGGACCGGTAAAAGTAAGCCCTCCAGGTTGGGGACCGGTAAAAGTAAGCCCTCCATGTTGGGGACTGGTAAAAGTAAGCCCTCCAG
Organism: Viscum album; assembly: GCA_963277665.1. Taxonomy (NCBI): domain Eukaryota; kingdom Viridiplantae; phylum Streptophyta; class Magnoliopsida; order Santalales; family Viscaceae; genus Viscum; species Viscum album. The sequence goes on from OY728161.1 coordinate 441,705,036, forward strand.
GTTGGGGACTGGTTAAAGTAAGCCCTCCAGGTTAGGGACTGGTAAAAGTATGCCCTCCGGGTTGGTGTCCGGTTATTAGAGGCACTCCGGGTTGGTGTCCGGTTATTAGAGGCACTCCGTGTTGGTGTCCGGTTATTAGAGGCACTCCGGGTTGGGTTCCGGTTAGAAGTAACCCCTAGGTCTTGGGATGAGGCCTAGACAATGAAATTAACGTTTGACATTATGCATTCCAACATTATGAAAGTGGTTATTGATTTTTGCATGTGATTATTCGATTAATAGAATATCCATGTGAATAATTAAATGGAATTATTTTATTTTATTTATTCCATACCATGTTGAAAGTTAATATTTAAAAGGCTTTTGTTTTAGTTATACATTTCCTTAAATGTTTATTCTTATTTATAAAAGTTTCCGCTATATTGTTATCCTTACTGGGCATTTGAGCTCACCCCTTTTCTATGTTTTATTTTTCCCAGGAAGTGAAGAAGTAAATTATGAATGACCTGCAGGGATATTATGAGGGGATTATAGTGTGGACTGTGGAAACATTATGTTGTTGTAGTAGTTTTTCACTTTATGATGTAATGTAAAACTTATGAATATATCTAGTGTTTCCAAGGCTACTAAACCAATCGGTCTTTCGAGATTTGATCTTTCTTTTGATCATGCCAATGTTACGAAGTAATGCACCGACTCTGGGCAGCTGGGGTCGGGGCGTTACAGTTGGTATCAGAGGAAGTTTAGTACAAACCTTGGAAGCTAGATTTAGATAAACTCTGATTAGAGCACGTAGACCTAAGATGAACTTTGAGGATTAGTATAGAAGAACTTCCTAGAATTTTGGTATTGTAGAGATTTTGTGAGTTTTCCAAGCAATACATCCCTGTCTGGATACGAGCAGGTAGAGGCGGCTCTGGCACAGATGTACCTAGGGGTAAAACCCGAAAACACCGCTTTGAGCTAGACTCGAACGGGAACTGGTGCACGACAACGGGCCTTGCTGCACTCTTGGTTACGACACTCCCGGGGGATATGCTTAGGATAACTCTCATATTCTTTACAAATCATTTTGAAGGGATTATGAGTATATACTTCCTCAAAGAAAACATTCTTATGATTATGGATTATATCCATAAATAGTTCAATTTATGTTAGGTGTTTTATAAGTATGGGATTATGTATTTTAATTCATAAACTGATCTAGTTTATGCCATTGTTTAGAAATGGTGCCCAGTAGAAGGAATGAGAACTCCAGAAATACACATGATTCAAAGAGAAGGAAGGATCATATCTTTCATGGTCTTAAGCTAGAATTTATAAGAGAAATAGTCTCCCATGTATTATCATCATATGAAGAAATAATATCATGTGTTGATAAGATAAGTAAAGAGTTTACTGAGTCCTATGGATTTGAAGGGAATCAAGAGATGAAAAGGATGGAAGAGAGAAAGATGGATAAAGGGAAAAGGGAAAAGAAGAATTTTCCCATATGTGGTAACTGTGGAAAGAAACACCCTGGAACTTGCCTGAAAGGAATGGGAGTTTGTTATAAGTGTGGAGGAAAAGGGCACAAAGTACATGACTGCAAGGGTAAGAAAATGGTTTTAAATGTACAATGCTTCATTTGCATGGAGTTTGGACACTACGCGAACCTATGTCCCAGTCATCAGACTATGCCACAAATGATGCTATTGGATAATAATCAAGTTATGATACTACCACAGATGAAGAGGAATGATTAGAGTTCTTATGTTGATTATGTCAATTGAGTGTTGTATCAACAATGTACTTGTTATAATAATTATGGAGTATATAAGGATTGTACTGCAGTACTATTTCATTAAGGACTTGAGATTGTGTGGAACAAAGAAAAGTGACTCAATAGAAGGTTAAATTTTTGGAAAATATATGGTTGAGAGAATGATAAATCATAATATAGTTCTAATACTGAGGTAGTGATTTTGGAATAATATGTGATTATTTTGGATAAATTATATTGGATATTATTGACTACCTTGAATCTGATTAATGAGTTGTATATTCCATCATTGTTGGGGTTTAAAACATTTTTGGATTGATGAAGTATATCCAGCATTCTATATGGAATAAGGGAGCATAAATGCAATCAATAAGGAATATGGTAATTTAGATGTTTCAGTGTATTAAAAGAATACATGATGAAGGTATTCATATGATATTACGGGGTAAAAAGGATCTACATTATGTTTACCTTCCTTATAAATGTTGGACTGTGAATTTGGACAGAAGTATTTTGGATAGTTCTAGTTTGGATTATTTTGGATTGCCATAAAAGGACAACCCGGAGGTCGGGCGGCAACCTGTCATGTCCGGCAAGGCTGCGAGACTTGAACCCACAACCGAAGGGAGACAAGGGTGTATCACCTACCACTGGCCCACGAGATGTCCTGGATGAAATAATGTAGTTTTTATTAAAAGATCTTGTAGATGAATTATAAATTCGTTTATTTTGGAACCCTATACGAATAGTGTAAATAGAATTTTTACGTTCTATTATCTTTTAGAGTGAAAGATGAGTTTGTGGTAGAAATTTATTAATGGATAAAACTCTAATTATAAAGTAAGAATATCTCCTTATGATCTTATCCAATCTCATAAATAAATTCCTCAACATTAATAAAAGGAACTTAGAACAAAAATGTTGTCCTAGATGGTACCTTAAATCATCACTAATTTATGGCTTTGGGATTTTTGGCCTTTTCATAGCCATGTTCTCTACCACTCTCCATCAGATAATTGATGGTTAGATTTCTCCTCCATATCCATATTTTCCTACATGGATCCCTAGTATGTGTTATGTTCGGTAATCTTCATACTTTCCACCCTTTGTTTAAAATAGAGGCCTCATTAATTCATTTTTCGATGTGGGATTTCAACTATGATATTTTGAAACGTCAAAAATGTGTTATCCTAATACCCTATGTTTTTTTGAACCGATGGTATTTCAAATCATCATAGATTGATGAATTTAAGGACCTCAATTTTATACTTTTTTGTGATTGATGACCTCAATCACTACCTATAAATATTTAAGTTTTTCCTCCAAATATATGTCTCTAATTGCCACCAATGTTCTCCTAATCGAGATCATAATTTGGTGGTGACCCTTTCATTTCTCTTTTCCTCATATTAAGACTAAATTTTAGTAACCCAATTTCCGACGTGGGTTTTCCCACAAATATATTTTCTATTTTCAACCTTTTATTTTCGAAGAACAATTTCAAATTGCGAGGACGCAATTTATTGAAGGAGGGGAGAATGTAACACCCCAGGATTTCAGAGTGTGTTATTTCTTAAAAATAATTCAATAACTTGCACTACAAGCAACACCGAGTTCAATCACACCATTAAAAGAGGTCATGAATAGTATTAACTACATTTTAAACTTTATATAATCCTTATAATTTTAGAATCCATATTATGAGTTTCTTAGTCATAATGCAAGAAGCGATTCATTTTCAGTATTGCACTTTTATCAACTTTTGATAGTGAAACCTTTTTAAATACAATATTTTAAACTTTTTGACTAAATGGAGACATCAAAAAATTTAAAATGAAACATCCCAAGCTTCCACGGTACGCTTTCCTTTGAATAAAACAGTAGCGTGTGTTGTACGCAACGTCGAGTTTTAACACACACCACAACCGATCAAACTAGCCGTTATGAATCGTAATACCTAAATTTTGAAATTATATATATTTTATATTTGAAAATGGACTTCATTTTTGGATTCGGAATATCGAATTTAGCCTAAGGTGAAATTTTGGTACATTTCGGATAACTTTCATATTTTGATGAATAGTGAAAATTACTAAATTTTAATTAAAAACAACTTTTTTAATCAAAATAATTAATAGTGATAGATTATGAATTTGAGTGGTTTTAAAGTATATTTAGAATATATTTTTACCATTTAATATAATGTTGGTCATTGGACATAATTTTACAATTAAACCGAACATAAACGAGTGTCAATCTTTTGATAGTTATTATCTCTTAAAAACACGCTTTTTGTTTTGACAGCGGGAATTAATTTTAAATTAATTTCTGCCACTTCTGTGTTTTGAATTTAGGAAAATGGATTCCATATTTGGAATCAGGATGTTCAAATTTTGTAAATAGGTAACTTTTATTTTTAGACATTTTGAATAATTACTGCGGTAAATATTTTATTTACCATGGTTAAGGGTAAATCCGGTAAATAAGGGTTAAAAAATAATATTATAATAATACTAAATTACCCTAAAACGTGTCCTAACCTTATTGGTGGACACATACCCGACCATGGGCATCCTTGGGTCAATTTGGGGACCCCTTGGAGCCACTTGTATGTGGTAGGGACACATTATATTAATAAAGTTAAAATAAAAATAAAAATGGCATAAGCTTACATCTTTTAGAAGAACAATTTTTACATAGGGTTATAAATGTTGGATTTTTGATTATAAATATTCATTAGAAAGCTAAAAAAATTTCCTACATGATGCTATTTTATTTATAATTTTTAGACATCAAATAAGTTAAATTATTAATGACACAATAATGATGCAATGTTTACCTCATTAATAAATCATTGAAATAAATAATATTATAATGATTAAAATATTATCTAAAACCTGTCCAATTCTTATTGGTTGATGTTATTTAGAATATGAGTCATCTTATCTTCGACCTCAATGATTTTTGGACCATTATAAACCGAATATAATTATATTATAAAGTAATACTTTCACTCTTTCCTAAAGAGCCCCTCCTCTCCCTTATAAAAGGAGACCACTTCTACTCATTCCTCACACCTCTCAAGCCACTTGTCTCGTCCAAACTCTGCCCAACTAAGCTCCCCACATCCCTCTACTCCTCCTTGAAGCTTCCCCTTAGGCAGAAAGCATTTCAACAAGTCCTTTGGTTCCAACCAGAGTGAGTTACCTAAATTAAAGGTAACGATTTCTCTTAAATTATTTTCATTTATTTTGCTTCTTCAACCCCCAAACTCTTTTTATTTCCTTTCTTTTGTAACAACACCAGTATCCTAAATATACTAGGATGTTGTTATAAGAAGGATTCAAACTACACATACACACAACTCCATCTAATGGATGATGAACATAATGTTTCTGTGGATGGAAAACTAACGCCTCACGAAACGATGATTGTTCAAATACATCTTACCGCCTCTCATGGTGGCCATTATGATGGAACTGTAATTAAATATGATATTAATGATATATATTTTATATATAAGCTTCTGTAATTCCATTTTATTTCATACCATTATTCGTTTCATGTTGTATATACATACGACAATTTCATTTGAGGAAGTGCAGACTACAGCCCCCTTAAAATGATATGACTCGTTCATACCACACATGGAACGTATAAAGGATGGTGTTAATGAAATTAAGTAACATATATAAAATATTATATTATACTGGAATAGTAATATACCTATGTATCATTTGGATTCAATTCTTTTAAAATAAAAATTAAATGGAAGTAGCGTTCGTGCGTACGTACGGACTACCGTCTCCACGAACGCGGTGAGATCCATCCTCCATCGTATCCATTCAAGTCTTATTCTCATTTTAGGGTTAAAAATAATGTTAATATCATTCTGATTATGAATAAGATTTAATCTATCCATTACAAACATGTCTTACGTAACCAAACATTTAAGAAGAACGAATCGATTATCACCTGAAACGACGATAATACTAAGATATTATTAATAAAGCAATGTTAAAAGATCATATATGATATCATATTAATGTATATGATTATTTTATAATTTAATAACAATTATTTCACCATTATACAGGAGGTTAACCTACCCCAACCAAGGAAAAGTACAAGGTAAGGGTTGTTTCACAATCTCTTCATTATCCGAGGTTGTATTATACGTAATAATCTACTGGGATCTCTTTATCATCCACATCCATGTTTCTTTGAAATGTATTCCAAAACATTTTTACTATTTACAAGAATATGGGTTAAAGTCATTTATACCCTTGTTTGACTTTTTATAAGAGGTTTATAATGGAATCTTTCCGTCGTTTTCAAAACAAGGTCCTTTTAACCTTTTCGACAGAGTTGAGGTAAGAATGTTTCTTTTAACTTATACGGCGGGTGCGGTTACTTTCCGCCGTTATAAAATCGTCGAAGCTTTCCTTACAAGCTTATAAGAATATTTTCAAAGAAAATGTTTTATTTTATATGGATCTTAAATGATTTCAAAATAAAAGGAGTTACTTCTTTTAAAAGAATTTTGATTTCATCTATGTCAACATCCTTTGATGGATTTTAAGATTATTTGAAGTTGATTTATTATAATACAAAACTTCTATATTTTATTGAAGGTTTTGTGATATGTTTGAATGTGGATGTGCTATTTTATACCATTCATAGTTTATGGTGAAACTATTGACATTTCGTATGCTAGTTTTAATCCGAATGTTTATGTTATATTTCAAACTTTTCTTCAGATGAATGTGCTAAACAAGTATGTTCCGGGTTGGGGACCGGTAAAAGTAAGCCCTCCAGGTTGGGGACTGGTAAATGTAAGCCCTCCAGGTTGGGGACTGGTAAAAGTAAGCCCTCCAGGTTGGCGACTGGTTAAAGTAATCCCTCCAGGTTAGGGACTGGTAAAAGTATGCCCTCCGGGTTGGTGTCCGGTTATTAGAGGCACTCCGGGTTGGTGTCCGGTTATTAGAGGCACTCCGGGTTGGTGTCCGGTTATTAGAGGCACTCCGGGTTGGGTTCCGGTTAGAAGTAACCCCTAGGTCTTGGGATGAGGCCTAGACAATGAAATTAACGTTTGACATTATGCATTCCAACATTATGAAAGTGGTTATTGATTTTTGCATGTGATTATTCGATTAATAGAATATCCATGTGAATAATTAAATGGAATTATTTCATTTTATTTATTCCATACCATGTTGAAAGTTAATATTTAAAAGGCTTTTGTTTTAGTTATACATTGCCTTAAATTTTTATTCTTATTTATAAAAGTTTCCGCTATATTGTTATCCTTACTGGGCATTTGAGCTCACCCCTTTTCTATGTTTTATTTTTCCCAGGAAGTGAAGAAGTAAATTATGAATGACCTGCAGGGATATTATGAGGGGATTATAGTGTGGACTGTGGAAACATTATGTTGTTGTAGTAGTTTTTCACTTTATGATGTAATGTAAAACTTATGAATATATCTAGTGTTTCCAAGGCTACTAAACCAATCGGTCTTTCGAGATTTGATCTTTCTTGTGATCATGCCAATGTTACGAAGTAATGCACCGACTCTGGGCAGCTGGGGTCGGGGCGTTACAACGAGGCCTTGGCTATGTGGTTATGATAGTCTGGCATTATGCATTCCAACATTATGAAAGTGGTTATTGATTTTTGCATGTGATTATTCGTTTAGTAGAATATCCATGTGAATAAGTAAATGGCATTATTTCATTTTATTTATGCCATACCATGTTGAAATTTCGTATTTAAAAGGCTTTTGTTTTAGTTATACATTGCCTTAAATGTTTATTCTTAGTTTCCACTTTATTGTTATCCTTACTGGGCATTTGAGCTCACCCCTTTTCTATGTTTTATTTTTCCCAGGATGTGAAGAAGTAAGTTATGAATGACCTGCAGGGATTTTATGAGGGGATAATAGTGTGGTCTATCGAGACATTATGTTGTTGTAGTAGTTTTTCATTTTATGATGTAATGTAAAACTTATGAATATATCTGGTGTTTCCAAGGCTACTAAACCAATCGGTCTTTCGGGATTTGATCTTTCTTGTGATCATGCCAATGTTATGTAATTAATGCACCGACTCTGGGTAGCTGGGGTCGGGGCGTTACAAATAGGTATGCAAAATAATCATATCTCTTTTAACCCTTTAAGGGATTTACAGGTACAAAATGCAACAACAACTAAGGAGCATTTTACCAAGAAATTAAAAAATATCCAAGTGCGGAATGAATGTTGTAGGTAGCAAAAACAAGGGGCCTAGCCCCAAACGTAAGTATAATTGAATATATTATATTGGAAATGTTAGGGTATTTCTAACCCTGAAAACATCACAACTTTAAGAAATTCTCCTTTTACTCATAAACTGATGCTTTTTTCTATCTTTGAACATAAAGTCATATTTTCTTCAGGATTTAGTAGTCTTGACAAATATAGTTATACTTTTATTGGAGAAATATCCAATAATAACAATTGTGATTCATTCTGGGTCTTTTAACATATCTCTATAGATAAAATTCATATTTTTAATGATGATTCCCAGTCTTTGACATGTGAAATAAACTTGCATGACAATACTTTCTGTTGTACTTTTGCGTATGACTGTAAAAAATATCAAGACATAAGAACTTTTTGGCGCAATATATCCTCCCTTAACAACACTATTCTAGGAGTGGGGGTGTCCGGGGGGGTCTGTCCAGAAAGGAGAGGGGGGACTGTCCAGGGGGATGGGGGCTGTCCAAGGGGGGTGGGGGGATGTCCATGGGGGGTGTCCAGGAGGGATGGGGTGTTGTCCATAGGAGGAGGGACATGGGTTCTGTTAAGAAGGGGAGTCTGTCTGGGGGGTGGGGTATGTCTAGGGGTGTGTGCAGGGGGGGGTCTGTCCAGGGAGGAGGTGGGTGGGTGGGGGGTCTGTCCAGGAAGGAGCAGGTGTCTTCTTGGAAAAACAAATAACGTTGTGAGAATTGTCATAAATAATGCATGCACTGTCCTCTAGTGCTAGCTTTTTCTAGTTGTGATCGTGTCGCAGTTGTACTGGTGTTTTCAAATAGTAAACAAAGGTCTCACTTTTGTCTCTCTCCTAGATCGGGTACACACAAACATATTCCAATGAAGTCCACCGACTGTGTATTACTTAGATGTCTATATGGCTTGACAAAAAAAGATATAATAGCCTTCCTGCCCAGATCATAACTACATCCATTACATATATGTGGAAAGAATATGATTCCCTCACTTCCAGAAATGAGAATTATAATTATGCAATTGTCTACATATACAATGTAATTGAAAAATACATTTCACAGAGCACATCCTCCCATACTCTGTAATAGAAAAATACATTTCATAGACCACTTCCTCCCAAAAATACATTTCACATTTCACAATGCACTTCCTCCCAAACTCCATCCATTACTTATATGTACTAAAACTGGCACCTACGGTTCCTCACAAACTCTATAAATCGAAAAATACATTTTAGCTCTCACGATCCTAGATAATGGATCTTCTACAAATAAAAATTTGGTATCTTTGAGGTTTTGACTCCTCACGGCCATAATGCTCACAGAGCACGTCCTTAACAGTTCTGCATGCGCCACTTGCATCTACCACCACTTTCTTTTTTGAACCTCTTTTTCTTCCTCTATTTGTAAACTACTTCTGCGTTCCTCTACAACAACAGACTTTCCTCGTTCTTATTCTTGTTCTATATGATCCTTCTGACTTGCTACTAGGAGAGAAAAATTTAATGTCAAGTCCTGCATTTGAATATCCAATTTCAAAAGTGCTTCCTCCTATAATAGTTAAGCTTCGTCCTGGCGAAGTTTCCTTGCCTCCTGTCGTTTTTAGTCGTTCTGTAGTTCAGCGATTGCCGATTCTAGTCTGGACACTCGCCCTTCCATTCGCTTGGGCATATAAAATGTCCACAGTACCATTTCTTATCTATCAGAAGCAAATTATCTCAATGAAATAACCAAAATTGACATGAAACATTGGTATTTCAATAGGATTTTTATCAATACAAGAAGTTTCTCTCTATAAGGGAGTCCCTCACTCCTAGAGCCTCTCTCTCTAAAAACCACAACTTCGGAAAAATATAGATATCCCCTTAGGATAGCCCCCACACCTCCCATATAATCCCTCCATATAACTAACTAACTAACTAATAAAATTACATGTTTTCCCCACCATAGATGTTAAAACATATAAGAGGTAGCTACACCAGCTGAAGGCAATTACATCAACTGGACATCATCTATAGCAGCAGCCTGATTACCCATCCTTTGGTATGTATGGACTACAGGTGGCCTACTCCCCTATCAGTCTTTGTGTGTTTATAACCATCTACCTCTGAATTTCAACACCACATATTTGAAAATTATTCAATTTGAGACACCACTTGTTGGGAATAATTCCTCCTTTTCCAGCAGCTTTTAGTATCATGTAGTCACAAAAAAAAACGGATTCCACTTGTTACATTATACATAAGTAAGCATGAGATTCAACTATGTTGTTGTTACAACCTCACACTTTATCTTCTTTTCCTTAGATGATTGATTCCACTAGTCACATAGGTTGATATCACTAATAGTATACCATATTTAACATAAGACTATTGGTTGTTCCAAGAAAGGATTTGGAACCTCATTTCTTACTCGAAATTATGCTTGTTATGTTTGGACATCATTATTCAAGCATGTGTGAGAAAAATCCGGAATTGATTTTTCAAGGTGACTGGGTGACCAATCATTGACTTTACGCCACTTTTATACTTCCATCAGAGCATGAATTTCAAGATTCATAAAGATTATCATCCAGGTTCATACATATGTCCCTTCCTGGCACAATCACACCATGCATCCATATCATTGGAATGCATACAACTCATGGATTTTATCTCCCAAAAATTCATGTATCACATCCAATAAAAATTAATAACATTTATGTTCATGGAGAGAGTGGGTACCTCCATCATCCTCGACTTGATGATTTTGGTTGGTCTTGGGGGACCAACCACTTGTTCCTAGTTTTCTACCAAGACGTTGTAATGGTGTGATTTTACATAACACCACTTGTACATACCTAATTTTGAATGTTTTCTCTAGATTCCATCCCCACAATGGCCCAAGATTTTCTTCTAGAGTGTGACTCATCCCACTAGTAGAATATCCTTCTATTGGAGCACCATTATTGCATATTCCTTTGGCATAATTCTTCCTCCATTCAAGGGTCACTCCATCAGTTTTCTGTTCTTTCTTTTTTGTGGTATAAATGAACCCACTAAAGCAAGATTGTTGTTTTTCTTCAATGATTACTATGAGAGAAATATCTTCCTCATATTTTTCTCTCCATACCAGTTTCATCTCTTTCTAGGTAGGTTGTTGAGTGTACACTCCCTTTGGTTCTTGAAAAAAGCATCATTGTCTTTCTTCACTACTATTTTTCAAAACTGAAATCATGTTCTTCTCTAGAACAAATTTCCTCCAATTTTATTCTCCCTTATCACAATAGCCGTCTTTCATTCCATGAAGACTTATATGACCAGTCCATTATAGATTATTATGGAACCTCCATTTGCTTTTTTCCAGCACCATTATTTAGTATACTGAATCTTGTTTTTAGTGAACTAGATTTTCTATCCTTCTATTCATGTCTCTTGGTTATTTGAGTGAATTCTGTTGTTGTCACTCCCCAAACCCAGAAGCCCTAGAGCCGCAGTCCAAGGGAGGGGGGTGCCTTTCCGGGGGGTTTTATCTAGGGGAGGGGGGTGTCCAGGGTTTTCTTCCCTGGAAGAGTGTCTATCCAGGGTGGGGGGGTGTCTCTCCAGGGTGGGGGTGTCTATCTGGGTGGTGGGGTGTCTATCCCGGGTGGGGGGTGTCTGTCCACAGGAGGGGGTGTCTGTATGGGGGGTGGGGTGTCTTTCTAGGGTCGGGGTGTCTATCCAGGGGGGTTGGAGGTGTCTTTCTGGGGAGTCTCTGTCTAGGGTGGGGGTGTCTGTCTAGGGTAGGGGGTGTCTGTCTGGGGGGTGGGGGTTATTTGTCCAGGGTGGGGGGTGTCTGTCCAGGCGAGGGGGTGTCTGTTCGGGGTAGGGGTGTCTATCTAGGGTGGGGTGTGTCTGTTTAGGGTGGGGGGATGTCATTACGGTGTGTGGGGGTGTCTATCTGGGTGGTATCGGTCCAGGGTGGGGGTGTCTGTCCAGGGGAGGGGGTTGTCTATCCGGGGGTGGTCTATCCAGGGGAGGGGGTGTCCAGGGTGGTCTGTCCAGGGGGAGTGTCTGTCCAGGGTGGGGGGGTGTTTGTCCTCAGTGGGGGGGTGTCTGTCTGAGGGGGTGTCTGTCCAGGGTGGGGGGGTGTCTGTCTTAGGTGGGGTGTGTCAATCCGGGGTAGGGGGTGTCCAGGGTTGTCTGTCTAGGGAGGGTGTCTGTCCAGGGTGGGGGTGTCTGTCCAGGGTGGGGGTGTCTCTCTATGGTGGGGGGGGGGGGGGGGGTGTTTGTCTGGGGGGGACTATCCAGTGGAGGGGGGTGTCCTGTTTTGTCTGTCCTGGGGAGGGGGTGTCAAGGGTTGTATGTCCATGGTTGGTGGTGTATGTCTGGGGGAGGGGGGTGTTCAAGGTGATCTGTCTAGGGGCTGTTTGTCCAGGGTGGGGGTGTATGTCTGGGGGGGGTTGTCCAGGGGGTGTCTGTCTAGGGGGGTGACAGATAGAGGGACTGGAAGGGGTTGGGGAACTAGGGGAGAATAGGTTGTGGTACTGGCAGGGAGCAGAGCCAGATGGAAAATAGGGGGGAGACGTGCAGAGTGTGGTGGTGGCAGGTGGACTAGGAGGTGGGTGGAAGGTAGGGGGACTAGCAGGGGGCAGATGGTGGAAGGAAGCCCTGCTATGTTTTTTTATTAAACATTAATCTATAGCCATGGTTTCTAATCATGGCGATAAGGCCTGTTTGGGTTTTACCTTATGCCACAATTTTAAACTGTGGCTATAGGGATATAGCTACGGTTGGAACTGTGGCTATAAGGCATTAGCCATAGTTTTAACCTGTGGATATAGTACATGGCCTATAGCCACGCCAATACTATCCATGGTTCTTTGAACCATGGATATAACCTATGGCCATGATATTTGGGCTTATAGCCACGATTTGAAACCGTCGCTATAGCCTAAATTTCCAGTAGTGTGTCAAACCAAATGGTCCTCCCCTAAGCATCGTCCACTCTTGGCTCCCATACACTTGATCGATACTATTCATCGTCTACACAAGACACAACAAGGTATGGGAGAAACCCATGGAGGGGTGAGTATAACAATACTCATTAGGGACCACTAGAGCCCTATAGGTCTCCCAGAGTTCTATAATGGAAAAACCCCAAAGCAAGACCTCCATCTCATGAAATAAGTGATTCACATAAAATATATTTTTTTATATGACTATACATGTACCTAATATATCAAGATATACTCATATCATGCATGAGGGGAGAATACAACAAAGGTAACACCACAAAGGTAGAAGCACCACCCAGATAACACCACGAAGATAGAAGCACCACATAGGTATCATAGGAAGATAAAAGTAAAACAGAGGTAACACCATGAGGATAACACCACGAGAGTATAAGTACCACATAGGTAACACCATGAAGATAAAACCACGAAGGTAGAAGTACCACATAGGTAAAAACACGAAGATAAAAGTACCACACTGTTAACACCATGAGGATATCACCAAAATGATAACATCACAAAAGTTACACCACGAAGGTAGAAGTACCACATAGGTAGAACCATGAAATATACGTACTACATAGGTAACATCATGATGATTACACCATGAATGTAGAACTACCACACATGTAACACCACAAAGGTAGAAGTACCACACAGGTAACACCCCAAAGATAGAAGTTCCACACATGTAACACCATGAAGATAACACCTTGAAGGTAGAATTATAACACAAGTAACACCACATGATAGAAGTGCCACACAGGTAACACCACAATGATAGAAGTACCACACAAATAACACCATGAAGGTAGAAGTACCACATAGGTAACACCACAATGTTAAAACCATGAAATTTAAAAACTAATCTCACATTAGGTATCACATAAGGACATAAGTATAGATGATTAGTCATAAGCTATATCATCTATTTCTATTAAGAGGCACTACTGCTGACCCACACAGGAATGATAGGTATTATCCCCTACTGACCCACGTAGGTTCTTACCAACACCAGATTGGTATGTACTAAACCACAAATGATATTTGAGTGCTAAACCACAAAATATTGTATATATACTGACCCAAATAAGATCGATAGATGTCGAACCACACATGATCGATGTTTTTTCATCATCTTACAGCTAACCACTAGATTCCCCGCACCCAATTCTCCCGAGTTCTGTATAATCATCCACATGAGATATCAATCTTACATCAACCACCACTAAGATCAAAAAAGTAGTATCCCAAAGGACCATAATGTCTTCAGGGTTCCAATGTGATTGATGGTGTGTCAATAAGATGCTCGGTCTATGAGTTATAAGCATTTTTGTTACCGAGGGGCCAGTTTGATTCGGGTTTTATCCAACCCGTCCATAGTCCAAATTTCACCAAAACTGACGTGGAGTGCACTAATAGGGCCAACTCGATCCAAGGATCCCCATTCAAGAGACTTTTCATTAAACGGATGTCCGATTCACAATATATGAGCCTTTTACTTTTTCTGGGAGTAGTTGGGCATAGGTTCGGTCAGACATGTCCAGACCATCCTGACCAAACCCGATGTGGTCTGTCCTAACCCAGTTCGGGTCGATCAGACTCAGTATATGTCTGACCCGCCTAGGCGGGGCCGTGGTGTGTTCAAGCCACTATCCCGAGGATTGGCTCGACCAGTAAGGGGGTAGCCAGACATGCAAGGGGTCGACAAGACCAGCAAGGAGGCGGCCTAAACTACAAGTGGGTAGCCAGGCCCACAAGAGGGAGTGGCCCGCTAGGCAGGAAGTTCAGCCAAGTGGGGCGTGATCCAAATAGGCAAGCAGCATGGCCATGTGTGGAAAAACACGTAGGGGGTGCGGCCCGTAGGGGGCATAACCCACTATCTTCCCAAGCTGGAAAGGGGGGAGAGACCCCCCCCAGTCTCCGAAATGGCTCGATGTCTATTCGACTTGTGAAATGGAGGTTCCACATGGGTTATAATTGATAATCACAAAACCCACGCTGTGGGTTCCTCCACCCCCAAGGATTAGGTTGTGGCCTCTTTCACATCGGCGGCGCACTGGACGTGCCACCCTCTTCTTGTGCAGCCGACTGATGTACTGGCTACCTCCTCCAAACACCCTAGCGGACGAGCCTAGGACCATTTCTCATATGAGGGGAACGATGGTGCATCACACCTCATGGGCATCCATCCAGTATCGGTCGTTCTACTAACCGTTTCAGACTACTTTCACTGCCTACTATTGTGCCATAGGACGATGTGTTTCCACCATCGTAGTCGGTCGGTGCCCCAACGATGACAGTCTTCCACGGAGGGCACAAGGGTATAATGGTAGTAGAGATTCTAGGCTAGGTTCATTAGGAACATAACCTACGCATTATCTTTTAATTAGGAGGGAGTATTAAAGGATTCAATAAAATCACTTGAATTAAACTATAATCAATCACTAACCTCAATAACAATGAAAAACCCACAGTTGAGGATGTGGGATGGTGTTCTGTGCCCCCCTTAACTATACTACAACGACATCGCTCGATCATCGATCTTATGTTCAGGGATTTTGTGTCACTCGTCACCGCTCACCTGAACCAGCTCCCAAATCAATGGGTTTTGCATCTCAGCACTTTTTCAGATCAACGTTTCATGGTGAAGCAGTTCTTATACCTCTCCACAATCTCTATATAAATAGGATAGGGGAGAGTAATTAATGAAGTTGTGAATTAATGTGGTTTCATTAATTATGAAACTTCTTAATTCCACAATGATTTTCTTACTTAAGATTAGATGGTCGTGCCATTTATTTAATTGAAACGTCGTTGGTGCAACGTTGCTGATTGGCTGTTTGAAAAAAAGATTGAAAATAATATAACAATGTTATTTTTTTGTTTCTATTAAAAATCCTCAAAATCAAACATTTTCACTCGGCGTTTTGTGATTAATGTGAAGCTTCCCTAAAGAGAATCCCAGTGATGCAGATTCAATGGTGCCGTCAGATTTTTGATCCGAGTACCAATTCAAAAGTTATAAAATGTCGTCCTCTTGTTTACTGAACGTACCATAAAAAATATCAATAAATTATTAACGTCTACCCTCATCCCACAACGATCAAGATTAGGATTTTACTATGGTTAACACTCCCTAACTAACTCAACAGTAATATCATATTTTCAATCTGAGTTACTATTTATAAGTTATCTATTTGAACAACAAAATAATTGTTACTTAATTATAATATTTACGACCAAAAACAATTTCAATTGTTGGCCCAGGATTACCAATATTAGTATCTTCCTAATGAAATCATACCCTCACAGGAATTGTGGTAGTCTCAAATATTTATCTCGATTCACCGTTCAGGAGTTACGAGCATTTGAAAAATAAAGAAAAAATTATTTATTTATTTTACTTACGATTATGCAATTTTCTGGTTTTCTCACAGAAGGCATGCATCAACTTAATTTAAGTCGTGGCTATAGTAAAACCGACATCCTGAATGCATCAGTGCCCTCATATTTCTAATCAGGGAAACTATTAAATAGTTATTCTATTTTTTCACGAAAACTGCTAATGCGTGCTAAATAAAGCTTAACAAATATTCGACGTATCATTCAGGGAACTACGGGCCTCAGAATCCCGCGCCGTCAGATTTTTTGGTCTCGAAATAATTCAATATAATTAAAAAAATTATACCGAAATTCCGAGACTTTTACTATTCTCTCAAGTATGTCCATTCAATTCTTAATGAAATGTTTCTCTCTTATTTACCATCATATAGTTTGTTCTCAAAGTTGCCTTGTTCTATTGATCCTTGAATAGGAACATGTTGCTAGCTCTAGGGTCTAAAAATCATTATACAATGTGTCTAAAATGTGTTTATCTGTGTGTTTCTAGGAGTCCTTGATGTGTTGTCACATGATTGTGTTAACACCCATTGTAGATGGTGATGACTAGTCATGTATAGACAAGGATGGTTTTTTAATGGATATTCCCTCTTCATTGGGTTCCCTCAGATAGGTGGAGTTCACTGATGCCTCTCACCTTCAATATTTTCTTTCTAAAATTTATGGAATCTAATGGGTAATGTTATACTCACACACGAATTGGAATTTCATATCATTTTTTGGTTTTTTTCAGACCTTATTCCTTTTGACATAGTCAATGTAGGACCTGAGGCATGTGGAGTATAGTGTGCTAGTCTGACTGAGGTGTTTACCATAGATAGGACACAAAATGTTCTAAAATATTCCATTGACTTCAATCCCATACTAATAGTAATATTGACTACATTTATACTAGTTGGTGGGCATCTTTGTTTTCCTTTTTACATTGTTATTACTTTTTTTGTACTCTGGTATGCGATAGATGTATGAATAATTTTTATTTTTCAAATTATTTATCTCATTATTGTTTGATGGAAGTGTATGTGAGTTCTTGTTTACATGTACATTAGTCAATGTCCTCAAATGTGTGTGATATGGATACTCTCCACTAGTCAGTAGTCCTTGTTCTATGGAGGTTATCTTGGGCAGTCTCATCTCCATTCCCTTTGGGTTGGGTCATGACATTAATGATAAATAAATATCTTATTACATATTTTTTACGTTTTCAAATCACTATGGTAATAATTTCATGGGGTACCTATGACATTAGCAATGCCATAGGGGCTCCCTCATGTGATGAGAAAATTTAAATTATAAGACTACATTCAAAAATATAGTGCTATTATAGGATTACATACTATCATGTGACACATAAAATATTTACTATCTTGTGTGACTACTCATAAGACAAGATTATGTGTTCCAATGTTGTCCACACATGGTAATTTCAATGATTGGAAATTATGATATAGTTCCCACCAGTACAAATTATATAGGTTTTTGTTTCATTGGTAATACTAATTTATGATCATGTTAAATGGTCTATAGAGACTATGATTATCATTAATGCATTTCATGACTTCAACAGAAATATTTTTTTCATAAAAAATAATGATAATATTTCATGGTTATATTTGGTGTGTAAAAACAGAATTTTAATTAATGAATATATTGAGGAAGGATCTATCCCTATTAACATTATGGAAGACAATAACTATAACATTTCATCGAAATAGAAGTATCACATTAAATTTTGTGTCCCTGGAGTAATGATGTCTTTGTTTTAGATATTCATAGAATGACGTAGCTAGAATATTGGTTTATGGAAACAATGGGTAAACTATTTGAAAAGTTATTTTAAAAAGTGCATCACATTACAAAACATGTATCCATACATGGATATCATAATTGTCACATTAGGATCATTCTATTGGGTTACTTGATTCTTTTCTAGACAATATTCATAGACTTTAGGCAAGCTCATAGAATGAAAATGAGAATTATTCTCTGAGGATCACAAACTATGTGATTAATTTTATCTCATTAAATTATACATGAATTTAATTAATGGATTAAATATTAATATCAAGAAAAGGTAATAAATTTATTCAGGTTTTATTAATCATGATACACTTATTAAATATTTAATAAATATTTATTCACTTTTCTGTGAATAAAATATTTATTAATGAATTTATTTTGGTATTAAATAAATATCGAGGAGTTCATGTAGACCATGATCATGATCATTTCTAAATAATAATATATATATATATATATATATATATATTTGTAAATGTAATAAATCACTATAAAATTATTATCTTATTAAAATTATTATATGAATTGTGGTTCTATAATAATTATTAATTTATTTAAGGTCCATTTTGAATATTAATAATAATATATCTTAATCTGTTATAATATAAATAGTTTCCGATATCTATTGTGTATGGATAATCAATAAATAAGATTTTTTTTACACAATTATATTCTCAATTTAATTCCTCCATCTATCCTCATCACAATAATGTGAAGATATATATAGAATCAGGTAATAATAAAGGATGAGTAATCAAGAAGAACAATATAATATGCTTGATCAACCATGATAGAACCAGATATTGCATTTGAGTTGCTCAAAGGTCAATGTGGCATGCTTGGATCACTATTATAATGAATCGACATGTGGAACCTATCAACACAATTAACATAATCTGAAAAAGGTTACAAAATATCTACATAATCATCAATGAATTAACCTAATAAAAATAATTTTTTTAATTGATCTAATAAAATACTTTATGAATTTAATATGAAAATATACTCTATAATTTGTGGGATTGAACATGTCAACAAATTTTTGGTATTTTTTCATCAGTAATATTGTTTACATCACTTTAAATATGTGAACTATTCATTGAATCAAATAATACATATTCTACTTTGACACCCATTAAGGTGCTTACTATATTGTAG
Source organism: Viscum album (assembly GCA_963277665.1). Lineage (NCBI taxonomy): Eukaryota > Viridiplantae > Streptophyta > Magnoliopsida > Santalales > Viscaceae > Viscum > Viscum album. The sequence continues at coordinate 441,724,400 of OY728161.1, forward strand.
AAATATTCATTCTATAGAGTCAGAGAATAAAAGGCCTAGTATGATCTCACAATGTGTGTAATATATTGTATTTAAGAAAGAAACTAATTATAAACAATTAAAAAAATATGTAATTCGATAATTTATTCATAGTTTATTACAATAAATGAAAGTAATCCCTTTTTAACTAAAAAATACATTTTTAAAAAAATAAGACTTCGTTCCAAAATTTCTAATATAATCAGTCATAGAAGCATTAAAACCAAGAAGATTTCCCTTAGGGATATTTGAATTATCAAAAAAATCATAATGATCATCTGACAAATGGTGTGCACATTTTATTACGACATTGGGACTTTGTATTTAAGTACCCACTCCAGAATGTGTATCCCGACCTCCAAAACTTTAGGACAAATTTATTACACATTTTCCTAGAACACTTCGATACTGGGTTACAAGTCAATACATGTTAAAGACTCCTTTTATTAATAATTAACACACTTATTACCTTACCATTTCCTTCAACAGATATCATTCAAAGTGGTTTTAAAATATAAAAAATCAATTTAAATTTAATGAAATAATAAGGAAATTAATTTCCAATAATGATACCAAAGTTGTATTGTGTATCGTTTCAATATTAAAATCTATCAAAATACATAAAATCGCTAATCATGACTTTAATACTTTTTAGAAACAAATATAGATGTTCATTTATTAATGTTCTAATAGATAATGGATTTTTATGAACTAAACACTTCAAAATATTTTTTGACTTTTAACTAAAAAATGGGTCCACAAGGAATATATAATAGAGGCATAAATAATTTAAAAGGAGATTACTAACACCATAGTTGAAAAGTCATGAATATCCAATTCAGTGATCTATAGATTAATAGATGTATTGAATAAAAATATACAAAATTTATTTATTTCATAACAATAATTCCAAATTAATAAGATAATTGAGTATTGAGATCATATTTGGAAAATGTACGAATGAATGATATCATTTAATTCTCTCCCATGAATCACATTGATTGATCACCCATGAATTGAAGAATGGGGGGTTAATAGAGGAAAATTTTATCCAATATGAATAAATAAATATCCCTTAATGACCACACATGCTCCAAGAAATTTTTCTAACATAATTTTGAACACTATTTATTTGTTTTGGATATTATAATATAGAAATTGTTGACACTACAACATGGAAAGTATTCACTGTTCCAATGATTGTATCAATCATGTCGCATTAAGGATCCAAACATGAGGGATGTACATGGTATGTTGCATAAATATGGGCCATTTGGTCTTCCCATTCCATTCAACATGGATTGGTTGAGGCCAAATTTCCCTTATAGACAAGGAAATTCCCCCATTCAACAATCCCAAGGCCATTCTATAAACTGAGTGTTTTGGATCTATCATTGCGATATAGGAAATGTTGTGTTTAAAATAATGATGAACATCAGTGTGGTCCAACCCATTTTTAATATAGAAATTATAAATAAATTTTTATCTCACAAGAAAGCAGTAGACACATCTTGAAACTACAAAATAAATTTCAATGAAGAAAGAAACACACTTCAAATCAATAAGTAAAAATATGCATTCCATGGTAGTTTCTATCCCGGTAAATTCATGTTGAAGAATCTTATTCTATAATGCAATGAGACCATTATTCCCACATCATTTTATCCTCCTAAAACATCTAATGACTATCTGATATATGTCTCCACATAAATTTGATGAATGGTATAACATTGTTATATAAGAACATTACATGATAATCGAAAATTAAAAATAGATTCACAATCACTGGTATATCATGTTCTATGAAATTGTATACTTAATATATAACATGACATCGAACCATGTGAAATATTAAAGAACAAATGGTTACGTATAAAAACATACAAATGATGATGATGAAGACTTGTATATTTTTTGTACTAGATTTGAGAGATAACCAATTATTATCTTGTCCTATAGATCTTTTCTAATGTTTCCAAAACAATAATTGGTCCAAGAAAGGAATCCTCACCCACCATCAACTAACATAATGGTATTTTTTTATGTAATAAATATAATGTGTTGAAGGGTTATATTTTAACGTGGGAGTAATTTCCATTTTAATATGTAAATAAAACTACCCCAAAAAAATTGTCCCCAGATCCTACAATGACTAAGAAACAAGAATAATGAATATCTTATATATTTTGAATTACTCAATTTCGCATATTTTTTTGATTACATACTATACGAAACATAACCTAATATCCCATCTCCACCTATGTGTTAAATGATGTTCTATATCCAAAAAAATGGATATTTAAGGCTATATAACCATAGAATTTCACACAGAAAATCATCACCTATTATTCCACGAGGATTTTTTGTTAAATTGTTGAAAAATATGCCAACATGTTTAACTGGTTAATGAAAAACAAAATGGAAAACATGATATTTTTATTTAAAGGTAAATAAATTATTAAACACCTTGATAACTCATTAAATTATATTTATATGTCATGGAGAGGCGAAATTAAATTAGAAGGAAATTGTTTCTCATCCTATTTTTTTTAAATTATATCATCAAAAACTATATGTCCAATTTCTAATTTCATACAGACCAAACATAACCAAAACAACAGATTAGAAATTATTTTCATGGTCAAGGAATGATAACCCACTAATAATATTAACAATAAACCATAATATATTTTCTCAATGATAGAGGAAGAACATATCAATCCATTAATTAATGAATTTTTTCTGAGAAAAGAGAAAATTCACTTATGGTATACCAATAAAAGAATAATCTCCAATATTCCAAACATTCATTTCCATTTATTAATTTTTATAATATAACCACATTAAATGAGGTTGTTAATTGAACCCTATCATTATAAAACAATTTCTCCCACACTCCCAAGGGGATTTGTGAATTGATTCCCATCATTTATCATTCATTCATCAATTCCTTTAATTACACGAAAGGTAACTTCCTTGAAAAAGAGAAATAAAAATTTACCATTTTTATATGAATATATAAATTCAATCTATAATGAATATAGTAATTTTATCAATTTTCTCTACCATAGAATCATGTCTCTCTTATAGAATATATATCCTTAACTATTATAATCATAGTATTTGATGATCCCCAAAAAATGTTTCCTACTATTTAGTGCCTAAATAACTAATGCGATTAAAAAATTTGAAAGGTATATTTATATTCATGATTATGATGCTAACTAGTGTCATAAGACACTACATGATATACATTCATAAGGATAAAAACCAAACTGTAACCTGAAGCATTGTAATAATATACATATCACTCTTTGGAATAATGTGGATAAAAAATTTGTTTTGATGTAATACAACACTACATTTTATTAATATATACCAATAAAATCATGTTCTTATAATACAATCATCCCTTTATAGGTGATAAAATTATAAGGTGATGTGATTTTGGAGAAATACTATAATTTTTTGACAATATATCACCATGCCATTAATGTTTCAAATATGAATGAAAAATAATCGGTTATAACTGTGACATGGAAACTATAACATTTTCTAGATCATTTAAGATTACATGTTTCAAGACCACATGTCCTAACAACATAAAATCTCTGATCATTAATTTGAATTTTTATTATAATTCATAGAGATGATGATCGATTAAGGTTCCAAAAAAATATCCTAGTAGATAAAAATGATTTTATTTGTTATTTTTTATACCATAATGTCAAAAATGAATTCGATAAACAATTTGTAGAGGAATATTAGGTTTATCAGTTACATGAAGACTATATAAAGATTATTAAGGATGAATCAAATCCCATGGTAATCAAAATGTTTTTACGTGATCATGGAGGAAATGTTTTTTAAATAGAAATTTTTGAATTGACGATGATGGGTACGAGTCATATGATCAATTTTTTAGAACCAATATTAACATTTCAAATGACAAAAAATTCATTAATATGGGAATATCATTTATTATTAACTGTTTCTTGATTGTTCTTCCAATAATCAACACATAAATGGAGTGTCACATCATCTTTCTTAGTTATGATCATTGGGGATGCCTAGGGTGACACAATATTGTTTACAAATCCATTAGCTCTCAAATCATAGAAATTATTTTTTATCTATTTTTATTTATATGAGGACATTTAATATTTCGGTACTAATTATAGTTGGGTTCTTGATATAATGATAATTTAGAACAACGTTACGCCATAAGGAGGAAATCATTAATGTCATTTGGAAACACCTCCAAAAAATCATTATCTAATAGAGGAATCTCGTCACTAAAATATTATAATCCTTGTTTGATTGTACATTAATATATTAGTTTACCATTATTAAGATGAGGAGGTACTTCTTAAACACAATTTTCATAATCATTTAAAAACATGGGATTTACCATCAGGGCAATTATATGATTCCCACTAATGATGAAAATTGATTTTTTAATTATAATAAGTCACGAAATCCATTCCAATGATAACATCTAATAGTTATATTCTGGGAACAAGAAATTCCCCAACTAGCTCAATCCTATATATAAGTAAAACAATAGAACGCTATCAAAATCCCAAAAAAATCTTCATTCTTTGAGGCATTTCCAATTATATATGATATGTAATGTATTATATTGGTTGTTTTAAATGATTAATAATATTGTACAAAATAAAATCGTGTCAAGATCATATATCAACTAAATTAGAAAAAATTACTGGAATTATTGAAATTTTAGCTCTCCCAATCATAGGAACCACATTAAATTTAATGGGTTTCACTTATATTTCCTATAAATGAACTATTCTCAAGGCATATACTTAGAAACATAATTTCCATTATGAAACATATTGCATTAATGATATTGTAGTCTCAAAAAACACTATAATAGAGAATGGAATATAAATTGCCTAAAATAACATATATTAGTCCCCAATACATCCAAAATAGTTTTAAATTTTCAACAAACTAGGCCAGAACATTTCATGTTCCCCTTCTATCCATAGAGGAATCAATTAAGACCCATAATAGCTGCATACTTTGTAAAAATGGAATTATTTTAATCACCATTACTATTATCCCTATGAATTTATATATTCATTATTATAAATTTATAATAACGACTACATCTATGATCAGTGGTATTAAGAACAATGGTAATACCTAACATTATACTGAAGTTAAAATCATCCATAAACACCTCATTCGCCATGTTGGTAAATGCAAAAAAAAATCCTAAAAAATATTGATCAGATCCAGATCAAAGTCACTAAAATATTACAAATATTCATGAGTAAATAAAGTAATATTAGAGAATTGATTAATATATTCCATCACTGAATGTTTTTATTTCTTAATGTTGTAGAACACTCTAGATTTTAAATGGTCATAGACTCTTGGTAGAATTTATCTAGGAAAAGTAAGTAGATTTATTTCCATCCAAATTCTCATGATTCATTTACAAAACTAATGAATCCAAATACATTCTACTAATTTATTCAATCTCAAAGACAATACACATCTCCTTAATTTAATTTGTGTTTTATAGTATTTCAATGAGTCACTCAATATTTTCAATCCAATATAACACTTTCAAAGGATTTATAATTACATTGAAATGTGATGGTTTTTTTATCGAAGAACTCACATGATCAATATATATCCATGTATCTTCAATTTTATTAAACTCTGTCATTCCAACGGGAAGTGTCCAGAACATATTCCATTACCTGAACAACACTTATGAATATCATAATTATATTATGATCAATTGGGGGATTTTACTGTTAAGGTACTTCAATCTCACCCTGCATATGATTTATTTAAATTCATATGGGGGAATAATAGAATAAAAATCAGATAAATAAAAAAAATACGTTATAATTAAAAAATAATTACAATATGAAATAAAAAATTTAAACTGAAATAAAATCCCCTATATTATAAAAGACACAATTTTTCTTCTATTCCTGGTAACAAAATGTGATTCATGATGAGAACTGGTTTGGAGATCAATGGAAACCTAATCCCTAGGTCCCAAAATTTGTATATCATATAAACCCTGAAATTATAATTTTCATATTAAAAATTGAAATAAGAAAAATAAAATCAATATTAACAAAATTTATCATGATCCATCCTAGCTATCCCACCTAACTAAGAACCTAAGCCTCCCATGAAACTACCCAAAGTGTGTTCCCAATCCCCATGGGATGAAGTCTAGTTCAAGGTAATCTGGATTCATCTAGGGGAATGAATTTTGAACAAAAAATAAAAATACAATACTTAATATATAAAAAGTACTTTGGTATTGAAATATAACTCAACAAGAAGAAGAAGATATATTCATAGAAAAATATTGTGACCTAACCCCAATATAAACCAAGGTACATAAGTAAATTTGAATCCCAACTCAAGGTAACATATATTATCCACTTTAAAATAACCATTTTCTAATTATATAACATTACACCATTAAATAGTGATTTACCATTATATATTTCAAACAAAATAAGATCTATATAATCTTAATGATTTATGTATGAAGTAATGAAAACATGCCTAGTGTGATCCCTCCATGTTTTTCATATGATGAATTTATAAAATAAACCATGTACAGTCAATTAAATAAAATTGTTTTTGAGGTAAAATTTTCATAACTTATTTAAAACTGTAGAAATACAACCTATTTATCAAATTATAAAACATTCCCAAATATTCATGTTTTCAAAATTTTATATTATAATTTGCTTATAATAAACATCGACATAATCATTCCAAAGAGTAGTAACATGAAGTTCATTATTAAGGATTTTAGAATAGAGTTATATAGGGTTATAATATCATCTATGTGGTCAATGTCTACTTGGATCACACATTACCATTGAGCACTAGGGTTAGGGGGTTAATATTCCATTGTCATTGTCTCCACGTCTTAATGAAATAAGGCCACATATAGCAAAAATTAGCTTCGAACACTTACTCTAGGGGTTAAAACTCATATTTTGATAGTCTATCCATTCCTCAACAAAGATAAAACATGATATCATACTATTTCGTACATCGAAAATCAATAAATAATATTTTCACATACAAGTAAATAATAAACTAATGAATTAAAATTTAACATTCTTTGAAATTAATTTCCATTAATGATACAAAAGGATATTCAAATTCAATTCAATATAAAAACGTTTTCTCATTTCACTATATTATTGACATTTCCTATATTAATTTATAGAATCCTATTTAGAAGGATTGGAAAACAAGTCCTAGAGAATGATGGATTGTTTTGGAAACACCAACCTCAGTAAACCTCAAATTTAATCCATTAGAAGGGATCTCTAAGAGAGAGAGAGAGGAGTGTCTTTATGAACCAATAAGTATATCCCTAGAAAAAAAATTACCAAGTCAAATATACCCAATTATATTATCTATTTATTAATAGAGGAATATAAAAACCTCATATCTCATGACTGATTAATGATAAAAACAAAAATAGAACAAAATTAATGAATTATGAGAATGAGTTAGTAATAAACAAAAGAGAATATAGTCACTCAATTATATCCTAATAATTTTATGAATTGACCATCCTGAAATTTAAAAAAAATGGTTTAGGAAAGTTTATTACATAAAGATTTAATTAATCCACCTACCATAATGATTTTACAAACCCCTATTAATGGGTATAATATCCTTCAAATGTTTTAGTGGATGATTCGACCATCAAAATTTTTAATCCAACAACACCATGATGTGATTTTTTTCACCATGATAATAGTTGTCTTAAAAATTATATACAATAGATCCCAATATGTTTATCGACCATGACTTGGGGTAGAATCATCTAACATTGTTGACTCACAACACCATGTCATTTTTTGGGGGAGGAAAAACATTCCATTTCACTTAGGTATACTCTCCAAGAAAATCACTCATGCCACACACTTTACCTACCATGTATGTCCTGCATGTGTCTCAGAGGTGATTATAAGGCCTCAAATAGCTTGAAATATTTAATTTTGTAGCCTATTTTCACCATTAAATTCCAAAACCCTGTTTTATGTTATGAAGATCCTACTAAACAATCGCATAAAAAACACCATCAAGATTATAAAAAATATAAATCCTAAAATAAATATGTTACTTCAAACCATTTATTTATCAGATAATCTAATTGTTATTCCTATGATCAATTTGTTTTAGATATACCCATCAGAAGTTCAATTGAAATATCTATTTATATCTTCTCAATAATTATAATATTTATCATCTTCCTCAATCTAATTTTAATTACGAGATTTATGTTTTAACTTATTTTATTAATCTTTAAAACAATATAATGTAAAATATCATAGACCTATTTTAGTACACACAATATGACTTTAAAAAACAACATTTCACTAAAAATACACCATTTTCATATTTAACATAAAATTTCTCAAATATAAATTTTTTATTATGAATGAAATATTATACATATAAATACATTAAAATACTTTTTTTACCTACCATAGTTTATAATGTTTTTTATTTGTCATTAACCAAAACATAAGTCTATTAGAAATGAGACATGTTGTATTAACAATTTCTATGCAAAAAAATAATTATATTAATTAAGTACATTTAATATAGTCCTATCCACATTTAGAATCATTTATTGTTTTCTTTAAAAAAACACAGTAATGATGGGGTACTATTAGGGATGAATAACTATTAAATTAACCATCATCATCACAAAAAATATCAAAATATAGATTTACAAACATTCTAACACTAGAACATGTAATTTATATAATTAGATGAACTTTATCATTTTGAACAAATTTATAACAAATAATAAAAAAAATTAAGGTATTAATTTCATGTGTATGGAAATAATACATTGTAGAACAACTAAAATAATATAAAATTACAAACAACCAATTTTTATATCCCATACAACTTATTGTTATAAACTGAAATGATAAAATATATATACCATTAAAACATCATATAACTATAAATTATCTAATGTGTCTGAATTATTATTTGGGTTATATATATATATATCAAAAAATAAATAAATAAATGATTAATATATATTATTTCTTATAAAGTAGTATATTTTTTTTGTTATTTCAATGGTTAAGTAGTTTCCTGATATATAAAAAACCTAAATTCCAATAGAACATTTCTAATAATTAACCCATTTAAAAACAATAAAAATTGATTAACTCTTTTAGAAAATTTATTTGAATGAAGGTTTCCTTTTTCAATTTGTAGAAATAAAACAGATCCTAATTTAATATTTTTTTAATTTTCAGACTGAAAAAATATACTATCATTAGATAACTAATAAATGAATATTAAGTTATATTTTAAACAATTAATATATAATAATATGATTAAAAGAAAAACTTATCCAAACTATTTACATTTCAATTTTAATTGTTACCTAATGTCACTAAATTTAATCCATAACTATTAATTCATATATTTTATAATGAACTTACAATATTATTTATAGATCATCTAATAACAATATTCCAAGTGTCATTTTTGATTATTCGTATGCATATTTACTATGAAAAATGATTTTAAGGAACTATTTATACCTAGAATTTATTTTTGGAGAAATGATATATCAAATGAATTTCTCAGACCCAAATTATATTTTATATAGATATTAATTATTAATATTGAATATATATAATTATAAATAATTCATTTATTATATCTTTTTGATTTTTTAATGATCCCACCCTAGAAAACTAGATCGTGTGCCTTAATTTATAACACTGACATGATTACCAAGAATAAAATCATGAAGGACCATTTAGTTTAGTAGTTTTTTAAATCTATATTATATACATGGAACCCATTCATCATTGGTAATATAAAAAATTAATACATAATAAACTATTTTTTCATAATTGTGGAATCTTATACCATGAATTCATCTTCATACCCTATGGAAAGGAAACAATATAAGGGTGATATGAAATTGTATGTAATGGTAATGAATAGAATATTATATTTTAAATTGATAATTAATAATCAATTTGGAATGAATAATATACGATTGAATAATTCCATATAAATATTCACATGAATTTAAAATGTGGCCACATATATTATAACTAATAAAATATTCACATGGAATAACAAAAAGTACTAAATTTATAGTGAAATTTATCTACAATATAATGATTTATCCTCACGATAGTAATTATAACGATCAATCGTCCTTATAGATTAATTTTGTTGGAATAAACTCATCTAATTTTTGTCTAGATCGATCCTCTAGACATTTTACAACTATGTTGAAAAAAATATGTAGAATTTTTCACCAACTACTTTCATCCCATGAAACTGCTAATTAATATAGGGGATTTAATATTTTGGTACAAATACCTTATATTTTATTTCAAAAACCTATCTCAAAAATTGAATTAAAATTTTATATTATAAATAATGTGCTTCTTCAAATACATGTACTGAGGAAAGAATACAGATTTATAATTATTTCCCAAAGAAATTATATAACAGTCTATGTAGGCACCATATGTAAAAATGGTATTGGGTTTAGTAAATAATCATAAGAATGATATATATTTTAAATATTAATGTGAAATTAGTGTTCAATGGTCACTAGAAGGTGAATACCTCACTGAAAAGTTAATGACTATAAAAATTATATCAAGGACGTGAATATCAAAACGATCATTGGAAGATAGAATACTAAATCATATATAGAGAGAATGCGGATTTTATTAAAAAAATATCTCTATAATTGGATAATTTACAATAATAGTTGTTGATTTTGATGAATTGTAATAACATTAAAATATCAATAAAAGTGTTCATAAGGAAAATATTCATTAAACATTCTAAGGTGTCCCATACCACTTGGAAACATTTGAATCATAAGACCCCTGAAAAAATAAAATTTAAAGAATCTTATAATATAATGATTATAATAATATTAATGATATAACATGTCAAATTTTAATTATACATATGTTTTCAAATAACATAGGTTTATAATGTACTGAAACAACTCAAAGAAGGAAAATTGTGGCAAGAATTTTATTGGCACATTAGTATAATTGAAGCCATAATACCTATGAAATATAGGTCAAAAAATAGATATGTAAATTCCCATAAAATTACTTTTTGGAAACATCAAATACATTCATGTATAGTATATATACAACACAACAAAAATAAGTGGTGAATACATCATATATATTAAATAACTAATAGTTATATTTGAAAACCAATTACAATAGAGTTCCCTTCAGCAAAACTCTCATTAACCTGATGTATAATGGTTTTAAGAATGTAATTAATTTATACCATAATCCTAATCATATATATATATATTATCTTAGATATTCTTATTATAATATATTATTACCCAATTTATTAATAATCATTCATTATTGTTTCTATTTTTGGTGATAAATTCCTACTTTTAGAGCTTGTTTTGACATTTAATTTTTGTTCATATTATATTGATAATGATTTAATAATATAAAATATAAAAAATATTGATTTAAATAATATATATATTCAGTATATATGTATTTAGATTAATCTATAAATTAATATGTTCTATTAAATGGTATTATGTCTTTATGCATGATGTTATTTTTATTTTCTTGTCATATTAAATGAATGAAAATTAAATGATATATATGTAAATTATATATAAATTCTATAATAGTTTAATATTTTATAAATATTTTTATGAAATAAATCCTTAATATATTAAATCCAAATCATGAAATAATGATATTTATTTTAGTGTGTTGTAATACATATATATACTATAATTAAATCATTATTTCAAACCATGAAATGTGTAAATAGAATATCAAATGATATGAGTTCATGAGGCAGTTGTCCACCATACAAATGAACAACAATTGTGTATCCCATTTGACGGAACTGTGTGAATTTATAGAATTTATAATTAAGATAAAAAGATATCATTATATTTTGGATACTTATTTTATTATATAATAAAGATATAATTTGAATCATATTGGTGTATTAAAAAAATACAAAATTGAATGTTGTAGAATGTCCCCTTATTTTTGGGTAACATCTATTGTTTAGAACTAGATGACTTATTTGGATGAAATTATTCCAAAATTGAGGCTTCATTGATGTGGAAAAAGAGGTTGGAAAATTATTTGTTTTAGCTTTTGAAGATCTAAAACGCATGTTTTTTGTTTCTAAGTGGGAAGTTGAGTTCCTTTTTTAGTAAAGGAGGAGTGGCATTTTTGTAAATATAAAAATATAAACACGAACGAGTTTTCATAACAATTTAATGTGCCTAAAAAATTGATTACCAATTCAATAAACTTATTTTATGGTGGATCCAGTCATCTATCAAACAAAAATATATAAATCATATAATTGTTTTACTAAAAACTATTTTTTATCTCTTTTACCATTTTTTATTATCGTAACAAGTTTTTCAATCTATTTAATTAATCCATTAAGAATATATTAAATTTATATTAATTAAAAAATACATAACCATTGAATGTTAAATATTAAATTTTATAAAAAATTAAAATTATTTTTAATGAAATCATTCATAACAAGGAAAAACACTAGTTTTAACTGAAACTATGCTTACAAATTTCTACTATTTAAGGGTCAATAGGTTCACTATAGATGATAAATTGTTACATTAATAGACCTTATTTGTTATTTATAAACATTTTAAAATCAATATTAACAATATAAAATTATTTAGTAAACATGTAATGTTTTAATATAATATTATATATTGTAAAATAACATTATGAACTATTTTTACATTATTTAAATAATTTAATTTTCAACATGTCCTAGAAATCATGGAATTAAAATATATTAGGTTAAAATATTTTTAACATGGTATATTAATCTACAAATATAAGGGAACATAATAATTCATTAAATTCACTTCACTTATACCTTATTTAATATCATTTATTTTATTTTATATTTACCTAAATTATACCTATGTTGGTGTTTCTTTAGAGTTTTAAGTGATTAATTCATCTATAAAAATTATTGCATATTAATTATGTATTAAATTTCCAATTTATATTTAAAAATGTTATTTAAAAAAATTATAATTTTCATATTTGAAGGCTTTATAAATGTAAAATTTATAGATGGTTCTTTTTTATCTTTTTCATTACATAAGCGATTATATTGGATAGTTTTATGGAATAGAATCCAAGTAATTCATAAAATTAGATCTAAGAGGTGATATGGTATACATATGGGAAAATGATTATTTCGAACAATATTCTATGAAATGTTTCTCATAAGATTAAAATTTATCCCCAATGTAAAATTATTTTTACCATAATCACTATAATTAAAATCAATTGCATTCACAAGTTTTTTTTGGTAAAATTATATGTTCATATTATTATATTATAAATTATATACTATATCCAATTTTTTATATCAATTTAGCTGAATTAAATTAATATATGTGGGAAAATAAAATTTTATTCTAATCCTGCATATGTTCTGAGAATACGAGTTTCTAAATTGAAAATGATCAAAAGTTCACTATCTTTTTATATGTACATTGAATATATAAGTGATTCTAATGAACTAAATTGGATTAACAGATATATAATTGATATACTGTTACGTTAAAACAATTTTAAAATAACATTTAATAATTATTAATATTTATACTAAAATGTAGTTTTCCACAAAAATGATGTTACAATCACTATTCATGAAAAAATTTATTTCTTAAGAGAAATTTGAACAATTAAGACTATGATATTTTTGAAAATAAAAAATTCAACTTTTTATTATAAATAATTTATATATTATGGTCAAATTTTAGATTAAATATATTTCCACCATAAATAGGATACAACACCAGCTTCTGAGATATATAAATTTCTATACATAAAAATGGAATTTTCAAATAAGAAATCAAAATTAAATACATTAAAGTAAAAAAATTATTTAACATATAATATAATAATAAATATATAAAATATGTTCATAGAATTTCATATAAACCCTTATTATTGGACATTCATGCCTTATACACTATCCTATGAACATGGTAATGTATGGAACACATGAAAACACTGTGTTATGTGTGAACCAATCTTGGAAAAAAATTAAACATCATTTTATAAGGAAAATATTTTTAATAATTTGGTTCTAACATTGTCCACATTAAATAAATATTTTCATCAAAAATAAAGCATCCCCCCAATAACATATTTTTTGATATTTGAATATTTCATTTTTAAAAAAACCAAGTCATAAAAGGGTTAATTTCATATATATATATATATACTAAATATGGAATATTTCCTCCCCTTGTCACTCACACATCATCTGCATCCACCGACGTGTACCTGAATAACCTCCTACCATCGCATCAACCTCCCTCCCAATCAATATTTTCCTCCTCAGCTACTTCTGTTGCAATCCCTATGTAGATATCCCATCTTCATCATCTTGTGACTCCCCTGAAATCGGATTCTCAACTCAAAAAAATTTCTCTGCATATCACTACTACATATTATACTCTTCTAATTTCCACCCCGGGTCCCTTCCCTATCTCATATTCACGTCTAATTATCTCTTCCCCATCGTGACATCAAGATTCTGATTCACCGATTCAAATAGCACCACATTTTCTTTTCAGAGTCATCTAACAACGTCACCAAGAATGTTCTCCAAAATATATGTCATGAAATAATTATCGACAAACCACCTCCATGTCATAGTATGTCCTCAAACTAGGGTTTGGGAACCTACTATATTCAGTGTTCGAAATCTATTTCTTGTATATACTGGAATATGTATGTTGTCCAAATTTTGAAGAAAATTTACCCTTCTACTTCATTTTGTTACCAGATATGTGTGCGACAGCTTCATTTGTGATATACCATAGTCTTTATATTCATTCTAAAACCATTATGGTTTTTTACTCTAGTAACCCATCAATTCGCCCAAATACGATATTATCTACAACACACTAACCATTGTCCTTCATTTTTTCTTCATTTTTTCAAAACTATTTTATATTTATCCAAGATGTGTGTTCATTTTACGTGTTTAATGTTTTAATCATATAGTATAATTTATGAAAAAATGAGATAAATGACAAATAATATGAATATAGATCAAACAGAGACTGACGTGTTGTGTCGAGGAGCTGCTAGGATTATCCATTCGATGACTTATTGATTTCAATCACTGAAAACAAAAAAATTAAAATGATTTATTTGTTTTGAACTATTTATCAAATAAGATAATAAATTTTTTTGATCTATTAAATATTTTTTCTATATTGTATATGATCAATATTTATTATGTACATGAAAAATACAAATAATCTACAGTATATATTTTTAGAAATAAGAATCGATTTTTAGATCATTTAATAAAAATTTCAATCATTCAAAACCATCGAACTATATGCAGCGGTATTGCATATTATATAATATAATCCAACTATATTTATTTTATCTCTACTCTTCACATTTTAGTATTTGTCTTTTTTTAATAATGTTTCTTATTCCAATACAATACATATGTTTTCCTCAACTGTGAATCATTAGATCAAATTTCTCATATTACAATCATATTGTAGGCCCTGATCATGCATTTAAAAATCCTTACAATGTAATACTTTTCTCATTTTATGAGTATATTTTGAAAAGAAACCTTTGGTTATTCATTTTTATTGAGTTGTTTTCATATAAACATCTTTCATGATTAGAGAAATATAACATAGAAAAAATTAGTTTTTACTACATTCGACTATTTAAATTTTTTTATGAAAGATACAATGATTCCAATACAAGGTAATAGTACTATAATTGTACTTTCTAGGTATTCTTATGGCCATAAATACATATATATGGTACATAAAGAAAAAATTTCGTTAAAAAATAAATGTATATTTTGTGATAAGTTTTTTTGCTAATATACTTCCATATCATCATCTACTAATTATGCTGATGATTTGATATTCCAAAACACCATTATATATCAATGATTTCAAAAAAATATGTATTGGAGATCATGGGAAAAAATAGTTCCATCAATTTTTTATTACATTATATATAAAATTTAGTCGATTGACATATATTTACTTCTATTTTTTTTTATGGGAAGAAATTTTCAGGTTATAAATTCTCAATACCATCAAAATAAGAACTATATTTTTATTCTCATAATTTTACATGAAAAGTTAAAAAAAATATTTGTGTGCCCATCAATTTAATTTTTTTTTATTCCTCATACAAGATTCACTAATGATCTTCAAGTTAAAAACATATTTGATATTCCCATCAATATCATTCACTATTTTCCAATTATTTTCTCAGTCCAAGTGAATACATAAAAAAATTTGAAATGAATATAGTTAATTTGTCCAAATATCATGTAGTTAAACTCACTTCCATCAAACATATGAATGTTTGTAATTTAATTTCACTATTGGATACACTATATAATTTTTTTATGAAATAAAAATAAATGAAACAAATTATTATAATTATTTAATCTTTGACTAAAAAAACATTTCATCTAGTCCTAAGAATATGTTTGGATCATGAAAAAATATATCAATGTTAGTGTCTTCATTTAAACCTATAGAGATCAATATTTTCAAAAAAATGTGTTCTATCATCATTTCATGTAACAAATTCATTCATTTCATGATTAAATATTACATATTTAAATAAGCGGTATATAAATATACTATATTCCATGTTTTTTAATATTGATTAATTCACATGAGTATAATAGTAAGAGGTATTTCAATTCTGTTTGAGCATGGGAAAAGTAGATGAGGTATGTCATGTTCTAATATATACTAAGTAAGTGTCATTATCAGAAAAGCCTCATTTCCAGAAATTTATGCTTATGTATTCTAGATAAGATCATTCATCATGAATTACGTACTCTATTAATCTTGTGTTAAATGGTGAATTTTCATTGTGTGTTGGTTCATATGAACATGTTCCATGATTAGATATATATGAGATGGAAAAAATATGTTTTTACTGTATTCTACTATTTAGATTATTTTATGGATTGCACCATGAATCCAATAACATTTAATAATTTCATAATGTGTTTGTTTAGGTATTCTTGTGTCTATTACTACATATATTTTGTACCTAAAGATAAAATTTCTTGAGAAATTAAATCATGATTTTGTTAAAATATATTGTTTCTAAAGTCCTTCTAATTCATCTTATTTGGATTATGATGATGATTTCATATTCCATATCAACATTATAAATCATTGATTTCTTAAAAATATATAGTGGATATAATGGAAAATATAGTTCCATCGATTCTATATTCAATGATTCATATAATTTTGTTGATTGACATTAATCTCTTTATATTATTTTATCTGTTAGAAAATTTTATCTAATACTGAAACATCATACAGTATACCTCAATTATAAAATCAATGATTTATCAGATAATGTCTGTTTACTATGATTTTTTGGAACGCTTGTTTATCAAAAAAAATTCTTTCTTATTTAATCTATTTTAGAGAAAGAATTATGATTGACTCAACTATAGAGTCATTCACAATGAGAATATTTCGTGCATGAGAAAAAATATTGAACTGAGTACATATCAACTCATTAAAGGTTGTCTGAATTACAATGATACATATTTTTCACTCGCGTGCAAACACATAAAACTAGATACACCTGATAAAATATATACTAACTGGGAAAGCGATGATAGAGATGTTGATACGTGATTTTAGTGTCGAATTTGAGTTTTCTGATGCATGTTTCTCTGTGGTAATGCATGAATAGTACAAAATAGTAGTTTCTATTTTTTTATTCACCTTGTTTTAAATTTACTATTATTATGTTTTTTTATTTTTTCTATTTGCTAATTGCTGTTGGAAATGAATCACACTGGTAAACTTGAAAAGCATTATCCTTTTCATATTTACGATCGATGATTAAATCATATGAGATTTTATATTCTAATATTTCCTTTTCCCTTATGTAGTTCACTGATAGTGTTACCTCATATCTTTTAGGGATATTTTTTCACATGATTACTAATATTTTTGTCCACTACATTCTACCATTACTTCAGATTGTCATTAAAAAATTTGAGTTGATATGGAAATTATTTCAGACCGTATTAATAAGAAATCAAATCTTATATAAAATATATTCTATCTATTCTCACTAAATCAAGTAAGAACATATGTGAGTGCGAAAAAGTTACCACGTGTTGTTAGTAATTAAACAGAGGTATTTTAATAATTTATTATGATCTGTATCATATTTTTGAATATTGAATGTCACAAGACCATGGGTGTTTCATGTCATGTGTATTATGATTATACCCAATTATTATAACTATGTATTTAACTATTTATGGATATCATCTTATTTAAATTACAATGATTTATCTTTCACTTTTTTATGAATCATATTTAAGTTGTTATGTTCTATTTAGGTTCTAACATATTTACAAATTTTCTCCTCATGTTTTTATTTATGTTTTATTTATTATTTTTATTGTATTTTTCAATTACCTTAAAAAGTCATCTTATTTTTTATTCAATCATGATCCAAGTTAATATTTAAATTTCATGAATCAATATCTACAACATAATACATATTTTAGAAGGAAGTATCAATCTGTTAAATGATATGAAATGTAGACTTTTAAAATAATTGGTGGTTATATTGTCAGCATTAAATATTGGTGGAGGCATGCTAGAATTTATCTAAGGCTACAGAGAACTATAGTGGAGGATAAGGCTAGGATTAAAATGTCAAATCTAGGATAATTAACTTATATTTTCTTTCGTTGAAGTTTTTTCCATAACATCCTTAGAGTCAATCTTCTTCAATCCTACGGTTTGTAATTGATTATATAGTGAAATTCAAATGAATTATTCTCTATAAATTCATTATTAGTTCGATATGTAAAATTCACATTTAGATAATACCATTTCTATTAATGGATTCTAAAAAGGATTGAATCCAGAATCACGAATATGGAAAGAAATTTTAAGTTTATACATTCTCAATCCCATTATAATCTTATCTACATTGTTCTTCTCTTATTATTTTCAAAAAAATATAAAATAATGATTGTTTTTCCCAAAAATTTCTTTGGTTTATTCCTCCTACAATTCTCACTAATTAGCTTTAGGTTAGACATTATAAATGTTTTTACATTTTCATTCTTCTATAAATATTTCATTTCTAGTCATCGATTAACATAGTGGTTTTCTCTATCTCAGTTACCAATTAGTCGTTGTTGAATCCTCCTGTATGGGTTCTGTTACACCTATTTAAAATTTTAACAATTTTATACTATCAATATTATATTACTTCGTATTTTATTTATAGATTTTTTAAATTGGGCCTTTTTCAGACATAGAGATAGACTGGATAGAAATAATTGGTTAATTTTCATCTTGAATAGGTGCGCATACGAGTCACCAAATATGAAGATTAATAAACTATTTTATCTATTCAAAACCAAATAAAAGTGTTAATGTTTCTCCCATTTAACACTCTAGACCCTTTTATTGTTCTAATGCTGGGGTTTCCTCCTACCTCTAATTTAATTTTCTCCATTGACTAAGACCATCTGATATGGAATTTTTTCAAATTCGAGATATCTTTGGTATGGCTTGACTAACTATTTTTCATTCTTCTAGGGAGTTATCGACAAATGATGATCTCAATAACAGATATTTATATTGAGTTACATTTTATTTTATCCAAAAAATGGCCATTAAAATTGGAGGATATCAAAAGAAGAGGCTCATGCATTCCTTCATGTTATTTACACAATGTATTATATCTGGAAAATATATGGGTGGACATATTAGGTACCACGTTTTGTATGTAATTTAAAATAAAAAATAATGAAAAAGGAAATAACTATTATGATGGAGTTTGTAATTTATAGGGAGGAATATGATGGATGAAAAAGAATATAGTTTTATTTATGATTAAATGTAATCACAAGAAAACAACAATGCCAGTAGATGATTAAATTATTTCAGTCTCATAGTGAAACCATTTTTGAAGGGATGTCCTCACATAGAGGGGTATCATTGGTCATAGATGCTACCTATTTGTTTAAAATGGTGTTTCCAATATATCTAATTTTTTGCATTTCATGGGTTGTACATGAATATTCAGTTGATGGTGGGTTAAGGGAAGATATAGTGGAAGGGAATACTACTAGGGTATATAAAATCATTTCCTCCTCACCTATTTGTGATAGAGTAGTGGACGCTTCTATACGCCTGTTGATGGTGTCAATAAACACCACGGAATGAGGAGCATCCAAATCTACTCCAATGTCTTGGGGATTTAATTACATGGATTCCTAGGAGGATTCAAAAGATCATCTATTTGTGAATTAAGATGATCTTCCATTTAGAGTGATAAATTTTTATTCCTAAATTTCTATAACTATTGTTCCTAGACATGATGTATTTATGTAACTACTGTTCTTTCATTATGTATTTTATAGATAAGGATTCTCATTATGTAACCTTTTTCCATCATCTTTTGTAACATTTATTCATTCAATATGTATGTCATTTTTTCAAATATTTTCAATATTATTATGAACTATTATGTTTGATAAATATTATTATATATTTTAACAATAATAAGAATTTTATTGTGTCGTGTGAATGCATCAGTGAAGTACTAGTTATTAGTAAAAAGAATCTTGAAATGAATTTTTTTTAACAAATATTGGCCTTCGAATAGTAACAAATAGTGAAAACATGGAATTTAATGACAAATCTAAATATCATGTTCTGATGTTGAGTGATAGAGAATATTGATCATGAGTTTTTTAACCTCAATGCTATAAATAGGATGTGTGAAAAGGCCATTGATATCATAAAAATTTGGATAATAAGACAACATTTTTAATTAAATTACCATTTAACAGAGTGATGAAATTCTCTCTCTATAAAAATATTATTAATTGATCATTCATGATACATATTTATTTCATAAACACAATCTTATCCTTTGTTTATACCTATAAACTACATATAATTAATCACATAGAACTAGTTTTATTATATGGTGAGATAATAATGTTTTCTCAAGAAATTATACAAATATCGTCTTAAATAATTTAATAAAGGGTTAAACTTATGTCCCTTCCATAGGATTATGCTCCGAAATTATAAAATCTGGTCTTGATTTGTTATTAGTTTCCAAATTTATATATACATATCGATCATATATTTAGCCAAACATCATTGTATAAAAAATAGGATCATATTATGTGATGTTTATCCTTATGTAATGTGTTTTCCGTGAAGTTCAAAATATCAATACATCATTTCTCTCAGTCATTGGAACTGATCAACACACACATTTATATCCTTAATAAAAAATTATTGTAGCAAAATCATATACATTTATTAATACTGATAACCAGGACATCATTTATAGAATAAAAAATGGATAGAATTCATGAATCCAAACACATGAAAATTAATTATTCATATTAACATGTGGTAATAGCATAACCTTTACCCCGATCCAATAGCTTATTTGGAGTTGTATTGTCCTAATTCATGGGGGATTAATTATTATAGTTCCTCTCATACTTTCAATTGTAACACTAAAAAATAATCTTTTTATTCTTCATTATTAATTCCTTATAACATTTACCATTATATTTACAATTATTAAAAACACCAATTCGCTTCAATAAATTACTAGGGTTTCGATTTCCATAGATTCCACATGTGGGAAGATACATCATTAAATTCTTAACTATTTTTTCTTTAAATGAATCATCATATTTTCCCCTACATCCCTTCCAAGCCATAATCATAGATAATTCTTTCCCTCTCTCTCTCATTACAATATACTAATTTTCACTCATATTATTAGAATGTTCTGGGATATTTTTTCCCTTTGAATGATTCGATTAATACCACAAAATAAATGATCATTTTATCTCTTTTTATCATGTTCACTGGAGAGGTTCACAATTCTTATGGTGGGTTCCATTTCTAAAAGAAAACATACAGTAGATTGGATCTTATCATGTATAATAACAAAAATAGTCAACTTCATAACAATGATTGAAAATATTATTCATTAATAATATCATAATAATAATAATGGTTTAATTGGTATGTTCTTTTATACATATCTTCAAATTCCATCATTGGTTTATTTTCCCAAAACTTTTGTGGCTAAAATTCATCATCCATGTTTTATACTAAAATTATTTTGATACTAACTGTAATGACTAGACCCTAGAAACACGAAACCAATGGCTTACATTATTACATTTTCATGATTACATGATAAAAAATCAAAAAGTACCAATTAGTTTGTAATATTTGGAAATGCAAATTATATACATTGAGCCTATTTAACATTTGTAACAAAAAATCATAACTCATAAAAACTAAAATGATAACATCCATGAAACATTTCACAAGAAAAAAAATTTATAACATATGGAATTGGAAAAATATAATGGTTATCTTAGACAGTAGTTAAGGTAAACTAATGGTGAATGATAACATAAATTAATTATTAATAATTACTATGATATTAATGATAAATTAATGAATAATGACATTTACATAATCATCTTATATTAAAACATGAACATATAAATTCCAATAAAATAAAATTATCACATAGAATAATAATTACTATTGCGCATTCAAAAATTAATTGAGGTTTTATAAAATTATCATAAATCTAAACGAAATATATTTTTAAATTTATAAACAATTTTTAAGAAAATAGATTTTTTTTCAAATTAATTATTAATTATAAAAAATTATTTATGACTTAAAAAAATACCAATACATTTACTATGGTCAAATTTTCACTTATAAGATGCCTAAATTTTATTTAATTATTCATGGGTAATGTTACAATCATTTTTGTAAATTTATTATTCATAAGAGCCATATTACTATTCATACGTGCATTCTAATATTCATAAGGGTATGTTACTATTGAAAAAAAATTATTTTTGTTTTATTAGACTCAAAAATTCATCTTGAACAAAACTATTTATATCCAATTTACGAAATTCAAAACACAAAACTGACAATCATATTTTTAAAGGTCACATAGCACTCACTAGTTCATTATGTTGTGTTTTCATGTGATATCATGAATTATTTATAAGATTGGGATTTCCATTAAAAAACATTGGGTCATTATATTTCTCCCCCCTTATGAAATTTCTCCCTCAAAATTTCAATTTACACAAATAAGTGAGGGTACTTCTCATTCATTGCCTCTTTCGGTTACCAAGTTTCATCTTCAAAATTATGGTTCCTCCACAACACTTTTATAAGATGGGATGTCTTGTTTTATAGAACCTTATTTCTTTGATCCCAAATCCTTAATGGATTCTCGTAATAGGAGTGATCATCTTCCACCTACCCCAAATATGAGTTTTGTTCATGTGAGGGATCTGGTATGTACTTTTTTAGGAGTGATACATGAAACACATTATGAAATTGAGCCATATTTGATGGAAGAGTAAGCTGATAGGCCATGACTCCTATGCAGTCAAGGATCTTGAATTGGACAATGTACATTGGTCTTAGCTTCCCTTTATTTCTAAAACAAATGACTCTCTACTATGGTGATATTATATGGAAGACTTTATCTCCAACATCATTGTACAAGTCCCTTCGACTATTTTCTATGTAGCTCTTTTGTAGAATCTAAGCAGAATTGATGTGTTTTTGTATGACATGAACCTTATCTCTCATCTCTTACACAAGATCGGGTCCAAGTAGCTTTCATTATCCTACTTCTACTAAACATGTTTGATTTAAACATCTCTCTCTATATAGAGCATCATATGGAGAAATCTGAATACTCGAGTGGAAGCTAGTGTTGTACGAGAACTCAACCAATGGGATATGTTGATAACCAACACCAATGAATTCTAGTGAGCAGGCTCATAGCATATCATTATGCATATGAATGGTCCTTTCTAATTGGATATCAGTTTGGGGGTGACAGGCCATACATATATTTAATATAGTAATCAATGCATGTTGAAGACTCCTCCGTAATTTAGATTTGAACCTTGAATCAAGATCAGAGACAATCGAGAGTGGATCACCATGTAGTCTCACCACATCCATCACATATAACATTGCATGTTTTTCAACTGATAGGTCTTACCGAATAGCGATAAAATGGGAAGTCATGGTGATTCAGTCAACCACAACCCATATTACATTATTTCCATTCGACGCCTTTCAGAGACTCATGAAAAAGTATATAGTAACAATATCCCATCTCTAAATGTGTATAGTTAATGGCTACATCAACCCTTTGGACTTTTGTTACTCAGCTTTATCTTTCATAAATAAAAAAACCTTGAGATATATTCTGTGATCTTCTTTTTCATGAAACCCCAGTAGAAGTGTTCTCGGAGATCACGGTACATCTTAGTACTCTAAAGATGGATAGAGAATTTTGATCTATGTGCATTTTCCAATATCTATTTCTTTATCCCGAGTGATAAAGGCACACAATGTCGTGTTCCAAACCGAATCACACCATCATCATCGATATGGAACTCCTAAATCATCTATTCCTTTACTTCATTAACCCTATATTGTATCTCCACATCATCTTGTGTGCTTCCATAATCATCTCTTGAAAGGATGGTTGCACAATCATTTGGGCAAGGTATGAAGTATCACATGTCCTTATGATTTCCAAATCCATCCTTTTTATATCTTTGAAGCTAGGGTCTTTCTCAATTTGCAACATGGATAGAGTAGCAAGTTATTTTTTCCTCAGAGCATCATATACCTTGTTTTCCATTCTAGGATGATAGTGAGAAGAGCAGTCATAATCCTTGATTTTCTCTACCCATCTCCTCTAACGCATGTTGATCTCTTTTTGTGTGAATAAATTATTTAGGCTCTTATGGTCGGTATATATGTCACACTTCTCACCACAATGGTAGTGCCGCCAGATTTTCAAGGCAAAAATCACGGGTGCAAGCTCTAGATCATGTTTCAGGTATTTCTGCTCATGGATCATCAACTTTCATGAGGTGTAGGCTATCAAATTATCATTCTTCATGAGTACACAACCCAATCCTTTCTTTGAAGCATCACTATATTTCACAATGTTGTCTCCACTTTTCGGTATTATTAGTACATGTGTATCGATAAGCCTTCTCTTTAGATCCATGATGCTTCCATCACATTCATCTGTCCAGACATACTTTAACCCTATCCTTTTTAACTTGTTTATAGGGATTTACTATAATGGGATGTTTCTCACAAAACGTCCGTAGTACCCAACTAATCCAAGAAAACTATGGATTTCTGTGACACTAGAGGACATGGTCCATTTCTCAATCGCCATTGTTTTTTAAGGGTCCACATAAATTAACTCAGTTGGGATCACATGTCCTAATAATGTGACTAGCGTATTCCAAAAGTCTCACTTGCTGAATATTGTATACAACTTCTCCTTTCTCAATATTGCCAACACAAGTATTATATGTTCTTGATGTTCCTCCATGATCTTGGAGTAGATGGAATATCATCAATAAACTCTTCCAAAAATTTATCGAGGTAATGTATAAAGACTCTATTAATAAAATCCATGAAGATTGTAGAGGAATTAGTAATTCAGAAGGGCATCACCAGAAACTCATAGAGCCCATACATTGTATGGAAGGTAGTCTTCTGAATGTCTTCCATCATCGCCATTAGTTTATGATATCATGAACGAAGATCCACCTTTGAGAAGTATTGACGTCCTCATAACTGATCAAACTAGTATTCAATACTTGTAATGAGATACTTGTTCTTTTTGGTGATATTTTTGAGTTCCCGATAATCGATACACAACTGCATTGTCATATTCTTCTTATTCACAATAAGCACTGGCACAACCCAAGGTGATTCACTAGGGCGTATGAACCCTTTTTCCAGATGATTTAGAAACGGCTTCTTTAAATCCTCCAATTAAATAAGATCTATCCAATATGGACACTTTAATATAGGAGTAGCTCTGAGTATGGGTACAATTGAGAACTCTACCTCATGACTTGGGGGAATTCCGGGTAACTCTTGGGGAAATACATCGTCATATTCCCTCACAATAGGATTTTACTCAAGTTTGACACTTTCCTTAGACTCAACCATTCATTGATGTATTTTTCATAGGAGATTCAGGATCTTCATTACATTTGTAGAGGAGCATGAAGTGGTTCAGAATAAGAAAAGGTGTTTCCTTTTCCCGATAGTTGATACGTGATCTGTATAACAAGATCCAATACATAAACATTATAGTGTCTAATTCCCCATTGAAATTATTATGAGATTGACTGGAAGAATCATCCCACATATGAAAAAAGTCAAACACTTGGTATTCAATAATTTCACAACTTGGTGTTTTTAAATATATCACTACTTCAAGGATTCAGGGCTTCAATTATATAGTTCTAGCAAACATGTAAGATATAAAGGAAGGTATACAACATGAATCAAATAATAATTTTTCCATTAATGTGTGGATAGGAATTGTACCTTGTACGACTTCATTATCTATCTCCACATTCGTAGTAGTGAGGGAATAATCATTCCCTCTTTCTTTTGGATTTGGTGGCCGGTGACGCTGATTACCCTCAAGAACATGAGGTTTAGTGCACTAGCATGCATAGGGCCCCAGCTCACTACATTTGTAGAATTGAACCATGGGTGGTCCTATCCTTTCATTTGATACATTCCAATTCCTCCTCATGTATTTTCAAAAATCTTGAGCATGGTGTCCTTAATTCCCACGCTTAATGCACTTCCACATCTCTTTAAGGCAGTTCCGATGGTGCAACATCCTCATTCTTGGTATATGGGTTATTGAGTTTTCTTACCACATTTTTCATTAGATCCATAGGCTTGAATCTCTATATTTCATTTGGTATCACCATAGCCATGGGATAATTCTCCAAACTCCATCTCCACTTTGAGATCACATCAAACAACTTCTTCATAACTCCCAAAGTTTTGAATTGCAAGAGACTTTTGAAGGTGTGGTTTTAATCGACTAATGAATGTATTAACTTTGATATCATTGTTGATAAGAAAACACCAAGTATACCATGAAAGACTTGTGAAATTCACTTCGTAGGTTGTGAAAAATTCTCTTTCTTTTTTTCTTTATCTCTATGAATTCTCTCTCCATCATTGGGAAAAGAGTTCTTGGGAATTACTTTTAATGAAACATTCCCTTAAAGTCTTCCCCTTCCATATCCTCAATTTTCTCCCTTGGCATGGTTTTTCCAATCAAATACCACCATTGATTGACCTCCCCTTCTAGATAATAAATAGTTAGTGTCACCTTCTCTATCTCAGAACAATGAAGCATAGAAAAGAACTTCTCCATGGAGTTGACCCACCCTTACACCACAAGTGGATCAAAAGATCAACTAAATGTCGGTGGTCTTTGCTGCATAAAACATTTGATAGCTAATTTTTCCCTATATGGTGAATTAGGACATTCCTCATTATTATGGTTTTTCCATAACCTGATATATTTGGGTATGGATCGCTATGAAGATCTGAACTCCACCTCCCATATCGTTTGGATGTCACTCGAGAAATCATTGCATTACCCCTCGCACAAGTTGTTGTCCTGGTTTGTCCTAGTTTCAACCATTTTCTAAAATAGAAAATTATAGAAAAAAACATAAGTCAACAAGTGATGAGAAACATAATCATTTAAACAATTTATTCTAAAAGATTAACTTATGGGATCCCTATGTAATGATTCTTGTTTGCATATTTTTAATTAGTCTCCTGCTAGATATTTTCTCTACGGTTCACTAATCCTAATTCCCATGTTAATTAAACCATAACTCTGACTCCAACTATTGAAACCAATACTTTTCTTCCATTACTCTTACACACTTTTAATTAAAATAAATATAAAACATTACAAACAGAGGATATGAAGCTTTAGTGTCGTGGGAAAACAAAGGCCAATCATAACTTTTACATCATAAATCATAAACAATCATTTAATTCATTTTTCACTAGCTTCTTATTGAAACATGTCATATCCTTAGTAAATGTAGTCACCTAAGGATATACATAAAAACTGGGTGAGCTAAAATCCCAATAATAGGATAGATAAAAACAATATACCATGGGGTGAGCATATTCATAACATGGGGAATAGATAATGAACATGAGAGGAAGCATAAATAAAAGACGTGAAATGTTCCAATGCATAAAGATGAAACATCTTGTCTTAGTTTTTAACTACCAGACATAATTGTGAACAAAGCTATCATCTTTTTCACACATCATTTCACATTAACTCATGAGATTTATATCTTTACCCAATTCATTGGGGCACTGTATAATTTCGGGCGCACCAGTTACCTAATAACATTATCATTAATCATGCATGCCACAATGAACATATATCGAAAATGATCATAACTAACACATGAAAAGTTATGATTTTCATCTCATAATAACACATTCATAAACATTGGGATCCTAAAAGAAATATGGATTACCATACATGTTACAAGAACCTTCAACCTTGAGTGGGAAGTACAAAATTAGTTCTTAAAAGAAGAGTTCTTTTGGAAAACATTTTTTTGAATAAAACACCAATAAAAAACATTTATATCGTAGATAAGAAAATTCAATGATGAAAAAATGATTTTAATGAGTAAACATCTCAAAAATGGAGTGAAAGAGGGAGAACCCAAAGGATGAATGTGGGGTTCGAGAATTTACTCTTTCCTTATATTAGAAATTTTCGTTTTCTTTAATGAGTTGTATAACCACATTAGATTAATTAATTAACAATTCCAGAACCTTGTGTACATGAATATTGTTTATCATTGTTTCATTATGTTATTTTATGTTCTTCTGGATGAGTTATAGTGTTTAAAAATATGTTTTGGGAATGTTTTCTTTTATTGTTTTTCTTGAGAGGTTCATTTGTATTCATAAATTGATGTTCGGATAGAACATGGTTAACCATCCAGAACTAATATTACATTTTAATAATGAAATTACTTAATTTTAAATGATATTATATGAAATATATTATATACCATTTGGTTGAATTTTTATATAATAATTAAATTATGATTTTTTGGGGTCAATTTGGGCAGTTTTTTGATCACAATGCACTTGTTATATTTTTTCAACAAGTAATATTGACATATGTAAGTTCCATAACATCAAATAGGACATAATAGAAATAACATATTCTATTTCAATTATAAAAAAGGTTTGATTACTAGATATGAATTTAGAAAAGGAAGAAGAAATCATGTCGTTCTTGAAGGTGATAAATTAACACCTCACATACAACGTTCTCTTTAAAAAAATAAAAGGAAAAGTGAAAGGGGTGTGATGGTATAATATTCAATGAGTATCATAAAATTCCATTATAATTATGATACTCGAGTTACCATAATATTTGGATTAAGATAGTAGGGTAGATAATAAGAAAATAACATGAAATTGAAAGGAAATTAAAGGAAATAAGAAAGACACTTTCCTCTTGAATCCTCCTCATGTGATCCTCCTTATGGAAGCTAGGTATAGACATTTTATGAGACCAGAAGCTATTGTATGTGGGATAGGGGATATGGAAGATGCTTGGGAAGAGTTTATATAATTATTTCATATATTTAACCAGCCTAATATCATTACATAATCCTGAATTATATGAATAATTCACATTGAGGATCTTTTCAGGTTTATAGTTTTAGAAAATTAGGACATGTGTATTACATATCAACTTGAATATTACAATGTAGACACTTCTAATATAACTGATTTTAAAAAATCATTAAATTAAAAAGGGTTCTTTTCTTGATATAAATCTTCTTGAATACTTTTTTTCTCTTACCCTTCCTTATAACGTGTGAAAAACAATTCAAAAACATGGTATGAGAATAAAAAGCTCAGTAAGGGTTATAACATAATGAAATAAATACATTAACCAATCAAAAATAAAAATCAATGAAAACCTAATTTTAAAACATAACAATCCTTCTGAAATAATAATATTAATGAAAAACACATAGTAATCACAATTCATAATGGTAACTTAAGGCATACATAACATACGTACAGTGTATCTATCACAGCTACATAGGGAGTCACATTTGGAATTCCCATCACAGTATATTCACTAAATCTCTTTGGAGAGCTATCTCGGGCTCACCTGCCCTACTTTTATCACAGAACCATCTGTATACGTAACAATGGCCAAGAACCATAACATAATCATAACACATAACTTAAGCATTAAGGAAATATAACATTCTCATATTGCAATAAAAATATAGTATTTTAAGATATTGAAATAGTGAATCCATTCTAAAAACCATTTTCAATAACAAAATACGTAAAAAGAGTATATGGTATTTATTTTCCTTTTAAAAACATTATGGCTTGTTAAGGAAGAAAAATTTCAAACAATACTCGCAGCGGCGGAAAAGTTCATTGTCACTGCATACGTAAAAATAGACATTCATTTTTATTGTTTTGTAAAAATATTCATAGAGAAAATATTCCTTTTTGAATGAAATGAACAGTAAAAAGGGTTTTATACACCGTATAAAAGAATTTCGTGTATAAATCAAAGGATGCCTGAAGAAAAGGATATTGAGATGATGTCCCTTACAAAGACGGTATACTTATACATAGGATTAATCAATTATGTAATTATGTGTGAAAATATAAATACACCAAATATAAGTGGTTATTAAGTGTAAAACAATCAGATTTCATTCACACATAATCATAGCACAACATAATCAAGAAGTAGAGGTTTAACGTAAAGAATTGAAATTGGGTAAAGAAGTTCCCTTACAGAAATTTTATAGCCTAACGATCGCACTTTAAAATTCAGAAAATGAGTTTATGAGAGATAAAAAGGGTATATCATCACTTGGAAATAAAATTTACAGCAATATGGATATATAAGAACATATCCAAACATAAGAAGATGTAAATTGAAATACCTAACAAAAAAAGTCTTTTAAAAAGTAGAGGGTGAAAGGTTCCGTTACTGATTTGGGTAACATTCGAAACATACACCCCATGATAGAAGGATCATAAAATTAAGATGTAAATACCCATAAATTAAATTATATTACACAATTAATACAATTATTTGTAGTAAATAAACCACACAAAAAGAAATAGTGGCAAATGTAGCATGAATCTCATGGGAATAAAAAGTGAGATAAAAACCCCTTACCTCATTGAAATAAATCGAGTTGTATGACCAAATGATAATAAAAAACAAATGAATCACATAATAAGATGAATATAAATATAATAATGATAATATATATGAAATGGGAGTACACCATACACCACATGCAATAAATAAGTGGTGAACAATGGAATTCTCACAGAATTAAAAGTGACATAAGAAATCCCTTACCACCTGTCCGACTTGACTCACTCGTATGTTCCTTGTTATTCCTGAATGATAAATTTATGTTAATTTATACTTTCATAAGAATATATTTTTGAAGTTTATTATTCCTTTTATATCACTTATTACATTTCTATAACAATTATTTAATTGTTTGAGTTTATATCAGACATTTTGTTGATGTTCAGAACTTGAGTAAAAAATGCACTTGTTATAATTAAAAATTATCCTTGTGGTCAAGAGTCCATTATCTTCAGAATGATATTCATGATGTAGATATCATATATATAATATATAACCATTATATATATGTATTTATAAATGTACATAACATTTAGAGGTAAGAAATTAAATGCACCATTCATTGAGATGGTAAGTCGTACGTACGCATAAACGCTAATTTCATTTATATTTCATATTTAATGGAATGAAATCATAATTATATAAAGGTATATTATAATTACAGTATAATATTATACATAATATCATTAAATCCATCCTTTATACATCTTACACATGTCATTAACAATTCATATCATTTTGAGGGGGCGGTAGTCCGCACTATGTCAAATCACATTATCGCGTTTACCCATATTGGAAACCATAAAGGTATGCCATAAATGACAAATAAAGATTCATAATGAAATAATAAACACAATATCTATCATATATTAATATAGTGAAATCTTAATGTCCACCACGCCTAGTGGTAGAGGAAGAATGAACAATCATCGTTTCGTTAGGCAGTAATTCACCATCCACAGAAACAGTATGATCTTTAGAAATTAGATGGGGGTGTGTGTAAGTGTAGGTATAATACTTATCATAACAACATGAATGTATATTTAGGAAAATATTGTTTTTATGGGATGAAATAATAAGAATATAGTGGTGAGTGATGAATGAAAAAAAAAAGAAACTAGAGAGAAGACATTACCTATAAATCAGGTAACTATTTTTGATTTAAGCCAATGGATTCCTTGGAAAGGCTGTTGACCAAAGTGAGGATTCTAAGAGTAAGAGAGGGATTTTAAGAGATAATATTATATGAGTTTTGAAGATCCAAGGGCATTATTGGTGTGGGTATGGGGTATAGGTGTGGGCCTTTTATAAGTGGGAGGAGAGTCAATTTTGGAAAGTCTTGAAATGTTACATTATTATAAAATGATTTTCGGATATTTAAAGTCCCATGATGATATATTCTAAGGATAAGGTGATAAGGGTTATAAATCCTCCCATATAATAGGATTTTGAGAATTTTACGTCTTAGATTTTACCTTATCATTTAATTTTATTTAAATCGTTCATTAATGAGGTAATCACTGCATCATCATGGTGTCATAAATATATTTACCTATTTAATGTCTAAAAACTATAAAAAAAGTACCATGATGTTGGAAATATTTTTAGAATTCCAATGAATATTTATAGTCAAGGATATCATTTATATTAGCAATACTAATTTTTTTTTACTTAGGTGATACATACTTTGGTTATATTTTCCTTTCTTTAAATTTAATATGATAAAAGGACACTATCACACTAATGTGATTCCATGGGGTCCCAAAGACGGAACAAGTCATCCCATCATTGGCCATGACTCAAAAAATAACAATAAGACACATTTATGTGTAATTTTATAATATTATAACATTATGTTATTAACTTTAACTACCAGATTACTAATTAATCATGATAATTAAAGATAATTTTCATTGTCACTATTCAAAATGTCAAAAAACAAAAGAGTTTTAATTACATAATTTGGATCTTCTGATTCCAAATATGGAATAAATTTTAAAAAATTCCAAACAATGAAATTTCAGTAATTAATTAAAAAATAATTCTCGTTGTAAAAAAATAGAGTGTTTTTATAAAACAATATCTATCAAAAGATTGGCACTTGTTAATGTCGAATATCAAAGTGAAATTACTTCCAATGACCAATATTGAATTAAAAGGTAAAAATATATTCTAACTAAACTTAAAAACTAATTAAAAAGATAATTAATTAATTGACAAAAATTATATTAAAAGGAGGTTTTGAATTAAAATACAACAAATTTAACTATTCATTTAAAAAATGAACTTTATCGGAAAAATAACAAAAACTAACACTAAGTAAATTTTGATGTCTTGATTATAATGAAGGATTTTATTTTGTCTAATATAACATATAAAATTTTGTAAAATCTGATTAAAAAAGTGTTCTCCGCCAAAAGGTGGTTAATCGACCTTTTAAAAAATATTAAAATATTTATGCTTAAAATTGGATTCATTCACATTTTATGACTCTAACATTTATTGGATTAATGGAAAAATATATAACAAATATATATAATCACATTTTAGTTAGTTCTATTCCTTCCCTCCATTACAAAGGCTAGGAGTAAACTACTATTGAAAATAATATTATTATATTATTAGTGTGCAACATAAGATTTCAAAGAAACTCTTTGTTGTGTATTGGGTACGACATCAAACAAACATCCCCTCTAAATTATTTTTTATATTTTATTCAAAAATATCAATAAGTATGAAAATTTCATATTCTTTATTTACATGGGATATTACATCCTTCCCCACTTTTGGGAATTGTGTCCCCAAAATTTTAAAATTGGTCATGGAAACTTCATTAAAAGTCACACATCAAAAAAGTGTCAGCAAAACTATCACTTTAAAAGAAAGATAAAGAATTAAAAAGTTAACCTGAGACAACAAATACAAGGATTCCATGAAAACATGGATATGGATGAAAAAACAAACCATCAAGGTATAATGGAGAGTGATTGAAAACATGATTAGGAGAAAGTTAACCACTATAAAATGACAAACATGTGAAGGGTTAGACAGTCTTTGATTACCCAGTAGGAAAAGATAATAGAAAAAAAATATGTTTATTTTAATTGAGGAATTTATTTATGAGATTAACAATTACATTAGTAAACCTACTTACTTGTCATATAGACATTCTTCTTTTACAAGATTTCTAACACCAACTCATATTTTATCCAAAAGATTAGTATTCATGATTACTTGTTCACATTAAGAGCGCTATAATCCACTTCTAGAGAATCACATAATTCCTAAAAGATGAAATATATATTTCCCATTTCTTTAAACCTTAACAAAATCCAAAATAGTTAATACAAGATCAGTTAATCCCCAAAAAAAGATAATCCTTTATAAAAATAAATATTACTCTTAATCACCAAATGTTTTACAACAAAACCCAAAGTTAATAGAATACCATTCAGTAATCAATTTTCCATTAAATTATTCAAATTAATCCAAACAATGATTGAAAACCAAAATTCAGAAGGATTTTATCACATAATCTTTCAAGATAAATCTTATCATTTATCTCCAAATAAAATCGACTACTCTTAAAGTATCATACTGGAAACGTAATTAACCTAATCACATATTCTCTATGATAGGTTAATCATTTCCATAAAAAACTCATATCCTTTACGTGCAAAATAAAAACATAGATTTGTCCCAAATAAAATTTCAACCATTACTCCACAAATGACATCCCATAGTATTCTATTTCCATTAAGCATATAAAGTTACACAATAGAGAGAACGTCTTCCAAAATAACATTTATCACTTAATCACAAAATAAATTTCCTAAAATAAGGATATCTAGTTGAAAAAACAGAAGTTCTGAAAATCAACTTATTATTTATACGTTAAATCATTTAACCGAAAATAATAATATGTCATACTAACCAGGGACATCAAGTAGGCCAATTGTTGGAGATATAACATTATCACCATTCGGTTGGGGGTTTGATTCCCATGGCCTAGCCGGACATGATGGGTTGTCACCCATCTTACAAGTTTTCCTTTTTATAAAACTCAAAAATAACCCTAACATGTTTTAACCTCAAAGTTTTTCTTATACTATTCATTTTCATCCCAACACATTAATACCTAATAATTTTAATTCATGAAGCCTTATATATACTTTATTTAATTTCACCGCCAAATTATAAAATAAAACTATTACTAATATAGAGAACATCATACCTTCATCATGGTGACCATTTGGTTTCATCGACATCTTGTTCTTGTAGGTAGAAGATCCATGAATTTCCACAATGATTTAGGTATCCTTAAAAATAATACTCTTCCTTCATCCAAATACACCTTGTACAACTTGGGTCATATGGGTGTTCATAGAAAAATAGTTTTGGAATATAATCAAGTATGACATATAATTTCAAAACATATGATAAAATGTAGTTTTTATAAAAATGTCGGAACGAATTTGAGTTGAGACATTAAATAAATGGTCCATTTAAAAAACCATAATAATTTTTTGATAGAATATATTTTAAAATCAAATATAAATGGTTTGTGCAGGGGTCTCCTTCTTCAGCACCTTTTTAAAAATCATAATATGCTTCAAAATCTTGTGATGAGGTAAAATAGTTGAAAATGCCTTGAAAATATTTACCTTTCAAGAAAATATGAGAATATTATTATGATAGGATTCTATTATATACAACCCATGATCCACAATGATATAGAGGTATAGTGGGGGTGTTTGATATTTCAACCAAATTATTGTAAGTGAGTATTATTCTAGAAAAAGTTTCACAATCATCTGAACATGATTGTGCAATAATTATTGCAAGAATGTCATCAGGAAGAGATAGGAATGTCGTTTGAGATCCTCCTCCTTCCATTTGTAACTGAACATCCATGATCTAAAAAAGTAATAAAACAAGAATTTAACTGAAATAATAGACATAGGTACTAACTATGTGTCTAACGAAAACTCTTAATCCCAAAAGTTGTCTAAACTGACCTCTGATACCAACTATATGGACCCGACCCTATATCATTACATAATCTTGAATTAAATTAATAATTCACATTGAAGATCTTTTTTGGTTTAGGGTTTTAGAGAATTAGGACATAACTATTATATATCAACTTGAATATTATAATCAAGACACTCTACTATAACCAATTTTCCAAATCCTAAAATAATACAAGAGTGCATTTCTTGATATAAATCATCTTGAATACTTCCTTTCTCTAACCCTCCCTTATAACCTGTTAAATAAATTTTCAAAAACATGTTATGATCATAAAAATCTCAGTAAGGGTTATAACATAATTAAATGGACCATTAACCTATCAAAAATAAAAATCAATGAAACCATAATTTTCAATCATAACATACTTTCTGAAATAATAATATTTATGAAAAACACATAGTTATCACAATTCATAAATGTAACTTATGGAATACATAATATACATGCATTGTATCTATCATAACTACATAAGGAGTCACATTTGGAATTCCCATCACAGTATATTCCCTAAATATCTTCAGAGAAACATTCACGTTTACCTCCTTCACGTTGACCAATGCATTGGAGAACTATCTCGGGATCACCTGCAGTAGGTTTATCACAGAACCACCCATAAACGTAACAATGACCAAGAAACATAACATAATCAAAACACATAACTTAATAATAGAGGAAAGATAACATTCCCACATTGCAATAACAATATTCCATTTTAATATATTGAAATAATGAATCCATTGTAAAAACAATTTTCAATTTTAAAAAATGTTAAAAGTGTATATGGTATTTATTTTCCTTTAAAAAACATTACAGCTTGTTAAGGAAGCCAAAGATCAAATAATACTCACAGCGGCAGAAATGGTCGTTACACCGCTTACGTAAAAAGAAACATTCCTTTTTGTCGTTTAGTAAAATGCTTCGTAGAGAAAATTTTCTCTTTGAATTAAATGAAAAGTCAAAAGGGATTTATACACCATATAAAAGAAAGCCATGTATGAATCAATGGACGCCTCAATAAAAGAATATTGAGAGGATGTCCCTTACAGAGATGTTATTCTTAGATTAAGGATAAATTTGTTATGTAATTATGGGTGAAAGATATAAATTCACCCAATAAAAGTGGATATTAAGTGTAAAACAATCAAAGGTCAAGATTCCATTATCTCCGGAATGATATTATTTGTATATATATATAATATATATAATATATATGCAGTATATATATGTATTTATAACAGTACATAACATTTAGAGGTAGGAAATGAAATGCACCATTCCTGGAGATAGTAAGTCGTACGTACGCATGAGCACAACGTTCATTTCTATTTCATATTTAATGGAACGAAATCACAATGATATAAAGGTATATTATAATTCCTCTATAATATGATATATAATATCATTAACTCCATCCTTTATACATCACACATATGGAATTAACGATTCATATCACTTTGTGGGGGCGGTAGTCCGCACTACCTCAAATGACATTATGGCATTTACCCATAATGGAAACCATTAATGTATTCCATAAATAAAAAATATAGAAGAATAAGGAAATAATAAACATAATATATATCATATATAAATGTATTGACATATTAATGTCCACTATGACAGGTGGTAAGAGAATATTGAACAATCATCATTCGTGAGGCAGTAGTTTTCCATCCACGGAAATAGTATGTTATTTAACCATTTGGCGGAGGTGTGTGAAAGTGTAGGTAGAATACATATCATAAAAACATAATATTATATATAGGATATTGGTTTTATTATGGGATAAAATAATAAGAAGATAATGTTCAGTGAAGGGGGAAAATAAAAGAAAGAAAGTTGAGAGAAGACATTACCTCTAAATTGGGTAACTATTTTTGATTTGAGACAAATTCTTTCTTAGAAATACTTCTTCCCAATATGAGGCTTCTAGGAGTATGAGAGGGATTTGGTGAGATAATCTGACTATAGGTTCGATTATCCAAGGGCTTGAGAGGTGTGGGTAAGGGGGTATAGGTGGGGTCCTTTTATAAGAAGGAGGAGGGTCACTTTTGGAAAGTATTGACATGTTACTTTATTATAAAATGATTTTCGTATTTTAAAGGTCCCAAAATGATATATTTCAAAAATAAGGTCATAATAATTATAAATAAACCCATAAAATGTGTTTTTGGCAAGTTTATGTCTTATATTTTACCTTATCTTTTCATTTTATTTAAAAAGTTTATTAATGAGGTAATCACTGCATCGTCATGGTGTCATAAATAAATTTATTTATATACTGTCTAAAAATTACAAAAAAACACCATGATGTATGAAATCATATTACCATTACAATTATTATTTTCTATAAAATATATCATTTATATGAACAAAAATAAAATTGTTTTACTTAGGGGATACATACTTTGGTAATATTTTCCTTTCTTTAAAAATAATATGATAAAAGGACACTATCACACTAAAATGATTACATGGTGTCCCAATGTTTGAACAAGGCATCCCATGGTTTCCCATGACTCAAAAAAATAGCATTAAGACACATGGATGGATAATTTTATATTACAATAACATTATTTTATTACCCTTATCTACCCGACTACTAATTAATCACGATAATTAAAGATAATTGCCATCATTACTATTCATAATGTCCAAGAACACGAGTTTTAATTACATAATTTGGACATTCTAATTACACATATGGAATCAATTTTAATATATTACAAACACATAATATGAAGTAATTAATTTAAAAATAATTTCCATTGTCAAAACAAATAGTGTGTTTTTAAGAAACAATATCTATCAAAAGATTGATAGTTGTTTATGTCCAATTTCTAAGTAAAATTAATTCCAATGTCCACAATTGAATTAATTGGTAAAAATATATTCTATTTACACTTTAAAACCAATTATAAATATAATCTATCCATATAAATAAATTAGATTAAAAGGAGGTTTTAAATTAAAATACAACATTTTTCACTACTCATTTAAAAAATGAACTTTATTAGAAACAAATATACTACACAAAGAAAATGTTGTGGTCTTGATTCTATAGATGGATTTTATTACGAAAAATATAACATATAAAATTATAAAAAAGTAGATTTAAAAATGTTTCTCCATCAAAAGATGGTTAATCGACATTATAAAGTATATTAGAATATTTATGCTTAAAAATGGATTCATTCACATTTTATGTCTCTAACATTTATTAGATAAATGTAAAAATATTTAGAAAACATAAATAATCACTTTTTTGTTAGTTATGTTCAATACCACCATTACATCGGCTAGGCGTCAACTACTATTTAAAAAAATATTATTATATTAATAAAGTGCAACTTAAGATTTAAAAGAAACTCTTTGTTGCGTATTGGGTACGCCATCAAACATAGCCTCCCCTTTACTGTAATATAATTATTTTATAAAAAATATTAAAAAATATAAAAATTTCTATTTTTTTATTTACCTGCGATATTAAATTGAATCATTAGTGGTGTGTGGAAATGAGGGTGTGAAGCATGGTATTTATAGTGGAGGGGAGTTGGGTATTGTCAATATAAATTTTATTAGTTTATTATTACCTCACAAGACAAGGAATAACAAGTCATCAATGACCATGAATAGTAAATAATTCATGTGAGTTTGGTATTTGGTTGCTTACATCACATGTGATGTCACGAATAGTGGGATTAAATTATAACTTATTTATACGGTAAATTAATGTATTTTACTATTCAGATAAAATTCACGTATTTCAGAAAAATCCCAAAAAATCACACCAAATTTTTTTTACATGTAGAACCAAAAAATGAAGTCAATTTTTCAAAAATAATGTTCACAATATGATTAATTTAATTTTTAATTTAAATTTGAATTTACTTGAAAATTACAGTTTTTAAAATTAAAAATGATTTTATACTGCATTCAAATATGACATGAGGTCTTACAAATTTATCTTAAATCCAGAATACATTGATTTTTTAATTTATTAACACTTTTTAAGAAAATATAATTTCGTTATAAATTATTAAAATAGTTATAAATAATTATTTATTAATTAAAAGAAACCATTACTTTTACTATAGTCAAATTGTCACATTCACGATTCCTAAATTTATTTCATTATTCATGTGTATGGTTACTATCATTTTTTGAAATTTACCATTCATGAGGGTTATTTAACAATTCATTAGGGTATGTTACTTTTCACAAGGTTATGTTACTATTATCCAAAAATTATTTTGATTTATTATACTCCAAAAATCATCTTTAACACAACTATGTATATAAGATTTTCGAAATTCAAAACTTTTAAGAGACAAGATTATGTTTAATGGTCACTTTGCACTCAAAAGGTCATTATGTTGTCTTTTCAAGTGATTTTATGACATATTTATAATAAGGTGATTTTCTTTGAAAAAATTTGGCTTCTTACAAATAATATTTCCTTCAGTCACTTATGATAATATAGAAATAGAATGAGTTTCATGAAGACTGGGATTTGTAAAGGTGGTTTTGTAACAGTGTGAATGTTTTGGTGGTAAGCTCTGCACCTGCCACATTCATTGTAAAAAGTAAATATTCATAGTAGTTCTTAAATAATGGTTCATTGTGAAATGGTGATGATATGGTCTAAATCATATATAATCAATGTAAACGCCTATAAATAGACCTATACCAAAATTCAACATTCAATAGAGACTTAACAAAAACTCATAGGCATTGATTTTATAAATGTTTTTCATCAAGGTGGTTCTTATGAAAATGATCTCAAGGGAATGTTGTACACAAAGGAAATAAATTCCAAAAAAATTGTGAGCATCATGAATGTTATGTAGTTCGATAATTCTATAAAAAGCCAACTGAAATTACTATACTTATGAAAGTATATATATGATTCAAGAAAATGATTGGGAATCACAAAATTGAGTTTCAATGGGAAGGTTCGTTGAGAATTGTAAAATTGTTGATCTTCATAAAAGTGTTCAGCATTTAAAAGGATGTGATCATTGAGAATGTTTTGTGAAATGAATGGCCAGTAAATTAATGTAATTTTTTATTCATCATGTGTATAAATTTTCAACATAAATATATCATATTTCTATAAATGAAAAATGTATTCAATAGTGATAATGAATGGATATACATTTCTTTAAATAATTATTGAATACCTTCCAAGGACAATGATCAAAGGAGGTTGAATAAGTTGATCCATTCCATTAGCAGTATGACAAATAAAGGGACTTATTGAGTGAATCTTGGAAAAGATGTGAGATTTCCCTAAAACGTGTAAAGATAGTATCCCTATGACATGAAGTAATATATTCCAAGCAATGTATTTTGGATGTTAGCCTTAGGGGATTTGGTACGTCAGTACATCATCATTATATGATCTTTTGACATAGCCCAGCGTGTGTGAACATTATCAGAAGGGAATGTCATTTTAATATTGTGTACATTGATTAACCCACCCCCACCCCCTCCCACTCAGGGTATTTATCCTTTTGCGCGTAAGAATTCGTATTACATAAAAATCATTAATGATAGTGGTTCTCTCTAATTATATGAAATTGGTGTTTTCAATCACAATGTAATTCTGATATTCAATAAAACTAGTTTTTAATAATGGATGAATTTAAAAACATTAAATAATTATGAATTTATGTATTCATAGGAGAAATTCAATGAATATCATCAAATATATTATGTTTTGATTTTTCTAAAGATGAACTGATGGAATTGGATGGTTACACTAAAGGAATCAATTCATTTTTTATCCCTTTAAAATGCAATATATAAGAATGTGATGTCATGAAAATCATTACATGATATGTTGTAAATGATTATGAATATTATATACAGCAACTCAGAAGTAAAATAATAGAATCTATTGGTTTTATAGAACATGTTGGTAAATCTCAAAATTCATTTTAATGAGTTTGTTGATACATTTATTTACAGGGTAACTATTTTTAAGAAATAAATTTGTGGTATCAGAGAATTTATTGAATATATTGTTTTTTTAATAAAATTTTCAATCAACATAAACATTTGTTCCTTACAAATGTCTCTGTATAATATGGTAAATAACAAAATGAGATAACATTGGATAACATAAAAACATCCCTTATAGAATATAAAATGAGAAATTATGATAATGATTCTATAAGAAATGGGATTTACAATGAAGTGTTATTCAAGTCCATGAATAAGGTCACCATTAATTTTAGAAAAACTATGCAGAGATTCATGTGGTTATTCCATCCCCTCCACAAAATATTCAGAGAAGTAATGTAATGATAAAATTGAAACTCCAAAAAGGATTTATAAAATGTAAATTGTTTCTAAATAATACACCAATGTGATCCAAGAAGTGTTTAGATGATGAAGGGGATGGAGTTGAAATTCTCATGAACAATTCATCAGCCTAAGTGAATAGAATTAAAAATTTTATGATAAATTTAATCAATATGAAGAATCTTTTTTCAAAAGAATATGGATGTTCAATAGAATCCAAGGTAGAATAATTAGAGGTTTTTAGGGATCATGATGTAAATGATATGGTGGGAGTTGTGTAAAATTCAATTACATGGGATGAAAGTGATAATGATAAAGGATATTTTAAATATGGTGTTCATTGTCAGGTCGAAATAAAATACTCTCTTAATGAAATAGATATTTGGAGAGCCGAAACAATGAAATCTAACAAAGGGGATCAGATTTCAAAAAATCATTTTTCGTACATTTATAAAGAGAAGTCAGATCTGAATCAAGAAATGGGAAAACTAAAATCTTCATTTCTAGATTCTTGAGATAAGGTTGTTCTGTATAATTAAAAAAATAAGAATTGAAAAGGGAAATGGATAGTTTGACTGAAACAAGAAAAGTGAAAATCAATTGTATCAAAGAACATGGAGATGAATTTTTTGGTCTGTGAAAATGTTTTAAGGACCAATAATAACTATTAAATATCAGTACGACACTGATAAAAATGATCACACTAGAAAAAAATTATTAAAGTGAAGTATAATGGTCAAGTAGAACTGGAGAAACAATGAAATCAAATTGATATTACATGTATGGGGCTCAATCGATAATTGAATGAAGTAATGGTTGTAGAATGACAACAAGAACCCACACCCATAATTAAGATTAATTATTGTATGAAGAATAATATATAAATTCATATAACCCATGAGAAAATAAGTGGATTCTTAGTGACACAAAATAATTAACCCCCTCATTATGTTCTATTATTGTGGAAATATGGGATTTCAAAAAGTATATGTTTCAATGCCAAGATGAATCAAAGGGAATGAGACCAACATTGGTATCCATAAATAACTCAATAATATATGATATCATTTAATGATGAATATTTTGGATGTGGAGGAATCATAAACATTGATATATATTACACATCAATAATAAATATTAATTTCTTCAAGGT
This sequence comes from Viscum album, assembly GCA_963277665.1. NCBI lineage: Eukaryota > Viridiplantae > Streptophyta > Magnoliopsida > Santalales > Viscaceae > Viscum > Viscum album. The sequence continues at coordinate 441,768,203 of OY728161.1, forward strand.
ATACCAAGTATAATCATAATATGAAAATATATATATCATCAAATAACGTGAAAATGAATAATATATTTTCATCTATACAGGAAGAATATTCACCATCATTCATTGAGGAGTATCATGATTATCAATCCATATTTTTTATAAAAAAACATGGATCAGAAAGAAAATAAATGAACATGTAGTGGTGGTAGATATTAGTTTCAAAGCATGAAATCCAACGAGAAACTGAATCATTTTTATTTGGTTCACCACTAAAAAGAATAAAAATAAATAATTAGTGATAGGAATCAGAATATGGAAAAAAAGTATTTGGAAATTTGGTAATGATAAAGGCTTGAAAATTATTCAATTTTGAAAATTAATGTATTAGGAAAAATACCTGACTCATGAAGAATTTCATTTTGATTAAGGTATCAATCACAACATTCTAATTATTAGTTAATTATGTCACTAATTAAATTAAATAAACTATTTTATGAAATTATGTTTAACCAATGAAGAAGATGATGCAGTATTTTTTCATTGAAATTTTACAAAATGGATTATCTAGCTTGTACATGGAGAATATGATATGTCTTTTTTGTCCAAGGAAGTATAAAATAAGTAATATCATAAACTCCCTTAACATTTTATCCAAACTATATTGTAATATCTGGTGAATTGTGCACTTGATCGAGACCTCCGTATTTTATGACATGATCATAACCACTTGTTCAATGGTAGTCAAGAATTTATATACATTCAAATGACACTAAATTTAAAATAGAACATGTTAAAAACATTCATTATTTTGTTCATATTCATTTGTGTAGACTAATCAAAGAAATGATATTTTTATGGTATGCGATATTTTGTTTTATTCGTTTATGATTTTGGAAGAATGACATTTGTTTCCATCACTTATCATAAATATGATGTGTTTTGTTGCATAAAAAATTATCAAATGGAACCTAAGAAGATGTTTGGTCAATCAATTTAGAAGATCTGAACTGAAAATTTAACATATTTCAAAAATATAAAAGTGGAGGATTATCTCATGAACATTAGATAAGGAACTATGTTTTTGAAGTATGAAATCTATAAGAAAATGTATTAGGATAGAGAATAAATTCAATTATATAAAACATGGATAGAAAAATGCTCATTGATAAAGGGATTCAATGATTTTTGGGAATTAATAATTTTAAAATGAGTCTATATACAAAAAAAATATTTCTTTTTTATGAAATAATAGATGAATTTATATGGGTCATGGTATGGAATGAATCCATCATTGAAGTTATTTTGAGAATATTGAAGTATATTTTTTATTCTCAATATATAGACATATAGCATTTTTGATACCCATTGAGAGGAAGGGATATTTCTTAGAGACTCAAAAAAAATAAAAGAATATAAATACTTCAATAAGATACTTGGGATGGTTGTGGAAGACCATGATCTACTATTGTATAGAATGAGAGGAATCCTACAAAAATATATGATTTATCTCGAATGGAGAGTGATGAAGAGATATTCAGATCATAAAATCATCCAGATCCATAATTTGATTTAAAAATGACACTGATAATGATAAAGATGAGAATAATTTTATATCTGGAAATGACAGAAAAGAGAATCATACATTTATAGGAAAAGCATAATTGGGGATAAGATTGTGTCAATGAACAAAAAGATGAAGAATAATCTACATCAGGCGTCATACTTATCCAAGGTAAAGCTTAAATTTTTTGATGACCCGGTTTAGGATTAAAACATGGTCTAGGATATGAGTCAAGAGATTGAGTAAACTGTGAAGAATAAGACATGGGATATTTTTCTGAAACCAATAGACATGAATTTCATTTGGAATAAATGGGTCATTAGAAACATGATAAATGATGATAGTTATATGAATCGATAGAATTACTTGTCAAAAAATTTTACTCCTAGATATAGGGTATTGCTGTTGATGAACTATTTTCACCTATAGTAAGGATATACACAATCAGATTATTTTTTACTATAGTAGTGAAAAGAACAATCAATGTTTTCTAGATGGATGTCATGTCAACATTAGTAAATTATGTTCTAGAATAAGACGATTAAAATGAGAATCCAGATGTTTATCTCATTCATGATGATTAGAATAGTGTTTTTTGGCTGATAGATTCACATCAAGGTTTAAAACAACCATTGAGAGCATGGTACATAAGGAATGATTATATTTTGAAGGAGCACAATTTTCAGCATTGTGGAGTTGGATACAATCTATTTGTGAAAAATGAAAAAAAGTAGATTATGGTACTAGTATACAGGGATTGAATAATAATTGATGGATCTTATAAAGAGAAATGTGGAATTTTTTTATATTAATGTAATTTTAATTTTAAAAGGTAATGGTTGGTGAACTGACATTTTCCCTTGTTGTATGGGTTGCACAAGGAATGAATGTGACATTAATTTATTAATATAAGTATTCCAATGATGTTTTTAGAAGATTTGGAATGAATTATTCCATGTTCTATATGACACCAGTGGATACCTCAATGAAATAGTAATGAGATCCCGATGTCAATGAGAGTAATGTTACTGAATACATGCATATCAATGGATGCCTTATGAACATAAAAGTTATTCAATTGGATAATTTTTTCTAACATATAATGCAGTGTGATATCAAAAAAATCCTATGGAATCAAACAAGATTTATGTAAAAATAATTCTTCAATATATCAAGGGAATGGGGGATTTTGGTTTATTGTAAAATTTCAATTATTATAAAATGTTATTGTGTTATATTGATACTGATTAATATATATTATCTAATGAAAATAAATAAATATCTAATGGATAATTTTGTTTTCTTTTGTTTTTTAATTCTAGGAAATTCTTTATAAAATATTTTGTTTCATTGAGAATCACAATATCATAATATATTGCAGCTACTCAGGTGTTTTTGTAGTTATTGTGGTTGAAGCAGATGCCTGATGATATGTGAGTTGAGGTGAGGTCTCTGATCAGAATCTATTTTGATAATTCAGGTTCACTAAAAATTATAAAAAATGAATTCCTATCAATCAAGGAATAATCATGTTTTAATAAAATATACTTTTATCTAGTAGAAGGCATATAAAGGGATTATGTATTTGTAATATGGTCCTATAAAAAATTTGGTTGTGGAAATTCGGAATAACTCCCTTCAAAATGAATTAATAGAGTGTCATTGAATGGAATTGGGAGTTAAGTGAACTCCCTTCACATTAGAAAGTGTCGATGTGGGACCCCCACTCCCTGAGGTATAGTGTGTTTTTCCTTGAATTCATGATCTATGTTCATTAACCTATTGTAGAATAAAACTATGTGGCCTTTTAGACTATTTAAAAAGAAGTATAAATTGTTATTATTACTATAATAGCGGATAAAATGTGTTAATGAAGATAAGGGGTAAGATAATAAGGGGAATTTAAGAAGTATGAGTAAATAATATTAGAATTCTAAACATGATCGATCATTGAATATATATCATTATAGGTTAATCTTTCGATGAATTTAGATTTGTAGTTCTAGAATGATGTATTTCATTGATGAACATTTTAAATTACTATTATTTCTTATAGAAATCATGGATCCAATTGGATTATAGTCTCTGTTGAGTTAACATTTTATTTCTATCTAAATCATGTGAAGTGAATATCATACTCTTATGGAAGAAGCATAAATGTGGTATCAAAATGTGAATATTTGTAAAAAACCAAATGGAGGTATTGTTGGGATAAAATCCCCCATGATAATATTGATGCGTTTTTTAGATCATTGTGTTTTTTTTGATAATTTGGATTTCGATTGAATGTTTTGTATTCTAGTGTTAATATTGAAATTGTATATGGAAATGATCATGGATAAAGGAATAGATTATATTGAACTTTTATTGATAATTCTTTACACAAGTGGATGTCATTTCCTAGTGTTTTCCATATTTTTTGGGGTCTAAATGTTCGTGGTTGGATAACATCGTGAGAATTGAATTTCCATTGACATATGAAAATAGGGAAAATTTATGAGTTTTTTGATAAATGGGATTCTTTAATAGAGTTTAATTAGGGAATAAATGTTTTGATGGTATGATCGTTGACTATTACAGGAATCAAAAACTAGAAATTCCTTTAGAACATTATAAAGAAGGTAGCATCATGATTGATGTTAGGGAGAACCAAAAAATTGTGATGAAGTGGATGAAATTATCTGGAATTAGTGTAAATGAATTTAAATAGTACTCTACCACTTAAAAATTTGAGTGATTCTTAAGAAATATCTATTGTCTCTGATTTCGCAAATGTGGTTCACACGGAAATGATTCTAGATGAAGGTTGTTTATGATGGATAAAAATGCCAATAAAAAATTGTGAGCTTCGTGATAGTTATGTTGTTCATAGATGATAAAAAAATCCAAAAAAAAGTTACTATTATATTTTATGGCTATGAAATCTATCTAAATGATATTTATCTTGTTGATTGGATGTTACATTGTGGATGTTGGTTTAGATTCATGGAAGAGGGGAGCTTTGTTAGGACCATTAACATCGAGAATGTATTGTGATGTGATACCCTAGTGATCTCTTGTAAAGTGTTATTAATCTATTGGATGAAAGTTGGAATTCATAAAAGTATCTATCTACAACTAAGGATGTATTCATTACTGTAAATAAGTGGAACTAAATTTACATATACTCTTTGTGGATCCCTTCAAAGAGTGGTGAGAGAAAGAAGAGGAATATGGTGACCCTTTCCGCTGGCAATGAGCTAGAGTAAAAGACATTGATTGTGATCTTTGGTAATGTCGTAATTTGACCATAAACCTTGTACAGGTAGTGCACATATTCATTAAAGGGATTTATCCCAATCATTTTAAATTTGTAGTGATCCTTAATGGAATTGGTATATCATCACATCATCACATATACTCTACAGATGTACACTAGTTTGGGTGATCCAAGAATTTTTTTTCTCATGTGTGATTTCATTTTTGTTCACACATTGATATAGAATTAATGAAGTGTGGTTAGTTTAATGATTAAAAAAAATTGAAGTGGGGGGGGTTTAATTTGTCATACAATGATTCACCCCATACGGTATTAAATCTTGTGTACATAACAATTTTTATTAGATCAAAAGGTTGAAAGTCATTGGTTATATAATATTATATGAAATTGAGGTTGTCAATCAAAAATATATTATGATCTTTGATGGAATTTGATTTTCTTTTTTTGTAGAATAGGATGAAAAAATACTTTTTATCACTATGAATGGATGTATTTATAGATTTTATGTATGAAATTTCAACTAATATAGACATGGATTTTTTATTAGAAGCTGAGAATATGGAATGGGATGTTAATTCCAAATGGATCAATGCATTATTGGGAGACCTATCAAATGAAAAATATAAGAATTTGATTTAATGATATTTATCATATTCGATGTGATCATATCATTTGAATATTTATGAGGGTGAATCAAAAGTCCCAAAAGAAAAGGTATGGGTTCTATGGATCATGTATGAGGATCTCAATTCATACACTAATAACTATATTGACACATTATTTAACAGGGTAAATCATATTTTTTAATACATGCGTGGTCATAGTGAAAATATTAAAGATATAAATATTTTTATGCATATCTTGAGAAAACATCCACCTCAATTCAATTCAAGAATAAATTTATTTGAAGAAAAATATCCAAAGGATAAGAAATTGGATAATTGGGTCAATATTATTATAGTATCTAAAATTTTATTGATGGTAACAATATTAGGAATATGGGGCATATAATTAATAGGAAATCAAGGCCATGATTATGTTCACCATAGATAAAGGACATGTATAGGAATAGAAATATGATGTGATTTCAATCCCTTCATCAAATATTTTATGACTAAATGGAATGTTTAAAAAAATCTCCCACATGTAATATTTTTATGTGGAAATAATGGAAATAATGTTGTATGGTTCCCCACGATGTTTCAAAATGTTTTAGAAGATGAAGTTGAAAATCCAATGAATAAGTCTTCAAGATACATGTAAGTAATGAAAATTTTTGAGATAAATATATTCAAAAAGTAGAATCTTCTTTCAATAGATAATGATAGTTAAGAATAATATTTAGTAAAATATTAGAGTAATCCATGGATTATATATAAGATGTTATTGGGGACATTTTCAAATATTATATAATAAGATAAGAGTACAATAATGATGAAGGTAATGCTAAAATAATAGTCAAACATTATTTCTAATTAGAATAATATCTTGTAGATATAGATGTTTGGTGATCCATAAAGAAGAAAACCAACAAAGTTGTTCCTGATACCAATAATCATATGTGGACGTATGATGAATAAAAGTTTCAGATGAAATAAATATTGAAAATTTGATGAATTCAATGCCCGTGAGTTTAGATAATCTTGTTGAGTACAAGATCAAAATTGATGAAAAGAACATAGAAATCCATAGTTTGATAGATACTAGAAAATATTAAGTCAACTGTATTGAAGAAAATGAGGATGATTTTATAAGACTATGATGAAGTGTTAAGGATAAATTAAACTATTAACTATCAAAATGAAATTAGTGAAGTTGGTAATACATGAATAAAAAATGATGATTTTCAATCATATTATTCTAATATAACTGAAGTAATAATAAAATCCAAATGATAAGGTTAGAATGTGGCTTTATTGAAAATAGAAAGTTGTAATGGTAATGTATAACCACAAGAAACCACATTGAGATTAAATATTTATTTTTGTAAAATCAAATCATATGTTTCAGATAACCCAAGGGTCAATAAAATGTGAATTAATGACACAATGAAATGCACCCTTCATTAGATGTTATTATTGTGGAAATATTTGACACTCACAAAATGTATGTTCCATTTCCAAGAGGTATCTAAGGGAACATGACCATGAGATGAATCCATACAAAATAAAATGATTTAAAACATAATTTAATTATAATTATTTTGGATATGGATCAATCAAGAACATGGAATGATATTTCACATCAATAATAACGAGAATTTTTCTATGGATGATTGAGTGTAGTTATAAGAAGAAGCTAAATGAATGATTAAATGATCTTAATATGAAAAATAAACATTAATATATAAAATAAAAATATAGTTCATAATAATTCATGAATTATCTTGATTATCAATCCATATATGGTATGAAATAAAAAAATGGATTATAAATAAATGATAATAACATGAATTTGTTGAAGAGACTTTTTTCAAGTCAACCGATCACACCAGAATCTTGATAATTAAAAATTAATGAACATCCCATATGATGGTAAGTAGGTAACTATTGACATGAATTGGATATTTCCATGAATGTATAATGAGATTTCGTAATGGAGAATTTGTAAAAATTATTGGATGTCAAAATGAAAAGAATTGGGGAAAATACATGAGACAAGAAAATGTCTTATGTGTTGAATGTCTCAATCACAACATACCATGTTTCATTCAATTATCTAACATAGAACAATCCATAATAATTTCCTTGATATTATGATTTATCAAGGAAAATGGTAGTGCAGTTGTTATATAGGGAATGTGTACAAATGGACTTAGATACCATGAATGAGGAAAAGAAGAATTATACTTTTTCCAAAGAATAATAATACATGTTATGGAGTAAATTCCTTAGTCATTTGAGACAAACTTGTATGGTTGATCTGGTTAACATTGAGGCTTCCCAAGAAAACCCTAGATTATCTTGTGATAACACAAATACGTGTGATGATTTTAAATAGTAAAAAATAAATTAAAATACATATAAGGGAAAAAAGAAATGGTCCAACAAAATTGAATTATGTTGGTGAATTTTAGTATTTGTAGAAAAATTTCATTATATGATAATGTAGGGAGGAAATATGTTTTTTCTTCATTTATTATTTTATCAGAATTACATGAGATTCATTCATCACTCAAAAATAAGTCATGTTCATTTTCATAAAAAAATATTGATGGGATGTTGAGAAGACGTTGGGTAAATAAATCATGAATATCCAAACATATAATTCAAGAGAGTTCACAACTATCTAATTGGAAGATTATCTCGAGAACCATGGGATGATGAACAAAGATTCATGAGTAAGAACTCCGAAGAATAATAGAGTATTAGAGAGGGGAAATAAAATTATCAAAAACATCAATAGTACAATACACATTGAAATATCATTCATATATCGTTTTGAAACAAGGAATGATGAAAATAATATATACATAAAATAAATATATATTTTTTCTGCATGAAGAGAAGAAATTATATGAGCTCTATTATGGAATGAATCAATCATTGAAGTTTTTTAGAGTCTTCACAAGATAGTTTTACATTCCTTATATATAGAAAAAAGATTATTGATTCATGTTTATATTAGTGGATATTTATTAACTACTCAATGTAATTAAAGGCATGAAAATGAGTTAATAAGAAGCGTGGATAGGTTATGAAATCCATGATGTAACTATAGTACCCAATGAGATGAATTTTTTGGAAATACATTATTAGTATAGGGAGGATTGTGACAATGATATAGGATTATCCAAATATTTCTGAGTTCAAGAGGCTAATTTAGAAGATGATTTTGGTAATCAATAAGTTGATCACAATTTAGTATCCACACAAAGACTATATATAAGGGCCAATAATGACAGAAAAAAAAATATAATTTGTGATCATACAAACCCATTGTAGGCTATGATGGTGAGGACTCAACAAAAATAATTATACATACCATAGTAGTGTCTAAATGTTTTGATGAGGAAATTGGAGATAAGAATTTGATCTAGATAAGAATGAATAGTTTTACCATATTGAGAAGAATCAGATAGTGGTGAATGTTTCATCTCCAGCTGATAAGAGTTTCATCCGGACTAAATAGGCCTTTTGAAATAAGATGATTGAAGATGGTGTTGTTATTCATAACAAATAACAAATACTGTCAGAAGGGTAAACTAAGAGAGAATATATTGATGTCCATGGTACATTTTCAATTATTATTAATATAATGAAAATTTGAATATTATTGGATATAATTATGAAATGAAATTAATATGTCTATTAGATGGATGTCACATCAGTATTTAAAAATGGGGTTCTAGTGGAATATTTTACATTTTGCAGCCAGATTTTTTTCTCATTCAGGAAATGGGAAGAGAGTTTTTTATAAGGGAAACTCACTTTATGGTTAGAAGAGAGAAACAAGACCTTGGAACGAAAGGCTTGATCTGATTTCGAGGAATCAAATTTAGTAGATAGGTGGATTTGAATAGATTCTATATGTTATTAATGATAGAAAATTATGTATGATGTAGATGGTAGATTTCAATGAAACAATATTAGGTGGAAAAGAAGAGGGGTAGTTTATGAAATTTTCCAAATTCATGAAAATTCTATACGAATTGCCAATGATTAGTGAACTAAAATTTTTCCATGGTATCAATGTAACATGTTGAATTAATGGAATATTAACATATTAATCTATGTTTGGAATGGAGGATTAGAGAATATTTTTAGTGGATAATTACATGGAGACAATGAATTGATTGGATTCCTGGATGAAATTTTCATGGTAAAATGACAGAAAATTTGTTAATGTCACTGAATAAAATAGATAATTGGATGCATGTTGCACTTTACAATGATAGGACAAGAAATACTTTTTTAACATTTCATTCTTCATTATACCAATAAAATCCCATTGATATAAACATTCAGATAGTGAAAATAATTATTCAGTATATCATGGTCCCAATGGATTTCATAGATTTCTGATTTTTTTTCAATGAAAAATATCTGAAAAAGTTATTGGTCTATAGGGATGCCAATTTGGAAAAATCATCCGATGATAGATATTCAACATCAGGTGGTTCTTCTGATCTTGGTGATTATGCCTTAATTTTCTATGTATGAATCAGTATTAAATTTCATTTATCACCACATTATATGAAGATATAGAAGAAAATCAAGATATCATTCAATTATTATTGATATTGATGTAACATGATGAACTTGTTTTTGAAGTGAAAAAATTGATCAGAATCCATTATGATATTTGTAGTGTTATAAATCATATAAAAAATAAAGTCCATCAAATAATTATGGTTATTCTAATTAAAGTAATTTCTTTTGATAAATATAATTATTACAAATAAAAGTAATTTTATTTTGATATTATTATCATGTTGAATAATTTTGTAATAATTTTTAATGTACAATTTAAAAAGAATATAGAAACTAAGATAGTTTGCTTTAAAGAAGTGGTAATCTTGAAAACACATGATTACCATTTTCATCTTCCTAATGAATAAGAGGGAATGTATATCATTTTTTCACTACATAGTAATAATTATAATAGATATTTCATAAAAATTATTTAATGATATCCTTACATCCATATAGGATATTTGGAGGTGAAAAATGGAATAAATCGCTTCATGGAGATGCTAGTCCACACAAACATAGGACAAACCATGTTTTCTCTAAGTGAACTATAAGGTAAATATTTATTGCTTTATTAATAAAACAACATATAAATATTACAATTATATTAATTTTATCATGTTAATTTGTATATAATATGATTAAAATGTGAATATTAAGATAATAATGATAATGAATATGTTATATATACATTGAGATAATAAACATTCAATTTATGGTATCCTTGGTGATGATGGGATTATGATAAATTATATTAACAGGAGAATTATAGAAATGAAATTAACATAGTGGAGTGTAAAATTGTTAATGTGTTGAATGAAATTTCTATAGTTATTTAAAAAAATTAGAGGGTGGAAGTGAGAACCTTTTATTTGTGAAGAAAAGGGAATTTTATGAACACCAATTGTTTTACAGTAATTGATTTGATTTATTCAAGAATTATTTGTTGAAAATTAGGAACTAATGATGTATTGGGTGAAATAATTTGAAAAATCTCATACTTCTAATTTTGAAACATGTTTCGTGTTATTTATTCTTATATTTTTACATGTAATTATTTATAATGCGATTAATATTTTTCACCCAAGTAAATCATGATTCACAAAAAATATAAAATAACACATTCTATAAAATTTACATGTTTTTAATAATAATATAGTTCCTCATTTAATTCAAATTATATTATAAATATTTTCAAATTGATAATTAAATAAATAATAATATAGTATTGTGAATACATTTTTTATCAAAATAAAATCTTGTTTATTAAGTGTTCAAAATATTTTTTTTATTCTATTCTTTTAGTTATTATAAATTTATTTATATATGAAATTTTATAAAATATTTTCGTACATATTTATAATGTAATATTATTATTAATATGGGAGAAAATATACAGTGATAATGAAAATAAAAAAATTATGAATTTCACCATTATCATAGTAATTTAATTTTATATTAGTAGTATTAATATTATTCCAAAAATCAAATGGTTAGTTTTATACAATATTATCAAATATATTAAAAATATATTTGAAATTTTTTCAAATAAATTTCAACATTAGAATATGTTCCAGCTAAAAATCAGTTTTAGAAAAAGAATAATTGTATGCATTAATGGATGGTTTATGAAACAATTATAAATAATGTTATTTTTTATTAAATTAATTAGTTTATTATTATCTAATTTAGATTCATATGAATTTATATGAAATCAAAAACATAATTATACCATTTTAAAGCATCATTTAAAAAATAATGAAAAAATTATTATTAAAAAAATATATTTTTTATTTTTCGAAATATTAAACATCTATTTTCTAAGGTCATAATATTATTTTTATCTAAATAATATTATTTTTATCTAAATAATATCACTCCCTAAATAATATTTTAAGAATAAAATTATATAATAACATGTTGATATGCACTAATTTAATTTTTCAAATCATTATTAATAATAAGGGCCTATAATTTTTTCTATATTATTTCATAATTCTGTAACAGAAATTTTAACCCAAAAATCATATGGATACATTTTAATTTTTATAAATTATTCTATGGTTTATTTTTATTTATTTTTGTACATATCACACAGAATTAACGTTTTTTTCTAAATGACGAAATTTTAAACAATGTGGTTACAAATTATCCCCTCTATAAATAAATTTTATCCAAATTATCATAAATATCACTTAATAATAAATTTATTCAATGGAAACTAATGATATATTTCCAAATTGGTTTTATACATTAATATATAATGAATCAGTAGAAAAAATATCTTTTACCTTTAACATATAAATTTATTTTGTCAACATTCCATAACTAAGTGTTTCAATATTACCTTCTTTTCTATAAATCTATCATATTTTTGTTTCTTTGAGACATTCCACTAGGCATTTCTTACCTAACTTTAGATATGTGGGATATTTATCCTTGTTTCATACAAAACATTGTATCATATAATTATATATGTATCCACCATTGTTTTAATCATGTGTCTTAGAAATCAAATATGGTCATGTTATATATAAAAATTCATAATATCGTGTTTGGAATAATCATTATTCATCCCATTATAGTTATTATAATATAACGATTCATATTGGAATATGATTCATATCCCCTATGAAATAAATTCTCAACTCTATAACTTTCATATAAAAACACAAATATAACTAAAAGATTTTGACACTAGATATGAACACCAATTGAGAATTATTAAAACATAATAAAATGAAAAAATAAATCCTTAAATTGTAATACTGTTACCAAAAAAAATTAGCTTTTATATCATCATAAAAAAATATTAGTTCAATCATGGTTTAATTATGTCTGTTCCCTCTTATTTCAGAAGATAATTAAATGTAAGAAACTATCATTGAGAATCTATCAGGAATACTCATAAGAAAGTCTTAAAAACACATGAGAATCATCCTCACTCCCCTTGGGATGTTGATAAGCATTAGGGGTGTAAAATTCTATATGGTGATGATTATACAATTAAAAATCCAAAAATATTCAAAAAAATATTGAATATAAATTTAGAAAATGTCATATAACCCAAAATAAATAACATAGAAAATAATTAACAAGATATGTAAATAAATAATTCTATAACTGAATATAATGAAATAGTCTGGATGACTAAAGTGGTCAAACAAAAAAACATGATCTAACAGTTTCTAGGAAATATGATGTATGATGAATATCATTATGTGACTCAAGTCACCATCATTATCTCATCATCCGACGACATTCCAAGGAATAAAAAACTATTTCCGATATGAATAACAAAACTGGAGGAAGATACAAAATAAATTTTGACTAAATATTCTTTTACATGAGATTATAGGGTGTAACCCAAATCTAGTAAGATACTACATTGATGTTAATTGATTCCATTAATTAAATTAACAAAAAATTCTTAGTAAAAAGTAAATTATAAAATTCAATTTTAAATTAATGTTTACATAATATCTAAAAAACCAAATATGGAACATTCATTAAAATAAAGTAAATCATTACTAAAACATTTCGTAAATTGTGTTTACAAAGAACAATTCCACTTATAGAACTATTTAACATAAAAATATTAAAAAAATCAATGGAAACAAAGTCATTAAATATAAAACAAAGAATTGTTGAAATTAAAACCCAAACATTGTATTAAAAATTTTCAAAATCATTCCAACCAATATTACCCATTTAGAATTATTCTCACTTCTTGTTTTCAAAATAAATTTCCACCTTCAATAAAATGTAAGATGAAAACAAGGGAATCTAAAATCATTCTTATCAGTAAATTGAAACAAATAATGATAATATATGAATGGAAAATACCAAGAAATAACATGATTTCACTAGTAAAGAATCAATATATCATTAATGTCAATCTACGAACCACTCGGAACACACTCCAATATATATATATATAAAGAAAGTATATATATATATTATTATTATTAAGAAATAAAATAAGGACATTTTGGATAACACATGAATTACAAAATATGACCAAAATTCTAGAAGGTTAACTATCAAACATCTATTTTCGTGTCTCACTGAGCAGTATCCTCAGTGAGGATGAAAAAATGTTGGAGTTCTGTAAAACTATGGGGTTTCTATCTAGATTAAAAGTTCATCCTTCCATGAAATTTCCCACAACATACCATATAAAAACCTAGCTATCCTCATGGAATATAATGAAGGTGGTGCAGTAGAAAACCATTTCATTACATGACAATAACAAAGCAAATAGGGTGACCACTACTATCAAATCCATCATGCCTCCCATGTCCATTAACATGTTCCCCGACCCATTAGAACAACATAAATCACATCACATCATATGTCACAATGTTAAATATAAAATTATGACAACATGGGTGCTCACTAAGCGATAATCAACATCACATTCATAGGCCTAACATACATTAACATATTGCTTATATTTTATAATAATTTGGATTACAATTTTTTTAACAACTTGGAATCCTAAAATATTAAAAATCATATTATGATTTTTCAAAATCACAACAAAAAACAATTGAAACTCTATTTATCTTCAAAAAAACAATATGTTTTTTTAGCATAGTAGAATCCCTTTAATGGGAAAACAGAAATCACCCTGAAAACTCTATTTTTTATAAAACCCAAGGAACTATACATCCCTTCAATGAATAACATTCAATATATTTTATCATTCATCTTTAATCCAAGAAATACCATATCAATGAAATATTTAATTACACTAATAAAATCACCTATTTTTTCAAAAGGAATCCCCACCATGCATAAAAATCATGTGAAAAGTCCCTATTATATAACATATAATTCATTATATTAAATATATAACACATTTAGATCATCATGAAATCATGGAATTTTTAAAAAGGAATTAATTGTAAACAAATATCTAAAGTGATGGTTCCGTATTTCCTTTGAAAAAACTTATCGGCAGTGAACTCATATGATGAATCCCTTCCCCAGTAAACTGATAGACCTAATTCCAAGAATTCCTATGAATGCATGCCATCATGAAAATTCCACTAGGGATATATTGTATAGAATAAAAACAATAAATTCATGAAGAAAAGTAGATGAAAACAAATATTTTTATATGGGGGGACAATCATGAAAAAAATCTCAAAACCAACAGTAGAAGAGATTTGAGAAGCCCTAATGGGATGGTAGATGAACCATAGTAAGTGAAAATAAGTTGTAATTCTATAGGAATAAAAAACACTAAAAATTAACCGAAACAAATATAATACCCTAATTCATGATGGATTCACGATTTACTCTTACGTTAAATGAAACCATATGGTAACCATGAAGATCCCCTCTTAGATGTGTGGCATGAGCTCCATAATTACACGACACAGTTAAGAAAATTGCGGATGTTAACTATTTGACATTGAAAAATTCGATAATATTTCACCTGTTCAACCAAAAATGCCTTAAACTAGAGGGGATTATTCCTATATAAAATTCCTCCACATTAAATTATCATAATGGGTGTAATAAAATTTCCACCATTCAACATTATTCACCATTATAGAGTCAAGATAGTTTTAAAATGGGAAATCCATAACACACCCTCTGTAATGATATTTCAGTTGGATGATGAACCACTATAGAAGTTCCTAAGAAGAATATCTAGATAAGATATTATCTCTCCTAACCAAACAACTAAATCCCAAAAGGCACTAAATGGCTATAGGAAAATAATAGATAAATCCAAAATAATACTCACAAGAAAAAAACAAGATTGTCCTTGTTCCTGTCGCATTATAAATCATATAAATAAAGAGGAAAATAGAAAAATGGAAACTTAAAACCCCTAAAATGGGGAAATAACATAAAAATATCTAATTAGAACATAATAACAATATTTCACTTACTAAAAGTTAAAAAAACATCAAACAACTCAAAAAACCACTGTGTTGAGCCATTAACAAGCTTGGAAATAACCTATACATGGGATAACCTAAAGGCCATCCACAATGAGAAATGGATAGGGAAATTGACTAGGATAACCCTATGTAATTTTTTTTTGTATTTATGAGAGTGATTATTCTGACATCTTGGTCATTATTTTAAATAAAATTATTATAAGTTTCCTCATCACAGCCATGTGGCTTCCAAACGCCAAAATTACTAACCAATTATTTTTTAAAAATCAATAAGTCATATAATAATATTTGAAAAAGTTTAATGGTAGTTTAAAGTTATGAAAAAATTATTATTACCTTTAATTTACTATTTTTTCATTTACCAATAATAGATACCATATTAAATGATAAAAATTGTTCTATTTATAATTTTAAAATATTAAATAATATTACTTATCTACATAATTTAGTTCAATGAAAAAAATAGTTTTCAATAAATATTTTGAATATTTCTAATATTTATCAAAATTTAAAACATATCAAAAAAATATCAAAACATCATCTAATGTAAATGTTCTAATCCCTTTTAAAAATAATTTTTTTATACACGATATAAATTATTTTAAAAAACATTAATTAAATTTTGTGTGCAATTAATATCTAAAATAATAATAATAATTAATTTACATGAAAAATTGAATTTGTTCTTATATTATATCTAGAATATACAAAAGATAAATTTTAATGATATATGGAATATATAACATTCAAACTATTGTAAATACTATTCATAAAACCTAATTTAATTTCTAGATTGATAGTTCATTGTGAACTCGATCATTGTGTCATAATCAATAGAAGCTATAGAATTATTTAAAATGAAGTGTGAAGTTGAAGCATGGAGTGTTAAATTTTTTCCCTCCATTAAATAATTTTGTCCTCAAAATTTCTAGAATATCATTTCATAAAATTATTTAGGTGTTTTTTCGACATAATTTTTTCAGTTTCCCACAACGCAATTTAATTTTATGGTTTCTACAATGTAATTTTACCTAATTAGTCATCCAATTTCGCAACACTTTTTCTCCAATATCCAGAATAATGATAGGAACTTCACAATAAGATAGATTATGTTGCATTTTTTATTTATTCATAGTTGATTACATGTGTTGGTTTTGGGATGTATTTCCTTAACATTGATACATGGAACACATTGTGATATTTAGAGAGACTTGGTGACATTTCCAATCAATACAATACAACTCCAATTATTTAATTAATTTCAAATAGTCTAATGTACAATGGGAATAAATTTACCATTTTTAACAAATGTAATAACACCCTTTCATGGATATTGTGTTAAAAAAACATGATCCCCTATATGAAATTTCAAATAATTCCATTTATAATCGGCATGACAATTTTTCCTAAAATTGTGGTTTTGATATGGGATTAAATAATCATCACATTTTCCGTTGTTTTAACAAACATGTTACAGGCCTATGAATTTCCTTTCACCATCATCATCCCAAAAAATTGGTTTATGGCATTTCTTCCCATATAACCCGAGATATAGTTCCATATGAACACATGAATGTAACATATTGTCATAGTAAAATTTTAATATAGGTAAATAATGATCCCAAATTCCTAGAAATTTACGTTAATAGGATCTGAACATGTCATATAATTTTTTAATGTTCTATTCTGTTTGTCCATTAGTTTGAGGCTAGTAGGAAGTGATCAAACGAAGATCAGTATCTAGGTCCTTATGAAGAATTTTTCAGAATTGGGATGTAAAATGTGGATCACAATCAGAAATGATTGATATAGGTAAACCATGAAGTATTAAAACTTCATTAATATAAAGTATCTCTAAATAATAAAATGGTAAATATTATTTTGTATTTATACAATCATCTGATTTTTAGTAGATTAAAAATAACCTATGTCACATCATTCGTTGTAGGAGTCATCGGTATCCCCACGAAAATTCCCATTGAAAAATCATACCATTACAACACAACAATTTTAAGTGGTTGAATGATTCATTTTGGATGTTTTCTTCCAACATTAACATGTTATAAAGCTAATCATCAAAACACAGAATCAGTAACATCCCACTTCAAGTTGTCACACATAAAAAGTTCCTTCAAATATTTATACATCCTAGTACTACAATGGTATATATAGAAAATTTGGCTATGTAAATCATCCAAATTTTACCACTGTTATTTACAAATGGAACTCAAATCCTATTTACAAATTTCAGAATACCATATTCATATACAAATTCAATACATCTACCATTATTAAATTCATTAATTATATTTTTTAAATCATTATCATTATCCTAAGAAAATATTAAACTTTCTAGTAATGATGTTATGAAATGTATTTGAATAAGTATATATGTTTTACATTACAGTAAGATTCCCATATACATCCTCATGAAATAAATGAACATAGTATCTCTTTCAACTATCATCTTTTTCAAAGATCAATTGTTTTTCCTATATGAATAGTATACCACCATATATTCTATACATAGGTGGACATGTATTGTGAAATCAAAATCCTTTAGTAGATCAAGACATCTCCATTATCTCATGTTGAGTTCTTACTTTGTGAAAATGTAATTTAAACTATTGAGATTAATATATATCATTTATTTTTTTCATATAGATAGGGTATTTATATCATTAGTGAAAATATTACTATATTTTACTCAATATCAAGTGTAAGATGGTATTTTTAAAGAGTTTTCAATTCCCTTGATACATATTAAATAATTCATACATTTTGAAAAGTAAAAAACCAAGTAATTTTCTTGATGAAGCACTATAAATCACAATCTCATCATTTCCAGGTGGTATATTCAAGATAAGGGCATTGAATAATATTATATTTGATTCATAAAAAAATTATTCACCCTAATTTTAATATAGGAATTTTACCCTTTTATGTGTGAGATTTATTAATATGTTTTCTATGGTGGAAATATTTTGGAAAAAATGCCGATAATATACATCTATACTAATAAATCAATGTTCCTTAGTTTTTCTCATCTATTTTGGCTATTATTGGACTGAATATCTCATTTTTTGGATCAATAGTGATTCTAACCATGGAAGAAAATTCTGCAACATAAGAAATTCTCTAAATCCAAATTTCACTCTTGGTAAATTTACGAAATAATTCATCCCTTATTTGAGTGTCAAGATTAATTGAAAGGTAATTCTCATTGTCTTAATATATTGTGTAATATATCATAATATCATCAATTAATACCATAACAAAATAATCAAAATATTTATAAAAAAACTCTGCTCAGGAGATCTATAAAACCAGAGGGTGCCTTTTCCTATCCAAATGGATATACTGTAAATTCAAAATGACCATAAATCATCCAAAAAATGGTTTTCAGTTTTTTTATTCTTCATACGAAAATTATGAAATCTAGAATGTAGTTCAATCTTAGAAATGAATTTAGCTCCTTGATGTTGATCAAATAATTCCTTTATATGCGGTATAGAAAAAAAAATTTGTTATTTTAATAGCATTGATATACCAATAAATAATAAATAATATCATGAATTCATCATTCTTCTTGAAAAAGATAGAATGGTTACCCCATGGTGAAACAAATGGATTAATGGATCCCTCTTTACCATACTCTTCATGTTTCTTCTTTAACTCAACCAATTCCTAAATTTACATTCTATATGGAATCTTAGTTTTCGGTCTCACGTGATGGATTAAATCAATAAAAAAACCACCACATGCTTTCGGGATGTCCATGTAAAAATTCTATAAAAAATAAATGTACTCCTTTATAATAGGTAAAACCTCAATTTGAATATTACCTTCTTCCTCCCTATATGTTATTTTTTCGTCCAACCCAAGTATATCATTGAGTAATACTACTAGGGGTGGATTTTATTAAGAATATGGTTATAATGATTCTTTTATAACATTACTAGATTCATTTTCTCCCTCATATATCATAATTTCATTATTCTTAATATATATTTTCGCATCATATTTCGAATTCCAATCCAAGCAGAGGAATATATAAAGGTAAAACATATGTATTATGACTAGGTATGAAACAAATTTATGTTTATGTGTCATAATATGAATTGATAATCGTATATTTTTTGTAATGAGACCTACATTTAGAGTTTTGATTTGAAATTTATTTGTTATATAAAATTTTATATGTCTAATTTTCATAGAAAATTAGTAATATATAAAATAATTTTTTGATCCAAAATAACATATATCATGGGATAGGATTGATTATATGATTAATTTACCTAATGAATTACTATTGGTAACTTCAATCACAAAATTTGTGATTCCACATTCATGACCATTCCCCATTAGCCTTTTCTCAGGTAAATTATTTTGACACATTGGTCATTCTCGTGTATAGTGTCCCATATCCATATAATTATATCATTTAACATTGATCGATTCTTTATTACCCTTGATATCATGAGCATGGTGGAATTTTTCTCCACCCATGTAACATACTCAAATTCACATTAGATAATTACATAGGTGTCTTTTCCCACAATTATTGTAGGATGGAAAGTCAACATTTCCCTTCTTTACATTATTTCCATTTATATGTTCTTTGTAATCCCTATTCATTTCTGGATTTTCATTCATGTTATAAGACATCGATAATTAATTTTCCATCATATAAGCATACGATACTATATCATTATTCGATGAGAATGATTTTTTGACTAATTCCCAATTGAGGAATTGTATTGAACCATCATAAAATATATCAATCATTATTATTGGGTAAAGTATGTAGTGAGAAGAATATTTTTCTATTCCTGTGAAGTTAACCTCAAACTTTGAAACATACTCATCTTAATTATTCCATAGGCTCAGAAATTTATTTTCTATATATGTTCGCTGTTCATGAAGAATATTTTTCCTAGGAAAACATCATTAAACACCTTCCATTCCAAATTTTATACTTTTTATATTTCTTCGTTTTGTGAATTAATTACCACTATTGATCCACATCTCCTGAGAGATGATAAACTACCCTGAAATATTTCTCCCTTTCATTTATTCCAAATGTATGAAAAATCTTCTATAAGGATCTTATCCATTTCTAATATATATATGGATTTCATGTCGGATTTAATGTTGGAGGTTTTTGTCTAATAAAGTAGCCTAACATTGATCATCCTCATTAAGGATTTGGGTTCTCCATATGGTTATGGTTATGATTAAAAACCTACAAAATTTATATCACAAGATCAAATATCATTATCTTTAATTTACGGGAAATCCCTATATGAATTATGTGTGTTGATAGGGTTTTCATTCATTCCTATATTCAATAGATCTAAAAATTGAAATACACTAGATTAGATTTTGAATCATAATATATAATTCCAAAATGGTAAAAAAAAGCACATAAATTGAAAATTTTATTCATATAAATTCCATATTCATACCAATGGATTCATTTGGGATATATTTACCTATAAACCCTTCATAATGTTTTATAATGAAAATGTGAATTATCCTAAGAATATCCCCCGGAGTGCCAAACCAGGTGCACAGTATGAACCATTGTTCTGTACATGGCTACCCAGAGTTAGGCCCAGAACACATTATAGGAGTTGTTACTCCTATGAACATTTAGGCTAATACCACATCCACTTTTAGTATCTTGATAGTGATTTATTGCATAGAAACACCACAAAATATACACATTACCAAATTATATTATGTTATTTTATACATATCCACAAAGTCTATATTAGTATAATGTTCTCTAATAAATTAATTTCTAATTCTTTATTCCACGGGTTGTACATAAAATTTATTTGACACCAACTATAACACCTTGAACCTAGAATTCCAGAGCCGATGCATTGTTTTATTACATTAGCTTGATCATAAGAACTAAAATCCCGAAATAAAAATCCATTTTGTATCTATTTAAAATCTAGATTAAAACAGAAGTTCACATTACACTATGAAATGAAAAAAACATACTATCTAATTTGAAGACACTCATATTCCATAGACTATCCCTATAGGCCAATAATAATATAATTCTATGCATCCTGGGGAAAAAAGAAACATAAGAAAAGGGTGATCTCAAATGCTCAGTATGGATATTAAATATAGAATATGTTATCATAAATTACAATAACCGTTTAAGGAAAGGTATAAAACTAGTATAGAATCCTTTTAAACAAAACCATTAGCATAATATGGAATGAATACATCAAATAATTCCATTTCACATACACATGGATATTCTAGTAGTATAATAATGACATGTAATAAAAATAACTAATCTCACAATGAAATAATTTGTAATGTGTTGTATCTTAAAAATAATATAATTTCATCATACAAAGCCAATACATAATCATACTATCATGGCCACATGGAAAGACATTATTTAATCTCATGAGACCTATTGATGTATTGAGGGGATATAGTAGTCCTTGCTCAACACATACAAATTAAAATATATTCTAATTAAGGAAGGGGTAAAATATATACAACATAAAAATTCATATTATAACTATAATATGAAATGTTAATACATTAATCATAATGTAATAAAATCATTAATAATATTTTAGAGAAATATAATTTTTTATTTTGAAATAATTTAAAATAATGGACCAAATATAAAAGGAAATATTTATTTTAAAATTTTCATAGAAATAATATAAGGGAAGCTTCATAACTTTGAGGCATTATTATAGTAGAAAGATCCACTCACGCCGTACAAGATAAAAAATAATCATTCAATCATTTACCAAAAAGGCCATAACATAAATTATTTGGAAAATGATAGAATGATTACATTCAAAATTTTATATAAAATGTCAATCATGGGTATAAATTTTTTGAAACAAATGTATCAGAAAAGAAATAAAATAATAAAATTAATTTTTATGAACAATTGTAGTGTATTATAATGATTTATAAGAAGATGAATGTTTATAAACAACCTCATATAACAATGAGATTAAGAAATTAACCATTACCTTGTATTTTAATTTAGGTGACAGTGTTTTATTATCTTCTATCATGGTTAAATCATGTTATTAAAATATTTAAGGACTATAACATATTTAGGATATAATATAAGATACATTAATTTTTTTTATTAATAATATTTTAATATTACCATTGTTTCAGGTGTTTAGTACATCATTTTCCAATGCATGTTTTTTCACATATGTCATATTTCATATGCATATGATATATTTTATTCACATAAAAATGATATTATTTTCATTAATATTACATTTACTGAATATATTAATTTTATAATCTATATTGAATTGTTTTTTGTGAAGAATTAACTTATCGTGTCACAGAGATGGCAGGTCGTATGTACACAGGAGGGATAATATCATTCTGTTAGTGGTTAAATGGTAAGAAATTTCATGGTATATTAATTCTAAAGAATCATTATCACGTTATATTCTTTATTTATATCTATTATACAAATCATTATGTATATACACCATATTCATCAGGTTAAGAAAATTAATGTTTTATTATTATTGTAAGCTACAAAAAGTGATTCTAAAATAAATTTTATACATAACATCACCTAGTAAAATAGTCAACTTAAAAAAGTATTAAAACATGTTATTTAGAAAAAATAATTCTCAATTTTCACAAAATTAAACATAATTTTTTTAAATTCAATGTAGTATTTTAAAATAAACCACTTCACCATATAGATACATTAAAAAAATAAAATGATAATATTATTGGCATTTATATAACAATTTAACTTATTAAAGACATTACATAAATAAATAACTTTATATTGGTTTACCAATATATATAATAATTTTGTTAAATCTAGTTTGACTATAATATTTTATAGCTACAAATTAACAGTTATATATTATTACAGGGATCATTATGGTTTGGTGTTCCATGGATCATATTTTATCAACCAAATTATTTATTAATAGAAAATATAATTTTAAATATTAGGGTTCTATAATATCCAATAATACCCTATGAATGAAATTTATTCATATTCTTACATAGAAATATCACGTTTTCCCATATTGAATTTTAATTTCAAATTAGAAACACTTATAAGTAACATCATTCAACATCACTTCTTATTCATTTTTCATTGGATATATCCTAATAGACATTTACCTAAATCACAACATGAATACAGATATTGGAATATGAAAAAAATGTTCTTGTAATGGCATCTCCAACATATTATTTCTTTTATGATGGAAATAACTACTTAAAATAAAACATTCACTCCATCTAGTATAGGTATTCATGTACACCATATGATACCATGAATTGTGACATGATAAATTTATCAATATCAAATTTATATAAATAATAATTATAATTTATTTGGATCATGGTGTTACATCATCTAGAAAATAAAACATTATTCTATCAATTGACATGATTTTCTAAAGATGGCATAACTATATCATAGATCATAATATCATTTTAATGGTTTTATTATGTTATGTGTTATGTGTTATATCATGGTATATAAAACTATTATTAAGAAGACCCATATAAACCAACTTATTGTTTCACAATTTTACACAGTAATATTTAATCTATTAAATAGTTTATTTCCTCATTGAAATTATAAAAATCTTATGAATTCTTCTTCTTAAAATATATCATATGAACATCCAAATATACTAATGGAAAAATCAAAATTTTTTAAAATTATGGAACCTTTATATATATCCTTTGAAAAAATTAATTTATATTTTTTTGTCCAATAAATGACTCTTATGTGTCATAGGAAACAATAGAATACCATCATAAATCAATGAAAATGTCCTTAAATATTTATTTAGCCGCTATATCAATATTTAATTATTGGAAGATAGACCATTACACATATCCATGGCCTTATAAAATACATTATATGTCATTTTATTTACATTTAAATTTTTATGGCTGAACCTTATGTTTGATCAAAATGAATTTAACATATTGTTGACTTAGAAAATTTTCAATTCCTTCAATATAAAATTATTCTTACATATAACGTGATTTATTTTACCTTTTGTTTGTTTTACTCAATATTTTAAATAAACTGTCTTTTTATGCATGATTCACTTTTAATATTTATACATTTGGTATTTTATAATCTAGATATCATTCCCCTTTTTTATTGAGAACAATTACTATTATAAATATTCATTCCCTAATTTTTTAGTCATAACTGAATAACCCTTACATTTTAAGGAAATGATCTCAAACAAAAATCTTGTAATTTAGTTCCCAAGACTAAACATAATGTACAAATATTGGCTTACACTAGATTAGGATATGAATCATTATGTGCAATCTTAACTTAGAAAAATACGTAGCATAAATTTAAATCCTACGCATGGCTAATCCCATAATCCAAAAATGGATTCTTTGAGTAATAATTTACATTACAATCTTTCATAATGATTATGCTGAAACATTTTAAATAGATATCAGATTACCAAATTTGATAACACATAATTGGATTTTGAAATAATAAAATAGAACTTTTTAAAAACAAAATAACATGAACATTGTTAGAAATAAATTGATGATAATGATGATATTGATGATTAATAATAATGATGAATTTTTGTGAAAATTTATGTTCTACAATGAAGGGAAAATGTTGTAATTATACTTAATTTTTTTCATAATTATATTTAAATGCCAAAAAAAATTATATAATTTCAATTATATGTCAATAATATGGTAGATTAAAACAAATTTTTAGAAATTATGTCCAAGAAGCATGATTGTGACTCGGTAAATGGAAATTAAGTTGGAAAATTTTATACTGTATTTGGTAACATTATAATAAAATGATTTATATAAGAAATAGAGAAATGGATATTTAAAACCTTCAATATGAATAAAATATTAAAAAAATATTAAAAAAAATATGTATATATAATATAAAAGAAAATTAGTGAATAATATGAAATATATCGAATATAACAAAATTTTGGGAAGAGAAACACTTACAAAATTAATATATCTTGAATATAAATATAATTAATGATATATATTTAGATGAATTTTTAAGTACCTCTATTATCATCAAGGTATGATTAAAAGATAGTAGGGTTATTTTATACTACAAATAATATAATTTTTTTGAATGTGGAATATGTTGTAATGAATGAAAATTATGACGAAAATCCATTAATACCTTTTATATATTTCATTTATAGCAATTCACTATATATTATTAGTTTTTTATTATTTACTACCTTCATCAAATGTTAATAATTTTATTCATTTCATAGATGTTCCATAACTATGTTGTTGGTTATTCCTTAATGAATCAATTTTCATGTGTTGAATATTATAATATGTTTAATAATATAATTACAATAATTATTTATAAAATCACTGTATCATTCAATGTGAGAATTAACATTATATAAGAAGATTAAATATGTGATGATCTTATTTGGGGTGATTTACAAATATAACTATATTATATTATTATGATAATATATTTTTTCTCAAAATTTAATAATCATATTCATTAAATATTTTAGACTTAATATCATATATATTCATTCAATTATTTTCAATATTCATTAATGTAATGAAGTTATAAAAATAAAACATTTCATCAATGGAGTTTGTTGTCTCAATGAACACGTGAACATGATTTAGTCTAATTAATAGCTCAATTGGAATTTATATAAGGATTTATATTTATAGAAAAATTTGTATTTCATTAAATTAATATTGATTCATTAAATACAATATTATGTCTACGTAATTTCAGAGGTGAGGAGAAAATCAATACATCTTTCATGGGGGGAAGTACTCTTCATGTAGGCACAAGTGATGATTCCATTATTTTGAACCATTAGGAAGAAGGTACATAATAGTTTATAAATTAAGAATACAATATTCCACAGATTTATTAAATTAATTTAATTATTTTATCATTAATATAAAATAATTTCATATTATAGAGTAAAAATTATGTATAAGAAATGAAATAAGAAATGAATTTCAACTTTTTCCTTACTATATTGAAAAACTCCATTAAAGGTTTGATTATACCGTTAAGGTTGGTCATTTGTTTATAACTGTACATCTATGATTTGGATATGATTCTACTGAGAAATTTTGATATATTATAGTTTATTTAGAGCCCTAAAAATTATGATTTGTGATGTGGAGAAGGGACCATATTATTAGTTAGAGGAGTGGAAATTTTATAATAATAAATAAACTATTCAATTCATGTGGCACCATAGATGTAGAATAGTAGAGTTGGGTATGGATTGGTTAAAAATTTAAAAATAACATGGATACATATGTATAAATGTTTTTTACATCATTTACACTTATTTTTTACTTCTTTATTTAATTTAATTTTACAACTATAACACATGTTTTAACATTAGTATGTTATCATTTTGGATATAAATAAAAATAAGATTATTTTAATATCTTCATATGTTAATTAAAAATGTTAAATAATTTAATATTATGTAATTTCTAAAAGTGATAATTATTAATTTTAAAATATTTAATGTAATAATATTATAATAATATTGGGTGAAATATAAATTATGTTATAAAATGTAAAATATATGTTTTGTAAGATATGCATAATAATTTTAAATGTATATTTTTATATATAAAATATATCTGTCATAAAATTAGGTTTCATTAATTTTTAAATAATTCTTATATCCGAATGATGTTCTAAAATACATTATATTTTTTAAAATAATATTTTATACGTTGTATATAAAAATACTTATTTTCTAAAAATTCCAAAATGATCATTATAAACTAATATTATCATTTAGAATAAAATTATTAATTTTGGTTTTTTAAATTCAAATTAAAAAATATATTACTTTTTGTATTCATTTGAAGTATATTATATAATAAAAATGGATTTTATATGAAAACAAATTTTTTATATATTAATTATTCTTATTATTATTTTCCATAAGCAGAAAATTAAATTAATGATATTATATAATTAATATCTACAATTTAAATTCTTTTTATATTACCATACCATGATTATACAGGATATGGATGATTTTGGTCTTAATAATTATTAATAAAATAAAGCATATAACCGTAGAAGTAACGAGGGAGTATACAAAGAAAAGAGTGAATCACATCTCGAATGTCATCATCAACCATTTCATGAAAACAACCATGATCTCTAAAGTTGAACATTTATCATTAACATTTTATTTACCTCTTAAATAAATTCAATTTACTAGAAATGTTATATTGTATGCAACACTGAGATGAAACATTTCAGGATATACAATTAATTATTGACATGATTGTTTGAATACTACTGTGACCGTATTGAATATTAAATTATCTATTATAACAAAAACCTCAAATAAGAATATAAAAAATAAAATTTTGGTATATCATAAATTAAAATATTATATTTATATCATTTAATAAGTAAATAATTATTTTCAAGATGATAAATTAAGTATTTGTATTTTTGTGATACATAAATATTAATTGACACGTTTTTAAATAATATACATATCAAAAAAAATATCATCATAACATATATTAAAATAATTATATATTATACTTATAATATAATTTTATGATAACATAATTATTTTATCAAATTCTCAAAAAATCAGTTATAAATTTAAAATCTCTATTTTTTGAAATATTTTAAGATTTTAATTACATATTAAATTTCTCAAATTTAGTTAACTATTTTTATAAAATTGACTATTTTTTTAGAAATTACACATTGAATAAAGGTTAGGTTGAATTGTTATGAATTTTTTTGAAATAGTTGATGTTTTTGTTGAGTACTTAAATACGGTAATTTATGGTATTTAACATAATGAGATCAATGCATGATTTTTTAATTATTTTATAATGTAAGAACCCATTAGTTAAAAATATCATAAAATATTTTCATTACTTATTCACAAGAATTAAAAATCATTATATTCTTGAGAATAATTAATAAACTAATTAATAAAATAATTAAAAAATACCCCTCTCCTCCCCTATAAATAGAACCCATCACCACCCCTTTTCCTCATAAATTATTATCCCTGAATATTGTGTATTTTAAACAAAACTATAATTCTAATACAAATCCACATTCCCAATACCTATAAGAGTTACCAAAAACAAAATATCCATGAGCATTAAGGGGGTTCCCAAGGAAGTGAGATTTGAGAGGTAAAACCCTCTTTTGTTATATTTTTAATTTCATTTCATTTATTATCATCTCTTAACATCCCCTATGCAAAATTTAGTGGTTAATAAAATATGATAAATAAATTGTAAAATTATATTACTATTATAGTTTCCATAATCAAATCACTTACCCTCTTATTTTAATTATAAAAAATTAATAATTATATGTGAGGTATCGATTCTCTTCCATCATGGATGTCTAGTTTTCATTTTTCATTTCTCCCTTCAAGGATTGTCATAAACCATTTTTACTATTAAAATATATTATAATATTGTTATTAATAATATATAATTGTCTTGGACCAATATATAATCATTATACTAAATAAAATGATACTTTTTCAGGATGGTCATAAAACACAAAAATAATCAAATGATATTCCATTACTATTTTATATAATGTATCCAAAAAATGTAAAAACAAATTAAATATGGTTCTGTTTAAAAAACTATATTTATATTAATACCATCCCATTCCACCTGTATTGAATTATTTTGTTTTTAAATGAACTTCTATAATTATAGTGATTTTAACTAATCATAAACCATGAAAAAGAGTCTCCTAGAACAATAATATTAATCATTATTACTAAAAAATATTGGCATAAATGAATATAATAAATTAATGAAAAATTAAATATATCATGTATATGATATTAATTAATTAATTAATTAAACTAGTTCTATTTTAAAGTTCATCACATAATATTATTAAACACATTCAAACATAAGGTAGGGGTTTCTCATATCGCTATTATTTACATGTGATGTGAATTTTATATCTTATTTCCTATGTGTGGTGTATGTATAATTTCCATTAATATATCATATCATGATTCAATTTATCTTCATATATTCATTGTTTTATGTTATTAGTATTAATTTTATGTTGCATATTATTCATGTAATTGCAAGTGGGAAGATTATATTGTCTAATATAAATTTCATATGGACATATTCCATATTAATCACTTATTACCATTTTGTATTCGAAATATTATTCATGATTAACATTGATTCATTATTTCATAAAATATCTATATTTCAAATATGATGGATATGATTTTTTTCTATGTAATGTCAACCACCTTTACACGGTGCTTACTTTGATTTTTATTTGAATGACATGTGACATAATGTTAAATATATATGTTATAATCAATACAGATATTTGTCAAGAAGGAATATTGATTCATTATTATAATCAATCATATTGATGTTTGAGGATTTTTTTACAGTTGTAGACACTTATGGGGCCAAGCTATGAATATCCCCATAATGTATTAGTAGTCTCATGAGATGATAATGGTGTCTACATAAGTGGGTTTATACCCATAATGATTAGATATTCATCTGAATTTCAATGATAGTAAAGGTATTATGAATCTAAATATCAATTAATTTAAATTATCAATCATTACGTTCATTAATATTTCATTCATTATTGTCCATGTGTTTTTTACTACGATATTATCCCTGAATACAGATTTGGAACAAGATATTGATTAATGGGGAATTTGTTTCAAATTGTTTAAATTTATACAATGATTTCACCTTATCCTGTCCTGATTGAAAAATATTTGAATAAATAGAATATATATAAATTATATATATACCATTCAATAATGATTATGTTTCAAATACTATTGATTCATTAAATCTTCTGTTTTATTTAACCTTTTTGGGAATCTGATTTCACCCATTTATTTATCTTCCTTTCCCCATGTTATGAAGAATAAATTATTTAATGATATTAATGATGAAATTACATTCCTGAGTTATGTTTTTCATTTTAATGCAACATAAATCATGTATCATGTCTCTATCAAGTTCGTGAGTAATATTAAACTAATCGTTCTTTTTGGGATTTGATTCATGTACCTTTTCCAATGTAATAAAATCATATTGTAATTATTGTATTCTAGTGTTAAGGTACTAATAGTTGGCATCTGTGGAAGTTTAGTTGAATCCTTGGGAACTATATTAAAAATTAAAATAACCAACCCGAAAACTATAATAATTCCATGTAGTATTTAAAAATAATTTACCATTAAATGAATTTTTATTTTGTGACTCAATTATAGTGATGATTATGAGATAACTCAGTGACTTCCATTATTTAGTGATGAAGCCTAATGGATGATATGTAATCAATACACATATATGATGTAGGGATTACCCCACTGTGGAAGTCAATATATTTAGTCATGGTGATATGTAGATCATGGTCATTTAATGATATCTTACTATGGTATTGATGAATAATAATATTATAAAAATATCGTATTGTTCTTTGATTCATATGTCCCTCTCAACTTGTGGGACTAAAAATGTTTTGTTAGTAGAGCAATGGATCAAATCCCATGAAAATGTATTTTTGGAAATTTTCAGGGATGAAAATAAAAATGTATTACTATTGATATACTGCATCATGGTGTATACTGACTATATCTGTATGTTGTTCGATAATATTAAGCAGGAAGATGAAATATAATACAGAAAATGAAGATCTTGAAAGAAACATTCCTTTAAAAATATTTCATTATTTAGAAACAAATATAAATTATGTGAAATTTCCTTATCTTAAAGAAAGAGAAATAAGAATTTTTTTTGAGTATGAAAACAACTTCACAAGACTATGTAGGTGTTCTATAAATTATATAAATCATTCTAAATTCAATATTGATAATTGCTTTGTTATTATTAAGCCATATATAAAGGGAACTATATTCCCTAAAAATTTTATCATACAAGAAAATTATAAAGTGTTCCTTAAAAAAGAGAGAGAATCTTCATGATGTTATATATTCAATGAAAATCAATATAATAAGTGGTCTTCTATGAACCATGATAACGATAAATCCCTAATTATGAATAAATTAATTACATGAGTTCAATCTAGTGAAAAATATAAGAGGAAACATCTATTAAAATGTCATATGGTAACATGAGTGAGTTAAAAGTGTAGAGATATGGGACTTTTTTCTCATGAGTTGAATGGTAAATAATGTAATCATATACATTACATAAACTATAATTAAATGAATCATTAATCAAACTAGTGTTTGAAGATCTGTGGGAATATACCACAAGAGAGTCCAGTAAGATATGGCCATGCTTATTCAATCACTACAAAATAGTTATAAGAACTAAATGATGTGGTAGCCTGTACATTCATCTCGTCATGAAATTTATCCAAATCATTATTTGATTATAGTTTATCACAATCTTTTACATCTACCAATTGGTCAATGAAAATTAGACATTTCCAATTTAATTTAAAAAATGTGATGTTACTGAAAACTCATTTGGGATGTCTAATTACAACATAGATGTTCAAGGTAGTCCACATTATGACATATAAACAAGAATTATTTTCTGACATAATCATCATACATGTGGTTGAATTTGATATAATAATTGATATAGATTGTCTTAAGAATATGAAACAATGACTATTTATATTAATAGGGAAATTTAAATTCTTTATGATATTGTATAATTCCAAATCATTATAGAAACTACTTCATCATTTTACTCTTATCTAGATTATAACATAGAAGCTCTACTAAATGAAATTATTTGGGGGATGGGAAAGAATAATCTAGGAATGAAGAAGATAATCATCAAATTGAGGATATACCAATTCTTTATGAATATGTTTATTTATTTACTGAGGAATTATCAGAATGCACTTAAAGTGTGAAGTTGTATTTTCTATAGATTAAATCCCTAATTCAAAAGAAATATTAATGAATCCATATTTAGTGGATAGAGTGGCATTATTAAAATTGATTAAAGTGCTAGAGGAGTGGATAACTAAGGCATTAATTCACCCAATGGTTTCAATATGGGGATCCCTTGTTCACATTCCTATAGAGAAAGATATATCCCTAACATTATGCATTGGTTATATAGAAATCAATTAATTTATGTTAAATAAAAAGTGTCCCCTGTGTCACATTGATTAATAATTTGTTAAAATTCAATGTTATAAATATTTACCAATAATTGAACCTTTTTAGGGATATCCTAAATTTATATAATGTAATTATTACATTCTAAAGTCGTCATTTTGGATGGTGTATGAACATTACGAGTTAATTGTAGCTACATTTTTGTTTATTAATTGACCCTCAGTTTATATGCATTTAATGAATAAAATATTTAAATAAAAAATTCTTGATATTGTTGTGGTATTCATTTATAATATTATGGTATATTATAAAACTTATTAATACCTGGAGATTTCGTTGTGGATCCTTCTTGAGACTCTCATGAGAAAAGTGTTACATTATAAATATATTAATATTGAATTATGAAATGTTGAAATTTATTTTCATATCTATATTAAATAAAACGATGGAATCTGATTTGATAATGTGAAGATAGTTGTTGTCTAATAATGGAATACAACAACGAACATAACTGATGTATATAGTTTTATTGTTTTAACATGATACTATCGATGTTCTATTTATACTTTTTCATGATTGGATAACCTGATATTAATTCTCACTCTTAAAGGGGTTATGATTTAATTTAAAAATGAATGTGAAAAAATTTATGTTAAATATAATGAAAGATTAGTCAATGCTCTGATTTTGAATCTATAATCTTAAAATGATCAGTTTTTATATATAGTGATACATTAAATAATGGAATATGTTATTTTATTGTGAAAAATTAAAATTTTATTCCATATTTATTGAGAATGTAGATAATTCATAAAAGAAAATTATCCAACTCATGATCTAGAGTAAACAACCATAATAATTTCTCTGGAAGTGTTCATAGATGATTTATATGGTGAAATAAGTGAGATATATAGGATCATTAATGTTTGAAATTCATATTTAACCAAAACTAACTCAAGATAGGTCAAATATTATGAATTTATTTAATCAGTGATTATGATTATTCAATACACTAATAGCTATGAAATGAAAAATGTGATATGTGATGCATTGATTAAGAATGATAATATATTTTTCATCTAGAAGAGGATTGCTGGAGATCTAAACTACATTCAATTTTTAATATAGATATGTGAATTGTTATAGAATGGGATTCATCACTACTTTTTAAATGTTACTAATCCATCATTAATGGATAATATTATTATTTTTTGAATATCATGATGAGTATTTTCCAATTGAATTTATATCCATTAAGAAAGGATAATTGAATTACCTCAAGTATGGGGATAGAATTGTGATATTTAGAAAGTGTATTAATGTTCCAGAAATAACGTAACTCAAAACGGAACTGTAAGATGATTCATATAACTATAATTTAAATATACACCATGTTAATACCAAGATTTATATAGATCTCAATTATAATTTTTTGTGGGGTAATATGTAGTGAGAAAGTGATGAATATGTTTCAAGATGTCTAGTTTCATAAACATGTGATGTATAATAGGAATAGTATTAAGGGATTAATATAAAATCTATATAATCCTATATGAATGTGCGGAGAAATTTCTATAGACATCAAAAATGTATTACTAAAGTCCCCTAGAAATAATTATATGATATGGGTTGGTGATGGTCCCCTTAAAAAAATTCCTCATTTTCTATTGATAAAATTATATTTACCTCTAGTAGACCCATAAATCGTCTATATTAATGATGTTCTAATACTTCATAGTTCACTTATAATTATTGTGAACAATCACAATCTCTACATTACATTAAAATTATTGAACAGTCAGTAGAAGGGCTGAGATTCAATGGATTATTTGAGAGCAACTTATTACACTCAAAATGATAGAAATTATGATAGGACTATTCAAACATTGGATGACAGGATGATATCATGATCAAATTAATATCATGTTATGTGGGATCATTATTTATATTTTGTATAGTTTTATAATAATAGTGTTTTTCATTCATTTATTCCAATGGTACCATATGAATCATTATATGGAATGCGATTTTGTACTTAATATTCATGGGATTAAGGTGGTCTGAGGAAACATATAGGGACAAAACATATTGAGAAGCCAAAAAAAGGAAATGGGTATTCATTCTCAAATTATGGAAAATCAATGTAGGTCTAATAGTTATGCTGATAACTAGAAAACGTATTTGGATTTTCAAGTTTTAGATCACGTCTTTATGAATTTATCTCCATCGAAGGGTATCAAAAGGATCAATAATAAATCTAAATTGGGACATAGTTATATGGGACCATTCAAAATTTGGTAAATAATTGAAAATTTATCTTATTAATTATTAATGACACCATATCTCTACAAAGATCATAATATGATCCACATATCATTGTCAATGATGTATATTCTAGACCCAACACATGTACTCACCTATGAATAAATAATTGTCAAAGCTCAATATTTTACTATGAATGGTCTAACGAAATTCATGAAATGATAAATTGAGTATTGAGAAATCATATGATTCAATTAGTATTGGTTATTTAGAAAAATAATCGACTAATTAATACGGGAACCTGAGGATGTCATGAGGAAAACAACACTTATCATTTTATAAGTTAATTATCAAGAAAAAATTAAAGAGTTGATTTTAAATGGAAGACATAATATAACACACAATGATCTTATGGTTTTTATCTTCTTAAATAAATTTAAATTTGTTGTTGTATTATATTTAGTAAAACACTTAGCTTGAACAAATGGTGATATACTATAAAATATTACCATGAACATTGGAATAGTAATATAACAATTATAAATAGAAAATTTTTATTTAGAATAATAACATCTCCTATGAAAATATAAGTAAAATTTTTGTTTCTCAAAAATGAAAATATGATAGATTTATATCATGGAATAAGTAGATATATTTTCAAATAATGATAAATTAAATCTTCTATTTCTGTTAAACATAATTATTTTTATAAAATTATATAATTTAAATAACTATTTAATGGAAATGTTATTTTTGTAAAATAGATTCAAAAATTGTTATTTTTTAATCTTATAATTATGTTATAATATTATATGACAATATTTACTATTTTTTAAAATTTCATAAAATCTATAATAATTATAAAATATATTAGTTTCGTGTAAATGATTGTTTTAATTTGAAATTAAATTTGTCAAATATATAAAATTATTTTCATAAAATGGATTCATCATTTGTAATATGCTCATATGGATATGGTTTGGGTGATTTTTTTTGATTTTTTTCTAAACTAGTGGAATATTTAGTTGATTTCTAAAATAAGGTATGTTATTTAACATTGTAGGTTAAATAATTTGATAAGTGTTTCATTACTAGTGTAATAAACAATTATTTCAAATCACACACATAATTAAATATATTTAGTCATAGAAATAAACACTATTTTTCAGTTATGATCCTAAATTATAGAATAATTAAAAATATAATAAAAAAACAACCCTCTAATCCTATATAAATATCATCTAACACTACCCCTTATCCTCATTCATTATAATCATTGACTCTTGTCTAAATTATTCCCATATAAATTCCCAAGAATCATCCTTGCGTCCATGTATAGTGTTATTACCAGAATACCAAAGAATGTGTCTTAATGAGCTTCTCAAGGAGATGGTATTGAAGAAGTAAAATCCTCCTTTTTTACTTTTAAATTTTTTTCCTATACTCACCACACCAATACAAAGATCCATGATATATAAAATATTCTATATATACTACAAATTTATTATATTAATGGTATATAAATATTAAAATATCTTCTCCTGCATTTTTAATTATCAAAATGAAAACATCTCCCCTGATTGTTTGATTCACCACTTTCGTGGATGACGAGTTATTGTTTTTCATTACCTCCATCCAATAAAATAAAGAAACATTTTTATGGTTAAAAATTATTATAATATTTCTATAAAAATAATTCATGTTTTTGAACTATTAAATAAATAAAATATTAAATAAAAATATACTAGTTCGGGATGGTAATAAAACCCACAAAAATAAACCAATCATTATTCATTTTCATATTTTGAAATGAATCCTCTAAATATAGAAAAATTTTATTTATGGGAATATGTAAATCCAAGTTTTATAAAAATACGATTTCATCCATATTCTATATAATTAATTGAATTTGAAATGAAATTTCATAATTATTTAAATGATAAATGATCATCAGACCATGAAACGAGCACTCCAAAAACAAAAAAAAATTAAACATTATAACTCATCAATGTGGAAACTAATGAATTTAATAAAATTATTATAAATAAAATATTTATTTGAGATATTATGGATTAGGTAATTAAATAATTTAATTTAATTATTCATTTTGTGATGTACAAGTGAATAATGTATTTGGACACAAGGTAAGAGTTTTCATATCTCAATTTTATCTCTATGTGATATTAATTATTCTCCAATTTTTTGTTGTGTGTTGTGTATGTATAATACACATTGACATATCTTACTATTATCCTATATATATTCAAGTTATTATGGTTTAATATTATAATTATTAATTTTATGGTTATGAGAATTGATTGATTTTCTAGTGGTAGTGGTTTTTCATCACACTATAATCTAGGTGGGACATATTCCATATTCATCACTTATTACCTTTGTTTTCATTCCCATTTGTTTATGAAATTTGTTCATTGAAAATTTATTTAAATATAACTATTTATTTTAATCTGGATATGATTATTTCATATGTTGTATACCAATTTTGAATACATTGTTTACTAAGTATGTTATCATATTAACTAGGGAAATAATTTAAAATCCATATATTTTACACAATAAAGATATTGTTAGATATATACTGATGATTCAATAATTAAATAATTATTTATATATTTTTAAATTAATTACATATGAAGAATTGGGTAGGGGAATATTATAGATTTCCCCTCGATGCATCGGTAATGTAAGGAGACACCAATATTAGAAAAATTAAATGATTTTCTCTGCGTAATGATTAAACCGTCCTGATAATGTACAAGAAAAATAGATACCTTGATACCAAAGATCATGGAATCCAAATTATTAATCATTTGACTTCATTAATATTTCATTCCTTATTATCCATGGTTTTCTAACTATAAAATAATATATTAAATCATGTTGTTATCAAGTCATTGATTAAATGGAATTTGCTTATAATTTTTTTGATTTCCATAATTGTTATGACTTATCTAGTCATTATTGAAATGTTGTAGATAATATTGTATGTATTTCAATTACATAATAACATTTCAATATTTATTGGGTATAATTTAGTATCGATTCAAATTATCTTACATTGTAATTAACCCTTACCCAACATTTAATCTAACCTTTTTTTTGTTCAACATTCCACAGGTTAGGATGACGAAATGATTTAAAGATTTCAAGGCATAAAATAAACTGATTTGTTTGGTTTTATATTTTATAACCTCTATTATAAGGGTATCATGTATGTATCTCGTTCCTAAGGTCTATTTTAATGATCTTCCCTTCATGGTTTCAATATTTTATCTATGCTATTGTAAAAAAGTAAGGGCATGCTATGAGCTTCTGGGGTATTTCCATTTATATCAATAGTCAAGGGTAAAATATACAAAAAAACATAAAAATATATATTTTAGAAATAAAATACATATATAATAAATAATTTTCTCCAAATACCAATAATTTTTTTTATTTATAAAATTAACCGACATTGGGCCACCAATGAACAAAGTAGTTGAGCTTTCCAGTGATACACCTGGGGTGCATTCATAATAACCATAAGGGAAATACTATTTCTTGTGAATGAAATTTTACCTATAGTTGAGTCAATACTACATTAAAATTATATTTTATACTAATTTGACCCTTTATCTATTGTCTAACATGAACATTATATATTCTTATTATTTAGTAAACATCAAATAAAAGTAGATAAATAAAACCAATGAGGCATAATAAATGATAAAAAATTTGAACATAAATTAAATAAAAATAAACCATTTTCATAGATACAATGGAAAAAATATTCTATAATTCATGAGAAAACCATACATAAACAATAAATAATTCAATATGATCAACCACATCAATGAGTGACACCATGGTCTACCCTGAAACCACAATACCAACATTACTCCCTTGAATTAAAGATGGAAATGAAATCTTATAGTAATTATAAGAAAATGAAATGATATTGAAATGGATAATGAATTAATTCTATAAGATCCCACTCCTCTTATATCAAATATAAATAATTATCAAAGTCATAGTTTTTTGAAATTAATTTTATAATATATGGACTTCTCAAATTTTTTGTAAAATATAATCAAGAATCTCTAACATTTTTTCATTTACAAATAAATCAATTGAGTGTGATGTTTTAATTTATTTGAATAATTATATTATTTTACCAATGATTATGAAATTTCATTCCCCAAAAAATATAATACATTTTATATCAAATGTCATTTGTAATAGGAGGGATAAAATAGGAAGCAATGAAAATAACATTAACATCAAAAAATGATAGGCTTGGAGAACATCATTAGATAAACTATAAAGAAACGAAATAAGTGTAACAAATATAAAAGAGTTAAGTATCGATGATCATTGGATAACCAAGGGGATATAGGGAATTTCAAGAAAAGTATTACAGAAAATAGATAATATTAGAATTACTTATGCAATTGAACCACCATAATTCTCATTATAACCCTATCTATCATAACTTAATTTAAACTATCAATGATTGATGTGATCCATTCTAAGGCCCTATAATGGAAAAAAATTATTAATAATGTTTTCCAATGAATAAATAAATTCCTTATAAAGTAATTATTTTATATAATCCACATGAGCTACATCAGTTATTTTAGAACACTATGTCACTTTATATTTAATATACCATTAAAAATTAAAACCATTTATAATATATTCATTTTAAAATGACCATTGTGTTTTGATTATAAAAATGGTTATGATATAATCTAATTGACATATAGATAAGAACAAATAACAATGACCAATAGGATCGTACCCTATGAAGCATGTTTATTGAAGCATATGAGAGATATTTCATCATAGGGAATTTACCATGAATAATTCCAATCATATATCCAATAACTAATACATGATAAATTTCATTGGTATAAGAAGATCTTTATTATTGATACCACAACACAGACTATGTTCGCTGAACCACCCCATGCAATTAACACTATCACATACCTTACTATTAGGTCACACATTCCTGTAATTGATGGTCATGTATCTAGACCATTGATGTTTTGATTTGGATATTTTAATTTTAATTAATTAATTATCTTAATTAACTATTTTTATTAATAAAATATAAATTATTGTGTATTGATATTGATTAAAAAATATATTTTTTTATATGAAGAAAAATATATATTATTTTAATGAAATTTATAGATTCCATTGAGAAATGTTTTGATAAATTCATGAAGTTAATAAATAAATATTACATAAATACACTATTTTTATCAAATTATATATATTTAAATATAAAATATTATAGAATTTAACAATTTCTAAAAAAAATTATATGTTCTTAAAAGATTTTGGTATCAAAAAAATAGTTTATTTCAGAAAAAATTAATTTTTATTCCATAGTGAAAATAATCACATTTTGAAAATTATAATGGTAAAATAAATATTAATTTTAAATTATCAATAAAAATTATCCAATTGTAGTTTTTTCATATATTTCCTGGACATTATATTATTTCGGTAAAAAATAAATATGATATAAAATTAAAACTCGTATTATATCATCATAATAGATCAAATGCGATGTAGTGAATATTATAAGGAGTGTATAAACCCATATTTATGTTTCCCATTTAATGAAATCAGTTTTTTTTTCTATTAATTTTATAAACCCTTATTGAATCCTTCATATAATATATTATATTTTCTTGTTTTAAAATCATCTCTTTATGAACAAGTATCTGTTACTCATCATCCATGTATTATTTTAATGTTTTTTGTTCATATCCTTTTGAAAATTTGAAAACTACTCCCATTTTACATATATCGTGGGAAATAACTTGGGATGGTTTGTGTTTTTTATAATTTAATCATATAGAGTTCAAAACCAATGATTAGAAATTAATAAACAATTCCATCAATTATTTCTATAAATACCTACCCAACAGCTTAATTTTCTTCACTCAAAACCCATTATGATTAATTATTATCTCACTATAACTTATAGAGGTATTAAAAAATGTCCCCAGGATCTTAATAAGGTCCTACAATGATTTTAGAACAACCCATTGATAATGTGGGATCCTCTCCTTTTATTATTTATTCAATTTATATATATTAATTATTCTCTTTTGATTTTAAATTTTATGTAATGTAAATTATTATTAAAAATATAGTTTAATATACTTTTGAATTCCATTTAATTTTAGATATATTTTCACTATCATTAATCCCTTTCCAAATCTATGATGTACAACCATTATTCTGACAAAATTTCAATTAGTATTCCATGAAAAAATTATATTTTTTGAATACCAACACCGATTTATAGTCAATGGTATTTAGAATGTTGAGCCCATTATTCAATGATTTTGGACTCCAATTTATGTAATCCACAATATATATTCATATTCTAATATCTTATGAAATGGATCCTTATGCTTTATTATTATTTTGGTACTGAAAAGATAGAACGTGATAAGAATATGACAGTTGGTCCTAAAATTAAATATCACGATAAAACATTGGGTAATATTTTTATCTCATAGTACACTATGTAAGTAACAAGGAAGGATATCCTAATGAAACTATATTATGATATCATAGTGGTTATACATGACTTATTTTTATGATTTCATGTTTTATGTTTGTTCCACCAATGAGGTGGGGCATTTCTGGAATCATTATCCCTTAAATAATGTTGAATTAACACTACAGGAACTGTTGGTCCCAGCAAGAGATTATGAGGGGGTGAGGCACTAATTAAATTGGTTCTTCTCATATATAACTTCTTCCTATGGTCTCCAATGAGTTTATTCATGGAGCCAATAATTCCCAATGGCCCTGGTATACATGATTCATGGGCATGATTTCCAAATATAGGTGCTCGTTTGATACAAATTTGGTGAACAATGCTAAAGGAATCCATTGGTCAAGAGGATGGGAGTTCAGGCTCACTGCACCAATCTGAGGGAGGATTGTCTCATGTTCCAAGACACTCATTTAGATATAAGTCATGTTCATGTGTTCGTGAATACACCGTTAATTTCCTAAGAGTGTGTCCATGGGATACCTCTTGTTTGTTAGATTATTGTAACCATGCATATTTTTGATTTTATGGAGTTGATTATGACATAAACCATATTAAAAGCAGGTTTGGAGTTTTTCACCATCTAGGAGGACATAAGGTGACTTGGGGTTTGGATCAGACACATAATATTGGTTTCCTACGTATCCTCCAGAGAGGAATCAGAACCCATATTTTTCGGAAGTGGGGGGCTTACACGTAGATTCATTCCATTTGGGGGACATGATTGGGTGGATCCTTTTGGATGAGAACCATTTTTAGGTCCATCCTTTTGTTAGGTGTCATACATATCCTGATTTTTCCATGATTCAGAGTTCCCATAGTATGTGTCTGGGGATAACACATAGAAACTGCCTATTTGTAGGGACATGATTTGGTGGACCCTATGGATGTCCACCATTTTGAGCTCAGGCCTTCTGGTAGGCATCCTATATATCCTAATTTGGCCAAGAATTATAATTCACATAGTTCAAGATAATGTATATGTGGTAATCCTTTTATGCCCATATGCCCACGAAAGTCATGCTCGGTGTGAGGAAAAAGATGATGTAAAAGATTCGATAATGCACATGCCTTCTCCACAGTTGGTGTGAGAGGGAGAGCCCGCGGAGGAAGAGGTAAGAGTGATCATGGGTGAGGGTTTAGAGCAATGAACCTTTCCATGTGGTATGAAATTAATTTTCAAATGGCCCAGCCCCTGATGATTGGGGACATACCACAGTGGTAGGTCCCCTGAGCATGTTTTGGGAAGGGGAGGAGTTTCATCCTTGTCATTGGGGGTATAGAACATAACCCCTTATAGTGACCACTATTCCTCATTGAATGGACAAGAAAGTGATAACCCATAATGCCTAGAATGGGATGGTCAATGTTGATATCCCAAGGTTGTGCTCCTAGTTACCATGGGAATATAGTCTCACAGGCATAACTGAAGCCCACAAAATTATGGGGAGATCATTTGTGACTCTGCTTACCATGGGTATGTAGACTAAAAGGGGAGCGCTGATGCACCTGAGGGTCTGACCATATGAGTCATTTGGATTTGGAGGAGGCTATGGCATGATGTCAAGGGACATATTAATGCAAGGATTGTATTGGACTGGATGGTAAAAGAGGTGTGATGTTGGAACTATTGGAAACAATACCTGAAATCACCCCATTATGCGTATTAATTTCATAGCCGGGATGCGGGAGGCTCCACATACCGTAGTGGTATGCAGATAGAGGTTCCTTCTTCGTATCGATGTGTTAAATGGGAATGGGAATAGTCCACTGCGTACCATGGTGGTATGCGGCCAATAATGCCACTTTGGTTTCCATTAGTGTACTGATACGTTACGCGGTTTCAGGTTTTGTCCGCGTAGTAGTGCGCTATGCAGAGCACCATATCGATGGAGGGTTTGATGGGATTTAATTTTTGGGGAACTCATCCACGAGGATTAAATGGTTCGTGGATCACCTATTTGGATCGTGTTTCCATTTTTAATATTGAATTCCCCCCTTTAATGGTTTTTGGCAGGCTATACCTGCAGATAATTCCATTCGCAACTCAGGCATTGTCAATGATTAATTAATGAGGCCAGATCCTACTTCGAGTTGATTCTCCTTATCATTTATTTATTCTCATCCATCTCCCATATACGTCATCCTAATTTTATTATTTTCCTTTTTGATGATACTATGCACTTTATATAGAGTATCAGAGAAATTTTATATACTCAGAAGACAAAAACATTTGCGGAGGCCCATTGAAGCTATATCCTAACTCATGGAAGACTAGGTCAATTGGGTTGATGGAGGCTTCTGTTCACAATGACAGTTCTTGGAGACTTGCTTGTTCGCTTAATTTG
This sequence comes from Viscum album, assembly GCA_963277665.1. NCBI lineage: Eukaryota > Viridiplantae > Streptophyta > Magnoliopsida > Santalales > Viscaceae > Viscum > Viscum album. Next base: position 441,812,470 of record OY728161.1, read on the forward strand.
AAAAATAATGAGTTATTGGCATGTTATGATGATTTTTATCACATGAATGATTATTTGGAAATGCGGTTCACGGTTGGCCTTGTACGTTGGCCATCACCTCACGGGATAGTCGTTCACGAACCGTCTCCCATACATAGGTTCTTGTGATATATCTTATCTATTTACAAATCATGGTAAAGGTATGAGGGCAACATGAAAACCTTGAAAACTCTATTTCCATTAATTTCCATCACATAAATGAAACTCAATTTTAGTCAATTCACCTTCCTAGACATGTATGAGATAATATTCTCATATACAAAGAAATTGTGGAGATATTGATTAACAATTGGAATAATTATCAGGACACTACAAATTCCCCCCATTGGATTGGTGTCTGTTAAAAATGAAAAGGGGACTATTCTGATGTAGTAGTGTTCCGGACCTGAAATGGTTCACAGCAGAATAGATGTATTGGTAGGAAGAGACCATAGGTGTATATAGTTTCCCATTTCACTTGTCTTTTACTGTTTCTCAGGGAAAAAATGATCTTGATTTCTTCAGCCATCTTTATTGTCACGTATAGTGCTCTTTCCGAAGATCATGTCTGTGAAATACTTTGTACGGACCACAAACTGATCTCCTTGACAATTTCCCCATCCATGTTCCAAATTTATAATTCCATGAATGATAATGTGGAATTTTAAAACAAAAAATCTAGATTCCACGTAGAATAACACTACATGGGAACCTTGTTCGCATACCGAACATAGATTGGAAAACTGAACTTCAAATTCTATTAATAAGGACTTAAATTTTAATCCACAACTTATGAATGTGAATGTAACCGAAGCGGATGTCCACAGTTATTTTATTCTGCAGACCATTCTGTTCATCGACCAACAGTCTAAGGGCCTAAGCCTCGTGATTATTTTTCATTCCATGGTTTATGTGTTGAACTACTTCTGCATTCCATAGCAGTTGGCGGAGTAGCTTCCATGTGTCATGTTATATGTTGAATTCTCTTTCAACGTACTATTTCCAGGAATAGTACGCGAGGCTTTTTTTAGACATTATTTCAGTCATGTATCCAATTTTACATATCCTTTATTCAAAAAAATATTTTGACTACATTTTTTCAGTTTCGTAACGTTATTATAGGATATAATAACAAATTTATAGGCTACTGATATCTTCACTAATAAAATTAAAAAGACAAGGGAATCAATTAAGAGGAAAAGAAATGATCATCTTCGAGCCCACATCACCCCCCATGACAGCTTCATGACAGTCTTCTTGATGTAAGAGCTCTTAAATTATCCCTTCTCTATAAAGCAATCACTTTACGGATTTCATCTTCCCTCTGACGTTCCTCTACAATTTCCCGACCCGACATCCCCTTCATCCTTTAAGAGGAACTGGAAGGACAAGACTGCAACATGATTCCCCGAGTAGGAAAAATCATCGACACTCCTCTTCAAGATAATGTCTTTATATTGTGAGGCTCAGCATAGACTCAGGGAAACTGTGAGTGCTACGACAGTGTCCTGAGACTAGATGACTGAAATACCCAGCTATTATCAAAATATCCCCTGAAAATATTAGCATAGGATGGAGAAACATGTGGGATTTATAGGACAGAGTATGCTTCATGGATGAGTGGTCCATGGTGTGCTAGCTACACCAATATATTTTGGAATATCCTGAATAGAAAGAGGCAATGGTCTTATACCATGCATCACGGGTCTCACAGTTTGCAGTCTTTTATCTAGGAAAAATTCTTCTGGAGCTATTAAGCCACTACTGTTCGAGCACCAACACCTTCCACTTATTTCATTGGGAGTTTAGGATCGGTTTATTAGATATACACTATCATGGAGGCCTCCCCATTCGTGGATATATATAGGAAAAATGTCTACATGAATCCACCACATGAAATTATTCTAATGACGTGTCTCCTTTGGCAAGGAGTTTATGAGAAATAGTAGAGGGGATACATGATCTTACCCTCGAGGCATGCTCTCTCAACCAATAGATAGGTGTGGACATAATTATTATTGCAGACAAATAGTCCCATGCTGAGGGCTCGTAGTAGCCGAACTCATCCAACATGCCAGTCCCACCAAACTCCAAGTTCATATTCTGCTACCCTTGAAGCATGGTGACATACCACATTGGGGTGTGAGAATCAGACAAATGTTTCACATGTGCTCAGGTTGGAAGGTTTTTTCTCTATGTTCATGAGTCAATTTTTTTCCCATCTCGTGACATAAACATCAGGGTTTAGGAAGGTCGACCTCTACATCATCTCAGCGGACCATTCCAAGTCTTGTAAGGGTGGATGGTGGAACACATACCATTTTATGATTATCATCATATTGTGAGGGTTACCCATTCATACTTCCATCCTTATCTTCTAAATAACTCTATTGTTCATCCCAAGTGTATGATCATTATTTATGTGGTAGGATTATTGAAGGATGCCTCTCTGTTCTCATTCGTTCCACATCCCACCTCTCATGGGCCATTGATAGGTCACATGGGAGATATCAGGGAGGAGTTTTCAGACATCATCAACCTTCGGGGTGGGATTCTAATTGAACGTATAGATAGAGTAGCATTTGTGAGCCATACATCCCCTACAAGTTTTCAAGGAAATTCTTTTGACTTCGATGGATTGTGCAGCTTCCAGCTATCCTATTTTGGGGAGAGTATCATCCTATAGTTCATCACCAATTATGGATGATGATGATGCCCGAGGGTTCTTCTAAGGAGACTGTCATTCCCAACACAACAATTTACACTTTTAATTCGATAAAGTAGGCATGACTGTGTGCAGATTGTTACCCCGACAAGATGCTGAAGGAAACTGTTCAGTGGGTGAAGAAACCCTTAACCATTTCATACCTCATTATAACCCCAATGACGATGCCAAAAATTCTTTCATCCACATAAAAATAATCTTCTACGCCTTCTACGTACTTACCTTCAACAACCATGATGGATACACCTCCCACTCCTTCTATCATAGTAAGAATTTGTTTGGTCCATCATCTAAAGAGATTGTGAGGGGTCACTTCAGTACAACCCATTTCAGGGGGGAGTGATTCAAAAAACTCCCCTAATATTTATATTTCCCAAATTCATAACGAGACAGGAACCATTCGAGGATCACCGATCATCCTGGATGCTGCAGCTAGTCCTCTGCATACGGCTCCAGTGGCTAGTCCATATGTGGGTAAAGAGAGTCTCTTGTCTTTGGAGGTTTTGAATAGGTCCATATCTCATCCTTTGGAGATTCTTAATTATTACAAACATGTCGTAGCAGGGGAGGATCAATGTGCTGGTGTTGTGGAAAGACACCAGGAAATGTAAAAAGAGGCATGGAACCGGTTGTGTGGTATTTCCACAGAGACAGTCGTGACCAATTTTCATGACAAGGGTGACAACATTCTGTAGTTGTTTGCTGAGATGGGTTCCATTTTCTACGATTATCACCATCTTCACCTACTTATTTAACAAATTTTCATTGCCCGAGAAGACATGATCTTCTGTGAGTATAGGATGGCCTGGTTCAATTCTTCCGGTAATCTGGTGGAATCCTCTAGAGAAATTTCAGATGAGTTTGATCATCTTATGGTCAAGGAGGAGAAGGCCCCTAATCTGGAGGTCACCCAAGAGGATGATCTGAGGGAGTGATAAGCTCTCACATCAAGGTTTAGGGAATAGTTGGTCATCTCACATGCCATATATGAAGCTTCCCAGAAGAATTGGTGGGACCATAATGTTGTTCTGCAGTGGATGCATCTGATGGTCAATGATGAAATAGAAGAGAGGGCTTCTCTGGATCATGCTATTGAAATCCATCGGGAATCCCTTTCCATTCTTCTTGAAAGGGTCAACCGATCCTTATTATATTCCTGACTCACATCACAATATGTAATATCTCTCTCTGTTTTTTTTACTCCGGAGAGACTCCAATTTATGGATGTTCCTCCATTTTTAATAACTTAATGTAACAAATTTGGGTTTATTAAAAACACATCTTCTACGTGCGATCCAGTAAAAACTTTTTCAACAAAGTATTTATTTTAAACCTTGAATTTAATTCATTAAAATGAAATTATCAAATTGAGATTTATTTTTTCTTAATACATGGGACTTAGGGATGGTTGTTCAACCATTGGTGAGGGTTTATAGATTACCTCATGGTATTTTGAATATTTTTCATTATTACCCTAATTTTTTCCTATGTCTTACTAATACTAGCATAATAGAAATAACATGACATTTTCATAGGCCACCCTTTTCAGGTTTTCAACCTAACAAGATTTATGTCTCTTTTTATGCTACTGATGTTTTAGTTCAAACTACTTTCACCCAACATAACAGGGTGATGGACCCAATTCATGATCATCATCCAGAAATGTTATAATATCCATCAGACATGGATTATGGACTTGTTTTGAAAATGAACTTTTGAATTTAACCATGCATTTGGCTTGGGATATATTTAAGGCATAAAAAGATTGAATGTACTCTACTAACGATGAATTTGCCTTTGGTAGATGGCTTTTTTTGTCGGCAACCTATGCATAGCCACTGGGACATGATATGAATAGTATGTTATAGGAATTCATAGGACACTGACCTTTAATTTCGAATGACCTAGTTTGATGCTCCACATTTTTAATTTATATTCATTTTAGGAGCCATAGTGGGAGGTTGGACTAAGTAGTGTTGTCTGAGAACATTAGGTGCATTCATATTGGCTTTGAGTGGGAAACTACTCGCTCGTAGTTTTTTTACATGCATGAGGGAGAGCTAGTGAATTATTAGTTCAGTTAGGATTCCAATTTTTTTATGTCAGGACAACTCAGAATGAATGAGGTACACAAGACATCATACATGAGTTTTCGAAATTCGGGGTGTGATAGAACATGAATTTTGTTTTTTCGAATGGAAGGTGGAAATGACTCCCCTAATGACGAATTTTTCATTGATGTGGCCATTTTTTTGTTCTCAACAAATGAAGAGCCACTAGGGAATGATTATCATAGTTATTAAATCGTTTCCTCAGGAAAATTACCTTCCATATCAGAGTTAAATGGAGGATTATGGAGATTGGGATCTTTTTGAATACAGTATGTGACCTTCGACAAGGAGTGCAACTGAGTATCCAAAAGGGTCATTTTAACAAGACATCTTCATGGAGACCCATGAACTAGTAGGGGAAATCATCATTTTTTCTGTGGATCAAAATCACACATACTGATGTGGAACATTTTACAAACCTCAATAGGGGAAAAGAGAAGAATCATGCCCACATGTTCTGATATGTCTGAGATGTGTATAAGGATGATGATATAAACCAGTTCTTCGAGGGACCATGAATCTAGAGAGATTGGATGAGGCATGGAAGCCATTGGGAATTATGATATAAGAGAAGAATCTCCCAATAAATATTTTTTATTTGGTTTATGTCCATTTTTGTGGGAAGCATATGTAGAGCCACTAGGGCATGATTTCCATTATCAATAAAATATTTTAGCAAGACACTGGACTTCCATCTCAGCTTGCCATGGAGGGTTATGGGGATTCATTTTCTCTTATATCACAATGTTTTGGTTAAGGTATTAGTGTATCCAGTCATACTGGGGATGTATAGGTTTTTATTAATTGATTTAGGTTTCGTTTACATAGATTTTACTCGTATGTCGGGTGGGGCATTCATTCCATCTTTGGAGTATCTGGTCATTTATCTTTGCATGTCATGAACGTGGGGTTACTATCAAGGGACGGAACCATGACATGCCTTTAGGTTCATGCTTCTAGGACCAAATTCTGAGGTTATTTTCCCATAATGTCAATATGTATTTTTTGCTAAAATCACTAAGCCCATGTGATCTATTCTCGGTGTGGGAATCAAGAGACATTGAGGATTCTGTTTCTTTTCTTAATAATATACATGCCATCATTATAGGGATCGTAGGGTTTTAACCATTTATATGTAGTTTAACGTAATACAAAAAGGATGATTTTGGCCTTTCTGTTTAACATCGTACGGCGAAAACATTGAACTGTGTAGTTTTGAGTCATGAAGTGTAAACGATTATGTTATCATAAATATCATTAATAGATTTGGGTTAATCGCAATCGGGATGATCCAATATTCCATAGGCGTGAGTGATGATATAATTTATAAAGAACAATCCCTGAGGAAACATGAATTAAGAGGGATAACATTGGTCATGGGAGCCTTGGGACATACTGAAATAGGATAGGACCCTCCCAGGGATGAATTTGTTTTTTATTGATGACCATTTTGTGGAAAGCATATGCAGACCCATCAGGGCATGATGTGAATAGTTATTCAAGGGTGTCCACAGGACACTAGCTATCCATCTCAAATGGTCAGAGCGGTTTATGGGGATCAATGATATCCCAAGGAATGGTGTGTGATAAATGGAAATGATGTGTCTAATAACATGATAATACTTGAACCATGATTAAATGTGAACTATGTCGAGCTTCCACATAAGTCAGTCAAATATGTACTGAGGGAAGAATTATCATTCTACTTCTCATGAACGAGAAGCATGTGCAAAATATCAAAATACTAGATATTGATCCACACAAAAATCTTGATAAATTTATTAGTTTTACTATCATGCAATATGACTTTTCATGGACTCCATGTACATGTCTAACTTACGCATGGAGGAATGTGGCATTTTTTGGCTTGCGGCTGGGAAAATATAATGAATCCTAGAATCACTATGTATATTGAGAGGTATTTAATCAAGCCACATGTAGTTTTGAATTTTCCCTATATATGTGTTCTTAATATACAATGATAAATGAGGGAATTTTTGTTCATTATGATGAGTGCCTTGACCTAGATTCCATGTTCAGCGGTCACTATGTATCACGAAAGGGAAAGAATAAAGCCATAATTGGTTCTGTAAGTTGCATTGCAAAATCTATCTTGTTTCATATAAAATCATATTATCATTTCATTTTCTACAAGTTCATGGTCTACCATATCTCCCTACAATTGGTTTTTTTATTCGATTCCTTACCACTGATCCTAAGCTCATGTTAGTCATACTCGGTGTGAGAAACAATGAGTGGCCGTAGTGTTTCCAAAAAATGTGTGGGGGAGTTTGAGAATGTGATATGGGTTATATATATATATTGAGAGGTCTGGTCCATGATCCAGGATCGAGGAGTCACTACGTATTCTAAAAGGGCTGGAGTCAAGTCGTACAGAGTTTTTTAAGATCCCAACACCAACATGGCTTGGATCTTGGGTAGGGGAATTTTCATTCTATAAATCATTATTGAAAGGACTATTATGCTACTCCATAGTTTTCTTTCGTAATATATTCTCTACCACTGATCCTAACCTCATGAGAATTATATAATTTTTGGGAACCAAGGAGTGATCCTAGGGTCCCCATCAAATGTATCAGTAGATTGGGGGCATGATGGGGGTATTTGGGGGGGGGGGAGGTTGGGCTAGGGTTTAGGATGAAGTCATCACTGTGTATCTTGAGAGAAAAGGAATCAAGCCACATGTAGTTCTGTAAGAGATCATGCAGTGCAATTAAGACGTCTTGTATTATGTATTTTAACATCGTAAGATGATGAAATGAGTAACAATTTTAAATTTCATGTCATAGGGATGAGTTCCTTATAGATCAATGCCATGTGGCTAGGACTATGACACATAGATTGAGGTTGTAGAGTTTGGTGCATGATCTGGGGGTGTTTTTTGACTCATATTTTATGGTCATATATCATGGACCGTGATGTTGGAGGAATTTTTACTAATAGTTTAGGGTCTTATATGATGTACTATGTCTTAGAAAATTCATTATGACACCTAATTTAATTCCATAGATCTTGGAACTTGCATTAGAACATTCTTTATGAATCATAGATTAATGACGTAGAACTTGTACCCTAGCCGTGGAAGTGATATAACTCATTGTTTCATGTCATTGATTTCGTACCATCATCTTGGGTGAATTCTTTATGCGATGTATTTCTTCAAGGACCTTGCATTTGTGGGAGCCGTGATGATTTGTTCATCCATCGATATTAGGGTGTATTCCTTATTGGAATAGAAACTATGTATGACTTATGGTCCTTACCATTTTGGTTCACGCATTGGTGGATTCTTCCCGAGTATCATTGAGGATAGGAGGACTAACACCATATCTTTTTCAAGGAATGGTCAAAGGATATCCTTTTTATTAAAGCTACATGAAATCTGATTTTGTTAAATTTTCAAATGGTGTAAATTGTGTAGCCTTTTCTAATCAAACTTCTTCGACTCATCAAATCATCTTTGGGATTGATCGTCCCTAGATAATTGATATCAAATGGCCACACAAAGGGATAGAACCTATATTTCTAAATTCAACACTTCCACATCCCCGTTCATTACTGAGTACAGGGTTTCCATAGTGGCAGTGTGGGTCATGGTCCGGTAAGGCCACAAAGCATAGAGGAGATTTTCTAGCCTTGGTTTATTATCCATATCAAATATATTCTATATTATGTTGGACAGTGTTTTTTCAATTCCTCTACCTTTTCATTGGTCGCTGCGTGGTAGCAAGACAGACAGTTACATATAATTCCATACTCCAGGTATAACTTTTCCAGGTCAGAAGAGCATAAGTTTTCGCTGTTTTCAATCAATATTGTTTGTGGGAAACCAAATCTGGTGATTGTGTTGGTCTTCACAAAGATGATGATATCATTCTCCATGACATTGTTATTAGGGATTTGTTTTTCCCATTTGTAAAAGAAATCAGTGGCTCTGAGTATGAACATGAATTGTATAGATGTATCAGGAAGATATGGACCCACAACAACCATTCCCAAGGCAGAAAATGGATATGAGTACACAAATGGATGATGTAATATTGGGGTTTAGTGAATAAAATTTTCATTTACATGGACGGAATGGAACTACTTGCTGAATATGGAGAAATCTTGTATATTAGTGGGCCAGTAATACCCAAGCCTTATAATTTTGTTAGAGAGATTGGTTGCTAATTGGTGAGCTCCACACACTCCAACATGCACTTCCTTCATGATGGCAATAGTCTCTTCACCATAAATTCATCTGAGAAATATTCTGTTGAGGACTCATTTGTGGAGAACCTTTTACTGTTTTTCCCATTGTAAATGAAAATTTTTTCTCCCTTCTTCATACATTATCCCTTTCATCCCTATCTAGTGGGAGTTCCCCATTATGATGGTATTTTGAAATGGATTTTATAAAATTGATGGTGTGACCATATGTCTTAGGAACATGAATAATTTCATTAATTTACCACATATTTATCTGGAACAATGGATTGAAATATATAGGTGGGAAATGATAATAACTGTCTCATCCTGTTTGGGATCGTTGAAGGATTTTGATGCACTGTCTAAAGTGTCATCTTTGGCATTTTGTGATCGGGGGATGTCAGAAAATGTTGGTTCTGATGGGAATTTTATCATCATTGCTAGAATGTGGTTCATCAAGGGAACCAATACATCATTCTTTATTGTATAGTCACCATTTACCTGTTTGATGACTAGATCCAAATCACCTTTAAATTTTCGGTGTGTAGCTTGCACAAGAAGTACTAGTACAATATTTCAATGAGGGACTGATATTTTGATTCATTGTTTGTACACCATTCTGGTAGTAGGAAAGAATATGGAAAAACTTCCTCTTCAGGGGATACAATTATAATACCCAACCCCACATTGTTCAGCATAGGATCTTCAATCGTTTTTCCTGTCAGACTTCATGAACCACCATAATAATACATTTCCCATGATTGAGGGTACTCCTGAACAGAATACACTTCTTCATCTAGAATTTCAGCACCCAGTGCTGTTGTTTCTTTTAAGGGGGAGTTTTTCCATGAAGTATGTTAACTCCTGGGCATTTATTTCCTTCTAGGGAACGTATATTATGTCAAACTATTGTAGGTTGACCGCCCCTTGTGACAGGTGCCCATTTAGTATGGGATGGATGAGGATGTATTTGATTGTTTTGTAATGGGAGACCATTAGGACTTAATTTTCCTATAGGTAATACCAGAGATTTTGAACTACAAAAATTAGGACAAGGAAGTTCTTTCCATTTTTGAATACAGTGTTTCATCATCTATCATTGTCCAGATGAGTTAATAGAGGTTTTTCTCACTATCAGTATGATTTTTATTCAGGAGAAATGCGCCTACTGACCATTCTAGGTCCGTTACATACAAAATGAGAAGTCTCCCCTAGAATGGCAGCATGATAAATGACAGTATTAGGAGATATCTTCTATGATTGCCAAAGGCTTCTTAGAAATCATGACGACACTCATACGTAACTCATTTTTTCATAAGCCTGGTGATATTTAAACATTCCCCCACCTGGTTGGCTGTGAAACGTCATATGTACGGGAGGGTCCCCTGGAAATCTCTACACTCAGTGAGATTGTGAGGTGGGGACATGCCAATTATTGCCATCATATTCTCGGGGTCTACTTGGATTCCATGAAGACATACGATGATGCCAAATTATTTTCACGAGGTAATGAAAAAGGTTCAATTTAGGGGGTTCATATTTAAACAATGATGTCACAATTTGTTGAAGAAAATCTTTGGATCATCCTGGTGGTCTGAGTTCTTTCATAATTTGACCACCAGATCTTCGATATAACACTTGATGAACTTTCCCATGATAGTTTTGAAGATGAAAATCATGGCGCACTGATATGTGGGATTAGAATTAATTAGACAAAAGGGCATCACATTATAACAGAACACTCAATGAGGGTTCCTAAAAGTGGTATCTTTTTCAAATTTTTGTACCATCTAGATTTGATTTTATCTAGAATAGCCATCCATGAAAAAAAGAGCCCCATATCCATCTATCGCATCAATCAACAATTCTATGATCGAAACCGGGAAGACATGTTTTGTGAAATGTCGGTTAAGGACACTAAAATCAATACCGATTCTAATTTTTCCATTCCTTTTTATATAGTGACATGTTCTCTAGCCAAATCCAATATTGGAACTATCGTATGAAGTTGTCATTAATCAGTTTGTCAAATTCAGATTCTATTTTGGTAGAATGTGTCAAGTGGTTACTTCTAGCTTCCTGATTATAGCCTCGTTGATCTTATAGTATGATCATCTGATTAGTATTGACATCAGGATTAAGTCCTAGAATTTCTATGTAGTTCCAGGAAAACACATCATGTTTCTTATTTAGGAAGGTGGTGTATGAATCCTTTTCCTTGACAGTCATGGACGCACTGATCAGAGTAGGACACAAGTCATTTTCGGTGCCTAGATTTATCTCCTTGTGTTCATTGATTATGGTGGAAACCCCTTCTTCATACATAGTAGTAGCATCGTTGAGGTCCTCTTCCTATAATATTTCTTCATCATTTTCTTCCTCATCATCCTCTCCTGATGGAGAAAAGAATTTTTTCGATTAACTATCGAATGATTGGATATAAATAATCTATTTAATAAGTGATTCAATTAAAGTCGTATAGATGTTTTGAGTGAATGGTAGGGGACAATTTTGTAGGTATTTTCATTACATCGTGGGACTCAGCCCGCTTTTCTGTGTCCTTGGGTTTGGTGGTCGTAAAAGATACAATGTAGATGACTGATTCTTCTACCAAACATGTATTTATTCCTTCATATTGGTTGTGGGGTATCACATAATCTTCCCCATGTTATTGTAGGGGGTCGATATGAGACATATCCCATCAATTTGGGACACTGATCCAGTCAACATTGTTAGAGAAAGAGTATTTTCATCCACCTCATAGAACCATATGTTGATATAATGCACCTCACAGAACTCCAATGGTGATTTATCAGCATGCAACATCACATTTTTCCCATTACCGCAATATATAATGCATTGATCTAATGAGGACGGGACTACATCCTCTGAATGTAGCCAAGGCCTCCCAATTAGGGCATTGAAATCCATATTATTTTGAATAACCAACTAGTCGAAATCTGGTAGGAGATCATCAAGCCAAGTATTATTCTTGATTCATCCCAAAAGATTCTTCTCACTTTTTTCATACACCAATATAGATATTATGAAGGGATTCATGCTTTTTACATCCTTTCTCATCCAAAAAATTGTTCTTAGAGGGAGCACGTTAACTCCAAATATATATTTTGATGAATATCCTTGGGATATACTATTTATTTATATTTCTAGACCAATATATTGGTTTGATGTTTCCATTCATGGTGGCATATTCATCCCGATCAATGAAGGAGATGATGAAGTGGCATTATTTAGGATTTATCTCTACCTAGTAAACATCGACTACTTCCACTTTAAACTAAAACTCATGGGGAATTAGTATGTATTCAATGACTACCTCCCTCAGATCCAATTTTATGCATAACACATCTAGGATAGGAAATTTTTCTTGTACTTAAGCCCACTGATTTAAGATATCATACTTTTTAACTAATGGTCAACATTTCCCAGTAAGGGGTTTGTCTTTCAGAGACTATTTAGGGGTTTGGCATTTTTATGTATATGTCCCAACCCTTTCGACAGAGGCTGGAGGATTTTTGGCCTTTTTTGGTTTTGACTTGAATGGTTCAACTGTATGCGTTGGGTAGTTCAGTTTTTGTTGAAAATCTAATTGATACACCAATATAATTGGGCATGGATTTAATCCGATGGGTGTAGAGGATAACCTTGATTTTTTTGTCTGTTGGAGGGTCCTTCGATGAGTTTCCGAGATGTTAACATTCTGACTTGTGGCATGGCTGTGAATTTGACACATGCCATTATCTTGCCTTCCAAAAAAACATCTGATCTATGGGGCCTCTTCATCTGGATCTCCAGTTGGGTGCGGGGAATTCAGTTTTGTGTCCATATTGTTCATTAGAGAAGGGTTACATCATGGGAATAACATTAATATATACAAAAACAAGTTATTGAACTGAATCTATTTCTATCTGACTGTCTCTTTCTGATGGTTCAATTTTTCTGGGGGGTTCCCATTGTTCTTTTTGGAAGGGTGGTACCCATTGTACCATTTGGAGGGGTGGTGCCTATTGTAACATGTCTAATGTCATGAAAAATGAAATCATAAACACTGAATTCATATTTTCTATCAGATCATCTTATTGATCATTTATTCCACTATCTCAAACTTTAGAGGGGCGTAGGGACTAGGAGGATGGTTGTGTTGTACTAGAAGATTTTAGGGGCACAATCGGTTGTTTCAACTGTACATGAAGGATTCCATGAACAATATTGAAGGTCATCCGGGTCATCCAATTTTTTAATTTTTTCTCCTTTATACTGGCGATTGTTTTCCACTGCTCTTCATTTATTGAGTCGGAGGTGGAGAGCTAGGCTACTTATGTTGGTGGAGGGCCCATCATAACATTTTAGAAATCCACCATATTTTGAGGAGATCCATGAAAAAAATAAATTCATGGATTTTGTTTCCTACTATCTGGTTATATGGAAAATAATTTGGATGGTCGTTGAGATCCACTTCACTGACTCTCCTTGGCTCTGCTACCCCGAGAAAATTACTGTTCCTGGCAGATTTGAAATAGCGTTATAAATGGACGGCTCAGAAAGAATAGACATTATTTGTTTATTCTTTGAACTGATATCTTTTATCACCCCGTCATTCATCCTGTGAAGGTTTGGGTGGTTGTTGGTGTCCAATAGTTCCCGTATGATTCTACAGGGGCCTCACAACTGGATCTGGTTATGTGGGTGGCATAAGCATGATAGAAGCGACATTATCCTTTCTCATTATTTTCGCAGGGGTTGATGGGGCTGCTCAGGACTTGAGGTCAGTCTTCTACAAGGATGTTTTTATACATTGGTAAATGAAAGAGAAATCTATGAACCCACTGGTGTACATTAACGATATGAGCAGTGTTCAAAATTCATCCTGAAGGTTATCGATTCACGTGGTGAGCATCTCATCATGGGTGGAGTTCGCTTATGGGAATACGTACCACCTTTCCATATTGATATGATGTTTGGGAATATCTCTATAATGACCTGATCCGAGAGCCACTAAACTGGTTCCTTGTACCTGGTTCACCACATGACCTCAAGCGTGTTTTCCCAAATGCCAGAGGCTGCCGACTAGTAGCGAGGGACTTGTTGAGTCAGTGGAGAAACTATGCCTTCATTTGTTATGTTTACAAAGGAAAGAATAATCATAAAAAATAGTGGAAATAGTAAACTGTATACAATACCTAAAACTAATAGTAGAAGCAATGTCTGATAAAACAATGATGCAGCATGGTACATGTATCAATGGAAAGCAGTAAACAAAAAACCGTGCTGAAATACAACTGAAACCAAATTAATAAAAGTAAACAGCAACTCCAGCAGCATCACAAGACTATGCTTGGTCCCATGCTCTCCAGCTCCAACCAGCAATCATGTACCTGTGGTGGAAGGGCCACAATCCTCATCCACACCTACAACTATATAAACTGTTTGGTCCGAAACACAGGACGCAAACAGTGGGTGAGACTAATCCTAGTAGGAAACCAGCACAATATTTGTGCCATACTGTCAATGAGCAATATAGAAGAAGTGGTTAATTTAAATACAGTAATAAACTAGGAGTACACATGTAAAAAATCCTACCAATTACCATTCACATTCATTAAATTTAACAACCATGTAATCTAGAAAAGATCTCTATTCCACGGTAATGAATGTAAAACAACAGGTGTTACAAATGACTAACTAAACTACAAGCAGTTCAAAACCAAAGCTTGTTCTTTGGCTTGGTGGAATCATCACAACCAACCAACAATATTCAAACTAACTCTCTGGGTTGTTCAAACTAGCAGACCCCAATAGTCCAGAAATAAAAAAAAAGCATGGACACTCTGGGAAGCTCTCACGTCAATTCTGCTATGGTCTTGCAACGACAGCTATAGACACTCTAAGGAAGACCTTATGTCTAATTCCTCTTGTGGTATCGATACATCTGTAAACAATGAAATCTCTTGGGAAGCACAAAGTCCTATTCCTTTAGGTCCTTCGTACAAAACTATAACCAAAATACCCTCTACGGAAGATCATAATCGTTTATTCCCTCTTTGATCTCCTGCACCAGGTTCTCACAGCCCCAAGCAGTCCAGTTGTGCGTAATCGACTATCAGCAGCCCTCTGTAAGTTCAACAAATACTTGGTTACTATCTTCAAATCATCAAAAGAATTTAAACTGTAGTCAACACATGAAATTAGTTATTACAAACAAACTTGCAATTGCTATAGGGTTTTCCTAGCAGGAAAACTATGCCAAATGGATTTAAACTACCCAACTGGGAAAAAACACCCAGGGGTGATCCCCAATCATGCAACCAATAATATATTAGTATCAATTAACCTTATGATAAAAAGAAATCTATGTAAAATAAACAATAGGCTCAAAATACCAAACCTGGGATACCAGATACATGGGTATCTGGCACTTTGGCAACCAAAACTCAAAGACATTCAATGTAGGGAAACAAACCACCTACATTGATCATCTAAGATCAATATACTTGAACTGTGGCCCATGAAGCATCCTAGATCATATTAGATCTGCAAAAATATCTAAAACATTCAACCTAAGATAACTCGCCCGAGAGGAAGAATCAGGAAACAAGGCCAAAGAAGAACCAAGAACTCACCGTTGCAATTCTATTGCAACCGACAGTGTTTGATTCATATAACTGGTGATGGATCAGTGTCTTGGAGAAGATTCATCCTCCTCATATGCTCTATATCGAGATAGTCAGAGATGAAGATGTTTATGAGCATTAGACGTGACCCCAATCCATTTAATGAAATAAAAAGAAAGTACATGGTGTGTAATTTTAGAGTACACGACGTGTACTAGGCTTTTCCGTACTACACATTAAGTGGCCTCCACATCACCACTACATGGTCATGTGTGTGTGTCCATGACATAGCCATCACACGGCCTCGAGCAGCAACATAGTACCAAACATGTACTTATAATGTACACTGTGTGTACTTAGAAAATTCCCAGATTCTCCTCTTTTTGCCAAAAATGACAAGAAAAAGATAAAAATTCCTGAAGAGAAGTTCCAAGTTCATACAAATGTCCCCCTATAAAGAAATTAGTCCCTGAATTTCCCTAAAAACGTGGAAAAAAAGAAACCTCGAACAACTCTGGCCACTGTGATGGCATATTGGCCTCCCTCTCCCAAGTCTCGTTCTATACACGGTTGTGCTGCCATAGAACCCGTACCAAAGGAACAGACCATCCACAGAGTAACCTTTCACTATGATCCAAAATCCTGCTAGGATACTCCTCGAAAGATGATTCCCTCTCAAACTCATCCTTCTCAGGTTGAAAAACAAGAAAGGGGTCTGAGAAATACCATCGAAGCTGAGAAACATGGAAGATGCCGTGCATAGCCTGGTACCTCTGAGGTAACTGCAACTTGTAAGACACCAGCCCGGCTCTTTCCAGAACCTCAAACGACCTGACATATCTCAGTGAAAGATTCCCCTATCTTATAATCCTCTTTTGTCCCAACCTCGGTCTAACAAGTAGGAAAAACTCACCTCCGACCATGAACTCCAAAGGTATTCTCCGCTAATCAGCATAATATTTCTACCGATAATATGCAGTATCCATCCTATTCTGAATCAACTCCACCTTCTTGGAGGTCTCTTGAACATTACAATGTCCCAACATAGCCGCCTCTCCTGCCTCCATCCCAAATAAGGGTGATCGGCATGGCCTACAGTACAAAGCCTCATATGGTGCCATCTGAATAGTTTCATGAAAAATATTATTATTGAAAAACTCCACTGGAATTATATGTTTCTACCACGAACCTCCAAAATAATGGACTCATGCTTTTATCATGTCCTCCTGCAACTGAATCGTGCACTCTGACTGGCCATCTGTCTGGGGATGGTAAGTTGTACTCAGAAGTACCTATATACCCAAATCACTCTGTATCCGCTGCCAGAAAAGAAAAGTAAAGAGGGCGTCCTTATTGGAAATGATAGTGTTCAGAACCCAAGAAGTCATACCACCACACGAATGTAAAACCTCTCATAATCATCCACACAAATGGTTTCCTTGATTGGAAAGAAATGTACAACCTTCATGAGCCTGTCAATTACAACCGAAACCGTATTTTTCCTCGAGGCGATCTCAATAACCCTGTTACAAAGTCCATCGCGACATCATTCCATTTCCACTCGGGAATGGGTAACTACTATAAAAGTCTTGATGGTCGCTGATGCCTTTCCTTCACCTACAGACAGGAGGAACACCGCATAACAAAACCAGCAACATCTTTCTTCATAACTGTCCACCAATATGGACAACGCAAATCCCGATCCATCATTGTGACCCCAAGATGAACTGCCCAAGATAAAGCATAAAACTCCCACATCATCTCCTCACATATGTTAGATGAAACCCTTACGCTGCAATGAAAATGAAACACTTCATCATCGCCCACTATCCACCCCAGAGTAGGGTCTCTATCAAACACACCATCCCATAGGACTAGGCCTTCCGTTTCTGATAGTTTCCTCATTCAAACTCAATCCAACAGAGTATAGGTAACAACTATAGAAGAAATAATTGTATGTCCCTATCTGTCGTGCAACTCTAAATGCATCTCAGAGAATAGATCCATAGTCTTCCATTCACTGCTAGCCTCCTGAACTGCTTGTATCTGAGTCATCCTGCTCAGTATGCCTGCCATAACATTGCCTTTACCTGGTGTATAAGGAAGCTCAAAGTCGAATGACTGTAGGTACTCGACACAAATTCTCTATCTCATATTCATGTCATGTTGTTTTAAGATATACTTTAGGGTCTTGTGGTAAGTATATACCACAAAATTCTCACCCAGAAGATAATGCCTTGAACTATGAAAAGCATGAACAACTACAGCCAACTCTAAGTTGTGTGTAGTATAGTTCCTCTCATGTGGCCTCAACTACCGAGATCCATACACAATAACAAGATCCTCCTGCATAAGCACTGCTCCAAGCTCGATGCTAGATGCATCACAAAAAAACTGTATATCTCTTGCCTGACACTGGCAGAACTAGAATCTGTGTTGATGTCAATCTCCCCTTCATCTCCTGAAAGGCTGAATCGCAGGCTTCTGACCAAACATACTTCACACCCTTCTAAGTCAAGCCCATCAACGACGCTGATAAGAGTGAGATTTCTGGAATAAATAGCCTGTAGTAACCATTCATCCCTAATAAACTCTGTACCTCGAAGATGTTCCTCAACTGCTTCTTGGTATCTACTGCTCTCACCTTATCTGGGTCTATTGATACTCCTGTCTCTGAGATGACAAGACCCAAGAAGTGAATCTCATCCATCCAGAAGTTAAACATAGAGATCTTAGCATATAACTGATGCTCTCTCAGTGTACTCAGTATGATCTCAATATGGGTAGCATGGTCGTGTCGAGTGTGATAATACACCATGATTTCTCCTACGAAAACCACCATGAAGGAATCCATGTAAGGATGGAAAACTCTATTAATCAGTGCTATGAAAACTGCTTGTGCGTTCATGAGACTGAAAGGCATGACTAAATACTCGTACAGACCATACCTACTCCGGAAGGCTGTAAGAGGTATATCAGATGGCCTGACACACAATTGATGATAGCCAGATCTCAATTCGATCTTCGAGAAGACCCTGACTCCTCGAAGCTGATAAAAAATATCATCAATCCATGGAAATGTATATCGTTTCTTGACCGTTAACTGGTTTTGCTTTAAATAATCGACACAAATCCATAAGGTACCATCCGCCTTCTTCACAAACAAAACAGGCAAACCCCAAGTATAAGTACTGGGTCAGATAAAACCCATTTCCTCCAACTCCTCCAACTACTTCTTGAGATCTTACAACTCAGGCATAGCCATCCTATAAGGAGGTATGGCTACTGGTGTGGTTCCTAGAGCATTCTCAATAGAGAAATCTACCTCTCACTCTGGAGGCAACCCTAAACGTCTTCTAGAAAGACATTCGAAAATTGATCAACTATCAAAGGAAAATTTTTCTGGGAAGTCCCCTATTCATCCAGATATAAACCAACAATCTAGGCTATAACACCACCCAACCCATGATGCTATGGTCTAGCTCTGCTCGCCTGGACATCCCATTTTCCCTTGTGAAGAAAATATATGCCCTCTAGTGATGTAAAACTCAACATGTGGTGATATAAATCAAAAATTTCCTGAAAAGGAACTAGTCAGTCCATTCGAGAATGACTTAATAACCTATCATCTATAGGGAATATGGATCCCAAAAGAATTGACATCCACCGACCTCAAGAGGGAACTCCTTTCACTGACACACACTAGAAGGTCTAAGTCCCAAGGTAGTGTATAGACCTCACATACTCAGATGTAAAGATAGTAGGTCCAGGGCTCTCTACAGTGTGCATAGATATAAATCTATGAGAAGATCCTGTAACGAAAATTTCATAAGATAAAACTGAGTCTACTAAGATCGTACCTCGAAATTTAGATGTCCAGGATCCTGCTCCTAATGGATCTGCTCTTCCGCAAATGTCTGGACAGTACCGCTTCCCTATGTAGCGGCCTGAGATCCTTGAGCTGATCCTCCCTGAGCCTGACCACTACGTCCCCGGCCTCTACCCTAGCTTGAATGACCTGAAGTAATCTATCCCCCAGTCTGCTACGGAACTGGTAAACCTGCTCCAATACGTGGAGTAGAAACTAATCCTCCTTCCATAGCTGCTGGAAGAAGAACCTTGCAAAAACACTACTTATGACACATCTTGCCGCAATATCGGCACTCCAATAGGTCTCTTGTGCATTTAGGATTCTTATGCCTGCTCTTTCCAAACTGATAGCACACCACTTGGTTTAAAAATGGATGATCTCGTCTACCAGAAGAATACCTCGCTTCCTCGAGTCACCTCGAGTAGACTCTCGGTGGCGGTTCCTTTTGTCAGCATGAAAAGAATCGTCCCTTGATGTTAAAATGCCCTGGTCCACAACTCTTGTCTCCCTTAGATTTCATTAAATGATAAGAGCCTGGTTTACAATCAGTGTAATAGATGTCAACTACAAGACGTTCACTTGTGATCTGATCTCTGTTTTGAGGCCTTCCTCAATCATCCTTGCTAAAAACAGCTCATCAGTTCCTAGAATGGGTTTGAAATGCTGTAAATCTGGGAAGAGAGAGGAATAATATATAACTATGAGAGTACCTAGATGTAGGTTTTTGAACCCTATAGCTCTGTCATCCCTCAGCGTTTCCGGGTATAAGTATTCGTAGGACAAACACTGGAAATCGTCTCAAGCCATAGTCTGTTGGCGCCTTGCCTGTGAAACCACATCCCACCATCATTTGGCAGAATCTCACTACATGTATGTCACGAGCTTCACTCTCCTCTCCATAGGCATCTCCAGATGCTTAAAGATGGAAAGAATGACTTCCATTCATGACTCTAAATCCTGCGGTCCTCCATCTGCTATAAAACTGGGAGGATGCGGGTGCTGAAAAACACGCATTAGCTATGCCATGGATGGGGCAGGATGTTGTGCTCCCTGGAAGGTCCGCATGAATCTCATGAAACCCTATCTGAACTATGTTTCAGAACCTGCGTCTGGAATCAATACAGGTTCCATGTCCGAAACGATCGGTGGAACTACTAGTAGTCCCTGGTCTTCCATTTCATGTGTACGATCACTACCTAGTTCCTGACATGCAACGGGAGAATGACGTGGTGCCATAGCTCTAAAATTTCAAAATCACACCTCAAATTCAGGATTAACAAAGACAGAAAAACTGAAGGCACAAGATGGAACAGGGGGATGAAGGCATTCATGTTAAGGAAAACATGACTACACTGCATGTTCCTTCCCAACATGGCGTGTTCCCCTAGGTCATTCACATGGGAATGTAATTCTACCTAGACTAGTCATGAAATATCCATAATACACAGCGTGTTGTCCTAACACACTGTGTGTACTTGAATCCTCTTTCCTGGCCGAGTCCTTCAACACGGTTAATCCACATGAATCCTCTTAAGACAAAACTACACGGCGTGTTCAAGGGAGACACGACATGTACTAGACATGCCTTACCTGGCCCATGTTGTTTCCGACATAGCCTGTCACATGGACAACACTACACGGCATGTTCCAGACGGACACAACGTGTACGAGGAAGGGTAACACCGACTTGTGTTTTTCGTGGCATGGCCAGGTACCTAGATCAAACTACACATCGTGTAAGAGTAAGACATGGCATGTATGTGAAAAGATAACATGAACTGTGCTATTTGTGACACAGCCAGGGTACCTATTTAATACTACACGACGTGCTAAACATCTACACAGTGTTTTCCTACAAGAATGATCAAAACCTCGTGTCCCTGTACACACAGTTTGTAACAAGGCTAAGAACCACACAACGTGTATTAATGTAGTACACGACGTGTATTCTTGATTTTTCCGGACAATAGCCTCAGAACTATACCGGAGCCCAGAAAACACAATAAACCAAGCGTTAAGGTGACAAATTCCGATCTGTGAAGGCCCATACTCCCCGAGAATCAAAGCTTGACATCATAACAATGCATATAACAATTAAACATCATAATAATCCCATGATCTGCCAAATTATGATCCTCAAGGGCCCATAACACCTCTAAGACCAATGCTTGGAATCCATGCTAAATAGGCTGAAGAATAAAAAATACCCTATCAGCATAGAAGGTATTTCTATCACATAAACTATCCCCACAACGTGTATAATCTATCATGAAAACTATCACAATAGCATGCAATTTCTAATGCACCGTATATGGCATGGTAAAATGCATGACATGTGATTTCCTAACTAGTGCATATATGATGCTTGAGATGTCAAACCCTCATCTCATCGGGTTGAAACCAAATAGAAACTCAACCATATAAACTGTAATATCACAAAACAATTGCATCACCCAATGGTAAAAAATAATCAACTGTAACAATTGGAAAATATGAAAAGTGCAATTACGAGGTAGTATAGCTTTTCCCTGTACACAGGTTAATTACTCCTGGATAGAGTGAAGTACCAACTACCCATTCCTTCCTATCCCTGCCTATTCTCTCCAAATAGTAAGGAAATAGAAAAGAAATAAAATCCTCATCAGATACCACATTGTAAGGACATGATCCTGGAGCCACTCAATTGGTGCCCCATACTCGGTTCGCCACATGACCTCAAGAACATTTCCCCAAATGCCAGAGGCTGCCGACTAAGAGTGAGGGCCTTGGTGAGTCACTGGGGAAACAATGCCTTCATTTGGTAAGTATACAATGGAAAGAATAAACATAAACAATAGTGGAAGCATTAAACAACATACAACAACTGATACTAACAGTAGAAGAAATTTTTGATATAACAGTGATTCAGCGTGGTTCATGTATCTATGGGATGAAGTAAACAAAAAAACTTGATGAAATAAAACTGAAACCGAAGTACGAAAATTAAATAGCAACTCTAGTAGAATCGCGAACCTATTCTCGATCCCATGGTCTCCAGCTCCAACCAGAAATCATGTACCTAAGGTAGAAGGGCCACAATCCCTATCTACACCTACAACCATATAACATGTTTGGGCTGAAAAGCAAGACCCAAATTGGGTGTGAGACTAATCCAAGTAGGCAACCACCACAAGATTTGTGCCCTACCATCAGTGAGTAATATAGAAGAAGATTTGAAAGTAAGTACAGTAATGAAGTAGGAGTACACACGTAAACAATCCTACCAATTACCATTCATTTTCATTTAATTTATCAAAAAAGTAATCTATAAAATCTCCCTATTCCAAGGAAAATCATGTAACAAAAAAGGTGTCACAAAAGACTACTTAAACCACATGCAGTAAAAAAACCCAAGCTTGTTCTTTGGCTTGGTGGACTCGTCACAACCAACAAACAATATTCACAATGACTCTCCAGGTGGCTCAAACTAGCAGACCCCTATAGTCCAGTAATCAAACAGTGGCACACAGTTTGGTAAGCTCTCACGTCAATTCCTCTATGGTCTTGCAACGATAGCTATAGACACTCTCGGGAAGCCCTTACGTATAATTCCTCTTATGCTCTCGATACATGCATAATCTAAGAACACTCATGTGAAGAACAAAGTCCTATTCCTGTAGTTCATGTATATGAAACTAAAACCAACATACCCTCTAGGGAAGCACTCAATTGTCTATTCCCTATTTGATCTCCCGTATCTAGTTCTCACAGCCCTGAGTAGTCCAGTTGTGAGTAGTCAACTATCATTAGCCCTAAGTAGGTTCAAAAACTACTTGGATAAAAGCTTAAAATCATCAAAATCCTTTAAACAGGAGGAAACCCATGCAATCAGTTATAACAAGTAAACTAGCAATTGCCATAGGGTTTTCCTAGCAGGAATACTATGCCAAATGACAATAAACTACCCAACAGCAAAAAAAACACCCATGGGGTGATGCTAAATAATGAAACCAAGCATATATTAGTATCAATTGACCTTAACCTAATAGTAAATATAAGGAAAATAAACAATATGATCAAAATCCCTAACTTGCGATACCCGATACATGGGTATTCGACACTTTTGCAACCAAAACTCAAAAACATTCAACATAGGGAAAAAACTCACCTACCTCAATCCTTGATGATAGATATACTTGATACTCAGCCAATGAATCATCCTAGAATGGATTAGATCTGAAAAACATAAAAAACATTCAAATTCATATAACTCACATGAATTGAAGAATCAGGAAACGAGGACAAAGAAGAACCAAGAAATAAAAGTTGTAATTATATTGAAAATGACGGTGTTTGATTCTGATAACAAGAAAAGCATCGGTGTCTCATAGAAGAATCGTCCTCCTCAGTGGCTCTAGACGGAGACAGGTGGAGAAGAAGACGTTTATGAGAATTAGATGCGACCCTGGTGTGTTTAATTAAATAAAAAGAAAGTACACTGCGTGTACTTTTAGAGTACACTGTGTGTATTAGGATTTTCTGTACTCCGCATTAAGCTGCCTCCACATCACCCCTACATGTCCATGTGTGTGGACATGACACAGTCATCACACGACTTCAAGCAGAAACATAGTACACGTCGTGTACTTAGAAAATTCCAAAATTCTCCTCATTTTCCCAAAAACGACCAGAAAATGATAAACATACCTGAATAAAAGGTTCGGGTGCTTACAGTCTCATTGTCTATCTTCATGCAGTTCATGAGGTCACTGACTACCGTCATAGGGATTGTTGAACTAAACAAGAAAAAGAAACTGTCATCGGAGATCCTCCAAGCCTATGAGTGCATTGGCTTTAAGGATATTGTACCGTACGAAGGCTGAGCCTTGTAGGGTTCGTACGAAGCACCTGAGATTGAATACATCATTCTGTTGTGGTATTCCCATCATGGGGACATGTTAAGATGTATAATTCATCAAATTTTGTCCATGGTCCCTAAGACATTAAATACTAGGAACACCGAGTTATTGATGATTGGTGGTAGTGGATCATTGCTCAACCACTCAATGTAGGGTTTTCGCTATGGTTGTATCAGAAAAAGCCACACATTCATGGACTCAAGTAGTGATGTTAGAAATACAAAGGTATTTAAGAGAACATGATTCATGTCATTTCAGACTTGATCATTAGTGGGTGAGGCTGTGGACATGACTAGGCATTCTGGTGCTGCTGGAAATCAGGTTTGATACCCTGTTGGAGGTATCATTTTTGGGATTCTCTGAATATATTGTTGGTTGTGTTCCTAGAAGGGGGGAGTCTTGATGTCCTTCCTGGACTAGGATTAATGAACCCACGATATTGGTTTAATTTACTAGGTTAAGTTTCTATAGTACAATACATCTTTTGGCGGAACCTGTTGACATTCCACATGGGGGATGAATCTAACAAGGTATCTCCCTCGACATAGCTCGACATTAATTATCCTAATATCTTTCATTTCATCCTCATTTTTGGTGAACCATTAATCTATTTTTATGGATTCATTCTCATGGGGATGAGAAGTTGGGTCATATAAGACCATGTATTTGTTCTTCTCATAGTTGGGGTTTCTTGGGGGAGGTAGCGACATATTATCTGAGGGGGCACCCAGATTTACAGCCTCCCTTGGGTACCAGGTATGCACTCCATGAGGAACTTTGGGGGATGATTCTTGTAGGGAACCATCAAATTCCTCATCATCTACCCCACATGTCATTTCATGTTAGATGTATGGGGTTGAAATTTATCACGGTCACTAAGAGATACTGTGTCATCAATTCTATACTTGGTGCCTAATAGGAGGACATCATCCTACATCCTTTTTTGGATATTTCATTCAATTATTCAGTATTAATTGGGTTTAGTGATGAAGGTTGACCCGAAGGGTGCCCTTTCTGAACATTCAATGCGTTTTTGGCTCAGAGGGTGCGAACCAAGAGAAAGAGTGGAACAGGTAATTCCTATGTCCATTGTTCTTCCTAGACGGTGGAATACCAACATCCGTTGTGTGGTGTTTTGATGTAAAATTTCCCCTATCCCTATGGGATAGGGTTGTTCCCTTTCATCTATTGACACGTTTCATCCTGGACATATTGGTATGACGAGGGAATTTTGATTTTAAAATTACCCCAACCTTGGGGACTATGATTTTTGTTGTATTGTGGCAGTAGCCGCCGCTATTTCCACCCTTTTAATTTCATGTACTCTTGTGTGGGTGTAATCCGATTATGGAATTGGGCCTGGACAGAGTCTATGGTATTTTGATGATTTTAGTAGTACTTGCTAGCGGGATTTCCTTAGGTGAGAGGCTTGCTGAATGTTCATGGTTGCTTAACTCAGAAGATGTTCGATGACTTGATCTCTTCAGACCTGATGCTTTTGAGACATACTATTGGCCGATCATTTATGAGTATCACATCATTATTCAGTAGTGATTTCATTTTATTGCTTCCTCTGGGTGATGACATTGCAGGTTGTTGTTTCAAAGGGGGACTGCTAGATGGGGCTGGGGTGAAGTATAATTCTCCATGTTATCCCAATGCCCAAATGTGATCACCATAAAGGGCATTGTAGATGAGGAAAAAACATATGCAGTGCATGGTGGAAAGATCGTTCATGTTTTTTCTTTCGCATTACTAACTATGGATGCCTTGTGGATTGGAGGGCTCCCAGGTCGATTGGACGACAAAGCTGTCTTATTTGGATAACATGCTCTGCATACCCTTCATAAGGAAATAAATTTTTCATTTAGATTTTGAAGATTCATCCATATATTGGGTTGAATGTCTCACATGCATTCCCCTAACAACTCTCCTTGTATATCAATGCGAAAAGTGGTTGTAGGTCAATATATCAGTGGTATATTATACCTAGTTAGTTTTCTTCTCATAAACAACATTTCCCATTTTTGATCTTCTGCAGGCCCCTCAACATGATATGCTATGCTCGACCGCCTATGAATATTTTTGTTCCAATAAGGTGGGTTTTTTGGAGCATCATGGATTTTAGATGGCGCAGGGGTGGATCAGATGATGATTGTGCCCCCGTTCCATCCTCTAGTTGAGAAAGAATATCACTTTCTATAGATAAAGTGTCTGACGTATATGACTCCATATTTCGGAGAACCTCAACATATGATGACATTCTATAATTTATTCTAGAAATGGGAGGATTTTCATGTCTGTATTAATATTGATTGCTAAGAGGACCTTCATAAGAGGTGTTGCAATAGAGAGTTCTACAATTTCAATATAATGAAAATCCACATAAATTTTATTTTTAGCATATACACTACGGAGGATATTCAAGGTGGGATGTTGTGAGGGAATTACCCTCTTTCTTCCTGATGTAACTGTGGGGAGGAACATAATAGAAATTGTCATGGTGGGGAGGTCCTTCACAATGACTTTCATCATGGAGTGGAATAACATCATTACTTGATAACTGGCTACATGGAGAATTTTTTTAGTGTACGTCCTGTGTAAAACCTTGAGGAAGTAATACAATGAGGGGAGGACCTTCTCGTTTCTTGGTGTTACTATGTGGAGGACCATCATAGAAACTGCCATTGCAGGGAGGGTCTTCACCAATATAGTCATCATGGCATGGAATATCATTATGACCTGATGTCTGATTACATGGAGAATCATATCTATAACATATACACTATGAAGAACCATTTGGGTAGACGACAACAAGGGGAGAACATTATTTTTGTCTGATATTTAGGTCGATGATAGGGCTACGTAGAAGTGCATCAGGAGATATGATCTCATGATCAATCTTTCTAGTCCCTTGGAGTAAGCCCCAGTGGGTGCTCTGTTGAGGACCTTCAGAGAAGCTAGAAGAGATATTACAGGGAGGGCATTCACAACTACTACTTCCAGTTCAATAATTTAGTAATGAAATGACATGGTCATGAGCCTTTTTTAAAAAATTATTTAGGGCATCAACTATACCATATTCCAGTAGATTATAATCATGTATGTTCTCTTCATTTTTAAGTTAATATTGGGGTATTTCATTTCCTAGAACTCATTTGCAGTTGAACGGGGACATCTGTTATTCATAATGGACTTCATATATGGGACCTTGCCTTTTTTGGTTCCATGATGATGTCGAAAAACCCTAGTATACATCTTTAGTTTTGATAGATATATGTGTCTGCCCTGGGGCAGCAACCATGATAGACTAGAATCCCCCTGTTTAAAAGAGTATTTTTTGATCATGTATTCCGTATATTGCGGGATATTTTCGTTGACCATCCTAGACTGGAGTAGGGATTCATAAATGCTCTGGACTGACTAACACATTTAGTGATTGAATCTTTCTATCCAAGGAAACTGGGTCGTGTGCCTGATTTCACTCTTTTTCTGCTGATGAAATGATATCTTATAATGTTTGGAGAATATGGTATAGAATTTACATATGATCTTCCATCATTTCAAAGATCTGCTAAGATACATCTTTGTCTGGAATGGGTATGAATGCCCATTATGATGTTGATGTAGGAGTTTTTTCCTTCCCCAATCCACCATGAGTTTCCAGTAGATATAAGAAGTTCTCATATGTCGGGAAAGAGGAACGACACTTCCACCAAAAGCCTTATTTTGTTGCAACAACATTTTTCTGGTAGGAATCATATTCATGAGAATAAATTTTTTTATGATACATAGATTCTATATTTGTATCATGGGATTTCTATGCATATACATGAATTTTAATCTTCTAAAATTCAGTTGCCTCCATATATCGATGGAGGTCTTGATATGAATCAGCGGTTTTTTGAACCTACATGTAGCTGAGTGCCGCCCTATTTAATTTAAGGGATTCTTTTGTTTCAGTAGATATTTTCTTCTACTTTTATTTTTGCGCTCTTTCTGCACCGTGGGACTAGCGAGCATTAACAGGTACATGCATGTGGTCATATCGTGCCACCCTATTTCTGTGGTTGGATTGGATAGAGGGGGAATTGTCATAGGTTTTCTCGTCGAATGATGACGTTTTAGTATGAAGGATCTGCTAATAATGATCTAGGGTGATCATTTGTTCATGGTTATATGTATGCCTCCCATAGAGGGTGGCTTGAGAGGGTTAGGTCTCTATGACATTAGTATATGCTCTCAGCATAAGGCTCTCCTCCGTAGTAGCAGGCATGGTCGTCTGGTGTAGGCTATGACATTCACTAGAAGGGGCCTGTGAGTAGAACCCATGTGCACTGGATATGAATTAGTTATTATTAAATTCATATGCATCCATGATCTTAGGGAGGTACTGGTTGTCATGTTTTATGTACTAGAACCCAGAATGGTTTGAGATGACCACCAGGGCCATCTGGTACTGGGATGTCGGAAGTGACTGTAGAGGCATCTGGTGGATCTTTTTGGAATGGAGGGATTGTATCGCGCCCTCCAGAATGGGGAGAGTACCATTTTAGTGGTACTCTTTGATCATTGTTTTGGATACTCGACGTTGAAGATTATGGGTAGGCGAGGGAATCCTTCTATTCATTTGGTCCCCGACCACTTGTAGGATCGTTGATATGTGTATCTGCATGTGTCGATGGGATTCCATTTGGATCAAAGGTCACTATGCAGGTACCTATAATATACATATGTGACATGAAGAAACAAAAACTTCATCAAAGTAGAATTATTTTTAACATACTCATAAGGGGTTATTCAACCTTTCCCCCTACCAATTTTCAATTGCTACGGGGCGGAGGGGCCTGAGTGGGTAAGCCCTCAACCTTGGTTATGGATTCACGTCGGGTTCACCATTTTTTCCCACCTCCATGAAGGTGTGTTTTTCACATACCGGGAGGAACAAAATGGTCTGAAATGGACTATACTTTTGTCTTTTATCATTAGGGTAGAACCGCGATGTTGTTTAAGGATTCACACCAAGTTCACCATTTTTTTCCTCCTCAGAGGTGGGGTGTTTCTAGTGTTATTATCATTCAAACCACGTTGAATTAACCATGTGGGAACTATTTGTCCTATTGGGAAATTGCGTGTGGTTAAAGCACTCATCGAATCAATACTTCATAGATATATCTTCCTAGAATTGTCTCTAACGAGTTTATTCATGGATCCAGGAACTCCCAATGGACCTGGTGTCCATGATATATGGGCTTTCTTTCTAATAGTAGTCACTAATTGGATAAACATTTGGACAACAACACTTAAGGACTCCATTGGTCGAGAGGATGGGAGGTCATTCTCCCCGCACCCATCCGGGGGTGGATTATCGACTCTTCAGAGACATTTTTATAGATTTAAGTCATGTTCATATGTTTGCGAATCCTTGGTTCATTCCAAAAGATTGTGTGCACGGGCTACCCCTGGTTTTTCAGATCACCGTAAGCATGTATATTTTTTATGCTAAAGAGGTGACACTAAAATTCCCCATATTATATGGCACTATATAGTTTATCGTCATCTATGTGGGATGGATGGTGACATGAGGTTGAGATCGAACCCATAATATGGGTTTCCTACGTATCCTCTAGAGATGAATCAAAACCCTCATAGTTTGCAAGTGTGGGGCTTACGTGTAGAATATTCCCTTTTGGATGGACATGATTGGGTGGGACCATTTGGATGGGAACCCTTTTGAGCTCAAGCATTCTATTAGGCATCCTACATAACTTGATTTATTTAGCAATCCGAGTTATTTTAGTTCAAGAGAGTGGGGATTACACGTATAAGTTGCCCATTTTGGGGGACCTGGTTGGGTGGAACCTTTTGGATGGGCACCCATTTGAGCTCGGGCCATCTTGTAGTTGACCTATGTATGCGAATTTGGTCAGGAATAATAATTCATATAGTTTTGGATCATGTAGATGTTATAATCCTTACAAACCTAAAAACCCATGTGGGTTGTGCTCGGTGTGAGAAATAATAGGATTTGAGAGATTCATCATTGCACATGACTCCTACCATGTTAGTGGGGGTGGGACAACCCACAATGGTATAGGTCGGGG
This sequence comes from Viscum album, assembly GCA_963277665.1. NCBI lineage: Eukaryota > Viridiplantae > Streptophyta > Magnoliopsida > Santalales > Viscaceae > Viscum > Viscum album. The sequence continues at coordinate 441,843,041 of OY728161.1, forward strand.
AAAACATGGGAAAGGGTGCAGAGTGATGAAGCTTTCCATGTGATATGGAATTAAAGGTCATGCGGTCAAGCCCCAGGTGGTTCGGGTCTTACCTCAGTGGGAGGTCCCTTGATCTTGTTCAGAGAACAGGAGGAGTTTTGCCCATGTAATAGGGGTTAGCGAACATAACCCCTTCGAATGATCACAATTCAACGTTGAATGGAAAGGAAAGTGATACCTATTTATCCATAGAATGGGGAGGCTCACATCGGCATCCCATGGTTGGAATCTGTGTTCCCTTGGGAATGTAGCATCACAGGATTTTCCGAATCATGCACCATTGTTGGGAGAGCCTTTGTTTCTCCGCTTACCATGGGTATGTAGACTCAATGTGGTGCACAGATGCACCTGGAGGTCTAACCATATGAGCCTAGTGGCTTTGGAATAGTCTTTTTCCTGATGTAGGGGTATATTTACTGTATGGATTGTGGAGTACAAGACGGTAATGGAGGGGTGAGGTTGGAACCAAAAGAAACAATACCAAAATTCTACCCATTCTGCGTACTAATTTATTATGCGTTATGGGGGAGGCTCCACATACTACAGTGGTATGGAGATAGAGGGAACATCCACGTACCAATGCGGTATGCAGGCATGTGCATAGTTTACTGTGTACCATGGTGGTACATGTCCTAGAGTGCCACTTAGGGTTCCATCAACATACTGATATGATACGCAGTGCCAGGTTCTATCCATGTAGTGATGCGCTATGCATAGAACCTTGTCAAAGGAGGGTCTGAGGTGATGTCGTTCGCGGGAACTCATCCGCAAGGATTATATGGTTCTCTGTTAACCTGTTAGTTTTTCAATTTAGTTTTTATTATTAAAATACCATGTTTTATGGTTCGAAACTGGTTGTACCTGCAGAGGATGCGGTTCGAAACTGGGGCATCGTATTTGATTCGAGACTGATGTTGGAGCCTTCTCTGAGATCTTTCTCCATCAAGCTTTTTTCCTCCCTCGTCTATCCCTCTTAAACCTCCTCATATATATTTTTTTATTTTCAGTTTTGTTTCTATTGTGATCCTTGTACATATTTTCAGAGAAATTATATCTAATGGGTACATGGAATAAATTGCAGAGGCCCATTGAATCCACATCCTAACCCGCAGAAGAGTAGGTCAACCAGGTTGTAGAGGCTTTGGTTCACAATGATGGTTCGAATAGCCTTTCCCAATCGATTCTTCAACGAACAGATTTGTTCGCATAATGGTACACAGATGATACTCACACATACGATTCTTATGGATATGCGGATCATGGTTGGCCTTATCCGTTGTATATCAAATCGCGGGCCAACTATTCACAAACTTTATCACATACCTAGAGGTTCACGATCCATTTTTTTCCATATAACATTCAAATTAAATTGTGTGTTGGCCACTTGAAAACTATGAAAACTTGAATTCCTTCAATTTCCTATAATTATATTCAACTCAATTTGAGTCCATTTAACTTTCTAGACTTATATGATCACCTATTTCCTTCTTCAAAGAAATTGGGGGGAATTTTCTCCATATGTTTAATTTTGAGGACCCTAAAATGTTATTTCCACATTCCTATGGTTATTATACCTTTTCACTTATTCATTTCAATGATGATCATGATTTTGATTACCACCTCACTATTTCATCATTTTATACCTCTTTATTGAATTATTTTTACTTTCATCATGTTATGCTTTTATTTTTCCATTATTATGATTTATAGCTCACCCTTTAGGTATTTACATACCTTTGTTATCTCATTTAATATTATATGTTTTATTGATTTTATTTGAATTTTGGTGTGCTTTAATTAATGATGTTGTACACCTATTTCATTTCATTTATTTATTTATCTACCTTCCCAAATACACTAGGCCTCTTGAACATAAAGGTAATAATTAATTGTGTTTTTATGTAATTAAAAATGAAATAATGGTTTAAAATATTAATATGATAATAGTTGTTATCAGAGTAAGGTCTAGATATTTCTAGATTAGGGTTAGAAAACTTTCTTGATTGATTTTACTATATTACTAATCATTGGGAAACAATCAATAATATATAGTAAGTGGTTTAAAAGAATAAATATTCTCTCTATAGATACTACATGTTTATGTGGGTCTATAATAATTGAACCTTGCATTAATACACACAATAGGTCCTATTATCCTTTATCGTGATCATCACTTCAAACTCGAAAAATCTGTCTTGTTCGAAATGTATTTTCAAACACACAAGAAATATGGTTTGGTAAAATCAGAATATCATTAATAAAAATTATTATTGAAATAAAAATACCAATAAAATTTTATGTTATGATGTATACCATTGAATTATATGATTAATACCATGAAAATAATAGGATAACAAAAGAGGCTTATTTATTATTTATCACTATAATATTCATTTTTTCCCTTTTAATTGAATTGTATTTTGAATATTGTTATCCAATATTTTTTTATTATATTATATAATTTTAACATAGAATAATAATTCCACAAACCACTGATATGACTAATGTTATGATTGACAATATGAGATGTCCATCCAAATGTCATAAGTAATTATGAACATTAACTAAAGACATTCCAAATTAAATCATTTTTGTAATAGAAACATAAATCAGGAGAAACACCTAAATCCCCCTAAGAATGATAATGTTTCATTTTAGATTTTTGTGTAATAATGTTATCTAATATTATATGGATGTACTTATTTCATAATACTATAATAACGGTTTGACACCATTGAAAATTTATTCACCATCACATAATGTTACAAATAGTAGCATCTAGTGTAGGTTTTTTATATTATGGAATGATAATTTCATTAATAGTGGATGTTGATAGAAAGATATGATGCCTATAGATGATATAATTTTACTAAAGTTGGCAAAATTATTAAAAAAATTCACAATAATTTTCCTAGATCTGTATTGCAAAATATATAGTGTGATTTCATTATCCTTATTCAAAATTACGATGGATCTATCAGGGCGTTTTAAAAATACATCAAAATAATTTCATTATGATCCCCACTTTTTCATTAACCCAAAATATAAATTTCACCACTTATATAGATGGATATATATTAACATATGAATATATTTGTTGATAAAAAGCATGAATAGCTATGATGAAATTTTCAATGTTCCCTCAAAAATGAAATAGATATTGGGGAATCTCACAAGTCAAATTGGTTATAAGATGGGAACTATATAATATTATTTAATCCTTATGTTTTGATAGATACATATTATTGGGGATATTATTTCCATAATATAACATCCAAAATTTACAGGAAGAATCATTAAGGAATACTTCTAATTGGAAAAGTGAAATTAATTAAGGACGGTAAGGAAGGGAACAAAGCTAATGAATGAAGATGTGCTAATCCCAATAATCTGTTGGGATCAAATAAAAATCTAGTGAACTCTCTACCATCTATGAAATGTTTCAACTACAAGGATGAAGGATAATAAGTAAATCAATTAACTATATTGTGGTTTTCCATGATAACCATTGAAACGAAACTCCTTGACCTAAAGAGAAATGAATATTATATGCCAGCCTAAATAGTTATGAGGATCATATAAATAATGTGGTCACATGTCTGGTTAGTATTCATTCAAGGATCGATAATTTCTAATTTGATTCTATCATAATGTATTCTTTAAAATCATTAAATTTTCATTACAATATTGATACATCCCCAACAAACATGAAAATTTAGTAATAATTGATGAATATTAAGGTGGAATTAATTTCATCCTAATCATATACCACATACTCTATCCATATACATTGACTGAGCTCATATTGAACCATGGGTTACTACCCTAAGTATAATTCAATGAAATTATGAGTATATATTAACATTCCTTATATAAAGATAAATAACATCTCTGGAGAATGAAATTAACCACCGCATCACAAATCTAACTCTGATTTTATATATGTTATAGGAGGAGGATCAATCTCATCTAAAATCATCATCCCATTTCATGATATTATCAAATTTTGATTAGTACTATTGATCTCCAATTATTGAGAATATGTAAAAGAATAACATTGTTGGAATTCATGTTATAGGGAGTATATTAATTTCATTCCACAATAATGAAATGGTCTTTCTACAAGAATAGAGGTTGAGTTATCAATCAGTGTTATACATGTATATTTTCCAATATCTATGTCTCTATAATTAATTAGAACTCTTAAAATTAAAAATATGAATAAGTAAGTATAATAGAATTTATATAATGGGATTATGAACCCAAATACTTTAATTTTTGGTGGGTTGTTCCTCTTTATTTTGATTAAGGATGGGTTAATGCACTTATGCATAGATTATTCTGAGCTCAACAATATCATGATAATGAACTAGTATCATCATCTATTGATTAATGACTTTTTCTGTCATTTATGATGTCCCGTGAACATATCATAGGTGTATATCCATTTAATATATTTTCATATAACGGATGATATGGGGGATATCATCAAGAATAAAATTATTAATGTTTATAGGGAATAAAAATTTATAGTTATGCCATTAGGACTCAATAGTGCTCCCAAAATGATTATAAGTATAATGAATATATTATTTACACATAACCATGAAAAATTTGTGGTAGGAATTATATATGATGTTCTTATATACAGTAATAGAAATGTGGAAAATGTGAAGAACATGAATTTTGTACAAAAGACCACACGAATATAATAGATCCATGTGTTTTATAGTAGATGTGACTTTAGGATGGATCATGTAATATTACTATGCAATTTCATCAAATAAAAAATCATATATGTCGATCCTTAAAAAATAATACAAATGAATGATGGAACTGAAAAAAAATCTGTAATTGAGATCCATGGTTTATTTGGATAAGTTTTATATTATCTTGTACGTTATATAAAATACTCTTGAGTTTAAATCACACATACAAAATTACTATGATGGGAGTGATAATTTTCTATGTTGATGAATATAATTACTTCATTGAAGAGTTATTGAAAAAGGATAATCACCTCAACTATGCTGACATTACCTTGTAGTATTAAATGATTTAGTTTCTATATTTATTCATCTTAGAATAAATTTTTTTATCATACATGATAACAATGTAATAGTCTATTCCTCTCTCCAACTAATGATCCTTGAGGAAAAATAACCTACCTAAAAATATGATTTTTTGTTGTTATATATTCACTGATTATTTTGAAATATTATATATATGCTGAAATGTGTAACATATATTCATATCATAAAATCCTCAAATAAATATTCACATGATTGGAAATAAATATACACCAATGAATTTGTTAAGATGTGATCAAGGTATATTATTTATCAATCCATTTCCATCATAGGAAGGGAAACATTGAATCTGATGGGCTAATAATAATTTATTCAAAAAAAAAAATAATATGTAAACGATTAAATGGGATCCAATCTTTTTGGACATGAGAAGTATTAATGTAGTGATAATTAATTGTTATACATAATTCATTCATCATATAACTTCAAAATAACCGTTCATGACCAGTCCCCCAGGGCCCGTATCATGACTACCCCAAACCTGCCTTCCATAGGCCAGCGGCTGGCGACTAACACCAAAGGCGTAAATCCATAATCTGGGAAGGCATTGCCTTTATAACTGTAAACAAACACATCAGAGTACACAATTGGAAGCAAAACACTAAGTAGAAATTGTATACAAACAAGTGTGATGAAAGATAAAGGGGACAGAATACAAGCTCAACTATAAAGTACAATTACAACTGAAAGAAAGTAAAATAGATGAAGTAAGTAAAGTATCTACCGAGTTGTCCTCTGGGGATCCTATGTAAAGGGTAGGTAATTATGGCCTCCTCAACACTCCCCATACTTCCTTATCCACGGTATATTGTCATGATGAGTCATCCACCTCTGGGTACCATCCAGTCCCGCTACTCTCTGTCTTAGTCAGCACTGTCTGTCATCTACAACCAACGCAACGAGGTGCGGGCAAAAACTTTACAGGGGTGAGTATTGTGATACTCAGTAGGGACCCCGAGACCCCCAAGGTATCTCAGAATCCACCAAGGATAAAACATAGAGTATGAAATCAATGGGTATCCATCACTTAGGTATATGCCCATAGATATACCTATGTTATCAAGTAACCCATCACAATCACGAGTGAACAATAAAAGAAACCCACTCACCTCAAACTGGGATTACAATTATCGAAACCATGACTAGTGGTGTACTACTCCTTTATCGAGTACAGTGTGCCTACCGTGTCACACAGAGGCGCTTCCCACTATCATTGGATTACAGAGGTACTCCTACTGTCGAGTACCATGGGTCTGCTGCGTCACACAGAGGCGCTCCCCACCGTGGGTTTGTCACGTCACATAGATGAACTCCCCCTAATAGCCTGTAGCTGTACTCCTAATGTCGAGTATTGAGGGACTTCCGTGGTGACATAGAGGTGCTCCTCCACCATGGGTCTATCGCGTCACATTGAGGCACTCCCCACTGGGCTAGTCGATTCACTCTGAGTTGAATCAGTCACTTAGTCCTTAGGTCTCGGCCAGATACTATGTCTCCATACCTTTCCTGCTCGTCAATGAATGGATCCAATACTTGAGCTACTGGGAAATACACCAACTGTCATGAAGATCCATGAAGAAGTGTCTCAACGGTCTACCACATCATAGGGGTCCCAACACAATATGCAGCGCGTCAATCAGATGCCCGTTCTGTTAGTTATTATCCTTTTAGTTCTGGGGGCCAGGTTGCATTTCTGTACGATCCATCTAGACCATAACTCATCTATACCTCGAACTGTAGTGGGGTAAACTCAAAGGGACCATCTCTCATCGAGATTACCGGTGTCGTTGATGGTTCATAAAACAGACGTCTGGTGCCACAGATATGGCCCAAGTAAGTATAATATGTCGGTAATGGTCTCGGACCGAGTCCGACCTGGTCGGAATGACTCGGACCAACCCAATCTAGGCCGACCCAGTCTTGGTAGACTCGGTCAGACTCTCTGGGTCTGACCTGGACCGTTGGGCGGGTCAGTCCGCTATGTTTCGACCCAGTCTGGTGGTCCCGGCCCCCAGACCGTGAGGGCGGTTTATCTTGGAGCATTGTGAATCGTGGCCCGACATGGCTCGGCACATAGGTCGTTGGTTGTGGTGAGGCCGGCTTGGGGAATCCAGGCACGCCGCGACAGGGGGGCTGCGGGGGCCATGGTGCGCCAGGCAGCGCGCAGGGGTGCCGGGTAGGCCACGACAGGGGCTGTGGGGGCATCGGGCAGGGTGTCGGGGAACTGGGTAGGCCGCGTCAGGGGGTCATGGGGAAATAGGGTATGGTGTGGAGGCACCGAACAGTGCGTAGAGGCACCGGGTAGCGTGTGGGGGCCCTGGGCAGCATGCAAGTGCACTGGGCTGGTCGTGGGGGCACGCGGGCAGCACGCGAGATGCCGGGCAAGCTGTGGAAGGGGGCTACGGGGGCACCGTGAAGGGTTCTAGGGTGATGTGGCTTCGTTCGGGGTGCGTGTGGTTTTCAACTAGGTGCTACGGTGCCCTACGGAGGCGGCGCAATTCATGGAGGACGCCGGTAGCATGACCTTCATGATTGATGCCTTCATCCTCATCGCCTCATCTCCATTCCGTAGAATGCCACAAGAAAAATGAATCAACAGAGGATGTCGAGCCATGATAGGTTAGATTGAATCCTCCACATTTAAGGTGATAACAAACGGCTCGCAATTATGAAGGAAAACAACCACCGTTCTTCATTTTGAGAGAAAGGATGAACATGGGAGAAGTTCATACATTAAATAAAATTAAACCCCTCCTTTTGATTCGTCGGTCGTTGATCGTCGACGGAGTTGCAGGAAAAAGGAAAACTAGTTCGTCGATCACTGTGTTCATCATGCACTCCCAATCCATGCTTGTGTGTCGGTTTTTTGACGATGATGAGGAGGGAATTTTGTTGGTGTACGAGGAAAAAGTTCGAGAATGAATCCGAAGAAGAATCGTCGTAGGTGTTCTTTTTGTTCTTCATTAGAGAGGATAAGTTTCTCCAAATGTTGGGCGTTGTGATACATTACCAGCGCTTCGTTTCTTGGTGATTCCATCTCAAAACCTTCTCCCAAGATCCCTATATATATAAGAGTGGGAGAGGTAAGTAACAATCATAGAATTTATTATGTTTCATTTATTATGAAACATCCTAAATTACCATGATGTGATTACTTAATTTAAAAATGGGATCAAGCGAATTAAATTGCATTGGCACAATTTTAGAGGTGCGTTGGCACAATTAAAATGGGAAGTTTCCAAGAAGATTCCTTTAATTAAATTACACGTGTTGGTGAAATATTAATTAAAGGGGAAGTTCAAGGTGTTTCCCCCCATTTAATCGGTATTTGAGGAGGTTTTATCCTCCTCCATTAATAGGGGGTTAAGCCTCGGGTGGTCCCCATATCATAACCTCTGACGTTAGGTTATGTTCTGGTTGGCCCCACCACTATAACCTCTCATGGGAGGTTAGGGTGTGTCGGTCCCACCTCCAACTCCCAAGGGGAGGTTTTAACTAACACACTCAACACATGATAGCTTAAAAATAAAATAAAGTTTTGTAATTTATTTTATTATTTTTATCTAAAAATCCAAAAAATAACTTTTATTCTCGATCATCGGTCGTCGAGGTGATAATCTTATTAAGTGAATGTCGGCACTACGAGTTTATCGGTGCCCTCAAATTTTGGTTCTGAGCACCTGTTCAAAAGTTATAAAAAGTCGATTGTATGTTTACTAAACGTACCTAAACAAAACATCAAAAATTGATTCTGGGCACACTGGGCCTCAGAATCAAGCACCGTAAATTTTCACATACTCATAACAATCCCATGTATTTAAGAAATAATATATCCATGAGATTTCTGGGTTCTTAAATTCTCCCCGCCTCAGAGTTTTACGTCCCCATAAGCTACAAATTGAACTAAGAGAACAAATTGGTGTAATGAGCATGCATTTGAGCCTCCCGCTCGCATGTGCTCTCCTATGGGTTCCCTTGTTGCCAACACACGCAGACAAGAGGAATCAACTGTCCACATTGGACCTGCTCTTGTCGGTCCTCAATATCCACTGGAACCTTCAAAAAATCCTCCCAATCATCATCGACCAGATCACCATGGTCGCTGATGTTGGAAGGTTTGTGGACGTGTATCCTCAGCTAAGATACATGGAGGACATCATGCACCTGGTGCAACTGAGGTGGAAGAGCTAAGCGGTATGCCACCTCGTCTAGTCTTCTGAGGACCTGCAAAGGTCCGATGTACCTTGGAGATAACTTGCTGCCATGACCAAATCTCTGTAGACCTTGTCAAGGTGAGACCCATAGGATTACATTTTCACCATCCTAGAACTCTAGAGGTCTATGTCTTCCCTCAGCATAAGACGTATTCCTACTTTGTGTATTCTTAATCCACACCTGGATGACCTACACCTCCTCCGTGGAACCTCGTACCATCCCTGGTCCCACTAGTGCTGACTCCCCAGGGCTTGTCTAGCACAGTGGAGATCTACAAGGTTGACCATACATGGCCTGAAAAGTATACATCATAATGTTTGAGTTAAAGATGTTGTTGTATAAAAACTCCACCAAAGGTAAATGGTCCTGTCCTTTGCGACCGAAGTTGAGGGCACATGCGTGTAGCATGTCCTCGAGGGTCTGGATGGTACTCTCAGTCTAACCATCTGTCTGAGGATGGAAGGAAGTGCTCAAGAGAAGTTGTGTCCCAAAAAAAGCCTTTAACCCCTTTCATATTCGGGAAGAAAAGCATGTGTCTCGATCAAAGACAAGATAAGAAGGTACCCCATTTAGCAGCACAATCTTCTGCACATAGAGGCTTCCTATGCTTTCTATTGAACCCTTCTCTCTGATCGATAGGATGTGGTCCGACTTGGTGAGTCGGTCGACGATCACCCAAATCGATTCGTGGCTCCTAGATGTACGTAGAAGAACCATCACAAAACCCATCGATAACCCATCCCACTTCAACTCTAGGACCTCTAAATGATGAACCAAGACTGTGTGTACCTTATGCTCTGCCTTCATTTGCTGACAAGAGAGGTATCGAGAGAAAAGCTCTCCTACCGCCTTCTTCATACCTGGCCACCAGTGTTGTCATCTGACTTCCTGATATATCTTCTCCACACCTAGATGTACCGCTAGAGGGGATGAGTGGAACTCCCTCAACACATTATCTTGAAGTGACAATGGTACCATGGTACGTCCTCTGATTAAGATGATGTGCTCCCCACCTTAATAGAATCCCTCATGTGAATGCCATGTAGATATCTGAGAACGTTGTGTCTCGCAATCATTATCTCCATGCTGCGCCTCCTTGACTCACAGAAGTAGTGGGGGAGTTACTGTAAGAAACTGAAGAAAGGATTCTCCATATCTATTTACAAAGGATATTTCTAAAGCATCCAGCTGCTTTGTCGCCTCGCCTAGCAGTTGAATACCAGACCACCTGCTGAGAGCATCTACTATAACGTTCCCATTCCCAGTAGTATAGACTATCTTGATGTCATATTCCGAGAGGAACTCAAGCCATCACCATTGTCTTAGTTTCAGGTCCTTTTGAGAGAAGATATACCTGAGACTCTTGGGATGAGATTACATGGTAATGCGTTCGTCCATAAGATAGTGCCGCCACATCTTCAAGGTGAAGACCACTAATGCTAACACAAGTCCATGGGTAGCATAGTTCTGATAATGTTGACTCAGCTGCCGAGAACCATACGTAATCACTGCTCGCTCATACATCAGGAAACACCCGAGTCTGGTCCCTGATGTGTCATAGTATACTGCGTACCCTATGCCTACCTCTATAAGCCATAAAATGGGGGCGCTAGCCAGACTCTGCCTCAGCTCCTGAAATCCATGCTGTAATCACACCGACCACATGAAAGGTTTCCCCTTCTTCGTTATGGCTGATAGTGGTGCTGCAACTCAAGATAATTCTGGAACAAATCTCTGGTTTTATCCATCCAATCCTAAGAAACTCTGTACCTCAATATCACTCATGTGTGGCTCCCTTGAATGTAGCACCTCGATATTCACTGGATATACAACAACTCCAGCCTCCGAGATGACGTGTCCCAAGAAGTGAACCTCTCGAATCTAGAACTGGAACTTCGAGAGCTGACCATAAAGCTAGTGGTTTCAGAGTGTGTCCAGTACAATCCGCAAATGGTAGGCATGCTCCTTCTCAGTAGTCGAGTAGATCAAAATTTCGTCGATTAAGACTACGACAAAGTGATCGAGGTATGTCTGGAAGATCATGTTCATGAGTCACATGAACACTGATGGAGCATTGGTTATGCAGAAGGGCACAACCAAGAACTAATAGTGGTCGTACCGAGAACTAAAGGCCATCTTCTGGTCATCCTCATCTCGAACCCTGAGTTGGTGATAGCCTAATCAGAGTTATATATTCTTGAAAAAATGTACTCCCTTCATCAGATCAAAGAGGACGTCAATCCTTGGGAGTGGGTACTTGTTTAACACGGTCACCTAGTTCAAGTTATAGTAGTCGACACAGAGCCTCAAGATCCCATCCGCCTTCTTGGAGAACAAAATTTGGTCTACCCAAGGAGAAACACTGGGCCAGATGAATCCATTCTCCTGTAATTCATCAAGTAGTACCCGCATCTCACGAAGTTCACCGGTATACATCTGATATGCTGTTGTAGATTTCGGTGTTGTCTCGGGGTACATGTCAATGTAAAAGTCAACCTCCCTGTGGGGAGATAGTCCTGGAACATTGGTAGGTAAAATATCTATGTATTGGTCCACCACATGAGGATTAGTCGGAATATACACATCAACTGCGCTGAGGGTAAGGCAGGCTAAATGATGATTGATCGGTTGCACCCTCCTCCGAGTAAGTCTATCATGCACTAAAAAGGATCCCTTCTTGCTATTGAAGGCAAAACTGGTCTCATCCATGCGGAAACACCGCATTTTTCTCCTAATACAGTTGATCTAATCATGGACTGTAGACAACTGGTCCATACCAAAGATGACGTCATAAGGCCTCGATGCCGCTACGAGGAGATCACAACCGAAGATTTCGCCTTCTAGAGTAAGTTCACACTGCCCACACAAGTGTGTAATCATTGAGTCTGCTCATATAAGAGTCTCTATCCATAAGGATCGACCCAATGACTCCATCAGAATCGTTGAGCTACAAACGAGGGAAGTGTCAATGAATGATTGAGTGGAACCTGTTCCAATAAGTGCTGCAGCAAGGGTGGAATAGACACATAATGTACATAGATTCAACTCCGGAGTGCTGTGATCGTAGGCCTCATCTGTCTGAAGATGAGATCTAGCTTGTCCACCTGCTCTATTTGTTCGGGGTGGACCTTCTGGTGGTGGTGGCGTCAACATTTTGTAACATCATTCACCTCCAACTACACGGCCAACCCCTCTGTCACGTCTACCTCTTCCCTATGGACTGCCTCGATTGTACCTATGCCTCTATATGGGAGGTCCCTCAATGGTCTGATGATCATCTATGTGGCAGTTCGGGCAGTCACGAGCCATGTGACCATTCCCGCCACATGATTAAAACTACTTGCCACTAGCATGACTAGCTCTGTCTCCACTCTGGGTTCCCCGCACAACCGATCCTGAGTTGCGCGGTCGTCCACCTGTGGGTCTGGTCCTCTTGGACCTCTGTGTCATCTGTCTACTACCACCTATAGAAGACTTTTCTACATGTAGAATAGTGGTGGGTCTCACTACTGGAGACTGATTACCGAGGAAACTATGCACTAGGTGGTCTCTCTCTAACCCCCATGTCTGCGTCGGTATTCTATGTTAGATCACTGAAGCTCTGATCTCCCGCATTAGTCCCTGATCTAATGTTTATGCCCTGAAGAATGGGTCCCATACCCTATTAGTGGTGTACCACGAGAGGACGGTGAACCTCACAGTGTACTGAGCTACCGTCATGTTGCCCTGCTATAGCTGAATTAGCTCTGGTATATGCACCGCACGAAGGGTGGCCGGGAAAAACTCTGCCCGAAACATGCTCTCAAATTCTTCCTAGAGGAGCGTCGCCTCGTCATGAACCTGGAGCATTTGACTCCACCATCTACCTATTGCTGCCTGAAGGAGACTCACGGCAAGGATCACTATGATGTCAGATGGTGTCCCTACCAGTTTAAAGAATCTCACCATAGCCTCCATCCAATCCTCAGCCACATATATGTCTATCTCCCTCATGAAGCTGGGTGGCCTATGTCACTGGAACTCGTACAACGTTCTCAAGCGGTGTTAATCGTCAGTTTTTGGAGCTGGTGGCATCAATGGCCCAACGGGTAGTAGTACCGCTGGTGCCTCTACTGTGAGAGGGCCCTACACCGAGGCCTCATCGCTTAGTGGGCTCTCAGTGCATAAGAATCACAGGGATCAAAATGGTCATCCACGGGGAGGCATCCGGTAAGAAACAGATACGACACAGTTAAAAGACCAAACATGGTGAGCTATCCTGGTTGGGATGACTTAAGGAAAACCTTTGAAAACACACACCCAATCAGTGTTTTCGTGCAATGAGTCGAAAAACAGAAGTCAGGGTCCTTATGTATTGATACGTCGGCCTCCCGCAGCAACACTGGAATCCCTGAACTAAAAACCACACATAGTGCCCTTAACATTATTTCTTCACAGAAAAGAATAGAATATCAGAGTCCTTGGTTATGCGGTAGAACCGACTCCTCTGATACCAATTTTTCACGATCCATCACCTAGGGCCTGTATCGTGACTTCCCAAAGCCCACCTTCCATAGGCCAGGGGCTGGCGACTAGCACCAAAGGTGTAAATCCATAATATGGGAAGGCATTTCCTTTATAACTTTAAAAAAAGATATCAGAGTAAACGACTAGAAGCATAACACTAAGTATAAAATATATACAAAAGTGTTTTGAAAGGTAAAGGGGACAAAATACAAGCCCAATTGTAAAGTACATGTACAACTGAGATAATGTAAAACAACTGAATTAAGTAAAGAAGCTATTGGGTCATCCTCTGAGGATCCTACATGAAAGGTGGGTAATGATGACCTCCTCAGCACTCTACGTCCGTCTGTCTCCTCCGTGTACCATCATGAGGAGTGGTCCACCTCCAATTATCATCTAGTCATGCTACTCACTGTCTCAGTCAGTGTTGTCTATCATTTTCAACCAACCCAACAAGGTGCGGGCATAACCCATATAGGTCTGAGTATAAAGATACTCAATAGGGACCCAAAGACCATCAAAGTCTCTCAAAATATACCAAGGATAAAACACAGAGTATGAACTCAACTGATAGCCATCACTTTGTATATGACCATAAATATACCAATGTTATCATGTAACCCATATCAATCATGAGGAAACAAAAACAGACACTGTATCAGCTCAAACCATGATTTTTATTATCGAAACCACAACTGGTGGCGAACTCCTCCTCTATCGAGTATAGTGGGCCTAGCGAGTCACACAGAGGCACTTCCCACAATACTTGGAATGCCGAGGTACTCCTCTTGTCGATTAATATGGGTATGCTGCGTCACACAGAGGCACTCCCCACCATGGCTCTAACGCGTCAAACAGAGGACCTCCCCATAATAGCCTGCAGAGGTAATCTTCCTGTCTAGTACAGCGGGTCTGCCATAGTCACACGGAGGCATTTTTATGCCAATGGTATGTCGCGTCACACAAAGGCCCTCCCTACTAGGCTAGTCAAATCACTCTGAGTCATATCGGTCACACAATCCTCTGGTCTCAGCCAACCACTTAGTCTCCATACTCTGCATGCTCGTCAATGGAAGGATCCTCTCTACGAGCTCCTGGGAAAAAATCCAACTATCGCGAAAATCCATGAAGATGTATCTCAAAGGTACTCTATTTCATAGGGGTCCCAACGCAATAGACGGTACGTCATTAGGACAATCGGTCTATTAGTAATTATCCATTTAGTTTTAGAGTCCCGGTTGGATTCTTGTACAATCCAACCTGACCGTTACTCAACTATACCCTGAACTGCAGTAGGGTATACCTAAAGGGACCATCTATCAAAGGGATTACTGGCGCCACTGACGGTTCATCGAAAGGATGTATGGTGGCACAAATATGGCCAATGTAAGTATAACAGGTCGGTAATGGGCCTGGGTTTGGTCTGACCCAGTCAGACTGACTCAACCCAACCCAGTCCATGCCAATCTGGTCTTGGTTGACCCTGTTAGACTCACTTGGGCTGAACCAGCCCATTGGGTGGGTCAGCCCTCTAAATTTTGAGCAAGTCCACTGGGCCCGGCCCAACGGACCGCGAGGGTGGTTCAGCGCCGAGCATTGCGAAGCGCGGCCCGACACGAATCGTACAATAGGGTGCTGGGGGTGGGGAGGCAGACTCGGGGCAGCCAGTCAGGCCACGGCAGGGGTGCCGCGGGGGCGCCGGGCTAGGGCCAGGGTGCCGGGCAGCACACGGGGGCACCGAGCAGGCCACCGGTAGGGGTGGCCAGACAGCGGTGGTGCGCGGGCAGCATGCGAAACATCAAAATTTACATTGTATGATTTTTTTTTTATTTTTTTGGAAAAATATCATTTTATAATGATTGGTGAAAAATATTGTATTTTAATTCAAAACATCCATTAAATATAATTTATTTATATGGTTATATTATCTTCTTAATTGGTTATAAAGTGTAATTTGATAATATTTTTACCATTTAATCCAATGGCAGTCATTTTAATTAATTTAAATTTGAAATTGGACATAAACAAGTGTCATTATTTTGATAGATATTATTTCATAAAATCACGTTTTTGTTTTGACAACATGAATTAATTTGAAATAAATTTATACCACTTCTTTGTTTTGAATTTGGAAAATTGGAATCTATATTTAGTATCAGTATTTACAAATAGTGTAAATAGGTAACTATTATTTTTATATATTATGAATATTTTCTTCAGTAAATATATTGTGTACCATGTTTAAAGGGTAAATCTGCTAAATAACTGTAATAATTTATATTATAAAAATATTAAATTATCCTTACAATTTTTCCTACACTATTGGATGAGATATTGCTGACAACATACATCATTGGGTATATTATGTGACTGATAGATCCAGATGAGAGTGATAATAACACTATATTAATTAATTTAAATTAATGACTAAAATGACATAAACATATATCTTTTAGTAAAACAATTCTGTATGTGGTTATATAAGTGATATATTTGACTATAAATATTTATTTGAAATGTAAAAATATTTCTTACATCGTTGTATTAATTTATAATATTTATAATTTTAATAAATAAATTTAATTATGAAACAATTGTGATGCAGTAATTGCTTCATTTATAATAGATTAAAATAAATGATTTTATAAATACTAAAATAATTTTCATGAAACATTTTATTCCATATACGAATATTATAGATTAATATTATTTGTTATATTTTAATTAATGATGTTTTTTTGAGAAAATAATTTTTGATTGGATTTTTAAAAAGTCATGACATGAATAGTATTACAATTGACATTAAAGAGTTTTTAAATCAATCAACATTTTATTAAATTATAAAATAGACCAAAAAATCTTTTATTCTTCAAAATCACATATATGATGATATAAATGTCATTAATGAACCATTTTGGGTCTCTCGGAATTTTATATTAAATATATGGACCATATATTATGTATATATAAGAGGACATGGTAAAAGTTAAATAAGTTAATATAGGGTTAAATGAACAATATATGGATTAAAAAATACCCACAACATGTAAAATTATTTTTGGATTATTTTATTTCCACTTATATTCACAATATATTCGAATTAAATAATTTTAAACCTTTTAAAAATGAATTTTATTTTATAAAAAAATAATACTTTCAAACATTCCTAAAGATCCCACCGCCCTGATAAAAATACATCACATATAACCCATTACACACACTTCTCAAGCACCTTGTCTCATCCAAACATAGCTCAAATAAGCTCCCAAAATCCCCCTCTTCCATATAGAATCCTTACCAATGACAGAAGACTCTTTATGAACGCTTTTTGTTTCAAACCCATGACAGTTACCCGATTTGAAGGTAATGTCTTTTCTCAAGTTATGTTCTTCTATTTTAATTTCCCAACCCCCTAAACATTATTTATTCCATTAATTTATAAAAATACCAAATCATAAATATAAAAGGATGTTTTCATGTGAATGATTCAAACTACAATTCTACACACCTCAATTTAATGGATATGAACATACAATTTATGTGGACGAAAAACTATTGCCTCACGAAACGATGATTATTCAATATTCTCATACCACCACTTATGGTGTCAATTATGATTTACCTATATTTATATATGAAATATATTATGTTTATAATTTCTTAGTTCCACTGTATTTTATATTTATTGCATACCTTTATGGTTTCTATAAGGGGTATATATGATAACTTTGTATGAGGATGTGCGGACTACCGCCCCCTCAAAGTGATATAACTCATTCATGTCATACGTGGGAATTATAAAGGATGGATTTAATGATATTATATATGATATTATACTAGAAATATATTATACCTATTTATCAATATTTTTTCATTATATTAGAATACGAAATAGAAATGAAAGTAGCTTTCACTCGTACGTAGGGCTTACCATCTCCATGAACAGTGAATTTCATTTATTATCTCAAAAAGTAATGTACTATTATAAATACATATATATACTTGATATATATGATATATATGATATATAAATCATGAATTTAATTTTGAAGATATTTGAATTTTGACCACATGGTCAACTTTTATATATAAGTTCATTTTTGATTTATGTACCAAATATCGAAAAAAAACCGTTATTAATATAGATGATTATATAATTGTAATAAGGTATATAAACAGAATAATACACATGAAAAGGTATGAATAATGTTGAAATTATCTTTATATTATTATTCAATAGATTAAATAATGAATTGGTCATGTCGGACAGGTGGTAAGGGAACATCTTAACCCAATTTCCATTCATTGGGTTAAACTTCTAATTATTAATTATGTCATTATATGAGTATCTTTGAATGACATCTGATTGTTTTACACCTAATATCCACTTATATTGGGTGTATTTATGTTTTAGCACATATTTATGTCTTTGATTTATCATTAATTTAATGATATGTTTTTTGTATGGGATCCTTTCAACCTGTTCTTTTGGTCAAAGATTTATTTTATGTTGTGTAATTTAATATACATTAACTTATATTGGTATATGTTCTTATATATAATTATTTTCGTACATTTTATGTGCATGTGATGAGATATCCTTTTCTCTCTCATCAACTCGTTTTTTGGATTTTAATGTGACATCGTTAGACTTCTGATTTTTTTTAAAAAACATCATCTCAATCTCCTTTCATTGATGCATATTTTTATTTATACACATCTTTCTTTTAAACAGTTTACAATTCCTTCTATGAGTTCATTTCATTCAATGGGAATAATTTTTCTACAAATAATTTTACCAAACGAAAAAATGAATGTTTCTTTTAATGTTCATGGTGACAATGACATTTCCCCCATTGCGAGTATTATTTGATCTTTGGACTAAATAACAAGACATAGTGCTCTTTAAAAAAGGAAAATAAATAACACATACCCTTCTTATGTATCTTGATATTAAAAATGGTTTTGAGAAAGCATTGGTTATTTAGATATCTTTAAATGATATATTGTGATTAAAATGTGGAAATATTATATTTCCTTTACGCTTATTTTATGTGTTATGAATATGTTACAGTTCATGGGAATTGTTTATGATATGGGTGTTTCCATGAAAAACCTAGTGTGGGTGAGCCCAAGATAGCTCTCCAATGCATTGGGTAATGTGACATAGGTAAACATTAATTTTTCTCCTTATAAATTGGGTGAATATACTGTGACAAGAATTCCAAATATAACTCCCTATGTAGTTGTGAAAGCCTCTACATATGTATGTTATGGATGCAACAAGTTACCTTTATGATTTATGATTCCCATTTTTTTCATTGATCTTATGATTGTTTGTGGCATGTTAAAGATTAAAAAGTATTATTTCATTTATTTGTATGTATTTGGGGACTAATGTTTTATTTCATTATTTTATAACAATTACTTGTCTTTTAATGCTCATACTATGTTTTGGAAATGTGTTTCATATGGTGTAAGTCTTTTTAGTTGATAGGAAGAATTCATGAAGATTTATATCAACAACATAATTATTGTTTTCTATTATGAATTTTTATTTGATCAAAAAATGGATACTGAGTAGAAGTGTCTACAATGTAATATTTGACATGTAATGTAATCAGTGTGGAATAATTATATAAAACATTATGACTGAAAATATCTTCAATGTAAATTATTAACATAATTCAAGATTAGTTAATGTTTAAGGCTGGGGCCTTATAGTTTGTATCAGAGGTAGGTTTTGACATATTTAGAAGTTATGATATTGTTATATTAATATCCAAAAATTATTTTTACATTATGTTATGATGGAAATAATGTAGAATTTATAGATTACCATGTTTCTTAGCCTAAGGTATTTCTATATTCATAATGGTTTTTCATAGAGGAAACATGAAAGTTATTATCGGAAGGCATACAAAGGGAAATGAACATCCAAATCCACACCCTGAGAAGGTCAAAATTGGAACTGAATAATTTATTTCATTGATGGATTAGTTTCCTCTCGTGAAAAAATGTGTTTATGTTTGTTGATGATATTTTGTTTTAATATTAAATTAAATAGTAAAATGAAATTCATTTAAGGGTTGTATTGAAAACATTATATAAATATAATTTGATGATTGATTCCTGGAATATAAAATATTATTGGTGAATGCTCCAGTTTTGGAATTTCCATCCTGAAATGGAGATTTTTGTATATACAGTGATGCTTTGTTGAAAAGTACTTGTTTGTATCATAATTTAAAATGATCAAGTAAATGATTATGCAACACATCATTTGAAACCACATGATTTAAATTACCCAAAACGTGATTTGGAATTAGCTAGTGTAATTTTTTCTTTAAAAATTTAGTGGCAACATTTGTATCGAGTAATTTTTGAAATATATAATTATCAACATTGTTTGAAGAATATATTCACAATGAATAAATTGAATATGAGACAAAGGATATGGCCATAATTAATAAAGGATTATGAATGCATTATTAATTACCATCCATGAATAGAAAATAATGTGGCTGATTCATTGAGTAGGAAACTTATTGCTAGATTAACCATTTTACTTTTGGAACTAGATAATTTGAATAACGATGTGATTAAAATTGGCATGGAAGTTGTTGGTGTTGGAAAATATTCTATTTTGTTTGAGGTGTTAGTGAAATCATCTCTATGAGGTTGAATAAATCATGCATAGAATGAAAACAGTGAGTTGTAGAAAAAGGTAGAGTTGGTTCAATATGACGTGTATCCTGATTTTACCATTGATAATGATTATAGATGGAGGTTTTAAAAGATACTATGTGTTCCTTGTGATTCATAGTTGAATAAATTATTATTATGTGAAGCTTATATTTCTTCATTTTCAGTTCATCAAGAAAGTACTATAATGCATAGAGAACTTTGAGAGTTTTACTAGTGGAATGGAATGAAAATAAATATTGCTAATTTTACCGTGAAGTGTTTGGCTTGTTAAAAGTTTGAAGAATAATGGATGTTATCAAAAGGGATGTTTCATCCATTACTGGTTCCAGAGTGGAAATGGGAAAATATATAGATGGACTTTGTTGTGGGATTACCAAGGACATTGTGAGGTTATAACACAATCTATGTTTTAATTGACTGATTGACTAATTCTACTCATTTCCTTCATATTTAAGATAATTTATCTCCAGATCAACTATCACAGTTTTATGTTAACGAGATATTTTGTTTTCATTGAGTTCCCCTCTCCATTGTATTTTATTGTGATCCTAGGTTTACTTATAACTTTTGTAAATGCTTTCAGAAGTCATTGGGTACAAAATTAAATCTTTGTACATCTTTTCATCCTCAATCGGATGGGAAATCGGAATGAACAATTTAGAATTTAGAAGATATTCTACTTTCTTTCTCAATGCACTACCTGGGATGTTGGGACCAACATCATTCTGGAATGAATTTTCTAATAAGAAAAATTTTCATTCTAGAATAAAAATGGATATATTTGAGGGATTATATGGAAATTAATGTTGAATGACAACATTATGGGATGATGTAGGTGAATGGAAGTTGATGGGACTAGAATTGTTATCTTAAATGGGAGAAAAGGATTAATTGATTTAGAATAACATAAGAATAGCTCAGAGTAGGTGGAAATGTTATACATATAACCAGAGGAAGAAATATTTTATTGAGGTAGGTGGTAATGTCTTATCAATGTTTCTCAATGGAAAAGTGTACGATGTTTTGGTAAGAATGGATAGATAATTCTGAGGTTCATTTAACCATAAGAAATCATGGACAATGTAGGATCAATTGGCTACATGGTGGCATTACCTCTAATTTTATACTAGTTACACAATATTTTCATATTTTAATTTTGAGAACTTATTAAATAGATCCATCTCATGTTTTGAGCTCAGAGAAAGATTAGTCCGAAGAGAATCTCTCTTATGAGAAATAACCATTACAGATTCTTGACTGAAGAGAGAGAGAGTTGTGGAATGTGGAAATCTATCTGATACATTTTTTTTGGAAAAACCATATGGTGTAAGAGGCAACGTGAGAATCTAAAAATCTTATGAGGGATAAATACCCATCATTTATTTGACAAGTGAATAAAATATAGAGGATGAAATTTCCAAAAGGGGGGAAGGATGTAAAAACCAAGGTAAATAAAGAATATGAAATTTATATATTTATTAATATTTTAAATTAAATATTATTTTTACATTAACAAGGATGCTATGTTCTATGGAATGCCTAATACGCAACAACATGTTTCTTTGCAAACTTGCATTGCACACAACGTTAAATTATACTGAAAAATAATAATATAATATTATTATTTTAAATTGTATTTAACACATAGCTGTTATATTTGTATGAAAAAATAGAACTCACAACAATATGATTACACGTTTTTTCTAAATGAATTACCATTTATCCAATAAATTTAAGAGGCTTAAAATCTGAATGAGTCCAATTTTATGCACAAATTGTCAAATATTCATTAAAAGGACGATTTACCACCTTTTGATAGAGAAACATTTTTAAAACTAGTTTTTGTCACTTTTATATGTTCTATTTTAAAATAATAATATTCTTCTTTATAACAAGGACATCAAAATTTACTTTGGATGAAAATTTGGAATTCTTCTAATAAATATATTTTTAATGAATTGTTGGAAATATTGTATTTTAAATCAAATATTCCATTTAATATAATTTATTTAGATGGATAGATTAAATTTTTATTTGTTATTTAAGTTTAATTTGATTATATTGTATTATTTATTTCAATACTGGTCATTGGATGTAATTTCACTTTGAAATTGGATATACACAAGTGTCAATCTTTTGATAGTTATTATTTCTTAAAAACATGCTTTTTTTTGACAACAGAAATTAATTTTAAATTAATTTCTGCCACTTCTATGTTTTAAAATTAGAAAAATGTATTCCATATTTGGAATTAAGAGGTCCAAATTTTTTAAATATATAACTTTAATTTTTATAAATAATGAATATTTACTTAAGATAATATTTTCTTTATCGTGATTAAAGAGTAAATCTTGTAAATTTGGGTAAAAATTATTATTATAATAAAATTAAATTACACTTACATGTGTCCTAAGACTATTGGGTGAGATATTCCTACCATGGGCATCCATGTGACGATTTTAGGACCCCATGGAACCACTTCGGAGTGATAATGACACTTTATTTTAATTAATTTAATGTAAATACAAAAATCACATAAACATATATCTTTAAGTAAAAAAAATTGTATTAGGGGTTATATAAGTTATATATTAAACTATAAATATTTAATTGAAATCTAAAAATATTTCTTTTATCAGGGTATTTTATTTATAATTTTTACACATTAAATAAAAAAATTATTTGAGACAAAATGGTGATGTAATAATTGCTTCATTAATAAAGGATTAAAATAATTGATTTTAGAAAAATTTATATAAATTTATATTTGAAATATTTTAGGCCAACCACGATGTTTATAAACTAATATGACTTATTATATTTTAATTAATGATGTTTTTTTCAAGAAAATCAAATTGATTTGGATTTTTTAAATGTCATGATATGAATAGTATAAAAATTGACATAGAATGTGTTTTTAATAAATAAATATTTTTATTAAATGATAAAATAGTCCAAAAAATTTATGAATCACCAAAATTACATATATTATAGTAACAATGTCATTAATGATCCATTTTGGGTCACCTCTGTGACTATTATTTGATCTTCGTCTTACTTAACAAAGCATAGTGTTTTTCTAAATAGGAAAAGAAATACCATATTCATTTTTTACGTATTTTGGTATTAAAAATGGTTATGAGAATTAATTGATTATTTTCATGTCATTAAATGATATATTGTGATTTAAATGTTGAAATATTATATTTCCTTTATGTTTTTTAAATGTATTCATATGTTTTGGTTCTTGAGAATTTTTTACTTATACCTTTGGTTCCATGATAAACCTAGTGTGGGTGTTCCCGAGATAGCTCTCTAATGCATTGGGTAACGTGACAGAGGTAAACATTAATGTTTCTCAAAGGTGATTTAGTGAATATACTGTAATGGGTATTCCAAATGTAACTCCCTATGTGTCTTTCAAATCAACAGCATAATTATGTTATGGATCCCACAAGTTACCTTTATGATTTATGATTTCAATTTTTTATTCACA
Organism: Viscum album; assembly: GCA_963277665.1. Lineage (NCBI taxonomy): Eukaryota > Viridiplantae > Streptophyta > Magnoliopsida > Santalales > Viscaceae > Viscum > Viscum album. The sequence goes on from OY728161.1 coordinate 441,867,095, forward strand.
AATCTTATGATTTTGTGTGGTAAGTAAAAAATTTAAAAGTATGATTTCATTGATTTTTATTTACTGATGTACTAATGTCTTCATTCCTTGTTTTATAATTCTTACTCAGTTTTTATGCCCATCCCATGTTTTTGAAATGTTTTTAACAGTGTATAAGGAAGGGTAATAGAATGGAAGAATTAAATACGATTTATATCAAGAAAAAGAATTATTGGTTTCTTTTAAAAAATTTATTTTATGAAAAAAATGGATATGTAGAATAAGTGTATACGTTGTAATATTTGAGATATTATCTAATAGTTGTGGCCTAATTCTCACAAACACTAAACCTAAAAGGATCCTCAATGTGAATTATTAATATAATTGATGATTATGTAATTTTTAAGGCTGGGGGATTATAGCTTACATATGTGATTTTTTCCTTGATGATATGAAATGACTACCAATATAGTGACAAGTGTGATATATATACTAATCAACAGATCCTAAATTATATATTTCTACAAAATGACTTCAACCTTCATTAATTTATGTGGTTATATCAAATGAAATACTGTGATTTCTCAATTAAAGATCATCCTAGAATAGGGAACAATGTAGATGATGCTCTTTGAATAGAAGAACATGATACTCTATAAAAGTTGCCTACTGAAAAAGACTGTATATTCATGGATATGAAAAAGATGGATTTGGAAATCAGATGGGAATGGAATACATCATAACATGTACAAATGGTTTCCAAAGCATCTCTCCATGTAATGATTATGGAGGCCCAAAGGGATGTTCTTATTTACAAAAGAAGTTGAATATAGTAAAGGATGGGATGTTCTAAGAGATTAATATTGATGATGATCTTGTGATTATGTTTGGAATGAGGGTTTGTGTGACTTCATCACCTATGGTAATGAAGGATATATTTGAAAATTCACATAGCTGGACTTCCTTTATCCATTTGGGTAGTACCACAATGTACCATGATCTCCAATAACACTTCTTGTGGGACAACATGGAGAAGGACATTTCCAAGAATCTTCTCATGGTTCTTGATATGTCGTCATGTTAAAGTAGTGTTGAAAAATTACAATAGGTTGATAAAAAAACTAATTATACCCATGTGGAAATGGGAAAATGGTAATATGGACTTCTTTATAGGTATCCCAAGAAAACTAAATGAAATAATGAAATCAGGAGTTGGATTGCTCCCCAAGATACCCCACATTATCAATATTTGGGATGATATATTTCTTAAACAACAAGGAATTAATATGTGAAGGATGTGGTGATATTACATGGGATACACTCTCAATTGTATATGATCATGATCCCATGATCAAATCAATATTATGGGGGAGTCTTCATCTTGCCGTAATTACCTAATTGAAATTAACCACAACATAAAACCCCCAAACAGATGGCTAATTTGAATGAAATATTCACACAATACAAGATATTATTTGAAACTTCTAATAAGAATTGAATGGTTTATGGTATCATAATATCCCATTGGTTGAGTTATCATACAAAAATAGCATCCACTTATGTTTTTAGATCTCTCATTATGAGGCTCTGTATGGAAATTTAAGTCGAACACTAACTTGTTGTGATGATGTTTGTGAAGGAATGCTAAATGAGCCTGATATTGTTCAAGAAAAGAAAGATAACGATCATATCATCCAATTACATATCAAAGAAGCTTCGATTTTGAAAAATATCTATGCTGAAAAATGTCAAATCTATATGGAGTTTGATGTTGAAGATATATTCTTCCTTTTGAATATCACCATGGTAGTGAGTCCTAAATTTTTGAATGAAATGGAAGCTAATCCCAAGATACATTTTCCATTTTATGATCCTTGACTATATAGGAGTCATTTCCTATCATCTTTCACAACTACCAAATATGGATCATGATAATTATGTCTTTTTTTATCACTCTTGAAGACGTACATACAAGTCCCTCACATGTACTGAACTATGAGATGGAATAGCTAGAAGATGATGTATCTTATGAGGAGTTACCAGTAAATGTTATGGACCAGCGAGATATGACTATATGCTACAAGGTATCCCATAATATTAATATTTTTAGAGGATCCATAATTACAAAGATGAAACATAGGAATTGGATATTGCGATGAAGGAGATGTACCCTCATCTATTTATGTGAGTCAAAATTCTGTGGGAGAAATTTCAAAAGGGTGGAATAATGTAAGAACCAAAATTTTACAAATGGAATATCCCCCTTATTATAGTATTTTAAAATGTTATAAATCACATAAAATCACATAAATACCATAATAATATCACTATAAATGAAATAAGATATATTTTAGATGTTAAACAACCAATACTAATGAAATAATAAATTGACCATAGGAATTGTAATATGACCCTAATTAATAGTAAACAACCACATGAATATTGAATTCACCAATTAATGTATAAATAAAATATATGCATCTTAAAACTTGAAATATGATGTAATTATATCATAGACCAAGTAAGTACATATTTTATAAAATTTTAATTTAGTGTTGGAATTTTTATAAGTCATAAATATAGAATAGTATTTTATAATTAATTTAATAAATAAAAAAATTAATTTTAATTAAATTTGTTCATAAATTATTATTTTTATGTCTTACTGTTTTAATATTATTTTACAATACCGTATGTAAATTTATAAATTGTTACACAATCAGTTTTAATATTAAAATCTGCATTTTCTTTGTAAATTAAAATATAATTTAAAATTTAAATTATTTATATTTACAAAATTATTATCATGAAATGGAGTTCATTTTTTTATTCCATAGTTCAAATAATTGTCAGGTTTATGTTTTGGAGTTTTTCTGAAATACATTAATTTAGGGTGAATAGTGAAATACAATATTTTACAAAATAAGATAAATACATGAATTATACAGTCAGGGATGACGATTTGCTAATTTAAGAACCCTTAGTAGGAAATAAAATTAATTATTATTATATTTAGTCTTGGAGTCATCGCTATTTATTTTATTGTGGAAAAAATAATAAAATATTGATTAAAATATTGATAAAACACCCATCCCATCAACTTTAAATACCACCTTTCACAACCACATTTACGAACACTTCTCAAGCATTAGTTATTATATAAATTCTTAAAAATAATCTTCCCAATTCCATCACCCATTTCCAATAGCTCTTGGTCTCACAAAAATTCCAAACGCCTTTCCATAAGAAGGTTCTTACAGAGGATAAATCCAAGAGGTAAAATGATCTTCATTTGATTTCCTTTAAATTCACTTCCATTTTCTTATTTTTCATATTCTCTCTACAATTTCCTCATCCAAAGGGAATGAAAATATAAAATAAATTACATATACTATAAATATACAATTTTAATGTAATATACATAATTAAAATCCTCAATCTCTCTCTTTTATTCATAAAATGATATTATTTCCAGTGATATGTTAATTTACAAACATCATGAGACATTCACATTAAAAATACATCAATTCATCCAAATATGCTAATAAACCCACTAAATGGTGAGTTGTTTTTAAAAAAATATTTTAACTATTTTTATATTCATTAACTAACTTATACACATAATATTAAATTATAAAATGTCACGACCCGCCCTCTGGGGCCCATGTCGTGACTACACCATGCCCGACTTCCATAAGCCACAGGCTGGCGACTAGCACTGAATGGTGTATTCCTTAAAACTGGGAACGATTTACCTTTATAACCCATAAATACACGCAACCAAGAACACAACGAGAAATAGATATGATTAAACTGTATAGTAAACAATGTGAGTATATTAAGTAAAAAGGGGCCATAATACAAGCCAATCTGGAAATTACAAGGAAAACAGGAATGTGGAAGACAATAGATAGGTTAAAATTAGCTTCGAGATTATTCAACACAAATCCTACTTGAAGGGCAGGTACAACTAACGAACGTCCTTCTCTGCAGTTCGCCTTGTCTAACGTCCACCTTCGAGCTACGATAAGTCCCGGTACTCTCATCCTCAGTCAGTATTATCCGTCGTCTACACCAATCACAATATGGTGCGGGCATAACCCATGGATGGGTGAGTATAATGATACTCATTAGGTACCCTGAGACCCTAATGGACTCAAAAAACCCACAATGGATAAACCACAAATCGTGTAAACAACTCTCAACCCTACTTAGGAATATTCCCATGAATATACCTAAGTTATCATGTATAACCATAACAATCATGAGTAAAACACAGAGCCCAACTCAGAATCCCAAATTTCACCTATTCCACAATTGAAGGAATACCATGAAGGTAAGTACCACACATGTACACCAAAATGAAGAATAACACCGTGGTATTACAACAAGGAAAAGTAAAAAACATGTACAGACTCAACTCACACCAGGTATTACATAGGTATTGTATTAAAGATGATTAGATATAAATATTGAATCATCGTACTCCGTTAAGAGGCAGAGCCACCTTGGATCCTAAATCCTCATCAGACCCACAGAGGATCCTAGTACATCGTCAGACCTACACAGGATCCTAGTACCTTATCAGACCCACATAGCATCCTAGTACATCGTCATACCCACAAAGGATCCTAGTACCTAATCAGACCCACACATGATCCTAGTACATCGTCAGACCCACATAGGATCATAGTAAATTTTTAGACCCACACAGGATCATAGTACCTTTTCCGACCCACACATGATCATAATACATTTCCAGACCCACACAGGATCCCAATACATCATCACACCTAGATACATCTAACAGGTGCTCGTTCTGTAATATATTAGCCATTTAGTCTTGAGGGCCTGCTTGGATTCGTGGTCGATCCAACCCAACCATACCAAACCTTTTTCCAAATCTCTAGTGGGGTATAAAAAAAGAACCGTCTCACTCCATAGATTCTGTAACCACTGACAGTTGGTCAAATAGACACCCGATGACAATGTAATGGCCGAATGTGCATGAATGGGGTCAAAGATGATTCGGGTCTGTTCCGACCCGGGCTGACCGACCCGACCCTATTTGGGTCAACCTAGCACAGTAGGTCCGGTCTGACCCACGTTGGGTGGCCCATAGTGTTGAGGGTCTTTCGCGATGCGGCACGGGGGTTTTAGGGTGGGGCGGGGGTCGCGGGGCGGCGCGGGGGTGGCGCGGGGGCGGCACGCCGGCCGCGGTGCGGCATGAGGCCCGTGGGGTGGAGTAAGGAGGCGCGAGGCCCGCAGTGCGGCGCGGGGTAGTCGCGGTACAACGGGAGGTCCGCAGGTATGCACGAGGGTCGTGGAGCGGTGCATGGGTCATATGGCGGCGCGAGGGTGGAGGTGCGGCATGGGGGCAGCCGCAGTGTGGCAAGGTGACCAAGGTGTGGTGGTGTGGCCGAGGTTGCGTTCTCTCTTACGTTCAGGTCGGTGGTGTGCCGACCGCTGTATCCGAGTCCCACCGGTGCCATTCACTGTTACCAGTCACCACCTTCATCCATTGCGAGGAACACAACAAAAACCTCAAGAAATTTTGCAGTTGTCAGGCTATGTTCGTTTGGCCCGCACCCTCCGCGTTAGGGTGGTAGCAAGGGGCATAATAAAATATGTATAAAAACTTTCAATCCCTAAAACCTCCGGAAATGATTTTTTCCCAAAGCTAGAAAATGAAATCATCTTCAAATCAACTAGATAGAAATTTTATCTACATTATTTGTATAGAAGGGATGTACATGGGAATCAATATGCACACATAATTAAACCTATACCTCGTTCATTCGTTGGTTTTGGCGTGAGGAAGAGGTCGAAGATGTCGATGTTCGTCACACCCACCACACGCCTCCTATCCCGGGCTCGTGCATCGTCCCCATTATTGGGACTGAAGAACATTCTTTGATAGACATTGCATTCTTCCTTTTGAGGTGAATTCCTTAGTTGGAGAAGAAGGGTGTCTTCTTCATTGGGAGAGAACAATCCTTCAAAGGCTCTCTTCTAGCCAACCATTTTCCCCAATTCCATGAAAAATGAGGAATAACCAACTTATTAATTTATAATCTGTAGATCAATTATGATGGAAAAATTAAAATGCTGAAACATTTCATTAATTGTTAGTTGGCTCCAACAATTAAATGGAATGTTGGATAATTAATAGTATCAATTTAATTGGCTCAATTTATTAGTGGGAAATGAATTATAGGGAGATGAGTGGTTTCTACAAAATTAAGTGGGTTCGGGTGGTCCCTGCCATTAAATTCAAATTGGGAGGTTTTTACTCAGGTGGTCCCCACCTCATAAAATTCATGTGAGAGTTTCAAATAAAAATAAAAATTTTACAAATTTTTTTTTCTTTTTCCACGAAAATGTGAAAAAATGTCATTCACCATCGACCTACTATGGTAATGGAGAAGGTCTACTTATGTGAATATCGTTTCTACCAGTTCAATGATGCCCTCATATTTCAATTCTGAGAATCAGTTCAAAAGATACAAAAACCACATCGTTCGTTTATTGAATGTACCAGAAATGTTTTTTGGAAATTCATTCCAGGCACACCGAGCCTCGAAATCACACGTCGTCAATTTTCTTGGACTCATAAAATTCCCAAATATTTTTAAAAAATTACATGGAATTTCGGGGTCATTACATTCTCCCCACCTTATGTAATTTCGTCCCCAAAAGCTATATCACAAAAACAAGAAAACAAGTAGGGGTATTGAGCATGTATCTGAGCCTCCCACTCCCATGTTCTCTCTTGGAGGTTTATGTGCTGCCAGTAAATGCACAGTAGAGGTATCGACTTCCCATTAAGTACCATCTCATGTCATTCCACAATCTCCAATGGAACCTCTGAAAACGACGCCCCATCGTCGAAGTCCAGCTCGCCGTTGTCGATGTAGTGAGAAGTGTCGTGCACTTATCTCCTCTTCTTAGATAAATATAAGACCTCGTGCACCAGGCTTAACTGGGATGAAAGAGCTAAGTGGTAAACCACCTTTCCAACTATTCTATGGACCTGAAAGGGTCCAATGAACCTTGGATATAATTTTTTACCCCGGCCAAATATCTTCAAACCTGGTCGATGTCAGACCCATAGAAATATGTGGTCGTTATCCTCAAACTCCAGAGGTCTTTGTATTCTATCGGCATTAATACTTCTTCTTGCTCTGTGTAGTCTTCATCTTATCCTGGATGATCTTCACCTTCTCTGTGGTAGCCTGTACGATCTCTGGTCCCCTGAGTGCTGACTCCCCTGGGTCAGTCCAGTACAAAGGTGATCTGAAAGGTCGTCCATACAACGCCTCAAAAGGATCCACATCAATGGTGGAGTGATAGTTTTTGTTGTATGAAAACTCCACAAAAGGGATGTGATCCTCCATGTTGTGACTGATGTCGTGGATGCAAGCTCGTATCATTCCCTCGAGGGTCTAAATGGTCTACTCAGTCTTGCCATCCATTTGGGGATGGAAGGCAGTGCTCAAATGATGCTCCATCTTGAAAGCCTCCTACAACCCCTTCAATAGCTAGGATGTGAAACATGTATCATGATCGGAGAAAATCGTCATAGGTACTCCATGTAACTCTATAATCTCCTACACATAGAGGCATCCCAATGTTTCTAATAAACCCTGCCCTTTAATCGGTTGGTAGTGGGCCGACATGGAGACTTGCTCGACGATGACCGGGATAAAATAAGGGACCCTAGATGTATGTGGAAGTAATTTCATGAAGTACATGGATATCTCATACCACTTTCACTCTGCGACATCTGAAATATTAACCAAGCCTACAGGTACCTGATACTTTTCCTTCGCTTGCTGATAGGTGAGGCATGGAGAGACAAAATCTTCTACTACTTTCTTCTTTCTCGGCCACCAGTACTGTAGTCTGAGATCCTTGTACAACATCGCCACTCCTAGATGTACCGCTAGATTAGATGTATATAAATCCCTAAAAACATCCTCCCGAAAAGATATTGGTACCATGGTATGTCCTCGGAAGAGGATGACGTGCTACAAAACTTCATAAAATCCATCAAGTTCCTATCCTGTGAATATCTGAGCATGTTGAGCCTCACAGTAAGTGTCCCCACGCTGCGCCTCCCTGACTTGCTGAAGAATTTGGGGATTAATTGTAGGAGACTGTTGAAAATCTTCTTCATATCAATCCACAAAGGATATCTATAAAGCAGCAAGTTGCTCTGTCGCCTCACCTAGTAGTTGTATACCAGATCTTCTGTTGAGTGCATCTTCTACAATGTTCCTTTTCCTGGGAGTATAAACTATCTCAAAGTCATAGTCCTGGAGGATCTCAAGCCAACATCATTGTCTCAGGTTCATATACTTCTAAGATAAGATATACATGATACTCTTGTGTTCATAGTAGACTGTAAAAATTTCTCCCATAAGTTATTGTTGCCACATCTTCAAGGAGAAGACCATTGTTTCTAACTCCAGGTCATGTGTAGCATAGTTCTTCTCATGTTGACTCAGCTGTCGACAATTGTATGTGATCACTGCTTGCTCCTACATAAGAACACATTCGAGATCGTTCCCTGATGCATCATAGTAGATTGTGTAACAACTGGGTCCCAGTGACAGCACATCCACCCCGCCTTAAACATGACCATCGGGTCTTGGACCACCAGGTACCACCAGTTTCCACGCAGACACATGGTCCCCACCTTGGGGCCCACCCACATGCCTGAACTAGTCATCTGAATAATGATAGTCTCTATAGGCCAACACATGTCCTTTCAGTGTGCCTTGTCCTCACTCACACACATCCTGAGAAACATCCCAGAAGGTCACCCATCCTGACCACTACTCCAAACCAAGCACGGTTAACTATGCAGTTCTAATCAGACAGGCTCCTGAAAAGGAAGGTGCACCTTGTTGACATGAGTCATATCATTTATCCATTTAACCCTTTTTCATTCGGGGGTGTTAAAATAACCCCCTTTAGATCACAACATCTTCGTTGTGGGCCCTACATCTCTACCCAGGCAGTGCACTGCACTTAAGGCTAGCTTCCTCCTCTGATATCAAATGTGACAACTGGGGCCCAATGACAGCACATCCACCCCGCCTTAAACATGACCATCGGGTCATGGCCCACCAGGTACCACCAGTTGCTCTGCAGACACATGGTCCCCACCTTGGGGCCCACCCACGTTCCTGAACTAGTCATCTGACTAATGATAGTCTCCATAGGCCAACACATGTCCTTTCAGTGTGCTTTGTCCTACTCACACACATCCTGAGAAACATCCCAGAAGGTCACCCATCCTGACCACTACTCCAAACCAAGCATGGTTAACAGTGCATTTCTAATCAGTCAGGCTCCTCAAAAGGATGGTGCACCTTTATGACAAGAGTCATATCATTGAGCCATTTAACCCTTTATCATTCGGGGTTGTTATAGATTGCGTACCCTACACCATCTTCTAGTAGTCTCACAATTGGGGCACTATCCAGCCTCTACCTCATCACCTGAAAACTATGTTGGCACCTCTATGACCACACGATGGTTTTCAACTTCTTCATCAGTGCTGATAAATGTTCTGAAACTATGGAGAAATTTGGCACAAATCTACGGTAGTATCCAGCCTAACCCAAGATACTTCGTACCTCCATCACACTCCTCGGTGGCTCCCAATCACGTATCACCTAAATATTTACTAGATACAATACTCTGATATGACATGTACCATAATTTGAACATCCTGGATCCGGAACTGGAACTTTGAGAGCATATCATATAGCTGGTGCTCTCAGAGTGTGTCCGGAACTATCTGCAAATTATAGGCATGCTCCTCCTCAGTAGTTGAGTAGATCAGAATGTCATCGATGAAGACTAATACAATGCGATCAATGTATGGGTCAAAGATCCTATTCCTGAGTCCCATGAACACTGATGGAGTGTTGGTCACACCAAATGGAATTACCAAGAACTCGTAATGGCCATACCGAGATCTGAAAGCTGTCTTCTGCAGATCCACATCTCGTACTCTGAGTGGGTGATATCATAGTTTGAGGTCTATCTTTAAGGACCACCATGCTCCCTTCAGCTGATCGAAGAGGTCTTCAATCCTTGGTAGTGGGTAATTGTTTTCACAGTCACCTGGTTCAGGCACCGATAGTAAAAAAAAAGCCTCAAGCTCCCATTCTCCTTCTTGGAGAACAAAATAGGGGCTTCCCAAGGTGAGACACTGGGCCAAATGAATCACTTACCATGTAAGTCCTCCATCTGTACTCAGAGCTGACGAAGCATCACGGGAGCCATACGATATACTAGTTTAGATATCAGTGTCATCAAGGGGTACATGTCAATGTAAAAGTCCACCTATCTATGATAAGGTAGACTCGGAACATCATTATGGGATAAATCTGTGTACTGGTCCACCACTACAGGATATCATGGACTCCCAAAATCAAATGATTCGAGGGTAAGGCTAGCCAACTACTGAGTGATATGTAGAACTCTCCTCCGGGTAAGTTCATCATGTGATTCAAAGGCTCCATTCTCACCGGTGAAGGTAAACCAGTTCCCAACCATGCATACACACCTAACTTTGCGCCTAATACAATCATTCGATGCATTTAATGTTGATAACCAATGCATACCAAAGATGATGTTGTAAGGCCTCGATGTCACTACTAAGAAATCCCATCCAAAGCTCTCGCCTTCTTTAATAAGCTCACACTGCCGGCACTAGTGGGTAAAATTCAAATTTTCTCCCGTATAAGTCTATAGCCATAAAGATTGAGCCAAATGCACTTTCGGTATATCCAAGCTACGAACGAGGGCAGTGGAAATAAAATAATGACTGAAACCTATGTCTATAACTACTGCAGCTAATGTGGAACAGACACAGATCATACCTTGTATCATTTCCAAAAATCCATGGTCATATTCCTCAGTTGTAGGGAGATGAGCTCACCATTTCCACCTACTCCATGTGGTCGGGGAGGACCACCTAGTGGTGGTGGCGGTAACACCTCGAATCATCACCCACCGTCAGCTATACATCCAGATCCTCTGCCACATCTCTCTACTCCATGCAGACCACCTCGATCAAAACTCTTTCTCTACATGGGCGGTCCCTCTACTGTCTACTAATCATCCGTACGGCGGGTCGGACAGTCACGAGCAATGTGACCCTACCCACCGCGGGTGAAACACAACATGTTCCTCGCATTACAGGCTCTATCTCATGAGTCCTACACAACCGATCTTGATTCAAGAGGTTGTCCACCTGTATGTCCAGTCCACTTGGGACACTATGACATCTGTATACTACTAGCTCCAGAAGACTCTGCTATGTGACATCTGGTGGTGGGTCTTGCTGCTGGTGAATGCTCAGCAGACAAAATCATCACTAAGAGAGATCTCTATAACACCCTCTCATGCCTCGGGATGCTGAGAGAAATCATCAAAGCCCTGATCTCCCACCCGAGTCCCTGGTCAATGATTCAGGACCTAGAGAATATTTCCCACACCATATTAGTGAATTAGAGTGAGAGGTCAGTGATCCTCGCTAAGTATTGAGCCACAGTCGTGATGCCCTGATGTAGATGAAGAAGATTTTTTACGTGTACAATGGGAGGAGTTTCTGGGACAAACTCTGCCCGAAATAGGCTCTTGAAGTCTTCCAAAAGAAGAATCCAATCATCCTGGACCTTGAGCATCAACCTCCACCATATTCTTACTACTACCTGTTGAAGGATGGTGGAAAGGATCTCCATGAGATCAGCTGGTGTCCTTACCAGTCAGAAGACTCCCTCTACAACCTCCAGCCAATCCTCAGCTACCTGTGGGTATATCTCTCCCCTAAACATGGGTGTCCTCTGGCTCTTGAACTTGCTCAACATGATAAAGTAGCATTCACCCTGTACTACTGGGACTGGTGGGATCAGTGGCCTTATGTGTAATGGTACCATTGGTTCCTCTGTTGGTGCCTCTATAGGAAGAGGGCACTACACCGAGGCATCTTCTCTCAGTGAGCTTTCATTGCATACTATATATGGAACCCTAGATAGTTGTCCTCAAGGAGTCAACCTGAAAAAAAACAGGTGCACCATGATCAATAAGTTATACCCGTTGAGATGAATAAAATATATCACAATGAAAACTCTTTGGAACACACATGGAATCATGGTTTTCGTGCACTGAGTCGAAAAATCAGAAGTCAGGGTCCTGGTGTATGGATACGTTGGTCGTCGTACCAACAATAGATTCACTAAACTGATAGCCACACTCAGTACACATAACACTATTGTAATTAAAAAGATCAGAGTCATATGTTCTATAGTATAACCAACTCCTTTGATAATAGTTTTTCACGACCCATCCCCTGGGGCTCATTCCGTGACTTCCCCATGCCCTCCTTCCATAGGCCTGAGGAAGGAGACTAGCACCGAAAGTCGTATTTCCAAAAATCCGAAGGGATTGCCTTTATAACCTGTAAATAGATGCAACCAAGGACACATCAATATACGAACATGAGTAAACTGGAGAGTAAACAAAGTGAGTACAGTAAGTAAAAAGGGGCCAGAATACAAGCCCAATTGGAAAGTACAAGGAAAAAATGGATAGTACAAGATTGAAGATAGGTGAAAACTAGCTCTATGATCATCCAACACGAATCCTACCTAAAGGGTAGGTTCAACTCACAAATGGATATCTCTGCGGTTCGCCTCGTCTAACGTCCACCTTCGAGCTACCTCCAATCCTGGTAGTCTTGTACTCAGTGTGCATTGTCCATCGTCTACACCAAACACAACAAGGTGCGGGAGTAGACCTCTCACTAGTGAGTATAACGATTTTTAGTAGGTGCCCCAAGACCCTCAAGGTCTCACAAAATCCACAATGGATAAACCACAAAGCATGTAAAAATGTTAAAACCTAATTAGGTATATGCCCATACATATACCTATGTTATCATGTATACCCATCTCAATCATGAGAAAACCATAGAGTCCAAATCAGAATCCCAAAGTTCAACTATTCCAGAAAGGAAGGAGTTCCATGAAGGTATGTACTACACAGGTAAATCACACTAAAGAATACCACAATGGTATTACCACAAAGGAATGTACCACACAAGTACAAACTGAGCTCACACAAGGTATAAAATAGGAACGGTAGTAAAGATGATTAGATATAACTATTGAATCATCATACTCTGGTAGGAGGCAGACACAGATTTGATCCTAAATCCTCATCAGAACCACATAGGATCATAGTACATCATTATCTCCACACATGATCCTAGTACCTCCTCAATAAACACATAGGATCCTCATACCTCGTCATACCCACAAGGGATCCCAATACCTCATCAGACCCACACAAGAATATAGTACTTTATCAGACCCCCACCTGATCCTTGTACCTCATCAGAACCACACATGATCCTCATACCTCATCAGAACCACAGAGGATCATAGTACATCGTCAAACCCTCACAGGATCCTTTTATATCATCACAACAAGCTACAGGGTTCCCTCACTACGCTAGCTTGTCTCTGGGAGGGTTTGCTCCACCAGCCACTGGTCGATACTCCAACTACCATGATGTCTCATTAAGAAGTAACTCAAAGGACCGCCAATCATAGGGGTATTAACGTTACAAACGGTGCATCTAACAGATGCCTGGTCTGTATGTTATTATCTATTTAGTCAGGAGGGCCTAGTTGATTTCATTCTACATCCATCCCGATCATACCCCAACATTATACAAATCAACAGTGGGGTATGTGAAAAGGACCGTCTCGCTCCAAGGTTTCCAGCAACGCTGACAGTTCATCGAACGGACGCCCGGTGCCAATGTTATGCCAAAAGGGAAAGAATGGGGTTAAAGATGGTCTAGATCTGGTCTGACCCAGTGGGACTGACTCGAACTGACCCAACCTCATCTGACCCGACCAATTTCGGGTTTACTCGACATGCTGGTCTCGGGCCGACCTGTGTTGGGTGGCTTGGCTTGGGTGGTAGACAGCGGTGTGTTGCGGGGGCGGCGCGAGGGCAGCGGTGGAGTGCAGGGGCAGTAGGGCAGCACGAGGGAAGAACATGGGAATCCATAATCACACATAAGTAAACCCCTACCTCGGTCGTTTTTTGGTGTTGGAAAGAGGAATAAGTCGATGATGTCGAAATTCGTCGCGTCCCCCACACTTCTCTAAACCCGGGCTCGTGTGTCGTCATCTTTTTTGGCTTCGAAGAATTTTCTTTGATGGAGGTGCAGTTCTTCGTTTGGATGAGTATTCCTTAATTTGAGAAGAAGGGTGTGTTCTTTAATGTGAGAAAATAATCCTTCAAAGGCTCTCTTCTTGCCAACCCTTTCCCCGAATCCCCCCCAAAATGAGGAATATTCAACTTATTAATTTAAATTAAGTAGATCAATTATGTTGGAACAATTAAAATGCTAGCACATTTCATTAATTTTTTGTTGGATCCAAAAATTTAATAGGGTGTCGGAATAATTAATTTTATCAATTCAATTGGCTAAATTTAATGGGGGAGATGAATTAATTGCAGTTGTGTGCTTTCTAACCCATTAAGAGGGTTTGGGTGGTCCCCACCAATAATTTAAAATTGGGAGGTTTTAACTCAGGTGGTCCCCACCTATTAACATTCATGTGGGAGTTTCAAATAAAAATAAATATGTTAAACAATTTTAATTTTTTTTCCACAAAAAAGGTGAAAACTATCTTTCACCCTCGACCTAATGCGGTTGGGGTGAAGGTCATATGAAATGAATACTGGCGAAACGAGTTCAACGGTGCCCCCAGATTTCAATTCCAAGCACCGTTTCAAAAGTAAAAAAACCCAGTTGTTTGTTTTTTGAACTTACCAAAAAAACGTTCAGAAATACACTCCGGGCACACTGGGCCTCAGAATCATCCGCCTTCAATTTTCGCAGGCTCGTAAAATACACATATATTAAAAAAATACATGGAATTTCCAGGTCTTTACATAAAACCATACAAGTTCTTTGTGTTCGAAAAAATATCCAAATTAACAAAATATGATGATTATTAAATTTTATCTAATGAGTAATCCTCGGGGTGTATGAAAAAATTCCATATAAGATCATTTAAACTCATATAATATAATTTAAAACATATAATTATAATTCTAGACATTTATCCTCATTTTAAATGAAATTCCATTCATTAATTCAAATGAAACGATCATGAAAATGAAAAATTGAAGACTCATGAACATTGAATATAAACTATATAACTCAACCAAATGAAAATAAATGAATAGAAGGGAACCATATTTAATAATATTCATGTATAAATGGATCTAGAGTTGATAGTTATTGAATATAATGTTATTATACATGACATGATAGTGAAAGAAGAATTCAGACATATGGTATTGGGAATTATGAAACCCCACTATCATTCGTAGAATATTCCCTCATTCAACCAATATTCAGTATGTATATTCCTTAAAATTAATTTATTCCTCATTACCATAACATTTTTTAGGATAATTTTTATCTAATTCAGTTTATGTAACACATAATACTTTCTAAAAGAACTCATATTTTAAAATAAAACATACCTTTCACATATCACAATTGTTTCTCCTTGACCCAACAATGAGAGAACTTATATCCAATATGTTAATCCCACATTCATTTATGAGACCAAATTTTATGATTGTTTCCTTAATGAAAATAAAATCATTCCATACAATTTGTTATTTTTTCTGTGATTGATATGAGTTATATGTGGAAGGAATGATATTTAAAATTTTATTTTGTGACGGGTGATCCCATAATTATATATAAGAATGTAAATGATATGATGTTACTGGTGCACCCTGAATTAAATAGAACTTCAATAATTTTGGAAATGTGATGAATCTCATTTTATAGAGTTAAATATACCTGATCATCATGCCATAATTTATCACAAGAATGTTTTTTAGTTGGCCACTAAAATATAATGTTTCATTTTTAGGCATTGCCCAATTTCAATTCTATCATTAATGCTTCCCCACAATATTTTGATCATATGGCTATGATATGAATATTTTCACCCATGTTAATTTGTTTCATCTTCGTATCTATAAAATTATTTGGATTTTAGCTCACCCTTTATGATTTATACCATTAGGCGACTACTTTTAATTTGGAGAATTCAAGGGCCAATAAGAAGCTTTAGAAGAATTAATTAAATAAATGTTTATATTTTATGTTGTAAATGTTATATATGATCTTTTTTCCCGAATACACAACTCCTTTGGATCCTCGCTCTGTAATTATTTATTGTTTTTATATCAAAATGATGTAACTGTAATGTAAGAAAAATTAGGGTCACCTAATGGTTCATCTTATTAATACTTCATAAAAATAAAATTCATTAAAACAACAAATAATTTATTATTCTTTTATTAATTAACCAAAAATATATTTTAAATCAATTTTCATGGGAAGTATTTGTTTACATTGATTTTAAAATTTTACTTCTCTAATCACTAATAGTTATAAACATGTCAAGAGAGCCTACATTCCATGAATAAAATTTATAAACATGCCATCTTTCAACATTAATCCATGACTAAATGAATATAAATATCTTAATAATACACTATGTTAATTGTTAAAAAAATAATCGATTTAAAAATATTTTCCATCACACAATTCATTTTTCATAGACCATTACCACATGGGTGGTGTCCAAAATGTAGCATAGATACAATCAATTATTCCAACTAGCCTCTCCCGATTTAAAAATCTCTAAATCAATATCAAAACTAAAAAATGATTACCTAACACTATTATATAGTATTCTTTGATTATGGTATACCTATGTAAACAGAACTAGGTAATTTAATTTATCCTCAAGCAAGACTCATAATACTCTAGAGGTAATTTAAAAAGGAATAGCTTCAAAACAACTTTTTATATACTAATACGGCAGTATTATAACATTATATTGATATAAAATTACATCGTTTAAAATAAAAAAAATATATCCAATAAAAGTTTTTAATTGAAATATAAGGTTGATCATAATAAATAAAATATACCTAGTAATGACATATTACTTCATTTTATGTCATAACAATAATATAACAAACTAGTGGTCACCTAATTATGTAATAATAAATCTACTATATATGGAAAGTGTAAATTATATATATATATATAAACATTAATGACATTGGCATTTCCTTGGAATCATTCATATATCCATGTTATAAAACACATTATCACTCCCACACACATTGTCTCGTTCCATAACTAACATGCCTACATAAGATTTATGAATCTACCATTGTTTAGATAAAAATTATGAGTACAAAACATTGTATGGAACAATTAATGGATCCCTCATAACATACTAATATCTAAATAAATGAGTATATTTCAAATACAGTAATAAATTATAAAAAATAAAACACATAATAAATATTCATTGTTAAATTGTGTTTTCTAGGTCATTATGATACCCAATTATACCTCTATTAAGCAGTTGGAATGAACCATTCCCATCGTATTCAGTTTTGTACAATTATTATTGTGTATATATTTTTGTGTCCTCATAAAAAAACCATCCACACCATGAGTTAAGACATAAATTTTTCAATCCCATATTCAAAAACCACAAAACAGAATGACTTCATATATAGTTCCTTCCTTATTTACAATCAAAACTACAAGGTTATTTAGAAAATATTGTAGTTCCCTTGAAATAATCCACACAATGAGACATCTCTATACAAATCTGACTCTCATGTCTCCATACACACTTAGGGGTTTCATGTCACTAGATATGTCTCATGATCACAATATATAGAATGGTATGTTTCATAAAAAAACGCCATCGTTGATTCATATCTGAACATTGGTGTTCCAATAAAACATGGTTGGATTCCTAAATATAATAACACCCACATATAGGGTGATTGATTAATAGTAAATCATCTTTCTTTGATGATTAACACTCAGATATACAACTAAATATATATATATAATTCCCTAAAACATATTTTTAAAAAACATGAACAGTAAAATATAATCAAATAAACTAATGTATTATTCCTCATCTATAACTGATCTCATAGGATGAATCCCTGACACAATGAAACCATAAAAATATCTAATAAATTAATTAATGACTTTTATGATGAAATGATCTACTATCATAAGATCATTCAATTTATAATAGATGTTATATTTCACCCTCCTCCAATCACAGGTTGTACATCCGTAATTATCCACCAAACCAACCTTCAATTATAATAAATCATGATTAATAAATATAAAATATAATTAGTTCTATATATCTCCACCAATTTCTCGGAAAATGACTCAATATCCCATAATCCAATTATTATGCATTTTTTACATATTTTTCCCCTAGGTTAATGATTCATTGCATAGACTACACACATATTAAATTCACATATACTATCACTTTTTACCATTTCATTCCTCAAAATAGCTCACACAATCCATCACATTTAATGTTATTCATTCAAATCCAATGTGAAGGGCAAGGTACATTGAATACAACTTATCCATTTTTTTCAACCATTAAACATTTGGATGAAAATAAAAAAACCATTATCCACCTAATATAAAATCTCTACACTATTTGACATTCTCTTAAGGTACCATACCATTCCCCAAAAACATTATATCATACTAAGACACATAATTAGAGTCCATAACAACCCACAAGAATACATAAAAATAGATGACACAATCATAAGAAGATATTGAACGTGTTGAACCATGTATGGTTGATTCAATATATATCGAAAATAATATAAATTATATTTTTTATCCATCACAGACCATTAATGTCGTTGTTTTATGCTTATAGAAATTTTTACATAGTTTATTATGCAAAATTGAAAATTTATCACAATTAAAATTACCTATTAAATTTGCAGCCACCATCCTTATGAAAAAAGGATCTTTCTTATACAATTTCTATACTTAATTCATCATGAAATGGGATATATCAAAAGGAATTATCCCCCTACCCCGCCAAATATTTGAGTCAGATGTGTTACACCAACTGGTGGACGAAGAAAAATAAAATCATAGGTCTAATAAGACTAGCTATACAAGTAGGATTCAATTAATATAGGGTATCACTAATCAAATTACAATATAGAAATGAATTTATCCACAATGTATATATTTATATAGTGGGGGTTTGAAAAAATAGGTGATGAATCCTTCTACTCATTCCCAATTGATGGTAAAAAGGGAAATGACCAAATTAAAATGAAAAGTGACAAATTTGTTTCAAATTATTACCTACATACATTTGGGAGAAATGTTCAAAGAACAAAATATATATTCCTATAAAATGGTGTCACATTATTAAATTGGTACCAGATACATGAGATCTCATCCCAATGTACTAAATAGTTTAGTAGTCATAGAAAACAACATAAATTCTTGAATATAACATTACATTTTAAAATATTATATATAATGTATTTTTTTCATTCAGAAAATAATTATAACCACTTTAATATTTATGAATATCAATCATTAAACACTTCCCATCATCCTCTTGAATGAGAATATATTAATGTGGGTATTTTAGATGATCCATTAGGTACTTCATATAGAAGAATCTATCATTGAATAAGGAATTGTTGAATAATAAAAATGTATAAATAGTGATCAAATAACTCATTGTAGAAATCACATTAGCATAAAACATATCCATGGGTCACATAATTATTATAATAATATCATGAATATCGATAATTGATTTCATAATTATGGAATTATTAATAAGACATATCTTATTCATACAATTGGTGACTCATGTAATTAAACCTTACGTAAATGGGTTTGACATGGCCAAATAAAAATTATTTTTCCTCAAGATACCTACTGATTCATTGATTTGTAATGTAAATTTTGGCACCACCCAACACAAAATAAGTTCAATACTTTACTATATGTCGAAAAAATAAAATAGAATCAATATATATTAAAAAAAATAACATCAATTTATATTGAGTAATAGAAAAATTAACGTAAATACATTTTTAATTCAAAATGATCATAAACCATACTGAGAAATATGATGGATGGTATCAATAAATTTTAACATTAGTAAACCATTATATTATATATATGATGTTGGAAAATATGAAAATACATTAAAAAATAACAATAAAATTTCATCAGAAAAATGTAGTAATATTTTTGAAATTAGTTATTAAATATCTAAAAAATTTCAAAAATAAATTATATATAAATTTAATTAGATATAACTATGGAATCAATTCCTTTATTATTCAATTTAGTTATTATTCATGATGGTTTGATATTATTTTCATGTTGTGTATGTTAAAACAATTATACTATTTACAAATTTAGTAAATGTTTACTCATATGAAAAATGAAAATATCATTACATTTAATATTTTGTATAAAAATTAAATCATTTGTAAAAAAGAATTTAATAGAAAATTTTATAATAGTAAAATAATTCATGAAATATTATTAAAAAAATTAAATACCGAGAAGGAAAAATTTCTTGAATGAAATAAAAAATATTAGATTCCTTTAAAACATTATTTCATTAATTTGAGTATTTCAATGAGGTGAAAATGAATGAAAAAAATTTAATTTATTGATATATAATGATGAGAATAATATAAATTGAGTTTAATATTTAAATAAAACTTAATTTCACCAATATAAATATATAAATTAATAATCCTGAATAATGATGAGATTGTGAAGTAGACTATTAAAGTAAGTATATCATTCATTGAATAATCTATAAATTGATTTATAATAAATATAAATTTATAATAATTATATAATATGTAGCTTTGCACCATTATTGTAGAGACCCACAACTTGTCGTACATGGACATTACATTACTTTTGCAGAATACTTAGTACATAACAAAAACACACACACACAAGGACCGTAATAGTTTAGTGTCTTTGGAAACTCGGCATATAATATTCTAATCGTGGTGAAAGATCTTCAACATATCCCATAAATATCTTCTTTTTTTTATACCTAAAACCATTCTTTATATCCTGGGGAAAAGAGAACATAAAAGGGTGAGATCAAATGCTCAGTAAGGGTAAACAAAAGAAATATCAATCACATCATATACATAAGAACATAACTTTTAGAAATCTTAACCTGAAAAAGAAATCATAATTTCATAACATGGGATAAATATTAATATTGAAATGTAATCCCAATAATCATAACATAAAACATGAAACTTTTTGGCATACACACATAATCATAGAGAGTCATCTCTTATTAGTCAAGACTCATTGCCAAGACTATCTTAGTGGACAAAGTCCATTCTTGAACCGAGTTCACTCCTCATTTTAGTCCTGTATCACTAAACCGGTTTAACCTGCCATTCCAGCCATGTCTATCTCATGATATATAAAATATTTACCCAATTAAATTGAGGGAGATATAGGTCCCACCCATCTCATAATGATATCATTCTTATGTGTGCCACAAAATCATACACCATACATCATTGCATAATCCATGTAATAAAAATGGGAATCTTAAACATCGTGACATCATAAAACAATTCATATAAGATAAAAGAATTAATTAATATAATTCCATCACAACATAATCAAATCAATGTAATAATACTGATAGAAACAGAACTCTTTATTATCTTAGATGGAAAATAATTTTGATAAAACACTTGAACTCCATTCTTGAGAAAAATATCCTTTCTACATCAAAAACACTTTTCCTTTCTTAACATGTCATAAAATTCTAAACTAAAATAAGTTGACTAAAAATAAACATGAAAACTTGTAATGGATTCTACTTGGAAATAATGTTTTAAAAATCCATTCATGCCGTATAAGTTAAAAAAACATTCCTCTTGTACTTTTGTCCGAAAAGTCAAAAAGTACCTCAAACGAAAAACAACAAAAGATTCCTTTCATATCATTTAATAAAAACTCACCGAAAGGGTAAAATTGTATTAAAACAATTGTAGGTGGATGGAAATAATATTAATATTGAGGCAACAGGGATGTGGATGATAAAATACACCCCAGTAAATACCAATGTATAAACAATCTCGGATAAAAATGAGATTGTGATATTTTCCCTTACCTTAGATCTAATTTGCTTCGTAAGTGTCCGAACATCATGTATAATGATTTAATAATGTCATTGACTTATTCCAGAATCATACTCATTGTTATGATATCATATATAGTTCACTTATGACTTTATTTTACCCGTTCTTGTTTAAATTCCATGTTAAAGAGCGTTTTGGTTAAAATCGTTTCATTTGTCGTCTGTGTTTTGACTTGTAATT
Organism: Viscum album; assembly: GCA_963277665.1. Lineage (NCBI taxonomy): Eukaryota > Viridiplantae > Streptophyta > Magnoliopsida > Santalales > Viscaceae > Viscum > Viscum album. Next base: position 441,889,427 of record OY728161.1, read on the forward strand.
ATTCATATGATTACATAGATCATGATTAATTAATTATATAATATAAAACATGATTCATATATAATATATATGCATAATATACATATATATAATAGATCAGTAAATGGAATGAAATACACCGTTCATGGAGACGGTAGGTCGTACGTATGCATGAACACTGTTTTCATTTCCTTATTGAGTTGAATGGAATTAAGTAGATGATATACATATATATACACATTAATACAGTATAATTATTATGTAATATATTTCATTATTACTTATTATATATATTTTATAATCATTCATGAATGGTTAACATGGAGAATGAATCTCATCACGTCGTAGAGACGGTAGTCGGTACGTACGCACGAGCGATGATATCGTTCTCATGATCGTGGAATTGTATTGGAGTGTATGTATACTATTTCAGAATCAATATCACTTTACAATAATCATATATAGTTATTATGTACACCATTATACCCATCCAAGTAAGGTGGTGGTGGAAAATAGATTACACCACGGCGTGGAGACGGTATTCCTTACGTACGCACACGCGGTGATTTCGTTTTCCGTAGGATGGATAGATGGTGAAATAGGGTTTTTTCATACATATAATAACATATCAGTATATTAGTGATACTGATGTTATTACTTCATAATTAAACAACCTAAGAGGAAGAAGTGGAAGAAGAAATAAAGTTTGAAATAATCGGTAACGGACATTACCTCTTCTTTGAAGCGCCTCTTTTAGATCTCCTTTTAGGGCACTAAAATTGGTCTTTGGAGGAAGACCAGAACCTCTAGGATGTTTATAGGGAAGTTTATAAGAGAATTTGTCATGGGTTGGACGAGCTTGAAGGCTCAATGTGTTGTGAGGAAGAGAGGGAGGAGGTTCCCTTTTATAAGGGAGGAGAGGGGTACCTTTGGAATAACTAAAACTATTATTTTATTATAAAGTCAAATTCGGTTTTAAATAGCTCCAAATTGATTTATGTCGAATCTAAGGTGGGGATGGGTAGAAATAATCTCATACAACAGAATTTAGACAAGTTTAGGTACTTATTTTAACCTTATCATTTAGATTTATCATTAAGTTAAATAATTTTACTTTTACCGTGTCTTCTTGTGTTCTTATACTATAAGGCTAATAAACTTACTATAAGCAGCAAAACTAACCCCAAGTTGTTTATTATTAATATATATAACCTTATATAAGTCATTTGGAGTAACCTTTTATTTTTATAAATAAAATAACAATTACTAATATAATATTTTTTAAAAAACTATTTTATGTCAATTTTGACACTATTTAGTAATTGATTTTTGTGAAACCCATAACAGAATGATTAGTTCGAAAAAATTTAATTAAATCAATAATAACATGTCCTATTAACCTATAAATTTATTGGAATTCATTAAAAGTATCAAATTACATTTATTTGGATATTTATAACATCAATTATGTAAATATTTCATTAATAAGATAATTACTGGATCATATTTGTGTCATAAATAAATTAAATTATATAATGTCTAAAAATTACAAATAAATTATCATTATGTATGAAATCTTTTTATCTTTCTAATTATTATTTATAGTCGATTTTATCTTATGTATAACCCTATATTAAAATTTATTTTCTTATTAAACTTTGATTTTAACTATTTTAACCCTTCTTTAAATAAATTAATAATAAATGACCTAATCTAATCCAAGTGGGCCTAAATGGTCATATGTTATTCCTAATGTTGCTTTTGGTCGAATTACACTTGTCCAATAGATTTAGGACATGTTTTAGGGTAATAATAATATCATTATTAACCTTAATTACCCTATTTACTTTTAACTGTGGTAAAAAAAAGTAAAAAGTTATTATTCAGCAAAAATTATTTTCATCTCATTGAACCACATTTTACTTACTAACATCAACTGTATTTCTCAGATTTTTGAAATTCCACTCACAGAAGTGGTAAAATGATGTTTCAGGAAAAATTCATTTTTTTAAACTACCACTTAGTGGTTTCACTATTCATCAAAAATTTAATGTTTCTAGAAAAATACCAAAAATTAGGCCTAAGTTATATTTGATATTATGAACTCAAAAATGATTTATATTTTACCAAATTCAAAACATATCAGTTGCATTATTTAATTTAAAAATTAAATCCCGTCGTCAAAACAAAAAGCGTGTTTTTAAAAGATAATAACTATCAAAAAATTGACACTTGTTTATGTCTGGTTTAAATGTGAAATTACATCCAATGAAAAACATTGTATTAAATTGTAAAAATATATTATAAATATACTTTAAAACAACTCAAATTAATAATTTATCACTATTAATTATTTATATTAAAAAATTTATTTTTAATTAAAATTTAGTCATTTTCACTATTCATCAGAATATGAAAGTTATCTGAAAAGTACCAATATTTCACCCAAAGATAATTTAGATATTCCAAATCCAAAAATGATGTCCATTTTGAAAAATTAAATTTAAAAATTTTCAAAAAGTGGTTATTACTATTCATAACGGCTAGTTTTAATAATATTTTAATAGCATATTGTTGTTTAGTGAAACTCGTTATTGCGTACTACACACGCTATCGAGGAAGGTCGTGATTGCGTGTAATGCAAGTCAAGTCAAGGATGTGTTTTGTGCAAGCTCCTTTTGGTGTAGCGTACAACACAAGACATTAATGAAATTAAAAAGAATATTTTTCATAAAATCTGGGGGTGTTACATTCTACCCCCGTTAAAATGAATTTCGCCCTCGAAATTCGTCGAGGTTATAAATGGTTTACTAATAGAATGTTTCATTAATATAAACCCACATCGTAAAAAGGAATACCAAAACATAGCTTTAAAAACTAAAGTATGAAACGTAACGGTTACCCAAATTAACTAATCACTGGGTTTCCACATAGGAGAAGATATATGAAAATATGGACATGGAAGAGAAATCTAACCGTCATGTTCTGATGGAGAGTGGTGGAGAACATGGCTATGGAAAAGCCAGAAATCACAAATCTATAGATTTGTGATGATCTAAGGTACCATCTTATTTATCGGATATAAGGGCACTAGGACATCATTTTTGGTTTTCAAGATCATTTCCCTAAAGTTGATGAATTAAAAGAAATACTTACATGATTTTGGTACAATCTCACTGTTGTTCATTAATTGAACAATTTCCACTTCATCCCTTAATTAAATGATGTTGAATTTGTTATTCGTGATGTGTTAGCAGATCATGTGATAGAATGATGGGTCATTCCATCAGTCTTAAACAAAAGGTTATATAAGTTATCAAAAATAAATAAGTCCATCTATAGTGAGATTAATCATATATAGTTCCTAAAATTGACTTATAATTCATATATAATAATGCTTAATAGAATAAAACTAGTTTCCTACTAAACAGGGACTTCCTGTAGGCCAGTAGTAGGTGATAAAGGCTAGTTGCACTTCAGTTGTGGGTTTGATTCCCACAGCCTTGTCTGACGCGATAGGTTGTCTCCCGTCCTGCAGATTGTCCTTTTTCTAAAGATATTTTACAATAACATCCCATCAATAATATTGATAAAAGTTCTATCCTAACTTATGTCCAACATAATCCATTCCAATCATTAGGCTTATCTAAAATATTTCGGTCCATGCTCATAGTATAAAGAAAATTATTACATGAAATGTCACATAACAATCAAGTGAATACCGTCATTTATCCCCCATATATCATAAGATATATCTTGTTGGTCAAATTACAAACATGTGAATACCTAAATAATGTATTCTCTTGAAGAATGAATACCCATTGATCCTTAGTGAAAACATTAATGCAGTTAAAAGTCAACACTTTCCACAAACCAAAATCCTCAAAATTATTTATACTCAAACCATGATATCACTTAGTCCTTATATCAATAATGATCTCATGAGTACAATCTAACATCTCATTATCTTATTTTCCCTTCATTATGTGCATATCATCTACATTCCAAAAATATCTGAATAACCTTTCATGGATACTGGTACCATTAATCATACACTTTCAAAACTCAAGGAAAGACAACAGTGTAACAATACTTAGATGTCTCTTTATTCCATAGTACCATGAGGTTACTTATACAACATTACACATGATAAACATGTAATCATTCCACTACATTATTAATCCATTGACCGAGCTTCAACAATTCATTCATCTCACATATCATTTGTAGTCTCTTCATCATCATCAACATAAATACTACCCATACGACCATACTGATTCACTTCATGATACTTTCCCTTAGGTCATTGGTTTCCATAATGCCCGTAAATTCCACATTTAATACATTTAACCATTGTTTATGTCATAACAATACCATTATCCTCATCCCTGGTGTTAACTGAACCTTTTCCTTTGCACTTACTGGCTTTGTATCCTTATTTTCCACACCCAAAGCATCTTCCATTTCCTTTGAAACATTCTCTTTGATGCCTCTTCCCACATGATTTACATAGGGGAAATTGAACTTTCTTTCCTCTATGATCATCATGAAACTCCATCTTTCTCTTATTAGCCGAGTCAGGAAACATACCAAATATTATTTTATTGATCATATTATGAGATTGCTGATTCAGCATAATAATGATGTTTGGACTTCCAAATCCCATTTCATTTAGTTTCTCATGAAGATATCATTACATTGTCCATCATATCTTCCATTATCGTGAATCATCTTGTTTCCATCCATTTTCTAAAACCCAAAAAGAATAGTGTGAGAGGAAAAAATCATAATAAAAGGGGAGTAACATCAATATCTAACATCTTTGTTTTAATCTAATATCGTTACCATAGTTCAAGGACTATATCCTATATGTATACTTATCCTTAGGGACATCCTTAGACATACATTAGAAATATCTCTAGGGATCTCACTAACGTTTTCGCATCCTAGTTTCCAAAGGTTGATTAAACTTTTCCTCTGATACCGATTGTAGAGACCCAAAGCTTGATGTACATTGACATTACATTACTTTTGCGGAATACTTAGTACATAACAAAAACACACACACACAAGGACTGTAATAGTTTAGTGTCTTTGAAAACTCGGAATATAATATTCTAATCGTGGTGAAAGATCTTCAAAATCTCCCATAAAGATCCTATTTTATTTATAAATAAAACCTTTATTTATATCCTAGGGAAAAGAATACATAAAAGGGTGAGCTCAAATTCTCAATAAGGTAAACAAAAGAAATATCAATCACATCATATACATAAGAACATGACTTTTGGAAATCGTAAACTGCAAAAGAAATCATAATTTCATAGCATGGGGTAAATCATAATAGTGAAATTTAATCCCAATAATCATAACTTAAAACATGAAACTTTGTGGCATACACACATAATCATAGACAATCATTTCTTATTAGTCAAGACTCATTGCCAACACTATCATAGTGGAAAAAGTCCATTTCTGAACCGAGTTCACTCCTCGTTTCAGTCCTGTTTCACTGAACCGGTTTAACCTACCGTATAAGGCCCCAGCCTTAAACCTTACTTAATCTTGAGTTATTACAAGATTACACATTGAGGATCTTTTCGGGTTTAGAGTTTTAGAGAATTAGATCATAAAACTTGCATTACATTCCACATATAAACAAAGTGGTTACATAAAGATAGTATTCTTCATTCCCATCAATGGAACACACATTTAAAATAAAACATGGATTAATTCTTGACACATCCTTGACTCTATCATCTTATCATGTACCTTTCCCTTGACCTGTGAAAAACATTTCAAAAACTTGGGATGAGCATAAAAACTCAGTATGGGTTATAAAAAAAACATGGAAAGGAAACATGAGTTCATATATAAATAAGAATGAAGTCATACTTTACCCATAAAACATAGGCACTTTAACATACCTCATAAAATCATGAATAAATCATAGAAATCATAAGACATAAAGGTAACTTGAGGCATTCATAACATTCTTACGTAGGGAGTAACCCTCTTGGTTACGTTTGGAATACCCATCATAGTATATTCCCTAAAATCTCTTCGGAGAAACCTTAACGTTTCACTCCTTCGCGTTACCCAATGCATTGGAGAGCTATAACGGGCTCACCCGCCCTTAGTTTATCACGGAACCATCCGTCTTCATAATAATGCCCAAGAACCATAACATAATCATATCACATAAAACATGCATAAAGGAAACATAAAATTTCCACATTTCAATCACGAGATATCAATACAACACATTGATATAATAAAAACATTATGAAAACCATTTTCAATACCAAAATAAAATGAAAGTAAAATATGGTATTTATTTTTCTTTTAAAAAGAAGGTATGGCTTGTAGAGGAAGCTGAAACTCAAATAACGGTCACGACGGAGGAGAAGTCGTTGTCGCCGCATACGTACGACAAAAACATTCCTTTTTTTCGTTTAGTAAACGCTTTGTATAAAAAAGATTCCTTTGTAAAAGTCAAAGGGGTTTATACACCGTATAAAAGAAAGTTGTGTATAAAATAAAATATGCCTCAATGAAAGGAGATTGAGACGAAGTCCCATACCTCGTATCCGACTTGACCCGACCGTTCTTTAAACTCCTGAATAATAAAGTTGAGTTAATCTCTACTTGATTATGAATCTTTTTCAAGTTCATTATTCCTTTTATACCATGTTATGAACATCATGTAATCATTTAAGTTAATAATGTTCATTTTGTCGGTATTTGGTTCTTAAGTCAAAAATTGACTTCTTATACTTACATGTTGTTAATTTGGTCAAAGGTTAATTATATCCAGAATGGTATTCATGATGTAGATATCATATATGTAATATATATCCAGTACATACATTCATTTATAATATTACATCACATTTAGAGGTAAGAAATGAAATGCACCGTTCATGGAGACGGTAAGCCGTACGTACGCATGAACGCTACTTCCATTTCTATTTCATATTTTCTGGAATGGAATCATAATGATATAAGAGTATATTATAATTCCAGTATAATAACATATATAATATAATTAAATTTATCCTTTACACATCCCACATATGGTATTAACGAATCAAATCACTTTTAGGGGGCGGTAGTCCGCGCTTCCTAAAATGAAGATATCGTGTTTTACCCATAATGGAAACCATAAAGGTATGCCCAAAATGAAAACACAGAAGCTTAAGGAAAACATAAACATATTATATATCATATATAAAAATAGTGACATCATAATGGCCACCTTTGAAGGTGTTTAATGAGTGTTGAACAATCATCGTTTCGGGAGGCAGAATTTCGCCATCCACGGAAACCTTATGTTCATTAACCATTTGATGTAGTTGTGTGGAAGTGTAGCTCAAATAAATCTTATAAAAACATCCTAGTATATTGAAGATACTGGTTTTGTTACAAAAGAAGTAAATAAAAATAGTTTAGGTGGTTGGAGAAGCAAAATAAAACAAATGAACATTAGAGAATGAATTACCTTTAAAAAGTGTAACTACTTTTGAGTTGAGCCTAAAGGCTTCCTTTGAAAGGATTCTTCCCAAAGTGAATCCTCTAGGATGAGGAGAGGGATGTGGAGAGAGCAAATGGGCAGGGGTTGGCCGAGCCAATGGCTTGAAGAGTGTGTGAAATGAGGTAGAGGTGGGGGCCTTTTATAAGGGGAGAGGAGGGGCACTTTTGGAAAGTAAAGAAACATTACTTTATTTGAAAATGTGTTTCGGTTTTAAAAGGTCCCACATTGATATAATTCGTGGATAAGGTGATAAGGGTTCGAAATCCATTCATCCAATTGGTTTTGGACATGTGTAGTTCATAGATTTTATATTATCTTTCCATTTTATTTAAATCGTCAAATAATGATGTCATCGCTGCATTATTATTATGTCATAAATAATTAAATTTATTTAATGTCTAAAAATTATAAAAAAATTACTATGATGTAGGAAAGCTTTTTAGCTTTCCATTGAATATTTATAATCAAAATTTGGACTTGTATAACCCCACTTAAAAATTGTTTTCGCAAAACATATTATGTTTGTGTCATTTTCACTTTAACATTAAATAAAAAGTAATTTATGTCATTTCCCAACAAAAGTGGATCCATGGGGTCCCCAAGTTGACCCATGGCTTGTCTTGGTCGGCCATGACACAACCAATAAGGTTGGGACATGTGTCTAGGTCATTTTATATTATTAAAGCATTATTTATTCCTTAAACTACACTAATTACCACTAATCGCGATTAAGAACTTAATAAGTTACTATTCACCAAAAAAAATTATTTTAATCTCATTGAACCACATTTTACTTCTTAATGACAACCATGTATGTCGGATTTTCAAAATTCAATACACATTAGTGGTAAACTTTCATTTAACTGAAAAATCAGTTTTCTTGATTACCACTTAGTGGTTTCACTATTCATCAAAAATTGAAGTTTTTCAGAAAATTACCAAAAATTCACTCTAAGCTATATTTGATATTCCGAATTCAAAAATGAAGTCTATTTTACAAAATTCATATCATATAAGTCACATTAATTAATTTAATAATTAATTCCCGCTGCCAGAGCAAATAGCGTGTTTTTACAAAACAATAAGTATCAAAAGATTGACACCAGTTTAAGTCTAATTTCAAAGTGAAATTGATTCCAATGACCACCATTGGATAAAATGGTAAAAATAGATTCTAATTTTACTTAAAAACCAATTCAAAACATAATCTAATCATATAAATAAATTAGATTAAAAAGTAGTTTTGATGTAAAATGCAGTATTTTTCACTATTCATTAAAAAAATGAACATTGTCAGAAAATTACCAAAAATTCACACAAGGTAAATTTTGATGTCCCAATCATAAAGTATAAGTTTATTTTGACAAACATAGTTTATAAAATTGTCAAAATATAGATTCAAAAATGGTTTGCCATCAAAAGGCACTAAAACAATCTTTTAAGAATATTAGTGTATTCCATGCATAAGATTGTATTTATTCTCATTTTAAGCCTCTATAACACTATCTTAATCATTAATAGACATAGATAAAAATATCTATTATTCATTACTTACTTGGGATGTTACATCCTTCCCCCCTTTAGAAAATTGCGTCCCCGCAATTTATTTACTTATCAAATAAATGGGGGTACTTATCCCTCATTGCATTTTCAGATTCCCATGTTGCCTCTTCAATCATGTGGTTTTTCCACAAAACCTTTACCTGATGAATCACCTTATTCCGTAACACTTGCTCCCTGTGGTCAAGAATCTGGACCGGTTGTTCCTCATAAGATAGGTTCTCTTCCAGCTCAACTACCTCTGGACTCAAAACATGAGATGGATCTGGCATATACTTTCTCAACATCGAAACGTGAAAAACATTGTGTACCTGAGATAAACTCGGAGGTAAAGCCACTCGGTATGCAACTGATCCAACTCTTTCCAGAATTTCGTATGGTCCAATGAACCTTGGACTCAACTTTCCTTTCTTACCAAATCTCATCACACTTTTCCAAGGAGAAACCTTGAGAAAAACATGATCACCTACCTCGAAAGATAGATCCTTCCTCCGGTTATCCGCATAACTCTTCTGCCTGCTCTGAGCTGTTCTCATGTGTTTCTGAATCAGCTGAACTTTTTCTACCATCTCTTCTACCAATTCTGGTCCCATCAACTTTCTTTCACCCACTTCATCCCAGAAAGCTGGAGTTCGACACCGCTTCCCATATAATGCCTGAAATGGTGCCATCTGTATACTGGAATGAAAACTGTTATTATATGAAAACTCAACCAAAGAAAGATGATGGTCCCAACTTCCCTGATAATCCATAGAACAAGCTCGTAGCATATCCTCCAATGTCTGAATTGTTCGTTCTGACTGCCCATCTGATTGAGGATGAAAAGCTGTACTAAAATTTAATTCAATACCCAACGACTTCTGAAGGCCTTTCCAAAAGTTAGAAGTAAACCTGGGATCACGATCCGATACAATGGAGAGAGGAACTCCATGTAACCTGACTATCTCTGTAAGATACAAACGGGAAAGTTGATCAAGAGAGAAAGTATCTCGTATAGCAAGGAAATGAGCAGATTTGGTCAAGCGATCAACAATAACCCAGATTGCATTATTACCTCGAGATGTCTTTGGTAATCCAACAACAAAGTCCATGGATATATTCTCCCATTTCCACTCTGGCACTGGTAAAGGCTGAAGCATCCCTTTCGGTAACTGTCGCTCTGCTTTAACCTGCTGACAAGTCAAACACTTCACAGTAAAATCAGCAATATCTCTTTTCATTCCATCCCACCAGTAATACTCCCGCAGATCTCTAAACATCTTAGTACTGCCCGGATGAACTGAAAACGGAGAACTATGAGCTTCACATAACAACTCTCTCTTCAACTGTGAATCACAAGGCACACACAATCTCTTCCCAAATCTCAAAACACAATCACTATCAATGTTGAATTCAGGCAACTTACCTTTCTGAACCAGCTCTACCTTTTTCTGCAACTCACTGTCTTGCTTCTGTGCTTGCTTGATTCTATCTGATAGAGATGATCTCACTGATACCTGAAACAAAACAGAAGGACTTCCTGCACCAACAACTTCTATGCCAAATTTCATCAAATCGTTAACCAAAGGATCATGTTCCAAACGCAACATTGTTAATGAAGCATTACTTTTTCGACTCAAAGCATCAGCCACTTTATTTGCTTTTCCCGGATGGTAATGAATTGTACAATCATATTCCTTGATTAATTCCAGCCATCTCCTTTGTCTCATGTTTAACTCTTTCTGAGTGAATATATACTTTAAACTTTTGTGATCGGTATATATTTCACACTTTACTCCATACAAATGATGCCTCCAAATTTTTAAAGCAAAAACAACAGCAGCTAATTCCAAATCATGTGTAGGGTAATTTACCTCATGAGTTTTCAACTGTCGTGAAGCATAAGCAATTACCTGATCATTCTGCATTAGGACGCAACCAAGTCCTTTCAATGAAGCATCACTGTATATAACAAACTCACCATTCCTGGAAGGTAGTGCCAAAACTGGAGCATTCACCAATCTTCTTTTCAATTCCTGAAAACAATCATCATATTCTGTTGTCCAGATAAACTTAACACCCTTCCGAGTTAGCTTAGTCATTGGACTAGATAACCGTGAAAAATTTCTAACAAACCTTCGGTAATAGCCCGCCAAACCAAGGAAGCTACGAATCTCGGTTACATTTGTGGGTCTTGGCCATTCTTCCACAACTTTTGTTTTTGCAGGATCAACAGTTATTCCATCTTTAGAAACAATGTGACCAAGGAAAGAAATTTGTTGCAACCAAAACTCACACTTGCTGAATTTCCCATACAGTTTCTTTTCTTTTAAGGTTTGCAAGATAACCCTTAAATGTTTTTCATGCTCCTCTTTACTTTTAGAAAACACCAAAATATCATCAATGAAAACCACCACAAACTTATCCAAGAACTCATGGAAAATTCTATTCATTAAGTCCATGAATACAGCAGGTGCATTGGTTAGCCCAAAAGGCATTACTACAAATTCATAATGGCCATATCTCGTACGGAACGCGGTCTTCGGAATATCTGCCTCCTTTACCTTCAGCTGATGGTACCCCGATCTCAGGTCAATCTTTGAAAAAAACTGAGCTCCCTGGAGCTGATCAAACAAATCATCGATATGAGGCAAAGGATATTTGTTCTTAACAGTGATATTATTCAAGGCTCTATAATCAATGCAAAGTCTCATAGAACCATCTTTCTTTTTAACAAATAAAACAGGAGCACCCCATGGTGATGTGCTAGGTCTAATGAAACCTTTCTCTAATAAATCTTGCAATTGCTCCTTCAACTCTAAAAGTTCAATTTGTGCCATTCGATAAGGGGGTTTTGAAATTGGCTTAGCATCAGGAACTAAGTCAACAGTAAACTCAACTTCCCGATCTGGTATTATTCCAGGCAACTCATCAGGAAAAACATCAGGATACTCATTTACCACTGGCACATCATTAATCTGAACAGTTCCTTTATTTTCAACGACGTGTGCAAGGTAACATTCATTTCCATCTTTTACAAGTTTCTCGGCCTCTTGATATGTTATCAAAAGTAAGGGTTCATTCTTGTAAACAAACTGAAAGTCTTTCTGAAAAGAAACTTCTTTAGCTCTACAGTCAATATTAGTATGGTAAAAAGAGAGCCAATCCATACCCAGGATAACATCAAACTCTACTAGAGGTAGAACAATAAGGTTTGCAAGTAGGTTCTTTCCACAGATAAGGATAGGAAGATTCTTATAAATTCTTTTTGCCTCGACACTTCCCCCAGGTGTTTTTACCAAAATTTCAGGAGTCATTTCTTGAGATGGTATTCCCATTTTACTAGAAAAGGTTTCAGAGATGAAAGAATGTGTAGAACCCGAATCAAACAACACACTGGCATAATCTGAAAAAACAAACAAAGTACCTGATACAACTTCATTTGATGGCCCGACATCCGCTGAAGTAGTTGCAAAGGATTTCACCACCCCTTTCTGCTTGTAGTCTAACTGCTTCCCATCACTCAAGCTCCTTGTCGGACACTCGTTTGCATAGTGACCCATCTCATTGCACTTAAAACATTTCACTAACTGTAAATCAAATTTGTTTTTACCTTCACCTTGATCCTTTTCAGTGCAATCACGAGCCTTATGTCCCATCTTACCACATCGGTAGCACTTCCCAGAATTCAGAAGACATTCCCCAACATGCCTTTTGCCACATTTATCACAAACTGGAAACTTAGTTCTCTTACCATCAGACTTTTTTGAAGAATTCTTACCTTTCTCCTGCCACCTCGGTCTCTTCTTCTGCTGGTTGTTATAGAACACTTGGTCATCGGCAAACTCCATTTCCACCTTCTCAGCACATCGAACAAGCTTTTCATAACTTTTAAACTCACGAGAAGCTAATGCCCTTCGATACTTTGGCTTTAATCCTGAGTAAAAACGATTGATTTTACTATCAAGGTCCCGGATAAAATTGGGAGCATACCTTGCCAATCGAGTGAACCTTTCTTCATAGGAAGCCACTGAGTCTTCCTCTTGCCTCAATTCCAAGAATTGCTTTTCTATCCTAAGTCGAACAGCCTTAGGAATATACTTCTCAAGAAACATACCTTTGAATTCATCCCAGTCGAGAGCATCAATCTCATCGGCATCCCTGATATTTTTAACCATAGACCACCACTGATCTGCTTCACCCTCCAAACGGTAAATAGCAAGACTAACCTTTTGATTGTATGAACACCCCATGACATCAAAAATCTTCTCCAGTGCTTTAATCCACCCTTCAGCTTGCACAGGGTCAGATGATCCTCTGAATGATGGTGGATGTTGCCTCATGAAATGTTCCACCACTGACATGTTCCTCTGCGGTTGATCTGGCTGATCTCGTGCATGGATACCACCGCCATTTATCGCTTGAGTCAACTGCGCCATTACTGCAACAAACTGTTCAGTTCCAATTCCGACCATTTCTGGATGCTGATTCGGAAGGTTATTTCCTTCTGTATGCCTTCCTAGCACTGCTTCCCTGTTTCCTCTACGGAAAACCATTCTGAACAAACATGTCTTAGATGAAGCAACATGGTAATCTTTAAATGCTATGTCATTTCGAAAAAAAGAAAAATATTTTCGGATAATCATTTAATAGAATTCTAACTCCTAAAGTTATCTAAACCGACCTCTGATACCAACTATAAGGCCCCAGCCTTAAACCTTACTTAATCTTGAGTTATTACAAGATTACACATTGAGGATCTTTTCGGGTTTAGAGTTTTAGAGAATTAGATCATAAAACTTGCATTACATTCCACATATAAACAAAGTGGTTACATAAAGATAGTATTCTTCATTCCCATCAATGGAACACACATTTAAAATAAAACATGGATTAATTCTTGACACATCCTTGACTCTATCATCTTATCATGTACCTTTCCCTTGACCTGTGAAAAACATTTCAAAAACTTGGGATGAGCATAAAAACTCAGTATGGGTTATAAAAAAAACATGGAAAGGAAACATGAGTTCATATATAAATAAGAATGAAGTCATACTTTACCCATAAAACATAGGCACTTTAACATACCTCATAAAATCATGAATAAATCATAGAAATCATAAGACATAAAGGTAACTTGAGGCATTCATAACATTCTTACGTAGGGAGTAACCCTCTTGGTTAGGTTTGGAATACCCATCACAGTATATTCCCTAAAATCTCTTCGGAGAAACCTTAACGTTTCACTCCTTCGCGTTACCCAATGCATTGGAGAGCTATAACGGGCTCACCCGCCCTTAGTTTATCACGGAACCACCCGTCTTCATAATAATGCCCAAGAACCATAACATAATCATATCACATAAAACATGCATAAAGGAAACATAAAATTTCCACATTTCAATCACGAGATATCAATACAACACATTGATATAATAAAAACATTTTGAAAACCATTTTCAATACCAAAATAAAATGAAAGTAAAATATGGTATTTATTTTTCTTTTAAAAAGAAGGTATGGCTTGTAGAGGAAGCTGAAACTCAAATAACGGTCACGACGGAGGAGAAGTCGTTGTCGCCGCATACGTACGACAAAAACATTCCTTTTTTTCGTTTAGTAAACGCTTTGTATAAAAAAGATTCCTTTGTAAAAGTCAAAGGGGTTTATACACCGTATAAAAGAAAGTTGTGTATAAAATAAAATATGCCTCAATGAAAGGAGATTGAGACGAAGTCCCATACCTCGTATCCGACTTGACCCGACCGTTCTTTAAACTCCTGAATAATAAACTTGAGTTAATCTCTACTTGATTATGAATATTTTTCAAGTTCATTATTCCTTTTATACCATGTTATGAACATCATGTAATCATTTAAGTTAATAATGTTCATTTTGTCGGTATTTGGTTCTTAAGTCAAAAATTGACTTCTTATACTTACATGTTGTTAATTTGGTCAAAGGTTCATTATATCCAGAATGGTATTCATGATGTAGATATCATATATGTCATATATATCCAGTACATACATTCATTTATAATATTACATCACATTTAGAGGTAAGAAATGAAATGCACCGTTCATGGAGACGGTAAGCCGTACGTACGCATGAACGCTACTTCCATTTCTATTTCATATTTTCTGGAATGGAATCATAATGATATAAGAGTATATTATAATTCCAGTATAATAACATATATAATATCATTAACTTTATCCTTTACACATCCCACATATGGTATTAACGAATCAAATCACTTTTAGGGGGCGGTAGTCTGCGCTTCCTAAAATGAAGATATCGTGTTTTACCCATAATGGAAACCATAAAGGTATGCCCAAAATGAAAAAACAGAAGCTTAAGGAAAACATAAACATATTATATATCATATATAAAAATAGTGACATCATAATGGCCACCTTTGAAGGTGTTTAATGAGTGTTGAACAATCATCGTTTCGGGAGGCAGAATTTCGCCATCCACGGAAACCTTATGTTCTTTAACCATTTGATGTAGTTGTGTGGAAGTGTAGCTCAAATAAATCTTATAACAACATCCTAGTATATTGAAGATACTGGTTTTGTTACAAAAGAAGTAAATAAAAAGAGTTTAGGTGGTTGGAGAATCAAAATAAAACAAATGAACATTAGAGAATGAATTACCTTTAAAAAGTGTAACTACTTTTGAGTTGAGCCTAAAGGCTTCCTTTGAAAGGATTCTGCCTAAAGGGAATCCTCTAGGATGAGGAGAGGGATGTGGAGAGAGCAAATGGGCATGGGTTGGCCGATCCAATGGCTTGAAGAGTGTGTGAAATGAGGTAGAGGTGGGGGCCTTTTATAAGGGGAGAGGAGGGGCACTTTTGGAAATTAAAGAAACATTACTTTATTTGAAAATGTGTTTCGGTTTTAAAAGGTCCCACATTGATATAATTCGTGGATAAGGTGATAAGGGTTCGAAATCCATTCATCCAATTGGTTTTGGACATGTGTAGTTCATATATTTTATATTATCTTTCCATTTTATTTAAATCGTCAAATAATGATGTCATCGCTGCATTATTATTATGTCATAAATAATTAAATTTATTTAATGTCTAAAAATTATAAAAAAATTACTATGATGTAGGAAATCTTTTTAGCTTTCCATTTAATATTTATAATCAAAATTTGGACTTGTATAACCCCACTTAAAAATTGTTTTCACAAAACATATTATGTTTGTGTCATTTTCACTTTAACATTAAATAAAAAGTAATTTATGTCATTTCCCAACAAAAGTGGATCCATGGGGTCCCCAAGTTGACCCATGGCTTGTCCTGGTCGGCCATGACACAACCAATAAGGTTGGGACATGTGTCTAGGTCATTTTATATTATTAAAGCATTATTTATTCCTTAAACTACACTAATTACCACTAATCGCGATTAAGAACTTAATAAGTTACTATTCACCAAAAAAATTATTTTAATCTCATTGAACCACATTTTACTTCTTAATGACAACCATGTATGTCGGATTTTCAAAATTCAATACATATTAGTGGTAAACTTTCATTTAACTGAAAAATCAGTTTTCTTGATTACCACTTAGTGGTTTCACTATTCATCAAAAATTGAAGTTTTTCAGAAAATTACCAAAAATTCACTCTAAGCTATATTTGATATTCCGAATTCAAAAATGAAGTCTATTTTACAAAATTCATATCATATAAGTCACATTAATTAATTTAATAATTAATTCCCGCTGCCAGAGCAAATAGCGTGTTTTTACAAAACAATAAGTATCAAAAGATTGACACCAGTTTAAGTCTAATTTCAAAGTGAAATTGATTCCAATGACCACCATTGGATAAAATGGTAAAAATAGATTCGAATTTTACTTAAAAACCAATTCAAAACATAATCTAATCATATAAATAAATTAGATTAAAAAGTAGTTTTGATGTAAAATGCAGTATTTTTCACTATTCATTAAAAAAATGAACATTGTCAGAAAATTACCAAAAATTCACACAAGGTAAATTTTGATGTCCCAATCATAAAGTATAAGTTTATTTTGACAAACATAGTTTATAAAATTGTCAAAATATAGATTCAAAAATGGTTTGCCATCAAAAGGCACTAAAACAATCTTTTAAGAATATTAGTGTATTCCATGCATAAGATTGTATTTATTCTCATTTTAAGCCTCTATAACACTATCTTAATCATTAATAGACATAGATAAAAATATCTATTATTCATTACTTACTTGGGATGTTACATACCGTTCCAGCCATGTCTATCTCATGAGATATAAAATATTTAGCCAATGAACTGGAGGGAGATATTGGTCCCACCAATCTCATAATGATAACATTCTTATGCGTGCCACAAAATCATAAACCATACATCATTGCATAATCCATATAATAAAAATGGGAATCTTAAACATCATGACATCAAAAAACAATTCATATAAGATAAAGGAATTCATAAATATAATTCCATCACAACATAATAAAATCAATTTAATAATAGGGATAGAAACATAACTCTTTATTATCTTAGAGGGAAAATAATTTTGATAAAACACTTGAACTCCATTCTTGAGGAAAATATCTTTTCTACATCAAAAACACTTTTCCTTTCTTAACATTTCATACAATTAAAAAATAAAATAAGTTGATTAAAAATAAAATTTAAAACTTGTAATGGAATCTTCTTGGAAATATTTTTTTAAAAATCCATTCATGCCGTATAAGTTAAAAAAACATTCTTCTTGTACTTTTGTCGGAAAAGTCAAAAAGTACCTCGTACGAAAAATGACAAAAGATTCCTTTCATATCTTTTACTAAAAACTCACCGAAGGGTAAAATTGGATTTAAACAATTGTAGGTGTATGGAAATAATATTACATATTAAAGAAACATGGATGTGGATGATAAAATACACCCCAGTAAATACCAAAGTATAAACAATCTCAGATAAAAATGAGATTGTGATATTTTCCCTTACCTTACGTCCAATTTGCTTAGTAAATGTCCAAACCTCTTGTATAATGATTTAAATAATGTCATTGACTTATTCCAGAATCATACTCATTGTTATGATATCATATATGGTTCACTTATTACTTTATTTTACCCGTTCTTTTTTAAATTCCATGTTAAAGAGCGTTTTGGGTAAAATTGTTTCATTTGTCATCCGTGTTTTGGCTTGTAATTATTCATATGATTACATAGATCATGATTACATAATTGGAGAATAGAAAACATGATTTATATATAATATATATTCATAATATAAATATATATAATAGATTAGTAAATGGAAAGAAATACACCGTTCATGGAGACGGTAGGTCGTACATACGAATGAACGATGTTTTCGTTTCCTTATTGAGTTGAATGGAATTAAGTAGATGACATAAATATATATACACATTAATCCAGTATCATTATTATGTCATATATTTCATTATTACTTATTATATATATTTTATAATCATTCATGAATGATTAACGTGGAGAATGAATCTCATCACGTTGTGGAGACGGTAGTCCGTACGTACGCACGAGCGATGATATCATTATCATGATCGTGGAATTGTATTGGAGTGTATGTATACTATTTCAGAATCAACATCACTTTACAATAATCATATTTAGTTATTATGTAAACCATTATACCCATCCAAGTAAGGTGGTGATGGAAAATAGATTACACCACGACATGGAGACGGTATTCCGTACGTACGCACGCGCGGTGATTTCATTTTCCGTAGGATGGATAGATGGTGAAATAGGGTTGTTTCATACTTATAATAACATATCAGTATATTATTAATACTGATGATATTACTTCATAATGAAACAACCTAAGAGGAAGAAGTGGAAGAAGAAATAAAGTTTGAAAGAATCGGTAACATGCATTACCTCTTCCTTGAAGCGCCTCTTTGAGATCTCCTTTTAGGGCACTAAAATTGATCTTTTGAGGAAGACCAGAACCTCTATGATGTTGATAGGGAAGTGGATAACAGAATTTGGCAGGTGTTGGCCAATCGTGAAGGCTCAAAGTGTTGTGAGGAAGAGAGGGAGGGGGTTCCCTTTTAGAAGGGAGGAGAGGGGTACCTTTGGAATAACAAAAACTATTATTTTATTATAAAGTCAAATTCGGTTTTAAATAGCTCCAAATTTATTTATTTCGAATCTAAGGTGGTGATGATTACATATTCTTCTGTAGTCCTCACTTAGTTCCTCTATAAAGGAATATTGATGTAGTATATTTAGAAGAATAAAATCCCTTCATAATATATAGGTATGATAGGAAGATAATATTGAATTGTAATGGGTGATATATATTTATCTAATGCAGTGTAAATATGAGAAAGGAGGGGTATCTTTTTATAAGTGTGGGAGAGTACAAACATTAAATTTCATAAAAATATAATATATAATAATGTCATAATCATGATAAATGATTCTAAATTTAATTAAATTAAAATATAAGAAAGGTTTACTTCAAAATATTTCACTAAAATTTATTTTAGACATCTTTAACATGATATCATAAATTTATCTATTAGATAAACTCTTTGGTAAAACCTGTTTAACCTAAATAAAAAATACAAATTTTTACTATTTTTAAAATTACATAATCTAAAATATGAAAGTGGAATCATTATAAAATATTCAAATTATGATTAAGAATGTGTAATACATTATAAAAAAAATAAAGTAACATTATTGGAAGAATATAATTTAAAATTAATCGCAAAAAATATAACGATAAGCAGATTTCAAGAAAAATAGATTCGTGAGTATGAGTTTTTTTATAGAATCATTTAACATAATATTTTATTTTAATTCACATAATAAGATTATTAATTATATAAATAAACATAATATACTTTTAAAAACATGTAAAAATTTATTTAAATTTTTTATTCTATAAGATGAATTATAGTTTTCAATAAAAATAAATATTTTTCACTATTCATTAAAAATTCAATCATTTCATAATTTAGTTATAAAAACACTCTACATTAATTTATAAAATTTTATTATAAAAAAAATTAATTTTTCGGAAAATAATTCTATAGATTGAAATATTTTAGCTTGTTATTTTTGAATAAAAATAAAAAAGAAAATAATTTTTTCTGAAAAAATGTATTTGAAAAATGTAATGACATTACTAAAAATTGATTGTTTATTTATAAATAATGTTGATTTTCCTAATATATATTTATATATAGATATTAAAAATATTTTTTTATTAAATCTATAAATTTAACAAGTATGTTTTAAAAATATATTATATTATTGTTCATTTAGACTCATTGTTGCTTGTATCGATATATATAATAGAAATAAAAAATAAGTGACGAAAAATATGTAACAAAATATTTTTTTGTTACAAACTCGTTACATTAAAATAAATTTAAATCAAGTAATTAATTAAATCTAATAAATTTGTTTTTTAATAAATTCTTTTATCATCATCTGTGAGTTCCCACAAAGATTATTTGGTTTTATAATTCCTTCAATGATCTTTAACCCGTAGATTGGTATGGTTTTGTAGCACTTTATATTTATTATCCAAGAAATGAACCATATTTTCTTCATAAAAATGATAATTATCTAATATTATATACCCTTTTTACTAAATGAGAATAATTATGTTGTTCGACCGATGTTGATCCAATAAATTCCACGTACATTTGGTTTAGATGATATCCAATACTTTATATGGTTTATAAGTGATTTTTTTCAGAAGATAGATCATCTGCTCTTATATTTATAAAATATAATGAAGATGATAAAATATTATGTTTGAAAATTTTGATACTAGTATATAATGTATTTTGAGGTGAAAATTGAGACTGTAAATTGTCTCATCACAAATACATACAAACATGCTCTTATTTGCAACGAATGGTTTATTCCATCATAAATAGTCATCATTTGCGATAGAATAAACTATTCATTATAAATACTCTTTGCATGAAATCTTAACGCCTAGTAAGAAAACAACTATATCTATGGGAATTGGATACCGACTACTCTGTCCATAAAAAATTGTTCTCAGATATGAAATATATTTCATGGGAATTATTTCATGTCAAAAATAAATTTGGATAAATAAATTTTTCCATCATAAATTATTCATCATAATGAAAAATAAATCATAAACACTCACAAATCCAATAATTATTCATCTAATAATATTCAATATTTCCCTAGAATGGTCTCACACACATATTTGTTTGAACCCTCTTAGATATACTCAAATGTAGCATATTTTTTACATATCCTCCCTTGAATCACCACAGAAAAAATTCATCATTAAATATATTTCATTATTTGATTGTTTAATTAATTTTTTTATTGATTACATTTTATGAAAAATTATTTATAAAAACTATATCTAATTTAGATGTTGTATTTGTTAATTATGATTGGATAAAATTTAGTTGTTCCTTTTTCTATATTAATTGTGTCCGTATGATTTTTATCAATTAATTTTTGGGAATTTTTCCCATTTTATCATTTCGATATATGTACTTGGGTATCAAATTTTGATTTTTTATATTGTTTTTAATATTTAAATAAATTTATAATTCCATGTTTTTATATTAATCAGGCCCACGCAAAATTATTTCAATTGATTTGTATATATATATTTGTTCGTATGTACCCTTTTGTCATATATATTTTTATAAATACCTTTTATTTATTTTATATATATAAGTATTTATAACTCTATTTATTTATGTATAATAATATAACTATAAATCAACACATATATTTTATTATAAAATATATTTACATTTAGTTAATTATATAAATATATATGTAAAACTATATTTTTGTATGTATTATTATTTATAAATACACATATATAATTTTCTTATGAATATAATATAATCTAAAATATTTATTTATAAATTATATATATATTTATAATATATATATAAATATATATTAAATTTATAATATTTTAATTATTTTTAATCTTTTCGAGTTTTGGTAATATTTTAATGAAATATATTTTTACAATACTCATTTATTCCAAGAAATAAATGGTCATAATTTTTAATTGTACCTTTTATTTTTATACAATATCATTAATATATACTTTAATTATTTTAAAACATATTATCATTGATGTTTTTTATGTCATTCCAATTATAAAAACAATAATTTTGATTTTAATCAATTGTTTTTGTTCATGACACAAAAATAGGTAAGAATTATTATTTCAAAATAAACATCAATTCACAATATATATTAATTCAAAAATAAAATTTCATATGATTTTATAAAATATTTATATATATTATTAAATAAATATAATAAATAAATAACATGAGGATTTAATATAATTAATTTTTTATAAAAAATATATATATTAATATCTGAACTTGTATGTATAAATGATTCAAAAAATATGTATAATTTGTATATATATATATGTGTGTGTGTGTGTGTCTGTGTGTGTCTGTGTGTGGTTATATAGATTTGATATATATATATTTTTTAAAAAGAGATAGAATATATTTAATTTATTTATATTAATTAATATATCATGGTATATATATATATTATTAAGGATTCAATACTCATTTTAAAATATATTAATAATCATTATATAATATATAGAAATATGTGATATTGATTTTGAGACAAAAGTTCTAGTTAGACCTTTCCATTCATTTCTTTTTGTTTTATAAATATCAAATTATTTCATCTTTTTCATCATAGTCACATGTATTGTTTTTTATCACAATCACATGTATTGTTTGTCATTGAAACCGCTTGTATTCTTTTTCATAGTATCCAGATATATTATTTTTCATCGCAACCTCATGAATATATCGTAACCATGTTATGCATTGTAACCATGTTATGCATCATAACCATGTTATGCATCATACACATGTTATACATCGCACCCATGTTATACATCGTACTAATTTTATACATCTTAATCATGTTATGCAGTGTACCCAAGTTATACATTGTACTTATGTTACACATCCTACTCATATTATGCATCGTACCCAGGTTATTAGTTATACTCTTATAACGCATTGTACTCATGTCAAACTCTAATACCACATACATGTTTCACATTATCCTTTTACTCATGAATTATATATTAATTATAATCATTATTTACTATTTTTGTACATATTTTTTTCTAACAAAAACAATTTGATGGAGTTATTTAGATACTAATAAAAATAATGTTATGTATTCAGTTTTTTACCTTTATATTTCCAGTTTTCCATGTCCCTCCATGATATCAAGATAAAATATACCGTTGAAATTAACTATGACTCGTTGAAAATATGCCTATAAATATAAGGTTATTTAAACCAAAGAGTACATGAATTTAACAATTGAACATAGAAGAAACACTATCATCAATTAAGTTCTAGAGATATATGGTGTAACCTCTCGTCTGCTTCGTGAAAAAAACCTTGAAGGTACGTGACATGAACGACATGTTAATAGTTCTTGTATTTCAATAAGTGGTTTTTGTGATCACTCATCCTGTTGAAAATCGAGGGGATTATCTATAAGAATGCAGACGTGTTAATCATCATATCAAGGGCTTACCTGGACGGTGGTATGCCAGACCTTTTATCCTAGGTTAACGTATACCCCACTATTTTGGACAGAATAATTGCAATACCCATTAATTATCTACTGTTATTTTTAACAAAAAGTGTAACACCCCGCCCATACCTCATTGGATTGACGAGGTAGTGAGGGTTACATGGCCTTAAATGACGTTCCCAAGGTGCCAAATGCTTGAAATTAATGACGAATTCTTCAAGGAACAGTGGGGAATGATTTTTCCTTAAGAAGAAACCCACCAAATCATCCTCTAACAGCCACTATATGATGCATGTCAATAAAACATTCATGCATTTATTCCCAAAAGACAACCATGTTGTTCCACAATACAACCCAAAACTAATAAAATCCCACACAATATTAGAGTACTATGTTGAAGACTAAAAAGGTGGCCCAAAATAAACCAAGACACACTCCACGACTCCACCCCAAGCTCTATGATACAAGAACCACCACATCTCCTAAGCATCTCCACGAACCACAAGCAATGAGATGCCTTATTTATAATTGTTTCTCGGAATACAACATCTACAAAAGTACCAAAGTGCCAAAGCAGGGTCTGAGTAATAATACTCAGTATGTTTTCCCCAAATTAATTCCATATACAAGCCACTATGATAAAACTGTTTTCATATTTATATAAAGTAGTTTATATAAAATAAAACCAAGCTACCAATTGTTTATAATCCAAACATTCCATAAGCCAAACATGCCACACAAGTCGACCATGCCTCAATCCGATTACCATTTTCGTAAATAACTCACATTCCCCATCTACGAATATCACCAAAAATGCACACAACAATCCATGGTGGCACTTCCCATCTAATCCATTCATTACCAATACACGCAAGTGGTACTTCCCAACCACTTGCTATTGATGGTGGCCCTTCCATCCACTACCCATCACCTTTTTATTGTAGGACATCCCATCCACTTCCACACAACCAACACAATCCATAACACTCATCCAACCAACAGTCACAAAGCACCAAGGTCGTACAATAAGCACAAAACCATTTTCAATACATGCCAATTCACCTCAATAAATCACCCATTTATTGAAATCCCCCTTAAATTTTTTCCATGCCAAAAAACATTTCAATTAAACATATTTATTGAAAACCATTTTTCATCAACCATTTTTTTATAATCATCTACTAACGATATTAAAATCAATATTTTAAAATCAGATAATAAAGCCCCATTAGAAACGATAACCCATTTCCCCAAAATCCCCAAAATCATTAACAATGGATTTCCAAAAATATTTCCAAATCATTATCAGAATTAATTTCAAGAAAAAAAATTAATTTTAAAAAAACAACTCATTCTAACAAATTGTAGTTGGGAGAGAAGCCAACTACATATAGGGTTCTGGGGAAATCTACTCACAAGCAACCACACCCCAATTCGGACAAACACTTCAGGAAAACCGCTCTAGATCTCCTTCACAATCATCCGAAAGACATAAAATCAACAACCAAGGCAACCCCAACACTAGATCTTCATGAAATAGATGTAGATATAGAAAACTGGGAAATAGAGGGAGATGGTAATATGGAGGAAATCACAAGGAAACCAAGAGGAGAGACTTACTCAAGAGAAACCAACTTCAAAACACAAAGAAACCCCTTTGAAACGTTTTTAAAATGAGTGGGAGATCACCTTAAAACTCTGAGTATCCAAAATCATGAGTGAGACTCAAGTGGGAGAATATTGGGAGTGAAATAGGATAAGCTCGAAGGAGCCCGAATTTAAAAACCATGCCTTCAACTGGTCGCATGATCAGTCTAAACTATTTTACAAACTGTGCGCTAACTATGTGAACACCACTTTCTCGAGTGGATGGGTCCACACGGTTGCCTCACATGGTTTGGAAAGCTATGTGAAGGTCGTGTGAAGCCTACTGACTCCCCCTGCACGGTTTACTAGAAAAACCCCAATGTTTCCCCTAACTGTGCTCAAACCGTGCTCCCTAATAAAAGCCTCCAAACATACTCAAAACAATTCCAAACACTCCCAAAATCTTCTCAACTCATCCCATGCACATTAAACACATAAAAAATATATACAAAGGCTACATTCCTCAATCATGTGGTGATATATTTTCCCCAACATTGGACATTACATCCTCGGAATGTAGCGAACCCACCCTTTGTCAAAAGAGCTGGGGCCATTTCTCAACCATCTCTTTATCGTGATCCCATGTATCCTCCAGGATCTTGCCATGCTCCCACAAAACCTGAACCAGAACGATGATTTTACCCCGCAAGACTTTCTCTTGCCTCTCCAAAACCATCACTAGAATGTGCACCAATGAATCATCCGACTCAAGCTCAACATGATCCCATCGAATAACAAGGCCTAGATCCAGTTGATACTATTTCAACTACGAAACATGAAACACATCGTGCACCACAATGAAACTAGGTGGAAAAACCAAATGATAATATACCTCAACAACCCGCTCTAGAATCTATAAAGGTCCAATATACCATATTGATAACATTCCCTAATTCCCAAAATGATGATGTCCCATCCTAGGAGAGATCCTCAAGAATACATGATCACTCACCTCGAACAACAATGACCATCGATGATTATCAGCATACGATTTCTAATGACTCTAAGCTGTCTATATTCTCTTCTAGATGAACTTGATCTTTTTCGTTGTCTCCTGGACAAGGCTCAGTCCAACAATTGAGGACTCACCTATTTCCACCTCACCAATCCATTATCACACAAATGGCATAATGCTTTCAAATCATTCATGGGAGACCTGTGAAAAAATGGATCTGTATTTTCTCCCCCATACAAACAAGTATTGGTAAAGATTTAAACATTTATGTTGGCCTTTGATGCTCTCCCTTGACCTGCTGGAAAGTCAAGCATCTCGAAACAAACTCGTCCACACTTCTTTTCAATCCATCACACTAGAACTACGCTTTAAATGTTTTATACATTTTTTGAATTCTAGGATGAACAACCCCCCTGGAATGATGTTACACCCTGAGAAAATCCTCCTTACAAGAAACTGGTACAACCATCTGATTCTGATAACCCAAAACTGAATATCCTTTCAGTTGCTGACCCTCAATGGTCTCCCCAACATTGAGTTTAGACCTCATGGTCACACACATAAAATCAGATATATTTTCCTCTTTAACCAGACCAACCATGTCAGGAGTCAACAAAACTAAAATGAAAACCGCTCTATTGCCCTAGTACTCACATTATTACCACATGTCAGCTATAACCGACATCAAATTCCACTAGATCGATGCTTGTTACACCATGTGAGCATGTGATTTTCTACTTAATGCATCTGACACCAAATTTTTCATTACTCGTTGTGTACATCATGTCAAAATCAAACATCAAGAGATATTCTATTCATCTCCATTGCCTCATGTTCAAATACCATTGTGAGAAAATGTTCTTTAAGATTTAATTATATGTATATACCGTGAATTTCTCACCGAAGACATAATGACTCCACACTTTAATTGTAATGACCACTTCTACAAATTCCAAATCATTAGATGGGTAGTTCTTCTCATCATCCCTCAACTATCATGAGCCATTCGCAACCACATGATTTCCTTGCATGAGAACTCACCCCAACCCTGATCCCGATGAATCATAATACACCGTGTACCCTTTTCCTGGTTCTGGAAAAACCCAGATTGGTGCTGATGTAAGATGACCCTTTAGATATTCAAATCATTTATGACACTACCCATCCAAATGAAATTGGAAATTCTTCCATGTCAAAGCTATTATAGGAAAATCCAATCATGAAAAATCATGAAAAACGTCGATAATACCCAGCTAGACCAAGGAATATTTTAATCATGAAAAAATTCATTGGCGGTTTCCATGAGATAACAACCACTATCTTTTCCGGATCCACTGAAACATCCCTTTCATAAATCACATGGCACAAAAAATTGACTTTCTGTATCCAAAATTCACACTTCAACAAATTTGCATAAAACAGATGATCCATCAAGATCCCAAACACTGTCACCAAGTGCTGATCATTCTCCACCATTTTCATTGAATGCACCAGAATATCATCAACAAGCACCAACACAAATAGATCCAGATATCTCTGGAATATCTCATTCATTAATTCCATGAACACCACTGGTTCATTCGATAGAACAAAGGGCATAACCTCATATTCATAATGTCCATATCTATTTCTCAAAGTTTTTTTAGGAATATCGTCCTTCCTAACCGACAGTTGATGATATCCTAACCTTAGTTCGATCATGGAGAACCACTAGGATCCCCTCAACTGGTCGAAAAAATCATCAATCCATGGAAGTGGATATATATTCATTATCATAACTTGATTAAATCTATGATAATAAACACATAACCTCAATGTTCTTTCCACATTTTTCACAAAAAACACAGGCGCTGCCCACAAAGACATGCTAGGCCGGCTAAACCCTTTGTTTTCTAACAACTAGTCCCCATAAGAAGATTGATAATAAAATAAACTTCTTTTATAGGAGGTAACCCATAGAAATAATTGGAAAAAACATCCATGAACTGATCCACCACTGCCAGAGGTACAGTCTCCTTGACACCCTCACCGATTCCAACAACAACACCGACAACTGATAGGATAATGATCCCACAACTGGTTCCAACAAACCTATTTCACGCTACCTATATTTCCTCTCTCCTCTAAAGATATTTATAATGCCATATTGTCTCATAAAATCTATTATTCACATATTATAGTCGATGTGGGCATTATATTCCACCATCCAATCCATTCCCATGATTACATCATACCCATCCATCTCATGCACTGAGAAATTCAACATTAGCTCAACCGCTCCCACAACGATACAACATGATCTACACAAGAAGGGTTGACACTCACTTTTAACCATATGAGTTTAATGTTTAAAAACCGAAGGCATCATTTCTACCATTAAAACCAACAATTCAACCAAAAATGCAACAATAAATGAGTGTGAATAACCCGTAACAAAGAACGCATTCATCAATGTATAATTCAAAGGAATAGTACATCGCACCATTGATGGTCCCGAATAATCATTCACCATAAGCAGCTTGGATCCAAACATTGCCTTAATTTCCAAACTATACTCTTTATTGCCCTTACGAGGAGTTGTGGTGTTCCGTGAATCACCATGACTGACTTTGTTCTGCAGACGAGCGGTATGTTGCCATCCTCGTCCCGTCGAATCATACGACGTCTACGATCACTGAGGAGTTTCATGTACACACTACCTCAGATCATTCCTATAATAGCATATATGATGCCCCATATTCTTAAAACTGTGACTTTATTGAGGTTGTGTCGTAAAGTCCCTATTGATGTGTGCCGTAGAGCCACACTAAAAACATGTTGGTTTCCTCGAGGACTTCAGAGGAAGATTTACCGATCATGCCGTCAGATTAGGTGCTATACTACCACCCTGGGAATAAATGTCCAACCAACCATTGATCCCAGTGTTTGAGTTCCCAGTACTCACCATGGGTACCACCATGGTTCCTCTTCCCGGAGCTCCCAACATATCCTACTTAACTACCAATTATCGATTCACTAATCTTGTGTAATAATCGATAAATATCAATACTATTTTTGAACGAATCTCTAGATTTTACCCCGCTTCGAAGATCCTTTCCTTCATCAATGTGCTACCTAGCTCCTTGGGTGCATAACACTCTATTTTCATAATCTTATTTTTATACTCCGTCACAAACATATTCTATTTCTTCAAACTGTAGAAATTAGTTGTGCGCTGAATTGTGAACGTATGTGGGTAGAATTGTCTATTAAAAAATTCATCAAAGCCTTCCCACATCATACCCTTGTCTGTCCTAGCTTGAACTAACAACTCCAGCCAATGAAGAGAAAGATACTATTTCTTATACATTTCTAGCTTTACTTTCAGCTCTACCGGTTCCCACAAGAATTCAATAATTCTGTTCACTCTAGACAGCCACACCGCTACCCTTTCAGGGTCCGAATCACCCATAAAGATGGGTGGATCCTGCTTTTAAAACTAAGAATTATAATAAACATTATTTGGATATTACGGTCAATTCACACTTATAACATCTTGTAACGCTTTCACTATGCTCTGGACTAGCTGCTAGTTCACCTTGGGCTTAGGTGCAACCACATTCTCATCGACGACAATCAGTTGGTCTCTATGACGCCTACCCAGTTCCATTTCTATAAACAGAAAGCAAACAATCATGAGTCTCACTTCTGTAGACATCAATAATTCCCATTTCAAATCACATTACACAACAATATCACAATGATGCATTCCACCATTCCACATTTTCCATGTTTCACCTTTTTTGAAACCAACCCATTTTTAAAATACAAAATTTATTCACCTTACAATTTCACACATTTGAAAAACCTTTTCTCAATTCAGCACATAAATCATTATGCCAAATGAAATATTCTTCCTAGAGGGAAGTCATTTATACCATATATGCCAGGAAAATTTAATTGGCTACACCCACATCAATGAGATTTCCAATGCCTATAAGTGTCTCCAAAACACTTATGTAACCAACTCCCTGGTAAATTGAAGTTCAGCATAAAAGGGTTACATGGCCATAAGCAATGTTCCCAAGGCGCCAAAGTCTGGAAATAAATGTGGGGGGATTCAAGGAACAGGGGGGAACGATTTTACCTTAAGAAGAAACCAAAAATACCATCCACTAACAACCACTATATGATGCATGTCAATAACACATTCAAGCATGTATTCCCAAAAGACAACAAAATTGTTCCACAATACAACCCAAGAACAATACAATCCAACATTATATCAATGTACTATGTAGAAGACTAAAAAAGAGATCCAAAATAAACCATGAAACACCCCATGACTCCACCCCTAGCTCCATGATTCAAGCACCACCACATCTCCCAAGAATCACCATGAACCACTAACAATGAGATTCTTTACCATTACATGTGTCTCGGAATACGACATATGAAAAAGAACCAAAGTGACAATGTAGGGGGTGAGTACTAATACAAAATAGGCTTTCCCCAGATGACTTCCCTATACATGACACTAGGATAAAACAGTTAGCACATTTATATAAAGCAGTTATATAAAAAAAACCTTGCTAAATATTGTTTAAAAGACAAAAATTCTATAACCCTAACATGACATAGAAGGAAGCCAAATCAACCATGGCACACAAGGAATCCAATTCAAATATCCCACAAGACAATTACCATTTTCATATATTGCTCAAAATCCCCTTCAAAGTATATAACCAACAATGCACACAAAAAACCATTGTGGCACTTCCCATTGAACACATTCATTACAAATCCACCCAAGAAGTACTTCACGACCACTTGCTATTGATGGTGGATGTTCTATCCACTATCAATCCATTTTATAAAGTGGGACTTCCTGACCACTTCCACACAATCGACACACTCAATACCACCCAGAAAACCAAAAATCACAAAGCAGCAAGGTCGTACAGTAAGCACACAACCATTTTCAACACATTCCAATTCACTTCAATAAATCACCCATTTATTCAATACCCCATTTAATTGGTTTCCTTACAAAAAAAAATTCAATTAATGATATTTATTGAAAATAATTTTTTGTAAAACAATTTTTTATAATCATCCACTAACAAATTTTAAATAAATAAATTAAATTCACATAATAATTCCCCTTTAGCAACAATAACCAATTTTCCTTAACATCCACCAAATCATCACCAAATGTATTTCCAATGAGATTCACAAATCATTTTAACAATTAATATCAAGAAAACGATTTAATGGTAATCTAAAAACACCAATTCTAACCATGTGGAGTTGAGATAGAGGCCACCAACCTTCATGGTTATAGTGAAATTGACCCAAAAGCAACTGCACCACAATCCAAAAAACGCTTCATGAAAACCACTATAGATCTCCTTACCTATCATCCACAAGACATAAACTCAATAGCCAAGGCAACCCAAACACTAGATATACATGAAATAGAGGTAGATCTAGAAAACCGAGCGAGAGGGGGAGATGAAGATCTAGAGGAAACTACAAAGAAAACCAAGAGGATATACATACCCCAGAGAAACCACCTTCAAAACACCAAGAAACCGTTTTAAAACGATTCCTAAACTAGTGGGAGAAAACCTTCAACCTCTAAGAACCCAAAATCATAAGTGAGGCTTGAGTGGGATATGATTGGGAGTGAAATAGCTCATGACTGAAGGAGTCCAAATTTAAAAACCCTTCATTTATGTGGTTGTGTGGTTAGTCTACACGGTTTGAAAAATCGTGCGCTCACTGTGCCCACGCCACTTTCCCAAGAGTAGGGTTCTGCATGGTTTCCTGGTACGGTTTGGAAAACAGTGTGCAGGACATGCGGACTCTACTGTCTCCCCCAGCACAGTTTCCTGGAGAACCCGCACGGTTTCCCCAAACCGTTCTCAAAAAGTTACCCAAAGAAAAGCCTCCAAACATATTCAAGATGATTCCAAACTCTCCCAACCTCTTATCAACTCATCCCATGCACATTAAACACATAAAAACATAAAAAACAATTCATACCTCAAACCAGGGGTGTTATAAAAGGGAAATCATTTATTTCCTCATTTTATTCATATTTGTATCTTTTGTAGATTTATCGAATATAATATGTTCATTTACATTTCATACTGTATTAAAATATTATATATGATGTATGGTAGAATCATTTGAATTCTTCGTATTATGATAATTCCATTAAAGAAAAATAAATTTATTTTTAAAACTTATATGGTATCATATTATATCCATCACATTAAGGGACAATTCGATCATATATATTGTTTCATAAGTGTATTTGTGAATTTGATTTGTGTATGATCTCTTAAACAATGTTTCTTCATAAGAGTTTAAATACACAAAAATTAATCACTTAATTCATTCCTATTGTATCGTTCCATCTCATATACATATACTAATGTATTGAAACTCTACAATTGATAGTGAGTTAAGTTATGATATTAATTATAATGAAATGAATTCTATAAAATGTAGAGTTCATCCAAGAAAGTTAAAAAAATTCTATATATTCCAATTAGCTTAAAAATGTGGAATACAATAACAGGTGTTTAAAAAGGAACAAATAATGTTATATGCCTCTAATATGTTACTTCCACTCATATTTTTGATATTTTAAAAACAATTTAATTGGATAGCATCACCCAATTAAATAAAAGGCTTAGTGTGATTGTAAAAGATATTTATTCTCACATAATTCCAATTTCCAATACATAGTAAGCCTTGAATGTGATAAATGTTTTTTTTCTTAAGTGGTGTAGAATTATTAATACAATTAACAAATAACAGAGATCATGATTTTGAAAATAAATTTTCCATTCGATACATTAATGATATGTATAGAAAAAATAGAAGAGGAAGATAGAGAGGATATGTTATTTCAAATGGTTAATTCTTATTTAACTATGTATATATCCAATGATTATATGAACTGAAAAAAATTAAATAGATGAGTCATCTCATGAATATTATTTATATATTTAAAAATTGGATAATGGGTTTTCTCACTTTTCATGAAAATTAAAAAGTTACACAAGAAATGTTGACTTATGAAACACATAAAAAATTATAATAAGTCAAATAAAAAGTCAAAATAAGCAAGATGTAACGAATAAGAAAAATAGAAAACTAAACATGATTTTACATGAATACAATATCATAATAATTTAGAATAAAATGAACATTACGAAATTTTGTTATAAAAATAAATCCATGAAATCTATGAAGTAAAAATTAAGTTCATTGAATGATTCTATTAGTGTCCCTTATTCATAATATGAAGTTGCATGTTCAAATCAAAAGAAAAACATGTTATTTCGAGAATTTTCTAATGAGTTATATTATTATTATTCATCTATGCATAAATTTAAATAAGACAATGAAAACTTCTATAATGAGGAAATGAATAAGTATTGGAAAATGATGGAATAAAAATATGAATATTTACAAAAAACAAATACCAAATAAAAAATCATTTTATATTTTTAAAATTGAAAAATATGACATAAATAAACAATATTTATATTTAAAAACCAATCTTGAAAAATATTCTGCATCATTTTTTAAAATGGAATTCAAATTAAAAAAATGAAAAAATTATTTCAATAATGTAGAGATACTACAAGTGTTTTTACATAAGGTGAATTTTTTTTTGATAAATTAAATAGACATAATAAAACTCATAATACTAAATTTAGAACCAAACGTTGTGAGGAAAAATTATTATTTACAAAGATAATTGTTTTCATAATTTTAATAACAAAAATGATCCTAAATCAATTGTTTTCAATGAAATTAGTTATAAAATTAATATAAAAATTATATATTGAAAAAGGAAAAAAATTTTATAATTAAAAATTATATTCATTCAATTTTTTTTTAAATTCAGTAAATTAATTTCAAGATAAAAAAAACATGATTACGATATCCAAATGATATGTTTAAGATATTATTAATGAAAAAATATTGGTACCAAATCAATTCCTTGTTTTATTTTCCTTTAAGGATCAAAATATCAAAATTCATTGGTGAAAAATCATATATGGAAAATGGATGCTAATGAAATATTAGTGAATATTTATAAAATTTCCACTATATATCAATGGTTAATGTATAACATGTCACATTTGTTGAAAATTAATTAATAAATATTATGGGAGTTGATCTATTGGGTATCAAATCTGAGTTATTATCAATAATATTATCTATTTGTTATGATAAATTCATAACATGGTAATTATTTCCCAACATTTTGATTAAGGTTATTGTGTCCCAATTTCTAATAATTACATATCATTTTTAATGGAAGAATATTGAATTTATGGAATATAGAATAGATAAGTTATATATATTACATATCAATTCCTTTATTAGAAAAAAATTGAACTATTTATATTCTATAACAACTGAGTCCCTTATTTGATAAAGATGTTTTTATAGTAATTGTTATTCATTGAGAAGATTATCTAGAAGAAATTTAGTTTCATATCTACATCAACTAAAATTGAATAAATGTAATATATTTGATTCATTTTAAATGTTCAATCAACCAAAGTCATCTTTTAAACAAGTTAAATATTTTTCTAATTCTAGACCCAAAGAACTAATTCATATTGATTTTTATGGCCATTAAGAATTTCAATACAAATATGAAAATAAATATCAGTTTTTTAGTTAATAGTTTCTAATGATATACATGGGTATAATTTTTATGTTCAGAATTTAAAGCATAATCTATTTTATCGCATTTTACACACTGGTTTAAAATTATTATGCTGTCAATATTATGACCTTAAGAATTGTACATGGACTAAAAATTTAAAAACATGAGTTAAATTATAATAGTAAAAATCATAGTATCAATCATTATTTTTTATGCCAAAAAATCCACAAATGGGTGATGCCTTTGATGATAAGAATTAAATTTCAATGTGTTGCAAGAAAATTGTAATGTAAATATAAAATACATACTCATTTTTTGGTCCAAATCTACAAATATAATATATTATGTCATGAAAAGTTCTAATTTGGACTATTTTAATGAAAAAACCAAATGATATATTGAATTATATTGAAATAAAATATTGTTAAATTATCTTTTTTATTAAAGGATTAAATTTTATACACAAATGATAACATTGAAAAATTCTATTGAAAGGTTATTGAAGAAATATTTAATGGATTTTCTAATACGTCTAAGGAAAATGGAGTTGTTAGTATCTGATCAAATATTGTTGAAGATATAGATCATTTGAAATATAACTAATGTGGTCGTTTTGATATCAAATTGAATCAAATTGATAAACTATGTAACTATATTTAGAACATGAGACATGAATATCTCTATGAAATAATATAAGGATAATAATTTTTACATGATTTTTCAAAACAAATAATAAAAAGATGGATACAACTAAGCCGAAAATGTTTCTTCCTATTTAGTGTAGAAACCTTAAGATAAATACCTTAGAAATATTTATATTTATTTAGCTAAGATTATTAATACAATAATGAGTATAGTTGAATGTTTACAATTTTCTACCATTTTATTTTATTTTGAAGCTATGTCTATATAAGATGATTTAGTAGATGGAAGTTGCGTTTTAGCGATAAAAGAGGGATTAAACTATATTAAGATAAACAAGGTATGATAATTAGTAAATATACCCTATGATCATTCTATTATTTGATGAAAAAAAAATTTATGAATAAATTTCATTTTCATGGTGTGATCAATAATAATAAGGCTACATTATTTGCAAAATGTTATAATAAAGAATAAGCTTTATATTATGCTGAATCATTTTCAACTGTAGCGATATTAATATCCATTGTGAATCTATTTTCCTGTGTATCATATAACAGTTATAACTTATATAAAATTAATGTAAACTATAAATTTCTAAATGTTTTTATTATGGTGTAAGTTTATGTGGAACATACACCCAGTTTTGAACATTAATATTTTATAAATTCATTAATACACATTTCAAATCTCATAATTGTATTAAACTAGAACCTAGATCACAATATGATCATTTAAATTGTTTTTTAATCAAATGGTATTTAGTAGGTATACAAGATACAATATTTTTTATGTGAACATCAACATTGAAAACAATATTCTCTAAATATAATTTAGTGATGTAATATTTGGTTCTACAAATAAAAAATTATATAATGAGATTTTAAAACTCTTGTAAAAATAATTTTAAATAACCATGATGGATGAGTAAATTTATATTCCAGACATTCATATATATATATAAAGGTATTTGGGATTGAATTATTCTGGAATGAATACAAAAAATACCAATAGAAAATGTTTGGAATTGTATGTGGTAAAGTGCAGAAATATTATTTGAGTTATAATGAAAACTTCACATGGATGAAATTGGGGAACCCGTTTAAAATAAAAATTAGAGAGGGATAATTAGAATTATATATTATTTATTATAAATTATACTATAAATTATTTTGTTTTCATATAATTATTCTATAATACAATATATTCTTATGGAATCTCATATAAAATCTTCTAAAAGAAGATATATGTTTTTAAAATGAAAAATTCCAACTTCCATATTTTTTCCTAAATAAATTTATTTTATATAGTCTTATGATTTTGATGATGTATAGAGTTGTTGCAAACTGTATAGGAATATTAATTAACGGTCAATCTATTTTCTATTAAAAACATATGTATCATTTTATAGTGAGAAACAGCATTAAGTTTCATTATCCACTTCTGTAGTTGCATATTTTACTTCTTTTAGTTATTATACAATAGTGATAGGGATAAAACCCTAATAGATTTTTGATTTAATAATATTGAAGACTCATTTAATTCGGATACCCCTAGTGTCATAAAAAATTCAAGTAATCAAACAAATCATTAGAGAACAAGCGTATAGATTTAAGGAATCATTTCACGAGACATCATGCACAAAAAGATGATATTATTATTGAATCTGTCTCTATAGAGAATTATTTTGTAGATATTATACATAATCCAATAATCTGCGAATGTATTGATTTTATCAAATTATAATTTAGTTTATTCAAACATAAATAGTATATAATTAATTTTTTTTTCATTATATTAATTTTTGTGTAATTTTTTAATAAAATATAAATACTTGTATTGAAGATATTTTTCTTTTTTTAATGTTTTATTTTTAAAAACTAATATACCAGTCCTTTAATTATATTTTTGGTATTTAATTAGTTGGAATCGAACCAAAACCCTTTATAGTTCTTATATATTTGGGGAATTACGTCCCTAACATAAAAGAATAAAATAAATAAACTCTGTCCATACTCATATTTATATTTCCCACAAATCCCAATTGTCTCCATACACCTCAAACCAATAAATTATTCACTTTCTACCTTCAACCATTCATAGCAGATATAGGAAAGTGGAATTTAATATATAAAATAATCTATGGTTCTCCCAAGATTTTAAAAATTGGTGTGCTTGAAATATACATTGAAGAAAATATATTGATATCGTATGAATGAAATCATCAAAGACGTTTCTAATTATTATTGATCAGTTTTATGTATGTGAGTATGTGTTTGATTATAAGAAATATGGGTTTAATTTGTATATAGTTTACATGATTATATATGTAATGCAGAGATCCATTTGAATCAAATGGAAAATGTTGTTTCATCAATTATAAATGGGATGATAGTGTTTTTCTTATCTTCACATTTGGTTGTTTTATCTCATTGTACTCATTTTGTGGAGTTTAGTTTGAATAATATTCTTGATGGAACCAATTAATTTGGTCTATCATTGGTGTTTATGTATTTATTTTTTACCTAATCTTTTGATTAGCAGTCGGTGATTTCATTCCATGAGAACAGAATGTTCTGTATTTGTTCATGAAAGCTGGAACAACTCTGAGAGCTCGCGAAATGGGGAAGGATCTTTTTATAACATTTTTTCGATTTATTTTCTAATTAATTATATAAAATATAACATCCCAAGGTAGATGATACTTTTTATTCATAATTATTTCCATTTAATGGGTTATTTTACTTACTACCCTACTATAGGGTTGATTTACATAGTTCTAAATAGCAATGATGTCAATCACAAAGTAGGGGATGTAGGAATGTGTCATAAGAGTAATT
Source organism: Viscum album (assembly GCA_963277665.1). Lineage (NCBI taxonomy): Eukaryota > Viridiplantae > Streptophyta > Magnoliopsida > Santalales > Viscaceae > Viscum > Viscum album. The sequence goes on from OY728161.1 coordinate 441,927,853, forward strand.
ATATGTCTATTTTGTTGTTTAATTTAATTTTATTTATGTTATTTATCATTATACTCTTTGATGTTTGTATGAAAGGAAGTAGTGGCTCAAGGGAATCCATCTGAGTCATCACATCATACAAATATAAAACCAAAAAAGTTGGTGTATTCTATGGAATTGAAGGAGTCAAAAGATTTCATATCAAATATTCAAATGCTAAATATATGTCCTTTTTTGGATAAACCTATTTATAATTTTCATGATGATAATCAAAGACATTATGTTGAGTCTTCCAAAGGAAGTAGTAATTTTTTGGATATCATTTTTTAGAAAACTTTTTTTATTCTTGAGTAGTGGCTAGTTGCGAATGTGCATGTTCTTTCTAATTCTATGAAAACAGTTGAGGGAAAGGATGATTTTGTAGTGGATGAACTATTTCTTAAAGGATAACTTGTTGATGTATATAGGTCTGGTGATGATGTTATTATTTCTTCCATGAATTCCCTTAAACCACCATTATCATCACCACTACATATTATGGATGAAAAAACCATTGATGAGTAAGAGTTATAAAAAATTTTGGAAATAATTTATTTTTGATGAAATGTACGAGTAATAAAATCTCAAATCAGATAATTTTGATTTATAGGTGGATATTGTTTCTCAAAAATAAGAATATATTAATTAGGGAGTACTAATTATCCAAGTATAAAATTAATAGGATATTTGTTATGTTACCTTCTAAAACTATGATAATTATTATTTTTTATACTATTATTATTTTTTAGTGTACGAGTTCTTGTATAGGTTTTATAGAAAAAATAATTTGTGAAATCTATTTTTATGGAGTAGAAATATTTTTTCTCTTCCAATGATAAATTTTTGGATATCTCTACTATTGTTATATCTCAAGGATATTTTTTCAAAATATAATAGATATTAAGTTGGATTTATATCAATATGTTCTTTATAACAAGAAATATTATAGTTCTGAAATGATTGATACATTAAAAATGAGCTAAGTGTGGTGTTATACTTGTTCAAATTCATAATGAGGTTTTATTTTAGTAATTATTTCTCCAAGAAATCTTAATTTTCATACATATTTTCAATATGGAGTTCAGAAGATGATGGTATAGCTAAATTATATATCTTATCACATCGACTGTCACAAGGTTGATTAGACTTATCATGATATTTTTCATGATTTGAAAAATGATATCATGTGATAAATTATTCATACAAATGATAAAATAAAAGAAACTTAGTACTGCGATTGGCGTGTGCATGAATGGGCATTTAGGCCATCTGGAAGCATCTATTGGCGATATGATAAAAAAGATTCTTGGTGCTTCAATAAATATAAGTGATGTAGTTTGCTTATATTTTTGGGAAAATAATTTACACACTCCTATTTTTTTTAAAAAAATTGCTTGAAATCTATGATGTAATAAAATAAATATATTCTTAATATTTATAGGCAATATCATGTCCAAAATGTATAGGATTTGTATAAGTACCAATGTTTGTTACCAGAATGGTGCGAGTTGGGTGTGGGCCTCCTTGGGATAACCATTTTGATTGCACTATTATTATTAGAGTTTCCCATATTTCCTTTGTGGAACCTAAACAAGTACATATTCTTGATACATCATTTCTTAGTGATCCATCTCTAGGATTATTATTCAATGTTGTCCAGAAATAATATCAATATTTTCAATATAATTTGGATAATAGTTACTAAAATATTCAATCTGTGAATGAGAGACTTATCAATGCTCAATGATATATTGATTTGAAAATGTATAATTATTTTTGGAATTTATAACTATTCTCAAAAAATTTCATTTACCAGTGATCCAATTATTTTTCATCATAGTAGATATATTATTTCCGAGGCATTAAAAATAATGGATTAAAGACTATTGTGATAATTCATATACAATCATCAATCATTAAAATAGATTTATTTAAATGAGATAACATTAAATTGAAATATTTGTGTGTTGATTGATTTTATAAAAATATGGTTAGAATATCCTTAGGTCCTGCACCTATAGATACCTATAGAATTTCTATGATAAACATTGATTCCCGCTATTGTTCTTCAGTGATATATCATAAATAATATTCCACGTATGATGCTTCCATGTATGTTGATAATTATAAATAAGGAATATCATCTTCTACAATATTATACAAGGTTTTTTTTGTACCTAAAAATTCATATAATTCTTATATAACTCAATGAAATCATGAAAACATTCATAAAGTCCATTTTAAAAATAATTTAGTAAAATATATTATTAGCTCTGAATGTGGATATATTTCATATGTTTGATATGAAATAATTCCATAACCCATCCTACCATTTCCCACCTCCAAAAAAATCATACCATTAAATTTCCTCCTCCTAATCCACCTGCTCAATAAGGACCCACTAAGAAGCCTTGTTTTTCTGAATAATTATTTTTATTTGTGATCTGTTGTTTCAATTTTATATATTAATTTCACAATGAATGAATAATTTATTTATGATATTTCTTAGAGTGATTGTTTATATAAGATTTCAGTCATTTGTTTTTCTTTTCATTATAAATTTTTTATTTAATGGTTTAAATATCATTACTTTATTTATAACACACATTATTTCCACATTTACATATCTAGTTATAGTGTTATAAATAAGAAGATCATAACTATAATGTGCTACATTTTCATTTTTTCTTCTCCTAAAAATCCATTTAAACAAATCAAATGTGGGGATAAGATATAATCATTAATCTAAAGTTACTCAATGGGGGAGAATTCATCAATTTGACACATGGGGAGAAGTAAGGAATTATGGGGGAGAAACACAAAAATTTACACAATATATATATTGTTGTTTTATGTAAAATTATATAAGAATAATTCTATGTATTTTAATATTTCATGTCAAATATTAAATGGGTTTCATGATCATCAGAAAGTGGTTACTTTTAAAATGACTAATTTTTAGAACACATTATTTATATTATTTATGTCTTGTTAATCTAAAATACCCAGCATTATTTACTCATAATTTTGGGTATTATATCTGTTCATCAAAATTTATATTTATTCTATATAATAAAACTATTCGATGAATATGGTTGCGATTTTAGGATAGTTTTTCCTGAAATTTTCCCACATTTGGAAGAATGGATCTGTGAATAATTTTTTTAAATTAAGAATCATTTATTCCAATAACTCTTCTATATAATGCATTCTAAAATGCCAATCAACCGCAAAAAGATTCACGTACATTAATTGGTAATGTAGCATAAACACCATTGTTGCAATCATCTATAATGATGGAATCTCCAACATGACTAATCTACTATGTAGAATAATAAGCTACATAAAATGTTTTGAAAGAGTAGATGGCTTTGTGAATTGGATATATAGTGAAATCGCCAATTTCTATCAGATCTTCTACATCATTTTTTCTATGTGAGGAAAAAATCCCACATGGTTTATATTCCACTACATGGTTTTAAAATTGAGAATCAATAATGTGGAAAATTGTAACATACTATTTCTTGCTACAACATGCACTTATTACGAATGATGCACTTGATTTTCATTTTAATGATACTATAAAATAGTTATATTCATTATTAAATCATTGATATAAAATTAATTACAATAATATCCGTGTAACGATATGAGAGATAGGTTCAAGGATAATTTTATTAATGTTCCTAAGAAATTTCAATGAAAGTAAATTTCATTATTCTTATATTTCACATATCATTTGTTGTGCATTTTGAGATATGATTTTTATGAATTTTCAAGTGTCAATTGAGAGTAATAAACTTACAATTGGATTAATAAGGTATATAATAGAAGAAAATATATACTAAATATGATAATAAGAACTAATTATCAATATCATAAAAAAGTTAATATATAATTTTTCCAATGTTTGAGATGTTATTTTGGCTATAGTTGTGAATGTTTTTGAACAATGATTTTTTTTAAATTACTGAACACTAGTGGAATATTATTACTATCATCCCTTCTAGTGATTTATTCCTTCAATCTATTGAATATTACAAATAATTGTTGTTATTGTAATCTCTATAATTTTTATTAATCATTGTAATGATTCCCAATAAAAAAACCAATAGGATTTTTAACATCATACTGTTATTTAATATGAACCTAGTAGTCAGCTTGATAGAAATATGGCCCCAGGTACATGTCTCCATAAACCATAGGATGCCGAATAAAAATCATAGTCTAATGGTGGTATTGTTGGGAGACTATATCCTCTTTATTAGATTAGAACACCAGTATCTAATATAATAAATAGAATAATAGTATACTATAAAAAATATAAATATTATAAATGTCAGCATGAAATAATAATAACGGAAAGTAAATGTCATCACCAAATATAAAACAATGTGTGAATATCTAAACGATGATAAAATATAAAATCAACAAAAAATTAGGATGAGTTTACCTAAATGTCATGATTAATGAAAATTAACATAATCCCTAAAGGTGTCCTCAAAAGGATTTAAAGAGTAAAAAATGTCCAGATCAAAGCATTCAAATTCTAGTAATATTTACTTTTCTGATTAATCCAATTTTCAATATGATAATGTTACACATAGACATGTTTTTGAGTCTTCTAAAGGATGTAATTATATTAAGGAGATAATTTTTTAGACAATTTTTCTTATTCCATAGGAGGATTTTGTTGTAAATGTTCATGTTCTTTTTAATTCTATGAATATTCATGAGGTTTGGGACTTTTGTCTAGTGGATGATCTATTTCTCCAAGGATAACTTATTGATGTATATAGGTGTGTTGATGATGTTATGTAGTGTTATGAGTATTCCAAATACCACCAACATCATCATCACTAAATATTTTGGATGAAAAAACAACTTTAATGAGTAAGAGTTCAAAAATATTTGGATATACATGTTTTTTGATAAAATTTTGGAATTAAAAAAATAGAAATCATATTAATTTGATTTGAAGGAGGATATTTTTTTCTCCAAAATAACAATAAAGATATCAGTGAGTCCACCTTATACATGTATAATTTTAGTAGGATATTTTGGAAGTTAATTTATCAAGCTATGATAATTTCTAGTTTTTAGACTATCCCTCTTTTCTAGTATACTAGTTCTGGTGTAGGTTATAATGAAAAAGAATAAGTGAATTCTATTATGAAAATGTAAAAACACGTTTTCTCTAATGAGGATTAATTTAATCATATTTGTACTATATTTTTATCTTAAATATATTTCTTTTAAAATATATTTGTTATTATATTGGATTTATCAGAATATTATATTTATAACATGAAATATTATATGTATGAAATGATTGATACATTGCACACTTTGTGAAGTGTGGTGACAAGATAGTTAGAATTCATAATGAGGTTCTAGTCTTGTAATGATACTCCATTAAAATATCAATTTCAAATAGATTTTCACTGTGGAGTTGAGAAGATGATTCTATATCTAAATTCTATATCTTATAAGATCATGTGTCACTATGTTGTTCAAGCTTCTCATGATGTTTTCCATGATTTAAAAATGATCTCATGGGATGAATTATTTATACAAAAGACATTGTAAAATAAGATTAGTATTGTGATTGGCATCTCCATGAATGGTCATTTTGGTCTTCATGAAGAATCTCATGGTTATCTAATAATATAGAATATTAGTGATTCATGGAAAAAGTGATATAGTATCCTAATCTTTTTATAAATTTATTTAAAGACTCATATTTTGTTTAAATATATTGATTGAAATGTACCACTAAATAAATGAAATGTGTTCTGAATCATTAGAGGAACGAGCATGTCCAAAGTGATATGGATATGCATATGTAGCAGTGTCAGTTATTGTAATAGAGTTAGTTGATTATGGGTTTTCTTGTATTATCACTTATTATTTTACTACTAATATTATAGTTTCCCATATTCCCTTGGTGGAACATTCACATGTCCCTATTATTGATATATCTATTGTTATTACTCTATCTCTAGGATGATTTATCAATGATTTTATGAAATAATATCATTGTGTTAAAGATAATTTAGATATTATGTATTGAAATATTCAATCCAAGATTGATAGAATAATCAATGTTCAGTGTTATACTGATAATTTTTTTTGATAATTCATTATAGATCTTACATATCTTCTCAAAAAATTTCATTTAATGCTTGTAGACAATGGTCAAAATTGTTTTCCTCCGATCAGATTTATTCATTCTGAGGGATGAAAAATAATGGAATTGCCACTATAATGAAAATGTATATATAATCATAAATTATTATAATCAAAATATGAAAATTATATATCAATAGATAGATTGATACATCTGATGATGGATTTTATAATCAGATGGTTAGAATATCCCTTGGGGATACCCCTCTAGACACTTATAAAGGTTCAAAGACAATCATTGATGCCAAAATTGATTCTTTAATGATATATCAGAATTAAAATTCCATGTATGATGCTTCTATGGATTTTAAGATTTATAAATATGGAACCTCTTCTTCTACAACATTATAAAAGGTTATTTTTTGTAGGTAACAATACATATAATTTCTATATTACTCAATGAAATATGGAAAATAATGAGTTGTGGGTGTATCCACTAACAAATAATCTCATATTTTTAAATATCATAATCATACCATTCTAATGAGTATAATCGTGGTATATAAATTTAAGAAATGGAATAAAATTGATTGGCAGCACACATATATTCCAAAATTGATGAATATTAGGGATAAATTTAGAGAACACCCACCTTAGGTTTGTACAAATCTCTTCCTACTTAATAAGCTATTGATTTGCCTCATAACAGAGTAGATCAATGAAAAAGGGAAACCGATCATACCACGATATATCATTCGAGATTAAATTATAGGGAGATCGACTCAAGTGGACTTGAGATCTTTCCCTTGCACATCCGACATGATGAACGAAAGCTCAACCCATTATCGAATGACAGAGATATCTTGATTACATGTTTTAATCTTAAAAAATCCGAAAGTGGATAGAGAAATAGATTAATCTTTCAAAAAATGGGATTAAGGAAGTAGGATGGAGATTAATTAGATCATTAAGAGAATAACTGGAATTTTATCCAAAATTTGGCATTTCTATGGTTTTTCTGCAATGTTTTAAAAACCATGCATAAAAACTACATGGGTACTTGGGGAAAAGGGGTTCTAACATGATTAGAATCATTTTCATGCAACAAATTTGTGAGGTGGTTGTATTTGGAAAAAAATCCATTTAGTGTTCCCTAAATTGGGAACCAATCTTGTTTTCCCAAAATGATTTGTTTGAGGATTTAAACATTCCCTTGATACCCCTGAGACTATTTATAATACAATAGGAATCTATATTAGTACTAATGTATGTATTATACTAAAAAATAATGGATCCAAACATGATTTAATATCAAGGTTATTAGTTCCCCCCATATAAAAAACTCATCCTTGAGTTCACCTTCCAAGGGTGGAGAAATACTGTATAAAATCAACTCTAGAAATTACAAACTTATGTTACCTTCCATCTCCCAATTTATGTCTTCTATTTAGTCATGCATGTATAGAAACCACACTAAGGGATAAATCAGCCTCTTAGATATTTTTTTCTATGGTTAATGATGTGAATTGGATAATCCAAAAATGTAGAATTGAAATATAACTAAAATTAATTGGGATCAAATGTATGAAATGATTCAACATGATATTGATGATGATATGATGAATATAAGAATAATTTTCCATCGAAATCATCTAACCACTGTTTGAGCTACTGAAGAACTATTGGAGCCATCCAATATAGAGGAATGAAATCATGATCCTCTCCAGTAACCAGCACAAATATAATCTCTACATCTAGCTCTAGTGGAAAGATAGAAAAATCATCTGGAAAAACAACCCTCAATGACCCACTACTGGAGGGAAATCAACCTTATGTAAACCATGATCCTCCATGATGATATTTTCAATAGGTAAAGTCACTCCACATATCCCATGATGCTCTGATCTATCTCTACCATTCTGGTTATTCCACTAAACCATTGGCTGATAAATGATTCTCTCTGGTGTTGTAAACGATACCCTATGGTGATATAAATCTACAAAATCAGGATAATTATCCATCCATCCTATTCCATGAATTACATCAAACATTGTCATCTTGAGAATAAAAAGGCTCTATAAGAATGGGTAACTCAATATGTAAAAGGGATAGTTCCTACACTAGTGTATTATTTATTTTTGTTCCCCTAACAGTGTATATAGGTTCATTAAATGATAGTAACACTATATATGATGTCTATGAAATTCCATAATGGATACAAAGATAATGTAGTTCGAACCACCTATATCAAATAATGTAGATGCTATTGTAGATTCAACTAGAATAGTACCTAATATTTTATATGGTCATGCATCCTAATCCTCTGGTATTTGCGGAAGTTCTGCAATGTTCCTGATTCATAGCCCAGTGAAGAAGTTGGACTTCCATGATCATAACTGCTCTATTGGTGCTTTTAGTGGTTAGGGATATGGATACCAGGACCACAACCTCCTCGTCGACCAAACCTATCGATGCTATTGTAACACCCCACTTGACAAGGCATAAAATAAATAGCTATGGAGGTTGTATCTTTTGTGGATCATTTTCCACTGGATGCTGTTGGAATGGTACTGTAGAAACACTAATGATGCCCCAAACAGCTGCAATCCTAGCGCTCCATTGGGTTTCTATCTCACTGAGGGTTCTTAAGCCCTCATCGTCCAAAATAATGGCACTCTATAGGGGTATATATATGTGTGTACTCTATTTTTCACTACCCTGATGATAATTATTGAAGGAACATTTCCTACCATCAGAAGAACTATAGGCATGACATGGAACTTTTGCTCTATATCTGGTAATATTTCCATCCCTTAGGTTATGCTCAGTAATAATATATCGATTTACCATTAAAATAAAAAAGGGTAGTTGAAGGAAATTGACCTAAATAAGGATGGCATATTGAATCCCATACATAAAACATATAGCATGTAAAATCCCATCACCATCTATAAGTAGTGAAAATCGGTGTGACTCCATGAAATGTGTTAAATATTCAATGACTGGCATAGAACCAAACTAAAGATGTATGAACACTCTATTTATGTCATCTCTCAACATTTGAGGAATGAAATATTCATTAAATGAAGTTTATTAATCATCACATAACATGAATTTATGATAACAAGCCTAGGTAATCACATCCCAACAATGCTTGGCAGAATCATGAACCATGTATGTGGAAAGAATGGACCTCTGCTATGGAGGTGACACCTTATTCTCAATGATAGAAAACATAGACTCTATCCAAGAATCAATGCACTATAGACCACTACCCCTTATAAATAAGGATTATTATGCTAATGGAACCCACTAGTCAGATATTTTATTGTAGGTGTAATCCACGGAGCACCACGCATGGACTGCATCAAACATAAGAAACTATCAAAAACATTGGAATTAGTTCCCAGATTGAGTACAACATGAGGCACCACATGTGGCACTCCTGGAGGTAATATGGGTGGATCTGGGCCAACCATCTCTATAGCTTGGTCGTCACCACCCTTTTGAATAATACCACGAGAATGTCGTGGTGATATTGGTCTACAAATCCAACGAACATGCCTCCAAAAAATAATAGAAACAAAAGATCACATCACCAGAGGAATTTAAATGTAATAAAACTCACTATCCAATGAATACAACCATAAATACCCACACATAAATCCATGTATTGATAATTGATTGAGTATATGTTTCTTTTTATTATACCTTTAATTTCAAGGACCACTAAAATATATTTCATAGAAATTTAATGGTGGGATAAGGATGTGAAACCAATTAATTTTATATATTATGATTCCAATTATAATAGATATCCATTTTTGATGATTCAGTCACCATAATATTATCACAATAAACAACATCCAATTATTTATAGCATAATGGATTTAGTCGAAAAATTACTCATTCCAACCCATGAGTTCTTATACACCTCGTGAATTAATATAGGAAATCACAAAATCGCAATCAGAAAAATAATAATATCCTAAATACCACAATAACACTCAATATTCACTATCATATCAAAAAATTCAATGAAGAGAAATGAGACTATTTGGCACTGACATTTTAATGTTATGTGAATTATAGGTGCCTATAATTATACATGTAAAAATGATTCATACCCTCATATCACCAGGATAATGATGAAAGAAAGTACTCAACCACATTAAAAATCAAAAACCCCACACAACATGTTCGTTTCACATTGGTGAAATAAAATCAGTTTTTATAAGAAAAATGATAACAACAATTATAATTTAGGAAGATTTTCTTTTTACCCTGAACATGGGTTCACGACTCCAAAGAATGACTTATGAACATGTTACCTGCATTACTAATCTCAAAGCTATTGTCTACAGATAGTAAGGTAGGAAATGAAAAACAATTTTTACCACACTGTGACATCCCGGACCAAGATTCCACGTGTAGGTTCCCCAATCCTGGTTGGCTACATGACATCATCTCCCTAAACCGTAGAGCATGTTGACTAGAAGTGTTGGCCTAGGGTGTCTTCATCTGGATTTTATAACCCCATTAATAAAGTGTAGAACATGTGGGGAATGGATACATATGTAAATTTTGGAAGCATTATAGGTAAACTAAATGAAAAAGGTAAAATAGATTGAACAGTAAAAAACATAAAAAACATAAATATCCATCAACAACTAAAATTATTTCAAGTCACTAGAAAACTGTAAAACATGGATACAAAATAGTAGGAATAACTTATTTCTCAAAATTAAAATAGGAATAAAAAACAATCCAAAGAATCATGAGTTCCATCATAGTACACTACTATAATTCTCCATACTAGACAACAAGTAATCTGGTGTTCAATGGATAATGCTTCCCTTTGTCAACACCTACGACCAAGTAATCTGTCTCAATTACCAAATTTTTCCAGGAGAGGGTATGAAATATATCACATTGGGCCAAAATAACTGATTTCTATAATATACATACTCTGAAATGGAAATATAATAGTGTAAATGTATATATATATAATGTTGATCTGTACAATGTTACTAAATACCCATGCACATGCATCAGCCCTCATCTGATGTCCATATGTTTAACTAGTTCATTTAATTATGTAATAACCAATTTCATAATGATCTTTAATATGATGCATAAAAAACACTAATATCAGAACATGATACTATAGATAATGATGGATCTATGATGAAACAAAGAAACCTTGATCAATTATACTTAATAATGATGATCCATGGTAGTAACCAAGGCAATGTATTCCTCAATGGTCTTCATCCCAGAAGAAATTATATCCTAGATATGGATAAGTGTGTAATCCATGAAGGATATTCAACATAATTCCACAATATTATGTCTACCGATTCCAAGGTGATCATACAAGAAAAAATTGGACTATGTAGAGGCACGACCCTATAGACTGTATCCATGGAACATAGATGTCAACTCTATATCAATGGTGTTTATCCAAGGAATAATGTAATGGTAATGAAGGGATCCTATGGTGTCATGTCTAGCATCCCAGAATTAACAAGGATCAGGATATAGTTGTGTATCAAAATCTGAAAGCCATGTCCATAAATAATAATTGGGTTCTAGAGTGATAATGGAAATCTCATATTAGAATCCAAAGAGAGATTGATTCAGACAATTTTTTTAATTATGATTTCATCAAATACATCCTTTTTTCTATCCATTACTTTCCTTAGTGTGATAAGGTCAAATAGCATGCAACATATTTATATTTCCATTTGGTCAATCGTTGCATTTCAATAGCATGACCATGACATGTAGAATGCACCCATTTAATCCATTTAAGGCATATTCCAGATTCAATGACAATTCTACTACCTTAAATGAATGTTGTATGGTATATATTTAATATGTAACAAATAAATCATTTAAAATTAATACGAATTCATATACCATGTATATGTAACAATTCCCATTTCATATTTTATTATCAATTTGCACCACAAACCATAGGTGGGTCATGTGATGAGAACACATGGTACTTTTCATTATGCAATTTACAATATAAACATGTTGTTTAATTTATAATTCTAACCCTTAGAGAGGTCGAGTGAAAGAACAACCAAATGATGCCTCAATATTTTTAAAATTATACAAACCCAAATGTGGAATAACCATTGACATGGTTCAGAATAGGTTGTGGGTGTAACCACTAAAATATAATCACATATTGGGTAAGAGAATAACCATGTGGTTATAATGAGTATAACAATGGAATATAAATTTTTGAAACAATATCCAACAAAATCGGTGGGGCCCACACGTATATTTAAAAATTGGAAAACTTTAGTGTTATATTATAGACCACCAACATTTGGGTTGTATGACTATATTCCTCCACTATCAACCCTTGAATTTACTTATATGAGAGTAGATCTAATAAAAGTAAATACAAAAGAAAGTCATGATATCTTGGTTGAGAGAAAACGAGAAAGAGAATGGCTCAAGAGGACTCTAGTACATACCATTGTTCATCAAACATGAAAAAAATGCTCGATCAGAATCCAAATGATAAAGATATATTATACCAAGGTTAGATATCAAAAATACCAAAATAGATTTAAAAATATGTTAATACCACATAAAATCATATTAGGGGAGATAGAGGGAGATTAAATAGATCATTATGTGGAAAATTTTAATTTTACCTAACAATTAGCTTGTATATAGTTTGTTCACAATGACTGAAAAAACATTCATATACTGTGTGTGAGTACCTGGGAAAAGGGGTCACTCAAATGGTTAGTCATCAGGACTATGTTATAACTGTGTGAGGTGGCTCTGTCTGGAAAAACACAATCTATACGGTTTTCCAAACCATGTGGAAATTCATGCACCGTTTACTCAAAACCGATCATAATGAATATATTTACACAAAATGATGGGTTTAAGCTCATAAAATTCCCCAAACACCCCTGAGATATTTTCATTCCCATTTGGAATCTGTATTCGGTCCAAAGTAGTGATTTTGACTAAAAGATAAAGGATCCATTCCTAAGTGAAAAACTATGTTCATAAAAATAAGTATTTTTATATTTAATAGATAAAATTACCATATTTATATAATTAATATAAAAACATAATATAATTTTTGAAAAAATAATTTAGAAATTATGTTTGGATTAATTTATCAAAAATTTCTAAAATACATTATTCTCCATTAATAATAATAATATTGTTTGATTTTTTCATTATATTTATAGAAATAATAATTATTTCATATTGAATTAATAACAAAACACAATTAGTGACCGAAAATATGTTAATTTATTAATATCAGGTATTTTAATAGATTTAAATCGATTACTAATTCAATAATTTACTATCAAAATTCTAAAATTGAATTTTGAACAAAAAAAAGTTATTTGGAGTTAACACTACTTTTCCGTTCAAAAACAAGTACTATAAAATTATTGTCGATACATTTGGAATAATATATCATAAAATATGGACAAAGATTCCATTAAAATTAATAAAATACAATGTATAAGATCATTGTATTGAATTTACCACTAAATTTGTGACCAAAGAATAACTTTTGAAATTAATAAAAAAATATCACACTTTTTTTATAAATTGTAAATCATTTAATAATTTCCATTCACTCTCATTTAATCCTACAAAATGATTTTTTTTCATTCCATTGAGTCATCCCATAGTGTCCTCATGTGCCCAAGGTCCTAATTCCCCTGTCTTACAAATGACACTTCCTGGTAAGGGAAATCTATACATCACTTATAAATTCAATATCCCACTTTATGTGTTATGTATTTAAAAGTTAATAACTATGTTCTTCTTTACAATTTATTTTATCCCTTAAAATTGTTAAAATTATTTAGTTAATTGGAGAACATTTTCGCTTGTATTATTATAACTTTTTAAAAACATGTTTTACACCCATTATACTGATGATTTCACTTATAAAATATATTCTTATCCCCATGAAATTTTCTTTTATTTTATTTTTGGGAATAGTGAAATATCATTATTTTATAGGAATATTTATAAATATTTTAGTTTTTTTATTCATTAGAGTATTTAAATAAATAAAACATGCAATACATTTCCATTAGTTAATAAAGACATACTAATAATTTTTTAAATAACTTTTGAAACACCATGATAATTACATGACACTTGGTTTATTTTGTTCTCCACAATTTATTTGTTAAATTATTACTTATGATTTATATGGATCTGATGATAAATAAGATATATGAATGGTGGGCTTGGTTAGCACTAAAATATATTTGGAAAAGAATTTAATCTCTACTGTCTACGTATTTTGTGATAAACTTGTAAATAACCTTGTTATTTTTTACAAATTCCCAGTTACAAACATTTATTATATGCTTATTAATTCCTATATTAAACTATGTATCCACATTTCTATTTTATGATTCATTTTCTTATTATTATGATTTACCTATTCGTAACTCCTTCATGTTATTCTTAGACCACTTTTTTATATTTCTCAACATGACATGTAATTTTTTCCCTTCCATTCCATACATGGCCTTATTCAAACTCCTATAGTTGATGTACGTCTTGATGTATTGAAATGTTGTAAATGTACAATGAATGAAACTATGATGAAGTGTTCCAAGTGGAATATAATAATTTATTCTATTTTCATGTATTATATACCTTATTTCCATGAAACTAATCTTAAAATATCCTCTATTTTTACAATTTAAATTAAAAGTTATGTATTGAAAATGTGGCATTCAATATTAGCTCCATATATTTTTAGATTAACTCTATAGTAAACCCATTTACACCTTAACTATGCTAATAAATTTATACTATTTTTAATATTCATTACAACCATAAATTATGTTGAAATTTTTATATAATATATTTTATGATGAATCAAAAAAATGGAATTAATTTTATAAAATTTAACTAATAGAAGTAGAAAATTCTAATTTAAAATTTAACCCACAAATCATAAGGAATGTTGGGTTTTCAATAGATTTATTTATCATGAATATGGTGGTTTTATATTAACAATATGATTAGTATCCTTAATTATAATAATTTAAATTTAAATTTATAAATATATAATATGTAAATTTTATTGAATAAATTCATCATTAAGGGTCATTATAATTAATTAAAATAGTCATAAAAGTGTGTCTTTATGCATAAAAATAACCTGGTTCTAAAATTAAATATAAGTACTATTGAGTTGTAATAATTTGGATTATATATTAATAAATAAAAATAATATTGCATGAAATAATATTCATAATGTAATTTAAATTTATATAAATTAATTTATTTATAATATTCTATTTTTATGAATTGATAGTTTCACGATTCAACAAAATATATTTATCTTCCCAAAATCAAAAAGATTCAAACTTTGTTAATTTTGGTATGCTAATTTCACAAATGAAAATCTTTTCATAAAATTTATATTCTATAAAAATTAAAATTATACTTTAATAAAATTATTATAAGAAACTATTTTAATAAAAATATCATTTTTTATTTAAAAATTACATCATATCATTATTATAAATATAATTATCCTATTTTTATATATTTATTAACTTGATAATGATTTATCATATCATAACCTGGGTTTTATAATTTATCTATCATTATTTTAGATTTTTTCATATATCTCAGGTCCCATAAACATTATTTCTACAACTCAGTCACATTTCTTTGGAGATCTACACACCATTCCATACAAGGCTTTTCAAAGAGCCATCTAAATGCATGAGTGAATTTTAATGTTGTATGAAACATGTCTACTGGAAGGTGTTGATACAAATAAAATTTAATCCATAGAAAAAGACATCAAAATAATCTCTAGGTTTCTAGTGGTTTCTTAGAATAACCATATGTGTAAGGGTGATATGCATTTTTTAAACAAAACCCGGAATCCAAATCATGATAATGACTTTTCCATAACATTAAGGTAACCCTTTGATCAAAATCAAATAAAACATAATCTTTTACTTCATTAAACATTTACATATCCCTGATTATTATTGTAAAAATATCATCAACAGATAATTCATCTATGATAGAATTGAAATTTGCTGATAAAATAAGGTGACCAACCACAACCTGAATAGGAATATGGAATTTTTAAATATTGTGGAGTTATATGACCAAATCAATGGTGAATTGTTCTTGTTTTATTTGTAATATGTTTAATGGTTTTAATATCTCATTAAAATTATATATCTCTTTCTCAATATATATACATAAAAATCACCAAGATATACACTTTGCAATATCTATTTTCATTTTATCCATCAATAAATACCTTTTTATAACTCTATAATACTTCATATATCAATTATTAATATAAATTTATCAATAACTACATTAATACAATATACCATTTATTATGTATTTTATTTGTGGGAAAAATACTAGGTTTCTAAAATTAATCAGTTTGTTGTGATCATGGATGTTGTTTGGAACATTCCTCACCTTATTCTATAATTCTACATCTTCACTTTGTGACTTATTAATTACATCATGGATGGATGGTTTAACATACATATTAGAAATATAGGATATATCTCCTTTCTCCATTAATTTACATTCTTTGTTTTAATCAATAATTATTGGATCACATTCAGTCCTCATCATCGATAATATGCCATGGTATTTTCAACACATAGAAAACTCTACCTTGTTTTTCTTCCCATTACTGAATTGTATTAACCAATAACAATAATTGAACAACACTAACATTATATTTGATGAATAGTAATCTCATTCATTGAAAATATATACATAAAGATTGTATTATCTATTTATATGTCACACCTTTAACTATAAATACAATGGGTTTATATATTCTATGTAGATATTATAGATTCTATCTCTAAATCATGTGTTGGATTATTTTTCTCATGAATTTTTAATTAGCTACAGACATATTTTAAACTATTTCATTTTTTCGTAGAATACATCATAGTCCCATGATTGAGGCATCAATATAGATCACAAACTCTTCTCTATAGTTGGGTAGATTATGTACAGGTGAACTGAGAAACCGTCTATTAATTTATTTGATATTCTCTTCGAATTAATTAATATATATAAATCCCCATTACAAGTCAATTTATTCAATGAATTATATATTCATGAGAAATATCTCACCAATATTTGATATTATCTATCCATTGTTAGGAATAAATGTATATGGTTTTCATGGTTTGTCTTGGACATTAATCCATAGCATTCTCCACTAATTGATCCACTAATATATCATAACCTGAGAATATATTACCCATTAATAAAACAATCTAGTGCCAAAATTCATAGATGAATATTTTAGCATAAAGCATTATCTTATTAAGGGCTCGTATAAGAATTCTAAAATGTTCCACAATTTATTGTATTATATTATAATATATAATAATATAATCTATCAAGAACAAAAAACTAATAAATATAATATTTTGAAACTCTATTCATTATATACATGAAGATAGGAGGATCGTTGGTATGTACAACTAGAATTGTAATTAATTCATACAGAGTATACCACCTATAAAAGCTTCTCTAGTGTATATATAACATAATAATCTATAAACATTTATAGCTAGATCAATGATCAATCTAGGAAAAAAATATTTTCCATAAAAAATATCCCGAAGATTGTCAATTTGAGTTATGATAGACTAATTCTTAAAAGTGATCATATTATATTCCTAGTAATCACTGAAAATATTCAACAATTCATAATTATTCTTAATATAAACAACATGTTAACAATATATTGAACAAATTTTCTGGATGAATCCATTTTCTTGAGTCTCTAAGTGAATATTTTTCACTTCCTATAACTCAATGAGGGTCATTTTATATGGTTTTTTTGAAATATGCATAACATAATTTAATCGTTCTTTTTTAAAACAAAACATCATGATTCAGGAAAGGACAACGAATTTTCATAGGAAATACATCAACATAATACCTCAAAATTGATATATTTTCAATATTGAGTTTCAATACAATCATTTTACATAAATATCACTCAAAAATTTGTAGTTAAACCCATGTGATTGATCTAATTTATATTGAGTTGTGATATTTTTCCTCTGACGGATAGATGGTCATGGATTGATTCCAAAAATAAAATGTAACTTCTATTCCATGATAATTTTAATTAGATATATAATTTTTCATTGAATAGATTCAAAATTTTAAATGTTTTTACTGGAATAAGAATAAAATTATTTTTCGGATTTAAATTACAAAAAAATCTATTTAATTGGATCAATAGACATTATATGTGTTCATCATACCATTTATTGTTTTTTATAAAAAATAAAAATTTAATCATTTAGTATAATAATGGATATTTTTATAGTCTATTCATGCTAAAAGTTATATTATATAATTATGATCAAATAATATAAAACAATATTTTTGGGTACATATCATCACCCCAACTTCGTTGTTCTATCGTCAATCCCTTGTAAGAAATAGATTTTGTAAACATGAAACATCATTAATTATCATGAATAATAATATTATAATGAAAATATTTCATAGGATGTCTAAACCATGACACATTATCTTATATCTATGACACCATTGGATTGAACTAGGTTACCATGATCATTATCTAACAAAATACATCCAACTTCTTTATGTTATATAACCCCAATATATTATCTTGGGTTTCAATCCATGTGTATGGTAATGTAATACTTTATTTTTACTAGAATGTCGGAAGAAATATGCATGAAAAAATATATTAGGTAGTGTTACTGATAGATTATTATGTTCCATGACCATATCTAACTATAGTATCCAAATAAAGATGTATTACTAGGAAACCCATATAATATTTACCTAACGAATAACATTACTATATAATTTTATAATTGAAATACCATGATGTTTTTTCATATTGTTATGTTTCATAATATATGTTATCATAAATTCATTTATAATTGTTCCTAATAATCCTTCTATAATTCCAACTATAAGGAACTATACAATAAAATATAATAGTATAAAGTAACAATATTATATTATTTCGGGATATAGGAAATCTCGTACCAAATGACAGAATATTATTGTAGTCTTTGAGAAAAATATACATACTTGAATATCATATTATAATAAAAAAATTTAAATAAACCATCAAATTTTCTTTCAAAGGATCATTATTATCCCTATAATATCATTAAATATAAATCACAGCTCACATTCTATTATAATTAGGAATGAAAACAAAAAAACAGGTGGATATCAAATGCTTGTTAAGGTAATTCATATAGTGGAAGATGTTGTATAATCAATATGTAATGAGAAATAAAGAATAAATTAAATATTATATAACAATTACATATAAATATTAATTTAATCATCAATATTTTAAATGGTATACATGACTATTTTAACAATCACATTAACATCAATAACTTATTTCATTATGATTTAATTCAAAATTTTATACATCATAGACTTATCGTCAAGGAATTATACCAAGACATCGTACAAACATTAATAGGGTATTTTCCAAAACCCATTTTTTCTCATGATACCTAACGATGCATCTATGGGATATATGTTTTGTTTCCCCAACAATAACATAATAAATTCAATGCTTTCATCTTATGAACACGAAATAAAAATTAACCAACTAGTCATAATAATAATAAATTGTCTCTCTATGAAGAAGTAGCATATGGAATGAAATATTTCCACAATTGAAAAAATCATAATTTTTAATAAGAAATATGTTGGATGGTATAATTACATTATATCCTCATTAAATAATAAAATACATCAATGTTTTTTGACATATATAGAAACACTATAATGGGATTAGTGGAAAATTACATAAGGAATATTCTTTTTCCATGTTGAAATTACATATTATAAATAAAAAAAATTAAAATTCTAGGAAAATAATTTTATTTTGGAAACAAAAATGGAAAATAATGAAATAA
Source organism: Viscum album (assembly GCA_963277665.1). NCBI lineage: Eukaryota > Viridiplantae > Streptophyta > Magnoliopsida > Santalales > Viscaceae > Viscum > Viscum album. The sequence continues at coordinate 441,947,973 of OY728161.1, forward strand.
TAATCAGATTAGATATTTTTCATGAAAGAGGGATATATTTTTCATTTTTGTAAAATAGATATTCTATTACCAGCATCTGTAAAAGGTTCCTCATTTGAAAATTTACAATAAGATTCATTTCAAAACATTTTATAAAACCTATAACATGTGTAAAAACTAATTTAGTAAATCATAGAAAAATATTCTTTATATCATTTTAAACAAACATTTATACATGGAAAAAACATTCTTGACGTAATGAAGCACATTTGAATTCCATAAAAACATTATTTTCATCTCTTAAACACTATAAAGTGTGAAAGTGATAGTAAACATGAATTAATAGAAATAAATATAAGAGTTGAAAACAGATTTTAGTTGTGAAAATTATATCACATAATTACAATAAATTATATTTAAACATAAACAATTTAGAATAATGATGATATTGGGAAAAAAACTATTACGCCAAGATTTATTTACTTCTAATGGTTTCTATATTCTTGTATAATGAAATTTAATTTTTTTATTCTGTACCAAAATCCTGTACATTACTAAAATATTATATATTTTCAACTAATAAAATTTCTACACACATTTATTAATAATTATTTATTTAAATCATTGTTTCAGGTTATTAACTATTTTATTTATCAAGGATGTTTCAGATTAATATTCCAATCCATACACTATGATAATGGTTCCATTATTAAAATAATCTTATTGATGATATAAAATAATATATTTTATTTATATAATTTTTTATAATTACCCATAAATATTTTGTATCGAAATATTATTTACACAATTCATGATGTTGGATTACCATAAGTATATATGAATTTTATTTTCTATTACTATCAATCTAAAATATATATATTATTTTATCAATAAGAAACCATAATTTTATCATACATAAAATATAAAAATGTGAATTATTATATATATGTATATTAATTATATATATACTACGATCCAAGTAAAACAAAATTGATAAAATAATCATATTTCTTCTATGAGGTGGTTGTTAATACAAACACAAGAGTGACATTTTTATTTTCCCACGATTTAAAAAATAAGAAGGTATACATTATATTTCAAATTTAAAAAGATTAATAAAATCATAAATATTTAATATATTTTTAATCCCATCATTATAATCATCAATTAATTATAGTGATGAAAAATGAATTGAATTTCTACGTATAGGAGGTAGTCCACACGTATTAATGTGTGCTAATTTTGAATCCCAATAAATGGAAATGTGAATGAATTATTTTGGTTCCATAATAAATAAAATTATTTAATAAATTTTTTATCATATATTTGTTTTTTCGTGAAGAAAAAAATTTATTTATAGGATATTCATGAAGAAATAATTTGAAAGAGGTTGGGTAGAATGATTAACTCATATTTTTTTGGCTTCCATTATAACCATTATTCCAGTCCCTTAGAATGATATTATAAAAAATATAAATCAATAATAATTTTATAATAATTTTTATATGATTTTTGGGTAGGGTTTGGATGATTTAATTAATCAATGTGGTGCATTGATGATTAATTATATGATTAAATTAATAATTGGGGATAGGTCAGACCTGGAATTTCCTAAAAGAATAAAATATAATAATGTATTACTCTGAAAAAATAATTGAAAGAGGAAATATTTTATAATATTTGAAAAAATGATTCCTTAATATGGGTATAAAAAGTATTTAGATTAATTTAATAGGAAAAAACCCACATCTATTTGATAAATCCCTGATAAAAATGTTTTAACCATAATCATGGTGATTATTATTTTTAATTTTTCATATTTATTTTGACTAAAAATGATAGTTGATTTATACTAAAATTTTTAAATTAGTATTCCAAATATGTAATAAATTTTATCAATGTAATTTTACATAATTAGAAAAATATTATGCAATATTAATCCAGAAAATTTACACAAAAAGTGGTTTTCTAGAAAAAATAATTTCTAAAGATTAAAATATTTTTATACAAAAAATAAATCATAAGATTATTTATAATGATATTAATTTTATTATTAACAATTTAAATTAAATAATAATAACTTCAAAAGAGTTGTTTTTTTTCAAAAATTTTAAATCCTTATTTAGAAATTCAGTTTTTATAAAAACATAATAATTTTTATTGGTCATAAAAAAATCCATATTTTCAGAAAAATCACAAAAAGGAAATTTATGAAAATTTTCAGAGAAATATTTCAGAAATGATGTTCATTTTTTTAATTAAAATTTATTAAATTGGAAAATATTTATTAATTTCATCGCTAAAAAATAATAACATACTAATTTGTAGGAAAAATTATATTATTAAACAAAATATAGACTTATATAAAAAAATTTCCTTGATTATCATTATAATTTATTGATATGATAACTCAATAAATTTCATTTAAATTTTCTTTTATATAAACTCCAAAAATTCAACAAATTGGTTATAATGGTATATAATATTATGGTTCATTTAGACTCATGGTTATATGTATCTTATGATATTGATGAAATTAAATTTATTAGGAGAGAAACATATCTTAAAATACGAGTGTGTTACACTCCAACATATATACCATAAAAAATAAAATAGTCCAATGGGTTCAGGAAGGAAAACGAATGTCTTCCTAATAGAATGAATTATGTTGTCACAAAACTACTTATCGTACTAGACTATTATTTTAAACTCACCAGCATTCATGTTTGATTATAATATTCCCACATTCAAGGACCTAGGGAAATAAATTCTAGATAAAATAATGAATCCTTTAATATACACCAATGAATATAAATTGATTGTGACTTGAAAAAAATAATTATAAATAAAATAACATGGATATCATTTTCATCAATAAAAAAAATATTTCAATCAATGAAATAAAAAAATAATAATTTAATTATATTATATTGAAACTAAATCCAACATCGATAACATACATCCATAAAAAATGTATCCTTAAAGCCTCATAACAATTAATCATCAATTGAGTCTCCAACAAATGATTGATCATATATATAATGATGTGAAAAATGGACTGAAAAAAAATATATAATTTCTACATCATGATTATTGAACATGCATTGGAACTGTCATCATATCAACATCATGTGAATCTAACCCAATCTCATATATTAGAGTCATTGACCAAAACCTCATAATAATATGTGGGTTATACAACCATCATAAATCACATGTGGGGAGTCAATAAAAAATTATTGGGAAAGTCAATAAACCCCGAATGATTTGCCTAAATATAAATATTTGAGTGCATGAATGCTATAATATAAAAATTCATAACACTAAATATATAATAACTAATTTGATTCATTATGTAGTTTCCGGATCTCCATAAATCATAATTGTGCATCATAAAATTTCATTGAACAATACAAATTATCATTATAATAACAATGTATGTGCTACGTATGTGTTTTATTCACATATCTATAGTTTCCACGGATTAAAATACACTGAAAATACATCATTATAGATTTATATTCATCACATTACAAGAGTACATTCCATATAATTGAAATAGTATAATGTCATCAGAATAACATAATACAATCTTTTTACAATTTTAAAATATTCAATGTTTCTGAGAAAACACTTCAAATTAAGGAATCCATCTTAAAACATTCTTCATAACCTTGATTAATGTAACATACGATATGGTTGTCACATATTCTTTATAATTTTAAATAAATGAGATATATAATCATGAAATAAGAAAAAGGTTGTGATAATTGGATCCTAATATATGAAAATCATTCTATCCATATCAAAGAAAATAAGAATGAATCATAACACAAATATTGGAATTTCATAATATGTGAATCATAAGGTTATCAAGAGAATAATACATGAAACTATAAAATATGAATAAGACATCTAATTTAGTTAAAACACGCATGATATAAAATCTTACTCAATATGTTAATGATCATTTCCAAAACCTATCATGGAACTTCATGGTGGATTTACCTACTGGATAGGACACACCAAAATCTTTAGTGATAGAATATTTCTTATAATGGATCAGGATTCAGATTCATACATGATTTTATTAGGTTTCCCACTTCCAATAGTGTATTGGGTTTCCCCTTATTTGCACTGTTGATAAAGAACATTGACTTGATACCCATTATTATCTTTAGAGATATATATCTTTACCCAAGGAATTTTAGGGAGATATAGGTCTGACCAAGAACATAATTAAATCATTCATTCATGTACCTAAAGATAATATATCATTCATCATATCATGACCTATTAAATATATGGGATTCAAAGACATCATATCAAACCAATTTAAATGAAATGTATATTTTAAAATTTTTATTATTTGATATACTATAGATAAGATTTGATGTTCATATACATTTCATCCTATTATTACTCCTAAATGGTGTACTATTTCATAATCGTTTTATCATGGTATTACCTAAAGAAGATAATGAGGTTTCACTAATAATATTTCAATTTAAATTTAATTAATTCAAATAAATATTAAGAATGGATTCCGTGTATAATATCTGAATTATTTAATCACATATAAAATGGGTTTAATCAAAGATTGATAAAGATTTTGAAAGATCAGGATGGGCATTTCATAGAGAAAACATACCTTCATTGAAAGTCATTTTTGGTATGTCATAGAACAATTTTAAAATAATTTAAATTGTAAACCAATAAAAATTCTTATAATGTATGATTTAAAAATAATTTAAATAATTTCTTGGGTAATATATCATTTCCTCTATATACATTAATTTTTAATATATAAAACATGGAAAATCCCATTTCCAATAAAAATATCCAATAATACATAAATAGGAATAATGAAAACATTTTGAAAATCATTTATTTAAAATTATTATTAAATAAAATAAAAAGATCTTAAAAACATTTGAAACCCATTTAAATTAAAATAATCATGTAAAATTTTAATGAAATATTGAAATCAATTTGAAAAACAGTTTCTATGAAAACCACATAAAAAAAGATTTCCCAGAATATGTAAAAAAAATTCATTACAAATATCCATATGTACTGGAAAAGTATGTTTTATGGAAATGAAATTAATAATTGGAGGTTAATCCATACATGCTGAACATTCCATTTTAACAATAAAATGTTTAGAGAAGTCCCTTGATAAAAAAGATTAAACATGATTCCTTTTAAAAAAACTTTTAATATTTTAAAACATTGGTTAAAATTTCTATTAATTATAATAAGAGAATAATATTACGATTTTGAATTTTTTTCAATAAACTGTATTGATGGTAAACAAGTTCCCAATAAAAGTGAAAAATTAATAATTATTATCCTAAATACAATTTCATATTAATCTAAATTACCAAATGCTGGAAATTGGAAACATTACATTGATATTACATGAATAAACAATGTATAATAATATTAATTAAATCTCATGAGAAATTATTCATAAGGTTACATCAATGGAATCATAATTTTGAACAATCTTAATAAAAGATCTGATTTTAACAATAATCTCATACCACATAGTTAATAGAAAATCATAATATCCATGCTATAATAACATTAAATTATTATTATAATATAAATAACTGATGTATATTAATTATATGAAAATTTAAACGGATGGATATATACCTCAAAAAAAATCTTATGCATAACATAACATGTGTTTCTACGATATAATGTGGAGACAAAATTACATTACATATTTGTTAAATTTTGACCCTTAAAACCCATGAAATATAATAATAAAATGGGTATGTATATACACACAAATATAAGGATAATAATAATAGAATACATTCATGTTTATTAATTACAAAAAACAAATGAACGAAGTGGTGAATAATGAATAATTCTCAAAGAAATTAACGCTAGGATTAAAATCACATTGAAACATGAGTAAAATTTGAATAGTGATCCCCATGAAAGAATATCGTAAATTAAAATATTTAATATAATGAACTAATAGAAATTCATGATGAAAAATATTAAATTCTATTATATTGTCCAAGAAACAAGAATACGTTGAGAATATATCATATATCTCACAATAATGAATGTGATATAAGAAAATACTTTTCTTATGTCCTGAATTTCATCACAAACATTAAAAAATCCGATATAATAAATATATGATTATTATATATCCACCATAGATAAATTTAATTTAATATCATTCCTTATATTATATTATTGTGATAATATATTATTAATTTATTAACAATTCCAAGTAAATGATATGTTTTTTGTAATATATTTTTTGTTTCGTTTGTATTTTTGATTTTTTTATGATCATACTACTAAAATAATTATTAAAATAATTCCATAATGAAAAAAAGGAAATTAATATGATATATATTCTTTATAAAATTATTTATAACAATATATATATTATGTAAATATGAAATGAAATACATGGTTCATGGAGAAAATATGTCATACGTATGCATGACCATTGTTTCCATATTATTATTGTATTGAAAGGAACAATGTAATATACATATATGAATATATATATATATATATATAATTATTATAGAATAATTATAATAACATATTTATCATATAAATTTACTGAAACCATTCTTAATACATTCAATTTACTGTGTGAACAAATCACTTCTCTTTTAAAAGGTAGTAAACCATAAATCTAAAAAATATGATATATTATTCCCAAAAAAATTAATCATGAATTAAGGTGTTATATAATAATTAAATGATCCTAAATACATAACAAATTTCATTAATAACATATTAAATGTGTAATTTCAACATTATTTCTATCATTTAATTGTGCTAATGAAAAAAGAACAACATCGATTTACATGGCGATTGTCCACCGTACACATGAAAAATGATTGTGTTTCCCATTTGATGGCGGTGTCTATAGTTGTATGTAAATATATTAAAATAAAACCATATAAGTATATTTATTATTATTATTATCATATTATATAAATAAGATTAATAATTATTATGTGCATGTATAAAAAAATAGAACAAATTTTATTGATAAAAGATTGGGTAACTTCCTTTGGTTTGATGAAAATGGAATACTTTGATGTTTTTAATATAAAATCGAGGATTCGGTGAAAAATGGAGATAAGTATGGATCTTATATGGTTTTTTTATGAATCAAATGGATTTAGTAGTGTGAATGGGTAATGTGGTGAGTTCCATTTTATAGTAGAGGAGGGGTGGGATTCGTGAAAATATAAAAAGGTGAAAACTATTGAGAGGTCTCTATTACATCATATGCATATGAAAATTGTAAATTTTAACCTATGGAGTATAATGTCTGTATATTTTTGAAAAATGGATTCTATATATATTTTTATGTTTTTTGGCCCCTTATCTATAATGATAACCACTATGTAAACTCAATTTTATGTTAATCGATGTAATAATTTCAAATTAATTTAATAAAAATTTTATAGTAAAATAAATAGTTATCATTATGATATTTTTTAATTATTCTGATTCCAAATATTGGATGCATTTTACTAAATTCATGTCACAAAATTGGTAGAAATTACTATAGAATTAACGACGCATACATGACTCAAAAGTGTGTTTTTCATATAAAAATATCAAAAGATTGAATTGTTTTTATATTCAATTTCAATGTGGAATTTATTCCTATGTACTAAATTGTGTTTTTTGTTGAATTTTTTAACTAATTATAATTTAAAATAAATTTATAATATAATTTATCAATATAAATTAATTGGCCCCAAATGAAGTCAAAAAATTAAAAATTAATGTTTTTAATTATTCATCAAAAATGAATCGTCCTTGAAAAACATAACACAAATTAAATTTTGAAATTTTTTAGTTAAAAATGGAATTTAACATTTTCATATAAAATTTATTAACATGTCAAAAAATAGATTTATATTTTCTTTGAAATTAAAATTCAGAGAAAATACCTTTTAGAAAAATTGAAGTTAATTATTAATAAAATATGATTTATTCATATCTAATTCCTATAAAATCTATTGGATGAATTTCAAAAAAGGCCTAAAATATATTTTATATAAATTTTGTGAAAACTATTCATTAAAATTGGTTTCATTATTTTATTGATATATAATTGTGTTTTTATAGATAAAATAGTATTCTTATATAATGAATTTCATTATTCTAAAATAGTTCTTACCATCGTTTATTAATATTTTATTACCAAATGATTCATTTTATAAACATTTTTAAATAAAATTTTCAATGTTTAGATAATATAGTTCATAATTTCTATTCCAATTGCTAGGTGGTAACTATAATAATTTTTCAAAATAAATATTAATATTTTTTGTCATTTGGTAAAACATGGTATCACATGAAATGAAATAAATCAATGGAACTCGACATTGTGGGTAACACATTCCAAAGAGAGTGTTACATATACTGCATGGAAATTTATTTATTTCATGTTGCACAATATTAAAATGGTGTTCTGTGAAATTCATTCCAAACAATGTGCTTTCATGCCTTCTCTTGAAACTTGCTAATAGAATTAGTTATAACAAATCCTTTTTGAAACATTCATGATTATTTATGTATTACATAAAAAATAATTATTTGATATATTACTTAAATCCAAAAATTGTAAACTTTATAATTGATAACATATGACACTTTGTAAAAAATTCAACAAGTATTTCCCTGGAAATCAGTACATTCAAATTTACATTATCCATAACAATCATCCACTTATATAAAAAAATTTCTTTCTCAATATAAATAATATAATATGCTAGACCTTCGCATAAAAACATAATTATTCCATTAAATCACTTTTCATTGTCATCACCATCATTGAACATATTTTATTTATTTCCTAATGAAAAACATATACTGAAAATACTTACATATTTGATTAGTAATGTAACATAATCATTGACGTCCAAAAGATATACACTTCAACCATTGACCTTTATTCTCAAATGATAACATATTCTTCGTCATATTTTTAATTAAAACACATTTACTAGAATAAGAAATATTAATAATGAGATATGCTTTCTCAATTGAAATATAATAATTACAATTACATTTAATGTAAAAAATACACTTAGAATATCCCATACATTCCACCTATCATTTTTTATATGTTTATCTTATATAGTATTCCCAATAATCGTACCCCCTTACTGATTATAATTTTCATATTTAATCATTGAAAATCAAATTTCATAATTCCAGTATTATGCACATCTAAATGATTCAATGTTAACCATGTTCCATATAGTTTATATTACTGACTAAAACAAAAAAGAATTAGTGTTATAAAAACTTATAATAAAACAAAAATACATAATCATTAAAATTATTTATAGGATGTTAGAATCATGGATAATATATATTTAGTTTTATAGAAAATTTGTTTTATAAAAATATATTCTTATTCATCTTCCATTTATATCTTTAATGATGGTTTGTAAAGTGTTTTTGAATTCCCAATCAATATCCCTTCGGAGTATCATAATAGGTGTGCAGTAAGGCCTGTTGTAGTGAAGTCTTTCCCATTCCAATCTCCATCAATATATATTTTTTTAGTGTTGTTAAATCTAGGTAAATTTTAGCCAAAGAATCATACACGTGTGATATCAAGACATGGATTTAATTACTTGTAATCAATTATCTCAACCCTTTACCCATATTTTAGGAAATTATCATATACATTAATTTGTCCTTAGATTTTATTATTAGATACATCCTGAAACAAATCCATAGAAATATCCCTAGGGATATCCCCAAAGTTTTTACATCCCAGCTTCTAAAGGTTGAGTATACCTTTACTTAAGAACTAACTATTCTGACCCTGGATTAACATATATGGATATTCAATCATTTTAGATGAATATTAAGAAAAAATAATAATTAAATGATAGAATAAAATCAGCGTTCAGTATTTCTGACACATAAAACACAATATGTTATCTTTTTAAATAATTTTCAATGTTTTCCACAAAGATCATCCAGTTTAGTAATCCAACAAAAAAAATATCTTCATAACATGAGCTAAAGAAATCAAAAAAAACGTGTGAGCATAGATTATCATTAAGGGTAACTAATGGAGATATGTTATCATATAATAAGTATAAGGGTATAAAAACAAGATCATAATAGTGGAAAATCATACCCTGTATATCAAAGAACATAATCTTTAACCATATAATAAATATTTATAGTTTATAAGACATGAAAATCAATGGCATAAGATAATAATTAGTAACATAGGTATAAGATGTTTATTTTATAGAAAAAAATTAGTATTTAAAATCATTCTATATAATTCATGTATCATTGGAAAAACATATCATCTAACTTCATGGGCACTGCACCTATTGTGTGGTACACACCATCATCCCATGTGAGATTCATTTCCGTATAGTGGAAAAGGTTACACTTTATTCCCATAGTGGATCCGATTTCCCCTACTTCATTAGTGGATTATGCTTCCCATTCAATGAATAGTGGATCAAGGCCATTGACTTATGTCCCATCATTATCTCATGATATATAAATCGTTAATAATTTCATTGGTCGGAGATATGGGTCCCAACCATCCCATAATGAAAACATATATATCATTATCAAAATATTATAAATCATTAATCATATCTTCACCCATAATATATTTTGGATTTATACATATCATATCATAACCAATAAAATTAAATGGTTATTATAAACATGTCATCCAATCATAAACCATTGAAAAGAGCTAGATTTACTAACGATATAATTACACAATAACCGGTTAAAGTAAGTGGGTTTCACAAGTGTTCTTTCATAGTATAATTCGATGATGATAAAAAAGGTTCCTAAAAAAACAGTAAATTTTAACATATTACATTCAAATAATGAATAATATTTGTAAACTTTTATTATACCACCAAACAATCGTACAATATATCAATTAATTTCATCTTAGATGCATAAGGATCATGAAATACCACATCATTAATTTATTATTTAAATAACCTTTATTAAAAATTATTTTTCTTATAAAATAAAACATTTTCAGTGTAGAATTTTATTGGAAACCGATATTAAATCCTATAACATAAAATATAAAATTAATTTAAAAACATATTTTGTAAAATATCTTCCCAACGTTTAAAATCACTTTTGAAGAGAAAATTCATTCTGAAAAAAGTATTTCTTTGAAAAAATATAAATGAACATTGAATTTTTTTTAATACATTTTCATTGAAATTTTCGTTGAAACATATAACGAATTATTGAAAACATTTTCAAAACATTTCTTTTTAAGATATCTTTAAAAATATATAAATAATTCTTGGAAAACTTTTAATTTTTTTTCATTGATTAACACATAAGAAATAATAAATTCACAAATTATTATGAAAATATATTTCATTAAAAATAACCTTATTTATATGAAATTTAGTCATCTAGGAAATGATGTTCATGACGGTTGGTACATCTGTTAATGCAGAACATTCCTTTTACCCCATATTTTTTTTTCCAAAAGTAACATGATAATAAATTAAAAAACACATTATTTTTCATAGAATATGTAAAAAGTTAAATCATGGGAAAAAATTTCTACTACAAATATAAGATTATAGTAAAAAAAATTCAAAAAAATTAGAAAACATTGTATTGAAGTAAAAAGGAATCCAAAATAAATTCATAAGTGTAGTAAAATTTTCTAAAAAACATTTTTATATGTATCATAGGGACAAAATAGTAAAATAATTTTACCATTACATGTAAATATAATTAATAATTATAATATATGAAAATTTATGATATTTCATGAGATATGTCATATGTTCGTTTGACTATTGTTTCATTATTATTATCATATTGACAGAAAATAAGTAAATTGAATTTATGAATATATATATATATATTATTTTTTTGTATCATTATCATTCCATATATTTCATTTAATTTTACATAACGTGGCATTAATACATTATATTTAATGTTTGAACAAATGACATTGCTTTTAGGTGTCATTTGTCCATATATCCAAAAACAAACATATAATATTCCAAAGAAAATTTGATATCAGGAATGTATGTGATATATTAAAATTACATAAGAATAAATAAATTATAAATATCATTTTATGTTATTAAAATAGTAATTACATCGTTATTCATATCCTTGAATAGTCGTAATGGATGAAGGAATCACACCGGTTCTCTAGGCGATATTCCACTGTACACACAAACGATGATTACATAGAACATTGTATTAAACTGTGTGTAGATATTGGTAAATACATTAACATAACAACATATAATTACATTAATGATACTTATTATATAATATTTAACAATATAATTTGAATAATTTAGAGGTTTAGAAATAAATAAAACATAATTTCTTGTTAAAGGATATTGTATCTTCTATGGGTAACTCCATTTTGTTTGAATCAATGGTCTTCCTTGGTCGGATTTATGAAAAAATCAATGCATCTAGGATGATGGTAGAGAACTAAGTATATTATCTAGTTATTTTTTGTACAATGAAAATGTAGTTTGAGGTGTGATGAAGTTAGTGGGGTGAGTTTCGTTTTATAGTGGTGGGGGAATGGAATTCTAGTAAAATGGAAATGGTAAAAAAAAATTGAGAGGTCTCTGTAACATAACAAGCCACCAATAAATTTAAATTTATTATTATATAAAGGATATGGTTTAAATATGACAAAAAAATTTCTTCATGACATTTTTCTAGTTTCTTTGGCCCTTTATGTTCCATTTTAAGAATTATTTATACTCATTTTTTATTTAATTGTTTTAATTAGTTTTAATTACATTAAATAAATTTTTTTCAAAAAAATATTTAAAAATAAAATATATTACAAATTATTATTATTCCAAATATGGGATCAATTTTAAAAAATTTATATAACAAAATTTGACTAAATATATTTATAATTAATTCCATAGTCATGGAAAAAAATAGGTTCTTAACATAAAAATTTCCACAGTTTAAATTGATATTATATTTAATTTCAATGTAAAAATCAATCCAATTACCTAAATTGGATTTATTGTTGAATAAATGAGATAATTATACTTTTAAAGTAGTTAATAATATAATTTCACTATAAAAAAATAACTCTATGAATAAATTAGTTTTCAATTAATATTCCAGTACACATTAATAATTGTTGAACACTTAAAAACATTGAATCGATCCACTATAACATTTAAAATAACATGGAATCACATAGTCCAATATACTAACCCTCATATATTAACCATAACATCTAATACACCCCACAAAACCATGACACTAAGTATGGATCATGAAAATCTATTTCATAAGACATAATATAAAAAGATCTCCTAGATTATCATTCATAATATAATCCATGATTTTTTACATCACATACTTTGAATATGATTTTGAATAAAAATAAATAGATAAAAAAATTGAAAAAATGGTATGAAATTTTCCATTATTACAATAATAGACAATAGTATTTTTTAATTATCAATCAATAATCTAAAATTTTATTCCATAACTATCACCCCTATTACTTTAGATTTCTTATATTATACCCCATGGTGAATCATTATTCAAGTGGTACATATATTATTCCAATTACAAAGGAAAATTACATTTTTATATTTTTTTTCCCCTCAATCCCTCCTAAATTCTATACCATAATTTGATATCTAATCACTATTAATGTGATTCGAAATATCCTTTAATTTTTAATTATCTCATTAACTATCCCCAACTAACATAGTGAGTCATATTAGAATCATAAAATATAAATTAGTATGCTCATTGGACACCTAGATAAGATCATAAGTGACTATAATAATCCAATCATATATTATATCAGACATAATCAATCAATTATAGTCTTTCACATCACTAAAAAAAACTACAATTAATGGACCTAATCAATGAATTATTTTAAATGCATGAATCCATCTATGAATTTGTTTTCATATCTAAATTGGTGGTTTATATTTTTATTTAAAAATATTAAACCCTATCAATGATTGATATATGATTCATGGAACAAATTCCCATTACCACATATCATATCTATACCAACCATAACCATAGAATCCCAAATATCAGAGTTTCATTACATAAATGGAACTAGATATAAGTGATCAAATCCCAATAGACCAAAAATTTTATTTTTCCGGGTCACTATATACTTGCTTAAATCAAAAATTACATTTAAAAAACATAAATCAAAATATTCTATATTCATTGATATAATTATTATTCCTTCTATAATATCCTTTAATATCTATCATAGTGCACTTCCTGTCATAATTGGTAATGTAAACCTAATAAAGGGGTGATCTCATATGCTTATGAAGGGAATGTATATAGTGGAACCAATCAATGGATAAATATGATAGGGATAAAAGGGATGTAATAATTGATCATAAAATAATTTCATATACTTGATCAAATTATTTTAAACATATCCATGGATTACATAACTATTAAAATAATGAAATGGATGAATATATAATTTCTTAATGATGTAATGTATAATTCTATACAACATAAATATAACATCCTTGCCTCGTAGAAATAAATCCAAAATAAAAGGGTATCTTTATGTCTAAATACACAACATGTTTTCTCCTTGAGACTTTCCAGTGCATTGATGGGATATTAAATTTATGTTTCGACTAAAAACATAGTAATTTAATTGAATTCATCATATGTATAGACAATAAAAATTATTTATCATTTTTAAATAATAATAATAAAATTCTTGAACGTAGTAGAATATATAATGTTAAATTTTCCCATAACCAAATATAACATAATAAATCAACTGAAATATATTTAATTGTTTTGTTAGATTATAACCTTAATTAATTATAATTTTCATCAATTGATTTTGATTTAGATGAAAATATTTTCAAGGTATCAATGGAATATTTCATTACGAAAAAAATTATTTCATTCTGAATTATCCTAATTCAAAAATAAAAATACCAATTGGATTTGGAAAAAAATTATTGAAAATAAATATAGAAATATTCAATGAACTACACAATGAAAATAGTATTCTTAATAATTGGGAAATTCATTTGAATCGTATATGTTAAAATGAATATCTCATTCCAACCTTATGAAAAATGTATATTTCTATAAAATCAACAAGAATATTCCTTCTTATGGATTTTAAAATTTTTAAAACATGGTTATAAATGTAATTAATAAATCAATAATGAATAATAAAAATATTCATGAAAACATTTTTATACAAATTTTGATACACAAGAAAAATATTCCTAATTTAATAGAAAACAAGGTTGATTTCCTTTAAACATTATTTCAGTATCATTAGTACATAATGATTGGAAAATGAATGTAAAACTAGTAATTCATAGAAATAATCATTAGATAATAAAATATTTTGGTTTTTTGACAGAAATATAATATAATTCTCAAAATGGAAACATAAATATAAACAACAATGAATAATAATTATATTGTGAAATAAACCCTTAACTATGGTTATAATTACAATGGAAATGATCTTATCCTCGTATATAAGAAATTTAATTTTATTGTAATAATATTAATTAAAAAAATATAAGTAATTTTAAAATAAATGTTAATTAACTTATAATATTTCAAAAGTAATTTATCAATATTTCTATATTACAATGGTTGATTCTGAGTGTTAGTTATTGTAATGACCCGCCAATTCTCATTGTCTTGAGAGTTCAATAAGTCATTACTAGGCCTTAAGTGACATCCCCAAGATGCCAAAAGATGAAAATAAATGTTGAAGGGTTTCAAATACAATTGGGGGACGATTTTCCCTTTTAGAAATTAACCCATAAACTAACTAACCATAATCATACATTCACTATATGATGCATGAACCATAAAAATAGTCAAATGACTTCATTTATATCAACCACAACAAAGTACAAGTCAATGGAGGAATAAACCAAGTAACAAGTGTACAGTTGATAGACAAATCATGACTCTCAAAAGGCACCAAGACATTGTGCTCCACAGGCTTTGAGCTCCACAACATTTCCCAAGAATCACCATAAGCCACCAGTAATAAGATGCTTTACCATTACCCGTGTCCTGGAATATGGAATCTGCAAAATACCCAAAGTGACAAAGAAGGGGTGATTATAAAACACAGTAAGTTTTTCCCCAATGACATCCTTACTCACGCCACTAGGATAGAAGATTTAGAAACAATTATATAAAAAGATTTTGTATAAAACATTTTCTCAAAAGTACTTTATAACTAAATATAAATGAGTTTCCAAAACCATTCATAACCAAAATCTTCCAAGATAAACTGAAGCAAATTTTTCCATCAATTTATTTTTTTAGAAAAAAACCAAAAAAGCTTTAGAACTATTTCACAATATCCCTTCATGACATACCAAACTATTTCACAAACCCATGCAACCAACTATGCATGTTACATGGAAGAGTGGGAAAGCCCTAACCCTTATCCATCCCAGTAATGATGGGGGACTTCCTACCTTTATCCAACCCAAATACACATTAATTCTTGATGGGAGATATCCCTAACCTTTTTCAATCCCAACAATGATGGGGGCTACCCCTAACCCTTGTATTATCTGAATGCAATATGAATGTTTGACGAGGGAGAGGCCTAACCCTTATCCATCCCAACACTGATGGGGGAGACCCCAAACCCTTGTCCGTTCCGAATGCAATATGAATGTTTGATTTTGGATATCCATAACCATTATCCATCCCAACACTTATTGGGGAGACTCCTAAAACAAATCTTACTCGAATTCCATATGAACATATGCAACAATATGCCATTCCACCAATGATGAAACCAACGCGTCATCACTTTAAATAAAACACTCTTTTTATTGAAATCAAATTTCTTCAAAGTACTTCAAATACAAAACCTTATCAATAAAAAACCCTTTTATTGAAAACCCGTTTTTCATCAAACCATTTAACAATTCCAGAAATCCAAAAATTAAAAATCAACATTTTAAATTCAAGATGCCAAATCTCTTTGCACAACAGTTGACCAAGATTTCACAATTTCACTAAAACCATTAATAATAACTAAAGAAGATTTATTTCATGCTTTTCACAATAAAATACATACAACTAATCCAATTTGAACTATTACAACCAATTATAACAATAGGAGTTTAGAGTGAAGCCTCATACATCAACGGTTCTGAAAAAAACCCATCAAACTAAGAACGCACGAGAAAACCTTGTTGATTCTCCAAGAACCCTCCTTAGATATCTTCTCATAGAAAGATCAAGAACAAATCTCATCATATTTTCCATCCACACGCTTCAATCCACCCATAACAGGAGTATATCTATGAAACCAAGAGAAGAGGAGAAGCAGATCTAAGTAGATCTACAAAACTGAAACAGAACGAAGAAGAACGATCACATACTTCAAGAATCCGACTTCGATTCACCAAGAGAATGTCATGCCCTATCCTCGGGGCCCGTGCCGTGACTACCCCAATCCCGCCTTCCATAGGCCAGGGGCTGGCAACTAGCACCAAAGGCGTAAATCCCGATAACTGGGAATGCATTGCCTTTATAAAAGAAAACAAGCACCACAGAGTAAGCAAGAAGAAAAAGTAAACACTAAGTACAAGAGAAGTGATGAAAAGTAAATGGGCCAGAATACAAACCCAAAAGAAAGTACAACTACAACTGAACAAGGACAACAGAAAAGACAACAAATGGAAGGACGGAAACAGCTCCTGGGTCGTCCTCCTCGGATCCTACCTGAAGGGTAGGTAAAGATGGCGCAACTCCTGGATCATCCCCAATATATCCTACCTGAAGGGTAGGTACAGATAGCCTATGTGTGTCGTCTCGTCACGAAGTACACCTCCAGATACTAACTCGTCATGTAGTCCACCTCCGGGTACCGTCTAGTCCTCGAACACTCGGCCTCTGTCAGTACAGTCGTCATCTGCAACCAACACAACGAGGTGCGGGCATAGCCCGTGCAGTGGTGAGTATAACGATACTCATTAAGGACCCCGAGACCATCAAGGTCTCACAAAAACCAACAAGGATAACCAAAAAGAAGATCTCAATAGATAACCTCTACTTAGGTATATGCCCATACATATACCTAAGTTATCAAGTAACCCATCTCAATCATGAGGAAACACAAAGATTGTGAAATCAACAGATAACCACTACCCATGTATATGCTCATACATATACCTAAGTTATCATGTAACCCATCTCAATCATGAGGAAACACAAGGATTGTGAAATCAACGGATAACCACTACCCAGGTATATGCCCATACATATACCTATGTTATCATGTAACCCATCTCAATCATGAGGAAACACAAAGGTCAAAAGTCTCAGCTCAATCCAGGATTTTCATTATCAAAACCGTAAGTGCTGAAGAGCTCCGTCTCTGGAGTGTACAATGGTCCTGTCACGACTCCGAGGTACAGCTCACTAACGTAAGACTGTTGTGGTACTCCTCTTGTCGAGTATCGCAGGCCAGCCACCCAAAGATAGTAGTTCTTCACGTTGGGGTATGCCACCGAAACACAGTAGTGCACACCCCCTAGTATCATACTGAGGTACTCTCCAGACAAGTACCGTGGGTCTGCACAGTCACACAGGTAGTGCTACGTCTGCCATGGTTCTGCACCTCACAAAGTAGTGCTCCATCCACTGGGCTAGTCGACTCACTCCAAGTCGAGTCGGTCAAGCAGTCGTCATGTCTCAGTCGGCTACACGGTCTTCGTACTCCGCACGCTCGTCTCTGGGAGGGCCCGCTCCACGATCTACAAGTCGATACTCCATGTATCTCAAAGTCCCAAGAAGAAGTATCTCAATGGACCACCTCGTCATAGGGGTCTCATCGCAACAGACGGCGCGTCAATCGAACGCCCGGTCTGTGAGTTACTAGACTTTTCATCCCAGGGGCCCGGTTGGTTTCGTAAGCGAACCAACCCGGCCGTATCTCAACTGTACCATGAACTCTCATAGGGTATACTCATAGGGACTGTTTCTCGATGATATCACCAACTCCACTGATGGTTCGTCAAACAGACGTCCGGTCTGAAAGATATCATCTTTTCCGTTCCAGGGGCCCGGTTGGATTTCGGGTACAATCCAACCCGGCTAAAACCCAAATGCATCCAAAACTCGGGCGGAGGATGACAAAAGTTCTGTATCGTCAACAGGAATGCAACGCAACAGACGACGTGTCAATCGGACGCCCAGTCTGGAAGTTATTGGCTTTTTCGTCCCGGGGGCCCGGTTGGTTTTTAACTCAAAACCAACCCGATCGTACTCCAACTACGTCCAAACATCGAGCGGAGTAATCCAAAAGATCCTTCTCCCTTAGAGGAATCCATCAAAGTCTACGGCACATCAATCGAACGTACGGAGCTCAAGATATATGTGTTTCCGCTCTGAGGGCCCGGTTGGTTTCGGGTACGAACCAACCCGGCCGAACCGAAAGTTTTCTGAAACCTTGAGTGTAATATAACGAAACGACCGTCTCATTCCATGGATCACTACGCAACTGATGATGCGTTGATCGGAGGTCTGTAGCCCATGTTATGGGCCTTTTAACAATTCTGTACGAAACGGGGGAATGCGCCCGGTCCGACCCGGCCTGGGTGGCGAGCCGTCCAGGCAGCCCGACGCGGCTACCCGGCCCGGTGGCACGGCACGGCGGTGCGGACTGGCGCGGCGGCGCGGCATGGCGCGGCGGCGCGGGCCGGCATTGCGGCGTGGCAGGCGCGGGCCGGTGTGGCCTGGGCGCCGCATATGCGCCGCGCGGGGGGGCAAAGTCCCCCCACCCTCTTGTCCTCTAACGGCACGACGTCGTGTCGTGCCTTAAAAGAAAATGACCCCCCATGTGGGGGGGCCCGCTGCTTGGTTGCCACACGGGGGGGCAACCCCCCCCCCCCCTTTTAAAAAATTGACCCAGCGCGGCAATTAGTGTCGCGCATTAAAAAAAAGAAACCCCCCCCCCCCCCACATGGGGACCCGCACGAGTAAACGCGCCGGGGGTTTCGACCCCCGGTGATTTGGTAACCGGCCGACCAGAAAGTTTCTGCCGCGGGACCGTAAGGTCCCACCTCCCCAGCACTGGCGGCCGGTTCATCCGGCCGCCCCGGAATTTCTGCCACGGCCAGTATGGGGCACGTCTCTTCTCTCCTACCGCGGCCAAAAGCCGCGGACTTCGGTCACCCGACGCGGCGCGACGGCGCCGCGCATCCTCCATCGCATGTCGTTCCGAATGCGATCTCTCTTGGTTTCTCTAGCGCAGCGCGACGGTGTCGCGCACCACCACAGCGGGCCATTCCGAATGTGATCCTTGTCATCTCAGTGCAGTGCAACAGCCCCGCGTCACTTCCATTACATTCCGCAACAAACCCCAGCCACAATGGGAGGATGGTCAGCTGTGTTCTTGCAGTCCGGCCCCCCCTCCCGTTAGTTCGATATTATTTGGTTTTAGAAATTAACGAAGATCGTCAAGGGAAGAAAACACGAAATCAAAAGTAAACCCGTACCTTGGGTATAAGCCGATTGGATGAATGCGTCGTCGTTTGAGGTTCGTCACGGTATGGCGTCGCGAGGATGACGACGTCGAAGGGGGACGTCGGCGTTCGTCCGACTCGAGGGAAAGCGAAGCCATTGTCGCTCGCTACCCGATTCTGTTTCCGATCTAGTCCATCGATCCGTTGATGATGAAGGAGAAGAAGAAGAAGATCCGTTGAAAAGTCTTGCCGCGGATGGGGAAAAACTCTGTGGATGGAAAATGAGTGTTCTTCATCAGAGGTGGCGCGTTCTTCGCGTTCTTCGCGAAGGAGGAGGAGGAGAGGAAAAACTCAGCGCAACGCTTCCCAAAGCAAAAATAAAATGAGGCTAAGGCCTTAGTTTATTGCTTTCCGCCAACTATTTCTAAAATCAAACGATGTAACCCTCACAATTAATTTCAATGAATTAATTGTAAAACTTAACTGCCCAATTCAATAGAGGCGTTAATAAATTAAGGAAATGCGTCGGTTGACTTCGTTTAATAGGGGGGTGCAGGTGCGTTACTTAAGAAGAAAAGAAACGGTGGGGCTCGTGTGGGTCCCACCTCAAAAATATCCTACCATGTGGGTAGGATATTTTGAATTGCACCCTATCTGCTTCAACCCATCTTAAGTAGCTTAAAGTGGTCTTTAAGCGGATTTAAGTGAAATGAAATAAAATTGTTGTACAACTTTCTTTTATATCTTAACTTAAACCCCAAAAATTAAAAATCACAACTGATAAAACGAAACTCCGAAAGAGGTGTTTCTAAGCAAAAATTGGTGATGAGATTCCATCGGTGCCCCTCAAAATTTTATTCCAAGAAACGGTTCAAAAGTTAGAAAAACATGCTCGTCCGTTCACTGAACGTACCCGAGCCAAACTTCAGAAAATGATTCCGGGAACACCGGGCCTCGGAATCAGGTGCCGTCAGAAACTGCGTTCTTGTAAAATTCCAAAGAAAATTTAGGGAAAAATTTCCCTTGAAATTTCCAGGTCTTTACATTACTCTCACCACAGGGCTTTACGTCCCCGTAAAGCTTCAACATAAACTAGGGTCAAAAAAGCAGTACAGAGCACGCATCTGAGCCTTCCACTCCCATGTTATCACTTGGAGGTTCCTGTACTGCCAAAGAAAATGAACCCGAGGAATCGATCGTCCTCGTAGGATCCGCTCCTGTCAATCCTTGATCCCTACTGGAACCTCCGTGAAGGATACCACATCGGCATCGTCTAGCTCCTCATTGTTGATGATATGTGTCGGGTCGTGCACCTGGTGCAACTGAGGTGGATGGGTCAAGCGGTAAACCACCCCTCCTACCCAGCTGAGGACCTAGAAATGTCTGTTGAACCTCGGAGATAAATTTCCGCCTTGGCCACATCTCTGTAAACCTCATCGAGGTGAGACCCGTACAAGGACGTGATCATAATCCTCGAACTCCAGAGGTCTCAATTTTCTGTTAGAACTGAAACTCAAAAGACCGCTGCCACGAGGGTATGGTTGACTGAATCAAGATTGATCAGTCACACTCTCATGTTAAAGAGTTTATCCCGTGATTCCTGGGGTTTCCTTTTCGCCGACCAAGGAAAACCCATCCCGGCGTTTGCCTAAAACCGTTAATTTGAGTATGAACAGTTATTGCCCATTCCATACTCAAACTAACGTCGTAAGGCCTCGACGATGTCACCAAGAGATTCCAACCGAAACTCTCGCCTCGAGGGTCTGACCACACCGTCGGCGTATGTGTTATTATCGAGTCTCCCCCCAAGGTATCTCCAGACGTGAGGGTCAAGTTAACGACTTACTGGAAAATCTAGGTATGTTACATGATTTGTGAAAGCAAGGAATGATTCATATCGACGTCCGTTACTACAGTAGCTAGTAGTGGACACAGACATTCCCTTGAATCATTTCTAGAGCCATTGGGTCACACTCCTTGACCACATGCAGCCGCACTCTTCCACCGCCCTCCAGCTTCCTGAGCCTGGCGGGGATAAATAAGGCGGGTGGTTGTAGCATGTTAAGATGTACACCACCTCATACTACTCTCCTAGCTCTGCCTCCACGTCTGCTGCTTCGCAGACTCATCTATCATTAAAGCTTCCACTTCAAGAAACATACAACACGCCCGTGTCTCTAAGACTGGTGCCAGTCTCCTGTTTCTTACTACACCGTGCAGTCTTCATCCGCTCCTGGATGATTTGCACCTTCATTGCCTACGATTCTGAAGAACTACTAAAATTTCTCCTTTGCCAAAAAGAGAAACTCGGTCTCATCCCTTGGATGAACCACACAAATTGCCTAATACAGTCAATCATGAGATTAATGATGTATTCGTGCCATGGATGACGTCGTAAGGGCTCGACGTAACTACCAAGAGATCCAACTGTCACTCTTACCTCCAAGGGTCGAGTCACACTGTCGGCATCAGTGTGAGGTCACTGGGTCTCCTACAGTAGAAATCTTGAAAGTGAGGGTCAGGTCAACAGTTTTAACTGGGACAACTCAGTATCAATCAAACAAAAGGACAGGAAAGCAAACAAATATAAGTGTCTTTTAATTATTGCAGCTCATAATACAAAGACGCAAATACAACAGCAACATGGAACTAGAAGTACAAAGGAAGTATCCAATAGTTCCTCTCCTGTCCACATGCTCCCGGATCTCTACTGCCTTGTCCACTGCTCAGTTGTTTCTCAAGCACTCGTCATTGTTTCTACCTCGGTGGCTCCTCCAACGCATGCAGATCAACTGTACGAGGAGTCGGACAGTCACGTGCCAGGTGACCCTTTCCGCCGCAGGAGTAACATAGCATGTATCTAGCACGCCTGGCTCTGACCCCACCCCAGGTGCCCCGCACCACCAGTCCTAAAACCCGAGATTGGCCAACTGCTGGTCTGGTCCTCCTGGACCTCTGCATCATCTGTCTACTTCCCGCAGATGACTCAGCTACTGATCGAAAAATACACGACAAAGGCAGAAGCTCCTTTACACGGTCGGTGTGTAGAGATACTGGCACAAACTCCACCCTGAAGAAGGTCTCGAAGTCTTCCCATGCGAAGGACATCCTGTCGCAAAACTGGAACAAGTGGCTCCACCACCTGACTGCTTCTTCCTGAAGAAGGCTGGCAGCAAAGATCACCATGAGGTCTGTCGGTGTCCCCACTAGCCTGAAGATTCTCACCACATCCTCCAGCCAATCCTCAGCCGCCTGCGGGTCCGTCTCTCCCCAGAACCTGGGCGGCCTCTGGCACTGGAACTCATCCAGCGCACTCATGTGGCGTGCATCGCCTACTGCTGGGACTTGTGGCATCAGTGGCCCAAAGTATGGTAGTATAACTGGTGCCTCCGCTGGTGCCTCAACTGCAAGATGGCCCTCTACCGAAGCCTCGTCGCTCGGCAGGTTTTCAGTGAGCACATCCCTCAGGGTTGTAGCTGGTCATCCGAGAAAAGGCATCCTAAAAGAAACAACGTGACACGGTCAAACAATTATACCAGTTGAGCTGACCTGGTTTGAGCTGTCATTTAAATAAAACTTCTGGAAAACACACATGCAATCAGTGTTTCCGTGCACAAAGTCGGAAGTCAGTTGTCAGGGTCCTGGTGTATGGATACGTCGGCCGCCCGCACCAACACTGGACTCCCTGAACTGAAAACCACACTCGGTACTTTTAACACTATTGCTTCACAGAAAGAAAATATCAGAGTTATAAGTTCAGCGGTAGAACCAACTCCTTTGTTACCAATTGTCACGACCCGTCCTCGGGGCCCGGGCTGTGACTACGCCAAGCCCACCTTCCATAGGCCAGGGGCTAGCGACTAGAACCAAAGGTGTAAATCCCGATAACTGGGAAGGCATTTCCTTTATAAAAGAAAACAAGCACCACAGAGTAAGCAAGAGGAAAAATTAAACACTAAGTACAAGAGAAGTGCTGAAAAGTAAATGGGCTAGAATACAAACCCAAAAGAAAGTACAACTACAACTGAATAAGTACAACAGAAAAGACAACTGCTGGAAGGACGGAAATAGCTCCCGTGTCATCCTCCTCAGATCCTACCTGATGGGTGAGTACAGATGGCGCAGCTCCTGGATCGTCCACCACGGATCCTACCTGAAGGGTAGGTACAGATAGCCTCTGTGTGTCGTCTCGTCGCAAAGACCACCTCCAGATACTGACTCGTCGTGTCGTCCACCTCTGGGTACCATCCAGTCCTCGAACACTCGTCCTCCATCAGTATAGTTGTCGTCTGCAACCAACACAACGAGGTGCGGGCATAGCATGTGCATGGTTGAGTATAAAGATACTCAGTAAGGACCCCGAGACACTCAAGGTCTCACCAAAACCAACTAGGATAAACAAAAAAAGATCTCAACAGATAACCTCTACTTAGGTATATTCCCATACATATACCTATGTTATCAAGTAACCCATCTCAATCATGAGGAAACACAAGGATTGTGAAATCAACGGATAGCCACTACCCAGTTATGTGCCCATACATATACCTAAGTTATCAAGTAACCCATATCAATCATGAGGAAGCACAAGGATTGTGAAATCAACAGATAACCACTACCCATGTATATGCCCATAAATATACCTAAGTTATCAAGTAACCCATCTCAATCATGTGGAAACACAAAGGTCAAAAGTCTCAGCTCAAACCAGGATTTTCATTATCGATACCGTAACTGCTGAAGAGCTCCGTCTCTGGAGTGTACAGTGGTCCTGTCACGACTCTGAGGTACTACTCAATAACCTAAGATTGCTGAGGTACCTCTCCTATCGAGTACCGCGGTCTAGCCACCCAAACACAATAGTGCTTCCCGCCGGGGTATGCCACCCAAACACAGTAGTGCACACCCCCTAGTAGCCTGCTTAGGTACTCTCCAGATGAGTACCGCGGGTCTGCACTGTCACACAGGTAGTGCCCTGTCCGCCATGGGTCTGCACCTCACAAAGTAGTGCTTCGTCCACTGGGCTAGTCGACTCACTCCAAGTCGAGTCGGTCAAGCAGTCGTCAGGTCTCAGTCGGGTACACGGTCTCCGTACTCCGCTGGCTCATCTCTTGGAGGGTCTGCTCCACGAGCTACAATTCGATACTCCAAGTATCTCAAAGTCCCAAGAAGAAGTATCTCAAAGGACCGCCTCGTCATAGGGGTCTCATCGCAACAGACGACGCGTCAATCGGACGCCTGGTCTGTGAGTTACTAGCCTTTTCGTCCCAGGGGCCTGGTTGGTTTTGTAAGCGAACCAACCCGGCCGTATCTCAACTGTACCCTAAACTCTCATAGGGTATACTCATAGGGACCGTTTCTCGACGAGATCACCAACGGCGCGGACGGTTCATCAAACGGACGTCCGGTCTGAAAGATATCATTTTTTTCCGTTCCAGGGGCCCGGTTGGATTTCGGGTATAATCCAACCCGGCTATAACCCTACTACATCCAAAACTCGGTAGGAGGATTCCAAAAGTTCTATATCATCAACAGGAATGCAACGCAATAGACGGCGTGTTAATCGGACGCCCGGTATGGAAGTTATTGGCATTTTCGTCCCGGGGGCCCGGTTGGTGTTAAAGTCAATACCAACCCGACCGTACTCCAACTGCATCCAAACCTCGAGCAGAGTAAGCCAAAAGATCCTTATCCCTTAGAGGAATCCATAAAAATCTATGGCACGTCAATCGGACGTCCGGAGCTCAAGATATATGTGTTTCAGCTCCGAGGGCCCAGTTGGTTTCGGGTACGAACCAACCCAGCCGAACCCAATGTTCTCCGAAACCTTGAGTGTAATATACCGAAACGACCGTCTCATTCCAAGGATCACTTCGTAACTGACGTTGCATCGATCGGAGGTCCGTAGCCCATGTTATGGGCCTTTTAACAATTCTGTCCGAAACGGGGGTATGGGGCCGGTCCGACCCGGACCAGTACCCCCCTGGGCCAGCCCGAACTGTGTCGACCCGGCCCGGGCGGCGACCCGGCCCAGCGGCCCGGCGTGGCAACCCGGCCCGGCGCGGCGGTGCGGACCGGCGCGGTGGCGCGGCGGCGCGGCCTGGTGCGGCGGCGCGGACCGGCACGGCGGCGCGGGCCGGTGGGGCCTGGGCGCCGCATATGCGCCGCGCGGGGGGGCAAAGTCCCCTCCCCCTTGTTCTCTAAGGGCACGACGTCGTGCCATGCCTCAAAAGAAAACGGCCCCCCACATCGGGGGCCCACAGCTTGGTCGCCGCACGGGGGGGCAAGCCCCCCCCCCTTTAAAAAAATGACCTGGCGCGACAATTAGTGTCGCGACTAAAAAAAAGAAAAATCCCCCCCCCCCCCACATGGGGGCCCGCTCGAATAAACGCGCCGGGGGTTTCTCCCCCCGGTGATTTAGTAACCGGCCGGCAGTTTTGGCCGGCCGGAAAGTTTCTGCCGCGGGACCGTAAGGTCCCGCCCCCCCAGCACTGGCGGCCGGTTCATCCGGGCGCCCCGAAATTTCTACCGCGGCCAGTATGGGGCGCGACTCTTCTCTCCTACCTTGGACAAAAGCCGCGGTCTTCGGTCACCCGACGCGGCGCGACGGTGCCGCGCATCCTCCGTCGCATGTCGTTCCGAACGCGATCTCTCTCGGTTTCTCTAGCGCGGCATGACGGCGCCACGCACCACCACAGAGGGCCATTCCGAATTCGATCCTTGTCGTCTCCGCGCGGTGCAACAGCACCGCGTCACTTCAATTCATTTCCGCAACAAACCCCAGCCACAATGGGAGGAGGGTCGGCCATGTTCGTGCGGTCCCCCCCGTTAGTTCAATATCATTTGGTTTTAGAAATTAACTAAGATCGTCAGGGGAAGAAGACATGAACTCAAAAGTAAACCCCTACCTTGGGTATAAGCCGATTGGATGAAGGCGTCGTCGTTCGAGGATTGTCGCGGTGTGGCATCGCGAGGAAGACGACGTCGAAGGGAGACGTCGGCATTTATCTGACTCGAGGGAAAGCGAAGCCATTGTCGCTCGCTACCCGATTCCGTTTCAGAGCTAGTTCGTTGATCCGTTGACGATGAAGGGGAAGAAGAACAAGATCCGTTGAAGAGTCTTGCCGCAGAAGGGGAAAAACTCCATGGAAGGAAAACGAGCATTCTTCGTCAGAGGTGGGGCGTTCTTCGCGTTCTTCACGAAGGAGGAGGAGGAGAATAAAATCTCAGCGCAACGCTTCCCAACCCAAAAATAAAATGAGGCTAAGGCCTTATTTTATTGCTTTCTGCCAACGATTTCAAAAATCAAACGACGTAACCCTCACAATTAATTTCAAATAATTAATTGTAAAACTTAACTGCCCAATTAAATAGAGGCGTTACGAAATTAAGGAAACGCATCTGTTGACTTCGTTTAATAGGGGGTGCTGGTGCGTTACTTAATAAGAAAAGAAACGGTGGGGATCGTGTGGGTCTGACCTCAAAAATATCCTACCAAGTGGGTAGGATATTTTGAATTTCACCCTATCCGCTTCAACCCTGCTTAAGGAGCTTAAAGTGGTCTTTAAGCGGCTTTAAGTGAAATGAAATAAAATTGTTGTACAACTTTATTTTATTTCTTAACATAAACCCCAAAAATTAAAAATCACAACCGAGAAAACGCAACTCCGAAAGAGGCGTTTCTAAGCAAAAACCGGCGCTGCGATTCCATCAGTGCCCTCAGAATTTGATTCCGAGCACCGGTTCAAAAGTTAGAAAAACATGCTCGTCCGTTCACTAAACGTACCCGAGCCAAACTTCGTAAAATGATTCCGGGCACACCGTGCCTCGGAATCAGGTGTCGTCAGAAACTGCGTTCTTGTAAAATTCCAATGAAAATGTAGGAAAAAAATTTCCCTTTAAATTTCCAGGTCTTTACGGAGAATCCATCGGATCACCTCCAAAACTCTTGGGAGAGGTTCTTCAAGTATCAAGGTAGAGTAATCCTAATTTATGAACGTTTATGAGCTTAAACGAGCCGCATAGAAGAAAAAACTAGTGAGATACACAATTTAAGAATCTCATTTATGTGCCCGCACAGTTCTATCACACAATTAGACAAACCGTTCTCTAACCATACATTAGCTACTACCTCGTCCTACACACCTTGCATGGATAGGCTGCATTGTTAGACAAAATGTTCTTTAACCATGCATTAGAAAATTCCTTGGCCAACCCCTACGCACAGTTTTGCCGCACGGTTAGACCAACCGTGCACTAACCGTTCGTTAGCCATTACCTCGGTCGAGCCCCTAAGCATGATTTGGCCGCACTGTTTGACAAATTTTGTGCCGCCCGTGCGACTTCCCCTTTTCCTCCAAACTTCATACAAAGTTCTCCTAACTCTCGCACTCATAACCCTTAAATTAAAAACCATGAAAAGCATCAAGTTAGGATAACATACCAGAAATTGTGGGTACTACATTGTCCCCAACATTGGTCTTTCTATCCTTGGAATGTATAAAACCTTCTCCAAAATGAAAGAGTTATGGCCAACACTATTTAATTTCCTTCACATGTTCCCAAGACGATTCCTGAATCTGACCATGCATCTATAAAACCCACACTAGAACAATGTTTTTACCATAAAAGTCTTTATATTTCCTATCCACAATCTGTACTAGGATATGTATCAATAATGCATTCGAATCTAGGTCAACATGATCCCTTATGATCACACGTTCATGATTAGGCTGATACTTTTTCAACTCAGATACATGGAACACATTATGAACCGAACTAAACCATGGTGGTAATTCCAACCGATATTCCACTGCTTCAAACCATTCCAGTATCTTAAAAGGGCCAATCTATCTAGGAGATAACTTTCCTTTCTTTCAGAAACAATGATGTCCAAACCTTGGATAGACCCTCTAGAAGACATGATCACCCAAAAAGAACGACAACAGTCTTCGATGGTGATCTGTATAAGAAATATGACGACTCGAATCCATCTCCATCCTCTTTCTAATCATTTGAATCTTCTCCGTCGTATCTTGGACATGGCATGGTCAAACTAGTGATGTTTCACTAAGGGTATATGCTCCACCTACGAGCCACCAAAATCCATTACACAAGCCCGTAACATGTCTTCAAGCATTTGAATCGTTCGCTCAGATTTCCCATTTTTCTGAGGATGATATGTTGTGCTCATGGTCAACTGAGTACCAAGGGCTTCCTGTAATGATTTCTAGAAATGAGATTTGACCCGCAGATCCCTATATGAGACTATAGACACAGGTACACCATGCCTCATTACCACTTCTCAAATATAGATCATTGAAAGATCTTCCATCTTATGGGTTTCAAAAATAGGGATGAAATGGGCCGACTTGGTTAGACGATCAACCATAACCCAAATTTCATAATGTTTCCAAACCGTTCTTGGATGACCTATAAAAAATTCATTTCTATTTGGTCCCATTTCTAAACGAGGATAGGAAAATATTGTAACATACCAACTGGTCTCTTATGGTATTCCTTAACCTGCTTACAAGATAATCTCTGTGAGACAAACTCGACCACTTTCCTTTTCATGCCGCTCCACCAATACTGTGCCTTCAACACCTTATACATCTTCAGTGTTCCTGGATGTGCAGCCAATCTTGAATGGTGGTAAGCATGAAGAAGTTGTTCTTGACACACCATAGGTACCACCATCCGTTCTCTGTAACACCAAATGGAACCCCCATCTTGTTTCCAACCACCAATGGTCTCCCAACCATTGAGTTTCGAACATACAAGTAGACATTCTTCATCAGATGCATGTGCTTCTTTAATCATTTT
The DNA here is from genome assembly GCA_963277665.1 of Viscum album. NCBI lineage: Eukaryota > Viridiplantae > Streptophyta > Magnoliopsida > Santalales > Viscaceae > Viscum > Viscum album. The sequence goes on from OY728161.1 coordinate 441,978,311, forward strand.
TACTAGATCAAGAAAAAGTGTATCTGAAAAGAAAATTGCAACATCACCTCGGTCTTCACATTCCACATGCATGTTGGCTAATACCGACAACAACATCCATTCATTTGAATCTTCTTTCTCCATCTGAGCATATGACTTTCTACTCAATGCATCCACTGCTGAATTTCTTTTCTGCAGTGTGTACATCAAGTCAAAGTCAAACATTTGGAGATACTCCATCCACCCCCTTTCTTCAAGTTCAAATATCATTTTTATAAAATGTGTTTCATGCTTTTTTGATCCATAAAAATAGTATATTTCTCACCAAAGAGATAATGTATCCATGTTTTCATAGCATTGACGACTACAACTAACTCCAAATCATGTATAGGGTAATTCTTCTGAGGCACCCTGAACCGCCTTGAACCATAAGCAATGACATGTTCAATTTTCTTGAGAACACAACCCATCCATGATCCTGAAGAATCACAATATACCACATACACCTGTCCAGATTTTGGAATGATCAATATAGGTGTCGATGTAAGATGAAATTTTAGTTCCTGGAAAGACTTTTGACATTCTTATTTCCATTGGCATGTATCATTCTTCTTAGTCAGAGCTGTCATTGGTGAATATAGTCATGATAAATCACACAAAAAGCATCGGTAGTAACTGGATAGACCATGAAAACATGTTATCTCGAAGACATTATTCGGTGGTTTCTAAGAGATAATTGCTTATATCTTTTCAAGATAAAAAAACTCTTTTCTCAGAAATGACATTGTTTCTGATGCTTTCACTGGGGTGCGTGCATCCGTCTGCGGGGGACGCACGGCTTTGTTGCCCCGCATTCCCGCTTTCCAAAGGCGGGCGGCATTCGCTCCTTATTCAGGGATGTCTACTCCTTGATCGAAATGGGATGATGGGATGTCGGTTCTTCCTCCTGTGGATTCCTCCTTAGAACTCATCACCTAGTCCGGGTCTCCCTTATAGATTTAATACATAGTTCGTGAAACTCTTTCCAGTTCCATGTTTCCATGGACACCGGTTAATTACACTGCTTCTGTTGGGACATTCCAAAGGGTCCAGTCAGGGCAGCAACCTTTGGTCAGGGGAGCAGTCACGTTGAGGCATCAGTAGCGTGTCTGGATGCTGGGGTACCTGGAATGTCTGTCTGTTATCCTTGATCGCAAGGCTTCTCGAGGGCGTGGAAGCCCGATGCATCCCACATCGAGCGTGGGGAATTATATGTCGTAGACACATATATGAGGTTTTCCTCAGCTTCCCGTGTTCAACACAGGGTATGTCGCATGTTTAACGTCCAGCGGAGACGGATCAACCCAACCAGAGCATTATCTAGGGTAGATCGGATTGAGGGATCCTCCTTGAAGGGATATCGACACTAGGGCTAGCCCGTGGGCGATTGGTGAATGGAGTAGGAGAGTGAAGTGGGACCATCGCAGGGGGCGACAGTGAAGTTGGGATTGAGACTTGACGAGGCTTCCTACATATCCCTGTGGTAGGGAATCAAAGTCCTCGTAGTTCGGGTTGGTGCCGGTAAACCGACGTGGATGTGGACCTTGGCCCGATGAATGTTGTCGGCGAACCAACGTGAAGGTGGACCTTGGTCCAATGAGCATCGTCAGCGTACCGACATGAAAGTAGACCCGTGGGTCCACTAATGGTGGGCTTGAACCTTGGGAAGGTTTCCTACATACCATTCCTTGACATGGATCAAAGACCTCGTAGTTCAGGGATTACAGTTTAATGTCATGCGGGACGATAGTGAGCCCTGTCGTGAATAAACGATGGGCGGTGGGTGTCGGTGAACCGACGTAAGTGAGGGACCTTAGTCGGATGGGAGTTGGGGGGGGATTGGCACACCGACAATGAGACGGTCTGGGCCAATGCTTGTTGGTCTTGAACCTCATGGAGGCTTCCTACGTACCATGCCCTGACACGGATCAAAGTCCTCGTAGTTCGGATTGGGGAATACAGTTTAACATCATGCGGGACAGGGGTGAACCGACGTGAATGAGGTCGGGACGACCGGATGGTGGATTTGAACCTCGTAGAGGCTTCCTACGTACCATGCCTTGACATGGATCAAAGACCTCGTAGTTCAAGTGGGATGGGTCGCAATGGCTTACCACTTGACCGGGATGGGACCCGTCGTGAATGAGTGATGGGTGGGCATGAACCTCGTGGAGGCTTCCTACGTACCATGCCTTGACATGGATCAAAGACCTCGTAGTTCAAATGGTGGCTTGCAATGGCTTACCACTGGACTGGAATGGAACCCGACGTGAAAGACGGGTGGGCTTGAACCTCGTGGAGGCTTCCTACGTACCATGCCTTGACATGGATCAAAGACCTCGTAGTTCAAATGGTGGGTCGCAATGGCTTACCACTGGACTGGAATGGGACCCATCATGGATGAGCGACGGGTGGGCTTGAACCTCGTGGAGGATTCCTACGTACCATGCCTTGACATGGATCAAAGACCTCGTAGTTCAAATGGTGGGTCGCAATGGCTTACCACTGGACTGGAATGGAACCCGTCGTGTATGAGCGACGTGTGGGCTTGAACCTCGTGGAGGCTTCCTACGTACCATGCCTTGACATGGATCAAAGACCTCGTAGTTCAAATGGTGGGTCGCAATGGCTTACCACTGGACTGGAATGGGACCCGTCGTGAATGAGCGATGGGTGGGCTTGAACCTCGTGGAGGCTTCCTACGTACCATGCCTTGACATGGATCAAAGACCTCGTAGTTCAAATGGTGGGTCGCAATGGCTTACCACTGGACTGGAATGGGACCCGTTGTGGATGAGCGACGGGTGGGCTTGAACCTCGTGGAGGCTTCCTACGTACCATGCCTTGACATGGATCAAAGACCTCGTAGTTCAAATGGTGGGTCGCAATGGCTTACCACTGGACTGGAATGGGACCCATCGTGGATGAGCGACGGGTGGGCTTGAACCTCGTGGAAGCTTCCTACGTACCATGCCTTGACATGGATCAAAGACCTCGTAGTTCAAATGGTGGGTCGCAATGGCTTACCACTGGACTGGAATGGGACCCGTCGTGAATGAGCGATGTGTGGGCTTGAACCTCGTGGAGGCTTCCTACGTACCATGCCTTGACAGGGATCAAAGACCTCGTAGTTCAAATGGTGGGTCAGGGTCGGTGCTCACTCTAAGCCCATGTGAGTCATGCTCGGTGTGAGAAACAAGAGTTTGCAAGGACCTGACGATCACGTCGCGAAGGGTGCGTCCGTGAGAAGCGAAGAGGGGCTTACGCGTTGGGCGTCCCATGGTGTTGGGACTTACTCCAGGATGGAGGCCCATATGGGGGTGCCTCGTTCCCTATCACTCCCTCCACTGACCTTGGTAGTGGGGAAGTACAGAGATGCACGGGTGCAATCATCCGTACGAAAGGTTAGGGGCTTACGCTCTGAGGCGGCCCTTCCCCTGCGAACATACACCACTCCGACAAGGAGGATCTCATTCCATGTGCGGAAGAGTTCCATTCCCGTGGAGACGAGTGGTGTAAAAAATGTTCGATTTGGGGGGAGCCTTCGTGAGGGAGACGAGGTTGGGTCACAGTTTAACGTCATGTGTTGAGGACGTGGTGCTTGGAAGTTTAACGTCCTGCAGCTCGGACGAGGTGGGTTCACTCCACACCCCTAGGACTTACATAACCGGTACCCTCTGGTCCTTGGGGAAGGGAAGGTGCCGGTAAGGCCATGGTAAAGGGGGGACGTGGGACGAACCATCGAGGGGTCCACGTTAGCGTGGCTATGCGAAGAAGCAATAGCCGTTAGCGTGCCTATGCGAATAAGCATTAGGCGAAGAAACGCGACAGGTGGTATTGTCCATGGGACCTTGAAATCACATCGTGCAAACCTGGAGGGTCGCACGGGAAGAGGAATTGATAAGCAAAGGAGTGTGCTTCGCGATGTGGGGTGCCTTGGCCTTAGCATGGGGCATTGGTGTGAGTGGGAGGTGCTTCACGAAGTGGAACAGTGTTCGCGGAGCACTGCCTCGCGAAGGAGGGGTGCCTCGCGAAGTAGGGTCCTGCGAAGCAGTGTGCTTCGCGAAGTGGAGCGGTCCTGCCTTAGCATAGGGATCACTCGTATGGGTTGGGTGTTTCGCGAAGCACAAGTGCTCCACGGCTGCCCGGGTTCCCTTGGGAATCCCCTTCCTCCGCGAACGCCCTTGAGCTTCGCGAAGGGCATCCCTCCTGGAAGAGGGGCTCAAAACGAGACAAAGCAGAGTCGTCTCACGAAGTAGAAATACCTCGCGGAGCTCATGATTCCCAGGGCAAAGCGTGCTTCGCGATTCGGGAGAGGAGAAGCCAAAAGGTCGGATTGTCTGTCCTTGGGACTCAGGGGGAGTCCAGTATTTATAGGGAAGGGGCGCCGCGAAGCAGGGCTCGCGCGCCGCCTCTGGAGCTTCGCGGCGGCTCGCGAACGTCAAAGGGGTTCGCGGAGGATTACCGCCTCTGGAGCTTCGCGGCGGCTCGCGAACATCAAAGGGGTTGGCGGAGGATTACCGCCTCTGGAGCTTCGCGGCGGCTCGCGAACTTCAAAGGGGTTCTCGAAGGATTACCGCCTCTGGCGCTTCGCGGCGCCGCCATGGTAGGGGCGCTTCGCGGCGGAGCTTCGCGGAGGCGCTTCGCGGCGGAGCATCGCGAGGCAGCGTGCCGGCCTTTTTCGTTCCTTTCTTTCGGGCCACATTTTTGGCGCCAACAAATGCCCCCCCTCATACTTGGAGCCGCGGAGGGCGAAGGGTCGAATTCTGAGGGATAATCGCCAAAATTGTCGGTGGTTCGCGATGCAGCATCGCGAAGGGGCCCCGCGATGCTCGCCGGGGCCGCGGATCCGGACGCGCCGCGATGCTCCACGCGGGTGAGGCGCGCCGCGATGCTCTGGGGTAGCCGCCTATAAATAGGGGGTCCTCCCTCTTTTTTCTTCACGTGACTTGTCTTTTTGTGCGCTCTCAACTTCGCGAAGCTCCGCGTACTCCGCGACAGCCCTCCGCGAATCGAGCTTCACGGCGAACCGCGGGTCTCTGACTCCGCGTCCGCGCTAGGCGAACTTCTTGTCGGCCTTGGCCAGACTTCGCGACTTGGTCTCACGACCGATCTTCGTGATTCCACATCACGGCCGAACTTCGCGATTCAACTTCGCGGCCGAGCTTCGCGATCCAGGGGAAAAAAACTTTTCTGAGGGTCGGAATCAAAATGGCCCATCAAGAGGCTGTGCTGGGAGTGGTTGCAGATGCTGCTTGTCGGGATGAGATGGCCAACCGTCCAGGCTTGGGGGAAATGGTTCGAAGCCATTCGGACCACACTTCTTTGACAGATCTGCTGTTGGAAGGTCAGAATAATTATCCGCAGTGCAAGAAACTGCCGTTCTACGGCTTCGGGCTGAGGGACGATGTCTTCATCCCTGAGGCGAGAAGGGATGAACCAGCTTGCTGGTTCAGGAGCACACCGTGCCAGCACCAATGGTTCAGGGCGGCTGATGGTCATGCGTGGGAGGATTTCACACCCATCACCGCTGACTGTCTCTAAAATCATGTGAATGATATCGACGGGAATCCACTGCAACCGGAGACGTCCCCTCCTCTCTACCGCACCATGCTGAAGGCGGCTCTGCAGGATCCGAAGAAGGGATGGTCCGATGAGTGGGACCTGCGCCAGGGTGGCAACTTTACCGATGACTGGGCCTGGGCCTACTGGGTAGGCGCCTCATGCGAGGATTTCGGGGTCGAGCTGAGGAGAGTGGGATTGTATGAGGCGGCATGGGCCTCCCAGTTCCACATTTACCAACCAAAGCAGCTGATGCCGGAACTGCTGAGTAGATGGTCGTCCAGGACCAACACTTTTCACCTTCATCACGGGGAGGTGGGCATCAGCCTGTGGGATGTCCACCAGATTTCCGGGGTCCCGATCTTGCGGGCCATGTATGAAGAATTCCTCCCCGTTGCTAGCGCGTGGGAGGATCCGGAGAAAATGCCGCGATTGGCATCGGTGCTGATGGCGCTCGTCCCTGGAGAGGACAAGGAGGCAGTGATCGATGTCCACTTCAGAAGATGGTTCAAATGCTTCCTGAATTTCCCAGAGAATCGAGAGTTCCCTCCAAGGCCTCGAACTTGTCCAAGGGCAGCCCAACGGGGCAAGGGGCACTCGTATTGGCGGGTTTTGGAGGACAGCCAATGGAAGACTTGGGGTTTCAGCGTCAGCACCGAACAACAGCCAATAGTCAGGCTGGCGGCGTTCATCGCGGCTCTCATCTGTGGGTGGATCCTACCAGTGAGGGATACAAGCATGGGGGTGTGACCCAGCTCGTTCATCATGGCGTCGATGTTGGCCATGGGGCAGCGGGTCAACCTGGGGATCCCGATGCTCACCAAACTGTATAGAATGCTGCGGCATATTAGCGAGGGCAAGAAGCCGCCAAGAATATGCGGGCCCTTCCACCTCCTGTATGGGTGGATCGCAGCGCATATCAGGGGGATTTACAAGTATCCAAACCACATTTCGCCGCCGGGATCAGACTTTCGCCCCTCCATTCTGAACGCAGTTGGGAGTTTCCCATTCAAACTGGCCGTTCCGATGGTGCTGAATAGGGTGTAGAGGGCGGACGAGTTCAACTTTCATCCCTTCCCACTGCCGACGGGGAGGCTTACTGATGATGGACGGGGAACAGAAGAACATCGGGCTTACCTCCTGGCCTTCCGAGGTGGAGTTTTGGTGGATCGGATAGATCGTGAGCCAATCTGTGAACCATACACCCCTCATCGTTTTGCGAGGCAGTTCCGGTGCCTCTAGCAGCTGACCCCGCAGGTATACTGGGAGGTGCGTCACGAGGAGCACCCGTGTGTGATGAGGCAGTTGTGGCTCATGTTCACACGTGAGGATGGAAAGATGTAGATTGCATTGCCTCCATCCACCGCCACCTTCGGCTTAGTGAAGGAGTACGCCATCAGTTGGGAGGCCGCTTATCCCGGGGACATGCTGAAGCAGCCAACGATCCGGGTTGGTGACGGTGGCCCTCCTTTATCTCGAGGTCGGGGTCGGAGGGCAGCTAGGGCCGCTCGCGACAGCGGGGCTGCCATGGCGGCGAGACCCACACCGGCCGAGGGTACGGTAGCAGCGGTGGATCCGGTGATTCCGGGAGAGCAGGGTCATTCGGAGGGGCGGCCACCGAGGGGATTCCGTCGGATATCCACTCAGGCTCCGGGGAAGCGGCTGCGTCACATCGACATGGCCGAAGATGCTGTCTTTCCGGAAGCTTGGGACATTTGGGATGTCAACCTGCAATTTCTCAGCCCATCTGAGATGTGGGCCCACCTGAATCGCCTCGGGATGGAATTACCGAGTATAGGCCCAGTTCGGGCTGGATTCATGGTGTCTCCGGTGGAGGCGGAATAGTACCTAGAAGAGCTGGAGGATTACGTCCACTCCAGTGGTGTCCCTCGCCCAATGACAGACCGGGTGAGGGTATTGCTGAATCAGACGGTCCCCCCGCAGTTATCGGCTGCCGATCTGAGGGAGCGCTTCACCTTGCCGGAGGAATCAGAGGGCTCCTCTCGGGAAGATGAGGCTGGAGGAGGGAGCCCGCCGGAGGAGGGCGAGGTCGGAGACCGAGGCTCAGAATCCGACGATTTCGCGGAGGCTCTCGAGGTAACATTCCGAACATCTCTTCTTACGACCTATTCTTGGGTCCCTATGGACCTCTCATCAATGTTTGAACCATACAGGAGGAACTTGTTCGTAGGCCTCGCTCTCGCTCTTCGGCGGGTGATGATGCGGGACCTTCAGAACCCGCACATATGGCTGCATCCAGTTCTGCGTCTGGTGGGACTAGGGGGTCTGAGGCGGCTCCTCTGGAATCTCCAGACCTTCCAAAAATATACGGGGGGCCTCGTCTCGGAGTCCCCTCAGTACCGGCTCAGGAGCAGCGCTCGGAAGTCGATCTTCGTAAGTCTCCTCCACCGATCTCCTCGTTGTCACGTGTAGGCCACGCCAACTAACATTTATGTCTCTCTGTCGTACAGTTCTTCGGATGATGTGGGCCGCTGCGGCGAGGCTGGTTGGGATGTCTGGCGGCGTCCCTCTTAGGGGTATGCCGGTGATGGTGGCGATAGTCCCGCCATATCCTCAAGCTGCGACGCACATCATCACTGGCGGGTCCGCCAGCAGGTCCGTACCTGAAGTCATCGAGGTGGACTCCGAGGAAGAGGATCAACTGGTCGGTCCCAGCTTTGTCGCGCCTGCTTCGGCGTCAGGTGTCGTACCAGACTCAACACCAGATGCTGATCCTGCTGAGGAATTCCTGTAGGCATATCATGCGTACGAGCCTTCCAACCGCACAGATTGGGACGAAACGACCTCCGATGAGGAAGACAGCAGCATAGTCTGTCGCCGGTCGTGGAAGCTGATCACGCGCTTTATCAGGGACACTCCCCAAGCGCAATGGCTGGCCGAAATGGATAGGCTCTGCTCGCGGTTGCGCGAACTGTGTGCCGGGGGAGTGGATTCCCAACTCCCTCACGCACTCATCCGGGACCTCATGGATGAGAAGATCCGGGAGCATGATCGTGGGCTGAGCGTGGGATGGCAGCAGAGGAAGGAGACCAGCATCAGGAAGCTCCAGGAGGCTGAAGGCGAGGTCCAACAGATGCAGATCCGGGCCAACGAGCTTTCAGCCACTCCTGATGCGTAGTCTGAGCTGGTCTCACGATTGAAGGCCTAGCTGGCAGAGGCTGAGGAGCATATGGGGCAGACCTCTGGAAGGATGGCTGCCGTTCAAGCTGATGTGGAGAGGGCCAAAGCCAGGACTGACGAACTGCGCCCCGCCGCTGCGGAGGAGGAGCGGGAGCTAGTTCAGCGGCAGCAAGCCTTAGATGTCGCGAGTCTACGGGTGGCGGAGCTGCAATGCTCTTTTTATGGGGTCAACCCTTCCATGGGGGAAGTCAACCCCCGAGTATTGTAACAAACCCAAAACCCTTTTATTGGTACTTTCGTGCTTCCAAATTTTACCTTTGTTTTGAATGTTGTAGCACGCACGAATTCCACTATTGAATTGTCTTGTCACATCCCTACAATGTTTGCGGGACGTTTCACGACAATTTTCCAAGCCAGTCCAGGTTCCCGAAAGATGGGGAAGGCTTGATCGGAGGAGGGACTCCCAGGCTATCCGAATTACCGTTTCTTCAACTTGCTCTTATGCACGAATGAGGCAACACCAGGGGCGCTGAAATTGGTTCAAACAGATGAAAATGGGAAGTGTGAATCGCGATACCCAAATTCAGAACACTGTGGGGATGGTGTGACAATAAAGGACAACCATTAACCGTGGCGGACAAACGGTATCCTCACTGCGTTAGCCTGAAATGGGGACAACAAATGAGCATCGACCGCTGACCATATTCGCAACGCGTGATTTTATCAATTTGACGTCGATCAATCCTTTGGGACATTGGCCCGTAATGGTAGGAGAGCCCTTTGGCGTAGTATCCAGGCCGTTATTGGGGGTCCCTCCAAACATGACCAGTCTTCCGGAACGTTGGCCCAGGGCGGTAGGTGAGCCGATGAGGCATGAGACCAGACCGTTAGGGGGTTCCTTCAGACATGAAAGAGGACGAGGGTCCGAATAAGGGGCACGCAAAGTGTGGAACATGGAGTGGTGGTTTGTTCAAACAGAATCTAACACATCGGTAGTTGCACCACCGTGGTGGGAGTACGCCAGATGGGCGTGTCGGCTTGATCACGGATCATTCTTTCTTCCAGATAGGGCCTCTCTGGCGAGGGCTGAAAATGGGGAGGAATAGGATTTCGTGATTACAGGGGATGAACCCTAGGCGAAATGCCTGGGTGTCTCTACGTATCCCACGTGATGATGGGAATCAAGCCACACGTAGTTCTGGAAGCGCAGTTTAACGTCATGCTGGACGGGGAGGGGCCTAACCGTGTTGGTACACATCCCGCCAAAACTACTAAGCCCACGTGAGTCGTGCTCGGTGTGGGAAACAAGCAGCAGCGGTGGGAATTTCCCGACACAAAGGGGGCAGGTTAGGGCAAAGGGACACTCGGTGAATCCCGGCCTAGTGACACTAACACCTTCATTTAGCGCACCTAGATGCGCGAAGAGAAAGAGCCGAGTACGATGGAATTCCACTTGAACATGAGGAAGTGGAAATGTGTGAATCATGGTGCTCGAGATTCAGATCACAATGATGGCGGCGTGACGATGGAGGATTACTGCTGACCATGTTTGCAACACAGCATCCTGTCGCGTTAGCCTAAAATGGGGACAAACAAATGAGGGTCGACCGTTGACCATATTCGAAACACGGGACCATGTCACAAATGTTGTCAAATATCCGTAGGGACGTTGGCCCGAAACGATTGAAGGGCCCTTAGGTCCAGCATTCATGGAGAGCCCTTAAGCTTAGTATCCACGTCGTCTGAGGGTCCTTTTCAATGTTGAAGAGGATGAGGATCCAAATAGCGAGCTCACGAAGCTTGGTCATGGGATGAGGGGAACGTCCCTGTGAAAACCTCATGCTTCAGGCTCTTTGTCAAAACACATCTGAATACAGCAACGAAACGTATCAGAGAGAGGGAGCAGATTCCTTTCCCTTGGGGTGATCTTAGTTTAGGGTCATAGAATTCGGACCATAGATGGGAAAGGGATCAGGGGATGCATGACATCAAAACCTGACGCGAATGAGGACTAATTCCTACTTACCATGCGTTCTCCGGGGAAATGCTCGAGTCGAGGGACCGAACACAAGGGTTAGGCTGGGCCCGCGGGGAAGTACCCGGTCACTCCTACGTATCTCATAAAGATGAGAATCAAGCAATACGTAGTTCTGGAAGGTGGCACGGTAGGGTACCAGTGCCAGGGGAAAAGGGGAGTGCGGACGTGGCCCTTGCACTAAAAGAAGCCGAATTTGATGTATCATGTTTGTTCTTTAAGGTGAATGGGTTTTTTTTGTGTGAAGCGACCGGCCTAGAACAGTAGGTCGTGATGTCGCCACAAGAATCAAGCTGTGATGGGCGTTGACAAATGGCATGGCACGTGACCAATACCCAACGTGATGTCCTCTAAAACGAGGTTACCACAATGCAGTGCCGTTTTTCGTCTTGCGGCCAGGATGATAATGTCACAGTTTAGGGTCGTATGATAGGACCAAGCATGCATTTTATCGTCATGCAGTGCAGACGTAGCAGAGACGATGCTAGGCAGGAAATGTACGCAGTGTTATAAAACACAATTGACAGAGACATGATCCCACATCAAATTGTACGCCATCCGGAGAGGGAAACCTTGGGCTGAGGGGCCTACACAGAGGTGAAACAGGGAGAGAGACTGGCTTCCTGAGTGGGTTGTACCCGGAGACAGGGCATCTGGGTGGTCCTACGTGTCCCATGAGGATGGGAATCGAATTGAACGTAGTCCCGAATGGGTCTTAGTTTATGGTCTTAGAGCTCGGACAATGGGAGTCCCAAAGGATGCCAGATTACAGCTTTGTCCCCTAGCATGCAAAGGTGCACTGAGGGATAGCGCCAAAAGTGTCGAGATTCCCCCTGGACATGATGGGATGGAAAATGATGTGAATCATGCAACCAACATTCAAGGACTGAAGGGGATGGCATGACGACAGAGGATTACTGCTGACCATGTTCGCAAAACAACATCCTGTCGCGTTAGCCTGAAATGAGGACTAACAAAACGAGCATCGACCGCTGACCATATTCGCAACGCGGGATTTTATCGATTTGTTGCCCGAAACCCTGGGGGGCGTTGGCCCATATCGGCAGGAGAGCCCTTGGGCGTAGTATCCAGGCCGTTCTTGGGGGTCCCTCCGGGTGTGAAAGATGATGGAAGTCCGAATAGAGGGGAACACGAAGCTGGACAAGTGGAAGGAACTTGATCAAGTTGAATCTGACACTCTTGGTCCTAGACTAGATTTCTCTTAATACATGGGTGAACCACTGCAAGGAGTCAAGGGACTCAACTTTGAGGGTGATTGAGATATGGCAGGTTCCTGGGGGAAGGGGGGCACGGTGCCCAAAACCTTGTATCATACCTACACCTCTCCCTCCTGGAGAGGGATAGGCCAAGTGGACTAGGTGACCGGGAGATCGGGAGATCACTATGAGGTGGGGCTGGACCCGAATCTTAAATATCTAGGTGGTCCTACGTATCCCATGAGGATGGGAATCAACCTACACGTAGTTCTGAAGGGTGCCTTTTAATGTCATGCAGGACAGGGAATAGGAGGACTGAACCTCAGAATGGGGGCGTGTGTGGTGCAGCTATTGCAAACCCGACGTGAATTAGGACGTAGTCCCTCACTGCGCCACCTAGCCCTGTGGTCGGGGTCCCAATGGTAGGACCCGAGATAGGTAAACTTGTTGAACTCAAGCTGGACCCAAAGACAAGGGGTGTTGAACGTAATTCCAGATGAGAGTCTTAGTTTATGGTCTTAGAGCTCGGACCATGGATAGTGACAACTCCCGAGTAAGCACAGATGTCAACCCAATCCCTAAGCCCGCGTGAGATAAACTCGGTGTGGGAAACAAGGGGGGTATCCCCATTGCAATACTTGGGGAGTCCATCAAAGGGGAGTCAGTAGAGAGTTCAGAAAGACACTTTTGACGTAGCTTGTTCCTCGAACGCGCAGACGTGCATGGGGGAAAAGTACCAAGAGTCCCGAGACTCTACTTGGACATGATGAAGTGATGAAGGGTGTGAATTGTGTACCCGACATTTGGGCTTAATGGGTTAGCGTGGAGATAGAGGAAGACTGTTAACCACGGTGGAAACACAGCGTCCATATCGCGTTAGCCTGAGGTGGGAACAACAAACGAGCATCGACCACTGACCATAATCGCAACGCGGGATTTTATCGATTTGTTGTCAGAGACCCTCGGGGGCGTTGGCCCATATCGGTAGGAGAGCCCTTGGGCGTAGTATCCAGGCCGTTCTTGGGGGTCCCTCTGGGCGTGAAAGATGATGAAAGCCCTGATTCGGGGATACGCAAAGCCTGGAAAGCGGGTGCGGACATGTCCGAGTAAAGCTTGGCATTATAGGTAAAAAACCAGAGTACTCATAAGCACATTGGTGAACCGCCGAAAAAGTGGGATCGACGAAACAACTCAGTAGGGGGTGGGAGCATGGCGTGGTCATCACAAGATCGTTGTGAATGAGTACATAATCCCACACCGCACCATATAATCCCCTCATGGAGGAAGGATATTCCAAGGGGCCAAGATGGGATGAGGATTCCCGAGAGATGGGGCTGGACCCGAATCTTGGACATCCAGGTGGTCCTACGTATCCCATTAGGATGAGAATCAAGCCACACGTAGTTCTCGAAATGCAGTTTAACGTCATACTGGACGAGGAGGGGAGTAATATACTCTGAAACAAGGGAGGTGTGCGGTATGGCGAAGAAGTCGACGTGAATGAGGACGTAGTCCTACAACACATCATACACCCTGGGTAAGAGGGGACCTGGGCCGTGGCCCGGAAAGGCCAAGGGGCCTAAGGTCAGGCATCAGTCAGGGAGGCCTGACTGGTTTGTAGTTTAACGTCTTACATGAGGACGAGGGGCCAGGGGCCCAAGGAGGCCAAGGGGCCTGAGGCTGGGCCTCGCAAGGGGGGTCGTATGGCATGGTACATGATCCCGACGTGAATGAGGACGTAGTCCTACATCACACCGTACACCCTTATGAGGAATCCTGGGCCGTGGCCCGGAGAGAAGGGGAAGTTATCAGTCATAAAGGCCTGACTGGTTTGCAGTTTAACGTCTTACATGAGGACGAGGGGCCAGGGGCCCAAGGAGGCCAAGGGGCCTGGGGATGGGCCTCGCAAGGGGGGTCGTACGACATGGTACATGATCCCGACGTGAATGAGGACGTAGTCCTACATCACACCGTACACCCTTATGAGGAATCATGGGCCGTGGCCCGGAGAGAAGGGGAAGTTACCAGTCAGAAAGGCCTGACTGGTTTGCAGTTTAACGTCTTACATGAGGACGAGGGGCCAGGGGCCCAAGGGGGCCAAGGGGCCTGAGGCTGGGCCTCGTAAGGGGAGTCGTACGGCATGGTACATGATCCCGACGTGAATGAGGACGTAGTCCTACACCACACCGTACACTCCAGGTGAGAAATTGGGGATAATCCCCAGGGGGCCTAAGATCATGCATCAGTCAGGAAGGCCTGACTGGTTTGTAGTTTAACGTCTTACATGAGGACGAGGGGCCAGGGGCCCAATGAGGCCAAGGGGCCTAAGGCTGGGCCTCGTAAGGGGAGTCGTACGACATGGTACATGATCCCTATGTGAATGAGTACATAGTCCTGCACCACACCGTACACTCTAGGTGAGGAATCCTGGGCCGTGGCCCGGATCGCTAGCACCACCTGGGGGAAGTTTTTCACCTCGGGATGGGGCAGAGGGAATCACTGTCCTTGATGCTTGGGGCATCTCGGGGTGGACCCGAAGATCCAGGACACTTTTGACCATGTTCGAAACACAGCGTTCCTATGGTGACCCGTATGGGGGCAACAAATGAGCGTCGACCGCTGACCAAATTTGTAATGCGGGACTTGTATCGATTTGTTGCTTGAAAACCCTCGGGGGCATTGGCCCGTATCGGTAGGAGAGCCCTTGGGCATTGTATCCAGGCCGTTATCGGGGGTCCCTCCGGGTGTGAAAGGTGACAGAATCCCAGTCAAGGAGTGGGTGAAGCTTAGTTGCATCCATCCATGAAAGGGGCAAACACCTCCAGGGGGGAATGTGCAGCCGGGTCGAGGCTTGCTCGACGTGGGTCGGGGAAAATGTGTGCACCCTGCCATGTCTTGAACCGAGGGGAAGATTTTGGCTTTTGGGCTGGGCCAACGGACGAAATGTCCGGGCGTTCCTACGTATCTCATAAGGATGAGAATCAAGCCATATGTAGTTCTTGAAGGCCATGCAGTTTAGCGTCATGCGGTGAGGACGTGGGAGGATAGAAGAACGGGAGTGGGCGCATGGTGCGACCTTTACAATCTTTACGCGAGTGGGGTTGAATGAGCAGGGCCAAGAAAGCCTACTCCCTACTACACAAAGATCCTCCAAGGAGACTATTCCCAGGGGGAGTAGTGGAAGAGAAAAGCTTGGGGCTGGGCTCAAGACGAGGCGTCCGAGCGTTCTTACGTATCCCATGAAGATGGGAATCAAGCCACACGTAGTTCTAGAAGTGCAGTTTAACATCATGCAGGATGATGGGAAGCACCTCATTTGGGGATATGTATGGTACGACAAGTAATCCGACATGAATGAGGATGTAGTCCTACACCATACCGTACAATCCCGCAAGAGGGTAAGTCGGGGAAAAACAGGGGGGCCTAGGGGCCAAACCGCGGTCAAGGAGACCTGACTGGCTTGCAGTTTAATGTCTTGCAGTAAGGACGGGGCCGGGGGCCCGAGGAGGCCAAGGGGCCTGAGGCCGAGCCTCGTAAAGGGGGGGCGTACGACATGGTACATGATCCCGACGTGAATGAGGACGTAGTCCTACACCACACCGTACACCCCTGGTAAGAGATTGGGCGGAGAGGTCCAAGAAGGCCAGGGGGCCTAAAGTCAGGTATCAGTCAAGAAGGCCTGACTGGCTTGCAGTTTAACGTCTTGCAGTAAGGACGGGGATGCAGTTTAGGGTCGTGCGGGACCTTTCGCAGTTTAGGGTCGTGCTGGACCTTCTCGCAGTTTAGGGTCGTGCAGGACCAAGTTGCAGTTTAGAGTCGCGCAGGACCCTCTCGCAGTTTAGGGTCGTGCAGGACCATCTCGCAGTTTAGGGTCATGCAAGACAATCTCGCAGTTTAAGGTCGTGCAGGACCAAGTTGCAGTTTAGAGTCGTGAAGGACCATCTCGCAGTTTAGGGTCGTGCAGGACCATCTCGCAGTTTAGGGTCGTGCAGGACCATCTCGCAGTTTAGGGTCGTGCAGGACCATCTCGCAGTTTAGGGTCGTGCAGGACCATCTCGCAGTTTAGGGTCGTGCAGGACCATCTCACAGTTTAGGGTCGTGCAGGACCATCTCGCAGTTTAGGGTCGTGCATGACCATCTCGCAGTTTAGGGTCGTGCAGGACCATCTCACAGTTTAGGGTCGTGCAGGACCATCTCGCAGTTTAGGGTCGTGCAGTACCATCTCACAGTTTTGGGTCTTGCAGGACCATCTCGCAGTTTAGGGTCATGCAGGACCATTTTTTCCCTAGGCAAAGTATCGCTTAAGGAATTTGGCATTGGTAGGAGGGGTTATACACTCTCCATCCGTGGTCACCAAAGAGTATGCTCCATTGGGGTATAACTTATGGATGATATAAGGCCCTTCCCATTTGGGTTCTAACTTGGGAGGTTTCCTACCAGGAATCATTGGCGCTCGAAGGGCCAATACCAGGTCACCCTGTAGAAAAGAGTGGAGACGAACCTTCTTTTCAAAGGCTCTCGCTATCTTGTCCTTATGCCTTTCCAGATTGTGCAGGGCACGGAGCCGGTTCTCGTCTAGTGCTTCCAATTCAGCTAGACGGATCTCGGCTACCTCATCTGATGTCTGGTGGTCATAAACTACAGTGCGTAGCGACGACAGCTGGATCTCAATGGGTAGGATGTCCTCAGCTCCATACACCAGGGAATATGGGGTCACCTGGGTAGAGTTGCGAGTCATCGTCCAGTAATCCCAGAGGGCATTGGGGAGCTTGTCCGGCCAACTCTTCTTGTTATGACCAACCATCTTCTGCAGAATGTTAGAGAGGGTCTTGTTGAACTCCTCGATCTGTCCATTCGCCTGCGCGTGGTAGCGGGAGGTATGGATCGACCGAATGTCGTACTTAGCGTAAAATTTCTTCAATTCAGCTGGTCGGAAGTTGGTGCCGTTATCGGTGAGGACAGCGTTAGGGACTCCAAACCGGTGGATAATGTTGGAGCTCACAAAATCAACGATGGAATGGGCCTTGACCTCTTTGAGCGGAACTGCTTCTGCCCACTTGGAGAAGAAATCTGTAGCAGTCAGGATGAACCTGCACTGGCGGGCTGTTGCCGGTGGATACGGTCCCACTACATCAAGTCCCCATACCGCAAATGGCCATGAGTACTTGGTTGGGTGGAGGGGTTCTGGCGGCCGATGCAAGAAGTTGGCGTGTACTTGGCACGCGTGGCATCTCTTGGCGTATCCAATACAGTCGTGGATCAGAGAGGGCCAAAAGTACCCCAACCTCCGGATTTGATGGGACAGTTTCGGCCCAGCTTGATGGGCGCCACAGGAACCGGCGTGAACCTCTTGCATAACATGAGGTATCTCCCCCCCTTGGAGGCAACGGAGAAGGACACCATCGAAACACTGCTTATAAAGGATCTGTTCCAGGATGGGGCCGCTCCGGAGGGTAAATTGCAGTGCGCGGCGTCAGATTCGCTCGCGTTCGGCCCGGTCGTCCGGAAGCTGACCATTTTGGAGATACTCGACAAAAGGTGCTCTCCAATCGGGGGTGGTTTCAACCACTGCGTCTGACGAACCCGGGACTCCCGATATGGAGGGTCCGGCGGTGAGATGACTTACCCGCAGGCTATCACAGTCCTCTTGGGTGACGAGAGCGATGACTCTCCGGTGGGCCACGTGTATGACCAAATCATCTTGCTCGGGTTCTGCGAGCGACGCGGCTAAGCCAGCCAGGGCGTCTACTTCGCCGTTCTGCGACCGTGGGAGATGGGTAACCTCTGGCTGAGGAGAGAACTGGGCCATTAAGAGGAGGGTGTACTCCAGCAATGGTGCAAGCTCTGGCTTCCTGACGACGTAGTCGCCATTAACCTGTTTGATTAGCATCTCGGAATCTCCCTTCACATGTAGATGGGGAACATGGATCTCAAGGGCCAACTCGAGGCCGGTGATAAGAGCTTGGTACTATGCCTCGTTGTTCGTACAACCTTCTGACAACAGGAACGAGTACGGCAGGACGGCCTGCGCCGGGGTAATGAAGACAATACCCAGACCCACTCTGTTGAGCTTGGGGTCGTTGAGCCTTCTACCGGTGGGGCTCCGGGAGGCACCGTCGAAATGCATTTTCCAACACGGGACATCATGATCGACTGAGAGGATCGTCTCATCAGGGAAGTCCAGGTCCAAGGATTGATCTGCAAAGGTTGGATGGGCAGCTAAAAAGTCTGCCAATGCCTGTCCCTTAATGTCCTTCTGAGGTATAAACCTGATATCAAACTGCTGGAGAATCACCGCCCACCGTGCTAGTCGGCCAGTCAGCATGGGGCGGTTCAGGATGTACTTCAGTGGATCTACCCGAGAGATCAATTGCACCTCATGGTGTTGCAGGTAGTGTCGCAACTTCTGCACGGCGAAGACGAGCGCAAGACAACTCTTTTCGACAGGGGAGTATCGAATCTCCGTATCGAGAAGCATGCGGCTGAGATAGTAGAGACTATTCTCAGTACCCTCGTTGTTCTTCTGGGCGAGCAGCGCACCGAGGGATCTCTCCAGGGCGGTCACGTAAAGGACCAGCGGCTTTCCGGAGACGGGTGGCATCAAGACCGGAGGTTGGAGCAGATACTGCTTGATTTCCTCGAAGGTGATTCGACACTCCTCATCCCATTCGTAGGCAGCGCCTTTCTTCATGAGCCGGGAAAAGGGCTTACACTTGCCAGCCAGATTCTCAATGAATCGGTGTATATAGGCTAAGTGGCCTTGAAGGCCTCGGAGCTCTCGAATGTTGCTCGGGGGAGGAATTTGGTTGATGGCCTTGATCTTTTCTGGGTCGATCTCGATACCTCGGTATCTGACAACAAATCCTAAAAACTTCCCAGAGGTGACTCCGAAGGAACACTTCAGCGGGTTCATCTTCAGGTGACGGGAACAGAGGAAGCCGAACACTTTCTCAAGGTCTCTAAGATGGTCCTGGAGCTGATGCGACTTGACTACGAGGTCGTCCACATAGCATTCCACCAATGTCTCGAGGATCGGTTTGAATATGCGATGCATGGCCCTCTGATAAGTGGCAGTTGCATTCTTCAAACTGAATGGCATTACCTGGTTGCAAAAGATACCCTGGGGAGCCCTGATGTCAGTGGACTCCTCGTCTTCAGGGGACATCCAGATCTGGTTATACCTGGAATACCCATCCATGAAAGAGAGGGCTTGGAATCCGGCCGTGGCGTCAATCAACAGCTTCGTCCCTGGGAGTGGGAAGTCATCCTTTGGGCAGTGGCGATTAAGATCGCGGAAGTCGATACAGACTCTGATCTTCCCATTCCTCTTCCTGACTAGCACAATGTTGGCAAGCCACATGGGGTACTGGACCTCCTTAACGAACTTGGCTTTGATTAGATTATCAACTTCGGCTTCAACCATGGCACCATGAGAAGGGTGCATCTTCCTGGGAGGCTGCTTAAACCCACGATGTTTTGCCGGGAGGCCCAGACGGTGGACGGCCACTTGGGGATCCAGTCCTGGCATCTCATCGTAACTCCAGGCAAACACATCACGGTGCTGTTTGAGGAAGTCTACGTACTGCTGCCGCTTCTCGAGGGACATGGCCGCACTGATCAATGTGGGTCATGGATCTGCCTCGCTACCAAGGTTCACCTGTACCAGTTCATCAACCGTGGTAGAGATGCCTTCTTCAAAGGCTGGGGGAGCATCCTCCAAGTCTTCCTCCCCAGCCGTGGGGGGAATTCCCGCGACGGAAGATACTTCTGGGCTCTCGAAACCCGAGGGGCAGCCGGTGCCGGCTTGGGCAGCAGCGGTCATCACATCAAGAGATTCACTTGTTGTTGAGACCATATCAATGAATGCATTTGATCCTATCCCATCTGGACTTCGTCCTAAGGGGCCACGTTTGATGATATCAAAGCAGTGGTGACGTGTCTGCCTGAGTCGATTAATTCCAGCCCGGCGGAAGAGACACTTATGGTGCACCGCCGTTGTCATGAGCTTGACGTCCCTGTACCGTACAGGGGTAGGAGGTTCCGGGATGACCTGAGCCTGGTTGATGTAGGAGTACGAGGTGATTTTCCACCGTCTCTTGGACACGGGAATATGCCTCCCTTGCGTACCCGAAACAACGAAACATTTCCCCATGTCGGGGGTTGTGGCCTCCAACCGGTGGATCGGGAGGATGTAGGCGTCGTCCATGCTTTCCCAGGGACCACTTGTGATCGGGGCGGGCTCATCCTCGCTTACGAGTATTTTCTTGTCCTTACTTTTGTAATAACCCGCATCCAGATAGAGGGCCTCACAAGAAGCGAAAGGGGACGCGTCTCCTTGGAGCACGCCTGCTCGACCATTGAGCGAGTACTTGAGGCACTGGTGATACGACGAGGTGACCGCTGCATGCAGATGGAGCCATGGCCTACCCATCAATGCGTTCTAGGCGGTGTCCTGAGAAACAACCATGAACTCGGTGCTGGAAATTAAGCCACCGAACTGAGCCTTCAGGCGGATCTTGCCGACCGGGGTTTGCTCTGTCCTGTCATACCCCTAGATCCTGAGGTCAGAGGGAGTCAAATCACCTTCGGACAGACCCAGCTTTCGCAGCATCCGGGTCGGAATTAGGTTGATTCCAGAACCTGTGTCAACGAGGCAGCGGCAGACTTCCACGCCGTTGAAGTGGCCAGTGATATACAGTGGGCGAATGTGCCCCTGTATGGGAGGGTCCTCATCTTCACCGGAGAACGAGATAACTTCCTAACATTCGGCGTTTTCAATCGTCTCGGTATGGAAGGTTTCCGCAGCTGCCACTTCCGCCTCGAACTGGAGGGGGCTCCTTAGGGCCTCGGCAAGTGCCTCGCGCATTTCCGATGACAGGCGCAGGGCCTCAAGGATGGAGAGCCTTGCCGGAATGCCGTCCATGTGCTTCAGAACATCGTACTTTCGTGCCAAATGAGAACCTCTGCTTACAGGAGGTCGTTCGGCATTTGGATGCACAGCGGGTCCGGCTGGCTGAACTGGCGGTCGGCTAGCACTGGGTACGTCCTGCTGCCTACTAGTAGAAGCCTGGAGAGTAATTGCCGGACTAGGATCGGACAGCGGAGGCTGGCCTGTAGCCGGGCAAGACTGTCCATGATACGGACGAGGCGAATCCCCCCGATCCAGTAGCACGAACGATGGTGGAGGTAAAGCCGAGGATGCTGGATGGGTCTGCACGTGCTGAGATCTGCGCTGAGCCTGCTGCCTGGTCTCGGTAGCGTGCACGGCTTGGCCACAAGTGCCTGCTGACGCGCCTCGATGACCGGCGCGATTGCGATTCCGCTGACGTTGACGTCGGCTGGAAATGTTGGGGAGGTCTGCCTGGGGTTCCCCCTCATCGGGGGTCATATAGGGCTTTACCTGCTCCACAGTGTTAACCGAAGCGTACCCTTGACTGTCGCTCGAAGTTTCATCCACCGCTGGGCAGATTCTGGGAGGAATGCCCATCTCGGGAAGCATAAAGTCGTCTAAAGTGTTGGACGACGACGGCACTGGCGGTGCACATTGCTTCTTCTTGCGTCGCCGCTGCTTGCCCTTTTGGGCAGAGGTCGACTGTGAAGACGATGCAGAGGCACCGGCTACCTCTTCTGAAGGTTCCGACTGCTTCAGGCGCGCCCGGATGATACCCTGGGCATGGACGACGGTTTTTCGAGCCATCCAGTTGTCGTATTTCTGGGACCTGCGGCTAGGGACCGGCTGCCACTCACCTTCGTTGTCGCTGCCGATTTCTGATCATGCAAAGACGCCTGCCACTTGCGCTGGCGCTGGGCCCAACTTGAATATGTTGTTGTTGACCTGGTCCTGAAGCCAGTCTTTAAACACATAGCATCGCTTGAGGGTGTGCCCCAAGATCCGATGATAAGGGCAGTAGTTGGGGTGATCGGTGAGATGCGCCTCTGTCGGCCTTCTGCACTCAGGCAGACGCACAATCCCTTGCTCTAGAGCACTTCAGACGTAGCCAGGGACCTGATTTTCGTTGAACGAATAGGTCTGGTACCTTCTTTCCGGATAGGGGGCCCTGGGGGCCAGGTCCTGTCGAGGGACCGGAGGGGCCTACCGAGGAGGCGGCGCCTGGTTGTCTCGCCTAGGTGGCGGTGGCGCATTGCGCGGGGGAACCTGTCAGTTATAAGGCGGTCGCTGCTGGGCAGAAGCCTGTGCTTGAGGTGGAGGACCTCTGCGGGGTTGCGGGGGTGGTGCCGCCGGCAGCAATTCCAGCCGCCTTGGGGCTTCTATTTGAGCCACCGCGGCGGGTTCAGCCCTGGCGGCCCTCCTGGCTGGGATCATAGGGGGCAGCAAACGTGCCTGACTGGCCTGTTGCAGGGCCTCCTCGAGGCGCTGGGCCTTATCTGAGAAATCTCTGAACCCTCCACGGTAGTTCTGGGTAATTAAGGAGGGTACCAGCTCCATCTTGACGTTCCCCGCACACATCGTCAGTAATTTCTCCTGAGTCAGTGGCATATCGAGGGAGTACGTAAGTCCTTTCCACCGGGCGATGAAATCTGCGACCCGCTCATCAGGCCTCTGTTTTCACTTGAAGAGGTCTGCAATGCTGGTCTTTCGCGTGGTGGACCTGAACTGGTATAAGAACTGCCGGTGAAGATCCTCCCAACCGGTTACCGATCCGATAGGGAGCTGGCTGTACCAGACGAATGTCGGACCTTCCAATGTCTGTACAAAACATCGGATCTTGGCGGCTTCTTGCTGAGCCGGGGTCCCCAGCATGGGGCCACACCTGGAAGAGAAATGAGCCAAGTGCTGGGGCGGGTCCCCTGTCCTGTTAAAAGGCGAGAAAGTGGGATTCCCAAAACCCGGAGGCGCAGGCATATCATCCACCCACGCGGGATAAGGCTTTCCATCCGGTGGGACCGCCACCTGCCGCGTTTCCAACGACTCGAGGCGGGCTGTGAGTGCCGCAATAAGGTCCTCCGGGTGGGGGTCCCTGTCTTGACGGGGATCCCTAACCACAAGTGCATTTCCTGGTTCTTCAACATGGTAGACGGCTTTGGCCGCTCATGGGTCAACTGGCTGGACGACCCGCTGGGCGACTGGGGGAACCCGAGTTGGATTCTTCAGATTGTCCCGTCGCTCGGGGGGGGGGGGGGGGGGGGGTTGGCGAGATATATCGCGCCCTCTTGCCATATGTTCCGGCTTCCGCCCTGTCTGCGGTAGTAGCATGATCAGGGTGGCCCGGAGGCATCTCGCTGGGGGGAAATTGTTCATGCCCCTGCTGCCCCGACCTGGGATTACCGTAGTCGGGTCGTCGCTCTGTGGCGCGTTCAGCCAAGAGTTCGTCAACCAACATTTTCTACTCAGCAAGCTGCTGGCGTAACATGGCCTTCTCAGGATCTTCGTCCGTTTTCTGCACAGAGGTGGACGGGTCGGAGTGCTTGACTGTTCTGACGTGCTCCTTACACTTGCCGGTGCTTCGACCGAGTACAAGCGACTCGGTGGGTACGGGGAGACCTAGCAGGTTCCTCTGATGACGGGTAACTCTCCCTGACGGGTCGAGCAGTGGCGGTACGCCCTCGGATGATAAGTCTCCATCAAGGAACTCAAGCTCATCTTCCTTATCCACAACGTCGGCCATGTGGACTGTGACCCCTCTTAAGGGCATATCCTCGATGTCGCATAGCGAATCGGGCTGCCGTCGGATAGGGTCGAAGAGGAGAGCGGCATAGTGTCCCCAACCACGGACTTGCACATGGGGGTGGCTTCTTTGACGATTCTGCGGAGTGCTTTAAGACTCTGAACGCATTTTCGTTGAAGGGCGCTCTGGTGGCCTGGCGACTCAGGGTGCTGGGCTACAAGAAGTGCGGCTGCATCGATCAGGCGGCATTGCTCGCCGATTTCTTCGAAGTGCTCACGACTTCTAGGGTACACCACCCGTTCAAAACGGATGCGGAAGTGTGTCTCCCACAGGGTTCGGAAAAAGCATCCTACTTCTTCAGGGGTAAGAGACTCTGGTATGCGGCAATTCAGTGCCGCCGTCAGCCAGAACTTCTCCGGGAAGTAATCCGCTGCAAGGATAATCCTGAAGCTCCTAGGCTCGGACTCAGGGTCTGGCCCTGTGTTGCCCCACTCGTCAACCGGGGGTGGCTGAGGAACCGGTAGCGGTACCGAGGCGGACCTTTGGGATAATAAGCTCGGCGGTGGAGAATACGGAAAACGAGCTGACTGGCCGCCGAATTCCGTGCCATCCTCCGAAGAGTGAGGTGACCTGGCCACGATGTCACGATACAACGGGCTGATAATCACAGCTTCCGGCACAGGAGCCGCGGCTACCGGCGACAGGTCGTGTCGTCGCTCTACCGTCGTGGGCCCCCAAAATAACTCTACGTGATCCCTGGTAGAGGTAGAGGGCTTTTCTGGTGACAGAGGTGGTGATTGCGTGGTCGAGACCTGCGGAATTCCCAGGATTTCTTCCTCTTGGATATACCTGCGGAGAGAGACGGGAATCCGGTGGACCTCAAATTCTGGGAGAACGAGGCTGATGCATCTGGTTCCTGCCCCAGTCCTTGATACGGAGGAGCTGGGAGAAGGTTCCATCGCTGAATCGCATTCCGCTTCCGAATCGGAGAAGCGGGCAGGTTTGATCTCCACCTGGGCCTTCCCAGGATTCTTCTTGTGGCGGTGACGACCCGCTCTTCTTCCCCTGGGTGGCTCTTCGGGACAGGGTTGACCCCTATCAGGCAACCTCGGGGCGGCGCTGACGCCGTGGCAGGGAGGGCCCCCACTCGAGACAGCCGGGGTGCGAGGGGCACCAGGGCAAATGTCGAAGGGTACATGGGGAGGACCTCCATGAACAGTACCCATGTTGGCGGGGCCTCTGTTGGAACTGGCGGGAGCATGGGGAAGACCTCCAGGGTCGATGCGAGTGGAGTGAGGCCGACATTCACTCCTCGAGTTGCTGGGGCGAGGAGGACCTTCGCCGGTTGCAGAGAGGACGTAAGGAGGCCCCCCACATTGGAGGAGGACCGGATGGACAGTGCCTTCAGAAGGATGAACTTCATACCCTGTACAGCAGGCACAGGAAATGTTTCCGCGCTGAGCGCCACTGTCGCGGGGCAGGTCTTCCTGTAGGATGGGGGCAGCACGAGGCATGCCTCCATAACGATCCTTGGAGCGGGTAAGGCCCACGCTCTGTGGAGTAGTGGTACGGGGAGGACCTCCGTACGGGGTGGCATCACCGCGGGCTAGCTCGCGGCGATCACCACTGGGGCCTGCAACCCTGAGAGTCAACCCAGCCTGCCCATGGGGTGGTTGGGGTCTCAATCTTAGTTGGGCGAAGGGGTGCCCCTGCTCAATGTACGCGGGGGATTCATAATGCACGTCGGCGGTGGCTCGGGCCACTGTAGCTGTCGACGTGGACGTGCCTGAGCGGGCGTCCTCAGCCCGGGCCCGACGCTGAAGTCGGGTCAGGCGGTCCGGTGCAGGTGGTGCAGGGACGTAGTCTGCCTGTTCTTCCTGCGGGGCCGGACGGCGGCGCTGACGCGGCCGGACGGGAGGTCTCGCCTGGGGGCCCCGGGTCAGGGCCCTGAGCGGACTGAGCCGGACAGCGCCTGCCTCTTCAGCGTAAGGCGAAGAGTCGTCAAGGCGTTCCGGGGATAGGCTCCCGAAACGGTTGAATGTCGGGGTGGGGAGAAGGGGCTCCCTGCGCGGCCTGTTAGGGCGGCGTTGACGGCGGGGACTGGAGGCCTCCAGGTCCAGGCGGGCCATATCCCGGGTTGGGATGACCCCTTCTTCCTCATACCTGCGCACGAGGTTGTTGATCACCCTTCGTTGGATGACCTCTGATGGGGAAAGAGGACGTGGGCGTCCCGTATTCCGTGACGTGGCAGCCATCGTGGCGGTAGTGGCGCCATGTGGAGTGGCCGTCGTGGTGTTGCCCCTGCCCCTGCGCGGGCGAGGAGCGGATGGTGACCGCATCTCTGAAATAGCAACCTGGTTCCTGGGAAACGAAGGGATCAACTCATTAGTACTGAGAGGAAAAGGATTGACAGCTAGTGCCCCAGCGTTCTTCCATCCTTCATGTCTGTGAGAAGGATCCACGCCAACACGCTGCATAGCGGAGTGCCCCACGTTCTACTACCCCGACTTCCGGTGAGTTTCACGACAGGCCCGCTATTTTCTTGGCGGGACCAGGCACCGGATATCTGGACCCGGTGAAACGTCAATCTACTGGTGTCTCGAACGCTGCTAATATCCATGCTGAGGAGAAGAATTTCACATCGGGTTCACCATTTCTGTTTCCGACGCTTTCGCCGGGGCGCGCGCATCCTTCTGTGGGGGACGCGCGGCTTTGTTGCCCCTCATTCCCGCTTTCCAAAGGCGGGCGGCATTCGCTCCTTATTCAGGGACGTCTGCTCCTTGATCGAAACGGGATGATGGGTTGTCGGTTCTTCCTCCTGTGGATTCCTCCTCAGAACTCATCACCTAGTCCGGGTCTCCCTTATAGATTTAATACATAGTTCGTGAAACTCTTCCCAGTGCCATGTTTCCATGGATATCGGTTAATTACACTGCTTCTGTTAGGACATTCCAAAGGGTCCAGTCAGGGCAGCAACCTTCGGTCAGGGGAGCAGTCACGTTGAGGCATCAGTAGCATGTCTGGATGCTGGGGTACCTGGCATGTCTGTCTGTTATCCTTGATCGCAAGGCTTCTCGATGGCGTGGAAGCCCGAGGCATCCCATATCGAGCGAGGGGAATTATATGTCGTAGACACATATATGATGTTTTCCTCAGCTTCCCGTGTTCAACACAGGGTATGTCGCAAGTTTAACGTCCAGCGGAGACGGATCAACCCAACCAGAGCATTAGCTAGGGTAGATCGGATTGAGGGATTCTCTTTGAAGGGATACCGACACCGGGGCTAGCCCGTGGGCGATTGGTGAATGGAGTAGGAGAGTGAAGTGGGACCATCGCAGGGGGCGACAGTGAAGTTGGGCTTGAGCCTTGACGAGGCTTCCTACGTATCCCCGTGGCAGGGAATCAAAGTCCGCGTAGTTCGGGTTGGTGCCGGTAAACCGACGTGGATGTGGACCTTGGCCCGATGAATGTCGTCGGCGAACCAACGTGAAGGTGGACCTTGGTCCAATGAGAATCGTCAGCGTACCGACGTGAAAGTAGACCCGTGGGTCCACTAATGGTGGGCTTGAACCTTGGAAAGGTTTCCTACGTACCATGCCTTGACATGGATCAAAGACCTTGTAGTTCAGGGATTACAGTTTAATGTCATGCGGGACGATAGTGTACCCTGTCGTGAATAAACGACGGGCGGTGGGTGTCGGTTAACCGACGTACGTGAGAGACCTTAGTCCGATGGGAGTTGGGGGGGGGGGGGGTTGGCACACCGACAATGAGACGGTCTGGGCCAATGCTCGTTGGTCTTGAACCTCAGGGAGGCTTCCTACGTACCATGCCTTGACACGGATCAAAGTCCTCGTAGTTCGGATTGGGGAATACAGTTTAACGTCATGCGGGACGGGGGTGAACCGACGTGAATGAGGTCGGGATGACCGGATGGTGGATTTGAACCTCGTAGAGGCTTCCTATGTACCATGCCTTGACATGGATCAAAGACCTCGTAGTTCACGTGGGATGGGTCGCAATGGCTTACCACTGGACTGGGATGGGACCCGTCGTGAATGAGCGACGGGTGGGCTTGAACCTCGTGGAGGCTTCCTACGTACCATGCCTTGACATGTTTCAAAGACCTCGTAGTTCAAATGGTGGGTCGCAATGGCTTACCACTGGACTGGAATGGAACCCGACGTGAATGATGGGTGGGCTTGAACCTCGTGGAGGCTTCCTACGTACCATGCCTTGACATGGATCAAAGTCCTCGTAGTTCAAATGGTGGGTCGCAATGGCTTACCGCTGGACTGGAATGGGACCCATCGTGGATGAGCGACGGGTCGGCTTGAACCTCGTGGCATATTCTCTTACAGAGAGGCTCTCCTGTTTCATGCTGAAGAAGTTCGTTGTTTTTTGGATCATGAACATGTGGGGATAGAATTTTTTGATGAACAATTATTCAAAATCCTCCCATGTAAGGCCTTCATCCAACTTAGCCTACACCACTATATCCCACCACTAATGTGCAAGATCCTCAAGAATATATTTTTTCAACTTGACCTTGAGCTCATATGGTGTTCTGATAAAATCTAATATATGATTCATCCTACTTATCCACACCTCTACCTTCTCGTGTTCAGCATCACCCCGAATATTTGGTGGATTCTTCTTCATGAACTGGATGGTATGATCCACATGTTTGGGATAATTCCTCCGGTTACCCATATCCACTACTTGAAAATCCTAGACAATCCTCTAAACCATCTCTTGGTTCATCTGTGGTTCTGGTGCAACCACATTCTCCATAGCTTCTTCGATCTGGTTTTGATGACGCCTACCTGTTGCCATTTTCTAAACCAACCACAACTCCATCAAACTCACTCTCTAGAAACTGATGTATTAGAATTTAAATTCTATCACATCAGCTATCAAAAAAAATTCCATAACAACCTTTTTCCCATGTTCAATAATTTTAAACCACATCACATGCTTTTTAAAATCAACCCATTTTAAAAATACACCAAATATTCTGTATTCAAAAAATTTTAGTTGAAAACAATTTCTGCATTTTTTAAAAATTCACACCTTGAACAAAATCATAAATCCTTCCACACAATGAGATCAACAATCCTAGTGGGAATTAATTCCTCTATAATTAATTTCATGCTCATCTTATTGGCTAAACCCATGATAATGATATTTCCAACATTCTAGTAGTGTCTCCAAACACTTATGTACCCAACCCCCTGGTAAATAGAAATAAAACATAAACTGGTTAGCTACATCCATTTATGCTATACATTTCAAGATCCTACAATCCTACTCTTGTTTAATATTTCGACCGAAGGAATAATCTAGAAGGAATTTTTTAGCACCCCAAGCTTCCATGGTACGTTTCTCTTTGAATAATACAATAGCGTGCGTTGTGCGCAACTTCGAAATCAAACACACACCACAACCAATCAAACTAGTCATTATGAATAGTATTACCCAATTTTTGAAATATTATAAATCTTATCTCTCAAAATGGACTTCATTTTTGGATTCGTAATATCAAATTTAACCTGGGGTGAAATTTTGGTACTTTTATGATAACTTTTATATTTTGATTAATAGTGAAAATTACTAAATTTTAATTAAAAACAACCATTTTAATAAAAACAATTAATAGTGATAAATTATGAATTTGAGTGGTTATAAAGTATATTTAGAATATATTTTTACCATTTAATAAAATTTTGGTCATTGGACATAATTTCACAATTATACCGGACATAAACAACTGTCAAACTTTTGATAGTTATTATATCTTAAAAACACGCTACTTGTTTTGACAGCAGGAATTAATTTCAAATTAATTTATGAAACTTCCTTGTTTTTAATTTGAAAAAATGGATTCCATATATTGAATCAGGATTTACAAATTGTTTAAATAGGTATCTTTTATTTTTAGACATTTTGAATAATTACTTCGGTAAAAAATTTATTTACCATGGTTAAAGGGTTAATCCGGTAAATAAGTGTTAAAAAATAATATAATAATAATAATAAATTACCCTAAAACGTGTCCTAACTATATTGGTGGATACATGTCCGACCATGGGCATCTTTGGGTCGATTTTTGGTACCCCATGGAGCCACTTGTAGGTGATAGAGACACTTTTTTTAATTAAGATAAAGTAAATACAAAAATGATATAAGCTTATATATTTTAGAAACACAATTTTTACATAGGGTTATATATGTTATATTTTCGATTATAAATATTCATTAGAAAGATAAAAATATTTCCTACATAATTATTTTTTATTTATAATATTTAGACATTGAAATATTAAAAATATATATGACACAATAATGATGTAGTATTTTCCTTATTAATGAAAGAATCAAATATTTGGTATTATAAATGTTAAAATAAGTATAATTTGAAAGTTTTGATGACATAAACGAATTTTATTGGTTAATATGACATTTTATTATTGCTTAAATTAATTTTTTTAGAATTAATAAAGTTTTTATAACTTAAAAAAAATCAATTATTGAGTACTATCAAAATTGACATAAATGAGTTTTCAAAACAAAAAATATATTATTAATTTATATTCTTTTCCTAAAAATCTATGGTTCATCCAAAGGACTTATAAATTTTTTTTCTCTGTAATGGACCACTTTGGGGTCTCTTGGATTTATATAGTATGTTTATTAACTATATATTATAAAAATAAAAAGTGACATGGTAAGTGTTAAACTCATTAACCAAGAGTTAAAACTAAAAGATAAAGTTAATATAATGACTCAAACCTGTATAAAATCAATTCTTTCAAATTATTACGACTCATAACCATTTTATAATTTGAATAATAAACTTTGGAGCCCTTATAAAGTGAATATGAATTTATTAACAATTAATACTTTATGTTTTTCCTAAAGTGCCTCTCCTCCCCCTTATAAAAAGACCCAACTTATAAACAATTATTCACACCATAAAAGCCATTTGATTCGGATAAACCCTACCAAAATACTCCCTCAACATCCCTCACTAAAACATAGAGACCTTATTTTGATCATACATCAATCCCATGGAGCCCTTCTGATCAAATCAAAAGGAACAACCCGAAGAAGAGGTAATGTTTTCACCACCCTATTTCAAGTTCCTTTCTTCTTCAACTTCTTCTTTCATTTTTATTTCTATTCTAAAATAATAAACCCAGTATCTACTATATATTGTGATGTTATTATAAATATGTTACAACTATATTCAGTATTCTATCAATCCTTTGAATGACATGCCACCATACGTGCGTACGTAACGCTTATTGTCTCCACGTCGTGGTGTAATTGTTATTCAATACATTATTATTTGGATGGATATAATAATGATGTGTATTTGATGTAAATAATAAATATTACATTATAAGGATTCTGTATATATGATATACCATCCAATTATATATTATTTTAATATTAAAAGAATGATATTTTTGCTCGTGCGTACGTGCAGATTACTATCTCCACGACGTGATGAGATTCGTTTCCATGTTCACCATTCATCGACGATTATAAAAATATATATTACTAAAAAGTATGTAATATATGACATAATAATGCTACTGGAGAAATATATATTTATATATATATAAGGATTTATGTACATACACATGTCTTATTAACTTCCTTATGTTCAATACTTTTTGAAAAACAGAAACAACGTTTATGCGTGCGTACGGACTACCGTCTCCATAAACAATGTTTTCCATTACATATATATGTCTATTATACATATTTATATACTAAATATATATGGTATATTTATCATGTTTTATATTCTGGATGTATTTAAATAATGATCAAAGTGATACAACCAAGAGTAACAAGTTAAAACACGTACGATAAAGAGAGCGATTATTACACGAATTGTTAATTTAACATGGAAATTATTATTAAATGGGTAATATAAAGTAATAAATGAATAATGTATGATATCATAAATATAAAAGTGGTTCTGGTATAATTTAATAACATACTACCATCTTCTTACAGTAGGTTAAGTGTACCCTCAACTAAAGGAAAGTGCAAGGTAAGGGGTTTTCATCTCACTCCTTATTCCCGTGATATTCATGCCATACTGCCACTATTACCTTTTGTGTGGTGTATGTACTGCCTATAATTGTATTATTTGTGTAATACACAATAATTTATGTGTATTTAAATATTCATTGTAGGACACCTCTTTCATGGGGTGTATGTTTCGTAAGTTATCAAATTGGTGAGGGTTAATTTCACAATCTCTTTATTATCCGAGGTTGTTTTTACATAAATATTTAATGGGACAAATATATTATCTATGTCGATGTTTTATGAAAGAGTTTTCAAAGGAATTATTTTTAGGGACTTTTTACTAAAACATCATTTCAAATGTTTTAAATATTTATTCTTCTAAATCATTCTTTCTAATGTCCATGTCTTCAAAATCGTTTTTAAGGATTTATTTATATGGACATGAATGTTTTTAAAATGTTAATTCCTTTCAAAAGTTTCAAAGTGGTATGGGACACTTTGATTCAAAAATGTTTTTAATGACTTCTTTTCTAAATTTTGTGACTTTTAATTATTTTCATGAAAAAGTTGTATTTCTCTCAAAGATTTTTACAAATAATTTTCATCCATGTCAAGATCCCTTAATAGATTTTAAACTTGTTTTGAAGTTGATTTATCATGATACAAATCTTACATTTTGTGTTGATGGTTTTTTGATATGTTTGACTGTGGATGTGTCATTATTATACCATTTGTGGTTTATGGGTAAAGTATTGATATTTCCTATGCTATTTTTAATACGAATGTTTATGTTATATTCCATACTCTTCTAAAGATGAATGTTTTGGACTAGTATATTCTGGGTTGGGGTTCGGTTACAGCTGACCCACCGGGTTGGTGTCCAGTTATTAGAGGCACTCTGGGTTGGTGTCCGGTTATTAGAGGCACTCTGGGTTGGTGTCCGGTTATTAGAGGCACTCTGGGTTGGAGTCCAGTTATTAGAGGCACTCCGGGATGGTGTCCGGTTATTAGAGGCACTTCAGATTGGATTCCAATTATAGTTATCCCCAAGGTCTTGGCACGAGGCCTTGACAAAGAAATTAAAGTTCATCATTATGCATGGAATCATTATGAACATTGTTAGTGATATTTCATGTTATTATTTAACTAGTATAATATCCATGTGAATAAGTGAATGGAATTATTTCAGTTTATTTTTTCCATATTATTCTGAAGTTCATGTTTAAAGGGATTTTGTTTTAGTTATACATTTCCTTAAATGTTTATTCTTATTTATGAAAGTTTCTATTGTATTGCTTACCCTTACTAAGCGTTTGAGCTCACCCCTTTCTATGTTTTATTTTCCCAAAGATTCCATTAAGTGTATTGTGATTGTTATGAAGGGTTAAGACAAGGGAATAATGGCGTTCATAAATATTATTTATGTTGTTTTGTATGTCTTAAAGTGAAATGTAACATTCATGTATGTAATCTATTTTCCAATACTACTAAACTGATCGGTTCTTGGGACATCATTCCTTTTAATCATGCCGATGTTAAGTAATAATGCACCGACTCTGGGTAACTGGGGTCGGGGTGTTACAATTGGTATTAGAGTAATTTTATCAATAAAATTGGAAACTAGATTTAGATACAATTTGATTATAGAACATATCCCTATGATACTCTTGGAGGATTAGTATAGAAGAACTTCCGAGAATTTTGTATTGTAGGGATTTTGTGAGTTTTCCGAGAAATAAATCCATGTCTTGATATGAGAAGGTAGAGGTGGTTCTGGAACAGATGTAACTAGGGGTAAAACCCGAAAACACCGCTTTGAGCTAGACTCGAACGGAAACTGGTGCACGACAACGGGCCTTGCTGCACTCTTGGTTACGACACTCCCGGGGGATATGCTTAGGATAATTCTCATTTTCCTTAAAAACCATTATAAATGGCTCATGAGTATATACTTACTTAAAGAAAACATTTTTATGATTATGGATTATATCCATAAACTGTTCAATTCGCATTAGGTATTTTACAATATTATAATTATTCATTGCAATTCATAAACTGACCTAGTTTATGCTATTGTATAGAAATGGCGCCCAGTAGTAGGAATGTGAACTCCAGTAATACGTATGATCCAAAGAGTAATAAGGATCATATCATTAATGGTCCTAAGCCATAATTTAGAAGATAAATAGTCTCCCACGTATAATCATCATATGAAGAAATAGTATCATGTGTTGATAAGATAATTAATGAATTCTCGGAGTCCTATGGCTTTGAAGGGAATCCAGAGAAGAAAGGATGGTAGAGATAAGGACAGATAAAGGAATGAAGGTAAAGAAGGGTTTTACCATATGTGATAACAGTGGATAGAATCACCTTGGAAAATGCTTGAAGGGAATGAGAGTATGTTATAAGTGTAGAGAAAAAGGACACCAAGTACGTGAATACAAGTGTAAGAAAAAGGTTTCAAATGTACAATGCTTCATCTGCAAGGAGTTTGGACACTACGCGAACCAATTTCCAAGTCATTAGACTATGCCGCAAATGATGCTATTGGATAATAATCATGTTATGATACTACCACTTATGATGAGGAATGACTAGTGTTCTTATGTAGTTATTTTATAATTATTTAATTTAAGTGTTGTATCAATTATGTTCTCTAAATAAATAAGGATTGTACTACAGTACTATTTCATTGAGGATTTGAGATTTTATGGTACTAAGAAAAGTGACTCTACATCAAGTTAAAATTTTGGTAAATTATATGGTTGAAGTAAAGATAAACCTTAATATGGTCCTAATATTGAGGTAGTGATTTTGGAATAAGAGATGGTTGATTTTGGTAATTCATGATGTTGCGGTGTTGTAAAAGAATATATGAGGAAGGCGTTCACATGTTATTACCTGGCAAAAAGGATCCTTAATATATTTAACTTCTTTGTAAATTTTGGACTGTGAGACTGGATAGTAGTATTTTGGATAAGTCAAATGTTTTTAATGGATTATGTTTGAAAGGTTATTTTTGGATTTTTATAAAAGTACAACACGCAGACCGTGTGACAACCAGTCGCGTCGGACAAAGCTGTGGGAATCGAACCCACAACCATAGTGTGATTGGGATTTATCGCCTACCACTGGACTATATGAAGTTCCTAGATTGTATAATGTAGTTTCATTTTTTAATAGGGTCTGATATGTGAATTATAAATTCATTATATTTGGAACCCTGTACGATTAGGATAAAAAGAGTATTTTTGAGTTGTGTTATGTTTTGGAGTGAAAGATGACCTTGTGGTAGAAATTTAGTAATTGATAAAACTATAATTATAAAGTATGTATATCTCCATATGATTTAATCCAATATCATAAATAAATTAATCAATGTTAAGAAAAGGAACATAGAATAAAAACGTTGTCCTAGATACTACCTTAGATAATCACAAATTTATGGCTTTGTGATTGTTGGCCTTTTCATAGTCATGTCCTCTACCACTCTCCATCAGATATTGATGGTTAGATTTCTATTTCATATCCATGTTTTCATACATGTAACCATACTATGTGTTATTTTTGTCAACCTTCAAACTTACCCCTCTTTATTTTAAATACAGGCCTCACTAATCCATTTTTCGATGTGGTATTTCAACTAAGATATTTTGAAATTTCAACCACATGTTTCCAATACCGAGTGTAAATTTCGAGGACAGAATTTATTGAATGAGGGGAGAATTTAACACCCCAAGCTTCCATGGTACGTTTCTCTTTAAATAATACAGTAGTGTGCGTTGTACGCAACTTCGATTTCTAACACACACCACAACCAATCAAACTAGTTGTTATGAATAGTAATACCAACTTTTTGAAATTTTATACATCTTAGATCTCAAGATGGACTTCATTTATGGATTCAGAATATCAAATTTATCCTAGGGTGAAATTTTGGTACTTTTCGGATAACTTTTATATTTTGATGAATAGTGAAAATTAATACATTTTAATTAAAAACAACTTTTTTAATCAAAATAATTTATATTGATAAATTATGAATTTGAGTGGTTTTAAAGTATATTTAGAATATATTTTTACCATTTAATACAATTTTGGTCATTGTACAAAATTTCACAATTAAACCGGACATGAACAAGTGTCAATCTTTTGATAGTTATTATATCTTAAAAACACGCTTTTTGTTTTGATAGCAGGAATTGATTTTAAATTAATTTCTGCCACTGCTGTGTTTTGAATTTGGAAAAATGGATTCCATATATGGAATCATGATGACCAAATTTTATAAATAGGTAACTTTTATTTTTAGACATTTTGAATAATTACTTCGGTATATATTTTATTTACCATGGTTAAAGGGTTAATCCGGAAAATAATGGTTAAAAAATAATATTATAATAATATTAAATTACCATAAAACACGTCCTAACCTTATTTGTGGATACATGTCTGGCCATGGGCATCTTTGGGTTGATTTTTGGGACCCCATGGAGCCACTTGTAGGAGATAGAGACACTTTATTTTATTTAAGATAATGTAAGTACAAAAATGATATAAGCTTATATCTTTTAGAAAAAAAATTACATAGGGTTCTATATGTAATATTTTAGATTATAAATATTCATTAGAAATATAAAAATATTTCCTACATAATTATATTTTATTTATAATTTTAGACATTGAAAAAGTAAAAATATATATTACACAATAATGATGTCGTATTTTCCTTATTAATGAATGAATCAAATAATTGGTATTATAAATGTTAAAATAAATATAATTTGAAATTTTTTATGACATAAACTAATTTCATTGGTTAATATGAAATTTTTGGATTGCTTAAAGATGTTTTTTCAAATTAATAAAGTATTTAAGACTTTAAAAAAATCAATTATTGAGTAGTGTCAAAATTGACATAAATGAGTTTTGAAAACAAATATTATATTATTAATTTATATTATATTCCTAAAAATTTAAGGTTCATCCAAAGGAATTATATAATTATTTTTTTATCATTAATGGACCACATTGGAATCTCTTGGATGAATCTAGTATGTTTATTAACTATATATTATAAAAATACAAAGTGACTTGGTAAGTGTTAAACTAATTAACCAAGAGATAAAACTAAAAGATAAGGTTAATATAATGACTCAAACCTGTATAAAATCTATTGGTTGAAATTATTTCGACCCATCCCCACCTTATACTTTTAATAATAAACTTTGGAGCCTTTATAAACCGAATATGAATTTATTATAAATTAATACTTTAAGTTTTTCCTAAAGATCCCCTCCTCCCCCTTATAAAAGGATCCAACTTCTAACCAATTCTTCACACCTTAAAATCCTTTGGGTTTGGCCAAAACCAGCCAAAATAATCTCTAAACGTCCCTAACTTCAACATAGAGGCCTTAGTTTGATCATAAATTCAACCTAAGGATCCCTTTTGATCAAATCAAAAGGAATAACCCGAAGAAGAGGTAATGATTTCACCACCCTCTTTATAGTTCCTTTCTTCTTCAACGTCTTATTTAATTGTTATTTCTATTATAAAATAATAACTCCATTATCTCATATATAATTTGATGTTATTATAAATATATTACAACCATATTCAGTATTCTATACAGCCTTTTAATGACATGTCACCATACGTGTGTACGCACGGCTTACAATCTCCTCGTCGTGGTGCAATTGTTATTAAATACATTATTATTTGGATAGGTATAATAATGATGTGTATTTGAGTAAATAATAAATATAACATTATAATTATTCTGTATATATTATATACCATCCAATTATATATTATTTTAATATCAAAAGAATGATATTTTTGCTCATGCGTACGTACAGATTACCGTCTCCACGACGCGATGAGATTCATTTCCAAGTTCATCATTCATCGACGATTATAAAAATATATATTACTAAAAATTATGTAATATATGACATAATAATGCTACTGCAGATATATATATTTTTATATAAAAGGATTTATGTACTTACGTATATCTTATTAACTTAATTCCGTTCAATACATTATGAAAACAGAAACATCATTTATGCGTACGTACGGACTACCGTCTCCATAAATGGCGTTTTCCATTTCATTTATATGTTTATTATAAATATTTATACTCTAAATATATATGATATATTAATCATGTTTTATATTCTGGAAGTATTTAAATCATGATCTATGTGATACAACCAAGAATAACAAGTTAAAACACGTACGATAAAGAAAGCGATTATTACCCCAAATGTTAATTTAACATGGAAATTATTATTAAATGTGTAATATAAAGTCATAAATGAATCATTTATGATATCATAAATATTAATATGGTTCTGGGATAATTTAATAACATAATACGATATTTTTAGAGGAGGTTAAACGTACCCTCGACTAAAGGAAAGTTCAAGGTAATGGGTTTTCATCTCACTCCTTATTCCCATGAGGTTCATGCCATATTTCCACTATTATCTTTTTGTGGTGTATGTACTGCCTATAATTGTATTATTTGTGTAATAAACATTAATTTATGTGTATTTAAATATTCATTGTATGATACCTCTTTCATGGGGTGTATATTTCATACGTTTTCAAATTGGTAAGGGTTAATTTCACAATAACATTATTATCCATGGTTGTTTTTATTTAAATATCTACTGGGACATATTTATTATCCAGGTCCATTTTTTATGAAATATTTTTCAAAGGAATTATTTTTCTGGAATTTTTACTAAAACATCAATTCAAATGTTTTAAATATTTATTCTTCTAAATCATCCTCTTTAATGTCCTTGTCTTCAAAAGGGGTTTTAAGGATTTATTTATATGGACATGAATGTTTTTAAAATGTTAATTCCATTCAAAAGTCTCAAAGTGGTACGAGACACATTGATTCAAAAATGTTTTTAATGACTTTTTTTAAAAATGAAACTAGACCCATTTTTTATGAAAACATGTTTTGAAGCATAAAAGGAATACACAAAAAATTGAATGTATAAATACTTATAATTAATCAATAAATTATTATTATTTATTACCAATATAAATAAAATTTATAATCTGTTTTCTCGTATTCATGCCAAAAAACTTATGGAAATGATAATAATGATTATATTTAAAAGACAATATTTATTTAATATTCTACAGTTCAATTATAAATATATGTTGCATGTTAAGAATAAAATTGAGCTTATTATTCTGATGCACAAAATTTTTTGGGGAGTGATAATATCACACATAAATTAATTAAAAAATGAGATAATCTATGATCAGCATACCTCTTTATAATATGTGACATTCTTTGAATTCCATTTCTATAACTTTTAATCATTGTGAAAATATAAAATTCCTTCAAAATAACAATAGCATTTTATTTTTGGTATAACAGCATATTTATGATAAAATATATTGATTTTTCATGGTGAGATATATTTTAATTTCTCTATGAGTCTGTAACCACTAATAGATTCTTGATATTACTGTAGATGACAGTTCTAGATCCTTTCAAATTATGATGTTCAATCTAGAAGGGTGAAATAAATGTGGGGGAATTCCTTTACCAGAATATCGCTAACTAAATTAGGATAATGATATATCTCAATTATAATTAACCATTGAGAGTAAATCACCCATAATTAAATTTGGTATTGAGGACTACCACGTAACAACCCAATATATTGTCAATTTGTTTTAAATAATTTAGTCTTTTGGATATTTATTTCATTTCACACAATGATTATTACATATTTTGTTATACGAAATAACTATGCTTGTATTTTGAAACATAAAGTTAAGATTTCACTAAAAACACATATATTACACTACATTACACTAAACACAACAATTTTCTTATATTACACAAAATAATGTGTCCCATATGTTTTTTATATCATCGTAATAGGAATCAATCCATATGAAGTACTATAATTTTTATTTGTATCTATCTCCCTCAAAAGAACAAAAGACATCAATTTATCCACCACATAGATTTGGATTATTTATTTAAAATTAATGATTGAAATTTCGATCCTTGCTTTGATTAATTCCATGCAGTTAGGAAGAAACATCTCATAGAATAACTTCATATGATTGTGATAAGAACACCTAGTTCATAGTCACAATGTTTAGACCATAGGGATACATTCATAAAGGGTTGTGCATCATGTGTTGGCATAAAAATCTCAATTCAAAATAGGACGAAAGGTATCTAGATGACACATGCTTTCAAAATGAGACTATCATAACGTTTTATGTCTGTATTCTTGGACATGAAATTCTAGTTTATGTTAAAATATTTTTGACCAAATGCACAATTTTTCATCATGTAGTTTGGATAATGGATTCATTCTTCTACATGATGTTTTTGGGTTTATCTCCATATATTTTACAATAACGTTGATAAGATTATATGTTCCATGTTGTTTAACATCATTCATTAAGAAATTATTACATTGGCTAAATGAAATATTTAATCATGAGACATGAATAGGATAAAGATTTAGTTAGTTTTTTGTCCGTTGAGATAAATGAATAAGATCTATTAGAGTATAAATTGTCTATGACATATTGTCCCTACCATTTTCCCTCTATATATGGGGCATTATATTTTTGTATCATCGGGGTGCTGAGGAACAACACCATCTCTCCATAAATTAATGATCAGATAGGAACTAGTTTGTTAAATGCTCATGTGATCTTGTTCTGGTGAACCTATTAATGGTTCAAGGCATGTAATATATTTTCATTGAGTCCATCTAAATCATCCAACCATTTTATGAATTTATCAGCCATGTATAGTTAATCAAAAATTGATATTTATAGTGATGCAAACAGTACATTGATGGGTAGGACCTCCTTTGTCCAATATACTAATGAGTATGGTGTTTCTTTAGTTGTTTTCATGTTTTGGTCTAGTATGCCCATAGGGCATGGATGAGTTCGTTTTTCATCATATTTTTATCCTTATCTACCATCATATAGAGTTTATTAGGAATGTTATTTTCAAAGGTTTATATCTATCTATTATCCACTAAATTTTAGTAGGATGACTGGTTGGTCTTGACACCATAGGACTAATATAGTTTCTCCAATTTAGTATAATATTAATTGGTTTCATTGTTTGTTAGTATGGTATGAGGGATGCCTAATTTGCTGATGATGGTAACATTCTTAAATCTGACAATTATTCTTTCCCTACAACTTTAGGGGTATAACTCCTTCCCATTTTTTAAAGAAGTTGATTTTTGTGAGAATATTATTGATTTTTTTGGCCGTAGTGTGAGGATATATTCCTAGGAATTTCATTCCCCATATAGAAATTATGCATGAGTACTTGGCTATTTTTTGTAACTCTGAGGGTCTATTAATGAAATTTGAATGAACAAGAATGTAATGGAATTTTTTGGTAAATTTATTTAATTTATTAACTAAAGTTGTCTAGTATTATCCAACCTCCTAATTTAATGGGATATATCATATCCTAATTGGTGGGAACACCATTCTCTAGTATGATCTACCTTCAGAATATTCTTTGTCTCTTTTGAAAGAATGAAATAGGGAAGGACCACATCATTTCTTCTCTTATATTGTATCATTTATTTACTTGTGATCCATATATAATAAATTTATTTTATCGTCGTCAGATTTTATCCCTCACGAACCAATCTAGAGAGTTCTCTCCCTATTTATGGTAACCCACAATGGGAGTTATCATGTAGGTGGTAGGTCTAGACTCCATAAGGTTTGGTGTAATATCATTGTTTTGTTATTTGTTTTTATAAAGGAAGGTTTAGAAAATATACCAGAGTGCAATGCTGATGACCATCTCATCATGTTTGGGATAAGAAATAAATGTGGGTTTATTTTCTTATGCATATGCATGTGCATTCTGTGATTGGGGTTCTGAGTTAATGTAATCACTAACATAAATTCTACCTTCACTCCTAAAAAATTATTTATATGTATGACATATCTCTTTCTTTTTTATATATTAATCACCATTATTCCTCTTGATTACTACATCTAAATCACCTTTTATTGTTATGTGTTCTACATGTAGGTGACTTTTCTATTCTTTTATTGTAATTAGATATTAGTAATATACTTTATTATTCTCCCCCCTCCAATTGCTTCTATAAATATGATGTGAATTACATTTCTGAAGATATATTTTTGAATCACATACCTGCTTTTTTATCCTTGGGTTATTCCATCCATTTACCTATTATGCTTTTGGATGGGGCATAAGAATTCATCTCCCATGGTTGTGTCATGAATAGAGAAAACCTAATCATCACATAGATTGATATCTAATGAATACATTTCATATGAGGTGGATTTTCATAAAAATATGTTAATTCCTATCCTTTTAAAGAATTATGAGGAATGAACTATTTGTCAAAATGATAAAGTCTTATTTCCCACCATGATAGAGTTTGATTATCATC
The DNA here is from genome assembly GCA_963277665.1 of Viscum album. Lineage (NCBI taxonomy): Eukaryota > Viridiplantae > Streptophyta > Magnoliopsida > Santalales > Viscaceae > Viscum > Viscum album. The sequence goes on from OY728161.1 coordinate 442,020,432, forward strand.
AGACGACTGAGAATATACATGGGTTGGTTTCTAGGAGATATTAGATGAACCTCACAATTCATTTGGTTGTTTCATAGATTTTGTGAAAAGATTATAATTCCCATATATCTTTTCATTATAAGCATGTAATGGGTTTAATCTTTTATATTTTATTGAATTAGATAACAATGGATGATCCCAAAATAGACATAATTTTGTTGGGAGAAGAGTGAACCCAGTGATATCTCCAAGGATGTCACATAAAAAATTAGTTTTCTTACTTTCATAGGATGCATTGTCAGTGGTGGGCATAATATATATCTCTTGAGACTATAGAATTCATATTTAAAATCATCATCCCATTGATATGTAACCCATTTTTTCATCAACCTAATTAAATGAAATAACTTTCCTTGGCAGATTTCCATGATGAACATTATGTTGTATAAGTTTCCTTTTATTCCACTAAAATTGGTTAGTTTTTTAGGAGGTGACTTGTTAGGGATAACCTTTTTCATACTAGGGTCTACATTAAGGCGATGATTGTGTATGAAAATTTGGATAAATTTCCCTATTGTAACACCAAAAGTGCATTTCAATTGTTCCATTTCTAAAATATTTTGTCACACTTTGTTAAAGATGATTTCATGATTTTATAGGGGGTCTGATCATTTTCACGACATAACCACTAGGTCATAAATATAACATTCAAAAATCATTACAAAGATGAGTTTAAGAATGTGATGCATGACAAATTTATATGTGGAAAATAAATTAATCAATCCAAAGGGAATTACCCGATAGAAGTATACACCATATGGGGCCCGAAAGGTGGTGAATTTTTCTTCCACATAGTACATTCAGAGATGGGTTTATACTGAATAACCATCTCAGAATTAGAGTTCTATATATCTTGAAATTCCATCGATCAACAACATTCAGATTGAGATTGGGAAATCATTATTTTGAATGTGCTGATTGAGAAATCTGAAATTGATGTTGATTCAGATTTTACCATTCCAATTCATTATGGGGACAAATTTTCTATCCTTGTGGAATATTAGACATAGTGAATAAATCTATCATAGATGATCATTTCTAATTCAGACTCTATTATGGAATCTGGAATAAGTTGTGCCCTTCTGGTAGTGTGATTATAACCCTAATGTTCTTATAGAATCTTGAGGTGGTGAGTATCCACCTCTGTATTGAGGCCTATAATTTATATATAGTTACAAGTTAATTCATCTTGATGGTGCAATAGGAAGGTGTATTATACCTCTTATTAATCAGATAACATAGATTCACTAATATTGTTAGTCAATTGATCATTTTTTGTAGCTAGAATTATTTATTTGAATTCTTCAAGTGTGGTAGATACACCCTCTTAGAATGTTGAAGGGGAATCCAAAAGATAATTATATTCTTCCTGTTTCACCTCTTTATAATCATCAACTTTTTATATTGAGGAAATAATCATATAGATGAGTTACTATGGATTTTTAGTAGATCATAATTTAAATGTTAGGTAGATAAAGAGTCTTTATCTATCTTGAATGAATGTAGGGGATGTTATCAAAACCCATGTGAGGATAAACAGAGGGGTGAAGGGTGACATTTTCTTAATTCATTAACAAGACTACTTCTTCTACCTTAGTGGGTCAGACAAGGAATTACAAGATCCCTAGAAATTCATTAAGGGAAATTACAATTGTGAATTCACTAATGTTATGTGAGCGAGGAGGTTTTCCAACACTACTGAGATCACAAATTAAATTATGAGCATCATTATATATAAGTTAGATCATGGACTCATATACCCATCTAGATTGATGGGCTATCAATATTATTCATTATTCAATTTGAGGACGTCAACCAGCAGTACTACCAAACCATTGTGACCCATTTAACACCATCGACCAAGTTTAAGTACTCATTTTTCTTAAAAATCATGAAGCAATATAGAGAAACTGTAAGGTTTTGAATGTGGACTCATCAGTGTGAAATGATAAATTTTTTCTATTGGAACATTATTCGATTCATTGATGGAAAGATGAGGTAATTTTATCATGATGATGAAACCAATTCATCCCCAACATAACATTATTGGTCATTTTTTCTTGTACGACTATAAATTTAGTTTTTTTCAATGTGGTCGTCAAACGATGTTGTGAGCATTATTTGCACCAATGGCTTCTGTTTTTTATTTTCAATGACTTTTTAGGTTATGGGATAAAATTATAGGTTATCATCATTGTGGAACAAATTGTGAAGTGTTCAAATTGGAATGATATGAACTATGATTCCTTTGTAAATGAAAAAGAATCATATATCGATACTATTTATTATCCCAAACACATAAAATTTTATAATTTATTATATTATGCAGGAATTTTTATCATAATCATTGAAGTAGAAATACTTTCTACATTTTTTGAGTTCATTCTTACTCTAATAGAATTTAGAGGCATCCACTTTGACTTTAAACTGAATGGGGCTTTGTAGAGCCTCAATGAGTTTTTACATGAGGTCTTTTGAAAAAATTGATGCATTATTGAAACAAATCTTGGCAATAAGTGGGGCCAATTTAATCTGGTTAAAATACTTATGGTATAAATATCAGAACATCCCAACATGTATATTCTCTTTTACATGAGAATTAGGGACACGATCATTGTTGGTATACATATAAGTCCATGACACGTGATTTGAGTGTGATTTTGTTTATTTTGGGATGGGACAAGAAGTTCTTCATGTACCCTGAGGGAGATTAATAACAAGATCATCTTCTTATTTATATTCTATAATGATCAGCCCATAGTGGCTTTTGGAAGGTGAATGTGTATTTCGATGTTCTAGTTTGGTTCATTGAAGGCCTATGTCATTGTTTTCCTTGACATTGATGGTTAAATTAGTGGTGAAATAATATGCTTATATTCTCCCATGGTTGTTTATTCCATGATATCTTTAGACCATAAAGCCTCTTCCTCTAGATTCTCAATTGGGTGCAGTGAATTTGGGATCATAGAAATACTCATCAGCATATAATGTATTCATTAAGTGATTGACAGTAATTGATCTAAAGATCAACTCCACATCTAATGATGATTATCCCTGACTAACCACCTTAGATGGTTCCGTTTTATGGCTACTACCCAGTCTTTTGGATATAAAGGATTAAAACCTGATATGTTCAATGTTTTATTTGTCCATGATCCATATTTCTTTTCGTTCACATTATCCACATCATTTTTTCCATATATTATTCTAAATTGTATACTTATGGAGGTTTTTGGGCTCAAGGACGTTGGTTGTATTGTAGTAGGAGAAAAGATGGAATAAGTAGTTGTTATAATGTTCTGGGTGAATTCCATTATCTCAATTTTGTGTATTTCAATTTATCTAATTATCTATCTTTTTTAACATCATGATAAAAACTAATTAACAGTTACTTCATTTATCATTGGAATTAGGGGAAACATATGCCACATATGTTTGTGGTCATACCATCTTGAAATTTTTTTAATCTATCAATTTTTTAGGTGTCCATAGAATATGATAAACTAATATATGGTTCATTCCAATATACATGAAAAGGGAAATTATTTTTTCTTGTAATCAATACCTTCCTCATCGTCCATTTTCAACTCTGGTAGGGGGAGAAAATTCCAGTTCCTGGTTTCTATAAAATAACCTTGTACTTGATTATCTCTAAACGAGAAAATATTATTCAACCATTACATAAATCAATTTATCCTTATTCACCTACACTATTCATGTCACAGAGGGGGTTCTTGTCAATGTATTGGGGAACCTACCAGATTCATTATAGGCTATGGATCTCCTTCATGTGAAATGGGGGTGTTTAGCATGACAGAGTCCATATAATCAATTCCCATTATATTACTTAGGATAGGTTGAGTTACCCATGATTTGATATTATTATATTTTATGGAGGCATCGATTCAATATGAACTGGTGGAGAAATTATGAAAGAAACATGTATATTTAACTTGGATGAGTGGTTTTTAAATAATGTATAGGAGACAAATGGTGTACAATGAAATCATATCATGTTAGGGTATTGGTATATTCCAATAATAGGTCTCCCCTTTCCATCTAGAAATGATATCTGAAACTCTCTCATTCTATCAAAAATTTCAAATCGATAGGTTGTTTATTATTGTATCTACTAATTTTGATCTAAAATGGATGTGGAACTACTTATTGAGATCCACCCATCCTAGAATGGACCATGCCAGAAAACTGGTACACCATAGATAAAATGACCCTTATAGAGTTTTCATGGACTATTTTATATAAATACTCATTATTTTCCTTTGGATCCCATCATGAGATAATAATTAGAAGAATAGTGAAATAGATTTTCTTGTGGGCTCCATGATCCTTAAAATATTGGGAACATGGGTCTTCCGAATGTTGTATGCGTTAGAGTATCACCCCCATAATTGTGGTTTGGATTCCATTAAAAATATAACTGTGAATGCTGACAGTCAATGGAATAAAAAGAACTAACATTGACTACGTTGTATTGATAATCTCTTAATGCTAGTCCTATTGGTCTTATCAATGTGAATGTACAGTAGTGGAAAGAGTCGATGTTCTAGCTCCTATCAAAACATTTGGTGTATATAGGACCTGGGGTATCTTTGGAGGAGTTTCTTGCACCCCTATTGGTAACCTCATTAATAAATGGAAATCTAGATAGTAGTCTATTATCGTGTCATGGTGGACTGATATACCATGTTCCATATTTGGTGGATTTCCTAAACTTGTTTAATTTTTTGGTATAGCCCCTTTTAGATAAGGTAATCCTACTGAAAATGTACATTGAGGATCTTTTTGTTGATAAGATTTTATAGGGAGGCTACCCTTAAGTAGTTCAGACCGATTTGTCTCAGCTCATTCATTTTCTCCTCCAACCGAGGGAATCATTCATAAAGTGTAAGGGATCATTTTATTTTAGAGGATGTGGTGGGTCATCCACAACCATGTTTTTTTGTAACTTCATTTGGTACTCATGGAAGAAGATGTTGTACATTGATCAATAAAACACTGAAATTCAATTTGGCCCTCTAGTTATAGGTATGAACACCTACATTCTCAGTTTGTTCTTAATTTTGTTTAGAACTATCCTCCCCCTACACTTTTATATTTGAATCACATTCGGGGTGGTTTGGAGGATTAATATCCACTAAATTCACTAATTCCTAATTAATTTTTGGTGGTGTACTATCAACTTGAATAGTAGGGTCATTTTCATCCTTTATTGGATATCCTCCTTCTATTATAGGGCCCTCTTCTAGATACATGGATAAATATAACATGATGGGAAACACTATACAAAATTTATATATTTATCCTTTTTAGTGGAAATCATTCATCATAATTTATATAATGGGGGGCTTATCTACTTTTCATCTTACCTACAAGGGAAAATATTGATGTCCACTAGGATATTTGTTAAGGTGAAAATGAACTCAATACTTTGGGATAGGGTTAGTCTGATTCCCTTGATAATGTGCCTCATCCTAGATCTATTAGTATTATAGGGTAATTCATTGTTGAAAATTCCCTCATTCCTCTGGGATTGGAATGATCCCATAATATGGTAGTTTCTATTGCTGTTGAATATTTCCTAATCTACACAATTACATTAGATTGTGAGCTGGATATGGTTTCAGGTCAGCATTGGAACCATTTTTATCTGAGTCCATTAGAGATTATAGATTAATGGATTTTTATAATTTGGAATCTTGTTAAATGTTCTATGTTTCTTGGTTCATGAGTTTATCAATGTATTGATACCATCGGTCCTGATTCTTTTGAGACATAGTTAGGTATTATCCTTGTCGGATCACACTACCTTTCCTTAGCTAGACCATCATGTATTTTCCTCTATGGGATGATAAAATTAAATTATTCCCTTTCCAATGTAATTTGGTGAATGTGGAATGTGTTGAAATGAGAAACTCCATGTTATTATAATCCATATATGTGAACACCATATTTGGAATCAATGATTAGAGGACACAACTTCTATAATTCATTGAGATTGTTCTATTTTACATCATTCTTTCTCCCCTATGATTATGGTCTCCACATAGATGGTAGGGAATCCAAGCCAATTTTATGTCCAATCTATCACAATATTTTATCAGGGTATTCATAAATATTGTAGTAATGTTTTTTATTATCATGATTTAGAGAATTGTCCAGATATTGAGATTAATTTTGTGTGTGAATTTTTCTAACATAACCATTGGAGTATAAAACAAAAAAGTGGATGATAGCCAAAACCTATCTGGTATATCATCAGTGTTTGATTATCTTCCCATGAGTAATATATCTCATTTTATATGAACACATACACTTTATTTTGATCTGCACAAATTGAATTCTTCTTCGGGATTTGGTCACAAGTTGTTGGGATAGTAGTGGTTGTGTTGGCATGTGAATGGTCTGAGGGTTGCTCAGATGAGAAACATTGTCCTAGTCCATATCCTTGATGATAAAGGATATTTATTTCATTGAAACGGTATATAACATTTCTATCCCCATTATTCCAAGTTCTTCATAATTTAAGGGATTCGATATACATGACATGGGAAGTGGAATACCATATTTCTGATGTGAAATTTCACGGACAGAAGGACCTTCATAGTGGGTGAATTCATGGAAAATAATACCATTACAACATGATGTCTAACTATAGGAAGAATTTATCTAGAGTATACCCTAGAGGGGACCATTAAGTAATAGAAAACAAGAGGATGGCCATCATGTTATTTAATCCAATTGTAATGAGGACGTTCAAAGAGACCACCATTATAGCAGGGACTACCATCATATATTGATGTACGACTATTTGAAGAATTTCTATACATTATACTTGAGGGGGGACCATAATGTTGGATGAAAGAAAGGGGATGAAAATATCTCTGTTTGAGATTTTTGACATATATAGGGCTACAGCGACAATCATCAAGAGATAATCTCGAATGATCAATCATTTTCATTCTATGAAGGGGAAAGATTTAGCTGATGCTCCGAGAGGACCTCCATAGCTATTAGTAAAAATTACGTTATTAAGAACATTTCAACTTCTACCACTACTTTGGTAAATTTTCAATTGTTTTGTAGGTTACTTATCCAATCGATATATGTATTTTATTGCAATAAAAATTATGTCTTCGGATAGAAAAGTGTTTGAGTTGGCTCTTCATATACCATTTCCCTTTTTATCAGGAATCATTTTTGGGTGCTATCTTTCTTGAGAATAGTTGTACTAGATGTAGGTAACGACAATAAAATATGTTTTCCTATTTGAGTGGCTCTTGTGGTGCAGCTGGGATACACTGATGATCTACCTGAGTTCCGCACGGGTTATATGCCTTCCCATGAGCATCCATCAATGTGGTCAAATGTCCCCCAATTAGAACGAATATTATTCCAAATATAGTTTTCCATTTAACATGGAATATTTTTTATGACCCACATGGATGGTATAAATGGTGCATGTCTTCTCCAGAGTGACCACCATGTTTTGTGGATGTGTCACCCCACTATGGGAGGTAGGTATTTGGACTCGAATCGTTCATATTTCCATAGAAATGTTTACATCTTAAAATTTTCTATAGGATATAATGAGTAACTGATATCTAATTCTCCACCATTGTATTGATGTGTTGAGAGACTTATTTAATCAACAATAGAAATAAATTCCCATTCTAATTTAATATAAGGAATGTGTTCCTTCAATGGTAAACCATGTCAATCATGTAGGTTTTGGTAGTGATCATGTGTGGGTGTGGAGGAACAATTATACCCTCAATGTTTATATGGGATATTCCATCTCGTCCCTCTAGTTACCATTGTATTTGGTTGATATGGATCATATTGGAAAGAATTAATCTTCATCTTCTCATTTTGTACCAAATTCGGATGGTTTTCTTGAAATTGATCTATTGGAATTACTATATGATTGAATTTAGTTTTAATTATATTTTCTAGATGTGTCTAATATGAGAGATCAAGGATATATATATTCTTTCATACTAATATATTTTCATAGTGAGATTTATTTTAATTTTTCATATGTAAGTTATTTTATACATTAAATTTATGCAGGGTTTGGAGAGAGGTAGTATGAATTTTCAATTCTCCCGAATTACTGAATTTACAATGTTTTTTATGGTGATTGGTTGGGATATAGGTCTCCACATGGAATTTCACCATATTCACTAGGCATGATCTGTCAGCAAGAATGAGGATTATGTTCAACTTTGGATTATATGAATTTATCCCTCTTCAGGCTACCCTGGTGACTAGATCCTACTTAATTTTTTTGGGAATCTCAAGGATGTATACTTATTATAAAGTGGAAAATAGGTAACACAATGTTCATGAAGATGAAATTGATCATGGGTCTCTCGGAAAGGCACCATTTTGGCATCAATAATTTATTTATTATTAATTCATCCACCTACCAACGATATGGGAGGTACTAATTGTTGAATTTTTGGGAGAAACTCCCCAAAGCGATGTAGAATGATAATGGAGCTGCCCGATTCTAGTCAACTGGCCACTACTATGTTGGAGGATTATTATATTTCATCAACTTTAGGACCTATCATGATTCATCCATGGTGGGTAGTGTACCATTCTAGTGGTAATCTAGAATCAGGTCATTCAAGACCATCTTTAGAGATTCTGGGTGGGAGATGGAGTCCTTCTATTCATGGAAGTCTTAGTTGGTGTAGTGGATAAAATGTGCGACTAAGAGAAATTATGAGATTCATTAGAATTTTAGGAATCATTTATGAGTTCTTGTAATGTATGTTATAATTAGAGGAAATAAAACCTCATCAAAGTAGCATATAATGAACACTTTAATATTCCATGATCTCTCTTGGACCATATATGTTGTGGAATTGAAATGGGCCTAACGTGGGGTAACACCTCAACCATGGTTATTTATTCAAGTCAGGTCCACCATTTTCTACCATTGAATAAACATTATACCCTTAATATAAAGATATCTGGTCTACCCTAGACTTGGTAGTATATCATTTTTATCTCATTATGTAGGTGAAAAAAATTAAATTATTCACGTTTGGGTTACTACAGGGGGATAGTTGGTGTGAAATCACTAATATAAGGTATAATATCTTTGAATGATCTCCAAAAGGTTTGTTCATGGAGTCTAAAATACCCAGTATCTCTTTAATCCATGATTTAGGGTCCTTTTTTTGAATGCAAGTTGATTGTTGTATTATTTGGCCAACGACAACTAAGAACTCACATTTGTCATGAGGATGGTAATTTAGTCCCAAATCAAACATTGGGTGGGAAATATTTCCTCATCATTTAATCTCTTATGGATGTATTTAATGTTCATTAATCCTTGGATCATTCCCCGGAATGTATATTATAGAGTACCATGATGATATGATCCATTATGATTACAAATAGGTTTGTAATAATCCATATGTTATAGATGTTCTCCATAAATTGTTATACTTGTACGTATTTGCGGTTAAACTTCAATGTTTACCGTTTGATTTTATATTTGGGATTATTTGGTATTTTTTTGGGGAGACACTAGTTTTATTCTGCATGAGGAGATACTCAATATTTTATATTTTTCCATGGTGGACAAGAGAAGTTTTGTTGTCGGTATCTAACACATAAGATAAGATTTCATCCTATCCTCATGAGAGGAATCAAAACCCACATAAATAGAAACATAATAATTTGGGAAATCACCATATAAGTTCATGTGTTGAGGAAAAATCCATTTAGTACAACATCATGAAGAAAGGATGTCATTGTAAAAGTATTCATGGACATTGATAGTGTTTGAATTATATTGAAGAAGTCGAGATATCCCAACAGAAATTTGGTTTCCTGAGTGAAAATGAAACTACCAAGAAAATGGAAAAAAGAACATTAGGGTAAATTTTTGTGTCCGATTTAGAATTCAAAATTTCGCCATACATATCCAGGTTATTTTAGAATCATAGGCCACATAGTTTGGAATGATTTGGGAATACACATGGATGTTTCCCATTTGGGTTGTTGTTGGTCATGTCATAAACATGGATGTTTCTCATTTTATGTTATTTGATTGTAATGTAATCCATATGGTAGTCCCATTTTAATTTGTTTGGGATCATTTCGGTTTTATTATCACTACCAACCACTATGATCCAATGAGTCATGATCGGTGTGAGAAACTAGAGGAGTAAGTGGATCTAAAGATCATGCGTCCCATTCGATCAACTTATAGATGTTGTGGGAACCCAATGGTTGTGAGAAAGGTTTTTAGTGTTCCTTAATCCTCTCTTGTTATCATCACCATGTTAGTATTATTCGTTAAACTATAAAGATAAAATTGGGTGGATGTTAAGAGTAGAAAAATGTTCCACCTCTTACAAGAATGCCTACGATATTACATTTACTGGAGTTTATAGATATTGGTTATGGGGGGAGGATCTTGTAACATATCAAAACGATATGAAAAAGTGATATACTATATTTAAAACCATCCATCATATGATGGAATGGAAAATTATTTCCCTTAGTTTCAAGATTGGGGAGCTTCATGTTAGCACCACACAGTCGGAGCCATCCTTATTATAGGACCGTAAACTAATGGTCATTCTAAAATTCCTTTATTTTATTGGAGTCACCCACACGACTCTTCATACCATGGATTGTAAACACAAAATGCCCTTATTATGTGAAAATTATATAATCACAAATATCTGGAAGAATTGGAAGGGGCCATGGAATTAGGGAGTTTGACTGTTTCACGAAGGATCCATCATGGGGGATGATGACATGAACGAATTGATTGATTAGAGCTATAACGTTTAATAAATTATGGATCATCATTATGGATAGCAATATCTTTCACTGTACTAGTTTCCATGCATATTTAATGTTTCTTTGCAAGTATAGGGACCATGTATTTGTAATCATTCATAATTTGGATAACATTTTCATAATGTTATGAGTGGACCTGGTGTCATATCTATAAGTTTATGTGATCTATTTATTTCATTATCTTAACTTAATTAGTGAATATGTTTCTAACGATAACTGTTCATAAGGTTATAAGATGACGTGTGAAACACAATTCATTGTTATATTCCTAGTTTATTAATTCATAAGCTATATTATCTATCACCTTTTCATTCATGTATTACAAGATATAAAATATTTAGTTAATGACCCTTTATTATGATCTTTGATCTACAGGGTTTGATTTTATAGTGATATAATGATTTTCTCATACCATTTTTCTCCGGATTATTTTTCTCTGACACCATATTAACCCTTAATAAGAATCTATGCATTCAAATTTCTTGTATTTTCGTTCCCCATGCTATAAAGAATGGATTTTGATTATGAGTACAAAAGGGGAATACATTTACATATATGTTGAAGATCATTCATCAATTTAAAATAATTTTTTCCATGATTCCAAAAACTCTAATCTAATATGGTCCTCATGCATGTATTATTGTAATGAGATTAATAATAATATAAAGTTATATAATATCCATGCATGTTAAGGATAGTTTTATATAGATGTAATTTGAGGAATTTTTTCACCAACCATTGGAATGTAGGATGAGAAAAAATTTATGAGATCTCTATGAATATATCTAAGGATATGTTATGTTGTTTCGATAAGGATAAGTCATATAATATTTTAATATATTGGAAAATGTGCTATAATTTTGCTGAAGGATAGCGTAATTGGTTTCCAAGTGATAAATACATATCAAGACACTACAAGTGGACATTTCCTTGAAAAAGTATTATATAGGGGGAAAACCATAGAAAAAAATATTGAGCATGGCTGGATTGGGAATTAATTCATGATAATAGCCCGTACTACAATCTTGGTGTGACACTCCAAATGGGTATGATTTGTGAATTCAACACATGGTACAAACTATCATAATTTATTTAAATACAAGATATTTTGTATAACATATGATAAACCGAAGGACTCATAGATTAAATAAGTATATTTCATGATTTAGACTCATTATATATAGTTTTTTCAGGGCTATGTGTTTTTCTACTATGATAATTGTTACTGAATCATTTCTTTGTGGTGTTAGTAAGTAGTAGGATATATTAGGAAATTGATTTACATTGAATGTTTTAGATGTTGAAAGAATGATAATTATGAAAATTTATGTCCTCTATGAGGATACCATGATGATAATCCGGAAGGTGGTACAATTATTTGTAATACACACGATGACATAGATACTGCAAATGACTTGTGAATGGTACATGGTTTTCTAACACCTTTTTTACATTAATTTAATGAATTATGATTAGATTGAGTTTGAGGAATCTTAATACCCGATTTTTATTTAGTATTATATGACTTGGGGTATAATGGAAAAAGGTGAGGATCCCTGAGTAATGTTTTAAGAATATTTTTTGATGACTGATGTGTATATGTTATGAAAATCAAAGATTATTTTATAAGAATCATGGGATATAAAGGAATTTTTACTTTATTTTTTTCATAATGGATTGAAAATGATATGTTAAATGTTTATATATTACTATAAAATTGATCTAAAGAATTGGTGCTATTATGAATGAGATTATTGTAACCTTTAATGTGTTCTAGATGTTGAGACAACTGTGTTCATCATGTATAAACTTATGATTTAATTTAATAAAATATATTGGATAGTATTCATAATTATAGAACTACTGAATGTGTTTTTGACAAATTGTTCAATGTTATCATGGAATAATATTACATTTTCATGGATTTACAAAATATATCATGTAATCATTATAATAATGAATCATGAAATTTTTTTAATTGGGTTTATGGAAATTTTGGTACATACCATGTTTTATGAGAGTACACGATGATGGTATAATCATTTTGGAATGTGATAATCAAGAAGTACATTGTGATATATAGAGGATCAATGTTAAGATTATTTAGAGACATTTTTTCTAAATATTTGAATTTTTAACCTTGAAATGGTTTATAGGGTTTACTATTTATAGAATTCATTATGATAAACTAAGCATGATGTTTTTGATATTAGAGTAATATTTCATTATATGATGGTTTTTTCCTATATGATAACATGTGATAACCTTTTCCCTTTGATGATAGCTAAATAATGAAGGAATGATTTATCTTTCAAAGCCATAATCTATTACTACATAAGTGAATAATAATTCACCTTTATTTCATTGAATAAGGGTTCAAGTGTAAATTGGTCAACGAAAAACTAATGGTTTATATTTTAAAGAAATCAAATAATTATTTCTTATCATGAGAAATCATCAACAATATAGAGAGGGTTTTAAAATATAATGTTTTAATATTATAATAATATATTATGATATTGATGAACTCTTTCATAGTTATTCAGTTTATGGTTTTAAGAGTATTATATTTCATATGATGACCCAAATTTTTGAGAAAAATGATCATTATAAAAATATATTATTATTTTTTCTTTTCATCCATGGATATGTTTCCACATGGGACCATTTTTCCCCAATGTTGAAATCTTGTTATGAGTTGTATTTTGTAACAGCTATGTTCTCATCATTAATTTTTAATTATTTTTTTGGTATTTATTTTTTCAAGTGGGTTTATATGAAAGGAACTTTTAATTAATAAACCATCAATAATGACATTAAGTTTTGAGGTTTACATTAATTTTATGTTCGGTATATTGTAATACAACAAGTATTTTTTGAATTTTTTTGGAATTAGTTGAATATTTTTAATATTTATTTCATTTCACATAAAAATGAATATATATTTTCATACATGAATGCACTATGCACAAATCCATGTTAATATTTTACTACATAAAACACTTGGACTCACTTGTGTATAAACAAAACTATTATCATCTACAAGAAACAACATGTTAATCTTTATGTAAATGTACACAATGACCTAGAAACTTGTCCAAAATCCATTGCATGTTCATATTTCGACCATATCATTTCTTGTATAATATTTGGATCTTTATTGGTGTATCTTATCAACCTGGTAAGCATTTAAGCCAAACCCCATTCTGGTGGGTCACATGTTCTCAAGCGTGCCTCCTCATATAGTCGAGGCTACTGAGTAACAATTATGGTGTGAAGGTAGTAATGTGGGTAGAATATGTGATAATGTAAGAGTATCATATCAAATAAAATAGATACTAATGAAAAAATGGAATCATAATATAGAAAATAAAAATCCATAAACTAGGGAAAATTAAATCAAAATACATAATAAAATATATAGTATAGGATATAATAAAACTGAACAATTCAGTATTATAACCAAATGACAATATGGAAGTGTCACTATATGATGTGTGACACGGTTTTACAATATAAGGAATAGGTGAATATAAATTTATTCATTCAACTCAAACAATATAAACGTGACAAATCTGTACCATAAACATCTGTATTCTATACTAGATCCTAGACTCCTAAGATCCAATGGTGTAATATAGATCTGCAACCAATAGTAATGATCTTTCCTTTTCCACACATGCATTCATATAGTCATTATGAGTTCCAAGGGTGGTCCAAATAAGTTGTGAGATTAAAAATTCCAATAGGAAACCATCAATAGTGTCAAAAAATTATCCGAGTAGGTTACTGTTATTAAATAGCGACCGTTTATAAGAAGAATAGAAAAAAATAATAAAAATAATAAATAACTGCCCAATTCGGTTCCCAAATGACACGTGACCGATCTACCTACATTGTCCCACGATTGAGAGGAATGTATGATTATTTAAATATATATATAACATATATATATAGTTTTTATAGTTTTATATTTCATCAACCTGTATTGACCATGTTGATGTCTATTCCTAATGTCCATATAGTTAGAAAACTATCATTGGATAGATCGTGACGAAATTCACAACCATCCATGACAAGGCTAGTGATCCAAAAACCCCATGATAAATGGCTCATTACCATCATAATAATAAAGTGCAAGAATCCATATTACAACACTTATTATGTCGAGTGATTCTCTATGAAACAATCTATAGTGGTATGTGGTGCCTCATTCCAAGGCCCATATCATATATCTAGATTGAACTTCCGTACTCCACACCTGATGTTCGGGTTCATGACACACTATTGCCAACTGAATCCCTTATCATCGTTCCAATACTCCATAATGGAATATTAAAATTATAATTTTTCTATAGCATTACCCTCATCCATTACTTTTATATATCCCATATATATATATATATGACACATTATCATTTAATGAATACTACATAATATAGAACAACATTTGAATGAAAATTCCTTATTAAATTCTATATAAAATATTACATATTAAATTAGTAATTTAATAAAACATAACAATGGAAATGTCCTTACAATCCATTGGTTAATTCCATTTTAAAAAATTTAGATCACTCTATGTAAACCAACCCAACAAAATTTATACATTTCACTTAAAACAATTCCATTCCATTTTCCAAAATACTCCAAAAACAATTTTATGGATCACGGTCATTGAAAGGTGTCATGATTAATATAATTAACGAATCATATATTCTTGCCTATGCCATCCCATCCATTCCATTCACCATATATACTTATTATATATCAAATATATTAAGAAAAGTCCATTTCATAGCTCATGTGTCCTGGAAAGATGTCATGGGAATCAAATCATATGCCCACATGGTGAATTATAACTAAAAAGGGGCAAAAACGTAATTTGAGATTTTCATTTCATTTAATACAGATGATTCAGTTTAAAATTATTTAGAAACTATGTGAAAATCTAAATTTTATTTCATGAACAATGAACCAATTGTCCAAAATGGCCCTTTCCATGTAGTATACACATGGGGGGGCCATATAAAAAAATTAAATCATCTAATACCCAAAAAACATTCAACTAACATGTATATTTTTAAGTGTATAACTAGACATGAATGAATCGATATAATTTAAATTCTTTCAAAGGACATAATTTTAAACAATGGAATAATTATAAAATGAAAAAAACTCAACCGAAAAAATATGACCACCCAGCTCAAGGATGTAGATTACACCGTGTGCGATATATGAATTATATTTGATGTTATTTGAAGATATCGTAGAAACATACAATCCCTATAAAAATACGTTGACTTTGGGTGCATCTATATACTACAAAGGATATTAGGGTTAAATTGAAAATAAAGGGTTTGTGAGGTTAGAATTTCCCTAATATATATAATGATTCCATTATTTTAAAGAATTAATGATGGAAGAGAGAGCCATATATGAACCTGGTTTTGGGAGATTTAACTTTTATAGGAGAGGAAGTTACTACAAACAACTAGAGGAAGGATTAGAAGATTGGGAGATGACAGAAGTATTAATGAGTGGCTATATTGTAATTTCACCTGAAAATTTAGGGTTTCATAGTTTGTTCACAAAGTTTGGAAGAATTTTGAATCACCATATGCTTAATGAATGATCACATATGGTCAAGGGGAATGGTTTCCCAAACTATGCACAAACCATGTGATAACCACATGTCCAAAGACCATCAGTTCTTTCACGGACATACTCGTTGGTTTGTATTATTTCATACAATGTGTATGGACTATAGTAACCCGTATATGCATCCATAAAATTTCAAATAAATGGTTTGAGCAGGGTGGTATAGTTTATACCAACCATGCTAGATAAATCCATAGGCCATTTTCATGAACTGCAGGCTCTGAAAACGACTCAGACACTCATTCAAACATCATTTGGATAAAAAAACACCTTAACCAAGATTAAAGGGATGATTAATATTGAAATACTATTGATATGTACCAACATTTCTAATAAATGGTGTTACTACATCTCTTACCTAAGGAAACATGTCTCTTAGCTGGCCTTCTGTGGGTCTGGTTGATCTATCGTCCCAGGGTTCTGACAATTGATATTTTACATTAGGTTCATGTTTCCACGTCTCAGTATGGATGTGGTCTTGCATACATTGCACCCCTACTAGAGGAAAAAATCATCATTGGAGTGTCATTACTCTCTGATCCAATATATGAATTGAGTAATCTTCAATGGGAAATCCATTCTCTGGTTGAACCTCATCATGATAATAAATTTTTGATGGGTCTGGATTGTATCAATGAAGGTGAGAAATATGAAAAACACCAGGCATAGGCCGAAATCTATTAGAAACATCCAACTGGTACGCCACTAGTATGCTCATTTTCACAACCTCGAAGGGTGAAACATACCTCACTGAGAGCTTAACATAATTAATATAACATTTATGCCCCGACCTTGGAATAAATCTCAAGAAAAACTTTTCCCCAACCTTTTACAGATGATTTTGCTAGAAGTTTTTATCATAAGACTATTGTCTCGACTTATCTACCAACATGAACATTCTATTCATCTATACATAATATCTAGTATTCTGTATGATATGTGATCCAATGCATGCTGATTCTAAATCATCTAGATATCTCAAAAATGATATATAATTCCATCCATATAAGGATTCATATAGATCAATCTTGAGGTTATCCTGAATGATGATTTTATAAGAAAACTCAATGAGGGGAATATGTTTCTTCCAAGAACCGCAATAGATGAGGAAACATTCATAGATAATTTCCTCAATAAACTAAATTATATGCTTCTTCTATCCGTCATTCTGTGGGTGATATAATTTTCTCAGATGTAGATGAGTATTGAATTCCTTCTATATCCCCTTCTTAAACAATGACATGAAATCATAATCTCTATTAGAAATGATAGAATGATGTGAACCATCAAAATGTAAAAATGTTATAATGTATTTCCTTCAACGATTTTCTATCAATAAGGCCTCTTGAACTACTAATATGTATGTTACCTACATAAAATGATTCTTGAAAACCCAAACCACATCATTTCCATGAGGTGATCTGGGAAAACCAACCACAAAGTCTACTAAATCATATTCTTATTTCCACACGAGGATATAAAAATGATATAGGGTTCCTTTCAGTGACTGATGTTCCCCCATCAACTACTAAAAGGTGGAATCCCATGTGAAAAACCCAACAATATAACATTTCATTCGTGTTCAGCAGCATTTGTGTTGTAGGTCTCAAAATATTATAGTGACATCGATATTAACACTGATGATGGTACATAAAATTTCTACATTAACTCCTCAATAACTTTTTTTGGGACCAAGAAACGACCATGGAATAACATGGTATCATCCCCAATCACAGTCTCACCAGATTTTGTGTCATCATCAGATATACTTTCCCATAGGATGAAGACCTCAGTATCGGATAGTTCTCGCATTCTCATCCATTCTATAAGAGTAGATTTCACCACTAAGGAAGAAAGGATTTCCTAATCATGGTCATCCTAGACATCAATGTAAATATCTAAGATGTTTTTATAATATATCATAGATCATTAAATTCCATAACAACCTAAGTATGAGCCTTCCATCTCATAGCATTGACCACAAATGTTTGTCCCTATGTGTGTATCCATGCTCAAAATCATACAACTATAGGTATTCCAGACTCATATGCTTTCTATGATTCAGATCCAAAACTATAAATATGTAATTTCATATTTTTTGATAATTTTATACCATAAAACACTACACATGAAAATAAATTCACCAACATCATAAGGCATGAACAATAGCAACATGATCAAGATCATGTGTTGGTTAGTTCTTCCAATGTGGCCTAAAGTGGTGAGAGTTTTATGCGAATACTCACTCATAAATCATTAGAAAAACTAAAATCATGAAACCGGATGCCTAAAAGTATATTTTTTATCATCTACCTGGCACTAATAAGAGATATCAATGCTAAAGTCTATATTCCCTTCAACACATGAAAGGCTGCTTGACAATATTCTAACCATACAAATTTCAAACCCTTCATTGTCATGACCTTAAGTTGAACCACATGGTGTAATAAATACTCTATGAGGCTTCATTAATATCTATAAATACACTTAATACTTATAATATCAAATATTTTCTTTTGATTCTCCATGAAAACTAAATCTCTACATTTATCATAGTTTACTGAATTATATTTCTTAGAGATAAAGTGACATAGGATGTCAAAAAACTGTTGATCCATAAGTGGCGTTAAATTTTCATTGAATATATAAGGTTAACTCTTATTGTGTTCATAATGATATCATTATGGGTTACATTATAATTTTTGGATTGTGAATATACCATTAATTGTTAAAAAATACTACAATAAATGAATCCAAATATCTGTGAAAAACATGATTCATAATTGAAATTAAGAATTTTGGTGCGTTCGTAAGTCCAAAAAAAATTCTAGGTACTCTAAGAGATCATTCCTTGTCCTAAAATATGACTGAGGTATGTAGTCTTTCATTAAAAACACATTATGATATCCTAATTGTAGATCTATTTTGGAATGCACTTTCACTCCTTATATTTGATTAAACTGGTCAACTATTATAGGATGTGGATACCAATTATTCATATTTACCTCATTCAAATAACTATAATACCTGAATGTCTTCGGGTAATATCAAATTTCATGGAAAATAGAACTGATGAACCCCATGAATAACCAATGTGGTATATGGATATTTTATCCAATACGTTGTTTACCCTATAAGGAGAAATGGTTATTAATAAAATGATATTTTATATATATTTATATACTCCATGATTTGAAATAACATGTGAATATGGATATGATATATAAATTTTGTCAGATATCTAATTTTAATAGATTTATAGATCTTTGTTAATATATTTTAATGATATAATAATATTTTATAAAATTTTGTACGAGATTAAAGAGTAAATTGGGAGTGTTGAGGCTTGCTCATTGCCCAGAGTCCTACTTTTTGGATGAAAAAACTAAGGTGTGTTTTACAGAATGGTTTTTATATCTATACATAGTAATGAAGAATCTCATTGCAGAAGGGGGACAGTTTGTTCAACGTTACAACATACCATTATATTCATGTTTCCCCTAGAAAGTGGAGCATGATTTGGAATACTATGTAATTGAGGTCACAGGTCTATTGTAAAACATACAATAAATTTTAGGTGTATTTTGGATAATTTATTTGTCCATTCACCTAACCACATAAGGGGGTAGAGGTTTTGGATACTTTCATCTACATGGGATATTAATGAGTTCCTAACGCTGGGCTTAAACATGTGAGTTCATGTGAAAAATTGATAGAGGTAGTCCATAGTTAGTAGATAGTTAGATAGGCCATGGAACAAAAACATGTTCCCCATTAAAAAGTATTAAATGGGCATTTTTTCCTAATTCTGTTAATCATATTTCTCCCATTTCTCCTCACATCATATCATTTAACAACAACTTCACTATCCACCCATTTTTCTTCTACAGTCTATTAGATATATCATTTATTTGAGCTCAGAATCATTAACCATGTGCCTTGATGGATTTTCATCTGTATTTTTTTGAATCCACTTACTTCTATTCTCAGTTTCTCTCTCCATATCAAATTCTATTTCCATGAAATCACCCTATATTTATTTTGTTTGTATATCTAGTTGATTTATCTCATTTTAACAAAAATTAAATGTAGATAAAACATGATTTCTCATCAATCGATATAAATTATATGGTTTAGTACAATCCCTTACAAGTCTATTTTTTATTTTATGTGTCAATGTGCAATGTCTAGACATTCTGTGATCTACCTCTTAAAAATTATATTACATTCAAAAAGACCCTGGACATTATGGATGGATTATAACATTACTAGAACCACAAATTATGGAATTTATTTTGAAAAATCATGACACTTTTATAAATTCATATTTTAAAACAACCTTCCACATGGTATTTTATTTCCTCTATAATAAAATGGGTAGAAAATTTAATTTGAGATGTCAATGGTAATACCATGTCACCTGGCCCATAAAACATTATGTATAATTCCCATTGAATAGAAAAAATTAACTAACATGTGAAATGTTATAAATTTATTTCATTTACCTTGATATATTAGGAGTATGCTTGGATATTATTATAGACATTATATGTAGATTTATATGTTGAAATGCATTGGGAATGTATTTGATTACATACTCATGTTTTCCCGGACTACCCAAAGGTCTCCACCCTAATAATTTATGCATTTTCTTTAAATTTACACCACTACTAGATCTCGTCTTTATCTTACGTTGATGACTACTCAAATTTGTCACTATAGACTCATCTTTTACTTACTCATTGGTAGTTAATATTTATTGGATTAGCTCATTATATATTACTTGATTTGATAGGAAGTAATCCACATTGGGTGATATTCTTGGGATCAAATACTATATAACTAGATACTACAAGGTTATTTTTTATGGATCATAAAAAATATATATAAGCATGGGAATTCCAGGGGTTCATTCCATAGGTTACACATGACACCCCTTTATCCAGACACATAGAGATTATTGTGGGATATATTTTCTAATAATATCATAAATACTATTAAGCTTCATAGTTACAATATAGAAATATTAAACATAGATTCCCTATATA
This sequence comes from Viscum album, assembly GCA_963277665.1. Classification (NCBI taxonomy): domain Eukaryota; kingdom Viridiplantae; phylum Streptophyta; class Magnoliopsida; order Santalales; family Viscaceae; genus Viscum; species Viscum album. The sequence continues at coordinate 442,042,031 of OY728161.1, forward strand.
TACTCTTTTCGTAAGGGACCAATATATATTTATAATTACATAGGTTTAGAGACATTCCAGCTTAGGCAGAAAAGGGTGGAGTTTGACGGGTACTCCATAGGAACCTCAGCTGACATGATTATAGTAAATTAGTATTCTCATTTATCAATTTCCTATCCACTAATTTATATTAAATTTAATAGTTGTTTTTGAATTAAATATTGTTCGTGCTGGCCTACTGTTTTTTACACACACTCTATTCAGGCTGGTTATTGGTACATAAATAGACAACATGTATATATATGTATCGATAATGTAATGAATGAAGTTATAAATGATTGATTTTTAGTACTTTGATGGAGTATGTGTGCATATAAATAAGATAGTTCTCATGATTTTTGTTTAAATTTTATCTCATTATGTATATATATGTATATGTTGTAATTTTTTATACATGCTTCCTTTTTTTAATCCCCATTCAAAAAATAAATATATATGTTAAACCATTACATTGATAATTTTGTAATGGTATCCTATTTTTAGCTTCTTCCCCAACTTTTTTCATATAATTGATTGATATGTTTCCACAATTTATTGTATATGTCTATTTCTATCATCCTTCACTATTATTTTCATTTAATGTATAACCTATGTTACTCTAATATATGGTTATAGTCTCCCTACCATACTACATTACATACCTCAACTTCTATTCAAAATCCCATAGAATATTTCGAGACATTTCAGGGGTTATGTGGCCGACTAGGCATTGACACATGTTTTGTGGATGAACAATGATTTAGTAATAATCATAACATCTATAATGATAGAAAATATCATTGGTTTCAAAATCATTTGGGATGGGATAATTAACATTTTTCAGTTCAATACAAGAATGTGTTTCCAAAATACATTAAATTTATTATTACATTTTAAATAACCAATGTATAATAATACAATTCATATAATCCCTCATTTTCCACATTCATTAAAAAATAATTAATTCTCAAAAATGGACAAAATTTGCAATATGATATGGTATATTCTACTTATGGTCAATTTATTCATAAAAAGAATTGGAAAGAAATTTATAATAAAAAAGTCCAAAAATTGTTTTATATACAACCCATGTGATTATCATTATCAGTACACATTAATTTTCATAGATTGTGAACAATAAAATTTGAGAGTAATTAGATAAAAATAATGGATGGATAAAACATTAACTAATGGGGAATAAAATACTTAACGAACACCATTTTACAATAAATATATATACTAGATACTATCTTCTATTAAACTCAACAAAAAAACAATAAAAAATATATATTTTTAATAAAAAATGTAATTGAAGAAAAATAATTGGAATATAACTAACTCTTGTATAATTACCAACGTGTAATGTGTCTTAACTACCAATATCCATGTTATGGAAATTATTATATAAAATATTATTATTGATGCGGTGTGTTTTATTTGAACCGTCAAATCCATATTTCCATTTCTCCAAAAGTTTAACTATTTGTAGGAAAATTTTTTTAATAGTATTATATATCAAATCATTTTTAAATAAAAATAAACATGGATTTTTTTGTGTAGAAGATGTAGGGATCGTATATTTTTTTAGGATCTGTATTGTGTATTATAGTAACATTATATATATTAAAATATGGATTTTATTTAAGTTAATATTTAAATAACAATTAATTAATGATTAAATGACCGAGTTCATAATCCTCTTTAATCATAGTTGATATCACCAAATCCTCATCCATATTTAATTTTTATTTGGAAACCACTTAATTTTAGAAATATAGATCTTGAATCGTGATAGTTTTATATTTATTTTTATTTAAGGTAGATAAAAAACGTCTAACTTAATAAAATTATAATAAAATGAATTTAAATAATTTTCTTATAAAATTAATGTATTTTATTATATATCATCATCCAGTTACAATTCATCTAGGAGTCTGATGGTGTAAAAATATTGGTTTAACTCTAGTTTTTCATAAATTATTTCCACATTTGTTATTAAATCATGAAAATATTTAAATGAATCTATTAGTATCATTTATCATAGAATATAAATAAATGGTAAATCAGTTGATAGTTATGTTTTAAAAAAATCCAAATATAACGAATTAAATATTTAATTATACACCTTAATGGTTTGAAATTGTATAAATTTTTCCTCGTTTAGTTCCACTAGTAATTAATAATTTAGATTAAATAGTATATTAGTATGTTTAATCTAATACTCCACTATCACAGGTTCATAATTCCATGCTTCCAATTTAATTTACTCATTAATATATTATTTTTCTTGTTGTTTTCTATTGATTTAATAGTAATTATCAGAAATTTTTTATTCTTACCCCATATTATACTATATATTTATTTTAGGGGACTTTCCTCTTGATCCATATATATATTAATAAACAAATCATCATTCTGGATAATGGGTTCTTAATTGAATTATAAAATTAGTGGTGATGGTTGTAGATTTGGTTCTCTTCTTATCCCGAATTTTATAGTTGTTTTTGGCATTTCAACCAATAATATACAATAATATGATTTTATATTCTCAAATTAATTTGATTGTATACATAGAAATAGTAAAATATTTTGGATCATATGGTATGGTTTGTTCAAAATAATAATAATAATTCTCCAATGATTCAGTATTGTTTAAAACTAGGGTCTCATATTAATGATAAACCATCACACAATCTATACATAAAAACATATTAAATTTTTGATATTTATATTTATATTTACAATATAGAATATCTGGGTGGTTTTTTTGATGTAATAAAAAGAAAAAAATAGAAATAATGAGTAAATGGAAATATGTGTGGTTCCTTAGGTAAACATCCACATCATATAATCAGAGTCCATATATCAAAAACTCTTACCACTATGCATGTTAAATTAAATAACCCTTCATATTGGTTCTGTTAAAAATCCTTGAATTTATGATTGAGTTACGAGCCACTATTATGCAAGTGAAATTTTTTTTTAAATATATAAATATTAAACATACCGAACAATTTCTATGACAATAATAATACAATACGACTCATTATAAAATATAATCTATGTTGATAGAAGTAAATCCTAAATGGTAGGGACTTTTGACCATATTTCATATCCATGTTTATGTAGTCATGAAATACTTTAAAATAATGTGATTGGTGGGATATGTCTTCTCACTATCTGAGAAAAAATGTTGGTCTAATAATATCTATTCATCCATATAATATTTCCCTATTCATTAGTATATGTGATGGATCTATCTCACATATTCACCTCTTTATACCCCCAATGGATCTTCTTCTTATTTGATATTCCTATCATCCTTGTTTCCCAGATTGTTTTTCCCATATATATTTCAATCTCATTTCATTCTATAATTAGAATGTCATATACTACTAAAATACATTACCTTTATCCTTTACCACTGTTTCCTCTAGAACCATTATTTCAATCCCTATTATTGGTCTAGCTCATTAGTGTTCATGATAATTTGGATTCATAATATTGGATGTCATCAGGGTTTACGTTCCCTTCAAATTTCTAATTTTATCTTATATATTTTCTATCTCAGTATTATCAATTGTTTCTTTGTTAATAAATACCTTAGTCCGGTCATTCTATGCTAACCATAATGAGAGACCATATATTTGTATCTCTATGATAGTATTAATGGAACATTTGGATTAATAAGGAAGACATGAGTATAGAAGAAAATGGGGGTGGATTTAGTATTCAGGTATTCTTATTCTTTAGTGACATTGTTTTTAATTTTTTTGATTCTCGTATCATGATTATTTATGGTTCAATTTTATGTTTTTTCATTCTTTTAGGTGGAATTTTTGGTGGTTTCAATTTATGATGGAGGTTATTTTGATGGAAGATTTTGATGTTTTATAGATAAATGTGATTCAATTTTGAGACTATTTCCATCTAAAAAAAGATTCTATTATTGCATGATTCTACAACTCCCAATGATTTTTATGGTTTTATGGTCATTTATGATGGTTTGGATAATTGTATAGTAGATTAGGGTGTTTTTAGTGATGTGAAATATTTTTACTTCATTAACTTTATAATATAATGCATATTATTGTTTTCCTAGATTTCATTATATATTAACAACTTTGACTAAGGTTCATTATTAACAATAATTATTTTTCCTCCATTTTTTTATAATTGGATTTTTATTACTGATTATCAATGATGATGACATTTCTAATGGTTTCCAAGTCATTTTCATACTTTGGGGTGGTATTCATTTTGGTTTTTATTATGGGGAGAATATGGTGATCTTATTATATCAACAATATAGATATTTGAGATTTTCTATGTTATTGGTTTCACTTAGGTGACTTATGATATTTAATGGTGTTAAAAACAATGATTGTCACTATGATGGGATATTCTTGGATCATGTTTTGATGATATGAATGTGTTGTTCTTGAAGGTGGTTGGTGGATAAGGGATTCGTCTAGATGTATTCACATTTAGGCATTGTGCTCAAGGATATGAGTTATAGGGTCTACAAATTATCATGTATCAGGACACATTCCTTCAATTTCCCCCTTTTCCTTTGAATTTTGAATGGTAGTGAAGTATTTTTTTAGTGGGTTTTCTTTTTCTTCATGGTGGTTGGTGTATTTCAATACTGATGTATTGTGGATCCCTATATTCCTTAAAGATACATTAAAATATAATAAAACCATTTAGAGAGATAAATACATCACTATTTTACTCATATCATTCCATAATATGTATGTTTTTCTAGACGTATAGAATTCAAATTAAAACAATATAACAATAATAAATAAAGATAATAGTGGATTAATTAATTTAAATTTATTTAACATAATCAACTTATTCCACTATAGATTCATGGTTAGTATGATCATTAATTCTTCAACATCATATCTTTGGTCGATTATAGTTTCATTAGAAAGATATTATCCTCATTCATCTCGCAATCATTTTGTTCTGTACGGATTTTTTATTATTATTCCCCTAATTTATATAAGTAATATATCTAGGAATGAAAATCATGTGAAATCTATTTTGATCATTGGCTGGAAACATATTATAGTTGTAATGGTAGATTTTTTATAGTTGTGAAACCTCATGTGAGCATAGGTTACTATTCTATAAGTTTACATTGAAATTACATAACCTATTTTGAGCTATGTTTAATCATAAATGATGTTTTAAATAATTAAATTGATTTTAAATTTCATGTACTTCACTTATAATAAAAATAAATTAAAAAAACCACATACATATCCTCATTAAACATATGAGAGTATTGGTTACTCATACTTATCATTTTTATCTTATATTATTATTCTTAAATGATCTTTAATTATCATGTACAAAATTGTTCTTCAATGAAATATATCAAAACTAATAAATATATTAATATTTATATAAAATTAACAATGATATATAATTTAATTTTAAAAATAAAAAATTAATATACACTAAAATATTTTTATGTAATGAAAATAGGATTATTTATTATTCATTTCCAATCTTTTTAAAATCTTTCCCTTAATTTTAAACATGAAAATATAGAAATTATTCATTAAATATATGTACATGCAGTCCAGTTATAGATCACATTAGTATATTCCCCCATTTTATCGAGGTTGAAATACATAATAATGTTAAAAATAATTTATTTTACAACATTTTTAAAAATTACAATGGTATAAAGACCTTTTTAAATATCTTTTCACCTCGTATGTGTGACCCATTTTAATTAACAATGGGTCCCAATGATGAAATATATGTTTATGATATATTTTTGAAGATTAATATTGAAAGATAAATTGTAATTATCATGTATCTAGAACATTATATTCTCAATGGGAAATAATATTAGTATTGAATCTATTTCAAAAACTGAAATGTTGTAGATATTTAGTTATAAAAATAATATAATGGACTTTACCTAAGTACAAACACTTCTAGCCAAAAAAAAATATGTCATAACATGAAATTTTTTATAATTTTACATAATGTTATTTTTTTGGAATATTTCTAAATCACAGAAAGTTCATAAAATAACACATAACATTTAAGAGAAATTAATGTGTGAATAATGGATATTATAGGTCTCATTCTCATGTAAGTTGGATTCCAACATCTCATGGTGGATCATAATTATGCATCAATATTGGTAGAAAAAAATTCTACATGAAAATTACAATGTGTAAATCTAATGATGCATGATGTGAAAAAAAAAATTATTCATTAATAGATGAATCTGTGAGAAAATATTTGAGGTTATTTGAATATAAGTAACATATTCCACTTGAAAAGAGTCAATCCTTCTAATTTTTCCCATTCATTTTCATATAAAACCCTCCTACAATATACCTCACAACATATATTTATGTGTTTAATAATAATATATTATTCTAAATCTGTAAGCAAAAAAATAGAAATAAAGAAAGACTATATTTACTATTTCAGGGGTTTGGGGAGTGGGAATCATTTCTCAAAACTATTTTTATGTGATGAGGGAGCCTCCTTCATGAAATTTGGTTATAATTGAGCATGGATATACATTAATATTTATAAAAAATGTAAATAAATGATTATGGAATAGGTAATGATGATAAAAAAGGAGGAATGATATTAACTGAGTAAAATGGATTAGAAACTATTTTCATACTCAAACTCTAGTTTTGAATTTTAATTTGGAATCGTTTTGGTGTTATATTTTCCGAGATTTGATAGAAATAAATTTAGGGGAATTAATTAAGGTAAATTATTGAATATATGTTCTTAATAATAGTCCATTTATGGCCTCACATTTCATAAATAAAGAAATTTTATAATGTTTTATAATTTGTGAAAAAATTATGCATTTTGGGATTCTCATATAAATTTAATTTAATTAGTGGAATTAAATGAATTAAATATTTTATAAAAGTATTAGATCACATGAATTATCAATATTTTAACTCTCAATTTATATATTGATAATGTTTTTTAAAGGATAAAAATATAAGTTATATGTAGAGGATAATTTTATCATATACCGTTATGTCGAAGAAACCCTACTTTATGAAAATAGTACATTGTTATTTACAATGTATTGTATTTAGGATAGTTTCAATTTTTTATGATCGTATGGATGTGGTATAGAGTCTTAACTTTTCAATATATGTTCCACCACTAAGAAATATGTATATCGAATGAAAACATATAAAATATTGAAGAAAAAATTGATTTTTATCACAACCAATTAAGGTATATTGTTACTCACGAGAAATATAATATTGATAAAAATATTTTTATTAAAATAACTATATTTATCACATATAGAGTCTACATGATCATTTATTTATCATCAATAGTCATATTTTTATGTCATTATATATGTTAGAACAAAATATTATAGTTTAATTTATTATAGAAAAATTTTATACACTATGATTGATATAGACGTTGATTATATCCAATCTATGGAAATGCATGAATCTTTTAATTCATTCTAATTTTTTTTTATCATAATCATGATATATACCTAGTTCTATGAAAAGGGAATATCATCACATGTGACATGATGAATAATGGATGATTGTTTACGAAAAGGATCATCTGTATTATATGATATAGTAAAAATATATTCCATCTTTTACAATCCATATATCTCCCAATAATAAGAATTTTATAATATAATCCATTTTAAAAAAAGTAAACTATTAGTGGTATATTAGACTAAGAAGTCTCATAATGTTTTAAAATTACTAATCAAGCATCTAGGATGTTAATGTGACATTTTGCAAGTCAAGGATTATATCTAATGGTAATTTGGTCTATATTCACAACGAACAATAATTATATATATATATTCTAACAAAATCACGAAATCCCAGAATGTCATGGGTACATGGTGTCATGTTATTGTTGAACACACTAAATAAGATGTTACTGAATCTATTGGAAACAAGACCTCAAGCATGTATCCCATTATTCCATATTCTTTTAACTAGAAATGAGGACCTAGGGTTGGTATTTAGGGGGACTATTCCATTATATCAAAGTAAGAAACAAGTGTATATAACCATACAAAATCTATAGAAAAAATATATGATTTTGGTATAAATAAATATAAACAAATCTATACTATAAAATGACAATACAGTACCTATGAAAAATTATTTTTAATGGAACCACATCACTATGTATAGTGATTCAATCTCATAGAGATTTTACATCACAATGGTTTATTATCATCATAATCCTCTCATATCCTTGGCCTCTATAGTTTGGTCATCATCATATGAGGCATATAGGATAGTTCAGTCTAAAAATCTATTAAGATGCATATTACTGATCAAATGGACAACGATTTTGAAGATCTTGCCATGGAATATTTAGATATCCCGGTAACCTCGCTGTAGTGGGGGATATATAGGGTTAATAATTCCAATATTATCATTTTTTTTTGTAATGATTTTGTGAGTTGCTAAATTTTTTATCGCACTAACTTCTAGCTTGTTCAGTTTTCCACCTTTTCTAAAAATGTTCCTTAGTACTGAGAAAATTTAATTATGGATGATTAATCATACTCTTTTATCTAGATCGTGGTTGATAACTCATTGTCTGATAGATTTTATGATGTATTCTCCCATTTTGTTTCACCTTCCTTGTAACTATTTCTTCTTTTGGTGTCTATAATTATGAATCAAGTGCTAGTTGGGGAACAATGGTTAGTGCACCGCAAAAACTTCTTGCTTTTTAATATTCATGAGCTGCTATGTTTCTCTATGTTATGATCATTGTTATCCTCAGTGAATTGGTGATAGATGTTTACTAATGTAATGGGTTTATCACTTTCCATGGGGTGTGGAAGTATCTATTTTAATGAGGTCCATCGTTATTTGGATGATTAATGTAAAGGGATACTTTTATTTCATTATTGTGGGGATTTATTGTTTTTTACTCATCATTTTTATAAATTTCATTAAGATAGTGATTTTCAATTCAACACCGATTTTTGAGATTTGAAATTGTTTCTTCTATGGAGGAAATATTCATGAATGTGTCGGTTGTTGATGGATTCTCACTAATGGTCTTCTAGTATGGGATTAGGTGCATGAAATGATGATCTGAGGGTCGTTTCAAGAATGGATTGGTAGAAATCCATATTTTTAATTGGGAAAAATTGTATTATTGGGGTAAATATTCCATAATGTTCTCAAAACATTATCTTGATTCTTTTTGATAGTGTTGCATCTTTTTCTAGGTGATACTTTGGGACATCCTTGAAAGATGGATGGGTGTACTGATAGCCATAATTAATTCTTCTATCCATAAGGAATAGATGGGAACACTTATTTTATTTTTCAATGTGTTTTGGATTTATTTTTCATTACATTTAGTTGATAGTGTGGGGAGTTACTCAACAGTATTTTAAAATGGCTGCCTAGAAATAGGGATAGTTATGCTAAAACCAATCATATAGTCATCCAACCACATGTATGTTTGACTAAGAGGGGTTCTCTACCATGTTGTGTTGGACCAGCACACTGCAAATTATTTAATGGGGGATGCGTCGTGGAATACTAATCTCAAAATAGAACTTACATTATATGGGTGAAAGAAAAAAAAATTTCAATAATTATACTTTTAGATTCTATTTTTTAATCCATAAAATAGTTATTTTAATGTATATACTATTATATGTTTGGTTTTTGTTGTATTTTGAGATCAATCAGAAAAATAGACTAAATTAAATTTTATCTATTTAATATTTTTTTGGAGATAAAAAATTATATACTTATAAAAATAATTAATTTAATTTTTTCATACCTTTCTACACATCTAGGGATTCATTTTATTCTTCTAGACACAATTCTAAATCCACCATTTGGAAGGCCTATACTAGATTCCAATTAAGCCATCAAAACTGTCCATATATCTATAGATATTACATGGTGGAACCATATTAATAGATTTTATGGACCATATGTGCTGAATTGTTTTTGGGAGACAAAAACTAATTTTCATAAAAATATTTTTTAATACATAAATTCATAAATATAACGATTAAAATAATGTAGTTCATGGAAATCCGTAGATATCTCATTTGGAGAGTCTATTTGGGATAATTATATTCTCAGAGTGAATTTGACATAACTATCTTTACACCTAAGCAATATCATTCTATGAAGAGGGGTGACTCTCAAGACATTTTGGAACAATATCCATGAAGGCGCCAATGCTTGAATCGACAAGTTATTTGTTCTAACACTAAAAAACTATTAAATAAAAATCTTGCCCATAAAATTATTAGAGATCTGCCTTCTTAAATCATTCCATTACATTACATACCATCACCTCAAAACCACGTAGGAGATATCTAATGAGAGAGTTTAGTCGAAATCCTCCCACCCCCAACATTTCTTCTTCTTCATTTTTTTGTTTTATTTATTTAATTATAATTTTAATTTCTAATTTAAATTTATGTTTTATAAAATTAATCCATTCATTTTTGTTTCTCATTCCATTACACAAATCATCTTCTTAGATTTCCTATTTCAATTAAACGTATTATTTTTATTTGTAGTATTAATAACAATATTATTGTTGTTGTTGTTGTTATAATCATCATTATTATCATTATAAAACTCTTATTTGGAACTGATTTTATCATTATCTTAAAAAGTACCCTATTTGTGATCTTTTACTCATGTAAATGACATGATAAAGCCATGGGTTTTCCCATGGAGCGTTTATAGTGTTTTTTGAATATTCCTAGAAATTCAATTTTAATTTTTTGTTTAGAATTTTATATCATTCTTGGATGTGGTGATTGTCATTAATGTAGTGACTTCCCTAATGACATGCAACTCAATCTGTCTCTATTAATTTACATAATTTATTTTCCTACTCTCCATTTTCAATTTATTCACATTACAGAGTTGTGATATTCAATGGATGAAATGGATTTGATAGAGCTTAGACCTAGAAGATAACACATAAAAGACAAAGATGTTTTATCAACCTCGATTAAAGGAGGAGGTGGAATTGAAATTTCATTGTAATTCAATGATATTACATAGTTTATAACTAAATAATAGTAGTTCATTATTGATATTAATGTACATATTGTCAAATTGAAAACAAAATTAAAATGAAAATATTTATTGAACTATGAATAATACAAAAAATCAATGTGCATTATTTGTAACTCATTCTGTTTGGTCTGTATGATAGTTTTAGTTATCATTTACTCATTTCATTAGAAACATAATCACAATGAAAATTTATTACCATTTCATTAAATTATGAAAACAATTAATTATAATTTTTTATTTAAATATTGAAGGTGAAAAACTGAAATTCTCTTCAAGTTACAGGTCCCTAGCTTCCTATGTGCTAAACTAGGAAAAATATAATTTCTTTCTACCAAACATTACAATAGGTGTGTATAAAAACTGGAATCATTACTGTAGATACATTAAATCATTCCCTTTACATATTATAATGGAATATATTAAATTTTGATTAATTTCATAAAAAATAAATATTATATTATTTCCATAATGAATTTAAATGTTTATTATTTTTCATGGACTGATGATTACTCAGGGGTGATGATGTAGGCAGCTTAAGTTTTCTAGTCTATAAATGAAACTGCATCATTGTGGCCTAGATAGCACATTCGATCTGGAAGCCAAATTTTCATTGAGGTGGAATTCATGAACACCATTATGGATCTCAATCAGATACTCAATATATATTTTGTTGATGAATTGACCTAGGATCTCATTGAATATTGATAGTACATCAAATAAATCATTCAAAAGATAATCCATGTAATAATAAGTATGATAATTGATTCCTTCCCACACAATTGATTATGTTCCCATAGAATATCTATAGTTAAAAATGGATAAAATAAAACTCAAATGCAATATTGAATAACTTCAATATACGGTGCATAATGTACAAGTAAAATGGATTGGATAACTACATATTTCCATTCCCCAATAGAGTAATCAGATCTTGAACCAGAAAATGACCAACCATTATTTTTTGAGGAGTCCAAGGAGGAAGGCATTCCTGCTAAGCAACATGTGGGAGATTAGGAATAATTGGATGAGTTATGTAATTAATGGGAGGAAATTATTGATCACCCCATACCAAGAAAAGTATAAGAACAAAATAAATTAATGAAAGACACCACCCATGTTGTGGATGTTGATGTGAACACAGAGGGGCCTGACTACATGCCTCATTCATAGGAGAACCATTTACATGAGGCACCTACAACACATATATTGATTAATCTTGAGTAATCTAAATGAGTTATAAAATTATTTGAAAATATTTGTTTTTATTTTAATGATTCTTAATTGTGAATATCAAATTATAGTTTTTATTATACATAATGAGAAAAAAATTACTATTCCTTGGAGGAAGAAGAAGATCATGGATGTGCATCTATTTAGTATCACATAGAGATCATAGATTTTGAATAACATACAATGCTGGAACCCCATCATGAAGAGGTCTATGTCACCAAGGAAATTGAAATTAGATAAAACGATTCTCATTGTAACTACAATATAAATCCATCACTCTAATATAAGGAAGATGTTTCAAATGCAATATGAAATAAAGAGGATGATTATTACATCAGAATTCCCCATGTATGCAAGCAATAAATAATTGTTAAGGGGGTTGTCTGATATACTCTATTGAGTGATAATCCATCAAGAATAATGATGTGTATGTTTGGAAAATACATATTTGGGGGTTCAAGTGAACGTTTCCCAAACCACTACAATCATTAGATAAAACTGGGTACATCAATCTGGAGGAAGAAAAAATGAATGTCCACCATGGGGGATCTGACCAATTTTAATCATTACATTCATTCTAGGAATTCATATGTAAATATAATTTATTAGGATGTATTATATCATGAGTCAAACTCCCTCATATCTTTTTCATCATTAATTACATGATCCCAGTGCTAAATTTATTTGTATTATTTTTAAATTTCATGATGACATAATGAAGTCCGTAATAGATATGGAAGATGACAACACATCATTTCTAAAGGGTGTTCAATTTTATTATTTTTATCTTGTAAACTCCTTTCATTTTTTTCCAAAAACACGATTTGGTATTTAATGTTAAAATTACATATCCGCACATGAAATATGTTTTATGGACTAATGTAAGAGACATGTGTTTCGTAGGAATCATTTGATTCCATATTTTTGATTTAAATCTTGTTATGATTAAATGAGTAGAAAATATATTTTTTAAGTGATGCATTAATATTAAGATGAGGTATCATTATTTGGGGAAATCAATTGATTCATGTAAATGAAAATTTCCAACCCTTTTTCATTTTTTCAATTTTGTAAATTTAATGTAATTTACTTTTTATAGTTAATAATTCTATGACTGATTGTTCATAATCATATTACCTATTCCGGAGAAGATTTTTAGACCACATACATCTTAATTTATCATGAGAAAATTTATTCAGTGATCTTGGGACATGTAAATTTAATGAACATTATGTTGAATATATTTAAGCTATGACTGAGCAAAAAGACATATATAATTATTGAGGTATCCATTAAAAAGAGAAAATCATATAAATTCTACCTTTACATCAGTCATTCATTTACACATAGTGGCCATAAATCACCTTGTTATGAATGAGCCATGTTTCTATCCATATTTACCATTTCCAACAATACTCAGTGTAATTTAATGATATATTAATGTTGAATTGTGGGATATATGGTGTGATGGTAAATGGTATGATTTAAATTATAATGAATAAGTGAATTATTTTTTATTGTGGAAATTTTAAAATGTTGTAGAATGAATTATTTCACTCTATGGTTTTTTCCCTCATGGAAGAAAATGAAAATCACCAAAAGAACCAGAAAATGTGAAAAAATGGGTAGTGATTTGTGTAAACAATAAATCACCAATTATATACCTATTATTTTTATCACACATGGTTACAAGGTGGATGTGAGGTTAATCTCAATAATAAACATTCATAAAAAATCATAAGGTTCTAGGAAAAATATATAATTTATATATATATATATATATTCAAGAGAGGGAACAAAGCATTCGTCATTGATAAGTTGATTACAATCATTACATTAGACTTTGGGTGATGTTGTGAGTTGATATAAATTGATTGGTAGAATTTCATTAATCATTTAATTTGAATATCATTATTTATACATTAATATATAATCATCCCCCTTGAGCATTAATTTTTAACATAATTTCCTAAATCCCTAATGCCTTAGATATATTTGAAACTTGATTACATGGTCTCATGACCTTATTTAATTTTTTTATTTATAATATGGAGAGCGTACTTATTTTCCGTGATTACTGATAAAGAGAATGTTCTCACTATAATAGTATAACTCTACATGAGTTTTATAATGATTGATGAGGTAAAGTAATCAAATGCAAGGTAGGTAATGATTTGACAGGGCTGATATCAATGAATTGACGACCTTGAATGGATTAGAGGAGAAGTTCCTTAATTTTTCAAATGGGGAATGAAAAACACATGAATTTATTATTTCATTAAGTAATTGGTAAATGAATATATATTTTATTCTCAAATTAGAAATATAATTTTATATTTATAATTATTTGATTATGTTTCCTTCAAAATTGAATATTGATACCAATGCCTCCCACTGATTTTTAAAATTGAGACATTATTGCTGGGTGAAATCATGTTTTATGTGTGTGGGAATGGACTAAACAAATATTTTACAAAATTTTAATATGAATTTCAAAGTTTATAATAATAAATTTTATTTTATTTTATTCTAAATCTACTGAAATTATGATTTTAGTTGTATTTTGAGCTCAATCAGAAAAATGAACTATTTTGTATTTTAAATGTTTTATATTATTTCTGTATTGAGGAAATAGTATTTTCTATACTTATCCAAATCCTTTATATTTCTTTATTTTAATATTTTATATATCATTTTCCTAATTTAATTCTACTATAATTAATGATAAATACACAATTTTGATGCCCAAAACTCACTAACAATTTGGGCCTTTAGGAGAATTAATAGATCTTGAAAATTTTTATGTTTGGGTAAAATCTATTGATTAGATGACCCAAATTTATTTAAATTTGGATTATATATGTGAAATAAATTTCTTAACAATATTCATGATGGCTTCATTTCATTAATCAATTGCTCGATAGGGTATTAAGGCATGAGAAAATTTAGTCATGGTATTTGGAGAGTGTGTCTTGGAAGATTATATTCTCATAGTGAAATTGTAATAACCCTCACTACATATAGACAAATATGTAGAAATATTGAGGGGGGGTACACTCAAGTCATTTGTGAACAACGTTAATAAATGAGTACATGTGTGAATCAGCCAATTAATGGGCCTAACATGAGGATTGTTTGGATGGTTATAGATGACATATAAAAGTTTGAAAGACTCTCCTTCCAATATAGTTCCAATTAATTATATACTATCATATAACCATAAATAAGGAGATCAGAACCAAAATAGGCCTATCGTAATTCTCAATCATTTCATCTTCATAGATTTTTTTTGTTTTCTTTATTTATGTTTCATATTTAATTGTAAATTTAATATAAATTTTGTTAATTTAATGCAAAAAAAATTTATTCTACATCCATTCCACTATTCTTCAACTCAATTTTAATCTTTTAATTAGAATTATTATAATTATTATTAGTCTAAATATTTATATTTATTTTATTATTATTAATATGAATTTATTATTTTAATGTTATTTTACCGTTTTCATTCCCCCTATTCATTTTCAAAAATTCATCCATTAATTATTATAGTGATAATATTTTTTTAATTTTCTTTTTTTAATATCATTTTTAATTTATATATTCTCTTTATTTTTTTTCTTTTATTCTCTCTCTATCTCTATCACCCCTTCGACATTTATTAATTTATTTATTTCATCCATAATAATTTTTTTCATTCCTTTTCTGTTCATATTCTCTTCTTAACATTTAGACCATTATGATATATTAGTCATTGAAAAATGAGGCTAACCCTGTGGAATGGCTCTAGGGCAGGTCAAAGTGTTCTTGAAAATTACTTAAATTTTTTTCTGTTTGTAAATAGAATTGAGTATCTTCTATGGGTGTGGTGAACATCCCTGATGTGTTGACGTCCCCCAATGATAGGAAACGAATTGTATCTCTACTCTTTTTTCATCACTATTCCCTATATCCATTGGTTAATTGTTCAAACTTTGGAGTTGGTATATTCCATGGATGATTTGGCATTGATAGAGATGGGTCATGGATAACGACATATACTAGAACAAGATGGGTCATCAACAATGATTAAAGGAGTATGAGTAACTGATATTTATTTGGAAGTGAATGATATTAAAAAATTTCAAAATGATGAATAGTATTTCAATCATGCTATGTATTGTGTTTATTATCAATTTAAAAACCAATAAAAAATAAAGATAATTATTGAACATTAAACCAAACCCCAAAACAAGGGGTTTTCTTCTTAACTCATTATGATTTTTTTTCATGAGAGTTTTAATTATTATTTGTTCATGCAATTATAAAAATAATAAAAAACAAATAAAATATTTTCATTTATATCATTTAAACGTAAAAAATAGAGTTATAATTGGATATTTAGATAAATTCAGTGAAAATTTTGAAAGGACCCTAAAGTTAAATGACTATGGACCGCCTCTATTCTATAAAAGGAAATATTTATTGATTTCGACCATGCATCGTGACAGGAGTGTGTTAGGACCGAAATGAGACTTTTAATGTTGTGAAAATGTATGATTTATTCACATTGATCACATAGGGAATTTTTTTGATGTTAATTCATTTTTTCATTACATTTAATTTTCCTATGTGATTCAAATGTAAAACCCTTGTTCCATTTTCAATTGGGGTATTCTTATTATTTTTATCTAATAGAGGGGGATATACCTCTAAACTATTTTAAAAAATGAAAATCCATTGAAGGACCAAACAATCATGTTATATAAACAATATTAATCCATGACTAGGATGACCACATATAATAGAATGTACGTAAATAGATAAATTATTAAATATTCTTAAACTAATCTAAAATGAACCACATACCTAGCCTCTAATGACACTATCGAGATACCACAACACAATCTTAATAATCCACATGAGCTGCTCCACATGATCATGAAACCTTAGGACTTACCATATCCAACACAAACGTCCACTCGATCATAATGTAGACATAAAATCTACTCACACACTAAGGTACACATACAATAAGTGATAAATAAATCGATGTTGGCTTCCCGTAATGGTTAAACTATAATATATTTTCATAAGTGCATACTCATGGAATATGGACATCCTATCTGATACAATACTATAATAATAAATACAAAATATAACAAAAAATAAAATAAATTTATTTTGATCCTTCGGTCCATGATCCCTTTCATCATGAAATCTTGTGATTAATTCATTTATATTTTTTTATACCACTCAAGCCATGTATAATCAATTCAATCATTTGGACTGTAATATCAATTAACCATGTGGGTTTTGGACAGACTCATAAATGTCTCTGAGAAAGCAACAAAACCATGGAGGGTTAAAGGTCATGAAACTGCCATCATCCAAAAAATCCTCTAATATAAAAGATGATGGATTCTATACATCAGCTATATATCTTACAAATATCGAATAATTTATTATTTAATACCACTGTATCTTTGAGTAATTCTAGTCTGATGTCAGATTCATAGGTCTCAGTTGGTAAGAAATCACAACAATGCCTCTCAGAGAATACCTATTGGGGTGAACCGAATTATATATATAATGAAAACATTTAGGAAATGGTATGAAAACATGGAATCTTTCAATAACATGTTCCAACAACACCATCCATAAAAAATATTTGTACTGCAGTAATTGTGAATCACTGATCCATTGTAGAATGCAACGAATCAATAAAATAGACCATCCTTAATCCACAGGGATATACACACCCCATACATAGATGAAATATTCCCACCCAACACCCTCTAGAATAATTTGTATCCTATTGAGTTGAGAATCCACTGATCAATGCTAAAAAAGAGGTATTTAGAAATACTCTCATTGGCCTCCACTATTATCCCTAATCAGGTTGAAATCCTAGTGAAAAATGATATATTCTATTAAAATATCATTCCTTCATTTATGTATAATGGGGAAAACCATAATAAGTACTTATCAAAATAATTATCATAAAACTACATCACATCAGGACCCTTGGTACAAATTCTAAGAAGAACATCAGGTAATCATATTTACATCAATTGTAACCATGTGAAAACAAACTATAAGAGTGTGTGTGGATGAATGCATAACCCAACCACTAATACAACATCCCATAATTCTAATATTATTATATTGGGTTATAATGGGACACCCCCTACCATATATACTCAAACCAATAGGTAACAAGATCATAGTCAATCAAACATCGGGGCACCAGATTAGTCCACTAGGTCAATACATGGAAAAGGCATGATACATGGGAACCTATAATTCTAATCATAATTAGAGGATTCCCCCTATGGTTCATGAATAATAATAAATAAGTAGAGTCATCCTACATGGGATCCACTAGGAATGTATGATGGATGATGCATCCCTCAGGGGATCCTCAATAATTGGGATTAAGTGGAAACATTATACAAGGGTTATATGATCTCAACCACTATTATAAGGAAACACTAAAAAATACACTTTTCTTCATGGTGAGGTCCAAATAATCGTGGATCTAGGTATATGGTGCATCATCCAAATTATTTAGGATTCTTACTCTAGGATGTTCCAAATAAATAATATATTTGTCTCTTTAATATGAGAACAAATATAGTGAATGAGAGAAAATCTGAAGATAAATTATTCATGGATATTTGAAATTTCATCTCATGTTTTCAAAATAATTTCATGACCTTCACCTAGGTTTCATACAACATCCAATTCATGGGAGAACAATAGTTTCATCTTCTGGAGGACATACATCTTTATCAATGGTCACTCACCCCAAAACACCACTCTGGATTCCTCAAATCTCCGCAAGGGTATCAAAATTAGGATCTATGTAGAAAAAATAGACAATAAGTTCTCCAATTATGTCCAATTACATGTATAATTCATAAAAATATTAATTAACATCATAAGGATAGAAATGGAGGAGAACATGAAATATATACAAGAGTACATATAGTATAATATCAAATCATGTCATGGGCACGTACTTTGGCCAGACATGGAATGTCAAAAATGTGTAATTGATTTATATTAGGTACATTTAGTGTTTCCTACTTCATATACCATATCATAGGACACTAAAGGAAATGACACGTTGTCTATAATGGTCATGTATGGTGTGTATCCCACACAGAGTCCGGTTTTGTGTCCTACACTACATGAGATGTCTGGCCATATATTCGACTACATGGTTGAGTAACACTAGATGGAGCTCAATACGAATTACATGGAATGAACTCTCAAAATATAAACTTCACAAAATGGGATGAATGAAAAAAAATTCCTTAACAACAACAATTTCATCCTGATATCAAAACAAGATACCTCTGTGAATGGCCAAAAACACGGTTTTTCATCACAAAAGTTATAGATCAACTGCTAATGGGTCCTTAAAAACAATAAATGGAAAATAAAACTAAAAATAAACTAATATATTGGTTTTTTAATAAAAAAATCCATCTATAAAAAATTTACTAATTTTCCATCTGTATTGTTGAGCTATATCTATGGTACGACGATTCAGCTCCTCCATATATCTGTGGTGGAACATCACATTTTCCCTCCCACACTATACCTCTACATATTCAAATCCTCTATCATCTAAAATGAAATAAATATGCAATGGGAATACAATAGTATCCATGGGAAAAAGAAAACAAAAGAGGAAAAAAATTAATTAATTTAATAGAAAAGAAATTGGAAAATTAAATGGGGCCTAGTCGTAGTGCTGGATTCCCAATGGGAGATAATTTCTAACTACAAATAATTAAATAATCCAAAATTAAATGTGGATAATGAATATCAATATTATGATTTGTTCAAAATATACCTTGTAATTATCATTCGTGAATAAATTAATAGTTAATTTTTAATTTCTAATTTTTATTTATTCTGTGAAAATTTGAACAACTTATAAATCCACCAAAATACCATTCATAGGGTAATACCATTATTTTGAGACCAATTTCATGATGAAAAAATTTATCCATGATTCATATTCTTTGGTAAGTTACCATTTTTACCCTTATAATCATATAAGAGAAAGAATTGAAATTTCATCTCAATTACACAGCCCAAAAAATACAGATAATTAAAAATCACCCCAATCACCATTCTTATCTCTATGAATCCTTTGTGGTAAAATATAATCCATGTTCTCATACCAAGAATAAAAAAATATATTCTATCCATACAATCCAATTCATGGTCTTATTGTATTCAGAACACTTTCCCAACATATAATACATTGAACTCTGACTAATATAATACTCCCCACCATATGTCTATCATTATCATCACTCCACATCCAAACTCTAATATAAAATTACTATTCTCCATCCATCACAAAATGTGGTGACTATGATGACCATAACCACTCATCCTATAGTTATAACTCACTATATCAAAAAATTACATGTTCTTATATTCTGATAATGGATTCCACAACAAACTCAAAATTTAAATAGAAATATAATTTATCACCCTTATGTGGAAAAACAATGACATATCAACTATTTATATTATATTATAACCCTCCTCAAGTTCTTCATCATTATATTCTATCAAAATATCTAAACTAATATTTAAAAAAAATTCTTATATAGAAGATTCTCATTTGAAATACTCAAGATTATCATCACTGGAAAAGGATACACTAAGATTCCATTGATAAAAATGCCTCAACATCCCATTCCATATTCACAAAAAAGAATGAAATAAATTCCATTAAAAAACATATAGCATGATGTATCATAAAAATGAGTCTTTAGGACTTGCCACAGGTAAAATGCCTCATGGTTCTGGAATAATTTTCAATGTCATCTTAACCCGAGAGATACCATTATCATTTAATCCCAACTCCTAGAAAACCATGTATGAAATGTTTCTTGAAATCATTAGTCATTATCTCAATGTGAAACAACATGTACTGTAACTATATAACCCGGAACAAAGATTGTACAGACCCTTTCAACTTGG
The DNA here is from genome assembly GCA_963277665.1 of Viscum album. Taxonomy (NCBI): domain Eukaryota; kingdom Viridiplantae; phylum Streptophyta; class Magnoliopsida; order Santalales; family Viscaceae; genus Viscum; species Viscum album. Next base: position 442,063,360 of record OY728161.1, read on the forward strand.
TCATCACCTGATAAATGATCCTGTGACTTAGCTGCTTCTAATTCCATGCTAAACATGATACGTGAAAAATTGAGTCTTAACACACCAGTAGATCCCTTGGATCTCCTCTTAAAAATCTATTACATGTTTTATTCTTTAAAGACCCGGAAATTGCACGGAATTTTTTTTCTTAATTTCTTTGGAATTTTACAAGTACGCAATTTCTGAAGGCGCTTGATTCTGAGTCTGGGTGTGCCTGGAATCAATTTTCAAAGTTTAGCTCAGGTACGTTCATTGAATTAACGAGTGGGTTTTTCTATCTTTTGAACCGATGCTCGGAATTAAAATCTGAGGGCACCGATGAACTCACAGCGCCAGTAATTGCCTATGGGGACACATAACATAGTTTCGTTTTCAAAAGAGGTGGAGTTAATTATTTGGGGTTTGTTTATGAAATAAATAAAAAATGATGTAACAACATTTATTTATTTTTTATAAGGGTGGTTTTTCCCTCCCATGGGTAGTTAATGGTGGGGCTCGCAGCCACTTAACTACCCAAGTGTGGGTGTTAGAGTGGTGGGGTCTGCACGACCCCCACCATTTAATTCCCTCTAAACCCATTAGTAAACCCTCCATTAATTTGAAAAACATCCTTTTTAATGTCACCTAAATGCATTAATTTATGTCATCTAATAATATAATTAGGATCCTTCTTTTTCCCCTTTTTAATTTTAACTGCCAACATATTTAATTACGGGGAACCTTCTTTCTCCCAACCGTAATTATATGACAACACATTTTAATTAAGGTGGTGATTAAATTCCGAGGGAGTTCCATTGTGTGGATAATAAAATAACAGGGAAGCCTATTATTTTTTAGATTAAGGGAGAGAGCTTCGTTGTGCGATGAAGAAAGATGGCCTCCGACGAAGGATGACGAAGAATGCTAGTTCCTCGGAGATCGACGATGCGATGCCGTGTACCGCGACGCCTACGATCCTCTTCTCCACAACGTTGAGTACCACTACGATGACAAAACCTCTTCTTCCTCGTCACCTTTCGAATATCGGAGCTGGAAAGAAAAACCGATGCCTTAACCCCCCCCCCCCCCCCCCTTGAGGACGAACGCGCGACAATGAACCACTAAGAGGTAGGGGTTTCTTTTGTGAATGATAATACTCAAATTTGTGTTTTCCACTAAAACATGAACACGAGTGAAATAATTATCATGTTTATTCGAGGATTATTATTTTCGGGATGGGGATTATCATTTTCAGGGAGTTTTTGGGAGTTGTTTCAAACCACTAAAGCGGTGGGTGCGGACCAACAAACAAGTCTGAACCCACCATTTTTCTGTTCTTGATGTGCATGGTTTTTGGAAATGATAAAACAAGACTGGAATGGATATTTGAGGACTTCGTAGTGACGTACGGGCCCCGGGAGAGCCGCAGGCGCAGACGGCGGGCCAATCGGACCATCGGAGCGCGTCTGGTGGTCCGCGGAAGACGATGTCGGCGCTCCACTCCAACACAGCGGCGCCGGCAGCCGGAGGCGGCGGCAGGCACCGGCCGGCCGCCCGGATTGGGTTGCGCCTAGGCACGCTTCCAGGAGGAACCGCCACGGCTGATGCCACAATGGCAGGTGGCCGGACCACGTGGTAACGCGGGATCCAGAGTAGGAGGATGCAGTGTCCGCCGCGTCTGTGGAGCGCAATGGGGGGGAAGCACGTCCCCCCTGCTCGGCCCGCTGGCCGAGCCAGCACACACCCCCCGGCCGTGCTGGGGTAGGACACGTGGACCGCTCCGGGCCACGCCCAGCCGGGCCAGGCCTTGCCTAACTAGCCCAGACCCGGACCCGGGTCGGGTCGACCCAATTCAGGCCGACCCAGGGGGGTTGGGCCGGGCTGGGTCGGGCCCAGACCCCCCATTTCGGACTGTTTTCAGTCATTTGCCTTTATCTTGGGATTCAGACCTCCGATAAACACGCTGTCAATTGATTTGGGATCCTTGGATCGAGAAGGTAGTTTTGGTATATTACACCAAGGGTTTCGGAGAACTTTGTATATGGTCGGGTAGGTTCGAACATGAAATTAATCGGGCCCTTAGAAAGGAAACGTTTATAACTTATGCTCTGGACGTCTTATCGACGTGTTGTCGAATTTTTTGGATTCCTCTTATTGAGACGGTCATTTTGGCTTACTCCGCTCAATGTTTGGGTGCAGTTGGAGTACGTTCGGGTTGGTTATGACTTAAAAACCAACTGGGCCCCTGGGACGAAAAAGCCAATAACTCTCAGACTGGGCGTCTGATTGACGCGCCGTCTGTCGCGTTGAGTTACTATTGGTGAGGCGGAACATTGGGATACATCAACTCCAGACTCCGTGTCAGTTGATGTATCGACCCGCCTTGGCTCGTAGAGAGGACCCTCCCGGAAAGAGCGTGCTGTGTGCGGGAACCCTAGAGTTGGTTGCGGCTGCGACGACGATGACGACTGTACTTGGATCCTCTGTTGGTTCGACAAGGATGACTAACGTACTGGGATCCCCTGTGGGTTCGATGAGGACGACTACTGTACTGGGATCCTCTGTCGGTTCGATGAGGATGACTACCAGACTGGGATCCTCTGTGGGTTCGATGAGGATGACTACCAGACTGGGATCCTCCGTGGGTTCGATGAGGACGACTACCGGACTGGGATCCACTATGGGTTCGGCAAGGATGACTACTGGACTGGGATCCTCTGTAGTTTCGATGATGATGGCTACCGGACTAGGATCCTCCTTGTGTTCGACGAGGATGGCTACCGGACTGAGATCATCCGTGGGTTCGATGAGGACGACTATTGTACTAGGATCCTCCGTGGGTTCGACTACCATGCTGGGATCCTCTGTGGGTTCGACGACGATGACCACTAAACGTATATCCTCTGTGGGTTCGGCAACAAGGACTACTAAACTTGGATCCTATGTGGGTTCAGTAGAGGAGATAATTCAGAGGCTACATCTAATCATCTCCACCCCTCTTCGTAAATGGACACATGTGTGAGACAAGTCTTTTATTTCAATCATTATCTACGATGTGATTGACTTGATATCCTTTGTGGATTAGATTATTCTTTCCAGTGTGTATTGGGTCGTACATTCCTATGAGGATTATGTTTTACTTTCCTGAGTGGACTGGATTGTACTTGAGCTCGTGAGTTGGAGATGAACAGGATTTGATGACTTAGGTATATGGATGGGTATATACCTAAGTAGTGTTGGATGATACTTCGTGACTGTAACTTTCTTTTTGGTTTATCCTTTGTGGATTCAGGGAGACCTTTGGGGGTCTCTGGGTCCCTATTGAGTATCGTATACTCAAACCTGCACGGGCTTCGCCGGTACTACGTTGTGTTGGATGCAGATGATGGACATCACTAATCGTGGTTGAGGCTTCTAGAGGTAGACGGTACTCGGAGGTGGATGTGACGACGAGACGGTACCCGGAGGTGTACTTCACGGTGAGACGGTACCCAGAGGTGGACATGATGACGAGATGGTACCCAGATGTGGACTTTACGATGAAACGGTACCCGAAAGTGACAGACGTACGTGGAGAGCTGACTTAGTCATCTGTACCTACCCTTCATTTAGGGACTCCGGAGGACGATCCAGGAGCCTCTTGACACCTTCCAGCTATGTTGTCTTTTTCTTGTACTTTACTGTTGGGATTGTATCTCCGGCCCCCTTTGTACTTTCAGCACACTTTTTATATTGCTTTACTTAGTGTTTTCCTCAGCTTGTACTCTGGTTGTGTGTGTATTTACGTTTCATAAAGGAAATGCTTTCCCAGTTATAGGGATTTACGCTTTTGGTGCTAGTCGCCAGCCCCTGAACTATGGAAGGCGGGCTTGGGGTAGTTACGACATGGTCCCCGGGGGACGGGTCTTGACAAATTGGCATCAGAGGAGTTCGGTTCTATCGCAGAACTCCTGACTCTGACCATTCTTCTATGTGAAGCAGTAGTGTTAAGGGTATTCAGTGTGGTTATTAGTCTAGGGAGTCCAGTGTTGGTGCAGCGGTCGACCTATCCATATACCCGGACCCTGACTTCTGATTTCTGACTCAGTGCACGAAAACATTAATTACTTGTGTGTTTCAAAGTTTTCTTTGTGATTGCATTATGTTATCTCACCAGGCATAAATCGTTGACCATGCCACACCTATTTAGGTTGTATCCACGCAGACAGTCAATTAGAGTTCTAAGAGATTACTCGATGACGACCCACCGAGCGACGAGACTCTGGTGGAGGGTCATCTTTCTATGTTGGAACCTTTGGGTGGTGTACCAGCAGCACCACCACCTGTTAGGCAGAAGATGCCACCAGTTTTACTAGTGGACAGTGCACGCTGATAGAGTGTGTTGCACGAGTTCCAGCAGCATAGGCCTCGAAGGTTACGAGGCGAGATAGATTCCCAGACAGCAGTGGACTGGATGGAGGTGATTGCTAGAGTTCTATGCCTAGTTTAGACACTAGAAGAGTGGATAATGGACTTATCTACTTGTGTTTCCCAGTGAATGACCATGAGGTTGGTCTGTAGAGTGAAGAGGGTTTGTTATGTGGACCGATTCCTGAGTTAGTAACCTCGGGTAGTTTGTCAACTACATCACTACCTGTTGGTCAGAAGACACTACCGATGGTACCAGTAGAGGACACTTGTAGGCTTATTTCCTTACATGTTTCAGAACTAGATATCCCTCAAGTTCCATGGAATGCCCGACTCACAAGCGACTGAGGACTGGTTTGAGGAGGTGGTTGAGAGTCTTCTAGAGCTTATACAACTTCATCAAGATGACATTTCAGTAGTTGAGAATTCATCGGGGCATACCAAACCATTCCTGGTACTCGATGACTACGATTCTATCGGTGCTTCAGGGCTCGGACTTCTGTGAGGTGTGTCTAAAGGACATCCGAGCCAGCACTTCTTTCTCTATGAATTCCTACTTATACTTGGGTTCTAGAGAGAACCTTTTTGGTTGATAATTCTTTGGCGGAGTGGATGCAGCCAGTTAAGGTTAGCAGTGGGAAAGCAAGAAACTGGCGCCAATCTCGGAGACTTGGGCATGTAAAATGTTTCATGTTGAGGAAGTAAAAATGACAGATGAATCTACAAGACAGTAGACATGGAAGTGAGGCTAGGAGAGCTACATGGGGTGGTGAACATTTTGACATGTTGCAACCACCCGCCTTTGTAATCCCCGCTAGGCTCAGGGAGCTAGAGGGCAGGAGAAAGAGTAGCTGCATGCAGTCAAGGACTGTGACCGAAAGGCTCTAAGGATGATTCTATGTATAGATAGTGTCTTTTACTAGCTGTCGTAACAATAGACATCGATATGAATCATCCCTTCCTTCCATTAATCATGTCCCAGATCTAGAGTGTCTGGTTAATCAATTGTCTTGAACCTCACGTCTGGAGATACCTTTGGGATGAGACTCAATTGTCACACTTACACCGATGGTGTGATCTGACCTTTGAGGTGAGAGTTTCAGTTGGAACATATTGGTTGAAGCGTAAAGGCCTTACGACGTTAGTTATAGTATGAACTGGGAAATCACAGTTCATACACAAATTGACGGTATTAGGCAAACGTCCGCATGGGTTTCCCTTGGTCGGCGAAAAGGGAACCCCAGGAAGCACACGATAAACTCGTGCATAAGAGGGTGTAGCCGATCACTCTTGGATTGGTCAAACTTACCCTCGTGGTTGTAGGAGTTTTGAGTTTCAGTTCTAATCAAGAAATGGAGGCCTTTAGAGTTCGAGGATGGCTACCACGTTCTTATACAGGTATCACCTCAACGAGGTTTACAGAGATGTAGCTGAGGCATTGAGTTATCTCTAGGGTCCAATGGACTTTTCTAGGTCCTCAACAGGGTAGGAGAGGTGGTTTACTACTTTAAATTTCCACCTCAGTTTCACCAGGTGCACAATGTCTTCCACGTATCATAGCTAAGGAAATACATACATGACCCTTCACACATCATCGACCGCAGGGAGTTGGATGTCGATGACAGGGTGACATTTACAGAGGTTATAGTGGAGAACGAGGACCGATAGAAGCGGGTCCTATGTTGATGGTCGATTCCTCAGGTGCTCTTTCACTGGCAGTACGGGAACCTCTAGGAGAGCACATGGGAGCGGAGGCTCAGTTGCGTGCTCAGTACCACTTTTTTTCCCTAGTCGATGTTATAGATTTAAGGGGATGTAAAGCCCTAAGGTGGGAGTAATGTAAAGACCAGGAAATTTCAAGGAAATTTTTTTTCCTAATTTCTTTGAAATTTTACGAGTACACAATTTCTGATGGCGCTTGATTCCAAGGCCCGGTGTGTCCGGAATCAACTTTCAAAGTTTATCTCGAGTACGTTCAGTGAATGAAAGAGCGGGTTTTCCTAACATTTGAACCAGTGCTCAGAATTAAATTCTGAGGGCAATGATGAACTCGCAGCACCAGTAATTGCCTAAGGGGCACATACCATTGTTTCATTCACAAAAGAGGAGGAGATAATTTTTGGGGATTTGTTTAAGAAATAAATAAAAAATGACGGAAATTTTTGTTAAGGGATGTTTTTTCCTCCCATGGGTAGTTAAGGTTGGGGCTCGTAGCCACTTAACTACCCATGTGTGGGTGTTAGAGTGGTGGGGTCCGCACGACCCCCACCATTTAATTCCCTCTAAACCCATTAGTAAACCCCCCATTAATTTGACAATCCTCTTTTTTAATGTCGCCTAAATGCAGTAAATTATGACAACTCATAATTTAATGTGGAACCTTCCTTTTCCCTTTTTAAATTTAATCTACCAACAGCTTTAATTACGGGGATCCTTTTTTCTCCCAACCTTAATTACATGACAACACATTTTAATGAAGGTGGTGATTTAATTCCGAGGGAGTTCCTTTGCATGGATAATAAAATCATTGGGATGCCTGATATTTTGGGGAATAAGGGAGAGGGCTTCGTTGTGTGATGAAGAATGCCAGCCTCCGACAAAGGACGACGAAGAACGTTGGTTCCTCGGAGATCGACAATGTGGCGTCGCGTACCGTAGTGCCTACGATCCTCTTCTCCATGACGCTGAGTACCACGATGCCGACAAAACCTCTTCTACCTCGACGCCTTTCGAATATCGGAGTTGGAAAGCGACACTGACACCTTAACCCCTCCTTGAGGACGAACGCACGACAATGAACCACTAAGAGGTAGGGGTTTGTTTTGAGAATGATAATACTCCCATGTTTTTTTTCCTCTAAACCATGAACATGGACCAACTAATTATCATGTTTATCCGTGGATTATTATTTGCAGGTTGAGGATTATCATTTGTGGGGAATTGTTGGGTGTCGTTTCAAACCACAAACACGGTGGGTGCGGACCAACGAAAAAGTCTGAACCCACCATTTTTCTGTTCTTGATGCGTGGAGTGTTTTTCGAAGATGAAATAGGATTGGAATGGCGATTGGAGGCCTTCACAGTAATGTACAGGTCCCAGGAGAGCCGCAGGCATAGACGGCGGGAAAATCGGACCACCGGAGCGCGTCCGGTGGTCCGTGGAAGACGCTGCCGACGTGCCACCAAGAGGAACCTCTCCGGCTGAATCCATGGCAGCATGCGCCCAGACCTTGCGGCCGTGTGGGATCCGGAGGAGGAGGACGCAGTGCCTGCAGCGTCTATGGAGCGCAAAAGAGGGGAAGCGTGTCCCCCCTGCTCGGCCCGCTGGCCGAGCCAGTGCACCCCCACCCCAGCCGGGCCGGGGCGGGTCGCGTGGACCAGGCCGGGCCGCGCCCAGCCAGGTCGGGCCATGCCGAACCGGGTCGGACCCCGAACCCGGGTCAGGCCGACCCTGGGGGGGTTGGCCCGGGCCGGGCCGGGCCCAGACCCCCCATTTCGGACTGTTTTCAGTTATTTTCCCATATCTTGGGCTTCAGACCTCCGATCAATGAATCATCCATTGCATTGGGATCCTTGGATCGAGACGGTGGTTTTGGTGTATTACACTCAGGGTTTCTATGATCTTTGCGTATGGACAGGTTTATTCGAACACGAAACCAACCGGGCCCTTGGAGCAGAAACGCTTATAACATAAGCTCTGGGTGTCTGATTGACGTGTCGTAGACTTCGTCGGATTCCTCATAGTGAGAAGGTTATTTTGGCTTACTCCGCTCGAGGTTTGGGCACATTTGGAGTATGGTCAGGTTGTTTGTTACTTAAAAACCAACCGGGCCCCTGGGACGAAAAATCCAATAACTCTCAGATTGGGCGTCTGATTGACACGCCGTCTATCGTGTACAGTTCCTATTGGTGAGATGGAACTTTTGGATACATCAACTCTGGACTTCGTGCAAGTTGATGTTTCGAACCCCATTGGCTCGTGGAGCGGACCCACCCGGAAGGAGCGTGCTGTGTGTGGGAACCCTAGATCTGGATGCGGTTGCGACGACGATGATGACTGTACTGGGATCCTCTATGGGTTCAATGAGGATGACTATCACACTGGGATCCTCTATGGGTTCGACGAGGATGAGTAATGTACTAGGATCCTCTGTGGGTTCGATATGGATGACTACTAGATAGGGATCCTTTGTGGGTTCGACGTGGATAACTACCAGACTGGGATCCTCTGTGGGTTCGGCAAGGATGAATACCAGACTAGGATCCTCTATGGGATCAAAGAGGACGGCTACCGGACTTGGATCCTCTCTGGGTTTGACGAGGACGTCTACTGGACTGGGACCCTCTATGGTTATTACGAGGAAAACTATTGAACTGGGATCCTCCGTGGGATCAACTACTGTGCTGGGATCCTCCATGGGTTCGGCGATGAGGACCACTAAACATGGATCGTCTGTAGGTTCGGCAGTGAGGACTACTAATCTTGGATCCTACATGGATTTAGCGGAGGAGATGATACATAGGCTACATCTAATCATCTCCACCCCTCTTCATAAATGGATACCTGTGCGATCTGAATCATTAATTTCAATCATTATCTTCAATGTGATTGACTTGATATCATTTTAGGATTGGATTATGCTTTCCTATGTGGATTGGGTCTTACTTACCTATGTGGATTAAGTTTTACTTTCCTGAGTTGACTAGATTGTTCTTAAGCTCGAGAGTTGGTGTTGAACTGGATTTGATGGCTTAGGTACATGTTTGGGAATATACCTAATTAGTGTTGGATGATACTTTGTGACTGTATCTTTCTTTGTGGTTTATCCTTTGTTGATTTACGGAGAACTCCGGGGGTCTCTGGGTCCCTACTGAGTATCGTAAACTCACCCCTTCACGGGTTTCACTCGCACAACGTAGTGTTGGTTGCTGACGACAGACATCACTGATCGTGGTTGAGGCTTGTAGAGATAGATGGTACCTAAAGGTGGACGTGATGACGAGATGGTACCCGGAGGTGGAATTCACGACGAGATGGTACCTGGAGGTGGACTTGATGACGAGATAGTACCTGGTGGTGGACTTCATGAAGAGACGGTACACGGAGGTGACAGATGAACGTGGAGAGTTCAGGTGGCCATCTGTACCTACCCTTCAGGAAGGGACTCTGGAGGACGATTCAGGAGCATCTTGACACCTTCCTGATGTTTTGTATTTTTCTTGTACATTACTATTGGGATTGTATTTCCAGCCCCCTTTGTACTTTCAGCACACTTTTTATATTGCATTACTTTGTGTTTTCTTCTTCTTGTACTCTGGTTGTGTGTGTGTTTACATTTCATAAAGGAAATGGATTCCCAGTTATAGGGATTTACGCCATTGGTGCTAGTCTCCAGCCCATGTCCTATGGAAGGCGGGCTTGGGGTAGTTACGACACGGGCCCCGGGGGATGGGTCGTGACATATTCCATAATTACACTTCACTCAGCATCATTACAATCATGATAATCCATCTTTTCTCGTTCGTTTTTATCTATAAGTGAAAAAACAGAAAACCATGATATGCATCATAACTGTCTTTCCAATTAAATATAGTCTTCATACTAAATCTCTTAAGGTTCATTCAAAAAACCACATGAATTTCCATATTTTATCAAAAAAATGTATTAACCATATGTACATTTGTCTCTACATGTGAACATAACAATACATACAACCTAAAAAGGAATCTGAACTCTTGGGAATGCCCATATTGTAGGATTACATAGATCTTAAAAAATTTGTACTCACTATTTTCTGAGTAAAATTTAAGGGCCTCTAAGTCTCCAAATATTTCTACAGAACAATTCTCAAATTTAGGTCAATGTGTCTTGCCAACTAGCCAAAATATAAAACCACTACAAGGGTGGTAATTATAACAATGACCAAAAAATGTATAAAACAAAAAATATAACGAAGGAATTCTAATGGTGCCACCTACATAAAATAGGCATACTATGAATTGATCAACTCTGATCATCATTATATGGGAAATTACCACAGGGGGTCATGATTTCAATATATAATATATGAAGAATTTACTATCATGGGGAATCTATACATGATAATACCCCCTAAAGGTCCAGTTCCCTGTAAGTATTTGGGGATCTATTAGAATAATACTAAAACATTAAACATCATAAAAATAATTGAATGTTGATTCATTAAAATAACATAGTAATATATATTGGAAAATTCCATGTAGTTTTTCATGAATTTTTAGTTAATCGCACAAAATATGAAACACACTAAAATTGGCAACAATAAATTCATAAGCTACAAATACTTATATACAATTGTAAATATTACACATAGAGTGTCATTTCAATGAACCATGTCATACATACCCTTTTCACATTGGTTTGCTCGAATTTCATTCCATGATATATGGGAAACATTTTATAGGTTGTTACTAACAATTTAAAAATGGAACATATGAAACAATTCCCCATGACAGGTCCAATTGATAGGAACTATATACCATATAGATCTATTTTGGTCAAAGAACATCTAACGTATGAGTACTGAGTCATCAACCTCACTATAATAAATCAAACCTTATATCCACATAACCATACATTACATGGAATTATGATTACATGTAGTCTATAGTGAGTATAATGCATCATGAACCTGTATAAGAAAAACACATATGGGTTGTGTTGACACACAAATAATTTTCTAGTTTTTCATTAATAACATTTTACACAAATAGGCCTATAAAATGTTCCGAATATTTTATGAATATAATAAATGAAAAAAATACATCATTAACAAATTGGACTATATCCAAAATAAATAAATGGCCTCTTCCCAATGTTGAAATAGAGATAAATACATAAGAAATTACATTATCTACAACACTTGTATATTGGTCAAATAAAAACAATATTCAACTATAAAATCACATACAAATACTAATAATTCCATTTCCCTACCACCATAAAATTTATACCGGAATAGGTGTTCTTGATTCAGCATTTTGATATCCATCATTAGATCAGAAATATTATTAACACTCATGTTTACAATATCTTCAATTTTAAATAAAATCAAGGGAATAGCTTTGATACAACCTTATGACATCATGGAGCTTCACACTATATAAATGGTCACCAAAATTTTTGTTAACAAGGCCTAATGCATGGATACCCATATTCTTAAGGAAGATGACTAGCACCATGTGACATTGGTATATTTGTGGGGAGAATATTGTGTCATACCATGGTAAAAAAAATGAAAAATTCATCTAATGTTTTAAATAATGAACGTGTACAATATATAAATATAATCATAGATGTAGTAATAAATGAAAAAATTGTAAAGACCCAAACAACTATTTCATTCATGCACCTCAAATAGTGAAATAGGATAGACACATATATATGAATGAAACAATGTATAAATAAATGTATAAGTATCCTCAGCTACTCCGATCTAAACCACACACCCTATCATCAAAGACACCGATGATCTTCTCCATTATGATTATAAAAAGCCACAAAATTGGCTCTAGTTGACCCAAAAAACGTGGTAATCATCATTATCCATCCTTTATATATGGTCAACCTAAAATTATAAATAAGGTGTAAATGAAAACATTGGTTATATAATGGGATTCTAAATAAATATTTTTAATCCACCACCAGTGGTCATCCTATAATAGGTTATAATAAATGAAGGCTCCTAAAATATGCTCATCAAATATGAGATACATCTTTAATAATAAACATATTAAATTAAATTTATAAATTAAAACCACAGTTGTTCCTCGGGTCTATGATCATGGTCATATAAATATATGATGTTTAATTCATTAATAATGATGTTATAACACCCATGCTTTTTATAATCAATTTGTTCCTTAGGTAAGTATTCATGATCGACCATACCATCATTGGCTAACATAAAAAATGTTTCTATGAAATATATTTCATCAAATGGGGATACATGTCCAATCTTTTGGATCACCCATAATAGCCTCAAATAAGGAGGTTGAATGACTCTCTCCATCAACTTGATATTCTAAAAATTGGATTGACATTTATGTCGTACTACACTAATAGCTTGTAATCCAATACGATGTTGGAATCACAAGTCTTAGTATGTACGTATACATGACACTTCAACTTGGATAATACATATGTGGGATGTCCCTTAGGTGATATGTAAGAAGTACACTATAGATTTGGTATAACAACACAAAATCATTAAGTAAAGTGCTCAATAGCCACATATCTGAACAAGTCAGGGTGATATAATAATGTTGAATCCACCAATGAAATGGAGTATCCTAGGAATAAATTAAGGTGGTCATCAACAATACTCAAGGATTTCTACAAAAAATGCTTATTAGAAATATAGTGACATAGTAACTATAGGAACCACCTAAAACCTATTGAGCTAAAAACCCACTAGTCTCAATTTGAATATAGATTTTTGGGAATACCCAACAAACCCCTATGAAAATTGAAATCAGGGGGAATCCCAATTAAAAATGGTAATTCCAATAATAATATCATTTAATCAATTAATAATCATATGGTATAACGCAAGATGTATATCATTGAACAAACATCATAACACCACATCACACCATGTCCCATGGGTCATATTCTATGATAAAAAAGTGTGGGTTTCCAAATTATTAAACCTTCCTATACTAAAAAATACCCATAGGATAAAAATTTTCATATGTGTTATATGGGGAATCACACTACCTTTTACACCGAGACACATAATGTTATAGCTTGGGTTTGTCAAACACTTAGGCAATAAATGGATCACTTATGTTAGAAAATGGAAGAAAAATCCTACATGGGACACTCTATGTAAAATCATAAGTAGAGGATTCCCTTCAATGTTCCTAGGAAAATGTAAACAAGTAGAAACATCGTACACAGTATCCTCTAAGCCAACATATATTAAGATCCATCGCTCAATGTAACCTCTTAATCATAACATAAGAGGAAGTATTCTATCGAGGAACCTTCATCAAAACCTGCCTCACGATGTAACAACCAAATAGACACATGAACAACAAGGATGGGAAGATTTATCATTTATATAGGGAGATGGTGTATGTCCCATCCCATATAAAAGTATCACTCTATGTTAGTGTGAACAACCAACCTATCTTTCTCTTCAAGACATATACCAGTCCGATAAACAATGGACATTTCCATGACACATTAGTATTGGACAGTGTGGAAATCATACCATTTCGTAAAAATATTCTCATGACCCTCACCTATGTCTCATATCATGTCTAGGTATTGAGAGACCACTAGAATCACCTATTGGAGGAACATCATCACCATCAAAGTTAAATCACCCCAAAACCCTCTTATGATACCTCGTATAACCTCAAGGGTTACACCGTAATGATTGTTTCATTATAAATATTAAACGATGAAAGTTAATTTTTTAAAATCCAACTATAGGGTGTCAAAATAGGAAAACCCTCACAAGGGTCATAGGAGAGAATTACACATAGTGTTTACCAGTGTATATGGTATGTACTCTCAATGACTCTCCTGGTTGTGTAATTCAGTCGGAAATAGATTGTAAAAACATGTAAACGACCATTAAATCCTAAACAATGCACATACACTACATGGAGAACCGAACCATGTAATACACATAATGTGTTTAGGTGTTCTCGCATGAATTTGTAATACTACCTAATATATATCCCACATACTTTCTAGCCATGTACCATAAATGATCATGTTCCCCTACATGGACCGTCTGGCCTTGTACACAACAACATGGTTCTCTACAACTACACATTTTGTAATCAAACGTAACTAGAATGTACTATCAAATTGACATATTCCACAAATTTGAACAAAAAAAATGTACGTTCTCATGAACTACACATTGTGTGATATTTATTTCCAAAAGGGATGCCCTTAAAAATGACCTGAAACCCCCATTTCTCCCCAAATTCTAAAGATAAAAACTCAAGGGACCATTGTTAGTAAAAAGGCCCTAAAAAATATAGAGGGTAAATATATGGGGATTTTTTAAAAATAATTAAAAATATACTAAATATACATAGAATCCATTGATAATTTTCCTATATCCAAGATCTGGAAATATTGCGTGATGTTTTCGATAATCCTAAGGTCCTTAGAGGATCCTCCATTTATTAATCCCTTTATTTATCTATCATTATACATCTCATATATTGAATGAAATAAAAGTAATTCCCAAGGGGAATACAGATCAATACATTGGGTAAAATAATTTAAATGAAAAGGCCAAAATGAAAAGGATGATAAAGAGAAAAACAGAAAAAGGGAAAAGTGACCACACTCGGCGCCCGATATAGGATTATACGTCAACTATGGAAAATCCACTATTACATACTCAAACACGGAGATAGAATATCAATATAATGATCAATTAAAAATATATTGTCAACTAATTATTTGTGAGAAAATAAATATTTCATTACTTAATTATTAAATATTAAATATTAAAAATTATATGAATATTATAATGGCTTATAATTCCACCAAACTCATTTAATAGGGTAAAAATAATAATATGGGAGAAATTTAGTGAAAAAAATTATTAATGATAATAAATAGGATAAAAATGAAAACATTACCTGTTATATTCATCTAAAAAAATATTCAAATTTTTCTATGTTTCATATTTTGGAAAAACATGGGTCCTTATATAAGGCCCTTAGTCCAATAAAAGAGAATATTTAATGATATTGTGGTAATATTATACGTTTGGTAGTAAATATATAGCATGGTTTGACTAAGAGTTTTTACCCTCATTGTAAACGGAATCCAAGATCTAATTTTACTAATGGACTAACCATTGGAATACGAAAGAAGGTCATTGAATAAGAGAATATATTAAAAGATATATATATATATATAATATTTAGGGAACATTTTACCATTCTATTAAGTTTTCTCTTTTAATTTGTGTTAAAACAGTATTCCCTAGTTAGTTTTATCTCTATCATATAGATATAAAGCCTTGTTTACTGTTAGATTCAGTTGGGAAGATGAATATTTGGAATTGATATTATTACCTTTATTATAATTATTTTTTATATATTACAGTCTCAATAAACATTTATTTGAATACATTATTAATGTATAAGTTTTTTCAATTTATTTCATCTCTAAATGATTTCGTATTGAGGGTTTTCTAATTTAATTCCAATCATTATATTACTTTTGTGTGTTGTAGAAGTGTTCGATCATATGACGAGTACATAGTGATTATCGGTTTGCATATGGGAATATAGTTACCTAATCCATTTTTTTAAATATATTATTACACAATGGAACAAATATATACCTACCATATTTCAAATATAAAGGGATGAAATGTTGGTATTTTCCTAATCACACTATTCAGGTACATGTTCCAAGGCAATCACATGTGAAGCCAAGTAAATAATTTTCCATTTGTGGATTTTAAATAATTAATAAAATAAAATGGTAGTCAAAACATAAATGGATGACATACAACCATAAAAACTAATACATGTTTTTTTAATGTAATCATCCATATATTTATGAAAAATATATATAATTAAATACAAATTAAACCCATTTTTCATAGTGTTAATCACGTATTTGACCTCCCCAAACACCCATAGCATAGCTATTTGTTGATCTGTAAACATTATTTATGAGGAAACCTAAAAAGCAAATCATTAGAATAAAAGTTCATATACACACTAGTGGTGATAATGTACGGTGTTCTCTAATTCATGGTAGGATTCCACAATGAATTAATGTTATTTATTTTATCAGAATAATTCAAAATTCTTATTAGAAATAAAATTAGGAAAACATTGATCTTAATTGGACAATACATGGACTCACTTTTTTAACACCTATTAGTATATGGGAACCTGAATGAATCAAACCCCGAATTACATGCAGGGATTCACTAGATAATAATATTCTAGCTTGGGAATGAACTATACAAGTTTAAATTATCAATAACATAACATAAACTAGTATATTAATTATCCACATTTCCCTTGTGGCGGCCCAAGGATCCCTTGTAACCCAATAATTTCAAACACTGACACCTACAACAATTCCATTCTGTAACAATAAACAATCATAATTTTAGTGACTATTATACTAATGAAAATGTTTAGGATCAATATGGTACAAAATCATCATTATACAATTAAAATATACAAAAGAATCCTTTATAATCAACAAAAAAATGTTAATCATTGAAAATAAATTGTTGTGAAAACAAATAAAATTCAAATATCAATTAAGAAATTACCTGATATAAATTACTTCTCAAAAAAATTTAATGAAGTACTTTTATATAATTAATATGTTCTGTTTAAGACACTATCTTATAACCATTGAAGTCCCTTATTGGAAAACACAAATCATTCATATATTTCTTAAAAAAATTATATTAGTAAAAAAGTAGTCTAATTAATATTATTAAATAACCTATGGGCATCACATGCGATTATAAAATTTAAATGATAAAAATATTTTAAGATCCTTATTCTCATCCAAATGAACAAAATTTATAAATCATTAAAAAAAGTAACAAATCCTTATCATCGAATCAAAAATGATTGAAATTTAATCTATAAAAACTATTAAAATATTGATTTAAAAACAGAAGAGACTATATAGAGAAGCCTACTCGAATTTTGATAATACCATAATGTATTAAATATGTGGAGATGATTTAATGTAAGGAAGGTCAATTTCATCCTTTTGTAACTAAATTCCTCACGAATTATAGGGGTTCTACTCAAAATTGAGAAATCACACTTTATTATTAACCATAAATATGGTATGACATTAAAAGTTAAATAGGGATGATGGGAAATATTGAATAGATTTGGGTAAGACTCTCCTAAATCATCAATAGTGGATCTCTCATTTATTATTGGAGGGAATTATGTGGAAGGATTGGAAGCTATATCTCTATCATTTGTATAAAACATCAATGAAAAACGAAGGTGGACATATATTCTTTCCACCTTTTAATTATAAATATTTTAATATTAATAATATTATATGATAATTATTTTGATATTACCTCCTATTGAAAAATAAATTATAAATAAATAATAATCAAATTATAAAATCATTATAATCCTAATAATAAAATCATAAATTTACCCTCATCTTCGTATCATGTCATATTAAATAAATAAAAATGAAAAAAAAATTATTATATATATATGTATATATTATGAATTTTACAAATATATTTTATAACTAAAACTGATGTGATTGATGAAAAATTAATTGAAATATAATATCATCATAATATATTCAGAATTTCATTATCATAACAATTAAATAGTCACCAGAAAAGGGTCTTGGGAAGTAAAAATATTTTAAAAAATAAGGTCAACATAAAGGAATGTACAGTCTCCTTGCATGGACCCTAAGACTATAAAATATCTAGGATGAATCTATTTACATCTAATTGACACTACTTGGTCTCTTTTCAAGGTTACCGCGATCATTCAACACATGATATATAAATTAACTTTTCCTAAAATATAACTATTTTTATTCGAAGTAATAATATTATAATTATATATATAATAAAATTGAAAAATGGGGTTTTATAATAATAATCCAATAATTCATATTTTTTAGGAATTATGGTGAAGGCTTTATAATAAATAATTTTTCAATTACCAAGAACTTCATCTATGAATATAGGAAAGGGACCCAACACATAGTTTTTATAATGTGAATTGAACTCACAATTTAATTTGTTCATGATGAATAATTTGTGGTTATATAATCACTAAATGACAAGGATTTAAAATGATAAAATAACATTTCCATGGAATATATACCTTGATGGTAGATTAAATGGCGATCTTAACTCCTTGAATTAATCACTCTTATTACTCTAATTATTCAGTTATTTTTCATTCGATTTATATATAACTATATACTATACTAACTCTTCAATATTATCTAGTAAAATTTATAATATATTCAATAATAAATAATTATATAACATTTTTACCTAGTTCATTGAATTGAATGTGTTATCATATTTGAAATATAGCCTATGGTTTTTACTACGACAATATATCTTTTAGATATAATGATTAATATTTAGCACTAAGAAAATTCGAATGTCTCAATATACATAAATTCAACCAAGAAATTTTAATCATAAATATGCATGTCATGTTAGTAACCCAACTAATACATATATTTCCACGTAAAAAACCATCATTAAAAAACTCCAGATCAAATTTATAATACCCTTGAAATTTCTTCCAATTTATTATATAATGATTTCACATGATTGAATATATTCATGATTTCTTATCAACATTTTCATAAAATAATTATAATGAAATCTGAATTAAATATTTCGATGATGAAAAAACTAAAATAATATCATCAAAACCCTTATAAAATTAATATAATGTTTTATCATATCAAATATGAATTAATATAAAAATTTATCAATCATATTCTATATAAAATAATTAACCAATTGAAATAAAACAAAAAAAGGGAAAAATTAATAACATATCACTTTTGTATATGTGATTATAGTATACCACAAAAAATGGAAAATAATACCCCATAGGGAAGAAATTTCAATAATTTAAACCCACTAATGTAATATTAACCAATCATTATGAATTTATGTCATACAAATAATAAATCAATATTAATTAAATACCACAACTAAACATATTTATGAATAATATGTGTGTTTATATATATACTGTATTTAATAAATTATTTTTATTTATAATTTTCATGGCATGTTTAGAATTTTACAATATCAGATATGCTATCAAATAATAAATTTTCTCAACCATATCTCTATCCATCAAATGGAGAATATTAACAAAAATATTTTATGTTATTGATTTTTGTATAACCTCTGTTTTACATTATAAACATTATTTCTTCTCTTTTACTTTTATCCTCAATGATTTTCTATGATTTTACAATCAATATAATCTCTTCAATACCATATGGATAGTGTGGTAGAAATAAATGAATGTGACCAATCAAAATAAAATGATTTGGTCAATATAATGGATATTGGGTATAGTGAATGCAATCAGTCTCATTCCCCAAAAAACATTATTCAAAGTCATCAAATTTCACTCCAAAACTAGGTAGAATAACATTATTAGAATTCCTAAATACAAGATCCATCATGAAATTTCTAATTAAATTACATTGATCAACAATTTCCTATTCTTTTTATTTTATCTTCATTGTCGAATCATGTTGAGCCATCTTGCAGAACTATTATTGTGAATGGTGAATTAAGGAAAAATTCACTCAAGTGGTGATACCCACATGAATCAACAATCTATACACATTGGGATATGGTACTATAGATTCTAGGGTGGATATCCATACACCATGTGCAATTTGATGGTGATAACACCTTAGCATCCCAAAGATGCATATTAAATGCTATTTTTTATCCCAAAACTGGAGATGAAAGAGGATAACCACAATGCTTAAAAATTGTAGTGAATTCTTGATAATATATCAAGGATGAGAAAATTCTCCAAATTAAGGAATACCTTTCACAATAACAATTATTAAAATCTTGTTGTATGATTTCTATTTCCGAATAATGTAGTCAACTAATTGTACATATAGGATTTTGATTTTATTTTCATAAACAAGAATTAATGTTATCATAATCCTTAGAATACATCATGTATATATAATAATAGTATAATTATTATTTACTTGATAAATTCATAACATTTGTAATAATTATATTATATTTCTTCTTAATAAATACATAAATATGAATGAATATAATATCCAATTTTCACTAGATCATAACTCATTCTACTTGTCATGCACATTTTTTATCATACCATGTATATCATATATTTCATTTAGTAAATAAATATATACAACTACATAATATATCGATACATAAATAATTATGATCAACCAATAAACTGGATTAAATATAATTCCTTAAAATTTAGGATAAAATTATAATTAACTTGTCAAACTATAAAAGAATCTATCAAGGTCTCTTGGATACAGTTAGGGAATGAACCTATTTTTTGTTTTTTGTAGGGAATTATTCTAAAATTCATATTTTCCATTTATGGTTTTTTGAAGAAAAAAACCAAGACCCCCAGAGTGAAATGAGTTAATTTCACAATGACAATCATCCCCAGCATATTTTCACCATGTATTATAATTCTTTTTTCATGATATTTAAAATTTATATCATATTATATATATTTTGAAATAAATTTATATTATTGACATTATTTATGTTACTTATTTAAAAAAACACAATTACACCACCATAACAATAAAAATAATATGGATTTTCAATTCTATATATGGCTTGAGATATTCACTTCTAATGGAGGGGATAAGTCCTCTAGCGTTGTATTCATTAATGATATGTCACTCACGGTGATCCCAAAACATTTAACATCACTCTAAATAGTTAAAATAATGTTTTTGGAAATACATATAAAAATCTGATTCATGGAAACAAATTAATAAAAATAATAAAGACAATTAATCATTACACATGTCCACAGATATTTCTATATAATGGATCATAAAACATGTGGAATTAAAATTGTATGATCCATTTCCAAAACCTCATATAATTTGAATTGTAATGGGGGAACACTATTACATGGTTTGTAAATTTCTTATAAACCTCCAAAACAAGATATATTTTATATTACATTTCAAGAAATAATATTTAATCATTCTATAAAAGATTGTTTTAAGGAACTGTTTCATAGAAAGTAATGTATCACATCACAGTGGGTAAAATCTTACCATACATGTGGAAATTATATTTAGGAAATTGTCACATACACTATCATAAGAATAAAAATTAGTATTTTATTAGATGTTATATTATATTGAAAGATCATGAATATAAGATATAAACAAATGTAAATTGGTAGTTGGTTTTTGGAGAAAACCATCTCTAAAGGCTACCATATTAATTATATCCAACATCTAAAAATATTTTTATTGTTGAATCTAGAAGGTTATTAATTCATGCAATATGATAAGGTTTTATTCAACGGGATCATATATGTTCTCCTCTATAGAAACCGTCCTCACATTGAATTCACATCATTTAGAAATAACCCTCAATTTATGAATCATTTAGACTATGTTCTTCATCCATTTGTGAAAGTGTGTGGCCTTTATGATATCCACCATTTTAGTTTTCTAAAAATATATTATGAGAGGATATATTTATATAGGGAACATACAATGATCCTACATGAGGTTTTGAATCCTAAATACTTCCTCCTATACATCATAAGAGGCAATATACTCAGAAACCATTATAATATTGTCCACAACTAGTTTCATTAATCTCATCAATCATGTGTGGAGAACATGTCCTGGTTGTGATTTCATGTCATCCTAATTAGTTAGTAAAATTTCATATGTGAATCCTCTGATGAATAGTTCCTAATTTTCCCTTATTCCATGAACATGTCATTATTACAGATTAAATAATTTACGATAGTCTTAATTGTAGCCCAATATTGTCCCAAAGAATCATATTGGTATCTTATAACCATTATTAGAATAATACCAATGTCAATCATGGTATATAACATGGAATATATAATTGAAACTATCCTAATTGAAATAGTACCATAATAATACTCTTTCTCTATCTCAAGTCTTATAGAAGAGCACATTCTCTTGGAGAAATGAATATCATGTTCCAAAAAAAATAATCCTATCATAGATTTCCCAATAAATTATATATTAATGATCATATCTATGTATATATCATATCATTGTAAATGAACCATCATGGATTTATCCAATTTAATCATGATCTTGAGGTTATAGGCATCTTCACCAATGAACAATCATGGATTTATTCAAATGAATCATATTCATTATTTATGATATAGAACCCTCATATAGATTATTTAATATAAATATATAATCATATTAATTATTTATTTAGTCAAAAAATTGATTTGTACAACTTACAAATCTAGTGGCAATAGTTATTCATAAAAACCCAATCTAGTTGTTTCATATATACATCTTATTAATGGTTTCCATTAAGGAATACAATTTCCACATAATACATCCTAATATCATAGTCGCATAATTGTTTTTAAAGTAAGTTTGATTTTGATTGATATAAACATTGAAACATGGTAAAAGGTGTCATTATATTCAATGAGTTGACACAATTTAAACACTTTAGTCGATATCATTGTTTTATAGGTACTCAAATCACCATTCATATATATATTTATATTAAATAACCATTTTAACATAAAAATATTTACATGATCTCGATGATAGAACACAATCTATAATTAGTTCTAATACATTAAATCAATATAATATTTCATGGATTCCTTCCAGCTTGATTTTTCTCAGATTATTGTTACCTCTATACAAAAACAGGTAATAAGTATTATAAAATATATATTCATCATTTTCTGTGAAACGATACTCATAACATAACAGTTCTCTAAAATATTGGGAGCACTTATGAAAAAAAAATTCATCAGGATCATCATATTTTATTACAATTGTTAAAAAAATTTCCCCTACAAAATCATATATATATCATTGGCATCAAAATCATCAATGTAAATCATTTTCCACCCATTCGTATTAAGTATATTCTAACCCTCAAGGAAAAATTCCATATGAGTCTCTATAATATTTTTATTTGAGTGTTCAAATATTTTATAACCATTTATTTTCATACGGTAACTTATAAATAATAATTTTATACATCAGGGAGTTAGTTTGATTCCCAATGTGTCCATAAAAATGTCTCACAACCCCATACATGTAAATATGACAACAAAAAATTCTGTCTATAGTTAACTCGTATGGTATTACATTTGTTAGTTTAGTTGGAAGTCGGGTTTTTCTGTACACCACAATGATTAATACATTTCACAAAAAGGATAATGGATTATTAGTGTGACTCACCGCCAACCTCACCATTTCCAAAGAGGTTTCATTCCCCCTTCAAAATACGCTATTCCATTTTGGTGTATAATGAGGAGTACTATTGGTTAAAATCACAAATTTTTGTTAAAGGATAATAAAATAACAACATAGATATTATCTACATCAATTTGATTGAGGAATTATTATATTCATTACAAATTTTTTCTCAACTTCATTATTTAATTTCATAAATTTCACTATATGTTAAAAAATATACCTAATTATGTATATGTAGTCATATCTACTCATTTAATAAGTAAACATTATCAGTTATGAGAATTTATCTCTATATTCTACTCAAATAGGTCCACGCACATCAGCCTGTAAAAATTCACAAATACTTGTAGCCCCTTGTCATTTACAACTAAAGGACGGATCAGTAATATTTTTTTGTAAACAAAGTGAGATAGTTGATACATGGTTTTAGAACAAATTATTCTCAATAACCTTCTTGGTTGAGTTTTTTAAGTGCTTGTGGTTAAATAGACCCAGATGGTGGTACTAAAATGAGTTGTTAAATGATTCATGTGAACATAATTTGTTATTAACTATCAACAGTAGGTTTTCATAATAAAATACTAAAAATATTTCATATGTAATATAAAAAAAATAAATATTGTTTATAATAACATTCATATTTTCTGATATTGAAGATAATCACATTCATATAAAATAGTATGATTTTCCTGGTAACAAAATGCACATAATAAAAATTATTTAAAACGAATATAAATCATGACATCAATATGAAGTGGTAATCGACAGTAGCCAATAATCCCATTAATATCCATTAGTTTGTCAACGATCCATCTATCCTCTAAAAGGATTCATGAATCTACTTGGTTTCAGATATTTGGATATATATGTGAGCACAACTAGTAGTATCAAATACCCAACTAGTAGATAATGATATGTTTCACTAAATAATGAATAATCCTAAATCATCCACTTATTTCTTCTAGGTATAGTTATTTTTCTAGTGGTTGATCCCTCCACGTTCAAAAAATAATATGATTTTTTTCATTTTGATTCATTTTTGTATTATTATTATTTGATGTTCAATTCTCAGAATCCTTAAAATAATATTTTTTTATTTGCGTCATTTACCAATAACTTCTCTTTATTAACCATATATTCTATATCCTTTTTAATACTCATGTCCTTTTCATCTTGGAGAATAAGAATGAGGAGTTATTTTTGTGACATCATAACATTGATCATAATATAATTATTAATTATATTAGTGAAGCAATTTTGTAGTGTGATGTAAATTAGATCTGTTCAGAATTTAACTAATATCTTATGAAATAGGATTTTGATGTTCTCTATGTGGTATATCATATTGAACACATGAGTACCAGACAATGATTAATCATTATTATTTCATGAAAATACTGACTTGGATAACTCATATCTCTCTTGTATTTCATTTATATTGTAAAAATCATCAAGACAATACAATATGAAAAATAAATCCATGCACTAATAAGGATTATAAATCTCAATAGACCTAGATGACAACATCAAACACTGGTTATATGTTTTATAATCCATGTGTTTTTCATAGATAAATAATTCATCAAAACTACCTACTTTGTCGTGTTTCTCAATAACAGTTAATTCCATAACATTGACTTTCCACTCCATACATAGAAAAATATACACGCATATGTACCATTCCTTGAAATTGGTAAATGGGATATGGTATTTTTCTTGAAGATATATCACATTGATAATATTGATGATGGGTGTTTTTCAATTTCTATAATAAATTTATAATATTTTAGTACAATCATTGAATATTAAAAGTGTGATGTAATTAATAGAGAAGATTTTAGTACATTCTTTAGGGGGGAAAGTCATTTTCAACTATCAACTTATTGTTCCTTGATCTATTAATTGTACATAAAAGTCTTGAAATAATATACATGTATTTCTTAATGACTTATCTTTGTATTTATACCAAACATAGTGAGGGATAGACAAGATTGATTAAGAAATGAGGGTTGATTAAGCACTTTTAATCTATTGGTTCAACTCTAAATCAAGTAGTGCATGGATAAACCAAAAAAATATTAAATTTTATGTATTTAATATTTTATATTATGCATAAAATCTATCCATTTTACCAAACAACATTATTTTTAATGTGAAATTAAATTCACTTTTTTAATATACCTTGTTTTGAAAAAAATAACACATAATCAAATTCATTTAATTTTATTTTTCATAATAATTGACACATTTATTTAATGTAAATTGTTTGCGTTCTTAATAAATAATTTACTATAGAAATGACTTTAATAAAGTTGGGGGAATGATCATGAGCATTATCATATAGACGGTTTATCAAGATGATGAGAAATCAAATTTATTCCCTCAGTTAAAATCCACCATGGGAATGTTATGGGATCCAGATTCAACATTCCACCTATCCTCTTATTTATTTCCCTGATAGATTTCTCCTTAGCATATAACATGACAAACCTTTAATTGTCTTTGATATTAATTAATTATATATTTATTTACACGCATATAGGTGGAGGTAAACAAATTATTGGTTAAAGGGGGATACAAAATGAACATTGTTGACACAAATGCCTCTTCATAAAAATAAGGAGGAAATGAAACATAAACCACCATTAAATTTAAAAATATTAACTGAAAAAATGATTAATATAAATTAAAATAAATGTAACAAACCATTCATAGGTCGTTCTAGGAACAAGATCATCCACAACATGAAAGGAACATACACTTGCAAAAAAATTTCTTAAAATAATTTATTTCTCTTATAAATATAATTTATGATCAAGTTAATTATTATGTTATTTTATTTTTTGTAAATATGAACTGTTTCTTTAATGACATAATTATATAATTTTACAAAAATAAAAAATTAAATAATTATATTTTCTTCACTTTTGGACTATCCAGTATTTACATAAGTTTTCCATATAACATATACTTTGAACTGGTGTATTATTATAACACCAAATATATTGTTAAGGTAAATCTTGATGGATAACATGGTATGTAAACATAAGTATAACTTATAAGGCAATTCAGCTATATTATATTATCATGTAACATACATACATTATTAATATATTTCATGATATCTCATTAATGACTAAGGAATTAATTATCATTTATTACCCAATAACATAACTTATACGACCACATATATTATATGTATTTTGGTATTAAATATTACTTAATCTTCAGCTATATAATTAATTTGAAACGATTTTACCCACCCTCAATGTGTAAACATCCTAATGTGTACTAAGATACATGGTTTGAAAAATGTTCTACATTTTCTGTTACTTGATATTATTATGTCTATGTCATAATCCAAAGGGACAAGTGAAAATCTCAAACACTATCCATTATGGGATAAATAGTTTGTATGATGGCCACATTCTATGTATTCTTCCCATGATTATATTCCAACATCTCAAAATATATTTTATCTATTAATGATCACACTTAGTAGGTGATTTACACAACAAGCCCATGTAGACTATACAACATGTACACCCACAAACATAGTGTATAATCTGAAAATGAATGTTCTAGCTAGCTATTTAACACATGTATTGAGAAATGAATTGTGTCTATTAGTCATCCTATAGATCCAAACATGCATCCTTGGGTAGGGAACCCTTGGTACGATGTGTGAAAATCTGAAAACATGATGTCTATCTGTGTATCATTTTCTTTATCTCAATCCCTACATAATGAAATTCTTATAATAATCCTTCATTGACATTTGACATGTTATTGATTACATGAAAATGAATAACAATATCAAAAATAATTAGATTATTAATGAAGAATCTATAATTTATT
This sequence comes from Viscum album, assembly GCA_963277665.1. Classification (NCBI taxonomy): domain Eukaryota; kingdom Viridiplantae; phylum Streptophyta; class Magnoliopsida; order Santalales; family Viscaceae; genus Viscum; species Viscum album. Next base: position 442,090,657 of record OY728161.1, read on the forward strand.
CTAACAAAAAATGAATCAAATGATTAATTTGAATAATTAAATAAAAAGTATAATGTGACCTCTAGTATAACAATTGATAGTTCAGGGGTGTAGTGGTGTTTAGAATCATGCCTGAGAAAATTTCGTCATCATCATTGGATTTCCCCAATGAACATGATAGAATTTCATTCCAAGAATCCATGTAAGCAGGATATAAAATATAACTTATAATTATTTTAAATAGATAATAATTATAACATCTTGTAATACTTTCATCAATATACAATGTGTTTTAACAATATTATATAAATATCATTTTGAAAATAAAATCAAGGAAATAATAATTATATTGGTGATCCATATGTGCACCATGAATATCTAAACATCATTGTTGAATTAACAGTATATTAGTGAAAATGTCCCCAATCATTTCGTCATTAAATATTGATCATACATTAGAATCCCATTATTCATATTGGATTAACATGGTTTTCTCAAAAATAGATATCATAGAGTAGGATAACTAATTCTCAAAGAACATAGAGAATTCATTAGAATATCTCTATGGTGATTGAATTTTTGGGAGTCACAAATGTTGTGAAGAATAATTATTTGGAAAATCTCACTGAAATAATATTTTAATAAAATTGAAAATAGTCTGGAATATGTATAATATGTGTTACAATAATATTTACACAATCCCCCATTAATATTCCCTTTCCCCTTAGTGTAACCTATGACTATATAATAATATTATTATTAATATTTCATCAAAATTCGAATAAAATATGTATTAATTAAATATTATTTCGCCCCAAAAAATAAAGTTATATTTATTATAATTAATTTCCTTTCTCATCAGGACACCACTCAATATTTTCATCCATTAATTATTCTCTAGAACTTGTATAATGTCTATTTATATAATTATATATTTAAATATAACTATTTTATACATCTATAAATAAATACGTGTGCTCAACCGTGAAACCTGATAAAATATTATTCCAAATACAGGATAATGATAATGTAATATACTTGTAACACTCAAATATAATTTAATCATGGATCATGGTTACACTTAATATGTGACCCTCTTGGACCTTTACTCAATGGGATTAAGTTAAACAACCAAAATCCCATGTTTATCATCAAGAATCATTAAATAGAACCTATTGAAAAATAGGGAATTTATTTATGAAATTTTTCCACATTTTAACTCCTACCATGTAATATAATTCCTTGTTATTGATATATCTAATAAAATAGATTACATAGACTTTTTCAACAACCTAAATATTCAACAATCTTCCTTAACCTTTCTAGAACTGAACACACCAATAAACCACAATGATCATAGAAATAATATAGTTATTTAATTCCATAAATGGGGATAATATATTCAATTTATACTGAATGGTAAAATTCTGACTGGAATTATTCATTAATGTTATTCCACTCATGAGTCACCCAATGTATATAAATTTGAGTGGAGTATAATACTCATTTGTTATGAAATATGACTACAAAAAACATTAATTACAGTAATTAATAATAATAATATTGTTGAATGATTTTTAAAATGGTCCACATATAGGAATATACAATGAAAAATGAATCATGGGGAATACTTATTGGTGACTCCATTCTCATGACCTCGCATATTAGAGGTTACTAAGGGAAAACACTATGGTAAGGTGTCTCGGTGAATTTTGATAATCCTATCCCAAATATGTTGTATCATATATTCTATTTCAAGAAATATTATCTAGCCACGAAACATGGTTTTAAGGAATACTATCATAGAAAATAATGCTTATCATCATAGTTGTTAAATGTTATGTGCTTTTGACATGAAAAGTATCACATATATTATCAAAGATAATATAAATTTGGATATGATAAGAAAATATACTCTGTTAAAACACCACGAATATAAAAATTATTAAACAGCGTAAGGGAATTTTGTTTTATATAACTACCAACTAAAAAATATCTAAAACCAATTCATCATGCAATCAAAGGATAATACTTCTATAAAACCGTTTTAGCAACATCATTCATGGATGTTGGGATTAATTTTTATGGTTTTCAACCCCGAATTGTGAATTTTGTTCAGTTATTATAGTAATATTAAAACTAATTATATTAATAGTCCACTGTAATTATAAAAAATAATTAAAATTGTGTTATAATTTATTTATTTTATTGAATTCACATAAAATTATATTAGAGAATATTTAACCCAATGACACTTTTAGGTTAATTAAAAAAACTACAATCGTATTTCCAATCAAGGTTATAACAGATCTTCATTCATCTAACTAGGTGATGTATGTCATAGACCATTATAAAAAATAATATATTCATATTTAGTTATTAAAAATTAAATTTTACATTATAATATAAATTATTTTTATTAATATTGAACTATGAAATATATTTTACATAAAATATTATTTGAAACATCAAAATATAGAATTATTTATTTTATAGAACTGATTTAATTTTTTCAGACATCTCTTCAAAATATTTACTTAATTAAAAACTACAATTTTTACTTGTTTATATTATTATTTTTCATTTCAATTTGTTAATATCACATTAAATTCTTCATTATTAATATAAAAAATTAGCAATGACTACTCATATGGAATTTTTTTCACTGAAATATGTTCCTCATTATATGTTGAGGGGGCCACTATTGTTTGGAATGGAATCGATTCTCAAATGTACAAAAAATTCATCCTAAGGTTATGTCTCATGAATAACCATCACAGATGTCCCTCACCACTGGAAATGCATGGGCCACTGACGGAACTCATGTGAGTCTAATTCCCTCATTGATAGATCTATTTCATTAAATAGTTCGATATGGATGTATAAAGAGCCACAACATTCCACAGATCTCACTTTTTCTACAATACATGCCTCCACGCATCGCTTCTCCAATTACATATAAATATCCATCACTTTCTCCCTTAATGGTGTGACTACCCCATTATTTTGATTACTGATCACACAATTCATTAAGAACATGATCACCATGAACAATATTTAAAATGAATCATCCATTTTATGAGAGAATGAAGAGACCCATGCACTTGTTTCTAAATACCCCCATCTATATTGTGGATCCCTTTTGAGAATGTATAAATGCTTTTTGAATAAAGAATGAACTATGGGGATGATAATGTTTCGTAGAGAAATTAGCCTTCATGAAGCACTCATTTTCCAGATCCTAACATCATGACAATTCAGGGTAATCATGCTTCAAGGATCCATCTCCATCATTATGTTCCTACCCTCTATGAATCACACGCGATTCATGAACCACCACTAAGGGGTTACAACTACATCATAGGACCATCCTCTGTGAAACCCCCCTTAATTGTGCGTAGTGATTTCCTGGCCCATCATAAGGTCTACCCTATTATGTTTCCATAATCTCATGATTTTCAGCATAGGTGTTCTAGTAAATTTTTATTTTCAACATATGTATTGTAACATGGACCTTGTGACTGACCACCACTCCACACAATTTCATCCTAGCATTGTTAACGAATACCTTACAAAATGGATGAATAAATATGATTATGTATGAATAAGGTGTAAAGAGAGAGTCCACCATGTTTCAGATGGATGAATCAAAACAACGTAGCACCTTTATCCTCAAAATATGTTGTAAAACTATAGAATCACCCCTTGGATTAGGTATAGGATACTCCGTGTATGAGTGATATGGTATAGTCCTAATACTATATATCCTCACACTAAATGAAACCATTCTCACATTGAAATACATCCTCTCAATATAAAATTATATTCTCTAATGAATCTTACCTGTAGTAATCTACTTTCCTTTCTTGCATTAGGGGGAACCATTTCACCTCCTCTCCTCCCTCATCCACTATGTTAGTGAATGGATGGGAACTACATCACTTTCACCTCTCTCTCTATATGTTCTTTTCCTCCATGGGGAACATTCAATTTTAGTCCCCAATAATAATGAATGATGTCCTCATCACATGCAATGAGACCCTCCTCAAACATCTTTTTATGAATAATCCCCAAATAATCTCTCAGTTGCACATCCTCAATGAAATATTTGTAAGGTCTAATTCTTCCTATGGTTTCTCACACTAACCATGAAATACGTTGTCTTAATGGTTAGTAGTGATATTGACACAAATCAATTCATTGATGTATACATCATAGAGAAAGACCCCACAACTTTCATTGTTTCCATGGGAATCCATTACATATATAACCCCCAATGACCCTTTTAAAACATTGTGTAATTTATTCCCAAAAAACAATGATATATAGGGTAACTCCTACAGGATTAATCATAAAACTTCAACCAAACCATCCATTTCACCCATACTGCCCATAATCCATCCATATTACTCAGACAATATATCTCGGAAAATTCATTTCATCCATCCAGGGAGCTTCCTCTTGTAATCCCCTTCCAAAACAACACTACTCCTAGAAACAATCAAGAGGATTAAATTTATAATCCTCACACAATCCAACACAATCTAGCTAAGATAAATCCTCTTGAGAAGGGAAAGAACCTTGCGTAAACCCCACACTGTCGATTGAAGTATTTTGGCATTGAACAATATCTCCAAAAGGGTACATAGAACACATACCTCATGTTCAATCCCAATCAATTGTAATAATTGGATATTCCCTCATAGCGGTGAAACCCTCTTATCAATCTTCAGTTGCGTTCTGATATGTATAATACCTTTCATTATTGGGACACGCCTCCTAGGTCTTCCCTCATGGGGTTTCTGACACATCCAAAATAAAATCTTTGGTGCCTCCCACCAAGAACATACCCCTTCACAGTGTGATACCATCCCCTCATATGAAATGACACCCCATGTCTATCTTCATATAGACAATGAATCCAACATTTAGTAAACTATTCTGGTATTCCCTCCATGTAACATACCCCTATGGTCCTCCTCCATGAGGAATTTTTATCAGTTTTAACTCAATCTCTACAAGACATCAATCTCATGAAATTCAACATTGATACCTCATGTTAATCAAGGGATTCCTATTGAAATTCACACAATACATTTCCCTAGAATATGATACATCATGATCACCATAAGATTACATGAGTTGCATTCCCCAATGAAGCCATTTTATGATGTAGTATACAGCTGACCAATGTTCTAGCATCCATACATGCAAGTTATGCCCAATTTGACTACTAACCCAGATAAAGGTTGATTCCCTGGAAAGACACCATGGAATTTATAGACAAAAGAATTTTAATTTAAATGTATCCTTAAATATATTGAACCTATAATGAATTTCATAAACAAATCCTAATATATGATGGAGACCCAGTCTAAATGAGGAATTCTATAGTGTAATACAATGAAGGAGGAAATGATATTTCATCACCCCATTTATAAAAAGGATTAGACATGTAAAAATAATAATGATTGTCACCCACCTTTGTAATGAATTATTAATAAAATGTACAATGAAACATTACTGTGAAATAACACCCAAGGCAGTGTGCCTTGGATGAGGAGTTGGAAACAAGAATGGTGAACTAGACCAGAATCTTTTCTCCTGCAACCATTGGGATTGTCCATGTATGCCATCACACCAATTCCTATATTCATATTTTACATGCATTGGGCCACCGAAGGAAATCATGAACTCAATATGAAACACTTCTCCTTAACATGCGGACTAGTTGGGTTTGAGACAAAAATATATGAATTTGTAGATTGATTTAGATAACCAATGTCATGACCTACTTAGAAAATAATTGTCTTTATGTGGTACGCACCAGATATTGGGGTAGTAAGTCATTGTGAATTATGCTTTGTTACACCTTTATTGTGGATCTCTCCATCAAATCCAGGAAGATTGGATGACGTTGGGAGTTGGGTTATATTTTACATGAATCTATATTGATCGCTAAATATTTTTAATTTATAGGTACCACGATTCATGGATCCAATTGACTCATGCCCATAAAAATAGTGGCAAGGGGAATGATAATTCAGTAATCTTACGTGACTCTACCTCTTCAACCACTTCATCCATGACTACAGCTACCAGTTACCCATGCCATGTCTCACTGTCATATATTTTTAAAAGGAAGGCGATTGACTCCATCCTATGATGTTATTTATAAGAGGGGGTGATTCCCACGATGGACACATACTTCTAATATTTATAGGATTCTACTCCTTTATAACACTACCATCCCAAGGGTCGCGTAGGGAGATACATCTACCCACTCGAACAACCTACCATTTCGGGAACATCTTCCTAGATAATTCTAATGACTCAATTTAAATTTTTGTGGTTATAGGGTGTTCCAGTGTCATCTATACAATGATTATTCATATGGAGGCTCCATTGAGGCCCCCCAATAGTCCTTAGAATATTAACCAAATTCAGATTCATTTTTCTAAGTAATTGGTGGATTAAATACCTACTATGTCAGCCTTGATATATAAAACATAGCAACGACATCATGAACAAGATCATAAGGATTCCAAAAATGGGGCATCATATTTCATATATCATGAGGTCCCTTTCATCATGGATGCATTCAATTGGATCTATACCACTATAGGGAAGGGAATCATCTATTTCCAATTAGAATCGAGACCTCAGTCCCACCACAAGAATGTTGGGAAGAACCTATAAGTTGTCGGTGTGACAAATAATTGTCATGGTCCATCCCATGTCAATGAGATATAGCAAAATTTTTATCCTTGTATGATCAAAACAATAGTGGATGTCCTACTCACTCTTACAATCAAAATAGACGTCTTCCCCATGTTCCCAATAACATTCAAAGCGAAGGAAATCTCTATCTCATCGACATATAGCATTAAGGTCCCCCAATGCCTTTGTATCTCAATATGAAGGTCCTCCCTAGGTAATAGACCATAAACATGATGGTCATCCACACATTATCACCAACTCAAGAGGTGGTCTTCTAAATTCCAGCATCAACCATGTCAGGGGCCCTCCCAACATCTTCGTTCATCAGTATAATGTTCTTACTTGTCTTTTCATTGTCATCCAATACAGAGGTCCAACCATGTATCTCATCATACTCATGATTCCCAACACAATGATCCTCCTTGTGTCATGTTCGATATATGAAAAGTACTTCTTTGTGACTCAAATCACCTATGTGGAAGTCCTCACCACACTCATAGCCATCATGGGGTTCTTCTACATGTTCCCAATGACCAGAGAATAGGTCCTCTCAACCACATCAACAACCATAGTGGATTCCCTCCCAACTCTCCCAATAGTCCAAGTGGAGGCCATCCCTTATCCATCACCAAGACAAATGACGTTCATCCCCATTTTTTGAATCCATAAATCCTAGATGAACTGTCCTATGGTTGGAGGGAGAACCATTACCACCAAACCAAAACCTCTAGGATTCCCTAAGTCACTTCAAATATATCATTATTCTCATATTATGAAACTGAATGTAATTCCATGATGAATAATTAAACCTATTTATTTTCATTAGAGTATGGGGAAGGAATTTGGAAGGTGATATTCATCATCTAATAAGGATATATACCTAAAAACCCAGAATTCCTTTCTTCATACACACCGAAGGATGAATATTTTTCTCCGCAACAATTCCTCACGATGCATAAATTCTTGTCATAAATAGATTCATTTTATACATATAATCATGATCACATTGATTTTTTTGGGGTTTTGAAGATTAGAAGTACCCAAAAGACTCACCACCAGTGGAAGCTTCCTTTGAAAATGAGGGGATGTTATGTACCTAGTTCATAATGGAAATGATGAAGATATTAGTTCTTCCTCGTACAGATAACCCCATATAATATGATCAATAATCATATTATGTGGATTTTCTACCACCGCACTGGTCCACATTATTGTTTTCACCAGTTCCCCAACAAAATCCAGTTGAATATTAGTCCATGTAAGAGTAGGAACTGGTTTCCATATAAGGAAGCCTATGGAACACTCGGGTCGTATATCAGCTGTCATACATTTTCTGGCTGATTATAGTACTTAGAATTGTATTTACAGAGGCCCTTATCTAAGAATTGGTTATGAGATTCCACCATACAATCTAGGTGATTTATATTAATCTATGTTACCACCATTTTTTCAACCCAATAATTTTTTAGAGTTACAATGACATTGAAAAGATATGTAGAATGATTGAGCAAGAAGCACTCCCAGTGGACCATCACCCTGCAACATTTAGCTGTCACCATGACCTAAAATTATGATGAGTTAAGATCTTCATTGTTCTCTATAAAATCAATGAAGAGTCAACATCACATGTTTATATCTAGAGCTCTGGATAATATGCTTCACTATAATTCGGTTACATCTTCTGATAGCCAAACCTACTCGGTGACATTGAGGATTTTCTTCTTGGTACAATCAATGTTAATATGGTTGTTCCTAGACTACAAAAGGAAATGGAAAAAAGTGATAGGTATAATGGATAGAAACCCCCATAGGGAATCACAATATCATGTAGAACCACAACTCGGTTTCCTCACATTCCCATAGTGGTAGCCACTATGCCTCATGGGACCCTCTGTATCATGACCCATTGGTCGTGACACAAAAAAAGGAGAAAGGAAAATAACAACTTCCAAGCCCTATGATGCATTATATTCCACATATAATAATTATTTATATCCTACCACATACAACTTCTACTGGTTGATTACATAGTATAATAGACAAATTTGATGTGCTCTTCATTGAGAGCCGTATGGAGCAATATCTAGACTATTACGATTCCTGTTACGATCATTTTCCTCCTCCTCTTGGGAACCAAAGGAACCCACAATTTCATATCATCCAGGTACCCCTAGTTGAACATTGAAATACTACACATCCTGATATATCATAAATATTCTTTTATTGAAAATTAACATGGTATGCATTGTTGAATCCACCCGAGTAGTGTGATAATCCCCCTATGTATCTGGATCATGATACTCGAAAAAAAGCTCTTCAGGACACACCTGATGCCACCTCATGGGCAACTAAGAATGAAAAAAAATATTAATGAACCTTTCAATGCATTGGTTTATAAGAATACTTTTCATGATAGGAATCCCTGCAAAAAAATATTTGATAGTTTCTCCCACCACTCACCTCAAATTCCTAGAGAAACAATATATAGAAACACCAACTGATGGTTATCCAACTCCAGAATGGGTAGATGACAAGAATATACCACTAAATTTCCGGAATCATGATATCTCTCCCATTAATGTGATTGGTAAACAACTCTATAATCTGGACCACGTCATTTTTTAGTGTAGACCCATGTTGGGATATCTATAGAAATAAGATTCATCCATGATCTGATGTTCTGTGCTGACATTGGGAGGGTCTATGTTCCTATGGTACATCCTGTTACCCATTATGTCAATTATTGGTTAGGACGACCTTCAGATATATTTTGTTTACCAGTTTATTTTGAAAACATGAAAAACAGTTATTGCAGACCACTTTAAGTGAAATCAATTAATATATGAATTTTTCATAGACATTTTCTCTTGATGGAAGAGAATCACGAAATTTATCAATATTCCACTCATTCAAGAGAATATTTTGACAATGTGAATGGGTTACATTATGACTTAGTAGGTTCCTCCCCACATCACTTAGATATTACTTGGTGGATTTCACTATTTCTTTGATAATAATAAGTGCCTATCGGATGCCTTACATCAATAAAATTAGGTAATTACATTTCTTCTTCTAGATCTTATAAGAATAATTGAAAAGGTCGAGACTACCACCTTAGTAAAAGTTAATGTTCCAGAGATTCTAGATCTCTTACCAGTTGACCCTCTTAGAGAATAACTTCACCAAGATCATCCTTTAAAATTATAGTAAACTAATGCATAACCTCACCAATCGCATAATTGGAAAAACCAACCCATTAGACAATTCCACCAAGTGAGAAAATTCACATTGAACTCATCATCATGATCCATCCCTTTGTTAGGGGAAAAATATCAAAGCCCATATCTCAGATAAGAGAAACCATTCATAATCATTCTATGATGAACAAGTCCCCGGTTATTTCTACATTCTCTTGGAATAAGGGGTCTTGTTGTTTACATAATTTAGATGGAGACATGTGGTCGAGATCACTGATCCCCCGAACCACATTCCTTAACGCATGATCCTTAGAAATACCAACTTCCAATGCTATTTTTTTAATTACCCTCTCTATGACCATGTGGAAAATGTTTTCGTTTAATTAGGACATGTGCCGGTATAAGTGACATGCATCTACACTGAGTTTGATAGTGATATTGAAGGTTCTAGAGAATATAAGAAAGTCTAAAATCATATAAATTAGATGTATGTTAACCATTTTGATTTTTTATAAGTCTCTCATCCCCATGGAATCATTCATTCCCACATAGTTCAGATCAACTTCCCTGATGTATTCCTTATTTCTACAGTTGATGGATTTCAATCCACATCATATCATTCTACGCCATAAATGAGTAGGAGTTGATGTCACAATGGAATGATAATTCCACCACAAAAATTGAATTTTTTCTACACTCTCATTGATTTCATGCCTCTAACGATTTGGTATTTCCCCTGGATTCAACCTGTATTTGTAGTATCCTATAGTAATGAGAAGAAGTATGTTTGTAAATACCATCTATTTGGTGAATCCCTAAATGGACTCGCATTAAGAGGAGTATTATCGAAGACTTTGTAATGTCCCAGTTGTCACAGACTTCAAATAAGATAATAATATAAATTTATTTGGAATAAGCAATATGTTACCTCATGTATATATCATGCACAAATACAATACCAAATAACAGGCGCTGCATAAAACTCAATAGGAACAATCATCTTAGGCCTTTTTCACTGATTTTCCAACACCACTAATCTTCCACTTGACCAAGAAGAACATTCATGATCGTTCATGATCAACCATTTTTTGTTGTGGATATGCCTCAGTTAGCCGAAAATCATACAATAGTGATACTAGTTGGGGTTTATTGTGCACATAAATTCATTTAAAGCACAAACTATAATCAATTGATTCGACGAACATTTCATATCATGAATCCTACCAATGTGAAACCCCCCTGCATGTACACACATGTGTCTAGCACAAAAATTTGTTATGCTAAAACAATTCATTGGTATTCCCTTGATGGTCCAGATCCTCGTGGCCCTCTACCTATATTAAGAAATGTGTGAATCCCTAAATGTTTACTTTATAATCTCCCATCAATTTAAATCATAGGTGATGTTTATGGATACATCTTATGTCGTAGATGTCAAATGGGAAGAATAAGAATAAATTATCTCATTTTCATGATAAGATGATGGTTCTATCATGTTGGGTAACATCCAAAATCATTACATCATTATACATTTCAATAGTCAGGAATTTTGTCTTTGTTTGGTTGAAAATATTATGGGAATGATCTCATCAATATTCAGACACTCTATAGGATATGACAGACAAATGAAGATATGATTCCCTATATTCTATGATTCAGGGTTATTATAGGATACAATTGAGTCAGTGTTGAAGAATCTGGTTGAAGACCTAGCTTGGATTCAGGTTAAAACAAATTAATTCATGGTTGTCTCTCAAGATACAACTTAAAACTAACTTATTGGTCTTCCATTTCACTTTCTTTATGTAGTTGTTCCCCCCTTGCATAATTAAGGCCTGATGTACTTCCAAAATTGATTAATAGTCTTACAAAAAGATGATGAATATCCCATAAACACTTGTGCATCCAACTATATTGAAACTGAATATTAATATATAATGTAAATTCATCTTCAAAACTATATGGTTGAATAAACAATACTTACATATACACCATGGACTGACATCGACAATGAATTCATCCTCTAGATTCACCGGTTAGAGGCCTTTTCACCATACATGGTAAATTGATTATTCATTTTTGGAGGATAAGGTGCTCCATCCCTAGGTAAAAGGAACTCCCATATATTATCAGGTAATTATATTAATTCTAGGATTGGTATCACTGGATCTGCTTTAAATTTTTATGTATTGAGATGTCCACCGAATGGCTAGAACTATTCATCGAAAGTACTTATTATTTTGAACTAGGTTGAACAAATAAAAATTGGCCCTCCACAATTAATTTGACATCAATATTGGATATTTCGGTCGAAGGACTAATGGAATCATGTTGAGGGACTTTGTACCAATGAATTTTATAGGGAATTAATTTCATAGTGAGGATTTTTCTTATATTTTCCATGCATGCACCAATGCCCCCCAACACCATTTAGTTTGGATGTGTCATCTCCTCCCACAGATTCCCCGTCCCCTCTTATATAATGATGGAGCTCCCATATGGTTTTATATCTTGGATGAAGCGCAGGATTTCTTATGAACATTTGAAGGGGGACTCTGTAATCTATTTTCACCACATGAGATGCTTTATATATTCATTTTATTCTAGGTGAAGATGATGTAACCTAATATATGAATGGTCCTACTCATTGTAGATATCATAAACATGATGGATCTCATATATTATATGATACGCAGCCATCGTACGATGAATTCTAGGTTAGAAAAAGGGCCTTATATTACTATGATTGAATGTGAAATTATTTTTTGATTGTTCTTCCATAATATTAACCATAACATCTATCTCATAGAGCCTATGGATGTTGTTATAATTCTATGGATGTCATGTAATATCAATGTGATGAATGAATTCCCATCTCTTTTTAGTGAAGTAGTCCCAGACCAACATGTGTATACCTCATGAATCATCCCCTCTGATGCATAGACTGCATAGTCAGTGGAAAAGAGAACCCACACATCTCACACACTACAATTCGAGAGTATGTTAAATGAAACATTTGATAAACATCATTTCTCTTCAATGATGGTACATTTTCCATCGTTCCATTAGAGTTAGATTTAACAACATATGTAATATTTTAAGGGACGTACTCTATAAATTCAGTTATGAAATTAGCATTAAGATCATCCTCTGGAATCATATAGGATACAAAGGGTTAATCATATTGAGGTTGGTCTTTTTTTATATACACCCCCTCAATAATTTTTTCCTTGTCATCATAGGTTACTACTCCACTGGTTGCGTAACTAGAATCCACAACATACAAGTCACTTGAGGTTATGTCACATTCAACTTGAAAGGGTGACCCCACATGGATCAAAACCCCTTTTGGAAAAGGGATTATAGATTCTATAACCACTCTTATTTAAGAGTCCCTTATGCTACCATGATTTTAATATAGGAAAATGGGTTGGAAAACCTAGTCAGGTAATAGAAAATGTCGATCTGTAAGGAAAGAAACATACAGAAGTTGAGAAGTTTCGCATCACGCTCTCTGGTTTTCACAATTTTGATACTCAGATATATCACCCCATATATGATAGAGGGATACATGGATTATGAGATGTCCATCCTTCCATACTCAGATTTGATTTTCCCCATAGACTCATGTTCTTAATACATAAATCTTGTGGATTATTCCTCTACATATACTAATGTACCTCCAACCCCATAAACAGAGGAACATTACCCAACATCCTCTAGAACGAGAAATATTTCATTCAATGATTCTAGATGAAACATGAGGGACTATTCATCATCATCAGTAATTCATTAAAGATTACATTATGTTGATCTGTAAATTGCTCCAAGGTTCTATGATTTCATTATCCTTTAGAGCTATCCCAACTACAAAATCATCTACATAGGATTCATCTTATTCCATGGGAAGGTTATATCACACTTCCATATTTGTAGTTGACAATTGAGGGGGTGATGTTAGAACAAGTAGTATAATAACTCGGTCATTCAACAGATTCCCAATGCCTTGGGAGAGTAATAGGTACATATCACTTCAAAATATTGTTCCCCTCTTCATGGGAAATGACAACATCATCCCTTTAATAATTGATCTATGAAAAATACCTCATGTTATTATTTATATGGACCCACAACTTATCAGAGTTAGAGGAACATATTATAGATATCCCATGTTTCCCATGGCTCAGGGAATAAAATATCCTCATGAATTTCCAGTCAAGGTAATCTCATCCTAAGAGAGTTCATAAAAGTCCATTTGAAACCATCATTATGGATCTACATTCTCCTTATTTTTCTGGATGTTGTGTTATATATCTTATGTTGTTTCTCCTCATTCAATATTGGACGGTGCATGACCTAGAACTGTTGGCCCCAATTCTATAGATACTCCACCAAGGTGTACCCCATACCAACTTATATGGAGCTCTATCGTCAATTATAGGACATCGCCTTGAGTTTCTAATTATTTATCTTGGATGGTCTGATGCCATAGAAAATTTTCCTTCTTGGTATCCTCCATGATCTTTTCATACAGATATACTAATCTTAATGCAGCATTAGTTGGGGAAATTTTGTCCCACATATTCAAATATTATCATGTTAAAATGAACCAAATAATCCTCATCACTACTATGTGGTTTACATGCCATAACATTTTGTAAACCATTAATGAAATCATATACAATCATGAACACTAAAATACATGTTGATGTGCATTGTATGTTTCAGAGACCAACTAATAATCAACCCTCACCACCCAAACCTTGACTCTAATGGCCCAGAGAAATGATGAATTCTCTTCAGTTCTCATGATGTCATCATTTATTACCCTCATCATGAGACGAATTGTATGAAAATTTATTTGATTTTCTCAAATGAAATTTCTCATCACTTCCATTGAGCCTATACAAAATTAGAATGTTCTCATGATACATAAAATTATATTATATATGTTCAACTTATTAGGAGAAATGTAATTCAGATATTAATAGCCTTGCTTATCCACAAACCACCATCTTGTACATGAAATGCAGTGGTCCACACATGGGTAATGGATTTTTTACCTCTATGGAATGTTGAATAGCATTGTACATCTTTGATAGAAATGGGATCTCAGGATTAACATGATGACTTATTGCTATCATCGTGTCCGTGATCAATGTTCTCAACACCACCCCCATGTGTGTGTAACTCAATAGTTTCATCCACCAGTAGATGAGATTCGCAATAAACCTAGGCAACCTTACTGTTATTTGAGGATTGGTCTTGTTGTTGTACCCCCACATCTCAGATCGTTATTCCTCTATGAACCACTAATATGATCCCTCGTTTCGTTGAATAATTCCTCTTGGGTTGTTTTGGGTGCATGTTGGTATTCTCCGTTTCCAGTTTTCCCCTTTAGCATACTCCTCCACTAGGACGTTTAGGAAAAAAAATGAACAACTTTTTGATGTTGATTTCACTCATCCCATTTTTCTCATTAGTAGTTCTTAGAACTAGATTCGGCAACAACATCTTCATAAATGGAATGTACTCCTGATCCTGCCAAATCGCTTTCCATGATGAAGATAATACCATCCATTTCACCTAGAATAAGGAATCTAGAGATCCAATAGGGATCCCAGAGGCTTATACCAACCACTCATTAATTAAAATGATAAATGTTGGTACAAGGAGAACACCCTCTTATTAGATCATGTGTGACATCCTGGGGATGGAAAATATATAACTATGAATCCCATTTATCTTTATAAAGTCCTACCACTACATCTCTACATTTAATTCCGCACATGATGAACATTCTTCGTCGTCCTGACCCCATTCATTTATTAATTTACAATCCATGAACAAATCCTTGTCATCAGTCCACCACTTATTTGGGTTTCCTAAACCTTAGTTGTTGATTTCTAAATATTATATTGGAGTCACATCTTCCTCCATCTTTTCTCCATTTATGTGGTTATTTTTGTTTCCAAATTATTTAGTTGTCATGGATGTGTGATCCTTCTAGATTTGTCCATTAATTAACCTATTCAACTATAACATCCCTACTATACCTATGAACTTGTATACTGGTTATTCCCTAGTGGTTAGTGGGATGAATAACTCATCCATAAGACCATATCTAAACAAAGGATACATATTACAAAGAGGATACTCCATTTGAGCTTCTAATAATAATAAATGAAATGATTCATGGTCATAGTTGATCCATACATTTTCTCAAATGCTGGTTTTATTTTTCAATTTTGTTCCTCTAGGTTAAATCCCCATGGGCATCCTAGGAGGCTTCTTCGGGAACCATTAGATCTGAGAGTTTTTCTGAGTCTATGTCACAATGATCATTCACAATGAGAATTCTCAAATCAATGGATCCAAGATTGAAAGTGTATTTTCCTATTTCATAGAGTAAAAAGATGACCATAATGCCCAATTATCTAATAGTAATTCGCATACTAATGATCATAGAATCCCAATTCACAAAGACCATGGTTGTGGGGTGTAGGAACATTGTGGAAAGAGATAAAAAAAATTTATGAAAATATACATTATAGATAGGGTACCCCTAGGTTCATTTTACAGGTGTATGACCAACCATGATTTGTGGAGTCCTCCACACACTCACGCATCTTGCACCTTTCATCATGAACAAGCATTACAATGGACCATGATTTAATTGATTCACCCATAGAATCAAACCCCCCCTTTAAATAGAAGAACACATTTTATGGGTGAATTAATTATCACTGAAATACATTCCATATGATAATTTTACGGGGGATGAAGTCATTCAAAATGAAATACCTAAAGAAAAAGGAAAAACAATTATCCTAATGTCTATCTTGAAAAGAACCTTTACAGATATACCTCTCCATCATGAATGTGTGGGGGTATTGACAGAACTATAGTGAACAAGATATCCTTCGTGACAATGTTATGTCATATGATGGATGACTATGTGAGTCTGATGGATCTACCCCCATTCATAGGTTCAAGTATTGTTTCTTGGCGGGCCATCGAGCATTACGACTCTGTTTTCGTATAAATATCAGGATAAATCTATTCCAATGGAACAACTTCACCAATATTTCATCTTATGATCTCATAATTTGTGCATCACCTAAGCAACATGATCCAGATAATAAATTAATCATCCATTTTATAATAGAATTGGGACAACCACCTTCAAATGTTTCAATATAACCCCATATGTGTTTTGGATTCCTTTCATGAAGTCCTATTTCCTCCATGAAGGTATAAGGACATCTTGTTAAATTGATGTTTTTTGAGCATTCAGCCATCATGAAGAACATCTTCTCTAACTCCTAACATCATGAAAACGAAAGTTCACCATGATTTCTAAATCCCTTTCCATTATAATGATCATTCCCTCGATGTAGACCATGAACATTGTAAATCACCTATCTTCTAGTCCCCTTTCTCCAAGATACACTCTTATGGGTATCCCTACAAGCATATATGTACTGATATATGGGTCCTTAGTAGGGTATCAACTATTTTTCCCCACCACTTACTTCCATAAATTGTATTGTAATGTATTTTTATTATAATATTTCTGTGATAAGACGGACCTTATTACTAACCTATCCTCTACAATGTTCCATCCTAGTATTATTGATGTGTTCACATCCCTAAGGGTTTTTGAGCGATTGTAATTCAGGTCTGAGGGGTAAGGATTGCATCCCTAACAAATGAGATTCATGACATAAAACTTCCTAGAACCATCATCCTCCACACATGACATTAAACTATGGCCTCAACCTATGGATTATGTACAACATACACTTTGTAAATGTGAAAAGGGATGGATTGCATACCATATTTCCTTACACAGAATGACATCCACCTCACATGAAATTAGATACTCTCTAGTGGGAATTATATTATTTTAGTCCACCCTCATTGATTAATATCATACCTTTCATGCAAGAATTGGTTCCTTTTCTCCTCTTTTCATCCATTAGATACTATTCTAGAGAATGGATGGGAACCAGAACCCTCTTAACTATCTATCCCTTTTGGATTTGTCACAATGTCTGAATTTATCATGTAAGAACCCATCACATGGAATGTAATCCCCCTCACATTAAATGATATCTTCATTGTGAACCCTTCATGCATAGTCTCCACACCATCTATAATTGTAACATCCTCCATTCCATTCTTGTCAGGTATTTTTCTTACTACTTTTATACCACAGTCTATGAATAAGATGTGCTTAGAGGTCAAAATCAGTTGTGAAACGAATCCATTCATCTACTAATCCATCATGTAGAAATCCCCTACCATGATACCCATTTAAAATTTCCTACCCATAAGGTGTAATCCATAATTATTATCTAAGAATATTATAGTAATTGATTCAAAACAATCTAGAATATATATGTAACTTTATTGAGGTTCAATCCCAATACTTCAAACACCTCATACATTCCATCCATTCACGCACTCAACACGTATTCTATCTTTTCTTCTCTCAGGACATAACGACCTGGAAAATTCATTCTATTCATCTTGGCTACTCCCATGTGTATGGGACATATACATCCTTACTGCTCTTAGTAGCACCAGAGAGGCTTCCTGGTATAATCCCAACACAATCCAAAACAATCCTACTATGATTAATATTATTCATAACATAATCTCTCATAAATATGACCCACACCATCCACCTAACTATGACGATTCTGACCCAATCTTTTAAATAATGTATATAGGATGCCTGCTTGAGGTTTAATCCCAACCCATGGTCAACCATGGTGTCCACATCCTACGGGTTCACCCCTCTGATCTACCTACATTGGTGTTCTAATATGAAATGATATTGTGATACATTACCATTGGGAGATTCACCTCTCGGGTCAACTATCATTGGGCGTTCTTACTCATCAATCTCATAAACCTTGGTTTATCCCTCAATGGGACACACCCCTTCATAATGTGATTCATTACCTTCATGGTAAATTCCACCTTACGTCAGCCTTCATTGGAATTCTGACCCACCCATCCAATAATCCATTCAGGTATTCCCTACTAGGGATGTACCATTGTGATATGCCTCCATGTGACATTTTGATCAATCCCCACTCAATCTCCACAAGATGTTAAATCTACGAACTAACACAGTACTAACAAATATTAATAATTGGATGTCTGAAAAAAAATATCGGAACAAATTACACATCAATAATAAACCTCAAGATCTCTATGGAATGAATCAGGTTCCATTCTCTCAAGAAGACCATTTATGAGGATGAATACAGATGACCAATGTTCCAGCATCATGACATTCCATCAATACCCAACATGACCACTTCCCTGAGTAAAGTTTTCTTCCCTATCAAGACACATATAAATTTCTAGACAGATGAAGTATAATTAATAGACATCCAAAATGATATGGTACTTGTCATCTGCTTCACAAGAACATCTTAATCTAAGAGGGACACCCAGACTAAATGTTGAATTCGAAGGAGGATTCCAACAAAAGAGAAACTGACCCCACGAAATCCTATTTTGATCACTGATCAAACATTGATATGAATTTGATGAATATATCCCACCATTGGAAATTGGGAATACTTGTTACAATGAAATTTAAAAATAAAATAAGTTGCAAGGAATCATGCCATGACTAAATCGTTTTAAACAACATCCCATCATGTTTTTTACGCATTTTTTGAAACTACTATATTTTTTATTAACCCATTTTCCTAATTAATATTTTACTTTATCTTCATTTCATTATATAATTTTTCATGGTCCATATGTTTAAAATGGTATTGATGAAATTAAAATAAAAAACAGCCATAAATTATAAAACATAAAAAATAAGCATATTATTAATTTCACTACCATACTTTAAATTAATCATCCTTAACTATTTTATTAACAAAAATTATTATTATTATTCTATTATCACAACATAGTGTATCTTCATTTATTAAAATACATAATTGAATCAATTATTAAGGTAGAAACATCAACCAAGGAAATTGGGGGCTCATAAGTAGTCTCATATACTGGTGAATCAATTTGGTTTGGAAAATTTGATGATATAGATGGTGTGATCAACAATAAGAATCTAAAATAGTATGAATTTTTTCCTCGACATTCTTAAATTATAATCTATTTATGATATATTAAATAAGGAAAAATAAAAACATACGTAAAAAAAGTTTATACTAAAAGAATAGAATAACGTTAAAATATATGTATTAAAAGGATAACAATCAACTAAATGATATATTACACTATAAAAAATTCATCCTAAATATTTGTAGATTAAAAATAAGTTATGAAACATAAAAAATATAAAATTTGAATATAAATAATCCAATGGTTGGAAAAAGGCATCATACAGTAAAATGAAAATATATTTAATTACAAATTAAGAAGTTCAATTATCCACATGATAACAATACATACTAATAAAAAACTTTTTTTCCCTTACATTTCCATTTTTCACTACCTTTTGAGTTCTGATAATTCAATATTACATAGAAATTGATTCTACAGAATTCATTATTGTTATGATTCATAGTCAAATAATATCACATTGGCTTCATCACTCATTTCATACATGTCACCCTATTTTTAGTGTAAAGAAACTCCATCATCAATATAAATCATCATACAACTAATATAATTTTTCCTCACATACATAAAATATATATGAATCTTTTTATTTATTCCAACCAATATCTATTAAGAATTAGAAGATGAGAAAATAAAAATTTAATGAATATTTTTTTTATAACAATTGAATTTTTTTGCCCATTGAACTTGAATAATCCAACTAAATATTGAACATGATTATTTAATTAAATAATATCAAACAAAATTTCATAGTATCTCACATATACATCAATAAATATATCATTGTTAATATTTTTATAATCCTTCTTTCAAATAAAATGTATAAAACATAAGGACAATAATCTTATACACCACAAATATATTAGTCGACATTAGAGGACCTCCATCAATGAATATGAAAACATTTGAAAATTTAGCTCCACTATAAAAAATATTGTTTTACATAGAATTACATAAAATATTAATTGTTATACTATCTAAATAACAAATTATTATTCATACTAATATTATTGTGTTCTTACGCAACATTCAGATAATTTTAAAATCTTTGTATTATGAACTTTTGTTATTTTTTTCTAATTTACATCTTGACCAAATAATTTTTTCTTTTTTTAATCATTATTCCCAAATGAATGGATATGTATAAGAGTTTTTGTTATAAAATATCTATGTTCTTTTAGTAACTCTAATTATATTAGTATAATATTTGATCCCCCCCACATGTCAACAACAATTCGTAAATACTGGTGATGGTTTTCATAAAGACTATTAATCATTATATCATAAAGAAATCCAAAATTATTCAATAATGTATCAATTACTTCCAAATACATTGAATGAAATATTTTACACACATTGGAATGGTGACATCAAAAAATAGTTTATTATGGATGCGATTTACTTATCACTTATAACATCAAATTACCCATGTGACTATAACAACCATAGATTTGAAAACAACACATTATTATATAGTGTATGTGAAACACAACATCAAACACAATTGAACAATGAAATATTATTATATTATGACTGATATAACATACCTATTGATTTAGAGTATATGAATTTATGTATATACATTTTTTAATATATTTAAATGTCATAATAAATAATATGTGTTAATTATTTACTAGTTTGTAATCTATCAATTTTTACTGAATTCGTGTTGTGATTTAAAAATAATTAGTCTTCCAAAATGATTTTATTCTTATTTTATGTTGAGATAATAAAAATTATTTCTTCCATATTTAGAAATTTTAATTTATCATGATCATATAGTTGTTTATTTTAAAATTTCAAAATTATCTCAGGATTATTTTCTAATTTTTTTGAGATTTTTTCTTTTTCAATGAACAATGAAATTTACCCACTTCTATTCAATATTTTCTTAACATATAATATTACTAAAAATTCAAAATATAATTTTTAATTATTTTAACATTTATTTTCTTATTAATTAATAATAATCCAAAAAATATTATTGGAATAAATATTATACTTGAATGTTGTATAAAAACAATTTTATACTGAAAATTCATTTATATAGCGAATCGCTTTCTTTCGTGTATTTTACGATTAGTTTTATATTAAATTCTAATATGTATAGAAATTGAATCTTGAAAAAAGGATATCATATTATAAATCATGAGGCATGGATTTATTAAATTGTTCACTTGTAATTTTGATCAGTATGAATAATAATAGTACTAAATAATTATTACTGTAGTATGGTTATATCAAGTGATTGTTGTTAAAAATAATATGATAAGTAATAAAAAATAACCCTATCATTAGAAATAATTTTATTTAATGATTATAATCTAATCATAGTAATTAAAATTTCTAATATATGAACTTTTATCGAATTATATTTTATTATGACCTTTATAATTTTTTATTGAATCATTAATGTCAAAAATGTAACTCCTGATTTTAATATTTTCAATTTTTTGTAATGAATAAAAAAAATCATGTTCAGTTATAAATAATTATTTTATTTAAAAATTATATCATGGTAATTTATTTATTGTTTTTATTTCTGAAATAATTACCTTAACTTTTTTCACTACACCGACACATTCCTTGTGAAAGGAGTAAACAATTCATGTAAATGATTCTAAAAACATCAAAAGTAATCATTTTGGGATAACATACGATGTCATTTGAATTTTATTGCAATAAAATATTTTATAGATATTTTAATTATTTATATTTTAATTCTATTCCATTCATGTTGATTTCAATGATAAATTATGTAAATAGTTTATAATGATCTTAATGGTATTTTATGTTAAATATATTTTATTAAATTGTTAAATAAGAAAAAAAAATAATAATTGAATGAATGAAATTATTATTATAAATGGACTAAATAATTCATCAATTTTCCATTTATAATACAATTTTTACATATTATTTAAAATTATAAACATTTAATATTGAATAAATCATTATCATGGTAAATGTTAATATTGGTTAACCAATGCGTTAAACCAAAATACAAGGGTAAAAATCATATTTTAAACAATAAGACATTTATTATATTCAAGGACATATCTCATAATTAACATTTATTATATTTATAATAATTTTTATCCACTATAATGATAATTTTTTTATAATAATTGAGTACATTATGTAATTCCAAGAGTGTCCCTCTAGATACATATAAAAGGGAACTCACTCTCATCTCATCTCATCTATTTAAAGGCAATTTATTCAACCATTAATGACCAAAATACCATCATATGATAACATTATACTTTTTATAGGCCTTATTTTTCTAATAATACAAACATTATAGGAATTAATGTGTAAAGAAAACAAAGTTCCTTGAAGAAGAGTTATTGCGATTATTGAATATTTAAAATTTATTTCTTATTCAACGTCATTAAAATATTTCTAAACCATGATAAAATAATACCATTATAATCTAATATATACAAATATGTTATTTGATTTATTTAATAATATATATTACTCTCATTTTCGATCAAATGGGAAATGTAATTTTTATTTGTGTGTGAGTGTGGTGGACTACAACCTCTGAAACTGATATAATTCTTCAACTATCACAACCGATCATACATGTTTATAATGATGATTTTAATATATATATATATTATTAATTAAATAATTATAATTATACAAATATAGTATATCTCATATTTTCATTATATTATCAATTAAAAGTGATAATGTTTTCCTTGTGTACGTGTGGATTACCACCTCCACGGGATGATGTGGTTCATCTTTCATCAACACATCACATGTATGATATATGCATGTTATCTAAATATATAATATAATAATAATTCATCCATGATTTAATTATACATATCTTCATTTCTGTCTTGGTTGTTCAAAAAAGGATACATTAGTCATTGTTATTTACATCCTATAATCTCCATGATTGTAATGTGCTAAATTTTTCATAATTATTATTCATAGTTGGTTTAAAAAAAATGTAAAACAATTATAATTATATCATTATTAAAATAATTAATAATTTGGAATGATGTACATTTAGAAAAAACAAACATATTGATTTCTATTAGAGATTATAAATTGAACATCCTCAAACACTTAATGTCGATGTAACCAATTAATTATATAATTATTTTATAGAAATCAATGAAATAAATTATTTATTTATAACATAATAAAACAATACAATTTTTATAAAATATGTAAATTCTTCATATAATCTTATTAAGCATTAGTTATGGTACATACATTGAATGTCGGGATTCCTAAGGTAATATATATCGTCTTAATTTTCCATCATTAAGGAATAATTTAATGGTATAAAAGATATTTATATTATATTTTGTATATAATCCCATATTAGATTATTCATATGAATGATTCATACTTCTTGGTATTTTATAAAACATTTAATATAATTTCATCTGATGGAATTTTATGTGGATGTTACAATGAGTTACATGGGTTCTTAACTAAATTTTCATCATTTGGATATATCAATTAATAATTTATTATATTATATCAATATTATGGGAAAAATTAACTATTTTGGTTTAAATTATTTCTAAATTTTTTTCTGTTGATTTACATATACTACATAGAATCTCACCATCGATTAATTGTCAATTCAATGTTTGTATCTTTGTAAGAGTTATTTTTCTAAAATATTCATTCATTGAGAAATACATTAATTTTTTGAAAAAATATTCTTTATTAGGTAATATAATTCCCATTTTAAATGTTATATTTTGAATCTCCTAAAAAAAAGATATTTATTTTTCATTTGAAGTTATTCTTTGATGGGTCTTACGATTTAAAAGTTACAATTGTTTTAATGGGTTTAGGTTTTAATCAAATTATAAATGTGATTTTTTATGATTTAATTATAATTATGGAATTTATATTACCCATATCTTATACGACACAATAATTTTCTTCTCCCATGGTTATTTCTTGATTTTTTATATAAATGTACAATTTTTTGTCTTTGGTACTAAAACCGGTCCATTTATTTATAGAAAAAATGACCTAATTTCTCTACTTTTAGTCAGATATTCTTTTAATTCCTTATCCATATTTTAAAAAAATTATTTATTTTTTTGTATTCATTAATTATTTTTTAAAGTTATTTTAACACATGTTTTTCGTATTTCATACAAATTTAAAAGCATCATTCTTTTCATTTTTGGAATGGTGAACATGTTACCAATGGTGTGAACATAATATTGATATTACTTTTTCAAAATAGAATTTCCAACAATCATGATCATGTGATTATTTTATGTGTCACGTCCCATCCCCCAGGGCCCATGTCATAACAACCCCAAGCCCGCCTTCCATAGTCCAGGGGCTGGCGACAAGAACCGAAGGCGTAAATCCCTATAACTAGGAAGGCATTTCCATTATAAAACAAAAACACACACAACCAGAGTACTAGAAGAATCAAACACTAAGTAAAAGTTGAATAATAAGTGTACTGAATGTAAAGGGGGTCGTAATAAAATCCCAACAGTAATGTACAAGTATAATTGAAAGCAAGTACAACTGAAAAAGGGAAACACAGTTGAAAGGTGGTAGTACCTCCTGGATAGTCCTCTGGGGTTCCTACTGAAGGGTAGGTACATATGGCCTCCTTAGCACTCCATGTACGTCAGACTCCACCGTTTACCTATACGTCATATGGTCCTCCTCCGGGTACCATCCAGTCCTCTTACACTCTGCCTCGGTCAGCACTATCTGTCGTATGCATCAAACCCAACGAGGTGCGGGCATAGCCCATGTAGGGGTGATTATAATGATACTCAGTAGGGACCCTAAGACCCTCAAGGTCTCCAAATACAAACAAGGATAAATCTTGAAGTATGATTTCAATGGATATCCATTACATAGGTATATTCCCATACATATAACTATGTTATCATGTAACCAATCTTAATCAAGAGGTAAACACAAAAGACATTAACTTAGCTCAAACCAAGATTTTCATTATCGAAACCACAGTTGCAGGATAACTCCTCCTCTGTTGTGTACAGTGGGCATGTCGTGACATTAAGGCTCTTCTCACTAACCTTGGACTGATGAGGTACTCCTCCTGTCGAGTACCGTGGATCTGCTTCCAAATACCAGGTGCTCTGTCCGCTATGGGTTTGCCGCCAAATACAGGGCACTCCCCCTAATAGAATATAGAGTTACTACTCTAATCGAGTACCGCAGGTTTTCTGCCATCTACTAGGCGATCAGTCCAACTTGGGTCTACCACCAAATATCGGGCGCTCTCTATTGGGATAATCGAACAACTCCGAGTCGAATTTGTCATGCAGTCATCAGGTCTACAACAACTAGGTCTTCGCACACTGTCTGTTTGTCTCCGAGAGGATCTGATCCATGAGCTACTGTTTAATAATCCATGTGTCATGAATTCTTACATTGAGGTATCTCAAAGGACCGCCACATCATAGGGGTATTAATACAATAGACGGCGCGCTAGTCAGACGCCCGTTCTGTGAGTTATTAGCCTTTTGGTCCCGGGGGCCCAGTTGGTTTTGTGTTCGAACCAACTCAATTATATCTCAACTATACCCCACACTCTCGTGGGGTAATCTCAAGGGACAGATTCATTCCAAGAATAAAGTCCATGCTAAAGATTAGTCATAGAGACACCCGTATCCCATGATATGGGTGAAATGCTGTAATCGGGCTATTGCGGTTCTGAGTCTGGTCCGAACCGGGGACTAACCCGGTCCATGGGTCTGACCCAGTCTAAGTAAGCGGCCTGGCCCGAGTGGTCGGCCCTGCCCGAGTGGGCGGTCTAAATAGAGGTGGCGGCCCGACCGAAGGGCGGCCCGGACCATGGGCGGCCTGGCTCGTGGTGGCCAGGACTGAAGCGGGTCGACGTCCTGGTTGGCCCGGCGGCCTGGTCGGCCTGACGACCCAACAGCCCGGTGGGGGTCCACCTTGGCCACATCCAGGGAGAACTGCACGCCTCCTAGCACCTGAACGGCTTAGCCATTCGAGTAGAACCGAACTGGAGAAGGGTGGTGCCGGTCCAGCTCATGTGGTACCTGACGGGGTCCCGCAAATTCCGGCTAGACCGACCGGCCAGCTGCTCCACACGACGGTGCGGCGCGATGGCGAAGTGCCCCTCTACCAAGACTCGTCCTGGCCGTAGCCTCCTACTGGTCTACGCACAGCGCAACTGCGATGCGCTCCTCGTCCGACCGTCGCAGCGGCCACGACCCTTCCATCTGGCTTGGTGTGACAGCACTGCAATCCTCTGGCACCGCCACGGCCGGCCTGGCCGCAGTTTGGTTCTTTGTGTGACACTGCGGTGTCATGCCCCTATGGCGACCCGACGACCTTGCGTTGCTAGATTCTTCATGGAGGTTCGTTGCCGGTCACCGCGTGAACTTCATGCATCATCATCATACATGAACCCACAAAAAGGGGAGGGTCGGGCATTGTTCGTGCAGTCCGAACACTCCTCATTGTGGTTATACCATTCGGTTCTCATACCAAAAATTTGAACAATGAGGATTGAGTATAAAACAATACAAACCCCCTACCTCAATTGTCATTCGTTGACGAAGTCGCTGGAAACAGACATCATTTCGTTCAGGTCGGGTAGAAGATGAAGAAGTCGAGGAGGAAGGATTTGGGGAAGACTAGTCGAGATGACGTCGTCAGCATTCTTCTTGGGTGGTGGTGTTTCTTCTACTTTCCCCTGTTGAAGAGGGAGAAGACGACGCTCATCGTTCATCGGTGGTGATGGGCGTTCTTCGCATTCTTCATTTAGATGATGAAATCATATCAATTCTCTCAAATGATCTTCCTCTCCTTAATTATCCAAACAAGGATTATGCCAACCCCCCTAACCATAATAATAAATCACATATTATAATGGTTGTATAAAAAATTCAAAAATATTCAAATTAATTAAGTTACTACACTTATTTAATTGGGTGGAGTTGGCTCATTAATTGGAGGGGGAAGGTGAAGAGGCTCCCCAATATAATTGGGGGTTTAGAGGAGGTTTAAAGCCCATGTGGGCCCCACCTAATAATCCTCCCAAGGTAGGTTATGTCCGGGTGGGCCAAACAACCATAACCACTCATGAATGGTTATGGTGTTGTGTCCCCCACCACTAACCTCCCCTTTGAGGTTTTAACCACGAAAATAAAAAAACAGTTAAAACTTTAAATTTATTCAATTTAATTAAAACCCCAAATAACTATCTTCCACTCACTATAAATCACAACTTTGGTGAAGGTCTCACTAAGAAATTGTTGACGCTGCGAGTTCAATAGTGCCCTCAGATTTCAATTCCAAGAACCGGTTGAAAAGTTATAAAACTCACTCACATGTTTACTGAACGTACCATACAAAACATCAAAATTTGATTC
Organism: Viscum album; assembly: GCA_963277665.1. Classification (NCBI taxonomy): domain Eukaryota; kingdom Viridiplantae; phylum Streptophyta; class Magnoliopsida; order Santalales; family Viscaceae; genus Viscum; species Viscum album. The sequence continues at coordinate 442,119,062 of OY728161.1, forward strand.
TAGTCACCCCAGACCTCGGAATCAAGCACCTTAAATTTTCACAAGCTCGTAAAAATACCAACAATTTATGAAAAAAAATTCCACTAAATTTTGGGTAATTACATTCTACCCACCTTAGGTTAATACGTCCTCGTAAGCTATAAATCAAACTAAAAAAACAAAGGGGGCTATTGGGAATGTAAGAACCCGGTTCTTACTTTTTATGTACGGGTTTCTTCTTTTCTCTTTTCCTTAATAGTTTTTGTGAAAATATGGAAAATGGGGAATATTCCTAAATTTTGGAAGTAAACACCGTGTACTTTTCCACACGATGTTTACTTTTGGCCGTGTGGGATGAGTACACAGGGTGTGTACCCACGTCGGCAATGAAGGGTGTAGGAACTGACTACACACCATGTAGTGGTCCCTTACACGCCCTGTAGTCAGTCAGCAGGAAAATAGTAAGACAGTGGCCAGCTGTGCGACAGAACACACCTTGTACTCAAGAAGACATGACGTGTAGTCATGTCAGGAGATTAACAGTGCCACGCTAGTGGAAAACCGCCAGAGAAACAGTTTAAAATTGGGAAGTACTCGCCGTGTACTCATAATTACACACCGTGTACTTTTTTTTCGTTTAAAATGGGAAGTAGCCTCCCATTTTTATAGGGAAGGCTTAGAATTAAAAGAAGGCTCGGGGGAGGATGGCCGAATCTTTAAGGATCCACCGAGCGCATGTTATGAATCCATTTCCACCTCAGACGAACTCGTTGGAACCGCATGGGTATGCCCTCAACTCTTCTTTAATAGTTCTTCCCAATTCTACCTCTAATGGATATTATTTTCATTTAAGAGATAATTATTTTACCTCAGATCTATGACGTTCTTGGACGTTTCAGAATTCATCGTTCACATGAATCGTTCGTGGGTATTAATGGTATGTGGCTTGGTGTTTATTTCCAATTGATGTGTGTTTTGTGTGTTTTTGAGCAACGAACCCATCTATGGGGTGTCGTGTGGCTAAGGACATGGCTGTATTAAATACCGAGAATTATATAGGTGATTAAATAAAGTTGTAAAAATAATTTTTGGGATCAGTGCTTGGATCCAGGACCACCCTGGGGGTGCGTTCCCCTATTTAGCCATTTGTCCAGGATACCCGCTGGTATGCCTTTTTTATATTATGCCTTTAAAGTGATTCTTGTAGAATTGCCTTGAGAGGAGTTTCTTGTATATTATTTTTTGCATGTTGGTCTTGGACCGATTACTTATTTATCCTGAGGGAAGTGTTAGGATTAGCTAATAGGAATAATACTATTAGCCTGTGGGAAACTTCTTCTGTGCATGTGGGCAGCTGATTCTATGCCTGTGGGGGACACTTCTTATGCCCGTGGGCGATATCCATATTCCTCTGGGCAGATTCCTGTGGTTGGATTCTCATTACCTGAGGGTAGAAGTTTTATGTGTCTGAAGACATTGGATGTTTACATAGAATATTCATTTTGGTGATATTTTAAATTAAATTATTTAAATGGATATTAAAATGGAAATATAACTGGTTAAGTTAGTTACTTTTAGTACTGCTTACTTTATTGCATTTTATTGCTGCACACTATGGTTGCATTATTTCACACAGTTGGGCATGGGCCTTTGGTGGGTTCATACTAGGGATTTATTTCTCACAACCTGTTTGGGTCACGCTTTTTAGGCTAAACAGATTACATTTCTACAGGTGTAGATAAGGGAAAGGGTCCCTACACGGGTACATGATTGCTACTAAGGTGTAGGAGAGCATGGGACCGAGCATTTTCTCGTGATGCCATTAGCTATTCTGTTTTGCTTTTATGTACATTTATATCTGTTTTATTGTACTGTATTGCAGTTTAACATGTTTTGGCTATTTTATAGAATAGTGACATGTTTCATCTTCATATATATATGACTACTGGTTTCTCTTTTTGTTATCAGTTATCCATTTTAGTTATATATACTGCTACCGCTTCCGCTATTGTTGTATTTTTTATTTCATTCCGTTGCGCTACACTTTGAAAAATGAGGGCATAGTTTCCCTACTATCATACCTGGGCCCTTTCTGCTAGTCAGCAGCCTCTGGTGTTTTGGGAAATGCACTTGAGGTCATGTGGCATACCGGGTTCGGGGCACCCGTTGTGTGGCACCCGGAACAGGGACGTTACAATGTGGTATCAGAAAGGTTCTTTTCATTGACTTACTATTTGGAGCCTTAGTCAGGGATAGCATGAAAATGGTAGTTGGTAATAAGTTTTCCCAGGCGTAGCTAACCCGTGTACAGGGGAAATCCAATTTACCTCGTATTACAATTTTACTGATTTTTCAATTTACAGTTGATTTTATTTCACTGTTGGGTGATACACTTGTGATTTTGCTATTTGTATTTTATATGTGGGTTCTGTTTAGTCTCAACCCGATTAGATGAGTGTATTACATCTCATGCATCATGTAGGCACATGCTAGAAATCACATGACATGCATAGTTCCATGCCATGTAGGTGCATTAGAAATTTCATGTTGTTGTGATGGTTATTGTGCAAGAAAAGCCTGCTGTTGTGATACCTACTATGATAAATACCTGCTATGTGAAATGGTATTATTGTGTGAGGCTGTTTATAGAATGGATTCTAGACATTGGTTTTTGGGGAGTATGGGCCCTCATTTACCGGAATTTGGTGGATCATTGACTATTCATTTTGTTAACACACAGATAAGATGTCAAACTTTTATTCGTGGGGAGTATAGGCCCTCACGGATCGGAATTTGACACTTAGGTGTTGTTTTGTGGTATTTTCTGGGTTCCGAAGGAGTTTCTAAGGCATACTATCCGGAAACCCAGTATACACGTTGTGTAGTACTTTAGACACACCATGTATGTTCTTCTGTTCAGGAAGAAAAATAAAATTTTTTAGTACATGCCTAGTACACGCCGTGTAACCATAGTACACACCGTGTAGTCTCTTCCCATGTCACCAACCATGTGGGAAATGACATGGGGAATGGAAATGTTTGGGGAACACACACTGTGTACCGGATGTACATGCTGTGTAGTGTTGACCCGGAGTCTGGCTGTGTAACTAACAAACATGGATGGAGGAGACCTTAAAACATACACACCATATCTACTAAGGAACATGCCGTGTAGTCTAACCTAGGGACCAGATCATGTAACTAACAACACAGGTCAGTGTAATCCTTTTGAGTACACGCCATGTGTATATTGAACACGCCGTGTAGTGTGAGTCGTGTGTCCGAATGTGTAACAAACAACATGGGTCGAGGAAGCTCATCAAGTACACGCCGTGCACCTGTGGGACATGTGTGTAGTCTTGTCCAAGGAAAGACCGTGTGGACTTAGCCATATGGCTGGGAAATGGGGTAGTGTACATGCCATGTGCGGGTGTAACATGTCATGTATTGTCAAGACGAGTAGTCGACCGGGTCACAAATGACACGGGCGGTTGGAAAATTACACCATACACGTCATGTAGATGATATACACACTGTGTAGTTTTGTTGAAATGGGAGTCGTGTGGCTCGTCTGTATAAAAGGACCCAGGTAGGGAATGGAATTCAAGTACACACCGTGTAGTCCATACACATGTTGTGTAGTCTTGTTTTGCAAAATTTTAAGTGCCTTCTTCCTCCTATTCCTTTTTGGGTTTCTTCATTTTCGGTCTTGATAATAATGAATTTAATGTGTGTTTTTGAACTTGTAGAGTCATTCCACCTATACGACCATGCATTGTATGCCAGGAGAGCGGCATCGAGTATACTAGAGAGATGGTGGGCCATGGGCTACCAGTGGATCCTCCAGCAGAGCCAGATGCAGCGCCAACTGCTATACCGAACACAGGCGCAGAAGCGCGTTTCCGTGAAGGCTTTATGCGGTTCATGCATGCCATTCAGGGAGCACCGCTGGCTGCCACATCTATGGCTGAGCTGACTCATATATTCCAACAGCAGTATCTGCATATTTTTTATGGGTATGGAGGACCACAGGCTGCAGAGTCTTGTCTAGGATCGATGCCGACTACTATCGAGCATCTTGAGACGCCTCCAGGAAGGAGGGTCAAGCTCGCAACATACATGTTGTGTGATTCCACCAAGAGGTGGTGGGATGTTACCACCCAGTCAGAGCATCATAGAGACACGGCGTGGGAAGATTTTCAGGCAGTCTTCTATGATTTCTTATTTCTCTAGACGGTGAGGGAAGATAGAGCTCGAGAGTTCATGAATTACAGTAGGGCACTATGTTGGTGATGGACTATTCTGCTAGCTTTACCGAGCATCAGCGCTTTGCACCCGTGCTGGTGGGTGATGAGATGTTGAGAGCCAGATGTTTTGAGGATGGTCTTCATTATGACATCTGAGTGCTTTTGATTGTTTTCAGGTTTCCTATTGTACATGATATTGTGAACCAGGTGCTGATTACAGAGAGGAACCTTTGAGAATCTATTGGTGTGGGCCAGGGCGGTTCAGCACCAGTTACTGGTACTATTTCTACTGATAAGAGGAAGAGATAAATGGACTTCTCTCAGGGTGGAAGTACCAGTCAGATGAATGCTTCAGGTGGACAGGTCATGTACTACCAGTGTGGTAGAGAGGGGCACAAGCAACCTCAGTGTCCACGAGACCCAATGGAGTGCCGAGCTTATGGAAGGATGGGTCATCTTCAATTCTTTTGCAGGGCGTTTCCACCGATGGCTAGTGAGAGGGGTTCTGTGCAGACTCCACCTGATGGAGCAGGACCAGCAGCTTCTTACCAGGCAGGGAACTGGAATACATTAGGGCGTGCAGGCAGAGATGGTTGTCTTGGCTGTGGTAGACAGACACCCGGATCTCAGAGGCAGCAGGGCGGCATAGATCTCGGTAGTCAGGCTATGTCGCAGGGTAGCGGCACTGGGTAGACATATGCAGTGTAACAGACCCAGCAGGAGCAGGATCCTGGACCTTCTACAGTCATAGGTACTATTCTAGTAGCTTCTGTTTTATCTTCAGTGCATTTTTATATGGGTGCTACACATAGTTTTATATTTGTGCCCATTGTAGAGAGCCTTTGGCTCGGTGTTTCTACTTCTTCTGATATCAGGATGCTAGAAACTCTATTGGGGACTAGGACGGCTGGTGTCCGTCAGTGCAAGGAACTCCCCCATGAGGTTGGTGGGTGTCACTTCCTTTGGGACCTCTATGCCTTATAGATGACAGCATATGACGTCATTCTCGGGATGGACTGGATGGTTCCCATTCGAGCTTGTGTAGATTTTTATAGTCGCAGGGTGAGTTTCAGATCACCAGAGGGCAGAGAGTTTCTATACAAGGTTGAATGGGATGTTTAGGCGAGTCGACCTGGACCAGAGCATCATGGGAGAGGCAGAGTCATAGCCTATATTGCGAGCTTATATTTAGACGACCAGGGGACTTGTCAGATAGATTTCCCTCGAGTAGTTGATCGTTTCATGGATGTCTTCCTGGATGACTTTTTGGGTCTACCTCTAGAGCGTGGTGTGTATTTCTCTATTGAACTTCTGCCAGGAGCACCACCGGTGTCCATTACTCCATATAGGATGGCCATGCCAGAGTTTCAGGAGCTCAAGAGGTAGTTAGATGAGTTACAGGCAAAGGGTTTTATTCTACCCAGTACTTCTCTGTGGGGTTCGCCGGTCCTTTTTGCAAAGAAGTCGGACGGTATCCTCAGACTCTGTGTGGATTATCGGATGTTGAACCAGCTGACGGTTCAGAACTGATATCCCTTTCTAAGGATAGATGATCTTTTTTATCTACATCATGGAGTACGAGTGTTCTTGAAGACTGACTTGAGATCGGGATGTCAAAAGCTACGTGTTAGACCATCTGATATACCGCTCACGTATTTCAGGAGAAGGTATGGTCTATGCGAGTATACGGTTATGCCATTCGGACTCAAGAATGTGCCAACAGTTTTCGTGGCTGTAATGAATCGTGTGTTCCATCCCGATCTGGATTCTTTTGTGGTAGTATTTTTGAACGACATATTGGTGTACTCTAACACTCAACATGACCATGCCACACATCTTGAGATCGTATTGAGTACACTGATAGAGCATCAGCTATATGCTATGCTCTCAAAGTTCTACTTTTGGATGGACCAAATTCACTTCCTGGGTCATATCATCTCAGAGGCAGGAGTTTTCATGGACCTAGAGAAGGTGAGAGCTATAGTTTCATGGGAGCTGCCTAAGAACATGTTTGAGATACGGAGTTTCATGGGGAGGGCTGGTTACTACAGACGCTTCATACAGGACTTCTCCTGCTTATCAGCGTCATTGATGGGTTTGACTAAGAAGGGTGGGAAGTTCATTTGGTCGGAATCTTGCGAGAAAGCCTTTCAAGACCTGAAAGGAAGGTGGACATCAGCATCGATCCTGATACTATCGGAGCGGGGAAGATCTATACAGTTTACTATGATGCATCATGTATTGGGCTGGGAGTAGTGTTGTTGTAGGGAGATCGAGTTGTTGCATACGGGTATCGGCAATTTTTGCCACATGAGAGGAATTACATGACGCATGATCTTATGTTTTCTACAGCGGTTCATGCATTATGTTGTTGGAGGAATTATCTCTTGGGAGAACATTATGTGGTTTTCACCGACCACAAAAGTCTCAAGTATATCTTTACTCAGTATGATTTGAATCAAAGACAGCGAAGGTGGGTTGAATACCTTTTGTCCTTCACCTTTGAGAATTCCGATACACCCGGTAAAGGTAATGAGGTAGTTAATGAACTATGTAGAAATACTCTGATAAAGGTAGTGCAGGAGGCCAGTGGTGAGTGGAAACTCATGGATTTCTGTTCTGAGATGCATTTGGAGTTGCACGACAGTCAGGGGGAAACTAATCTTTCATCTCTAGATGTGACTTCTACTCTCCTGGATAGAGTGAGGATGAGACAACTATCTGATCCAGAAGTCCTAGTTCTACAAGAGTCAGTGGAAAATAAGGACCCTCCTCCTGGGTGGACGATAGGCGATGACGAGGTTCTACATTTCGATGAACAAGTATGGGTTCCTAGGGATATACACGAGGAGCTGATGCAGGAGTTTCATGCTTCAGCTTGGGCAGATCATCCCATAGTTACCAAGATGTATCGTGACATGAGACGTCAGTACTGGTGGCCGGGTATGAAGAGAGATGTTGATGGTTTTGTTACGAGGTGTTCCACCTATCAGTAGGTGAAGGCGGAGCATCAGAGGCCAGCCAGACTGTTACAACAGTTACCCATCCCTGAGTGGAAATTGGATGATGTCATGATGGACATCATGACTGGGTAGCCGAGGTCACCACGAGGCAATGATGCCATGTGGGTTGTTGTGGAAAGACTCACAAATGTAGCTCACTTTTTACCGATCATGGAAACCTTTAGTGTTGAATAGATCATAAGGTTTTATATTTGAGAGATCATACGTCTTCATGGGGTTCCTCGTTCTATCGTTTCAGATAGGGATTCCTGTTTTACTTCTTGTTTCTGGAAGAGTTTTCAGAGGGCACTGGGTACACAGGTGATTCTAATCACAACTTACCACCCTCAGACCGATGACCAGTCAGAGCAAACGATACAGGTGCTTGAGTACATGTTGTGTGCATGCGTCCTAGACTTTGGGGGCTCTTGGGAGAAACATATACCCCTTGTCTAGTTTGCATATAACAATAGTTTTCAGGAAAATATTTAGATGACACCTTATGAGGCTCTATACGGTAGGCCATGATGATCAACTTTGTGCTGGTTAGAGGAAGGTGAGACAGCTTTACTGGGACCATGTCTCATGCATGAGACATCTGAATATTTGCAGTTGATTCAGAAGCAGATGGCGACCGCGCAGTCTCTTCAGAAATCTTATGCTAATCGCCGCAGATGACCTTTAGAGTTCAGGGTCAGGGATCATGATTTTTTTCTTGATTCACCGAAGTTGGGACACAGGCAGATCAAGAGACAGGGTAATCCTTCACCGAGGTATGTGGGTCCATTTGAGATTCTGGAAAGAGTCAGGCTTGTTTCCGATCGGTTACATTTACCACAGATGTACTGAGCAATGCACGACGTCTTCCATGTATCTCAGTTGCACCACTATCATTCAGCCCTTTCTCACGTCTTTCACTCTGAGAAATTTGAGCTTCAGGTAGATGCGTCTGTTGAGGATCATGCGATTCATATCGTTGATATGAGCACGAAGGTTCTCCAAGGCCGGTTAGTTCCTCTCATACGGGTGCTATGGCAGCATGGCCGAGTGCAGGACAAAACCTGAGAGTGGGAGACCGACGTAAATGCTCAGTAGCCAGAGTTATTCTCAGCATTATCTTCACCACCCTTGGAAGGGAAATTCGGGGATGGATTGCTTTAAGGGGGGATGTTTTTATGAACCAGGTTCTTTCTTTTGAGGTATGGGTTTCATCTTTTCTCTTTTTCTTTTAGTGTTTTTGAGAAAATATGGAAAATGGGGGAATATCCTCAATTTTGGAAGTACACACCATGTACTTTTCCACATGCCGTGTACTTTTGGACGTTTGGGATGAGTACACAGGGCGTGTGCCCATGTCGACAATGAAGGGTGTAGGAACCAACTACATGCCGTGTAGTGGTCCCTTACATGCCGTGTAGTCAGTCGGCAGACAAATAGTAAGACAGTGGCCAGTTGTGCGACAGAACACACCATTTACTCAAGAAGAAACGTCGTGTGGTCATGTCGACAGATGAACAGTGCCACGCTGGCGGGAAGCCACCAAAGGAACAATATATAATGGGAAGTACACGTTGTGTACTTTGTTTATTTCACTTAAAATGGGAACTAGCCTCCCCTATATACAGTGAAGGCTTATAAAGGGAAGAAGGCTTTGTGGGAGGAAGTTCGAATCTTTGAGGATCTGTCGAGCGCACGTTAGGAATCTATTGTCACCTCGGACGATCTTGTTGGAACCGCACGGGTAAGCCCTCCACTCTTCTTTTATCGTTCTTTCCAATTGTTCCTCTAATGGATGTTATTTTTGTTTAAGAGAGAAATAATTTACCATAGATATACAGAGTTCTTGGATGTTTCAGAAGGTGGCGTTCGTTTATATTGTTCGTGGGTGTTAAAGGTAGTTGGCTTGGAGTTTATTTCCAACTGTTGTGCATTTTGTGTGTTTTTGAGCTACGAACCCAACTGTGGGGTGTCATGTGGCTGAGGCCATGGATATATTAAATACCTATAATTGTATAGGTGATTAAATAAATTTGTAAAACTATTGTTTGGGATTAGTTATTGGATCTAGGACCACCCTGGTGGTGAGTTCCCTTGTTTAGCCCTTTGGCCAGGATATCTGAGGCTATGCCTTGTTTATATTATGCCTTTAAAGTGATGATTGTTGAATTTTCTTGAGAGGAGTTGCTTATATATTGTTTTTTTCATGTTGGGCCTGACCAGGTACCTATTTATCCTAAGGGTAGTGTTGTGATTAGCCTATTGGAATAGTACTATTAGACTGTGGGCATCATCTTCTGTGCCTGTGGGCAGCTGATTCTGTGCATGTGGGAAACACTTATTACGCCCGTGGGAAATATTCGTATGCATGTGTGAAGATTATTGTTTTTTTATTCTATTTACCTGAGGGGAGGAGTTGTACGTGTCTGAGGACATTGGATGTTCACTTAGAATATTCACTGTGGTGATATTTTAAATTAAATGATTAAAATGGATATTAAAATGGAAATATAATTGGTTAAGTTAGTTACTTTCAGTACTGCTTACTTTATTGCATTTTATTACTTCACACTGTTGTTGCATGCTTTCACATAGTTGGGCACGAGAATTTGGTCGGTGCCTACTGAAGAATTATTTCTCACACCCTGTTTGGGTCACACTTTTCGGCCTATACAAATTACGTAACTGCGGGTGTAGATAATGGCAAGGTCCCTACACAGGTACTTGATTACTGCTGAGGTGTCGGAGAGCATGGGACAGAGCATTGGCTCATGATGCTATTGACTATTCTATTTTTGATTTCTATACTTGTAATTTAGTTGTATTGTATTTTATTGTAGTGTAACATGTTCTAGAAGTTTCATAGAATAGTGATAGGTTGCATCTTCATATATATATGACTGATGGTTTCTCTTTTCATTATTAGTTATCCATTGCAGTTATATATACTATTACTGCTTCCACTGTGTATGTATGTTTTCATTCATTCCACTACTCTACTCTTTGAAAAATGAGGGCATAGTTTCCCCACTATCAGACTTGGGCCCTCGCTGATAGTCATCATCCTCTGGAATTCAGGGAAATGTACTTGAGGTCATGTGGTGAACCGGGTTCGGGGCTCCCTTTTAGTGGCACCCGGAACCAGGACGTTACAGGGCATGAATCTGAGCCTCCATCTCCCATGTGCTTACTAGGAGGTTCTCATGCTACTAGAGAACACGCACCAGAGTAATCATCCATACATGTAGTATTTTCCCTAATCAATCCTCAATCTCCACTAAAACATTCGTGAATGTCTCCATGTCATCGATGTCCAACTCCTCGTGGTCGATGATGTGTTAAGGTTCATGCACGTATCTCCTCAGCAAAGATACATGGAAGACTTCATGGACCCTATGTAATCTGAGATGGACGAGGTAAGTGGTAATCCACCTCACCAACTCTTTTGAGGACCTGGAATTTTCCGATGAAACATGGACACACCTTTCCACCTCTTCCAAATCACCATAGTCCTTTTTGAGTTGAAACCCAGAGAAAGACGTGGTCGCCATCCGTGAACTCCAGAGGCCTCTGTATCCTGATAGAAAAAACTTCTTCCTACTCTATGAATTCGTCATCTTCTCCTAGATGATCTGCACCTTCTTCGTGGTAGCTCATACCATCTATGGTCCCACAAGTGCAGACTCCCCTAGGTCTATCCAGCACAGTGGTGATCTGCAAGGCCTCCCGTACAACTCCACGAAAGGTGCCATACTGATGGTTGAGTGATAGTTATTACTGTAGTCAAACTCCACCAAAGGCATGTGATCCCCGAATCTACGACCAAAGTCAAGGATGAATGCATAGGTCATGTCCTCTAGGTTATTGAATGGTCCTCTCGGTCTGACCATCCATCTGAGGATGGAAGGCGGTGCTCAAGCAAAGTTGTGTCCTGAAAGCTTCCTGCAACCCCTCCCATAGCCGGGAAGTAAATCATGCATCACGGTCGGATAAAATATAGCAAGGTAATCCATGTAAATGAACAATATCCTTTAGATAGAGGCGTCCCAGGCTCTCTACTGAGCACAACTCTCTGATCGGTAGGATGTGAGCTGACTTGGTGAGTCGGTCGACGATCAGCCAAATCAAGTCGTGACTCCTGGACATACGTTGATGAAACGTCATGAAGTCCATGGACATCCCATTCCACATCCACTCTGGGACCTCTAATGGGTGAACTAATCCTATTAGTTCTTGGTTTTCTATCTTCACTTGCTGAAATGTGAGGAATTATGAGACATAGTAAACTCCCACCTTCTTCATGCCTGGACACCAGTCCTTTCGTTGATGACCCTGGTACATATTTTACACTCTTGGATGTATCGCTAGAGGGGAAGTGTGGAAATCCTTCAATAATTCCTCTTAAAGTGCAACTGGTACCATAGTATATCCTCAGAATAGGATGACATGCTCCTCACCATCAAAAAATCAATCAGCTGCTTGCCTGGTGGATATCTGAGCAGGTCGCGTATTGCAATCAGCGTCCCCATGATGCGGCTCCCTAACCCGCTGAAGAAGTAGAGGAGTGACTGTAAGAGATTGTAGTCAGGCTTCTCCATCTATATCCACAAAGGATATCTATAAGGCACCAAGCTACTCTGTTGCCTCTCCTAGTAGCTGAATTCCAGTCTTCCTACCAAGCGCAATCGTAACAAGTTCCCCCTTCCCAGGATTATATACAATCACAATGTCATATTCCTGGAGGATCTAGAGCCATCTCCACAGTCTCAGGTTGAGGTCCTTCTGAGAGAAGATATACCTAAGACTCTTGTTATTAGAGTTAACAGTAAAACATTATCCCATCAGATAGTACCACCACATTTTCAAGGTGAAGACCACTGCTACTAACTCCAGGTCATGGGTAGCATAGTTATGCTCATGTTGTCTTAGATGTCGAGAATCATAAACTATCACTATTAACTCCTCTATCAGGACACGCCTGAGTCTGGTCTCTGATGCATCACAGTAGACTACGTACCCTACGCCTTTTTCTAGATGCATTAAGATGGGGGCACTAGTCAGCGTCTTCCTCAGCTCTTGAAGGCTCTTCTCGCATATCTCCGACAAAATGAAGGGTTTCCCTTTATTCATCATGGCTGATAGTGGTGATGCAACTCTGTAGATTTCTATAATTAACCTCTGATGGTAGCCAGCCAAACATAGGAAACTCCGCACCTCCATCACACTCCTGGGTGGCTCCTATGCTAGTACTGCCTCAATATTTTCTGGATCCACTACCACTCCATCCACTGATACGACGTGTCCCACGAAGTGAACCTCTTTCATCCATAACTGGCACTTCGAGAGCTTACCATAAAGCTGGTTCTCTCAGAGTCTGTCCAGTACTACCTGCAAATAGTGGGCTTGCTCCTACATAGAAGTCGAGTAAATTAGTATGTCTTCGATGAAGACCATGACAATGTGATCGAGGTAAGGCTGAGTGATCATGTTCATGAGACGCATGAACACTGATGGAGCATTTGTTACACCGAAGGGCATAACCAAGAACTCATAGTGGTCGTATCAACACCTGATGTCCGTCTTCTACACATCCTCAACTCGAACTCTGAGATGGTGATATTATAATATTAGGTCTATCTACGAGAACCATCATGATCCCTTAGGTTGATCAAATAAGTTGTCAATCCACATGAGTGGGTACTTGTTCTTCATGGTCACTTGGTTCAGGCAAAGGTAGTTGACACGGAGCCTCAAGCTCCCGTCTTCCTTCTTGGTGAACAGAATCGGGGCTGCCTTGGGAGAAACACTGGGCCGAATGAATTCCATTACTTGCAAGTCCTCAAGTTTTACCCACATCTCATGAAGATCAGTGGGAGCCATCCTATATATTGGTGTAGATATCAATGTTGTCCTGGGGTACAACTCAATATAGAATTCACCTCTCTGCAAGGAGTTTTTCCTAGACCATCATCAGGGAAAACATTTGTGTACTGGTCCACCACAGCAGGATATGTCAGACTCTCTACATCAACTGCTCTGTGAGTAAGGCATGCCAACTGATAAGTGATCGGCTGCACCATCCTCTGAGTATGTTCGTCATGTGCAGAAAAGTCTTCACTCTAATTGGTGAAGGTAAACCTAGTCCCATCCATGTGTACACACTACACATTGTGCCTAATATAGTCAATATGATCATGAACTATAAGAAACTAGTCCATACCCAATATGACGTTGTAAGGCCTATATGCCTATATGAGGAGATCCAAGCTGAAGCTCTCACCTCCTAGAGTAAGCTCACACTGCCGACACCAGTGCGTAATTTTCGTGTGTGCTCCTATAGGCGTCTCTATCCGTATGGATTGAGCCAACGACTTCATCGAAATATCTGAGCTCCGAACGAGGGTAGTGGCTATTAAAGAGTGACTGGCACCTCTGTCTATAAGAACTGTAGCTAAGGTGGAGTACGCACATATCTCTCCTCGAATAATCTCTGAATTGTCTTGATCATAGGCCTCAGATGACTGAAGCTGAGCTCTCGTCTTTCCACCTGATCCCAACGGTCGGGGGGGGGGGCTCTTTGTGATTGTGGTGGAAACACCTTGAAGCGTCATCCACCACCAGCTACACGACCAACTCCTCTGCCATTTCCGCCTCTTCCCTGTGGACTGCCTAAGTTGAACCTCTGCCTCTGCCTGAGAGGTCCCTCAACTGTCTTCTAATAATCAAAGTGGCAGGTCGGATAGACAAGAGCCATGTTACTAAGCCCACCGTAGGAGTAACATTGTCCGCCCCTGGCATGTAAGTACCTACCTCGGGTACCCCACATGAATGAACCTAAGTAATGTTATCGTCCACCCGTAGTTCTGGTCCTCTTGGACCTCTACGTCATCTGTCTACTGCCAGCTGCAGAATAATCCCCTACAAGTCGACTAGTGGTGGGTCTCACTACTGGGGAGTTCTAAACAAGGAAACTCTTTGCTAGGAGGGCTCGCTCCAACACCCTCGTCTGTGTCAAGATGCTGTGAGAGATAACTAATGCTATGATCTCACGCCAGAGACCCTGCTCAAAGGTCAGGGACCTTAAGAACGGGTATTGTACTATATCAGTGGAGTAGCGTGAGAGGTTAGTGAACCTCACTGAGTACTGCACCACTGTCATGCTACCCTAATGTAGATGTAGTAGCTCCTATATCTGTACCTCTCATAGGGTAGCTGGGACAAACTCTGCCCCTAACATGCTCTCGAAATCTATCCATTGTAGTGTCATCTCATCATGCATCTGGAGCATCAGGCTCCACCATCTACCTGTTGCTTCCTGAAGGAGGCTGGAAGCAAAGATCACCATGAAGTCGGCTGCTGTCACTACTATTCTGAAGACCATCAGCACAGCCTTCAGCCAATCGTTAGCCACCTGTGGGCCCATATCTCCACTGATCCTGGGTAGGCTCTGGCGCTAGAACTCATGCAGCGCCCTCAAGCGGCGTGCAATCTCTACTGCTTGGGATGGTAACATCAGTGTCCCAATAGGGAGTGGTGCCATTTATACCTCTGCTAGTGCCTCAATTGGAAGAGGGCCATGTACTGAGGCCTCGTCACTCGGCAAGGTTTCATTACGCTTAACTCTCGGGGCTCTAACTGGTCGTCTGTGGGGAGGCATCCTGAATGAAACAGATGTGACACAGCCAAAAGGCTATACATTGTGAGCTGAATTAGTTTGAGTTTACTTAAAAAAACTTTTGAATAACACACACGCAATCAGTGTTTTCGTGCACTGATTTGGAAATCATAAGTCATGGTCTTGGTGTATGGATATGTCGGACTCCACACCAACACTAGACTCTCTGAACTAAAAACTACACTCGGAACCCTTAACACTATTGCTTCACAAAAAAGAAATATCAGAGTCCTATGTTCTATGGTAGAATGGACTCCTTTGATACCAAATGTAACAACTGGGCCCCATGGACAAGACAGACACCCAGCCTTTAACATGGTTGTCAGGTCCTAGCCCACTAGGTACCACCAGTTTCCCTCTATATACTTCGTCCCCACCCTAGGGCCACCCATGTGTCTGAACGGGTCATTTGACTAATAAATATCCCCATTGGCCAACACATGTCCTTTCCAGTGTGCTTTATCCACACTTGCACACACCCTGGGAAACTTCCCAGAAGGTCACCCTTCCTGATAACTACTCCAAGCCAATCATGCTTAACTGCGATGTTCTAATCCGATAGGCTCCTGAAATTGAAGGTTCACCTTGTTGACCTGAGTCATATCATTTAGACATTTAACCCTTAATCCTTCAGGCGTGTAATATTATGATTAATATAACAGTTTAAATGGAAATTTTCATAGGAATATTTACCTCATATTATTGTAATTTTTATTTTTTAAAATTTATTTTCAAAGTGGAAAGATTGGTTTTCTAAAAATTGATTGTAATGATTTTTATGGTATTTCTATTCATCAATGAAACAAATATTTTATATTAATTATTTTTTTCACTAAGGAAATTTTGTAATGAAACCATCAAATTTATTGCTAATGATGTATTGTGATATCTTGAAAGATATTTTCAGGGAACCTATATAATTTCATGGGATAATCATGTGATTAAATGAATAATAGATGTTCTGTTTAGTTTTATAATGATATGAATGATGGTTAAACTATAAAAAAAATATGGGTTGTTATTATATAAACCATTTATGGGTTGTTATATATTAATGAAAGGATGGATGGGTCCACTATAGCCCTCAAATTCATTGTGTAATGATATAAAGTCAATCAGTGAACAATTTATCCAAATGTGATTCTTGTAATATAAAAGATAGGTTATAATATTTTTAAGAGTTATTTTAGGTGTAATATGAATATAATTTTTTAAGATACCATCATGATTTCTATATTATTGATGTGAGTTTTTAATGATTCATTTTATAATGATTAATATCACCTAGTTATAAATTTTTGATTCCTTTGGCTCTTTTAATTATTAAACCATTATTCCATGTCTCCTGTTTAATTTATTCATGTTTAATATATGTAATAATTTTCTAATGTTATTCTTATACACATGTATTATTTAGTCACACAATTATTCCAATCTTATTCTCTCTTATGACATTCATTTGTTATGTTTTATTTTTACTCGCACTGAGAATTTATGATCACCCTTATTATGTTATCCATTTCCAAGGATATAAATAATGATAAGAAATGAATAATTTATAGCATGTTTTAATGTATATAAAATATTATGGGATATATATGACATAATATGAAATAGGAAATTATTGGTATAGTGGAAAAATACTCATTGTATGAAAAGTGTATTTTTATGTAAGAGATTTTTCTAATTTATAGATATTATAACCCTAAAATGTCATTTGGTGTGCATGTGATCCAATTTTTCATTTTGATTGTTTGAGTTATAATTTATTATAATTGGGTTATGTTTATTGGAAACAAAACATGATGTTTAAATATTATGTTATTAGAATTAGATCCAGGAGTGGGATTCAGGGCTGTTACAATTGAAATGAGAGGAATGTTTAGAAAACATTTTAGATTACAATATTTTTATGGGAGGTTAAAATTAGATTTATATATACCAATGGGTGATTATAATATTGTGGTTGATCATAAATTAAAAAGAATAAACATCACTATTTTAGGATTTATATGATTGAATATTAATGCGATTAATGATATACAAGGAAACGTATTATTTTGTTGAGGTATATATGTAAACCTTAGGTTTAATGTGAATGGTTATTTTGAGAAAATATTATTATATTTTCAGGTATGTTTTAATAAAGTAATGATAAAATATTTAATGATTAAACATTCAGTTATTTTTTGGTTTTTAGTATTATTTTGGATATATGGTTATTTATTTAATGAAATGATTGGCATATTTTGACGATTATGCAAATAGGGTTTATAAATATTTTGGAATATAAAATTTTTTGTCACTAAATAAGTTTAGAGATATATATTTAATTTATGATCAAGTCTCTTCAAATTTTAGTTTTTGAACATGGGAAATTTTGAAATTTTTTATCTAATGCTAGTAGTTTATATTTGGAAGTTATTGCTGATGATTTTATTATTAATGAATAATTTATTCATAATGGATATTATATTAACTTGGTAAATAAATTTCGTTTCAGTTATTTTATAATGGGTGAAAAATCCATTTTCATTATTTTCTATACTAATGATATCCATTATATTTCAGATTTAGAGATTCATGTGTAAATCAGGATCATCATGAACTCTCGTCTTTAAGATAATAAGAAGATATTGTGATGGTAAATGATTAATGTAAGAAATTATTCATGTAAATTAAATATTTGTTCCTATATTATAACCATAGAAGGTAAATACATTCTTCAACATAGGTAAAATAAAATTTAAATGAAAATATTATCATATTATCTTCATATATTATGAATCAATGATATTTTTTACACCTCATAGAATTATGATTTTGTGGCCATTGATTTTATAATGATCATTCAGATTCATAAGATAAATTTTCTCTATCACTCTCCATTATTATTTGGACATTAAATTTTCTTATATGTCTATATTTTAACATCCCACTAATGTATTCTTTTCATCAATCCATGTAATATATTTTTCTAGTTGACCTATGTATTTCCCCTTCCATATTATTATTATGATGTATATTTTTCCCTTAAATGATATGGTTTTTTAGAAAAAAAATTAAAAATTAACACCAATTATTTTCAGATTTAGTTACAAATTAAGGAGACTAAATTTGTTAAAATTGCAGTAATGTTCCACCATAATATCTTAAAATAACATTATGTTCGATGGTGTATACGACACATAACGCCGAGCATAAATGAAAACGATGTGTAATTATTTTATTAACATTTTATCAAAGTATTTAATTTGATGGTATAAATAGAATTATATGAATTATAATATATTCATATAAATGTATTATTTAGTACATAATTGTTGTTTAATTGTAGTAAATTGGGACTCAGTTTCTACTAATATCATTTTATTGATTAAATACACTTTTTCTTCGAAAATTATTTGTATTTGATTTTATCCACAGATAATAAAATAAATTTCTTTTTTTAGAAATTATATTTGATATAAATGATATAGTTTTTAATTTGTCATGTAAAAATTATCATAGGATGGTTATATTATAATTTTAAAAAAAAATTCTTCTTTTTGAATGAATAATGAAAAATGAGGCATCTAATTGTAAAATGTATTTTGTTTTCGTGTACATACATAGAAAAATTACATTTTGAATCAGTTTTAAAATTAAATTTTTGATATTTAAATATAATTTAATAAAGTATATTGTATTCGATATTATACTTGAATTTGGTATATAAATCATTTTTGTACAAAAAAATATTCATTTTTCTAGAAAATATTTTCTTACATGTATTTTCACAACCCGACTCCACCAAAAGGTGGGAAGGGTCAGCAGATTTCCAAGCCCTTCCTTCTTCATGTTGAAGGAGAGATAATGACCCTCGAAACACGCCTTCAATAGGTCCTGGAGTGGCGACCAGCACCAAGGGTATAAAATCACCCACTAAATGGAAGTTATTAACCTTTTTCTTTTAATAGGATCGGGAGATAAGATGGTATATCCCAACAACACCAAAAGGGGAAAGTAATAGTGAAGCCAAGAACCATTCCCAATGCATGTTACAAAAGTAAAAACCACAAAGTACTAAGTGACTACGAGGGTAAAGTACCAAAGAAAGAAAAATAGCAACTGCAACTGCCCCAAAGGTCTGAGCTAGAATGGCCCCGTGCGATCCCTAAAGTCATCCTGGAAACATGAAAGTAGTTTTATATACATAGGGTGAGCATACAAGTATACTCTGTAGGGAAATCCAAAGACTCTTGTGCACAAGTGGGGAACATACTAAAGTCTCGTTAGAAAAGAGTGAACCAAACACCTAAAAAGGTAAACTATCCACCCAACCCTCACTAAGGCACACTCCCCAAATAACACAATTCATGTAATATATATATATATATAATAATACATTGATGTTTGGGTAACCCACGACACTTTACCACTGGTTATTAAAGACATCCTACACATCGAACCAATCCCGCCATTCCCACCGCAGTCCCACTGCCACACCCCGCCCGCACATACCTGGGCCACAACCTCACGCAGGCCCACTGCCAAACCCCGCCCGCACACACCTATGCCAGAACTGTCACACGTAACCCGCCTGCAAACAACTAGGCCAGAACAACCACCACCACGCCTGAAGACACCTGGGCTAGAAGATCCACTGCCACACTCGAAGACACCTGGGCCTCATCCCGGTGATACTTGGGAAACTACGTGCCCTCACACAACTGGTCCATAACCACCAAACTACCCTGCCCGAAGGTTCTTGGGATAATAATGGACCTTAGTCCATCACAAACTTCCCTAAGATACTTGGGATATTCGGGAAAGGGAGCAGAAAAGGAGCTAATAACCAGTCATTAATACTAGTGTTGGGAAAAACACCCTCCCCCATTAAATAGGGGTGTTCGGCACTAAGTTCTCAACATGGGTGGGGTGAAAATAAGAAACAAAAAACTATATGTATATATATATATAGGTAACAAGAACTCTCCCAAGTTTAGGTTTTTCAGCCAGCCTCTGGAACACAAACAACACTCAGGTCCGAGTCACAACTCTCGCAAACAAAACCCATTGTCCCATCCGTTTTCTTATTTAGTAGTGATGTTTAATTATGTTCTGAACCTACTTGGGAAACTAGTAAGCATAGACACGAGTCCAGGAAAGAAAACATACAAGCATTAACTACAACATCCACACCTGGTTCTCTCATAAATCCACAACAACCAAGGGAAACCCCAAGATACATCCCCATGTCCAGTACCCAGGGGCCAAAAGGTTTCTCAACAACAGAGGATCCCACCCCAATTCGTGATATAAACAAGGTAACCACCCGATCATAAAATTCACAACCACTGAAAGCATAACACAGGGGATCCCATCCCCAATTTCACAACCACCGAGCGTATAATAACAAGGGATCCCATCCCCACCCACATCACCCAGGAAACGTCCCGTGAAGGAAAAACAACTAATCGACCACCACTAAGAAGGCCCATGACTGTATTTTCAGATTTATATGATTTAACACACTCCATGATTTCGAATTTGTGTGCTTTAATCGGGGTTATCACAGAAGGATTGATCCTGGTGCCTCAATTTATTTAGCAGAATGTAACTAATTAAACGATTTACTTTTCACAGTAAGGGTTCACAACCACAAAACAATCCATTAAACATCACCAGATACAAGGGTACGTTAGTGCACACAGAAAGACCACCAACAACCATGATTTTCAGAAGGCGTGAGCCCACACAATTCAAGAATCACAAAAATAATGGAAGATCATAAACCAAAGAAGCATCAACGATCACAACCCTCCCCCTTCATTAGAGTTCATTCATTATCTTCATTAAGGTTCGAGTTTACCCAATTCTACATTAACAAAAGAATGCCCACCCCGTATGATAGACAAAAAAGGAGAGAATAAGGATAAATTATCTACCTGTTGATCAACGATCGATGCTAAGGCCGGGCAGGGAATTTCACGGATAGCAATGCGGCTCTTCCGAACAAAAAGCTGCTCGTCTGAACAAAGGGTACTACTAGCACAGGGTGATCCATAAAAAAGAACCTAGGGAGAAACCTTTTAGTTTATAAAGGATGAGGACAGTTGAGATAACAATGTGGAACTGCGTAAGAAGCGGGGGTCGTGGGTTGACCATGCGGCCCCACATGTGATTAAAGGGTTGGGCGGATTAAACTGGCGCACACACCAAGTTAATTCATTAAATATGTATTTAAAACATTTATGGGAACTACCGGGATTTAATACAAGATTAAAGGTTGTCAAAATAGGGTTTAAAACACAATTTATGAAAAAAAGAAGCTCTACTGGAAAGACACTTTGGGGGTAAGGGAGAGCCACGGGTAGCTGAGAGCTATCGGTAGGCTGCAGTTACCGGTAGAACGAGCTACGAGTAGGCTGCAACCACCGGTAGACCAATCTACTAGTAGGTGGAAGCTACCGGTAGACCGAGCTACCGGAAGGCTGTGGATACCGGTAGACCGAGCTACCCGTATGCCTACTACTGGTAGTCTAAGGCTACCGGTAGGCCTACCGTTATGCCAAACTTCACCGAGATTCCCAGACCAGAAAACCCAACTTGAGATTTTCACAAAGTAATGGACCCCAAAAACCTGGGCCATTACATGAGATACCTCTTAAACGATTCCTGTCCTCGAGAATCAAAACAACCGAGAAAGAAAGAGAGATTACAAACAACCACCTCAAAAGATACCTCTTAGAAGTGAACTCCATTGTGAACTAAGAACAACTTATTGTCAAGAACCATGCAATATACCATGCCAACTGCCCAGCCATGTGAGTTGGGGAGTCTCTTTCCACCATGTCAAGATATTATCCGCTTTGGGTGGCACTGACTCGCCCGCACGGGTTTAATCACATCCACCTTAATGCGTCTTTATTAGGGGTCGGGTCCTCCCCTCCCCATATTCAGGACTTTTCAGACACATTCAGAGCAAATAAAACCAATTTTTCATAACCAAAAAGGTAAAACATTCTACCACAACAGTTATAAACCGAACAGTACAAAATTCAAAACAACAATCGGTACTGGGAACGCATATGTGCTTCCCTCTCCCAAATATTCTTTTCAATCCCACCATGTCTCCATAACACACAAACCAAGGGAGTGGTTATCCCACGAAGCACCTTCACATTTCGATCCTCAATCATCACTGGTCTCTCCATAAAAGACACATCATCCTCGATGT
Source organism: Viscum album (assembly GCA_963277665.1). Lineage (NCBI taxonomy): Eukaryota > Viridiplantae > Streptophyta > Magnoliopsida > Santalales > Viscaceae > Viscum > Viscum album. The sequence goes on from OY728161.1 coordinate 442,141,184, forward strand.
CTAGCTCTCCCCAGCCGAGGACTTGTGAATCATCGTGAAGATGCCGATGGAGCTGGGACACATGGAATACATCATGTATCCTCAGCAGCAGCGGTGGTAATGCTAGCTAATAAGCCACAACTCCCTCCTTCCACAACACTTCGAAGGGTCCGATGAACCTCGGAGAAATCTTACACCCTTTTCCGAACCTCTGTTGTCCACGCTGATGGGAGACCTTCAAGAACATGTGGTCTCTAACCTCAAACTCCAAGGGCCTCTTCCTGGTATCAGCATATGACTTATGACGATCCTAGGCCACATTCATCCTTTCCCATATGAGCTAAACCTTCTCTTTCATGCTCTACACCACCTCCGGGCCAAGGATGCCTGCCACTCCTACTTCGGTCCATCACACAAGTGAACGGCATGGCCTCCCGTACAAGGCTTCAAACGGGGCCATACCAATGGTAGAGTCACAACTATTATTGTAGGCGAACTCTACCATAGTCTTGTGTCGCACCCATGATCCTCCTGAGTCCAGAACACATGCCCGCAGCATATCCCCTAATGTCTGGATGGTGCACTCTATCTGTCCATCTGTCTGGGGATGGAAAGTAGTTCTATGATGCAGCTGGGTGCCAAAAGCATGCTACAATCCTCTCCAGACACACGAGGTAAATCGTGCATCCCTATCCTAGATTATAGACGTCGGAACTCCATGAAACTGCACCACCTCATCCACGTACTTTTGTGCCAAAGCATCCACTGCACTCGACTCCTTGTTCACTAGAAAGTGAGCCGATTTTGTCAACCGGTACACTATCACCTAGATGGCGTCGTGTCCCCCTTGGACCGTAGGTAGTCCTAGGATGAAATCCATCGACATGTCGTCCCACTTCCACTCGGGGACATCTAGAGACTGCAGTAGGCCGCCTGGAACTCGGTGTTTAGCCTTCACTTGCTGACACACTAAGCACATGGCCACAAAATCTGCCACTACTCGCTTCACTCCGGGCCACCAATATTGTCTCTTCAGTCCCTGGTACATCTTGGAAACTCTTGGGTGTACCGCTAGGGGTGAGTTGTTGGACTCACTGAGAACCTTGTCACCCATCACCACTGGAACAAACAACTTTCCCTGCAGAAGAATCCAAATTTGGCCATCCCCCGTCCATCCTTCAGGAGCATTGCTCTGGTCGACTCGGTCACGCATCACTTTTCACTCTGGGTCTCCCCACTGAGGCTCCACCACTTGCTGAAACAGAGATTATTTCACTATCATCTGATACAATAAACCTCTACCGCTATCCCTCCTCGCATCCAGGTGCAAGGAATCCAACTCCTGCATCGCCTTCCAGGCGTCTGTTGACTCTCAGACCGCTTCCTTCTACGTCCTCCTGCTCAAGGCATCGGCCACTACATTCCCCTTCCCTGATGTGTAGGAAATGTCGATGTCGTAATCCTGGAGTAACTCTAACCACCTCCGCAGCTACAAGTTCAGGTTCCGCTGGTAGAATATATACCTCAAACTTTTGTGATATGTGATGACCACAAAGCTTTCCCCGATGAGGTAATGTCGACATAACTTTAGTGCAAAAAAGACCCCTGCAAGCTCCAGGTCATGGGTAGCATAATCACGCACATGAGGTCATAGCTTCCTAGACCCATAAGAGATCACTCCTTGCTGCTGTATCAACACACATATGTGGCCTTGCCCTGATGTATCAGAGAACACCTCATACGCCTCCCCTTATTCTGGTAACCTCAGCACTGGGGCACTAACGAACCTCCCGTTTAGATAGCTGAATGATGACTCACACTGCTCACTCCACACGAAAACCTTTTCTTTCTTGGTCAGGGCTGTCAGAGGGGCTGCAACACGGGAGAATTCGGGTACAAATCTCCGATTGTAACCCGCCAGCCCGAGGAAACTACGGACCTCTGCCACATTCTTGGGTGCTTCCTAAGAAACAACTACCTCAACCTATGATGGGTCCACTTCTACCCACTTCTCGGACATCATGTTCCAGAGGAAGTGCACTTCTCATATCCAGAATTTTCATTTTCACAACTGACCATAGAGCTGGTGTTGTCGAAGGACCTCTAAAACCATCATCGGGTGCTTCTCATGATCCTATTTTGATCTTGAATAGATCAGGATATCGTCAATGAACATTACTACAAACTGATACAGTTTCTCCTATAAGATGGAGTTCATAATCCCCATGAACATTGTTGGGGCGTTCGTAACACCGAAAGGCATGAATACAAGCTTGAATTGTCTATATCTACACCTGAATGTCATCTTCGGGATGTCTCCCTCTTTCACTCTCAACTGTTGATACCCAGAACGCAGGTCAATCTTTGAGAACCATCCTGCCCCTTTCAGCTGGTCGAAAAAAACGTCTATCCTCGGAAGAGGGTAGAGATTCTTGATTGTTACCTGATTAAGCCTCCTGTAGTCTATGCACAACCTGAGACCACCATCTGCCTTCTTTGGGAAGAAGACTGGAGCACCCCACGGTGACACACTTGGTCGAAAATAACCTCTCTTTATCCGATCGTCAATCTGAATCCGCAACTCTCGTAGCTCTGAAGGTGTCATCTGGTAATGAGCCATCGAGATCGGACGAGCACCAGGCTACAAGTCTATCTCGAACTCAATATCACGTCGAGGGGGTAGAGTCGTCACCTCCTCAGGGAAGACATACATAAACTCGCTGAAGATCTCTGATACCTCCACCATCTCAGCATCTACTGACTCCACTGACAGCTCGGCTAACAAGGAGAGGAGGGTTTCCTCTCGGCTGTTGCCCTTCTGATTGCTCCGCTCGCCGGTGAAAGTAACACGCCGGCCACACAAGTCTGAGAACAGAACCCTTACTCAGAAAAAGTCGATGAGAGCACAAAAAGAGAACATTCGGTCGATCCCTTGGATGACATCGTATGGATGTATCTATAGCAGATGAAGATCCCTCACCGACTGATGTGGCCATATCATCAGTCTACATCCCCGAAAAACATATAACAAGTCGGTCTGACCTTCGACAGGTGTTCTCAGCACCAGGGGCACTGGAAGTCTCTCAGCATCTAAACCCAAGGCAAGGGCTATAATGGTTGTAAAAAAGGAGTGTGAAGCTCCGGTATCGAACAAGGCATATGCAAGGTTGCAAAACAAACTGATCGTACCTCGAACGACCTCCGGCCCTGCTGGAACTGCTGCCTCTGCGGTGTGAAACTATCCATGCCCAGCTCCTCTTCCCCTCAGTAGTCGCCCACCTCCCCGACCATGCCTCGGATGAGGTACCTGAGGAGCGCCATGAGGTCTGCCTCCTCCTGCAATGTCTGCCCTCGAAGGATCGAGAGCCTGTTGTCCCTGCTGTTGCTGTTGGAAAGGCCTAGCTGGAAGCTGCTGCTGGGGTGGGTGTTGGGGTTGTCCGCCACCATCATACTATACCCGGTTTGGGAACTAACTCTGTAGATGTCCATGGATCCCACAGACGAAGCACTGCAGTCCCAAGCCCAAAGAAAAAGGGCGAGGACCAGGGGACCAGAACTGGAACTGATGCGGCATAATCCCTGATGGTCGGATCCTGGAGGTTCCTAAAGCTAGAGGTCTGGTGCTGATAGCCTTTTCCTTTGATTGTCCCAGCTGGATCCCATCATGTGACACACCTCCTAGAGCGTGCATCCTCTCCACCACTTCGGCCTTTTTTTGGACCTCCACGTACGTCGGCTGGGTAAATGGTGTAACTGAATACTAGAGGGAGGGTCGGGGCGCCTCCTCTAAACGTCTTGCCCGAGAATCCTTGTCGGGAAAGACGTTCGGAGAAAAATGTAGGAGGTCCTTGAACTTGATTCCTAACTCCCTTAGTGATATACTCCCCTACTGGAGGGAGAGTAGCTCCTGTCTCTTTTCCGCCTTCATCGTCGAAGAGAGGAATTCCGCCTGGAACTCCTTCTCGAAATCAGACCATGCCAACTCAGAATGTATCCTCTCCCCCAGGTAAAGTGTCCACCACGGACATGCCGCTCCCCGCATATGGCTGACGGCCAGAGGATCCCAGTACTCGGTCGGAGCCTAGATCAAGCCGAAGGCTATCACTAGCTTCTCAATCCAGCCCTTCATCTTCGTATCAGAGGTGCTTCCCTCATACTTCTCGAGGGTCTGTCCCAGGAAGGCCCGAAGAGTCTTCTGCCACTGGTCTTCCTCCTCCTCTCGATCAGCACTCTGGCGATCGACCAAGGTAGTCTCTGGGGCCTCGATCGCCCATACCAAACGTGGTATCCTTCCAGGTGCCATATCAGCAAGGTAAACAAGGAATGCCTAAGCCCATGTAGTGAATAATATTGTTCTTAAATCTTCTTAAACTATTTATTTATTATTAATTCCCAAGACACCCCTGAAACACGGGAACAAAAGTCATTATGATGCATGTACCTTTCCTAGGGTCTCGACCCTGCAATCAGTGTGGCCTCACTTGGCTATTCGGTTGGTCCATAGTCCTTTCATCGGATCACAGGGGGCCCTAAAATCTTGTGTCCTAGCTGGTCTTCCCTGGCCTAATTCATGCACCATGGTCACCCAACACTGTCTCCCTACTATCCAATGAAATCCTCACTATGCCTAACTCCAGACTCCATCCAATATCTCAACCATAGACTCTGATACCATTCTGTCACGGCCCTCCTTCACCAAAATGAGTGAAGGGTCAGCAGATTGCCAGGACCTTCCTTCTTCAAGTTGAAGGAGAGATAATGACCCCCAAAACCCACCTTCAAAAGGTCCTGGAGTGGCGACCAGTGCCAAGGGTATAAAATCCCCCACTAAATGGATGACATTACCCTTTTTCTTTAAATAGGATCGGAAGATAATATGGAAAATCCCTACAACACCAAAAGAGGAATGTAAAAGTGAATCCAAGAACCATTCACAATGCATGTTACAAAATTAAAAACCACAAAGTACAAAGTGACTACAAGGCTAAAGTACCAATGAATGAAAAATAGCAATTGCAACTGTCCTAAAGGTTTGAGATAGTACGGTCCCGCGCGATCCCCAAAGTCTTCTGGGAAACCTGAAAGCCGTTTTATATACATAGGGTGAGCATACAAGTATACTCAGTAGGGAATAACAAAGACTCTTGTGCACAAGTGGGGGAACGTACTAAAGTCTTGCGAGAAAAAGTGAACCAAACACCTAACAAGGTAAACTATCCTCCCAAGAATCACCAAGGCACACTCCCCAAATAATGTAAATCAAGTAATACATATATCTAATAAGAGCACATCGATGTTTGGGTACCCCGCGCCACTTTCCCGCTGGTTATTGAAGATATCCTACGAATCGAGCCAATCCCACCATTCTCACCGCAATCCCACTACCAAACCCCGCCCGCACACAAATGGGCCTCAACTTTCACACATAACCACGCCTGCAAACACCTAGGCCAGAACCACCACTGCCAAGCCCAAAGAAACCAGGGATAGAAGATCCACCGCCACGCCCGAAGACACATGGGCCTCATCCCGAAGATACATGGGAAACTACCTGCCCGCACACACCTAGGCCGTAACCACCACACTACCCCGCCCGAAGGTTCTTAGGCTAATAATGGACCTCAGGCCATCACAGCATACCCGAAGATACATGGGCTATCCGGAAAAGGGAGCATCAAATGAGCTAATAACCAGCGACTAATAATAGTGTTGTGAAAAACGCCCTCCCCCATGAAATGGGGGTGTTCGACAATAAGTGATCAACTTGGGTGAGGCGCGAATATGAAACACAAAACTACACGTATATATATATATAAGTAACAAGAACTCTCCCAATTTTAGGTTTTTCAGCCAGCCTTAGGAACACAAACAAAACTCAGGTCTGAGTCACAACTCTCGCCAACAAAACCCACTGTCCCATCCATTTTCATGTTCAGTAGTGATGTTTAAATAATTTCTGCACCTACTTTGGCAACTTGTAAGCATTGGCATGAGTCCAGGAAAGCAAATAGTCAATCATTAACTACAACATCCACACCAGGTTCTCTCGTAAATCCACAACATACAAGGGAAACCCAAAGATACAGCCCCATGTCCAATACCCAGGAGCCAAAAGGTTTCTCAACAACAGAGGATCCCTCCCCAATTCATGATATAAACAAGGTAACCACCCAGTCTTAAAATTCACAACCACTGAAAGCATAACACAGTGGACCCCATCCATAATTTCACAACCACAGAGAGTATAATAACAGGGGATCCCATCCCCACCCACATCACCCAGCAAACAGCCCGTGAAGTAAAAACAACCATCCCACCACCACTAAGCAGGCCCATGCCGGTATTTTCAGATTTATATGATTTAACACACTCCATGATTTTGATTTCGTGTGCTTTAATCGGGGTTATCACAGAAGGATTGATCCTGATTCCTCAATTTATTTAGCCAAATGTAATTAAATAACCGATTTACTTTTCACAGTAAGGGTTCACAACCACAAAACAATCCATTAAACATCACCAGATGCAAGGGTTCGTTAGTGCACACCGAAAGACCACCAAAGGCCATGATTTTCAGAAGGCGTGAGCCCGAACAATTCAAGAATCTCAAAATTTTTGGACGATTGTAAACCAAAGAAGCATAATCGATCACCTCCCACCCCCTTCATTAGAGTTCATTCATTATCTTCATTAAGGTTCGTGTTTATCCAATTCTACAGAAACAAAAGCATGACCACCCCGCATGATACACAAAAAGGAGAGAAAATGATAAAATCCCTACATGTTGATCAAAGATCAATGCTAAGGCCGGGCACGGAACTTCACGGATAGCGATGCAGCTCGTCCGAATGAAAAGCTACTCATCTGGACGAAGGGTACTACTAGAACATGGTGATCGAGGAAAAAGAACATAGGGAGAACCCTTTTAGTTTATAACCGTCAAGGAAAGTGGAGGTAACAACGTGGAACCGCATAAGGAGCGGGGGTCGTGGGTTGACCACGTGACCCCACACGTTATTAAAGTGTCAGGTGTTTTAAACCAGCGCACACACCAGGTTAATTCATAAAATATTTAATTAAAACATTTATGGGTGCTACCGGTCTTTAATACAAGATTAAAGGGGGTCAAAATAGGGTTTAGAACACAATTTGTTCAAAAAGGAGCACTACTGGAAAGACCCCGTGGGGGTAGGCGAGAGCCACCGATAGCTGGGAGCTATCGGTGGCTGACAGCTATCAGTAGCCGAGAGCTACGGGTGGCTGATAGCCACCGGTAGCCGAGCTACCTGTAGGCTTCATCCACTGGTAGACCGAGCTATCGGTAGGCTGTAGCTACTAATAGACCGAGCTACTGTTAGACAGAGCTACTGGTAGACTGAGCTACCGATAGGTCTGCTACTGGTAGGCTAAGGCTACTCGTAGGCCTACCATTACGCCAAACATCTCCGAGATTCCCACACCAGAAAACCCAACTTGAGATTTTCACAAAGTAATGAACCCCCAAAACTCGGGCCATTACATGTATTGACATTTTATGATTAAAATTTTCCAATCATAGAAATTGAATCATTAAATATGGATTCCATATTTTGATTCAGGAGGCCAAATTCAGTAAAAATACCAATATTTTTTAAATAGTAATTGTAATAAATATTTATCTCCTCAGTAAAGGTATTTCAGGTAATATTAGTTTGAAATAATACGTTAATTTCTAAAAAATAACCTCATAACATGATATAATTTCATTATATGATAATATATTATCCATAATCAACCAAAAATAAAAATAAAAAATTTTATATCATTTTTATTTATTTTTACATTTATAATATTAAAATTTATGGATAAAGTCAAAATGGTCACTCTCTTATTTTAATAATTTTAATAACATTTGAAATGGATATAATAAAAATATATTATGTTACGATGGTGTACCCATCATTAAAAACATGTTTTTGAATGATTTGTAAAACTCAATAATTGGTTTTAAAAACATCAAATGTCATATTTTTTTAATAAAATAGGGTTTAACATGAATTTTATTGTTAATAGTAATTTATTATTGTTATTTAAATGTTTTATAGTTGATTTCTGTTTTTATAATGTTGATTTCAATGTCGAATTTTGTGACTGATTTTTAAAATTACATTAATAGAATTTTATGATAAATATATTTTATAATTATATTTAATCATCACGAAAATATTTAAATATGAATTTTAGGATGAAATATTGTCTAATATTTCATCAATTTTCATTTATAATGAAATTTTATACTAATAAGTAAAATTATAACCCTTTAATTATAAAAATGCATTTCATTGGTCAAATTTAAAAATTTTTAACAATGGAGTTATAATAAATGATATGGATTAAAATCACATAAAAGACTAGAAAATTTTCATATGATGATTATATAAACCATAAATTTTTTATATTTTATTACATTTCATTAGAATCAAATTTACATTAGTTTAACATATATTATATTATAATATTTCATGCATTTTCAAAAATTGAATCAACGATATTTTCTAATAAATAAAAATTTATAAAATTATATTAAATCCATAAGAAAATTTCTTTACCCAAGATAATAAATTGTCATTTAAAATATCATCTCCCATACATTAATGGGTATATTTTGTTTTTAATGAAAATATCATCATCCGTAAAGAGTAAAAAACATTGAAATCATCGTAAACCTTAAAGGTGTCAATGTGTTATAAAAAGAGTGATATAGGAGAAAACATCACCTAAACATGTTCAAATTTTATTATATGAGTGTATTTAGATTCATAATAATTATATATTCTAATTATATCAATTCTAATCCACATTAACATGAATAATAATTTATATTAATTCAATTCTTAAATAATTCTATAACTATCCATCCATTCACTTATAATTGGGCACCCCATCTCTAATCCTCTCAATGCATCAACATCCTTTTGGTTCATCCAATAAATACCCAATTAACTTCATAAATTTTGTACCCATTGTATATGTGTCTTACGTTTATCAAAATCCCTATCATAGATGACTAAAGGTATAAATCATAGAAGGTTTCAAAAAGAATATTTATAAATTTTACCCTAATTTCTCAATTTAATGTCATAATATAATAACTTAAAGTACTATTAAAACATGATTAAAGAATAAATTCAGTTTATTTTATATTATTATAATTAATAATTATAATTAGGTCATATTAATCCTTGTCCACTTACATCAAATGAGCAATAAAACTGACATTTGTTAGTACAATGGACTGCAACATGATGACATGATGAAAACAATATTCCATCATCACAACTCAAATATGGAAATAATGATATATTTAATGTATTATATTTGATATTAAATATATAATTATAATTTTTTAAATATAATATAACATCTATTTTGTTAACATTTCATTCATTAATAAATGATAAGGTCATCGTTTGTTTGTGTTGATTACCACCTCCATGAAGCGATGTGATTCGGTCATCATCACTACATCACATTAATGATATATATATAAAAAAGTTAATGATTTAATATGATAAATTTGATATAATAATTTTTAAAAAAAATTAAATTATACTTTCAAACTTTCATTAATGGTTGTCGAATAACTTAAATGATATGAATGTGTGTGTACGGCCTACTACCTCGGGGATTGTAATATAATTCATTTTTTGTAACAATTAATAAAATTAGATAGAAATAGTAAAATTACGGCTTAAAATTGATAATTATATCTTGATTATAAATTTATAAATGACGTAATAATGTAAAGTGGACATAGTTAATATGAAAAAGCCATTTTGATGTGATAGATAGAACATCCTCAAAACCCCCAATGTGGACATAACTGATTAGGCATTTAAATATGTGAACAAAATGAATGAAATAAATTGTTTTTTGAAAAATTAATAATAATTGAAAATGGATATTTAACATTTATAATTTATATATCATTATTATACAAGAGTTAAATAATATACATGCAATTTCTAGACTCAATATAATGGATTTTGACTCAATTTAACATCATGAAGGCTTGTTTTAATGTTATGCATAAAATATTTTTTATTCTGTGTATATAATACCATTTTACAAGTTTTATCCTAAAATCCATCATATATTATTATTTTTTAGTGTATAGATCATATTATATCATTTATGGGTATTTCTAATAAAATTAACCAAGTGGTAAGATGTTTCTCAAATCATTTTTCATTTATTGGGTTACGTCAATTATTCATTGATTATATTATGAAAAATTATGTGTAAAATGTATTTTTAAATTTAATTCTATTTCAATTTATTGATTGTGTAATATATTTTGTTTTAACATATTCTATACAATTATTAATTCTCATTTTGATGATATGTTCCTTGTAAGGGTTATTTATATCCATTTATCTTTCATTGGGACATATGTTTATATAATAAACTTATCATATTTTATGAGTTCTATATACTAACCCATTAACACTATATACCACTAAATAATTCAATTTAATGAAACTATTATTTCATTTTATGTTATTATTTAATGGGGGCATATGTTTCAAAACATACCAATGTAGTACAGGTTTAATGTTTTGATTTCATTTTAATCATTGATATTATTTAGTAAACATCGATTGTGAAATCTATTTTATATGTATTACATAAAATTAATAAATATTGTTATTGATTATTGGTTTTCATAATTCTTATTATTATGTACCATATATTTTTCCATTGGTACAATTAATGGCTTGCAGTTTTTTTCTAGAAACAGGAACCTTATATCCCCTATTTTGGTGAGGAAATATTTCTTTCCTTATCCATTTATATTAAAATTTATTGAAGATTTATTTTATCTATATATAAATTATTTATAATTAAATTTTTATAGATTTTTTAATGTAATAAAAATATTTAAAATAACGTACACATTATTTTTTGATCAAAATACTAAATAAATAATGAGTGAAAAAATATGTGTTTTAACAATTATATAAGGATTAGAATATCCCATCATCATGATAAGTAAATAATTTTAAGACCCCTTTAATATTTTATATTTTTATATTAAAAGAAAATAATTTCATAATATTTGGGAAATATTAATCTCTAATGATATTTTTTATGTTGAAATAATATATTTCTGAATAAAAATTTCAATGTCCACATTATTGTATTTCAATTAACCAATGAGAAAAAATATTATTTTTATACTCTAAAAATGGTATAATATAATTATACTATCCCCATTCCTTCTATAAATGAATTATCATTTATTGAAAGAAATTTTTGTTTAACATGTTTCTTTTAAATGAGTTAGTCATGTTATGAGAAGGCTAATTTTTTTCAATGATTTTTTAAAAATATATATATGTCTGTGTGTGTGTGTGTCTGTGTTTTCTAGTTCTATGAAATTGTATATAATTATGGGTGGATCAATTATAAACCATAGATGTGTGGTTTTATTATAATCCACATATAGGTAGTTATTATATAAACCAAGGAAATGTGGGTATATTATATCCTGTTAATGTATTCGGTATAGTGAACAAGATAAATTGTTATAGGTTTCCCTTATGATATTGTTTTAAATTTCCTATGTTCATATTCAATTTTTAGGAGAGATTTTAAGAGTTATATAAATATATTTTTCCAATATGACAACATAATATCTATATGGTTATTATGAGTTTGTAATGATTATTTTGATCAATATTGAAATCACATGAAAAATTATTATTGATTAATATGAATCATTAAATTGTAAAAACATTCTTCCATGTAACTTATTTTATGATCCATTTTTTATATATGAATGAATTATCTTAGGTTATTCTCATAATAATTTATCATTTTATCATATCCGATTATTATCAAATTCTAAATGAAGAAATTAAATTATAAATGTTTATGTTTACCCTAGGTGATAATTTAATATCACCCTTCAAATGGTTTCATTCTCCAAGATTACGAAGAATGCAGTTAAATGAAATTAAACCACTCTTGTATTTCTATTTGTATTCTTTAAATATTTTTGTAGATATCTTTATATTTTTACTCAGTGTATGTGTTTTGTTCTGGTATTTCTGGCAATGGAATAAATATAATAAAAAATTTAATATATATTAATGCATGTGTGTGTATTTTCTCAGAATAAGAAGTTTTATAATTTTGTAGGACAATTTATGGGAAACCTATGACTCTAGTTGTATCTAAAACATGTTGTTAACCTCGGTATGACATAATTTTGTATACAATCATAGGTTTTGTTGAGGTATTCCATTTGTAGGTGCATTAAGTAAAATAAATATTGTATTTTTTATATTGTATTTATTTCATTTTAAATTAAAAAAACCTATATATCCTATATAAATTACTTATTATGGAATGTCTATAGGGTTAGAATCCTAACCCCAAGAGATTAGAGATGAGGGGGATGCGATTTTCTTTTCCATTAGAAAACCTAAGGTCATGGATCGACGAAGATCGAAGAAGATCATGAGACAACATTTGATAAGATTGGATCCTCATCATTATTCTATAGTGAATATTTTATTCACCAATTATCAATATATAATCATTTATGGACATGTTATTTAATGGAATCCATCCATTTCAAATAATTTTTAATCATGGAATTAATCTTTTCTTGATTTTTTGTGATTTTCGTTATTCGCATGATCTTAATTCAAATAGGAAATATTATACCTAATTATTAATATTGTTAAATAGTTATACACCCTCATTCCACATCTTTTTATCGTCAGAAAGGATCTCATACACCAACGATGTTTTTTCACTTCTTTCATGTCATTTTACCTCACTGTTCATCGTGTTCATCATCATTGGACCATGAGGTCGTTATTTGGAACAATAAGGTCGATTTTGAGTATGATCAACCACCCATATTCATAAAAAATCCAGGAATGATATTTTAATTGGTTCATCATATATGGATTGAGGTGTTTTATGGATATGGGTTAAAGATATGGGGATATGGGCTCTCAAGAGGTGAAAATGGAACAATGTGTTTCTTATTGGGTTACTAGAATTATATTTCCAAGCTGTAATATGATGGTAAAAAATTAACATAGATATTTCACTTAAATTTTCGTTATTTTTGTTTAGCCAATTGAATATGAATGATGAATAAGTCTTATATCTTGTGTCTATTTTGATGTAAATTTGGTTTTAGTAAAATCTACAGTCACATGTCATATGTAGGCCATTTTCTATCATATATATGGTTTCATAAGGGATTTGTGGTTGAAGGTTATCTATTTCCCACACAACATCGTGTTCCTATAATTGGAATATTAGAATGTACCAAAGGAATACATGATAATAGAAATGACCATGAACATGGGAACTTCATGTGTTCACTAGTATGACCAAGTACTCAGACCAAGCTAGGGTACTCATACATTTCCAAGTATATAGGAATAGTTCGATGTACACATACATGGATCTGGTGACACAAGCATACTCATAGATTCCAAGATACACTGCATGTGACATATAAATGTTGTTCACATTATTCAGTAACTTGTACCTTCTATATCTCCTTATTTTGGAAACATATATGAATCTACGAGTATCCTATCCTAAATTTTTTTTCCATATAACTCATGATTGAGGCCTTAATTTAAAAATACATTATACGACGTGAGGTTTAACATGAAATAAATATTTAAAAGTGTTCCATTACTAAAGTAGATGTTCACAGGGGATCATCATATGGTTTCTGAGGATTTTACTCCTAGTAGCACCAGGTAACAGGTCATCCATGCACATTATATAAGTAGATCTGGTCCCCCCTATTTCATTATGTCTTGGTTCCTCTATCTTCAGAGTGGTACCCCCTATATCACTATGGTAATTTTCCACTATATATTTTGTGTACCCCCATGAATAACTTGTTTGGGGGAATTATATCTATAAAATATTACACCCCTATCGTGTAAGGTCGTAAAACCACCATTAGATAATTTTCTCCATTGGATGTGGAGAGTGGCTGCATTGTACACTCCCACTACATGATTTTATTATGTGTTTACATGTGGTCATGGGAATAATTTATGAAGATTTCATGATATATACTTAAAAATCATTATTTTTGGCCTATGAAGATATGGATACCCTTTCTCTATCACATTGGTTTCTTTGACTATATTTGATGTTTGGATCCTTTCCCTCTTAATTACAGATTATGCTGATTGACACCTATTATTTATGTAACTCAATTACATTATTTCAGGTCATCCTACTGTGTATGTATATACACACCCATGTATGGGATTTTTTTATACATCTAATGTCATATGAGGAGAATAGAAATATTAGATGTGACTACAGTGGAATTTAGTAGTATTTAGGCGTATTCAATCTGTCCCAAACATAGAGATTAGGATGAAGAATCTCTTCAGTTTTCCATTCATCATCTTTTGTTTTCAGTTTGGAACCCCTTTTATATTTGTTTATAGACTGTCCCCCATTTTGATTTTGGATTATATATTTTTTACACTTATTTATTCCCTAGGTACATAGGGATAAGTTCTCCCATTTCTATCTTATTAATTTCCAGTGATGATATCTACCCCCAGGCCTATTAGTTGCGGTGTTTGGGATTAATCATCATCCAACCGCAAGCCAGGAATGCATCGAGGTGCCATTTAATAATAGTTTTGAATCAAGGGTGTGTCATCATAGGGTTGATGATTGGAGTTTGAGCATTGGTGAAATTTAATTAAAAACTAAGGGTAACAATGAAAGAGAATCTCAAGTGTGTCTCATAGGCTAGGTTACCCAATGATGTTGTGATAGACAACATATTATTACACCATGACACTAACTACCTATTTTATGACTTGTAATACTGGGACATTAGTTTCATGGGTAATAATGGAACATTCATAATAGATTATTTCTTCATTTTAATTTCATTTTATTATTTAGCTATCTCGATATATAATTTCATTTTACAATGGTATGTCTTCCTAACTTTTCAGATGGCTCCATGATGATAGTCCATTATGATTCCAATATAGGATACATGCAATGTTCAGTTGAGTGGTGAATAATTGGTTTATGGACCCACATAAGTGGTGTTTACAATATGAAGAAACAAATTATTGGAAACAAATATGGTAGAACTTATTGATCCATCTTTAGTGGTTCTGGTAGTGTATCCACTACATGGTCTGTACCCGATAGTTCCAATTGGAGTGAATGATGACACATTCTAGGTTATCACACTACATGAGTTCCATCATTAAAAACTTTTGATGTTTTGTGATTAGACATCCCCTAGTAAAGATGATGATTTTATCGAGGTAGTGGTCCTTGGTTTAAGGATTATTTAGATGTCAATGGATCTGTAGTTGTTCTAGCTTCCAGTCTTCTTCATGATGTAGTTGGATATTGGTGGATTATGATTACGGAGGACGAATATGATGCAATGTTCTCATAATTATTCTTAAATTTGTTTTTTAAGGAACAATATTAAATTTTTATATTTATCTCTCTGTGGATTCTTAAAAATCTCATGATGTGTTAATGTGAAATAAAATTTCTAAGTACATTTTCAAGTTTACATTACTCATGTGTTACTCTATCAACTTTGTTATAGATGGATTTCCCCAAGTGCGGATGTTTGAATAGTACATTTGCATGTACATACATGATTGAATGGTATCCATATCTATTAAAAATTATAATTGAATACAAGAGTGGTCCTTTATGATAGTGGGATTCCTAGTATAGTGATACTAGGTGGCGAGTGTTGATGGCGTAAATCATGGTGTTGATTCATCTATAGAGTCTAGAAGGATACTTATGTAGAATATAATAATATAATACCTCCCCACACCTAAAATCGGTTTCATGGATCTATGGTGCATGGTTCGTGAAATGGATCTCGTTATCCTAGAAAAGAATAATGATTTGTTTATGATGGGAATTATCACATGGCTTATTATTACAAGACATTATGTGGTGCGAATGGTATAAATGATGTAAATGGGCCACCATGGGGGAGAAATCACCCTGATAAGAGATCTCCCAGGCGATCTATGGACTCCCTAGTGAGGAGGTACTACTATTGGAGAAATTGGATCAAAATAAATTTGATCTTCATGTGGTTGGTGATGGTATGACAACATCCAAAAACATCCTTAGGGGAAACACACCATGCTTATAGAGCATGATTTTGATGGAGTAGGTAGTTGAAGCCAATCTATGGATATAATCATCAAGCTGATTAGTAGATTCAAGCCATGATCATTGTTTACCCAACCATATCTCCATTACTTTTTTCACATTTTTCAGTCAGTTAGTAATCTAATTATATTTTATTATTGATCTAGATATATATAACATTATTTATAGAATCAATTGTCTCAATATGATAAAAGATGAATTGATTCTTCTATAATGAACATTTATTGATAGTGCGAGTTAGAGCTTATTGTAGAGAGTTTCTAGTGTGACCTCATGGTACATACAGTGAAACCATATGATTTCATTCTGGGAATGGACTAGTATTACAAAGTAAATTCCAAAATATACTATCATCACATGAGAATTTGATTTCTACATGTGGACAGGATGCGAATATCCATCATGGGTGTGAATGATCTTTTTTCAATGATGGTGGGGTAATTTGGAAGCTATCTATAACCTATAACCCATCTGTTATATAATTTTTCCCTTGGTTTATTAGGCTCTATAGACGCCTAGTTTATGGTAGTAGTTGAGTATTATTTGGAAATATTTCTAATATATATTCTAGGAATACCATTGAGGTGAGAGATTGACTTCTACATATAATTTCACTAGCAGAGCATACCAATATCTTATCTAGATTATCAAATGCCCCTATTGAGATATAGGAGATGAGGGTGTTTTTAGATGTGCTTCAAGTGAAATGGTTTATCAAATACCATGTGTCCCCATGGTAGATCGTGTATTTTTTTCAAACAAGGAGATATGGTTATGAGTCATTTCATTGACTATAATCCCCAGAATCAGGTGAAATTAAATAACATGTAAAAAATAAATATATTGAAAACCTCATAAAATAGATGAATTGTTTGAGATAGTTCTCAATGATCAATCTCAAGTATGTCTGCCATCAGTTTATGGTTCATTAGGACAACATTTAAAAGGATAAATTCTTATATTTCTTTGATATATATGAGTTACATATTATTCCTTTTTGTGGGACTAATTCCAAAACTATTTTCATGAAACTCATGAAACATATCATCCATTGTTTTATAAACTGGTTGGTATTTTTCAACATTGACAACATTGTTTTTTACTCTTTGATAGTGGAGGAGCATGCAGTGAAATTTAGGGTAGTATTATACATATTATAAATTAATTGTATTTTTTGAATGCTCTAAAAATGTTAGTTTAGATCAGTGAGGTTCAATTTTGGGGTCTTTTCATCTGTAATAATGGTTTAAAAATAGATCCAATAATGATTAACACAGTTTATTTTTTGGATCCTTATATGAGGTTGTTATAGGTATAATGTTTTCTTGTTTTTAGAGGGTACTACTAATGGTTCATGGGAGGAATTTCCATGAAAACAACCCCATTGAAATACTTTATGTGTAATGATTAGTGTTTTACAGGGATTGATTAGTGTTTTGAGGCCTTTGAAGAGATAAGGTATAGGTTGACTAGGGCTATATTATAAAGACTATAAAAGGAGGGTGTTCATTTTGTAGTGTTTTATGATGCCTCTACATATTGGCACAATTAAATTTTGATAAATCGATTGGAGAAGATCAATTATAGGTAAAGGTAGTTGATACCCCATGATAAAAACTACTTGACCCATAACATATCATTTGAATTAGTATCCTTTTTTAAATATATATTGTAAATATCAACTTGGAGAGAATTTCATTATTTAGGCATACGAATGATGTCTCGGGTACATCATCATTCAAATAGATTATTACATAAGATTTTGGTTCTGGTTATAATTTATATAATACTAAAACATCAAGATAGTTTATAATCTAGTTAAGGGAATTGTGGTGTATAATTCAATTACTATGAAACCTCACTCATTATTGGAAGAGGAGGAGTCTAATTAGTTGACTTTTCTACAGCTGACATAGGTAGAGAACACATGTTATTAATATATTAAGCCAATGGTAGTGACTCTTATATATAATTATAATATGATATAGGATCAGTTAAGTGACATAAATTTTGAGGGACTACATGACCATATATCCTCAGGATATGGACTAGATGGAATTTTTTATAGGTGGAGTCTTTTATATTTTTACAGTGAATAAAATTGGTTTCAGGAATGTTGTGCATGGAGGATCAGATAATGTTTTTGGATTTAATCATTATTTTAGATCATGTTGTGTAAAATATTTATAATGAACTTCATTCATATGTTTGGTGCGCTAGCATTTGGGGAATCATGGTACACATTATTTCTTGGTTTCTCGTCTATTAGGAGGTAATGAACTTACATTAAGATCTAATAAGATCGTTCATATTGAGGTTATATAATAAAAATGAAATGGAATATAAATGGATTGGATTTTATGATTTGGATTATTCATAAACTGATATTCCTAAATGTTATCTTGGTGAATTTTTATCGATTCACCTTTGCTACACAGTTTTTTTCCATTCCAGAGTAGAGTGTGGTTGAATGTTTATGGGTAGTTGTACATGCATGACATCATTTGAATTCATGGGGTACACAAGATTATTGTATTATAACATGATTATTGGTTCACTCATTGGTTGTGGAAGGGTCACAAGTGGATTTTGAGACCATGATAAGGATGATCATAATGTTACACACCTAGACAGATGGACAGACTGAATGGAATCTTCACGTCTTTGAGGATAATTTGAAAGAATGTGTATGAGTTTTTGGCCTAATCATGGATGGTATATTAATATTAGTACATTTCATATCAAATAATAGTTATCAATCTGTTATAGGTATAGAACCATTCAAGTAATTTTATGGTACACACTTTAGGTCACCCTTAGTAGAATCTTCATGGTAAAAATAATATTGTAGGCACATATATTGTGTCGGGTAATAATAGATAATTTCTAGGTTATCCATAATTGTATGGGTATGGTCTATAGATGGGGATATATAATAAATTCCAACATTATATGCCTTGAATATTGATAAAGGAGGCCATGATTAATGGACAATATCCCCATGATAAAAACTAGGGATATAAGGTCATGGAATTCGGTTATCCTAAAGGTTCATTAGGTCATTCCATTTTATTCATAGGGTTGGTAAAGTTTCATTTCTATTGGACTTACCACTATAGTTGGAGTGAGTGATGTACATGTTTAATTTTTTGTAGCTTGATGTGATATGTGAATGACCCCAAACACATTATTGATAGGGATAACTTTACATCGATGATGGATCCACTTATTTAGAGTAAATAGTGGTGATTGAGGATAACCAATTGATGATGATGCTTGGATACAATGTTTTTTTGGGTTTAGTTATTTGGTATAATGGGAGTATACAATATTGCTTTTAGCAGATAGATATCAAGATACAGACTCATTTTCCCCACTATTTTGGGTATTTTTTTAATAATATATAAAAATATATATAAAATTATTGGACAATGTAATGAATCAAATTTCCATAGTATGATCCTTCAAATATTTCCATACATGTATCTATATTTTTCCTTAGATTCACCAATTTTTTTGGGTGTCACAATCCCCCACAATTAATATTTTTAAAATATTAATATAAAAAAATCATGTGAGTGTATCATTTTAGAATAAATTGTTATCCTATTTTTTAGGAAACTAGACAGTAAAAATGAGATGTTGGTTTCATCCAAAATATAGAGATTCCCTATGGAAGATATAAATTTGGTCGGTGTTATATGTTCTGTTGACTGTATCATTTTCAAATGTATGTTAATTAAAATAAATAAATAAATAATTTATTTTATATTAAAATTCCAATACTTATTAATCCCCAATAATTGAACCATTAGGTATAATATATATGGATATGTAAAATACCCTTTGAGTATAGATATGAGGTGGGTATATCCTTGGTGGGAATTGGTAAACGCAAGGTCATAGATCAATAATGATCGTCATGAAATGTTATGAGAATGTAAATCATTTTGAATCTTCAAAATTGTTTTCTAAAAAATGTGTTCTTCAAAAATTATTGACCAACCATCAAGTTAGGGTGTTGGTTCATGGATTTAAAATCATTTACTAATTATGTACCATATATTTTTTTCATTCAGATAATTTTTATTCTATCTATGAGATGAAATCTAATCAGTGGCCATGAATGTATTTAATTAATATTATTGTGCCTATTTTAAAACCTTGTTCTTACACCTTCAGTTCTATATTTGTGATGGTACATACCAATGATGTTGTTTCATGTTGTTCATTTTCACTCCCACAACATTCATTTCATTCATCTTCATTGGTCCATGAGGTTAAGATTTAACATTATGAGGTCAAATTAAAATTTGATAGATCCCCTATATTTTTAGAGATTGTAAGAGTGACCATAGAATTACTAAAGCATGGATGAATAGATTTTCAATATGGGGGTTTGAACAAAAATGACTTGGGATCCTAGGTTATGGATAATGGAATGTTGGATTGCCGATCAGTTAACAAGAATTAAGTTTACTAGTGACCGAAGGCTAACAAACGATTAAGGAATATGATGCCATTTTATGAAAGGAATTTTGAACATGTAAATTGGTGATATAAATTGTGGAAGACGAATATATATAATAATATTGATGTAACATTTGTTTCATGAAATATTTAGTTATATGATTATTTTTTAAGATGAACACATTCCATGTACACCCTTTATTTTAGTAGCTAGGGTTTTAGTTGTGATTATATATTACATATCATCTGAACTATTACTAGTGGATTGGTGCGAACTCTATGACCGCATGGGAATAGAAATGGATATATATGTTTTCAAGGACAGAGTATACGACAGTTACCATGTACATGGAAATATCCAGAATATACAGACATGGCCAACACCATGACAATTGGAGAGATTACACAGACAGGGTGTGCGAGACATGAGTATGATTATGGAAACCATGAAATGATGTGTATTCCCTATACAAATCATTTACTATCATATATAACATCTAACATGAATATATTATTATTTAGGATATGGATTTCTCCTATGAGTAGTCTATAATGAGTTTTATTCTACATAACATATGATGGTGGCCATCGTTTTGGCATACAGGATACAACGTGATGTGTTACAGCTGTGAAAATTCTACTAGTGATTCTTGACCAATGCCAGTGATCGAGATGGATCATTAGAGAGATTGTGCATTCTGTACCCCTTATTGCACCGAGATGTTGGTATAATGTACTCTTTACACATTTAGTGTCAATATCTCACTATCACACAAGGGTTTGGGTCCTCTATCTATGGATTGGTACAACCCAATCATATAGTTGGACAATTCTCCAGGTGATATTGTTTCCCCTAAACTATGGGGGGGAATTTTAGAGGTCAAGGCCCCCACAAGGTTTTATTATGTACTTATGTGTGGTTTCAATCACAAAATATTTATATTTGGAGTTTAAATCTCACTCACCATTCATAGTTATGTTGTAGATAAATATATCACCATTCTCTCTTACATGGGTTTATTTTATAATATATTATGTTGGGATATACTCACTCATTCGTATTGTTTGTGATGATTAACTACAATTATTTCTGTTTCACCATATTTCATTGAGACCTACTATGTGTGTGGACACACCACTTTTCATGGGAGTTTTCTACACATGTCATATATCATGATGATGAATGAAATATTAGGGGTGCCTTTAGCAAATTATATAGGTACGTTAGTGAATTGATCATGTTTAGTGATATGACATGGATATCAAGTGCTATTCTCACTTAACATTTACCTTTTCCTAATATTTTTAGGTTCAGATATCATTTATATTTTAGTGTATAATTTTCCTCATTTTCATGGGTTTTATATGATTTTACTCGTATATATTCCCTAAATGTTAATTCATGAATACTGATAATAATGTTGTTATGTTAATTTATTATTACACATTACCTTTTTATGGATATTTTTATGTGTATGAATATATGTAATTTGTATAAGGCATCCCATTTTACAATTATTCATTCTTGTTAGTTGGCATCCACCACTAGTCTAATAGAGGTGGGATTGGGGATTCATTCTTATCATACCTCCAACTAGGAAGTCCCTGGTGGGTATGGTCAAGAGATGAACAATGTCTAATGATTTTTCATGTGGGAATAATTTTATGGTATATGATAAAGACATTAAGTAGAATAGGAAAATATTTTTATTGTTGAAACAAATACACATTTTAATACTTGGTATTTAATATGTCATAGTTGTTATTAATTATAAAAAACATATAAAATAACAGGATCATCAGTCTTCATGTGATCCAATATTTATTATTCATGTTATATGTTTTGAAAGGATAAAACTCGGTTATAGATGTTGGTATCAAATAACCAAATAAAAATATTATTTCAATGAATTGGATTAAATTGATGGTTTATTCAAGGTTGTAACAGTTCGTATGAGTTTAGTTTTTAAATAACCAGGGAGACTCTGATGTTGTAATGTGAAGTTAAAATTCTCAACTATAGATTGAATCACGGTTTTAAAAGTTTACTATAGATTATATGTTCATAAAAATAATCACCTCTTTTTTCGGATTTTTTGGATCAAATTATAATTTTTTTAATGATATTTTTGTTGAATTTATTTTAGGTTAATGTATATGAAACCCTTATGCTTAACATTGATGGTTACAATAGGAGAATATTTGTACATTTTTTTGGATTTATGATGAGATATATATTTCAAACATTAACAATAAATATTTATTTGATGTTGTGTTATTGAGGTTAATATGGATATAGGATTATTTAATAATGAAAATTGTTAGCATATTTTTTATTTAATAATATTACAGATTATACATTTATTTGGATTATTATATTTTCCACGACTAATGTTGTTTGAAGTAAAATTATTTGTTGATGATAAAGTCACTCTATATTTTTAGGTTTTTAACATGGATTATTTTGAATAGTTTTTTGGATTATTAAAATATTAACTTCTGGTGTTATTATTATAGACTTTAATATTACATTATTTTATCTTAAATTTGGTTAATATTTTATCTCATTCTAACCATTTTTTTATTTTTAATGTATAAATTATGGAAAAATATATTACTATCCTTTTTGGAATTATGAAATTAGTTAAAAATTTATTTTAGTGATTCAAGCATGAATAAAATGAATCTTAAATACACATTGATCATATAAAAATATTTTGTTATGGTTGAAAATTATTGATGGATAAAATTATACATTTCAGTTATTATATTTTCCTATATTATTTGATTAAATGACAGCATAATAAATCAAATTTAGAATTATTATTTTAAATAAATTATATTTTAGTACTACACCTATTAATAATGAACCATTGGACATTTTCACTTCCCATTGATCTATGGTTTTGTGATCATTAATAGTTTCATAGTAACACAATTTCTATTGATGAAAATTATTTATGACTCTCTATAATTATTTGGAAATAAGATTTTCTTCCATGTCTATATTGTCACATCCCACTCCAATTATACTACTTTTAAACCTAACAATGTCTTAATCCATATGACCTTCATATTTCTCTATCCCTCATTTTATGGGGGTGTTTATTAACCCTGTTTTACTATGTGTGTTTAAGTAATATTATTTAAAATTTAAAACCCTTTATTTTCCTATTTATGTTTAAATTAAAAGTATTAATCTCATAAATGGGTTTGGAATGTAACACATATACATTATGAAATTTTACATTTCTGATAGTTTACACGACATGCCACCGCGTGCATAAACAAATTAATAAATATTGTTATTGTATGTTCAATTTATATTCTGTTAAATTTGGATGTTATTAGATTACGTAACAATAAAATGAAATATATATTAATCTATTAATCAATAAATATTCATTCATAAATTATTTGGAAATGAGAACACCATTATCTGTGACATCATTTTATTCGTTAATTGTTTTTTATGAACTGATTTTGATAAATTGTCTACAGACATATTGTATAATTAATTTATACCAATATTATAATTTATATTTTATATGATGGAAATCATTTTTTATTTAATAATGCCATGATTTTTTTTAATTAAATTTTTATAAATTTAGATAAATTATTCTTATATATTTAATAGTAAAAAATAATGATTTTTTATGAAACATGTTTTTCTTTTTAAGTACCTAAAGAGTCAAAATTTATTTTGAACTAGCTTTAAAATATCATTAGTTTCAATTTATTCATATTGGAATTAATTTTATTGGAACCTATATTATATGATATCTTGAATTAAAATATTTTTTATATATCATTAATTATAATCATAATTTGAAAAACTGATGGTTTGATTTAATTTATCTTTCTTTTTTACATTTATAATATTTTAAGTGAATGATAATGTAAAAAAACTCACTCTCATTATGTTAGTATTTTTAATAGTTTATGAAATGTATAACAAAATTATGTTTACTTATAAATATTAATTTTAAATATAAATTACTATTTTTATGATTTTAATTTATATTTAATTTTTAGTTTTGAAATAATTACCTTAATTATTAACACAATAAGGATAATATTCTTGGAAATGTAGTAAACAAGAAAAAAATTATAAAAAACTATAAAGTAATTTTTTTGTAGTACATGTGATATAAATAACCTTTTATAGTAAAAAATCATGTATTATTGATGGTTTTATTTATTATATTCTTATTACATTGTTTTCAAGTGTTTTTAATATTAAAATATGTGAATAGTTCTTGAAATGACCATAATAGTATTGCATGATAAATATATTTTATTAAATTTGTTTGAAATAATAAAAAATATTAAAAGAAGACAACTAGGATTATAAATGGTTTCTAATTTCATCTATTTTTTATTTATTTTTCAATTTTAACTGATATAGAAATTATAATCCTTTAATATTTGAAAAGGTAATTACAACGGTTAAAAATGGTTAATCTAGGAGTTAATCTAAATTATAAGGGGTATAATTATAAATAAAACTATATAGGTTATATTTAGTGACTATGAATATACCATATACTCTTTAACATTGAAGAAATTTCATTTTATAACTAATTTTAATGAGTAAGACATTTATTATATTATAATATTTCAGGTATGCCTCAAAATTAACGTAATGATATCTTGTGGTAAAATAAATTTTACTAAAAGATAAAATATTAATATAATTATTATATTCTTACAAATTAATAAGATATTGTTGGAATTTTCATTGAATTACATTTTATTGGTCACTTTTCATTTTTTAGTTACTATCATGACCCACTAAAAAGTAAAAGACTTTGATATCGTGGTAATCATCAGAAATAGTTATCGGGAATTAAATCAAAGGGATGAGTGTTTAAAAATTAACTAATAATGTCTAAATGTAATTTTATGATACTACTATAACTCTTACATATTCATTATTAAAATAAATAAATTCTGAGACACATAATCATTCTTATTGTTTAATGTTAATTAAATCCATTGATTAATTCCCACTGTGTATGTCCCTTCACAATGAAAAATGATCACCCTCTAATATCCTCTCCACAATTCAAGAGTCATTATGATTAGAAAATACCTATTAAAAAACAATAGTAACATCCATACCCAAATTAAATAGCTATTACTCTTAGAATAATACCATTCATTGTGGGAATTTGGTTTAATTAAAAGAAGGATGGATAAAGAAGATGTATAAAATTTAATAGAATGTTTTATATTTATTTCCTATTATACATCCTTCAAATTATATTCAGTATTGATAAAATAATTACATTATTAATTATTATATAATTATATTTTATTATGTTTATGGAATAATATATATCCATCACCTCTTGTATTGAATGGGAAATGAAACTATCCTTCTTGTGTATAATAGACTACTGTCTCCTGAACCTATTTAAATCATCTTCCATCACCACTACTCATGGATGGTTATAATGATGTATTTAATGTATAAATATGATTTTAATTATATAAATAACATTTTTTTAATATATTAAATCATCTATATTATTCCATTTCAACCCATTGAAAAATTATAACACAATTCCTGTGTTTGTGTGGACCAATACCTCCACGAAGCGATGCAATTTTTTTCATCATTGTATCACCTGAAAGATATACATACAATTTCAGATAAAAAATATGATATTAATGATTTAATAATAAATATATAACGTTAAAATAATACTTATGTTATTTTATTCATGGTTGTTGAAAACTGGAAAAGTTACTCATGTGTAAAAATGACCTATCATCACATTGATTATGAACTAATTCATTCTTCATAATCATATTTCATATTTATTTATAAAAAAATATTTAATTTATAAAAAAAATTCATAATAATTATTATGTATATGATTTATTAATTTAATTTTTGACCATGGTCAACATACATAAGCCATTTTGAAGTGATAAACATCGCATCCTCAAAAAGCCAGATGTAGACATAACGAATTACCTGATTAAATATGTCATTTAAATTAATTAAATAAACTATTTAATTAAAAATAAATAAACCAATATAAATTTTATTAAAAATTGAGATAATTTATTAAAATTTATTATAGAGATGTTAATGGACATACATGGAATGTCTCTTGTCTAAGTGAGGGATTTCATCTCAATTTATGTTTACTATGGCATATTTTAGTGTCACACAACTAATTTAATATAAATGGACTATAAAGTAACCATTTAAATATTTTTGTTAAAAATAATTTAAAATTCATTTTATTTTATGTTACAATTAAACTTTTTTATATAAGTTGATTTTAATTGAAATGCAACAATTTATAAGTGGTTTCGAAACACAATTTTCATTCAATGCACTGAATCACATCACCATTGACTATATTATTCCAATTTTATGTTGAAAAGGGAATTTGTTTTATTTATATGTTATCTATTTTTTAAAAAATTCAATTGTTAAATATAATTTCTCTATTGACTATCTCTTAATTCAATGATATGATCTTTTTAAGGGTTAGTTTCCTCAATTTATTTTTCATTCTAACATAAATTTATCCTATACACGTATATTATTTTATAGGGGTTGAATATATTACACAGTTGAGATGTTATTTCATGAATCAACGAATTTTAATTAAATTTAAATTTTCATTTTATGTTCTTTTTCCTGAGTAATATGATTTAAAATAAACATATTTTGTAATGGGTTTATATTTCAATCTCATTTTTACATGATTAAATATGATTGAATTTACATTTAACAGATTATATGATCCTTATAAAAAAATGAATTAATTTTGTTCTCAAATATTAATTAATGGGTTTTTATGTTTAAGTTACATTTTTCAAACTTTTTTACTAAAAATTATTTATAAATATGTTTTTGTAAATGTTAACCATATTTCACATAATTCAGTAAGAAAACATTATTATTTTATATCCATGTTATCAAAAATGTTTTCTGGACTATTTTTCACTATTAATCAATAATTTAAAAGATTATTTTACTCATGAATTAATTATTATAAAAATTTATAAAAATAATATTATTCTCATGTTCTAGAAACATTTCTTTATACCAAAGGTTTAAAAATAATCATTGTTTTTATAATTATAGAGTGTGTTAAATTTCCAACCATCATTAGAATATAATTATTTGAATATTCATTTACATGTTGTCATTGTTCTATTTATTGAACATTTATTTCCTTATATTATGATTTTTTGAAAATAATGTTATATTAATTGTCGAAATTTTATTTTCCACATCAATTTTTTTAATTATATTTTAATGCAATTTTAATTCCTAAAAGGAAACAACCATCTGTTTCACTTGTGACCCAATAAGTATATTTTTTTAATGAGATATTCCTCAATATATATAATGATGGATTATGATTGATTGAAATATTATTTTTTAGAACTTATTTATATTAAAATGGTTAATCATGTTATAAAATGAATAATTGCAATTTCTATATGAGTCATGTTGAAATTTAGTGTAAACATTATTTATTTATGTAATGGTTATGGGAAATTATTTATGATTATGGGTGGTTTTCTCATAAACATTGGATTGGTGGTTTTGTTATAAACATGGGAAAAATGGTTATATAATGAAGAATTGATGGACGCGCCTTTTATTTCCTTCCATTGCATTATGTAAAGGGATGGAGTTACCTAGTTATAGGTTTCTATAATGATATTTTTTGAGTAAAACAATGAGGTTATTCTATTTGTAATTATAATTATTAGAGTGATATGAACATAATTATCCATGATAACATCTTGTTATCTCTATGATAGATATGAGTTCTCAATTTTTTCATTTATTAATATTATAATCACATGGATCATGTTTATAGATTCCAATAAATATAGCCTTTTTTAATTAATTATATCATGTATCATGTTTTAAAAACATTGTTTTGTAGTGGGAGTGATGATAGGAGTGGTTTATGCAAATTTTTATAACCGCTAAGATTCCTAGAGTTCATTATGTAAGATGTATTTTCTAGGGTACATTTATCTTGACATGATTTTTGGGGGACCCTTCATCATTTCTTTATATCTGGAATGTTTCTCATTAATGCATAATGATGATTTCCCATAGTATATGGGATGAATAATCAATATCAATAGTGCTCCTAATTCTGACATTGTATTTTACAATTACAAAATTCTAGATAGAATCATTAAGAGATGTAATATCACTCACATTATAACAATTCAATATGTTGTCACATAATGATTTAATATTTGATAGTACATTTTTTTTTCTCATTTTGTTTTATATTCAGTATGTAGAACCTAAAATAGGGTTGATATCAGGATTCGTCTTTTGATCGTTTGATGATTTAAATAATGGAATTATATTCAACTGGAGTTTGGGTACTATGACTCTATATTCCATTAAAATGAACTCAAGTGGAAGGAATTGGTTTTTGATACGATTTCCATTAAATTAGGTACCATTTTGATTCAATAATGTGATGTGGGTTTCAATCCATTTTATGTTAGAAACACTACATTTTAAGAATGATTTTATGTTTTTTCATTTAACATTATTTTATGGAATCCAAATATTCTTTTTGATATAGAATTGGGTATGTGAGTTCCCTTAAAGTTTAGAAGACATACTAAAGATACCAGTTTCATTTATTTTTTGAGATAACTAGTTGAGGGTGATTTTAATTATAAATTTATTATTAAATTGGATTTTTCCACTAACAATGATGATCTAAATTTAATAATTTCTTATGATCTTGTGCCTCTCATGTTTATCACACTTATATTCTATAAGGAACTCTAAATATAAGTGTATAAATGATAATTCTTCTTTTTTCCTCTCTAAAAATTATCATTATCATTATATTTTTAGGAAAATATTGAATTTCACGAGATAAGAGGATGGAATTTTTTCATGTAATGTTGATTATGGTTCATTACATTCTCAGTGGAAGGCTATTAATAACATGGTCCTTCAAATCAAGGAATAAAAATATGTTCTCTAAATTTTTTGAAATTAATATATGAACCTATTTGGTGATTGTTTTGTATCTTCTCCAACATTATAAGATAATAGACTTGTTTATATGATCGATCTCTTATGATCATATGATGAGGGACCCTATTTGATCTTGTCAGATCATTTTCTTTTGAAGTTAAGTGACGCCGTAAGGCTGCCGAATTTTCATAAGAGAAATCTAATCTTTTTTCCTTCCATGTTTTTCATTTCAAATGGTATGTCCATCAAATTTCATTACCATGTCCATATTTCCTTCTTACTCTTTCACCCTACTGTTTTATGGATAATTTATGAGTGGGTGACCCATGTCCCCTCTCATTTCAATGTTTTCTAAAACCCCGAAACTTAGCCGTTATGCTGCAGAATTTTCCCCTCAAAATACCTCTCTCTTTTCTCAAAAATTATTTTATGTTATAAAGTGAATACTCAAAGCTCCTATTTCTACAAGGGTATTCACATATATACCAAAATTTTCTATTTTAAATTCTGGAATTTACATACATGAGACCCACCTTCCTTTTCTGTGGGTTTTAAAGTGATATAAAGATCATGTCATTAAAGCATTTTTTTGAAAGTTATGATTATGAAATGAAACCCATTTCCTTTATGCTATATGGGTTATTTATGAAATGTTTGATGATGATATATGTGGCTCACATGATAATAGAGGAAAATTTAAGGGTGCGCCCTGATAGCGCTCCAATGCATTGGGTAATGATGTAACCACTAGAGATTACAATTTTCACGATACCTCGGTGAATAACCTTGGTAACTTTCAAATGACACCTTGGGGATGGACCTTGGTGATATGTTCATGATTGTCTATGTTAAATGATGTAGCCACATCTTCAAGTTATGAAAAATGTTATTTTTATTATGAAATGCCTCATGATTTCTTTCTCATGCCTTAAAGTTCTTTTCATGTCCTTATTGAAGTATCTCAAGTTCACCTGTAAAATGTTCCTCTTGTTTCCTTACTGGGCCTTCTGCTCACCCCTTTCTTTTGGTGTATGTCCCCAGGTAATGAGATGCAGTAATGAACCTAGAATGAACTTAAGGAGACGCCTTTGAAGTGTTTAAGAAGAATGTTTTATGTTGTTTTCATGTATTATGTTCCTGGTTTCCAAGACACTAGACCTTAAAGATCCTCAGTTTTGTGTAATGTAATGAAAGTTTATGTTATAAAATGGCGGGATGCTATAAGGTGTGTAATTCAACACTGCTTCCTTGGTTAGAGAATTTTTTTTCACAAAGAGTTCTCTCCAATTATAATAAATATAGTATTTTATAAATAAATATATTCCAAATTTATTTATTTTAATAATAACTTAAATTATTATTTTATAATTTATTCATAACCAGTTAATAATAATTTATTGATAAAAATAAATATTTGAGTGTTAACCATTTGGATAGACATATATGATTCAGTTTGGAGATTTCAATCCTTCCACAATTCTAACACCCCAACAGAGGTTTCCCAAGTGGGGGGGGGGAACACATGAAGTAATGAATACCTCCCCATATTACATATTAAAAAAACTAAAAATGGGGCCCTATGAATTATTTGGAGAGATTATGGCCTCCAAAAATGTATTGAGGGTCATTTTGAAACCTACCAAAAATTTACCATGACCGATTTGTGTATCAAAGATCCCACCTACCAATACGAATAAAAAAAGAGTTTAATAGGCCCCTAAAGTCAAGAATATAAAATTAGGAAAATATATTTATAAATTTCATATACTATAATTGGGATGTGGATGATAGAAATAAAATATACTTCATAATCATGAATTAGAATCCATGTTGGTACATACAAAATTAAAATAAAATAAATAAATACATAGGAGCTGGTCTAACAAACATAAATCATGTTGTGATAATGGACTCAATGACATACTATTGAATAACATTATCCTAAATCCATGTTGTACCCATGTACTAAAAGTAAATATTTTTTATTATACATGTACACTAAATGTCACATCTTGTATGAAGTTAGGGGGTTAGTCGAAGGACCTAGTAGCAATCCCCAATTCCTCATCCAATCAATGTTATATTATGAAAAAAATGGTTTCCACGAAATACATATATAGATCAAATTCAATCATATTCAACAATCCCAACTAGAAACCTGGAGTGATTCATATAAAGAATACCTACATCGACACAATTTTGGGATCCACCACATATGAGAATTGTCATATTTACTAACTTGTATCTATATGAAATTTCATCTCACATCATAACCCATAAACTACATATAATAGAACAATTTTTGGTGGAACATCATTTAGGATCTCGATAATTCCTACTTCCCCATGCATGTTCCTAACACCCATGTCAATGTCTCGACCAAAACAATGTCCCATCCTTGCATAGTCAGGGTGGGGAATCAGGTCTCCCCATACCATCCCCATAGCTTCTATGGGGGGTCAATAAATCACACTGGCACAAGTTAAAGGATATTGGTAGGCCTAAATCGCATCAACCCATCTCTCGAGTTATTTCATGGACCACCAAGTCACTATGTATCATCATGCATGCTCATAGGTGTCCAAAATCACTCCGGCACATCCCACATGTTAATGGAAGGCCCAAGCATCATGTACTATGTCCAATACCTATTCACTATGGGAGGTAACATCAAATAGGAACTTAGAGTATACAAAAATAAAATTTAAAACACATCACATATCAAAACTCACTAACTCATCATCTTGTTCTTAGTCCTAGATGACCTAATCTTATACAAAAATAATCTACCCAGGTTCTTTTACCCGATCTCAACCCTCTAGGTGTTCGTCACATTCCTCATTATCAACCCAGCACATTAATACCATGAGTAAAAATCATTTTTTATTACACAAAAGACAAGAATCATGATCTTAAATATTTAAATAAATAACTAGATAGCCAAGAGACAGTAAAAGCTCAAAGACCCCTACTTCAAACTATATCCATTTTCTTAAATCTGTACCTGATGGAAAATTGTCCATGATCATCAAGGAGCATCCTACACACTCATGATACTTCCTCACATCAATAACTCCAATAATTACATTTAACATCCAAATGAACATCAACTAGTCCCTGAATATGAACCTCTCTTGAAAATATCTTCATTTTATTCAATTTATCAATATAGAAATGAAATCCATATTGGAATAGAAAAATCCAAAAACAAAAAGTATTTTAATGAACTCCAAAAAATGAGTAACCAGTTGTGTTCCACCCACAATTCAGACACATGCCTATGCCAAGAAAAATACCAAAATGGGAAAACAAAATTTTTAGGAAAATTCAAATCAAATTCATTTTAACCCCATAATAATGATTTACAGACATACCTTAATAAAAATGATGACATGAATATTTATTTATTCCTCTTAGGATGTATCTCAACTACTTCACAAAAATTTCTCATCATGTGCAATGATTTATCAATGTTACAATGAAACCATTCATCTCAAAACCATAATTTTAGAAGAAAAACAATATTTAAATGTAGAAGTGGATATATTGATTTCTGAAATAGGATATCACAATAAATCTCTTTTAAAATGCCACCAACCCCCTCCCACCCACTCACATACATCAAGCGTAAACATGAGGGATACGATGTTTTACCCCTGGTCATATATGCAACAATGGAGGATGGGAGGGGATGAACCATCTAAAAATAAGGATAAAAATAATCTATTAACACAAAAAAATCCTCACTGAAGAGATGACGGGATCTGCTAATTAGTCAATGTCTACTCCCAGCATCATTCAAATGTCCAAACATGACTAGATTGCCAGTGGATTAGATTTAGCTTTTGATATAGAAGTCAATAAAACCTATAAATTTACCCTTGATCCCCTTAGACCACTCCAAGATTCACACAAAATCTAAAAATATTTTTTTAAGATGATTAAACTCCAAATATTTGATCCTGAATCTGAATTCTCAAAATGACGAAACTACATAAGTCAAATGGTAAAATTCTTTCATGAAATTTCCAATTCTTAATGATGTCATTATTTTGATACACGTTATTGTATCCTTTATTTTTCATCACAAGGATTCTTTAAATTGCGAACCACGATTCACAGCATACCTTACACTTTAAAACACAGAGAACTCAACATGTTTCATCCTTGAATTCCCATCAAAATTCTTATACACAACTCAAACCATGATGTTACACCCCAAAACATCTGTTTTTGTCACTAGACCACAACCATCATATCACATTTTAAATTCTGGAAATGGTTCCAACATCACCAGAAGGAAAATAAATGAAAAAACCAATCTAAATCCCATCGTAATTTTCCTAAAATAATCAACTGCTCATGTCAATGCATCACCACAAATGAGCTCAATTCAGGATGTAACATAGTCAAAGTAATTGTACCATTTATAATGCAATAAAACTAATGTATCAACCGAAATACACAATTATTTCCATTGTTGGATCACCATCATGATCTTTCGCCCATTATCACACCCCGTGATTTAACACAACCACAATCCTATAAAATCATGGATCACACTAATATATCATTGATCCCACATTAAGCACACCAAACCTAGTTGAAACATCTCTTGAACATTGATTTTGAATATACCATGAAACCCTAATTACTCAGGTTTTCATATTTATTTCAATTCCAATGTCATCTTGAACATCAATGAATGGTATCACCTCTGTGGACCTTCAGTCATAATGGTCCCCCAACCACAACCAATATCATTATCCCAAACATAATAGTATCATTGTAAACCTTTACAAAACCAACTATATAAATCCCAAAACATTCACATCATTTTTCGGTACATGTAATGAATAGACATGTCCAGCCCACTTACCCGAAAACCAACCCAAAATTCTAATAATCAACCAATCATGATTCACCACAACATCATTATTGACATGGAAAAAGCTCATTCAAAATGATGGTCACACCCTCTAACTGGATATTTTAGTAAAAACAAACAAATGGAGTCCATTAATCCTCTATGTGAGAGTTTAACACAAAATGGTATCAACAATGCAATCACGTCGCTATTCCTGAGCCACACTCTCCCTCCCATAGAACTATTTTTAGAGACCATGTTCTGGTTGATCATCACATTTTACATCAATCCATATCCAACTTAACCATTCACAACCAATAGATTATTCCAATATATTATCAAAATCGAAAGGCTTATATTCCCACATGTATCACATTAATGACCCCAATCACCTCTATAACGAGAGTAACATGAAACTAAATACAAAAAAATAGTACCATCGTATCAGAGCTCATGTTCAACCATATCCCAAACTAATTTCAACATTCCCAAAAAAGCATTCATCAATCTATAAACTAGTAGGAACTGAACGTCGCCCATGAACACCAAGAACCTCAAAACGAAACCTTTCCCAGAAGTCTCCCCAACTTAATCACGCAATCACACTAATCCTTATATAATTACGATTATTTATAACCAAATATCATTTTCCAAAACTACTAATTATTTCATAAATGAATATAAAATCTAGTACCATAATGTCAGATTTCTATTCCTCTAAAAAATTATGGAATCTCCTTATTCCCAGTCATAACACAAGACTATATTCCACATGGGAATCATTATATAATTCATCTATAATCCATTTATTCTCTCTATAACCAAAATTGATTTCACCCTGGATAGAAAACACTAGATTATTAAAAAAGTTGAAATTACGAATCAATAATATTGTTCCTAAACATACCCATTAACTCATAACACAAAATATTCATTCACAAAAAACATTTTGAGGCTCATTGTACTCCACAACATAAGACTCCACTACTGATGGATGTTTCCAACTAGTGGTGCAACCAACCATATAAATTACCTACAATGTGAACACACAACCATGTACTAGTCGAGGACCCGAACCAAATCCACATCATGTCGACCAACCTAAAAAATGAACAAATGTTCCTTAAATAATCATATAATTTCCATCCCCTAAACCATCCATGTCACATTAAGCTACAAAAGCATCAAACCAAGCGTCCATGATCCCACTATAAGTAGCTCCCACAAAAAATCATCCCCGAGATTTCTAGATGTGGATCCCACCAATGATTCATCCCATGATATCACCAATAGATGATCCATCAAACATTCATAGTGAACCATACAAATGAATAAACCAACCATTGGGCCAATCATAGTCAATCTATAACGGAATAGAAAACTGGTCTATAGAGGAACCAATATCACATTTCACATCACATCATCCCATGAACACATGCACCAAATGGCCTTTGATCAATATTTCAAAACACCTTTGGAATTTAGGGAAATAATGAGTCTCAATAATTTTTTTCACCACCAACCAAAACAATTTTTTTTTAAAAAAAATTTCAGGAGCACTTCTTTCCCATTGGAAAATGCATTTTTATAATATTTACTCACACCAAAACTCCCACATATTTCCAAAATAACCATTTGTATCAATTTTTATTCCACCAAAACAAATCAAAAATAATTTCTATCATAATTAGTCTCTTTTTTGAAATCTGATAACATTTAAGAATATCAATTTTGAATAAAAATTCAAATCCCAGATTGAAATTCATTTTAAAATAACATTTCCTTACATTTTTATCAATTGATCAAAAACTAAATTTTTTTCAAAAATGATATCTCGATATTCAATTTCACATCAAAATGACCCATAAAACTACCATCTTAAGAATTTTTTTTCTCAAAACTAGGTTTTCCTCAAAAAACATGAATTTCCAAAATCCATTACTCTATATATTCCAAATGCTCACAAGTACAGTAAATTAGAAGAACCAATAATATAATTATTACCATTATGAACCCTTATAATATAAGTGATAATAAATAAATTACATTATTAGTTAATTAAATTAATATATATTTGGACACGATTGTCATGTCCTATAAAACCACCCAGTAGTGAACATATAATGATCTAACCCAGATCCGGCTAAAGCCGCCTGAATGGCGCCTAAGTGGGGGAGTGCTACTTGTCCTAATGAATAACTCCCCATTCAACAAATAATATTGAATGTGGATGATATAATTTCACAATAATGGAGATACTGTGAAATATAATATAAATCCCATGCGTATTAGACCTAAAATTGATATAACCCATTAATAAAATAAATGTCCCAAAAACCATTAGGGATTTTACTTGGTGAACAGTTGTCCCCCAGAATCTATAACATAATAGTGGTAAGATATATATAGCCAATACATAAAACCAAACAGAAATAAATTTTATATAAATATAAACAAAATCATATACATTAATTAGTATGTATGATGCACTATTCTAAATGATACAAGAGAAATAAATACATGGACTTAATCCAAACACACATACATCTTGTCATGTCCATGACCTCCATGACCATCTATATAGTTCCATGATATTTAAACATTGTGGAACCCTCATATAGATATAAAATATATAGGCCTACCATCATACATCATATCCCATTCTATGTATGAAGATAGTGGTAAGTCTAATGACCCAGCAGGTATCCCTAGTACCTCACCAAGATGTGTATTATGTAGATCAGAAAGGGAATCCATGGAATACATATAAAAAGTGAGGTTGTGTCCAAAAATCCAATCCACATGTAATCATAGAGAAATTAAAATACATGCATATCTATTTTTACACCATGTTAGGATCCACCTCATACAATATTCCTCAAAATACCTCATTTTACACCATGATAAAATCTATGTCACACCATAAACCATATGTTACCTCCCTCATCACCATGCTAGAAGGGATTTATATTAAAATATTATTAATTAATTTTCTCATTGGTCATCACAATCACTCAGATCATGACCTCATCATGTACCCCAACCCATCCAAACATAGACAAGGTGGACCATCAGGTCACCTCGACCCATCACTATATGTTACAGGGACGTCAATCAGTCACAACGAGCCATCACAATAATTATTAGGAGAAATAAATCAAAATAAATCATTTTAAAAGTTCATGGGAGTCCATGAAAGAACACTAGGCCATTTTAATGGTTCATGGAGGCCTAATTCACACCATCCAATCTCATGTGTTTATGGATGGCCCGATCATCAAGTACAACATCTTATCCCCATTCACTCTTGGAGGTCACATAAAACAATGGGTTTTAAAATAAATAAAAACCAAATAGAGTGCATATACCATCTCATAAAACACAATCGTATCAATATATAAGTAGTCTATGTTGACCTAGCAACACACACAACCATTCAACAAGGTCCCATGGACCCTTATAACACTATATGTGTTCAACACATTCATTAGGATTAACCTTCCAGAATGATACCATAAATAAACATTGTTAGTTTTATTGTATAGAAAATGGAGGAAGTTATACTACTAAGGCACAAAAAAATATAAAAATTGACAACCAACAGAGATAGAAAGTTCAAATCCCCCTACCTAGAATCGAGGCCATTTGGCATACATCACCATTGGAATAATGTCATCCTGGTCTCATATATGCCCCTCCCACAATACCAAGGCACTGTCTCACATCAATTATTCCTAATAATTAATTGCAATACAATATAATTAATTATAAATATTCAAAAAATAGCCCCATGCATCAAAAATCACTGAATGATCTAATAAAACATCCTGAATTTTGTGTCGATCTCAATAATTAAATGATCACCTACCTTACCCAAAAATATCATCAATTTAATTAATTCAATAATTTTAACATGAAATACTAATTGGAATAATGGAATTTTTTCTCACCAATAAATCAATGGATATATGAAACATAATAATCATGTAATGATCCACTTGCAATGAACCCTATACACTATAAAAAGTAATATTTATATTTTTCACACATGAAATCAAGGCCAATTTCCCTAAAATTCATCAAAACACTTCCGAAACTGACCAGGAGAAATAAATTATGTCAATAAATAATAGGAGAATTGATTTCATCCTTTTTTTACATTATTTATTATATACACATGAAATTTCCATCATGGACTACAATGTAACATGACATTTAAAAAACAATCCATCCAAAAACAATAATATTTGAACCAATATAAATCATTAATGAATAAGTGGAAAAGGGAATCTTATGAATGGATATGTAATAGAGAAGTTCTCCCATTGAGGTAAGGGTATTTCAATTTTATTTATACATAACAAAATGGGGTGAAAGAGGTCATGGGCTAGCTCCATGCATGTGACATGACTAGACCAGGGGCAACACATCATGTTCATTTATGTACATGAAGTGTATGGGGGGATTCACACTAGTTAATTTGATTACACATCCATGTAATGGATATTTAGGATTTTTATGGACATGGACTGTAGTCACAAGTACCTTCAAAGTTCATTTTATTAATTATTTAGTCAGGAGGTAGTGTCATTTTTTTAGATGGATAGATATTAACCCCCTTCGACGAGCATTATGACTAAGAAATACCAATGGGAACTTGCCTGATTCAAACTACATCAGATCTGTTGAAATCCCCTCGGTGAGTGCTTGACTCATTTTGATATGTTATTCCCGATTTCATCCAATGATTATGTTATAAATGTTTTATTATTTTTCTCATTTTATAGA
This sequence comes from Viscum album, assembly GCA_963277665.1. NCBI lineage: Eukaryota > Viridiplantae > Streptophyta > Magnoliopsida > Santalales > Viscaceae > Viscum > Viscum album. The sequence continues at coordinate 442,180,519 of OY728161.1, forward strand.
TCAACTCCATTTTAGGAAGAAAAAAATGACCAAGTTGGCTAAGGACAGTCATATGTGTGTGAGGCGGGTTGTCTAATACCTTTCCATAATAGTTAATTTGATTATAAGTGTATGATAGTCACACCAAAATTTTTGATGTTGCCTTAATTGAATATTGACCTAGGTTGTTATGTAATGTTGATAAGGTATTTCATTAAAGAATATAACGCATGTTTGAGATTGATAGTCTAGATTGAGGGCCACCTCATTGGTGCACATTCCCTTAGATGAAAAACATTTAGACAATTGTACTAGAATGCCTATGGGAATGCCTATGATTCCCTTTTATGGTTTGGTTAAAAGGTAACTAGTAAATTGAGTGGTTTTCCCATGTTTGATAATAATTGGTAATTCCTTATGATAGTTTAATTTACATGTTAGTCATGTGATTTGAGTTACCCATTCGATTTATTATGTTTTTAACCATGTAAAAGTGTATGTTACATGTGTTGATTTGTTTTCAAAATTATTATACACCAAGATTATCCATGATTCATTCTAAAATTATGATATACCATTTTTTGAACATGGAACATGATCAAATTCTTAAATATTGTGTCTCGACCAAGATTTAATGTTGAAATTATTATATATATGGATTTGATTCAGTTTGGTGTTATTTTATAAAATGGATATATGGTAAGGGGTTACACACACTAGGGGTGACACTTGAAATCAACTTTTGGATGTCACGACCATAATCAGATTAAAATTGAACAATGAAATGAAATTACTAATGAAGTGTCTTGTAATACAAATCAGAAGCACGAATTCAGTCATCATCAATAATTGATTACATTATCTTCTGAGACATATGTTGTGCATATATTTGAGTACCTACTGTTTACTGATTTTACTATTGTACACTGCCTATTATATATATATTAACTGGTAGATCTACAAAGATAATGGGGTGATGGCTACAATGATATAGTCTCACACACTATTTGTGTTAAGCTTTTGAGCATAAACAAGTTGTATGACTAAAGGTTTTGATTATGGAAGCTTCGTACTATTGGTACATGATATGATCTTGAGGAGTAGGAGAGCATGGAACTGAGCTGATATATGTGATTCTTTCTTGTCTCATTGTGGTTATATTTTTCTTTTGAGACATATATTTTTGATTTTTAAAAAGTCCCTGTTTTTTTTCTTAGAACATAATATGTTTCATCATCATTTTATATAATTATGTCTAGTATCTTCATAGTATTTCATTGTTAGTTCTATTTTTATGTTATGTACTCATTCTTATATTACATAATATTTTTCCATTGTGTTATAGTATTCAAATCAGTGTATTATTTCCCCACTATCACACCATAGGACCCTGTTGTTTGTCTGATGCCAATGGCATTAAGGGAAATGCTCTTTATTCCATGTAACCAATATGGTAAGAACACCATTTTACTATATCTAGATCTGGTATGTTACAAGTGGTATCAATAGATTTATTTCTAAGAATTCATTATTTTTTGGTGATGAAAGAAAAAGATGGATATGCTAGGAATTTGGCACTAAGTAGTTCCTATGAGTAGCTACCCAATGTAAAGGGTAAATCCAAATTGGCTCCAATTCATTAATGATTTGTGGATTTTACACTATTAAAATTGATTATATTTCACTGTTGGGTGAAAAAAATTATGTTATTATTGATTTCATTGTGGTTTTATTTTGTTGTAACCTGATGAGATGTGGGGATTCTATCTCATTCATCATATAGGAACATATTGGAAATCACATTTCATATATTCTTTACATGAAATTTAGATATCATTACTGATTAGATTCTATTTTTATTGATATCGTGATAGATAAGCATGTTGTTGTGATAAGAACAGTGATAGATATGCATGCTGTTGTGATAGGTGTATTGATAAATTTTATGGTTGAATAGGATGGATTACAAACATTGGTCCCTGAAGAGTATGTTCCCTCTTGGATCCGAATTTGGTGGATCATGTTTCATCCTTGGCATATGGATTGTGTTGTTATTTTCAATATGTGGAAACCAATAATTGATTTGAGGGTAGTATAGAAAACCTCAGATCAGAAATTGTCACACCATTGATTTACTTTTCAAAAACAAAACATTGTTTTGGGGTAGATGTAGAGGATTAATGTTAGGAACCCAAGATAACATGGCGTGTGGTTCTTTGAACACAAGGAACATATTCCTATATTTTGGAAGAAAAATTACATTTTTTTACAATCCATGTACTCTGAGTAGGTGGTGTGTGGTTTTGGACCATGTGTCTGGCCATGTGAGGGAGAACATGGGTTTCTGGTTTTTTTAGTGCATGTTTTATATGGTAGATAAACATAATGTTGTTTTAAATAGGCATAATTCATGTTTGATTGGTTGTATAGATGTACATGGATAGGAGGGGGAACATGAGTACATGTCATTCACATAGGACATTTTCCAGACCAAGTCAGGTAGACATACACACCCATGTGAGAGGTTTAGGGGTCATGTTTTGTTTAGGTTCTACACACTTTTTCCCATCATTTGTGATATTTTTGAGGCTTTTATTCCCCGGTTTAGTTATACCACTTTTTAAATGAGTATTTTGATGAATAAAATTATACTAAAGTATATGTTTTGGTCTATAAAAAGAAATGAAACCCTGAAATCCTCCCACAGAACGCTAGGTGGGTGGCAATTGGCATACACCGGAGGTAGTATGCCAACGGATTCTATTGTATCCTCTAGTCGTGACTGCTGAACCACCATAGGTTATTCTGGAAATTGATGTTGATGAATAGTTTTATGACATAATCACATGTTTTATGCAGACCATTCATAGAGCACCTCATATTTCCACTTCTTTTAATGAAATGACTAGAGTGTCCCAGCCACAACATCCAGCCACATTTTTTGGGATGTCGGAATTCTGATTGCAGAGTAATGGTAAGACCCATGTTATCTATCATTCTATATCTAGATACACCTTCTATTTATAGGATCATGATCACTTCTTATATGTTCCACGAATCCTCTATGATATGGTTTTATGTGGTTACTCAGACGGTAAATTGTCAAGATATTCCTTTAAAATAATTATAGATAGTCTTTTATGACTATTTATATCCTGAGATATTGAGGTCTGAAAAATAATTGGAGTTCATGGATCTAGAGTATGGTGATCTTTATGATTTGTATTATTCATAAAATTTTACTGATCTCTAGTGGTTCACACCTATTCTGATGGGTGGTGATCTTTCACTTGCTAAGAAATTCAAGGATGGTCTCAGATATGAAATCCGATTGTAGGTGAATATCATTCATATGACTACTTTATCATAAATATTGAACCAAGAACTAATTACCATGATTAATTATAAGGAATATAGAGGTGTGATATAGGGTTGTCCATCACTAGGATCCTATATTTTCTAAACAGGTATCATAAAGTGTCTTCTAAATCTTACTCACTGTGAATCAAGTATTCATAACATTTATTCATGTATTTGAGTGCGGTTATACCAGTGGGGAAAAGATTGTAACTTAAAAAAATTCCATATAGACCTAATTTAATTCAATTATTATGGAAAAATAGACTATCTACATAACTTCTATAGGACGATTCAACCAGAGACTACTGAGGGAGGATATACACAAACTCCACGTTTCGGAGCAGGCCAGATAGCTTTTCAACTGTTGGGGAACTTGGAGATGTTAGGCCTCTTAGGAAATGGTGGTTATCTTGGATGAGGTATCCAGAATCATTGTTTTTAGAGAAATTATAGTGGATTAGCTTAAGGAAACTAGGTTATTTCATAGGCTTGTGGTATAGGCCAAACATTTGCAGTGTATCAGACACAGTATGAGTGGTATCCCAGACCTTCTACTATCACATGTATTATTCTATTCACCTCCATTTTAGCATCTGTACATTTTAATTTATGGTCTTTAAAAATTTTCATTTTTTTTTGTTTTGAATATCCATGGGACCAATGTTTTCACACCTAATGACATTACAAAACTATACACTATGTTAGGGATTTGGATGATAGGTGTGTGACTGTTCAAGAAGTCTGCCCATGAGATTGTTTGGGGTTACATAGTTTGGGATCTCTATGTATTAGAGATGACATGAATTTATTTAATCCATGTAATGGATTGGATAGTGATTTTTCTAGACATCATTATCTTCTATAATTGAAGGGTTAGTTTCAAGTCACCAGGGGGAGAATTATTTATAAACAAGGGGTGGAGAGATTTACAAGAAATAAGAACTAGAACCAAGCATCATGGGGCGAGTGGGATGAATATACATATTTCCAGATTATATATGGTTGGACCGGGAACGAATGTGATGGATTTTACACTAGTGGATAATCATTTATGTTATTTCTTCCAAGACAAATTTCCAGGATTACCTATGGTATGATATGTATAGTTTTCAATTGAGCTAGTACCTAGAGATACACCAGTACACACTTGTCATTATATAATGGATAGATGGTGTTGTTAGATATCAAGAAGTAGGTAGAGGACTTGGAGGAGATAATGATTATTAGAACTAGTAATTATCTATGTGGTTCACAAGTCCTTTTTGTGAAAAAGGATGATCGCTACCCTAGGTTATGTTTGGCCTATCGGAAAAAGAACCAATTGAAAATTAAAAAATGACATCCCTTTCCATATATAGATGTCATGTTTGATCATATATTAGGAGATCAATTGTTCTATAAGATCTAATTTAGATCAGGATATCACTAAGTGTGTGTCTAACCTAAATACATGCCTCGTAAAACCATTCGTAGTAGGTATTGTCTATATGAGTATTTAGGTATGTCATTATTAATCATGAATGCATCATCAGTTGACATTTCACTAATGAATCATGTGTTCCATACATACTTCATTTCATTATTGGTGGTTACTCAGGGATGACTTCTTAGTGTATTCTCACAATCGAGACAACCATTCGAACCATCTTATGATCTTTCTGAGTACACTGAGAGATAATTAGTTATATAATATTCTCACAAAGATCCACTTCTGTCTTGATTAGATTCATTTACAATGTCGCACCATCTCGGAGACATGGGTATCAGTGAACCCCATGAAGGTGAGAGCAGTAGTTACCTGGGAGAATCACAAGAACATCATTTAAGATAATAGTTTTATAGGGATACTTGTTCACTATATGTGTTTCATAAAAAAACTATATTTCTTAGAAGCACAGATGATGTGTTAGAAAAAGTAGGATGTGATGTATGTGTGGTCAGATTCATGCAAGATGGCCTTCCAAGAGACGTTGCTGAATTAGAAGGCTTCCGTTTGGGAAGAGAATCCTAGTTTCACAAATATGTATTGAGAATTAATTCATCGGTACTGGTGTTTCAGTATTAAGGGAGTCATTGCGAGTTTTTTCTTGTGATGTTCCACCTATCAATAGGTGAAGGTGGAACACCAATGACAAGTTAGTATTTTGCATTAGATACCCATTTTTGATTGGAAAAGGAATGAAATCATGATGGATTTCATGAATTGTTCACCAAATATTCCCTAAAGTAATGGTTCCATATGGGTTGTGGTTGATATGCTTATGAAGGTTGCAATTTTCTGGTCGATCAAGGAAACTGTCAATGTTGAGGTATTGGGGATTTTGTACCTATGATATATTGTACGAATACATGGTGTTCTTCATTATAATATTTTTGATAGGGATTCTCATATTAAATAAATTTTATGGAGAGAGTTATTGAGGAATTTTGGTACACCAGTTCTTCTAAGCACAACTTACCACCACCAGTCATATGGCTAATCCGAGCACACAATTAAGTTACTGGAGGACTTGTTTTCGGAATGCAACCTAGATTTTTAGTGGTTCATAGGATGCAATCATACCCCATGTTGAGTTTTCATACAAAAATAATTCCATGATAATATTCATATGGATTAATATGAGTAATTTTATGGTGGGCCATTCCAATCACTCAGGTGTTGGCTGGAGGCAAGAAAGGTAGTGATGCTGGGACCTCATCTGGTCGAGGAGATCACTAAAATAGTTCAGTTGATTTTGATGTAGTTGGATATTGCGTAGTCTTGTCAGAATTAATATGATGATCATATTAGATGGCCTTTGGAGTTTGAGGTAAGGGATCATGTTTTCCTATATCTTTTACTGTGGTTGGGACGCAAGAGGATCAAGAGACATAGTAAGAATTCAACGATGTACGTCAATCCATGTGAGATTCCAGAGAGGGTTGGAAGGTGGCCTATATATTACAGTTTTCATAGAGGTACCAGGATATGCATGACACCTTTCATATTTATCATTTTCTATGTTAATTTTAGGACCCATCTCCAACTTCTCACATCAAGTAAGTATAATTATAGGTAGATGTGTCCTTGATAATCATCACATTCATATTGGGGATCATAGAAATACGGTTATTTGTGTTCGGTATATTCCTGGGTTATGGGTGATATGGTGTAGCATCCCAAGAAAATAAAGAATATGACATTTTCATTTTTATTAATATATTTTAATTAAATATTAAATTTATTTTAAAGGGGATTCAATATTCAGTGGTGTACATGACATGTAACAACGTGTTTCTTTGAAATCTTATGTTGCACATTAATAATATAATATTATTATTTTAAATGGTAGGTAACGCCTAGCCATTGTAATGGCGGGAATGAACAGAACAAATTACAAAATGAATATGTATGTTTGTAAAATATTTTAACAATTACCCAATAAATAATAGAGGCTTAAAATGCGAATGAATCCAATTTTATGCATAAATATTCTAATAGACACTAAAAAGTCGATTAACCTCCTTTTGATGGAGAACCATTTTTAAATATACAATTTTTCAATTTTATATGTTATATATGACAATATAAAATCCATCTTTAGAATATAAACATCAAAATTTACTTTGTGTGTATTTTTGTCATTTTTCCAATAAAGTTTATTTTTTATGAATAGAGAAAAATGCAGTATTTTAATTCAAAACAACCTTTTAATCTAAAATATTTATATAGTTATATTATTTTTTTAATGGGGTTTAAAATTTAATTAAAATATATTTTTACCATTAAAAATAATGGTGGTTATCGGAATTAATTTCACTTTGAAATTGGACATAAACAAGTGTCAATCTTTTAGTAGATATTGTTTCTTGAAAACACGCTATTTTTTTTATAGTGGGAATTATTTATAAAATTAATTAATGAAACATCTATTTTTTGAATTTGGAAAAATGGACATCGTTTTTGAATTTTGAATATCAAATATAGTTTATGGTAAATATTTTGGTATTTTTCTAAAAAACATCAATTTTTGATGAATAGTGAAACCACTAAGTAGTAGTTAGAAACTGAATTATTCGTTAAAATGAAATTTTATCGCTTTTGTGAATTTAATTTCAAAAATCTGACATACATGGTTATCATTAGTAAGTAAAATGTGGTTCAATGGGATAAAAATAATTTTTTGGTGAATAGCAACTTTTGAGTTTTATTAATCGCAATTAAATGTAATTAGGGTAATTTATGCTAAAAATAATATTATAAAAATATAAAATTACCATGATACAAGTACAAACCATATTAGATGAGTCATGTCCAACCAAGAAAATCCATGGGTAAATTTGGGGGACCCATGGAGCCACTTGGGTATGATAAGGACATTAATAAAAAAAATTAATGTAAAAATAAAAATGTCACAAACATGTATTGTTTTACTAAAACAATTTTTACATGGTGTTATATAAGTTATATTTCTAACAATAAATATTAATTAGAAAGATAAATATATTTCCAACATCATGGTAATTTTTTTTATAATTTTAAGACATAAAATAAATAAAATTATTTATTACAGAGTGATAACGCAGTGTTTACGTCATTAAAGAATGATTCAAATAAATATGAAGATAATGTTTAAAATAATTTCCAAAAATGGTCCAAATATTATTGGACGATTTTATTTTGAACATTGGTCACCTTATATTAGACATTAATAATTTTTTTACTTTTATAAACCGAAAATCATTATATAATAAAATAATATTTTCAATCATTCCAAAAGGGCCCCTCCTCTCCCTTATAAAAAGACCCCAGTTCCTACCACATTATCACACTGATATAACCCTTTGGCTCATAAAACCTCTACTAAAATAATCTCCCAAGATCCCTCTCTTCATATTAGAACCCATACCTTATGAAGAATTCACTTCAAGAAACTCTTTTGGTTTAATCCAAGGGGAGTTACCCAATTTAAAGTTAATGTCTTCTCTTATGTTCTTTTGTTTTATTTTTCTTCTCCAATACCTTAACCTCTTTTTACACCTTTCATTAATAACAATAAAATTATTCTAAATATACTAGGATGTTTTTAGGAGATTAATTCGAGCTACATTTCACACACATCCATCTAATGGGTAAAGAACATACTGTTTTTGTGGATGACAAACTACTACCTCACGAAATGATGAATGTTCAATTATCTCTTACCACCTCTCATGGTGGAAATTTTGATGGAACATTATTTATATGTGATATATATTATATTTATATTGTATCAATTCTTATGTATTTTACATTTATATCACACCTTTATGGTTTCCATAATTGGTTAATGCGATAATTTCATTTGAGGGAGTGTGGACTACCTCCACCTAAAAATGATATGACCCATTAATGCCATATGTGGAATGTACAAAGGATAGAATTTATGAACATATGTAACATATATGACATATATGTTATACTGAAATTATAATATACCAATTTATCACTATGTTTTCATTCCATTAAAATATGAAATAAAAATGAAATTAGTGTTAATGCGTACGTATGACTTACCGTCTCCATGAATGGTACATTTTATTTCTTATCTCAAAATTTTTTGTACTATTATAAATACGTATATATAATTGATTAATATGATATATATGAAATCTAAATGATGAATATCATTCTACAGATAATGGACTCTTGACCACATGGACAATTTATAATTATAACGAGTTCATTTTTGACATAAGTTATTATCATTGACAAAATGTCCGATATGAACTCAAATAATTAATTAATTTTTATAGTAAGGTAATAAATAATATAAAAGGAATAATAAAACTGAAAAATATTATTTATTTAGTACTAAGTAACTTATGTTTATTAATCAGGAAGAACAAGGAACATACGAGAGGGTCAAGTCAGACAACGATGTAAGGTGATTTCTTATCTCACTTTAAATTAAGTGGGCTTTCAATTGTTCGCCACTTTTTTCAAGAATGTGGTGTATTTTTTACTTCCATTGGAGATATATATATATATTTTATCATGATTCTATTTATATTCATGTTATTATGTGATTCTTTTGGTGGTTCATAGTTGTTGGTCATATGACTCGATTGAAAACAATGTGGTAAGAGATTTTCATCTCACTTCTTATTCTGGTGATATTCATGGTATATTGTCCTCTATTTCCATTTATTTTTTTAGTTACTACCCATAATTTTAGTATTTTTATAATATATTTTTATGTAAGGGTATGTACATCCTCATTGTATGATCCTTCTTTAATGGGGTGTACGTTTCAAAAGTTACCAAATCTGAATGGGATCATTTCACCCACTTCTTTTAAGCCATGAATTCGTGTATGTTATGTCTTAATTTTCCATTTTATTATTTTGGAGATTTTTATTCTATATATTTGATAATGTCTATTTCATTTCCAAATGATGAGATATCCCTTTCAACTCTCATCAATTGATTTTCGCAGTTTTTAAGTGACGCCGTTAGGATGCCAAATTTCTCGTCAAAGAAATCAAATATTCTCTTTCCATTCATTTTTCTTTTTCATGTGTTATGTATTTAAAATATCCATATCATGATCTTATACAGTTCTCATACTATATTATGAATTATTTATTATTGGGTGACCCTTGTCCCCTATATTTTCAATGTTTTCTAAAACCATTTTATATTGTCGTTATGCTGCAGAAATTTCGTCTCATGATTTCTATCTCTTTCTCTCCTGAAATTATATAGTTTATTTATGTGAATAACCAGTCCTATTTCGTTCTATGGGATTTCCTAGTTACAAAAAAATAATATATTTGATTCTTGAATTGACATACATATAACCCTCACTCCCTTTCCATGGGTTATAAAGGACATAATTATCCCATTTATATGTACTTTATAAAACGTTATGATTTTGAAATGAAACTCATTTCCTTTATTATCTATGGGTTATTTATGAAATGTTTGATTATGATCTATATGGCTCAATTTTAAGAAAAGACATATTAATGGTTTCCCATTATAGCGCTCCAATGCATTGGGTAAAGAATTAATCTCTAGAGATGACAAGTTTCACGATACCTTGGCTAATAACCTTGGTAATTCTTATGACACATTGGGGACGGACCTTGATGATATGTTCTTGAATGTATAAATATAATTTTTAGCCACATATTCAAGTTTGTATCATGTTGTTTTCATTGTGATATTCCTTTACATCCATTTCTCATGTCATTATGTAGTTATTCATGTTCTTATTGATATCAATAGTAAACTGATTCTTTTTTTACACATACTGTGCCTTGTGCTCTCCCTTTACTTTGTCATATGTCTCTAAGATATGAGATGAGTTAGATTTATGTTGGATGAACCCACGATGAAGACTTATATGTGAATTAGAATAATGGTTTATGTTTTTTTCATGTTTTCTGTCCATGATTTCCCTGTCACTACACTTTAAAGATCATTTGTTTGTAAAATGTAATAAAAAGTAATGTAATAAAAATAAGATATGTTATTGTTAGTATCAAAGGATAGTTTAGTTAAATATGGAAATTAGGCCACGAAAACATTAGGAATAACCCTATAGAAAAGTTTAAATATTGAAAAACATCTTGGTATTTTGGGTGAGTATGGAGTAAGTGGTTTATCACGAAAATACATCCCAGTTTGGATACGAGCAGAACTATCTTAATGTGTGGGGATGAAAATGAAAGGTATAATAAAACCTTCAAGGTTAAAACATGTTAGGGTTATTTTTGGAGTTTTATAAAATGGAAAAAACAGAGAAAGTGTGACAACCTATCGCGTCGGACAAATCTGTAGGAATCGAACCCACAACCAAAGTACGATTGGGTTTTATCACCTACCACTGGCCTACGTGAAGTCCCTCGTTAGTATGACTTATTATTTTTAGTTAAATGATTTAATGGATCAAGATTAAGTTTATTTTGAGAACCTTTGTTTTATAAAATTGATATACTTGGAATCCGGAAGTTATTTGGTGATTAAACGATAAAGGTTATTTTGGAAGATGTTTTTTCTTTTGGAATACTATATGCCTACGAAAAATAAAATACTACATGATTTCAATTCTGGACAAATGGTTGATTTTTTATTATTTTGTGAGAATATATGTATTTATTGTGGACACATTATGATTTGGGATATTTATGGAAAATGATTAACCTTGTATATAGAATATGTGATTAGGTTAATTACACTTTAGTATGAGACTTTAAGAGTAGTCGATGTTATTTGGGGATAAATGATAAGATTTAGTGTGGGAGACTATGTGATTAAATCCTTCTTAAATGTTGGGTTTGAATATTAGATTGGATTATTTTTATGAATATTAAAGAAGATTGTGTATTTAATGGTCTTTCTGGAACATTGGGTACTCTATGTTGAATTTTGGAGATTAGTATTAGCATTTACTTTTATAAATGATCATAGTTTTTGGGGATTATATGATGTCATACTAACCATTTTGGTTTAAATTGATGAATAAAGACAAGGGAAATATATCATTCTTCTTTTGTGGTTTATGTGATTCTCTATAATATGATTGTTTTCCTTTTTATGTGACCAAGTCCTTTTGAATTCAAATTTGTGTGGAGAAAGATTAATTTTTTGTAGAAACATATTAAATGATGAAACTCTACATGAAGATCCGTATATTTCCTTATGTTTTTTTTCATGTAGTAAATGATTTCATCAAAATTTTGAAAAGTAACATAAAAAAAAATGTTTCTGATTTACATTTCCTACTAGGTAATCAAAGTCTGTTTCACACATCATAAGTTTGTGATTTTATGGTGGTTAGCTTTCTCTTAATCAGGTTTTCTATCACTCTCCATCCGAACTTGACCCTTTGTTTTCACTTACATATATATGTTTTCCTACATGGAATCCTAGTGTGGTTTAACTCGGGTGAACTTTTTACTTCTTTTTCTTTCTTTTAAAGTGATTGTTTTTATAAGGCCCCAGCCTTAAACCTTACTTAATCTTGAGTTATTACAAGATTAGACATTGAGGATCTTTTCGGGTTTAGAGTTTTAGAGAATTAGATCATAAAACTTGCATTACATTCCACATATAAACAAAGTGGTTACATAAAGATAGTATTCTTCATTCCCATCAATGGAAACACATTTAAAATAATACATGGATTATTTTTGACACATCCTTGACTCTGTCATCTTATCTTGTACCTTTCCATTGACCTGTGAAAAACATTTCAAAAACATGGGATGAGCATAAAAACTCAGTATGGGTTATAAAAAAAACATGGAAAGGAAACATGAGTTCATATATACATAATAATGAAATCATACTTTACCCATAAAACATTGGCACTTCAACATACCTCATAAAATCATGAATAAATCATAGAAATCATAATACATAAGGTAACTTGAGGCATTCATAACATTCTTACGTAGGGAGTAACCCTCTTGGTTACGTTTGGAATACCCATCATAGTATATTCCCTAAATCTCTTCGGAGAAACCTTAACGTTTCACTCCTTCGCGTTAGCCAATGCATTGGAGAGCTATAACGGGCTCACCCGCCCTTAGTTTATCACGGAACCACCCGTCTTCATAATAATGCCCAAGAACCATAACATAATCATATCACATAAAACATGCATAAAGGAAACATAACATTTCCACATTTCAATCACGAGATATCAATACAACACATTGATATTATAAAAACATTATGAAAACCATTTTCAATACCAAAGTAAAACATGGTATTTATTTTTCGTTTTAAAAAAAGTATGGCTTGTAGAGGAAGCCGAAACTCAAATAACGGTCACAACGGCGGAGAAGTCATTGTCGCCGCATACGTACGACAAAAACATTCCCTTTTTTCGTTTAGTAAACGCTTCGTATAAAATAGATTCCTTTTGAATAAACGTAAAAGTCAAAGGGGTTTATACACCGTATAAAATAAAGTTGTGTATAAATAAAATATGCCTCAATGAAAGGAGATTGAGACGAAGTCCCATACCTCGTATCCAACTTGACCCGACCGTTATTTAATCTCCTGAATAATAAACTTGAGTTAATCTCTACTTGCTTATGAATCTTTTTCAAGTTCATTATTCCTTTTATACCATGATATGAACATCATGTAATCAGTTAAGTTAATAATGTTCATTTTGTCGGTATTTGGTTCTTAAGTCAAAAATAGACTTCTTACACATACATGTTGTTAATTTGGTCATAGGTTCGTTATATCCAGAATGATATTAATGATTTGGATAACATATATATCATATATATTCATCATATACATGTATTTATTATATTACATCACATTTAGTGGTAAGAAATGAAATGCACCGTTCATGGAGACGGTAAGCCGTACGTACACATGAACGCTACTTCCATTTCTATTTCATATTTTCTGGAATGGAAAAATAATGATATAAGAGTATATTATAATTCCAGTATAATAACATATATAATACCAATAACTTTATCCTTTACACATCCCACATATGGTATTAACGAATCAAATCACTTTCAGGGGGCGGTAGTCCGCATTTCCTAAAATGAAGATATCGTGTTTACCCATAATGGAAACCATAAAGGTATGCCCAAAATGAAAAAAACAGAAGCTTATGGAAAACATAAACATATTATATATCATATATAAAAATAGTGACATCATAATGGCCACCTTTGAAGGTGTTAAATGAGTGTTGAACAATCATCGTTTCGGGAGGCAGAATTTTGCCATCCACGGAAACTGTATGTTCTTTACCCATTTGATGTAGTTGTGTGAGAGTGTAGATCAAATAGATATTATAACAACATCCTTGTATATTGAAGATACTGGTGTTGTTACAAAATATGTAAATAAAAAGAGTTTAGGGGGTTGGAGAAGCAAAATAAAACAAATGAACATGAGAGAATGAATTACCTTTAAAAGTGTAACTCCTTTTGATTTGAGCCTAAAGGATTCATTTGAAAGGATTATGCCCAAAGTGAATCCTCTAGGATGAGGATAGGGATGTGGATAGAGTAAATGGGCAGGGGTTGGCCAAGCCAAAGGCTTGAGTAGTGTGTGAAATGAGGTAGAGGTGGGGGCCTTTTATAAGAGGAGAGAAGGGGCACTTTTGGAAAGTAAAGAAATATTACTTTATTTGAAAATGTGTTTCGGTTTTAAATGGTCCCACATTGATATAATTCGTGGATAAGGTGATAAGGGTTCTAAATCAACTCATCCAATTGGTTTTGTCCATGTGTAGGTGATAGATTTTACATTGTCTTTCCATTTTATTTAAATCGTCAAATAATGATGTCATCGATGCATCATTATTATGTCATAAATACTTTAATTTATTTAAGGTCTAAAAATCATAAAAAAAATACTATGATGTAGGAAAGCTTTTTAGCTTTCCAATGACTATTTTTAATCAAATATCTGATCTTTATAACCCCATGTAAAAATTGTTTTCGTGAAACATATTATGTTTGTGTCATTTTTACGTTTACATTAAATAAAAAGTTATTTATGTCATTTCCCAACCAAAATGTCTCCATGGGGTCCCCAAGTTGACCCATGGATTTTCATGGTCGGCCATGAAACAAAAAATAAGGTTGGGACATGTGTCTAGGTAATTTCATATTATTAAAGAATTATTTATACCTTAAACTACACTAATTACCACTAATCGCGATTAAAAACTTAATAAGTTACTATTAACCAAAAAATTGTTTTAATCTCATTGAACAACATTTTACTTCTTAATGACAACCATGTATGTCAGATTTTCAAAATTCAAAACACATTAGTGGTAAACTTTCATTTAACTGAAAAATCAGTTTGCTTGATTACCACTTAGTGGTTTCACTATTCATCAAAAATTGAAGTTTTTCAGAAAATTACCAAAAATTCACCCTAAGCTATATTTGATATTAAGAATTCAAAAATGAAGTCTATTTTAAAAAATTCAAATCATATAAGTCACAATAATTAATTTAATAATTAATTCCCGCTGCCAGAGCAAATAGCGTGTTTTTACAAAACAATAAGTATCAAAAGATTGACACCTGTTTAAGTCTAATTTCAAAGTGAAATTGATTCCAATGACCACCATTGGATAAAATGGTAAAAATATATTCTAATTTCACTTCAAAACCAATTCAAAACATAATCTAATCATATAAATAAATTATATTAAAAAGCAGTTTTGATGTAAAATGCAGTATTTTTCACTATTCATTAAAAAATGAACATTGTCAGAAAAATACCAAAAATTCACACAAGGTAAATTTTGATGTCCCAATCATAAAGGATAAGTTTATTTTGACAAACATAGTTTATAAAATTGTCAAAATATAGATTCAAAAATGGTTTGCCATCAAAAGGCAGTAAACCAATCTTTTAAGAATATTAGTGTATTCCATGCATAAGATTGTTTTTATTTTCATTTTAATCCTCTATAAAACTTTCTTAATCATTAATAGACATAGATAAAAATATCTATTATTCATTACTTACTTGGGATGTTACATCCTTCCCCCCTTTAGAAAATTGCGTCCCCGCAATTTATTTACTTATCCAATAAATGGGGGTACTTATCCCTCATTGCATTTTCATATTCCCATGTTGCCTCTTCAACCATGTGGTTTTTCCACAAAACCTTTACCTGGTGAATCACCTTATTCCGTAACACTTGCTCCCTGTGGTAAAGAATCTGGACCGGTTGTTCCCCATAAGATAGGTTCTCTTCCAGCTGAACTACCTCTGGGCTCAAAACATGAGATGGATCTGGCATATACTTTCTCAACATCGAAATGTGAAAAACATTGTGTACCTGAGATAAACTCGGAGGTAAAGCCACTCGGTATGCAACTGATCCAACTCTCTCCAGAATTTCGTATGGTCCAATGAACCTTGGACTCAACTTTCCTTTCTTAAAAAATCTCATCACACTTTTCCAAGGAAAACCATGAGAAAAACATGATCACCTACCTCGAAAGATAGATCCTTCCTCCGGTTATCCGCATAACTCTTCTGCCTGCTATGAGCTGTTCTCATGTGTTTCTGAATCAGCTGAACTTTTTCTGCCATCTCTTCTACCAATTCTGGTCCCATCAACTTCCTTTCACCCACTTCATCCCAGAAAGCTGGAGTTCGACACCGCTTCCCATATAATGTCTGAAATGGTGCCATCTGTATACTGGAATGAAAACTGTTATTATATGAAAGCTCAACCAAAGAAAGATGTTGGTCCCAACATCCCTGATAATCCATAGAACAAGCTTATAACATATCCTCCAATGTCTGAATTGTTCGTTCTGACTGCCCATCTGATTGAGGATGAAAAGCTGTACTAAAATTTAATTCAATACCCAATGACTTCTGAAGGCCTTTACAAAAGTTAGAAGTAAACCTGGGATCACGATCCGATACAATGGAGAGAGGAACTCCATGTAACATGACCGTCTCTTTAAGATACAAACGGGAAAGTTGATCAAGAGAGAAAGTATCTCGTATAACAAGGAAATGAGAAGATTTGGTCAAGCGATCAACAATAACCCAGATTGCATTATTACCTCGAGATGTTTTCGGTAATCCAACAACAAAGTCCATGGATATATTCTCCCATTTCCACTCTGGCACTGGTAATGGCTAAAGCATCCATTTCGGTAATTGTCGCTCTGCTTTAACCTGCTGACAAGTCAAACACTTCACAGTAAAATCAGAAATATCTCTTTTCATTCCATCCCACCAGTAATACTCTCGCAGATCTCTATACATCTTAGTACTGCCCGGATGAACTGAAAACAGAGAACTATGAGCTTCACATAACAACTCTCTCTTCAATTGTGAATCACAAGGCACACACAATCTCTTCCCAAATATCAAAACACAATCATTATCAAAGTTGAATTCAGGCAACTTACCTTTCTGAACCAGCTCTACCTTTTCCTGCAACTCACTGTCTTGCTTCTGTGCTTGCTTGATTCTATCTGATAGAGAAGATCTCACTAATACCTGAATCAAAACTGAAGGACTTCCTGCACCAACAACTTCTATGCCAATGTTCATCAAATCTTTAACCAAAGGATCACGTTCCAACCGCAACATTGTTAATGAAGCATTACTTTTTCGACTCAAAGCATGAGCCACTTTATTTGCTTTTCCCGGATGGTAATGAATTGTACAATCATAATCCTTGATTAATTCTAGCCATCTCATGTGTCTCATGTTTAACTCTTTCTGAGTGAATATATACTTTAAACTTTTGTGATCGGTATATATTTCACACATTAGTCCATACAAATGATGCCTCCAAATTTTTAAAGAAAAAACAACAGCAGCTAGTTCCAAATCATGTGTAGGGTAATTTACCTCATGAGTGTTCAACTGTCGTGAAGCATAAGCAATTACCTGATCATTCTACATTAGGACTCAACCAAGTCCTTTCAATGAAGCATCGCTGTATATAACAAACTCACCATTCCTAGAAGGTAGTGCCAAAACTGGAGCATTCACCAATCTTCTTTTCAATTCCTGAAAACAATCATCACATTCTTTTGTCCAGATAAACTTAACACCCTTCCGAGTTAGCTTAGTCATTGGACAAGATAACCGTGAAAAATTTCTAACAAACCTTCGGTAATAGCCCGCCAAACCAAGGAAGCTACGAATCTCGGTTACATTTGTGGGTCTTGGCCATTCTTCCACAACTTTTGTTTTTGTAGGATCAAAAGTTATTCCATCTTTAGAAACAATGCGACCAAGGAAAGAAATTTGTTTCAACCAAAACTCACACTTGCTGAATTTCCCATACAGTTTCTTTTCTTTTAAGGTTTGCAAGATAACCCTTAAATGTTTTTCATGCTCCTATTTACTTTTAGAAAAAACCCAAATATCATCAATGAAAACCACCACAAACTTATCCAAGAACTCATGGAAAATTCTATTCATTAAGTCCATGAATACAGCAGGTGCATTGGTTAGCCCAAAAGGCATTAGTACAAATTCATAATGGCCATATCTCGTACGGAATGCGGTCTTCGGAATATTTGCCTCCTTTAACTTCAGCTAATGGTACCCCGATCTCAAGTCAATCTTTGAAAAAAACTAAGCTCCCTGGAGCTGATCAAACAAATCATCGATATGAGGCAAAGGATATTTGTTCTTAACAGTGATATTATTCAAGGCTTTATAATCAATGCAACGTCTCATAGAACCATCTTTCTTTTTAACAAATAAAACAGGAGCACCCCATGGTGATGTGCTGTGTCTAATGAAACCTTTCTCTAATAAATCTTGCAATTGCTCCTTCAACTCTAAAAGTTAAATTTGTGCCATTCGATAAGGGGGTTTTGAAATTGGCTTAGCATTAGGAACTAAGTCAACACTAAACTAAACTTCCCGATCTGGTATTATTCCAGGCAACTCATCAGGAAAAACATCAGGATACTCATTTACCACTGGCACATCATTAATCTGAATAGTTCCTTTATTTTCAACGACGTGTGCAAGGTAACATTCATTTCCATCTTTTACAAGTTTCTCAGCCTCTTGATATGTTATCAAAAGTAATGGTTCATTCTTGTAAACAAACTGAAAGTCTTTCTGAAAAGAAACTTCTTTAGCTCTACAGTCAATCTTAGCATGGTAAATAGAGATCCAATCCATACCCAGGATAACATCAAACACTACTAGAGGTAGAACAATAAGGTTTGCAAGCAGGTTCTTTCCACAGATAAGGATAGGAAGATTCTTATAAATTCTTTTTGCCTCAAAATTTCCCCCAGGCGTTTTTACCAAAAGTTCAGGATTCATTTCTTGAGATGGTATTCCCATTTTACTAGAAAAGGTTTCAGAGATGAAAGAATGTGTAGACCCCGAATCAATCATCACACTGGCATAATCTGAAAAAACAAAGTACCTGATACAACTTCATTTGATGGCCCGACATCTGCTGAAGTAGTTTCAAAGGATTTCACCTGCCCTTTATGCTTGTAGTCTAACTGCTTCCCATCACTCAAGCTCTTTGTCGGACACTCGTTTTCATAGTGACCCATCTCATTGCACTTATAACATTTCACTAACTGTAAATCAAAATTGTTCTTACCTTCACCTTGATCCTTTTCAGTGCAATCACGAGCATTATGTCCCATCTTCCCACATCGGTAGCACTTTCCAGAATTTAGAAGACATTCCCCAGCATGCCTTTTGCCACATTTATAACAAACTGGAAACTTAGTTCTCTTACCATCAGACTTTTTTGAAGAATTCTTACCTTTCTCCTGCCACCTCGGTCTCTTCTTCTGCTCGTTGTTATAGAAAACTTGGTCATCGGCAAACTCCATTTCCACCTTCTCAGCACATCGAACAAGCTTTTCATAACTTTTAAACTCATGATAAGCTAATGCCCTTCGATATTTTGGCTTTAATCCTGAGTAAAAATGATTGATTTTACTATCAAGGTCCCGGATAAAATTTGGAGCATACCTTGCCAATCGAGTGATCCTTTCTTCATAGGCAGCCACTGAGTCTTCCTCTTACCTCAATTCCAAGAATTGCTTTTCCATCCTAAGTCTAACAGCCTTAGGAAAATACTTCTCAGGAAACATACCTTTGAATTAATCCCAGTCAAGAGCATCAATCTCATCGGCGTCCCTGATATTTTTAACCATAGACCACCACTGATCTGCTTCACCCTCCAGACGGTAAATAGCAAGACTAACCTTTTGATTGTCTGAACACACCGTGACATCAAAAATCTTCTCCAGTTCATTAATCCACCCTTCAGCTAGCACAAGGTCAGATGATTCTCTGAATGATGGTGGATGTTGCCTCATGAAATGTTCCACCACTGACATGTTCCTCTGTGGTTGATCTGGCTGATCTCGTGCATGGATACCACCGCCATTTATCGCTTGAGTCAACTGCGCCATTTCTGCAACAAACTGTTCAGTTCCAATTCCGACCATTCTTGGATGCTGATTCGGAAGGTTATTTCCTTCTGTATGCCTTCCTAACACTGCTTCCCTGTTTCCTCTGCGGAAAACCATTCTGAACAAACATGTCTTAGATGAAGCAACATAGTAGTCTTTAAATGCTATATAATTTCAAAAAAAAAATATTTTTGGATAATCATTTAATAGGGTTCTAACTCCTAAAGTTATCTAAACCGACCTTTGATACCAACTATAAGGCCCTAGCCTTAAACCTTACTTAATCATGAGTTTTTACAAGATTACACATTGAGGATTTTTTCGGGTTTAGAGTTTTAGAGAATTAGATCATAAAACTTGCATTACATTCCACATATAAACAAAGTGGTTACATAAAGATAGTATTCTTCATTCCCATCAATGGAAACACATTTAAATTAAAACATGGATTATTTCTTGACACATCCTTGACTCTATCATCTTATCATGTACCTTTCCCTTGACCTGTGAAAAACATTTCAAAAACATGGGATGAGCATAAAAACTCAGTATGGGTTATAAAAAAACATGGAAAGGAAACATGAGTTCATATATACATAAGAATGAAATCATACTTTACCCATAAAACATTCGCACTTTAACATACCTCATTAAATCATGAATAAATCATAGAAATCATAAGACATAAAGGTAACTTGAGGCATTCATAACATTCTTACGTAGGGAGTAACCCTCTTGGTTACGTTTGGAATACCCATCACAGTATATTCCCTAAATCTCTTCGGAGAAACCTTAACGTTTCACTCCTTCACGTTACCCAATGCATTGGAGAGCTATAACGGGCTCACCTACCCTTAGTTTATCACGGAACCACCCGTCTTCATAATAATGCCCAAGAACCATAACATAATCATATCACATAAAACATGCATAAAGGAAACATAACATTTCCACATTTCAATCACGAGATATCAATACAACACATTGATATAATAAAAACATTATGAAATACATTTTCAATACCAAAGTAAAACATGGAAATTATTTTACGTTTTAAAAAAAGTATGGCTTGTAGAGGAAGCCGAAACTCAAATAACGGTCACAACGGCGGAGAAGTCGTTGTCGCCGCATACGTACGACAAAAACATTCCCTTTTGTCGTTTAGTAAACGCTTCGTATAAAAAATATTCCTTTTGAATAAACTTAAAAGTCAAAGGGGTTTATACACCGTATAAAAGAAAGTTGTGTATAAATAAAATATGCCTCAATGAAAGGAGATTGAGACGAAGTCCCATACCTCGTATCCGACTTGACCCGACCGTTCTTTAATCTCCTGAATAATAAACTTGTGTTAATATCTACTTGCTTATGAATCTTTTTCATGTTCATTATTCCTTTTATACCATGTTATGAACATCATGTAATCAGTTAAGTTAATAATGATCATTTTGTCGGTATTTGGTTCTTAAGTCAAAAATAGACTTCTTACACTTACATGTTGTTAATTTGGTCATAGGTTCGTTATATCCAGAATGATATTAATGATTTGGATAAAATATATATCATATATATTCATCATATACATATATTTATAATATTACATCACATTTAGAGGTAAGAAATGAAATGCACCGTTCATGGAGACGGTAAGCCGTACGTACGCATGAACGCTACTTCCATTTCTATTTCATATTTTATGGAATGGAATCATAATGATATAAGAGTATATTATAATTCCAGTATAATAACATATATAATATCATTAACTTTATCCTTTACACATCCCACATATGGTATTAACGAACCAAATCACTTTCAGGGGGCGGTAGTCCACACTTCCTAAAATGAAGATATCGTGTTTACCCATAATGGAAACCATAAAGGTATGCCCAAAATAAAAAATCAGAAGCTTAAGGAAAACATAAACATATTATATATCATATATAAAAATAGTGACATCATAATGGCCACCTTTGAATGTGTTAAATGAGTATTGAACAATCATCGTTTCGGGAGGCAGAATTTCGCCATCCACGGAAACCGTATGTTCTTTAACCATTTGATGTAGTTGTGTGAGAGTGTAGCTCAAATAAATATTATAACAACATCCTTGTATATTGAAGATACTGGTGTTGTTACAAAATAAGTAAATAAAAAGATTTTAGGGGGTTGGAGAAGCAAAATAAAACAAATGAACATGAGAGAATGAATTACCTTTAAAAGTGTAACTCCTTTTGATTTGATCCGAAAGGCTTCCTTTGAAAGGATTCTGCCCAAAGGGAATCCTATAGGATGAGTATAGGGATGTGGAGAGAGTAAATGGGCAGGGGTTGGCCGAGCCAAAGGCTTGAGGAGTGTGTGAAATGAGGTAGAGGTGGGGGCCTTTTATAAGAGGATAGGAGGGGCACTTTTGGAAAGTAAAGAAATATTACTTTATTTGAAAATGTGTTTCGGTTTTAAAAGGTCCCACATTGATATAATTCGTGGATAAGGTGATAAGGGTTCGAAATACACTCATCCAATTGGTTTTGGACATGTGTAGTTCATAGATGTTACATCGTCTTTCCATTTTATTTAAATCGTCAAATAATGATGTCATCGCTGCATCATTATTATGTCATAAATAATTTAATTTATTTAATGTCTAAAAATCATAAAAAAAATACTATGATGTAAGAAATCTATTTATCTTTCCAATGACTATTTATAATCAAATATATGATCTTTATAACCCCATGTAAAAATTGTTTTTGTGAAACATATTATGTTTGTGTCATTTTTACTTTTACATTAAATAAAAAGTTATTTATGTCATTTCCCAACCAAAATGTCTCCATGGGGTCCCCAAGTTGACCCAAGGCTTTTCTTGGTCGGCCATGACACAACCAATAAGGTTGGGACATGTTTCTAGGTCATTTCATATTATTAAAGCATTATTTATACCTTAAACTACACTAATTACCACTAATCGCGATTAAAAACTTAATAAGTTACTATTCACCAAAAAATTATTTTAATCTCATTGAACCACATTTTACTTCTTAATTACAACCATGTATGTCGGATTTTAAAAATTCAAAACACATTAGTGGTAAACTTTCATTTAACTGAAAAATCAGTTTGCTTGATTACCACTTAGTGGTTTCACTATTCATCAAAAAATGAAGTTTTTCAGAAAATTACCAAAAATTCACCCTAAGCTATATTTGATATTAAGAATTCAAAAATGAAGTCTATTTTACAAAATTCAAATCATATAAGTCACATTAATTAATTTAATAATTAATTCCTGCTGCCAGAGCAAATAGCGTGTTTTTACAAAACAATAAGTATCAAAAGATTGACACCATTTTAAGTCTAATTTCAAAGTGAAATTGATTCCAATGACCACCATTGGATAAAATGGTAAAAATATATTCTAATTTCACTTAAAAACCAATTAAAAACATAATATAATCATATAAATAAATTGGATTAAAAAGCAGTTTTGATGTAAAATGCAGTATTTTTCACTATTCATTAAAAAATGAACATTGTCAGAAAAATACCAAAAATTCACACAAGGTAAATTTTGATGTCCCAATAATAAAGGATAAGTTTATTTTGACAAACATAGTTTATAAAATTGTCAAAATATAGATTCAAAAATGGTTTGCCATCAAAAGGCAGTAAAATAATCTTTTAAGAATATTAGTGTATTCCATGCATAAGATTGTTTTTATTTTCATTTTAAGCCTCTATAACACTATCATAATCGTTAATAGACATATATAAAAATATATATTATTCATTACTTACTTGGGATGTTACAGTTTTACTGACTCTTTTTCAGATGTGGGACATTCAATGAAGATTCCAAGCCTAATTTTTAAAATTGCGAGGATGCAATTTTCAAAATGGGGAAGAATGTAACATCCCATGAAAATAATGAATATGAAATTTTCATATTTATTAATATCATTTAATGAAATATTAAATTTCTTTTTAAGGGTATTCAATATGAAATGGTGTACCTGACACACAACAACGGGTTTCTTTGAATTCTTATGTTGCACAATAATAATATAATAATATTATTTTAAAAGGTAGTTATTGCATAGCCGTTGTAATGGTGGAAATGAATAGAACTAACTAAAAATGATTATATACTTTTTTTAAATATTTTAACAATTACCCAATAAATTATAGAGGCTTAAAATGCGAATGAATCCAATTTTATGCATAAATATTCTATTTGTCGTTAAAAGGTCGATTAACAGCCATTTGACAGAGAACCATTTTAAAATATACCTTTTGTCAATTTTATATGTTTTATTTGACAAAATAAAATCATTCTTTAGAATCGGGATATCAAAAATTACTTTGTGTGAATTTTTGTTATTTTTCTGATAATGTTAATTTTTTAATGAATAGTTTAAAATACTATATTTTAATTCAAACCCACTTTTTAGAATAATTTATTTATATGGGTAGATTATCTTTTTAATTGGGTTTTAAGTGTAATTAAAATATATTTTTACCATTTAATCCAATGGTGGTGAATTAATTTCACATTGAAATTGGACATAAACAAGTGTCAATCTTTGGTTAGATATTGTTTCTTTAAAACACGCTATTTGTTTTGAAGACGGTGATTATTTATAAAATTAATTAATGCATATTCTATGTTTTTAATTTGGTAAAATGGAAATCATTTTTGAATTTTGAATATCAAATATACTTAGGGTGTATTTTTGGTACTTTTCTAAAAAACATCATTTTTTGATGAATAGTGAAACAACTATGTTGTAGTAAAAAACTGATTTTTTCGTTTAAATGAAATTTTACCGCTTATGTAAATATAATTTCAAAAATCCAACATAAATTTTTGTCATTATTAAGTAAAATTTGGTTCAATGGGATAAAAATAATTTTTTGTGAATAGTAATGTTTGAGTTTTATTAACCGTAATTTATGGTAATTCGGGTAATTTAAGGTAAAAATAATATTATAAAAATATAAAAATATCTTAACACAAGTCCAAAACTTATTTTATGAGTCATGTACGACAAATACAATCCATGGTTCAATTTGGGGGCCCCATGTAGCCACTTGGGTATGATATTGACATTAATAACTTTTTATTTAATGTAAAAATAAAAGTGTCACAAACATGTATTGTTTTACTAAATCAATTTTTACATAGGGTTATATAAGTTATATTTTTGACTATAAATATTAATTATAAAGATAATGAGATTTCATAAATCATGGTAATTTTTATTATAATTTCGAAACATAAAATAAATAAAATTATTTATGGCACAATGATGAGGCAGCGTTTACGTCATTAATGAATGATTTAAATAAATAAGAAGATAAAGATTAATATAATATATAAAACTTGTCCAATTATTATTGGATGATTTTATTTAGAACATTTTAAACCTTCTCTTTGAATTTAATTGTTTTTTAACCTTTAGAAACCGAAAATAATTATATAATAAAATAATATTTTCAATCTTTCCAAAAGAGCCCCTCCTCTCCCTCATAAAATGACCCCACTTCCAACCACTTTATCATAATTCTCAAGCCCATTGGCTCCTGCATCATATACTAAAATAAGGTCCCAAGGTCCATCTATTCATCCTAGTAGCCTTACAATATGAATAAAGCAATTCAAGAAAACCTTTTGGTTCAAACCAAGGGGTGTTACCCGATTTAAAGGTAATGTCTTCTCTTATGTTCTTTTGTATTATTTTGCTTCTCCAACCCATAAAAATATTTTTATAAATTTGTTTTATAACAACAACAATATCTTAAATATAATATGATTTTTTTATGAGAATAATTCGAGGTACACATAAACAAAACTGGATCTAATTGGTAAATAAAAAATTGTTTCTGTGGACGGCGCACTACTGCCTCACGAAACGATGATTGTTCAATTATCTCCTAATGCCTCTCATGGTGGCCATTATGATGGACCATTATTTATATGTGATATATATTATATTTATATTGTTTCAATTCTTCTTTATTTTTCATTTATATAATACCTTTATAGTTCCATAATAGGTAAACAAGATAATTTCATTTGAGGATGTGCAGACTACCGCCCCCTCAAAATGATATTACTCATTCATGCCATATATGGAATGTATAAAGGATAGAATTTATTAAATAATTTTACATATATGACATATAAATTATAATTAAATTAAAATATACCTATGTATCACTATGTTTTCATTCCATTAAATTATGAAATAGAAATGAAATTAGCATTCATGTGTACGTACGGCTTACAGTCTCCATAAACGTTGTATTTTATTTCTTATCTCAAAATGTTATGTAATATTATAAATACATATATATATACTGGATATATATTATATATATTACATCTAAATGATTAGTTTCATTCATTAGATAACGTAATTTTTACCACATGGAAAATTTATAATTATAACAAGTTCAATTCTGACATAAGTTCTGAACGTTAAAAAAATGTCCAATATGAACTAAAATAATTAAATAATTGTTATAGTAAGGTTATAAGTCATATAAAAGGAATAATAAAACTGAAAAATATTCTTAATATAGACTTAATTTACTTAGTTTTATTTTTTAGGATGAACAAGGAACATACGAGCGAGTCAAGTCAGACAACGTGGTCTGGGGATTTCATATCTCACTTTTAATTCAGTGGGATTTCAATTGTTCGCCACTTATTTCATGAATGTGTTGTGTTGTGTACTGACTTTGGATATATATATATATATATATATATATATATATATTATCAGGACTCTCTTTCTATTCATATTATTATTTTATTTTTTTGGAGGTTCGTAGTTGTTGGTCATATGACTCGATTGAAAACAACGTGGTAAGGGATTTTCATCTCACTTCTTATTCCCTTGAGATACATTGTATATTTTCCTCTATTTACTTTTGTGTGTTGTATGTAATAAAAATAATTTTACTCTTTGTATAATATAATTATATTAATGGGTATTTACATCTTCAGTGTATGATCCTTTTTTCATGGGGTGTTCATTTCTAATGTTGCCAAATCTGTAAGGGATCATTTCACCCTCTTCTTTTAAGTCATGACATTGTTTATGTTATGTCATATTGTTCCATTTTTTTAGGTGGGTGATTGTTATTATATATCATTTATACTGTCAATTTAATGTCCAAATTATGATATAACCCTTTCCACTCTCATAAATTTATTTTCGTAATTTTTATGTGACAGCGTTAGGCTACAAAATTTCTCGTCAAAGAAATCACATCTTCTATTTGCATTAATTTTTCCTTTTCATGTGGTATGTATTGAAAATACCAATATCATGATCCTATTCAGTACCTATACTATATTATGAATTATTTAAGGGTGGATGACCCTTGTCCCATCTCTTTCAATGTTTTCTAAAACCTTGTTATATAGTCATTATGCTGTAGAAATTTCATCTCAGAATTTCTATCTCTTTCCCTCGAGAAATTATATTGTTTATTCATGTGAATACCCAAACCTATTTAATTCTATGGGTGTTCCTAGTTACACAAAAATGATATATTTTATTTTGGAATTGAAATGCATATTACCCATACTCCCTTTCCATGGGTTATAAAGGACATAATGATCATATTTTTATGTACTTCTTAAAACTTCATGATTTTGAAATAAAATCCATTTCCATTATTCTCTATGGTTTATTTATGAAATATTTGATTACGATCTATGTGGCTCAGATATATGTAAATACATATTTACTGTCTGCCCTAATATTTCTCCAATACATTGGGTAATGAATTAATCTCAAGAGATGAAAAGGCTCACAATACCTTGGTGAATAACCTTGGTAATATTTATGATACCATGGTGAATAACCTTGGTAATTTTTATGATACCTTGGTGAATAACCTTGGTAATTTTTTTGACACCTTTGGGATGGACCATGGTGATATGTTCATGAATAACTAAATGAAATGTTTTATCCAGATATTCCAGTATTTTTCATGTTCTTTTCATGATGATATTCCTATACATCCATTGCTCATGTAATTATGTTTTTATTCAAGTTCTTATTCATATCACAAGTAAATTGATTCCTTGTTTACCCTCAATGGGCCTTCTGCTCACCCTTTACATTGATGTATGTCTCCAAGATATGATATGTAGTAGTTGTACTTTGGTCGAACCCACGATGAATCATTATAAGTGGATTAGAAGAATGATTTATGTTGTTTTCATGTTTTATGTCCCTGATTTCCAAGACACAGACCTTAAAGATCCTATATTTGCAATATGTAATAACAAGTTTTGTATTAAAAATGTGGGATATCATTGTTGGTATAAAATGATAGTTTAGTTATTTATGTAAATTTTGCTATCAAAACATTATGAAGAACTTTATAGAAAAGTTTATATATTGGAAAAATTCTTGGTATTTTGGGTCAGTATGGAGTAAGTGGTTTGTCAAAAAAATACATCCCTGCCTGGATACGAGAAGAACTATATTAATTTGTGGGGATGAAAATGAAATTTATAATAAAACCTAAAAGGATAAAACATGTTAGAATTGTTTTTTGGATTATTATAAAAATGACAACACGCATACCGTGTGACAACCAGTCTCGTCGGACAAAGCTGTGGGAATCGAACCCACAACCAATGTGCAATTGGGTTTTATCACCTACCACTAGCATACGTGACGTCCCTGGATAGGATGACTTATTATTTTTAGTTAACAAATTTTATGGATCAAGAATAATTTGATTTTGGGAACTTCTGTTTTATCAAATTTATATCCTTAGTATAGGGAAATGATTTGGTGATTAATTGATAAAGGTTATTTTGGAAGATGTTTTCTCATTTGGAATACTATATGCAAAAGAAAAATAAAAAACTAATGGATTTCAATTAATGAGGAATGGTTAAATTTTTTAAATTTTTAAGAATATATGTACTTATTGTGGACACATGGTGATTTGGGTTATTTATGGAAATTGATTAACCTAGCATAGAGAATATGTAATTAGGTTAATTACACTTTAGTATGAGACATTAAGAGTAGTCGATGTTATTTGGGGATACATGTTAAGATTTATTGTGGAATACTGTGTGATTAAATCCTTATAAAGTTTTGGGGTTAAATATTATTTGGGATTATTTTGAATAATTTTTAGGAATATTGTGTATTGAATGGTATTTATGGAACTTTGGGTACTTTTTTTTAATTTTGGAGATTAATAGTAGTATTTATTTTTATAAGGGATTATCGTTTTTGGGGATTATATGATCTCATACTAACTATTTTTGTTTTATAAGATGAATATAGGCAACAGAAATATGTAGTTCTTATTTTGTGGATTATGCGATTCTCTTGAATATGATTCTTGTGCTTTTTATGTGACCAAGTCATTTTGAATGCTCATTTGTGTGGAGAAAATATTAATTTTTGATATAAACGTATTAATGGATTGAAATCTACTTGAATGTTAGTATATTTCCTTATGTTTTTTTCAATGTAGTAAATGAATTCATCAAAATTATGAAAAGAAATGTATAAAAAACTTTTCTAGTTTACGTTTCCTACAGGGTAATCAAATCTTGTTTAACACATCATAAGTTTGTGATTTTTAGGTGGTTAAGTTTCTCCTAATCAAGTTTTCTATCACTCTCCATCAGAACAAGACCCTTTGTTTTCCCTTCCATATCTATGATTTCCTACATGGAATCCTAGTATGGGTTAACTAGGTTGACCTTTGTACTTATCTTTCTTTCTTTTAAAGTGATTGTTTTACTGACTCTTTCCATAGGACTTTCAATGATGTTTCCAAGACCAATTGTTAAAATTGCGAGGACATAATTTTTAAAAGGGGGAAGAATATAAATACCCAGAAAAATAAAGAATATGACATTTTCATATTTATTAATATCTTTTAATTAAATATTAAATTTATTTTAATGGGGATTCAATATTCAATGGTGTACCTGACACGCAACAACGGGTTTCATTTAAATATTACGTTGCACACTAATAATATAATATTACTATTTTAAATGATAGTTAACACCTAGAAGATGTAATGGTGGGAATAAACAGAACTAACTACAAAATTATTATCTATGTTTTTAAATATTTAAACAATTACCCAATAAATGATATAGGCTTATAATGCGAATGAATCCAATTTTATGCATAAATTTGGTAATAGTTTTTAAAATGTCGATTAACTTCCTTTTGATGGATAACCATTTTTACATCGACTTTTTATAAATTGTATATGTTATATTTGAAAAAATAAAATCCTTATTTAGAATCAGGACTTACAAATTTACATTGTGTGAATTTTTTTTATTATTCCGATAATGTTCATTTTTCTTAATAAATAGTGAAAATGTTGTATTTTAATTCAAATCCTCTTTCTAATATAATTTATATATATGGTTATATTATCGTTTTAATAGGGGTTAATGTGTAATTAAAATATATTTTTACCATTTAATCCAATGGTGGTCATTAGAATTAATTTTACTTTGAAATTGGACATAAACAAGTGATAGTCTTTTGATAGATATTTTTTCTTAAAAACACGCTATTTTTTCACAGCAAGAATTAATTTTTATATTAATTAATCCTTCTTCTATGTTTTAAATTTGGTAAAATTGACATCATTTTTGAATTTTGAATATCAAATATAGCTTAGGGTGAATTTTTTGTATTTTTCTGAAAAACATCAATTTTTTATAAATAGTGAAACCACTATGTAGTATTTAAAAACTGAATTTTTCATTTAAAAGTAATTTTACCGTTTCTATGAATTGAATTCAAAAAATCCGACATACATGTTTTTAATTATTAAGTAATATGTGGCTCAATGTGATAAATATAATTTTTTATGAATAGTAACTTTTGATTATTATTAACCACGATTAAAGGTAGTTACGACAATTTAAGGTAAAAATTATATTATAAAAATATAAAAATACCTTGACACATGAACTAACCTTATTGGATGAGTCATGTATTACCAATACAATCCATGTTTCAATTTAGGGCCCCATATAGCAACATGGGTATGCTAATGACATTAATAACTTTTTATTTAATGTTAAAATAAAAATGCCGCATACATGTATTTTTTTACCAAAACAATTTTTACATTGGGTTATATAAGTTATATTTTAACTATAAATATCAATTAGAGAGATAAAAATATTTCCTACGTCATGGTAATTTTTTTATAATTTTTAGACATCAAATAAATACAATTATTTATGACACAGTGATGATGCCATGTTTACGTCATTAATGAATGATTTAAATGAATAATAAGATAAAGTTTAAAATATTTTCCAACATTTGTCCAATTATTATTTTGTTATTTTATTTCGAACATGGGACACCTTATCTTATACTTTAATGATTTTATTACATTTAGAAACCGAAAATAATTATATAATAAAATAATATTTTCAATCATTCCAAAAGAGCCCCTTCTCTCCCTTATAAAAAGACACCACTTTCTACCCCTTTATCACACTTCTGAAGCCCATTGGCTGGCCGAAAATCTACTCAAATAATCTCCCAAGATCCATCTCTTCATCCTAAAAGCCTTACCTTAGGCTGAAATCACTTCAACAAACGTTTTTGGTTCAAACCAAGGGGAGTTACCAGATTTAAAGGTAATGTCTTCTCTTATGTTCTTTTATTTATTTTTCCTTTCCAAACCCTTAAACTATTTTTATTCATTTATTTTATAAAAAAAACCAGTATCATCAATATAATAGTATTTCTTTTATGAGAGGAATTAGAGGTACACTTACACACACTTTTATCTAATGGGTAATGAACATACTGTTTCTGTGGATGGCAAACTACTGCCTCACAAAATGATGATTGTTCAATTATCTCCAACCGCCTCTCATGGTGGACATTATGATGGAATGTTTTTTATATGTTATATATATTATATTCTTATTGATTCAATTATTATTTATTTTTCATATATAGAATACCTTTATGGTTTCCATAATGGGTAAATGCGATAATTTCATTTGACGAAGTGCGCACTACCGCCCCCTCAAAATGATATGACTCATAATGCGATATGTGGAACGTATAATGGATAGATTTTATGAATTTATGTAACATATATGGCAGATATATTATATCTTAATTTATAATATATGTATGTACCACTATTTTTTCTTTCCATTAAAATATGAAATTGAAATGAAATTAATGTTCATGCGTATGTACGACTTACTGTCTCCTTGAACGATGTGTTTTATGTCTTATCTCCAAATGTTATGTACTATTATAAATATGTATATATAATGGATATATAGGATTTATATGACATATAAATTATAAATATTATTCTGTAGATAACATAATTTTGAACACATGGACTATTTATAATTATTACAAGTTCATTTTTGACTTAAGTTCTAAACATTGACAAAATGTTCGATATGAACTCAAATAAATTACTAATTGTTATAGTTAGGTAATAAGTAATATAAAAGGAATAATAAAAATGATAAATATTCTTAAGATATTAGTTAGTAACTTAAATTTATTATACACTAAGTACAAGGAACATACGAGCGAGGCAAGTCGGAAAACGAGGTAAGGGGATTACTTATCTCACTTTTAATTCAGTGGGGTTTCAATTGATCACCACTTATTTCGTGAATGTGGAGTATTGTGTACTTCCATTGGATATATATATATATATATATATATATATTATATGTATATTCTTAATATTCATGGTATTGTGTGATTCTTTTGGTGGTTTGTAGTTTTTGGTCATACGACTCGATTCAAAATAACCTAGTAAGGGATTTTCATCACACTTCTTATTACCGTCAGAGTCATGGTATATTTGCCTCTATTTCCTTTTTTGTGTTTTATTTACTAAAGAAATTTTAATCATTGTGTAATATAATTTTATTTATCGGTATTTACATATTCATTGTATGATCCTTCTTTCATGGGTTGTACGTTTCGAATGTTACCAAATCTGTAAGGGATCCTTTCACCCACTTCTTTTAAGTTATGACTTCTTGTATGTTATGTATTATTGTTCCACTTTATTATGTGTGTTATTGTTATTATATATCATTTATACATTCCATTTCATGTAAAAATGATGAGAGAACCCTTTCCACTGTCATCAATTGATTTTTGGAATTTCTAAGTGACACCATTAGGATGCCAAATTTCTCGTAAAAGAAATCGGATCATCTCTTTTATTTCATTTTTCCATTTTAGGTGGAGTGTCTTGAAAATAACCATACAATGATCCTATTCAGTACCCAAACTATATTATGAATTATTTATGATTGGGTGACACTTTTCCCCTCTATTTTCAATGTTTTCTAAAAACATGTTATATGGCAGTTATGTTGTAGAAATTTTGTCTCAAAATTTCTATCTCTTTCTCTCATAAAATTCTATTGTTTATTTATGTGAGTTACCAGACCTATTTCATTCTATGGATGTTCCTAGTTACACAAAAATGGTATATTTGATTCTGTAATTGACATACATATGACCCTCACCCCCTTTCCATGGGATACAAAGGATATAATGATCCTATTTTTATGTACTTCATAAAATGTCATGTTTTTTAAATGAAACCCATTTCCATTATTCACTATGGGTTATTTATGAAATTTTTTATTGTAATCTATGTGGCTCACATGTATGAAAATATATATTAAGGGTGTTCCCTGATATCACTCCAATGCATTGGGTATAGAATTAATCTCTATAGATGAAAATTTTAATGATACATTGATGAATAACCTTCGTCGTTTTTACAATACCGTGATGATTAACCTTGGTAATTTTTATGATACCTTGGTGAATAACCTTGTTAATTTTTATGACACCTTGTGGATGGACCTTGGTGATATGTTCATTAATGCCTAAATGAAATTTTGTAGCCACATATTCAAGTATGCTTAAAGTTCTTTTCATTATGATATTTCTATACATCCATTTCTCATGAAATTATGTTTTTATTCAAGTTTTTATTTATATCACAAGAAAAGTGATTCCTTTTTTATGCTTACTGGGCCTTTTTCTAACCCTTTAATTAGATGTATGTCTCCAGTATATGAGATGTGGTAGTTTTACGTTGTATGAACCCATGATGAATCCTTACAAGTGGATTAGAAGAATGTTTTATGTTGTTTTCATGTTATATGTCCCTGATTTCCAAGACATTAGACTTTAATGATCTTGTATTTTGAAAATGTAATGAAACATTATGTAATAAAAAGGTGGGATGTTTTATATGGAAGCACAATAGAGTGTTTGATGTGAATCGGGAGATAAAGTCTGACGTACGATCACAGTGGCCAAAGTTGTTCTTGGATAATTAATTTTAACCCATGAAAGTGAAATTTAGGGTTTAATAGCTTCATAAGGGATGTTTGTAAGAACCTATTTTGACTATTTAGGTTGGGATCTTTTCTTTTTAGTTTGTACTCAATTAAATTTTGAAAAACGTTCAAGGGTTGGCTGCAGGCCAATTACATGAATTGAATGGGGACTGCACATTGTGTACATTAATGTACATTTAGTTTATGGAGGGATACATACCATTTTATCCTAGTAAACGTAAATTTAATGGAATATACAAGAATTGAATGGGCATGAAATATACGCTCAAGAACACATCGGGTTGTTTTTATAATTATTATGTCGTGCACTAGTTTCATTTTCCCAGATGCACCTAAAGATCCCCATTAGATGATTATCAACCCCAAGAAATCCAAACGTGAAATTTCCCCTAGATTCATCATCTGACACCAAATTAAAACATTGTTAGATCCATTGAATTACCCTTAGTGAGTGTTCAATTACATTGGAGCCTTTATTGCCAAATTCTTCTCTCTATTGAGTTATAAAATGATGAGTGTTTTTTATCATTATTATATATAATCCATTCTAGGTTGAATCAATGCCTGGTTATGGATGAGGAGATTCTTAAGTGTATGAGGTAGGTGTACTAAAACATTTTACTAAATTTTATGTTCATTATATGTGATGTTGTGTTGCGCGACAATTATTGGGTGTTGTATAAATTGAATATTGACCTATGTCATATCATAATATTGATTAGTAAATTTAATAAATTATTATATGTAATGTTTGAGATTGTAATTATAGATTAAGGACCATCCCATGGATACACTTCCCCTAGTATGACCAATGATTATACATTTTATTAGGATGCATATGGGAATAAATTCGATTCCATTTTATGGGTTGTTTAAAATAGAATTGGTTAAATGACTAGTTTTCCCATGTGATATAAAAAATAATTTCTTCCATTTTATTGTTTAATTAAAATTTTAGGCATATGATATAGTTTAACCATGTGAGTTATTATGATTTTAACAATATAATAGTTTATGGTACATGTATTGTTTTAATTATGAAATTATTATACACTGGGATTGGCCCTGATATATAATAAAATGCATATATACTAGTTTTTGACCCTAGAACATGCTGAAATGCTAATATAAAAGGTTTCATGCCCGATTGACTGCTAAAATATTTATATAGCTAGTTTTGATATAATTGGTGATATGTTAAACCATGTTTATGTGGTTTGGGTAAAACACAATATGGGTGATACTTGAATTAAAATTTATGAAGTTCAGACTGTACTAAGTTAAAAATTGAATAACGAATTGAAATTACTAATTTTGTTTTTTCCCAGATAATGCACAATCATGGATTCTTTCTTCACACGTACTTGATTACATTATCTTCTGATACATATGAGGTGCTTAATTTTGAGATCCAATAGTTTACTGATTTCACTGTTGTTCATTTCTTATTATAAATATATTCACTAATAGATCAACACTAATAAAGGGTGGTATCCTGTAAGGATTTTGTATCACAACCATTTTTTGTCATGATTTTGGGCCTAAATAGATTATATGATTTCAGGTGTTGATCATGGAAATCACCTTGATATAGGAACATGATGTGATTATTATGAAAATGGGAGAACAGAACCGAGCCGAGTCTTGTGATGCAACGTAGTCTCATTTTTTTCTATTGTGATTTTCAAAAATATATTTTGTATTTCTACAATATAACTATTTTGTATGTTTTCATAGAACATAACATGATTCATCATCTTTTGAATTGAATGATATAAGGTTTTCTATCAGTCATGCTCAATTAGATTTAGTTTCATGGTATTTACTATTTTCAATATTGTATATTATTGGTCCACTCTGTTATAGTCTGACAATGAGTGCATTGTTTCCCCAGTGGCAAACCCTTATCACATGCTACAATGCAAAAACCTCTACATTTTGGGGATATGTGATTTAGGCAATGTGACCAACCAAACATGGAGTTCTAGTCTAGTGGAATCTAGATTCAAGATTTTATAGGATATCACCTTGAAATCACATGGAAATGCCACACCCACCTTCCCTACAAAATGGGTTAACACAGGGGAAGCATATAGTTTCCCCCACCCATATGCCTATCTGTTGAGGATATGCGTTGATTCCCCCTAAAAACATGAGGGGGTCATTCATTCCCACATAAAAAGTGCCACTACTGTGATAGTGGCACACTTGCAGCAGCCAGTCGACACCTTATAAAGTTCAATTGATTATCTATGATGCCAATAAGCCTCACAAAATGTATCAAAAAATTCCTTCATGACATTGAAACTCATTTCATTCATTCCCAATTCCTGATTCTAAAAACAACCATACCACTAAACCGAAATGTTCCAATTCCCTCATGAAATTTATCAACTATAATGACATAGGTCATTAAAAAAGTTTTATTGGATTCAAAATATATAAAATCCTAAAAATTAAATAATTATAATTATTATATATTCTATATAATTTTATGACCATCCATTAAAAGTGATTATGAACCATGAATTTTATTATTTAATAGAGGTGGTAGTCCTTACCAACACGAGAAAAATGATTTTAATTTTTATTAAATTGAAATATATAAAAAATTGTTTTATCATAAACATAAAACATATAATTTTAGAATTGATGTAGGTGTGATTATTTTATTATTATTATATAATACTTTTTGGGGGTTTAAGGATAAAGGAACATGAAAAAAACTCAATGATACCTTATTTTTATAACTCGGTAAATCACTATTGATAAGAACAATAAGGATTATTTGATGTGTATTTGGGAATTCTAAAACCACATTGTAATGTATACAGATATTAAGAGGATATTTGGCTAAATATTGGTTGATATAAATAAATCATATAATTTGAATATGAAATGATATGAGGTACCCTTTTCTATTTGTTATGACTATTACACCTATAATTATTCTTAACAGTTAAATATTATTTGTGACTTACTCCAATACCAGTAAAACTAAAAAAAATTAGTTTTATAAAAATATTGGTGACATCATAAATCCAATAATCTAATAATATTTAATATTTTTTATTAAAACATATCGCTTATTGGAGACATTAACTAACTTATTTTATCTTTTTACATAGTAATTTCTTTTACTATGTTAATTATTCATTAAGAAAAAAATGAAATTGAAAAAATTAATAAATTTGAACATGATATTTCAATATATGAAAATAATTATTTTGAATCCAATTTGTATAATTAGTTGAAATTTATTATATTATATGTTTTCCAAAAAAACAAAAAATGGTTTCATAAAAAACAAATATCTTTTTAATTATGAAAATGAATATATAAGAGATTCATGTTCGAAAATTATTCCAATGGAATTTATTGGAACATAATAAATAAAAGAAAAACTATTTTTATTCCAATATAAGTAAAACAAATGTTTTCCTTTAAATTACATAATTAAAATAAAGGGTAAAAATTTAATTTAAAAAAATTATTTATTGTTTCTAAATGTGATACATTTATTTATAAATTCAACATTATACGATCAAATTGATTATGAAAATTATTATATATATATATATATATATATATATATTTGGTCTACAAATAGTTATTTAAACGTTTGATACATTTTTATGATAATTTCATAAAATTGACATTATTTGTGAAAGGGTAATTTTTTATAATTCAACATTTTAAAAAATATTTAAAAAAAATAATTCACTATATGGTAAATATGATCTTGTAAACTCCAAAAGGATATCCATTTTCATAAATTAAAATTCTAATATTTATGAAATGTACTTCTCAATATAACCATGATATATTTATATTCAAAGGATAAAATAATATACTATATAATGGAAAATAGTCTTTTGAGGTAGTGTTCACCTATAATATCATAATACCAAGTGTAAAATTCTACCCCTTTGAATATTTTCATCCTATAATGTGTGATAAATATTTTTTATTGTAAAATGAATGTAATCCATCATTATAGATTATTCAGTGCCCCTTGTTTCCTCTTATAGAATTTTATTTATCCAAAAGACATTCACCAGATAAGTTGATTGATTTTGAAATGCATTATATATTGTTTTATGAAACATGATACTCTTTTCAATGTGAGAAAAATGAATTTACCAACAATATTCCATTAGAATGGAGTAGAATCATTATATCTAGTATGAATTTTCTTAATAATGAATCATGGATGTTGTTGTAAATTTTTGAGCGTTTGGATGGAATAACCAATCAGTATGAACCAACTCTAAATCCATCTAAAATTTTAAAAATGTATTAATATACATATGAATAAACATTACTTCTTTCTAAATCAACTAAATACTTTCCTTGGTGATGCTATAGGAATACATGATTCATATTTATAACTCTATCTCCTTCCTCTAGTTACCTCAATATAATTTTTTTACTATTTATAGACTCAATAAAATGAATTTGAAAAGCAAATAATTTCATAGTTTTCCCTTAAATATGCTCTTGTCCTAAAATAATCTCTTCCAAAAATTATTCCCAAAATATTACCCAATCTAATATCTCAGAAAATTCAACCTAAATTTTCAAATTTAATTTTTAATGGAAGTTATTAATGTATTAAAATTACACAAGAGGCTAATTCCGATCCCACATACCATGAATGTCAATTGATAATATTCTCATCCTTTCTTATATTTTTTAAAATTTCTTTTCATATTTTACCATTAGTTTGGGGATAATATATGATACTCAAATTATTCTAAATATTGAGACTATTTTTAATAATCATCCTTAATTTCATTGTGAACTATGTCCATGGTCATATACTATTAATAAAGAATCACATTGATGCCACAAAACATCGTAATTTTAGAGTGGCGGAATGCACTCTTATGGTAGAACATACCTTAATACTAGGAAA
This sequence comes from Viscum album, assembly GCA_963277665.1. Taxonomy (NCBI): domain Eukaryota; kingdom Viridiplantae; phylum Streptophyta; class Magnoliopsida; order Santalales; family Viscaceae; genus Viscum; species Viscum album. The sequence continues at coordinate 442,220,112 of OY728161.1, forward strand.
TTCATATACATATTATGGTGATAAAAAATGACCCATATAGAATAATTTTTCCTTATTTTCAACATAATTTTTTTGAAAACATCCAGTGTATCATTTCCCAGCATTTATATTAAAATAAAAAAATATTTCATAACTACATTAGGTTTTTTTAATATAGTCCTTAACTATTTTAACACATAGAATATAAAAATATAACACATTATTTCCCACTTTATACCATCCCAGGAAAAATATTATCTTAATCCCATTTAAATTTTTGGGCTACTATGCTGTATAAAGATACATGAGCTATGTGCCTCATCTATTAGCTCCCTTTTCAAATCATGTGAGGATAAAACATATAAACTCTTCCCAAATATCAACACACTCCATCTTTTCTAAATTAATAAATATATTTTTTTTTGATAATCCTCGTAATGTAAAAACAACCATGATATCACCAACACAATGCATTAACCACCATGATTTCCTTCTATGGGTGGTAGTGTATCATAAAATAATAGTCCTTCAATAGTTTCAACCATCTCATTTACCTCATGTTAGTATCTTTCAGAGATAATATTCACATTAAAATATTATGATTTTTATATATATCGCATATTTTTTCATAGAGATAATTCCTTGATAGTGTCAAGGTAAATATTAAATCTGCCGACTTAGTATAATGAGTTGGGTAGTTTTATTACTGGATCATTAAGAACACTGATTCATAACAGACCACTTTCTACATTAGGATACATCCTAGCACATATTTTTATTAATAACTCTATATTTAAAATCATTTATTTCTAGATGTTAATATTAATATCAATGATTTAACTAACATACATATTAACACTTGAAAACATTATAGACATTCTATTAATAAGGTCCAGACCATAAACCTTACTTAATATTGAATTAAATGAATAATTCACATTGAGGATATTTTCAGGTTTAGTGTTTTAGAGAATAAAGACATAACTATTACATCTCAAAAGATTACAAAGTATACACTTCTAATAAGTTTCCATAAAATAAAAACTCTTATAAAGAAACATGCCTAGTTCCATGTTTTAGATAGCATGAGTTTCCCTTAATCCCATCCTTGACCCTATTCCACATTAAGTCCTGTGAAAAACATTTCAAAAAAAACATGGGGTGAGCATAAAAATCACAGTAAGGGATACACAATGAATGAAAATTGTTAGTTTTTCAAAACAACAAGTAAACCACGTATACTTTATCAAAGTAATACTTTTCACCTTTATAAAGTAGTAAAATCTCTTCACTAAATAAAAGATCATTACTTACCATTTTGTATCCAAAAGGTTACCATAAAACCTATATAAAGATCACATAATATATAAAGGTAACTTGGGACATAAACATACTTAAATGGAATAACCATACGGTCTACTTCCACACGTATCACTTAATGGAATAGCCATACGACCGACTTCCATACCCAATGCATTGGAGGATATAAAGTAACCACCCATCCTTGTATTCACTGCACCACCCGTCATATGTTTTATCACGTAACCACCCGTCAAATGTCCAAGTACCATTGTAAAATCATAAGACATAAAACAAATATAATGGAAAGAAAACATTTCCACACTTTGATCACAATATATCACTTAAATATATTGACATAACAAATCCATTATAAAAACCATTTTCAATACCAAAATACATAAAATAGTATATGGTATTTATTTCAATTTAAAAACATTACGTCTTGGTGAGGAAGCCAAAGACCAAATAATACTTGTGGCGGCGGAAAAGTTTGTTGTCGCCGCGTATGTTAAAAGAAACATTCATTTTTGTCGTTTAGTAAAATGTTTCGTAGAAAAAGATTCATTTGTATAAAAGTAAAAGTCAACGGGTTTTATACACCGTATAAAAGAAAGTTGTGTATAAAATGAAACATGCCTTAATAAAAATAGATTGAGATGAATTCCCTTACCCCAGGTCTGACTTGACTCGATCGTTCTTTAACGTCCGGAATAATAATCTTGAGTTAATTTCTAATTTCTTAAGAAACTTTTTCAAGTTAATTATTACTTTTATATCACTTATTACTATGTTATAAACATTATTTTATCATTTAAGTTAATAATGTTTGTTTTGACGATATTTGGTTCTTAAGTCGGAAGTGGACTTCTTACAATTACATGTTGTTCGTGTGGTAAAATATCCATTATATCAAGAATTATATTCATGGTGTAGATATCATATATATCATATATATCCAGTATATAAATGCATGTATAATATTATATAATCATTTATAGGTAAGAAATGAAATGCACCATTCATGGAGACGGTAAGCCGTACGTACGCATGAACGCTACTTTCATTTCTATGTCATAATAATGGAATTAAAAATAAATTAAGGGTATGTATATTTTAATTACAGAATTATATTCATCACTTTTATGTATCATACATCATATATATCCATTATATATATGTACTTATAACAGTACATTACATTTGGGGGTAAGAAATGAAATGGACTATTCATGGAGACGGTATGTCGTACGAACGCATGAACGCTACTTTCATTTCTATATCATACATTAATGGAGTGAAATCATAATGATATAAAGGTATATTATAATTCCAGTATAATATCATATATAATATCATTAAATCCATCCTTTATACGTCCCACGTATGGCATTAACGAATCAAATCACTTTGAGGGGGCGGTAGTCCGCACTTCCTAAAATGAAATTATCGTGTTTACCCACAATGGAAACCATAAAGGTATGACACAAATGAAAAATACAGAATCTTAAGTAAACCATAAACATATTATATATCATATATAAATATAGTGTCATCTTAATGGCCACCTTTTAAGGTGTTATATGAGTGTTGAACAATAATCGTTTCGTGAGGCAGAAATTCACCATCCATAGAAACAGTATTTTATTTAACCATTAGATGAAGGTGTGTGAACGTTTAGCTCGAATCCTTCTTATATCAACATCCTAGTATATTGAGGATACTGGTTTTGTTACAAAAGAAATTAATAAAAAGAGTTTAGGGGGCTGGAGAAGAAAAATAAAACATAAGAACACAAGAGACGACACTACCGTTAAAACAGGTAAGTCTTTTTGATTTGAGCTCAAAAGCTTCATTGGAAAGACTTCTGCCCAATGTGATGCTTCTAGGAGTAATATAGGGGTGTGGAGAGACAAAATGGAAAGGGGTTGGCCGAGCGAAAGGCTTGAGTGGTGTGGGTAAAGTGGTAGAGGTGGGGGGCTTTTATAAGATGAGAGGAGGGGCACTCTTGGAATGTTATAAAAGGTTACTTTTTTTATAAAATTATTATTCAGATTTAAAATGTCCCAAAATTATATATTTCGAGTATAAGGTGATAATGTTTTGAAATCCACCCATCCAATAGGTTTTTGACATGTGTAGGTCTTAGATTTTACATTATCTTTTCATTTTATTTAAATCGTTAAAAAATGTCGTAATCACTACATCATCATGGTGTCATAAATAATTAAATTTATTTAATGTCTAAATATTATAAAAAAAATATCATGATGTAGGAAATATTTTTAGATATCTAATGAATATTTACAGTCAAAATTATGACATGTATAACCCCATTAAAAAATTGTTTTAGGAAAACATCTCATGTTTGTGACATTTTAATTTTCACATTAAATAAAAAAGTTATTAATGTCATTTTACTACCAAAATGGATCCATGGGGTCCCCAAGTTGACCCATGGATTTTCTTGGTCTGCAATGACACATCCAATAAGGATAGGACATGGGTGTAGGTCATTTTGTAAAGACCCAGAAATTTCTAGGAAAATTTTTTCTTAATTTTCTTTGGAATTTTACAAGAACGCAGTTTCTGACAGCGCCTGATTCTGAGGCCCGGTGTGCCCGGAATTAATTTATGATGTTTGGCTCGGGTACGTTCAGTGAACGAGCAAGCGGATTTTTCTAACATTTGAACCGGTGCCCGAAATCGAATTCTGAGGGCACCGATGAACTCGAAGCACCGTTTTTCGCTTAAGGAGACTTTTTCCGAGGTTGCGTTTTTTTTGCAGGTTGAGAGTTAATTTTGGGGAAAGTTGGATGTAGTTAAATAAATTGTGGAACACAATTTATTTTAAACATTGATGGTTATATACGCCCAAATGGAGTTAGAGGTGGGACTCACACCAACTTAACCTCCCTTGAGAGGATTAAGTGTGGTGGGGCCCACACGAACCCTAACTTTTCAACTCCCCTTTAAACTCCGAATAACAACTCTTTTTTTTTAATTTTGACAACTTGAGTTATTAATTGAGATGAGTTACTTAATTTCAAACATTTGAAATTCAAAGAGGTTAAGTTCTGTAAATAAAATAAGGCTTATACTTATTTTATCTTGGTTGGTATTTTTTCACCTTGAGAGGTTTGGGGAAAGCTTCTTCGTCATCTTCTTCTTCTTCAACCTCGACGAAGAATGCGAAGAACACCATTCTTCAACGAAGAACTTTTAAGCTGAAGAACACGGTTCTTCCGCGATGCCATATCTGTGACGCGACGTTCTCCTTCCGTGTCGTCTCTTCTGCGATGGTTTTCCGCGACGAAATCGCAGTCAACGACTTCGAATCCTCGTCTCGCGACGTCGACGTTCTCCCGCGACGCCCGACCTCCGCGACACTCGTCTTCTGTGGCTCGTCAACGTGCTCCGATCTTGAAACCGAGGTAGAGGATTGTAATTATTTCTTTTGTTCGTGTTAAATTCCTGAATTTCTTCGTGAAATTTTAAAACCTATTGTTATCGAATAACGCGAGGGGGTCGGACCGCACAAACACGGCCGAACCCCCCTCCTATGTTCATGTTTGATTCTTGTGGATGGAGCGGAATGACGTGGTGTCGTCGCACCACGCGAGAATCACACGGCAAGTATTACGTGACTCCGTCACGCTGTGCCGTGAAAAGAATGAACAAGGACGCGACGTCGTCGCGCCGCGTCGGAGAACCCGAAGACATCCGCAGACGGAGTTGGGCCACGGCGAAGGGGCGCGGCGCCAACACGCCGCGCCGGAGAACCACGAAGATGGCGCGTTTCATTTTGGACGTGCGGATTGATGGGCGATGATGAATCAGGACGTTTGGGCGTTTTAATCCATTCGCAGTGAAGGTGGGGACCCGGGGGGACCATAGGCGATGACGGCAGAAGGAACGGACCACAGGAGCGCGTCCGGTGGTCCGCGGAAGGCGGCGGTGGCGCGCCGCCGGAAGAGAGGCGGCCGACGAAACGCCGGCCTCAATTAGCGGCGAAGGGTGGGGGATCCGCGCACCCTACCCGCGATTCGGCTCGGCCACGCTGGCCAAGCCGCGGCCAGCCGGTCGGGCCAGGCCGAGCCAGAACGCGCAGGACCGAGCCGGGTCGGGCCGGGCTGGGCCCAGCCGGGTCGCCCCGGGCCGAGACCCCCGTTTTCGGGACACCTTCGGTCAAATGCCCGTAACATGAGCTACGAGCCTCCAAAAAACTCACCGTCAGTGGAAAAGCGATCCTTGGATCGAGTCAGTCGTTTCGGTATATCGCAATCAAGGTTTCAGAGAACTTTGTGTTCGCCCGGGTTGGTTCGTACACGAAACCAATCGGGCCCTCGGAGCGGAAACACTCGTAACTTGAGTTTCGGACGTCTGAATGACGTGCTGTCGAAATTGTTGATTTCCTCTAAGTGAGACGGATATTTTGGTTTACTCTGATTGAGTTTTGGATTTTGTCGGAGTGCGGTCTGGTTGGTTTGCTCACGAAATCAACCGGGCCCCTGGAACGAAAAGGCCAATTACTCATAGACCGGGCGTCCGATTGACGCACCGTCTGTCTCGTTGTTTTCCTCTTGTGGAGACAGAACTTTTGGCATACTTCGCCTGAGTTTTGGATGCAGTTGAGATATAGCCGGGTTGGATTGTACCCGAAATCCAACCGGGCCCCTGGAACGGAAAAGCTGATATCTTTCTGACCTGACGTCCGTTTGACGAACCGTCAGCGGTGTTGTTGATCACGTTGAGAAACTATCCCTATGAGTATACCCTATGAGTGTTCGGGGTCTAATTGAGTTACGACTGGACTGGTTCGCACACGAAACCAACCGGGCCCCGAGGATGAAAAGGATAATAACTCACAGACTGGGCGTCCGATTGACGCGCCGATAGTTGCGTTGAGACCCCTATGACGAGGAGGTCCTTTGAGATACTTATTCGTGGGACTTTGAGATACATGGAGTATCGACTTGTAGCTCATGTAGAGGACCCTCCCATAGACGAGCGTACGGAGTATGGAGACCGTGTAGCCGGCAGAGACCTGAAGACTGCTTGTCCGATTCGATTCGGAGTGACTTACGTAGCCTAGTGGGGAGCACTAATTTGTGAGGTGGCAGACCCACAGCGGAGGAGCACTACTATGTGAGGTGGCAGACCCACGGTACTCGGCAGGAGGAGTACCTCTGTAGGCTATGAGAGGGGAGCACTATTGAGTTTGGGTGGCAGACCCTGGCGGGAAGCACTACTGTGTGAGCTGGCAGGCCCGCGGTACTCGACAGGAGGAGTACCTCAGCAGTCTTAGGTTAGTGAGCAGTACCATGGAGTCGTGACAGGACCACTGTACACTCCAGAGACGGAGCTCTTCAGTAGTTGCAGTTTTGATAATGAAAATCCTAGTTGACCTAAGATTTTTGACCATTGTGTTTTCTCATGATTGAGATGGGTAACTTGATAACATAGGATGTGTATGGGCATATACCTGGGTAGTGGTTATCTGTTGATTTCACAATCCTTGTGTTTCCTCATGATTGAGATGGGTTACTTGATAACTTAGGTATATGTATGGGCATATATCTATGTATAGGTTATCTGTTGAGATCTTCTTGTTGTTATCCTTGTTTGTTTAGTGAGACCTTGAGGGTCTCGGGGTCCCTACTGAGTATCGTTATACTCACCCCTGCATGGGCTATGCCCGCACGTCATTGTGTTGGTTGCAGACGACGGGCAATGCTGCCGGAGGCCGAGTGTTCGAGGACTGGTCGTTACCATGTGGTGTACTACATGAGGAGTCAGTACCCGGAGGTGGACTACACGATGTGAAGACTCACAGAGGAGGTTGACGGACGAGAGCATGGAGGAGGCTATCTGTACCTACCCTTCAGGTAGGATCCGAGGAGGACGGCCCAGGAGCTACATCCTTCTTCTAGCTGTTTGTCTTTTTGTTGTTGTACCTTGTTTAGTTGTAGTCATACTTTCTTTTGGGTTTGTATTCTGGCCCATTTACTTTTCAGCATTTATTTTGTACTTAGTGTTTTTCTTCCTCTTGTACTCTGTGTTGCTTGTTTTCTTTTATAAAGGCAATTCCTTCCCAGTTATCGGGATTTTAAGCATTTGGTGCTAGTCGCCAGCCCCTGGCCTATGGAAGGCGGGCTTGGGGTAGTCACGGCACGGGCCCCGAGGATGGGTCGTGACAAATTGGTATCAAAAGAGTTCGGTTCTACCGTAGAACTTATAACTATGATGTTTCTTTCTGTGAAGCAATAGTGTTAAGAGTACCGAGTGTGGTTTTCAGTTCAGGGAGTCCAGTTTTGTTGCGGGTGACCGACGTATCCATACACCAGGACCCTGAGAACTGATTTCCGACTTTGCGCACGAAAACACTGATTTCATGTGTGTTTTCCAGAAGTTTTATTTAAATGTCAGCTCAAACTAGGTCATCTCACCAGGTATAATCTTTTGATCATGTCACGTTGTTTTTTTCCGGATGCCTCCCCGTGGACGACCAACTATAGCCCCGAGAGTGGTGCGTACTGACAGCCCGCCGAGCGAAGAGGCCTCAGTACATGGCCATATCTCAGTTGAGGCACCAGTAGAGGCACCAGCGGTACTACTACCCGTTGGGCCACCGATGCCACCAGCCCCAGCAGCAGAGGATGCACGCCGCTTGAGCGCACTGCATGAGCTCCAGCGCCAGAGGCCACCCAGGTTTCAGGGAGGGACGGACCCGCATGCGGCTGAGGATTGGCTGGAGGCTGTGGTGAGAGTCGTCAGGCTCGTGGGGATGCCAACAGATTTCATGGTGATCCTTACTGCCAGCCTTCATCAGGAAGCAGCAGGCAGATGGTGGAGCCTGATGCTTCAAATGCATGACGAGGTGACACTTCTATGGGCAGACTTCGAGAGCCTGTTCTCGGCAGAGTTTGTACCAGCCACCCTTCGAGCGGTGCGTATACATGAGCTACTTCAGCTGCTGCAGGGAAGCATGTCAGTGGTGCAGTATTTAGTGAGGTTCACAGACCTCTCGCTCTACTCCACAGATATGGTACGGGACCCGTTCTTCAGAGCCCGAACCTTCGAGCAGGGGCTCAGGCGGGAGATCAGAGCTTCGGTTGTATCGCACAACATTACGACTTAGACATGAGTGTTAGAGCGAGCCCTCTTAGTGGAGAGTTTCCTTGCTGAGCAGTCTCCAGTAGGAGGACCCACCACTAGCCAGCATGTGTCAGAGTCTTCTATAGCGGGCAGTAGACAGATGACACAGAGGTCCAAGAGGACCATAACTACAGGTGGTCGACCGCGTGACTCAGGGTCGGTAGTGCGAGGTACCATGGGAAGTTATAGATCCAGACCTGCCATAAAGTGTTACTCCTGCGGCGGAATTGGTCACATAGCACGTGACTGTCCGACCCACCATGCAGATGACCGGCAGTTAAATGAAGAACCTCCGAGGCAGAGGCAGAGGTTCGATCAGGGCATACCGCAGGGGACAGTAGGACATGAGAGAGCTCAGCTTCAGGCAGCTGAGGCCTATGGTCATGGAGCTCCGGAAGTAGATGGACAAGAGCGGGACTAGCTTCTGACCTGGAGGCTATTGATCCTGTTTCTTATGGTTTTTTTGATGTTTTTATGAAGTTGCTTTGTGTCTTGTACTATGAGCTGCAATAATAAAAAGACACTTATATTTTTTTTCTTTCCTGTCCTTTTGTTTGGTTGATAATGAGTGGTCCCGGTTAAGACTGTTGACTTGACCCTCACTTTTGAGTTTTCTACTGAAGGAGACCTAGTGACCACACACTGATGCCGACAGTGTGACTCGACCCTTGGAGGCGAGAGTGACAGTTGGATCTCTTGGTAGTTACGTCGAGGCCTTACGACGTCATCCATGGCATGAATGCATCATTCATGTCAGGATTGACTGTATTAGGAAACGAATGTGGTTCATCCAGGGGATGAGACAAGATTTCTCTTTTCAGTAAGGAAGAAATCATAGCATCTCTTGTGAGACTAGAGAAGGTCCAGGTCATCCAAGAGCGGATGTGGACGGCACAGGGCTGACAGAAGCCATATGCTGACAGGTCTTGGATGCCTCTAGTGTTCGAGGATGACCATCACGTCCTTATACTAGTCTCACCTCGACGAGGTTTACAGAGATGTGTCCAGGGAGGAAATTTATCTCCGAGGTTCAACGGACCTTTCTAGGTCCTCAGCTGGGTAGGCGAGGTGGTTTACCTCTTGACCCATCCACTTCAGTTGCACTTGGTTCACGACGTTTTCCACGTATCTCAACTGAGGAGATACGTGCTCGACCCTATGCATATCATCGACCATGAGGAGCTGGACGATGGTGATGGGGTGTCTTTCACGGAGGTTCATGTGGGGATCGAGGATCGATAGGAGTGGATCCTAAGAGGACGGTCGATTCCTCTTGTGCACTTTCTTTGGCAGCACGGGAACCTCCAGGTGAGCACATGGAAGCGGAAGGCTCAGATGTGTGCTCAGTACCGCCGTTGTTTCCCTATGTTTGTGGTGAAGCTTTACGGGGACGTAAATCCCTGTGGTGGGAGTAATGTAACGACTCGGAAATTTGAAGGAAAATTTTTTCGTAATTTTATTTGAAATTTTACAAGAACGCAGTTTCTGACGGCGCCTGATTCCGAGGCCCGGTGTGCCCGGAATTAATTTCCGAAGTTTGGATCAGGTACGTTCAGTGAACGAGCGAGCGGGTTTTTCTAAATTTTGAACCGGTGCCCGGAATCGAATTCTGAGGGCACCGATGAACTCGCAGCTCCGTTTTTCGCTTAAAGAGACCATTTCCGAGGTTGCTTTTTTTTTTGCGGGTTGAGAGTTAGTTTTGGGGAATGTTGGATGTAGTTAAATAAATTGTCGAACCAAATTTATTTTAAACCTTGTTGGTTATATCCTCCCAAAGGGAGTTAGAGGTGGGACCCACACCCACTTAACCTCCCTTGAGAGGATTAAGTGTGGTGGGTCCCACACGAACCCTAACATTTCAACTCCACTTTAAACTCCCAATAACTCCTCTTTTTTTTTAATTTTGACAACTTGAGTTATTAATTGAGATGAGTTACTTAATTTCAAACTTTTGAAATTCAAAGAGGTTAAGTTGTGTAAATAAAATAAGGCTTATACTTATTTTATCTTGGTTGGTTTCTTTTACCACCTTGAGAGGTTTGGGGAAATCTTCTTTATCATCTTCTTCTTCTTCAACCTCGACGAAGAACACAAAGAACACCATTCTTCAATGAAAAACTTCTCCGCCGAAGAACACGGTTCTTCCGCGACGCCATATCCGCGACGGGACGTTCTCCTTCAGCGTCGTCTCTTCCGCGACGGTTTTCCGCGATGAAATCTCCGTCAACGACTTTGAATCCTCTCTTCGCGACGTCGACGTTCTCCCACGACGCCCGACCTCCCCGACGCTCGTCTTCTGCTGCTCGTTGACGTGCACCGATATTGAAACCGAGGTAGGGGATTGTAATTTTTTCTTTTGTTCGTGTAACATTCCGGAATTTCTTTGTGAAATTTTAAAACCTATTGTTATCGAATAACATTAGGGGGTCGGACCGCACAAACATGGCCGAACCCCCCTCCTATGTTCATGTTTGATCCTTGTGGATGGAGCGGAATGACGTGGTGTCGTTGCACCACGCGAGAATCACACGACAAGTATTACGCGACGCCGTCGCGCCGCGTCGGAGAAACCGAAGACATCCATGGACGGAGTTGGGCCACGACGAAGGGGCGCGGTGCCAGCACACCACGCCCTAGAACCAAGAAGACGATGCGTTTCATTTTTGACGTGCGGATTGACGGGCGACGACGAAGAAGGCCGTTTGGGCGTTTGAATCCCTTCGCAGTGAAGGTGGGGACCCGGGGGGAACATAGGCGAAGACGGCAGAAGGAACGGACCACCGGATCACGCCCGGTGGTCCGTGGAAGGCGGCGGCAGCGCGCCACACCGGCGCGGCGGCGGCGGCGACTGGCGAAATGCCGACCTCAATTAGCGGCGAAGGGTGGGGGATTTGCGCACCCCGCCCGCGATGCGGCTCGGCCACACTGGCCGAGCCGCGGCCAGCCGGTCGGGCCGGACCGAGCTGAACCGAGCCGCGCCGGGCCAGGCCGGGCCTAGCCGGGTCGGACCTGGGATGGGTCGACCCGGTTCGGCCGACCCAAAGGGGGGGGGGGGGTCGGGCCGGGTCGCCCCGGGCCCAGACCCCCGTTTTCGGGCCACATTCGGTCAAATGGACGTAACATGAGTTACAAGCCTCCAAACGACTCGCCGTCAGCGGCAACACGATCCTTGGATCGAGACGATCGTTTCCGTAGATCACACTCAAGGTTTCGGAGAACTTTGGGTTCGGCCGGGTTGGTTCGTACACGAAACCAACCGGGCCCTCGGAGCGGAAACACTCGTAACTTGAGTTCCGGACGTATGAATGATGTGTCGTCGACTTCGTTGATTTCCTCTAAGTGAGACGGATCTTTTGGCTTACTACACTTGAGGTTTGGATGTCGTCGGAGTGCGGTCGGGTTGGTTCGCTCACGAAACCAACCGGGCCCCTGGAACGAAAAAGCCAATAACTCACAGACCGGGCGTCCGATTCACGCACCGTCTATCTCGTTGTTTTCCTCTTGTTGAGATGGAACTTTTGGCATACTTCACCCGAGTTTTGGATGCAGTTGAGATACGGCCGGGTTGGATTGTACCCGAAATGCAACCGGGCCCCTGGAACGGAAAAGCTGATATCTTTCTGACCGGACGTCCGTTTGACGAACCGTCAACGGCATTGTTGATCACGTTGAGAAACGGTCCCTATGTGTATACCCTATGTGTGTTCGGGGTATAATTGAGTTACGGCCGGACTGATTCGCACACGAAACCAACCGGGCCCCGGGGATGAAAAGGCTAATAACTCGCAGATCGGGCGTCCGATTGACGTGCCGACTGTTGTGTTGAGAACCCTATGACGAGGCGGTCCTTTGATATACTTCTTAGTGGGACTTTGAGATACATGGAGTATCGACTTGTAGCTCATGGAGCGGACCCTCCCATAGACGAGCATACGGAGTACGAAGACCGTGTAGCCAGTAGAGACCTGAAGACTGCTTGTCCGATTCGATTCGGAGTGACTTACGTAGCCCAGTGGGGAGAACTACTTTGTGAGGTGGCAGACCCATAGCGGAGGAGAACTACTATGTGAGGTGGCAGACCCGCAGTACTCGGCAGGAGGAGTACCTCTGTAGGCTATGAGAGGGGAGCACTACTGTGTTTGGGTGGCAGACCCAGGAGGGAAGCACTACTGTGTGAGGTGACAGGCCCGCGGTACTCGACAGGAGGAGTACCTCAGCAGTCTTAGGTTAGTGAGCAGTACCTCGGAGTCATGACAGGACCATTGTACACTCCAGAGACGGAGCTCTTCACCAGTTATGGTTTCGATAATGAAAATACAAGTTGATCTGAGACTTTTGACCTTTTTGTTTCCTCATGAATGATATGGGTCACTTGATAACATAGGTATATGTATGGGAATATACCTGGGTAGTGGTTATCCATTGATTTCAGAATCCTTGTGTTTCCTCATGATTGAGATGGGTTACTTGATAACTTAGGTATATGTATGGGCATATATCTAAGTAGAGGTTATCTGTTGAGATTTTCTTGTGGTTATCCTTGTTGGTTTAGTGAGAGCTTGAGGGTATCAGGGTCCCTACTGAGTATCGTTATACTCACCCCTGCATGGGCTATGCCCACACCTCGTTGTGTTGGTTGCAGACGACGGGCAGTGCTGACGGAGGCCGAGTGTTCGAGGACTGGTCGGTACCCGGAGGTGGAAAACACGATGAGTCAGTACCCGGAGGTGGAATACACGATGTGACGACTCACAGAGGAGGTCGACGGACGAGAGCGTGGAGGAGGCTATCTGTACCTACCCTTCAGGTAGGATCCGAGGAGGACGACCGAGGACCTGCTTCCTTCTTCCAGCTGTTTGTCTTTTTTCTGTTGTACCTTGTTCAGTTGTAGTCGTACTTTCTTTTGGGTTCGTATTCTGGCCCATTTAGTTTTCAGCATTTCTTTTGTACTTAGTGTTTTGCTTCCGCTTGTACTCTGTGGTGCTTGTTTTCTTTTATAAAGGCAACGCCTTCCCAGTTATCGGGATTTTACGCTGTTGGTGCTAGTCGCCCGCCCCTGACCTATTGAAGGTGGGATTGGGGTAGTCACGACACGGGCCCCGAGGACGGGTCGTGACACATTTCATATTATTTAAACAATATTTTTACTTAAACTACACTAATTACCTATAATCGCGATTAAAAACTTAAAAGTTACTATTCACCAAAAAATTATTTTAATCCCATTGAACCACATATTACTTCCTAATGATAATGATGTATGTCGGATTATTGAAATTCAAAACACAAAGGTGGTAAAATTTCATTTAAACGAAAAATCGGTTTTTGAAGTACCACATAGTGGTTTCACTATTCATCAAAAATTGAAGTTTTTTATAAAAATACCAAAACATCACCCTAAGATATATTTCATATTCCGAATTCGAAAATGATGTATATTTTAAAAAATTAAAAACATATAAGTTACATTAATTAATTTAATAATTAATTCTCGCTGTCAGAAATAATAGTGTGTTTTTAGGAAACAAAATGTATCAAAAGATTGACACTAGTTTAAGTCTAAATTCAAAGTGGAATTAATTCCAAAGATCACTATTGGATTAAATGGTAAAAATATATTCTAATTTCACTGTAAAACCAATTCAAAATAAAATCTAATCATATAAATATATCCGATTAAAAAGAGGATTTGAATTAAAATACAACATTTTTCACTATTCACTAAAAAAATGAACATTATCGGAAAAATACCAAAAATTTACACAAAGTAAATTTTGATGTTCCGATTCTAAAGAAGAATTTTATTTGGTCCAATAGAATGTATAAGAGTGACCAAAACTATATTTAATGAGTGGTCTCCATTAAAAGACGATAAGTCGACCTTTAGTGAATATTAGAGTATCTATGCCTAAAATTGAATTCTTTTCTTATTTTAAGCCTTTATCATTTATTGAAAAAATGTAAATCCATTTAACAAACATATATAATCATATTTTAGTTGTTTCTATTCACTCCCACCAATACAACAGATACGTGTTAACTACCATTTAAAATAATATTATTATATTACTAGTGTGCAACGTAAGATTTCAAAGAAACTCTTTGTTGCGTATCGGGTACGCTATCGAACATAGCAACCCCTTTGAAGTAAAATTAAAATTTAATTAACAAATATTAATAAATATGAAAATTATTTATTCTGTATTTACCTAGGATGTTACATCCTTCCCCCCTTTTTGGGAATTGTGTCCTCGCAATTTTATTCACTTATCAAAATAAGTGGGGGTATTTATCCCCAATAGCATTTTTAGATTCCCATGTTGCCTCTTCAACCTTATGGTTTTTTCACAAAACCTTTACCTGGTGAATTACCTCATTTCGCAACACTTTCTCTCTTTGGTCAAGAATATGGACTGGTTGTTCTTCATAAGAGAGATTCTCTTCCAACTGAACTACCTCTGGGCTCAAAACATGAGATGGATCTGGAATATACTTTCTCAACATTGAAACATGAAAAACATTGTGTACCTGAGATAAACTCGGAGGTAATGAAACTATGTATGCAATTGATTCAACTCTCTCCAAAATTCCATATGGTCCAATGAACCTTAGACTCATCTTTCCTTTCATACCAAATCGCATCACACATTTCCACAGTGAAACTTTGAGAAAAACATGATCACCTACCTCGAAAGATAGATCCTTCCTCCGGTTATCCGCATAACTTTTTTTTCTGCTCTAATCTGTTCTCATGTGTTTCTGAATCAACTGAACTTTTTCTTCCATATCATCTACCAATTCTGGTCCCATTAACTTCCTTTCACCCACTTCATCGCAAAAAGCTGGAGTTCGACACCGCTTCACATATAATGACTCAAATGGTGCCATCTGTACACTGGAATGAAAATTATTATTATATGAAAAATCAACCAAAGAATGATGTTGGTCCCAACTTCCCAGATAATCCATAGAGCAAGCTCGTAGCATATCCTCCAAGGACTGAATTGTTCGTTCTGGATGCCCATCTGATTATGGATGAAAATATGTACTAAAATTTAATTCAGTACCCAATGACTTCTGAAGGCCTTTCCAAAAGTTAGAAGTAAACCTGGGATCACGATCAGATACAATGTAGAGGGTAACTCGATGCAACCTGGCTATCTATTTAAGCTACAATAAAGAAATTTGTTCTAGAGAGAATGTATCTCGAATAGGAAGGAAATGAGCAGATTTAGTCAAGCGATCATCAATAACCCAGATTGCATTATTACCTCGATATTTCCTCAGTAATCCCACAACAAAGTCCATTGATACATCTTCCCATTTCCACTATGGCACCTGTAAAGGCTGAAGCATCCCTTTCGGTAAATGATGCTCTGATTTAACCTGATGACATGGCAAACACTTCACAGTAAAATCAGCAATATCCCTTTTCATTTCGTCCCACCATTAATACTCCTTAAGATCTCTATACATCTTAGTACTTCCTGGATGAACTGAAAACGGAGAACTATGAGCTTCACATAACAACTCTCTCTTCAACTGTGAATCACAAGGCACACACAATCTCTTCCCAAAACTCAAAACACAATCATTATCAATGTTGAATTCAGGCAACTTACCCTTCTGAACCAGCTCTACCTTTTTCTGCAATTCACTGTCTTGCTTCTTTGCTTGCTTGATTCTGCCTGACAGAGAGGATTTCACTAATACCTAAAACAAAACAGAAAAACTTCCTGCACAAAAAACATGCATGACAAAGTTTATCAAATAAAATACCAAAGGATCTCGTAAAAAATGTAGCATGGTTAATGAAGCATTACTTTTTCGACTCAAAGCATCAACCACTTTATTTTTTTTTTCCGGATGGTAATGTACTGTACAATCATAATCCTTGATTAATTCCAGACATCTCCTCTGTCTTATGTTCAATTCTTTCTGAGTGAATATATACTTTAAACTTTTGTTATTAGTATATATTTCACACTTTATTCCATACAAATGAGGCCTCCGAATTTTTAAAGTGAAAACAACAGCAGCAAATTCCAAATCATGTGTAGGGTAATTTACCTCATGAGTTTTCAATTGACGTGAAGCATATGCAATTAACTGATCATTCCGCATAAGGAAATAGCCAAGTCCCTTCAACGAAGCATCACTGTATATAACAATCTAACCATTCCTAGACGGAAGTTCCAAAACTGGAGCATTCACCAATCTTTTTTCAACTCCTGAAAACAATCATCACATTATTTTGTCCAAATAAACATAACACCCTTCCGAGTTAGCTTAGTCATTGGACTAGATAACCATGAAAAATTTCAACAAACCTTCCTTAGTAACCTGCCAAACCAAGGAAACTACGGATCTCGGTTACATTTTTGGGTCTTGGCCATTCTTCAACAACTTTTTCTTTATAAGGAGCAATAATTATGCCATCTTTTGAAGCAATGTGACCATGGAGAAAAATTTGTTGCAACCAAAACTCACACTTTCTGAATTTCCCGTACAATTTATTTTCTTTAAAGGTTTACAAAATAACCCTTAAATGACTTTCATGCTACTATTTAATTTTAAAAAACACCAAAATACCATCGATGAAAACAACCACAAACATATCCAATAACTCATGGAAAATTCTATTTAAAAGGTCCATGAATACAACAGGTGAATTAGTTAACCCAAAAGGAAAAACTACAAATTCATAATGGCCATATCTAGTACGGAACACAGTCTTCGGAACGTCTACTTCTTTTATATTCAACTGATGGTACCCTGACCTCAATCCAATCTTCGAAAAATACTGAGCTCCCATGAGTTGATCAAACAAATCATTGATACGAGGCTATGGATACTTGTTCTTAACAGTAATTTTATTTAAGGCTTTATAATCAATGTAAAGCCTCATTGATCCATCTTTCTTTTTAACAAACAAGACAGGAGCACCGCATGGTGATGTGCTAGGTCGAATTAAACCTTTATCTAATAACTCCTGAAAATTTATCTTTAACTATAAAAGTTCATCATGAGCCATTCGATAAGGGGGTTTTGAAATTGGATTAGAATCATGAACTAATTCAATAGTAAATTCAACTTCCCAATCATGAATAATACTAGACAACTCATCAGGAAAAACATCAAGATACTCATTTACCACTGGAACATCATTAATCTGAACAGTTCCTTTATTTTCAACAATATATGCAAGGTAAAATTCTTTTCCATCTTTTACTAGTTTCTCAACTTCCTGATATGTTATCAAAACCAAGGGTTCATTCTTGTACACAAACTGAAAAAATTTCTGAAATGAAACCATTTTAGCTCCGCATTTAATATTAGCATGATAAACAGAAAGCCAATCCATTCCCAAAATAACATCAAACTCTACTAGAGACACTACAATAAGGATTGCTGGTAGATTATTTCTGCACACAAGGATAGGAAGGTTCTTATAATTTTTTTTTCTCAACGTTCCCTCTGGGTGTTTTTACCATATGTTCAGGATTCATATCTTGAGATGGAATTTCCAATTTACTAGAAAACATCTCAGAAATGAAAGAATGAGTGGACCCTGAATCAAACAACACATTGGAATAATCTGAACAAACAAACAATGTACCTGATACTACTTCATTCGATGGCCCAACATATACTGAAGTAGTTATAAAGGATTTCACCACCCCTTTCTGCTTGTATTCTGGATTCTTTCCCCCAATTGAGTTCTTATTTATACACTCATTTTCATAATAACCCATTCCATTACACTTAAAACATCTTACTGTTGGCTTTTCATTTCCTGCTTGATCATTTTCTTTACAATTACGAGAAATATGACCAAACTTACAACACCAAAAGAACTTTCCAGACATGGATAAACATTCTCCAGGATGCATTTTACCACACTTCTCATAGGATGTATATTTTGTTTTCTTATCTACTTGCTTCTTTGATGAATTCTTCCCCTTTTCCTACCAACTGGACCTCTTATTCTGTCGTTTGTCAAAGAAAACCTGATCATCGAAAAACTCCATTTCCACCGTCTCCACACATCGAACATGTTTTTCATAACTTTTGAACTCACAAGAAGATACAGCCATTCGATACATTGTCTTTAACCCTGAGTAAAAAATAGTTGATTTTAATATCAAGATCTCGTGTGAAGTTTGGAGCATACCTTGTCAGTCGAGTGAACTTTGCTTCATAAGCAGCCATTGAGTCATCCTCCTACCTCAATTCTAGAAATTTTTTTCCATCCTAAGATGAACAACCATAGGAAATTATTTCTCAAGAAACATACCTTTGAATTCGTCCCAGTGAAGATAATCAATCTCATCACTATCCTTGATATTTTTCACCATCGACCACCACTGATCAACTTCACCTTCAAAATGGTAAACAAAAAGACTAACCTTTTGATGTTCTGAACACCCATGACATAAAAAATCTTCTCTAGTGCTTTAATCCACCCTTCAGCATGCAAGAGGTCAGATGATCCCTTGAATGATGGGGGATGTTGCCTCAGGAAATGTTCCACCACTAACATGTCCCTCTGTGGTTGATCTGGCTGATCTTGTGCATGGATACCACCACCATTTATAGCATGAGTCAAGTGTTCCATCACTGCAACAAATAGTTCAGTTCCAATTACGACCATCTCAGGTTGCTGATTTGGAAGTTTGTCTTCCCCCTGATGTCATCACAACGTAGCTGCTTTGTTTTCTCTGTGGAAAACCATTCTAAACACAGAAATATCTTAGGCGAAGCAACATTGTAATCTTTAAATGCTATATCATTTCAATCATACCATAAATTTACTTATAATATAACACTTTTCTAACTCCTAATGTTTTCAAACCGTCCTCTGATACCAACTATAAGGCCCCATCCTTAAACCTTACTGAATATTGAATTAAATGAATAATTCACATTGAGGATTTTTTCAGGTTTATAGTTTTAGAGAATTAGGACATAACTATTACATCTCAAAATATTACAAAGTAGACACTTCTACTAAGTTTCCATAAAATAAAAACTCTTAAAAAGAAACATGTCTACTTCCATGTTTTAGATAGCATGACTTTCCCTTGATCCCATCCTTGACCCTATTCCACATTATGTCCTATGAAAAACATTTCAAAAAATTATGGGTTGAGCATAAAAAACTCAGTAAGGAATAAACAATGAATGAAAACTGTTAGTTTTTCAAAACAACAAGTAAACCATGTATACTTTATCAAAGTAATACTTTTCCCCTTTATGAAGTAGTAAAAACTCTTCACAGAATAATAGATCATTACATACCCTTTTGTAACCAAAATTTTACCATAAAACCCATATAAAGATCACAAAACATATAAAGTTAACTTGGGACATAAACATACTTAAATGGAATAACCATACGGTTGACTTACACACATATCACTTAATGGAATAGCCATATGGCTAACTTCCATACCCAATGAATTGGAGGTTATAATGTAACCACCCACCCTAGTATTCACGGTACCACCCGTCATATGTTTTATCACGTAAACACCCGTCAAATGTCCATGTACCATTGTAAAATCATAATACATAAAACAAATATAATGGAAAGAAAACATTTCTACACTTTGATCACAACATATCACTTAAATATAGTGACATAAAAATCCATTATAAAAACCAATTTAATACCAAAATACATAAAATAGTATATGGTATTTATTTCATTTTAAAAACATTACGGCTGGTTGAGGAAGCCAAAGACCAAATAATACTCGTGGCGGCGGAAAAGGTTGTTGTCACGACGTATGTTAAAAGAAAAATTCCTTTTTGTCATTCAGTAAAACTCTTCATAGAAAATGATTCCTTTTTTATAAAAGAAAAATTCGAAGGGGGTTTATACACCATATAAAAAAAATGTCTGTATAAAACAAAACATGCCTTAATAAAAAGAGATTGAGACAAAGTCCCTTACCTCGGGTCCGACTTGACTCGATCATTCTTTAACGTCCTGAATAATAAACATGAGTTAATTTATACTTTCTTATGAACCTTTTTGAAGTTCATTATTACTTTTATATCACTTATTACCATGTTATAAACATTATGTAATCATTTAACTTAATAATGTTTGTTTTGTCGATATTTAGTTCTTAAGTCAAAAGGGGACTTCTTACAATTACATGTTGTTCGTGTGGTAAAATATCCATTATATCAAGAATTATATTCATGATGTAGATATAATATATATCATATATATCCAGTATATACATGAATTTATAATATTATATAATCATTTAGTGGTAAGAAATGAAATGCACCGTTCATGGAGACGATAAGCCATACGTACGCAGGAACGCTACTTTCATTTCTATGTCATAATAATGGAATTAAAACTAAATGAGGGCTATGTATATTTTAATTCCAGAATTACATTAATCACTTTTATGTAACATACATCATATATATCGATTATATATATGTACTTATAATAGTACATTACATTTGGGGGTATGAAATGAAATGTACCGTTCATGGAGACGGTAAGCCGTACGTACGCATGAACGATACTTTCATTTTTATCTCATACTTTAATGGAGTGAAATCATAATGATATAAAGGTATATTATAATTCTAGTATAATATCATATATAATATCATTAAATCCATCCTTTTTACGTCCCACATATGACATTAACGAATCAAATCACTTTGAGGGGGTGGTAGTCCGCACTTCCTAAAATGAAATTATCGTGTTTACCCACAATGGAAACCATAAAGGTATGCAACAAATGAAAAATAAATAAGCTTATGTAAAACATAAACATATTATATATCATATATAAATATATTGTCATCTTAATGTCCACCTTTGAAGGTTTTATATGAGTGTTGAACAATCATCGTTTCGTGAGGCAGAAATTCGCCATCCACAGAAACAGTATGTTCTTTAACCATTAGATGAAGGTGTGTGTATGTGTAGCTAAAATAATTATTGTAACAACATCCTAGTATATTGAGGATACTGGTGTTGTTACAAAATAAATGAATAAAAATAGTTTAGGTGGTTGGAGATGCAAAATATAACATAATAACACAAGAGAAGACACTACCATTAAAACGGGTAACTCTTTTTGATTTGATCTCAAAGGCTTCCTTGGGAAGACTTATGCCCAATGTGAGGTTATTAGGAGTAATAGAAGGTTGTGGAGAGACAAAATGGGTAGGTTTTGTCCGCGCCAAAGGCATGAGTGGTGTGGGTAATGTGGTAGAGGTGGGGGCCTTTTATAAGAGGAGAGGAGGGGCACTCTTGGAAAGTTATAAGAGGTTATTTTATTATAAAATGATTTTCGGATTTAAAATGTCAGAAAATTATATATTTCTAGGATAAGGTAATAATAGTTTTAAATACATCCATACAATAGGTTTTTTACATGTGTAGTTCTTAGATTTTACATTATCTTTTCATTTTATTTAAATCGTTAAATAATGAGGAAATCATTGTATCATCATGGTGTCATAAATAATTACCTTATTTAATGTTTAAAAATTATAAAAAATATCACAATATAGGAAATATTTTTATATTTCTAATTAATATTTATAGTCAAAATTATTACTTGTATTACCCTATTAAAAAATTGGTTTAGTAAAACATCTCATGTTTGTGACATTTTAATTTTAACATTAAATAAAAAGTTATTAATGTCATTTTACTACTAAAGTGGCTCCATGGGATCCCCAAGTTGACCCATGGTTTGTCTTGGTCGGAAATTACACATAAAATAAGGGTAGGACATGTGTCTAGGTCAATTCATATTATTTAAACAATATTTTTACCTTAAACTACACTAATTACCTCTAATCACGATAAAAAAATTAAAAGTTACTATTCACTAAAAAACTAATTTAATACCATTGAACCACATTTTACTTCCTGATGACAACCATGTATGTTGGATTATTAAAATTCAAAACACTAATGTGGTAAAATTTCTTTTAAACCAAAAATCAGTTTTTAAGTACCACTAAGTGGTTTCACTATTCATCAAAAAATTGAAGTTTTTTAGAAAAATACCAAAACATCACCCTAAGATACATTTGATATACCGAATTAAAAAATGATGTCTATATTACAAAATTCAAAAAATATGTGTTACATTAATTAATTTAATAATTAATTCCCGCTGTCAGAACAAATAGCATGTTTTTATGAAACAAAATGTATCAAAAGATTGACACTTGTTTAAGTCCAAATTCAAAGTGGAATTAATTCCAACGACCACTATTGGATTAAATGGTAAAAATATATTATAATTTCACTATAAAACCAATTCAAAAGATAATCTAATCATATAAAAAAATCAGATTAAAAAAAGGTTTTGAATTAAAATACAACATTTTTCACTATTCATTAAAAAAATGAACTTTATCAGAAAAATACCAAAAATTTACACCAATTAAATTTTGATGTCCCGATTCTAAAGAAGAATTTTATTTGGTCCAATAAAATGTATAAGAGTGACCAAAACTATATTTAAAGAGGGTTCTCCATGAAAAGGTGATAAGTCGACCTTTAGTGAATATTATAGTATCTATGCCTAAAATTGAATTCTTTTTTTTATTTTAAGCCTTTATCTTTTATTGGAAAAATGTAAAACCATTTAAAAAACATATATAATAATATTTTAGTTGTTTCTATTCATTCCCTCCAATACAATGGCTATGTGTTAACTTCCATTTAAAATAATATTATTATATTACTAGTGTGCAACGTAAGATTTCAAAGAAACTCTTTGATCCGTATCAGGTACGCTATTGAACAAAGAAACCCCTTTGAAGTAAAATTAATATTTAATTCACAAATATTAATAAATATGAAAATTCTTTATTCTTTATTTATCTGGGATGTTACAGTATTGATCATGTTATCTTAACCCCTTAATGTGTCAACATGATTTATAGGTTGTTCAAACAATAAACCTTCATAAAAAAACTACTAATTTTATGATTCTAAAACAATAAATCATTGTGTCTTCTATATATTTATTAGTATTGGATATTATTTTACAATGTTTTCTTTTTAAGGATCAATAAATATTCCATAAATGGATTCCATATTTCTAAAAAATTATAAATCATGGAATCTGAATTCCCACTTACTACATTTCCCATATTATTCATTTTCTCCATTAGATTCCAAAATAATTTTAAAACAATATTATTTCTCCTCATGAATTTAAAATTGTTTAAATATGTTATAAACAATGATAATAATAATGTTTTCAAAATACCCCTTTAATAATATATTAATCAGATATATTAAAACAAAAGGTGCATTAGTATATCCAAAGCGTATTACGATATACAAATAATGATCATACAATGTTAAATATGTCTTCATCGGTATATTATCATAATCCATCATTAACTAGTAATACAGAGTGTGAAATATTATATCTGAATATTTTTTATATCCCTATATAAAATAAAATAAAATCAATGATGCATTGAAAATGATATTTTTTCTATATGGTTTTAGAATTTATCTATTTGTAATCAATGAAAAAACTCATTTACCCATCATTTTTTTAAAAAATATTATATTTTATCCCTAAGATGAAACACGCTATAATATAAATCACTTATCTCCCAACTCCATTACATACTTCACCGACTCCAAAAATTTTACATGTAATATTCTATATATAATCTGAGATAATGGATTTATATCAGAGAGGAGTTCGATATTAAACTCATATTCTCACCTATGTGGTTATATTCATAATTCATAAAGAAATAAATCAATATATTCCATTAAAAAATGTGCAATGTCTATCATTATGATGTATTTATCACCCAAAGATAGTTTATTTGTATTATCTTCACCAATACATTAATTAAGTTGAGTTATAAGAGATTTATTCATCATATATTTAGATAATAAATTTTATCCCTTAAAATCATGTGATAATATTCCCCCTAAAAAATGGTAATTTAATTTTATTGGAAATTAATTTATTCATTATAAATTATATAAATATCTTAACCAATGATAATTTACAAATAAATAATAAGTATGAAAATAAACATCTAAAATATGGAATATAGAGACATATTATTAGAGGGTTCTCTATATATCCTTATAAAAAGAAGATTATCATTATGTGATGATTTAAATCAAATTACTCATAGTAATACGTAATTATTTAATAATTTTAAAAAATATGAATTATATAAAAAAGTGTGTAGGTTTAGAATCAATATTTATCATTATATAAATATTACTTTATGATCAAACAATATATTATCATTACATTTTCAAAATAACATTAGTGGAAATAATATTATAATCGTTGAATTTATACCTCATAAATTTATGAATAAAATGCCTCTAAAACTTGGGGAATTTTTTAAATAGATACCAATATCTTTATAGTTCATGATTAATAAATTGGATATCTATTTTTGCACTTACAATAATTAGCATAATGCCCTTTCTCACCATAAAGAATACAAAAATTCCCTTCAAGAATATTCTATGATTCTATTTTCCACAAATATTACTTGATAGATATTACACCTTCCAATTTTATAATTTAATATATTACGTGTTATAATTTTCTTAATAAGTTTATAATTTTTTTTAATTTACCTAGAAAACATAACACATGGAGAATTCTATTTTATCTTCAGGAAAAATGATTATATATCCTCCCATAATAAACAACGGGTTTAAAAGGAACGTGATAAACTATTTTTTATTTGATAACATACATTACACACGTCATTGGGATTAAAATGAATGTGATATACTATTAATTTCAAGACAATGTATTAGAGGTTATAAATAAGACTAAATAAATTATAAAAATATATTTTTTTATTCATATATCAATAAAATTTATTGGTTGTCATTTCATTAGAAATAAAAATCAAATCATTTGAAAGTGGAATATTTTTTTTAAATAACAGGTTTTATTCACAAAATGGGTTTTTTATTAAAACATTAAATTAATCACTGTTTTTGAATCATAATAATCAAATTTATATATTTCAAATTAAATAATTTTTTTTAAAATCAAAATAATGATTTTAGGAATGTTGTAAAAATAAATTATGTTTAATTCTTAAAAATTTATATTTCTAAAAAAATATTTTCATTCTATTTTGAAGGGACATTTTAAAATAAGTTTATACAATTCATTGAAATTTAATCATAAAAAATTGATTTCATATTTGGAATTATGAATTTCCAATTGAGAAAAGTGTTTCATTTTTTTAATACTAACCATACTGACTATTTGACATCAGATTAAGATTAACATAGGTAAACATGGGTTAAAACATTGGTATAAGGCTTTAAAATTTATCAAATATTTTCTTGTATCCTATTGGATGATTGTACATCATACATTTCAATGATTTGAATTAAAATGTGGAAACATGGAAAAAAATTTCTTTGATTATGACCAATATATTATTTTAAGAAAATTCAAAATAAAAAACATCACCATCTGTAATTTAATTAATCAATTATATTTTTATAAGGGTAAAAAGATTATTACTTTAGTTATAAATGATTATAATAAATAATAATTTATTCAATTATCAAATTTTTTTTATGTTTAAATAGCTATATTTAATGATATTTCAATATCGACATGTTATTTTTACAGTAAGATAACTCTGATATAAGTGATTATTAATGTATTAAATGTAATATAATTTCATATGTTAATGTGTTCCACATATTTTTTACATAACAATAACACATTAGATATTAATTAAATGATATTAATTTAATTAAATTACTATCTTGTATTCTTTTAAGTCAATTTGAATAATAAGTTAAAAAAAATTCATTAATGATGTTTTATAATATTCAATATATTATTAAAAAACAAAAAATTCATAAAAACACTATAAATGGACTAATTAATTGGATGGGGTTAAAAATATTAACCAAGTTCCATTTATTGTTCACATTGAATTTTAGGGTAAAATCTATGTCCTTTAATTATTAGAAAACTTTTGTATTGATGTAATTGTTAAAAAAGATTAAGAGGGGGTAAAATCTATGATTTAGGGGTTAAAACATCAAGAAAAAATTCATAATTGTTTCTATATTAGGGTATTTATACTTAACATCATCTGATATTATAAATATATATTTTTAGCACCTTTAGTAAATAAATTAATTCATATTAATTTAATACATTATGATATTATAATGTTCCTCCTACCTCACTTATAATAACGAACCACCTATCCTTCATTATTAACAATGTTTGAGACAAGAATATAAGTCAATATATCCCCTAATATAATCATATATTAATTTAACACATCCTATATATTAAATTATTTCCAAATGACCATTTATAATGGAATAAGTCTTAATAAAAAGAGGTTCCTCAATTAATTTGTATAACTCTTAACCAAGAGTTTTCATGTCCATCTATTATTCTAACTTCTATAAATATATGGTATCACTTAAGAATAATTACTATATTATATTAAATATATTTAATTATTATTATGATGATAAAACCATGATCAAATTATAAGTAATGAGTCTTATAAAATGAAACATACATGAAATAAATGAAGAAATTATCATAGGGAATAATAATTTTCTAACAACAAATTTTAAATAAATTGGGTAAAATATTTTAAATGTAAATAATTTTTTGTAAAACATATTTGGATATTGTTTTGGAAAAAATATAACCAATCAATATTTATTTGTTAATTTATTTTAATACTATAATGGAAGAATATTCATGAGATATGGGATTTATGTTTCAATCCCATTTTAATTTGGATTATTTAAAGATGAATTTATATGTGTGAAATTATATTACTATTATATAATAAATCCATTTTAATGTTATCATCCTAGGATTAACTTTTTTTATGTTTTGAAACAATTTTCCTCACTTTGGTACTCAAAATGGATGAAAAATCATTTTACGAAAATCTGACCTTATGTATCATATTCTGGTCTGAAAAACAGTTTCTTCCATATCCATGATTTCTAAAAAACAAATTTTATATATATATTAATCAATAATCTTATATATCCATTTGTACCTATCATTTAGTTTCTAGTTTTTTTAATAAAATGAATTTACATCCCTTTTTCTGAATGTTGTAGCTTTTATCAAAGGTATGATCTAAATCATTGTTTTTACTATTATAGTCTGAAATAAGTTTCCCACCATCATGAATACTCAACTCTATAATGACTATTTTAAAATAATAACAGGATATAATCAAATAAATTTTTTCCAACAAAATTTTGTAATTTTTTTTATTATTAGAATGTTATTTCAAAAATAAAAGTTTATTTTTCTCAAAAATGTAGTTGTGATCTTTTAAATACATTTTTCATCTCTGATAATATCATTTGATGTTACATCTGATTAATGAGGGATACGATCCAATGATACGATAATTATTTATTATATGGATGGAAAATGATTATGAAGATGAATTGTTTATTAAACTATTTTTTATGCATGGATTATTGGATGATGAAATGAATAAATATTTATTAAACCTATTTCCTTACAATGTGCTAATATATAATGATAAGAGGAATGTTTGTAAACTTGTGGAACATATATGTATTTTTTTAACTATGTGATTGTTGGGATTGAAATTATATATCCCTATATTGTTTTGGTATTTCTATATATATAATGATGTCATTATGGGGAAAAATTTGATGCACTCAATCCACTCTGGTAAATGGGTTGGAATCCCTTATCTACAATAGGAATATGTAAGTAAATTTGGATCCACTATGGGATATGGGTCATGATGTCTAAATTTTTATGATATGGTAAATGGGTGTTAAATATTGATCCATTATGGTTTTATTTTCTCAATAGTTAATCATTACAAATGAATTGTTTTCATATGTCTTTGATGAGGTCAACTTTTTGAGACATTTTTTTTGCAAATTTATTGAAATAGTCGTTTATGATTCTTTTATGATGATTTTCCATTTCTATGATCAATGTATTTATAAATGATAATGTTTTATGATAGGAATCATGTATAAGATCCATGGAATATTTTGTTGGATCCTTATATGTTATTATCTTGATCCCATTACCATATGGTTATCTTAATCATGAATATTATCATCAATTGATATCTCCCATGATTATAATTAATGATAATATAAGCTCACCATTTCGTGGGTTTCATTTCCCAAGGATGTGGAGAATGTTTTAAATGAGGGTATATTATGAAGGGTATTGTGTGAGAATCATTTTATGAGAGATAATGACGATTTTACAATAATATGAATTTTATTTATCTAGTATTTAAATGAAATTTTTATTTATTGTGATTGAGTCGATTATAATGCTATGTATTTATTATTCCACATAAGAAAATAATATTTACATCTGAAATTATTGTGTTTAATTTGTTTACAGAAGATAGGTGTTTAGATAATAATTAGAGATTATGATGAGATAATTTTTTTTGAAAACCTTGGGGATAAATATATATATATTATAACATACTAATGTTTTGGTAGTGTAGATATTGGATCATTTTCCTAGAAACAAATTCAGTATCTCAAAACAAAAAAAATTAACGAAATTGTGGACATGATCCAACCGGGGGTAAAAAATTGAAAAGTTTGGATTGGGTGTTAACTGTTTCATCACTAAGGCACAATTAGTGGGCCTAATAAAACACCCTAGATAGACAGTCCTTGGTGATAATCATGTATTAATTAATATTTCCTTTATAAACAATTATGATTGGTTTGAATAATAATGAACTTGTATAACATTGATGAATCATAATGTTCTATAGATTCAAAAAAATGGTTTTTAGATTTATACATGTTGTAAGTGAAATTATAGTCATCTACATGGAAAAAATATGAGAAGAAACATCAAGGCAGTTTTTTTGAATGGAATTTTTTGGTTCATTAATTTTGGAAAGGATATTCATTAATCCCATGAATGATGAAAGAAGTTGAAATGAAAAATTGATACAATAGAGGAAAAAAGGAATAATACTAATGAAACACCAAAACACTAATTCTTTAACTGAATAAAATATATGAAATACACCAACCCATGGAAGAATATAATTGTTTTTTATGATCAAAAGTTCTAATGGCCTCCTAATAATTTATATAAAAGGGAAATAAAATTAGAACCCAACTATTGAAGTGGGTTATGAGAATGATATTGTGAAAGTTATACTTATTATGAACTTTAAAAAAGTATAATTTCATAATTAATTATAGGTTTAGCATCATTTTTGTAGCTATGAAATTTTCTAAGGGTATAAAATTAGGACATCATTGATTAGATTTTTATTTAGAGATGAAAACATAAAATTCTACAATGATTTCATGTATATTCTTGTGTTCTTATATGATTGATTTATTGGGTATTGATCCTTTAACAAGTCATATGATTCCCAATTTAGTTGAATTTTTTGTTATTAGATTCATGGATTTGATTTCATTATATGACTACCATCTAAATTTAAATGGAATAGAAGTCAAATTTAAAATTATGAATGAACCAATCATCATTTCCCACTAGGTGTATTAACATATAATTATAATTATAAATTATTATATGTTATGGGTATTAATTATTCTCCTTGAAATGTAACTATCAATAATGGATGTAGAGAAACTAATAATTGAGAATATTCTTATTTCATTGAATTTTTTTATGTCTTTAAAAAATATTTCATAGTCTTCCTTAAATCATAAATAAGGGTTTCCAATATGAATAATATCTTATGATACACATGTTTTTAAGAATTCAAATAGAATGGTCTCGATTTAGTATTAATAATTAAAGATAAAATTTTTGGACACTCTGAAGAAGGTATTCATACAACCTAGTGCATCACTGCTAGGTGTACCTATTCTTATATGTTAATAAAAAATATTGGACAACTCATATCGGTAATTATAATTTTGAACCTAACAAGATCACTAATTTGAAAATGGTTATTATACCCCATATCAATGATTCTAAAAATCAATTACGAGGATATCAATAATTTTAAAAGATTTTATTTCATTTTAAATATCAGTAATTGGGTTTTAAATGGGGGATATACCTTATACATCCTTCTTGTAGGAGGTAAGGTCATTATGAATTTACAGTGAGGTAATTTTCATTGACAGATACCCATTATATCATTTTACATTTAATTTATAGAGTCTCTAGATATTTCCATGATAAATTTTTTGTAGTTTTTTTAGATTATATACATATGTATTAAAATAGATAGAAACATTATGAATATTAATTTTAATTTTACAAAAAAAACATGACCAAATAGAACTTGTATGAAAAACATTCCAATCATGGATTTTAGTTTCATAAATTTTCATTCTTATATAATATAATCTCATGTGAGGGTATATAAGTTGATCCGTAAAAGATTATAGTCACAGAACAATGTCCAAGTCCAACCATGGTAAATTATATCTGATGTTTTTTAGGTCACCCGGATACTGCCAATGTTTTGTGAGAGATTCCTCAAAAGTATATATTATACTCATTAATTTGACTCGAATGTGGGTAAACTCCTTAATTATAGACGAATATGATGATAATTTAAAGGATCCAAAGGGAAGATTTTTCAATGAACCTACTTTTGACTACCTTGTAGTGAATAAGGTGTTTTCACTATAGTGATTCATATGATAAGGGACATAGATGTTTACTCAAGAAATATGATATAGTGATATAATGTTTCTCTTCTTAATATATAGTACATGAGAAAAATACCTTACTCATAAATTTGATACTGAATTGATAATTTTTACTTTAATGATATAGAGGCATTATCATTATGGTGAATGGTTTAACATAGTGATATAATAAAAGTGTTAAGTATATATTCACATAGAAATAGTTTAAATTTTAATGATAAGTTAGTTGGAATTTATTAAATATTATGATGGATGAATATATAAACACCCTTGGAAGTCAAAAATGGTGGTTGATTCTCAAGGTTTAAGGATAAATCATTTTTATCCATATTGAGGATTTAAATATATACAATTTTTTTTTCAAAATATCAAACATTAAATCAAAGGGAAATGTGATAGCTCTTAATTTTATAAAATTAATGATCAAATATTCATTTATATAAATATTATAGAGGCATGGAATGAATATATATTTCTATAGTAGAATGTGAGGAATTTTATCGAGTTAGACTTTGATAATGATAGAATTATAATGGTTGGAATAGAGTATATGTCTCATAAATACCGAAATTGATAGATTAATTATTAGATTAATCTCATAGGTCATCATTATCTATACATCATGGATGTTCAAAGATGTATAGAGATCAGAAAGAAAAAATTTTGTTGCACAACACAATGAGGGGTATTACATAATATATAAATATATGCTTAGTATGTTTTCAAGTGAAGGATGAGGGATATAATTCAATATAGATGTTACCACCATTTCCCAAACATAAATGGAAATGAGAAAACAATACCGTGTATTTCATCATCACACTCCATAAAAAAACTAATGTAAAATATTCTATATGGGTTACTATCAATAACCATAAAAATTTATAATATTTAATTATAATTAGATAAGATTTATCTGTTGTTAATATTTTAATGTAATACATTAAGAAAGTGGTAAGATTGTACAGAGTACAACAATCTATTATTTATGAACGATGTATATAGTTAACTTAATAATATATATGAGTTAAAGTATTCTATGTGTAATGAGTTGAGTTTTATTACTATATTTCATCCTAAATTAGGTGGCTAGTTATATAGAACCACTCAAACTCTATATGAGAATTTTGATAATTTTTTAATATTTTTTCAAAGATAGTTGGGATCAATAACTTCATTTGGTCTTGTTTTGTTACAATAATAACATTAAATCAAGAATTAATATTTATCTTTTTGACGCCCTATATAGTAGGATATTCAAAAATATTTTATACTAGGATTAACATGTAAAATTTAACCTATTGGGGCATGATGAAGATTCAAAAATTTATGGTAGGGATAAATATATTCAGCAGAATGTTAGAGATATTAAAAGTCAACTGAATAGTTATTAATATAATATTTAGTGATATAAATAATTTGATGTTATATAAAATATATTCATGTGAATATATTCTGATAATAATGTTATCATATTTATAAATTAGTTACACTTGATCCTTATATAATTTTTCCCTTTATATTTATTGATCCTACTATGATGGTAGCTCATCGCATGGTACATCCACCAAATATCTCTCAATTCCATGATGTGTTCATGTATATATCACTAGGATTTACAATCCTGATCCTTGACATTTTTAAACACTAATAGGTTATTCCACTAGATTATGGTCTCTCTTATAGGGAAATATTATATAACATTTTTATTATAGAGAGAATGTTCTAGGAAACAAGATCACTCTCCAAGTCAATGTTTTATGGTGAACATTAAATTAGAGGAAGCTATATGGGAGCCCATGGATCTGATGTGGTAGATGTATAATCACATTCTTATATCATAGTGATTTAATTTAAATAATGAAATTATTATTCTGAGGTCTATGTAACACCTTGAAATTTAATGATATAATTATCAATAAATAAAATTGATTTATTTGATAGTTTGATTTTTACACAAGACTTACATTTAATGGAGTGTGATATACTATTATTGTCAGGATGTTATGTTGGTGGAAATGAATAATACTAATAATATTATAAGACACGTAGTATTTACACATGAAAAAAATAAAATCAATGGATTTCAATTTATTATAAAGGTTAATAAGATAATTTGAAATTAAAATAGATGTTCCTATAAAAAAAATTTATTCTCATAATGTTCTTTTCATAATAAATTAAATTTATAATTATTGATGAACGTTTTTAAAAATATATAATAATTCTATAATCTATCAATATTATTAACCTCCATATATTGTTTTCTATGAATGTGATAGGAATTAATATGGTTTTTGAAAAATGTATTTTTCTAAAAAACATTTGTACTGTGTTCTATCCCATTATTTTATTATTAATTTATATCACTCATAAATAATAAATATTTAAAAAAGTATTCTATTTATCAATTTATTAGGAATAAATTTTACAAATTGGTCTCTTCTTATTTTTGGTCTTTATGAATTGTATCATTGATAAATAGTTTCCTTCAAAGTGAGGGTAATCAGGGTAAAGAAAGTTTAAAACTTTTGGATAAGGTCTTAAAATTTCTATAACACTTTCCTTTTTCTATTGAGTAAAATTTTTACTTATGAATTTTTAATTACATTGGGTTTTGGAAATAAAAAACCATTTTCTTTAATAATTATTTCTATCTATAATGAAATTTATATGGTTTTTCTTTATCCTGTATTCAAGCTATGTCTAGAATTATCATTCATCAATTCTGATTCTCTTATAATTGTGAATCCGGTATTACTTAATTATCAATTCCAAATCATCATAAAAATTGAACCTACATTACAGGTCCAAAGACTCTAAATAATCTAGAACATTGAATCCAAATCATAGTTCCTTATACTTCTAAATTTCTATAAAATTGAATTAGATTAACAATAACTAAAACTCTGAATGAATCAAAAATAGAATCCAATTTTTTTTCTCAAAAAAAAATATTCCGAAAAAATTATATTTATTTTTTAAATTATGTATAACCCAAAAAATTAATTTTGATAATATGTTTCTAAATTATGATTCTCATAGTTTTTTACATCTTATTCCTCTTGTTTTATATAGCATTTTCTCATTTATTCTTATATATATTTCATTTTCATAAGATTTCATTTTATATCATTCTTAATGTTTCTATATTTCCTTATTTTAATGATTCAAATAATAGGATTCACAATTACATAATGTGTATTGTGTTATATGTTCTTATACGAAACAACATCGTCTAATCTGTTGTAATAAGAATGTTCTATGTTCCAGTTGTATGAGTCCCTCTAAACTTTAAGGAAAAATATTACTTTTGGAGTAGAATGTGATCTTTATCGATATAACCTATAAATACCCATACATTAGAACATATTCCAGGATGTTTATCTCCTCGATGAACTAACACTATATGAGAGCTCATCATTTTTTCATTGATTGAAAATCCTTGGACTGATCAATCTGTGCACTACTTGTTTAATATATATGATATATTAAACCATATTTATTAATCCATGTGAGTTACTAATTGTTTAGTTATACGATCATGGAATTTATAGTCTTGGAATAAAGAGGTAATGACTTATTACATAATCGAGGGCTTCCAAATAAAAGGAAGGATGATGTGATGATATCCTTATAGATAGAGGGAATGAGGGGATACGACAAATGATACTGATATTCATATCAAGGGATTGCAATTTTGTTTGTACATCATAATTTATTGAATGTTAAAATCAAGTGACCTGTATCCATGTTTTTTGGATACCATTATATTTGGGTTAAAATATTTTATTACACTCATACTAACTTTTTAATTACAAGTTCATTAAATTTCATTGCATTTGGATAAAGATAGAATTTTTAGTTTTCTGACACAATCACTTTTCAGCTACCTTTGAATTATGATTCTATATTTTGTAATCTATAACCCAGTTTAGGTATTCCTCTATTGGTATTTCCTTACACATAAGGTATTTTTCCTTAAATATAAGAAAGATGGATTCTTGAATCATATTTTTTTATCTTGGTTAAACAAAATAATTCCTCTAAATGAAAAATGAAATGGTTGTTAACCTATAATTCACCACCCCCATCTTATAGTGTTCCATCTATATATATATTTCGATTCTACAATTGGTATCAAACCATGTCTCTATAATACTAACACATATATTTGTATTAAAAGAGGATTACACTATTTTTATCATTTTTGTTTTTCTCGTTCATGTTGAATTTAATTTTTATCATAATATTTTGATTATAAATACATAATACACTATCATGTGGAGTCGAAATTATTTTTTTATATTTATGATGTTACGAATGAATATGAGATCTGTATACAACAATAATTTTATAAGACCAAAAATAGTAGATATTAATTATTTTGAATACTGATAAGATAGAATGAAGACATATGTTTTAATTAATTGTGTAGATAACATTTTCATGCACACTAGATATTACAAAATTCCAGATAAGTATTTCAGAATTTTCACCAATCATAAATAGAAATAATATCAGCTAAACTAAAATGTATGTAATTTATTTTTGTGTTAAATGAACAAGAACATATATAGCCAGATATTCTCTAGGAATGTCAATGGGATAAAATTTCTGAGATGGTGAGATAGGTTTTATAAGATTATAGATATCATTTTTAATGAATGGGAATCAAAGGGTACTATTGTTGATTAGTCTAAGAATGTGAAAACATTAACTCCAATTTAATTATTTGGAACACTCTTACAACATGAGAATATATTTAAGAGATATACTAAGAATGTTATGAAGAATAATGAGAGTATTGATTTAACAACTACATCAAATAAGAAAAATTATAAAACCCTAGAGAAACTTATGAAGTCAAAAAATTAACATTATAGTTCAATCAGACTCTAGTGATTTTGAAAAATCCGAAAATGAAATCTCCATTATTGCTCGAAGGATGAAAAAGTTTTTTGGAAAAAAATTTATTCAATACTACTATAAGAAAAAGGATATAATGTATAATAATTATTCATAAGTTATGTGTTTTTATAGAAAAATAGTAGGACACAGAAGACAAAATTTTCCTAAGCATAACAATAATGACAGAAAGGATAAATAATCAAATAGAATCCAAAACAAATTTTTGAATACCAATGAAATAATATACTCACAGAGAGTTACACTTAGAGTTATATTGGTGGATTCTAATATGATTAATTCTTAGATAATGAATGTTTGGGCAGAATAATATTGGCCTTATTTCTCGAATACCTTTTAAGAATCAATTTTTTATGGGAATGGTACACAATGATGAATATTTTTCCAATTTTCATTTCAATGCTAATTATTGTAATGAGGATAATAATGAATCTTTATATTTATAATCATTCGTAATAGAGGATACATTACCTTCTTTTGAATAATTTTCTATATTTTCTATGTTACATGAAATTGAAAAAGTAAGATAAAAATGAAACATGATAAGGAAAATTAAATAATACATGTCTTCACAAAATAAGTATCCAACCTTTTTAAAAAACATGAAGAAAAATATTTTGATTTTGAAAAATTTTCCAAAAACATTAATGGAGTAATGTTTGATAACAATATATTGAATAGTTTTTATAATAAAAAGTTTTTAGAGGAAAATTCATATTATAAGACAAATACTTTTGAGGATACGAATGTATTCATTAGACTAAAACCTGAAACATCTTCTGTAATTAAAATATTATAAAAATTAAATTATAGAAAGAAATAATTTGTTAAAATTTATTAAAAACATCTTCTTATACTAAATTTTTCTACATAGGATTACCCATATTTGAATCCTATTTTTAGTCATAATTATTTTTCCACCCAAAACACCCCATTTTTTCACTAAGTGTCATAGTTGTAGATAATGGGAGAAAACTTCTTCCTTCAATAAAATTTATTCATTAATATTTCATAAAGACCCATTTTCTAGGAAAATATGGATCCTAATATTTTACATTCTATCATTTTCTAATCGTAGAATGATTGGATTCTAAAAGCATAACTATTTTATTTTCAGAAAATTATGAATGTGGAGAACACATTACATGGAACATGGATAGTGGATGTTCATAGAACATTACTAGTAACAAAAATTTCGTTTGAAACATTATCATGATGGAAGGTTGAAAATTATCTTTTAGATATAATTATCATGGAGATGTTGTTGGTATAGGTAATATCATACATTGTTGAAAAGTGTTGATTTGGATTGTTTTATTTGTTAATGTTCATAAGAACGACCTTATAAGTTTAAATAAATTTTGTGATGAAGGATTACTTGTTAATTTTTGGAATCATAAATTCATTGTACATAATTAAAAGAATTAATTCATTATTTATACCCGTAGGCATTTGAATATTAAAACAAATAACATATAATATATTATGATCCAAGACTTAACATTCCTTAGTGAAATAGAATATCAATGTTAGTTATGGAATAAAATGTTAGGACACAATATCCATAGGATCATATGGATGTTATCTAAGAAAATACATCTAAAATAACTATGAGATATTTGGTTTTCATCTTCAAATTTTTTTTTGATCCATGTGAATTGGTAGGAAACATGTATATATATATATATATATATATATTAAAATCCATAAGTTAATAGTAAACAATTTATGCATTATAGTTACTGCACAGTGATCTATTTGGTCCTAGAAAATTTGGATGTATTTGAGGAAAATTCTATGTATTTTTTTGTGTTGATGAGTACAAGTGATTTACTCATAACATATCTACTCTAAGAACACCTAAAAAATGTTTATGCTGAAAGTATAAATTGTGTTCTTAAAATGATAAGAAGAACCATGGTGATTGAATACTCAATTGTTATGACTTTTTGGTATGACACAGTTAGTTTTATTTTTATAATATTAATCGTGTTTTAATAATGGATTTTGGTAATAAAACACCTTATGAGTTATGAAGTAGCCAAAAATAAAATTTTTATATTTTAATGTATATGGATGCAATGTATTAATTCTGAATAAAAATGAAAACTCAAAAAAATTTCCACCCAAATCATATGAAGGAAATTTAATAGTATATTATGATACCTATAATGCTTATAGAATTTTTCACAAAATTTCATGAACTATTGAGGAAACAGTACATATTACATTTGATTAAACATAACATATTGTTTTAAAAAATTCCCAAACTATATCTTCTGATGTGCTTTTCAAAATTGATTATAACCCATCGATAAAAGATATCTTTCATAAGGAAAATACTCAAGAAATTTTTTTGATTGCTTTAACCTAGAATAAATTCTATATGATATTGTTTTATAGGTTTTACAAAACCAAAATAATTTGTTTCATAGGAATCATTCCATTGATAACATCATTTCTTATGTTAATAAACCTATAAAGTCTAGAATTTATCTATGAAATGATGTATGAAATAAATAATTTCATTCTCAATTATAACATCAGATTATTATTGATGCTTTGGGTGATTATTGTTGTAAAAAGGAAATACAAGATGAAATAATTAATTAGAAAGTAAAAATGTGTGCATCCTCATATAAAGACATAATGAAAACTCTGTTATTAGATTAATATTGGTCATGAAAAATATATGTGATGAAAATGAAATCATTAAAAATAAATTTCCTTACCCCGTTTTCCAAGTGGAATGTACCCAAGTGGTATAGTATCGTTCTTGGCATCCAAAAGGGCTAGGATAGAATCCATGTAGGGATAAATTTCTGGGTTTTTGTAGCAGCATTGTAGTAGGGAACATTAATAGTACTGTAGTTGAGGCAGAACTCTATTAGTGGCGACACTATAGCGGAAGAGGCACTTTAGAGATTTTGGTACTCTAAAAGCTACTATAGAAACGTGGCTATTGTAGTTGTATGGTTCACTGTGGGGTCCTTTGGTCAAAAAAATGGGCTTTCAAGCATTGTATTCAGGCCACGTGGCCTTGGTCCTTTGGTCTATATAATGGGTCTCCATTTACCTAGACATAAGGATTTATTTTCTTTAAAAATAAATTAAGTCTTCAAACATAGCCATAAAAAATGAAAATAGAATCATTATTAGAAATATTGAATGATTATTTACTAAATGATTTAATCATCAAGAATAAATAGACTATGAAGTATCCAATACTCCGGTAGCATGACATGAATCTATTCATATTCTATTATCTTTTGCAGGATTCATTAACATAAAACTTTTTTCAAATAGATGTGAAGTGTGATCTTGACAATGGATATATTCATGTTGATATTTATGATAAATAATCTCCTTTATATGATTATACGTGACATTCTGGATATGATATTTAACATAAAAATGAATTGTATGTCCTTAATCCAGCTCCCAATGCATGGTATAATTGTCTTTTAGGATTCTTGTATCAAAAAAATTAGGTTAAGTGAATTTATGATCCATCATTTTTATTAGGTAATATTAAAAAATATATTTTTATTTTTAATATTTATGAAGATGAATTTGTATTGAGATCAACTCAGCAATCCTTAACTGATTTTTTTTGAATCATATGAAATATGAGTTTGAGATGAGTATGATGGGTGTGTTAACATTCTTCATTGGCTTTCAAATTTCATAAAAAACATGTTGGAATATAAATATCATAACATAAGAATATTAATGATAGTATTAAAATATATGGATATGACAACTCAAAAATTATAAGTACTCCAATAGGAACCCAAAACACACATCATCTTGATGATGCAGGGAAAACAGGAGATCAAAAATATTTTAGATTACTGGTAGGAATATTATTTTACATAATATCTAGTAAGATAGACATTGTTTTTTCAGTATACATATGTGAAAGATCCCAAAAAAAATCCAATGTAATGTCATTTAAAATCTGTGAAAATATTTTTTTCCAATTCAAGGAGAACTATTTGTTTGAATATATTTTAATCATTAGAAAATAATTCTAATATAAAATATTTTTGGGATACTGACATTAGTGGTTGTATAATTTATAGAAAATGTACATTAGAAACATTTAATTTCATATTAGATTCATTAGTTTATTAGTGTTTTATGATATAGATCATGGTAGAACTTTGTAAAATTGTTGTTGGATATATGAAATTTGGAAGTTGTTGTGCCCAGGTGTTGTGAATGCAGCACAAAATCACAAAGTATAGAATGATTTTTACTAAAAATCAAATAATATGTGATATCTCTAGTGAAATTTACTTAAAAAAACCATGTACATCATTCCAATTAGAATCACATAGATATTTGGAATCACTTCTTTATAGATAACACAATAAAAAAAGATATCATTTTACATTATATGATAATGCTAGAGAATCATTCCAACATTTTTAAAAATGCATTACCTTTTCATAAATTTTAATACATTAAAAAAAGATTGTAATGATTGCCATTAGGTACTCATTCATATGCATTTTTTGTTTAAATTATTACTTAACATTCAGATATGTTATTTCATAGTGAGAGTACAATTTAATTCCATAATAATTTTTTTAGAAACTAACAATATTTTTGGAACCTAAGAAAGGATTCTAAACTATAGTAATACATTATGGAATTTAAGATTCCTATGAAGACCATTTTCTAATAATTAAATATCCACTCAGAACATTAAAAGTATAATTTCTTACCAATTACTTTATAAATACAATTCAGTATTATGGTATTTCAATTTTATTTTATGAAAATGTTCATCTATTTATTATAAATTCTGATTAATTTCCTCAAAACCACAAAATATTCAATGCTATAGTAATTATTTGTCTTAATCGCCACCATTGTGTTAAAGACATGTATTTTCAACCATTGTATTATTCTGGGTAGTCGTATTGTCACATCAATGCCTATATGAGGGATGTATCCCTTTGTTCCATATAGAATTGTAGTTTTTTCCCTGAGTTTGTGCCATCCTTCAATGTCTCAATTCCATTTTTCTCAACATTCATTAATGTTCTCAATGTCTCTGTAAATATCATCTCAAACGTTCATTCCTATAGATAAGAAACATAAATATTTGTTAATCTTTTGAGAAACATTAGTTGTTAAGGATTTTTCTTTAGGTATTACTCTATAATAATACATATCATTAAATTGCATGGATAGGATTGTGTTTGTATAGAAAAAATTAAGGGAGAACAAGATCCAGTTTATGTGTGCATTGTAATGGAATTCTATAAATCATTCGAGTTATACATTGAAATTTAAAAGTAAAAGTTCCAATTTAGGTGTTACGTAATGACTTATTCATTTTCTTATAAGAAATATTATGATATTATTGAGATACCTTATAATGGTGAGGCCTGCTATTTTTATTACAAGATGGAAGACATAGAAGGATCCATTGAATGTTTTGAGGATATATATTTCTAAGTCTTATAGGGGATAATACACCCATGATTTCCAATCTTTCAACTAATCATAAAATCATGGATTTATGGATAAAAGATTTTTAAAATCCAAGAAAAGGAGGAAAAACACTCCAATGATAACTAATATCATCATGATGTATTTTATTATTAACCTATGGAATATTAACATGGTCATGTATATTTTTTATACAATCAGTAAAATCAAGGAAGGAAAGACAAAGTCTTAAATTATCAAGTTTCCATCCATTTTTTATACACTCATTGTTAATTGTATAATATTTATTAACATTCCTAGTAATTCAAATGATAATAAGGAAAGGATACATATTCAAGTGATGATACACTCAAAAGAATGAAATTTATCTTCAATAATAAGAGAGGTGAGTGTGTTTACATATCAATAATGTCAGGTTAAGATGGATAATGCTCCATGAAATAGCCATACAAGCCTCTGGAAAGAATATATCAATAAGTAGAACTATATAAATCAACAACTACTTCCAAACATCCAAAATATAAGAAATTGATGTCTTACCCAGATGAGGGTGTAACTAATTGTAGATAATACATGAAGAAAAGTAAATATGGAGATCCTATCATCATGATAAACCATCCTATACATAAATCTTGGATAATTTAACAATTTTAAGAGTAAGAAAGGAAATATAATGAAAAGAATCTTAAGAAACATTAGTCAGAAGATGAAATTATCCACAAACTATTAAGATATAATTAAAATTTTCTAAAAAATTTCATTTTCTGGATTTCTTCATGATAGAATATTATCCCCCTCATCAGTCACAAGCATGGGTAGTACTGAATCCTTCTATAGAAAAAGGAAAATAAGTTTTTGAAATCTCATTACTGACTATTTAATAAAAATTACAATAATAATAAAAATGATGGTTAATAGTCTAGAAAATGAAATTGATAATTTAATACAACATATTGAGAAACCCAGAGGTAGTGTAATTCTAACAAGATAACAATAAGATCCTATGAAAAAACTTCAACCAATCTTTCATCTGATTAAATGTCAATTCATATATGTCCTTAAATTTAGAAAGATGATTTTTTTGACACTGAAGTACATTATATTCCATCTGATGATGATGTTTCTAGTATTGATGCAAATGAAGGTAGTGATGATGTTGATGGAAATTATGGTGTTGAGGATAATTATAATGATGATGATATGATCATTCTAGTTACTGATGAAATACATGTAGTTAAGGGAACATAAAAACCAGCCTCTAAGAATGAAAAACGGATGACTGTATATGTTGGTACAT
This sequence comes from Viscum album, assembly GCA_963277665.1. Classification (NCBI taxonomy): domain Eukaryota; kingdom Viridiplantae; phylum Streptophyta; class Magnoliopsida; order Santalales; family Viscaceae; genus Viscum; species Viscum album. Next base: position 442,262,945 of record OY728161.1, read on the forward strand.
CAACATATGTTTTTCATCAGAATCAGAATAGTCTTCCCCCTACATAGGATAAGATATTGTTTTCAATCGCTAAAAAAGTTGGTCAACTCAATTCCAAATTTAACTAATATTCATTTGAGATTTCATCTTATTCCAGAATCAATAATCCAAACATCATAATCAATGATGATTAATTTTTAGAAGATGATAAAACTCAATGATGAATTCTATAATGTTCATGTCAATTATAATTGTCCTAGGTAACCATGAAACGAAATCTCAAAGTGGTCGAAGCATATAAACAATGACGTTAAGGATTTTGATGACTTGGTTTTGATAGTCAATGGAGAATTCATGGAATCTGAGGATAATATGAAAAATATTTCATATAGTTTCTTATAGAAAATAGAAGAGAATACTGAATTATTTTTTCAATAATATAATGATTTGTCAGGGAAGATAAACTCTCACGTATCTGCATTGATGAATGTTAAGGCATACAATGATTAGGTGGATAAAATACATATGGTGTATGATAAAAATCATAAGTATCTAGAGAAAAATATCTAAATGTAAGAAGATAAAATTCAGAACATTTAGAATAAGATTAATTATCAAGAAGAGATCATCCAAAAGTTCCAAGATCAACACATGTAACTAAAGAAGATGGAGGCCATGCTTTGAAAATTAATTCCCAAAAATGATGATTAATCTATTTTAATTCAAGTCATTAGATATAAAATCCTTTTCTGTCACAAGAATTTTGTTATACATTTTTTTTCTTTTTTCATATCTTTTCATCTACATTTAATATTCCCTTTATTACTTTTTGAAAATAACATTAGAGGATAATAGTAATGTTTTAAAAATAATATTAATTTATGGAAGAGAATATTCATGTAAGGGGGGATTACATAAAGAATACATACTTATGTAAGGGGGAAACATTTCATTCAGAAATGAAAACCAATATATAATTTCAGAATATTATCCATTGGGATATTTGATAACCTATGTCGGAGTTAGTCGCATTCATCGTTAGTCATAATCAAATCGGGAGATATTTTTTATGTTGAAACATATTTTTCTCAATATTATATTATATATAATCTTTTTAATATATTTTTTTCTAAGACAAACATTCAATTTCAGTGATTCTGATTTACTCAGAATTGCGAATCCAATTTACCTATTTCTCAATTCCGAATATTCAATAAAATTGTATCAGATTCCCAATTAATTAGACACTAAATCATCAATGAAATAAAATCAGATTTAAAATTCCCTTGGAATTGAATAGACTATAAAATATAATCAGATTCACAGTTCCCTAAACTATTAATCACTCAAATAATGTAATGGGATTTATGTTTCTCTAATCCAATTCACCCAAAAAATGGTTTTTATTTGTGTTTCTCAATTCTAAATCACCGAAATGTTTTATCTAATTATTAGATCCAGAAATCTAGTTCTCATAGTATTTCACATTTGATTCCTCTTTTTTATTAATCCCAATTTTCATGGTTTCTAATATAATATTATTTTTATCAATAATTTATTAACATTCATTATGTTTCTATATTTCCCTAATTTATTGATTCATATAATAGGATTCACAATTAAATAATTTTTATGGTGATGTATTTTCCTAGACTAAATGACATCATCAAATATGATAGATTATGTCTATTGTATGTTCCATCTATAGAGGTCCCCCAAAAATTTTGGAAGATTAAGATCATTATAATAGAATTTGGACATTAGAGATATCACCTATAAATACCCAACCATTTGAACAAGTTAGATGAAGATGAACTCTTGGATGATCTAACACACTATGGGTGCTCTGCACAATTTTTGGTGTGCGATAACCCTAAGAGTTATCAAGTTGTTAATAGAATATTAAACATTCTTGATATCTCCACCAACTTTTATAAATATTTGTGAGATAACTATTGTTGTTTTAAATGATCAAGGTAGTCTATGGAATGGATGAACAAGGTGGGAATTACCTACTTAATCGAGGGCTTCTATGTGTAAGGATGTCAGATGTTCCAATCGTCTTACAGATCACAATAATTAAGATATAGTAAGAAATTTAAAGATATTTATATCAAGACCTAACCCTAGTGTGTTAATGACAACCTTTTTTAGATGTATAAATCAATCGATATTAATCCATGGTTAATGGATTCACATCTCTTTGGGATAAAGGATTTCATTACAATAATACTAAACATTTAATTAAAATTTCGTTAAATTTTGTTGGATTATCTTATAGATATAAATTATAACTTTCATAGATATTATTTTCAATACTAACAATTATTTTAGATTCAATATTAATTATGTTATAATCATTTTTATGTTTTCCAGTAACCATATTTCCTTTCAAATGTCGTGTTTTTTTATTAACCATATGAAATAGGTCTTCGTGATTCATTTTTTATGACATTGATAAACAATAATTTCTATAAGATTGAAATGTGAATGGTTTTTAAACTACTATTAATCCCCATCTAATATATTTTTCAATATAAAAATACATTTCTATCCTCCATTATCATATTATATGAATGATTTTATTCATGTTACACAAACCTCTATAAAATTGTTAAAATTATTTCATTTATTATTTGGATATGATATAAATATTATTTAAAGAAGAACATATATAAAAAATTACACTATATTGACTTTAATATCTCTAAAAAATTCTTATGGAAGATATAAGATATTATTGGTTTTTATATTTTTATATTAAATATTAATTATTATTTTAACTTGTTCATTTATTTTTAATTTATAGTGTTATAAAAATTACAGTAAATGCTTACACATAACTGGCACTATATGTTTTCATATAACAGAAAAATAAATCATCGGATATTAAAAATATTAAAATTAATTCATTTTGAAGAAATTATCATGTTCCATGAATTTTGTAGATGGATAAATCATATTATGAAAGAATTAATGGTTAAAATTTAATTTCTAAAACTATATTAATTAATTTAAAATCAATGTAAATGATTTCTTCAAAAATATGGCATTAACTACATTTTATAATGAAAAATATTATATTAAATGTTTTAAAATACATATAAATTTTGAATTTGGAAATTTGAATGTGATATTGTTTAAAATATAAAACATTTCCCCTTTATTGGTCAATTTCCATTTTATTGTATCATTTTTTACTTTTAATGAGTATAAAACATTTCTATTTTGGTAATTGTCAAATGGGTTTACTTAGATTTCAACAAAGAGATAATGGTTAAAAAATTACATAATCTTGTATAAATATTATTAGATGAGAAAGTTTTTTATCAACATTAATATAAAATTAATTATATATCAATTTTATACAGAAATTAATTCCACGTGGTCCACTCCCATCACATATAAAAGGTTACCTTTTATCTATAGTTATTCGCAATATATAAAATTATATAACAATAAATTTAATATCTAAAATAATTATAACAAATATAATTATTTCATATAGATTATTTTCATTTGAAAAAACAATCCTTTCGAGGAATAATCTATAATCAAAAAGGTTTTTCTTAAAAAAATAAGTATAACTCTAAAACAAGTGTTTTTAGTTTTATTTAGTCTTTTTCCTCGTATAAATATATGGTATCCATCTTAAAATAATTTATTATTTATTTTAAATCTTATGAATTGTTATTTTTATGTAGTAACCTAGAACAGTTTATTAATATTGAGACTTCCAAAGTAAAACAAACAAGAAAAAATGAAATTTTTTTATCAGATTGAACAATGATATTTAATAAAAAAAATGTTCTAAAAAATGTGATAATGTGTCAGAATTATATATTATTTGGAATTATATATATGATTATGGTTATCTAATAAATTTATATTAAATTTATATTTATTGTATAGTTGTTTCATATTCATATATTGAATAACGAGTATTTAGGTAAGAGATATATGTTTCTGTCCCATTTTAAAATGGAACTATTTTGGCTTAAATTTCCATTTACAAAATTATATAATAATTATCTAATAAATCACATTATTTTTTCATCGACTATAAATATTACTATAAAATTTATTTATTATTACCATGTTCCCATATTTGGAATGATTAATTTTTCAATTTTTTTTATTAAAATCCTCCCTCATTTTGTCTTTTTCGGTTAAAAAAAATTCTTCATCCATAACCATTTTTTCTAAAATAGTATAATTAATAATTTTTATTACTCTATGATGATATTTAAATTCATTTTTACCCATATTATACTTTTAAAAGAAAATATAAATATAAATTGCATGTCATTTTAAAAAATATACATTTTATTTATAGTGTTTACAAAATATATGAATTAACGATTACAGAATGAACCAAATTTACTAATTTAATGATCATTCGATGGTTTTAATAATAATTTATATCTTTAAAGGTACCATTAAAGGAAAAATTATTATATAATATTATATAATTTTTATATATATTTGATTTCAAAAAGAAAATTTCATTTTCTGATGAAATATTTCATGATCTTTTAAAAACATTCTTCTTCGACTATAATGTCATTTGATGTTGCTTATTATTTTTTGGTGATATTATTCAATGATAAAATTATTATTCTTTCTCTATATATTTTATGATTTTTTTTTAAGAAAGGATTATTAAAAATATTTCATTTCAACATATTATGATTTAGTGAAATAATGAAATGTTAATGAAACTTATTGACATTACACATGTAATGATATCATGATAAGATAAATGTTCTATAATATTAAGTCACCCCTATATATGGTTTTCGTTATGTGATATGTGTGCCTTGAATTATATATCCCTCTAATGTATTATGTATTGTATTATATTTATTGATACAATTATGGGAAAGAAGTTGATGTGTATGATCTACTATGGGAAATATTTAGGGAAGACTATTCTAATACAGGTAAAAGGTAGTGATGTATGATCCAATATTGAAAATAGATGATGATTCCTGATCTATTATTATATGGGAAACATTTTTAAATTCATGGTATACTATATATTGACAAAATCTATAGTTATCATTAACATAAAAAAATATTATCATGTATATGATGGTGACCCTGTTTTATAACATGTTTGTATGCATACAATATTAACAAATGCTTCATGAATTATTTATGATGGCATCTCATTATTAATATTCATCTATTTTGAAATGATAATTTCTTATGACATGACTCGTCATTGTGATCCATGATAGATCATGTATGAACTCTTTATGTTATGATCAAGATCACATACCATGATGATTATCTAATACACATATATATTCATCAATTAATATCTCCCGTGATTACCCTTACAATGAATTTGATCCCACAAATTATTATGATTTCATTTTCCATGTTATGAATAATGGTTTTACATATAGTATGTCAATAGGTCTACAATTATAGAGAAACTTTATGATTTAATTTTAATATTGTACCTAAATAATATGTTCATATATATATTATTCAAATAATCTAAACCCTTAAAATCCTAGAATATATAAAAAAACTATGTATTGAATTTTAATCTAAAATGATATAAGATTTACCATTTAATTTTTTCGGTCAGCTCACGGAGTTGATTGCCCTGTGACTTTTGCATCGCATTGAGAAACATTTTATAATTACTTTTTACATATATTGAGAAATGTCATTTCTATATCATCCAATTTCTAAAGAAGAACAAATTTTCGATGAATATATCTGTATAATTATTCTTTTCCATATTATATATATCAACCATAAAATTTTGGTTCTAGAATAAAAAACACCATTGATAATCATACCCCATTATGTGATAAACCAAAAATATTACATTTTCATTTTCACCACTTCCCAAATCTAGAAATATCATTTCCAAGGACATGATCCATTTCCCAACTACTATTGAATTAGTATTTCTATTGAATGAGTGAGTTTAATAACACATTAAATGGTATAAAAATATTGGCATATGTTAGGATATAGTTTCTTTCTCCATAAGAGAAGGATTATTGGTCATGACCTCTGTCAACATCCATAATATAGATATAATTCATTGAACACTAAATCCAAGTTCCTTACATTTCCCAGGATGAAAATTTATAAATAGAATACAGAAAATAAAATACTTTCCATTCCATCTACTAAGAATAATTTCTCACCAATGTAATATAATTAATTATCTAATATCATCATGAATAATGAATCGTATTATATGATTAATATGTGTTTAAAATATAATTGGAACATTTATTGAACGTCCTAAGAGATTATTATATATTTTTTATATATTTTCATCTATTTTCGTTTAGATATACACCCCATGGTTTCTACTAAACTTTATCTGATTCCAACTGTAACAGCATAAACAATAGTTACCTGAAATTGGAGGTTAATTTACAAGATTGGTTAAAATTAAAAAAGTTCTAAATTTCATATAATATTTTTCATGGGAGTCAATATTAATATATTTGTCTCACATTAGAATAAGAAACTTGAAATGAAATATAAAATTATAGTGATAAATTTATTATTCATTCTATTATATCCATGAAATCATGCATAGTTTACTTCTTACAACCCAAGATAATGGAAAACACGATAACGGGTATCTTTTTTTCTCAGTAAAGTAAAACATAAAAGTAATCTATAATAGATTATATAATATATAAATAGTTAGAAAGAGATAAATAATAATAAAATATTTAATTAAATTAATACCAATAAAGGGTAATATATCCACAGGAAAAATAAAAACATTAATAGTCAAATGAATAACAATAAGTGGTTTCATAATAATGGACTTCATAATGCTGAACATCATAATATTTTGATCAGTGCGATTTTCTATGAAATAAAATATAAAAATGTAATTCATATTCAAAATACCCAATCTTCATTCCCTCATTAAACCTAATGATTCATAGAGGGACTATAACATGCCACTCTCATCACCTACTATGTCCAATTTATTAATCATATAATTTAAATAAATAAAGTAAAATACATAATGAACATTTCTTGATAATAAGATATTATATTAAAGAACTATCATATGAAATGTCAATATTTTCTCCAATAATTAAATAGAATAAAATAATTCAGATTGTCAAATCATTTGTATGGTGTCATTGGAGTATATCTTCAATGAAAAAGATTATAATTTAAAATATTGTTACATTGATGAAAGAACCTCTATAAAGACATTATATAGGCATTTTGTAAACAAGAAAAATATTCAATTTTGATACAATTTTAAAAAAAACCATGAAAAATTGGAAGAGGAAAATGTTTTAAAAATATGGAAACTTGAAAATGAATCATATTAGTGAATAATAAATATTAAATTTGGAAAATGTGATCAAGTTTTAAATATTTTTAACATCTTTTCCCAAAATTGTTAAAAGTAAAAAATTGACTTCCTAAAAAAATACAAGAATATTAAATTAAAAAATTGTGAATATATGAATATATTGTATAAAAAACTATTAGTAATCCTTTAAATTTATATTTGATATCCATTGAAATGAATTTAAATAACATGGATATGAAAGATAGTGATTCAGTCACGATGAGGGGAATAATGGAATTCCTTTCATAAAATGATTCTTTATTTCAAATTTGAGTAATAAATTGGAAGAATACAAATGTTAATATCAAAATTCCAAAAAAATAATTATAATATATACAAATAGATTATATTTTGGATTATAATATTATATATATCCCTAAATAGATACATAAAAAATAACAATCCCGAATTTGAATGAAATTATGAAATAAACCATTACATAAACATCATCATGGTCATATATTCCCAAATATAAATTATAATAAATATAAACTATTTATAAAAATATATTAGAATAATTATTATTTTCATTTTTCTAGATAATATTAGTTTTAATTTTATGCTTACATGTTTATTAATAATTCAGTTTTTAAAAAATAACATTTGAGTGTCACCCATTCTATTTTCCATATAGGATTTGATTTAATTGTTTTTATCATTAGTTATTGGTCATGATATAATAATATAAATAATATAAAACAAGTTATATTTATAATTCATAAGCATTAAATATAATATTACATTGATCCATTAAAAATTGTAATTAACATTAAATCACAATGTTTTATGGATACAATTATCCAAACTTACACAGTACTATTGATTTCATTTGAAAATGGATGTAAATTTGATAGAAAATGGCTATACCATTACCAAATTACAAATTAATTATATTAAATATACAATTTTAACAGTGATTTAATGGTTAAAAAACGATTAGAGGAGGTTTAGGAAGAAAGGTCTCCAAAAATCATGGTAAGAACATGTAACAATTCCTTCGGTAATCTTCTTTAATAATCACATTAAGTATTAAAAAAAATTTTATTTTAGAAAACAAATAAACAATAATTCAAAGATAATGTTGTTGGGAGGGTATGATGGAAGATCTGTCTTGTGTTAAATGCATCAATAAGTATGACTTATCGAGGAGAGGACGTTCCATTTTATTTGTAAGGTGAGGGACACAGTTGTAATTATTAATAACTATTGAGTATTATAGGAGTATTATTTAACATAAAGTGGAAGTAAAAATAAAATTTTGAATATAATTTAATAATTACTGAAATACACTCATTAAAAAATAATTAATATTTTATTTTGGGACATTATCACATAGTTACCTTAATTAACATCTTTTACACATTAACGTACTGATCAATTTTTACCATGGTAACTATTTATTAAGAAAAAATGTGAAATTTTAATCAATAGTATGTTTTAACGACATAAATAAAATAAAAAATAAATTTTATACTATTTAATTTTCAAAATTATTGTAAATTCCATTTAATATATGTTTACAAAACACAATAAAAACAATTTTTAAAAACATGTGTTTTATTCCAAAAAAAACTAGTCAAAAATAGATTATAATGAATATTAATATGTTATTAATTGAATTTTATAAAATATAAGAGTAATTATTTGATATTAAATCCAAAAGAACAAAATTTTCACTTGAAATTAAGGAACTGAAATAAAATAACCAAAAATTGTATTTATTTGAATAAAAACAATATATATTTTTTTAAATGAATTTCATTGATTTGTATGTCAAATATTATATTAATAAATGAATTATATTACTTATTTAATTTATATTTATTTTCTAAAAGTTATTAAAATCCTTTAATACATTACTAAATTATAATGTCATAAGAGTGATATTATTTTTAAAAGTTGTATTTTAACAATTCAATTTTTTTTAATTATTTCAAAAAAGATCTAAAAAATATACCCGAAAATAAATTAATATTTATGAACTCAAAATTGATATTAATTTTAACAAATTAAAATTATAAAATTTAATATTTAATATTTTAAAATTTACCACTAATCATTTCTATTATAAGGGAAAAAATAATGTAATGTGCATATGGGTAATTATCTACGGACGTAATGATTGCAAACTATAGTAGAAAATATGGAGTTAAAAAATTTAAATCAAGGTTAATTTATTGTTGGATTTATTATTAGTGAATAAATAAAAATAATAATAGTAAAATAACACCAGATAATAAATTAATATGTTTTTGAAAATATTCTAAAACATAGAACTATAATGACCAGAATTAGAAAATTGATAATGATCTCCTAATTTTTTTATATTATCAAAAAATTAAACTCTTAATGTTGTAATTTTTCATTCCTATGGTTAATAGAATATATACAACTAATACTAATGACATTATACTTAAAACAACTTTTGGTAAACAGATTATTGTTTTTATCGTTGTTCGTACCAACATATCTCATGTTACAATGATATTCTGATGTATCTCATATATCTAACCCCACTAAATCCACCATAATATATCTTTTACAATGTAATTTATGGAATAGAAAGGAATATTTTTTATATAATACAATTTTGGACTTTTTAACTTACACCATATTCTATGAAATGGTGTTAAATGAATTTTTAAGAAAAATTAACAAAATTTTATATTTGTCATCATCATTAATAGATACATTATATTTTAAAAAATAATCTAAAATATTTTTCATATTAGAAATTTGTGGTTGATTCATTATTCATTACAAAAATTAATGGTATATATATTTTGTTTCTTCTATTCACAATGAACAATATTAGTTTTCATATAAAATTTTTGTAATTTTAACCAAATAATAACTGCCAAATAATCGTTGTAATATTATTGTAAGACCATTTCACCTTGTGATATTAATAGGTAAATATAATATTTTTGTAAAATATCATTATGAGTATCAATGTAATACATTATAGTTTATGCATCATTGTATTGTCTGGATAACTTTTTCATATATCTCGAAGGGGCCAAGAAGTCCTTATATTATAGGTAGCACAAACATCATGATTTTATAGATATTATAATCATTATCACCATCAAAATAAACCACCTCAATCATAGTATAGTCTAGAACTATATTTAGTAGGATTTAATTCTAAAAATTCATGATTAATGTTCATAATGAAAAAAATGAATGATGATTGAGTTATTTTACATTATTTGGACCATTTCAGCCCTACATGGATGAAAATTACACAATTTAGACACACAAACTCTCTCTTCAACACACACACACACACACACACACACATATATATATATACACTACGAAAATACGAAACCCGTCAAAAATAAATCAATTAATATTAAATAATTAAGCAACAAATAAAAATAGATCTTGACAGCTTCTCAATTAGTCGATCGTATAACTAATGGAATGTCATTTTGAATTGGGGATTATAACCAATATCCCAATTCATTATGGATATTTTTTTGAATAAAAGAATAGATTTCTCCTCTTCAAGTATCATATACAACTCTCTACTAGAACAAAACATTGAGGTCACATCAATATAGGTGAATAAAGAGTTAGTAGAAATATATCCAAGTTCTTATAATCCTGTAATAGCAATTTTCATTCTTTATTCTATAAAGAATATAATTATAATGTTAAAATCTGGACATAAATGTAATGGTGATTCATGAATTGATGAATATAATCCTCACAAGCATAATAAATAATGTTATAATACCCTCTCAATCCCTAAACATCATAATGGTTTTGGATTACTCCAAAATAGAGTATTTGCTGTAAAAACACATTCATCAACTTTTTAATTTTTAAATCTAAAAATAATATTATATGAATATTAATTTTTTAGAAATAAATATAATAAAATTTAACATTTATAATTTATTAAATAAATTTTTATCAGAAATATGTATAACACTGCTACATTTTAGTTCATATATGGAACTACACTACTGATCCCCCTAAAAATGGTGCAAAAAATTTTACTCATTTGAATAATATTCATACACTAAATTAGAATTTTTTTCCCTCTTGGTAATGTATTGGTGAATCTATAACACATAAGGATGGAAATGATAAAAATAAACGATATTATCAGTGGACAACCAAGATTAGATGAAAACATTTAAAAACAATCCACAAGTGAAAAGTAGCTAAAAATAGGACAAGGATTTTAGTATTAGTGGAAGTGGTGTGGATCAATTAGGGAATGGAAAAAATATATTTTATGCAATTTTGGTAGATCAAGTTTCATCGTTGTGTAAGATAAATCTACCCACTTAGAGAAATATGGTGGATAAATGAATGATCCCAACACTAAGCACATGAAACCAATCTAAGCAACCAAAACATAATTTACATACACACAACTGAAACTGTATAATAAAATACTAAAATGTAATTATATTTTCATGGATGTAATAATTCAATATAAATTGTTTTATAAAGAAACAAAATAGAATGAACTGTTTATAAATCTACTCTATTGGATAATAAAAATAAAATAGTATTGTTTTTTAACCCTCTCATACTAAATAGTATAAAATTTAGAATTTACTAAAAGTTATTAAATTTATATATACCCCTGAATGTAGTAAAAAATATCAAATAGGTTTTTCTATATGTTTTTTTTCATAGAACACAACATTCAAAATTCAATAACCTCAATAAAAATGTGAAATCCATTAGAAATGAACTTTAATATAACATGGAATACTGGGTTTCGATAAAAAATTAAAAAAAATATCATAGAAAATATTAAGATTATAATAATATAAAAAAAAATCTTACATTAGTCATATAGTTCATATGTATTCCATGATGGATTTGGTTAATGTTATCCATTCAATTTTTATGTTTGTGTGTCCAACCATTTACTCAATGATACACTTTAATGACATATGCCTCCTTTATGTAGTGAAAACATAAAAACTAAGATACATATAGGTACTAATGATCCCAAAATAATTAAAATAAAAATATTAAATAACCATTTTTATAGGATAAACATTTATACCATATCATATAAATACCAATGTAGGAAATTAAACATAACTGAGAAACTATTTCAAAACATTCCAATGTGTATTACCAAAATTTATCATGAATCTGATCAATATAAAAAACACAAATTATCATTTTTATAAAAATTAATTACTTTAGTAGAATGATTTTTTATTCATATATAAAAGTCAGCTAATTATTTTTCATAATAAATAATTAATGTCCTAAAACTAGAATTCATAACTTCAATTAGAAAAAATACTAATATTAATAAAACTTGATATTTTTTCTCAAATAAATAAACAAGATAAAATTTCATAGTTTAAGTGGTTGTTAGTGTTAATATGACACTTCTCTGTGCTATATCCTTACCATTCATTATAATTATATTCCAAGAAGTTTTTTTATCTTAATTAAGACAACCATAAAAGTATAAATTTTAGATAACTAAAACCTCAATGTTAACGATATTTCTATATATACGAATTTTAGACATAGTTAGATTAATTTATATGAAATAATTAATCACTTATTTCCAATGATTTTTATAGATATTACATCTATGTCAACCAAACACTCCAACTTCAATTAAAATGTTTGGTACTGCAAGGACCCAGGAATAAAATAAATTTACAATAGCAGATGCACAAGGTATGATTTTAATTTTTTTCATATAAAAATAATTTTTTTGGTAATTGGTTCAATTTAAATTTATAACCCTTAATGATGGGTGATATAATTAGTTTTCAATCATTAATATGATTTTCAAAAAATATTTTCCTAATATATTGTTATAAGATAATCTAATAATACATTTATACATTATGTATTGAAATTTTATTTTAACGAATTATGATGAATCACCAACATATTTCATGTATATTAAATTAGGGACAATTTGTTTCAACTCTTATATAAAATAATTTTCATTATTATCAAGTAAAGTATCAACTGAATATAAATTAATGAACCATAATTTAAACCCACTGAAATTTAGTTATATACATTAAACAATAATATTTTAATGAAATTAAAATATTTAATTACATCGTGAGATCACAAATTACACTTTTATAATTATTGAGACCTTGGATTTTCAAATGTTAATATTAGATACAAATATATTTGTATTCATTAAATTTTAATAATAAAAGACCAAGAATTATAATATTTTAGTTTCAATGGAAACTAGAAATGAAATTTTCTTATTTTTTTTTAATGATAATAAACATAACCCAAATATTTCATCTCATGTAGTATTATTATTAGACAAATAAAAAAAATTCATATCTTCAAAACTATGGGAAATGAAACAAACAAATAAATGCCCAGTAAGATAATATAGGTAGATATATGTATATAAAATGACTATACGGTCATGAGAACATGAGACTAACATTTTAAAGTCATACCTTGCATATGAAAGGTCATAATGATGAGTTATTAAATAAATATTGATAGTGATTTGGACATGAATAATAAATGAATCATATTTCATAATCAAATAGGGAATAAAATAGAAATAAGATATTGAATTTTGGTAAACACATAAGTACAGAAATCACTCCCAAATTATACAAGTATTATTGTAAATAATTTTTAGGGAACCTCATGGGGGATTTACATACTTAGAAGGACGCACCACCATTCCCAATGGATGCCGATTCTTTATAGTGTAATGGGATCACTTCAAAAACCATCATGGTAGTCAAGGATTACTTCCAACACTATAGCAGTGGATAATGTCCATTAATTACAATGTGTTACACCCCATTCAAGTCAAACATATTTCATGAGATATAAATCTTTACCATGTAAAATTGAGAGAGATATATCTCCCACCCTCCATTAGTTATTAATTAACCATTGTCTTTATTTATAACAAAACTTCCATCCTTTTTTACAACATCACAACTATCAAATATTGAAAATAATACAAATGTGTTCTCCAAGACCATAAAACATCCATCAAATAATAACCGATAAAATGATATGCGTTTCTAGAAAAAACATTTCATGACCTAATATACTGAAAAGTGACAGGATTCATTACCATTTAACCATTTCATCACAAAATAACATGATGTAGTGGAATGTATTTCATGAGAATATTTGATCCTAAACATTTTCATAATCCATCTAGATAAAAAATAATAATGGTTCTTGTGTATCATATCAATGTATGTAATGTTTTATGTAAAATAAATTTGAAATATTTGATGTACCATTTCATGATGATAATATAATTTTTAAAATTGAAATTATTTTGTCAAAATCCAATTTTATTAAAAAACCATTGAATAATATGTAATAAGATTCTTTAAAAAAATAAATTTTCATTACATAAACTTTTGTGAACATAAAATATTGTGAAAATTATTTTTACTTTCCAAATATAAAATATTTTAAAATTTTAAAAATCCATTACATTACAAATATCAATAATATAAGAACCAATAATAAATATTTTTGATAAAAATTAATTTTTGGAAGAAATATACTAATTTATAAATTAAAAATAAAATAATTTGTTGATTAATACGGTATGACATTCCATATATTACATATAAAATTAAATATTCCTCTTACAATATCTGAAGTGGTCAAAAGAAACTTTTTGGAAAACAGTAAGAAGATTAAAATTAATACCAATTATATAAAAATTAAAACATGGGTAAGAATATCCTTATACAATAATTGATGAATAATGAAAAAAATTTCTAAAACATTTTTTGAAAATTTGAAAATGAAATAAAACAGTGTTGTAACCAAAGAGGATAATGAATTTGTTTTTCCATTATTACATGTTATTGTAATTTAGAGTACATAATACGATAAAAACAAAATTAAAACATATATTATAAATAAAAATTAAAATAATGAGAATGAAATTAATTCATTCCATGTGAGATATATCATATTTTTCATTATTGAAATGTAATAAAAAACAATCTTGGTAATCAATTAGATTGTAATAATCAATTACCTTACCACATTGAAAACATTAAATAATTATTAACTATGATATTGAGGTTATAATAATGATATATATATATATCCATTGATTTCATGATAAGAATCATTGATGTCATTTTAGGTATTTTATGCACCACATCAATGAAATTCATGGTGAATTAGTCATGTGTCTCGCAAAAAATATAAGAGTGATTTGATAATCCTTAACTACTTGAGTAACTATTGAAACATGAGGCATAGATATAATATGTTTAATTTAAAAATTAAATATCATTAAATAAAGTAAATTATTATATAACAGGGCATTGGGTAATTATAAACACCTCACAAAATTTTTGAGTTGTGAATATGGAATATGTCCCAAAGAAATATACTCGATGGTATTAATTCCCTTACATTGTTTCCTGAAATTCTTCACATATATTTAGAAATAATATATAATATATATAATTTTATTATAAACATTTATTGGAGTAATACCCATAATTAAAATATCATTCATTATCATTTTTTCTAATTCCTACCACATGCATGTTTATAATCATTTATTATTATTATTTAGGGTGTTAACTACCTAGTTTTCTTATACGTGTTTTGTCATGAATGTTCTAGATATTGTACATGTGAAATTGTTCAGTCATCTCCATAATATGTGTAATATTATCAATAAAATTTATATTCCACATATATATATATATACATATATCCATCCAATTTATTATAGATATTAAAATGAAATACACCATTCTAGGAGATGGTAGATCTTATGTATTCATGGATGGTACATTCATTATTTTTGATGGACGAAAAAATAAATGTAATTATTTAGTTACCGTTATAGTATAATTATTATTTCACATATATCATATATAATTATGAATATCATTATAATAAACATCAATGAAATATGTCTATGAGGAGTTAATTTTATTGATACATGGATAAGTTATGTCATACATATGCATAAGAGATACATTCTCTTTTTTAATGGGAATTAGGGTGGTTAACAGTGTTTTAATAATAACAATAACATTAAATTATATTTATAAATATGAATGTATTATTAAATTATAAAAAATATATATTTATTGGAGGTTAATAAGAATAGAAAAATATAGTGATTGGGTGGGGTGATTAAATATTCATCAAAACAACTACTTAATTTATCCTTTAAAGGGAAATACGGTTAGTATTTTGGAAACACTAGAACCACTATAATATGTAAATGGAAGTTGAAAATCGATATTAGGAGAGTATGGAAGATATATAAGTCTCAATGTGGTGTAAAAAAGTGAGGAACATTTTTTTGTTTAATAATTGAGGTGAGGGACACATATTGAATTTCACATAAGACTAAACTATAATAAGATTGTTCTAGATACAAAGGCCTACGAATGAATTATAAATTAATATAGGAAAAAAATTTATTCATCTACTAACCCATTATTTATTATTTCATATTTTGATAATTTTAATATAATATAAAAAATATTTCATTGATAAAATTTCATTATTGCAAACATTAAAAATCTTCATTAGTTATTTCTAAAATACGTAATGGTAAAATTAGAATTCAAATATTACTATTTCAATCCAACATAATATGTCATTATTATATAAATATTTCTTCAATCCCATAAATTTTTTAAATTTATAATACATTTTACAATTTTAATATAATTTTTAAATATTTTATATAATTAGACAATTATTGTGTCAAGGTTGTGTAATCATTTCACGTAACTATATATGAAATAAAAATTATAATTAAATTACCATGATGAATATAAATATTTTAGATTTAAAATTAGTATTTATAGTCTATAATATCATCACGATATCCCTATATTAAAAATATTACACTTATTAAAAACACGAGTATGACAACTTTGACTTTCGTTACATGGAACACTATAAAGGTCAAAATCATATCCAAATTGAAAAAATGACATACAATCAGACTGTTGTATATTATGGGTGATATATGTTATTCCAATAAAATTATGGATTGATTTAGGGTCATTACTTATCAATTATAAATTTTTATCATTAATTTCGTAATTTACCCTTTACCGTTGTTAAAAAATAACTAAATTTACTATTCATATTGTCCAAAAATAAAATATAAATATTTAATAAATCAATAGCCTGTTATTCAAAAAAATTTATACATTTTTAAATATTCAATTCATATAATTTTACGTATTTTATTTTATATTCACCCCTCAAAAGACAATAAAAAATTGATTCCTTTGAAAGTGCATTTTTATGAAAAAAATGTACTTATAAAATCTAAGTTATAAATATTATCAAAATATAATTAAATATATTATATAAACCAAAATAATAATTAATTATATTTTAAATTAAATTAATATCAAAAATGGGATATTTTATATAAATAAAATGATAGTTTAATAAAAACTAATATTTTTTATTTTCACTGAAAATTTATTCTTTTAAAATATATTCTAAAAATTTTATCCTAAGCTAATATTGATATTAAAAACTTATAAATTATGTATATTTTATGAAATTAATTTTATAAAATATAAAAATGTTAATATTAAAACAATTACCCCAATGTACGGTGGAACCTCTTTTTAGTGAAAAGCTGTTCATAACCGTAAAACTACATTTGTTATTATCTTAATTCTATAAAACCAATTAAATTAATGTAATAAAAATTGATAGAAATCATAAAACATAAATTTTTTTATAATAATTTACCATCAGTGTTTAATTTTTTTTATTATTGTAAAATAAAAATTTGTGCTTAAAAATATTTTCAAAATATTCAAAAGGTTTAAATTACTAATTAATTGAGGACTGATGGTTATTTTTTATAAAATTTTAAGCCATATATCATCATATTTTTTAATATTATTCATACCCAATATTCCATGGGTTCAGGGAAACATGCTATTCTGGGTAATGCATGTCATCGAAGAAACACGTTGTTGCATGATATGCAAGATTAAATCAGTGTTTGATGTCATAAAATATATATTAGTATATATTCATTTAATTTATAAATATCTATCTATAAATAATATTTTATTTTTAAAAAAACATAAAATATCATGATTTTACATTCTACCCCTATGAAATTATTTTTTCCATCGAAATTCGAATCAGGCATCAACATTCTTTAAAATATGAATATTCTATCATAGAAACACACATCGTAAAAATTAAAAATAAAATATAACATAAAATGGATTGTTTGAAACAATAAGTTTACGTAATGTAATGCATAACAAGATTTCAATATATGGAAATCAATTAAGGGAAATTGAATGATGTATTTGGTAGAAAATTTATCCTCCATGGACTTATGAAGAGTAATATATAGAATATGAATGATATGTTTAAGGACCAAAAAACAATATATGAAAATGTTTTGAAAAATTGAATCAATTTCATAATTTATTATGTCTATATGAATTTTTTTCCCTCAAGATCGATTTACTAAAGATGATATAATTTCTATAAGAATATATACTTACATTAATTCATTCCATATTATTGGAAAAATATCATCCTTTGGTTTAGTCTGGGTCAATTTAAACATCATATATTACTCTAATATGTTAATTTTAATTTTATTATTCCAAAATCATTAAAAAATCATAAGATCCATAAAAAAATAATCACTCATTTCTTCTATCTCTACTTATTTTAATTACATGACGATTATCATGTATTGTCTAATATTCATACATCATCATATAGTGATATAATACAATAATCTCTAAAACCTCATCAAAATTTCATCCTTAAAAATTTCATAAATGGTTATCCTTATGAAACTTCTATAAAACTAACGAAAAATGTTAAAAAATTTCTAAAATCTATTTCTAACCTAACCCAAAAATCATGAACTATATCATAATTTCATCAAAAATATTTGAATACCATTTTAATTTATTCTACGAAATTGCAGTATTAGATCTCAAATTTTTTGTCAATCCCCATCTTTCTTCCCTAATGGAGAGGTAGAAACTAGAAAAACTGACATTACATCTGCATAAGGGAGAGATGAATATCACCCCCGATGATGTGGTAGTGATTCTTGGTGTTCCAATCCATGAAAGGGGTTGTTGGACCCCCTCATGCATCCTGTAATTTTCTTGTTCAGAGACCCATAGGAATTGAAATTTTTGAATACCATAGGTGTATAGATGGTGGGTAGATATCTATGACCTACCTAGAGGATCAATTTTTGTATCTACCCAAAGTCACTGAAGATCATACTATCATGGGTTATTCCTATGTATACATATTTGGGGTCATTAGAGGTACCATGTGTTCTAATAACATGGGTATTCATGTGCACATGATGTATCTAGGACTACTAGAGGAAATTAATTAGATCCGGACATATATATGGGGATCAGACTGCTCAGGAAACACCAAAATATAATTATGCACAACATGCTGCAACAACCACATGGATATTGTGGAATGAATCATTCTTATTTAGTTGTTTTCATGGGAGCACATACACTCATTTTACCCAATGAATGATGGACCACCATTTCTTATATGAGTATATGATGATTATCTATTTATACACTGGTATGATCACTGATCACTTTTGGTTTTAAATCCATGTAGTAGTTGTAGAATTAAATTTAATATTCGTTATCAATTTAGATAATTTTTATTATATGTGGATTAACTGACACAAATTCATCATTCATTCGATGAACAATATTTTTTTCATATCTCCTCTTGTTTAAAGGTCTATTAACAAGTAGGTATGAAAATATAATTAATCATTATCTAAAAAATTAAATAATAGTATCATTTTTAGTTCTTAGTAAGGGTCTTTTTTGTAGAAGGTCCCAAGTCATTTTAGATTTTAATGATTCCATACTAGGATCTACTGGAGAAGTTTCTTGAATACTACATTTGTAGGATTCCTGATTCTATGGTTTTAGGGACTCTCATTCACTTCCATATTATGGAGTGGAAGTAGCATGATATATACATGAACCATTTTGGTTGTGTTTTAGTTATTCCATTACAGTCGAGAAAAAATAAGAGAATAATCGCTTGAAGCTGATAGAGATGATAAAATAGTACAAGCATCAATAAAATATCAAGTATTTATATTTTAAGGGAAGAATAGTATCAATTCATATACAGGTTGTACCAATGATACTACTCTACCATTAATAGTAGGTCGATTACAGTCCATGGTTTAGACTGAAGTCTATAGGGTATATTACCTAATACAGTAGAAGGATTCATGATATGATATGTGAAAAAAATTTGTAACATTGATTATTGAACTATTTTATAATTAATTTGGATTCTATTTACATAATACTCTATCATACAATATTATTCTCATGGGTGATCTAGAAGAGGTGGTGGTCTCTTTACATGCACTGATCCACGATGCGACACTGGCGAAAAAGTAATATTATTTTGTAATTCATTATAGAAACATCTTGTAGACATCATAGTGTGTGGAGGTACGTCACGATATATTTTAGGTTCCCACTCTGAAACCTCCTATAGTAGCTCTAACACACCAAGCATCCATGATACATTTCCCTTCAATTAAAACAATTGCATGCGTTGTACGCAACTTCGAGATTCTCACACACCGCAACCTATCAAAGTAGCTGTTATGAATAGTAATTCCCTCTTTTTGAAATTTTATTAATTTTATTATTCATATTGGACATCATTATTGGATTCTGAATATCAATATCAGTTTAGGGTTAATTTTTTGTATTTTTCTAAAAACATTATGTTTTTCATGAATAGTGAAAACTACTAAACATTAAGTAAAAAATATTTTTAAATAAAAATAAGTTATTGAGATAAATTATAGTATTTATTGATTTTAAAGTATAATTAGAATATATTTTTACTTTTTAATCCAAATTTGGTCATTGGACGTAATTTCACATTTATACTGGACATAAACAAGTGTCAATCTTTTAATAGTTATTATTTCTTAAAAATACTCTTTTTGTTTTGACAACGAGAATTAATTTTAAATTAAATTCTCCCACTTTTGTGATTTTAATTTAGAAAAATTGATTCTATATTTAGAATCATCATATCCAAATTTTGTAAATGGGTATCTTTTATTTTTAGACATTTTGAATAATTATTTCGGAAAACATTTTATTTACCATGTTTAAAGTGTAAATCCTGTAAATAAAGGTAAACAAATAATATTAAAATAATATTAAAATACCCTAACACATGTCCTAACCCTATTTTATTATACATTTCCGAACTTGGGAATCCTTGGGTTGATTTTGGTACCCCATGAAGCCACTTTTAAGTGATAATGACACCTTCTATTAATTAAGTTAAAGTAAATACAAAAATGACATAAGCATACATCATTTAGTAAAACAAAATTTACATAGAGTTATATATCTTATCAATTTGAAAATAAATATTTATTAGAAAGCTAAAAATATTTCCTACATAATTGTTTTTTATTTATAGTTTTTATACATTTAATAATTAAATTTATTTATAACCTAATGATGATACAATATTTTCATTATTAATGAAAAAAGAAAATAAATTGTATTATAAATGTTAGAATAAATATAATTTAAACTTCTATATGCTATTCACGAATTTTATAGGTTAATATGACATGTTAGTATTGATTAAATTAATTTATTTCGAATTAATAAAGTTTGTAGGACTTTAAAAAATCAATTATTAAATAGTTTCGCAATTGAAATAAAATAGTTTTTAAAAACATATTATATTATTAATTGATAAAATATTCCTAAAATTATATGGTTCATCAAAAGTAATTATATAATTATAGGTATATCATTAATGAACTACATGGGGTTCTCTTGGCAGTTTATAATATGTTTATGAACCATATAATATAAAAAACAAAGAGACATGGTAAATGACAAACTAATAATCTAAGTGTTAAATCTAAAATATAAGGTTAATATAGTGACCCAAACCTATATAAAACCTATTGGTAAAGTGTTTTTGGATCCTTCCCCACCTTATCCCTGAAAAAAAAAATTAGGCTTTATAAACCGAAAATATTTTTATTATAAAATAATATTTCAATCTTTTCCTATGGTTCCCCTCACCCCTCTTATAAAAGGCAACTCCCCCTTCTCTCAATTGAAAACCTACAAAGCCATTTGGCTCTCAAAAACACTACCCAAATATCCTCCCAACTATCCTTACTTCAGCCTAGATTTCTTCCTTTGGTCATAGATCCAGCCTATGGATCCATTTTGATCAAATGAAAAGGTAAAACTCGAAGAAGAGTTAAATATTTCTTCACGTCTTTCAAGTACTTTTCTTCTTCTACATCATCTTTATTAGTTTTTTCCATTCTAAAATAATAACTATAGTATATTATATATACATTGATGTTATTATATATATGGTATTACAATTTTTATTTTTCTACCCATCCTTGAATGACATGTCACCATACGTGCATATGTACGGCTTACCGTCTCCACGTCATGTTGTAGTTGTTACTCAATACATTATTATTTGGATGGGTATAATATTGATGTATAATTGATGTAAATAATATATATATATATGATAATTATTCTTTATATATGATATAACATCAAATTATATATGATTTTAATATCAAAAGAATGATATTGTCGCTCGTGTGTATGTATGGACTACCATCTCCAAGAACACTATTAGATTCATTCACCATTGTAACCATTCAAGACTAATTTTTATTTTATTATTATCAAAAAATTATATGAACATAATATAATTCTGTATGAGAATCAAATACATCCTATCCATAACAATCATTACTTACGTAAAAAAACTATATAACGGAAAATGAATCAGTTAACACCCCAAACGACGATACTGCTGAAATATCATTAACAAGGAAATAATAAAAGAACATATATGATATCATATTAATGTATATGGTTATTTTATAATTTAATAAAAAGTATTTCACCATTATATAGGAGTTTAACCTTCCCTCGACCAAGGAAAAGTACAAATTAAGGGGTTTTCATCTCACATTTTATTCCCGTGAGATTCATGCTATAGTTACCTCTATTTCCTTTTTTGTGATGTTTGTACTACACGTGATTGTATTCTTTGTGTAATATACATTAACTTATGGGTATTTACATCTTCATTGTATTATCCTTCTTTTATGGTGTGTATGATTCGTAAGTTACCAAATCGGTAAGGGTTAATTTCACAATCTCTTTACTTATCTGATGTAGTTTTTACGTAAGTATCTACTGGGACCTCTTTATCATCCACAACTGTGTTTCATTAAAATGTATTTAAAATCATTTTTAATATTTTATAGAAAATGGATTAATGTAATTTATACCCTTACTTGACAATATATGTTTTTAATGGAATCTTTCTGTCATTTTCCCAATAAGTTACTTTGTGACCTTTTCGACAAAATTATGGTAAGAATGTCTTTTTTAACTTATATGATGGGTATAACTATTTTCATCCGTTACAACATCATCTAATCTTCCCTTACAAGATTATATGAATATTTTCAAAATAAATCTTTTCTTTTATAATTATGTGACTTTTATATGATTAAAAAAATATATTTCTCTCAAAAAGTTTTGATTTCATCTAAGGAAACATCCTTTGATAAATTTTACAGGTGTTTGATGTTGACTTATTATGATAAAAATAATCCATGTTGTATTTATGGTTTTGTGATTTGTTTGACTATTGATGATTTATTTTTATGGCATTCATGGTTTATGGTAAAATTATTTACATTTCATATTCTAGTATTAAAATTAATGGTTATGTTATATTTTAACCTCTTCCAAAGATGAATGGGTTGAACTATTATGTTATGGGTTAGGGACATTTAAAAGTAAGCCCTCCAGGTAGGGGTCCGGTTACAGCAGACCCTCCGGGTTGGACTCTGGTTACAGAGGCTCTATGTGTTGGAGTCCAGTTACACAGGCTCTCCAGGTTGGAGTCTGGTTATAGAGGTTATCCAGGTTGGTGTCCGGTTACAGTTATACCGTAGGTCTTGGAACAACGCCTTGACACAGAAAATAAAGATTATCATTATGCATTACATCATTATAAAAGTGGATATTGATATTTCATGTTATTATTTGACTAGTAGAATATCCATGTGAATATAAAATGTCATTATTTGATTTTATCTTTTCCATATTATAGTGAAATCCATGTTTAAAGGGATTTTGTTTTAGTCTTATACATTTCCATAAATGTCTATGCTTATTTATGAAAGTTTCCGCTATATTGTTATCCTTACTGAGCATCTGTGATCACCCAATTCTATGTTTTATTTTTCCTAGGATGTGATGAAGTATTTTATGAATGACCTGTAGGGATAGTATAAGGGATATCATTGTGGCCTATGGATACTATGTTGTTGTAGTTTTTGATTATATAAGGTAATGTAAAACTTATGAATGAATCAAGTATTTCAAAGGCTACTAAACTGATCGGTCTTTAGAAACATGATTCCTTGTATCATGCCAATGATATGTAATAATGTACTGACTCTGGGTAACTGGGGTCGGGGTGTTATAATTGGCATCAGATAATGTTTAGTAAAATCCTTGGAAATGAGATTTAAATAAACTCTGATTAGGGCACATTTCCATAAGATAGACATTGAAGATTAGAATAGAAGAACATACTAGATGTTTGTTACATAATATTTTTTTTGAGTTTTCAATGAAATTAATCACTGTCTAGATATGAGCAGGTAGAGGAAGCTCCGGAAAAGATGTACCTAGTGGTAAAACTCGAAAACATTACTTTGAGCTAGACTCGAACAGGAACTGGTGCATGATAACGGGCCTTGCTGCACTCTTGGTTACGACACTCCTAGAGGATATGCTTACGATAATTCTCATTTTCATTAAAAACCATTATTAAGGGTTTTGAGTATATAAAATCTAAAAGAAAACATTTTTATGATTATTCATTATATCCATAAATTGTTCAATTTATGTTAAGTGTTTTATAGGTGCAGAATTATATATTACGATTCATAAACTAATCTAGTGTATGACTTTGTTTAGAAATGGATCCTAGAGGAAGGAATGGAAATTATATAAACACACTTAATCCATGTAGGTATTTCCCTCATACTCAATAAAATTATAGTGGTGATGGTGATGCAACCGGTGCTGATCAGCATATCACCATACTGGGAAAACTAACTTAGGATATGAATAATAACCATACCCATATAGAGCACCCTGATGCACAACGTGGAGGACCAATGTTATAATTCTTCATGAGGAAAAAAACACTATAATTCAATGGGACAAAATATATATTTGTAGCTAAGAAATGGATAGTTTATTTAGAGAAAATATTTAATGCTATGGGGAGTAGTGAAAGGGAAAATGTTGTCATGGTTGTTTATCGGCTCACTAGAGATGTTGATCAATCATGGTCATTGATTCAAAACACACAAGAATATGAAGATGTATAAATTATGGAATGGAGGGAGTTTAAAGAACATTTCTTAGAAAAATACTTTCCTCGTCACCATCGAGCAGATATGGAATGGCAATTTCTAAGACTATGACAAAAGGAGGATGAGAATGTCGCAATGTATGAAGCTAACATTATAATGTTAGCATGGAATGCTTCAAATTATATAAGTATCCCAAGAGTTAATATTGACTGTTACTTTTTTGGTTTAAAACAATTACTCTTTCGAGAATTTGTATCACAATACATCTTGTCATAAAAAGATATAGTCTCATGTGCTATCATGGTAGAAAAGGAATTGTCTAAATCATATGACAATAAATTAAAGCATGAGAAGTAGATAAAAATTGAGCAAGATACAGATAAACGAAAAATGGATAGAAGGAGTTTCCATTATGTGATAATTTTGGGAAGAAACATCCTGATACTTACCTAAAAGGAATGTTTGTTACAAGTGTGTTGAAAAAGGCCACCAAGCTCGTGATTGCGTGTTGAAGAAAGAGGCTTTCAATGTTGAATGATACGATTGTAGAGAAATGGGGCATTATGAAAAAGAATTTCCTAAGCATCAGGGAATCCTACCTCAAAAAGGCCAATGGATCAAGGCCAAGCTTATTCTATTACTACAGTTGAAGTGGAGTAATTGATGTATTTGTTTTTTTGGACATAAGGATTATATTCTAATTATAAGAATATTGTGATATAAATAAGGATTGTACTATTGTACATGTTGTTTTCATTAAGGATTTAATATGAATATAGTAATCATATTTTCAGTATGTGACAATAAGATAAACCTTTCTTTGTTTGTGGAATCTGATGTTACAATTGATTTTGGAATTTAGATACCTTTTACAGAGAGTCTGGAAATTGGTATTTTGGGTAACTATAAAGGTTGGAATGGATTATGTTAAACATTGGATAGTATTGTTTAAGGTTAAAACATTTCTTATTATTATTTTTGGAATATTATAGTACTATAGTTTTAGGAAAAGGAAAAACTGCAATTTGGGCGATAACCTGTTGCGTCGGACAAAGTCGCAAGAATCGAACCCACAACCATAGTGTGACATGCCTTTATTTCCTACCAATATCCTACAGGATTTCCCTGGTTAATAAAAAATATTTTTCTTCTTATAATTGGTATTTGTTTATATTTGTAACCTTATATGATTAGGATAAATATATTATTTTTGAGTTCAATTATGTTTTGGAGTGAATGATGAGTTTGTGGTAGAAATCCGTTGAAGGTTGAAACTATACTTTTCAAGTATATATATATATATATATATCTTATTCTATGAATAAATTTGTTCTTAAAAATTAGGGAAGGGAAATCAAAACAAAAAAAATGTGTTATCCTAATACCATATGTTTTTTTGAACTGATGATATTTTAAATCATCATAGATTGATGGGTTTGAGGTCCCCAATTTTACACTAGTTTGTGATTGATAAACTCAACCACTCCCTATATATATTTAATTTTTTCTTATAATTAGGTTTCTATAATTTCCACCAATGTTCTACTATTCAAAACCCTAATTTGGTGGTGACTTTCTCATTTCCATTTCCCGCTAATTAAAACTAAATTTTATTAACCTTATTTCCGATGTGGGTTTCCCACAAAGGTATTTTCTATTTCAACATTTTATTTTCAAATAACAATTTCAAATTTATAGGATGCAATATATTGATGGAAGGAATAATATAACACCCCAAGCTTCCATGGTACCTTTCCAATCGAATAATGCAATACCTTGCATTGTACGCAACTTCGAGATTCTAACACACAACGACCTATCAAGGTAGCAGTTATGAATCGTAATACCCACTTTTTGAAATTTTATACATTTTTTATTCAAATTGGACTTCATTTTTTGATTCAGAATATCAAAATCATCTTAGGGTGAATTTTTGGTATTTTTTCTGAAAATAGTCAGTTTTTGAAGAATAGTGAAAAATATTAAACATTAATTAAAACAAATTTTTTATTCAATATAATTTATAGGAATAAATAATAAAATTGAGTGGATTTAAAGTATAATTAGATTATATTCTTACCATTTAATCCATTTTTGGTCATTGGAATTACTTTCACATTTAAACTGGACATAAACAAGTGTCAATCTTTTGATAGTTATTATTTAATAAAAATACGTTTTTTGTTTTGACAACGGAAAAATATTTTAATTTAATTTATTGCAGTTTTGTGATTTGAATTTAGAAAAATGGATTCCATATTTAGAATCAGGAGGTCCAATTTGTCTAAATAGGTAATTTTTCGTTTTAGGTCTTTTGAATAATTACTTCGGTAAATATTTGTTTTACCATGGTTAAAGGGTAAATCTGGTAAATAACGGTAAAAAATAATATTATAATAATACTAAATTACCCTAACACGTTTTTTTAACCATATTATCTGATTCATGTCCTTTCATGGTCATCCTTGGGTCGATTTTGGGACTTTATGAAGCCACTTGTAAGTGATAATTACAATTTATCTTAATTAAGTTAAAGTAAATACAAAAATGACATAAGAATATATCTTTTAGTAAAACAATTTTTACATTGGTTTATATATGCTATCCCTTATTTTATAAATATAAATTATAACTCTAAAAATATTTCGTACATAATGGTATTTTATTTATAATTTTTAGACATTGAATAATTAAATTTATGTATGCCACAATGATGAAAGTGTATTTTTCTTTATTAATGAAAGAATAAAATAAATTGTATTATATATTTTAAAATAAATATAATTTTAATTTTTTGATGCCATCCAAGAATTTATTAGGTTAATATGACATGTAAGTATTAATTAAAGAAATTTATTTCGAAATAATAATGTTTTTAAAAATTTAACTAAAATAAATTTTGTAATTGTGTCAAAATTGACATAAAAGTGATTTTAAAACAAATATTATATTATTAAGTGATATAATATTCCTAAAAATATACGGATCAACAAAAGAAAATATATAATTCTAGGTATATCATTAATGAACCACTTGGGGTTCTCCAGGCAGTTTATAGTATGTTTATTAACCAAATCATATAAATATACAAAGAGACATGGTAAATGTCAAAATCATTAAGTAAGTGTTAAATCTAAAATATATTGTTAATATCATTACCCATAACTGTCTAAAACCTATTTGATAAGTGGTTTTTGACCCATATCCAGCTTATCCTAGAAATAAATCATTTTTGAGGCATTATAAACCAAGATTTATTTTATTATAAAATAATATTTCTATGTTTTCCTAAGGTGCCCCTCACCCCTCTTATAAAAGGGCACTCCCACTAATCTCAATTTCCCAACTCCAAATCGATTTGTCTCGGCCAACCCCTACCCAAATATTCTCCCAACTATCCTCCATTAATCATAGGGGCCTTCCATTGGTCATAAATACACTCTAATAAGCTCCTTTTTTCAAATCAAAAGGAAGAACCCAAAGAAGAGATAAATATTTCATCACCTCTTTCAAGGTCATTTTTTTTCTTCCACTTCATATTTCTTTTTTGTTTTCATTCTAAAATAATACCTAAAGTATATTCTATATACTATGATGTTATTATAAATATGGTACAACCATATTTATTATTCTATCAATTCTTTGAATGACATGTCACCATACGTGTATACGTACGGATTACCGTCTCTACGTTGTGGTGTAGTTGCAATTCAATACATTGTTATTTGCATTGATATAATAATGGTGTATAATTTATATAAATAAAAAATAGAGCATGATAATGATTCTGTATGTTATTTATACCATCCAATTATTTACACTTTTAATATCAAAAAAAATGATATTGTCGCTCGTGCGTACGTACGGACTACTGTCTCCATGAACGCGATGAGATTCATTCCCCATCGTAAAAATTCAAAGAAAATTTTAATTTTATGATTAAAAATAATGTTTATGAAAATAATATCATTATTTATATGAATAGAATAAATCATATCCATAAAAATCATTACTTACATAACAAATCATATAAAGAAAAACGAATCAGTAAACACCCAAAATGACGATACTACTAAAATATCATTAAAAAGCAATATTAAAAGATCATATATGATATCATATTAATGTATATGGTTCATGTATAATGTAATAACAATAATTTCACCATTATATAAGAGTTTAACCTACCATTGACCGTGGAAGAATACAATTTAATGGGTTTTCATCTCACTTTTTATTCCCGTCATATCCATTCTATAATTACCCATATTTCCTTTTGTGTGATTTATATACTACCCATGATTTTATTTTTTGGGTAATATAATTTAACTTATGGGTATTTACATCTATTTTTTATTATTCTTCTTTCATGGGGTGTATGTTTCATAAGTTAAAAAATCAGTAAGGGTTAATTTCAAAATCTCTTTACTTAGCCAAGGCAGTTTTTATGTAAGTATCTACTGGGGCCTCTTTATCATCCACATTGGTGTTTTTTTAAATTGTATTTCAAATCATTTTTACTATTCTATATAAAATAGGTTAATGTCATTTATACCCTTACTTGGCCTTATATGTTTTTAAAGGATTATTTCTGTCTTTTTCCAAACAATGTACTTTATGTCCTTTTCAACAAAATTAAGGTAAGAATGTCTTTTTTAACTTATATGGTGGGTATGGATATTTTACACCATTATAACATCATTGAAGATTCCCTTTATATCTTATTAAAATATTTTCAAAATAAATGTTTTCTTTTATAGTTATGTGACATTGAAAGTATTTCAAAAAAAGAGATATATTTCTCTCAAATAGTTTTGATTTCATCTATGTCGACACCCATTGAAAACTTTTACACTTGTTTAAAGTTAATTTATTATTTTAAAAATATTACATATTATATTTATATTTTTGGGATATGATTGACTATTTATGCTTTAGTTTAATGCCTTTTATGGTTCATGGTTAATGTATTGACATTTCATATGATAGTTTTAATACGAATGTTTATGTTATATTTTAACCACTTATTAAGATTAATGTGTCAGTGTAGTTTGTTATGGGTTGGGGACCGGTAAAAGTAAGCTCTCTGGGTTGGGGTCTGGTTATAGAATACCCTCCGAGTTATCGTCCGGTTACATAGGCTCTCTGGGTTTGAGTCCGGTTACAGAGACTCTCTGGGTTGGAGTCCGGTTACAGAGGCTCTCTGGGTTGGGACCCGGTTACAGTTAGCCACAATGTCTTATCATGAGGCCATGACATAGAAATTAATGTTCAGCAGTATTAATTCCATCATTTTGAAAGTGGATATTGATATTTCATGTGATTATTAGACTATTAGAATATCCATGTGAATAAGTAAATGACATTATTGTATTTTATATTTTATATATTATGCTAAATTTCATGTTTAAAATGCATTTTTTTAGTCTTATACACTTCCGTAAATGTTTATATTTATTTGTGAAATATTACACTATATTTTAATCCCTACTGAGAAACTAAGATCACCCTTTTCTATGTTTTTATTTTTCCTAGGATGCGATGAAGTATATTATTACTTACCTGCAGGGATAATATAAGTGATATGAGTGTGGCCTATGAAGACTATGTTGTTGTAGTTTTTAATTTTATAATGTAATATAAAATTTGTGAATGTATATACTATTATTCAAGGCTACTAAACTGTTCGGTTTTTCAGGGCATGGTTCCTTGTATCATGTCGATGATATGTAATAATGCACCGACATTGGGTCACTAGGGTCGGGGTGTTACAACAGCTGTTGGAGCTGGGAAGCCACAACAATGTCATTGTAGATAGTGTTGTCAGAGACTTGATCCCTCAACTGTTCTATAGGCCGAGATCGACCCTATCGATGTCAAGCCTAATTTTATTATGTATGTGAATCAGGTGGCATGAGATCCATCTTTATTGATAGAATATCCACACATTTCCCTGACTTGGGGTCCTGATCCTTCACAACCTATACGGTTTCCCCAGGCGACAATGGATTGTCCTTCTATGACATTACTGAGGAAAAAAGTGGGAGCACAATATGACATCATGTTTACAAGTCCTCCCATTGAAACACGGGTGGAGTAGTCAATGATCAATGTTCTAGTGTCCGTTGATCAGTTATTTCCATCTCATTTGACGCCACTCAAGAATGAAGCTCGATGATCTTAATAAAGACATCTGATTCGTAGACCACCATGTGGGAAATAACTTACACATTGAAATTGATTGTAATTGTTAATGTTTAAATTTTATGTCTATTAAATGATGACATATTTTTTACTATCAATATTTTTTACAAGTTTGGCATGTGTTTCTATTTTTATTTATATGTCAATCAATGTTTATTTTTTAAAAGCATTTAATGTATACTAATTTAAACATAGGAAAAAATATTTACTTTATAGTATGAAAAATTAAAAACCTATTAATGTAAAAAAAAATTCAAAATAATTTTATTTTCTTTCTTATAGGAAATAAATGAAAATTTAATAAATGTAATAATGATTATAAATACCATTTTAATGTTTTAAAATAATAAAAAAATTATTTTTTTATATATTGATGATTTTTGAACAATATATATTCAAATTAATCAATGATATTTAACCCTATTAACAAGAATATATTCTATGACTGTAGAATTCATTGGGGATTAAAAACGGAAATCGTATAAATGTTTTCATAGTATCTAATTACTTATTATTTTATAAACCCTTTAGTCACAAACCTTTCTTTATACCCATTTACTTTTACTTCCATGTCGACTTTTCACATAAAGATCCATTTTAACCCAATAATATTTATACCAACATGAAGATAAAATAGAACCCATATTTTCTTATGATACATTGAATCCATTTTTCAATTCATGGATTTTTTCTATCTTGCATCTTTTGAGATATCTATTACCTCTCTATAAGAATAATGTTCATTATTTTCAAAAGAACAAGTCTCTAAATTTGGTTACCATGATTATTTTAAATAAAGGGTTGTATACACAATACCATGTTGTTTCCATGGGATATCCTATATTTATAGACTTCATATATTTGGTAACTTGTTACTTGTTATGTAATTATAAATGTCTTAGAAACACATTCATTTATGTTACATAAAACATCTTCCTTCATAATAGACATCATTTTTTTCCAATAATGGAATCTCTATAATAATTTTTCCTTTTCCCGTAAACTGTGGAATGCGTATTTTTCCTCATAAAAATGTATTAAATTTCTCATGTAGTTTTAGAACCAAATGTTCTTGAAACCATCTTCAAAATACACTATCAAATTCTTATTGTTACAAAACCAATATTTTTATGTCACATATGGGTATGAAATGAGTAATGCAAACATAATTTATAATTAATTTTAAATTCATGGATTAAATAATTCAATATATCAAGACCATTTTTTGAGTTCTGATATACGAATCCAAATTAAATTTTTATAAAATAACCATTGTTTATTTAAAAACATGAAAATGAATTTATCCATATCATAGAATGAAAGGGGTATAATTTTTTTAGTAAATTTTGAAATATATTGATAGTTAATAATAAAATAAAATTAGTCATGTTATAAATATTTGTTGGTGGGATTCAATGGCTATAGAGACCAACCTCCTTCTATTATCAGTATGGAAACCCACAACTCCTCATTTGATCTTTCAAAATATACATTCTTTATGTATATGAATACTAATTAGAGAATCATTAATTCCATTTCATAAAAAATAACATTTTCTTTTTCAAACGATTATGACATTTTTTTAAAATAAATCAATCAATAATAATATATATATCATAATATTCAAATATATATATTTATAAATATAATGAAATATATAAATAAATATTATTTTTTAGTTTTTTTTGTTTGGTGGCAGGATTGGTACCAACATTTGGCATAATAGTACAATGGAAGTCATTATTGCATCATTTAGGCATATTTTTAAAAAATAATAACCTAAAAACATAATAAAATATTCAAAAAAACATAAAAAAATTGACCTCTCTTCCGTTAAAAATGTCATTCCCATCATTTTATACATGCAGAAACACAACCAGATCCAGTTGAACATATGTTGTCGAGTGATACAATTTAACTTATTTTACCATGTGACCCATTTATGATAATTTGATTCTCTTAAATTCTACAACCTAATAGTTACAAAAAAATTTCCTTCATTTATAGTGTATCATCTTTCATGTGCTTTGCATGACCAAGATTCATAATTCCTTCTACCATTATGTCATTTCATGATGGTTTATAAATTTCATAATTTTCATATTCCTTTTGAATATTATAGGTCACATGATTTTAAAGGATTTACATGAAAACTTGTTTTATTCATTGGATTTAATATCTAAAAATTTTAAAAAATAGAAAACAAATCAATCTTCTCTATCATTCATCAAGGTCACATCTATGCTTCCGATTTGGAAACATCATCATCCATTTACACAAATCACCATGATTACACTATATAATGATATTAAATAAAAAACCCCAATAAAAAAAGATAAAATTTCTTCCAAAAAATACATTTAAATCATGAATTTCCAAATGAATTTCAGAAAAATTGTTTAATATTAATATAAATTTAAATACATTCATATAAATCATTAATTTTCAGATTAGTTACTAATAACATGAATCTATAAAATGTAAAGAATTTTGTGGGTGATACTTTAAATTTAATATATACATTCATTACATTTTAATTATCAAAAAAAAATTCCTAAAATTATTAAATTTTCATTAATAATTCAATAGTAAATATGAAAAAAATAAGTATTATATACATAATCCTCAAGGTTAAATTACTAAAATAAATTTTTTTTTTGATTAAATTAAAATATAATAACAATTCACGTTAGATAAAAAATTTATATGTCACAGATATTATATTATTTTACATGATATTAATGTAGATGTAAATTTTATTCTAGTTACAAAAGAATTGTAATATTCAAAAAAAATAAATTTTAGATGAATCATAATGAAATAATTGTTTTATTATATTATAACTAATGATACATTACAATTATTCATATATATGTGTCATGATCTGACATAAATCGGGGCTCGGGAAGTAACAAGAATAATTCATACACCATAGTCTAGTGGTGGAAATAAGCACCGAAGGCCTAAATATATCAAGGGGAATTTTTCCTATGTACGTGCACACAAATTAACATCAATCTAAATGAAATGTTTTAGAGGGAAAGAATTAAAAGACCCAATAGATCTAAAATTAATCCAAATAAACATGGACCTCTAAATAGTCCTAATTATGGTAGTGTAAACTAAAAATTTTAGGTGAAAATGTGTCACAACTTGACAAAAAACATGAAATTTAAAAAATGTGATAAAGGCCATCTCTTGAATACCATGATACGAGCATTGTATGAGGTCCAAGATCTTTACATTACTAAGATTATCTGATGTCGCAATCAACCACTCTGTCATCTAGAAATGCCACGACATGTATTGGGAGATGCTTATATTGGGGTTAGTATATACATACCTAGTAGAACACCCTAAAAAAGTTGAAGGTGTAATAGTAAGAGTTACAACCCAACATTAATGGAGTAGATAGATCAAGGGAGTATGTGTGTATATATCAACGAAACATGATATTTATATTAAACCAATACAATACAAGGTGATCTAAATAGTGATAAGATGAAATTGTAGCTGAATGTTCTCTACATATAGTAGGAGAGTAGACTAATCCTTCCACGAGATGATAGAAAATGAATAAACATTTCAAAACCAGCATGGATTTTATTATCTTGGATGTAAAGTAACCCTAACCGAAAAAGTGGGTACTGAAGAATAATATATATATAGTTATAGTAGAAATGAAGAATGAGTAAGGTGATGTAAATCTCACTTCTCATACCAAAAAGAAGATAGTCTAATAGTTTCTCAAGATTTTCCATCTATGATACCTAACACCCCATGGGTCTACACTGAAAAGACATGTATAAGGGTATCAATAACCAAACATTGATACTATAAACTTTTTTTTGGAATTAACTCACATTCACAATATTTGGATGCATCACAAAGGTCCATATCATTGTGGAAAGCATACATATTTCTCGTGAGTCAAAATGTATGTAAACCACACCTCATCATTATGTTGCATGTTCGAGTGGTAACTAGTTATAGGTAAGGATATCGTACCCTGGTATAAAATAGGTTCCTACTCTGATAGTCGACGAGGAACACTATTTCCCAGCCCGACTAGAGGGTTACACTCAGGATTTTCAATGGGGAATGCCATTGCCAAACCTATAGGAGGGTAAGACCTTGTGACTCATTAGTATGATACAATGCACAAGCCATATAGAGGGTTATTATTGGAAGATGAAATCATATAATTACAATTACTAGTCCTGTTGGAAGGTATGTGATGAACTACCAATTGGGAACACCACTGCCGAGCCTAGCTACAGGGTAAGGCCAGAACATCGAGTAACTCCACTTCCAATTCCAACTAGGGGTAACTCAGAATGATCATTGTGTAATTAAAAATCCCACCCTAGCTACCTAGTATGCTTGATAATTTATTTCTGTAACTCCACTACCAGGCCATCTATGTGGGTTACACCAATAATTTATCAAATAAATCTGTATGATACTGACATCATCGATTGTTGACTCAACATGGGACAGGACTAGAACATTTCATGTAGTATATCTGAATCCTCTTCTGCATGATCCATTCATGTTGTATATGGAGAAACACTTAAGATAGGTTACTCACATACAAAATTACTTAATTAAATTAAAGAAACATGAAACTCTGATTTCACTTGAAAAAGAGGTACAAGGCATGTATATGACCCATAGGGTGTGTGGTCCCACTCTGCTAAAAAGTCATGTCCCCACAAGAATTTGGATTTCTAGGCATTTATAAATACATATTGTGTAAGCATACTACATAAAATTTCTCTTCAAATGTTTTCATAGATGCATGAGTCTTGTTACCATTAAATGGAAAACGTAATTGCAATGATTTTCATTTTCAAATGACACCATATGGAAAAAGTTATCATGCTTTTGTGATCCACATTAAAAAACACTTGTGATTTTTTATTCGCATGCGGAAATTTAAAACCTGGTTAAAAATTTACATTTGATCGCATCATTCTATAATGGAGTAACATGAGAAAAATATAAGAGTACAAATTAAATACACTAAATTGTTGACGAAACATCCATCTTAATTTTAGGATTTCATCGATATTGACATTTAATCATTTTGAAATCGTATGAGAGAGAAATATCTGATACAAGTTTCCACATTAAATATAATTTTATTTTTATAGAGTGATTCATTTTCTTGAGGATCAATCCCAAACAATGTATCCATCAATGTTCAGGAAATTACTGCCAATATTCCAAGGTCATGTTTCCAATGTTGGTAATTCAATCTAATGTTATATGAAGAATATACAACACAATATTTTTAACACCCAAAAATAATAATAAACATATTTTATTATTATATTATTTATTTATTTTAATTTATAACATGAAATCCTCCTCCATGAATCATCAAAATGTGATACAAGAATCATGTGTTTAAGGGAGCTATTCATGAAGACCACCACTAATATATCTTCCTATGCAATAATAAAAAATTGGAATAGTAATACATGATTATTATTAACAATAATATCAATGGGACTGAACCCCAAAATAAATCAATCACGTAATACATGTTTTCAGTAATATCAATAATTAAATATTAAAATTAATAAAATATTTTTATATGATTATTTCTACGCTCAACAGGTTATGGAATCATGCAGTATTTTTGTTGCTATCTGGAAAAATAGTCATATGAAAATTCCAAATTCATACTAGAAAATATAATATCCTACACATTATTCCAACATTAAAATAATTTTAAATAAAACACTATGAAAAGTGGAATGGACGCTGAGCCTTCACCAAGATCTTCTCTACACTCTAATGTAAAGAAATGGAATATTGTAAAACTCTCTCATCACCTACTCTCACATTGTTTCCAAAATCTCCATTCAAATTTGAAAAAGGATTACATGATTCTGTTTTTTAGAAAATCCATCTGGTGAGACACATAAGGATATCTAGTCATATAAGATCTCTTAGTTGATGACTCCCTTATCTGATTCTCTCAAATGCTCGAACAATGATGGAGTCAACACCATCGAATAATGAAAAATAGTACCTTCTTCATCCAAAAGGTTCAGCTATTTGGGAGATAACTACTTTATCACTTTCTATAATATGCATGACTGAATAATATTTATAATTTATTTTTCTACAATGTGTTCCTTCCAAATATTATAAACTATCTAGAAGTCATAATCATGAATAATTACAACTTGTACCACTAACTCGGTTCTTGGTCTCTCGATGTCAAGACTTACCTAATACTCTTATGGTCTTGTGAAACCACAATGTTCTCTCCCAAAAAAAAGTTTCTCCACATTTCCAGGGCATTAAATAGTACTATCAGCAATTGTTTAGGATACACGTAATTAAATTAACGGTGTCTCAACTACCTTGACCTATATTTGTAGAATGATTGTCACTATATCTATTTTTAAATGATCATGAAATGTTATAATTGATCAATGAATGTGAGTAAACGGATAAAATCACTAGAAAACTGTCATTGAAAAAATGTGGAATTCCCTATGCATCTTCCCCTCTAAAGGAATGAGATTAACCCAAATTAAAAACTTTTGAACACCTATGAGCGGCATACCAAGGAAAAACAATTATGAATGAAAAAACACCAATACCAATACTAGGACCTTCTCAAACACTCATTCACACAACCTCACCATGAACAAAACAGTAATATATACTCAATAACCTCACCTAGATTCTATACAATTAGGGAACCAATTGCTCAAATGCATAGTTTTTTATGCATCACAAAAATGCATATTGGGGGTGGGAAAGAACACTTCTTCTCATTGAATTCGAATCTTTGTCAAACAAAACCAACGCATGTTTACACTGACACCCCATGTCACCCTAGTTTAAAACGTGAGAAATAAGAAGGTAGAAAATATTACCTCAAAAGGTGTATAAAAATTACTGTTCTGAAAAGTAGAATAGAAATATAGTGTACCTATTATTAACCTGTGCGTTGTGGGATCACATATATCTAATGCATGTAGTTTTCTGCAGACCCATCCGCTAGCTTTGTGAGCATAATGAAATCCTCTTGGTGGTTTTGGAAGGGTCTAATTTTTTTGTACACCACCCATTTATTATTCTTCACCAATTCTACATCCGCCTCTTTGGGGGCCACAGTTTTCTTCCCTGGGAGATCCCTAATCAAGGCGATGTCTTTTCTATTGTTGTCAATCATCTATATTTTTGTAATTCTCAGTACACTTGGTTATGTAGTCCTATTTCATGTGAAATAACCCATTAAGAGTAAAGAATTTCTCCTCTCTAGGATACTCTATTCTAATGTCATTTCTTGTCCCCATATTACAATTATCTTGATCCTTCACGTTGAAGGGTCATCTATTCTAAGATCTCTAGAGCCTAACCGCTATAATAGAAGGCTCATCTCTTTTGTATCCACTTATATCTCCAGCTTCATGGATTCCCACTATTTCAAATACTCATTCATATGAGTGTATTAACTAGGTCAATATTATTGATCATATCTGTCTTTGGAGTCCCTATTTAAACATCTATTCTCGGAAGTAGCCATCCTAGAAAGTTTTTTGAGAGTACGTTGTATGGTCTATGAACATATATGAATACTCATTCACCATAATCCCTCCATTATACAGCATTAGAAGCATCTAGATCTAAATATATTTCAAATAGTTGGGGTAAAACTCCTTTTGAAAAAGTTGTTGGATGTTATCCCATGAGAGTGTCGACTCATCATGTATTTACGTAACCAAGATCCAAAAATAGAAATATGCCCCCTAGAAAAGGCTTGATACTATCCCAAACATCTAATCTATTATATTTCATAAAAACATGATCAAAAAATCCATGACTATAAAAAATAAACTAATACATAATTATCTAGCTCACCATGGAATCTTAGAGGTCATTGAGGACTGATCTCAAAGAGTGCACTATGCCTATGCACATCCTCAGCCTGCTTACTAAAATGATATTCTAGTCCACTGGTGGAGGGGATTCTACATGCCAAAAAGTGGAAAGGTGTCATGTTATGGACCTAGAAATTAGGCCTCGTCCCTCATAGGATCATTATCATGAACTGGAGTTGATATCTTATATGTTTATCAACATGGAGGTATCATGAATGTTATCGGAGAGTAATGTTGTCAAATGAGCACATATATATATATAGGGATATAAAGGACGAATTATAGTAAAAGGCACAGTCCATTATGATTCATGTACCATTGATCCCAATAATATATGTCTTGGCTTTCCGAGATTGCAATTTCGTTGTCAGGGATCTAGTGAATGGATATGTCGGCCACCACACAATCAATGGACTCATTGTATTGAGGGATGAAATACATTGAAATTGACATTGTCTCCATAAATCCAAAAAAATCCTCTTATGGGGGTATTTATGAACGATTTACCAAAAATGGAACAAGATATTATACAACTCATTCATGACGTTAGCCATGACATGGCTTGTACCACAACTACCCCAAGCCCGCCTTCATAAGAAAAGGGGTGTCGGAAAGCACCAAAGTAATAAATGAATCGAAGGTAAATTTTACAATATATATATATATTCTAACAAATAAAATAAAATAAATGAAAATTTACATATGTAATGAAATAAAAGATTCAACACTACTACAAATAAAAAAATAAGCATAGACCACTAAATAGTACATCCTATGGTCGTGTAAACTGAAATATAAAGTGGAAAAATAGACATAGAACAAAAATTTTATCCAATCATGAAAGAATACTACAAAATTTAAATATATGAGATATACTAGCTTATAAATAAAATGATAGAACAAATTTATTTGGTCTGAGTGCCCAATATCCTTAATCTCTTCTAAGGAAACTATTAACATGTCATTCATCTTCAAACGAAATGAAACGTATTGGGTGAAGTCCATTCAGGGGTGAGTATATACATACCCAATTGAACACCCTGAAATGGTTGAAAGGGAGATAAGTAAGAGTTACAACAATTGAGGAATGAATTATATGGAACCATGTATCGTAAATGAGTACTCTTTAACCCAATAAGAGCTTGAATGTAAAATCCTCCAATCAGAAGTACCTAGAAGTGGTGTGAAGAAGAAATTATGGTAAAGTCTTCACTGCCTATAAAAGGAGAGTAGACTCATCCACCCATGAGAATCTAGACACGGAAATAACATGACATACTCCATACTTAATC
Source organism: Viscum album (assembly GCA_963277665.1). Classification (NCBI taxonomy): domain Eukaryota; kingdom Viridiplantae; phylum Streptophyta; class Magnoliopsida; order Santalales; family Viscaceae; genus Viscum; species Viscum album. The sequence goes on from OY728161.1 coordinate 442,304,168, forward strand.
ACCTCTATATGATGGAGAGTAAAAAAATATATAGAATGGGTACATGGTAATTATAAATATATATATATATGTTCTCACTCAAATAAACCTAAATTAGAGGGTAAGGGGATATGCATATCTATAATATTTTTAATAATTAGAGTAGCTAATAATTCAAAAAGAGCGGAAATCTATGATTCCATACACGTTATGTGTCTGCCATGAACAAACAAGTCTAAGGGACTCAATCACCACAACCTGATATCATCCACCTATGGTAGGACTGAATCACCTATAAGGCTTTAGATCACTTCACAATGATGTGCCTTAGTGGTGAAAGTATCCATCTTTTTTTAGTAAAATGGTATGTCAAACAACACCATGTCACAGGGACGCACAATCAAGGGGTCACTAGTTTTATGTAGGGATTTTGTACCCAGGTACGATAGGATGTTACTACTCTAGTATCCACTGTGGAACTCCATATCCCAGCCTTGATGGACGGTTATGCTTGGGATTTTAATTTGGTAATTAATCTTCCCTACCAAGCTGGAGTTTAATTACATTGATTTTTCAGGGAACTCCACTACCAATAACAAGTATGGGGTTATGAAAAGATGTTTTAATCTGGGAATGCAAATGCCCACCCGAAGTGGAGTGTTATTCCAATGTTGTCTTTGGGTAACTCCATTTCCCATCACTACATGAGGGAAATTCCTATAATTTTTATGATGATTTTGTATGATCACTACTACAATTGAGTGTCACCTAATTATGATATAACACCAGCACATTTTACATCATATACCCAAATTATATTATGAGGGCACCATAAAATTCTATATCGGAACTAAATATTAATAGGATACTCAGGGGGAAAAATATTATTTCAAACAATGTTGACATGAAACATTGATGTATCTCAAAAAGAGGTACAATGAACATTGGGGACCCACGCAGCATGTGTTCCAACACTGTTTCATAGATTTTTCATCACCAAAACACGCCTTACTATATATGTGGCACTACACAACATGTATGTGTACTTCATATTGTGTCTCGGTCGATGTCTTAACTGACGCAATCGGCACATTTCTAGTCGAGATTAAAAATAATAATTTCACTGATATGAATTTTCAAATCGAACCAGATTTTTTAATAGACATTTCATTGTTATACATGCGAAAAACCCTTCGAGATAGGCTATTCAAAAGCCTTAATCATACACCAGGTGGAAAAGTCACATTTCACTATATTAGGAACGAATGGTGTCTTGCATGAATGAGACGTGAGTCCAAATTGAATTCTTGAAATTTGTCTTGAAATTTTGTTCTTAATTTCTAGTATTCATCATAACACACAGTCCATCATTCTAACAGTATGAGGAAGAAATGTTGGATACATGTTTCTGTAATTATAATTTTTTCATTAATGGGTTTTTGGTTGACATGAGGCAAGAATTCAAAAAAGGATTCCATCACATTTCATGAAATGACTGCCTAAATTAAATAGTTATATTATCAATGATAGTTTATCAGTCTGATGTTTTATGAATATGTTATAACAAAATATATTTTAACACCAAATAACGATAGAAATAATATTTTATAATTAATTATTTATTTATTTTCATTTAACCCTACAACACCTCTGACATGTTCCATCCATATGCGCTACACCCTTCGTTCAACTGGGCGAGTTATTCATGTGGCCCACCACTCCTATATCTTCTAGTTATATAATAATAAAAACCCACATTAATAATTATATTATTATTAATAAAAAAATAATAGGGATTGGAACCACTAATATTCATATCCATTGATGATTTCCCCAAATCACCATTCCTAGTGTGGATTAATATTATTTTTCTAATTAAAAATATTTACAAAATCAATATTAAATTAAAATTATTAATTTAATAAACAACACATTTTTTACTAAAATTATTTTTATAAATTATATATTAATAATAATTATATATCATTATTTCATTGTATTGAAGCATAACCATTATTGTAATTAATAATAATAATAATCAACTCTTATTGCATTGACCACATCTAACCACCACATCCGAGATCTGAGTTCGTGCAAAGTCACGTTCACACCAAACAACCTCCAACATGATATATTTTTCACAACCTCCACTCCAAACAGACATGGTCACATTGCCAATCATCTCTCCGCACAAACTATGAAATTGGTATTCATCGACCCAATCTTAAACTAGATCTGATCACAAAAGCATACCCATGAAGATGATCATATCCATTCACCAAATACCATTACTCTTGATTACCAATTCTTGGATAAACTATTTATTAGAATGTCTTTTTTCCACCGCACGAATTTTGGTGTTTAACTACATTTGAAACTACCATGACAAATTCAAATCATTGCATTACTGTCCAAAGATTGTGAATGTGGATAAATTTGGTGTATTGAACCAATTAATAAGGAGATAAGAATTTTCGCCACTCATTATAGGACAATTATTTCATAGTAGGGAAATTGGGGTGACAAACATTTCATTAAAAGACATAATTTGAATGTATAATTTATTTTGATAATGGGTCCATGAAAATGATTACATTAATGGAGATAAATGATAATGAATTGATCATTCGAAATTTTTCTATTATAATGGTGAAAATAAACAGATATAACATGACAGAACTCTGTGTTGGATTGATTATTGGTGAAGAACATGATTTCACAATGATTGGATAAAGAAAATAAATTCACCATTCTATTTTTACCATGATCTATGAGTTTCATCATTAATCACCATTGGATTTTACAAAGGAGGAAGGATGGAGAGATTTTCCTATGGTGGAAGAATTATGATCCAACCATAACAATTATATATAGTGACAAATTTATAGAATTTTAATTGACTAAATTAATTTAATGAATGAATTAATTAATTAATTCACTTAAACACCCCACCATCGAATGAGTGGTCTTAAATTCTCTCATGGATTATTTTCAACCACATATATGGTAATATTCGGGTTCAAGACCCATCCGTGGTCTCATATTTCCCATACAAGTCCCTTATTGTGGCTTGTTTTGGTTGTTTTTATTATTAAAAAAATTAAATTAAATTATTAAATTATTAATTTATTCAATATACCACCAAATAGCTTCCTCATCTGAACATCCTATACTGACAAACATTAGAACATTCATTGGGTAAAATCAATGATTAATATTCAACCATGGTCTACGATTTCAGATCTGATCAACTCTTTGTGATATATTCCATTTCTTCCAAAAAAACCATTCATGAGTTATAATAATATACATAATATTTTCATGAAATAAATTATTGGCTCATCAGGCCTCGTAATCATGCACTTTCTTGAATTCCTGAATCCAAAAATATTGTTCAAAAAATTCTAAAGATCTACAAATGAAAATTGTACTCTCTAATATATATAAATATATATATATATAATTTATTGTTATTTAGTAAATATTAAATGGAAAATTTCATAAAAGTTACCAAAAAACCCAATTAAATATACATTTTAAAACCTAAAAGCAATAACTATTTAGGAAAATATAGAATATATCGTTATTGAGGTTCTTAAAATAGTGATTAGTATTGAATTTATAATCTTCCCATTTTTTGGAATTTATTAGATTCATATTTTAAACAAAATAATCATTTTATTTCTTCAGTTAAATAGAAAAAATCCATTTATAATAATATTCTATAGGAAAAAATGATTAATGATGTAACATATAACTATAATAAATATTAATAACATAATCAAATAAATTAAAAAATATATAAGGAAATGATTAGAATTAAATGTGGACCCAAAATATAATAAGGGAAAAAATAATTTCTATTGTTAAAAATATATTAATTTATATAATGAGTTTTAATAATGAAAATATTATAAAAATTAAAAAATGATTTTAATATATATGAGGATGTACTGAGGAACCAATCTATAACATTATTATAGTTATGGAGAATTTAATTAGATATAAACATGATATAGAGGAAATAAATAGTTATATTAGAATTTTTTTTATTATAACATAAAATTTTGAAAGAAGGTATAAAAATGGATAAATTCATAAAATATTGAAACATTTAGATGATGTTGTTTAATGATATCACAAGATCCAAAAAATATCATGGAAAATATAACAAAATATAAAGCGTCCAAATGACTAGGTAATGGTTTTAATAGGCTTGAATAAAATTTGGTAGATAATACGTAGTGAGTAAAATTAGACAAAAATAGGAGAATATAATTTTTTCTATTAACCAATTTTAAAAAGGAAAAATACATAAAATTATTTTTCATATACATATTTTAATCAGTAACATGAATATAGGGACATCCAAAACCTTGAGTAGAGGGATCTTCCTTGTGTAGGGGGCCGTTAACACAGAAATTAGTTTTTCCATCCAAAACGCAATGCCCAACTCCCACTGAATACTATTATGAATTAATGAAGGTGGTTGTTTTGTGAAGATAATAGGTGGATCACTAAAATAGACATAGTATAGTCCCTCCAATATTAGATCTATAATATAAACATGTAAAATTGTTCTCCATCAACAAAAATTAATTCAGGAGAATTTTGCATATGATGGGTGACAATTATAATTGGAAATATCATATCCCTGAATTAACTAAAATCTATAACTAGTAGAAAAACATTATAAAGAAGAAACCCTTTAATACTAGAATCGTTATTAATCATATATTGGTAATGTTAGATTCTACACTAGGGGAATTGTATCATCATCATGTTTGATCAACATACATGGATGTGTAGTTGTTTAGTAATCGTAGGGGGGTTATATGTGTTCCATGAGTTTATTTGTTTTTTATTTCTAGATTTTTATATACACATAAATTTATCATCCTAATGTAGATGGATTCTGATAGAGAAATAATTTCTGTAGAAAATAAACATATTGTGTGGAAGATTATGGAGATGAAAGGCAACGAAAACATAGGCCAAATGAACATAAGAGTAAAACATGAATATTTGTGTTGTTCATGAAGTTTCATTTGTATGTGGTAGAATAGTGGATTGCCCTAAATTATTGAATTTATCAAAAAAAAATCACAGAAAATTACACTAAATAAATATAAATGATATGAATGATGATATAAAGGTTGAAAATTATTCAATGTCAATGTTGGGTAATCATAAATTGAAAGATATAATACCATCTGTTATGGTTCCATGATCCCAGAGGAAAAATTCCATAGTAAAAATTGTTAGTTACCACTCAAGGAATACTTCTCTACCAGTTTTTTTACCAAAGAAGATTGTCCTATAAAACACTCAATAAATTTGGTTTCACCTATAATAATCCCCCATGGGAAATTTATGTTAGAATAAATACCTTTCGTATTATTATGGGAAACAATGTTAGATTTTAGTTGAACATTTTTAATCATATGTACCCAATTATCATTTCGTAGGGTTTTCAAAATTTTGAGCAACTTTATTTTCAAAATATTTTGAATATAGTGTTAATTATCATCGATGTGTTTTGAAATATAATTTAATTTTAGGTTATTTATTTGATGAATAATATTCTCACCATCATTATAGAGAATAAAATCCTCCTAATATTATCTCATATCTTTTAGTTATTTTTTTATCTACAGTGTCTTAATGAAACAATAAGTGATCCTGATATTATTTTAAATTATTTTAGTTAAATAAACGCACTTTAGATGTCATTATTTACCATAACTATTTACATCTATAAATGATTTTAGGTATCAAGATATTTATTTCATTATAATTTTAGGTCATTCCATATTTTTATCTTTATATCATTCCATCATAGGGTTATCATCCAAAAATATAACTACTTATTGGATGTACCTCAAATATTCCAGAATATTATATTGAAGATTATACAATACTCTTATCATATATTTTATATCAAAATATTAATAATAATAATTGTGTGAGAAATAAATATTCTAGAATACAATATAGAATACATGACAAATCCAACTGTTGACAAATTAACGAATTTCGCAATTTCTCTCACCTATTTATTTTTCTAAAATTCAAATGTAATAAGTTTAAAATGATTCATAAGAGTAAATAATATAGTCCCTCATAAAAATACATAATATAGAAATTAAATTTTGAGTTTATTATTAATAATATATCCAAATATTTCAATTCATTCCTTCATGATTATTCTACATGACATGGATCTAAGTATCTTCTCATAATCCTTTCATTTTCAATGATATGTTCAAATCCTTTTAAAATTGTCAATCATGGTGATATATCTCAAAATTATTAGTATATCTTTAACATTAATCAATAAAATAATGATGTCACTGTAAAACCATTTTAATAAAAATAATATAACAAAAAACCACTTAATATATACTCATTATTCATGTAAATTGTGTTATTTTTCGATTAAATTTTATATAGTGTCTAATTAAATTCATTTATGAACTTCTTATATATATAATACATTATTTTATTCCCATCATCCTAAATTCATTGGGTTTATTCATATAAGTATCCATGTTATGATCATCGCATAATAATTTTAATTAACAAGATGTTATTTCACCTATAAGATAAGAATAGATTTTGTTCAATGAAAATGTTTATTAACAATTATAAAATTGAAAATATAATTAATGTGTTTAATTATTCATATAATTATTTAGGGTTATATGAATTAAAAAAAACCATAATATTAAGAATTTATCAATTGTTGATATATTATCATTATTATGTTTTATAAATATTATAATTAAAATGAGCATTATTATTGAATTTGTTCGATGTTATTACTACAAAATTTATTATATCATTATTTTTATTGATGATTATCTTATTATTATTATCGTTGTGAAAATTATTAAGGTTATTTGTATTACTTATGTTGTTATGAATATTATTCATTTTAAAATTACATTAACCTTATTATTATTTTTACCATTATTTTATTATAATTATTATTAGGGCTCTCCCCATAAATTTTTTTATTAATATTATAATCATTTAAAAGGAAATAAAATTTATTGTTAATTTTAATATCATATTTTTATTATGTATATAGGAAATTTTTTTATCAACATTGTTATTAATATTTTTAATTTTTTGTTTTTATTTATATTTCGTTAAATTTGTTTTTTCGTTTATATTTATTTCCCATTGGTTAATTTTCCTCTTTTGTTCGATGAATCTTCCCCCTTCCCTTGTTACATATAGTGTGACACCATCAACCTTTGGTGACCTAGACTGTATGTGCCCCAACCTCCGGCTAGTCATACCTCTCCGAAAGAGTCTCCAAGCCACTACTCCTCTACGGTCTTTATCACGAGCCACTAGTGCCTCCCCTATCCTCTATACTATGACTTGTGACCTCTATATAACACAGAATTTGTGAAATTCTCACCAGAAGAACAATCATCTATGGATGAACATCCTTCCTCACCTTTTTTCATCACACGGTCTATGCGGAACACCCCATTTCTGGGACCCTCCTCTTCCATCTCTCTCTATGCGCCCCTCCAACCAGCCCCTCCGTCGATAGTAACCTCTCTAGTGAGTTTTCATTTGGTTTCACATATTTTTGTGGACATTCTCTTACTGTTATGGATTTCCCCTTTTGTAGTTATTATATTTATCATTTTTGTTTCATATGACTCCATGCCTAGGATTTCAATTTTTTATAGTCTATATCATAAATTTTCCATTAAATAATATTTTGTTAGGTCAGGTTCATCTTCTTTCAGGTGATATTGAGGGTCCCTCGATGTGTCTTTCTGATTTTTTGTCATTAATTATCCTAGAGGTAGGATCCCATTGTGCAATACCATTAAATTTAAAATTTCCATTAAATCGTTGTATCAAACTACTATTAGTTTTTAAGTAGAGATTTATAGTTTTTATAATAATCATTTTTTGTTAAATGATTTTTTTTAATTTTCATGATCATGTGATGGGAAAATTTTAATTTTTTCATGTACTTTTAAGTTCAGAATTAGCATGTTTAGATTTCACAAGTATTTTGAAATTTTTTGTAGAATTTTTCGGTCTTAAAAAATAGTTTGGATTCATAAATTTTTTGTCTTATTTTATCAAAATAATTTGAAATATGAATATTCATATCCAAATCATGGTGTGTTCAATAACAATTTCTCATATGATATTTAAAATGATTTATTAAACAGTGTTGGATGAGTGAGTCCTGTTTTAGAAATGTTTTTGGAGTGTGATTATTTTTCAAGAGTTATTTTATTGTGTGTTGATGTGAATTCTTTTGGGTGTTACTTAAAATTAATTTATAAAGTTTTTTAATGGTTTAATTATTTATAAAGGGGGTGAAAACTTGTTTGGGGGATGTTTTTGGGTGCATATACTTTTAAATTTGATTCTGAATGCATGGTACATTTTTTGGATGTTGTGGACAAAATTTTAGTTCATTTTCCCGGTAGGCTTATGTATATGGAATATGATTTTTTGGTTCTGTTAATTTTTTTTAATGTAATTATGAAAAAAGAGAAATTATTATATGTTTTTTAAACAGTTTTTCGTGCTATGTAATTGATGTGAAGCTTATTTGGTCATTGTAAAAATGTTTAGAACTAATGTGATAGGTATGTTTGGTTGTTTTTTAATGTATAGATTAGTAACAATTTCTTAAGGTCGGATGGTAATTATTGGAGTGGTTAATAGGAAGACGCCTCATTTTTTATGTATCTTTCCTAATTTGTTGATAATGAGATTAGAAGGTCCTCTGTATGGAACCTTCATAAAAAAATTATTATTGTAAGGAATGGGAGGACCCTTGAAGAGTTCAGGTGGTTCCAGAGTGTATGTTGTGTTGGTTTTGAATTTGTGGAATTTTTTTTGAATTTCGTGGTACACCCCCTTTTAAAATATACTTTAGAACCTAGCATAGAAAATTGGTTTACCGAGAAGTATTGCATAACTACTTTAGAGTTTTCACTAGATAGTGGTCACGATCATTAGGGTTGTTTTGTTATTATTTATATGGAATTAGGCCACTTAACCATTCCATGAAGTGGGACAGTTGGGCGTTAGAGCATTTTGACGACATTGAGTAGGGCATGCCTTTGGGTAGAGTAAAATGTATTATTATGTTCTTTTCTTTCTTTGAGTTCCTAGGCATTCCTGTGTATCCACATTACTAGTACCATTAGTGTTTTTCCACTCGTTATGTGGAGTGATGTATGTTATACTTTGCATTGATGTTTTAATGATAAATTGTAAATGTGTGGTTTTTAAAAAAGATTTCAAAAGGTTCATTTGGAATCAAAAAACCTACTTTATTTTGGAGCTTTTATGAAAAATGTAAAATACCATTTTTGTTACCCATTTTTCAACCACTTCCTAAGTCTTATTTGACACTTGAGGGAAATGGTTTATGATTGTTTTTTACTTAAAAATGAAATTGTATAAAATTATATTTTTATAGATTGTATTTCAAACATCGATTCAATGTTTTCATTATTTAAATGTTTTTTATTAGGAATATAATTTTTTAGGCCTACCTATTGTGTTTTAATACTCACGCATATAGTGTTTTCTTGTTTTCAATTCCTAATGCAGGGATCCATCTTGTTTTTCATATCCGTGGGTGATGTTTTATTTTGGTATCATGGTGTAACCCACCATTTTATTTGGAGTCTTAGTTAAGGAAAAGTTAGTCGTGTTGCGGATTGTCCTTTCCATTAACTATCATATATTTAATTATCATTGTTCTAATTACGTCTACTACTGAGTTTAATTCCTTTGGTTGAAATCATTACAATTTGATCTCTGTTGATTCCATGGGGATAATAACTAGTCTAGGTACATTGTGAACACCTTTTTGTACTTTCTTCAAATCAGCTAGGGTGACAGGTTTAGCATTGACCCAAGTTGGTTCATTACCAAATGGTATCAGAAAAGTTCAACTCAAGAGTGGACCTTTCTTTTTAGAGTCACCATTGTTATTTTTTGTTATAATGTTAGAAGTATTATGATTTTTAGGTCCCTGAATGTATGAACATGAAGGAAATCATGAGTCCATGCTTATTTCAATCCTCAGGTTACAACGAGATTTTTTTAGCTTTACAATGTTCACTGATCATTATTAATTGTTTTGTATTGAGAGATTAAAAGATATTAGTGTATTGGCATCTGGGAGCTCAAAGGACCTGACACGACATGTGGATCTGGGGGTATTTCCCTAGAATACTCTTTTATATGGTGGAGTGATTGGAATATGTCCGTTAATCATACAACCAAGTCACCTTCACTCACTTGATTCAAAGTATGAATCATTTTGGTTTTTTTTAATTTTTGAAGATGGTTTTGAAAAGTGATGGTTTTGAAATGAGGAAAGATGGATTTGATATGATAATGGACTAATCATGATCAAGTTCATTGTTTCTTAAATTATTAGTTTCCACCCCCATGAATGTTTGATGGACACCGATGGTGCTGATTAGGGTTGTAAATCCTTAGAAAACACTCTATTTGAAAATCCTATTGATTATATCCTTGAGTTTCAAAAGATGAACCTCACACTCCTTTATGGTCAAGTCGATCATCTCGAGGTAGAGGTGTGGATGCTCAGTATTGAGAGATACTTTAGTTTACTTGTGTTTACTATGTCATTAAAGTTATTTTTTTTACCATCATGCTCAAATACCTAATCTAGAAATGGTGGAAAACCATGTCTCAAAGATTTTCAAAAGAAGATATTACATATGAGTTCTTGAAATAATTTTTTATCCGATAATATTTCTATGATATGATTATGTTGAGAAAAAGGATGATGTCATGTTGTCATTCCCAAGGTGTTGGATTAGATTTATATTTTTATCAAAGATTCATGTGCCTAGTTACATATGTTCTCGAGTATGTAGAAAATGATCCCATAATTGTTTGACATTTTGAGGTTGGACACCATACTAAATTGTAGTTGAATATGGAAGAACTAAACCAAACCATATAATCTAATATGTAAAGGAATTATTATTGTGTTGTAGCTATGTTAGTAGGGGGAATTGTGATTGATAATCATCCATTATTATTTGGATGCAGTGTAAAGAATGTTTATAAGAATAATAAGAAGTGTCCAGATGTTGTTCATACATATAGTTGATTTAAGAGGCCTTCAATCCTCTAGTAAAATTAATTTAATAAAAATACCATGATCATTCATCAGTGTGGTGTGAAGGGTCCCAAAAATATGATGTGTGCATGCTCTCAAACACTCTTCCACACCTGTGGACAATTGTGCCACCTACATCATTTTTGTCATGGTGTTTCCAAGAAGCGTCGTGAAGCCAAACCCAACTCTTCGAATGTATCACCAGCCCATTTGTAAGAGTATAGAGATAATTGGAATCTATTTGGAGATTTCATTCTATAATGTTTATTTTATGTAGTATCCATGTTTTGGTAAAATTTGTGTTGTTTCATTCCCATTGGTTGTACAAATGGGGATCATTGAACCCCTTTTGGAATCTTATCTTAATGGAAGCATGTTTTTTGAAATTTTGATCTCTTATTTATGTATGGGGGTTTATAATGCGTGATTTCAAGGCATGAGATACTTCCATCATTGTAAATCTGACCATAGGTCCCAGAGTAATGGTGTAATAAAATATAGATAATCCTAACGGTGTAAATATACATTTATTTAATATCTATCTTTAGTGTACCATGGTACGAGTTCTTTAATGTGTGTAAAGTTTTGGTTGTAGTGATGGATGTAGTTTTTATGCTATATTAGTTGGGACCTCTCCTCCCCTCCATGTGTGGATTGGGTTTTGGAATGTCAATAAATTATTTTATTTTGGTTAATCTCATACGTTATAATGGTTGTGAGACCCATTGCAGGTCTCATTGAATTCAATGTCGAACTGTTTCTTGTGATGGGGAGTCCATCCGGGCCTCCCCATGTTAATATTCTATTTTTTACTTAGTATGAGATCCATCGAAAATTTTTATGGTCATCATATTTTCATGATGGTATAGGCCCCTTGAATATTTTAAGTTTTTTAAACTGAACAATTAGGTGTATTTGGGATTTTTGGGGTGGGTCGCACATGGCGGGGAGTCTGTTTCAGCCTCCCAAATTTATCTTGTTTTCTTTTCTCTCATTGGTGGTGTTTTGTGATATCTTCATTTTATTTATTTTGAATCTCCGTGAACTGTAAATGAGTATTAGTGTCATTTTTTGGGTTCTTCCTTGTTTTGGATTTATGGGGGTGGAAAGAATTATGGTGCTGGATTTATCACACATGGTTTTTAATATTTATTTGGTTCCTGGTCGGTTCTGGGTTTTGATGGAGTCCATGTATAAGTTTTTTAGTAAAAAATTTGTGTATTGGGCTTGATGGCACGGAGTGCATGGGATGGGCACAATATGGAGATAGTGTGGTCAATATCAGGACCCCTACATGGGTCACGTAGTTTAGGCATTCAAAAAAATGAATACATTAAAGAAATTGAAAAGAACAAAAATAGGAAAATTACTATTAATAATTATAAAATTCACAGTATAATTAATGACATTAATTTTTACTATAATTAATACAGGTGTTGTGAATGTCAATAAATGGTAATAATAAGTATTTAGAAATTGTTGTTATATTATTCTTATTATTTTCATTATAAATATTATAAATAAAATCATGTTTATTATTTAATTTGTTCGTGTTATTATTTCTTAATTTTTTTTCATCGTTATTTTTAATAAAGTTTCATTATTTTTATTATCATTGTTAAAATTATTTATCTTATCAGTATTAATAAATTTGATATGACTATTATTAATATTAAAAGAAATGAACATTATTATTATTGCAACATTTATTTTGTTAATATTATTATTGGTTCTCTAACCATAAAAATTGTTATTAATTTGATAACCATTTAATTATAAATCAATGTTATTGTTATCACTAACAAAATGTTATTATTGTGTATATTATTATTGTTATTATCACTATTATTAATAATAATATTAGGTTTATGTTTTTACTTTTTTTTATTCCCAATATTTTATTTATATTTTTATTTTTATTCCCCTTTGATTTGGGTTACCGCTTTGTTCCACGCGGCTCCCCCCCTCCACCCTTGGTTAGTATTGTGTGACATTATATCCCCCTTGTGACCTCGTTTGCGTGAACCACTCACCTCCGGCTAGTGGGACATCTCTAAACGAGTCTCCAAGATGTCACAGCCTCTCCAACCCACTCCAATGTGATCCACCTTGGACTTCACTTTCCTATCATGTGCGATATGTAACCTCTGTAGACCCTATATATTGCGCATTTCATACCATCACACACACAAACTATAGATGAACACCATAGATTGCATCGAAATGGCGCACTACCTATATGGATCACCCCTTTTCTTGAAGCCTCCTCTTCCATCTTTTTCTATGAAACCCTATAATGAGACCTCCTCCGGCTTGAACCTCACCGGCATGTTTTCCTTGGTCTTCACATCTCACTAGTGCCTTTCTCTTCCAGTAGTGTATTTACCCTTATGTAGTTATCTTATTCTTTCTCTCAGTTTAATGTGATTCCATGGATATGATTTTAATTTTTATAGGATCAGTGTCTTAAATTTTAAATTCATTCCTATTGAATTATTTTTGGTTCAGCATAATGCCTGTCCAATTGAGGTGCACCCGGTGTTTTCCACCAATTTTCATGATTTATTCATCGATAAAGGTAGAATCCATTTTTTTACCTCCATTAAATTAAATACATCATTGAAGTTTTGTTTTCTCACTAACCATAGTAGTTAATTAGAGATTTAATATATTAATCATAATCGTTATATGTGAAATGATGTGTTTGGTTCATTTGTATAGGTCTTTTGATGTGAAACTTTTAAATTTTGCACACACATTTTATATGAGAATTATCTTTATTGTATTTATCAAGTATTTTGTATTTTTCAGAATCTTTTTTTGGTCATAAAAATATATAACTGACATATAAATTAGTGGATGATTTTTATGAAAAGAATTTAAGATAGGCGTATTCTTATGAAATGCTTTGTGTGTTTTTTACAATGTTTCATAATTTGTTTAAATGATTTGTAAAACTTTGTTGGTGGCGTGAGTCATTTCTACGAAATGGAATGGGCGTGTGTTTTACTTTTCAAGAGGTATTTGAGTGTGTTTTGATATGAATTCTTATCAGTGTTACTTAAAATTGTTTAATAAAGTTTTAAATGGTTTAATAAATTATAAATGGTGTGAAAAATAGTTTTGGATGATGTTTTGTGGTACGTATGATTTTAAAATTCATTTTGAACATGTTGTTCCTTTTTTATGGATTTTCCACAAAAAATGTTGGTTGAGTTTCCTAGTGGGATCTTGCTTATTGATTATCATTTTTGGAATAATCTTCTCATTTTTATGAGTGTAAATATGTTGCAATAAAAATGATTATAATTGTTTTCAAATGGTTTTTCACATTAACTGCTTGACCTGATTCCTTTTTGGATGTTGTATTAATGTTTATAATTAATGTGGTGTGGTTGTATGTTTTTATATGAAAGTCATGATTGGTAAAAACGTTGTGGGGTCTATTTAGAATCTTTGGAGTGTTTATTTTGTAAAAAAACTCATTGGTTTAGTCTCTTTCCTCATTATTTGATCATGAGATAGGAGGGTCCTCAGTATGGGACCTACGTCAGAAAAAAAATTATTTTAATGCATGGGATGAACCTTGAGGAGGTCGGGTGGTGCTAGAGTGTATGATGATTTTTTAATATATATGTGGATTGATTTTTGAATTGCATGTCCCACCCACCAAATAATAAAATATACATGGGAACCTAGCATAGCAATGTGGTTTAATAGGAATGATTGATGTAGTATTTTAGATTATGCACTAGCTAGTGTCCCATAGTAGGAGGAGTTTTGTTGTTATTTATATGGGATTATGCTACTTGGATTGACTAAGTAAGGCAATAGTTGGGAGTTATGAAGACATTTAGTATGGAATTACTTCGGGATGAGTCACATGTATTATAATGTTCTAGTATTCCTCTCAATTCCATGGAATTTCCAGTGTTACCCCATTATAATTACCATTAGTTTCATTTCCCATGTTAGTTGTTGTGATGTACCCTATACTTATCATTGATGTATTGTTGTAAAGCTATAATTATGTGATTTTACAATAAATTTCACCATAAATAATGTTTTAAATGAGAAAGAAAACATTATATTTTCACTTTTATATAAAATTTAAAACAACTTTCTGGTTCGCCTTTTTCCACATCTTCTTGAGCCTTATCCTGAATGTGGGGGAAATGGTTTATGATTGTGATTTGTTTACATAAAAATTAATGTTTATAAAATTATATGTCTATAGATCATATTTCAAACCTGAAATCAATGTTATTTAATTTAAAAGATGTTCATTGGTAAATGAATTAGACAAGCCTATCTAAAAAGTTTGAAAACTAATTCCTATAGTGTTTTATAATTTTTAGTTCCTAATGCAGGTTCCATCTTGGTTTGAGTCACATTGGGATATGTTTGGTTTTGGTATTAGAGTATATGCCACACAGTTACTTGGAGTCTTAGTTGGGGACCGTTAAGTCATGTTGTTGATCTACCTTTACTTTTCCATTGGTTTATTTAATTTTTCTGTTCTAATTACGTATAATTATGTGATTATTTTAATTGGTTGAATTCATTCCCATTTGTAATATTTTGATGCATTGGTGCGTGTTGCCAACCCATGAGGATTAATAACACATCCCGAGTCTTTCCATAGATCGGTCTGGGTGACCGATTTATGGTCCACTTGGGTTTGTTCGTGACACTATCGAATAATGAGTGTTCTGAATAATCGTTGTAATGAAATTCACATGAACACATGCATTTTTAATGGAAGCCTTTATCTTATTTTGGATGTGGAATCCATTGGTAGATTTTGTTAAAAGAAAAATAGTGAACTAGACATGAATGATTGTAAATGAATATTCCTCCCCTACCCAATCATGAACCTAAATCATGTTTTTTTTCAAGAAACACCCATAAAAATATCATAGAGTTGAAAATACATCATTGTTCCCAGCGCAAGAGAGGGTTACATTTCATCTATCAATGGTAGATACTCTTACATGTCCTCCGTGTAGTCATGTAGAGTTCATCAGGGATGAATGTCACTATATTCTAAACTACAAACCGTGGAACACATTTCAAAATAAAATTCTTAATAATATAGTTTTAATGATATAAATACTTTTTACAACATCTTATTAGCCTACACACCCCATAATATAAATATATAATATCCAAAATTCATTATATAGACCCATCCACCCATTTCTTTAGGTTACAATTATATAAATATAAGATTCCAATCATTTTATTTCCATTTTACTCTTAACAAGGATATCACATTTCAATATTTCTTAAATAATATTACAATTAAATGTTAAATAGGAAAATAAAATATAATTTTCTATTGATAATTCATTTAACCATTACTATTATAAAATAAAATAGGTAATTATTTTTCGTAATTATAAACCATATAAGTAATTTCCTGGGTAATATCTCATTATAAATTTATATAGTAAAGCATCATATATGTAATTATTGACACATTAAATAACAGACCCATATGTCATGGAAAAGGAATCCAATCATAGGAAACAACATAAATGTTATCTAAATCAAGTGTGCTAAATATAATTTATGATCACATACCTTCACACAAATCTAATACAAGAGTAACATCCCTTAAATAAAAAATATAAAATTAAGGTGCATCACACTATGTGATATATGTCTTGTATAAAAGAAAAATAATAGAATAATAATCTCATCCCTAGTGACATAGACATCCCTAATATATGGGATATATACTCATATACATAATATCAATACCATGAATTAAAAAAATCATATATCTTATATATCTTTGATTAATATTAAGACAAAAGAACGTGAAACAAATCTTTGATGACAGTTTGTAATATTTTTTCCAGGCTTACATTTCCATAACTATACCATCTCAACAAAAACCTCAGTCACACAACCTAATATGCTAGAGGCTTATCACTAGTATCATGGGACACATTATAATGATAGGATACAACTAACACTAGGACCATATAACTATAAAAAAATAATGAGTAATAATAACAATTTTCATATTGATTGACAACACCAGTCAAAATCATAATAAAATTCCAATAAATAAAAATATCCAACTCATTATACAAAAAAATGAATGAATTATACATCATTCAATGAATGTAGGAATAATGTAGAACCCATTGGGAGGATAATATACATCATGTTCTAAATAAAGATAATGAAATAAAAAAATGGACAACCCTAAAACATGTACTATTTCCATTATATAATTTTTTAGAAAAACGCTAATATACAAACATCGATCACAGAGATTTTCCTTTATTCTAACATAAAAAATGATGTATTCATGTGTTTCCATATTGTATGTGAAGGGTGAGAATATTACTCATTAGTTCACCACCAATTGATTCCATGAAAATATTTATTCAAAAAGAAGTTGATATCAATGATTTGTAACAAATAACTGATGAGTTAACAAATTATCCTTACTGATCCTTGTGATTTAGGGTGGCACATATGATTGACGATGTCATATTTAGCAACTATTCGATGTCTGTAATGATTATACGTAGTGAACACATTTGTAAAATAAGTTCATTCCCATTATTTTATTTAAATATGCCTTAAGTTATAATTGGACCACCTTGTATTTTGCCATATAAATCATCATGGTAAAAAAGGAAAACCATATATACCACATATTATCAATCTAGGGGACATGTAGACTTCTTGGTATATCATGTAGAATTCATCGGAGGTATTAGAATCATACATGGTATACCACATATAATTCATTGGTGGGATAAATATTTAAATTGGTATACCGAATATAATCCGTCAGGTGGTCAATATGGATACCATGTATAAGTTATTAGTGGGATAATAACCCACCATGAAACTATTCCCACATTCAATGTTTTTCTAAATTATCCTTTTGATCAACATATTGAATAAGCATTCAAGAAACTAAGTTAATTTTTCCTAGAGGGAACCGGTGAGGTTATCCCTCAATATCTCCCATTTTATTAGATTTGTAACACCCCAAACTTCCACATTACACATCCCTTTGAATAATACAATAGCGTGTGTTGTACGCAATTTCGAGTTCTAACACACCACAACAAATCAAACTAGCTATTATATATAGTAATAGAAATTTTTTGAAATTTTATAAATATTATCTCTCAAAATGGAATTTATTTTTGGATTTGGAATATTGAAATTATCTTGGGGTGAATTTTTTGTATTTTTATGAAAACATTCAATTTTTGATGAATAATGAAAAAACACTAAGTTATAGTTTAAAATCAATTCCTTATTTAAATAATTATATATTTTATTTAAATTTATATTAGGTCAAAATAGATACATAATACCTATATATGTTCAATTTAATTCATTAGAGTCAGTTTATGATAATTTTAGATATATAAAAATTTTATTTAACATTTTACCGTCTTTTACCAACCTCCTGGGAGCATATGCAAATTTACATAATACATAATTTCACCACATCTGTGATTTGAATTTCAAAAGTCTGAGACACACAGTGGATATCAGTAAGTAAAATGTGGATCAATAAGATGAAAATATTTTTTGGTGAATAGTAACATTTTAATTTAATTTACCACGATTAAAAGTAAATAGGGTAATTAAGGGTAAAATGATATTATTATTACCCAAACACATGTCCTAATTCTATTTTATAAATTTAATTCCATCAAAAACAACCATAGGAATAAAATATTATCCTTTAGGTCCACTTGGATTAGATTAGGACATTTATTATTATTTAATTCAAAGAAGAGATAGAAGTTTTAAATTTAATGTTTAATAACTAAACCATTTTTAATATGGGGATAAGCATATGATAAATTAGACTATAAATATTAATTATAAATATAAAAATATTTTATATATAGTGGTATTTTATTTATATTATTTAGACATTAAATAATTAAATTTATTTATGACACAATGATGATGTAGTAATTACATAATTAATGAAATATTAAAATAATTATATTATAAATGTCAAAATAAATGTAATTTGAAATTTTTTATAATTTCCACTAATTTTATATGTTAATATTAAATGTTAGGGTTTTTTAGATGAAATTTTCTCGAAATATTAATTATGTTATGAATTTTGAAAAATTAAAATACCAAATAGTGTCAAAATTGACATAAAAGAGTTTTTTAAAACCAATATTATATTATTAATTGATATTATATTCATAAAAATCTATGGTTCCACCAAAAGACTTATATAATGATAGGTGTATCATTAATTAACCACTTGGTGTTCTCTTGAAATATATATTGTGGTTATATAGCATATAATATAAAAATACAAAGAGACATGGTAAATGTCTAAGTATTTAACTAAGAGTTAAATCTAAAAGATAATGATAATATAGTGACCCAAACCTCTCTATAACCTATTGGTTGAGTTTTTTTCGACCCATCCCCACCTTAACCATTAAATCATTCATTTTTGATCAATTATTAACAAAAAATTATTTTATTTTAAAATAATATTTCTAGCTTTTCCTAAGGTGCGCCTCTCCCCTCTTATAAAAGATCACTTCTCGTTATCTTTAATTCACACCTTCAATGCAATTTGAATCAGGAAAACCCTTCCCAAATACCCTTTCAAATGTCCTACCTTTATCCTAGAGGCCTTCCTTTAGTCATAATGTTATCCTATGGTTCCCTTTTGATCAAATTAAATGGAATAACCAGATGAAGGGGTACATATTTCATCACCTCTTTCAAGTTCCATTCTTCTTCCACTTACTATTTATTTGTTGTTTCTATTTTAAAATAATAATTGTAGTATATTATATATAATGTGATTTTATTATAAATATTATAAAAAAATATTCATTATTCTATCCATCCTTTGAATGACATTTCACCATATGTGCGTACGTACGGCTTACCGTCTCCACGTCGTGGTGTAATTGTTATTCAATATATTATTATTTATATGGGTATAATAATGATGTGTAATTGATTTAAATAATAAATATAACATGATAATGATTCTGTATATATGATATACCATCCAATTATATATTATTTTAATATCAAAAGAATGAAATTGTTTCTCGGGCGTACGTACGGATTACCGTCTCCACGAACACGATGAGATTCATTCCCCATCGTATCAATTCAAGACCAATATTCATTAGATGATTAAAAGTAAGGATTAAAATATTATTATTAAGATAATTCCTATCCATATCAAACATTAATTATGAAACAAATCTTATAATGGAAAACATATCAGTTAACACACGAAACAACAATAATACTACGATATTATTAACAATGCAATGTTAAAAGATCATATATGATATCATATTAATGTAATTGATTCTTGTATAATTTAATATCAAATATTTCACCATTATATAGGAGTTTAACCTAACCTCGACCAAGGATAAGTACAGGGTATGGGATAATTTCACAATCTCAGTATTATCTGAGGTTGTTTTTATGTAGGTATCTATTGGGACCTCTTTATCATCCACATCCATGAATCTTAAAAATGTATTTCAAAACATACTAACTATTTTATTGACTATGGTTCAAAGTCATTTATACCCTTGTTTGAATTTTATAAGATGATTATAATGGAATCATTCCATTGTTTTCTGAAAAAGTTCCTTCATAACCTTTTCGACAAAATTAAGGTATGAATGTCTTTTTTTAACTTATACGGTGGGTGAAGCTATTTTCCACTGTTATAACATCATCAAAGCATCCCATACATTCTTATAAGAATATTTCAAAGATAATTGTTTTCTTAAATTATTTCTAAATAGAAAGATATATTTCTCTAAAAAAGGTTTTGATTTCATCAATGTCAACATCCTTTGATGGATTTTAAGCTTATTTAAAGTTGATTTATTATGATACAAAACTTCCATGTTTTATTGAAGGTTTTGTTATATGTATGACTGTGGATGTGTAATTACTACACCATTCATGGTTTTTGGATAATGTATTGACATTTCATATGCATGTTTTAATATTAATGTTTATGTTATGTTTAAACCTTTTCGTATGAGGAATACATTGGACTTAGTAAGTGACGAGTGGAGCCCACTATATCTCCTCAATGCATAGGTGGGTCTCATTAGACAAACTAGTGTCTTGAAATAAGGCCTTGACAAAATATTATTTTTAGTCTTGGAACAAGGCCTTGACAATGTGGTTATGAAGGTCTGAAATTATGCATTCAATCGTTATGAATGTGGATATTGATATTGCATGTGATTAGTCGACTAGTATAATATCAATGTGAGTAAGTAAATGGAATTATTTGATTTTTTCATTTCCATATTATGCTAAATTTTATGTTTATAAATATTTTTTTATTCTTATACATTTTCTTAAATGTTTATGATTATTTATGAATGTTTCCACTTTATTTTTATCCTTACTGAGCATTTGAGCTCACCCCTTTATGTGTTTTATTTTTCCCAGGATATGAAAAAGTATATTTTGACTAAGATGCAAGGATAGTCTATGGGATCTTAGTGTTGTCTATGGAAAAAATGTTTTTGTAGTTTTCCATTTTATTATTTAATGTAAACCTTATTAATGTATCTAGTTTATCTAAGGCTACTAATCTAATCATTCATTCAAGACATGATCTTTTGTGATCATGCTAATGTTATGTAATAATGCACAAACTCTGGGTAACTGGGATCAGGGCATTAAAGATGGTATCAGTGGTATTTTAGTAAAAACCATGGAAACTAGATTTTGATAAATTCGGATTAGAACACATATCCCTAAGATATAATTTAGCGATTAGTATAGAAGAACATCCTATAATTTTGGTATTGTAGAGATTTTGTGATTTTTACAAGAAATACATCCTTGTATGGATATGATCAAGTAGAGGCAGCTTTGGCACAAACATACCTAGGGGTAAAAACCGAAATCACCGCTTTGAGCTAGACTCGAATGGGAACTAGTGCACGACAATGAGCTTTGTTGCACTCTTGGTTATGACACTCCCGGGGGGTATGCTTAGGATAATTCTAATTTTTTTACAAACCATTATGAACGTTTTATGAGTGTATACTTCCTCAAAGAAATTTTTTTTTTCATTATGATGGATTATATCCATAAACTGGTTATTTTATGATATGTGTTTTAAATGTTTTTAATTATGTATTTCAATTCATAAACTAATCTAGTTTATGGAATTGTTTACAAATGGCTCATAGTGGAAGGAATGGAAACCGTATCAATGCACACAGTCCAATTAGAGATTTCCCTTCTGCTGAATATAATTATAGTGGAACTGGTGATACAACTGGTCATGATCAGCTTATTAATATATTTGGACAAATCACTCATGTTATGAATAATAAACATACCCGTATGGAACTCAATGATCCGCAGTGTAGAGGATAAGTGCAAGATTTATTCCAAAGGAAACAACCACCAACATTCAGTGGGGGAACAAATCCACTAGTAGTTGAGAAATGGATAAATTCCTTAGTAAAAATATTCAACGCCATGGGGAGTAGGGAAAGGGAAAAAGTTGTCATTGATGTTTACCGCCTCACTGGAGATGCTGATCAATGGTGGTTACTGATTCAAGAGACAATGGAGGATGATGAAGTATCAAATATGTAATGGAGGGAGTTTAATGAAATTTTATTAGAAAGATAAATTCCTTGTGACCATCGAGCAGATATGGAAAGACAATTTCTCTGTCTGAGAAAAAATGAGGATGAGAATGTTGCAATGTATGAATCTAACATTACAAGGTTAGATAGGCAAACTGCAAATTACATACGTAACCCATGAAGTAATATTTATCGTTTATTTTATGGGTTAAAACCAATTATTCATCGAGCATTAGTCTCACAATCCTTCCAGTCATAAAAAGACATTGTCTCATGTGATATTAAGATTGAAAACTAATTCTCTATGTCTTATGACTATAAATCGAAGAAAGAAAAGAAGAGATCTGCATAACACTCTGGAAATTGAAATAAGAGGATGAAGGGAAAAGTTGAATATCCATTATACAGTAAAGGTGGGAAGAAACACACTAGTACATTTCTAAAGGGGATGAGAGTCTGTTACAAGTGTGGTGAAAAAGGCCAAAAAACTCATGATTTCATGGGGAAGAAAGAGGTTGTCGATGTTGAATTCTACAATTGTAGAGAGATGTGTAATTATTAATATAAATGTCATAAGCATTAGGGGATCTTGCCTCATAAAAGTCCAAGTGATCAAGGCCAAGATTATGTTATCACTCGTACTGGGGTTTATACTCCGAAAGACGTGTTAGTAGGTAATTTAATTATTTCCTCATGTTTATCCAATGCATTATTTGATTCGGGATCATCACATTGTTTCATATATTCCTATTTTGCTAAGAAAATTAGATATTTCCAATTTTATTTTACAAGGGAGTTTTCATTCAAAACTTCTAAGGGAAGTATCATCGAAACAAATTATTGTGAATCAGTCACCATTAGGGAATATAAATGTTCTTTATCTACTAATATCATCATAATAACAATGATTTAGTTTGATATAATCTTTGTTATTTATTGTATTTTACACCATGATGCAAAAAATTATTCTAAGAAGATGGAGGTTACAATTTTTTATTATGATAAGGAGTACATTATATTTACAAAAAAAACATCACCACCTAATTCTTATATAGATCCACCCCCAGTAGATCAACTAAATAAAAGTATTGGGTAGGATGAGAAAGCAATAATTATGGGAGAGAAAAAAAATGTCCCAATATTGGACATGCCTATTGTGAAGTAATATTTTGATGTGTTTCCAAAATATTTACCTGGACATCCTCTAGAAATATAAATTGAGTTTTCCTTTGATTTAATTCATGGATCATGGGCCATATCTAAGACCCCTTATATAATGGCCACTGTGGAATTAGTGGAACTAAATAAAAGTAGAGGAATTGAGTAATAAGGGATTTATTCTCCCTAATGTTTCTCCAGGGGGAGCCCTTTCCCTTTTTGATAAGAAGAAAGATGGACATATGAGGTTGTGCATTGATTGTATGGAGATAAATTTTGTAAAAATAACGAACAATTATCCCCTACGTCGCATTGATGATTTATTTGAACAACTTCATGGAGCTCAATACTTTTCAAATGTTGACCTTTGATCAGGATATCAACAGTTGTGTGTGTAGAAGGAAGACTTTCTGAAAACAACATTTCAATCCAGGTACGAGCATTATGATTTTACAGTAATTCCTTTTGGATAGACTAATGCACCATCTGTCTTCATGGATCTAATTAATATAGTTTTCAAGGAGTATCTTTATGACTGTGTAGTTGTATTTATTGATGATATTTTGGTATTGTAACGCCCCGACCCCAGCTACCCAGAGTCGGTGCATTAATTACATAACATTGGCATGATCACAAGAAAGATCAAATCTCGAAAGACCGATTGGTTTAGTAGCCTTGGAAACACTAGATATATTCATAAGTTTTACATTACATCATAAAACGAAAAACTACTACAACAACATATTGTATCCATAATCCACACTCATATCCCCACATAATATCCCTGCAGGTCATTCATAACTTACTTCTTCACTTCCTGGGAAAAATAAAACATAGAAAAGGGGTGAGCTCAAATGCCCAGTAAGGATAACAATATAGCGGAACATTCAAAATAAGCATAAACATTTAAGGCAATGAATTACTAAAACAAAAGCCTTTTAAAATTGAACTTCAACATAGTATGGCAAAAGTAAAATGAAATAATGCCATTTACTTGTTCACATGGATATTCTACTAATCGAATAATCACATGCAATATTAATAACCACTTTCATAATGTTGGAATGCATAATGTCAAACGTTAATTTTATTGTCTAGGCCTCATCCCAAGACCTAGGGGTTACTTCTAACCGGAACCCAACCCGGAGTGCCTCTAATAACCGGACACCAACCCGGAGTGCCTCTAATAACCGG
This sequence comes from Viscum album, assembly GCA_963277665.1. Taxonomy (NCBI): domain Eukaryota; kingdom Viridiplantae; phylum Streptophyta; class Magnoliopsida; order Santalales; family Viscaceae; genus Viscum; species Viscum album. The sequence goes on from OY728161.1 coordinate 442,329,299, forward strand.
ACACCAACCCGGAGTGCCTCTAATAACCGGAGACCAAACCGGAGGGCTTACTTTTACCAGTCCCTAACCTGGAGGGCTTACTTTAACCAGTCCCCAACCTGGAGGGCTTACTTTTACCGGTCCCCAACCCGGAACATACTTTTTTATCACATTCATCTGATGAAAAGTTTGAAATATAACATAAACATTCGGATTAAAACTACCATACGAAATGTCAATAGTTTCACCATAAACTATGAATGGTATGAAATAGCACATCCACAGTCAAACATATCACAAAACTTTCAATACAATATAGAAGTTTTGTATTATAATAAATCAACTTCAAATAATCTTAAAATCCATCAAAGGATGTTGACATAGATGAAATCAAAATTCTTTTAAAAGAAGTATCTCCTTTTATTTTGAAATAATTTAAGATCCATATAAAATAAAACATTTTCTTTTAAAATATTCTTATAAGCTTGTAAGGAAAGATTCGACGATTTTATAACGGCGGAAAATAACCGCACCCGCCGTATAAGTTAAAAAAAACATTCTTACCTCAATTCTGTCGAAAAGGTTAAAAAGGACCTTGTTTTGAAAACGACGGAAAGATTCCTTTATAAACCTCTTATAAAAAGTCAAAAAAGGGTATAAATGACTTTAACCCATATTCTTGTAAATAGTAAAAATGTTTTGAAATACATTTCGAAGAAACATGGATGTGGATGATAAAGAGATCCCAGTAGATTATTACGTATAATACAACCTCGGATAATGAAGAGATTGTGAAATAACCCTTACCAATTTGGTAACTTATGAAACATAAAACCCATGAAATAGGTATCATACAATGAATATGTAAATACACATAAATTAGAGTGTATTACACAAAGAATATAATTATGGGCAGTACATACACCACACAAAAGGTAATGGTGGCAATATGGCATGAATCTCACGGGAATAAGGAGTGAGATGAAAACCCCTTACCTTGTACTTTTCCTTGGTTGGGGTAGGTTAACCTCTTGTATAATGGTGAAATAATTGTTATTAAATTATACAAGAATCATATATATTAATATGATATCATATATGATCTTTTAACATTGCTTTATTAATAATATCTTAGTATTATCGTCGTTTTGGGTGATAATCGATTCGTTCTTCTTAAATGTTTGGTTACGTAATACATGTTTGTAATGGATAGATAATATCTTATTCATAATCAGATTGATATTAACATTATTTTTAACCCTAAAATGAGAATAATACTTGAATGGATATGATGGAGAATGAATCTTATCGCGTTCGTGGAGACGGTAGTCCGTACGTACGCACGAGCGACAATATCATTCTTTTGATATTAAAATAATATATAAATGGATGGTATATCATATATACAGAATTATTAACATGTTATATTTATTATTTACATGAGTTACACATCATTATTATACCCATCCAAATAATATTATATTGAATAACAATTACACCACGACGTGGAGACGGTAAGCCGTACGTACGCACGTATGGTGACATGTTATTCAAAGGGTGGATAGAATACTGAATATGATTGTACCATATTTATAATAACATCACAGTATATGTGATATACTGGAGTTATTATTTCAGAATGGTAAGAACAAAGGAAGAAGAAGTGGAAGAAGAAATGAACTTAGAAAAGGGTGGTGAAATCATTACCTCTTCTTCGGGTTCTTCCTTTTGATTTGATCAAAAGGGCTCCTTAGGTTGGCTTTCTGATCAAACTAAGGCCTCTAGGTTGTATTGAGGGATGTTGGGAGAGTATTTGGGCAGAGTTTGGCCGATCCAAAAGGCTTTAGAGGTGTGAAGAAATGAGAAGGAGGAGTGCCCTTTTATAAGAGGGGTGAGGGGCACCTTTGGAAAAGCTAGAAATATTAATTTATAATAAATTCATATTCGGTTTCTAAAGGCTCCAAAGTTGACTATTCAAAGGATGAGGTGGGGATAGGTCGAAAACAACTCATCCAATAGAATTTAGACAGGTTTGGGTACTTATATTAACCTTATCTTTAAGTATTAACTCTAAGTTAATTAGTTTCACTTTTACAATGTCTCTTTGTATTTTTATATAATATGGTCAATAAACTTACTATATACATCCAAGCGACCCCCAAGTGGTCCATTAATGATTAACCTATCATAATATAAGTCTCTTGGCCGAACCTTAGATTTTTAGGAATTTAATATCAATTAATAATATAATATTTGTTTTAAGAACTCTTTTATGTCAATTTTGACACTATTCAATAGTTGATTTTTGTGAAACTCATAACAGATTGATTACTTCGAAAAAAGTCCATTAAATCAATACTAATATATCATATTATCCTAGAAAATTAGTTTAATTCATTAAAAGTTTCATATTATATTTATTTGGGTATTTATAATATCAATTATTTTAATTTTTCACTATTATAGTAATTACTGCATCATCATTGTGTCATAAATAAAATAACTTATTTAATGTCTAAAAATTATAAATAAAATATCATTATGTAGGACATCTTTTTAGATTTCTAATGAATATTTATAATCGAAAATCCAACATGTATAACCCTATGTAAAAATTGTTCTTCTAAAAGATGTAAGCTTATGCCATTTTTGTATTCATTTTAACTTAATTAAAATAAAGTGTCATTATCACTTACAAGTGGATCAATGGGGTCCCAAAATTGACCCAAAGATGCCCATGGTCGACTATGTATCAACCAATAGGGTTAAGACACGTTTTAGGGTAATTTAGTATTATTATAATATTATTTTTTTAACCCTTATTTACCGGATTTACCCTTAACCATGGTAAATAAAATATTTACCGCAGTAATTATTCAAAATGTCTAAAAATAAAAGTTACCTATTTACACAATTTGAACATCCTGATTCCAAATATGGAATCCATTTTTCTAAATTCAAAACACAGAAGTGGCAGAAATTAATTTAAAATTAATTCCCGCTGTCAAAACAAAAAGCGTGTTTTTAAGAGATAATAACTATCAAAAGATTGACACTTGTTTATGTTCGGTTTAATTGTAAAATTATGTCCAATGACCAACATTATATTAAATGGTAAAAATATATTCTAAATATACTTTAAAACTACTAAAATTCATAATTTATCACTATTAATTATTTTGATTAAAAAAGTTGTTTTTAATTAAAATTTAGTAATTTTCACTATTCATCAAAATATGAAAGTTATCCGAAAAGTACCAAAATTTCACCTTAGGCTAAATTCGATATTCCGAATCCAAAAATGAAGTCCATTTTCAAATATAAAATATATATAATTTCAAAATTTAGGTATTACTATTCATAACGGCTAGTTTGATCGGTTGTGGTGTGTGTTAAAACTCGACGTTGCGTACAACACACGCTACTGTTTTATTCAAAGGAAAGCGTACCGTGGAAGCTTGGGATGTTTCATTTTAAATTTTTTGATGTCTCCATTTAGTCAAAAAGTTTAAAATATTGTATTTAAAAAGGTTTCACTATCAAAAGTTGATAAAAGTGCAATACTGAAAATGAATCTGTTCTTGCATTATGACTACGAAACTCATAATATGGATTCTAAAATTATAAGGATTATATAAAGTTTAAAATGTAGTTAATACTATTCATGAACTATTTTAATGGTGTGATTGAACTCGGTGTTGCGTGTAGTGCAAGTTATTGAATTATTTTTAAGAAATAACACACTCTGAAATCCTGGGGTGTTACATTCTCCCCTCCTTCAATAAATTGCGTCCTCGCAATTTGAAATTGTTCTTCGAAAATAAAAGGTTGAAAATAGAAAATATATTTGTGGGAAAACCCACATCGGAAATTGGGTTACTGAAATTTAGTCTTAATATGAGGAAAAGAGAAATGAAAGGGTCACCACCAAATTATGATCTCGATTAGGAGAACATTGGTGGCAATTAGAGACATATAATTGGAGGAAAAACGTAAATATTTATAGGTATTGATTGAGGTCATAAATCACAAACAAGTGTAAAATTGAGGTCCTTAAATTCATCAATCTATGATGATTTGAAATACCATCGGTTCAACAAAACATAGGGTATTAGGATAACACATTTTTGATGTTTCAAAATATCATAGTTGAAATCCCACATCGAAAAATGAATCAATGAGGCCTCTATTTTAAACAAAGGGTGGAAAGTATGAAGATTACCGAACATAACACATACTAGGGTTCCATGTAGGAAAATATGGATATGGAGGAGAAATCTAACCATCAATTATCTGATGGAGAGTGGTAGAGAACATGGCTATGAAAAGGCCAAAAATCCCAAAGCCATAAATTAGTGATGATTTAAGGTACCATCTAGGACAACATTTTTTTTCTAAGTTCCTTTTATTAATGTTGAGGAATTTATTTATGAGATTGGCTAAGATCATAAGGAGATATACTTACTTTATAATTATAGTTTTATCATTTAATAAATTTCTACCACAAACTCATCTTTCACTCTAAAAGATAATAGAATGTAAAAATTTCTATTTACACTATTCGTATGGGGTTCCAAAATAAACGAATTTATAATTCATCTATCAGATCTTTTTAAAAAAAAACTACATTATTTAATCCAGGACATCTCTTGGGCCAGTGGTAGGTGATACACCCTTGTCGCCCTTCGGTTGCGGGTTCAAGTCTCGCAGCCTTGCCGGACGCGACGGGTTGCCGCCCGACCTCCGGGTTGTCCTTTTATGGCAATCCAAAATAATCCAAACTAGAACTATCCAAAATACTTCTGTCCAAACTCATAGTCCAACATTTATAAGGAAGGTAAGCATAATGTAGATTCTTTTTACCCCGTAATAGCATATGAATACCTTCATCATGTATTCTTTTAATACTCTGAAACATCCTGAATTACCATATTCCTTATTGATTACATTCATGCTCCCTTATTCCATGTAGAATGCTGGATATAATTCATTAATCCAAAAATGTTTTAAACCCCAACAATGATGGAATATACAAATCATTAATCAGTTCCAGGGTAGTCAAGAATATCCAATATAATTTATCCAAAACAATCACATATTATTCCAAAATCACTACCTCAGTATCAGAACTATATTATGATTTATCATTCTCTCAACCATATATTTTCCAAAAATTTATCCTGCTATTGAGTCACTTTTCTTTGTTCCACATAATCTCAAGTCCCTAATGAAATAGTACTGCAGTACAATCCTTATATACTCCATAATTATTTTAACAAGTACATTGTTGATACAACACTCAATTGACATAATCAACATAAGAACTCTAATCATTCCTCTTCATATGTGGTAGTATCATAACTTTATTATTATCCAATAGCATCATTTGTGGCATAGTCTGATGACTGGGACATAGGTTCGCGTAGTGTCCAAACTCCTTGCAAATGAAGCATTGTACATTTGAAACCATTTTCTTACCCTTGCAGTCACGTACTTTGTGCCCTTTTCCTCCACACTTATAACAAACTCTCATTCCTTTCAGGAAAGTTCTAGGGTGTTTCTTTCCACAGTTACCACATATGGGAAAATTATTCTTTTCCCTCTTCCCTTTATCCATCTTTCTCTCTTCCATCCTTTTCTTCTCTTCCTTCCCTTCAAATCCATAGGACTCAGTAAACTCTTTACTTATCTTATCAACACATAATATTATTTCTTCATATGATGATCATACATGGGAGACTATTTATCTTATAAATTCTAGCTTAAGACCATGAAATATATGATCCTTCCTTCTCTTTGGATCATGTGCATTGCTGGAGTTCTCATTCCTTCTACTGGGTGCCATTTCCAAACAATGGCATAAACTAGATCAGTTTATGAATCAAAATACATAATCCCATACTTATAAAACACTTAACATAAATTGAACTATTTATGGATATAATCCATAATCATAAGAATGTTTTCTTTGAGGAAGTATATACTCATAGACCCTTCATAATGATTTGTAAAGAAAATGAGAGTTATCCTAAGCATATCCCCCGGGAGTGTCGTAACCAAGAGTGCAGCAAGGCCCGTTGTCGTGCACCAGTTCCCGTTCGAGTCTAGCTCAAAGCGGTGTTTTCGGGTTTTACCCCTAGGTACATCTGTGCCAGAGCCGCCTCTACCTGCTCGTATCCAGACAGGGATGTATTGCTCGAAAAACTCACAAAATCTCTACAATACCAAAATTCTAGGAAGTTCTTCTATACTAATCCTCAAAGTTCATCTTAGGTCTACGTGCTCTAATCAGAGTTTATATAAATCTAGATTCCAAGGTTTGTACTAAACTTCCTCTGATACCAACTGTAACGCCCCGACCCCAGCTACCCAGAGTCGGTGCATTAATTACATAACAGTGGAATGATCACAAGAAAGATCAAATCTCGAAAGACCGATTGGTTTAGTAGCCTTGGAAACACTAGATATATTCATAAGTTTTAAGTTACATCATAAAACGAAAAACTACTACAACAACATATTATATCCATAATCCACACTCATATCCCCACATAATATCCCTGCAGGTCATTCATAACTTACTTCTTCACTTCCTGGGAAAAATAAAACATAGAAAAGGGGTGAGCTCAAATGCCCAGTAAGGATAACAATATAGCGGAACATTCAAAATAAGCATAAACATTTAAGGCAATGAATTACTAAAACAAAAGCCTTTTAAAATTGAACTTCAACATAGTATGGCAAAAGTAAAATGAAATAATGCCATTTACTTGTTCACATGGATATTCTACTAATCGAATAATCACATGCAATATTAATAACCACTTTCATAATGTTGGAATGCATAATGTCAAACGTTAATTTTATTGTCTAGGCCTCATCCCAAGACCTAGGGGTTACTTCTAACCGGAACCCAACCCGGAGTGCCTCTAATAACCGGACACCAACCCGGAGTGCCTCTAATAACCGGACACCAACCCGGAGTGCCTCTAATAACCGGAGACCAAACCGGAGGGCTTACTTTTACCAGTCCCTAACCTGGAGGGCTTACTTTAACCAGTCCCCAACCTGGAGGGCTTACTTTTACCGGTCCCCAACCCGGAACATACTTTTTTATCACATTCATCTGATGAAAAGTTTGAAATATAACATAAACATTCGGATTAAAACTACCATACGAAATGTCAATAGTTTCACCATAAACTATGAATGGTATGAAATAGCACATCCACAGTCAAACATATCACAAAACTTTCAATACAATATAGAAGTTTTGTATTATAATAAATCAACTTCAAATAATCTTAAAATCCATCAAAGGATGTTGACATAGATGAAATCAAAATTCTTTTAAAAGAAGTATCTCCTTTTATTTTGAAATCATTTAAGATCCATATAAAATAAAACATTTTCTTTTAAAATATTCTTATAAGCTTGTAAGGAAAGATTCGACGATTTTATAACGGCGGAAAATAACCGCACCCGCCGTATAAGTTAAAAAAAACATTCTTACCTCAATTCTGTCGAAAAGGTTAAAAAGGACCTTGTTATGAAAACGACGGAAAGATTCCTTTATAAACCTCTTATAAAAAGTCAAACAAGGGTATAAATGACTTTAACCCATATTATTGTAAATAGTAAAAATGTTTTGAAATACATTTCGAAGAAACATGGATGTGGATGATAAAGAGATCCCAGTAGATTATTACGTATAATACAACCTCGGATAATGAAGAGATTGTGAAATAACCCTTACCAATTTGGTAACTTATGAAACATAAAACCCATGAAAGAGGTATCATACAATGAATATGTAAATACACATAAATTAGAGTGTATTACACAAAGAATATAATTATGGGCAGTACATACACCACACAAAAGGTAATGGTGGCAATATGGCATGAATCTCACGGGAATAAGGAGTGAGATGAAAACCCCTTACCTTGTACTTTTCCTTGGTTGGGGTAGGTTAACCTCCTGTATAATGGTGAAATAATTGTTATTAAATTATACAAGAATCATATATATTAATATGATATCATATATGATCTTTTAACATTGCTTTATTAATAATATCTTAGTATTATCGTCGTTTTGGGTGATAATCGATTCGTTCTTCTTAAATGTTTGGTTACGTAATACATGTTTGTAATGGATAGATAATATCTTATTCATAATCAGATTGATATTAACATTATTTTTAACCCTAAAATGAGAATAATACTTGAATGGATATGATGGAGAATGAATCTTATCGCGTTCGTGGAGACGGTAGTCCGTACGTACGCACGAGTGACAATATCATTCTTTTGATATTAAAATAATATATAAATGGATGGTATATCATATATACAGAATTATTAACATGTTATATTTATTATTTACATGAGTTACACATCATTATTATACCCATCCAAATAATATTATATTGAATAACAATTACACCACGACGTGGAGACGGTAAGCCGTACGTACGCACGTATGGTGACATGTTATTCAAAGGGTGGATAGAATACTGAATATGATTGTACCATATTTATAATAACATCACAGTATATGTGAGATACTGGAGTTATTATTTCAGAATGGTAAGAACAAAGGAAGAAGAAGTGGAAGAAGAAATGAACTTAGAAAAGGGTGGTGAAATCATTACCTCTTCTTCGGGTTCTTCCTTTTGATTTGATCAAAAGGGCTCCTTAGGATGGCTTTCTGATCAAACTAAGGCCTCTAGGTTGTATTGAGGGATGTTGGGAGAGTATTTGGGCAGAGTTTGGCCGAACCAAAAGGCTTTAGAGGTGTGAAGAAATGAGAAGGAGGAGTGCCCTTTTATAAGAGGGGTGAGGGGCACCTTTGGAAAAGCTAGAAATATTAATTTATAATAAATTCATATTCGGTTTATAAAGGCTCCAAAGTTGACTATTCAAAGGATGAGGTGGGTATAGGTCGAAAACAACTCATCCAATAGAATTTAGACAGGTTTGGGTACTTATATTAACCTTATCTTTAAGTATTAACTCTAAGTTAATTAGTTTCACTTTTACAATGTCTCTTTGTATTTTTATATAATATGGTTAATAAACTTACTATATACATCCAAGCGACCCCCAAGTGGTCCATTAATGATTAACCTATCATAATATAAGTCTCTTGGCCGAACCTTAGATTTTTAGGAATTTAATATCAATTAATAATATAATATTTGTTTTAAGAACTCTTTTATGTCAATTTTGACACTATTCAATAGTTGATTTTTGTGAAACTCATAACAGATTGATTACTTCGAACAAAGTCCATTAAATCAATAATAATATATCATAGTATCCTAGAAAATTAGTTTAATTCATTAAAAGTTTCATATTATATTTATTTGGGTATTTATAATATCAATTATTTTAATTTTTCACTATTATAGTAATTACTGCATCATCATTGTGTCATAAATAAAATAACTTATTTAATGTCTAAAAATTATAAATAAAATATCATTATGTAGGACATCTTTTTAGCTTTCTAATGAATATTTATAATCGAAAATCCAACATGTATAACCCTATGTAAAAATTGTTCTTCTAAAAGATGTAAGCTTATGCCATTTTTGTATTCATTTTAACTTAATTAAAATAAAGTGTCATTATCACTTACAAGTGGATCAATGGGGTCCCAAAATTGACCCAAAGATGCCCATGGTCGACTATGTATCAACCAATAGGGTTAAGACACGTTTTAGGGTAATTTAGTATTATTATAATATTATTTGTTTAACCCTTATTTACCGGATTTACCCTTAACCATGGTAAATAAAATATTTACCGCAGTAATTATTCAAAATGTCTAAAAATAAAAGTTACCTATTTACACAATTTGAACATCCTGATTCCAAATATGGAATCCATTTTTCTAAATTCAAAACACAGAAGTGGCAGAAATTAATTTAAAATTAATTCCCGCTGTCAAAACAAAAAGCGTGTTTTTAAGAGATAATAACTATCAAAAGATTGACACTTGTTTATGTTCGGTTTAATTGTAAAATTATGTCCAATGACCAACATTATATTAAATGGTAAAAATATATTCTAAATATACTTTAAAACTACTAAAATTCATAATTTATCACTATTAATTATTTTGATTAAAAAAGTTGTTTTTAATTAAAATTTAGTAATTTTCACTATTCATCAAAATATGAAAGTTATCCGAAAAGTACCAAAATTTCACCTTAGGATAAATTCGATATTCCGAATCCAAAAATGAAGTCCATTTTCAAATATAAAATATAAATAATTTCAAAATTTAGGTATTACTATTCATAACGGCTAGTTTGATCGGTTGTGGTGTGTGTTAAAACTCGACGTTGCGTACAACACACGCTACTGTTTTATTCAAAGGAAAGCGTACCGTGGAAGCTTGGGATGTTTCATTTTAAATTTTTTGATGTCTCCATTTAGTCAAAAAGTTTAAAATATTGTATTTAAAAAGGTTTCACTATCAAAAGTTGATAAAAGTGCAATACTGAAAATGAATCTGTTCTTGCATTATGACTAAGAAACTCATAATATGGATTCTAAAATTATAAGGATTATATAAAGTTTAAAATGTAGTTAATACTATTCATGAACTATTTTAATGGTGTGATTGAACTCGGTGTTGCGTGTAGTGCAATTTATTGAATTATTTTTAAGAAATAACACACTCTGAAATCCTGGGGTGTTACAGGTATACTCCAAAATCTATGAAGATCATGAAAATCCCATGCGCATTATTCTAAAGATTCTCAGAAGACATTAACAATATGGGAAGTTTTTTATGTATGAATTCTAGATTCATGATATTTCATTTCTTGGAACTATTGTCTCTAAGGATGGAATCTCCGTCGATCCTTCTAAGAAAATCATAATCCATGAATGGCCAGCACCGATGAGTATAACAGAGGTACACAAATTTATAGGTTTAGCAGGTTATTATCGATGTTTCGTCCATAATTTTTCCTGGTTTTCCAACCCACTAACAAAGCTCACACACAAAGGGGTTACATTTTTTAGGAAAAAAGTGTGTGAAGAATGTCTTGATGAACTGACAGAAGATTAATCAATTCTCATATATTTACTCTACCATCAAGGAATGATGGGTTTATTATTTATAGTGATGCTTTAAAGAAATGATTTTGTTGTGTCCTTATACAGAATGATAGGGTTATTTCCTATGCATCACGACAACTAAAAATTAATGAGGAAAACTATCAGACTCATGTTATTGAGTAAGAAGCTATAATATTTTCTTTGAAGATTTGGTGAAACTATCTCTATGGTGAAAAATGCGAGATATATACTGATCACAAGAGTTTGAAGTATATTTTATCACAAAAAGAACTCAACATGAGGCAAAGGAGATAGCTTTAACTACTCAAGGATTATTATTTCAATATACACTACCACACAGGGAAGGAAATAAAGTGGAAGATGCTTTTAGTAGAAACGATCATGTAGTTTTGAAAAATAAAAGAGTTCAAAAGGATCCTATATACATGGATCTAGTAAATATAGATATGGGAATAACCATGGAAGTTTAAACATCAATTCTATTTTCAAATGGTTTCCAATCCATCTTTACTAGAAATGATAAAGATTTCTCAGACCGGTGATGATGAGTTTTAATAAAAGACTAAAGCTGTGAATGATGGGAGGTTGAGTGACATTGCGTATGAAGATGGAATTTGGAAATTTGGGAAGAGACATTGTGTTCCCGATATACCTGATCTAAAAAGAGAATTATTAGATGAAGCTCATAGATCCGATTTCTCTATACAACATAGGATCACCAAAATCTATAGATATTTGAAGGAGATTTGGGGTGGAACAACATGAAGTGGGAGATTGAAAAAAAAAATTCATGATGCATGGTTTGTCATTAAGTGAACGTTGGAAGTCAACAACATGGAGGAGTCATGCATCCTCTTCCCATACCTGAGTATAAATAGGATAATATTATGATGGACTTTGTCATGGGACTACCAAAGAATCCTAGAAGGAATGATGCAATATGGTTCAATGTTGATCATCTTACCAAGTCATCACATTTTCATGTTATAAGAGAATACTTACCACTTGAATGTTAATCAATACTATATATTAATGATGTAGTAAGACTTCATGGAGTGCCACTATCAATTGTTTCTGATCATGATCCCCATTTTACATCAAGATTCAAGAAAAAATTTCAGAAATCCATTGATACTGAATTTAGATTGAGAACCACCTAACTCCCCCAAACCGATGGACAATCAGATGGGACGATTTCAACCTTAGAAAACGTATTGATATCATTCTCACATGACTTTCAAGGTATGTGGGATAAATATTTACCTCTGGTAGAATTTTTCTATAATAATAGCTTCCATTGAATAATTTAGATGGCACCATATGAAACATTATATGGAAATAGATGGCGTACACCAACCTGTTGGGATGATGTTGGTGAACAAATACTCGTAGGCCCATAACATGTGGAGGAAATGATGGAAATTGACAAGGTAATCCAAAACCACATCAAGGAAGCTCAAGTAGATAGAATAGATATACTGATAACCGAAAGAATGATTTGGAATTTGAGGTAGGACATCTTGTTTTTAGGAAGGTATCTCCATGGAAGGGTGTTATATGTTACGTTAAGAAAGGTAAATGGAGTCACAGGAACATCAGACCTTTCGAAATTCTAGAATGAATTGGGGTTGTAGCTTACAATTTTGAAATGTCGCCAAGTCTCTCCAATGATCATGATGTGTTCGATGTATCAATTTTGAGAAAACACATGTCTGACCCAACACATGTACTCATCTATGATGAATTTGAACTAGAACTCGATCTGTCTTATTGTGATGATCCAATCAAGATTTTTTATACCAGAGAACAAGTGCTAAGAAACAAGATAACTCGTCTGGTAAAAGTTCTATAGAGAAACCACAAGATGGATGAGGCAGCGTGGGAACCCGAGTAACTTATGATAAAGAACCACCCATGACTTTTTACACAGTAATACTCTAGAAATTTAATGGACGAAATAATTTTAATGAGTGGAGAATGTAACACCCCATGCTTCCACGGTATGCTTCACTTTGAATAATACAATAGTGTGTGTTGTACAAAACAATGAGTTATAACACACCACAACGAATCAAATTAGATGTTATGAATGGTAATACCCAATTTTTGAAATTTTATAAAGTTAATCTTTCAAAATTTAATTTTTTTTGGATTCAGAATATCGAAATTATCTTTGGGTGCATTTTTTGGTATGTTTCTGAAAACATTGAATTTTTGATAAATAGTGAAAAAACCCTGAGTTATAGTTTAAAACCGAATTTTAATTTAAATAATTATTTATTTTATTTAAATGTATTTTAGGTCAAAATACATACATAATACCTATATAATTTCAATGTAATTAATTAGAGTCAGTGTATAATAATTTTAGATATATAAAAATTTTATTTAACTTTTTACTGCCTTTTACCAACCTTCTAAGAGAATTTTCAAATTTACATAAAACATAATTTTACCACATCTGTTATTTGAATTTCAAAAATCCAAGAGACATGGTTGATATCATTAAGTAAAATTTGGTTCAATAAGATGAATCTTTTTTGGTGAATAGTAACTTTTTACTTTTATTTACCACTGTTAAAATTAAATAGGGTAACTAATGGTAAAAATGTAATTATTATTACCCTAAGAGATGTTCTGATTCTGTTGGATAAGAGTAATTCGACCATAAACAACTTTAGAAATAAAATATGACCCTTTATTTCCACTTGGATTAGATTAGGGCATTTATTATTATTTAATTCAAAGAAGTGGTAAATTGAATGTTTAATAACTAAAACATTTTTAATATAGGGATACACATAAAAAAAGTCAACTATAAATATTCATTAGAAATATAAAAATAATTCCCACATAATGGTATTTTATTTATATTTTTTAGGAATTAAATATTTTAATTTATTTATGACATAGTGATGATGCAATAATTAACTACTTAATGGAATATTAACATAATTGATATTATAAATATCCAAATAAATGATATTTGAGTCTTTTTATGATTGAAACAAATTTTATAGGTTAATACTACATGTTAGTGTTGGTTAAATGAGTTTTTATATAATTATTAATGTTGTTATGAATTTAGAAAAAATAAAATACCAAATAGTGTCAAAATTGACATAAAGGAGTTTTTTAAAACATATATTATATTATTAATTGATATTATATTAATAAAAATATATGGTTCGACCAAAAGTCTAATATAATGATAATTGAATCATTAATGAACCACTTGGTGTTCTCTTGGATGTATATAGTATGTTTATTAACCATATAATATAAACATACAAAGAGACATGGTAAATGTCAAACTATTTAACTAAGAGTTAAATCTAAAAGATAATGTCAATATATTGATCCTAAACTATCTAAAACCTAATGGTTGAGTTATTTTATACCCTACCCACAGTATCCTTTAAATAATTTATTTTGGAGCCATTATAAAATGAATATTATTTTCTTATAAAATAATATTTCTAATTTTCCCTAAGGTGCCCTTCACCCCACTTATAAAAGGGAACTTCCTCTTCTCTATAATTCACACCTTCAAAGAAATTTTTATTGGACAAACCCAGACCAAATACCCACTTAGTTTTCATACCTTAAACATAGAGGCCTTCATTTAGTCAGAAATCCAACCTATAGATCCATTTTGATCAAATCAAAAGGAAAAACCCGAAGAAGTGGTAAATACTTCGTCCCCTCTTTCAAATTCTTTTCTTCTTCCACATCATCATTATTTATTGTTTCCATTATAAAATAATAACTCCAGTATATTATATATAATATGATGTCATTATAAATATGGTACAACCATATTAATTTTTCTATCAATCCTTTGAATGACATGTCACCATACATGTGTGCGTACGACATACCTTCGCCACGTCGTGGTGTAATTTTTATTCAATATATTATAATTTGGATGGTTTTAATAATGATATGTAATTCATGTAAATAATTAATATCACATGATAATTATTCTGTATATATGATATACCATTCAATTATATATTATTTTAATGTCAAAAGAATGATATTGTCGCTCATGTGAACGTACGGATTATCGTCTCCACGAAAGCGATGAGATTCATTCCCCATCGTATCCATTCAAGGATAATTTTCATTAGATAGTTAAAAATAATGTTTAAAGACTTAATATCATTCTGAATATGACTAAGATATATCCTATCCGTAAAATAAATTAATTACATAACATATCATATAAAGTAAAATGAATCGGTTTACGCCCGAAACAACGATAATACTAAGATATTATTAACAAAGGTATGTTAAAATATCATATATGATATAATATTAATGTATATGATTATTTAATAATTTAATAAAAATTATTTCACAATTATAAATGGGGTTAAAGTACCCTATACCAAGGAAAAGTACAAGGTATGGGATTATTTCACACTCTATTTATTATCTGAGGTTGTTTTTACGTAATTATCATCTGGGACCTCTTTATCATCCATAACCATGTTTCATGAAAATGTATTTCTAAATATTCTTACTATTTTATATACTATGGTTTATAGTCATTTATACACTATTTTTACTTTTATAATATGTTTATAAAGGAATCTTTCTGTCTTTTTCCAAACAAGGTCCTTTATAGCCTTTTCGTCAAAATTAAGGTATGAATGTTTTTTTAATTTATACAGAGAGTGCGGCTATTTTCCGCCATTATATCGTTATTGAATCTTACCATACATGCTTATAATAATATTTCCAAAATAAATGTTTTCTTGAATGATTTCCAAATAGAAAGAGATATTTCTCTAAAAAGGTATTGATTTCATCGCTATCAATATCCTTTGATGGATTTTAATCTTATTTGATGTTGATTTATTATTATACAAAACATCCTTAATTTATTTAAGGTTTTGTGATATGTTTGAATGTGAATGTGTTATTTTTACATCATTCATGGATTATGGATAAATTATTGACATTCAGTATGCTAGTTTTATTGTGAATATTTATGTTATGTTTAATCATTTTCATATGAGGAACGCATTGGACTTATTATGTAACGGGTAGAGCTTGCTATACTACTCGATTCCTTGGTATGTATCATGAAACAAAATAGTGTCTTGGAACAAGGCATTGAAAAAATATTATGTGTAATCATGGCACATGGCCTTGACTCTGTGGTTATTAAAGGCTACAATTATGCATTCTATCAGTATGAAAGTGGCTATTGATATTTCATGTGATTAATCAACTAGTATAATATCCATGTGAGTATGTAAATGAAATTATTTGATTTTATCTTTTCCATGTTATGCTGAATTTCATGTTTAAAAGGATTTTGTTTTAGTCTTATACATTTCCTTAAATGATTATGATTATTTTTGAATGTTTCAGCTTTATTTTTTTCCATACCGAGCATCTGAGCTCACCCCTTTCTATGTTTTATTTTTACCATGATGCGAAGAAGTATATTATGACTGACTAGCTGGGATATTCTATGGGATCTCAGAGCTATGTTTGGAAACATTGTTGTTGTTGTCTTCCATTTTATCATGTAATGTAAACCTTATGAATGTATCTGGTATTTTCATGGTTACTAAACTAATTGATCTTTCGAGGATTGATATTTTATTATCATGACAATGTTATTTAATAATGAACCTACTCTTGGTAAATGGGGTCATGGCATTATAAGTTCAAGGAAAAACCTATTTGTATCCAAAAATTTTGCTTTAGATTTTCATATGGACCAACCATGGCGCAAATAATGTGATATCATCATGAAATACAATCACAACCCATTTAGTGAATTTCTAGTTCAACCACATATTCTGAATTCATTATACACTTCATACACCCATAAATGTGATCTATGACTATAGTGATAACTTAAGAACATGCTACCTTATTCTTGAATGATTATACTTATTGGATATCATCTGAAAATTTCATCCATGATAGAAATATTAATTGATTATAATAAAGAACATAAGATATTGAATAACTAACCATGACTGAAATGAATCCAAAAATAATTGAGGGAAACTAATAGTGAAGCTATGTAGAGTGATAGATTTACATTTATTTTTACCCCATAATAAACAATAATTAAATGCAATGGAGAAGAGAATATATCTAATTTGGAGATGAAATGAAGAATTAAAGATAATTTTTCTTATTATATTTATAGTTATATATCTAAAAATAATAATTATACTATAAAAATTCATTTTAACATTTTGTTAATAATTTTGAAAAAATTATGGATAATTTCATCATAATCAAAACTTGTAAAATAATGGACCCCCTCCCCCCAAAAAATTATGCATTTCCTCTAGAGAGACATAGATTTGTTTTTTCCATAACATAAAATCCATAAATATGATTCTCACCATTCATAAGTTATTTTACTTAGAAAAAATTATATATTTAATATTTTACCATGGATGCAATTTTATTCTGTGGAAAAAAATATACATGGGGTATAATATATATGATACAATTATATGATTCAATTTACTCAATAAAAATATTTCTTCACATAGTAATAATATATATGTTATATATTATTCATCTTATACTATTTAAAACTTTGGTGAATCACCAACATCATACATTTCCCAAAAAATAATGTTTTTCCATGGTAGATAGTCCAATATATATTATATAATTCAATATAAATGGGGTTTCCCTAAGTAGAAACCAATATATGATATCAATTTTCCCATACATAAAAAACTTTCATAATTCAAAACAATGATATGTAATATATTTAACTAATATTTAATATATTTCTATAATAGTAATGTTTCTTCCTTAAAAGATACTCCTTATTTAATATCTTATGTCATGTGTAATATATTATTTCATATGCATGATATATTCCATGGAAAATTTCAATATGTAATATATTTAACCCATATGTAATATATATATATATATAAAATTAATAATAATTTTTCCAAGACATAATATTTTTATATTGATATATAATATATTTATTTTCTCCCTTCTAGCAAGTGTGGTAGAAGAATATGAATTTTTTTAGTTTTTATTAATCTTTAAAAATCCCCAAATTCAGCCTTAAAACGATTCTAATTTTCATAGCACCAAAAACCACCCAAACATATAATATCTAACAAAAATTAGTACACCATATTTCACTATTAAATAATATATATTATTTAATTCTTGGTTAATTTTAGTATTGAGATTTTTTGGGCATTTATTTTGAAAATTTGTTATTTTTTTAGGTGTCACAAAACATGCTCATGAATATAAGAAAACATGTGAGAAATGTTTGAGGGGTTTAAATGTTTTTGAAGAGTAATTTTTTATGTTTGGTGTATGTTTTGGAAAACCATACATCTAAATAATGCAGGTGTTGGGTCTTGAGATGGGATAATCGTACAGTTGGTTCATGCTTTTAAAAACTGTGTGGCTATCCAGTTTTCTTTTAAATGTGACCAATTCCTTTTTAAAATCTGATATCATGATCCATTTAACCATCCCTTTTCTCCTACTCACTTATTCAATCCTACTAGAATACCTACTCTACACTCCCTCTTATTCCCTTCAAATTTCACATTTCCCGGTGTATTTTAAGGGGATTTTAAGGTAATATTTTCATATTATACATATTTCCCATTTTATTCATTACCGCTTAATTTTATCAAATATTTAACTTCTACAATTAACCATAATTCCATGAAAATATATATTTAGGGGTTAAGGTTGGTTATAAATTTGTTTTTTGGACATTAAGGGATTAATAAAGGTTTCTCCTTTCTGGCATTATTATACTCTAGTGAAGGTGAGTAATTGGATCACCATTCTGAATTTTTTTGAGGTAGGCCATTCATTGTGATTAATTTGTTTTTCAATTAAACTGATTCTTGAAATTTCAAAACTCATTTTATATGATGTTGTATTTATTTATGATTCCCATGAATAGTTTTCAAAACATTATATGAAATTAATGTCAATGAATTAATTTTAAATTACTATTAAATTTAATATTTTAGATTCCCATGATCTATAAGAAAATTTATATGATGAAAATTTAAATGTATATGGTGCTATTTATACCACAATATACTTTTTTTGTTTTATTATTATATGGTTATGTTTATAAAAATGGGTTTTTAAATAATGTTTTCTGTTTTTAACAGTTCTTCCAAATTCATTTCAATCGATGTGATTTTAATGAAAATGGTTTTTATTTTTTAATTGATATTATAGGTGTCCTTAACTGGTATATTTTTAATTAATATGGGAAATTTAATTCATTAGGTTTTATATAACATGAAATTTTTTGTCGAGTTTTCATTAATGTCATATTTGGAACCATATAAACAAATGACTTTATGTTTGTGACAATCACAAATTCCTGTCCTGAATTTTTTTACCGATTTTAGGTAATTTATTATTATATAATTATTGGATTATGAAGAAAGTAATTATTTTTATTGAGTGTGTTGTAGGTGATGTTTGAACCGTTTTATATGTTTTATTTATGTGGTTCTCTTGATTTCTTTCTCACTTACATGATAGGATCGTAATGGGAATCCTAATAATATTATGGAATAACCAAGATGAATGAATCTTATTAATATATTGTACTCGATATCGGGGTTGTGTCCAATTGAGCATTAGTGTTTTATGGATTTTTATGTACCATGGTATATTGAGTACTCCATGGAGGGTTTAGAGTCCCTAAGTTGTCAGGTAGGACTACTAGTAAATTATATTATACTTTAGTGTCACTCTAGGATTCATGTCCTCTGATTTGGAACATAGTATTTTAATACATATGGTACATCCAATGATTTTCCCTTTAGTAATGGTTTTATATAGGGGATCCCATTACTAGATTGAATAAATTTCTTTCTCTCCGTACAACTTATGGACCTTTATATATCTTTTTAATTTATTAATAATCATTAAAATTATGAATCACTTTTTTCATGGTGATTTATTTATTTATTATTTGGTTATTGTTGGAAAATTATTTCATTCAGGGGGTTTTAAAGAAATATTTTATTTGAAACTATGATGAATGTTTTGGGGAATAGATTTTGGGGAAATTTGAAAATAAATTTAAATGATACCATGCTTTGTTCTCCCAATTTGAAAATTTAAATGATTTCGATTTCAAGTTTGTATGATCTATTTTATTATTGAAATGAAGGGTTTACTTTATATAAAGAGTGTGATGTGTAGTTTTTCTCTTCTATTTCTCAATTAATTGTGAAAACATACATTCTATTGTATTTGAAACTGTCATTACTGAACTTCCATTTAGAAGAATTATGTAGAATCCATGGAGATATCCTAATAGGAATGTCCAATCACACCATGTATAAACAGTAATATGTGTATGTATGCAGACAGCATGTTTCGTATATGATACATGTTCTAATTTATTGTGAATATCTCTATCATGGACAGACACTGGTGAGTAGTTAAGGGTGAAGGAACCATGGGTTACAAGTAAGTACCCAAGGACACAGGTCAATCTACACAATGTTTTCTTTTTTAAGAATTATATTTTACCGCCCATTATGACCTTTCATATATCTTGTATTTATTTTATTTTATTTTATCTATAATTTATTATTTTGCAGATCACATATGAATGTAATTAAAATTAGTAGGACAAGATGTATTTGTTTTAACACATTAGATTTTTGAATCTTATGGTCCTTTTTATTTCATATGTGTAGATGTACAATGAATGGAAGGTACATGATTTGGTTTTTAAATTATATATTTTATTGATTAATCTTATTTTTGGGAAAAATCATTCATATGGGCCTTTCCATGAAGACCAAACACTTGTTACTAGCATTTGGTGATTAGGAAAACCCTTCGATCAAGTGAAGAGTCGGGTGAAGTGACGTGTTGGGTCTTCCAGGGAAGGTTTATTTTTCAATTGTATTAGGGCCTAGTTTTCTAAATGACCTAGTTTTTCATAATCACTCTTATTTTTTTATAATTTATGTTGCATATAGATATGGAATTTAGAAAATTAAATGTGGATGTAGGGATAGTCTTTCAATATATTTATTGTCCAGATCATTCAGTTTCTAGTGGTTGTCAATATTTTTATTTTTAATTTGAGTTTATTTAATATTATTCAAACTATGTTTTAATATTAGATGTTTTTATTTGGATATTTCATGATTTTTTTAGTTTTTTTAGGGTCCCTCCAATTATTGAGTGAAAAAAAGTAGAACTGGGACATCACTATCATCCAATATAGATTATCATATATTGTAGATAATGTGAAAATGCTTCTTTATAGAATCATATAGGTTGTCACATGGATGGTGGATGGATAAATAAACTTCCATCCAAACCATGAAAACCTCTACATAACTATTGGTGATATTATGTTGTCCTCCTTTTGATTTTTAAATGATCATAAGGTGATTTCCACTTGTTATGGATGAATAGAAAGGGTTTGGATAAGGATTGGATGAGTTAGAAATATAATTTTATTTGTTTTCGATATAATTAATTTGTTTTATTTTATGAATATGGATTATTTACAAGGTGAAATTTAAATTTCATAAAATATTCTATCTGAAAAAATATATTATTTTTTGGGAAATGAAATCCCAAATTTCTTTTGAAATATTTTATATAACAATATTTGTTTTATTATGATAAATAAAATAAAAAATTTAATTGATACTTGGATTTATGAAAACAGTTTTTTTAAAATAAAAATGTGTTCTTTAAGAATGTATTTATCATTTGTCGATTTTTTGTGTTTTAATTGTTATTTTGAGCTTGAAAAATTAATTCATTAAATATTTGATTATAACATGTGTTTATACATGTTCTTCTGAAATAATTGAAATTCTTAATAAGAGTCACTTTATAATGTGGTTGATTTTCTACATTATTTTAAAAACCTTTTTTGAAGGAAATGTATTTTTTGTAAATTACTCGAAATAAATCAATGTAATCTAGGTGATATTTTAAA
The DNA here is from genome assembly GCA_963277665.1 of Viscum album. Classification (NCBI taxonomy): domain Eukaryota; kingdom Viridiplantae; phylum Streptophyta; class Magnoliopsida; order Santalales; family Viscaceae; genus Viscum; species Viscum album. Next base: position 442,351,361 of record OY728161.1, read on the forward strand.
TTTTATTGAAGTGTAAACTGATTCAATTAATTTTTTTAAAAAGGTTATGTATTTCCTTACCAGGGTTGTATGTTTTTAAAACAAGTAGTTTTTTATCATGTGTACTACTTGGTAAAAATTGGTTTTAAATTTCATTAATAAATTTTAATTCATTTAAAGAATGATTGTTTTCTTATGTATGAATAATGTGTTTTATAGATTGTTTCCTTTGAATTATATCCCAACTTTTTATGTGACATTATTTTTTAAATTGTAAATATTACTTTAATTAGGCCATGCCTTGTGTCATTTAGATTTATCATCCCATAAAGTACAAGGGAGAATGTTGAAGTCATATCTTTTTGAATGATCATTCTAGGGAATCACTCTTTACCTCTTAGAGAATGTATAATCTATCCTAGACTCTACCGAGACTCATAATAGAGTGGTGGATTCAAAATATCATATGTCCTTAAATCATATCTACCTTGTGATTTTTTGGATCACTACTATTTTCTTTTATGTGTAATTTTTGAAAAGGTATTGGGTGTGATTATGGTTACGGAGTATTCTATTCTAATAGTTATATTTTTATTGAAATTTGGTTAATATTTCAGATTGTAATTTCATATATGATGTTTCTATTTGATTTTCATGTGTTTTGGGAGATTTCTTGTTGTTTTTCTAAGAATAATTATTTGTACGATATTTTTCCACCATGGTTGATGGGGTTTTTTAGTGTTACCTATTTGACATTAAATACTAGATGGGATGAACATGTGAGACCCATGGGATCATACTTAAAATAAATGATGATTATTTTCTTATGAGATTTAAAATGTAAAGATATTGTCTTTTTTTTTGCGGGATGAGATAATGAATATCTTTCATGGACGAGATTGATTTTCACCTGTGTAGGCTATCATGAACAGAGTATAGAGCCCATGTTGGTTTTCTAGGAGGCTTGTTTGAGGGATCGATCCTAATTTATTATTTATGGAATTTTTTTGGTTGTTTTCTTATTTTATTTTCTTATGTGTTATAAATTTTTATTTTAGATCCTTTGTGTGATTTTGGTTTTGTAGTCAGTTACCCTTCGTAGGTGTTTTATATAAGAGATTCACTATATAGCAGTGATCTACATTTTCAATATCCCCAGTCATTATAATATTTTCATATAATTTTAAATATCGAGGAGACCTATAAGGGTTCATTATTGATTGATGTATCTAGATTAGATGGTTGAGTTAGATTATTTCTTTGAGATGTTGGAGTTATAAAAGAGTGTGAATTTCATTTTTTTGGTTTCGTTTGAGTTTTCTGGTGTTCTTTTCTCACAAGACTCCCCAAGGATCATCCCAAACACACCATACACTTGTGTTATGGGTGTGGAAGTTATATTTTATAATTGAAATATATATTTTTTCATGGAATTTATAATGGAAATATGGTCACAGTTTAGATATATTGACACTATTTTAATATATAAATTTTTAATTATGTGTTAATTTGAGATTTGAGAATTTTTGGGCTTCTGTTTTTAGAATTTGGATATTTTTTAGGTTGGGAAATTATTTAAAACATTACTATGAAGTATATATATATTTATTTTCGAGATGTTACAGTGGTTTTAATGTAATATCCCAAACTTTTTGAATGATAATTGTTCCCTAAAAATATATGTAATATTATATAATAAACAAAAGAACATATGGAAGAAATTACATGAATCATGAGGCAAATTCTTGGTACACAAAATTATTGATTATTCTTTGCAGTAGGAAAATGCAATGAATTATCAACATTTTTGGATACTGACTGGGCTTGGGATGTACCAGACAGGAAGTCCATCACTGGTAGAGCATTCTATATTGGAAAAAATTGTCTCGGATGTTTGATAAAGAAACAAAAAAAATTACTTCCCTTAGATTTAATGAATCAGAATATATATCCGCTACTAAGACATGAACTCGGTTACTCTTGATCAAGCATCATATGACAGACATTAGTGATGAGATAAGACAACAAATTGGGATTTACTATTATAAAAAAAGTGAAATTGTTCTTATGAAAAATCATGTTCAACATTTTATAATTGAACATATTGAAATTAGATATCACTTCATTATGTAAAAAGTTGAACAAGGCGTGATCAACATAAAACATGTAGGAAAATTTGAGCCTGTGGCTGAGATTATGAACAAGCCACTTTCAATGGTTGTTTTTGAGAAACATCGGTTGATCCTGAGAGTTTATCCACCTCTTAGTTCATGATGAGGCTATGAACTTCCCCTCTCCCCAGTTTTGTTAATTTTTTTTCTCATTGTGGATTTGATATATGTTTATGGGGTCGATACTATACAGGTATGTTTTGAGTGGTACAATGAACAAATACAGTTCTTTGGGTTTATTTCCAGTGGGGATGAAGGAATAAATTCTGGACACGTGATCTACATGTAATACTTCAATGAAAAATTTAGAAAATTGTGTTAGTAGATGAATGAATACATTTAGGACATGTAATGCTTCTGTGATAGTATGATAATTCAGTGCTAGTAGGAGAAGGAATACAATATAGTCAGGTGATTCCTATGAGTCATTATGTGAATTCTATGTTAGGAGGAGAATGAATACATTCAAGACATATAATGCTTATATGAAATAGAAAAATAATAGCATGGGAGTCATTCATAATTACGAAAAAGGGAACCCAATTTATTCTTCCCCACTTGTTTTCTACACCGAGCTTTGCTCACATAGGCTTAGAGTTTTGGATTAGTAGATCCTTGTGTATCAGGTTTTTGTAGTGGATGGTGATTTTTTTGGATTTATCTATAGATTCCTAGAAATCAAATACTAGGATATTATTGGAACCAATGCTAATAATGGAAATGTAGTATGGTTTGTGGTTTTTTGAAAATCATTGTTGGATGTTCAGAATGTTTTTCAGGGAATCGATCATAGAGTTATGCATGCAATAGTACTGATGGTGCATGAAATATAGGAGTGTTGCATGAAAAACATGGTATGTGCGCTAAATATGTTTTTCAAACTATAGTGATTGTTGGTTGGAATTTTCGCACAAAAAGTGATTCAATATTATAAGACTGAATTATGGAAATGTCTTGAGGTGTACAAAAAATATTGAGATGTCTATGAAAAATTATTCCTACGGGGAAAACAATATGTGCAGATTGAGTGTTTTTGCGCGACAAGGTGGGTTTTTCTAGCAGGGGTCAATGAGGCCTATAAAAAAGTGATCACCCCCCTCTTTTGGTACAGATGAATACTTGGCGAATATCAAATCTCTGATGTGCATAAACATTCATGAAAATGGAGTTGCCAGAAAATGTAAATGTTGAATGTAGAAGTAAATTTTCACATAAAGTTTTTAGTTGTGCAAAAAAAAAATTCACCAAATGTTTTCATAGAGAAAATATTATTCCCCAAGAGTTCATTTAGGTAGAAAAACCCATTGAACACTTAGATTTAGTTGTGTGAAAGATAAGTATTTTAGGTAAAGTAAGGGGTTTCACAATAACAATATAGTGCCAAAAATCCCAAATCTTGTGGGAATGTTCAGGTAATTCACACAAGTTTACTGTTATGACTATAACAGGATTTTGAATATCTAGTTTTGGGAGTTAAGTGTTTTTAGTTGAATAAAATTAGTAATTTTATTCATGTAGTGTCTTGTGATGGGATGAGAAAATGAATTCAATGAAAATACATTGAAGAGAGCCTCATGTCAATAAACTATTTATGGTTTCTACCATGGTAGTGATCAAGGGAGAGTCGATGGAATTATACCAAGGGATGTAGTGATCTATCACTTTATTATTGTAAATTCAGTTTTCCAAGCATAGAGTGACGGTGACTGAAATCTTGTTCTCCACCACTAGTGGAGATTAGTTGATTTTGGTATCACTGAAAAATTTTCATAGTATGATCCTTAGACATAGCCCTTTGTGGTGAACCAAGTAAAAGTGTTGTGTGGTATGTTTTCATTTGATTATTAAATTTCTATTTTTCACCATTATACAAGTTTAACACATTCCTACCAACATGAGAACAAGATCAGATAGATTAAATGAAAACATTGACACCCTCATTCATGCCTCCCCTCTCATGGTTTTCTAGGGTTCTACAGTAATCAGGATCACACATAACATTTATACTCATGAGTCATCCAACATTACTCAATGCCTTAGATGGATATCAAGGTCCCACCCATAGATTAAATAAATTATACATGAATGTGAGAGAGTAATATTAATAGTCAACATATCATATTCTATGAAATGAAAAGGGTTTCATAAATATTTCATCATATAATTACATATAGAAAACAAATAGGTATCATTGTAATTTAATCATAGTATAACCCATGAAAAGGAGTGGAGTTCAAATGTATATAACTCATGTCATAGAAATGGGTTTCATAAAAACCATTCCATAAAATCATACACCATTAATGAAAGAACATGATCAATATTCTTGGACTATATCCCCATTAAATCATAAACCATATAAAATGTGATGGCTCACATAAGTAAAAGTAACTTCTTAAAATATTTTTTCATTTTAGCAACTGCTGAGGAACTCCTCCATCATATAATCTCACTATTACTGATTATGAGAAATTTTTATTCTCATATACCTACATCTAGTACCACACAACACTCTGGTCATCATGAACAAGTGGCTCTACCAAATTAAGAACACACTCTTTATCCCAATCAATTGTATTATTGAAAGATCATGATGAAGGAAATGGAATAAGATCAGGCTTATATCATTATTCCAATAGGGATTACAAGGTGAGAGTGGAACACTCCTTAGTATATTGGTGCATGACTATCGAATAATTCTAGTGGAATATTCCAAAGGACCAGTATTGAGAACATACCCTCAATCTTTTCGAGGATCACCAAGTGAGAATGGAAGATTCTTCTAGATCGGTTCGTATTCCTATCAATCTAAATGTTCAGTATATTCTAGATGATCATTGATGTTAGTTGAATACTCCTTCTTCAACTGATGAATGATTACTCCATCATCATTCCATGGTCACATAGGGGATGGATCATACTTTATATCCCATTACGGAGTTCTATCAACATATTCAAGCATGGAATGCATATATGAATATGGATCATATCACCATTCCAACTGCTTCCAAAATGTGATAGTGGAATGTGCCATGGGGAAGGCTCATATGCATACCATGAATGAATAGAATCATATTCAAATGGCTCAATATTGGTAAAATATTATCATTATGATAAATGTTAACTATGTGAGAGTGGCACGATCCTCCGGACATGCTCACATTTGTTCCAATAGAGAGACATCTCATCAGCACATTATAGAATCATTTCAGTAGTTTGATAATACTAATAAGGAATTTGATAGTTATTAACATATTCTTGTAACAATCATATATCAGGTGCATGTCCCTGCACAATTCTAAAAGGTAGGTCGTATATTATGGCCATGTCGTAGAACATTTTCGATATTCTTATTTTGTCATATTCATGTTTCCTTAAGGATGTTCGAGATACATTGTAAACACCAGATGGGATTATCAACTCTTATATCAGTGAAGATGAATTATTCATTCATTAACATGAAATTCCTCTACATGGTAGTTTGGAAATGGATCGCAAGGAATCTACTCTAGATATCAATAGTGGTCAGTCACCCCATGGTCTTATATTTCATTGATAAGGAATTCATCTATTTTATGAGACATCATTGTATAAAGAGGTTTTCCAAAATGCAACCCCTTTGTATAAAGAGGTTATCAAATCACTAAGTTAAACTATATATTGTTCCACATCATCATCTAGAAGCACCACACTGATGTTAGTAGACAACCATCAGAACCATCTTCTATGGTATGACTAGATTGAGGTGTATATATCCAATGAATAAGAGGATATCATTAAAATATGGATAGAGTTATCTACAGACAAACTTCCCATAATGTTCTTGAACGCTCTCTACTTCTAACTATGATATCCCAAATGAGTTAGATAATGATTTGATACATTATTTACACCATAATATGCGAGAAAGTCATTAGTGGTTGAAGGCTTATCATCTACCTTACCCAAGATACTAGTTTCACCATTATATGATAAATACACAATCTTTTAATATATACTAGACATCTATATCCATGATAGAGATTCGATATCAATAAGATTAAATGCACAAATCGGCAGTATTCTTGTATCCATTTCATTGCGAAACATCAACATCTGATTCCTAAATCCACATCATACATCAATATTTTGGGATATGGAAAATATGGAGTGTTACACATTTACTCTCCCATTGAATAATAGATCTCCTCATATATGGCATACTACAGCGTTATATCCTCTAGTTAGATCATGGGACAAGGTAACGCTCAAGACAGTAGGATATTACAATACTATTAATTTACTCCAATATTTCATATACATTACAGAATGAGTGGGAGGATAGGCAACCGAACTTCAAACTATCCCCTTAAAACATAATCAATAAATTTCAAACATATAAGTCGAAGTTTTAAACACCCTAACAAAATATAATAGGGAATAACACTCACCATGTGTTTCCATCGAACCGATCTCCCACAAGAGAATAACTGCTCCATATCATTTATATCTCTATAGAAACAACCATATCTACTCTATGGGAGATTAATCGATCATTTGTTCAAGAATAATACATTACCTCACCTCTAACGCTCATATCATCATATTCTGAGAGGATTAAGGACATTCCATAGGTACCCACAGGAGAACCCCAATTCACATTATTGGGGGGATTTTTATCTCTATCATTATATCTTGGATCATTGTACTCTGATAGGTCCGTAGAGTCATCAGAGGTGATTTCAGATCACACCCACAGGATTCGGATTGGAAAATATAAATATCATGTATATCCTAGGAGTTGTCCAATCACTTACTAGAGGCATTGGGTCCTCAACCACTGAACCATGTAGTTCCAACTAAAACGCATAATGATTCCCAGCCCATAGAGATGTGAAAATTATTATCATCATACCCACCATTTTGGGAATCATACATATCAAATATGGGGGAATAGTTACATAGTCTGTATCCCACTTATTCCTCCAAAATAAATAAAAATCCATTTTGGCCATTTCACATTTTAATCTCATCCAAAAATTACCATAGGGTAAAAATTCAGTGAATAATATGTGAGGAACGTACGGTGAGGACATTCAGACCCATTTGATGTCACAAGTCTAAAATTGGAAAATATGAATGAGGATTCGAATAATGAACCTAAAGAGGGTATTGAAAAATCATCATATTACATCGATAGTAATGACATGACAATCATTTCTCGATATGCCACTATGAATATCATCACTATCGATATGGATTATATTGATCACAATGAAATCATATAGGGTGCGGAAAAAGACTACATACCTTAGGAGTAGGGTGACATGAATGCACGAAATGAGACTTTATGCACTAGGAAATGAGATGGAACAAAAATGTAGGAATTTTTATTATCATGTCACCACCTCCCAATAGAATACTACCTGGGGGATGGGTCCTACCACATACCAATCATCTCAAATGAAAAGTGAGGTTCCACCACCGATGGATCGATTGTCATAATATTAGAGTGAAATGAAAAATCAAAGAAAACTTAATGAGTATCTAATCTATTGAAATATTAATGTGGGGTATCATCTCTATGAAGATAAGGATGTTCTTCCTCCAACAGTTGATCCACTGGGAAGGGATTTGTTTGAATATCAGATTGGATCTGAATCTATGAATATATACCACTTAAATGAATAAGTCAAAAATAAATCATGACTTACCTCTGTTGTCACCAACTACCAATTCCCTACCAGGATAAAAATTCTATCCTATGAAGAATAGATAATCATAAGGATATGAATGAGGGGAAACCTCATCAACCCCCACTGGCTCCCTTTGTATGGGAAGCAGCTTAGGTAGTATTTCTCCTGATGTTATTTAACGACATTAAATCCTGGACTACCAGGATGGAAGACATTTAAGGGAAACATGTACCTCTGTAGCCTCAAATAAATTCATATCTTTAAAGTGTTTATGATAACCCACCACCAACCAAGATTTTTAATCCTATATTCTCTAACATTGATGGTGTAAGAAACCCCGAAAAACATATCACACACTCTGTGTCCTTATGTGGGATGATAATGGTCCACCAAGATCGACAGGAGGCAAACAAGGTGAGTTGTTTTGAACAAACAATAGAAGGGACACCCTTCATTAGGGTTTAGTTTCATAATCCATTTATACCAATGAAATATAATATAATATTCCTCTATTATGATGAAATAAAAAAAATTAAGTAGTCATTTGGAAAACCAAATACAATGCATGACTCATGCCCACAACATATTGAAAAAGGCTACCTAGAATGGAATTTTCATCTATCACTCTCAATATAGTTCTGGAACCTATCCAAATTCCAAGGTAGGCACCAAACCTCCCCCAACCTACTATCATGCAGTGATAATGGAAAAATTAGCCACTATTAGAAGTGTAATGAAATCAGGGTTGTATGGGATTTGAAAATCCGATGAAAAAGACGTACTCATTATAGAATGAACAAGAACCCTAATATTTTGATGTATACGTGGACAATAACCTCCTCACATTGCCAAAAGTTTGGAATCTATGTTTTTTCAACCTTATCGACCTGTTAGATAACTAAACATTATAGAGAAACTTTGGTCTTATTATCTATCATTTTCTAATCTACAATGACGTCCTTCAATGTATGATTGTTTCTAGAAAAGTGGTTCCAGATTTTTCCCAATAGTAATATGATTTCCAAACCATAGTGAAATGAGATGAATATGGTGATTAGATGAAGTTAAAGGGAATACATGGATGAAAGTATGACTACGAGATGGTTTAAAAGATAGATGATCATGTACGTGCCACTCTAAGTGTAGAGTTTTTGAAAACCGGTAGTATCTCTACCACCCTCAAGTATGTGTCAGATGTAACTCCCAATGGTGGGTGTTACCACAAGATGTGGGATAAAACATGATACTAAGAATCATATTTTCCATAAATTTAATCATTAATTCTCACTTATTTCATCCCTACAATTTCTAAAACATGAGAACTACCCTATGAAATGGAATCCTCATAAGATTAAGAACATATATTTGGTTTTCTCAATGAAATATAGTTATTAGACCCCTTATCCAACATGTAATTTTCACCAGATTATGAGTTTCTAATTCCTAACTAGGGAACAGGTGGTGGAATGCCAGGAATTCGAGGATATAGAGGACATCACAAAAAAATTTGTTGTTTATATTCCAGTAGCACCATAATGGAAAACACATATGCAACAAGTTCATGTGGGATAGTGATCTAGCACGCACAAAAAGAAAATGAGGCATTCTACGACCCTATAAAACAAATCATAACATAATTATCTTGCATTATGACTAAGAAGCGCATCATTCCAATCATCCCAAACAATGGGGAAGGCTAGGATGACACATGTCACTAACAGTGAATGCTTCCAAAACCTCTGCACATGAACCATGATTTTTAGCCCCAAAATCCTTGTCTCCTCATCATCAATCCCATTCTTAGTTCCATATTGTGATTGTATAACCTTTTTCTCCAAATTAAAAAATTCTACACAACTATCATCAATTCCATCCAAGCCCTCTATCCATGAAGTGCTCATTGCATTCAAATGGACATAGAGTGGCACATGGTGAATCCCTCTATAACCAACATGAATTTGACACATAAGTCACTACTACTTCGGAATATCAGGTTGATACGATGAAATTAGAATGTTTTTTCTCTATCATGTTCAGTAATAATGATTAGGAAGTGGCCCTTTATGGGAACATCAAGCCCATATATGTCTCTTTCAAATACAATAATTTCAACATCTAGATGACTCTGATTGATAATGGTTCCAAGTTCAATATTATCACAGTCTAAGCCTTTTTATTTATTCTACATATGGATAAAAGGATATATCTATCTCTATGATGACTACCCAACGGTATGATAAATGTGAGTGATGACCTCACGTAAAAATCATGATCACAACATAGTTTGAGGAAATTGCATAATATGTTGAGTATATGGTAATCCTCTAGGGAACCTCATATAATGTCCTTCTCAAAATTCACTATCAATATAGAGACATGGAAATACCTTCAACATTCCATTATTGTATGAATAATCTCAAAATGTAAAGGTCAATATACTTATTTTTGATAGTGATCCCTTTGAGACCTATGGGGACACCTATGTTGAAGAGTAGTTTTAAAAATTGAGAGTCAAACAACCAATAACAGATGATGATATCAAGGATTCCCCTAAAAATGTCATGTGGACCACCAAATTGAATCCCTTCAGTATGCTTGATGTTTACTATTTAATCAACATAAATATAGTTGAAGTTCCAAATCTAATCATTAAGGTTTAAACCCATCAGGTCCAACATCTATCTATAGTGACTATACTAATAGGGGATGATAATGTCACTTGTGCACTCTCTTCTATTGATAATGATGGAGAATCCACTATGTTTTTATATTTATCTGAGAATGAATCCATTGCCTTAGAGATGGATGAAGATGAGGGAAGCCTTAGGAATTCCCCTCCATCATTCTAGGAACGAATCAATTCTACCTTTAGTGAAATCATTCGTATAAATATAGGAATAGAAGAATATATTTGTCCTACTCTAATTAGTGAAACCATTTCTCATTATGATAAATTGATTAATAACCATTTTAAATCAAAAAACTTATACGTTTTCATCGAACTATATAGAAATTCACTGAATGGATCACGATGTGGCTATACAACATTTCAGGAAAAAATAAGATCGTCATGGATTCATGTAGGTAGTCAATAGGACATACCGTTATCATTCAACCAATATAGAGGTATATGTTAATAATTTAATTGAATCCTATGTTTTGGAATAAAATATATAACGATAGCTTTTCAAAAAATGTAGGTTGACTATTATTTTACCAAAGAGTGTTTCAAGGGTAAGTTGTATAATATAGATAAATTTTTGAAAGAGTATGTTAAAAAATGATCCAATAAAATATAATGGATTTCTTATAAGTGGTAAAAAAAATTGCATTCATAAGATGACAATGATTCCCAAATATTACTAAATTTTTTCTATCTAGAATTTGGATTTTGGCTAGCATCATGTAAAGTGTATTTCCTAGAAATCCATATGAAAATTGAAATTGAATGTGTTTCGTGAAGATTGGCATCGTGATGAGTGTTTTGCGAATGATAAATAAATATTTACTATGATAAAAATGACATCAATTAGAATCTTGAATTGTAATTTATAGAGATAATTGCAAAAATAGAGTATCATGGTTGTAATGTGGCAGCATCATGAAATAGAGATATTGTTGGTGAATGTTTCTGAAATAAGTGTAGAGAACTATAAATAGTCTTTTACCCTAATTAGATTGAGTAGAGTGAGTTAATGAATATCTAATATCTCTGGATTCAGGAAGGTTGTTCATGAAGGTTGTTAAGGGAGGGTTATCCTGCAAGAATTTTTTTTAAAATCTATAATATTTAACTGAATGTTTTTTCAATGAAAAATCTAGGATTCTTGTGAATTCTATTAATTCCAAATGAATTTTTTATGATTTTTGAATGTTGATTCATCACAAATGAAGTTTGATCTTCACACAATTTGGAGATTCAATGATGATGTTTTATCTTTGCATACAAAAGAGCTTCATGGTGTCTATTTGAGATTTGAGAATGTTGTTCATATAGGATATTCAATGAGGTTGTTTATGGAGGATCTCCTTTTTTGAGTTAACTAAATAATGGAATTTTTTCATGATAAAAAGTGTTTAAAATGCATTTCCTAGTTAATATGTGTTGAGGTGGTATTCATCAATAGGATAAAATTGGACCTTTATTGGAGCATCTACATACCATGGTGGTTGAATTCAATATAAATAATTAAGGAATATATATGTCTATAAATGGTGGTTAAATTCATTCGATGAGTACTGATAAAAGGAAAAAAGATGAAGGTGATTCGTTCCCCCGATTTTGAACCGATGAATGATACATAGGGAGTGACCCTTGGGAAAGTAGTTAGCCAACCCTAACTGTATAATTGTCGTAATCCGGGTCATATAAGTTTTCTAGACCAACCCTTGTACATTGGATGTGATAATTTTTTGATGTTATACCTCATCACATTTTCAATATTTGATCGTTAGATGTATTCTAGTGAAGTTGAATAAATTATAATATTTATCCTTGTGCTTGGTTTCCTTTATTACATTCTATGAATCATCATGAGACTATTTTGGATCGAATAAGAATAACATATATGTGAATGTGAAATCACATTTACCCTTATAATAAAGTGGTAAAGATATAATGGGGAAGGAATAACATCAAAATGAATATCCATTCCCTGAATCAAACCCTTTCAAGGAATGTAAACAGTATTTTTCCTAGCACCATGTTATTTTTGAAAGGTGAAATTCCCAATATGGATGGCCAACATCATCCCTATATATAATAATAATGAAATGATCATGGTATGAATTTATATTAGAGACATTTATCAATATTTCCCAAATATTTAATTCCCATTACAGATCACATAACTCTCGATTTATGCAATAAAAATAACATTGAGTCACATTATTTCATGGATGGGTACTCGGTTACGATAAGATTAAGAGGTCCACTATGGATGAAGTAGCCACTTAATTTAGAGAAAATCAGGGGACATTTTGTTATTAGGTCATTCCGTTTGATTTGGTGAATGTTTTCAACACATTTAAATGGTCCATGAATCGTATCCTTAATCGAATCTTGATAAATACAATCTATTGTTATTTCATAGACCTGTTGGTTAAATGTTGACGATGATGTGATCACTTCCTGGACTGTTAGAAAATTATCCACAATCTACGGTAGCATAGTTTGAAGATGGATCTGCTAAAATATTCTTTTGGGGTAACTACAAGAATTTTCATTAACTCTTTGTTATGTAACTACAAGATTTATGTTGATGTGGAAAATATTAGTTCTATCTTATAAATGCCACCACCATGAATCTCAATGAATTGATGGGGCTTCATGTGCACAATTCATATATTGGAATGTTCATTACTATCCTATAAGGTAAAGATCTACCTGTCTATAGGTTAATTATTAATGGAATCACATAGAAATTTGAAGATGATTGGAAAAAATTCATCGAAATTCTCAAACAATAAATTTTTCACGTACTACTCATGAAGACATCAGTAGAAGGGAAACCATTAATATAATACTCATCCCACATGGACATTTAATTGGAATTACTTTTTGTGAAAAATAATGTTTCATAAGTTGTAATATTCTCCTTTACCTTAGATGGATAATACTTAGTGATGAGACTCGATACATGGATTTCAAAAAAACAGCCTCACAATCATCATTATTGTGAAAATCATAAGGCAATACTTGTATCACCATGAAGCCCATATAGTCTCTCGTATTGACCCTATCATTTAAATCCTCACACATTTTATGCTAATAGGGAACTTGTCCTGATAGGAGTTCATTGATCAGAAATACATTATCCAATTTGAATCATTGATGTTAGTGAAAGGGAAATCCCTAGACGACATCCTCACAATGCATCATGACCCAACGAATGTGCCAGAGGAGAACGAGCTTCTGGATGAAATGGTCATAAATGCCCAAGAAACTCCCCCATACATGGGAGATGTACATTGATTTCAAAACCTAATGTCATATCATCAAATGATTTGAAAACAATATGCTCAACCATTTTGTTCTGGGGATTGTATTTGTCTCAAGACAAGGTAGCTTTCCATAATCTTTCTCACTATCCAAAAGCTCCACAAAAAATGAGGCTGAATACAAAGCTCTCATAGCTAGCTTGTATTTTTCCCTACAGCTGGAAATACCCTACCTGATCATCAAATGGGATTCATGGTATGTGATAATGAAATTCGATAGTGAATATTCCATCAATATAATTGGCCATCCCCGCAAATGGGTTATGTCAATGTGTTGATGGTATAATTCCCTTTGAGCCCACATTGAATTATGTTCCCAAATCAAAAAATACTCATTCCAAAACATTGGATAAATCTTCTATAGTCCTCCACAATATAGGACTGTGTGGAATTCACCATGAAACTCTACGCAAGAATGATTCAATAAAAACATCATCCATCATCCCATGAAATTGTTTTATTCAACTAAATATTAATTTTTTATTTCCATATGGTGAATGGATGTTGGAGGGACATATCTCATGGACACATACAAAAGTACCGGTACATTATTACAATAGCTGAATTCATTTCAAAATTGGAATATGAAATACACGTCAAGGAATTTGGGTTATAGAATGTCATCAACTTGCATGAATCCCCAGATCCTCAAATTGATCAGAGTTACTCACAAAATAGTGGTGGATAATGGTGGGAACGTGTAATCCACTAAGTGGAATATGCTTTACAAGGACTAAAAAATTGAATAAAAAATGCATCCATCTACCATGAAGTCGCCAATGGATCGATAGAATCCTTCAAGAAAACTATATCAAACATACTCTAAGAGACAGTGAACAAGGATAATATGTTTTGGATAGATAGACTCCATCATACTTCATTGTCCTAACATACCATCCTATGTACTGGTACACTAGAAACACAATATTCACTAGGGTACACGATTGAGGAAGTGTTACCGATAGTTTTCCAATATCCCTCACTCAGGATATGCATTTGTGGAGAGTTTCTAGATGATTAATGATCACCAAATTAGTTGGATGAGTTGGAGAGTGAATATGTGAAAAGGTGTCACATATTTCATAATACAAATATTCATTAGAATAAGGTATTTTGATAATTCATTAAAAAGGATTGGTTATTCTCATTCCTTCAGGGAGAGATAATAGTATCTCTCAGAACACCAATGCTACTAGGAAAGAAGACCACGAAATTTGATCCCAATTGGGATGGACCCTATATAATACATAAGGTATACCATAATTCTTTCTATTTATTTTTCCACAATGGATTTAGAGTGTGTCACACCACCAACTAATTCATAATTTTTCAAGAAAGAATTTTCATAATTTTCACTATATAGGAATCCACAACAGTGTAAGCCCCGTTATTCGTCCTTACCACGTGATGTTAAACTATATATAGTTTATCCTAGATAAATGACAATAAAAATCGCATTCAATTTACTTGTTTATTTACATAAAAGATCACAGATACACAACTCTCCTTCCCATTTACTTCATATAACTCAAATTCTTCACATATTGAAATTAAATAGTTTTGTCAATTTCCTTGAGGCCTGATTCTAAAAAACATGTTGCTCCTAGAACTATATATCTCATTATTCTCATTTTAATGTTATTTATAGGGGAAAATCAATTATATGTATTGGTCCTACAATGACATGATACAAAATTCCCTTTTTGTAGCACCTTCTACTTCTTCATTATTGGGAAACCAATGTTGATGCTGGTTTCCCAAACTGAACAAAGATAACATGTGATACAGAATCGAGGGAATGAATCATTTTCACAAAAAATGATCTTAGGATATTTAAATTTACATAATGTAACTAAATTAATTTCGGCAAATATTCATTGCTATATGATGTTAAACTATTCAGATTATTTCGTTGTTACATGATAGTAAACTACATGGTTCTCCATGAACAATGTGTTGTTTAAATCTCATCCTCATGAGATATGCACTGATTCTTGGATTCTATAGTTTAGAAAAACCATGATGTTCCCAAAAACTATATTCGGTCCCCCTTCATCCACCCAAAAAGAAGTTAAATTGCATTCAACATCATCATCTATGTTTATTGGGATTTATGACATCTTAGGATATATAATGACACCAAGAGCTACAATCATACACCTAGCTACCACGGTAAATGAAATTGATTTTCACACCTACACATGGGCTTGAAAAACATATGGTATTTCCACTACCAATACTATGCATGATTTGATTTTAATTATCAACAGACACATAATGGTTCTTAATCCATTATCATTAGGCCCAAACAAAATAATTCACCTTATTCTTGTCGGTTCACTATTGTCCTTATCACATGCGTTAAACATCCTGGAAGGACATCTAGGTTGCATGATGTTAAAATACACAGTTCTTGTAGAATTACATGTGGCATGATTTTATCTTCACTGAGATACATATAGACATACATATGTCCATTAATTGGCATAACCTAAAAGTTACCAAATTTCAAATTTTTCCATGTCGGTCCTTTCCATAAGAAATTAAAATCTATGGAATTTCATGAAATGTGTTTGGTTAAAATATAACACTCATGACATATGTAGTGATATTCATGACCTCATATTTGGACCCGACGAAAATATTCAACAATATCCCCATCAATTCACCTCCATCCATACGTCATGTTGTTAAAATTAATGGTTGAACATCCTTACCAAATGACACTAAAATAAATTGAAAATGTATCTACAACATGAATATAAACTATGTAGACCATATATAATTTTTTATTCCCTATCTAGTGAAAATAGAAGACTTACCTTCATCAATCGGGGTACAGGGTCCTTCTGTCACCCTTTAAGATCTCCTCAGACCCATATTTCTTCTTGAGAACCTCAAGAATCCAAATCCATCCATTTCACTTGGAATGGATATTAGGCTTTATATTCACATTTCCTAACTATGAATACATGACCATGGATCTTAAAAATGTCTATATTTCCATAAACCAAATGATCTACTATGAGAGAGGAAATTTTATTCCTTGTGAGCCATGACATCATCACAGAAACCCTCAACAACCCAGTGTTTCTAAACCACTCCATGTACGATTGCACCGTATCTTTATTCATGACCTAAAATATTTGATATGTGATTTACAATGTTTCCACCTCCAACATGGACGAATTTTGGAGTAATTCAGACCCAAGAGATCCAAATTAGTCTCTTTTGTATCTTCCTCCACGTTCTTTCCATGCGGGTCATAACCCTAAACTGTATCAGCATAAACAAAATTTGTAAAACCTTAAACTCTGACCCACAATAGTAACAATAACAAGAAATGAATCTTCTAGTTAATGTAAAGAAAATTTCCTCGACAGAAACCCAGAATGTGAGACATGAGAAAAAATCAAGTCCCCACCCACTATACTCTTCATCTTCAGAGATTAGTCACAAAATAAGGGCATTAAAAAAGTTATAAATATCATATAGAAAACTCCATAGACCAATTTAACGACAATTTATTCATGATGGAACAACTAGTCCATGAAAAATAAAAACTAATGAATTTCACATCTCTACTCCATGAGAATTGTTTTCTACGTAGTGGAATAACATTTTTGGTAATCCAGCAATCCATAGATTTTACAGCTCCCAAAAATCACAGATCAAGATTTATGGTGTCTCTAAACACCACAATATTCCTTAGACCTTGGAAAGGGTACCCAATTTTATGTTCCATTTTCATCATTTTGAATGTATTCCAATAGCTCATGTAAATGCAACTATGGCCATCAACAAAATGTTTTAATCAGAAAAAGTACATTCCTAGGCACATGGTTATAGGGTTACAATATATAAATCACATATTCTGCATTTTGTAAGTAGATCAAGAAACTATCACACATAGAGATTGATCCATTAATGAGTCCCCCTTCCACCATCCAATAAAAGAAGTAACCATTTTTTTAGGTATCCGAACCTATATCGAGATAAGGAAGATATCCGAGAACATATCTTAAATATATAATAGATTCTAACAGTGGGAAAAATACCCCAATATTGGTTTTATGAGACCAAACACCAATCCTCTTTACTAATAAAAGTCCATAAGAGAAGTTGGACCTAAAAACCATGATGACTGCTGACCATTGGAATGTGGTACTTTACCCATATGGAGATGGGGGAACCATTGGTAGTATCAATAAAAATTTTGGAATTGGTATCTACATAAAAATCTAATTAAAGCCAAAAAAACAAAAAAACCTATATATAAGAAAATGTACTTTATAGGAATGCAATTTATTTATTTCCAAATAGTTCATAAAATAATTTATATTTAATTCATAATGAATGGATTAATTTTATATACATTTGAAAATAATATTTTTACAATTTATTATATCATATTCATAACTTCCATTCCAATGGACAGGGGTATTATATAATAATATAATAATAATAATAATGTTAATAGTATAATATAGTTTAGTAAAACTCGGACATGCATGTAACATAAGACATTGAAGGAACATGGTATTGTGTGAAATAAAATCTAATCATAGTGTTGAATGAATCCCATGTTAATATAATTATTTTTGTAAGGATTTTTTTTCATGAACAAAAAAACATAATAATTTAATTTTAAAAAATCTATATTAATTGTTGTGAGAAATGAAATAAATTTTAAAAAATATTAAATTAATTTGAAAAAAAAATTCAAAAAAGGATGAGGTTTTAAAATAAGGGGCAGATAAATTATAATGAAAATATTGATGAAAATGGGGCAGGGAAATGAAATTCACATGATAAATATTTGATTATAATATATTGAAATATGTTAATAGTTTTGGTATTGATAATAAATACAATTAGTTCGTTAAGATCACGTTATTTTATTTTATTTATTTTCATTGATATTAACCTTGAATATGTATCATTAATTGAGTTTCCGTATAACAGATGATTGGATTAAAATCAATTGGAAGATTTTTTTGGTTAAGGTTGGATTTCATGCCTCAGAATAAATTGATATATAGAATTAGAAAGTGATTTAATAATTTGGAGTTCCATGGAGGTGACAAAAATTTTCAATAATAAAGGATTTCTCACACAGTTAATCAATGGATGTCTGGATGAAGATAAATAAAATTATGCCCTGTGAAATGATCACCATGTTTATAAAAATCAGTATTTTTTATTAATAAATTAAGAATATCATAATCTATTAAAGGATCAAGGAATATTGAATAGGGTTTGGTTATTATGGTTCAATCCAAAAAAGGAAAATCCCATTTTAGAAAGTTTTTTAATGTTGTTTGATTGAAAAAAGACCAAACACGTGGATATATTGCTTCATGAAGCCATGCAACATTTCATAGTGAATTATTGGAATGTATGTGGAAAATTTACATGACCAATATAATCATTGTGGTCATTGGGGTTATCTTATTGTGTTCCTTTTATAACTGACAATGACCAAAAAGATCATGGTAGTCCCCATGTCATTCAATGAGTCTACCTATGTGAAAAGGAAAAAAATGTTGACAATGCTGCTACTATGAAATTCTATGGTCAAAATAAAAAAAATAGAAAACAAAAAAATATATATACCTAAAAGGAAGATGATCATTATTACACATGTTTGTAATGAACTACAGATAACTATTCTGCACCACATCGTAGTGAATCCCCTATTAGGGAGTCTGATGAAGTTACAATTTTTTTATGACATGCCTTCATAATTGATTTAAGGGTTATACAACTTGATCTATGATCTCGTTTTTATATAATCAATGCAATATATAATATTACCAAGATTAAATGTATCGAATTAATACAAAAATAATTATGGAATTTGCTGAATGATGTATAATATGTTGAATTTGAAATTTACATTCAAACATATGAAAGGTTGTCATGAATGGTGGTTGATATAAATATGAAGTTAATTGAATAATTAAGATAAATATAGTGTACAGTTCAAATTTATAATTTTCTGATTAGATATCTTTAGTAGAATTAATAGAGGCAGTTTGACACTACCATATCAGAGAGGAGAATCATTACATATGTTCTAATAATAATTTTTATTCTACATATCACACAACATGAATATATATATTGTTTCAAACTGAGAAGAATAATTTGTGAAACATATTTCATGAACTAATTAAATAATAAATGAGGTGTTGTACAAAGTTATCTCACAGGATGAATATGGATGTGGGAAGGAAATTAATCTATATAAACATCATATTTTTTTTAGAAATAAAGGGATTAAATACATCTTGTATCTAATAATTAATGGTGGCAATCATATCAATCTATTGTAAGGAATAATGAATAATGTTTGGTGAATTTTTATATTCTTGTAAAACAAGTGAATAAATCCTTGAATGCTACTCTGTGATAGAATATAATATATAAAGGTGAAGTAATGTATCAATAAACTTATAGTAGTTCTGAAGAAATCATTTTGGTTTTTTTTCACAACAAACATGGAACTATCAGTATCGTAGTATAATCATGCAATGGGAATTGATAGTGTATGGGAATCACCAAGAATTGGTATAAGGATATTCCCATCCCAATTGTATCCACTAGTTGATACTAGTGTATTGAATTATGTTGGT
Source organism: Viscum album (assembly GCA_963277665.1). NCBI lineage: Eukaryota > Viridiplantae > Streptophyta > Magnoliopsida > Santalales > Viscaceae > Viscum > Viscum album. The sequence goes on from OY728161.1 coordinate 442,371,824, forward strand.
TAATTCATGATCATAACAAGGACTACACATTAATATTGAAATGTGAACCTTTTAAATATTCAGGTCTATTGTGATAGTGTGTTCAGTAGTGATTCTTGAAATAAAAATGATAATGAGTGGGAGAGAGGGATGATAGTAGAATCATCCTGTAATACTGAATGAGCTTAATTTTATAATGGTTAAAAATAGATAAATTTGACACCTTCAATGATTTATACCATCTCCATTGTTTTTATCGTATCCCAACAGAACATATTCAAAATTGACCTTTTAGAAGGAAACATTATCTATATTTACAACATTATCCACTGTATTTTCCTATTGGTTACTAAATATTAACTGTATTCAATGTAAGAAATCTATTTATTAAAAATATAGTATCATACTTCTAATTGAACAACCATATTTTTTACCCATTTATTCATGATATATACCCAAATAATATACACATAATATACTAATAGTTTTTCCTAATATCATCAACATGAGAATATGATGGACTATCCAAAATTCTCAAAACAGAATATTTTCAAGGCTTATCATACAATTCCACCTATGAAGAGTAAAAATCAATTTCAATTAACAGGGATAAATTTATTAGAATAGAATCTGTGTTAACTAACTCATCTTATAATTCCATAACAGTTCATAAATTTATATACAAACAACTCCCATTTAGTAAATCTCATTTGATCATCCTTTCTATCAATACATTATTTTTTGGGTCATGTCAAGTTTTATTGTCCCTCAATTTACCCTAATCTCTATAGAATGCATTAAACAATTAATTATGTATTTCTAAACCATTTTATGTTCTATGAGTATTAATGAATTTGTTGGTACAATTTTTTCATCATGGAATTACATTGATTAAATTGTCTAAGAAATCAATTATTAAATTTAAGGAAATATACTCATGACATTCAAAAATAATAATTTCTATTGATAATAAAGTGAATATCAATTGATGTATTTTTAGAATAATAAAAAATGAGTAATTGAGTCATCTCCATATTGATTGGATGTTGGTTTTTTCCATTATTAAATTATGTATAAAAAATAGAATCAATGTTTAGAATTATTTTTTGAGTGTTTCCATGTAATAATTTATGTTTTTTTTGTTTTTATGTATTCATGACCATGTTTCATTGAATAGACAGTGGGTATAAGTAAAACATTATGATGGATTCATTTGTAGATGTGTAGATAATTTTGTATAAGAAATGAACTTGAGAAGCAATACTTTTTAATTTATAATATAATTGGGATTAAAAAAATATTCCTTAACTACACTATCATGGTGGACACATAATTTATCAAAAATTCAAGAGTATTTATGAGGATTTACATATCCCAAATGAGTATTGATTTCATTTATTTGTCTATGATTTGGTTTCAAATAAATCACATGATCTATAATTCATAAGGATGAAATGATCAATTTATTATGGAGTTTTCATGGTTTTCAATGCTAAGTACATAACCCTCAACCAAACATCAAGTAACCATTGGATATTTTTTTAAATAATTAATTGTTAAAAAATATTAATCTCAAATTCATGTTTGAAATGATTATGCGGATGAAAAATGAATCAAAACACCCACCATCCCTACATCAACTAAATATAAAATATCTTTACTGAAATGATAGTCAATGTGAATAATAAAATATCCTATATTATGTAGCTCAATCACATATTATCTTTGGTTTGATGTGGAATCCTATTTATCATGTTATTAAAAGATGGGTTGTAGTGAATGAGTATAGTTGATATCTAGAGAGAATATACGAATTGGGTGGTATAGTTGATGTGGGTTAGTGAAAGTGTGAATGATATTTTTAATATATATTGTTGGATGGATGAATATCAATACATGATCCATCATATAATATAGGTTAATCCCGCCACCCCTAGGCTTCTATCATCCACCAGATTAATTATAAATGTTTTATTATTTTTTTGTGATATACATGCAAAATAGTACTAATTTAGCTTCAATAACATTCTAGAAGGTTCAAAAAATTTCTAACATCGAGTTTATTTATGTATAATTTAGTATAGAAATTCCATTCTTCACTCGTATCAGGATATACCTTGAATATTATTTTTAAAAACCAATTAACTGGTTCTAGCTGATAAGATAGTATGAAATATTATATTTTTTTCTTGATTCCCATGTTTAAATCAAATGAAATAAAGGGATGTTATTTTATCGTAATTATATACAATAAAATTATAATGTTCACATAATTTGGAAACTTCTAGTTCGTTCAATTGACAAATAAAAGATATATATGATTGATATTGAGCCACTATTTAGTGTGGTTAATGATAACATGTTTATTATCGATTCACTAAAATCTATTGGGACAATGTTGGGGAAAGAGACTCCGTTGTAAATTATTGAAGATTTTATGGATTAAAAGGATTTTATCATCTTGTCTTCGTTGTCCACTTTTTGGTCCCGATAAATGTTATAGGATAACCCAATACAAAATTGATATCAGGTAGATAACATAAGATGTTTGTTCCTTATACATTTTAGGGTGATTTTTGGATTATTTATCATTATAAAATTGGTATTAGTTGTAATTTAAAGTATTTTAGTATTGTATGGTGTTCTTGTTGACATAATGGGAGATCTAGATATAGAGAAAACATTAATGAGGATGATGAAAAATCTCGGAAGAATGAGTGGGATTTCAAGAAGGCCATATCCATTTATGGGTGATGATTCCTAGGAAACTATTTCATCTGTCATAGTATTTATTAATAATTCATTGTAGATAAGTCCCAAATAATACCTATGAATGGATTACATGGTTCTTAATAAGATTCAACATGTGATGAATTCTCTTAAATTGGGAGTAGTGTGTGATGTATGTAGCTTTGGGAACTACCTCCATTAGGATTCCCACCCTTGTGTTATTTGCCTTTATTTGATATCAATGAGACTAAGAATATATTATTAAAGATAAACCAATTTTTAAAACAAAGTAAATCATTTTCATTATGATTAAAACATATTTATATAATCTCAAAACATTAACTCAACACTTTTAATGGTGACCATTTCACTTCTTTTTATCATTTATCAACCAAGATGTAAAAATCATTTCCTCAAAAAAATATCAAAATTATGTTTTAAAAAATAATTTCTTTTACTGATTTTAGACTCTAAAATAAAATAAAATAAATATTAACTGATAAAATAAAAAAAATAACTATAATTATAATCAAAATTATTCTAATAATATCAAATAAATAGTAAAATTTATCTAAACAATTATAGAAAAATTAAAACAACAAATAAAACCACATTCCCCAACACATGAGCATTACTTATACCTATTTAATCCATCATAACAAAATGTATCACAAAGAATTCATCTCCACTTATGTTTGACCCTCAATTCATTGAATTTTAATTTCCAATGAATTTTTTGAATCCCAATGTTAAATTGAAAAATATTTTCTAATTACTTGAACTGAAGATGATCATCCAACTTCATAATTTCACCAAATTAATTATTCATCAATACATATTATTGAGATGAAATAATTTTATTTATATTCATTTTAGGTCAACATTGAATTTCCACTAAATCCCTGTTAATAATAATTCACATTTTAAACAATTTTTTTATATTGATATGATTTGAAATTTCCATTCTCAATAATTGATTGTTGCTAATATGGATCTTTGAAAATCCATGAAATGGGATTCAACCATGAAAAGTTGAAAATAGAGAGGGAATATAATCAATGGTGGGAAAGTGGATCCCATATAATCATACTAGTATTGATGGAATTTTTTTTGTACACACCCTTGTGTTTTATGTATTTGAAAATAATATACATGGAATCCCATTTTATCATTATACAAAAATTATAATTATTTATAACAACAATTATGGGGAACCATTAAAGTGTTTATATTATTATTAAAAATAAACAACTGAAGAGTGATATTATTAATTCAATATATATAAAACACATTTTGATTAACATAAATCTTATATTATTAAAATTTAATGATCATGTTCTATAATCAAAAGAAATTAATGAATTCAATGTTATTTTTTTCCCTTAATCTTGGTGGATAAAATTCTCATGTATGCTTACCCTCAACCAAAAAAAACTACATATTTATATTACGACCACAATTACTATTTATTATGTGACCAATGAATGGAAAAATAGGTAAATGAATGAAAAATTATAAATAATAATTTCATGCATTATGGAAATTAAAAAAAACATTTATTATAAAAATCCCCTTTAATTTGTTGTTTTTTCATGTAGTGTGTGTTATGTTTTCTTCCAAAATCAATTTTTTCTTCTTTTATTTTATATCTATTGAAAAAATCGAGTAGGAAATTAGTTTGGTTGATATTATATAAAAAATTGTAATAGTAGAAAATATAATAATATAAAAATAAAATGCTTGGGTTACCTCCCAATATTCACATGAATTTAAATCCCTTTTTCTAGGATATATTAATTTCAATCCCATTGAAGATATAAAATATTATATGGGAACTAATGAGGTTACTAAAAAATTTATCCTCTAAAATTAATATTATTTAATATTTTCCATGTACATATTGAAACAATATTTAAATAGACATAATTTTGTATGGTATTATTTCTCCAAATTATCTTCATTTTAGCTTCATACTTTTCCTTAGACAGCCAACCATTGACTTATTATGTACCTTTTATCATATATTGTTTTTTCATATAACAAAAATAATATTGTTTTTAAAATGGGATATTTTTTAACATCATGATGTAATTGTGTCCCCTTATTAGCTTCTTTGTTTTAGCATATTAGTTTCCATTTTTTATAAAAACATATTTATTTTTATATCAATAAATGACATTTTAAGTCCAACAATTTCTTATTGATCTTATTCCATGTATCCCCAAGTCGATGGGATAGGATATACATATATTACTAGCTCTTTTACTTCACTAGATTCCCAATTCATTCAACTTTACACATTATCTTTGGGTTATAAACCTTCTAAAATATCGGTTTCATCTTTTTGCTTTATTTTTATAATTTCAATTTGATCCTTTTTATGTTCATTTTTTCATGATAGTTGGAACCATGTCTCATATTTTGTGGATCCCTACCCCTAAAACAAAAAAATCCTCAAATTCTGACAGATCAGTCACATTAATGTTCCTTAAATTCATTGATTTTATTTCAATGAAATATTCCAATGTATAGTTTTCATAATTTATTCGAATACTTTACTAACTTTTTTCACTATTTTTTCATTTCAATAATATCATCTTAGACATCAATGTTTTGAATATAGACTTGTGAATTTTTTTTAAATATGGTCAAAAAATTTCTACATTATTGTGAAATTAATATGAGTTTTTTATGTGGTTTTTGGTTAGTTGGGGGTAGCTTTCAAACTATTCATCAATATTGGAAAATTTTGATGGATTATTCTCATGGTTATGTAAAATCATTTTTAGTACATTATTTTCCACAAAATAAGATAAATGAAACATATTATGAACTATATATTGCGGACTCCCTTTCTATGAATAATAAAAAATTATCTATTATTAAGGAACTACCATATTGAATAGGATATATATTTATCAACATGATCGCTCTATGTATAATATATTTATTCCCACTTGATTTATTTTCAATGTCCCAAATTCCATGTGTAAAAAGATTTGTATTATGATTGATAATATTTCATAGTTTCTATCTTCTAATATATATAAATATTTCTCATTGAATTATTTTTTATTTCATGTTTTCTAGGAACATTACCAAGTGCTAATGTATGTTCCCTTATCATTCCAAAATCATTTAAACATGAATAATGGAAATGCGCTTTTAGGTCCCTTAATATATTTATAAAATTAAAAAATCAGGACAATAAAATTTATGGTTAATTAAATAATATTAAAATTTATAGAAATTGAATTCTAGAATGATATTTTCTTAAAATAATAGACAATTGACATAAAAATTTAAATAATTTATTTGTATTTACTATCAATTCACAATTTAAATGGTTAAAATTATTAAATTTATGTCTCCGGAGAAGTATAACCAGTGATGAATTAGGTTATCACCAAAGGGATATGATTTATGTTAATCCACAAAATTCACATATGAAAAAAGAATAGACACAATGAGACTGGTTTTTTGTGTGTGTTCATAAATGAATTTAAATTAAATTTAGTGTTTTTATATTTTTGGGTGTGTGAATAAATAATTAGTTATGGAATATGGGAAAATGTGAACTATTTTAATTTTATATTTTTAGGGAAATTATGGTAGTATTTGACCTTAGAAATCCTTAAAAATTAATTTCCACTATATTTGTGATTATAATAATTGATTAATAATTTAAACCACTCACATTGTATCTATGGTCTTACTCATAAATTAACAAATCCCCATGAGGACGGTCTCAATATTTTATGATCCAGTAATTTATCTATTTATCTGGGATAATGTTTCTACTACATACCTTGAACTCCATTTCATATTGAAGTAGTGATCATGGATTTAGTGATTGTACTGGGTTTCAACTCTCATTACATAATCCTCAACTTTATATCAATTTACCATTATAAAAATACTTAAACCTATTAACAAAAAAAAAGAATGAATAAAAAATATAGGTTTCAAATTATTATGAAAAACAATAATAAATCCCATCCCACACATTGATCACCAAAAACAGATCTCCAAGATTCTATAAAACAATGAAAAAAATATAACAAAATATAACTCATTATATATATGTACCTTCTCTCCATTTTTCTATGTTGTTTTATATATGTTCCATTGAATGGATGTTTAAGGTGATATTTATGATGATGGATATACAAAAGATTAAATTAATGAATGTGGTGATATAGTAGAGGTGGGCCTACAAAAGGGTTAATAATGGTTTTAAATGGAGTTACTAGGATGGGATAGATCTATATCAATTTAGGATCCCTACTGGAATCCAGATTAACTTCCCCAATAGAATTCTCAAATACATTGAATGCATTCCAAATGTTATATTCTTCATTGATAATATTTATTTTAAAAAATTATCAATAAGTTTCATTTATGTTTCAATATCCCATAACATTTTTTGTATGTATGTATAATTCAGATTAATATGTCCATTGTTCACTCAATAAATGATCAACCTCCGTCTATATTGATAAAAACTAATTTACTGATATGGGAAATGGGAAAACATAATATATTCTCATTATTTGAATGTTCCCCACAAGTAACTGAGATGAAATCAAGGGTTTTAGTTTTATATGGATGGTTCCTACTAAACTTTTTAGGATAATTTTCTTGCGAGTTTTATTCCCTAAGCCGATTTAACCACATGGGGGAAGGTGTATTTATTTTTTGAATTATTACATATGAAATCAGCCACATGAAATTGTTATGTTCTAAATCCATAAAACATAATCTCCCAATGAAAACTCATATGCAACTGAATATAGATAAATCACATCACATGGGATTTGCATGGTTCTTCTAGAAAATACCATTTCCTTTCATGATTAGTTAGTACCCCAAATAAGGGATTCTCCCACAATATTCCCATGTTGTGTAAAGACCCGTAAAATTCAAGGGAAATTTTTTTTCTTAATTATCTTTAGAATTTTACAAGAGCGCGGTTTCTGACGGCACCTGATTCCGAGGCCCGGAGTGCCCGGAATTAATTTCCGAAGTTTGGCTCGGGTACGTTCAGTGAACAAACGAGCGGGAATTCCTAACTTTTGATCCGGTGCTCGGAATTGAAATCCGAGGGCACCGATGAACTCGCAGCGCCGATATTCGCTTAAGGAGACCTTTCCCGAAGTTGCGTTTACACGAGGGGAGTTGTAAAAAATAAAATTGTGAATGTTAAGATAAAAATTTAACTTCAATTTTTATTTTTATCTTCCTTAAGTGTTTTTATCCTTTGGGTGGAAGTTGGGTGACAACCCAACTTCCCTAGGGAGGTTAAGTGGGTGGTGGGGCCCACACGAACCTCACCCCTTCATATCCTCTAACCCTCCCCCAACTCACAATTAATGATGTAAACTTAGGTTATAACTTATGTCATTAATAAGTGAGTTTAATTAAAGTTTTGAAATTCAAACTCTTGAATTTCAAAAGACTTAAGTTGTGTTGTGTTAAGTTGTAAAGTCATGCTTTAATTTTAATAAACTTAAGTTATAACTTAAGTTTTATTTGTGGGGAATTAAATGAAGAGGTTTGAATTTCAAACCTTTGAAATTCCAAACCCTTCTATTTAATTCAGTTTTTAGTTTCCTTTGCGGGTTGGCGTTTGCTGTGCGGAGAGGAAAAGAGGGAGGCTTCTTGTGAGTTCTTCCTCCACGACGAAGAACGTGGCGTCCTTCTTCCACGACGTCGGACTGCAACGCGTTGGATTTCCTCCACGACACCGCAACGCATCCTCTCCGCGACGTGTTTTCCGCGGCGAACCTACTTCCGACGCCGCAACGCACTTTCCGCGACGTGCCTCTCGCGGCGAACCCACGTCCGTCTACCGCGACGCCATAACCGCGATGCCGACGACGTCTTCTTCCGTGACGTCCGACCTCCGCGACGCTCGTCCTTCGCGGATCGTTGATGAGCTCCGCGAGCTTCCTTCGAGGTAGGAGTTGTTGAATATTGTTAATTTATTCCATTTCTTGATCGTGAATAGCAAGCCTAACGTGTGACTTGATTTCTTTAAAGTTGCGTTATTATTTTAACGTGAGGGGGCCGGACCGCACGAACACGGCTGAACCCCCCTCCATCGTTCTTGTTTTATTTTTGCGGATGGAAGCAAGTGGCGTGGTGCCGTCGCACCACGCGGATGATCGTACTTTTATTTTTACGCGGCGCCGTCACGCCACGCCGAGGTAGAATCTTCAAGAACGTGACGTCATCGCGCCGCGTTGAAAGGAATCAAGGTACGGCGAAAGGGGCGCGGTGCCGTCGCACCGCGCCGGACGACGAACACCGCGGCCGGTTCCGGGCCGCGGCGGGACGAGGAGACGGCGGCCGGTTCCGGGCCGCGGCGGGATGTGAAGACCGGCGGCCGGGCCGCCGGCGTCGGAAGTCGAAGGCGGGACCGGAATTTCCGGTCCCGTTGGTAAAAACCGGCCGGCCAGCTGGCCGACCGGATGACATAAAACCGGGGGAATAAATCCCCCGGCCGGTTCAACAAAACCCCCCTCTTAATGAGGGGGGCGGTTCCTTGAAGGAGGGGGGCATCCGGCCCCCCGGTTGCGCTCCAGCAGGCCCCCCACGTGAGGGGGGCCGTTTTGTTGCTTAGGCGCGGCACAAAGGCCGCGCCACCTTGAAGAAGCGGGGGCTTAGCCCCCTGCGTGCCACCCTCGTGCGGCGCCAGGCGCCCGCCGCCGCGGCCCGCCGCCGCGCCGCCGCGCCGCCACCGCCCCGGGGGGGGGGGGGGGGGGGTCGGGCCGGGTCGGCCCGGACCCGGACCCCCCCGTTTCGAACCAGATTTGGTTTTTGGCCCATAACTTTAGCCTCGGACCTCCGAATGACGAACCGTCTATGGCAACGCGATCCTTGGATCGAGACGGTCGTTTCGATATATCGCACTCAAGGTTTCGGTTAACTTTGAGTTCGGCCGGGTTGGTTCGTTCACGAAACCAACAGGGCCTTCGGAGCGGAAACGCTCATATCTTGAGCTACGAACGTCCAATTGACGCGCCGTCAGTCGCGTTGTGTTCCTCGTAGTGAGACGGATCTTTTGGCATACTCCGCCCGAGGTTTGGACGCAGGTGGAGTACGGTCGGGTTGGTTTTGCTTTTAAAACCAACCGGGCCCCGGAGACGAAAATGCCAATAACTCTCAGACCGGGCGTCCGATCGACGCACCGTCTGTTGCGTTGAGTTCCTGTTGACGATACGGAACTTTTGGATATATCAACTTCGGTCTTCGTCACAGTTGATGTATCAGCCTCTCGGCTCGTGGAGCGGACCCTCCGAACGAGCTTGCTGTGTGCGGGAACCCTAGTGCTGGCTGTGACGACTACTACTACTGCTACTGTGACTGCGACGACGACAGTACAGAGATCCTATGTGGATTCGACGACGACGACTACAGCACTCAGCGATTCTACGTGGAACAGTGCTACCGAACCTGTGTGAGCTGAATCTTCTGTTGATCTTTAGTGGTGGTGCGCTTGGGTGCAGCAGCAGACCCTTGGCGGTGGAGCGCTTGGTTGTAGCGGCGGACCCGCGATACTTTACGGAGTGTGTCTGCTTGGTTGTAGCGACAGACCCGCAACGGTGGAGACGAGCGAGCAGAGTACGGAGACCGTGTAGCCGGCTGAGACCTGACGACTGCTTGACCGACTCGACTTGGAGTGAGTCGACTAGCCCAGTGGACGGAGCGCCCGGTATTTGGCGGCAGACCCACGGCGGACGGAGCGCCTGGTAGTTGGCAGCAAACCCGCGGTACTCGACAGGAGGAGTACCTCAGTAGGCTATTTGGGTGAGCGCCCAGTAGTTGGCAGCAGACCCTCAGCGGACAGAGCGCCCAGTAGTTGGCAGCAGACCCGCAATACTTGACAGGAGGAGTACCTCAGCAGTCAAAGGTTAGTGAGCAGTACCTCGGAGTCGTGACAGGACTACTGCACACTTCAGAGATGGGGCTCTTCAGCAGCTACGGTTTCGATAATGAAAATCCTGGTTTGGGCTGAGTCAATGATCTTTGTGTTTCCTCATGATTGAGATGGGTCGCTTGATAACTTAGGTATATGTATGGGCATATACCTGGGTAATGGTTATCTGTTGATTTCATAAACTTGTTATAAACTGTGTAGACTTGTACTGTTAACCTGTGTGGATTTTACTGTTTACTCTTCTTTGTGGATTGGATTGTTCTTGGGCTCGTGTTGGAGCCGAACAGAAATTGGTGACATAGGTATATGTATGGGCATATACCTAATCAATACTGGATGTTACTTCGTGATTGTTACTTTTCTTCGTGGTTTATCCTTTGTGGATTTGAGAGACCTTCAGGGGTCTCGGGGTCCCTACTGAGTAGCTTATACTCACCCCTGCACGGGCTTTGCCCGCACTTCGTTGTGTTGGTTGCAGACGACGGACAGCGCTGACTGTGGATGAGGCTTTCGGAGTAGGTCGGTACCCGGAGGAGGACCACTGAGCGGGACGTGCTCGGAGCGGACAGTTGGACCCGAGGAGTTGTGAGCTATCTGTACCTACCCTTCAGGTAGGATCCGTGGTGGACGATCCAGGAGCTGTGCCATCTGTACCTACCCTTCAGGTAGGAATCGAGGAGGACGTCCCAGGAGCCGCTTGTACTTTCAGTTGCTGTTTTCCCTTTCGAGTTGTACTTTACTTTCAGTTGGGCTTGTATTCCGGCCCCCTTTACTTTTCTGCACTTGTAGTTACTTTCCGCTTGCTGACTCTATGGTGGTTGTTACTTATAAAGGCAATGCTTTCCCTGTTTACCGGGATTATACGCCTTGGTGCTAGTCGCCAGCCCCTGGCCTATGGAAGGCGGGCTTGGGGTAGTCATGGCACGGGCCCCGAGGTCGGGTCGTGACAAATTGGTATCAGAGGCGGTCGGTTCTACCGCAGAATCTGATCTTTCTTCTATGTGAAGCAATAGTGTTTAGTGTATTGAGTGTGGTTATCAGTCCAGGGAGTCCAGTGTTGGTGCGGCGGCCGACGTATCCGTACACCAGGACCCTGACTTCTGATTTCCGACTTAATGCACGAAAACACTGATTGCGTGTGTGTTTCCAAAAAGGTTTAAAGTCAGCTCAAACCAGGTCAGCTCACCAGGTATAAATCGTTGACCGTGACACAACTGTTCAGGATGTCACCATGCAGATAGTTGGCTGGAGTTTCGAGAGAGTTCTCGATGATGGCCCACCGAGCAGCGAGACTCCGGTGCAGGGCCCTTTTTCAGTGTTGGCACCTTCGGGTGGTGTACCAGCAGCACCACCACCAGTTAGGCAGCAGATGCCACTAGCTGACAGTGCACGCTAGCAGAGCGCGATGCACGAGTTCCAGCAGTAGAGGCCTCTGAGGATACGAGGCGAGACAGATTTCCCAGGCAGCAGTGGACAGGATGGAGGCAGCTGCTAGAGTTCTACACCTAGCTTCGATACTAGTAGAGCGGATGATGATCTTAGCTCCTGGTGTTTCCAGTGAGTGACCATAAGGTTGGTCCTTATAGTAATGAGGCTTCTTTACGCGAACCGATACCTGGGATAGTACCTACGGGTAGTGCGCCAGCTATGTCACTACCTGTTGGTCAGCAGACACTACCGGCAGTACCGGTAGCAGAGACTCACAGGCTTAGTGCCTTGCATATGTTTTAGCACCAGATATCCCTCAAGTTTCGAGGTGAGCCTGACTCGTAGGTGGCTGAGGACTGGCTTGAGGAGGTGGTTGTGAGTTTTCTGGAGCTAATACAGCTTCGACAGAATGACATGTCGGAAGCAGAGCACTCAACGTGGCTTACCAATCAATCTTGGTACTCGTTGGTTACGTTGTGATCAGTTCTTTAGACTCGAACTTCTGAGCAAAGTGTGTCTAAAGGACATCCGAACCATTACTTTTCCTCTATGCATTTCTACCTATGCTAGGATGCTAGAGAGAACCTTTGTGGTTGTGAACGTTAGCAGTGAAAGGCAGGAAACTAGCGCCAGTCTCAGAGACTCGGGCGTGTAAAATGTTTCAGGAGGAGGAAGATCTAAGGACAGATGAATCTGCAAGGTAGCAGACGTGGAAGCGGAGCTTAGAGAGCAGCATGTGGTGGTGTACATTTCGACATGTTACGACCACCCGACTTAGTAGTCCCCGCCAGGCTCAGGGAGCAGGAGGGCTGGGGAGGAGAGTAGCTGCATTACGGTCAAGGAGTGTGACCCAGGAGCTCTAAGAATGATTCGGGGTATGAATTATGTCTACTACGAGCTGCCATATCTATAGATATAGGAACCAATCATTCTACCCTTCCACGAATCATGTCCCAGACCTAGAGGTTCCGGGTAAGCCGTAGACTTGACCCTCACGTCTGGAGATACCTTTGGGAGGAGACTCGATAATCACACTTACGCCGACGGTGTGATTTGACCTCGAGGCGAGAGTTTCGGTTGGAATCTCTTGGTGGCAGCGTAGAGGCCTTACGACGTTGATCTGGGTATGGTTTTGATTCACAAATCATACCCCGGTTGACTGTTTTAGGCAAACGTCGGAATGGGTTTTCCTTGGTCGGCGAAAAGGAAACCCTGGGAAGCACATGTTAAACTCAGGCATAAGAGGGTGTGACCGATCACTCTTGAGTTGGTCAACCCTACCCTTGTGGAAGCAGGAGTTTTGAGTTTCAGTTCTTACCTAAAAAGGGAAACCTCTTGAATTTGAGGGTGACGAACACGTTCTTTTACGGTCTCAACCCGATGAGGTTTCGGAGATGTGGCCGAGGCGGCATGTTATCTCCAAAGTTCGATGGACCCTTTTGATCTTTAGCAGGGTAGGCGAAGAGGTTTACCGCTTGACCCTACCACCTCAGTCGCACCGGGTGCATAATGTCCACCACGTGTCTCAGCTGTGGAGATACGTGTATATTTCTTCACACGTCATCGACCCCGGGGAGTTGGACGTCGATGACAGGGCGACAAGCACAGAGGTTCTAGTAGAGATCGAGGATCGACAGGAGCAGGATCTACGTGAACGGTTGCTTCCTCTGGGGTTCTTCTCGGGTAGCACGAGATCTTCAGGTGAGCATATGGGAGCGTAAAGCTCAGTTGCGTGCTCAGTACTACCTTGTTTCCCTTAAGTGTGAGTTGAAGCTTTACGGGGGCGTAAAGCCCTGAGATGGGAGTAATGTAAAGACCCGTAAAATTCAAGGGAAATTTTTTTTCTTAATTATCTTTAGAATTTTACAAGAGCGCGGTTTCTGACGGCACCTGATTCCGAGGCCCGGAGTGCCCGGAATTAATTTCCGAAGTTTGGCCCGGGTACGTTCAGTGAACGAACGAGCGGGAATTCCTAACTTTTGATCCGGTGCTCGGAATTGAAATCCGAGGGCATCGATGAACTCGCAGCGCCGATATTCGCTTAAGGAGACCTTTCCCGAAGTTGCGTTTACACGAGGGGAGTTGTAAAAAATAAAATTGTGAATGTTAAAATAAAAATTTAACTTCAATTTTTATTTTTATCTTCCATAAGTGTTTTTATCCTTTGGGTGGAAGTTGGGTGACAACCCAACTTCCCTAGGGAGGTTAAGTGGGTGGTGGGGCCCACACAAACCCCACCCCTTCATATCCTCTAACCCTCCCCCAACTCACAATTAATGATGTAAACTAAGGTTATAACTTATGTCATTAATAAGTGAGTTTAATTAAAGTTTTGAAATTCAAACTCTTGATTTTCAAAAGAATTAAGTTGTGTTGTGTTAAGTTGTAAAGTCATGCTTTAATTTTAATAAACTTAAGTTATAACTTAAGTTTTATTTGTGGGGAATTAAATGAAGAGGTTTGAATTTCAAACCTTTGAAATTCCAAACCCTTCTATTTAATTCAGTTTTTTGTTTCCTTTGCGGGTTGGCGTTTGCTGTGCGGAGAGGAAAAGAGGGAGGCTTCTTGTGAGTTCTTCCTCCACGACGAAGAACGCGGCGTCCTTCTTCCACGACGTCGGACTGCAACGCGTTGGATTTCCTCCACGACGCCGCAACGCATCCTCTCCGCGACGTGTTTTCCGCGGCGAACCTACGTCCGACGCCGCAACGCACTTTCCGCGACGTGCCTCTCGCGGTGAACCCACGTCCGTCTACCGCGACGCCATAACCGCGATGCCGACGACGTCTTCTTTCGTGACGTCCGACCTCCGCGACGCTCGTCCTTCGCGGATCGTTGATGAGCTCCGCGAGCTTCCTTCGAGATAGGGGTTGTTTAATATTGTTAATTTATTCCATTTCTTGATCGTGAATAGCAAGCCTAACGTGTGATTTGATTTCTTTAAAGTTGCGTTATTATTTTAACGTGAGGGGGCCGGACCGCACGAACACGGCCGAAACCCCCTCCATCGTTCTTGTTTTTTTTTGCGGATGGAAGCAAGTGGCGTGGTGCCGTCGCACCACGCGGATGATCGTACTTTTATTTTTACGTGGCGCCGTCGCGCCACGCCGAGGTAGAATCTTCAAGAACGCGACGCCGTCGTGCCGCGTTGAAAGGATTCAAGGTACGGCGAAAGGGGCGCGGTGTCGTTGCACCGCGCCGGACGACGAACACCGTGGCCGGTTCCGGGCCGCGGCGGGACGAGGAGACCGCGGCCGGTTCCGGGCCGCGGCAGGATGTGAAGACCGGCGGCCGGGCCGCCGGCGTCGGAAGTCGAAGGCGGGACCGGAATTTCCGGTCCCGTTGGTAAAAACCGGCCGGCCAGCTGGCCGGCCGGATGACATAAAACTGGGGGAATAAATCCCCCGGCCGGTTCAACAAAACCCCCATCTTAATGAGGGGGGCGGTTCCTTGAAGGAGGGGGGCAGCCGGCCCCCCGGTTGCGCTCCAGCAGGCCCCCCACGTGAGGGGGGCCGTTTTGTTGCTTAGGCGCGGCACAAAGGCTGCGCCACCTTGAAGAAGCGGGGGCTTAGCCCCCCGCGTGCCACCCTCGTGCGGCGCCGGGCACCCGCCGCCGCGGCCCGCCGCCGCGCCGCCGCCGCCACGCCGCCGCCCCGGGGGGGGGGGGGGGGGGGGGGTCGGGCCGGGTCGGCCCGGACCCGGACCCCCCCGTTTCGAACCAGATTTGGTTTTTGGCCCATAACTTGAGCCTCGGACCTCCGAATGACGAACCGTCTACGGCAACGCGATCCTTGGATTGAGACGGTCGTTTCGATATATCGCACTCAAGGTTTCGGTTAACTTTGAGTTCGGCCGGGTTGGTTCGTTCACGAAACCAACCGGGCCTTCGGAGCGGAAACGCTCATATCTTGAGCTACGAACGTCCGATTGACGCGCCGTCAGTCGCGTTGTGTTCCTCTTAGTGAGACGGATCTTTTGGAATACTCCGCCCGAGTTTTGGACGCAGGTGGAGTACGGTCGGGTTGGTTTTGCCTTAAAAACCAACCGGGCCCCGGAGACGAAAATGCCAATAACTCTCAGACCGGGCGTCCGATCGACGCACCGTCTGTTGCGTTGAGTTCCTGTTGACGATACGGAACTTTTCGATACATCAACTTCGGTCTTCGTGACAGTTGATGTATCAGCCTCTCGGCTCGTGGAGCGGACCCTCCGAACGAGCTTGCTGTGTGCGGGAACCCTAGTGCTGGCTGTGACGACTACTACTACTGCTATTGTGACTGCGACGACGACAGTACAGAGATCCTATGTGGATTCGACGACGACGACTACAGCACTCAACGATTCTACGTGGAACAGTGCTACTGAACCTGTGTGAGCTGAATCTTCTGTTGATCTTTAGTGGTGGTGCGCTTGGATGCAGCAGCAGACCCTTGGCGGTGGAGCGCTTGGTTGTAGCGGCGGACCCGCGATACTTTACGGAGTGTGTCTGCTTGGTTGTAGCGACAGACCCGCAATGGTGGAGACGAGCGTGCAGAGTACGGAGACCGTGTAGCCGGCTGAGACCTGACGACTGCTTGACCGACTCGACTTGGAGTGAGTCGACTAGCCCAGTGGACGGAGCGCCCGGTATTTGGCGGCAGACCCACGGCGGACGGAGCGCCTGGTAGTTGGCAGCAAACCCGCGGTACTCGACAGGAGGAGTACCTCAGTAGGCTATTTGGGTGAGCGCCCAGTAGTTGGCAGAAGACCCTCAGCGGACGGAGCGCCCAGTAGTTGGCAGCAGACCCGCAATACTTGACAGGAGGAGTACCTCAGCAGTCAAAGGTTAGTGAGCAGTACCTCGGAGTCGTGACAGGACTACTGCACACTTCAGAGATGGGGCTCTTCAGCAGCTACGGTTTCGATAATGAAAATCCTGGTTTGGGCTGAGTCAATGATCTTTGTGTTTCCTCATGATTGAGATGGGTCGCTTGATAACTTAGGTATATGTATGGGCATATACCTGGGTAATGGTTATCTGTTGATTTCATAAACTTGTTATAAACTGTGTAGACTTGTACTGTTAACCTGTGTGGATTTTACTGTTTACTCTTCTTTGTGGATTGGATTGTTCTTGGGCTCGTGTTGGAGCCGAACAGAAATTGGTGACATAGGTATATGTATGGGCATATACCTAATCAATACTGGATGTTACTTCGTGATTGTTACTTTTCTTCGTGTTTTATCCTTTGTGGATTTGAGAGACCTTCAGGGGTCTCGGGGTCCCTACTGAGTAGCTTATACTCACCCCTGCACGGGCTTTGCCCGCACTTCGTTGTGTTGGTTGCAGACGACGGACAGCGCTGACTGTGGATGAGGCTTTCGGAGTAGGTCGGTACCCGGAGGAGGACCACTGAGCGGGACGTGCTCGGAGCGGACAGTTGGACCCGAGGAGTTGTGAGCTATCTGTACCTACCCTTCAGGTAGGATCTGTGGTGGACGATCCAGGAGCTGTTCCATCTGTACCTACCCTTCAGGTAGGAATCGAGGAGGACGTCCCAGGAGCCGCTTGTACTTTCAGTTGCTGTTTTCCCTTTCGAGTTGTACTTTACTTTCAGTTGGGCTTGTATTCCGGCCCCCTTTACTTTTCTGCACTTGTAGTTACTTTCCGCTTGCTGACTCTGTGGTGGTTGTTACTTATAAAGGCAATGCCTTCCCTGTTTACCGGGATTATACGCCTTGGTGCTAGTCGCCAGCCCCTGGCCTATGGAAGGCGGGCATGGGGTAGTCATGGCACGGGCCCCGAGGTCGGGTCGTGACAAATTGGTATCAGAGGCGGTCGGTTCTACCGCAGAATCTGATCTTTCTACTATGTGAAGCAATAGTGTTTAGTGTATTGAGTGTGGTTATCAGTCCAGGGAGTCCAGTGTTGGTGCGGCGGCCGACGTATCCGTACACCAGGACCCTGACTTCTGATTTCCGACTTAATGCACAAAAACACTGATTGCGTGTGTGTTTCCAAAAAGGTTTAAAGTCAGCTCAAACCAGGTCAGCTCACCAGGTATAAATCGTTGACCGTGACACAACTGTTCAGGATGTCACCATGCAGATAGTTGGCTGGAGTTTCGAGAGAGTTCTCGATGATGGCCCACCGAGCAGCGAGACTCCGGTGCAGGGCCCTTTTTCAGTGTTGGCACCTTCGGGTGGTGTACCAGCAGCACCACCACGAGTTAGGCAGCAGATGCCACTAGCTGACAGTGCACGCTAGCAGAGCACGATGCACGAGTTCCAGCAGTAGAGGCCTCTGAGGATATGAGGCGAGACAGATTTCCCAGGCAGCAGTGGACTGGATGGAGGCAGCTGCTAGAGTTCTACACCTAGCTTCGATACTAGTAGAGCGGATGATGATCTTAGCTCCTGGTGTTTCCAGTGAGTGACCATAAGGTTGGTCCTTATAGTAATGAGGCTTCTTTACGCGAACCGATACCTGGGATAGTACCTACGGGTAGTGCGCCAGCTATGTCACTACCTGTTGGTCAGCAGACACTACCGGCGGTACCGGTAGCAGAGACTCACAGGCTTAGTGCCTTACATATGTTTTAGCACCAGATATCCCTCAAGTTTCGAGGTGAGCCTGACTCGTAGGCGGCTGAGGACTGGCTTGAGGAGGTGGTTGTGAGTTTTCTGGAGCTAATACAGCTTCGACAGAATGACATGTCGGAAGCAGAGCACTCAACATGGCTTACCAATCAATCTTGGTACTCGTTGGTTACGTTGTGATCAGTTCTTTAGACTCGAACTTCTGAGCGAAGTGTGTCTAAAGGACATCCGAACCATTACTTTTCCTCTATGCATTTCTACCTATGCTAGGATGCTAGAGAGAACCTTTGTGGTTGTGAACGTTAGCAGTGAAAGGCAGGAAACTAGCGCCAGTCTCAGAGACTCGGGCGTGTAAAATGTTTCAGGAGGAGGAAGATCTAAGGACAGATGAATCTGCAGGGTAGCAGACGTGGAAGCGGAGCTTAGAGAGCAGCATGTGGTGGTGTACATTTCGACATGTTACGACCACCCGACTTAGTAGTCCCCCCCAGGCTCAGGGAGCAGGAGGGCTGGGGAGGAGAGTAGCTGCATTACGGTCAAGGAGTGTGACCCAGGAGCTCTAAGAATGATTCGGGGTACGAATTATGTCTACTACGAGCTGCCATATCTATAGATATAGGAACCAATCATTCTACCCTTCCACGAATCATGTCCCAGACCTAGAGGTTCCGGGTAAGCCGTAGACTTGACCCTCACGTCTGGAGATACCTTTGGGAGGAGACTCGATAATCACACTTACGCCGACGGTGTGATTTGACCTCGAGGCGAGAGTTTCGGTTGGAATCTCTTGGTGGCAGCGTAGAGGCCTTACGACGTTGATCTGGGTATGGTTTTGATTCACAAATCATACCCCGGTTGACTGTTTTAGGCAAACGTCGGAATGGGTTTTCCTTGGTCGGCGAAAAGGAAACCCTGGGAAGCACATGTTAAACTCAGGCATAAGAGGGTGTGACCGATCACTCTTGAGTTGGTCAACCCTACCGTTGTGGCAGCAGGAGTTTTGAGTTTCAGTTCTTACATAAAAAGGGAAACCTCTTGAATTTGAGGGTGACGAACACGTTCTTTTACGGTCTCAACCCGATGAGGTTTCGGAGATGTGGCCGAGGCGGCATGTTATCTCCGATGTTCGATGGACCCTTTTGATCTTCAGCAGGGTAGGCGAAGAGGTTTACCGCTTGACCCTACCACCTCAGTCGCACCGGGTGCATAATGTCCACCACGTGTCTTAGCTGTGGAGATACGTGTATATTTCTTCACACGTCATCGACCCCGGGGAGTTGGACGTCGATGACAGGGCGACAAGCACAGAGGTTCTAGTAGAGATCGAGGATCGACAGGAGCAGGATCTACGTGAACAGTTGCTTCCTCTGGGGTGCTTCTCGGGTAGCACGAGATCTTCAGGTGAGCATATGGGAGCGTAAAGCTCAGTTGCGTGCTCAGTACTACCTTGTTTCCCTTAAGTGTGAGTTGAATCTTTACGGGGACGTAAAGCCCTGAGATGGGAGTAATGTAAAGACCCGTAAAATTCAAGGGAAATTTTTTTTCTTAATTATCTTAAGAATTTTACAAGAGCGCGGTTTCTGACGGCACCTGATTCCGAGGCCCGGAGTGCCCGGAATTAATTTCCGAAGTTTGGCCCGGGTACGTTCAGTGAACGAACGAGCGGGAATTCCTAACTTTTGATCCGGTGCTCGGAATTGAAATCCGAGGGCACCGATGAACTCGCAGCGCCGATATTCGCTTAAGGAGACCTTTCCCGAAGTTGCGTTTACACGAGGGGAGTTGTAAAAAATAAAATTGTGAATGTTAAAATAAAAATTTAACTTCAATTTTTATTTTTATCTTCCATAAGTGTTTTTATCCTTTGGGTGGAAGTTGGGTGACAACCCAACTTCCCTAGGGAGGTTAAGTGGGTGGTGGGGCCCACACGAACCCCACCCCTTCATATCCTCTAACCCTCCCCCAAATCACAATTAATGATGTAAACTTAGGTTATAACTTATGTCATTAATAAGTGAGTTTAATTAAAGTTTTGAAATTCAAACTCTTGAATTTCAAAAGACTTAAGTTGTGTTGTGTTAAGTTGTAAAGTCATGCTTTAATTTTAATAAACTTAAGTTATAACTTAAGTTTTATTTGTGGGGAATTAAATGAAGAGGTTTGAATTTCAAACCTTTGAAATTCCAAACCCTTCTATTTAATTCAGTTTTTAGTTTCCTCTGCGGGTTGGCGTTTGCTGTGCGGAGAGGAAAAGAGGGAGGCTTCTTGTGAGTTCTTCCTCCACGACGAAGAACGCGGCGTCCTTCTTCCACGACGTCGGACTGCAACGCGTTGGATTTCCTCCACGACGCCGCAATGCATCCTCTCCGCGACGTGTTTTCCACGGCGAACCTACGTCCGACGCCGCAACGCACTTTCCGCGACGTGCCTCTCGCGGCGAACCCACGTCCGTCTACCGCGACGCCATAACCGCGATGCCGACGACGTCTTATTCCGTGACGTCCGACCTCCGCGACGCTCGTCCTTCGCGGATCGTTGATGAGCTCCGCGAGCTTCCTTCGAGGTAGGGGTTGTTGAATATTGTTAATTTATTCCATTTCTTGATCGTGAATAGCAAGCCTAACGTGTGACTTGATTTCTTTAAAGTTGCGTTATTATTTTAACGTGAGGGGGCCGGACCGCACGAACACGGCCGAAACCCCCTCCATCGTTCTTGTTTTATTTTTGCGGATGGAAGCAAGTGGCGTGGTGCCGTCGCACCACGCGGATGATCGTACTTTTATTTTTACGTGGCGCCGTCGCGCCACGCCGAGGTAGAATCTTCAAGAACGCGACGCCGTCGCGCCGCGTTGAAAGGAATCAAGGTACGGCGAAAGGGGCGCAGTGCCATTGCACCGCGCCGGACGACGAACACCGTGGCCGGTTCCGGGCCGCGGCGGGACGAGGAGACCGCGGCCGGTTCCGGGCAGCGGCAGGATGTGAAGACCGGCGGCCGGGCCGCCGGCGTCGGCAGTCGAAGGCGGGACCGGAATTTCCGGTCCCGTTGGTAAAAACCGGCCGGCCAGCTGGCCGGCCGGATGACATAAAACTGGGGGAATAAATCCCCCGGCCGGTTCAACAAAACCCCCCTCTTAATGAGGGGGGCGGTTCCTTGAAGGAGGGGGGCAGCCGGCCCCCCGGATGCGCTCCAGCAGGCCCCCCACGTGAGGGGGGCCGTTTTGTTGCTTAGGCGCGGCACAAAGTCCGCGCCACCTTGAAGAAGCGGGGGCTTAGCCCCCCGCGTGCCACCATCGTGCGGCGCCAGGCACCCGCCGCCGCGCCGGGGGGGGGGGGGGGGGGTCGGGCCGGGTCGGCCCGGACCCGGACCCGGACCCCCCCGTTTCGAACCAGATTTGGTTTTTGGCCCATAACTTGAGCCTCGAACCTCCGAATGACGAACCGTCTACGGCAACGCGATCCTTGGATTGAGACGGTCGTTTCGATATATCGCACTCAAGGTTTCGGTTAACTTTGAGTTCGGCCGGGTTGGTTCGTTCACGAAACCAACCGGGCCTTTGGAGCGGAAACGCTCATATCTTGAGCTACGAACGTCCGATTGACGCGCCGTCAGTCGCGTTGTGTTCCTCTTAGTGAGACGGATCTTTTGGCATACTCCGCCCGAGTTTTGGACGCAGGTGGAGTACAGTCGGGTTGGTTTTGCCTTAAAAACCAACCGGGCCCCGGAGACGAAAATGCCAATAACTCTCAGACCGGGCGTCCGATCGACGCACCTTCTGTTGCGTTGAGTTCCTGTTGACGATACGGAACTTTTGGATACATCAACTTCGGTCTTCGTGACAGTTGATGTATCAGCCTCTCGGCTCGTGGAGCGGACCCTCCGAACGAGCTTGCTGTGTGCGGGAACCCTAGTGCTGGCTGTGACGACTACTACTACTGCTACTGTGACTGCGACGATGACAGTACAGAGATCCTATGTGGATTCGACGACGACGACTACAGCACTCAGCGATTCTACGTGGAACAGTGCTACCGAACCTGTGTGAGCTGAATCTTCTGTTGATCTTTAGTGGTGGTGCGCTTGGATGCAGCAGCAGACCCTTGGCTGTGGAGAGCTTGGTTGTAGCGGCGGACCCGCGATACTTTACGGAGTGTGTCTGCTTGGTTGTAGCGACAGACCCGCAACGGTGGAGACGAGCGTGCAGAGTACGGAGACCGTGTAGCCGGCTGAGACCTGACGACTGCTTGACCGACTCGACTTGGAGTGAGTCGACTAGCCCAGTGGACGGAGCGCCCGGTATTTGGCGGCAGACCCACGGCGGACGGAGCGCCTGGTAGTTGGCAGCAAACCCGCGGTACTCGATAGGAGGAGTACCTCAGTAGGCTATTTGGGTGAGCGCCCAGTAGTTGGCAGCAGACCCTCAGCGGACGGAGCGCCCAGTAGTTGGCAGCAGACCCGCAATACTTGACAGGAGGAGTACCTCAGCAGTCAAAGGTTAGTGAGCAGTACCTCGGAGTCGTGACAGGACTACTGCACACTTCAGAGATGGGGCTCTTCAGCAGCTACGGTTTCGATAATGAAAATCCTGGTTTGGGCTGAGTCAATGATCTTTGTGTTTTCTCATGATTGAGATGGGTCGCTTGATAACTTAGGTATATGTATGGGCATATACCTGGGTAATGGTTACCTGTTGATTTCATAAACTTGTTATAAACTGTGTAGACTTGTATTGTTAACCTGTGTGGATTTTACTGTTTACTCTTCTTTGTGGATTGGATTGTTCTTGGGCTCGTGTTGGAGCCGAACAGAAATTGGTGACATAGGTATATGTATGGGCATATACCTAATCAATACTGGATGTTACTTCGTGATTGTTACTTTTCTTCGTGGTTTATCCTTTGTGGATTTGAGAGACCTTCAGGGGTCTCGGGGTCCCTACTGAGTAGCTTATACTCACCCCTGCACGAGCTTTGCCCGCACTTCGTTGTGTTGGTTGCAGGCGACGGACAGCGCTGACTGTGGATGAGGCTTTCGGAGTAGGTCGGTACCCGGAGGAGGACCACTGAGCGGGACGTGCTCGGAGCGGACAGTTGGACCCGAGGAGTTGTGAGCTATCTGTACCTACCCTTCAGGTAGGATCCGTGGTGGACGATCCAGGAGCTGTGCCATCTGTACCTACCCTTCAGGTAGGAATCGAGGAGGACGTCCCAGGAGCCGCTTGTACTTTCAGTTGCTGTTTTCCCTTTCGAGTTGTACTTTACTTTCAGTTGGGCTTGTATTCCGGCCCCCTTTACTTTTCTGCACTTGTAGTTACTTTCCGCTTGCTGACTCTGTGGTGGTTGTTACTTATAAAGGCAATGCCTTCCCTGTTTACCGGGATTATACGCCTTGGTGCTAGTCGCCAGCCCCTGGCCTATGGAAGGCGGGCTTGGGGTAGTCACGGCACGGGCCCCGAGGTCGGGTCGTGACAAATTGGTATCAGAGGCGGTCGGTTCTACCGCAGAATCTGATCTTTCTTCTATGTGAAGCAATAGTGTTTAGTGTATTGAGTATGGTTATCAGTCCAGGGAGTCCAGTGTTGGTGCGGCGGCCGACGTATCCATACACCAGGACCCTGACTTCTGATTTTCGACTTAATGCACGAAAACACTGATTGCGTGTGTGTTTCCAAAAAGGTTTAAAGTCAGCTCAAACCAGGTCAGCTCACCAGGTATAAATCGTTGACCGTGACACAACTGTTCAGGATGTCACCATGCAGATAGTTGGCTGGAGTTTCGAGAGAGTTCTCGATGATGGCCCACCGAGCAGCGAGACTCCGGTGCAGGGCCCTTTTTCAGTGTTGGCACCTTCGGGTGGTGTACCAGCAGCACCACCACCAGTTAGGCAGCAGATGCCACTAGCTGACAGTGCATGCTAGCAGAGCGCGATGCACGAGTTCCATCAGTAGAGGCCTCTGAGGATACGAGGCGAGACAGATTTCCCAGGCAGCAGTGGACTGGATGGAGGCAGCTGCTAGAGTTCTACACCTAGCTTCGATACTAGTAGAGTGGATGATGATCTTAGCTCCTGGTGTTTCCAGTGAGTGACCATAAGGTTGGTCCTTATAGTAATGAGGCTTCTTTACGCGAACCGATACCTGGGATAGTACCTACGGGTAGTGCGCCAGCTATGTCACTACCTGTTGGTCAGCAGACACTACCGGCGGTACCGGTAGCAGAGACTCACAGGCTTAGTGCCTTACATATGTTTTAGCACCAGATATCCCTCAAGTTTTGAGGTGAGCCTGACTCGTAGGCGGCTGAGGACTGGCTTGAGGAGGTGGTTGTGAGTTTTCGGGAGCTAATACAGCTTCGACAGAATGACATGTCGGAAGCAGAGCACTCAACGTGGCTTACCAATCAATCTTGGTACTCGTTGGTTACGTTGTGATCAGTTCTTTAGACTCGAACTTCTGAGCGAAGTGTGTCTAAAGGACATCCGAACCATTACTTTTCCTCTATGCATTTCTACCTATGCTAGGATGCTAGAGAGAACCTTTGTGGTTGTGAACGTTAGCAGTGAAAGGCAGGAAACTAGCGCCAGTCTCAGAGACTCGGGCGTGTAAAATGTTTCAGGAGGAGGAAGATCTAAGGACAGATGAATCTGCAGGGTAGCAGACGTGGAAGCGGAGCTTAGAGAGCAGCATGTGGTGGTGTACATTTCGACATGCTACGACCACCCGACTTAGTAGTCCCCGCCAGGCTCAGGGAGCAGGAGGGCTGGGGAGGAGAGTAGCTGCATTACGGTCAAGGAGTGTGACCCAGGAGCTGTAAGAATGATTCGGGGTACGAATTATGTCTACTACGAGCTGCCATATCTATAGATATAGGAACCAATCATTCTACCCTTCCACGAATCATGTCCCAGACCTAGAGGTTCCGGGTAAGCCGTAGAATTGACCCTCACGTCTGGAGATACCTTTGGGAGGAGACTCGATAATCACACTTACGCCGACGGTGTGATTTGACCTCGAGGCGAGAGTTTCGGTTGGAATCTCTTGGTGGCAGCGTAGAGGCCTTACGACGTTGATCTGGGTATGGTTTTGATTCACAAATCATACCCCGGTTGACTGTTTTAGGCAAACGTCGGAATGGGTTTTCCTTGGTCGGCGAAAAGGAAACCCTGGGAAGCACATGTTAAACTCAGGCATAAGAGGGTGTGACCGATCACTCTTGAGTTGGTCAACCCTACCGTTGTGGCAGCAGGAGTTTTGAGTTTCAGTTCTTACCTAAAAAGGGAAACCTCTTGAATTTGAGGGTGACGAACACGTTCTTTTACGGTCTCAACCCGATGAGGTTTCGGAGATGTGGCCGAGGCGGCATGTTATCTCCGAAGTTCGATGGACCCTTTTGATCTTCAGCAGGGTAGGCGAAGAGGTTTACCGCTTGACCCTACCACCTCAGTCGCACCGGGTGCATAATGTCCACCACGTGTCTCAGCTGTGGAGATACGTGTATATTTCTTCACACGTCATCGACCCCGGGGAGTTGGACGTCGATGACAGGGCGACAAGCACAGAGGTTCTAGTAGAGATCGAGGATCGACAGGAGCAGGATCTACGTGAACGGTTTCTTCCTCTGGGGTGCTTCTCGGGTAGCACGAGATCTTCAGGTGAGCATATGGGAGCGTAAAGCTCAGTTGCGTGCTCAGTACTACCTTGTTTCCCTTAAGTGTGAGTTGAAGCTTTACGGGGACGTAAAGCCCTGAGATGGGAGTAATGTAAAGACCCGTAAAATTCAAGGGAAATTTTTTTTCTTAATTATCTTTAGAATTTTACAAGAGCGCGGTTTCTGACGGCACCTGATTCCGAGGCCCGGAGTGCCCGGAATTAATTTCCGAAGTTTGGCCCGGGTACGTTCAGTGAACGAACGAGCGGGAATTCATAACTTTTGATCCGGTGCTCGGAATTGAAATCCGAGGGCACCGATGAACTCGCAGCGCCGATATTCGCTTAAGGAGACCTTTCCCGAAGTTGCGTTTACACGAGGGGAGTTGTAAAAAATAAAATTGTGAATGTTAAAATAAAAATTTAACTTCAATTTTTATTTTTATCTTCCATAAGTGTTTTTATCCTTTGGGTGGAAGTTGGGTGACAACCCAACTTCCCTAGGAAGGTTAAGTGGGTGGTGGGGCCCACACGAACCCCACCCCTTCATATCCTCTAACCCTCCCCCAACTCACAATTAATGATGTAAACTTAGGTTATAACTTATGTCATTAATAAGTGAGTTTAATTAAAGTTTTGAAATTCAAACTCTTGAATTTCAAAAGACTTAAGTTGTGTTGTGTTAAGTTGTAAAGTCATGCTTTAATTTTAATAAACTTAAGTTATAACTTAAGTTTTATATGTGGGGAATTAAATGAAGAGGTTTGAATTTCAAACCTTTGAAATTCCAAACCCTTCTATTTAATTCAGTTTTTAGTTTCCTTTGCGGGTTGGCGTTTGCTGTGCGGAGAGGAAAAGAGGGAGGCTTCTTGTGAGTTCTTCCTCCACGACGAAGAACGCGGCGTCCTTCTTCCACGACGTCGGACTGCAACGCATTGGATTTCCTCCACGATGCCGCAACGCATCCTCTCCGCGACGTGTTTTCCGCGGCGAACCTACGTCCGACGCCGCAACGCACTTTCCGCGACGTGCCTCTCGCGGCGAACCCACGTCCGTCTACCGCGACGCCATAACCGCGATGCCGACGACGTCTTCTTCCGTGACATCCGACCTCCGCGACGCTCGTCCTTCGCGGATCGTTGATGAGCTCCGCGAGCTTCCTTCGAGGTAGGGGTTGTTGAATATTGTTAATTTATTCCATTTCTTGATCGTGAATAGCAAGCCTAACGCGTGACTTGATTTCTTTAAAGTTGCGTTATTATTTTAACGTGAGGGGGCCGGACCGCACGAACACGGCCGAAACCCCCTCCATCGTTCTTGTTTTATTTTTGCGGATGGAAGCAAGTGGCGTGGTGCCGTCGCACCACGCGGATGATCGTACTTTTATTTTTACGTGGCGCCGTCGCGCCACGCCGAGGTAGAATCTTCAAGAACGCGACGCCGTCGCGCCGCGTTGAAAGGAATCAAGGTACGGCGAAAGGGGCGCGGTGCCGTTGCACCGCGCCGGACGACGAACACCGTGGCCGGTTCCGGGCCGCGGCGGGATGAGGAGACCGCGGCCGGTTCCGGGCCGCGGCAGGATGTGAAGACCGGCAGCCGGGCCGCCGGCGTCGGAAGTCGAAGGCGGGACCCGAATTTCCGGTCCCGTTGGTAAAAACCGGCCGGCCAGCTGGCCGGCCGGATGACATAAAACTGGGGGAATAAATCCCCCGGCCGGTTCAACAAAACCCCCCTCTTAATGAGGGGGGCGGTTCCTTGAAGGAGGGGGGCAGCCGGCCCCCCGGTTGCACTCCAGCAGGCCCCCCACGCGAGGGGGGCCGTTTTGTTGCTTAGGCGCGGCACAAAGGCCGCGCCACCTTGAAGAAGCGGGGGCTTAGCCCCCCGCGTGCCACCCTCGTGCGGCGCCAGGCACCCGCCTCCGCGGCCCGCCGCCGCGCCGCCGCCCCGGGGGGGGGGGGGGTCGGGTCGGGTCGGCCCGGACCTGGACCCCCCCCCCGTTTCGAACCAGATTTGGTTTTTGGCCCATAACTTGAGCCTCGGACCTCAGAATGACGAACCGTCTGCGGCAACGCGATCCTTGGATTGAGCCGGTCATTTCGATATATCGCACTAAAGGTTTCGGTTAACTTTGAGTTCGTCCGGGTTGGTTCGTTCACGAAACCAACCGGGCCTTCGGAGCGGAAACGCTCATATCTTGAGCTACGAACGTCCGATTGACGCGCCGTCAGTCGTGTTGTGTTCCTCTTAGTGAGACGGATCTTTTGGCATACTCCACCCGAGTATTGGACGCAGGTGGAGTACGGTCGGGTTGGTTTTGCCTTAAAAACCAACCGGGCCCCGGAGACGAAAATGCCAATAACTCTCAGACCGGGCGTCCGATCGACGCACCGTCTGTTGCGTTGAGTTCCTGTTGACGATACGGAACTTTTGGATACATCAACTTCGGTCTTCGTGACAGTTGATGTATCAGCCTCTCGGCTCGTGGAGCGGACCCTCCGAACGAGCTTGCTGTGTGCGGGAACCCTAGTGCTGGCTGTGACGACTACTACTACTGCTACTGTGACTGCGACGACGACAGTACAGAGATCCTATGTGGATTCGACGACGACGACTACAGCACTCAGCGATTCTACGTGGAACAGTGCTACCGAACCTGTGTGAGCTGAATCTTCTGTTGATCTTTAGTGGTGGTGCGCTTGGATGCAGCAGCAGACCCTTGGCGGTGGAGCGCTTGGTTGTAGCGGCGGACCCGCGATACTTTACGGAGTGTGTCTGCTTGGTTGTAGCGACAGACCCTCAACGGTGGAGACGAGCGTGCAGAGTACGGAGACCGTGTAGCCGGCTGAGACCTGACGACTGCTTGACCGACTCGACTTGGAGTGAGTCGACTAGCCCAGTGGACGGAGCGCCCGGTATTTGGCGGCAGACCCACGGCGGACGGAGCGCCTGGTAGTTGGCAGCAAACCCGCGGTACTCGACAGGAGGAGTACCTCAGTAGGCTATTTGAGTGAGCGCCCAGTAGTTGGCAGAAGACCCTCAGCGGACGGAGCGCCCAGTAGTTGGCAGCAGACCCGCAATACTCGACAGGAGGAGTACCTCAGCAGTCAAAGGTTAGTGAGCAGTACCTCGGAGTCGTGACAGGACTACTGCACACTTCAGAGACGGGGCTCTTCAGCAGCTACGGTTTCAATAATGAAAATCCTGGTTTGAGCTGAGTCAATGATCTTTGTGTTTCCTCATGATTGACATGGGTCGCTTGATAACTTAGGTATATGTATGGGCATATACCTGGGTAATGGTTATCTGTTGATTTCATAAACTTGTTATAAACTGTGTAGACTTGTACTGTTAACCTGTGTGGATTTTACTGTTTACTCTTCTTTGTGGATTGGATTGTTCTTGGGCTCGTGTTGGAGCCGAACGGAAATTGGTGACATAGGTATATGTATGGGCATATACCTAATCAATACTGGATGTTACTTCGTGATTGTTACTTTTCTTCGTGGTTTATCCTTTGTGGATTTGAGAGACCTTCAGGGGTCTCGGGGTCCCTACTGAGTAGCTTATACTCACCCCTGCACGGGCTTTGCCCGCACTTCGTTGTGTTGGTTGCAGACGACGGACAGCACTGACTGTGGATGAGGCTTTCGGAGTAGGTCGGTACCCGGAGGAGGACCACTGAGCAGGACGTGCTCGGAGCGGACAGTTGGACCCGAGGAGTTGTGAGCTATCTGTACCTACCCTTCAGGTAGGATCCGTGGTGGACGATCCAGGAGCTGTGCCATCTGTACCTACCCTTCAGGTAGGAATCGAGGAGGACGTCCCAGGAGCCGCTTGTACTTTCAGTTGCTGTTTTCCCTTTCGAGTTGTACTTTACTTTCAGTTGGGCTTGTATTCCGGCCCCCTTTACTTTTATGCACTTGTAGTTACTTTCCGCTTGCTGACTCTGTGGTGGTTGTTACTTATAAAGGCAATGCCTTCCCTGTTTACCGGGATTATACGCCTTGGTGCTAGTCGCCAGCCCCTGGCCTATGGAATGCGGGCTTGGGGTAGTCATGGCACGGGCCCCGAGGTCGGGTCGTGACATGTTGGTTTAACAAAGGAATGTCATTGGCATATAAACATAATTTATAATTATGTTCAAAATAATATATTCCAACTAAACATAATAAATTCCACATAAATGTGTTATCCAATAAATAAATGCCTCCTTCTACTTGAGGTGATCCTTGTACCATATGATAATTATATTCCTCCATGTACACACTAGATTAATTGGACTGTTGGTCTATAGTTATTAAAGTCTTCTAAGATAATTTATTCTTCAAAACATGACCATCCATCTTTCTGAACCTTCCAGATCTTTTCATGACCTGGTTATTATAAGTAAGGAGAATATTCAGACACCAGAATTCTATTTCCCTGTAGATGGATCCTAAAATCTAAATCCATATTCTATCATTAATATAGATATGTATCTTTTTGTTTGTTATGAATAATTTCCAAGCATAAAATATTGGAGTTATCTCAATATTTTAGACCATAATATTATTTTTTCTACAATATATTCATAAAATATTAACAAAAATAAAAGTTTCCAAAAATGAATTTTGGAGACACATTGATCTACGGATGCCAAAAGATCATTATCATATTTGGAAAATATATTACAATATTATTATAATTAATATTATATTCAAAATTCTCATTCATATATTCAATTTTGAATTTCATAAATACTAAAGATTCTACCGATTTATTAAATCTTCAAAAATTACACCTCAATATTTTAAATTGAAATATCTAACAATTCTTGAAACTATGATATAAAATTAATCTTGTAATATGGAACACATCTTAACATCAAGAACATCCCTTTTATGGATTCTCTATATTGCTCTACTTTAATCATGATCCAAATTGAGTGACCGTGATGTTTGAATCATTGAATAATATTTCTGGAGCTTTATATTATTTAATTTATTCATTTCATATGAATTATGGAAACTATCATAATAATGATAAGCTTAAAATTATCCTTATTTTCTGAAATTTTTTCAAATTACATGTAAGAATAAAATGATAGTTATGGGGTGATCATTATGGGTTTTTATTCTAAAAAGGTTAATATAAACCAAGAAGGAACATAATTTTGAAGTCTTGTAGATTTATCCTTACAGGATGATGTTTATATATAATGACTATTACATAGACTAGTCTTCTTTATCTAAACTAAAAATGATTATTACATCATGGCCATATATGTTTCTCTAGAATATCATTATGAGGATAATTATGACTCATATAAATTGTTATATAGTCATAAGGAAGAATGATCATTATAGGATCACCTAAAAATCAATAACATTTTGATATTCATATCAGAACCACTTTATGAAATTCATATGCCTATTTGAACACTATGAACATATGAAATATACTTAAAACTTCTTTCAAAGGATTTTATTACCTTATAATTGTCTCCACATATAAATTGTAACTCTTATTAAAGATTACATCCAATTCCAACTTTCAATTAGATAATATCTTCTAAATACACTAAATTATATTAAAAATCAAATGCATCACCATTTATTTTCATAACCATGAAGAGTGATACATCAATCATCACATTTAAATTATAGTTTGTCTTTAAACTATCTAATTATGAAATCTAAGATGCACCCACAATAACAATTTCCACTCAATCATGGAAACTCATCCATCATCACCTCAATCACTTGATATCTTCTTAAGACATATGATTTCCATCTTTAATCCTAAAGGTATCATACATTACTAACAAAAAAATAAAATTCAATCCAACTAGAAAGATAATATCCCTATTTTGATATGTTTTCCATAACACCATAGACATATCATGATAAAACGTTTAGTTCTATTTCTCATCCTTATTAATAAGAAAAATAAAGGAGATATAAGTGACTTCTCATCTCAATTTTTTACATTCAATGATTATCTGAACACAATTTTCTTCTCCCACATTCATATAGAATCACAGTTTCATCATATTTTTATGTAATTTTGTTTCCACAAGATTTTAATAAAAAAATATCCCTTAATTAGTAGACTCTATCTCTATGTTGGCTAACATTATTTTTAACAAATGAGATATTTCACCAATCTTTTAAATGATTACCACAATCTATTATACATGTGACACCTTGTCAGGTATTATTTTGGATCACACTCTCTTTATTTTTAAATTTATATGAAATTTAAATATACAAAATATGAAAACATCCTATCAATTTTTTTTACCCAAATTGTCTTCACCAAATTCCTTCTATTCTGGTTATTTTAGAGAGTATGTGAATTCAAAGTTCATTGTAATCCAAATCCGACAACATTCATGATACTCATTAAATCCACTGCATTATTACAAAAAAAAATTATGGAATAAGTAGGGACATATAGTTCTTCAGTATTAACAATAAAGATTATTGTTTCCTAATAAACCAGACAATAATTTTCGTCAAAAATAATCATTAAATGGTTTAAAGAAAATACATTTTCTATTATGAGGAATATTATGATTTTTTATAATATCCTACAATTGAAATTATTCCTTGTGTGATTTTTTTATCTTCCATAAATCTCATTGAAAATACATTACCAAATTCATTAATTTAAATCCTAAATAATTATTCATTGGTTGATAAAATGTTCACAGATCATTTTCTGACATGCCTAATTTTTCCAAACCATTCACACTATTTTCCTCTAATATTTAGATTATCAATTGTTTAAAATTTATCATGACATTAAGTCTATTAATGTGAAACTTCAGATATCCATTACCTCTATTACTTAAAATATAATTCTCTATTTTCTTAAAAACTTCTAACTGATCTATCTATACTTCCACATATTCTTTATTGGCATGGTCAGCTTCCTTGGTTGATTAATTTGATTTCCATGAGTTACCTTTTAAAACATAGGGAAATAGTTTTGATATCCTATTCATATATACCTCTTTTTTGTGGACTTCATGTCATCATCTTCTTCACTTATATTTAAAATATACATGTTTATTTTGGGTTAACATAAATTATTATTTTTTATCATAGCTAGTTTCTTATAAAAATCAGCCCTTATATAATCAAAATAATGCCTCCATGGTTCATTAATATTATATGGAAATGGAACTTATTTACAGTAAGAATAGTATTTATGTCACAACATTCCAAAACTCTTGTAGAATCCTATGGACATAATTATATATGAATTATGAATCTAGACAAAAATATGTTTGGGTTTTCGTTCTTCAACAATGGAATAAATTTTCCTAGTATAAGCAATATTCTTGACCTAATTATGTTTAACATTGATATATAAGATAGTATCTCATTTTTAATTTTTTTGGGAAATACTAGTTTATATTTTTTTTTATCATTTACACTATTAAAAATAATAGATATTTTTTGAGATGGATTATGTGATGATTTTTCATTGTTATTTGAACCCATCATAACATCAATATGAAAAGATTATACTTTGTCCTTAAAATATTTTTACAAGAATTACCTAATCTATATTAATGAAATTTGAAATCCATTTTAGATACATTGTTTCTTATCCATCTCTTTCTCTTTTTCTAGCCAAAATTTCTTTTATATATCATAAAATCATCTATATATCATCTTCTTTTATGTTATTCATTATAATCTCATTAATATAACCTTATTAATTCTTCATATTCTCATCCTTTTCCACAAGAATCTTTTTTCATCCATTTTCTCTTATCATTCGTGAGTATTTAAATATACTCAATGGAAATTCAAAATCATATTTCACGTTCTATTACTACTTAATAATTTGTTTTCTATAATTACTACATGATATAACTAGTAAATAACCATAATGATTTAATATGTTTTATTTTTAATTTTATTGACTTATTCAGGAGTGATGTTTTACTTTATTCCTCATCGGGATTCATTTTAAACTTTTGTAATACTTCTTCTTACTTTTTCCCTTTTTTCTTTATTTAAAATTTTCCATTCCTCTCTTCTGATTCACATTTTTAACCATATATTTTTGGTAATTATTTTCTAAATATATAAATTCATTACTATATTAATAACATGCTAGTTGATTTCCATTTCATTTCAACCTACCCTTAATCAATTTTTAGGAATGAATAACATTAAATATGATGATGTACTCATCATATTCCTCAAATTATAAATAACACTAATTTAAAAAAACATAATATTTGGATTTTCATTTTCTCATAGCCTAAATATCAATATAATATTTTTAATTTAAATGATTAATCATGTATTATTTCATTATCTATGAAAACCTTTTGAACCACATAAAATAATAAATCCTCCCTATATTCCAAATATGAAATCTTAGAATCCATTTTTTCTAGAATATTTCACATAATATTTTTGATAATAGTGGAATGATCCATATTTTCAAAAAATCCATAGATATTACTGACAATCCCATTTTCTCTTGTGAAATAGTGTTGAATTTTCACATCATCTATTATTATTATATCATAAAATATGCTTCTCTAATCATATATATTTGAATCGTTGTATTTTATATGGACATAATATCATTTTGTTATGTTTAATGAAATGTAATAAGAAATTTGTAGTATTATTAAATTTTCGTATGCTTTTTCAGAAAGATACATTAAGATATAATTTTGTTATTTTACATCAACTTCCATTCTTTTTAAAAAAACATTCTATATCCCTCAAGGGTTTGCTGAAAAAAATTGTGGAACCACTCATCAATTTTATAACGATATATTTTAGGTATAGTAACATATTATTCTTACAATCATGGTAACTCTTGTTTATGAAAGGAGAAACACCTCTTCAGTTCATAAATTTACCATTTAATATACATTATAAATTCTTCAATCTTAAGAGTGGTACAATATTATCTTTTATATAACTTGTGATACACAATCCTAGATTGAAAAATTATAGGGGATGAATCAGTTGTATTATTTTCTGACATATTTCACTTTAATTCATCATTTTTGACTACTTATGGTTCTAGTGTACTCTATAGATTCTGTCAACCATACCTTTTAGGGACGAGAATATAGAGAAATCACAGTAAAAATTATTTCCATTATTCATCCATAAAATCATACTACTTTTTATGATTTATTAGTCCCCCCAATCAAGGATTCCTCCACTATATGACAAGATGATTATATCAAAGGACTATCCATGTAATATAAGCCTATATACCAATAGTTTTCTATCACATAAATTCCTTATATAAGATAAAATATCCACCACATGTTATGAACCAATCAATATATACCCCCTTCTTCTTCGATTGATATATGTACTATGTGATAATGATGTTCCTTAATAAATATATTGGATCAACTGAACCAGTTTTGTATA
This sequence comes from Viscum album, assembly GCA_963277665.1. Lineage (NCBI taxonomy): Eukaryota > Viridiplantae > Streptophyta > Magnoliopsida > Santalales > Viscaceae > Viscum > Viscum album. The sequence goes on from OY728161.1 coordinate 442,407,532, forward strand.
GCTAATCAAGTGATGTATGAAAAGTTAATTTTAAAAACATCTTTATATCTATAGATCTTCATTCTAAATTTCCATAGATTATAGTTCTTTTTAGCACCTAGAATGATCATACATAAAAATTAACTTACTCTATGACAGTTTATTAGTTTTGAACACCTTATCCCTTTGATGCAGTAGTTTATTAGGCTATCAGTTCATAATAATTCTTGAAAATAGTATTTATGTGTTCGCAAAATATTATAGAGAACTATATTCTTATTAATTTCACATATATATTAACAAAATAATATCAATAATAATATTTTCATAAATGATATTTTTGAAATTCATTGATCTTTATATAGTAGATGATCACTTTCAAATCTTGAATTTTCTATAAAATTTTATTGTCATTTGAATTCCCATTCAAAATATTAGTCAATTATACACATTTTAATTTCTGAAATACTCGAGATTGATTATTTCCTATAATTATTCAAACTGTATATTTCATTAATCATCACTGAATTATCTATTTGATAATGGAACTGGGACATGGTACTTCATCATGCATAGTGGATATAAAAATCCCCTCCGCAAAAATGTACCCCTCCTTGGATACTAATGAGGTAGGAGAGATAATGATTCCTGATTCTAGAATCCAATATGAAAAGGATTGACATCTAGAATAAAGGTTATAACAAATAAAAAATATTAAAAATCAATCTTGATTGTCATCCATCCCGATACCAAACCTAGTCCTCATCATTTGTTGAATGTAATCCTTGTCCCCACGGGATAAAAATTATTTCCTAGGTATCACAATACACTCTGGGAATTATTTCATCAATTAACATAATAATAAAAAATATAAACAAACCAAATTGTTAATTCACAACAAAAAATAGGTACAACAAAAACTCAGATTCATGATGAAAACATTATAAAAAAACAAAACTACTAAAATAGAAAGAGAACGGAGATATTATCCCAAAAACAACTATTAAACATGTGGAAAACACCCTTTATCCATCACCACAACATAAATGATAAGACCAATATAATCCTGATCCACCATCATGACACCCCATGTCATTTCCGGATTAAAAAATAACCAGGTGTACACACCAAAAAGCATATATATGGTGTGAGCCAAAGACTAGTATTAATTTACCCAATAAAAGAGTATCCATGAAAATACATTATAAGAAAGATCAACATAATTTTTTTTTTGGAAATTCAAGATACATTCTTATGGAAAAAGTTTTAACCGGAAAACATGATTTTTAATGAAGTAACCATCCAAATTAATTATATAAAGATGGTAAGAGAAATTTCACAAAATATCTATATGTCAAAGGATATACTTATAGAAATAGGTTAATGTAATACAATAAGGACATTTTATATCAGTGAGATGTGGTATAGTAACCACACTAATCATCCTCCTCATGCACAAGCCACTAGAGGGGTATCTACCCAATAATCTTGTGTGACCAAATAATCATAGTTTTGTTTGTGAGGTATTTTCAATCGAAATAATAAGTAATATTCCTCAACCCTAATGATCCAAATTGGAAACTTGTCCTTATACTCCTACCATGACATATAATATTTCCTTCATTCTCAATTTCAATTTTACATATCTCAAAGATAACTAAATTTATATTCACATTTAAAAATACACACTATATAAATCACCACTTTCAACTAAAAAAATGATTTTCAAATCCACAATCACAACAAAACCGTTTCAATATATTTTTCACAAAATTACAACATTTTATCAAACATCATTTAGAATAAAAAAAATTAAGAACACATGATACACACATAAATCATAGTGTAATCCCTTTGTAACGAAAATTTCATCAGAATTCACATTGAATATATTTAAAATCACATTTTAAGCCTCATTCACACTTCATAAAACATGAAAATAAGGAAAATAATGAATAGGAATATCACATAATAATCTTTATTCATTGAACCACCAACATCATGTGTATAATATTATGGAAATCGGTGTGCAACGACAAACACTCCTCTAGAGAACCCTTTAAATTAATGATCGAAACATAAAAATCAAGATTGACCCCAAAATAAAAATATCCAACCCTAAATATTTCCACCAATAGGCAGATAAAAACCATAAAAGGTGAATGAAAACACCATGAAAAGAAGGGGAATCAAGGATGAAATGAAACTTATATGATGAATCATGGAGAAACCACACAATGTCACTAAAAAATGGATGTACATAAGAGAAATGGGAGTATGGAGGGTTTTCTATTGTTGGGAATCCCAAATGGGAATAAATTTTTTTATTTAGGATTAAATAACAAGAGGAAACAAATTAAATTTTCAATATTATAATGACTTGGACTAGTCTCTTGATTTTCCAACATGGTTTTCCAAAATGGTATGTAACAGTGTACCCCATACAATATTTGGGGGACATGATTCATGGTTCTGAAAAATAGTTTACAATACATGATATAACAATGTGGTTAGACACTATAAAAAATATCACATTCTCAGCATGGTTTCTTGTGCATGGGAAAAAATTTTGACTAATCGTGTGCTATTTTTTCAATTACAATATTCCCTATTATCATAAAAAACTCATGGGAAACACAATTTACAAATGAAAGACTAAAAATTAACATATGAATTACATAAAAAGATAAAAATGGACGTGAAAATTATCCCCGCCACGATATCTATACTCAATTGAAAATTCATTTTGATGCTTGATCTAAAAATAAAAACAAATAGTATTCATCAACCCATGAAAACAGTTCCCAAGTCTCATGATCATAATTCCTTTGCTTCTAATGAAATTGTTATAGTGACTACTTTTTCCATGATAATAATTCTCCTAATAATATAAAATATTTACTAGATGCTCATACACAGATATGTCGGTCACAAACTCAAAATTATCCTAATTTAGAAAATGAGACAGTTTTGGTTTGTATATTATCAAGTATGAAAAATTGAATATGTCATGAAATGATGTAAAATTCAAAGTAAAACCAAACCAATATTCCAATTTACCAATCCATATGGAAATATGGAAATGCTTGAAATACCACATTGTTATATTTCAATGTTTACCCTAGCAATGATGACCTAAGTAAGGTGATACTTTTAGAAACACTCGGTAACCCATAGAAAACAACAAATCTTGACGTATCTGATTCCCATAAGAGATGTGATTCATATGAGTTGTAAACAAACACTTCTCAAAAAATGAATTTATCAAAAGAATCTAATATACTTCTTGGTCCCAACAATGAGATCATACAAAACTCATCCAAACATATCTTCAGTAGACATGGATGACCATAGAAGTCCTCAAAAGGATCCAGTTGAATCGATGATTGGTAAAAATTGTAATTTGAAAACTCAAACAATCCTAAATGGATATCCCCTAAACATATAAAATCCAAATTCCACCTCCAAATGATGTCTACTAGTATCTAATACTACCCCTCCATCTAATGATCCATATGAGTATTGAATGTTGTTCTCAATATGACCTATGACCACATATCCCTCTCAATACCATCCCAAAACTTTGAGCTAAAATAAATTTACCTGATAGAAATAGTTTATAATGGAACACCATTAGTCCACGTGACCTCATAATCATAAAATCAAACCCACTCATCAACTTTTTCAGAATCCTTAATCAGAATGAGATGGTATTATTTGGTAACATTATCAATTATTACCCAAATGGCTTTCTTCCCTTGGGTTGTATGATGTAAGATGACAATAAATTACATGGAGATCTTTTCCTACTTATTTTTTGGAATAGGTTCTTGTAGAAGAAAACTAGTGTACCATTCATTCTCTACTCTTTTCTACTGGAATGAATTACAAAGAAATATATAGTATGATATATCTCATCTCATACCTATCAACCAGAATTACCGTTGCATGTCATTGTGCATTATGGTAGCACCGTGATGAAAAAACCACTATTGATGGTGTCTATTGTAAATTACCACCTTCATCATAGATACTTGAACCATGAAGAAACCATTGAAGAAAATACACCCTTGAGAGACAATGAATACTCACAAGGAAAATACCAAACATTAAGAAGATTCATAAACTATGGAAATAAAAAACCACTACGTTTCTCCTAAAAAATAAACTCTATAATGGAAGGATCTAGCTGGGCAGTGTCCATGAATGCACATCCACAATGTTCTTTGCTCTCTATGTTAAACAAATCAATTAGCCCCATCAAAGTTTTTTCATCACTAGATTCATTCAATTTATTTACTAATAATTTTCTTCTCATGGTATCTTCTACCACATTACATTTTTATGGGGAATATACTATATTAAATTTGAAATCCTAATGGTACTCAATCAAACAATGCTACCTCAGATTTATATCAATTGAGGAGATATTGTAGGGCAATATTTTATGATCAGAATGAGGCATAAATATTCTCACCAAAAAGATACTGGTGCCACTTGGAGACCAAGGAGTATAGTGGACACCTGACACTAAGGGCTCCATTCAACCTTGATCCCTTATCATATGACTGTTTTCATTGATGAAAAATCCAAGGGATGTCTCGAAAAAAACCACATATAATACCATTTCATGCCTATAATTCATCAGATATAAAAAAAATGATAAGTTGTTCCTATGATATTACCACACTAATATTCTCTTATTCCACAAAAACCAATTTTTATAAGATAACATGGACCAAAAATTTCACATAACATATCCAAAATGTGAATTTGGTGATCTTCCATTGAGAAGATGATCTCGAAGATTTATAAAAACAATTTTCAAATGTCATTCATGATCCTCCTTAGTTCCAGAGATGATCAAGATGTCATAGGAAAATATCATCACAAAGGAGTCGTGATGCTGATGAAACACCTTTTTCATTAGATAAATCAAGATGATTGGTTCATTATTAATTCTAAAATGAATGACCAAATACTCACAATGGACTTACATGTTTTAGAAGGCTTGTTTCGATATATCTTCCTCTCTAACTCTGATTTGGTGATTACAAAAACAAATTCAAAATTTTGAAAACCACCATTCCTCCATTAACTGAACAATGCGACCATAAATATGGGGAAATTATTTTTTTCATCATAGTTACCTCATCTAGAGTATAATAATCAATGAATAATTGGAGAGATCCATCGTATTTTTTCTCAGATTGAACAAGGTGGCCCATGGCGATATTCTAGGGAAAATTAATCTGTTGGATTCCAAATCATCCAATTATACAGTTAATTCCATCAATTTGGTGGGGACCATATGATATGAGTGTAAATATGTCCAATATTTTCTTAGTTCCAAATATATATATAGAACTTCACATCCCTCTTTGGTTTCAAGCATGAAAAAGCATCTACAAAACACTTTTGGAACTCATCCACTAAAAAAATAACCCACCCTTAAGAGAACCCCCATTATACTCCAATGCGAATTATGATAACAAAAAATTGTGGTTTCCAAATTCAGAAAGTGGGGGGAATGAGTGACCCAACTGAGGATCCCATTCAACATTTGTATCAAGGTTAATATCGTCAGGTTTTACAAAACTCACTCTAAATTTATAATAATCAATGTGTCCCTAAAAGTGCACCATCCAATCCATTCCATGCATTTCATCAAAGATTTTAATTTATAAAATGTGAAAATGTAAATATAGTTTGACCTTTGACATGAAGGGTGCACTAAAAACACACCTGAAACCCTTATCTCACTTATAATTAAGAGGAGTTACCAAATCCATATCATACGACATAAAATCAATGTGAAATTTCAACACATCAACAATGTGATAAGAAATAAATGAAACAGATGCACTAATGTCAGAAAAAATTATAGCTAAGGATGATGCAATAAAAATAATACATCAAACTCCCATATGTCCCTCATATCACCCTAATGGAGCTTAGTTCGTAGTGTTATGATTTTAAATCTCATATTGACCTAAGAACAACCATTATCCAATCGTCATACCTAATCTGACTCTACCCAGAAGATGATCTAGCCCATTAAACATGACCACTGAAATGAGGACCAATTAACATACATGGTTCTCACAAGGCTAACATCACAATAGAATCCATAGATCCCATACCAATATTATATGAACATGTGGCCCTACAAAACCACTAAAAATGTCTACTTTTTTACACACCATTAGAAAGATATAGGGGGGATATGCCTTTAAACCAAAAATTCCCATGCATACAACACTGATGGAACACCAAATTTCTAGTATCTAAAACTACTATAAATGATAGTTTGGAAGGATGGATGAAGCTACAAACCCTCATCATTTCCTAATCATTTTTCCTCCTATGGTTTTCAACTGATCATAACTTCCCCATTACTAGAAAAACCACATAAGAACCACATTATCAATTGCGATTAATATCCATAGTGCATGTATAGTCAATCGGATCAGCAAATGAGTTCATCTTAAATAAAAATTCATGTGAATAATTTTTATTATGAATCCCCATATCGAATATCTAATATTTCATATTCTAATTGTAAATGATCTCTAATATGTATCATACTAGCTCTGTGAAATGATTGGCATACTCCATCACTATCAGGTCTCCATAGTTAAGGTCCATGAACTCCTAGGACCTAGAGTAAGACAAAAACATAGGAAAATATGGTTCATTGAATGTGATATTAAATTATATTAAAATCATTGGATCATTCTTCAATTTTTGACCCCTGTGTCCCACCACATAAAACAGGGACCTTCTAATAAGATTGAAGTGAATTTAACACACATGACCTCAAGAGTGTCAATATAATGAAGCATCCCTTCCATATTCTGAAGCCACTCATTTATGTCCAATGTTTTCTCATTTCCCTAGAATGAAAGTCACTTGTTCTTTAGAAACTCTTCATATTTTCCCTTTTAATAACATGGTTCATCTTCCCAAACTAGAATAGGACCAAGACCCACCCCTTATACAATATATTGGATACCCTAATCCACATCATCCACTCTCCTCTATTCCATTGGTTATAAATAAAACGTTATGGAATCCTCCTTCTGTTTTAAAAAAATCATCTGGGTGTTATTTTTCTAAAATACGATACTATAACTTGGAAAAACCATCAATAATATCAATCTGAAAATTCATAGTTATAAAAAATATAAATAACATGAACTACCCAATGTATTAACATGTATGGTTAACTAAAAATCAAAAAAAATCCACTCCACCCAAAAATAGTGTCCATAAAAAGTATTCACACTATACGTGTCACATAGACGAGATTAAAAATTAAATCCAAATATCCAATAGAAACTCATAATACATCATGACGTTTTCTGACCAGCCACCCCAATCACATCAAAAACATTGTTTCCTTAAATTCCTAGCTTCAGTCTATCCATAATGATATTAATTTTCTTTTGCCATAAATAATATGACCTTTAAACAAATATCAAATATTCATGAACCATTCAAGAGTTCCATCAAACCCAACACATGGCCTCGTCTCTAGAGAATCCTGAAAGGATTTCTCAATCCCCATTTAATGAAGACTAGTTCCTAGGTATTACAATACACTTTGGGATTTAATTATCCCATTTTTATAATCATAATATACCAACATTTTTTAATAAAAAAAATGAAAAATAATAACTAAAAAATTATAAAAATTAATTTTAATGTTTACAACATTATACAACTCCCAAACCGACGACAAAGGAATAAGAATAATGAAATGATCCCAAAATCCACTATAAAACCGGATGAACATCATCTTCAATCCAGAACAACAACCTATAATAGTATACCACTATAAATTCGATCAACCATCACAATACATATTGACTTTATGGGATTCAAACATAACAAATTTTACATACATTCAAAGGAGTGTGTAGTGTTGTATCCAAAGAATAATAGTATTCCATCTGATAATATAGAATTCATGCTGAAAAATTACATGACAGTTCAACATGAATGTTTTGTTAAAAGGATAGAAATTTTTTTTATTTAAATCCTTTTAAATTAAAAACACGTATTTCATTTGATAGAACTAACAATGTTCACCATATTTCAATGGTATTAATAAAATCACAAAATTAATCTATGTAATAGGATATCCAAATAAGAACTAGATAATTTATGAAATTAGGTACATCATAATTTTTGGAAACATTGTATGATAACCACACTGATCATTATCCTCATTCATGATCCAATATAGTGAAATATATCCTAATAAATTATTGTTATCCAATAATCATATATTAATATAATTTGTGTCTTCAATCCTGCTAGAATGAATATCGACTTTTCCATGTAGATCCAGAAATAAAACTAGTCCTAGTTTGTCCACTAGGTCACCTCTGATTCCCATTATGCTCGATTTTCATTTCACATATCACAAAGATCCATCAATTGACATGAACATGACAATAATTATAAGCATACTTTATATATTACCTCTTTCCTGAACCAAAACCACATTTAAATCAAAATTCACAACAAGCACATTTCAAAATATGTTTCGCATCATTTAAAAATTGTATCAAACAACATTAAGGGAAAAAACCAATAACATATGATAAACACATGATTCGCATAAAAATACATTTTAAAAACCACTTTTCAATACAAAAAAACATGAATAATTATTGAAACACATTTTAAAACTCATAAAAAATCATAGATCATTACCACGATTAAAATAAATCATATCAATGCCAAAAAATAATGCTTAAACAAAAAACCACATACCTAAACTGTAGTATCATCCATAAATTTGTGTGAAACCAAAACCACATCTCAATAGGAAACTATAAATGAAATATAAAACCATAAACAAAAAATATTTATCCCTGAAGAATAGGATGTAACCCTAAATAGTTCATCCAACCAGCTAGAATACAAACCCCCAATGAAGTTGGGAGAAAATCCTTCAAATCAGGGGAAATCATTCATGAAATGGAAATTACTTGTAGAATATTGGAGAAAAAACATGAAACTCTCCACAAAATGGAGCTCCAATGGAGCCAATATATGAGGGAGATGTGCCTATGTTTGGGAATCCAGATTGGGTAGGAAAATGGGTTATTTGTGGTTAAATGATGGGAAGACACAATGGTTATTTTAAATATTTATTGACCTATACATGTTTCAAAATTTTCAAAATCATGTGTAAATTATGTTCCCCTTACTATCTATGAGGAACATTCAACATAAATATCATTAATGGTTTACATACCTAGAGAAAACCATGAGGTTTTCCACTTTTTGAAATTTCACACTGGGTGCACGGTTTCTAGGGATATGGAGAACCGTCTGAAAAATTGTGGTCTAACCGTGTGTCACATTATTTCATGCCCCAGTTCATTATTTTTCATTAAAAAATATTTGGAAACCCAATGGAAAAAATGAAAAATAATTGTAAACACAATAATACCTAAAATTAAAATCATTAATGTGACAAAATGGAGGTTCATTTCCCTATAAGATGATAATAAGAAGTTATGGATTAGACAACCCCACCAAAAAATGGATCCCCTTAAAAATAAAATATATTGATTCATTCTTGTAATGTCATAAATACCGGACATCTAAATAGAAAACTACATCTCCCAAAATATAATGCTTAATAGTTACCTCGAAGCCCTTATAACACATGAATTACACTTCTAGCATGTAATGTATATCCTGATCTCCAACCGTCACTTACATACCTGAAAAAATATATAGAAGTAGGGTGAGCATAATTGGTAAATTGAATTGGATACTCTTTGGAGAATATTGTACAAATAATAAATATGTTATACTATATATCAGTTAATGAGTGAGTGATATTAACATATCAATTAAATAGGTATTCTATTTTCACATACCAATAAGGTTCTCTCAACAATTATTTCATAAAATTATTAATATAATATCCAACATGACATCAAATGATGATACCAAATACCACTTCCCCACTGTTATGTTTCACTACCCCAACGCAGCTTGCCTTGAACAATTTCTATCCAATAAAAAATGTAACAAAAACATCTGGGAAACAATAACATATCATTCACCACTTGCATCAAATCATCTAATAATTAACAATACCATCTTCATATAGTATCTTATTAGTTTTTCCGTATCCCCCACATCCTGTATGTCATTTAATATACCTATAAGCATCACATCCCAAAAAAAACATACCTATTATATTCCATTTGTATACTATACTCATATATACATGTGTTTAGAATAACAACAATCCCTTATAATCTCTTACACACATAAATGGGAAAGGTAACCATAATTTATAACATCGCATAATAATTCAAGGAGATGAGAAATAGGAAAGATAGGATAGTCAGTAATCCATTCCTCACCCACATAGATGTTGGCTGAAACAAAATTAAAGTACCCAATGCATTAGTTTCCCAAAAAAACAAATAGATTAGTGTAAGAAATAACATTATATAGGAATATATATAGATCACATAATAATAATGAGAAACAACCAAGACATAACACACCACTATAGGTATTGAATGTCGGACAATCATCTCCAATATCTAAGGACTATATATCCTATAAGCATGGAAATTTTTTAAGAGACATTCAATTATTTTATTCAGTAAAAAAATTTATATTATATTAATTTCATTCATAAAATTTCCCTTCATGAAGAATCCAAATGATCCCATGGTTCCAAAAAAAGTATCAACATTCAGTATTACATTAAACCTCCAATCCCATTGGTTAAAACATTAAAAATTCATTTCCATTTTATAATTCTAAGTACTCTACGAATCATGATAATTTACCATAATAGAAACAAAAAAAACAACTCTAATTTTTTTTATAATGGGAAATGTAATGAAGAAAAAATATACCCAAAATTCAGTGTTTAATGTAGATTCATTATAAATAAATAAGACCTGATTTAATCACAACTAACAATTTGAAATCCCATTTTCATCTCATTCCATCAGACTTGGTGCTATCCCTGAAAGTACTTGGCATGCCCATTTATCATGCCATCATAGTTTCCAACTACTTCCAAAAACATGATCATCCCCAAAACATTAATCATCAAATAAAATGATAATACAAGATCAAATCACATTGTATTAAACATATCCCCATCAAGATAAATTATAAAAAAGAAAAATGAAATCAAAAAAAATATTGAACCAGGCATCTAGGCCCAATAAGAAAGGCATATATTCTTTATAGACAAACAAGTCTGATTGGCTAAAAAAATATTTTACAAACATTTAATTTATTATATACATGAGTTAAAAATTTAATTTATGATAGATTATAAGAACCAAAAGACTATTTAATTGGTTATATATATGAATGAACATTAAAAAACATACTTCAAGCATAACATTCATTTTCATCAAATTATAAGATGAAAAATAACAATTAAACGTGACAATTTATTTTTTATCCATAAGAATTATCATGCTTATGTTAATTAGACAATTTCAATCATTATAATCATGTTAATATATTTCATAAATGGTAGATAGTATACTATATTGAAAATAAAGATTAAAACCATTAACAACACATAAATACATGTGATCGTTACAGCTGAAAACAAAATTATTCTTCAATTCATGTTTTATCTTCATTAATGTTATTTAAAATATTACCTAATGGGATAAATAATTATAAATTTTTTATTTTAGTTAATAAAACAGTTATGGATAAAAATCCCAAACCTAAAGCCTCTCAACACACTTATAATGAGAAAATAACAACAACCACTTATTTTTTATCATATAAAATATAAGCAAAAATTGTCCCTATAAAAATCATACCACTATAATTCCACCAAAAATAAAAAACCATTTGAATAAAAGATATTAACTGATAATTCATGGAAATGTAGAAATGGAAAAAAAAAATATGGAAGAAACCTTAAGATAGTTAGAGATTATAACCATGGATCACCATGGATTGGCCAATAGAGGGAGGGGGTGGAAGCTGAACAAAGATGCTTCAATATCATTTAAAAATGATCTTATATCTTAATATGGTTAGATAAATAATGTTTGGAGAACTATGATATTTAAGGAGATTATTTAGTGCTAGTATTTTTTTGGAAGACAATAGTGCATTACCCCCACCAGTGTGCAAAGATGCAATCTTCAGACAAAAAACTAGCATACTAAGAGATACCACTACAAGTCACAAATTATAAATTTTGTGTCCATGAAACATGGTTTGATTCACACTTTATATCATTTAAATTATTATCAGGACCATTTCACAAGGTAGAAACCATTCCATATAATTCTATTTCTAAATGATATGGCTACACTAAAACTCATTTCCAAAATGTTGAAAACATGAAAATGGAAGAACCATTAAAACAACCCCTCTCAATCTTATACATTACAACACCTAATACACTATTTTTCCTCATATCTTATAACAAAACTACCCTTTATTTCAAATTTAATCATGATTTATAACATATATATGTATATAATAAATCATAGGTGATTGATATCTATAGTTTATTTGGAAAATATGAACAATAGACAACAATATAAAACATGAAATAAAATATCTTTATTTAAATCTTCATTGAAATGCCCAAATAATTCCTTATTACTTAACACAACACGGGATAACATGTGTTTCTACATAATAATGGGGTTAGCTGTGAAGCATATTAAGGGAATAAACATGGAATAACATGAGGAAGAAAATACATGTTACACAATATGCATATAATTGGATCATAAAAGGAACATAAATATAATTTCATGATATATAATGATCATTAAAACATGTAAAATATTGCATCAATATACAACATTATATTATCATGATTCAAGGCTCATTGTAGATGGATGATCATGAGTCAAATCCCTATTGGACATGATGGAAGAAGATTCAAATATCATTGCACATGAAGGATAATTTTTCAAAACTACATGTTCATTCTTTACCATGATTAAAAAATATCCAAATACACTAGAGTTCCATCGAGTTGGAAACTTCATCATCATTTCAATTTCATGATTAATTGGCCCATGTGGATCATAAAACACAAATTCATTAATAATCAAAAATTATTCCATGCTTAAAGAAATGTATAATAAATTAAAATATATAATTAATAAGTATATATTCAAAATGTTGAATATCTTTGATAGATTAATGGGTATCGTATTCACTACACAATGATTTTGGCATGGAAAATCGATGCTCAATTTCAGCATAATAACAGAGTCATATAGATTATTAAAAAAATTCATTTTGAAAGAGAAATAGTTCTATAAACATTCATGAATGAAATGTATTGTATTTGGTATATTTATTAACATATCTAAATATATTAAAAATATCGAATTATAAGATATAAAATAAAAGGGATGATCGAAAAAAGAGATGAGTGAAAGGTCCCTTATGAAACTTCAACATCATAATGGTTATGTTTAAATGATCATAGTGAGGTTTTATTGAGTTTTAATGGAATATATTATTATTTATACATTAAATGGAATTTACGGGATAATAACAAATATCAACCCCATTCCTAATAATTGATAAAAAGGCTTAAAAATATAAAGAAACCTTGTTTTAGATGAAGAAGGAAAGAAGCTTAACTTGGATGTGTGACAGAAAATACATATGTGATAGTTCATAGAATATATGTGGTGCCTTAATAGGAATATATGGAGAATATATAATTGATTCTATGGTCTTAAATGAGTTTATTGAATATAAATGAGAGCATGGATGGGTTTATATAGGAACTTATTGTTATTTTGTTCAGTTTTGGACACTACAAATTATAATACTCAAAACCATAGACAATAAAATGTGTTTTTGAAATGGATTCCTGAAAAGGTTAGTGTCATACATTATTTTATACGGCCGTGGTCCCAATTTATAAAAATAGTTCCCTTTAATATGTGGATTTGAGTCACACTCTTAATGAAATGACTTTAAAATAATAAAATATATTTTATGAATTGGTGGATTTATAATAGAATTTAAAAAAAATTAAATAAAAATAAAAACATAACATTTTATAGAAACAAATATATTTTCTTGTAAATACCTTTTAAAAAATTTATTATGTCATTATTGGTCCATTATGTTATCATAAAACACACCATATATTTATACCGTATTTAATTTTTACAAAAGAAATTGACACTATCAAAAAATTATGATCAATTTTTTTTTGGATAATTTTGACATCCTAATTCCAAAAAATATTCATTTTATCTATGTAATTTCAAAATTAAACGAATCTTTTTAGTTAATTTAAAAATAGGAATTTATATAAAATTGATTATTTTAGCCAAAAATAGTCTTAAACCCGTAATAAAAGTTACAACAGACTTCCTAAAAATAATCAAATTATTTATATTTAAAAAAATTTATTTAATAATAATAAAAATGTTATTTATTTGAATAATCAATTAATTCATCAAAATAGATTTCTTTATTATCCAAATATACAATTTCTTAGCTAAAAATTATTTATAATGTTAAAATAATATGAAAAAACATATTCAATTTTCTATAAAAAATATTGTACATATTCCTAATTCTAGGGTATTGATACATTTCCCTTTATTACAACGGCATAATCCTTATGAGTGTGGTGCTTAATCCTAGGGATTTCATGAAGCTGTTTTGAGAACATGGTTTGGACCAGGATCTCGATGGGCATTAATTTTACCCATAAACAAGTTTTATCATGCTTATGTTCATGGATCATAGCTTGTTCATTGTCTATGAAAAATCCTAGAAATGTTATCTCCCTTTGAATATGAGATAAATTGGATTAATAGTGTATGATCATACTGGTTGTTTCCATCATTTCCTTTTTATGCCAGTATGATTTTTTGAAGCACTATACTTTTTTTTATTTAATGTGATCATTGTTAAATAGATAATTTAATAATGATAATGATATTTAATCGTCATCTAAATACAACTCTATATAATTATCCTGAATAAGATTATGTTTCATCTATAGGCAAATGACATTTTATTAAATAAAAATAAATTTATTTTTATTCATAAATTATTGGGTCATTAGAACCAACCCCCCATCAAAAAAATTCCCTTGAAATATCATATTCCAACACTAATACAGATGATGGACTCTTTTAATCATCCCTTCATCAAGTTCCCATATTTCATCTTCATATATGTGGTTTCCCCAAAATTCCTTGCTGTGTGGAATTGTGTTATTTCATAAAACTCTATATATGTGATATATTTTTTTCATTATAATCTCTTCATAGTAACTGTCATTATTAAATGGTACCACATATGGATTGAGTACTTGTTATGGGTCTTACATTTATATTATGTAGAGTGATGCCGAGAATACATCATGTAATTGAGACATGTTTAGTGGGATTTCTAGTCGATATTCCACTACTCCGACGCAATCACGTATCTCAAAATGGGAGATGCACAATTGAGTATTCTTTTCCCTTTTATAAAATATCATCAATCTCTTCCATGAATATATGTTGAGGTGTATCATGCCTCAAACATCAAACTCTATGCATCATCGATTATTGTAGGTATATCTCTTCTATCAAATATGAGAAGCATTGATGTAATGCGGTATAGTCTTCTCATTCTCAAGCATTTTTTCGTCTCTATCCGGACCTAGAACTTTTTGTTTCCCAACATGCTGATTTTAAACACCTCCTCCAATAATGTGATTAACAGGGATCCAATAGGATGGGTGATATGTATCTATATTTTTAGAGAAATACACCAAAGGATGAAAATTTATCTACATTACATTGTAGTCCATTGATAATGCTCTCAATATTTCCTCATGTTTATGGATGGTCTGATCATATTGGCCATCAGTTTGAGTGTGATACACTTTAGTGAAAGTCAACTAATCATTTAGATAATGATGGAGACATTTCTAAACATATAGGTGAATATTATACCTCTATTGGACACAAATGATAGTGATAGTCAATTCAACCCTACTACATATTTGATATATATATATTCTAGTTGATCAAGTGAGAAATCC
Organism: Viscum album; assembly: GCA_963277665.1. Classification (NCBI taxonomy): domain Eukaryota; kingdom Viridiplantae; phylum Streptophyta; class Magnoliopsida; order Santalales; family Viscaceae; genus Viscum; species Viscum album. The sequence goes on from OY728161.1 coordinate 442,423,577, forward strand.
TCTTGAATCAAAATGAAGTGTGCAGTTTTTGATAGATGATCCACAAAAACACAAATAGAATTGTTTCCCCCCAATAGTGCTCTCAGTGATCTTGAACCATCATTGTGTTTCCTGGGTGAATGGAAAATGATGAACTATGTTCGTAACAAAATTTTTAATTACTTATCTCATGATTTTATGTAACACATAGTCTCGATCCAAATCATACAATTCTGTCTTCCTTCATGTTGAACTCTAAGGATTTCCATTTTATGATATCTTCCACATTCATTACAATTCATGCATCAACTTTTTAAGAATTAATTAACATTCCCAAAATAGACATTTCAATATTAATTTTTCAAATTATTGATGGTCGCCCATTTTTTATGAATCACATGTTCATATTTTTGAAATATAAAATGTAATATTCTTTTCAATTCCAAAAAATGATATAATTTTATGGTTCTTTCTACATATAGTATCTATGTCATTGTTCGCTTTCACATGATGGTAGAGTATTGACTTTCCATTATCCTTAATGAGTCTAACCATATCAGTTCCTTCATATTCAAATATTTCTATGTAAATATATATTTGAGAATTTGTGGATTTTTATATATTTCACACTTCCCCTAGAGATATAATTTTTCCTGATTTTCAATGCCAAGATAACATGTGCTAGCTTCATATCATAGATGGATTAGTTTCTCTCATGAATTTTCTTCTTATTATTTCATATGAAATGAAAATGACATTTTTACTCGATATAAATCCAAATAACCTGTTTAAAGAATAACTAAAAAAATAGAAAATGAAACCCCACATGTCGGTAGTGTTAGAAAAGGGGATGTGAAAAGAGTTATTTTAAACTCTATGATGAATTGTTCAAATTTTTCAGTCTATTAAAATATGAATCCATAAATAGTTACCTTGGTATGTGTGTCTAAAGATGATTATATATTTTAAAAAATAAAAAATAATATCCAGATATCCAATAGAATTTATTTATATTTGTCACAGATAATTCCATCATCCATCCCTCCAATGAGTTTTTCTTGAAATGATCCATAGAGATCCAATTCTTTGTGATTATATTCCTCATGAAAAATAGCCCTTCAACAATAAAACAATTCTTTTTACTTTTCATACAAATTCACCTTTTTAGGTTGTTTAGCCAAATTCTTAGATGGTCCTCATGCTCATCCTTAGTTTTGAAATATGTGTGAAACATTTCTATAAGGACTTTATGAAATTTGTTATGGAAATATCTAAAGACATTTGTAATAAATTCCATGAATATTTTTGTATAATTAGGGTATATGGATGGAATCACTATATACATATGGTGATAATTCCTTATACAAAAAATGTCAAGGGGATATCTTCCAACATCACCCTTACATGGAAATATCATGATCGTAGATCCACCCTAGAGAAGTGTTGTTCTCCACATATCTGATATAACAAGTCATAAATTAATGGAAAATTATTCTTATTATTTATTTATATTTTTTTGTATCATGACTATCAATGAAATGAAATATTAACATATACTTATACATGACCAAGGGGACTAGGGAACCCTATGGTGAAGCACATGGGCATATAAACCCAACATATAAATTCTCTTGCTTTTATTTCTTGAGATCATCATGATCCACAATATCCATCTTATATAGATTATTTTATATTGGCAATTCCATTCTTTTATATTCTTTTGAAAACTCACTATCTCTACTACGAGGAAGATTATGAAATTTATCATGAATCAAATACATGAATTCCCTCACCAGATTCATGTCATTGCAGTTGGTTCAATACATAAACTCAATCATCTTAGAATATACACATGCTCATATATTAGTATTATCCATCCTTGGGATGATGGAACTGATAAATATTCATCCCCCTCCTTCCAGTTATGTAGAATTTGGGGTTGATTATCTATATGAAGAGTGATTTCCCTCTCATTATAAATTATGTTGTCTTAATATAAGGAAAGACAATCCACACCTATAATGGTATCAAATTCCACCTAGGAAACTTGGATAAAGTTTATTAGGAATTTAAATACACAATTATTGATAGATGATGAGTTATATACATGTGATGCAATAATTGCCCCCTTTTCCATTTTCATTGAGATATTTACTTCCCCATTTTAGGATTGTTTTTGAATAGTTATAAAAATCATTTGTGATATTATGGTATTTGTATAAATATGGACAAAATCCCTTCCTTGAATATTTTGATTCTGGTTATACACATTTTCATCAACCAAAAAGACATAATGAAGATGTTTTTTATCTATAAACACATTATGTGTAATCAAATGACATTAAAGGGATAGAATATAAATTACATTTATCTCTTTAACATATGAATTTAAAGGGTAAATCTATGTTATCCATGTTCTTCTTACTAACATAAACTCTTATGAGAATTTATATTTTAACTTAATAATGGGTCATAATTAGATTTTTAACATACCAATTCACATCCACCATGAGTGTCAAACTAGGGGCCCAGTAAGGACCATTGTTGTGTACTCGGTTACCTCATGTCAATCCTGGAACACCATGTCTGAGTTTTACAGCTAGGTATATCTATTCCAGCACCACATCCACTTGTAGTATCTAGGCATGCATTTAATTACATTTTAATCAATTTACTCTATACATTTCAATGTTTAGTTATTCTTTCATTATCCAAGTCTTATTCGTACGGTTTTTCACTAGGGTTTCCTAATGCTAGTCCAAAAAATATCTAACCTACCTTTTTATGCCACCATTAACAACCCTTATATTTATTTAATATTTAAACAATAATTATTACATACATTTTATCTTAATACATCATAGTAGATCGATGAGTGTAGTTTCTGGGAGAATTAGGAACATCACATAATAACATAAAACATAAAATAAAGATATAAATATTTAAAACATCTTTGAGATAGAAAATCATTCTCCCATACATAAAAATCCATGGGATATTCAATGAACATATATAATAAAGGAGTGAGCTATAAATTCCCATAATTTAATAAACACGTAATAACATGTGGAAGAAAATACATGTTAGAAAATAGTCATATCAATTGAAAATAACAAGAAAATTTCTATAGAGGAATGATATAATGATAATAATAACATGGAATGTTTGGAAAAAACATAAAACACTAGATAAGAATAATTCAATTATCATTTCACGTGGAGGAGAATTACTAAATGCTCATTGTACATGGAAGAGAATGAGTCAAATCTCATTGTACATGAAGGGTATTCATTCAAAGAAAATTTCAATTTAAGTCTAATGATTAGAATATCATTAAAATTGATGTATAATGATACTAAACATTACCCAATGCATTAGAGAACTATTAGGGTCCAACCATAAAACCATTTAATTTTCATGCTTATGATTTCCTAATAGATAATACATCATGGATTCATTAATCATCATAATTTGTTCCAAAATTAATGAAATGTCGTATAAATACATATATATCCTCAATCAATAAGTTTATGTGCATAATGGGTAAAACCCTTTATAGTGAAATTGTTATGGTATTCACATTACAATGATTTTTATATGGAAAACCACAGTGCAGTTTCCGTAGCATAACGACATCATTTAGAAATTTATAAAATGGGTTGATGATAGAGAAAGTGGTGTCTATTCTATTAGACATGAAATGGACAGTATGGGGGATTATTTTGCACATATCCCAATATAAAAAATTGAAATTATAAGACATAAGATAAAAGGTATGTTTGATAAAAGAGACTGGTGGAAGATCCCTTATGAAATTTCTACATAATAACAAGTATGATTAAACGTTAATCAGGGAGATTAATGAGAGTTATAGAATGATCTGAACATTTTAAAATCAAATGGTTTGTATGGTGAAGGTGAAAAAGCACACCCCATCATTATTAATTCAAAATAAAAGATCATAACAAAATAAGGAAACATCAGTAATGATGAGGAAGGAAGCAACCCTTACATGATTGTGGGATACAAAATGCATAGAAGAGGCTTATTTGATGATTTGGGGAAGCATGATAGGCCTCTAAGGAGAATATAATAGAGTGTTGAATATATTAAAGGAGATTGAGTGAAAATAAATGGTTCTTTGATGAGATTATATTGGAAAGGTGTTGGTTTTCATTATTATTTCGTATTTGGGAACTACATAATAAAATATTCAGAATTAAAAAACAACCCATGGTTTGTACAAAATGTGTCTAGATAAGGGGAGTGCCATAAATTATTTTATATAGAATAGGTATAAACATATTAATATAATCACCTTTCATATGGATAATTTAGTGATACTGTTAATGAAAAGAACTTAAAATCAAAAAATATATTTCATGTCATGGAGTATTCATAATGGACATAAAAAATAATTGAAATAAGCATCAAAAGAAATTATTTTAAAGGGAAAAAATATTTATCCTAATATACATTTTATAGTATTAATTATGTCACTAATGGGAAATTTTGATGACAAAAAACACACAATATTTTTATACAGAATTTATTTTTATTAAAAAAATTCAATAGTATTAAAAAAATGTATAATTTAATATTTGATAATACATATGTCTTTCCCAAAAAATAATACTATTTATATCTAAATAATTTTCTATGCATCTGAATTTTTAATTTATAAATAAAAATTGATATTTTTTGAAAGTTGATTGGCTTAGACAAAAATAGTTGTCAATACCAAATAAAATTTACAAATGACTTCCACAAAATTATATGATAATTTAAATTTAATAAAATATATATAATAATAACTAAAATATATTTTACTTCAAAAATCCATTAATTCCTAAAAATATATTTCTTATTTAATGAGAAATACTTTTAGTTATTTAAAAAACATTTACAATGTCATAATTATTGGATAAATATATATTCAATTTTCTAAACCAAAATAATATACATAATATTAATGTCAGGGCCTCTATACACATCCATTTGATAGACTGTACTATTTCAAAAGAGTAATATGGATGATGGTGGGTATTTAATGGGGAAATTCAGTGAACATGGTTTTAGTTATGATCTCGATGAGCTTGAAAATTTCGTGTAAATGGTTTTTAACATGATTATATTGATGGATATCATCTTGGTATTGGTCTATAAAAAATCATAGAAATTATATCTCTCTGAAAAGATATAATAAATGGGATTCATAAGATATGATGCTATTGGTTGAGGTCGTCAACTCCCTGCATTTTCCAAAAAGAATTTTTAAAAAACCTATATTTATATTCATCATCGAATCATTGTTCAATGGCAATATTATCAACTAGAATGAGAATTTATGGTGATTTATATCTATATGGATTAAATAATAAAAATATGTTCATTTTTATTATATAACAATAAGTAATTTGAATAAATCAGGAGAAATATAATTTTACTATTAATGTTTGGGTAATTACATATCTCAACTGAGATATATGGTGGAACACTAGCATCTATACCAAAATCATAGCATGCATCTTAATTTTATACTTAACTCCCCTCCTTCCTCCAATGAAAATCCTCTAACAGACTTCAAAAATAAAAACAGGAATGTTTTATAAGGATTTAGAAACATACATCACATTCCTCTCAAACAATTTACACACTTGAAAAATTATAGCCAACCAGAGGGGAAGGGATGGAAAAGGTGTCTCCCAAACCATCACCTCATGAGATACCTCTCAAGAATAAATTCACCATAGGTGAACAACCATATCACCAAGAAAAACTTGTTTTAAATTTCACAACACTCTCCTTGGAGAGATGTCATTAAAATAGGATCAATGATACAAACAAGGATCAAGGAATAGAGATCTATCTCATAATTTAGTGAGTGATCAATGACATAAAAAATTCCTTAAAAAATATGAACTGTGAATCTCGAAACAAAGGATATTGAGAATTTATCTAATACGCACATTCCTAGGTTTTCCGACCACACTATTGTGTCAAAATGTACACAAACTAAGGGAATAGAATTCTTATGCCACACATTCTCTTAGAGGTTCTAGATATCCACAATTAGTTTTTTGATGGTCGCATTATCATCAATATTAATCTCACCACAATCAATTATGTAAGAATCATAATGAAGAGATAAGAGTATCTAAAACATAAGAAATACATCTTGAATAAATATCATCTGAAGAAAATGTTTTATTTGAAACCTGCTAGAACCCACATATTCCAATAACTCAAAATCCCCATAAAACTGGGAACAAGTTATACTACTGCTATTAAACCAACATTTCACTTGATGATGAATCACCATCATGAACCCATGATATCCAACGTCAAACCCAAGAGTCCAGGTATTATGGTTTTCATAGGAATTATGTTGATCATGCACTATCTTCAACAACTAATGAAATAATTGATCCATATATATCATTCTTCGAACTACTTCCATCTCAATAATTTTTTATTCTATAACCCCAGTTTAACACAATAAGTAATTGAAAGGTAGACAATAAAATTATTTAAATTGTGAAATACCTATGGTGGAGATAAAAATATTTTTTATGTTAACTAATTAAAATGTATTTTTCTCACCCAAGAACCTATAAAATCCATACCATGTGTATGAAACATTTATTCAAGATTTTATATGGTTTGTTCAATCGAACCATCAATTTGTTGATGAAAATATGTGTTGTAGAAAAACAAATATCCAAATACATGAAAAATACCTTTACATTCCCATGAATTAAAAAGATGATAATGAGAAGTTAATATCACACTCGGGATGTAAATAAACTGTCTCACCTCTTTTGTATAATTCCTTAATTAAAACCACCACATATCATGAATATTTGATCCCTAATAAGCAATTTTATTTTCTAAAATATTCCACTATAGTATAACATCATATCCTTTTCATGATATCTGTAATATATAAATAGAGTCCATAAAAATGTAACCCCAATTCTATAAATGCATATCTAAGAGATAGATAATCCAGCTAGAAGATGGTGTTCAACCTTTACATTCAAATATTCTAAAAATATACACATGAACTATACAAATGAACAGTTCATCCCATTCCCCAAAAGATAAACTGTAATAGTATTCAAATAAAATTAACTTTTGGGAGTACCTCCAATTGATAGATTTGTAACTCATAGGGAACTACCACACTCATCCTTGAAGTTATAAAAATCCTCCCTATAAATAATAGCCAGTGTTGATCACACTCATACCATCCATTAGGGTAATCACTAAAGAAAACTTGATCCATCAAAACATCTCCTTCCTTTCCCCTTGATGAGATTCCTAAACCTATGGAACTAATCAATACAATACCATCATTTGAAAAAGGATTCTTCTACCAAAAACCTCTCTTGAATCAAGATTCATCATAGAGATTTCCGTGATCACTATATACGAATAACTAGATTCATGCACAAAAAAATACATGAATTTCTTCTTATAAAATCAGCCATGCTATTAGACATTCTCATTATAATGGAAATACATAAGTCATAGTCGTATAACAAATCAATCTACTATAGATCTCTCTAGTTTATTTCACACATGGAATATATATACCAATGTCTCTTGTGATATGTGAAAACCATAAAGTATTTATTGATCGGGTAGTGTGTCTATAAATTCAAGTAAAACATGACCAAAGAAAACACAATATCATCAGTGGTATAGGTACATTAATGGGGTTATAACTATTGATACCCATAGGGAAAAAATATCCCTACACTACATCAAGATACAACCCAAGACTAGATGTGATGAATTATAGAAAAACTCAAAATGAAATCCTTAATGTTGAAAATGAAGAACATGATCTTTAAAAAACAGTTACATCGAATACTCAAAAGAGACATGAAACTCGTCAGTCCAAAAGAGCACATGACCCTTCGTGATAGAGGATATCATAGGAATCACAATATAAGAGATCTCAGGTATGAAACTCCTATAATAGTATACAATCCTAAAGGAAACTAAAGACATATGATACATTGTTGGGGGGTTCAAAAGAAGTGGTTTCCATGATCATCAAAATAACCATTTCTACTCCTTGCAGAAAAATTATGTTCTCCATGAAATTAACATTACAAGAACATAAATCACAATTCAATTTCTTTTCAAATATATACTGATAAAGAATAAGTCAAAAAAATCAAATAGATACTTTGTGTTATACTCATAATATATCGAGTGCATAAGATTTTTCTCAATGAAAACAACCATTAACCAATCCATAAGATATTTAAAAAATCATTCATCAATACCATGAATACATATATGGTTTTTTCACACATAACGACACTACAACAAACTCATATTTTCCAAAACATTGTAAATAAGATTCCATAATATATTCATCATTTACATGAATCTGATAATATCCTAATCATAGATCAAATGTTTCTCTTTCCAAAACATGATCATTCCTCAATGTGATATTACCAGAAAATCTTTTCTAATGTCAGTAGTGTACTCTTCAATTACCCTAGGAAGCACTATAAGTTTAACCTATAATTATTTTAATCATAAACTCATCCAACATGGAAGAAAATAATTAAATAGGGCTCTGTCCCATTTGAGGGTCATTCTCACCAATAAACAGGAGAGACTCTATCAGTATAATATTACCCAATATGCCACCTAATGAAATCCATGATATCACACACTAAATATCTTCAATACTTCCCAATGATGATGTTTTATGTGTTTATCCACAAATATAGGTTAGCTCACATGAGTGGAGACATCCCAGCACTTGATCAAATTCCTTAAATACTTAAAACAAACTAGCTCGACCACTAACTTGCATAGTCAATTCCAAAAAAAATGTTAGTCTCTCCACCTCTTGTTCAAAATCATTATCTAGGGTAGATGAAATAAATGAGTTAGAATCTCTAGATTCAAAAAGGAATTCACCAAATTAGAAAACAAAAAATGGGTACCTCAAATGATGTCCAACTTACTAGGTGCTAGAAACACTAGATCATGATGTGGACCATGTCCTAGTCCATGACTTCACTATTAATGATAATGACCACCTTCTTGGGTGAAATATACTCAGTGAGGATCATGAGCATGACATGGTATTCCTCTACATACTACATATCCCATATTCTGATCAAATAATGGAGCACCATGTTACTATTACCTCAACTAATATTTTTTCCTTGGTAGATCCTGATGTGGAAATTCAGTTTGATGTTTAATACCCAAAATTTTCAATTACTCTCTTTGTTCATGAAAATTCACATGATAAGAAAAAAAAGTATGATCCCTTGAGAGGGGCCATATTGATTCCAATTCCAGGATAATGATTTTAAGAGTTCTTGTAAGTACCCATAGATACTAAAAAACAATTATTTAGAAAAATCTAGTAACCCCAAAACACTTCTCTACTATAATGATAATCATGAGGATTCCACTTCCTTGATTATATTTGTATGTCTCGTGTCCTCTAAATAACCACATATCGCTTTACTAAATGGAGATATTTTATCATCAAAAATTGAGTAAAATGGAATGATAAATCTTGTTGTAAATATTACTCAAAATTATACACCATAGACTCCTTATATATTAATAGTTTTAAATCATATCAGAAAAATTATGAAAAATAGTCCCTCCGTCTCCCATGTGTTGGAGCTTCCCTGTCGATAGGTATGCATTCCATGATGATGGTAAAAATTAGCAGTATAATAAATAAAATCATCTATTCACTAGTCTAAAAACATCTCTCGTGATATGGAATAATCATAAACATATATGAGGAACAAGAAGATATATTTTCTTTTTCTCCCAAAGAGTATCATCACCACCAACGAACCCCAATGCTCTTTCATAGCTTGGATAAAAATGATGGATTTGTTCACCTCCTCTAACTGAAAATCTTTTTCTGGATTTGAAATGAATCCCTCATTCATCTTCAAAATATGGGATTAAAACACTACGAGTGTCCTTTCTTATGTTTCATCACTATTGACCTTAATATGATGGTGATCTATAGTCACATCCTAATGAACAATTCTGATGCAATCCTGACGAATACATCGACTATGATTCATTAATACCAATGAATTAAATGTTTAAAATGAATTTTATGTGTATATGGTATGTTTAAGATCAATTAATTATTGATCGTACTATACCCATGATCCACATATGTAAAACACTATATTAAACAATAATGATTAATGATTCTCTCTTAGGTCTCCACATTCCTACCAATGTCACTACACATATTAGGCTGCATAAACATGAAGGGCCTTGAATTGGATCATAGGGGTCCCTAAATACTTGTTTCCTAGCCGACATACCTTTATTACATCATGTACTTGGATTAGATGACATTGTTCCCCTACTAACCCATGTGGTTCTAACTAGTTCCTACCACAAGACATCACCTTATGCCTCAACACAAACCGATGAAACCATTTTGTAATTACCCCTCCCATCAAAGATACCACTATTATGGTGGAAATGAGATAATAGAGGAAATAATTCCCATTGACCACCAAAAATATTCTGAGGGTTTGAAACTGGAACTTAGGGTATATCAAACACACAAATGGGAGTCATTACTCATTATGAAGACAAATAGGAATGATATGTAATATAAACCCACTAATAAATAATTATAATAACAAAATAATAATATCTTCATTCATGCATGTAATGGAAATCAAACTGAAAATATATAAAATAATCATCAACATTAAAATTATATTATTTATTAGTGACCTCAATGTTGAAACATCTCTTGAAAAAACTCAATTATCTAGTTATGCCCCACATTGTCCCCAACCATATTCTACAGAACATAAAAATAGTGTATATAGATTTAAGGTGATAATAATATCAGTACATTATAGGATCCCCATCTGAGCCTCTCATTAAAAAGATAATGAAATCATTATAATGCTCATGGAATGACAATGTGAATCTAACAAATCAACTAAAAATATATACCATGTTATTTTCCTCAAAAAGGCTATCTCAACAAGTATCTCATAAAAGTAATAATATAATATCTAACATATTATAAAATAAATGTAGTCTACTACCACTTCACCTCTAGATTCCCAGCCTTCCCATATTATACATATCTTGAGAAATATCCCTCCAATAAATGATATTTTTTGAAAAAATTGAGAAACTATAACATATAATGTACCCCATGCATCATCCCATCTCACCATCAATAATACCATATGTATATAGTAACATTTTTTTAGCTACCCCAATAGTAATGTCATGTATTACTCCAAAAGTCATCACAACACAAACACCGTATACCTATAATAATCCTTATGATACATTAACTAGGTATACATGTGTCTGAAATATACACAATCCTTAACATCCCCCCACATACATAAATGGAAAAGGTAACCATCATTAATAATTGAATATTGTACTATTTGTATAATATAATGAGGAAAGGGGTGTAAGAATCCATATGTTCCTCATAAACAATGGTTTTGGAAAAAGACACAATCCTAGTGTCCATATGGAGTTGGATTCCTTAATGGAATGTGGTTGGTATTGTATGAAATCACATAACATATAAATATATATATCACAAAACCACAGAATGAGAAGCTACATTAATATAACCTCAACTATAAATATCATACATTTGATGCTAAACATCCACTATGAAGGAATGAATATCCTATAAACAAGGAAACATTACATGATATTTTAAATAAATTATTTTGGTCAAATAATAAATATTACATTATATATCAACATAAAACATTCCATTCAGGAACAATCCAATTGATCCCATCATTCATCTTGAATTTTCATCATTCGTAATTCCATTACACCTCCAACCTCATCAGCTATATCATTTAAAATTCATTTCAATTTCATAAATCTAGGTCCTATAAGATTCATCCTAGTACACCACAAAGGCTGTATAAACCAACCAAAACCAGTTTTTTTAATTAGTTGGGATTGTAATGGAGAAACAAGAAACCCATCATCCATAATTTCAAGAAGATTATCTATCAAGAAGAATAAAAATGTCCAATAAAAAACGGGAAATATTGTCTTTATCTCATTACATCATTAATGGTGTTAACTCAAACAACACTATGCATATCCATCAATCCATCTATAATAGTAGCCAACTACTACCACAATCCCAACAATCTCATCCTATGTCCCTCAAAATGACTACCCATCTCAGGCTCACATAACATTACCTAGAGAGGTTACCCATCTATATTAAGAACATGAAGAAATAGGTAATCAATAAGTACTCAATAGGGAATCTAGGGCCCAAGATAAATCCATATTACAATTATTGTTGTAATAGATTGTTCCATATACCAAACTATACAATAATATTTATTGCAATATCATATGTATAGTTTGACATACTTTATTTATATTTACCTTTAAAGTAAAAATATTTTTGTGTCCACTATTTATGGTAATTTACATAGATTAACTATCATATGAAATGTTATATTAGATCTTAGGATATAATGAGACACTTGATATACCATGACATTAATCATAAAAATATGTCCACTATTACTGATACATCATAGTCACTAATGATGCACAAATGGTTGGAATATGAACTTGTTCCACATTCCCATGTGTAATAGGATTATTATAGAGACATGTACTATGTTAGAGGGTTAAATACACAATGATGGATCTATATTCACCACATCCGGTGATCCATTATTTTTTGTGAGTTATAATTTATACCTGTAAGAGTTATACATATATTTTTTATAGTTTAAAAGATCAATTAAAATTCAATAATTGAACGCATGTATCATATATAAAAGGGGCATATAATTTTGAATAATATGACGGGTATTTAGGTGAGATGATACCTAGAAGATACAACTATAACAACAATAAGGCTAGATTGGTTAAACCATGTATGTAAGATTAAATAAATTATAATTTCACATGCCCTAGATAATTTCAATGATCAAAATTGAGAATTTATTTTCATGACATCCAATTTTGGAAGGATAGTCACATAATAGAATAATAATAGAGGATGTATGTTACTAAAATGTAGTTTATGATTGAATTGTGAAAAAAGATAATAGAATATACATTTTTAATGAATGTTTTCATGTTTCTACCCTTGGTTTGTTGGAGAGACATATGTTTCCAAATATTACATGCTGGGAGAAATATAGAATACTGATATTTTTCATAGATCTAGTTGTGGCCAGGATGAATGTTAATCTCCAGTGATTGACTTAATGTAGAAACCTATGTTATTTGGGAAATGATCTAATAAGTTGGGTATAATGGTTTCTTGGACCATGTAATTCCTGAATATAGTGACATGGTATTGAATAATACTAGTTGGATAAATTCAAATTAGAATTGGTACCAAGGTCTCATGGAATATATCTCTTCTTGTTGACACGTCTGGGACATGGGAGAACTTTAATGTGGTGACCTAAAATATGTAATATTATGTGATGGAGTACTCATGTATTCCATGATATGTACAAAAAATGATATTGCTAGTATATATTTCATAGTATGAAAATATCATTTATATCTAGGAGAACTACATGTCTGGTAGTCAGAACTAAATGATTGGACATGAAGGGATATATAAGGTATGAACCAGTAAGTGGATAAGAATGGATACTAGTTATGTGGGGCCAAAATATTGTCTTACATATATCAATGTGATATAATATCAAAGATATGATATGGTTATGAATGATAAAATCTACTATAAGCCAGTGGAATCCAAACATACAAATACCGACAATGTTGCAGCTTCTGATGTAGCTAATAAGCAATTAAATGCAATGAGTTTTTCATTTTCATATATTCGAACATATTAAGTAATGTTTTATCATAATATAAATTATGATATACATACTAGCCAAAATTTCATGTTATAATAGAAGAAAAATAGGTTATACTCCTGCATAACATCTCTTTATAAATTTTACTCATAGAGATGAGGTTCAATATGGTAGAATATATATGGTGCAAGAACATGGAATACCCAACAACTAATGACATGACTCAGTGGAATCATGATTTTGATAATGTATGAGATAAAAACTTAGGTTATTATGTTGGTTCTAGTGATAGTGTGATTATTTTAATAGTTTTTCCCTATACAAAACTATGAAGTACTATTGAAAAATATGACATGTGTACAGTTAGATATACATGATCTATAATTACCATTATAGTGTAGAAATTTCTATGTCAAATATTTAATGGCAATTTCAAAAGATTAATTGTATTATCAAATGACAATGGATGATCCCAGACTATAATGATAACATCAAGATACTATAATAGTAATTCTAAAAATAACTCATATGTTCTCAATACATATTACTGACTAAAAACAGTAGAGGTTTGACTATTATGTACTGGGAATAATAATCATTGAAATATATGTTCATGAATTTCAAACATGGTGATTTATTGTAGTGATATAGTGAAGACAAGACCACCAATAGTAACACCACATGTTTTGGGTTTCATTGTTTGTTCATATCTAAAAACATGTGTAATTTTCTTTAGACATGATATCATTACCAGGGTATTCCATTTTATCATGCACATTTATGCAAAGAAAAATCGTGATAATGAAATAGTGATGAGTTGACTTGTGTTTGGTGCCTCAATGGTGGCATTGAAAAGGTTGAATGGTCATGAAAGGATTTGACACTTCTAGATTATGGATGTAAAATATATTGGTCAATGTTAATCTTGATTTTAGTACAATGATTAATCCATGTCCATGGTTGTCCAAGGTAAATTTGTCTAGTTAGATAAAAAAATAATAATGAAACAATATGATGATGACATGGTTGTGCATCCTAATTTATGACATATTTAAAGAAGAAAAATAGATTTTATTACATAGTGTTTGAACACAGGTTGGTAGTCATTTATTTGAATATCATTGTATCTTTATAATAAATTATACATTTCTAGATCCCATTGTTAGTTTTTTGAATATTATTCACCACTATCGAGATATGGTCCTAGAGGGTCACACACAATAGCATATTCATGAATCTACCATATTATGATCAATGGGTATATTGGGCATGGTGGGAAACACCATTATGGTATAGGATTTTCCCATGGAAATTTTATTACATAGGAATAAATAAATTTATATTAATCATGTTTAGTATAATTGGAATTGAATAATATAATTAAATGTTTTTTAGAGTATTAATTAAAAATATTGAAAATATATTTTGAATGAATATTTGTTTAGAATATTCATGATTCATTTAATATTTGTATGAACTATGAGTCCATATAATTTCACAGGTATTATCATTAAATATATATATATATTATATTACATGAATGTGATAATAATAATAATTAATTATATTTATGAATCAGTTTAATCATAAAAATATCATTTCTATAGTTTGTCAATTATACATGGTCCAATATGGCATTTCAATGTATTTTTTAAACATGATACAAACATAATTGGATAGATGATATCCATAATATATTAATTATTTATCTCTCTATTATTATATCTCTAACATTTTAGAGAGTGGGGTTTTGGATATAAGAGTATAAATTATGTTATCTATCATGCAGGGAAAGCCAGGCGATGCAGTGATCTTTAGAGATTCAATGATGTTGTCAGATCAAAATTATAGTGCCATGAATTTCATGATCAGTGCACCCATTTTTTCATGATCAATGTGTGGGATATATATAATAACTCATCTTCTAATTATTTATAATTTTATCACCAATGACGAGAAGACATTGATCAAAACTTCTCATCAAACTAGATATTTTATAGATATTATTTTTTAAATAAAATTCCTCTTGTGGGATACTCAAATTATACCAATATAATTTTTCACTGATGACAATCAGTTCATGTCGATCATCGATTGGAAGCATTAAAAATCCACCATTTGCCACTTCCACTAAATGCGTTTTACCTTAAATTATTAGCTTACTAGCTCATACGACCACAAATAATTATCTTTTAAAAATAACAAATTATTTAATATCTTGAGTTAACTGATTCAAATATAATAGCCTAAAACTATATTCTACATTTTACATCATCAATTAAAAACTAATAATTATTAGAATATGATTTAAGAATAACATATGTTTTTATCAAATTTTAAGACAAACAGTAACTGTGATATATTCATATTTTTTATATATGCTATAAAAATGTACATATTTATGTTATTTATCCAATTTACATATATAAATATCATTTTATAATAGAAATTAAAAATTAGATATATCAATATATAATGAAACATAGAGCAAGTCATTATAATTTCTTAATAGGAAGTTTTCACTAAAACCAAAAACCAATTAACTAATTAATTATTTTATATTTTAATTATGGTTAAATACACCATTACAAAATTAGATAAATCATGAAACCTTTTTTATTTCACCTAAAAATTTTTGAGCCAATAAATCCCCTAACTAAATTTTTTTAGCATTCATTGAATGCGCACATAAAAAATTCATAAATATCTATTGAACATTATAAAAAGTAAACAATTATCACCAGGGATCCCAAAATATAATCATACCAGCGTAAATCAATATAACTCCATGTGAATTAAGGATTTAAACTCCAATAAAATGGAATGATAAAATAGGACAAAGCAATATCGAATGATGGAGAAACCATAAGTGACAGAGGGAAACTCACCTCAAATTGACATAGATCTATCCCTAGTTAGAGAGGGATGAAGAAAATTAAAGGGGATTGAACGGAATTCATAAAATATCTTATGTTAGAATATGTTTTGATAGTGAAAATTGGGGAAAATACAATTTTGGTGAAGGATTTAAAATTTATAGGAAAACATAAATTTAGAACATCATGGTGTACCCGCTAGCACCATGACATAATGATTCTTTCTCTGGAAAAAACTATATTTTAAGGAATGATATCACTTCACAATACACCAGGAAAAATCCACATTTGAGAAACAGGTTGTGGTGAATGACTATAAACCTATAAATTAAAAATGGGACCACAACACCAGTTAAACTACTACACCATAGAATTTATTTTCCAAATAATATTGTTATGTTGTAACATAGATCCATGGTGTCGTGACACAGAAAAAGGAAAAATGACCAAAACCTCCCCCTTGATAATTTATACCATTACATGAAATCTACATCATTGATTATTCTCTAGATTAGGATCCAGAAATCAACAAAATCCTCCAATCCACAATCATACTCTACAAGTGAAATTTGATCTTAACACCATTCATTCCTTATTTAATCCTCCTATAAACACCACTAACAACTAAAATAAACAATTTTTCATGTTATAAGAATATTGGTCCTAAAATGGGACACATATAATCATCCAGAATCTCCCTCGGATGCTTTCTCATTTGTTCTATTCTTGAATCACATTCAACATGAAGTGATATTGATTTTTTAATCATTGAAAAATTGGTCTTGAGAATCATATGATATAAATTCATTATTTCATATGAATTGTAAATACTCTCAAATCGTTCACACCGGTTAAATGATCCATATGTTGTAGTTGGTTCCCTAGAACCAACATCAATTTTCACGACCCGGCCCTACCCGGGCTCGAGCCGCGACTACCCCAAGCCCACATCCATAGGCCAGGGGCTGGCGACCAGCGCCGAAGGTACAACAACTCAGGGAGGCCTTTTCCCAAGTACCTTTACACCCACATGAAGCACACTCAATGCAAAAGTGCATAGTAAAATAAAAGACAAGTAAATTAAATGGAAACAATGATATATAAACCACAAAAGTGCATCGACCTCTAACAGTACAAAAAAAGTGATGAAGGTAAAATGGAAACGGAAAGTGGGAAAACACGCGGCCAACCAGAAAAGTGCCATAACCCGGAAAGAGGTAAACAAAAGAAAAAATGTTGTAAGGGTCCCACAGCTGGAACCCGACTACGACCACTGCACGTGGTCCAAGATCTTGATCTACTAATCTCCCCTGAAGTCACATCCAACCGGTCCGTCGTCTGCAAGGTCACACCAAGTGCGGGAAAATCCCAAGCAGGGGTGAGTATAAAAATACTCAGTATAATACCCCAAACGCTCTAGGGAGCAACAAAGGAGGTACCGAAGGGTGAGAAGTAGATCGAACATGGAAAACTAAAGGAGTAAAACTAAGAGTGTAGTAAAGAGTAACAGTATAGAGTCCAGCTCAACCCAACAAGAGAAAGGAGATAGACTCATCCAGACACAAAGAGCTGGAAAAGGTGAGAATATGAACTTCCCGTCGATTCTTAGCTACCTATAGAAAGGGAGTAGACTCGTCCAACCACAAGAAGCTAGACAAGGAAATCACGTGGCATACCCCACGTGTCGTCGCCTCTCCTGGAAAGAGAGTAACCAAAACCCAAGGAGTGGGTGCTGGAACAAGGTACACACATATATATTCTCTATCATGAAACCCAAACAAGATCATAAGGGGATCCCCATCCCGTATCTCAGTATAATAAATTGAGTATCCAATAGTCCCAAAAGTAAACACCATCGATGCCCAACATCCCACACATCTGCCCCGAACTGCAAGTCAAGGGGCTCAAATCACAGCACCTCGAAACTATCCGCATTGGGTGGCACTGACTCACCCTCATGGTTTTTGGTCGCGTCGCAAGGACGCGTATCAGTGGGGAAAGCGCATCTCGTATATGATAGTTCTAGGGAAATTCAAACTACACCTCGTCACTGACCCGCAGTTGAGAGGTCTCCTCAATGTCGACAGGCGACCCCGTGCCTAGCCCCGATGGAGGGTAATTCCTGTAAGTCGACGGGTTCCCATGGAAGGGAGACTTGGCAAGAGTCGATGGGTGACACACTACCCAGTCCCAAAAAAGGGTTATCCACTAGAGGGAAACCTGACTAAATTCGTCGAAAAGTCCCATTGCCCAGTCCTGTAAAATAGTACTCCACTGGAGGGAGGATCAGAACCGACATCGGGGACCACTTACTAGCCCAGCTAGAGGTAAACCCGGCATCGGGGACCACATCCCTGCCCAGCTGGAGGTAAACCCGGCATCGGGGACCACTTCCCAGCCCCACTAGAGGTAATCCCGGAACTCCTCTAGCCATCCCTGCAGGATGGTACTGCTCGGTGAACACTGTTGTACTGGCCATCCCTGCTGGATGGTAACCCACTGGCCATCCCTGCTGGAAGGTACTGCTGTGGAGATCCCTACTGGATAGTACCCCACTGGCCAGCCCTACTAGAAACAACCTCCAGGCCAGACCAGCTGGAAATAACCTCCTGGAAAGCCTTGATGGAAACAACCTCATGGGTAGAGGATCGGTGCCCGCATAAAGTGTTGGTCACACCAAATCCACAAGAACTCTACCAGGGAACACGAAGGGTCAGGAGAAACTCCCCAGGCCTCTCAGGGTGATCCTGATCAATCCGTTGAGTCACTATAAAAGCAGACCGAGATGACTCATCCTAGAAAGTGGGAAAAAACCCATGTTGTACGATCCCACAAGGTCATAAACGGTGCCACAGTCTGGGGAAAGTGCACGGTACTGAAACCCCCCATAGCTGATGAAACAGAGGAAAATAACCATCTCTGCCGGCCAAACGAGAATAGGACTAGGGGAAAACTCAACCCTGCTGGTCAACAAATGAGAACAGGACTAGGGGAAAACTCATCCCTGTTGGTCAACAAACAAGAACAAAGAGACCCTCTACGTCGCGAGAGGTCAAAAGTACGTAAAGTAGAACACGACACGCACATGGGGCCCTCGTGACGTGTGGCCCCAAGTCAACCCGAACCAAGCGCACAAACTGTCTTAGGTACAAACATCCACATGTACCTCCAAGATTTCCCATAAACTCCTAGATTATTCCACGTCTCCAGCCCAAAGGCTAACGTGGACATGGCCCCCAACGTCAACGTGAAGGCATAAACGAAAAAACTCCAACTTGCCACCTCAATAGCTGAGGAACACCCAACCACATCTCTTTAAATACTAACTTCACTCTCCCAGGAGTGAACGCGAACACATTCCAAGGGTTCCCTACAAACACCGCAGGAAGAACCACCACCGATACTCCTTTCATATTCCCACATTTAGTATGATCGTGTAAGAGGCACCGCTCGGTTGAACAGATTACACCGTTGTAATCCACATGGTAAACATGCGAGATCAACTACTTACTTGCCCCAAACGGATATCCGACAGAAAATTCACCAACACCGCCTTATGCCTGAATGGTGTCCCATGATCCCAAGCCACGGTCCAGAAAATAGTCGGGCGCATCGCACCATTGCGATCCCCTCGGAAAAACAAGTCAAAAATACAACTCACTTGAGTGCAAAAGATAACCGGAGAAAAAGAAGCATTTCATCGTAACGCACTCGAGCGGTGCTACGTGGGACTCGCATCACGGTCCCAAAACACAATGAACGGATCGCGCGATTGTGATCCTATCTAAAAAGTACACAAGTTGGACTATTCACTTGTCCAAAACAAACACCCAGTGGTAATGTTCGAAATCACCATCAACTCCTGAAACAGTCCTCGCAAGACCCACACCAACATGCGGAATTAAAATGGGCGGATTGAACCAATGCAATTCCCACAGAAAAACACCCAAAATAGGCTACTCGCACACCCCAAATGGATGTCTGATGAAAATGTTGCAAAGCACTACACGTAGCTCGAAAAACGGGTCGTGGGGCCCACGCCTCAACTCCGGTTCAAAATCCAGAAACCACACCAGAAAAATCCATCTCAAAGCCAGGGTTGCAACGCCACTAACGACGCTCAATTCGGACATCAGATGTGACTGTGCCGTCCAAAACAAGATCTCCCAGAAGAACACCCATCCACTTAACGGTCATGTCATGCCCACGAGCCCCTCGTCTCATAAATTAAAAATACCAAAGACCATTTCATAATGTACGTCTCGTCGATACAGTTCCACTGTCATAGACGGCGCGTCAAACGGATGCGCCGTTTAGGAGATACGGCCCCCCGAATGCAAGGGGGCCTAACCGGGCCGGTTCACCATGGCCAGCCCGGATAGCGCCACCAGCCCGCGGCCCAGCCCTGGGTCCGGCCTGAACCACCACGGCCCACTAGCCTCAGCCCGCCCCTCAGCACCGGACCCGAGCAAGTTCGGTTTTTTTCTCCGCGCGGACCTGCCGTCTGGCCTGCCACCCGCGTCGCGCAACAGGACCCGCATTAGATGAGTCCTTTCTCCCTTCGTGCGCCCGAGGCACATGACCGCTTCGGGTCTCTGCCTTCCGACCGCGACCAGCCACAACCGCCACTCCGATGTCCCCACTCTGCCGGCTCCACCTGACGCCAACGCCCCGGCCGTCTGGAGCTCCTCCCCTCGACCGCGGTCCCCGACGACCAGCCGCCTCACCCTGGGAGCCCCGTCGTCCCCGGCCTCCACTGCTTAGCCTCAGTTCGCGGCCTTCGTCGCATGCCCCGCCACCGCCTGCTGCCGCGCTGGCTCGCCGGAACGCCCCAAAATCCGCTGGAAACACCAAAAATATCCCAACTTTGGCGATCGATTGCTGATAACTCCAAACTCGGATTTTGAAATAGTAAATTGCGTTGGAAAGCTCAAGATATTAATTATTAAGATATGGTATTTTTTAGGTATTTAGACAGAGTTCCAAAGCCATAAAATTGAATCGAACATGTGTGGGAATTATAAACAAGGAGACAAGATCCTACTTGGTGGGGCTTAGCCCGTCGCTTCGCGACGATCCGTCAGCTGAATCGAGAACCACCTTGGGAGGAGGAGAAGAAGATCTTGTGCTACCTTGGTGTGTTCCTTCCACCATGAATTGTAAAGGAGAAGGTAAAGTGGAGGGTTTTTTTAAATAGAGAATTAAATTAATAAAAATTTAATTAATTTAATCCTTAATTTTAACCTGCACCGGAAACTCTCGATGGTGTTGAGGTTAAGACTCCCCTAGGGTAAAATCCACCTCCCGAGCACAACGCTGGTCTCAGAATTTTAATCTGAGGCTCCATTCAAAGGTTATTAAACTTAGCGCCCGAGGCCGCCAAATTACAAAAACACCCCTGGGTCCATTTTTCACAGACAGCCCGCGCCCATGAAACATACACCCCTCATATGGTAAACGACATGTTCCGGACTCAACGATGCCCTTAGTTTCTCAATATGAGCCACCGTTTAAGAGATACTGAGTTTAACCATTAAAATAATAAATTAGTTATTTAATTTATCCGTTCCACGCTCCGATAGAAAGCGAGGGGTCCAAACGTCCCACACCTACATGTTTTATGTCGTTCCAAGGGTAAAAACCCTATTCCGGACCCATCTGTGCACTCAGATCTCTTATCTGAAACTTCGTTTAGGAGTTATCTCATTTATTTGGTGTGTCCAGTGTGAACGCAATGAAAATTTAATTCTGGCCACTTCGGGGCTCGGAATCGCATGCCGTCTGAAAGCGCTGCTCTGGAATAACATCAAGAATATTCCAAATCCTTTATAGCCAAAACCGGGTTCTTACATCATTCCCTCCATCAAGATTTACATCCCCAAAAAGCAAAACCAGGGAACAACCCAGTTTACTAAGCCCACACCCGGCCCTCCCATACCCAGAAGAACTCTTGCAGCGTTCTCGGTCACCGCACACAGACCAAAAAATTTTATTCGTTTCACGTGAGGTCTTACCTTGCCGATGACGTGCATAAGAGCACGCACACATCCTCTCAGGTAAGCCACGCAGGAGACATCGTGCACCCACTCTAGACTTTGGGTTTAGGGAAAGGAGGTAGGGAACCTCACCATCTCTTCGCATAGTCTCAAACGGCCCGAAGGCTCTTGGGGGTAGCTCACCTCCCCGACCGAACCCTTACATCGCATGCCACGACTGGAATCAACGCCCACACCTGGAACAAGGCCTGGTGATTCCATCCTTCTGAATATCCATATGGTGAAACACCCAAGGATATCTGGTCACATAAGAATTCTTAGTCGATGTCTCTCAACCAAGACTCTCTTACACGCTCGAGAGCGAAGGAGTCAACACGATCGACTAAATAGAAAGTGTACACAAATTTTACCTTTCCGAAACAGGGTTACACCGACGCCCCGCTTCACCCTGGTAACAACTCAAACAAGGAGCAGGGAGAAAAGCATTACACACAGATCCTTAAAATTCTACTACAAGAAGTAGAAGAGATGTAGAGTGTACCTCTTCTCACCTCATGCTCTGCATGATCGTAGACATCCAAAGATCGCGGCTATCCGTGGTCCCAACTGTCAGCTCCTGGAGACTGACGTGGACCGCCTAATGGTGATGGGAAGACCTCATAAGGTTGTCCCCCATTACCAGCTCTAACCACTCCTCTGCTAGAACCACCTCTCTGGGTGCTACTTCGATCATTGTGCTGCCTCTGCCACCGTGGTGCAGCTGCTGCCTGCCCGATATTCTCAGCATAACTGGTCAGGCAGTCTCACGCCATGTGACCTCGCCCGTCCCAAGCATAGCACCAGCACTCTCTACGCTGCACTGGTGCCCTCCAACGCCATTGTGGTGTATGACCATGCCTCTGAGTCCGGTTGTCAGAAAGCCACATGCGTTGAGGTTCTTCTTGCCGATGCCCACTAGCTGCGGCAGACGTCTCGGCTCTAACGTGCCTGCTGCCACCACCAACTCTAGAACATGACAGGAATCTCTCTATCACCAGTGCCTGCTCTAGAACCCCGAAATAACTGGGGATTCCCAAGGGTTATATGATAGCACGAATCTCTCGACTGAGACCCTGCTCAAACTTCTGCGCTCTGAGGTTTCTTTCATGGACCATGTCCAGGTAAAAGCATGCACGGTCTGCGAAACTAGTCGCGTACTCGGCCACCATCATCCATCCCTGCAGAAACTACAGGTGCTCCTGAATCCGAATGGAGCATAAGCAGGAGGGGAAAAACTCCTCACGAAACAATAACTGAAATTCTCCCCACGAAAGCGATGACTCGTCAAGAAACTGAGTCACCAGACTCCACCAATGCCAAGCTGCTCCGTGGAAAAGGTTGGCGGCCAAAGCCACCATAAGATCTATTGGTGCCTGCACAGGCTTGAAAATGTGACCCACTATCTCTAGCCAATCCTATGTTGCCTGAGGGTCTGGCTCACCACCGAACCTCAGCGGTCTCTGCTGCTGGAACTCATGGAGCGCCCTCAACCTGCACTCAAGCTCAGCCTACTTTGCTGGAGATGTATGCTGCTCAATAGGTGGGGGTTCTGCTAATGGCCCACCTAGAGAAAAAGGGATCACATGATGAGTCCTAGATTGTGGCCTCGTAGCTCACAAGGTCGTCGTCATGAACCAAAGCTGGTATCCTGGCTGGCTGTCTTCGCGGAGACATCCTGAATATTATCAATGAGTGTTGCGATCAGATGAGCATATATTTATATCACAAAAACCTCAACGAGTGGGAGCTGACTCAAGAAAGACAATCAAAGACTCAATCTTATGTGATGAACAAACCAATTTTCCCTTCAACAAGTGTCTCAGCATGCCGAGTCGTCAAGCGGGTTATCAGGGTCTTGGTGAATTGATACGTTCGCCGCCGCACCATCACTGGACTCTCTGGCCCGAGAGCCACTCTCGAGACACGTTAACATTGTTGCCCTAAATCCCAACCAATTACTTTTTAGGGACATCCAACCAACTTCCCAAGGAACGAACCAACTTTGATACAACTTTTTCATGACCCAAACCTACCCGAGCTCGAGCCGCGACTACCCCAAGCCCGCCTCCACATGCCAGGGGCTGGCGACCAGTGTCGAAGGCACAACAACTCGGGGAGGCCTTTTCTCAAGTACCTGAACACATACATGCAGCACACTCAATGCAAAAGTGCAGAGTAAAAGAAAAGACAAGTAAAGTAAAGGGAAACTACAATATATAAATCAAAAAAGTGCATCGACCTCTAACAGTACAAAGAAAGTTCTGAAGGTAAACTTGAAAAGGTAATGGGAAAAACATGCGCCCAACAAAAAAAGTGCCACAACCCAATAATAGGTAAACAAAAGAAAAACAGTTGGAAGGGCACCACACCTGGAACCTGACTATGACCACTGCACGTAGTCCAAGCTCCCGATCTACTAAGCTCCGCTGAAGTCACGTCCAACCTGGCAGTCGGCTACAAGGCCACACCAAGTGCGGGAAAATCCCAAGCATGGGTGAGTATAAAAATACTCAGTAGGATACCCAGAAAGCTCAATGGAGCAACAAAGAAGGTACCTAAGGGTGATAAGTAGATCGAACAGGGAAAAATAAATGAGTACAACCGAGAGTGCAGTAAAGATTAAGAGTAGAGAGTCCGGCTCAACCCAAAAAGAGAAAAGAGATAGACTCATCCAGACACAAGGAGCTGGAAACGGTGAAAATATGAACTTCCCGTCGAGTCTTCGCTACCTATAGTAGGAGTGTAGACTCGTCCAACCATGATAATCTAGACACAGAAAGCATGTGTCATACCGCGCGCATCTTCGCCTCTCCTAGAAAGAGAGTAACCAAAACCCAAGGAGTGGGTACTGGAACAAGGTATACATATATATATGCTCTGTCAGGAAACCCGAACAAGATCGTAAGGGGATCCACATCCCGTATCTCAGCCCAAGAAAATAAGTATCCAACTGTCCTAGAAGTAAACACCATCGATGCCCAGCATCCCGCACGTCTGCCACAAACTACAAGTCAAAGGGCTCAAATAACCGCACCTCGAAACTATCTGATTTGGGCGGAACTGACTCACCTGCATGTTTATAGGTCATGTCACAAGGACGAGTCTCAGTGCGTAATTCAAACCTCGTACTTGATAGTTCTGAGGAAAGTTGAACCACAACTCGTCACTGTCCCACAGTTGATAGGTCTCCTCAAAGTCGACATGAGACCCCATACCCAACCCCACTGGAGGGTAATACCTTGAAGTCGATGGGTTCCCACTAGAGGGTGACCCGATAAGAGTCGACGGGTGCCACACTGCCCAGTCCTGAAAAAAGGGTAATCCACTAGAGAGTGACCCGGATAAATTCATCGATGAGTCCTACTGCCCAGTCCCGTAAAAGGGTACTCCACTAGAGGGAGGCTCGGAACCGTCATCAGTGACCACTTCCTAGCCCAGCTGGAGGTAAACCGGGCATTGGGGACCACTTCCCTGCCCAGCTGGAGGTAAACCTGACATCGGGGACCACTTCCACGACCCGATGTAGGTAAACCCGGAACTGCTCTGGCCATCCCTGCTGGATTGTACTACTCGGTGAACACTGCTGTACTGGCCATCCCTACTTGATGGTAACCCACTGGCCATCCCTGCTAGATGGTACTGCTCTGGCCATCCCTGCTGGATGGTACCCCACTCGCCAGCCCAGCTAGAAACAACCTCCTAGCAAGCCCTTCTAGAAACAAGCTTCTGGCCAGCTCAGCTGGAAACAACCTCTAGGGTA
This sequence comes from Viscum album, assembly GCA_963277665.1. Taxonomy (NCBI): domain Eukaryota; kingdom Viridiplantae; phylum Streptophyta; class Magnoliopsida; order Santalales; family Viscaceae; genus Viscum; species Viscum album. Next base: position 442,450,071 of record OY728161.1, read on the forward strand.
AAGGATTGGTGCCCGCGTAAAGTGTTGGTCACACCAAATCCATAAGAACTCTACCAGGGAACACGAAGGCTCGAGAGAAACTCCCAAGGCCTCTTAGGGAGATCATGCACCAATCCACTAAGTCACTATCGAAGCGGACTGAGACAAGTCATCCCAAAAAGTGGGAAAACACCCACACTGTAGGAGCACACGTGGTCGTAAACGGTGTCACAGTCTGGTGAAAGGGAACGGTACTGAAACCCCTCACAGTTGATGAAACAGAGGAAACAAACCATCTCTGCTAGCCAAACAAGAACACGACCAGGGGAAAACTCAACCCTGCTGGTCAACAAACGAGAATAGGACTAGGGGAAAACTCAACCCTACTGGTCAACAAACGAGAACAGAGAGACCCTCTACATCATGATAGGGCAAAATTCCATAAAGAAAAACACGACACACACTTGGGGCCCACACGACGTGTGGCCCCAAGTCAACCCCAACCAAGCGCACAAACGTTATCAGGTACACACTTCCACATGTACCTCCAAGCATTCCCGAATACTCCTAGAGTATGCCACATCTTCAGCCCAAAGTCTAACATGCACATGGCCCCCAACATCAATGCGAATGCATAAACGTAACAACTCCAACATTCCACCTCAACAGCTAAGGCATGGCCAACCATATCTCTTTAAACACCAACTTCACTCTCCCAGGACTGAAATCAATCACACGCCAAGGGTTCCCTACAAACACTGCAGGACGAACCACCACTGATACACGTTTCATATTCCCACATTTAGTAAGATTACATAAGAGGCTATGCTCGCCTGAACAGATTACACCATTGTAATCTTCACGAAAAAACACGTGAGATCGACTACTAACTCTCCCCAAATGAATATCTGATGGAAAAGTCACCAACACCGCCTTACACTCGAACGATGTCCCGTGATCCCGAGCCTCGGCCCCGAAAACAATTGGGTGCAACGCACCATTGCCATCACCTCAGGAAAATATGTTAAAAATACTGCTCAAATTAGTGCAACAGATATCCGGAGAAATAGATGCATTTCATTGTATCGCACACGAGCAGTGCTACGTGGGACCCGCATCCCAGTCACGAAACAAAAATAATGGATCACGCCATCACGATCGTCTTGAAAAAAGTACACAAGATGGACTATGCACTTGTCCAAATTGAACACCCGGTGATAAAGCTGAAAATCACCGTCAACTCCTAAAACGGCCCTCTCGGGGGCCACACCAGCGTGCAGAATTAAAATTGGGCAGATTGCGCCAATGCAATGCCCTCAGAAAAACACCCAAAATCAACTACTCGCAAGCCCCGAACAGACGTCAGATGAAAAAGTTTCAAAGAGTTGCACGCAGCTCGAAATACGGGTCATGGAGCCCACGCCCCAACTCTGGTTCCAAAGCCCGAAACAACAATGGAAAACTCTAGCTCAACACTAGGGTCGCAACACCACTAACAGCGCTAAATTTGGACACCGGATGTGTCCGCACCATCCAAAACAAGAACTCTCAGAAGAATTCCCATCCACTTAACGGTCGTGTCGCACCCACAAGCCCCTCGTCTCGAGAATTAAAAATTTCTGAGACTATTTCAAAAAGTTCGTCCTGTCGATACAGTTCCTCTGTCATAGACAGCACCTCAAACAGACGTGACGTTAAGGAGATATGGCCCCCCGAATGCAATAGGGGCCTAACCGAGCCAGTTCACCTCGGCCGATCCGGAGCAAGCCGCCGGCCCACGGACCAGTCGTGGGTCTGGCCCGAACCGCCGTGGCCCGACCCTCAGCACCGGACCCGAGCGGGTCTGGTTTTTTTTCTCAATGCGGACCGGCTGTCTGGCCGGCCTTCTGCCTTGCGCAGCAGGACCCGCATTCAGCGGGTCCTTGCTCCCTCCACGCGCCCGAGGTGCTGACTGCCTCTGGACTCCGCCTGCCGACCACAACCAGCTGCGGCCGCCACCCCAAAGTCCCCGCTCCGCTGGCTCCGCCTGACGCCAACGCCCCGGTCGCCTGGAGCTCCTCCGCTCGACCGCGGTCCCCAGTTTCCAGCCACCTCCCCCTGGGAGCCCCGTCATCCCTGGCCTCTTCTGCTAGGCCTCACGCGGCCACCATCGTAGCGCGCTCCGCCGCCACACTGGCTCGCCGAAACGCCCAAAATACCGCTGTAAACACCAAAAACATCATAACTTCGGTGATCGATTTCAGACAACTCCAAACTCGGATTTTGAAACTGTAAATTGTGTTTGAAAGCTCAAGATACTAATTATTCACATATGGTATTTTCTAGGGATGTAGAAAGAGTTTCAAAGCCCTAAAATTGAATCGAACATGTGCTGGAATTAAAAATGAGGAGACAAGATCCTACATGGTGGGGATTAGCCCGTCGCTTCGTGACGATCCGCCATCCGAATCCGCAACCACCATGGGAGGAGGAGAAGAGCATGAGAGGCCTTGGTGTCTTCCTTCTTCTAGGGGTTTCAAAGGAGAAGGTAAGTGGGAGGGTTTTTTTAAATAGAGAATTAAATTAATAAAAATTTAATTAATTTAATCCTTAATTTTAACCCGCATCTGAAACTCGCAACGGGGTCGAGGTTAAGCCTCCCCTAGGGTAAACACCACCTCCCGAGAACAACGGTGGTCTAGGAATTTTAATCTGAGTCCTCATTCAATATATATTAAACTTAGCGCCCGGGCCTGCAAAATTATGAAAATGCCCCTGGTGCCATTTTTTAACAGACGGCCCGCGCCCGCGAAACTTACACCCCTCCTAGGGTAAATGGAACGTTCCGGACCCAATGGTGCCCTAATTTTTTCAATATGAGCCGCCATTTAAGAAATAATGAGTTTAACAATTAAAATAATACATTAATTATTTAATTTATCTGTTCAACGTTCTGATAGAGAGCAAGAGGTCCAAACATCTCGCACCAACATGTTTTATGTCGTTCATAGGGTAAACACCCCATTCCGGACCCATCCGTGCACTCATATCTCTAACCCAAAACTTTATTTAAGACTTATCCTATTTATTTGGCGTGTCCAGTGAGAACACACTGAAAATTTAATTATGTCCACTATAGGGCTCGGAATCACACGCCGTCTGAAGGCACTGCTCTGGAATAACATAAATAATATTACAAAGTAATTTGTAGCCAAAAACTAGGTTCTTATATCCATTTAACTTGAATACATGTTTTTGTTATTTATGTTTTTTTCTAATAAATAATTTATTGTAATTATGTGTGACATTTTCATGTAATAATGTCCTAATAATATAAGTTTCACAAAAAGGTTATAGATGTTCATCACCAGGACTAGAACCTAAGGGTTATAGGATATTATTCTTAAACCAACATCTATAGAAGAATTATATTTTTTGATGAGACATAAAAGATACAAAAAATAATGGAATGAAGGCTCATAAGACATTGTCACACCTTCTCATAGTTTTCTCCCATAGTAATCTCTATGATATGTGGTTTTAAGAATACATCCACAATAGGAAATCCATATTTAAATTTTCAATTGGAGGTTACTTTCAAAGGAAAAATTTATTGATCCTTATAATTTAATATTATCACCAATGAATATCATGATTCACATATTTTAATGTATTGAAAAATACAATGATGACATTTTCTCACATTGAGCATATATACATTGAGTGCGTCAATAGTGATATTTTATTATTGTATAATGTGAAAAAATATTTATCCCTTCATTCCAATGATTGAAGTTCATATATTCAGACCAATTATTTTCATATAAATACCTTTATAAATACATTTCCATGGTGTAAGGTGTGAGTGTTCAATTACATTAAGTAAAATAAAGATACATTGATATTATTTTTTGATTACATTGACATGAATCCTTCTTTATTAGATATATCATGATAATGGACTTTTATTACGTAGTAATAATTATTGGAAGTGTGGATGTAATTTTTATATTAAATTATTTTTGTATAGGTTCCATGTAATTTTTTATATAAAAACCATGGACATTATATTTTTATGCCTAATTCCATTAATAATGAGGCATATAGTATCCCAATGTTTGATCATGACCTTTCATATGATGATATGAACATTGTTTTCGGTATATATTTACCCTTATTTAGTCATATTTTGTTTATGTATTGTCTTGGGTGAGATTTGTGTGACATTTGATGTTTGTGGATTGTGTTTTCGTAGTTCATAGATGGTTCAAAATTACCTTATACAGTTCACCCAGCCTTAGAAAAGAGTGAAACCCATATAGAGGGGAATTTAATGGTTGGTGCACAGGTTGTCAAACCCTATGACACATATTTTTAACTTTTCACCCTAGAGATTAGTGGACATAGTTATTGTATAAGGTTTGGAAAAACTTGTGGCCTTTCTAAGGAAATCAATTGCATGGAAATTAATCCCCGAAAAGTTTTATAAAAAATTCTCAAACATGCTTAATTTTACTCATAATACTCCCATATTAGATTAATATGATTTGTTTTTTCCTTAGGGGATCCATGAAGGATTTCATTTCCTTATAATCCCTTTTTTGAATTATTCACTCTTTTAATAGATTGAATAATCCTTATTAAGTAGTTTTCTCCCCCATTTAAATTTCTCTATCCATTTAATTTTATCCACTTTGAGAGAAATGATATTTCTAGTTTTATTGATGTTCTTGATCTATGTTTTAATGGATCTAGTATCTTAAGATTATTATCCATGGTTTTGTTCCATGATATGGTCACAAATATTAATTGGGACATTCAACATCAATTTGGAATTTTTTATTAGGGATAATCCATCATATATATTTTGACAAGTGGTCTAATATATATAAATCTCATGGTCATGAATATAAATATGTGTATGAAATTGTGTAATTTCCATTTCCAATTTTAATAATTTTATTTTAAAATGATATAATTATTTTATTTCCTCTATATTTGTGGAATCAGGATAGATATTGTTAGATCAGTTGGAATTATGAGACCTTACTAATGGAAAACAATGGGGTGTTCCAAATTATCACGCTACAATGAAAAATGGAATGTAAAAATAGGAAATTAGGGATTTATAGGATTTAAAATAATAATGATAATTTTTTTATAATTGGATAAAAAGTGGTATTTTATTAACATTTAAATGTTAATGTGATGTCAAATAAATTTTGATTAATTGGAGAAAGATGTATTACTCATGTCATATTCTAAAATAAGAGTAAGGAACCACAATTTTGATTTTATAAATCAGTTAAAGAACCATGTTGAGAATGATTAATAAATATTATATGATTGTGAATATTGATATGTGCATGTGTATATAAATTGTGAGCATCAGGACTTTTGATAGGTGATGATTCTCCATATACCCCTTGGGTAATAGCCATGACGTTCTATACCCATTGTATTTGAAACTGTGATATGAAATCAAATGTTTAGTTGTGGGATCATGACTGATTCCCTATATACACACATGGTACTAAAAATGGTGTTTTATCCCCATTTATTGTGAGTGAATAATGAAATCCATTTTTCAAGAATTATTTTTGATATTACATTCAAATATGGTTCTTACTCTAACATTGGTTGATCCAGGTTTTGTATATATAAGTTTCATAATGAACATTACTGTTTACATGCATAAATTAAGGATAATTAATGTTATCCTTTTAAATTGTTTCTTTTTTTATCTTTCATTATATTAATAAATAAATTATTATAAAATTGATATTGTATTATACACTATTGGTGGGGTCCTAATGAGTTATACACACACCCTCCTCGGGCATCTTGATCGGTACCGAAATTGACATTATGTTTTCTGGATAAGATAAGGGAAAGATCCATATGTAGCATTGCTCATTTGAGATTTAGGATGGATCATGGGAGAGATAACCAAACATGATTTTATGACCCTATTAGGAGATATCAGTATGCCTTTTTAATAGACACTTGACACTTATATGTATCATCAAAAGTATACTGATTTATTAATGCCACTTTTACATATTTTTATTTATCTTGTGATGATCTGTTAATTTCAAAATCAATTATTAACAAATAATTTGACACATTCCTATGTAATGTGGTTCAGTCTCTAGAAAGGGATAATGTATGTATGATACATCTGGTTGTCATTGTGAAAATGAATGATTATGTGGAAAAATAAATGATGATAAATGTCAATTTTTTTACCTTGATACATTATTTTTCATTCCATATAGAAATATATACATTTATAAAGACTGGTTCTTTTTATAGATTTTATTGGTGGTGGAATATTGAGTTGGTCTCACACCCTACTGAGGGTTCTGGATTGTTAATCTAATAGGCATAATTTTTTCTAGATATGATAAGGGAAAGATCCCAATATTAGATCACTGAGTTTGCATTTTTTATGGATCATGGATGAGGGAACCATAATGATATTTAGACTTTGTTGGGATTTTTCAATTTTTCTTATTTTTTTATTTTCATATGACACTTGTAACTCCTTAGATTCATCATGTATCTACATATTTTATAATAGTAATTTTTCTATTTTTTCATTTTCATGACATGTTGGGCTTGTTGATTATGGTATTATCCTAGTTATCATTATTATGATTTAGAAATTTTTTATTTTTTACCAACGTTGTAATTCTTACATAATGATGGAATATAGTCCTTGTATAATAAATTGGACCCTCGATCCAAGTTGATAACCTCTTAAATACTGGGATGCACACCTGAGGTCACCTACTACACCATCTTGGTGCAACTGTTATAGTGGCCCCATGGATAGAGCATTTCAAAATGACAATCTTTATCTATAACCCGAATTTAATTAAAGTATTGAATTTAATATGATAGAATAAATAATATTTAATCCATTTTTATCATGATAATTTAAACACATGTAATTTGATATAATAATTGAAAATAATAATAATAATACATATTTTGTAATAACATAAAATATCTTATATGAAAAGAAATTTACTAATATACAATTATATGTTGGTAATGATGATATATGGCAATAGTTATTTTTTTGTAATGATTTTAAATTCCAAAAATTGTTTTTATGAATGGATGTATCAAATCATATTGATAATTTAACACACAAAAATATTTAATAAATAGTTACATGTATTACATTATCATAATATTACAAATATTTTTTAACATAAATATGAATCTACAATTAATAATAACTATTATCAAAAAAATATTTTCCATCCATAAATCATTTTAACAATAAATACTTAAAGAATGAAATTTTTTTAATCAATAACCAACTAAAAAGAAACCTATTGTGTATATATGAATATATAATATATTTTTGACCAATGTCAATATTTATTTCTAAATCCCAAAGGCATATGATTTTGTGTCCAAATCAACCTGTCTGACCTCCCTAAGTTAGCACATCCCACCTAGATGCATATGACCCACCTGGTGATGATCCCCTTGACAATTTCTTAAGCACCTAGGCCTGCACCCTGCCAACATCATCCCCATGATCAGAATACTCAACCTACATTCTCTCCCAATTATATTCTATCCCCATAATCGATCACCATTATCTTCTTCTATGGATTCAATACACAGTTGTTTCCAACCTCACAACGCAACAAAACCCAGTATCACATAGGTTGTCTATCATCACACATGACGACCTGCAAGGGTCTATCAGGACCACTTCCCACTCCTTTAATTAGAGTTATTCTTACTTCCTTAATATGTTAATTTACTCATCATGGATTCCATCCACATCATCTATTGTGATTTATTACTTACCCCTCAACATTCACTAGTGATGGATCATTTATTCCCCATTCAACTATAAATAAGATGTTCTTGGAGGATAATTGTAACGACGCAAAGTTTTTCAATGAAAATACCATCTTAAAATTATGTCATAAGAACATATGAAAACACATCTAAATGATATACTAATTACGAAGTGACCTTTAAACATAATTTTGTCACTTCTATGTTTAGAATTTCAAAAATGCGACTTACACGGTCGTGTTCAAGATGATTTTTGGAGTCTGATGAAACAAAAATAATTTTATGTGAATAGTAACATAGCCTTCTAAATAGAAACAAACCCTTATGAAAATTAATATGACTCTAATGAATAGTAAATCATCCAAAATTTTAGTAACCTTACCCATGAATATTTAAATAAAATTTATACATATTACAAAGTGACAATTTGACCTTAGTAAATGTTTTGGTAATTTTTAAGTCATAAATAAATAATTATAATTAATTAATTAATTTAAAATAAAATTTATTTTCTTAAAATGTGTTCATTAGTTATCAAATCAATGTCTTATAGTTTTTATATAATTTTATAAGACCCTACGTAATTTCTAAAAGTACTATAAAATCAATTTTAATTTTAAAAAATGTTTTTTAAGTATATTATGATTTTAATTAAATTATAAATTAATCATATCTAGAAAATTATTTTTGAAAAATGGACATCATTTTTTGATTCTACAGTTTGGAAAATGGTTGGGGTATATTTTTGCGATTTTTCTGAAATACCTGAATTTTTTTGTGAATAGTGAAATACCATAATTTACAAAATAAACTAAATAAGCAAATTATAGGGGCATGTGTGATGTTATTATGATTTAATCCAACTAGGTTTTGTATCACATGATAAAATTACAATTACTGGTCATTTGGGAGGCACTATTCATTGTCTTAGGGGAAATTAATAAACTAATGAATTTTATTTTATGGAAACCCCTCTCCCCTCCACTATAAAAACCACCCATCACACCCTCATTTACTCACACATATCAGGCTCCAAGCCTTCTCTAATCTATTCCCAAACATCCTCTCTATCCCCTATACCATGTTGAAGAGCTTATGGTCTCATAAAAATACCATTCCTAGCTTCTTTAATGAGGATCTCAAGAGGATGATTTAAGAGGTAATTTCTCTCCCTCTTCTCCTTTAATTTCCTTTCATGTTCATGTTCATTTCTTGATCTCTCACCAACTATATTCATCCAAATGATATTGTAACTCAATTATTATACATTTACTGGAATTTTATGATGCTAATGGGATATTATATCATCCAACCCTCTTTCCCTCTTCCTTTTATTTTATTAAATAGATCGTGGTTCGTGAGGTGTTAATTTATCACCTTCTAGAATTACAAGTTTTATTCTTCCATTTATACCTTCATATATTGTCATGAAAACATTTTTATGGATGAAAGAAAATATTTTATATGTATTGTCTACTATTTAATGTTCTTGAACTAACTTAGGACCCTATTTCTAGTGATAAAATAAATCAAGTTTATTATGATCAAAAAATCACTCAAATTTACACAAACAATAATCATTTAATTATTATCTAATGATTCATCCAAATGGGTATAATATAATTCACTATTAGATCATTGAAACTCATTTAATATCATTAATAACATTTTATATCTGTTCTAGATTTTAACCCATGTTCTGCCCAATCTTTAATTTAAGAATACTAGTGAACCACCCAAGAAAACCATAAAAACAAACATTCCAAAACAATGTTTTTTAAACTCTATAACTCATAAAAAGGCACATAAAATTGCCAAATAAAACAATAATGAACCATATTAATGTACAGAAGGATTTGGATTTATAATTAATTAATATAATGTCATTATACTGGACATTAAAGAGAAGGAATCATTCAGATACAATGCAAGGGGAAAATCTCGAACCCCACTTTCATCCTTCGGGTTATACCTCTTTCACTCCTTTTTTTATATGGTTACTCCATAAAGATCATTTTTTCATCATTGTATTTCCATTTATGGGATATACATTTTTGTCACTTTTTTTATGTCAAACAAATTTTTTTCAAAAAGAAATATTTTTTTAGAACACACCTTTTACTTCTCACTCAAATTGGACGGTTCTTGTAACATGTATGTTATTCCCTCTTTATAGTAGGAACCCAATGATTTTGAATGTTTTAATATGATATGAAACCCATTCCTTTACATGGGTTATTTATGCTCATTTTTTATATGTGTTCTATGTGGAAATCATGATAATGATAATGTTATGATGTGACGGGTGCACCCAGAATTATATAGCGCAATATGAATGTTTCAATGTGACGAGTGCACCAAGAATTATACAGCACTCTAATGCATTGGGTAAAGTGATTAATCTCACAAATAAATGTGATATGATGTGTGGAAAATATTCTATCTTGGTTCACAAGTATTTGTGGTAGATAACCACAAAGCCATGATGTTTCATTTTTTTGCATTGCCACATTTCAAGTCTTAAATTTATGCTTCCTCTCATGGTCATGATATTTTTTCCATGTTATGATTATTCTCACCCCATGATATTTTGTTCCTATCTATCCTATTACTAGGATTCTAGATCACCCATTTTTATGTATATCCTCATGTGGCAACATGTTCTAAGGAGAGGACTAGTACCAATAAGAAGCTAGAGAAGAAGAAATTAAATAAATATTTATGCATGATGTGGTAATTGTTATTTATGGCTCTATTTTTTCCAAGATAATAAACCTTTGGATCCTCTATGTGTAATACTATTATTATTTTTCACTTTAAAATGATGTAATAGAAATCTATGAAAAGGCCGGGTCACTATAGTTCGTATCCGAGGCAAGGTTTATGTAATTTGGGAATTAGGATTAGTTAACCCTAGAGAAAACCTCTAGTATGAGACTATGTATAAATATGCACTCAATAATATCTACATAGGGATCCTATATGTCATTATTATAATATAAATTGTGAAAATGAATAAGTTATGTATTCATGACTTGTTTACATATATTTTGTTGTATTTTTTTTATTTTAGAAAATGGTGGGAACTAAGAGAAATCCGGCCAACATCTCGTGCGATGGCCAATGCAATGATTGCCTGAAAGACATACCCATTGATTTGAGAGGTGGAGTTCATAACTTCATGGCGATGCTTACCTAATTATCTCATTTTACGAAAAATAACCATAATATTGGGGAACATCCTCCGTCACCAAAGAGGGAGAAATTGGATATCGAATGTTTTATGCATCAACGACCACTAATGTTTAGTGGATCTTCTGATCCTCTAGTTGAGGAACAGTGGGTCAAATCAATGGATAAGATATTTTCAGTTCATCATTGTTCTAATATGGAGAAGGTGAACCTAGCTATTTATCAAATAGATGGAGAACCCGATCAATGGTGGGTTTTGAATAAGAACTCCATGCCAAGGGAGAAAAATAAAGTGATGTAATGAGAATACATTAAGATTATGATTCTTAACAAGTATATTCCAAGAACTATTCACTTGAAGATAGAGAGAGAATTTATAGATCTCAAGAAAGTATAAGGAGAATCGTTCAAAACCTAGGAAGCTAATATCCCAAGGCTTGAAAGGTACACTTCGGGTTTTGTTATCAACAATGATAGAAAAATTGATAGATTATTTAGTGTATTAAAACCACACCATCAAAAAGCTCTTGCAATTAGAGACTTTGTGAGTTTTGAATAAGTTTTTTGATGTGCTCTCAAAGAGGAGATGGAGTTTGGAGATTGATCCCATGGCTATGGTGATATGAAACGAAAGATAGAGTTTCATGCCGGTGGATCTAATGATATGGGTGGGAAGAAAACTCAACGACCCAAATGCCAAAAATGTGGGAAGTTTCACCATGGGAACTGCCTCAAAGGGATAGGTAAATGCTTAAAGTGTGTTAATGAAGGAAATAATGATAACGAGTGTCTAAATGACACGAAAAGGAAGGAGAATGTAGCCGATGAAAGGAGATAACCACTCACCGTTGAATGCTACAAATCTAGGGAGCTATGGAACTATGAAAACCAGTGCACTAAACCTTGAGATCTCAAGGTAAATCAGTGTCAGTAGCCACAAAAGACAAAGGAACAATGGAAGGATTATTCTATCACCACTGCGGATGTGGAGAAGGTTAATTAATTTCTACAAGGTACACTTCCAATTAACTCAAGAATAGAAAAAGTCTAATTTGATTATGGTTCTAATCATTCCTTTATGTCTTTCATGATTGGTAGAACAATAGAATCGAATCCCGAAAACCTTGAAGTAGAGATATCTGTAAATACACCAAGTGGTGAAATGATTGAAACACAAGTGTTTGACTCCTCCCCTATTGGCGTATGTGGGAAGATTATTCCATCGAATCTTGTAACACTTCCTTTGGTGGATTTAGACACTATAATGGGAATGGATTGGAACTCGTTATATAGAGCACATATCAACTATCGAGAAAAGGAAACATCTTTTAATTTCTGATCAATCCCATGATCCTATAAAAATTCAAGAAAGATGAGGAATATACTTTCAAAAATACATCAATGGTTTGGGTGTTGATTCCCTATGAAAAAGCATACCTCTCCAAACTGACCGAGTCAAACGAATGTGCCACCCTTGAGGAAATGCCCATCGTGAGGGATTACACCAATGTATTTCACAAAGAGTAACCCAGAATTCCCCTAGACTGTGAGTTAGATTTATCAATTTAACTCATATCCGGAGCTACTCCTATCTCGAAGTGTCCCTATATGATGGATCCTATCGAACTAGATGAGTTAAAGAAGAAGTTTTAAGAGCATCTGGACAATGGGTTCATACACCCTAGTGCATCACCTTGGGTTGCACTAGTTCTCTTTGTTAAGAATAAGGATGGAACAGTGTGATTGTGTATCGATTATTTGGAACTTAACAAGATCAAAATAAATAACAACTATCCTCTTCCAAGGATTGAGGACTTGTTCGATAAGATAAGAGGTCCTCAATACTTCTCAAAGGTGGATCGTCATTCTGAATATCATTAGGTAAAGGTGAAGAAAGAAGATATTAAGAATACTACCTTCCTAACAAGGTATGTGCACTATGAGTTTTTTGTGATGCCTTTAGGACTTACTAATTCTCATGCAATCTTCATGAATTTGATGAATATTGTCTTTAGAAATTACCTCAAAAAATTTGTGGTAGTGTTTATTGATGAAATTCACATCTACTCCAAGATTAAGGAGGAACATGAAGAAAATCTTAGACTTGTTTTGGCAACATTAAGAAGGGAGAAGTTATACTCCATGTTCAGCAAGGGTGACTTTTGGATGAAACAAGTCAAATTCATGGGACATGTGATCACATGTGAGGGAATTTCTATGGATCCTTCAAAGACAAAGGTGATTGAGGAATGGACCAAGCCCTCTAGTGTCACAGTAATCCATATTTTTCATGGATTAGCTAGGAATTCTGAAGATTTGTGAGAAACTTCTCACGATAGTCATGCCCGATAACTAAAATAACAAGGACATGGGTAAAGTATGTCTTGACGGAAGAATGTGGGGGATGCTTCAAGGAGCTAAAGATAAGGCTTATCACTGCACCTGTACTCACACTACCAAAAAGTGGATAATGTTTTGTGACATACAGTGATGCTTCAAAGAAACGATTTGGTTGCGTAGTCATGAAAAATTATAATTTGATAGCCTACGCCTCACAACAGTTGAAGATCCATGAGCAGAACTACTCGACGGATGATCTAAAGTTGGAATCCATGATTTTTTCATTGAAAATATAGAGGCACTACCTTTATGGAATGTGTGTGACATATATACTGACCCCAAGATCCTAAAGTATATATTCCCACAAAAGCAGCTCAACATTCATCAAATGAGATGGTTAGAGCTAATCAATGATTTTTATTTCTCTATTCACTATCATCCTGGAAAGGTGATCAAGGAAGCTGATACACTAAGTAGAAAATAATCTTATACTCTATCCATGATGTGGATTTAGGATGACCCTATCTTCTTAAATATACAAAGGATGTATTTGGAAATCATAATGGTAGGGGATACATAATTCATTTCCCAAATGATTGTGCAGTCATTCATTCATGAGAAGATTAAGGAAGCACAATGGGGTGATGTGGAGATACAAATGAGGGTGAATGAAGTAAAGGAACAGAATCTGGAAGAGTTCCATATTGATGATGATGGTGTGATTCTGTTTGGAACATGGATTTGTGTACCTTCATCACCCAGGATAAAGAAGGATCTATTGGACAATTCACATAGCTCAACATTCTCTATCCATCCTAGGAGTACCAAGATATACTGTAACCTATGATAACACATCTGGTGGGATAACATGAATACATAGATTGGGGAGTATATATCAAGGTGCTTTTTATGTCAGCAAGTTAAAAATGAGTGAAAAAGTCCAAAGTTATGATGCATCCATTGCCTATAACATTGTTGAAATGGGAAAATGTTACTATGGACATTGTCATGGGTCTCCTGAAGACGTCAAAGGGAAAGAATTCAATATGGGATATCATTGATTGAATCACCAAGACTACCCATTTTATCGCTATACGGGATGATCTATCGCTTGAACAAATTTTAAATATATATGTAATGGAAGTGGTCGGACTGCACGGTGTTCCACTCTCAATTGTCTATGACTCTGGTCAATGGTTCACATCTAAATTCTGGAGGATCCATCAACATGCTTTGAGTACTGAATTAAATTTCAGCATGGCCTATCACCCCCAAACTGATGGAAATACTGAAAGGACTATTCAGGAACTTGAAGATATTCTAAGAGTATTCTCTCTAGAATTCAATGGTGGATGGGATCATCATCTCCCATTGGTTGAGTTCTGATACAACAATATCTTCCACTTGAGTATTCATATGGCACCATATGAAGCTCTGTATGGAAAGCGATGTAGAACTCCAACCTGTTAGGATGAAGTTGGAGAATGAATGTTACTTGGACCTGATCTTGTGCAATAGATGACAAAGTACAATCAAGTCATCCAAAAACACATCAAATCTTCTCAGAGTCGACAAAAGAGCTATGATAACAACCGTCGAAGGGACTTGGAGTTCGATGTTGGGGATAAAGTCTTTATATGAATATATCCAAGCAAGAAAGTCATGCAATTTATTAAGAAAGGGAGCTAAGACCAAGGTACATCGGCCCCTATGAGATCCTTGACCACATAAGAGTTGTGGACTATCGACATGAACTTCCACCAAATATGACTCATGTTCAAGATGTGTTTCACATATCACTCCTGAAGAAGTACATACCAGACCCCTCTCATGTACTAAACTCAAAGGTGGTACAATTGGAAGATGATCTATCTTATGAGAAGAATCCAATAGAGATTCTGGATCGGAGAGATATGGGTCTACGCAACATGAAAAATCATCTTGTTAAAGGGTTGTGGAGGAACCATACGTTTGAGGAGGAAACATGGGAACCAGAAGAGGCAATGAAGGAGAAGTACCTTCACCTGTTTATATAATGTGAAATTTCAGGGGTGATATTTCTTAAGGGGGGAAGAATGTAATGACCAAAATTTTTTCAATGAAAATTACCATCTTAAAATTATGTCATAATATCACATGAAAACAAAACTTAATGAACTACTATGTTCTAAGTTATATTTAAACATATTTTTTCACTATTGTTTTTAGAATTTCGAAAATCCTACATACACGGTTGTGTTCAAGATGATTTTTGGAGTCTAATGAAACAAAAATAATTTTCAGTGAATAGTAATGTACCATTGTGAATAATAATCTACAATTATGAATAGTAATATGAACCTTATGAATAGTAAATCATCCAACATTAGAGTAACTTTAACTGTGAATAATTATATAAAATTTAGACATCTCAGAAAGTGACAATTTGACCTCAGAAATCATTTTGGTAGTTTTTAAGTTATAAATAATTAATTATAATTAATTAATTAATTTAAAAGAAAATTAATTTTCTTATAATGTGTTCATTAATTATCGAATCATTGTCTTATATTTTTTAGATAATTTTACAAGACCCTACATAATTTTTGAAAGCACAATAAAATTAGTTTTATTTTTAGAAACTTTTTAAGTAAATTATTATTTTATTTAAATATTGAATTAATCAAATCAATAAAATTATTTTAGAAAAATGGACATCATTTTTGGATTCTTATTATTGAAAAATGGTAGTGGTGAATTTTTGAGATTTTTTGGAAATACTTGAATTTTTTGTGAATAGTGAAATACCATAATTACAAATTAAGCTAAATAAGCTAATTATAGGTTCATGTGTGATGTTAAGATTATGTAAGCCAACTTGGTTCGGGATTAAATTATAAAATTAATATTATTATTCATTGAGGACTGAATATTCCATGTCTTAGGGTAAATTAATAAACTAATGAATTTTATATTAACGAATCCTCTCTCCCCTCCACTATAAAAAACACCCTTCACAGCCTCATTTCATCACACCTCTCAAGCTCCAAGACTTCCCTAAACTCTTCCAAAACATACCACCTATCCCATATATCACATTAAAGTGATTATGGTATCATCATAAGACCATGACTTGCTTCATTAAGGAGGATATCAAGAGGAAGATTTAAGATGTAATTTCTCTCCATCTTCTCCTTTAATTTTCATTCACGTTCATGTTAATTTCTTGATCCCTCACCACCTATAATTATCCAAATGAAATTTTAACAACATTATTATACATTTTATATAATTTTATGATTCTAATGGGATATTATATCATCCAACCTTCTTTCTCCATTCGTTTTATTTTTTTAAAGAGAACGTGGTTCGTGAGGTGTTAATTTATCACCTTCTAGAACGACAAGTTTTTTTCTTCCATTTCTACCATCAGATATGGTCATGGAACCATTTTTTTGGATAAAAAATATTTTATACGTATTATCCCCTATTTAATGTTCTGTATCTAACTTATGACAATATTTCAAGTGATAAAATAAAACAATTTCATTATGATCGACAAATCTTTCAAATTTACCCAAAAAATCATCATTTAATTCATATCGAATGATTCATCCACATGAATATAATATAATTAATTATGAGATCATTAACAATAATATTATATCATTACTAACATGTAATATCAGTTTTGGATGTTTACTCGTGTTCTACCCGATCCTCAATTTATGAATACTAGTGAACCACTCAAGAAAACCATAAAAACAAACATTCCCGAACAATGTTTTTTAAACTCTATAAATCATAAATAGGCACATAAAATCACCTAATAAAACAATAATGAACCATATTAATGTACACATGGTTTTTTATTTTTAATTAATTAATAAAATTTCATTATACATGACATTGAAGAGAAGGAATCATTCGGATACAAGGTAATGAGAAATTCTCTAACCCAACTTTCATCCTTCGGGTTCTAACACTTTCACTCCATTATTTATATGGATACTTATTAAAGATCATGTGTTCAACATTTTATTTCCTTTAATAAGATATAAATGTTTGTCAATGGATTTTATGTCAAACAAAATGTTTTCCAAAAGAATTAATTTTTAAAGAACACACCTTTTACTTCTCACTCAAATTGGACGGTTCTTGTAACATGTCTGTTATTCCCTCTTTCTTTGGGAACCCAATGTTTATGAATGTTTTCATATGAGATGAAACCCATTCCCTTAAATGGGTTATTTATGTTCATATTTTATATGTGACCTATGTGGAAAGCATGATAATGATAACGTTATGATGTGATGGGTGCACCCGTAATTATATAGCGCAATATGAATGTTTCAATGTGACGGGTGCACCCGAAATTATAAAGCACTCCATTGCATTGGGTAATGTGATAAATCTATTTATTAAATGTGAAATGATGTGTGGACAATATTCTATCTTGGTTAAATAGTATTTTTTGTTGATAACCACTAAGACATTATGTTTCATTTTTATCCATTGCCACATTTCAAGTTTTAAATTTATGCTTCCTCTCATGTTCATGATCTTTTTCCCATGTTATGCTTATTCTCACCCCTTGCAATGTTTTTCTTATCGATTCTCTTATTGGGCTTCTAGCTCACCCCATTTTACATGTTCTAAGGAGAGGAGAAGTTCCAATAAGAATCTAGAGAAGATGAAATTAAATAAATGTTTATGCTTGATGTTGTAATTGTTATTTATGGCTCTAGTTTTCCCAAGACACAAAATATTTTGATCCTTTTTGTATAATACTATTATGTTGTTTATCTTTAAAATTTTGTAATATAAATTTAATAAAAGGCCAGGTCACTATAGTTCATATCATAGTCATGGTTTAGTTAATTTGGGAATTAGGATTAGTTAACACTAGAGAAAACCTCTAGTATGAGACTATGTATAAATATGCACACAATAATCTATAAATACAGACCCCATATGTCATGCCTTTAGTATAAATTGATAAAATTAATAATTTATGTATTCATGACTTGTTTACTTATGTTTTTTCATAATTTTTTTATTTTAGAAAATGGTGGGAACCAGAAGAAATCAGGCCAACAAACTCGTGCAATGGACAATGCAACGATTACCCGAATGAAATCCCAAATGATTTGAGAGGTGGAGTTATGAACTTCATGGTGATTCTTACCCAATTATCTTTGGTTATGAAAAATAACCATAATATTGGGGAACATCCTCCTTTACCAAAGAGGGAGATATTGGGTATAAAAAGTTTTATGCGTCAATGACCACCAACGTTTAGTTGATCATATGATCCTCTAGTTGAGGAAAAATGGGTCAACTCAAAGGATAAGATCTTTTCAGTTCTTCATTGTTCTGAGATGGAGATGGTGAACCTAGTCGTTTATCGTCTAGATGGAGAACCCTATCAATGATGGGTTTTGATTAAGAACACCAAGCCAAGGGAGGAAATTGAAGAGATGGAATGGGAAGACTTTAAGATAATGTTTCATAACAAGTATTTTCCAAGAACTAGTCACACGAAGATGGAGAGAAATTTAATTGAGCTCAAGAAAAAAGAAGGACAATCTGTCAGAACCTATGAATCTAATTTTCACAAGGCTTGAATGGTATGCTTTGGGTTTTGTTATCAACAATGATAGAAAAAATTATAGATTCTTTAGTGGATTAAAACCAAACCATTGAAAGGCTCTTCCAATTCGAGACATTGGGAGTTTTGAAGAAGTTGTTCGATGTGCTCTCAAAGTGGAGATGGAGTTTGGAGAATGATCCCATGGATACGATGATAAGAATCAAAATGTGGAGTTTCAAGCTGGTGGATCTAATGATATGGGTGGGAATAAAACTCAACAACCCACATGCCAAAAAATTTCGGATGTTGCACCATGGGAACTGCCTCAAAGGGACAGGGAAATGCTTCAAGTGTCAGAAAGAAGTAAATAATTTTAAAGAGTGTAGAAAAGATACGAAAAGGAAGGAGAATGTAGACGATTAAAGGAGATAACCAATCACGGTTCAATTCTACAACTGTAGGGAGCTATGGCACTATGAAAACCAGTGCACTAAACCTTGAGTTCTCGAGGTTAATTAGTGTCAGCATCCACCAAATCCAAAGGAACAGGGGAAGTATTATTCCATCACTATTTTGGAAGTGGAGCATGATAATGATGTCGTAAAAGGTACACTTCGTATTAAATCAAGAATGGAAAATTCCTAATTTTATTCTCGTTATAAGGATTCCTTTATATCATGCATGATTGCTAGAACTATAGAATCGAAGCCCTGAAAACTTGAAGTAAAGATATCTATAAAAACACAAAGTGGTGAAATAATTGCAACACAAGTGTTTGACTCCTCTCCTGTTGGCGTATGTGGGAATATTCTTCCATAGAATCATTTAATACTTCCTATGGTGGAATTCGATGCAATAATGCGAATGGATTGGCTTTCATTATATAGAGCTCATATCAACTATCGAGAAAAGTAAATATCTTTTCATATTGTGAACCATCCCATGCTCCTCTTCAAATTCAAGGTAGATCATGAATATCCTTTAAAAAATCCATCAATTTTTTGGGTGTTTATTCCCTATGAAAAATCATTCCTCTACCAAATTAATATGTGGAACAAAAGTGCTACCCTTTATGATATTCCCATCAGGAGGGATTACAACAATGTATTTCCCAAAGAGTTACCCATAATTCCCATTGATCGTGAGGTAGATTTCTCAATTTAACTCATATCTGTAGCTACTCCTATCTCTAAGTGTCCCTATAGGATGTCTCCTATAGAACTAGAGGAGTTAAAGAAGCAGTTTTAAGAGCATTTGGACAATGGGTTCATACGCCCTAGTGCATCACCTTGGGGTGCGCCGGTGCTCTTTGTGAAGAAGAAG
The DNA here is from genome assembly GCA_963277665.1 of Viscum album. Lineage (NCBI taxonomy): Eukaryota > Viridiplantae > Streptophyta > Magnoliopsida > Santalales > Viscaceae > Viscum > Viscum album. The sequence continues at coordinate 442,470,286 of OY728161.1, forward strand.
TATGGAACAATGTGGTTGTGTATCTATTATTTGGAACTTAACAATATCCCCATAAAGAACAAGTTTCCTCTTCCAAGGATTGATGACTTTTTCGATAAGATAAGAGGTGCTCAATACTTCTCAAAGTTGGATATTTGTTCTGGATATCATCAGGTAAAGGTGAAGAAGGAATATATACATAAGACTGCCTTCTGAACTTGGTATGGGCACTATGTGTTTTTTGTGATGCCCTTTGGACTTACTAATTCCCCTGCAATCTTCATGGATTGGATGAATATAGTCTTTAGACATTACCTCTTCATATTTTTGGTAGCGTTTATTGATGATATTATCATCTAGTCAAAGATCACAAAGGAACATGGAGAAAATCTAAGACTTGTTTTGGCGACATTAATAATGGAGAAGTTATACGCCAAGTTTAGCAAGGGTGACTTTTGGATGAAACAAGTCACATTCATGTGAAATGTGATCATAATTGAGGGAATTTCTTTGGATCGTTCAAAGACAACAGTGATTGAAAAATGGACTAGGCCCTCTAGTGTCACAGAAATCTGTAGTTTTCGTGGATTAGCTGGTTACATCTGATATTGTGTGAGAAACATCACCCGATTGTCAAGACTGCTAACTAAGATAACAAGGATAGGGGTAAAGTATGTCTGGACGGAAGAATGTGAGGTAAGCTTCAAGGAGCTAAAGAGAAGGCTTATCACTGCAATTGTACTCACACTACTGAAAAGTGGATAATGTTTTGTGATACACAGTGATGATTCAAAGAATGGATTGTGTTGCGTATTCATGAAAAATGATAATTTGATAGCCTACGCCTCACAACAGTTGATGATCCATTAGCAGAACTACCCGACACCTGATCTAGAGCTAGAAGCCATGATTTTTTCCTTGAAAATATGGCAGCACTATGTTTATGGAGAGAAGGGTGACACATATAGTGACCATAAGATCCTAAAGTATATATTCCCACAAAATGAGCTCAAAATTCGTCAAAGGAGATGGTTAGAGCGAATCAATGATTATTATTTCTCTATTCACTATCATCCTGGAAAGGAAAACAAGGTAGCCGATGCACTAAGTAGAAAATAATCTGCTACTCTATCCATGTTGTAGATTTAGAGAGACCGTATATTTTTAGATATGCAAAGGATGGATTTCAAAATCATAATGGTAGGGGATACATACTTTCTTTCCCAAACGATTGTGTAGTCATCCATCCAAGAGAAGATTAAGGAAGCACAATGGGATGATTTGGAGATAAAATAGATGGAAAATGAAGTAATGGAAGGGAAGCTGCATGAGTTCCATATCGACGATGATGGTGTGATTCGGTTTGTAAAGTGGATTTGTGTACCTTCATCGGGTCGGATAAAGAAGGAGCTATTGGAAAATGCACACAGCTCAACATTCTTTATCCATTCTGGGAGTACCATGATGTATCATGACCTTCGATAACATTTCTAGTGGGATAACATTAAGAGGGTGATTGGGAAATATATATCAGGGTGCATTGTATGTCAACAAGTTAAAGCTGAGTTAAAGAAGTCCAAATGTATGATGCATATATTTCCTATAAAATTGTTGAAATGGGAAAATGTTACTATGGACTTTTTCATGGGTCTCCCGAATAGGTCAAAGGGAAATAATTTGATATTGTTTATCATTGATTGAATTACCAAGACTGCCTATTTTTTGGCCATTCGGGAAGATATCTCGCTTGAACAACTTGCAAATATATATGTAAAGGATGTGGTGAGACTACAGGTTGTTCCACTCTCAATTTTCTTTGACCGTGATCCAAGGTTCACATCTAAATTCTGGAGGAGCCTTCAACATGATTTGAGTATTGAATTAAATTTTAGCATGGCCTATCACCCCCAAACTGATGGCTAGACTATTCAGACGCATGAAGATATGCTAAAAGTATTCTCTCTAGAATTAAATGGTGGATAGAATCATTATCTCCGATTGGTTGAGTTCTCATACAATAATATCTTCCACTCAAGTATTCATATGGCTCCATACAATGCTCGTTATGGAAGGCGATGTAGAAATCCAACCTGTTGGGATGAATTTGGAGAATGAAAGTTACTTGGACCTGATCTTATGCAAGAGATGACAGAGAAAGTTCAAGTCATCCGAAAAAACATAATATCTTATCAAAGTCGGAAAAAGATCTATGCTGAAAACCAACGAAGTGACTTGGATTTTGACATTGGAGATAATATCTTTATATGAATATCTCCATGGAAGAGAGTAGTGAGATTTGTTAAGAAAGGGAAGCTATGTCCTAGGTACATTGGCCCCTTTGAGATCCTTGACCCCATAGGAGTCGTGACCTATAAACGTGCACTTCCACCGAATATAAATCAAGTTCAAGATCTATTTCAAATATCACTCCTGAGGAAGTACATACCATACCCCTCACATGTACTAAACTCAATGGTATTATAGCTGGAAGATGATCTCTCTTTTTAGGAGAATCCAGTAGAGATTCTGGATCAGAGAGATATGGTTCTACGCGACAAGCCAACTCATCTTGTTAAAGGGTTGTGGAGGAAACATAAGTTTGAGGAAGCAACTTGGGAACTAGAAGAGGAAATGAAGGAGAAGTACCCTCACCTGTTTATGTAATGTAAAATTTCGGGGGTGAAATTTCGTAAGGGGGAAAGAATGTAATGACCCATGGTTTTTCAATGAAAATATCCTTCATAAAATTTTGTCATAATATCACATTAAAACACAACTTAATTAACTACTAAGTTCTATGTTATCTTTAAACATATGTTTTCCACTATTGTTTTTAGAATTTTGAAAATCCAAAATACGCGGTTGTGTTCAAGATGATTTTTGGAGTCTAATGAAACAAAATATATTTTTTGGTGAATAGTAATGTACCCATGTGAATATTTTTCTACCCTTATGAATAGTAATATGACCCTTATGAATATTAAATCATCCATCATTAGATTATCTTCACCCATGAATAAGTAAATAAAATTTACACATCTCAGAAAGTGACAAATTGACCCTAGTAAACCTTATGGTAGTTTTTAACTAATAAATAAATAATTATAATTAATTAATTTTAAAGAAAATTTATTTTCTTATAATGTGTTCATTAATTATCAAATCAATGTCTTATAGATTTTAGATAATTTTACAAGACCCTACGTAATTTTTGAAATCACTATAAAATTTGTTTAAATTTTGAAAACTGTTTTTTAAGTAAATTATGATTTTATTTAAATATTAAAATAATAATATCAATAAAATTATTTCTAAAAAATGGACTTCATTTTGGGATTCTAATTATTGATAAATTCTTGGGGTTAATCTTTGATATTTTTCTGAAATACTTTAATTTTTGGTGAAGAGTGAAATATCATAATTTACAAAATAAGCTAAATAAGCTAATTATAGGGTCATGTGTGGTATTATGCTAATATAAGAAGACTTGATTTGATATCACATGATTAAATTACTATTATTAGTCATTTAGGACTCAATATTTCATGCCTTAGGAGAAATTAATAAACTAATGAATTTTATATTAAGGAAACCCATCTCCCCTCCACTATAAAAACCACCCTTCACACCCCCATTTCCACACACCTCTCAAGCTCCAAGACTTCTCTAAACTCTTCCCAGACACCCTCCCTATCCCCTATACCACTTTAAAAGGCTGTTGGTCTCATCATAAGACCATGCCTAGCTTCTTTAAGGAGGATCTCAAGAGGAATATTTAAGAGGTAACTTCTCTCCATCTTCTCCTTTAATTTTCATTCAAGTTCATGTTCATTTCTTGATCCCTCACCACCTATAATCATTCAAATGGTATTGTAATTCCATTATTATACGTGTACTAGAATTTTATGATGCTAATGGGATATTATTTATCCAACCTTCTTTCTCCCTTACTTTTATTTTATTAAAGAGAACGTTGTTCGTGAGGTGTTAATTTATCACCTTCTAGAATGACAAGTTTTCTTATTCCATTTCTACATTAAGATCTTGTTATGAAACCATTTTTATGGTTTAACCAGAATATTTTGTATGTATTATCTCCTATTTCATGTTATGGATATAAATTATGACCATATTTAAAGTGATAAAATAAAACAAGTTCATTATGATGGAAAAATCTCTCAAATTTACCCAAACAATCCTCATTTAATTCATATCTAATGGTTCACCAATATGAATATAACATTATTCATTATAAGAACATTAAAAATCCTGTTATATCATTAGTAACATGTAATATTAGTTCTGGATGTATAAAAATGATCTACCCGAACTTCAATTTAAGAATACAAGTGAACCACTCAAGAAAACCATAAAAACAAACATTCCAGAACAATGTTTTTTAAACTCTATAACTCATCGAAAGGAACATAAAACCACCTAATAAATCCATAATGAACCATATTAATTTACAAGAAGTTATGTATTTATAATTAATGAATACAATGTCATTATATAAGACATTAAAGAGAAGGAAGCATTCAGAAGCAAGGTAAGGGGAAATTCTCGAACCCAACATTCATCCTTCGGGTTCTCCCTCTTTCACCCCATTTTTTGATATGGTTTCATTTTAAAGATAAATAATTCATTATTGTGTTTCTTTTTTATGGGATATAAATGTTTTTCAGTGGTTTTAATTTCAAAAAAAAAGTTTTCCAAAAGAACTCTTCTTTTAAGAACACACCCTTTACTTCCCACTCAAAATATACAGTTCTTGTAACATGTATGTTATTCCCTCTTTATTTTAGGAACCCAAATTTTAAGAATGTTTTATTTTTTTATGAATCCCATTCCTTTCCATGTGTTAGTTATGTTCATTTTTTATATGTTTTCTATGCAGAAAACATGATAATGATAATGTTATGATGTGACGGGTGCGCCCAGAATTATACAGTGCTCCAATGCATTGGGTAATGTGATGAATCTCTTGATTAAAAGTGAAATGATTTGTGGAAAACATTATAGCATGGTTCACAAGTATGTGTGGTAGTTAACCACTAATACATGATGTTTCATTTTTATGCATTATCACATTTCAAGTCTTAAATTTATGCTTCCTCTCATTTTCATGATCTTTTCCGTTGTTATGATTATTCTCTTTCCATGCTATATTGTTTTTAACTATCCTCTTACTGGGCTTCTATATCACCCATTTTGATGTATATCCTCTAGTGTCTACATGTACTAAGGAGCGTAAATGTGTCAATAAGAATCTAGAAAAGAAGAAATTAAGTAAATGTTTATGCTTGATGTTGTAATTGTTGTGTAGGGCCCTAGTTTTCCCAAGACACAACACCTATGGATCTTCTATGTCTTTCACTATTATGTTGGTTGTCATTAAAATGATGTAATAGTTATGAATGAAAAGTATGGGTCTCTATAATAATCTAAAAAACCGGCTTTATATTCAACCGGTTAACATTTTACCCTCCATTCAGGTTTATAATTATTCTATTCTTGTTTAATGAAAATGAAATAAATTTTATATCGGGTTTAAATTAAATTTCATTTATTGTTTCTTTAAAATACACATGAAATAATTTTTCTTATTTATGTTATTTTTTGGAGATCTTATGACTCTAATTAAAAACATTCAAGTATATACTTTCGTTTTTTGAGTCATGAATCCTAGTTAGTTGCAAGATTTAGGAAAATATCATTCTTAATGTGTATTTCATTGAATGGTAGATAACTAAATATTGATATATTGAATTATATTGTTCATTTTTTAAAGAATAATATGTTAAAAAACCACGTTATAATGGTTATACTTTATTTATTTTCTTATTTTAATATAAAATGATAACCAACTATAATTATATTTCACTAAACATGAAATCAATGGCACTGTGAAATGATATCCATTTACTATTATAGTTTAATATTTAAAAATGAAGTTGTTTTATCTTTATGGTATTCTTATAGGTGTATTTATTTATAAATATATTTTTAATATATATAATATGTTACACCTCACATGCATGTTGTTTATTTCTTGTCTATCATTTTCTACTCCACAAGTCATTCCACATGTATCATCCTCAGTTATCTATAATTAGTTCATTATTTTAATATTAGTTTCTCAAAATTATCTTGAGAAATTTAAATTTTATTGGTTGGAATAGATTTTATACAACATTTGGAATGATTTGTAAAATTATTTTATTGAATAATATAATCTTCTAACAATGATATACCCCAAAAAAGTAAATTCTTTTAGAACTATTGTACATGATTATAGAGGCGATGATGCAAAATATTATATCTAATTGTTAAGAAATTTAAACTTGATTATTTTCTAATGAAAATTTAGTGATTCTTTCCTCATATACTTGCATGTATATTTTTACTACTAATTTGGGTTTCTAGAGGATGTATGACTATTTATTTTGATAAAATAAATTTTTATTTAAGATTAATAATTACAAATGTTTTAATTTTAGCATGAAGACATGATCAAGAGGCATGGTTTAACAATGGGAAAGGAAAATCGGGGGATCAAATACCTAAAATAAGAACATGCTTCATGTTAATGGTTTATTTTTTTGATATGACATAGTAGTGGTTGAATTTATATTAATAATGATAAATTTTAACTACATTGAATAATGTAAAATTTGAAATTATTTAATGAATTTGTTCAAAATTTTACTAAATATAGTTTATAATGAATACATTAATCATTTGGTTTGGAACTAATATAACAATTATTAATTAAAAACAGTCATTAATCACTGATAATTCATTTCCATTTTCAATTATTAGTACCATTATTATATTATTTGGTACTCAAAATGTTTTAGAAAATGCTTTTCAAAAAACATGACATTATTTACCTTTTTAGTCTGAGAAACTGTATTCTAATATAAACTATGATTTAATAAAATGTTGTAATTTTTTAATTACTTGTTATATAAAATTTTACCATATTTTTCATTTACCAGTGTTTTCAATGGTATAATCATCTGTAATTACTAATAAGTAATTTTATAACCTTATTTCTACAAAAGAAATATTCTTTTTACCTTGTATGATATATAAAAATTTATCCATTTTCATTTCGTTGATGCCTACTTCTCATGTATAAAAGTATTATTTTCATAATATAATTAAGAGGTATTTTCAATGAAAAATATTTTCAAATGTTTTTTAAAATGAGAATGTAATTTTCTTCACGATATTTTTTAAAATGTAAATCTATTATTTTATAAATGACAGTATCCCTCTATTTTAACCAACATGGGATTTGTTTTATTAATACAATTCTTATGATTACATTGGATAGTTTATTAATGATTTGGAAATTTATATTGTTCACATTCACACCCTTGAATTATTGTTTAGTCCCCGTAAAATACTCAATTTTCTATGCTCATTGATTTTCACCTAATTATCCATATCATTTATCCAGGATATTATTACTGCCTAAACAATATACCATAATACATAAATAGTATAATTTGGTAGTAATTTTATTATTTTGTATAATATTGATAATTCTATATTTTTATACTACATATTTATATTTGATAAGGAAAATTGTTATATCAATTATTTGATATATGAGGAATGGTTTGGACTGGTATGGCATGGGTGTGTCCCAATTATAGATACCCCCTCGATGCATAGATTGTCCATAAGAACAATTCATTTTCTAAATCACCTTATATGGGTTTTTACCCATAATTTTTTAAACCGTCTTGTGAATGTTCTTAATGGTAACAATGCCATGTACCTTGGAAACATGGCATCCAATAATTAAGTGTTTCATTCGTTTATATTTTGATATTATGCATCCATAATATTTTGTATTGACATATCTATGGATTCATTTAATTTTTAGGATTCAGTTATTATACATTCATGAGATAATGTGTCGACATTTCTATGGATAAATTTTATTTCCAATTATTAGAAAAAATTGAATGTGTTTCAGTTTCCTAATAGACTATATTTATATTACCTTGTCTTGTTATTTTAATGGAATGTTTTTCCAGTAATTAAATTTCTATATTACGAACCTATTTCATATTTGGTTAATTGATAACATGGAATGTGTGTTCATTTGATTACATTTCAATATTAAATTTTATCATTGATTCATTGTTGCTTCAGCTAATTTTTTTCATTATTTAGAAATTGTGTTCACCTTTATTATGATTCTGTCGCCATGAATTGAAGAAACATACTATTAAATATCTTTAGTAATTTACTCCATTGATTAGAAATGTAATAAATGATGATTATTTTTAATGAAGAAGAAAACAAAATATTGTAATTAGTGTATTCATTTGTAATTAAATACTCATTTATGTATATAGTTTACCAAGACTACTAAACGGATCGATCTTGAGATGAATGATTCCTTGTAACCATGATAATATAGTAGAGAGAAAACACCAACTAAGGGATATCTGGGGTTGGGTCTCTATAATTGGTATCATAGAAAGGTTAGTAGAAACCATTGTAACTATATTTAAAACATCATAGATTTGAAAACATAAATCTATAGTTGAATTTGAGGATAAATATTTATTAACACACATAAAATTTGGTAAATTATAGATTATATTGGTATTTCTAGAAATAAATCCATTCATGGATAATACAAGTTAATGTTGTTCTTAAACAGATGTACTAGGAGAACAACTCTGACAATGTGTTATGGGCCTGACTCAAGGTATCATTATTAATGACTATGAGGCATATATCACACCATGGTTGAAAATCATTTGGGATATGCTTAAGATAATCCACATATCCATTAAAAATGTTATATAAAATATTAATGTATAATGAAAATAAAAATATTTAGTTAAACTGATGTATTTTTGGAATGAAAATATGGTGACATGATTTTGAAATCCAACTAATGATATTATAGAAAAACCAATAACCATGGAAGGACCTATTTGAAAATAAAATTAATGAAGTATTTATGTCTTGAGTTTATAGTGAAACCATAGATAAAAGGATATTTAGTAATAAACCTAATTTCAAAGATTTTCATCTTATATATTTTGGGATTTATATTAATTTTATTAAAAATGTAACACCCCAAGCTTCCACGGTACGTTTCACTTCGAATAATGCAATAGCGTGTGTTGTACGCAACATCGAGTTCTAACACACTGCAACTAATCAAAGTAGCCGTTATGAATAGTAATAACCACTTTTTAAATTTATAGAAATTTTATATTTCAAAATTTACTTCATTTTTGTATTCCTAATATCTAAATTAGCCTATGTTGAATTTTTTGTAATTTTCTGAGAACTTCAAAATTTTTATGAATAGTGAAAAATAATTAAAACAACTTTTTTAATCAAAATAATTTATAGTGATAAGTTATACTATTGAGTGATTTTAAAGTATAATTATAATATATTTTTACAATTTTATCCAATGGTGGTCATTACAATTAATTTAACATTGAAATTGGACAAAAACAATTGCCAATCTTTTGATATAAATTGTTTCTTAAAAACACGCTATTTGTTGTAACAGCTGGAATTAATTATAAAATTAATTAATGAAACTTATATGTTTGTAATTTTGTAAAATAGACATCATTTTTGAATTCGAAATATCAATTATAGCTTAGGGTGAAATTTTGGCATTGTTCTGAAAAACTTCAATTTTTGATGAATAGTGAAACCACTAAGTGGTAGTTAAATAACTGATTTATCGTTTAAATGAAATATTACCACTTCTGTGATTTGATTTTCAAAAATCTAACATACATGGTTGTAATTAAGAAGTAAAATGTGGTTCAATGAGATTAAAATAATTTTTTGGTGAATAGTAACTTTTAAGTTCTTAATCGCGATTAGAGGTAATTAGTGTAGTTTAAGGTAAAAATAATGTTTTAATAATATGAGATGAGCTTGACACATGTCCTACCCTAATTGGATGTGTCATGGCCGACCAAGACAATACATGGGTCATCTTGGGGACCCCATGGAGCCACTTTAGTTGGAAAATGACATAAATACCTTTTATTTAATGTTAAAGTAAAAAATGACACAAACATGAAATGTTTTACTAAAACAATTTTTACATGGGGTTATAAAAGTCATATTTTTTATTATAAATAGTCATTGGAAAGCTAAAAATATTTCCTACATCATAGTATTTTTTTTATAATTTTTAGACATTAAATAAATTAAATTATTTATGACATCATGATGATGCAGCGATGACCTCATTATTTAAAGATTTAAATAAAATGAGAAGATAATGTAAAATCCAAGGCTTACACTTGTCCAAAGCCTATTGGATGAGGATATTGCGAACCCTTATCACCTTATCCACGAATTATATATGTTTGGGACCTTTAGAATCTGAAAAGCATTGTCTAATAATGTAACATTTCAATCTTTCCAAAAGAGCCCCTCCTCTCCACTTATAAAAGGCCCCCACCTCTCCCACCTTATTCACACCTTCAAGCCATTTGGATCGGCCAAACTCTGCAAAAATACTCTCCCAACTTCCCCCTATTACTCCTAGAAGCCTCACTTTGGGAAGAACTCCTCTCAAGGAAGCCTTTGGCTCAAATCAAAAAGAGTTACCCGATTTTGAGGTAATGTCTTCTCTAATGTTGTTTTGTTTTATTTTTCTTCTCCAACCCCCTAAACTCTTTTTATTAATTTAATTTGTAACAACACCAGTATCCTAAATATACTAGGATGTTGTTATAAGAAGGATTCTATCTACAGTTACACACACCTACATCTAATGGTTAAAGAACATACAGTTTCTGTGGATGGCGAATTTCTGCCTCACGAAACGATGATTGTTCAACACTCATATAACACCTTCAAAGGTGTCCATTAAGATGTCACTATATTTATATATGATATAAAATATGTTTATGTTTTAATTATGCTTCTGTAATTCTCATTTATGGCATACTTTATGATTTCCATTATTGGTAAAACGTGTTAATTTCATTTTAGGAAGTGCGGACTACCGCCCCCTCAAAGTGATTTGAATCGTTAATGCCATATGTGGGATGTATAAAGGATGGAGTAAATGGTATTATACACTATATTATACTGGAATTATATTATACACTTATATCATTATGATTTCGTTCCATTAAATATGAAATAGAAATGAAAGTAGCGTTCATGCGTACGTACAGCTTACCGTCTCCATGAACGGTGCATTTCATTTCTTACCTATAAATGTTACGTAATATTATAAATGAATGTATATAATGGATATATATGATATATATGACATCTAAATCATGAATATAATTCTGGAGATAATTGATATTCTACCACATAAACAACTTGTAATTATAAGAAATTTATTGTTGACTCAAGTAACAAAGATCGACAAAACGACCGTTATTAAATTAAATAATTACATAATGTTCATATCATTGTAATAAGTGATATAATAAGGATAATGAAATTGAAAATGGTTCTTAATAAGTTATATATTAACTCTAGTTTATTATTCAGGAGGTTAAAGAATGGTTGAGTCAAGTCAGACACAAGGTAAGGGAACTTCTTAACCCAACTTCCATTTTTGGGTTAATCTCCTACTTTCAAATTATGTCATGATATTATTATGTCCAATATTGTATTTGTACTTCCTTTATGTGTACTTATAGCTAATACACATAGTAGATCAATTTTAATTAAAAATGATCTTTGTAAGGGAACTTCTTAACCCAGTTTCTAATCTTTGGGTTAATCTCTTACTTTCAAATTATGTCATGATATTATTATGTCCGTTTTTGTATATTTACTTTCTATATGTGTACCTATTGTGAATACACATAATAGATCTCTTTTATTTTAAAAATGATCTTTTTAAGGACTTCGTCTCAATCTCCTTTCATTGGGGCATATTTGGTTTTATACACAACTTTCTTTTATACGGTGTATAAACCCCTTTGACTTTTACGTTTATTCAAAAAGAATCTTTTTTATATGAAGTGTTTTACTAAACGACAAAAAGGGAATGTTTTTCTTTCTGTACATATGCGGCGACAACGACTTCTCTGCCGCCGTGACCATTATTTGAGTTTCGGAATCCTCTACAAGCCATCAATTTTTAAAATACAAAGTTTTAACTTTCTTTTATTTTGGTATTGAAAATGGTTTTGAAAGCATTTTTATTATATCAATGTGTTGTATTGATATCTTGTGATTTAAATGTGGAAATGTTATGTTTCCTTTATGCATGTTTTATGTGATACGATTATGTTATGTTTTATGATATGTTTAAACCTATTAATATGAGGAATGTATTGGACTTAATAAGTGACGGGTGGATCCCCCTATAGCTCCTCGATGCATCGGTAGGTCTCATGAGACAACTAGACGTGGAATTGGCCGAGGCCCTTTCCCAATTTGATTTATGGTTTTGGCCAAGGCCTTAATCATTTTAGACGTCTTGGCCGAGGCCTTGACAAAGTGTTTCAGAATGTCTGGCATTATACATTCCCTCATTATGAAAGTGGTTATTGATATTGCATGTGATTATTCAACCAGTAGAATATCCATGTGAAGAAGTGAATGGAATTATCTCATTTTACTTTTTCCATATTATGTTGATGTTCACGTTTGAAAGGCTTTTGTTTTAGTTATACATTGCCTTAAATTTTTATGTTTATTTATGAAAGCTTCTGCAATATTGTTATCCTTACTGAGCATCTGAGCTCACGCCTTTCAATGTTTTAATATTTTCCAGGATGTGAAGAATTATTTTATGAATGACCTACAGGGATAGTCCGAAGAGGATAGAAGTGTGGACTATGGAGACAATGTTATTATAGTTTTTCACTTTGTGATGTAATGTAACATTTATGAATGTATCTAGTGTTTCCAAGGCTACTAAACTAATCGGTCTTTCGAGACTTGATCTTTTGTGATCATGCCAAAGTTTCGAAGTAACGCACCGGCTCTGGGTAGCTGGGGTCGGGGCGTTATATTTGGTATCAGAGGCAATTTAGTACTAACCTTGGAAGCTAGATTTAGATAAACTCTGATTAGATCACATATCCCGAAGATAGACTTTAAGGATAAGAATATAATAACTTCCTAGAATTTTGGTATTATAGAGATTTTGTGAGTTTTCTGAGCAATACGTCCATGTCTGGATACGAGCAAGTAGAGGCGGCTCTGGCACAGATGTACCTAGGGATAAAACCCGAAAACACCGCTTTGAGCTAGACTCGAATGGGAACTGGTTCACGACAACGGGCCTTGCTGCACTCTTGGTTATGACACTCCCGGGGGATATGCTTTGGATAATTCTCATTTTCTTTATAAACCACTATGAAGGGTTATGAGTATATACTTCCTCAATGAAAACATTTTTATGGATTATATCCATAAATAGTTCAATTTATGTTAAGTATCTTACAAGTATGGAATTATGTATTTTGATTTATAAACTAATATAGTTTATGCCATTGTTTAGAAATGGCGCCTAGTGGAAGGAATGGAAATCGTATCAATGCACGCACTCCATGTAGGGATTTCCCTCTTACTCAAGATAATTATTGTGGATCTGGAGATACAACTGGTGCTGATCAACTAATTACCATACTGGGACAACTCACTCAGGTTATGAATAATAACCTTACTTGTATGGAGCACCCTGATCCACAACGTGGAGGATCAATGCTAGACCGTTTCATGAGGCAACAACCACCAACCTTGAATAGGAGTAAAAATCCTATAGTAGCTGAGCAATGGATAAATTCCTTAGAGAAAATATTCCATGCCTTGGGGATTAGTGAAAGGGAGAATGTTGTCATGGCAGTTTACCGCCTCACTGGAGATGTCGATCAATGGTGGTCACTAATTCAAAACACCAAGGAAGATGATGAATTAACAAACATGGAATGGCAGGAGTTCAAAGAGCTGTTCTTAGAAAAATACATTCCTCGAGACCAGCAAGCAGATATGGAAAGGCAATTTCTGAATTTGAGGCAGAAGGAGTATGAGAATTTCGCAAAGTATGAAGCTAACTTTACAAGGATAGCGAGACATGTTGTCGATTATATACGTAACCCAAGGAATAAGATTGATCGTTTCTTTGATGGGTTAAAACCATTTCTCTGTCGAGCTTTAGTATCAAAATCCTTCTCATCATACGAAGATATCGTCTCGTGTGCTATCAAGACAGAAAAGGAATTCTCTAAGTCTTATGACAACAAAGTAAAGCAAGAGAAGAAGAGAACGGTGGAACAAGAGACAGATAAAGGGAAAAAGGGAAAGAAGGATTTTCTATTATGTGATAATTTTGGGAAGAATCACCCTGGTACATGCCTAAAAGGAATATGAGTTTGTTATAAATGTGGAGAAAAGGGTCACCAGGCTCGTGATTGCAAGGGAAAGAAAGAGGTTGTCAAAGTTGAATACTAAAATTGTAGGGAAATGGGGCATTATGCAAATGAATGTCCTAAGCGTCAAGGAAACTTACCTCAGAAAAGGCCAAGGGATCAAGGCCAATCTTATGCTGTGACTACAGTTGAAGCGGAATAATTAATGTATTGGTGCTTTTGGACTCAAGGATTATATTCTGGTTATAAGAATAATGTGATATATATATATGGATTGTACTGCAGTACTTTTTGATTTCAGTAAGGTTTTAATATGATTAAGGTAATCATATTTTTATTATGTGACAATAAGATAAACTTTTCTTTGTTTGGGGAATCTGATGTTACAATTGATTTTGGAATTAAGAGACCTTTTAGAGAAAGTCTGGACAGAGGTATTTTGGATAACTATAATGGTTGGAGTGGATTAAGTTGATCTTTGGATATTATTGTTTAAGGTTAAATCATTTCTGAAGATTATTTTTGGAATATTATAATACTATAGTTTTAGGAAAAGGACAACCTGCAGGGTGGGGAATAACCCGTCGCGTCGGACAAAGCTGCAGGAATCGAACACACAACCATAGTGCGGCAAGCCTTTATTTCCTACCACTAGCCTACAGTAAGTCCCTGGTTATTACAAAATAGTTTTACTAATCTAAATGGCATGTGTTAATATTTGGAACCTTATACAATTAGGATAAAAAGAATATTTTTCAGTTCTATTACCATTTGGAGTAAAAGTTGGGTTTGTGGTAAAAATTTATTAACGAATGAAAGTATACATAAAAAGTATGTATATTCCCTTACGTTCTTAGTAAATCTCCTAAATAAATTCCTCAACATTATAAAAGTTAACTCAAAACAAAAATGTTGTCGGTTAACTTTTCCTACTGGGGAATCAATGATCGTTTAACCAATCACACGTTTGTGATTTTCTTGTAGTTAAACTTTCTCCTAATCCTATTTTCTATAACTCTCCATCAGACCTTGATGGTTTGTTTCTCCTCCATATCCATATTTTCATGGAATCCTAGAATGGGCTATCTCGGGTGACCTTTGTACTTATCTTGCTTTCTTTTAATGTTATATATTTATTAACCTTATTTCCGATGTGGGTTTTCCTCAAAGGTATTTTATCTTTTAAACCTTTTAATTTCAATGAAAAATTTCAAATTGCGAGGACGCAATTTATTGAAGGAGGGGAGAATGTAACACCCCATGCTTCCACGGCACGTTTCACTTCGAATAATGCAATAGCGTGTGTTGTACGCAACATCGAGTTCTAACACACTACAACTAATCAAAGTAGCCGTTATGAATAGTAATAACCACTTTTTAAATTTATAGAAATTTTATATTTCAAAATGGACTTCATTTTTGTATTCCTAATATCGAAATTAGCCTATGTTGAATTTTTTGTAATTTTCTGAGAACTTCAAAATTTTTATGAATAGTGAAAAATACTTAAAACAAATTTTTTAATCAAAATAATTTATAGTGATAAGTTATACTATTGATTGGTTTTGAAGTATAATTAGAATATATTTTTACCATTTTATCCAATGGTGGTCATTATAATTAATTTAACATTGAAATTGGACATAAACAATTGCCAATCTTTTGATATAAATTGTTTCTTAAAAACATGCTATTTGTTGTAACAGCGGGAATTAATTATAAAATTAATTAATGCAACTTATATGTTTGGAATTTTTTAAAATAGACATCATTTTTGAATTCAGAATATCAATTATAGCTTAGAGTGAAATTTTGGCATTGTTCTGAAAAACTTCAATTTTTGATGAATAGTGAAACCACTAAGTGGTAGTTAAATAACTGATTTATCGTTTAAATGAAATATTACCACTTCTGTGATTTGATATTCAAAAATATGACATACATGGTTGTCATTAAGAAGTAAAATGTGGTTCAATGAGATTAAAATAATTTTTTGGTGAATAGTAACTTTTAAGTTCTTAATCGCGATTAGAGCTAATTAGTATAGTTTAAGGTAAAAATAATGTTTTAATAATATGAGATGAGCTTGACACATGTCCTACCCTCATTGGATGTGCCATGGCCGACCAAGACAATCCATGGGTCAACTTGGGGACCCCATGGAGCCACTTTAGTTGGAAAATGACATAAATACCTTTTATATAATGTTAAAGTAAAAAATGACACAAACATGAAATGTTTTACTAAAACAATTTTTACATGGGGTTGTACAAGTCATATTTATGATTATAAATAGTCATTGGAAAGCTAAAAAGATTTCCTACATCATAGTATTTTTTTTATAATTTTTCGACATTTAATAAATTAAATTATTTATGACATCATGATGATGCAGCGATGACCTCATTATTTAAAGATTTAAATAAAATGAGAAGATAATGTAAAATACAAGGCTTACACTTGTCCAAATCCTATTGGATGAGGATATTTCGAACCCTTATCACCTTATCCACGAATTATATACGTGTGGGACCTTTAGAATCCGAAAAGCATTGTATAATAATGTAACATTTCAATCTTTCCAAAAGAGCCCCTCCTCTCCACTTATAAAAGGCCCCCACCTATCCCACCTTATTCACACCTTCAAGCCATTTGGATCGGCCAAACTCTGCCCAAATACTCTCCCAACATCCCCCTCTTATTCCATGAAGCCTCACTTTGGGCAGAACTCTTCTCAAGGAAGCCTTTGGCTCATATCAAAAAGAGTTACCCGATTTTGAGGTAATGTCTTCTCTAATGTTGTTTTGTATTATTTTTCTTCTCCAACCCCCTAAAATCTTTTTATTCATTTCTTTTGTAACAACACCAGTATCCTAAATATACTAGGATGTTTTTATAAGAAGGATTCTAGCTACACTTACACACACCTACATCTAATGGTTAAAGAACATACGGTTTCTGTGGATGGAGAATTTCTGCCTCACGAAACGATGATTGTTCAACACTCATATAACACCTTAAAAGGTGTCCATTAAGATGTCACTATATTTATATATGATATAAAATATGTTTATGTTTTACTTATGCTTCTTTATTTCTCATTTATGGCATACTTTATGATTTCCATTATGGGTAAAACGTGATAATTTCATTTTAGGAAGTGCGGACTACCGCCCCCTCAAAGTGATTTGAATCGTTAATGCCATATGTGGGATGTATAAAGGATGGAGTAAATGGTATTATACACTATATTATACTGGAATTATATTATACACTTATATCAATATGATTTCGTTCCATTAAATATGAAATAGAAATGAAAGTAGCGTTCATGCGTACGTATGGCTTACCGTCTCCATGAACGGTGCATTTCATTTCTTACCTCTAAATGTTACGTAATATTATAAATGAATGTATATACTGGATATATATGATATATATGACATCTAAATCATGAATATAATTCTGGAGATAATGGATATTCTACCACATAAACAACTTGTAATTATAAGAAATTTATTGTTGACTCAAGTAACAAAGATCGACAAAACGACCGTTATTAACTTAAATAATTACATAATGTTCATATCATTATAATAATTGATATATTAAGGATAATGAAATTGAAAATGGTTCTTAATAAGGTATATATTAACTCTAGTTTATTATTCAGGAGGTTAAAGAACGGTTGAGTCAAGTCAGACACAAGGTAAGGGAACTTCTTAACCCAACTTCCATTTTTGGGCTAATCTCCTACTTTCAAATTATGTCATGATATTATTATGTCCAATATTGTATTTGTACTTCCTTTATGTGTACTTATAGTTAATACACATAATAGATCTATTTTAATTAAAAAATGATCTTTGTAAGGGAACTTCTTAACCCAATTTCTATTCTTTGGGTTAATCTCTTACTTTCAAATTATGTCATGATATTATTATGTCTTATTTTGTATATTTACTTTCTATATGTGTACCTATAGTGAATACTCATAATAGATCTCTTTTATTTTAAAAATGATCTTTTTAAGGACTTCGTCTCAATCTCCTTTCATTGGGGCATATTTGGTTTTATACACAACTTTCTTCTATACGGTGTATAAACCCCTTTGACTTTTACGTTTATTCAAAAGGAATCTTTTTTATACGAAGTGTTTTACTAAACGACAAAAAGGGAATGTTTTTCTTTTCGTACATATGCGGAGACAACGACTTCTCCGCCGCCGTGACCATTATTTGAGTTTCGGCTTCCTCTACAAGCCATCACTTTTTTTAATACAAAGTTTTAACTTTCTTTTATTTGGGTATTGAAAAAGGTTTTGAAAGAATTTTTATTATATCAATGTGTTGTATTGATATCTTGTGATTGAAATGTGGAAATGTTATGTTTCCTTTATGCATGTTTTATGTGATACGATTATGTTATGTTTTATGATATGTTTAAAACTATTCATATGAGGAATGTATTGGACTTAATAAGTAACGGGTGGAGCCCGCTATAGCTCCTCGATGCATCGGTAGGTCTCATGAGACAACTAGATGTGGAATTGGCCGAGGCCCTTTCCCAATTTGATTTATGGTTTTGGCCGAGGCCTTAATCATTTTAGACGTCTTGGCCAAGGCCTTGACAAAGTGTTTCATAATGTCTGGCCTTATACATTCCCTCATTATGAAAGTGGTTATTGATATTGCATGTGATTATTCGACCAGTAGAATATCCATGTGAAGAAATGAATGGAATTATCTCATTTTACTTTTTCCATATTATGTTGATGTTCAAGTTTGAAAGGCTTTTGTTTTAGTTATACATTGCCTTAAATTTTTGTGTTTATTTATGAAAGCTTCCGCAATATTGTTATCCTTACTGAGCATCTGAGCTCACCCCTTTCAATGTTTTAACATTTCCCAGGATGTGAAGAATTTTTTTATGAATGACTTACAGGGATAGTCTGAAGAGGATAGAAGTGTGGACTATGGAGACTATGTTATTATAGTTTTTCACTTTGTGATGTAATGCAACATTTATGAATGTATCTAGTGTTTTCAAGGCTACTAAACTAATCGGTCTTTCGAGACTTGATCATTTGTGATCATGCCAATGTTATGAAGTAACGCACCGGCTCTGGGTAGCTGGGGTCAGGGCGTTACAAAAAATATAGGACAATCTATGAGACATGAGAAAACCAATAAAATTTGAGATGGTTGCAGGTCATGATCCAATGAAAAATGGACAATAATGGATTCATTCCAACCACTAATGTATGCAAATCACCTTTTAATTTGCATTGTTCTAGTTAAAAAATTATTTGAATAAATATTAATGATGAAGAATTAGCAACACATTTGAAGATTAGAAATTAATCTATTAACCATATTTGTTTTGGGAGATGGTTACATAGAAATAGTAAGACTTATCACTCATTTAAAGTCCTTACAATCATTTTAATGTTTCTTTTAGTACTTTTGTAAGAATGAAAATTCATTTTTGGTAAATAATGTTATGGGAATAAAGGGTTTATTTATAATTTGATCAATTGTAAATCAAAAGTTATGATTATTCATATAGAATTGAAATCTGTCATATACTTATATTTCATTACATTCTTCTTCGGTAAAATAATTACCCAAAATTTTTTTAATTACATTGAATTATAATTTTGTCATAATACAATAATTTATGTTGAAAAGATTTAATTATATATCATACAATATTTATGGATTTGAGGACCTACACTTTATATTGATCATTAACATGTTTTGGATTGATGAACAAAATAAATTATTATAAATATTTACGTTTTTCCTCAAATATAATATCTCTATTTGCCAATAATTTTTTCCTACATAGAGACCTATTAACATGTTATTTTCTTTTACCTGTATACATTATATTATCTCTTTTATAGAGGATTACAAATGAACCCTTATCACGATGTGGGATTTCAAACAAAGGATGTATAAGAAAATCTATTTATATGATTGAATTTAAAATTTGATGGAACTCAATTTTAAAAAGGTGGGGAGAATGTGACGCCCCAAAAAACTAATGCCAGAACCTTGTGATCGATAGCATGTATGACATGCAACACCAAGAGCGTAAGGTAATAAAATATCCATATTATTTGTAATATTTATAATATTTTAAATAGATTCTATATATTTAAATGAAATGAACACCTAGCTTGTGATGCATGTGACACTAAGTTATCATACATCATACACAACAATTTACTTCCTTTATAGTCTATCTTACAAGCAATAAAGACCTTCTTTTATTTCTTGTACTATACATGATACTGAGTCATACCGAGATACAATCTATAATTAAATCATTATTATAATATTGTATAAACTAAGCATTGTGAATATTAATAACTAACATATGAAAATAAATTGTCTAGATAACTAAATCATGGGTTAGAAATATTTTAGAAATGAATATAATAACCAAATGAATATTTATACATAGTTTTATTGAAATTATATTTTATGATCATAGAACTATTTTACCCTAATAGACGTAATTAATTATATTTTTTCAATTATGTTAATGTAATATATATGATACATATTCAATAAATTATTTTTTTATATTCATAAAATATATTTGATAAGTATAAGATAATAGAAAACCAAATATTTCACATGAATACATATTAAAGAAATTTTTCCGCATTTTAATGTAGAATCCATTATATGTAATAATATTCAAATTATTATGAATTTAATTTAATTGTATAGACTCTATTTTTGATTTCATAATTTCAAAATTAACTTATGAAAAAAAATTTGGGTTATTCTAAGAATCATTATTTTGTGATTAATAGTGAAAAATAATGTGTTTTAGTTTAAAACAATCAATTCATTTAAATATTTATTATTGTATAATTATATTATAAATTATTTCTAAAGTCGAATTCCTTCAATTATAATTCTATTAATATAAATTAGTTCATTACATTCATCTTATATTTTTAATTGAATATATAAACATCATATACTTTGTACATTTTTCTACTAAAGCCATTTAATCTGTCTGTCCGTGAGATTATCATTTATCCTAATTTTTTTACTTCTATTATTTAAATATTGAAAAACAATAATACCCCATTTTAATCAAGAAAGTAATTTATTTCTAATAATATTGACGTAATGTTTTTTTAAATGAAGAGAAATGTTAATAAAATTAATTATAATGATTAAGGTTGAATTATGTATAAAATAAATAAAACCCTTGTTTAAGGGCCCAAATTACCTATCCATATTTCCCAATCCCATTGTATGGAAATATTTTGGCCATAGACCATCCATTAATCGGTCGTGGTTGTTTTTTATAACATTATTTATGTAAAATCATGTGAACCCTTAATTTATTGTGAAGAATACCATGTGAGTCCTTTTCCTTCCCTATAAAAGGCCACCACCTCCACCCATTTCTCACACATATCATGACACATAAAATCAGCCATGAATTGAAGAAATTGTCTCCCAAAATCCATCCATATGACCTAGAAGCAAATTTTTTTAGAAATAAATCCATGGAATCTTTTGGGATACAACCAAATGGTGTTACCTGATTAAGAGGTAATGTGTTCTCTCAATATGTTTAGATTCATTTCCATTTTCCACACACTAAAATCTCTTATAATATTAATTTAAAATAACACGAGTATCCTAAAGACTTTAGGATGTTTTTATTTTATTGTTTTGACCAACACATACACGAAAAAACTTATAATGGATGTGAACATACTATGTTTTTGTTTTGAGAACTACTTGCACAACAAACTATGATTGTTCAACACTCCTTTACCACCTCTCATAGTGGACAATATGAAGGAAAATCCAATTTGTATTGTTATATATGATATTTATCTTTTTTGTATACATCATTAAAACATTTATAATAATAACATTTAATACATTCATTTTACAATATTATGATATAATCGTTTGAGGAACTGTAGACTACCACAACCTTAAAGAGATGTGATTCATTCACTGGATACATGGAATATATAAAAGATGTTTATAATTAAAATTAAGAGTCATGCACAAGGTAAATAATATATTCATTAGATAATTATTTTTATATAAATTATATATATATATATATATACATGTCAACACTTTTATTAACCTTTCACACACTTTAAAGTAGATAACAACATTAATGGACGTGTTGACGACCCCCTCCTCGACATGATGTGATTCCTTCTACATCACATAATCATATATATAAGTATATATTAAAAAATAATATGGTATTTATTTTATAAATAACATTCCACAAATATATTATATTCTTTTCTTTTTTAAACAACAATCATTTAAAAATTGGAATATTACTCATTCGTATGTACGGCACACCTTCTCCATGATTGTTAGATTGGATCATTTTTTAACCATATTTAATGAATGTTTTGAAAAGAATAATTGATGTAAAAATATGATAATTATGTCTATGTTATTATAATAGTTATGTTTTATAATGACCCCATTGACCATAGTTGACCAACAATAGTTAACTAAACACATAAACTGATTTTGTTGAAAAACAACAATTGTAACATTATTTATTTAAGTAGTTGTACACCACATTGTAATAAGATAAACTAGAGTAATTATAAAAATGAAAATGTTACTGAAAGAATTATAAAATTAATTAGTATGTATTTATATAGGCTGTTAAAGGATGGTCACCATAAATTAAACACTGAGTAAGTTACTTACTTCTCACTTTTTTCATTCATGAGATAAATGTCATATTTTCATAAATTATCATTAAACCAATTATTTAAATTTTATTTATATTTTTCAATTTAATATTATCGATTTTGGGTCCTCTGATTCATATGTAATGGATTTTGTCTCAATTTCATTTTATTGAGGAACATTATTTTGTTAGGCACATAGTTTCATTTATATGGTTCTTATATTACAATTGACATTATATACGAGGAATAATTCTATTGTTAGGATATTATAATTTATAGATAATTTTATTCCTTCAGGAAATTATGATTTATAATTTTTCAAAGTGGTATAAGATACTCTAGAATTTTTAATGGTTATTTTTCTCATGACTGATCCCATGATCGTTCAATGTAATTTCCATTTTTGGAAATTATAAGACCATTGATCAATAAACCATTTCATTATTATCTGGTAATTTAGGCACATTTTCATATTGTATTACCAATGACCATTTCTTTGGTACTGAAAGTGTTTTTGAAAACGTTTTTTTAGAAAACCCAACATTATTTATCTCTTTAGTCTCATAACCTTTTTAATTTTTAAAACCAGACATTATAAAAATTATTATATAATTATTTAGTAAATAAAATATTACAATATTATTATTTAAATGTTATTTATACGTATTATTCTTATTGGAATCCTAATGATTCATTTTCTATCATTTTGTCGTAAAAATGGAATATTCTTTTAAACTCATATGACATGTACATAGTTACCTTCCATCATTTTATGTATACCTAGTTCTCACGTCTAAATGGTTTATATTTAAAATTCCATTTTAAAATATTTTCAATGAAAAAAATCTCAATATATTCATCCAAAGAAAATGATATTTTCCACAAAAATATTTTTAAATGTTAATATTTTATTTTAACAATGAAAACAACCCTATTGATTAACCAAATTGGAATTTTTTGTATTAATACCATAATTATTCATACATTTGGTGGTATAATTCTGATATGGGAAGATATATTATTCACATTAACTTCATTTATTTATTTGTTAGTCTGTATGAAATATTCTATTTCCCATGCTCATTGAATTTCTCATAATTTTCTATATAAATTATCAGGGATTTTACTATTTTAATAAACCGTATACTATTTAAATATGGTGTATACCATGGTAGTTATTTTTGTATTTGTGAAAATATTGATAATTATATATTCATTACTCCATATTGATATTTGATTAGGAACATTGTTAAATTTATTATTTTGTCAGTGGTGAATGTTTTCAACTAATACAATATGGTAGGGGCCCGATTATAGATAGGCTCCTAATGGATCAGTAGTTTAATGGAAAGAGTCATCCGGATGTGCACCTTTGAAGGGGTTTTACCCTACCTTTTCTAAACCATCTTTTTTAAGGTCTTATATCTAAAGGTATCATCATGTACATATAAAAATGGACTATAATGATTTTCTATTTCCTTCATTTATATTATGTTAATTTTAAACCATGATATTTTATATCTACAAATAAATGGATACACCTCATTTTCTGGATTCAGTTTTTATTCATCCATGAGATAATTAATCATCATATCTATGTATACATGTTATATTCAGTTCATTGAAAATGTGTCATGGGTTTTTTCTTCTTCTAATTTTTTATACTGATATTTCCTTATACTGTTATTTAAATTTCATGTATTTATAGTTATAAACATTCCATTTTCATTTAGAACTTCCATTCAGTTTTTTGATTACATGGCATGTGTGTTCAGTTACCGACCTTGCTTTATTTACTTTTCTCATTTATGCATTATTACTTACGCTGTATTTTTTATATCTTTTAATTTATATCATATTTTTTATTTTTTATTTCACAAGAATCCATGAAAAATAATATGAATGATATAAAGATATTTACATGATGGATTAGAGTTATTATTAAATATGATAATTTATAAAGAAGAATTTTTTTATAATAATTGTTGTATTCAACTGTAATTAAATAATCATTTATGTATCTTCTTTTTTCAAAATACAAAATCAATTAGTCCATTGAGATATTATTCCCTATAATAATTCCAATATAATCGATTGTAGACACTAAATCCTGGCTATCTAGGGCTGGGTCACTACATAACCAATCACTGTTGAAAAACTTAAAGAAACAAGACTCCATCTATAATGATAATTCATTTAACATATCAATATGTGGAATATCTAATTTTCTGAAATATTAAATTTGAACAAAAATTTGGTTATTTTATTTTTAAAAGGGGAATTTCTTATTTGTGTAGATGATTGGGCATGTTTTAAGATGGTTCTACATAGTTTAAAATAGAACATAATTATGTTCATTGTATCCAGTGGAATGTTTGTATGGTTGTCATTGTATTGGTGGTTTATTATTTTTTTATATGGGAGAAGGATACCATATAGGGTTTTGTGGAACCTAAAATATGTTGTGTTGTTGATAATGATCAAAATTTATGATTATTCTGTATTTATATTGGAATGATGTATGTTTTTAAATATTCAATGATACTAGATCCATTTATGAACATTGGAAACAATGTGTGGTGAATTTTTTGGCTGTTTTTTAATGATTTACTATCACTACATATTGATGAAGCAGTTGGTATTCATTCATTTATAATATTTTTTTAGTTATATTATTTTTATAAGTGCATGGAATGTGAGATCCACTCTATTTATAATTACCATTTATCTACCCTCTTACCTATAAATACCTTTTAAATACATTAAATTTTTTTCAATTATCACATAAACACATTGTTGAACCATAGGATGCATGTATGGAAACAACTAGATTAATCCCACACATGGAATTATCTAATTTTATATCATAATCTCTTACATGTTTATTATATTATTTATGGAATCTACCAATTACATTGTATTACATGTGATAAAAATATAGCAAGATTGATAGATAACCTAGTAGATGACATAATTCAATACATTATTTGATCATTTTTATTACTATTTCCATATACACAACCTAGGCTGGTCACTTTGAGTCATGTGATTTTAATATAATAAAAACAAATTAATAGAACAAAAAATCTTGTAGTTGATTTGTTTATGAATTTCTGATTATTTTTTCATGTAGACTATTCATTTAAAAATAATTTATATGTGTCAACAATTTCATGGATGAAACAATTTAGAGTTATATTTGTAGATGTATTTATTTCTATTGGTAAAACCATTTAATTTTATATATGGATTTACATAATATTATCCATAGTTTCACAATGTAATTTATTTAATAGGTCATCTCCAATAATTCTATTCAATTGACCTGGAAGACTAAAAAACATATCATGGGTGATTTATAAGATATTTATGTTCATATGGTTATATTATTAAATTTACTATCATGCTCCATGTATAATATTCTTATCGAGGACTCAACCACTAAAATATTTTCCACTACTAAAATCTAAATTCAATTAAAATTTTACTCTAAAAAATAAAAGAAATATTGTATTAACAAAAAAATATATTTTTATTAATCCTATTTTATATGTGTCTATTGATTAATACAATGATATAGGATTGATGTTTTTTACTAGCGTTTTCACATTGAGATTAATGTGATAAGCAGAATGTCATCATATAAGAATACAATTAAATGAAACTATTAAATTTTTTATGTGGGTCTCAAAACCCCTTACAATATTTTGTCATTAATAATGTGTATCATGAATTAATGAAATTTTTTACATTATTAGAAGCAGTTCATGGACTGTGTTGAATATTCAGTGCACCCATGTCATTAGTGGAAAAAGGTATTAGAATTATTTTTATCAAAAATAAATTCTCATGTTTTCGATAAATTTTTTTCACTAAATCATGTTCCTCTTTTCCAAATAGTTTTCAATATATATTGTTTTATGTAATGACAGAATTTTATTAATTGAATTCCAAAAAAAATAAATCATTTGATCATGTCAGTAAATATATTTGATTTCTATCCATGATATAATACAATGATATGGTTTCCTTATGGATTGTTTTGTGAACTATTAAAAATTCAAATTCATATCGTAACTAGATATTTTAAAAATTGTAAATAGGTAAAATGATCACTGGAAATTTACATCAATCCTAGAAATATCAACCATGAGAAAAAACGGCACTCTATATTTCAAATATTAAACAACCTTACAAAATATTGAGTACTATAATGCTTTTAATATTTATATATGTACATATAAATCTTTTTTGTAATGAATTTTTCAATTGGAGTGGCTTTTTATCATTAATGGATGAGTATTTTTTATTAAAATGATATTAATGAGTTATTTTTATAATTTGTCATATTTTTTCATAGATCAAATGTATGGGACAACAATATATCTCTCTTAACGAGAAACATGATTTTTTGTAAAATGTACTATTACTGAGAAATTATTTAATATTGTTCACATGAACATTCTCCCATATATAAAGACCATTTAGGTATATAATTTTTATTTCATTATCATCTTGCATGTACCTTATGAAATTTTACATTCTTGGTCCTTTTTTCCATGATTAAGGAGTTTTGTTTCAGGTTCAAATTATAATAATTTCAATATTTTGTGATTGTACATGATAGTAAGAATATAAAAAAAATATTAAAATAAAAACATAATATTCATGATTTATCTGATTATTTTCAGTTACATTTTATTTTATTATTATATACTTGTTTAATTATTGATGTTATTTGAGATCACATGATCTTTTTTATAATATTGTGTAGTTAAACTTTTCAAGTCATATAGTATTCAAATTGATTTAGGAATTCACAACTATCACATCAACCCTTTGATATTATTTCTTAATTTACTATTTTCATAATTATTAGGTATATATTATATTACAACACATGTATACGGCTATATACATGTGTGATGTTTATGGTAATTGTTTCTATAACACCCCAAACATATTATAGAATTTTTCTATTAAATACATTAAATTCATTAGATAGCCTATATTTCATGTTCCACATTGTCTCTTTGAAAAAACACTTGTTTATTTATAGTATATAGTCATAACATGTCCATTAAATGTAAATTTTCAACTTCTGTGTTTTGAATTTTGAAAATTAGAAATACAATGTTGCAATCAGGTTGTTAGTTGGAGTTTGATAGAATCAACATAATCTTCAATTAATATTATCCTAAACATATGAATTGTAACATACCCATAATAATATTATCTTACCATTATGAATAGTAATTTGACTGTTATGAATTTTTAACTTACCCATAAAATTTAAAATATAATTATGACACCTTAAAAATGAAGTTGAATATTGTATTTGTTGTAATTTCTGATTAAATGATGATTTTAATTAAAAATTGTATTTATCATATTTAAAAAATTATTTCTAAAATTTTGAGATCATTTTATATTATGCACGTCGATAAATTACTAGGGTTAATTATTGGGATTTTTCTGAAATACTTATTTTTTTGTAAATAGTTAATTATGATTAATTATAATAAATGCTAAATACATGACTAATTGAGTAATGGATGATTTCCTGAGGAGGTAAGAAAACATGGTTTGAACTCAAATACACTTATTTCTTTTTTAATCCATTAAATTTTAACTATTTATTATATAAGGGAAAATAATAAACTAATTAATAAAATATTAATAAAACTCTCCTCCCCTCCCCTATATAAACCACTTCTCACTCCCTCTTCCTCTCACACCACTCATGCATTTATATTTAACCAATATATGACAAAAATCATCCCAGGCCCCCGTCCCCCCCGTCAAATACCATATGGTCTCACCATAAGGACAAATACAAAGGCCTTATGGAGATTCTCATGGTGGAATACTCAAGAGGTGATCCTCTCATACCTTTTTATTCAACATATTTTTCATGTTATATTATTTTATTTCTATCACCTATCCTTCCCTAATACATATTCTATGAAAATTACAGTACCTAAGATGAACTAGAATTTTATTATTATTATGGAATATTTCACCATAATCTCTATTTCCCCCTACTCTTATACTAAATATGAAAACACTATTTCAGTTCTGTAAATTTATCACATTCATGGATGATATGTTTTATATTTCTATTACTATCTTAAACTCCGGTAGTGAATACATTTTAATATTTTAACCATATCATTGTATATTTATTTTATTTTATACAATGATTATGAATCCTAACACAAAAATAGTATAAAATAATAATACAAAACAAGTTCATTATGCACAAAACCGCAAAGTTAATCCATGTGTTTATTATTATATTTTATCTATAGGGTCATCCTCATGGTATATAATGAAAATAATAAAAAGATAACTCATATCTCAATAATTTCATTAATTAAATATATTATCAATTTTGAATGTTTGAACACATTTTTGAGGAACTATCATTCATGATTACAAGTATATGGATCATGAAAGCAGAGGATGAAAATGATTCCAAACCAGTAAAATTCAGCCTCTTAAAACCGTCAAAATGCCATGAATGATCCAAATAAAGTTATAATAATTAAATAAACTCTATAGTAGGATATGTAATTATTAATTAATGAAGCTATATTTTATTATTCAGGTAATTATGATCAATCTAAGAACACATTCAAGAATAATGCGAACTTTTTATCATCTCACATTTAATTTCCAGAGATTTCCATTGTTCATCATTTATGACATTCATGTGGTGTATGTGTACTTCCATTTGATATATAAAATCATGATTCTCTTAATATTCATGGTATTCTATAATTAATTGAGAGATTAATAATTTTTGTCCATACAACTCAATTTTTTACAACGTGGTAATGTACTTTGTCTCAAATTCCATTTCATACAGACTAACTTGGAATTTTGGACCTACAATTTCCTATGTGGTGTATCAACTACACATTCGAGATCATTTTTCATTGTAAATTATAATTTTGTTAAATATCTATTTTATTTTATCATGGATATGATTATTTACTTAAGAGGTACACTATTTCATATATAGTGTTTATTTTGAATGATATTTAAGGGTGAATATATTGATTAATATGTATTCTCTACTACATTAGGAATTGAAAGGGATTATTTTTCATGTATTAAATTTATGTATAATTTTTTTTGAACTTGAAGTGATTGGAAATCCTACTATATCTACATGATGCATCAACAAGTCTCGTAAGACAAATCCTTAGGCATAATTTTTTTTTCATTTGTTTCCAGAAATCATACAAGTTTCTACACACCGACATAAACAGTATCGACAGTATAATCGTTCATATTCTAGATACATGATGTATAAATAATAATCATTAAAATTAATCAATATTCAGTTATTACAATCTATGATTTTATCACTATAAAAAATCTATGGATCCATTTTTATTCTATGCTTATTGTTGGAAAGTGTTTTCACTTATTCATTATACCTTATTAGTTGTGTCTAATTGATTATGATTCATTTATTATTGATTCATGATTTCACTATATGTAACCCATACCGTTTATTTGTGCTCACCATGATTATTTTTATTTTCCCCATGTTATGAAGTGGAGAACCTTGAGTAATATTTCTAGAGGTAGTTTATTTCATTTTATTATGTATCATGTTGTATTTTCTAACTTTATAAGTGTAATTGGATATCATATATGAAATATAGTCTTCCAAAACTAATAAAATAATAGTTCCCTCTATTTATATCTTATAAACAAGCCAATATAATGAAATAATGAACTGGCTCCAGGCTACTGGGGTCGGGGCATTATAGTTGGAATCAAAGGATGTCTAGAAGAAACATTGCAAACTATATTTATAAAACATAGTTTGGAGGACATAACATTATGATAAGATTTGATGATATGTATAGTGTGACATCCTTGAATTTTTTTAAGGACTATACTATACATAACTTCTTAGAAAATATATCTATGTCTGGATAATACAATTGGGTGTGGTTTTGGAATACATGTACCTATGAGTAACAACTCTGAAAAGAAGTTTTGGGCTTCACCGAAGGTATCCTGGTAGCCTATAACATTCCTTACTACACACCTAGTTCGAAACTCTCAGGTGATATGCTTAGGATAACTCACATTTTCATTACAATCCATTATGAAGTATTTAAAAGAAAATAGAAACAATGTTTATGAGTATTATATTAGTTGTGAATAAATTTTCAGATTATGTTATGTGTTTTCTAGTTAGAAATTATGACTTGTGGAATAATTTAGTAAATTCCATTCTTTAGTGATGGCGCCTAATGGATTAAATGGAATCAATACCCATTGAAATTATTGGTATTCCTCCATAGATAAATTCAACACAATCATTGTTAGAGGAGATCATATCATGACCTTTTTTGTAAAATATACTTAGGATGTGACGAATAACCATGATACACCTTTGTTGGATCATTTCAAGTGACAACATCCACCATATTTTATTGGGACTACTAACCCACTGGAAGCTGAGTAGTGGATCATGTTCCTTGAACATATATTCCTATCATTAAGATGAAATTAAAATAGTCATTGTTGGAAACATATTTCCACCATGGTGATGTTGATCAATGGAAGTCCTTGATCTACAATACCATGGATGAATAATAAATAATAGATATCAAATGGAGGACTTTGAAGGTAATTTTCATTGACAAATATTTTACAAATTCGCAATGAACTGAATTGTATAGGAAATTCCTTAACATAAACAAAATAGATGAAGAGGTTGTTATGATGTATCAAGATACCTTCACAAAATTATATAGGTATGATATAGATTATTTTTTTATTCAGAAGAAAAGATTGATTATTTTATTGATGGTCATAATACATTTATTTGAAGGTCACTTTTCTCTCAAAAAAACTCATCATATGAAGAAATCCTATTAACATACATAGAAAAAGAGGAAGAATATTCTAGATCAAATTACATGAAGGAAAAAAGATAAGAATAGGTACGTTGATAACCATGGATAATGTGAAGCACCAAAGAAGTATCATGTAATGAATAAATTCCAATTATAAAATAACTATGGAATGATTCTTACTAGGAAATTTTTGAAAGGAATGGGAGATTTCTATATGTGAGGAAAAAAGGCACATTGATATAATGAATGAAAGGGGAAGGAGGAAGTAAATTTTTTCAATGAAAAAATTATAATACTATGGGGCACTATTAAAAGGATTTTCCCAAGCACCAAGGAAACATGTCTCAGAAAAGGCCACGAAAGAAAGGTCCTTCTTATGTGATTAAAACATTGGAGGTTGAAGTTCCTAATGATGTTGTGGTAGTTATTTTAATTATAGGGAATCTTAGTCAATGCATAATTTGATATTTTATCTTAACATTCATTTATATCTTCCCAATTTTCCACAAAAACGGGATTGGTCCAATTTAATTTAATAAAGGGGGTTCCAGTCAAACTCTTTTGGGATGTAACATTGCAACAAAGAGGTGTCAATCACCCACCCCCCCATGACACATAAATGTGCTTTATTTAGTAACCTTATCATCAAAAATATTATTAGATTTGATATAATTCTTTTTTTGAGTTTTATTTAATGTTATGTTGAAAATATCTATTCAAATAATAAGGATGTTACGATTTATGAGAATGTTTTTGAATCCCTTATCTTTTGAGAAGAATCCTCGCCATATGATTATTTTTTATATATACCCACAATACCTCCACTGGATTCATTTCATAGGGGGGAATGGAACACAATATATATTTATTAGGATTTGAAATCATCAAATTGAATATGTACATATGGTTCAATTATACATTTATGGGTTTCTGGTATATTTTCATGGACATCCTCAAGAGTAGAAAGGTGAGTTTTCAGTTTATTTAATTGTGGGTTTAAAGCTGATATCAAAGAACCCTTTTAAAATCGCTATTGTGGAATTAGTGTAACAAAAGAAGAAACTAGGTCAATTTAGTTATAAAGGATTTATATGACCTATTGTATCTCCATGGGAACCCTCTATTATATTTGTCAAGAGAAAATATGGATCTATGAGGTTGTGAATTAACTATAGGGAGATAAATTCCATTACGATAAATAAAAAGTATCATCATCCTCACTCTGATCATTTATTTAATAAACTCTATGAACTCTAATATTTTTCATATAATTAACTTCTATAGGGATATAATATCATGCGTGTTGGAAAGGAAGATATTCCTAGGAGATCATTTCGTACCCGGAATGGGAATTACATGTTTATAGTAATTCCTTTTCGAATTACTAATTCACCTTGAGTTTTCATTGATCTAATAAATAGGTTATTTAACGAATATCTTGATGACATTATTTTTTAAATTATCCATGATATCTTATTATAATCCAGATGCTATGGGGACCATGAAAATCATTTGCGGATCATTCTGAAAACTATTAGAAGATGTGAATTAAATGGGAATTTTATCAACTGTCAATTTTTCCTTCAATCAGTATCTTTTCAGGGCCATATTATCTCTAAGGATGGAGTCTTAGTTGATCGTGTGAAGAAAAATTGAATTCCAGAATGTCCCATGAAAATGAACATAACAAACGTATATAGATTTATTAGCATAATAAGATAATATTGGCATTTTGTTCTGAATTTCACCCAACTAGCTATCCTACTAACCATGATCTTTCATAAAGTAGTAATGTTAGTTTGGATGAAATAATTTATAGATTTCAATTAATAATAGAAAATTATATTGGCCAATTATCCAATTATGAATCTTCCCTCTGGAAATTATGGATTTGTGATATATAGTGATGCATCAAATACTGGATTGCAATGAAACCTTATGAAAAATGATGATGATATTTATTATCAATCATGGTTGTTGATGACTCATGAAAAAAATTATATAACTACTGATCTTGAGTTATTAGTTATATTATTTTCACTAAAAATATGAAGACACTCTCTATATGGTGAATTATGTGAGATATATATTTGTCAAAATAGTTTGAAATACATTATGACAAAGAAATAACAAAACATGTAGAGAATTAGATGGCTTGACATTCTCATATACTATGATTTATCAATTCACTACCACCACTGAAAGAAAATTCAACTGGAAGATGCATTAAGTAGAAAATATTATGGAATTAAAATCCATATTGGGATTGAGAGCAATCCTATATTTAGGAATATTCTAAATACGGATATGGGAATTGTTAAGGAAGGGGAATGATATTTCTTTTTCAAGTGATTGTTTACCATATTTACTATAGAAGATAAAAAGATCCTAATTTTATTATTTTAATCAAATAAATTTTATAGTTTTTTAGAATTAATGATTGGAATACTTCGTGTATGAGGATGGTGTTCTGAAATTTGGATGGAGGTTATGTTGGTTAATAATACATGAGCTAAAAATGTAACTATTATATGATTCTCATAGATCAAATTTTTCAATACAAACTTGTAGAAAAAAATTGTATAGTGATGTGTAGGAATTTTTTTTGTCTGATAACATTAAGTGAGAAGTTTGTTACTATGTATTATGGATTCTATTTTTCCTATAAGTAATGTATGAGGGAAAACATCCTAGAGGTTTGATGAAATATCTACATATTTATATGTGTATGTGGGATGAAATTACAATAGACTTTGTCATAAGACAAAAAAGGAATCATAGAAGGAATGATGAAATATGGGTAATTGTTGATCGTCTTACAGAATCATCACATTTACATGCTATAAGAGCGGATTTATCACCTGAACACCAGCCAAGAAATTATATTAATGATGTTGTAATACATCATAGTACACCTCTATCGAGTGTGTCATGTCGATATTATCGTTTTACATCAAGATTAATTAAATGAATCCAGAAGTATTCGAATAATGTGCTTCATATGAGTGCTTCTTATCACCCTCAAACTAGTGGATATCCTAAAAATACTATTCAAGCACTTCAAGACATGTTGATATCATGCTATCTTTACATTCAATGTATATGGGATCAATAATTTCCCTTGGTGGAATTTTCCTACAATAATAGTTTCCATTGTAGAATTCAAATGGCACCATATGAATCATTATATGGAATGAGTTGTCGAAATCCATCTTTTTTGGATGATGTTGGTGAGAGGAATCTTATAGGCCCATATCTTATTGAAAAGACAACTGTAAAGGTAAATAAAATTCATGCCCATATTAATGAAACCTAAAGTAGGAAAAATAGTTATTCTTTAAACCAGAGAAAGGATATGAAATTTCATGTAGCAGATAATGTCTTTCTAAAAATATATATGTTGATGTGTGTCTTAGGGTTTGATAATATTGGGAAACTAAACCCCAGATACATCGGACCGTTTGAAATTCTAGAATGAATTGGTGATATTTCTTTCCATTTTACAATGCCACTACGTCTCTCCAATATTTATAATGTGTTCCATGGGTTTTTATTAAATAAATACTTTCAATAACCAATGAATATACTCACATATGGTAAAATATAGCAAGAAAATGATTTTTCATATAATGAAGAGCTCATCGGGATTGATGATAGATGAGAGAATGTATTGAGAAATAGTGAAAATCACCTACTAAATGTTCATTGGAGAAACCATAAAAAGGAGGAATCAATGTGGGAACCTAAGTAGGTTATGAATATGAACCGCCCATATATTATTAAAGGTCTTCATACATGAAAATTATTTAGGATAAAATTTTTGAAGGATGGATAAATATAACACCCCAAACTATTAATGGTATGTGTCCCATAAATATTTTAAATTAATTAGATATCCTATATTACCTCAATAATTGAGTAACTATGAAAAAAACATATGGTTATATATAGGATATAATCATTCAAAAACCATTAAACACAAATTTTCCACTTCATTGTTTTGAATTTCGAAACCCAGACATACACGGTAGCGATTAGGATGATATTTGCAGACTGATAGATTCAACAAAAATTTTATTGAATAGTAACATACACATATGAGTATTATATTACCCTTATGAATAGTAAATTAATCTTTATAGTAGTAAATGAACAATTATTAATTGTAACCTTAACCACAATACTATAAATAAAATTTAGACACCATAAAAAAGAAGATGATTATTTTAAGTGTTGGTATTTCTCGATTAAACAACGTGTTTAATTTAAAATATAATTTCCCAAATTTAGAAAATTATATTTGAAAAGATTATTTCATTTTTGGATTTTAGAGATCGAAAAATGGGTAGGAATAATTTTTGTGATTTCCGTGAAATACATGAAATTTTGGTGAACAGGAAAATACATTAATTTATGATAAATGTTAAAGAATGTTTTTTTTATTCACGGATGGTGTCCTGATGAGATAGGAATATTTTTTTTGAACTCACATATGCATATTAATATTTTTGGTCATGAAATGATCACTATTTATTGTCATTGGAAAAAATAATAACCAGTCTACTAAAATATTAAGAAAACCCTTCTCACATGTACTATAGAAACCACCCCTCAATCCATCTTCCTATCACACCACTCAAGCTTCCATACTTGCCCATGTTATACCAAATACACATCCTAAGAAATAATAACACGTTCAAGACCATATGGTCTCACCAATAGTCCAAAACAATGCCCTTAAAGTAATTCTCATGGAGGAGTAATCAAGAGGTGAACACATCTTCCTTTTTCTTTCAACTTCTTTTAGATGTTTCATTTTTTTATATCCACTAACCTCATCTCATAAAAATGATAAAATAAATATATTAACATAAATGAAATGTAATTTTATTATTATAATTGAATATCTCATCATCATCTTCTTTTTCCCCATCCTATTATACTAAATATGAAAACACTGTCCTAGATGTGTTAAATTATCACATTCAATGAAAACATGATTCAATTTCTATGATTATCATAAATATTGGTCATGAGATCTTTTTTAATGGTTTATCAAGATAATTAAATATGTATTTTATCCTTTAAAATGTTCTATAACCCTTAAAAACACATAATATAAAATAATAATAATAAAAAATTTCATTGTGCACAAAAATGACAAAATTAAACAAAGAATTTATCATTAACTTTTATCTAATGGTTCATCCTCATATTATATAACCAAAATCATTATGAAATCATTTATATATGTGTAATTTCACTTATAACATATATTAAAAAAAAATTAAAACATTCCAAATGAACATTCATTGATAAATACAATTACAACAATCGTGAAAATCAATGAAGAAAATGCTTCCAAAATATTAAAATTTAACATCATAAACCCATAAAAATGATATTAATGAAACTAATAAGTTAATGATAAATAAATTAAATTTATAGGTGGCTGTTTAATTATTAATTAATGATTCTATATTTTATTATTCAGGTAATTATGATCAATCGAAGAATACATTATGGAATAAGGTAAGGGTTTTCTCATCTCAATTTTAATTTTGTGAGATTTCCATTATTCACCACTTATATCTTCCATGTGGAGTTTTATTACATAAATATGATATAAAATATAATTTTTAACATCATATTCATTGTATTATATGATTCATTTGGTTAATATTAAATTTTTTAATATGACTCGATTGATTAAAATGTGGTAATGGACTTTGTCTCAATTTCTAATTCATTGAGACTTACATGGTATTGTGTACATAATAATTATTATGTGGTGTGTCAACATCCCATTTGAGGTAATTTTTCATTTTAAATAATAATTAGGTTAAATATACATTTTCTTTTTTCATGGATATGATTATTTCATTAATCCATATACATCTTCACATACTGTGTTCATATTTAATTTCATTTTAACAATGGAAATATTAATGAATTTGTATCCACAACTCTATATGGATATTGAAAAGGAATATTGTTATTGAATTAAATATATGTATAAATAATTATTTCAAAATTTATATATGGTTGGGTCTCTATATATCCACAAAATTCATCAACATGTATAATGAGACAAATTAGTTGGTGGAAAACCCTTCGTGTTTTTTTCTAAAAATCAGAACCTTTTCTACCAATTGACATAAACTGTCTCGATAGTATAATAGTTCATGTTCTATATACATTACGGACAAATAATAATCATTATCAATATTCATTATTTATTTATTATTGTCCATGTGGTTTTCACTATGAAAAAATCTATGGATTCATTTTTTCATAGCTTATTGTCTACAAGGGTTTTAAATTATTCAACATGCCTTATTAGTTGTGTATAATTGATTATGTTTAAAATATATTTTATTAATGATTCCACTATATGTGACCGTTACTTATCATTTGAGAACACCCTTATTATTTTTTATTCCCAAGGTTATGAAGAAGAGAATGTTGAATAATCTTTCAAGATGGAAATTTATTTCAGTTTATTATGTATCCTATTGTATTTTTTATCATTCCAAATGTACTTTGGGTATCATATATTTAATATAGTATTCCATGAAATCTAAAATAATCATTCCTTCTAGATTTATTTCTTATACTCATTCAAATATAATTAAATAATGCACCATCTTCAGGCTTCTAGGTTTGAGGTATTATATAGTCACTGCCACTCTTGTTATGGGATACTGAATTAATATTTGGCTGAACTGCATATCCTTCATGTGATATAGATTTTCCAAAAATGAGGATCATGAGCGGATGTTGATCATTCATAGTGAAGAGTTAAAAATTTTCTTATTTTTTACCTTCATGTAAAAGGTTTTATCGTTCCTATAATATAATTTATGTTATTAATGTTATTTTATTTAATTTTAGGGGATTTAAATGATTAAATTTAATTTTTTTACAATTTTTCATATGAATTTTATATATTTCATACTCAATTGATTTTATTCGTATTTCATGAAATCATGTTATAAAATAGTATAAAATAAATATGTTTATTTTTTTATCTTTTTTTCTATTTTCTATTCATAGGGATACTATAAATATTGAATGAAATATTTTCTGTTTGTTACTAATCAATCATTTGAAGGGGTACTAGTATTATTTCCTTGATCAATTTTGTAATTTATTTAAGAGATTATTTTTTGATATTCTGTTGTTAAAATCATCAAGAATTATTGATTTAAATATAATTCATGTTTTGATACCTATCACTGCTCCTTCTAAACATACCTCCCACATTAAAATATAACTAGGTTTTATTTCCCTTGAATAAAACAATGCCAACATGTGACAAAAGTCATATTTGAATACAATGGGAACTGCATTGATTTCTATCCCTTCACATGTAAAGTTAGTGAATTTTGGGTTTAGGGGAATTATCTCTATGCTTATTCCTGCATCAAATTCTATAATTTTATATAACTATATATCATGAATTAATTCTACATAGTGATGTTTGTGTTATTATGTATGGAAAAAATGTGATGACATCTACCGTTTTTATTAAATAACCACCAATATTTTGAAATTATAGTACACATGGAATCATTTTATTACACCAATAAATGAATTTTTCAATAATGTTGGGATTAACATGATTATTGTAATATGTTAATGAACATAGTTGTTTTGATGATGTTAATTTATTTATTGTAAAGAATTACGTTCATACTCCAATTTTTGTTTCATAATTTTTAATATTATATCCCTTTTCATTAAGGAAAATGATAATTGTGTTATAAATAATAGAAATTTTGTATCATTATTAAATTATTATTTACTAAATAGTGATATTTTTTTCTTAAAATTTTATGTTTTAGTGTGGTTGAAATCACATAATGAATCCTACTTATAGAACATTCCATGAATTTGAAAACTATAAATTTCTTGACCTCTTAAAGAACTGATTTATTGATATACATGTATATTTGATTTTTATTATGCAATTAACTTTTAATTTATGTATTTTTTCTTTCAAAATATTCTCTTCACCATTTGGGTTTTAATGGGTGGCTCCCATGACATTCCCCCATGCACTACTCCCTTGATATAAAGGCCCACACTTGAAAAATAATATGAAAATTGTTTTTTTAACCAAACTTGTATTATTTTATTTATTCAAATAATTAGTATGGTATGTTAGTGTTCTGATAATTTTTGATGTTCTGCATTGTTTTGGGTATAGAGAATCAGTTCCCAACACATTGGATCTATTTATTAGGTATATTCCTCTCAACTATGTATTTATTTATTCTAGTCCTTCAAAATTTGAGAAAAAAATTAATAACATCTTTTAATGCCTCATTTTGATTTCAAGTAATAAAAAAGAAAAATTAAAACTAATGAATTTTTATATGTTTTTGTAAAAATATTTGTAATTATTAGGCTATCATTTTAACTAAATGTCTTGTATTTTTTATATTGGACACGAAAAGGTAATATCCTGAATTTCATATATTTATTTAGATATATATATAATTGAAAATACTATTACATATGATTCATTAATTGATGAGTTGTTTTATGATTCATTAACTATATTTCAAATTGATACTAAAATATTCCAATTTTAATTTTATGTTCTCATGGTATTTGTTCATCTCATGAACCAATTTTCTATTGTCAATAACTAAAACATCATGGCTAATATTGAGGCTGAATTTGATAATGTTTCATCTGGGAAAACTAAATTAATAATCCTCCACGATGATTAAAGGAAGTGATTTAGTGATAATTTTGATCATGAATGTTGTGTTTCTGTTCATCAGGTTAAAAAGATAGTGGCACTGTCTGGGGATGTTTTATTTTCTTTTTCTTCCACTAAAAGTAGAAAATTTACATGTTGTATGATGGGAACATTATAATTCAAGTTAAGCATGATTTTTTCATGTTATTTCATCAGATTCAATCAACACCAAATGTTATAGTACATAGTTTGGAAATAAATAGATAATATTGATGATGTTGTTGAAAATGCCACCAATTTAGTTGAATGAGATGTTTAAGTTGATCATCTGATATTCAATTAGACGGTTATTTTAAATAGAGATCCTAATGTATTCTTTATCATCTTGGTGAAATAAGGAATGGGAACACACCAAGAAGGGACCTCCTTCGCTGATGAAGGATTTGAGTGTTCTCTATTGATCTGGAAATTGTAATTGAGTTTCTATGATTCCCATGATCATTTGGAAATCATCTACAGGGTAACCAACTAGTGGAGGTGGTATTGTAAAAAGGGTTTTCCCTAGAACACTGAAACAACATTTTCTTCTATCATAAAGGACATGAAGACTAGTAATATTAGTATCGATGAAGAAATAAACGTTTATTCTAGGAATGATGTAATTATATTTTCAGTTTCTAAAGATGAATGTTAGGGAAATTTACGTTCTATATGCCTTATTAAATGTTACAAGTTAGGATTTACGCACTTTTATCTTTTTAAATGCTAAATCCTTTAGTCATTTGGTTTCTAATAAAAATAATTATCTTTATTTTATTTTATAATTACTAGAATTCATATGATTTTTTATAAA
This sequence comes from Viscum album, assembly GCA_963277665.1. Classification (NCBI taxonomy): domain Eukaryota; kingdom Viridiplantae; phylum Streptophyta; class Magnoliopsida; order Santalales; family Viscaceae; genus Viscum; species Viscum album. The sequence continues at coordinate 442,511,804 of OY728161.1, forward strand.
TTTTGAAATTTACAGGTTTTATGAAACCTAGTTGTAGTTATAAATAGTTATGTTTAAATAAATTATTCATAAAGCCTTTGGAAATGATTAGATTTGTAGGGAAATATTATATTGTCTTCATTGATGCAACATCATTAAATATCATAATCGATTTATTGGAAATACAGCTTCTTATTATCTAGTTTGGAATGAAATGGAAATAAATCCACATTGCATGATGAGTGTAGACCGTGTTCATGAAGTTCTATCAAATATTTTACTACTATCTAGTCCTTTGTACTGCATGTTTTGTATAGATTCTATTATACTATTTAGTTAGTTAAGAAATTATATTGAACTTTTGATAGGGATTTGGATGTAAAACTATTATTTTTGGGTGGAAATTTATATTTCTATGTGTTCTGGTCATTTTTTACTGTTTTCATTTCAGATATTAATGAAATTTTTTTAGAAAATGATTAAAAATAGATGATCATATATACTAAGGGTATATAAAACCAATTATGTAATTATTATTTAAAACTAAATTGAGATACAATTATATTAATAAATGTAATATAATTTTTTTTCTAACACATTTTTTTAAAAATTATATATTTAAAAATACATTAAAAATATCTATAATTTTGTTTATTTCTCAAAATAAAAAATATATCATCAAAGTAAATTGTATTACCAAAATAATAAGATGTTGGTAATACTATTATTAACAAATAAAATTCTAATCATTTAGACTAAAAAACATATATTCTTTTGGTGATATTAAAATTGCATCCGAATAATTTTATCTATTGAGATGAAATTTTGTATCATATTTTTTTCCAACTATTTAGTGAAAATTGATGTATTTGTTAGTAAAATTATTTTCTAAGAAAACATGTGATTTTACCAAAATATATGGCCATAATGATTGAATTTAAATATTTTGTGGAGTCTTCATGTTTGGTGAAATAATTTTTATAATACATATCATAGAATAATATAGTTACATTTATTTATCAAATTTTCATTATTCCATGATCGGTAAATAGAATCATGACATGAGAAATGGGGTAAATGGACCTATTGGAAAATGTTACAAATGATATTAATTTATCTTCATAATTTATTTAAAATTACATGAGATTAATATTAATATAAAAATTATTTTATGAAATTTTTTCAGTTAAGGTTTATTAAATTTATAAGGGACCTTTGTGCACTTTTACAACCCTAAAGCATATATAATGAATAACTGGTTAGATAATGTTCATAATTCATATTTGGGGTAAATAATGGATAGAATGGTACTCCCTCAATATATAGAGTGTGATCAATTGATCTAGAGTTCTCAACTACATTCTTCTCTCAATCTATTATGAGATCATCATATTGTATATCTCTATTGAGATGAAATCTAATGAAATGAACCACGAACAACACCCACAATTAGGATTTTTCACCCTAGCACACAAATATTCCATAACAACATTTTAATATTATGATGAATGTGTGTATCACTACTAGAGGGATTATAAAATTGTAGCATGTAGAAAAAATTTGGTATAATGCGATCTTGTTATTTTGTTCACCAATGTAGAGAGAATTACTAGCTAAGGGAATTATATATCTAAAAATAAATTACATATAAATTACACGTGACCGACTCATCACTTTTGGTCATGATGTTTTAATCTGTTCATGTAATGTATTGTTTTTTTAAATGAAATTTTTTTCATCTGGAAAAACAATTACAAAAACATCAATAATAATATCTTAGTTGGTCATACAATCAAAGGGCTCTTCTATTGATCTTGAATCCAACATGTGACATCAGAGAAATCATGTCTTTAATTTATAATTATTTTATCTCCATTGATTTTTTACAATACATTTCATTTTCATTTATTAAAATCAACTAATTTAACTATATTAATATCATCATCTATTATTTCCTCCATTCATTATAACATAACGAGAAATCAATTAAGGTTTATATAAGAAGATGTATTCAAAATATACTATATAGAGGTTCCAAAGGCTCTTCCTACAAAAATATATAGTAAATGGTATATAATACCTTCATACAATCCATGTGTTTTTTTCATGTCAAATCATACAAAACTAGAACGAGAATCTGAATAGATCATATCAACATGTAGATCCAGATATAATGGAAGAAATAATGAAGAACTACAAAACATATATCTAATTTACACTATTTTTAGTCCATATTTTATAATTGGAATGAACACAGGGTGTTCTAGTGATCCGTGTACTTAATACATGTCACATGTAAAGTCATCTCATTAAACACTACTGTTGAAAGCTCTGTGATTTAAACTAAATGTTTCCATCCTAATGATTTTCAATATGCATGAAACTCATCCAGTCTCGAGGAATGTTTTACAAACATGGTCATAGGAAAAGTACACACCATGTACTTTTGTACATGTCATGTTGTCTACTATATATAGTGTGTCTAGTTTTGAAAATATAAAAATTAATGACATAATCAAAAATATATTAAGGTGTTCATTGTGTCATTTATTCAACATGATACATTACATTCCATAGTATTGGTATTATATAATAAATTAATTTCAAGATTAGAATTTTTTTATAATAATATCTTGTTTATTCAATGTGCAGTTGTGAATTCCATTAATATTTAATGAAATTAATTTATTTCAAAACTATTGATGATGGTGAGTTAATGATGTTAGGATGGAATTAAAATTAATTGAATTTATTGGATTAATTCATAGTGAAGTATGTTAATTTTATAATGAATTTATGTAACTGATAACAAAATTGAAAATTTGAGCTTGTTGGTAAATGTTTTTATGACCACGATCTTAGGCCAGGGCATGTAAGTGATTTAATTATTTTAATATATTATTTTTTAAATATTTGTGGTGGTCTATGTGTCATCCCCTCTTCCCAATCATGTAAGGTTCATCATACTCACGTTTTATTTTATGTGAAACCCCTTTAATCAAATCCATTAAATCCCCTCACATGAATGTGGTTAATGATTATATTAGTATGGATTTCTCATAGAAGAGGATATTGTCCAAGTCATGGATCCTAAGATAAACCAATTAAAAAGATACATAACTGATAAGGATGGATGATGAAACCTGAACCAAGTTTCTCTTCAAGGCATTTTTACCTAATGTCAATGATTTATTTATAATCCACCAAATAAACAAAACTTTAATGAATCTCATGATCAAATAACATAATTTTTTTTTATTCATTTTATGGTTAAGTAATTATATTTCTGAATTTTGTGTGATCACTTAATAATGTAGTTAACAAGCATGAATTATTTATAAAACTATAAACATATTATGCATACATTTTTAATAAAACATGGTTAATCACTCATGTAAAATTAAATTAATATTAAAAATGTATGTGAAAGTATAATATGGGATTTTATAAAAAAAGTTAAAAATATCTGAAATTAAATATTCAATCGATATATTCTTTTTCTAAGGGATTATGGAATCAACAACATAGTTCAATGTTCTTAACTAAACCATACTGGGGTGCTTTATTTTATTTTAGAACTTTTATATTATGTTTTTGGAAATAATTAACTTAGATCACAACAAGGTTTATCTTCCATAGAAGGAATTGGGTTAACTTTGAGGCAATAGTTCATGAAATATTTAAAATTAAATTTCAAGATTGGGTAGTCCAGTCCAAAATAAATTAACTATGATTTAATGTAGTTTGAAGGATAAACTTATGTAAAACCTTACGCATAACTCGTGAAACCCATGTATGGGATATCTAATTGGGAATATAGAAATTTTCTAATAGATTGTTAATGTGATAATATATTCAGAAACATATGGTTAGTACTATTGGGTTTCAAAATATAGATGAATTTTATAGGAACATAATTAAATATAAATTTATTTATTTAATTGTGTAATCAAAAAATGTCCTATTTCCCTTATAATATTTTAAAGAAAATGAATATCAATCAAAATCAATAAAATCATTTTGATCGATATTAGTGAAGGAAAACCTTCTCATTGACATGAATTAACCATAATGGTATATGATTACAAGTGTTATACTATGACCAAAAAAGGAAATTGTGTGTGATTGAAACCCCACTTCCTGAGTCACATTCCACGATGGATACTAAGAAAAAAGTGTCTCTATAGTTAAATTATTATTATGATGAAATGAATGTCCATTGTTTCCCTTAATCCTCCATGTCCAATGATCATTTACCACAATATGAGGATATAGATGTGCATAACAAAATATCTAATATAGTACCCCCCAGATTTTATTGTGAGATCATGTTACCTTGATTGAGTATTTTTATACCTTTTCTAATTCCCCATTAAAATAAAAATACATTAATGAATCTTTTGGGTGTTTACTACAAGTTTCAGGACAGGTACATGCCATGTACCTGAAGTACACGATGTGCATTGGGGACATATTCAAGTCGTGATGAGGGCGTCACGACATGAGATGGTACACATCTTTTACCTAAGGTACACATCGTTTAGGGTTTTAATACTATTTTTCTAAACTTGAGTTGATGGGTTTTTTGGTGTACTTATCTAACATGGTCATTACATCGTGACTAGGGGGTACTCATCATGATCCGACCCGCACCTATCTTAAAGTTACATATTTGGAATTTTTTCGCATTTTATTATTTCCAAAACTCACTTATCTCACAAATATACTCTCCTGAGGAGTGTTTTCGAGGTTCCCCTTCTTCTGAATTGATCTTCTTGTCTTTATTCCTTCATTACATCTGTGGTATGCCTCTTAGAGTAATTGGTATCTTAAATCTACTTCCCCTCTCCTCTTGGTTCTAATATTTATACATGTTATGGGTACATATAGGATTTTCATGAAATATAAGTTGATAATTGGATTTTTATTTATATGAGTATATATCAAAGGTTGTTTCTTTGAAGAATCAACCCTGCTTTTTTCTATTCTTCAGTTGATCTCGTTTTTCTTCAAAATAATTAAGGTAAGATGATTCACTCTGAACTCCTCTTTGTAAAACATTTTGGAATTCATTAAATTGAATTTATTTTGATTAATTATTTGTGACATTATTTTTTATATATTTTTTGCAACCTTCTTGAGTGACATTTTGTGATAGCTAGAAAATTGGGTCAATGTTGAAAGTGCTTTTCTTATTACTTCTTTAAAATATATTTTCAAATAGGTATTTTTTTTGGAATGATGGAACATGAATTATAATAGTATTTTTCAATAAAATGGAATGTTTTAATGAAATTATATATTTCTTTGAAATTAGTTGTTCTTTTTTTTCCATAATGGTTTAGTTTTATTAATGTGGATTATTTTTGTAATGGGTATCATTGGAAGACACATTTTCATTTTTAGAAGTTTCTTAACATGCCCTAAATAAGTGACGAGTACAAATGGGGTACAAGGTATGTGACCCTGGATCAGGGGAGGGTTTCAGTGGACATAATCTGATTGGACAAGAGAAAAATCATGAGTATTGAATTGCCGAATGAAGCATTCATGTGTGGGTGTATTGTGAACTATGGAAATGATATTCCAAAATAATAATATTAATTTTTTTATAAGTCTTAATTAGTTATTTTCTATAAAATAACATGGTGAAAATGGATTCGTTTATTTTTTTCACTTTTTTATAATTGGATTTCGAACTTATTATATTTGGTTATAAACTGTTTTGGGAAATTGTTTTATATAAACCATTTTATATAATGTTCTAACCATTCTATCATTGTGGCATGATAAAGGATGTAACTTTGAATACTAACTATATTATATACTCACCCATGCATTGGCACTTTGGTGGTTTGGCAGATCCAACCTTCTAGGACATGTGAAATGGTAAAATACCAAAATTATTTAGCACCATGTCAGGATACATTGGAGTGCATGGTGATGGTGGATCAGGGATCTTGTGGAGCGTGGAGTCTTTTTTCATCATGGATTTTATTCATTGTCTTTCCTCTCATTAATATGATGTTGTATTATCGTCTGTTGTAGCATAACATTCTTGGTTGTTTTAATGAGAATGATTTCAAATGTATTATTTTATTTCATGCATTATATATTGATCTGTTTGTGGATGGTTTTTCGTTATGTTGTATTAATAAAATAAATGGTAAATACTCCCACACATTCATTGAAACCATTCAACTTTTATTTCCAACCATTGGAATCATGGGGATATCAAATTAGGCATAGCAATAACTTGTTGTAATCTAAATTCAATTTGAATTAGAGGGTCATTACATATGGTATTAGCTTGTTCGGTCCTTTCCTAACAAGTAGTCATCAATGTTATTGGTCTTCGAGTGTGAAATCATTCTTGTATATTCCTTGGGTTGGAATCCTAGAAAGGGTTCGAATTATTGGAACATGAAATATATAGCATTAAAAGAGATATCTAAACCTTTAATGTTGAGCATAAAGTTACTAGGATGTTGGGTACATATGTGTTTAGGGACACTTGTAGGATTATGAATCCTCATTTTCACGGGTTTATCCAAAAATACCTGCATGAAATGAAATATAGAGGATTGAAATCCCACTGATAATTCATACATAATTTCAGGTAATGATTCTTGTTGTGAAATAGTATTATTTTTTAAAAATGTCTACAATATTTTTTCAAATGAATGATTATGAATGTGAAAATTCTTATGGTATTATGAAAATGGTTTAATTTTAAAAAAGAAAGTTGATAGTATCACAAAACAATTGAACATGAAAAAATGTTGTTTTTGGAATACAATGTTAGGATACTAAATGGGATATAATTTGAAACACTAAGCCATCAATTACTAGAGAGAGTTACAATGTTTTTCTTTTTTTTAGAACAAGAAACCTAGTATGTATTGTAGGAACCAAACGAATGAAATCGTGGAATATGTGGTTACACCTAAGACACTTGTGACAAAGAGCAGGTCTGGAGAATCTTCCAGACATTCCACATCGTGGACACTGAGAACTGACAGGATGAGGCAAGCCACATGTATCACTATATCCAGTTCATGAGGTAGAATCCACCCATCTTTAGGGGTGATTAAAAACCTTAAAAGGATAAGTTATGGCTGATCAGGATAAATAACAACTTCAATTTCATTAGTACACCGACAAAGGTCATAATCAATATGGATACATACATGCTCCATGATATTGAACTTTAGTGGCGGGAACTGGTAAAACATTCTAAAGGGGAGGAAGACCATACTTCGGGATATTTTTAGGAATTTTTTAATAAACAATTCTATCCCAATACATTCAAAATATAGAAAATTACAGACTTAATTATCGTGAAATAGGATAATCTATATATCATAGAATATGCTTCTGAATTAATGAATTTAGAGTGATTTTCACCAAATGTTGTGGAATGTCCATCCTCAAAGGCACAAATTATTAAATCGTGGAAAAGGTAGGATATTCCTTCAAATATTACATTGATTTGTATTATTGATTTTACAGAGATGGTGAACCAAGAGACTACGACTGAATGTGATATCTCATGATCTATAAGAGGATGTATGATGACACCTATGGGTAATGGTGGGAACTCAAATTATGGGACCAAGTAGAACAATGATACCAATTTCCAAGGTGGAAGTGGAAATCAGATTCATGAGGATGGATCAGGGAACCTTCCTCCAAGACCTAAGAGAAAAGCATGTTGTTTTCAATGTGTATTTATTGACCACATCAAGCAAGAGTGTACTACAGAATGTAGATCAAGTAATAAATGCAAGTAGATGGGGAATATTAATCCCTATTATCATTGTGCTCCACGGTCTGGTGATCATGACACTTCTAAGGTATCACATGAATCTTACTCCTCAATAGGGTGAGGATAGAATAATTAGTCTCATCTGCATAGTATAGATAGAAATGTTGTTATTATAAATACCATGACTCCTTAACCAGGTAAATATCTACATAGAAACAAGATTAACAATCCTGCGACAAATCAGTTTTATATATATGAGTAATTGATTGTCGATGGTCAGGATGGACCATCTACGGTGATAGGTACACTTATTTTTAATCAAACCCTTGTTTATATACTCTTCGATGCTGGTACATCTCATTCTTTCATTGATTCTCATTATCTATATTGTATATGTCTATGGTTGGAAATGATACCTACTATTTTAAAAATTAAAAATCTTCTTAGGGAAAGAGAATGTTGATCCTTTTTTGTAGTGAATGTGTTATAACAGTTGATGGAGCTTAGAAAAAATTAGGATTCTTAGTGTTAGACATATATGTATATGATGTAATTGTGGGTACTGATTGATTGAAAACCTTCAAGTAAAACATCAACTATTATAGTAGAAAATTTAGTTTCATGAATTGAGATGATATCAAGAATCTATTTTGTAGATACCCAAAGCATGATCTATATGGGAAATACATTACTTTTTCATAATACTTAATACATGATAAAAACTAACACCCAAAGACCGTATTAGTTTAGTGTCTTTGGAAACTCGGAACATAATCTTCTAACCATGGTATATGATCTTCAAGATCACTCATAAAGATCTTCACCTTTTGTTTTCATACATTGAACCTTTCTTTATACCATGGGGAAAAGAATAAATATAAAGGGTGAGATCAAATGCTCAGTAAGGGTAAACTTAGAGAACATAACTACAATCTATAAAAAATTTTACGTAAAAAAATGAACTTAAAACATCAAAATTTTTGGCAATGACATAAATCATGGAAGTACATAAGGAATAGATCATAATGAAACAATAATAATGATAAAATGGGATGGTAATAAAACATGTAAATGTGGAAAACCAATAATCATGTGATATGATTTCCATAGTAGCGAAGGCATTGATGCCAAGACCATCATAGTGGACAATGTCCATTACTGCACCGGGTTTACTTGTCGTTCCAGCCCTGTATTTCTGTACAAGATTTACTTACCGTTCCAACAATGTCTATCTCAGGAGATATAAATATTTACCCAATGCATTGGAGGGAGATATAGGTCCCACCCATCTCATAATGAAATCATTCTTATGTGTGCCACAAAATCTTAAATGATACATCCTAACATAACCCATGTAATAAAAATGTGATTCTTAAACATCATGTGATGATAACATAATCCATAAAAATGACTTCATAAAAATAATTCCATCATAACATAATAAAATCAATGTAATAATTGGGAAAGAAACATAACCCTATATCATCTTAGATGGAAAATAATTTTGATAAAACACTTGAAATTAATTCTTGATTAAAATATCCTTTCTTCTTCAAAATAATATTATTTTCTCAAAATGCCATGCAATTTTGAAAGTAAATAACTTTGTTTAAAATAATCCTGAAATAATGTAGTGTAATATTCATGAAAATAATTTGTTATGAAACCATAAAAATCCATTCATGTCATATAAGTTAAAAAAACATTCTTTTCGAACTTTTTCCAGAAAAGTCAAAAAGTACATCGTATAGTAAAAAGAGAAAGATTCCTTCCATACCATGAAATAAAAGTCAAAAATGGTAAAAATGACTTTAAACATTCATGGAAGAATAATACACATTTTATGATCATATTTTTAGAAAACATGGATGTGGATGATAAATATATACCCAGTAGATACTTACAAATAAACAATCTCGTATAGAATGAGATTGGAAATGTTATCCACTTACCTTATGTACATTTTCTTCCGTATGTGTCCAAGACTCATGTATAGTGGTTTAAAACATATTATTAACTTGTAACAGAACCATAATAATATTTATAATATCATATATGATTCACTTACAACTTAATATTACCCGTTCATTTGTCAATTTCAGGTTAATGAACATTTTGGGTAAATTCTTTTCATATGATGTATGTGTTTTGACTTGTAATTATTCATATGATTACTCGGATCGTGATTAATTACTTCCATAATTTAAAACATGATTTATATATAATATATATTCAGAATATAAATATATAAAATAGATTTATAATTGGAATGAAATCCACCGTTCATGAAGATAGTAGACCATACGTACACATGAATGCTGTTTTCGTTTCCTTTTTAAATTGAATGGAGGTAAGAAAATAACATATAAAAAAATTAAGTATCATTATTATTTCATATATCTCATTATTATTAATTATATATATTTTATAATCATTCTTGAATGGTTAACATGGAGAATGAATGTCATCGCGTCGTGGAGACGGTAATCCGTACATACGCACGAGCGATGATATTGTTCCCATAATTTTTGAATGGAATTAATGGATGATAGAATATATCATAATTAGTATAATGTTATATTAATCATATATAGTTATTATTTACACCATTATACCAATCCAATTAAGGTGGTGGTGGAAAACATATTACACCATGGCGTGGAGACGATATTCCGTACGTACGTACGCATGGTGATTTCGTTTTCCGTAGGATGGATAGAAGGTGAAACTTCATTGTTTCATATTTATAATAACATATCATTATATTAGTGATACTTGTGTTATTACATTATTATGATCAAACAAAATAAGAGTAAGTAGAAGAAGAAATGAATTTGAAAGAATCGGTAATGGATATTACCTCTTCTTCGACACGCCTCTACTAAAACTCCTATTAGGGCACTAATGTTGGTCATTGAAGAATACCAAGACCTCTAGAATGTTTCTTAGGAAGTGGAGAATGGAAAATGGTAGGGTTTGGATGACCTTGAAGGCTCAAATGGTATTATTAGGAGAGGGAGGAGGTGCCTTTTTACAAAGGAGGAGAGGTGTACCTTTGGAAATATAAGAAATATTATTTTATAATAAATTCAAATCCCAATTAAAAACCCCCAAAAATTACTCAAATCAAAATATTAGATGATATAGGGTATTAATCTCATCAAGAAATAAAATTTATCCATGTTGGGAATTTATTTTAAACATTATCAACTCGATTTATACTTATTTTATGTATTTAATTTTATTTGTGGTAATAATATTATAAATTTTAAATTGTTATAAATAATTACCTATGGGTAGTTAATGGTCCATAATTGGATATATTATTACATTTTAGTCTATATAAATTTCAATTTATAATTTTTAAATATTTTTTTTTGATTTTTAATCAATTTTATAATATATTATTTTAATAAAATAACAATGGTGTCAATTTTTACACTATTCAATTATTTGAATTTAAATAAAATCCCAAGAGAAGATATATTCTATCCAAAATATTTAATATATTCTTAACATGTCATATTAATCTAAAACAATTTAAGAGAACATTAAATAGTTCATATAAAATTTATTTTAATATTTCTAAAACCATTTATTTGATATTTTCTTAATAAAATAAAATCAACATTACTATTGTATCATTATTAATCATAATTATTTAATCCCTAAAAATTCTAAATAAATTAAAATGATGTATAAAATTTTATTATATATCTGGAGACTATTCATGTTCTATGTTTTATGAAGTTTATCACTAAATTAATATTATTACACTTATAAGATTTAATAGAGTGGCATGTTGTCACTTTCTTTGGTTTTATTAATAATTATATAATTTTCATGGTCAAAAGTCCATGAAATTAATCTATTCTGACCCTTAGGTGATATGGGTCAACTTTGGTTCATCCAATAGAGTTTTGGAAGGTGTTATGGTAATTTTATAATATTATATTTACCCTTAATTACCCATTTTACCTTTAACTATGTTAAATGAAATTTACCGTAGTTATTATTCATAATGCCCAAAAATAAAAATTAGCCTATTACCATAATTTGGATCCAATAATTCTAAATATGGAATCCATTTTTCTAAATTAAATACACAGAATTTATAGAAATTAAATTAAAATCAATCCCATTGCCGATAGAAAACGGGTTTTTGTTTAAAACACTGCAAAATACTGAATTGATTAAATCTACGAATTCAATGTAAAATCAATGCTAATGACATATATTATATTAAATGATAAAAATATATTCTATTTATACTTTAAATCAATTAAATATTATAATTTAACCATATTAATTATTATGATGAAAAAAATGTTTTTAATTAAAATATAGTGTGTTTTTACTATTCATTAAAATATGAAAGTTACCAGAATAATATGAAAAATTTATACATAGTAAATTTTTATATCATGATTCCAAAGAAAATATTATTTTTTCAAATTAAACTAATTAACATGTCAAAAACTATATTTAATATCGTTGCACCATCCAAAGGCGGCAGAACTGCATTTTTTTAAAAATAATTATTTTATCCGAAAAAATTATTTTCTTATCATTACATGTTCTAGAAAATTTGAATCATGAGTAATAATGATATAAAATTGAAAATGTAGTTAATACTATTCATAACGTCTACTTCATAATAATATTACATCAATATATTATGGTTTAGTGAAACCCGATATTGCGTACTACACATGTTATCGATGAAGGTTGTGATTTCATGTAATGCAAGCCAAGTCAAGGTTGCATGTAGTGCAATATCACTTTGTTGTTGTGTATAACACAATCAATACTTATTTCATTTATACATTAAACAAAATCTATACCTAATGTTGGGTAGAATAATTTCTACAAAATGAACATGAAATTGTGAGTAACACGAGCCAAGAATATCGTTGTGTATACTGAAAGCTGACACGGTGTTGCGTATAGCCCATGCTAACCATTGTGTAGAATACAACACAAGACATCAAAGATATTAAATAGAATATTTCTCATAAAATCTAAGGGTCTCACATTCTACCCCCTTAAAATAAATTTCACCCTCGAAATTCGACAGGGTTATAAATTGTTTACTACTTGAAAGTTTCATTCATAGAAACCCACATTTTAAAGAAGGAAATGAAAAAAAATAATTTTAAAAAGTGATGTAAGAAATCTAATGGTCACCCAATGTAACTCAGAACTAGGTTTTCATATAATAGAATATAGGTGAAAATATGAATATGGAGGAGAAATCTAGCCATCATGTTCTAATGAAGTGTGGTAGAGAATATGGCTATAAAAAGACAAAAATCACAAAGTCATAAATTTTTGATGATCTAAGGTACCATCTAATTCATCAGATATGAGGGCACTAGGACAAAATTTTTGGTTTTCAAGATCATTTTCTAAAATTGATGAATTAAAATAAAAGTTTACTTGATTTTGGTACAATATCACCATTGTTCGTGCCTTGAACACTTTCCACTTCATCTCTTAAAGAAATGAAATTGAATTTGTCATTCATAAAGTGTTAGCATATCATGAGTTAGAATGATAGGTCATTCCATATGTCTCAAACATAATGTTATCAAAAGTTATATACATAAGTCCATTTATGGTGAGGCTAATCATATATGGTTCTAAAAATGGACTTATACTTCATCTACCATACTGATTAAAATAATACTACTTTATACTAACCAGGGACATCCTGTAGGCCAGTGGTAGGCAATAATGGTCTGTTGAACTTCGGTTGTGGGTTTGATTCCCGCAACCTTGTCTGACGTGACAGGTTGTCTCCCATCCTGCATGTTGTACTTTTTCTAAAACTACACTATTATAAAATTTTAGAAATAAAATCAAAAAAGGTTCTAGCCTTAAACAATAATATCTTATGTCCCACATAATCCATTCTAATCATTAGACTTATCCAAAATACATCTGTCCAATATAATAGTATAATGAAAATGATTATTGGAAAGGTCACATAACAAGCACGTGAATACCATCATTTATACCCCACATATCATAAGATATATCTTGTTGATCACATTCCAAACATGTGAATACCTTAATCATGTATTCTCTTGACACATAAATTACCATAGAACCTTAGTGAAAACATTAATGCTGTCAAAAGTTAACTCTTTCCACAGAACAAAATCCCAAAAATTCATTACACTCAATCCATGATACCAATTTTTCTAGATATCAATCATGAGTACCTTAATACTATCAAACATATTATTTTTTCCATATCCCTTCATTATTCGCATATCATCTACTTTACAAAAATATTTCAATCACTTTTAATGGTTACCTGTACTATTCAACATATACTTTCAGATACTTTAGAAAAAAAATATTGTAACAATCCTTGGACGTTTCTTTATTCCATAGTACCATACATTATTATTGATAATAATTCAATCATTACAAAACCTTCTTAAACCATTGACCGAGCTTCGTCATTTTATTCCACAACACTTCTTTCATCTCATATATCATTTGTAGTCTCTTCATCATCGTCTTCATAAATACTACCCATATGACCATGCCGATTCTCTTCATGATATTTTCCATTAGGGAATCTATTTACATAATGCTCATAAATTAAACATTTAAAAAATTTAACTGTTTTTGATGTCTTTGCAATACCCTTATCATTGGCCATTGTGTTAACTGTTACTTTTCCTTTTCATTTTCTGGCGTTGTGTCATTCTTTTCCTCTCCCGAATCATATTCTAGTTCAATTTAATCATTCTCATTGATGCCTCTTCTGACATGCTTTACATGAGGGGAATTGAACTTTCTTTCCTCTATGATCATCATGAAACTCCATCATTCTATTATTAGTTGAGTCAAGAAAGTTACCAATGTTGAGATTATTGATCATATTATGAGATTGCTGGTTAGCCATAATAACGATGTTTGGACATCGAAATCCCATTTCCTTTTGTTTCTCATGAAGAATATCATTCCATTGTCTATCATATTCACCATTAACATGAATCCTCTTGATTCCGGTCATTTCATAAAATCTAAAAAGAATAATATGAGAGGAAAAACTCATACTTGAAAAACAACATAATAAAGGTGGAGTACTTTAAATCTCTAACATCATAGGTTTAATTCTATGATCATTAATGTAATTCTAGGACTATAATATATACTTATACATAACCTTAGGGACATCCCTATAGATTCCTTAGAAATTTCTCTAGGGATCTCACTATAGTTTTCGCATCCTAGTTTCCAAATGTTAACTAAAAGTTCGCTCTGATACCAACTCTAGAGATCCAAATCCTGATGTACATGGAGAATAAATTACATTTGCAGAATATTTAATACTTGACAAAAATAGACACCCAAAGACCGTATTTGATTAGTGTCTTTGGAAACTCAGAACATAATCTTCTTATCATGGTGAATGACCTTCAACATCTCCCATAAAGATCTTCACCTTTTGTTTTATTTCGGTAAACCATTCTTTATACCCTATTGAAAAGAAAACATATAAAGGGTGAGCTCAAATTCTCATTGAGGGTTAACATGGAGAACATAAATTCAATCCATAAACATTTGATCGTAAAAACATGAACATAAAACATCAAAATGTTGAGCAATGACATAAATTTTGGATGTACCTAAAGCCTAGATCATAAAGAAACAATAATCATGATAAAATGGAATAGGAATAAAACAAGTAACTATGGAAAACCATTAATCACATGATATTATTTCCATAGTAGTCATGGCATTGCTACCAAGACCATCATAGTGGACAATGTCCATTACTGAACCAGGATTACTTGTCGTTCCAGCCCTGTATTACTAAAATGGATTTACTTTCCATTCCAGCCATGTATATCTCATGAGATATAAATATTTACCCAATTCATTAAAGGGAGATATAGGTCCCACCCATCTCATAATGAAATCATTCTTACATGTGCCACAAATTAATAAATCATACATCATAGCATAACCCATGTAATTAAAATTAGATTCTTAAACATCATGCCATGATAACATAATCCATAAAAAGGACTTCATAGAAATAATTACATCATAACATAATAAAATAAATGTAATAATAAATATATAAACATAACCCTATATCTTCTTATATGTAAAATGATTTTGATAAAACACTTGAAATGAATTCTTGAGTAAAATATCCATTCTTATTCAAAATAATCATCTTTTCTCAAAATGTCAAGCAATTTTGAAAGACAATAATTTTTTTAAAATAATCATGAAATCATGTAGAGTAATCTTCCTGAAAATATGGTGTTATGAAACAGTAAAAATCCATTCATGTCGTATAAGTATAAAAAACTTCCTTGTAATTTTGCCGGAAAAATCAAAAAGTACCTCGTATGGTAAACAAAAGAATGATTCCTTCCACACCATGTAGTAAAAGTCAAAAAGGGTAAAAATAAATTTAAATATACATAGATAATAGTACACATTTTATGAGCATATTTTTAGAGAACATGGATGTGGATGATAAATATATACCCAGTAGATACTTACAAATAAACAATCTTGAATAGAATGAGATTAGAAACGTTATAGCCTTACCTTATGTCCCATTTCTTTCGTATGTGTTCGAGACACCTATATTGTGGGTTTAAACATGTTATTAAATTGTAAGAGAACCATATTAATATTTATGATATCATATATTATTCACATACATCTTTATATTACCTGTTCATTTGTCATTTCCATGTTAATGCATCGTTTTGGATAAATTTATTTCATTTGTCGTCCATGTTTTGACTTGTAATTATTCATATGATTACTTAGATCACGATTAATTACTTCTATAATGTAAAACAAGATTTATATATAATATTTATTCAGAATATAAATATATATAATTCATCGATAAATGGAATGAAATACACCGTTCATGGAGACGGTAGACCGTACGTACGCACGAACGCTGATTTTGTTTCCTTATTAAATTTAATAGATGTAAGTAAATAACATATAAAAAATTTAATTTTCATTATTATGTCATATATCACATTATTATTCATTATATATAATTTATAATCATTTTTTAAGGGTTAACATGGAGAATGAATGGCATCGCGTCGTGGAGACGGTGATCCGTACGTACGCATGAGCGATGATATTGTTCCCATAATTACTTAATGGAATTGGATTGGATGATAGAATATATCAGAATTATTATGATGTTATAATAATAATATATAGTTATTCTTTACACCATTATACCCATCCAAGTAAGGTTTTGGTGGAAAATATATTACACCACGGCGTGGAAACGGTATTTTTGTACGTATGCACGTGCTGTGATTTCATTTTCCGTAGGATGGATAGAAAGTGAAATATGATTTTTTCATATTTATGATAACTTATCTATATAAGATTTATACTGATGTTATTACTTTATTATGAAACAAAAAAATAATAGGAAGTAGAAGAAGAAATGAATTTGAAATAATCAGAAAAGTATATTACCTCTTCTTCGATGCGCCTCTTCTAAACCTCCACTTAGGGCACTATAGTTTGTCTTTGAAGAAGACAAGGACCTCTATTATTTTCCTAGGGAAGTAGAGAAGGGAAATTTTTATGGTTTTTCCGTGCTTGAAGGACGAAAATTTTGTCAGGTGGAGAGGGAAGAGGTGCCCTTTTATAAGGGAGGAGAGGGACACATTTTGAAACATAAGAAATATTAATTTATAATAAATTCAAACCCCACATAAAAACCTCAAAAAATGACTCAAATCCGAATCATAGATTATATAGGGTTGTAATATCATCAAAAAATAAAATCTATACATGTTGTGAATTTATTTTAAACATTATCAACTTGATTTATCCTTATTTTATCTATTTAATTTTATTTGAGATAATAATATTCTAAATTTTAAATCGATATCAATAATTACTTTTTTATTGTGAATTGTCCATAATTGGATACATTATGACATTTTAGATCATATAAATTTCAATTATTAAATTTTAAATAATTTTTGTGATTTTTAATCAATTTTATAACATGTTATTTTTATAAAATAACAATAGTGTCAATTTTGACACTATTAAATTATTTGAATTTAAATAAATTCCACATAGAAGATATATGAGATCCAAAATATTTAATATATTCCTAACATGTCATATTCACCTATAAAATTATAGTATCATATTAAATAGTTTAAATAATATTTATTTTAATATTTTTAAAAACATTGACTTGATATTTTTCTTAATAAAATAATTTCAACGTTACGATTGTATCATTATTAATGATATTTATTTAACCCCTAAACATTCTAAATAAATTCACATGATGTATAATTTTTTTTTAAATTTCTAGATACTATTCTTGTTATATTTTTTATGAAGATTATCACTAAATTAAAATAATTACACTTATAATATTTAAGAGAGTGGAATGTAGTCACTTTCTTTGGTTTTATTAATAATTATTTCATTTTGAAGGTCATAAGTACATGAAATTGATATATTCTGACCCTTAGGTGTTATGGTTCAACTTTTATTCCTCCAATGGAGTTTTTTCCGGTGTTAGGTTAATTTTATAATATTATATTTACCCTTAATTACATGTTTTACCTATAAATATGGTAAATAAAATTTACTGTAGTTACTATTCAAAATAACCAAAAATAAAAAGTAGCCTATTGACATTATTTGGACCCACTGATTATAAATATGGAATCCATTTTTTCATATTCAATACCCAGAAGTTTAAGAAATTAAATTAAAATTAATTCTGTTGTAAAAAAAAAACTGGTTTTTGTTTAAAACATTGGAAAAGATTGAATTGATTTAACCTTCAAATTAAATGTAAAATCCATAATAATGACATAAATTATATTAAATGGTAAAAATATATCTATTTATACTTTAATACCATTCAATATTATATTTAACCATATAAATTTTTATGATAAAAAAGTTGTTTTAAATTAAAATATAGCATGTTTTTACTATTCATTAAAATATGAAAGTTATCAGAATAATATGAAAATTTTATCCAAAGTAAATTTTTATATCCTGATTCAAAGAAGATTTTATTTTGTCAAATTTAACTTATAAACATGTCAAAAACTATATTTAATATGGGTACACTATCAAAAGGCGGCAAAACTGCATTTTTTGACAAATACTTATTTTACCGAAAAATTTTATTTTGTTCTCATAACATGTTCTAGAAAATGTGTAAGATGAATAATAATTTTATAAAATTCAAAATGTAGTTAGTACTATTCATAAAGGCTAGTTCATAATAATATTATAACAATGTGTCGTTGTTTAGTGAAACCCTGTATTTCATACTACACACGCTATCGAGGACGGTTGTGATTACGTGTAATGCAAGCCATGTTAGGGCTATGTGTAGTGAAAACTCCCTTTGGTGTTGCGTATAACATAATCAATACTTATTTCATTTATACATTTAACGAAATATATACTTAATGTTCCGTAGAATAATTTCTACAAAATGAACATGAAATTGTGTGTAACATGAGCCAAGAATAGTATTGTGAATACTGCAAGCTAACACAGTGTTTCGTATAGGGCAAGATAATCTTAGTTTAGCGTATAACACAATACATCAATGATATTAAAAGGAATATTTCTCATAAAATCCCGCGGTGTTACATATTCAGAGGAGATAGGATGTTAAATAATGGTTAAAAGAGATTGTTAGCACCAATGGTTGTAAATATCTCTTTTTAGATGGAAGCATTGACATTGGAATCAGTGGAAGATATCAAGGAAATTATTTTTCCATTAGTTTTAGATCAATTTCCAAATTTCATTCCCACAAACTTATCAGGGCTACCACCTCTTTGAGAAGTGGATTTTATGATTGATAGCCTTATGAGGACCAGTCTTATTTCCCTTATGGATTATTGGATAGAACCAATCATGTTAATGGGATTCAATGTCCAGTTAGTGGAGTTGGAAAGAAACTATTTCATTTGGACAAGTACGTCTTTTTCAATAGCACCGGTATTGTTTTTGAATAATGTAGATGGAACTCATCAATTGTGTGTTAATTATTGTATACTTAACCATGTTAGGATAATTAACAGGGACACACATCCATTAATTGATGACATTTTTGAAAATTTAATGGGATCTAAGTGGTTCTCCAGGACTAAATTGTGATCTGGATATCACCAATTTCAATTTTGGAAGGATGATATTAAAATGACAACTTTTAGAAGTAGATATGGAAACTATGAATATATAGTAATGACTTTCAGTCTAACAAAATCACCAGAGATATTCATGACTTTGATGAAAAAGATATTTTAGTGATATTTGGACTATATTGTTTTGGTGTTTTTGGATATCATCTTGGTGAATTCAAACACAAGGTATAACAGTGAGAAACACTTGGAAACAGTGTTACAAATATCGAGAGATAATCGAATGTATGATAAATTATCAAAGTGTAATTTTTGATAATTGAGGTACATTTTCATGGCATTGTGATTTTTAAAAAATGAGTTTTGGTGGATCCTGAAATGTTCGAAGCTATTATCACATGGAAGCAACTAAATAATGTCATTTAGATTCAATGTTTACTTGGTCTAGATTGCAACTAAAATGTTTTGGGAGTGACTTCTCTGGACTAGCTTCAACAATGGAATATCTAAAAAAGAAAAATGTTCTATTCCAATGGAGGGAGGAATTCCATATGTCCTTATAAGAACTAAAAGTTCATATTATATTGGAACCTATCTTGATTTTTCTAAAATTAGGATAGGGGTATGGGGTGTAATGTGATGAATTGGGATCAGGGCTGGTAAGTGTTCTCAGGAAATGAGACCAAGTGGTTTCTTGTGATTCATGGGAGTTAAGGTTTCAAGAAAATAATTCCCCAAAACAATATTTTGAGTTAGTTGTAGTCGTATGTGCTTTGAAAACAAGGTGAAATTATCTATTTGGTGAGAAATTCAATGTGTTTATAGATCATAGAAGCGTGAAGCATATTTTCACACAACAAGATTTGAATCTGAAGCAATAAAGATGGATGGAGTATCTCTAGATGTTTTGACATTTACATTATGTATACCTCGCGAAAAGGGAATTTGGTTGAATATGTATTGAGAATAAATTCAAATTATTAGTTTTATAAATAATATTCATTTGCATGTTAGTCGATATAGGTCCTAGATTTCACAAATGTGGAATTTGAAGACCACGATGATGTAGTGGTATTATTTTCATCTATGCTTGTTCCTTATTTGGTAAATGTGGTCAAAGAGGAAAAAACATCTGATGTTGAATGTCTAGTTATGAGTTCCAAACACAATTATGGAGAGACCATTGGGGGATGGAATCTTAATTGGAGTTCAGTTTTGTGTTTTATAGAACTGATGGTTGAACATAGGTCTTTTTAGGAACAACACCATAATGATTACCACACATTGAGATTGGTTTTACATATAGGAACAAAAAATATATATATAATTAATTGATGCCACATTTTTGGTGGAGCATAATGAATAAGAATGTGGTTGAGTTCTCTCACAGTGCTTAACTTTTCAACATGTTAAAATAGAACATCACAGACTAGTGGGTATGTTATTGTCATTGCCTATCCCAATGTGGATATAGTAGCAGATAGTGATGTATTTTTTTAATGGTATCCAAATAACGGTTTGGAAACAATATACCACATGATTTATAGTGGACCGGCATACCATATATGTCCATTTCATCCATATTCATGAAACCCATACAGTGGGTGATCTTCCCAAAATTTATATCTTATAAGTGTAAAGCTACATGGAGTACCTATTTCTATTGTATCTTATTGAGACCCAAGATTAAAATATACTTTCTAGATATCATTATAGAAAGACCGTGGGACTCAGTTGAGTTTGAGAACCTAATATCATCCATAGATAGACAGAAAGCCCAAGAAAAAGATATATATTTCAGAATACATGTGGTGGTAATGTGTAATAGATTTTTCTCTCTCATTGTAGGAGCACTTATTCATAGTGGAGTTCTCATATAATAAAATCTATCAGACCTTAATAAATATGGATTCAGTTGAATCATTCTATAGGTTTCATTATTGTTCTCCACTGTATTTGGTGGAAGTAGTTGAGACATCACTAGTCAGGCTGAGTTTTGTAAAAGAAGCAACATTGAAGATATATTTTATCAAAAAAATAATGGAGACATCTCAGATTCATTTTAAATATTATGTAGATCATCGTCAATAACCTTTTTCCTTTTAATTAAGTTATCATGTGATCTTACAGATATCTAAAAGGGTTATAAATCATTTTTTCGGGATGTATGGAATGATATCTCCTTAATACATAAGCCCCTTTAAGATAATGGAACGATTTAGAGAGGTGGAATACCACTTTTAATTACCACCATAGTTCATTAATGTCTATAATGTGTTCCAGGTATCATAGTCGAAAAAGTTTATGCCTGATATTAACCATTTGATATGATGGAATCATGTTGACCTAGAGACAGATTCTTCTTTGGTACATATCTCAGTGTGTAATGTGGATCAGAAATAGGAAGTCTTTCATGGAAAAATAATTTGAATGGTGTAGGTTTTATGAATGCATGTCAAAATTCAGGAAGTGGGTTGGTAACAAGAGAAGGAAATGAAAAAGAAATGGCTAAAACAATTTTAGAGTAGTGAGGCTTTTGTACAATCTGAGTCCAGAATGACCAATGTTTAGGATAATGTTGTAACCACAGTTTCTAGTTTGTGACATCACATTACCTTTATTGAGTATGCCTCGACCTTCTTTATGTCCTATTTTAGTTAAGAATCCTAAAAATTAATTTTCTATGGTATACATCATGTTTCAAGAAAAGTGCACACCATTTACCTAAAGTGCATGACATATACATGGGGAAGGATTTTAGTTGTGAATTTGGGTTCACATCAAGAGATGGTACACATTGTGTACCTAAGGTACATGTATTGTAGTGTTTATATATATTTTTAATAACATGAGGCAATGAATTTTTCAGCATACTTATCTGGTGTGGCATTCATGTTGTGAACATGGGATCGAAATCATGTGCAATCCCTCACCTAGATTAACATCATGTGTTTGGATGTTTTGAATAGTCTATTCTTTACAGAGCTCCTGGGTCTTTACCCAAGACTCTCCCTAAGTGATTTTTAGAGGCACCCCTTCTTCCAGATAAATCTGAATGGTTTGGTCCATTGTTGCATCTGTATTACTTCTCTTTGAGTACGTTTTATCTTAGATATACTTATCCTCTCCTATTAGTTCAAATATCTAGTCCTGCTATGCGTAGATCTTGTTTTTTGTTTGAGAAATAATTTTATATATGGATTATTTTTAAAGGATAAGAGATCTATGGATGATTCATTGAATAATTCTCCTGTTTTTGTAAGCATTCTTCAGCTATGGTAATTATTCATCAATATCATTGAGGTATGAGGCTTCACTCTTTAACCCTGTAAGTAGAATTTAATGGAATGCTTTAAATTAAAATTAATTTTCTTAATTTATTGTGACGTGTTTGTTTAATAGTTTTTGAAATCCTTTTTGAGTAACGATTTGTCAAATTTGTAAAATTTGGTTAATGTGAAAAGTGATATTGTTCATTATTTTTAAGTATAGAATGTAAAATGGGGAATTTTCTAGAATGATATCACATGAAGTGGATAATATTATTTAAAAAAAGGGAATGTTTTATAAAGGTCAAATATGTCTATGAAATTATTTGTTCTTTGGATTTCAAAAAAGGTTTAGTTTTATTTAAGTGGTTTATTTGGGTATTGGAAATACTTTTCTTACATGGTTTTGCGGTGAGTTTATGATTAACTAGCCCTTAATAATGTTTGAGTACCATAGGGGTAAAATGTATGTGACCCTAGATCAGGTGAAGGTGTCAGTGGGACAAAATGTTGTTTGACAAGATACCTCTCATAAATATAGTCCTCTTGAATAAATCATTAATGTGTGGGTGTGTTGTTAACTATATAATGGGTTGGACAAAATAATAATAATAATTTGTTTATAAGACATGATTATTTATTTTATGGAGATTAAAATGCCTAAAATTGGTTTAATTTAATTTTTTTTTACTTTTTTTATAATTAGTTTTCTTACTTGTTTTATTTGGTTATAAAATTGTTTGAGATATTATTTTATATAAACTTTTTTATATAATGTTCTAATCATTCTATCCTAGTGGCATGAAAAGGGATGTAATTGGGAAACCTATTGAGTTATATACTCACCCCTTCTTTGGCAGTTTGGATCATTTGCAGATGCTACCTTCTGGGACTAGGGAAAAGGTAATGTATCACACTTCTTTAGGATCATGTTGTGATTATTTGTACTATGTGGAGATGTTGCAGCATGGAGATTGTGGATAATGTAGTATTTTTTTTCTTGGAGTTTATCTTCTATCTTTCCGGAGTTTACTATTCTGTTGGTTTTCCATCCACTATATCATACCTTGGATTGTTGTTTTAAAGAGAATGATTTGAAATTTATTAGGTTTTTTCATGCATTATATAGTGAAATGTTTTTGTATGTTTTCTTGGGTTTTTGTTTTTAGACATTAAAGGATATATCATCAGCCACATGCTTTGAAATCGTTCATCACTTATATTCACCCTTCCGTCTGTTGGGAATGTCACTTAAGGACTTTTAATGGCTTTTCGTACTCTCAATCCAATGGTAATTATCATTTCATTACTTATCACCACTTTGTTCTCTATCAATATATGTTGATATCATAGATATATGAGATATCCAATCCTATATTCACATGAAACCGCATAAATCCAATGCCAAATGGGCCTAATGTTGTCAAGATGATTGGATATAGTCAGAGAAAATACATCATGGTTCTTAAATACTAGATAAACTATAAAAAATATCATTTTATCATCAATACCCATTATATTCTCTTGTTTTAATATGAATTATAATATGTGAAAAGGGAGAAGACATTCTCCTAAATTCATAAAATTTTACACTATGTTGATAAAGACATTGCTCATGAAAATACACATATACTTATAGTGATTAAGAAGATGAATAATATGGTAATGATTATGATGAATCATTTAGAGAATAACAATACTGGGAACTATAAATTAAGAAACGACAATGTATAATGTTAAGGAAATGAATATGATGAAATATGTTTTTCATGTAGAATGAAAGGCCACAGGAAGAGGAATTTCTCCCATAAAAATAATTGAGGGGAAACATCAAGAGTGTTTTTATTGAGTTTAAAAATTCTATGTAAAAATGTAAGGAATTAAATACTTATTTTGTCTCTCACATTTTTATCCAAATATAGAAAACAATCAGGTCTCAAAAAAATATCCGAAATGAGGGGGATCTAAGGGAATCCAATGGAGTGAGGTTGGATTATTTATCCATTGGAGTCTTCCATATCACAATTCGTATATGATTTATTTTTTAAAATAATTTATATCATGATCCTAGTGTTACAAAAAACATTATTTCCATTTCCTCCATACATATGGATGGATTTAGTTTCATCTTTCGAAAAAAGGATACTACTTTTTTAAATATAAAATTTTTATGGTATGGAAAATATTTATAATTGTATTTTTGTATTCAATTATGAAATCCAAATTTTGGAAATTGATAATTAAACAAATACACATGAATCATATAACACCCACTTGGGGAATCAGTATCTTGTTCATTTAAATGAGAACCATTTGAAAAACCTATATGAATATTTTTATTTAGTCACCTTTGTGATTAATCCACATGATTGATGTAAAAATTTTTTGTAATTTAATATGAGAAAACAACCATTAAATGGTAAATGTAAAAAGTCTATAGAGCCTCTATATTTGGTAAGCACTGATATATACAACCTTTTCTTGTAGAGGTTATAGGTGGATTCTCGTACTTAATAATTTTTCTGATTACTTGAGTGGGTTTGGTTATATGTAATTAATGATGTATATGTATTAATCCTATAATAAATTCAAAGAGATTGATAATGAGGATGAGAATAATCTTGGTATGAAGATCAAGAATCTTTTAACATATCAATATGAGGAATATCTTAACAAAAACATTACTAATGTTTTTTAGGAGTATGGAATTTTATCACCACCCATCCCACCTTATACACCTGAGTGGAATGTTTTTAGTGGAATAAAGAACCCTACACTACATGACATGGTGGGGAAAATAGTGAGACACGTAATTATTCCATTATAAATTGTGTGATATGTATTATAGATTAAATTATATTTATTAACTATAGTACAAACCAATTTGGGAAATGGTATTCCCTTAAAAATAATTAATGGATAAAAACATATTTTTTCACCTGTGTATGAATCTACTTACAAGGAATTTGTTAATGATAGATCTTCAAATAAGCTAGAACCCCAAGCCATGAAGTGAATCATTATTGTGCATCCCATGTAAAAAAATATAATATTATCTATACAATTTTCAAATAATGAATGTAAATGTCATAAGACATTCCTTCCTTATTGAGAGAGAGGATATCCTCAATGAAGATATTCATATAATGATTTAAATGGATGTATATAATGCTCTAGACACACAAGAGTTGATATATGTGAATATTTTGTAAGTCCACATGGAAGAATATGGTATTGAAACACATGTATTTTTCATAATAATTATAGAGGCAGGAGAACCATAAAGATATGGTTTAGTAGTCACCAATTCTGGTGACTCATTATTTCATAATGATTTTTTCTAATGAAAATTAAATATGATACTTTCTTCTAGTATTTTGGATATGGTTGAAAATCATACACATTTGGTTCCAAAATTTTGTTTCACGTCAGATTTTAGAAAGTTTCCAATGGGGTTTACTTGTAGAACATCAAATACCTAATAGCTCCCATATCTGTGAGATGGACCTGAATTGCCAAGGCCCGTGATCATTAGGTATTATTTGAATGAATCATAGGGATTCACATTGGACAAGATGATGGGTTTTTTCCCTCATAAAAAACATTTTGGTGTAATATTACCTAATTTTGGACATTATTATAGATTTATTTAATAGTCATTAGTCCTTTTAAACCAGATTATATGTTTGTTAACCCATCACATTTTCAATAAATCATGTATACATCTTGGAGGAACCATCTGTATGTATCTGGGGTATATTATAAATTTAAAAAACTATATGTATATATGGTTTTCCATTGAGATATACATATTTATAAATTATATGATCAGTATCTCTTGTAATTTTCCTATTAATAATTTTTTTCATAATATTATAATTCAGAGAATCATAACTAGGACCATTGAAGTCTATTATCATCCATGGAGTCATTTGGTGTTTCGGTGTTGGGATCAAGCCGATGGTAAGTGGATTACAACATATCCTTGTGAATGAAATTTGATCATACATAGTTTAATTCTGCATAACAGTTCAGGTCATACCTTTTATGAATTTTTGACAAGGACAATACCACACTGTATAATATTATGTGGAAATTAAATCCTAAGTGTTTGGTACCTACAAATGATTCATATGTAAATTAATATAATGTGGAACATGGTGATTAATTTTTTAAGGAATATGGCCCCATGACAATATCTATCATTTGGTGTATTGTCCAATTATATGGTAGCACTCGAAAGTAATATGGACTACTAGGATAACTATGACCCTACTTAGAATGTGTCCCAACAATGATTAGGGTTGATTGAAGGTGTTTTGCTTAAAACAAAGAGAGGCTTACAATATATCCTATTGGAAGGGAATCAAATCCCATGTATTTTTTAAATGATGTGTCTTACACCTATGTTGGAAGACCAATTTACTTCATTTTTTATTTGTACCTCTAATGGTTTTTCACACAGGTAAAGTATACTTTTGAGATTATGGTGAAATAATTTTTTTATTAAACCTAGTATGAGGACCATATATGATATTTTATTGTGATATTGATATTATAATCATTAACCTCTCTAACCCCGTGAGTCGATCTATGTGTGAAAAACAAAAGGAAGAAGAATACTTGTAAATTTTCATAGTCTCCTTAATCAACTTGTGGTTGAGGGAGATAATATGGAATGGGGGAGAAATACCACAAGTAATATTAGTTGCATACATTAGGATTGATTCACAAATTAGAAATCTCACACTAGTGTATGAGTGTGAGGCTACTATGGGGGATTCAAGAATAATGATTTTTCTTAACCATTATCGTATTATATTATGTTTCTTAACCGCACGTATAGGGAATACATATTTTTAAAATTTATAGTCATTTCATGATTCACTTTATGCATTAGGAAGCATGTGGGGATGAATGTCAATTTTCGATCTAATTCCATCATACCTAAGGATGGTATCCTCATTACAACAATAATTTTTTATCAATAATATGATGACCTGAGCTACTAAGTACGTTAAATATGGTGCTACCCCATTTACCATGAGATTTCATGATTGATAGGACGTGATTGTGTTACCGATGCTCTGATCATGCATGTATGGGGGTCTAGAAGAAGGTATTGATATTATATTTATATGATGGGAGTTTTGGAGATTTTTGTTCAATATTATTGGTGGTATGAGAGGGGCCTTGATGTGTTAATCACTTAGGTAATACCTAGGTGAGTATGAGAATTATTCACCAAAGTACAACTTGGGTGACACTGTTGTACATCGCCCAGGTTCTACATTGGAGACGCTTGGATACTTTTCCTAGGTGCAAATTCGGTGTCATGGGGGTACCTCTCTCTATTTATATTAGTGATATGATGGGGTAATTCCTTTAGGTTTCTCTAGGTTGAACTATGTTAATATATGTGGTGACAAAAAACCCAATCATCTAAACTATTATCGGGCATAACTATAACATCCATGGTTATCATTAGGTGTTAACAAAAAGTGGTGCTTAATTTTAGAGCCAAATAAAGGTCCTTATCAGTAGTATGTTTTGTATAGGGTATTTGGGGAGCCTATTTTAATAATAAATTTGTGTTATATGCCGTTGGGGAATTCTAATCCCTTCATTTTTACTAATTCGTTCATATTTTTTAATCTTTTAATGCAACCAATGGGTTATTAGGACATGGGAAAGTTACTTGGTTGGGTAGTGATTCAAGGTAATATCTCTATATTCTATTTTTATTAATTTATAATAAGGAGGGTCCTATTTATTTGAAAAAAAAGGAATATGGAAAATGGAGGTTGGCCACCCATTCCATTTGCATAGGTAGACCACACTACATAATCTTGTTCTATGGTAAGTCACATAGGATTTACTTGAGAATGCATGTTTCATACAACCACAACCATGAAAAATCTCCTTAGATGGTTTTAAAGGATATATTATCTCATATGTAAGGGTTTTTTAATTCATTTATTTTTTCATTTATGTAAAATCATGCATTGAAAATGTACTTAAAAAAATTCCGCCATAGGCTTGGATCCAAAATGAACAAGAGGATTTAATCTGGAGGTAGAAAACAATTTCATCATGGATATTCTCTTGATTTTTTGGGAATCATAAGTTTATACACATCAATAAACTTATGTTCATTGAATTAATTTTTTTTGTATTGGTTGATCATGAAAAAGATAATTCTCTTCAAGATCACACACACTGGTTTGTGCAGGTCCACACATGTAAGTTGACCATGCATGTTGACCCAATAGGTGTCCATGAGTCTATAAATTATGTCTCCTACTCATTGTCCCCCCAACATTCTCCATTAAAATAATGTGTTCCCCTCTTTCTCTCATCCTGAAAGACTACTACATAGATCATCTTTCAAACAATCGTTAAAAAATTTCCTGCACGAGTTCATTCTATGAGGTTACTTATGTGTGATTATTCTATTTGGCCTATTTGGTATCTTACCTTTGTGAGGTCACATGGGAGAGTGAGCCATGTGAGGTCACCTAGGAGAGTGTCATCCACAAGGTCACTTGGGTGAGTGGCATGTGAGAGGTCACATCGTTGAGTATCATGTTCAAGTACAGTTTGGTGTGTCACGAACCGTATCAGTTCATCATCATAACTGGCACACGACGCAGCCAATGGAATGGACCAAATGGAGTTACCAATCCACAAGGGCTGGAAGAAGTGACCAGTTATGATAAAATAAAATTTTGGAAATATTTACTTGATTTTATAAACCCAAAACCACAAACTAATCATATAAAACAAATCTACTGTTTTCAAACTAAATTATCATTTAAAAAAATATAGAATCGAGTTACACAATTAAAAATGATACTCAAATATTATAAAAAGATAAAAAAATAAAACAGAAATACCAAGAACATCCTCCTGGAAAAAGGCACCACCCTAAATCCATCACCAGGACACTACACCATGAAGTATCACTAGAAACCCAATATTTTGGCACTAAAACCGTTAAAAAAACCTACAACAAAATAAGCATGTCTACTTACACCCAAATTTGAATTTTGGTTGTGAGAGAAAGAATAGTAGAATAGAACCAAAAAATGATTCCATGTGATAATCATTATAAAACAAAAATATTGCATGTTTTGTAAACAATAAATTCTAGAATCAATTTATAATAGATTACACTTTAAATAAAAAAATCATTCAAGTTGACTACTTTTAATGAAATCAACACTTTTAAATAGAATTAAAAAGATACTGAATTTCTCCATCCAAACATGTTTTCACAACTCTAAATTTTATTATATATTTATTTTATTATTTCACTGCTTCGTTCAACCATGTCGATGTGTAGGTTGAGCGCATGTCAATTTATTATTATTTTTAAATATTTTTACTGGGTTTAGGACCCATGCGCGGTCACCATTGGTTGGCTGGTAGTCATGTGATCATCCAAGGTTCCATGCAGATAACTATCACTCGAAAGAAATAATTTTTTTACAGAAATGAAATAACTAAAATGTATAAAATGTAATAATAATAATTAAACATGATGTAGATAATAATTTAATTATTATGAATGGTTAATAATATATTTATTATTTAAATTTATTTTAATATAATTATTAAAAAAATAATGGTTATTATTTATATTCAAATAGTTATTTTATTAATATAATTATTGTTTTTGTATTAATTTTATACTTATTATTTCAATTATTGCGATTGTTTATTTTAAGAATGATTGTCATAATTACTATTTTCATTGTTTTTAATATTCATTGTTATTATTATTACTATTGTTATTATTAATATTATTATTTCATGTTTTATTATTATTATTATTATTATAAAAAGTAAGGCTAACCTAATCTACCCACGGTGCCTCCCCCTACGTTCCATCCGCGAGCCGCCGCCTCTCCTTCCTCGGTGTCCTGACCCTCTACGATCGCCCATGGTTACTGGTCGCCCATGCAGGACCCAACCACTGGCCATCCGCCTGCATCCGTCCAACAGTCTACCTCCACCCTCATCCCCCGTCCCAAACTCTCCCTCTTCCTTGCCCCCTCTCCCTCGTCGTGTACCGGTTCCCCCTGCACCCAGTACCGCCTTCACCCTTGAGATCCTGCACCAGCAGCCCTCTAAGCCGCATCCTCTAACCTCGCCACTCCCGATGCACCAACGATGCCACTATCATCCACCCTCTCTCCCCATTCACTCATGTTCTCCCCCCTATGCCCCATTCTCATGCCCTATAGGTCTTTTCTCCCACTCCTACTCCACAACCAGACAACGACCATCACTTCCCCCACCCCCGTGCTTGGCTACACGACGGTCCAGCACCCAGCTCACCAGGCCTCCATCCTTCTCTCTGGCCACCTGACCCAAATGTACACCCCTCGTCTACTCCACTCTAGTTCCCATCAAGGATTCATCCTCCCTAAATACACTTATTTCAATCCATCCCCAATAGAGGATTTTTTTGCATTTTTTCAAAAAAATATTTTTTTAAAATACCACCAGGGTAAAAAAAATTATTTTTTTACCTCCCAAAGGCGGAACCTGGTGTGCCGCCTATAGGGGTTTTTCCGCCCAGGACAAGGCGGCACATGGTGTGCCTCCTTTTCACAAAAACTAACCGCAAAGGCTGCACACTAGGTTCCGCCTTTGAATAAATGTTTTTTTTGTTTTTTTGTTTTGATTTGTTTTGTTATATATATATACCAATACTTTTCAGGAGAATTTATCTGCTATTTAATATCCAGCGGTTCTTCCATTACATAAGTCTGGATTCTGACTGATACCTTCATCCAGGACTCCCTTTTATAAGGGTGTTTTCCCTGAATACCACACTGCATTTCCAATGTGGGATTCTGGTTCTCCTTTTTCCGGCGTAGTACATTTTGCGTTTCTGATGTGTGATTCTATTTCAAGTACTCAAATTTGAAAGACTATTAAACATAAAATATATGACCAATATAAATGAAACATTAAACACTAATTAAACATATAAGAAATAGTTGAAAACAAAAATAATTTCATAAAATTTTTGATAAAAATTAATTTATAAGATTTCAAAACCACCTACTAGAAACTTCAACATATTTCGAGTACGTGACATTGAAAGCCTATAAAATAGAAACTATAAGACCAATATAAATGAAACTTTAAAAACTGATTAAACATATATGAAATAGTTAAAAACAAAAATATTTTCATCAAAAATGATGATAAAAAATAATTTACAAGCTTTCAAAACCACCTACATGAAACTTAAACATATATCATGTACGTGAATTTGAAAGACAATAAAATATAAACTATAAGACCAGTATAAATGAAACATAAAACATTGACTAAAAATATAAGAAATAGTTGAAAACAACAAAAAAATTGTAAAAAATATACATGAAAAATAATTTATAAGCTTTCAAAACCTCATAATTGAAATTGAAAAATGTTTCAAGTACATGCCTTTGAAAAAAAATAAAATATAAATTATAATACCAATATAAATTAAACATTAAAAAATGATTAAACATATAAGAAATGGTTAAAAATAAAAATAACTCCCTAAAAAATGTCGATGAAAAAAAATTTATAATCTTTCAAAACCGTCTACTTGAAACTTCAAACTGTTTCAAGTACGCGAATTTGAAAGAATATAAAACTTAAAATATATGAGTAATATAATTGAAACCTAAAACATTGATTAAACATATAATAAATATTTAATAATTAATTAGTTAATTAGTAATATAGGTATTCATTATATAATAGTTAATTAGTAATATAATTAATATAAAATATTTTTCATCAACATTTTTTATGAAATTATTTTTTTTTTAAATTATTAATTATATGTTTAATAAATGTTTACGGTTTCATTTATATTGGTGTTATATTTTATTACTCAATAATTATAACTTATATAATAATTATTAATTATTACTCAATAATTATTACTTGTATAATAATTATTTAGTTAATTATTAATATAACTATTAATTATATAATAATTAATTAGTTAATTAATAATATAATTATAGTCTTTCAAAGTCACGCACTGGAAACATTTTTAAGTTTCAAGTAGACAGTTTTGAAATCTTCTAAATTATTTTTCATCAATATTTTTATGAAATTCATTCTGTTTTCAAATATTTATTATTATTTCAACTAATGTTTAATGTTTCAATTATATTCGTTTTATAGTTTATATTTTATAGTCATTCAAATTTTTATACTTGAAATTTTTTTAAGATTCAAGATGGTGCTTTTGAAAGCATATAAATTATTTATAATCAAAAATTTGGATGAAATTATTATTTTTTCAACTATTTCTTATATGTTTAATCAATGTTTAAAATTTCATTTATATTGTTCTTATAGTTTATGTTTTATAATATTTCAAAGTCGCGTACTTGAAACATTTTTTAGCTTCAAGTAGGTGGTTTTGAAAGCTTATATATTAATTTTCATCAATATTTTTTAGGAAATTATTTTGGTTTTCAACTATTCCTTATATGCTTAATCAATGTTTAATGTTTCATTTATATTGGTGTTATATTTTATTACTCAATAATTACTAATTATATAATAATTATTAATTATTAATCAATAATTATTACTTATATAATAAATATTTAGTTAATTATTAATATAATGATTAATTATATAATAATTAATTAGTTAATTAACTATATAATTATATTCTTTCAAAGTCACGCACTGGAAACATTTTTAAGTTTCAATTAGATGGTTTTGAAAGCTTATAAATTATTTTTCATCGACATTTTTTATGAAATTCTTTTTGTTTTCAAATATTTATTATTTGTTCAACTAATGTTTAATTTTTCAATTATATTCGTTTTATAGTTTATATTTTATAGTCTTTCAAATTCGCATACATGAAACTTTTTTATGTTTCAAGATGGTGGTTTTGAAAGCATATAAATTATTTATAAACAATTTTGATGAAATTATTTTTGTTTTCAACTATTTATTATATGTTTAATCAATTTTTAAAGTTTCATTTATATTGGTCTTATAGTTTATGTTTTATAGTATTTCAAAGGCGCGTACTTGAAACATTTTTAACATTCAAGTAGGCGGCTTTGAAAGCTTATAGATTAATTTTCATCAATATTTTTTAGGAAATTATATTGGTTTTTAACTATTCCTTATATTCTTAATCAATGTTTAATGTTTCATTTATGTTGGTCTTATATTTTATGTTTTATAGTATTTCAAATTCGTGTTCACGAAACATTTTTAAGTTTCAAATAGACGGTTTTGAAAGATTATAATTTAATTTTTATGGATATTTTTTAGGAAGTTTTTTTTTGTTTTCAACTACTTCTTATATTTTTAATCAATGTTTAACGTTTCATTTGTATTGGTCTCATAGTTTTTGTTTTATATTCTTTCATAGTCGGGAACTTGAAACATTTTTAAGTTTCAATTTGATGGTTTGGAAAACTTATAAGTTATTTTTTGTCAACACTTTTTATGAAATTATTTTTGTTTTAAACTATTTCTTATATGTTTAATCAATTTTTAATGTTTCATTTATATTGGTCCTATAGTTTATCTTTTATAAGCTTACAAAGTCACGTAATTGAAATATGTTTAAGTTTCAAGTAGGTGGTTTTGAAAGCTTATAAATTAATTCTTATCAACATTTTTTATAAAATTATTTTTGTTTTCAACTATTACTTATATGTTTAATCAATGTTTAAAGTTTCAGTTATGTTGGTCTTATATTTTATGTTTTACAGTCTTTCAAAGTCGCATACCTGAGACAGAATACCACATTAGAAACACAGAATATACCGTGCAGAAAAAAAGAACCATAATACCACATCCGAAATGCAGTATGATTTTCAGGGCAAGCCCCCTTATAAAAGAGAGTCTAGGGTGAGGGTTTCTGTCAGAATCCAGACTGTTGTAATGATAGTGCTGCTGGATATTAAATTGCAAAAAAATTCTGATGAAACGTTTTGTTATATATATATATACATATAACAAAACAAAACAAAAAATAAATAAAAATAAATAAATTAAAAAAAGATTAATGCCAAGGCGGCACTTGGTGTGCTGCCTTTGCTATTAATTTTTGGGCAATGGCAGCACACCATGTGTCGCCTTGCCCTGTGTGAAAAAACCATTAAAGGCGGCACACCAGGTGCCGCCTTTGAGGGGTAAAAAATATTTTTTTTAACCTATATGTATTTTCAAAAGAATATTTTTGAAAAAATGTAAAAAAAACTCTCCCCAATATGATGCTGGTGGTACGACTTCTCCTCGGTTCTGGATGACTTCCATGCATGACATGACGGAGACCTCCCACTTCTCCTCCGGCCAGCCACGAGTTCCTCATCCCGATGACCTCTCATGGGGTATTTTTCTTCCATTTTTTGTTTTTTTATTTGTTTAAACCCCAACATCGTCAGTGTTATATTTTAACTTTTCTAGTGTTTTAGGTGTGCATTTAGTGCACAGAAAGTTGTTTCTCTTACCGCTGATTTGGCATCACGTTTTCTCGGCATTGGGGTAAGAGAATATGTATATTCCTTTACAAATTATTCCTCATAATGCATTCTTTTTTTAATTATTTCTTTTACTTGATTATCATATTTTCAAATTAATTGGTCAATACACTTTTGTGTTTTGAAGATAGTTAGTTTTTTTTTAAATATTTTGTTACAGTGTATTATAGTTTGTGTAATTTGTTTGATCTTTTTATAATTTTTTTTAATAAATTATATGATTTGTTTATAATATTTCTCGTAAACTATTTGGGATGCTTATAAAAGATAGTTATAATTTATTTGGTTGCTTATAAATTTTTCTCATTATCTAGTAAGCTTATGAAAAATTATTTAAAAATTTGTTGGTTTGTTTATATAATTGTCGATAATTAGTTCGGAATATTTAATAAAAGAAATCTTCATTTTAATGATTTGATGGATCTTTATGGAAAATATTTTGTGTGTTTCTCAAAAGTATAAGGGCCTTTTAGAAATTGACAAATGTTTGGGGTGTGTGTGTGTGTTTGAAACACAAGGGAATGTTTGGAGCTTTCATATGTTTTGTGTGTTTCAGCTGGTCTTAAAAATGTACATGGACACTTTTTGGTAAATTCATGGGGTAAATGCCTGTTTTTCCACATTTATGTAAAATTTGTGTTTTTTGGAAATGGTATTGGAATGTGTTTGTTCTATCAAGATGGATTTGGGTGTTTATCGATATTAGTCCTTTGGAGTGTTACTTAAAAAGATTTTTTAATGTTCTTTTATAATTTACTAAATGATGAATGGGGTCAAAATATTTTTGGAGGATGTTTTGGGTTGTGTATGGTTTTAAAAGTGATTTTTAACATATCATGCATTTGTTTTTGGTATTTCACACAAAACATTATTTGAGTTTCCCAGTTGGACCTTTCGTATCTTTTTTAAGCTATAGAACCGAATTTTAATTTTTATGAGTTGAATTTACATGCATGAAAAATGATGATAGGCGATTTCAAATGGTTTTTCAAGATAAGTTCACAATGTGATGCCTCTTGGGCCATTGTAAAAAAAATTGGAACTAAAGGGATTTGTGTGTTTGGTTGATTATAAAATTTTTGTTTTGTGAAATATTTTGGAAAGGCCCGGTTGGCATAATTGAAAGGGATGTTTGGAAAACTCCTATTTGATTAGGCCTCTTTCATCATAGTTTGATCATGAGACATGACGGTCCTAGATATGGGTATCCTTTTAAGAATTTTTTTTAATGTATGAGTCTAATCTCGAGGTTGTTGGGGTGATATCGGATTGTGTTACGTGCTTGGTTATATATGTATGGGTTGTTGTTTGAATGTGTGGAACTCCTATATGAAAACATTGCCCAGAAACTTATAATAGAAAGGGGGGTGAATGAGATAATTGTTGTGCTAGTTTAGACTACACACTACCTAGTTTCCCGTAGTGCAGATATTTCTCTTCTTGGGGATTGGGCCACTTAGTTAGGACAGTAAGGGAAACACTAAGAGTTTGGCCATTATGAAATCATCGATTATAGGCACGCCTTCAAGATAAGTCACATGTTTATTACATTCTGGGCTTCCACTATGTTCCTAGGTTATCTGGGATCCTTCAATACGAGCCCTATTAGTACCATTTCCCTTGCTGTGTGTGTTGAATCATACAATTGAACTTGGTTTTAGTGGTTTCTTTGAAAAAACATCATATGTGTAGTTGGTTTTAAAAATGATTCCAAAGTAGTTGTTTTGGTTTATATTGTGAGCAACTGTAATTATTTTTATTCCTTGTATTTTGAATTATATGGAAAATGGAATTGTGATAGTTAATTTTAAAAATGCATTGTATGTGTAAAGACCATTATTTTTAATAAAAATAGTTCAAAATAGTGTTATTGGTCTGTTTTGGAATTGGAAAATGCATGGATTATGTGGTTCATTCTGGGCATACTTAGAATTTTGTTTTCTGGCCAATATCTTATCATTTCAGATGAAGGTTCCATTTTCGTTGATTCTCTTGGATGAGTTTCTCATTATATGATCGAGTTCTACATTTCGATGGGAGGTGAACTTGAAGGTCACATGGAGTTATGTTGAGTAGTATTGTTTATTTCTTTTTTTTTTCTCATTGCTTGAGTCCTGTTTTATTATTATTGTTATACTTATTTATTTATTTTTTATTTTGGGCCAAATAATTCCCAATGGTTAAATTGTAATGCCCATAACTAGTTTCCAGCCCATGGGGATCAGGAACGCCCCTCGTGCCATATTGCGGTCCAAATTGGGTGACTGGTTTAGGGTCGAATAGGGGTAGTTCATGGAAAAATAGTATCAAAGGAGGCCCCTGTAATTTGGGGTGTTTAATAGTTGGATATTAGGACTATTAGGACTCGATAGGTATGTACAGGTAGAACGTCATGAACCCTCACCCGTTCTGAAACATGAGGCACCTAGGGTAGTCTGTGATTTGATTTTTTTTTGTTCTGGTTAGTTTTATATTTAGGGATGAAAATGAATGAAAGTTGACATTACATTGTGATTTCACATGGAGTAGTGACCCATGTGGTGTTTGAGTACATGGTTTAATTTTATCCTAGTTGTTGAGGCTTACATGGGGCATGACCCACTACCATGTCTCTATGTTATGTGTGACTACTAGTCCCTTACTCTCGTAGTTTGATACAAGTTGGATGTCATTTTATTTCAGATTGGTGTAAGGAAACTTTTGAAAATGAATAATGGTTTTTGTTATGAGAGTTATTTATTTTAAATGGATTCAAAGTCATGAAATGAATTTTAAAACCGACTGACCTTCATCTAAAAATCCTGATTTTTCTTGGAACTGGTACATAAATGGTTTGGGTGCAACATCAGGTACTCTTTATGAATGTTTGAACATGTGATGGGATGTATGTGATGTCTGTGTTGGTGCAAATGGATGAAAGCGAATAAAGACATATGAAATGGTTCATGAGATTTCGGGGTTGTATAAAGTGAATTAAAGGCTTGAACATGTTATTTTAATGTGATTTCATAAGGGAACATGATTTTGAAAAATGTTTTGTTTTTGAAATGTGGATTTGGTTTTTAGAAAGTGTCCTTGAAGGAAGGTGGTTTTGAAATTTAAAATGGAAAATAAATTGTTGGGGTTTGTTTGAATTATATTAGTTTTTGAGATGGTTTATTTTGGATGAAGGTGATTTCAATGATATTACTTTTGCATTATATTGGTTTTGGATCTATTCTATATACGTATTTCTAAAAATTCCACCCAAAAAGGTCCCCATGGTATCTGATAAGTCATGCCCAGTTTTTGGTCGTTCTCAGACATTATCTATCCTTAACAGTTATCGGGGTCCATTAAAGGTAATTATGTGGTTTGAAGAGGTCATTTTTGTTTTTTAGATGATGCGAACTACTCAGTCCGTTAGAGTTCATGTTGTCCTGTAATTATTTGATGTTCCGGCTTCGAACGTAAGAGATTTTTTCACCCCACCATCAACGCATGTTGCAATGATGAGAGATGTATTTAGATCTGTAATTGTTTTATGGTTTCTACCTAAAGAGGAGAAGTAGTTTAAAATGGAAGAGCTAATGCATATTCAATAAGTCCAATAGATGGTTAAAGCATCTGTTGACCATTTCAATGAAATTATGTCCTTTACTCCGGAGGGAGCATCAAATGATTTGATAAAGACTTCTCTTTTCAGTATGGGTCTTTGTCCTGAGATGAATGAGCTCTTTCTCCTTTCTAGGGTCCATTGGTTTGAGAAGATGGTGGATGATATTATTTTAGCTGAGTTGGTCGCAGAGGATGGAAATTAAACGTATCCAGTTGCTTGTAATGGTTACCCATTGGGAGAGCTGGGTGTTCCTGACAGGCGTATTTATAAAGAGTCCTTTATAGTGGTTCTATATTCTAGTAAGTCGTACCAATCAGTGGTGTGCCCCAAGTGTGGATGGTTCTAGAACGTGAATCCATCATGTTTCAAACCTTTAATGAATGAACGTCAATGCGGGTTTCTAGGCCATCTAGAGAAGTTCTATTGGGAGCGTCACCATTAGAAGACTCTATGAAAAGAGGAATTTCAGTGCCTGATTGTGAGGAATTTTATGCTTCATTCATTAGAGTCTCAACCATGGGTCTTGGGGTAAATCCCGCAAACATTAAGGAGTTGTAGGTGTGTGAAGCCTCAGTTCAGGTTTTGTGTACCATGTTGGTAGGGGAATATTTAATGTCTTTTCATAAAATGTTTTTCTGGTGATAAATATTTGAAGTTGTAAGTTCATTGTTTCATTGTGAATTTATGATGTACTCAGTTTATTATTACCCAAGTTGTCATGTTTATGTGGATATGGTTTTCTGAATCGTGCGTTTTTCTTAAATGTGTGTTTGGCCCTTGTATGAGTTGATCTCGACATAGTTGTGTTCATTTGGAGGTGTGAGTAACTGAAGAGGAGTCAATGATTGTGGTTATTCTCATGTTCACTTCTTGGGGTATGTTTCTCTCGGTGGTTTTCCCCTATTACTGGGAGTTTTTGGTCTGGGTCGCCAGTTCCATGTTTCCATAGTGGTGTTGTATTTCTCATGCATTGGAAGTTAGTTCGGGTCGTTTGGAACTTCCAGCATCCCCCCAGTCTTGGGGTTGTATATTTGGGTGTTCAATTTCTGAACTAGTAGGGTTCTTGTGGTGGGGAGAAACCTATCATGTTCTCTTGTTCTCTTGTATTGTGGTTTATATCAGTTTTAATTAGGCAATGATTTTTTTTCTAATGTTCATATCGGTGACATTTTTTGGGGAATATAGTGTTTGTGGTGGGGACAATTTTCACACAAAGACATTTTAATCTATTTTTATTTTATTATTTCATTTCTTTGGTCAACCTCATCGAGGTGCAAGTTGAGGGAGGGTCAATATTTTTTTTGATGTTTAAATATTTTTAGTGGGTTTCAGGACCATGAATAGTCACTACGGTGGGTGGTAGCCTCATAATCGGCCAATGTTTCAGGAAGATAACTATCGCTCGAAAGAAATAATGTTTTACAAAAATGAAATAAGTAAAACATTTAAAATGTACTAATAATAATAATTAATCATGGTGTAGATAATATTGTTATTACTAAGAATTGTTAATAATATATTTATTATTTAAATATTTTTATTTATATAATTATTAATATATTTTATTTGTTATTATTTAAATTCAAATTGTCATCTGATAATTATTACTATTATTGTATTAATGATACAATTATTTATTTAGTTATTGTGATTTTTGGTTTTATGAATTATAATTGTAATTGTAATTTTTATTGTTATTAATTATTATTATTATTATTATTATTTAATCTATTATTATTTTTATTATTTAAAAAATAAGGATAACTTAATCTACCCCCTTCCCTGTACAAGTCTCTGCCTCTCCCTCCATGACATCTTGACCCTCCGTGTTCTCCCTTGGCTCCCGGTCGCCCCTGGAAGACCCTACCTCCAGCCCTCTGCTTGTATCTTGCCCACACTCTACCTCCTCCCCTGTACCCCATATCTTACTCGCCTTCTTCCTTGGTTCCTCACCCTCACCGCATCCTAGCTCCCCCACACCCAGTACAACCTTCAACCTTGAGCTCCAGCGTTAGGTTCCCTACAGGTCTCAGCAACTCACCTCGCCACTCCCCACCGGCTAGCGACACCCTGACCTTCCACCCTCTCGCCCCAGTCACCCCTGGTCACCCCCCTACACCCCAACCTCACACCCTGCATGTACGCGCTCCCTCTCTTGCTCCACAACCAGCTGACAGCCAGCAGTGCACCAACCCCTTTTCTTGGCTCCATGGCCTGCGCCCGCTCCCGGCACACCAGACCTCCGAAATTCTCTCCAGCAACCCGACCAAGCTAGCCACCCTCTGACCTCTCCCCTCATGTTATGTTCTCGGTTTCCTGCGCCCTCACCTCAATTCCATCTAGTCCTCCCCGCTCTCCCATTAGTTATCCGACATCGACTTGATTCTAGCGGTCTTCGTCGCACGACCGGACATCGACTTCCCACTCCCTCTCCGACCAACCGCGAGTTCCTTGGCCTTACAGCCTCACATGTAGTAGTTTTCAACCGATTTTTAGTTTTTTTTTATGTTTTCAAACTCCGACTTCTCGAATGTTAATTTGTGAAATTTTCTAGTTGTTTTATGTGTGTGTGCTGTGCAGGAGATTGTTCCTCCTTCCACAGATGTGACTACATGTTTCCTCGACAATGAGGTAGGTTAATCCATATTATCCTTTACTAATAATTCCACATAATGGTTGTGTGTATTAAATTAATTATTTTTCATTTTTATTTTATTTTCAAATTAATTGGTGAATATACATTCGTGTATTCAAATTATAATGTATTGTTAAAAATATTTTGTTATAGTGTATTCTAGTTTGTGTAATTTGTACTATCTGTTTATATTTTTCGTTTAAGAAACAGTCTGATTTGTTTTTTGGATTTCTAGTAAACTATTTGGGATTCTTAAAAAATTAATTTACAATTTGTTTGGCCATCCTATAAAAATTGTTCATAAACTAGTTAGCTTTTTGTAAGACTATTTGTAAACTGGTTGGGTTTTTTATATTATTATTAATAAATTGTTTTCCTTGATTTTTAAAGGAATGATCATTTTAAATAATTGATGAATTTTTATGGAAATGATTTAGTGTTTATTTGAAAAGGTTAAGGGTATTTTGTAAATTGAGAAATGGTTTGTGTGTGTGTGCCCTCAAAACTCAATGACACATTTGGAAAATTCATATGCTTTGACTATTTTATCTTTACTTAAAAACATACATGGACAGTTTTAGGAAAATTCACGGTGTAAAGGCCTCTTTGTCCATATTTATGTAAATGTGTTGTTTGTTTTATTCTTAATTTTTTTTGAGTGTGTTTTCCCTTTCAAGATAGATTTGGGAGTGTATCGATACAGATTCATTGGGGTGTTACTTAAAATGATTTTATAAATTTCTTTAACGGTTAAATAAATGATAAAAGGGGTGTGAAGCATGTTTGGAGGTTTTTTTGGGTGTGTATTTTTTTAAAAGTGTGTTTTAACATGCCATGCATTTTTTTGGGTTCTTCACACAAAACATTGGTTGAGATGCCCGGTTGGATCTTGCATATGGTTTATTATATTTAGAACAGTATTTTAATTTTTATGAGTTGCATTTACATGCATGAAAAATTATGATATGTGATTTCAAATGGGTTTTCATGCTATGTTCTCGACGAGATGCCTCATTGGCCTTTCTGAAAAAATCATTGGAACTAAAGTGATTTGCGTGTCTGGTTGTTTATAAAATTATGGTTTTGTAAAAAAATCTGTATGGCCCGATTAGAATCATTGAAAGGGTTTTTTGGATAACCCCATTTATATTAGGTCTCTTGCCTCATAGTTTGATCTTGAGATATCAGGGTCCTCAGTATGGGCCTCCTTTTGAGAATATTTATTTTAAGGCAAGATACTAATCTTAAGGTGGTCAGGCTGGTGACAGATTCTGTCGTGTGCTTGGATATTTATGTATGGATTGTTGTTTGAATGTGTGTCACAACTATTTGTGAACATTAAATGTAAGAATAACATTAAAAGGGGGTTTAATGAGAATGATTAATACACTTTTTTGAACGAAAACTTGCTAATGGACCTTAGTATGGACTTTTCTATACTAGGGGACTGGGCCTATCAGTTAGGATAGGTATGGAAGACGGATCATTCAGGAATTATGATATCATTGACAGTAGGCATCCCTTCATGATGAGTCGCATGTACAATACGTTCTGGTCTTCATATGAGTACGTGGGCTTCCCGTGATCCATCGATATGAGCATTGTTAGTACCATTTCTCTTGTAGTGTGTGTGGAATCATAACATTGAAGTTGGTTTTGGTGTCTTCATTGAAAAACATCGCATGTGTGGTTGGTTTTAAAAATTATTTCAATGTAACTACATTGTAAAAGTTTTTCTGTACCCCTATTTATTTATTTTCCT
The DNA here is from genome assembly GCA_963277665.1 of Viscum album. Classification (NCBI taxonomy): domain Eukaryota; kingdom Viridiplantae; phylum Streptophyta; class Magnoliopsida; order Santalales; family Viscaceae; genus Viscum; species Viscum album. The sequence goes on from OY728161.1 coordinate 442,555,524, forward strand.
TATTTTTTGATTTATAAGGGAAATAAAATTGTGATTGTCAATTTTCATAATACATTGTATATGTGAAAATCATAATTTTTTTATAATTTTAGCTCAAACTAGTATTATTGGTCTGTTTTAGAATTTGAAAATTCCTGGATTCTATGGTTCATTCATGGCATCCATACTAAGAATCTTAATGCTCAACCTTATATTATCATTTCAGTTACTGGTTTCATTTGAATAGATTCTCTTGGATGGGTTTCTCATTATAGGAGAAAGGTCGGCCTTTGGTTGGTTGGTGACCTGGAAGGTCACGTGGATGTATGTGGAGTTGTTCTGTTTATTTCACTTTTTTCGTAATGCAAGTCTAGTTTTATTATTCTAGTTATTCAGGTTTATTTTTTTTATGGGACAAATCATCCCTATTGGTTAAATTGTGATGACCGACACTACATACCAGACCATGGGGATCTGGAATGCCCCTTGGGCCTAGTAGCGGATTGGCTCTGGTAACCAGTTTAGTGTCAAATAGGGTTGGTTCACGACACATACAGTATGCCAAAGAATTGTATAAAATATCAAATGAGAACTAGAAATGAGTAAAAAACCATAAACACTAGCTCTCAGTGGGTCCCAGGTACATCGTACTCACTGAAAGTAACCATAGAAATACCTGTTACTGTGCACACACACCACTAGTAGGTAGCATACCCATAACATATAGGTTCCCCAACATCATCACCATAATAGTTCAATTAGTGTATTTATTGTCAAGATTTCTATGTGAAAAAAGTGACATACCCCACCAGATCACACGCATACTAATACATTTCCACCATCCTTGATACACGGGTTTTCCCTCATATTCTCAATCAAGTTCCAAAAGCCATGAAAAACAATTTTATCCTAAAAATACCACTTTCAATTGACACAAGCACACCAAACATCCCACACACATGTCACGTGTTACCCTTTTTCATTAAAAATCATTTTAGAAAACGTACTCACACCAAAACACCCCACAACACATTTCACCACTCTTTCACACTTCAACAAATCATTTAAACAATTTTATAAATCCATTCCAAAATTATACACATCACATAACCTCTATTTCATATTAAAATAGAACATTTCAAAAGTACACTCCTAGAAAAATAGTTTGTCAACATCGTTTCACCTCTTAAAAAATCCAAAAACCTTTTAAAACTGTCACAAAACACTTCCAAGGAGTGTAATCAAGTTTCTATGATAAAATATTTCTCAAAAACCACTTTCAAGACCAAAATCATACCAATATAAAATAAAATCAGAATTGGAATCCATAACATTATTTAATAAAACTTTTCCTAGAATCATAATTCAACACCGATGAACACAACATGGGACACATACCAAAAGAAAATTACACAAAATTTCCTCTTAAAACCCAATATCTTAACAAATTATACCAAATATAAGTTTCTCACCAACCACAGATGGAAGAGAATAGTTAAAAAATCATGAAAAACTAAATCATAAAATAATTCTTAAACTTGGAACCACATACCATTTTGGCCAAAGACTCCAAATTGTTGTGCAAATCATCCATCAAACCACCGCCTCGCCATAAGGGAGTGAAAACCAACCAAAAACACCAATACTTCCAAAAAGATACCCATGGTTAAACCCTATGTATGCTCCCTAACTTTTGGAAACATTATAACATCATGAATTTTTGGATGAAACCCTAAAGATTAGGATGAAATCAATGATAGAAAGACTTACATGATTTTTATGTTTTCCCCATCAAATAAACCATCAATATTGAGATCCAAGGGAGGGTGAGAGAGTATGGGGGGATATCCATGGAGTTAGGGCACGAAATGTGGAATAAAGGGGAATATCTGGTTTATGTTCAGAAGGGAAAACATGTAATTTTAAAACATTTTTTATGAGCTAGACATCTAGACATAGTTTTGCCGCAGGATTTACTAAACCATGCGGCCAAACTGTGCACATGTTCTAGAAACCCCAAAAGTTATTTTTTACCTCAAATTAGAAGGGGGTCTAATAGGGAAACCTAGTGGGAAAATAGACCATGTATAGGAGATAAAATGCCCAAAATTACCATAATTTTCATCTTTAAACTCATCCAACCAATGTGTACAAACCATGTCAACAACATACATCACATGTGGTTCCATAAGGACTGTCATGAATAAAACTTCGAACCACATACACCTCATACCATCCAATTGTAAAAATATGATTCCATGTACCATAATATACCTCGAAAAGTAAGGTCATAGATTAATAACACAAGAGGCACAAAAATTTTAATCATGGAGAACCCCGAAACTTATAGAAAGCTAAGAACCAAAAGTGGTCTTCAAAAAAATAATGGAATTGAAAATATGGGTGTGAAAATTCTTCACTCCATAAAACATTCTGCCCATTGAAATCCACAATAATGAAAAATGAAAAAACCAAACCGAACTGATATACCAAAATTGACTCCATTTAAATGATTCATCTTCCACAAAAAGGATAAGATATCTCCAGTAGATCAATCATTGATGGAATACTATCACAATCCAAAACATATAACACTTTCCTAAAATGATCAATATCATTCTGAATTCATCAAAATAACAAAACACCAATAACACTATCAAAACCAGAATAAATAAAATTACCTAAACAAACAACAACATCGAACAATGTTACGCATAACATACAATAACTAAAGAATTTGGTTCTCTCCAATCCCAATGATTATCCAAAGAAGATAGTGGTAGTTAGATAGATCAGAATGAGACTAGCTTCCACCATGAGAGGAATAAAGAAAAAACTATGTTACTAATATATAGAGACACAAATGGATACCCTCCTTTAGAGTCAAATTTAATTTTCCTATGATAGAATCGGGACACTAATAGGTGGAGGCCCAAATTTACTTCTCGAAATAAAGGGTGGAATATCATTATATTTTTTCAAAAGAACTTACATGAGACCCATAGCGGGCATCCCTACTATATGAACCAACCATCTAAACCATCTATCACGATCCGACATGAAAAGACCCCAATATTTAAATGAATTGGCATGAACTCACAAGTAGCACACAATTTAGGGAATTATTCACATAGTTACATGGGACAAATTTCACGATCACGTAGAGACCATGTGGAGATATTGTCTATAATCAAATGGATTCATAGATTGGAACACGGTTACTTCTAATAGTGTACTAACATTGTGCTTTAATATACCTAGCCAAATTTTCATTCATTTCTCAAAAAAAAACTCAAGGGAAACCAAAGGGGAATGTATAGACTCATTTTACAACATTGAAATGTGGTTCTCCCACCTCATCCACCAAATGGGAACAACAGGAACACGTTGATGACAACATTGTTTTAATCTGTTCCCATATTTCATACTGAGGTATGGAATTAAAAAAAAGGTTTAATGACCAAATTATTTCTCTAACTACATTATAGATTCAATATGGGGCGTATGACTATATCTAAGATGATTGAAGCGTCTCCATCCCAACAGTCAGGCTCTAGAAAACCCTGAATTGAGATTCTAATTTTGGTGCCACAAACAACTACACAGAGATCCCAGATGAGTTTAATGAGACATAACACACTCCATCCTCACATTACAATATCCAAAAAGGTTACTGAAACAATGGAATAGAAGATACACACACATCACCCCATGCATCATTAGATTTGAAATATAGAGGGATAAAAACATATGGAAACACCATCCTCTAAATAGAAGATGTTGAGATTTTTCGACGGGATACACACTTCCAATAAGTAGATACACTCAAAGTATTTATCAACCTTCAACTTTATAGTGAAATGAAGATAGTTAATCTCATGTCCTTAACAAACATGACTATTGTGAATGACAAAAACAAGGCAAGGTATGGGTTCTCGTGACAAGTCCTAATCAACACAAAATTATGGAAAATGAAAATAATATACTATCTAGACCAAATTTTTCTCACGTTTGGCTTAACAATAGTCCTCTCTTAGAAGAAACTGACAATGGAACCATATGCCCTCTTATAGAACATCTGACACTGAAAACCCCAAACTATTGTCACCTTTGACGACTTATGTAACATAAGAAACTAAGGTCTCATTCAACCACTCGTGACCACTCTCCCACTAAAATTGGATCCAAAAAACCATGAAAGGAAAATGGTGTCCACTCAGTCTCCAATGATCAAGATCAATATTCCTTATATTAATCGACTGGAGGATATTCGAATGGTGAAACAATATTGGTTTCACTTTAGTTGTGCAATAACCCTTAATGGGTGCATGCCTTATCCAACAATGGAACCCAATGACCCGACCAAATTGGAAAATTGGTCAAGAAAATCACAAAGCAGATCCAACCACAAACCCAAAACACCATTCAAAAAAGAGGGGATAATGGATTCAAAAAATCCCAAAACAACAACATTTCCAAAAAACATAAGACACTCCATCCAAAACCATTCATCATGTTTTCATTTGAAATCAACTCTTCGAAAATAAATGGTTCTACGGTTTTCATATCCACCAATGGTACCTCAAGGGCCTTACACATGAATGTTCTAATGCCACACCGGGAACCCCCCTCATATCCCTCATGAAACACATCCATTCATTCCATTAACCATCCATAATCCCATATAACCCCATGCATGTGGTCACTCATAGAAATAAAAAGTATTAAAACCTAAAAATTCCTTCCACTTCTCAAAACCAAAATACTCAACTGACCCATTCTATTTCTCATAACCAATAACTATAAAATAAAAACCTAATTTACATCTTAAAAAACATTTTCAAAATCCCCAATATTCCAAATAAAAATTCAAATTCAACCAACACAATAATTTCAAAATATTTCATTCCATTTCAAAACAATTAAATTTTTATGCAAAAACAAATTCCCTTTATCAACACCCAACCATTTAAAAACCCATATCTTATTATTTAAAAAATCTTCTAGTTATTTTTAAATATTTTCAAATGCTTACTGGTTACCAAGATCCAAATTCATCTGAATAACCCATACATTAATTCACAAAACACTTCATTCAACTAATAAAACATGTCAATAATTCAGAAAAGTATATTAGTAATATATTTTCAAAAACCATTCTAACATAATTCATACTTTTAAGATAAAAATTAACACACCCGTTATAATTTCAAAATATTTCTGAAACATTATTTCCAACATTTTATAAATCAATATAATAACTCTTTACTTAAAAATTATTCCATAAACGTTCAAATTTCATAAAACAAGTTTTATTTATAATTCTAAAACCAAGATTCCATGATTCCATAAACAATTAGGAGACAAGACAATGCAAGAGAAAACACGTTTTGGTGGGTGACTAAGACGAATGGTTGGTATCCATACAATAGTAACTTAACAATAACAAATAGTGTTCTAGTACAATAAACTCGTCTCCACATGGATTTCCAGGACCTATGTTCTCACTGAGACCATTTACCCAACTCTCTTTTCATTTCTTCCAATCATCGATGACCCATGAATACAAAATTTCTCAGACAAAACCTACCTTTCCCTAGTGACATGAATCCTATTACAAGGTGTGCTGGATAGGCACCCCAATCATAATTGTAATTTCATGACCTGACGACCATAGCTCCGGACTATCCCATCTCTTCCAAAAATAACATGACCCAAGAGAGCGGACATGTCCTCTTAAACCATTTTGTCACTAATCGAGTCCGGTCTCCATAAAAACTAGTTCCTGACTCGGCCTATGGCAACCCCCAAAGGGTGTTCCTGTTTACCATGGGCTGGAAAATGTTCTCTAGTGTCATAAAATATAATTTGGGAATGATTTACCAGTGTTTATAAAAATAAGACAACAAATGAATCGAATAAAATAAATCTTTATTTTTCCAACCAATTTATCATTTACAAAATTTCATAATATAGTTACACTATCTAAAATCATACCCAAATTATATTAAAAGGGAAAACCAAAATGACATCCCAAGAACCTCCTCATGGAATGTGGCACTTCCCTCAAGCCATCTCTATGACACTTCACCAAGAATTTATGACTAACCTTCTTTTTATTCCACTATTAAACATAATTTATTACATAAAAATCAATTTATGAAATGTAAAAGATCGATAGGTATACTTTCATTGGGGCTTAGGATCATTACATAACAACTCAAAAAATGAAATACAACATATTTATTATAAACATCCTTTACATGACCACTACATTACCACGTACATAGAATTGCATGGGATAACCTAAGGACATGCAAAAGAAAAGGGTGAGCTATAAAGGCCATTAAGGAAAAAATCATGGAATAAAATGAGGAATAAAATACATGTTATGCAATACGCATATCAATATAGCATAAGTGAAACATAAACATAAAGGCATAATAAATCATGATAATCATAGCATGGAAATGTGGCAACAACACTTAACATGGAATTAGCACGAGCCAAGTCTCATTGCACATAGTGCATGAGTAAACCATCATTGAACTTGAAGCACGAGTAAGACCTCATTTCACATGAATTAGAATGATTAAACGACCATTTCACATGACGTATCATGATACTATACTTCACCCAATGCATTGGAGTGATATCAGGGCAAACCCTTCTTAATCATTTCACTTCATGCATAAGTGTGCCACATGGATCATAAAACATTGAAACATTAAACATAATAATTTATTCCATGTTAAGCGAATGTGGAATACATACATGAAACTATTTAAACAATAATTAAATTTATATAAAAGGTGAATACACTAGATAAAGAGATGGGCATGGTATTCACTACACAATGACTTTTGCTTGGAAATACACGGAACAATTTCGGCAACATAACGGCGTGTCATAAGAACTCATAAAAATGGTTGATGAGAGATAAAGGGATGTATCATCATATTTACATGACATGGAAATTATGTGGGTCATATAGATACATGTACCAAAAAATTTAATGGAATTTATATTCATGATACAAAATAATTTTTTGAATGTAAATGTGGAGAGAGAATTTCTATTTGGAATTTCGGTATAGTAACATGTGTACATGGGAGGCATTTAATGACAGAGAAAGTGGTCTACCATCATTAAAACATATATATGGAAGTATGTGGGAGGATAAAAACCATAAAAAAATTTATAATTGAAATTAAAATGGAATAACAACAGAAGGAATATTGGGAAAAATGAGAAAGGAAGAAAAACCCTTACATGGAAGTGTGTTTCCAAAGTCTTTAGAGAGTCTTGAGAGAGGCTTTTTAGAGAATGGGGCACCTTGGGAGGATTATAAAGAGATGAGGTCAGAGTATGGAATCACTCCAAAGTCTTTTAGTGATGAGGAAGTGGGAGCTTGGGTGGGTTTATATTGGAAATTAGAGGGAATTGTTTATTATTTTTGTTTGAGACACCTCACATTAAAAAAAACAAAACCACAAACCAGACCATTGTTTTTACCCTTAGTTTCTGCACAAGGAGAGTGGAAAAAAGGTTTTATAAGGCCAAACTCAAAATTTATTTAAATAATAGGGTTTCTTATGTGGAGGTGAGTCACACACTCAAAGAAATAAATTTTAAAAGTCAATATGTTCTATAAGTCATTGACGGTCCACTAAGGCATCACAATATTAATAAAAAATCTAAAATCACATTATTTTAAGGATAAAACATATATTGGTCTGAAATATCATTTATAGTATTTTATAACATCACTTTTGGGTCATTATGATGTCTTAAAACAAATTATATATTTAAACGATATTTAATTTTTAACCAAAAATTCTACTCTCTCAGAAAATTATGAAAATTAAAACATTGGATTATTTCTATGTCCTATATACAAAAAGAAAATTCATTTTATCTAAATAATTATCTAAAAATGTTAATTTTTACTTTTAAAATATATAGTGACATTTATTAAAAAGTCATGGGATTTGAAAAAATGGATTTCAAACCTTAATAAAAATTATAATTGCATTCATAAAATTATATTTTCATTTCTATTTAATAAAAATAAATTTTAATAATAATAATAAAATATTATTTAAATAAAAAAATACATTAACTCATAAAAATAGATTTCATAGTTGAATATTAATTAAATATACTATTATCACTTTTAAAAACAATTTACAAGGTATCAATATTAAAATGAATGTACATTATATATTATATAAAAAATAATGTACATAATAATTGTGATAGGGATTTGTTACATAACCCATTTAAACAGCCGTATAAGACCTAAGGTTAAGGTGCGCGATGGTGACCGACTCTTGGGGTTGCTCGAATAACATTGCACGTGTCGTGATCTCTATCAACTTACACTTCTATTGTAGATAGTTCTGTTCGAGCATAACCTATTGAAGACATATTGGGATTGGTTAGGAGTGAATCCCAATGACGCCACCTCTTTAATGAGCTCTGACAAATGGGCTTCGTATGGAGCAATTCTACTGGATGAGGCTATCGTTTCCTTTGTCTTAGTAAATTGGATAGTTAAAGCCCTATTTTTATACTAATCAAGTGATCAATATTCAAAGACCATGTTAGAAAGGGTCACAATTCAAAAACATAACAACAAGGAAGTGAATATGTTTTACATAACAATTTTACATAATAATACATTTAAAAAGACCTAGAAGAATTTCCATTAATGAATGTTTTTTCCATTACAATCTTCCCCCTTAAAAAATTTCTTCCTCGAAATTTCATTTTCCCGCACTAAAAAGATTAGGGTAAATCTGATTCAACACTTCTTCTTATTCCCACATTGCTTCTTCAAACTTGTGGTTTCACCACAACACCTTGACGAGGGGAATTGTCTTATTTCATAAGACTTTATCCCTGTGATCTATGATCTTCACTGGTTTCTCCTCATAAGAAAGACCATCCTCTAGTTGTACCACCTCCAAATAGAGTACATGTGAATGGTATGGTATGTACTTCCTTAATAGGGTGTAAGAAATGATTTACTTTATCGATAGTATGTGGAAGTGCTAGTCAATATGCCACAACCCCGACACGTCAAGAATATCGAAGGGGATGATCTAACATGGAATTAATATCCTTTTATTTACAAACCTCATGTGTTTTTTCCACAAAGATATTCATATAAATACCATGTATACAACTTTATTCTAATGGTCTCGTTGACGGTTATCTGTATTACTATTCTGTCGACTCCGGGCTGCCTTGATATGCTGTTGAATGGTTTTCACCTTCTCTACCATTTCATTGACAATTACTGGTCCTAGTAGCTTATTCTCACTGACTTCATCCTAAATTTCTAGTGTTCTTCACATATTCCCATACAGGGCTTCTTAAGGTTCCATTTGGTTGCTCGAGTGGAAAATTTTGTTATAAGAGAAATCAACTAGAGGAATATGTTGATCACATCCTCCTTTAAAGTCTATTGAACATTCTCTCAACATGTCCTCAAGTGTTTAGATATTCCTCCTAGATTGGCCATAAGTTTGAGGATGATAGGTCGTACTGATGTTGAGATCAGTATCTAGAGCATGTTTAAGACTCTCCCAAAACATAGAGGTGAATCTTGGATCTTGATAGGACACAATAGATATTGGTACTCCATGCGGGCTTACCACCTCCCTGATATATATTTGTGCAGGTTGATCCAATGAGAAATCCTCCTGAATAGAAATGAAGTGAGCATCCTTTGTAAGATGATCCACAACTACCCAGATTGAATTGTTGTGTTTGGATGTCTTTAGATGTCCAGTGACAAATTCCAAGGTGTTGTTCTCCCTATTAAATTTCGGTATGAGAAATGGTTGCATCAACCCCTTAGACTTCTGGCTCTCTGCCTTCACTTGCTAAAACACTAGGCCCTATGATATATATTCAGCAATCTCTTTCTTCATATTATCCCACCAATAATGATCTCGGATATCTCGATACATCATTGTGTTTCCTAGGTGAATAGAGAAATTTGAACTATGCACATTATCCAAAAGTTCCTTCTTCAACTCCAGACTTAATGGAACACATAGTCTTTTCCCAAATCTCACAACTTCTTCTTCATTAAGATTAATCTCAGAGGATTTACCCTTTCTGATTGCTCCACTTTTTCCTGAATTTCCACATTATCCTTTTAACCATCCTTTAACCTTTACAAAAGTGACAGTTTAGAAATTCTTTCTGAATGTATTGATGATGTTCCATTCTTTATGATTACCATGTCCATATTCATCAAATATAATAAGATTGGATCCTTTTCAATTCTCATCAATGATAGAATCATTGGGTCATTTCTACCTAGGGAATCTGCTACCTTGTTCTCTTTCCAAAGTTGGTAATGGATTGAGCAGTCATAGTCTTTGAGCAGCTCTAACCATCTTCATTGGCGCATGTTCAAATATTTCTATGTAAATATATACATGAGGCTTTTGTGGTCTATATATATTTCACACTTATCCCCAGAGGGATAATGCCAACAAATTTTCAATGAGATGATCACAACAGCCAACTTGAGATCATGTGTTGGATATTTATGTTCATGGACATTCAATTGCCTTAGAGTATAGGCAATAACTTTATCATTTTCCATCAACACACATCTCAGGCCCTTCTTCGAAGAATCGCTAAATACCACAAAAAGTTCTCCACTTGTGGGTAAAATGTGCACATGGACATTGAGAAGCCTCCTTTTCAACTCCTTAATGCTTTCATCGAATTCATCACTCCATGAAAACTTTACTACCTTTCGAGTTAACTGTGTAAGATAGTTGGTAAATTGGGAGAAATTACTCACAAATCATTGATAATATCCAACTAACCCAAGAAGCTATGGATATCCATTACCGATGTTGGCCTCAACCATCCCTCTATTGCAGTTATCGTTGAGGGATCCAAATATATTCCATTTCTTTTTATGATATGGCCCAAGAATCGGACCTCCTTCAACCAGAACTCACAATTGTTGTACTTTCAATAGAGCTCCTCCTTTATCATGGTTTCTAATAGAGTTCTTAGATGCTACTCATGATCCTCCTTGGTTTTGGAGTATATTAGAATATCATCTATAATGAATACCAACAATTTGTCGAGGTAATCTATAAATACTCTATTAATCAAGTCCATGAAGATTTCTAGAGAATTTTTGAGTCTCAATGGAATTACTATGAATTCATAGTGCCCATATCATGTATGAAAAGAAGTCTTGGGGACATCTTCTTTCTTCACCATTAATTGAAAATATCCTGACCGTAAATCTACCTTGGAGAAGTATTGTGCTCCACGTAACTGATCTAATAGTCATCAATCCGTGGTATATGATACTTCTTTTTTTATCATGATTTTGTTATGCTCATGATAATCGATGCAAAGGTGCATTGAAAAATCCTTCTTCTTGAAGAAGAGGACTGGTGCACCCCATGGTGAAGCACCTGGGTGTATAACCCCATTATCCAGATTATCATGTAGTTGTTTTCTTCAGCTCATCATGATCTACAATACCCTTTCTATATGGATTCCTGGATGTTGGTAATTCCCCATGTATAAGTTCAATTGAAAATTCTACATCTCTTCTAAGAGGAAGACAATGCAATTTATCGGGAAACACTTTAGTGAATTCCCTCATAATTGGCATGTCTTCAAAGAATGTTTCTTCCTATGACTCAATCATCTAAGCCAAATATGCATGCTCATAGGGAAGTAATATCCATGCCTGAGATTATGGAGCTGATGAAGATTAATCCACCACCTTTCACTTGTATAGGATCAGGGGTCGATTATCCACATGGAGAGTGATTTCCCTCTCACGTAAATTTATGTTGGATCTATATAAGGAATTCCAATAAAGGCAGATCATTACATCAAATTACACTTGAGGGAGTATGAAGAGGTTTTCAGGGAAGTTCATTCTAAATAATATGAAAAGGGTGGAGTTATATTAATGGGATGCAATGATATCCCCAATTTTCATACTCACTTACATCTTTACTTCCATGATTTTTTGTGGTGTTGAGATTGTTCTAATAAACTTTTGGGATATAAAATAATTCCTAGAAACTGAATCAAATAGTATGTTTTCTATTCTGGAATGAATAACTATAGTACCTATCAACACTTCATTTTCGGGGTTCACGTCTGTGGTAGTGATGGAAAAATCAGTCCCTTGCTGCCTTAGAGGTTGGTGGTTACCTTAGAAGACCCTCAGCATAGGGCACTCATTTGTAAGGTGCCATGGTTCATTGCAGTGGTAGCAATGAACAACACATTGAGAGTCGAACGGAGTGTTCCTCTCCTCTTTCATAGCTGTGAGTTTTTCTTTCCAACAATTATGGGCTAGGTTCCCTTATCTTCTACACCTAAATCTTTTCCTCATCCCCTACAGGAAATTTCTGGGGTGATCCTTTCCGCACCATTGGAAAGTGGGGTGCTGGATCTTCTTAGAATCGTTGGATTTATCCCCCAGTCCACCAGCATTTAAGTATACCTTACGCTTATTATCCCCATGATACCATGGGTTTCTCCAATATCCATTTCAACCTTGATGGAACATCGGACAATTTCCTCATAGTTGTTGAAGTCACAGGTCACCAGCGCTTTCTGCAAGCTAGGTTTCATCCCTCCAATGAAGCGATCAACCTTCCATTCATGGGTAACAAAAAATCCAGAAGTGTATTGTGCATTCCTTGTGAATTTTTCTTCGTACACTTCAATGGATTCGTTAACTTTTTGTTTGAGGTCAAGGAATTCCCTTTCCATCTTATGCTGGTGGGTGCGTGGAAAATATTTATCAAAAAAAATATTCCAGAAATCCTTCAATTCCAATGCATGGATCTCCTCCTCAGGGTTCATTTTTTGATCAATGTTCACCTTTGATCGACATCACCCTCTATATGATAAGCAGTTAAAAGAACCATCCCTTGTTCGGAACGGTGAAGGATAGAGAAGATCTCTTCAATAGAGTTTATCTATTGTTCGGCGATTGAGGGATCATATGACCCATTAAAAGTATGAGGCCATTGTCTCATGAAGCTCTAAATTGATGTTTTTTGTTTATTATGGTGGATTGAATGTTTCTATTGACCCATGTTTCTATTCAAATCTTGAGTTAACTGATGGAGAAGTGTGAAAATGTTTTCGATTCCTCCAACCATTCGATTGAGCATCACATTACTACAGTCATCAGAATGATCTTCATATCGGTTGTTATCCCATGTAATCCTATTTCCGGCCATTGGCCGGAATAAAAGGAAATTTAGGGGTAACCCATAAAGGGTAATCCATAAATAAAAAAAGATAAAATATAAATAACATTTATTTCTTTTACTTATGAATCAATTGGCTTCAATCTATGTTATCCATGATCTACTTCCTAACATATATTCATTGGAATTTATTTTTAATTCCCTTAATAATGTTTCATTCTATGCTTTTGAATTTAAAAAAGCATATCCCCCAAGGGTGTCATAACCAAGAGTGAAATAAGGCCCATTTTCATGAACCAGTTCCCGATCAAGTCTAGCTTGAAGCGGTGTTTTCGGGTTTTACACCTAGGATACATCAGTTCCAAAGTAGCCTCTACCATCTCATATCCAGGTAGGGATGTATTTGCGTGATAAACCACTTACTCAATACTCACCCAAACACATGTCTATTTTTATTAAACTTCGTCTTCTCTTTAAGTCATTACTAGAGTTTTCTAATCATAATCCCAAAAATAACTAAACATATCCACTGATACCAACTATGACAACCCTTCTTTTTATTCCAAAAATAAACATAATATATTAAATAAAATTCACTTGTTGCAAGATAGAAGATCAAAAGGGATGGTGTATTTGGGGCTTAAGATCATTACATAACAACTTAAAACATGAAATACAACATCTTTATTGAAAAAATCCTTTCAATGACCACTAAATTTCCTCATACATAGCATTGCATGGGATAACCTGAGGACATGCCTAAGAAAAGGGTGATTTATAGAGCCCAGTAAGGGAATAATCATGGAATAACATGAGGAATACAATACATGTAAGAAAATAGACACATCAATAGAGAAAAATATAAGGATATACATAATGGCATGATAAATCATGATAATCATAAAATGTAAACGTGACAACAACATTTAACATGGAATTAGCAAGAGCCCAGGATCATTGCTCATGGAGAAGGAGTAAACCCTCATTGAGCATGATTCATGAGTAAAAACTAATTGAAAATTAATTAACATGTGTCAAAACCCATTTAACATGATGTATCATGATACTATACTTTACCCAATGAATTGGAGCGCTATCAGGGAGCACCCTTCTGAAAAGTTTCACTTCATGCATAAGTGTGCAACATGGATCATAAAATATTGAATCATTCAACATAATAATTTATTCAACGATAAAAGAATGTGTAATATATACATGAAACTATATAAAAAATAAATAAATGTGAATAATGTTGAATACCCTTGATAGAGAGATGGGCATTATATTCACTACACAATGACATTGGCTAGGAAAAACATTGTGAAATTTTAGAAGCATAACGATGTGACATAAGAAATCACAAAAACGGTTGATGAATGATAAAGTGGTGTCTCATCATATTTATATGACATGGACAATAATGGATTAATATAGATAAATTTTCCAACAAATGTAATAGAATTTATATTCATGATATAAAAAAAAATTCTTGAATGTAAATGAGGAGAGAGAAATTCCTTTTGGAATTTCGGTATAGTAATAGGTGTGCATGTGAGGAATTTAATGAGAGAGAAAGGGGTATCACATTATTCAAAGATAAAGAGGGAAGTATGGGGGATGTTCCAAACCATACCCCAACATTTATATTTGAAACTAATACGGCCTAACAACTTAAATAATATTGGACAAAATGAGAAAGGATGAAAAACCCCTTACTTGGAAGTGTGCTTACAAAGGCTTGAGAGAGGCTTGATAGTTGCTTATTTGGATCTTCAGGCACCTTGGGAGTATTCTAGAAAGAGGAGGGTAGAGGTTTGAAGAACTATAACGTCTTTTAGTGAGGTTGATGTGGGATCTTGAGTGGGTTAATATAGGAATGGAGAGGAAATGGTTTATTATTTAGGTTTGGGACACCTCACATTAAAATAAATAAAACCACAAACTAGACCATGGTTTTTTCCCATTGTTTTTTCAAAAGGGGAGTGAAAAAAAAATTTATATGGCCATAGTCCTAAATTCTTAAAATAATAGGGTTGCTTTTGGGAGGATGAGTCAAACTCTCTAGAAAAACAATTTAAAAAGACAAGATGTTTTATAAGTCATAGAGGGTCTACTAAGGCATCATAAAATTAATCAAAGAAATATAAAATAATATTATATTAAGGATAAAAAATATATTTTCTGAAAATATCATATATAGTATTTTATTACATCACTATTGGGTCATTATGATGTCATAATACAGAATATATATTTAAACAGTATTTATTTTTTACCCCAAAATTCGACTATCTCAGAAAATATTGAAAATTTAACCATTGGATAATTTTTATATCCTGATTCCAAAAGTAATATTGATTTTATGTAAATAATTTTGTAAAAATTTCAATCTTTACTTTTAAAATAAAAACTGACATATATCGAAAATTCATGAGTTTTGACAAAACTGGCTCTTAAACCATAATAAAAATTACCTTAGCATTCATAAAAGTATACAATCATTTATATTTAATAAAAAGTAATTTTAATATTAATAATAATATATTATTTAATTCAAAAATTCCATTAATTCATAAAAATATATTTCTTAGTTGAATATTAACTAAATATACTATTTTGCGCTTTTGAAAACAATTTACAAGGTGACAACAATTAAATGATAGTACAATCATTATTATATAAAAAAATAATGTACATAATAATATTGATACGGATTTGTTACATAACCCCTTAATATAGCTTCATAAGACCTATGGGTAAGGTTCTCGATGGTGACAGACTCTTGGGGTGGCTCGGATAACAATGTGCGCGTGGGTATCTCTATCTACTTATACTTCTCCCATAGACGGTTCCATTTGAGATTAACATGTTAAAGCTCCGCTTGGGCATGGTCCAGAGCAGTCACGACCCGTCCCAGTGGGTCCTGAGCCGCAACTCCCCAAACCCTCCTCAAATAGGGCAGGGGTGGTCACTAGAACCTAGTAGGAATGCTACTAACATGGGAGGCATTGCCTATAAACCTGTACGCACACACACTCAACTCCAAGCCCACAAAGCTAAAAAGTAAGAACTACTAAAAGGAAAAGATGCATGCATACACTAAAACCCAACCAACAATGTACGACAGGAAAGTAAAGTACGAGAAAGTAAAACCGCTGGCCAGAAGTACAAGCCCACCAAAGAGAGTCTGTAACAAAGTCCAACCTGTAAAGGTAGGTGCTGGGACTGCAGTCTGTAGTCGTAGGAACACACCTCGGCCTGTCCAATCTCACTAAATACCGCCCTGTCCAGGTCTTCCTAGATTCCTATCAATGGGTCTCTCGTATGCCCAAGACATGACATGTGTGGGAAAATCCCATGCAGGGGTGAGTATAACAATACCCAGTAGGACACCCCTAAACCACAAAGGAATCACAACATAGGAAAATACCACAAAAGAAAGATAAAGTCAGATCTACACAGTATATTTCTACCGAACATATAAAATGAATATCCAGATATACTCATGCATGATTGACTATTGCGAATACAACCACTAGGATCTAGCTCGAAGATTCCACTATGCATGCAACTGATAGAACACACTCATGGGCATGAAGAGTGAGAGATACGAAGTACTCGTTCCAGGATAACACACTCCACGCGTACTTGTGAACATGATGCTAAGATGAAGATCACAACCAATAGCCATGGGGTGATTCCGACAACTCAGTCTGAACTAATCTGCAAAGCAGAGGATCAGCGCCCGGGTAAAGTTGGTCACGTCGATACCAAGAACTCTACTTAGGGTCTCAATAATGAATAGAGGATCTAGATCCAAATCTCATAGAGGGGATTCAAAAAACTCTTTTCAGGAAGTCCTACTGAAGGGATCATACTCATGTAAGTAGGGAGTGATACCGGGAACCTTCAGCAGAAAGACCAAGGGGACGAACCCTAAGGAAACTAGTCCAAGGCACAGAAGGCGACTGAATCAAGCCATGTAAAATAGGTTACATGGCATGTAGTATGGTTACATGTCGTGTTCCTTGACCCCGAGTACTACCAGTGTAAACGGCCCGTGTCGTCCATCCATGTTTTGTAAAACTCTACTACACGGCGTGTAGAAGGATCACATGTCGTGTTCCTTGACTCCGGGTACTGCAAGTGTAAATGGATCATGTCATTTTTATTTTTGGATAAAAAGTGACTACACGATCAATATGTTTTAATTCTCTAGTATTTGATTTTCTGATAAAACCCCAAATCACAGCCGCATGAAAAACGATCGATCCACGGGCTAATCGGTTAGAAGATTAGTCCGCGTTCGTTGTAGGAATCATGAACGGGGAAAGGTAAATAAAAAAAAACATCCTACCTAGATTCGCGGCATCTGCTGGTGAAGATCTGGTCCTCATGTCGTCGTCGCCGGTGAAGCTCGTCAAGAACACCATCGCAATGTTGGGAGGTTTTCTCTAGAGCTCACCATGGAGATTCAAGGTTATAAGAAAATTAATCCTGATACCTTGCGAAATCTCAATTTAAAATTAATAAAAATATTTTTATGCAACAAGGATTTAATAAAATATTTTAAATTAAATATTTTATTACGATTATGTCCAAAAACCATATTTCACCAACGGCATGTGCAAGTCGATGTTAGTTCTATTCTAGGGTAAAACCACTGCTCTGAACGCAACGGTGCTATCAGATTTCTGATCCGAGCACCCGTTCTGGAGTTATTCCACTTTTTCAAGAAGACCTCATGCGTGCGTAATTTAATTATTAAATTAAATTCAAACATTTGTTCCAGGATAACCGGGACTCGGAACTGAACGCCATCTTAGAGCTTGGTCTTTAAATAATTCACTTTATTTTTAAGAATAATGTATGTAAAATATGAGACAATAAAACACACCCACCTTAGGGCTTTTACATCCCCGAATAACCAAAAAAAGGCTACTAAAAAAGATGTGGGTACTGCACATGAATCTGAGCCTACCGCTCTCACGTTCTCTCCTGGAGATTCCCGTGATGCCACCAGATAGGAACCGAGGGAAAATCATGCCCATGAAGGATCTTCTCTCACTGATCCTAAATCTTTAATGGGTACTCAGTAAAGGTCTCCCCATCATCGATGTCCAGCTCGCCCCAGTCGATAACGTGCGATGGATCGTGCATGTACCTCCGTAGCTACGACACATGGAAGATGTTGTGTACCCGATCCATTTGAGGAGGTAGAGCCAAGCGATATGCCACCTCACCAACACTACTCAGAATCTAAAAAGGGCCAATGAACCTTAGAGATAGCTTGCCGCCTTGGCCAAATCTCCGCAATCCTTGTCGAGGTGAGACCCGAAGGAATACATGGTCTCCATCCTCAAACTCCAAGGGCCTCCGCCTCCTATCGGCATAAGACTTTTTCCGACTCTGTGTAGTATTCATCTGCTCCTGGATGACCTGCACCTTCTCTATAGTAGCTCTCACCATCTTTGGGCCCATGAGTGTTGACTCTCTTGGGTCAGTCCAACAAAGTGGTGACCTGCATGGTTGCCCGTACAAAGCCTCGAATGGTTCCATACCAATAGTGGAATGATAAATATTGTTATAAGAAAATTTCACCAGTGGTAGGTGATCCTCCTAGCTACGACCGAAGTCATGTATGCAGTCTCGTAGCATATCCTCCAGAAACTGTATGTTCTATTCTGTCTGACCATCAGTCTGGGGATGAAACGCTGTGGTCAAGCGTAACCGAGTCCCAAAAGCTTCCGGAAATCCCTTACACAACTGGGATGTGAAATGAGCATCGCGATCTGAGCCGATTTTGTATGGCACTCCATGAGGTCAAAATATCTCCTACACGTAGAGGCGTCCCAAGCTCTCTACTGAACTCTTCTCTCATAAGTCTAGGAAGTGGGCGGACTTGGTGAGTTGATCAAAGATCACCCAGATGGAATCATGTCCCCTGGACATACATGGTAGACCCATCACAATGTCTATGGATATCTCGTCCCACTTCCACTTTGGTACCTCAAGGGGTTGAGTCAAACCTTCTAGTATCTGGTGCTCATCCTTTACTTGATGAGAAGTAAGGCACCGAGAAATAAACTCTTCCACACTCTTCCTCATTCCTGGCAACTAGAACAGACTCTTGAGGTCCTTGTACATATTTTCCACGCCTGGACGCACCGCCAAAGGAGATGTATGGAACTCACTCAGGACCTCCTCTCGCAACGTCACTGGTACTACTATACGCCCTCTAAAAAGAACAACGTGCTCCCCACCTTCTGAATATCCATCAGAAACATCACCTGTGGATATCTGAGTACGTTGAGTCTCAAAGCCCGTATCTCTGGGCTGTGCTTCCCTGTCTCGCTACAAGAGTGGAGGAGAAACAACCATCGCCTCAATGTAATCTTCTACATCTCTATCCATGAAGGATTATTGTAAAGAGGCCAACTGCCTCATCGCCTCATCTAGAAACTGTGAACTAGATTTCTAGCTGAGAGAATCTGCCACAACGTTCCCCTTCCAAAGAGTGTAATCAATATCAAATTCGTAATCCTGGATGAACTCAAGCCATCACCTCTGTCTCAAATTCAGATCCTTCTGAGAAAAGATATATTTGAGACTCTTGTGATCAGAGTAGATGGTAAACCGCTTGCCCATCAGGTAGTGCCGCAACAACTTCAATGCGAATACTACCGCTGCCAAATCAAGATCATGGGTTGGGTAGTTCTTCTCGTGGGGTCTCAACTGGCATGAGCCATAGGCAATCACCACTTGCCTCTACATCAGAACACAACCAAGCTATGTTCCTGATGCGTCATAGAACACTACATATTCGACACCCTCCTCTGGTAATCTCATGATTGGGGGGCTCGTCAAACTCTTTCTCAAAATTTGGAAAGCCTACTGGCATCTCTCGGCCCACATGAAAGGATGCCCCTTTCGGGTCAAAGCTATCATGGGTGCTGCAATCCTGGAGAAATCAATGATGAATCTTCGATAGTTACCTACCAACCCAAGGAAACTCTACACCTCCTTCACGCTCTGGGGTGGCTCCCATGCTAGCACTACCTCCACTTTGGCTGGGTCCACTGCTACAACATCTGTTGACATAACGTGTCCTAGAAAGTAGACATCATGTATACAGAACTGACACTTCGAGAGTTTCCCATAAAACCGGTGCTCTCGGAGTGTTTCCAGACCCATCCTTAGGTGTCTCGCATGCTCCTCCTCGGACGCAGAGTACACAAGCGTATCATCGATGAAGACCACTACGAACCGATCTAGATAGGTATGATAGATCTGGTTCCTGAGTTCCATGAACACTGTCGGGGCATTCGTCACGCGGAAGGGCATCACCAAGTACTCATACTGACAGTAGTGACATATGAAAGCCGTCTTCGGTACAATCTCAACCCTTTCTCACAACTGGATATAGACTGATTTTAGATCATCCTTCGAGAACCATCGTACCCCTCTCAATGAGTCGAAGAGGTCATTAATCCTCGTTATTGGATACTGGTTCTTCACGGTCACCTGATTCAAGCACTGGTAATCCACACATAGTCTCAAGCTCTCGTCTTCCTTCTTGGGAAATAGTACTGAAGCCACCGAGGGTGAAATGCTGGGTCTCACAAAGCACTTCTTCTGCAAGTCTTCTAGATGCACCCTCAAATCACGAAGCTCTGCAGGAGCATCCGATGTGCTGATGTTGATATCGGTGTCATCTCGGGTTGAAACTCAATGCAGAATTATATCTCTTGATGAGGAGGTAGTCCGGGGAAATCCTCCGGAAATACGTCCTCGTACTCAGCAACTACTGCTGGAAACATGAATCTCGTAACATCTATTGTGAAAAGGGCTAGTCTAGCCAACTGATTGGATATCTGTTGCACCATCCTACGCACGAGTCATTACTATGCTGCCTGGGTCTCTCTTTCACTGACAAAAGAGAACCTCGTTTCATCACTGCGGACACACCACACCCTTCGCCTAAAACAGTCGATCTGGGCATTAACTGTGGATAGCCAGTCCATACCAAGAATGACATTGTAACGCCTCGACGCTATCACCAAGAGGTTCCAACTAAAACTCTCACCTCCAAGGTTCAGGTCACACTGTCTGCAAAGGTGTGTGATCTCTTAATCTTCTCCAGTCAGTGTTTCTAAGAGTAAGGGTCGAGTCAATGGCTCAACTGGAATCTCAAGGTCTCAAATAAGATAAGAATCAAGAAAGGAATGACTAGCACCTGTGTCTATCAGTACGGCATCCAATGTAGTAAAGACAGAGATTGTACCTCTAATCATTCCGTGAGTACCTGGGTCATACACCTCTTCCACCTGCAGCTATCCATGCCTTTGTCCACCATCTCCGTAAGCATGGGGAGGACCTCCTGGGGGTGGTGGTGGTAAAGGATCAAAACGCCGACCACCTCCAGCTGCTCTCCCAACTCCTCTACCGCATTCGCCACCCCGCAGATCTATCTTCTCCACATGTTGACTCTTCCTCAGTGGTCCGTCCACTGCTCCCGTTCAGTAGTACGGTGGGTCGGACAATCTCGAGCGAGATGTCCCCTGCCATCACATGAGTAGAATCGCCTCACTCGAGGCTGACTGGATGCACCCTGCGAACCCTTTACAGCAGATACCCTGTCCTAGGATCTCCTCTGAAAACGTCTCCCATTCCTGGGTCCCTGACGTCAGTCCCCTACTGCCGAGGTCTCTACATTAGCTCGCTCGCTACTGACAATTGTCGGCTGTCTCTGCTCTGCCAAGAAGCTCTTGACCACCAATGCTTGCTCGAGCACTCCAGCCTAAGCAGTTATGCTCATAGGAATGATGTTAGTTCATATATCTTTGTGCAAGCCCCACTCAAAAGAACGAGCTCTAAAGTACTGATATCTGACCATATCCATCGAGTACCGTGAGAGATCGGTAAACCTCGATGAATAGTCAGCCACCATCATGGTTCCGTGCTGGAGCTGAAGAAGCTCCCATACACGTACTGATCTCAGGGTAACTGATGAAAACTACTCTCTGAAGAGATTCTCAAACTCCGACCATGCAATAGTCGCCTTTTCATGAGTCTGGATAACCAAACTCCACCATCGCCCTGCCGAGCCCTGTATAAGGCTCGGTGCCAGGATCACCATCTGATCTGCTGGTGTCCTGACCAAATGGAAGACTCTAGACACTGACTCAAGACAGTCCTATACTGCCTGAGGGTCAATCTCACCTCGAAAACTGAAGGGTCTCTATCTCTGAAACTTGTGTAGTGCGCTCAGCCTGCGCTCCTCCTCCACTGGTACAACATGCACTAAACACTGCCCCATAGATGTTGGGATAATTGGCACACCACCTAATGGTAAAACTGGGGGATCTGGTCCCTTAATCGCGCTGTCATCATTGAGGGGGTCATCCTTGTGATCGAGCTGCTGGATCCTAGCGGGTGCACATCACGGATGAATCCTGTGATGTAACAAGATTTATCTCAGTCAGTTATTATATTTGGAGAGCTGGCTCAAGAAGGACATGAAAACCACAACCCATTCCTATGTGATGCATGTACCATTATTTTCCCCTGCAACTAGTGTTCTCATGTTCCATGTGGAAAAGTAAGTTATCAGAGTCCTGGTGTATGGATAAATTATCCGCCCACACCAACACTGGGGTCCCTGGCCAGAAAGCCGAACTCGAAACACTTAACACTGTTCCCCCAAACTAACTCACAGACTATCGGTCCTAAGGTAAAACATACAACCTTTGATACCACTCTATCACGACCCGTTCCAGTGGGGCCCGAGCCGCAACTCCCCAAGCCCGACTCCAATAGGCCAGGGGCTAGTGACTAGCACCGAGTAAGCATGCTACAAAAATGGGAGGCATTGCCTATAAACCTGTACGCACGCACACACATCTCCAAGACCACAAAGATGAAAAGTAAGAACTACTAAAAGGAAAAGATGCATGCATACACTAAAACCCAACCAACAGAGTAAGTCAGTAATGTAAAGTATAAGAAAGTAAAACACGAGGCCAGAAGTAAAATCCCACCAAATAGAGTCCGTAACAAAGTCCAACTTGTAAAGAAAGGTGATGAGACTGCAGTCTGTAGCCATAGGAACACACCTTGCCTATCTGATCTCACTGTGTACCGTCCGGTCCTAGTCCACCTAGAATCCTGTCAAAGGATCGCTCGTCTACACAATACATGACACGTGCGGGAAAAGCCCGTGCAGGGGTGAGTATAACAATACCCAGTAGGACACCCTGAAACCACAAAGGAAACACAACAAGGGAAAATACCACGAAGTAATGATACATTCATCCCTACACATCATATTTCTATCAAACATATAATAAGAATATCCAGATATACTCATGCATGATCGACTATCGTGAATACCACCACTAAAATCCAGCTCAATGATTCCACTAAGCATGCAACCAGGGGAACACACTCCTAGGTCTAAAGAGTGGGTGATACGAAGTACTAATTTCGAGAGAACCCACTCCACATGTACATTGTAACATGATGCTCATATGAGGATCAAAACCAATAGCCATGGGGTGATTCTGACAAATCAGTCTAAACTAATCTTCTATGCAGAGGATCGGTGCCTGGGTAAAGTTGGTCACGCTGATACCAAGAACTCTACTTATGGTCCCAGGAATGAATAGAGGATACGTCTCCAAATATCACAGAGGGGATTCCAACAACTCCATTCAGGATGTCCTGCTGAAGGGATCATACTCCAGAATGTAGGGAATGATACCATGAACCTTCCGGAGAAAGACCAAGAGGACGAAACCTAAGGAAACTAGTCCAAGTCACATAAGGCTACAAGCTCAAGCCATGTAAAACAGGTTACACAGCGTGTAGTATGGTTACACGCCGTGTTCCTTGACCCTGGGTAATACCCGTGTAAACGGCCCGTGTCATCCATCCAAGCTATGTAAAACTCAACTACACGGTGTGTAGAAGGATCACACACCGTGTTCCTTGACTCCATGTACTTCCCGTGTAAACGGACCATGTCATTTGTCTTGTCGGATAAAAAGTAACTTCACGACATGTAGAAGAATCACACGACGTGTCTAAACACCGGGGGCTTTCTCCATGTACGTTGTCCATGTGCCCATACATGGTCTTCGTTCGTGTCGCCTGCCCATGTACCAGTACACGGAGTATCTTGTGTATCTGGCCGAGTCTGTCCGGGGAGGGGTATACACGCCGTGTCCTTGGATGTGTACCAATCCCGTGTCCGTATACTCCCAGAGTACACATCAGGAGGTTCGTCAATGAACACACTCCATGTAGCCCATACTACATGCCATGTAGTCGGGATTTTTCCAGAAACTCTATCTTCCTCCTCGCGTCGCGGCTGATCCTCTGGATCCATGGTTTCTCATCTTTTTATCCCGATACTCCAGGGGTTGGTTCGTTTCATCATACGAACACTGAAACGGGTGTTTTCGGTCTTTAAATCGAATCATAAAAATTGAATGATCCATATGAAGAAAAACTCCCAAAAACTCATGTATCTCGATCCGCTCTGAATCGTCCGTCGAAACCGTCGTCGCACCTCCGTGACATCACTTCGGGGTTGGATCTACAATCTCGGATCGTTGCGCAAACGAACAAATGCGCAACGATCTATTTCCTCCAAGAAAGCGTAGAACACAACGATGAACGCCCGGGAGAAAAAATACAAAGAATAGAACAAGAGTGATGAACCTTGATCATTGTTCATGATGATCCGGGTCTGTTTCCATTAGATCAAAACCACAACAATCAACAAGATTTAATTCTCTAGTAATTAATTTCCCAATAAAACCCCAAATCACACCCTCCCGCAAAATGATCGATCTGTGGGATAATCAGTTCGCACATTAGTCCGTGTTCATCATAGGAATCAAGAATGGGGAATGGAAAATCAAAAACAAACATCCTACCTGGATTCGCGGCGTTTGTAGATGAAGATCCAGTCGCCGCGTCATCGTTGCCGGCGAAGCTCATAAAGAACAATGTCGCCACGTTGTGAGGTTTTCTCCAGATCTCTCTAGGGAGATTTAGGGATATGAGAAAAGTAACCCTGATCCATTGAGAAATCTCTATTTAAAAATAATAAAATGATTTCACTACAACAAGGATTTAATAAAATATTTTAAATAAAATATTTTATTACCGTTACGTTCGAAACCCATATTTTTCCACCGGACTGCGCTAGTCGATGTTAGCTCTCTTCTAAGGTAATCCCACCGCTCTGAACGCAATGATGCCATTAGATTTCTCATCCGAGAACCCGTTCATGAGTTATTACACTTTTTCATGAAGACCGGATGCACGCATAAATTAATTAGTAAATTAAATTCAATCATTTGTTCCGGGATAACCGGGCCATGGAACTGCACGCCGTCTCAGAGACTGGTCTCAAAATAATTCCCTTTATTTTTAATAATAAAGTATGGAAAATATGATACATTATAATATTGAATCACAATGATGCCACCCCTTTTCCATGCTCTGAAAAATGGGCTTCGTATGGATTAATTCTACTGGAAGAGTTTATCGCTTCCTTTTTCTGAGTAAATTGGATTGTTAAAGCATTATATTTGTACTGATCATGTGATAACTATTCAATGACCATATTAGAAAAAATCATAATTCGAAAACATAATAACTACGAAGTTAATATGTTTTACATAACAATTTTACATAATAAGACATTTAAAAAGACCAAGTGGAATTCCCATTAATGATGGTTTTGGTCATTACAGTAGGACCACTAGAAACCTGAACCATTAGCACTACAATATTTAACCAAAATTGTGACAAAATAACCAAGTCTACTGACACACAAATATGTATGTTGTGTTTGATACAAGGCCTTGTATAATTGTACCACAATGTGATTCCATGTGATAATCATTATAAGACAAAAATCAGGAAGTTTTGTAAACAAGAAATGCAAGTAACAATTTCTAAAAGATGAAACTTTAAACAAAAAAATAATTCATGTGGGATACATTAAATTAAATAACTACATATAAATAGAATGAAAAAGATACTGAATTTCTCCATAAAAACCTAAAATATTCTATTGGTAAGTATAAAATATCTAATGAGCACTAGCAATGGGAAAACAACCATAGACACTAGCTCATTGTGGGTCACAGGTAACTCGAACTCGGTGAAAGTAACTATACAAATATCTATTATCATGAATACAAGCCACTAGTAATGAGAATACCCATATACAAGTGGTTCCACAACATCATCATCATAGTATATTCAGTGTTGTTATCTATAAACATGCAACATGAAATATAGGGCGAACCCCACCGGGTCACTATCACACTAGTACACATCCATCTACCTATGTAACACCCCGAGCTTCCATGATACGCTTCTCATTCAATAATGCAATAGCTTGCATTGTACGCAACTTCGAGTTCTAACACACCGCAACTAATCAAAGTAGCCATTATGAATAGTAATACCAACTTTTTAAAATTATAGAAATGTTATATTTCAAAATGGACTTCGTTTTTGTATTCGTAATATCAAAATTATCCTATGTTGAATTTTTTGTAACTTTCTGAGAGCTTCCAATTTTTTATGAATAGTGAAAAATACTTAAAACAACTTTTTTAATAAAAATAATTTATTGTGATTAGTTATACTATTTAGTGGTTTTAATGTATAATTAGAATATATTTTTACCATTTTATCCAATGGTGGTCATTAGAATTAATTTAACATTGAAATTGGGCATGAACAATTGTCAATCTTTTGATATAAATTGTTTCTTAAAAACATGCTATTTGTTGTGACAACAGAAATAAATTATAAAAATAATTAATGCAACTTATATGTTTGTAATTTTTTTAAATAGACATCATTTTTGAAATCGGAATATCAAAAATATCTTGGGGTGAGTTTTTGGGATTTTTCTGAAAAACATCAATTTTTGATGAATAGTGAAACCACTAAGTGGTATTTATAAAAAAAGATTTTTCGTTTAAATGAAAATTTACCACTTCTGTGTTTTGAATTTCAAAAATCTGACATACAAGGTTGTCATTAAGAAGTAAAATGTTGTTCAATGAGATTAAAATAATTTTTCGGTGAATAGTAACTTTTAAGTTCTTAATCGCCATTAGAGGTAATTAGTGTAGTTTAAAGTAAAAATAATGTTTTAATAATATGAGATGATCTTGACACATGTCCTACCTCCTTGGATGTTCCATGGCCCTCCAAGACAATCCATGGGTCATATTTAGGACCCCATGGATCCACTTTAGTTGGAAAATGACATAAATACCTTTTATTTAATGTTAAAGTAAAAAATGACACAAGCATTAAATGTTTTACTAAAACAATTTTTACATGGGGTTATACAAGTCATATTTTTGACTATAAATAGTAATTGGAAAGATAAAAAGATTTCCTACATCATAGTATTTTTTTATAATTTTTAGACATTAAATAAATTAAATTATTTATGACATCATGATAATGCAACGATGACCTCATTATGTAACGATTTAAATAAAATAAAAATATAATGTAAAATCCAAGGCTTACACTTGTCAAAAACCTATTGTATGAGTGGATTTAGAACCCTTATCACCTTATCCTCGAATTATATAAGTGTGGGACCTCTAAAATCCGAAACTCATTTAATAATAAAGTGACTTCTCTTTACTTTCCAAGAGTGTCCCTCCTCTCCACTTATAAAAGGCACCCAACTCTACCACTTTACTCACGCTTTCAAATCCTTTTGGCTCGGCCAAACTCTGCCCAAATACTCTCCCAACTTCCCTACCTTACACCTAGAAGCCTCACTTTGTGCAGAATTCTTCCCAAGGAAGCCTTTGGCTCAAATCAAAAAGAGTTACCCGATTTTAAGGTAATGTCTTCTCTTATGTTATTTTGTTTTATTTTGCTTCTCCAACCCCATAAACTTTTTTTATTCATTTCTTTTGTAACAAACCCAGTATCCTAAATATACTGGGATGTTTTTATAAGAATTATTCGTGCTACACTTACCCACACCTACATCTAATGGTTAAAGAACATACTGTTTCTGTGGATGGAGAATTTCTGCCTCACGAAACGATGATTGTTCAACACTCATATAACACCTTAAAAGGTGGCCATTAAGATGTCACTATATTTATATAAGATATATAATATGTTTATGTTTTCCTTATGCTTCTGTATTTCTCATTTATGGCATACTTTATGATTTAAATTATGGGTAAACGCGATAATTTCATTTTAGGAAGTGCGGACTACCGCCCCCTCAAAGTGATGTGAATCGTTAATTCCATATGTGGAATGTATAAAGGATAGAGTAAATTGTATTATATGATATATTATACTGGAATTATATTATACATTTATATCATTATGATTTCATTCCATTAAATATTAAATAGAAATGAAAGTAGCGATCATGCGTACGTACGGCTTACCGTCTCCATGAACGGTGCATTTCATTTCTTACCTCTAAATGTTACGTAATATTATGAATGAATGTATATACTGGATATATATGATATATATGATATCTACATCATGAATATAATTCTGGATATAATGTATATTTCACCACATGAACAACTTGTAATTATAATAAGTTTATTGTTGACTCAAGTACCAAAGATCGACAAAACGACCGTTATTAACATAAATAATTACATAATGTTCATAACATTGTAATAGGTGATATAAAAAGGATAATGAAATTGAAAATGGTTCTTAATAAGGTATATATTAACTCTATTTTATTATTCAGGAGGTTAAAGAATGGTTGAGTCAAGTCGGACACGAGGTAAGGGAACTTCTTAACCCAATTTCTATTCTTTGGGTTAATCTCCTACTTTCAAATTATGTCATGATATTATTATGTCCTATCTTGTATTTATACTTTATTTATGTTTACATATAGTGAATACATATAATAGATCTATGTTATTTTAAAAATGATCTTTTTTTGTACTTCGTCTCAAACTCCTTTCATTGAGAAATATTTGGTTTTATACACAACTTTCTTTTATACGGTGTATAAACCCCTTTGACTTTTACGTTTATTCAAAAGGAATCATTTTTATACGAAGAGTTTTACTAAATGAAAAAAAGGGAATGTTTTTCTTTCCGTACATATGTGGCGACAACGACTTCTCCATCACCATGACCATTATTTGAGTATCGGCTTCCTCTACAAGCCATCACTTTTTTTTAATGAAAAATAAATACAAAGTTTTAGCTTCCTTTTATTTTGGTATTGAAAATGGTTTTGAAAGTGTTTTTATTATATCAATTTGTTGTATTGATATCTTGTGATTTCAATGTGGAAATTTTATATTTCCTTTATGCATGTTTTATGTGATACGATTATGTTATGGTTTATGATATGTTTAAACCCATTCATATGATGAATGCATTGGACTTAATAAGTGACGGGTGGAGCCAGCTACAGCTCCTCGATGCATCGGTAGGTCTCATGAGACAAACTAGTGTCTTGGCACGAGGCTTTGACTAAATCTTATTTGTGGTCTTGGCACGAGGCCTTGGCTATGTGGTAATGATAGTCTGGAATTATGAATTCCATCATTATGAAAGTGGTTATTGATATTTCATGTGATTATTCGACTAGTAGAATATCCATCTGAGTAAGTAAATGGAATTATTTAATTTTATTTTTTCCATATTATGCTGAATTTCATGTTTAAAAAGGCTTTTGTTTTAGTTATACATTGTCTTAAATGTTAATGTTTATTTATGAAAGCTTCCTCAATATTGTTATCCTTACTGAGCATCTGAGCTCACCCCTTTCAATGTTTTAATATTTTCCAGGATGTGAAGAAGTACTTTATAAATGACCTACATGGATAGTCAGAAGAGGATATGAGTGTGGACTATGAAGGCTTTGTTTTTAGTTTTTCGATTTTGGTGTAATGTAACATTTATGAATGTATCTAGTGTTTCCAAGGCTACAAAACTAATCGGTCTTTCGAGATTGGAATTTTTGTGATCATGCCAATGTTATGAAGTAATGCACAAACTCTGGGTAGCTGGGGTCGGGGCATTACAGTTGGTATCAGAGGCAGTTTAGTACTAACCTTAGAAGCTAGATTTAGATAAAATCTGATTAGACGAAATTGACCAAAGATAGACTTTGAGGATTAATATAGAAGAACTTTCTAAAATTTTGGAATTATAGATATTTTGTGAGTTTTCCGAATAATACATCCCTGTCTGGATAGGAGCAGGTAGAGGTGGCTCTGGCACAGATGTACATAGGGGTAAAACCCGAAAACACTACTTTGAGCTAGACTCGAACGGGAACTGGTGCACAACAACGGGTTTTGCTGCACTCTTGGTTACGACACTCCCAGGGGATATGCTTAGGATAATTATCATTTTCTTTACAAACCACTATGAAGGGTTATGATTATATACTTCCTCAAAGAAAACTTTTTTTTATGATTATGGATTATATCCATAAATAGTACAATTATTGTTAAGTGTTTTAAAAGTATGGAATTATGTATTTTAATTCATAAACTAATCTAGTTTATGACATTGATTAGTAATGGCACCTAGTGGAAGGAATGGAAACCGTATCAATGCACACACTCCATGTAGGGAATACCCTCATACTCAAGATAATTATTGTGGAGTTGGAGATACAACTGGTGCTGATCAACTTATTACCATACTGGGACAACTCACTCAGGTTATTAATAATAACCTTACTATTATGGATCACCCTGACCCACAACGTGGAGGATCAATGTTAGACTGCTTCATGAGGCAACAAACGCCAACATTTAATGGGGGTACAAATCCATTAGTAGCTGAGCAATGGATAAACTCCTTAGAAAAAATATTCCACGCCTTGGGGAGTAGTGAAAGGGAAAAGGTTATCATGGCAGTTTACCGCCTCAGTGGAGATGTTGATCAATGGTGGTCATTGATTCAAATCAAAAAGGAAGATTATGACATATCGAATATGGAATGGAGGGAGTTCAATGATATTTTCTTAGAAAAATACTTTCCTCATGACCATCGAGCAGATATGGAAAGGCAATTTCGGAGTCTGAGGCTGAAGGAGGATGAGAATGTCGCAAAGTATGAGGCGAACTTTACAAGGTTAGCAAGGAATGCTACTAATTATATACGTAACCCAAGGAGTAATATTGATCGTTTCTTTTATGGGTTAAAACCATTTCTCCGTCGAGATTTAGTATCACAATCCTTCTCATCATACGAAGATATTGTCTCGTGTGATATCAAGACAGAAAAGGAATTCTCTAAGTCTTATGACAACAAAGTAAAGCAAGAGAAGAAGAGAACGGTGGAACAAGAGACGGATAAAGGGAAAAAGGGAAAGAAGGATTTTCCATTATGTGATAATTGTGGGAAGAATCACCCGGGTACTTGCCTAAAAGGAATGGGAGTTTGTTATAAATGTGGAGAAAAAGGTCCCCAGGCGCGTGATTGCAAGGGAAAGAAAGAGGCTATCAATGTTGAATGCTACAATTGTAGAGGAATGGGGCATTATGCAAATGAATTTCCTAAGTGTCTGGGAAACATATCTTAGAAAAGGCCAAGAGATCAAGGACAATCTTATGCTGTTACTACAGTTGAAGCGGAATAATTAATGTATTGGTGCTTTTGGACTCATGGATTATATTTTGGTTATTAGAATAATGTGATATATATATAAGGATTGTACTGCAGTAATTGTTGTTTTAGTAAGGTTTTAATATGATGAGGGTAATCATATTTTTAGTATGTGACAATAAGAGAAACTTTACTTTGTTTGGGGAATCAGAGGTTACAATTGATTTTGGAATTTAGAATCCTTTTAGAGAAAGTCTGGACTGAGGTATTTTGGATAACTATAAAGGTTGGAATGGATTAAGATGAACTGTGGATAGTATTGTTTAAGGTTAAAACATTTATGAAGATTATTTTTGGAATATTATAATTCTATAGTTTTAGGAAAAGGACAAACTGTAGGGTGGGGCATAACCCGTCGCGTCGGACAAAGCTGCAGGAATCGAACCCACAACCACAGTGCGACATGCCTTTATTCCCTACCACTAGCCTACAAGAAGTCCCTAGTTATTACAAAATAGTTTTAATAATCTAAATGGTAGGTGTTAATATTTGGAACCTTATACAATTAGGATAAATAGAATATTTTTGAGTTCTATTACCTTTTAGAGTGAAAGATGGGTTTGTGGTAAAAATTTATTAAAGAATGAAAGTCTACATGACAAGTATGTATATTCCCTTACGTTCTTAGTAAATCTCCTAAATAAATTCCTTAACTTTATGAAAAGTTACATAAAACAAAAATGTTGCCGATTAACTTTTCCAATTGGGGATTCAATGATCGTTCAACCCATCACATGTTTGTGACTTTCTTATGGTTAACTTTCTCCTAATCCTGTTTTCTACAACTCTCCATCAGACTATGATGGTTTTTTTCTCCTCCATATCCATATTATCATAGAATCCTAGTATGGGCTATCTCGGGTGACCTTTGTACTTCTATTTCTTTCTTTTAATGTTATATTTTTATTAACCTTATTTCCGATGAGGGTTTTCCACAAAGGTATTTTCTATTTTCAACCATTTATTTTCAAAGAAAATTTTCAAATTGCGAAGACGCAATTTATTGATGGAGGGGAGAATGTAACACCC
Source organism: Viscum album (assembly GCA_963277665.1). Taxonomy (NCBI): domain Eukaryota; kingdom Viridiplantae; phylum Streptophyta; class Magnoliopsida; order Santalales; family Viscaceae; genus Viscum; species Viscum album. The sequence continues at coordinate 442,588,454 of OY728161.1, forward strand.
CGAGCTTCCATGATACGCTTCTCATTCAATAATGCAATAGCTTGCATTGTATGCATCTTCGAGTCCTAACACACCGCAACTAATCAAAGTAGTTATTATGAATAGTAATACACACTTTTTAAAATTATATAAATGTTATATTTCAAAATGGACTTCGTCTTTGTATTCGTAAGATCAAAATTATCCTATGTTGAATTTTTTGTAACTTTCTGAGAACTTCCAATTTTTTATGAATAGTGAAAAATACTTAAAACAACTATTTTAATCAAAATAATTTATTTTGATAAATTATACTATTTAGTGGTTTTAATGTATAATTAGAATATATTTTTACCATTTTATCCAATGGTGGTCATTAGAATTAATTTACCATTGAAATTGGGCATGAACAATTGTCAATCTTTTGATATAAATTGTTTCATAAAAACACGCTATTTGTTGTGGCAGCGGGAATTAATTATAAAATTAGTTAATGCAACTTATATGTTTGGAATTTTGTAAAATAGACATCATTTTTTAAATCGGAATATCAAAAATAGCTTAGGGTGAATTTTTGGGATTTTTCTGAAAAACTTCAATTTTTGATGAATAGTGAAAACACTAAGTGGTATTTATAAAAACTAATTTTTCGTTTAAATGAAATTTTACCACTTCGGTGTTTTGAATTTCAAAAATCCGACATACATGGTTTTCATTAAGAAGTAAAATGTGGTTCAATGAGATTAAAATAATTTTTTGGTGAATAGTAACTTTTAAGTTCTTAATCGCGATTAGAGGTAATTATTGTAGTTTAAGGTAAAATTAATGTTTTAATAATATGAGATTAGCTTGACAAATGTCCTACCCTAATTGGATGTTCCATGGCCGACCACGACAATCCAGGGGTCAACTTGGGGACCCCATGGAGCCACTTTAGTTGGAAAATGACATAAATACCTTTTATTTAATGTTAAAGTAAAAAATGACAGAAACATTAAATGTTTTACTAAAACAATTTTTACATGGGGTTATACAAGTAATATTTTTGACTATAAATAGTCATTCGAAATCTAAAAAGATTTCCTACATCATAGTATTTTTTTATAATTTTTAGACATTAAAATAATTAAATTATTTATGACATCATAATGATGCAGCGATGACCTCATTATTTAACGATTTAAATAAAATAAAAAGATAATGTAAATTCCAAGGATTACATTTGTCAAATACCTATTGGATGAGTATATTTCAAACCCTTATCACCTTATCCTCGAATTATATAAGTGTGGGAACTCTAAAATCCTAAACTCATTTTATAATAATGTGACTTTTCTTTACTTTCCAAGAGTGCCCCTCCTCTCCACTTATAAAAGGCCCACACATTTACCCCCTTACTCACAATTTAAAAGCCTTTTGGCTCTTCCAAACTCTGCCCAAATACTCTCCCAACTTCCCTACCTTACTCCTAAAAGCCTCACTTTGGGCAGAATTCTTCCCAATGAAGCCTTTGGCTCAAATTAAAAAGAGTTACCCGATTTTAAGGTAATGTCTTCTCTTATTTTATTTTGATTTATTTTGCTTCTCCAACCCCATAAACTCTTTTTATTCATTTATTTTGTAACAACACCAGTATCCTCAATATACTAGTATGTTGTTATAAGAAGGATTCGAGCTACACTTACACACACCTACATCTAATGGTTAAAGAACATACTGTTTCTATGGATGGCGAATTTCTACCTCACGAAACGATGATTGTTCAACACTCATATAAACACCTTCAAAGGTGTCCATTAAGATGTAACTATATTTATATATGATATATAATATGTGTGTGTTTTCCTTATGCTTATTTATCTCTCATTTATGGAATACATTATGATTTCCATTATGGGTAAATGCGATAATTTCATTTTAGGAAGTGCGGACTACCGCCCCCTCAAAGTGTTGTGAATCATTAATGTCATATGTGGAATGTATAAAGGATGGATTAAATGGTATTATATGCTATATTATACTGGAATTATATTATACATTTATATCATTATGATTTCATTCCATTAAATATGAAATAGAAATGAAAGTATCATTCATTCGTACGCACGGCTTACCGTCTCCATAAATGGTGCATTTCATTTCTTACCTCTAAATGTTACGTAATATTATGAATGAATGTATATACTGGATATATTTGATATATATGATATCTACATCATGAATATAATTTTGGATATAATGGATATTTCACCACATGAACAACTTGTAATTATAAGAAGTTTATTGTTGACTCAAGTACCAAAGATCGACTAAACGACCGCTATTAACTTAAATAATTACATAATGTTCATAACATTGTAATAAGTGATATAAAAAGGATAATGAAATTAAAAATGGTTCTTAATAAGGTAGATATTAACAATAGTTTATTATTCAGGAGGTTAAAGAATGGTTGAGTCAAGTCGGACACGAGGTAAGGGAACTTCTTAACCCAATTTCCATTCTTTGGGTTAATCTCCTACTTTCAAATTATGTCATGATATTATTATGTCCTATCTTGTATTTATACTTTATTTCTGTGTACATATAGTGAATACACATAATAGATCTATGTTATTTTAAAAATGATCTTTTTATGGACTTCGTCTAAATCTCTTTTCATTGAGTTATATTTTGTTTTATACACAACTTTCTTTTATACGGTGTATAAACCCTTTTGACTTTTACGTTTATTCAAAAGGAATATTTTTTATATGAAGCGTTTTACTAAACGACAAAAAGGGAATGTTTTTCTTTTCCATACATATGCGGCGACAACGACTTATCTGCCGCCGTGACCATTATTTGAGTTTCGGCTTCCTCTACAAGCCATCACTTTTTTTAATGAATAATAAATACAAAGTTTTAACTTTATTTTATTTTGGCAATGAAAATGGTTTTGAAAGTGTTTTTATTATATCAATGTGTTGTATTAATATCCTGTGATTGCAATGTGGAAATTTTATATTTCCTTTATGCATGTTTTATGTGATACGATTATGTTATGGTTTATGATATGTTTAAACCTATTCATATGATGAATGCATTAGACTTAATAAGTGACGGGTGGAGCCCACTACAGCTCCTCGATGCATCGGTAGGTCTCATGAGACAAACTAGTGTCTTGGCACGAGGCCTTGACAAAATCTTATTTCTGGTCTTGGCACGAGGCCTTGGCTACGTGGTTATGATAGTCTGGCATAATGCATTCCATCATTATGAAAGTGGTTATTGATATTTCATGTGATTATTCTACTAGTATAATATCCATGTGAGTAAGTAAATGGAATTATTAAATTTTATTTTTCCCATATTATGCTGAAGTTCAAGTTTAAAAAGGCTTTTTTAGTTATACATTGCCTTAAATGTTAATGTTTATTTATGAAAGGTTCCGTAATATTGTTATCCTTACTGAGCATCTGATCTCACCCCTTTCAATGTTTTAATATTTTCTAGGATGTGAAGAAGCGTTTTATATATGACATACAGGGATAGTCAGAAGAGGATATGAGTGTGGACTATGAAGACTTTGTTTTTAGTTTTTTGATTTATGATGTAATGTAACATTTCTGAATGTATCTAGTGTTTCCAAGGCTACTAAACTAATCGGTCTTTCGAGACTTGATCTTTTGTGAACATTCCAATGTTATGAAGCAATTCATCGATGCTGGGTAGCTGGGGTCGGGGTGTTACAACCTAGATACCTGATATTTCCCTCTTGTGCTCAAAAAAGATCCACAATCCATCGAATGTAATATTAACATGAAAATACCACTTCCATGACACAAAAACACCTAAAATACCACACTCATGTCACATGATCCCCATTTTCATTAAAATTCAATTTTGGAAATCTTACTCACACCAAAAGAGTGCACAAAATGTTTCACATATCTTTCCCACTTCATCAAATCCATTAAAAAAATTTATAAAACCATTACAATATAGTAAATATCACATAACATCCCATTCACATTAAAATATTCCATCTCAAAAGTATACTCCTACCAAAATATTTTGGTAACATAGTTTCACCTCTTACATAAATCATGAAACCATTTAATATCAATAATTTTTTTTTCAAGGAGTGTAATATTGTTTTGCACATAAAATCCTTATGAAATTAAACATTAAAGTCCAAAATCATACAAATATAAAATAAAACCATAATTTAATTCCATGACATCAATTAATAAACCTATTCCATTAATCATAAAACAACCCCATTGAAGACAACATGGGATACAGACACAGAAAATTCATTTTTGAACAAAAATTACACTTAAAACCATCCACTTAACAAATGATACCAAATAAAATTTTCCAAAAAATAATAATTGAAAGGAATAATTATAAAAATATAAATCAATAAAAACTAACTCATCTAATATTTCTTAAACATGGATTCACGTACCATTTTTGCCAAAAAGTCCAAACTGATGTGTGAAACATCAATTACACCACTGCCTCACCACAAGGGAGTGAAAATAAACCAAAAACCCCATAATTTCACAAAAAGGATATAATGTTAAACCCTGTGTATGAATCCTAACTACTGGAAAAATTATAAATTCATTAATGGGGAGAAAAACCTAAGGAGAAGGAATAAATCGAAAATATAAAGACTTACTTGCATGTTTTTTAAGTTTTCCCCAAAAAATCTCCCAAAAAAGTCAAGTTCCATGGTATGGTGAGAGAGTTGTGGGATGACCATGGATGTGGGGAATGAAATGGAAAATAAAGGGTCTAATTTGGTTTATTTCTATAAGGGAAAACTTAGAATTTCAATACAATGTTTATTATCTAGACATATATGCCTGGTTTGGCTGCACAGTTTAGTAAATCATGCGGGCAAACTATGTGGCATGTTCTATTAACACAAAAAGTTATGTTTTTCTTCCAATTCTAAGGTGGTGGAAGGGGGAAACCTATGGGTAAATATAGTCCAATTATATTGGAGAAACATTACATAATGAACCATTTTTTCACCTTAAAATGTATCCAACTCATGGGTAAAAACAACTCAATAACATACCCCACTAGTGGTGCCACTAGGAGTGTCACAAATAAAATCTAAACCAACTCATAATCATATAATCCATTTGAAAAAAGTGGAGTCTATGTACCATAAAATATCCCCAAAACAATGGTCATAGGTTAATAACACATGAGGTACCAAAATTTTATACTCGGTACCCCTAAAAACATTCCGACCCTGGATAGCCACAATAAGGCTAAAAGAAGAATCAAAACCCAACTAATAGTCCAAAATGGTCTCCCTTTCCATGTTTAATACACCACCAAAATGGATAAGATATCTCTAGTTGAGCCATTAAGGAATGAGTACTCTAACAACCCAAAACATACATCACATTCCTTAAATGATCTATAACATTAGAAATTCATCCCAAAACAAAACACCTAGAAAAATATTTAAAAAAGACTCAAGGAATTTACCCAAATGAACAACAACATTGAAAAATGTTACAAATAACATGAATTAATGAAACCATTGGCTCTCTCCAATCCCAATGTTTACCCAAGGAAGATGTTGGTAGTTAGATAGATCCAAATGAGATTACCTACCACTAATTCAAGAAAAAGGTAAAAACTGAGGTACTAATACATCAAGACACTAATGGTATCCCCACTGTAAGATAAAACTTCAATTTTCATGAGACGGATTTAGGACACTAAAAAAGGGAGGCGTTAACAGACTCCCAATAATAAGGGGTATAATCTCAATATATTTTTCCCAAAGAACATACATAAGACCCATAGTTGGAATCCCCACCATAAGAACCATCCATATAACCCAACTAGAATCATATGACATTATTATACACAAAAATTTATAGAGTTGACACGACTACATGATTAGTTCGCATGGATAGGGAAACCATGTGCTAAACGTGCGGAAAATTATGTCCCAAGGGGAAACATCACACAATTACATGGGATAAATCACTAGGACATGAGGAGACTATGAGGTAGCTACTATCTCCTATTAAACGATTTCCTAGGTTAGAGAACCATTACTACTAACCATGAAAAAATCGTGCACTGTAATCTGCTTTGCCCAAAATTAAATATTTTCAAAAAAACTCGATGGAAACCAAAGGGGGAAATTATAAAATCCATATAGAACATGGAAATGGGGTCCTCCCACCTTTACCACTGAGCCGGAATAACTGGAACAAGATGATGAAACCATAGGTTTAAACCATTCCCATCATTCATAATAAGGGTAAGAATCGAACCAAAGGGTTTAATGAATCACATATTTCCATGACTAAATACCAGCTACACTCTGGGACCTATGGCTGGATCTCAAATGAATGAAGCATCTTTGGCCCCATAATCAGGCTTTAGAAATCTCTGAAATGAATTTCATTAGTGGTTCCACAAAAAACTACACTAAGATCCCATATGGGTTCAACAAGACATAAAAAACTCCAACATCACATTACACTAACCCAATATTTTACCGAAACAATGTCATGGAATATGCTCACACTTCACCCCTTATTTGATAAGATTAGAAATATAATGAGGAAATGACATATGGAAACTACTTCCTCTAAAAAGAGGATGTTGAGATTTTATTAATGCAGACACCCTTCAAAAAAATGGATACTCTAATAGGATTTCACAACCTCCACCTTTTAGTGAAATGAGGACATGTCATCTCAATACATCACTAAACACGACCATTGAAAATGATAGAAACAAGATATGTAAATGGATCCTATGACAAGTCCCAAACAACACACGATTCCAGAAAAAAAAACAACAACATCTATTAACGAAATTTTACACACATTTGGCTTAACATTATAGAATCTTGACTAGATTTCCCACATTTATATAATAATGAAATGAGATAAAACTGCCCAAAAGAACCATCCTTTTCTCCTTAAAACTCATCCAACTCATGGGTACAAACCACCTATAAATCATACCCCACAAGTGGTTCCACAAGTAGAGTCACAAATAAAACTACAAACCACCACAACCTCATTCCCTCCCTTTGAAAAAAGAGGAGGCCATGTACCATAAAACCCCCAAGACTGTGTCCACATATCAATAACACATTAGGCACCAAAATATTAAATATGGGACACCCAGATACCAAGAGAAATCTAAGAACCAAAAGAGGACTTCAAACAAAGCATGGAATTAAAAATCCGGTGGTGACAGGGTGAGTGGTGTGCGTAAGGTCACATGGGTTGTAAGAACACATTTTTTTCTTCAAAAGACATTGGAATATTCTTGATGATATTCCAGAGTAGCACCTTCGGACGTCGTGCGATTCCGAGCACCGGAGTAGCCGGAATTAAATTTTTAGTGCGTTCACACTGGAAACGCCAAATAAATGGAATAACTCCTAAACAGAGTTCCGGATCAGAGATCCGAGTGTATGGATGGGTCTGGAATGGGATGTTTACCCTAGGAACGACATAAAATTTGTCGGCATGGGATGTTTGGACCCCTCACCCGCTCCCGGAACGTTAAACGGATGAATAAATTAATTAATTTATTCGTTTAATTGTGAAACACTAGTATCTCTTAAATGGTGGCTCGGATTGGAAAACTGAGGGCACCGTTGAGTTCGGAGTGTGCCGTTTACCCTAGGAGGGGTGTACGTTTTGCGGGCGCGGGCCGTTTGTGAAAAATGGCCCCAAGGGCGTTTTCGTAATTTGTCGGCCTCGGGCACTAAGTTTAATAACTTTTGAAAGGGTCTCGGATTAAAATTTTGAGACCGCTATTGTGTTCAAAGCATCATGTTTACCCCATGGACGACCTCCTTTTTGTCTTCTTCGAGAGCGGGGTCGGGGGCGTGCCGGGCGGGGGTGTTTAAGTGTTATTACTTAAACGCACCCCTCCCTCTTCTCTTCCCCTTCTCCTCCATCACACCCTCTCCCCTTCCCTCCTCCATTCCAACGAGATCTGGTGAGCTCCAGTGCGGCGGCTCCGGTGAGACAATGGTGCGCGGCAGATCGCACGGGAAGCACCGGGCGAAGCCCAACGAGGTAGGCGGATTTGAGTTTTCCTCCCCTTCCCTGTTTTAATCCTCATTTATGCTCAATATCACCATTGGATCCTTGAACAAATCCTGTGGTTGCATAGATCCCGTCCCGAGCTTTCCGGAAAGCTATCCGGATCAAAATTTCGACCAACGGATCGTTCCCGGTGGTCCTTGGAAATTTTCCGGCCACGGCCGGTTTCCGGCGAGGGTCGAAGGCGGCAGACGGCGGCGGCGCAGGGCGGCGCGGGGCGGAGCAGGGCGGTCGGCGGTCGGTCGGGGCTTCGAAGGCGGGGGCTGCGCTTCCGAGAGGTGGCGGCCGCCTTCAGCGGCGGCTGTCAGAAGTCGGCCACAGGCACCGGCAAGCGGAGGAGAGGGGGGGCCGTGAAGGGCGTGACCCTCGTGCAACGACCGCGACCCGCAAAACGCGGGTCGCTGTGGGGAATCAACCGGAAGCTAGGCGGCCGATCGGTAGAAGCAAGCCATGGCCAACTGCACGCAGCGGGGTAAACCGGACTCACGGCTGAGCCGCGGGCCGGCCGTGCAGATCGGGCCGGCCCAAGCAGGGCGGACCGGCCGGTCTAGCCCAAGGGGCTTTTCCCCTCAGTCTTCGGACGCCCGAATTTCGGGCTACGTGCGTCCGTTTTGCGCGCCGTCAGTGGCAGCGCGGACCTTGCGCCGTGGGGAATGTTTAGAGATAGTTTCGGGAATTTTTTAAATCCCGAAACGAGGGGCCGTGGAGGCGCGACATGTCCTTAAGTGGGTGAGCGTATTCCCCGAGTTTCTTGTTTTGGACGGCGCGGACGCATCCGACGTCCGTTTTGAGCGTTGTCAGCGGCGTTGGGGCCCTGGCACTGAGGCGGAGGTTTCCAGGGTCGTTTTGGGCATTGAAACTGAAGTTGAGGCATGGGCCCCATGGGCCGACTCTTGTGTTGCGTGCGGCGTTTCACGAATTTTCCATCGGACGTCTGTTCGGGGCATGCGAGCAGTCGTTTCTGGATGTTTTTCCGAGGGGATTGCAATGGTGCAATCCGCCCGCTCAAATTCGGCACGATGGTGCGGGGCCCACGAGGACCGTTTCGGCGTCGACAATGATTTTTCTATCTTAATCACCGGGTGACCGTTTTGGACAAGTGAACAGTCCATCTTGTGTACTATTTCGAGAGGATCGCAACGGTGCGATCCGTTCATTGAGTTTTGGGACCGGGATGTGGGTCCCACATGGCGCCGCTCGTGTGCGGTGTGTCGGGATGCATCTTTTTCTCCATGTACCCGTTCCAATCAAGTAAGCAGTCGATTTGACATGCTTTTCCGAGAGCTTTGCGATGGCGCAGTCCGCCTAACCTTTTTCGGGGACGTGGTGTGGTACCCACCCGACCTGGCTACGATGAATAGAACATTTTTCAATGGGTGTTCATTTTGGGCAATTGATTACTCAATCCCGTGTGTTTTTCCGAGGGGATCGCAGTGGCGTGATCTGTTGGTTCAGTTTCGGGATCTTTTGGTGGGCCCTACACGGGTTTGGTCACGGTGAATAGTACATTTTTCACCTGTTGACCGTTTCAGGCGAATGAGTAGTCTAACTCGCGTGTTTTTGCGCAAGGATTGCAACGGTGTGATCCGTTTGGATGTACGGAGTCTCTTGCGCGATCTTGTTAAATGTGGAAGCATGGATGGTGCTCTAGTAGTGGTTCGCCCTACCTTGTTTGTAGCGGGCCCTTAGCGTGTGATCGCGCACTCTTGGGAGAGTGATGTAAGTGGTTCACAAGTTGTGGTTGGCCATGCCCGTGCCTTTGAGTTGGAGATGTTACGTCACACCTTCACGTTGACGTTGGGTGTCGGGTGCATGATAGCCTATGGGCTGGAACGAGGTATATTCTGGGAGTATACGAGAGCGCATGGAGGTACATGTGGTTTGTACCTAAGATGTTCGTGCGCTTTGTTGGGGTTGACTTGGGGCCTCACATCGTGTGGGCCCCATGTGCGTGTCGTGTTCTGCCTTACGTACTTTGACTTCTCGTGACTTAGAGGGTCCCTTTGTGTGTTTGTTTGACCAACATGGTGGAGTTTTTCCCCTGGCTCGGTGCTCGTTTGTTGACCAGCATGGTTGAGTGGTCTCCCCCTGGTTTCGTTCTCGATGGATTGGCTGGTAGCGGGGCCAGTGGCACCCAGTGCTGGAGCAGACGCTGCACCTCTTTTTGGAGAGTTGTTCTGGAGTTAGGTGGTTGCGTGATACCCACTCCATGTTCGGTTGGCCAGTGTTATACCTTCCAGTAGAGATGGCCAGAGCAGTTATGAGTTCTACCCTCCAGTGGGGCTGGGCAGTGGGTTACTCATCGACTTCTTCGGGTTTACCATCCAGCAGGGCTGGGCAGTGGGTTACACATCGGCTTCTAGGGTCTACCCTCCAGTAGAGACTGGGCAGTGGGTCACCCGACGCTACTAGGGTCTACCCTCCAGCATAGACTGGGCAGTGGGTCGCCTGATGCACTTAGGGTCTACCCTACAACAAAGACTGGGTAGTGGGTCACCCGACGACCTCTTAGGGTCTACCCTCTAGCAGGGATGGGCAGTGGGTCGCCCGTCGTCTAGCTCCGGGTCTACCCACCAGCACAGTTGGGCAGTGGGTCGCATGTCGACTTATTCCAGGTCTACCCTCCAAAAGGGATGGGCAGTGGTTTGCCTGATGATGTATTAAGGTCTACCATCTAGTGGGGTTGGTCAGTGGTTCGCCGGATGATGTGTTATGGTTTACCATTCATCAGGGCTGGGCAGTGGGTCACCTGATATCTGGTTATGAATTACCCTCCAGCAGGGCTGGGCAGTGGGACACCCGTCCAGACACTGTCCTATCGACTAGGCTAGTCTGTGGCTTTCCTCCGTGTTTACCGGAGCGAGACCCTTGGTTATACGGGTCAGTGATGTGACATCTTGACTTTGAGGAGACCTCTCGACTGCAGGGCAATGATGAGGTGTGGTTTGACTTTCCAAGAACTCTCAAGTACGAGGGGTGCTTTCCCCACCGAGACGCGTTCTTGTGACATGATCTAAAACCGTGCGGGTGAGTCAGTTCCGCCCAAAGCAGATAGTGTCGAAGTGCAGTGACTGAGACCCTTGGCTTGTTGTCCGGGGTAGACGTGCGGGATGCTGGGCATCGATGGTGTTACCTCTGGGACTATTGGCTACACTTTTCTTGGGCTAAGCTACGGGATGGGGATCCCCTTATGACCTTGTTCGGGCTTCTTGTTGAGCATATGTATATGTATATACCTTGTTCCGGTACCCACTCCTTGGTTTTTGGATACTCTCCTTCCAGGAGAGGTGAAGACGCGCAGGGTATGCCACATGTTTTCCGTGTCTAGCTTCTCGTGGTTGGGTGAGTCTACTCTCCTGCTATAGGTAGCGATGACTCAACGAGAAGTTCATCTTATCACCGTTTCCAGCTCCTTGTGTCTTGATGAGTCTACTTCATTTCTTTTGTTGGGTTGAGCTGGACTCTTTACTGCAGTCTCAGTTGTACTTATCTACTTTTCTCTTTTCACTCTACTGCTCACCCTTCGGTACCTCCTTTGTTGCTCCCTCGAGCCTTCGGGGTATCCTACTGAGTATTTTTATACTCACCCCTGCTTGGGATTCTCCCTCACTTGGTGTGCCCTTGCAGACGACAGACAGGTTGGTCATGACCTCAGTGGAGCGTAGGAGCTTGGGAGCTTGGACATCGTGCGGTGGTCCTGGTCGGGATCCAGGTGGGAGACCCGTTAGATATTCCTTTTGGTTAACCTGTTTCCAGGCTGTGGCACCTTTTCTAGTTGGGCGCGTGTTTTCCCCTTTTTGCTTTTCAGCACTTTACTTGTATCTTGTAGAGGTCGATGCACTCTGTGAATTATATATAGAAGTTGTTCTTTTTACTCTGCTTGTCTTTTCTTTTACTCTGCATTTTGGCATTGATTGTTCTGCGTGTTTGTGTACAGGTACTTAGGAAAAAGCCTCCCCGAGTTTTTGTGCCTTCGGCGCTGGTCGCCTTCCCCTGGCCTATGGAGGCGGGCTTGGGGTAGTTGCGACTCGAGCCCGGGTAGGGTCATGTCTTGACAAAGTGGTATCAGTGGTGGTTCATTCCTTGGGACGCTGTTCGGACGTCCCTAAAAGAGTAATTGGTTGGGATTTACGGAAACAGTGTCAACGTGTCTCGAGAGCGGCTATCAGGCCAGAAAGTCCAGTGATGGTGCGGCGGCCGACGTATCCATTCACGAGGACCCTGATAACCCGCTTGTCGACTTGGAATGCTGAGACACTTGTTGCATGGAATTTTTTTGTGCATCACATAGGACTGAGTCTTGACTATCCTTCTTGAGTCAGCTCCCCATCGTTGTTGGTGTGGTATATACATATATGCTCATCTGACCGCGGCACCCCTTGATAATATTCAGGATGTCCCCGCGAAGACAGCCAACCAAGATACCAAATTTGGTTTGTGACGACGACCCTGTGAGCTACGAGGCCACAGTCCAGGACCCATCATGCGATCCCCTTTCTCCGGGTGGTCTGGTAGCAGCACCCCCCACCTGTTGAGCAGCAGGCAGCTTCAGCAGAGCAGGCTAGGCTTGAGCGCAGGTTGAGCGCGCTCCGGGAGTCCCAGCGGCAGAGACCGCTGAGGTTCAGTGGTGAGCCAGACCCTCAGGGAGCAGAGGTTTGGCTCGAGGCAGTGGTTCTCCTATTCAGGCATGTGCAGACGCCGACAGATCAGAGAGTGGCTTTGGCAACCACCCTTTTTCATGGAGCAGCTCGGCATTGGTGGAGTCTGGTGACTCAATTTATGACGAGTCGTCGTTTTCGTTGGAAGACTATTAGTTGTTGATCCGTGAGGAGTTTTGCCCCTCCAGCTTGTGATCCGTTCGGATTCAGGATCTCCTGCAGTTTCAGCATGGAGGGATGACGGTGTCCGAGTATATGGCTAGTTTTGCAGACCGTGCACGCTTTTACCCGGACTTGGTCCGTGACAACAACCTCTGAGCGCGGACGTTTGAACAGGGTCTCCGTCGAGAGATTCATGTTGTCATAATAACCTTGGGCATTTCCACATATGCCGGGATGCTAGAGAAGGCGTTTGTGATAGAGGGCTTCCTGTCATGTTTTGCGGTTGGTAGTGGCAGTGGGTGCGACGGAGCCGGGACGTCTGCCGTACCTAGCAGGCGCCGGAGGATAACACCTTGATGCAGGTGGCCTTCCCTCTACCGGTTTCAGAGATGTGGTCAAATACCACTGTGGCGAAAAGGCACAGTGCCTCATCCGAGGATGCCCTTCCATGAGTGGATCTTGGGTCGTGGTCGTACACCACAGTGGCGCCAGAGGGCACCAGAGAAGCCCAGAGAGCGCCGGTGCTATGCTTGTGACGGGTGAGGTCACATGGCACGAGACTGCCTGACCCGAGTTGCTAAGAGCTTCGGGCAGGCAGCAGGCGCACTACCACGACAGAGGCAGCGCCGTGATTGGGTAGTAACTAGAGAGGTGGTGATAGAAGAGGAGTGGGAGGAGCTGGTAGAGGGGGAAGACATTACAAGATCCCCCCCATCAACACTTGGCGGTCCACGTCAGGATCCGGGAGCTGACGGTTAGGACCACGGACAGCCGCGAGCTTTGGATGTCTATGATCCTGCAGATCATGGGATGGTGAGAGGCACCCCTTGCGACTCTTCTACTTTTTGCAGTAGAATTGTTAGACTCTGCATGTGAAATGATTTTCTCCCTACTCATTGTTTGAGGTGTTACCAGGATGACACAGGGCGTCGGGTGTAACCCTGTGTTGGTGAGGAAAAAGGCGTGAGACCTGTTCCTTTAGTCGGTGGTGTTGACTCCTTCTCCTTTTGAGCGTGTAAGAGAGCATCGACTGTGGAACCTTGCATGACGAGATATCCTTGGGTGTTTCACCAAATGGATATTCTGAAGGAGGGAATCACCGGGCCTTGTTTCAGGTGTGGGTGGTGATTCCAGTCGCGGCGTGCGACGTAGAGGTTCGTTCGGGGAGGTGAGCTACCCCCGAGAGCCTTCGGGTTGTTTGAGACAGTGCAAAGGGATGACGAGGTACCCTACCACCTTGCCCTAACCCCAAATTTTGGAGTGGGTGCACGACGTCGGAAAGGGCTAACCTCGCGTGAACAGGTCAATCCTTTCATCCGTGTGCGGTGACGCAGAGCTGTGCGTGGGTTCTTCTGGGTATGGTAAAGCCAGGTGTGGGCTTATTACCCTATGTTTCTCCCATGTTTTGCTTTTCAGGGACAAAAATATTGAAGGAGGGAATGATGTAAGAACCCAATTTTTGCTACAAAAGACTTTGGAATATTTATGATGATATTCCAGAGTAGCGCCTTCGGACGACGTGCGATTCCAAGCCCTGGAGTGGATGGAATTAAATTTTCAGTGCGTTCACACTGGAAACGCCAAATAAATGTAATAACTCCTAAACGGAGTTCCGGATCAGAGATCCGAGTCTACGAATGGGTCTGGAATGGGGTGTTTACCCTAGGAACGACATAAAACATGTCGTCGCGGGATGTTTGGACCCCTCGCCCGCTCCCAGAATGTTAAACGGATGAATAAATTAATTAATTTATGTGTTTAATGGCGAAACGATAGTATCTCTTAAACGGTGGCTCAGATTGGAAAATTGAAGGCACCGTTGAGTTTGGAGCGTGCCGTTTACCCTATGAGGGGTGTAAGTTTCGCTGGCACGGGTCGTTTGTGAAAAATGGCCCCAGGGGCGTTTTCGTAATTTGTCGGACTTGGGCGCTATGTTTAATAACATTTGAATGGGGTCTCAGATTAAAATTTCGAGACCACCGTTGTGCTCGAAGCGTCGTGTTTACCCTAGGGACACCCTCCTTTTTGTCTGCTTCGAGAGCAGGGTCGGGGGCGTGCCGGGCGGGGGTGTTTAAGTGTTATTACTTAAACGCACCACCCTCCCTCTTCTCTTCCCATTATCCTCCCTCACACCCTCTCCCCTTCCCTCCTCCATTCCAGCGAGCTCCGGTGAGCTCCGGTGAGGTGGCACCGGCGAGAAGACGGCGCGCGGCGGATCGCGCGGGAAGCACCGGGCGAAGCCCAACAAGGTAGGCAGATTTGAGTTTTCCTCCCCTTCCCCATTTTAATCCTCATTTATGCTCAATCGCACCATTGGATCCTCGTACAAATCCCGTGGTTGCGTATATCCCTTCCCGAGCTTTGCGTAAAGCAATCCAGATCGAAATTTCAACCATCGGATCATTCCAGGTGGTCCTTGGAAATTTTCCGGCCACGGCCGGTTTCCGGTGAGGGTTGAAGGCGGTAGACGGCGGCGGCGCATGGCGGCGTGGGGCGGAGCAGGGCGGTCGGCGGTCGGTCGGGGATTCGAAGGCGGCGGCTGCGCTTCCGGGAGGCGGCGACGGCTGTCGGAAGCCGGCCACGGGCGCCAGCAAGCGGAGGAGACTGGGGGCCGCGAAGCGCGCGACCCCCGTGCAACGACCGTGACCCGCAAAACGCGGGTCGCTGCGGGGATTCAACCGGTCGCGAGGCGGCCGATCGGTAGAAGCAAGCCGCGTCCAGCTGGCTGCGGCGGGTTGAACCGGACCCGTGGCTGAGCCGCGGGCCGGTCCAAGCAGGGCGGACCGGCCGGTCCGGCCCAAGGGGCTTTGCCCCTTCGTCTTCGGACGCCCGAATTTCGGGCTATGGGTGTCTGTTTTGCGCGCCGTCAGCGGCAGCGCAGACCTTGCGTCGTGGGGAATGTTTAGAGCTAGGTTCGGGAATTTTTTAATTACTGAAAAGAGGGGTTGTCTGGGTGTGACGTGTCCTTAAGTGGGCGAGCGTTTTCCCCGAGTTTCTTGTTTTGGATGGCGCGGACGCGTCTGACGTCCGTTTTGAGCGCCGTCAGCCGCGTTGGGGCCCTGGCACTGAGGTGGAGGTTTCCAGGGCGGTTTCGGACGTTGAAACCGGAGTTGAGGTGTGGGACCCATGGGCCGACTCTTGATCTGCGTGCGGCGTTTCCCGACTTTTCCATCGGACGTCCGTTCGGGGCGTGCGATCAGTCGTTTCTGGATGTTTTTCTGAGGGGATTGCAATGGTGCAATCTGCCCACTCAAATTCGGCACGATGGTGCGGGGCCCACGAGGGCCGTTTCGGCGTCGACAGTGATTTTTCAATCTTAATCACCGGGCGACGATTTTGGACAAATGAATAGTCCAGATTGTGTAATTTTTCGAGAGGATCGCAACGGTGCGATCCGTTCATTGAGTTTCAGGACCGGGATGCGGGTCCCACGTGGCGCCGCTCGTGCGCGGTGTGCCGAGGTGCATCTTTTTCTCCGGGTGCCCATTCCATGAAAGTAAGCCGTCGATTTGACGTACTTTTCCGAGTGCTTTGTGATGGCGCAGTCCGCCCGACCTTTTTCGGGGACGTGGTGTGGGTCCCACCCGACCTGGCTATGGTGAATAGTACCTCTTTCACCGGGTGTTCATTTTGGGCGATTGATTACTCAATCCCGTGTGTTTTTCCGAGGGGATTGTAGTGGTGTGATCTGTTGGTTCCGTTTCGGGATCTTGGGGTGGTCCCTACACGGGTTTGGTCACGGTGAATAAAACCTTTTTCACCTGTTGACCGTTTCGGGTGAGTGAGTAGTCTAACTCGTGTGTTTTTGCGCATGGATTGCAACGGTGTGATCCGTTTGGCCGTATCGAGCCTCTTGCGTGATCTTTTTAAATGTGGAAGCATGGAAGGTGTTCGAGTAGTGGTTCTCCCTACCTTGTTTGTAGTGGGCCCTTGGCGTGTGATCGCGCACTCTTGGAGAGTGATGTAAGTGGTTCACAAGATGTGGTTGGCCGTGCTCGGGCCTTTGAGTTGGATATGTTACGTCACGCCTTCGCGTTGACGTTTGGTGCCGGGTGCATGATAGCCTATTGGCTGGAACGTGGTATATTCTGGTAGTATACGAGAGCGCTTGGAGGTACGTGTGGTTTGTACATGAGATGTTCGTGCGCTTGGTTGGGGTTGACTTGGGGCAACACGTCGTGTGGGCCCCATGTGCGTGCCTTGTTTTGCCTTACGTACTTTGACCTCTCGTGACATAAAGGGTCCCTCGGTGTGTTTTTTTGACCAGTAGGGTGGTGTTTTTCCCCTGGCTCGGTGCTCGTTTGTTGACCAGCAGGGTTGAGTGGTCTCCCCCTGGTTTCGTTCTCGATGGATTGGCCGGTAGCGGGGCTAGTGGCACCCAGTGCTGGAGCAGACACTGCACCTCTTTTGGGAGAGTTGTTCTGGAGTTATGTGGTTGCGTGATACCCACTCCAAGTTTGGTTGTCCAGTGTTATACCTTCCAGTAGAGATGGCCAGAGATATTCTGAGTTCCACCCTCCAGCGGGGCTGGGCAGTGGGTTACTCATCGACTTCTTCGGGTTTACCCTCCAGCAGGGCCTGGCAGTGGGTTACACCTCGGCTTCTAGGGTCAACCCTCCAGTAGAGACTGGGTAGTGGGTCACCCGACGCTACTAGGGTCTACCCTCTAGGAGAGACTGGGTAGTGGGTTGCCCGATGCACTTAGGGTCTACCCTCCAGCAGAGACTGCGTAGTGGGTCACCAGACGACCTCTTAGGGTCTACCCTTCAGCAGGGCTGGGCGGTGGGTCGCCCGTTGTCTAGCTCCAGGTCTACCCTCCAGTACGGCTGGGCAGTGGGTCGTCTGTCGACTTATTCCAGGTCTACCCTCAAGCGGGGTTGGGCAGTGGGTCTCCTGATGATGTATTAAGGTCTACCCTCCAGCGGGGCTGGGCAGTGGGTCGCTGGATGATGTGTTATGGTTTACCCTCCAGCGGGGCTGGGAAGTGGGTCACCCGATATCTGGTTATGAATTACCCTCCAGCAGGGCTGGGCAGTGGGACACTCGTTGACATTCCAGACTCGGTCCTCTTGACTAGGCTAGTCTTTGGCTTTCCTCCGTGTTTACTAGAGAAGAAGCCTTTGTTATATGGGTCAGTGATGTGACAGCTTGACTTTGAGGAGACCTCTCGACTACAGGGCAGTGATGAGGTGTGGTTTGACTTTACTAGAACTCTCAAGTACGAGGGGCGCTTTACCCACCGAGACTCATTCTTGTGATGCGATCTAAAACAGTGCGGGCGAGTCAGTGCCGCCCAAAGCAGACAGTGTCGAAGTGCAGTAATTGAGCCCCTTGGATTGTAGTTCGGGGCAGACGTGCGGGATACTGGGCATCGATGGTGTTACCTCTGGGACTGTTGGCTATAGTTTTCTTGGGCTGAGCTACGGGATGGGGATCCCCTTATGACCTTGTTTGGGATTCTTGTTGAGCATATGTATATGTATATACCTTGTTCCGGTACCCACTCCTTGGGTTTTGGCTACTCACCTTCCAGGAGAGGCGAAGACGCACGGGGTATTCCACGTGCTTCCCGTGTCTAGCTTCTTGTGGTTGGGTGAGTCTAGTCTCCTGCTATAGGTAGAGAAGACTCGACGAGAAGTTAATCTTCTCACCATTTCCAGCTCCTTGTGTCTGGATGAGTTTACTTCCTTTCTTTTGTTTGGTTGAGCTGGACTCTTTACTACACTCTCGGTTGCAATTCTCTACTTTTCTCTTTTCGCTCTACTACTCACCCTCCGGTACCTCCTTTATTGATCCCTTGATCCTTCGGGGTATCCTACTAAGTATTTTTATACTCAACCCTACTTGGGCTTTGCCCGCACTTGGTGTGCCCTTGCAGACGACAGACAGGTTGGTCGTGACCTCAGTGGAGCATAAGAGCTTGTGAGATTGGACCGCGTGCGGTGGTCGTGGCGGGGATCCAGGTGGGAGACCCGTTAGATATTCCTTTTTGTTTACCTGTTGCCGGGTTGTGGCACATTTTCTGGTTCGTCGCGTGTTTTTTCCCTTTTCCATTTTCAGCACTTTACTTGTATCTTGTAGAGGTCGATGCACTCTATGGATTATATATAGCAGTTGTTCTTTTTTAATCTGCTTGTCTTTTCTTTCACACTCCAGTTTGGCATTGATTGTTTTGCGTGTGTGTGTATAGGTACTTAGGCAAAGGCCCCCCCGAGTTTTTGTGCCTTCGGCGCTGTTCTCCAGCCCCTGGCCTATGGAGGCGGGCTTGGGGTAGTTGCGACTCGAGCCCGGGTAGGGTCAGGTCGTGACATGGGTGATTGGATTTTGTGAGGTCACTTCAGTTGGTGACCTGTTTCAGGATATTCCTTTTCCAAAAAACTCACAAAATTAAATTTAACATCATTTTAACAATAATGAAAATAAATGTGTTCAATTTGTATATTTTCAGTGGATGGTCAAATGGTTCGAGTTCCTGATGTAAATCATGTTCATGCATTAGGGATATGCTAGGAATCATTGGGACATCTTATTATTGAGTGCATGTGTATCACTCGAAGATATTTTTCATTTTTATTTAAAAAAATTATTTTTCTCAATATATTATGTTACATTGATGACCAATTTTAGGATGTTTTCCATGAAACAACAAGATTCATCAAAACATAATATATTTTATAAAAACATTAATACTTGTTATTTCATAGTCATTGGAGTTGTAGGTATGGATATGATTAAATAATTTATTAAAATGTCATTTACATATAATTAAAAATTAATTCTTCTATTATCAGTTAATTAACTATCTAAATAATAAGAACATCAATAAAAAGGAATGTCATTATGGAAATCTATTTTTGTGCGAACACAATAATTTTTTTTAAAAAAAATTAATAAATATCATTGAATTATATTTTTTTAAATAGATAATATATATTCGAAAAAATGTTTTAAAATTAGTCATATATTTTTTATGGTATGAGATAATAATTAATTCATTCTTAAGCTTAAATTTGTAATTTGTTGAAATTTGTTTTTCACGTTTTCCAAAAATATTTTTAAAATTATTTTACAACACATTAATAAAATAAATGAAATAAAATAAAATTAATTTTTGATATCAGAAAATATAAAATTCTGTATGGATAATTATTGATAATTATCTAAAAACCCAATTTTGTTTACATAATGTAAAAACCTATTTTTATTAAGATTTCCCTTTTCATCAATTTATAATAAAAAATAATATTGATTTAATATACTATAAAAAATTTAAATATTTTTAATTATATATTTATGAAACCAATTTTGTTCTTTGGAATCAATTTCATTTTTAATTTTTATATAAAAAATTTCTGTACATGATAATGGTTTCTCTTGGGGAAATAGTTTTTTATCTAGAATGTGGATTTAAATATATATTATTTTTTATCAGTTATATGAATTTATGTTTGAAAAATCGATTCCATATTTGGAATCAAAGTAACTAATATTATATATTTAGTTCAACATAATATTTCACAACTATGAATGGATATATCAGTAAATTTTAATTATCAAATTTAAGGTAATATTTTTTATCATGGGTTATATTTATGGATAAATATCCAAATGACCTAGAAATGGGTCCAATTACAATTTGGTGGCCATATTTCAACTTTATCCGCTTTAAATTTCAATAATGACCCATTTTGGAGCCTTGTGGAATGTGAAAAACATGTGTAAAACTTTTTATTTTCAAAAGATCCAACTATGTCCTATCAGTCACTAATGAAAGTCCACCCCCTCTACAGTCATCTTCACACATCCAAAAAACTATAGTTGCCAATCCCCAAAAAATACCATATGGAATTCCCACATCACATACTAAAATCTATATTTTAATTTTAAATTTATTCTAGGATGGGACCCTCAGATTCATCGAATAAGAAGGTACTAGGATATAATTTTTGGTTACATGGTTCTTTTATATAGTTGATGATTTTTTCACGAGAAGTAATAATTACTTGATTTCATTGAAATATCACCATTGGTCATTCGATTAACAATTTCTACTTCATCTTTTATTTAATGAAATGAAGTTGAATTTTTGATTCAAGAAATTTTAGCAGAGCACGCTATAGAATGATATGTCATTCCATCTATCTGAAAAAAAATGTTATCATAGGAAATATAATACGAATAAGTTCTTATATGTTGAGATAATAATTTATTCTAAATAATTTCATTTGAAATTTAACTTAAAAATTCAATACCTTTATAATCATAATATCCTTATAAAATAAAAAAATAAAAAAATAACGAAAATGGTTCACTAAATCTGATTAACTATAACGACACAATTTTTCCATGTAAAATTTTTATATCGAATTATTTAGAGACCGTGAAATCTGACGAAGCATGATTCTGATGCCCGGACTGCCCGAAATGATCCGTCTAAGTTTTGTTATGATTTAATTTTCAAGCTTAATCTGTTTTCATGAAGAAGTGGAATAACTCTTAAACGGTAACCCAAATCAGAAATACAAAGGCACAATTACTTTCAAGATTCCAGTTTTACTTAAAGCGTAACTTAAGTTTAGTCACCACATGCCTCCTTTGAGAAAACAATAAAATTGAATAACCATAAATAAAATAATTCAATATTTTTATTTAAATGCTTATAAATCAAGAACGGTAACTCGGATTGAAGATATGAGACCTCCGCTGAACTTGTGTGGGTTTAAATTCCTTTGTTTGATACTAAAATTTGCTGATGAAGGACACTAGTGAAAGTTAGTTTTTGGCCATAAATAAAATAATTAATTGACAATTATTTTGTTCAGTTCGTTAGGTCGTGATTCCCTTAGGTAGATCCTAACATCGTCCGGTAAGGGTCGTGGTTGTTGGCTAAGAATTCTGTGAACATATATTCAGGTACGTGAAGTGAACACATGTGTGGTGTTTTCTAACATTAAACCATGCTCAAGTTAAAAATCGTAGGGCACCGTTGAATCCTTAGTGTGGGAATTCGATTAAGGGACATTTTTCTTTTACTAGAGTAGGTCTAGAAAAAAATTCTGTTTTGTGACATTTAATATGAAATGAAATGAAATAATTTTATATTTTTATTTTTCTTTCTTCTCCACCATTGGAAAAACGGAGTGGGGGACCAGTGATGTGTCAAGCCATTAAATGGACTGACTTTCCAATCATAAGTAACGATGTCATTGGGGACGTAGGAAGGTTCCTAATTTATGGGCCCCCATTAATTCCCCACTTCATTTCTTATCTTCCCCCTCTCCTTTATATATGAAGCTTGGGGAGGGATATCAACACAGATTCACCAAACAATGAAGAGATGAAGGAGAGACGTGATGACAAACCCTTAGAGTATAAAGCTGATCCTAGTGTGAAGGGACCGGCGACAACGAAACACGAATCGATGGATGACGTACGAGTGACATTGTTGGGAAGTGGTTGCGGGAATGAAGAACATGACCCACCTTCATGCGCGGATGTTATCCAACATGTTATCAAGGTAGGGTTTTATTCTTGTACACATTTTAAATGATATACTCTACTTCATATTTGACCAATATGAAGAATGCAGACCAACCGACTAACGGGTAGATCCACGATTCATTCATTTTTGCGGAAGGTTGTTGCTGGGTATCATTGGAGGGTTTGATTGTTTCCTAATTCCATTGATTATTAATCCTTTAATTCCCTTCATGTTTACGAGATAAAACGGAGGGCACGTGCCTAATGAATAAAGACCGAACCCACTAATATATTGTGATCCTTGTGCCTCCATGAAAGACCGCCATCATGGAGACACCGACCGACTACATTTTGGATAGCGTGCCAAAGCATGCTGGAAGTGGAGTTAGAAACACAAAACCAGGATGATAATCGGAGCAGCCGACACCAACTGACCATAGAGGATGTGCGGCACACCGTCGCGCGCCGCCAGTGAATATGGTGCCGAGGCTCGTTAACCGTGACAGTTGTAGGAGGTGACCAGCACAACGAACGACCACATAAGGGTATGTCGGAACACCGTTGTGCGCCGCCGGTGCATAGGAGACTATGGCCGAAGCCCCAGAATACACGGTGGGACCCACACATTTGGTGGTTTCCGCAGAGGATGAGGTGTGACCCGCACCTCCTGTATGTTCTGTGGTGACTGGGGGTGCCCACGTGGCATCACCGCTTCAATGGAAGAATGGCCTTTGGGAATTCAGGGTTATGGGGGGGGGGGCTTCTCCCACGATCCACCTAGCGGATGCCCTGTGAACCATGTGCTATGTGCCCGGGCCGCCCTCATGGGGGTCGCCGCCCGCCTAGCGGGCCACCGCCAGCGGGCTGGGCCTCCTGCCCAGCGGGCCAGGCCGCACACTGGCCACCTCTTCACATGTTGGGACACCCGTTCATGGGTGAGGCCGCCCCATTACAGGTCGGGCTTCCCCATTGCGGGTCGGGCCGCAACATTGCGGGTCGGGCCGCAACATTACGGGCCGGTCCACACCTTTTTTGGATTGTCCACACTTGTGGGACGCCCCTTTGTGGGACGGGCCTCCATTACAGGCCGCCCCTTTGTAGACAGGGCCACCCTTGTGGGTCACCACTTTTGTGGGCTAGGACTGAACTCAGTCTAGTGGGCAGAGTTCGCTATGGCCTGGCCCATACCGGGTCGGTCTGACACAATCAGACCAGACTCTGGGCCCACCGGGCACAGAAACAACTAAAGGGCCTTATCTTGTGAACCAGACGTCTGATTGACGAACAGTATGTGTCGTTGGTATAATTGGAGTGAGAAAATACTTTTGACTTACTCCATGTGTGTTTTAGAAAAACTAGGAGTACAAAAGGGTTGAATCTCGCCTGAATCCAACCTGGACCTCAACACTAAATTGCCAATAACACCCAGACCAAACATCCGATTGACACGATGACTGCTTCATTGAAACCCTTATGACACGGAGAATAATCAGCTTTCTCAATTGTGAGGAATTTTTTAGTTTTTATATGACCGATGGATTGAGGAGTGGTTCTCGCAAGCGCACTATGTACAGAACCCATCGACTAGTTGAGACATCACGACTACTGATTTTTCAACTTTGTTTGACTCAAAGACATAGTGGGGAGAACCTCTGTGTGACGCGGCAGACCCATGGTAGGGAGCACCATAGTGTGACACAAAAAAACCATGGTACTCGATAGGAGGAGTACCTTAGCAGGCCATAGTGGGGAGAACCTCAATGTGATGTGATAGCCCCACGATACTGGATAGGAGGAGTACCTCAAGATTCCAAGGATAGTAGGAAGTGCCTTTGTGTGATGAGGTATTACCACTATACTCGATAGAGGAGGAGTTCTTTAGTAGACGAGGTTTTTGACTTTGTGACTAAAGATGCTTCTTGTTACTATACCTGGAGAATCTCATGGCTGAATTTTAAAATTCATAGTGATCTTGTGTGGGTCAACATCATAATCATGTTTCTCTGTTTTGTACACCTGTTTTGAGCTCCGACTCTAATTGAGCTATGTATATTTCATTATGCTTTGTGATTTAGATCATGAATTGTGGATTTCCTTGTAGAATTATGAGATACCTTCTGGTGACTTGGGTTTACTACTAGGTATCGTCATACTCACCTCTTGATGAGATATGATCACACCTTGTTGTTTCTTGTGCAGACGATGAGCAGTAGGGCTGTGGTTTGGGGGAGGCAGGACTAGGCAGTACGTGGAGGAGACATGCAAACGTGGAGTGATTAAGAGGCGATATGTACTGACCCTTCAAGTAGGATCATTGGAGGGGGGATCAATATTTGTTTTCACATTTTTTTTGTATATTTCCTTTCACTTGTATTTTTACATTTCAATTGTACTTGTACTTTTAGTTGGGCTTGTATTTAGGCCCCTTTACATTATGTACTCTATTACTACAACAGTTTACTTCATAGTTGCTTCTTGTTGTGTTCTTAGACTATGTGTTTGAATAGGATTAAAGGAAATGCCTTCTCATTTTAGGGAATATGCCATTCGGTTCTAGATTCAAGTCCCTGTCCTATGGATGGCAGGCTTGGGGTAGTTAGGGCACGAGCTCCGAGGGGCGGGTCATGACAAATTAGTATCATTGGATTTTGGTTCTACCAAAGAACTACAAATCTGGTATTTTCTATGCGGAAATATTGTTACGTGTTATGAGTGTGGTTATGATTTTGGAGAATCTAGTGTTGGTGTGGCAACCGATGTATCCATACACCATGACTCGAAATTCTTATTTCTGACTCGGCGCACGAAAACACTGATTGCACGTTTTTTTGTAAAGTTTTTCTTATGATTTTTTTGAATCATCTCACCAGGAATAAATTTATGATCATGGCACACCAATTCATTATCATAATCTCTTCACATAGACAAGACGTTAGGATTCCAGAAAGAGTACAGGATGACAGCCCACTGAGCGATGAGGCTCCGGTGTATGTCCCTCTTACAGTGTTGGCACCTTCTGGTGGAATACCAGCAGAACCAACACTTATTTTGCAACAATTATGACCATCCACACTGACGAACGATGCACGCCGACTGAGTGTGTTTCATGAGTTTCAGCGGTAGATGCCTCAATGGTTTCGAGGTGAGATAGATTCCCAAGTAGGTGAGGAATGGGTGGAGGGAGTGGCTAGAGTTTTCTGCATAGTTTAGACACCAGTAGAGTAGACGGTGATCTTAGATTCTAGTCATTTTCAGTGTGTGACCATGAGGATGGTCCACAAGGTAAAGAAGATTTAGTACAAAGATTTTTCCATGATATGGTACCTTCAGGTAATGTGCCAGCTATATCATTGCTTTTTGGTCAGCAGTTAAAACCGAAAATACCAATAAACGAAATTTTTAGGCTTAGTTATATATAATTTTTTAACCCTCAGATACCCCTCAGGTTATAAGACGATCCCAAATCACAGGAATCTAAGGACTGTCTTGAAGAGGTGGCGGAGATTTCATCTAGCCAGGGCACCATTCGATGAGATGGTGGTCCTAGTAGATAGACTTCTACATGGCTCAGCAGGACGATAACATGGTATAGTTTACCCAGATCATACGAATCAGTGACTATTCTGTGGACAAGCATGATAACCTTACATATAGAAGGGGGTATCATGTGATAATGATCTATGGGATTAGATTTAACTATATATTCTACAACTTTGGAAGGAGACATTTTGGTAGCTGAGTATTCATCGAGGCATACCGACCATCCCAGGTAAATGATGAATACAGTATGTTTAGTGCTTTAGGTCTTGGACCTCCAAGTGAGGTGTGATTTGGGGCATCCGAGGCAACACTATTCCTCTATGAATTTCTAATTGTGTTAGGGTACTATAGTGAACCTTTTTTGTTGAATGTTGTCTGGATGAGCGAATGCATCCAGTGAATGTTAACAGTGGGGAAGAAGGAAACTGACAACAATCTCTGTGACTTGGGTGTGTAGAATGTTTAGGGAAGAAGAAATGATAATGAAATATAGTTTTTTAGGGAAGTATAAATTGAATAGGAGCTAGGAGGGTAGCAAGAGGTGGTACACATTTTAATATGTTACAACCACCAACCCAATCTGGTCCCCAACAGGATCTATGAGCCGGATGATACGGGAATGGAGTAGCTGCATGCAGTCAAGGAGTTTGACCAAAGGGATCAAAAAATTATTATAGGTATGGCCTATTTTGACTACTAACTTCCATATTAATAGACATAAGAACTAAGAATTCTTTTATTCAAAAAAACATGATAAAGTCCTAGAGTTTCCGGTAAAACCATTGACATGACACTTCATCTAGAGATACCTTTGGAAGGGGACTCTATAATAACACTTATGATGATGGAGTGATCTATCCCTTGTTGGGAGAGTTTCTATTGTAACCTCTAGATGGAAGCATTGAGGCCTTAGGACATCATTTATTGTATGGACTAGACATCTATGGATCATACATAGATTGACTGTATTAGGAAAAATGGTTGTGATTTATCTACAATAATGGAATGAGGTTTTCATTTGTTCGTGAAAAAGGAATCTCATGTAATATAGGATAAACTCAATTATAGGAGGGTGCATCAAATCCCTCTTGAGTCGTCTATCCTTACCCTCATGGCAGAAGTAGTTTTTTGTTTTTATTTCCCAACATAAGTGGAAGTGAGTGAGGACATCTTTTCAAATAATGATTCCAGAATTACCCCACGGAGGGAGAGTAGCTTCTGCTTTGGATAGGTACTACCTGATATTTCTACCTGACTTCTTCAGTGTAGTGGCACCCTTGTCATCTTTGATGAATAAGGGGTAACCTTTCTTGTGGATGGAGAAGTGTCAACTTAGCTTTCATAAGATGAGACAATGACGATTGCTAGAGTTCCTCCAGGATTATGATTTTGAGATAGTCTATACTGCTGGGATGGGGAACGTGGTAGCTGACGCACTGAGAAGGAGGTATGGTCTATTGTTTCTAAGTGAGGCGTCAGAGTACCTAGTCGTTCTTTTGATATCATTCATGGATAATGATGGAGCATACTTTTTCCATTTTATAATAGTCACTCCCCTTATTCTTCGTAAAATTAGGGATTCATGTATTGGGACATTAAATGAAAAGTCCAACGTGCTCAGATTTCCTTATGATAAGCTCCGAAAAATTTTTATGAAGGTGGGGAGCATGTCTTCATCCTCATAAAATGCACCATAGAGATAGTAACTCTTCAAGAGGAGGTGTTGAGGGAGATCCATTCATTGCATTTATCAAAACATCATGGAGTGGCGAAGATGTACCAGGACCACTGGAATTAGCACCGGTGGCTTGGGATTGAGTAGGATATAGCAGATTTTGAATCACGATTCCAAACTTGTCAGCATGTGAAGGCCATGAATCAGGTTTAATCAGGAATAAAACAACCTCTATAGGTGCCAGCGTGGAAGTGAGATGGAGTTTATAAGGAATTTTTGGTAGGGATTTCACATACATCCATGGGACAAGATTCTATCTGGATGATCGTTGACTGACTCACCAAGTCATCCCACTGCATACCTCTCTGAGAGCAGGGATCAGTAGAGGGCATGTGATGCCTCTACGTACAGATGATAGTGTGACTTCATGGGGTACCATAGACTATTGTCTCAGACTCTGACACATGTTTAACATTACTGTTGTGAATGTCATTAGAGGAGGTATTCGGGACTCAACTACGTTTGAGCACCGCCTTTTATCCTCATATGGATGGTAATACAGAGCTGACCATATAGACACTGAAGGAAATGTATCATGCCTACATCCTAGATTTTGGCCGAATTTTGAAGGATCACATTACCTTGGTGGAGTCCTCATACAATAATAGTTATCACTCCAACATCTATATGGAACCATTCGAGTCCTTGTACAGTCAAACATGCATACCACCTCTATGCTAGATAGAACTAGGGGATTCAACACTTATGGGTCCATTGTAGGTACAAGATATCATTGAGAAGGTGCAGATCGTCTAGTAGGGGATGAAGATAGCACAAAGAGGACATAAATATTATGCTTATAGGATATGGAGTCCATTGGAGTTCCAGTATGGCGACCACATATTCTTGCAAGTATCTCTTGGAAGGGGACTATAGAGATTTGTTCGAGGCGGCAATTAATCACTGAGGATTATCAAACAATTTTGATACTTAGAAGGATAGGTGAGGAGGCATACATCTTGGCACTTCCACTGTAGTTTGATAGGGTGCATGATGTTATCTAGTTATCCAAGCTGATGAGATACATGCATGGCCCATATCACATCATCGACCATGATAAAGTATAATAACTCTTAAATGGTTACTTAGATCAAAAATATGAGGGCACCATTGTGTTTAGGATGGTGTGTTTAACCTCGGGTTGACTTATGTTTAATCATCGTCACCCTCCTATTAAAAAACCCGAACATGTAATAACTATAAATAAAATAATTAAAAATATTATTTTATTTGTCAAATACTTATAACTCACATAGGTAACTCAGATTGAAAATCCAAGACCACCACTGAACACGTTAGGGTATGCTTTCCTTAGGATGATAATAAAATTGGCCAGAACGGGCCACCAATGAAAGTTAGTTATTGGCCGTAAATAAAATAATTACGTAATAATTATTTAATTGTAAAATACATGACATCAAAACAGTTATTCAGATTAAAAATCATAGAGTACCATTGGGTTTGTTGGGTCGTGTTTCCCTTAGCAAGATCCTAACCTTGGCCGGCGTGTATCGAGGGTGTATCTTAATAATTTTATGAACTTTTTTTCGGGTACATTCAGTAAACTCATGATTAACATATTATATCTTTTGAACCGATGGTTAGATTAAAAATACGAGGGTACCGTTGAATCCAAAACACAATGATTCTTTTAAGGGATATTTTGTTTGACCTTAGTAGGTTTGGATAAAATGTTATGTTTTGTGTCTTTTTTTAAAAATGAAATGAAATGATTTTATTATTTTCTTTTTCATTTCCTACGCCAACAGACAGACCGATTGTGGGACCAGCTATGTGTCAAGCCATTTAAGGGCTTAACATGCCATTCCTATGCAACAACGTCATTAGGGAATTAGGAAGGTTCCTAATTTATGAGCCCCCATTAATTCAGCACATTGTTACATACCCTCCCCTTCTATAATATATATGGAGCTTCGGGAGAGAAATCGGCACAGCTTCGCTAAGAAACAAAGTAGTAATGGTGCATCACGATGCTAAACCCTTGGAGAACAGATCCAATCCTAGGCGGAGGTGATGGGAGACACCGAACCACAATCCAAAGGACGAAGAACGAGTGGTGTTGTTGGGAACTGGTTGCAGGACCAAAGAACACGACCCACCTTTATGCGTGGATGTAATCCAACAGGTTATCAAGGTAGGGGGATTATTCTTTTACACATTTTAAATGATTTAATTTCCCCCATTCTTTAGTAATACGAAGAACACATACCATCCAACTAATGGGTTGATCCGTGATTCATTCGTTTTTGTGGGAGGTTATTGGAGGGTAACTTTGGAGGGTTTGATTGTTTATTAATTCAAATGATTATTAAACCCTTAGTTCACATCATGTTTACGAGCTAACGAGGTGGGAACGACTCTAACAAACCACTCCTAAACCCTCCATTATCTTGCAATCCTTGCGCCTCCATGAAAGACCGTTAGTGTGGAAACACCGACCATCTACGTTGGGGATAGTGCGCTGATGCATGCCACTAGAGGAGGCTGCAACACAAAGATGTGATGATCATCAGAGCGGCAGGAATATGTACTCCACAGAGGAGTGCGGCGTGCCGCTGCACACCCCCAGTGAGCAAGGGGTCGCGGCTCGTCAGCCATGGCGTTCGGAGGAGGCAGCCGCCACGACAGCCTGCATAAAAAATGATGGGCAGCGTGCCTTCGCGCTCCATCGGTGAGCAGGACACTATGACTAAAGTTGTGGTGGAGGAGGGAGGACCCGAGCCTCTGGTGGGTTCTATGGTGACCGGGCGGCACCCACGTGGTGTCTCCACTTCAAATACTTAATTTTCTTGGGCAGTTTGGGGTTTCGGGGGAGCGACTCTCTCGGGGAGCCCAACGAAAGACCCACTGGCCGCGCCATACATGGCTGGGCCTCCCTCCTATGGGCTGCCTTCCAAATGGGCCACCGCCAATGGGATGGGCTGCTTGGCCAGAAGGTCATCGCCTAGTTGGCCATGGCGTACCCCAACGCAGGCCAGGCCACTAGTACGTTGGTTGGGCCACCCGTTCACGGGTCGACCCACCGCTTCTGCGTGCTGGTCCGACCTTGAGGGCCACCCCTTTGTGGGCCAGGCCTCCCATTCGGGTCACCACATTTGTAGGCCGGCCTGGACCGCGGCCAAGAGGGATGAGTCCGCCACGGTCAAGCCGAGACTCTGTCGAGCCGTGTCAATCAAACTAGGCCGGACTGAAATCGCGCCTAGAAACACTTAAATGAACTTATCTTCTAAACCATACATCCATTTGAAAAAACCGTCTATATAATTGGGATACCTGGAGTGAAAATGTCCTTTTTACTTACTCCATGAGTGTTTTGGAGAAACTTAGAGTACGACCGAATTGTATTTCACCTGAATCCAACCAGGCCCTCATCACTGAAATGTCAATAACTCACAGATCGTGCATCACACTGACATGCCTTTTATTGAGTTGAATCCCTTAGGTCGCGGCGAATCATCTGGTTACTCCTTTGGGAGACATTGTGGAAGATTGAACTTGAATGATGGCTTGAGAGGTGGTTCTCCAAATCACACTACGTATGGAACCCTGCGACCGGCTGAGACTTGACGACTGTAGATTTTCAACTCTGTGTGACTCGATGTCCTAATGGGGAGCGTCTCGGTGTGATGTGGTAGAACCACGGTTTGGAGAGCCTCTATGTGACGTGGGAAACCCATGATACTTGACAGGAGAAGTACCTCAGTAGTCCACGGTATGGAGTGACTCTATGTGACATGGAAGACCTATGATACTTGACAGGAGGAGTACCAAAACAGTCCAAGGTTAGTGGGAAACACCTTTGTGTGACGTGGCAGGACCACTATACTCGATAGCGAAGGAGTTCTCCATCATTGGAGGTGTTTGAAGATGTGACCAGGGATGATACTTGTCACTATCCCTAGATAATCTTGTGGATGCCTATCATCATTAATAGTGATCATGTGTGGGTCATCATTATAATCTTGTTTCTCTGTGTTGTATACCTAGTTTGAGCTGAGACTCTAATTGAGCTATGTCAATTGCTTTGTGATTTGTGATTGAGATCATGCATTTTGGTTTTCCTTGTAGAATTCTAAGAGACCATCGGGGGTCTCGGGATCTCTACTATGTATAGTTATATGAACCCATGCACGGGCTACACCTGCATCTTGGTGTGACTTGTGCAGTCGACGAGCTATTGGGATGAGGATTGAGGGAGCCTGGACTAGGCGGTACGTGGAGGGGACATGTAGATGTGGAGTGAAGAGGAGGTGATATGTACCTACCCTTCTAGTTGGATCGTTAGAGGAGGACTCACTAGCAGTTTTACCATTTTTAGTTGTACTGTTCCTTTTAGTTGTATTTTTACATTTCAATTGTACTTGTACATTTAGTTAAGCTTATATCCCATCCCCTTTACATTCATCACTCTTTTAGTCCAGTTGTTTACATCACAGTTTCTTCTTCTTCTATTCTCGGACTATGTGTTTGTACTGGTTTAATTGAAATTCCTTCCCATTTTAGGGAATATTCCTTTCGGTGCTAGTCTCTACCCCCAGACTATGGAAGGGGGGGGCATGGGGTAGTCATGACACGAGCCTTGGGGGATGGGTCGTGATATTAAAATTAATCCCCCATATATCAAAATGTATCTTTGGTTGGTCACAGTCTAATAGAGAGAAAACCTTCAACATGTATTCACATGAGTCACTATGACAACCAGAATTATCATATATCCTAATTGAAAACATGCATATTTCCTTACTGCAAACATATTGGATATTCCATAATACCCAAATAGTTGTATACATCATCCATGATAATATAATATACTTGGTAGAAAAATCCATTATTAGTTCTCAGTAATTTAACATCATCCAGTTTACTCATTAAAATCGACGATATAATTTGAAATGAATTATTTTCTTAACGTAAGAGAAATATTAAGGGTTATATTTTACTAAATAATTTGTTCTAAAATTATATCACCTTACCCTAAAATAAAATTTTGGCTCCTTATAACTATTCAACATATCCTTTATATTCCACAATGAATAAATTATACAAAAAATTATATATTTAATGATTTATATAACATAATCATTGATTTCATGAACATATACTCCTCAAACATCGATCTTTATTATTATACCAAGACTCAAAATCCTTCATCTTCATCTTTATGGAAATATGAATCATGTGTTATCGTTTATAAACCTAAATATTATTATGTTTAATGTAAAAAATATTATAATAACATCACATTATTTTCACAAGTTGTTTTGAATATCTTTATCATCAGTAGTATGACCAATACTCGTACAGTCATCATGATTCTCTTAATGTCATTTCCACTTAGGAAATCAATCTTCATTATTCCCATAATTTCCACCTATAAAACATTCAATGTTTTACCATGTTATATATAGTTCTGGCTATTGACTAAGACCATAATTACAAGTGTGATAAATACATATTTCAGATTACAACACATATGTAAGGTAAATTACTTGTAATATATCAATCTATGATATCTTCGATTTAACCCTAGGTTAGTCAAGAATATCACAAAAAATCCTAGGATTGTAACATATACTTATACATACTGTTAGGATATCTGTAGAAATATATTTATAAATATTTTTATGTATCTCCCTAATGTTTTCACATCCTTGTTTCCAAAGGTTAAATATTCCTTCACTCTGATACCAACTAATGAACAAAAGAATGACGTACATAGACATTAATTTTCTTTTGTGGAATACATAATACATGAAACAAAAATTCTCCCAAAGACCATATTAGATTAGTTTCTTTGGAAACTCAGAACACAATCATCTATATTTGTGAAATATTTCCGAAATATAACATAATGATCTTCCCGTTTTTGATATCTTACCTAAAACCTTTTGTTAAAACCTCAGGAGATGAAAACACAAAAGGGTGATCTCAAATGTTTATTATGGATAAACATTTGGAAAATATAACAAAATATAAACATAATAATGTAAAAACATGAAATAATGTATAAATATTAAAATACAAAGTCAGGAAATAAATCATGGTTGTTCATAAGGCATAGATCATAACAGAACAATAACCATTAAATAGATTTAGTATAAAACATGGAATTATGGAAAGTAAATATGAACATAATATGATTTAAATAGAAACCAAGACATTTATTCCATGACCAAAATATTGGACAATGTCCATTACTGAATAAGGTTTACATGTCGTTCCATCCATTATTTAATTAAACTTATTTTCATGTCGTTCCAGTCCTGTATTACTAAACTAGATTTACTTGTCGTTCCTACCCTGTATTAATGAAAAGTATTTAATTTTCATTCCAGACATGTATATATAATGAGATATAAATATTTACCATATTTATTGGAGTGAGATATAGGTCCCGATCATTTCATAATGAAATCATTTCTAAATGTGGCAACAAAATATAAATCATTCATCATAGCAAAACACATGAAATAAAATTGATTTCTTAAAAATAATTCCATCATAACATAATACATACAAAATATCATTCCATTATTAACACAATAAAATCATATTAATAATATGAATAGAAACAAAACCCTATTTAATTATAGTCATCTTAGATTGAAAATAATTTTGATAAAACACTATAAATTCATTATTAAGGAAAATATAGTTTTTCATAAAAAATGTTATCCTTTATCAAAATGTCATGAAATTTTATAAGCAAAGAATTATATAAACATTAAATTCTTCAAATGAAGGTATATGGAAATGATATTTATGAATGTGTAAAAATACATCCATTTTGTTTAAGTTAAACAAACATTCTTCTCATACATTTCTTAGAAAAGTAAAAAGTACCTGGTTTGGTAAACTAGAGAATGATTTCTTACATACCATGTAGTAAAAATAAAAAAAGTTTAAAAACAACATTAAACATAAATAGAATAATAGTAAACATTTTATTAAATCAATTTAAAAAATATGGTCACTGATGATAAATATATCCCTAGTAAATACTTAACTTTAAGAAATATTAGATAAAAAAATTTAGATAACAAAATTATCAGTTACCATAGTTCTGATATGATTCTTATGTGTCTGAACCTCCTATCCTATGACATGCTCCCTCTAGATCTCCTCTTAATGGAATTAGAGCTATCCTTTTTAGAATGTGAGAACATCATGATTGTAATTATGGTGGTTGAGAAGATAAATGTGTAGGGGTGGACCAACATTAAGTCTTATTGATTTGTGGATAAATGATGGAGGATGTGTCCTTTTATAATTTGTGTGAGGGAAACTTGTGGAATTTATAAAATAGTAAATTTAAAATAATTTGATCATAAATATAAGTACCTAAAAAATCGGATATATTTGATGATACAATATTATAATATTGAAGTCTAATCAACCAATAAAATATATGCTAGTTGTGATGTCAATTTAAACATTACCATTCTTAATTACAAATGGTTATTCAATATAATATTTATTATGATAACAAATGTTTTAATATTAAAATGGTTCTATATTTACTTATATGATTTCTGTTACACCATAAATGAATAATATAGATCATTCTAGACCATAATATAATTATTCTAAATTTTTAAAATTTATTTATTATTTTTAAATAATTTTAGTAAAAATTATTTTTAAAAAATATAAAATGTTTTATTTTTGACACTATTCATTTCATGGATATTTAGAAATATCAAGACATGGTTTAATGGTTGAACCAAATATTTTATTATATCTAAAATGTTTCAAGGTCATTTATTAAAGTCATTGGTCAAATTAATTAGACAAAATTATTTTTATTTTAATATTTTTGATAACATATATTTGATATATCCATTATTAGAATAATTACTACAATGATTTTGGTTAATTATTTAGTATAATTATTTGTTGAGTAGAAAATAAAATTAATACTTTAATGAATATCAATTTCATATCATTCATGATAATATATGTAGTGTAATTTATCTACAATGAAATAAATTATTAAAAATGATATACTTATTAAAGTATGAATGTGACAACATTATCAATACATTAAATCAAATAATAAAAATGACCTAATGTATTCAGTAAGGCTCTAAACAACCAATAAGTTTATATTTGGATGATTATGGTTGATATATAATCTACCAATATGATTTGGTCATGTGATCAGACCATTTTATGGTTATTAAGATTTTAATAAAAAAATATACATAACATCAATTATTTAAATTTTTGATCATCACAGAATAAGAATTCACAGTAATTATATATTTTATAGAAATTAAATATAAATTACAATGATATAAGTAATTATTTTATATTTAAATGGATTATTATATTCGAACACATCACTTACTTATCAATATATTAAAATTATAATACTTATGTGAAATTTGAGTTTGAAATATTGTCAATTTCATTAGTTTTATTAATATCTATTTCAGTTTTTATGTCAAGTGGACATTTGATGACTATTATTTGGAACATATGAAGTTAAGGGTAGAATTATAATTATAAAATATGAATTTTTATGGTTTTAAAAAATTTTATAGTCCTTATAATTTTATTTGTTACACTAATTTACCTGATATACCTTTAACCATGTTAAATAAAAATTATCATAGTTACTATTCATATTATAAAAAAATAAAAGTAACATATTAAAATAATTTTGACCCAGTTATTAAAAATAGATATTCCATTTTATCAAAAATAAATAAACAGAAGATGTAGTAATAAAATATATATTTATCTAGTTGTCAGAAAAAAGTGGGTTTTTTACTTAAATGTTAAAACATTCCAAAAGATAGAATTGTTTTTACATATAAATTAAATTTAAAATTATTGAAAATGACATAAATAGTATTAAAATATTAAAATATATAATATTTATACTTTAACCATTAAAAAATATAATTTATCCATTTTAATTATTTTGATGCCCAATGTTGTTTTCAATTAAACTTTAGCGCATTTTTCCTATTCATCAAAATATGAATGTAATGAGAAAAATATCACAAAATAATACAATGCAAAAATTTATTTCCCAATTCCAAAGAGTTAGTTTATTTTGTTAAATTTTACTTATAAAAGATTAAAAAACATTATTTACAATGTGTTTTCCATCAAAAGCCGCAATAAATGCATTTTTTGAAAAAAAATATTTTATAAAAAAATTGAATTTGTTCTTATATTGTGTTCTATAAAATAAGTAAGATGAAATCAAATGTTATACAAAATTTAAAAGTTGTAATATATTATTCATAACGACCAGTTTATAACCCATTAGAAAAATAATAATTTAATAGTATATCATTGTTTGGTGATACTCTATATTCCATATAATGTTATCTATCAAATAAATTTTCTCTTGCTTGTAATGAAATCCAAGACAATGCTGAATTTAGTGAAATCTTCCTTTGGAGTTGTATATGATATAATAAAAACATAGTTATCTTATTCATTGAACCTAAATCATTCACAGTGAAATGAAATCAATTAAAATAACATTAAAATGTTTGTAACATAGGACAAATATAGTTTTGCGTTTACTATAAGATAATAGTGTGTTTCATAGAGATAAATCTAATCATGTTGTATCATGAAACACAAGTCATCAAATAAATGAAAAATAATCTATCTCATATAATCAAGGGTTGTTACATCCAGATCCAAGGTGTCAAAAACAAATAAATCCTTGTTTAGTCCTACTAGATTCTTGATGGAAACATGGTTTGACATTGGTTGGAGTCCTAGGAGCATGTTATACCAGTAATGTCCTACTAGGGTCCAATAAACCAAAATAAAAGGGTTATTAAGTACCCATGCATCCCAAAGAATCAAGACCCATTGAGAATATAAATCCAAGGTTTCCACTACTGCATTATATATCCATGGTTAATTTCTAAGCAATCTATAAATGCATTTACAAATTAATACAATACGAGTCTACAAAATCATATAAAAAGTTCACATTCAATTCCATATATTAATTATACCTAGTCTTGTATCACCCAAAAAAATTAAAGGAAAACAATAATAATACCCACTAATTAATCAAAACTTTAATTTAAACTTAACACATGAGTTTCAAACTCATTTCCACATTTTACAAATAAATCATTACGCAATTCAAGTTCAATATAACCAATTAACCAAGAGAATCAATATTGAAGGGAAGAAATACTTATCTATAATATAGAAACAAATTAATTCTTGTCCTAATTATACTTCATATAACTATGGATTCATTGGAACACACCCATAGGGTGGTTCATGTAAGGGAAATTCAATATAAAGGGACATGTTTGAACATAGATGGTACAATGGTCCCAAAAAAAATTATGAAGGCAGAATGAATTTAATAATTCCCTAAGAGAAAATATCCTAAAAATTAACTTCATCATTCAATGACATTAATGAATAGGTTTAAACATGAAGAATAATTCCAAGAATTCATTTAGAATCAAATCAATACATTTTGGATTTGAATACAATGAATCTTATATGATGGGTTTAATGATAAAATCATGAAATTGTTTAAAAAAATTATTTATCATCCTAGTCATTTAATTTATATGTTCATTATTCAATTTTTCAAATATTAACATAATATATTATTTAAATTATAAGAAAAGTGATTAGAATCTGATCTTAATGTGTTCAGAACAAATCAGAACGCTTTAGGAATTTCAACACTCATTAGAGACCCCTTGAATCATCTCCTTTCCTCTTCTGAGCATATGCACCTTCATGTATATATAAGGACACCATAAATATATTTGGAAAGTTTATGTCCATAAATAGGTACAACGGGATCCATATGTATAGTCTATATGCATATAACAATTTTCATTTACACTTGTATGAAATTTTCATATTCTACTTAAGAACACCTATATATATATATTCACTTTAATGTGTGAATATAAAAATAATGGGGAAATAACATAAAAATATACCAACCTATGAATATGATGTATTTCTTCTTTGTCTTTGGTGACTCAATCCCACCCCAAGGACAACCAAATGAACAACAAATATTACGAGAGAATAAAAAACACTAAATGATGCCAGATATAATTTGGTTAGACAAGTTAGTGGAAGTAAAACCATAAATCAATTGGAAAAGGTAAGAAAAAAATGAATCAATCATCTCTACCATTTGCATAGGATATTGAAACAAATCTGAAGGAGTCTTGGTAGATGCACCACACACCTTAAAAATGGAATAAAACAGTAAAACTAGATTAACCCAACCCCACTGTTTGACATCACAAGGTATGGCAGTGGGGAGGGGAAAACACTGAATCCAAGGGAATCCAAGGACCTTACCTTGTGACATCAATGAAGAAATTGGTGGAAGTCCAATGGAAATTAGGTATATATTTTAGAGTCAATGAGGAGGGCGTGTCACGATCCTGGGATATAGTGATGGGATTTAACAGAAGTATGGGTGGAGGATATGTATTTTTTGGTTTTATTTATTATTATATATTATTAATTTTATTTTCATTCAAAAAACACAACACAATATTTTGGACACAAAAATATCCAAACCGAGCCCCAAACATTTGGTGAATGGTGTTGAGATACTACCAAAAACACTCATTGTGTGGGTTAGGCCCATTATTTATCAAAAATTTAGAATTATGTGTGAACTGTAACTACTGATCCTATATATAGCCACGTGGTTTACTGCTTATGGCTTCATGGTTTCCGAATAACCTTGTGCCATGTTCAAACCTATAACATTTTGAGTTTTCAGAGTCCGATTCTATAGAGACCTGAAGCTTGACGTACATTGACATTACATTACATTTGCGGAATACTTAGTACATAACAAAAACACACACACAAGGATCGTAATAGTTTAGTGTCTTTGGAAACTCGTAATATAATCTTCTAATCCTGGTGAAAGATCTTCAACATCTCCCATAAAGATCTTCTTTTTTTTATACCTAATCCTTTCTTTATATCCTGGGGAATTGTAAACATAAAAGGGTGATCTCAAATGCTCAGTAAGGGTAAACAAAAGGAATATCAATCACATCATATACATAAGCACATAACTTTTGGAAATCTTAACCTGTAAAAGAGATCATAATTTCATAACATGGGATAAATCATGGTAGTGAAATGTAATCACAATAATCATAACTTAAAACATTAAACTTTGTGGCATACACACATAATCATAGAGAATCATTTCTTGTTAGTCCATACTCATTTCCAAGACTATCATAGTGGACAAAGGCCCTTTCTGAACTGAGTCACCCTCGTTTCAGTCCTGTTTCACTGAACTGGTACAACCTAGCATTCCAGCCATGTCTATCTCATGAGATATAAAATCTTTACCCAATGCAGTGGAGGGAGATATAGGTCCCACCCATCTCACAATGATACCATTCTTATGTGTGCCACAAAATCATAAACCATACATCATTGCATAACCCATGTAATAAAAATATGAATCTTAAACATCATGACATCATAAAACAATTCATATACGATAAAGGAATAAAAATAATTCCATCACAACATAATCAAATCAATGTAATAATAGGGGTAAAACAGAACCCTTTATTATCGTAGATGGAAAATAATTTTGATAAAACAC
The DNA here is from genome assembly GCA_963277665.1 of Viscum album. Lineage (NCBI taxonomy): Eukaryota > Viridiplantae > Streptophyta > Magnoliopsida > Santalales > Viscaceae > Viscum > Viscum album. Next base: position 442,628,741 of record OY728161.1, read on the forward strand.
TTGAACTCCATTCTTGAGGAAAATATCCTTTATACTTCAAAAACATTTTCCTTTCTTAACATGTCATACAATTTTAAACTAAAAGAAGTTGATTAAAAATAAACTTGAAAACTTGTAAAGGAAACTTCTTGTAAATAATGTTTTAAAATTCCATTCAGGCCGTATATGTTAAAAAAACACTCTTCGTACTTTTGTCGGAAAAGTCAAAAAGTACCTCGTACGAAAAATAAAAAAAGACTCCTTTCATATCTTTTACTAAAAACTCACCGAAGGTTAAAATTGGATTTAAACAATTGTAGGTCGATGGAAATAACATTACATATTGATGAAACATGGATGTGGATGATAAAATACACCCCAGTAAATACTAAAGTATAAACAATCTCGGATAAGAATGAGATTGTGATATTTTCCTTACCTTAGGTCTGATTTGCTTCGTAAGTGTCCGAACCTCCTGTATAATGATTTAAATAATGTCATTGACTTATTATATAATCATATTCATTGTTATTATATCATATATGGTTCACTTATGACTTTATATTACCCGTTCTTTTGTAAATTCATGTTAAAGTAGCGTTTTGGGTAAAATCGTCTCATTTGCCGTTCGTGTTTTAAATTGTAATTATTCATATGCTTACATAGATCATTATTACTTAATTATAGAATATAAAACATGATTTATATATAATATATATTCAGAATATACATATATATAATGGATCGATAAATGGAAAGAAATACACCGTTCATGGAGATGGTAGGCCGTACGTACGCATGAACGCTGTTTTCGTTTCCTTATTTAATTGAGTGGAATTAATTAGATGACATACATATATATACACATAAATACAGTAGCTTTATATTGTCATATATTTCATTATTATTTCATATATATACTTTATAATCATTCTTAAATGGTTAACATGGAGAATGAATCTTATCGCGTTGTGGAGACGGTAGTCCGTACGTACGCACGAGCGATGATATGATTTCCATAATTATTGAATTGAATTGGAGTGGATGATACAATATATCAGAATCATTATGATGTTATAATAACTATGTATATTTATTCTTTACACCATAATACCCATCCATGTAAGGTGTTGGTGGAAAAACAGATTACACCACGGCGTGGAGACGGTATTCCGTACGTACGCACGCACGGTGATTTCGTTTTCCGTAGGATGGATAGATGGTGAATTAGGATTGTTTCATACTTATAATAACATATCAGTATATGAGTGATACTGATGTTATTACTTCATATTGAAAGAACCTAAGAAGAAGAAGTGGAAGAAGAAGAAATAAAGGTGAATGAATTGGTAACGGAAATTACCTCTTCTTTGAAGCGCCTCTTTGAGACCTCCTCTTAGGGAACTAAAATTGGTCTTTGAAGAAAACCAGAACCTCTAGGATATTTCTAGGGAAGTGGAGAAGAAATTTTTGAAGGGGATGGCCGAGCTAGAAGGCTCAATGTTGTGTGAGTAAGAGAGGGAGGAGGTGTCCTTTTATAAGGGAGGAGAGGGGCACCTTTGGAATAACTAAAAATATTATTTTATTATAAAGTCAAGTTCGGTTTCAAATAGCTCCAAATTCATTTATTTCGTGGCTAAGGTGTGGATGGGTCGAAATACTCTCATCCAATAGAATTTAGACAAGTTTAGGTTCCTATTTTAACCTTATCATTTAGATTTAACATTAAGTTAAATAATTTTACTTTTACCGTGTCTTCTTGTGTTCTTACACTATAAAGTTAATAAACTTACTATAAGAAGCCAAAAGAACCCCAAATTGTTTATTATTAATATATATAACCTTATCTAAGTCATTTGTCCGAACCTTAGATTTTTATGAATAACATAACAATTAATAATATAATATTTGTTTTAGAAACTATTTTATGTCAATTTTGACACTATTTAGTAATTGATTTTTTTGAAAATTCTAACAGAATGATAAGTTCGAAATAATTTAATTAAATCGATACTAACATGTCATATAAACCTAGAAAATTAGTGGAATTCATAAAAAGTCTCAAATTATATTTATTTGAGTATTTATAACATCAATTATGTCAATATTTCATTAATAAGATAATTACTGCATCATCGTTGTGTCATAAATAAATTAAATTATTTAATGTCTAAAAATTACAAATAAAATACCATTATGTAGGAAATAGTTTTAGCTTTCTAATGAATATTTATAGTCGAATTTAGCTTATGTATAACCCTATATTAAAAATGTTATATTAAATAAACTTTGATTTTAACTCTTTTAACTCTTCTTTGAATTAAATAATAATAAATGTCCTAATCTAATCCAAGTGGGCCTAAATGGTCATATTTTATTCCTAAGCTTGTTTTTGGTCGAATTACAGTTATCCAGTAGAATTTGGACATGTGTTAGGGTAATAATAATATCATTTTTACCCTTAATTATCCTATTTACTTTTAACCCTGGTAAATAAAAGTAAAAAGTTACTATTCACCAAAAATTATTTTAATCAAATTGAACCACATTTTACATACTGACATCAACCGTGTCTCTCGGATTTTTGAAATTCCACTCATAGAAGCGGTAATATTATGTTTTATGAACAATTCAGTTTTTTTAACTACCACTTAGTGGTTTCACTATTCATCAAAAATTGAAAGTTTTCAGAAAAATACCAAAAATTAGGCCTAAGCTATATTTGATATTATGAACTCAAAAATGATTTCTATTTTACCAAATTCAAAACATATCAGTTGAATTAATTAATTTAAAAATTAATTCCCGTCGTCAAAACAAAAGGCATGTTTTTAAGAGATAATAACTATCAAAAGATTGACACTTGTTTATAACTGGTTTAAATGTGAAATTACATACAATGACCAACATTGTATTAAATTGTAAAAATATATTCTAAATATACTTTATAACCACTCAAATTAATAATTTATCACTATTAATTATTTCGATTGAAAAAGTTATTTTTAATTAAAATTTAGTAATTTTCACTATTCATCAAAATATGAAAGTTATCCGAAAATCACCAAAATTTTACCCTAAGCTAATTTCGATATTCCAAATCCATAAATGAAGTCCATTTTGAAAAATAAAATTTACAAAATTTCAAAAAGTGGTTATTACTATTCATAACGGCTAGTTTTAATAATATCTTAATAGCATATCGTTGTTTAGCGAAACTCGGTGTTGCGTACAACACACGCTATCGTGGAAGGTCGCGATTGCATGTAATTCAAGCCAAGTCAGAGATGTGTGTTGTGAAATCTCCTTTTGGTGTAGCGTATAACACAAGACATTAATGAAATTAAAAAGAATATTTTTCATAAAATCTCGGGGTGTCACATTCTACCCCCCTTAAAATGAATTTCGCCCTCGAAATTCGCCGGGGTTATAAATGGTTTACTATTAGAATGTTTCTATAATCGAAACCCACATCGTAAACTGGAATACAAAAACCAATCTTTAAAAACAAATGTATGTAACGTAACGGTTACCCAAATAAACTAATTCATGGGTTTCCACATAGGTGAAAATATGGATATGGAAGAAAAATCTAACCATCATGTTCTGATGGAGAGTGGTAGAGAACATGGCTATGGAAAAGCCACCAATCACAAATCCATAAATTTGTGACGATCTAATGTACGATCTGATTAATCAGATATAAGAGCACTAGGAAAACATTTTTGGTATTCAAGATCGTTTCCCTGAAGTTGATGAATTTAAATTAGAATAAATACTTACTTTATTTTGGTAGAATCTCACTGTTGTTCGTGCCTTGAACAATTTCCACTTCATCTCTTAAATAAATGAAGTTGAATTTGTTATTCGTGAAGTGTTAGTGTGACAAGTCATTCCATCTGTCTCAAAAAAAGGTTAGCAAAAGTTATTAAATATACATAAGTCATTCTTTAGTGAGATTAATCATATATGGTTCCTAAAATGGACTTATACTTCATATATCATACTACTTAATACAATAAAACTAGTTTCTACTAAACAAGGACTTCCTGTAGGCCAGTGGTAGCCGATAAAGGCCAGTCGCACTTCGGTTGTGGGTTCGATTCCCACAGCCTTGTCCGACGCGATGGGCAGTCGCCCGTCCTGCAGGTTGTCCTTTTTCTAAAGCTATATTACTATAACATCCCATCAATAATATCGAAAAATGTTTTATCCTTACTTATGTCGAACATAATCCATTCCAATCTTTAGGCTTATCCATAATACTGCAGTCCACTCTCATTATATAGTGAAAAATGATTACCAGAGATTTAATACCATCATTGATCCCTATATATCGTAAGATATGTCTTGTTGGTCACATTCCAAACATTCAAAGGCCTTAATCATGTACTCTCTTGAATACCCATTGAACCTTAATACAAACATTAATGCAGTTAAATTTTAACAATTTCCACGTACCATAATCCTAAAAATTCTATATACCATGATATCACTTAGTCCTTATATCAATCATGAGCTCATGAATACAATCAAACATCTCATTATCGTCTTATCCCTTCATTATGCGCATATCATCTGCATTCCAAAAATATATGAATAACCTTTCATGGATACTGGTACCATTAATCATACACTTTCAAAACTCAAGGAAATACAACAGTGTAACAATCCTTAGATGTCTCTTTATTCCATAGTACCATGAGATTACTTATACAACATTACACATGAAAAACATGTCATCATTCCACTACATTCTTAAACCATTGACCGAGCTTCAACAATTATTTCATCTCACATATCATTTGTAGTCTCTTCATCATCATAAACATAAATACTACCCATACGACTATACTGATTCTCTTCATGAGACTTTCCCTTAGGGAATTGGTTTGCATAAAGCTCGTACATTCCACATTTAAAACATTTAACCATTGTTGATGTCATAGCAATACCATTATCCTCATCCCTGGTGTTAACTGAACCTTTTCCTTTGCACTTACTGGCTTTGTGTCCTTATTTTCCACACCCAAAGAATCTTCCAGTTCCTTTGAAACATTCTCCTTGATGCCTCTTCCCAGATGATTTACATAGGGGAAATTGAACATTCTTTCCCCAATGATCATCATGAAACTCCATCTTTCTCTTATTAGCCGAGTCCGGAAACTTACCAAATTTTACTTTATTGATCATATTATGAGATTTCTGATTCGGCATAATAATGATGTTTGGACTTCCAAATCCCATTTCATTTTATTTCTTATGAATAATGTCATTCCATTGTCCATCATATCCTCCATTATCGTGAATCTTCTTGTTTCCAGCCATTTTCTAAAACCCAAAAAGAATATTGTGAGATGCAAAAATCATAATAAAGGTGGAGTAACTTCAATATCCAACATCTTGGGATAAATTCTAAGATCGTTACTCTAGTGCTAGGACTATATCCTATATGTATTCCTATCCTTAGGGACATCCCTAGACATACCTTAGAAATATCTCTAGGGATCTCACTAACGTTTTCGCATCCTAGTTTCCAAAGGATGACTAAACCTTTCCTTTGATACCAACTGTAGAGACCCGAAGCTTGACGTACATTGACATTACATTACATTTGTGGAATACATAGTACATAACAAAAACACACACACAAGGATCGTAATAGTTTAGTGTCTTTGGAAACTCGGAATATAATCTTCTAATCCTGGTGAAAGATCTTCAACATCTCCCATAAAGATCTTCTTTTTTTATACCTAAACCTTTTTTATATCCTGGGGAAATGTAAACATAAAAGGGTGAGCTCAAATGCTCAGTAAGGGTAAACAAAAGGAATATCAATCACATCATATACATAAGCACATAACTTTTGGAAATCTTAATCTGTAAAAGAGATCATAATTTCATAACATGGGATAAATCATGGCAGTGAAATGTAATCACAATAATCATAACTTAAAACATTAAACTTTGTGGCATACACACATAATCATAGATAATCATTTCTTGTTAGTCCATACTCATTGCCAAGACTATCTTAGTGGACAAAGTCCCTTTCTGAACCGAGTCACCCTCGTTTCAGTCCTGTTTCACTGAACCGGTATAACCTACCGTTCCTGCCATGTCTATCTCATGAGATATAAAATCTTTACCCAATGCATTGGAGGGAGATATAGGTCCCACCCATCTCATAATGATACCATTCTTATGTGTTCCACAAAATCATAAACCATACATCATTGCATAACCCATGTAATAAAAATGGGAATCTTAAACATCATGACATCATAAAACAATTCATATACGATAAAGGAATAAAAATTATTCCATCACAACATAATAAAATAAATGTAATAAAAGGGGTAAAACAGAACCCTATATTATCTTAGATGGAAAATAATTTTGATAAAACACTTGAACTCCATTCTTGAGGAAAATATACTTTCTACTTCAAAAACATTTTCCTTTCTTAACATGTCATACAATTTTAAACTAAAAGAAGTTGATTAAAAATAAACATGAAAACATGTAAAGGAAACTTCTTGGAAATAATGTTTTAAAAATCCATTCAAGTCGTATAAGTTAAAAAAACATTCTTCGTACTTTTGTCAGAAAAGTCAAAAAGCACCTCGTACGAAAAATGAAAAAAGATTCCTTTCATATCTTTTACTAAAAACTCACCGAATGTTAAAATTGGATTTAAACAATTGTAGGTCGATGGAAATAACATTACATATTTATGAAACATGGATTTGGATGATAAAATACACCCTAGTAAATACTAAAGTATAAACAATCTCGGATAAGAATGAGATTGTGATATTTTCCTTACCTTAGGTCCGATTTGCTTCGTAAGTGTCCGAACCTCCTGTATAATGATTTAAATAATGTAATTAACTTATTATATAATCATATTCATTGTTATTATATCATATATGGTTCACTTATGACTTTATATTACCCGTTCTTTTGTAAATTCATGTTAAAGTAGCGTTTTGGGTAAAATCGTATCATTTGTCGTTCGTGTTTTAAATTGTAATTATTCATATGATTACTTAGATCATTATTACTTAATTATAGAATATAAAACATTATTTATATATAATATATATTCAGAATATACATATATATAATGGATCGATAAATGGAAAGAAATACACCGTTCATGGAGACGGTAGGTCGTACGTACGCATGAACGCTGTTTTCGTTTCCTTATTGAATTGAGTGGAATTGAGTAGATGACATACATATATATACACATAAATCCAGTAGCTTTATAATGTCATATATTTCATTATTATTTCTTATATATACTTTATAATCATTCTTAAATGGTTAACATGGAGAATGAATCTTATCGCGTCGTGGAGACGGTAGTCGGTACGTACGCACGAGCGATGATATCATTTCCATAATTATTGAATTGAATTGGAGTAGAAGATACAATATATCATAATCATTATGATGTTATAATAACTATGTATAGTTATTATTTACACCATAATACCCATCCATGTAAGGTGTTGGTGGAAAAACAGATTACACCACGGCGTGGAGACGGTATTCCGTACGTACGCACGTGCGGTGATTTCGTTTTCCGTAGGATGGATAGATGGTGAATTAGGATTGTTTCATACTTATAATAACATATCAGTATATGAGTGATACTTATTCTATTACTTCATAATGAAACTACCTAAGAAGAAGAAGTGGAAGAAGAAATAAAGGTGAAATAATTGGTAACGGAAATTACCTCTTCTTTGAAATGCCTCTTTGATACCTCCTTTTAAGGCACTAAAATTGGTCTTTGAGGAAGACCAGAACCTCTAGGATGTTTATAGGGAAGTGTAGAAGAGATTTTGGCAGGGGTTGGCCGAGCTTGAAGGCTCAAAGTTGTGTGAGGAAGAGAGGGAGGAGGTGTCCTTTTATAAGGGAGGAAAGGGGCACCTTTGGAATAACTAAAAATATTATTTTATTATAAAGTCAAGTTCGGTTTTAAATAGCTCCAAATTGATTTATTTCGTGGATATGGTGGGGATGGGTCGAAATCCTCTCATCCAATATAATTTAGACAAGTTTAGGTTCCTATTTTAACCTTATCATTTAGATTTAACATTAAGTTAAATAATTTTACTTTTACCGTGTCTTCTTGTGTTCTTACACTATAAAGTTGATAAACTTACTATAAGAAGGAAAAAGAACTCCAAATTGTATATTATTAATATATATAACCTTATCTAAGTCATTTGTCCGAACCTTAGATTTTTAGGAATAACATAACAATTAATAATATAATATTTGTTTTAAAAACTATTTTATGTCAATTTGGACACTATTTAGTAATTGATTTTTGTGAAAATTCTAACAGAATGATAAGTTCTAACAAAGTTAATTAAATCAATACTAACATGTCATATGAACCTATAAAATTATTGGAATTCATAAAAAGTCTCAAATTATATTTATTTGAGTATTTATAACATCAATTATGTCAATATTTCATTAATAAGATAATTACTGCATCATTGTTTTGTCATAAATAAATTAAATTATTTAATGTCTAAAAATTACAAAAAAATACCATTATGTAGGAAAATTTTTTAGCTTTCTAATGAATCTTTATAGTCTAATTTATCTTATGTATAACCCTATATTAAAAATGTTATATTAAATAAACTTTTATTTTAACTCTTCTAAGTCTTCTTTGAATTAAATAATAATAAATGTCCTAATCTAATCCAAGTGGGCCTAAATGGTCATTTTTTATTCCTAAGATTGTTTTTGGTCGAATTACATTTATCCAATATAATTTGGACATGTGTTAGGGTAATAATAATATCATTTGTACCCTTAATTAACCTATTTACTTTTAACCGTGGTATATAAAAGTAAAAAATTTCTATTCACCAAAAATTATTTTCATCTCATTGAACCACATTTTACATACTGACATCAACCGTGTCTCTCGGATTTTTGAAATTTCACTCACTGAAGCGGTAAAATTAAGTTTTATGAACAATTCAGTTTTTTTAACTTCCACTTAGTGGTTTCACTATTCATCAAAAATTGAAAGTTTTCAGAAAAATACCAAAAATTAGGCCTAAGAAATATATGATATTATGAACTCAAAAATGATTTCTATTTTACCAAAATCAAAACATATCAGTTCCATTAATTAATTTAAAAATTAATTCTCGTCGTCAAAACAAAAGGCGTGTTTTTAAGAGATAATAACTATCAAAAGATTGACACTTGTTTATAACTGGTTTAAATGTGAAATTACATACAATGACCAACATTGTATTAAATTGTAAAAATATATTCTAAATATACTTTAAAACCACTCAAATTAATAATTTATCACTATTAATTATTTTGATTGAAAAAGATGTTTTTAATTAAAATTTAGTAATTTTCACTATTCATCAAAATATGAATGTTATCCGAAAATCACAAAAATTTCACCCTAAGCTAATTTCGATATTCTGAATCCATAAATGAAGTCCATTTTGAAAAATAAAATTTAAAAAATTTGAAAAAGTGGTTATTACTATTCATAACAGCTAGTTTTAATAATATCTTAATAGCATATCGTTGTTTAGCGAAACTCGGTGTCACGTACAACACACGCTATCGTGGAAGGACGTGATTGCGTGTAATTCAATCCAGGTCAGAGATGTGTGTTGTGAAAGCTCCTTTTGGTGTAGCGTATAACACAAGACATTAATGAAATTAAAAAGAATATTTTTCATAAAATCTCGGGGTGTTACAGATTCACCCAAAACTCATCAGTGAACCTGAGGGACCTATCAGTCCTTCACTCAAGATAAAAAACATCATTTTTATGTGTCACATATCAGGAATTCCATTATGATGACTGGTTTGTAGAACAAAACATCTAGTAAATGAAAAAAACAAATTCCTATAGAATTCCATCTTCTCCAAATACACAGGACACTAAAATCTCCCCATGGTATAACTTCATATCATCAATATTTCATTATAGACATTGAAAACATCACCCAACATATAAAGTTTCTATAGTATCATTTAAATGGATGTTTTAAATTTCCAAAATCCCAACTCACTTCAATGTACCTATTAGGCACATGGCAATTAAGACATGAAAACACAATCCAATGCTTGATTTCTAATTGAAACATCAAATTTAAAATTCATCTAACTCACTAAGTTAGAGATACAATAACATCATCATCTCTTTAATAATTTGGTCGATGGTTCTACCAACCATATGATTTAACATAAGAAAATGAGCCATTTCCAAACAACTATTTTTCCAACCGTTAGAATTTCCCTACAAGGAATGCCCCATAGAATTATAATGATGATCTAGGTGTGATATTCCCAAACTGAGTAAACCAAATTGAACATGAGTCCATATCAGGGACCTCACATTAAAGGAATGTTCATATTCTGATCTACCAAACTGAAACAATTCATGATTGCTTTCCAAGAAGACACTGATAACATTAAAACAAAAATTATAACTAAGAGACAACATAATTTGAAAAAGTTCACACCAGACTACCTATGTTGAACAAGAAAGAAATAAGTCATTAATCTTTTGAGGACAATGTACAAAGGGATGAAATAGATGACTGATATATATCGACAAGAAAACCATGACACAATCCATGTAATATATCATTTAAAACAAACACAGCCACTGAAGTCCATACCAAGAATCTAGTGTCATTATCCTCTCAAACCACATTATGGTCATTTAATCATTTTTGTGTCAATATGAACTATGGTGTATCCCATATTCATCCAACTATAATTTTTTACCGTTAAAAAATACCCTCTGATCCCGAAACCCTATCTAGGATAACCTTGAATTCCATAATTGATAGTCCATGGAACTATCCATAGATATCCTGTACTCAATATTTATAGTGACACAATGGTACAAGTCCAAAATTTCCACATCATATCATTGAATGAACCTATAAAGGTATCCTCAATGTATTCTCTTTAGAAGAAAACAACTGGTGTCCAAGATCATGTCCAAGGCTTTCAGTAAAAGGAACCCAAGTATCACTCAGAACCAACCAAGACTCAAATGAACCATGACTCAACGTTATAAAACACAAATAGATCTCCAAATATCTCCACATTTTTTAAAACATTAACATGGAATAAACATTATTCTCTTATATTTCTTACAAGAAAATGGAATGATATGGGAAAAACTCATACCATTTAGAATATTAAACTAATATGAATCCAATGTTTACTATGAAGATCAGTCGAACTACTAGTAGTCAACTTCATTGAAATAAGCATGGATTCACTTGCAGATGCATTTCCAATAACAAATATCATTCCTTTACTACACGAGGCATATTGTGATAACTCAAGATTAAAAACCAAAGACCCTACAAGAACAAAAATGTTTCTCATTTTTTTCATACATCTCCAACAACATAAACATCATGCTTATGAGAAAGAACTGTTAAAATGAAAAACATAAACGCCGGAATGGAATTGGAAATTTGAAGTAACCATTTCAATGTTGTTCCTTAATTGGTTTCCTTCTACATTGGAGGAATCTTTTAACATAACTAAAGTGATGCCCCCACTGTAGGTGTGCTATAGTCATTGATAACAAAGATATACCAGCTGCTCACACGTGAGAAACATCATTATCATTGAAAATCAACCTATTATGCCCCTCAAAGTCATGATCACAACATCAAAACACATACAATTATTACCAAAACCTATCTGAAGAGAATGTTAAAACAACTAAGTCCATAGAGAGTCCCCATAAACATTTGGAAAAAATTGATTCCATAAATCACATGCCATTCAATTCCATAGTGGAACATAGAATTCCCTCAATAGCACAAGTATCAATGATTTCACTAAACACATCTAGTTTGTTTAAACATTTAATAACAATGTGGTTACTATATATAACGACGCATACTACCGAGATATTTTGAAGGAGTTGATACACATCCCCAATACATTCAATAGTATATCCACCCAATACATCCATGTTTCCGATGTATAACGTAAGAAAATGGATTAAGTAACAACATCATACGACTATAAAATAATTAATGACCTCCTACTTCACCTATGGAAAAAATAGGGCGAATAGTCCTATAATGCATCCAACAATGCTTGAGGTATGTCTGAACTACTAAAACATAGCATCACTTGATGGTCAAACTTGTAACAAGGGTAAAACATACAAAAACCACCCAACAAAAAATGGGTTTCATTTAAGATTCAAGCATCTGATAAGGGACAACGACACCCGAATGATACGACATGGAAAATTGATCACGAAATTAGTATAGAATTTAAGATCTAAGGGTGATACCTATGATATTATAGCACATTAAAAGACAAAAGAATCGACCATATCACATAATTAATCAAGATAATTTTCACCATAATCAAATTCCATTCATTTGACCCATTTTTAAAACAGAATCATCCTTCAAGTAAACTTTCACATCCATGTTCTAAGGAATACCACATTAATCATTTAATCTAACCTCAAAAGAGGATTTAATAAAATTAATCCAATGCATCATCAATTTTTAATGGAATCATAATTAATTCACATCATCCATTAAATATTTTAATGAATTTAAATCAAACCTCAAGTGCCATTTTTTAAAATAGGGGAAATTGTATTAAATTCTGATAACGGATCAATGATAAAATAATTTTTTTCAAAAATCCATTTTAATCATTTCACATTCATTTACAGTCTTTTACAATTTAGAATTTTATAATATAAATCTCGTTTAATTAATAAGGTAACTTGTGAGTGTCACATAAAACTGACCTGGGATCTTCAAAAATGAACCCAATAGTAGTTTTTTAAAATTAAAGGCATAAAAACACCCATAGAGGGATATTTCTTTTATTCATGCTCCAACTTCCCTACATGGGCCCAGGTGTGTATTTAAAGAAGTAACCATAATCCATTATAATGAGGACCATTTATTCATATCAAAATTAAAAGACATCACCATTACTGGTTAAAAAATACACCACATGGCCATATAAAAATATATATGTTCAATTATATGGGTTGCCCACTACTAATAAATAGAGAACCCACACAATCTAATGGTTGGAATTTGGTTCCCATTTTGATCAAATCAATTTCACTTTAACACATAAACTATAGATTTATTTTACATTATAAAGAGGTTTATAATCATTAAAAATGGCCTAGAGATGGTTAGAGAATGCATTCTACCCATTTTCAATCATATGTTTCCCATACAACATAAAACTAAAATTAGCAGGCGACATACTAATGTAACTGCATTGCATTGTAGATGTATCTCCTGTAAATTTATATGATAATATAATGAGGCATGTCATGTGACTTACATTTCATATCAACAAAAGGGAGAGATATAATAATTTTTATAAATCAATAACCATTGAAATTCATACCTATCAATCTTGGGGAAATCATATCCACTGTAACATCGAACAATATGAACAACAATTCCCAGATCTGTCCACATTGTCATTTCCCCATGGTTGGGGTGATCTGTCCACGTCACATCTATTAAAATAACACATAATCATTTCTAGTTTATTGTCTAACAACCAAAAACAATTAGTAAGAGGTAAAAAATAAGTCCCTCATACCACAATATGACATCCCAACTCGACTGAAAACCAAAACAATATCTAGACCGGTCTCCACAAGGACTCAAATGCATCTCTGTATATTCCATAGGTTCTTAGCTAGTAGTGAGGGGAACGACCCAAGAACCATATGCCTCATGTTTGGAACATAATTCATTGATTTATTCATCAAAGTGATGTATCAAAGGTGTCGAAGACTAATACATCCTTGGTGAGTCCCAACTAAATCATGATGGAAACTCGGTTTGGCACTTGTAAAAGTCATAATAGCATGTCAAACCATACATGTCCTACATGAGTCAAAAAAATTTAGATCCAAGGGTTAGTAAGTTAAAAGGAATCCCATAGTGTCAATTAAGTTTAATTAATTTTATATTCCTTATAAATAATTCTCCACCGATTTTAGGTCACATAGTTCACCAAAATGTGTTTTAATCGTGTAATGAATAGTGTTTAGGTACTACCTCAATCATTAACCATTCAGTCTAGGTCCATGTTTTTGTAAACCCTGTAGAGCTATTGCACATTTCCACTGCCAAATATACTTATGGATTCTTGGATTAGTTTTTAGGGACATACATTTTCATACAAATCATGATCCCTATTCAGACCTCTCCCATTTTTTGTTTTCGAAATATGACACTCCCAAAACTCATCGCAATACCCATGGGACCAATCAGGACTTCATCTATTTCCAAAAACATCAAATTGAAGTATAAATTTTCTTTTATTTCCATTATGTTGATTTTTTTTTCTAATATAGCCCATCCAATATATGAAAAATGTCAAATTCCCTTGGAATTCCATCTTCACTACAAACACAAGAATCTACATGAACTAATGTAATCTCAAGGATCCTCCCTCCCTCTTGTGGTTCCCACCATGTATCCCCAAGATCATACTAGTGGGGACTCCAAAAATAGTCTATTCAGTCCTCAATATCCCACCGATTACTATAGATCCTCAATTAAAATATTATTTATTATAGATAATGAAATATATCAAAAAGAATCGTTATAAACAGAAATAATTCTTGGAAATCATTCAAAAGTGTGAAAAATTATAAAACATAAAACTTCTATGAATTTGAGAAATTTTAAAAATGATTTCATTCTACTAATATATGGATTATACATTACACCATTGATTGGAAAAATTATATTTCCAATATGGGTTTCTGGTTCTTAGAATCAATTTAATTTTTATTAGTATTGCCATGAGAAATTTTATTTAATTGGAATTAATGATTGTATATAATTGTTTTATTTGCATTGTACAATGATATTATTAATTTTACATTGTTATTTCGTGTCGTGAACCTCCAAAGGTAAACCCAAAAATTCACCTAAGTCAGCTCATCACATGATCAATTGTCATTTAACGATATCAATATGGTGGTAATATCGACCAGGCATAACCAAAAAAATCATGGAACAGTTTAACCCATATAAACTATGATGACCCATCCATAAAACAGTAAAACCATGCCAATATAATCAGGGATATTGAGTATATATACAAATTTCTATCAACACAAATAAAATGAAAATTGTATTCCATAATCAAATATTGATATAATATACAAGATAAGATTACAATATTTCATACATTGCATCTCAAGTCATAGCTAAAAATTTAAACGAAGGATGGAAAAAATAATCAATGTGAATACACATCAAAATAGATACAATGTACCAAAAGTGAATAATCCTTATACCAAAATGATGAGAACACATCTCATCCACCTTAAACATATATGAAAACAATTAAGAAGTACCTCCATGGTTTATAGTTCACATTCATTTACATGTTTCATGCTAAATGAAATATATATACCCAAAGGAATATGTAGGCTACGAGGAACATATCCTACTATGGTACCACCTTAAAACTATATAAGGATATTACAAATGATAACTGATAAATAATTTTAAAAATACCATTCATTACTATTACACTTTGAAAACATTATACTTTTAGAAATTCATTTGAAATATCACTGGGGTTCCATTTAAACAAAATGGTTTTACAAAAAAATTCCCAATATGGCTATAATCACTAAATAGCAGCACTATTAAAAAAATCAACCCCCACCATAACCACGAAATAACAATATATAATTAGAAGATTCATCATTCAATAATAAATAAGGAAAAATGGAATCACATAAATCATCACATCAACATATCACAAAAGGATTACATGAATGTATGTAAACCAGCATTGTATGATTAACTGAGCTAATGGATCATTATATAATGATCAATTTCGAGTGAGACAACAATAAATGGGATGCATATAAACATAGTGGAAGTTCTCATAGTTTATGGATCCTAAATCTAAGATATCTAATGGTATCTCGGCCAAAAATTGATGTTCTCAATGTCTTCAAAGACAAAGGATCTCAAGTTATATTAGAAACCAAATGTGTAATCTCCCTTGGTTATCATCACTAAAAGCTCTCAATGTCCCTAAAACAACCCTTAATCACACCCCGGTTAACCCATGTGCTACTCCGCTCTACACAATAAAAAACATGTTCTATACCAATCAAAGCCATTTCAAAAGCCTTCTTGACAATTAAAATTACCTATATCATAAAACAACATCAATAATGTAATATACATTATATAACCATTTTATAAAAACATTCAATTCCATTAAATACCATTACTAATTTTATCAATCACTCAGGGTGCACACATGCCACCCACTTTTGTAAAAAACATTTTAGGAAAAAATTGCTAAATGAAATCCATAAAACCCATCAAACATGTCATATTAATAAACCATAAATGATTTAATTTGAAATTAAACAATAATAAAAAAAATGAAATTAATAATTTAATGGTAATCCATGTAAAATTAAATTATATAAAGAAACATTCAAGGATTTTGTTCTAAACCCATCGCCTTCGTTGATAACCACCTGGAAGAGGTTGAAGAAGCCATCAAACACATAATCCACAATTAAATAACCATTTATTACATTATATACCATATATTAAGATAAAACCCATTATAGGGTAATACATCTCCATGAAAATATTGGAATAATGGTAATAAGGAAGAATGTAAGATAAACCAAGATGAATGGATCTTACTATAAGAAAAAAACATTTATTCAAAGATAATTCCGTGACAAAATGTGAGGAGAAGCTATGGAATTAAGGAGAATGGGTTTCCCATGATTGGAATGAAAATGAGGGAAAACCCCTTATAAATTACATGGGTAAAATTGTAAAATTCCAATTTTTATATTATCTATACTTTATGCATGGTTTTCCCATACATTAAGATAATCTACACAACATCTATGTAGGATCCACTACCCCTAAAAAAATTGTGCCACATGGTTAGATCTAGGCAATGCACATTTTTATAATACATGATGAAACATTGAAAAATATCACTATCACATCCTATATCCCATTATCAAGTTCGGCCACATAGTTAAAAAAACCATGCATTAACCATTTTCATAGTATGTTTCAACTCAAAACACAATTTTTGGCCCTCAACATTTGAGAACTATAGGAACAGACAAAAGGATAAATGAAACAAAAAAAATAAATGTGTCAGTGTCTTTGAGGGTTCCATTAATTCCCCACCATGTCACATTATACAACTATAATTTACTTATGAGTCCATATAAGATTATAGTCTATGTCACTTTTTTTGTTCTTAGGATAACCACTATCATTTATCATGGTTATCTCCACCATGATTCTTGAGAAAATAGACTAACGAGAGAGAATTACCATAGAGAATGTTGTTCTAATGACCCATGATATAAAGTGGTTTCTCTAAAATGATGGTATTAGGCTCAAGATCCATATATTCCAACTACATCATATGAGATTAGTCTTGTTTTTATGTCTTCAGTTTGGTAACAGGGAAGGCGTTGACAATCATTGTCAGTTGTGGAAGAAACTCCAAAAGAAATTATAACTTCCAAATGTGATCTACAACTGGAATGACGTGATATAGAATGCTTCCATATTTCCCTACATTCACTAAGAGATGGGTTATTATCTTAACTTATCCCCAAAAATACAGTTGATCATGCACATGAAACCCCACCGAGTGATGATGATGGTCAACACATGAGTTTCAGAATCATGGAGATGTCACTAATAATTTATGAATCATTGGTACTATCTCTCTAATCTTCGGAATGACACATGGCCCCCCTAATAAAATGTTTCCCTCCTCATCCCATCACAATACGGGTAGGCTTTACTACCCATATATCTCCTCATGTGGGGCCATCCTGGTTGAGTACTACTAATTATTATTATATGGAATCCTAGTCAACTCCATGTGTCTCTCCCACGATGAACACAAATTATGCACACAACCTTAGGACATATCAAAATCTTTTCGGATAGTCCACCTAGACTGACCATCTATCTAAGGAAGATTTGTGGAGGTCAATTTCACATGGATTCACAATAACTCATGGAGACCCTTCTATAATATATATGTGAAATGGTCATCCAAATCCAAAAATATCAATGAGGTAAATCCATGAATCAAAACATATTATTGAACATACTAGCGTGTGATTTCATCTTCCATCCTTGAAACCCTCATGGATATAAAATTGGATTATTTCATTAAAAAATCATCAATCACCAATATAGAAGCATTCCAACTATGATTGAAATGTACTCCAACATGGAAATATA
Organism: Viscum album; assembly: GCA_963277665.1. Lineage (NCBI taxonomy): Eukaryota > Viridiplantae > Streptophyta > Magnoliopsida > Santalales > Viscaceae > Viscum > Viscum album. The sequence goes on from OY728161.1 coordinate 442,647,061, forward strand.
TAGAGATATCATTTCACTTATACACTATAATGGGAACAATTTTAAACAAAATGGATGGAATCTAATAAACCTATTTCATTTTATGGAGGTTCCATTATTTGAAATGAAAATCCACACTGACCATATCATCTTTGGACACCTAAATTGTCCTCTCAAAATATAAATATTGTTTTTATCCTAGGGGAGAATTAACTAACTATAATGATGCCCCTCACAAATCGGTTACTTTATAATGATCAACAGAAACCCCATCCACCCGATGAAAAGGATTGAATTATCTAGATGTAGAGATCAATCACCTGAGGATTCCTCACTATTTAAGGCACTTCTAATCTATTAACACTCAAGGTTAGATACCTACTCACTATTATCTCAGCCAACGAGAGAGGGAGTATCCTATACAGTAACGAAGAATACAAACTATATATACTCATGCACCACTATTATTAGATATGTAATCAAATATATCCTCATCCACTAACTCTTAAGTATCATGAAGCAGAAGATTTAAGCTTAATGAGTCATCAACCAATTCCACTTCTCAATTGTATTAGAAATTTCCAAATCAAATGTCAAAAGGTATTCCACTAATAATCACTATATGAGATTCAGACCTCTATGGGTTAAATTTAACATTATGATTTAGTATCAAAATAATATATAAAACATTCCTTAAAGAGATAATTTCTCCACATCATCAATACATGCATGAGAACCTCTAATTCTAGTTCATGGGTGGGATAATTCTGGTGATGTGGTTGTATCATCCAAGATCCAATTATCAACACATGATCACCCTTCATCAACACACATCCCAAACCTTCAAAAAATTCATCGCAATACACAAGATAATATTTTCATAGCTTATGAATAATCAGAATTGGTGTAGATTGAAACATGCCTACAACTTCTTAATGGTACTCTAACACATATCATCACACTTAATCATAACCCATTTATCTATTAAGTCTATGAAGGGAGAAGATATCTTGGAGATATACCCAATAATGATTTTATAATACACCTCCAAACATAGAAATCAACTGATCTTTAACAAATTAATGGGATTCCCTTAAGAGAAAAAATTCTCTAACATTATCTAGATTCATTGAAACTCCTACCTTGGAGTTACCATTTCCCATAAACATCACTTCCTGCAACCAAAACTAGAACTTAGAAAACATGGAATATATATGTCTCTCTCTAAATACATGAAAAAACCCACCGGTGGTTAGTATGGACCTCTTACATGGTGGAATACAATATGATTCCTCCAAAAAACATGGCATTATAATCCCAAACATGGTTGAAGATTTAGTTTATCAAGGCCATAAAGATTATAACAACATTGGTAAAATCTAATATAATAACCAAATACACCAAATGTTAATACCTACATAAGAAGGTTGTATTTGAAATAATCTCTTCTACAACACTAATTTGGAAGTGACTTGACCTAATGTTGATCATATAAATCCTACTATATCACTTGGTCAAACAATAAATGAAATAAATTTTATTGAAAAAGTACATATTAGTCATGGTCACATGACTGAGATTATGGAAATCAATAAAAATTTAGAGACTATAATCCATCGTATTCTCATATAGAACAAGATATTTCCATGGTAACACATTAGGAATGAAAAAAAACATATAAGTTAAGGTCCTCATGATATAAAATCAGATCATTTATATAATAAGGTATAACATGATATGACTAATGGGAAGTATTTCTCATCCCGAAGAGTGTATATATGTTAATTATTACCTCTAAATTGGAAAAATTTCCAAAAATAATCTGTAAATGCATCTAGGTACCTGTCTAAAACAGATGTATGACCACCCTCTAAAATCTACATTGAATCATCACAAATCAACCAGGGAAATTGGAATGATATCAATACAATCTCTAAATAAATAGGTCATATTGTCAAGGATCATGGAACTAACTCACACTAACAGATGTAGTTTCCCCATCCAGATTAGTGAACTACACCTTAGGGATACAATAATCAATTAGTTCCTAATATTTTTTCATCCATCATATATTTTTAATTATATCCAAAACATCTAGTTCAATAAAATTGATGTCCCAGATGATATACACATTGGATACCAAACCATGGGACATAGGTCACTTGAAGGATTTCTCTATATTCCTTCCCAAAATAATTATAAAATAAATCACATATAGCATTATCTCATCTCTCGTACCCAAATAATCAATCAATTTAATTTCGATGATAATGGAATGGGTTTTTCCTGTGTTAAATAAAACTAAATCCAACAATGTTACAATAAACACCATACGTCTTGTGGTTTTCTTCCCAGAGGCTATGTCATCTTCCATAACTTCTACTTCATAGTGACCCCCTAGATCAGAATCAACATTTTTAGTCTTTCCCTTAAAAAATTCTCACTAAGCACATGTACAAGATCCTATGCCCTTGGAATCATCTAAATACACCATAGATCCCTTAGAAAACCTGGATCCCACAACGCTCCCCCATGAATCAAATTGATAGAAGCACTGATGATGACCTAGATGACCATTATAGGGAAATGACCTTAGAGTATCTATGAAACCTAGACTGGTGTGTTTTACCTTCCAATACTAATAACAAGCAATAAGATTTATAGAAATAATAATTCAAATGATATGAATCTGATATCTATTTGACACAATTTTGACTTCCCTAGTGAAATTCATCTCACTTCAGTTTTGGTCCTGAATAATAACCATGGATTGTAAATATTTAAAGTGAACAAGTAAAACAATTCATCTGAAACATCTTTTCCCTTATCATTGCATAATTTTAGACCACTTATGTGTATGTTGGTAGATATTGAAGAATAAGTATCAATATGATCTCTAGCCTTGATCTCATCCCAAAACATCATGACTTGAAGAAAAGACAATCACCATTATGAAAAAAAATGTTTTGATTGTATGATTAAATGATCCAATAAATTTGTATCAATATGAGGGATCATCTATGAGGTAAAATCTACAACAACCTCCCTATGTCTAGATGAGTATCTTTTGTGAGTCCTCTTCTATACGATCAAAAAACACAATCACCCTTATGCCAATTCTTATTAACATGGGAACAAAAAATAAACTAAAACATCCAGAGATACTTAAAATGAAAATGGATTAATGATATAAAAAATATAAACCATTTCCTACTATACACAGTTTGGCCAGATTTTTAGGAGAAGAATAAAACAACCATGTTGGTAACACAAGGAGCTGGGCAGAGAAGGACATAATTTTTTTCCACAATTACTGCTAATCATGTTCATTAAATGCATGTCTTTTCTAAACCTCACTCTCCCACACCAAAAAAACCCTCAATCATTCCCTAGACTCAATAAAAATTATTAAATACATGAATTCATCAAAAAAACCTATAATGGAGCATAAAAACAATCATAATTCAAGAAAATAAATGTAAAACCGAGGGTTGGCTTGTATAAGAGCTATCCAGTCACTCCCATTCACCTTACAATCCGGTTTTATAGTCCTATCTACAATCTTCCTCTAAATCCTCAATATGAACTCTCTCTAATCCCATTTTTTTATCAGTCAACTCACTTTGACCTGGATTTTCACCCATGTTGGCCCATCACATAACACAATGTTCATTCCTAATTTCCATGGGCTGGTGAAAAGCAGTAGGAAGAAAAAAAATCCACATGGGAATGATTTCACCCATGGTAACCAACATGATTGATTTATGAAACATGATTTTAATTAAAATATAATCTAAGAGAGTAGGCATAAATATATATTCATTGAAGTAGGTCATATAAAATGTGGATACAATATTAAAATATAGACTTCATATATATACCATTTCAAGAAATCCAGATTCATTATGTCTCTCATTATAACTCAATATGTGATCTACTGAGGGGAAAATATATACAATTAAATTAATCATCCTGAAATATTTAATTTACCCAAAATTACCCCTCATTGAGCCATCCTGGTAAGATCATGTCTCATCCACCCAAAACAATGGTGAAGGATATCAAGAAGATCCACCTAAATCACATATTCATTGCCTTTACTGGTGTTTTGAAAAATGAAATATATAAGGCCCCAATTTCAAAAGAAGGGTTTCTGGCACTTTTAATAGTAGGATACCAACAAAATATATATTAGGCTATTACACATTCAAAATAATGAATCAATATGAAAATACATTTAAAAACAAAACCACATTGAAAACTACAAGAATTTAAATGAGCCTATGAAATTCTTTTGGCTTTACCTTTCAAAAAATAGTTTTCAAAAATAATTTCCTAACATGTATCCAATCATGAAAACCCATCACTAGAAAAAACATCCTTATCCAAGCCCTGTAAATGAAAATTGGGAATAAACATAAGCATCATAATCACATAACCAATATGTAAAAAAAAGTTAATCACAAAAATCATCACATTAAAATGGAACAAAAGAAATCAAAAAAAGAATATACACCCATATTACATGATTAAGTTCACCGAGGGATATAAAAATATATTTCTAATGTGACTGAGAAAAGAATTCATTATAGATGACTAAACATGATTGGAGCTATCATGATTCTAATAGTGCCTAATTCCAGTAGTTTCATGGTCTCTCAACAATTGAATGGATGATATCATGGCTCAAACTCTATCACCGTACCTTGGAGAAAAAAAATGTATAATCACATAGCCTTCCACCCTGAAGGATCTCTCGGTCCCTTCGAAAACCCCTTTCTCACACCTCATAAAGCACATGTGCTACTCAAAACTACTCAAATCACATAACATTTTCCATAGATATAAAATCCCATTCATAAGACATTTTAAGAAACAACATACCCATATTATCAAAACATGTTTAGAAATGTGAAAATTTTCTATAACCATTTTATAAAGCATTCCAAATTCATAAAAAAAGTTTTATAAAATTCATCATCCACATGGGGTGCACACATGCCACCACTTTTGAAAAACATATATTAAAAAACCAATTTCTTAAGAAAGACATAAAACACTACACAAAGGGAACATAACTCAAACTATAAACATTTTTATGGAACTAGAACAAATATAAACCAAATACGATTCAAAATTTTAAATAAATAGATGAAAAAATCATGTATATAGATACACTTACTTTGGATTCATCTCTGAACTCATAAACTCCAATGATTACCACAATGAAGAGGTAGAAGAATATCTCACACACATAATCCATAATAAAAAAATATCTCTATCACATGACATAGATTCATCCTACACAACATATAGTGTTTCATGACTCCATGAAAATGGATGAAAAATGGCAAGGAGGAATAAAAGAATATGACAAAAGGAAAAGAGACTACAACATAAAAAACACATTAATTCTTTGATAAATCGACCAAAAAATAATAATAGAATATATATAACCCATGATAAGGGTATTTTAAAAATGGGGACAAATTGTGACTGAAAAACAAATAAAAAAGTGGAGAAATGTTAAAATAACTATTTTTAATTTCCTGTACATGCTGCATGGTTTGGCTGCATGGTGACCCTGTGACCAAACACAATCAGTGAAAATATCCCAAAAAATATGAGATTAATTGTATCCCTAAGGATGTGCATGGTTTTATAGAGCAGTCACAAACACTTAAAAATGCCGTATCACATACTACGTCCCATTCTTATGGTTATCCACATAGTATGAGAAACCATGTGAAAACTCTACATCTAATATTTTTCTCCCCCAAAAAATATCACAGTGGAGCTCCTCCATTTACAATGATGCCATGATATTTCTCATTATCATGGATATTATCATTAATCCATCAAACAGTCATGATGATATATTTCTCCTAATCACGGAGAACATTGTTTCCATTTTAAATTTTCCTCTTGTTCATGATCCGAAACCGAGTCTTCGAAGAACTCTTTAGATTACAATATTCATGAAGATTTGATTCCATAAAACAACCATTGATAATGCTAGACTCATCCTCAAGATTTTGAGTCCAAAAATTTGTAAAACAATAGGAAATGATGAAACCTTCATCAATATTTTCCGCATTTAATATAATATTTATTATCCTATAGAATCCATGATCAAACTATTTTGGATTGATAATATTCAAAAACCAAACACCAATTCTAGAAGAGAACAATCCTGGTTCAAACAATCACCCCCTTTTTGTTTTGTGGATATTTGATGATAAATTCAATAAAGCACCAGCAAGTATTAAAACATGACAAAAAAGAAACATCTCATCTAAAAATCTTCATATATCTGAGAAAATATCAGTTTAGAGATCAAGAGGGGAAGCTTGAATCAAGCACTTGTGTCATAATAATTTAATTATTATAAAAGATCCACCTATTCTCCATCCTCCCACAACCTCATAAACATTGAATATATAAATAATAAACCATTGTAAATAAACCCAACGAACATGAATTTGATCATATATAGAACCATATACACTCCGTTAGATAGTATCACACCCAATAAAAATAAATCACCTCCCCAAATAGATTAAAAATGATAACTCAAATCAGGAGATGAGAAAAATCATAACCCCATCATGCACTATGTAGTGGTCAACACCTTGGTTAAACTGTTGTTTCTTGATCAATTGTGTTGAAAAAAGGATGTGACAGAATTTAATCTACTTGGTAATGAGCTCCAATGTGATCCATATTAATAATACCTTATCAACTTTTTCCATTATAGAGTGAAATATAATTTTAATTTGTATTATATGAGAATGATGATCCACATTATTCATCTGATTGAATGTTATCTTGTTATCATAGTGAATCAACATTAGTTGTTTCACCTCATCACCAATATCAGTCAGTTGTTTCATTACCAATAATATTCCAATAAATTCCATTGTAGCATAGATGTAATCTTCTTCATCAGTACTAATAGATGTTATCTCATGTTTCTTACTTAACCTTACCACACATTTTGTTCCAATAAAGAATTCTCCACTATTTTTTGATTTTCTATCTAATACATCACCATCCCAATCAGCACTATAAAAAGATAATCATTTAGTATCACCTCTAGAGGAAAAGAATATGAAATAAAAGTTAGATAAATGAATACATATCCAGATTATTTTAACTACCTCCAAATGTTCATCCTTTGTATTACATTAAAAGTAGTAATATAAGAATATATAAAAGACTATATCTAGGTTTGTTTTATTGAATAAAAATATTCTACCAATGATTCTCATATATATGGTTTGATTGACCTTAGTACAAATATAATTCCTTCTATGTATTTTACATATTCAATAAGACATGACATTTGTTTGGAGTGATGAATATTAAATTTCATCAAAAACTCTCATACATACATTCCCTATGAAATGAAAGTGTTATCCCTATGTTGAATCTCCTTCAACTGCATGATGATTTTCAGTTCACTGATCATAATCATTTCAATATTTCATTTAATATGATATTTATATTCATCCACAAATATCTATATTATTCTTCCAAATATAATATCATCCACTTAAATTTGCATAATAAATTAATCTTCCATGAAATTATCACCTAGTGATTATGGAAGAAGCCTCTTAATTTTGATTAAAGTATATTTTGATAAGAATCCAGTCAAGAATACCATGCTATTTGTGCATGCCTCAGACCGTAGGGTAACGTTTTCTATATACAAACCATCATTTCATAATTACCAGTTAAAAACCACATTGGTCATTAAATGTTGACATATTAATCAATAAAACCATTTATCTATGATGTTTTATCTTCCATTAGATAAATTTTACATACTATTTTGAATTTAAATATCATGTAAAATATGGATCGACTCATGCATTTCCACTTGATAAATGAATACATTGACATAAATTCCATAAATTTTTAAATGTCCTTTACAAATTTAGAGTTCCTTTTTATCATAATTACATGATCATTAAATTTTTTAAATAAGAACCATTTTGATAATATCACATTGTGATTTTGGTTCTGTTAACATGATCCCATATATTATTATTTTCAATCTGATCTAGTTCATTATTCATGGATGGAACCCATGATTTATCCATTGTAACTTCTTTAAAAGTGGTTTATTACACAATTTTCTGGAAGGAAGAATGTACATCATTCCTCATTCTATTTTACTGTGTTTGTGTGGTCTAATCCCCAATGGTATTAGTCTAATCAATTTGTACACTTTATTCTCTACTATGATGTTTAGATAATGTTTCTACAGAAAATATTTCTTCTTCTGTATCATAAACTTTTTGTGTCCTTTGAATGTTTTTCACTCCATCCTCTACTTGTGAATTTGTATTTGTTTCTTGTCAACTATCATATTCATCTTCGATAAATTTAACATAAGATCCACTTCATGAATATGCGTTCTTATATTCACTGATATTGACATCAATAAATTACAAATTTATTCTAAGATAATTATTGAAATTTTTTGGGTTTTTTTTATCATTGAATATATATGGAATTTTGTTTCATATATAGAATCATCATACATGCCTTGATTTCATTTTTTGTTTTCGATGAATCACTTACAAACAATAACAAAATAAATATTCATAAAGGGTTTCCTTCCAAGAAAAAACTCATTTGGGATCTTATACTCTATCATATAAATCCTTCTTTTATTTATAGTATGAAACACTTCTAAACAAAATCCATTCCAATAACTGAAAGAGTTAATACTCTCAAATTAGTATTTTTCTGTCCATATTGTTCACCTCTTGACTTCTATGATCAAAAACTCTATTTTTTATGGGGTTCTAACAGAATCTGCCTCATTCCATATTCCAGGTTCCTCCAAGTAATTTTCAAAATCAATGGATGTGTATTCCCCTCCATTTTCAAATCACAGAGAATTTATTATATGGACTATATCATTACTCATAATTCAATTATATGTTTTCATGCAATTAATAATCAATTGTTTCCTATGTATAAATATTTCCCAATACTTTCTGCTATTGTAATAATTAAAGATAATAAATTACCTTTCCCCATATATTCTATAAACATATTTTGGAAAACATAAAAATGTGTGGATGAGTACATGATGATTTGATTCCATTTTATTCTTTTGATGATAGGAACTACAGCCCGAATTTCCTCACATAAAATTATTATAACAAATTTATCTTTCACAAATTTCTCTTTCACTATATTCATTTTAAATAATCTTTCCATTTCATTTTTATTAATGGGACCTAACCTCCAGTCGATCATGTTGTTCTCTTATTCAATAGTTCTTTAACAAATGTTCATATTACTATCCACATTGTACAAATTGTCATCTTCTCTTAATCATATCAAGAGATAAGTTCATTTTTTTCCTTTAATAGTTTACCCCTTTTGATTTAATGTAAATATTATTCCTAATTCAATGTGTAGACTCATCTTAGTGTATTGTGACATAGATTTTCTAGATAGAGATGTCCAGTTTTTTCGGATTACCATTATCATCATCAATAAATCCACATCCTTTGATCTTCATGGCAACATCATTACTAAAACATACTATTCCATCAACCTTTTTCTTATATTATATTATATTTATTCATTTCCTATCATATTGGATGATCACTAACTTTACAAATCCATGTGTTTCTAGTATTTTGTATGAACTCAGATCTTTTTTTCTGTTATGTTTTCCTTTTCTAGTGATTTTTGAGAAAAAGTGGAATTTATGGAAATTTATGAAGTACACGTCGTGTACTATATGAATACACGTCGTGTACTCGGTTACTGTGGGTAGTTTTGTGCTGGACGTGTAGTGTCCATGCACCTGACCATGTGGGGGTGACCTAGAGGCCCCCTAAAGAGGAGTACAGAAATGGAATGTTCACGACGTGTACATTAAAATTAAATTCCTTTTATTTTATTTTTTTCATTAAATGAACCATGGTCATGTCTAATCACCAAAAAACATATTCTTCTAGTTTTCATTTGACCGAGAGCACCGGTATAGCTACGATCTCCCTCCGAACCCCCGACAAAGCATCCAAACTCTATTTCAACTGTCGTCGATTGCATTGGGATTGACTCAGTAAGCTCTATCTTCTACTTGAACATTGTTTCATGATTCTACCTCCTTATCATGTTATCCTATGTTGAATGTTTGAGATGTTTTTGGTAGATCGTCAGCATTCTAAGGTGATTCATTCCCCAAGACTCATGTATATTGATCTACTAATGACGAGGTTGGTGGTTTGTTCATTTCCATGATATTCATTGAGTTATAGGTGTAACTGAGCCTAAAACCCTAGAACGAGGTATTGCGCGTTAAGCGTTTTAGCCCTGATAATTGCCTACTATTTTTTTTGATTTAGTAGAGGTTGTTGGATTTAGATTAGGGTTAATTTATATGATTTGGAAGTGTTTGCCCATGCATGTTCTGTTTACGGCTATTTGTTCTGTTTATCCTTTTAGGCTACCTTTCCTGTTTCCAATGCCTAGTGCTTATAGGATGGAGTGATTGTATTTTCTGACATGTTGTTCTGCTAAATGTTGTTAGCCAAGTAGTTCTTGAGGTATACATTGGTCGTATCACATTTCTATGCACATTTGACTTACACAAATCCGTGAGAACCTGGTGTAGTAGACTATAAGGGGGATTGACCGTGTGAGTGTAACACCCCAAGATTTCATTGAATGTTATTTCTTCAATGTAATTCAATAACTTTCATTACACACAACACTGAGTTCAATCGCACCACAAGTTACCAAACTAGTCGTTCAAAAGCAGTTATGAATAGTATTAACTTATTTTTGAACTATATATAATACTTATAATTTTAGAATCCATATTATGAGTTTCTTAGACCTAATGTAAGAACTATGTCATTTATTTAGATAAAAGAAGTATTTCTTAAAAATGCCATTTTACCGCCTTTTAATGGTGAACCCTTTACAAATCCAATATTTGAAACTTTTATATATTCAATATGACAAAAAAACTTCTTTTTTAGAATCGGGACATAAGAATTTAGTTTTAATATTTTTTTTGTTTTTATGATAACTTTCATATTTGGGTGAATAGTGAAAAGTACTATATTTTAACTAAAAACAAATTTTTTAATCAAAATAATTTATAGTGTTAAATTGTACATTTTAATGGTTTGGAATTAAAAATAGATTATATTTTTACCATTTAATCCAATTCGGGTCATTGTAAGTAATTTAACATTGAAATTGGACATAAACAAATGTCACTCTTTTGATTGTTATTATTTCTCAAAAATACGGCTTTTGGTTTTGACAACGGGAAATAATTTTAAGGTAATAAATGAAACATCATTGTTTTGAATTTGGTAAAATAGACATCATTTTTGGATTTGGAATATCGAAATTAGGCTAGGGTAAATTTTATTAATTTTTCTGAAAACATTCAATATTTGATGAATAGTGAAAAACACTAAGTTGTTGTTTAAAACCGCCTTTGTATTTAAATAATAATTTATATTATTTAAATTTATTTTAGGTCAAAATAGACACATAATACCTATATAAATTCAATGTAATTCTTTTGAGTCATCTTATAATAATTATATATATATAAAAATTTTATCGAACTTTTTACCGTCTTTTACCCACCTCCTAGGAGCATTTGGAAATTTACATAACACATAATTTTACAGCTTATGTGAGTTGAATTTCAAAAATCTAAGAGACCCGGTTAATATCAAGGAGGAAAATGTGGTTCAATAAGATAAAAATAATTTTTGGTGAACAATAACTTTTTTACTTTAATTTACCACGGTAAAAAGTAAATAGGGTAATTAAGGGTAAAAATGATATTATTATTACCCTAAGAAATGTCCTAATTCTATAGGACATGTCTATATTGACCGAAGACAACCTTAGGAATAAAATATTATCATTTCGGTCTACATGGAATAGATTGGGACATTTATTATTATTTAATTCAAAGAAGAGTTAAAAGAGTTAAAATCAATGTTTAATAACAAAAACATTATTAATATAAGGTTATAAATAATATAAATTCTATTATAATATTCATTAGAAATATAAAAATATTTCCTAAATAATGGTATTTTATTTATAATTTTTAGACATTAAATAATTTAATTTATTTGTGATGCAATGACGATGCAGTAATTACCGTATTAATGAAAGATTAAGATATATGATATTATAAATACCAAAATAAATGTAATTTGAGACTTTTTATTAATTAAAATTATTTTATAGGTTAATATGACATATTAGTATTGGTTATATGAATATTTTTCGAAGTAATAATGATTTTATGAATTTATCAAAAACCAAATACCCAATAATGTCAAAATTGACATAAATGAGTTTTTAATACAAAGATTATATTATTAATTGATATTCTATTCCTAGAAATCTAAGGTTAGTCCAAAGGAATTATATCATGATAGGTATATCATTAATGGACCACTTAGGGTTCTGTTGGAAGTATATAGTATGTTTATTTACTATATAATATAAAAATACAAAGAGACATGGTAAATGTCAAACTATTTAACTAAGAGTTAAATCTAAATGTTATGTTTAATATAGTGACCCAAAACTATCTAAAACTTATTGGTTGAGTGGTTTTAGACCTATACAGTAATGTCTCGAGTCTGGAGCCCCTCCACTGGTGCCTGTACACGGTTTTCCACATGACCTCAAGCACATTTCCCCGAACGCCAGTGGCTGCCGACTAGGAGTGAGGGCCTTGGTGAGTCAGTCAGGAAACTATTCCCTCGTTCAGTAAGGTATACAAGGTAAGAAAACAACAATAAATAGCGGATGCAATAAAAAACATGAATAACAATAGAAACCAAACAGCAGAAGCAATGTATATATATAACTATGATGATAATGATGCAGCAGGTACAAGTATCTAATGAAAACAGCAAACACAACAATGTGCTGAAATACAACTAAAACCAAGTGCAAAAGAAAAAAAAGTAATCTCCTCAGCATCGCGATCCATGGCTCGGTCCCATGCTCCCTAGATCCTGGTGCAATCAAGATCCTGAAGTAGAAGGGTGCTTGCCCTTATCTATACCTGCAACAACATAGTCTGCTGGGCCAAAAAGCATGGCCCAAACAGGGTGTGAGATACAATCTCGGTAGGAAATCCCCCAAAAATTTGTGCCTAACAGTCAATGAATACATGGCAGTAACAAAGCAAGAAGCAGTAACAGAAAGGCACAAGCAACTACAATCCACAGTTCTAACAAGTAAAGCACACAAGTAAGCAGTCAACAACAAGAAGAATATCAGGTCACCCGCTGGGTAGCTCTCTCAGTCTAACCCCTATGGTTCAACCTCTACATACTTGAAACCCTATGGGAGGAAAACACAGTCTCACCCCTCTGGTTCAACTACATATATTAAGCAGAACCTCTAGGGATGCACTCGCCATCAATTCCCCATATAGTCTCGTATCGTGATAAAGGCTCTCTCGGGAAGCACTCAACGTCAATTCCCCCTGTGGCCCGCGTCGTGGATCTACAGAATCTCTGGGGAAGCACTCAATGTCAATTCCTCTTATAGGCTCGCATCATAATTAAAAGACACTCGGGAGAAGCCCTTCTGTCAATTCTCCATTTGGTCTACGACTCTAGGTTCTCACAGTCCTGAGTGAAAGGTAATACATGCTCAGAGTGCGTGTACATCGTCCAAGTAAACCTCAAAAACTACTTGGCTATCAACTACGGCTCAACAGCATAACAAGGTAGTAGTTCCACTGTCCTACGATTAATAATGGCAACTGGCAAAACGCCAAACAAGAAAACAAGAAAGGAAAAGAAACCTGAGCACAAAAATAAATTAGACTACTCACAAGCAATAACCTCTATTAAATCATTCACGAAAAGCAGGAAAACAAGAAGGGAAAAACTGGAAACACGCAATAACCCGTTCATGGGTATTGGTGGGATTTGCACATAATTTTCATCAACTTTCAACAGAACGTCACCAACCACCTACCTCGATCCGAGGAGATCGATATACACGAACCTAGACTACATATTCCTCTTAGAACAACATAGATCTGAGAAAACGCACAAAATGTTCATCCCACGATAACATGAAAACGAGGAGGAATCAAGAAACAAGGCTAAAGCAGAAGGAAGAACTCACCGCTCCGATTCCAACGCAACTGACCGTGCTCGAATCGGAGAACAGACGGCATGGTGGGAATCCGTTGAAGATATGGTCGTACGGTCACTCCCAGACGGTCGAAATCTGAAGAAGAAGATGAATATGGGGGTTAGACGCGACCCCAGTCTGTTTAATAAAAGAAAAAGAAAGTACACTGCGTGTAATTTTTGAGTACATGGTGTGTACTTCGAATTTTCCATACTCTGAAATAACTGGCCTCTACCTCAGCCTTACACACCGTGTGTGTGTCCCAGACACAGCTAGCACACGGCTTCGAGCTAGGGAAAGAGTACACGGCATGTAATTAGAAAGTACACAGCGTGTACTTCTGAAATTTCCAGAAAATTCATTTTTCTCAAAAACTCCAGAAAAAAGGAAAAAAATACCTCAAAAGTGATCTGGGTTCTTACAAACTTTCCCCCTTAAAGAAATTCGTCCTTTAATTTTCCTAACGAGGCCGAGAAGGAGAAACCCCGAACAGCTCTAGCCACTGCGATCGTACATCGGCCTCCCTCTCCCAGGTCTCGTCCTGTACTCGTTCGTGCTGCCATAGCACTCGTACCAGAGGAACAGACTACCCACGGAGAACCTTCGTACTATGATCAAAAATCTGGATAGGATGCTCCTCGAATGACGCATCTGCTTAATGCTCGACTTCCTCAGGCTGAAAGTTGTGAGACGGGTCTGAAAAGTAACAGCGGAGCTGAGAGACGTGGAAGACATCGTGCATGGCCCGATACCTCTGAGGTAGCTGCAACAGATAGGCGACCGACCCCACTCTCTTCAAGACCTCAAACGGCCTGAAGTACCATGGTAAAAGCTTACCCTGTCTCCGAATCCTCTTATGTACCAACCTCAGTGCAACATTTAGGAAAAACTGATCACCAACCTCGAACTCTAGATGTCGTCTTCGCTGATCAGAATAAGACTTCTGTCGAGACTGCGTTGTAGCCATCCCCTTCCGAATTAGCTCTATCTTCTCTAAAGTCTCTTGAACAAGACGAGGTCCCAGAAAAGCTGCCTCTCCTATCTCCAGCTAGCATAAGGGTGATTGGCATGGCCTACTGTACAAAGCCTCGTATGGCGCCATCTGAATGGTCGCATGGAAACTGTTGTTCTAGGAGAACTCCACCAAAGGAATATGCTTCTCCCAAGAACCTCCAACGTCTAAAATGCATGCCCGGAGCATATCCTCGAGCTCTTAGATCATGTTCTAGGACAGGCCATCAGTCTGGGGATGGTATTTTGTACTCAAATGTACCTGTGTACCCAAGGCCGTCTGATGTCCCTTCCAGAACCGAGAGGTAAAGCATGCATCTCTGTCTAAAACAATAGAGCGCAGAACTCCATGAAGACGAACGATATATCTGATGTAAAGACGTCCTAGATCATTGACACTGAAGGTCTCCTTGATTAGCAAGAAGTGAGCAACCCTCATAAGCCTGTCTATGAAAACCCAAACAGTATTGTTTCCCCGAGGTGATCTCGGAATCCCGGTCACAAAGTCCATCGCAACATCATTCCACTTCCACTCCGGAATGGGTAACTGCTTTAAAAGCCCTGATGGTTGCTGATGCTCAGCTTTCACCTGCTGACAAGTAGAACATCTCATGACAAAACCAGTAACATCCTTCTTCATACCTGACCACTAGTATTGGCGATGAAGGTCCCGATACATCTTGGTGATTCCAGGATGAACTTCCCAAACAGAGGAATGGAAATCCCGCATCAGCTCCACGCGTATGTCTGCTGGTACCCATACGCGTCCCTAGAAGTGCAAGATCTCATCCTCGCTCACTGTCCATCCAAGAAGAGGGTCTCCTCCTGACACACTCTCCCGTAGGACTAAGCCTTTTGAGTCTGATAGCTGCCTCATCTATACCCGATCAAGTAGCGTGGAGGTAATAGCTACAGAAGATAGAAAAGTATGTCCCCGTCTGTCATGCACCTCCGGATGAATCTCAGATAACAGAGCCATCAGTTTCCACTCACTACTGGCCTCCTGAACTGCCTGAATCTGAGTTCTCCTGCTCAACGCATCAGTCACGAGATTGCCCTTTCCCGGCATATAGGAAAGCTATAAATCAAAATACTGAAGATACTTGACCCACCTGTGCTACCTCAGATTCAGATCATGCTGAGTGAAGATATACTTGAGACTCTTGTGTCCAGTGAAGACCACAAAGTGCTCTCCCAGAAGATAGTGTCTCCAACAGCGCAAGGCATGAACAATAGCATGTAACTCCAAATCGTGCATAGGGTTGTTCCCCTCATCTGGCCTCAACTTCCAAGACCCATACGAAACGACTCCATCTCCCTGCATAAGTACAACTCCCATCCCGATACCTGAATCATCACAGTAAACAATGTAGCTCTTGCCTGACTCCGACAAGACTAGTATCGGTGCTGACTTCAAATTCCCTTTAATCTTCTGAAAGGATGACTCACAAGAATCTGACCATCAGAACTTCACCCCTTCTTGTTTAGACATGTCAAGGGTGCTGCTAAATGAGAAAAGTCATGAATGAAGAATCTGTAGTATCTAGCCATCCCTCGGAAGCTCCGTACCTCAAAAAAGTTCTCCAAATGCTCCCAGGAAACTACAACTCTCACTTTCCCTGGGTCCACAGATACTCTTGCCTCTGAGATGATGTGACCTAGGAAGTGAATATGATCCATCCAGAAGTGGCACTTTGAGAGTTTATCATAAAACTGATGCTCTCTCAGTGTACTCAGAATGATCTCAAGATGTGTGGCATGTTCTTGTCGAGTGTGAGAGTAAACCAAGATATCGTCCACGAAGACCACGACAATGGAATCCAAGTAAGGATGGAACACTCGATTCATCAGTTCCATGAAAACTGCAAGTGCGTTCGTGAGACCGAATGAAATGACTGTATACTCATATAGACCATACCTGCTACTGAAGGCTGTCAGATGTATATCCGATGGTCTAACGTGCAACTGATGATAACCAGACCTCAAGTTGATCTTCGAGAACAACTGGGCTGCTCGAAGCTGATCAAAAAGGTCATCAATCCGCAGCAAGGGATATCGGTTCTTGACCGTCAACTGGTTCATCTTCCGATAATCCACACAAAGCTGAAGGGTACCATCTGCCTTCTTCGCAAACAGAATAGGCAAACCCCAAGGAGAAGTACTGGGTCAAATAAAATCCTTAGCCTATATCTCCTCCAAATGCTTCTTGAGCTCCTTCTACTCAGGTGTGGCCATCCTATAGGGAGGAATGGACACCGGTGTCGCTCCTGGCACGAGATCAATAGAGAAGTCTACCTCACGCTCCGAAGGAAAACCTGAAAAGTCTTCTGGAAAGACGTCCCTGAAGCGATCCACCACTAGAGGAAAGTACAAATGTGGAGTCCCCTGATCATCCAGATATATACTAGCAATCTGGGCTATCTCCCCTCCTAGCCCAAGATGCTCGAGTCCTGCCCGACTTGCCCGAACGTCCCATTCACCTCTACGAAGGAAAGATTAACCCTCTGGTGAAACGAAACTCAATCTGCAGCGATAACAGTCGATGAATGCCTGAAAGGGAAGAAACCAATCCATTCCAAGGATGAAATCATAGCCTGTCATCTCTAGGAAATAGAGATCCCATAATAAGCGATACCATGAAGCCTCGAGAGGTCACTCTCTATACTGGCGTACACTAGATATCCTCATTCAAAAAGGTGTGTCTAGTGTTAATGAGTCGGCAGAAGAAAAGACGCAGAGTCCAAGTCTCTCTACAACAGCAACAGAGATAAAGCTATGCATACCACCAGTTTCAAAAAGGGATGAAGATAAAACTGAGGCTACTAGAATTGTACTTCGAACAGTAGAAGGGCCGGGATCCTTCTCCTGATATGTCTGCTCCAAGGCGAATGACTGGCCCGTGCTGCGGCCCTGCGCCCCTAGCTGACCACTCTGAGCTGAACCGCCCTGCTAGTGCTGAGGAACTGGTGGCTGAACACCATAGTCTCGAACTCCACCTCGGCCCAAACGACCGGAAGAACTCCAGTTCCTCGACTGCTGAGAAGCTGGCGGTGCTGCTCCTGAAATAGGAGTCATAGAAGAATCCCGGTCACCCACTACTGGTGAGAAAACCTGGCAGAAACGATGAAGGTGACCCATCATGCCGCAAGATCGGCACTCCACTAGGTCCCTCTGGCACTGCGGCCTCATGTGACCTGTCTGGCCACACTGATAACATGTCACCTGGTTGCCTGATGATGTGTCTCACTTCCTCGAATCACCGCGCGTAGGCTCCCTATGGCGCTTCTTTCTATCATCTGTAGGAAAGCTAGATCTGGAAGCAGAACCCCCCTGGCTCGCAGTACCAGAGTCTCTCAGATTGCATACCGCAATCAGTGCCTGATTGACGATGGATGTAATGGAAGTCAGCTGGAAGATGTTCACCTGCGAGCGGATCTCCCGCTTGAGTCCATCCTCTAACTTCCTTGCCAAGAACACCCCACTCCCATCCTGAAGGGGAGTAAAATGTTTCAGCTCAGTTAAACGAGAGTAATACTCCATGACAGACAGAGTACCCTGCTCTAAGCTCATGAACTCTCGGGCTCGATCGGCCCTCAGGGTCTCCAGGTACAAGTAGTCGAAGAACACGCGCTGGAACTACTCAAAAGTCATAGGTTGCTGCTGTCCCGCATGTGAGATCATGTCTCACCACCTCTTGGCGGAGTCTCGGAGCATGTAGGTGGCGAGCTTGACTAACCTCTCTGGAGGCATCTCGAGATGCTCAATGATAGTCAGCATGGCTTCCAGCAATGACTCTGCAGCCTGAGGTCCTCCCTCCCCCAAGAACGTGGGAGGATGCTGTTGCTGGAAAACCCGCGTCAGGTCTGCCATAGACGAGGTAGGAGGCGGTGCTCCTTGGAAGGCATGTATCATCCTCATGAAACCTTCCATGAACTACGCATCAGTGCCTGCAACGGGCACAACAACCAGTGCCAATGCTGGCTCGGCTGGGGGATCGACATGATATTCTTGGTCACCCATGTCTAGCATCTGATCACTGCCTGGCGACAGACGTACGACCAGAGGATGTCTTGGAGGTATAGCTATGAAAGATCAAAAGCAAACCATAGATCAAGAAAACAAGGAAAGAGAACAAAAAACTACAAAATGAGAACATGGGAAGAAAAACAAACAATTTTTCAAAACATGACTACACAGCATGGATAATACTACACAGTGTGTCTTCTAAAGCTACTGACATGGCCGTGTACTCCAACCCTACAATTCGTGTACACTTTAAACTACATGGCATGTTGACCCCCACACACAGAGTTTACTTGAAACTATTTCCCTTACCGAGTCTCCTTTCACAGCTAACCCACACGGTCCGACTCAACTCAAGACTATACGACGGGTTCTCAACTTACATGGCCTGTACTAGACAAGGCTTCGGCGACCCGTGTTTGTGAAACACACGGCCGTCTACACAGATGAAACTTACACGGCGTGCTCCTAATATACACGGCGTGTGGGAAAAAAGGTAACACCGGCCTGTGTTGTTTGTGACACGGCTGGGTACCTGAACATGACTACACGGCGTGTTCCGTACAGACAGGACATGTTCTACCCGAGCGTCCCAAGTCCCGAGCTGTTAGCAACATGGCCAGGTACACGGCTCTGGACTCACACGACGTGTACCTACCGTACACGGAGTGTTCCAAAAGTTACTCCCACGACATCGTGTTTTGCTCACACGGTCAGTGACACGGCCTGAAAACTACATGGTGTGTATCTAAAAAAAAACACGCCGTGTATTCTGGGTTTTTCTGGGCAATAGCTCAGAAACTGCACAGAGTTCCAGAAATAATAAAAACAAGGGAAGAGATGCCAAATTCCGATCTGGGAGGGCCCATAACACCTCAAGAACCAAAATTTGGTGGTCATTTTTATGAAAGAAACAAAAAAAATAGTTTTCTAACACAAGAAGATAATCTATCAATCATGTATCACAACAGCATGCATAATCTACACAGAGCCTATCACAACAGCATGCAATTGCTAATTCACCCTAAATGGCATGGAAAAACTGCATGACATGTGATTTCTACAAGTGCCTATATGATGCATGAGATGGCATACCCTCATCTCATCAGGTTGCGACAGAAATACAACCGAAATATCAAATCAATAACCGCACAAGTCATGCGAATCACTCTAGTTGAAAACATATCAACCATAAAACTCAAAACCAGAAAACTGTAATTAACGATGTAGTATGGCCTTTCCCTATACCCGGGTTAGCTACTCCCGAGCACAACATAATACCATGTACTGAATCCATCTTATCCCTGGATAAAGTATCCAAACAGTAAATCAAGATAAAAGAACCATTTTGATACCACTTTGTAACATACTGAGTCCGGAGCCTCTCCACTGGTGCCCGTACCCGATTCTCCACATGACCTCAAGTGCATTTTTGCGAATGCCAGAGGCTGCCGACTAGCAGCGTTGGCCTTGGTGAGTCGGTGGAGAAACTATTCCTTCATTACGTAAGGTATAGAATGTAATAAAACAATAATAAACAACAGAACCAATAGACAACATGCAAAACAACAGTAACCAAACAATGGAAGAAATGTATATATATAACTATGATGACAATGATGCAGCAGGTACAAGTATCTAAAGAAAAAATCAAACACAACAACATGATGAAATACAACTGAAACCAAGTGAAAAAGAAAAACAATGTAAGCTCCTCAGCATCACGAGCCACAGCTTGGTCCCATGCTCCCTAGCTCCTGGTGCAATCATGATCCTGAAGTAGAAGGGAGCTTTCCCTTATCTATACCTGCAGCAACATAGTCTGCATGGGCCCAAAAGCATGTCCCAAACAGGGTGTGAGATACAATCCCGGTAGACAATCACCCAAAGATTTGTTCCTAACAGTCAATGAATACATGGCAGTAACAAAGCAAGAAGGAGTAACAGAAAGGCACAAGCAGCTACAATCCACAGTTCTAACATGTAATGCACACAAGTAAGCAGTAAACAACAAGAATAAAAACAAGTATCCGTCTAGGCAGATCTCTCAGTCTAACCCATATGGTTCAACCTCTAAGTACTAGCAACCCTCTGGGAGGCACACACTATCTCACCCCTCTAGTTCAGCTACGTAAATTAAGCAGACTCTCTGGGGAATCACTCACCGTAAATTCCCCCTATATTCATGTATCGTGCTAAAGGCTCTCTAGGGAATCTCTCATAGTCAATTCCCCCTGTGTCCCACGTATTTGATCTATAGACTCTCTGGGGAAGTACTCAACGTCAATTCCCCCTATAGTCTCACATCGTAATTAAAAGACACTCTAGAGAAGCCCTTCCGTAAATTCTCCCTTTGGTCTACCACTCTAGGTTCTCACAGTCCAAAGTGAAAGGTAATACATGATCATCACGCGTGTAAATCATCCAATTAAACCTCAAGAACTAGTTGGCTATCAACTAAGGCTTAGCAGCATTCAAGGTAGCAGTTCCAATATCCTACGACTAAGCATGGCAACTGGCAAAACGCCAAACAGACAAACAAGAAATGCAAAGCAACCTGAGAACAAAAATAAATTACACTAATCACAATAAATAACCTATACTAAATCAATCAAGCAAAGTAGGGAAACAACAATGGAAAAACAGGAAAATGGAAATACCCCGTTCATGGGTATTTGTGGAATTTCCACATAATAATCATCAACTTTCTACAGAATGGAACAAACCACCTACCTTGATATGAGGAGATCGATATACGCGAACCTCGATGACAGATTCCTCTTAGAACAACGTAGATTTGAGAAAACACACAAAATTTTCATCCCATGATAACATGGAAATGAGGAGGAATCAAGAAACAAGGATAAAGTAGAAGGGAGAACTCACTGCTGTGATTCCAACGCAACTGACCGTGCTCGAATCGGAGAACAGATGGCGAGGTGGGAATCCGTTGAAGATCCGACCATACAATCACTCTCGGATGGTCGAAAGCAGAAGAAGAAGATGAATATGGGGGTTAGATGCGACCCCGATCCATTTAAGGAAAAAAAGAAAGTACACGTCCTGTACTTTTTGAGTACACGGCATGTACTTCGAATTTTCCATTCTCCAAAATAACTGTCCTCTACCTCAGCCTTACACACCATGTGTGTGGCCCGGACACAGCCAGCACACAGCTTCGAGCCGGGGAAAGAGTACACAACTCATAATTAGAAAGTACACGGCGTGTACTTCTAAAATATCCAGAAAATTCATTTTTCTCAAAAACTCCAAAAAAAGGAAAAACATACCTGAAAAGTGATCCGGGTTCTTACATATACCCACATTAAACATCAAATAATATACTTTGGAGCATTATAAACTGAATATGAATTTATTAAAAAATAATATTTCTAGCTTTTCCAATGAAAGCCCCCTCTTATAAAAGGGCACACTCCTTCACTCTAATTCACACCTTCTATACCATTTGGCTCTACCAAAACTGGCCCAAATATTCTATCATATATCCTACCTTCAACCTAGAGTCCATACTTTGATAAGAAATCCATCCTTAGGAGCCCTTTTTATCAAATCAAAAGGAAGAACCTGAAGAAGAGGTAATGATTTTACCACCCTTTTTCAAGTTACTTTCTTCTTCCCCATCCTTTTACTTTGTTGTTTCCATTCTAAAATAATAACTCCAATATCGTCTATATACTGTGATGTTATTATAATTTTGGTACAAAAAAATTCATTATTCTATCCACCCTTTGAATGACATGTCACCATACGTGCGTACGTACGGCTTACCGTCTCCACGTCGTGGTGTAATTGTTATTCAATACATTATTATTTGGATGGTTATAATAATGGTGTGTATTTGATGTAAATAAAAAATATAAAAAGATAAGGATTCTGTATATATGATATACCATTCAATTATATATTATTTTAATATCAAAATAATTATATTTTCGCTCGTGCGTACGTACGGATTACCGTGTCCATGACCCGATGAGATTCATTTCCTAGTACACCATTCATCGACGATTATAAAAATAAATATTACTGATGTAACATCCGGAGATTTTATGAGCATTATTCTTTTTAATTTAATTGATGTCTTGTGTTGTACACTACACCAAAATTAGCTAGCGCTAAACGCAACACTTTATTAGCTTGCAGTATATGCAACACTATTCTTGGCTCGTGTTAGACACAATTTCAAGATTATTTTGTAGGAATTATTCTATGGAAAATTAAGAATTGAATTTGTTTAATGTATAAATGAAATAAGTTTTGATTATTTTATATACAAAACCAAAGGGATCTTGCACTACACGCATCCTTGACTTGGCTTGCATTACATGCAATCATGACTTTCCTCGATAGCGTGTGTAGTACGCAATACTGGGTTTCACTAAACAATGACATATTATTATAATGTTATGAACAAGACATTATAAATAGTATTAACTACATTTTAAATTTTATAACATTAATATTCATCTTAAACATTTCTTAAAACATGCTATGTGAACAAAATAAATTTTTCGGGTAAAATAAGTATTTTTGAAAAAATCCAGTTTTATCGCCTTTTAATGGCGCACCCACATTAAATCAAGTTTTTGGTACGTTTATAAGTTAAATATTATAAAATAAAGTTATTCTTTGTAATCAGTATATAAAAATTTACATTGGATAATGTTTTCATATTATTCTGATAACTTTCATATTTTAATGAATAGTAAAAACACGATATATTTTAATTAAAAACAAATGTTTTACTCGTAATAATTAATATGGTTAAATTATAATATTTAATGGTTTTAAATTATAAATAGATTATATTTTTACTATTTAATATAATATATATTCCTTACCACTAATTTTATTTTGAATTCATAGATAAAAACATTTCAATCTTTGGCAATGTTTTAACTTTTAAAATTCGTTTTCTTAACAACGAGCTTAATATTAAATTAATTACTGCAAATTCTGTAATTTGAATTTGGAAAAATTGATTCCATATTTGGAATCATTAGGTTCAAAATATGTTAATAATATAATTTTTTATTTTTAGTCATTATGAATAGTAACTACGGTAAATTTTATTTACCATAGTTAAAGTTAATCGGGCAATTAAGGGTAAATATAATTTAATAAAATTACCCTAACAATTGTACTAATATAATTGGATGATTATATTTTACACTAAATCATACTTGGGTCGAAATGGAATCCATTGGAACCCACTTGAATGTGATTAAGACCTTTAATTTATTTTATTTAAAAGAAAGTGAAATATGTCTCACTCAAACGTTAATAATTAAAAAATTTTAAATATAAGGTTATATAGAATATAAATTCAGTTATAAATACTCATTTTTAAGATAATATGTTTTTCTTTTTCATTGTAATTTATTTTTTAATTTTAATAATTAATTATTTACCTTATTAGCTTATACATTAATGATGCAGAAATTATTTATTTAGTGAAAAATCAATAATATAGTTTTTATTGAAATAACAATACACATCAAAAGGCCCAAAAACTTGTCCAATACTTAATTGTAGTGTTTATATAAATCTTGATCATCTAATGGCGGAATTGGTGACCATTTGGATCCTTATAAATAATATTATTACACTTATATTATTTTATTTTTAATGATTCCAAAGTTGTCACCATCATAATATAATAAATATAACAATTTACATGTTGTGATTTTAAAGATGATTAATTCAAGTAAAAGTATTGTTATAAAATCTATGATTTTTATAAGTATCATATGATTTTATTTATTATTTTTATGCAAAAAATAAGTATATTAAATAATTATACAAAAATGTTGTACTATTTATTTTATTAAGAGATACACCAAATAAATTTCGTAAAAATATTAAAATAAATATTATATGAACTATTTAATGTTCTCGACAGATTTTATTGATAAATATGGAATGTTATGAATCTATTAAATATTTTAGTTCGAACACATCATATTTTTTGATTTTATTTAAATTCAAATAAATGAATAGTTTCAAAATTGACACTATTGTTACTTTATAAAAACAACATCATATAAAATTGTTTAAAAATCACAAAATTATTTAACACTTTTAAATTGAAATTTATATGGTCTAATATGTCATGCATTATACAATAATGGACAATTAAAAGTACATAAGTAATTATTTATAACAATTTAAAAATTATAATCTTATTACCACAAATAAAATTAAATAGATTAAATAAGGATAAATCAAGTTGATAATGTTCAAAATAAATTCCCAACATGTATAAATTTTATTGGTTGATGAAATTACAACCCTATATAATATATTATTCTCATTTGAGTAATTTTTGGAGGTTTTTATGTGGGGTTGAATTTATTATGAATTAATATTTCACATGTTTCCAAAGGTGCCCCTCTCCTCCATTATAAAAAGGGCACCCCATCCATCTTCTCATCACACCCTATTGAGCCTTGATGATCGGAGTAACTCTGAAAATTACTATTCTAAACCTCAATAGTTATATCATAGAGGTTCTGGTCTTCTCAAAAGATCAACTCTAGTGCCCTAAGAAGAATCTTAAAAGAGGCACATCGAAGAAGAGGTAATCTCTTCTACTGATTTTCTCAAGTTTCTTTCTTTTTCAACTTATTATTCTTTAGTTTTTTTCATTATAAAGTAATAACATCGGTACCAATAATATACTTAAATGTTATTATAAATATGAAAGAACCCCATTTTACCTTCTATCAATCCTACAAAAAATGAAATCACCACGCGTGCGTACGTACGGAATACCATCTCCACGCCGTGGTGTAATCTGTTTTTCCAAAACCACCTAACTTCGATGGGTATAATGGTGTAAAGAATAACTATATATGGTTATTATAAAATAATAGTAATTATAATATATTATATCATCCACTCCAATTCCATTCAATAATTATGGGAACGATATCATCGCTCGTGCGTACGTACGGATTACCATCTCCACGACGCGATGAGATTCATTCTCCATGTTAACCATTCAAGAATGATTATAATGTATATATAATGAATAATAATGATATATATGACATAATAATGATACTTTATTTAGGTACATATCTGTTTTATTTACTTAATTCCATTCAATTCAATAAGGAAACGAAAACAGCGTTCATGCGTACGTATGGCCTACCGTCTCCATGAATGGTGTATTTCATTCCATTTA
The DNA here is from genome assembly GCA_963277665.1 of Viscum album. NCBI lineage: Eukaryota > Viridiplantae > Streptophyta > Magnoliopsida > Santalales > Viscaceae > Viscum > Viscum album. The sequence continues at coordinate 442,673,468 of OY728161.1, forward strand.
TCGATCTATCATATATATTTATATGATGAATATATATTATATATAGAAAATGTTTTAAATTATGGAATTAAGTAAAAAAAGGAGATATGTAAAAATATCAAGAATAGCAAATTTAAACACGTACGATAAATGAAACGATTTTACCAAACTCTTTTTAACAAGAATTTACAAAAGAACGGGTAATATAAAGTCATAAGTGAACCATATATGATATCATAACAATTAATATGATTCTGCAATAAGTCAATGACATTATTTAAATCATTATATAGGTGCTTTATATACATATGAAGTAAATCAGACATAAGGTAAGGGATAATTATTCCAATCTCGTTCTTATCTGAGATTGTTTTTTCGTAATTATTTACTAGGGTTTTATTTTCCATATTTTCCCATTAAAATGATTTTAATAAGGGGTTTAATATTCTTCCATGTATGTTTAATGTCACGTTTACCCCTATTTGACTTTGACTTTTTTTTGTGGAAGGAAACATTCTTTTGTTTACCATACACGATATTTTTTGACTTTTCCGTTAAAAGTACGAGGAGAATGTTTTTTTAACTTATACGGAATAAAAATATTTTTACAGTTTCATAACGCCTAATTTTCATGAATACTACACTACAATATTTCATTATTATTTTGAACAAAATCCATTTCTTTTAATTTTTTTTGTCATTTTGTGAAAAGAATATGATTTTGAAAAAGAAACGATATTTCCCTACAGAATTTATTTCATGTGTTTTATAAAAATTATTTTCCATCTAAGGTGACATTATATAATATGTGTATGTTTCAAGTATAATGTATCTATGATTTACATGGTTTCAATTTTACTATGATGAAGTGATATCCATTTGTTTTATATGGATTATGATATGATGAGATGATGTTTATGAAATCCATTTTATTCTTTGGGTTATGATGAAGGATTTAAGTTTATGTTGTGGCACACATAAGAATGATTTAATTATGATATGGGTGGGACCTATATCTCCCTCCAAATAATTGGGTAAAGATTTATATCTCATGAGATATACATGGCTGGAATGACAAGTTATTCCCGTTCGGTGATATAGGACTGGAAGGAGGAGTGAACTCGATTCAGAAAATGACTTTGTCCACTAAAATGGTCTTGGAAGAAATGCCTTGGCTACTATGCAAATCATAAAATGTGATTAATGGTTTCAAAAATTACATGTTTTATTCCTATGATATGTTATAATGATTTATGATCCATTATGATCTATGCCTTACGTACTGCCATGTTTTATGACATTGCTCAAGATTTTGATGTTTAAACATTATGTTCATGTTTTATTTAAGCTCAAATGTATACAGTTTGTTTTATTTTCTCCATGCTTACCGTTAATGAGAATTTGAGCTCCCCCTTTATATGTTTCCCTTTCCCCAGGATATAAAGAAAGGTTTTAGGTAAGAAAACAATAGGGGAAGATCTTTATGGGAGATGTTAAAGATCATTCACCATGATTATAAGATTATGTTCTGAGTTTCCAAAGACACTATACTATTATGGTCCTTGTGTGTCTATTTTTTGTTATGTATTAATTATTCCTAAAAAGTAATGTAATGTTCATGTACATCAAGCTTTGGGTCTCTACAGTTGGTATCAGAGGAAAAGGAGGTAGGAATGAATCTGATCCTTGGGAACTCTCACATGTGAGTGTTGGACGAAGCATGGCTCTCTGCCTAAGGGCTTCATGTGGAAATGGATGCCACTGGGGATGTTGGTGAGTCCCGCCTAGGGGGTGTATCTACCCATGGAGTTCCCTGATAGGTATTAATTATAGTCTATTGGAAGTAATTCTAGACCACTAAATTTGGCATCAGAGGAATGGTTTAGTTAACCTTTGGAAACTAGGATACGAAAACATTATTGAGATCCCTAGAGATATTTCTAAGGTTCATATAGGGATGTCCCTAAGGTTAAGAATACATATAGTTCATAGTCCTAGAATTACAGTAACGATATTAGAGTTAAACCTATGATGATAGATATTGAAGGTACTCCCCTTTATTTCTTTTTGTTTTCCCTAGCATGATTTTTCACCCTCACACTATTCTTTTTGGGTTTCAGACGATGCCTGGAACCCGAAGGAACCGTATTGATCAATGTAATGGAAAATGCAATGATTGTCCTTCTGAACAAACCAATTTTATGGTAAATGGAATTCAAAATCTTATTTCTATACATACACAAGCTATGAATCATTCTGGACTTCCGAATGAGATGAGAAGGGAACAATATTCTATTGAGTCCTTCATGAGGAAACGTCCACCATGTTTTAGTGGGTCTTCTGATACACTTTTTGTTGTACAATGGATCAGTAGCATTGAAATTATATTATCCATACTTGTCTATTTAGAGCCTAAAAAATTAATTTTGGTTGTTTACCGTTTAGCCGGTGAAGCAGACCATTGGTGAACTCTAATTAAGAATACAAGGCCCCAAGATTAAATTGAATCAATTGAATGGGACGAGTTCAAGAACATGTTTTTCAATAAGTACATCCCTATAATTCTTTTAACAATGACGGAAAAGGAGTTCCTTGAGCTTACGCAAAAGGACGATGAATCTGTTGGTATATATGAAGTTAATTTTACAGGGCTTGAAAGGTATGCATCTGGCTTTATCATCCAACATAAAAGTAAAGTTGATCAATTCTTCAGTGGCTTAAAACCAAGTCTTCGAAGGGAATTATCTATAAGAGACATCAGTAGCTATAAAGAAATTGTGCATTTTGATATGAAGGTAGAACTGGAAGTTGGTGATACATATCCATCTCATTGTTTTGAAAAAAAACAAAAGATGGAGTTCAAGGAAAAATCTCAAAACAATGGTGAAAAGAAGACAAATGTTTCTTTATGTTCAATGTTTGGAAAGAAGCATGGTAAAGATTGTCTTAAAGGGACTAGAAAATTTTTTAAGTGTAGAAAAGAAGGTCATCAAGCAATTGAGTGTTGAAGCAATGGGAAAATGGTAGCTAATGATGCGAATAGAGAAAATACTACAGAAAATGCTCTTCCAACACTTCAATGCTTCAAGTGAAAGGAAATAAGGCATTATGCTTATCAATTCCTTAATCAATGTGTTAATAATGATCGACGTGAGCAACCTCTTAAGGCATAGGATAAAGGGATGTCACATATGATCACTAATTACGATGTTGAGTATGATAATGATGTTGTGGAATGATTAAGTGTTTATGTAATGGGATTTCAAATTAGTATCATGGAATCTCATTTATGGTAACGTGGAATTATAGAATATCTAAAATTGGTTTTCAATAATTATATGGTACCGGTAACCATGAAAAGTGATTGAAATATTTTTGGAATGCAGATAAAATGAACATAATGAAGGGATAAGGAGAAAATAATATGTATGATAGTATTCATGAGCTCATGACTGATATAAGGATAATGTTATATCATGGTTTGAGTATATTGAAATTTTGGGATTTTTGTATGTGGAAAGAGATAACTTTTGACAACATTCATGTTTTCACTAAGTTTCTATGGTAATTTATATTTCTAGAGAATACATGATTAAGGAATTCACATGTTTGTAATCTGATCAATAAGATATATCTTATGATATATAAATGATGGTATTCACGTGCTTGTTATATGACCATTCTAGTAATCATTCTCTTTATACTATGTGTTTGGAAAGAAGTATTTTGGATAAATCTTAAGGTTGTACTGGATTATATTAGGAATCAGATTGTATTGTTTAAGACTAGAGCATTTTTTGACATTATTTTTGTAATGTTATAATAGTGTAAAAGGACAACCCGTAGGACGGGAGACAACCCGTCACGTCAGACAAGGTTGGAGGAATCGAACCCATAGCTGATGTACGACATGCATTCATCACCTAACACTATCCTACATGAAGTCTCTGGTTAGTAGAAACTAGTTTTATCTTATATATTAGTATGATAGATGAAGTATAAGTCCATTTTAAGAACCATATACGATTAATCTCACCATAGATGTACTTATGTATATACCCTTTTCTGACCATATGTTTGAGATAGATGAAATGACCTATAATTCTATCGCATGATCTTCTAACACATCACAGAAGACAAATTCAACTTCATTTCCTTAAGATATGAAGTGGAAATTGTGCAAGGCATAAAAAAAAATGAGATTGTACCAAAATCATGTAATTATTTCTTCTATTTAAATTTTTTTAAGTTTAGGGAAATGATATTGAAAACCAAAAATGTTGTCATAGTGCTCTTATATATGATGAATCAGATGGTACCTTAGATCATCAACAATTTATGGCTTTGTGATCGTTGGATTTTTCATAGCCATGTTCTCTACCACATTCCATCAGAACGTGATGATTATATTTCTCTTCCATATCCATATTTTCATCTATGTTCTCCTATGTGGAAACCCAGTGATGAGTTAATTTGGGTAACCATTATGTTTCATACTTCAATTTTTAAAATTATGTTTTTGTTTTCCTTTTTACGATGTGGGTTTCTATGAAATAAACATTCAATTAATAAACCATATATAACCCCTACGAAATTTGAGGGAGAAATTCATTTTTAGGGTGGTAGAATGTAACATCCTAATATTTTATGAGAATTATTCTTTTTAATTTCACTGATGTCTTGTGTTTTACACTACACCAAAATTAGCTTGTGCTATACGCAACACTGTATTAGCTTGCAATATAAGCAACACTATTATTGGCTCGTGTAACACACAATTTCAAGTTTGTTTTGTAGGAATTATTCTATGAAACATTAAGTATAGAATATTTTTAATGTTTAAATGATATATGTTTTGATTTATTTTATACGCAACACCAAAGGGAGCTTGCACTACATGCATCCCTAACTTGGCTTGCATTACACGCAATCACGACCTTCCACGATAGCGTGTGTAGTACGCAATACCAGGTTCCAGTAAACAGTGATATATTATTATAATATTATGAACTAGACATTATGAATATTATTAACTACATTTTTAATTTTATTACATTAATATTCATCTTACACAGTTTCTAAAACATGGTATGTGGACAAAATAAATTTTTGGGTAAAATAAGTATTTTTTTTAAAAATGCAGTTTTGCCGCCTTTTGAGGGGGCACCGACATTAAATCTAGTTTCTGATAGTTTTATAAGTTAAATTTGATGAAATAATGTTCTTATTTGGAATCAAAATATAAAAATTTACTTTGGATAAATTTTTCATATTATTCTGATAACTTTCATATTTTAATGAATAGTAAAAACACGATATATTTTAATTAAAAACAAAATTTTTCATTGCAATAATTTATATGGTTAAATTGTAAAATTGAATGGTTTTAAAGTATAAATAGAATATATTATTACCATTTAATATAATATAAGTCATTAACATTAATTTTATATTGAATTCATAGGTAAAAACATTTCAATCTTTGGTAATGTTTTAACTTTTAAAACTCGTTTTATTAACAACGAGATTTATTTTAAATTTATTTCTGCAACTTCTGTGATTTGAATTTAGAAAAATGGATTCCATATTTTGAATATGTAGGTACAAATTATGTTAATAAAATACTTTTTTTTATATTTTGTCATTATGAATAGTAACTACGGTAAATTTTATTTACCATAGTTAAAGGTAAATTGGGTGAATAAGGGTAAATATAATATTAAAAAAATTACCCTAACATATGTCCTAATATTACTGGATTATTATATTTTACCCTAAATAATTCTTTTGTCGAAATGGAATCCATTGGAACCCACTTGGATGTGATTAAGACCTTTAATTTATTTTCTTTAAAAGAAATTGAAATATGACTCACTCAAACATTAACAATTATACTATTTTTAATATAAGGATATACAGAATATAAATTCGGTTATAAATACTCATTTGAAATCTAATATGTTTTTCTTTATCATGGTTATTTATTTGTAATTTTTAAGAATTATTTATTTACCTTATTAGCTTATTCATTAATGATGCATAAATTATTTATTTAGTGAAAAATCAATAATATAGTTTTTATTGAAATAATACTACACATAAAAAGGCCCAAAAACCTGACCAAGACTTATTGGTAGTGTATATATAAACCCTGAGAATCCAATGGCCGAATTGGTGACCATTTGGATCCTTATAAAGAAGATTATGACACTTATATTATTTTATTTTTAATCATTCCAAAGTTGTCACCATCATAATATAATAAATATAAAAAATTACCTGTTGTGATTTTAAGATGATAAATTCTAGTAAAAGTATTATTATTAAATATATGAGATTTAACTTAATTGTAGGATTTTTTATTTTTATGCAAAAAATAAGTATATTAAATAATTATGCAAAAATGTTGTACTAATTATTTTATTAACAGATATACCAAATAAATGGTTTTAAAAATATTAAAATAAATATTAGATGAACTATTTAATGTGATCCAGGAATTTTCTAGATAATTATGACATGTTATGAATCTATTAAATTTTTTAGTTTGAACATATCTTCTTTTTGTATTTTATTTTAATTCAAATAAATTAATAGTGTCAAAGTTGACACTATTTTTATTTTATAAAAATAACATAATATAAAATTGTTTAAAAATAACAAAAAATATTTAAAAATTATAAATTGAAATTTATATGGTCGAATATTTCATAATGTATCCAATTATGGAAAATTCACAACACATAAGTAATTATTTATAACAATTTAAATATTCCAATCTTATTACCACAAAAAAATAGATTAAATAAGGAAAAATCAAGTTGATAATGTTTAAAATAAATCCCCAACATGTCTAAATTTTATTGGCTGATGAGATTAATATCCTATCTCATCTAATATTCCAATTTGAGTCATTTTGGAAGGTTTTATGTGGGGTTGAATTTATTATAAATTAATATTTCTTATGTTTCCAAAGGTGCCCCTCTCATCCATTATAAAAAGGGCACCACTTCCCTATTCTCTTCACACCATTTTGCGCCTTGAATCTCGGCCAAAACCTGCAAATTCCTCTTCCCAACCTCTCTAGTTATATCATATAGGTTCTGTTCTTCTTAAAATATCAACTCTAGTGCCCTAAGAAGAATCTTAAAAGAGGCACGTCAAAGAAGAGGTAATCTCTTCTACCGATTCTCTCAAGTTTATTATTTTTTCAACTTCTTCTTCGTTAGTTGTTTCATTATAAAGTAATAACATAGGTATCAATAATATACTTATATGTTATTATAAATATGAAACAACCCCATTTCAACATCTATCCATGCTACGGAAAATGAAATCACCGGGCGTGCGTAAGTACGGAATACCGTCTCCACGCCGTGGTGTAATCTGTTTTTCCACCACCACATTACTTGGATGGGTATAATGGTGTAAAAAATAACTATATATGGTAATTGTAAAATAATAATGATTCTATGATATTATATCATTCACTCAAATTCCATTCAAGAATCATGGGAACGATATCATCGCTCATGCGTACGTATGGATAGTCGTCCCCATGACGCGATGTGATTCATTCTCCATGTTAACCATTCATGAATGATTGTAAAGTATATATAATGAATAATAATGATATATATGACATAATAATGCTACTTTATTTATGTACATATATTTTTCATTTACATAATTCCCTTAAATTCAATAAGGAAATGAATACAACGTTCATGCGTTCGTACGACCTACCGTCTCCATGAACGGTATATTTCATTCCATTTATCGATATATCATATATATTTATATTCTGAATATATATTATATATAAATCATTTTATAAATTCTAGAATTAAGTAAATCAGGATATAATAAATAATATCACAAACAACAAGTCGAAACATGTATGATAAATATAACGATTTTACCCAAAACGCTACTTTAACATGAATTTACAAAAGAACAGGCAATATAACGTCATAAGTGAACCATATACGATATCATAACAATTAATATGATTCTGTAGTAAGTCAATGACAATATTTAAATCATTATTCAATAGGTTCAGATACATACTAAGCATATCAGACATAAGGTAAGGGATAATTATTCCAATCTCGTTTTTATCCGTGATTGTTTATTCGTAAGTATATACAGGGGTTTTATTTTTCATCCTTGTGCATATAAATGTTTTTAATAAGGTGTTTAATATTCATCCATGTATTTTTAAAGTCATTTTTACCCCTATTTTACTTTTACATTGTGTTATGGAAGGAAACATTCTTTTGTTTACCATACGTGGTATTTTCTGATTTTTCCATTTAATGTATGAGGAGAATGTTTTTTTAACTTATACGGCATGAACGAATTTTTACAGTTTTATAACCCCTAATTTTCATGGTGATTACTCTACAAGATTTCATTATTATTTTCAAAAAAATCCATTTCTTTTAAAATTGCATGGCTTTTTGTGAAAAGAAAATGATTTTGAAAAAGAAAGGATATTTTCCTCAAGAATTCATTTCAAGTGTTTTACCAAAACTATTATTCATCTAATATGACATTATTTATTATGTCTTTGTTTCAATTATAATGTCTCTATGATTTACATGGATTCAATTTTCTTATGATGAAATGATATCTATTGGTTTTATATGGATTGTGTTATGATGGGATGATGGTTATGAAACCCATTTTATTCGTTGGGTTATGTTGAATGATTTATGTTTATGTAGTGGCACATGTAAGAATGATTTCATTATGATATGGGTGGGACCTAAATCTCCCTCCAATGCATTGGGTAAATATTTATTTCTCATGAGATAGACATGGCTATAATGTCAAGTTATTCTAGTTCAGTGACATAGGGCTGGAACGAGGAGAGAACTCGATTCAGAAAGGGACATTGTACAGTAGGATGGTCTTGGCAGAAATGTCCAGTCTACTATGGAAATAATAACATGTTCTTAATGGTTTCCACAATTACTTGTTTTATTCCCATGTTTTTTTATCATGATTGATGATCCAATATAATATATGCCTTACGTACAACCATGTTTTATGTCATTGCCTAAGATTTTGATGATTAAACATTATGTTCATGTTTTATTTAAGTTCAAATGTATATGGTTTGTTTTATTTTCTCCATGCTTGCCCTTACTGAGCATTTGATCACCCCCTTTATATGTTTTCTTTTCCCAAGGATATAAATAATGGTTTTAGGTAAGAAAACAAAAGGGGAAGGATATTTTTGGAAGATGTTTAAGATCATTCACCATGATTAGAAGATTATGTTCCGAGTTTCCAAAGACACTAAACTATTATGGTAGTTGTGTGTCTATTTTTGTTATGTATTAAGTATTCCGCAAAAGTAATGTAATGTCCATGTACGTCAAGCTTTGGGTCTCTACAATTGGAATTAGAGGCAAAGCTGGTAGGAATGAGTCTGATCATTGCGAACTCTCAAATGTGAGCGTTGGAAGAAGGATGGCCCTCCGCCCTAGGGCTTCATGAGGAAATGGCTGCCACTAGGGATGAGGGTGAGTCCCGCCCATGGGGGGTATCCGCCCATGGAGTGCCCTGATAGGTATCAATTATAGTCAACTAGAAGTAATTGCAGACCACTATAACTAATATGTATGTAAAATATGACATAATAATGCTACTGAAGATATATATATATATATATATAATTATTTATGTACTTACATATATCTTATTCACTTACTTTCATTCAATACTATATGAAAACGGAAACAACGTTTATGCATACATACAGACTACCGTCTCCATAAACAGTGTTTTTATTTCATATATACGTCTATTATACATATTTATATTCAAAATATATATGATATATAAATCATGTGTTATATTCTGGAAGTATTTAAATCATGATCTATGTGATACAATCAAGAGTAACAAGTTAAAACACATATGATAAAGAAAGCGATTATTACCCGAAATATTAATATAAAATGTAAAATATTATTAAATGGATAGTGTAAAGTCATAAACGAATAATGTATGATATAATAAATATTAATATGGTTCCAGTATAATTTAATAACATACTATAGTCTTCATACATGAGGTTTAACATACCCTCGACTAATGGAATGTACAAGGTAAGGGGTTTTCATCTCACTCCGTATTACTTTGAGATTCGGGCCATATTTCCACTATTTCCTTTTGTGTGGTGTATGTACTACCCATAATTGTATCCATTGTGTAAAACACTTTAATTTATGTGTATTTACATATTAATTTTACGATACTTCTTTCATGGGGTGTATGTTTCATAAGTTACCAAATGATTTATAAGGATTTATTTATATGGACATGAATGTTTTGAAATGATAATTATTTTCAAAAGTTTCATCATGGTAAGAGACACTTTGATTCAAAAATATTTTTTAAATTACTTCCTTTATAAATGTGTGACTTTTAAATGATTTTACAAATATTATTTGTCTCTCAAAATGTTTTACTCATCATTTTCAACTATGTCAGCATCCTTTACTGGATATTACTTTTGATTGATGTGGATTTATTATAATACAATATTCCATATTGTATTGAATGAGTTATGATATGTTTGACTGTGGATGTTCTATTTCAATACCATTCATGGTTTATGTTTAATGTATTGACATTTTGTATACTAGTTTTAATATGAATGTTTATGTTTTGTTTCATCTTTTTAACATGATGAATGCAGTGGACCTAGTATGTGTCTAGTGGAGCCCACTATAGCTCCTCGATGCATCGGTAGGTCTCATGAGAAAAACTGGTGTCTTGGAACAAGGCCTTGACAAAAAATTTATTTGTAGTCTTGGCACGAGTCCTTGACTATGTGGTAATGATGTCTGGTATTAGGCATTCCCTCATTGTGAAATTAGTTATTAAATGTGATTATTAGACTAGTAGAATATCCATGTGCATGTTTATATGGTAATGCTTCATTTATATTTACCATATTATGTTCAATTTTATGTTAAAAAGGATTTTCTTTTTATTACACATCTTGCCTTAAAAGTTTATAGCTTCCGCTAAATTATTTACCATTACTGAGCATCTGAGATCTCCAGTTTCTTATGTTTTATTTTCCCAGGATTCCAAGAACTGTATTATGACAGATATGTAGGGTTAATATAAATGGAAAAATGGAATTATCAATGAACTATTTATGTTGTGTTTTATGCTTCAAATTGTAATTTAACGATAATGTATGTAATCTATTTTCCAAGATGGATAAACTGATCGGTCCTTCAGGACATGATTCGTTGTAATCGTGCAAATGTATTAAAATAATGCAGCAGCTCTGGGTAATAGGGGTCGGGGTGTTATCATTGGTATTGAAGGAATATTAGCAATAACCTTGGAAACTAGATTTAGATAAATTCTTATTAGACCACATTACCCTAAGATAGGCTTGGATGATTTTTATAGATGAACAGCCTATAATTTTGGTACTGTAGTGATTTTTTGAGTTTTCCAAGCAATAAATCCCTATCTGTATACGAGCAGGTAGAGGCAGCTCTGGAACATATGTACCTTGGGGTAAAACCGGAAAACACCGCTTTTAGCTAGTATCGACTCAGAACTGGTGCATGACAACGTGCCTTGCTACACTCTTGGTTACGACACTCCTGAGGTATATTCTTAGGATAATTCAAATTTTCTTTATGAATAATTATGAAGGATGTATGAGTATATAACTCCTCAAAGAAAATATTTTTATGATTATGGATTATGTCCATAAACTGTTCAATTTATGTTAGGTATTTTACATATTTGGAATTGTCCATTACAATTCATAAATTAACCTAGTTTATGCCATTGTATAGAAATGGTGCCCAATAGAAGGAATGTGAACTACAAAAATACGTATGATCCAAAGAGTAAGAAGGATCATATATTAAACGATATTAAGCCAAAATTTTGGAGGGAAATAGTCTCCCCTGTATTCTCTACATATGAAGAAATAATATCATATTTTAGTAAGATAAGTAAATAATTCTCCGAGTTCTATGGATTTGAAGGGAGTCAAGAGAAGAAATGGATTGTAGAAATAAATATGGATAAAGGGAATAGTGGAAAGAAAGATTTTCCCAATTGTGGTAAATGTGGAAATAATCACCTTGGTTAATGCTTGAAAGAAATGGGTGTCTCTTATAAGTGTTGAGAAAAAGGACACCAAGTACGTGATTGCAATGGTATGAAAACGTTTTCAAATGTACAATGATTCATCTGCAAGAAGTTGGGACACTACGCGATCCAATGTCAAAATCAACGAAGTATGCCTCAAACGATGACATTGGATAATAATCAAGTTATGATACTACCTCAAATTAAGAATAATAACTACTGCTCTTATGATGTTATTATATGATTATATCATTTTATTGTTGTATCAACAATATACTGGTTATATGAATTATGGAGATAAATAACGATTTTACAGTAGTACTATTTCATTGAGGATTTGAGATAATATGGTACTATGAAAAGTGACTCAACAAAAATTTAAACATTTATTTCATGGTTGAGGGAAAGGTAATACTTAATATGGTCTTGATACTGAGGTAGTGATTTTGGAATAAAAGATTTTTTATTTGGATAAATTATAGTGGATATTCTTGACCACCTTTGCACTGATTAATTGTTTGTTTATTTTATCATTGTTGGAATATTCAATGTTTTTGGATATAAGGAATATATCTAATATTCTATAAGTAATAATGGAACATGAATGTAATCAATAAGGTTTATGGTAATTCAATGTGTTACCATATTTTAAAATAATACATGATGAAGGTATACACATGTTATTACATGGACAAAAAGATATTCATTATATTAACCTTATATATTTTAGACTGTGATTTTGGACAGAAGAAATTTGGATAAGTCTAAAGGTTGGAATGGATTATATTTGACATTTGTTAAGATTGTGAAGGTTAATGATTTATGAAGATTACTTTTGGATTGTTTTAAAAAGGAAAACACGGAGGTCGGGTGACAACCTGTCGCGTCCGGCAAGGCCGCAAGACTTGAACCCGCAACAGAAGGGCGACAAGGGTGTATCACCAACCACTGACCCACTTGATGTCCTGGACTAAATAATGTAATTTTTTAAAGGATATGGTAAATGAATTATAAATTCATTTTTTGGAACCCTATACAAATAGGGTATATAGAATATTTTTTTTAAGTTCTATTATCTTTTAGAGTGAAAGATGAGTTTGTGGTAGAAATTAGATAAAGGATGGAACTATACATGAAATGTATACTTATTTTTCTTATATTATTCTATGATGAAATAAATTACTAAGCATTATGTATGGAATCTTAAAACCAAATATGTGTTACCCTAATACCTTACGTTTTTTTGAACCGATGGTATTTTAAATCAGCATCGATTGGTGGCTTCGATACCCACAATTCTACAATTGTTTTTGACTGATGACCTCAACCACTCCCTATAAATATTTACGTTTTCCCTCCAATTATGTGTATCTAATTTCCACCAATTTTCTCTTAATCTAGATCATAATTTGGTGGTGACTTTTTCATTCCCCTTTTCCTATTATTAAGACTAAATTTTATTAACCCAATTTTGGATGTGGATTTTCCCATAATGGTATTTTCTATTTTCCAACATTTATTTTCAAATAATAATTTCAAATTGCGAGAACACAATTTTTTGAAGGAGGGAATAATGTAACACCTCAAGATTTCATAGAACATTATTTCTTCCAAGTAATTCAATAACCTACACTACACACAACACCGAGTTCAAGTGCACCACAACTTTCCAAACTAGCCATTCAAAATCATTTTTGAATACTATTAACTGTGTTTTGAACTATATATAATCCTTATAATTTTAGAATCCAAATTATGAGTTTCTTAGGCATAATGTAAGAACTAAATCATTTTTTTCAGATAAAAGAAGTATTTTTAAAAAAATGTACTTTTTCCACGTTTTAATGTTGAACCCATTTTAAATCAAATATTTGAAACTCGTATATATTCAATTTGAAAAAATAAACATTTTTTTGAATCGGGGAATAAGAATTTAGTTTCACGAAATTTGTGGTGTTTTTCTGATAAATTTTATATTTGGGTGAATAGTGAAAAATACTTTATTTTAACTAAAAACATATTTTTTAATAAAAATAATGTATAGAGTTAAATTGTACATTTTAATGGTTTGGAATTACAAATAGATTATATTTTTACCATTTAATACAATTCTTTTCATTGTATGTAATTTTACTTTGAAATTGAACATAAACAAGTTTCAATCTTTTGATAATTGTTATTTCTTAAAAATAAGCCTTTTGGTTTTGGCAATGAGAATTAATTTTATATTAATAAATGAAACTTATATGTTTTGAATTTGGTAAAATAGACATCATTTTTTGATTCAGAATATCGAAGTTAACCTAGGGTGAATTTTTTGTATTTTTCTAAAAACTTTCAATTTTGATGAATAGTTAAAACACTGAGTTATTGTTTAAAATTGGCATTTTAATTAATTAATAATTTATTTTATTTAAATTTATTTTTGATAAAAATAGAATCTTAAAACCTATATAAATTCAATGCAATTCATTGGAGTTAGTTTATAATAAATTTAGATATATAAAAATTTTATCAAATTTTTTACCGTCTTTTACCCACCTCTTAGGAGCATTTGAAAATTTGCATAATACATAATTTTACCACTTCTGTGAGTTGAATTTCGAAATTCCAAGAGACACAATTAATATCAAAGAGTAAAATGTGGTTCAATAAGAAAAAAATATTTTTTTGGTGAATAGTTACTTTTTACTTTTATTTACCACGGTTAAAAATAAATAGGGTAATTAAGGGTAAAAATGATATTAATATTATCCTAACACATTTCCTAATTCTATTGGACAAATTTATCTCAATCAGAACCAACCATAGTAATAAAATAATATAATTTAGGTTTACTTGGATTATATTGGAGCATTTATTATTATTTAATTCAAAGTAGAGTTAAAAGAGTTAAAATCAATGTTTAATAAATAAAACATTTTTAATATATGGTTATACATAATATAAATTCGATTATAAATATTCATTATAAATATAATAATAATTGATACATAATGTTATTTTATTTATTATTTGTAGACATTAAAAATTTTAATTTATTTGTGACATAATGAAGATGCACTAATTACTGTATTAATGAAATATGAAGATATTTGATATTATAAATACCCAAATAATTGTAATTAGAGTCTTTTTATGAATTCCAATAATTTTATAGATTAATATGTCATATTATTATTGGTTATATGAATCATTTTTGATGTAATAATTCTTTTATGAATGTATGAAGAACAAAATACCCAATAATGTCAAAATTGACTTAAAAGAGTTTTTAAAACAAGTATTATATTTTTAATGATATTCTATTCCTAAAAATTTAAGGTTCGGCCAAACGACTTATATTGTGAAAATTTTATCATTAATGGACTACTTATGGGTGTCTTGGATGTATATAGTATGTTTATTAACTATATAATAAAAATATACAAAGAGACATGGTAAATATCAAACTTTTTAACTAAGAGTTAAATCTAAACCTTAAGGTTAAAATAGTGACACAAACCTGTCTAAAACCTATTAGTAGATTGTTTTTAGTCCTATCCCTACCATAAAATTTAAATAATCTACTTTGGAGCCATTATAAACTGAATATGAATTTATTATAAAATAATATTGGTAGCATTTCCTAAGGTTCCCCTCACCCCTCTTATAAAAGGGAACTCCCCTTCACTCTAATTCACACCTTCTATGCCATTTGGCTCGGCCCAAACCTGCCCAAATACACTCTAAACTATCCTCCCTTCATCCTAGATGCCTTAGTATGATTAGGAAGCCATCCTATGGAGCCCTTTTGATAAAATCAAAAGGAAGGACCCGAAGAAGAGGAAATGATTTCACCACCCTCTTTCAAGTTCCATTCTTTTTCAACTTCCTTTTTCTTTGTTGTTTCCATTATAAAATAATAAATCCAATATATTATATATACTATGATGTTATTATAATTTTGGTACAACCAAATTCATTATTCTATCCACCCTTAGAATGACATGTCACCATACGTGCGTACGTACAGCTTACCATCTCCACATCGTGATGTAATTGTTATTCAATACATTATTATTTGGATGAGTATAATAATGATGTGTATTTGATGTAAATAATAATGATAACATTATAAGGATTATGTTTATATGAAATAACATCCAATTATATATTATTTTAATATCAAAATAATGATATTTTCACCTGTGCGTAAGTAAGGATTACCATCTCCACGACTCAATGAGATTCATTTCCAAGTTCACCATTCATCGATGATTATCAAAATATATATTACTAATAAGTAGTTAATATATGACATAATAATGATACTGGAGGTATATATATATAAGTATTTATGTACTTACATATATATTATTCACTTATTTCCGTTCAATAATATATGAAAACGGAAACAAAGTTTATTCGTACGTACGGACTACCGTCTCCATAAACGGTGTTTTCTATTTCATATATACATCTATTATACATATTTATATTCTAAATATATATGATATATAAATAATTGATTATATTCTGGATGTATTTAAATCATGATATAAGTGATACAATCAAGAGTAACAAGTTAAAACACGTACGATACAGAAAGCGATTATTACCCGAAATATTAATAAAACATTTAAATTATTATTAAATGGGTAGTATAAAGTCATAAATGAATAATGTATGTTATAATAAATATTAATATGGATCTGATATAATTTAATAAGACACTATAGTCTTCATACAAAAGGTTAAACGTACCATGGACTAAAGGAAAATGGAAAGTAAGGGATTTTATCTCACTCCTTATTCCCGTGAGATTCATGTCATATTGCCACTATTACCTTTTGTGCGGTGTATGTACTATCCATAATTGTATTCATTGTGTAATATGATTTTATTTATGTGTATTTACATATTCATTTTAAGATACTTCTTTCATGGGGTGTATGTTTCATAATTTACCAAATTGGTAAGGGTTTTTTTCCCAATCTCATTATTATCCGAGATTGTTTATGTGTAAGTGATTAATGGGAAATTTTTATCATCCATGTCCATTTTTCATAAAAATGATTTCAAAAAGAATATTTTAAGGATTTGTGGAAGGTACTCTTTATCAATATCAGAATTTTAAATGTTTTAACGATTTATCTTTCTAAATCTTTTCAATTAATCTCCATGTTTTCAAAATGATTTTTAAGGATTTATTTATATGGACATGAATGGTTTGAAATGATAATTATATTTAAATGATTCAATGTGGTATGAGACACTTTGATTCAAAAATATGTTTTAAATTATTTCGTTTATAAATGTGTGACCGTTAAATGATTGTACAAAAAGGATATTTCTCTCAAAATGTTTTACTCATCATTTTCAACTATGTCAGCATCCTTTACTGGATATTATTTTTGATTGAGGTTGATTTATTATAATAAAATCTTCCATATTGTATTGAATGATTTATTATATGTTTGACTGTGGATGTTATATTTTTATACCATTTATGGTTTATGGTTAATGTATTGACATTTCATATGCTAGTTTTAATACGAATGTTTATGTTATGTTTCATCTTTTTCATATGAGGAATGTAGTGGACTTAGTAAGTGATGGGTGGAGCCCGCTATAGCTTCCTGATGCATCGGTAGGTCTCATGAGAAAAACTAGTGTCTTGGCACAAGGCCTTGACAAAAAAATTATTTGTAGTCTTGTCACAAGGACATGACTATGTGTAAATGATGTCCAGTATTAGTCATTCCCTCATTATGAAATTAGTTATTACATGTGATTATTAGACTAGTAGAATATCCATGTGCATGTTTATATGGTAATGTTTCATTTATTTTTACCATATTATGTCCAATTTTATGTTAAAAAGGCTATTATTTTATTACACATCTTACCTTAAATGTTTATAGCTATCGCTATATTATTTACCATTACCAAGAATCTGAGCTCACCTATTTCTTATGTTTTATTTTCCCAGGATTCCATGAAGTGTATTATTATTGATTTCTAGGGTTAAGCTAAAGGAAAAAATGGTATTCTCAAATAACTATCTATGTTGTGTTTTATGCTTCAAATTGTAATGTAATGTTAATGTATGTAGTCTATTTTCCAAGACATCTAAACGGATCGGTCCTTCAGGACTTGATTCCTTGTAATCGTGCCAATGTATTAAAATAATGCACCGGCTCTGGGTAACTAGGGTTAGGGCATTACAGTAAGATTCCTTAGAAAGTATTTATTCACTATGGACTATAAGGGGAATTGACCATGTGTGATTCCTCATAGAGTCTCTAATCGTTTTATATTATATGGGGAATTGACCATGTGAGCTTCCTCAGAGAGTCTCTATCACGTATGGATTTATGGGGAATTGACAAAGTGTGGTTCCACATAGATTCTTTGTTATATCTTGATGAAAAAATCAAAGGGGGTAGGTTGTGTGTACATCCTAGAGGGATATTGTGGTGTTTAATGCTTGTCTGTCTTATTAGGTTGAACTAGAGGTGTTAGGCTGTGAGTACTGCCCAGTGGGTTACCTTATTTAATTAGTTGTTTACTTGCTATGTGATATTGATTTCTTGAAAAGTAGGAATGGTTTCTGCTGAGTGTTTCCTTGTTTGTTATTGTTGTTTACTTCTTTCCTCCCATATAAATTCAATGAATGTTAGGAACTGATCTTTTGGTGGATACCTACTAGGATATAGCCACACACCTTGTTTGGGTCATTATTTTGGGCCCAAAAAGATTATATTTCTGTAGGTATAGACAAGGTAAATCACCCTTCTACTTCTGGTAGTTGATTTTTGTGGAGCTGGAGTGCATAGGACCAAGAAATGGCATGCCGTACTGAGGATTTTTTTAATTGTTTTTCTTTTTTTATTTGGTTTAGTACCGTCGTATTCCATCATTGTGGTTTTTTTTATGCTTTCCTAGTCATATATGTATCAAACATTATTAATATATATATCATGCTCTAGTTGATTCACTATCACACCCAAGGCTCTCGCTTCTAGTCGGTAGCCTCTGGCATTTGGGGAAATGAGCTTGAGTCCAGGTTACCAACCAGGTATGGGGAACCACTAGGTGGATTTCAGAACAAGGATGTTACAATGTGCTATCAAAGAGAGGTATCGATCCCCTAAATTGTGGGTTATGAGACCACATAGATCGAATTTTTTCAGATCATTAATCTGTATACTTGTTTATAACATGTATAAGATGCCATGATTTGATTCACGGGGAGTATGGGACCTCAAGGATCGGAATTTGGAACTTTAATATTCATTTTCTGTGTTTTTTGGGCTCCAGAGTAGTTTCTGAGGCTTACTGTCTGAAAAAACCCAGAATACACAGTGTGTAATGATTAGTACATGCCATGTGTTCTTCTGTTCAGGAAGAAGTTGTTTTACTTAAGTATACATTGTATAATTCTGTACACAACGTGTAGTCTCAAACCGTGCCTTAGACTATGTTATCAGATACACGGGGTTGGGAATCCTTTGTTAATACACACCGTGTACCAGATGTACATGCCGTGTTGAAGAACTATGTAACAGGCCATGTAACTAATGGCATGGGTCGGGTGAACCCTTTCTTGTGCACACCGTGTTAGTATGGAACACGCCGTGTAGTTTAAAACTAGGTATCCTGTTGTGTATCAAACAACACGGGTCAGATAAATCCTTCAATTACACGACGTGTCCACCTGTAACATACTGTGTTGAGTAATCCGTGTAGCCGGTCGTGTCACTAAAAAAATGGGTCAGTGAATCTTATGTGGTACACGCTGTGTCTGGATAGAACACACCATGAAGTCTTGTTCTGGGAGAACCGTGTGAGTTAACCATGTAGAAGAACAATGGATGGGGAAGAGAAGTCTAGTACACATCATGTGTTAGGATAACACCCCATGTGTTTGGGGTGTATCACGACTAGTCGTGGTGTGATTACACACCCAAGTGAAAGACTTAAGTGAAAACATTGTGTAGTC
The DNA here is from genome assembly GCA_963277665.1 of Viscum album. Classification (NCBI taxonomy): domain Eukaryota; kingdom Viridiplantae; phylum Streptophyta; class Magnoliopsida; order Santalales; family Viscaceae; genus Viscum; species Viscum album. Next base: position 442,693,578 of record OY728161.1, read on the forward strand.
CTTGTACACACCATGGAGACATGTTTTGTAAAACATGAAGGTTCCCTTTATCTTGTTCCCTTATTTTACTACTATGTTTTCATCCCCTTTTAACCTTGATTTAAGGTGTGCACTTGATGTTGTAGAGTCATCACATCGATACATCCTCTAGTTGTGTTCCAGTTACAAGGTGGTGATCAGATGCCAGATATGGATGATCAGGGACTTCCTGTAGATCCTCCAGTTGTCCCAGTCATGGCACCAGCCGGTATACCTGACATAGGTGCTGATGCACAGTTTATGGAGGTCATTATGAATATGATGCCGACCTTTTAGGGAGCACCGCCTCCTCTACTGTCGATGGAAAATATATGCAGGACTTTCAGAAGCAGCATCCTCCCACTTTCACAGAGTATGGGTGACCCCAAGTTGTATAGTCATGGATAGAAACCATAATGATGATCTTTGAGCATCTGGAGATTCCTCAAAAGTGGAGGGTCAAGCTCGCTACCTACATGATTCGGGACTCCACCAAGAGGTGGTGGGATGTGATCTCACATGCTGGGCACTAGCAGATTATGTCTTGGGATGAGATTCATCACACATTTTATGATTACTTCAATCCAGATAACTTGAGGGCCGATCGAGCCTAAGAGTTTACAAGTCTGGAGAAGGGTACTCTTTCTATTATGGATTATTCTCTCACTTTACAAAGATACAATTATTTACACCCTTTTCAGGGGGGAGATGATGTGTTCCTTTCATAGAAGTTTGAGGATAGTCTCAGTTAGGATATCTGATCCCAAGTGAACATCTTCAGGTTGACTTCAATATCCCTTATATTCAACCAGGCACTAATCATAGAGCTTAATATGAGGGATTCTGGATTTCTAGTCCATGGTGGTTCAGTATCCATTGTTAGTGATTATCCGACCGATAGCAGGAAGAGCCACATGGAGAATGCATGAGGAGCGCAGTGTATGTAGGATGCATCTTTGGGTAGCCAAGTGGTGTGATACCAGTGTGGGAGGAGTGGGAATATGAGGCCACATTGACCGAGAGACCCAGTGGAGTGCCGATCCTGTGGCAAGATGGGTCATCTTCAACGTTTCTGTTAGGTTTTCTCACCAGCATCTGGTGACAAGGTTTCTTCTATGACTCCTCATACAGGTGATACTCCACTAGTTTCTCACCAGTATGGGAACTGGAGTTCTTACTGTCGTTCGGGCTGAGGTGGAGGTCGCGACCATGATGGTCAGTCACCAGGCTACCAGCGATAGTAGATTGGATCGACTCAAAGTGGCCAGTCAGGGTCACAGAGCCATGGAGCGGGCCAAAGTTTTACAGTGGAGCAGACCCATCAAGAGTAGGATCCCAGAACCTCTACAGTTTGAGACACAATTCTAGTCGCATCAGTTTTATCATCTTCTCTTTTCAACACAGGGGCTTCCCATAGAATTATATTTGTTGCTATTGTGTAGGGCCTCGAGCATTTTATATATTCTTCTACTGATATCGTGACACTAGACACTCCATTGGGGATTATGACTACATGTGTATGTCAGTGCAAGGCGTTCCCTCTAGAGGTTCGTGGGATTCACTTTTCGTGGGACCACTATTTCCTAAAGATGATGTGATATGATGTCATTATCAAAATAGACTAGTGGGTTCCCTTCTCGGAATTCGTTGATTGCTATCGCCGTTGGGTGAGTTTCACATCACCATAGGGTGGATTGTTTTTTCAAAATGGAAAATTGGATGTCCAGGATAGAAGATCAAGTCCAGAGAATCATGTGTTAGGTGGAGTTACAGCCCAGATTGGCAGTCTATATTTGGATGGCCAGGGGACTACACAGATGGACATTACTCCAGTGGTGGATCATTTAAGGTATTTCTTTATAGAGGATTTTTCAGGTTTGCCTCCAAAGAGATAGGTGGAATTTTCCATTGAGCTTGTTCCAGGAGTAGCACTGGGGTCTATTCCTCATTATAGGATGGCTACACATGAGTTACAGGAGCTCAAGAAGCAGTAGGAGGAGTTGCAGGGAAAGAGTTTTTTCCGACCCCGTAAGCCCCCTTGGGGATCGCCTATTCCTTTTGCGAAGAAGTAAAATGATACCCTCAGGATTTGTTTGGATTATCCAAAGTTGAACTAGTTGACAGAAAATAACTGGTATCCCTTGCTGGGGATTGATGATCTCTTTGATCAGATTAGAGGAACCAAGATGTTCTTGAAGATTAACGTGAGATATGGGTACCATCAGGTGCGTGTTATACCATCTGATATACATCTTATATCCATCTGGAGTAGATATGGTTTATAGGATTATTTGGTTAAATTTCTCGGTCTCACGAACGCACATGATGTTTTCATGGCACTGATGATCGAAGTGTTCCATCCATATATGGATTCATTCATTCTTGTCATCATGGAAGATATCTTGGTGTAATCTCACACTAAACATGACCATTCCACACATATTGAGATATTTCTGAGTACACTGAGAGAGAATCATTTATATGCTAAGCTCTCAAAATTCCACTTTTTGATGGACTATATTCACTTCTTGAGTTATGTTATCTCAGAGACAGGAGTATCAGTAGACCTAGAGAATGTGAGAGCAGAAGCTTCCTAGTTACAGCCGAAGAACGTCTTTGAGGTATGGATTTTCCTAGGGATTTCTGGATAATGAGACACTTCATACATTATTTTTCACGCTTAGTAGTTCCTCTAATGGGTCTGACTAAGATGGGTGAAAAGTTGTTGTTATCTGATTCTTCTGAGTCAGCATTTCAGGAGATAAAATGTATGTTGACTTCAGCACCAATACTGGTGTTTTCAGAGCCAGTCAACATCTATATTGTTTACTGTGATGTTTACGTATTGTTTTAGGCGTTGTGATTATATAGGGAGAAGGAGTCATTGCGTACGAGTCTTGGCATTTGAGGCCACATGAGAGGAACTACCCGACGCACAATCTCTAGTTGGCATTAGTTGTTCATGCCTTATGCTTTTGTGGACACTATCCTCTGGGATATCATTTAGTGGTTTTCACTAACCACAAAATTCTCATGTATATATTTACTTAGAGTGAATTTAATTTGAGGCAGAAAAGGTGGGTTGAGTATCTTTAGTCCTCCGACTTTGATCATTCCTATACACTTGGTAAGGGAAACACAGTGGTCGATCCGTTGAGAAAGAGGACTCAGATATAAGCAGTTCAGGAGGCCAATAGTGAGTGACAGCTTATGGATATGTTCATTAAGATGAATTTGGAGGTTCATAACAGACATGGGAATAAGTTTCTCTCTTCTGTGAATGTTACCTCTACTCTTCTTGAACGAGTTTGTACGAGGCATCTATCAGATTCTGAAGGCCTAGTCCAATGGGAAAGAGTGTTTGGAGAGGACCCTATTCCTTGATAAACCATAATCGAGGATGAGATATTGCGTTTCTAGGGGCATGTATGGGTGCAAACATACATACATGAGGAGCTAATGAAAGAATTTCATTCAACAGTATGGGCAGTTGATCCTGGTGTTACCGAGATTTATCAGGATCTACACCGTCAGTATTGGTGGCCAGGTATGGAGAGAGATGTTGCTGGTTTTTTCATGAGGTGTTCCACCTATCAGCAGCTAAAGGAGGAGCATCAGCTAACAACATGAATTGTCTAGGAGTGACCCATTCTCGAGTGGAAGTGGAACGATTTTGCGATGGATTTCGTGACCGGTTTGTCGATGTCACATCAAGGGAATGATGCAGTATGGGTTGTCATTGACAGACTCAGGAAGGTTTCTCATTCATTATGATCAAGGAAACCTATAGTGTCGATGAGCTGGGATGGTTTGTACCTTTGGGACATTATACGTCTTCATTGGATTCCCCACTCAATTGTTTTATACAGGGATGCATGTTTTACTTATCATGTCTGGAAGGGTATTTAGAATGCTTTGGAAACATATTTGATTTCGAGTACAGCTTACCACCCTGAGACAGATGCTCAGTGCGAGCGTATGATACAAGTTGTTGCGGGCATGCTCCGAGAATTCATTCTAGATTTTGGAGTTTCTTGGGAGAAGCATATACCTCTAGTGGAGTTTTTCTACAATAATAGTTGTCAAAAAACTATTTAGATGGAGCTTTATGAGGCTTTGTCCGGTAGGCCATGCCGATCACCCTTATGTTGGATGGAAGATGGAGAGGCAGCTATGCTAGGACCTCGTCTTGTATAGGAGACCACATAGTAGATAGATTTGATTCAAAAGAGGATTTCTACTACACCGTTTCGATAGAAGTCTTATGCTGATCGACAGATATGTCCTTTGGAGTTTGAGGTTGGTGATCAGGTTTTCCTACGTGTCACAGAAAGGATGGGGAACCGAAGGATTTTGAGACAAGTTAAGCTTTTGCGGAGGTATGTCAGGCCGTTTGAGGTATTTTATAGAGATGGTCTGGTTTCCTATCAGTTGCAGTTACCTCATAGGTACTGGTATATGCAAGAAGTATTCCATGTTTTTCAGCTTCAACGTTACTCCTCAGACCCCTCTCATGATTTCCAACATGAGGAAGTCAAGATGGATGTGGATGCATCATTCAAGAAGCATCCTATATGGATTTTTGATCGATGTACGAAGGTTCTCCATGGCTGGTTTGTTCCTCTACTATGAGTTCCATGGAATAATGGGATAGTATAGGACTATACTTGGGAGAGGGAGGCCGATTTACGATTACAGTGGTCAGAGTTGTTCGAGGTTTCTTCTTCTTCACCGCCTTGCTTGAGAAATCAGGGGACAAATTTATTTAAGGGGGGAAGTTTTTATGAATCTTTATCTTCTTTTCAGGTATGTTTTCCATTTCTAGTTGTTTTTGGGAAAAAGATGATTTTCTGGAAATTTATGAAGTCCATGTCGTGTACTCTATGGTTGCACGCCGTGTACTCGGTTACAATGGGTAGTCATGTTCTGGTCATGTAGCGGCCATGAATAGGGCCATGTGGGGGTGACCTGGAGGCCTCCTAAAGCAGAGTATGGAAATTGAATGTACACACGGTGTACTTTAAAAGTACAGAACGTGTATTTTTTTAATTAAATGCACCAGGGTCGCGTTTAATCTCCATAAACATATTCTTCTTGGTTTCATTCGGCCAAAAGATCTCGTACGACTGTGATATTCCTCCAACCCCCCGACTGAACATCCTATCCCTGATTCTACCTCTGTCGATTGTGTTGGGATCGCTTCTGTAATCTCTCTCTTCAGCTTGAACTTTGTTTAATGATTTCTCCTCCTTCTAAAGTTATCCTATTCTTAATGTTTTAGACATTTTTGTATATCATCGGAATTCTAAGGTGATTTAATCCCCATGACTCAAGTATATTGATCTTCTTATGTTTAGGTAGGTGGTTTGTGCCTTTCCGTGATAATATTTGAGTTATATATGCCACTAATCCCAATACCCTTGAATGGGGTATTACGTGTTTACCATTTTAGCCCTGATAATTTAATACTATTCTTTTATGATTGAATAGTGGTTATTGGATTGAGATTAGGGTTAATTGATATGCTCTTGAAATGTTTTCCCATGCATGTTCTATTTATGGTTGTTCGGTCTGCTTAACCTGTTATGTTGCCTTGCCTATTTCCCTAGCCTAGTGCATATAGGATGTATTGATTGTATTTTCTAACATGCTGTTATTCTATAGTTTGTTAGCCAAGTAGTTCTTGAGTTTTACTTTGGCCATATTGCATTATTATGCATGTTTGACTAACAAAAGACTATGAGAACCTAGTGTATTAGACTATAAGATGGATTGACCCAGTGAGCTTCTTCAGAGAGTCTTTATTTTCTATAGACTAAAGTGTAATTGGACATGTGATCTTCCTCAGAGAGTCACCAATAATTTTTGACTATAAGGGGAATTGACCATCTGAGCTTCCTCAGAGAGTCTTTGTTATATCCTTATGACTGTACCAGAGGGGATATGTTGTGTGTACTTCATATAGGGTTACCGTGGTGTTAAATACATACTTGTCTTGTTAGGGTGACCTAGAGGGTTTAGGCTGTGGGTATTGCCCAGAGGGTTACCTGCTTTGATTAGCTGTTTACTTGCATTGTGATATTGATTGTTTGAACTGTACGAATGGTTGATGCTGAGTGCTTCGTTTTTTATTATTGTTGTTTACTTCTTTCATGCCGTATATATTCACTGAATGTTAGGAAAAAATCTTTGGGTGGTTACCTACAGGGATTTAGTCTCACACACTCTTTGGGTCATGCTTTGGACCCAAACAGATTATATTAATACAGGTATATATAAGGGAAAGCTCCCTTCTACTTGAGGTACATAGTTGCTATGGAGCTCAAGAGAGTGGGCCCAAGCTATGGCTTGCGATGCTGATGAGTTGTTTACTTATTTTTCTTTTTGGTTTTGTACTTTTGTATTCCAACATTGAGGTTTGTTAGAATTCTTTCCATGATATATATGTATCTTGCATTATATATATATGCTACAATTGTTTCTTTATCAGTATTCTATTGTCTACTTTTTGTTTGTCTTACTGCTTACAATATTACTATATGTTTACTTCAACTGTGTTACTCTTCCAATGAGGGTATAGTTTCCCCACTATCACACCCAATGCCCTCGATGCTATTAGGAAGCCTATGGTATTTGGGGAAATGCGCTTGAGGCCATGTGACCAACTGGGTACGGGGTGCCTCTGGGTGGCTTCTGGAACTAGGACGTTACATCTATGTTGCATTGTAGCTACATTGGAAGGGTTTTAATTAAAAAAAAATTATTTCCCTCCATCAAAATTTTTATTTAGTGGTGGGTAAATATAGTCTTACTAATATATTTTTCATATGGGAATATTTATCATAATAACATTCTTACTCTAGTATAGAATATATATTACCCTGAATAGCTGTGCTTGTTCGGCGAGTTATAACATATCTTTGAGTTCTTTATTTATTCTTCTTTCCTTTTCTCAATATGTAAAGAATATATTTATTGACATTTTTAGTGCAGTGTAAACTATATCCATAAAATCTATTTCTTCTATATGATGTAGGATATTTATTCCTTCTCCTATTTGGACTTCCTTGCTCTTCCCATTTAAAATATCTCCTTTACTCTTCACATTATGACATTGTGCATCCTAGGTTTCCATTAAATTGACATTTCATAAGGGAAATATCTTCATATCTCTATGACACTTCATGTCCCCATCATTGGAAAAATTATTTGACTGAAGATCATTTTAAGGATACTAGTTGATGGTTTTTTTCTCCTTTTAGTTTTATTAGAGATCATATTTTTTAGGAAATCATGCGTCTTTGTGGTTTTTGAAACATTAAACATCCATTTATTTTGCCTCATCTTGTTTATAGTAATTTATGTTACAACATCCTAAAAAATTCCACTTTTTCCAATGCATGTGGATCATTGATATTTCCAAGACTTATCTACTCTATCAAATCCAACCTTATCATTCTCAAACATCTCAGTATATGATAATATTCCAAACATGATTTTATTCACTATTTACTTTGAATTTGATTCACATTCTATTTTACTCCTGGGAGTAGAAACTTCTTCTTCAAGACCATCAACTATCTTGGTATTGTCCTCCTATCTGGATGTAAGTTGACTGATAACTATTACATGTTCATCAATCTTAATAATCCATTCTACAAAATCTTATGATGTTTAAATAGTTTTTTAATATACTTTTTCTACTTCTTTAGTCTGTAAATTTCATCTTCAATCTGATCAATATATTATGATTACTCATCCAGAACTACTCTCTATTGTTTTGTTAAATTGATTCCAAAAAACACTAAGGGAATCCTGATGTTCAGAAAAGATATCATCATTTGCAATTGAATGATTGTCTCCAGATTTATTATTTGATTGTTTTGATAGTTCAAATATATCCATATTAGATGCTTGGGTTCCAGATTTATTCTATGGTTATTCATCCTAAAAAAATCTCAGTTTTAATATTTAACTTTAAAAGTACTAATATTTATCTATGATTTATTTATTTATTGGATGTCACCATTTTTGGAAGACATTTTATTATTCTTCTATATGTTTTCACATTCACATCCATCATCATAAATCTAGTTCAATCGTTGAGATGCAATGTGCCCATCTCATCCACAATGAAAACATGACAGTGGTATATTTCCTTCAAATAACCCTTTTCCACTCTATAATTTAATTGAAAAAGAAAAATAAGTTATGATTCCTCATTACCCTTATCAATACTATCTCAAAAATTCTCAAGATTTTTCATATATTTTAAGGCCATCTCTCTTCTTACCTGAGTCATTGAATCCTCTGGATTGAATATCATTTCACAATCCACATGTCCTATTATTATACCATCCAATGAAGGTTTAGATATATCCCGATCTTCAATGGCTAATTGCTAAGGATTTTAGAGCAGTGGAAGCCTTCTAATTATCTTTTCACCAAGTCCCTGAATTCCTCCAAGAACTTCAATAATTTAATTAAAAATTGTATCAACATTTTCATTTTTATTCATCATCATATTAGTGAACCAATTATGAATAAACTATAGTATACATCCATTATTTTTTTGTTTCCTTCATATATTTTTTATATTTTTTCCATCATGTTACATTATGAAGTGAATCACATTCCCATCAGATATATTTGATCAGATAAAATTATAGTAATGGAATAGTGTTCTTTTTAATCATCATAAAGAATTTTCCATCTATTTTAGTCATATAGAGTCTTGTTGAATCATTCACCTGAATCCCTTATGTAATATCATATAGTACATAAATTTGAACTTACCGTTGATGAGATATCATACTATTCTTCATAATATGGATGATACATCCATAAAAAGGTGGACTCCACTAATATATAATGAGTTATCATTTATTTAAAAGATGTAATGATTTAACAACAGCAACATGTAGGTTCTGATACCAGTTAAGGACCCCGGATCACCCTGATAGGGTTGGGGTGAATATTGATGTCAAAGTTTTCTTCTAAAGTGAATGATCTTGTTCCCACATTGATATGAACATGTTAATCCTAACTATAAATAATTTGTAGTAATACAATTATTCAAATGAAAAGATAGAACACATCAATATTACTTAGTTAAACCCAATGTTATAGTCCACGGAGAATACACCGATAGGGTTTAATTCATACCAAAATACACTAATAAATAACATTTGTCAAATAATGATGTATATAAACTGACACTCTAGTATAGGAACACTACCTTTACATGATTTTAGGGATAACACATTATGTATCATATAATACTTCTGTTAACTCCCCAAGCACATTGCCATGGGTGAAGTCATACTAATTTTACCTACCCTCAATTTATCATCCATCACAAGCTAGATCAATGGTCCAAGATTGGATTCCCATAAAAAAAGAATATAGGTACACTGCAATTATTGAGGACTAATGAAACACCAATCCATACATCAAAGGATTTCCACTGAACTCATCCTCTATAATAGACACCCCACCCCGAAATATCCCCCTCCTAACCAATTTAATGTAGTTCATATTACCAACATGACCATAAGAACAAGTATATTATCTTTTGAAAGAAATTTTTTTATCATTCATTCCCCATTATCATTGGTGTGGATTTTCCCATCATTAAACAACATTCTTTGAACACATTTCCGGTCTGGTGATATCACAAATTAATGTGTTTAGACCTGCAATGAAACTTTTGTCTGATACTAAGACGAATAGAGTGATCAAATACAATATATAGAATACAATTATATTTAATATGTTCCAGATCCCATGAAAACATTTTCATCCATAACATCTCTCTACAGCCCTTAGTGACTATAATATACTATTATTCTATTGTAGAAAATACAATACACTTCTGAAGTCATGATTTTCCTGAAATTTCTCCCCCTATAAATGAAATCATTCACACATATAAGGAAATACTTATGTTTACATATCAAACCATATATATATCTTTGTATCCATATAAAATATGTATATCACTTCCAAAACATGAAAAATGACTAGAAGTACCATAGAGACACCTCAATATCTATTTGAAAACATTCCAATGCTCATTTAAAGGATTTTATTCAAATATATTCACAACCCCAATTTCATTAGAAGTATGTACTCTAGTTCACACCATTACATACATAACACATCCAACTATATATTGATACGAAAATTTATCCAAATCATATTTCCCATCCTTAGTTGACAGACACTGACTTTTCATGATCATTAAATGAATCACAGGTGGAGTGTTAACTTGTTTCAAATTTCAAATTTTGAATATTTCATGATACATTTCAATGCAAACCTTCTTAGATATCAAAATATTTAGATTCCTTTTGTCAGAGGTAATTATCATACTAAAAATCTGAGCACTGTCTCCCAATTCATTCAATTCCAAATACTCATTCAACTATTTCTTATACCTTCTGGTATTAGTGACATATCTAATAATATTCAACATATCTTCCACAAAAATCAATAATATAATTAAATCACCATAAAAAAATATTTTATGAATGCACATTGATCTGTAGCCATACACTTGTACTCATTTTTCTCAGTGAATATGTTTAATTTCGTTTTCCATTAACATAATGCCTATATAAAAAAATATAAACTTTTCATAATTTCACAAACCAATTGTCGTTATATTTCCCCAAATATCCATATTACATGCACAATTTATATCCATTAACCAACGTCACCATGTATGAATTATATATATACATGTAGTTAAAAATATATGTTTAGAATAGCCTTCAATCCTTGAAATCCCTAATTGAAGTATTTTTAACCACAAATTAAAAGGTTTCATTAATTTCAATAACTTTACTCTATATTAATACATTTAAGTCTATTATGGATCTATAATGAGGATTTGATATTCCATCATCTCCATTGATTTTGTACAACGACTTTTTTGTTTAGTGCTTTCTTTTCTTGTGGTAACTCTACCAAATAAAATGTATTATTATTGTGAATGGATCTCATCTACTCTTCCTTGAACTTATTCCATTATATATTATTATTACACCTAGTAACGACTTAATAATTATCTAGATATCCCCCATCCATATGAATTACATAATCATCTGTTGAGTATCAGCAACTCAATTTTCATTCTTCGGGGATATAAAGAACCGCACAACGGTGAAACAAAATTATGGAATATCATAAGATAGAGAAATATAAGTGGATGGAGTAATATTATATGCTTGTGATGTATCATCAGTTTCATGTTTTTTGTTCATTCCAGATAGATTAGATAGTGTTCATACTAGTTCATGATTAACTACAATTTCTTCATACTGTAACATTTCAACATTTTCTGGATTCAAAAGATATGAAATCATTGAATCCTCAAGAAGCACAACAATACTACTTATAATTATCCTCCAAATGATAGGATCCCATAGTTGGTAAACAAAATCTACATGAGTATATCCAAAATATATGCACGGGTTTCCTTTTCTATCTTTCTTAACCCATTCATCTTTCAAGATGTGAACTAATTCACAAAAGACAAATACACTATATGTTTTTATGAAAAATATTTACCTTCCCAAACCCTTTCTAGAATGTTGTAGTTACATTGAACTAGTGGATAACAGTTGATAGGATCAATTTTCATACTCATTTCCTCCCCCAATAGGTTTTTGATTGCTTTTAATTTTTAATGATGAATCTCTCTATCAATTTTTTTTCATCCTCTCATCAAAACCATTATATTGATGAATCATCAGGGTTTATTCTTTCGTTGTGACACCAAATTTAATAAAGTAATACTGAAATGGACTACGGTAATTTCCTACACTGCCTACTCACACACAATTTAAAAACCAGTCTATTTCGTATTCCACTTTCATATGAAAATTCTTGAAAACAACATGTAATTGATAATTAGTTTTCAAATCAGTCCAACCATTTCTAGAATGATCATATATGAAGGTAACAATGTTAATAGTACCTTAAATAAACTCGGTTCTCATCAAGAAGAAATCGGTGGGAAGAAAATATAAATATATCATTTTTATGGATGGTAAATAACTATAAAATGAACCTATTTTTTGTTTTACCATAATGAAATCAACCTAAGTATCCAAATGTGTAACTTTTTATCTGGGAATGAAATCCTAAATGGATATAACTTTTATTCCTCTCTCACTCATGTGACAAAGCATCCTATTCCAAACATTTTATGGAATATATTATTGGTTGTATTTACTCCTCCTCTACAAGGTCTGGTATTTATGAGATAAAGAGAAGTATATTTCATTCCATTTTAAATTTTATATTACATTTTTATGATTCCATTTCTCATTCCCTATGGATATAAAATATCCATCATAATCAATCATTCCTATAGTTATCATATTGAGTTGAATATAATGAAAATGTCTCACATCCATCAAAAGTAACATGCATAAAATAATAATCTCTTGAAAAATATTACAAATATTAGTGACATTTTATGCGCCATAATTTCCCATATTTACATGTATAAAACTCCATGAAGTGTAAGATGAAAAAAATATATGTTGGAAGTGAAATTATATTATAAATAAGAATCAATAACCCATGTCCAGTCGGGACTTGCATGAATGACTGGATTATATTCTTGATAAATAGAAATATCTTCTTTGGGATTTTATACATCATTATTTTTGGTCTTAAATTATTGATTCATATTCTATAACATTACCCCAAACATTCTTAGATGAAGTTTTCATGATTTAAACAACGGAATAATGTTTTGTCATATCTCAATTGGGAAATCGATCACTTAATCCAGTGTCGAAAATGGTCATGAGGATCTATTCCAATGATTATTTCTATTAATTAAAAATAACCACATCATTTAGTGATAATACCCTCTGATTCATGTGTACATACATCATCAATTTGTTGGGACTCTTCATTCAATATTCATTCATTCACCATCTCAATCTTGAGATTTCCATCTAGATATTAATTACTGATCAACACATTGTAAGAACCTGGTTTTTGACTCAGTTATGAATCCACTAATTTTTATCTAAATATTTACATTGGACCTAATATAGATTCCTAATGATTTTTAAAAGTTTATAATGGTTTCTTAGGCTTTCTTTGGAGATCAGAGCACCTCTCTTTGGGAAAAAATGCCAAGTCACATGGTTAACTAACAGTTTGACATAGTGTGCACATTGAATTTTTTCAGAAAATGGATCCTCACACGTTTGGGACATGGTTGTGAAGCCAAACCATGAAAACACCCCTGTTTTCCAGTTTAGTACAGAACCATCTCGTATGGTTTTCAACTGGTTTGACAAACCGTGTAGACGAACCCTACGAATGCTACAAACCAATGTAAAATGTCTAAAATTCCCATAATGATCTATTAAGTCAACCCCGTCCTCCTAATATGATAACCTATGGTATTTTCCTCATTTATAGTCCTTTGTGATATTTGTGAAGATCCAAACATAGAATCAAGAGATCTCCTACGTCCGACATCCGATCGAGCTTTCGTTCATCACGTTGGATGTGCAACTATAAGTACTCAAGACCTCTTTATCCATTCTTCTTCACTTTATCTCTCAACCTATATTTCTCCATATGATTGAATTTAACCTTTACATTGATCTATAGTGATTCGAGGAAAATCATGTTCCAATATAAGAGTATTAGTATCGTAAAACCATAAGGTGGGTGGTTTATAACACATACCTAAAGTTCATTGTTTTTGGAATGTTCGTTTCGGGTCTACTGGATTCGTTAAAACCCATATCTTAAATTAACATGCCATGATTATACTAGTTAATATAAAATTTTTATTATATTCCAAATTATGTGTTTAGTTGTTTGTGGTTTCACCAACAACTGAATCCGTCTCATGTCATTGGTTATGCCTTAATATGGTTTTTAGTGTTTTGACCCGTTTGAGAAACCGTTTGAGTGTGACTTAACATGACCTTTATAATAGTGATTATTTTATCATAAAATGAATATTGTTTCTGAGAATTTAATAATTTCATATACCATATATACTCACCACATGACCCGTCTATGGTAAGTTCTTATTAATGTTTATAAATGTGAAATATGAAATGTGAAATGGAGAGTATACTAAGTATGCAACATGGACTTATAAACAGAGATTTAATAAAGGATATATGATTGTAGAACCCCTTTCCATGTTGGTGGAAGGTATCAGAGTGAACCTCAATAATTTATTATTCTTTAATAGCTAACTAATACTTCATTAAATTGATGCATCACTACATGGCATATCAACAATGATGGAAGAAAATGCTTGGACCCATGGTTTCAACTCTTCCGGACCTATCCACACTAATGGAAGAAAATACAAGAACCAAATGAATTATTAAATGATTCAAATATCAAATAGGAATGGAATGACTTAATATCACCTTGGATTTTGAGAGGAGGATACCTTGCATATCAGGAACACCATTCCGATTCAAGGATATAGTTTTATTAGGTTAAAATCCAACTCGACTCCAGTTCTTGTATATTCCTTTCATTACCGATATACTACTATTGGGACCTATTATTTATTATAGGATACCTTAGATAAACTTCATGGATCCAACATTGACTTGTATGTTCCAAGGTGAAAGCCCAAAGGACCCAATTCTTTTCTTAGCACCATTTTACCTTTTTCGATCATCATAGACTCGGTAGGCACCTTATCGTGGAGTTCCATGGATTATTATCATTTTATGGCACTCTTAACGCTTATCTAGACTCAAATACTACTATGTTAGCTTTTTGTGAGTTTACAATCCCTTTTTTTTAACCATAAACTCCCTAATTGGATATTATTTTCTGGTTGACTTGTTTCATCTTGGAACCATCACTACTTATAATATCTCGTGGTGATGTCAGAGATAGATATTCCTACCCTAAAATATTAGAATTAAATGATAATTTATTTATTAATGAACTAGTTACATGTTCAAACACCAGCTGAGGAATGAAGTCGGTACATGGTAATTTAGTTATATTAAACTACTTATTTCACTTTATATATACATTCATGCACACTGTTATATTACATTACATAGGTTGTATTTTATAGACACCGTTGGTGGTTTCCCACATAGATTGATCAAAGACCATCAACGATCACTGTTTGGTACCCAGAGTAAATTACATAGTTTCATGTATTGACAAAGGGACTCACACATCTTCCCATATTTGATTTTGTGATGATAGGATGGGGCTTGATAGAAGATGACCATGTAGGATCTCAAGATGGTTGGATTATACTGTTTTTCATTAACCATATGGAAGAAGTAATTATTATTGTATTTTATCAATGGTTTACAATTTTCTAGTGACATGACATGGCATCATCACTGTTCTATTTGATGCAGTAATTGTTACTCTTGTTTATCTGTTACATTAGTTTGATTCTGTTATTTATTCATATTTATACTACTGTTTACTATCATTTATATCTCTTACGTTGTGGTACATTATGGGAATGAGGTCATAGTCTTCCAATGGACACACTTGAGGCCCCCATTTCTAGTCGGAAGCCTCTGGAGATCAGGAAGATGCGCTTGAGGCAATGTGGCCCACCGGGATCGGGGCACCTATTATGTGTCATCCAGGTCTGGGTCATCACAAAGTGGTATCATATGTGGTTTATTTTCTATCATGACTACCCTGGGACAATAGATTTTAAAATAGTAATTCTTGGGACTTGGTCATACATTGTTCTTGGGTGTCATGAACTGATGTTTAGGGTAAAGTCCAGGTTACCTATAATGAAATTATTGACCTATTTTTCCTAATACAGTTGATATTATTTCAGCATTGGGTGACTCACATGTTGTCCTGTGTTATTGATTATTACTCTTTGTGAATTTATATCATCCATTGCCTGATGATATGAGGAAATTAGGTATTGATACATTCATTATCATAGGCTCCTAGAATTCCCATGTCATGCATATTTCCCTACCATATAGGTACATTTCACTACATTTCATTTCTTGATGTTCCCATGATTGTCGAGTGATGTTGTGATAGTTGCTTTTACTTGTATTAATTTGGCTTTGATTGAGTGATTTTTGTCTCAAATAATAAGGTGTATGGGCCCTCATGGGTTGTAATGATTAATTTACTAAGACAATCCATTATGTTATAAGTAAATTGATGTTGTTTTTGGTGATAGGGGTATGGGCACTGATTGTTAAGAAATGAAAATCCATTATAAATTGAATCCTAAAATAAAAAATGAATTTTTTGAACATCTGTATCCCACCTTATCATGTTAATTAAAGGTAGATGAGTGAACCTATAAATTAATTTCAATGTACCATGAAACTTCTACTTGATCACTTACTGATACCTTGCCGTCTAAGGAGGTAGTTTGGGTAGTATGCCTTGGGTAGTGAGTTTTATTACATTCATATTCCTCTAGTAATTCTATATCCTTACATATAATCTTTTTTTAAGGTGTGTGCTTGGAATTTGTATAAAAATTATTCCACAACATCCTCATGTCGTTTCCAAGAGGGTTGTGATGACCATGCTTCAGACATGGTGTTCCCTGAGCCGCGAGTCTCACTTCAAAAAGTGCCACATGAGTAAATAATTTCTATAAATGATTCAGGAATTGATGCCAAATTCCATGAGAGTTTCATATGTTTTATGTAGTCCATGATTGGTTCTCCATAGTTTTCTCCTAAGATGAATGATATAACCTGCGATTTCCAGTAGCAGCATTCTCCTAATTTTTCAAAGGATGGATAATCATAGTATGCCGAGTGCTGGATAGAGGCCATGTTTTCAATATTTTGAGATTATGGAAACAACTCCATAGTAGAGTGTCAAGCATTATAAATACATGCATAGAGATTCGGCCATGGGTTGGTGGGATTTGGATACCCAGTCCGGACGTCATCAGGCCATGTTATGGTTTGACTTCCAAACTACCTTCTATGATCAATTCTTTCCTCAATCAACTGAGATCCAATATAGAAAGAGATTTGAGGAATCTTGAGGGGAGATATATGTTATTCATGTAATATTCAGCACATTTAACTTATTTACAATAAATTGCATCACTTCTATCCGGTGTCGAGCATTTTCAAGCTAGACGTTTTGACGATGGGTTCCAGTACATCTTCTGAACTCATGTGAATGTCTTTATTTTCCTACTTTATCTGAAATATTTGATCATTCCCTTATCATTGAGTTTATCTTGAGGGACGATGCCAGTACCAGGTTGAAAGGAGCAGTGCTGTGTTAGGCCAATAGTTCCTCCGGTGGTAGGAAATGTTCCCTTGAGGATTGTCGTCAGGGAAGTGGTAGCCAGAGTATTCATTTTTATTGATCTGCATGGATGGATGTTACTTTCATGGGTAAATCATTTGGTTTCATTAAGGCAACCCATGTTCTTATTAATGGGGACCCTATTTCCCCTAGTATTCTTATTATAGCTCAATATGTTATTAGTCGTCTCATTAATAGAAACATATGAAATAGGGATCTGATACCTTATCATAGAAGAATGGATTCTCCATTGGATTATAATATTATTTTTGTCGGTGATACTATGATATTCATTAATTATTCGAGTACGACCTTAATAACTTTTAATAGGATGTTGGACTTCTAATGTCATTGGATTGGCCAGTTTGTGAACAAATGTATGAGTAATTTCTTTATATCCAGCGCCTGTTCAGTTTCTAGGATGGATAGGGTGAGTCTTATTATAGATATGAAAAGTGGTAATTTTCTTACTGAATATTTCGGTCCTCCCATTTCTCCTATAAGTCATCATATTTTTGATTTTTTTAATATTTATTAGTAGAATCCTTGTCCATGTTCTTTATTGGAAAAATATTTTCTTATCCATTGGTGGTTTAATTGCCTTGGTGAATAGTGTTTTATTGGCAACCCCAATTCATACCATCTACTTGGTAAATGTCCCTAAGAGTGTTATCAAAATCACTAAAATATTTATTTCTAGTTTTCTATGGGATCTGAAGGGGAAAAGGAAAAGAAATTTCCTCTCATAGAATAGGATGGATCGACTGATCATTGAGGGAGGTATTAATTTTAGGTATCTTGAGGTCACTATTCAATGTATGAATGCTATGTTCGCTTTGGAAATGTTGGAGAAAAGATCTTTATGGGGGTGTTAAATGAGAGGAAACTCTATGGGGGATTATGTTGACATTGATCATCATGCTTCTCCACTATGTTATGAGATTGGGACTACTATTGATTGTCTAAGGAACATGTCTCGCTGGATAATTTGGAATGGGGATATGTTGTTCTAGAATCATAATTAGAGAGGGGAGTACCTTTTTTATCCCTTTTTCCCTACTACTTATAATTCATTCAAATTTTTTTGTTAACATCCAGAGTTCATCAATGAAGTCCTAAATAAAAATCACCAAGATCTGTGTAATCTTATTGAAATAACCAATGATCCGAACATGCATATTTTTACTCCTTCGCCATCTGTCCTTTTCACTACAAGGGAATAGCATAGGTAATTTAATATACAGAATCAATGGGATGTTTGGAATCAAACTCTTTGGGACAATTATTTACCAACCAAAATTAATTTCTTTATAATGAGGATTGGACATAATGTTATTCCTATAGATGATAATATAAAGCGGTGTGGTGTTTATATTGTCTCAGTATGTGTCTGTAGCACTACTCATAAGGAAGGAATATCAGATCAACTTTTCATCAGATGTGATTGGGTTCTTAAGGTGTGGGTTTATTTTGTTGAGTTTACAGATTGGTCTAATCCTAATATGGATGATATCACTTTCTTAGACTAATGGTTCCATGTCTTAGGGAGAGTAAACATGAAAAGTTCTTCTTGAACATTGACTTCTCAAGTATGATGGTGGTGCTGGTGGAATGTGAGAAATAAATGGATTTTTGAAGCTGTGGTCTAAACGGGATACTAGATTATTTCAAGGGTAATATATACATATTATTTTTGATTTTTCTAAAGTCTTAGGTAAATTGTTGGATGATCCTTTTTTATAGTAGCTGTTGAAGGTCTCTGATCTATATTCTCTTGGGCATGTAAGTAATCTGGGAAATTAGGTATATTGGTGTCTTCCTTATGATGGTATAAAATTAAATTGAGATGGTTTCTTTGTAACTCGAAATATTCATGGAGGAGGGGTGGTGTGAGACAAGAGTGGTTCATGTTTTTTTTGGTTTTTTCGCATTTTTCATTGGTAGGGGACAACTATTCGTGTTGAAGAAAGAACCATGCTTCAGGGTCTCGTTATTTTTAGGCAAAATGGTTTAGTTTTTATTGAAGTTGAAACATACTCGATGCTACTGTATAATGTTATCGAAGGTGTTGGTATGATTTCATGGTCTATTATTTATATCATCAGGAAATTCCGTAGTATCTTGGGGAACATCATTAGGGATTCCCATACCTAGATGTAAGACAATAATTTCGCAGTATACAGAGGATTGGTGAGTTCATTTGATTTCAATGGTTTAGTGTTTCATGAATTTTTTAGATTGAAGTCAGAGGTGTGAATTTTGATCTGAGGTGATTCCTTCAGTATTTATTTTCTGATCACCATAGGTTATATTTTTTTTGTGGTCTGCCTTTGTTAACATTTCATTTGTCATTTATGTTCTCTAGTAACAAAATTTTTGAATGTAGATGATAACTCTATAGTGAATCATTAGAGTTTAATGGAAAGGCATAAGAATCCCCTGTGCGATAGAGACCCTATGGAGTGCCATGATTGTGGTCATATGGGTCATCTTCGAAGCAATTTCATGACCATTCCATCAGCTTTGAGTGGAAAAGGATATATTTCAGCTCCACCATCAGGAGCGAGTTATTTTTTCACTGCATAATGCAGGAAGTTGGAGTAGCACTGGTTGGTTTGGAAAAAGATGAGGTCATGGTCGTGGTAGTCAGATCCCTGATCACCAACAGTTCAAGCATAGCTGTCATGATCTTCGTAGTCCATCTGTCGCACAAGGTCATGAATCTGGTAAGTTGCATTCCATACATGAGATACCCAAGTATAAGGATTTGTGACCATATTTATTGAAGTACTATTCTTGTATCCTCTATTATTATCTATGTTTTATTTGATATAGTTGATTAAAACTATATCATTTCTGCATCTATTATGGAATGTCTCGGACTATAGATATAGTATCTCAATGGTGTAATGACCCTCGGTACACCATTGGGAATACAGACGGAGGAAATACACTCGTGCATGGACTATCCCTTTGTGGTTGGTAATTACTCAATCTTGTGGAATATAATTTTTTTAAGATGATGGGATTAAATGTCATTCATTGGATTGACTAGTTGGTCTTCTATCATTCCATTGTAGTCTGTTATCATCAAAGGTTTTTTTTATATCACCAAAGGAAACACTTATTTTTTCAAAGGAGAGTGGGATATCCAAGCTGGGAGACCAGGATCGAAGCATCATGGGCTAGGTGGTCTAACCGCCCAGATTGTAAATATTTTAATAGAGGATCAGGGTTTTCTTAAAACTGATTTCCCTCTAGTAGATGATTGTATTAGGGATGTCTTTCTTGATGAATTTTCTGGCATACCTCTAGAGTGAGAGGTAGTGTTTGAAATATAGCTTGATCCTGGAGAAACTCTAGTATCTGTTGCTCCATATAGAATGGAACTTACTAAAATTCACGAGATCAACCAGTAGATATAGGACTTAGAGTTTAAAGGATTTATGCGGACAAATACATCATCTTGGGGTTCACATATTCATTTCTCTATGAAGAAGGATGAAACTCTCTTTTTAACCATGGATTATAGAAGGTTGAACTATATTACCATCAAGAATTGGTATCCACTTCCAAAAATAGATAATATCTTTGAACTGGTCTGAGGAGAAAATGTGTTCCCTAAGATCAACCACAGATTAGGTTATCATCAAGTGCATGTCTGACCATCAATTGTACCACGTAAAACATTCCGAAGTAGGTATGGTCACTATGAGTATCTCGTGAAGTCATTATGTCTTACAAATTCCCCTTATGATTTCATGTCATTGAGGAATAGTGTATTCTATATATATTTGGACTCGTTATTTGTGGTCTTCTTGGAAGACATCTTGGTGTATTCACGCACTCGTAACAAGCATGAAAAAAATCATGAGATCATTCTGAATACACTAAGATAGAATTGGATTTATGAAAAGCTTGTTCACTACGACTTATGCATAGATAAGGTCCAATTTTTGAGAAAATATTATTTTAGAATCAAAATTATATGTTTACACTAAAAAGGATAGTGTTTTAGTCTCCTTAAAGAGTCATACAAACGTTTTTTATATCCGGTGTTTCTTAGGGTTCACTGGATAATATTGGAGATTTATAAAAGAAATTTCTCTTCTTTCTTCTCTGGTTACTATTCTTAAAAAAAGGGTGTCAAGTCAACATGGTAAAAATCATTTGATAAATCAATTCAGGAGCTAAAATGGAGGATTGTCTTAGAACTTATTCAGATTTTTATGGAACCTTGTAAAATATATATCATCTTTTGTGATGCATCAGAAATTTTCCCAGTATAAATGTTGATGCTGGAAGAAAAAATAATTTTGTATAGATCTCAGTAGCTGTGAAATCCTGAGATACATTACCTAACACATCACCTCGAGCATGAAGAAGTTGTTCATGCCTTACATTGCTGGAGACATTATCTCATTGTTAATATCTTTGTGGTATATACATATCAAAAGATCCTCAAGTATATATTTTCTCAACATAAGTCGTACCTCAAAGGTGGAAGATGGGACGAATATACAAAATCTATTGATTTTGATCTTGCCTATACGAATGAAAAACGTAAATGTTGTTCCCGATGCAGTGATTCAGAAAACTCAAACTCAGGCCATACAAGAATCTAGTTATGAATAGAAGTTAATGGAACACTTCTTTGAGATTCATATTAAGTTTCACGATAGTTTCAAGAATTCATACCTATCAGCCTTAACAGTTACCTCTTCCCTCCTTGATATGGTGAAGAGTATGCATTTTTTAGATCTGGATGGTTTTCTTCTCATTGATAGTATATCAGGAGAAAACCCACCTCCAGATTGGTTTGTGGACATATATGAATTCATGCATCTACATGGACATATCTGAGATCCTACATATGTGATATTGGATTTGATGAAGGATTCCCACGATTCCCAGTGGATTGTTCATCCAGCAATCTCAAAGATGTATTGAGTTATGTGTTTCTAGTATTGGTGGTCAAGGATGAAACAATATACTCTAGGCTTCGCCACTAAGTGTTCCACCTGTCTATAGGTGAAAGTGGAACACCAGAGACCTACATGTTTGTTATAGCTTCTTCTAGTCCTGTAATGGAAATGGGAATATGTTTATATATACTTTGTAGTCATCTTACCTAGGTCCCCAACAGGTAGCAATGCTATATGGGTAGTAATTGACAGACTAAGGAAATCATCCCACTTAATTCCTATTTGAGTGACATCCTCAGTCGTTGAGATAGTAAGAATGTATGTTCGTGAGATCATACGACTACACGAGGTTCCACGTAATATCATTTCTGATAGGGATTATCGTTTAACAACATGGTTTAGTAGGGTTTACAGAATGATTTTGGGACTCAGGTGCTTTAAATAACAAAATTTCACCCCCAGATCGATGGACTATCTGAATGAAAAATATAGATTTTAGAGGATATTCTTCGGGAAAGAGTCCTAGATTTAGGAGGTTATTAGGAGAAGTATATCTCCCTCATCGAGTTCTCCTATAATAACTGTTTTCATGAAATGATTGAGATGGATCCTTTTTAGGCCTTATATGGTTGGCTATTCCATTCACCATTGTGCTAGCTAGAGGTAGGTGATGTAGCCCTACTAGGACCTCGTCTCATTCAGGAGACTTGAGAATAGGTCTAGATTATTAGAAAACATATGACTACTGCACAGTCTTGATAGAAATCATATACTTATTGTCGTCGAATAACTATTGAGTTTGAGGTTGGGGATCATGTTTTTCATCTTGTATCACCAATGCTAGGGAATAGATGGTTATGGAAGAAGAGAAATTTGTTTCATCATTAAATCCGGCCATTTGATGTGCTAGAGAAAGTTGGGCCAATAGCTTATCTGTTGTAAGTACCTCCGAGGTATCATTCCATGAACTACGTATTTCATATCTTAGATCTTCACTTGTATCATTATTACCCATCTTATAGCGTAGATCCTGATAATGATGAGTTAGATGCCAATTTTACATTTGAGGAATATCATGTACACCTCGTTGACCTAAGAACAATGGTTTCATGAGGCATGTATGTCCCTCTACTACACGTGATATGATAGCACGACAGAGTATGGGATGATACTTGGGAGAGGGAAGTAGATGTATGTTCTCAGTTGCCTATGTTTTTCTGAGATAATGTTTTTGTACCCTTCTAATGATAACTCAGGGTTAGTTCATTTAAGAAGGGGAGACTTATTGAACCCTATTTTTTACTCAAGTACGGAGCCTTTAATTTTAATTATAAATATTTACTTTGGACCTAGTATAGATTCCTAATGAGTTAGAAAAGGTTCTAAAGGTTTTTGGTGATTTTTTGGATCTCATAACACCGCTTTTTGGGAAAACAGGCCAAGAAAAATAGTTTGTGCATGGATAACACACATTTTTCCTAACCGTGAAATTTGAGTTTTTTGGATAGTGGCACCTCACACGGTTGGTGCACGACCTTGCGACAAAACTGTGCAAATGCCCCATTTTTCCAAGATTTATGAAAAACCATCTTGCATGGTTTGTACACGGTTTGGAAACTGTATGGATAAACTATGTTCTGGATAAAAACCAATGTATAATGTCTAAAATTCCCTTAATGATATATTAATCCAACCTATTCCTCCAAATCGGAGACCCAATGTGATTTTCCTCAAATTTCATCCCTTAGTATGGATACTGGCTTTTCATGATCAATAAATGAATCACAATTGTAGATTTAACTAGTTTCACATATCTCATTTTGAATATTTCGTGAAACATATCAGTGAAAGCCTTCTGAGATATCAAGATATTTATATTCCTTTTTCACATGTAATTATCATACCAATAATCCAAGTAGTGTCTCCCAATTAATTCAATTCCAAATACGTGTTCAACTATTTCTTTAACTTATTGATATTGGTGACATCTCTAATAATAATCAATATATAATCAATATAAATCAATTATATAATTAAATAATCATCAAAATATAGTTTTATGAAATTTCATTGATCAGTAGCCATACTCCTATACTCATTTTTTCCCGTGAATATGTTTAATTACATTATCATTACCACGTTTCCTATTTCAATATATATAAATTTATCATAATTTCACAAACCAATTTTCGTTTTATTTCCACTATTATATCTATGAAATGATAAATTTATATCTATTAACCAAATTCACAATGTATGACTTATATATATACATATAGTTTTTAAAAATCAATGTTTAGAATAACTGCTAATCCAAGAACAACCCTAATTGATGTATTTTTTACCACAAAATTAAAAATTTCATTAATTTCAACAAATTTATTCTATATTAATACATTAAATTCTATTATGGATCTATAGAGTAGATGTGAGATTCCATCGTCTCCATTGATTTGGTACAATCACTTGTTGTTATGTGATTTCTTTTCTTGAAGTAACTCTACGAAATAATATGTCTTGTTCTTGTGCAAGGATATCACCTCCTCTTACATGGCCTTCTACCATTATATATTATTATTAATCCTAGTAAAAACTTCATAATTATCTGGATATCCCCCATCATTATGAATTACATAATCATTTGATGAGTATCAGCAACTCGATTTTCATTTTTTGGTGTATCTATAGAACTGCAAATCAGTGAAAATCAATTATGGAATATCATATGATAGAGAAATACAAGCAGATATAGTAATATTATCTAGTAGTGATGTATCATCAGGGTCATGTATGATGTTCATTCTAGCTAGATATGATGGTGGTAATAATAGATCAAGATTAACTACAATTTCCCTATTCTGTAACATGTCAACATTTTCTGGATTCAAAAGATATGAAATAATTGAATCCTCAAGAAGCACAAAAAATATACTTCTAATGATCCTCCTATTGATAGTATCCCATAGTTAGTATAAATATTCTATATGAGTATATCCAAAAAATATGAACGTGATTCCTTTTCTATCTTTCTTAACCCATTCATCTTTCATGATGTGAACTAATTCACTATATGAAAATACACAATAGTATTTTTATAAAAAATATTTATCTTCCCAAACCCTTTCTAGAATGTTATAGTTACACTGAACTAGTTGATACTAGGGGATAAGATCAAATATGGACCTCATTTCCTCCCCCCAAAATTTTTATGATTTTTTATAATTTTTGATCATGCATCTCTCTATTAAATTGTTTTTTTCAAACTCTCAGGAAAACCATTATATTGATGAATCATCTGGGATTATTCTATCATTGGGAATCCAAATTTCATACAGTATTTCTAAAAAGGAATATGGTAATGTCCAACATTGTCTACTCACACATAATTTAATAACCATTCTATTCCACATTCCACCTTCACATGAAACATCTAGAAAACAACATGGACATGATCATTTGATTTCAAATCAGGACATAATTGTCTTGAAGATCATATATGATGGTAAAAACATTAATAGTGCCTTCCATAGACATAGTTCTCATCATGCATAAATCATTGTGAAGGAGATTTAAAAATATGATTTTTAAGGATGGTAAATAACCATAAAATGATCCTATGATTTGTTTTACCATACTGAAATAATCTTATGTATACAAATGTGTATTTTTTTATCAGGGAATGAAATATTAAATAGAGATAATTTTTATTCCTCTCTCACTCATGTGACGAAGCCTCTTATACCTAAAATTATAAGGATCATATTTTCTGGTAGTATTGTCTCATCCAACACAAGGACTGGTATCTATAAGATAAAGTGAAGTATATTTCATTCCCTTTTCAATTTAATGTTACCTTTTTTTGATTCCATTTATCATAACCTAAGGAGCTAACATATCCATCATTATCAATCATTCCAATAGTTATCATTTTGAGGATAATATCATGAAAATGGCTGACATCTATCAACAGTAACCTGCATCAAATAATAATATCTAGGAAAATATTAAAAATTGTGGTGACTTTTTATAAACCATCATTTCCCATATTTACATTTATGAAACTCCTTGATGTTTAGGATGAGAAATAATCTATTCTAGAAGTGAAATGGTATGATACATAACAGTCAATCACCCATGTCTAGTCATGGCATTAAGGACTAGCCAGATTATCTTCTTGATAAATAGAATTCTCTTTATTGAGAATTGTTGCGTCATTATTTTTTGTCCTAAATTCATGATTCATATTATCTGCCTTTATCCCAAACATTCCTAGATAACGTTTTCAGTATTTCAATAGCGGTATAAATTTTTTTCATATCTCAATCGGGAAATTGATAACGTAATCCATTGCCGACAATAGTCATGAGGATCTATTCTTGTGATTCTTCCCATTAATTGCGAATTACAATATCTTTTAGTGATAATACCCTCTGATTCAGGTGTACATAAACCACCATTCTTTTGGGACTCTTCAATCAATATTCATTCATTCACAATCTCTATGTTGCGATTTCCATCTAGAGTTTAATTACTTATCGACACATTGTCAGAACCTGGTTCTTCACTTAAGTATGAATCCAATAATATTCTTCTAAATCTTTATTTTGGACCTAATATAGATTCCCAATGAGTTATAAAATGTTATAATGGTGTCTAAGGCTTTTTTGGAGCTCAGAACACCTATTTTTGGGAAAACATGCCAAGCCAGACCGTTTGCACACGGTTAATGCATAGTTTGACTAAAAGTGTAGTTTTTGTTTTTTCATATAATGGAACCTCACAGGGCTGGGACCTGGTTGCGCAGCCAAACCATCCAAACACCCATTTTTCCCATGTTTGGGTAGAACCATCTTGTATGATTTGCGCACTGTTTGACAAACCATGTAGACAAACCCAACATATGCTAAAAACCAATGTAAAGGTCTTAAATTACCATAATGATCTATTAAGTCAACCCCTTAATCCTAATATCAGAACCTATTGGATTTTCCTACTTTATCAGCCTATTTTATATTTGTGATGATCCAAACATGGAATCAAGAGATATCCTTCGTCTGAAATTCGATTGATCTTTCATTCATCATGTTAGATGCTAAACTTTATGTACTAAAGTACCCTTTATCCGTTCTTATTCTCTTTCTCTCTTGATGTAGATATTGAATGTGATTGATTTTCACCTTTTCATTGATCTACTATGATTAAAGGAAAATCAAGGTACAATATTAGGGGATAAGGATCGTACAACCCTACGGTTTGCAGTCTATATCCCATCCCTAAATATCGTTGTTTTTAGAATGTTCATTTGGGGTCCACCTGTTTCAATGGAAACCATATCTTAAATTAAAATTCAATGATTACACTTTTTATAATCGTATTGTTATGATATTTCCAATTATGTGATTAGTTTTTGGATGTTTCACGGACAACTCAATCTGCCTCATTTCAAGGTTTATGCCTTAATTGGGGTTTTAGTGTTATGCCCAAATTGAGAAACCTTTCAAGTGTGAATTTATGTGAACACTATAACAGTGAGTATTGTATCATACAATTCTTGTTATTACTAAGAATTTAATAATTTCATATACCATATATTCTCACAACTTAACCCGTCTAGGGTAAGTGCTTATGAATGTTTATATATGTGAAATATGAAATGTGAAATTGAAAGTATACTAAGTATGTAACATGTCCTTATTAAAGGAGATTGAATAAAGGATACATATATGTAGAACCCCTTTCCATGTTGACGGAGGTAGAGGAGTGAACCTACATAATTGATTATCCCTTAATGTATTACTAATACTTGATTAAACTGTTGTAACACTATATGGAAAATCCTCACAGATGGAAGAAAATTCATGGACCAATGGTTTCAACTCTACCTAACCTATCTACACTAATGATAGGAAATACATGAATAAAATGAATTATTACATGATTCCAAAATCAGATATGATTGGAATGACTTGATCTCACATTCGATTCTAAGAGGAGGATACATTGGGTCTCGGGAATGCCATTTTAATTAAAGGATATAGTTTTCTAAGGTTAATACCCACATAGACTCCAGTTATTGTATATTCCTTGGATTTGTGATATACTACTGGTGGGTCCCTTTTGTTTTTACTTGATACCTAAGATACACTACTTGGATCCATCATTAAATCGTAGGTTCCATGGTGAAATCCCATTAGGCCCATGTATTTTCATAGCACCATTTTACCTTGGTTGATCACCATAGACACGGTTGGAACCGAATTGTGGAATTTCAAGGATTATACACCTTATATCACAGTCTTACCCCTTAGACAGAACCAGATACTTCTATGTTTGCTTTCTGTGAGTTTACGTGTGAGTTTACGTTCCATTGTTTTTTAACCTAGAACTCCCTCATTGGATATCATTTTCTGGTTGACTTGTTACATCTTGGGACCATCACTACATATAATATCTCGAGGTGATGTCAGTGTTGGATATTCATAACCTGAACTATGAACATTAAATGATAATTGATTAATTAATCAACTTGTTACATGTTCAAACACCAGCCGAGGGCTGAAGCAGGTACTTGGTAATTTAGTTACATTGAAAAACTTGCTTTAATTTATAAATACATTTATGCACAATATTATATCACATTACACATGTCTTATTTTATAGAAAAAATTGGTGGTGGCCCACTGAGATTTAACACACACAATTTATAGTCATCGTTTGGTACCCAAAGTAAATTACGTAGTTTCTTGTATTGAAAAAGGGAAGCACACAACTTCCAATACTTGATTTTGTGATGATAGGATGGAGCATGATAGATGATGACCAAGTACAATCTCAGGAATATTGGATTACACTTTTTTTTCATTAACCTCATGGAACATGCTATTCTTATTCTATTGCATCTGTGCTTTACAATTTTCTAGTGACATCACATTACATAATCAATGTTCCAGTAGATATAGTTATTGTTACACTTTTTTATCTTTTACATCATGTTGATTCTGTTAATTATTCATATTTATATCATTTTTTAATATCATTTATATATCTTATGTTATTATACACTATGAGAATGATGGAATAGTCTTCCCATGGACACACCTAAGGCCCCCACTAACAGTCGTCATCCTCTGGCATTCGGGATGATGCGATTGAGGCTATGTGGTCCACCAAGCTCGGGGAAACTGTTATGTGTCATCTGGGTCCGGGTTGTCACCAAGTGGTATCATAGGTGGTTTATTTTCAATAATGTCTACATGGAGACAATATATTGGAGAATAATAATGCTTGGAACTTTGTCATATGTCATGCTTGGACGTCAAGAACTGATGTTCATGTTAAAGGCCCAATTACCTATATTGCAATTATTGTCCTACTTTTCCTATTACAGTTGTTATTTTTTGATCATTGCGTGACTCAAATGTTGTGTGGTGTTTTTGATTATTACTATTTATAAATTTATATCATCCATGTCCTGACGATATGAGGTCAAGAAGTATTTCTACATTCATCATCATAGGCATCTAGAATTCTCATGTCATGCATATTTTCCTTCCATATAGGTGCATTTAACTACTTTGCATGCTTCATTTTCTGGTGATAGTCATGTGATGTTGTGATAGTTTCTTGTACTTGTATTAATTTGGATTCAATTGAGCAATTTCCTATCTAAATTCATAAGTTGTATGGACCCCATGGTTGGGAATTAGTAATTTACCGAGTCAATCCATTATGGTATAAGTAAATTTTTGTCGTTTTTGGTGATCGGGATATGGGCACTGATTCTTTAGAAAAGACTATCCATTATAAATTTAATCCTAAAATCAAAAATAATTTGTTTTCAAATCCTTTTCCTACCTTATCAGGTTTATTAAAGGTATACGAGTGAACCTAGAATATAATTTTAATGTACCATGAATCTTATACTTGACCACATACCGATACCTTGCCGTATAAGAAGGTTCTTTGGGTAGTATTCCTTGGGTAGTGAGTTTTATAACATTCATCTTCTATTAGTGATTTTATATTGTTACTTCTAATATTGTTTTACGCTGTGTTCTTGTAATTTTTATAATAATATTTCCACAACATCCTCGTGTAAATTCCATGAGGGTGGTGATGACCATGCTTCAGACATGGTAGGCCCTAAGCCGCCAGTCTCTCTTCCTTGATTGAAAATTGAAGAACTACTTTCTATAATTGCTCTGAGAACTGATGACCAAGTCCATGATAGTTTCATACATTTGATTCACATTATAATTGGTGCACCACATGTTTCAATTATGAAGGCTGATCTAACTCGCATGTTCCAGCAACAACATCCTCCTAGTTTTTCAAGGGATAGAGAATCATAGGTTGATGATTCCAGGGTAGAGGCCATGTTTTCTATCTTTTGAGAATATGGAAACACCTCCATAGTGGATAGTCAGGCATTTTACATACATGATTCTGGATTTGGCCAAGCATTGGTGGGATTTAGATACCTGGCCCGGAGGTAATCTGGGCATGTTAAGGTTTGAATTCCCAACTACCGTCTATGATTAGTTTAATCCTCAGTCACTGAGAGCTGATATAACAAGAGAGTTAATGCATCTTGAGGAGGGATCTATGTTAGTCAGGGAATATTCATCAGGTTTCACTATTTTACATTGCTTTTCATTACTTTTAGTTGATGTTGAGCTTTTGCGTGCTAGACGTTTTGCGGATGGACTTTAGTACGCCATCCGAACTATGGTGAATGTATTTTACTTTCCTACATTATTTGAAATATTTGATCATGCCCTTATCACTGAGTGTAACCCGAGGGAATAAGTGAGTACTAGGTTGAAAGAAGTAGTTCCGCATCAGGACAATAGTTATTCTTATGGCTGGAAACGTTCCCTTGAGTATTAATGTTATGGAAGTGGTAGCCAGAGTATCCGGTTTTATAGATCTGCATGGATGTCTATTTCATTCATGGGTAAATCCATTGTTTTCATTATGGAAGAAAATGTTAAAAGGCATGGGGACCATATTTCCCCTAGTATTTATATTATATCTCAATATGTTCTCAGATTTCTCATTAATAGAGACATATTCAATAGGGATATGATACCTTATCGTAGAATAATGGATTCCTCATTGGTTTCTCATATTATTTTTGTAGATGATACTCTAATATTCATGAATTCTTCGATTAAATATTAATGATGTTTTAATAGGATGTTGGACTACTAACGTCATTGGAGTGGCATGTTTTTGAACAAAAATGTGAGTAGACTCTATATATCTAGCACATGTTTGGTTTTTATGATAGATAGGGTGAGTCTTATTCTGGATATGAAAAGATGTAATTGTTTTACTGAATATTTGGGTGATCCCATTTCTCCTAGATGTTTTTGTATTTGTTATTTTGAGAATCTTTTAAGTAGAATCCTTGTATTAGTTCTTTACTAGAGAAATAAGTTTTTATCCTTTGGTGGTAGAATTTCCTTTGTGAATAGTGTGTTATGGGCCACCCCAAATAATACCTTCTCCCCAGTCAATGTACCTAAAGGTTTTATCAAAATCTTTGATATATTAATTCTAGTTTTATATGGGATCTGAAGGGGAGAAGGAAACGACATTTTGTCTCATAGAATAGGATGGGTTGACCGATCATTGTGGGTGGTATTAATGTTAAGAATATTGAGGACACTATTCAATGTATGAATGATATTATGGCTTGGGAAGTGTTAGAGAAAAGATGATTATGTGGGTGTTAAATTCATGGTAAATCTTTGGGAGATTATGTTGACATTAATTAGTAAGATTCTCCACAATCGTATGAGATTGGTCCTACAATTGTTTGTCCGAGGAACTAGTATCGCTGGATAATTGGGAATGGGGATATGTTTTTCTGGCATCATAATTGGTGAGGGGAGGACCTTTCATATCTCTTTTTCCCTGATACTTCTATTTCATTCAAAGAGGCTTGTCAACATCATGAGTTCATCAGAGTAGTCCTGAATAAAAATCATCAAGATATGTGTAATCATATTGAAATAACAAATGGTTAGGACATCCATGTTTTTACTCTATCCCCATCCGGCCTTTTCACTACAAGGGAATACCGTAGTTCACTGAATTTGAAGAATCGGGGGGATGTTTGGAAAGAAACTCATTGGGGAAATTATTTACCAACCAAAATTAACATCATTATACAGATGATTGGACATAAATCTATTCATACAGATGAAAATATAATGTATTCTGGTGTTTATATTTTGTCTATATGTGTTTGTTGCAATGTGAAAATAGGAGAATTATCAGAGCATATTTTCTTCAAAAATGATCCGGAGCATGATTTGTGGGGTTAATTTGTTCAGTTTACTTCTTGGTCTAATCATAATATGGATTATATGTCTTTCATAGATTGATTGTTCCATGGATCGGGGAGAGGAAACATGGAATGTTCTTCTCAAAAATTGACTTGTCAATATGGATGCCGGTGCTTGTGGAATGCGAGAAAAAAATGAATTTTTGAAGGGGTGTTCTGAAAGGGATACCCGAATATTTCCTTGGTAAAATGTATTATTTATCATATTGCTAAAGCCGTAGATAAATGGTTGGATGCTCCTTCGATACAGAGGCTGTTGTAGGGATCTGATCTACATTATCATGGGCATGTAAGTAATCTGGGCAATTGCCTATATTGGATTCCACCTGGTGAAGGTCCAAAATTAAATTGTGATGGTTCCTTTGTAGCGGGAAATATTCATGTAGGAGGGGTGGTGTGATACAAGAGTGGTTTTTATTATTTTTCCATTATTTTTGGTTCGGGGAAAATGCTTCTGGCTAAAGCATGAATGATCTTTCAAGGCCTCATTATTTTTAGAAAAAATGTTTTAGTTGTTATGGAGGTTGAAACATTCTCGATGCTTCTTTATATTTCTATTCAAGGTGCATGTATGATTCCTTGGCCTATTTTTTGTATCATCAGGAAATTTCGTAGTATCTTGGGGGACAACATCAGGTATTCCCATACCTAGATGGATGGATATAAATTGTCAAACTACTTAGGTTTTGTGAGTTCATATAATGTTAATAGTATATTGTTTCATGAATTTTTTAGATTGAAGTTAGAGGGGGTCAATTTGATCATAGGGGATTCCCTCAATCTTCATTTTTTAGACCTCCATAGGTTTTATTGTTTTTCATGTGGTCTGGTTTTGAAGGAATTTCGTTTTTCTTTTATATTCTCTATTAATTAAACTTTTGAATATTGATGATTGCTCTGTACTGCTTCATTCGTGCGGAAATAAATGGCATAAGAATCCCCAGTGTTAAATATACCCTAAAGAGATCCATGCTTGTGAATATATTGATTATTTTCAATTAATTTACTTGGCCTTTCCACAAGCTTCGAGTGGAAAAGGATCAACTTTAGCTCCACCTTATAGAGCGAGTTCTTTTTCACCGCATCAGGAGGGATGTTAGAGTAGCACTGGCAGGTCTGGATGAGGAGGAGGTCGTGGTCGTGGTAGTATGATCCTTGATGTCCAACAGTGCCAGCATATCTACCATGATCTTGGTAGTCCATCTGTTGAAAAGGTTCGTCTATCTAGTCAGTTTCATTCCATATAGGTGATAATCGAGGATCATGCTATGGGACCATCAATAGTGAATTACTATTCTAGTAGTCTCTACTATTATCTTTACTTTTTTTTAAATAGTTGATTCAATCTAAATAAATTCTATATAAATTTTGGAATGTCTCAATCTATAGACAAGGTATCTATATGGTGTAATGACCCTCTGTACCCCATTAGAAATAGGTAAGGAGGGTATGCACCCGTGTAACGATTGTCCCCTTGAGGTTGGTAGTTACACATTCTTGTGGAATCTATATTTTCTTGAGATGATGAGATTCAATGTCATTATTTGTATTGAATAGTTGGTCCACTATCATGCCATTGTATACTGTTATCATCGATGGTTTCATTTTACATCCCCAAAAGGAAAAAATTGTCTTATCAAAGGTGAGTGGGATGTCCATGATGGGAGTGTGGGACTGAAGCGTCATGGGATAGGTGGTGTGACCACCCAAATTGAAAATAATTTATTGGAGGATCAGGGTTTGCTTCAAACTGATTTCCCTCTTGTAGTTGATCATTTTAGGAATGTCTTTCCTGATGACTTTTATGGATTCTCTCTTGATTGAGAGGTAGAGTTTGAAATATAGCTTATTCTAGGAGAAAATCTAGTATCTATTCCTCCATACAGGATGACACCAACTAAGCTTCATGAGATCAAGCATTAGATATATGATATAGAGTTTAAAGGATTTATACGGACCAATACATCATCTTGGGGTTCAACCGTGCTTTTCACTAAGAAAGTGGATGGAACTATCCATTTATTCATGTATTATAGGAGTATGAACTAGCTTACATTCAATAATAGGTATCCACTTTCTCAAATATATATTCACTTTGACCAGATCGTAGGAGAAAATGTTCTCTCTAATACCAACCTAAGATCGAGTTACCAGCAAGTGTGAGTCTGTCCATCAGACATACCTCATTGAAATTTCTATATTTGGTATGGTCTGTATGAGTATCTCATTTTGAAATTCTATCATGCAAATATTGCATCTGTTTTCATGTCATTGATGGAGAGGGTTTTCCATATCTATTTGTACTCTTTATTCGTGGTCTTTTTGGAAGACATCTTGGTGTATTCACACACTCATAACAAGCATGCCAAAAATCTTGACATCATTCTGAGTGCACTATGATAGAATCAGCTTTATGAGAATCTTGGTAACTGTGACTTATAGATCGGCAAGGTCTACTTCATGAGAAATATTATTTTAGAATCCACAGTATTTGTTGACCCTAAAAAAGGATAGTTTCACAGTCACCTGGGAGAATATTAATAACGTGTTTGATATCAAGAGTTTCCTATGGTTCACTGTATATTACATGTGATTTATACAAGATGTTCCTCCTCTTTCTTCAACTCTTACTGGTCTTACAAAAAAGGGTGTCGTGTTAAAATGGTCTGGCTCATTTGATAAATCCATTCAGGAGTAAAATGGGGGCCTGTCTCAGAACCTATTCTGATTCTTACAGAACATGGTAAAAGTTATATCATCTTCTATGATGCATTAGGCATTGTTCTAGGAGCAGTGTTGATGCATGATGAATAATTCATTGCATATGGATCTCAGTATTTGTGAACTCGTGATATAAATTACCCAATGCATGACCTCGATCTTGCAATAGTTGTCCATTACTTAAGTTGCAAGAGACAATATCACTTTATTGAGTAGTTTTTGGTGTTTACAGATCAAAAGAGCCTCAAGTATGTCTTCTCTTCTGCATGACTTGAACCTCATACATGGTATATAGTTCAAATATCTATATTCCATTGATTCTGATCATGCCTATACGAATGAAAAGATGAAATGTGGTTGCATATGCAGTGTGTTTGAAAACTCAAACGCATGCCGTACAAGAAGCTAGTGATGAATAAAAGTTAATGGAATTATTTTATAAAATTCATATAGAGTTTCACGATAGTCATGGTAAGTCATACCTAACATCCTTAACAGTTACCTCTTCCCTCCTTGAGTTGTTGATGAGTAAGAATTTTCCAGATCTGAATGGTTTTGTTATCTGTGATAGTATATTAGGAGAAAATCCACCTTCATTTTTGTTTGTGGATAGATATGACGTATTGAATCTACTTGGATGTATCTGGGATCCTACAGCTCTGATAGAGGATTTGATGAAATATTCTCATTCTTCCCAATGGCCATTTCATAATGGAATATCAAAGATGTATTGAGATGGGTGATGCCAGTATTGATGGCCTATGAGGAAAAATTATACTATAGGATTCCCCACTAGGTGTTCCACCTATCTATAAGTGAAGGAGGAACACCATAGACCTATAATCTTGTTACAACCTCTTCTAGTACTGTAATGGAAATGGGATGATGTTTCTATGGATTTAATAGTCATCTTACCTAGGTCCCCAATGTGTAGCGTTGCAATCTGGTTAGTCATTGACCGACTAACAAAATCATCCCACTTCAATCCTATTTGGGAGACATCCTTAGTTGTTGTGCTGGGATGAGTGTATGTTTGTGATATCATATGACTACATGAGGTTCCATGTAATATTGTTTCAGATAGGGATTATTGTTTCACATCATGGTTTTGGTAGGGTTTGTAGAATGATTTGGGGACTCAAGTTCTTCTAATAATGGAATTTAACCCTCAGATCGATGGACAATCGGAATGAAAAATACATGTTTTAGAGGATATGCACCAGGCATGATTCCTTTATTTATGATGTTTTTGGGAGAACCATATATCTCTCGTCGAGTTTTCCAAGAATAACATTTTTTAGGCAACTATTCAGATGGATATTTTTTAGGAAGTATATTGTTGGTTATTCCATTCACCATTTTGGTAGATAGAGGTAGATGATGCTGCCCTACTAGGACCTCATCTCGTTCAAGATACTTCATAACAGGTTCAGCTGATCAGAAAGTGTATGACTACTTCTCAGTCTAGATAGAAATCTTATACCGATAGTTGTCGAAGAAATATTGAGTTTGGG
The DNA here is from genome assembly GCA_963277665.1 of Viscum album. Taxonomy (NCBI): domain Eukaryota; kingdom Viridiplantae; phylum Streptophyta; class Magnoliopsida; order Santalales; family Viscaceae; genus Viscum; species Viscum album. The sequence goes on from OY728161.1 coordinate 442,730,417, forward strand.
GTTGGGGATCATGTTTTTCTTCTAGTGTCTCATATGCTTGGTAATAGATGGTTACAGAAGAAGGGATAGTTGTCGCCTTGTTACATCAGGTCGTTTGATGTTCTAGAGAGAGTTGGGCCAATAGCCTATCTGTTGAATCTACCTCAGAGGTATCATTACATGCATGATTTCTTTCAAATACCATATCATTTCTGCAATCATGATTACCAATCTCATAGCATATATACCGAGAATAATGTGTTAGATTCCAATGTTACATTTGAGGAATATCCAATACGACTCGTCGACCTAAGAACAAAGGTTCTATGAGGAATGTATGTCCCTCTCTTAAGGGTGCAATTAAAACATGACTGAGTACATGATTAGACAAGGGAGAGGGAGGTTGATGTATTTTCTCACAAGCATATGTTTTTCTGAGACAATGTTTCCTTACCCTTCTGAGGAGAACTCAGCGGAGAGATCTTTTAAGAAGGGAAGACTTTTAGAACAAAAATTTTCACTCAGTTATGGATCCTTTAATTATTTGTCTAAATATTTACAATGGTCCTATTATATATTACTAATGAGTTAGAAAGGGTTCTGAAGAATTCTGGTGCTATTTGGATCTCAGAACACCTCTTTTGGGAAAACATTCCAACTTACACAGTTTGTGCACGGCTAACACACCGTTTTCCTAACTGTGATGTTTTTCATTTTTTTCTGATAGTGGCACCTCTCATGGTTCATGAATGACCATGCAATAAAACCGTGAAATCACACCTTTTTTCCTAGGTTCTGGCATAACCGCCTCACATGGTTTCCACACTGTTTGAAAACTGTGTGGATAAACCATGTGAAGGCTAAAAACTAATGTTTAATGTCTAAAATTTCCTTAATGATCTATTAATCCAACCCTGTCCTCAAAATCAGTGAACCTGTGTGATTTTAATCAACGTTCATGCAATATAATGGACACTAACAATTTATGATCATTAAATGAATCACAAGTGTATATTATCTAGTTTAACATTTCTAATTTTGAATATTTCGTGAAACAAATCAATTCAACCATTCTGAGATAAAAAAAATTTATATTCCTTTTGTGAAATGTAATTATCATACTAAAAATCTGAGTAGTGTATCCCAATTCATTCACTTCCAAATACATGTTCAACTATATATTCTACATGCCGATATTTGTTACATCTATAATAATAATCAATTTATCATCAACATAAAAGCAATAATATAATTAAATCATCATCAAAAAATACTTATATGAAAGCACATTGATCAACTGCCATAATCTTGAACTAATTTTTCTATGTGAATATGATTAATTTATTTTAAAATTACCACGATGCCTATTTCCAAAAATATAAACCATTCATAATTTCACAATTTTTTTTATATTTCCCATAATACCCTATCACATGCTCAATTTATATCTATCAACCAACATCACAATGTATAATTTATATCTATAAATATATATTTTTAAAAACTATGTTTAGAATAACCACCAATCCATGAAAACTCTAATTGAAGTATTTTTAACCACAAAATAATAAATTTCATTAATTTTAATACATTTATTCAATATCAATACCATTATGATTAAACTGGATCTATAGAGAAGATGTGAGATTGTATCATCTCCATTGATTTCGTATAGACACTTGTTGTTTAGTGTATTCTTTCCTTGTACGAACTCTACCGAATAAAATGTATTATTCTTGTGCTAGGATCTCATCTCATCTTCCATGGCCTTATTCCTTTATATATTATTATTAATCCTAGTAGAAACATCATAATTATCTGGATATCCCCCATCAGTATGAATTACATAATCATATGTTGAGTATCAGCAACTCGATTTTCATTCTTCAGTTGATCTAATGAACCACACATCGGTGAAAATAAATTATGGAATATAATATGATAGATAAATATAAGCATTTGGCATCATATTATATAGTAGTGATGTATCATCAGTGACATGTATGTTATTAATTTCCGCTAGATCTGATTTTTGTCATATTAGATCAAGATTGTCTATAATGTCCCCATAGTTTAACTTTTCAACATTTCTTGGATTCAAAATATATGAAATAATTGAAACCTAAAAAAGCACAACAATACTACTTCTAATGACCCTCTTACTAATAGGATCCCATTATTGGTAAACAAACTCTACCTTTGTATATCCAAAATATATGAACAGGTTTTCTTTTCCATCATGCTTATCCCATTCATCATTCAAGATGTGAGCTAATTAACTATAAACAAATACACAATATTTGTTTTATGAAAAATATTTACCTTCCCTCAACCTTTCTGGAATGTTGTAGTTACGTTAAACTAGTGGAAAACAGCTGATAATATCAACTGTGTTCCTCATTTACTCCCCCCAAAAGGTTATCGATTGTTTATAAAATTTTATCATGCATATCTCTATCAAATTTATTTTTTACATACTCTTAGAAAATCCATTATATTTATGAATCATCAGGGTTTATTCACTCATTGGAACTCAAAATTTCATACAGTACTTCTGAAAAGGACTATGGTAATGTCCAACCTTGTCTAATCACACATAATTTAAAAACCATTATATTTAAGATTCCAACTTTAAATGAAACTTCTTGAAAACATCACACACATGATCATTAGATTTCCAAAAATGCCATACTTTTATAGAATGATCACATATGAAGGTAACAAAGTCGTGAGTTCCTTCTAATGAGTTATTTCTCATCGAGAAGAAATCTATGTGAAGGAAACATAAATATATCATCTTTTTTATGGAAAATAACCAAAAAATGAACCTATGTTTTAATTTAACACAATGAAATCAACATAAGTATCTAAATCTGTAACATTTTTCCAGGGAATGAAATCCTAACTGGAGATAATTTTTATTTATCTCTCACTCATGTGACAAAGCCTCTTATTACAAACATTTTATGGAACTTTTTTTCTAGTTGTATTGCTTCATTTTTACAAGGTCTGGTATCTATGAGATAAAGGGAAGTATATTTCATTCCTTTCTCAATTTTATGTTACCTTTTTATGATTCCATTTCTCATACCATAAGGAACCGACATATCCATCATAATCAATCATTCCAATAGTTATCTTATTGAGTTGAATATCAAGAATATGTCTCACATCCATCATAAGTAACCTGTATCAAATAATAATCTCTAGAAAAATATTACAAATAGTAGTGACTTTTTATGCACCATAATCTTCCATATTTACATGTATGAACTCCCTAAATTGTATGATGAGAAAAAATCAACGATGGTAGTGAAATGGTATGATACATAAGAATCAATCACCCTTGTCTAGTCGTGCCGTGCAAGAGTAGGCATACCATATTCTCGATAAAGAGAAATATCTTCATTGATATTTTTTGCATAATTATTTTTGGTCCTAAATTTATGATTCATATACGATGCCTTTACCCTAAACATTCATAGATGATGTTTTCCTCATTTCAACAGTAGAATAACATTTTGTCATATCTCAATTGAAAAATCGATCACATAATCCATTACCGACAATGGAAATGATGATCCATTCCTATACTTCATCAAATTAATTACAAATTACAAAATGTTTTAGTGATAATACCCTCAACTTCAGGTGTACATACATCATCATAATGTTGGGAATCTTCATTAAATATTCATTCATTCACCATCTCAGAACACCTCTTTTTGGGAAAAAAATTCCAATTCACACGGTTTGCACATGGTTAACGTACAATATAACTAAGCACGGAGTTTGTGTTATTTCAGTCAATGGAAACTCGCATAGTTGGGACATGGTTGTTCAGCCAAATCTTTCAAACAACCCTTTTTCCCCATGTTCGGGTAAAATCATCTCATACAGTTTGTGCATGATTTGACAAACCATGCAGACAAACCCTACAAATGATAAAAATCAATGTAAAATGTCTAAAATTCCCAAAATGAACTATTAAGTCAAAACCTCCCTCATAATATGAGAAACTGTGGGATTTTCCTCATTTATCTTCCTTTAGAAAATTTGAGAAGACCCAAACATGGAATAATTAGATCTTCTTCGTCTGACATCTGATCGAGCTTTTTTTTTCCTCTTTGGATGTAAAACTATAAGTAATCGAGTCCACTTTATCAATTATTCTTCTCTTTCTCTCTCAAACTATATATCTTCATGTGATTTATTATCACCATTTCATTGATCTACTATGATTCGTGGAAAATCAAGGGCCAATATTAGAGGATAAGTATTGTACAACCCCAATTTGGGTGGTCTATAACCCATCCCTAAAGATCGTTGTTTTTTGAATGTTCGTTAGGGGTCCACCGATTTCAATGGAAACCATATCTTTAATTAACATGTTATAATTATACATTTTAGAATCTTATGGTAATGATATTTCCAATTATGTGATTAGTTGTTTGTGGTTTCACCAATAACTCAATCCGCCTCATGTCAAGGTTTATTCCTTAATTGGGATTTTAGTTTTTTGACCCGTTCGAGCCACGGTTCGAGTGTTCTTTTAATTGACCATTAAAATACTAAGTATTTTATCATTAAATTCTTATTATTACTGAGAATTTAATAATTTAATATACCATATATGGTCACCACTTGACACATCTATGTTAGGTGCTTACAAATATTTATAAATGTGAAATATGAAATTTGAAATGGAATGTATACTAAGTATGTAACATTGACTTATTAAAAGAGGTTGAATAAATGATAAATATCTGTAGAACCCCTTTCCATGTTGATGGAAGTTAGAGGAGTGGACCTCCATAACTTATTATGCCTTAATGGCTATGTAATACTTGATTAAATTGTTGAAAAACTGCATGGAATATCCACAATAATAGAAGAAATGCTTGGAAAAATGGTTCCAACTCTACCTGACCTATCCACACTAATATAAGGGAATACATGAACCAAATGAATTATTACATTATATGAATATCAAATAGTTCTGGAATGACTCGAGATCACCTTGGATTCTGAGAGGAGGATACCTTGGATCTCGAGAACACCATTCCGATTCAAGGATACAATTTTCTTAGGTTAATACCCACATAGAATCCAATTCTTGTATATTCGTTGTATTCCCGGTATACAAATATTGGGTCCCTTTTGTTATTACAGGATACCTCAGATACACTCCTTGGATCCATCATTGACTCGTTGGATCCATGGTGAAATCCCATCAGGCCCATGTCTTTTCTTAGCACTGTTTTACATTAGTCTATCAACACAGACTCTATAGGCACCTTATTGTGGAATTACATGGATTACACCCAATATATTACAATCTTAGCCCTTAGCTAGACTCAGATACTACTATGTTATCTTTCTGTGAGTTTACGTTCCCTTGTTTTTTAACATAGAACTTCCTCATGGGATATCTTTTTGTAGTTGACTTGTTACATCTTGGGGAAATCACTACTTATATTATCTCAGAATGATATGAGTTTTGTAAATTCCTTACATGACCTATTCTCATTAAATGGTAATTTATTAATTAATGAACTAGTTAAATGTTCAAACACCAGCCAGGGGCTGAAGCATGAACTTGGTAATTTAGTTATATTGAAATGGTTGCTTTACATAATATATACATTCATGCAAACTATTATATTATATTACACAGGTCATATTATATAGACACCATTAGTGGTGGCCCACTAAGATTTATCACACACCATCTACGGTGGTCATTTGGTACCCATAGTATATTACATAATTGCATGTATTGACAAAGGGAAGAACACAACTTCCTATAATTGATTTTTTTTTGATAGGATGGAGGTTGATAGCAGATGAACGAGTTAGATATTGCATTTATTGGAGTATAATTTGTTTTATTTATCCTCTTGTAACATATTATTCCTATTGTATTGTATCCATGATTTAAAATTTTCTAGTGTCATGACATTACATCATCACTGTTCAAGTTGATACAATTATTGTTACTAATGTTTATCTATTACATCAGTTTGATTCTGTTATTTATTCATATGTACACCACTATTTAATATCATTTATATCTCTTCTGTTGTACAACACCATGAGAATGAGGGAATAGCCTTCGCATGGACATACCTGAGGCCCCTACTGCTAGTCGGCAGCCTCTAGAATTTAGGATGATGCTCTTGAGGCTATGTGGCCCACCGGGATCGGGGTACCAGTTATAATAATACAAGAATATGTCAGAAGACAAATTTGAGCCATTATCTCGACTATTCCTTCTTAAAAATATTAAATAAATTATGAATAATAATTAAGTTCAATTGTATACATTTTTCCATGTATATATTTTAATACCTGTAAATAAATTAAACATGTTAATTCAAATCCAATTATTCAATATATTAATAAAAATTAATTTATATAATACTGGATTATTTTATATACCCATTTATCCATCAATCCAAGTGGTAGATATCACCTTATACAATACTAATATTCATATGAGTAGGCTAAAAATTTTAGTAAGGTATGTTTCTAACCATCTATTCCCTTATATTAATAGCATTAAATACTATTTAAATACTATGAGTGGTGTTTAGAAACTCATCGATTCCCCAAAGGAGATCAAGAATAGTAATAGAATTGACATCCTTTCATATGATCACACCCTGTGTAATATCACCTATTTGTATCATGATATATCATAATGAATAACACTCACTTTATTTCATCATCCTTCTATTATTTATCATTAGTTATCCTCACTAGATAAACCTACCTTCTTCTACCATAAACATGGATTTAGGGAATGTACTACCATCATCATGAATTGGTACAAATATATCACTTACCTTTGTAAGCAAACAAATATTTCTTGATTAATAAATTTATGTAATACCACGAATGATGCACACAATGCAGGATATCATTCATTGTAATCATTTCAACTATTTTAATCTTGCATTAATGTATATAAATAATGGTATGAAATGACTATTATCTCATGTTAGGAGACCATTACATGTGTTTTTAAATATGAGAAACAATGTGTGAACATGATGAGAAGACTTATCAATTATTATGATACCCTAGTATATGATAATCATGAATTATCTGGGACTTGTTAGAATAATATATATAGACTATATGAAATTTATATATGATTAATGTCATAGTATATTGATGTTCTCATTATAGACTGAAAAATGACATTAACATTTGATTAAACAAATAGTCTATTATCAAAACCTTATAAATAGTTTATGTAGAATCATAAACACTATTATGGTATGTTTACATCATGCATAGTAACACTCATATAATAAAAGATTATATAGTAGATAAGGTCATCATCATCAAACTATTCTTTATGATCCATCCTTGATAAGGAGAAGCATAATTTTTTTAGATCATATGCATAGTAACATATGAAATGTTATTAAGATATATTGGTGAATGAATAAAATTTATTAAATAAGTATTTTATAACAGAATAGTTCCTCACTAATTAAGTGTGTTATAATTATTCAAAAAGTCAATAAATATGGTTCTAGAAGCCTAAAGTGATTCATTCGTGGTTTTATAGGAATTTGTTAATAAATCACCTTAAAAAAATATAATATCCACATATATAGACAATATGATTGGGTACATCAATGATTTAAGTAATTTTAGACTCATGAACTCAATGTGACAGAATATATGAAATGATATTCTATAGGGTTTAATAAGTTGATGTATCAGTGAGACTAAAAGTTTAATTAAATCATTATTTGGTATAGTAATCAATTCTATTTTTTGGACGGATATATGATATAAAATATTATTTATAAAAATTATTGTAAATATACAAAAGGATGGATTATTGATGGAATTGAATATTTATGTTTAATTTCATGTGAGAGAGTAAGGATTTTCTACATTTATAACTTGTACGCTTCAATCATGGATAAATATTTCATAAATTGTATAATTTAGTATCATTTAACACTTTAGAAGTGGAGGAAAAAATATTGTATTAAAAAATGAGATGCGTGAAATAATAAATATGTTTTATGACTTCCATGATTCGATATAATTCTAAATGGGGAGACTAATAATAGATTTTTCGTGATAATGAATTCAAAATATTTTAAAATACAATAATTTATTGACTCAATGGTTTCAATCAAGGAATGTTTTCAAAATATTTTAAAAGAGTTGAGAATATACATTGACATGGAATATGTTTTTTAGGTTCTATTTTATATTACAGCTATTAAACGTTGGTAAAAGATCAAATTAGATTTATGAAATATGGTTAAAACTTTTATATTTGTTTCTTCAATAATATAATCATGTATATTTTAACATATGATGACTAAGAAGGAGGAGTAATAATTCCCTATAATGGGATTGTCCATAATACCATATGGATATTAGGAATCACTTGTTAAGGAACATTTTAAAAATAAATGTTATTGAAAATAGTTCTATAATTTATAAAGGCATGTGATACGAAATGTATATTTTTCAAATAGTTGTAAATATAGAGGTTTTCAATATCAATGGAAGAGTTGATTTTGATTTTATTTTATATTAATGTTATTATGTTATTAAATATTATATAGATTATTTTAATATAAAAGATTTTATCAAGAATAGAGGAATCCAAAATATGACGGATTCGTTTTGATTGAATTTAACAGAGGTCTATTAGGTAATCTAGGGAGGAATAATGTGATATGGGTTATTGTTGATCACCTAACCAGATAAGAATATTTTATTACTATAAGAGAATATTTAACTCTTGATTTTATTGAAAGAATATATATTAATGAAGTTTTAATAAATCATGGAGAACCTATAATGGATTTGATTGATCTAAATCCCCATTTAACATAGAATTACAAGAAGAGTATTTAGAAGGTCCTAGATACTATGTTTCATTTGAGCACACCCTACCATCATAAAACTGATAGACTGTATAAAAATATAATCAGGAAATTAATATACTTATTCTATCCTGATCACAGGACATTCAATTTATAAGGGACCATTATTTTCCATTGATAGTGTTTTCCAACAATAATATGTTCAATTCATGTATTCAAATAGTACCGTATGATGCATTATATAAAATAATATATCATACTCATACATGGTGGAATGATGTTCGTGAAAGGAAACTAATAAGCCCCAAACATGTCGATGACAATACTAAAAAGGTAATGATGACTCTTTAACATACAAAAGAATCTCATATTCAGAAAAATAGTATACTAAATACCATTAAAAGGATTTAGAATATCATTTTAAATCAATCCTTTCATAAATTATCAATATGGAATGGTTTCATATTGTTTTTAGGAACGCGAAAACAAGACCCAAGCATATCAGGCCATTCAAAATCCATGAATGAATTGGGGATGTAGATAACCATTTTGTGATGCCACAAAGTTTCTCCAATGTTCATGACGGGTTCAATAGAACATCGTTATGGAAGTACATGACCTACCCAATCCATTTATTATTGTAACCATAAAACTAGTCATTACATTAGTGAGTTAGAATAGTATTAAATGTAATATGAAATATATATGAATCACATATTCCTTAAATATTTATTTATTCTCTTAATATAAACACATAATTTTTAGTAACGTCATTTTATTCAAATGATTAATGATTTATTTAATTTTTTTTGGTTTCTATGAAAAAAATTATTATTTACACATTCATAAAATGTAATAAATAAAATTTACTTCATTTTTGTAATTATGAATGAAAAGTTTTCATAGGGAATTTTTTTGGTATTTTTTCTGAAAGGATTGACTTTGTAGTGAATAGTAAGAAATACAGTATTATATTTAAAACTATATTTTTATTTCGAATATATGAATGAAAATAAAATTTATTTTAAATTTTTTTCATAGAATAATTATTAATATTATACTATTAATAATCCTATAAATTTCAGGATTTAATATGGTAGAAAAATAATTTTACACTTAAAGAGGCATTTTTTGGAACAACTTTTTTTAGTTGCATTTTTTTATGTTTAATAATAAATAAAATTCTTGTAACTTATTTTTTTATAATTTTGAAAAATATAATCCATATTTTAATTTATAATGTAAATTTATTTTATAGTTATCATTTATTTTTTTCTCATATGAATAGAAACAATCATAATTTTTTATCTCGAAAAAGGATAAATGAGTTAATTTATTTAATAAAAATATGTATATGAATAATAAAATGACACTAAAACCTAATTAAATATAATTTAATGATAGTATGTTGACCATAATAACCAAATGGTAAATTTTATGACTTTTCGGGGTCTCAATAATATGATTTGGACCATTATAGTATTTTATTTAAAGAAAGTCAAACTTTTCATTTTATAATTTTTAATTAGTATAATATTTTTATTGTTGTGTCATTTACAATATATATCAATATAAGTTTTTTCAATTATAATAGATCTCTCTTAACTTTTAATTTTTTTTAAAAAAATTTTGTGACGAATATATTACTTATATGCTTACAAAACAATCATATAATGTTTATTTATTTATCAAATAGAATTACATATTTTTTTAAAAATAATGTAATCTGAAAGATTTAATGTGTAAAATTAAATTTATGTATCTATATTTATTATTATATAGATTATAATAAATTATATTTTAATTAACCATTGTCTTGTAATATTTTATGTCAAATTTATTGAATAGTGGAAAAATTGAAAAGATTTATATTTAATCAAAATAATATTTTATTAAATTATTTAAAAATCATAAAAATGAAAAATAACAACAAATAGGAAAATAAATTTCTATTAATGTAATCCCATAACGATTTATATTCCATTTTTAGTATTTATACATAAAATAGTCATATTATTGTTTAATCATAAAAGAATTTCTGAAAGTGCCCCTAACATTATTTATAAAAATTCACCCACTGATTTAGTTCATTACACCGTATAGATCCAATTAAATCAATAGTGATATGAAAATTTATTTTACAAATATCATTATCTAAGTTACATAGGTTCTATTCCAACAAAAATACCATCCCTATATCCCTTAAAAAGTGATATAATATAGCTCCTTCGTATAAGAGGTAATTTTCTATAACAACCCATTATGAAAAATTTCTTATAATACATTATACTAATTTGGTTTTTATCATTAATTAATAATTATATTTACATATCTATAATGAGATATTATTATGTTTATTAAACAACGATATTTCACAATTTAACCATTATATGAAAAATTAAATCATCACGTATTTGTTTATTCAACTTATTATCTCCACACAATGGTGTAATTTGTTTTTCATCACAAATTTACATGGGTGATTATAATAATGAAAATAATGGATATATTTATTTGAAAATTTTTAAATTCTAATTATTCTATTAAAATATTATATCATCCATTTCCTTCGCCATTCATAATTAAGGGAATGCCATCATCACTCGTGCATACATATGACTTACCATCTCCACTATGTGGTGTCATTAATATTCCATGTTAATCATTAATTAATGGTTATAAAACAAAATCTAATTATTATATATGATTTTTATTACACTAACATAATTTTGGAGATGATGGATCCATATATAATAAATAAGAACATGGGAATTCAGGACAAAACATGAATGTGAAAACAAGGTAATTCACACACTATAAATGAAGATAAATGAATATTATTAATGAATAGTTCATAAGATATTATTAAAATATCGTATATGGTATAATAAACAAGAATATACTTATGGAATAAATTAATAAAATTTTACTAACCATAATAAAAGAGGTTAAAAGGATGCATGTGGTATGTAATTTCATATATCAATTTCAATTAATTGTGTTAAACATCTAAATCATTGATTATGTCATGATAATATTATGTGTAAAATGAATTATTAATTTTTGGTTGTATTTTAACTTGTTTAATGTGGATTTAAAATGGATACAAATAGTTAAATAATCATATTAATTCCCACTTCAACCATTGTAATGGTTTATTCATCTCTTTTTATTTCATTAAGACACATTTAATGTTGTGAACCAATATTATTTTATAGTGTATATATAAAGACCCATTTAAATGTTAGATGATGAATTTATCTTTTAAGATGATATTTAACGTTTTGTTCAATATTATTACTTCACGGGGAATATGATTTCACTATTTATAATGTTTCAAGGGACTTATTCTGAATTTATGTTCATTGAGGTAATTTTTAATATTATGAACATAATTTCTTTTATGGGGTGTATATAATTCTATTTTTAATTTATTTATAACCAATCTTCATTAGAATATAAAATATAAAAAATATTTAAATTCATGTATCATCTTTATGTTAATTTATTAATCTATATAACATTTTTTTAACAGAAATTGATTAAATTGAATGTTATTTGAATTAATTTGGAAATAACGTTAAATCCCAGTATGTTAATAAATATAGATATTTTTTATATTAAATATTGAATTATGAATTAAATCGATCAATTTAATATATAAGGAATGCATTAGACATGCATGATACATGTGAGACTAGGTTATACACAGCCACTCAAGGCATTGGTATGTCCCATGAGAAAAATATGTGGGAAAAATTAAATGGGTTTATCATTACCCAAATTAGTTAACCTAACTTTTAAAAGGTAATTACATTAGAGGTACCATGACCCATGATATCATGATGTCCAATTATTATTTATATCATTCATCATGATTTTAGTTATTATTATCCTTGAGATTCCGATTCTAACATTATACACAGATTCATATTGTGAAACTGTCATTGATTATATGGAATTTGATCCAAATTACTTACAATTACAAAATTATTATACCTTAAAATCTAATGATATAAAAAACTATTTTTTGAAATATAATATATTTTGTTTTGTTTTTCTTTTCATAATGTTTTTTTTCATTTATGATAACATATGTTGAACATATATCCTTATTCATAATTTTAGCAGACCATTATTTTAATACTTTTCCTCATGTTTTAAAGATTGAATATATGTCAAAGTTCTAGAATTCAGTGTATTTTCTTTAGTTATGATCTATTTTAAATTAAAAATTTAATTAGGGTGACATGTATGTATATTTTTTCCAATATTTCTAAACTATTCAATCATACTGGTTGTGGTTCTATATATTAAAAACAAATTTAGTAAATTCAACCCTAACATTTTTCTATTAGAGTTGGGTTTTTTCTAGTTTTCATCATAGGAATTTTAGTAGAAAATATTGAAACTATATTTAGAAAAATATATCTGAAAATATATCTATAATATTACCTTATATTATTTTAGTACTTTCCATTACTGGGATTTTTTTAAATCGTATTATTCATGACAATATAGAGCTAACATAGTATTCTCCATTATTTATTTATGGAAAATAATGTAATAATGAGATCAAATTCCCATGTTCTATGTATTGATCTTCTGATGAGAAATCCAATATAGTTTGTAGTAGTTCCAAGAAAATAATTACTATTTTTGGCCAACTAACCAAGGTTATGAATAATCATCTTACACATATGTTTTAAGTTGATCTTCATCAACATGAATGACCTATATTAGAAAATTTTATTTTACATAAATCACTATCATTCAGAGTATCTACTACTTTATTGATATATGAGCAGTGGATCAAAATCCTTGAAAATTTATAACCATTCGTTGGATACAACGATAGGGAAATGGTTAAGGTGTAAGTGTATTATCATAGATATTATGTCGACTAGGGGTGGATATTGATCTAGAATACTATGAAAGATGAATAAATAAAACAAATTGAGTGGAGTTCTTTATAAGTGATATTTTTCTCTAATCATTTCCCTCACAAATAAAAAAATGAAATAAAGAGAAAGTTACTCAGTTTAATGATAAAATATGAATAATGTTTTTTTAAGTATGTGGTTATCTTTTAACAATAATAAATTAATTATATATATCATATACCTAATCTATAAAGAAAAATTTATCATTTCTTTTAATCCATTGTGAATACTATTCTATATGGATAGGTTTCATAAAATTTTAATTCATTCGATGAAATATATTTATTTTCCATTACAGAAGAGAAGTAATATTCTAGATCCAATATATTAAAGTGAAATCATGAGAATATTAGGTCAGTGGAGTACCATGATACATGTATAATAGTGTGTTGCTTGTGAGGATACAATGGTAATATGTCTGATGAATTCCTGGGGAGTAAATAAACAAATGATATCTATTGATTCATCTCCAATGAAATTGGGAATTATTAAAAAAATGTATAATGATGTGATAGAATCTATAAGAGATGATGCAAAGGGGAGAAGGATAGGGTTATTCAATCACTGCAATTGAGGTATAAGTATCAACTGATGCTTGTGTAGTTACTTTCATCATACCCTCAAAATTTTGTAATGAACTTTTTAATTATAGAACCACAAAATCATTTATATATTATATGTTTTAATGGATAATTATATTTTTCCCTTTCACCATTAGAAGATATTATATTGAAAAAAATTCTAGTGGAAGTCCTACTACAATAAGGATACGCTATGAAGTTCATATTATGATAAATAATCATTCTCTATTTCAAATTTTTTTTCATAACTATGGTTGAATTTGATATAATTATTTTTATGCATTGTATTTCAATGTACAATGACACCATTTATTGTAAATAAAATTGAATCATTATTAGTGATGAATGAGTTGAACTCATTATAATTATAATATTGATTTCATCATTAGATTCATATAATTATCAACATCTAGTAACTTTTATGAATGAGATTCAGGGGTTGGAAGAGAAGACATATGACTAAGGAAATATTCTATTTTATCATGTAACTATTGTTCTATAATATGTTTGTATATTTCAGGAAGGAAAATCCATACACAAACTAATGTATGTGGTTAGGTTTTCTATTGATTTAGTCCCAGTTGAAAGACTAATATCAATTACTACCTATAGAATCAACGCTATGGAATTAGCGTAGTCAACGAAACAATAGGATGATTGGAGTGGTATGGTATTTATAATCCCTAGTGTATAAATATAGAGGTACCATTTATATTAGTTAAAAATAAATATGGATCTATGTGGCTATGTGTGGATTATAGGTAAATCAATATTATTATGATAATGAATACAAATCATCTACCAAGAAATGATTATATTTTTGATGAACATCAGAGAAATTAATATTTTTATTAAGATTTAACTTTTGATATATGGATCATAAATTAAGAGTATATAAGAAATATATTATGAAGACATGGATTCAAATGTTGTATGAACATTATGAGCATACAAAAATTATATTTGAACTCACACATTCTCCCTCTATTTTACTGGATATAATGAACATAATATTTAGTGGTTATATTGATATTTTTATATAGATATTTATTCATGAAATATAGGTGTTATATAAAATAAACAATGACCATGATAATCATATGCTGATATTTCACATGACTCTAAAAAGAAATTAAGTTAAATGGTCAATATAGAAAGTTTGCATTATATCTGAAAGGACATTCTTTTATTGTCCATTATGTCTCTAATGATTGAATCGTATTTGATTATGGGTTGAAAAAGAATGTTCTAGAATTTTTATAAACCAATTAACCCAACCTAGGTATTTAGTTTCATTAGATTGAATTTTTTCAACAAGAGTTTAATTCAGAATTGTTCTCAATCGGCTAACCCTTTAATCAAACTCAAACATAGAGGGGATAAGTTCATATATATAAAATAATGTGAAAAATATTTTAATGAATTGATAATGAGATTATAAATGATTTTATTATAAATCCACCATTATCAAATGTTAGGTTTCTAATATCTAATGACGAATCAAACACATGATATGGTTGTGTTCTTATGAAAAATTATAATTTTTTTGAATATGCATCACAATATTTGAAGACTCAAAAAAATCTAACTAATGATATTGAGTTAGCTACAACACTCTAATGATATAGATATATTATCTATATATTGAATTATTATATATATATATATATAATGATCACATTAGTTTAAAATACATATCTACACAAAAATAACTCAACATTAGGCAATGATTATGGGTCAATTTAATCAGATATCATAATTTTTAAATACACTACCACACAGGTTCAACAAATATGGTAGCGGATTCATTTATAAGGTAATATTATGGATTTATAAAACAAACGAGGACTGATAGATATCCCATGTTCACGTATTTAGTAAATATGGATATGTTATTTTTTAAGGAATGAGAGAAACCACTCATTGTTAAAATTATCGTAAACCCCTCTAAGTTGGAAAATATAAAAACCTCTTCATCTGATGAAGATAATTTTCCTAATAAAATTCCATCTTTGAATATAAAAAATTTGGATGGATTTGTTTGTGAATATGGTGTTATAAAATTTGGAAGGTGTTTTTCAGTTCCATCAATACCTGATCTAAAATGGAACTATTGTGTTATAAAAAAAGATCAAATTTCATTATACATCCTAAAAATACCATGATGCATAGGGATCTGAGAGAGCATTTTTGGTTGGTTAATATAAAGTGGGAGTTAACGGTATATGTATAAATATTCTTAGTTTTTTAAAAACTATAGGATGTGAGACCATATCTTGGAGGTGTAGTGAAAAATATTTTTAAACTTGTGTGGATATGGGATGAAATTATTATGGGCAATCTCTTAATACTACCATGGACACCTAGAATGAATGATGTGATATGGTATATTGTTTATCATCTTAAGAGATCAAAAATGTTTCATGATGTAAAAGAATATTTATAGCATGACAGTATAAAAAGACACTATATTAATGATGTTTTAATACTTCAATGATCACCTATATCGATTCTTCCTAATCGATATCCCCATTTTAAAAAAAATTCTAGAATAGTCAACTGATGAATCTAGATTCTGTGATTCATTTGAGCACATTATACATTCATCATATCGAGAGACAATATGAACTGAAATTAACACATTATTATACATGATGACATAATTATCACATGAATTTTATGGTATGTTGGATCAATATATACCTCTGGAAGAGTTATCCTACAATAAAAGTGTCAATTAATGTATTCAAAAGAAAGTAAATAAACCATTTTATTGAAATAATTTTTTACACCAACATGATAAAATGATGATGATGAGAGGAAACATATTAGAAAAAAATATATTGAAGAAAAAAAACCATGGTAAAGGCTATTTTGGGACATATAAAATAATCTCATTGTAGTAAAAATATTTATGATGACAACATGAGAAAGTGATTGAAATTTACAATGGGAGATCATTAATTTCTGAATGTGTCTTCATGGAACCGTATCGTAAGTTTTGTATTGAATGTGTTATTAAAACCCCTGTACATTGAAACATTATAAATCCTGAAAAAAATTGAGTTGCATCTTACTATTTAGAAATTCCTCATAGTTTTTCTAATGTTCATGACATGTTCCGTACATAATTGTTTATGATTTACCATCATTACCCAAAGCATGTAATTTCCTATGTTGAAATATAATTGGAACCTGATATTTCTCACTATAATTACAATATGAATAATGTTGAATTAAGAGAAAAATTGATGAGGAATCATATGACACGACTAGTAAAGATACATTGGGGAGACCATAAAATTGAAGGAGAAAAGTGGGAACATTACGATATTATGAAGCATAACCATGAACATAATTTTAGATGTTAATATTAATGAAAATTCTAAGGATAAATTTTTTGTATTGTAGTAGAATTTAACAAACCAATAATTTATGGTATGTTTCTTTTAAAATTAGTTAATCTCATATATATCTTATATTACATGGAACACTGAGCTTAAAGGATCTATGATACAGTAGTATATATTATTAATTTATCATGACCTTTATTCTAGATATTAAATTGGAGTGTGAATATGATTACCTATATTATCATATATATATTAGTTTCACATTCGATAAAAATATATTTAATCAATATAAATAAACATATATTTTTTATTAAAGTTTACTTTGCCATCAAATATATGTTTTTTTAAAATGTGTTTTATTGTATTCTATTTGAAAATGAATATTATTCATTTTTGAAAATTTTAGAAAATTTATATGATAAAATTATGTTTATTATTTGAAATCTTCAAAAAAATCCCATTGTGGATTTTTGTTATTTTTTGGGAAAGATTGACTTTATAGTGAATAATGAAAAATACAAATTTCTATTAGAAATTGCATTTTTCTTCAACCATTTGAATAAAACTAAATTTTTATAAATATTTGCTTGAAATTTAATTAAGCTCAATAATATTTTAAATAATAAAATCAATTTCAAGGTTAATTTATTTAAAAAAACTTTTCACACTTAAATAGTCATTTTTCTAAAAAAATATTCTGTTACATTTTCTGAGTAAAACATTTAAATAAATACTTCAACATTAATGTTTTATATTTTAAAAAATTGGATCCATATTTATATTCAAGATTTCAAATATAATTTAATACTTCTGTTTTTATTTTTTCCTTGATGAATAGTAAACATCGTATATTTATTACTAGCATAATTGGTAAATATGGAAATTTCAGTTAAAAATAAATAATTATTATCATAAAACGAATCAATCACCTACCAAAATATTAGCCTATGAGTTAAAATATGTCATAATCATCCATGTGTAAATCTTGTGACCTTTTGGGGCCACTTCAATGACATGATTGACTAGTTTGGTCAACTATAAATAGAATTTTAAAATATAAAAAATTATATTCATCATGGTAAATCTTTTATTAATTTTTATTGAACAAAAAATTATGACAAATACATTCACAAACAAATATATTAATTTTATTTTCGAGTGATATTATAGTATGCCTCATTCTAAATTTAATTTATTCCATAGCGACATCTATTTTTATTGTAATATTTATTTATATAAGATAATTATTACATATTAGTTAAACATAGTAATATGAATAGTAATTACTACTTTTAAAATATTTTTTATTATTGTTTTAGATAAATAGTTAATATTGATAATAAAATAATTTTTTGGTAAAATTGTTTGTATGTTTAATAAAATCATTTTGTTGAATGAACTATATCTAATTATGAATGAATCCTGAGGCACATTTTCTTATTTAATTTGATAAAATAATCACTATTTTTGAATTCCGAATGTCAAAATCAACATAGGTTGAATTTTTTGTAAATTTATTTGAAACATTATTTTTGGATGAATAGTGAAAAACATTTCTTTATAATTAACAAATTTTTTTATTCTAATTACATATTAATGAAAAATTATATTATAAATTAGTTTTATGGTAAAATTATATAAATATTGCATATAATATTATAATTAAATTCATTATAATATGTTTTCCTTTGAAACTGAATATAAAATCATTACAGACATAAGAATATTTTCCTACATTAAAACCTCATTATTATGTTCGGTCTGTGATAGTAGCACTAATATTAAATTTTTTTCTTATGTAAAATAAATTTCATAATTCCAACATACATAATTTTATTCTTTTGTATACTTATATTATATAAATATCATGTTAACGTTTGACCACTATTATTAGTAAAATTGAGTAAAATTAACCACACCAATTAAGGTAAAATTAAACATAATTTATAACGACATTGTAAAATTATGTGCCCAAATCACCTATACAGATATCAAAAAATATTTATCTATTTTTAGATCTTCCATAAACCTTCCATTCCAATGTTTGGTTGATATTTTTGTCTTTTTTAGGTAATAACATGTTCATACCAACTTTGTTTATAAAAATACAATGCGAGTCATTTTTTCATTCTATAAAAGGCTACCACCTCTAACAATTAAATACAACTCTCTAACCATTTTTATTAAACCAATATCTAACTATTTAGCCACCCAAAAATCTTCCCCTCAATCTTGAAGCCTCAAGCTGGGAAAAAATATTTTGAAGGATGCCTTTTCGCATAAAACAAAAGGAGTTAACCGATTAAGAGATAACATATTCCCTCAAGATCCTCCACATAATTTTTTTATCCACCCCTCCAATATCTTTATTCAGTTATTTTATTACAAAAACAACATAATACATATGATATGATTTTTTTTGAAATGGTTCTGAAATTCACTAACACACTCCTCTATCTAATGGATGTTGAACTTATAGTTTCTCTATACGGTGAAGTACTGTCTCATGAAAGGATGATTGTTCATTTCACATTTACCACATATCATGGTGGAAATTGTGATGTAAACTCTATTTATATATGCAATATATTATATTAACTATTTATTAATGATTATATTTTCCATTTACAACACACATATTTTGTACATTATATTTTGTTTAAATATGATAATCTCATTTGAGGAAGTGTGGACTACCACCCTCTCAATGTGATATAGTTAGTTAACACTTCACATAAATTACATTAAGGACATGATTAATGAAAATATATTATACAAATGATATATTAATACTAATATAATAAGGATATATACATACATACATACATATATATAGATATGTAATTTACATAATTTGTATCAATACATCAATAAGAACGTAAAACAGTATTAATGTATACATACAACTTACCGTCTCCATGAACTTTGTATTCAATTACATAATTCATTATGTAATTATTTATTATAAAATTAATTTACTATATATACCTTATTTTTATATCATGTTTTACATTCTGGAATCATGATATTAATATAAGGGCAAAAAATATACTAAATTAAGACACATGTGAAGAATAAATCTAACATTTCGCGAAGTGAAATTGTAACATAGGATAATTAAAAAATGGATAATATAAGGTAATAATATTAGAATATATGGTAACATATATAATAATATTAATCATTAAAATATTTACAATAAAATTATATTTTTTATACCACATGCTTTTTCAATAATGGTGTGAGTCAAAAACACAATGTACGTGGATTTTCATCTAACACTTAATTTCTATGAGATACAAGCTATGTTTGCCACTCTTTACAATTTTTTTGTTTTTTTATTGACACATGTTTTACTATATATATATTTTAATTAAATTTATGGTTATTAACATATCCATTATATTATCTATCATTCATGGGGTTTAAAATTCAATTGTTACCAATTTAGTAAAACAATTTTGTCGAAATATTTCTTCTTTGAGACTCATGTTTTGGTAAGCAAATAAACTCTTATTTAAGGTGTATCTAAATTTATTTTACACGTTATATGATATGAATCCTTATATAATGATGATATATAATTCATCATTTAATTTATTTATCATACATGGAGAATATGATACCAAGTCACTAGGTTATTTGAGTTATCAAAATTATATCCTTGTATTTTTCAAGTTTGTTTATGTTTTTTATTACATTGGTGAAATATTTTGATCCATATTTCATGAATGTTAATTAGATAACTTTATATATACATTTTCACGATTCATAATTGTTTAGTACCATTTTTTCAATACTTCTTACTTAAGATAATGTTTTAGTTAAATATCACCACCTCTCCCTTTGTTTAGAAATCTATAATATTGAAAAGCCATATTTTCAAAAGATAGTAACATATAATTTTAATGGAAAAATGGAATTTATAAATGATTTATTTTTTTAAATTATTAATTTATCAGTATTAATATATATTCTAAAAAAATAATATTTTTAAAAGGTTGTATGTTATAAAATGATTTTATAAGTAAGAAATGATATTTTCATCAAGATGATTTTTAAATGATATCTCAAAATTATTTCCCATCTAAGATAACTTCCATTGGTGTAAATAATGAATTTATGGGGAATTATTAAATGTATAAATTAATATTATTTATATTAAGGGATTATTTTTTGATGAAATGATGTTATGAAACTCATTTCCCTCTCACATTTTATATTCTTATGAATCCCTCTTATATTCATAAGTTATGTTTTTTATAAAATGATTATAAAACATGAATATTTACACAGGTTATGATATTATTACATGTTTATGAATCTCATTAAATTTCATGGGTTATTATATATATATTCATTTATGATATTGTTGAACATGTATGTATGATTTCATTATATGACAGATGGGACCTATTTCTTCCTCCAATGAATTGGGTAACGATTTATATTTCATGTGATATACATTGTTGGATTGAGGGTTTACTCAGTTCAGTAATATAAGGCTTGAATAAGGGATTACTAAGTATTGTATTACATGGTAGTAAGGATAGATTACTAAGTTTAGTAATACAAGGATAGTATGGGGTTTTTACCGGTTCATTGAAATACTGTGTCCAATAATATGGACTTATAAGTGATTCCTTCGCTACTATGGAAATAATTTTATGCCAATGTGTTAGCACAATTCCAAGTCGTATTCATATGTTATTATTTCATGATATAATATCATTATTTCATTATGATTCATGTATTATTAAATTCCAATATTTATGCCATGATATTTGATATGCATAGTATGATATTATATCTTCAGGATCAAGTTCTCATACCCTTATTCACAGTATTATGACTAAATTTCTCCCTTATTTACTCTTACTAAGCATTTTATCTCACTGCTTATTATTTTTACTTCCCATACTTATGATGTAATGTATAATTTTTGATGTGACATGAAGGGTTCCAGTCATTAAGAACCATTTGGGAGATTATTTAGCTCACATATATATCGGTGTTAATGTATTCCGTGTTTCCAATGGCACTAGACAAGTCCAGTCTTCTTTAATCTATGTCTATAATATTTTATTATTCCATATTTGTTATGTAATATTAATGATTATAACTCATGGGTGGATATATAATCAACCTATAAGTATATTTATTATCAATTATCTCTTTTTAATTACTTATATAATTTTTTAAAAAAACAATGTTATCAAATTTTATCATCCAGACAAAGCTCACTCTAAGAATAATAAACAGACTAGTTTTCTAGAAGACCAGGACCATTCCTCCCCATACACCAAAGCCTACTAACTAGTGGAGGGTGTATAATGTTGTATCATAGGGATGCGATATTGCATGTATCAAACTACACAATCATAAATCAATAACTAGTAATCAACTATGAATAGTAAAATGTCCATCGAGGAAACACAAATCAATATATAAACAAGAGAATGATAATACTTGAAATAATGCAAAGGCCTACAAACCCATGAAAATCATACAAATTATCCTCTATCAGGTCAGTTAAATACAATGACTAGAATAAAGGACAAAAATTGATTTACTACCATTATAATCTATAAATCATCCCAACATACTCATATCATCTCATCTATTCCTATTGACTATGAGAAACCCAATCCTAGGATAAATCCCAACTAGTGCCAACAATACCTATGTGAGAGATACATGGGTAACCATATTTAGTGGTGTACCAAGCACATAGTATGTATATAATATAGTACAATACCACCAACATATTTATATAATAAATGAAATATTATTTGATATGTTCATGTAACATTCTCAACAAAAATAGTAAAAATGGTAACAATATAATCCTAAATAAAAACTATCAACTTAAAATGGAATTTGAAATGTAAATGATAGAATCCTAATGACCATATCAACATAGAAACTAGTATTGATCCTCAATAAGAATAACATGACTTAATATTCAAGGTTTAGTCATTGTTGGGGTGTCTCAAATCATGTTTCAAGGAGCATGCCAACCAATAAGTCCCTCTTCTCGATCTGATGTAATTATTGGTTATCACATTGACCATTAGAATACCATAAGTAATATTACCATCCTAATTGAATTTGTGATCATATAAAGATGTTTAATACATCAATTCCCATGGAATAGAACAACCACCTGAGGTGAAATAATATCGATGGAAAATATAACTATCCCTAGAACATCCAGAGAGCATCGGCCAATGTAGGTAATATAACCATTCTCATGAGACACAAAATCATCCATCTAGGGCTTTTATTGATTCCTCATGGAACAATTAGGAACTGGGGGTAATATACCTATCTTGAGGCTACCAAAGAGAACATGAAAATGGGGGTAACATACTCATCACTATGACACATGGTCATAACCAACCTAGAATAATACACACATCCCCATGGCTACGTTACGAACATAAGGTAATATTCCTACCCATGGTTCATGCATTATGACATACATAAGATAATACACACTTATGATATTTAACATCTACGGTGACAAGAATGATGATAAAAGAAAATAAACATACCATAATGTCTAGAAGAACACAAATTTTAATCATCATTATATCAACTCCATTGACAGTCGACAATGATCCATGTTCTATGGTAACTCCCATAACCCATGCCACACAAAGTCATACTACCCCACTCAGGGTCGGTATACTAATAGTTAACCCATTGGGGTTCCATTGGTCAATAAAAATAAAAGAACTTCCCTTAGAGTGCCCTATCTCAAAAATTGTCTCTTAGGTCAAAACCTTATGATTTTAGTAAAAAACTTCCTTCAAAATCATCAATGGGGTAGTGTAGACTCTCCAAATACATTTGTTTCACCACATAGATAATTTTCAAAAAGAAGTTGCATGTCTCATTTCAGTTGTCAAGGTACAACGAGGTAAGTCTACTCAGCCAACCCATTATTAATATACCTAGGGTTTATCAATATATGAATGTTAATTATCTGACAATACAAATTTATTATGACCTCACATCTCAATAGGTTCTTAATTTAACATCTATTACAAAGTCCCATTTTCTCTTCTTCATCTAGGATGTTATATTGTTGTAATTTAACTTAAATATGAATAAGTGCTTAAAGTATCACTGGATTATTCCATCATGTTGTAACTACCAGAAAAATGTTCTGGTCCACTTCATACATTCTCCAAAACATATTACCTGAAATAACCATTATTTGTATCATTGAAGATAAAAATTACTAGGTTAATTCACTGGGGAAAATAATTAAAAAATTAGAACAATGATGAACCTCCTCCAATAATACATGTTATTGAATGTATACCATTTCACATGATCTCATCTAGCTATTCAATGTGAATTAACTAACATTTACGATTTGATCAACCATATTTTGAGGGAATCGAGAAAATACCCTTACATGGAAACTCATGAAATAAGAAATGATGATGTAAAATAATGTTGTAGGTGTGAGGATAAATTTATCTCCTTAAACTATTATTCGATATCGCTAAATAATTACAATAATAATAATGAATGGGTGGATGGACATGCCGAGCACATCCCTCCCATGTGTTTTTTCCCATATAATTAATAAAAAAATATAAGATGCACATAAATAATGGACACTTTCCTTGAATGGAGAAATCCTTGACACTATGAATTTGTGTGAAAAATGGATATGTTTATTCTATAGTCCCCATTAATTTCATGATATTCCCCATGAAACCCCATGATTTATATTAATTGTGTTAATAAAACCATTAATATATAATTCACCTGAAGAAACACATTTATATAGGTCAGTCCCCCAACCACTTCTTAGAAATTATCTCAAACAACATTGAAATCCTCATATCATATTCCTTGTACAAAGACACATTTATTTTATTTTAAATCCCTCATAACCAAATTCACATTGATTGTTCTAAAAAAAACCATACATTGAATTGATAATTTTAATTCTCATTGGATTTGATAGCACACCTTGACATGAGGTTTTACAATATCAATATTATTTTTAGGTTTTTGAAACTAAGAAAGTTCACTATTACTTTTCAATGATGTACTTCAATCTAATTTAACATTAATATTAATCTCATTACTTTATTATTTTGAAACACTTTTAACATCGATATCCTTTCTATATATTAATATTTCAAACATTGAAGACCATGGTACCTCATTCTTATCTATTTTCGTTCCCCTCAACATTTTCAATATACTATAATAATTGATAAGAGTTCCTATAAAATCATTTGTAATCATATTTCCCAGATTTCATTCATCATTTATAGTTATTAAAATATATTCATAATCTATATAAATAATATCAATGATTTTATTAATAAGTTTTTATTTCTTAAAATCATTCTCTCTAAGTAGTTGTTGGTCATTTACCATAGTCTTAAATCAATGATGCAAATCTAAGAGGCTGATTCACCGGTTAATAAATCAGAAGCTTGATAATCTACATGATGCATTTCTCTTCTAAATTGTAAAAGAATATAAATTCCAAAAAGTGTTTCATCAAGGTTCCTCTAAATATTATTAGTTTTCACATAATTATATAAGGATATAGATATTCCTTTTCATTGAACACAATAGATTATTTTGAACGCTATTATTCATCTAATAATGACCTATAATATCCATACATTGATAATAAATCATAAATGATAAATATTCATTTCATACCATCATGATACATGCCAAAAACGCATAAGAATAGTTTATTTGGAAATGCATAAACAATTTCTTCATAATTGAACAACATAACCCCCACTAAATTCTTCATAACTATGACCTTTCTAACACATATAATAATTAATTTATTTCTTCATAACCTAGAGAAATGAATCATATGAGTGGGTGAGATAAAATTCATAGTATGGGTATACAATGATGATATCAATGATCCATTAAGAATAATGGGGGAGTAATGGAATAAAATATTGATAATAACATTTAAAAACTAAACCTAGTATATAATAAATCATATAATTCTTTTAATGAAATCAATCTTTGAGTTTCCTAATACATTAATCATAATAAAAAAATATATCATCATCAATGAGATAATGGAATTATAATTATACATGAAATTGTGTCATACAATAAGAATATAAAATAATTTCATATGCAGTAAAGACTCTGATACAAGAATATTATATTCGATTGGATTTACTCCATAATATAACATATTATTCATGGTTCACTCCCAAGAATATAATAGTGGATAGAGTCCCTTACTAAATTAGGTTCACCCCAATCTAGTACTACTCAACTCATGAGATATCATTCCATTCCCAATTTAATAGAGGTCTATATACTCCAGAATTACATATCACATAATGAAAATCAAATATGTTTGTTACTTAAAAGATCAAAAAACATACATTAAATGAAAACCCATTAAAATTTATTATTTTTCATAAAAATTTCACCATTCCATCATAGTATAACCCATGCGAAAAGAATGAGTTTCTTAACATAATTAATCCATGGGTATGAGAGGGGATTCATATAATAATTATTTATTTATAAAACCAATAATAAATCCAAATAATTAAAGTGTATTTTTTCATTGGATCACATCCATAGTAAATCGTAGGATGTTATCATGGATAAAAAATCCTTTTAAAATATCATAAGATCATTTCATGAGGAAAATAGCCTATCAAATGAGAAAATCACATTTCAAAATCTAAAAACATCATAGATATTAACGAAACATTTTATTCAAAAATATATATGAAAATTTAAAATTTACTCTTAAATTTATTTAGGGTTCATGATGGTGTGAAATTTTATTCATTCCAAAATATGTTAATAAAAAATATTCCTTTCACCATTTTGTAAAAATTAGAAAAGTACAGCTTTATAAAACTAATGAAATGATTATTTTTAAATTATTTTTTTTCAAAATCCAATACTAGTTTAATAGAAATATAAAAACTAATAGAATAATGTAAAAAATACTTCAAATTGTTTTTATAAAACAAGGACATGGAATAAAAATGAATTTTTTTTATAGAAGATAGATATAAAGTCAATTATTTTTAAAACATATTTTTGGTCTCTTGATTACATAAGGTGAATAATGAAAATGAAAAAAATATATTATCATGAAATCAATATAGGACAATAAAATTTATGATTTAATTGAGAGAAATATCATAATATTTGATCATAAAAATCATAGTCGTAAAAATTTCGAATAAATAATGACATTCATACATAAAAATGATACCTCAGGTCCAACACCATTTTTACATATTTGATCATCTATTATAATAAATATAAATTTATAATAAATGTAATATATTCAAAATGTAATGTACATTATACATTATATTGTTTAATAATAACCTTTTATCACATATTCATTAACAATTATTTATTATCATCACTTTTTCAGGTGATAACTACATCATTTTTCATATATGTTCTAGTTCAGTAATATGGGTACTTTTACTTTAATCATGGCCACAAAATTATAAAAAATTTAATCATGTTAAAAAGAATATATATATTCATTATATACATATTTTTAAATATTAATAAAATTTTGATATTGAACAATGAATTACACTATTCTAGGAGACAATAGACTTTATGTATACATGAATAGTGTATTAAATTTTAAACGGATTGATCAATATAAAAGAAAATAATAATTCACCATTATAGAAACATTAATATATAATGTAATCAGTATATAATTACATTTAATCTAATCTTATTTCAATACAACTACAATGGAAATGAAAAATGAATCGCATCACTTTATGGAGGTTATAATCCACATGTACATAATAGAAACATTGGTGTTTTCCAATAAAAGTGAAGAAGGTGGATTTTATATAATCAATTAATAAGTATAATTATTTCAAAAAAGAAAAATTTAATATTTAATCCCATCATAATAACCATCCTTCAATGAGGGTGGTGGAAAATGAATTGTATTGCTACCTGTAGATGGTAATTCATAATTATGCATGAAAAATAAATTCACAACCCATTTGATGGAATACTCTTGAATAAATGTGGTTTCATAATTATAAAAAAAGTAATATATCTTCGACAATTAAGTTATTATTTAATGGTAAATATATTTGGATTATAGGAGTTAAATGAATAATTATATAGAAATTGATCACTTAAGGGATGTACTTGCTCCTTGAAACAATTCCTTTAGATGTCCAATTATTTTCTCTCGGGTTTGTATTTATGGAATAACAAAACATATAGAATGTGGATTGGGTATTTTGGAAGATAATTATATTTTTTTGGTCTTCATATAAGGATTGAACATTTTTTAATACATGTATGGAGAGGCTCCATTTTGTTATTGAGGGGAGGGGAACTATTAGGACATTATAAAAAATAAATATAGAAGAATGTTATTCTATAAGAAAAATTATTCCAAATGTCTTTGAATTTGATGAAAATGTTGTAATTGGTATTAATACATTCAATACATTAATTTTTTATATATTTATGAGATTTTTTAAACAATATATTTTAGTTTAGATTCTTAGTTAACATATTTTATCATTAATTGCATTAATGTATTATCCAATCATAAAGGCTTATAATTTTACATATTAAGTGAAAATTTACAAGTATGTATCCATTCATTGGAATTTCATACAAAATAATATCCTCATATTCCTAGTTAAAAACTAGTTAGAATTATTAAATAATTTAATAAAATATTATTTTGATAAAATATTAGAACTATCAATTTTGAAACCATTCATTTATTTTTAATTAAAAGAGAAAAACAATGTTTTATTTCTATTACCATAATTTAAAATAATGTTAATATTTTTTATTCATCGTTGTTTTTTTCTTACACATTAACGTACTCAAATTATATTACATTTAATAAATTTATAATAATTTATAATTTTATTATTAGATGTAGAAATACTACATCAATAATTTTTAAATAAATATGGTCCTATTATAATTACAAAAAAGTATAAATAGATTTATATCATGAAAATAATTTCTTTAAAATCAAAACATACACTTAGATTCATTCATAAAATTATTTTTCCCAATTTTGACAGAAGAGGGATTTCAAATACTAAGACAGTGACATTTTGTATCCTTCTGTGATATAAATATTATATAGGTATTTTAAATGGAGATGATTAATTTTAAAAATAAGAATAAGGTGATAGTAATAAAATTTTATTCATCCAATAATAATTTAGATAAATAATTATGACCATGACATTTAATTGTATCCTAGATTTACATGATTTACCCTTTACTAAGGTACAATATTAAAAATTATTACGATTCATATTGATGAACCATTAAATGGGTAAATTTACAAAAATTTTGATATTATAATACAAAATATGGAATATATTCTGTAAAATTCAATTTATATAATGATTTTTAATTAGTTTTAATATAACCAAGAATAAATTGATAAAAATAGTTTATAAAAAACAAACACTTTCAGCATAGTGTTTAATTTATTCGTATTACATGTATACAAAAATATTAAATTTATGATAAAAATTTATTTAATACAAAACATTTATATTTAATTGAAATAATTCACCAATAAATGATAATATAATTTATTAAGATAAAAAACATTGTGTTCTGTTTAGTTGTTTTTTAGAACAAAACAGCTCTTTCACACTCTAATATTTTTTAATTAATTGATAAAAATGAATTCATTTTATAAATATGAAAAGTATATTTTTTGATAATTTAGCAACACTTGTTGAAATATTCCAGTCAATTGACTAAGTGAAACTATCATATTTAAAAGTTTAATATTATATCATGTTCTATCTAAACTCAGTGATATGTAAAACACAAGCTATCAAAGAAATATAATTATTTAAAGGGAAATATATTGGAAAATTTTATTGTGTTACATTCTAACCCCATTAAAAATTAATGTCACCCTTGATATTCATCCCTCTGATAAAATAAGATGTCTTTATTTCCATACATCCTAATATTCACAAGTTCCATAACTAAATTTATGATTCACCCAATGAACATTCACAAGGTGAGTAGTCTAGTTCCACAGTACATTATATCAATGTTCCACGATTTACACTGGTTTTGATTAATAAGTAATATAAGTATATATATGTAGAACCTTTGATTTTATTACATGTGAGTGATTTGTTATGTAAATTATCAAGATAAATCCATGGAACACATCGTGATATTAAGTGTTGTTCGGTGGAATTTCGATGTGATATGATACAGTCCCTAATTGAAAAGAATAAAGGAGGAAATATAGTTTGGGCTCATATTTTTCATAATTTTTTATGTCATTACCATTTTACCTGGATAAATTCATAGAAACACCTTTATGGTGGGAATGATCCTCTAAACATAATACATCTCTAGCCTTATTCACTTTCCCATGATGGTATTGTATTGATCAATCATAATCATTAATTAATTCCAACCATATTCTCAGGCACATATTGAACACTTTTTATGTGAATATACGCTTCAAAATTTTAGAAGTAACTACTGAATCATCATACTCTAAATAATCTTACTCTGTTAAGAGGAACACCCATGAAGGATCCTAAATCATAGAGCCACATTGGATCTTAGTACATCATCAGACCCAGAGAGGATCCTAGTACATTGTCAAACCCACACATGATCATAGTACATCGTCAGACCCAAAAAATTCTAGTACATCGTCAGACCCACACAGGATCCAAGTACTTCATCAGACCCCCACAGGATCCTAGTACATCGTCAGAACCGTATCAGATCCTAGAGTAGTCCCACATGGATTCCTAGAGTGGTTCTATGTTGGGCCTTCAATCAGAGACCCAAAAAGGATCCCTTCTCATGTCACAACTAGCTACAGGGTTCACACACTAAACTCTCTTGTCTCCAGGTGGGTCGGCTCCTCAAGCTACTGGTTGATACTTCAACTTCCATGATGTCCCACGAAGAATCATCCCAATGGTCTGCCACATCATTGGGGTATCAACTCAATATAAGGTGTGTCAATCAGATGTTTGGTATGTAAGTTATTAGCCTTTTAGTATCAAGGACCCGATTGGATTTGTACTCAATCCAAACTGACTATACCTGAACAATATCCAAATATGAAGTTTGGTGTACTAATAGGGCTATCTGTCTCCAAGGTTTCTGGTGCCATTGATGGTTTTTCAAACAGAAACCTAGTGCTAATGTTATGGCCGAAAGATCCAAAATGGGTCGAAGTTGGTCCGGGTCCGGTTTGACCCAGCTAGTGCTGGGTGGCATGGACCGCGCCGGGCGCCCCTACCCATGATGGGCATCCAATCCCACTCTGGGTTTCCCATCCCGAGCTGGGCAGCCCGACTCTCACAGGAAGGATAGACCCGCGCAGGGTGGGCCGACATGTGCTGGGCGGCCCGACCTGCGATGGGCGGCCCGACCCGTGATTGGTGGCCTAGCGCACACTGGGTGGCCCGGTCCGCGCATGGAGACCATCCCGGCATTAGGAAGCCCGACCTGTGCGGCAATGCATGGACACATTTGGGGTGGAGCTACGTTCCCTCTGCTCCCATTCACCAAACGACCTGGCTGTTGAGTTTCCAGACAGCTCACACGCGGCACCCACGGGTCCCACTAGGTCCAACAAGGCATGCCGAAACGACAGACCGTTTTCCTTTTGGCGGCGAGTCGTGCGCCGCCCATCAGCAGCCAGCTGAATGCTGACAGCTTCCACCTTCGGCCGAATCCTGGCGGGCCACGACCACCTACTCTGATGGATGTGCATCACGCGTTTCCCCTCAGCGACCAGCTTGATCAGCTACCCTCTTCCAGGTGCTGAGGCCATGTGTCCTAAAGCCTTTTTTTCTGATATTGACGCGCGGTCATGCCTTCCATTCTTCTATGGATTTCCGTAGCACTGGAGGCTGTCTGTCCTCCACCCCGGCTGGCATTAGTCAGCTTCCCTCTTGCCTCCGGGCGTTTTATTCCTCTACCAGTGGCGCGGATGCACTCTTTCCTGGTTCTGTGCTGTAATCCCGAGAGGTAGTCACAACTTTTATCCATCGTGAAGAACACAAAAACCACTATGAATAGTAAAGGAATCGGGACGTGTTGGTTTGGCCCACTCCTTCCGCATTAGTTTGGTAGCTGGAGGATCAAGAGGATTAATTCAACGTAAAATAAGAGGAATAATAAAACCCCTACATAGAAGGTTTGTTGACGTTGGTGAGGAAGGAATAACAGACATCGGTTTGTCATCGTCGATGACGTCCCACTTTGGAGGATGTCATAAGGATGAAACCAAAGTTGTTGGAGAACAATGGTGTTCTTCGTTTCGAGAAGCGCTCTTCGTTTGAAGTTGCATTCTTGGTTGGGAGAAGCATTCTTCGTTGGAGAAGAATAATTCCTCCATTTTCTCTCCCAAAATCTCTTCCCTTCTTCTTTTCCAACAAAAATAATGTGGTTTCAATATAATTTAAATTAATTTTATTCATCAAATTTGCGTTGGCACAATTAATTGTAGGGACAATTAATTGTCCCACATTGGGATAATAAGTTTAGAGGACGTCCAAGGGTTAACTCGACCTTAATGTGGGAGTTCAAGGGGTTTCTCCTGTTAAAAGGGTTCTGGAGGTCCCCACATTTAGGAATTCAAAATGGGGGATTTATTTTGGGTGGTCCCCATCACCATAACCCAAGTATCGAGGATTCAAAAATAAAAATATAATGTTAAACAATTATATTTTTCTTTTTCTTCACGAAAATGTTGAAAAACTAACTTTCACCCTCAACCAACTGTGCTCGAGGTGAAGGTCTCATTAAGAGTGTACTAGCACTACAAGATCAAGGGTATCCTCAAATTTAAATTTCGAGCACCATTTCAAAAGTTACTAAAACCCACTTGCACATTTTATGAATGTACCCAAAAAATGATCTGAAATTCATTCAGGGAACATCTCGCTTCGAAATCACATGCCATTAATTTTCATGGACTCGAACAATTTCCATATAAAAAAAATTACATGAAATATCCAGGTCTTTATATTCTCTCCATCTTAGGGCTTTGCATCCCCGAAATCCACATCACAAAACTAGAAAAACATGTTGGGGTACTGAGCACAAATCTAAGCCTCATGCTCCCATGCGCTCTCCTAGAGGTTCCCATGATGCCAACAAATGGGAACCATAGTTATAGACCGTCTACAAAGGACCTACTCCTGTCAATGCTCAATCACTACTAGAACCTCCGTAAAAGTCGAACCATCTTCAATGTATAGCTTGCCATGTTCTAGGATGTGACACAGGTCTTTCACGTATCTATACAACTATGATATCTAGAAGACGTTGTGTATCCGGTGTAACTGAGGAGGATTTTCTAGGCAGTAAGTCACGTCACCAACTCTGCGGAGGACCTGAAAGGGTCCAAAGAAACTCAGAGATTACTTGCCTCCCCTAACAAATCCCCGAAAACCATGTCGGGGTGAGACTAGAAGGAAGACATGGTCATCATCCCCGAACTCCATAGGTCTCCATCTCCTATCATCATACTACTTCTACCTGCTTTGTATAGTATTCATCTGCTCCTGTATGATCTGCACCATCTCCGTGGTAGCACATACTATCTCTGGTCACACTAGTGCTGACTCCCATTGGTCAGTCCAGCACAAAGGTGATTTGTAAGGTCACCTATACAATGCATAAAAAGGTGTCATCCCAATGGGGGAGTAAAAGTTGGTGTTATATGAAAACTCCACCAAAGTAAGGTGATCATCCCATCTGTGACTGAAGTCGAGGACACAAGAACCTAGAATGTCCTCGAGGGTCTGAAGAGTCTGCTCAGTCTGTCCATCCATCTGAGGATGGAAGGTGGTTATCAAATGAAGTTGTTTCCCAAATGCCTCCTTCAACCGCTTCCATCACAGGGCAGTAAAACGTTCATCAAAATCAGAGACAATAATCGAGGGTAATATATATAGCCACACAATCTACTGCACATAGTGGCGTCCCATGCTCTCTACTGAACCCTGCTCTCTGATTGGTAGGAAGTGTGCCAAAATGGTGAGTCGGTCGATGATCACCCAAATAGAATCATGTCCCATGGGTGTACAAGGTATTACAGTCATGAATTTTATGGCTATCCCATCCCACTTCATCTCAGGGTCCCCTAAAGGCTGAACCAAGCCTGCTGGTACCTAATGCTCCACCATCACTTGCTAACTTGTGAGGAACTGAGAGACAAACTCTCCTACGGATTTTTTTTCATTCCCAAAAACCATTGCTATCATCGGAGATCCTGGTACATCATTGCCACTCTTGTATGTAACACTAGAAGGGATGTGTGGAACACCCTCAACACATCCTCTCGAAGTGACACTTGTACCAAGGTACATCCTCTAAAAAGGATGACATGCTCCCCACCATTAGAAAATCCATCCAGTGTATGTCATGTGGATATATGATAACATCGAGCCTCGCAATCAGTGTCCTCGCAATGCACCTCCTAGACTCGATGAAGATGTGGGGGAGTGACTGTAAGAGAATGAAGAAAAGATGTTCCATCTTGATCCACATAATATATTTGCAATGTGGCCAATTGCACTATCTCCTCGCCTAGTAGATGTACACCATATCTCCTGGTGAGTGAATATTCTACAATGTTTCTCTTCCCAAGAGTATATACTATCTCAAAGACATAGTCCTAGTGGAACACTATCCACTATTGTTCGGAACTGAAAACTCAATACCTCTGCTACCACTAGGGTGAGGTTGCTGACTAACAAGTGATATGTTGCACCCTATGATGCAAGAGTTTATCATGTTCTGCCTGGGATTCCTTTTTAACCTACTAAAGAAACCCGCATCCCAATTTTGTAGATAAAAAACAATATTTTTTCCTAATACAGTCAATCTGAGAATGAATTGATGATGTCCAGTCCATACCCAAACTAACGTTGTAAGGCCTTGACGCTGTCACCAAGAGGATCCAACTCAAACTCTCATCTCAAGGGCTAGATCACACAGTCGACATAAGTGTGATTATCGAGTCTCCTACAAAAGGTATCTCCATTCATGAGGGTCAATTCAATGGTTTAACCAGAAACTCTAGGTCTTGTACATGATTCTTCGAAAGAAGGAATAATTGGTACCTATGTCTATTGATACATTAGCTAGTGTTAGACACAGACCATAACTTGAATCATTCCTAGAGCCCTAGGGTCGCACTCCATGACCAATTACATCTACCTTCTTCCCCTATCCTTTAGCTCCCTGATCCTGGAGGGGACCACAATGGGGTATGGTTGTAACATGTCGAAATGTAAACCACCATATGATGCTACCCTATCACTGTTTCCACATCTAAAGCCCTACAAATTTATATTTCTATAACACTCCTTCTTCTCGAAACATTTTTACATTCCCATGTCTCTTTGACCGGTTCCACTTTCCTTCTTTCCAACTACTAACATTCCCTGGATGTATCCGCTCATCCAAATAAAATTCAGCCACAAAGGTTCCTTATAGAACCATAACATAAGTAGGAATTCATGGAGGAATGGTGTTGGATCCGATATCCTTAAACACACCTTGCATGGAGGTCTGAGCCCTGAACACTGATTGTATCATATTAATTGAGTATTTAGGAATGGTTGGTACACCTCGATGAATACTCAACAACTGACATGTTGTCCTTCCGAAGATGTATAATCTCTAAAGAACACTTAGCAACCTCTTTAAGAGAGTCTTATACTACTTGGGAGTCAGGCTCGTCTCAGAACCTGAGGGGTATCTAATGCTAAATCACGCATTAGGCAATAGGTCCATTTGATTCCTTTACTCAAACTTCTGTTTGTAACTACTGTCCAACGAGTATTGGTATAGCTAACACAATACTCAAGGGTACTATCTCTAGAAATGATCCACATATAGAAGAAAAATCACTATGTGGACCATCCTCATGGTTACTCACTAAAAAATATTAGTATCTATGATCACCATCTACTCTACTGGTGTCTCAACTAGGAGGAAAACCCTATCAATCACCTCTAGCCATCCCTTAGCTCTGTGGGAATCTATCTCACCTCAAAACCTCAGAGGCCTCTACTGCTGGAACTCGTGCAATGCACTCAGTGGGCATGCCCCATCCACCAGTGTTGCTGGTGGTAACTGCTGGTACACCACCCGATGGTGCCAACATAGTAAGAGGGCCTTGTACCGGAGCCTCTTCACTCGTTGGGCCGTCATCATGTACTCTCTCAGAAATCCTAGATTGCTGTCTATGAAGCGACATCCTGAAAAGGAATAAGTATGCCACGGTCATTAATTTATACCTAATGAGATGACTCAAAAATATCACAAAGAATTTTTTTTGAAACACACATGAAATTAGTTTTTTCGTGCACTGAGTCAGAAACCAGAAGTCAAGGTCTTGGTTTATGGATACGTCCTCCATCGCACCAACACTGTATTCCCTAAACCGATAAACACACTCATAACACTTAACATCATTTCCATTAAAATATCAGCGTACAATGTTATATGATTGAAACAACTCCTATGATTAAAATTTGTCACGACCCTTCCCCCGGGGCCCATGCCTTAACTACCCCAAGCCCAACATTTATAGCCCAGGGGCTGATGACTAGTGTTGAAAGGAGTATTCTATAAAACCGGGAAGTCATTGCCTTTATATCCAGTAAACACACTCGATCAAGCACACAACAAGATACGAACACAAGTAAATTGTATAACAAAAAGGAGTGCTAAATGTAAGAGGGGCTAGAATACAAGCCCAATATTAAAGGTAAAATTACAACTGAAAATATGATACAACAGAAGAAAGAGAAAGTCATCCAATGGGTCATCCTTAGAGGTTCCTACCGGAAGGGTAGGTACAGATCGCCTCTCATCACTCAATGTTTGCTCGTCTTCTCTATGTACCAAAACACCGTATGGGCCACCTTCGAGAACTTTCTAGTCCTTGTAATATCGTCCTCAGTCAGTGTTGTCCGTCGTCTACATCAAACACAACAGAGTGCGGGAATCGCCCGTGAAGGGGTGAGCAT
This sequence comes from Viscum album, assembly GCA_963277665.1. Classification (NCBI taxonomy): domain Eukaryota; kingdom Viridiplantae; phylum Streptophyta; class Magnoliopsida; order Santalales; family Viscaceae; genus Viscum; species Viscum album. The sequence continues at coordinate 442,768,212 of OY728161.1, forward strand.
AGAGAAAATCAGTTGGGACCCTGAGACCCTTAAGGTATCACTAAATCCACCATGTATAAACAAAAAAACATGAAATCAATTGATAACCCTACTTAGGTATATGCCCATACATATACCTATGTTATCATGTAACCCATCTCAATAATGAGGAAACACAAGTTCCAACACAAAAGCCCCAAGAACAACTTTTCTACAATGGAAGTAATACCACAATGGTAAGTACCACACAATTATGACACACTGAAGAATACCACCATGGTATTACCATGAAGGAAAGTAATACATAGGTACAGACTCATCTCGCACCAGGTATATATTTTGTACAATAGTAGAGATGATTAGATGTACCTACTGAATAATCATACTCTCTTAAGAGGCACACCCATGAAGGATCCTAAATCACAGAACAACACGTGATCCTAGTACATCATCAGACCCACACAAGTGTTTAGTACATTTTTAGATCCCCACAAGATCCAGGTACATCCTCAGACCCACACAGGATCCAAGTAAGTCGTCAGACCCAAATAGGATCCAAGTACATCATCAGACCCACAGAGGATCCTATTACATCATCAGACCCACACATGATCCTAGATTATTCCAGCATGGATTCATAGATCTGTTCTATGTGGGGCCTTCAATCACAGACCCACGAAGGATCCCTTTTTATGTCATAACTAGCTACAGAGATCCCGCACTAAGATCGCATGTCTATGAGAGGTTCCACATCTCAAACTACCAGTTGATACTACAACTACCATAATGTACCATTAAGAAGTATCCTATAGGACCTCCATGTCATAGGGGTCTCAACGCGAAATACGGTAAGACAATCAGACACCTGGTCTGTATGTTATTAAAATTTTATCCTTGAGGGCTCGGTTGGATTCATGATCGGTCCAACCCGATCGTACCTCAACATTATAAAAATCTCAAGTTGGGTACTTCAAAAGGACCGTCTCACTCCAAGGTTTCCATCTCCATTGATAGTCAGTCAAATAGATGCTTGGTTCCAATGTTATGGCCAGAAGAGCGAATATGTGTCGATGTCGGTCTGAGTCCGGTCTGACCCGGTCATACCGACACGGACCGGCCCATCATGGCCCGACCCAACCCTGCTTAATTAAATCCATCATGTAGGGTCCGACCTGGCTCGCTTGGTCCAGCCCAACCCGCTGGGTCCGTCCTATCCCACACTGGGCTACCCGACCCGTGATGGGCGTCCCGGCCCGCGCTTGGCTGCCCGACACATGCTGTGGGTCCCTGTCCGCCCAGGGTAGTCCAAACCGACGATGGGTGGCCCAGTCTGCCTGGGAAGGTCTGGCCTGATGATGGGTGACCCGACTTGGCCGCATGCGGGGGGGGGGGGGGGGGAGGGGACCCACAGGTCCCGCTCATTCCAATATGGCTGACAGAAATTGACTTCATCCTTCCTCTCAGTGTTTTGTCATGCGCCGCCCCTCCGCGACTAGACGAATACAGACTGCTTCGACCATACACCGCATCCTAGCGGGTTGTGGCCACCTGCTCCGACGACGGCGCGTCGAGCACCGCCACTCTGCGGTTGGCTCGGCCAGCTAGCCTCCTTCATACTCCATAGCCATGCGGGCTGCAGCCATATGCACTGAGGGAGACATGAGGTCTCGCGGCCCTTGCTTCCATGGCCGGCCATAGCATCAGCTGCCCTCCATCCTTCACCGCGGCCAGCATGAGCTGGCCGCCCTCTGGCCTCCGCCCTTTCTCTTCCTATCCTGGCGGCACAAACTTGGACTGTCCTGGTTCTATGTGGCTATCTCGAGAGGAATCCACCACTTTTCTATACAGCGAAGAACAAAAAAAACCATTAAGAATAGAGGAGGAATCAGGGCATGTTCATTTTCCCCACTCCCTCCACATTAGTTCAGTAGTAGGAAGATCAAGAAGAATAATTCAACATAAATCACGATGAATAAAAAAACCCCTACCTAGAAGTTTTTTTTATGTTGAGGAGGAAGGAAGTACTGAAATTGGTTTTTCATCATTGTAGACATCCCACATTGGAGGATGTCACGAGGAAGAAGACGATGTTGTTGGGGAACTTCATCGTTCTTCATTTTTAGACGCGTTATTCGTTTGGAGAAGTGTTCTTCATTTTGAGAAGCATTCTTCATTAGGGAAGAATAATTCCTCCATTTTCTCTACTAAATTCTATTCCCTTCTCCTTTTCCAACCAAAAAATGATGTGCCAATATAATTTGAATTAAATTTATTAATTTAATTTAAATTTTCATAATTAATTGTACCATGATGGCATAATAAATTTGGATGAATTCCAAGGGTTAACTCTACATTAATGAGAGAGTTCAAGGGGTTTCTCCTATAATGAGGGTTCAGGTGGTCCCCACATCCAGGAATTCAAAATGGTGTTTTATTTTCGGTGAAACCCTACACCATAACCCTTGTGAAGAGGTTTCAAAAATAAAAATAAAACGTAAAAATAATTTTTTTATTTTTTCATGAAAATGTGAAAAACTAACATTCACACTTGACCTACTATGGTCGAGGTAAATGTCTCTTTATGTGAATATTGGCACTGCGTGTTCAGCAGTGTCCTCAGATTTCAATTCCAAGCACTAGATCAAACGTTAAAAAAACCCGCTCGCACGTTCACTAAACGTACCCGAAAAACAGTTCAAAAATTCATTCTGGGCACACTGGGCCCTAGAATCATGCGCAGTTATTTTCCAAAGACTCTTAAAATTCTCATATAAAAAAATTGACTTGTAATTTCTGGGTCTTTACTGATGGGTCCATTGATATGACATTAATTTTTAATATATCACCCAAGATTTAAATTTTCTAATCCTAAGACTCAGACTTGGTAAAATATTCATAAAAATTATCCTTCTTCATATTCCTTGGAACAATCATATTATGATATTTATTCTCTTCCATGAACATTGATTATATAATAATAACATCTATAAATACTATCATAGACTATAAAAGATAATATATAAAGACCCTTTTCATTAACACCACGAAATAGAAATTAATTTTTTTGGTATACCTGGAATAACAACTCAGTCAAAGTATTTGTATCTCACACCAAATGTATTATTGGAATATCCTCATTCTTCACACTCAGTTGATGATATTCGGAATGAACGAAAATCTGATAAAATTATTTAGATTGGCTCAATTGGTCAAACATGTCATCAATATGAGGTAGAGGATACTTAATTTTTATTGTGATATTATTATGTTAAAAATAATCAATCTAGAGTCACATTGACCCATATTTATTCACAATGAAAATAGAAGATTAACCCTATGGTGATACACAATGAAAAATGAATCCCTTCAAAATATTCTATTGGGGTAACTTCTAAGGTTCCTATAACTCAATCAAGTTCATTATATATAGAGTCTTTGAAATTCATGTACCACAATGTTTGAGTTATATGAAAAACTAAACATAAAAAATAGGAGGATGCCTAGATAATTATTCCAATACTAGCAAAAAACTCATACAATAGGAATATCATTGATGTTGTCTTTCTACCCAAGTATCTAAGATAAAAAACATTTTTACTAGGAATAATATACCATAGAATGTAAAAATACCAATATAATGTTAATATATTTATCACAATAATAGACGTCCATAGGTTGGTTTGGAAAACAAAATATGAAATATCTTCTATAGAAATTTATGTGGTATTTATTTATAGAAATCTATCTCATGACTAAAATATCATTAAATTCAACGAGATGAAAAAAATTAGATTAACAAGAATTTAAATCCCACAAATAAGGAATTGGAAATGAATTAGAAAAATGATTGGTGACCATATTACCACAATGTTCATTACTTGTGACATCCCAAATATAAAAAATATAGTTTTATTATATAAATATTATGTTCAATGGATTATTTTTTTAATTAAAAAAATATTGGATATTTTTGAGGTGTTTTACATTAATAATAATAATTGATATTAAGTTATTAAGTTATTTTTATTTTTTGTTAACTGTAATATTTTAAATTTATTATCCTTAGAGTTTTAATTTTCATTCTAAAAAATAATTATTTTTTACTATGTTAAAAATTCTATTTTAAAATATTTATTCTATTATTTTTTATAAAAATATTTATATCATAAAAATGGTGATGTAATCGAATATTATAATGATAAGAATATTAATATTAATAATTATGTGAAATAAGTTTTTTTATGAAAATATTGTTGATATTAATATGATAATATATTTTAAATATACAAAAATATATTGTGTTGTTGTTTTTTAATATTTTAAAATTATAAATATATATAATTATTTTTCTATTAAGGACACCATATATTAATATACATATTTTAAAAAGATACGATGGTAAAATTGTCTACAAAAATATTATATATATATATATGCATGATAAATATTTTTTTGTTAACAAAGAAATGTTACATTAAAAATGGTAAAATAATTAAAAATAAATTTTTAGAGGAAAATTATTATGTGTAAACTGATTTGACAATTTAATAATTTAAAAAAATTCCTTACTTGATATGATAAGAAGAAGAGAGAGTCGTACCCAAGATATTTTTACATATAGGAAAACAGAATGGGTAATGTCACTGAATAATATAAAAACATCAAACCAATGATGATTTTAATATATAAAAAATTGATAATAGTATCCTTTCTGAAAAGAAAAGTACGAAATTATGTGAATTTCTTGTGTTTCAAAATTGAAATTTAATAATATAAAATCATTTTAATGAATAAAAATAATTCATTTTCCATAGAATGTCACAAAACAATATATACATGATTAACCCCCTTCTGCACATTAGGCATATCCATTAGTCTCATTTGCAACATTCCTGGTTGTTTCTAGTTTGAATGAACCTTGAGAGGGTATTAGTTGATTTCATTAAGTTAAGTGGAATTGTTAGGTTTTCTTTAATAAATTATATTTGTTGGTTTTCAAGAAAATTTAATTATTTAAATTGTGATATAATATCAGGGTGTAAGGGATTAATTAATTTAATATTTATTTAATTATTCATTAAATTAATGTTATTGTACAAAGTGTTACATATATATGGTAGTATATATTCATATATAGAAATATATAAAAATATATTCTCATTTTATATATGATATAATTTTCATTGGTTTTAAATTTTGATGTCTAAGGATGTTGTTTTAATAGGTAAAATATTATTATTTTTCTATTTATACTGACTATAAAGATATATATATATATTCTTTATTTTTGATTTTCTTAAATATAATTTTTGTTTTATGTGTTATCTCTAAGCTAATAAGTACTAAGATAAAATTTTTATCAATGGTTTTTCTTGTGTTTGCAAAACATTATGTTATGTGTTAGCTATAATGGTATATTTTTATGAATATATCAATATTTATATTATTTTATTTATTAAAAATGGTTAAAGACTTATTTAAAAATATTTATGAAAAGATAGAATATGTTCTTGATATATCAATTTATGGTTATTTTCTTTGTATAACCATTTTTTATAAATGATAATAGTTGTAGTTTTATGCTCCCATCATAAACAAGATATAATTTCATGTGATTAATAATATTTTTACCCATTTTTACATTATGCATAATTATTTAGGGCCACCAACTAAGTCATAACTCACATTTCCTGAATTTCCAGATGAATAATAGAAATAGTTCATTCTCCATTGTATTAATTCTTGAAAAATAATGATGGTTATTTCAATCAGGTGATTTTATAAAAAATTTATTAGAAAATATCGATAAAATTTTGATGACATGTCATGAGAAAGGTTATTATATTTTTACAAAAAATAATATTATGTATGTATTCATTATTAAACTATTTTGGGTTATGATTGAGAAAGGAAAATACATTGAAAGGGTTTTAAAAAATTATCAATTTTATGTTTTGTGGTGTTTTAGGGAGTGAAACCATATGTCATATTGAATCATTTTTTCCATTTCATTTATTAGTAGAAGCCTTATGGTTTTTATTGTTGTCTTCCATGTATCATAAATGAACCACTAGAAATTATTATTTGTAATGGAGAATTCACAATGATCCTTTTCAATTATAAATATTTAGATTCAATAATGTTTTTATAAATTTATATATGTTATAAAAATATAATTTGTGGATGGTATGTTTGTTATAAAGAAATTTTTGAAATGAATTTATTTATTATTTTAAAACCCCATAATGGGAATTTATAATAATCACCATATATTTTTTAATTCATTTATTTTGGTTTATTAGATATATCACGAATGTATTTTTCTCTATGGATATAGCGTACTGATGATTATTTTGATTATATAATTTAATTTTTAATATATTCATGAAATGTAATATTTATTTCTAATTCTCCAAATAAATGACTGGTAAATATTTGTAGTATGTAATATATGTTGTGTGTAGTTTTAGATATCTTGTTATAAATAAAATATACACATCTTTTAAAAGGGATTATATTGTATTTCAGGATGAGGTAATTATCCATGGTTTTTGAGAAACAGTCTTGATAATTTTGGAGATTAGATGTTTTATATATGGAAGTGTATAAGAGTTTATCACTCCTTTATTTTCAAAATTATGAAGATGAAAATTCCGGATTTTAAAATGTTTTTTGAAAAAATTTAAGGGACGAAATTTTTTTAGTAGGGAATAACGTGGCATCCCGGAATTTCCAAACATAGTTTTATAATAATTTTTTTTATTAAATGGAATATTTTTTTAATTGAATCAATATGATGATATTTTTTAGATGGGTTTATTTAAAAATAATAACTAATATTATGTATTTTAGTTTATTTGATTGTAAGTTAATTATAGTACATTTTAATAATTATAATGATTATTTTGAAATTTATTTAAAAAAATATTCTTTTAATTTGATTAATAGAGTATTTTATAATATTTAATTTAATATTTTTGTTAAATAGTATTCATTTTTCTAAATTTATTATTTATTAATTTATTTTAATTATGATAATAAAAATTATCATTAATAAGCATAATATTTTTAAATAATATTATTAAAAATATTCTTAAGATAAAATTTTTTTATTATAAAAAATTATATGATAATTTTTCATATAATATTTATAAAATATAAACATATATATTTAATTTAGTATAAAAAACAAATATAATTTATTTTTTAAAAAAACTTTTGTGATATGAATTGTTAATAATAAATGAAATATATATATATATATATTCAAAAATAATTTTTTTTTGATAAAAAAGAAATAATAAATTTGAAAAATGTAAAAATAATTCGAGAAAATCTTTGAGTGGAAATGAAAAACTTGGAAATACATTTTATAATATAATCATATACAAAAAATGAAAATAATCATGTCATCATAAGATTCAAATAAGAGAGAGGCATGTGAATTAAATTTTAGTTAGTGTATTAATACAATTGGTAACCTCAAAGAATTAGACAAAAAAAATGAAAATAAATATGATTTTAATATATAATAACATAATAAAAGTGAAATTCCAAAAATAATACAAAAATAAGGTACTTATTTTACTTACAAAACCAACAATAAATAAGATGAAATATTTTGAATGAATAGTCCTCTTTCCGCTTCCATATCATTTCACATAATAATATATATATATTTGTATAACCCCCTTAAACACAATGAGCATAATCTACAATAACATCTGCAAACCTCCTGATTGATTTTGGTGTGTTTTATCCTCAATGGGTATTAGTTGATTTCTATAAGATGTAACACCTGATGATTTCATAGTACATTATCTCTTTAGTGTAATTCAATAGCATTCACTACAGAAAACAATGATAAGTGCATCAAAACCTATCAAACAAGCCATTTAATAAGCTGTTATGAATCTTATTTACCACATGTTAAATTATATATTTGGAATCCCACCTCATTATTAGATAACATATCATTAAATTTTATAAACAGAGGATCTTTAATGTCCAGTGTCTTGGAAATCAAGGACATAAAACAAGGAAAAAAATTCATTTAAACCACTTGTAAGGATTCATCATAGGTTCATCCTATGTTTCATTTCTGCATCACATATCCTGGAGACATACATCAAAGGAAATGGTGAGCAGAAGGCCCAGTAATGGTAAACAAGGGAATCCGTTTATCTGTGATATCAATAAGAACATGGTCAAAAAAGATAATTACATGGGAAATCAAAGTATATGCATATCATAATGAAAATAACATTAAAAATAACATTAATATGTGGATACAACACTTAATTTAGACATTCATGCACATATAACCAAGGTTCATCCCCAAGGTGTCATCAAAATTACCATGCTTATTCACCAAGGTATCATGAAACTTTTCATCTATAGAAATTAAATTCATTACCCAATGAATTAGAGTGCCATCAGGGAGAATCCTTAATATGTATTTATTTTCATGTGATCCACATATAGCATTACAAATTTTTTCATAAATAACTCATTGAGAAGAAAAGTAATGGGTTTCATTTCAAAATCTTGATGTTTCAAAATTTCTAAAAAACATGATCGTTATGAAATTTATAACCCATGGAATAGGAGTAAGGGTTATATTTATATTAATTCCAGAATAAAATAGATCAGTTATATGTATTTATTATTTCCCATAGAAATGAAAATAGATTTGAATAATCACATAAATAATAAAAGATATTTTCTTAAAAAGAAGAGATATTTTGAGACGAAAATTCTACATCATAATATCTATATAAAATTGTTTTAGAAAACAATAAAAACAGAGGAAACTAGGGAAAACCATCCATAAATGAATAATTATATGGTATAGGTAAATAATAAAATATAAATAAGATCATGATATGTAATGACATCCACATGAAAATGAAACTTACATGAAATTAGAAAATTTGATTTCTTTTTCGATAATTCGGCAGCATAACTATGTCACATAAAAATTCTGAAAATAAATTAATGAGAGAAGAAAGGTTCTCTAATCACTTTTACATGAAATGAAAATTAATAAGAATATATAATAACATACCCCCACATAATATGATGAAAACTAGACGACAGAACATAAAGGAAGTCATGAATTAAAAGAGGAGGGTGAAAGGTTTCATTACCTTGAAGAGTAATGTAGAATTATTGATGGTTGGGACCTTGGAAGGCTTGAAGGAACCTTGGGAGGACACATGGGGAGGTTAATAGACTATAAATTGTTTGAGGAGGTTTTTTGAATGAAATTAATGAGGGAATGTCATTGAATTTATACGAAATCTCCTGGAATGAATTATTAATTTCCATGGGACAACTCATCTGTGGTATTTGGAAAACCATGGGCTTGACTAATGTATTTTACCATGGTATTGGACACGTCGGACGCCTTATAGTATATATTACTATTCATAAGATGACCAGAATTATTACCTAATTATTAACTCATAAATGATATCATTAAACACCCGAAACACAAAACTATATTTTTACAATTCACCGAAAATTGAACTATTTCAGAAAAATAAAAAAATCTAGCCTAACATAATATATATTCTATGAAAAAAAATTTAAATCCATTTTATGAAAATAATTTTCTAAAAATTTTAAATTTTATTTTTAAATAAATAAATTATTTATTAATAAAAAATTATAAAACTATAATACGTTTTGTAACACCTTAAGAAGTTAATCAAGGTCCTATAAATTTATAATATATCCATTATAAAATAATGTTACAATTTATCATTACATTTTATAAAAAAACATTTAAATTTTAAATTATTAAATTTTTTATAATATTTTAAATAAAATATTTATGACATACCAAAATACCAAAACTTATACTATGAACGTTTTTTCACTTTTAAGATGTCCACATTGTATTCATACATTCATGGGTGAAGTTTCAATTTTTTGGCCAATTTACGATTCATTAGTATTCATTACTAATCATAAGAGTATATTAATATTCATTACTAATCATAAGAGTATATTAATATTCATACATTACTTTTCTGTAATAATTAATTTGATCTTATTAAAATATAAATTTCATACTGGTCAAAACTTTAGAAGACCATTTTTCGAATATCATTTTATATTAATAATTATTTAATTTTTACAAAAATATTTTAAAATACATTTTTTTCAAAATTAATGAGTAATATTGCACTGTAAGTTCATCCTAAATTTATTCAGATATTTGAAATTCACAATATTTTCAATAATATGAAATAAAAATATTATTTATACAAAAGGTGTACACATGTAATTAAGGTCGCGTTACATGTCCCCTTATAACACCTACATGTGAACTAAGTGCACGCTGTGTTATGGTGATAAAATCATTGGGATGATAAGACAATATTTCTCGAGTAGTGATTTCTATCATCTTGACCCCATTTCGAGAATAACTTGACCCCTTTTCGAGTTAACTTGGTTAATGGATTCGAAATTGATGAAGAGTTTTTCAAAAACCTCCTATAATATCTCTCTAATCCATTTAAATATGAATCTCAGTTCTTATTGTAGGTTTATGCCACTCCTCTAATACTGTTGTATTTTCTGGGTCAACTGTGATTCCTTAATTAGTAAAAATGTTCCCCAAGAATGAAACTTCTTATAAGAAATTCACATTTTTTGAAATTTCCAAAAAAACTCACCTTTCATAGGGTTTACAAAATAACACGTAGATGTTCTTCATTCTCCTCACGAAATTTGGAAAATTTCAAAATACCATCAATAAAAACTACCCCAATGTAATAAATAAAATCCTTAAGGACACTATTCGTCAAATCCATAAAAATATCAGGAGTATTAGTAAGTCTGATGGGCATAACAACAAAATCATAATTCCCATATATTGATCGGAACATATTTTTCAGAATATCTTCTTTCTTAACACTCAATTGATGATAAACAGATCGAAGATCAATCATAGAGAAGAATTGATCCATACAATGTTGGTCAAATAAGTCATATATTATTGGAAGAATGTATTTGTTCTTCACTATTATATCGTTCAGTTCTCTATAATCAATGCATATTTGAATCGATCCATCTTTCTTCTTCAAAAAGAGAACTGGTCGTCCCCAAGGAGACACACTCGGTCAGATAAATATATTCTATTTACGATCGTGGAGTTGTTTATTTAACTACTCAATCTCTATATTTTCCATACTATATGCGGTCATTGATATTGTATGGGATCCTGGTATGAGTTCAATGGAGAACTCTACCACTCATTATATGGGAGGTCTGGGTAACTCCTCAGGAAATACGTCAACATTTTTTGGACAATGGGGGAATTTTCTATCCTCAAACTCTCATTTCCTTCTACTTATTCACCAATCAACTCCATGAAGAAGGATATATGTGGTTCTTCAAGACAATGATCATGTTGAGATATCTCTCCTTGGTAGATAACTGTAGGTTTTCCATTCAAGACTACTGATATTTCCTTGCTTCTGCATTTGATCTTATAATTATACTTTGTGTACCGGTCCATCACTAGTATAATGTAGAATTCAATCATGGGAAGTACTACTATATTTTCTATAAGATTTTGCTCACTAAAGACATTACTATAGTTTTTAAACACTAACGATTCTTGGATAATACCACCAGGAGTCTTGACTGATAACTCATATTTTATCATATCTAGGGTTGATTCTAAATTCATTGCAAACTTAGAAGAAATGAATGAATGTGTAGAACTAGAATCAAACAATGTAATTTTAGTCATTGAGAGAATAAAAATAGTACCTTAAAAACATGATTTGCTGCTTAAAATTCATCCATAGTGATTGAATAAGTATGACCTTTTTCCCTTGGTCGTTGCCGAGGTTGATGGTGATTCCCCTCCACTGCCCTCATATTTGGACAGTGATGGGAAAATTTCCAATGTTTCCCACACTTATATAATTGGACATCAAGTAGGGTCTACACCATTTCCATTATTATTAGTGTTGGTAAGATATGTATTCACCTCTCAATGAAAAATGCATGTGATATGGCAATCTATTACACACTTGTATCATATCTGACTCCTTAAAAAGCAGTTCCACAAATGCTTCTTCCCAAATTTGTTACACATGGGACGTTTCACTTACATTCCTAATCTTCCATGATTGTATCTCCTACCTAATCTTGGCTCCATATATCACTTATTTTCATTTTATTTATGAGACCACTATTTCTCACCAAACTCTAGTTCGACATTCATCACACTTCGCACAATATCCTCATTGGCATCATAATCTCAGTTGTCTTGTTTCTTCTGCAGACGAGGTCTCAGTTAACCGAAGAATCTATCAACCTTACCATTTGGATCCATGAAAATTCCAGAGGTGTAATGTGAAAGCCTTATTATGTTCATTTTGTAGCTTATCACAGATTCATTCTCATTCTTATTTATCTCATGAAACTAATTCTCTATTCATGTTCTCATTTATCAAGGGAAATATCTGTTGAAGAATATCCCTATGAAATCTTCCCACTCTATAGCTTCAACTTCTACTCTTGGCCTTGTGTTTTAATTAGTTCCCACCATAGATCAGCTTCTCCCTCAATGCGATATAGAACCATGGTAACCTTCTCTTGTTCAAAAAAGCAGAGGACATAAAAGATCTTATTGATAGAGATGATCCACTGTTTAGGAATCAATGGGTATATAGATCCATTGATGGATGGTGGTCATTGATGTATAAAGGATTCAACTGAATGTTTTTCCTTCGATTTTAGATCAGTCTCTCACCATGATTGAAGTTATTTACAATATATTGAGTTAGTTTGTTCATAATTCATATGAATGTTTTCATTTCGGCTTCCATTAGTGGGTCGTCAGTGCATGGTCCATTACGATCACCATTTGCACGGTTCCTCCTATTTCCCACCATGTTTTAAGAGAGTAAAACCTGGTTGAGAAACCTATGTCATTTATGAATCATTTAACTAAAAATGATTTAGTGTCTTAAATCATCATTCTTAAACCATTACTTTTCTCTATAAATCTTTCATAATGATTCATTAAAACCTTATGATTTTACCAAACACATCCCTCAAGAGTGTCCTAACCCAGAGTGTAGTAGGGCCTGTTGACGTGTACCAGGATACCTCGGGTCAAGCCCAAAAATCCTTTTCGGTGATTTCACCCCTTGGAACATCTTTTTCCTAGCCGCCTCTACCTTCTCACATCCAGACATGAATGTATTTTTTTGATAAACCACTTACTCAATACTCACCAAAATACCATGATGTTTTCTTATATTTAAACGTTTATATAGGGTTCTTCCAAAAAATTTCATATAATAATTTTCATAAATAACAAAACTATCCTTAGATAAAAACTATTTCATCCCACCTCTTTATTACACAAATTTTCATTACATTTTACAAACAAATGATCTTTAAAGTCTAGTGTCTTGGAAATCAAGAACATAAAAAATGAAAACAACATAAAAAATTATTCAAAACAACTAGTAAGGATTCATAATAGGTTTATTATATGTACCATTACTGCATCTCATATTCTAGAGACAAACATCAATGGAAAGGTTGAGCAGAAGTCCCAGTAAGGGTAAACAAGTGTATTAGTTTACTTGTGATATCAATAAGAATATGATAAAAAACATAAAAACTTGAGAAATAAAAGTATATGAATATCATAATGAAAATTAATTGGAACATAAATTGAATATGTGGCTACAACACATTGAAATTCATGAACATATCACCAAGGTTCATCACAAATGTTTCATAAAAATTACCACGATAATTCACCAAGGTATTGTGAAACTTGTCATCTCCAGACATTAAATTTTTTACACAATGCATTAGACCGCAATCAAGGAACACCATTAATATGTATATATTTTCATGTGACCCACATATAACAAATTAAAACATTACATAAATTACCCATATAGAATAAAAGGAATGGGTTTCATTTCAAAATCATGACATTTTAAAAGTATATAAAAACATGATCGCTATGTCATTTATAACCCATTGAAAGGGAGTATGGGTTATACGTATGTCAATTAAAAAATAAATTAATTATATTTTATTTATTTCTGAATACCCCTATAAATGAAAATATATTTGTTTAATCACATAAATAATAAAAGATAATTTCTTAATAAAAGAGTGATTTTGAGATGAAAATTCTACAGCATAACAACTATATAACATGGTTTTAAAAAACAATAAAAATAGAGGAGACAAGGGTCTCCCATTTATAAATGAATAAATTAACAGTTTAGGGACAAAATAAAATACAAATTAGATCATAGTGTGTATTGAAATACAACATGAAAGGGAAAACTGAATGAAATGAAAAAATGTTATTTCTTTTTTGAACATTCAGCAGCCAAACATCGTCACATAAAAATACATAAAATAAATTAATTAGAGATGAAAGGGTCTCTCATCATTTGGAAATTAAATGGACAGTAATAAGAATTTAAAAGAACTTACCCCCATGTAATAAAATCGAAACTAGAAGACATAACCTAAAGGATGTCATTACATAAAAGCAGAGGGTGAAAGGATCCCTTACCATGATAAGTAACTTTGAAAGTGAGATGGTTGGAGCCTTGGGGGGATAGAAGGAACCTTGGTAAGACCATGAGGGAGGTGAAATGAATATAACATAGTTGATGATTTTTTTGAATGAAATGAATGAGGTAATGACTTGGTATTTATAAGAAAATTGAGGGAAAAAAGTATAAATTCCCAAGGGACACCTCATCGGTGGTATTGGAAAAACCATGGGCTTTCCCAAGGTATTTTGCCATTGTATTGGCCACATGGGACACCACATAGCATATATTACTATTAATAAGTTTTCTAGAAATATTACATCATTATTACCTAATAAATTATTTCATTAAACACCCGAAACTCAAAATCTAATTTATACTATTCACTGAAAATTCAATTAGTTCAGAAAAATATAAAAAATTCACCCTAAACTAATATTTATGCTCTAAATTCATAAATGAAGACCATTTTATGAAAATTTCATTATAAATATTTTTAATTTATTTTTAATTTAAAATCATTATTTAATCAAAAAATAAACTCTTAAACTATAACTTTTTTTTTAACACAATAAGAATGTATCCGAGGTCTCATAAAATTATCATATAACCATAATAAAATTAAGTAACAATTTATGATTACTTTTTATGAAAATACATTTCCATTTTAAATAATTAAATTAATTATAAATTTGTAAATACAATATTTATGACATACAAAAATATCAAAACATATCGTATGATCCGTTTTTCCTTTTTAAGATGACTAAATTGTATTTATAAATTCATGGTTGTGGTTTCTATTTTTTTATTCAAATTATTATTCATTAATATTATTTACTATTCATAATTATATATTATTATTCATACATTACAATTCACTAAATTTTAATTTTATCATATTATATATCAAATTATCTATGGGTCAGAACTGTAGAAGACCATTTTTTGAAAATCATTTTACCTTATTAATTATTTAACGTTTACATAAAAATTTTAAAATACCCATTTTTCAAAATTCATTTGTAATATGGAACTATCAATTCATCCTACATTAATCCAGATATTTGAAATTTCCCAAATTTTCTATAATAATAAATATCAATTTTATTTATACAATAGGTGCACACATGTAATTTGGGTCGTGTTACATAACCCCTTATAACACTTGTATTGTACCTAAATGTATGGTGTGCTATGGTGATAGAATCTTAGGAAGGCTTGGAAAACATTTCCCGAGTTGTGATTTTTATCATCATGAACTTCTCCATTAGGTGAATTTTTTCAAGATTCACATGACGATTCTTATCTTGGGGTTGGTCCAGAGAATTTCCTAGAGACGCAACCTCCTTCCCAAGCTCAAACAGATTGGCTTCGTAAGACTCGAGTCTATTGGATGAGACCATAGACTATTCTTTTCTTATTAATTAATCAATATCACATGTATTTATAAACAATTATTATGACATTAAGGGTTTTTTTACAACGGTCATATTGACCAACAATTATATAATAATTTAAACCCAACGGTATAACTTCATTAATTATAGGATATAGTTTTGTAGAGTATAAAATCCAATAAAACACAAATTTACCAAAATAATATTATTAAATTGTTTGTTTCGGTACAATATATATATCCTATATAATTTTACCATTTAATTTTTTTTGTTTCCTAGACATAAAATAATGGAAAAATAAATTGTTCAGATAAAAAATGTACGTTTCAATAAATATAGTTTTCCACATTTTAATGGAGAACCCTTTTTAAATAAAATATTGGACACTTTTATATATTAAATTTTTAAAAAGAATATTTTCTTAACAAACAGGACAAAAAAATTTAGTTTGGATAAATTATTGGTGTTTTTCTGATAACTTTCATATTTTGATGAATAGTAAAAGATACATTATTTTAATTGAATTTTATTTATAAAAATAACTTATAAAGTTAAATTTTAAATTTGAATGGAATTTAAGTATAATTAGATTATATTTTTATCAATTAATGAAATATTTTCCATTGGAAGTAATTTCCCATTTAAATTGTATATAAACACATATCAATCATCTAATATTTTTTACTTCTAAAAACCCTGCTTTATTGTTTTGACTGAGAGAATTAATTTTATATTAATTAATGATTCTTATATGTTTTGAATTTTGAAAAATATATATCAGCTTTTATTCAGAAAATAAAAATTATGTTATGGTGAATTTTTGATATTCTTCTAAAAACAATCAATTTTCGATGAATCGTGAAATACACTATGTTAATGTTTAAAATTGAATTTTATTTACATAATTATTTATAAATTTAAATTCATTTTAAACTCAAAATTAATATATATTACCTAAATTAATCAAATTTAATTAATTGGATAATTTTTATATTAATATTATATATTTAAAATTTTGTTGAAATTTTTAATGACTTTTACCCAACTTCTAGGCACATTTGAAAATTTTCATAAAACATAATATTACCGCTTGTGAGAATTGAATTACAATAATCAGATTGAAATAATTCGCATCAATTAGTATAATGTGGTTCAATAGGATGAAATTAATTTTCAGTGAATAGTAATTTTTGAATTTAATTTACCACATTTTAAATTAAATAGAGTAATTAAAAGTAAAAATTCTAATATAATTACACTAAAACATTTCCTAAATATATTGGATAAGTGTTTTTTTACCAAACTCAAACGTATAAAAAAATATGATTTTTTTGTTCCACTGGGATTAGATTAGTACATTTATTATTATTTAATTTAAAGAAGAGTTAAAAGTGTTACATTAAAATTTTCATAATTAAAATATTTTAAATATTGGGTTATACATAAGATAAATTAGACTATAAATATTAATTATAAATAAAAAATTATTTCCTACATAATCGGATTATATATATAATTTGTAGATGTTAAATAATTATTTTTATTTACGACACAATGAAGATGCAATAATAACCTTATTAATGAATGATTAAAATAATTGATATTATAAATATCCAAATAAATTTAAATTCAACCTTTGGATGCATTCCACTAAATTTATTGGTTAATATGAAATATTAGTATTTATTTAATGTATTTTTATTTATGTAATCACTTTTTTTTGACTTTCACAAAAACCATATACTAAATACTGTTGAAATATGCATAAATTTGTTTTCAAAACAAGTACTATATTATTATATCATATAATATTCCTCAAAATATATGTTTATTCCAAAGGACATAGATAAATATGTATATATGTAAATAATGAACCACTTGTGGGGTCTGGTCTTTTTATAGTATGTTTATTAACCATTTATTATAACAATAAAATAATACATAGTAAATGTTAAACTATTTAAATAATAGATAAATAAAAAAGTTAAGGTTATTTTGGCGACCTAAACTTATCTAAAACCTATCGTTTGTGAGGTTTTTGACCCATCCCATCCTATCCTCTAAAAAATACTTTTGGAGCCATTATAAAATGAATACGATTGAATAATAAATTAATATTTCAATCTTTTTCTATGGTGACACTCACATATCTTTTAAAAGGGTAAATAACCATATATCAAAATCACACCTCCAGAGAAATTTGGCTCAACAAAACCCTACTCATATATATTCCCATCTACCCTCAAATCATCATAGAGTCCATACATTGATCATAACGCTGACCTAAGGAGCCCTTAGCTCAAAAAAAAGAATAACCTGAAGAGAAGGTAATAATTTCATCTCCTCTTTGAAAGTTTGTTTCTTCTTACACTTCATATTTGATAGTTGTTTCCCTAAAAAAATTAAATCAAGTACCTTCTACATAGATTTATTGTATTATAAATATGGTATTACAATATTCATTATTCTATCCATCCTATTAATGACAAAGTCACCATACATGTGTACGTATGGATTACCGTCTCCACGTCGTCGTGTAGTTTTTTATTCAACACATTATCATTTAGTTATGTATAATAATGTTTATAATTGATGTAAATAAAAAATTAAATTTTAATTATTCGGTATATATAATATACAATGAAATTACATTTTATTTCACTATCAATATAAATGTATTGTCACTCATGCGTATGTACGGATTATTGTCTCCACGAATACGATGAGATTCATTCCCCATCATAACCATTGAAAAATAATTTTCATTTATGATTACAGAGAACATTTACGAACATAATATAACTCTGTATTTGAATCAAATAAATACTATCCATAACATACATGGATTACGTAAAAAAATATATAAAGGAAAATGAATCTGTTTACACTAGTATCAATGATTCTGCAGAAATAATATTAACAACACAATATTTGAAGATCATATATAATATCATACTTATGTATATAGTTATTTTATAATTTAATAACATTGATTTTCCTATTATAAAGGAGTTTAACATACCCTCAATCAAGGGAATGTAAAAGTTAAGGATTAATTTTACAATCTCATTTTTATCCGAGGTTGTTTATAGGTATGTATCTACTGGGACTACCTTATCATCCAAATCCTTGTTTCTTAATAATGGATTTCAATTTTTTAACTATTTCCTATAATATGTAATAAAGTAATATATATCTTTGTTTTAATGTTTATAATTTTTTTGAAGTATTTTTTTCTCAGTTTTCCAAAGAAGGAACATTATGTCCTTTTCGACAAATTAAGGTAAGAATGTTTTTTTAACTAATACAACAGGTGTGGCTATTTTCTGCCATTATAACACCTCTTAAACATCCCTTAAAAACTTATAAAAATTCATTAAAACTAAATATTTTCTTTTATAATTATGTGGCTGTAAATTTATTTCAAAATATAGAGACATATTTCGCTCAACTGGTTTTCATTTCATTTATATCAACACCCTTTAATGGATTATACACTTGATTGAAGTTTATTTAATATGATACAAAATTCCATATTTAATTGATGGTATTGTGATATGATTTATAGTAGATGTGTTATTTTTATACCATTCATGGTTTATAGGTAATTTATTAACATTTTTATGCTAGTTTTAATACTAATGTTAATGTTATGATTCAAACTTTCCATACGAGGAATGCATTGGACATAGTAAGTGACGGGTGGAGCCCAATATTTCTCCTCTATACATCGGTAGGTCTCAGAAGACAAACTACTGTCTTTCCCTAAGGCTATGAAAAAAATTTATTTTTATTATTAGAATTAGGCCTTGAAAATGTGGTTATGATGCCCAAAATTATGAATTCCAACATTAAAAAATTGACTATTCATATTACATGTAAATATTCTAAAAGTAGAATATCCATCTGAATAACTAAATGGAATTATTTTATTTATCATTTCCATATTATTATGAATTGATTATTTAAAAGGCTTTTGTTTTAGACTTATACATTTGCAAAAATGTTTATGCTTATTTATGAAAGTTTCCATTATATTATTATCTTTAATAAGTATCTGAGATCACCAATTTATTATTATTTATTTATCCTAGGATGTAAAGAGTATATTATGATTGATTTTCATGAATAATCTAAGGGATATGAGTGTGTTCAAAGGGTACAACATGTTTTTATTTTTTGATTTAATAATGTATGGTAAAACTTATGTATTTATATAGTAATTCTAAGGATACTAAATAAATAATTCTTTCGAGACATGATCTATGTTGATAATGCGAATGTTATGTGATAATGTATTGACTCTGGGTAACTAGGGTGAGGGTGTTGTAGTTTTTATGAGATGAAGTTTACTAAAAAAATTGAAAAGTATATTTGGAAAAACTCTGATTTGAAAACATTACCCTAAGATAGACATTGGGGATTATTATAGAAGAACATCCCATAATTTTGGTAATGTAGAGATTTTGCGACTTATCAATGTAATACGTCCCTATTTGGATAGAAGAAGGTAAAGGTTTCTCTGGCACATATGTATCTAGGGGTAAAACCTGAAAACACCAATGTGATCTAGACTCGAACAGGAACTCGTGAACGACAACGGGCCTTTCCACACCCTTTGTTATGACACTCTCAGGGAATATACTTAGGTTAATTAATAATATCTTTAAAATCCATTAAAATAATTTATGAGTAAATATGTAATCAAGGTAACCATTTTTATTATTATGAGACTATTTGTGTTAAAATAATCAATTAATTTTGATAATTCTTATAACATTTGAATTATATATTGTGATATGATCAAACATGGTGTATTTAATCATTTATAATTGGAATCCAATAGATGGAATGAGAACTCCAATAATAATCATTATCCAAAGAGTAAAAAGGATCATATCTTTCATGGTCATAAGCCCACATGTAGATTATAAATAGTCCCCAATGCAGTCTCATCATATGAAGAAATAATATCATGTTTTAACACGATAATTAATGAATTATCTGAGTTGTGTGCCTTTGAAGGGAAACCAGAGAAGAATAGGATGGTTGAGATAATGATGCATAAATGGATGAAGATAAAGAAGGATTTTCTTGTACATGATTACTGTTGAAAAATCACCCTAGGAAGTTCTTGAAAGGCATGAAATTTTTTTATATGTGTGGAGAAAAAGGACAAAAATTCGTGGTTTCATGGGTGAGAAAAAGGTTTCAATTGTACAATGGTTCAACCTTAATTATTTGGGACACTACATGAAATAATTTCCCAATCACAAGTGTATACCCCAAATGATTCTATTGGATAATAATCAATTTATGATACTAATATAGATAACATGGAATAATTAGTGTTCTTATATTTTTTATTAATTAATTATGTCAATTGTGTGTTTTATCAACCATGTACTGGTTATAATAATTATGGAAATAAATTAGGGTTGTACTACTATACTATTCCATTCAGGATTTGAGGTTATATGGTACATAGAAAAGTTACTCAACAACATGTTAAACCTTTTATAAAATACATGGTAAAAGTAAAGATAAATAGTAATATGGTCTTGATACTGAGGTAGCGATTTTGGAAAATGATTTCATGATTTGGATAAATTATATTTGTTATTCTTGACTACCTTGGAACTGATTAATGGTCTGTTTATTCAATCATTGTCGAAGTATTCAAATGTTTTGGATATTAGAAATATATCTAGTATTATATATGGAATAATGGAACATGCATGTAATTAATAAGGTTTATGGTAATTTAGGTTGCTACAATATTTTACGATAATACATGATGACGTTATGCACATTTTATTATCTGAAAACAATAGATCATCATTATGTAATGCTGACCTTACATATAATATTTTGGACTATGAGTTTGAAAAAAAGAATTTTGGATAATTTTAAATGTTGGAATGGATTATGTTTGAAATTGGATACTATGGTTTAAGGTTAAAACATTTATTAAAATTATTTTTGTATTTTTTGATAAAAAGTACAACCCTGTGGTTGGGTGAAGAACTGTTGCATCCGAAAAGGCCGTGGGACTTGAACCCACAATCGAAGGGTGAAAAGGGTGCATCGCCTACAACTAGCCTACATGATGTCCTAGTTTGTAGTATGTAGTTTATTTAAATTATACGATCGATAAATTATAATTTCTATTTTTTGGATCCCCATACGATTAGGATATATTGAATATTTTCATGTTCTATTATCATTTACAATTAAAGATGATTTTGCGGTAGAAATCAGATAAAGGATGGAAATCTATTTGTCAAGTAATTTTTTCACTATTCTATGAAGAAATTAATTCTCTTACTTTAGGGAAAGGATCTTAAATCCAAAAATGTGTTATCGTAGAACATTATGTTTTGATGAACCAATAATATTTTAAGTCATCATTGATTAGTGTCTTTAAGGCCCTGAATTTTCTATTTATTGGTCACTTTTTTGTGATTGATGACCACAATCACTTCCTATAAATATTTATGTTTTCTCTCTAATTATATGCCTCTAATTTCAAATAATGTTATCCTATTCATAATACTAATTTGGTGGTGACTATATCATTTCCCATTCAATCTTATGAAGAATACATTTTATTAACCCTATTTCTGATGTGGGTTTTCCATAATGGTATTTTCTATTTTCAACGTTTTATTTTCAATGAAAAATTTCCAATTGAGATGAAAAAATTTATTGATAGAGGGGGGAATGTAACACCCCAATACTTCATAGTACATTATGTCGTTATGGTTATTCAATAGCTTTCTCTATATGCAACACCGAGTTCAAGCACATCTGGTCCTATTAAACTAGTCATTAAAAAGTGTTTCTGAATAGTAGTAACCACATTTTGAATTTTATATATATCCTATATAATTTTTAAATTAAACATTTTTTTATAGACATAATATATGGACAAATTCATTTTATCAGATAAACATAATATTTTTAAAAATTGCAGTTTTCCACATTTTAAAGGAGAACTCATTTTAAATCCAATATTTGACCCATTTATATATTCAGTTTGAAAAAAATTAACTTCATATTTTGCAGCATGACAAAAAAAAAATTTGGATAATTTTTTTTTGTTTTTTTGATAACTTTCTTATTTTGATGAATAGTGAAAGATACTTTTTTTAATTAAAGACATCGTTTTTTATCAACATAATTTATATTTTGAAATTATACAATTTAATGGTTTTGAATTTTAATTAGATTATATTTGTCTTAATTAATACATTATGGGCCATTTTAAGTAATTTCACATTTAAATTTGACATAAACACATATCAATATTTTGATAGTTTTTACTTCTCAAAAACCCGTTTTCTGGATTTGACGAAGGGAATAAATTTTAAATTAACTAATGAAACTAATATTATTTAAAATTTTAAAAAATACATCATTTTTGAATTCAGAATATTAAAATTAAGTTAGGGTTAATTTTTGAAATTTTTATGAAAACATTCAATTTTTATTGAATAGTGAAAACCACTCGGTTATTATTTACAACTGACATTTTATTTAAATAATTATTTTTAAATTTAATTTCATTTTAAAGTAAAAATAGATTCGTAATTCCTATATTAATCCAATTTTATTCATTGGATTCATTTTATAATAATATTAAAAATATAAAATTTTATTGACTTTTTTAACATCTTTTACCCACCCTCATGACAGATTTGGAAATTTGCATAAATCGTAATTTTACCATTTCTGTGAATTTTATTTCAAAAATCGGAGAGAAATTTTTTTAATCAGATAGTAAAATGTTATTTAATAAGATGAAAATAATTTTTTGTTAATAGTAACGTTTTACTTTTATTTATCGCAGTTATAATTAATTACAATATTTAAAGGTACAAATGATAATATAATTACCCTAACACATGTCCTAATTCTATTGGATAAGTGTTTTTCGACCAAAATCACCCTTATTTAAAAAATATGATCCTCTTTGATCCAGTTGTTATAGATTAGGAAATTTATTATTATTTTATTTAAAGAAGAGTTAAAATTTTAAAATTCAAATTTTAAAACTAAAATATTTTTAATATATGGTATACATAAGATAAATTCAACTATATATATTCATTACAAATATATAACAATTTCCTACATAATGGGATTCTATTTATAATTTTTAAAAAATTTATAATTAAATTTATTTATGATATAATTATGATGCAGTAATTACATTATAAATGAGTGATTAAAATAATTGATATTATAATTATACAAATAAATGTAAATTGATACTTTGGATGCATTCCAGTAATTTTCTTGGTTATTATAAACTATTAGTATGGATTAAATTTTTTTCGACGTTATCAACTTTGATTGACTTTCAAAAAATCCAAATACTAAATAGTTTCAAAATTGACATAAATGTGTTTTTAAAACAAATACTATATTACTAATTGGCATAATATTCCAAGAAACATATGGTTTATGAAAAATACTTATATAAGGATAAATATGTCAAAAAGTAACAACATGGGGATCTGTTTTCTTTTTATAGTACACTTATTAACTATTTATTATATTAATACATGAATACATGGTACAAGAAAAACTAGTTAACTAAGAGTTAAATCTAAACGATAAAGTTAATATTGTGTCCTAAACCTCTATAAAACTCATTGGTAGAGAGGTTTTCAACCCATACCTACCACAACCTCTAAATAATTTTTTTTGGATCCATTATGAAATGAATATGATTTTATAATAAATTAATATTTACAGCATTTCCTGAAGTGACCCCCAATTCTTTTTTTATAGGTTACTTCCCCTTCTCTCAAAATCACACCACGAAAGCCATTTCGATGTGCCAAACCCTTATAAAATATCATTACAACTACCCCCACTTCAACCTAGAGGGCTTTTATTTACCCAAAATTCGGCCTATGGAACTCTTTTGATCATATCAAAAGTAATCACCCGATGAAGATGAAATAATTTCATCACCACCTTTATAGTTTTTTTCATCTTCCACTTCCACATTATTTATTGTCTCTATAAAAAATAATACCTCCAATACATTCTATATAATACGATGTTATTATTAATATTGTACAACTGTATTAATTATTCTATCCATCCTATGAATGAAAAATTCACCATACATGCATACATACAGGTTATCGTCTAAATGTCATGGTGTAGTTTGTTTTTGAGCACTTCATAATTTGGATGGGTATAATAATGAGTATAATTCATGTAAATAATAAATATAACATGATAAATATTCTGTATTTATTATATACCATACAATTATATACGATTTTTCCATCAATATAATGGTATAGTTACTCGTGCGTACGTACACACTACGGTGTCCTTGAACATGACGAGATACATATCTCATCGTAACCATTCAAGAACAATTATAATTTTATGATTTAAAATAATATTTAAGAACATTATATAATTGTGGATATAAATCACATACAACTTATCTCTAAAAAACATTACTTACTTAAAAAATCAAATAAATGGAAATGAATTAGTTAAGACCTAAAACAATGATACTACTACAATATTTTTAACAAAAGAATATTATAAGGTCATATATAACATCATATTTACATACATAGTTCTTGTATAATTTAATAATTGTGATTTAACTATTATATATGAGGTTAATGTACCATATACCATGGAAAAGATCATGGTAAAGGTTAATATTACAATATCTTTGTTATTCGAGGATATTTGTATGTAAGTATCTAATTGGAGTTCTTTATCATCCACATCTGTGCTTCATAAAAATGTATTTCAAAACATTTATTTACTATTTCCTAGAATATGGGTAAAAGTATTTTATACCACGTTTGAACTTTTTATATGAAATTTTGAATGGAATCATTCCATCGTTTTCCAAAAAAGGTAAATATTACCATTTAAACAAATTAATGTAAGAATTATTTTTTTAACATATACAATAGGTGAGGCTATTTTCTAACATTATAAAACCATCAAATATTCCCATAAAATATTATATGAATATTTTTAAAATAAAATATTTCTTTTATAATTATTTGACTTTTAAATGATTTCCAAATATAAAGAGATATTTCACTCAACTAGTTTTTAGTTCATCTATGTCAACATCCTTTGAATGATTTTACAATTGATTGAAGTTGATTTATTATGATACAATCTGCCATGTTGTATCGATGGATTTGTGTTATATTTGACTATGGATCTGTTATTATTATACCATGCATGGATTATTGGAAATGTATTAACATTTCATCTGTTAGTTTTAATATAAATGTTTATGTTATTTTGCAACCTTTTCATATGAGGAATGCATTGGACTTAGTATGTTACATGTGGAGCCCGTTATATCTCTCTATGCATTGATATGTCTCATGAGAAAAACTATTTTCTTGTCACAAAGCCTTGGAAAAATATTATTTTTATTGTTGACACAAGGTCGTGACTCTGTGGTTATGATTTCCGACATTATGAATTCCATCATTATAAAATTTTTATTGATATTACATTTGATTATTCAACTATTAGAATATCCACCTGAATTATTAAATGTAATTATTTGATTTATATTTGGAATATTAATCTGATTGTTATGTTTAAAAGGCTTGTGTTTTAGTATTATACATTTCCTAACATGTTTATTCTTATTTATGAGATTTTCTATTATTTGTTATCTTTACTAAGCATCTGAACTCAACCCTCTCTTATGTTTTATTTTTCCCAGGATGTGAAAACTATATTATGATTGACCAGTAAGAATAGGTTAAAGGATATTATTATTTTAAAATGGGACACAATTTTGTTGTTTTTCCATTTCATATTGTAATGTAAATCTTTTGTATGTATCTAGTGCATCCAAGGAAAACAAAATAATCAGTCTTTAAAGACTTGATTTCATGTGATCGTGAAAATGTTATGGAATAATGCACCAAATCAACATAACTAGGGTCAACATGTTACATAATGTAAAATTAATTGTAATTGATTAATTAAAAATTAATTCCTAGTGTTTTTGAAGAGATTTTAATTATGTAATTTTTTTTAATATTCTAGTTTAGGGGATTAATTATTTTCATATTTATTTTTGGATATTTAAATTAATTTCATTTTAAAAAAGAAACATATATATGTGTATTTATATACATGTATACAAAAATATTAAAAACTACGTTCAATATATATATGGGATATGTTTTAATGTATTGAATTTTTAATTCTAATACTAATGTTTGAATCAGTTTAAATATATTATTGGTCATATTATAATGATTATAAACCTATATATTTACATATATATATATTTATATATAAATTTTTTACTTTAACGTTTTTTTAAATAGTGGTTTTTTTAAATTTTATCTCTAATCTAATATGTTTTAAATGATATTTGTTATCAATGAATATTCTTGTGTTTTCAAAAAATCATTATATTTATAAATTTTAATGATATATATTTATGTATATATGTATATAAATAACTATTTATTTATTTAAACAGGTTAATATTTGATTACAAATTCTTTATAAAAAAATTTAGACTATTCTTAATCTTCCAATTTAAGGTTTATATCTATGTGGAACCATTGTTTTTAAATAATATTAGTTATCATTTTATGTTCCCATCATAAACAAGCTATCATTTTGTATTCTAAATTTTATCTTCACCAGTTGGTATGTTATGTATAATTATTTATGTATTTAAACTAAATTATAACTGACATTTTATGAATTTTTAGATCATATAATCATTTAAATTTATATTCATTGTATTTATGATTTATAAATAATGACAGTTATTTCATGTATGGGATTACCCTAAAAATAATTACAGAAAATCATGAGAAAATTTAGAAGAAATATTAAGAGAATGATAATATTATTTTCCATTAATATTATTTTATTTTTGTAAGCAATTTTTTTAAATTTTTTGGGATTGAATTAAGAATGGTACATCAATTTAATGTGTTAAAAAATGTCACTATTAAATATTGTGACAGTATGGGGTGTAAACCAATAAGTATTATGTGATATTTATTCCAAATGAGTTAATAATAGTGGCCTTATAGTTTTTATTATGGTCCACAAAGTATCATGAATAAACCACCAATGATTATCCTTATTTATGGATATATCATAATGATCCTTTTCAATTATATTAATTTTTTAAAAATTAATTTTTTTATAAATTTATTAATGTTATAAAAATATACATTTCAATATGTATGCTTATTTTAATGAAATTATTTAAAATAATGTAATTTTGGATTTAAAACCCCTTGATAGGAATATTAAATTCTCACCCTACGTTATAAATTATTTTCTACAGTTTTAGTATATTTAGTAGTGTTTCATTTTTCTATTTGGTGGTAGCACAATGAATATTTTTTAGTTATTTATTATTATAATTTTAATGTATCATTTAAATGTAATATTTGTATCTAATTCTCTAAAACCAAGAACTGTAAAACACCCAGGTATGAATTAAATTCATTGTGTCTTTTTTATTCTATATTTATTTAAAAAAAATATACGCATCATCAATAAGTGTTGAACCGAGGTTATGAGTTCAAGTCATTCAATTAATACAAAATCATTTTCTAATATTTTAATTCATACTATGATATTCTTAAATAACACATCATAATTAATTTAGTGAGTATATATAGAATCAAATTAGACAAAAATAGTTCTATAATGGATGGTATGAGTATCATTAATCACATCATTTTTATATTCCACATCTCTAATCATGATTCCATGAGATTCTAAAATTTCTCTGTACTTAAGAGGTTGTTGGTTTAGATCCTCATATGTATCCTTCATGTTTGATAACTAATTAGGATATTTCATATACACCATTCATTTAAAACACAAATGTGTAGTTGTCAAATTTGGAGGTTCCTTTTCATTTTTTTGATCATTAACTGATCTCCTCACATTACTTCGATACATGATTTAATAATGAGATGCATTTCCACATTTAAAATTTTTACTAGTCCCCTTAATAAAAATCCCACCATATATAATTCAACATTTGTTGAATAATGGATGGATCATCTTTATCCCTATATGATTTTTATAATTTCATTTCAATTCCATCATTATTTTCTTATTAAAACAATGACATATTTATGGAACTACATTCTCCATTTACACCTTAATATCACATAAAATTATTTATTCATAGATACTAATGTATCATCTGGGTAATTAAATTTGGGTACATGGATTTAAGACATTATAAATTTGAATAAACTTAATTATAGATTGAATGATAATACCATAATCTAACCTAACACGTCCTGAATAAAATTTCCTCTAAGTTACTACCATATTCTTCATTCATTTTATTTTGATCATGGAATTTGTTCCCCATTTTCTCATGAATAAACTATGGAAATTAATTATTGTTGAACATGATCTTAAACTCATCCCACTATATGGAGTGAATTTATTTCCTTTTAAACATGTTAATGATTAGATGAAACTATTGATCATATTCACCTTTTCAAATACTATAGACTAAAATTATTTTTTCCTGTTCTGTGAACTGAATTGAAGATATATTACTTAACATCATATGGATTAGAACAATGAAAAAATGTTGTTGGGTATTTCCTCATCAATTGAATAACTGGATTTTGTTCCTTACATTACTCATTTATAATCTCAACATGTACTACAGATAGATAATAACAATAATATATTGCATTGTATAGCAAAAAAATATTATTACTTATAAGTAAAATCCTTACATTTTTTCCCAATCAACATTAATAATACTAATTTAGTTTATATACATTGAGTAAAACCATAAATCATAGCGTGAGAAAAAATAATTATAGTGGGAAACTACATAATCATGAAAAATAATTCATTAGATATCTAAATCAAATCACCTACTTTTTAATATATTATATCATAGTAAAAACCTACCTTCTGAATTATCATTTCTAAAACATTAGGATTTTATTATATACTTATACATATCTGTCATAGTTCCTAGTTTTGTTTCTCATCATAGTTTACTATAGATTACTAAACCATTATTTGATACCATCTTTAATGAACCATTATTATCATACATAGATATTAAATCTTATTATATGAATATTTGTTATGTAAAATAATGATCCTTTCATTAATTCTGTATGACTAAAATCTTGGGAAACCTAGACCCATAAACAATTGGTTTATAAATGAACTACATAATCTCAAAAAAAAATATAACTAACCCATTAATAGTTATATCATACTTCATACATTAATTCATATCCCGAGGGACGGAAACATAAGAAAGGGTGTGATCATATGCATATTAAGGGTAATGTAGGGGGATATAAATGATGAAAAAAAAATCATAAAACAAGTATAAGGGTATGTGGAAATGAACACAACCTTATTAAATCATGACTTATATATCGTGAATCATAATATTGATTCAAGGAAAAACTCATGGAAGATCGTTATACATTAATTAGAATAGAATAAAATAACATTATCCATGAGATCATAACATTAGTATAAGAAACAAAATTTTGGAATAAATATTTGAAAAAAATAGTTTACTAATAATCATGTCTCAATAACAATACTGTAACACCCCAACCCATGTTACCGAGATTCAGTGAATTATTACATAACATTTCCATGACACAAGGAAATCATGTCCCAAAGGTCGATCAGTTTAGTAGCCTTGGAAACACTAGATACATTCATAAGTTTTAGATTACATTATTAAATGGAAAACTAAAACAACATTGTATCCATAGACCACAATCATATCACTCAGTCTATCCCTACATATTATTCATAAAATACTTCTTCACATCCCTGAAAAATAAAAAATAGAAAGGGGTGGGGTCATATGCTTAGTAAGGATAACAACATAACAAAAAATTTCACGAATAAGAATAAACATTTATGATAATGTATAAGTCTAAAAAAATCCTTTAAACATGAACTTCAACATAATATGGAAATGATCAAATCAAATAATTCAATTTACTTATTCAGATGGATTTTTTACTAGTCAAATAATCACCTGAAATATCAATAGACACTTTCAAAATGACGGAATTCATAATGCCAGACTTCATAACCACATAGTCAAGGCCTTGTTCCATGACTACAAATAAGATTTTGTCAAGTCCTTGTGACAAGAAACTAGTTGGTCTCGTGAGACCTACCGATGCATCAATGATCTATAATGGGCTCTACCTGTCACTTACTATATCCAATGCATTCCTCATATGAAATGGTTTAAACATAACATAATCATTCATATTAAAACTAGCATATGAAATGTCCATACTTTATCTATAAACCATGAATGGTGTAAAAATAACACATCCATAGTCAAACATATCACAAAACATTAAATAAAATAGAGATGTTGTGTATCATATTAACTCAATTTCATATAATCTTAAAATCCATTAAAGGATGTTGCTATAGATAAAATCAAAACTTCTTTTAGTGAAATATCTATTTGAATATTGAAACCATTTAAATGTCATATAATTAAAAAAAATATTTATTTCATAAGTATTATTATAATATCTTAAGGGATGTTCGACATTTTTGTAACAGTAGAAAATATCGGCACACGCTGTATAAGTAAAAAAACATTCATACATTAATTTTCTCAAAAAAGTCATAAAGTACATTATTTTGAAAATGAAGAAAAGATTCCGCTAAAAAAACATATAAGGCCAAATAAGGGTATAAATGAAATTAAACCATTATGTATTAAATTGTAAAAATGTTAGGAAATAGATTTTTATGAAAACATGGATGTGTATGATAAAGAGGTCCCACTAAATAAAAACTTAAAAACAACCACAGATAACAAAGAGATTCTAAAATTAACCCTTACATTGTACATGTCCATAGTATATGGTATTTTAACCTCTTATATAATAGTAAAAACATTTTTATTTAATTATAAAATAACTACATACATCAATATGAAATCATATATGATCTTATAATATTTCATTGTTAATAATATTTTAGTTGTATCATCATTTCAGGTGTTAAGTGATTCATTTTCTATTGTATGATTTGTTACATAAGTAATGGTTTTTAAGGATACGATGAATATTAAAAATATTTAGAATGATATTAAGTCATTATACAATATTTTTAATCATCAAATGAAAACTATTCTTGATTGGATACGATGGATAATGTATCCCATCACATTCATGGAGACGGTAATTCGTATGTACGAACGAGCGAGAATATCATTCATTTGATATTTAAATCTTGTATAATTGGATCATATATCATATATATACAGAATAAATATCATTTTATATTTATTATTTACATAATTTATACTCATTATTATACCCAACCAAATGATGATGTTTTTTAATAACAAACTACACCACAATGTCGAGACGGTAATCCGTACGTACAAACATATGGTGGCTTTGACATTTATAGGATTGATAGAATAATGAATATTGTTGTACAATTTTTATAATAATATAAATTTAAATTGGATATACTAGAGTTATTATTTCAGAATGGAAACAACAAATAAAGTGTAAGTGGAAGAAGAAACGAACTTGAAAGAGGTGATGAAATATTTACCTCTTCTTCATGTTCTTCCTTTTTATTTGATCAAAAAGGATTCAATAGGATAGAATTATGAATAATATAAGGCCTCTAGAATAATGTGATGAATGTTGGGAGGATATTTGGGATGGTTTGGGCCGAGCCAAATGTCTTTGGAGGTGTTAATTAGAGAGATGGGGAAGTGACCATTTATAAGAGTTGTGAGGGGCACCTTAGGAAAAGCCTGAAATATTATTTTATAATAAAAACATTTTCGGTTTCTAATGGATAACAAATGATTTATTTCTATTTTAAGGTGGTTATGGGTTTAAAACCACTCATCAAATAGGTTTTAGACTGGACTGGGTCACTATATTTACTATATCATTTATATTTAACTCTTAGTTAATTAGTTTGACATTTACCATGTCTCTTTGTATAATTATATTATATGGTTAATAATCATAGTGTAAACATCCAAGAGAACCCAAAGTGGTTAATTATTTATATATATAACCTTTTCTAAGTCTATTGGGTGATGCTTATATTTTAGGAATATAATATCTGTTAATAATATAATATTTGTTTTAAAAACTCTTTTAGGTCAATTTTGACACTATTTGGTCTTTTGTTTTTGTTAAATTTATAATATCATTATTACCTCAAAAAAATTCATTTAATCAACCCTAACATTTCATATTAACATAGAAAATTATTTTAATTATTTAAAAGTCTCAATTTACATTTATTTGGATATTTATAATATCAATTATTTTAATATTTCATTAATAAGGTAATTACTGCATTATCATTGTGTCGTAAATAAATCATATTATTTAGAGTATAAATATAATAAATAAATTACCATTATGTAAGAAATATTTTTATCTTACTAATGAATATTTATTGTCAAATTAATATGATGTATAACTCTATATTAAAAATGGTTTAGTTATTATAATTTGATTTTAGCTCTTTTAAATCTTCTTTAAATAAAATAATAATAAATGTCCTAATCAAATCCAAGTGGACCTAAAGGATCATATTTTATTCCTATTTTTATTTTTGGCCTAAATACACACATAAAATATAATTATGACATGTTTTAGGGTAATAATATTATAATTTTCCACTTTTATTACCATATTTACATTGAACCATGGTAAATAAAAGTCAATAATTACTATTCACCAAAAATAATTTTCATCTTATTGAACAAAATTTTACTTACTAATATCAACCGTGTCTCTCAGATTTTTGAAATTCAACTCACAGAAGCGGAAAAATTATTTTTTATGCAAATTCGCCATAGCTCCTAGGAGGTGGGTAAAAGACGGTAAAAATTTCAATAAAATTTTTATATATCTAAACATATTATAAAATTACTCCAATGAATTACACTGAACATATATAGGTATTATGTATCTATTTTTTCCTAAAATAAATTTAAATAAAATTGATATTTATTTAAATAAAAAAGTCGATTTTAAACAATAACTATGTGTTTTTCACAATTCATAAAAAATTTAATGTTATTAAAAAAATATAAAAAAATCACTCAAAGCTAATTTCGATATTCCCAATCCAAAAATGATGTTCACTTTGAAAGATAAAATTTATAAAATTTTAAATAGTTGGTATTACTATTCATAAAAGAGTGTTTGATTGGTTGTGGTTTGATTGAACTCGAAGTCACGTACAACGCAAGCTATTGTATCATTCAAAGTGAAACGTAATGTGGAAGCTTGGGGTGTTTCAATCTCCCCTTCTTCAAATAATTTATTCCTAGAAATATCTAGAATATTTCTACATAAAATTATTTGTATTGTTCTTCATCATATGTTTCTCAGGTTCTCACGTTGCATCTACCATTTTATGGTATCTCTATAGAACATTACCCGATGAGTTGTGTGGTTTCTCAACACTTGATCTCTTGTATCTATAATTTTGACAGGCTCTTTACGATAAGACAAATCAGTTCCAATTCTAATTCCTCATAGTTGAGTAAATGCGTTGGTTTAGGCATGTATTTCTCAAAAGTGATACAAAGAACAAATCATGATCTTTGGAGAGACTTGGTGGCATTAACAAATGGTAAGATACAGCCCCAATTTGTTCTATAATTTTGAAATGTCAAATGTATCTGGGACTCAATTTACCATTATTAACGAATCATATAATTCCCATCCATGGAGATACCTTCACGAAAACATGATCTCCTACCTGAAATTCCAAATCCTTCCTTTTGTTATCATCATATATCTTCTTCTTACATTGAGGTGATTTGATGTGGGTTTGGATAACCTTCAACTTTTCCATTGTTTCCTCAACTTATTTTGGTCCTAAGAGTTTCCTTTCACCGACATTATTATAATAAGTTGGTGTGAGACATCTCATTCCGTATAACGCTTCATATTGTGCCATCTGAATACTTGAATGGAAGCTATTGTTATAATAAAATACTACCAGAGGTAAATATTGATCCCACATACCTTTAAAGTCATTTGATCTAGATTTCAACATGTCTTCTATGGTTTGAATAGTCCATTCTGATTGTCCATCAGTTTGAGGGTGGTAGGTAGTGCTCAAACGATGTTCAGTATCCAGGGAATTCTGAAGAATTTTCCAGAATCATGATGTAAAATGGGGATCATGGTCAGAAACTATCGATAGGGGAACTCCATGAAGTTTTACAACTTCATTAATATACAATCTTGCTAAACGTTCAAGTGGAAAATCTTCTACTATAGCAAGAAAATGTGCTGACTATTTAAGATGATCAACAATGACCCACATTGCATCATTCCTTCTAGGGGTCTTTGGTTGTCCAATGAATAATTAAATCATAATATTATCCTATTTCCACTTAGGTATGGGAAGAGGTTACACGACTCTTCCATATTGTTTCCTTTGAGATTTCACTTGTTGAAAAACTATACATCTTGAAATAAAATCAGTTATCTCACTCCTCATGTTATCCCACCAAAATTGTTCCATAAAATCCTTATACATCTTGGTGCTCCCAGGGTTTATAGAGAAATTTCATCTATGGGAAACATCCAACAATTCCCTTTTTAGATCAGTTATGTTAGGAACACAAAGTTTCTTCCCATATTTCAAAATTCCATCTTCATATACAATGTTGATCAATCTCCCATCATTCAATGATTTAATATTCATTTGAAATTCTGCATCATCAGCCTGAGAAAATTTATCCTTTCTAGTAAATATGTTTTGGAATCATTTTGAGAAATTAATGATGTTCCACTTTCCACGATTATTCCAATATCCATTTTTACAAGATCCATGAAAATAAGAGCCCTTTCAACTCTCATCTTGTTCAAAACACCTTGATCCTTTCTGCTCAATGCATCTTCCACCTAATTTTCCTTCCCTAAGTGTTAGTGTATTGTGAAATCATAATCCTTGTGTAGTTCAAGCCATATCATTTGACTCATGTTGAGTTATTTCTTTGAGAAAATATACTTCAAACTCTTATAATCGGTATATATCTCACATTTTTCACCATTGAGATGATGTGACCATATCTTCAAAGATAATATTACAACTGCTAACTCAATATCATGAGTGGGATAGATTTTCTAATAAAATTT
Organism: Viscum album; assembly: GCA_963277665.1. Taxonomy (NCBI): domain Eukaryota; kingdom Viridiplantae; phylum Streptophyta; class Magnoliopsida; order Santalales; family Viscaceae; genus Viscum; species Viscum album. The sequence goes on from OY728161.1 coordinate 442,804,356, forward strand.
CAGCTTTTATGATTCATAGGCAATAACTCTATCATTCTACAAAAGGAAACAACCAAGTGCATCCTCTAATGAATCATTATAAATAACAAACCCCTAATTACCCAATGGTAGAGTCAAGATAGGATCATTGAATAACGTTCTATTAAATTATTCAAAACATTCTTCATTCTATTTTATCCAAACAAATTTAACCCATTTATGTGTGTGCTTAGTTAATGAGTTATTATATCGGGCATAATTATGGACGAAACGACGATAATAACTAGGTAAAACAATAAAATTGAGTACCTGAGTTATACGTGTCGGTGCTGGCCATTCTTGGATTGCTCGTCTTATGAGGATCAATAGAAATTTCATCCTTAGAGAAAGTATTTCCAATAAAAAAAGTCTCATGAAGTCAAAAATCACACTTGCTAAACATCCTGTATAATTCTTTTTTTTCTTAAGGTTTTCAGAATGGTGCACAAGTGTTTTTCAATATCTTCATATCTTTTGTAGTATACAAGGATATCATCAACAAATACCACTAAAAAGTAATCAATATATTACTTTAAAACTATATTCATTAGATATATGAAAAAAGAGGGTGCATTAGTCATCCCAAAAGGCATTACTATAAACTCGTTATGCCCATACATAGTTCAAAATTCTGTTTTCAGAATGTCTTGCTTCATTACACACAATTGATTATATCCAGATCATAGTTCAATTTTTGAAACATATTGAGCTCCATGAAGTTGGTCAAATAAATCATCTATGCGAGGTTGGGGGATACTTGATCTTTATTTATATATCAATGATCTCCCTGTAGTTAATGCACAACCTCATATATTTGTCTGTCTTTCTAACAAAAAAGAGAGGGGCTCCCCATGGAGAAACACTAGCAAGAATAAATCTCTTATTAATCAATTCCTCTAGTTGTTTCTTTAGTTCCACTAATTTTATAGTGGACATTCTATAATGGTTCTTCGATATGGAACTCTAATAAGGAATTAAATCAATATAAAACCCAATTTCTCATTATGGAGGATGTCCAGGTAAATATTCTAGAAACACATCAACATATTATTGCAGATTAGGTATGTCCTCAATTTGAACATTCCTTTCCTGACCCATAGTTATTTCATTCTCGTCCTCAACAATAATTGAATTTAGTTGAGATAATGTAGCTTGATCTTGATAAGAATTAGATTGTGATGTTTATTCCCTAATGATAAGGTACTCCTTATCATCATCGAAAATTGTAACTTCAGTCTTCTTACAATAATGTTTTCTCATAACGGTCCAAAATAGAATCCATATAGAGGATTCTATCAAATTTATTCATGGGTATGATGATGAGGTCAACAGATAAATTACATTTATATACATTAATGATAACTGATTCAGAAAACATTATATCAATGATACTTCCCTAGGGAGTTTTGACGGTCAACTCCCTTTTTAAATAAAATTAGAAATATCTAATTTTCTAAGCAAACCAGGATGATATGAAACAATGCGATGATCCAGAATCAAATAAAGAATTATATAAACATTAGGAATGAAATAAATTACCTACCACCACGTCTTTCGGAGCATCAAACTCAACTGTAGTGATAGAATATGCTTGGCCTTGATCCCTTGGCCTTTTTCGAGGTATGTTTCCTTGTCTCTTATGACATATATTGGAATAATTCCCCCCATTTTCTACAGTTTTAGCATTCAAAACTGTCAGAATCTTTCTTACCCTAGCAATAATGAGCATGGTGGCCTTTTTCATCACAATTCAAACAGACTCCAATTCTATTCAGGAAAGTACTAGGGTGTTTCTTCCCACATTTACTACAATATTGATATTCCACTTTTACCATCTTCCCCTTATTTCCATTTCCAGAGTGTTCAGTGGATCTCTTCTTATCTTTCTTTACTTTAAACATGTAAGACTTATAGAATTACTTTTCTATCTTGATAGAACATGAGACAATATCTTCGTATGATGAGAAGGATTGTGAGACTAATGCTCGACAGAGAAATGGCATTAACCCATCAAAGAAACGATCAATCTTACTTATTCGGTTACATATATTATCTGTAGTATGACGTGCTATCCTTGTATAGATAGGCTCAGACTTTGTGATATTCCTATTATATTTTTTCCTTAGACTCCAAAATTGTCATTCCATATCCTCTCGATGGACATGGGGAAAGTATTTTTCTAAGAAAAACTATTTAAACACCCTCTATTACATATTTGATAATTCATCATCTTCCTTTGTGTTTTAAATCAATAAGAACCATTGATCTGCATCTCCCGTGAGGCGTTAAACTACCATGACAACATCTCACCTTTCGCTACTCCCCAAGCGCGGAATATTTTTTCCAAAGAATTTATCCATTGTTCAGCTACTAATGGATTTGTACTTGTATTGAATGTTGGAGGTTTTTTCCTCATGAAGAGGTCTAACATTGATCCTCCGCATTGTGGATCAGGTTTCCCCATATGGGTAATGTTATTATTCATAACCTGAGTGAGTTGTCACAGTGTTGTGATTAGTTGACCAGTACCAGTTGAATCACCAACTCCTATATAATTATCTTGAGTTGGATGGAAATACATACATGGATTACGTGCATTGATATAGTTTCCATTCCTACCACTAGGTGCCATTTCTAAACAATGGCATACACTTGATTAGTTTATGAATCCCAATACATAATTCCAAACTTATAATACACCTAACATAAATTGAATAGATTATAAAAATAATCCATAATAATAAAATTGTTTTCATTGAGGAAGTATATAATCATAAATCATTCATAATGGTTTGTAATGAAAATGAAGATTATATTAAGCATATCCCCCGAGAGTGCCGTAACTAAGAGTGTAGCAATGTTCTTTGTCATTCACCAGTTCCCTTTCAGATCTAACTCAAAGTGGTGTTTTCAGGTTATACCCCTAGGTACATATGTGCCAGAGCTGTCTCTACCTACTCGTATCCAGAAAGGGATGTATTTCATGAAAATCTCACCAAATCCCTAAAGTACCAAAATTCAATGATATTCTTCTATATTAATATTCAAAGTCTATCTTAGGGTAACATTTTCTAATCATAATTTATCTAAATATAGTTTCAATGGATTATAATAAACATTCTATGATACTAACTGTAACACCCCAACTCTAGTTAACCAGAGTCAACACATTATTACATAACATTGGCATGATACAAGGAATTTATCTCCAGAAAAATGATTAGTCTATTAGCCTTGGAAATATGTGATACATTCATAAGATTGACATTACAATATAAAATGAAAAAATACAACAACATTGTCTCCATATACCACAATCATATCCCTCATACTATCACTGCAATTCAGTCATAAAATACTTCTTCACATCTTAGGAAAAATATAAAATAGGGTGAGCTCAGATTCTCAGTAATGATAACAATATAGCGGAAACATTCGTATATAAGCATAAATATTTAAGGAAAGGTATAAGACTAAAACAAAAGCCTTTTAATCATGATCTTTAGCATTCTATGGTAATGATAAAATAAAATAATTCCATTTACTTATTCACATGGATGTTCTACTAGTAGAATAATGACATTCAATATCAATAGAAACTTTCTTAAAGATGGAATGCATAATGCCAGACTTCATAACCACATAGTCAAAGCCTTGTGCCAAGGCTACAAATAATATTTTCTCAATGCCTTGTGCCAAGGTAATAATTTTTTTCATGATACCAACAGATGAATCGAGGAGCTATTGCAGGCTCCCCCCACCACTTACTATGTCCAATACATTCCTCATATGAAATGGTTTAAGCATAAAATACACATTCCTATTAAAACTAGTATACTAAATGCCAATACATTATCTATAAACTATGAATGGTGTAAAAATAACACATCAATAGTCAAACATATCACAACAACATTAATACATTCTATAAGTTTTGTATCATAATAAATCAACTTCAAATATGCTTTAAATCCATCAAAGGATGTGGACATAGATGAAATAAATTTTTTTTAGAGAAATATCTCTTTATATTTAGAAATCATTTAAAAATAATAATATTATAACAGAAAATACAAATTTATAAAATATTATTATAATATTGTAAGGGAAGATTTGACATTGTTGTAATGGTAGAAAATAGCCGAACCCTCTGTATAAGTTAACAAAACATTCTTACCTTAATTTTCGTGAAAAGTTCATAAAGTACCATGTTTGGAAAACGACAGAAAGATTCCTTTCAAAAAAATTTAGTTCACATAATGGTATAAATGAATTTATAAAATTTTCTATTAAATAGATTTTTTTTTTGAAATACATTTTTCAGAAAAAATGGATGTTCATGATAACGAGTTCACAATAGAAAAATACGTATAAACAACCTCGGATAATAAAGAGATTGTAAAATTAACCCTTACCTTGTAATTTTCCTTTGTTGATGATATGATAAAATCCTAAATAATAGTTAAAATATTGATATTTAATTATCAATGGACTATATACATAAATATTATATCATATCTGGTCTTATAATATTGCTTTGTTAATTATATTTTAGTAGTATCATCATTTCGAGTGTTAACTAATTTGTTTTACCGTAAATGATTTGTTACGTAAGTTTTATTTATTATGGATAGAATGAATCTTTTTCATATAAATTATTTTATTAAGACATTAAACATTATTTTTAATCATCAAATGAAAATTAGTCTTGAATGGATACGATGGGGAATTAATATCATCTTGTTATTAGAGACGGTAATTCCTACATACGCACGAGCGACAATATCGTTCTATTGATATTAAAATATTATATAATTAGATGATATATTATATATAAATAGAATCATTATAATTTTATATTTACTATTTAAATCATTTATTCTCATTATTATACCCATCCAAATGATGTTATTTTAATAAAAAACTACACCATGATGTGGAGATGGTAATTCATACATACACACGTGTGGTGACTTTGTCATTTATAGGATAGATCAAATAATTAATATGGTTGAAACATTTTTAAAATAATATCACATTATATAGAATACACTGTAGTTATTATTTTAGAATGGAAACAACAAAGAATGAGGAAGTGGAAAAAGAAAAGAACAAGAAAGATGTGATGAAATATTTACCTCTTATTCAGTTTCTTCGTTTTGATTTGATAAACAGTGCTCGTCATGATGGCTTTATGACTAAATAAATTACTTTATAAGGAAGGTAGTAATGTTGGGAGGATAGTTGTGATGGGTTTTTCCTAGTCAAATTTCTTTGGATCTATAAATTTGAGAGAAGGGGAAGTGCCATTTTATAAGAGTGGTGAGGGGCACGTTGGGAAAAGCTTGAATTATTATTTTATTATGAAATAATTTTTGGTTTCTAATGGCTCCAAAATAAATCATTTCGAGGAAAAGGTGTGTATGGGTCTCAAAACACTCAACTAATATGTTTTAAACTGGTTTGGATAACTATATTAACCATATCATTTTGATATAACTCCTTGTTAATTAGTTTAACATTTACCATGTCTCTTTGTATTTTTATATTATATGGTTAATAAACATACTATAAACCTCCAAGAGATACCCAATTGGTTCATATTTAATATATATACCCCTTTTTAAGTCTTTTGGGAGATTCTTATATTTTTAGTAATAGAATATCAATTAAAAATATAGTATTTTTTTAAACAACTCTTTTATGTATATAATGACACTATTTGTTTTTTTAATTCATAACAACATTATTTCTTCGAATAAAATTCATTTAATAAACCACAAAATTTAATATTAATATATAAAAGTAGTTTAAATCATTAAAAGTATAAATTTACATTAATTTGGATATTTATAATATCAATTATTTTAATCATTCATTAGTAAGTCAATTACTGCATTATCATTGTGTCATAAATAAATTATATTATTTAATGTCTATATATTATAAATAAGAATCCATTATGTAGTAAATTTTTTTATCTTTCTGATGAATATTTATAGTAGAATTTATATTATATATAACCCTATATAAAAAATGGTTTAGTTACTAAACATTGATATTAGCTCTTTTAACTCTTCTTTAAAAATAATAATAATAATTGTCCTAATTTAAACCAAGTGGACCTAAAGGATCATATTTTATTCCTAAGGTTTTTTGGTCTAAATACAATTATCCTATATAATGAGGAAATTTTTTAGGGTAATAATAATAATATCATTTTTATCTTTTATTACACTATTTACATTAAACCGTTATAAATAAAAGTCAAAAGTTAATATTCACCAAAAATTATTTTCATCTTATTAAACCAAATTTTACTTACTGACATTAACCGTGTCTCTCAGATTTTTGAAATTCAACTCACAAAATTTGTAAAATTATGTTTTATGCAAATTTGAAATAGCTCATAGGAGGTGGGTAAAAGACGTTAAAAAGTTTAATAAATTTTTTTATTTATCTAAAGATATTATAAAATGACTCCACTGAATTAAATTGAACATATATAGGTATTATGTATATATTTTTACCTAAAAAATTTAAATATAATAAATAATTATTTAAATATAAATTTAGTTTTAAACAATAACTCATTGTTTTTCAATATTCATAAAAAAATTGAAAGTTTTCAGAAAAAGACCAAAAAGTAACCCTAAGCTAATTTCAGTATTTCAAATCAAAAAATGAAGTTCCTTTTGAAAGATAATATTTATAAAATTTTAAAAACTGGTTATTACAATTCATAACGGCTATTTTGATTGGTTGTGGTGTGTTTAAAAATGAATTTGCGTACAACACAAGCTATTTTATAATTCAAAGGGAAATGTTTCATAGAAGATTGTGGTGTTACATTATCCACTCCTTCAAATAATTTTTCTCTATAAATCTCTAGAATGTTACAGCATAATATTATTTGGGTGGTTCATCATCATATGTTCCTCTGGTTCCCACGTTTCATCTTCCATCATATGGTTTCTTCATAGATCTTTTACAAGATGAGTCATCCAATTTCTCAAAACTTGTTCTCTTGTATCAAGAATATTGACAGGATTTTCAAAATAAGACAAATCAAGTTCATGTTCTAATTCCTCATAGATGATTACATGCATTGGGGTAGGCATGTATTTTCTCAATAGTGATACGTGGAACAAATCATGAACTTTGGAGAGACATGGAGGCATTGCCAAATGGTAAGCTAAACCCCAATTTTTTCTAGAATTTCAAAAGGTCTGGTGTACATGGGACTCAATTTACCCTTCTCACCAAATCATATAATTCCCTTCGAAGGAGATAATTTCAAGAAAACGTGATCTCCTTCCTGAAATTCTAAATCCTTCCTTTGGTTATTAGCATATCTCTTCTACCTACATTGACCTGCTTTGATGTGGGTTTGGATAACTTTATCCTTTTCCATCATTTCCTCAACATGTTTTGTGCCTACTAGTTTTTTTCAACAACATCATACCAACATGTTCATGTGTGACCTGTCATTCCATATAACACTTCTTATGGTGCCATTAGAATACTTGAATGGAAGCTATTGTTAAAAGAAACTTATACCAGAGGTAAATCTTGATCACACATACCTTGAAAGTCATGTGAGCAAGATCTAAACATGCCTTCTTAGGTTTTAATAGTCTATTCTTATTGTCCATTAGTTTGAGGGTGGTAGGAAGTGCTCAAACGAAGTTCAATATCTAATTCTTTCTGAAGACTTTTTCTGAATAATGATGTAAAACAAGGATCAAAGTAAAAAAAATCGATAGAGGTACTCCATGAAGTCTTAAAAATTCATTAATATAGAATCTTGATAAATGTCCAAGTGGTAAGTCTTCTCTTATATCAAGAAAATGTGCTGACATGATAAAATGATCAACAATGAGCCATATTTCATCATTACTTCTAGAAGTATTTGGTATTCACATGTCAAAGTCCATCGTAATATTATCCCATTTCCACCCAGGTATGGGAAGAGGTTGCATGAATACTCTAGGATGTTTCCATGCATCTTTAACTTGTTTAAAAACCATACATCTTGACATAAAATCAGCTAACTCCCTTTTCATATTGTACCACAAAAAATGGTCCTCTAATTCTCTATACATCTTGTTTCTCCTAGGGTGTATGGAGAAATTGGAGATACTGGAATCATCCACAAATTCTCTTTCTAGATCATGTATGTTGGAAACACAAAGTCTCTTCCCAAATTTCAAAATTACATCTTCATATACGATGTCGATCAATCTCCCTTCATTCACAGATTTAGACTTCTTTTGAAATTCTTCATCATCTGTCTTCAAAGGTTTTATCCTTTCTAGTAATGATGGTTTGGAAACCATTTGAAAAAGTATTGATGATCCACCTTCCACGTTTATTCCCATATCAATTTTCCCTAGATCCATGATAATATGATCCCTTTAAACTCTCATATTGTTCAAAACCTCCATGATCTTTTCTACTCAAAACATCTTCCACCTCATTTTCCTTCACCATGAGGTAGTGTATTGTGCAATAATAATCCTTGAGTATTTCAAGGCATCTCCTTTGCCTCATGATGAGTTCTTTCTATTAGGAAATATATTTCAAACTCTTTTGATTGGTGTATATCTCAATTTTATTACCATAGAGAGAATGTTTTCTTATATTCAAATAAATTATTATATCTGCTAACTCAAGATTATGAGTGGGATAATTTTTTCTAATAAATATTTATCTTTTGTGATGCAAAAGCAATAAATCTATCATTCTGCATAAGGACACAACCATGTCCATTCTTGGATACATCACTATAAATATCAAACCCATCATTCCGCAATGGTAGAGTCAAGATAGGAGAATTGACTACTCTTCATTTTAATTCTTCAAAACATTCCTCAAAATATTTTTTCCAAACAAATTAAACCCCTTTTTGTGTGATCTTGGTTAATGGGTTAGCCAATCGAGAAAAATTCTGGACGAACTGCCAATAATAACCTTTTAAACCAATAAAACTGCGTAACTCAATTATACTAATCGGTACTTGCCATTCATGGATTTATCTTTTCTTAGAAGTATGAAAATATATTCTATCCTTAGAGACAATATGGCCATGAATGTAAATCTCCTGGATCCAAAATTCACACTAGCTAGACTTCACAAACAATTCAATTCTTTTAAGGGTTTTCAGAATGGTGTGCATGTGATTTTCATGATCTTCATAGATTTTAGAGTATAGAAGAATATCATCAATAAATACCACAACAAAGTCTTTATGATATTCCTTGAAAAATATGTTCATTAGATCCATGAAAACATAGGGTGCATTAGTCATCCCAAAAGGCATTACTGTAAACTCGTAATGCCCATACCTCGTTGGAAATGATGTTTTCAGAATGTCTTCCTTCTTTACACACAATTGATTATATCCATATCATAAGTAAATCTTTGATAAATATTGAACTCCATGAATTTTTTCAACCAAATCATCAACGCGAGGTAGGGGATACTTTTTCTTTATTGTCATAGCATTGATCTCCTTCTAGTCAATGCACAACCTCATACATTCATCTTTTTTTTAACAAAAAGGATAGGGGATCCCCATTGAGAAACACTTGGGAGAATATATCCCTTATTACTCAATTTATATAAATGTTTCATTAGTTCCAATAATTCTATATTGGCCATTCTATAAGGGTTCTTCGATATAGGCCTTGAACCCGTAATTAAATCAACAGAAAAATAAATTTCTTGTTTTAGAGGATGTCCAGGTAAATATTCTGGAAACGCATCAACATAGTCTTGCACAATAGGTATGTCCTATATTTTAACATTCCATTCCTCACCCATAGTTATTTTATTCTCTTACTCTCAAATAATTGAATATAGTTGAGCTATTGGTGGTATATATAGTTAAGAATTAGATGGTGACACTTCTTCTCTAAATATAAGTTACCTCTTATCATCATAAAACATTGTAACATCCTTCTTCAAACAATAAATTTTTGCATAATTTTACAAAATACAATCTGTACCGATGATTATATCAAATTCAATCATGGTTATGATGATGAGATCAGCAGATTAATAAAATTTATATTCCATAATGGGAGCTGATTCCGAAAACAATATTACAATGATTCTTCCATTCTGAGTTTTGACTACCAACTCTCTTATTAAATCAAATTGGAAATATCTAATTTTCATAGAAAACTGGGAAGATATAAAACAATGTGATGATATAGAATCAAATAAATCATTTGATAAACATAACGAAACCATTAAATTACCTACCACCACATCTTTTAAAGCTTCAACCTCAGCCGTAATGATATCATAATCTTGGCCTTGATCGCTTTTCCTTTTCTGTGGTATGTTTCCTTGGAACATAAGAGATTTATATTAATAATTCCCCCTTTATCAACAATTTTATCATTCAACATTGACATCCTCTTTCTTCCCCTTGAAATCTTGAGCTTGGTGGCCTTTTTGACCACACGTGTAACAAAATCTCATTCCCTTTAGGAATGTACTGGGGTGTTTCTTCCCACATTTACTGTAGGATAGAAATTAAAGATTTCCCTTCTTCCCCTAATTTCCATTACCAATGTGTTCAGATTATCTCTTCTTCTTTTTCTTTACTTTAAAGTTATATTACATAGATAATTCCTTTTCTATCTTGATAGAACATGAGACAAAATCTTCATTTGATAAGAAGGATTGTGAGACTAATGCTCGATGGAGAAACGATTTTAACCAATAAAAGAAACGTTAAATCTTACATATTTGGTTATGTATATAATCTGCATCATGCCTTTCTATCCTTGTAAAGTTACAATTATACATTGTGACATTCTCATCCTCTTTTTACCTCAGGATCAGAAATTGTCATTCCATATCCTCTTGACGGTCATGAGGAAATTATTTTTCTAAGAATATCTCTTTAAACTACTTTCATTACATATTTGGTACTTCATCATCTTCCTTTGGGTTTTGAATCAATGACCACCATTGTTCTGCATCTCCCGTTAGGTGATAAACTACCATGACAACTTTTTCCCTTTCACTACTCCCCAAAGTGTGAAATATCTTCCCTAATAAACTTATCCATTTCTCATATACTAATGTAATTGTAATTTCATTGAATGTTGGGGGTTGTTTCCTCATGAAGAGGTCTATCATTGATCCTTTGTATTGTGGATCAGGGTGCTACATACCGGTAAGGTTATTATTCATAACTTGAGTGAGTTGTCCCAGAATGGTGATTAGCTAATGAGCATCTGTTTCATCACCAGCTCCACTATGAATATATTGTGTAGGAGTTAAATCCCTACATGGATTACATGTGTTGATATGGGTTCCATTCCATCCACTAGGCGCAATTTCTAAACAATGGAATACACTTAATTAATTTATAAATCACAATACATAATTAAAAACTTGTAAAACAGATAATATAAATTGTACAGTCTATGGATATAACCTATAATCATAAAAATGATTTCTTTGATGATATATATACACATAAACCCTTCATAATGGTTTTTAAATAAAATGAGAATTATCCTAAGAATATCCCATGGGAGTGTGGTAACCAATAGTGCAGCAATTACCATTGTCGTGCACAAGTTCCCGTTAAATTCTATCTCAAAGTGGTGTTTTCGGGTTTTACCCCTAGGCACATTTGTGCTAGAGCCACATCTACATGCTCGTATCCATAAAGGGATGTATTTCATGGAAAACTCACAAAATATCTAAAATACCAAAATTCATGGATGTTCTTAAATACTAATCTTCAATGTTTATTTTAGGGTAATGTTTTATAATCAGAGTTTATCTATATCTAGTTTTTCAACATTTTTAAAAAACATCCTCTGATACCAACTGTAACACCCTGACTCTAGTTTCCTAGAGTCGGGGAATTATTATATAACATTGGAATGATACATGGAAATAATGTCCCAAATGAATGATTTGTTTGTTATCCTAGGAAATATGTGACACATTCATAAGTTTTACATTAAATTATAAAATGAAAAAATACAACAAGATTGTCTCCATATACCACACTCATATCCATCAAACTATTTTACATGTTAGTCATAAAATACTTCTTCACATCATGGAAAAAATATAACATTGAAATGGGTGATCTTAGATTCTCATTAAAGATAACAGTATAGCATAAGATTTTGTAAATAAGATTAAACATTTAAGGCAATGTATACGACTAAATAAGAATCCTTTTAATCATGAACTCCATCATAATATGGAAAGGTTAATATCAAATAATTCCATTTACATATTCACATGTATATTCTAATAGTCGAATAATCACATGAAATATCAATAGCCACTTTCATAATGATTGAATGGATAATTCAAGACTTCATAACCACGTATTCAAGGCCTAGTTCCAAGGAAAAAAATAATATTTTTTCATAGTGTTGTGCCAAGACAGTAGTTTTTCTTATGAGACCTACCGATTCATTGAGGAGGTATACCGTGCTTCACCCATCACTTACTAATTCCAATGCATTCCTCATACGAAAAGGTTAAAACATGACATAAATATTCATATTAAAATTAGTATACGAAATGTCAATAATTTATCCACAAAACATGAATGGTGTAAAAATAATACATCCATAGTCAAACATATCACAAAACCTCCAATACAATATAGAAGTTGTGTATCATAATAAATCAACATCAGATAAGCTTAAAATCTATCAATGGAAGTTGACATAGATGAAATCAAAACATTTTTATATAAATATCTATTTATATTTTTAAATCATTTAAAAGTCATGTAAATATAAAAGAAAACATTTATTTTGAAAATATTCTTATAATCATTTAAGGGATGCTTCGACATTGTTATAATGGAGGAAAATAGCTGCACCCATTGTAAAAGTTAAAAAAACATTCATACCATAATTTTGTCGAAAAGGTCATAGAGTACCTTGTTTGGAAAACGATGGAAAGATATATTTAAAAAAGATATAACTTCAAATAAAGGTGTAAATTACATTAACCCATTGTATATTAAATAGTAAAAATGATTTGAAATACATTTTTATGAAAAAACGGATATGGATGATAGAGAGGTCCCAGTAGATAATTACGTTGAAACCACCTCAGATAATAAATAGATTGTGAAATTAACCATTACATTGTACTTTTCCTTAGTCGATGGAATGTTAACCTCTAATATTATAGTAAATTTATTTTATTATATTATTTAGGAAATATATATATAAATAAGTTATCATATATCATATTATAATATTTTATTGTTAATAATATTTTAGTAGTATCATCGTTTCAGGTGTTAACTGATTCGTTTTCCTTTATATGATTTGTTACTAAGTATTGTTTTTTATGTATAGGATGCATCTTATTAATATTCATAATGATATTAAGTCATTAAACAATATTTTTAACAATCAATAAAAAATTATTCTTGATTGGATATGATGGGGAATTAAACTCATCACGTTCGTGGAGACAGGAATCCGAACATACACACGAGCGACAATATCAATCTTTTGATATTAAAATATTATATAATTGGATGGTACATGATATATATATATAATCTATATAATTTTATATTTATTATTTACATCATTTATACTCATTATTATACACATTCAAATGATGATGTGTTTGAATAACAAACTACACCACGGTGTGGAGACAGTAATCTGTATGTACGCACATACGGTGACTTTGTCATTTATAGGATGAATAGAATAATGAATATGGTTGTACCATTTTTATAATAATATAACATTATATAGAATATAATGGTTTTATTCATTTAGAATGGGAACAAAAAAGAAAGAGGAATTGGATGAAGAAAATATCTAGAAAAAGGTGATGAAATATTTACCTTTTCTTCGGGTTCTTTATTTTGATTTGATTAAAATGGATCCTTAGGATGACATTATAACTAATATAATGACTCTAGGATAAAGTTAGTACAGTTGGGAAGATATTGGGTTTGGGATTGGCTGAGCTAAATGGTTTAGATGGTGTGAATTTGAGAGATGGGGAAGTGCCCTTTTATAAGAGGGTTGAGGGGCACACAAGGAAAACATAAAAATGTTATTTTATAATAAAATCATTTTCGGTTTAAAATGATTCCAAAATGATTTGTTTCAAGAATAATGTAGTTATGAGTCGAAAAACACTCAACCAAAAGGTTTTAGACAGGGTTGGGTTAGTATATTAACCTTATCATTTAGATTTGACTCTTAGTTAATTAGATTGACATTTACCATGTCTCTTTTTATTTTTATATTATATGGTTAATAAACATACTATAAACTTACAATAGAACCTCATGTGGTTAATTATTAATATATATATCCATATCTATGTCCTTTGGCCGAATCATTAATTTTTTGTAATATAATATCAAATAAAAATATCATATTTCATTTAGAAATACTTTTATGTCAATTTTGACACTATTTGGTATTTTGTTTTTTTAATTCATAACAGCCTTATTAATTAGAAATAAATTATTTTAATAAACCCTATCATGTAATATTAAACTATAAAATTAGTGTAAATAATTAAAATTCTCAATTTACATTTATTTTTATATTTATAATATCAATTATTTTAATCATTCATCAATAAGGTAATTACTTCTTCATCATCGTGTCATAAATAAATTATATTATTTAATGTCTAAAAATTATAAATAAAATTAAATTATATAGGAAATATTTTTATCTTTTTAATGAATATTTATAGTCTAATTTATCATATGTATAACTCTATCTTAAAAATGAAATAGTTATTAAACATTGATTTTAACTCTTTTATCTCTCCTTTAAATATAATAATAATAAATGTCCTAATCTAATCCATGTGTACCTAAAAGATAATATTTTATTAATAAGGTTATTTTTGGTCAACATACACTCATTAAATAGAATATGTCATTTTTTATGTTACTAATAATATCATGTTTAGCTTTAATTACCTAATTTATCTTTAACCTTGGTAAATAAAAGTAAAAATTACTATTCACCAAAAAATATTTTCATCTTATTGAACCAAATTTTACTAAATTATTTAATACATTTCTCTAAATTTTTTTAAATTCAACTCACATAAGTGGTAAAATTATGTTTTATGCAAATTTGTAGAAGCACCTAGGAGGTGGTTAAAATACGGTAAAAAGTTCGATAAACTTTTTATATATCTAAACATATTATAAAATGACCCCAAGGAATTTCATTGAACATATATAGTTATTATTTATCGATTTTTACCTAAATTTAATTTTAAAAAAATAAATAATTTTTTAAATTAAAATTGGTTTTAATTAATAACTCAGTGTTTTTTACTATTCATCTAAAATTGAAAGTTTTCATAAAAATAAAAAAATCACCGTTTTCTAATTTCAATATTACGAATTCTAAAAGTAAATCCATTTAGAAAGATAAAATTTATTAAATTTTAAAAGGTGGGTATTACTTTTCATAACAGCTAGTTTGATTGGTTATGGTGTGTTTGAACTCAAAGTTGTGTACAACTAAATCTATTGTATCATTTAAAGAAAAACATATTGTGGAAGCTTGAGGGTTTAAAATATACCACCATAGTAAATTTGGTTCACTCTCCAAACCATCCTAGTCTTCAAGGTTCAATTTCAATACTATCATATGAAATAGTGTCCCTTATTGAAAAAGGGATACTCCCCATTTCAATACTATTTATTTCACAAGATATCATTTTTTACCTAATGAATTAGTGGGATATATAATCTCATTACCAATAGTCACATAATGAAATTATTTGATATTAATTCCAAATATATAATAAAACAGTCATCATTTCATTACACATGAAAACAAAATATGTTTCATAAATATTTCATCACTTCACCAAAGGATAGCTTATATAGAAAAACACAGTTTCATAAATTAATTAACCCATATAAACATGATGGGTTTCATACTATAATTAAAAAATCATCATCATCATTATATGTACATAGAATTAATTTTGATGGTATCATTAGATCATTATCCAAGTAAATATTGTGTAACATAATGGATCTTATCACGAATTAAAAATTATATAAAATATCAATGGTGGATCTTTTGGTTATAATTAATTTTATAATCTGATAATATCATTTTAAAATATAATAACATAAAAAATATTAATTAAACCATTTTCTTTGAAAATATCATTGGAAAATTATAATGGATTGTTGAAATTATATAGTAATCATGATGGTGGGAAATTCTATTCGTATTGATTGTGGTAAAAAAACTCCTTTCACGGTTTACTAAAAAGGTAAAAATACCTTGTTTAAAAATTGAGAAAATGATTAATTTTTAAATAATTTTTTTAAAAAACTAAAAAATGTTAAAAAATTATTTAAAATATTCATATAAAAATATAAAGAAATCCTTGAAAATGTTTTTATAAAAAATAAACATTAACAATTTTTTTGACTGAAGAGATAAATAAGGTCAATTATTACTACAAAAACTCAATCTAGATAGTACACAAGGTGATGAAAATGATTTCTAGATATTTAAATGAAATAATTATGGTATGAAAAGTTTTTGGTGTGTGTAGATAGATATATCATAAAATATCACCATTAGAATATACAAATATGTAATCCCGATATACAATTATATTATAACAACATGGACTTAAATATGGTCAAGCATATTTCATAAACATTATAAACTACTAAATAATAAATATATAATTATTAAAATTATTTTATAGAACCATAGTATTATATATCATACCATATATGATTTAATTATAAACCTTTATAACATGTTTATAAACAATTCATTACTGAAATCATTGCTTCAGGTAATAAATGATTCAAATTTATTTTATCTTTTTATTTGATAGTATTGGTACATGTAATTTTATCATGGTGAAATAATATTTATAATGTCAATAATTTTATAAAATCATATATATTCATTATGTAAATATTTATATTCATTGATATAATAATGATATTGAAAAATGAATTACACAGTTCATAGAGATGGTCAGTCATATGTATGCATGAACACATTTCATACTTATTGAATGATAGAATGAATGAATGGTTAATAATAATTCAAAATTATTGTATCGATAATATATTATATGTATCAAATTCTTCATTAAATATTCTCATATTTCCATATAATTAAAATAAAAATGAAAAATAATCATATAACATAGTGGCACCAATAGTATGCACGTACGCACAAGCGACATTATTGTTTTCCAACAAAATGGAATGTAATAGGGTACTTTTAATATTAATATTTAATAAGAATAATTAGGTCATAACTACATTAATCACTTCATAACCATCCATGAAATGTTGTCTTATAAAATTAATTGTGTTGTTATTTGGAGATGATAAGCTCTACGTATCAACATCTGATAATTTCACGTCCCATTTCATAGAAAGTGGGTGAAAATGGTTGTTAAATAATAATAATAATCATTCAGTATATTTATGAAAATATATTTATTATTTTATTAAAATTATATTAGATTTATAAAAGGTAACAAGATAATAAAAAAATAGTGATCGGATAATGCAATTACCTATTATTTGAATCAACTCCATTAGATCTCCTCTTATGAAATCTAGGGTATATATTTTTTGTATAAAACCATATATAATGCTTATTATGGAGTTGGTAAGATAATTTTATAGGTTTTTGTACATATAATTCACAAAAAATCATTAATAACTAAAATTAAGGGTTCAATTTTATAATTGAGGGGATGCACACTTTTTGAATTTCATAAATGAATAAAATCTAAAATATTAATTATATTAGAAAAGTAATTTTGAGTCGATAATGTTTTATAGATAAGTTTTTATTGGTATTTAACACCCTACAAAATAAAATTTCAAAATGTGTAAGTGGGTTTTCAATCCTTTGTTTTTCTTATAGTCTCTTATTTGAAATAATTTAGCACTTACAGATGTAACATCATTTTCCCAATTATTGTGTTGTATTTTTACATATAAGGTGAAAATCTATTAATAAATGGCTAGTGGGTTACATTAGAGACCAAATAATATCCACCGTATCCAATGTAAACATTTTATTATATTTAAGTATTTTAATAAATTAATATTTTGATAAAATATAATTAATTACATTTTTGATAGAATTCATATAATTTGACATAAAATAAAAAAAAAATTACTATATTGCATTATTAAACATTTAACAAAACACTAATATTTCATATTCATCTAAAAAATTCATCTAATAAGTTAATTCCTTATAATTATATTACTTTAAATATTTTTAATAGCTATTGTTATATTTTTTGTTAATTTAAGAAATATTTCATCACTATTGAATAAAAATTTATAGTAATGATATAATTGATAAAAAATAAAAAATCAATTCTATAATGAAATTAATTTTGTTAAACTAAAAATAGATACATATATTAATTCATATATTTTATACATCCTTTTGTGGACACATAAGGTATATTTAAAATAAAGAGAGCGAGATTTTGACATTTTCATTTATTTAAATATTATGTTGCTAATTTTCATGGACTAATGTTCTTAAAAAACATTCAACATTAGAATTTTTAAAATTTCATTCATAAAATATTAATTAATATAAATTTAATGAACATAAGATTTATGTTTAACATATGTTTTCTCAATTTACTCTTTATTAAGGTGAAATTTTCTGCCAATGTTAGTATTTGTATTTTCAAAAAAATAAAATGGGACTATTTACCAAATTTGATCCTTCTATTTCAAAAAATGTAATCCATTTATTTATATTCATTTTCAATAGGTGTTAGAAATAGATTATAAAATATTCATGAAAAACATGCTGGAAAACATTTTTTAGAATATTTCATTTCATGCATAAAACTAGATTTATTCTTATCTCATATCTAGAAAAATATTTAATGAATGTTATAACATTTTATATAATATAAAATAGATAAGTATCACTAAAATATATAATTTCACAAAAATAATTCAAATATATCTTTTAACTTAAATTATTAATATAAATAGAAATTACCACATAAAATAATTTTTTCATGAAAACATCTCATTTACTTTCGAATAGTTTTATTTTTATGTATTAATAATTAATAAAAAATGAATTAACATTAATAATTTAAAGACCATTAGTTTTTCAGAATTTATTTAGTCTCATTCATACACCTCAATCTAATGACTATGTGGTAACTTTCATATAATATAATTTTAATAGTATTTCTTATTTTGATTAATTTCTCTGTCCTGTGTAATACAATATATAAAATAATGTTAATTATTCAATGAGAAATATTTTATAAAATATCAAATTGTTACTCAACTAATATCCAATATTCACTTCATAGCATAAATTTTTCATTTAATTATAAAAAAACTTATTGTTATCATCCATCATTATAAAAATATCAATATAAGTATTAGTCATTAATGTCTTTATAAAAAATCTCATGTACTAATAATAAGAACTATGAAATAGTGCTTGTCTGAAAGGATTTAGACTCTCTAATGTATTAGTAGATATAACTAACATCACATTAAATATATTCTTTTCTCTACCAAATGGTTAGTGTAATGAAATATATATAGATCCCTTTCAACGATACATAATTTTTCCAAAGAATGTGTCATAGATATACTAGATTATCAGGTGAATTGTAATTTTAAAAACTATTATTACTAATGTATTTGTAAAAGAAAAATTGTATTATTGAATTTAGGAATGAGACCTTCTGATATGTATATTCATAGTAATTAGAAAACTATATATAAAAATGTTTATTTTAGACTAGTGGAATATAAACCTTGTACAAAGAGATATATTAAATTAATAAAAAATAATACAACATAAACAATTGTATTTACTAAAGAGATAAAATATATGAAAATATATAAAATCGTTTTTTATTGATATTAAAAAACACATAACTTCTCAACTAATTGAGTTATTTGATTTAAATCAATGTCATAATGATGTTTTTTTGACGTGAATTTATTTATGGAAAATTATTAACCTATTTGTTTGTATGTTTTCAAAAAACCTAGAATCAATCAATCATCATGATCAGAATAAGATCATTCTTCCTTCCAGGATTCCATTTTTAAAATTTTTGGAACAACCCTGCATCCCCGAAACTCAGGAAACCACAATCAAAATGATCAGAAAAATTATAATTACAAAGTAAAATCTCATTGTGATTACATGAAAAACCTCACATACATATATTATAATCAAATCACTATAATGGAAAAATAAGTAGAATATCTCTCGATATCAAGCTATTTGGAAGAATCAAAAATTCACCATGATTTATATTTATCGACAAAAAATTTACTCATTCAGAATAATTTTTTTTATATGAAAATGATTTAACAACACCAATTATTATATTCTATGTTTATCGGGGTCAGTTTTAATTCCATTTTTAGAAAATCAAATTCATTCGATGGATCTATAATTGTTCGACTTCTACCAATGTATTTTAATTGGAAATGATACATTGATCCATTTGTAAAATATAAAAAAACAAATACAATACCTTCCATAAAATTTATGTAAGGAGAAAATTAAAATGAATTATTTAAAATGTTCTTTAAGAAGATTTATGTAATCATAGAATATCAATTACCTTCATACATCATCATTTATAAAATTTCTGTAATGATATAATCTAAAAAACATTATTAAATATTCCTTATTTATTTTTTATGCAATAAAGAAAATTAAGTCTTACTTAAGACATCCTTATAAAAAAATTTCTTATATTTTCCTTCAGTTATTATAGTTATGGTAATGTAAATCAGATTTAGTTATTAAGATACTTCAAAAATTCACTTTAATATATTATAAGATAATGAAAAAATATAAAAATGAAAATAGAATTCCATAAATATGTTTATTTTGATTTTGAAAATTAGTAAAATAAGAAGTATTTGTTCCATTCATGGTTATTCATAAAAAAATAAACCAAATTACATTTTTGGGGAAACCTGAGTTTTATTTCATTTCATTCTTATAAATTATTTTAGGTATGTAGTTCTGGATGTATTCTCAAATTCCCCTACATTTCTCAGCATTAATGAAGGGTGATTTCACTATCATTTTTTATTTTCTATCTATAAACATAACAAATAATGTCTCCAAACAAGGAGGAAGGACAATCACATTAAATGAAAAAGTGAAATAAGAGTTTAAAATATTAATTAATGTTACTCCAAAATATGTTTCTTATCTTCTTTTTTATTTTTAAATGTATAATGTTACATTACACAACGTAGATTTTTAAATAATTTTGATCGATTAGAATATAATTAACATAAGCACCCCATGATTACATGTTTTACATTCCATTTTAATGGTAATTAATAATTAATATAATGAGATTCAATTATTAATTACAAAATAAGTCATTTAATTTGAAGAATCATGATTTAGGGAGGTTATTTGATTAACGTTCATTATAATTATCTTAAATTTCGTCTTGTATGAAAAATTATATATTTTATTTGATTAATTTTTTATTTATTCTTCATTCCATGACATGTTAAATGTATAATTTATTTATCATTGTGGAGACTATTATAATCATAATAATCCCATTAATTTTTATTAATATTTAATAAGTGAATAATCAGGAACATTTCCTTCTAGAAAATTCATTAATATCTTATTTATGCATTGGTCATAGAATGTCACTTTTAAAATTATTTATGAATTTTAATGAAAATTATATTAAAAATCAAAAATACAATGGAAATTGAATCCTATATATCTAACAAAATCTATGAATGACTGTGTTAGTAAAATCCATATTACGAGTTAATTTTATTATTTTTTACCACTAATAATATTATTTTTCATTATAATCAATTGAATAATTGTAGGGGATAGGTTTTCTATGGTGGAATGGAATTTTATTTTATGAGATGAATATGTTTGGTGTTATCATTAGATAGAAGGATAATATTCACAAATATCAATATTTTCTTATTATATACCCCTCTTGAAACAAATGTAAATGAATTCATGATAAAAAGAAATTAAAATTAAAAGAATCTATAAAAAAATTGTTATGTATTGGGTAGGTCAAAAAACCATCCTTTCGTAATTAATGATATAGTTATAACTATTACAATTAAATTCATTATAATATTAAACATGAATTGTTTAAGGGTATACCTCTTTCTCTGAGTAAAACACATAAAAAATGAAAATAGAAAAACAATGACAAACCATCCTTTCATTATACGAAATTTTCATAACATTAGCATAACATTGAGTTTTGGAAGTCTGGGTTGTTGAAATTACAAGATAATATTTTTATTAATGTAGAAAAGAATTTTTCATGAATTATTATTTAGTGATTAAATTCATATTTTATATTTATTTATTTTAATATCAATACATAACATACATTGTCATTATAGTCATTAGAACCATAATTGAAATCACTCATGATTATTGATGATCTCTCTATTTATGGGGTTTAAATTTGATATTTTTTCATGATTCTAAAATGTAAATGTACATTATGTATGGAATAAAATCAATTTATATTTTTAACCTTGAGTGATGCGAGAAAAAAATTATATTTTTGTATGATCACAAAATTGAACAGTAAATTGGAAAAGATTAAAAAAATTAATTCATGTTATGAGATGATCAACAGTTTAAAATGGGTAAAAAGTAAAATAAAATGATCATTCCATTATTTTAAAGGTGAGGATTTGAATTTATATTTCAATTTGATTCTCAAAATATTATTTACCTTCTTGATAATTATTTAATTTTTTTGAGTTGATGTTCTCATATTGTTATCATTATAATTAATGACATGATATATTCTTGACGAAACACATGAGTTTATGTTTGGGGAGAGTTTGTGACCATAATATTTTAACACTAATTTTCATATTTATATAAATAAATATCATTAATTATTATGTGATTTCCCAAAAATAATAATTGTTCAATCTTTTTATAGGTAATCAATATTTTTTAAGACAATTTTTGAAAAATATATATTCAAGATCTAATTTTTTAAGAATATTTTTTTTATTGTAAAATGTGTTCAATTTTATGAAACATGAGCCTTATGTAGTCATTTTAGGAGGTGTTAAACGATTATAGCCATATGGGAGCCTACAAAGCTCAGTGTGTCTCGACACTAATCTAGTATAAGATAAGATGAAATTATTCTTGATGTTGTTTATGAGAGTTTGTGAAGGTGGGAATGAGGTTTCTAATCTGAGCCTCATGTGTCACATTATATATTTTGAACTATACCTTAATTAATGAAAATTTGATTCCATTCTCTCACACCCAAGGTCTTGTGAATCTTTTAATAAAGTCACATAATCCTAAACCACACATGCACCACCTACCTCGGAAATACATCTCTAAAATCAACACTATGAATTTACATCCCCATTACATCACGCCACCATATTCCACCATGGAAAGAACCCTGTATGCCTTATCTCACCACCAATAATCCAAACGAAGGACAAATTTATCGTTTCAAGAAACCATGGATCTTATCTCTGATTTATTAATCCATTGTGTCCACTACAAATCCACACATGTATGAAACTAATAAAGGAAAATTTTTCATTATATAATTTATAAGTTCATAATCATGAGTGAAATGCAGCATGAGTAGATAATTTTTTTGAGTTATTACATCATGAAGAAAGGTATATATGATATAATTTTTTTAATGGTAGTATTTTGGTGTTGTATAGTATATCCCACATTTTAGTTATGAGGTGTTTTGAACACAAAAGGAATAATTTGGGGATGATGGAAAAAAGTTACAGGTTCACAAGTAATGGATCATAACATGATATATATCATGTTATGTGAAGAATATTAGGTTATAAGGATTTATGTCTTCAAGGATCCGTCTCATTCCGTCTTTGATAAGGTGGTTCGGTGAGATTAAAGATAAAAAATGGTTGACAAATGTGCATTATTGATTAAGAGGACTCAATAAGAATTATAGCGATACATTGTTTTCAAAAAAAAGTATACGAAATTATATCTGAAAAGATTAATTCATTTAGATAAAATTAGAAATTTTCAAATATTGATGTTGGAGTTAAATTCACTTCCAAAAGTGGTTTGATACACACAAACATTCCAGTGTTGGTTTCTAAGTTGAAATTTCCATCATAATTTAACAATGGTTTTGGGTACTCTGTAAAAAAAATTCCAAATGCATGTATCATCAACATCATGAGAATTTATCATATGAATTTTCAAGTTGTGGAGACTAATAATGGTCAATATCATTATCCCATTATGTATATATCGAAATTTAGAAGACTCACAATGATTTGATATCACCATTTCAGTCAAATAAAAATTTAATTCCATAAAATGAATGAAAAACTTAGAGGAAACAACTGATTAGATTTTAAAATTTTGAAATCAAAATATTCTTAATAAGATCAGGATTATTCATTTTAAAAAAAAATTATTTAAATTATATTTTTTATTATATATAATATATATTTATATTAATATATATATATATATATTTTAAAATTATTTTAAACTGTTTTGTGACATATATTTTTTTACTGAAATTTATTTACAATGAACCTTTCTATAATCTATGGGCATTGAAAATTTCTCCCTCATTTCCAATTGGGTATTTTACATGTTTTTCCCAAATAATTAATCCAGAACACTAAAAATGAGGGTCCCACAACAAAAAAAATTTATTCATTAATTGTTTTGATGGTAATTATAACAAAAATAGTTTTATTTATAAATATTTACTCTCGAATTTACTATTGAATCATTATAAATAATATGGGATTAATTTTATTTCAAATTTTTGTTAATATAAATATCATAAAGTATTATAAAATGTAATTTTTCTCTAAAAATTATATTTTTAGTATTTAAGATAAACCAAAGGAATCATAAATGCAATGATCAGTCCATACAATATATAATTTCATTATTATTTTAGGTCCATGTGCATCAATACATTTTCCTGAACTGTCAAAGGAGTAAACCCATTATCTCTTTTAAGAAGAAACACCACTTCTATGTTCACATAGTAAAAATATTTCAATTTATTTTTATTATTATAACACATAACTACATGAGTATTAATATTTTATTTAATTTTTTTAACTCAGACCATAGTCATAACAATTGATAATGAATCCATGTTGTTTGCATTATAATTGTCAATATTAATAATCGTCTTTATAACCTGATTTTCTCCATTAAACACATAGACAAACATCTACCTAAATAATGAGTTTCATTTCCATTAATAAATTATTATTCTATGGTTTTAAATAACATGGAATTACTAGTTATATGTATGATCTCTCACTCAATATATTATATAACCGGGTATTCATGGTTTTTATACAACCACTTATAAAAAATTGTTATATTAGCATATTGTATCAATTTTCTTACATAATCATGTCACAAACTTATTTATCTAGACATTCCATTTTGCATCCAACTATATTTTTTGATAATTTTTCTTCATTTTCATAATTGATATATATATAGAAGGAATTATACTATGAAGAAAATTTAATATCCAATAAATAATTCTTAATTAATTCCACTTCCATTTCACATGTCACAATGGTCATAAACTCTAATCCCATGGTCGAATCTAAAATAAATTTTCTTTTGTTTCTCCCTCATAAAAAAACAAATCCACCAAGATTAAAAAACCATCGGGATGTGCATTGACTATAACCAATACTATTATTCCCACTCACATTGATGTATCCCACTAATACATCTAGTTAATCATTGAATTATCAACATAAATCAATGTTCTTTCACATGCATCCAATGATTCTTATTATTCATTTCGAATGATTTCGATTATGATTACTAGTATATTTAATAATTTTAAATTCCAAAAAATAAATATCTGGTCTTATAAAATGCATTACATTTAATAAGGAACAAATTGAACTACTATACTCTGGTTGTGCTATGGATATATAAGATTTATTGCCCTAGAACCAATTTTTGGGTACTTTATAAAATCCTATATTCATTTTTTAATATAAATAATATCCTTATCACACCCTCACATTTTTCTCTGAGAAATTGTATTGATAATTTCTTAATATTTTTCATTGAACTAAAAGATCAATGGGGTTTCACTATATGGTATGAACCTAGAAGTGTCATTCCAATACGCTTAAATATATTTTTTATATTCAGAAGAAATCCTTTGAGGGACAGAAATGACATAGTCTATCATTGGGGAGAAATCATTGGAAATTTAGGATACTTATCATGGTGTATGAACTTGGAAATATATTGACTAATAAATAATGAAAATGAGACCTTCTAGTTGTAAATCAACATTTATATGTGTTAATTCCCAGAACTGGGTGCCACCCTATGGTTCCACAAACCCGATTGGTCATATAACCTAAAGCACATTTCCCCGTATGCTAGATGTTGTCGACTAGAAGAAAGGGACTATATGTGATAATGGGGAAATATGACTTCATTGGTATAGAATAGACGACCGAAACAAATATTAAACAACAGAAGATGTAGTAATACAAAAAAAGTAAATTGTGGGGGATTGATTGAATATAAAACAGATGCCACAATATCTATATATGTGATTCATGTAATATTTATGTATTGAAACATAAAAATAAGCCACAATGCTATAAAGAAATACAAAAATATAAGTACAGAGGAAACACTTAATATATTATAGATTCTAAAGACACATCATGGTCCTATGCTCGCTATCACCAAATAAAATCAGTTATCTGATGAATAATAGTTCTTTCCCTTATCTCTATCTGCATCCATATAATTTATTTGTGTCCAAAATATGACCCATATTGGGTGTGAGACGAATCCTAGTAGGTAATCATATAATGATCGATGTCTAAATTTCATTGAATATATATTGATGTTGATATGCAAGAATGTTTCAATAAACAAGGAATCACTCAAAAGTAAACAATCATATAGTTTTCAAATATGTTCATTTATATTTATTTTTCATCATTTGAATCCTGTAATCCCTGTATCTAGCCTATGTTCTATATCCCACTTTATAATAGAAACCAAATATATATCTCAAAATTCCATCTAAATAATCAAGTATTAAAGAGTCCAAGCTTGTTCTTTGACATGGAAGACTCGTCACAATCATTCAATTATTCAATAACAACCCATTGTGAATGTTCTCATAGACTAATTCCCATAGTTTAACATAACAACAATTCACAGATCAACAACCATCTTGGTAGGTCTCATAGTCTAACACCTTTGGTCTAACGTAGAACATTCTGTTTAAAAACAACCTCCTAGGATGCTGTCACGATCAACTCCCATTTTCCGTATAACATCAATAAATTATTAACAAACTCCTAGGTAGAGCTCACGGTTTATACCCCTAGGACAACATATAATTACGAAATTATAAAATACTGACTAGGTAGCCATCATATTCAAAACCCCTAGGTAAATCATATTTTCCAAGGCTCTCATGGTACAACGTGAAAACATTCTACGTAATATCAAGGAATCACATATTGTTTGAGAAAACTACATGGATAGTCATTAAGAAGAATATAAAATGCATTTCACATCATCAATAAAACCTCATCCTATCAAACAAGGAATGGGAAACATTGAAATTCTAATAGGAATCCTCAAAATATGACCATAAACAATCAAAAATGAGAAAAACACCTCCGGGGTGTCCCATAATCAGGGTTTCAAACCTTATGCAAAGAATTCTACCCGTTATAATTTAAATAAACCATAAAAAGTGATACATAGGGTTATATTACAAATCATGAAATTCAAAAAACAAGTTCATGTGGAACATTAATCATATATAATGCCATGAAACACAAAGGAATCCAAAAACCACCTACCTCGATATCTCATGGTAGATATACTTGAACATCAACCCTTGAATCGGCATAGATCAGAGTAGACATATGAAAATGTGAAAAAACCAATAGTAAATAACTCACAAGAGAGGAAGAATCAGGAATAAAGCCTCTATGGGATTCACGATCTCATCAGAGGAATTCCAATGCACCTAATGATGTCTCAATCAAAGATAGTATAGTTAATTAGGGGTTTGATCTTCATTCGACATTCCATAGTTCCCCTGTATGAAACACGAGATGAAGAAGTCATTTATAGACAAGAGAAGCATCCCCTATAAAATATATCGAATAAAAATAAAGGTACATGAAATCTCTATTAATTGTAATCGTTCTTTATTAGCCTCAACTAGCCCTTGACATAAGTGGGTCTTTCATCTTGTCACATGACCACGTACATGGCCATTACATGGTCAGTATGTGAGTATGGCTACTGGGTAGATGAAATGTACATGGAAATACATGTTGTGTATTCAAAAAATCCATAATTATTCTTTTCCTTAGAAAAAAACCTGAAAAAGGATCCATACATAAAAATAAGATATCGTTTCTTTCAATCATCCCCCTTAAAGTAATTCATCCGCCAATTTCCCTTACAAGGGTACTGAAGAAGAATCTGTAAACAACTCCAACCACAGTGATCCCACATTTCCCCCACTCTCCCACGTCACTTTTTTCACTTGATCATGCCACCACTGAACCCATACTCGAGGAATAGACATTAAACAAAAAACAATCGTACTGCAATCCACAATTTGAATAGTGTGCTCGTCGAACAATACATCCATATCCAACTCATCCTCTTCAGGATTATGACAATGATATGAGTCTAAAAAGTAACTTCATAGTAGAGAAACATGAAATATGTCATGAATATCCTGATACCTCTAAGGAAACTAAAACTGTTACCCAACCAGACAGACTCTCTACAAAACCACAAACGGTCTGATGTCTCTTGAATAAAACATCCCCTATAACCTAATACTCATATTCCCAAACCTCGGTGTGACACAGAGTAAAACTTAATCATTGATAATGAACTCTAGGGGTCATCTCCATCGATCAACATAATATTTCCACCGACATTGTGTATTGACCAACCAATTCTGAAATCTACCTTCTCAATTGTATCATCGACTATATGAGGTCCCAGCATAACTTCCTCTCCTGCATCCTACCAACATTTCATTGATCAGTAGGTCCATTCGTAAAATTAATTAGAGGGTACCATGTTAATCGTATCATGAAAACTATTATTGTTGGAAAAATATGCTAGGGTTTTGAGTCTCTCTCATGATCCACTAAAATCTAAGACGCATGTTTAAAGAATGTACTCCAAAACATGGATTGTATACTCTGACTGGACATCTATCTGGGGATGTTAAGATATACACAGAGGTACATATATAGCCAAATACCTCTATAGTCCCTTCTAGAAACGAGAAGTAAATTGGACATCAATGTATTAAATTATATTGTGTGTAGTCCCATTCAAACATGTTATCTATCAGATGGAAAACATTCCTAGATCACCAACACTAAAGGTTTTTTTGATCATCAAGAAAAGTACAACCTTTTGATCATGTCGATATGAACCTAAATGAAATCATTCCCTCAAGGCATCCTTGGTAAACTTTTCACAAAATCCATTGTGAATTCATTCCACTTCCACTGATGAGTGGGTAACTTATAAAATATCTATTCCAGTCGTTTAGGCTTCACATTCAACACTATATAGGTGGAAAGTATCATAAAAAACCATCTACATCCCTCATCATGAATGGGCACAAATACTGACGATGTAGATCTCAATACATATTGGGGACATTGGGATGAACTAACAATATTGGGGAATGTAATTCTCGCAACATCTCATCACATATTTTTGATGAAACCCATATATTCCCATGAAGACACAAAAAACCATCTTTTCCAGTGGTCCACCAAGGTGTAGGGTCCTTGCCTGATTCACTCTCCAGTAGGAATAGGACTTCAAGAATATGACATCAGGCTCCTTCTCATTCAATCCAGTATATAAGAGGTTACATCATTAGACTGAAGTAACGTCTGACCATGTCTATCATGAACCTCCAAATATATCTCACGAATAGATCAAAAAGATTCGACTTACTATTAGAGTGATGAACTACATGTATCAGAGTCCTCCTGCATAATGCATTTGCCAATGTGTTGTATTACCAAGGATGGAAGGAATGCTCAAAGATGAAGGACAGAAGGTACTCAATAATACTTCACTTTATCAAATTCATATATCATTGTCTTAAGATATACTTGAGAATTTTGTTGTATGTGTACAACACAAATTATATCCAAGAAGATAATGTCTCAAATAGCATAAGACATGCACAAATGTAGTTAACTCGAGATCGTGTGTCAGATAGATCTTCTCATGTGGCCTCGACATCAAGAATCATATTCATTGAGTCCTTCCGATTCATATGTTATACTCCCATTCTGATACCTAATGCATCACCGAAAATGGTTTATCTATTGACTGGTTCTAAAAATGTATTATTGATGCTGAAGTCAATCTCCATTTCACCGCCTAAAAAGATGAATCGCAGGAATCATTCCACAATTAATTCCCTCCCTGCATAGTCTGGCCAGTGGGAAGTTCTTATAATCATGAATAGTCTTGAATAATGTTCTTTTAATAAGAAACATTCTCTAGAAAACTCCATACCTCAATAGAGTTATCCATATTCTCCCAAGAAACTACTACTCTCTCCTTTTTTGGGAATAATAATACTAATGTTTCTGAGGTGATATGACCCACTAAGTGAACCTGGTCTATCCAAAAGTGGAATTTTGATAATATATCATATAAAAAATTCTCTCCCAGCGTACTTAATAAGATATCATGATTTGTGACATGGTCATGTCGACTTTGAGAGTACACCAAGATATCATCCACTAAAACTACCATATATGAATCAAATAATGGAAAACACTGTTTATCAGTTACATTAAACTGTCAGTGAATTCGTGAGACCAAATGACATAGTCAAATACTAGTATATATCATACCTTCTTCGAAATTCTGCAAGAGTTATATTAGAAGGTCTAATGGTCAATTAATGATAACAAGATCTCATGTAAATCATTGAGAATACAAGATAGCCTTAAATATAATAAAATTGATCATCAATCCATGGAATAGGATATTGATTCTTAGCCATCAACTCGTTCAAATTTTTAAAATCCACACAATGTCTTAGGGTACCATCCAACTCCATTACAAAAAAGGCAGTTGAACCCCAAGGAGAAGTATTGGGTCAGACAAAATTCGTTTCATGAAACTCCTCCAGCTAGTTTTTTATCTCATGTAAATCTATTTTAACCATCATATAAATAGTAATGGAAACTGATGAGTCTCCTAGAAAAATATCAATTTTGAATTAAACCTCCCTCTCCAGAGATCAAATTGATTATTTGTCTAGAAAAACTTCTTATGAAATGTTCCACCACAAGAGGAAAGTGCATCTGTGAAATCCCATGTCCATGTACATATAATATAGTAATCTGGGCTATGATTCCCCCAAACCCATGATAATTTATTCTAGATCTTCTTGTCGAGACATCCAATTAACCCTTGTATAGAAACTACCAACCATATGATTATGTGAATCTTGGACTACAATGATAGTAGTCAAAAAAGGCATGAAAGGATACAAATAATTCTATATCAAAAATGAAATTGAAGTATGTCATCTATGTTACATAGATGTCCCAAAAAAGTGACACCCACCACCTTCAAGAGGTAAATAATTGAACTGATGTACAATAGCCTTCCTAATCCCCAATAGAGTCTCTATCATTATAACATCATCAGAAGTAATGTTAAAGATCCCAAGTCTCTCAATAATGGAAATAAATATAAATCGATTGTAATAACATGTATAAAAATTTAATATACCTATAATTGAAGAAAATAGAATCATAAATATTACCATAGATAGTATATGATCTTTCTAATGATGGGTCTAATCCATCACAAAATATTACCTATAATGCGGCCCTGCGACCCTACCTGGAAACCCTAATCTGATCCACCATAATGTCACTGAAAACTAGACATTTGCAGTATGTAGGCATGACCACCTCCTCACCCTTAACGTACCGAAAAAATCAATTTTTGTAACACCCCATGCTTCCACGGTACGTTTCCCTTTGAACAATGTAATGACGTGCACTGTACACAACTTCGAGATTCTAACACACCACAACCAATCAAACTATCCGTTATGAATTGAAATACCAACATTTTGAAATTTTATATATTTTATCTTTTGAAATGGACTTCATTTTTGGATTCGTAATATCGAAATTAGCTTAGGGTGAAATTTTGGTACTTTTCGGATAACTTTCATATTTTGATGAATAGTGAAAATTACTAAATTTCAATTAAAAACAAATTTTTTAATCGAAGTAATTAATAATGATAAATTATTATTTTGAGTGGTTTTTAAGTATATTTAGAATATATTTTTACCATTTAATACAATGTTGGTCATTGTATGAGATTTCATATTTAAACCAGACATAAACAAGTGTCAATCTTTTGATAGTTATTATCTCTTGAAAACATGCTATTTGTTTTGACGATGTTAATTAATTTTTAAATTAATTAATGGAACTAATATGTTTTGAATTTGTTAAAATAGACAACATTTTTGAATTCATATTATCAAATATATCTTAGGCCTAATTTTTGGCATTTTTCTGCAAACTTTCATTTTTTGATGAATAGTGAAACCACTAAGTGGTTTTTAAAAAACTGAATTTTTCATAGAACATAATTTTACCGCTTCTGTGAGTGGAATTTTGAAAATCCTAGAGACACGGCTAATATCGAGGAGTAAAATTTGGTTCATTGAGATGAAAATAATTGTTTGTGAATATTAACTTTTCACTTTTATTTACCACGGCTAAAAGTAAATAGGGTAATTAAGGGTAAAAATGATATTAATATTACCCTAACACATGACCTAATTCTATTGGACATGTGTATCTCGACCAAAAAAACCTTAGGAATAATATATTATCATTTAGGTCCACATGGATTAGATTAGTACATTTATTATTATTTAATTCAAAGAAGAGTTAAATGAGTTAAAATCAAAATTTATTTACTAAAACATTTTTAATATAGGGTTACTAATAAGATAAATTAGATTATAAATATTTATTAGAAATATAAAAATATTTAATACATAATGATATTTTATTTATAATTTTTAGACATTATATAATTTAATTAATTTATGACACAATCTATATGTTGTAATTAACATAATAGTGAAGCATTAAAATAATTGATATTATAAATATCCAAATAAATATAATTCGAGACTTTTATTGAATTAAAATAATTTTCTATGTTAATATGACATATTAGGATTGATTTAATTGACTTTATTCGAAGTAATAATTCTATTAAGAGTTTAAAAAATTTCAATTAGTGAATAGTGTCAAAATTGACATAAAAGAGTTTTTAAATCAAATATTATATTATTAATTGATATTAAATTCCTAAAAATATATGGTTCGTCCAAGAGACTTATATCATGATATGTGTATCAATAATGGACTACATGGGGGTCTCTTAGATTTATATAATATGTTTATTAAACATATAATATAAAAATACAAAGAGGCATTGAAAAAGTGAAATTAATTAACTAAGAGTTACTACTTAATGATAAGGTTAATATAATGACCCAAACCTGTATAAATTCTATTATTTGGGTGGTTTTCTTCCTATCCTCACCTTAACCTTTAAATAATCCACTTTGGAGCCATTAGAAACCGAATAGGGATTTATTATAATATAACATTTCTAGCTTTTCCAAAGGTGCCCCTCACCCCTCTTATAAATGGACACTCCCCATTCTCATTACATCACACCTTCAAATCCTTTTGGTTCAGCCAAACCCTTCCCAAATACTATCTAAACTTCCCTCACTACATCCTAGAGGCCTTAGTTTGATCACAAAGCCATCTTAATATCCCTTTTGATCAAATCAGAAGGAAGAACCCGAAGAAGAGGTATTGTTTTTACCACCCTTTTTCAAATTCTTTTCTTCTTCAACTTCTTCATTCTTTGTTATTCTCATTCTAAAATAATGAATCCAGTATCTCATATATAAAATAATATTATTATAAATATGGTATAACCATATTAGTTATTCTATCCATCCTTTGAATGAAATGTCACCATACGTGCGTAGGTACGGCTTACTGTCTCCACGTCGTGGTGTAATTGTCATTCAATAAATTATTATTTGGATGTGTATAATAATGATGTTTAATTCATGTATATAATAAATATAACATGATAATTATTCTTTCTATGTGATATAACATCCAATTATATATTATTTTAACATCAAAATAATGATTTTGTCGCTCGTGCGTACGTACGGACTACCGTCTCCGCGAAAGCGATGAGATTCATTCTCCATCGTATCCATTAAAGTATAATTATCATTTTATGATTTAAAAATAATGTTTAAGAACTTGATATAATTATGTATATTAATAAGATACAACCTATCCATAACAAACACGGCTTACGAAACAATGAATATAAGGGAAAATGAGTAAGTTAACACCCGAAATGACGATAATACTAAGATATCAATGTTAAATGATCATATATGATATCATATTAATGTAAATTATTAATTTATAATTCAATGACAATTATTTCACCATTATAAAGGAGGTTAACCTACCTTATACCAAGGAAAAAGTAAAAAGTAAGGGGTTTCTTATCTCACTCATAATATCATTATAATTCCATTGTTCACCACTTATTTATTGCATGTGGTGTATGTGTACTTCCCATGATTGTATTAATTGTGTAATATAATTTAATTTATGGGTATTTACATCATCATTGTATGATCCTTCTTTCATGGGTGTTTGTTTCATAAGTTACCTAATCGATAAGGGAATTTGAAATTTCAATTTCCATTTATTCGTCTTTACGCAAACTTCATTGATTATTTTACTCTGAGATTATGTGTGGAATCACTATTCATTTTCTTATGTCATAATTTACACTCCCCTTTTCTGTGTATATACTATTGATAAGCATAATCACTCCATTTAAAATTTCTCAAGTCATCGATATGAATTTGATAAGAGTAATTTTAACTCATTCTCCATTTGTTGAGTTAAACATCCAATTTATTGGTGTTGTTTTTACAAGATTATGTGTGAATGTCCTTTTATTGTTTTACACATAATATACAATCATATTTAGTGTATTTATATTTGTCACACTTAACTATGTCATTGATTTATCCTTAACCTAAGGATACAGCCTTTGTGAGAGATTTCATCTCAATTTACATTCCATTGAGACTTCTTTGTTGGTATACACCAAATCACTTTTATGTGGTGTATATAATGTAATTTGACATTGTATATCATGAATCCCATTATTCTCGTGATATTTAAATGTTTTGATTACCTCAATTATTAGTATTCATGTGTCTCTCCTTTGTTTAGAAACTCTAACTAAAATACCATTTTAAATGTTTTAAAGACTTATTCTTATAAATCTTGCTCATTAATGTCCATGTTTTAAAAAAATGGTTTTAAGGATTTATTTATATGGACATTAAAGTTTTAAAATTAAAACTCCTTTTAAGAGTTTCTAAGTGGTATGTGACACTTTTATTCAAAAATCAATTTTTAAACGGCTTCTTGACAAATAGTGTGACTTTTAAATGATTTCAAGAGAAGGGGGATATTTGTCTCAAATAGTTTTGATGGTTATTTTAATCTATGTCAATATCATTCATTATTATCAATTGAGGTTAATATGATACAATACAATATTCCATATTGTATCGAATTAGTTATGTTTGACTGTGGATGTGCTATTTTTGTACCATTCATGGTTTTTGGTTAAAGTATTGATATTTTGTATGCTAGTTTTAATAAGAATGTTTATGTTATAATTAAACATGTTAATATTAGAAATGAATTGGACTTAGTAAGTGACAGGTGGAGCCCGCTATAGCTCCTCGATGCATCGGTAGGTCTCATGATAAAAACTAGTGTCTTGGCATAAGGCCTTGACAAAATCTTATTTGTAGTATTGGCACGAGGCCTTGGAAATGTGGTTATGATAGTCTGGAATTATGCATTCCATCATTATGAAAGTGGTTATTTATATTGAATGTTATATTTCGATTATTAGAATATCCATGTGAATAAGAAAATGGCAGTATTTCATTTTATTTTTTACATGCTATGTTGAAGTTTAAGTTTAAAATGGTTTTCTTTTAGTTATACATTGCCTTAAATGTTTATTCTTATTTCTGAAAGTTTCTGATATATTGTTATCCTTAATGGGCATTTGACCTCACCCCTTTTCAATGTTTTATTTTTCCTAGGATGTGAAGAAGTAATTTTATGAATGACCTGTAGGGATAGTATGAGGGCATAAGAGTGTGGACTATGGAGACTATATTGTTGTAGTTTTAATTCAATGATGTAATGTAAACCTTATGAATATATCTAGTGTTTCTAAGGCTACTAAACCAATCAGTCTTTAGAGATTTGATCTTTCCTGTGATCATACCAATGTTATGTAATAATTCACCGACTCTGGGTAATTGGGGTCGGGGCGTTACAGTTGGTATCAGATGAAGTTTAGTACAATCATTGGAAGCTAGATTTAGATAAACTCTGATTAGAGCACATAGACCTAAGATAAACTATGAGGATTAGTATATAAGAAATTCAAAGAATTTTGGTATTGTAGATATTTTTTGAGTTTTCTGAGCAATACAACCCTATCTATATACGAACAGGTAGAGGCGGCTCTGGCACAAATGTAACTAGGGTTAAAACCCGAAAACAACGCTTTGAGCGAGACTCGAACGGGAACTGGTGCACGACAACGGGACTTGCTGCACTCTTGGTTATGACACTCCTGAGGGATATGATTTAGTAATTTCACAAGATTCATATGAACCATTTTTAAGGGAATACAAAAAATATCCCCTAATAATATATGTCGGAACATAGATAGTGGATAAGCTATATTTTAACATAGGGTACCCCAAGTTAAAATATATTGTTCAATTACAAGATTATCCTATTATGACTATTTTTTTTACATTCTTATTAGATAAGTATTCAAAAACCCTAATTGTATTTTCTTTTTGTTAGTTGAAACATGGAGGGAGAAAGATCATGAACAACTCTTCTCTCTCTTCCTGAAGAACTACTTACAATTATTATACAGAAGTCATGCGCAGATGATGTTGAATCTTTTTGAAATGTGCAAGTTACTTGAAAATAACGTTATGAGACATCCAATACCTCTAGAATTGAACAATTATTTCAAGGATCAAGTACCTACTATGGGATAATATTGCGCTCTCAACTTTCATACCATGCTAAGTGTGGGAAGTAACATCAGTGTATTTTCAAATTATTCACTTTATCTCAAAATTACGATGCAGTAAATGATTTTCTAGATGTTGCAAAAGAGGGAGACCTTCGAGAAGCCTATATGTATCAAATTATATATTTATGTCTTTTGGGATATACAGAAACTGATTTACCAAAACCTTATTTTTAAATATTTTAAGATGAATCAGTAATAAATTTTCTAAAAAAACATGTTAAAGATGATGTCTCAAAATAATATATAAGAATTACCTATTTTTTTATGATGCATCTATGATTCAATCGATATAATCCATGATGGATGAAGAGTTTTTTGGTAAAGGAAGTAGATGATTTTTGAAAAATTCTTGAGGTACCATTGTGACTCATGAACACATTCTACCAAAAGGAAATTCTTCCTACTCTCTCCAGAGTTCATGTTGTGTTCCACATATCTCTAGTGACAAAATACTTTCTTTACCCAACACATGTACTCATCTATGAAGAATTAGAACTAGAACCTGATCTATCTTATTGTGGAGAGCCTATCAGAATTATTCATACCAAAGGTCAAGTGTTGAGAAAACAGATGAATTTTCACATACAAGACATATTTTAAAGTTATTTTTTCATTTAATTTACATCCTAGCTTTGTTTTGGGGGTTTCCCTTTGTTTTAGGGAGGAATAGATGAGTATTCATGAATTGGACCAAACCGTGAGCCCAATTTCATATTAAAACAAATAAATTTTGTATCTTTTATAACTTTTTAATTTTTCAACATTTTTTTATCCATTCAAATTCCTACATGATATCCTTATCCTTGTTATAACCTCCCTTAAAGGTTTGAGTATTTTTAAAATCATCTACTGGTATTGTTGGGGGCGATTTCTACAAGATATTTTATGTAAGTTGTTCTACTCCTTTATTCATTCAATTTGTTTGGGGTTACATCCAATTATCAGAGGGTTTATTCCCTTATAATTGAGGTTCCTAATGTCCAGAAAGTAGTGTTTAAAAAATTATGGTTTTATCTTGTGTTTTAGGGTCTGAAATTCTGGTTTTAGGTCTGGTTTACCTTCCTTGAGGTGCGGCGGTGGTGTGTTTCAGTTTTCTCACAAAGGATTCAAGGGTTTCCATGGTTTTGGTAGGTGATTCCATTGTGTATTAAATAATTGTGAATTGGAAAATGTTTTTATGGTATTTTCATGCTTATTTAATTGTATTATTGATGAAAAAAAATTGTTTTAGAGGTGTTTGTATTTAGAATGAATCCTAAATGACAATTTCATGTGAAATTGGGGGTTTCTTCATAGAAATGTTTTATTAGTTTAATTGGGGATACCCTTTAATTAATTAGATGATTTTATTTAACTCTAATAGGGATAAAAATAATGTTTTTAATGATTATCCCTTGTGTTTGTTGCTGGAAAATCTGGTTTTAATGGTGTTTGTGAACCACATGAAATTCTAAGAGTTGTGTTGTCTAAAAATGGAGATTTTGCAATGATGTCGTTTCTAGAACCATATGGTGATGCCATAAAAATGATTTTGTGTTTTCACTGAAATGTAGTAGCTGGCCTTTCTGTTTTCGAAACTAAAAAATGTGCACATAGTATGCAAGTGAGGTTTATAAGGAGTTTTGTGTCTTAAACACTACGGGATTTTGAGGAATTGTTTTATGAAAAATCTAAGTGTTTTGTTCCGTGTTTTAAGTGGTATAAAATGTGATAGATACTGTATTGGTTGTGTTTGACTAGTAATTGTTTTTTATATGAAAATTGATTTATGTTTCTTGCTGAAATTTATTGATCACAAAAGGGGAAGCCCGGGTACCTAGGTGGGGTGGATTTGTACTAGTACGACTAGTGGACCGGATGTGTTTTGTCCCTGTTTCACTTAGAATTTGGATAACGACAACTCTTTCTAAACTATGTGGAGGAATATTGGGGACCACTAGGTTATGGTTATGTTCCCTACTATTGTCTCATGCATGAGAATGAATTTTTCTATGGTTACTTTACATCTAGGTACAAGGTACATAGGGCCCAAGACAACCTAGTGCCTAGGGGTGTTCCCAATGTTGTTGCTCTTTGGATTTGTAGTATTTACCCATATATTAGGGTGTGTTTGGATGTAAATTACAGTATCTAACATTTCTATTTTAATGTGTTAATATTCTGGATATTTTGAATAGAAATCTATTTTCAACTGGAGGTTTCATTTCTTGAAATTTTAACAATACTTTTCCATGCGTTTGAAAACTACTTTCTTTTTCAGATTGTATTTCATACTCCATGGAATAATTGGGTGGTATCCTATTGGTCTTAGGCTCACACCCTACTTTCACCCCTTTGTTGCTGGAAAATCTGATTTTAATGGTGTTTGTGAACCACATGAAATTCTACGAGTTGTGTTCTGTAAAAATGGAGATTTTTCAATGATGTCGTTTCTTGAACCATATGGGGCTTCCCTAAAAATGATTTTGTGTTTTCACTGAAATGTATTAGGCTTACCTTTCTGTTTTGGAAACTTAAAAATGTGCACATAGTATTCAAGTGAGGTTTATAAGGAGTTTTGTGTCCGAAACACTACAGGATTTTGAGGAATTGTTTTATGAAAAATATAAGTGTTTTGTTGCGTGTTTTAAGTGGTATAAAATGTGATAGATAATGTATTTGTTCTGTTTGACCAGTAATGGTATTTTATATGAAACTTTATTTATGTTTCATGCTGAAATTGATTGAGCACAAAATGGGAAGCTCGGGTACCAAGGTGGGGTGGATTAGTACTAGTACGGCTAGTGGACCAGATGGGTTTTATCCCCGTTTCACATAGAATTTGTATATAGACAACTCTAACTAAACAATGTGGTTAATTATAGGGGACCACTAGTTTATGGGTATGATCCATACTAGTGGCTCGTGCACGATAATGAATTTTTCTATGGTTACTTTACACCGAGGTACGAGGTACATAGGGCCCAAGACAACCTAGTTCCTAGGGGTGTTCCAAATGTTGTTGCTCATTGGATTTGTAGTATTTACCCATGTCTTAGGGTGTGTTTGGAAGCAAATTACAGTATCTAACATTTCTATTTTAATGTGTGAATATTTTGAAAATTTTGAATTGAAATCTATTTTAAATTGGAGGTTTCATTTCTTGAAATTTTAACACTACTTTTCCATGCGTTTGAATACTCCTTGCTTTTTCACATTGTATTTCTTACTCCATGGAATCATTGGGTGGTATCCTATTGGGGTTAGTCTCACACCTTACTTACACCCCTTGGGTGTAAGTAGAATTGGTTATTTTTGATTCATGTAAAGGAAAGGCTACGGGTGATGCCAGTTCACAGTGTTAGTTCCCATCTTTGGTGTGGAGTTGTCGAGATAGCTTGGGGGCGATGACCCCAAGTCGTGTGGAGTCCTTAGGGCTGTCTTGATGCAATAATTATTTTTATTTTTACCACTTGTATTATCTTTAAACCAATGTACTCATTTCTGCTTTTTTACTTACGTTATTTTTGGATCAAAAATTTCCGATTTATATTATGGATTGTTTTTAATGTTTTATGCATTCATACTCGGGTAAATCGTTCCCAAACCTAAATTAATGATACCCGGGGACTTGTGCCAGCCCGTAGGGATAGGGAATGCCCTTCAGGTCATGTCACGGGCTGGTTTCGGATCCGGTTTTGGCGTCGACCAGATTCGGTTCGTGACATGACTCGTCTGGTAAAAGTTCTATGGAGAAATAATAAGATGGAAGAGGCAATGTGGGAACCCGAGGAACATATGATGAAGAACCTATGTGGAAATAAATGTATGGTGAATGTTTTAAAAGTATTAGTGCTCTTTATTGATGGGATTAATTTGGAATAATTTTCTCTTGTATGTGTAAACCTGCAATTTATCAAGTGAAAATGATATTTGAGGAAGAATTATCTTTTCTGTTGCGTATATAGTTATAAATAACCATTTGGTCTTATATGATCATTGGGTTTCTGGAAATTACAAGTTATTATAATTTGGGATGAAAATGCAAGGTATGAGATAATATTTGTGGTAAAATTATGTTATGGTTTTTTTTTAGGAATTTATCTCATTTTGGTAATGTTATAAAATATAGTTTTTGAAAAAGGACAACACGCAGACCGTGTGACAACCCGTCGCGTCGGAAAAAGGTGCGGGAATCGAACCCACAACCAAAGTGCGACTGGGATTTATCGCCTACCACTGGACTACGTGATGTCCCTGGTTAGTGTGACTATTATTATTAGTTAAATGATTTTATTGATCATTAATAATTTGATTTGGAATGTTATGTCTTATCAAATGAATACACTTAGTATAGGAAAATGATTTGGTAATTAAGTGATAAATGTTATTTTGGAAGTTGTTTTATTTGTTGTATGGAAAATAGAACAGTATGGGATTTCATTTAAGGATTGATGGCGGATTTTTATCTATGTTTTTATTGTGGATTTATAGTGATTTGGGTTGTTTATGGAAATGATTAGGTAAATTACTTCTTTGTATGTGACTTTAAGAGTAATTAATGTCATTTGGAGATACAATTTAACGTGGAAGACTACATTCTTATAAGTTTTGAGTTTCAATATTAGTTTGGATTATATTGAAGGATTTTAAGGACAATTGATTATTGAATGGTAGTTATTTAAATTTGGGGAATTCATTGTTTAATTTTAGAAATTAAGATTAGTGTTTTTTTCTCTAATGGAATATCCATTTCAGGGGTCATCAGATATTATACTAACTATTTTGGTTTTGATTAATCTCTATAGACAAGGTAAATATATATTTTATCCTACATGGATCATGTATTTCTATAGAAGTTTATTCTATCTCTTCTATTGTGACCAAGTCTTCTTGAATATTCATTGTTCAAAAAATTGAGTTTTTGGTAAAAAGTTATTAAAGAATGAAAATCTACTTAAAAAGTAAGTATATCTCTTTATGTTCTTAGTCAATATCATAAATGAAATCCTCGTCCTTATGTAATTTAAGTTGATACTAAAAAATTTTGCCCGTTTACTTTTCCTATTGGGAGACTAAGGACTGTCTGTCCCAATACATGTTTGTGATTTTCTTATTGTTATCTTTCTCCTGATCATGCATTCAATCCCACTATATCATAATTGAACAGTTAGTTTATCGTCCATATCCATGTTTTCCTACATGGAATCCTAGTATGGGTTATCTTGGGTGACCTTTATATCTCTCTTCATTTCTTTTAAAGTGATAGTTTTATTGACTCTTTTTTCCGATGTGGGACATTCCATTATATTTCCAAGACCAATTTTAATAAAACTGAGAGGACGCAATTTATTGAAGGAGGGGAGAATATAACACCTCATGCTTCCACAATACGTTTCCCTTTGAATAATGCAATGACGTGCACTGTACGCAACTTCGAATTTCTAACACACCACAACCAATCAAACTAGTCGTTATGAATAGTAATATCTACTTTTTGAAATTTTATAAATTTTATCTTTCGAAATATACTTCAGTTTTGGATTCGTAATATCGAAATTAGCTTAGGGTGAAATTTTGGTACTTTTCGGATAACTTTCATATTTTGATGAATAGTGAAAATTACTAAATTTTAATTAAAAACAACTTTTTAAATTGAAATAATTAATAGTAATAAATTATTAATTTGAGTGGTTTTAAAGTATATTTAGAATATATTGTTACCATTTAATACAATGTTGGCCATTGTATGAGATTTCACATTTAAACCTGACTTAAACAAGTGTCAATATTTTGATAGTTGTTATCTATTAAAAACATGCTATTTGTTTTGACGACGGGAATTAATTTTTAAATTAATTAATGCAACTGATATGTTTTTAATTTGGTAAAATAGACATCATTTTATAATTCATAATATCAAATATATCTTAGGCCTAATTTTTGGTATTTTTCTGGAAACTTTCATTGTTTGATGAACAGTGAAACCACTAAGTGGTAGTTAAAAAACTGAATTTTTCATAAAACATAATTTTACCACTTCTATGAGTGGAATTTCAAAAATACGAGAGACACGGTTAATA
Source organism: Viscum album (assembly GCA_963277665.1). Classification (NCBI taxonomy): domain Eukaryota; kingdom Viridiplantae; phylum Streptophyta; class Magnoliopsida; order Santalales; family Viscaceae; genus Viscum; species Viscum album. Next base: position 442,847,848 of record OY728161.1, read on the forward strand.
TCAAGGAGTAAAATTTGGTTCATTGAGATGAAAATAATTTTTGGTGAATAATAACTTTTTATTTTTATTTACCACGGTTAAAAGTAAATAGGGAAATTAAGGGTAAAAATGATATTAATATTACCCGAACACATGTCCTAATTCTATTGGAAAAGTGTATCTCGACCACAAATAACCTTAGGAGTAAAATATTATCATTTAGGTACACTTGGATTAGATTAGGACATTTATTATTATTTAATTCAAAGAAGAGTTAAAAGAGTTAAAAACAATGTTTATTTACTAAAAAATTTTTAATATAGGGTTACACATAAGATAAATTTGATTATAAATATTCATTTAAAATTTAAAAATATTGACTAAATAATGATATTTTATTTATAATTTTTAGACACTAAATATTTTTAATTTATTTATGACACAATGATGATGCAGTTATTACCATAATAGTGAAAAATTAAAATAATAGTTATTATAAATACCCAAATAAATATAATTGGAGACTTTTATTGAATTAAACTAATTTTCTAGGTTAATATGACATATTAGGATTGTTTTAATTTACTTTTTTAGAAGTAATAATTCTGTTATGAGTATTAAAAAAATCAATTATTTAATTGGGTCAAAATTGACATAAAAGAGTTTTTAAATCAAATATTATATTATTAATTGATATTAAATTACTAAAAATTAATGGTTATTATAAGAGAATTATATCATGATAGGTGTATTATTAATGGCCCACTTAGGGATCGATTGGATGTATATAGTATGTTTATTAACCATAAAATATAAAAATACAAAGAGACACTGTAAAAGTGAAACTGATTATCTAAGACTTAATACTTAAAGATAAGGTTAATATAATGACCCAAACCTATCTAAATTATATTAATTGAGTGGTTTTCGACCTATACCCACCATAACCTTTAAATAATCCACTTTGGAGCCATTAGAAGCCGAATATGAATTTATTATAAAATAATATTTCTAGCTTTTCCAAAGGTACCCATCACCCCTCTTATAAAAGGGCACTCCCCCTTATCATTACATAAAACCTCCAAATCCTTTTGGTTCGGACAAACACTGCCCAAATACTATCTCAACTTCCCTCACTACAACCTAGAGGCCTTAGTTTGATCACAATGCCAACCTATGGAGCCCTTTTGATCAAATCAAAAGGAAGAACCCGAAGAAGAGGTAATGTTTTTACCACCCTTTTTCAAATTATTTTCTTCTTAAACTTATTCTTTATTTGTTATTCCCATTCTAAAATAATTAATCCTGTATCTCCTATATACTATAATATTATTATAAATATGGTATAACCATATTCAGTATTCTATCCATCCTTTGAATGACATGTCACCATACGTGCGTACGCACGACTTACCGTCTCCACGTCGTGGTGTAATTGTCATTCAATAAATTATTATTTGGATGGGTATAATAATGATGTGTAATTCATGTAAATAATAAATATAACATGATAATTATTCTTTCTATATGATATACCATCCAATTATATATTATTTTAACATCAAAAGAATGATATTGTCGCTCGTCCGTACCTACAGACTACCGTCTCCACGAAAGCGATGAGATTCATTCTCCATCGTATCCATTAAATTATAATTATCATTTTATGATTTAAAATTAATGTTTATGGACATGATAAAATTCAGTATATGAATCAGATACAACCTATCCATAACAAACACAGCTTACGTAACAAAGAATAAAAAGCCAAACGAGTAAGTTAACACCCGAAATGACGATAATACTAAGATATCCATGTTAAAAGATCATATATGATATCATATTAATGTAAATGATTCTTGTATAATTAAATAAAAATTATTTCACCATTATACAGGATCTTAACCTATCGTGGACCTAGGAAAAAGTACAAAGTTTTGGGATTCTTATCTCACTCTTAATTTCGTGAGAATTCTATTGTTCACCAATTATTTATTGCATGTGGTGTATGTGTACATCCCATGATTATATTCATTGTGTAATATAATTTAATTTATGGGTATTTATATCATCATTGTATGATCCTTATTTCATGGGTGTATGTTTCATAAGTTACCTAATCGATAAGTGAATTTGATATTTCAATTTCCATTTATTTGTCTTTATGCAAACTTTATTTATTTTTTTACTCTGAGATTATGTGTGGAATCACTATTCATTTTCTTATGTTATAATTTACACTCCCCTTTTCTATGGATATACTATTGATACACATAATCACTCCATTTATAATTTCTCAAATCATCGATATTAATTTGATAAGAGTAATTTTAACTCATTCTCCATTTGTTGAGTTAAACATCCAATTCATTGGTGTTGTTTTTACAAGATTATGTGTGAATGTCCTTTTATTATTTTACACATAATATCCAATCATATTTAGTGTATTTATATTTTTCACACATAACTATGTCGTTGATTTATCCTTAACCTAAGGATACAGCCTTTGTGAGAGATTTCGAACCAATTTACATTCCATTGAAACTTCTTATTGTTATACAGCAAATCACTATTATGTGGTGTATATAATGTACTTTGACATAGTATATCATGAATCCCTTTATTCTCATGATATTAAAATGTTTTGATTACCTCGGTTATTTGAATTCAAGTGTCTCTATTTTGGTTAAGAACTCTAACTAAAATACCATTTTTAAATGTATTAAAGACTTATTCTTCTAAATCTTTGTCATTAATGTCCATGTTTTAAAAAAATGGTTTTAAGGATTTATTTATATGGACATTAATCTTTTAAAATTAAAACTCCTTTTAAAAGTTTATAAGTGGTATGGGAAACTTTGATTCAAAAATCTATTTTTTAATTGCTTCTTGACAAATAGTGTGACTTTTAAATGATTTCAAGAAAAGGGGGATATTTCTCTCAAATAGTTTTGATGGCTATTTTCATCTATGTCAATATCATTCATTATTATCATTTCAGGTTAATATGATACAATATAATAATCCATATTGTATCGAATGAGTTATGTTTGATTGTTGATGTGCTATTTATATACCATTCATGGTTTTTGGTTAATGTGTTGACATTTCGTATGCTAGTTTTAATAAGAATGTTTATGTTATGTTTAAACCTGTTCATATGAGGAATGAATTGGACATAGTAAGTGATGGGTGGAGCCCGCTATAGCTCCTCGATGAATTGGTAGGTCTCATGAGGCAAACTAGTGTCTTGGAACAAGGCCTTGACAAAATCTTATTTGTAGTCTTGGCACGAGGCCTTGGATATGTGGTTATGATAGTCTGGAATTATGCATTCCATCATTATTAATGTGGTTATTGTTATTTAATGTGATATTTCGATTAATAGAATATCCATGTGAATAAGTAAATGGAATTATTTCATTTTATTTTTTCCATGATTTGATGAAGTTCAAGTGTAAAAGGATATTGTTTTAGTTATACATTACCTTAAATGTTTGTTCTTATTTATTAATGTTTTCGCTATATTGTTATCCTTACTGGGCATTTGATCTCACTCCTTTTCTATGTTTTATTTTTCCCAGGATATGAAGAAGTAATTTTATGAATTACCTGTAGGGATAGTATGAGGTGATAAGAGTGTAGACTCTCGAGACTATATTGGTGTAGTTTTCATTCTATGATGTAATGTAAATCTTATGAATATATCTACAATTTAAAAGGCTACTAAACCAATCTGTATTTCGAGATTTGATCTTTCTTGTGATCATGCCTGTGTTATGTAATAATGCACTGACTCTGGGTAACTGGGGTCGGGGCGTTACAATTTTCCATACATGGGAGAAACTGGTGGTCCCTCTATTGATCATGGAATCATCAAAGATAATTTCTCACTAGCTATTAGTGAGAACATATAGAAAAATGTGTAATGTGACCCTTAATTCCCCAATATATTCAATCAACTAGGTCCCTCATGCACTAAGGTCTCATTTTCCCACTCCTTCCACACTGGTAGAACACTAATTGGCTACATTAAGAGACCTCCATGTGGTTATTCCTACTATCAGTTGATGGAGTACTATCCATGGATGTTGAACATCCTTGACTCATAACTCCAAACTCCATTTCATTTCACTTGGTAATCAACATATTATATATTATAGTAGTCATAAAAGTCAACCTGAAAATAATCACATGAGATCAGATGTCTTATGAGACTATCCTCACACCACCTAGCCAGTGATAAAATATCCCCTCCCAAAACAGGTGTAAAAAGATAAAGATCTTTGATGTGAGAAGATTAATCCATCACTAATATAGTGACCTGCTCCAAATTCACGATCTCTCAAGCTTAATCGTCCCTCAACATTTTGTGGTAGAAGTAACCATAAGAGTTCCTCTAATACACTACCCAATCAATACCATGATGATATTTCACCTATAAGAAAACATTCCCCCATATTTTGGAGGAATCATGTAGTATGTAAGGTGTGAGATTCCCCCTTATCTCAGAAGGTGTTTCCAAATGCCTGATGATAGAAATCATGGCCTCATACCAAGACTCTATAGACTGTGGTCCTCTATCCCCTAAAAATTGGTAGGATTGTGCTGTTGGAACACTCGTGTCAACTCTACCACAGTGGGGGAATGATGTGGTGCTCCCTAAAACGACTACATCACACTCATAAATCATACACATAACTTTGTATCCACACCTTCATCCAGTTTATCATCTGGTTCCAAGACAGGCATGACATGAGAATGTTCTTGTAGTCCCTGATCTACCATTTCTAGTTTCTGAACATCACCATGCATCTGGCGTATGATCGTAGGAAATAATTGTGGCATGAATCAAAAAGGTAAAACACACATTTCAGTTCAATATTATCATTGAAAATAACTTAATAATTCATGGGACGAAAATAAGAGGGAAACAATTAATTTTTTACAAAAGTAGGTTACATGACATGTAGAAACAACACACAACTTGTACCATTATGCATTAACATGGGCCAGTTTCCCTGCCAACATGGTCATGTAACACCCCATACACATGACATGTTCATCATGTGAAAATACATGTACTTGAATATTCCCTCATGCCTAGGTACTTCTATATTTCTAGAATTACATACTTTTATTGTTGTAACCCTACACGAAAATTCACCCTAGACACAGGATGTACCACAGAATTCCTATCCACCTATGTAGTTAGTCACATGGATGAATAGACGGTTGATTTACACATTTAATTTACAAGATGTACATGACATGTTCAACCCAGGCTTCATCCACCGGTGACATTAGTCACACGACTAGATACATGGTCTTATATAATACAGTGTGTACTCCTAGTACATGGAATATTCTATGAAACATTTACCAACCCCGTGTATCTACTCTAACAGTCATCCAAATGGTCAAAAACTGCACGTTGTGCACATATGGTACAGAATGTGTACTTATGAAAAGTCACTTCTTCCAGAAGAGAAGAATAGATGGAATGTGTTGATAACATCACACACCATGTCTTCTAGGTTTTTTGATAGTAATCCTAGGAAATAACTATGGAACCCAAAAAAAACATTAAATTTATCCAAGGAATTATATGATCTGATCTGTCATAGACCCTACACCCCATGAAACAATTTTTTAAATCCGTATTCATATCATATTAACAGAATTCAATTAAAGGTCAATCATGAACCGCAAAATTCTGATCCAAGAGGGCCTATAAAACCCTAGGGTCCAAGCCTTCACATCCATCCAAATGAAAATTTACACATACCTATACGCTATCAAAATATAAGGTATTTATACCATGACATCAATCAAAACAACATGCATATCTAGAAAAAAAACTATCACAATAGCATGCGATCAATAATTCATCCTCAATGGACGGAAAAGAATGCATGCTATGTGATACCTAAGAAGTTCCTATATGCTTAAAAATATTTTATACCCTCATATCTTTGGGTTTCAATTTAAATAAACCCACAATTATATCAATTATTACATAGCAAAACAAGTGAATCACCCGATGATGAAATCAAATGAAGTGTAAAAATTATAAAACCTGAAAAAATAGAAATATGCAATGTAAGTTGTTGTTAACCTATAAATGGGTTAGATAATCCTAAAAAATATTATTACCAACTACTTCTTCCTTATTATAGTAGTCTGTATGCTCTAAATAGTATGAAAAATTGGAAATGATACCCCACTGATACAACTTTGTAATGCCTCAGATCCTAGTGCTGCCCCATGGTGCCTCAAACTCAACAGGTCCCATAACCTCAATAAAATTTCCCCAAATTCCATAATAATCCAATAAAAATTGAGATACAATGAGTGAAAATGTGGAAACTATTCCCACAATGAAATATTATACAGAACTAAGAACAAATAGTAAACAATAGCGGAAGTAGTAACACAAATAAAAGTAAATAGAGGATGACTGAATGTAAATCAAAAACATGCCAGAATATATATTTATATTTGATGATTGGAATATGTATTTGATAAAGTAACCATACATGTCACAATGTAGGAATGAAATAATAAAACCCATGTACTTTGGAAAAAAATAAACTCCAGCAGCATCACAACCCTCTGCTTAGTCCCATGCTCTTTACCTACTACAACAATCAGTTACTTGAGGATGAAAGGTGCTTTCCCAAATATATATCTGAAACTATATAATCAATTTGGGTCCAAAACAAGACCGAAACTAGGTTTGATATGAACTCTAGTAGGAAGCTAGCAAAATATTTGTCCCTAATATTCACTGAATATATATAGCATTTGATATAATGAAATGAGGTAATAAACTAGGAATCATTCAAAAGTAAAAAATCATATAGTTTTCAATTACATTCGTTTATATTAATTTTTCATACTTCTAATCTTGTAATCCCATGATCTAGACTAATATCTATATCCCCATATATAATAGTAACCAATAGATGTCTCAACTGACCATCTACACAATCAAGTATGACCTATGCCATGCTTGTTATTGGTCATGAAATACAACTCACATTTATTAAATAATTTGATAAAGACCCTTTGAGAATGTGAACATAGTCTAATTCAACTGGTTTAAAATAACAACATTTCATTATATAATGACCCTCTAGGAGGCTCTCCCTATCTAATCCCTTTGGTCTAAAATTGGAGTAATCATTTAAAAATGACCACCTGGGAATCTCTCACATTCAAAACCCCTTGGTCATATGGCGTCAATAAATTAAAAATTTCAACTTGGGTAGCTCTCATGGTCAATCCCCCTAGGTCAATGTATCATTAAAAAATAATAAATGACCTCCTGGGTATCTCTCATGGTCCATAACCCTTTGGTCAATCAATTATTACAAGGTTCTCACAGTCCTGTGTAAAAACTATGAACATAATTTCAATGCACCTCTTGTAATCTGAAACTACTTCATGGAAAATCATTGACAAGAATATCACATTCATTTCATATGATTAATCAAAATATATCCTAATCATACAAGGCATGGAAAACAATGAAATTTAGATAGGAATTATAATCCAAACAGTCATAAAAATCCAAACAAGTTGAATATAACCCCATGGGGTCCCATAAACAAGGTATATTACCTTACTAATAAGAAACTACATTTTCTCAATTCAATATAACATAGAAAGTGACAAACAAGGTTAAATTCGATATCATGAAATACCCAAAACATGGTTATGTTTCACTTTAATCATATATAATCCATGACAACACAACAAAAGAAAAAAATCACATACCTTGATGTCTCACTATCTATAAACATGGACTTTTGACCTTGAATCATCCTATATAATAGAGGATATAAAAAGTTGAATAATTCCATGCCATGAATAACACAAGAAAGGGCATGAATCTGGAAGAAAGGACCTATTGGATTCGAGAAATCAATGGTGGGACTAAAACAAACCCGACAATCTCTCAATCAATGCTAGGATGTAAAATTAGGTGTTTGATTTTCATTTGTTGTTCCTGAGTGCTCCTGCGTGAAACACGGGAAGAGGAAGTTGTTTCGAGACTTGAGATGTTACCCTGATCTGATATGTAAAATAAAAATTTATGTAAACTACCAAAAAACATTATCTATACAAGAAATGGAGATATATGTTCCTAAAATATGTTTCCTTGGATATTCATTTATATATATGTGTGAATTGATCCATACAAATTATTAATATTATTAATGGAAATTATTTTTAGCACAAATTGATGTAGTTATGAAAACCATGAGAATATATGCTCAGGGTGAATTATCCTATATTGGGTGCGTCATGAGTAATATTCCATTAATGAATTTTTTGATAATGTATTACTTTACCTCAATTTATTCAATTATGTTTTCCATCTGATAAACATTCATAGAAATTATATATCCTTTGTAAATCCATTTTCAAGGTCTTCTATAGGAAATTTTAATTTTTATAATGTCAGTAAAATTAACATGGAGCACAAAGGTTTATGGAACCAACATGAAACCACCTTAATCAAAGATATCATAGGTAAATGATTAAATATTTAGTAAACATCCAAATTATTTTTGGTGTCCATGAATCATTTACATATTTTTTTAATAGGGACTTGGAATGTTTATATATCATATCCTTGAGGACTGGGTTGATTCACCTATTTCCACTGAGAATGAGGCTTAGAGGGTCTCACATCCTTTATGCATAACATTAATTAAATAATTATACTATTTAAAATTTATCACATTGAAAAAATATTTTTCCAAAATTTGGTTTCATAATCATTTATGTTTGTTTGATCAAATATATTTTGTAACTACTCATTCAAGATACAATTTTTTGAGAAGAATATTTAAATATATTTATATTATATTTATAGAATATAATATTTTGTTATTTATTAATTAATAATGTAGTAATATTAATTTATAAAATAAATTTTCATTATTCATGTTTGATAAATAGTATAGAATAATGATGGAATATGTAAAATGTTACAAATTAAAATAGTACAAATAAAATGTTATTTTAATAAAATAAAATTGGAATTAATATTTTAGTATTTTCATGTCACGAAATAATAATAATTATTATATTATTATTATAGATATGGGTCTCCATTGTAATTTTGAAAAATTACAAGGTAACATGTGTAATTATATTTTCTTATTCTACTAGTATATCCATTAAATTATATAATATTCATAATGGTTTTGAATTTAATTATTCATACACAATGACATCGAAAGAGAAATCCCTCTCTAAAAAATTCTCATGAATGGAGAGAGATCCTCCTTCACCACCAAAATAATTTATTGAGAGATCAAAGAGAACCCCTCCTTGAAGAGATTTTCATGCTGATCAAAGATTAATGAAACATGCATTATGATATGTCATGATTGATGTTAGAGATTCCAGCTAAGTTGTTTAGAGGATGAAGAAGAACTTATAGTCCACTATTTTAAATAATATAATCTTTATTCCTACAAGAAAATGACAATACATCGTACAAATGAGGTGAGATTCATCATCAATGAAATAATTCAATAGAAGGTAATAGTTTAATTTGTTAAATTTAAATGTAAATAATATGTGATGATCATGTACTTTGGTTATGGGGTTCACTAGTCAATTAATATTTGATACAATTTTATTGGTCACATCATTGATAACCAATGTAACCGTTATAATACCCATATATTATAGAAATACAAATTGAGAATGCCTCATCTAGAACTTTTCGTGAACCTAGATCCTACACGTGGTTTACGAGGGGCTCATAATTATTTGTAATTATTTAAATGTCATTAATTGATTACTATATTAATCATCACTTTTAAATTACTTTTTAGTCATTCATTAATATTAATAAGTATATATGATTTTCATCCTCTTCCTTCATATAAAAATTCAAAAAACATAATTATTTTTAGAAATTGATGTAAATTCAATGAACTCTTTTGGAGGTATCAAGTATTCAGGCTGGATAACACAATAGTATAACCGGTGTATCATGTTGTTATGTGAAATTAATATATTATCAAATTACAATGTATATTATATAATAAATTAATAATTAGTTCCATAAAATTTTATTTTTTACTAGTGGTGTGTAATTAAATAAATTAGGTTCTTACTCAGTAATGTTGTCTCATGGTTATCTAGATTACACAATGTGTAATATCCATACACAATGTGTAGTCCATTAGTCAAAGATTAGATGTCTATTTTCATAATCCTCCTACATGACTGGTGATTATATAAATTATAGTCCACATGATGTATAGACCATTAAATGTTTTATACTCAATTATTTTCCATTGGATGATTACATGCTATGTCCCAAGGAATCATGCTGTGATGCACTATAACAATCCATCACATATAGGTTTTTTATTAGTAGTTGTTTCGATAAAATTCGTGGAATAAATAAAATATACAAGATTATAACATATTAAACGTTTTATTAAATAGTCCCTATATATTTTTTATTTTAAATATTAGTTGTGGTGTCACTTAAACTGGTGATACATAATTAACCCCCCCTCCCAATTTCCCACTCCTCCATTATTCACCTCGACCACCTCTAGGACCCCCAACTCTGATCCCTTCATCCCACCTCCCTATCACCCCATCAGTTGAAACCTATAAACCCCCACCTGAATGGATATCCCTCCCACTATGAATTCCCACTCCCATCATCGATGGTGACCCCCTCTCCCTCCTACCTCCATTTCACTCACCCTTCATCGCAGTGATCTCAATCCCAACCCCCACCACAATATCACATCACCAGCACCCACCTCCACCCCATTCTCCCCTCAGTGATGACCCCCACCCACTCTCACCCTAAATCTCATATACCATTATTGTTAGCCACCCACATCCCTATCACCTCATTGGTGGCCCCCCAAATACTGCTTCCCCTTGTAGTAACCCTCGAACCTAACCCATCACATCCACTCCCCTCAGAAATATATGTGTCCCCACCTAGCCATGTCAATTGATTCCCTAACCCCGACCAACATTTTGGTGATCAAATTCACTAAAAAACAAATAATCTACTATAACGACCTTGACCATCATTTTCATTGACCATCATAACCCAAACCCCACCCCCTTCACTGAATAATGTGGCCACAAACCCCCTTCCGACTACTATTGTGACCAAGACCATATTATCAACATCCGATATGAACCCGACGTACAATCAGCTATAATCGTGACACTGTTCCCCCAACTTGAAACCACCATGACCCCAACCCCCATTTGGAAATCATTAATTCCTTGACTTCCCCTGCTCCCTGATGGAAACCCCAAAGGATTATCTTCGCAATTATTTTGTGTCTGTGGCCCCTATAACCATTGGTTTTACGATTTATTTAATAATTTAATGATTCTTATTTAAAATATATAATTTTATATGTATTTTACTATTTTTTATATTTCTAATATACTGTAAAATAAATTTTCTGCTGAATTAATTTAATGTTTAATCAAGGACCTACAATGGTTAGTGAAAATTTTGTATGATTTTTAGTACTGATTGTAGTTATTTGAATAATCGTTCATATAATTATATATAAATTTATCAGGGGAATACAATCTTACAATAATGAAAGAAATTTGTATTAATTTACCTCAAAATAATGCTCCATATACCAAGGGTTTGGAATATTATTAGGATTATTCAATTTGGAACCAAGAAGTATATGGTTGAAACAAATTATCACATCCTAATTGTGAGTTAATGTGATGGATACATAGAAACAAATTATATATGAATATGATATGAATATAATTTACGTCATGATATTTATGTTTTAATTTTCATTGTGAATCATTGGTTAAGGAAATTTAAAAAAAAGACAATATTTTCAATTAAACACTATGAGACATGGAATATGATAATTTTGTTTGAAATTTATTAATTGATGGATTTAATTTTGCAGAATAAAATGTAATTTTTTTTAATAAATCAACAAAACCTTCTTTTGATACTGAGTTGTTTAATATTTCACATAACTCTAGTGAAAAAAATTAGTTTCATGAATTAGTTGATAATAAATAGAAAGAACTATATAAAGGGAGTGAAAATTATTCAATTGTTTTCTACATAACTTGTTTCATATAATGTGTATAGGTGTAATTGTTGATAAAGTAATTTACATGACTTTATATTTACTACATTATGCACTTCATGAATCTAAGATCCCTAAAAAACCATTGATGAGAAGAAATTCATTAAAAATTGGATTTGATTATACAAAGATACATGCATTTCATAATTTTTGAATTCATTACTTGGAATAAGTGTCTAATAATCAATAATGCATAAGGTTACACACTAAAAGATGAATTCAAATAAATATAAATGAGAGTATAAATCAATGTGACGCCATTAATTAACAAACAATGAAATCATCTTCAAATGAATTACATTATATTCTATTTAAACAATAATTGTAATGATTATTCGTGTTGCCTAAGACTGCATATGAAGATGTAATGATGGTTTGATGAGACATCCAAAATATTCAACATCATGGATGATGTTTGATTCAATATATCTAGATTATTATTCAGATCATTGGATTGGGTATTTGTGATTGACATTTGATGGTTTTATCAATTTTGTTACATTATTTAATAATTGAAACATTTTTCTAGTTGTTCAGATCCCCTATAAATTAACCACATGAATGTGTATGAATAATATCTATTCCATTATTTTTAAAATTATTCCTAGAAATTAAATTCTGAGAAATGATATTAATGTATACTTTCAAGATCTAATCATTGAATTGCGGGAATTCAGGGATGATAGACCAGAAATATTTAATGCTTCAGCAATAGAACTATTCAAAATTATTGTTTAATTAATGTGTAAATTTAGTGAATTTCATATAATATTAAATTTATCTATATGGAAAAATCATACTGGTTTGGCTTGGGGATTTTTTAATTTCCATTTTGAACCACAATTATTACACCATAGAAGAAAATGGTGTTTTTTTCATCATCAATTTATTGATGCTTCTCTTATAATCATGTTTACTAATACATGATTCAATAGAGATACTGAATTGAGAAAGTCATTTAAGATGTTATATGGTTATGAAATCATGTTACAATTAATGAATGTGAATGAAGAATTATGAAATGTAAACTGTTTAATGAAGGGGGAAGCGTTATGATATATGTTATCTGAATCAAGATGAATAGAAAAATTGATGTAAAAGAAAATATTTATCAAACTTAATAATGGTTAGATTAATTTGATACAACAAAAATTTGATATAATGAATATTTAGAATAATATTGGTGATAATTTAATATATACATTGATTAATGAATATGGTTAATCAAAGGATAGACATAATCATCATAATGAATTACAGTCAATGAATATAAATTTTGAATCATGTGAATGTGAAAATTGAATGTATCGTTAGACTATTTGTACAATTAAAAGTCATAATGATGATGTATTCAATAGAACATCATAGAATGCAAATGTGACATATTGATATTATAGTAACATATGAAGGTATGTTGACTTTTAACATGAAATTCATCATGGAATAAATAGTCATGAATCACATATTATGAAGGAATATTTTTTTTCCGTTGACATTTGCATAATACATTTATAGGGACCCAAACCTGACATACATGAATATAACATTGCTTAAGATAAATATTTAGTACATTTCAAAAATAAATTCCCAAGGACTGTAATAATTTTTTATCTTTGGAAAAAAGGAAACATGGTCTTGTATCTAGGTGAAATATCTTCAACAGCTAACATAACGAAATCAACCTTTGGGTGAAAGATCTTAAACAACTAAAAATAATAATATATAAATAATGATCATAATGTATATAAGCATAACATATAAATAAAACATGTAATCATTGAAACATATAAGCTTATAATATTTTTCCATTGTATCCATGAATTCACTTCCAAGACTATATTAGTGAAAAAAATTCTTTAAAGAATAGGGTGAACCACCCTTCTATACCTTTATTATGGAACTGAGTAAAACCTCATTCTAGCCTTGTATTTTTGGCTTGAGTAAACCCTTGTTCCATCCATGTATTTCTGAATCGAGTAAACCCTCATTACAGCCTTGTATTACTGAATCGAGTAAACACCCATTCTAGAACTATATTTCCTATGAGATATAACAAATTCCCAAATTATTTAGACGACGATATTGGTCCCACCCGTCTCATTTGGAAATAATACATACATAGGTCCCACACAACATATAATGAAATCATACGTACATGTTCCAAATGATCATAACTAAAAATATTGTAACTCATGAAACAAAATGGGTATCCTAAACATGTAAACATATCATATCCTATTTAAAGATATAGGATTCATAATAATTTGATTATAAACATAACCCATGAAAAAATAAGGTTTAAAATGTATGTTACCGATGAAAGAGAAACATGTTTCATTAACATGTTTCCCATAAATGGTAATTTTTTTTCATACATACCATGACATTAGGAATTAATCATTTCTAGAAAGTAAATGAATCATACCTGAAGATAATTTCATATAAATCCATATGTATCATTAATAGATGTCATCTTATATTGAAAATAAATTTGTAATATCATGTAAAAATAATTATTGTGGAAAACATACTTTCTTGTTTGAAAACATCTTTTTAATAAATAAAAACATTTTCAAATCAACTTCTTATAAATTACATTGAAAACATATAAATAACACCTTATAAAATTTTGAAATTATTTTCCTTGAAAAGAAATTAAAAATTTTAATCTGATATTCACAATTTTATGAAAAAAATCCACTGTAAATAGTTTGGAAATTTATAAGGAATGATTGAAGACATTTTAAAAATAATTTTTCATGGTACAAATAAAATTAGCATGAATATTTTTTGAAAAGCATGTTTTTTATAAATTTTAATAGAAGATTGAAAATGTATTGAAAATTAGTTTTTTCAATTCGCATTGAAAACATGTAAATAACACATTAAAACAATTTGAAAATTGTTTTCCATGAAAAAAAATTCAGATGTTTAAAAATATTTTGAAAATAATTTTCCTGGAAAATTTATTTGAAAAAGTATTCATAAAGATTAGACATTTAAAAACTGTAATGAGAGCTTGGATGAAATGATGGAGAGTTAATATTTACTTGTCATGAGAGGTCAGAAGAACAATACATTTTCTTGTTAAAATTGATATAAATTTTCATTGTTTAGAAATATATATAAATATTTATTTGAAAATATTGGTAATATAAAAATAAGAATATAAATTACTGTTATATATAATATGGAAATTGTAAAATATTATTGGAGGTTCTATTTATAAAAAACATATTTCTTACCATAGAGAGGGTAATGTCAGCATTTCCTAAAAACACCTTCTTAACTAACATATGTACCAATGATTATAAAATGTTACCAATGAAATATTATATCATAAAATAACACAATATGAAAGAACTCATGAATTATTTTTATTGATGGATAATAATATTTCATCAAAGAAAGCAAAAATATGAACTATATAAAATAATATTGTATAAATATAATACAATAACATGGTATCATATTATAATTATCTCCATTTAAGGAATATAAATTACATGAAAAATATAATATCATGAAAATGAGAGATTCATGATATGTCTTGTAAAATGGATGTATATGAACCAAAACAAAGTGTTTAAGTGCATAAAAAACATGAATTTCAAAGAATGAAAGTAGAGAAAAAACTATTTTTCATTATTTGGAATTTTTTAAAAAAAAACTCCATGAAAGAATGATCATCATATTGACATCTGAATATCAATAAATATAAGTACAATAAACATATAACACAATCACGTGCAGTACATAGACCACAAAAAAAGAATGAGTGGTTTAAATAGATTTCCTAAATATTTAAAATTGATCCATAAGAATAAATATATTATATATATCATATAATATCATTTATACCATTCTTAATACATCACATGTGGTGTCTAAACAAATCACCTCATTTTGAGATGGCATTAGTCCACACATCCTCAAACAATATTATCGTATTACTACCAAATTGAACATAAAGAGATTTGTTTTGTTAAATGAATAAATAAGATTAATTACATAGTAAATATAATATATGAAATATATATATATAGTTTCAATAATAATAGCCATCATTATTGGTGGAAAAAGGATAAATTAAGTATCATTGTTTTGTTAGGAAGTAGTTCATCGTACACAGAAACAATATGTTCAACATCTATTAGATGGAGTTGTGTGTATGTGTAGGTTAGAACCATTGAATACAAATATCATAGTATATTTAGGATAATTGTATTGTCCCTCAATAATGTAAAAAAGATAATTTAAGGGTTTTATAAATAAAGTAACGTATAAGATATTAAGACAAGGAATTATCTATAAAATATGTAAGTCCTTTTTATTAGTGAAAAAAAGATTCATTGAGAAGCTATCATTCATAATGAAGGCTTTAAGGTATCGAGGTGGGGGGTTGGGGGTACATTTTATATATAATGGGAGAACATAAATGATTTTATAGGTATGAGGAACAGGTATAGGTGATGTCTTTTAATAGGGAATGAAAATGTCTCAATTGAATTTCTAGAAATAAGTTAGGTGTGCACAAGTTATTACCTAAAAAAAGTCATATAAAACAAAAAAAAACTAAAAATTTAATGTTTATTTTATACTTATTGACATCAAATGGGTGTTGGACAATTTTCTATGTAATTTAGCATATTAAATATATGTTTTAGTCCCTAATTAATCATAATTTTGTCTCAACTGTTTTGATTAATTATAATTAATTATAGTAATCATTTTGGAAGAAAATCAATAGGGAATTATTAGATTATTAATATTAGACTGAGTACAATTTGGTATGTAGTATTTGTTAAATTCAAATCACATAAGGGATAAAATTATGATTACTTCTAATCTTGAAGACATGATAAAATAATGGGGTTTTAAAGAATGAAAATGTTAATTTTTTTTAAGATTTTATATTATTTTTCAAAGTGAAATCGATTCAAAGTAATTAAATTGTAATAATAGATGTAATATTTATCTAATTATTCCATAAAACATTTACATAATAACAACTATTGATCATAAATTATTATTCAAAATGAATATTTTTAAATAAAAACAGTAATTTTCAATATTTAAAATAGTTTCATATAAATATCCCAAAAATTCAACATAAGGTAATGAGGTTGTTTTGAATTAAAAAAATATTTTTATTTTAAAAAAATACATTATAAAATGATTCTAAAATTATTTTCATTGTTAAAATCGGGTCATTTGAGAAAATGTGGTTTTTAAACATAGAATGACATTTCAATAAATCATTTATTTCATTATCAATATGATTAATTAATATAAAAAAATTATAGAACATATTTTTTATTTAGTTATTATTAGTTTTATATAATTTTTAATGGTTATGTCATAATTATCTCATTTAATTGAATATATATATATATATAATGACATTTTATTGAAACTCGGTGTTGTGTGCATCGTAATCTATGTCAGTGTTGCATGTAGAGCAAGCTGAGATGGAATTGCGTGTGAAATGAATGCTTAACTAATTGTTTTAAAATATATATATACATATAATGAACTATTTCTAGTGCCATGTGGAATTAAAAATATTTTATTGATAAATAAATTCTAAAAAAATTTATTTCTAAAATTTTTTGGCTGTTACATTCGACGCCCTTTAAAATTAATTTCACCAAAAAAAATCTTCTATTTTATCAATGTTTAATTCTTAAATGTTATATCAATATATTCCCAAATCAAAAAAGTTATATTAATACATCTCACAAAATGTTAAATTTGGATGCATAATGTTAACCCAAATTAACATATTATAGGGTATTCATATAGGATAACATAGGTTGGTTGTGAAGATTGGACAAGGATGAATGGAATAAAAATTTATAGGGAGTGATTGAGGTTATAAATAAAATACAATGGATTTATAAAAGTAATTTCTAGGGCCTCGTAGTAATTTCCTCATGGAATAAATGTATAGAAATTAAATATGATGAGTAACGAACCAGAATACACTTTTAACAGACCTTATGGAACAAAAAAGAATAAAACATCTTACTATTTTTCCATTAAAGATAATTTAAATGTTTTAATAAATTAAAATAATATGTATCACTATCTTTTCACCATAAATATTTATTCAGGAAAAATAATTATACATAAATTAGGACATAAAATAGGCTAGTGGTATGCGTGAAACCATTATCACCCATCAGTCATGGGCTCATGACCCGCTTCCTTCCCAAACCTGATTGGTTGTCACATTACATAAATGACATCCATTTAATAAAATATTCAATATGGACATCTTAAAATAATATTAACCACTAATTTGATTTTTTACCATGGGTTTTAACACAAAATTAGTTCACAAATACTTCCTATGAAGCTTAAAAAACATATCATGAACAATTAACCATATATCCATTATCTATGGTGAATAAAAATATCATGAAATAGTATCACAAAATTAGAATATAATTAATTCTCATATATAAAACAAAGTAGATCTTGGTTTTCACATTCGAATGATATTAATACTATCACCATATATGTTCTTGAAAGATGATAACAACTTAAATTAACATAAATCCTTTTGAAAAAGAATGCATGATACTTCATTCCAATGTGTGTTGGATATATTCCATAAATCCAAAAATGTTGTGAACATCATTAGTTGTAGTAGAAACCAACAATAAAAAAGTCCTTACACGGTTTTAATGTAGTCAATAGTGTAAGATTTAAGTATTCATATCTCTTTTATCATTATCAAAACATCATTATATTTTCATAATGAACATATTAAGTGTTACCTTACAATGTAATAAATATCATCGTATCATTAAACAACATCATTGGTTCATAGGGAACATTCGAAATAGTATTTTAAATAATGGGAGAAGATATAACTAGAATAATACATTTATATGTCATCATTTATAACCATTGAATCAGAATACCGAAATAATTTGATTACATTGTTTTTAATCTAGTGACAATAATACCTATTTTTATTCACATTTAATCCATTCTCTCATCATCATCTACAATGTATCCATTACTCACAACACCGTATTGTTTTTCCATAGGAAAATTCCTTTTAGTACATTGGGTTCCATAATTACCATTTTCTAAACACTTAAAAAACATAACCATCAATGATGAATTAAGGAGGTAAAAAATCCAATAACATTCATGAACTAAACTCTTCATTATTCCCTTGGAGTGACTTGATTTGTTTTCCTTCTCTTCCACTATCAAATCAGCAACTTGTACATCTAAGACATTAACAATGGTTATTCATTTAATATTCATGATATAATGGAATCAAAACCTTCATTCCTTATTGGTCTTTATTTCATGAACTCTTATTGAACTTCTTCTTTATCTTCCTCGGTGAGTACGATTGTTGGTCAATGTAAAAATTGTTAATCATGATTTTTGATAACTAATTAGGAATGATATTGAAATTTTTCACACTAGTGATCATCCCACAAGACTGCTCATCAGAAAATATTCTATCATATTTAAAATTAATTATGTTCCTTTTATTTATGCAATTTAATAAAACCAAAAAAATATTGTGATCATTACATTTCATTGATTAAAATTACATAGTCATGAAATTAATTACTCATAGGATGTATAAATTATTATACATTCGGTAATCCATGACACCTTCGGTCTATCCTTTGTAATTCATATCTAACATTTATCTAAATACTTCCCGATGGTTCATGAAGAGTGGGTGACATCCCAAAAAATATCTCTAGGAATGTCAAACCAAGTGTTCAACAAGGCTCGATATAGTGCACCGGATTACCCCGACTAAACCTAGAACATTTTGTTAGAGTATTTAACCAAAGAACAAATGTGACTGAGCGTCATTCAATTGTAGTATACATAAATGGATGTATTTCTTATAAACACCGTAGTATATCTTTTATAAAAATTAAAGGAAAATTTCCAAAACATTAACTCATCCTTATACATATCCATAGAGACATCCCTATAAAAATAATTGATTATTAACCTAGGTATCTCACTAAAATAATTCATCATAGTTTCCAATTATTAAATAAATCATTCCTTTGACACCAACTATATTGACTCGGGATTGAAACACATGGACAATAAATTATTTTAGTTAGATATTTAGTACATTTAAAAAATACTTTCTCGAGGAATGTAATAGTTTAGTGTCTTTCAAAAAAATGGAAACAAAATCATATATCCTGGGGAATCATCTTTAAAATCTTCCATAATGATCTCCACCTTTAGTTGTATAAGCTAAAATCGTTCCACATAGCCTAGGGAAAGAAACTTATGAATGGGGTGAGATAAAATGCTCAATATGGGCAAACACAAGAGATATGTAAGCATAATCATGAGCTTAAAACTTATGAGAACATGATTAAAACACCATATGATCATAACCTGTTGATTATAAACATTAATGATAGAACAAATCATGGACTATCATAATACTAGAAGGATAAATAATGAAAAGAAAAAATCCATTGAGGCATAACATAGGAATAAAATATTGAATTGTCGAAACTGATAAGAATATAATATTATTTCCTTAATAGCCAATGTATCACTACCAAGATCATCATTATGGACAATGTCCATTATTGAACCATGTGAACCCCCGTTCTAGCCAAGTATTACTAAACTGAGTAAACCCTCAATCCATACTTGTATTACTGAACCTAGTACATTTTCATTCCAGCCTTGTATTATAGAACTGAGTAAACCCTCATTTCTTCCCTGTATTACTAATCCGATTAAGCCCTCATTCCATCCATATCAATCTTAGGAAATATAATACATTAACCAATGCATTGGATGGAGATATTGGTGCCACTGGTTACATAATTAAATCTTACATACTTGTGGAAAGAGATAAAAAATAATCATTTAATCACCCATGTACTAAAATGGGCATCGTAAACAAGTTAACATATCATAACCTATGGAATGTTACATGTTTAAAAAATTATTCAATCATAAACATAATCGGGTAAAATAAGTGTGTTTCAAAATCCAATAAATCTTTAATGAGAAACAAGTTTCTTAAACATATTACCCACAAAAGAGAAATGGGTTCCATACATACCATGAAATTAATAAAAACTTAATCATATAGAAAATATTAATGTTATATTTTGATCATTTCATATAAATTCTTGAGTAATATCAATAGATGTCATCATAAATGGGAAATAATTTAGAAATATCCACTAAAAAAGATTCTGGAGGAAAATATCCATTCTTGTTTGAAAAAGGATTTTTAATACATAAAATATTTTTAAAATATTTTTCCTCCAAAAAACCTTGAAATAATATAATTATGACATGAAATCATTTTGAGAACCCCTTATCTAGAAATTTTTTAATATATACTTCAAAATTAAATTAGTCGTTATTCTTGGAAAACAATTGAAATATTTTTAAGAAATGATGAAAATGTATTAAATAATATTTCATTGAAAAAACTATGGAAACATATAAGGAAATATTGACAATAGTTGGAAATTAATATTCCTTCAAAATTATAAATTATCCTTCAAAATATTATAAGTCATTTTTCTAAAACATATAAAAGATGCTCGATAATTTTTTGAAAATTATTTTTTTGTATTATCACTATTAACATGTAAATATGAAATGAAAATAATTTGAATATAATTTTCACTAATAACACATAAAAGAGTTTAAAAACATTTTGAAAACAATTTTTTATGAAAATTTGTTTTAAATACATTTTCCTAAATATTAACATTCATAATATTGTAAAGGGGAGCTTTGAAAAAATGACGGCATGTAATTTGTACAAGTCATATGAGGTCAAAAGAACATTCATTTTCCATTTTAAAAGGGATATAAAATTAACATGTTTGGAAAAATAAAAGAAAATGACCTTGAATATATCGATAATTTAAAAATGAAAAAATTTCTTATATATATTATTGGGGAATGACACAATATTCCTGGAAACTCTTTTTAGAAAACATAGATTCCCCACTGAAGTGAGTGTAATGTTGAGAATACCTAGAAAACCTTCATAAATAACATATATTCCAAAGAGTATAAAATGTTAACAATACCTGATTATATCATAAATATAATAGGATGTGGAAACTCGTGAATGTTCATGATAGATGGATAAAAATATTTCATCAAAAGAAGCATAATCATAAACAATCTAAAAATGAAATGAGACTGTCTCAATAAACTATTATTTCACGGTATCATTAGATCATGCACTATATGTACAAAAAATATATTACATGTATAATATAATTCCATTAAAATATTTATATTCATGACATATCTTGTAAAATGGAATAATATTGACAGCGAAAAAGAGTTTAGTTGCAAAATAAAACATGAGTCACGAAGAAGAAAAATAGAGACAAAACATATTTTCCGATTTGGTATGCTTTGAAACATCAATTAAAGGAAATATGGACAATAAAATGGGCATGTAAATACACATAAATTTATGTAAAATATTAATTTAATACAACCATGGGTAGTAAATACCCACAAAATCAGAGTGTTGATCAAATCATGTATATTAGAAAAAATAAAACTAAGATGAAATCCCCTTACATTTTGTATTGACTCCCTTCAAACTCATAAAAACATATTGTATAATAAATATATGTTTATTAAAAATATTTTAATGAATAATAGTCTTGTACATAATACCATAACTATTTTTTATTATGACCTGATATTACCCACTTGTTAACGATAGTATTTTAAAGTTCCACTTCAGGTGAAATTCACTTTGTTCATTCCAGTTTTCATAATTTTTTATATATTTTGTCCTTATACTAATATCATTAGTCCATAATATAATCCAATATATAAATATCTGGTATATAAAGTGTTATATTATTATAATAATATATATAATATATAATTAAGAAACAGACATCATCATTCATGGATATGGTAGGACGTACGTACAATGGATGTTGTTTCCATATTTATTATTATATTGAATAAAAGTATGTAAAAGACATATATAAATTTGTATTAATATAAATATATATATATATGTATCATTATTCTAGTATAATATGTTATGTCACGATTCCGGAAGCCACCTAGTGGTGCCCCGTACCCATTAGGTCACATGTCCTCAAGCGCATTTCCCTGAATGCCAGTGGTTGCCGACTAGTAGTGAGGGCATTGGTTGTGATAGTGGAAAACTATTCCCTCATTGGAAGAGTACACAACGGAAGTAAAAAACATACAATAGCGGAAGCAGAAATAATATCGTAAAAAAATAAACAGAAAAACACTAATAGAAATAAGTGGAGAAAATGTATATATAAAATGATGCGTGATACATATTTGTAGGAGAACAACCAATCAAATCACTATTCTGGAATACAATGATTACTAAGCTAAATTACAAAAGAAAACAGAATAACAGCTACTCATCATCGCAAGCCTAATCTTGGTCCCATGTTCTCCACCTATACATCATGTCAAGTTCATGAAGTAGAAGGGTGCTTTCCATTGTCTATACCTATAACTATATAATATTTTTGGGCCCAAAAGCATGGCACAAACAGGTAGTGGGACAAAATCCCTGTAGGAAACCACTATGAGATATGTGCCTATCATTCAATAAATATATGGTAGGTAAATGTACAGAAACAATATACATGAAAGTACTCAATAGTAAACAACACACAGTTTCAATATCAAGGAACAAATAAGAAAGCAGATAACTTGAAGCAGGAAAACAATAGGGCTAATATGGTAAACGTGCAACACCTGTGAAAGGAATTTCTGAATGGTTAGGTTATAATTATTTCATTTAATCATTAGATATATATATATGATTCATCTAAACACAGTGTTGTGTGCATCATATGCAATATTAGCGTTTCATGAACTCCAAGCGAGGATTGTATTACCTGTGAAAGGAATTTATGAATTAGAATATATATATATATATAAAGAATTATTTCATGTGTCATGTGAAATGAATTATATTTAATATATAAATTAAATATAAAATTTTAATTCTCAAAATATCTGGGAGTTACAACATTTCACGAAAATGTAAATGTGGTTCTAGTTGAGTTTTGTTACTTTTTTTGAAAGATTTAAAGAAAAACTAATGATATAATTATACATAATAAATATGAAAATGAATTATTTTGGCACATTTTAATTTTGAGATTTTATTTCACCCTTCATTTTTCACAGTCACTATTCATTTAACGGTTCACTCTGTTGATGAAGTTATACATGGAAGATAATTAAATTACTGAATGATGTATCCAATTCATAGGAAAATTGATATTACATTTATTTTAACAAGTGAATTTTATTTTATCAAATAATTTCAGAAATGATTTTAATATTTATCTTTTTCATCATTAGTTTCTTAGGTCATTTTAAATTTTATGTTTGGAATAAAGATCAACTGTAAGGACCTATTACTGATGGTTAAATAGATAAAGTGTACTTGACCATATGATCTTGGTTTTTTGAATGTATTGAGATAAAATTTTATATTCATGGATGTTATTATTACATAGCAATTAATTATCATTCTGAAAACCAATCAATGGTATTTCTAACTATTGTAATACCAATTGCATAGAGTTAGAATTTTATAATTATTGAGTTATATTATCTCAAAAAACATAGATATACTCTACAAAATAGTCTTTTTCATATCCATTTAGTGATATATTTGGATTTCATACAAATATTAATCTATGTGGTAATGCTCAAAATGATCTATAATTAAGGAATGATATTAATTAGGATAATATTGATTAGTTTTCCAACCATGTAAGCATATAATAATATTCATATTATTGTTTTTTAGTTTTTTTAGATACGATAAAGGTCACAC
Source organism: Viscum album (assembly GCA_963277665.1). NCBI lineage: Eukaryota > Viridiplantae > Streptophyta > Magnoliopsida > Santalales > Viscaceae > Viscum > Viscum album. The sequence goes on from OY728161.1 coordinate 442,872,847, forward strand.
CAAATATCTTCTTGTATACTTATTAAATTGTTGATAATCATGTTTCAATATAAAATTATTCAACTTTTTTGGATCATGGTCCTCTATGGAACGATAAGAGATTTGATTCCTAAAATATTCAGGGATAATTTTTTTAATAAATTTATTTTGAAGAAGACCAGAATGTTCCAAATAGAGACGTATTATCATTTTTAGAGGTGATATACTATAGATAGATGAATGATAAATTTGAATTAATATATCATTATTAGTTTTCAGTTCTCTTATTAAAATATTAGTGGGTCATCATTGATAGTTTTGCGATGAATAACTAGTAAAATATAACTTATTTAAACTTACCTCTTTTGATCCATATCTGTGTTCATGAAGAAAATGATCCAATTATCTTATCGTCATATGTAATGATGGTTTATTGTTTGGTTGATGAAATACATGAACATTGGAATGTTTTGGTACACTTAAGGAAGAGAGAATTATATGATATTGGTAATGAAGATCAATTGGTACATTGTAATTGTTAACCTCATCAAACAAAAAAAATTGAAGAATGTTTCTTGACAATATCTGAATAGAATAACATGAAAGAGAGGGTGGACATGATGGACTATATATATTGTATTATGATATCAATGAAGATAATGTAGCTGATGATAATTTAATTTATAAATTTTTTATGAAAATATGTTAATATTTTTCATGGTAAATGTTTTGAACATATATGGTTTTTTATATATTAATTTTTTAAACAAATCAATTTTTCTTAGTTTTTTATCTTTTGAAAATCATAATAAAAAAATTATAGATATTTTGAGAGTTTGACAATTTAATAACCAATTTGATCTGTATCTAGCATTATGCGACCACTTCTATAATATTCTATAGATCTGAGATATTTTTTTATACCTGAGACTACTGGAGAGAAAACTATTTCCCCAAATTGTATTGGAATCCCACTACTTTACTCCCCTCTTATGCAAGTGAATTAGGTCATCCCTCAATCTAGGAGATATTGGCTAGTTAATCTCACTAGTATGTATGTCATTGTTAACAAAATTATATTTCATTTATATTATAATGAATTTTTCAAATACATAAAGAAAAAAAATTATATGATACAAATATTAACAAGGTATATATATGGGACCATAAGGAATTCAAAATTTTCCTTCCATTTGATTTTTTCAGGGTACCCCCCAGTGAAGCTACCCGAATGTATGGGAATCATCATGGGAATATTTTTACGATTACAATAGAATTCCATTTAATTATAATTATTAGAGGAATATTCCAAAAACAATTATTTATGAGTTCATTTATAATCAAGTTAATTCAGTCTTAATTTAATATTCCAAAACCAATATTCTAAATTAAATGATTTAAATATTTTAATATACTATTATACTATTATGTTATTTATTTGAATATATTATTTAATTTTTGTGTACCTGAATTTGTTTCAAAACCATGGACATTGAATAATTTGTGGATGAAGTGGTGTGATTTTATATGTAGATTATGTTTTGAGTTTAATGACACATATCTAAGGACATGAATGATGTGTGAGAATGTTTCTGAAGGAATTTCTCATGTGCATTGGAGGATAATTGTTGATATTAATAGCAATGCATATCATGAGTTAATTACATATATTACACTATCTTCATAACATAAATGTAATAAAATTATATTTTTTTATTAATGTTGCTATTTTTATAGGAAATCATTAAAAAATACAGTGAATCATAATATGAAACTCATTTATCAAAGAAATATGTATAAGAGTTTTTTGAGAAAAAGAAATTTTTTTAATTTATTTTATTCATTATTAATTATATAAATATATTATAAGGTATATTTTTTTATTACTTCTCTAAAAGTTTAATAATGTCTAATAAATTAAGTCAGTCTATTGTCAAAACAGATATGTTTTTAATTGTTCATAAGAAACTAAATGGATTTTTTTTAAATGGACTTACCAAAGATATTGGAGTTTGTACATTTCATTAATAGTTATCATTAAATTATTATAATAAAAAATAATAAATATATTATACCAACAAAAAACTAGTAAATGTAGTTATATATGGATAGTGAAATTGATCAAATGATGACAATTTGAAATCATTTGATATATCTAATCATCACCAATTAGTTTGTTTTGATGATTATTTGTTGAGATAATTTATTTTTCAATGTTAAGTCTTTATAGTAATAAAATTACAATAAATAATAATGAATAAAATTAATAATTATATAATATTATTATGTTTATATATTTTTAAAAACCAATATAAATATTTTTTTATTAAAAGGATAAAATCACAATGTCTCGGATGTGAATCCTTCATAATAATCATCAGTTTCCTAGAATTTTGTAGTTGCAATCATTTCAGGGTTGGAACATCCCATACATGTACAATAGATGGGATATATGCCAACTCCATCAAGTGTATTAAATACTGAATCATATTCCATTACTTCTACACTAAGTGGTGGATTAAGATGTTCTAATGATCGAGAATCGTAGAGATAAATTATAATATTGAAAGATAAACTGTTAGAAAAATAATCATTTAGGAAATGATAAGTTCAACAGTGATATACAATGGAAAAATCATTAGTTTTGGTATTTCAGTAGATGACCTGCATGATACTCAATGAAATTTATAGACGTTCATATATAAAACATGCATTTTGATTCACACCAACCATATATGTTGTCAGACTAATGTTTGGTTGATTCATAAATGTCCAAAAAGAATTATATTTCATTATCCAAAATTTTGAAGACAACATGATATTTCAACCTTGGTATTTAAATGTTAAACCCCTCATAATGTTACAAAAGCCTTTAAAATTTCTGTTGGGGGGGATTAAGAAATTTAGGTTGGACATCACTGAACTCATAGGCCAATGCTTGTAGATTGAATTATTATGAAATGGTGAAAGAAAATTAAAAACATCTTAATTTTGTGATTCCATGTTGAAACAAAAATTATTTTATTTTTGACATATACGCATAGAATACTCTCCAATCAAATGTGTGTTGTGACCAAAATGACTTAGTAAACACTTTAAAAAGAGTAAAAAAGCCTTTAAAACATGTTACTTGGGTTTCAAAACTAAGAAAATGATTTCAAAATTCCCTAAAATTAAATGAAAACTGTTTTATATTTAATTTATAAATGTTGGAAATGAAAAAATGTAATTTAATGTCATGTTTCTCCTAGAATTTTTGTAAATTCATTTCTAGTGTGTTATAACACGAAAAATTTGTGTAATGATTAAAACAATAGAAAACAACTTTAGATTGATTTTAAATCAAAAGAATACAACTATTGTGTTAATTTATATGTGTACTCATATAGAACATGTCAATATGTTGTTTGGTGTGATCAGAATGGCTTGGTAAACAATTCATAAAGGGTAATAATTCCATTAAACACTTGTGACATTGAATAAAAGCTAGGGAAATGATTTATTATTTCCTTAAAATTAGTGTAAAATTTCATTATATTGAATATTGAAATATAGGTACTGACGGCTTGCCATTCTATGTTACAGTTTTCATTGGATGTTCATAAATGCATTTTTAGTGTTTTAAAACTCTAAAAAACGTGAAATGTTAAAAAATAGAGAAAAACCCATTATTTTACATTAAGTAATGGGAAACACACCTCAGAGTTATTTTTGATGTTTACATTTAAACTTTTATTCAATCCAATGTATTTTCTGGTCAGAATGAATCGATAAAAACATTAAAAAGGGTATAAATTCCATTATGTACATCTTCTTAGGGTTCTAACATAGAAAAAGATAGTAGATTTCCCTGAAATGAGAGGAAAAATACAGTGGATTAATTTTTGGAATGAAGTAAACAATGAAAGATCATTCCGAGCAACAATTTTCCCTGGATGACCATAAAATCATTTTTAGTATTTCAAATAACAAAAAACAAGAATATAATGATAAATACAATAGAAAATGACATCATAGAGATGTAAATTCTTGGTACAACAACCTTTGTGATATTTTTTATGTTTAAGCATATACAAAACACTAATCTGAAGTGTGGAGTGGATAGAATGACTTGGAAAACACTTCATAAAGGTTAAAATCCTTTGAAAACATGTAATAGTATTTAAATACAAGGAAAATGTCATTTCAGTTCTTTAAAAACAGATGAAGGTGACCATAAAACTAATTTTGAAATTTTCGAATATAATGCACATCATTTTGGGATACAGTTTTTATTAGATGAATGTAAACATGTTTTTAGTGATATAAAGCACTAAATTGTTTATGGAATGGTCAAAACCATATTAAATGAACAAAAATTATGTGTATTCATGGAAAGAGAACTTTTGAGTTATTTTTGACATGTACTTGAATACAACACATCAACATTGCATGCAGTGTGCTAAGAATGAATCAATAACACTTCATTAGGTTACAAAAGCCTTAAAAAATGTGTCGGGGGTTATAACCATGAAAAATAAAAAAATAAATTCAGGAATTCATATTAATATGATCATATTTTTATTTTGTAAATTAGTAACTATCAACGTATAATTCTGAGATACAGTTTTCCCATGATGGTCATAAATTCATTTTTTGTGTGGTGTGGTCGGAATGACTCAATAAATAGTTCTTAAAATAATTAATGTTGTTAAAATTTTTTTGTCAATCATAACTGTATGATGATGTCAAAAATACCTATAATTATATGTAACCATTTGTATAATTAATTTTTAAATGTAGGAACCATTGACCTGCCATTCCCAATACAGTTTCCTAGGATGACCATAAACATATATTTTTTTAAAAATACTAAAACATTCACGTAATGGAAAAAACCATAATAATTGACCACATAATGATGTAAAATCTTGCTAAAACCACATAATGTTAGTTTTTACATGGAAACATGGATATCACATAATGGTTACATGTGGTGTCCTTAGAATGACTCAGAAAAAATTTCTTAAATGTATAATAGCCTTTTAAAACATGTGTCAGGGGTCAAAAACTAGTCCATAGATGATTTTATGAACTAAAATCACGATACAATGAATATAGATTATTTTTTGAAATATAGGATCTAAATACAAATAACTCTGAGTTATGTTTTAGTTGGGATCGCTGTAAACATGTTTTTAGTGTTTTAAAACACAAATACATTTGTGGAGCCATCAAAATCATAGAAAATGAAATCATATTGATGTGGAATTGTTGGAAACCCACAGTGGAGTTATTTTTTTTAATGTGTATAAAATATTTCAATATAATAGTAATTGTGGTTATAATGACTCAATAAACACTTCATAAATGTATACAATCATTTGAAAACATTTATTAGGGAGGTTAAAATCCACGAAAAAAATGTCATATATCCCTGAAATAATATATATATATATGATCATAGATCATATATTTAAAATGTTTAAATAAAATAATGTCATTTCATATTATAGTTTTCAACGGATTTCTGTAAATGATTCTTTAGTGTTTTGAATCCATAAAATGTTCAAGGAATAGTAAAAATCATAGTAAAAAACCTCAAATTGGTGTTTAATCATCAGACAACCACAATTTGGTTAGTTATTAAACATAAGACATGTTCTTATATTAAATTATTTAATATTTTGTTATAATGTAAATTTCAGGCACCCCACACGTCGGTTTAAAAATTAATTATAATATTCACACAACCCGATTTCGATTCATGTGTTCAAACATATTTTAAATAGGAATTTTTATGTTTTCAAATTGTTATTTGAGATATATTATTATATATAGTTTTTTTTTTCTGTTTTCATAATAAAATAAAATATTTTATTTTTATCATTCTATTTCTATTTTTTCCTTTTCACATTAGCATTTCATTTAAAAAATTCCAATGTCATAATTTTAGGTGATAGATGCCAACATTAGGAAAGAGGATGAACATTTTGTTCAATCAGATTTTTCAAAAGGAAATAATTATGGTTCTTAGTATATGTGCTATGTTAAAAATTTATCATTTATTCTACAACATTTCTATGATAAATTGATTATTTTCAATTTATTTTTTAATTTTTTTCATTTGATGAGTATATGTGTTCTGTTTTAGTAGATGTGTTGATGTGGAGGTTGATAGATGTTGTTGATGTCATTGTGTATATAAGTCCCCAGCCTTAAACATTACTTAATCTTGAGATATTTCAAGAATACACCTTGAGGATCTTTTTAGGTTTAGAGTTTTAGAGAATTAGATCATAAAACATGTGTTACATCCCATATTTAAACAATGTGGTTACAATAAAATATAGTACTCATTTTTCCCATCAACGGAAACATATTTAAAATAAAACATGGATTCATTCTTGACACTTCATTAACACTATCATCATATCATGTTCCATTCCCTTGACCTGTGAAAAACATTTCAAAAACTTTGGATTAGCATAAAAAGCTCAGTAAGGGTTATAAAAAATATTGAAAGGAAACATGAGAACATATATACATAAGAATGAAATCATACTTTTCCCATAAAACATAAGCACTTTAACATACCTCATCAAATCATAAATAAATCATAGAAATCATAAGACATAAAGGTAACTTGAGGCATTCATAAAATTCTTATGTAGGCTGTAACCCTCTTAGTTACGTTTGGAATACCTATCACAGTATATTCCCTAAATCTCTTCAGAGAAACCTTAACATTTAACTCCTCTGCGTTACCCAATGCATTGGAGAGCTATATCGGGCTCACTCGGCCTTAGTTTATCACGGAACCACCCATCTTCATAACAATTCCCAAGAACAATAACATAATCGTATAATGTAAAACATACATAAAGGAAACATAACATTTCCACATTTCAATCACATGATATCAATACAACACAATGATATAATAAAAAAATTATGAAAACCATTTTCAATAACAAAATAAATGAAATGTAATTCATGGTATTTATTTTTCATTTTTAAAAAAAGTTAGCGTTTGGCTTTTAGAGGAAGCTGAAACTCAAATAATGGTCAAGGCACTGGAGAAGTCGTTGTTGCCGCATACGTACAACAAAAAAATATTGCTTTTGTCGTTTAGTAAAACGCTTTGTATAAAAAAATATTCCTTTTGAATAAGAATAAATTTCAAAGGGGTTTATACACTGTATAAAAAAAAGTTGTGGATAAAACAAAATATGCTTCAATGAATGGAAATTGAGACGAAGTCCCTTACCTCGTGTCCAACTTGACTCGATCGTTCTTAACCTCCTGAATAATAAACATGAGTTCATTTTTAATTTCTTAAGAACCTTTTTAAATTTCATTATTCCTTTTTATATCACTTATTACCATGTCATTAACACCATATAATTATTTAAGTTAATAACGGTTGTTTTAACGATCATTGGTACTTGAGTAAAAAATAAACTCTTTATAATTAAAATTTGTTCATGTATACATTATATCCAGAGTTATATTCATTATATAGATATCATATATGTCATATATATCCAGTATATACATGCATTTATAATATTACATAACATTTAGAGGTAAAGAATGAAATGCACCGTTCATGGAGATGGTAAACCGTACGTACGTATGAATGCTACTATCATTTCTATTCCATATTTTATGGAATGGAATCATAATGACATAAAGGCATATTATAATTCCAATATAATTCCATATATAATATCATTAACTCCATCCTTTATATGTCCCACATATGACATTAACGAATCAAATCACATTGAGGGGGCGGTAGTCCACACTTCCTAAAATGAAATTATCGTGTTTACCCACAATGGAAATCATAAAGTTATGCTAAAAATGAAAAATAAAAAAGAATAAGGAAAACATAAACATAATATATATCATATATAAATATAGTGTAATCTTAATGGCAACCTTTTAAGGTGTTAGATGAATATTGAACAATCGTCGTTTCGTGAGGCAGAAATTCTCCATCCACAGAAACAGTATTCTATTTAACCATTAGATGAAGGTGCGTGTAAGTGTAGCTCTAATACTTATCATAACAACATCCTAGAATATTGATGTTACTGGTTTTGTTACAAAAGAAAGGAATAGAATGAGTTTAGGGGGTTGGAGAAGCAAAATAAAACATAAGAACACAAGAGAAGACACTACCTTTAAAACGGGTAACTCTTTTTGATTTGAGCTCAAAGGCTTCCTTGGAAGGATTTATGCCCAATGTGAGGCTAATAAGAGTAAGAGAGGGATGTGGAGAGACACAATGGGCAGGGTTTGGCCGAGCGAAAGGCTTGAGATGTGTGGGTAAGGTGGTAGAGATGTGGGCGTTTTATAAGAGGAGAGGAGGGGCACTCTTGGAATGTTATTAAAGGTTACTTTATTATAAAATGAGTTTCGGTTTTTAAAGATCCCACATTGATGTATCTCGAGGACACGGTGATAATAGTTTGAAATCCACACATCCAATAGGTTTTTTACATGTGTAGGTCTTATATTTTACATTATCTTTTCATTTTATTTAAACAGTTCAATAATGAGGTAATCGCTGCATCATTAAGATGTCATAAATAATTTAATTTATTTAATATTTAAAAATTATAAAAAAATACTATGATGTAGGAAATCCTTTTATATTTCCAATTACTAATTATAGTAAAAAATCTGACTTGTTTAACCCCATGTAAAAATTGTTTTAGTAAAAGAATACAAGTTTGTTCCATTTTTGCTTTTACTTTAAATAAAAGGCATTAATGTCATTATCTTATCCAAGTGCATCCATGGGGTCCCAAAAATAGACACATGGGTTTTCTTGGTCGGCCATGACACATCCAGTAAGGGTATGACATGTGTCAAGGTCATTTCATATTATTAAAACAATATTTTTACCTTAAACTACACTAATTACCTCTAATCCCGATTAAAAACATAAAAGTAACTATTCACCAAAAAAATTATTTTAATCCCATTGAACCGCATTTTACTTCCTAATTACAACCATGTATGTTGTATTTTTGAAAATCAAATCATATAAGTGGTAATTGTAACACCCCTAGCTTCCATGATACGCTTCTCATTCAATAATGTAATAGCTTGCATTGTACGCAACATCGAGTTCTAACACACTACAACTAATCAAAGTAGCCGTTATGAATAGTAATAACAACTTTTTAAATTAATAGAAATTTTATATTTCAAAATGGACTTCATTTTTGTATTCGTAATATCGAAATTATCCAAAGTTGAATTTTTTGTAATTTTCTGAGAACTTCCAATTTTTATGAATAGTGAAAAATACTCAAAACAACATTTTTAATAAAAATAATTTATAGTGATAAGTTATACTATTGAGTGGTTTTAAAGTATAATTAGAATATATTTTTACCATTTTATCCAATGGTGGTCATTAGAATTCATTTAACATTGAAATTGGACATAAACATTTGCCAATCTTTTGATATAAATTGTTTCTTAAAAACACGCTATTTGTTGTAACAGCGGGAATTAATTATAAAATTAATTAGTGCAAATTATATGCTTGGAATTTTGTAAAATAGACATCATTTTTGAAATCAGAATATCAATTATAGCTTAGGGTGAAATTTTGGCATTGTTCTGAAAAACTTCAATTTTTGATGAATAGTGAAACCACTAAGTGGTAGTTAAATAACTGATTTTTCGTTTAAATGAAATATTACCACTTCTGTGATTTGATTTTCAAAAATCCAACATACATGGTTGTCATTAAGAAGTAAAATGTGGTTCAATGAGATTAAAATAATTTTTTGGTGAATAGTAACTTTTAAGTTCTTAATCGCGATTAGAGGTAATTAGTGTAGTTTAAGGTAAAAACAATGTTTTAATAATATGATTTGAGCTTGACACTTGTCCTACTCCTTTTGGATGAGTCATGGCCGACCAATACAACCCATGGGTCAACTTGGGGACCCCATGGAGCCACTTTGGTTGGAAAATAACATTAATATATATTTATTTAATGTTAAAATTAAATTTACACAAACATGAGTTGTTTTACTAAAACAGTTTTTAAGTGGGGTTACACAAGTCCGAATTTTGACTATAAATATTCATTAGAAAGCTAAAAATATTTCCTACATAATAGTAGTTTTTTTATAATTTTTAGACATTAAAAAAATTAAATTATTTATGACATCATTATGATGCAGCGATGACCTCATTATTTAACGATTTTAATAAAATGAAAAGATAATGAAAAATCCAAGGCTTACACTTGTCCAAAGACTATTGGATGGGTATATTTCGAACCATTATCACCTTATCCACGAATTATTTAAGTTTGGGACCTTTAGAAGCCGAAAATCATTGTATAATTGAATAACATTTCATTACATTCCAAAAGTGCCCCTCCTCTCCACTTATAAAAGGCGCCCACCTCTACCACCTCATTCACACTTTCAAGACATTTGGCTCGGCCAACCTCTGCCCAAATACTCTCCCAACATTCCTCCCTTACTCCTAGAAGCCTCACTTTGGGCAGAACTCTTCCCAAGGAAGCCTTTGGCTCAAATCAAAAAGAGTTACCCGATTTTGAGGTAATGTCTTCTCTAATGTTGTTTTGTTTTGTTTTTCTTCTCCAAACCCCTAAACTATTTTTATTCATTTCTTTTGTAACAACACCAGTATCCTCAATATACTAGGATGTTGTTATAAGATGGATTCGAGATACACTTACACACACCTAAATCTAATGGTTAAAGAACATACAAATTCTGTGGATGGAGAATTTCTGCCTCACGAAATGATGATTGTTCAAAACTCATATAACACCTTAAAAGGTGTCCATTAAGATGTCACTATATTTATATATGATATAAAATATGTTTATGTTTTACTTATGCTTCTGTATTTATCATTTATGGCATACTTTATGATTTCCATTATGGGTAAAACGTGATAATTTCATTTTAGGAAGTGCGGACTACCGCCCCCTCAAAGTGTTTTGAATCGTTAATGACATATGTGGGATGTATAAAGGATGGACAAAACGACCGTTATTAAATTAAATAATTACATAATGTTCATAACACGGTAATAAGTGATATAAAAGGAATAATGAACATGAAAAAGGTTCTTAAGTAAATATAAATTAACTCTAGTTTGTTATTCAGGAGTTTAAAGAACGGTCGAGTCAGGACAAGACGCAAGGTAAGGGAATTTCTTAACCCAACTTCCATCCTTTGGGTTAATCTCCTACTTTCAAATTATGTCATGATATTATTATGTCTTATTTTTTATTTTTACTTTCTTTATGTGTACCTATAGTGAATACACATAATATATCTATTTTATTTTAAAAATTATCTTTGTAAGGACTTCATCTCAATCTCATTTCATTGAGGCATATTTGGTTTTATACACAAATTTCTTTTATACGGTGTGTAAACCACTTTGACTTTTACGTTTATTCAAAAGGAATCTTTTTTATACGAAGCGTTTACTAAAATACAAAAGGGAATGTTTTTGTCGTACATATGCGGCGACAATGACTTCTCCGCCGCCGTGACCACTATTTGAGTTTCGGCTTCCTCTACAAGCCATACCCTTTTTTTTAATGAAAAATAAATACCATGTTATACTTTTCTTTTATTTTGGTATTGAAAATGGGTTTGAAAGATTTTTTATTATATCAATGTGTTGTATTGATATCTTGTGATTGAAATTTGGAAATTTTATGTTTCCTTTATCCATGTTTTATGAGATACGATTATGTTATGGTTTATGATATGTTTAAACCTATTCATATGAGGAATGTATTGGACTTAATAAGTGACGGGTGGAGCCCGCTATAGCTCCTCGATGCATCGGTAGGTCTCATGAGACAACTAGACGTGAAATTGGCCGAGGCCCTTTCCCATTTTGATTTATGGTTTTGGCCGAGGCCTTAATCATTTTAGATGTCTTGGCCGAGGCCTTGACAAAATGTTTCAGAATGTCCGGCATTATACATTCCATCATTATGAAAGTGGTTATTGATATTGCATGTGATTATTCGACCAGTAGAATATCCATGTGAATAAGTGAATGGAATTATCTCATTGTACTTTTTCCATATTATGTTGATGTTCATGTTTAAAAGGCTTTTGTTTAGTTATACATTGCCTTAAATTTTTATGTTTATTTATGAAAGCTTCCACAATATTGTTATCCTTACTGAGCATCTGAGCTCACCTCTTTCAATGTTTTAATATTTTCCAGGATGTGAAGAAGTATTTTATGAATGACCTGCAAGGATAGTCAGAAGAGGATATGAGTGTGGACTATGAAGACATTGTTATTAGTTTTTCACTTTATGATGTAATGTAAGACTTATGAATGTATCTAGTGTTTCCAAGGCTACTAAACTAATCGGTCTGTCGAGACTTAATCTTTTGTGATCAGGCCAATGTTACGAAGTAATGCACCGACTCTGGGTAGCTGGGCTCGGGGCATTACAGTTGGTATCAGAGGCAGTTTAGTACTAACCTTAGAAGCTAGATTTAGGTAAACTCTGATTAGAGCACATAGCCCGAAGATAGACTTTAAGGATAAGTATATAAGAACTTCCTAGAATTTTGGTATTATAGAGATTTTGTGAGTTTTCCGAGCAATACGTCCCTATCTGGATACGAGCAAGTAGAGGAGGCTCTGGCACAGATGTACCTAGGTATAAAACCCGAAAACACCGCTTTGAGCTAGACTCGAATGGGAACTGGTTCACAACAACGGGCCTTGCTGCACTCTTGGTTACGACACTCCCAGGGGATATGCTTGGGATAATTCTCATTTTCTTTATAAACAACTATGAAGGGTTATGAGTATATACTTCCTCAAAGAAAACTTTTTTATGGATTATATCCATAAATAGATCAATTTATGTTAAGTATCTTACAAGTATGGAATTATGTATTTTGATTTATAAAATAATATAGTTTATGCCATTGTTTAGAAATGGCGCCTAGTAGAAGGAATGAAAATCGTATCAATGCACGCACTCCATGTATGGATTGCCCTCCTGCTCAAGATAATTATTGTGGATCTGGAGATACAACTGGTGATGATCTACTTATTACCATACTGGTACAACTCACTCAGGTTATGAATAATAACCTTACTCGTATGGAGCACCCTGATCCGCAACGTGGAGGATCAATGTTAGATCGCTTCATGAGGCAACAACCACCAACCATCAATGGGAGTACAAATCCTATAGTAGCTGAGCAATGGATAAATTCCTTGGAGAAAATATTCCATGCCTTGGGGAGTAGTGAAAGTGAGAAGGTTGTCATGGCAGTTTACCGCCTCACTGGAGATGCCGATCAGTGGTGGTCACTGATTCAAAACACAAAGGAATATGATGACGTATCGAATATGGAATGGAGGGAGTTCAAAGAGCTTTTTTTAGAAAAATACTTTCCTCGTGACCATCGAGCAGATATGGAAAGGCAATTTCTGAGTCTGAGGCAGAAGGAGGATGAGAATGTCGCAAAGTATGAGGCTAACATTACGAGTTTAGCGAGGCATGCTTCCAATTATATACGTAACCCAAGGAGTAAGATTGATCGTTTCTCTGATGGGTTAAAACCATTTCTCCGTCGAGCTTTAGTATCACAATCCTTCTCATCATACGAAGATATTGTCTCATGTGCTATCAAGACAGAAAAGGAATTCTCTAAGTCTTATAACAAAAAAAGTAAAGCAAGAGAAGAAGAGAACGAGGAAACAAGAGACAGATAAAGGGAAAAAGGGAAAGAAGGATTTTCCATTATGTGATAATTGTAGGAAAAATCACCCTGGTACGTGCCTAAAAGGAACGAGAGTTTGTTATAAATGTGGAGAAAAGGGTCACCAGGCTCGTGATTGCAAGGGAAAGAAAGAGGCTGTCAAAGTTGAATGCTACAATTGTAGGGAAATGGGGCATTATGCAAATGAATGTCCTAAGAATCAGGGAAACGTACCTCAGAAAAGGCCAAGGGATCAAGGTCAATATTATGTTGTTACTACAGTTGAAGCGGAATAATTAATGTATTGGTGCTTTTGGTCTAATGGATTATATTCTGGTTATTAGAATAATGTGATATATATATAAGGATTGAACTTCAGTACTTGTTGTTTCAGTAAGGTTTTAATATGATGAAGGTAATTATATTTTTATTATGTGACAATAAGAGTAACTTTACTTTGTTTGGGGAACCTGATAAATTGATTTTGGAATTAAGAGACCTTTTAGAGAAAGTTTGGACAGAGGTATTTTGGATAATTATAAAGGTTGGAGTGGATTAAGTTGATCTTTGGATAGTATTGTTTAAGGTTAAAAAATTTATGAAGATTATTTTTGGAATATTATGATACTATAGTTTTAGGAAAAGGAAAACCTGCAGGGTGGGGCATAACCTGACGCGTCGGACAAAGCTGCAAGAATCGAACCCACAACCATAGTGCGACAGGCCTTAATTTCCTACCACTAGCCTACAGGAAGTCCCTGGTTATTAAAAAATAATTTTACTAATCTAAATGGTATGTGTTAACATTTGGAACCTTATACAATTAGGATAAGTATAATATTTTTGGGTTCTATTATCTCTCTGAGTGAAAGGTGAGTTGAAGGTTGAAACTCTAATTGTCAAGCATAAATATATATATACCTATCTGTTATTCAATGAATAAATTAATTCTTAAACTTTAGTAAAGGGATATTAAAACAAAAAAATATGTTACCCTAATACCTTATGTCTTGTTGAACTGATGATATTTTAAATCAACATAGATTGAAGGCTTTGAGGCCCTCAATTTGACAGTTGATTGTGATTGATGACCTCAATCACTCTCTACAAATATTTACGTTTTTCCTCCAATTATATGTCTTTAATTGCCACCAATGTTCTCCTAATCGAGATCATAATTGGGTGGTGACTTTTTCATTTCCCTTTCCCTCTTATTAAGGCAAAATTTTATTAATCATATTTCCGATGTGGGTTTTTCCTCAAAGGTAATTTCTCTTTTCAACCTTTTATTTACAATGAAAAATTTCAAATTGCGAGGACGCAATTTATTGAAGGAGGGGAGAATGTAACACCCCGAGCTTCCATGATACGCTTCTCATTCAATAATGTAATAGCTTGCATTGTACGCAATATCGAGTTCTAACACACTGCAACTAATCAAAGTAGCCGTTATGAATAGTAATAACCACTTTTTAAATTTATAGAAATTTTATATTTCAAAATGGACTTCATTTTTGTATTCGTAATATCGAAATTATCCAAAGTTGAATTTTTTGTAATTTTCTGAGAACTTCCAATTTTTATGAATAGTGAAAAATACTCAAAACAACTTTTTTAATCAAAATAATTTATAGTGATAAGTTATACTATTGAGTGGTTTTAAAGTATAATTATAATATATTTTTACCATTTTATCCAATGGTGGTCATTAGAATTAATTTAACATTGAAATTGGATATAAACAATTGCCAATCTTTTGATATAAATTGTTTCTTAAAAACACGCTATTTGTTGTAACAGCGGGAATTAATTATAAAATTAATTAATGAAACTTATATGTTTGGAATTTTGTAAAATAGACATCATTTTTGAATTCAGAATATCAATTATAGCTTAGGGTGAAATTTTGGCATTGTTCTGAAAAACTTCAATTTTTGATGAATAGTGAAACCACTAAGTGGTAGTTAAATAACTGATTTTTCGTTTAAATGAAATATTACCACTTCTGTGATTTGATTTTCAAAAATCTGAAATACATGGTTGTCATTAAGAAGTAAAATGTGGTTCAATGAGATTAAAATAATTTTTTGGTGAATAGTAACTTTTAAGTTCTTAATCGCGATTAGAGGTAATTAGTGTTGTTTAAGGTAAAAACAATTTTTTAATAATATGATATGAGCTTGACACTTGTCCTACTCCTATTGGATGAGTCATGGCCGACCAAGACAACCCATGGGTCAACTTGGGGACCCCATGGAGCCACTTTGGTTGGAAAATGACATTAATATATATTTATTTAATGTTAAAATTAAATTGACACAAACATGAGTTGTTTTACTAAAATAGTTTATAAGTGGGGTTACACAAGTCCAAATGTTGACTATAAATATTCATTAGAAAGATAAAAATATTTCCTACATAATAGTAATTTTTTTATAATTTTTAGACATTAAATAAATTAAATTATTTATGACATCATTATGATGCAGCGATGACCTCATTATTTAACGATTTTAATAAAATGAAAAGATAATGAAAAATACAAGGCCTACACTTGTCCAAAGACTATTGGATGGGTATATTTAGAACCCTTATCACCTTAGCCACGAATTATATAAGTGTGGGACCTTTAAAAACCGAAAAGCATTGTATAATTGAATAACATTTCATTACCTTCCAAAAGTGCCCCTCCTCTCCACTTATAAAAGGCCCCCACCTCTACCACCTCATTCGCACTTTCAAGCCATTTTTCTCGGCCAAACTCTGCCCAATTACTTTCCCAACATTCCTCCCTTACTCCTAGAAGCATCACTTGGGGCAGAACTCTTCCCAAGGAAGCCTTTGGCTCAAATCAAAAAGAGTTACCCGATTTTGAGGTAATGTCTTCTCTAATGTTGTTTTGTTTTGTTTTTCTTCTCCAACCCCCTAAACTATTTTTATTCATTTATTTTGTAACAAAAGAAGTATCCTCAATATACTAGGATGTTGTTATAATATGGATTCGAGATACACTTACACACACCTACATCTAATGGTTAAAGAACATACAGTTTCTGTGGATGGCGAATTTCTGCCTCACGAAACGATAATTGTTCAACACTCATATAACACCTTAAAAGGTGTCCATTACGATGTAACTATATTTATATATGATATAAAATATGTTTATGTTTTACTTATGCTTCTGTATTTCTCATTTATGGCATACTTTATTATTTCCATTATGGGTAAAACGTGATAATTTCATTTTACGATGTGCGGACTACCGCCCCCTCAAAGTGATTTGAATCGTTAATGCCATATGTGGGATGTATAAAGGATGTAGTAAATGGTATTATACACTATATTATAATGGAATTATATTATACATTTATATCATTATTATTTCGTTCCATTAAATATGAAATTTAAATGAAAGTAGCGTTCATGCGTACGTACGGCTTACCGTCTCCATGAACGGTGCATTTCATTTCTTACCTCTAAATATTACGTAATATTATAAATGAATGTATATAGTGGATATATAAGATATATATGAAATCTAAATCATGAATATAATTCTGGAGATAATGGATATTCTACCACATAAACAACTTGTAATTATAAGAATTTTATTGTTGACTCAAGAACCAAAGATCGACAAAACGACCGTTATTAAATTAAATAATTACATAATGTTCATAACATGGTAATAAGTGATATAAAAGGAATAATGAACATGAAAAAGGTTCTTATGTAAATATAAATTAACTCTAGTTTATTATTCAGGAGTTTAAAGAATGGTCGAGTCAGGACAACACGCAAGCTAAGGGAATTTCTTAACCCAACTTCCATCCTTTGGGTTAATCTCCTACTTTCAAATTATGTCATGATATTATTATGTCTTATTTTGTATTTTTACTTTCATTATGTGTACCTGTAGTGAATACACATAATATATCTATTTTATTTTAAAAATTATCTTTGTAAGGACTTCGTCTCAATCTCATTTCATTGAGGCATATTTGGTTTTATACACAAATTTCTTTTATACGGTGTATAAACCACTTTGACTTTTATGTTTATTCAAAAGGAATCTTTTTTATACGAAGCGTTTACTAAAAGACAAAAGGGAATGTTTTTGTCGTATGTATGCGGCGACAACGACTTCTCCGCCGCCGTGACCACTATTTGAGTTTCGGCTTCCTCTACAAGCCATACCCTTTTTTTAATGAAAAATAAATACCATGTTATACTTTTCTTTTATTTTGGTATTGAAAATGGGTTTGAAAGATTTTTTATTATATCAATGTGTTGTATTGATATCTTGTGATTGAAATTTGGAAATGTTATGTTTCCTTTATGCATGTTTTATGAGATACGATTATGTTATGGTTTATGATATGTTTAAACCTATTCATATGAGGAATGTATTGGACTTAATAAGTGACGGGTGGAGCCCGCTATAGCTCCTCGATGCATCGGTAGGTCTCATGAGACAACTAGACGTGGAATTGGCCGAGGCCCTTTCCCATTTTGATTTATGGTTTTGGCCGAGGCCTTAATCATTTTAGACGTCTTGGCCGAGGCCTTGACAAAATGTTTCAGAATGTCCGGCATTATACATTCCATCATTATGAAAGTGGTTATTGATATTTCATGTGATTATTCGACCAGTAGAATATCCATGTGAAGAAGTGAATGGAATTATCTCATTGTACTTTTTCCATATTATGTTGATGTTCATGTTTAAAAGGCTTTTGTTTTAGTTATACATTGCCTTAAATTTTTATGTTTATTTATGAAAGCTCCCGCAATATTGTTATCCTTACTGAGCATCTGAGCTCACCCCTTTCAATGTTTTAATATTTTCCAGGATGTGAAGAAGTATTTTATGAATGACCTGCAGGGATAGTCAGAAGAGGATATGAGTGTGGACTATGAAGACTTTGTTATTAGTTTTTCACTTTATGATGTAATGTAAGACTTATGAATGTATCTAGTGTTTCCAAGGCTATTAAACTAATGGGTCTTTCGAGACTTGATCTTTTGTGATCATGCCAATGTTACGAAGTAATTCACCGACTCTGGGTAGCTGGGCTCGGGGCATTACAGTAATGTTTCAATTACACAAAAATTTAGTTTTTAAACTACCACTTAGTGGTTTCAATATTCATAAAAAATAGAAGTTTTTCAGAAAAATACAAAAAATTCACCCTAAGCTAAATTTGATATTCATAATTCAAAAATGTTGACTATTTTAAAAATTTAAATAAATATAAGTTAAAATAATTAATTTAATAATTAATTCCCGCTGTCAGAACAAATAGAATGTTTTTGTGAAACAATATATATCAAAAGATTGGCACTAGTTTAAGTCCAATTTCAATGTGAAATTAATTACAACGACCACCATTGGATTAAATGGTAAAAATATATTCTAATTTCACTTTAAAACCAATTCAAAAGATCATCTAAACATACAAATAAATTATATTAAAAAGTGGTTTTGAATTAAAATACAACATTTTTCACTATTCATTAAAAAAATGAACATTATCAGAAAAATACCACAAATTTATCCAAAGTAAATTTTAATGTCCCAATCATAACGAATAAGTTTATTTTGACAAATATAGCTTATGAAATTTTCAAAATATTGATTTAAAAATTGTTCTCCATCAAAAGGCTGTAAAACAATCATTTAAAAGTATTAGAGTATTTCATGCTTTAGGTTGGATTTATTCTCATTTTAAGCCTCTAAAACACTATCTATTTCATAAATAGACATAGATAAATATATATATTATTAATTACATACTTGGGATGTTACATCCCTTCCCTATTAAGAAAATTTCATCCCCGCAATTTATTTACTTATCGAATAAGTGGGGGTATTTATCCCTCATTGCATTTTCAGATTCCTACTTTGCCTCTTCAACCATATGGTTTTTCCACAACACCTTTACCTGGTGAATTAACTTATTTCGCAACAGTTGCTCCCTTCGGTCAAGAATCTCGACTGGTTGTCCTTCATAAGAGAGATTCTCTTCCAACTGAACTACCATTGGGCTGAAAACATGAGATAGATCCGGCATATACTTTCTCAACATCGAAACATGAAAAACATCGTGTACCTGAGATAAACTCGGAGGTAAAGCCCCTCGGTATGCAACTGATTCAACTCTCTCTAAAATTT
Organism: Viscum album; assembly: GCA_963277665.1. NCBI lineage: Eukaryota > Viridiplantae > Streptophyta > Magnoliopsida > Santalales > Viscaceae > Viscum > Viscum album. The sequence goes on from OY728161.1 coordinate 442,892,755, forward strand.
CATATGATCCAATGAACCTTGGACTCACGTTTCCTTTCTTACCAAATCACATCACACTTTTCCATGGTGAGACTCTGAGGAAGACATGATCACCAACCTCAAAAGAGAGATCCTTCCTCCTGTTGTCTGCATAACTCTTCTGCATGCTCTGTGCTGTTCTCATGTGTCTCTGTATCAGCTAAAGTTTTTCTGCCAACTATTCTACCAATTCTGGCCCCATCAACTTTCTTTCACTCACTTCATTCCAGAAATCTGGAGTTCAACACCGCTTCCCATATAATGCCTCAATTGGTGCCATCTGTATACTGGAATGAAAGCTGATATTATAAGAAAACTCAACCAAATAATGATGTTGGTCCCGACTTCCCTGATAATCAATCAAACAAGCATGCAACATATCTTCCAAAGTCTAAATTTTTCGTTCTAACTGCCCATCTGATTGAGGATGAAAAGATGTACTAAAATTTAATTCAGTACCCAACGACTTCTGAAGGCCTTTCCAAAAGTTAAAAGTAAACCTGGGATCACGATCAAATACAATGGAGAGGGGAACTCCATTTAACCTGACTATCTCTTTAATATACAAACGAGAAAGTTGATCTAGGGAAAAAGTATCTCGTATACCCAGGAAATGAGCAGATTTAGTCAAGCGATCAACAGTAACACATATTTCATTATTACCTCGAGGTGTCTTCGGCAATCCCACAACGATGTCCATGGATATATTTTCCCATTTCCACTCTGGCACTGGTAAAGGCTTAAGCATCCCTTTCGGTAACTGACGCTCTGCTTGAACCTGTTGAAATGTCAAACACTTCATAGTAAAATCAGCAATATCTCGTTTCATTCCATCCCACCAGTAATACTCCCGAATATCTCTATACATCTTAGTACTTCCTGGATGAGCTGAAAACGGAGAAGTATTAGCTTCACATAACAACTCTATCTTCAATTGTGAATCACAAGGAACGCACAATATCTTACCAAATCTCAAAACACAATCATTATCAATGTTGAATTCAGGAAACTTACCCTTCTGAACCAACTCTACCCTTTTCTGCAACTAACTATCTTGCTCTTGGGATTTCTTAATTATATCTAATAGTGAATATTTCAATGATACCTAAAACAAAACAGAAGGACATTCTGCACCAACAACTTCTATGCCAATGTTCATCAAATCCTTAACCAAAGGATCACGTTCCAAACACAACATTGTTAATGAAGAATTTCTTTTCGACTCAATGCATAAGCCACTGTATTTTATTTTCCTTGATGGTAATGAATTTTACAATCATAATCCTTGATTAATTATTTCCATATCCCTTATCTCATGTTCAATTATTTCTGAGTGAATATATACTTTAAACTTTTGTGATCAGTATATATTTCACACTTTACTCCATACAATTGATGGCTCAAAATTTTTAATGATAAAACAACAGCAGATAATTATAAATCAAGTGTAGGGTAATTTACCTCATTTGTTTTCAACTATCGTGAAGCATAAGAAATTACCTGATCATTCTGCATTAGGACGCAACCAAGTCCTTTCAATAAAGCATCACAGTAGATAACAAACTCACCATTCCTGGAAGGAAGTGCCAAAACTGGAGCATTCACCAATCTTCTTTTCAACTCCTGAGTCAACTTAGTCATCACTGCAAAAAACTGTTTAGTTCTGATTCGGCCATCTCAGAATACTGATTTGAAAGGTCATTTCACTCTGTATGCCTTCCCAGAAAATATGTTCTGTTTCCTCTATGAAAAACCATTCTTAACACAGAAATATCTTAGGAGAAGAAACATGGTAATCTTTAAATGCTATATCATTTCAATCATACCATAAATTAATTTATAATTTAACAATTTTCTAACTCCAAAAGTTGTCTAAAACAACCTATGATACCAACTATAAGGTCTTAGCCTTAAACATTACTTAATCTTGAGATATTTCAAGAATACACCATGAGGATCTCTTCAGGTTTATTGTTTTAGAGAATTAGATCATAAAACATGTGTTATATCCCACATTTAAACAAAGTGGTTACAATAAAATATAGTATTCATTTTTCCCATCAATGGAAACATATTTAAAATAAAACATGGATTCTTTCTAGACAATTCCTTGACACTATGATCAAATCATGTACAATTACCTTGACCTGTTAAAAACATTTCATAAACTTGGGATGAGCATAAAAAGCTCAGTAAGGGTTATAAAAAATTATGTAATGGAAACATGAGTACATATATACATAAGAATGAAGTCATACTTTTCCCATATAACATAATCACTTTAACATACCTTATCAAATCATGAATAAATCATAGAAATCATAAGTCATAAAGGTAACGTGAGGCATTCATAACATGCATACGTAGGGAGTAACCCTCTTGGTTACGTGTAGTATACCTATCAAAGTATATTCCCTAAATCTCTTCAGAGAAACCTTGATGTTTTACTCTTTCGCGTTACCCAATGCATTGGAGAGCTATATCGGGCTCACCCGCCCTTAGTTTATCACGGAACCACCCTTCTTCATAACAATGCCCAAGAACACATTGATATAATAAAAAAATTATGAAAACCATTTTCAATACCAAAATAAATGAAATATAATACATGATATTTATTTTTCATTTAAAAAAATTTTAGGTTATGGCTTGATGAGGAAGCTGAAACTCAAATAATGGTCACGACGGTGGAGAAGTCATTGCCGCCACATACGTAGGACAAAAAAACATTCCTTTTGTCATTTAGTAAAAAACTTCGTATAAAAAAAGATTCATTTTGAATATGCGTAAAATTCAAAGGGTTTTATACACCGTATAAAAGAAATTTCTGTATAAAACAAAATATGCCTCAATGAAAGGAGATTGAGATGAAGTCCCTTACCTCGTGCCCGACATGACTCGATCATTCTTTAACCTCCTAAATAATAAACTTGAGTTAATTTCTACTTGATTAAGAACCTTATTCATTTTCATTATTCCTTTTTATATCACATATTACCATGTCATGAACACTATGTAATTATTTAAGTTAATAATGGTCGTTTTAACGATCATTGGTACTTGAGTGAAAAATATAATCTTTATAATTACAAGTTGTTCATGTATCCATTATATCCAGAGTTATATTAATTATTTATATATCATATATATCATATACATCCAGTATATACATGCATTTATAATATTACATTACATTTTGTGGTAAGAAATGAAATGCACCGTTCATGGAGATGGTAAGCCGTATGTACACATGAACGCTACTTTCATTTCTATTTCACATTTTATGGAATGGAATAATAATTACATAAAGCTATATTATAATTCCAGTATAATTTCATATATAATATAATTAACTCCATCCTTTATACGTCCCACATAGGGAATTAACGAATCAAATCACTTTGAGGGGGCGGCAGTACGCACTTCCTCAAATGAAATTATCGTGTTTACCCACAATGGAAACCATAAAGGTATGCCAAAAATGAATAATAAAGAAGCATACAGAAAAACATAAACATAATATATATCATATATAAATATAGTTTCATCTTAATGTCCACCTTTGAAGGTGTTAGAAGAATATTGAATAATCATCATTTTGTGAGGCAGAATTTCTCCATCCACGGAAACAGTATGCTCTTTAACCATTAGATAATGGTGTGTGTAAGTGATGCTCCAATAAATCTCATAAAAATACCCTAGTATATTTAATATACTGTATTTGTTACAAATGAAAGGAATAAAAAGAGTTTATGGGGTTGGAGAAGCAAAATAAAACATAAGAACACAAGAGAAGACACTACCTTTAAAACGGGTAACTCTTTTTAATTTGAGCTCAAAGGCTTCCCTGGAAAGACTTATGCCCAAATTGATGATTCTAGGAGTAATATAGGGATGTGGAGAGAAAAAATGGGTAGGGGTTGTCTGAGCCAAATGCTTGAGAGGTGTGGGTAAGGTGTTAGAGGTGGGGGCCTTTTATAAAAGTAGAGGAGGGGCACTCTTGGAAAGTTATAAAAGGATACTTTATTATAAAATGAGTTTCTGTTTTTAAAGGTCCCACATTAATGTTTTTTGAGGATACGGTGATAAGAGTTTGAAATCCACCCATAAAATAGGTTTTTTACATGTGTAGGTATTAGATTTTACATTATCTTTTCATTTTATTTAAATCGTTAAATAATGAGGTAATCGCTGCATCATCAAGATGTCATAAATAATTTAATTTATTTAACGTCTAAAAATTATAAAAAACTACTATGATGTAGGAAATAGTTTTATCTTTACAATGACTATTTATAGTAAAAAATATGACTTTTATAACCCCATGTAAAAATTGTTTTAGTAAAACAATACAAGTTTGTGTCATTTTTTACTTTTACTTTAAATAAAAGGTATTAATGTGATTATCTTACCCAAGTTGATCCATGGGGTCCCAAAAATCGACCTATAGTTTTTCATGGTCGGCCATGACACATACAATAAGGGTTGGACATGTTTCAATGTCATTTAATATTATTACAACATCATTTTTACCTTAAACTACACTAATTACCTCTAATCGGGATTAAAAACATAAAAGTTACTATTCACCAAAAAATTATTTTAATCCTATTGAACCAAATTTTTCTTCCTAATTACAACCATATATGTAAGATTTTTTAAAATCAAATCACAATAAGTGGTAATGTTTCATTTACACGAAAAATTAGTTTTTAAACTACCACTTAGTGGTTTCACTATTCATCAAAAATTGAAGTTTTTCAGAAAAATACCAATAATTCACCCTAAGCTATATTTGATATTCCAAATTCAAAAATGATTTCTATTTTACAAAATTAAAAACATATAAGTTACAATAATTAATCAAATAATTAATTATCGTTGTCAGAACAAATAGCGTATTTTTATGAAACATTATATATCAAAACATTGACACTAGTTTAAGTCCAATTCCAAAGTGAAATTAATTCAATGACCACCATTGGATTAAATGGTAAAAATATATTATAATTTATCTTTAAAACCAATTTAAAAGATTATCTAACCATTCAAATAAATTAGATTAAAAATTGGTTTTAAATTAAAATACAACATGTTTCACAATTCATTAAAAAATGAACATTATCAAAAAAATACCAGAATTTTTTCCTTAGTAAATTTCAATGTCCCAATCATAAAGAATAAGTTTATTTTGACAAATATAGCTTATAAAATTGTCAAAATATAGATTTAAAAATTGTTCGCCATCAATGGCGGTAAAAAAATATTTTAAAAATATTAGAGTATTTCAGGCTTTAGGTATGATTTATTCCCATTTTAAGACTCTAAAACACTATATAATTCATAGATAGACATAGATAACTATATCTATTATTCATTACTTACTTGGGATGTTACAGTGTAGAAATATATTTGGCACAGGTTATTATTGGCAATATTATATATATATATATTATGTAATAAGGTATGGGTGTACTAGTGTATGTGTTGACTAGGACATATGATATGTTGAATTTGTATTTATTTATATGACATGTTGTGATATTAAATTGTTTCAAAATTGTTTATTATGTAAAGTTGATGCACTCGAGAAATCAATTTAAAAATTAATTAGAATATTTAATCATCAATTTTAAGATTCAAGTGTTGAATCATAGATAAAATTGGTATGGTTATATTTTCAATGAGTATTTCAAGATATTAAAAATTTTAGGGTAAAAATTTATTGTATATAATAAAAAATAACAAATTTGATCCATATAATCATGAATACATTATTTGTCTTTTATATTTTTCATTTAATTTCATAACTATATTAGTTTTCATTGTAGGTGAATTATATTGGTATTAGGTAAGAGGATGACCATTATGATCCAAAAATTTATTCACAAGATATTCACGAAGGTTCTTCATTTCTAAGGTATGATAAAATTTACCCTATAATTCATCTTTATTTCTGATTTATTTTATTTAGTTTGAATTTCATTTTTCTATATTGTTATAGTTGATTAATTGATCTATTCAATTTTAGTAAATGATATTTTGTAGAGGAGGAATAATGTAGTGGATGTCATGGAATGGTCATATATTATTCATGGATTTTTGTTGGACATATTTTAGCTATATACATTGAAGATTAAGATATGGTGGGACTGATGTAAGGGTTCACTATGATAGTGGTTATGTTGATTGTGGATATCTGTATATATTACTCTAGATTTATGACATATGTATGAGGGGGGTTTCCTGAATTTAAGGTTTTTTATTGCATCTCATTTTTGTATTATTTTTAATATGCTAGAAAAAATATACGATTATAATTTTAATGCAATTTTTTTAACCATCACTATGTATATTAATTAAAACTAATTTTTTCATCGATTAAGTGTAACCACCACTACACATAAACCCATTAATATATTTAGTGGTGGTAAGATTCATTTAATTTAATATTATCCATTGGTATTTTTTTAAAAATAGAACTAAATAAAAATGAAACTGTCCCTAAATGGTCCAAAAACTACACAACCCAAACCCCCATAAAATTAAAAAAACAACAGCTAAATTGCCCATGAAAATGAAATATTTGGTGGTTTTAGAATCTTGTGATATACTAATATGTGGCGGAGTAAACCAATTCCAATTTATTAAATAATTGTCACTACTTTCCTCTTATTAGTATTATTTTATGATAACATTACAAACTATATATATGGATAATCAGATCCTGTATATTATCGAATGACGAAGAATTAAAATAAATTTATTATACATCTTTAACCTTATTAACAAATGTAATGTGTGTCATTTGGATGATTATGTGCATTCCGTATAATGGGTTATATATATATTTTTTCTAAATAAGCTTTGTGTAATTATTAAACTATATATTTTTTACATGGTGTAATAAAATCATTATTCTACCTCAATTGAATCATATAAAACAACAATTGTCCTATTTTTTTCCTAATTTTCATTTATTAAATAAGTTACATATCTTGAAATTATGGGATAATTCATTTATTCCAAATGCCACATGAGTAAATAGTATACAAATAAAATACATGAAGGTTAGTTTGGATGATAAATCATCATATTTCCTCAAAGGTACTTTTTTTGTACAATATTAATTTTAAATAAATATATTAAATTTATTTAATATTATGTTGGATGTGATTCTGAAGAGAAATTAATATAAAAAATAATATAATGAATTGATTAATTAAATATGATAATTAATTTATTCGAGTATAATATCACTTAAATAATAATCATATGAATTTAATTATATTTTATTAGATGTGTCTTGTTTCGTAAATGTATACGATCATGAGAATATACCATAAAATTTAATGTTATAAATTTCTATTTAAAGTAATATTAAATTAAATTAATAACTTTCATTCCACTCATCCAATCATCATGTATGGACTTGTGCACCCACAATTAATTTTATGTAATCCCATTTACAATTTCGTTGGTTCCACTCTTTTGCATGTGACAAAAAATATATGTAATGAATTGAGAACCTAACTGAGGGGAGGTGTGTTTATTTAGAAAAATATGGGATGTACATGGGTATAATGGTGAAAAAATAAAACAAAATCCAATCTCTGGTTTCTTGGTGGTGTTTTCACCTAGGCCAAATGTTAGTTTATCAACGTCTAGATAAACTATCCCTTAGTAAGAAATCAGTATTGTCAAACATTGTTATTTAATTTGAATCAATAGTTATTGAAACATTAATTATGAATGTTGTGCAATGATTACATGATTTAATGAATTAATCAACATTGTAGATATAACTAAAACAATTTTTATTTTGAGTACATTTTATCTACAACATGTTTAATCACTTATTTAAATCCACATAATTTTAAAAATATTATAATGATGATAAAATTGGAAAAAAACTCATAATGATAAAATCCATCAATTAAATATATTTTGTTGTTATTGTCTCTCATTAATTATGTTAAAACAAACCATAGTACTTATTGATTGATTGAAAAATGTTAGGTGCTTTCTATTATCAAGAAATAATTACATTAATTTTTGGTTTGACATAACATAGTTCATATAAAGTTATTACTGTCAATTTTTCATTAGGTGTAATTAAGACACATAGGCTATTTAAATTTAATTTAAGGATTTATGGATCAGGGAGTCCTCTCATCAGATCACGGAATTGTGAGTGAATGAATGATGTTTGTAATTTTATTGTTATCTAAAACCCTTCAAATATTTTTATTGGCGAATTTTAGGATTCTGAGAAGGGGGTATAGGTTTTTTATACCGGAATGTAAAAGAAACATGATGTTCCATATCCAATGGAGATAGATAATAGGTTTCAATTATATAATGGGATATTAGTACATATTTTAATTATTTATATATTTTATAAGATAATGTTGTAAAATATTTCTATTATTTGTTGTAGAAATTATGATAATTATTATGTGAAACATTTAACTATAATCCATAAATTAGAATGATAAACATTACAAATTCATTAATTTCCCTCAAAGTAAAAGGTTATTTTGATTTATCCTACTATTTGGAAGGAAATTAAATGTACTAGAAAACCCTATTCTAGAATTACACAAATAAGAGGATATTGAGGAATCATTGTATCACATAGAGAAATATTTGAATGATTCCACAGAATCTTATTGATTAATGCAATAACCCTGGGCTGTTTAGAATCTAAATCAAGGAGGACATGGATTTATATATAATGATTTCTCACCATTAGGATCTCTATCAAGAGATGGTGAGCCATGAGAGATTATATATCTATAATTATTATTTTACATCAATGTTTCAAGAGTCATTTCTAAATGATACATATGAAATCTAGTTTAGTATTACATTATCAAAAACAAGAAGGGTTTTTTGAAACATTTCATTACGATTACCTAAGTGGAAATGGACATGGTGATTTAAAAATCCACAGTCCATATAGTTAATATTAAATGTAAGAATATGAAAAAGGGGACCATGACTCCAAAAAATTATAATATACTTATTCATGGTCCTTCACTGAGGAGTAAGATAAATAGGAAGGGAAGGAAAATTACTGCCATATGTTTAGCAAGTGGCCAACAAGGCCACTGAAAGATAAACTACAATTAGAAGTAGTGGGAAGCTATTGATAATTTCATTTTCATGGTTTATCATTCAATATCTACACAATGGTTATTAGATACAGTTTCTGGTCATCATATATATTTACAAATAATGGAGCCAGTTATATTTTAAATGATTTAGAGAGGTGTTATTGATTTATGAGATATTAATTGTGTGAAGATGGCTAGTTTAGCCATATGATATTACTATCATTCATTTCTAGTTGAAATAATATTTTTATTAATATATAGTTATGATTTACTTACTATTACCAATAAAATTATTAATGGTTCCTTCTGAAATTCAGATGGTTTTGTATTCAAATTTTGAATTTTTTTTATTTTATAATGAAAACATATTATATGAAATGTGAAATTTAAATAATTTCCTTTACGTATTACATAAAAAACCCATGTATTGTAAATTTATAACAGTCCATGTTCAATTGACTAATATAACAACAAAAAATAACATCACCATCATGTTTATGTAAAAAAGAATCATTTGGAAAATATTAATCAAGATAAGATTTTATAATATTTATTTATAATTCCATACGATGTATTTCCATTTTAATATTGATAAATGAAGAAACCACTTTGGGAGGAAATGATGAAAGGGGTGTAGAGTTTATAGGATTGGTACGTGATGATGTGTGTGGAACATTTCTAGTATGATATAGAGGTGGTATTCTTACTTCATAACTTTTACTAAATACTTTAGTGGATATGGACATGTCTACATGATGAAGTATATGTTTGGGTCCTTTGTGAAATTCAAAAAAATTAATATTGAAGTATAGAACTAAATTCAAAAGAATATAAAGAAGCATGGATTTTATTTTTCTCATAATTATCATAACCAAGAGTTTATCGAGTATCTATAGTTGATTAGGATTCAACATCTACAAAATTCACAATAAACACAACACCAGAACCATGTTACTGTATGGTGGTACCATTCCTTTCTAGTCATGTTATGGTTAAGAACGATTCATGGAGATCTTATTTTTTTCTTTTGTAGATATGACTTAATAAATGAATCATACACAATAAGTTGAGTAAAAATTATTTTGAAAATTGAAATATCATCATGTCATAGAGTGGAGAGAAACTCATTTTGTCACATACACTTGGTTAGGTTTGCAAGGAGTGTGTTAAGAATATATCATGAAACAAACTATAATCCTTGGGTATTTTGTGTATATTAATAAGTTATCCTGTGAAAATATTGAGATACATCTAGTACAACCCATTAGAAAAGAATGTGGCTATCACTATAAAATAAATATTCCATGAGACGGATAACCAACTCCAAGAATTATATTGGGGGATTTATTTACATATAATATTTTGATGATCATGATACACATGAGTTAGTTTAAGAAAAATTTTCACAGGTCCCCCTGGAAAAAGCCATTTTAGAAACACATGTATTCCGTAAGACCACCACAAAGGTATGAAAACCGAAGAGATGTCGTTTTATAGTCACTGAGGATGGTGAAGAATTATTTTATGAAAATAATATACCTCAATACAAACTTATTATTATAGATATAAAAAAAATAAAATATAAAAACATTCCATTATTTCAAAAATTCATTCCATCTATCATAACCTTGTTTGGGTTCTAGTCGACCTGTGAGATGATTTCATTCATGTTTGTTAGAAATGAGTATTCAAGAGAAAAATGGACATGGAGGGTAAAATATGTACTTGAAAATAAATACTAGTGGCAGAAGGGATTAAAAATATTTAATGAACTATAAAATAATAATTTATCTTGTTTCCAAGGATAATACATTCAACATTCTACTTGATATAAAAGCATTCCACGACTATAAAATTTGGAAGAATGATGTCAACAAATCATTACTTGCTGGTGATCTTCATAAAGATGGATATATGATAATAACATGAGTTTTTATTAATTCAGGTTTTTCCAAAGGGATATGAAATGTGTAAATATCCCTATATGGATTGAAACAATTCCCAAGGTCATGGAACATTCCGTTCGATGAAGCTATAATATAATTTTTCTTCATTAATAAAAACGATAGCCATGAGTTGACAATAATTTTAGTAGGAATGTAGTAATTATCATTGTATTATATTTCGATGAAATATTACTTATTATAAATAACATACATGTCATATAGTCTATTAAGATATATTTATACAAATGTTTCTCTTAAAAGGACATATGTGAATAAACCTACATTCTAGGGATCGTGATAATTTTTTATAAATACTAGATAATTACTAGTCTAATTATTACTATATATATTGACTACATTCTAAATTTATTTAGTATGGAATGATCCAAAAGGTTGCTGATTTTGGGGTGTTATGATATAAAACATTAAAAGAAATTGTTTCCTAAAAAAGGAGGATAAATAGATAACGCGAATGTTCACATATTATTTAGTGAAATGACCAATCATTAATGACATGTTATATACTAGACATGATGTTACATGAATAATTATAATGGAAATATGATACCAAGATGATCCATGATATCCTAACAGTCCTATTGATAATGATATCCTTAAGTTTCTAATAACAACATGGTATTTTGAGGAGACTAAGAGATAATTATAATAGGTTATTCTACTCCGAGTTTATAAATGGATCATAATGATCTGTATCTCTGTCAGGAAGAGTTTCTAGTCTCAATTGAGGATATTTGTTTTAAGAGAGTTCAATGAACCCCAATATCACTGATTCTACAGTAGTGTCTGATTTTATATTAACCTATGATGAATCCAAAGAATCCATTTTGGTATAAATTATTTTCTATGAGAATAATTTGGTACCTAGAAATAATGTCTCTATCACACTATCATTTGATAAGAATTAAATAGTTCCTCTTATAGAGGAGATAAGGTCACCATAAATCACATACTATTGAACTATCACATATTGTGGTATTTTCACAAAGGGATTAGTTTGTAGTAAGTAATGTTTCGATGAATGAAAATGTTGTTGGTGTTTGGGTTGGTTCTATACATTCAAAAAATATATTATTTATTATATATTTTATTAAATGTTTTGAATAATTAAAGAATTATTATCATATAGTTATTTTTCTTTCTTATTACATTTTATGTGATAATTCCCTCAGAGTATTTGTGACATTGAATGGTCATAATTTTTTCTGACCATTTTTTTGATAGAGAAGTGGAATGGTAATATTCTTATATATATCCGTGATAGCTTGATTTCATCATTTGAGGGACAAAAATTATATATGATTTCATTGGTGACCACTCATTAGAATTTGATGTATCTTCTCAGGGTGTACACCCATTGTAATTTCCATTTTATGAAATTACTAGAATGTGACATTACAATAGAAGATAAACATTTATAAGTGTCATTTTATGATACTATATTAATTTTTATGTATTAATCCATAGACATTATAATTATTATTCATGGATATTATGAGGCATACACTTTGATGTATTGGTTAAAACCAGAACAACATAATTTTGCGACATGGTGGGATGTTTTGGTTATGTCACGAGTAATATTGCATTGATGAATAATGTGATAAATGATTATTCTTTTTTTATTATTAATTAAAGTTGATATATCAAGAACGTTTACTAAATTTATATACATTAAATAAATAAATGGCCATGGTTTTCTATTAGAATGTTTAATTTCAAAAAAGATCATTTAAAGTGACATCGAGCACAAATGATTATGTTACTAGCATACAACCTGCTTGATTCTATATATCATTATAAAAGAATTTTATTATATAATTAGATTTTATATGTATTAATATTTCATTATGACATAAAATTATTTATCTATAGGATTCATGGTGCGTTACTAGATTATATCATTGTAATTTCTGTTGATTCATCAATTTCAATTGAGAAAGCGGCTAATATGGACACAAATAATGTTTGTAGTGACTGGAACCCATCAATCATGGATCTAGTTTCATGAAACCAATACATTTGAAGAATATAAAAGTATATCATTTCCCAAAATAATGAATATATTATTAGTCTTGGTGACCGGATACATAAATGAGTCATGTGTTAAAAATGAATACACTAATTACAACATATTATTTTCATTATAGAATAATAAATTTATACCATCTAGTTTATTCTTCCGAATCATTCATGGTAAACTTTTATAAATTTTATGGAATTGAATAATAATAATTTTGTTATAAAATTATCATTAACATTAAATTATAGTGGAATAAATAATTAATCATTGACAAAAAATTATTCCTTGTTAAATGATTGAACACTCATACAATGTAATAAAACATATGAGAGGGAAGTGCATAAATGATATATATATATACTATCTAGGAAAATATTCCATTAAAATTACTATATAAGGAAAAATTAATATGGAAATGTAATAAATTCAAATACCTTCCATTTAATCAATAAATTGTGAATAAGATGCATCTATAGATATTTTGATGTAAAATATCACAAAAAAATAACAAAATCAAATTGATGGAAATGAAAAATTATTGGATATCATGTCTACGACAAATGAAAACATATATAAATGATATATTTCAAAATAATATTTAAACCTAGAGGCAAAAACCTATTTAATTTTCACAACTAATTTATCTCATGTAATCTTTTCGATGCATTCAGTGGGAATATAAAGACTAATACCCACCTATCACCACATACCCAAGGAATTCCATATATATATATTTCAATTTAATAAATAAAAAATATGCATTATCAAATATCTATATGAATTAAAGAATATTGATTTACTAATATATCCTCAGATAATCAAATAACTATCAATGTTAACATTGAATGTTAAAATGGTAAATGGTTTAGCCAATAAACATTTTCATGATAAATGATATGGATAATTAGTGGAAATTCATTGTTTAATAGTCATAGGAAATTGAATTAAGGAATTGTAATAAAGAGAAATTGAGGTGGAGAATGTATATACTATAATTTTTCAAATAAATCATAGAATATCTAGAGGAATGATAATGATGTTATCAATGCTACATCTCCCAAGTGGGGTATAAATAATGTTCTTCCATTGATGATGTAAGATAACTTTTTAAGGTCATTTAAAAACAATCTTAAGGGAAATATCTCTTGTAAAAAAACTTTTTATAAATTAATTTTTTAATTTACTTTTAAAAAAATTGTTTTAAAAATGTAACCTTCTAAATATGAAATGGAATCATCGAAGAAATTGAATCATGAAAATTAATACATACTATACGACATAAAAAATATAAAATCATTTTAAATGGTAAAATAGTCAGAATGATTCATTTTTCTGAAATTGAGAAGACGATTCATTAGAAAACATTAGTAATAGACAAATGGAAAACATTCCATTTGAAAAACATTTTGTAATGGTTAATGTTTTAATGAAAACCTATTTAGAAAATAAATTTTTATAAGATTTTAGGTTATATGGATACAAAGAGAGGGTTTCAATAAAAACATTTTCTAAAACATTTTGATTACCAAAGAGTGGTTAAATGTCAATATTTCATGAAAAAAGTCATGAATAACTAAAGGAAAGAAAAATAAATGGTCTATTATTGAATGATAAAATAATTTTCATTGATGGAAACTCATTTTATACAATGATGAAAAAAAATTAAATGTGAAGTAAACCGTTGAAATGAAAGGGAATATTGATGTGAAAATCAGTCACTAAATAGATTATGTGTGTCCATTGTAAACCTAGATAAAATTATTGGGAATAAAAATAATAATAATGAAGTTTTATTACAGACATAATAATATAATTTTAAAGAAAAATATTAAGTAATTTATCCCAATTATTATAAATTGGGTTATGAAATTCTTTTCCACGTGGGTTACATTATGTGTACACCCCAAAAAGAAAATTATTCAATTTAGAAATAAAAATATCATATAGAGTTAATGAATCATGAAATTACATTTCTATGTGGCATTATATACACCCAATATTAGATATTAATTTAACAAAAATAATGTATGCCTCAATGAATGGAAATACCATTAATTGGTAAATAAATTTATTTCTTAGGGAAATACTCTATAAATGTTCAATGAGTCCCATCCCTCATTGAAACATTTGAATAATAATCCCCATGAAGTAATAACATTAATTATAGGATTTAAAACCATTATGATGATATAATAAATGAAATAATATATCCAAATCGGTAATAAATACACCACACAAGAAAGTAAGTGTCAAAAATGTGTATTCCACACTGATAGAAAAGATTGAAAGGAATCCATTACATTGAGTCTGACATGTATTTCATGTCATTATATTCCTGAATAAAAAATTTATAATAATTATTAACTTGATTAAGAACCTTTTTCATTTTTATAATAAATATTATTTCACTTATTACCATGTTTTTATACAACAACATAAATAATTATATAAATGTCCGGTGTTTTGAAAAAATTTGATACTTTTGTAAAAAATTACAATGGTAGATCAACTATGGTAAAGGGGTTTATTATATAAAATTTTAATAATAAATATACTTAAATAAAAAAATATTTATGTCATTTATAAATGTATAACCAATAATTAATGATGGTTATGAAAAATTATTAAATGTTACAATAATATAGATAGTAGGCCATATATATGCATGAGTAACATTCCCTTTTTTAAATGATCATTATGGAAAAATCGTATGTAACATTATATCATTCCATAATGAAATATCATCATAAATATCATTTTATTTAATCATATTTAATAATATATATTATTTAGGTAAAAGTAATCACATCGTGTCGAGGATACGATAGTCCACACATCCACAACCGACGTTATCACTTTTTACATTTTGTAAAATGGTATTAATGACAATGATATATTATATTTATATAAATTTAATTATTATATAAATATATAGTAGATGAAATTTATGCCACATATGTTCAATTAAAATCATCATTTATCCATTACATGTACCACATGAATGAATCACATTGTCTTGAGGATGCATTAGTCCACACATCAACAAATAATGTTTTCGTATTCCAATAAAATGTTAATAAAAAATTTTGGACTCTGAAAACACTAAATAATAATTAGGAATTTATTAATAATATATATATATATATATATTATATAATCATAATATCTATCATAATGACCAACCATTAGTTGTGGTAAAGGAAATACGATGAAACATTGTTTCATGAGGATGTAGTATTCCGTACACTAATGGTGAGTTCATTACACATTAGATAGATGTTTTTCTGATTTTAGGTTGAAAAATTAACATAAAATCGTATTATTAAATTTAGGATACTATTTTTATTCAATTGTCACATAAGTAGAAATTATGGAGTGGATAAAGCAATTAAACTAAAGATCCTGATGAAATATGCTACCTCTTATTTGAGAAACTCCATTTATATTGAAAATAATGGATTTCATGGTTTTCATTCTACCATTGTTGGTGATTATAGTGTATGGTGAAATATTTTGGGGAGATATACTGGTAATAAATTTTTAAACTTAATTTTCCTTAGAGGTTTGATGAAGTAGGTTTGTCATGTGCCTTTTTAAAGTGGAGGAGTGGTACTCCTCCATGTTTTAGAAAAATGTTTTCCACCAACATAATTACTATATAATGTGTCTGAAATAAGGTTAAAATGTATTGAAAAATTATTATAGGGTATAAATTTTTTCATACAATGGATTTTGGACCCATTTCTAGGTCATTTTACCTTGGGTTTAGGGTTTATTCCCCTATTTTGATTATTTTTCTCCTAATCATTGAAATCTATTTTAATCACATTCACTGATATTTTCTGTCAAAAAAATAGTTCAACTTATGAAAATTTTTATATTATTCTAATTATAAACATGTAATACATTTTTCCAAATACCATGTCTTAATTTGTAGAATTAAATTTAAATTTAATCACGAGGACGAGACGACAAAGCGTGTTTTTAATGTAACAATGTAAAAAAGTTGGATAACATTATTTATATAATATTATATTGAAATTTAATCCAATTACCTAATTTTTATTTTAAGATATAAAATTTATAAAATTATATTTTAGAAAAATAATATAATTTATACACAAAAATAAATTAGACGTAAAATAAATTTTGAATTAAAATTCATTATTTTTTTCTATTAATGAAAAAATAAAACTACACATAAAAATATAAAAAATAACCATATAAATAATTTTAGGGTTATATTACAAATTGGAATTCTATTTGGTCATAAAAACAAAATAAACGTCCCAATGGTTTTTTTCAATATTGGTTTTATATTATAGAGATATAAAAGTTCCTTTATAAATTTTTTTACTTGAATATGAAAATTTAGGTCTGTCCGTATCATTGGAATCCAAAAAAACTAAACTTTATAAAAATATTATACAAAATAATATATATATATATATATATCTATAATTTCACTCCCTAATTATAATTATTTATATATATTAGTATAAAAAATATTTGTGAGCATAAAAATAGATTTTTATAAAACAATTCCATCTATATTCAATTAGTTCTTATATTAATTTCTCATAAATGTGTTACTAATGAATTAATTTTATATTTTTCTAAAATAAATATTCATATTAATGTTTATAATAATCATAATTTCTAATTTAATGGCTAGGTAATTTATTATTATATTAAGAAATAATATTAAAATAATATATTTTTTTTCGGTAAAACATATTCGTTCGAGTAATGAAGGACACAGAAAAAAAGACATTGTTGTATGAAATGTATATTAACATAGTGTTTCATGATTTGAAAGCTATATCATATATTTAATCTATTGATTTTTTTTATTTTGTAATGTTGTGGATATTATATTACCTTATTTTCTTGGTGTTGCGTGTCCAAAATGTCGTCGAATACAGTGTTCATAATTTGGAATTGTGTGGAATTACAAACTATATCCAGATCATAGTTAGATAATATAATTTTATATTATTTAATAATTGGAATGAAAAATGTATTCCTAAAAGTGGTTGTATAATAATTCAAATTTTGTTAATCGTATATATTATTTAACTGGTTATCTAAGAGAATGTTATGTGTGTATAGTATTTAATAAATATTTTTTTATTTAGTGAATATAAAATTTATTTATTTTTCGGAAATAATGTAGTGATATTTATTTATTATATAAATTATAATTTTTAATATCGCCATAAATAATATTTAATAATGATGAAAAAATATATAGGATTGGTGATAAATAATATAAATTGAATACTATCAGAATAAATAATATACAATTCAACTCTCCTATTTAGAACATGTAAGGAAATAATGTTTATAATTTTATTCTTATAGGATTTGATTTCTACATGGATTAAGAAAAATAATATTGGATCATTTTCAATTGTTATTTTATTACCCTAGTTATATATGAATCCATGTATATTATTTTCTTAATAGATCCAATTCATTTGGTTGTGCACAATTAGTTCCTTAAAGAATACTCTAAAATCCCTAAAGAACTCCCTATTGAATAATTATATCACAAACCAAGAGTGATCATTCTCCACATCCACTCTAAAGTATATATATATATATATATATATCGAAGATGACCCTTACATGAAGTCAATATTGGGTCGACCAAATAGGATATATGCATGAGTGAGTATCCACCATGATAAAACATGCAGATTCCTCCAGTGACATTTGTAGGATCATGGAACACATGTGTATCACCATTATATGGAATCTTGTATTAATTACTTGGATGAAATATGGTATGGTGTTGATATGTTGTTAGATCCATCAACAAAGAATGAATTCACCATTAATAAATCCTTATTTATTTAAAATAATTATGAGTAATATGTGGTTCTCTTTCACTCTGGTTTTGATGATCTCTCATATAAAATATATTTTAATTAATTTCATATTTAATGAATCTTATCTACAATGTGTATCTTAAATTAATAAATATTTATTACAAAAAATATGAGTTCGGCATGCCCTATCTGCTACATCCACTATTCTCGGAACCATTTATTTGTATTAGAGTGGTCGTAAAGAAATTTGTAATTATTTAAAGAAAATTTATTTATTTACTAATTTATTATTAATTTAAATTCCATTTTAATAGTTCATTATTTTGAATAGTGTGAAAAAAAATATTCCTCTCTATTTCATTACAATATAATTGATTAATATTTTGAATAAAATTAATTCAAAGATCTCATATAGAGGTTCTAATAATTCTGCCCAGAAAACAGAAGTGTACACACCATGTAACCAATAGGTACATGTTGTGTTGTCATGATTAACTTACCCTAAATTAATTTGAATTTAATTCTGGTCATGTTCATTTATTACAAGTGTTGAATATAATTACACAACACTTGTTGACTAGGCCAGACTAGCATATAGTCTGTAGGAGTACATATCATGTAACCTATATACATGATACATTGTCCATTAGTAAATGATGGGTTTATTATCCTAATACTCGACCAACATGACTATTGACTCTGTAACAATGAAAACACAAACAATGTATCCTATTTATAGGCTTTTTATTCCATTATTTTCTTTGTAATATTTACTCATCAATTCCCTATCTGTATTTTGTGGATATATTGTTATGAAAATGAACATCATGTTGTTGTATTGTACATTTATTGTATATTACCAAATTACACTGACATAAAAATTAATTTATTATCCTTCATAAACATTGATGACATGTTTTGTGTGTGGTGATATATATGAATGACACACCCAATAATGTGTTATATATATATATATAATGTATAATTAATTATTGAGCAATTTTAAGATTTGCATATAAATATTTGTCATGATACACTTATTACTCTAAACTCATTGAATAGTAAAACTCTACATAAATTCAACGTGTTACATGTTTTAGTTATGTTGATATCTCACACATTGATGCTACATGGTAAGCCTTGTATAATAGATTCCTCATGAATAAATAGTTTAAGAATATAATACATGGTGTGTAGTTAGGATGAGTACTCACCATGATGAATTGATTGGACTTTTTTTGTACATATTTAATTTTAAGTTATTTTTTTAATTTGTTTACAATTATAATGGATAAGAATATAAGGAAGATTAATATCATATTTAATATAAAATAATTAAATCAATAAAGATGTTAATTATTTTATTTTAGAAATATCTTTCTTAAATAATAATGATTATAAATGAATTCTAATTTTACTAAATGCATAATTCATTACAAGTATGCAGATGATCATGAGCATATACCAGAAATTTTTATATGTTTTGTTCAATTTTAATTTATTATTAAATTATATTTTTGGAATTTGCACCATCCGTCCCCTAATTATATAAAGGCATGCGAGGCCATGGTTTCATTTATAGAATCCCCTTGACCAATCATTAGTTTTCCCTTACATTTTAGTGAGTAATAGAATATGTAATGGATGGAGCTCAAAATCTATTGATGAAAGATAAATATTGAATCTATGGAAGAACCAATCTTCGATGGATGTAATGATTGAAATGTGGAAACATTCAATATAAACACAAAATGGATCAAGGTGTTTGTTCACTAGGTCGAAGATTAAATTATCCTATACTAGTTAATCAAACCATTAGTAAAAGATGTTGATCATAACACTTTATTATTTTATTTCCATAATTTTCATGGATAATTGGATTATGGATGTATTTTTGTGGTCAAATAAATTAATAAATCTATAAGAATGAAAAAAAACTAAAATAAATTGGATTGTAAATTAACAATATCTTTGACTTTTTTAATAACTTATTAAAATCCACTTAATATTAATAATCATGTAATATGGATAAAATGTAAATTAATGTATTATTATAGAATCCTTCATTATATATATATTATTTAAATATATATTTACACTATATAATTTAAAATTTAACCCTAGTTCAATGTGATTGTACACCAATAGCTAGGTTTTGTTCAGTTTTTTCGGAATTCTATGTAGAGGTTTTGGGATGGATTAACTATGTTAACTAATAGTGTTAATTAAAAAATTTGGTACATGGTGTTACTAAGAGTAAAATGATTAAATAAACAAAAAATTCATTTCACCATCAATGATTCCACTCTACATTCAATAATAAATGAGTTAAAATAACTGACATTTAGAATCTATACTTAAAAACATTAATATATCTTGACAAACCAATTTAGGGTGATGAGAAGGGGGATATGTATCTTTTAAACTTTAATATTAAATAAAATTGATATTCAGAAACCAAAGTTGAAGGATATATGGTTTTCATAAAATAGTGGTAGATTAATAAATGTAATATTATATTTATGCTTCTACTCTTATTGGCTGAAGTAATAAAATTATATTGTTGTTATTTTTTGAAAAAAAATGAAATCAAATCAAATATATCATTGTGATCCATAATTGATAAGGATAAGTTTATCACAAGAAAAACGTTCTATTTATGAAAATTGTACTTACACATTATCCTATACCCTGAATAAAAATTATATGTTCTTGAGGAAATAATATTAGAATCAGCTATCAAAGAGTCTAATGAATAAGATTCATATATCCGTTTGTAATATATGAATTATTTCATAGATGTTCAATGATTAATGAAATAAACCATGACCACTGTTATTCATAATAAACAAGAGGAAAGTGATGTATATAACATGATGTCTCAGGTTATGGATATCTATCAAGAGAAGGTGAGAAAAAATAGATATGACATTTACAAAGAACCTCTTACATGCATGATTAGATATTTTCACATGCTATGAGTCATACTGTCCTGGTTATTGTCTACATTGAACACCTATATGTTTTGGGGATTAATTTCCCAGATTATTTTCACAAATATATCATTTAACACACTCTAGATAAGTATTTATTTAATGTTATTATTAATTATTACATGTTTATTAATGATAATATCCACTTCAAACATCATACTATGATAAGGCATGTGCAAAGGGAAACAGGGAAGAACACACATATGGTCCTTATGGTGAATACGAAAAGGAATAAAAAGGTGATGGGGACCAAGACTCCTAAAAATTATAAAATTTCAATGAACAACCATTCCATGAAGGGAAGGATAAAGGAGCATCGTCATGACATACCTTCACCTATAAGTGAGATGGGAAAACAGATTTCCAGACCCTTCCTTCTTCAAGTGGAGGAAGATATAATGACCCCCGAGAACCGCCATCAGTAGGTCACAGATTGGAGACTAGCACCAAGGGTATCAAATCACAGACAATGTGGAATGTATTACCCTTTTTATTTAATAGGATCCTGAGAAAAGACAGTAAATCCTAAACAACACCAAAACTAGAAGTAATGTAAAGCCAAAACAACTCATTCCCATATGCAAGTTCCAAAAGTAAATGCTAAAAAATTACAAGGAAACCCCAAAAAAGTACCAAGAAAAGAAAATAATCAACATCAACCTTCCCAAAGTCTGAACTAGTACGTTCCTGCACGATCCCTAATGTCCTCCTGGAAACCTGAATGCAGTTTATATACGTAGGGTGAGTATACCCATATTCTCAGTAGGGAAAACCAAAATCTCTCATGCACAAGTGGGGAGGCATTATAATGCCCCATGAGAAAATAGATAACCAGACACTTAGCATGGAAACTATACACCCTAACCTCACCAAGGCACACTCCCTAAATAATTCAAGTCATGTGATGTAATGTTAATAAACATTGATGTTTGGGTACACCATGCCACATTCCCACTGATTATTGAAGACATCCTACACATCAGACCAATCCTGCCTTTTTCACCACAGTCCAACTACCATACCCCCACTCACACAAACTTGTTCTACCAAAACCACACATCCTTCCCAAAAACACCTGGGCTAGAACAATTACTGCCATGCTCGAAGACACATAGGCCAGTATAACAATTGGCACACCTGAAGACACTTGGGCCTCATCCCGAAGACACTTGAGAAACAACCTACCTGCACACACTTGGGCCAACCTCCACCATGTACCCTACCCAATGAATCTAGGGCTATAATGGACCTTATTCCGTCACAGCCTACCAGTTGGATCTTGGTATACCTTGTAAAGGGATAGAAATGGAGCTAATAACCATTCACTTATAGGAGTGTTGTAAAGAACACCCTCCCCAATGAAATGGGGGTGTTCTACATGAAGTGCTTAACATGGATGTGGCAAGAATAAGAAACATAAGAAGTACAATTATATATATCGGTAAAAAATTACTCATCCCGACCTTGGGGTTCAAAAACCAACGTAAGCACAAACACCTCATAATTATTCATTCAAATGAACCCCACACCCTTAACAATGTAAGAACACATTCTTAGAACCAATTCCCCATTGAACCCATTATTGTTTTCATGTTCAAGTGATTCCATTTAAGTAAATTATGCACTACTGGGAAACTAACAGTCATATCCACAAGCCCTAGGAATGGAAAAAAACCAACCAGTATACTAAGCATTCACACTCGGGTCTCTTGTAAGGTCACAACAACAAAAGTGGTCCCATCCCTATCCATATAACCCCATAAGCGTCAAGAAGAATAACCACACATACCACCTATATAGAGAAAAGAATGTTTTTAGATTCAACACAACCATTCATTATTTTCCGTAATTCTGTTTGGTTAACCGGGGTGATCACACAATGATTGTTGTTTACATGAAATCAATTTAATCATCCGAGTTTACAGAATTAACATGATTCCATGTCGCACACATTAAATTTCATAAATATCCATAAGGACAGCGGTTCTTAGTGCACAAGGAATTACCACAAAAGACCTGGATTTTCCATGTCCATAATCCCATACAATTCACAACACATAATCAAGGATAAGGAATACATAATAAAATATCATCCACACCACACATTTTATTATTTAATGTCTATTTGTGATCTTCATTTATGTTTTGTTTCATCCATACATAGAGAATCAATGTAATTCCCACCCCTCTTGATACACAGTAAAGAGAGACGAAGGAAGGTCCATACATGGATGATCAAAGATTGATGTTCTAACTCCGTGCGCTATGAGCTGGGGATGCATGACTTTTTGGGGTGGAGCTCCGGGGAATTCAAGGATGATTCGGAAAGCTCCAGCACATGAAAACCACTTGTCTTGGTAGGGGGGGGGGACTCAGAATGCACACGGATGAAAAAAAGGATACCTTACAATAAGAAGACGAAATTATAGCACGATAAAAATATGAGATCCTGTTGCCACGGGTTATGGAATATTTAACGAATTTGAAGTCATATGATGTTTTTTCACATGGTTGGGAGGTTATTAATGATAGAAATAAATTTTCATTTAATTGATTCCCACTAGAGTTGTGGACATAATGGTTGTGAGTTATATAGATTCCTTTAATCAGAAGGATATGTGCAAAAAGGGCGGAACTGGAAGGTACAGTGAAAGGCTGTGAGACTGAGAAAATCCACACATTTTTGTATTTTAATGATTTCCTGACATAAGGAATTTTAGATATGATTTATGGGATTTAAAAGACTTTGAATGTGGGGTATGAAATTAAATTTTTTCAAAAGATATGATGGGAGTGGAAAAAGTCGAAAACTAGAGAAAGAACGAAGAATACTCGGTGAGGACAAGGTGCCACCCTCACGGTGCGACCGCCACAATGAAACCCTCACTCTGCCACCCTCATGGTGCCACCATAACTGGTGTGACCATCACGGTGCCACCGTCATCGATGCCACTGTTTCGGTGGAGCCATTCGGTGGAACTGTGTTTTGGAAATGTACTGGACCAGGAGTGTCTTGGCCGTTACATTAGGTACCTCTCAAATAATTCTCTCCCTCTAGTGTCTTGGCTGTTACATTAGGTACCTCTGAAGAGTTAACCTCAACCAAAATTCGAACAATTATGGATACATTACCTCTAATCTCTCTCCCCAAGCAAGCACACAAATGTTCAAGTTTCACATCGTCCAGTTAGATGGGTTAGGGAGTTTTTTCTTCCATGTCAAGATACTATCCACTTTGGGTGGCACTGACTCACTTGAGCATGTCTATCCACATCCACATTAATGCATCTTGATTAGGTATTAGGTCCTGCCCTTCCAATAGTTAGGAATCTTCACACACATTCAAAGAACAAGGAAAAAAACGCATTCCATAGTTAACAGGATAAAGTACTCCATCACAACAACTGTATAATAAAAAAACCAGAACAAAACACAAAATAACACTAGGAACTGGGCGCACATATGTGCCTCCCATTCCCAGGTACTCTCCTCTAGCCCACCATTCCTCCATAACCCAGGTACCAAGTGAATGGTTTATCTACAGAGCACCTTCTCCTCACGATCCTCAATCCACATAGGCCTTTATACAAACATCATGTCGTACTCGATATCCAGCTTTCCCCAATCAAGGACATGTGAAACGATGTGTGGATACCGTCAGAGTTAACACACATGGAAGAAGTCATGCATAATCAGTAGCGGTGGTGGTAGCACAAGCTGGTATGAAACCTCGCCAACCAGCTGCAGCACATCAAATGATCTGACGACCTCGGAAAAAGCGTACTCCCACTTCCATACCTCCATTTCCCACATTGAGGGGAGACCATCAAGAACACGTGGTCCCTAACCTTGAACTCCATGGGTCTCCTCTTATTATAAGAATATGACTTCGGTTAGTCCTGCACCGCCTTCATCCTCTAACATATAATCTAAACATTCTCCATCGTGCTTTGAACCACTTCCAAGCCAAAAAGGCTTGCTCCCCCAATATTTTTCCAACACAGGGGTGAGAAACATGGACTTCCGTACAATGCTTTGAACGGAGCCATGACAATGGTAGAGTGATAGATATTATTGTATGAAAACTCTACCAGAGGAAAGTGGCGCACCCTCAACCCCCTAGAGTCCACAAAAAATGCCAGTAGCATATCCTCCCTTGTCTGGATGGTGCTCTCTGTCTGTCCATCGTTCTGGGGGTGGAAAGTAGTGCTAAGACGTGGTTGAGTGCCAAAATCATACAGTGAGCCCCTCTAGAACCATGAGGTAAACCAGGTATCCTGATCAGATACTATGGTCCTTGGAACCCCATGTAGCTGTATCATCTCATCCACATACACCTTTGTTAGGGCATCTACCGTGATTTTCTCTTTGATTTATAGTAAGTGATCTGATTTAGTTAGTTGGTCCAACACTAACCAGATAGCATTACAACGACATTGAACTCTGGGTATCCCTGTGATGAAATCCACTAAGATGTCATCCCAATTCCACTCAGGGACATCTAAAGGTTGTTACAGACCTTCTGGGACGCGGTGTTCAGCCATCACATATTAACACATGAGGCACATTAGTACGAACTATGAAACTTTCCGCTTCACCCCGGGCCACAAATATTGACTCCTAGAACACTAGTACATTTTGGATACTCTTTGGTGTACTAAAAGGAGTGGGTTGTGGAACATATCCAGAACATCTTCACGCATTCCCCTGGGGTTGAACAACTTTACATGAAACAAAATATGATTCTTCCCGTCTTCCGACCACCCTTCTGGAGCATCACCTTGGTTAACATGGTCACACATCACTTCACTCTCTATGTATCCCCATTGAAACTCCTCCAGCAGCTGTAGTAGGGAGGACTACACTATCATCTAAAACAGAAAACCTCTACCACCATCCTCTCTAACATCGAGGTGTAGGGTATCCAACTCTTTCATTGCCTTCCAAGCATCTGGTGACTCTCGAACCACATCCTTATGTGACTTCCTTCTCGATGCATCAGTCACCACATTCCCCATTCTTGAGGTGTAGGAAATCATGAATTCATATTCTTCGAGGAACTCCATCCGCCTTCACTACCAAAAATTCTATCACGAAACAACCCAGGTACCCTAGTAACCCGATAACTGAGCCGACCTTGACATAGCCCGAAGGGCATTCTGAATCCCCACGGTTTGGAGAATAGCACCTGGAATCATACAACATACAAGTGGGAATGATTTTTCCTCAAGAATGTAGAAGCACGAGTAAAACAAATAGTATGCATAAAAAAAGAAACTCTACTGGGAGTGATGTACCAGAATACAAAGAGGCATAATAAGCCAGAGCACTACAACCCAAGTACCAAAAAGGGAAAATAGTTTCATCGTCCCTAAGGACACAACTCACTAAGACCATAGATCAATATCTAGATCCACCTACAAGAGTTATTTTCCCTTTACACGATCCTAGAAGGAGATATTCTACAAACACCCGATAGAAAACTTATGGTGTGAGCCAAAGTCCAATAGGATACCAACAAAGATTCAATAACAGATACCAAAAATATATTATCCAAAGAAAAGCTATCAATTTTCAGTAAACATGTTTGGAAACTCCAAAATTATATTTTAACAATGCATGCTATACATTTTCAAAAGATGGAAAAATTACTTTAAGCATAGGCTTTATAATGATGGAATATTTAAAAAAACAATTTCATAAATAAAACATTTATATAAAACAATTTATATAAATTTAGAAGGAATATAAAGAAGTTCAAAAACATTAGCATACATTTATATCTCATTTATAAATAATCAAGCAAGAAACACGATCATCTGACAAAAGTTATGACAGTATTAACTAGTTATAGGATTCCACACACTCTATGTGAACACAAAAAAATGTGTATACACACGTCCCTATGAAATATGCCAAAGGAGACTCGTCACCAACCAGGTGGGGATGTGACCATCCAAAAGTATGTTTTAGAATGTTTTCGTAGCGTAGACTGTATCCAAATAACTCACTAACTACCTAAGGGTTGCATGAGCTCTTTCATGATGGGAGAACTATTTTATGAATTCATAAAAATACGATCAATCCCATTCTTCCATTTAAAAAGTTCCAACTTCATTCCATTTAAAACCATATCAGTTATTATTAAAAAAACATGATGTTTTCACAAGATAAAACTAATGGGTTTCTATAAAATAATTTTAAGCCATTTTCACCAATTTTAAATCCATTCAAAAACAATTCCATTATTACAAATTTAATTTCCCCAATTAAATTCAAAAATTTAATTGAAATAATTTCCATCAAAACCACAATTTAAATTAAATAATCTAAATTAGAAAATTTCCATAAACACACTCAATTCAATGGAATTGGGGTTTTCCCAAATTTCTATGCCAATACCATTTCAAATATCTTAATTCAATGGAATCGAGTTATTATCAATTTAATTGAATGAAACATGAGAAAATGTATTTAAATTAATAATTGAAATAAGTCGAGAAATTATAATCATAATCAAATTGGAAAGGCGGGACAAAACCACCTACATCGATTTATTGACGGGAGTTAACCCAACGAGAAACCCCAACAACCGAGTGGCACAACGACGTCGATCATTAACTAGATCTAAATCCTTAAAAACAAAATTAAGATCATAGGGATCAAGATCTTACAAATCTAGATTCACAATCCTAGATCAATACCTCAACTAATAGGCTTAGATCCATGGTAACCATGGAAATATTCCATGACAAGATCAAGGAAAGATTGAGGAATAAACGAGATACGCAACGAGATGAATTCCACTTATTGGGAGGAGAGCATATCTTTAATCCAAGCCATAAATCTCGAAGAAATAAGTTCGGATCACCTTGTAATCTCCCTAGGAGGCTTTGGAATGACCTAAAATGATTCAAGCCTGTGACATGGTCAAAAATAAGGAAGTCCTGGGGGTTTGGGTGGTTTTAAAAGATGTTTTTTGGAATTAGAAACCGCGCACACAGTTTACCTGGGCAGAGGCATAGGATTTATCAAACCGTGCGCACACCGTGCGGCACTCACTATCCAGAGATGCTCGGTCCGCATGGTTTAGTCACATGGTTTATCAAACCATGTGCACACCATGCCTAAATATCTGTCCAGTGCCGCTTGGTTGACATAGTTTGGTCGCACAGTTTGTCAAACTGTGCACAAGCCATTTCCCATTTGTTTTACTTAATAGTTCTCCAAAACACAGCCCCAAGTCATTACTTCAAAACAGAGGTACTTAGAAACATCAAAATATACCTGAAAACGTAATGTGATGTTACAAACTCCCCACTATAAGACCTTTCTATCCCCAGAAAGCCTATGAGGAAACCATCATGTCAAAAAGGTGAGGCCACTACTCTCTCATTAATGCCTCCCTTTCCCACGTCTCATGAGAATCCGAACCATTCTAACAAAGTATATCGACCAGAGGTATCATTCTCCCACAAAGTTTCTTGGTCTCAGAATCAACAACCCTGACAGGTCGTTCAGTCACATATAAATCCGGTTCTATCTCAAGATCACTCAGACTCACAACATGAGATGGATGAGAGAGATACTTTAGCAGCTATGATACATGGAACACGTTATATATCGACGTCATCTATGGTGGTAGAGATATAAATTCAACAACATTCCCACAAGATCAACATCCTCGAATGGTCCAAAAAAATGACGAGAAATCATCACTTGCCTCCCAAGCCGTCGATGACATAATCGGGGTGAAACAATCAAGAACACCAGGTCACCAACTGAGAACTCTAAAGGTCTACGATGATGATCAACACAAGACTTGTACCGACTATATGCTGTCAATATTATCTAATGAATCAACTAGATGTTAACTGTCATCTCTTGGACCAAACATGGTGCTACCAAGGAGCTTTCACCAATCTCAGACCAACATAAAGAAGATTTATAAATAAGACCATACAAAGCCTCAAAAGGAGCCATTTAGATCACCGATTGATAACTATTGTTATATGAAAACTCAACTAGCCCCAAATGGTCATACCATGACCAACCAAAGTCAATAACAAAACCGCGGAGCATATCCTCAAGGATCTGAATAGCACTTTCTGTATGGACATCTGACTGTGGATGGTAGGCCATGATCAAATGAACTTGAAATCCCAGTGGCTCTTAAAGGCCTCTCCAAAATCGAGAAGTAAACCGAGTATCCCTATCAGATACTATTGCATAATGAACTTCGTGCAACCGAACAACTTCTTCCACATAGATATTTCCCAACTCCTCAGCTTTGGTTATATCTCAAATAGGTATAAAGTGAGCTGACATGGTCAACATGTCAATCACAACCCATATCACATTATTCTTCTTCTGGGTTTGAGGTAACCAAACCACAAAGACCATACAGATTTCATCCCACATCCATGTATGGACTGTAAGTGGTTGAAGAAAACATAAAGGTTTATGGTTCTAGGCATTCACATACTGGCATGTATAACAATGAGATACAATCTCAACAATGTCTCGTCTCATACCTGGCCACTAGAACTGTCGCCGCATGTCATAGAACATCATAGAGGTTCCTGGGTGTACAACCCACTAAGAGTTATGAAAAACCATATCACATCCTTCCTTTCTTCTAACGGCACAACACAATGGTTTCGATAACAAAAAACACCCTCTTCAGAGAACGACCATATAGTGTCGGTCTCCCCACCATAAAGATTGTCCCTAATGCTATCGAATTCATCATCTAGTTGCTATTGCTAAAGAATTAACTCGATGAGAGTAGAAGTCAACTGAACACTGGATAACGAAATTTCATTCCCCTTCAACTGAACTCCAATATGAAACTGAGAAAAAAGAGCCATCAAACTCCACTATTCTAAAGATTATTTCACAGCATTTGATGGATGTTTCCTACTTAACGCATCTGCAACTACATTCCCTTTCAGTTGATCAAAAAAATCATCAATTCGTGGTAATGGATATTTGTTATTTATCCTAGCATGATTGAGATTTCTATAATAAACACATGTGAAATTAAAACCTTTAGCCTTCTTGGCGATGAGAAAAGGTGCTTCCCAAGGAGACACACTTGGGTGTGTAAAACCTTTCTCAAAAAGATCGTCTAACTGAGACTTAAGATCTTTTAGTTTAGCTATAGACATTCCGTAAGAGGGTATAGAAACTGGTTGAGTACCAGGCATTAAGTAAATATATTAAAAAACATCTCTTACTAGTGGAAATCAAGAGAAGTCAGAAGGAAACATGTCCGGAAACTCAGCGATAACTGGAGGAAGATCACCACACATTGAATCTCTCTCTAGATCAAAATAAAACACTAATATAACTTTTCCCAACTCTGGATAAGAGTGTCCAGCTCTGCTTGACTTTGGGTCCCATTCTCCTTGAAAAACAAGAGGCACCCAACTGGGTGTAGTATGGTAGACCTGTCGATGGTAACAATTAACCCGAGATTTATTGGGAATGAGCCAATCCATCACAAATATGACGTCAAAAGATATCATGTTGAGAACCAAGAAACTCCAATCACGATAAACATATGATAGAGAAAAGATACATATAGGACTATAGAGACCCTTCTCTCTCATTGTACCAAGGGGTGTAGTAATATCAATCACACAAGATAATAGTTCCATAGGTAGATTATGTAGATTAAAAATATGGGTTGAATTGAAAGAGTGAGATGCACCTGTTTCAAAAAGAGCTGTCACTAAAGATGAAGCTGTATTAATGGTACCTCTCACTGTTGAATAACCTATATCAACTAACTCTGGTGACTCATCAACTACGTTTAGAAGCTTTGTTCTGGATGCTTATGGATGGAACACTTTTTCACGTGAAGCATTGGATTTCCCCGCAGTTTCTAGAGCGGCTGATGATCCTATTCCACTACGTGGAGTAGAGAAGTGATGGAAGAACCTCTGTATGTGCCCTAAACATCCGTAAATGTTATAGTCCTTGGGTTCCTTGGTGAAAACCCTCTTAGAATGTCCTATATTCCCAGAGTTATATCAAGTCATAGAAGCCCATCATGTTGCTACCGAGGGTCTTGAATGACTATTCTGTCGAGAACCACCAAGAAAAAAGTCACGACTCTATTTTCCTTTAATGGAACCCACACTACCACTTGAAGGGAAAAGAAACTCCTTAATCCTTGAATTTCAGGCTACATCCATATCAACCATCATTTCCTTATAAATCACATAAACAAAAGTTGGTAGCTTTAGTAAAAAAACATGAGAACAGATATCTCATCGAAGTCACATCTCGATTTGTCAAGCCTTCATCCTCTCATTAGATAAAATCTCTGGAGAAACAGTACATGCTCAGAAAAGAGATTTGAGTAATCATTCATTGTTCTGTTGGCCTCCTCAAGCTTGAAAAACTCCATAGCCTTGGCCAAAACTGTTAATTCTATATAGAACATGTTAGTTAAAAGAACCCTGTAGTCTTTCCACTCCAAACCCTCATGTTTACCAGTCCTCACCATTGTGTCCCACCATCTCCTACTTGGTCCCTCCTGTACGAAGGTGGAACACTTCACCATGATCACAACAGGTGTCTCCATGAACCCAAAAAAAAACATTCAATCTTGCTCAACCATTCCTCAGCATGTTGAGGGTCAGTGGAGCCGTTGAAAACTGGTGTCTTCAGGCGTCGGAATTCTAGAGAACGACTTCAGAGAATATCACAATGAGAATCTGTAGCTGGAGTCTAAACATGAACTACAAGTGGTGCATGTCCCAGAGCCTGGATAGTGCACACAATCACATTAACCAGACTCGGATCCACAATAGGACTCGCTTGATGAGGTTCAATAGCTGCCTCTTTTTGGACCTGAGCGCCACATCATCTCAGAGGCATGATGCTACATAGCATAAAAAGACATATATTAACACCCAAACCAAGTAACAAGAGAAATCATTATTAAAATAAGGGATAAAAATATTTGGATTCCTCTATATCCAAATCAATAGTGAAAATACTAGAACTAATCCACAAATCGTATTTCCCTAACCAACCCTAGTGACTGAAGGTTCATTGTGGTTACACGTGGCTAGGCCCCCAATCAAAACTACCTCATATGTCCCAATAAGAAAACTCAAATACATATTGTCATGAAGGTAAGATATGTAACCTTCCCTTTGATACCACATTGTCATGAACCAGCCTGGGTTCCATGGTAACCTGATAACCGAGCTGACCCTAATATAACCTGAAGGGCGTTCCCGATACCCATGGGTCGGCGACTAGCAGCTGGAATCATACAACATACAAGTGGGAACAATTTTTTCACAAGAATGTGGAAGCTAGATTAAATCAAACAATATGCATAACAACAGAAAATCCACTGGGAGTGATGTACCAGAATACAAAGAAGCATAATATGCCAGAGTACTACAACCCATGTACCAAAAGGTAAAATAGTTCCATGGTCCCTAAAGACAAAAATCACCATGACCAAATATCAACAGCTAGATCCACCTCCAAGAGGTCATTTCCCTTTTCTTGATCCTAGAAGAAGAATGTCTACAAACACCCAAAGGGAAAAGTAGGGTGTGAGCCAAAGCCTTGTAGGATAACACCAAAGATTCAATAATAGATACCAAAAATAGTTTATCCAATGAAAATATTTCAATCTTCAATAAACAGGTTTGGAAATTCTAAAAGCATATTTTAACAAGACATGCAATACATTTTCAAATGATTGAAAAATTACTTTATTCTTAGGCTTTAAAATGATGGAATATTTCAAAAACAATGGATTAAATAATAAATTTATAGAAATAAATTTATATAAATTCAGTAGGCATGTAAAGTAGTTCAAAAACATTGGAATACATTTATATCTCATATATATATAAACAAGTGAGCAATGTGGTCATCTTCCAAAAGGTACGATAGTATTAACGAGTTATATAATTCGAAAATATCTATGCAAACATAGAAAAATGTGTATACACACATCCCTATGACACTAGCCAAAGGAGAGTCTTCACCAACCCGTCAGGGAAGTGACCAACCACATGTATTTTTTAGAACATTGTCGTAGCGTATAGTGTATCCAAATAACTCACTAGCTACCTAAGGCTCGCATGCGCTCTTACTTGATGGGTGAATTATATTAAGAATTCATAAAAATATGATCAATCCCATTCTTCCATTGAAAATGTGCCAACTTCATTATATTTAAAACCATAACAAGTATATTTAAAAACCATGAATTTTTTAAAAAGATAAAACCAATGGGTTTCCATCAAATCATTTTAAGAGATTTTCACTATTTTGAAATCCATTCAAAACCAATTCCATCATTAAACATTTAATTTCCTAAATTAAATTTAAAAATTTAATTTAAATTGTTTCCACCAAAACCACAATTTAAAATCAATAATCTAAATCGGCCAATTTTTATGAACACACACAATTCAATGGAATTGGGGTTTTCCCAAATTTCAATTCCAAATCCATTTCAAATATCTCAATTCAATGGAATCATGTTTTTATCAATTTAATTTAAAGAAACTTGAGAAATTTAATTTAAATAAATAATTGAAATAAATCACGAAAATTCAATGATAATCAAATTGGAATGACGTGACAGAGCCACCTACCTCAATTTATTGACGTGAGTTAACCCAATGAGAAAACCCAAAAACTGAGTGGCACAACGACGTCAATCTAAAACTGGATCTATATCCTTAAAAAAAATTAAGATCAAAGGGGTCAATATCTTGAAAAACATGATCTAGATTCACAATCCTAGATCTATACCTCAACTCATAGGATTATATCCATGGAAAAAAATGAAATCTTTCATGAAAAGATCAAGGAAATATTGAGGAATAAACAAGATACGCGACAGGATGAAATCCACTTACTAAGAGGAGAGAAGATCGTTAATCTAGGCCTTCAATCTCAAAGAAAGATGTTCGAATCACCTTGGTATCTATCTAGGAGGCTTTGGAAAGACCTAAAATCAGTCATTCTTGAGTGAAGGTCAAAAATACGGAAGTCGAGGGGGTTCGGGTGGTTTTAAAAGAAATTTATGGAATTAGAAACTACGCGCACCATTTTCCTAATTAAAGGCACATAGTTTATCAAACCGTGTGAACACCGTGTGGCCCTCACTATCTAGAGATGATCAGTCTACATGGTTAGGTCACGCGTTTTATCAAACTGTGCGCACACAGTGTGTACCTCTCTGTCCAGTGATACTTGGTTGGCACAATTTGGTCGCACGGTTTGTCAAACTGTGCACAAACCGTGTAAAATCCATTTCCTTTTTTTAAATTTAAATTTCACCCCAAATGCACCCCAGATCCGTTAGATCTAAACAGAGGTACATAGAAACATCCAAAGATACCTGAAAACATAATTTGATGTTACAAATTCAGGTCCAACTGGGAGATGATAATCTTCATGATCTTGTGATCGGTGAAGTCCATGAAGCGCTCCCTGCCAAGGTAATGCCCCCACATCATTAGAGTGTAAAGACTACTTTAAGCACTAGATCATGGGTGGCATAGTTACGCTCATGGGGTTGTAACTACCTAGACCCATAAGAGATCACCCATTGTTTTTGCATCAGCACACACCCAAGGCCTTGTCTTGAAGTATCACAAAACACCACATACGTCACCCCTTAATATGAAAACCTCAGCACTATGGAACTATCCCACTTCCCCCGTATATAACTAAGGCTGCCTCACACTACCTACTCCACAAAAATGTCTGGTTCTTCTTGGTCAAGGCTGTCAATAGTGGTGCATCTCGAGAGATGTTTGGGATGATCCTAGGGTAGTAACCTGATAAGGCTAGGAAACTATGAATCTCTTCAACGATCTTGGGCATTGCCTATGATACAACTGCCTCAACCTTTAATGGGTCCATTTCTATTCCATTTTCGGACACCATGTTTCCAAGGAAGCGCACTTCTCGCATACAGAACATGCATTTGGATAATTTTCCATAGAGATGGTGCTATCATAGGACCTTTAAAACTATTCTCCGATGCTCAGCGTGATCCTCCTCTGATATTGAGTAGATCAATATTTCGTCAATAAAAACTACTACAAACCATTCTAGATATTCACGGAAGATGGAGTTCATGAGCCCCATGAACACATCTGGTGCATTTGTAACACCGAATGACATGACTACAAACTCAATGTGCACATATCTACACCTGAAGGCAGTCTCTGAGTTGGAACCCATCTTCACCCTCAACTGGTGATATCCCGACAGATGGTCAATCATAGAGAACCAGCCTTCCCCTTTTAACTGGTCAAAGATATCTTTTATCCTCGGTAGCACATAGAGATTTTTATTGATACCTGATTTAGTCTCGTATAGTCTATGAAGAGCCTTAGACCACCATCTTCCTTCTTTGCGAACAAAATGGGAGCACCCCATGGTGACACACTTGGTTGAATGAAACCTTTATTCATCAGATCATCAATCTGAATCTGCAACTCCCCCAACTTAGAAGGAGCCATCTGGTAGGGAGACAATGAAATCAGATGGGAACCAGGTTGCATGTCTGTCCCGAGCTCAACATCACATTGAGGGGATAGGGTCTCCACCACTTTTGGGATGAAATCTATAAACTCACTAAAAATCCCTGGGACATCCACCAACATTGTATCTACTAAGTCCATATATATTTCAACTAATAATGAAGGAAGTGGCTCTATTCGCCTACTGCCTTCCTGGAAACCCCGCTCGTCGATTAAAGTCACACGTCTGCCACCCAAATCCGAAAACACGGTCCTTACCTAGAAGCAGTCTATAACAACACATATAGAGAGTATCTAGTAAATTCCCAGGATGACATCGAATGATTGTATCTACAATAGTATAAGATCCCGGATAGACTAATATGGCCCTTTAATTAGTCTACACCCTCAGAAAACATAAAACAGGTCAGTCTGACCTCTGTCTAGCGTACTCAACACCAGGGGAACAAGAAATATCTCATCATCTATACCCAGATTACAGGCCAAACTAGGTGAAAAAAGGAGTGTGAATCTCTAGTATCAATCAAGGCATAGTCAAGATTACTAAAGATGCTGATCATACCTCGAACGACTTCCGGCCCAGCCAGAACTGTTGCCTCTCCGACATGTAACTTCCCACACCCAGCTCTTCTTCCCTTCAACTGTCAGCCGCCTCCCCAACCGTGCCCTGGTCAAGGTCCCTAAGGAGAACCCTGAAGTCACCCCCTCTTGAAATGTCTTCCCTCAAAGGAGCGATAGATTTATGTCCATGCCGCTGTTGAGGTGGGTGCTGCACCAGCCCACCCCCACTGTACTACACTCG
The DNA here is from genome assembly GCA_963277665.1 of Viscum album. Lineage (NCBI taxonomy): Eukaryota > Viridiplantae > Streptophyta > Magnoliopsida > Santalales > Viscaceae > Viscum > Viscum album. The sequence continues at coordinate 442,930,054 of OY728161.1, forward strand.
GTTCGGGCACTGGTTTTGAAGGTGCCCACGACAGCCACAACTGAAGCACCTCAGTCATGGGCCCGAAAAGAAATGGCAAGGGCCGGTAGGTCAAAACTGTAACTACTGGGACCAGCTCCATATTGGTCATAAACTAGAGGGCCCAGATGTTGGAGACCTACTGCTAACAACCTTCTCCATTGAAGAGTCCAACTAGATTCCCTCCTACGACACTCCTCCCAACGTTTTCATCCTTTATACCACTTCAGACTTCTTCTAGACCTCCTAGAATGTTGGTAATGTGAAGATAGTAACATCTTACTAAAGAGAAGGTGTATGTGCCTCCTCCAAATGTCTATCCCAAGACTCCTCATCCGAAAAAAGGTCTGAAGCAAAGAAGATGAGATCCTTGAACATGATCCACAACACTCTCTCTAACATGCTCCCCTACTAGTGGGAGTGCACCAACCACCTCTTCTCATCCTTCATCGTGGAAGAGAGAAATTCCACCCGAAACTCCTTCTCGAAGTCATCCCATGTAACCTTATCCCCCCTCTTCTCACCAAGGTAGAGCGTCCACCACTGACTTGCTGCTACCCGCATCTGGCTTACAACTAGAGGGACCCAGTACTATGTCAGAGTCCAAATCAAGCTGAAATCTATCAACAACTCATATAGACACCTCACTGTCTCTATGTCCAAGGAGATGCCCTCATACTTCCCAATGGTTTGTCGCTGAAAGGCACAAAGTGTCCTATGCCACTGATCGTCTTCCTCCTCTTGGTCTGTCCTCTACTGATCGACCAGGTCAACCTCTCGGGCCTTGATCTCCCTCACTACTCTTGGCCATCTTCTAGGAAAAATAGATTCAAGGTAGACAAGGAATTCCTAAGCCCGAGTTGTGTAGAAGATTGATTTAAAATTTTATTAGATTTTAAATCCCCAAATTCCCAATAACCACAAGAACACAAGTCATCATGATGCATGTAACTTTCCTATGGTCTCTAACCAGTAATCCGTGTTGCCTCACATGGATTTTCGGTAGGACCAGGGTCCCTAAAATCATGTTTTTCAATCGGTCTTCCTTGGCCTATTTCATGCACCAACATTAACTAGCACTGTTTCCCTACCATTCCATCCAATCCTCACTATGGAAAACTTTGAACTCCATCCTATCTCTCAACCACCCTTTTATACCATTATTTCACAACCCGCCTTCACCAAGATGAGGGATGGGACAAAAGATTGCTATACCATTCCTTCTTCATGTTGAAGAAGAGATAATGACCCCTGAGACCCGACTTCAATAGGACCCTAAGTAGAGACTAGAACCAAGGGAAAAAAATCACACACAGGGTGGATGGCATTACCATTTTCAGGGAGGAGGACCAGGATATAAGTCCGTAAATCCCAAATAAAACTAGAATTGGATGTATAGTAAAGAAAAAAACCCATTCCCATATGCATGTTCCAAAAGTAAATGCTAAAAATGTACATGAATACAATGAAATAAAGTACCTCGATAAGAAAAACAACAACAAAAATCGTCCCAACGTTCGAACTATAGTACGATCATGCACTATCCCTAGAGTCCTCCTAGAAACCTGAAAGCAGTTTCTATAAGTAGGGTGAGTATATTAGTATACACAATATAGAAAACCAAAAGATCTCGTGCACCAGTGGGGAGGCATTCTAATGCCCCGTGAGAAAAGAGATAATAAGACACCTAGCAAGGAAACTATCCACCCAAACCTCACCAAAGCACACTCCCCAAAAAAATATAGTCAAGTAATGTAGTGGTCATAAAAAATGATTTTTGGGTACCCCAAAACACTTTCCCTCATGTATTTGAATACATTATACGTATCGGACCTAAACCCCCTTTCTCACAGCTGTCCCACAACCATAACCCCGCCCGCACATACCTGAGCTTACACAACCACAAATCTAGCCCGCAAACACCTGGTCTAGAACAACAACCGCCACACTCGAAGACACCATGTCTAGAACAATAATTGCCATTCCCAAAGAATCCTGAGCCTCATCCTGAAGACACTTGGGAAACAACCTGCCTGAGAACATCTGGGATAACCACCACCATGAACTATGCCCGATGAATCTAGGGATATAATGAACTTCAGGCCGTCACAGCCAGCCAGAAGGATCTTCAGCTTCTCGGGAAAGGGAGAAGATAAGGATCTCATAACAAGCCACTCATATGAGTGTTGGGAAACACACCCTACCCCATGAAATGGGGGTGTTTGGCATGAGGTTCTCAACATGGGTCGGGCATGAATAAGAAACATAAGAAATACAATTATATATATAGGTAACCAAGCAATCATCCCATCCTAAGGGTTCCAAAACCATCCTAAGAACAAACACCTTTTCACTATTCATTCATAATAACACCACAAACTCAACAATGTCATTACTCATTCCCATAACCAATTCCCCATCGAACTCGTTCTTGTTTTCATGTTCATGTGGTTCCATTTATGTAGATCTCTACTACTGGGCAACTATCATGCATAACCACAAGACAAGGGAAAAAAAATAACCAACCATTAAACTATGTATTTACAACCGGTTCTCTTGTAAGGTCACAACATCTAAAGGGTTCCCATCCCCATCTATCTCCCCCCATAAGCATCGAGCAGAACAACTATAAATACCACCTACATAGAGTAATGGACTTTCCAGATTCAACCACATCCTTCATTATGATCCTTCTTTCTTTTTGGTAAACTGGGGTGATCAATCAAGGATTTTTGTTCACTAGACATAAATTTAATCATTCGGTTTTATGAGATTACCCAGTTTTCATGTCGCACCTATTAAATTTTGTAAATATCCATAAGAACAGAGGTTCATTAGTTCACAAGAAAAGTCCACCAACTGATTTTATTTTTAGTGAGCATAATCACGTACAATTCACAACAAATAATATTGTATAAGTAATATAGTAGGAAATACCGATCACACCACCCCTTTTATTCTTTAATGTTCATTTATGATCTTCATTTATGTTTTGTTTCATACATCCCCATTGAAGAAATTGAATACCCACCCCGCATGATACAATGTAAATAGAGACTAAGGAAGGTCCCTACCAGGATGATCAAAGATTGAGATTCTAAATATTCATGCCAAGAGATGGGGACACGTGACATGGAGGGGTGGTGGTCTGGGGACTTCAAGGTAGAGTAGGAAAGCTGCGAACGATGTGCACCACATGTCTTGGGAAGGTGGGTGAATCCGAAGGCTCAAGGAAGAAAAAAATGTAACCAGCCAATGAGAAGAAGAATAAATTATAGTGTGATAAAAAAGATGAGATCTCATTGTTACAAGATATGGAATTTTGAACACCTTTAAAGTTGGATCGTTGATTTCCACGTAGTTGGGTATTTATGCATGATGGAAATAAATTATCATTTAATTAATTCCCATTAGATTGGTAGCCATAACGGTTGTTCGTTAGTTAGCTTTCATCAATCCGAAGAAATGCGCAACAGGGACGGAACTGGAAGGTACATTGAAATGGTGTGACACTGAGGAAAAACCACACATTTTGGTAAGTTGACAGTTTCCCAACTTGTGGAATTTTATAAATCATTTATGGGATTTAAATGGAATTTAATGGTGGGGTATTAAATAATTTTTTTTTGAAAATATACGTTGGGAGAGGAAAAAGTCAGAATCTAGAGAAAGAATGAAGACCACTCAATGAGGACACAGTGCCACCCTCATGGTTCCATCTTCATAGTGCCACCGCCATGTTTCCACCCTCAAATTTCCACCGTCATGGTGCCACCATAAGGGTGACACCGTCACGCTTGCACCGTCACAGTGCCGCCATTTCAGTGGAGCAGTTTGGTGGAACCGTGTTTTGGAAAAGGATTGGACCCGGAGGGTCCAGGCCATTACATGCAGTGTGTGAAAAATAAAGACGAATATTATTCTTGTGGAATACAAGGACACTAGAATAGGTACTACACATAGAAGAAAAGGGAGGCTAAAGGTGAATTTGATATCATGTGTATTATTTATTTATCTCATCATATGGTATTAGATTTAACATATTTTTGTAAAAATTGTATCAAAATATTGTATCCATATAGATTTTGAAAGATATCTAGAGGGGAGTTGTATTTTAGATCTCCAAATGTTCTGAAGATGGATACTCTAGCTATTGGAGACTACCATATTTCATTACCAATAAGAATGATATTGGTTTTAAGGGTTTTTTTTATTATATACAAACTATTACCCATATCCCAATTTCAACATAAAACCTGGATACAAGAGGTTTTATTTTCAATATTGGGAGAAAATAATTTATAAATAAATAATATATCATGGTATGTGACATTTATAAAATGGTATTTATGTATTAAAATAAAATACTAGGTATTATAAATAAATAATTAGTCATATTTGTAAGACTCATATAATACGAATCTATAGAATCATAGTCTAGATATTGTAAATGATAATTTTTTGACAAAACATTTTCAATGTTGTTATTTAGACACTTTTGAGGTACAAAAACTATAAATATTTCATGAATATTTATAAGATAAAATGACCAGACTGCCATTCCGTGGATATGGTGAAAGGGCCTTAGTTTTTCATATTTGAATTCATTGATGTGTTTGTACCATTTCTAGTAGAATTTTGGCGTGGTTATTATTACTTCATACATTTTACTAATGACATGGGTAGATTGGGTAATTTCTAATTGATGAGGAATTAGTTTGAATAAATAAATAATTACAAGAATCGAACAATGAAGAAGAAATAAACATGGAATGTAGATTAAGAAGGTTTTATTGTATGGATTTTTTTGAATATATTAACAAATAGTTTATTGAATTTCTATGAGATTTTGGGATTATATAACAAGTCGCTTCATCGTACACAAAACAAATGTAATTTGGTGAGTAATAGGATGAAATATACCTGTTTAAACATGGTAATGTCAATGATGAGTAAAGTAGATATCAAATTATCCTTTAGGGGATATAAATTAAAAACTAATATCTAATGATTTAATATATTCCCATTTTAGTGGAAAATGTAATTCACATTGACATATGGAGTGGATAGAAACCCATTTTTTCAAATTCATGTGGATGGGATTTATAATATTTTGTTATACACTTCTCAATAACAAAACAAGAACCCCATGGAACAAAGTGTACCATTATAGGGTATCATAAAGAAAAAAATAGACACTACGTGTTAAACAATTTATAAAAGATAGGTCTCTTCTCCAAATAAGCTTTAATTATTGTTTTCGATCACATATTCATGTTAGATAATGTGAGTAATATTGTTGATAATGAATTCGATGGTCATGATTCAATCTATATGGTAAAAGATACAATTCCATAGGTCCCATTGGAATATGTAGTTCTTGAAACAAAAGTACTATGTAGAAGAACTAGAGAGGTAAGATAACAAGAAATATAGGTATTTTTTGTCATTATATATGATGCCTTGATGTTGGTAGAATATTATTAACCTCACTTGTACAAAGAGATAATTGAGAGATTTGAATATTAAAATTATTAAGATCCCCTGAATTCCAAAATGGATTCCATGTCATAGAACCATGTTTGGGTTCTGGTTAACACTATCTTTGAGGTAATTAATATTGGATAAAAATTGGTATTAATAAAAAAAATATACTTGGAAGGTAAATTAATTATCAATAAAGAAATACTAGTGGAAAAGTTGTTTAAAAAATTCATGTAATTCACTATAATGAAAAAATTAGACCATATTCCATATTTCATTCCAAATGAATTATAAATTCTATAATAGATTTCTATTAATACTACATTTGGAAGATTGATTTTGAAATGTCTTCCCATAATGGTAATATTTAGGAAGATTTCTATAGTACAAAACCATAAATATTTGTGGACACATGAATTATAAAAAAATATATAGGTTGAGAGATCCATTTATGGATTGGAGAAAGAATTCATTTTTTGAAACATTTAGTTAAATGAATCTATAAAATAAGTTGGTTTCATTGAGAACTAATTTGACCCATATGTTTACAAATGGTTTAGTTATAATTTTGTTGTTATCCAAGTAATATATGATGATTAATTATTACATACTGAAGATAATATACCGGTTTTAGTATCCATTAATGACTGGTTAATCATATATTTATACATAATTGACATATATGGAGCAGCCTGTATTCTAGGGATTAAGACCATAAATGGTAGATCCAAGAGGCTCCTTTAACTCTATCACATTATATAAATTAATCCTCTTGTATATATACTTAGTATGGAAAAATAAAATTGGGGATCAATTATAGTATCTCATGGTATAAATCGTTATAAGAAAATATGTCCCCTAAAATAAGATAAGATATATTGAATGATTAAAATCCCATATGAATTGGTGACAGGATCAAGCATGTATTCCATGTAATGTACTATACATCATGTTTTCTTTGAATTGAGCATGGTAGAAAGATATCAAGCTGATCAAAGTGAACAACATTGGTCTGCTGTTTAGGTTATACTCATGTATTTGAGGAAAATAAGGATATATTCCTAGTATATGGATAAGATAAGGAGATATTCATCAGAGGATATAATGATGCTAGTTTTTAAAAAAACAATAATGAACACAATTCATAATCAATATATTTTTATCTCATTCTAGGATCTATGAGTTGGACGATCACAAATCTTCCAGTTGACGCTGATTCTATAGTGATGTATGAGTATATAATGTCTTATATTATTTCAAATGAATCTATATGGATACATAATTTTTTCAAGGATGATAATTTAGTTCATTTAAATAGACACCCTACAATATATCATTGTGATAACACTATATTGGTGGCTTTTGGAAAAGAGAAATTGTCACTCAAACAAATAGAGAACATACTCAGGATTTTTCACCACATGTGGCATTACTCTCAAATAGGTGAAGTATCAGTAAGAATATATTCCATGAAATATAATGTGGAATACCACTTTACTAAAGGCCCATATCATAGAAACATGATTAAGATGTGACGGACTTTGGGATAAAGGTTTTAAGTAGTTGACTATTGTGAAAGTGTGAGTCTATTGGAGTTGGTTCCCTAGAAGCAACATTTTTATACTTTATGATAACCATTTTTAGATTTTAGAATAATAATAAGCACATTATCACATCATGTATTTTATTATTCTTAATATGGAATGTGGCAATATCTTATGAGTAGTTTATATAGTGAAATTTCATAGGAGTTCATCGCATTGATTAGAACCTAGAAGTTTAATGAAAGAAATATTAAATATATATTCAATATCTAGATTAAATAATTTTTCGGACAAAATTTATGTGTGGAGATTAATTAGACATTGTGGAACCTTATCTTGGTGTACATCCTTTTACATTTCAATAGTGTGAAATTATATGAACAAGACACATTGGAATGAAATAAAAATTCAATGTGTCAACACATCTTCCTATATACGGATGTATGTATTGATCAATAAAAATTACTATTACCATTAATTGTTATTCTGAGTATGTAAATTGATTTATTAATGAAATCTATAATGATGAATGTTCACCAAAAGGTATGATAAGTTGTGTGTCATGAGTAATATTCAATTAATGAATAATGAGAGAAAGGATTTTTCCTTTAATTTATTTAATGGATGAGACATCCCATGTACTTTTTTTAAATGATAGCTGAAATTGAGGTCCATTTACATAGTTTTATACTAGGAAATTAAATTTTCAAAATTTAAATGAATGATACATCGATCGCATTGGTTGGTGGAACTTGCATGAAATCATATTAACTAGAGATATAATGAAAAACTTTTAATTACATTGTCATCATGAATATGAGGTATTATATCATTTCCATGTTAAATAATTATTTTATGGGTACTATGGGGTGTTTCACGATACTCTCTGTGGAATTTGGGCTACATTTACTTTTAAAATTGAGAAAGGAGACTTGAAGGGAACAAACTATGTGAATCTTGAATCTCAGTAAAATAAAACTATTATTTATTATTTAATATGTTGAATAAATATTATTCCTATTGGTTGTTTAATAATTATTCATGTAAACATGATTTCATATATTACGTTACCATCTATTAAAAAAACTGTTAATAGAATATTTAATTAATATTTATTTTCTTTTTTTGAATAACATATTTCTCTTGCTATTAATGAATAATTCCATGATACTATTTATTAAATTAAATTTTTTATCAAGGGACAGTAAACAATGGGGATGAATGGAAGAATTATTTATAATTCGTACGATAAATACTATATTTTGTATATAATTTGAATAAATAATATATAAAATATTTCACATATTTATCCCGTATATTGAAAAAATAATAATAATATATAAATTATTATATAAATGGGTTCCACATTATTGAGAAAAATAATACGGGCACATTTAAGATTATTATTTTCTAACACTACAAATATATAAATACAATTATATTATTTCCATAATAAGAATTCATTTTGGTTGTACATAATTATATTTGGATAAAATAATCTCACATCATTAGAGATATCTCTCTCAAATAATTCTCCCATTAACAAGGAGTGAGCCTCCTCTAACACCATACTCAAGTATTGAGAGATCATAGAGAACCCTTTCTTTTAGTAATTATAAGGGTGATCAATGATTAGGGATTCATGAATTATGTTATGTCATACTAGTTCTTACAGATTCATATGGTGAAATTTTTTTGTTCATGGAACATGTGTGGATCACCACTGGATGAAATATTATCTTAATTCCTAATTTCCAACAGTGGTGCGACATATATCAATTATATTATCCATCAAGGAATTAATAATTCATCAAATAATAATTATTTATAATTTAAATTAATTAAAAATATTATATGATTACACCATGACATGTTTTCGTGTTCTGTCATCTAATTAATCATTGAATCAATTTGGTAGGTAATGAATTTTTTATATTATGTTCTTCTTAGATTAATCATCATTTATCGTAAAAATAAAAAATGGGAATACCCCATATATCTCTTAATCTATAACGATAACCATTAGTGGACATCTTTACTAAATCAATATCTCAGTGAAAGCCTAAGTCTCGGGTGATTTATAGATGAATAATGATTGTTAGAAGATGGATCTAGATCAAGTAATAGTATGTTGGAGTTAGTCACCTATCACAAACTATTGTGAACATTGTGATAACATGTTTTAATTTTTTGATTATTAATAATCTCTTTATAAAATAATGGTTATTTTTCTTCATGACATAGTATATGATAATGATATTAGATTATATTTCAACCTAAATGGTGACAACATTTCTCCACTCAAATGATATCCTAATAGTTTCAAAACCGTATTATTTAATAAATTTTATATAGTAATGTGAAATAATTTGAAGGAATATAATTATATAGGGTATTAGGGGTTGATACGTATTATAATATGATGCACCTTATCAGATGATAATAGCCCAACAACTAATGATGGAACTGTTTTCTCTGGATGGCCTCAGGATGCTCTCGCAACTAGGGTTTCCATCATCATGCTCCCAATCGGCGACACTAAATTATCATTCCTCACAACGATTTAAAAGATCTTGTTACGACCTCATTCTTAATTCAACTCTAGTTTTGTATTTTTTTTTTTTCATTTCTTTGATTTATCACTACCCTTATTTTCATTTGACTTTCTGTCAGGAAAAGAATATTCCTCTCGTTTTTCCATCCCCATGATTTTATCTGACGTCCAATTTGTTGAAACTCTACTATTTATACTAGAACTACAATGAATTGGCCCCATCCATTTTGAACATGATGCATCTTCAGTGTCATGGGTAGTTTGGTGGTAGAATCTAGAGAGTATATTCCTATTGTATCTTGGATTCACTTCTTATGGGGCTCTCATGGTTTTTAGTATTTTTTATACATTTTACTTATATGATATTCAGTTTCATCACATTTATTTATTACATTTTTTCAGTATATTGTTCTTATATCAAATTTATTCAATTGCCATTATTTTGTTAATATGGTTATTTTTGGGATAGAATATATTGTTGGTTTTGAATGGTCTTTCTCATTGGTGAGAAATTTATTTTCTTGGTGTTAATCACTTTTGGGGGGATTTATCTTCATGGTTTGGGTGTCATGGTGATGCCAACATAATGTTATTGTGGCTCTATTCTACTAGGAAGTCTTCTATGGATTATGTTTCCCTCCAATATTCTCCATGTCAGATTCAAATGTTGCCTCACATGGTGTTTTTGAATATGTATATTGGTAATTAGATTACATTTTAGTAGGTGTTTTCTACATGATAGATTTGACTCGTTACATGGGTCACCTGAGGGATTGATCATCGTGATGGTTATTGGTGTGGCCTTATCCTCTTTGTGTATTTAACATTTTGTGATGGTATGTTAATGGGTTTTGAAAGTGATGATGATAGATTATGGTGGATGGTCTCCCCAAAGATTTTGTTTGGATGACTGATATGTCAAGTTGGAGGCTCCATGACATGAGTTATATTCATGATGATGGTGGTGGATTGAGTATCAATGGAACTCTATTGTGGTTTTTTTAGTGGCATTGATGGATTTCTGAAGATTGTTCTCACAAATATTCTTGTATTTGTACATGGTTAAACATTTTTCACGGTTAATATCATAAGGAGGTACGTGGTATAATTCACAAATTATGGTCTATTATTGTATTTTGAATTCATTTGATGATTTCATTTGAAAATTGAATTAAATTGGTTAATGTATCCATAAATTTCCTACATATGAATAATTCGGCACTTCAAAAAATGAAAAAAATTATTGGTAGAGGTAAATTATCATGGTATATTCCATTAGAAGTTTCCAATATATGCAATTATGAGAATGACAACATTTAGTAAGAAATACTCTTTTATATGTGTTATTGAATGTACTTATCTATGAAGGTGTGTATATATCCATTAAACTTATGATTATTATTAATGGATATTATGATTCAGTTACTTTTATGTATTATATAAAACTATGATGGAATATATTCATGCAGAAGAATGATAATTTGGGTGAATCAAAAGTAATATATTATTTTTATATAATGTAAGAAAGGATATTTCCATTCCCCTATTTAAGGGAAGTTTATATGAAAATTTCATTGAAGGAAATGATATTGACTAAATCAATTCATGAACATGGTGTTCTATAATCATGTTAAATTTTTGGAATGTTAATTAATGAGGTATATATCACATAGGTTGACGTAACAATATTAAATCCATCTTGATCAAAGATGTCATGATAAAGGATTATATTAAATAACTTGTGTCTATATAAGGTTTTATTTCATTTTGATATTAACATCTTTCCCTATTGTCATATTTTTATGTTTCTAGACCCTAGACTTGTACTTTGTGACACATCACCTATTAAAACATAGAAGGATCCCAAGAGGGTCACAAACTATGTATATCCAGAAAATTAGGTAAATAATAAGATTATTTATTATTTAACTAGCTAAATGAAGTTATTTGTAAACTTGTTTTAAAAATTATTTATTTTTATATTCCATTACGAGATATTAAAGGGAATATCTTATTGAGCATAATATTCAATAAATATTTATTTTATTTTTAGTGAAGATAATATTTATATATTTATTTCTGAATAATGCATGGATATTTATTGAATAAATCAGTAGTCATTAGTCAATGTCTGATGAATATGGTTGAGTAATTGAATACCTAGTTTAATATCTTACAGAGAAGAAATATTTAATTAATGTTATTTTATTAAAATATTATTTAATTTAATTGATGACATTTTATCATGTCAATAACTAATAATAATAATATTTTTATAAATATGGAGTTCCAAAATAATGAAGAAAAAAAGGATTCATATTGAATTATTATTTTCAATCCCTACGATTATATTACACTATTATATTATTTTCAATATGTGTTGTCATTTAAATTTTTACACAATTAAAAAAGGATAAAATTATCTCAAATCCATATAGTGGTCCCTCTCGATTAATGCCATAAAGAATAGTGACTGAACCACCTCTACCACCACTCATTATAACTTATTTCATCCTCCTCATTCCACTCCTCTGTACTCTCACACTATTATTCGTCATAGACTAAACACTGAGTTGGTGTTTCAGCGTGATTTCTCTTATGGTCTGATTTTAATATGGGATTTTTATTCATTATGGGTCCCTTTGGTTGTGTGAGAATCTTTTGATCTTGTGGGAGTGGTTTTAGGTATTTCATGGCTTGATTCAAGACATTTGATGTTGTTTATCCTATTTATAAGAAATTGAACTTTAATAAATTTTTTCTGGATTAAATTAGAATGTATTTTCATTATATTATTAAATAAATAAATTATTCAAAATATTTTTTTGATAAAAAAAATGGTGCTGTATTATGATTGCTATACCCAAAACATGTTTATTTATTGTGATTATTTAAAAAATTCATGTCTATATATTTTCATTTAAACATTACTCATTCATTTTGATTGATGGTTATTTAAATAGTTTTAATTAATAAAATTTTAAATTCATAATGATGTATGGGTCATTCGATCATTTTTTCATTATTTCCTAAAAACATGTTTTAGTATTCAAAATAGTATTCATGAAGTTTCTACCCCATTTATACATCGAAATTAATATATATATATATATATATATATATATATACATATATATATATATATTTTATCACTATGAATAATAGATTTCTACCACTTTTATGTATCAAATATGACTTATATATTTAAACATAGAAAGATAAATATATATACTCTCAGTTGTTGTGGATATTAACTCATGGAAATGGGATCATTTACAGAGGTTCAAGGGGTTCCTATATATATAAAAATATCATGGTTTATATGTGTTTAAGTGAGAGGAATGGGTTTAGAATGGGAAATTTCTGGTATAAAATGTGGTTTTTTTAAAAGATAAATGTTATTTTCATTTAATTTAAAGACCTTGTTAGCGCATTCGAAATCATTTTAAATATTGTGGTGCACTCCAATGTGTGCCCATGATTTAATGTATTTATTTGAGAAAATATGATGTGATTGGAATGTGGATGTGATTTTCAAACTGTGGAATCCCAATGGTTTTACATGGAGGTAAATTATTGTTGTATGCTTGTTTTTCATTAATGTATGACTAGAACATGGTTTTTCTAACTAATCCTCCCTTCTGTTTTTCTGGTCTCTGGTTTATAAATTAGGAATAATATGTATCGAGGAATGGGTTCTATGGAAAAGTACATTGGGTGTGATTAATGGGATTTAACCCAGTCTCCATTGAATGGGTTTTCTACAGAAAAAACTAAAAATTTGATATACTATAGCTACCTTAGAACATTGGCATCATACCCTCTAGAGAATTATTCCAAATGGTAGATATTATTATATTCAATAATCCACAGTATAAGGATATTTATACCCCAAAAAACATATATACATTGGTTTTTCTTATTGTGTTTTCTATCATTTACTCATATTTTGAATGAACTATTTTAAAATATTATGTTTATCCTTTTTATGCCTAAAATGATAAACTCAAACATTTAATTCAATTTTTCTCATAAAAATGGTGATATAATCTTTACTATTTTGATTTCACTATGGGTTTTACATTATAATCTCATTTTATTATAAATAAATTTTTATAATTCCTTTTACTCTTTGGAAAATGTTCTTAGAAATCAAAGGAGAAATTGGTTTCTCTTCCAGAAGCACGTGACTGATAAATGCTTAAAAAGGTAATGGAATAATTATTATCATTTTTATTTAATTTATGTAAATATTGAAATGGTTTTTATTTTTAATATTACTTATATGGATTTTTTTTAATTTATAATCCATAATAGAAGTTTTTATGTTCAATCCTATATATCTATCATCATTCAACTATAGGTTTCAAAATCACAATAACTATTTTCCATGGGGTGTTGTGGTTCATTGATTTAACAGTGAATTATATAGTCACAATGTTGTAGGTATATATGTATTTAGTTCTTACTTTATGTCATTTGAATGGTGTAGAATTTAATTGATTTCATAGGATCTTCTTTTTTCATCCTAGAATTTATGTCTGGATTCCCATTAGATAACTTTCATTGGGTCATATCGGCATTAAAAATCATTTTTAATATGGAGGTTAGTTATATTCTATGGTAGGATATTAGGGAGGAAACAAAAAAATTTAATGTTTTTTACATGGGAATGAGACGAATGTAGTGGAGATATTAGTTAGTGTGATTTTCTATCTTTTATTATATTATTTGAAATGTATGTTTTTTTCAATATATATTTAATGTGGCAAGGATGATCGATTTATGGATGGGTTGTGCCAAAATTATATTTTTTCCATATTTTTTCTTTTCTTTTTATGGTGTAAATACTTCCCATGTCTTCTTTACAGATTCCGAAATACTTTTTATATCTAATGGGGATTGGAGACACCCTGGAATCCGTATCACGGTATTGAATAGGTGTCTGATATAGGAAATTCATGGGAATATTCATGAAAGAGGTTCTATCATGAGTTCAATATTGTGTACCCAAAATGATGTCTCTTATGATTTGACCATAATAATAATATACCAATCCAATTGTAGAGAGAGTTACCATATTGTTGTGATGAACAATATTAAGAACATGATAAGGACTAAGGATATGTTATTTGTCTTAAGATGATAGTTTGATCTAAACATAACATGTTACATAGATTATTGTTTCTAATATAATAAATAAGATATAAAATCTCATACTGGATTTTTGTTTTTATTAAATGGTGGAGCTATTAATTTTATGATTTCCAAATAAGCCTCTATAGTAGACTCGTCATCTAAGGAAAAGTGCATCACTATATATGATGTGAAATTGAATCTAGTTGGATAATGAATTTCATTACGAAAATTGTGGTGGATCCTATCATATAGTTATAATTTGAAATAAATTTTGAAAAATTATATTTGAATCTTAGTATTAAGAACTAAGGTCACCCTGAAAGAAAAAAACCCTTTACAAATACCATCTCATATAGGATACCCCTGATAACTGTGATTTAATTATTAGCTGGATGTATAAAAAGAATAATGAAATGAATATATTGTTGAAACCATTATCACAATATATTCATGATGTTCAATGTTAGTCTTGTAAAATATGGTACCAAATATATTAATTTAATGTTTGTAAAATTTATGATTAAATTATTGTAATGAAATACCCAATTAGCATTCATTTTTGTGTCTTGATATTTATTTCACATTAACAGACGAATTGTAATATCGCATTAATTTATGAATATGATTTTTCCCTAAACAATGATATGTACATAGTAAAATGGGTTGTGATTATAAAATATATTTAGACTAAATATATTATTGTACACATTAAAAAGTGTTCTATTCGAAATATGGAAAATTGATTCATTAGTTACTAAGTAGGGACATTCTTCTTGTGTTGATATGCGAAATAATATATCATAGAATTTCATAAGGTAATCAAAATAATTAGGGATCTGTTCTTATTATCAATCATTATTTCCCTAGTTTAGTGAAACATATAACATGAAAACCTACAAAATATGAAACCCTAAAAAACAAGTCAATATATGAACATATATAATCAGTGGATGGATGGTTATGTTATGGATCATGTCCCCCAACGGAGAATAACAACGATGATATATATATATTTGATTTAAAATTTATGTATATCTGAATATTGATTGAATTAGACAGAGGAACTGCATGGTCATATTAGTTGTATTGCATATTATTTGATCGACTACCTGGATGGGAGACATGTGATTTCATAATAGTATAAATGAATGACATGTTTTTTATTAATCGAGAAGCATGGTCAATTTCAGAGAATCAAGAAACAATGAGGTTCTTATTATATAATGACATGTTCCATTTTTATTTGTAACTCGATGTCATGGAAAAATGAAATATATAAGTATACATACTTTCTATATTATACGTCTTGTGGTGGAAATGTTAATAATGAGAAATGAGAATGTTTGATAGAGATCACGCTAGATAACATATTTTCTTGAGTATAATTGATATTATTTTATAGTATTATCATTGAATAATGTTTTGAAATGTGTATTTCATATTTTTAATCAATTCTACCCATTCCTATATGGTCACATAGTACGTCATGTGTAGTGTCATGTACTAAGCCGACATGTAATCCAAGAAGACATGCAAGACAATTCATAGCATGTATTTAGGTGAGTTACATATCCCCAAGGGATAGATATTTGTTCATGGGTAAGATCAATATAATTTGGGAATGATTTTACCAATTTATATAAATATAAAAAACTAAAAATAATAAACATCACAAAAACAAAACACTATAACCAAAGAAGGTGATATAATTTTTCATATTAATTTATTACAACATTAAAAAACAAAAATATAATTTGAAACACAATACTATCCCAAAATCCTCCATGAAACTAGATGTACATAACCCTAAATCTACCAATATCATGAGTTACCTAAAATGGAACAATAGAAAGAAGATACTCTATCACAACCATGATACATGTTACCTATTCATAGATCATACGAAATAAAATCTGTATATAAAAAAAGGTGTATGTAGTGTGTGAGTCAAATTTCTGTAGGATACCACCCAACAATAAATTATTTCATTCTATAACATTATATTAATAATTATCATGAAAAGTTACCTTTTAATAGTTTACACACTTCTAATAATATATTTTAAGGAAATAATTCTAATTTTTTTTGTACAACCTTTTCCAAAAATAAGATGTCATAAAATAAAAATGTAAAAATGGTCTTCTATGTATCTATATCTAGAACCGAATCATAAATGAATCATGTCAAAAAAGATCACCATGGAAAAAATACCTATTAATAACAAGATCACGTGGAACCCTGTTAAATTAATACCTTTGTTAATGAAATCCACCATTTAAACTACCAAATGCATTCCCCTAAATGAGACACTAGAGGGGAATATATCCTTAAATTCTTGTTTTCTCTAAATCATTATTAAATACCAAAATTATTCGTATGATCTATCCCCTAGATTAGATCCCAACAAAAAATTTTAGTCATCTTTGATCATGTAACATGTTTTCTTAGAGTTTTAGTATTAATAGTGGTAGATGAATCTGTGCCTCACCACATCTAACTCAATTTGTTAACTACTTCCAGTTTGACCACATAGATACCCAAGATTCCATTTCTTATCAAAATAAATTTCATGTATCAAATAAATCATCACATACACAAACAAATAACAAGAATCACAAAACATCAGGATTTCACTTTGGTTCTATTTTCACATTGATACAATGATCTATGATCCCAAGGAATATAATATTTTCAGTAACCAAAAACCCATTCCATTTTATATTCAAATGAAATCCATTATTCAGTACATTTATCCCTATATAAGTAATTAATGAATCCCACTTTGGAACACCACAATTAGAAAACCTATGGAATCCAACTATTTCCATGGTTAAAAACCTTTTCAAATTAACACTAACAAAAAAACCATTTTATAACAAGATTCACATCACATTCTCAATGAAATTACATATTTTACTTGTACAACATAGAAGAAAAGATGATATAAAAATCATATTCCCTTTGGAAAATACACATTCAACATGTTCCCACATTTAATTCTCATTGAAAATAATTTCATCACATTTCACATGATTTATAAAACATATTCAAGAAACCCCATAATGAAGTAAAAAATATAATACATATCATTTCAAAGACATGCATTCATAACATATTCACCTCAAAAACATTAAAAACATATTTTTCACCACACAATTAATCCAAATAACACATTTAAATAATTTTAAAATTCATCAAAACTAATTAGTAATGTAATAGTATTGAACCACCCACACCAAACATGGAATTATTCAAAAACTAGGGTGAAAACACAACTTCCCCTCTGCATGACCATATAAATAAATTATCCAACAATAAATATCATTATTTCACCCAAAAACACATGATCAAACCCTCTTTTGGTTAAACAACTAGCTAAAAACAAGAACTCAAGAAAGAGAGAAGAGGAACCATAGAATCAAAAGTAAATCATTTTAAAATATACTTACATGGTGATTATATGATGTTACCATTACAAAAATACCCAAATGTGGAATTTCAAGATATCCATGAAGTCTTGGAGGGTGTTCCAAGGGGAAAAAATCTGAAATGTGTGTATTTGAGGTGTTTTAGTGTTACATTTGATGAGGGAAAATGAGTAAATTACATATTTGTAAGGATATGGTAAAGCAACAAAATTAGAAAACATGTTTTACCAAACCATTCATCAAAGGAGCATCCCCGCTAACCATGATAGAAAATAATCATGGTTATCCCACAATGTTTGAAAAATCATGTTCCAACCGTGCGATCACCACTATCGAAAATAATGATATTCTGTACAATTTCCTAGGAAAGGGTGACTGGTTTCTACTAAGAGTGTTCCAACCATGCATCACCTAATTTAAATCTCAAAAATATAAAATTTTTTCACCATAATCAAATGGGTAAATTAAGGTATAAATTCAAAACCATAGATTTATGGATGAATTCCCCAAAAATTAAATCCTTGATGTGGGAATCCCCCCCCCCACCATGATTACTTTCCTCCCCCAGATTTCATCATAAAGCATAATAAGAAAATATAATGTATAATCCATCTCATCAGATGAGTTTGAATTCTTGTATCAGGCTTATTATAGGCATGATTCCAAAGAACTAATTTCAACTGAATGGACATCCTATTAAGCACTTTCTCCTGAAATACAAAATTGGCACTGGCCACTAAAATAATGAAATATTTGGCTATAACTCCATGTCCTCCTATTTCAAAAACAAGGGAAAAATCTAGATTATTGTTTTTCAGATAATATACATAGAACAAATCATTAATTGACATAAACAATGGGGGAAAATCTAATCTATTTTACAACATAAAAGTTCTCCACATAATCTCAAATGGTCTGACATAACTCGACATTAGATTCCATTTGACAACCAACCAACAATAACTAAAGAGAGATAACACAATTAGGATAACCTATTCCACCCAAAAAAGATACCAAGATCAGTGCCTCTGATCGGTGTAAGACATATAAAGATGCTACAACATCAACAAAGATTGTCTGATCAACAAAACATTTTCACATGTTTCTTGTTCAATGATTGATTCAAATAGTGTGGTCTCAACCACCACATCCCATCACAATGGAGTCTAAAACAAGTAACATTAAATACCCAAAAAATGGTCCATTTTAATTGATTATAGGTAACTATTATTATATGAAAAATCATCAAATCACAAATGGATATTCCAAAAACCTCTAAAATCAAACACACATGTTCAGAGCACTACTTCCAGAATATGATTCCCCTGTTATTTCTTAAAATCCAATTGAGGATGGTTTTCTATACTAAACCATCCATATAAACTTATTTCATTTTATGGACTTAACAAAAACGTGAAGTAAAATGGGGTCCTTGTTGGAATCATTTTATAACAGAACACCAAGAAACCCCACAACTTCATAAACATTCAACTACCCCAGTTTTACACAGTGGAAGAATCATTTAATGGAATGAAATGGGTTGATTTGGTCATATAGGCAGTCACAACCCAAATAGAATTCCTCCCCCGGGGTGTACGTGGGTATCCAAAGATTAAATCAATTATAATCACAACCATCTTCTTGGTTGGAATGGTTAGTAGATGAAAGAGATAGGAGGGCCTTTGGCATTCTAAATCTACTTTGGAACATGTGTAAAAACACTGTACAAATTCATCTATATCAGAACAAATACCAATCCACTAGAACATTGATCAATAATCATAGAACATCTTGTTTTCATCATAATGAAAACCCCCCATAAAATTATGGCTATCTAGCATCACACACTTTCACAACAAGAATATAGAAATGATGAGACCTATTAAGAACAAGACTACCTCTGGAGACAATTAACATTCACAAGGAAAATCCCCACTAGTTATCAAGAGTATTGAATTCAATAATGGTTTATCATATGGATTCCTTATACAAATAAACTATATAAGGAAGGGATCCTGATTAAAACATTCTATGAATAAAGCTTCACTATGTTCTTTATTATTCATGTTCATCTAAGAAAAATTCCAAATCGATGTCCTCCCGTCAGTGGACCCTTTCAACAGTATCATTAGAAAATTCATAGTAAAACAATCTCCCAAAAAAATAGATTTACTTGCAGTATTGAATATTTCAAAATTGAATCCCTAACTATACTCAACCAAACAACATTACCTTAAATTTTGATTCTTTTGGGAGAAAATGTAGGCTGTGATATTAAGATATGTATAAATAACAATCTATTCCACAAAATTATAATGGTGAAAAATCCTTATGGAATGAATCACTATATATAACATGAGATCATGTGTTGGGTAATTATTTTCATTTGGTTGGAGTTAACACTAACCATATGCAACCACATGGTCATTCTTCATTAAAACACACCGATGGAATATACTTGATGCAAAAAAATAGTCCATATATCCAATTTCTAAATATATTATTAACACTCTTGTAACTATTTAATCATTAGTTATTTTTAGGTAATTACAGTCATGGATGATGTAGATGAATTTTTACAGAGGATGATCATGAATGGTGTGTAACACAATCATAAAATTTCATTAATTGTCCTCCTAGGTCCTAGAATAGACCAGTACGTCATCCATGATGACCATGATAAATGAATCAATGTATTGGAGGAACCCCATATTCATGAGTTCCATAATGTCTATTAGATAATTTAAAATGTGAAAGAAAGACCAAATAGTAAAGATAGTTCTTTCTTATTAGGGAGTCTATTTTTGGAACATATACTTTTCTAACCATAACTTGGTGATACCCAGAACACAAATCAATCCATGAAACCCACCATTCAATCTTCAGGAAATCAGAAAGTTCATTAATTTGTGGAAAATGATATTTTTTCATAATCATTACATTATTCAACTTTTGATAATTGATATAGTATTGGATATATCTTTAAAATTTTTTTTTCAATTAGAACTATGGAATCCCATGTTTTGATGGTCAGACAAATGAAACATTTGGATTACAAATCATCCATCATTCCTTTAATTACCTCAACACTAAGGGGGTCAGACAATACATGAGAATAGATATTGGCCACATTCCATGCACCAAATCAAGGGAGAACTCCATATCCCACTATAGAGGAAAACCCGTGAAATACTCTGATAAAAAAATATAGAATCTCATCCAATACAGGAGGAAACCCACCCTCAAAAGAAACATCATTGAACTCCAATTAAAACAATGTCATGTTAAAAACAAGGATTCCTAATTCGAGAAGTCAAGGTCCAGCATGACCCTATTAAGGATCCGATTCACACATAAAAACATGGGTTCTTCCTATAGGTTGCAAAAAGATAATTCACCATATATAGAAACTTATTTGCTCCTATCAACACAATTTGATCTATAAAAAGGATCATGTCAAAGTGGTCCATCTCAAAAACCATGGAATCCCATTATAGCTCAACCCCTAACATTGTGACCACAGAAGGTAGAATCCTAAAACCCTATAATCCCATATCATTGAGAGGCATCAACAACTCCATATCATATGATATAAGCCTAGATATAAACTTTATCACATCCACAATGATGGATTAAATTATAGAAACATTTTCCATTGTATCAAAGAAACCCACAACTAAATTTGATGAAATAAAAACTCTACCTTGAACATTAGTATAACCAGTATATGATTCCCCTAGTGAATGATAAACCAAAAGAAATTGACTCCTCTCTCCTTGGCCCTATGAATGACCAATATCTTTTGGATCTACCGTAAAACGACTCTACTAAGAATTTGATATGTCCCTGTTGCAAACTAAATCTGAACTAATACCTCAATATCCTATACTATTCTGACAAGGTAGAAACCCCATTGAAATTTAAGGATCTAGAACTACTCTAAAATTGGTGAACCACTTTACAAAATCAAGTAATGATCCCCCTAGATTTACAATAGGGACAATGTCTAGTTGTGGATGAGAACATAAATCACATATATCATCCTGTACCAAATTGATGGAACATAACCGAACCAACATCAAAATCGAAACATGAACATAGATGAGATGGATGGTATAAACTACCACATCCTTTATTCCGATGTTATTCCTAGTTCCTCTTCATCTTTGATGAACATGTATTGGCCACTGCTGGAACTTCACCAAGTAAAACATGATTTCTTCCATGATCAATTTTCACCATCATGAAGTGATCTACTACCTCATAATTGGATTTTAGGTTGGATAAGAAGACCATAAATCAGATCTATGGGAACAACCCCATCTCAAAATTTTGTACCTTCAATGGATCATTAGAAACTATCTCTACTGAAAACTCAATTATATCTAATAATTGGTTAATATACTCAATAAATGTCATGTTTCACTGGCTATTCACCAAAAACCTATAAGACATGGGTAAGGGAAACATCATATTACAATACTGATCAATGAAAATGATGAAAATGTTTTTCAATCCTATATTCTCATGATTTGTGTCTATCACCCTCGAGTGACACCATTTATGAGTAAGTCCATCCAACATGAATGAATAAAACATCAATATGACATCCTTATGAGTATCAAGAAACTCAAACATACTCTATATCTTATCAATCCACTACTTGTCTTTCAAGGGATCTGTGCAAACCTGGAATGAATAAGGATTTTTTCTTGAGTAATTGTAGATATTTTTTCCTTCTAGGACCTAATTTTTCGTCTCTAACCAAGACCAGACTTGGCCCACACTTCGATCTAATGACTATATATACTAAATGACTAATTCCACTAATATTAGATCAGTTGGAGAGGGAGAACTCTCTATGTACTCTTCCCATGACCTCACTTTAATACCCTAAGGTTGAATCATTATATAATACGAAACGACAATAATAATGAACCATCAACAATAACATCAATTCAAGATATAATATTTTTCATCCATGACAAAAATATTAAATACGTACATGATAAAAAATATAAACATCTCCATAAATATAACAAGACCGATCAACTACTCCACCCCCACTGAGTTTCTATAAACACCCTCAATCCTGTATGTCTTGCCTATATAATATTTCAATCAAAATCCTAGAATTCCATGGTGACATGAGTCTTTTCAGAAGGTGTGTTAGACATACATCTGACTCTCAACCAAGACCTATAGAATATGAAATTATAGCTTGGGACTAGCAAGACTCTTCCTAAATAACATAACCCTATATCATTATAACATACATTTGATACCATTTTGTTAAGATCCATGTTGGGATTTCATCAAAACTGAAAAATGCCCCGATTCATGGAAAGGCCTAATGGTCATTCAAAATCCCCACGGCCTGGAAAATAGTATTTGGGTATAAAAAATATACATTGGGAATGACATACACCATTTATATAGTCATTAAAAACCGCAATAATATATATGAAAATAACAATTAATTTGAACATATAATTAAAATTAAATACATTTTATGTGTCTTTATTCTTTTGAAAAATGGTTATATATATCATACGGTTGTGGAGATACTAATAATTGATGATATATCTTTTGTTTGGGATTTTATTGAAGTATTTCCTTAGTATTTTTCTACACTTCCACCAAATAATGAAGTTCATTATATAATAGAACTCATTAATGATGCCTCACTTATTTCATAGGCTCCCTATAGAATTCACAGAATATAGGTATAGTAATTGAAGAATAAACTGTTTGCTAATTTTGAAAAGGGATTCATTTAGAAATGTGTGTCATCTTGGAATTCAAATATAAATATTTATGAAGAAATATGGATCAATATGACTCTTCATTGATTATCAAATACTAAATATGGTTATTATTAAACATGTATCCTTTAACTCATATTGATGGATTTCAACCAACATCACATAGGATGATATATTTACCATTACTTATCTTCATTCTTGATATCATAAATTATGTGTTATGAATGATGATATACCAAATATATCACATCATATAAGTTATAATAATTTTGAATATATAATGATGTAATTTGGTATTAATAATTACCCCACAATATTAATATATATAGTTATTATAGTCTTTTAAATTACATTGATCTATTTTTGGTAGCCTTAATAGAAGATATTCTCATATATTTAATGAAAAAGGAACAATACATGTATCATTGGGGAATTGTAATGGATACCCTAAGGAAGGATAATCTTTTTTTAAAAAATTACATTGTGTATGTTTTGGAAATAAAAGGATTCATTTTTTGATTCATATAAAACGAATATTGTATATTGTTGTTGATCCATAAAAGGAATTTTCTATTTAACATTAGACCAAAACAACCATGGTAACTGAAATCCAATATTTTCATGGCATGGATGGATATTATGAAATATTGTTGGAATGTTTATCATGAATATCTAATCCAATAACCTTGTTAACACCCAATGGGTTAATTTTCTCTTTAATATATGTATGTGTTGATAATTTTAAGGATCTAAAAATAAAATTAGATAGTGAAACCGTTAATACATTACCCTTTATTATATAAGGGTTTTTTATCAATAGTGATGAATCCATTATGGGTTTAGGATGTGTTCACTTGCATAATAGATTATTAATATCATATTCGTCATGAAAATTGGATGTTCTTTAGAAGAATTACCCTACTCATGATTTAGAGTTAGGAGTGGTAATATCTACATTAATGACATGGGGGAATTATAATTATGAAGATACATGTGATATATATACATATCACAAAAAATTTTGTATATATTCACACATAAATAGTTTAATATGTTCCAGTGGAGATGGGTTAAGTCGATTAAATATTATGAAAATTCATAAATTTAATTCCCTGGGTATGTGAAAATGGTGGCTAATTATTGATTCTAATGGATAATAAAATAATACATATGTTTAGTATTACCAATTTATTATATTTAATTTTATGTAATGTATACATCTTTAAATGTTAATGGAAGGGTAGAAATCATAAATTTCTAAAATAATTGTTCAACCATCTATCCATGTGAGGATAATGGATTTGTAGAAGGATGATATAGAGTTACCAAATAAGGTGATTAATTTAAAAATGTTTATCCTTGGGCATGATTGAATGACAAGGTTCGGGAAACATGTAGGTATTCTATACAAACACAATTTAAAATAGGCTTATTTAGAATAAGATCATAGTACTTCATTCTAGATTCATCATGGAAGTAAAAAAATATATAGATATTTGAAAGTTTATTTTATATTGGATGGAATTGATAGAGATATTTTTGTTTTTATATCTAGGTGCATGGTATGTCATCAATTTAAGAAGGACATGAAAATGATTAAGGATACCTTACAACCATTACACATATCGAAAGTGAATTGGGAAAATATAACCTTGTATTCTTTAATAAGACTCCCCCAAATACAAAAAATGAATAACTCAATATGGGTCATAGTTTATCACCATAATAAGTCATTAAATTTCATCACTATTAATGAAAAATTATCTCTGGATCATATTTCTATAATATAATATAATTATTTGGTAATATTTCATGGACTGTCACAATCTATTGTATTATATTATAATCCAAGGATTACCATTATGTTTCGGAAAAGTCTTAACTAGGCTATAGATATATTATTAAGCTTCATCCCTATGTATCATCCTCATATAGATTCATAATTTGATATAATAATTTAAACCCTATAGGTGATGTTGCGATGTTATTATTTGTAATTCATATTTGGTTCAGATCAACAACTTCCTATATTTTAGTTTTCATAGAAAAAAAGTTTTACTCAAACTTTCTTATGGAACCTTATGTATAATTTTATGGAAATTATGGTAGAGATATTAATAATGAGGTTAGAGAAATAATTTTATTAGGAAATGTTTTGTATGATGAAAAAGAATATGTGGTTAGATCCATTCAGTAAAAAATCAATATAGCGTAGTGTCTATATAAATGTTTTGGTGACAATCAATGGTTTTATTTATAATTTTATGTTAGTGAAAATTTATGTCTTTAAATTTCACATAGAATAATGTTGTGAGACTTGGGATGAAGGTAAAAATTATATATTTTTATATTACCCCTTTCTAGATCATTAAATTAGTATGGATAGATTTTTATCACATGGATATTCCACTAATTATTTCGGAATCCCAAATTTTTTTCCTTTTATCTCTCATGATAAATTATATTCATAATTTATTACATGTGGTCAACTCAAAATTCATACCACTGAACAAATATATGTTTTATGATGTGTGTACAATAGATATTCTATATTGTGGAGATAAATTGTTCTGATTCTAGACCACTCCCATGGATAATGTTTTTTGGAAAATTAAACGGTTTGAAGAAGCTATATAAGAACCTATGAAATGATGATGAAGCAATATCCTCATTAGTTTATTGTGGTGTGATATAATTTAGATGGATAAATTCATATTAATTGGTGTATAACATAACCCCAATATATATTATGTACTTTTATTGTTATTTTCATATAAATTAAATTTCATTAATAACATTCATTATACATAATAGTACGTTTAGCTTGTGTAAGAGTCAACATTGGGTTTTATCAAACAGTTACATATTAGTAATATAAAACCACTATAACCTAGGTATTAAAATTATAGGTATGGATATACATAAATACATTTAAAATATTAATTATAATGGTTTTATATAAAGAACACATATTGATACCCAATTACATAATTTTTGTAATACTTTTTATGTTTCGAAAATAGAAATTTCCCAAAATATATTTTAATTTTTTTAATTGAAAAAATAAAAGTAATTTTACCATATTTTAAATAAATTATTCTGAAATATTTTTTTATATAACCAAATAATAATTATAAAATGGTGAATTTTTTGGATTTTTATAAAATGTTTCATTATTTATGAAATAGTGAAAATTATTATTATTTTTTAAATATTTATTTATCATTTATAGTTTTTAAAACAAAAATTTTATTTTAATATGTTATTAGAATTAATATTAGTATAATTATATATTAATTAATCCAAATTAGGTTATTCGGATTAATTTAATAATAGATATTGATATATAATCATTTTCATCATGTAAATATTTATATTTTGGAACATAGTTTTTCGACATGTCTGTGTGATTAATTATAAAAAAAATTCTAACACATAAATGATTTGAAATTATAAGAATATATTCCAAATTTTTTATCATCATAAATTTTTTATCTTTTATGTTATCATAAATTTTTTAACGTAATGAATATTGAATGAAGTAAAAATTATTTATCATGATTAAAGATAAAATTGATTTTTCAGTAGTTAAACTGAAATTATAAGGGTTAAGAATTAACCAATAAACATATAATTCCTAATATATGTTAATATAATGACCTTAAATATTATAATAATATAAAAATTACAATTTTTAATACTTTTTTAATGAGAATAGTTAATTTTATAATTCATTTATTAAAAAACTTCCAAGTATGTCCTCTACACCACTACTAAAAGTACACCACATATCCTTTATTGATTACACAAGAATAACCAATTTATTGGAAAACAAATACAAAAACAAATTACTCAATTACTAGCAATAATCATATAATAATTCTTTTGTTCTTAAATCTAATGTATTATAGCATTTGGTGTAAATCAAAAGAGGTTACATGAAGAAGATATAACATTCTCCAACAATAATTTTTATTTTATTTCATCCTCATAATCCCTATAATATTATTATATCATGATGATATAAAAAACTTAGTACTGTATATACTATAATATGTTTTTATATTATGTTTATGAAATATTTTATACTTCACTACTCTCAAATGTGAAACGATAACATCGTTTGTGATTATGGTGAAACTCATACTCAAGAATCGATGATACTCATTTTACATCAATACTGGTAAATATTTGGTATGATGATTGATATAATGTATTTGAATTATATTTATAATATTATTTTCAATTTTAAATATAATATCACATGTTAAATTTAAATTTTTATTCCATGAGATCTAGTATAATGATGTTCATGTCTACAACAGGTTACCGTCTTGCGAAGCAATGTGATAAATTTATCACTAACGCTTTACGTGGGAGGGAATAAAGAAATAAGTTAATGAGAATACATGGAATATATTAAATCATAATGAATCTATAAAATTTATTATTATTTATCTTTATTTAATTTTCTCAATTTAAATTATAGAAACAATATTCATGCACACATATTACCTATTATCTCTATTAATGGTGTAATCCATTATTCAATCTCAACTATTATGAATAACATAAAAATAAATATATATTATAAATATATATTATATTTATACCATGATGAAAATTCTGTATGTTATTTAACAATGATCATATTATAAGGACCAAAATCATCGGATAATAACAGTCATGAAGAACGAATCAATTATTAACCAAATCAGTTATTCACACAAAGAATTGTCAATAGGCGGTTGATAATAGTGTATAATTAAATCATATATATATATGGATAAATATGTTTTTTTAACATATATATAATAAACTAATATTTATCATACTATAGGTCTAAATGTAAAATAAGGATACCCATATTAATGGAAAGATATATTTTATCTCAAATTACATTATTTGGAAAATAGATTATGTTAAACACCTATCTTCTTTCATGAGGGGTATATAAACTCCCATTAAAATGTTATATCATCAAGAATATTTGATAAATAATGTTCAATATTTTCATTTGATTATATTTTCCATTTTTTGGGGCTTACAATTCAAGAGATACCAAAGGTGGTATGAGTTTTATGTTATAATCTTATCATTTTTCAAGATGGTTTATGATTAAGTTTAAAAAGATTAAATATTATGACCTACCACTCTTGTGTTATCATTAATATTATTATTCTCTAGTTGCTGATTTGTAATAATTTTTTGCCTTTATTTTATAATCTTTATCAACAAAATATTTGAAAACAACTTCTTAAAATAAAACTAAATTTATTTTTCTTTTTATTTGAAAACCATTTTTCATCATTATTTGTGTTTTCTTAAAATGTGTTGAAATATGTTTTCATGTTACTATATGTTTATATAATGACATTTATATCCATATATTATATTTACAAAATTTTTCTTAAAGGTCTCATAATGTTTTTTTTTCATACATGTCCCATTTGGAATCTATCAAAATATGAATGGAATATTTCATAACATGTACGACGTGAATATTATTATCCACCACAATGAAAAATAATTTTTATGGAATTTTAATTTATAATAATCCAAGTTTATTTGAAATTTTTTTTTTGAATTGTATGTTTTCAAAATCCATTTTGAATTTTGAAATTCTATTTTCTTTATGAAATTGTCCCTGGGATATTTCAAAAAAAATCAATATAAGATGAAATCCATTGATGTTAGTTATTATTAATTTGTGATATGATCCTTGTATACCATTATTATTCATTCTAATAATGACTTATGATTATGATTAAAAAGTGTTGATAAAACCCATTATATTACCACCTATTATGCTATATACTAAAATGATGAAACTTTTATGAAACTTATCTCCATAGGTTAATATATAATGAAATATTTAGGAAATCCATTTATATTATACTGTTATAATATGATGAATGTTTTATGATCTTGTGTCACACATCCCTATTGTTTTTATTATGTGATGGGTGGGACATATATATCCCTCTAATGCATTGGGTAATGATTTTTATCTTAAGAGAAAGTCAGGCCCCAAATGGATAAAGGCACTAGTTCAGTAATGTACTTTGACTTCTATGATTACATTAAGAGAGAAACATGATTTCTATGATGATTGGGAGAGTGAATCAATTATTCTATGATATCATTGGAAGTGATCCTTGGTACCTCTAGAAATTAATTTTCTATTCTTATGATTATGAATTAATTACATGTCATATGCCCATGTTATGATCTCACGACCAATGATCTTTGATTAATTTATGAATCATGTTTTATGATGTAACGAATTTTGTTAAATGTCTTTATATTGTGTTATTTTATATAAATAGTTTAGTTTTTGAATATTGAAAACATTTTCCCATAAAATTATGTTTATGTTATTCTTATGTAAAAAATTATATTTCCCTAGATAATACTTAATAAAAATTTAAGATCAACCTTTCTTATGTTTCCATTTCCTAGGTTATAAAGATTGGTATTTTTAATGATATTTATAAGAGTATTACTATTTTTGGTGATCATTGTGGGAGATTTTTATGATCATTCACAAAATATGATTATTGATTGTATAGTTTCTGAAGACAGTAAAATTTTACCATTCTCAAGTGTTTTTTTATTAAAATGTATTGAATGTTTATATAAAAGATGTAATATTTATATATGAAAATATAGGGTCTATATATACAATTTTATTTTGTATTCAATAAAATATCATATATACCAATGTGATATTATTTATTTTATTATTTTTAAAATATACTTCTCATATTCTTCTATCACCTGAGTATACCATCATAACTCCTTTCAGATATACTATGATCTGTATTTGTATGTTCTTCGTCTTATTTATCATCTAACTTATACAAGTGAATCGTTAAACTCTCTTGTTATTAGTAAGACATATTTTATGATAATATTGTCTAAATATGCATTATATTATCTTAGTAACTCATCTTATAAATTTTAGACAAGTTATATACTTCATTCAAGTGTAGTTTATAGAAAACATAGAAATATTAAAATATTTTCCATATATTTTAAATTAATGTTAGTTTAAATAATCATCAGAAATATATAAATTTTTCTCACATCCTCTACAATGAATCATCTGTTTCATGAAAACCTACAGAACACCTTCGTATTTATCATTCAAATGCTAAGTTTTGATTCTAACAATGTTCCACTACATAATGAATTGATTATATATGTGTTACCCTATAAAATAGTAGAAATACATACTATAATCAAGTTATCCTTTAAAAAATATTTACACCACTTTTAGTTATAAAATAATAATATTTACCTCATAAAAAACCACTTGGGATCCTAAATACTTGATTTTGGATTTGTTTTAAATACCAATTCTAATAAAGAATTCAATATTATCATCATCCATATTGATAATAAATTAAGTGTTTTGATAACACACTTATAATTTATTTGAATTTATTCCTATCCTCCTATCTTCGTTTTAACCAAAAATATAACATTATTTACATGATAGAATAATTATACCACATTAACATAATTACGGGTCATACATAAATAAACTAAATGTATATATATGCCATAGTTTTTCTATAATACAATATTTAAATACTAAGACGAAAAAAATTCATAAAATATTTATTAAGTGACACCCATTATAAAATATTATCTCAACATTTCTTTAGACGAAATTTTCATTTAAAATATTTCAAGAATCCATCTTAACAATCAAAATAAAAAAATCCAATCCAAATATTGTTGTTTTCCTTTCATGAAAATTTATATCACTTTCATCATCAATCTGTTTATTCCCATGGTATTTAAAAATGTTTTATCACTTATACTTACGAGATAATAAACAAGGTACAAAATTAAGGACAAACAGTAATGTCCAAAGTTCATTCTTCCAAAATCTCATAATTTAGTTCTTCTGCACATAGGTAATTACATATATTACTACATTTTCTAGATCCCCATGATTTTGAACAGAAATGTGGATGTTTTTTATTATTCTATTTTATTTAATTTAATGTCACTTCAATACAATATTAATATAATCAAAATTACAAGGTTTATCTCCTCATTTGGGATAAACATCAATTCGTCATCATCATTATGGATGAAAAAATGATATTTATTGGTTTATACTGATTGAAATTTCATAATGTACATTATTCTAACTGAAATAAATTAATAAATGATGTATATATTATAGTAGATATAAAACATTCATATCACTAAATAATTTAACACTCACAAAAAATGTGTAAATCATATTTAATCTCCTACACATTGAAAATAAACAAAAACTATATTTTAATAATGTTATTACCCTTTTTCTAATTATTTAGATCAATAAATCTGATATATATTTCATCACCAGAAAGCATCCTTCCCATAATCTTCATTTTTTAACATTATTAATACAAACAAAATTCAATATTAATCATCCATGGACCACAAGAGTTTATTAATTTGTTCATTTAAATATTATAGACAAACAATCATGCAAACTCCTAGATAATTTTCAACATTATTCCATTTTTGATGATTCTTCAATTCAAAAAAAATTGTGTTTCATTAATCATTCGATGTTATCTTCATTTTATTTTGAAACTAATCATGACTTAGTTTTATAGTTATTAAATTTTAATAATTATTTTGATCCGATATACATTTTACATATAGATTATTAACTACAACTATGTGTCCTTATTTGTGTAACATTTGATGTATTACAACTTGTTCTATAAAAATTTCTTCTAAATCATTAATAATATTAATTTTCTATGATGATTCACATTTTAATTCCTTATTCATTATTCTAATTATAACATTCATCAATTGATCAAACCTATCCATTATGAGTAATTTACATCAAAGAAATAATCATGGTTTCTTGGATATAATATATTTCAAAAAGTTCTTCTCTGGTGAGTACATCATCTTAACATATTTTTCTTTAATTCCAAGGAAGACATACATTATTTATTCACAATATTCTTCTTCAACATTTATAAATTCATTTCATTAGTTATAAATTATTA
Source organism: Viscum album (assembly GCA_963277665.1). Taxonomy (NCBI): domain Eukaryota; kingdom Viridiplantae; phylum Streptophyta; class Magnoliopsida; order Santalales; family Viscaceae; genus Viscum; species Viscum album. The sequence continues at coordinate 442,963,021 of OY728161.1, forward strand.
TTTTTATTTGAAAACCAAAACACTTCATTATAAAGAATGTTTTCATTTAACATTCCACATAAATCCTAATGATATTAATAATAGTTAGAGGTAGAAAAATTGGCATTCAATATTTTACTACAGTTCCAAATAGTTTATTTTATATTAAAATTTTCTCAAAACTAATTTTCTACTTTTGGGTTTTTCAAAAACTAACATATTGTTTTAATAGTCATTTTCATGGTGTTTGAACATTCAACAAAAATAGTTGTAGCTAGAAAATATAGACTTCTTCCATTGAGTTATACTTTGGATGGATTTGATAAATTTTTATTTTTAGTTTAACTTATAATATTATTAATTACATATAAGAAGAAACTTCTTATTTACTATTACCATCATGTTGATTGTGGTTATTTAACTATTTTCTCCTCCAATATTTTTCTATATATTATTTTGTATAATGATTTATTCACATGATCTAAAAAAGTTCATTCATAATATATTGACCTTTATTTCACATAGTCATTCATTATTTTGGAATATTTATCATATAATTAAATAAATATCTTCCTTCCACTTGAATAATTCATTCTAAATGTTAGAATAATTTAACATACATTCATGAATGAAACTCTTATCTAATATTCATGTTATTAATCACCTCGAGTCTCATCTATGTTTAAAAAATTTACATATAACTAATGAAATTTAAAAATATCAATGTTATTATGATCTTGAATAACATTAAATTTTGTGTTAGATTCAAATTTCATCTATTGTAAATTTTCATAATTATACATACACTTCTCTACCAATGGATTATCATGTTATTTTAATTACTATACCTTTACCTATGACAAATAATTCATAAAATCCAACATAATTCTATTAGAATTTTTAATTTAATAGATGTTATACATTATAGGTTACCAAAGAAAAATTTTCACTTAAGTATCTCATTACTATTCTCCATCCACTAAAGAGTTAAAACTAATTATTCCATTGTATCGTAAAGTTTTTTGATAGATTTTTATTTATAAAAAACCACAACATGTGATTTTTTAATGTAATAATATTCATATTCCATGTTTGTTTTATCAGTATAATAGTCATTTATAAACATAAATACATAGATGATATGTGAAATCGACTTACATCATTTTCGACATCGTTCATATATGAATGAACATCATCTTCTTCTAGAGACCCCTATTAAATCCTTTCTTCAGGAACATACAGTTTATCTTCTAGGAATACCATTACATCTTGAATGTATCAATGAAATTTTTTAAAAGAATTAGGTAGGGGATAGTCGAGTTATATTAATAAAAGTGATGTGAAGAAGATAAATTTGTGGATCCCTTTTATAACTGATTGGAGGAGAAATCATAGAATTTCCTAAAATATTAAAATATATTAAATTAATTATGAATGGAAATGTTTCCAAATGAGCTATATAAAAGTGGATAAATTTTAAAATCATATATTATCTTAATATCCCTATTTTAATATATTTTTGTTTTTTATGAAATTTAAAAAAAACATAAAAAATAATTATATTCAGTTGAGACTCTATTCAATTAAGTTTACATAAAATATAAAATTAAGACGTTTTAAATTGAATCAACTCCATTCAAAACTCATAAATATTTCATAATTGTTCAAAAAATTCATATTACTTAATAAATATCCCAACATAAATTTAATTTAATATTTTTAAACTCATTTTTTACATTTTTTATTAATTGATGATATATTTCATCAATGTTTTATAATAATTTTAGTTGATTATATAATTTATAATATTTATAAATAATTTTAAATATTTATTATGATTTCATTTTTCATATAATGTATATTTAGATTCATTAAAACCTGTATTTTATCCCTATTTGGAAAATAATATATTTGTAAAACTAAGAGAGTAAAATTTTATAATAATCATTGAATTAAATATGATTTGGGAACATTTTATGGAATATTTTCCACTAAAAAGTAGATTTTAATCCTATTGTAATAATGTTATAATTTTATTCATCAAAAATGAATTATGGTGTCAATTTATGGCCCTATAACATAGTTTTAACCTTGATTAACCACTTTTACTGTTTACCATGGTATGTAATTTTACCAGTGTACTATTCAAAACATCTATAAATAATAGGTACCTATTAAAAAAATATTAACCCCATAATTCCAAATATGGAATCTATTTAATCAAATTCAATACCATTATGTATATTAAATTAATATTAAAATTAAGAATGCAAAATTTGATGAATACAACTTCTTAGAAAAAATAGCTTTTAAGCACAAAATTGATTTTATTCATATTACATTATTAGAAAAAATATAAACTAAATGTTAAAAAATTTGATTAAATTTATAATATATGAAATTAATGGAAATAAATCAGATATATTGATTTAATTAATTTATTGTGATAAAAAAAATGTTTTCACGTAAAAAAAATTTTCTAGAAAAAAATCACGTTTACCTTAAAATGATTTTATTTTTATTTCATATCAATTGGTATCTAATGAATTTCTTTTATACCAGTGTAGAACATAAAATTTTAATACTTTTTTATTCATAATTAATTTATAAAATAAAACTTATAGGCATTAAAAGTCATATAATATTTGATTATTAAATTGTGGTTCATTTAAACTCAGTATTAGTTGTAAAAGACACTATAAAAAATACTATGTATTTATAGAGAACTCTTTCATAATAATATTTTTTATATGGATACACCTTTTATTTTATATTGAAATATCCTCCAAAACTATAGATTTTATAAACTATTCCCTTTAATATTTTTTAGAAAAATGAAAAGTATAATTTTGATTCGTATCATATTTTTTATATATTAACATTTTCCCGATGAATAACATTGAGGATCCTTATTACCTTCTTATATAAACTCCTCATATGATATAATTATTTTCTCTCCCACATTATAATTATACTAGGGTAAAAACATCATCTACACTCCTCCTTTTTTATCATACATAGGGCTCTAAATTTTGTATGAGAAACCAATATATTATCATTCTTACAAGAATTCCGGAATAAGAGACACTATGCTCCCACCATTAATTCCCTTCATCATAGATTTCATCGTACCAAATATTGAAATATATAATAGGAACATTTAATATATTATATTAGTTCATATTAATTTCATTAAAACATTAGTCCAATCAAATATTCATTAAAAACATAATTCTTCTCATGAAATATTAGTGTCAAAATTTATCCCCTGGCAAAGAATCTTCAAAAAATATTCTAAGTATTAAAATTCAAAATTCTATATAGTATGAAATTTCCATTTTTTATTAATATAATTATTTTCTATATTACTCTCTAATTCAAATTAAATAGAATAAAATTTGGTAAATTTATTACATAAAAAATCATGTGATCTCATTCACATACACAAAAAAATAAAATTTCATACACAAATTATAAGAAAATATATTATACATACCACTCAATATTAATTATTTTTTTATTCATAGGTATTCTATATTTTCTAATGAGTTTAGAAAAAATATAAATTTATCACCAACTAACCATTGTTTATAAATTATTATACTAATAAATAATATTGACATGAACTTTCAAATATAGAAGACAGTTGTTGAAAAATATACATCCTTCAAAGAGTCATTTTAGTTTCCTAAAATAAAATAAAATAATATTACATTTTTAGATCATAAATATATTAAAATGTATTATTTCATGAATATAGATTCCTCCAAAACCTGTTTTTAAACGTCTTCTTATTCATAGATTCTGAACAATTATTATGGCCATGATACCAAAATATAAATTCTACAATTGGTTTGATACTATTTATAAAAACATAGATATGTACTGGACACATATTTTTCTCAAATCGGGTTTTTTCATCAATTAATATTTTTCATTCAATAAATCCTAATTATATTTACCAATGATTCTTCATTTTAATCGATTGGATTAAAAACTACTATAGTAAAAGAATTATATTTTTCTATAACACCACATGAAAATCCTATATCATTGAATGTATCTCAAGATTCAGATGAATACCTCATTAAATCATTATAAAGAAAAATATTTTTAAAAATTGAATCTAATATTAATAGTTATATAACTTATAACAATTGGTTTCTACATATTCATTCAACCTTCTTTATATACACACATTGTGCATATTCCTCTTCAAAATGCATTGATTTTGTATTTGAATTTTTATACCACAAGTATTTTGTCTCCATATTTATCATGTATTTATGAATAAAATATTCTCCATTTTCAAATTGGAATCCTCCATGAATCCACATATATAATATTTTTCTTCTATATGAAAATACAACCCTTTAAATTCTATTTTTTTACATAATTCTCATAAAACACATTTTTTTTCCAATACTATATAAATGTTTTATTAAAATATAATCTTATCACATGAATTTATATTTAATTATTTAGTGTTAATAATACATACAGTTAATGTTTATTCCAAAATTTTGTCTTATCAACATTTTTTCCAGACTCCATTCTCCAAGAGATAGAAACTCCAACAGTCATCATCATTTAATTTTTAGTGGTATAGATGAATCTACATAAGAACACATTATGGTTATCAAACAAAATATTGATTAGTGTAATATATTTTTTTTATTCCTATAAAATATATTCAAATCTTTATAAAATGTTCAATTTGAGTAAACAACCATTGGATCCTAATTAACTCTCTATTGTCTTCCTTCACATAAATCCTCAAAAGAAATAAATTTATTCTCTATTGAGGTGCATTGTTCTCACATCTCAGATCATCTTCCCATATCCATTGTAATTATTTCATTAAATGATTGTTTTTTGTAATAACACCCAAATACTACAAGTGAAATATTCATTTGATATTATAAATCATAACCATCAAATAGTATAAATCTATTTTTCACAAGAACAATTTCAGGATTCTTTTCTAAGGACTCCATATCATGGGTGAAGGGGATTTATCAATGAACCTCCATTGCCTTTAATTTACTAGCATATATAACATTTCATTACTAAATTTTAATACCTTATAATTAATATTCTTGCATATAAAATAACAAATGGCTTCTATTGACATTATAACATCAAATTCATCGTGAAGACATTCATTATGTGTCCTAAAAAGTCAAAACATATATAGTTCGTCAATATTGTTTTTATAATTTTTATCTCTTCTGATCATTCATTAAAATTATTCTACGTAATAAATTATATATTAGTGTTCTTCTTAATACTGGCTGAAATATACATATGTGGATATTTAATGTTTATCCTCTTCCTTATCACATATAAAACTTCTTCGATCATATCATTTAACGAATCATTCTACAATTGGAAATCTAAATGTTAAACTATACCTATATAATTATTTGAAAATTAATTTTTTTTAATATTATTCACTAAAATAAGACCTTGATACTTAATGTATATTAACTATTTCCAGGCTTTAACATAACTTATGAATGTTCTTATCATAAACATCACTATGTTAATCTTTGTTTTATTCATTCTTGTAATGGTATCTTTTGAATTTATCGATTCACTCATCAGATTGTTCCAAGATTCTTGCACATATATATCACATGTAGAGTTCATTTGTATTTCTATAATTATGATTTGTATTTAAATAATCAAAAATATAGGAACCTATTAATTTATAAATATAAAATCCTCAAAAATATCACAAGATATGGTAAACTCATTTTTACTATAATTCTCCTATAATGCATGTGATATATAACCAAAATATTAATAATTATAAGGAACACATTCTGTATGGTCATATCTGGATATATATATATAGTCATACATTTTCACCTCAATTGGGACACCTAATTTCTTAACATCAATATTATTTTTCATATTTTTCCATCTCGACATAAGAAAATATGTTATAAAAAAATTCAGTTCCAAAATATAAACATATTATAAATTTAATCTTGTAGATAAAATTTTATTCTCTTCACCCAATATCGATTTTTTAGTATGTGACTTTTAAAATTTCACCTATATATCAGAACATGTTTTTTATTGAATGACTACTTTTTTCACATTATTATTCATGGACTCTTTCAAAATATCATTAACACATTCATAAAATTACAATTTTCTTTTATAAACAACATACACAATTCAATATCATTTGTAAAATATAAAATCATTACAAAGATATTGCACATCCTTCCAATATGTACTTCCAGAAAAAATAATTGAACACCCTATTCAATTTTGGAAAATAAAATCAATCTAATATATAAAAAATAAAGTTAATGTCAAAATATGGATTGTCTCCAAATAATCACAAACCTATAATAATTGGTTGAATCAAAAAATAAAACCTAATAAAAATTATACCACATTTAGGGACCCATTATACCATATTAATGGGGGGGGTGAATTAAGGTGTTGATAAATTTAAAATTCTATAGGAATTATTTTTCAAAACTATATTTTTATAATAATATTCTTTTTTCGGAAGGATCAAAAATCATCATTTTCTTTTTTATCACATAATCACATTGATACAGAAATGTAATGTCACACAATTATTTTTACTATATTATACTATAAAATTCTAATCAGGGGAGAATAATATCATAATTATTCTGGTGACCCAAAACCACTATAACATAATTTTTATGGGATACATATTTAGGTATGGAAACCCCTCACATAGGCTCAATTCATGTGAATGTTTACAGATGATAAGAATTCGACCAAGGGATCACGTTATATAGATGGTTTAGTGACAATACACTAAATCCAAAGTTAAATTGCTACTTTTTCTCTAATACAAACTAATTTGGATAAGTTATTAATTTATATACTTGTTGGTATCTTTAATGATTATTGTCATAAAGTTAACTCCATGATAATTAAATGAAATCAATATAAAATATTCAATATCATGATTTACTATTGAATTCCAATGTGATAATACCAATTTTATTATACATATAATGATATCTATGTATATTGAAATGATTCAAAATATTCAATCTAACATCACATGGAAACAAATAAAACACTTGATTTTATTTTCATCCATGGAAATATTCTCCAAAACAATATTTTTCCTATTATGAATATGATATATCAATGATAAGCGCAAAAACACTTGTATTGTTTAAAAGTAACATTATTATTTAAGGTATCAATCAACCCACATTCTGTATTTCAATAATAAAAACATCATATCCTTATATTAAATTAGATTCAAAAATCTAAAACACTATAAAACCTAATCATCCAGGATATGAACACAAAATTCGTCTACATAAAAAACTTATTATTAATATAATACAATTAAATAAAAACTATATAACACCCCGAATCTATTAATCCAGAGCCTATGGTTTCATTAATAGATTGATTAAAAATATATAAATCACAAGTTCTAACATTTTAGTAGATTAAGGATATTGTATATACAAATGAACATTTCTTTAAATTAAAAACATAATTTACATCAACTGAATACAAGTAAATTTATTATATTCAATTGAAAATCTATAATTCATACAGAGTAATATTTGTATCTTTCTATGAAATGAAAAAATTATAATTCGGTGAGATCAAATAATTAGTAAGGGTAGCATACAATGGAATCTACCGTATATTAACATATAGTAAATAATATGACTCAAAAAATTGAATAAAATAATTCACTAACAAATGAATCTATTATCATAATATATTGAGGAATTAAAAAAACAAATAAACATATGAACAATAATAAAAGAAATAATTGTTATTGAATGCATAGTAGCCTTCATCATAAACATATCATCATATCCTTGTATTAATATATATTTTATATAAGCGTGTAAGCATTGTTCCAAACACCCAACTAATTTATCTCATGAGACCTATTGATGCATTTTTGGGATATACAATTTTAATCCCTACCAATCTCATAATAAGTCCAATGAATCCATCATATGAAATGAATTTTGAAATAATACTTACCATAATCATATGTCAGGAATCTAATATATAATATTGGGGAAGTAATCATTGGACTTATAAATATATATTCTTAAAATAGAATTAAATATTTACCCATTAAATAGAACAATTTTTTTTTCTATGTGAGTATCCCTCAATTAATATTGAATTAAAAGGATATTCACAAGGTAATTGAAATTAATATTTTCAAAGGAATGTCATTATTGTAGTATAAATGAGTTATTTCAATGTGTAGGGATATAAATAAGAAAATTAACATTCATTATGGCTTGTGAATCATCCATAGAATGTCCTCTAGGAGTGTCAAACATGATGTGAAGTTAATCCATTTTGTTTTCTAGATCGTGAAGATCGATTCATTACCAAACCAATATTTTTCTTGGTTATTACCCCAATGTGAAATTAAACCAGATATTTAATTCAATTCATTACACTAGACATGGTTTCTATTTATATTAAAACATACAATATTTACAATATTTAAATTTAAGGATATTTATTTATATTGTAGTTTTTTGAATTTTAGTGTTTTATGAAGGTAATATAATGAGGGGAATCATGATTTAATAAGGAAAGTATATTATTGAATTTATATCAATTAATCATAATAACCATTCTCATTTAAATGAATTGGAAATAGATGGATTATAAGAATTAAATGTAATTAATAGGCAATGAAACGTTAACATATAAATTATTATCTTAATGATTGAGATAAATACCTTATAAACCTAGAAACTAATTGATGATAATATTGTCAGATAAAACTATAGCTGATTAATGATTATGGATTTTTTTTGTGCAGATTATTTGGATAATGGATGATTATATTTAAATGTGCAGGTGAATTTTTGGGTTAATTTTTTTTTATTTGATTATTTAGGCATAATACATTTGAATTTAATTGAATGCCACTAAATTAGGTATAATATTACTAAAAAAGGAAATTTGAAATTTTAATCGGTCTAAAATTTATTATAACATTATAACAACTCAATTAAAAGAAAATAATAAAAATATTATGAAAAAATATAATTTAGTTAAATAATGTCTAATATGATATTTTTAATTAAAAAAATATTTTAGATTTATTAATATATTTTTAAATTAAATATTATTTAAGATTATTTTTTGTAACTTTTTAGGTCATAATAACATCATTAGGACGTTATTGAGTTATGGTATTCATAAAAACTAAAATATTTATTATTAAAAAAATAAATATTTTCCAAAAAATCTATACAAAACTACCATAAGATAATTTTGACACGTTGATCCCAAATTTAAATCTCATTAATACAAATAATTCACTATATATTTTAAATTTATTTATTAAATAAATACAATCATCTTTTTCAAAAGTATTCATTTTTTATATAAAATTCCAAAAACCATTTTGTGTTAATATAATTTTTATTCATAGACATATGTGTGAAGTTAATATTCATGGAATAAAAATTTTAATATTTATTTTTTAAATAAATCATATTATAATATGGAATAAATAAAATTAATTCTAATATAGTTTAATTTTGGGTCAATTATTTCCCTTTTAATGAATTTCATCCACAAAATTTTTGGTGCATATCAATCCAATAAAAAACTATGGTAATTCATCCTCAGTTATTCCTTGGGAATTCTAGTTTCTCCTTACATATTGTAATTCCTCCAAATAACATTCATCATTTAGGTCATCAAATTCTGTGACACTTTTTATCTGCATTCATTAATCTTGAAGGACTCATAATTATTCCAAATATATGATCCAAGAACTATTTCCTTAGTAGTGAGTATATACATTGGTTATAGAATGTAATTACTAAAAAATGACACTTCAATGACTCCATACGCATTAGAGTGGTTTAGTTCAATATCCAAATGATAAGACAAATATATAATTCCAATTAAAATATCAAAATAAATATTATGCCTTGGACCTATCATCACTTTTATATAAATCCTTACAACTCCCTTGCGTGTTGATAATTTACAGAAAACATGATCTCCTACGTAGAATTAAAAATCATATATTAAATGTTATTTTAAGTTTTTCATAAGTCCAAGACTGTAGCAACAATGAGAAGATGATTGAATCAGTTGTAATGTTTTTATAATTTCCATCACATGGAAGTAGTCATCCACTACTTGTCGTAGTTTTGATCTAATAAAATTTATAACTGATCCTCAATCGTATTCTATTATACGAAATATAAAATTCAATGAAAAACATTTTTTATGGTTTCATACCAAAGTCTGTACTAACTCTATGTTGTTTTCAAAATCATCTATGATGTATATTCTATACTCATCTTTATCAAAAAAATAAATGTGGGTTATAAGGAATCATCGTTAACCCAATATTATAGTGGGAAGGAACCCCCCTCTTACCAAAAAGTCTTTTATTCTATTTCATTGTTTTATAAAAGCATAACCTAATTTTTTAAAAATTATAATTATCCCTCGAACATCATAAATCAATATATATAAATAATATATTCCTATGATACTTTAAATTAAAAATATTTACCTTTTTCTCCAAACTCAAACCTTCAATACATTTCATATGACAATTATTTTTCAAAAACATTAAGCTTCTAGAGAATATTATTCTAATATAATTATTAGATACACTCAGTTCTCAATATTATCAAAATAATATAAAGGTCTCTTATAACAAAATTATATACTCAACCTTCCAATAATAAAAATTGAAAAGTAAAAAAATAAAAATTATAAATTTCCTCTAAACTAAACCATTGAATGACCACCAATAAAACCTCTATTTTATAATGAGACAACATTAAACATAAGACATTCATTAAATCTCAACAGAAAAGAAAAATCTTTGACATTACCATTATTTTTGATAGAATCAAGGAATTTACTTTGTTACTGATGATTCATTTTATATATAACTCATCATCATCCTAATGAACAAAATTTTGATTTTTGGTAATAATCCTTAAATAATGTTTTTATTCTTCTTAAGAATTCATCAATCTATTAATTCATTGTCTGTTAGTTCATTATAATAACTACCCCATTTGTTAATGATTTTTGAGGAGATACATTTCCTCGATTTTCATTGAATGATTCTATTTTTTTATAATCCACTATATCCATTATTCATTTTTTTGATATTTATCCATCCATTACTCATCTATATAGTGTATTTCATTATGATATTCTAATTTAGGGTGCACCTCAGTCTGATATTCTTCTTTCTCCCACCCCCAATCCAATGATCCGTGATTTGATTCACATATGTCTGGTCATCAGTGTATAATGAATCTATATCTAATTCACATGTATCTTATTCTCTTATATCTGATTATGTTTTTTCAAGAATTTTTATAGAGTTTTTTTGATATTCTATGTCCAATATTAATTCAACATTTATTCCATTATAACACAGTTTTTTGATCACCATATCTCTCTATCTGGTAGAAAATATATGTATTTATCTTTTTGGTAGGATTTCATATTTCTCTCAATCCAATATAAATATATAATTTACACATTTTGATACAACATAAGAATTTTCACCATCTTATATGACATTATATTTCTCTCCATTTTGTAGAATAAAGAATTATTTTCTAGTAAAGTTATAATATTCATACTTATTGTTTTCAATGATGTATTGCATATTTTTCACTTGGTTTGTATTATATTATTAGATCTGGTAATGTTCCATCCGATCATTACCAATAACATCGAAACATCAAATCATTAACGTTGTACATATACGTCTAAAAAAAATTACACCATTTCCCTTTATGGAAACTTCATGAATGATATAACCCTAACCCATGAAAACTTTTATTAATCATAATTTTAGAAACATTGTGGAATAACAAATAATAATAGCAAATAATATGAATAAAATTTGAAAATGTTCTTACATATATTTCCAGAGTTACACGATTTCTTCTTGATAATAAGTATAACAACTTAAAAATAGTTATTTCTTTAAAATCCCACTTTAGATTTATTTCAACATTAAAAAATCCTTTACAAACACTCCATCCACATATTTATCTTTATAAGGTGAAATTTCCTAATATATACAACTATTTAAGGTAATTTTTTTAAAATACATTCATCCCCTGATGTAAAATAATCATGTGTCCATTATATTGATATAATCCTCCAATATTCTCTTGTTCTTGAACTAAAACATTTAGAACCATTACTCAACCTACAAATTATAAAAACATATTACGATTCAGTATAGGTAAAGAATAAATGCTTTTTTATTTTCACCGTTTAAACACATAATCTAATGTAACATAAAGGTTATGAAAGAACTTTTTTCAAGATATAGTTGGAGGATGAAAATGTAGATTAAACCATAATTCCTTGAACCATTACATTGGGAGAGATATAATGAATATATTCAAAAAAATAGAGTTATATGATAGATTTAAATGTTTAATAGAAACATTTTATATCATGATATGTTACTTAATAACATTATTCATGGATTAATATGGTTATGAAATATTTTAAGAGATATCAATGAAATTTTTTATCACAAATAATATTCAACAATTTTTAAACATTCAACATAAAATCATATAGTTGTAATTTCATCATCCTCATATGTGTTAATATATGAGTAGCAACATCATATTATGATGAAGTAGTAATAAATGTTACAAAACTATTTTTCCTAATGAGCTAGAAAAAAATCCTCTACAAAGTGAAATATTCATCAAGAATATGTTTTTTTATCATCAGAATAAATACCCCAATCAACATCCATGAGCCTAAGTATTTTCAACTTTTTAATTTTGATATATATAAATGCATAAATCAATGGTCCTTTATTATAATTCAAAAATATCATAGAATCCTTCGTGTGGGATTTTTTATTATCAATTTGATACTTCACAAATTATGTTATAGTATAAAAATTTCCATCTTGATATACTATAATATATAGTGAAATATCAACCAACTTTTAAAAGTAATTCTATGTCAAATTTTTGACATCAATATCTTTAATCATATTCATACAAATAGAAATAGTTATATATATATATTTATTTATAATTTTCCATTAAAAACTTATTTAAAAATTATCATGAATACTTTCATGTGAATTAAATATAATTCATTCAGTTTTCATGTTGTGTACCTTGGGAAATAAATAAAATTCTCCATGAATATATGGCTCAAAGAAACTCAGTATCTATTTTGATAACTATTCATACACATAATCATTATTAGATTTATATAAACATTAATATTAAATTTTCTTATATAAATTTTTATTAGATGTAGGAAATTATCATTTTTTCAAATACCAGGCTCAAGGTGCCCACATATACCTACATAAAGTATAATTAAGTTTATAAAATCACTTCCATAGTTCTCAAAGATGAATAAATCAATTTATTGAATATTATATTCTTTGTTAACATCCCCATTCAAGATTGACGGCAAAATAAAAATCTGATCGTATTTCTATTTTTTGTAAGATGCAATTACCAATAACATTCTGACATATTTACTATTAAAAAATGTGTGGATAATTCTTCATTAATAACACCATAATCCTATTCATACACTTTTTATATGTGACTAAAATTATATAATAAAAACATTGACTTTTAATTATCATTTTTATGAATCTTTTGATAGATATTATGAAATTTTTATCATCTCATTTTGGTAAAAATAATAGGTGTCATTATTATCAATATAAACTAACTCTTTATACAAAGAATTCTTCTATTGATTATATTGAATATATTCTAATTGTGAACATGGTTTTAATAGATAATGAATTTTTTTTGATTCTCTACAATTAGATTAATTAATAATTGAATAAGAGATACACATAATTCTACAGTGTTGGTTGGTTCATCCTATTTAGGTATCCTATGTAATATAGTGTTTTTGATCCCTCAGTTTCATCCATACAACTGGAAAAATTATAATTAATTTTATTTAACTCCTATAAAATAATCTAATTTTTTTATTTTGTTCATTTAAAGGGTAGTAATATTCCTTATATTAAAACTTTAGTATAAAAAATTCCATAAAAAATTTATTTTAACATATTTTTAAAAATCTTATCATCAAATTATTCAATATTTTTGTGTGACATTTTACTATAGAATCTATATATTATTCTATTAGTTATATATTCAATGAAGATTCATTCATCATCCCTCTAATCAAATTTTCCTAAAATTGTATATTTACTCTTACTAAGATGTGGGATTCTAAATATAATTATGTATTTAATAGGATGACTATTTATGACCTCATTTCCAAGGGAGTTTATTCTAATTTAGGTCTTACAAATCACCTATTTTGAATATGTACTGATGTACAAACAATTTATCTCCAGGATAATATTCAGATTTTAATCATAGAAATCATTGTTCATACCATTCCAACTAGACATTAGTAATTCTTCTATAATACTAAATTTTAGTATTATGAATATCTATCATTGTTTTGATGTATAATATAATAAATTGAAAAATAATAATCAAATGAGTTATATACAGAATCAATTCATGTAAATGTTATTTTTTAATATATTCAATATTTCCCTTCTCCACAAAATTCTGGAATATTTTGATAATTTATAAGGACTCTTTTTTGTGCTTCATTAACATTACTAAATACAATAATGAAGAAAATGAAATGTAAATTAAATTTTTTTTACTAAAGACTCATTAGTATATAGAATAAATAGATAATATGTTCAAGATGAATTGTATATTAAATCAATACCTTCCTATGAATTTTTTTTACCATTATTCCTTTTTTACATGTACTAAAAATAATTTCACATTCCTTATTATGGTGAGAAAGTTCTCTCACAAATTATTTCTTTGATATTTTACTATAAATTCCTTAACCAATATTTATAATTATACTATGAAAAAAAAATTTCATCTTTAACACTCAAATTACATCAATTACATTGATCAATAATTTAGAAGTAATTCCCACTTGTTCTATCCTCCTTTAAAATAGAATTGCATATTTTTAACTATTTTTAATGAATTAATTGGTTTATGATAGTAAATTTATTCACATCATCACAAATATGACTGTCACTTAGTTTATTTTTTATATCCAACAGAAAATATAACATCCTTGGACATTAACATTCTCAATTTATATTCTAATATTCTAATCCCATTGATTTTTTTATTATAGTCATTTGAAAATGTAACAAATCCCACATAAGGTTATCTAATGACTTTTATGATTTTTAAATCTCCTATCATGTGGTAAGAGCCTCTACTATTAAGAATACATAACTTCCACCATTTATACTATTTATATCAAGCTTATATATTAATTTTTTTTAATTGATATTCCCTTTACAATGTTCATTTTCATTTTTAAAAAGTAAATCATGTATAGTAAAATTAGTGATAAATTAAACTAAATGATGAAAATAATGGTTACACTTTCCTCACATCTCTCTAATACATTCATTTAGTTTTTTAATTAAAATTTCTTACATTCTAGACATTAATTATTAATTTTATTTTTCCAATATCAAGGATTTTTTATTTCTATTCTCAAAATTTCACTTCATTCTGGTATTGATCCCCCATGAATCATTCCTTTCCTATGTAGGTGAAACATTTTTCCAAAAATAATAATATTATAACCAAATTATATGCAACACCATCAATAACCATTGAATATTGGTCTTCCATTGTGATATGACTGTTTCTTGGAATATAGTCATTATCATTAATCTGAATACGTATATTATTTATTATTTATTTCATAATTTTATTCCTTTGGGAGTGGTCCTTTTTTATTTATTTTATGGAATTAAATTCTCCACTCACTTTTTTCATCCAGGAATTCCCTTACATTATCGTTGAACTTATATAGTAATTTGTTACAAATCAGAATTCATTTATATTATCAGGTTGAGATGGATCCAAAATTTATTAAATATTTTTTATCATCAATGTTATCCTTATAGAAATATTCATTCATCCTCTTTATGTATTTTTTTGTTTTGAAGACATCCTGGTATATTTTTTTAAACTCATCATTTATGAAGGAATGTTTTAAATAATATTATTTTAATATTATTTATTATTGTAAAATTTTATTATAAGGAATATAATATATATATAATATCGATTTTTTATGAAAATATAAATTCCATATTTTTAATAATGCATTATAGCTTCTATTGTAAGTTTGGTGGTGTGTATATGATAGGTTTTATGTTCTGATCTTAGAAAACATTATCATTATGGAATATTTCATAACATGTACGACGTGAATATTATTATCCACCACAATGAAAAATAATTTGTATGGAATTTTAATTTATAATAATCCAAGTTTATTTGAATTTTTTTTTTGAATTGTATGTTTTCAAAATCCAATTTGAATTTTGAAATTCTATTTTCTTTATGAAATTGCCCATGGGATATTTCAAAAAAAAATCAATATAAGATGAAATCCATTGATGTTAGTTATTATTAATTTGTGATATGATCCTTGTATACCATTATTATTCATTCTAAGAATGACTTATGATTATGATTAATAAGTGTTGATAAAACCCATTATATTACCACCTATTATGCTATATACTAAAATGATGAAACTTTTATGAAACTTATCTCCATAGGTTAATATATAATGAAATATTTAGGAAATCCATTTATATTATACTGTTATAATATGATGAATGTTTTATGATCTTGTGTCACACATCCTTATGGTTTTTATTATGTGATGGGTGGGACATATATATCCCTCTAATGCATTGGGTAATGATTTTTATCTTAAGATAAAGTCAGGCCCCAAATGGATAAAGGCACTAGTTCAGTAATGTACTTTGACTTCTATGATTACATTAAGAGAGAAACATGATTTCTATGATGATTGGGAGAGTGAATCAATTATTCTATGATATCATTGGAAGTGATCCTTGGTACCTCTAGAAATTAATTTTCTATTCTTATGATTATGAATTAATTACATGTCATATGCCCATGTTATGATCTCACGACCAATGATCTTTGATTAATTTATGAATCATGTTTTATGATGTAACAAATTTTGTTAATGTAACGCCCCGACCCCAGCTACCCAGAGTCGGTGCATTATTTCGTAACATTGGCATGATCACAAGAAAGATCAAATCTCGAAAGACCGATTGGTTTAGTAGCCTTGGAAACACTAGATATATTCATAAGTTTTACATTACATCATAAAATGAAAAACTACTACAACAACATAATGTCTCCATAATCCACACTACTATCCCCTCATAATATCCCTGCAGGTCATTCATAATTTACTTCTTCACATCCTGGGGAAAAATAAAACATAGAAAAGGGGTGAGCTCAAATGCCCAGTAAGGATAACAATATAGCGGAAACTTTCATAAATAAGAATAAACATTTAAGGCAATGCATTACTAAAACAAAAGCCTTTTAAAATTGAACTTCAACATGGTATAGCAAAAGTAAAATGAAATAATGCCATTTACTTATTCACATGGATATTCTACTAATCGAATAATCACATGCAAAAATCAATAACCACTTTCATAATGTTGGAATGCATAATGCCAGACTATCATAACCACATAGCCAAGGCCTCGTGCCAAGACTACAAATAAGATTTTGTCAAGGCCTTGTGCCAAGACACTAGTTTGTCTCATGAGACCTACCGATGCATCGAGGAGCTATAGCGGGCTCCACCCGTCACTTATTAAGTCCAATGCATTCCCATATGAAAAGGTTTAAACATAACATAAACATTCGTATTAAAACTAGCATACGAAATGTCAATACTTTCACAATAAACTATGAATGGTATAAAAATAGCACATCCACAGTCAAACATATCACAAAACCTTCAATACAATATAGAAGTTTTGTATCATAATAAATCAACTTCAAATAATCTTAAAATCCATCAAAGGATGTTGACATAGATGAAATCAAAATTCTTTTTAAAGAAATATCTCCTTTTATTTTGAAATCATTTAAGATCCATATAAAATAAAACATTTTCTTTGAAAATATTCTTATAAGCTTGTATGGGAAGCTTCGACGATTTTATAACGGCGGAAAATAACCGCACCCGCCGTATAAGTTAAAAAAAACATTCTTACCTCAATTCTGTCGAAAAGGTTAAAAAAGGACCTTGTTTTGAAAACGACAGAAAGATTCCTTTATAAACCTCTTATAAAAAGTCAAACAAGGGTATAAATGACTTTAACCCATATTCTTGTAAATAGTAAAAATGTTTTGAAATACATTTCGAAGAAACATGGATGTGGATGATAAAGAGATCCCAGTAGATTATTACGTATAATACAACCTCGGATAATGAAGAGATTGTGAAATAACCCTTACCTTGTACTTTTCCTTTGTTGGGGTAGGTTAACCTCCTGTATAATGGTGAAATAATTGTTATTAAATTATACAAGAATCATATACATTAATATGATATCATATATGATCTTTTAATATTGATATCTTAGTATTATCGTTGTTTCGGGTGTTAACTTACTTGTTTTCTTTCATATGTTTTGTTACGTAAGACATGTTTGTAAAGGGTAGGTTGTATATTATTCATATCCAGAATGATATCAAGTCCTTAAACATCATTTTTAAATCATCAAATGATAATTATACTTTAATGGTTACGATGGAGAATGAATCTCATCGCGTTCGTGGAGACGGTAGTCCGTACGTACGCACGAGCGACAATATCATTCTTTTGATATTAAAATAATATATAAATGGATGTTATATCATATATACAGAATCATTAACATGTTATATTTATTATTTACATGAGTTAAACATCATTATTATACCTATCCAAATAATAATATATTGAATAACAATTACACCACGACGTGGAGACGGTAAGCCGTACGTACGCACGTATGGTGACATGTTATTCAAAGGGTGGATAGAATACTGAATATGGTTGTACCATATTTATAATAACATCACAGTATATGTAAGATACTGGAGTTATTATTTCAGAATGGTAAGAACAAAGGAAGAAGAAGTGGAAGAAGAAATGAACTTAGAAAAGGGTGGTGAAATCATTACCTCTTCTTCGGGTTCTTCCTTTTGATTTGATCAAAAGGGCTCCTTAGGTTGGCTTTCTGATCAAACTAAGGCCTCTAGGTTGTATTGAGGGATGTTGGGAGAGTATTTGGGCAGAGTTTGGCCGAACCAAAAGGCTTTGAAGGTGTGAAGAAATGAGAAGGAGGAGTGCCCTTTTATAAGAGGGGTGAGGGGCACCTTTGGAAAAGCTAGAAATATTAATTTATAATAAATTCATATTCGGTTTCTAAAGGCTCCAAAGTTGACTATTCAAATGATGAGGTGGGGATAGGTCGAAAGCAACTCATCCAATAGAATTTAGACAGGTTTGGGTACTTATATTAACCTTATCTTTAAGTATTAACTCTAAGTTAATTAGTTTCACTTTTACAATGTCTCTTTTTATTTTTATATAATATGGTTAATAAACTTACTATATACATCCAAGCGACCCCCAAGTGGTCCATTAATGATTAACCTATCATAATATAAGTCTCTTGGCAGAACCTTAGATTTTTAGGAATTTAATATCAATTAATAATATAATATTTGTTTTAAGAACTCTTTTATGTCAATTTTGACACTATTCAATAGTTGATTTTTGTGAAACTCCTAACAGATTGATTACTTCGAACAAAGTAAATTAAATCAATCCTAATATATCATATTATCATATAAAATTATTTTAATTCATTAAAAGTTTCATATTATATTTATTTGGGTATTTATAATATCAATTATTTTAATTTTTCACTATTATAGTAATTACTGCATCATCATTGTGTCATGTATAAAATAAATTATTTAATGTCTAAAAATTATAAATCAAATATCATTATATAGGAAATCGTTTTAGCTTTCTAATGAATATTTATAATCGAAAATCCAGCATGTATAACCCTATGTAAAAATTGTTCTTCTAAAAGATGTAAGCTTATGGCATTGTTATTTTTATTTAAGCTTTATTAATATAATGTGTCATTATCACTTACAAGTGGATCCATGGGGTCCCAAAATAGACCCAAAGATGCCCATGGTCGACCATGTATCAACCAATAGGGTTAAGACACGTTTTAGGGTAATTAATTATTATTATAATATTATTTTTTTAACCCTTATTTACCGGATTTACCCTTAACCATGGTAAATAAAATATTTACCGCAGTAATTATTCAAAATGTCTAAAAATAAAAGTTACCTATTTACACAATTTGAACATCCTGATTCCAAATATGGAATCCATTTTTCTAAATTCAAAACACAGAAGTGGCAGAAATTAATTTAAAATTAATTCCCGCTGTCAAAACAAAAAGCGTATTTTTAAGAGATAATAACTATCAAAAGATTGACACTTGTTTATGTTCGGTTTAATTGTAAAATTATGTCCAATGACCAAGATTATATTAAATGGTAAAAATATATTCTAAATATACTTTAAAACCACTCAAATTCAAAATTTATCACTATTAATTATTTTGATTAAAAAAGTTGTTTTTAATTAAAATTTAGTAATTTTCACTATTCATCAAAATATGAAAGTTATCCGAAATGTACCAAAATTTCACCCTAGGCTAATTTTGATATTCCTAATCCAAAAATGAAGTCCATTTTGAAATATAGAATATATATGATTTCAAAAAGTAGGTATTACTATTCACAACGGCTAGTTTAATTAGTTGTGGTGTGTTTTAGAACTCGAGGTTGCGTACAACACACGCTATCACATTATTCGAAGGGAAACGTACCATAGAAGCTTGGGGTGTTACATTCTCCCCTCCTTCAAATAATTGCGTCCTCGCAATTTCTAGGGTATTATTGCATAAAAAGACTCGGGTGGTTCTTCATCATAAGTTCCTCGGGTTCCCACGTTGCCTCTTCCATCTTATGGTTTCTCCACAAAACATTTACCAGACGTGTCGTCCGGTTTCTCAGTACTTGTTCTCTTGTATCAAGAATCCTGACGGGCTCTTCACAATAGGAAATATCGGGTTCCAGTTCTAATTCCTCATAGGTGAGTACATGCGTTGGGTCAGGCATGTATTTCCTCAACAGAGATACGTGGAACACATCGTGAACTTTGGAGAGACTTGGCGGCATTGCCAATCGGTAAGCCACAGCCCCAATTCGTTCTAGAATTTCGAAAGGTCCGATGTACCTGGGACTCAATTTACCTTTCTTACCAAAACGTATGACTCCCTTCCACGGAGATACCTTCAGGAAAACATGATCACCGACTTGAAATTCCAAATCCTTCCTTCGATTATCGGCATAGCTCTTCTGCCTACTTTGAGCTACTTTAATGTGATTTTGGATTACTTTCACCTTTTCCACCGTTTCCTCCACCAGTTCTGGGCCTACAAGTTTTCTTTCACCAACGTCATCCCAACAGGTTGGTGTACGACATCTCTTTCCGTATAACGCTTCATATGGTGCCATCTGTATACTCGAATGGAAGCTATTGTTATAGGAAAATTCTACCAGTGGTAAATATTGATCCCACATACCCTGAAAGTCAAGTGAGCAAGATCTCAACATGTCTTCTAAGGTCTGAATAGTCCGTTCTGATTGTCCGTCTGTCTGAGGGTGGTAAGCAGTGCTCAAATGAAGTTCAGTATCTAGGGATTTCTGAAGACTTTTCCAAAATCTTGAAGTAAAACGGGGATCACGATCAGAAACAATCGATAGGGGTACTCCATGAAGTCTCACAACTTCATTAATATATAGTCTTGCTAGACGTTCCAGGGGTAGATCTTCTCTTATAGAAAGAAAATGTGCTGACTTGGTAAGACGATCAACAATAACCCATATTGCATCGTTCCTTCTAGGAGTCTTTGGTAGCCCCATGACAAAGTCCATTGTAATATTGTCCCATTTCCACTCCGGTATGGGAAGCGGTTGCATGACTCCTCCAGGCTGTTGCCTTCCAGCTTTCACTTGTTGACAAACCATACATCTTGACACAAAATCAGCAATCTCCCTCTTCATGTTGTCCCACCAAAAATGTTCCTTCAAATCTCTATACATTTTGGTGCTCCCAGGGTGTATAGAGAAATTGGAACTATGAGCATCATCCAGCAATTCCCTTTTTAGATCAGGTAAATCGGGAACACAAAGTCTCTTTCCAAATTTCATAGTTCCATCTTTATACACAAAGTCTCTCAATCTCCCATCATTCACAACTTTAATCTTCTTCTGAAATTCTTCATCATCGGTCTGGGAACTCTTAATCCTTTCTAGTAAAGATGGTTTGGCAACCATTTGAAAAAGCATTGATGTTTCACCTTCCCTGGTTATTCCCATGTCCATCTTCTCTAGATCCATGAAAATTGGATCCCTTTCAATTCTCATCATGTTCAGAACTCCATGGTCTTTTCTGCTCAAAGCATCTGCTACTTTGTTTGCTTTCCCCGGGTGGCAGTGTATCGTGCAATCATAATCCTTGAGTAATTCAAGCCATCTCCTTTGCCTCATGTTGAGTTCTTTTTGTGAGAAAATATACTTCAAACTCTTGTGATCAGTATAAATCTCACATTTTTCACCATAGAGGTAGTGCCTCCATATCTTCAAAGCAAAGATCACAGCTGCTAACTCAAGATCATGAGTAGGATAGTTTTGTTCATGAATTTTCAACTGTCGTGATGCATAGGCAATAACTCTATCATTCTGCATAAGGACACAACCAAGTCCTTTCTTTGACGCATCACTATAAATAACGAACCCATCATTCCCCGATGGTAGAGTCAATATAGGAGCATTGACTAATCTTCTCTTCAGTTCTTCGAAACATTCTTCACACTCTTTTGTCCAAACAAATTTAACCCCTTTACGTGTGAGCTTCGTTAATGGGTTAGCCAATCGGGCAAAATTCTGGACGAAACGTCGATAATAACCTGCCAAGCCAATAAAACTACGTACCTCAGTTATACTCGTAGGTGCTGGCCATTCTTGGATTGCCTTGGTCTTAGAAGGATCAACAGAGATTCCATCTTTAGAGACAATATGGCCAAGAAAAGAAATCTCTTGAATCCAGAATTCACACTTGCTAAACTTTCCATATAATTCATGCCTCCTCAGAGTCTTCAAGATAATGCGCAAGTGATTTTCATGATCTTCGTAGGTTTTGGAGTATACCAAGATATCATCAATAAATACCACCACAAATTCATCGAGATACTCCTTGAAAACTCTATTCATCAGATCCATGAATACAGAGGGTGCATAAGTCAATCCATACGGCATTACAGTAAACTCGTAATGCCCGTACCTGGTTCGAAATGCTATCTTCGGAATGTCTTCCTTCTTTACACACAACTGATGGTATCCAGATCGAAGGTCAATCTTTGAAAAGTATTGAGCTCCATGCAGTTGGTCAAATAAATCATCAATACGAGGTAGGGGATACTTGTTCTTTATCGTTATAGCATTGATCTCCCTGTAATCGATACATAACCTCATAGATCCATCTTTCTTTTTAACAAAAAGAACAGGGGCACCCCATGGAGAAACACTAGGGCGAATAAATCCCTTATTACTCAATTCCTCTAGTTGTTTCTTTAGTTCGACTAGCTCTACAGTGGCCATTCTATAAGGGGTCTTCGATATAGGCCTTGATCCAGGAATCAAATCAATAGAAAACTCAACTTCTCGTTCTGGAGGATGTCCATGTAAATCTTCCGGAAATACATCTACAAATTCTTTCACAACAGGTACATCCTCTATTTGAACATTCCTTTCCTCACCGACAGTTATTTCATTCTCTTCCTCCCCGATAATTGAATTAAGTTGAGCTACAAGGGGTGGATCTAAATAAGAATTAGGTGGTGACGATTCTGCTCTAAAAATAAGGTGCTCCTTATCATTATCATCAAGAATCGTAACCTCTTTCTTCTTACAATAAATCTTCGCATCATAGTCCGAAATCCAGTCCATACCGAGGATTATATCAAACTCAACCATAGGTATGACGATGAGATCAGCAGATAAAGAAAATTTATGTGCTCTAATGGGGACTGATTCACAAAACTTTGTTTCAATGATACTTCCCTTAGGAGTTTTAACTGACAACTCCCTTATTAAATCAAATTGGAAATATCTAATTTTCTTAGCAAACTGGGAAGATATGAAACAATGCGATGATCCAGAATCAAATAATGCATTTGCTAAACTTGAGGAAACCATTAAATTACCTGCCACCACGTCTTTCGGAGCTTCTACCTCAGCAGTAGTGATAGCATAAGCCTTGCCTTGATCCCTTGGCCTTTTCTGAGGTAAGTCCTCCTGACGCTTAGGACATGAATTTGCATAATGCCCCATCTCCCTGCAATTGTAGCACTGAACGTTGGTAGCTTCCTTCTTCCCCTTGCAATCATGAGCTTGGTGGACTTTTTCACCACACTTGTAACAGACTCCCATTCCCTTCAAGCAAGTACCAGGATGTTTCTTCCCGCATTTACCACAAGATGGATATTCAACCTTTCCCTTCTTCCCCTTATTTCCATTCCCAGATTGATCAGCAGGTCTCTTCTTCTCTTGCTTTGCTTTAAATTCATAAGACTTAGAGAATTCCTTTTCGGTCTTGATAGCACATGAGACAATGTCTTCGTACGATGAAAATGATTGTGAGACTAATGCTCGACGGAGAAATGGTTTTAACCCATCAAAGAAATGATCAATCTTACTTCTTGGGTTGCGAATATAATCTCCAGCATACCTCGCTAACCTTGTAAAGTTAACCTCATACTTTGTGACATTCTCATCCTCCTTTTGTCTCAGACTCAGAAATTGTCTTTCCATATCTGCTCGATGGTCGCGAGGAAAGTATTTTTCTAAAAACAGATCTTTGAACTCCCTCCATTCCATGTTTGATACTTCATCATCTTCCTTCATGTTTTGAATCAATGACCACCATTGATCAGCATCTCCAGTGAGGCGGTAAACTGCCATGGTAACTTTTTACCTTTCACTACTCCCCAAAGCCTGAAATATTTTCTCTAGGGAAAATATCCATTGCTCAGATACTAAGGGATTTGTACTCCCATTGAACGTTGGTGGTTGTTGTCTCATGAATCGATCTAACATTGATCCTCCACGCTGCGGATCAGGGTGCTCCATACGGGTAAGGTTATTATTCATAACCTGAGTAAGTTGTCCCAGTACGGTGATTAGCTGATCAGCACCAGCCCCACTATAATTATCTTGAGCAGGAGGGCAATCCCTACATGGAGTGCGTGCATTGATACGGTTTCCATTTCTTCCACTAGGCGCCATTTCTAAACAATGGCATAAACTAGATCAGTTTATGAATCAAAATACATAATCCCATACTTATAAAACACTTAACATAAATTGAACTATTTATGGATATAATCCATAATCATAAAAATGTTTTCTTTGAGGAAGTATATACTCATAAACCCTTCATAATGATTTGTAAAGAAAATGAGAGTTATCCTAAGCATATCCCCCGGGAGTGTCGTAACCAAGAGTGCAGCAAGGCCCGTTGTCGTGCACCAGTTCCCGTTCGAGTCTAGCTCAAAGCGGTGTTTTCGGGTTTTACCCCTAGGTACATCTGTGCCAGAGCCGCCTCTACCTGCTCGTATCCAGACAGGGATGTATTGCTCGGAAAACTCACAAAATCTCTACAATACCAAAATTCTAGGAAGTTCTTCTATACTAATCCTCAAGGTTCATCTTAAGTCTACGTGCTCTAATCAGAGTTTATCTAAATCTAGCTTCCAAGGTTTGTACTAAACTTCCTCTGATACCAACTGTAACGCCCCGACCCCAGCTACCCAGAGTCGGTGCATTAATTACATAACATTGGCATGATCACAAGAAAGATCAAATCTCGAAAGACCGATTGGTTTAGTAGCCTTGGAAACACTAGATATATTCATAAGTTTTACATTACATCATAAAATGAAAAACTACTACAACAACATAATGTCTCCATAATCCACACTACTATCCCCTCATAATATCCCTGCAGGTCATTCATAATTTACTTCTTCACATCCTGGGGAAAAATAAAACATAGAAAAGGGGTGAGCTCAAATGCCCAGTAAGGATAACAATATAGCGGAAACTTTCATAAATAAGAATAAACATTTAAGGCAATGCATTACTAAAACAAAAGCCTTTTAAAATTGAACTTCAACATGGTATAGCAAAAGTAAAATGAAATAATGCCATTTACTTATTCACATGGATATTCTACTAATCGAATAATCACATGCAAAAATCAATAACCACTTTCATAATGTTGGAATGCATAATGCCAGACTATCATAACCACATAGCCAAGGCCTCGTGCCAAGACTACAAATAAGATTTTGTCAAGGCCTTGTGCCAAGACACTAGTTTGTCTCATGAGACCTACCGATGCATCGAGGAGCTATAGCGGGCTCCACCCGTCACTTATTTTGTCCAATGCATTCCCATATGAAAAGGTTTAAACATAACATAATCATTCGTATTAAAACTAGCATACGAAATGTCAATACTTTCACAATAAACTATGAATGGTATAAAAATAGCACATCCACAGTCAAACATATCACAAAACCTTCAATACAATATAGAAGTTTTGTATCATAATAAATCAACTTCAAATAATCTTAAAATCCATCAAAGGATGTTGACATAGATGAAATCAAAATTCTTTTTAAAGAAATATCTCCTTTTATTTTGAAATCATTTAAGATCCATATAAAATAAAACATTTTCTTTGAAAATATTCTTATAAGATTGTATGGGAAGCTTCGACGATTTTATAACGGCGGAAAATAACCTCACCCGCCGTATAAGTTAAAAAAAACATTCTTACCTCAATTCTGTCGAAAAGGTTAAAAAGGGACCTTGTTTTGAAAACGACGGAAATATTCCTTTATAAACCTCTTATAAAAAGTCAAACAAGGGTATAAATGACTTTAACCCATATTCTTGTAAATAGTAAAAATGTTTTGAAATACATTTCGAAGAAACATGGATGTGGATGATAAAGAGATCCCAGTAGATTATTACGTATAATACAACCTCGGATAATGAAGAGATTGTGAAATAACCCTTACCTTGTACTTTTCCTTTGTTAGGGTAGGTTAACCTCCTGTATAATGGTGAAATAATTGTTATTAAATTATACAAGAATCATATACATTAATATGATATCATATATGATCTTTTAATATTGATATCTTAGTATTATCGTTGTTTCGGGTGTTAACTTACTTGTTTTCTTTCATATGTTTTGTTACGTAAGACATGTTTGTAAAGGGTAGGTTGTATATTATTCATATCCAGAATGATATCAAGTCCTTAAACATCATTTTTAAATCATCAAATGATAATTATACTTTAATGGTTACGATGGAGAATGAATCTCATCGCGTTCGTGGAGACGGTAGTCCGTACGTACGCACGAGCGACAATATCATTCTTTTGACATTAAAATAATATATAAATGGATGTTATATCATATATACAGAATCATTAACATGTTATATTTATTATTTACATGAGTTAAACATCATTATTATACCCATCCAAATAATAATATATTGAATAACAATTACACCACGACGTGGAGACGGTAAGCCGTACGTACGCACGTATGGTGACATGTTATTCAAAGGGTGGATAGAATACTGAATATGGTTGTACCATATTTATAATAACATCACAGTATATGTAAGATACTGGAGTTATTATTTCAGAATGGTAAGAACAAAGGAAGAAGAAGTGGAAGAAGAAATGAACTTAGAAAAGGGTGGTGAAATCATTACCTCTTCTTCGGGTTCTTCCTTTTGATTTGATCAAAAGGGCTCCATAGGTTGGCTTTATGATCAAAATAAGGCCTCTAGGTTGTATTGAGGGATGTTGGGAGAGTATTTGGGCAGAGTTTGGCCGAACCAAAAGGCTTTGAAGGTGTGAAGAAATGAGAAGGAGGAGTTCCCTTTTATAAGAGGGGTGAGGGGAACCTTTGGAAAAGCTAGAAATATTAATTTATAATAAATTCATATTCGGTTTCTAAAGGCTCCAAAGTTGACTATTCAAATTATGAGGTGGGGATAGGTCGAAAGCAACTCATCCAATAGAATTTAGACAGGTTTGGGTACTTATATTAACCTTATCTTTAAGTATTAACTCTAAGTTAATTAGTTTCACTTTTACAATGTCTCTTTGTATTTTTATATAATATGGTTAATAAACTTACTATATACATCCAAGCGACCCCCAAGTGGTCCATTAATGATTAACCTATCATAATATAAGTCTCTTGGCAGAACCGTAGATTTTTAGGAATTTAATATCAATTAATAATATAATATTTGTTTTAAGAACTCTTTTATGTCAATTTTGACACTATTCAATAGTTGATTTTTGTGAAACTCCTAACAGATTGATTACTTCGAACAAAGTAAATTAAATCAATCCTAATATATCATATTATCATATAAAATTAGTTTAATTCATTAAAAGTTTCATATTATATTTATTTGGGTATTTATAATATCAATTATTTTAATTTTTCACTATTATAGTAATTACTGCATCATCATTGTGTCATGTATAAAATAAATTATTTAATGTCTAAAAATTATAATTCAAATATAATTATGTAGGAAATCGTTTTAGCTTTCTAATGAATATTTATAATCTAAAATCCAGCATGTATAACCCTATGTAAAAATTGTTCTTCTAAAAGATGTAAGCTTATGGCATTTTTATTTTTATTTAAGCTTTATTAATATAATGTGTCATTATCACTTACAAGTGGATCCATGGGGTCCCAAAATAGACCCAAAGATGCCCATGGTCGACCATGTATCAACCAATAGGGTTAAGACACGTTTTAGGGTAATTAATTATTATTATAATATTATTTTTTTAACCCTTATTTACCGGATTTACCCTTAACCATGGTAAATAAAATATTTACCGCAGTAATTATTCAAAATGTCTAAAAATAAAAGTTACCTATTTACACAATTTGAACATCCTGATTCCAAATATGGAATCCATTTTTCTAAATTCAAAACACAGAAGTGGCAGAAATTAATTTAAAATTAATTCCCGCTGTCAAAACAAAAAGCGTATTTTTAAGAGATAATAACTATCAAAAGATTGACACTTGTTTATGTTCGGTTTAATTGTAAAATTATGTCCAATGACCAAGATTATATTAAATGGTAAAAATATATTCTAAATATACTTTAAAACCACTCAAATTCAAAATTTATCACTATTAATTATTTTGATTAAAAAAGTTGTTTTTGATTAAAATTTAGTAATTTTCACTATTCATCAAAATATGAAAGTTATCCGAAATGTACCAAAATTTCACCCTAGGCTAATTTTGATATTCCTAATCCAAAAATGAAGTCCATTTTAAAATATAGAATATATATGATTTCAAAAAGTAGGTATTACTATTCACAACGGCTAGTTTAATTAGTTGTGGTGTGTGTTAGAACTCGAGGTTGCGTACAACACACGCTATCACATTATTCGAAGGGAAACGTACCATAGAAGCTTGGGGTGTTACAGTTAAATGTCTTTATATTGTGTTATTTTATATAAATAGTTTAGTTTTTGAATATTGAAAACATTTTCCCATAAAATTATGTTTATATTATTCTTATGTAAAAAATTATATTTCCCTAGATAATACTTAATAAAAATTTAAGATCAACCTTTCTTATGTTTCCATTTCCTAGGTTATAAAGATTGGGATTTTTAATGATATTTATAAGAGTATTACTATTTTTGGTGATCATTGTGGGAGATTTTTATGATCATTCACAAAATATGATTATTGATTGTATAGTTTCTGAAGACAGTAAAATTTTACCATTCTCAAGTGTTTTTTTATTAAAATGTATTGAATGTTTATATAAAAGATGTAATATTTATATATGAAAATATAGGGTCTATATATACAATTTTATTTTGTATTCAATAAAATATCATATATACCAATGTGATATTATTTATTTTATTATTTTTAAAATATACTTCTCATATTCTTCTATCACCTGAGTATACCATCATAACTCCTTTTAGATATACTATGATCTGTATTTGTATGTTCTTCGTCTTGTTTATCATCTAACTTATACAAGTGAATCGTTAAACTCTCTTGTTATTAGTAAGACATATTTTATGATAATAGCGTCTAAATATGCATTATATTATCTTAGTAACTCATCTTATAAATTTTAGACAAGTTATATACTTCATTCAAGTGTAGTTTATAGATAACATAGAAATATTAAAATATTTTCCATATATTTTAAATTAATGTTAGTTTAAATAATCATCAGAAATATATAAATTTTTCTCACATCCTCTACAATGAATCATCTGTTTCATGAAAACCTACAGAACACCTTCGTATTTATCATTCAAATGCTATGTTTTGATTCTAACAATGTTCCACTACATAGTGAATTGATTATATATGTGTTACCCTATAAAATAGTAGAAATACATACTATAATCAAGTTATCCTTTAACAAATATTTACACCACTTTTAGTTATAAAATAATAATATTTACCTCATCAAAAACCACTTGGGATCCTAAATACTTGATTTTGGATTTGTTTTCAATACCAATTCTAATAAAGAATTCAATATTATCATCATCCATATTGATAATAAATTAAGTGTTTTGATAACACACTTATAATTTATTTGAATTTATTCCTATCCTCCTATCTTTGTTTTAACCAAAAATATAACATTATTTACATGATAGAATAATTATATCACATTAACATAATTACGGGTCATACATAAATAAACTAAATGTATATATATGCCATAGTTTTTCTATAATACAATATTTAAATACTAAGACGAAAAAAATTCATAAAATATTTATTAAGTGACACCCATTATAAAATATTATCTCAACATTTCTTTAGACGAAATTTTCATTTAAAATATTTCAAGAATCCATCTTAACAATCAAAATAAAAAAATCCAATCCAAATATTGTTGTTTTCCTTTCATGAAAATTTATATCACTTTCATCATCAATCTGTTTATTCCCATGGTATTTAAAAATGTTTTATCACTTATACTTACGAGATAATAAACAAGGTACAAAATTAAGGACAAACAGTAATGTCCAAAGTTCGTTCTTCCAAAATCTCATAATTTAGTTCTTCTGCACATAGGTAATTACATATATTACTACATTTTCTAGATCCCCATGATTTTGAACAGAAATGTGGAGGTTTTTTATTATTCTATTTTATTTAATTTAATATCACTTAAATACAATATTAATATAATCAAAATTACAAGGTTTATCTCCTCATTTGGGATAAACATCAATTCGTCATCATCATTATGGATGAAAAAATGATATTTTTTGGTTTATACTGATTGAAATTTCATAATGTACATTATTCTAACTGAAATAAATTAATAAATGATGTATATATTATAGTAGATATAAAACATTCATATCACTAAATAATTTAACACTCACAAAAAATGTGTAAATCATATTTAATCTCCTACACATTGAAAATAAACAAAAAATATATTTTAATAATGTTATTACCCTTTTTCTAATTATTTAGATCAATAAATATGATATATATTTCATCACCAGAAAGCATCCTTCCCATAATCTTCATTTTTTAACATTATTAATACAAAAAAAATTCAATATTAATCATCCATGGACCACAAGAGTTTATTAATTTGTTCATTTAAATATTATAGACAAACAATCATGCAAACTCCTAGATAATTTTCAACATTATTCCATTTTTGATGATTCTTCAATTCAAAAAAAATTGTGTTTCATTAATCATTCGATGTTATCTTCATTTTATTTTGAAACTATTCACGACTTAGTTTTATAGTTATTAAATTTTAATAATTATTTTGATCCGATATACATTTTACATATAGATTATTAACTACAACTATGTGTCCTTATTTGTGTAAAATTTGATGTATTACAACTTGTTCTATAAAAATTTCTTCTAAATCATTAATAATATTAATTTTCTATGATGATTCACATTTTAATTCCTTATTCATTATTCTAATTATAACATTCATCAATTGATCAAACCTATCCATTATGAGTAATTTACATCAAAGAAATAATCATGGTTTCTTGGATATAATATATTTCAAAAAGTTCTTCTCTGGTGAGTACATCATCTTAACATATTTTCCTTTAATTCCAAGGAAGACATACATTATTTATTCACAATATTCTTCTTCAACATTTATAAATTCATTTCATTAGTTATAAATTATTATTTTTATTTGAAAACCAAAACACTTCATTATAAAGAATGTTTTCATTTAGCATTCCACATAAATCCTAATGATATTAATAATAGTTAGAGGTAGAAAAATTGGCATTCAATATTTTACTACAGTTCCAAATAGTTTATTTTATATTAAAATTTTCTCAAAACTAATTTTTTACTTTTGGGTTTTTCAAAAACTAACATATTGTTTTAATAGTCAATTTCATGGTGTGTGAACATTCAACAAAAATAGTAGTAGCTAGAAAATATAGACTTCTTCCATTGAGTTATACTTTGGATGGATTTGATAAATTTTTTTTTAGTTTAACTTATAATATTATTAATTACATATAAGAAGAAACTTCTTATTTACTATTACCATCATGTTGATTTTGGTTATTTAACTATTTTTCTCCTCCAATATTTTTCTATATATTATTTTGTATAATGATTTATTCACATGATCTAAAAAAGTTCATTCATAATATATTGACCTTTATTTCACATAGTCATTCATTATTTTGGAATATTTATCATATAATTAAATAAATATCTTCCTTCCACTTGAATAATTCATTCTAAATGTTAGAATAATTTAACATACATTCATG
The DNA here is from genome assembly GCA_963277665.1 of Viscum album. Lineage (NCBI taxonomy): Eukaryota > Viridiplantae > Streptophyta > Magnoliopsida > Santalales > Viscaceae > Viscum > Viscum album. The sequence goes on from OY728161.1 coordinate 442,996,008, forward strand.
AATGAAACTCTTATCTAATATTCATGTTATTAATCACCTCGAGTCTCTTCTATGTTTAAAAAATTTACATATAACTAATGAAATTTAAAAATATCAATGTTATTATGATCTTGAATAACATTAAATTTTGTGTTAGATTCAAATTTCATCTATTGTAAATTTTCATAATTATACATACACTTCTCTACCAATGGATTATCATGTTATTTTAATTACTATACCTTTACCTATGACAAATAATTCATAAAATCCAACATAGTTCTATTAGAATTTTTAATTTAATAGATGTTATACATTATAGGTTACCAAAGAAAAATTTTCACTTAAGTATCTCATTACTATTCTCCATCCAATAAAGAGTTAAAACTAATTATTCCATTGTATCGTAAAGTTTTTTGATAGATTTTTATTTATAAAAAACCACAACATGTGATTTTTTAATGTAATAATATTCATATTCCATGTTTGTTTTATCATTATAATATTCATTTATAAACATAAATACATAGATGATATGTGAAATCGACTTACATCATTTTCGACATCGTTCATATATGAATGAACATCATCTTCTTCTAGAGACCCCTATTAAATCCTTTCTTCAGGAACATACAGTTTATCTTCTAAGAATACCATTACATCTTGAATGTATCAATGAAATTTTTTAAAAGAATTAGGTAGGGGATAGTCGAGTTATATTAATAAAAGTGATGTGAAGAAGATAAATTTGTGGATCCCTTTTATAACTGATTGGAGGAGAAATCATAGAATTTCCTAAAATATTAAAATATATTAAATTAATTATGAATGGAAATGTTTCCAAATGAGCTATATAAAAGTGGATAAATTTTAAAATCATATATTATCTTAATATCCCTATTTTAATATATTTTTGTTTTTTATGAAATTTAAAAAAAACATAAAAAATAATTATATTCAGTTGAGACGCTATTCAATTAAGTTTACATAAAATATAAAATTAAGACGTTTTAAATTGAATCAACTCCATTCAAAACTCATAAATATTTCATAATTGTTCAAAAAATTCATATTTCTTAATAAATATCCCAACATAAATTTAATTTAATATTTTTAAACTCATTTTTTACATTTTTTATTAATTGATGATATATTTCATCAATGTTTTATAATAATTTAAGTTGATTATATAATTTATAATATTTATAAATAATTTTAAATATTTATTATGATTTAATTTTTCATATAATGTATATTTAGATTCATTAAAACCTGTGTTTTATCCCTATTTGGAAAATAATATATTTGTAAAACTAAGAGAGTAAAATTTTATAATAATCATTGAATTAAATATGATTTGGGAACATTTTATGGAATATTTTCCACTAAAAAGTAGATTTTAATCCTATTGTAATAATGTTATAATTTTATTCATCAAAAATGAATTATGGTGTCAATTTATGGCCCTATAACATAGTTTTAACCTTGATTAACCACTTTTACTGTTTACCATGGTATGTAATTTTACCAGTGTACTATTCAAAACATCAATAAATAATAGGTACCTATTAAAAAAATATTAACCCCATAATTCCAAATATGGAATCTATTTAATCAAATTCAATACCATTATGTATATTAAATTAATATTAAAATTAAGAATGCAAAATTTGATGAATACAACTTCTTAGAAAAAATAGCATTTAAGCACAAACTTGATTTTATTCATATTACATTATTAGAAAAAATATAAACTAAATGTTAAAAAATTTGATTAAATTTATAATATATGAAATTAATGGAAATAAATCAGATATATTGATTTAATTAATTTATTGTGATAAAAAAAATGTTTTCACGTAAAAATAATTTTCTAGAAAAAAATCACTTTTACCTTAAAATGATTTTATTTTTATTTCATATCAATTGCTATCTAATGAATTTCTTTTATACCAGTGTAGAACATAAAATTTTAATACTTTTTTATTCATAATTAATTTATAAAATAAAACTTATAGGCATTAAAAGTCATATAATATTTGATTATTAAATTGTGGTTCATTTAAACTCAGTATTAGTTGTAAAAGACACTATAAAAAATACTATGTATTTATAGAGAACTCTTTCATAATAATATTTTTTATACGTATAAACCTTTTATTTTATATTGAAATATCCTCCAAAACTATAGATTTTATAAACTATTCCCTTTAATATTTTTTAGAAAAATGAAAAGTATAATTTTGATTCGTATCATATTTTTTATATATTAACATTTTCCCGATGAATAACATTGAGGATCCTTATTACCTTCTTATATAAACTCCTCATATGATATAATGATTTTCTCTCCCACGTTATAATTATACTAGGGTAAAAACATCATCTACACTCCTTTTTTAACATACTTAGGGCTCTAAATTTTGTATGAGAAACCAATATATTATCATTCTTACAAGAATTCCGGAATAAGAGACACTATGCTCCCACCATTAATTCCCTTCATCATAGATTTCATCGTACCAAATATTGAAATATATAATAGGAACATTTAATATATTATATTAGTTCATATTAATTTCATTAAAACATTAGTCCAATCAAATATTCATTAAAAACATAATTCTTCTCATGAAATATTAGTGTCAAAATTTATCCCCTGGCAAAGAATATTCAAAAAATATTCTAAGTATTAAAATTCAAAATTCTATATAGTATGAAATTTCCATTTTTTATTAATATAATTATTTTCTATATTACTCTCTAATTCAAATTAAATAGAATAAAATTTGGTAAATTTATTACATAAAAAATCATGTGATCTCATTCACATACACAAAAAAATAAAATTTCATACACAAATTATAAGAAAATATTTTATACATACCACTCAATATTAATTATTTTTTTATTCATAGGTATTCTATATTTTCTAATGAGTTTAGAAAAAATATAAATTTATCACCAACTAACCATTGTTTATAAATCATTATACTAATAAATAATATTGACATGACCTTTCAAATATAGAAGACAGTTGTTGAAAAATATACATCCTTCAAAGAGTCATTTTAGTTTCCTAAAATAAAATAAAATAATATTACATTTTTAGATCATAAATATATTAAAATGTATTATTTCATGAATATAGATTCCTCCAAAACCTGTTTTTAAACTTCTTCTTATTCATAGATTCTGAACAATTATTATGGCCATGATACCAAAATATAAATTCTACAATTGGTTTGATACTATTTATAAAAACATAGATATGTACTGGACACATATTTTTCTCAAATCGGGTTTTTTCATCAATTAATATTCTTCATTCAATAAATCCTAATTATATTTACCAATGATTCTTCATTTTAATCGATTGGATTAAAAACTACTATAGTAAAAGAATTATATTTTTCTATAACACCACATGAAAATCCTATATCATTGAATGTATCTCAAGATTCAGATGAATACCTCATTAAATCATTATAAAGAAAAATATTTTTAAAAATTGAATCTAATATTAATAGTTATATAACTTATAACAATTGGTTTCTACATATTCATTCAAACTTCTTTATATACACACATTGTGCATATTCCTCTTCAAAATGCATTGATTTTGTATTTGAATTTTTATACCACAAGTATTTTGTCTCCATATTTATCATGTATTTATGAATAAAATATTCTCCATTTTCAAATTGGAATCCTCCATGAATCCACATATATAATATTTTTCTTCTATATGAAAATACAACCCTTTAAATTCTATTTTTTTACATAATTCTCATAAAACACATTTTTTTTCCAATACTATATAAATGTTTTATTAAAATATAATCATATCACATGAATTTATATTTAATTATTTAGTGTTAATAATACATACAGTTAATGTTTATTCCAAAATTTCGTCTTATCAACATTTTTTCCAGACTCCATTCTCCAAGAGATAGAAACTCCAACAGTCATCATCATTTAATTTTTAGTGGTATAGATGAATCTACATAAGAACACATTATGGTTATCAAACAAAATATTGATTAGTGTAATATATTTTTTTTATTCCTATAAAATATATTCAAATCTTTATAATATGTTCAATTTGAGTAAACAACCATTAGATCCTAATTCACTCTCTATTGTCTTCCTTCACATAAATCCTCAAAAGAAATAAATTTATTCTCTATTGAGGTGAATTGTTCTCACATCTCAGATCATCTTCCCATATCCATTGTAATTATTTCATTAAATGATTGTTTTTTGTAATAACACCCAAATACTACAAGTGAAATATTCATTTGATATTATAAATCATAACCATCAAATAGTATAAATATATTTTTCACAAGAACAATTTCAGGATTCTTTTCTAAGGACTCCATATCATGGGTGAAGGGGATTTATCAATGAACCTCCATTGCCTTTAATTTACTAGCATATATAACATTACATTACTAAATTTTAATACCTTATAATTAATATTCTTGCATATAAAATAACAAATGGCTTCTATTGACATTATAACATCAAATTCATCGTGAAGACATTCATTATGTGTCCTAAAAAGTCAAAACATATATAGTTCGTCAATATTGTTTTTATAATTTTTATCTCTTCTGATCATTCATTAAAATTATTCTACGTAATAAATTATATATTAGTGTTCTTCTTAATACTGGCTGAAATATACATATGTGGATATTTAATGTTTATCCTCTTCCTTATCACATATAAAACTTCTTCGATCATATCATTTAACGAATCATTCTACAATTGGAAATCTAAATGTTAAACTATACCTATATAATTATTTCAAAATTAATTTTTTTTAATATTATTCACTAAAATAAGACCTTGATACTTAATGTATATTAACTATATCCAGGCTTTAACATAACTTATGAATGTGCTTATCATAAACATCACTATGTTAATCTTTGTGTTATTCATTCTTGTAATGGTATCTTTTGAATTTATCGATTCACTCATCAGATTGTTCCAAGATTCTTGCACATATATATCACATGTAGAGTTCATTTGTATTTCTATAATTATGATTTGTATTTAAAAAATCAAAAATATAGGAACCTATTAATTTATAAATATAAAATCTTCAAAAATATCACAAGATATTGTAAACTCATTTTTACTATAATTCTCCTATAATGCATGTGATATATAACCAAAATATTAATAATTATAAGGAACACATTCTGTATGGTCATATCTGGATATATATATATAGTCATACATTTTCACCTCAATTGGGACACCTAATTTCTTAACATCAATATTATTTTTCATATTTTTCCATCTCGACATAAGAAAATATGTTATAAAAAAATTCAGTTCCAAAATATAAACATATTATAAATTTAATCTTGTAGATAAAATTTTATTCTCTTCACCCAATATCGATTTTTTAGTATATGACTTTTAAAATTTCACCTATATATCAGAACATGTTTTTTATTGAATGACTACTTTTTTCACATTATTATTCATGGACTCTTTCAAAATATCATTAACACATTCATAAAATTACAATTTTCTTTTATAAACAACATACACAATTCAATATCATTTGTAAAATATAAAATCATTACAAAGATATTGCACATCCTTCCAATATGTACTTCCAGAAAAAATAATTGAACACCCTATTCAATTTTGGAAAATAAAATCAATCTAATATATAAAAAATAAAGTTAATGTCAAAATATGGATTGTCTCCAAATAATCACAAACCTATAATAATTGGTTGAATCAAAAAATAAAACCTAATAAAAATTATACCACATTTAGGGACCCATTATACCATATTAATGGGGGGGGGGTGAATTAAGGTGTTGATAAATTTAAAATTCTATTGGAATTATTTTTCAAAACTATATTTTTATAATAATATTCTTTTTTCGGAAGGATCAAAAATCATCATTTTCTTTTTTATCACATAATCACATTGATACAGAAATGTAATGTCACACAATTATTTTTACTATATTATACTATAAAATTCTAATCAGGGGAGAATAATATCATAATTATTCTGGTGACCCAAAACCACTATAACATAATTTTTATGGGATACATATTTAGGTATGGAAACCCCTCACATAGGCTCAATACATGTGAATGTTTACAGATGATAAGAATTCGACCAAGGGATCACGTTATATAGATGGTTTAGTAACAATACACTAAATCCAAAGTTAAATTGCTACTTTTTCTCTAATACAAACTAATTTGGATAAGTTATTAATTTATATACTTGTTGGTATCTTTAATGATTATTGTCATAAAGTTAACTCCATGATAATTAAATGAAATCAATATAAAATATTCAATATCATGATTTACTATTGAATTCCAATGTGATAATACCAATTTTATTATACATATAATGATATCTATGTATATTGAAATGATTCAAAATATTCAATCTAACATCACATGGAAACAAATAAAACTCTTGATTTTATTTTCATCCATGGAAATATTCTCCAAAACAATATTTTCCCTATTATGAATATGATATATCAATGATAAGCGCAAAAACACTTGTATTGTTTAAAAGTAACATTATTATTTAAGGTATCAATCAACCCACATTCTGTATTTCAATAATAAAAACATCATATCCTTATATTAAATTAGATTCAAAAATCTAAAACACTATAAAACCTAATCATCCAGGATATGAACACAAAATTCGTCTACATAAAAAACTTATTATTAATATAATACAATTAAATAAAAACTATATAACACCCCGAATCTATTAATCCAGAGCCTATGGTTTCATTAATAGATTGATTAAAAATATATAAATCACAAGTTCTAACATTTTAGTAGATTAAGGATATTGTATATACAAATGAACATTTCATTAAATTAAAAACATAATTTACATCAACTGAATACAAGTAAATTTATTATATTCAATTGAAAATCTATAATTCATACAGAGTAATATTTGTATCTTTCTATGAAATGAAAAAATTATAATTCGGTGAGATCAAATAATTAGTAAGGGTAGCATACAATGGAATCTACCGTATATTAACATATAGTAAATAATATGACTCAAAAAATTGAATAAAATAATTCACTAACAAATGAATCTATTATCATAATATATTGAGGAATTAAAAAAACAAATAAACATATGAACAATAATAAAAGAAATAATTGTTATTGAATGCATAGTAGCCTTCATCATAAACATATCATCATATCCTTGTATTAATATATATTTTATATAAGCGTGTAAGGATTGTTCCAAACACCCAACTAATTTATCTCATGAGACCTATTGATGCATTTTTGGGATATACAATTTTAATCCCTACCAATCTCATAATAAGTCCAATGAATCCATCATATGAAATGAATTTTGAAATAATACTTACCATAATCATATGTCAGGAATCTAATATATAATATTAGGGAAGTAATCATTGGACTTATAAATATATATTCTTAAAATAGAATTAAATATTTACCCATTAAATAGAACAATTTTTTTTTCTATGTGAGTATCCCTCAATTAATATTGAATTAAAAGGATATTCACAAGGTAATTGAAATTAATATTTTCAAAGGAATGTCATTATTGTAGTATAAATGAGTTATTTCAATGTGTAGGGATATAAATAAGAAAATTAACATTCATTATGGCTTGTGAATCATCCATAGAATGTCCTCTAGGAGTGTCAAACATGATGTGAAGTTAATCCATTTTGTTTTCTAGATCGTGAAGATCGATTCATTACCAAACAAATATTTTTCTTGGTTATTAACCCAATGTGAAATTAAACCAGATATTTAATTCAATTCATTACACTAGACATGGTTTCTATTTATATTAAAACATACAATATTTAAAATATTTAAATTTAAGGATATTTATTTATATTGTAGTTTTTTGAATTTTAGTGTTTTATGAAGGTAATATAATGAGGGGAATCATGATTTAATAGGGAAAGTATATTATTGAATTTATATCAATTAATCATAATAACCATTCTCATTTAAATGAATTGGAAATAGATGGATTATAATAATTAAATGTAATGAATAGGCAATGAAACGTTAACATATAAATTATTATCTTAATGATTGAGATAAATACATTATAAACCTAGAAACTAATTGATGATAATATTGTGAGATAAAACTATAGCTGATTAATGATTATGGATTTTTTTTTGCAGATTATTTGGATAATGGATGATTATATTTAAATGTGCAGGTGAATTTTTGGGTTAAATTTTTTTTTATTTGATTATTTAGGCATAATACATTTGAATTTAATTGAATGCCACTAAATTAGGTATAATATTACTAAAAAAGGTAATTTGAAATTTTAATCGGTCTAAAATTTATTATAACATTATAACAACTCAATTAAATGAAAATAATAAAAATATTATGAAAAAATATAATTTAGTTAAATAATGTCTAATATGATATTTTTAATTAAAAAAATATTTTAGATTTATTAATATATTTTTAAATTAAATATTATTTAAGATCATTTTTTGTAACTTTTTAGGTCATAATAACATCATTAGGACGTTATTGAGTTATGGTATTCATAAAAACTAAAATATTTATTATTAAAAAAATAAATATTTTCCAAAAAATCTATACAAAACTACCATAAGATAATTTTGACACGTTGATCCCAAATTTAAATCTCATTAATACAAATAATTCACTATATATTTTAAATTTATTTATTAAATAAATACAATCATCTTTTTCAAAAGTATTCATTTTTTATATAAAATTCCAAAAACCATTTTGTGTTAATATAATTTTTATTCATAGACATATGTGTGAAGTTAATATTCATGGAATAAAAATTTTAATATTTATTTTTTAAATAAATCATATTATAATATGGAATAAATAAAATTAATTCTAATATAGTTTAATTTTGGGTCAATTATTTCCCTTTTAATGAATTTCATCCACAAAATTTTTGGTGCATATCAATCCAATAAAAAACTATGGTAATTCATCCTCAGTTATTCCTTGGGAATTCTAGTTTCTCCTTACATATTGTAATTCCTCCAAATAACATTCATCATTTAGGTCATCAAATTCTGTGACACTTTTTATCTGCATTCATTAATCTTGAAAGACTCATAATTATTCCAAATATATGATCCAAGAACTATTTCCTTAGTAGTGAGTATATACATTGGTTATAGAATGTAATTACTAAAAAATGACACTTCAATGACTCCATACGCATTAGAGTGGTTTAGTTCAATATCCAAATGATAAGACAAATATATAATTCCAATTAAAATATCAAAATAAATATTATGCCTTGGACCTATCATCACTTTTATATAAATCCTTACAACTCCCTTGCGTGTTGATAATTTACAGAAAACATGATCTCCTACGTAGAATTAAAAATCATATATTAAATGTTATTTTAAGTTTTTCATAATTCCAAGACTGTAGCAACAATGAGAAGATGATTGAATCAGTTGTAATGTTTTTATAATTTCCATCACATGGAAGTAGTCATCCTCTACTTGTCGTAGTTTTGATCTATTAAAATTTATAACCGATCCTCAATCGTATTCTATTATACGAAATATAAAATTCAATGAAAAACATTTTTTATGGTTTCATACCAAAGTCTGTACTAACTCTATGTTGTTTTCAAAATCATCTATGATGTATATTCTATACTCATCTTTATCAAAAAAATAAATGTGGGTTATAAGGAATCATCGTTAACCCAATATTATAGTGGGAAGGAACCCCCCTCTTACCAAAAAGTCTTTTATTCTATTTCATTATTTTATAAAAGCTTAACCTAATTTTTTAAAAATTATAATTATCCCTCGAACATCATAAATCAATATATATAAATAATATATTCCTATGATACTTTAAATTAAAAATATTTACCTTTTTCTCCAAACTCAAACCTTCAATACATTTCATATGACAATTATTTTTCAAAAACATTAAGCTTCTAGAGAATATTATTCTAATATAATTATTAGATACACTCAGTTCTCAATATTATCAAAATAATATAAAGGTCTCTTATAACAAAATTATATACTCAACCTTCCAATAATAAAAATTGAAAAGTAAAAAAATAAAAATTATAAATTTCCTCTAAACTAAACCATTGAATGACCACCAATAAAACCTCTATTTTATAATGAGACAACATTAAACATAAGACATTCATTAAATATCAACAGAAAAGAAAAATCTTTGACATTACCATTATTTTTGATAGAATCAAGGAATTTACTTTGTTACTGATGATTCATTTTATATATAACTCATCATCATCCTAATGAACAAAATTTTGATTTTTGGTAATAATCCTTAAATAATGTTTTTATTCTTCTTAAGAATTCATCAATCTATTAATTCATTGTCTGTTAGTTCATTATAATAACTACCCCATTTGTTAATGATTTTTGAGGAGATACATTTCCTCGATTTTCATTGAATGATTCTATTTTTTTATAATCCACTATATCCATTATTCATTTTTTTGATATTTATCCATCCATTACTCATCTATATAGTGTATTTCATTATGATATTCTAATTTAGGGTGCACCTCAGTATGATATTCTTCTTTCTCCCACCCCCAATCCAATGATCCTTGATTTGATTCACATATGTCTGGTCATCAGTGTGTAATGAATCTATATCAAATTCACATGTATCTTATTCTCTTATATCTGATTATGTTTTTTCAAAAAAATTTATAGAGTTTTTTTGATATTCTATGTCCAATATTAATTCAACATTTATTCCATTATAACACAGTTTTTTGATCACCATATCTCTCTATCTGGTAGAAAATATATGTATTTATCTTTTTGGTAGGATTTCATATTTCTCTCAATCCAATATAAATATATAATTTACACTTTTTGATACAACATAAGAATTTTCACCATCTTATATGACATTATATTTCTCTCCATTTTGTATAATAAAGAATTATTTTCTAGTAAAGTTATAATATTCATACTTATTGTTTTCAATGATGGATTGCATATTTTTCACTTGGTTTGTATTATATTATTAGATCTGGTAATGTTCCATCTGATCATTACCAATAACATCGAAACATCAAATCATTAACGTTGTACATATACGTCTAAAAAAAATTACACCATTTCCCTTTATGGAAACTTCATGAATGATATAACCCTAACCCATGAAAACTTTTATTAATCATAATTTTAGAAACATTGTGGAATAACAAATAATAATAGCAAATAATATGAAGAAAATTTGAAAATGTTCTTACATATATTTCCAGAGTTACACGATTTCTTCTTGATAATAAGTATAACAACTTAAAAATAGTTATTTCTTTCAAATCCCACTTTAGATTTATTTCAACATTAAAAAATCCTTTACAAACACTCCATCCACATATTTATCTTTATAAGGTGAAATTTCCTAATATATACAACTATTTAAGGTAATTTTTCTAAAATACATTCATCCCCTGATGTAAAATAATCATGTGTCCATTATATTGACATAATCCCCCAATATTCTCTTCTTCTTGAACTAAAACATTTAGAACCATTACTCAACCTACAAATGATAAAAACATATTACGATTCAGTATAGGTAAAGAATAAATGCTTTTTTATTTTCACCTTTTAAACACATAATCTAATGTAACATAAAGGTTATGAAAGAACTTTTTTCAAGATATAGTTGGAGGATAAAAATGTAGATTAAACCATAATTCCTTGAACCATTACATTGGGAGAGATATAATGAATATATTCAAAAAAATAGAGTTATATGATAGATTTAAATGTTTAATAGAAACATTTTATATCATGATATGTTACTTAATAACATTATTCATGGATTAATATGGTTATGAAATATTTTAAGAGATATCAATGGAATTTTTTATCACAAATAATATTCATCAATTTTTAAACATTCAACATAAAATCATATAGTTGTAATTTCATCATCCTCATATGTGTTAATATATGAGTAGCAACATCATATTATGATGAAGTAGTAATAAATGTTACAAAACTATTTTTCCTAATGAGCAAAAAAAAATCCTCTACAAAGTGAAATATTCATCAAGAATATGTTTTTTTATCATCAGAATAAATACCCCAATCAACATCCATTAGCCAAAGTATTTTCAACTTTTTAATTTTGATATATATAAATGCATAAATCAATGGTCCTTTATTATAATTCAAAAATATCATAGAATCCGTCGTGTGGGATTTTTTATTATCAATTTGATACTTCACAAATTATGTTATAGTATAAAAATTTCCATCTTGATATACTATAATATATAGTGAAATATCAACCAACTTTTAAAAGTAATTCTATGTCTAATTTTTGACATCAATCTCTTTAATCATATTCATACAAATAGAAATAGTTATATATATATATATATTTACTTATAATTTTCCATTACAAACTTATTTACAAATTATCATGAATACTTTCATGTGAATTAAATATAATTTATTCAGTTTTCATGTTGTGTACCTTGGGAAATAAATAAAATTCTCCATGAATATATGGCTCAAAGAAACTCAGTATCTATTTTGATAACTATTCATACACATAATCATTATTAGCTTTATATAAACATTAATATTAAATTTTCTTATATAAATTTTTATTAGATGTAGGAAATTATCATTTTTTCAAATACCAGGCTCAAGGTGCCCACATATACCTACATAAAGTATAATTAAGTTTATAAAATCACTTCCATAGTTCTCAAAGATGAATAAATCAATTTATTGAATATTATATTCTTTGTTAACATCCCCATTCAAGATTGACGGCAAAATAAAAATCTGATCGTATTTCTATTTTTTGTAAGATGCAATTACCAATAACATTCTGACATATTTACTATTAAAAAATGTGTGGATAATTCTTCATTAATAACACCATAATCCTATTCATACACTTTTTATATGTGACTAAAATTATATAATAAAAACATTGACTTTTAATTATCATTTTTATGAATCTTTTGATAGATATTATGAAATTTTTATCATCTCATTTTGGTAAAAATAATAGGTGTCATTATTATCAATATAAACTAACTCTTTATACAAAGAATTCATCTATTGATTATATTGAATATATTCTAATTGTGAACATGGTTTTAATAGATAATGAATTTTTTTGGATTCTCTACAATTAGATTAATTAATAATTGAATAAGAGATACACATAATTCTACAGTGTTGGTTGGTTCATCCTATTTAGGTATCCTATGTAATATAGTGTTTTTTATCCCTCAGTTTCATCCATACAACTGGAAAAATTATAATTAATTTTATTTAACTCCTATAAAATAATCTAATTTTTTTATTTTGTTCATTTAAAGGGTAGTAATATTCCTTATATTAAAACTTTAGTATAAAAAATTCCATAAAAAATTTATTTTAACATATTTTTAAAAATCTTATCATCACATTATTCAATATTTTTGTGTGACATTTTACTATAGAATCTATATATTATTCTATTAGTTATATATTCAATGAAGATTCATTCATCATCCCTCTAATCAAATTTTCCTAAAATTGTATATTTACTCTTACTAAGATGTGGAATTCTAAATATAATTATGTATTTAATAGGATGACTATTTATGACCTCATTTCCAAGGGAGTTTATTCTAATTTAGGTCTTACAAATCACCTATTTTGAATATGTACTGATGTACAAACAATTTATCTCCAGGATAATATTCAGATTTTAATCATAGAAATCATTGTTCATACCATTCCAACTAGACATTAGTAATTCTTCTATAATACTAAATTTTAGTATTATGAATATCTATCATTGTTTTGATGTATAATATAATAAATTGAAAAATAATAATCAAATGAGTTATATACAGAATCAATTCATGTAAATGTTATTTTTTAATATATTCAATATTTCCCTTCTCCACAAAATTCTGGAATATTTTGATAATTTATAAGGACTCTTTTTTGTGCTTCATTAACATTACTAAATACAATAATGAAGAAAATGAAATGTAAATTAAATTTTTTTTACTAAAGACTCATTAGTATATAGAATAAATAGATAATATGTTCAAGATGAATTGTATATTAAATCAATACCTTCCTATGAATTTTTTTTACCATTATTCCTTTTTTACATGTACTAAAAATAATTTCACATTCCTTATTATGGTGAGAAAGTTCTCTCACAAATTATTTCTTTGATATTTTACTATAAATTCCTTAACCAATATTTATAATTATACTATGAAAAAAAAATTTCATCTTTAACACTCAAATTACATCAATTACATTGATCAATAATTTAGAAGTAATTCCCACTTGTTCTATCCTCCTTTAAAATAGAATTGCATATTTTTAACTATTTTTAATGAATTAATTGGTTTATGACAGTAAATTTATTCACATCATCACAAATATGACTGTCACTTAGTTTATTTTTTTATATCCAACAGAAAATATAACATCCTTGGACATTAACATTCTCAATTTATATTCTAATATTCTAATCCCATTGATTTTTTTATTATAGTCATTTGAAAATGTAACAAATCCCACATAAGGTTATCTAATGACTTTTATGATTTTTAAATCTCCTATCATGTGGTAAGAGCCTCTACTATTAAGAATACATAACTTCCACCATTTATACTGTTTATATCAAGCTTATATATTAAATTTTTTTAATTGATATTCCCTTTACAATGTTCATTTTCATTTTTAAAAAGTAAATCATGTATAGTAAAATTAGTGATAAATTAAACTAAATGATGAAAATAATGGTTACACTTTCCTCACATCTCTCTAATACATTCATTTAGTTTTTTAATTCAAATTTCTTACCTTCTAGACATTAATTATTAATTTTATTTTTCCAATATCAAGGCTTTTTTATTTCTATTCTCAAAATTTCACTTCATTCTGGTATTGATCCCCCATGAATCATTCCTTTCCTATGTAGGTGAAACATTTTTCCAAAAATAATAATATTATAACCAAATTATATGCAACACCATCAATAACCATTGAATATTGGTCTTCCATTGTGATATGACTGTTTCTTGGAATATAGTCATTATCATTAATCTGAATACGTATATTATTTATTATTTATTTCATAATTTTATTCCTTTGGGAGTGGTCCTTTTTTATTTATTTTATGGAATTAAATTCTCCACTCTCTTTTTTCATCCAGGAATTCCCTTACATTATCATTGAACTTATATAGTAATTTGTTACAAATCAGAATTCATTTATATTATCAGGTTGAGATGGATCCAAAATTTATTAAATATTTTTTATCATCAATGTTATCCTTATAGAAATATTCATTCATCCTCTTTATGTATTTTTTTGTTTTGAAGACATCCTGGTATATTTTTTTAAACTCATCATTTATTAAAGAATGTTTTAAATAATATTATTTTAATATTATTTATTATTGTAAAATTTTATTATAAGGAATATAATATCTATATAATATCCATTTTTTATGAAAATATAAATTCCATATTTTTAATAATGTATTATAGCTTCTATTGTATGTTTGGTGGTGTGTATATGATAGGTTTTATGTTCTGATCTTAGAAAACATTATCATTATTTATCATCACCTTTTCCTTCTTCACTAATAGAGGTTTTCTCATATATATTTACATAATCCATGAAGTTTGTGATTTATCGGAAACATTATCATGTGATGGTTTTTTTAGTTGAGTAATTTTCATCTTTAATAATATTTTTCTCCTCTTTATTATGTAATATCTTCTTTTATCATTCTTCAGGTTGTTTTAACTATTTATTATTTTTAAACTAAATTAATCATTTATAGAATATTTATTCATTCATATTATTCAAACACTGACCATTTATATTGTGGGACATATAGGGAAAAGTTGTTGATTTATCCTCATTTGAATCATTTTAATGAGACTTTCCACATTAACATTACCTTTAATTTGGCATTTTTCATAAATATAAAAATTATCAATCATAATTTATTATGAACGAATACTAGGTACCCAATTATCCTGATAACTAATCCGGTCTATATATGGCCCGTAGGGTATTTTTGATCCCCACTGGTCATCTACTAGCCGCATGTATCATAGGAATTGAGAGTGAGAATAAATTTTCTACAGATATTATTGAAGAATGATAAAACTATACCATGTATATGATAATTACCATAATATGAGAAATGAAATAGAAAAAAAATATGTATGACAGAACAAAAAGTACAATATCTGGTCCAAAAAAACTAAAATAACGTCCCATGTATTAATAGACACAAGTCTCTGTGTCTATAGATCAACAGGTATAACCACCTTCATGTGGATTTGTACTATTTCATTAACCTATAATGATATAATCTACAAACACCATAAGGCCTATGTGCATTCTGTGTTAAAATACTAATAGTGTGTCAACATGGATTCTATAAAATATTCTGATAGTAAATTAACAAAATAAATTTCATTAAATTTAAAATAAATATTCATGGAATTTCAAAATAATAATTAAAAAATTTATGATTTACACTTCATATGATAGAAATATTTAAATGATATATATACATTAGAAAAATGTCTTAAACAATCCATTTTATATAAAACATTTTAATTACAATAAAAGGAATGTAAAATAGTTTTCAACAACAGAATATATAAATTTAAAATACAACCAAGCAAGAAACATGATCATATCTTTAAAAAGGTATTATATTGCAAGTCCATTGGGACTCGACTATCAAAGTGACACAAAAATAGCTACATAAATACCTTTGAAATAATGCCACAGAAGAATCATCACCATACTCTAAGGGATTTTATGTTCTTTATTTATTATTTGATACATTTTATAACATAAAGTATTGTTCAAATAAGTAAGAACAACTAAGTCATGCATGTGATATAGAACAAAACAATAATGGGAAATTTATTTCAAGAAACGATAAAATAAAATTAATTTAATCCTACAATTTAATTACTCCAATATCCATTTAAAAATAATACAATTGTTTTTTAGTCTAAAATAGTTCTTTTTCAGGATTGAAACCTAAGGATCCAATTATAATCATATTAATTAATTTTCATCAAATACAAGTGGAAATATATTTCATCAAATCATGTTCCACAATTTTTATAAAAACTAATTTCAGAAGCTAAATTGGAAATCATAAATTTCACAAATTTCTATAAATTTTTTAAAAACACCTCAATTAAATGGATTTGGGTCATCCCAAATTTAATGAAAAATTTCAGTCTCCAAAAACACTATCTAACCAAAAATTGGGATCTAAAATAAATAAATTATTAATAAATTCATGAAATTAAATATAAATCCTTAAATTTAAATTATATAAATCAATTTAAGTGTTATTTGTATTTGGCCATCATAATGGAAAAACAACCTCTTCCTTGAAAACAAAATGCCTACAATGGAACCCGAAAGGAAGAATGTAGACATAGAAGATATACGAACTAAATTTAGAAACAATATTCAATAAGACAGATTTTAGATGCATCAATCCAAATATTATCTATCAAAATTTCATGGAATAATTATTGAATGATATAAATAAATAAGGATTACTCTAACCTGGAATGTCACACCACAATTTGAACAATGATCAAATTATGAATGAAATGTCCCAGAAGGGCATGAGGGCTCCAACGTCTCATAGTAATGCTTATAGGGTCATGAGAATGAAAGTATGTAGAGGAGAAAATAATACTTTCTATTAAGTTTATGATTTAAAACCAGTGACCAGGGTTTTAAAATACATGTAACCCAATTACACTTCATGAAATTTGAAATTCTCATCATTGTAGAAAATAGATTACCTTTTGAAGCAATGATTTGGTATCATTTTTTGAAATTCACACCATGTAACCATATTAAAAATCTTTTCATTTAATAGTAGTCTTTAGAAAAAAAATGTTGAATGTTTGAATAAAAAAACCTCTGACATCACCATTATATGTATCCTCCAAATTCCTTCTTGTCATTACCCAAACAAAACAAATGGAAAACCATGACATGATTTGAAATGTTACTATATGTAGAGTCATCAGATGTCATAACCTCCCCAATATAAAACCATAATGTCCCCAGAAATCCTCCAAAGAAGTTTCTATATCAAAATGGAGAAGCCACTTCTATATCAATAGTTTCTATCTCATCCATATATTGTGATAAAATTAACAATGATTTCATATCACATGAACATGAGGTATTTTCCTCCCATAAAAGAACTTGGTTTCAGAATACTCTATCTTAACATTTATATTTATGATGGATAAATAATGGTCAACCATAATATCACCCTAGATCAACACATGATATGGATAATATAATTACTTACCTAAATGAGATACTTGGTAGATATTATGTATTGATATTATTGTTAGAAAAATATATAAATGGTGCAATAATTTTCCCACAATATCAATAACCACAAACAATCTCACAAAATGATGATCAAGATTTCCTTTCCTCCCAATACATCAATGACCCAACCAAGGTGAAACATCCATAAATACCTAGTACTAGAAAATGTATTTAATGGTTTATGATGATGGTCAATATATTAATTATATCAGCTCTGTTTTGTAAAAATTATCTAACAAATTTACTGGATCATTTTTTTCATCTCATGAAACAAGATTTGTCTGACCACATAACAATCACTAATATATGTCTAACACAGCATAGATCTATATGTCTAACTGTAAAAGTCCCCAAAAAGACCCATTATGATCATGAACTAGTATATCTTATTATTAGAAAACTATCAAACCCAAATTATCATCCCAAGATCGACCAAAGTCAGGAACAACAGAACAAGTCATATCCTTAAGAATATGTATAGATATTTCTATCAAGATATCCGAAAATGGATAATATGTATAAGTCAAACAAATTTATAAGTATAAATTCTCTTATAGGTCTCTCAAAAAATTACAATTGGACAAAGGATCACTGTTAGAAACTATTAAAAATGGTACTCTATAAAAATGAACAATCTCTTTCTCCAAGAGGTCTCCCAAATCCTCATCATATGATTTGTCATGAATTGGTTGAAATTGATACAATTTTTTGGCATGTCATTCACAACACATATATAATTGTTCTTACACTATATACATGGAATCCCAAACAATAATTCCATAGAAATCTCATCCCAGTTCTAGTTATTGACTAGAAATTTCTGAATATTAACTGAATATTTATGGTGCTCAACCGTAACCTGGTAGAATGTATAAAAATGAGTGATAAATTCATAAATTCCTCGTCTCGTACCTAACCACTCAATTTTTTATTATACTTCCTAAAATATATATTTGGTTCATAGGTTCACTACCCACTGATAATTATGGAAATCTCCAATCACATATATCCATTCCTCAGATGGTATAATAATAAAATTCAGATATCATAGAATTCCTTAATTAGATAACATACTATCATAAACTGTCTCCCCTCATAAACAATAGAAAATAAAAACTCAAAACCATGGGTTTTTACTCCGATATGAATGTATGAAAAAGTATACCATCATATTATATTGTTCTTGATGATTACTTCCAAGATAGGATGTGATGTTTCCTTCATAAAGCATCTACAATGAAATTCCATTTTCCTTGGGGAAAGACAATGTCAACATTGAATTACTTCTAGTAGTCCATATGATACCATTGTCTTAGATTCAAATTTATTTTAGAGAAGATAAAACTCAATAATATTGTTTTTAATACATGGTAAACCTTTCTCTATAATGTTATATTCAGAAACTATTATGTGTATTCATCACATGTTCATGTTCAAGGTTATGGGTGGGTTTTTTTCTCTCATGTGTCTAGTGATGATGATATACATAATAAAGAACATGATCACACTACATTAGAATGCATCCCCACCATAAGAAAATTCATCACAGAAGAATAAATACCCTTACCAACCTATGGAAGAGTTACGACTTGTGCAATAGTAAAAATGATTTTCAGTTCAAAAAAATAATTATGACATTTTTCATCGAATGAAAACATTACCCCCTTCATAGTTATAGTACTCAACAAAGAGACTTGATTTTTTGAGACCATAATGAACCAAAAATAATACCCAGCTATAAACTTGAAGCTAATAAACTTGAAAACATTTTATTGTTATTACCAAGCCATGTCATCTTTTACCTCCTTAGTATCAACTAATATCCTATTTTCCAACAAATCGTGCCCAAAGAACATAAAATCCCAAATGCAGAAATCATATTTTGAAATGTTGGCAAAATGTTTGTTATTTCACAGCTCCCTAATTACTATTCTAATAATATTAACATGATTCTCATCAGATATATATTAAACAAGGATTTTATCCATTATGAACACCATGAATATATTAAGATACTAAATTAATAACATGTTAATCAAATTTATAAATTTTTTTGATGAATTTGTTAGATAAATTGTCCTGACAATTTACAGATAATTGTTGTACCTTCTCCCAAATGCGTTTTTTTAAATGTTTCATTATTTTTTACTCAACTCATGGTAACCATGTCATTGATCAATCTTCATGAACTGATTTTTCTATTATAAATAATTAAATAGATCATCAATATGTGAAAATGGATATTTGTTTATAACTATCAATTCATTGAACTTGTTTAAATCAACACATAGGTGATGTGAAACATCATCTATCTTAGAATAGGGAAGCGGCGCCACCAAAGGTGGAACACTGGAGCTTATAAATCCATTCCCTAAAAGATCATCCAAATGTGTCTTCATATATTTTAGTTAATATAGTTCCACGTGATATGTATGAATATAAATAACATAGTACAAGGTAGAATGTGAGTAGAAAACACAACCACCCTTACATGTGAAAATCCATAGAAGTCATAAGGAAACATGTCGGGAAACATGGAGACCACTAGAGTGAGATCACTGCTTAATGATTCCATCTGCATATCAATATAATATTTAGATATCACTTTCCATAACTCTAGATATGATGTTTTGAAAATGTTCAACCAATTGTTCCATTCACCCTGGAATACACGAAACACAACACATCATGTTGTATAATAGATATGTCAAAGAAAAAAAACAATCTATGCATTATTAGTGATAATATAATTCATTTCAAATAATTCATCAAGAGGATTCATTTTAGGAGCCAAATAAACTAAAAACAATCTGAACATATTATAGAGAGATAAAAAATGAGGTACTATGAAGACTATAATGTCTCTTTATACCAAGGGTAGTAGAAATATCTATTTCACATGATAAAATATCCATAATATGATTGTGTAGATTAACAATACAGGCTGAAATAATTGAATGATATGAATCAATATCAAATAGAGTAGTGAAAAATGATAAATATATAGTAATGGAACCTCTTAATGTTTCTGGTCCTATATCCATTTCATCTATAGACTCCTCCACAATGTGAAGAATGTTTGTTAAGGATTTTTATGGTTTATACCTTTTTACTCATGAATTTTCTAATTATTACACCATTTTAGATGGTAAAAATGTTTACATTCTATAATAAAGAATGCAATAAACACAAAAGAACCTCTATATGTGACCTAGTTATCCCTATGAGCCACAGTTCTTGGGTTCCTTTATGATAACCCTCTCTGGATATCCCATATTTCAACACTTTTATGAAAAGTACGTACCTCTTGTGATAAAATATGGATGTATAGAATGATCATGTTTTCTTGAAGAACCATTAGAATCATCATGGTTCGTCTTTCCCTTAGAGGAATTCACACTTCCTCTGAGAGGGAATGGAAATCCAAATATCAATTAATTTTTAACTAGGTCTGTCTTGAAAATCATTGATCTATATCGTACATCAACATAAGAAGGAAACTTATATATTAAAACCTATGTGAGAATATCTGGTGGATGTCCCAAATAAAAACATCTAGACTTAATATTCTCATTTGATACTATATCAGGTCCTTTATTCATTATCACATCAAAAAAAAATTCATATACTGTCACATCTGAGTTAGCCTACTCAAATTTGAAAAACTCCATAGCCTTGGAAAAAACAATCGAATCAAATAGAAATATTCATTGAAAATGGTTTTGATTCCATTAAACTCCAAAACCTCATTATTATTCTCCATTACAATCATTTCCATCATCATCTTCTATGTCCTTCCAACATGATGTTGGGACACTTTACCATGATTTCATCAGGTGTCTCTATGAACCAAAACAAACACTCGACCATTCTCAATAATTCCTCAACAAAATTAGGATTATTTGATCCCATGAACACTGGTGGATTCTAGTGAAGGAACTCTTTAGAAAGGATATGAAGATAATACCATTGAGGTTCTATAATTGAATTCAATATAGGAACCAGTGGTGGTGGATGTCCTAGATCCTGGATAGTACACACAATCATATAAACTTGAATCAGTCCCAAAATAAGATTTTCCAGATGATGTTCTGTAGTAGCTTATTTATGGGACTGATTAACATGTATTCATATAGAAAAAATGGGAAATTACTGGAGCTAAACCACAAGGATTCTATCACAATCCACCAATGGTGATATACGTATCAATATTGTGATAGTTTTATAGGAGCATAATAGAAACAACTTATTGTGTCTCAAAAAAAACACAAATCCATGCTAATATCAAGATTAAAAGCTAATCCTAGAGCTCTGATACCACATTGTAATGAACCATCCCTGGTAACCTGGTATCCTGATAACAGATCTGATCCAGACATGTCTTGCATGGCATTTATGTTCCCAATGGATTTGAAAGTAGCACCTACAATCATACAAATATCAATTTGGATCATATTTTATACAAAAATTGCAGTAGAAAGATAATAAGATAGTATGAATATATGAATAACTCTACATGGAGAAGTACACCATAAAACAAATTTGAATAACAAACCACATTGTACTATAGAAACTAATAGAAAATTGATAGAATAGCCTATGACTCTATTTTCATAACTCCCCAACACCACATATCTATGGATAGAACTACCTCCAAGATGCACCTTACCCATTTTAGAACATAGAAGAAAATTGTTTAGAAACACCCAAATGCACTTGTAGGGTGTGAACAAAAAATCATATTTGGGTCACAAAAAAATAAAATAATAGAATTTAGTATAAAGTTAAACAGCTAATTTTAATTAAATTTATAATAATCATTTTTTTAATTTCAATAGAATTATCGAAAAATTATTTCATTATATATCAAAAGATAAAAATATTTCAACAATCGAAATATTTAAAATAATTTCTTACACAAAAATAATTATATAAAATATTTTATATAATCCATAAGGCATACAAAGAAATATGAAACAATGGAATATACTCATCTGAAATACAAACATGCGAACAAAATGGTCAAATGACTAAGATGGTACGATAGTTCATTGTTATAGGGACTCCACACTCATGGTGACATGGATAAATGTACATACATACCTCTAAAATAATGCCAAATTTTACTCATTACCATCACCTAAGGTATGTGACATGCTACATAAATGTTTTGGAATTTTGAAAAGAATATGGTGACATCCAAAGAAAACAATAAATTTTTATGTCTTTCATGTCAACTATTACAAAAAAAATGTGGTGAAATTTCATTCAAGAAATTTTATAGAAAAATTAATCTAATTCTATATTTCAAATTTTCAAATTTTCATTTGAAAACAACAACACATGTTTTTAATAAAAAAAATACTTTTTTAGGATGCATCGATAGCTTCTAATCAACCCATTTGAAGTCATTTTCATCCAATACAATTTGAAATCAATTACATCAAATAAATTTTCATAATTTTCAACAAATAAATTACACAAATTTTTTAAATAATTAAATTTCCCCAATTTCATCAATTTCTCAAACACACCCCAATTTAATTAATATGGTGGGTTTTCCAAATTTCAGACAATATTTTATTTCCAGAAACCCTAATTTACTATAATTGGTCTTTTATGTTAATTTATTTAATATATTTTCTAAAAATTTATTTTAATTAAATAATTGAAATTATGTTAATAAATTTATTGTTTAATCATATGTTTTCTTTATAACAGAACCAAATACCACTATCAATAAAATATAAGGACCACAACATAACCTAAAATTATGAATGAAGGAGAAAAATATCTCAGAACTCACCCTAGGAACAATATTCAATTAAGAAATTTTTAGATCCATCAATACAAAAATGATATATCATGATTCTAAGGAAGATAGATGGAAAGGGAGAACAGACAGGGGGAATGATTACCTGGAATGTCACACAACAATTTCAACAATGATGAAACAAATGATAAAATAAATTAGAAGGGTTATAAGGCTCCAAAGACACATGTGAGTTCTTCTATGGAGAGATCAAATAATTTGGGAGATGATGAACTGTTATTTTCATCCAATTTTCATGTTTAAAAATAAATTTATTGGTTTTACAAGACATGAAACCCAATTACATGTCATGTAATTTTAATCACTCATAATCATCGGCAACCCATATACATTAAAAAAATTATTATCATTTTATGATTTATACCAGTGTCTAGCCATATTAGATGGAATGTAAATCCAATAAATGTTATAGAATCAGTTAATTGAAGTTGAGAATCCAAGAAATATCTAACATAGATATTATAGGTATCCTCCAAATTTCTTCTTGGATCATTCCAATCAACCAAAAAGGAATGCCAGGATTCATTTTTAAATGTACGTGTAATAAGCATAGTAGGATTTTGTAACTATCACGCTATTAAAACATGTTTTTCCAAGAAATATTTTCATGAAGCTTCCATGTTAGGACTGACATTGTTATATGTTTACCAGGGTACTCAAGATGGAAGATGAATTGAACAATAATCATTTTTTAGTGATGCATACTCTGATATATTTGATATTCTTCTAAATCATACGTTTCTTCATTTCTTCATAATAAATGTTATCGATTTTTATATTCATTATTACTAAAAAATTTATTATTTAATAAGTATTAATAATGTTGTAGGGATAATATAGAGAAACTGATTTGTTATACTAAACAGTTCAAATTATGGGATCACATACATTAGTAAAATATCCAATTAATTATTTATCTGTTGATAAATATAATAGGGTGTCACAAAAGTCTCTTATTTTCTTAATGACATTATTTAACAATGGGAAATGTTCATCAATGGAATCTCCCTATGATATTTTCATATCAATATATTTTATTCTACATATTTTAGGTTTTTCTTCCTTTACTTTTATGTTTCCTTTAAAAAATCATTCTTGATTATCGCAAACCTCCATAATATTTTAAAATCATGTCTACATTATGAGAACTATTTCATAATGTGACATATGAATAAAATTTCCAGCCCAAACATTATATACTAGATTCATGTTTTTAGAAAAATTAATTTATCCATACTTTTAACTAATGGAAATATAATGGATTATGCACCAATCGCACCATGGAAACATGAAATAAGATAGGGTATGATCCAATTATTCCAAACATAATAGTTTTTTCCGTTGAATTTTGATAATCAATCACTATTATTTGAATATAAATTATCTATACAAGAAAAAATGGATCAACATAGGTATCCTTTGATCAAAAACCAATTTATGTGGCCATGAATATAGGACCATTGAGAATGGTTGTTAAAGAAATGGAGATATTTCTAAAATTTCCATCCAATGTATATTAACCTCCATAACTTTTTTAGAGTTTTGATAAACATACAATTATAACCCAACCTCATCCATATAAAAAGATAATAATGATAAAAGAAAAGGAATTTATTTTTACAATTTCGGATCCCAATTGGTATATACTAGTTTTGGTGTTTGGAATCGATCGAGACAAAAATTTTCCACTAAGCCTAATCATATATAATAATGTTCATAGGGAAGGAATCCTTCTTTATCACAAATAATTGTGGGTAGGAATCACCCTTTACCTATGAATGTTTTTATGATTTTCCCTTTAATTTATAAAAGTATCACTTACAATTTTCAATATAAGAGATATCTCTTTAACCACTAGATTCTTCAGCTATAATAAAAATCATCCTCATTGTCATGATATTAACTATATATCAATTTTTTCTATAAACTAAATCTTCCAAGATATTTTATATGGTACATTATCATATAAAACATTAATATTCTAGATAATTTTCATATCAGTACTTAGATCATAATATTTTTAACAAAATTCAAATGTATCTTATCACTACTTTATATAATCAACATTCCTTAAAAAAACAATGATAAGAATGGAATCCAATTTTAAAATACCCACTCAATTCAACCATTATTTGAATAAATTCAAATACAATGATATATTCTATATCAAAATTATTCATAATAATTTCCACAAATATCATTTTTATCGATATCTTTTGACCTCCCCTAAATCATAATGATAATCTTATTGATTACATTATGAATATTGAGTCATTTAACATCCAACATGGAATATTTATAATGAATGAAAGTAAAATTTCTTTAAAAAATACTCAAAAGTATATATATTTCTAATTTTTATGAATTATTTTGTCTATTATTACCTAATATGGTTGTTAATCGTAAGAAAACCTCCATATACTAAAGCATCATTAAATGAAAATTTGTGTCAATGTTTTTATCTTTTTTCATTGTCTAGATCCACTCTATCTATATTGAATTATCAAATACTTATTAATCAGTTTCACCAATATGATTTGTTCCATCATCAAATATTATTCTATCTATTACACCAATATACAATTCACATATGCCCCATTAATCTTATTTAGATATACCTATGTATGATGAAACATTCTCAAGTGAACCATTGTTAGATTAAATTCATTCCGATGATAATTTAGGTCTACATCAAATGGAAATTGGTTTAAAATCATCATATCACTCTATCTAGTATACCTAATAGATTCATATGTATGATATAACATCACATTTATCTTCTTTTAGTATAAATTCATAATTTTATCCATCCAGAATAACATTATAATTATTTATATAAAAATTCAAAACTCTAACTCATCAAATGGAACCATGAAATTTATTTGTATGGTCATATGATTTATTCATTAGATTTTATTTGATAGATTTGAAAATTATTTTCCAGTAACCTTTATATTTCATCATCCTATAATGCTCTATATGATAATAACATTAATATTTACCACATTATAGATTAATCATTTTACATTGACATATTTAAAATTAGAAAACCATTATATATGCAAATACATCAAGAATAAAAATATCATGAACAATGAAAGGATTTAGTAATCATGATGTCAAAAAATTTATGATAAATAATGAATCTTATGATATAATATCTAGACATTTAAAAAATTGAATTCTATGAATTTCTAGAGTTAAAATCCTTTATGTTTATAAAAAATAAATAACCTTCATAAAAATTATTCTTTCTTAGCTTTTTTATGTGATCTATGTTTTTGTGAAAGGAATTTTTATGGATTTGACCTTATAATTTTTTTCCTCAATGTGTTTTCAACAAATTAGCCTCTCATCACCAACATTATCCCAATAGATTGAAGTATGGCATCATTTTCAATAGAGGACCACATACGATGCTACATGTATTCTCAAATGGAAACTATTATTGCACAAAAATTTGAATATATGTAGTTACTATTCCAATATATTATAGAAGTCAATTGAATATAACCATAGGATATATGATAATTTTCATATAACCTCTTTATACTACCCATTTTTTCAGGATAGTAATCAATGATCAAGAATATCTTGGTGTTCAAGGCCTTGAAAAGTTTTGATACAAAATAGTGTTCATAGTCACATAAAATTTATATAGGCACACCATGATTCTTGAAAACTCCATTGATATGAATATGTATAATATATTTAAACATTAGGATCTCCATTATTGATCATGAATGTGTAAAAATTTTATAGTGAATCATATTAAACTTTAGAAAAACCTACTTATTAGATGTATTACATAGTACAATATAAAATTAATTGTGATATCTTCCCATTTAGACCATTTTATATGGATAGTTTTCATCACACCCTTTGTGAGTTACATCACACATTTTACTTACAGTCTTATCAATAATCTAGATAAAAATTATGCAATTTTTTCCTAAATTTTTTCCCAATAGAATTTATTTCCTATTACACATCATATCATTATTCTATCTGGGTGTATCCAGTAATTAGAGTTATGCGCTTCATCCTACAATTCACACTTACTCTATGCCCGCAATGGTACACATAGTCCCTATCCAAAAATCAATATTCCTTCTTCATAACTGATGTATTTCAATAACTGATCTTCCATGGATTTAATATAATTATGTAAACCTTCATTATAATATTGTGGCTTATGTATCATCACTATTACGGATGGTTGGGAAATTATCTAAAAATGGAATGTTATTTTTTCATCCATAATAATTTTCATATTCAAATACACTAAATCTGAAAATATTGGATCCATTTCTATCCTCGTCACATATATGGCTACATGGTTATTCATAATCAATGCAATCACCATATAATTTTCCATGACATGGTGATTCTGTATTGAAAAATCATTATACATGAGCTTATCTAGCCATCCCCTCTAACTCAAGTTGAGATATTAGTGAGCGAATATATACATAAAACGTTTATGATTGGGTTTTATGATATATCATTCACTAGAAATAAAATTACTCTATATTGTCAATGAAATTATCACAAATACTATCTCAAGAACACATGATGGATAATTTTACTCATAGATAATAAATCTCATTAATGCATAAGAAACTACTCAATAGTTATATATATGGACACACTAGGTTCACTTATTTGGAACATCACTATAAATTCATTCTCTTTTTGTATTGTAGGGTTGATATTAGTGTATTGTTCAATATTTTCTTTATTTACACAATTTTTTCATTAAATTATTTATAACATGACAATATTACCCATTTATATGTCATCTTTAGTTAATATAATTGTTAATTGGGAATAATTCTCATCAAATCATTGATAGTGACAAATTAAACCATATAAACTATGTATCTAAACTATATTTGACATAAGGGGAAATTATTTATCCACTATTTTCATTATGTGATTAACTAATATTCTATCAATAGAGAAAATATAGCCAAGAAAATAGGCTTTTTAAATCCAAAATCCTTAATTATAAATTTTTCCATACATATACTTCTCCCTTAGTGTTTCCATAATGATATATAAATGGTCCTAATGCAATTTTTATATCAGAGAGTATATTAATATATCATTAATAAAATAATAATAAAATTATCAAGATAGTACTTGAATAATATATTTATGAAATCTAGGAAAGTATATGGTGTATTTTATAACTAAAATTTAATAACTATACACTCATATTTCTCATAATATGTAATCAATTTCATCCTTGGTATATGATTCTTATATTAATTTAATTAATGATAACTATAATAGAGATAAACCTTTTAGAATCATCTATCATTCATTGAAAATTAAATGATACTTGTTATTTATATTAATTTATTTTATCTATCTATAATAAATGAACAACCTCACAGACCCATGATTCTTGTTCCTAAATAAGACAGATTCTCCCCATGGTAAAAAATCATGTAAATTAAGACCCATATATATTAAATATTAAAACTGATTCTTTATGTCCAACAACTCCACCATATTTGTTTTATAAGGAGGCATGGATATAGTTTTCGTGTATTTGATAAGGTCATTGGAGAAATAATCTTCAGGATAATGTGGATATCAAGGCAGTTCCTTGGGAAATACATCAATATAAACCATCAAAAAGATACGTCTTATATTATAAGCTTATCATTCTCATTAAATTATTTACCTACTCTAATAATTTCATTAATATGATCCACTAGAGGTGGTTCCAAACATGACACTAGAAATTAAGTCACCCTTCTAAAAATAAGAAATTTTATTCCAACCATATATGATGTAATATTATCCTCACTTTAGTATATTATTACATTATATATTAAGAGTTAATATATCCTTATTATTGATTTGATGTCAAGCAATGGTATTAAAAGTACGTTTTTGAGTAAGTAACATCCATGAATTATAATAGATATGAAGAAAAATAAATTAATTCTGTCATCATTTATTTTTATCTAATATATCCATCATTAGTGAATCAAGGAATGCCACCATGTTCTTGTAAAAAATAAAAGATAGAGAAGAGTGTGTTGAACCAAAATCAAATAATTTTTTTTAACATTGTGTTAATGACCAATGTACCTTCTATGAAACCATTTGGAAATTAAAATTCTACTATTTTTATGGAATATGTATGTACTTGATCCTTTTGATTATTTTAGGGTAATTTCCCTTGTCACATGGGGAATTGATTTTAATTGTGTAGCATATACAAACAACTAATGTACTATCCATTCATGGATTCATTATTTAACATTAACATATGAAAATGATGGTCTTTATCTACAAACATGTAACAAACTCAAATTCCATTCCATCCAACCCCAAGGTGTTTATTCCCATAGTTATTTCAGGTTATGAATTGTTCCATTCACTTATTTTCCGTTTCTAAATAAATATTGTCATGTTTCAAACCCACCATTTTCTTAAATTTCTTGTCTTTTATTGTATAAGAATAAGATAAATCAATCTTTCTCTTTATGTGACTTTTCCTAATATCATTATAAGATAAATATGAACAACAGAACAATAAAATTATAATACTTCAAAATAATTCAACAATTATTAACTTCATATTACATTTGGGGTTTCATATATAATATTTTTCATTTATCACTAACTATGTATGATAACAATAATGATCTGTGATATTTTTCTCCATATTTTTTTCTTAAATTCAGGAATTTTATTGATAGGTCATTTCATTATTTCAGGGAGAGCAATATCTCCAAGTATATCACTTTGAACACATTCCACTATTGGTTTCAATCTCTTCATTCTTCATGGTGTTTTGGATCAATGAACAACATTGACCATCATCTCCCATTATAAAATATACAACCATGATAAACTTTTCTAATTTAAGGAATTTCTACTAAATCAATATCTTCTCTAATGACTTGATCCATCGCTTTTATAGTAATGGATTAGTGTTCTCTTAAATTATGATGTTTTATGCAACATGATGTAATACGATGATGTAACACCGTGTTGAGGTAGAATAGGGTGTCACATAGGGGTTTGGTTTTTTTTCATAAGTTGAGTAAAAGTCTCTAATATATTCATAATCTAATCAGATATAATTCCAGATCCCTTGATTGGATCAGGATGACACCCTCTTAACAAATTGTAGGCCTTTCCATGATTTACATTGATTCTATTAGGTTATATTTCTAAAAAACCAGTTATAATAAATCAGTTTATTAATCAAATATTGAATAAAATATCATAGTATATAATTCCAATGTATTCATTATTCATTCATGTTAGGTAATTTTGAAATATTTATTAAATATCATAAGGTTTTATCATAAGGATATTTTGTCAATCTATATTCTTTTAAATCTTGTTACTATAGTTTCTATTAAAAATATTCTGATACTAACTAATACACCAAAAACCCAATAACAAATGTGTGGTAATTACATTAATACATCAGTAAAAATGACTAAAATATCACAATAAAATAGTTTTTTAGTCTTAGGAAACTAGATTCATAAATAAACAATAAATTTCATAAAAACATTAGAAAAATCAAATGAATTTATTAGTGATTATTATTTATCCATTTAAATAAATGAATCACATCTATTAATAATCATTGTTTCATAAATAAATTATAAAAAATATAAATGGGGTGAGCTCAGATGATTAGTCAGTTGCCTCGATGTATTCCAATCAAACTACTTTACATTGGATACAATGGGTAAATACATGAAGATCTATTTTACTCTCTAAATGATATTATATCCAATCCTGGGAAAATTATTTATTTGAACAATAAATGATAATCTATATTCATCAATGTTATTTAACTGCATCATACTTGGTATGAGTGGAATTGAGTTTCCAATATTATTGTTTTAAGGGTTTCCTAGGAGTCCCTCCTCATGCGTTTCTCTAAAACTATACACCTATCACCATGAAACATTGACATTGTTATCTTTGATTCTATAGGAATTCTATATTATAGACCCCATGATCGGTCACCATTTTATGTCATCTTCTCCCTCTTACTAATAAGAAATAAAAAATTTTGTGCAGAAAAACATACTTTCATGTCCTCATGCAAAGATCTCAAATATAAATAATGAGGTATTATACTAAATACCCAACTAAATGGTCTCGTGATCCCTATCAATGAATTGGGGGACATTTATTTTTTGGATCGACACATCATGTAATCATACTAATAAATCATTCATATAAGTGGAATTTTTATACCATATATATCATTATTTTCAATATGGAAACATGTATATAGTCATTGTAATGTAATATTTGGTTTCCCTATATAAATATGGATTAAATTAATATCAATATTTCCCAATTCAATAGAACAATATGGATATCTTGGGGAATATACATCAATTAACATAGAAATTATTGAATATCCACTATAAAATATATAAAATTGAGGAAAGTTGAGCATAACCTACATGCATAATCCATCAATTTTTATGAAAACTCAATACAAAATAAAAAAATACATGAATGAAAAAATTAAATGTTTTAGTGTATTTGGTGACTAAAGGCATTAAAAATTATCTATTAACATTATTAAATATCTTCAAAAAATATTTGGGATATATGGTACCCTTATAGTCTTATTATATATATTACAATTCTTCATCACCAGGAAAAAATGGAAACCAACCAAGGGGAAATCTCATCTACTTATTAAGGGTAACCATGAAATATAAAATTAAAATATTATATTTGAGAATAAAATAAGGATAAAGATATGTGAATGTGATTATATCTATAAAAAAAACTTACCCAATAATTCATATATCAAAAATCAAGAGTCATGGAAGAATTTTGAGGCATAATAAATGATATAATAAAATGAGTTTGGAGACACAAATAATCAATCAAAACCTATGAGAGTTTATTATAATAATTCAAAAAAATTTAAAATTAATATACTAAATTGTTTTCATATTTAAGTGACATTTTATTATTAGAAGAAATAAATTTTTGGTATTTTATGATTAAAATATAAAGATGTAGAAGGAAAATAAATTTAATCTTCTTAAAGTGTAATAAATTTTTTTATGTGTAAATATTTTTGTTATGTTTTTTTCATGTGTTTTTAGATAAAAATTAAGCCATCCAATAGGCAGTCTCGCAACCATAAGTTTAAATAGAAGGAGTGATAGGTAAATAAGAGAACATTTACATAGCTCACGCAGGTCAAAGGGTACGGGGTGGTTGATAACCTCTTTAGTATTAGTTGTAACAACCCAAGATTTCATAGTGTGATATTTCTTCAAAATAATTCAATAACATGCACTACACGCAACACCGAGTTCATGAACACCATGAATTACCAAACAATCCATTCAAAAGAGGTTATGAATAATATTAACTAAATTATAAACTTTATATAATCCTTATAATTTTAGAATCCATATTATGAGTTTCTGAGACATAATGTAAGAACAAAATCATTTTTTTATACTTTTACAATTTTAATAGTGAACCCTTTTTAAATCCAATATTATAAACATCTATATATTCAATTTGACTAAATAAATTTACTTTTTAGAATGGGGACATCAAAAGTTTACAATTAAACATCCCATGATTCTATGGTACGCTTTCCTTTGAATAATACAGTAGTGTGTGTTGTACGCAACTTCGAGTTCTAACACACTCCACAACCAATCAAACTAGCCGTTATGAATAGTAATACATATTTTTTAAAATTGTAGAAATTTTTTCTCTCAAAATGGACTTAATTATTGTGTTTTGAGTATCAAATTTAGCCTAAGGTGAAATTTTTGTAATTTTCGGATAACTTTAATATTATGATGAATAGTGAAAACTAATAAATTTTAATTAAAAACACATTTTTTAATAAAAATAATTAATAGTGATAGATTTTGAATTTGACTAGTTTTAAAGTATATTTAGAATATATATTTACCATTTAATTCAATGTTGGTAATTGGACATAATTTCACAATTAAACCGAACATAAACAAGTATCAATCTTTTGATGGTTATTATATCTTAAAAACACGCTTTTTGTTTTGACAACGGGATTTAATTTTAAATTAATTTCTGCAACTTCTGGGTTTTGAATTTTTAAAAATGGATTCAATATATGGAATCAATATTTTCAAATTGTGTAAATAGGTAATTTTTATTTTTTGACATTTTGAATAATTACTTCGGTAAATATTTTATTAACCATGGTTGAAGGATAAATCTGGTAAATAAGCGTTAAACAATAATATTATAATAATAAAAATTACACTAAAACATGTCGTATCCTTATTAGTTGATACATGTCCGACCATGGGAATCTTTGAATCGATTTTGGGACCCCATGGTGCTACTTGAAAATGATAGGGACTCTTTATTTTAATTAAGATAAAATGAATACAGAAATGACACAAGCATATATCTTTTAGAAACAAAATTTTTACATAGGGTTATATATGTTGTAATTTCGACTATAAATATTCATTAGAAAGATAAATATATTTCGTACATAATGGTATTTTATTTATAATTTTTATACATTACATAATGTAATTTATTTATGACACAATGGTGATGCAGTAATTACCATAACAATGAAAAATTAAAATGATTGATATTGGAGATACACAAATAAATAAAATTTTAGATTTTTTATGAATTAAAATAATTTTATAAGTTAATATGACATTTTAGGAATTATGTAATTAACTTGTTTAGAAGTAATAATTCTGTTATGGTTTTTTAAAAAATAATGTTTTGAATAGTGTCATAATTGACATAAAAGTGTTTTTAAAACAAATATTATATTATTAATTGATATTAAATTACTAAAAATCTAAGTATCTTCGAAGAGACTTATATCATGATAGGTATATAATTAGTAGACCAATTGGGGGTCTCTTGGATGTATATGGTATGTTTATTAACCATATAATATAAAAATACAAAGAGACATTTTAAAAGTGAAACTAAATAACTAAGAGTTAATAATTAAAGATAAGGTTAATATAATAACCAAAACCTGTATAAATTATATTGGTTTAATGGTTTTCGTCCCATACCCACCTTAACCTTTAAATAATACACTTTGGATCCATTATAAACAGAATATGAATGTATTATAAATTAATACTTTAAGTTTTTCCTAAAGAGACCATCCTCACCCATATAAAAGGACCCAACTTCTAACCAATTCTTCACACCATCAAAGACTTTTGGTTCTTCCAAACCCTGAAGAAATACTCTCTATACATCCATCACTTCAACATAGAGGCCTTAGTTTGATCAGAAATCCAACCTATGGATCCCTTTTGATCAAATCAAAAGAAAGAACCTGGAGAAGATGTAATGTTTTCACCACCATCTTTCAAGTTCCTTTCTTCGTCAAATTATTCTTTCTTTGTTATTTATATTCTAAAATAATAACTCCAGTATCTCCTATATATTGTGATGTTATTATAAATATGGTACAACCATATTCATTATTCTATCCATCCTTTTAATGACATGTAACCATACGTGCGTACATACGGCTTACCGTCTCCACGTCGCAGTGTAATAGTTATTCAATACATTATTATTTGGATGCATATAATAATGATATTTATTTGTTATAAATAATAAATATATCATTATATGGATTCTTTATATATGATATACCATCCAATTATATATTATTCTAATATCAAAATAATGACAATTTCGCTCGTGCGTACGTACGGATTACCGTCTCCACGACGCGATGAGATTCATTTCCAAGTTCACCATTCATCGACAATTATAAAAATATATATTACTAATAAGTATGTAATATATGAAATAATAATGCTACTGG
Source organism: Viscum album (assembly GCA_963277665.1). NCBI lineage: Eukaryota > Viridiplantae > Streptophyta > Magnoliopsida > Santalales > Viscaceae > Viscum > Viscum album. The sequence goes on from OY728161.1 coordinate 443,032,144, forward strand.
ATATATATATATTTATATATATAAGTATTTATTTACTTACATATATATTATTCAGTTACTTTCGTTCAATACTATATGAAAACTGAAACAGAGTTTATGCGTACGTACGAACTACCGTCTCCATAAATGGTGTTTTCCATTTCATATATATGTCTATTATACAAATTTATATTCTAAATATATATGATATATTTATCATGTTTTATATTCTGGAAGTATTTAAATCAGGATCTATGTGATACATCCAAGAGTAACAAGTTAAAACATGTACGATAAAGAAAGTGATTATTACCCAAAATGATAACTTAACATGGAAATTATTATTAAATGGGTAATCGATAGTCATAAATGAACCATGCATGATATCATAAATATTAATATGGTTCTGGTATAATTTAATAACATACTAAAACCTTCGTACAGGAGGTTAAACATACCCTCGACTAAAGGAAAGTGCAAGGTAAGGGGTATTCATCTCCCTCTTTATTCCCGTGAGATTCATGACATATTGCCAGTATTACATTTTTTGTGGTGTATTTACTTCCCATATTTGTATTATTTGTGTAATAAACGTTATTGTATGTGTATTTACATATTCTTTGTATGATACCTCTTTCATGGGTTGTATGTTTCATAAGTTAACAAATTGGTAAGGGTTAATTCCTCGATCTCATCATTATCCGAGATTGTTTATGTGTAAGTATTTAATAGGACATTTTTATCATCGATGTCCATTTTTCATAAAAATTATTTCAAAATGAAGAATTTAAGGATTTTGAAAGGTAATCTTTATCAACATCAGAATTTCAAAAGTTTTAAAGATTTTTCGTTCTAAATCTTTTTAATTAATGTCCATGTTTTCAAAATGATTATAAGGATTTAATTCTATGAACATGAATGTTTTGAAATGATAATTATTTTCAAAAGTTTAAAAGTGGTATGGGACACTTTTATTAAAAAATCTCTTTTAAAATTACTTCCTTTATAAATATGTGAATTTTAAAATGATTTTACAAAAAGGATATTTCTCTCAAAAAAATTTACTCATCATTTTCATCTATGTAAACATCCTTGGATGGATTTCAAGCTCATTTGAAGTTGATTTATTATAAAAAACTTCCATTGAAGGTTTTTTGGTATGTTTGAATGTGGATGTGTTATTTTTATACCATTCATGGTTTATGGAGAAAGTATTGACATTTCGTATACTAGTTTTAATAAGAATGTTTATGTTATGTTTAAACCTATTTATATGAGGAATGCATTGGACTTAGTAAGTGACGGGTGGAGCCCGCTATAGCTCCACAATGCATCGGTAGGTCTCATGAGACAAACTAATTTCTTGGAACAAGGACTTGGAAAAATCTTATTTGTAGTCTTGGCACGAGACCTTGGCTATGTGGTTATGATAGTTTGGAATTATGCATTGCATCATTATGAAAGTGGATAGTGATATTGCATGTGATTATTCGATTAGTAGAATATCCATGTGAATAAGTAAATTGAATTATTTCATTTTTTTTCTGCTATATTATACTGAAGTTCAAGTTTAAAAGACTTTTGTTTTAGTTTCATACATTGCCTTAAAATTTTATGCTTATTTATGAATGTTCCTGCTGTATTGCTTACCCTTACTGAGCATTTGAGCTCACCCCTTTCTATGATTTATTTTTCCCAAGATTCCAAGAAGTGTAATGTTATTGATATGCAGGGTTAAGCCATGGGTATAATGGCATTCATAAATATTAGTTATGTTGTTCTGTACATCTTAAAGTGAAAATGTAACATTCATGTGTGTGATCTATTTTTCCATGACTGCTGAACTAATCGGTCCTTCGAGACTTGATTCCTTGTAATCATGAAAATGTATTAAAATAATGCACCGACTCTGGGTAACTGGGGTCGGGGCATTACAGTTGGTATCAGGGGAAGTTTAGCAATAACATTGGAAACTAGATTAAGATAAAACTCTGATTAGAACACATAGTCCTAAGATAGACTTTGAGGATTAGTATATAAGAACTTCCTAGAATTTTGGTATTGTAGAGATTTTGTGAGTATTCCGAGAAATACATCCCTGTATGGATACGAGCAGGTAAAGGCGGGTCTGGCATAGATGTACCTAGGAGTAAATCCCGAAAACACCGCTTTGAGCTAGACTCCAATGGGAACTGGTGCACGATAATGGACCTTACTACACTCTTGGTTACGACACTCCTGGGGGATATGCTTAGGATAATTCTCATTTTCTTTACAAACCATTATGAAGGGATCATGAGTATATAATTACTCAAATAAAACATTTGTATGATTATGGATTGTATCTATAATCTTTTCAATTTGTTTTAGGTATTTTACAAGTTTGGTAATTATTCATTGAAATTCATAAACTAAACTAGTTTATGCTATTTTATAGAAATGGTGCCCAGTATAAGGAATTTGAACTCTCTTAATACATATGATCCAAAGAGTAAGAAGGATCATATCTTTCGTGGTCCTAATCCAGAATTTAGAAGGGAAATAGTTTCCCACGTATTATCATCATATGAAGAAATAGTATCATGTGTTGATAAGATGAGTAAAGAATTCTTAGAGTCCTATGGCATTGAAGGGAATCAAGAGAAGAAAAGGATGGTAGAGAGAAAGAAAGATAAAGGGAAGAAGGTAAAGAAGGGTTTTACCCATATGTGGTAAATTTGGAAATAATAACCTAGGAAAATGCTTGAAGGGAATGTGAGAATGTTATATGTGTGGAGAAAATGGACACCAAGTATGTGACTGGAAGTCTAAGAAAAAGGTTTCAAATGTATAATTCTTCATATGCAAGGAGTTTGGACACTACGTGAACCAATGTCTCAGAAATCTGACTATGCCGTAAATGATGAAATTGGATAATAATCATGTTATGATACTACCACAGATGAAGAGGAAGGACTAGTGTTCTTATGTTGTTATTTTAGAATTATATTATTTAAGGGTTGTATCAATGATGTTCTGGAAATAAATAAGGATTGTACTGCAGTACGATTTAATTAAGGATTTGAGATTTTATGGTACTACGAAAAGTGACTCTACAACGAGTTAAATTTTTTGGAAATTACATGGTTGAAGGAAAGATAAACCTTAATATGGTCCTAATATTGAGGTAGTGATTTTGGAATAAGTGATGGATTATTTTGGTAATTCAAGATGTTGCGGTGGTGTAAAAGAATATATGAGGAAGGTGTTCACATTTTATTAACTGGAAAAAAGGATCCTTATTATGTTTAACTTCCTTGTAAATTTTGGACTGTGAGTATGGATAATAGTATAATGGATAAGTCAAATGGTTGGAATGGATTGAGTTTGAAAGGTTATTTTTTTGATTTTAATAAAAGGACAACACGCAGACCGTGTGACGACACATCGTGTCGGACAAAGATGCGGGAATCGAACCCACAACCATAGTGAAATTGGGATTTATCGCCTACCATTGTGCTACATGAAGTTACTAGATGGTATAATGTAGTTTGTCTACATAAAGGGTCTGATATGTGAATTATTAATTCCTTATATTTGGAAGCATATATGATTAGGATAAATAGATTATTTTTGAGTTGTATTATGTTTTTGTGTGAAAGATGAGTTTGTGGAAGAAATTTATTAATGGATAAAACTCTAATTATAAAGTAAGTATATATCCTTATGATCTTAGCCAATCCCATAAATAAATTCCTCAACATAATGAAAAGGATATTAGAACAAAAATGTTTTCCTAGATGGTACCTTAGATCATCACTAATTTATGGCTTTGGGATTGTTGGCCTTTTCAAAGCCATGTTCTCTACCACTCTCCATTAAATAATTGACAGTTAGATTTCTCTCCCATATCCATGTTTTCTTACATGGAACTCTAGTATGTGTTATTTTCGATAATCTTCATACTTTCCACTCTTTATTTTAAATAGAGGCCTCATTAATTCATTTTTCGATGTGGATTTCAACAAAGATATCTTGAAATGTCAAAAATGTGTTATCCTAATACCTTATGTTTTGTTGAACTGATGGTATTTTAAATCATCATTGATTGATGAATTTACGGCCCTCAATTTTATAGTTATTTGTGATTGATGACCTCAATCACTAACTATAAATATTTACGTTTTTCCTCCAATTATATTTCTCTAATTTCCACCAATGTTCTCCGAATAGAGATCATAATTTGGTGGTGACCCCTTTCATTTCTCTTTTCCTCTTACTAAGACTAAATTTTAATAACCCAATTTCCGATGTGGGGTTTTCCACAAAGATATTTTCTATATTCAACCCTTTATTTTCGAAGAAAAATTTCAAAATGGGAGGATTCAATTTATTGAAGGAGGGGAGAATGTAACACCCCAAGATTACATAGTGCGTTATTTCATCACAATAATTCAATAACTTTCACTACACGCAACACTGAGTTCAAGCACACCATGAATTACCAAAAAAGTCGTTCAAAAGAGGTTATGAATATTATTAACTAAATTTTAATCTTTATATAATCCTTATAATTTTATAATCCATATTATGAGTTTCTTAGACATAATGTAAGAACATATTCATTTTTTTGCACTTTTACCAATTTTAATAGTGAGCCCTTTTTAAATCAAATATTTTAAACTTTTATATATTCAATTTGACTAAATAAATTTACTTTTTAGAATGGGGATATCAGAAGTTTACAATTAAACATCCCATGATTTCACGGTACGACTTCCTTTGAATAATACAGTAGTGTGTGTTGTATGCAACTTCGAGTTCTAACACACACCACAACCAATCAAACTAGCCGTTATGAATAGTAATACCTAATATTTAAAATTTTAGAAATTTTATCTCTCAAAATGGACTTAATTTTTGGGTTTGGTTTATCGAATTTAGCGTAAGGTGAAATTTTGGTACTTTTCAGATAACATTAATATTTCGATGAATAGTGAAAATTAATAGATTTTAATTAAAAACAATTTTTTTAATCAAAATAGTTAATAGTGATAAATTATGAATTTGAGTGTTTTTAAAGTATATTTAGAATATATCTTTACCATTTAATACAATATTGGTCATTGGACATAATTTCACAATTAAACCGAACATAAACAAGTATCAATCTTTTGATAGTTATTATATCTTAAAAACACGCTTTTTGTTTTGACAGCGGGACTTGATTTTAAATTAATTTCTGCCACTTATGTGTTTTTAATTTGGAAAGATGGATTCCATACTTGGAATTAGGATGTTCAAATTGTGTATATAGGTAAATTTTATTTTTAGACATTTTGAATAATTACTTCGGTAAATATTTTATTTACCCTGGTGAAATGGTAAATTCAGTAAATAAGGGTTAAAAAATAATATTATAATAATAAAAATTATCCTAAATCATGTCCTAACATAATTGGTTGATATATGTCTGACCATGGTCATCATTGGGTCGATTTTGGGACCCCATGGTGCCACTTGTAAGTGATAGGGACACTTTATTTTAATTAAGATAAAATGAATATAAAAATGACATAAGCATATATCTTTTAGAAAAACAATTTTTACATAGGGTTATATAAGTTGGAATTTCGACTATAAATATTAATTATAAAGATAAAAATATTTACTACGTAATTTTATTTTATTTATAATTTTTAGACATTAAATAATTTAATTTATATATGGCACAATGGTGATGCAGTAATTTCCATAATAGTGAAAAATTAAAATGATTGATATTGTAGATACCCAAATAAATATAATTTGAGACTTTTTATGAATTAAACTAATTTTATAGATTAATATGACATGTTAGGAATTAATGAATGAACTATTTTCGATGTAATCATTCTGTAATGATTTTTTAAAAAATAAATTATTGTATAGTGTCAAAATTGACATAAAAGAGTTTTTAAAACAAATATTATATTATTAATTGATATTAAATTACTAAAAATCTATGGTTCTGGAAAGAGACTTATATCATGATATTTATATCATTAATGGACCACTTTGGTCTCTCTTGGATGTATATAGTATGTTTATTAACCATATAACATAAATATACAAAGAGACATTGTAAAAGTGAAACTAATTAACTAAGAGTTAATAATTAATGATAAGGTTAATATAATAACCCAAACCACTGTAAATTCTATTGGTTTAGTGGTTTTAGACCCATACCCACCTTAATCTTTAAATAATCAACTTTGGAGCCATTAGAAAAATAATTTTAATTTATTATACATTAATACCTTTTGTTTTTCTTAAAGAGACCCTCCTCCCCCTTATAAAAGGACCCAACTTATAACCAATTCTTCACACCTTCAAGGACTTTTGGTTCATCCAAACCCTAAAAAAATACTCTCTCAACTGACCCCACTTCATTATATAGGCATTAGTTTGATCAGAAAGCTAACCTAAGGATCCTTTTTGATCAAATCAAAAGGAAGAACCCTGAGAAGAGGTAATGTTTTCACCACTCTCTTTTAAGTTCCGTCCTTCTTCAAATTATTCTATCTTTGTTATTTATATTATAAAATAATAACTCCAATATCTCCTATATACAGTGATGTTATTATAAATATGGTACAACCATATTCAGTATTCTATCCATCCTTTGAATGACTTGTCACCATACATGCGTATGTATGGCTTACCGTCTCCACGTCGTGGTGTAATTGTTATTCAATACATTATTATTTGGATGGGTATAATAATGATATGTATTTGATGTAAATAATAAATATAAAATTATATTTATTCTGTATGTATTATATATGATCCAATTATATATTATTTTAGTATCAAAATAATAATATTTTTGCTCGTGCGTATGAATGGATTACCATCTCCACGACGCGATGAGATTTATTTCAAGTTCACCATTCATCCACGATTATAAAAATATATATTAATAATAAGTATGTAATATCTGAAATAATAATTCTACTGGATATATATATATTTATATATATAAGGATTTATTTACTTACATATATATTATTCACTTACTTTCGTTCAATACTATATGAAAACAGAAACAGCGTTTATGCGTGCGTACGAACTACCATCTCCATAAACGGTGTCTTCCATTTCATATATATGACTGTTATACATATTTATATCATAAATATATATGATATATTTATCATGTTTTATATTATGGATGTATTTAAATCATGATCTAAGTGATACAACAAATAGTAACAAGTTAAAACACGTACGATAAAGAAAGTGATTATTAACTGAAATGTTAAATTAACATGGAAATTTTTATTAAATGGGTAATTTAAAGTCATAAATGAATCATGTATGATATCATAAATATTAATATGGTTCTGGAATAATTTAATAACATACTAAAATCTTTGTACAGTAGGTTAAACTTACTCTCGACTAATGGAAAGTTCAAGGTAAGGGGTTTTCATCTCATTCCTTATTCCCGTGAGATTCATGTCATATTGACACTGTTACCTTTTGTGTGGTGTATGTACTGCCCATAATTGTATTATTTGTGTAATAAACATTAATTTATGTGTATTTACATATTCATTGTATGATACATCTTTAATGGGATGTATGTTTCGTAAGTTACCAAATTGGTAAGGGTTAATTCCTCGATCTCATCATTATCCGAGATTGTTTATGTGTAAGTATATAATGGGAAATTTTTATCATCCATGTCCATTTTTCATAAAAATGATTTCAAAATGAAGATTTTATGGATTTTTATAGGTACTCTTTATCAAGATCAGAATTTCAAATGGTTTAAAGATTTATCTTTCTAAATCTTTTTAATTAATGTCCAGGTTTTCAAAATGATTTTAATGATTTATTTATATGGACATGAATGTTTTGAAATGATAATTCTTTTTAAATGTTTCAAAGTGGTATGGGACACTTCGATTCAAAAATCTCTTTTAAAATTACTTCCTTTATAAATGTGTGACGTTTAAATGATTTTACAAGAAGGATATTTCTCTCAAAAAATTTTACTCATCATTTTCAACTATGTAAACATCCTTTGATGGATTTTAAGCTCATTTGATGTTTATTTATTATACAAAACCTCCATTGAAGGTTTTGTGATATGTTTGACTGTGGATGTGTTATTTTTATACCATTCATGGTTTATGGAGAAAGTATTGACATTTCTTATGCTAGTTTTAATACGGATTTTTATGTTATGTTTAAACATATTAATATGAGGAATTCATTGGACTTAGTATGTCACGGGTGGAGCCCTCTATAGCTCCTCGATGCATCTGTAGGTCTCATGAGACAAACTAGTGTCTTGGCACAAGGCCTTGGCAAAATCTTATTTGTAGTCTTGGCACGAGGCCTTGGCTATGTGGTTATGATAGTCTGGAATTATGCATTCCATCATTATGAAAGTGGTTAGTGATATTGCATGTGATTATTTGATTTGTAGAATATCCATGTGAATAAGTAAATGGAATTATTTCATTTTATTTCTTCCATATTATACTGAAGTTCTAGTTTAAAAGTATTTCGTTGTAGTTTTATACATTGCCTTAAATGTTTATGCTTATTTGTGAATGTTTCCGCTGTATTTCTTACCATTACTGAGCATTTGAGCTCACCCCTTTGTATGTTTTATTTTTCCCAGGATTCCAAGAAGTGTAATGTGATTGATATGAAGGGTTAAGCCATGGTTATAATGGCATCCATAAAGATTATTTATGTTTTTTTTATGTATTATAGTGAAAATGTAACATTCATGTATGTGTTCTATTTTTAAAAGACTGATAAATTGATCGGTCCTTCGAGACATGATTGCTTTTAATCATGACAATGTATTAAAATAATGCACCGACTCTGGGTAACTGGGGTCGGAGGGTTATAGTTTGTATTGGAGGAAGTTTAGCAATAACATTGGAAAATAGATTTTGATCAACTCTGATTAGATCACATAGATTTAAAATGGAATTTAAGGATTAGTATTGAAGAACTTCATATAATTTTGATATTGTAGAGATTTTGTGAGTTTTCCGAGCAATACATCCTTGTCTGGATACGATCAGGTAGAGGCGGTTCTGGAATAGATGTACCTAGGTGTAAAACCCGAAAACACCGCTTTGAGCTAGACTCAAATGGGAACTGGTGCATGACAACGGGCCTTGCTGCACTTTTGGTTACGACACTCCCGGGGGATATGCTTAGGATAATTTTCATTTTCATTACAAACCATTATGAAGGGCTCATGAGTATATACTTACTCAAAAAAACATTTTTATGATTATGGATTATATCCATAAAATTTTCAATTTGTGTTAGGTATTTTACAAGTTTGGTAATTATTCATTGCAATTCATAAACTGAACTAGTTTATGATATTGTATAGAAATGGCACCCAGTAGAAGGAATGTGAACTCCTGTAATACGTATGATCTAAAGAGTAATAAGGATCATATCTTTCGTGGTCCTAATCTAGAATTTAGTAGGGAAATAGTCTCCCACGTATTATAATCATATGAAGAAATAGTGTCGTGTGTTGATAAGATGTGTAAAGAATTCTCGGATTCCAATGGCATTGAAAGGAATCCAGAGAAGAAAATGATGGTAGAGAGAAGGATAGATAAAGGGAATAAGGTATAGAAGGGTTTTTACCATATGTGATAAATGTGGAAAGAATCACCTTGGAAATGCTTCAAGGGAATGTGAGAATGTTATAAGTGTGGAGAAAAAGGACACCAAGTACGTGACTGAAAGTGTAAGGAAAAGGTTTCAAATGTACAATGCTTCATCTGCAAAGAGTTTGGACACTACATGAACCAATGTCCCATTCATCATACAATGCCGCAAATGATGCTATTGGATAATAATCATGTTATGATACTACAACAGATGAAGAGGAATGACTAGTGTTCTTATGTTGTTATTTTAGAATTATTTTATTTAAGTGTTGAATCAATGATGTTATGCAAATAAATAAGGATTGTACTGCAATACTATTTAATTAAGGATTTGAGATTTTATGGTACTAAGAAATGTGACTCTACAGCTAGTTAATTTTTTTTAAATTACATGGTTGAAGGAAAGATAAACCTTAATAAGGTTCTAATATTGAGGTAGTGATTTTGGAATAAGAGATTGTTTATTTTGGTAATTCAGGATTTTGCGGTGGTGTAAAATAATATATGAGGAAGGCGTTCACATGTTATTACCTAGCAAAAAGGATCCTCATTATATTTAACTTCCTTGTAAATTTTGGACTGTGAGTTTGGATAATAGTATTTTGGATAATTCTAATGGTTGGAATGGATTGAGTTTGAAAGGTTATTTTTTTGATTTTTATAAAAGGACAACACGCAGACTGTCTGGCGAACCATCGTGCCGGACAAAGCTGCAGGAATCGAACCCACAACCGTAGTGCAATTGGGATTTATCACCTACCATTGTGCTACATGAAGTTCTTGGATGGTATAATGTTGTTTCTATACAGAAAGGGTATGATATGTGAATTATAAATTCCTTATATTTGGAACCCTATACGATTAGGATAAATAGAGTATTTTTGAGTTGTATTATGTTTTGGGGGAAAGATGAGTTTGTGGTAGAAAATTATTAATGGATAAAACTCTAATTATAATGTAAGTATATCTCTTTATGATCTTAGCCAATCCCATAAATAAATTCCTCAACATTAAGAAAAGGAACATAGAACAAAAATGTTGTCCTAGATGGTACCTTAGATCATCACTAATTTATGGCTTTGGGATGGTTGGCCTTTTCATTACCATGTTCTCTACCCCTCTCCATCAGATAATCGATGGTCAGATTTCACTTCCATATCCATATTTTCCTACATGGAACCCTAGTATGTGTTATTTTCGGTAATCTTCATACTTTACACTCTTTATTTTAAATAGAGGCATCATTAATTCATATTTCGATTTGGATTTCAACAAAGATATTTTGAAACATAAAAAATGTGTTATCCTAATACCTTATGTTTTGTTGAACCGATGGTATTTTAAATTATCATAGATTGATGAATTTAAGGCCCTCAATTTTATAGTTGTTTTTGATTGATGACCTCAATCACTACCTATAAATATTTATTTTTTCCTCCAATTATATGTCCCTAATTTCAACCAATGTTCTCCGAATAGAGATCATAATTTGGTGGTGACCCCTTTAATTTCATTTTTAAAATTACTAAGACTAAATTTTATTAACCCAATTTCCGATATGGGTTTTCCCACAAAGATATTATCTACATTCATTCTTTTAATTTTTAAGAACAATTTCAAATTGATAGGATGCAATTTATTGAAGGAGGTGAGAATGTAACACCCCAAGATTTCATAGTGTGTTATTTCTTCAAAATAATACAACAACTTGCACTACATGCAACACTGAGTTCAAGCACACCATGACATACCAAAAAAGCCATTCAAAAGAGGTTATTAATAGTATTAACTAAATTTTAAACTTTATATAATCCTTATATTTTTAGAATCCATATTATGAGTTTCATAGACATAATGTAAGAACAAATTAATTTTTTTGCACTTTTACCAATTTTAATAATGAACCCTTTTTAAATCCAATATTTTAAACTTTAATATATTAAATTTGACTAAATAAATTTACTTTTTAGAATGGGGGCATCAATATTGAACAATTAAACATCCCAAGATTCCATGATACCCTTTCCTTTGAATAATATAGTAGTGTGTGTTGTGCGCAACTTCGAGTTCTAACACACACCACAACCAATCAAACTAACCATTATTAATAGTAATACCTACTTTTTAAAATCTAAGAAATTTTATATCTCAAAATGGACTTCATTTTTGGGTTCGGATTATAGAATTTATCCTAAGGTGAGATTTTGGTACTTTTTGGATAACTTTAATATTTTGATGAATATTGAAAATTACTAAATTTTAATTAAAAACAACTTTTTTAATCAAAATAATTAATAGTGATAAATTATTAATTTGAGTGGTTTTAATGTATATTTAGAATATATTTTTACCATTTAATACAATGTTGGTAATTGGACATAATTTCACAATTAAACCGAATGTAAACAAGTATCAATCTTTTCATAGTTATTATATCTTAGAAACACGCTTTTTGTTTTGAAAACGGTAATTAAATTTAAATTAATTTCTGCAAATTCTATATTTTGAATTTGGAAAAATGGTTTCCATACTTGGAATTAGGATGATCAAATTTTTTAAATAAGTAACTTTTTTTAGACATTTTGAATAATTACTTCGGTAAATATTTTATTTACCATGGTTAAAGGGTAAATCCGGTAAATAAGGGTTAAAAAATAACATTATAATAATAAACAATTACCCTAAAACATGTACTAACCTTATTGGTTGATACATGTCCAACCATGGGCATCTTTGGGTCGATTTTGGGATCCCATGGTGCTACTTGTAAGTGATAGGGACGCATTATTTTAATTAAGATAAAATGAATACAAAAATGACACAAGCATACATCTTTTAGAAAAACAATTTTTACATAGGGTTATATATGTTTTATTTTCGACTATAAATATAAATTAGAAATATCAAATGATTTCATACATAATGGAATATTATTTTAAAATTTTAGACATTAAATAATTTAATTTATTTATGACACAATGGTGATGGAGTAATTACCATAATAGTGAAAAATTAAAATGATTGATATTGTAGATACCCAAATAAATACAATTTGAATCTTTTTATGAATTAAAATAATTTTATAGGTTAATATAACATTTTAGGAATTATTTAATTATATTTTTTAGAATTTATCATTCTTTTATGAGTTTTTCAAAAATAAATTATTGAATAGTGTCAAAATTGAAATAAGAGTTTTTAAAACAAGTATTATATTATTAATTGATATTAAATTCCTAAAATTCTAAGGATATACCAAGAGACATATATCATGATATTTATATCATTAATGGACCACTTGGGGGTCTGTTGGATGTATATAGTATGTTTATTAACCATATAATATAAAAATACATAGAGACATTGTAAAAGTGAAACTAATTAACTAAGAGTTAATACTTAAATATAAGGTTAATATAACAACCCAACCTCTCTAAATTCTATTTATTTAGTGGTTTTCAACCCATACCTAAATTAATCTTTAAATATTCCACTTTTTAGCCATTAGAAACCGAATATGAATTTATTATAAATTAATACTTTCAGTTTTTCCTAAAGAGCCCCTCCTCCCCCTTATAAAAGGACCCAAATTCTAACCAATTATTCACACCACCAAAGCCTTTTGGTTCTGCCAAAGCCTGCAAAAATACTCTCTCCACTTCCATCAATTCATCATAGAGGCCTTAGTTTGATCAGAAAGCCAACTTAAGGAGCCCTTTTGATCAAATCAAAAGGAAGAACCCGAAGAAGAGGTAATGTTTTCACCACCCACTTTCAAGTTCCTTTCTTCTTCAAATTATTCTTTCTTTGATATTTATATTATAAAATAATAACTCCAGTATCTCATATATACTGTGATGTTATTATAAATATGTAACAACCATATTCAGTATTCTATCCATCCTTTGAATGACATGTCACTATACGTGCGTACGTACGGCTTACCGTCTCCACGTCGTGGTGTAATTGTTATTCAATACATTATTATTTGGATGGGTATAATAATGATATGTATTTGATGTAATTAATAAATATAACATTATAAAGATTATGTATATATGATATAATATCCAATTATATATTATTTTAATATCAAAATAATGATATTTTCGCTCGGGCGTACGTACGGATTACCGTCTCCACGACGTGATGAGATTCATTTCCAAGTTCACCATACATCGACGATTATAAAAATATATATTACTAATAAGTATGTAATATATGAAATAATAATGATAAGAAATATATATATATATATTTGTATATATAAGTATTTATTTACTTACATATATATTATTCACTTACTTTCGTTCAATAATATATGAAAATAGAAACAGTGTTTATGCGTACGTACGAACTACCGTCTCCATAAACGGTGTTTTCCATTTCATATATATTTCTATTATACATATTTATATTCTAAATATATATGATATATTTATCGTGTTTTATTAAATCATGATCTAAGTGATAAAACCAAGAGTAACAAGTTAAAATATGTACGATAAAGAAAGTGATTATTACCCGAAATGTTAACTTAACATGGAAATTATTTTGAAATGGGTAATATAATCTCATAAATGAATCATGTATGATATCATATATATTAATATGGTTCTGGTATAATTTAATAACATACTAAAATCTTCATACAGGAGGTTAAACGTACCATCGACTAATGGAAAGTGCAAGGTAAGGGGTTTTCATCTCACTCCTTATTCCCATGAGATTCATGCCATATTTCCACTATTACCATTTGTGTGGTGTATGTAATGTCCCTAATTGTATTATTTGTGTAATAAACATTAATTTATGTGTATTTACATATTCATTGTATGATACCTCTTTCATGGGTTGTATGTTTCCTAAGTTACCAAATTGGTAAGGGTTAATTTCTCGATTTCATCATTATCCGAGATTGTTTATATGTAAGTATTTACTGGGACATTTTTATCATCCATGTCCATGATTCATATTAATGATTTTAAAATGAATATTTTAAGGATTTTGAATTGTACTCTTTATCAAGATCATAATTTCAAATGTTTTAAAGATTTATCTTTCAAAGTCTTTTTATTTAATGTCCATGTTTTCCAAATGATTTTAAGGATTTATTTATATGGAAATAAGTTTTGAAATGATAATTCTTTTCAAAAGTTTCAAAGTGGTATGGTACACATTGATTCAAAAATCTCTTTTAAAATTACTTCCTTTATAAATGTGTGACTTTTAAAAGATTTTACAAAAAGAATATTTCTCTCAAAAAAATTTACTCATCATTTTCAACTATGTCAACATCCTTTGATGTATTTTAATCTCATTTGAAGTTGATTTATTATACAAAATATACATTGAAGGTTTTGTGATATGTTTGACTGTGGATGTGTTATTTTTATACCATTCATGGTTTATGGAGAAAGTATTGACATTTTGTATGCTAGTTTTAATACGAATGTTTATGTTATGTTTAAACCTGTTCATATGAGGAATGCATTGGACTTAGTAAGTGACGGGTGGAGCCCGCTATAGCTCCCCGATGCATCGATAGGTCTCGTGAGACAAACTAGTGTCTTGGAACAAGGCCTTGGAAAAATCTTATTTGTAGTCTTGGCACGAGGCCTTGGCTATGTGGTTATGATAGTCTGGAATTATGTATTCTATCATTATGAAAGTGGTTAGTGATATTGCATGTTATTATTCGATTAGAAGAATATCCACGTGAATAAGTAAATGACATTATTTCATTTTATTTCTGCCATATTATAGTTATGTTCAAGTTTAAAAGGATTTTGTTTTAGTTTTGTACATTGCCTTAAATGTTTATGCTTATTTATGAATGTTTCTGTTGTATTTCATACCCTTACTGAGCATTTGGGCTCACCCCTTTCTATGTTTCATTTTTACTAGGATTCTAAGAAGTGTAATGTGATTGATATGTAGGGTTATGCCATGGGTATAATGGCGTTCATAAAGATTATTTATGTTGTTTTGTATGTCTTAAAGTGAAAATGTTATATTCATGTATGTGATCTATTTTTCCAAGACTGCTAAACTGATCGGTCCTTCGGGACTTGATTCCTTGTAATCATGCCAATGTATTAAAATAATGCACAGACTCTGGGTAACTGGGGTCGGGGCGTTACATCAGTAGTAATGAGACGATGTACGATTCCATATTATAGAGTATGAATCAAATTTTTATGTGTAGAAATGTGATCAAATATTATTAAATATCCTCCTCTCTAATATTCTAATGGGGGTGAGGTCTTTCATTAGAACTGCGCATACTTATAAAAATCAAACAACTTCCCAGATGATTCATTCACATCCACAGTAAATACATGCACTACTCTAAGCTCATTGGGCCACCATTGTATGTGGATAGTAATATACATTAACACTGTCATGTTAATGCTTGGATGTTCCATATTTCCACTAACATGATAAAAACATCATTATATAAGACATGACTTCTCAGAAGACCACTGTGGATGAAAAAATGAATGAGATGGGTCCATATATTATGAGGTGGATGAAGTGGATTGGGTTATGATGTAATATGATGGTCGTGTGACATGTGGAGGTCTCAATAATGAAATGAATGTTTAAACATCTATATAGTGCCATGACATGATTGATAGTTATACCCCAAGCTCGAAAATATTTTTGAAATTCAATTATTCTCATATGATATGTGATGGTGAGGATGCAATTGACACGTAATTATAGTTTTTTATAGAGGTGTTGGTCATGGTCAATATGAGCTTTCTGGAGAGAAACAACAATCAACATAGGATGTAGTCTATTTTAAATTCAAATGTTATGGTGCATTGATGCATGTATTTGATTTTAAATATGATTTGATTCGTTATTGTAGGTAATAATCTATTTTAAATGAGAAACCCAACATTGAAATTCCCTTATCTACGGAATTTAATGAATAATGGAATTCATAAATGGATAGTAATAACGGTGGCATGATCATGGGGGTTAGATTCAGGTCTTCGATCCACCTGAAAATGAATATGAAACCAGACATATTTGCAAGGAACAAGTCTCTAGAAGATGATTTAGGCCAGACACATTCACTAGAGAATGTTGGCTGAACTCAGAATTTTGAGAGGGAATGACATTTCAATCAATACCAGACATGTGAGGCTGTTAATAAAATAGCTAACTAACCATCCGTGGATAGATGAGAGCAGACAACACCAATTATCATGGTGAGGTGATGTTCGGTGGTGTCTTTTTTGAATTATTTCCTCTGAAACCTATGGGTCATTTAATTATCACCGAAGCCTTCGGTCCTTGTAAGGGTTCCCCCTAGACAGTTAAATGGTGGATCGTAAGAAATAAATAAGAATTGAAGGTCATAGGTACATTTATGTAGGATAAATAAGTAGTATGTCTTGTCCTAACCCCTCATCTCATTCATAGAAAAGAAATATTTTTTGGGGATTCCACTTTGGATCATGTAAAATTAATGAGAAATTTAAAATAAAGATTTAACTTGGATTATATAAAAGGGGGAGATTTTCCCCAATTTAATGTTGAGGAATATCTAGAGACATAAATTAGATATATAATATGATCAAATTGGTGGAACATTATCAATTATCCTAATTATAAATATATATTTATTTAAATCAATTTTAATAATATAATTAGATTATTCATGGAGTGGAATTAACTAAAATATTGAAGTATTTCCTCCCTAGAGTTATAATGATTCTTTTTTCACCGATATATTTTAATATGTAAGCTACACCTCTAATATTAGATTAAGATTTAATGGAGTGGGGTACAATAGGATTATTGGGTAAGAGAAGGTGAATCTCTTTCGATATCTGTGTTTATGAATTAATATTAAAACCAATATGATTATTTTTATTAATTGATTTCAAAATATTGTTGTAGATTTAAAAAGGAATATACCTTTGATTAAATAAATACTTTAAAATTAATTTTTTCTATGGTATTATAATATTTACCTCCCTCTACAATTTTTTAGATCATATATATTGAATGATATGAGACTATGTAGTCAGTGTTCAGTGATTACTACCACATGAAAAAGTATGACTGGTTATACATCGTTTAAATGGTTATCCCAATAGCCTATTGGTTATTTCGTAAGTGAAAGAAGTGTTATTCATATGGATTTTTAGTCACTAGATGGAGGGTATTTGTAATCATTTAATTTTGTTAAGCTACTGTCTCCTTTATTATTCAATCATGTGTAAAAAGGGGAAGTGACTCTGGAACCTCTCATTTATCTAATAACAAGGAAAATATATTTATTTTAGAGTACTATTATAACATTAGAATTACGAATCATAACATTTAAATGATCACGTGTATCTTAGTCGGATTTTAATGCAGTTGTATTGTTTCTTTCATATTCTATGAAATCAAAACACCATAACTTTTTTCTCACTCAGGAAAAATATATTCAGAGAAATCCTCTCGGGATACATCCTAATTTTCCACTACTACTACATTCCTGAGAAAATTAATTAGCATTTCTCAGACCCAATAAAATGTGTGAATCAAATCTATGTTCTCCTACTATGGATTTAATTCCAATAAAATAATAAAAATGTACTTACATGGTCTTATAATTATGATCTTTATACTTTTGATCCAAAAATTGAAATATTCAATTGAAAAATACATAAAAAGATTCATTTAAAAACTAAATTTGATGAAATAAATTTTTATGTCTCATGTGAAACATCTATTGATTTCTTTCAACCTATAGTCATGTTTATTAATTCAATGTATCATTAAGAGACATATGTGTCCCACAATGTTATAAAAAACAATCGTTAAATTATGAATGAAAAAAAATTCTTTCCTAAATTATCATGATAGAGGTACTACCTAGATTTAATGGTCTTATAAATGAAGATCTGAAAACAATCATGTAATAATACACATATATCTATTTATGCTTCAAACCATAAGTATATAATATTGATCATGTGACGTTGAAGGTGTTCCCCATTTCACTTGATGTAGTTACCATAGAGTTGTTAAAAAACCAAATACTAGTTGAGATTCGTTAATGAGATGACCTAAAATAATTAATTTAAAATATATTTAAATTCACCTCTTGATGCACTATATTAAGGAATGTGAATTATTACACCCATGAGTACTGGGAATGATTCAAGAAATTGTGTTCATGTTTTCCACATCATACATTAAAGGAAAACCATTTGAATGTTTTATTTTACAATGATTTAATATAAAGTCATATGAACCAATTTTTTACATAACCGAGATGATCTTTTATTGAAAATTCGCATGTGGAAGATATGATATAGATTGAGAATATTGCAGAAAAATTTAAAACATTTCATAATTAGAGCTATGAGCACATTATGTATTTGAAGGGAACAATTATTGAATTAAACTTCATTTATAGAAACTAAACATAATAACCTAACAATATTAGTGACTGAGATATCCATGAAAAAGGTGAGGGAAATATAATCAAGACGTCAGATATGTGGTTTCTACTCGTCAACCAACCATTTCACAGTTCATTGTGCTAATAAATAGTGGATTGAGAGTAGCTTTTCAACATTTAGACTCATAAAATTTCCAAAAAATCAGTTATAAAATGAAATGTAAAAATACCAAAAGGAATTTGGAACACAAAAATTCATGATAGAAAATTATATTAGAAACAATACACGTCTTGTCCACCATACAAACAACTATTCAAAACCCACCATTATTTCAACAACCCTATAAATAAACCTACAACATGAAATTATATCAACCACCCAATTTTTTTAAAAAAATCAATGCGAATACATCGACTAGTGCACCATTAGGTGATCTCTGACAACTACATATTGAGGTTGAGGGATAAAATTAGATAGTAAAGGATTTGTAAATTTCATTAGAAATATTTTTAAACATAGTCACTAAAAAATAATGATATATAATTCCTAAAGTGTCCTAAAAAAAATAATATAATAATTAAATCCATAAGATAAATCAACGATATTTTACCACTTGAACATAAATTTACTTAATAGAAACATAATGAATTTAAGGATGAAAAATAAAAATGGGTTTTTGAAAAGTAATCAAAAAAACCTAATGGAGAAGAAGAAAATAATCGATAAAATAAATAATAGGAATGTATAGGAATGAATGATAAGAAACACCATGTAATGGAAACAAAGTGACAAAAAATACATTCCAGTTCTATTTCCCACCATAATTAATTAGTTGAGGTGCGTTGAGAAATAATTACTCCATAGGTAAATTTATGAAAACACGCATAAATTTAAAATAAATATCTACATTTTGGAATCCATTAAAAATTTAAAAAATATTATAAATTTATTATGTTGATTATTAACAAAAGACGGAGGAATTATGTGAATTAAATAATCAACATATTGAGAAGTGTTTCTACTCATAACACACCAGCATTCACAAAAAAATTCTATATTTGGATACATTCTACACTAATACTCATAATGGGTCAATTGAGTTGTTTATATTTTATTATCTTACAAAAACAACCTATTTAAAAAGAGATATATTATGAGCTACTATTTAACACAATAATCTATTGGAAATAAAATCACAACTAAAATATATTATAAAACTAGATTTACAATGTTTCTGGTAATAGAATACCTTAATTTACTCCAACAACATAATACACCATGATTTTGAAATTTTCAATTCATATGTCGCATTTATAGAGACATTGAATACATTTTATATTACTAGATAATTGATTGTAAGTGGTATACCCTTGGAATAATCACAGTATGATAATTCATCCTAGCTAAAATAATTTTTTAACAAAATCATAATTTGACGTTCTATTACATGTAACAATTAGTATAAAAGAGATAATAAAAATAGTTTTTACCAAATGAGATCGAAGATGTAAAATAGAAATTTTAGATAAGAAAAAATATCTACGTGAGGTTATAAAAATAAATAGCATCTATATGGGGTCTTATAAATTGACTTGAAAGATGATCTATAAAGTGCAGTTATACATCTTGAAACATCTTATTATATTTGACTAAAATATAATTGTACATAATAGTTTTGAGACTATGTTTTTTCATAATCAATAATGTGCATATTATATATATATATATAACACTTTACATCTCTTTTAAATGAATTAAAAAAGATCAATTTTCTATGTACAATAATAAATGCTTCAAATCATTGGTTCAACGAGTCCTTTTTGTTTAAAAATAAAACAACATTAGTATTTTTCATTAAATTATACATTTAAATGTTTCCATTAAATGTGAATTCCTATTATTATATTAATTTTATACAATATATTTTTAATAAATATTTTAATTAATAAATATATCATTAAAACTCACTGAATGTACACAAATTGTAACACATATGAGATTGTAGATCGATGTAGCTGATTGGAGATCACAGTATAGCCAAATTATATAGATTTTAATTCAATTAGAAAAATTCATGGAAATAGTTTATTTTTATATATCTGATTTATTTAGGTTAACATACCTTAGATATTAATTTCCTAGTAATTCTTCTCATAGATGATTTTCTATACACAACCTTCTTGATCACAATGATGATATTGATATAGTGGAAAGACTTACATAGTATTTTGGATCCATGAATCCATATTAACAATATTTCAATTCTAAATACCCAATTACCCCACATCACTGATTAATGTAACTTTTTAGTATGCATAAATGATTTCTTGCATAAGTGATTCATCGATGTAAGTGACTTCAACATTGTCAACATCAGGATGTAGCCAATTAATGTAGTTGAATTGTCCCCATTAGTTATTAACGTATCTCAAATACCAACTTATTCATTTTTTCACATATACAAATTCCTCTCAAACATGATTTATGAAGATGAAGAATGTTTTAGAAAATAATCCCAAAATTGCAGACATAACTGATTAATCAGATAAAAGTATTAACAACAATATACAACCTGATGAACACACTTGAAAACATCATGAATATATGATTTTTATTTTGGATCATAAAATCATTAAGATCATTGGGTATATTTGAACAACATTAGTAGTCCAACAATATTCTCCTTCATGATGATCTAAAAAACCATACTATATTGAAGAAATAGTTTTAATCGTTTATTATATAATTTTACAGAATGATATAGAATATACATTTATCTATTAAAATTGTGTGATTATAATCCAACCTTTATTATACTATACTACCAATTTATTACATGGGAAACTTCTCTAAATTATCAATATATCCCTTTTCTTGACATATAACTCAAGGGTAAGTATATAAAAAACACAATGAATTTAGTACTTATAGTTATCGAAAAATAAGGTAATTTGATGATACTGAATATGAAATTTGGTTAGGAAATGAAATATGTAACAAAAATAAATAAATTAAAAAATTTAAAGGAAGGAGATCAATAATAATAAAACCAAAATTGGTTATAGAAGAATTATATTGACTGTCAACCATTTTTACAGGGAAAAATCTTATCAAAACGGAAATAATTTAATATAAAAAATCCTAATCAGAAGACCCATGTTTATGGATTGGCTAAATTTTGGAATGTGGTTTTGGTGGAGGTAACAATAATGATGGTGAGATTCTATAGGTATTTGTATGTTTTATTAGTGATTACATTACCTCCTTTGATATATATTAATGAGATATGATTAAAATCATATAGTATATTTTACTTGTAAATGATTAGCATGCTGGTCAAGAAATAATTAAACAGTTAATATTGAAATAATGATATTATAAGAGTCATAAACTATAAAAAAAATTAGTTGGATGATAAATGGATATGGTTCCTTCCATATATTGCTCAAAA
Organism: Viscum album; assembly: GCA_963277665.1. Classification (NCBI taxonomy): domain Eukaryota; kingdom Viridiplantae; phylum Streptophyta; class Magnoliopsida; order Santalales; family Viscaceae; genus Viscum; species Viscum album. The sequence continues at coordinate 443,054,673 of OY728161.1, forward strand.
ACATTGTAAGCATACATATTTGATTTACTTTTTGATATATATATGGGATGGATCGTAAACCACATAAAAATTTACTTGTTATCTCAAATGGTTTCTAGAGGAGTTGGTTATAGTGTTCACATTCCGTTTAAACAAAATAATTCATCAAAAAACATGTTTACTGTCACAATGATGTCCACATTGTAGTACACAATGATAATAGAACATGGTTCTCTATGAATTTGGGATTAATTTGAAAGACCATTTCATTGATTCCCATTAAAATATTAAATCTAAACTGAATAAAAGTTTTCAGGATCACTATAAATTGGATTAGTATAACATTTGGATATAACATTTGAGAAATCTGAATCCAACTTATATAGAGTTCAATTAATAGATCCTTACACACTGATTAAACAATAATTCATCGATTACAACTAATTTTCCACACTAACTATCTGGTCAGGAAAGCAATTGTTTACCTCTTAAAAACTAGAAGAAGTCAGTTGTGGAACTAGAGAACTGAAAGAAAGTTCCACTTGAGTCCCCATAAGAATTATTTGAGTAGGAACAATAACATATGAAATAAAAGTCAAAGTTTGCACTGATGGAAATCATAGAAGTTTATAGATAACCAAATATACACCTATAAAAATAACTAGAATAACTATAGATTATATATATTCAAATCTATATTTCTTCTCTAAATAATAACAATATTGTCTGCTCAAATCCTCATAAAAATTTTATAAAAAATCTAACATTTGGTGATGATTTATAGAAATTGGATCAGGAAACCTAGAAATTATTCCTTGAATATCATTATATACATAGAGGAAATACTTCATCTATCCACTAATATATTCATTTAAATAACCCATTGTTTCACTGAAGGGAAAATATGTCCAAATACAAATCTTTCTAAATGACTATTTAGTACCTGGAACACAACCATTATATCCTTATTGAACTCTTGAATCACAAATGGTTTGAACATACCATAATATAATGATTGAATTTTTTAGGAAATGGAAATTATATATTGAAACACTTAATCAAACATATCATTGAGATATATATCTACATAAGATATAGATGAAGGGGTGATAATATGTTGAAACCTATTAAGGTAGTAAAAAATAATCACCACTATAATAGTCAAAGTACATAACATTTCCAAAATTTAAATACTATTAGATAATATGTCATCAATAGAATATTGAGACATACTATATTACACCATTGGAATATTTTGGAACATCTCACATTGATATGAAAAAATTATTCCATGTTTATTGAACACTAACATTATAGGAAATATATCATTTGATATCGTACTATATATTTTACCTACTTGATAAATTTTTAAATATTTTTAAAGACATCATATTGTATATGATGAGCAATTTGAATATTCCTGATCAAATATATTTAGGTTTTCATTATTGAAACCAATTATTCAAAATCACATTTGAAACAGAACGATCCTTTAGTTCATTAATCTAATCCATTAAGGATATTATCTCCGATTTCAATTCATTAAAATATCCTTTTTCATTATAAAAAATATATTATAAATTATAGAAAAATTATATTATTTTTAAACAATATAACCCCTAAATCCTTCATGCTTCTCCCACTTGAACTAGTTCATATGATGGCATAGGTGGTGTATGTGAATGGTCTGATATATACATGAGCACATTAACAACTCTGTTTGTACTAGTTGGTGATCCATGAAGAATTTAATCTACTATCTGATTATCAACTACATATTCATGTTTTTCTTAATCAACTAAACCACTAAGAAAAACTTCAAATGTTCCTTTTCAAGATCTAATATTTTAATCTTAATAATGAGATCCTCATGTTGAATAAATTCAAATTGTATTCTTTAAACAAACTCCTCCACTAAAACACATATTTAAGGAAATTAATGATCTACTTTAGTTAACCTTTACTTCTAAACCTACATAGTAATCAATATATCTAATGGAATTTCATCCCTATGTAATGAGGATTGGGTAGGATACCCAGATACAGACTTTCCGAACCAACATGCTTCAATGAATTTGAATTAGTTTCACATGATTAACAAAAAATATTCCACTTCACAATAGACAATGTTTTACGAATATAAAATTTTATGAAATATCCAACATTTAAATCTATTTAACTACTCTTAAAAACTATGGAGATAATCCTAATGTATGGGTAATAATTAAAATTAACTTTTCTATTGTTGTAGTGATTCTTAAATTTCATCATATAACATATAATACTGAGATTTATATAATTATTAATGATATATAATACAAAAATATCTTGAAACCATACATTCTAAATTTCTCCAAAACTCTAAGATATTGTAGTCTAAAAAAGCATTCAGAAAACCATTTATTAAAATAATAAATACATCACTAAGATCTTTTGTATAGTAGGAGTATAAAAATAAACTTAAATAGCCTTTTTATTCCAATTCAGCTCGTAGAAACAAATGCATGGATAATTTTGATAATATCCCTCATGGGGGAATTAATGATACTTTGAAAACTCCATTGATGTAATAATAAATACCATTTAATTTAAATTTCATAATAGTGCATCCTCTATTTATGATAAATGGAACATGAAAATTCTAATAAAATCCATAACTTCGTTATCGACTACGAAATCAGATTTATTCATACCATGAACCATCTCTGATCTACCCCATGATAAAAAACAACAATGACCCAGAGGAAATCTCATCCATCCTATGATGGACACTAGAACCGTGCATCAAAGAAAAAAATATTTTAAACCATTTATACAAAAAAACATCAACCAATTAATCAAAAAATTTACACATCATGAAACTATATTCTACTAATCAAAATAGATTCATCATCGGAATAAAAAATAAAGATAAAATTGAACAATTATGAATTCTATAAGACTAAATTAAAACTAAACAAAATACTACTCAATGTCCATGTGACCACATGGTCACCACCAAACACAAGAACCACTACTCTAATGTAATCCCCATCTAGAAATCTGGACCTTTTAAATATATTTTTTCAACAGGTATCGAGTGGCATAAACATGGTTTGTGAATACACCAGATCAAAATGTATACACTACAGATTCCACGGATTTCTATTCCGATAATAATTCAAAAACACTAGTTTGAAATAAAATTGGAAAATATATTATTACTATTTAAATTTTACAATAATAGATTTCTAGAAACTCCCCATTTAAAACAACACAAACATATCATATTTAAAAAATTGTTGTCCACTACAAAACCAAATCTAAAAAAAATCAAACAAGATTCCATTATACAAATTTAAAAAGGGGTACATTTTTAAAATAAATACGAAAACAAGAAATAAAATAATAAAAAATAGGTAATCCGGTGTAGAGGAATAAATAGAACATGTTGATAATAATTATGGTCATTTCCTAAACATATCTAGAAGCAATCGTGGGGAATACATATATTGGAGTCACGTTTCGACATATGGCCAGGATCTACATTCAATATCCTACAGGGTACTCTAAACTATACAATATTATAGAATATCATACCTAGCCTCCCAGTATATCCATGGGTTTGAATCCAATCTAATTAGGGATGATAAAAACCATACCTCAACTATAGAGGATGCCCTGAAATCCTATTATAATAGTACATGTTGATGGGAGAGGTCCCTAAAATTATTGATTATACCATGTACCCACACCCATTATTACTTCGTATTCCAATTAGTGAAACCTCCTATGTAATTAACATCTTTTCTAAAGACCCACCATAAAGGTTCCCATCAGTCATCATATAAGAAAAATTGAGAACTATGCCTTCAAATCCCATGGGTTCCACAACAATTCCCATAAATACTACAAGGTTATAACCAGGACACATAGTTTTCCATCAAACTCATCTCTAGAACAATTTCAAATACTATAATGAAAACATAAAACACACTCAAAAGATCCAAATGTTTGTTCATTGCATATGGATATCAAACCACATTCCAAAGTTCAAAAAAACCGATGAAAAATATATTGGAACAAAATTTGATCCACTAAGAAATGATGGATCCATTTATGAATAATAGGGGTTTTAAAAAATAAATAATATATAAATTTTCGTGTTAAGAATAAAAACAAGGAGGGGAATAATTGGTTGTGATATAGGTTATAAAAGAGGCATTTTATAAATGATGTCATTGTCATTTGTGTTCCAATCCACATGCACAAATTTTGATCAACTGTCTGTAGCCACATTTAATAAAGAACTATAAACATCACCAATATACTCGTGTTCTAACCCAAGAGTGTTACTGATCAACACATCTAGTCACATGAGACTACATATACACCCAAAATAATTAACAACACCAAAATCCTCATACGACATCAAATAAAAAATAATAATGCTACCCAATATAACAAAGTCCAAAACTTATTTTTGAATACCCAAATACATTTTAGAGAGGCCATTGGGATTTTACAAAACCACATGAATACAAACATATACATGAATAATTGAACACCCCCATTGTATACAAATTATCATAAAAATTCAAACATGTAACACCACATATCATCACAATATCACATCACAAGAATATAAAATAGATTTATAAATTATTTAGAACCACCCAAGAATAAAATAAAATATTATAGAAATTAAATTGTTGGAAACACCTACCTTCATGTCATGTATATGTGATGAAAATATTAGAGAGAAATAATAAGGATCGAAAAACCATATCCACCACAAAAAAAATATGGGAAAGGAACATTTCCAACATAGCTTCTGGGGTTATGTCTATAAAGGAAAAAACCAAGGAAGTCCACGAAAATAGGAGGGAATAACAGTATGAGGAGAAATAAGAAAAAAAACAAACATACCATAGTAACCTGATGAATCATCCATTGATGATGGAGTGTAAAATGAAAGAAAACATGTGATCTCCAATTGTGAACCTGGGTTGAACTAGGGAGAAAAAACTCAAAATGGGTTTAAAATAGGGGAGGGGTATAATATGAAATTTCACTATTTAATTATCATTAAAATTATTACAGTTCACCGACAAGCTTTTCGAAACCATGCACAAACTGTGTCTACCATACTATTGAAGGAGGACACCAGCTTGGTTTTGATGAATGGATTACATGACCTTGTTCCAACTATGAAGTTACACTCTGTAAAATACTATATATGTTTCTCCATTCTTGACTCATGGTTTCTCCTATCCATGTGCATGTCATGAACATTATCACTACCACTAAAAGTAATCTACAAGATTACACTTAGGCCAACATAGTTTGTCCCAAATACTGAATAGACCATTATAGGATCTCCATTCAAGAATAAAATTAAATGAAAACCTCTTCATACTCAAATGGACAAAAATTAATCACCCACACTATGCACGAATATTATGCACATTATAAATGGCCATCCTAAAATGTTAAAACACAATCATTATCATTAAGAATGTGACATTAACCTCAGTTAAAAGAAAAAAATATAATAAAAAAATATAATAAAAATTGAGTTCTTCAGTTGAGACTTCTCCTCACCACATGAACTCTCTACCACTAAAAATACACTATCCATATGAGGGTCCAATATCATGATAAAAAATAAATGAAAAGGAAAAAATCCACATAATTTTTGTGCAAACTCTAAAATAAACTACACACAACCAAATATATCTAAGGAAATACAATAAAATGTTATCTATAGAATAGTGGAAGGGAAGGGGATTTCCCCACCACAATGCACCAGCTAGAACTGCGACACTAACATTGAAAATAAAACATGAAAAATCCAGTTAACATCATATAATAAAAAATCTACCACAACTACATAGAACTCCCAACCTGATTTGACAACCCCCAACACAACTGTAAATCCATGGATTGAAATTGAACCAAATAAGAAACAAAACCATGATTAATAAATTTCAAAATACTCAATCATATCGAAATAAAACACGACCAAAAACTACAAAAAACATATAGGATGGCTATGAACACTCAAGAGAGGCTAATGAATGTCTCACTTAATAAAAGGGAACAACCATTATGATTACAAGACAATAGGGCAACTAAGATATTTAATAAAATTTAGGCATATAAAATTTTTCTATGATAATCATAAACATTATTAAGTACAAAACTAGAGAAAATAATGAATACATGGTTTCTCACACCAACATTGATTCCTGATTTTATGAAGATATTTGCTCTAAGGCCTCTGCATGGAGCCCTATTGTCATCAACCATCTACCACCCCATAGTCATGACGTGACATCCTCCAACGGAGTCATATTTTTATGGATACCACACTAATAAAACTTCACTAACTAACCCAAATGTCCACATTAATGAATCAACATTATAGGATTCTGAAAAGATAGTTGTAAACATACGAACTAGCTACAATAGATTCACACAAGTGAAGGTTCTACCGAATGAAAATAAAAATCATACAAATAATCATCCTCTAGAATAGGTTCCTCTAATACACACCTCTCTCAATATAGGTAATCATTATTAGCAAAAACTACCACTAATTTTTTGATAATTAAAAATTGGTATATGAATGCCAATTCCTCTGACTACTTAGATAGGACCTCATGAGAGAAAATAACATTATCCTTCATCTATGGACAAAGACCCCATTCAAATAGAAGATCGTTCAATTGATCCTCTAATGATAGATCAACATAAATGAATACCAACTCTTGATTTACTCCATAGATGTAATCACCATACATTGAGCCTTTTGAACACCCATGGGCTATGAAACATTCCTATGCTTCACCTTCTCTAGCATAAACCATTGGATAAAAGTTATCTTCAAAACGACCCACAACATCCAATATTTCAATGATTCTGGGAATATAACCTTCAACCAGTCATAACTCAATACCCTCAAATAAACACAAATAAACTTTCACCCTCACGTCTTTGGGAGTTCCCAATAACCAGAATATATATTCAACATTATCTTATTACTCTACAACATATATTATCCATTGACCACCAGGAAAAAATTGAATCAAATTAGAACAACTCAACACTTATACCACACATGAATTCATGGTAGGGTCAACAACCATAAGAGAATCACAAAAAACCACATGACTATTCTAGGTGGCATTCTTTGAACAATTTAAGGTTAAAATCGAAATCAAAAACAATTTTATATCAAAAAAATAAAACAAGAGAATACCCAACCGAAATGGAATTTTCAAAAACCAATGTCAAAATTTTTAAAAACCATCATATAATTCCATATTAAAAACCACTTGAAATCTCTAAAATTTCATCACCAAACAATTACTCACATTTAAATTAAATTTAACCAGCAAATCAATCATTTAAAACAAAAAAGAAATAATTTTTAATTAGAAAACCCTTTCTGAAAACTCATTTTCCCTTTAAATTTGAAGACTATATTCATTCAAAGACACATTATTATACAAAAAACCAACTTCAATATTCAATTAAAACACAAAATCCTCTCATTTATGAAAAACAACACTTAAAAAATTCTTGATTATTAAAACTACTTGTTTGAAAACCATTTTCATTTTAAAAATCCCTTCAATAAAATTAAAACTAAAATAAATCTCATCACCTGCAACAGAACAAATAAAGAACATGTAATTGTGATAAAATAGAACACATGGTTTAGTGAACCATATCCCATGACAGAATCAATCACCAAGAGTGTCTTGAACTATGAACTCGGGTCCAACATGGGTCACAAATCAACATTAATCCACCACACATCACTACTTCACCTCTATTATAATTTTTGGATTAACACACCCAAAAACACAACAAAAGACTCAAATCCAGAACTACTTGTATAAAAGTGAAGAATAGTAAGAGAAATTGTTCACCAAAATCTTCCCATACCTACCTCAAAAGTCCCAAATGTCTTATTATCCTTTTTACCTGACTCCAAAAATATTATAGGCTCTAACAATATATCATTAACCGACCCATGTTAAACTTGATTCATCCCACAAAAAGACCTAATAGGCATTCCCAATCCTCTCGGGATGGGGTATAGTATCATGCATCATAGATTAATCTTCTGCCCATTAATTGTCCTAACAGTCATTAAAGTATTTAATAAAATAGTTTTCACAACCTATAAATATAATAAAATTATAAAAATATATTACTTATAAAAACACAAAATACAACGAAAACTAAGAAACAACAGAAAATCCAAAAATGTAAATCCAATCTGAATACAACTGGATCACCAGGTGACCTCTTGGTCACCACTGACTATATGATAAAAATTCTCCAAAGTAATCTTGGAATTGTAAATTAGCTTTGGTCTACTGATGTTGAGTGGAACTTGTAGGTTATGATCATACAAAATATTAGATGGCATGGACAATAGTTTCAATGCATTTCCATTACCAAAATATTCTAATAACACTAGTTAAAAATACATTTAGAAACTATATTTTAATATTTTTAAATATAGAATGAAAACATTCCAAAAATTACATTTTGAATCAAAACACACACCTACTCTATCAATAATTATTATCTATGCCACATCCCAATTTTCCAAAACAATCCCATACAAGGATCTATTCTTCAAAAAATGAAAGGGGATGTACTGAAAATTATGGAATATAACGAATATGGAAAAAACATTTAGAAAAAGAAATAATTTGAAGGAAAATTAATACAACATAAATAAAATAATCATGGGAATTCCCAAAACATATCTTGATTAAATCCATGATAATGCTCGGTTAAAAGTCACCTACGAGTTTATTGTGTGGCTCCATAGTTAATAACCAAATGGTTGTTCTAAACTATCCAATCCAATGTAATTTACTGCCTACCCTCCCAGAAAATCTATGTGTACAAACTAGCCTACTTAGTGTCTATTATATACTGTCACATGAACCTCTTGTTGATTCATAAGCATCAAATTATAATGGTACATAGTGAATGAAGAACCACCTAAACATTGGCATAAAAATTATGATTCCCCACTCCTCAGACGACTCACCATACAGATTCCCATCACATATCACATCATACATATGTTCCGATTGTGATGTCACATTACATGACTTCCAATCGATTTTCTAACAATTATACATGCTACTAATCAGGCATAATCATTTTCAAAGTATTTTCATTTTAAAACAATAATGAAATAATTAAACACACTTAATTGTTCAAAAAGGTTATTCATTTCATTTAATTTCCAATCCTCATTCCAAGGATTCAAATGGGAACCAATTTTGGAAACCCATTTGAAATCGTATTTGGGTCACATAGAAACAAATATACCATTTAGAAACACTATGTGTGTTAGAATAACCATCTAGGAAGGGCAGTGTTAAGGATGAATATAAAGTGAAGAAGAATAATATGATATCTAGGTGATGAAGGGGGATTTTATAAATGAAGTCATTATCATTTGTGAGACCATCCAAATGTGAATCCCATGATCATGTTAATGTTCTCACAACTAATGGAACACAAAAAACAACACTAATTTTTAAATTTTGTATCCCAAGAGTCATAATCTGAATCAAAACTATTCATAAGAGTCAGCCTAATCAAACCAAATCATAAACATCACCAAAATATTCATACAACACCCAGTTTACATGAAATAAATTTACCAAAACATATACAATTCCAGAAACTATTTTAAAACACCAAAATACATTTCAAAGTGACATTTGGAATATTGAAAATCACCATTCAGACATGCACATATTGGCATAATTTTAATCTCCCATTGAAAACCAATAATCTACAATTTTATTACATGAAAAAATAGAAATTCATCACAATAAACATCATAAGCTGTTAAAACAAATTAAAAAATTATTTAGAAACACCCAATCATCAAAGAGAATTTTTTAGATTGGGAATGGAAGGAAAAATCTACATAAATGGGTTGCAGATGTGACAAAACTATCAAATGAGGAGGAAAAAGGACAAGGAGGCCTTCCTCACCTACTATCATCAATGGAAAACAAGTCACACATCAAATTTAGAATATAAGATTCATCCATGAGAGAACCTACTTATGAAAAAACAAGAAATTAATAAGAAAGAATAATAGGAGTATAAAAATTGATAATACCCAATGAAACATACCATGGGTCATTGAAAATCATATATAGAAAAAAAGGGATAGGTTATGGAATCTTTGGACTCCTATGGTGTGACTATCTCAAACATGATAGGAAAATTGTAAAATATTTTTACAAGAGGGGATGAGTGAATTGGAAATTCCAATTTTTAATGACCTAGTAATGTTCCATTGTTTGTAATCATAGTTTTCCAAACCTTGACCCAACATTAAACACCATGTTGGAGAAGAATGACCCCTAAATTATTTGGCTTCACAGTTTGGGGGACAATGCGCCAAATAAGATGATCCTCTCTATCGAAAATTAAATAGTCCCACACACATGGTCCTTATGGTTTCTTATGACTATGTGTAATATTTGAAACTTGTCATTGAATCTGAAATGACGCCACATGGTTACTCCTATTCCTCACATGGATTTTACCAAACTATGTGAATACCATGCTAGACAACTTATATATGAATTAAATGAGATGAAAACATATAACAACCCATACTGTACATACATTGTTATTACATCAGAACTGAAGCATACTTATAACAACATATAAGAAAACCATGGGAGGACCATATAGGTATAGTGTCTTTAGAAACTGGGAATCATAAACAACTGATTCATAAAGCATTTATGGTGTCTCTCATTTATTTCATCATATCTTGAGTCCCTTTTGGCATATCCTACTTAATAACCTTGTTCTTGACCTGGGGAAAGAAAACATTCAAAAGGGTGATATCAAATGCCCAGTAAGGGTAAGAAAAAGAAATATTAATCACATCATATTCATAATAATATAACATTTTGGAAATCTTAACCACAAAAAGAGATCATAATTTCATAACATGGGATAAATCAAGAATCATAACCTAAAACATGAAATTTGTGGCATAAACATATAATCATATAGTATCATTTCATAGTAGTAAAGACTCATTGCCAAGACTATCCTAGGGGACAAAGTGCATTTCTGAACCGAGTTCACTCCTCGTTTCATTCCTGTATCACTGAACCAAAATAACCTGCTGTTCTAGCCATGTCTATCTCATGAGATATAAATCTTTACCTAATGCATTGGGAGAGATATTGGTAACACCCATCTCATAATGATACCATTCTTATGTGTTCCACAAATCATAAATCACACATTATAGCATAACCCATGTAATAAAAATGGGATTTTGAAACATCATGCCATATAACATAATCCATATAAGATAAAAGTACATAATAAAAATAATTCCATCATAACATAATCAAATCAATGTAAAAATAGGGATAGAAAATGAACGCTATATTATCTTATATGGTAAATAATTTTGATAAAAAACTTGAACTTCATTCTTGAGGAAAATATCCTTTCTACTTCAAAAACATTTTTCCATTCTAAACTTGTCATACAATTTTAAACTAAAAGATAATTATTAATAATAAACTCGAATACTTTTAAAGGAAGCTTCATGGAAATAATGTTCTAAAATTCCATTCATGTCGTATAAGTTATAGAAAAACAATCTCCTGGTACTTTGGCTGGAAATGTCAAAAAAAGTACCTCGTTAAAAAAACAACAAAAGATTCCTCACATATCTTTTACTAAAAGCTCACCAAAGGGTAAAATTGGAATTAAACGGTTTTATGAGGATAGAAATAATATTATATATTGAAGAAAAATTGATGTGGATGATAAATATTCCCCATTAAATTCTAAAGTATAAATAATCTCGGATAAAAATGAGATTGTGAGATTTTCCCTTACCTTAGGTCTGATTTTCTTCATACGTGTCCGAACCTCCTGTATAATGATTTAAATAATTTTATTGAATTATTCCAGAATCATACTCATTTTTATGATCATATATGGTCATATTCATAGCTACTTATTATTAATATTTCATGGCTACTTGTTATTCGGGTGGTTATTTCTTTTTGTTCTTATGCATGTTTTGTCGAATAAATTCTTATTATAATTTTTAGGTTATAGGTACCTCATTACCAGAATGGTATTAGTGTAATATATGTCATATTTATTCATTAAATTATTTTATATAATCATTATGAAATAAATATCATGTAAAACGAGTCGCATCACATAGTAGAGACGTTAGGCCGTACGTACGCAGGAGCGATGATATCGTTCCCATGATTGTGGAAATCTATTGAAGTTTATGTATACTATTTCAGAATCAACATCACATTACAATAATAATATATAGTTATTATTTACACCATTATACCGATCCAATTAAGGTGGTGGTGGAAAACATATTACATCACGACGTGGAGACAGTATTCCGTACGTACACACACACACTGATTTTGTTTTTGGTAGGATGGATAAAAGGTGAAATAGGGTTGTTTCATATTTATAATAATATATCCGTATATGAGTGATACTGATGTTATTACTTTATAATGAAACAACTGAATTAGAATTAGTATAAGAAGAAATAAAGATGAAAGAATCTGTAACGGACGTTACCTCTTCTTTGAAGCGCCTCTTCTTAACCTCCTCATAGGGCACTAAATATGGTCTTTGAAGAAGACCAAGACCTCTATAATATTACTAGAGAAGTGGAGAAGATAAATTTTCAGGGGTTGTCTGAGCATTAAGTCACAAAGTGTTGTGAGGAGGAGCTGGAGGATGTGGCCTTTTATAAGGGAGGATATGGGCACCATAGGAAAAACATAAAATATTATTTTATTATAAAGTCATTTTCGTTTTTTAATAGCTCCAAAATTATTTATTTAGAATATAAGTTGGGGATGGATCAAAATCCTCTCAACCAATAGATTTTAGAGAAGTTTGCGTTTCTATTTTAACCTTATCATTTAGATTTAACTCTAAGTTAAATAATATAACATTTACCATATCTTCTTGTTTTCTTAAACTATAAGGTTAATGAACTTAAAAAACGAACCCCAAGTTATTAATTATTATTATATATAACCATATCTATGTCATTTTTCAAACCTTATATTTTTAGTAATAAAATAACAATTAATAATTTAATATTTGTTTTAAAAAGTATTTTATGTCAATTTTGACATTATTTGGTAATTGATTTTTGTGAAAATCATAAAAGAATGATTAGTTAGAAAAAGACGATTAAATAAATACTAATATATCATATTAACCAATAAAATTACTTCAATTCATAAAAAGTATGAAATTATATTTATTTGGGTATTTATAACAACAATTATGTTAATATTTTATTAATATCGTAATTATTGCATCATCATTGTGTCATAAATAAATTAAATAATTTAATGTCTAAAAATTATAAATAAAATAAAAATATGTATGAAATATTTTTATCTTTATAATGAATATTTATAGTCTAATTTATCTTAAGTATAACCTTATATTAAAAATGTTTTAGTTATTAAACATTGTTTTTAACTATTTCAACTCTTCTTTAAATAAAAAAATAATAAATCTACTAATCTTATCCAAGTGGACCTAAAGGGTCTTATTTTATTCATAAGGTCTTTTTTGGTCAAATTAAACTTATCCAATAGAATTAGGACATGTTTTAGGGTAATAATAATATCATTTTTACCCTTAATTAAACATTTTTACTTTTAACCGTGGTAAATAAAAGTAAAAAGTTACTATTCATGAAAAATTATTTTTATCTTATTGATCCAAATTTTACTCCTTGATATTAACTGTGTCCCTCATATTTTCAAAATTCCACTCATAAAAGTCGTAAAATTAAGTTTTATGTAAATTTTCAAACTCTCCTAGGAGGTGAGAAAAACACGGTGAAAAGTTCAATAAAATTCCTATATATCTAAAAAAATTATAAAATGACTCCAATGAATTACATTGAACTTGTATAGGTATTAAGTATCAATTTTGACGTAAAATAAATTTAAATAAAATAAATAATTATTTAAATAAAAAGTCAGTTTTTAAATAGTTACCTAGTGTTTTTACTATTCATCAAAAATTGAATGTTTTCAGAAAAATAACAAAAATTCACCCTATGATAATCTTGATATTACGAATCCAAAAATGACGTCCATTTTGAAAGATAATATTTATAAAATTTCAATCATTGGGTATTACTATTCATAACAACTTTTTTTAATAATATTTTAATAGCATGTCGTTGTTTAGTGAAACTCTGTATTGCGTAAAACACATGCTATCGAGGAAGGTCGTGATTTCTTGTAAAGAAAACAATCTAGTGTTGTGTGTAATAAAATATTCCTTTGATGGTGTTTATAACATAAAAAATATTTCTCTTAAAAATATCGGTTGATACATTCTACCCCCCTTAAAATGAATTTCGCCCTCGAAATTCGTCACTTAGTAACAAACAGATGTGGATACCTCTCTCTCATCATATCCTCAAGATCCCATGTAGCTTCTTCTAATTGGTGGTTCCTCTATAAAACTTTTACCAAGCGAGTGGTCTTGTTCTGTAGGACTTTTTCCCTATGATCCTGAATCTCTATCAGATGTTCTTCATAAGAAAGATCTTGCTCCATCGGTACAACTTCTGAGCTTAGTACATGTGAAATATTAGGTATGTACTGTCTCATGAGAGATAAATGGAACGCATCTTGAACGTGAGATAGATTCGGTGGAAGTTCCAATCGGTAATCTACCTTCCCAACACGATCCAGTACTTCGAAAGGACGAATATACCTAGGGCTCAGCTTTCCCTTCTTTTCAAATCTCATTACTCTCTTCCAATGAGATATTCTTAATAACACTTTATCACCTAATTCAAACTCTATGTCTTTTCTTCGGTTATCGACATAACTTTTTTGTCGAATATGAGTTTCTCTTATGCGTTGTTGAATAGATCGGACCATTTCTGCCATCTCATCAACATGATCAGATCCTAATAGCTTTTTCCCCAACTTCATCCCATCAATTTGGAGTTCGGAATTTTTTCCATATAGAGCTTTATAAGGAACCATCTGAATACTTGAGTGAAAGATGTTATTATAATAAAATTCCATGTAAGGTAGGTATTGATCTCAACAACCTTTGAAATCCGTAGAGCATGCTCTGAACATTTATTATAGAGTTTGAATTGTCCTCTCAGACTGACCATCTGTCTGAGGATGATAAGTAGTGTTAAAAATCAACTCAGTATCTAGAGTATGCTGAAGACTTTTCCAAAACATCATGGTAAGCCTCGGATCCCGATCAGATATAATGGAATGTAGTACTCCATGCAATCTTACCACTTCCTTCAAATAAATACTGGTAAGCTGATCCAGAGATAAATATTCTCTAATAGCAATGAAGTGTGCCGATTTCATAAGACGATCAACTATAACCCAGATAGAATTATTGACTTTGGCTGTTTTAGGAAGTCCAGGGACAAATTCCATAGTGTTGTTTTCCAATTTCCATTCATGTATGGGCAATTGTTGTAACATCCCCTTATACCTCTGTCTCTCAGCTTTAACTTGCTGACAAACCAAGCATCGAGAGACATATTCAGCAACATCTATTTTCATGTCATCCCAACAGAAGTACTTTTTCATGTCCCTATACATCTTTGTGCTTCCAGGATGAATAGAGAATGAAGAACTATGAGCCTCATCCAGTAAATCTGTCTTTAATTATGGGATGGGATGAACATAAACTAGATTTTAGAACCATATTATCCAATCACAATAGATGTTGAATTCAGGAAAATTTCTCACCTTATTTTATAACTCTAAATCTCCTTTATGTGCCTCTTTAATATTTACATGTATAGATGGATGAACATTAATTTGAGAAAGATAAGATTTCTCCCCTTCCATTATAATTCCAAGAACCATCCTTTGTAAATCCAGAAATATTGGATCTTTTTTGATCCTCATCATGGATAAGCTAGCATTGTCTTGTCGACTTAATGCATCTGCCACCTTGTTTTATTATCTTGGGTGGTAATGAATTGAGAAGTCATAATCCTTAATTATATCCAACCATCATCTTTGGAACATATTCAGCTCATTTTGTGTGAAAATATACATTAAACTTTTGTGATCAGTATGAATATCACAACTTTAACCAAAAAGATAATGCCTCAAAATCATTAATGCAAATATTACCGCAGCTAACTCAAAATCATGAGTTGGATAATTTTGCTCATGAATTTTCAACATTCGTGAGACATAAGATATCACCATATCATTTTTATTAATAACAATCCCAAATCCCTTCTAGGATGCATCACTATAGATCACAAAACTTTCTCCACTACAAGGCAGTGTGAGCACAGGTGCACTGGATAACATTATTTTTAACTCAATGAAATTCTCTTCACACTCCTCTGTCCGAACGAACATAACTCTTTTTCGAGTCAACCTAGTGAGTGTATTAGATAATCGTGAAATTTTTTTTACAAAACGTCGATAATATCCATCCAAACCAAGAAAACTTCATATCTCAGTTACTGTTGTTGGTCTCTATCATCTTTCGAAAACCTTTTTTTTTTCTAGATCCACAGATATCCCCTCTTTTGAGATTATATGACCCAAAAGATAAACTTATTGAAGGCAAAATTCACACTAGGTAAATTTGGAATAAAGCTTCTCCTTTATCAGGGTCTTCAATACAATTCTCAAATGATCTCCTTGTTCTATCTTTCCCTTTTAATAGACAAGAATATCTTCTATAAAGACTAGCATAAACTATTCGAGATAGTCTCTAAAGACTCTATTCATTAGATCCATGATGATAGAAGAGGCATTAATAAGACCAAATGGCATCAGTATAAAGTCATAGTGTCCATACATTGTACAGAAAGCCATCTTTGGTATATCCTCCCGTTTGACCCATAATTGATGATACCTTGAATAGAGATCAATATTGGAAATGTATTGAGCTCCGTGTAGTTGGTCAAATAAGTCATCAATGCATGGAAGAGGATATTTCTTCTTGATAGTGATATTGTTAAGTTCTCTATAATCAATGCAGAGTCTCATTGATCCATCATTCTTCTTAACAAACAGAACAGGTTCTCCCCAAGGTGACGCACTAGGGAATATGAATCCCTTATAAAGATTCTCTTGGAGTTGCTTCTTCAATTCTTGGAACTCAATTGGTCCCATTTTATAATGTGCCTTTGAAATATAAAAGCAACCCATACGAGTTCTATTGAAAACTCAACTTCAAGATTTGGTGGAAGACCTAACAATTCCTCTAGAAAGACATCATCAAACTCCCATACAATGGGTCTATTACTAATCGTGAGTTTATCTTCATAAATTTGAGATAAATAACCTACATTTATTGGATTCGAGTCCCATAAGATGGAATAAATTTCCACTAGAAGGTTATGTTCATCCTTACATTGATAGACGATCATAGATTAATATAGAATATGAAATGTGATTTCCCGTATTTAGCATTTGATATGAGCTCGATATAAAGAAATCCAATACATGCCAAGAATCACATAAAATTCCACAATAGGAAGGATCAACAGATTTGTAGGAATCACTTTCCCACAAACATCAATCGGAGAATAATTATAAACTTTTGATGCGACAGTTGTGCCATTAGGGGTTGTCACAGCTAACTCAACATCTAATTATTGAGGTAATACGGTGATACCCTTATAAAATTATTCAGAAATAAAAGAGTCGGTGGATCTAGAATCAAAGAAATCATTTGCTAATTTAGAGTGGATGGTAACTGTACCTTTCACCACTTCATTATCATACTCCACATCGCTGATAGAAATTGCATTTGACTATCCTTTGTCTTTGGAATTAAGAGTTTTTTTAAGTCGATCATCATAAAAAACCCTTGTATTAGGGCATGGGTTAGCATAATGCCCTATTTCCTTGCACTTGTCACATTGAAGTGTGGGAGGTGCATTTTGTGTAGCCTTTTCATTGTTCACATCACTAGACATCTTTTTCCCATCATTGCGGCATTCAAATGCCTGATGGCCTTCCTTTCCACATTTGATACATTTACTTTTCCCTTTAAGAAAACTCCCTCCATGTTTCTTTCCACACAATGAGCATAAGGGAAATCTCATCTTCTTTTCTGTGTGGTCTTTACATTTCCCTTTGAATTCCATTTTACTCTTCTTATCAAATGAATATGACAGATGGGTTACTCCAATCTCCATCTCAACCTTGAGTGAACATCGAACGATTTCCTCGTAGCTATTGATGTCCCTTATGGATAATTCCCTTAAAAGACTTGGTTTTATGCCACTAAAGAATCGATCGATCTTTCTATTAGATTGGATATAAATCCCAGAAGAGTACCTTGGAAGTCTAGTAAAATATTCATCGTTGGTACCAACAGATTCATCATCCTTTCTCTTTAGTTCAAGAAACTCCTTCTCCATCTTTTTTTAAAGAATACGAGGGAAGTAATTATTGAAAAATAAGTTCTTTAACTCGTCCCATTCCATGGACTCAATGTCATCTGTTTGACTCATATTCTTAATAAGATTCCACATTTATCAGCTTCACCTTCCAAATGATAAACTACTAAGATGAATTTATCATGTTCAGAACATTGAAGAACTGAAATTATCTTTTCAGTGGTACTAATCCATTATTCAGCCACTAATGGATCAGTAGACCCGCTGAATGAGGGTGGACACTGCCTCATGAAGGATTCAATAGAAAGTTGCTCCTTCGTTTGCTCGTTTGGAAGTCATGTATGATTGATAGCTTGAGAAAGTTATGTGAGCATGGATAAAAGATTTTTCATTCCAACTCCCATAATATTTGGTTGCTCAGGGGGACAATAATTTCATTGCCTGTCACATTCAGCATTAACATGGTTCCTTCAGGTTCTAGCCATTGTCTAAAACCAATAAGCATAGTGTGAGAAACACTAATCATAATAGGAAAACCACATAATCAAGAATAAAATTTTATACTTAAGGTCTTATCATAGGTTATTCATGGCCATTTCTAAAACACTAAGATTGTGTTCTATGTTTAGATATATCCTTACGGTTCTTACTAAGGATTTCACATCCTAGTTTCTAATGGTTGACTATACCTTTCCTCTAATACCAACTATAATAGTCTAGAATTACATAAAGTGGACTATAATTGATAGAAATTAGGGCACTCCATGGGTGGATACACCCCTTGGGCAGGACATACCACCATCCCCAGTGGCAGCCATTTCCTCATGAAGCCCTTGGGAGGAGAGCCATGCTTTGTCCAATGCTCACATGTGATAGTTCCCAGGGATCAGATTCATTCCAACCTCTTCTCCCTCTGATACCAACTATAATGACCCATACATTACATACATTTTTATTAAATCATAATTGAAGCATACTTATTATGACATACAACAAAACCATGGTAGGACCGTATAGGTATAGTATCTTTAGAAATAAGTAAATATAAACAACTGGTTCATAAAGCATTTACATTGTCTCCCTTTTGTTTCATCATATCTAGTGTCGCTTTTGTCATATCCTACTTAATAACCTTATTCCTGACCTGGGGAAAGAAAACCAACAAAAGGGTGAGCTCAAACACTCAGTAAGGGTAAGTAAATGAAATATCAATCACATCATATTCATAATAACAAAACATTTTTGAAATCTTAACATCCAAAAGAGATCATAATTTCTCTAACAAGGGATAAATCAATAATCATTACTTAAGACATGAAACTTTTTGGAATACACACATTATCATAGTGAATCATTTCTTAGTAGTCAATACTCATTTCCAAGACTATCCTAGCGGACAAAGACCATTTCTGAACCGAGTTCACTCCTCTTTTTAGTCATGTATCACTGAACATGATTACCCTTCCATTCCAGCCATGTCTATCTCATGAGATATAAAAATTTACCAAATTAATTAGAGGGAGATATAGGTCCCACCCATATAATAGTGATTCCATTCTTCTCTGGGCGACAAGATCATAAATCATACACCATAGCATAACCCCTGTAATAAAAATGGGATTCATTAACATCATGCCATCATAACATAATCTATATAAGATAAAAGGACATCATAAAAATAATTCCATCGTAAAATAATCAAATCAATGTAAAAATAGTGATTGAAACAAAAACCTATATTATCATATATGTAAAATAATTTTTATAAAACACATGAACTTCATTCTTGAGGAAAATATCCTTTCTACTTCCAAAACATTTTTCCTTTCTTATCATGTCATACAATTTTAAACTAAAAGAAGTTGACTAAAAATAAAATTGAAAACATTTAAAGGAATATTAATGTAAATAGTGTTATAAAAATCCATTCATTCCATAATGGTTTAGGAAAAACATTCTTCTCGTACTTTGGCCGAAAAAGTCAAAAAAAGTACATCATACAAAAAAAAGAAAAAAGAATCATTTCAAATCTTTTAATAAAAACTAACCTAAGGGTAAAATTGGAATTAAACTATTGTAGGAGGATAGAAATAATATTACATATTTATGAAACATGGATGTGGATGATAAATATTCCCCAGTATATTCTGAAGTATTAACACTCTCAGATAAAAATGATATTGCAAGATTTTCCCTTACCTTAGGTCCGATTTTCTTCGTACGTGTCGGAACCTCCTGTATAATGATTTAAATAAAGTTATTGACCTATTCCAGAATCTTAATAATTTTTACGATCATATATGGTCATATTCTTAGCTTTTTATTATTAATATTTCATTGCTACTTGTTATTCGTGTGTTTATTTCTTTTTGGTCTTACACATGTTTTGACGAATAAATTATTATTATTATTTTTAGGATATAGATCACTCATTTCAAGAATTTTATGAGTGTAATATATATCATATTTATTCATTCAATTAATTTATATAATAATTTTTCAATGAAGATCATGTAGAATGAGTCACATCACATCGTGGAGACGGTAGGCCGTACGTACGCACAAGTGATGATATTGTTCCCATGATCGTGGAATTTATTGAAATGTATGTATAATATTTCAGAATCAATATCACATTAAAATAGTCATATATAGTTATTCTTTACAACATTATACCTATCCAAGTATGGTGGTGGTGGAAAACAGATTACACCATGGCGTGGAGACGGTATTCCGTACGTACGCACGCGCGGTGATTTCGTTTTCCGTAGGATGGATAAAAGGTGAAATACGGATAACATTTCAATATATTAGTGATAATGATGTTATTACATCATAATTAAAAAACTAAAGAAAAATTAGAAGTAGAATAAATAAAGTTGAAAGAATCGGTAACAGACATTACCTCTTCTTTGAAGCGCATCTTCTTAACATCCTCTTAGGGAACTGAATATGTTCATTGAAGAATACTAGGACCAATAGAATATAACTAGGTATGTGGAGATAAGAAATTGCAAGGGGTTGGATGAGATTTAAGGCTCAATGTGCTGTAAGGAGGAGAGGGAGGAGGTGCCTTTTATAAGGGGGAGAGGGGCACCATATGAAAAACATAAAATATTATTTTATTATAAAGTCATATTCAGTTTTTAATAGCTCCAAATTTATTTATTTCTAAGATAAGGTGGGTATGGGTAGAAATCCTCTTAGCCAATATATTTTGGATAAGTTTAGGTTACTATTTTAACCTTATCATTTAGATTTAACTCTAAGTTAAATAATTTAACTTTTACCATGTCTTCTTGTTTTTTTACACTATAAGGTTAATAAACTTACAAAAAGAACCAAAAGTTGTTAATTATTAATATATATAACCTTATATAATTCATTTGTCCTAACCATAGATTTTCAGGTAGAAAGTAACAATTAATAATATAATATTTGTTTTTAAAATTATTTTATGTCAATTTTGATGCTATTTGGTAATTGATTTTTTTGAAAATCATAACAGAATAATTAGTTCAAAAAATGTTGATTACATCAATAACTATAAGTCATATTTAAGTATTAAATTAGTTTAATTCATAAAAAGTCTCAAATTATATTTATTTGTGTATTTATAACATTAATTATGTTAATATTTAATTAATAAGGTAATTACAACATCATCATTGTTTTATAAATAAATTAAATTATATAATTTCTAAAAATTATATTTACAATACCATTATGTAGGAAATATTTTTATCTTTCTAATGAATATTTATAGTCTAATTTATCTTATGTATAACCCTATATTATAAATGTTTTAGTTATTAAACATTGATTTTAACTATTTTAACTCTTCTTTAAATAAAATAATAATAAATCTACTAATCTAATCCATGTGGACCTAAAGGGACATATGTAATTCCTATGGTTGTTTTTCGTCGAATTAAACTTATCCAATAGAATTAGGACATGTTTTTGGGTAATAATAATATCATTTTTTCCCTTAATTACCCTATTTACTTTTAACCGAAGTAAATAAAAGTAAAACGTTACTCTTCACCAAAAATTATTTTTATCTTATTGAACCAAATTTTACTCTATGATATTACCATGTATCTCGAATTTTTGAAATTACACTCATATAAGAGGTAAAATTATGTTTTATATAAATTTTCAAAGTCTCCAAGGAGGTGGGTAAAAGGCTGTGAAAAGTTCAATAAAATTATTATATATTTAAAATTATTATAAAATGACTCCAATGAAATACATTGAACATATATTAGTTTTAAGTATCAATTTTGACCTAAAATAAATACAAATAAAATAAATAATTATTTAAATAAAATGTAGGTTTTTTAATAGTAACCTAGTGTTTTCAATATTCATCAAAAATTGAATGTTTTCTGAAAAATACCAAAAATTCCCCCCAGGATAAATAAATATTTTGAATCCAAAATTTAAGTCCATTTTGAAAGATAAAATTTATATAATTTCGAAAATTGGTAATTACAATTGATAACGGCTAGTTTTAATAATTTTTAAATAGCATATCGCTGTTTAGTGAAACGCGATATTGCGTACAACGCATGATATCGAAGAAGGACGCGATTGCGTGTAATGAAAGCCAAGCTAGTGTTGTGTGTAATGAAATATTCCTTTGATGATGTATATAACATAAAAAAATATTTGTCATAAAAATCAGGGGTGTTACAAAACACATTCACCCTCTACAGGTCACACAGTTTACCTCTAAAGCATATATACAAACTGTGTATAGAACAAAATATGGATCAAACCATTGAAACTCAAAAATTCTAACCAATTAATTTTATTGAATTAGAACCAAAATGAATGAATCCAATAGTAGGAAAAAAATAATATAATGGTGGTAATGGTGGGAAAAATATCTTTGAAAAGAATCTTCCATCTTTGAAACTAAAGAACCATGGATAATAAAGTCTCCATAGACATCATCCAATCCATATAATTATTATTTTCAGTACAAACCATTAACGGTGAACCAATATCTTTTATTCTTGGATGAACCGTATATTTCATCATCAGTACACTTTTATTTTCCAATAGAAGATAGTTTGGATGGAGGACATGTGAGGATCAATAGAACATATGTTATGGTTTGTATTATAATACCCAGAACAAATGATACGGAATAAAGTGTTGAGATTCAAATAGAAATTAAGCCATTGAACTGATTCCAATGTGTCATATACACACAATTTTTATTCAGTTAGATTTTGACTAAAATAAATAAATAATAGAAACAAATAGAAATTATATTTTATTTTAAAAACAAATTATTTCAATAAGGAAATTAAATATACTTATTCAATTTGAATAAATAATTAAAATAATATTTTAACAAAATAATGATGAAATTAATAGATAAATAAATTAGATAGATAAACTAATTTAATTTTGAATAATACGAATTATCTCATAATAAAATGAAAATGATAAAAAAACATGTGTATTACTAAAAATATCTACTAAATGTTTTTTAGTTGAGATAAAAACAAGAATAACATCACTTTTTAGTCTGATCTCCTAATAAATGATTAAAACATTATATATATACTATTTTATAGATTTTATTGAAAAATAAATTGAAAATTTTATTTCACTATTGTTATCACATTTTATTGAGTCTTGATTATAATTGAATCCAAAATTCATCAAGGTGTGTTTAATCCACAACACATTGTTCAAAACAACTACTGTCATCATTTGATTCCACATCAGTATTAGATAATGATATTGATTTTTGTTTCTTAATAGACAAGGATACTATGTATTTACATATAAAATGGTAGGTTCATGATATAATTCTGCTATATTTTCTAAAAATTACCTATTCAACATCTAAATATAAGTTCAGATTAAAATCAGTTATCTTTTTTTTGGAAAAAATAAGTAATGTGAAAATTTTATTATTAAATTTATTGAAATTATATTGAATGATTTTAAATTATATTTCGTTATATCATCATGAAATAAAGAAAATAAACAAATAAAAAAAATTTAAATAGGGTATATGAAAAATAAAATACAATATACTCTGAATTACTCATCTAAATAACTTGTTGTTAACTGGTTTCCTAGCTTTATCAATGTTAATAATTTCATTATAACTCATATGAGTTTTATATACATTTCCAAATTCAATTAAAAATATTTTTTTATTAATTTTATTACCCCATTTTAAAGGATGATTGTTAACCATTAAACTGTTTGTATACCCAGTATCACTATGTCTTAACACATGGCCTTTTAGCCCAAATTAAAAAAACCCACCAATAATCTCGACCCAACTGATACTTTTTTTCATCCACAAAACTATCCATCAAATATTATCATGAAACAATCGAAATTCATGATTATGTGGTCCTTCAATCAATAAAAAGTAAATAACCTTTCATTAATCCAAATATGAGTTTATTTTTGAATGACTATCTTTTATAGGACCACATATTGGGACAATAACTAAATACTAGACTATGTTTTTAGTTCCCAACATCCACCTTACAACGCCTTCTCTACCAGACTCCTTATCTGAAGAGCTTCCAGTTGTATCCTACCCAACATCCACAGTAATTCAAAGACTTCTACTATCCGAATCATGCTGTCCCACTATCCAATTAATGTCATCTAACCCACTACATGTTGATCGGAACATGTTTCTACTATGCCTTCTTCACACCATACCATGACCCAACAGTCATCCTCCCAATGAAGATCATCATCCAGGATCCTCATCCCCATGCCTGATAGACACTGAACTCCCCCACACCACCGCTACATGATTAATACCCTGAATCACTCCTACATGCCACATTAGTTCCCCAATCCTTCTTCATGTACCAACAAATCACGAAATTTGGGGCCACAATTTATCAAAACCCAGTTTGATGTAGGAATATGGGGTATCCATTACCACATGTCTAGACCCTAAATTCTTATTCTTTCAGAATGTATTTTCTTTTATTTAGAACATTTATAATGAATTTTTAATGAACTGATAATCCTATAAAATAATTTTACTCCCCCATCATTCCAATTTAAAATTATTTTATCTTGAGTTTTGAAAAACCATTACACAATTAGTTAATTGAAGAACTAAAAAAACATCAACATATATTTTTACTACAAAAATATCTAAATATTTTGTTATAATTAAGGGGGTTGGATATACAAATTGTAATGAAATCCATTGGATAAAATAATGTAACATAAATAGTTAAACCATGCTCTAGGGGATTTATTAATTCCATAAAGATAATATGTATGTTTGAAAATTGTATTTCGAAAATGAGGATTATGAAAAGAAGCTCATTGTTCAATATAATCATACTCCATAAGAAAATAAATTATGATTGATCATTTTACATCTGTATGTTATAACATAAAATTAACATGTGATGTATATATTAAGATAAACAAAATGTATTTAATGTAGCTATATGTAAAAAATTATCATCCTAATTTATACCTTCATTTTGGTTTCACCCATTAGAAAATAATATATCCTTATCCCTAGTTATCAAACCATGATCATATTGTTTAATAAAAAATCATTTTTTCTTCTAATATAATATTCAAAGTTTTTATTAACTAATAATATAAAATAATTACTCTTGAACTAGTTTAACTCATCCTTCATTGAAAAAAAACCAAGTATCAACCAAATGTCTTCCTATTTAGTCTTAGGTTTGGGTTGATAAAAAAATATATAAAATTCTACAAGATTTATAACACATATTGTAATTGTAATCGCTTCATCTAAACTACCTATTACTACTTATAATGGATGACTCTTATGGTTTGTATTTTATCAGTGTAGTACAATTAATGGTTAACTAGTATCCATCCTTTTCAAATTTTGTTTTGGAAATTTGAGTTCCAAAAAATAATCCTTTTTACTACTAAATAGATGATTGGGTGTCATGTTTTAACAACATTCACTTATCCCATCATCCTGAGACATTTTATGACAAAAATAATAAAATTCATCAAATTTACCATGAGTTGATTCTTTAACAATATCTTTCATTTTTTAGAAAACACTATATGCAATGGCTATCTTATAATATCTAAGGAATGTTCCTTAATGTTCCTATAGATCAAATTTAGTAAGATTATCCTTGTTGTCTAGAATATTAACCATTCATCCAAACACTTTTAAGTATCCAATTTTGTTGATTCAATTAATTTATAGATATTAGGGGGTTTACTATAAAATATATCAAAATTGAACATTGGATATGATATTACATATTTTATTTAAAACATCAGCCCAAAAATGTGTATGATGTTTATATTCTCGTACCATTATTATATTAATTTCTTGCAATAATTTATACATCCTTTCAATAATACAATTCTGTTGAGGTGTCATAGTGGAAGAAAATGTGTGTTGGATACCATGTTTTGAAAAATTAGAATTGAACTCATGGTTTTTTAATTATCCTTTATGGTAAATTACTAATGAAATATTTTTTACATCTTTCACTAATTATTGATTTTTTTAAATTTTATAAAAACAAAATAGCATTCAAAATTTACACATTAATATACAACCGATGTAAATCTATAAAAATTATAAACTAACCCATAAAATAAAATTTTTCATCTGATATTTTCGTTTCTAGATAGGTCAAAATACAAATATAATTATATTCCAGGGGTATATAATTTTCAAATAATTAATTAGTTAGAAGAAAAAATCATTCCCATTTGGCATGAAGTAGAATTGTTTTTTCAAAAAAATCTTAACTAAATCCGAAGAAATATATCCTTTTTTGGAAATTTTTCTAAAATAATAGACATTATAATACCTCAATATTCAATGATGATTCTGAGTTTCAATTGATTCATTAACTGAAAATTTTACTTTTTTTCCTAATAATGTAACTATGACCTTGACTGTAGAAAATATTAATTTTAGCTACCATAAATTTGAGAATATAATCATTAAAAATAGAAGATGAACTACATGGAATATTGGTAAATTAATTATTTCACATTGTTTGGGAATATTTTTCACATTTATCATTAACCCTTAATCATTTATGAACATTATTAATAAGTATTGATCATGTATTTTTTTTATCCAACTCCATTAATATTTCCTTTGGGATTCACAACAAAAATGACATAGGATACATCAATTTTATATAAGGATTTGTTATCTAAAAAATTTCCACTCAAATGTGTTGAACAACCAGTATATGTATACCATTTACATGGATTATCCTGATAATTTTTAACTATAAAGATAAATTAAAAAGTGAATTTATTTTCTATAGATATTATATTGGGTCAAACAATATTGAAAATAATGATTTAGGAACCATAATATTATTATTATCTATAGAAATTATAGAACTATGTTCTAAAATACTCTTTAATATAAAATCACACTTATCTATAAAATATAATGGTTTTTTCAAACTAAAAAACTATCAATGTTCACCAGTTAACCATAATGAAAATAGATGACATTATACATGTCCTTAATTTTAGATCAATTTAGAAAATAGTTCTTGAAATTCTCTAGATTTCAACTGTGACCCCCCATTCAAAATACTATTATTTTAATATTTTTGTTAACATGAATTAAATTTAATAAATATTAATAATATTTGAATAAAAAATCACAACGTTTGAATTTATGAACTTATTATTATGATATTCTAATTTCATATCCATGTTAAATATAACATTCATCTTAATTTTCCATCATAGTTGATAAAAAATAAATTAATATATTTATTCCCACCTTTTCATTGACAACAACATCATATGACTTATTGAGAGTTTTGATTCTATTTATAGAAGATTCACACCTTTTTTATTGGATTTTATAATAATAATATATTCCTCATAAGATAAATTTTAAATTTCCTATTAATATTCACTACTACAAGAATAATAAAAATGTACCTCATCTGAGTGGTCCATAAATAACATGTTAGAATTTTGATTTGAAGCCTCAGATTCTGAATTTGAAAATGTATCATCACTATAATCATTTGGATCAGTCCATATATATTTCATAACCTTATTTACATTCTTATTGTATACAAACAATTTTAAATACATAATTTTGGATATCTTGATGTCTTTCAATTTAGTGTATTCCTGCTTGATACACCGAATCTTCTTACACTCAAAACATCATACTTCTTTAAAATCACACTTATGGTTCATGAACTAATTAAAAGTGTTTTTGAATAATATTATTTTATTGTATATATTTATTTTAATTTCCGGTAAAATTGGAAGGATAAATATTTAATGAGAAAAATTAGAATTATCTACATCAAATGAATCATCTATTTTAACATATTTTCCTATATTTTTATCCACATATCTTCAAAATTATGAATAAAAATTCGCATCCATGACATATTTATG
The DNA here is from genome assembly GCA_963277665.1 of Viscum album. Classification (NCBI taxonomy): domain Eukaryota; kingdom Viridiplantae; phylum Streptophyta; class Magnoliopsida; order Santalales; family Viscaceae; genus Viscum; species Viscum album. The sequence goes on from OY728161.1 coordinate 443,083,540, forward strand.
CTCTTCAGCATTATCCAGCATCTCATCTTCATAGATCATTAGATTTCAAATATTAATTTTCTAAAACATATTATTTATTTTGATTTCCTATTAGAATTAGATATTTGAATCCATCATGGGTAAATAATTCTAAGGACTATCAAATCATTATTTATTATAATGGTTGTTCCTAAAAAAGAAACATTATTTACAACCTTAGTAGGTATTTATTTTAAATTACTGATGCTTTGTACTTCCATAATTGTGAATGATTGAAAAATAATCATGGTATTATTATATCTGATATCTCAAAGATTGTGTGTATATTAATAAGTTAAAAAAATAGTAGTCCATGTTTTATGATCTGATTCAAATTGTGACACTCATTTGATCTCATGTTGACCTAGTATATTTATTATAGTCATCGTATCTTCGGATATTAACTTATAAATTGATACATTTTCAATAACCCATGTTTCGGACTATGTTTATAGAATTTTATAAGGAGTTACATCACTATGATAATCATTTAAACAATTTTTATTAAATAAATTATCATTCTGACCATTTAAAAATAATAATTCTCACTCTTTATTTAATGATCTATAAACATAGACATTCCATATATTTTGATAGTCATACAATCTATTGAGGAAGTGGATAATTATACATCAACCATTAAGATCAAATAACTTAGAAGTCATTACCCTCCATACCTATTACAGTTAGAGACTAACTTCACTAAGACTCTATAGGGGTTAATTGAGTTTGATAAATTTTCTTATCATAGAAAATGACCCTCTTTAATATGTTATAAACTATGGGTATTTTATTTAACACGATAGGAATTATAAAAAAATGATCAATGAAAAGAGTTAATACATATACATTTATATAGGTTTGGAGAACATAAATATCCTAGTCCAATCAATAAACACCCTCCTATATGAATATGGGTATATTCACTAGATCAACCCTTTTTTGGGGACTTACTATCCTTTTATAGGGACTTCCAAAATAATTTAATGCACTAGACACTTGTTAAAATAGTAGTAGAATCATTCAACTATTACCCATTATGGATTTACAAACAACATACTTCCATAATTTATTCACATGGATCATTTACAACAAAAGATACAATAATAAGATTGTTTACATGTTGATATCGTAATTGTAAAAGTATACTAACATATAAGAATAAATATATAGGATATGTGACAAGAATAAATAGAAGATCATGGAGAGTCTTTTGATATGAAATTAAATATGGTCCACAAATAATCGCTATAGATTTAAATGATTCCTCTCCTCCATCAGTATAACATAGATGGACACCAGATCTTAAATAGAGGATTATTAGTTGATCATGAAATCACTTCTATTGTTGTTGTATATATATTTTTCACATTATATATCACTGTAAAATTCATCTCAATACTACTATTTTATTCACATAGCTACATATCTGTAAAATCCATGGTTCAAGATGTCCTTTTCATGGAACAATACATCATCAATAGTACTTTAAATCAAATTAACCTTGTACGTGTTTCCTTTCTCAACAAATTAATAATTTCATTTAAGCATAAACAAGTAATCAAACATTTAAGGAATATATTACTATTTTAAAACTCACTAAAAGTAAATCAATTGTAATAAATACATGGTTACAAATCGACATAGCTGATTTCCTAAATCTATGTAGTTGAATTATAAAAATTTAAATTTATGTAGATGAACTGATCCATGTATCTTATTTTCTGATAGTTGATTTAAAAAGGGGAATTATCCATGTATCAGGATTTTCAAACGTCTTTTTCATATTTCTAATTTACATTACAACGAATTCTTTATAACATATAAAAATTTAACATAGTTGAATGAATCATGTATCCATTTGGATTATCATTTCTATTTTCACCATATATCCAAAATTACATGGCCAATTACTCAATGTAAACAATTCATATAGCATATTGAAGCACACAACTGATTGATTATGTAGAATAATCATAAAAAAATTTATTTCCGAATAGTTGATTTCATGATGCAGCTAATTGAAATATGAATATTGTCCATATAGGTGATTGAAATATATGAAATCTCATTGTAGCCACTAATCTATATGGCTAAAAGGATCAATGAGCATATTTTATAGGAAAAGGAACATTTCATCCAATGTTTTTATAATTTATGAAATAATAATATAATCATAATATAGTCATAAAAACTATAATACTAGATGAAAATGCATAAAAATAGTAATTATAAATGATTCAAATTTGAGATAATCAACACATAATGTGTATTGGATTTGTTGTAATAATATTAGTTTTCTATCAATGTCATGATCCGGGAATGTTATTTATTACATACACCTTTAGATAATCAAATATTTTTTTTCTTTTATAATCTACGAGATTCTATAAATTTTATAACTCCCTCTATGATTTCAAATTTCTGAATAAAAGAATTAATTTTTAAAATATAGGATGCCCAATTTGAAAATTGGTCCATTATTTTTTCATCAGAGTTTTAGAATATTTGCTTTTGGGAGTAAATGGTCTAATATTTCTATATGAATATTATGTTATAAACATATAATTTATGGAGCACCATGACACTTAACAACGATTTTGGGAAGAGTATTATTAGAAAACCAAGATAAACAACAATGCTCATGTAGAAACTCTCAAAATAGAGCTTACAGATAGCCCTATGTATATCAATATTCTTTACTCACTCAAGTACCCTTCATGAAAATATTCACTCTATTCATTATCCCATAATGATGGTTTTTAACCAATTGAAGATCAATGTATGTTACTTGAATTCATAGACATAGGAAATAAATTGGCTCTTGAAAATACCAATGACCATGTGGCAATCAAAAAAATCTAGAAATTATGTTTTCATGTTAGAAGAAGATGTATCTTATATGATCTATAAATAATTTTATGATTTATCTAATGATGAATATTTTGATAAGTTTTATTTTCATTATTATATAAATTATTTTATTGTGGGGAAAATTAGTTTAATTTTTACTATTTGATAAAAATAAAATATGGAATTAAAACCACTCGCTAGTGAGTCAAAACATGTTTACATAGAAATGGATAGAAATTATTAGTGTTCTTTCCTAATAAATTTTCTAGTACACAGAATTAACCATTCAATTAGCTTTTTGATTATAATTTTTGAGACATGAGTTGGATATTAGGTGATATATCAAGAATAAAACAAAAAATCCAGTCACACAATGTTTTTGATAAATCCAATAATAAAGGAGTTAGTAAAGAAGAAAATTGATATTTTTTAGAATCATAAATCATTTATATTATTATTGTCTCATAATGGGTCAGCCCATCTAGGTAGTTCCCAAGTAAACCTATGTGGACATTATAAAGAATGAGTGTAACACCCCAAGCTTCCACAATACTCTTTCCTTTGAATAATATAGTAGTGTGTGTTGTACGCAACTTCGAGTTCTAACACACACACCACAACCCGTCAAACTTGCCCTTATGAATAGTAATACCCACTTTTTGAAATTTTATAAATTTTATCTTTCAAAATTGACTTCATTTTTGGATTCAGAATTTCGAAATTATCTTTGAGTAGAATTTTGGAACTTTTCGTATAACATTTATATTTTGATGAATTGTGAAAATTACTAAATTTTAATTAAAAACAACTTTTTTAATTGAAATAATTAATAGTGATAAATTATGAATTTTAGTGGTTTTAAAGTGTATTTATAATATATTATTACCATTTAATACAATTTTGGTCATTGGACATAATTTCAAAATTAAACCAGACATAAACAAGTTTCAATATTTTTATAGTTATTATCTCTTAATAAAACGGTTTTTGTTTTATCAATGAGAATTAATTTACATTAATTTCCGCTAGTTATGTTCTTTGAATTTGGAAAATAATATTCCATATTTGAAATTAGGTTGTCCAAAATGTGTAAATATGTAACTTTTATTTTTAGACATTTTGAATAAAGACTTCGGTAAAAGTTTTATTTACCATGGTTAAAGGGTAAATCAGGTAAATAATGGTAAAAAATTAATATTAAAATAATAATAAATTACCCTAAAACGTCTCCTAACCTTATTAGTTGATAAATTCCTGACCATGGACATCATTGGGTCGATTTTGGGACCCCATGGAGTCACTTGTAAGTGATAATGACACTTTATATTAATTAAGTTCAAATAAATACAAAAACACATAAGCATATATCTTTTAGAAAATCAATTTTTACGTAGGGTTATATAAGTTGGAATTTAAACTATAAATATTTTTTATAAAGCTAAAACTATTTCCTACATAATGGTATTTTATTTATAATTTTTTGAAATTTAATCAGTAATATTATTTAAGACACTATAGGAATGGAATATTTTCCTTATTAATGAAAGAATCAAATAATTGGAATTATAAATGTTAAAATTAATATAATTTGAACATTTTGATGACATAAAAGAATTTTATTACTTAATATGACATTATAGGATTTCATAAATGATCTTGCATTGAATTAATAAAATTTTCAAGAATTTAACAAAGATCAATTATTGAATTGTGTCAAAATTCACATAAAAGTGTTTTTAAAACAAATATTATATTATTCATTGATATTAAATTCAAAAAAATATAAGGTTCGGCCAAGAGACTTATATCAGGATAGGTGTATCATTAATGTACCACTTTGGGGTCTCTTGGAGGTATATATTATGTTTATTAACTATATAATATAAAAATACAAAGTGATATGGTAAGTGTCAAACTAATTAACTAAGTGTTAAAACTAAAAGATAAGGTTAATATAATAAAAAAACCAGTATAAATTCTATTGGTTGAGTGGATTTCAACACATCCCCACATTAACTTTAAATAAACAACTTTGGAGCCATTATAAACAGAATATGAATATATTGTAAAATAAATTTTCTAGCTTTACCAAAGGTTCCCCTCACCCCTCTAATAAAAGGGAAGTCCCCCTTCTCAATAATTAACACATTCAAAGCCTTTTGGCTCTACCAAAACCTGCCCAAATACTCTATAAACATCCCTAAATTCACCCTAGAGGCCTTAGTTAGATCAGAAAGACAACCTATGTATCCCTTTTGATCAAATCAAAAGGAAGAACCCGAAGAAGAGGTAATGTTTTCACCACCCTCTTTCAAGTTCTTTTCTTTTTCAACATCATAATTATTTGTTATTACCATTATAAAATAATAACTCAAGTATCCTATATATACTGTTATGTTATTATAAATATGGTACAACCATATTCAGTATTTTATCCATCCTTTGAATGACATGTCACCATACATGTGTACGTACAGCTTATCGTCTCCACGTCGTGGTGTAATTGTTATTCAATAAATTATTATTTGGATGAGTATAATAATGATGTGTAAATAATGTAAATAATAAATATAACATGATAATGATTCTGTATATATGATATAACATCCAATTATATATTATTTTAATATCAAAAGGATGATATTGTCGCTCGTGCGTACGTACGGACTACCATCTCCACGAACGCAATGAGATTCATTCCCCATCATATCCATTCAAGACTAATTCTCATTTAGTGATTAAAAATAATGTTTATGGACTTGATATCATTCTTTATATGAAAAATATACAATATATCCCTGAAAAACATGGATTACATAACAAAACATTTAAAATAAAACGAGTAAGTTAACACCCGAAACAACGATAATACTACGATATTATTAACAAATCAATGTTAAAATATCATATATGATATCATATTAATGTATATGATTCTTGTATAGTTTAATAAGAATTATTTCATTATAATAAAAAAGGTTAACCTACCCTCAACCAAGGATAAGTATAAGGTAAGGTTTTATTTCACAATCTCTTCATTATCCGAGATTGTTTATACGTAATAATCTAATGGGACCTCTTTATCATCCACATCCACGTTTCTTAAAAATGTATTACAAATCATTCTTACTATTTTAAAGACTATGGGATAATTTCATTTATACCCTTATTTAATTTTTATAATATGTTTATTAAGGAATCTTTCTATATTTTTCCAAACAAGGTCCTTTTTTAACCTTTTCGACAGAATTAAGGTAAGAATGTTTTTTTGACTTATACAACGGGTGCGGCTATTTTTCACAGTTATAAAGTTTTCAAAGAGTCCCTTGCAAGATTATAAGAATATTTTGAAATACAATGTTTTATTTTATAAATATATAACTCTTAAATGATTTCAAAATAGAAATATATATTTCTCTAAAAAGAGTTTTGATTTCATCTATGTCAACATCATTTGATGGATTTTAAGTTTATTTGCAGTTGATTTATTATGATACAAAACATTCATATTGTATTGATGGTTTTGTGATATGTTTAACTGTAGATGTGTTATTTTTATACCATTCATGGTTTATGAAGAAGTATTGACATTTTGTACTCAACTTTTAAAACGAATGTCTATGTTATGTTTAAACCTGTTCATATGAGGAATGCATTGTACTTAATAAGTGATGGGGGGAGCCCGCAACAGCTTCTCGATGCATCGGTAGGTCTCATGAGACAAAATAGTGTCTTGGCACAAGGCCTTGACAAAATCTTACTTGTAGTCTTGGAACGAGTCCTTGACTATGTGGTTATAATAGTCTGGCATTATGCATTCCATCATTATGAAAGTGGTTATTGATATTGCATGTGATTATTCGACTAGTTGAATATCCATGTGATTAAGTATATGGAATTATTTCATTTTATTTCTTCCATATTATGCTGATGATAATGCTTTAAAATTATTTTGTTTTAGTTATACATTGCCTAAAATGTTTATGCTTATTTATGAAATTTTCTGCTATATTTTTATCATTACTGGGAATTTGAGCTCACCCCTTTCTATGTTTTATTGTTCCCGGGATGTGAAGAAGTATTTTATGAATGACCTGAAGGGATAGTATGAGGGGATAAGAGTGTGGACTATGGAGAATACATTGTTGTAGTTTTTCATTTTCTGATATAATGTAAACTTTATTAATGTATCTAGTGTTTCCAAGATGACTAAACTAGTCATTCTTTCGAGACATAATCTTTCTTGTGGTCATACCAATGATATGTAATAATGCACCGACTCTGGGTAACTGGGTTCAGGGTGTTACCGTTGGTATCAAGAGTAAATTTAGTACAATCCTTGGAAGCTAGATTTAGATAAACTCGGATTAGAGCACATAGATTTAAAATGGAATTTGAGGATTAATATAGAAGAAATTCCTATAATTTTGTTATTGTAGAGATTTTGTGAGTTTTCCGAGCAATACATCCCTATCTGGACACGAGCAGGTAGAGGCGGCTCTGGAACAGATGTACCTAGGGGGAAAACCCGAAAACAACGCTTTGAGCAAGACTCGAATGGGAAGTGGTGCACGACAATGGGCCTTGCTGCACTCTTGGTTACGACACTCCCAGGGGATATGCTTAGAATAACTCTCATTTTCTTTACAAATCATTATAAATGGTTTATGAGTATATACTTCCTCGAAGAAAACATTTTTATGATTATGGATTATATCCATAAATAGTTCAATTTATGTTAAGTGTTTTCTAAGTATGGAACTATGTATTATGATTCATAAACTAATCTAGTTTATGCCATTGTTTATAAATGTTGCCTAGTGGAAGAAATGGAAACCTTATCAATGCACACACTTCATGTAGGGATTTCCCTCCTACTCAAGATAATTATAGTGGAGCTGGTGATGCAACTGGTGATGATCAATTAATCACCATACTGGAACAACTCACTCAGGTTATGAATAATAACCTTACCCGTATGGAGCACCCTGATCCATAGCGTGGAGGTTCAATGATATATAGCTTCATAAGACAACAACCAAAAACATTCAATGGGAGTAAAAATCCATTAGTAGCTGAGAAATGTATAAATTCCCTAGAGAAAATATTTCAGGCATTGGGGAGTAGTGAAAGGGAAAAAGTTATCATGGCAATTTACCGCCTCACTAGAGATGATGATCAATGGTGGTCATTGATTCAAATCATGAAGGAAGATGATGAAGTATCAAATATGGAATGGAGTGAGTTCGAAGATCTGTTTTTATAAAAATACTTTCCTCGTGACCATAGAGTAGATATGGAAAAACAATTTCTGAGTTTGAGAAAAAGGAGGATGAGAATGTCGCAAAGTATGAGGAAAAATTTATGAGGTTAGCAAGGTATGCTAGAGATTATATACGTAACCCAAGAAGTAAGATTTATTATTTCTTTGATGTGTTAAAATCGTTTCTCTGTCGAGCATTAGTCTCACAATCCTTGTTGTCGTACGAAGACATTGTCTCATGTGCTATCAAGACAGAAAAGGAATTCTCTAAGTATTATGACTTTAAAGAAAAGAAGGAGAAAAGGAGATCTGCTGATCAATCTGGGAATAGAAATAAGGTAAATAAGGGAAAAGATTTATATCCATCATGCAGTAAATGTTTGAAGAAACACCCTGGTACCTGCTTAAAAGGAATATGAGTCTGTTACAAGTGTGGTGAAAAAGGCCACCAAGCTCGTGATTGCATGGGGAAGAAGGAAGCTACCTATGTCCAATGCTACAATTACAGGGAGATGAGATATTATGAAAATGAATGTCCTAAGTATCATGTGAACTTACCTTAGGAAAGGCCAAGGGATCAAGGCCAAGCTGATGCTATCCCTACCACTGAGGTAGAATCTCTGAAAGATGTGGTGGCAGGTAATTTAATGGTTTCCTCAAGTTTATAAAATTCATTATTTGATTCTAGATCATCGCATTGTTTCATATGTTCCCAGTTTGCTAAGAGAATTAGATATTTACAATTTGATTTAACAAGGGAGATGTCAGTTAAAACTCTTAAGGGAAATATCATTGGAATAATGTTTTTTGAATTAGTCCCCATTAGAGAACATAAATGTAACTTATCCGCTAATCTCATCATCACACCTATGATTGAGTTTGATATAATCATTGGTGGGGAGTGGATTTCAGACCATGATTTGGAGATTTATTGTAAGAAGAAGGAGGTGAATATTTTTTGATAATGATGATAAGGAACGCCTTATCTTTAGAGAAGAATCATCACAACCTAATTCTTATCTAGATCCACCCCCAATAGCTCACGTAAAATCAATTATTGGGGAGGAAGAGATTGAAATGACTTTGGGTGAGTAAAGGAATGTTCAATTAGAGGATGTACCTATTGTGAATGAATATGTAGATATGTTTCCGTAAGATTTACCTGGACATCCTCCAGAACGAGAAGTTGAGTTTTCCATTGATTTAATTCCTGGATCAAGGCCTATATCAAAGACCCCTTATAGAATGGCCACTGTGGAATTAGTTGAACTAAAGAAACAACTAGAGGAATTGAGTAATAATGGATTTATTCTCCCTAGTGTTTCTCCATGGGGAGCACCTGTTATTTTTGTTAAAAAAAATATGGATGTATGAGGTTATGTATCGACTAAAGGGAGAGCAATGCTTTAACAATAAAGAAAATGTGTCCCCTACCTCGCATTGATGATTTATTTGACCAACTACATGGAGCTAAATACATTTCAAATATTGACCTTCGATCTGGATACCATCAGTTGTGTGTGAAGAAGGATGACATTCTGAAGACAGCATTTCGAACAAGGTTCTGGAATTACGAGTTTACGGTAATGCCTTTTGGGCTGACTAATACACCCTATGTATTCATGGATCTAATTAATAGAGTTTTAAAGGAATGTCTAGATGATTTTTTGGTGGTATTTATTGATGATATCTTGGTATACTCCAAAATCTATGAAGGCCATGAAAAACACTTGTGCATTATCTTCAAAACTTTGAGAAGACATGAATTATATGGGAAGTTTAGCAAGTGTGAATTATGGCATCATGAGATTTAATTTCTCGTCCATATTGTCTCTAATGATGGAATCTCTGTTGATCCTTATATGACCAAGGAAATCCAAGAATGGCCAGCACCTACGAGTACAACTGAGGTGCACAATTTTATTGGTTTATGAGGTTATTGTTGATGTTTCGTCTAGATTTTTTCCTGGTTGGCTAACCCATTAACAAAGCTCAGACGTAAAGGGGTTAAATTCTTTTGGACAAAAGAGTTTGAAGAATTTTTTTAAGAACTGAAGAGAAGATTAGTCAATCCTTATATATTGGCTCTACCATTGGGGAATAATGGGTTGTTATTTATAGTGACACATCGATGAAAGGACATGGTTGTGTCCTCATGCAGAATGATAGAGTTAATGCCTATGTATCACGATAATTGAAAATTCATGAGAAAAACTATCCTACTCATGATCTCGAGTTAGCAGCTGTGATATTTCCTTTGAATATATGGAGGCACTTCCTCTATGGTGAAAACTGTGAGATTTATACTGATAAAATGAGTTTGATGTATATTTTCTCACAAATAGAACTCAACATGAGGCAAAGGAGATGGTTGAATTACTCAAGTATTATGATTGTATGATACACTACCACCCGGGGATGGCAAATAAGGTGGCAGATGCTTTGAGCAGAAACGATCCGGGAGATTTGAACAATATGAGAATTGAAAGGGATCCAATTTTCATGGATCTAGTGAAGATGGATATGGGAATAACCATGGAAGGTAAAACATCAGTGCTTTTTCAAATGATTTCCAAACCATCTTTACTAGAAAGGATTAAGAGTTCTCAGACCGATGATGAAGAATTTCAAAAGAAGAATAAGGCTGTGAATGATGGGATATTGAATGACTTGGGGTATGAAGATGGAATTTTGAAATTTGGGAATATACTTTGTCTTCCCAATATACCTGATCTAAAAAGGGAATTGATGGATGATGCTCATAGTTACAATTTTTCAATAAAACCTGGGAGCACCAAATTATATAGAGACTTGAAGGAACATTTATGGTGGGACAACATGAAGAGGGTGATTTCTGATTTTGTATCAAGATGTACGGTTTCTCAACAAGTGAATGTTGGAGAGCAACGGCCTGGAGGAGTAATGAAACCTCTTCCCATACTAGATTGGAAATGGGACAATATTATGATGGACTTTGTCATGGGGCTACCAAAGACTCCTAGAAGGAACGATGCAATATAGGTTATTGTTGATCGTCTTACCAATTATGAACATTTTCTAGCTATAAGAGAAGATCTACCACTGGAACTTCTAGAAAGTCTATATATTAATGAAGTGGCGAGTCTTCATGGAGTACCCCTATCGATTGTTTTTTATCGTGATCCCCGTTTTACTTCAAGATTCCGGGAGAGTCTTCAGAAATCCCTATATTCTAAATGTCAATTGAGCACTGCCTACAACCCTCAAACAGATGGAAAATTAGAACGGACTATTCAAACCATATAAGACATGTTGAGATCCTGCTCTCTTGACTTTCAGTGCATGTGGGATCAATATTTACATTTGGTAGAATTTTCCTATAACAATAGCTTCTATTCGAGTATTCATATAGCACCATATGAACCGTTATACAGAAATAGATGTCGCACACCAACCTGTTGGGATGATGTTGGTGAACAAAAACTTGTAGGCCCAGAACTAGTGGAGGAAACAATGGAAAAGATAAAGATAATCCAAAACCACACTAAAACAACTCAAAGTAGGCAGAAGAGGTATGCCGATAACTGAAGGAAGGATTTGGAATTTCAGGTAGGAGATCATGTTTTCTTGAAGGTATCTCTATAGAAGGGAGTTATATGTTTTAGTAAGAAGGGTAAATTGTGTCCTATGTACATCAGACCTTTTGAAATTATAGAATCAATTGGGTCTGTAGCTTACCGTTTGGCAATGTTGCCAAGTCTCTCCAAAGTTCACAATGTGTTAAACGTATCACTGTTGAGGAAATACAAGCCTGACCCAACAAATGTACTCACCTATGAGGAATTAGAACTGCAACCCGATCTGCCTTATTGCAAAGAGCCCGTCAGGATTCTAGATATGAGAGAACAAGTACTAAAAAACTGGACGAATAGTCTGGTAAATGTTTTGTGGAGAAACCATAAGATAGAAGAGGCAAAGTGGGAACCCGAGGAACTTATGATGAAGAACCACCAGATTCATTTCATGTGGTAGTATTCTAGAAATTTCGAGGACAAAATTATTTAAATGAGGGTAGAATGTAACACCCCAAACATCAATGGTACACATTCCATTGAATAATAAAGTAGTGTGTTTTGTATGCAACATCGAGTTCTAACACACGCACCACAACCAATCGAACTAGCTGTTATGAATAGTAATACCCACATTTTGAAATTTTATAAATTTTACCTCTCAAAATTGACTTCATTTTTGGATTCGGAATATCGAAATTATCCCAGGGTAAAATTTTGGAACTTTTCGGATAACATTTATATTTTGATGAATAGTGAAAATTACTACATTATAAATAAAAACATCTTTTCTAATCGAAAAAATTAATAGTGATAAATTATGAATTTGAGTAGTTTTAAAGTATATTAAGAATATAATTTTACCATTTAATACAATGTGGTCATTGGACATAATTTCACAATTTAACCGGACATGAATAAGTGTCAATCTGTTGATAGTTATTATCTCCTAAAAACACGCTTTTTGTTTTAACAACATGAATTAATTTTAAATTAATTTTTTCCACTTCAATATTTTGAATTTGGAAAAATGGATTCCATATTTGGAATTAGGATGTCCAAATTGTGTAAATAGTTAACTTTTATTTTTAGTCATTTTGAATAATTACTTTTGTAAAAATTTTATTTACCACGGTTAAAGGGTAAATCCGGTAAATAAGGGTAAAGATATAATATTATAATAATAATAAATTACCCTAAAACGTGTCCTAAATTTATTGGATGATACATGTCCGACCATGGGCATATTGGGGTAGATTTTGGGACCCCATGGAGCCACTTGTAAGTGATAATGACACTTTATATTAATTAAGTAAAAATAAATACAAAAATGACATAAGCATATATCTTTTAGAAAAACAATTTTGACATAGGGTTATATATGTTGGATTTTCAAATATAAATATTCATTAGAAAGATAAAACTATTTCCTATATAATGGTATTTTATTTATAATTTTTAGACATTTAATATGTAATATTATTTATGAAACTATAAGTATTAAATATTATTTTTATTAATAAAAGAATCAAATGATTCGTATTATAAATGTTAAAATTAAAATAATTTGAAAGTTCTGAAGACATCCATGAATATTATTTCTTTATATGACATTATAGGATTTCTTAAATGAATTTTTTTCTAATTAATAAAATATTTATGACTTTAAAAAAAATCAATTATTGAATATTGTCAAAATTCACATAAAAGAATATAAAAAACAAATATTATATTATTAATTTATATTAATTCCTAAAAATCTATGGTTCTTCCAAGAGACTTATATCATGATAGGTGTATCATTACTGGACCACTTGGGGGTCTATTGGAGGTATATAGTATGTTTATTAACTATATAATATAAAATTACAAAGTGACATGCTAAGTGTCAAACTAATTAACTAAGAGTTAAAACTAAAAGATAAGGTTAATATTATGACTCAAACCTATCTAAATTCTTTTGGTTGAGTGGTTTTCGACCAATACCCACCTTAAAATATATATAATCTTCTTATGAGCAATTAGAAACCAAATATGAATTTATTATATAATAATATTTCTAGCTATTCTAATGGTTCCCCTCACCCCTCTTATAAAACGGCACTCCCACTTCTCACTAATTAACATATTCAGAGCCTTTTGGCTCGACGAACCCCTACCCAAATACTCTATCAAATTCCCTCACTTCAACCTAGAATCATTATTTTTATCAGAAATCCAATCTATGGATCCCTTTTGATCAAATCAAAAGTAAGAACTTGAAGAAGAGGTACTGTTTTCACCATCCTCTTTCAAGTTTCTTTCTTCTTCAACTTCTTCATTATTTGTTATTCCCATTATAAAATAATAACTCCAGTATATTATATATACTGTGATGTTATTATAAATATTTTACAACCATATTCAGTATTGTATCCATCCATTGAATGACATGTCACCATACATGCGTACGTACAACTTACCGTCTCCACGCCGTGGTGTAATTGTTATTCAATAAATTATTAATTTGATTGGTATAATAATGATGTGTAAATGATGTAAATAAAAAATATAACATGATAATGATTCTGTATATATGATATAACATCCAATTATATATTATTTTAATATCAAAAGGATGATATTGTCGCTCGTGCATACGTACGAACTACCGTCTCCACGAACGCGATGATATTCATTCTCCATCGTATCAATTCAAGACTAATTGTCATTTAATGATTAGAAATCATTTTTATGTACTTGATATCATTCTGGATATTAATATTATACAACCTACCCTTGAAAAACACAGAATATGTAACAAAACATATAAAATAAAACGAGTAAGTTAACACCCGAAACAACGATAATACTAAGATATTATTAACAAATCAACGTTATAAAATCATATATGATATCATATTAATATATATGATTCTTGTATAATTTAATAACCATCATTTCCCCATTATATAGGAGGTTAACCTACCCACTACCAAGGAAAAGTATAAGGTAAGGTTTTATTTTACAATATCTTCATTATCCAAGGTTGTTTATACGTAATAATCTACTAGGACCTCTTTATTATCCACATCCATGTTTCTTAGAAATGTATTAAAAATCATTATTACTATTTTAAATACAATGGGGTAAAGTCATTTATACCCTTGTTGAATTTTTATAAGAAGTTTATTAAGGAATATTTCATGTTGTTTTCCAAATGAGGTCCTTTTTAAACATTTCGACAAGATTAAGGTATGAATGTTTTTCTAACATATACGGCTGGTGAGGCAATTTTCCGCCATTATAAAATCGTCGAAGCTTCCCATTCAATTTTTTAAGAATATTTTCAAACAAAATTTTTTAATTTATAAATATATAACTCTTAAATGATTTCATAATAGAAATAGATATATCTATAAAAAGAGTTTTGATTTCATCTATGTCAACATCCTTTGATGGATTTTAAGTTTATTTGGAGTTGATTTATTATGATAAAAAATATCCAAATTTCATTGATGGTTTTTTGATATGTTTTACTATGGTTGTTTTATTTTTATTTCATTCATAGTTTATGAAGAATTTTTTGACATTTAATATTCTAATTTTAATACGAATGTTTATGTAATGTTTAAACCTGTTCATATGAGGAATGCATTAGACTTAATATGTGAAGGGTGGAGCCCACTATAGCTCCTAGATGCATCGGTAGGTCTCATGAGAGAAACTAGTGTCTTAGGACAAGGCCTTGAAAAAAAATTATTTGTAGTCTTGGCACGAGGCCTTGACTATGTGATTATGATAGTCTGGCATTATGAATTCCATCATTATGAAAATGGTTATTGATATTTCATGTTATTATTAGACTAGTAGAATATCCATGTGAATAAGTATATGGAATTATTTTATTTATTCCATATTATGCTGAAGTTCATGTTTTAAAAGGATTTTGTTTTAGTTATACATTGCAATAAATGTTTATGCTTATTTATGAAAGTTTATGCTATATTGTTATCCTTACTGGGAATTTGAGCTCACCCCTTCAATGTTTTATTTTTCCTAGGAAGTGAAGAAGTATTTTATGAATGACCTACAGAGATAGTATGAGGGGATAACAGTGTGGACTATGGAGACTATATTGTAGTAGTTTTTCATATTATGATTTAATGTAAACATTATGAATGTATCTAGTGTTTCCAAGACTACTAAACTAATCGGTCATTCGAGACTTGATCGTTCTTGTGATCATGTCAATGTTATGTAATAATGCACCGACTCTGGGTAACTAGGGTCTGGGCGTTACAATGAGCATAATGAATTGATTCCTATAAGATTTCAATATAGATATAGTGTGTTCTTTGACTATATATAATACAAATAAATTCACTAAAAAGAAAACTTTTTCTATCCTTTATTTGAACAAATAATGAAGAAGGTGGAAGGAAGAATTAATTATTGTTTCATGGATAGATTTTTTTAGTTTTTTTAGGTACACAGTTCTCTAAAGAACTAAGAGAAGAAAATATGCAAAATTAAAATAGGCACTATTTCCTAAAATAGGATTCCTCTTGGGTTTTGTAGTTACCCATGTTCATTTAAATGATTCAAGTTAAGTATCTTTTAAGAATACAATAAGACATCTTTGAGGTATTTTGGGATTATTTTACTATATATGTAAATTATTTTGATCACTGTATTGTAAATGTAGAGAAAATATTGAATACATTCATTGAAAATACAATGATTTTAAATTTTAAAAGTTTTACTTCCTGGTAAAAAAGGAAAAATCATGGGGAATATAGTTTCATAAACATCAATCATGTCAGAAAAGTCCATAGTAATGGTGAAAAATTATTTTCCCTAGAAAATATTACGTTAAACTTGCTCAATTTTTTTATTCCATATAGATTTATATAGAAGATTTACAAATGCTTTTAGTATAATATACCACCCCCTTTTTGGATTTTTTTCTAAAGAATAATATTATTACTTTAATGAGGAATGTATGATAGTTTTTGATGTGTTTAAGTGCAGATGATCAGCCCACCAGTAGTGAGATCCCAAAAATGGGGACATCTATTTGAGATAATTTTTTATTATCTAAATCCTGATATAAGGGGATATAACAATGAATGATTTGATTGTAGGCCATAACACATTTATAATTCCTCTAGAGAGTCAAATTCTACTCAACTAAACTATAATACCACCAAAAACTAGCTCCTTGAGGTTTGTTTTAATATTTAAATTTAAATGATATTCTCATGGAACTAAGGATAAAATATTTTCTGACCTTGTATCTCTTAGTTAGTTAATGAAGACAGTTGATTGAAAATCCAGGTCAGTCAGATTCAGGATACATCAATAATAGTTAATCATATAAATTAATTATAATAATGGAACTAAAATTAAGTTTGTTGATCACATAATCAGAATTCCCATCATAGCTGAAGAATAAATTTAAAATTACTACCCACTGAATTAAAATATTATAGGAGATAAAATCAATGTGATGTAATGGTATGTACCATATTATTTATATATATATAATTTTATACTAACTTCATAGGTACAAGAATATATTAAACCCCATAAAAAACACTAAATCAAGATTTTATATTTAGGAAGATCTATTCATTTGGAAAATAATCAATGATCCTGTGAAAAAAATATTTTCCTATAAGTGAAATTTAATCTATTTATTAAATTTTCTAACATGATATTTTATAGAGGAAATATTTTACCCCAATGAACTCTATAAATTTTTTTAATATGGTATTTATTATCCTAAATTGTTCATGTATTAACAAGTATATTGAAATTACTTTAAAAAATACCAATTTCATAGAAAAATATTAAAATTATATGATATTTCTATACCCCCCTAAATTTTTATTAAAATTTTGAATAATTGGGAATGTATTAATTGGTATATTTCCAATGAAATTTTGAAAATATTATATTATTTTATGGTGGATTATATATAAAAATGGTTGGATGATAAAACCACTAAAATTGATTATACTAATGTTGTGTGTGATTTTTTTATATCCATTCTTTTTAGATGGTATGGAGTGCCATGATCCGTCATTAGTGAAAAATGAAATTTCGTTTTAATTGTATAATTATGTCTATAATTAGGATGTATGAGGTATATAATAACACATTTACATCTTAACATCCTCATACAAATATTCAAATTGTTTTTTCCGATTGAAATATTAAATAAATATTATAGAAAATAGTTAAACCCAAATTGTAGTATTGGATAAAAAGTGTTGACGACACCTTATAGGTAAATAAGACAACAGAAATGAGACCCATATGAATATTATCCCTTAATTTTATTTATGGAAAATGTTATCTCATACATGTAGTGTTGTATCACTATGAAAATTGGGATATAAAGAAGAAGAATCTAGACATAGAAAGTATAGGGACTGAGTTGAATTTACAATTAAAACCGCTGAACCAAAATTATGATATTGTTTTAAAAATACTATATTTTCTAAATATATAACATCATAGAGTCCTAAATACCTAATCAAACAAAAATTATTTATCCTAATGAACAAATGTTACACTAAAATTATATAGTAATGTAATTCCTGGTAATCATCATTCCAAATGGTAAAGTCTATTTGTTGTTACACAATTATACATTTTTTGTTTCAAAAATAATACAACAATAACTTGTTAGAAACTCATTTATTTTTTTTGGGTAACAAAATAAAAAAACCACTATTGAAATATACACAATGAATCGGTGGAGGAGCATACACTTCACCAAAAAATATATTTATCAATTCACAGAATGTGAGGTCGATAAAATGTCCATAAGAATGATATTTTTAAAGGAAATCATTGTTTTAGATAATTTATATCAGTTTTTATATATCCACCACATCCTTTTTTCTTTTGAACTTCAAATGAAATTATTCTCACACTTTTATTATTAGTTATCTTTTTATAGGATGATCAGGGAATGGAGGAACTGGGAAATCCAAAAATATTGATATGTGGAAGAAAATATATAATGATATTTATTTGGAAAGGTGAAATAGCGTTTAAATTCATTATCACTTCATATTATATCAGTTATTGTTGGAATATATGTTTTGATGTTTAAAATAAAATTGCATTCCCACTCATAGAAATTTTACATTAGTTGACTAATCTAGAAGACATGACATAAAATTAAGATCCATTATATTGTGTGTAAGGTTTCTATGATATTGATATTGAATAAAATAGTGTTTTGTTGAATGAATAAATATTACCATAGGATTTGATTTGATAAATCAAGATTTGATGGAATACATTGATTCATGTAAATTAAACTTCAATAACAATTTCATGCATATTGATTTGTTATTTTTATTTTATTCCATGATTATTACTCTAATTGCATATGTTTTTCATTCGTAATAGGATTATTTACATAATATTTTCAAATTTTACCTTGAGCACATTTCTTGTGTAATATTGAAGAATGCCACATACTAAAAAATGAATTGGAACTTGTCCAAACTATTATTTTACATTGTTAATTTAAAAGTGATTGAGATGTTTTTATTGAATTATATCTTATCCTAGATACCATATTTTACATTAATCCTTGTTTAGAATGTAGAAACCCTGAATTTACATGATATCAATAACCCAAATTACAATCCAATCATTCCTTTTCATACCCTACACAATGTATTTTTCATGATATTTTAAATATGATGTGTGGGAATGAAGAAATTCATGTATAAAAGGATTATTTTTGTTAAAATGAATATGTTTGGGTGATTCCTTGGGTATTGGGAACAATTCATGCTAATTATTTTATTTTATTACATTGTTACCCCTACTGAAAACAAAAAACAAAAAATAAATTGAAAAAGATTTGTTTGGGTCTTGTGAGAATAAAAAATTACCACTATTAGATTGATTATTTTAACATATGGGGTTAGGTGGTGGGTGTGATATACAATCCAA
Source organism: Viscum album (assembly GCA_963277665.1). Classification (NCBI taxonomy): domain Eukaryota; kingdom Viridiplantae; phylum Streptophyta; class Magnoliopsida; order Santalales; family Viscaceae; genus Viscum; species Viscum album. Next base: position 443,103,190 of record OY728161.1, read on the forward strand.
AAATTAATTGTGAAAATTTTATTAAAATTATAATTATAATTAAATATTAGAAAATTTAAAAAAAAGTATATGAAAAAATCAAATGAATGATCATCATTCATTGTATTCAATGAGTATGGGCCTTTAATTTTAGTTTTCTTCTGAATTGGGAATATTATCATTTTTATTAAGAATGTCATCGAGATTTTTATTTTGAATATCCTGAACTATGCTTTAGATATAAAAAACATCTTTGAGCCATTGTTTCTAAAACATCATTACCCATAAACCAAAAAAGTCATATCATTTCGATCCTTATTTAATGTCCTAAAGAATAATTATGATTTTTTCCTCTATGGGGTTGATAAATAAGTCCATTTTCAATCATATAGAAAAGGATCACATACAAATAGTATTATAAATAATACACATGAATTTACTAACATGATTAATGATAGAATAAAATTAAAGTGAGGTAGATCACAACAAGGAAAGATCAATAATTGTACATTATGAATGTGAATGAATGAATGTAATATACATAAAATTTATAGTGGTGGAATGTAAAATACATGAATTTATTGTTTCATTGAAAATTGTGTTGTTTGATTTATATCATATGTTGTTGTTGGAGGTTTCATTTTCCCAATGATAATTTTTTTGTTTTTATTTTATTGAAATTAAAATATTTGTTGCATGATTGACCTTTGATATGCTGTGAATTTGGATAACATTGAGTTGATTTGTTGGGGTATATGAGTCTAATAATTTTCATAGAACCTGAATTTTAGAATGATTTTTAAATTTTAATTTCCATAAAATCATTTTCTTTTAAGGATTACTCTATAAAATCTAGGCATTTTCATACAAAGCAGTTGAGAACTCCATCCGGTATATGAATACAATAAGAAATACGCCTTGTGTATGTATCACATGATTGAATGAATGGAATATAAAAGAAATTTGTAAGGAGAGAATACTGAATACTTGAACTAATTGTTTCTTAAAATATTGTGAATTTAGAAAAATATTATATGTGATTCTGGAAGTTTGACATTCCCCATGATAATTGTTTGATTTTAATATATTGAAATTTAAATCTTAGTAGAATGGTTTCCCTTTGGAATTATATACATGAGGAGAATAATGGTTTCAACTGTGAGGGTATTTGAGTCCCATAATTGTATTAAAACTTTTTTAGTCCGATTATTAATTTTTAATTCCAATATAGTCATTTTATTTCATAAATGGTACACAACCATCAAGCCATTGTCTGACCAAGAAGTTGAGATTGCATTCTAATAAGAATAGTAGACATTAATAAATGATGTCGTAAGGAACACATGGATTATCAGAGTATGAGTCCACAACCTCGAGATATTACAAATTTAATATGTGATGCACCATAGTCACTTATTATGGATCAATATCTCCCAACATTATTCAATGTTGTATGTGGACTCTTTAAAACAAAATTAACATGCCTTTATCTCATAAATTCTTAATACCTCCTCAAAGTTTCAAATATCACCCAAATGATGTTGCAGGTGTCCAAAAAACATCATCCCCACTGCCATGAAAACTCAGGGATCTTCAGTTTTTTCACTAGAAACATAGCTACATCCATGGATGTGACCTGAGCTCTCTAATGACCACCATAGAAGAAAAAACAATATATATGAATCCCTACATTATGGGATGGCTTAATTGGATGGCGATATTCCATAGTATTGTTGTTTTATGGTACGGAGTCATTGAATATGAAATAACGAGTAAAATGTTTTAGAGGATTATTCCATGTTGGATTGGGATATTTTGAGAAAGAAAGAAAAATTTGAAATTCCCTATTGTTTATGTGATAGATCGGTCCAACATTTGAACTATTTATGAAATAAAATTTAGTGATTTGAACCCCACAAATTTAATAATTTGATTCTACATGTAACAATTTTGGATTTAGAGTTTCTTTTGGGATAAAAATACAAAATTTCATAATTCTATATTTTTAACAGTTTTTTATCAGAAGATAATTGTGGTCATTTAATCAAAAATATAATTCTAAATCAGGTGATTATTTTTTAATAAAATCATAATTATATATACGCATACATCACTTTTGGGAAAATAATATATACCAAAAAATAAATCCCTAAAAATACATCATATTTACCAATTGTTCAGGTGGACAACATGAACCCAACATTCATAATGGAAGAAGATTTAGGGATATGGAGCCAATATTGAGGGTGTAAAAAATGTATTTGAATGAGGACACGTAAGAACTATTTAGAATTCAATTTTTTGGATGTTTGGACTAATTAAGTGTTCAATTGGTAGTTAGACATTTGAAGGATAATTCTGGAATTGTAGTCCAAAAAAATACATGCGCAGTATTTAATACATAATATTTTCCAAACATTTCAAATAAATTTGAATTATTGACAATGGATTCAAAAATATATTTGAACAAATTTTTTCAAAACTCCATTAATATATTCTGAATTATAATGGGTCCTTAATGAGTAATCTATTATATTAAACATTTTGAGAGAAAATTCTTCACCCATTCCACTATAAATATTTTCCAATTCTCCCATGTGAGGATATCAGATTTCAAGGGAGTTGGATTGAATGTCCATGGGAAATGAGGATATTGTGATCTAGAGGAAGATCCCATGAATTTATGCTACAATATAGTATACTAAATATGCTAATGTGATGTACAAATAATCACCAGATCATTAAAGGCAGCAACATCAGACAAACACACTATTCCGAGATGTGTGCTTATTGTGTAATATCATTTCGAATTCAATTTCAAATTATTATATTTTAATGAAAGTCGATTAATATATTATTATATATATTATATTTAAATATTTTTGGATATTTGTAAATATATTAATTAATCTAAATGATAACACTATTAAACTTTCTTTGGTGAGATATTTTCACGAAGCATAGTGTTATCAATTAGGTTTCATTTCTTATAGGTCATCAAATACTCAATCCACCTCTATTGGAAGAACATGTATAATATTCTAGTATTTTTTGGATTTAATTTCATAATTGTGTGTTCACTTGGGGGTCCTTGCGGTGAATTTAAAAATTAACATGAGAAATAATTTATTGAAGTAATAGTGGAGTGTCTGAGAGGTAATACATGTCCATTTCAACTAATTTTATCCTGATTTTGATTTATTTTTATTTCCTTTTGATTTTTGGTCTCATTAATTAATTTTAGTTTCTATAAATATTTTATTTTAAAACTATTAAATAAAATCCCCGAAACATCATTATCTTGCAAAAAAAATAACCACAACAAAAGTGATAGTTTTGGAACTTGAACATCAACCTCCTCAAGACACAAACCAGGGACTATTGTACTGCATTTCTCATAAGGGTAGTTTTTTTGAGGTTTTTAAAAAAATACATCACATAAACTAGAGAAATTTTTGGTATGGATTCATGAATTTATTTTATTTTATTGTTGTATTATTTTTGCATGACCTGATGTTTTGAATCAATCATATTTCCTTTAGATCCTGAAATTGATAGATCTTTTCATTGTAGGGTTAGAGACACCTTGATCTCCCCTGTTATGAATCATCCAACAACATAATTAGTAGGAAATTGTTCAAAACTAAAATTACAATGACTTAAAATAGAACACTAAAAAAATTTGATTCACATTTTGATGAATACCATTAGTATACTATGGAATACCATTATGCACTATTTGGTTTTAAAATAAAATCTGGTACCATACACAATTTTCCTAAATTAATTGGGGTTTTATGGGAATATCCACACACTCAACTTCATGAATTTAGTTACATTTGTGTTGACATAAACCCTAAAGTATTTGAAAAAAATAGATTAAATTGAGTTCATTTAATTCCGTGTTAGATTGAGTTTCTAAAGAATGGTTATTCTATACAAGTTCATCCCTTATTACTGATAGAAATTAGTTGAATACAATTTTCGTAGAATTTTTTCCCTGCTTAAAGAACTGTGTTCCCATAAAAGGAGTTTTGTGGAAGGAGGATGAAACAAGGAGAAACATTGCAAGAGTACTATGACCATTTCAAAGGAAACTACATTAGCTTCCCCAAACATCAAATCATTAATAATCCTTATATTCAATATTTCTATGAGGGATTTTGTCTCACTAATTGATGAACAGTCAAGTTGTTATGCTAAGAACATTACATGACACAACATAAACTTCCACTATGATACAAATTGAAATCATTGACTAAATTCACTAAAATATGGACCAAGAGGCCTTATTTATGGAAAACATTCCCATTAATTCCCCATTCCTGGTCCTTGAAATATCATAATTCCAAGAAAATAGTCTGATATTACCACTTAGTGAAGTTAATGATAACATCAAATAACCCAAAAACACCACAAAAACCTGAATAATCATTCCAAATGTTGTTCTACGATAGAATTATTTATTCGAATGAACATTTTCATGATTAATTATGACAAATTCTATTGACTTTTAAGAACTGGAATATTGTTTTTCCTAGAAGAACCGTTCAATAAAACCCACAATGGCCATTTCAGAACTCAAAAAAATCAATCATGGTTAGAACAACCAATCTAATTAAATATTTCATCATAATTAACATCTGAGAGGATACTTTAAATGAAAGTCACATAATTTGAAAAAAATATATTTAAATTATCTTTCCAATGCTTACTATAGAGGAAATATTTATCCTACCCCTCCCACTAGAAATATAAAGCATAACCATGAAGTTGTAATTAGGAACAACAATAGTTAACGAGACAAAAATAATAGTTCATGAGGTATGTACATGAATTATATAAACAATAACAGTACAAGATGAATACCATGATGACTCAAATGGGTAAACATTCCTTTAGTAAATGTTTCCTAACAAATCAAATGACTGGTGGTTTACCCACACAGCCTCAAGTATATCCAATAAATAATTGGAAGGAAAATGATAGATCCATTCAATATAGTTATGGTTCAAAATTCAATAACCCAAAAACTGAGAACATCAATTCGACTATTGAAACTATTAAAGTGTTTAACACTACAAATGGAAAGGTACAAATTTTGATGTTGATTTTAATGGAAAAACATTTAGAGAGAATAGTCTTTTTTAATGAAAAAATAGTTATTGCAAGATGGTGTGTCTTCCCTATGTTTCTCCAAACCATACATAGATTACACGAAGAAAATTTAAAACACTAAACAATAATTATCTTTTTACAACAGGGAAATTTTTGCTGGTAAAAGTCAATTTTTTGTTGGAAAACGTTTAACCAACAGATACGTCCCTTTCAATAAACTATTTGAAAATACCCAATCGATAAATGTTATTATGAGAAATAAAATAGTTCTGCATCAATTATAATAAAACCAATAGATAATATAAATGTATTTTATAGTGTCTTTCATAAAATTAAGTCATATGTTTCTGTAGGTAATAATATTTCAAAAAAAAATTCTCATTATACATTATATATAAGTAATATTATAAAAAATCTAATAATATTTCAAGTTATATTGATTAATTTGTTATATTGAATACACTTGTATTTATTATCAAATATAAAAACATATCATACATGTTATATGATGGAAATTAATTTAATTATATTTGATTAAAAATTAATTAATGCATATTTGAAGTTGCTTGATATGTAAAATTTTATTAAAAACACGAGAACCATGACCCATCTATTTTGACCCCCCCCCCCCATGCGAAAAGGACAACTAGAATCCCCAAATGAAAAAGGGTATTTCGTCTCAACTCCACCAACACCGAACATGGTAAAAGAACAATTACATATTCCAAATATCATTCGTCACCCAACTAATAGGACAATAATAAGAAAGACACTACGCAAATCAAGTCTCCACAATACCAAATCACCTCAAGTCACTACTATGCCACATCATTTAGCTCTAATATCTATACCAAACATTACTGAAGAACATATACATAAATCAAAGAAAAACATCTTCCAGAATAGAAACAAAAATTGAAACAAATGAATGTGTAAAAAATTATTTGCATAAATTTGCATTTTTCATCATACATTAGGTCATCTCATGAAATGGATTTCCAAATGAATGTGACACCATTCAGCACAAATATATACACCAAAATCCAAGAATAAAACAATAATTATTAATTTCACTGTTGTTATGGTTTTCGCCAGGTCCATGTGGGTGGTTTAGAGTATGCTAACACAATATCAATACCTATAGAATGAAAAAGAAAATACAAGAAATATGACTTCATAACAAAGGCATGATAGTAGCCAGTTCAATCTTCATAGTAATTGTACTTCTGAAATTGGATAAACATACTGATTCTCATGTAAAAATAAATAAGCATTAGGTTACTCATGGCTTTGGCACCCTACTCAATCCCCAAATCCATCATTTTTTTTCAACCCTGGTGAATCTTTTGAGGAACTCATTAAAGTCCATGGTATTGGGCGGGTTACCAAGACCTATGTAGAGTCTAAAAATTGACCGTTGGCTCTCCATATTCCTTATCACACCCTTTACTAAATTATGATAGTCATTCCCACATTTTTGATAGATTCCTATGATTTAATTACAAAAAAATAATTTAAATAAAAACCAACAAGATATGACATAACTTCATTTCAAAATATGCTACAAGGGGCCCAACTGATTCCCCACTATTTGTTTTTTAGTCCTGAGGTTTTTCTAACAAAATCGGCACCATGCCAATGGAACTAATTCTAATCAGTGCCTTTTAATATATTGTGATAAAAAAGTCATTCTTTAGGGAAATGATGTCAATTATCTCAAACCAAACCTTATTCCTAGTTCTATGATATTTTTCCCCAGATTTACCAAACCAATAATCATCAACGGGGTATACTCCAATTTGGGACCCTTCAAATTAGAGGATGAAGCATTCACGAGGTGATTATGAGGGGATGGATCCATGTTCTTCTGACAAAAAAATCGGCATCCTAGGGTATGTTACACAATATTTAGGGGAATAAAAAACTTATAACCAATGATTATACAGAAAAATCAGTGAAAAAATTATACTTGATTTGAATAAAATGAAAATAATTGAATGTATAATAAATTCATGTAACATGTTTCAAAATAGTCTCCCATCATCATGAAATAGGGTATATGTGTGAAAATGGTGCAAGTAATCCCAAAATATTACCTCCCTCAACCCAGCTGATTTTTATGAATCAAAAAAATAATGTCTGATATGTGATGGAAATCCTCCAATATATCCAATAACATCTATAGCTTATGTAGGGAATGAAGATGCAAAAGACATGCCCATCTGAAACCTCTATTATGCCCCAAATCCTTGAAATGAAGAAAGAGAAACATAGTTTCCAATCATCCTAGGACTAAAATGCTTAATCCCGATTTGTGCACTAAATCCTTCACATAATCTAAAAGGATTACTAACACCCATACAAAATGTTTCATCATTTTTTAGAGAAGAGATGGTGACATCTCTAATGAAATTACCCACTCATACCCATCATTGGACTCAGAGAATTCAACAAAAGATTACAATTAACCAGGACCACTCCTCAGTTTGGATTCATTTCAATAATCATCTAGATCAAACTCAAGGGATATGTTTGCACCAGAATGTTAATTGGTGAAATTTTATTAACAAAATTTCTATAGAATTATAATTTATAATCACTATTATTGACATCTCAAGTATTGGTTGTTCATATGAAGGAATCCTAGATATCGGTGTGGAAACTCTAGTACCTCACCCTTTAACACCAACATATACAACAAACAACCAAAGGAAAATTTCGAAAAATAAGTGAAAAATATATGCATGAATTTAACCCAAAATTGAAATAAGTAAATGTGTAAAAAAGGAAATGTATAGAATGAGAATCTTTCATCACCCTTGACTACATCGTAAGAAATTTAAGTCCAAATTACTGAATTCTAGGCATCATTTCTCTAACATGATTTCATGATGTGAAAAACAATATTGTCTCAATATACAATTTACACCTTGTCTACGTAGTGATGTAATTGGTTATAAAAAAGATTACATTTTATCATTAACCACATAGTCAGAATGAAAAAATAATCTCATAGAATAAAATCCATGCTCAGCTATACCAGTTAGAAGTGTATGGGCTTTAGAATAACAACACTATCTCCACAATAGTATTATAAAATGTACATATTCAATGGGAAAACAATAAAGACAACCTACACGAGTGAGACCAATAACAAATAATCTACACATACTGATTCAAGGAAAATGTGTAAAAAGAAAATAATTATTCCCCACAAAATCAGAAAAAAAAAATTATGGTTAAACAACAACCCATGATTTCCATTAATCCACCACAATGAGGAAAACATGAACACAACAAGACAATTTAAGATTAATATGCCCATTAATCCACCATAAACACATTACCATTAATCAACGTTTTACTCATTCCAATTTCATCATAACATTGAACACACATAACACTATGTTTCTAACCAAACAACATATTATGTTTAGTTTTTATAAATTCCATCACATAATCCACCTTGGCGTGGAAAAAATAAACCCAAAATTCTTATTTCTTCTTAACATGACAATTAATCCAACTTTAACACAAGTACACCAATCCACCTAAACCACATTCCCATTTTAGCTTAATGAGTAACAATCCAAACAATATAATTTTTTAACCAAATGACCATTTTTGAGTAGTAATTAGAAATTTCAACACACAACTAATTTTTTTATAATATTTTAAAATTCAATATTATCATAAATAAAACACTACGAAGGCTTTGAAAAACTATAACATAGAAATTAAGTACTTATTAAATATTAAATACATAACAGTTGTTAGGTTTTTTATAATAGGAAACATGTTACAATCAATAACAAATAACAACCAATTTTGAATAGTTTTCCGAACATCAATAAATTATTACTAAATGTTTTTTGTTTAAAATATTTTAATATTCAATATGATCATGAAGAAAACATTACCCAAGGATTTGAAAAAATGTAACATGGTATTTAAACACATATAAAATTTTAGATATGTAGAAGTTTTCTGGTTTTCCATAATGGATATCATGTTTCATTTGGAAACAAATTACAACCCCTTATAAGTCATTATTAGAAATTCTAGAACTTAATACATTTTTTTTTCTTCAAAATAGTTTAGAAATCAATATGATTGTCATGAAGAGATTACCAAGGCATTGAAAAAAATCTAACATAGTATTTAAACAACTATGAAAGAATAAATTCAAATAAGTTTTCACGATTTTCAAAATGGGAATCATGTGACTTTTAATAAAAAATAACCACATATGTGGAGATAAAATGATAATGCTTCAATGTAAATACATCTAAATTGAAACCCCAAAATTTAAATTTTAGCCATGATGGGTGTGTTGTAATTACTAAAATTCTTGTATAATGAAATGATTCACATGTACAATAATTATAATTGAATGATTAATCAGCTAAATAGGATTACATATCATGTTTTTGTTTTCATTTGGAGTATACTATGGGTATATTGGGATGTATTGGAACTGAGATATCAGTTGATAGAGTAGGTTCATGATTTTTCAATATTCTGGAAGTTCATGATTTCTTTCATTGAGTAATATTGGTAGGGGGATGGATGGTGTTTGAATGGTGGTATATTGATGTGGAATCATTGTTTATATGGGTGTGTCGTAGTGTGTGGGTTCATAGTGAGACCATTGCAAAAGGGATACATGAAATTATTGTTTATAACCATTTAAATAAATAATAACTAAAAAATATTTCCTCCATAATTGATTTAATGGTTATGGAATGTATTATTTTGATCTTGGTATATAAGAGGCTTCAAGAAATATGAATATATTCTACTATTTATAATCCAATGCATTGAGTTTTGTGTATTGTAAATGTAATAACCCAAAAAATTGTGTTTCATATAATGGTGATTTTTATATTTATGTTGTCAATTAATCAAACAAAACTTTTTTCTTATTGAAATGTAATAATATGATCTTAATTAATTTTGTTATGAAATGGAGTAAATCTAACAAAATGGATGTACGTATCTTTATATAAATAATAACATCATAGTGTTTATAGTAAACCAATATTAAAAATGAAATCAACCTAACCAAAAATGCTTATTATGAAACCTATCAAGATTTCAGGGAGACCACCCAAAACAACGATAACCCCGAAAAGAAAATAGGGGTCCATATTATCGGTAATAATGAACATACGAACAACCAAATCCACTATAGCTAAGATAAAAACCAATGGAAAAATGAGAACCATTTTCCTCCTTTGAGTTTTATAGCTCCCTAAGGCTTGGAATTATACGACACTAATTTGATTGTTTCCCCAGATCACCATGGAATACTAACAGCTATAAATATAGCCATTGTCCATGTTGTAAAATAAATTGAAATCATAATATTATATTTTACTTCTCCAAATGATTATGTAATGGATTTAAAAATTATTAAACCACTCCCATGAACATTAAAAGGACATAGAGAAATTTTTTGAGTTTTAAATTGGTGTTTTTTAAAGGTGACAAATAATCATAACACGTTTCAATTAATTCAGAAAAATTCTAATGATTTTCATTCAGTGTCATAAACTATGATTAATTTATTTGAATTGATTTATATTTCAAATTAAACTATGTTTTAAACACAATAACACTATTATAAGAATTATTATTCGATTTATAACTTTTTATGTTAATGGTTTTGTGTTTATGGACAACCTTTGAAAAACAATTTATTACAATATATAATTTTTACACATTAACTATATAATGTTTAATAAAATCCATGTTTGAAAATGTATTTTTCTATATAGTATTATTTTTCCCTTAAAACATCATATTTTTTTATTTAGTTAATATTTTATAAAACAATTGCCCCATTAGGGCCAGCCCATTAATGGCTAGGACAACGGAGGTAGCTCGTGATAGGTGGCTGATCATGGCCCTTATCTTAAGCCTAGGCCAGCCCGAGCTTGGGCATAGTTCCCCCGAGGGGCACACAGGAGCATGTGACCACATGAGCGTTCATCGGGGTTGCATGGTCACGGTGGGAATGGGTAAGCCGAGGCCTGCAGGGAAAGAGAGAGCCAGTGTTTAGGGACCCCTGAGTGTGTGTTGTGTGATTTTTGAGTGTTTATTTGGAGGCTTAGGCTTATAAAGAAATCATGTGTGCCTACCCGATTCGATTTGGGAAGCGTTTTTTTCAGGGGAAAATTGTTCTTGACCATTGGATCATGTTTTGCATGATCCGGGACATTGATCCTGATCCCATGTTCGACCTTCAGCAGCTACGGTGCTTCACTAGGTTTTTGTGGTCCGTTCGATCTGGAACGATCTAATGGCGGCTATTTTTTTTAGAAACTCCACATCGATCTCGTGTCGTTCGATCATACTCGGAGTTAATCTGAGCCATCATTTACATTTAAACACCAATGATGCATCCTAACCCTTGAACCCAAGCTAAATCTGATCCTGGCTGTTGAAATCCCTCCTGGTTTTCTACTCAAATCATTACCTTATTCCTGGCGGCGTGCCCAGAACTAGTACCCCTACACCCTATATTACATCATTTGTTTTCTCTCGTGACAGACGCCAGACCCTCCTCTCTCATGGTTCCATCATAAACCTCTTCCACTAGTCTTTTTATAATCCATGGTGGCTTTAGATACCATTCATCATTGCATTAAATAGCCATTATTGGTATAGTTTATAAAAACCACACCGAGGAATCAGATGAACCTCCCGGTATCTTCCACCCAAGCCACTAGCGGATCTCAACGAGTCCTCCAAGTTTTCAAGCATGTCCCGAGCCCCGTTTCCTCCTCAAGCAAAGGTAGGGGACTAAAATTTGTCATTCATGTTTGGTTTTATGTTCATATATATAGACACACACACACACTTGTTATATAAACATACATCACACAATGGTTTGAGGTTAATCCTTTCTTCAATGGTTGCAAGATCTTAAGTTATAGGGTATTAATATACTCTAAGTATAGATGCCCCATGAAAATTTATCTTATTCCTTAAATAGATAATCAGATATATATATATATATATGTACGTATGTATATGAAAATATAAAGGTATAATATACACAACCCTCGGGATTGCATAAATTTTTATATGCCCATGTTGATGTTTTCAAAGTTTTAGTTACAAGGTAATGAAGATATAAAATTAATGGAGCCACATTGTGTAGGAATTTTTTTAACTAATCATGTATGTTCTTATATATGAATACAAATGATATATATATGTGGTTATTGAAACAATTCAATAATTGTACTCTAATAAATAAATCATTGTTTTAGATAAACATACAAGTGTCATATTAACATATAAATATAATCTTGCATATATTTGTTAAGTATAATTAGGTATGTGGGAATGAGTTTATGAATGCCAATTTCAATCCCTATTTATATTTATAAATTTTTATTTTTTTTAGAGAATGTTCAAAAAATTCCTATTCAAATGATTTCTTTTAATATTCTTAGTTCATGAATATAGCTATTGAAAATTGTGACTTCATATTTGTATGTACTAATTACTCATTACCCATTGTATAAAAATATAATGTTTAAGGTTGAGTTTTATAAATTTTTGATATAACATTTAATATAGTAATTAATTGATAATATATAACAAATGTTTGAGATAATGTGGGTTTAGTACCCATCATGAAATTTTATGTTTACCTATTTATTTATATTATATGTATACCTCTTTATTTATTACGTTAAGTATAACTCTTATTTATTATGATTAGTTTACCTCTTTATTTAATCATGAATGTTCTTGATAAATACGGTTCTAGACCTTGTCATTTAATGTGATCAGGTTTGTATTACATTTTTGTTAGTTTCCATCAAAATTAATGTTAACTTATGTACCAATTAATGATTTGATGGCATAATTCATAGTCTTGTTCCAGACTCACTACCTATTCATAAATGGTAATGATTGTAATATTAAAATTACATTCCCTTTCCATAGTTTGTGGAATTAATTGTTTAAGGTGGTGTGGGACACCTTGAATAAATTGAATGGTGAAATAAGAAACTGAGTAATTTGTACACTTCGTTAGATATGTGATAAGTGGTATAATAAATCAATGTGGGATGTTCACTATGATTTAGAGATACGAGGATGCATTGGACATAGTAAGTGATGGGCGGGCCCCGCTATTTTCCCTTGATGCATCGGTAGGTCTAATGAGACAACATGTAATGGAATTGGCCAAAGCATTTCCCAATTTGGAGTTAAGGATTTTGGCTGAGACCTTAATCATTCGACGTCTTGGAGCGAGGCTTTGACATATTCCTCCATAAGCATTTTCCTAATCAATACTATGTAAATTAATTAACCAGTGGAATATTCTACTTGTAGAATATTCCCGATTAAAGGAATTATGATTTTGAGAATCAGAAGAAGTATAATTATGACATTTTATTTATGAAATATTAAACTATTTTATGGCCAATTTATTCCTCACAATAGTAATGAATGAAAATGAATTTATAATTTTAATCACATCTCTGATCATGAATTGCACATTGAAATAGTTTTTGGACTTGCAATGTAGCATGAAATGTCTTCTACATATGAGAATGTTTGTAATTGAATCATGTATCATTGTAATTCCAACTACATGTTTTGTTCGAGAACTCTTTTTGTATGTACATGTGTTACAGATTTTATTTGAGAACATTGTTTTATGAAATTGTTTAAAGAATGTTTTCTAACGTTATATGAATTTATTTTGAAACCCCTTAATGGGCATTCTTATGGTCACCCTACGTTTTTGTTTAAAATGTTCAGGTATGGATTTTTACTAAAGAAGTTTTTAGAAGTAGTTGGTTTCTCAGAACCCGAACTGAATTCGATCGATTGGATGACACCAAAATAGGGTACTTAGGAGCTGGGGCATAACAGGTACCAGAGGATTCGGTTTGGATGACTCAGGAAAACCAGAACTGAACAATGAAAAAAATAATTATGTAATACTATGAATGATGTTTTCATAATTTTCAGATGGAAAATGATGGTACTAATCTTCTATCTCTTCCCAATGAGGCTCTAGAAAACCTAATTTCAGTAGCCATCCATGAATATTATATAAACTATTCTCATATTCGTATGTAATGCAAAAATATCTATGAAATATCCAATTCTCCCCTAGTAATTAAACATCACTGGAGAGTAGTTATTGATTACATCTTTCTGATGCAAGGCCAATTTCCATCTTATGCATGATGTGGAAAATAAAAGGAGGGACATTTCAGATGCTTCACCATAACATAAGGCTTCAAGTCTCATAGGAATTTCAAAGAAGCTGTTGTAGAGGGAGACCTTGGTGCATCATATATGTGTCAAGTATTGTCCTATGGGTATTTTGGATAGGTAATGTATTTCGGTATCCTTGAGTATGAAGCCTCTCATTCAGTATACATACAAAAAATACATGTGGACATCTTAAATATGTAATCCCCACATCTCATACATTGGAGACATCACAAGTGCAACCCTGATATCGAACCAGATTGCTCGGGATGCATATGGTTCTGGAAGATTGTGAACATCGAGTCGGTTTTGGGGATTCATGTATCAGTGAACTGGGTAAAACAGTATCCCTATTTTACTTTTTGTACCAGTGATTATATAAGAATATTACATGTTTCCTCTTCTCTTAGTTATCCTTTCATCGGTTATACTTATGAATGAGTATCACATAGTAAACTTTTTTAATAAATTTTTAGATGGAAGGACAAACCAACATGTTATCGCTTCCTGATAAGGTAATGGATATTATTGCGATCAGAACCTATGAATAGGAGGACCCACCTCTATCAAACATGCGGAAAACATTCAAACAACTATATGAAGTGACAAATAGTCCTTAAATTCTCCATACCTATCAAGGGAATTATACCATTCACTACCGCAATGCCACGACAAAACTGGCCAAGAATATGCGAAGAGGAAAATACCATAAAGGGGTTTCCATATGTTTCACCTTATGCTGGAACAACAGGATCATGTTTTGTTTTCTAGAGACTGCTTTGAAGGGAAACCTTTATGAAACCTACATGTACCAACTCCTCAGTTTTAGCATGTAAGACAACATCTATGACTTAGGTGTTCTTAGTCGAGACATAGTTCGGAGAGTTCTTCGTGTGTTGGTTCATTCAGTCATTTATAAGCTCTGTACCATTTGAGATTCCCTTTGGTAGCTCGAGTGTTCGATGAAAGAGTGTAACCCCTTCAATCAGATGTGTATCTGGGTAAGATAACTAAATGATTTGAGCATCAATTTGGTTTTTCCACTAAACGCACCTGAGGTTCCTTTACAAAGGGGATTGTGGTAAGAACATAAGATATATTCTTTTGTATTTATATAAAGATAATTGTCAGGACGAAATTCTTATTAGGATGGAACAATGTAACATCCCAAAAACGTGTGTTTCCGATAATGGTAATTTTTATATTTATATTTTTTATTAATCAAACAAAACAAGTTTCTTATTGAAAACAAATAATATGATATTAACATATTTTGTAATGGAATGGAGTAAAAAACACAAAATGGATGTAAGGATATTTATTCAAATAAGAACACCTTAGTGTTTACAGTAAACCAGGATTATAAAGGAAATCAAGATATCCAAAAATTCTTATTAAGAAACCTATCATGATTTCTGGGAGACCACATATAAAACGAGAACCAAGAGAATATAATAGGGATCCTTAGTATCCATCATAACGAACATAAGAACAGCCAATGCACTAAGGCTATTCTAAGCACCAATGGCACATTGAGAACCATTTCACTTTTATTGAGTTTTATGGAACCCTAAGGCTTGGATTTATATGACACTGATTGGGCAGTTTCCCCAGATGACCATGGAATCCTAACGGCTATAAATATAGTTGTTGGCCATATTGTAAAATTAATTGAAAACATAAGATTATATTTTAGTTCTCCAAATAATTAGGCAATGGATTTAAATATTATGAAACCACTCTTAACCATGAACATTAAAAAGACATAGTGAAATGTTTTGAGATTTACATTGGTGTTTTTGAATGGTGATAAGGAAGTCAAAACATGTTTCAATTTATTCAAATTCATTATAAAGATTTCCATTCAGTGTCTTAAACTATAATTAATTTTTTTTATTTGAATTATATTTCTATTTAAACTATGTATTGACCACTATAACACTAGAATAAGAATTATTATTCTATTTATAACTTTTTATGTTAATGGTTTAGTGATTATTGACAACCTTAGAAAATACTTTTAAGACAATGTCTAATTTGTACACATCATCCTATAATTTTTAATAAAATCCATGTTTAAAAAGAGAAACTTATATATAGTATTATTTTCCCCTTAAGTATTCCTATATTTAGGTATATTTTTATATAAAAACTGGGCCCGCTAGGGCTAGCCCTTTATGGCTAGGCCAAGAGATGTAGCTCATGCTAAGTGGTTGAGGCTAGCCCTCCGCCCCACCCTGGGTTAGCCCATGCTCGGGAAAAGGTATCCTGAGGGCACACAACAGCAAGGGAGTTCATGTGCATGCTATGGGGGTGTAAAGCCGCAGTGGTTGTGGGAAGGTCGAGGTCTGTGGGGGAAGAGGGAGCCCGTGTGTAAGCCCCCCTAGGTATGTGCTGTGTGATTTATGAATATTTCTTCAGAGGCTTAGGATTATAAGGAAGTCGTGCATGCCTCCCTGATTCGATGTGGGATGTTTTTTCGAGCGAAACAAGATAATGGTTATTGGATCATGAATCGCGTGATCTACGAAGTTGATCCTGATCCCACGTCCGACCTTCAGTAGATGTGGCACATCACCAAGTTTTTGTGTTCCATTTGATATGGCGCGATATTATCATGGTCGTTCGAAGTTTTTAAAAAAATGCATCAATCTTGTGCCGTCCAATTAAACTCGGAGTTAAAATGAGCAGTCCTTTACCATTAAATACCACAGATGCATCCCAGCCCTTGATCCCAAGCTAAATATGATCCTGGCTGTTGAAATCCTTTAAGGTTTTCTACTCAAATCATTGTCTTCTTCCCAACTTCATTCCCTGAACCATTACCCCTACACCATATATTACACAATTTTTCTTCTCTTGTGACAGCCGCATGACCCTCCTCTCTCACCGTTTCCACAGAGACCTCTTCCCCTACCCATTTTTAATCCATGTTAGCTTCAAATCCCTTTCATCATTACATTAAATAACCATTATAGGTATAGTTTATAAAATCCACATCGAGGCATCCGAAGAACCTCCTGGTTCCTTCCACCCAAGCCTCCAGCGGATCTCAACGGGTCCTCCAAAAAATCTTCACCTTTATAGAAAATGACAATGTTTATGGTTGAGTTTTACAGTTTTGAGTTTTATCATTTAATGTAGTAAGTAAAATCTAATTTATAACAAATGTTTGAGAAAATGTGAGTTTAGTACCCCACATGAAATGTTATGTTTACCCCTTTAATTATTATGATAATTTTACATCTTTATTTATTATGTTATGTTTACCTATTATTTAATATGTTAAGTTTTCCATTCTATTTAATCATAAATGATCTTGATAAATATAGTTCAATACATTGTCATTTTATGTGATTAGGTTTGTATTTATTTTGTGTTAGTTTCCATCACAAGTACTGTTAGCATATGTAATAATTAATTATGTTACCACATAATTCATAGTCTTGTTCCAGAATCACTACATATGCATAAATGTGAATGATTATATTATT
The DNA here is from genome assembly GCA_963277665.1 of Viscum album. Lineage (NCBI taxonomy): Eukaryota > Viridiplantae > Streptophyta > Magnoliopsida > Santalales > Viscaceae > Viscum > Viscum album. The sequence continues at coordinate 443,121,033 of OY728161.1, forward strand.
AAACTAATATGACCTTTCCTGAGTGTATGGAAGTAATTGTTCAAGGCGGTGTGGAACACTTTGAATAAAATGAATGATGAAATAAGAAAATGAGTAAATTGTACAGTTGGTTTGATATGTGACAACTGTTTAAATAAATCAAAGTGGGATGTGACCTTTGATTTATATATATGATAAAGTAATTGGACATAGTATTTGACTAGTGGGGCCCGTTATAGCCCTTAGATGCATCAGTAGGTCTAATGAGACAACTAGCAGCGGAATTGGCTGAGGCCTTTCCTAATTATGAGTTATGGATTTTGGTCAAAGCCTTAATCATTAGAAGTCTTGGAACAATGCCTGGATAGAGTCTAGAATAAGCACATTCCTCATTTAAACTATTTGAATTAATTAACTAGAGGAATAGTCCGCTGGAAGAATATTCCTGGTTAATGGAATTATGATTTTGAGAATCAGAAGATGTATAATTATGGCATTTTATTTATTAAATATTCAGATATTTTATGGCCAATGTATGCTTCACAATAGTAAATAATGAAATAGAATTTATAATTTTAAGAGCAGCTCTGATCATGAATTACACATAGTTATTAATTTTGTACTTGAATTTGAGCAAGAAATGTTTTTTACTTATGAGCATATCTGTAATTGAATCATGTATCCTTTTAATTCCAACTGCACATTTTGTTCGAGCACTCTTGGGTTTGTACATGTGTTACATATTTTATTTGAGATGATTTTGTTATGAAATGGTTTATGAAATGTTGGAAAAGTTTTTATTAATTTATTTTGAAACCCCTTCCTGGGCATTTTTATTCTCACCCTGTGTTTTTTTAAAATTTCAGGTTTGGATTTTTACTAACGATGTTTTCATAAGTAGCTGGTTTCTCAGAGCCAAAACAGAATTTTATCCTCTTGATGGCACTGGCTCCAGGTACTCAAGAGCTGGGGTGTGATAGGGAAAGGCTGACCTATGGTGTATTGGTTTATTTTCCCAAATTTTTTTACGTTTTTGTATGGAATGACATTCCATGGAGACCTATGTTGAGATTTTAGATTCTATACACATATATGTTATCACAAAGTAATAATTTGGTTGTGAAAAGTTACTATCTTCTATAATTAAATTATTTTTATTTCTTTTTTTGTCTCAATTCAACTATGTCCATCACAACATGAGCCATGGGTTGTCTATTCTAATACACAACAACATTATTTATATGGTCATATTATTATACTCTATCTAACACAATGATCATTGGAATACTAATTTTAAACATTGATCCAATGTACCTCCAATTATTTATATAACTTATTGTTGTTTTGTGGCTATTTTTTCATTTGAATAATGTTGAGGGTCAAAATTTTATGAACATTTTTTATGTAATCTTCAATATTGTATAAATTATATACAAATATTGTATAAAAACAGTTTATTCAAATACTTCAACAATTCATTAAATGTACATGTACCAACATACATATATAATGAAGGGAGTCTATGTAATTGTGTTTTTAATATAATGTTATACATATTGGAAATAAATTGGTATAGAATATTATGTTTGAAAATTAAATAATTGTATAACATTTTATAGTCCAATGAGAGATTTCATCACAGTGCATAACCTGTATGAAAATTAATAGTAATGAATTATGATCGATGAATAGTTGTATATGTTATATGATAGAGTTATTAGGGACGTACATTTAATTCATTAGTATATTTCTCAAAATGAATGGGATGTTCTTCATTATCTGTTATATGGAAAAAAGTGGATTAATTATGTTATAATGATGAGTAGGGCTTGTGATCGTGTTCACTAATGATGTAAAAAACTACATTGTCTGCCTTCATCACAAGATAAATCCACACGTGTCTCTCATGTAGTACATATCCCTTTATTAAATGGAGGATCATTGGACCCAAGAAAACTTCTCAATAATAAAAACTGTGATGAAATCTGACCACAAAAATAGATTTACATACATGATAGTTGTAATAACCTAAGATTTTATAAGATATATTATTTTTAAATTCTTTCATATCTGCTGTTGAACGATACACCACGATTATCTTGCGCTATACACAACACCGTATTATCTTGCAGTATAGGAAACATTATTCTTGGATGGTGTTACACACAATTTCGAGTATGTTTGATAGTTTTTATTCTACGCAACATTGAGTGTGTATGTGTATATATATATATATATATATATTCAATGTATAAATGAAATATGGTTGTATTTTGTTATACGCAACAACAAAGGAGTCTTGCACTACACGCAACCCTAATTTGGCTTTCATTACACGCAATCGCGACCTTCCTCGATAGCATGTGTTGTACGTAATACCGGGATTAACTAAACAATGATATATGGTTATAATATTATCACGAACTAGCCATTATCAATAATATTAACTATTTTTTTAATTTTATAACATTATTATTCATCATACAAATTTTCTAGAACATGGTATGTAAACAAAATAATTTTTTCGGGTAAAATAATTATTTTTCAAAAAATGCAGTTTTTCCGCCTTTTATTGGAACACCCATATTAAATGTAGTTTTTAATATGTTTATAAGTTCAATTTTTTAAAATAAACTTCTTATTTTGAATCATGATATAAAAATTTACATTAGATAATGTTTTGATATTTTTCTGATAACTTTCATATTTTAATGAATAGTAAAAACATGCTATATTTTAATTGAAAACAACTTTTTTCATCGTAATAATTTATATGGTTAAACTATAATATTTAATGGTTTCAAATTATAAATAGAATAAATTTTTACCATTTAATATAATTTATTTCATTTTCATTGATTTTGCGTTGAATTCGTAGGTTAAATCAATTCAATCTTTTGCAATGTTTTAAACAAAAACCCGTTTTCATTCGACAATGGGATTAATTTTAATTTAATTTCTGCAACTTCTGTATGTTGAATTCGAAAAAAAAGGATTCCATATTTGGATTTAGTGGGTCCAAATTATGTTAATAGTTTACTTTCTTATTGAAATTATAAATAGTAACTACGGTCATTTTTATTTACTACAGTTAAAGTTAAATCAGGTAATTAATGGTAAAAATAAGATTATAAAATTACCCTAACACTTGCCAAAATCCTATTGGATGACTAAAAGTCGACCCATATAAACTAAGGGTAGGATTAGATTCATTTAATGGACCATTTTCCAGGAAAATAGTTTAATTATTTTTAAAACCAAAGAATGTGACAACATGTCACTCTCTTAAATCTTATAAGTATATTAATTTTAAATTAGTGATAAACTTCACGAACCTTCGAAAATTAATAGTCTCCAAAAATATAATAAAATGATAAACATCATATGAATTTATTTAAAATTTTTAGGGATTAAATAATTATCATTAAAGGTGACATAATAGTGATGTTGAAATTATTTTAATAAGAGAAATATCAAATAAATGGTTTTAAAAATATTAAAATAAATATTATATGAACTATTTAATGTGCTCCACTAAGGTTTAGTACCCTAAGAGGAGGTTTCAGAGAGGTGTGTCAAAGAAGAAGAGGATCAGATCCATACGAAGCTTATCAGACCTAAGGTAAAGGATAATTTTTAAAATCTCATTTTTATCCAAGATTGCTTATTCATAATTATTTACTAGGGTTATTTATATTATCCATGTCCATGTTTTATAAAAGTGTTTTGATGTATGTTTAAAGTCATTTTTAACCATTTTTGACTTTTACTACATGGTATGTAAGGAATCATTTTTTTACCATATGGGCTACTTTTTGACTTCTCCGACAAATGTACGAGTAGAATGTTATTTTTCAACTTATACGGCGGGAATGGATTTTTATGGTTTCATAATGCCTCATTTTCATGAAGCTTACTCTACATGATTTTATGACTATATTCAACAAAATACTTTTATATTAAAAGTTCATGAAATTTTTTGAAAAGAAAATGATTTTTACAAAGAAAGGATATTTTCCTCAATAATTCATTTCAAATGTTTTATAAAAAATATTTTCCATCTAAGAAGACATTATTTCATATGTGTATGTTTCAAGTTTAATGTCTCTATGATTTACATGGTTTACTTTTCTTATGATGAAATGTTGATTTGTTTAATATGGATTATGAAATGATGGGATGATGTTTATAAATCCCATTTTATTCATTGAGTTATGATGAATGTTTTACGTTTATTTTGTGGAACAAGTAAGAATTATTTCATTATGAGATGGGTGGGACCTATATATCTCTCCAATGAATTGGGGAAAGATTTATATCTCATGAGATAGACATGGCCGGAATGGTATGTTAATCTTGTTCAGTATTACAGGACTTGAATGAGGAGTGAACTCGATTTAGAAAGGGACTCTGTCCACTAAGATGGTCTTGGCAGAAATGCCTTGGCTAATATGGAAATCATATAATGTGCTTAATGGTTGCCACAATTACATATTTTATTCACATTCTGTTTTATCATGATTTATGTTCCATTATCATCTATGCCTTATGTACTTCCATGTTTTATGTCGGTGCTCAAGATTTTGATGTTTAAACATTATGTTCATGTTTTTATTTTAAAATGTATATGGTATGTTTTATTTTATCCTTGCATACCCTTATAGAGAATTTGAGCTCACCCTTTATATGTTTTCTTTTCCCCCAGGATTAAAAGAAAGGTTTTAGGTAAGGAAACAAAAAGTGGAAGATCATTATGGGAGATGTTGAAGATCTTTCATCAAGATTAAAATATTACATTCCACGTTTTCAAAGACACTGAACTACTATGGTCCTTGTTTGTCTGTTTTTGTTATGTACTAAGTATTCCTAAAAAGTAATGTAATGTCCATGTACGCCAAGGTTCGGGCTTCTACATTTGGTATCAGAGGAAAGGTTTAGTCAACCTTTGGAAACTAGGATGTGGAAATGTTTGTGAGATCCCTAGATATATTTCTAAGGTATGTCTAAGGATGTCCATAAGGATAAGTATATGTATAAGATATTTTCCTAGAACTACATTAACGATCATAGAATTTAACCTAAGATGTTAGATATTGAGGGTACTCCCGCTTTACTATGTTGTTTTTCCTAGCATGATTTTTTCCTCTCACACTATTCTTTTTGGGTTTTAGAAAATGGCTGGAACCAAGATGATTCACGATAATGGACGATATGACGGACAATGGAAAGATATTCTTCGTATGAAACCAAATGAAATAGGATTTAGAAGTCCAAAAATCATTATTATGCCTAATCAGCAATCTCATATTATGATCAATAATCTCAACTTTGGTATGTTTCCCGAATCAGATAATAATAGAAAGATGGAGTTTCATGATGATCATAGAGGAAAGAAAGTTCAATTTCCCTCATGTAAATCATGTGGGAAGAGGCAGTCGGGAGATTGTTTCAAAAGAACTGAAAGATGCTTTGGTTGTGGAAAAGAAGGACACAAATCCAGTAACTGAAAAGGAAAATGTTCAGTTAACAGCATGGATAAGGATAATGGTATTTCTACGAGATCCACAATTATTAGATGTTTTAAATGTGGAATGTATGGGCATTATGCAAACCAATTCCCTTATGGATAATATCATGAAGAGAATCAACATGGTCATATGAGTAGTATTTATGTGGATGATGATGAAGAAACTACAAATGAAATATGAGATGAAAGAAATGATGAAGCTCGGTCAGTGGTTTAAGAAGTTAGTAGACTGATTGTATGTTTATAAAGAATAAAGTATGGTACTATGGAATAATGAATCATTTAAGGATTGTTACACTATTGTTTTTCATAAAGTATTTTAAAGTATATGTTGAATGGTACCGGTAACCATGGAAGGTAATTCAGATATTTTTGGAAAGTCGATGATACGTGCATAATGAAGGGATAAGAAGATAATGAGATGTTTGATTGTATTCATGAGCTTATGAGAGATATGAGGACTAAGTGATATTATGGTTTGATTATATAGATTTTTTGGGATTTTGGTATGTGGAAATAATTACCTTTTGACAGTATTCATGTTTTCACTAACGTTCTATGGTAATTTATGTTCCAAGAGAATATATGACTAAGGTATTCATGTGTTTGGAATGCAACCAACAAGATATATCATTTGATATATGTGAGATAAATGCTTGTATTCACATTCTTGGTAGATAACCTTTATAGTAATTGTTATCTTTATACTATGAGCTTGGACCAAAGTATTTTTGATAAGCCTAAAGATTGGAATGGATTATGTTAAACATAAGTTAGTATTTTTTAAGGATAGAACTTTTTTCGATATTATTGATGAGATTTTATAGTAATGTAGTTTTAGAAAATGGAAAACCTGCAGGACGGGCGACAGCCCATCGCGTCAGGCAAGGCTATGGGAATCGAACCCACAATCGATGTGCGAATGGCCTTTATCACCTACCACTGGCCTACAGGAAGTCCCTGGTTAGTAGAAACTAGTTTTATTTTATCAAGTATGATATATGAAGTATAAGTTTATTTTTGGAATCGTCTATGATTAACCTCACCAAAGATGTACTTATCTATATTTGATAAACTTTTGCTAAACTTTTCTTTGAATCAGATGTAATGACAAATCATTCTATCACATGATCTGTTAACACTTCACGAATAACAAATTCAACTTCATTTCTTTAAAAGATGAAGTTGAAATTGTTCAATGCACGAACAATAGTGAAATTGTACCAAAATCAAGCAAGTATTTCTTCTAATTCAAAAATTTTAACTTTAGGGAAATGATATTGAAAACAAAAAATGTTGTCCTAGTGCTCTTATATGCGACGAATCAGATGGTACCTTAGATCATTGCAAATCTATGGATTTGTGATTATTGGCTTTTTCATAGCCATGTTTTCTACCACTCTCTATCAGAACATGATGGTTAGATTTCTCGTCCATATCCATATTTTCAGCTATGTTCTCTTATATGGAAACCCAGTGATTAGTTTATTTGGGTAACCGTTATGTTTTATAATTTAGTTTTTAAAGATATGTTTTGGTATTCTTTTTTATTATGTGGGTTTCAATTAATGGAACTTTCAAGTAGAAAACCATTTATAACCCCAACGAATTTTGATGGCGAAATTCATTTTAAGGGGGGTAGAATGTAATAACCCGAGATTTTATAAGATATATTCTTTTTAATTTATTTCATATCTTCTGTTGAACGATACACTAAGATTATCTTGCCCTATACGCAACACCGTATTAGCTTGCAGTATACGAAACATTATTCTGGAATCGTGTTACATATAATTTCATGTTTGTTTGATAGTTGTTATTCTACGCAACATTGAGTGTGTATACATATATATATATATATGTATATATATATATATATTCAATGAATAAATGAAATATGGTTGTATTTTGTTATACGAAACAAGAAAGGAGTCTTTCACTACACGCAACCCTGATTTGGATTGCATTACACGCAATCGCGACCTTTCTCGATAGCGTGTGTTGTACGCAATACCAGGTTTTACTAAACAATGATATATGGTTATAATATTGTCATGAACTAGTCGTTTTGAATAGTATTAACTATGTTTTGAATTTTATAACATTATTATTCATCTTACACATTTTCTAGAACAAGGTATGTGCACAAAATAAATTTTTCGGGTAAAATAAGTATTTTTTAAAAAATGCAGTTTTGCCGCCTTTTAATGGCGCACCCACATTAAATCTAATTTTTGAAATATTTATGAGTTAAATTTTAAAAAATAATATTCTTCTTTTGAATCAGGATATAACAATTTACATTGGATAATGTTTTGATATTTTTCTGATAACATTAATATTTTAATGAATTGCAAAAACACGCTATATTTTAATTAATTTTTTTATCCTATTAATTTTTATGGTTATATTATAATATTTAATGGTTTTAAAGTATAAATAGAATATATTTTTACCATTTAATATAATTAATGTCATTATAATTTATTTTACATTGAATTCGTAGGTTAAATCAATTCAATCTTTTGCAATGTTTTAAACAAAAACCCATTTTCATTCAACAACGACATTAATTTTAATTTAATTTCAGCAACTTCTGTGTATTGAATTTGAAAAAATGGATTCCATATTTGGATTCAGTGAGTCTAAATTATGTTAATAGGTCACTTTTTTTGATAATATTAATAGTAACTACTGTAATTTTTATTTACTACAATTAAAGGTAAATCCGGTAATTAAGGGTAAAAATAATTTTATAAAATTACCCTAAAACTTGCCAAAATGCTATTTGATGACTAAAAGTATACCCATATCACCTAAGGGTTGGATTATATTCATTTAATAGACTTTTTCCAAGAAAGTAATTTAATTATATTTAAAACCAAAGAAAGTGACAACATGTCACTCTCTTAAATATTATAAGTATATTAATTTTATTTTAATCATAAACTTCATGATCCTTCAAACATGAATAGTCTACAGAAATATAATAAAATTATCTACATCATATGAATTTATTTATAATTTTTAGGGATTAAATATTTATCATTAAAGGTGACATAATAGTGATGTTGAAATTATTTTATTAAGAGAGATATCAAGTAAATTGTTTTAAAAATATTAAAATAAATATTATATGAACTATTTAATGTGATCCACTAATTTAGTTGATAAATATAACATGTTATGAATATATTAAATCTTATATTTCGAACATATATTCTGTATATATTTTTTTAAATTCAAATAAATGAATAGTGTCAAAATTTACACTATTTTTATTTTATAAAAATAACATATTATAAAATTGATTAAAAATCACAAAAACTATTTAAAAATTATAAATTTACATTTATATGGTCGAAAATGTTATAAATTATCCAATTATGGATAATTCACAACAAATAAGTAATTATTTATAATAATATAAAATTTTAAAGTTATTACCACAAATAAAATTAAATTGATTAAATAAGGATAAATCAAGTTGATAATGGTTAAAATATATTCCTAACATGTATAAATTTTATTGGATGATGAGATTAAAACACTATCTCATCTAATATTTTTATTTGAGTCATTTTAGAATTTTTTATGTGGGGTTGGGATTTAATATAAATTAATATTTTCGTATATTTCCAATGGTGCCCCTCTCTTCCCTTATAAAAGGGCATCTCCTCCCTATTCTCCTCCCACAATTTGGAGCCTTGATGCTCGGCCAATCCCTACCCATTTCCCTTATCAACTTCCCTAGAAACATACTAGAGGTCTTGGTCTTCTTTAAAGACCAATTTTAGTACCCTAAGAAGAGGTTTCAAAGATGCGTGTCAAAGAAGAGGAGGTTCAGATCCATACGAAGCATATCAGACCTAAGGTAAGGGATAATTTTGAAAATATCATTTTTATACAAGATTACTTATTCATAAGTATTTAATAAGTTTATCTCTATCATCCATTTCCATGTTATATAAAAGTGTTTTCATGTATGTTTAAAGTCATTTTTAACCATTTTAGACTTTTACTACATGGTATGTAAGGAATCTTTTTTTACCACATGTGGTACTTTTTGACTTTTCCGAAAAAAGTACGAGGATAATGTTATTTTTAAACTTATACGACGTGAACGGATTTTTACGGTTTCATAATTCCTCATTTTCATGAAGCTTACTCTACATGATTTTATGACTATTTTCAAAAAAAAATACTTTTACTTTAAAAGTTCATGGCTTTTTTTTGAAAAGAAAATGATTTTGATGAAGAAAGAATATTTTCCTCAAGAATTCATTTCAAAATTTTTATCAAAAAGATTTTCCATATATGATGACATTATTTCATATGCGTATGTTTTATGTTTATTGTCTCTATGATTTACATGGTTCACTTTTCTTATGATGAAATGTCCATTTGTTTTATATGGATTATGAAATGATGGGATGATGTTTATGAAACCCATTTTATTCTTTGAGTTATGATGAATATTTTATGTTTATTTTATGGAACAAGTAAGAATGAATTTATTATGATATATGTGGGACCTATATCTCACTTCAATGCATTGGGTAAAGATTTATATATCATGATATAGGCATGGCTGGAACGGTAAGTTAATCCTGTTCAGTATTACAGGACTGGAAAAATGAGTGAACTCGATTTAGAAAGGGACTTTATCCACTAAGATGGTCTTCACAGCAATGCCTTGTCTAATATGGAAATCATATCATGTTCTTAATGGTTTCCACAATTACATTTTTTATTCCCATGCTATTTTATCAGGATTTATGTTCCATTATGATCTATGCCTTATGTACTTCCATGTTTTATGTCGTTGCTCAAGATTTTGATGTTTAAACATTATGTTTATGTTTTTATGTTAATATGTATATGGTGTGTTTTATTTTATCCATGCATACCCTTACGGAGAATTTGATCTCACCCTTTATATGTTTTCTATTCCCCCAGGATTAAAAGAAAGGTTTTAGGTAAGGAATCAAAAAGTAGAAGATCTTTATGTGAGATTTTGAAGATCTTTCACCATGATTAGAAGATTAAGTTCCAAATATCCAAATACACTAATCTATTACAGTCCTTGTGTGTCTATTTTTGTTACGTACTAATTATTCCGCAAAAGTAATGTAATGTCCATGTATTCCAAGCTTCGGTCTTCTACAATAGTAGTGCCATGCACCACTTCAACTGTAGGGAACCAATTTGGTTTTCATTTATCCCCATGGAAGCCTCAACCAGACTCCTTGGAATTTCATAGGACCGACAAGATGAACCAATGATACACTAATATAAATACATCATCATTGAAGGATTTTGTAGTGAATATAAGATCCATATAGTAATGAAAGTCAAGGAGACCATGAAATCTATAACACCACTACCCACCTTTGAATAGACCTAATCTGGACTACCTAAGGAAGAAATGTGTCCCACAGTTATCTCCCACAAGTACGCATTCATAAACCTATGGTATTAGAAAACATTTAATCACCATCATCAATGGAACCATAGAACTCAATGAAAAATCACCCAATCTACAAGGCAGCTGTAGAAAACAAACCATGGAATCCCTGCAATGAAAACAACAACGCCCTTATTTCAGCATCTCAGTGTGACGTCACCATAAAACATGAACCCATGAGAAATAATACATAACCCCCAACTGACCAACTTCTTGAAAAAGTGCTCCTAAACATGCAATTAAGACACGAAATTTTAGAGACCCATCGTTGTGGTGTCTCTACCCCTTCAGTGTTGTCGTAGAAAACATATGAATCAACTGGTACTTGTTATAGTGATATCAAAATCTAATAGTATCAGTACATATTCAGGAATCCACGATGTATAGGAACCATCTCATCTGCAATCCGACAACTTTTATACCTTCGTGGACCCTCAAAGCCAAAAGGCACATATCACCCAATTGTAATAGTCCCACCTCATCAAACCAGGATTTTGTAAGGGGATATGTAGGGGGTGCGATGATGTTGACAGAATATGTTTTTCAGGAATAGGGAAGAGGATCGTGACATGTTTTCAGAGTTGGTTGAATGATAGGAATTGAGAGGGTCTGACGGGGAACATGGTGGTCAGGTATGGGGAGCTATGTCATGGGAAATGGGGGTAGTGTTTTAGCGAGGGTGCATTAGGGAAGATGTGGTATGGAGATGGGAAAACATTTGGATTTTTTTACAGACAAACATATCCATATACATAAATATATATAAATAAAAATATTATGCATTTATAGTAAAATATATTGTTTGATTATTATGAATATATATATATATATATTATCAATGAATATTAATTAATCATCGATATTTTAATTAATCATATATAAAATATAATATTTTTGTAATATGTTTGATATAATTTAATAAATTATTTCTAAATGATTTTTATAATGGTAATTTATTTTTTTGACAATAATAATTAATTACATATTCATTTATCAGTAAATAAATTATTTGTATTATTTTGATATGGTGACATATTTAAATGATAAAAAAAATTCAATTAAAATACTAATATAATCATATATATATATTGGTAAATATAATTTTTGGTAACAATAGTAAATATCAACAACATTTAATATATTTTTTAGTTAATCTTCTTTAATGATATATATATTTTATGTCGGTACTTTTCTTTTAGAAAAGGATACTTTTCTATAGTGAAACCACCACATCCTTACATTAGATGTGAACCACCAGTGGAGTCAAGTGCATCAAAAGAACTTAAAAAGGATGTTTTTGAAACAATCCTGAATGTAAATTTTAAAATTCCTTTCCTCGATGATGTGAAAGAAATTCCAATTTTTTCAACGTTTATGAAACGAAAGTTTACCCACAAGAGGAAATTAAAAGGAAGATAAAAAGTTAACATTGGGAGGAATACCTCCTCCATGATCAACGTGCCTTAATTATCACGTGTAAAGACCCAAGAACCTTTTTAAATCGTTGTACCATTGTGAAATGTGAATCATGGTTGTCATGTAATATATAGAATCATCCATTAATTTTATGACATATTCTATTTACTAATCTATTCATGATAGAAACATGAAATTCTATGGAATTATGAATGAAATTGTGAACCAAATACTACCATGGCTACTGAAGTGATAGAGGATGTTCTCGTCTAGGTGAGAGACATTTCTTTCATATAAATTTATATGTATTGTATATAGAAGTTGACTGGTTTGGCACCCATTATCCTCTCAATCAAGGGAGAAGTTATTTTAAAAACATCCAATGTATTCATCAATTTTCAAAAACGAAAAAATTCACTAATTTTTTGAGGATATGATGTTCATTTAAATATTTTTTATGACATGAATAATCTATTTTTATATTATTTTTCCTCCCAGGTGAACATGATTGATTTATTTTCATCTAACATGTTACCTGATTTTTCTTGTGATGAAATACCAGTTGAAAATGATGGATAAATTTTTTATGCTGAATCTAATCGACTAGTAATTGAAATGAAAATTTTTGATGAGTCTTGGGATGTTGAGATGATTGATCTCATCAATTATGAGTATAAATATATAGAAACCCTTGAACGTTGAAATGGTATTCCTAGATAAGTTTTTTATTTTTCTCATTAAAAATTGTTCAGAGAAAGGAAATTGATAATCAAAAAGACCTGTGTCTATTCAGAAATGAAAAAAACCCACCTGAGTTAATGTTTAATCTAATTCTAATGAACTAAAATACATATTCTTATTATGGGATGAAAACTTCCTTATCATAATTTAAAAAAAATTCAAGTGGCCAACAGTTAAAAAAATGTAATTCCTTTTGTCACACAATATTTCTATAAGTTGGAATATCATTGATTTAAATGGAATCAGAACCTCTAACTGCATGCATAGAATTTATAGGAGGATAATGTGAAAGCAGTGAGATATTTTCAATGGAGATTAAACCCAACACAGTTATAATCTCTTAAGATTGAATTCATCACACTATTGGAAGCTAGAATTATTTTTCCTGTCTTTGATAGTCAATGGTTGAGTCCAGTCCATATTGATAATAATAAAAGTAAATCTATAATCTCAAGGAATTAAAATTGTGAGATCATTATTCATTGGAATCTAAATAAATGGAATATTTGAATTGATTAATGGATCCACAATTTATATACAAGAATAGTGAACTTATCATTTCTATTTCCTTATAAATTCATTGAAAATATTTTTTATAAATCCCGCTACTGATTTCTTGATAGCATGGTTATTTTAATTTTCATTTTCACTAGACGATCAAGAGAAAAAAACTTTCAGATGACCCGTTAGAATCATTCCAAATCTAAGGATGCCTTTTGGCCAATGTAATGGTTCTAAAACAATTAAAACATGTATGATGAGTATTTCTTCTTAATATCAAGAAACGTTCATTGGTCTTTTTATAGAATACATGAATTCTATGGCTCATCATTCAAATAATGTTTGAAATGTCTATTACATGTTCTGAAAACAATAATTTATAATAATGTTGTTCTTAATTATTAAAAATTCCATTTCATGACTTGTAATAGGATTGTACATGATCATGTTGTGTCCCTTGGTGGAATGAAAGTTGATCAATCATACATTGAGTTGATTTCTTCATTTTCAAATCCTAAAATAGTGAGATATGTGAGATCCTAAATTGGTCATGCTAGATCTTACATGATATTCAATATGAATTCCAGTAAGGTAGAACAACCATTGTCATGATTATTTCAAAATGATTCCCCATTTGACTTTAATGAGAATTGTATAAAGTCCTTCCATGTGTAAAAAATAATAATAACCCCACCTATTTATTAACCAAAAAATGGTTGGAAAAGATATATCATGTGAATTTATATGCCTCTAGAACATTATATCGAGACCAATAAATATAAAAAACAACCATGAAGGAATTACTAATTGTTTTCTTATCTTTTAAAAATATTAGATGTTATCTATTGGGCTCTATGTTGATTGTTTGCATAGATCATTATGAAATCATATTTTTAATGAAGAATCATAACACAAAAATAATACATTTTAGAGTGTTCATTTTTTACAAGAATATAATTATGAAATAAAGGATAATAATATGTGTGAAAAAATTGTTTCTGGTCATTTGATTAGGATATCGTCCATTTTTTAGGAGAAACATCTGATCATTCCACAAATTAAACACACCATTCTACATGAGGAGTTGTTTACTTATCATTGTGAATGAGCATGATTATATAATCTGGTGAAAAAATTTTATTTTGATTATGTTCCCTACTAGTTATCCATGAAAAAAATTGAAAAACATTTGAATGATTCAATGAATTGCATGGTGGATGATCCTAACTTGTAGCACATTAGTACAGATCAAATAATTCTAAGAAGCATTCAAAATTTTGAATTTCAATCCATCCATTATTTTTATCACACACCAAACTATGCAAGAAAATTTGGGACTGAAATCACCAAAATAATTTTTTTTGATTCTGGTTTATAATATCCCACCATTATTAAAGATTATTTTTAAATTTTTATAACATTTAAAAATTATATATTCCATGGAATTATTTTTATACATAATGAGATTCCACAACAACCTCTATTGTTTTTTGATATATTTTATGTAAAGGGAAATGATTTTTGGGAGATTCTCCAAATTATGTTTCATATCATTACATCATGTTGGATGTTGATTCTTTGTCGAAATTAATAGAGACTATTTCCACAAGAACTTATGATGCAACAAGTGTATCCAAATTTGTGAAAGGAATTTTTTCCATGGTTTTTAATCCCAATATTTATGACTACAGATCAGGTACAATTTTTTTTAGTAAAAATTTTGTATCCCATATGATGAAATGTGGATTTCATCATAGGTTCTATATAAACTATCATCCTCAACAAAATGGAATGCATGAGTTTTCCAACAGATAAATCATAAAAATTATAGAAAAACTATGAAAAAATATATGAAGCATTGGAGTTTGAGACATGACGATTCACTATAGGCCTACTAAACCTCATTAAAAACTCTAATTGGTATGTATTTAATTATAGTAGTCAATGAAATTTGTTTTCACCTACCAGTTGAGATAGAGGAAAAATATTTTTTAGTTGTCAAGACATGTAACATGAATTTTCATTAACCAGGAAATGAAAGAATATTTTGTTTGCTGCAGATGGGGGAGATAAAAAAATTCATTTGAAATATTTTGGATGAACATTGAAAAAATAAAATCATTTCATGATTTTAGGATACTCGAAAATATCATAAATGAGGTTTAAATGTTCTATTGTTTGATAATAGATTGATGTTGTTCTCATTTAAATTTAGTTCTAAACGGTATGGCCTTTTCATTTTTAATTTTGTTTTCTATTTTGGATATATATAGATAAAATAAAAATACAACAAAATTCCATTCACAATAAATGGGAACAAGATTAATATGTCCAGATAAAATTTTCAAGATCATCTAGGGGAGTAGTTCCATCTTTATGAAGTGGAATATAATTGATGGTTGGTTGTGTCTTTTCGTATCACTTATTTTTATTCCTTTAATTTAAATATTTTAATTCTCAAGTAAAAATTATGAAAAAATATTGTATTTCATAAAATAAATGTGGGTGAGACACAATTCTTGGTATATTATGATTTTTATGTATTTTTTTGAAATTGTTTTATTATCTTTCACTTTTTTGTGTTTTTCGTATTATCAATTTCAATTTCAATGCATTTTATTTTCATATTTTGTGTGCATTTCTATATATATTGTTAAAGAAATGTGTGTTTTTGAAATTTATTGATTTTTTGAATTATCAAGCTATAAAGTGAACCAATTGATGATTTGAAACTGAAAATAAGTGAATGGTTAAATTGATATTATATCATGTTCAATATTTTGTAAACCTAACAAAAAGTCCTCTGACATTTGAATATCATGCTACATGTCCCTAGTGTTATCATCGAAAATATCACTCCTTTGAGGCCTCTAAACCAATTTTGAAATATTCCTCACATTCACCTCATTCATGAGAGAACAAACCGATGCATATTTCAACCTAAAAGTGATTTATTTCTATCAAAACAAGAGGGTTGGGATACTTGTTATTAAAACGATTGAGAATGATTTTTTTCCTGAAATTGAATACTCCATTTTCATGATTATCCATATATTTTTCCATACATAGAACATGTGATCATTCTTGATCCTATAGTATACATGTACAACCAATTAGGTTAACCACATTACAAACCAATTTCCCCTTTACATTAAACACAAGAATTATAAATTCCTGATCTATTTGTATTTATGTGTCTGGGAAAGACAAATATTGGTGTTCTTTATATTATTATGATTTATTGAGAGGAATGTCAAATATTAAAGAAATAATTATGGTGTTGGAAAATATTTTTCTATGAGCTTTTCTTATATGGAGATTTGAAATGAAATTGATTTATGTCTATCTGGAGCTCTCATTGGAAGAAAGCTATACCCTATCCTAAGAGTTGAAAATGAAAGTGAATATAAATGGAATTTATTTATTGAGATATTGATATAATGAGAGGGAGATGAATTTATTCAGAGTAGAGTATGTAGGAGACTATACAAGGGTATAAATTAGAATCATAAATCATCACATCAAATAGATACCAACCAAAAAAATTTTGGAACCAATTTTATCACAAATTAATCCCACCAAACCCATTCCACAAAAAGAAACCTGTGAAAATTCCTCATTATAATCAAATGTCCATAGATCACAATAGGTAGATATGTAGGAATTTATCAATCATATGGTGATTCTTGCATTTGATAAATGAGGAATTTTTTTGACAGTCCATATTATTATGTCAAGAGTAAATTAATGTGTGGTTAGTGCATTATGTGAATGGGGGGATTAAAGGAGTGGAAATGGATTGAATGGTATTAATTGGGAATTTTAAATATTTTATTAATGAGGCATGAAATATTTCTTTATATAGTGATAAATTGTCAAACTCCATTGGTATCTTTTTTGGGTATGACTATTTACAAATCATTTGTCCAAGAGTCCAAATGATATTTTTAGGGGAATTGATAGAGAAAATATTTCCACTATTATTCATAAATAATATATAAAATTAAACCCAAAAAATTTAAATATTTGACTGTATTTATTACAATTATTGATTTAGAATGTGTTTTGGGATGAAAAGTTAAAATTCCATATTTCAAGATATTTAAATGATTTTTATCACTTGGGTATTTTTTCCATTTACATTGAAATATAATTCCAAATTGGGTGGTAATTTTTAAATATTTTTTTATAATATATGAATCTAAGAAAAAAGAACTGATTTGATCATCATGGTTCCATAAAAAATCAATCATGTTGAACAATTGTTCTTGCAGGAAGTGTGGAACCCACCTCCATAACAGAATCATAATTTGAAAAAAAAAACTCCAATTGTGTTTATTCCAAATGGTTTTGAAATATGAAAAATATTTTCTATTATTAATGTAATTTGATGTAGTATTAGACTAATTAATGGTGTTATTTTGTGATATACATTATAATTTGAATTCTATAATGACCGTAATGAAAAATACATTATCTATATTTAATCAATAACATCCTCTAAATGTGTCCAACGAAAGGGAAATTTTGAGGGAGGATTAATAAAATTATATAGAAAAAACATTTTTAAAATGAAACATTACCTATTCATAGATTTAATGGTTCCAAAATATGAAATATTTCATATTTCGTATTTTGATAAAAAATTATATACACATTCAGATTTAAATAAGTGCGACTTATCCCATTTATGGAAATCAAATTTTAGTTGAGATGGATTTAGAGACCAAGGGAAAGGTGGATATTTAGATCCTAATGAAGATTACCTATATTGATTCTATAATGGAAAATATTATTATTGATCATGTGATGTGCAGTTAAGCACCAATTTCTTGTGGACAATGACACCCTAAAGACTATCTCTTTCGAGATGCGTGCTTATTGTGTAATCTTTTATTGAATTTATTTTGAACATATAATCATAGATTGAATTAATTTTCATCACTTATTCGATATATTTTCATCAAATTTATGTGTATGGTTGTTCAATTTGTGAGGTAAACTAATCTATTACACTATTTAAATTTCATCGGTGAGTTCTTGTCATTGTGAATAGTTTTTTCAGGTTGGTTTCATTAAATGGAAGTTTTCAAGTAGTAAAATCACTTATATAGGTGGGACATAAATAATATTTAGGTCAGGATATGATGTCTATTCCAAATTTACTATTATCATGGGTGTCCATGGGGGTTTATTTAAAAATTCAATTGAGAAGTATTGTATTCAAAGAATATGGGTGTGTTTAAGAGGTTATGCTTGTGCGTGGAAACTATTTTAATCCTGATTTCAAACTAATTTTATTTACTTCTTATATTTTACCTCATTAAATAATTTTACATTATATTCATATTAACTTATTGAACTATTTAATAAAATCCCACAATTTTTTTTTTCATTCCAAAAAATAACCATAACATAAGTGAAAATTTTGCAACTCAAAATGAAACTTCATCGAGAGACAATCGAGGGAATACAAAAATACATTTATCTATGGTGTAAATATTTATTGAGGTTTTCATGAAAAAAAGCATCACATCAGTGATATACCTTAAAGAGGATAAAATGGAAAATTAATAAAAATTCAATCTACTGTTGCTTCTCATTGATGACAGGAGATCCCTGATGAGAAAACAACCATAAAAACATGATGTGAGTCATGCAGAATGTGTTGGTAACCTACTCAATTAGTGTCACAATTGATTTAAATAAAAAGGCAGGTCAATTGAATGTTTCTTTGGGTAATAAATTTATTCATGGTAAATTTTTTGAAAAATGGAGGTAGTGGATAGTTTCTGAATCATCAATACGGAGAGAAAATCACAATTTTGTGATCATTGTTGATCTACAATAATTTTTCATTTGATCATGGTGATTTTCAGCACATAGTTTTTATTCAATGGTCTTAAAATCCACACTATTTTATTTATTTTTTTGTATTCTTTTTTCGAAAACTGTATTTTGTTAGATCTGGTTTCTACCCCTCTTTTCTACCGGTGATTTTATTCTGTTATATCAGACTATTTTACTTTTTAAATAAAATCCATTTTTTGTATTCTTGATTGAATACTTTTGGATTATAGTGGATGTGTATCCTGCAGTAGGTCCTGTTGTTTTTTCCCTCGTTGTGTTTTTTGTTGTTAACATTTTTTCTCAACATTTATTTTCATAACATAGTATTTCCATGATGAAAATTATCTTAATTTATACAGGATTCTTTTAAGGGAAAATAATTTTTTTTGCTATGTCTTCCCTCTATTTTTGATTATACATTCAACTCATTCCACCATTCCCAAGTACTAGTATCAAATGATTTTGTTTTTAAAATATATATATATCTATATTAGGAACTAATTACAGTCAAATTATTATTTTTTAATGATATAAACTAACATATTGTATGACTAAAAATGAAGGATCTAATTTTTATCCACTAAATTCATATTCTATTGTTTATTATGTAGAATCCATAATGATTTTCAAAAAATGAATGGTATTTTTAGAACGATATGGTATATTTTCATTCTCCAATGGTTTGAAGACAATTTAATGAACCATATTGTAAACATATCTCAAGAAATAACATTGTTGAAAAAATATGAGACTACCTATGCCACTGATACAAGAAATAATAAATTGTTTCTTCTCAAAAAATGAATAATATGAGGTATATAGAAGTTATGGAAATTTTAAACTATTTTGGAGAATATTCGGGTTGTTTTGAACAATTTTTTGTTATAGGTATTCATTTTGAATATGAGGTTTTAAGACATTTCATATATAACACATTACCTGATTCTTGGGTGAATTGACTTTTTAATTTAAACGATCTTATTACAAATGGAGACATCACATTCATTTTTTTTGTCTACAGTTTTGAATAAAGTGGTCATGAGACATACCTAGCAAAAATCATCTTCAGAGAATTGAATCAAATAGAATAAGGGGATAATCTTGGAAGATACATAAGGATAGAGTAGATGAATAAAAAGTAACAGAAAAATATAATCTTGTTAAAAGAAGAGATAATTATAATGTCATCAACGTGGTAATAAAGGTAAAGATAAGATGATTTATTATCATCTAAAAATAGAAAATATTATGTTTAAAAATGTGTATAATAAATATAGTGATGGGGATGACCGTTTAGCCGATTAAATATTGGTGATCCTAATTTAGTTTATGACACAATTAATATAGCTTTTGATAATTATGGTTTGTTATTTACCAAGGTGCCTATTTTCACATGAAATCAACGAAGTAGTTTATTATATCATAGAACCCATTTAATATTGGGATTTTGATGATGGGTAATAATTGCCATGTTAATGTTGTAGGTAATGGGACATCTAATTTGGAGGACAACAAATAATGTACGATGATTTTGAATAATATTCAACATGCACATAAGGATCATATAAATATTATTTCTAAAAATATTACTGATTATGACATTTTTATCAGAACATTTGGGGATGGATAATGGAATATTTCCAAGGATTCTTTGGTTCTGGCTCAATGGAAAATTTAGTTTGGTTTGTACAATAATATATCTTCTACTTATTATGATACTACTTTTGTTCTTGTGTGTAGTATTTTTTCATGTTACGAAATGATAAGCTTCCAAAAATTATTGAGAATGTTCAATGATTTCTATCAAATAGAAATATTCTTCTAGATTTGAAGAGTGTCAAATTGGAATTTTGAGATCACTATATGAATGTTTAGTTTTATATTTTTCATCCAACACTTGTATTTCATATCATCTCATTAATTAAATGGGATTTCATATCAAATTTTTTTATCATGTGATGGGTATCGAGACACCTCTTTTAAAGAGAGAGCGTAAAGGAATTATGTGTGATTAATATTCCATATCCATCAATGGATTTTTATTTTATGGGAATTTTTAATTCTGGATATGTATATCTTTAACATAATCATATTAATGGATTAGATAGTCTCCTTCACGGATCATATCAATCGTCATCTATGATGAGTGATTTTTTCATTCCCTAATTTGAGACTGTATCTATTTATAGGATATTAGGAAGTGAATAATCATGGAGTGGAACATTTATCACCAATTTTTGGAAGTATTTCATTTTAATTAAATGATATATATCTCTAGAGTAATGGGAAAATAATGTATAAACATTTTCTGCCATTTTTGATTGTTACCCGAAGAATATTCGAAAACATTTTACTAGTATTCAACCGAAAAGAGAATTTGATTTTATTTATATCGACAAGCAAAGAGAAATCATATTTTACATCCATATTAAATAATTAAACTAATGAAATTAGTTGAGTTTAAGGTATAATTGGTGGAATATGAATGTAATGGTTTTATAAGACTGAGTAAATCATCTTGGGTTACTAAAATTATTTTTATAAATATGGTAAATGGGTTTTTATATCTCAATGTTAATTACAAAAAATAATATTGTTATAATAATGAATATATATCATCATCCATGAATTGATGATCTGTTTTGTTAATTAAAATGATCAAAATTTTTCCCTATGATTGATCGGTGGTATAGGTGCCACAAACAATAGGTTTGGAAAGAGGATATTCCAAAATAAAATTTTCGGAGATCAAACATTCATTATGAATATCTATTTATTTTCTTGGGTGTGATAAATCAAAAAGTGGTTTTCATGGAATTGATGATTCAAGTCTTTAAAAAGTACCTATAGTCCATAATTTTTGTATTTTTCAATAACATTTAGGTGTATTCATAATCTCAAAAATACCACAAGGAAAATTTTGATATTTTTCTGAGCACATTGTGAGAAAACTGATTATGTGTAAAATTATGAAAGTGTTATTTTTGGATAAAATAAGTTCAAATCCATGGAAATTTCATTTATGAGAATTTCATATCAATATAATATAAAAATATAAAAGATGGTATCTATTAAGAAATTATTTTACTTCTAAGTAGGTTATTATCTATTCACCAATCATGAAATCTCACATCTCACATATCCATTGAATATGCTAACACAAAAAGGAACATCATTCCAATGGAGTGGTTTTTTTTTCAGATATCATTTTTATAGATTATGTTTAGGCTCAATAAGGCACCAATTATTATCATTTCTGGCCTTATTAATGGCTATGTAGTCTATTGTAAAACATCTATATTTGGACTATAATGTGTTCTCATTCATGGTGATCATTTCGTTTCATATAGATCATGAAAATTTGGTATATATAAATGGAATTATCGTACCGATAACATGGAATTTTCTATGGTTGATCATTATATTAGAAAATTTTTCATTATCACTTTGGTGAGAAGTTCATCATTTGCATAGTTCATAAAAACATGAAACACATCCTTTCACAAGGTTATTAGAATGTAAGGAAAATAAAATGTTTTGAATTTATATAGATGTTTATTTATTGATTGATTTATAAAAACGAAAAAATTAAATTCATTGTCTGATGTTTTTTCCCAAAATTTATATATTCAAAATTACATAAAATTTCATCAACAGTGTAAATTTAAGAGTATTATTGCAGATATTCATTTTGATTTCACTGAGAAGAATGATTTTGTAGTACTATTCGTAATTAATCATATACATAATTTTGTTGACCATGCCATGGATGTTAAATGATCAGATCTTGATATCCTTGCAATTACATCAAAACAATATGGTGGGGAGAATATTGATGGATGAATATAAGACGGGAACACAATTATGTATATTAGAGATCGAATAGTAAATCTATTATATTTTTATAAACAACTTTATTGTGTTTATCACTATTCTATTCGGGCGATTTATCCATGAATAAAAATTATGTACAATTATAATGGAAAAAAATTTTAGTGGTCTTGTATGAAATGAAAGGTGGTTGATTATGTTTTCATATTACTCTCTTTTAAATAGGTCAAGGTAGAGAATTAATGGCCATATATAATTTTTCAATTTTTTCATATACCCAAATATAAATATTATCACGTAACCATGGGATTTTTCATAGGATTATTGAATAATATTCAGATGCATGATTCAGTATAAGATATTGTATTCCAACTCACAAAATATTCCGACATCATTTTGATCTCATAATCTAATAATATAGAATACATTGAATAGTTATACATTTGATAAGTTCTAAAATTACATAGAATGTATGCTTCAATAAACTCTAAACTAGATCCATGATTCATATACTTTGTATAGTGACATTTTATAATTATTTTGGATCCTTGTTTACTGTGAGGACAATGTATCAACCTTAAATGGACCAGAAGTTATAATACATGATTCGAGAACATGAAGACATGATCAAATATTATTTATTGATTTTAGTTTATTATTGTTGGATGATTTTACATTACTATACATTTCATAAAAATAATATTTTTACATGATAAAACTATATCAATCTAAGTCATTGTACAAGTATCCAGGTTGATATCTACATTGTTTAGTAAAGACTTGAGAAACATTTATATTATGACCAATATATGTAAATGAAATGATTATGAAAATTAATATGAATTGGAAATATATAGGTTACAATTCTATTATAAATATTTTATAAATCATAAAATTCACCCATTAAACATTACTATTGGATTCCGTTAACTCTTGCATATGTCTCCATGGTTAGGGCATCATCAATGGGGTAAGAAAATATGTTTCCTCCTCTGTATGTAGGAAATTTTGATATACATGAAAAAATTGTTGATGATTTATATTTATTATACACATAAAAATGGTTCATCTTGGTTCATAATGAAATTAATATATCTCAACAAATGAAATACTCTACAGATCCCAACCATATAATTCGATTGTATCATTTTGATTTCAACCAAATGCTACAATTGTTTAGGAATTGATTAATTTATAGGAAATAATATATAATGTTTTAGATAGAAAACATATTCCATTAGTTTGAGTACTAGATAAACATAGTGAAAATTCATAGGCTCCATGGGGACTACTGAAAAAAATATTTCAAAAATGCATAGAACATTTCCAAAGTACCAACAATCTCCCAAATTCCTGGGGTGTAAATAAAAATGATGAGGAGAATGAAACACCCAATATTTATTTAACTTATACATTTTAATCTGTAATTTATTGTTATATAATGTTCTAGTTGAGTTTTTTTAATATTTTAGTATATTTTGGTTGCATTTTTAGTGTGCGTGGAAGGGGAATAGATTGGTGAAAAGTATAACTTCTATAGGAATTAGTGCATGTATATGTGATAATTACTGGGTAGATTAATGGTTTTTCCAGACAATGTGAAAATGTTTTGAATCTAAGAATCATTGAACCATAAGTTCTATTTATGGTCAGAAAATGTTTTTTAAACTATGGGTAATAGTTGTGCAGACCTGGGATTTATTGAATAGAACACGAATGGATGGAACACTGTATGTTATTCATTTCGTCCAAACCATGTGAACATATTAAAAACATCCAAAAACTCTAATTTGAACCCAATTATTTATTAAAAACATTCATTATTCATTCAATTTTCTTGGGTGAAAAATCAAATCATTTTAACATGTGATTTTGGTTACTCCCTTATCTTTGGAGCAAAATTATAATGGATTAAATTGTTTTGGAGTTATGATACTAAAGGAAACATATCTATCATCCCCTTGTTCTTATCTTCCATTATGATCCGCTCATTTTACATTGAATTAATCCTTATATCATGTATTCTTTGCCTGAATCTACCAGATTAGTCATGTTTTCATAATTACTTTTGGGTATTTATTGAAAGAACATGAAAGGGAGTTTAGATCAGCTAGATCACATCATGCTTATTTGCGTTGACTGTCATCTATTTTCATATAGGTGGTTTCTAGCATTCTCTCCACTCATTCATGAACATGAATTCATATTTTTGAAAATTTATTATTATTATTTTCAAGTAAAACTGTTAGGATTTATTACTAAATAACCCTATCTATTTTTTGTAATGAGAACCATATATTTATAAAAATTGTTATTATTCATTTTGGAGGAAGAACTCATATTTAATTATTCTATAAACACCTCATTTTTTTGTGGCTTAATGTTATGGACAATGTGTGATTCTCACAATATGATTGATAAATATTTTTAAAAGAGATGTATTTATTTATATGAAATGAATGTATTTGGGGACCAACCATACATCGTTGGTGTGAGTTCATAATACATGGGTGGTCACCTTTTGAGGGTGGGTTTAGTTCCCCTTGGAACAAAAATATGATCATGACCCATGAGTGGCACAATGGATGTATGAGTTACCACATAGGAGAATTGTTATTACGAAGTCATGCAGGTGTGTTTTTGTTTTTGTTATTGTTAAATTTTTAATGTGTATTCCAAATGTAATTAAGGAAATATATATATTTTTTTGTTTATTTTTTTATATTTTTAAATGATATAATGTTTTGTATAGTCCTCTCAATTAGTTTATTTTTATGTTGACCTACGAGTTAATTTCTTATTTTCTTTTTATGTCTATTTGGGATTTATTACTAGGTATGATTATTAACCCATGTATATGGTCATTTTTTGGGTATGTTGATATTATTCTTCATGAAACAATTTAAAAAAGTCTCTTATTTCACTATTGGATCATCATGATTATATAATATAATGAGGGTTGCTTGGGGTGGGGATTTCTTTATAGATTAGTTGTATTGATTCCACATTAGTATTTCTCTATGTACCTATTTTTTTATTTTATGATTAATTTCCTTTTTAACCATTAGTTGATACATTTATATTTTTGGTTATTGGTGTTTCTATGTTATATTGTTTACATTTTTTTAATAATATCCATATTGATTGGTTGTTTTTTTATTTATTCATGGTAGTATGTGATTGATTATAGAGAAAATATTCCCCCAATAATTTAACAATCCCTTTGAATATATATATCCTTAGCTTTCTATTGGATATAACCTAAGGTTAGTGTCTTATTTGATCATTTAATATTAATGGATAATATCAAGATGTTATAGAAACATAATATTTAGTCATAGATAATTCAGTATATAATCTTTGAGGATGTGATGTGGTTCACTTATAAAATTATCTATATATAATATAGTGGGTATAAATATATACAAATAAAATATTTAATGATCCTAAATTATTTAATTACCAAACCATTATCTTAATGATTTTGGTTATCATTATTTATATACACCAAAATGATTGGAATGAGTATTAAGAAACAATAATCAGTGTAATAAATCATATGATATGAAAAATAACACCAATGATGACCTACATTATCATATCTTCTTCAATGTAGGGAATTATATGTCCATATTACATCATGTTTGGTTAATCATTTATTATTATAGGATAATTACTATTATTATTTATCACATGTTAAATTAAAAAAGAATACCCTAATATGATACCAATTAATGAAACTCAATCATAACAGATACACAGAATCCATCACGTTCGATGAATAATCAACACAACCCTATATAATATATACATGGGAATAAAAATGGTTTAGATAATTTATAATAATGATACAAAGAAAACATATTGGTTAATAATATTCAATGTGTCCAAAAAAATATTCATTACACATGTTACCTTTCTCAATATATCATACATTATACCTATCTTCATATCATGGGTAAAATTGAAATATAATAATTGGTGGGAATACATGGTCAGTAATGGTAAGTGTTGGAGATGAAAATGAAAGATGATACTTGAGAATACTATATTAAAAATGTTATCATAATATTATCACAAAAAAAGAAAAATAATACCCAAATTGTTATATATTATAAATCATGAGCATTTGAATAAGGATTTTTTCATACAAAATAAATTAGTCATTAGAGCATGAAAACATCAATAATAAATAATAAGACATGAAGGAATATCTTAAGATATACTCATAAGAGTATGAAAAAAACATAATCATATAAAATCCTTTAATTTTTCATGTATATATATAAATACCATAATCACATATAGATAAAAGTCTCCTAGTAAATTGGGGTCACACCACATTCCCTATAAAACATTGGTATATAGATCCCCCGTGTATACTGGATTCGCTCGCCAATAAATCACATATCATCACATGATATGAAAATTTAATTAATTAATTTGAGGGATGTATAATTTTCAGATCACACGTAACAAAATAAAAACATACATATGTGTCACACACTATAATAAAATAATTTATCATATCAACCTAACATAATTAATTCATGGGGATGAAATATGATGAATGAAAATGTCAATAAAAATCATATTCATAAATAATCTAGAGAAATAATTTTTTTGTTATAATTAGATCATGCCCCTTTCCAATTCAAACAATCATTATCATATATATTAATAGTTGTAAACACATTTTATAATGTAATTAAACAATTACATTTATAAATATAGAAAATATCTAATGTTTTGGATATATTTAAAAAAACCATGAACAATTTGAATATAATTTCCATTTAAAATTCATATAAATTGGAAATTATTATTAATAATTATGAATGTTCATGATGGAGTGATCTATATTCATGTCGAAAACATTAAAAATATATATTTTTCACACATTTGAAAGGATACTCAAAAATAACCCATGAATAGTGTAGATAAAATATTCCTATAAAAATGTTATAATGAAATTAAAATATAGCATAAAACCATTAAAATTATTTATGAGTAGATATTGACATCCAAAAAATTATTTTGATGAGTATTGACATGGGTAAGAATAATTTCTAGTCAAAAAGAAGATATACAGTCATTTTTGCTTACAAGTGTCACTTCAGGTGAATTATTAACAAAAAATAATTGAAATTGTAATATAACATGAAAAAAATATCAAAATAAATAAAAATATATAGGGTTTATGAGATTAATAGAACTCAATTTCCACCCAAACAATATTTTTACATTATCAATCCTAATGAAAAATGATTTTGGAAAACAAACACTTATATTTGTCTTCCACTAGGATTAACACACTGTGAAATCATGCATAATAAATGTTAATTTATTATAAATCTATAATTGATAAATATTTACATTTATATAATTAGATATTATTTAATTATAATATCTTATGACACATTTATTTAAATTCATTGTTGAAATAAATATTTGGGTGTTGAATAGTTCTATTTCCCAGACATGCATTGGTGAAACAACTATGGTATTTTGACATTGGACATGGTTCCATCATATCCAGAATATTAAATCTGTCAAAAATAAAAAACTATTCATTGAATCAATTTTTATGACCATTCATATAATTTTTTTTGGAAAAGAAAAACATATCATTCATAGATTCGGTAGTCAGTATGTACACGGGGTAAACATTTCCATTTTTAATTTTATAATATATACGTTGACAATGGTTTATATTTTCATAATTATAATTATTTCAAAGATATCTTATTTATTAATTAAGTAATTCTTTATGATCATTCATGTGAGGTGGTCATGAAAATTTAAATGCATAGCTTCCAAGAGGCGGGAGTCCACACATAAAAACAAGGGATGGTTTTATTTTACATCCTATTTAAATGAGTTAGAGATTGTTTCTTCATTAATATAATTAAAATATTTCTTATAAATGATAATAATTTCATTATATTGTTTGGGATATAAATTTTTTCAAGGAGGAGGAGAAAAAATAAAACTGAATGGACTTGTTTAAGATAATTTATTTTTCCTTGATTTGATTCATGTAATCCATATTATTTTAATGATATTTAAATTTTTTATGTAGTTAAAGTTTGTGATAATGTATAATATTATGAATTTTGTTAATTTTGTAAATGAGAAATAATTTTGTAATTTATTTTATATAATTTTAGGATTTTGGTTTTAACTGATTAAATGCACCCAGTATCAATTTTAATATATTAGATAAACATATTTTATGTTGTATGATATATCATTGAATTTTTTATTTTCGATGTTATATAATTGAGGGTTTTAATGCATTTAATTATCGTGGATTAATTATATATATATTTATTATTGAATTAAATAATCTTGGATGTTCTGAAATTATATTTAATTAAGTTGATGAACTTTTAAAAAAAATTATTTTTATTACATTCCATATTACAGTAAATAGAGTGAAATATGTTTAAAACCCCATTTCTATTCCACCATATGAAGAAAATAATTAACATATTGTACATTGAATGATACCATGCATGAAATCTACCCTACAATATAGAGGTTTTACATACCATAGAGATGAATACTAATAGACCATGAGGTTGTAACTACAACTAGTGGGGAGTTACCACACTATTAAGGGGTACCCTATAATCGATATATCCCAACAATGATGAATTCTAAAGAAATATTTTAATTAATACAGAATTTCCATAATGAACCAATATACCACATGCCATCTAACATATTGCACAGTGGACTAGTCTTATTGAAAGAAAACTATAAAGCTCAAATAAATGAATTCCACCCAATTGTTTCTATGATGACGGTATGTTCTTAATATTATTAATTAATAAAATAAAATTCAGGATCATGACATGTGGGAATTAATTAGGGTGAAACAATGTTGGCCTACTATATCTAAATCATAACATGGTTGGAAGATGAATATAATTGTGATTGTACCAAACAAAAATAGGGAATATAATTTCTATCTATTTGAGAACTGATTTTAGTTCAAATTAACGAAGAAATATATAATTATTATAAATAAATTAATATTTGGAATCTAATATATATATATTTTTTGTTTTATGGTCTAGTTGATGGAATGTTGAATTTAAATGCATTTGAGTTGTTCAGTTGTACAACTGAATATGAGTTCATGCCATCACATCTTGATAATGAATCAAATAATTATAGTTATAATTTAATGTGATCACAATAATTTAATTCTAATAAGAAATAAATGACCCTTGTTGGGGGTTGTGGTTGTGTGTTAGTTGTCTTTTTCAATCACCAGAATAATGAATTTTCCAGTGATTGATGATTTTATTTGATGAATTTTCTATTTATGGATATAAGTTTGATTGGTTCATATAGTTTTGATCATGGACCACAGATAATTTCTATATTACGGATACTTATTTTTCAATGAGGATATATCAATTTAATGTTTTCTCCAACCTCACAACAAATTTTCATAAAGTTTATTGAACTAATTTTTGGATGATATTTAAATAAACAATGGAATGATATCCTGTGGTATAAAAACAAAATTGAAACATATAAAAAATAAATTTACATTCATGGATCCATACAATTAAAAATTGATAAAAATCAACGTAAAAGTGGTAGACATTCTAGGTGGAGATGCATGAATTCCTAGGGAACTTTTAGTAATTGTCTAAAATATTCAATGAGTTAACCAAACTAGAATTTTCATTAAAAATTGATTGTAATAGAATGAATAATGTATTTTCATATTCTATTTGATATTTTTTCCAATTATAATAGATTGTGACGTTCTAGTATTTTAAGGAAACATTTTTCATTAACCTATAAATTATTTCCTACTCCTTGGATATCCACAATACGATATCTCTTTATGACATATGTGGTTTTACTTTATTTGATTCTGAAGCCTATAAGAAATGACATAGGTTTTAGGAGTGTTTTTGCATTATATTTGGTCAATAAATCTATCTCAAAAAGTGTGAAAATGTTTGGGGTGAATGAATTACTATATATTGGAGATAAATGGATCTTTTGTAACTAAACATAACATTAAAGAGTTATATATTGATTTGTCAAGGTCATGTGGCACCAGGGACACCCAAATCATATGGTAAGATAATATGGGTCCAAATACAAAAATATAATCAAATTAGAAATAGAATATAGTGATATCTTGAATAATTATCCCTTTATCTAAACCATTCTTAAAAATTCAAACCTTAACTGTGATGTTTAACATTTATCATGGTATAATATTTCTATAATTATAATTAAAATTGACCATATAAATAAACAAGGTCTTCATAATTCGAAATATGAAAACCATTTATTAAATTTAATTCTTAAAGGTGATATATATTTATTATAATATAAAAAAAATTAAACTCGTTAAACCAATTTTGTGAAAAAATTAATTTTCAATTCATAAAATAAATTTATTCTCATTACATCCCCTGTAAATACCAGTAGATGAATATTAATTTATTTCATGACCTCACCCACTAAGACTTGACTAGATTGAGGTGTCCTGATCATGAATACCCGAGTCCAAATCCAATAGTGTAGTTGATAGAGACATGCAATGAGTAGTAATAAAAATAAAATGGGTGGAATTAGCCTAATGTAGCTGAATTCATGCCGAACATGATCCTTAGAATTGTTCAAATATTACATAAATGATCTATCCTTATATATTTTAAACCATTCATGCACCAATATCTATGATTATCATCAATGTGAAGAATCATAATAAAAATTCTATAAAAAGGAAAAAAACAAACCCAACGAGAAATAATGTTCCATCTAGATAATAAATGGAATAAGGGGATGAATGATGAAATCCAATACCAATCTATGAATATGACAGCTAAACAAAGTCATCACCATAATCTTATATTCTCAAAAAAAATCAATATATATATATATGCCTATAGTCTTCATAAGACACAACATATGTGGGAAAATCTTATGTAGTCCTGAGTATATACATACATAGTAATATTCCTTGAAAACCCAAAAGGGCGAGTGGTATTAATTATCAATATTATTATAAACCCATAAAGTGGGAGTTTAATGAATCCCAAAACTAGATATAAACAAATGAAACCCCACTGAACGAGAAATGGAATCTCATTCTCTACAAAACATCTAGGAACAATGAATGTTTCTGTATCTCAAGATTTCCATCATTTGATGTACTATTCCATTCAAAGACTCACATGAATCTGAGTGGAGTGGAATTATCCTCATAAATACACTCCACAGTTAGGGAGGAACATACTAACATAGAGTAACCACTACTTATTGAGGCATGGATATTTGGGTGTCACTCTATACATAGGGTATTCCCCACTAATTTAGTATAGAGGGCATTAATATCTACCAATGTCAACAATATGGGGTATAGAAACCTTGTTGTGACTACGGGGTTCCCAAACCCAGCGTCTCTCTGATGATCTAACCTGATAACTATGATTAATAAAGTATCATTGGAATATGTCCCCCAATCATAATATCATATACAATATATCTATTTAGAAAATAAAGGCTACATTCATGATCTATGTGGAACAATACTCAAGACATGAAACTCACATTACTAGACCAAAGTCCCATAAATGGTGATACAATAGGTGGAAGTATCATTGTGGAGTACAAAATTTGTGTTTGGTCATAGATGATGTGAATGTGATATTCTAGGTATCACCATGTATATAGTCTTTTTCTTTTATTCATAGTTGTGTGTGAGTGATCTAATGTGGTCATATACTCTAGTTATTCCTATTTTTCATGCCATTTCATTTCATGTGTACTCCTTGCATACATTTCGAGTTTCAATCATGAGTGTCATGGCGTTTGATTTTTAACTCAACCCAGAAATCATGGTACCTTATCATGGGGATGACACAGAATATGTTCTCTTATACTACATGTTGTTTATGCTGAGATTTTTTTGAAACAAAAGGAAAATTCATACGTATAACATTGTTTTTTTAATTCATTTAGTTACACAACAAATCATGTTGTTGAACACAGATATATGGTTACTTCAACTTATCCATCAAAGGTAGATTTTTTCATTCAATCTGATGAACATGCAATCCATCCCCATCACTACTCACAACTTTGTCACATCTCCTATGGTAAGAAATATATTATTTGGTCATTGATTATAATAATAAAACATTCATCTACAACTGCCTCCCGATTTATCCACAAAATAGTGATACATCCATCATTTACATATCCAATAAGAATATCTGTGTTAAATTGCACTCAAAATCAGCTATAAAATTTTAAAAAATGGCCATATATGAAGAAAATAACACAAATAAAAATGGATCAAATAAATAAAAAAGAATTGATATCATCATTTTTCAATGTGATTTTTTTCAATGTTTATGAATCATGTAGAATTTTTTTTGGAATCATATATGAAATAATAAAAGAAATTAATTTTTAAGGATTCGAGAAGAAATGAGGCTTATCCTTACAATTAAAATCATAAAATATAGGGAAATAATAATCCATTCGATTCAAATAGTCAATGATTTGTAATACATAGATAATGATACCCACATAAAATATTAATCTAACACTAGTGAATTAAATTTATTCTTATTTTATGCTGTTGAGATCCATAGAATTCATTGGTGATGTTGAATCCATTGAAGAGTGATTAGTGTACCATTAATCATTGTTGTTCGTTAATAGATCCCCTCCATGGATCGTATCAAATCCTCTATATGTTATGAAACAAAACCAAATGATTTATTATTATATTTTATTTATAATGATGATATATGTTTCTACTTATTAAATTATTTAATTAATTAAAATAATTAAATAAAATATTGATACCACCTATGGTTACCGTCAACCAATTATGCTATGTAGAAAAATATTATGTCTTATATAGTGTTAACCTCATGTTTATGAAGAAAAAAAGGTATTAGATTTCCCATAAAAGGTCTCAAAATATTTTAAAACTAATTATTCCAGTAAATATGTTATCAGATACTTTAAAATTGTTAATATTTTTAATCTATCAGCACTAAGGCTCCATATTCCCTGGAATATCATGTTTACTTAGAACATAGATCCAAAAATATTCATTAGATTTTTCCAATGTTTACATGGAATTCATATAGTCATTATATTATACACTAATTCAATTAATTTTTAAATGATAAGTATAATATATAAATAAAATTAGGGGAACTGAGCATGTATTAGGTTCTCACACTCCTAATAGCTCTCATGCACACTTTTATGCTGCCAAAACACCAAAAAAAATTTATATCCATTCACGATATTATATTAGTAGTCCTAAATATCCATTGTGTACTTTTAGAATTATAGTGTTCCTCAATTTCATCCACTACCATGTTGACTATGTGTGATGGGTCATGCACATACAATCCCATCACGGAATAATGTAAAATACCGTTAACACAGTCTAATATAGTGGGAAGGTCCAGGTTGTATGAAACCATTCCAACCATATATAGTATCTAGAATGGACTAATAATTTGTGGGTATGTATTTCTTCTACAATATAATCTCCAAAATTCATACCATTATGATACTATCATGAAAAAATAGTATCCCTTAACGAAATCCAAAATAATGGGTTGTCAATTTTCATAATATTTCAGTCATCTAGAGGATGTAATCAGCTTCTCTATAATCACCTGTAACTTTTTTATTATTACATGTTCCATATTTTTTCCAAAAACATATTTATAACATATCTTAGTGTATTACAATGGTTAATTATAGAATTTATCAAAAAGGGACTTTCTAGGTTTCTTTTCAATAGTATAGTGATAGTTTTTATTATCAGTTAAGCTCGCCAATATAAAATGATCCTCCTATGTATGATCGATATATAACACAGAGTCTCCCAACATAAAATTCAATACCTAGATAGTATTCACAATCTTCTAGACTGTCTAGGGGTTAAATGTTGTACTCATTCACCATTGGGTCCCAAAAACCTCATACAATCCTCAAGATTACTATTATGTCAACTAATCATAATGGTCATATAAATTCTTCATGGGAAACCATTGATACCAGACTATCTCCAATAGATACAAATTACCCAATGTCCTGAATAAAAACTTCTCTCGGATGGAAGTAATGTTTGTTGACTTGGTAAGTCGGTCAACTATCAAACACCTAGCATCATGGCCTATTTTTTTCAATTGAATTCCCACCATAAAACCTATTTATATTTTATACCACATCAAATCCAAAATATTAATTTGATTAGTCAATCTTTATAAAACTTATTTATCCTTTTTCAACAAATATGTGAGGCAATGATAGACAATGTTTGTGACACATTGCCTCATTCCAGCCCACAATAACTACATTTGGAGGCCCTTGTACATATTTTCTAATATGATATATATTTTAAATGATAAATAATGAAACAATGTCATTATAAACTTTTTTAACATGAATGGAACATCTGATCATACATG
The DNA here is from genome assembly GCA_963277665.1 of Viscum album. Lineage (NCBI taxonomy): Eukaryota > Viridiplantae > Streptophyta > Magnoliopsida > Santalales > Viscaceae > Viscum > Viscum album. Next base: position 443,156,836 of record OY728161.1, read on the forward strand.
GAATATAATAGTGTCCTCCCCTCAAAAAAACTATACGGGGAATCACATGAAAATATATGTTCATATAGAGAATCGTATTTGACATCCCCTTATATATCCAATCTCACATACTAATGAAGTGAATGAGACACATAGATTGACAGATGGTAAGTTTCAAACCTCTTCTACACTAGGGTCATCTATAACAACGAAAAAATGCAATGAAACCTCCACCACCAAGTGATAATGAGAATTACAGATCAGGAAATATTCCACAAAATTTCCCTTCCTTAGACTATAGGATATCATTATCTTTTAATTATATAGTGACTCCAACCATTGTCTCCATATTATATTATGATCCCTTTGATTGAATATGTAAATGAGAATTTAAGGGTATGAGTAGATAATGAAGCGTTCTCCAAGAAGATAATGTCTCAACTACATCTATTCAAATATTACCACTTCCAACTCAAGGTAGTGAGTCAATTATATATATTCATGGGTACTTAAGTAGATTGACCCATTAGAAGCAGTGGCCTAAAACCTCATCAACATGCAACTGATCGTAGATCTACAAGTATCACAATACACCAGGTACTCAAATTCCTCCACATGTTACCTCAAAATAAGAGCACTAGTCATCTTCAACCATATCTCTTAAAATGACCCTAATAGTTATCATTCTATATAAATTTATTATCATTCAAAATAATGTCAATAAATGGGAAAAAATTCCTAAAAAATTCTTCCATGGACCGTATATACTATACAAAAAAACTGAAGAATATATGCATTTCTAACATTATCTTGGGAATCTATGATGAAATAACTTTGAAAAACACATCTAAACCCATTTCAAAACAATTATAATTGATTCCATGCAATAAAATATAGCATTTTGAATAAAAAAAATTCACTTCATGACCTTAGTATAACAATTGTACTATGTTCGTAAGTCTAGGACCATTCTCAAATGCTCTGCCTGATCCTCCAATGACATTGAGTAAATCAATATGTCATGGAAGTTGATAATTGTGTATTAGTCCATTTATGACATGATGATCTAGTTAAAAATATCTAGGAACATGGTTGGTGAATTTTCCACACTTAATGGCTTCTAGAAGAACTGATAGAGTATTTTGTTACTTATAAAATCCACATTTATAATATCATCCTCATAAACCCTTACTGGTTTTATTTGTACATGATTTTGATATTTGAAAACAAACATGATCCCATACATATGATAGAAGGATTATAAATCCTTCGGAAGGGTTACATGTTCTATATTGTTACTTAATTCAGTTGATTATAGTCAGTAAAAATATTCATAATATATTCTACCCTTTTCCCGAAAAATGATGGAGATGACCAATTAGACAAAAAATATTCTAATAAATCCATTCTCATAAAAGTATCCCAACTGTATCCTCAGTTCTTAATTTCTAGTGGTGGCCATTTGATATGTCATAGAATATATAGGAGTGTTCCCATGGTGAATGTCGATATAGATGTTAAAATCCATCCTTGAAGCTATCCTCATGATGTATTTTGAAAATATATCGACAGCATTCTCCACAATACATATAATATAATAATTAAAATAGTCTACTATAATATTTTATAATCATTCCACCTTATGGGTGATAAGTTGAAGGTACCTTCTCAAAAGTCATGCCTCCTCAGCCAGAATAAATTTCTCACTAATAAAGGAGAATATTATCCCATATGTATAGAGCCATCCAACTATCTTTGGATTAAAGCCTAATTAATAATGAATTGTAAACAATGAATCCACTCCCAGTATGATGATATAAGGTTTCTTCATGATTCAAAAAAGGGCCTGTAAGAAACTCTATACATTGAGTTCCAAACCATACTGTTGGAAAATGTGAGATATCAAATAATCACTCCCATTAGGAACGTCTAGTTGTATATTATAGGATAAATACCCGATTGAAAGGTGTAATTTTCATGAAATGGATGTGTAGATAAAGAAATGACTCATAACTATGTAAAATAGTTCAATAGAAAAATATTAAAATACATAGATCATATATGAAATCATATCATGAGAATCTATAGTTGCGTAGATGAGAAGAATAGAAACACTATTATAATTATTTAAATAAATCATTAATATTTAATGTAGGTTGTTATAATGTTATTAATATTTAAATATATATTTATTTAATTATAATCATAGAAATAAATTTCGTAAACATTATATATATATATATATATTTGAATTATTTAAAATAATAATAATTCTTATCCATTGTTTTTATATAATGAATTAAAATAAAAATTATTTTTGAATATAAATAAATTTTTTTACAAATAAACATAATATGATTTTTTACAAAAAAAAATTTCATCATTAATAATAGTTCTTCTCAATTTACCCATTATCAGCAAAAAAAATTAGTGCTGATGATGGGTAAACCATAATCATTTCCCTTTTTATCACTAATAAACGATATATTTATAAGTGATTTTACATAGAACTGATAAAGGCCACCCTTTTATCAATACATTATTTATATCGATGATAAAAGATAGCACATCCCTTGCCTTAATCTATGGTAGTGCATGAAGTCTGTTCTATTGTTAGTGACAGTCACAGTTTGATGGAATATTTCTACAGTTCATTATCATACATGGTCTATAAAGAATCCAAAATAATTACATTGTAAAATTATTGAATTATGAGTATTGTTGTAGAATATTGAATGTCTTCTTGGTTTTAGGTGTCATATGGCATGTTTCGTTAATTGGGTGACATTTTGATCTTGGTGTGGCTGATGGTCACACTAACCTATATGGTTGAGATTGGTGTGAATTATTTGAATTTTAAATCATTGTGGAGATTGGTGGTAATTTTTTATTCAAAATGTAAATAATTGAGGAGATTGAAAATTATTATTGGAGATATTTACCTCAACATTAATAAATAATATTCTATCAATATTTATTAATAATTAATCTCAATATTTATTAAGAGAATAAGGGATTTTGACTACATTTAGTGGAGATATGGACTGAATGTTTATATACGAAGATGTGGTAGCATGATTTGGAATGATGTAAAGCAATGATGTAGTCGTTGATAGTGAATGGGAAATGGGGTACATGTTTGCAGTAATCAGTGTGAATTTGTGATGATAAGAATGAATTGAAGAGAGTGATTATGTCAGTGATGGTGTTCCAACATTGATTATTGGAAGTATTGAAAATTATATATGATGATGATGATGATTCGACGGATCAAATGACCTATTGGTTGTAGAGATCAACCGGTGTGTGATAGTTGTGATGATCAGTCTTATATAAAAATGGTATGTTCCTTGATGTGGGTGTGTTGTAAAAAAGAACTTCAGATGAATTCATTGGTGTTCATTGTGTGACCACATCCGTTGTGGTGTTTGGATACACCAAATCAGAAAACGAGGCAAGCATTTCAAAAACAGTATGGTGTGAAGTGAAATGCAATTTTAGATGGTGGGGGTGAAACATGTGATGAATCAAATGATGTTTCAAGGCCTCAGTGACCTGCTTGGGCCTTCGAGTCATCTCCTTAGGCTTTTAAAACTATAAAGGAATAAAATCATTAAATTTTAATGGGATTTCGTGTCATTGTACCATCAGGTCATACATGGGTTATATCATTACCTAGTCAAAAGGTTTAATGTCTTTCCATAAACAATTTGGAATTTCTATTTTACAATTTATGAAAATATATATGTAAATCTGTTTTCAGTTTGGGATGCCCAAAATGAGGTTCCAGTTTTAAAATTATAACTCAAAAATATATTTACTAATAATCAAGTAAAAATTTTAAATTTAATGATTTTTTATATATGTATATAATTATAGATATATATTTATATTTATATCAATATATTTTCAATTTTATTAATACATTTATAAATATAAATATATTTACAATTATTTATATATATATTTATAATTACAGATATATAATTATATATATACATACATATAAATATCAAATATAATTTTAATTTATTTTTAAATGAATGTGGGTGGGTTCCACATCAATTAGTGCTCACCCATTTCGACCAAAAATCAACACACCATGTGGAACTTTTTTCGTAGACTCCAAAACTCAGACTATCTAAAAATATTTAATCCCATATCAAAAAAAGAATAATTTCATAGATAATTAAATTAAATAGAAAACTCATTAAATGATTTACCCATTTCTTTGTTTCTTTTAATGAGAAAATTTACATCAGTGTCAATAATATTCAATTTAAAAAATAGGAAAAAAACAATATTTTCCCAAAAAAATAAAAAACCACACAACATATTTCACAAAATGTAAAATGACCAATAAAATAAAAAAATTAATCAAAACCAATCAATTGATATTTCAAATGATATTAATAGTCACTTACATTTACTACAATTTTGTTCTATATCATCATTAAAAACATAGCCTTTCAACGAACGAGATATAATATACCAACATACCGTAACATATGTAATTGAATGATATAGAATATGATAATTAAAATAATAATAATATATTAAGACAAAAAATAGTAACAATAATTAAAAATAGTATAATCCATCTGTACATTATCTCTCTAGAAATCACACATGAATTTTCACTCATTTGGAGTTTTATAAAACCATATTGTTCCAATGATATAATGAAAACAAAGTATTAATTTTTCACCTCATACTAAATGTATATTATATGTTTTAAAAAATTAAAACACATAAATAAATGACATTAACAAATTTTTACAAGGGTATATGTCTCATTGTAGTCTGAGTAAACTGTTCAAAAGATGTATGGATATAATTTTGTAACTCAAAATTCCAAAAAAAAAATCATGTTAATTAATCAATAAAAAACTATAAAATCATAAAAAATAATAATAGATTTAATTATCATAAGAATCAGGAAAAAATAATGATTCTAAATAAACACAATTAATGAAATTATCAATAAAAAGGCAATTTTCATGGAAAAAATAATATCTCTCATGATTAGCAGAAATGAACATATATAGTTTAATTGATACAAAAAGAACATCAAAATTAGTTTTATATAATGAAAATAATATTTAATGAAATTATTTTTTATAGTGTTGATTATTAAATTGGAGTAAAATCATAAAAATATGACATCATTATTTAATATGAATTTGTCAATTTTCATTAATGAACATGGTATAGGTATTGTGCTTCTACTGTGAAAGAATCATAAGGAGTAAAATTGATGAAAATTAAACATGAGAATAAAAGGAATAACATTCATTACATTCCAAAAAATACATTATAATCTATTGAAAAAAGAACACGAAAAATGATCATACTGAATTTCCTGATAACTCCACACCAAGGCTAATACCTACAATCCTCAAAACATACTGAGTACTTTTACTATATATGTATCATGAAATCATAAATTTTTCTCCGTATAATATCAATCCATGTACAAGAACCTTATTCCAAAACTTCATCGTAATCCATGGAATAAACCCAACACACATATTGTGTTGGAAAACATAAGAGCATAAAGATGCTCTGTGAAAAAAGACGAAGAAGACTCTATACCTTTTCTATCAATGAACAATAATTTCCAGAACCATAGTTCTCTTGACCTAACTCGCTATATTATATATAGTTCCACACACTGAATTGAGGATGTTCAGTGGTAAATAAAAATTTAATAATGTCATTACATTACTTGAATCCAAGATTACATGTGGATGGATAAAAATAACCGCCAAAATAAGTCAAACAACTAGGTTATAAATGAATTAAATGAAATTGAAAATTCATTTTATGTTTGATTTTAAATTACTGAAAAACATTTATCTTAATATTATGAACCTCAGACAACAGGATTCAGAAGAAAATAAACTGTCTGATAAGGGGTTGTAATAGGTGAAACTACCCACTCACATAATAATGAAACAAGATTCTTAGTTGTAATAAAACCCATCACTTGGATCAGACAAAAAAAACCTATCTTTCAAATTGAGTGTTTTACATAGTTCATAGTTAACATCATGTGAGAACCAAAAGCAACAGAAAACATATGACTAACAAAAAGAAAAAAATATGATAATACCTACACTTATGTTAGAATAATATAAACTATGAAAACTCATGTAATATAAAAATAGTACATATTAATACCTTATAAATATATATAAATTAAATTTTATACAGTTAAATTAATTATAATAATATTATGTAATTTGACAATCATAAAGAACACCATTTATTTCTTCCCAAATTGTTTTTTATGGATTAAATATTTTAATTTAAAAATATAAATTATGAAATTTAGAATTTGAATTTAAAAATTTATATTATTAATAATATAATTAACTCATTGGAATCCATTTTTTCTTGATTTTAGTATGAAAAATTCAAATGCATAAGAAATGATTTTTTCAGGAAAACTAAATTTCATTGTTTTTTCTTGGTTTATTTTTAAAAAAAACTTCAATATCTATTAATTTATTTGATAAAAGAGATTTCATATTTGGAATCAAAAAAATTAATATTAAGTAAAAATTTATATAAGTCACATACCATAAACAATTCATAATCATAAGTTAATTCATGAATTCATGATTGATGATTTTTTTAGTTTTATATAGTTAGAGAATAAGCCCAAAAAAATTTCATTACATCTCTAAAATAACATTATAGACACATCTACTCTATAAAATTTATTTCACACAAAAAAAACTCCTAAAATAAAATAGAATTATTTTTTTATAAAAAATTTATTGAATCCTTCCATTCTCTTACACATCTTTATACCCTGTGAAAAACAATTAAAAAACATGGGATCTGCATAAAAATATCAGTAAGGGTTATAAAATAAGGAATGGAAACACTAGTCCATCAATACATACAAATCAATGAAATCAAACGTTTCACTCGTGAAACATAACCTCTTTAACATACCGCATATAATCAAAATATTTATGAATAAAAAACAAAAAATATAAATCATAAAGGTAACTTATGGCATCAATAACATATTTACATTGTAGATTTCACAGCCAAAAATTGAGTTACATTGGAACACCCATCGTAATATATTCCATATATCTTCTCGGAGAAATGTTGGTGTTTACCTTTGTTACATTACCCAATGAAATAGAGAGCTACCTCTGGATTACCCCTAGATTTATCATAGAACAAACCCTATTCCCAAACAATGACCAAGAACTAGTTTGAATACATAACCCATAAAATATTAATATCGGAAGGATAACATTTCCACATTTATATAACAAGATATCAATTCAAGTTATTGACATAATAATTTCATTAAAAAAATTAAAACATTAAAAATAAGATTTTTGAATCAATGTTTACCATACCACATTGACTAATTTAAATGAATTTCATTTTAAAAAACAAATGTCCATATAAATAAATCCACATAACCATTTTTAATACATGTAAATTTATGAGAATTATTTATAAAAATTAATCATTAAAACTTAAAAAATAATGTTTTAGTTAAAGATTCTAGTATCACTTGTGAAACTATTAAATTAAAATATTTAAATAATGACATTACAAAAAACATTAAATATCATGATAATATAAAAATTCAAGTTATAAAAATACAAAACCATGTATTTACACATTATAGGACAATAAAGGTTAAAAATATCAAGATATACCTTAATGGAAGGATATTTTGTTGTAGTCCCTTACAAAAATTTGGCAACCTAGCAGTGTCACATTAAAATTCATAAATTGATTTGATGAGAGAGAAAAGATCTATCATCACTTGGAAATAAAATTTACAACAATAAGAATACATAAGAACATATCCAAACATAATAAAATGTAAATTAAAAGACATAACATAAATAAGCCTTTGACTAAAAGTGGAGGGTGAAAGGTTCACTTAAAAAGATCATTTTGAAAGTAAAATAGATTGATAATATATATTCACTATATGTACAAAACAATAAATTAAAAATACATGATTGTATTTCAAAATTTATTTCTTACATAATAATATAATGATATAATTAAAAATACATGATTATCCCCACGAATAGAAATTTTGTTACGATGTTCCATTACAAAGATCATTTTGTAAGTAAAATAGATCAATTATTTGTATACACTATAAGTAAAATAAGTAATGTATAAATACATGATAGAATAGAAAAAGTTATTTCTAACATAACAATTTCACGAAACAATTAAAAGTAGAAGAGAAACCTGATGAATAGAAATTTGGATAACAAGTTCCCTTACCTTGCATCTGACTTGTCTTTTTCATTCTTTATCTCCGTTAATAGTAAGCCTATGCTAATTCTACATTATTAAGAACCCTATTCTATTTTATTATTCTTTTAATATGTATTTTATTCTTGATATAAACATCATATAATTATTCATGCTCATATCGGTCTTTTTGTCGATGTTCGGTACTTCAGTCATAAATGAACGTGTTATAAATACAAATTGTCCACGATGTCAAAAGTTCATTATCTATATAATTGTATTCATTACTTAAATATAATATATATATCAAGAAGATATGTATTTATTACCAGTATATATATATATATATTTATAATAGTATATAACATTTGGATATATGAAAATGAGATTCACTGTTCATGGAGATGACAAGATGTACGTACACATGAACTCTACTTTCATTTCTTTTTCATTTTTAATGGAATGAAAAAATGGTAAAGAAGTATATTAAAATTCTAGTATAATATATATGTTATATATGTTACATATGATAATTAATTTCATCATTTCTATGTTCTATGTATAGAATGAATGAGTAATATCACATTGAGGGGGTGGTAGTCCGCACTTCCTCAAATAAATTTATCGTAATTACACGTTACACAATGTATAAATGTATGATATAAAAGAAAACACATAATATTAGATATAATATAAATATAATATATATCACATCTAAATATAGCTCCATAATAATGACCACCATGAGTGGTGGTAGAAGATAATTGAACAATCGTCGTTTCATGAGATATTTGGTCACCATCCATAAAAACAGAATGTTCTAAATCCATTAGATGGAGGTGTGAGTGAGTGTAGGATTAATAAATGGAATAAAAAAATTAATGTATATATATTATAGATTTTTTCTATTAAATAAAATTAATAATAAAATTTCGGGTTGGATAAGGGAAAACAAATGAAAGAATCGTGAGAGAAGACAATACCTAAAATCAGGTAAGTCCTTTTGATTTAAGCTAAAAACCCTTCTTCAATTTCCATATTACCAAGGTAAAACATCATGTAAGAATATAGGGATTCTGGTATATTATACTATCAGTGTTTGGACATTACAAGGGGTCATGAGAGGAGTGAGTAAGGGTTAGAGTTGGTGCTATTTTAAAAGAGGAAGGAGGGGCACTTTAGGAATGTCTTGAAAGAATATTTTTATTATAATCATAATTTCAATTAAAAATGGTCCCCAACTCATTTAATTAGATGATAATATTTATATGGTTCTAAATAATCTCAAAAAAAATTTTACACTTATTTTGTTTTCAAATATGACCTTATAATTTTGCTTTAACAATTGGATATGTTATTTGACTATTACGGTGTCTTCTAGTATATTCATACTATATGTAAAATATAGTTACTATGAAATGACAATAGATCCTAAAGTAGTTCTTTAATTACATGTTAAACCGTATATACTTTATTTGGCCTAATATTATATTTTTATGACTAATAATAAATTAAATAAAATTTTATTTGTTTTAAAAACTCATTTGTGTCAATTTATATACTATTCATATCACGACATTTAAAATATCTATAAAAACTTCATTATTCTGGAAAAACATCATCAATTCGATGTTAAGAAGTAATAATTATCCCTAAAATTAATTTTTGGAGAAATTATTTTTAAACAAAATGTGTTTTAATTTTTATAATCTCATTTATGTAACACATCCATTAATAAGGTAATCACTACATCATCATTGTGTCATAAATAAATATCATTATTTGATGTTAAAAATTTTTAAACTATTTTCATTGATGTAGGAAATATTTTTATATTTAAAATTAATTTATATAGTCTAACATATCACTTATATAACCACATATAAATATTATGTTAGTAAAATATATATTTTTATATTATATTTTCATTATCATAAAATTAAAAGTAATTAAATGTCTTTTTCAAACCAAAATAGCTCCATGGGGACCTAACGTCAAGATAATGATTACCTTGGTCGTACATATCTCATCCAATAGGATTATGACACATGTTCAGGTAATTTAAAATTTTTATAATATTTGTTTTAGCCTTATTTACGATATTTACCCTTTAATCAAGATAAATAAAATATTTATTGATGATTCAATTCATAATGTCTTAAAACAAGAGTTACCTACTTAAATAATTTGTAACTATTGATCAAAAATATGGAATCCAAATTTTCATATTCAAAAAAATGTAATTATAGAAATTAATTTCATATTAATTCACGTTATGAAGACCAAAACCTGTGTTTTTAAGTAGTAAAAACAACTAAAATATTGAAATGTGTTTATGTCCAATTAAAAATTGAAATTAATTCCTATAACAATAATTGGATTAAATGATATAAATAAAATCCAAATATACTTTTAAAAAAATATCATATAATATATCTATATAAAGAAATTACATGAAAACGAATTTTTGAATTAAAATACAGTATTTTTCATTATTCATTAAAAAAACTGAATATTATCATAAAAATACCAAAATTTCATCCAAAGTAAATTTGGATGTATCTCTTCTAAAGAATAATTTTATTTTTCCAAATAGAACAAATTAAAGAGAAAAAACAATATTTAAAAACATCTCTCCATCAAAAGGTGGTAAAATTCCTTTTATAGAATATTAGAGTATTTCATGCATAAAATATGATACATTTTTATTTTAATCCTCTAAAATTTGTTGGAGAAATGTAACAGAATTTAACTAACATGTATACTAATATATTACAATGTTTTGTTCTTTATTTCTTATAAAATAGCTGTGTGTTATCTAAAATTTAAAATAATTATATTATTATATTGTTTTTCGGTGTAACTCATAGTTGTGTGAATCATAAGATTTCTTTGAAACCCAATGTTTCGTGTCGAGTTAATTATTGGAAAAATGATATATTTAACATAAAATTAATATTTTATGCATAAATATTAATAGATATGAAAATATATTATTCTATAAATACCTGGGTCGTTACATCCATCCTCCTTTTGGAAATATTGTCCTCACAGTGTTAAAATTGTGCTTCTAAACTTCATTGAATGTCCCACGTTGGAAAAAGAGTCAATAAATCTATCAATTTAAAAGAATGAAACATAATTAAAAATGTCACCCAGGATAACCCATAATAGGATTCCATGTTAGAAAACCTATATATGTAAGGGAAAACAAGTATAACATATTGATGGAGATTGATTGAAAACATGATCCAGAGAACATTAACAATCTGAAAACTATAAACAACTGATGGGTTAAAAAGTATTTGATTTCCAAGTTGGAAAATAAAATGTATTTTTTGGCGTTTTAGTTCCCTTTCATAAAGTTGGATTATTTATTTATGATATTTACTAGGAACCTAAATAAATATACTTACTAATCATGTAGATCACCATCCATTAATATGTTTCTTCCAAAAACACATATTTTCTCCAAAAAATGAGTATTCATGATGAGATGGTCACACATGAATCTCTATAATAAACTTATAGGGAATATCATTATCCTCAAAATGTGAACCATATATTTACAATTTCTTTAGTCATTAACCAAAACCAAAATGGTTAGTACAATATCAGAAAATCCAAAAAATCATATTCTTTTATAAAAATAAATACTACTCTTAATCTCCAAAATTGAACAGACAATAACCAAATCTCATCAAATACTTTTCCATAAACAATTTCAATTAAAATTATTCAAAATATTCAAAACAATGTTTGAAACACAAAATTACTAATGATTTGATCTCATAGAATTCTTATTTATATCCAAATAAAATTGGCTACTCTTAATGTCTCATACTGAATCTTAATTAACCTAATCACATATTATGAATGATAGGTTAATAATTTCCATATCTAACCCAAATCCATATAAATTCACAATAATAACATAGATTCTTCAAAAATAAAATTCCACTGTTACTCCTTGAATGAAAACCCATAATATTCTATTTTCATTATGAATATAGTATCATAAAATAACAAACATCTTCCAAAATAACCTCTATCACATAATCACCAAATCATTTTACTATAATAAGTACATCCATTTTATTAATCATTAGTTCAAAAAAATTAACATTTTAATGATCCATAAAATCATTTTACTAAAACGAATAAGTTACACTGACAAGGGACTTCACATAGTCTAGTGGTAAGTGATAAATCATAGTATCACATTGGTTGTGGGTTCGATTTCCACAGCTTTATCCGACAATATGGGTTATCACATGGTCTAGATGTTGCCCTTTATCAAAATGTATATAATTTTATAACATTCTCCAAATGATAAAGATTACTCATAAAATATTTTAAGTACAAATTTTATCTCATGATATGTATTTTAAACCAAAAAATTAATAGATTGTAGTTACCTCAAATTCATGTATCATAAAAAACACAATGGTTATTTATCATCAAAAAAAGGAAATTGTTCCTCAAATGCATTTCACATATCAAATTTCAAGGTTACACACACCTGAAAAATTCATAAAAATTAATCTTATCTCTAATAAACAATGACATATCATCCTCTATATATCCAACATACTCAAAAATTCATATGTAGACATGGTTGCGCCCAAATTCACCCTACCGGTAAAAGCGGTCGTTGATGTACAATTAGGGATCGAATCCACAGGGACAAAGAATAAACCTTGAGACACTATGATTTGTTGATGGATTGGCTATGAAGTGGCCAACTTTGAGGTAGATTTTAATTGAAGAACTAAAGATATAATTTAAATAACATATAATAAAAATGATGTGAACTAAAAAATTATTTATGTTGGGTTGATCTTACGGTTATTCTTTGGGTGGATTGGATGAATTTATTTTCTTAAGAATTTCATGTCTTTAATTGAAAATTTTTCTAAACAACAATATAACTCTCCAAAATCATTCACCAAATTAATCCCTACACAATTCCAAATAAAATCACTAATTCAATTTGAGGAACCCTTTAATGAGCACTCAAAGGAAATAGATCATACTAGAACATAAATTGTTTCGTCGTTAAACATGGAAAAGACGAAGAATAACATAACTCATCGAATGGAAATCTTAAAATAACAATGAGATTTAAAAATTAAAGTATATTAATTAACATCCAATACCTAGCCTTGCTACTCCCTTGGATCAAACCTTAAGTGGTTAACCCTTCGGTTATCATATTCTACCAATGGAAGTGGGATGTAGACTTGTGGAGGCAGAATTGAAGAAGAAGAAAATTATTGAAAAATGAACACTCCACAGTTGTGTGATTGAATTCACAAGTGCTGGTGTGAATAAATTCACACCTTGATTCAATGGTATCAATGTGTGAAGAAAATGAAAAGAAAAATTAAATAATTAGAATTTTTTTTATTAAAATACTAAATGTGAAATAAAAACATAAATTTGGGAAATTGACGATGCCATTACAAAACAAAAGCGGTAAATTACAATTGAAAGAAATACAATGGATGAAAAAAACATGGATAAAAATAAAAATGTTAGATGATTATTAACTTTACCACTAGATCCTTATATAGGCATATTAGGAGCCTTAGGTCCACCCCCAACAATAAATTTACCCCCCAACAATTAAGAGAGTCAAAAGGAGGGTGACGAATCAAAAGGAAATTAACATTACAAAGTTGACCACAAAACCAGCCATATTCATCCTCCATTTTGATGTGTGAGTTTGACACATCATAAGGAAGAACCTTTAGGTTTCATAAATAATAAATATCTTCTTCCATGTGTCTTCTAGATGCTCTAAAAATTTCCGATGATTTTGTTAATCCGTTTTGGAGTTATCTTTAAAATGGTGGGCTGTTTTTATGAGCATTCTGCTATGGCCCACCATTTTATTTCTAAACGTCAGCCCCCTGTATCTCATTGAAATCTTCAAAATTAGCACAGAAAATAGTTGAATAAAATGATCCTAATATTTTTATCTTTATACTGTAAAGATTTTAGCATCATTGTTCTTGGTTTGTGGGCCCCATATTTGTTTGATGGGCCATAGGCCCATTATGCTTTCTCCATCAACTTTATGAATTGAGGCGCAAAAATCACAATCTTTCCTTGGGATTCATCCATCTGAGCTAAAAGGTAAAATGTTCCAAAAAAGTGATAAATAATATCCCAAAATATCAAATTAATAAAATGAATATAATTTTGTCCACAAACAGATGACTGATTGGGCCCAAATTTGCATTTTAAAGATGAATTGTATTTAAGAATAGAAATGATGTTCTATTTATATAATTCACTAAAAAAAATGTTTATGGACTTTGGGACAATGAATATAAATATATTAAAAATGAATATTATCCACTTTTAGTGACTAATCACACCCCCCAACTTGAGTTTGGCTAGTCCTGTGCAAAATATATTACATATATGAAATTCAAATCCCATTTCCAAAAACATTTTAATACACATTGATCACCCAAATACCTCATACCAAAAAAATTATGAAACCCATCAAAATTATTTAAAACAATCTAGTCCCATAATAATATCCCAAGCCCAATAACATTCCTTTGTTCAAATTCATCACCACATTTCATCCAATTTCAATTAAGCATGATAATGTGTTGTGCATCACAAAAGATATGGGGCCCATTTTATTGTTCAAGGGGAAAAAATGGAAGTGCTAGGTGGGAATCACATTAAACCTTAAGATGAGTATCCAATTTTTTTTTATTTTTTTGTTTGATTTTTTTTTATTTTTTAACCAAAATAGATATGAAAAGACTAACTCTAGGCAAGAAAAATATGGAGTCATGATCCCCTAGTGCCAGATTCCACACATATTGTCAATTCCATTCTCTAAAATAGAGATATAATTCCTAACTCTGGGAAAGAAAACTATGGATTCACGATCCCCATGTTCCAGACACCATGAATTTGGACAGAACATTGCTCTATGTGGTCATTATTTTTCAAATTTTTTTGGTTTTTTGTTTTTTTTATACTCAAATTAAACTAAAAGTGACCCCAGAACCCTATGTTATAATGAATAGGACCCAAGAACTCAAATTTACACCCACAATACAATAGATGTGCATTGTGGAATTTTTATTAAGAGAATGAAAATTTAATCTTTAAAAAATCACATCGGACAACCTATCTTTCCAAAATCTATGCTCATGAACGTAAACATGCATTAAAATCATAATCTAGGCATAAAAAATTATTTGATATCCAATTTCAGAGTTTTCAATGTCTATTATCATGTTCATGGTTAATGAAATTGTTTTCCAGGGATGTTCTTATAAAAAAATAATTTTTTGTTTCATCTCCCCCCAACATAGAATAACAATGTCCCATGTGTTTAAAAAATCATTGTAGGGGGGTATGTGAGTGTTGTTCAGAGAGTAAATTTAAAATGATAATCATGGAATGAAGTCACCTACTGGTTGATGAGGAAAGCTCCTTCCAAAGTCTCCCTTCAATCCTGGATTTGATTCTCAGTGAGTTGGACGGTTGTGAATTGATTTTCCTTATGACTTATGACATGCCCTTTTATTTTTTCAACCTATAAAAACATAAAAATAAACTATTGATACATTGTCTTATTTTTAATTTTTTGGTTAAGGAATTACTCAGAGATCACACCACATGACACGGATGAAAATGGTGCTTCCGTTTCATACCCATCCTTACTAATAATAGATGAATAGGTCAACAGTCCATGGTAATTTTTTATATGAAAAAGAAAATGATTCAAAATGATTAGAAAATTGAAAACCATCGGTTGCCTCCCATGCAGCGCTTTTGTTTAACGTCGTTAGCTCCACTTGAACCCCCAAAATATCCAATTCCAACATTAAAAATTTTAATTAACCCATATTTCTCCACTTTAACAGGATTTGGAATGATTTTTTTTGAAATTTTTTTCGGATGAAATCATATTTTCTAAAATGATTGGTAAAATAAAAGGAATATTGAAAATGGTTGATTGGGTTGTTTCTATAGTCTTGCCTAAGGCACCAAGGATCATTCCTGCATTATTGATTTCACGATACAGATGAATTATAACTAAATGGTCATGTTTGTACCATATAAAGGGATAATTTAGTGGGGTTTAAAGGTTCATAATTTTGAGGTTGGGTTGATTTAATTTTCCTAAAAAATATTGAAAATTTTAAAAATAAGATTCTTCTTTAGAAATAATCTGTTCAATTTGAAATTGTGATTCCTTCTGAATATTGTCCAGTTGAATGTCAGGAGTGGGTATAGACTCAATATTTGTTATCTCCCCCAATGGTTCAGTGATAGGTTATTCTAAATATCATTATTGTAGCAATATTCTGGACATTCAATCCACGAAGAAAAATTTTCCCCTTTTGAATCCAAAAAATTAATTTCTTCCTGATTTAAATACCCGTCAACATTTCCTTGATCTTCTTCATATATCTGATATCCAAATGATAGTTTTTTTTAAATTCATGAATGGTTTGTGGGTAAAGGATTCATCTATCATTGATGTGGAAAGGAAATCTTGAGTGGGAACGGGTTCCTCAAAAGTCTTAATGCTTTGTACTTATAATCTCAAATTTGAAACATCTGAATTCATTATAACAATTTTATCACACAAATGTTCAAGAAATTTTTCAGAATTAGGATTAATAGACGTTGGGACATCATGAACATCATTAAGTTTTATCTCTTCAATCATCCTATAGAGGTATGAAAATTGATCTTTTAAACAATCAACGTCCCATTGATTTTGCATCTCATCTGGTGTGGTGTAATAATTCAAGTGTTGATCAAAGTAATTTTCTATGTGAGGCTATTACCATTTTTTATTCTCTATATGATTCCATCCAATGTTTATAAAAAGAAATTGTTGATGATACTCCATTAGAGTTGAATGAAAATTTGAGTTTGAATTTTTTTTGGACACACAAAAATAGAAAGGGGAAAAGAAAAGAGAAATATAGGTGAGAAAAGAGAAGTAATGTGGTAATAGAAGGTTGGTGTCTATGAAAACATACATGGGTCCCTAGAAATGGTGCCAAAATTTGGTTGCACCCAAATTTACTCTACTGGTAAAATGTGGTCGATGTAGTACATGTAGGGGTCGTGTCCACAGGGACTGAAGAAGTAAACATGAGATGCTATGATTTGCTGATTGATTGGCTATGAAGTCGCCAACTTTGCGGTAGATTTTAATTGGATAACTAAAGATATAATTTAAATAACACATATTAAAAATTATGTGAACTAATCAATTATTGATGGTGGTTTTATCTTAGGGTTTTTCGTGGGGTGGTTTTGATGAATTTCTTTTCTTAAAAATGTCATGTCTTTAATTAAAGATGTATCCAAACAACAAGATAATTCTCCCAAATCAATCACCAATTAAATCCCTGCACAATTCCAAGGCCAATCACTAATTAACATTTAGGATCACATTACTATGCACTCAAAGGAAATATATCATACTAGCACTTAAAATCTGTCATCGTTAAACATGGCAGAGACGAAGAAGAACATAACTCATCGAATGGAAATCTTAAAATAACAAACAGATTTAAAAATTAATGTTTATGAAATAGCATCCAATCCCTGACCTTGCTAATACCTTTGATTAAAACATAAGGTTTTAAACCTTCATTGATGCTATTATACCAATGTAAGTGATATGTATACTTATGGGGGCGGAATTGAAGTAGGAGAAAATTATTGAAAAATGAACACTCCACCGTTGTGTGATTGAATTCACAAGTGCTGGTGTGAATAAATTCACACCATGATTCAATGGTATCAAACATGTGATGAAAAGGAAAAGAAAAAGTTAATATGAAGAATAAATTTTATTAAAATACTAAATGTGAATGAAAAACTTACTTTAGGGAAATTGCCAATGCCTTTACAAAACAAAAGATGGAAATTACAATTGAAAGAAATAAAATGGATGAAAGAAAAAACATGGATTCAATGAAAAATGATAGATGATTATTCCCTTCACCAAAATATCCTTATATAGGCCTATTATGAGCCTTAGGTCCACCCCCAACAATAAATTCACCCCCCAACAATTAAGAGAGTCAAAAGGAGGGTAAACAATCAAAAGGAAATAAGCGTTACAATGTTGACCACAAAACCATCTAGATTCATCCTCCATTTTGACGTGTGCATTTGACACTTCATAAGGCAGAACATGAAGGTGTCATAAATAAGAAATATCTTATTCCATGTGTCTTCTAGAAGATCTAAAAATTTTCCAGTGATTTTGTTATGCCGTTATGGAGATATGTTCAAAATGGTGGGATATTTTATGAGCATTCTTCTATGGCCCACCATTTTAATTCTAAAGGTCATCCCATTGTATCTCATTGAAATCTTCTGAATTAGCACTGACCACAGTTGAGTAAAATGATCTAATATTTTTCACTTTATAATGACAATATTTTAGCTTCATTGGGCTTGGATTGTGGGACCCACATTTGTTTGATGGGCCTTAGGTCCATTATGCTTTCTCCATAGACTTTCTGCATTGAGACGCAAAAATAACCATCTTTCCTTGGGATTCATCCATCGGGCCTAAAAGATAAAATGTTCCAAACAATGTGATAAATAATATCCCAAAAAATAAAATTCATAAAATGAATATAATGATGTCCACAACTAGATTAATGATAGAACCCAAATTTGCATTTTAAAGACGAATTGTATTTAAGATTAGAGATGAAGTTCTATTTATATAATTCACTAAAAACAATGTTTATGGACTTTGGGACAATGAATATAAATATATTAACAATGAATATTAGCCACTTTTAGGGACTAATCAACAAATATTAATCATAAAAAATTATCCATGATCATTTATCCGTTTTTTTCCATATTATTCTTTGATACTTCTTTCCTACATCAAAAATAATGTGTAATTTACTAATATTTCAGTAATGTGAAAACATGAGCTATGAAATAATACATACCATTCATTGGTTATTTTCCGTCCCCTCATCATCAATTGGTATTTCATTATGAATTGGTAAAAATATATTTTTACGATCTTGCTGATCCCATTCTTAAAACATCTTCATAAGATATGTATTTTTTTAATGAACATGCACATGACATTTAAAACATTCAAATGGTCCTTCCAAAAATAACATCAATACCTTTCCTGGATTCAATTGGACAATTATTTTTTCTATGGAATGTTTTAACTTTATGACCTTTAATACCCCATTTATATCATCTTACCATCCCATTTAAGAATTTTCCTATGCTTTTCATTCCACATCATTGACACATAGTTTTTTAATATAGTTTCCATTATGATTATTAATTGAACTTCGATAGGGATTTGTTTCTCAAACAAAGGAATCCTTAAAAAAAATCAACAAGTCTCATGTGGTCAATCATGACTCTAGATATAAGGTTCATTATAAACACAACAGTTCTCATTGAATCTCCAATTTCATTCAGTTTCTCATTCATAAAACCACTATAGTTTCCTTCACATCATTTGTTACTTTGGTACCAGCTAGATCCAATGATTTACTAAAACAAAAAAAGTTAGTGTGACTATATCAGTAAAATCATCATATAATATCTTATTAGGAGGTTAAACACAAAGATATACTTATTCATATTATCATTATCTCATTCAATTTACATAAAATAAATATGACTCTTTCTAATATGATAACCATTAATTTTAAAAAAATTATGATGAAATAACACCATAAAATCTAATGTTATCTAAACCGACCTATGATACCATCTATATGGCACATGACTTAATCATTACAATTTCAGGAGTTATTTAATGAATTCAACATTGAAGATATTTTTACTTTTATAGGTTTAATGAATTTTTCAACAATTATTCAATTACATCTCAAAAATTAAAAAGTATACGTTTATAATTTGTCCAATATATTTCAGTAATATATAACTCTTTAAATATACTAGATTTCTATTCCTGATATAAATCTTCCTTAATTATTCTATTGTATTACCTATCATTATTCTGAGTGAAAAAAATTTCAAAAACATGGTTTGAGAATAAAACTCTCCTTATGGATTATAAAATATTGAAAGAAAATATTACTCTATCAGTACATAAAAACGAATTAAATCATACTTATCAATTGTAAAACATATTCCCTTTATCATACATCATGAAATAATAAGATTTATAAATAACACATAAAATAATAAATCATAATGATTAATTATGGATTCCTTAACATAAATAAATTTTATCATTCAATTTATCATAGTGATTTACATTTGGAATACCCATCGTAGTATATTCCCAAAATCTATTATGAGAAATGTTAATGTTTACCTCCGTCATAATACCAATGCATTGGAGAGTTATCTCAGGCTCACCCACACGACGTTTATCAAGGAAACACCAATTTCCTAATACAATTCCCAAGATATATAACATTATAATAATATAAAAACTAAACATAATGGAAGTATAACATTTCCACAATTCAATAACAATATATCTGTTCAAGATATTGATA
Source organism: Viscum album (assembly GCA_963277665.1). Taxonomy (NCBI): domain Eukaryota; kingdom Viridiplantae; phylum Streptophyta; class Magnoliopsida; order Santalales; family Viscaceae; genus Viscum; species Viscum album. The sequence goes on from OY728161.1 coordinate 443,177,607, forward strand.
TAATCAATTCATTACAAAAACACATTTAAAACATTTAACAAATGTTTTTTTAATCAATGTGTCCCATACCACTTTAAATCATTTATTGAAAATTAATTTTGAAACATTAATTTCCATATAAATAAATCTTCAAAAACATTTATATAACATGAAAATTAATGAGAATTATTTATTTAATTAAATCATTAATGATTTTAAAACAATGTTTTAGGTTGAGTCTCGTAACACTTGAGAAACTCCAAAATAATATAATTAAATAATTTCATACAAATAAACATTAAATATCATGATAATATACTAATTCATGATTTAGAAATTAAAATGGTTTGTATATAATCCTTATAGGATAACAATGGTTCACATTATCAATATATTCATTAATACATAGAGAATGAGATGTACCCCTTACCAAAATTCGGCAGCCTAATGACATAACATTAAAATTCAGAATATGAGTTGTTGGGAGAGAAAGGGTCACTCATCACATGGAAATAAAATTTAAAACAATATGTATATTGTCTAACATTTCAAAACTTTGGAAAATATAAAATAAAATACATAACATAAAGAAGTATTTGAGTAAAAGATGATGGTGAAAGGATCCCATAAAAAGATCATTTTGTAAGTAAAATAATTCAGTTATGTATATTCACTATAATTAAAAAAAATTAATGTATATATATAATATTTTATATCCAAATATATTTGTTACATAATCATAATACGACATAATTAAAAGTATATGATTAACCCAAAGAATGAAAATTGGTTTAAGAAGTTCCCTTACAAAGATTATTTTGTAAGTAATATAGTTTGATTATGTGTATTCAGTATAAGTATAGATAATTAATGTATAAATACATGATATTATATAAAAATTTATTTCATACATAATAATAGAATGACATAATTAATAATAGAAGATTAAACCAATAAAAGGATATTGGGTTAAGAAGTTCCCTTGCCTTATATCAGATTTGTCTTGTTTCTTATTTATCTCCATAAATAATAAACCTAAGTTATTTCTACATGATTCATAACATTTATAATGTAAATTATTCCTTTTATATAATATATTAACTTTATATAACAATCATAAAATTATTCAAGTTCATATCAGTCTTTTTTTCGATGTTCGGTACTTGAGTCAGAAATGAACTTGTTATAATTAGAAATTGTCCATGTGGTCAAAAGTCCATTATCTCCAGAATTTTATTCATGATTTAAATTTCATATATATCCATTATTTATTTATTTAGGCCCATTATATATGTATTTATAATATTCCATTACATTTGGGTATAATAATATGAAATGCACCATTCATGGAGACCGTAATCCATACATTAGCATGAATGCTCCATTTATTTTTTTACTTTTTAATGGTATGAAAAACCAATGATAAATAGGTATATTATAATTCCATTATAATATATATGTTATATATTTTACTAAATTTCATTAATTTATTCCTTTATATATTCCATGTGTATCCTGAACGAGACATATCACTTTGAGGGGGCGGTAGTCCACACTTCTTCAAATGAAATTATCGTATTTTCGCATTATGGAAAGAATAAAGGAGTTTTTTAAAATAAGTATATATAATAATAGAAAAAAAATATATATATATATATCATATAAATAAAGTTCTATTATAATGGACACCATGATAGGTGGTGTGATATAGTTGAACAATCCTTGTTTCACGAGATATTTGTTCGCCATCCACATAAAAAGTCTGTTCAAAATCTATTAGATGGAGTTGTGAGTGAGTGTATGTATAATAATTGTAATAAAATAATTATAGAATATTTTCTATACTAGTTTGGTTATAAAATAATTGAATAAAGATATTTTAGGTGGATGGAGAAAGAAAAATAAATGAATGAATCTTGATAGAAAACATTACCTCAAATCAGGTAACTCCGTTTGATTTAAACTAAAAGGCCTTCTTGAATTGCCTTAGGAATAAGGTATGGATTCTAGGATGAATATAAGGATGTTGGGAGATTATTTGGGTGGATTATTGATGATACAAGGTGTCTTGAGAGCTGTGAGTATGGGTTAGAGGTGATTCTGTGTTATTAGATAGAGGAGGGAACATTTGGAATGTATTTAATAATTATAATATAATAAACTGAATTTAGATTTAGACAAGTCATAAACTCATTTTATTATAATATAATGTAAGTATTGTTCTGAATCCTCTCATTAAATAGTTTTTAGATATGTTTTGGTTTCAAATTTAACCTTACAATTTAGAATTAACTGTTAGTTAACTTATTTGACGCTTACCATCTCTTCTTGTACATTCATACAATATGGTTAATATAGTACCGATATAATTTCAATAGAACATAAATTTGTTCATTAATGACATGTTAAAAATTAAATATGTTATTTGTCCTAATCATAAATTTTAGGACTAATATATCATATAATAATGTAATATTCTTTTAAAAAACTAATTTGTGTCAATTTATATACTACTCATATGCAGACATTCAAGAAAAGCATAAAAACATGATTACTTTGAAAAACAATCATTAAATACAATATAACAAGTCATAAGTGTCCCTAATTCTTTTTTATGGCATAAAAATTTTCAAAATAAATTTATTTTAATTTTTGTAATCTCAATTATTTAAAACATTCAATACTAAGTTAATCACTACATCATCATTGTCTCATAAAAAATTTATTTATATGTTGTCTAAAAATTATAAATTAAATACCATGATTTATGATTTTTTTATATTTATATTTATTACTTATAGTACATGAGATAACTTATATAACTGTATATAAATGTTATATCACTAAATGTTATATTTTTATTTATATTTTCCTTAACATTAATAAAAATTCTTTTTCACACACAACTTGCTCCTTGGGACCTAAAATCGACCCAAGGATTACCATGTTCAGAAAAATCTGTTCCAATATGATTAGGATACATGTTTATTTAATTTGATATTACTATAATAATATTTTCTACCCTTATTTACAAGATTTAAATTTTAACCTTGGTGAATAAATTTTTTATTTAAGTTTCTATTTATAATATCGAAAAATAGAAGTTACCTATTTATTCAATTTGGACTTCTTGATTCCAAATATGGAATCCATTCTTCTATATTCCAAGGACATAAATTTCCTAAATTAATTTAATATTAATTCATGTTGTGAAAACCTAAAATCTTATTTATAATAAGTAATAACTATCAAAAGATTGGAATGTGTTTATATCCATGTAAAATGTGAAATAACATCTCATGACCATAATTGTATTAAATGATAAAAATATATTTCCATTATAAATTAAAAACAATTAAAAGGAAAATATATCTATATAAATAATTTATAAGAATAGGATGTTTTGAATTAAAATACAATACAATTCATTATTCATTAAAAAAATTAACATTATCGAAAAAATACAAAAATTTCACCCAATGTAAATTTTGATATCCCGAATCTAATGAATATTTTTATTTCATAAAATAGAACATATAAAAGTTACAAAAAAATTATTTAAAAAGTTTTATCAACCAAAAGGGGTTTAAATTTACTTTTAAATAATATTGGGGGTTTTCATGCTTAAAATAGTGTTCATTCCCATTTTAATCCTCTACCAATTATTGGATAAAATTAATCATATTTAACAAACATGTATAATTATATTTTACTTTTTTCAGTTCATTACCCCCAATACAATGTCTATGTGTTAACTAATAGTTAAAATATTATCATTATTATATTATCATTCGGTATAACACAATGATGGGTGCAACATAATATTTCATGGAAAAGCAATTTTTTATTTTGAGTACACTATCAGACGAAGGTTCTTCATTAACATAGAATTAACATCATATAAATAAATACTAATATATTATTGTATAAATACATTTTTTGTTAAAAGTTCAACATAAGTATTCTCATAATGAATATTAAATTACTAAAAATCTATTTCTATTGTTAAAGATAAATTTGTTTTAACGAGGGTTAAAATAATGTGATAAGGGTAAACTGCCCTAAAAACATTTCAAAATTATATTGTATGGCCATATTTAGGCACTATATCATATCATATTTATATTATCTCCATTTTGGAGCTGATTATCTAGAGTAAATCATCGATATATTATAACATTTTGAAATTTTCACATGTTTCCTCACCACCAATTTTAAAAATTGCATTCCTCCTCTTCCCACCACACATTAAGATGAATTCAGAATATCAAATACGAACTCAAATACAATTATAAAATCCCTATACATGTCATATATGTATTAGTTATAGATGAATATGATCCATTGCGCACTTAATGTGTGATGAAAAATATGTTTTACAAAGAATAAGAGTAACTTTTGACTGAATGATTTAGTTTTATTTCTTATTCTACATCAACCGAACACTTTTAACCCTTGTGATGTTATAACATAAATATATCTCATTTAATAAGAATTGAATTTTTTTTGTTTAAATAAATACATATAATTTTTAATCTAATGGGTAATGAAGTCAAAAAGACCCTACCCAAGTTATAAAGGATAATACATGACATTTAAAAGGCCAATATTCAAATTCAGGTGAGGGTATAATTTTTAATTACTATAAAAAGGTAAATATTCACATGAGTTTTAAAATAATAATTTCAGTACACAAATTGTTTTAGGCCACAAAGTCTTTGGGCCACCATAGTCCATTGTTCCACATGGCCTTCATTTCAACAGAGGATATAATGTCATACGGTCTTCAAACCATGATATAGACATGTTAGAACACATGGAATTAGGCCCTAGAAGAGGAATCAAAGCAAGTAAAATCTATAAGAGTATATCTATCCAGATTGGGAAAGAAGAGAGGATATGATAAAAATAATAATTATTAATTATTATGTATCCTTGTATTGGGAAATTCTATCTATTCCTCTATGTGATGTGGGATATAGGAGCCATCAATGAAGTAAATGATGGGGATGTCGAATTCTAGTGTATTCAAATCTAATGGACTTCTAGCCATGTAATGGAAAAGGTTCCTATTATTCTATGTATAATGTTATAATTCACCTAAAATAATTATATGGTATATTATCTAAATAAGAAAATTTTCTTAATGGATGCAGGGCCGAGTATACCACCTAAGGAAAATTGATACCACAAAAATATGTGTATTGTGTGTTACCACCTTGTAAACTGATGTAATTCATTTTCCATAACCTCCTCTCACAATTACATATAATTAACAATTTATATTATATAAGATATCAATGACAAAATTATCATTCTTAAAAGATATGATATCATCTTTGTTTATCATTTAATCCACTAAAAAATTATAATTTTTTTCATGCCTACATGTGGATTATCACCTCCACGAGGCGATGAGATTTGTTTTCTACATCACCTCATATGGAAGGAATATACATGTTTATTTAAAAATTATTTATGATAATTATGATATAATCATAATTATAGAACAATAATATGATACTCAACATCTTACTGTCATGGTTGGTGAAATATGGAAGCATTACTCTTGTGTTTGTATGACCTACCATCTTCTTGATTGTAAAATTTATAATTTTAATAAAAATCATGAATAGATGATTATAAAAGCTAAATTTATTTCTTAAAATGATAATTATATCATTTTAAAAAAATTAAATTATATAATAATGATCCCTTAGGCCATGTTCATCCCACCAAATGCATTTTGGACATATGAAACCGTCATTTTAAAAATATTCCAAGTAAACTAAATCAATTATAACATATATTAAAAGGAAATTAAATGAATTATAATCATTAAAAATAATTTAAATAATGAAAATAAAGAAAATAATATTATTATTGATGAATATAATATTTAATGAGACATTTTGGACTCCATTTATTATACACTTTGACTATAAACATTATATTAATTCCTTCGTTGATCTATTTTATAAATATTTATTTCAATATTATTAATATTATTTTATGAATGTATTTATATGTAAATAAATGAATTATAAATGAACTTTTATGTCAGTTTTATACATTCTTTAAAAAAAATATATGGATTTTTTTCATAAATTATATATGTTTCGTTTTGAATTTCTATAAAAGAGGAAAAATGATTGATATATTTTAACATATTATCTATCAATGAGTTTTCCTACCGACATAGTTGTTTTTTTATTTTTATTATTTACATTTATTATGATTTTTCATAAAAAAGAAACCATTATTCCCATCATTCTATGTATCTTCATAAATTGGTTTGAAATGGAATGGATATTTTGATATCGATATGTATTTTTTTATTGGTGAAAATAATATATTTACGAGTGTGATGATAAAAATGATATATTTTATGGGTTTTAACTATTTAATGGTTCATGGAAATTGTTTATGATGATGTATAAAGACCCTATACAATTATAAAAAATTATTACATTTTATTTGAATATTAATTACATACCAATACGATCCACGCTTGAACAATATTTGATTAGTATAATTGGAAATATAGATACATGGAAAATTAGTACAGAGATGATCTACATAATATAAAAATGTCTTATTTTCATATATCAACATTATTAGACATATGATACTTAAAACATGTAATGATAGTATTTGAAATTGAAACATACGAATTGGTGAGCTCAAACACTCTATAAGGGTAAAAATAAGAGATAACAATTAATTTCCACAAGTGACCATAAAATAAACGCTATGGAATGAGAAAATGATGAAAACCTAATATAATAGTACGAAATCTATATAATATATTTAATAATTATTAATGGAATAATTTATTTTCAATCAAAATAGATTAAATGTATGATTTATGAATCATCAGTAATAAATCATGATCAAAAAGAAAATATCATAAGATTCTGAAATAATTTTTTTCATTCACATAATCATATAAAATAACTTTCATGATCATGGTTCAATCCTAATACTATCATTCAAGAAAATTTTACATTTTTTAAATTAATAATCAGTCATTTAAAATATTTTATTAGGAATAAATTCAATCCATTTAACATTTTCATCTCTTATGATTTTATAAACTCTATCATCTCTGAGGTGTTTTCAAACCCCATTATCATTATTCAATGAATTATATGAATATAAAAAACCTTCATGTCCATGTTTAAATAAAAATTCATCTCACATTTTTGGTATAATTGAGGAAGTTACTTATTTAGAAATTGATTAGAAAATTCATATAAGAGTTAAATGAAAAATACATAAATAGGGAAAAAATAATATATTAAATATTTTCATAATATTAAAAAACATTTTGAACACATTTTAAAGAATATATAGATATAAATGAAAATATTCGTGACTAAAGATAGAAATCATATCAATTTCCCTTCAATACATTCATTTAGAATATTGTCTACTTAATGAGATTAAAATGAGATGAAAAAATATTTAACATAATGATTTAACTATAGGATAATAAAATACATATGTTTTGGAGACATATATCATATAATGTCATCATAAAATGAATAAGAATAAATATTCTAGTTAAATATGAAGTTGTAACATAAAACCCTTATCGATGTGGAGGCTTTTGAATCATAATCACAATGAAATAAACAAATTCAAATGAAAATTTAAATAAAATTAAAATAATGATATTATTGATAAAACATAACAATTGATTTGTATATTCACCTAATAAAATAATAAGGGTATATGAAATCAAACATGTCTCAATGAAAACAAATTGAGATAAATAACCATTATAACATTTGTAATATTTGAATCAATTGTCAATGGAATATTCAAAATCACATGGTTATATAAATAAATTAAATTAAATCAAGGAGTATTAAAAATACATTATTGTGAAGTATATACAGATAATTGATAAGAAATTAGTACCTAACAATAAAATATGTCTCAATGAAGAGAAATTGATTCAAAAACCTTACCTTATATTTAGTTTGATTCATATGTTCCTTAATATCTTGTATAATAAATTTAATTATATTATAGTTATACAAATTAATAATATATAAATATATAATATCATATGTTGTCCAATTATATCCCTTCAATATCAATTTGAAAAAAATTCTCTATTAATGTTGTCAATTTTTATGTTTATTGATTTAATTTTCAAATATGTGTTAGATCATCAGTTATAATTATTGAAATATGATCTAGGTTCTTCCATATATAAAATATAAATAATGATATGAATATAATATATATTAATTATATTACTTTTTATAATGATTCATATTATTTGGTGATGAAAAATTATTTACACCACTTTGTAGAGATTATACCATGTATGTATACATGAGTGATGTTTATACTTTTTGTGGGACAAAATAAAAAGATAAATTAAAATATAATTTCAATAATTATTATTTTATAATAAATATATTATATTATCATTAAATCCATCATTTTTACCATCTATGTAATAGTGAAATGAAAAATAAATACCATAGTGTTTTATAGGAGGTAGAACGAATATATGCATGAGTAATGTAATCATTTCCTAATCGATCAGATGGTAAGAAGGTAGATAATATATTATAATTATCTTATAAATATCATAAATAATCATTTAATCTCAAATTATGACCAACCATTAAATAATTTGATGTAAAGTGAATCGTAGCACTATGTGGAGGTGATAGTCCACACGGATGCACAAGCGAATCATTGAATTCCGATTTGTTAGATGAGGGGTACAGAAATGTTGTGAAATCATCGTAATGTAATATAAATATAATTATGGAAGTATAATAATCATAATTTTATTTATATAAAAAGATTATATAATGTGCATATAGAAACAAAATTGAAATAGCATGGTTATGATTTCTAACCATTATTTGAGAGAAGCCCAATTCCATACACCATAATCCTTAGCGGATTGATCTAAATAAAATAATAGAAGATATACTATGAAGGGAGGTAATAAATGATAGTTTTTTAATATGTATTGTCTGATTTATAAGGATCAAATTGTTTGACCAGTGGAGGGGAATCAATTCAATTTTATATGTGGTGGGAGGGGAAACCATGGAATTTATTAAAATCTCTCAATTATATAATGCAAATATCATTGCAAGATAGATCAGAATAGATAAATATTATATGTTTGGAATATTTATGGTTGAAATATATTTGAAAAATAATATTTTGATTGGTCTCAGTGGAAATACTAGCATTATCATTTGTTTTACCAATATGTAAACCCATTTCATCCAAAACCTTGGTATCAAAATTTTAGTATTTATAATATTCATTCAGATAAAAAATTAATCTCAAAATATAAAATTATATTATTTATTATAACAATTAATATAGAATGCATTTAAATATATTCAATTTGTATAAATGTTATAATTTACTTTAAAATATGTACCAAATCCTCATTAAAAAATTATTAAATTTATAGCCAATAAATTTAATTAAATAAACTAATATATAGAGAATAATTTATCTTATTAAGATTAAAACACATTGTGCACATAAAATAATTTATATAATTTTTTTCATATCTCTAAAAATAATCTTCTACCAAAATCGAGAATAATGATGAATATTGTGAAATTAATTAGATTATTTATAAATTATGTATATTTATGTTACATAAAAATAATATTGATAACGTAATGGTAGTTTTACTTGAGAAAATGGCAATTTTTTAAAATATATGTATTTTTCATTATTCACTAAAAATAAATATTTTAAGATAGATACTAATAATTCACCCAAAGATAAAATTTGCATGATGATTTCAAAATAATATTTAATTTCATAAAGAATATTTAAAAAAATTGACAAATTAATTATAATATCTATGAATGTAAAATCTATTAAAAATAATTTTTGAAGGATATATATTTTTAAAGAATAGAATGAATTTACTGAATATTTATTACTTTGTAATTATAAATTAATCAATAAATTTAAATTATTTTAAACAAATGTACATATTTTTTTATGTTTTTATTAACATCCATAACTGATAATTTAACAATTATATTATTATTATTTTTAAACATATGTTCAAATTGACTCAGGGATGCATGTAATGGACACATTCATACAATTAATATTTACAATTAAAAATATTTTAAAATATCAGGGTGTAAGATTATCCAAACATTAATAAATTGCATCCTCAGATTTATTTGACGTGTTAAAAAAGGTTTAATATTCCAAAATATTAATTTTTGAAATCCCACATCGTGTAACTGAATAATTAAAAAATAATTGAAAGGGGAATAGGGAAACAAAAATGGAAAATTAAATAACACACATTTAGGTTCAAAAATAAGTATAAATTAGAATGGAGTTTAAATATGGATTGGGAGGAGATATTAAATGTCAAAAGATCAATAGATATAAATAAAGAATATGTTCAGAATATTGTTAATAAAAAATCATAAATTGGTGAGGGGTGAAAACAACCATTAATTCATCATAAATGACATTATACTGTAAAAGAGATATTAATTTTCAGGATTATTTTTCCTAGATTAGTGGAATTAATTTATCATGGAATATAATAAAATATAATTTTATGATTTATTCATATGCATTATCATTATTTCATCCATTATTTCTGTGTTTCAATTGGATTCAACCTATTTTCATCTATATTCCCAGAGTGAATAAAAAATATGAATTTTTCATACCATAAGAACTAAAATTAATTTTTAATTGATCATATGATCAATAAAATATTGAAAATCATCCCTTTTGACTCTACATATTTACCGAAAAACCAAAATATTTAACACAATTTATCCAATATAGATAAATCATTACAAGATAAAATAATAAACTTATATTTAAAAACTAAATTATAATAGCCACTATTTATCATAAACCATTCCATAAATACATAACAATAAAAGTACTCAAAAATATATCTGATCATATTTAGAACCTAATAAATTATAAAATGTTAATAAATTTATATAATAAAACTAATTTCACAAAATATATAACACAATGTAAATATTAGTGTCACATTCCAATCATTTGAACACCATGAACATATATTCTATTTAAATAATATAATAAATTTGCATAAAACATGAATCACTAAGAAACTATATTAAATAGATATGTTTGGAAAAAAAATCACACATTCCTAATTCAATAATTCATATCATTGACTACAAAATAAAATATATAATTAAAAAATATAATAAACATGATCAATGATAGCATAATGAAATTTTTCATCAAATCATTAATTAAATTCAATGTTATCAATACAATAAAATTTAATATATCAATATATATGAACATATTATCCTAAATAAAAATTATTATCAATAACATATAAACAGATTATGGGTTTTAAATCCCACAAATAATTTGGTTTCCAAAAAAACACCATAAAACTAATTCATATTTCTATGTTATTTTTTATATCTATATATTTTAAAAATAAAAAAATAAATACTATAATTGAAAAATCCATAAATGATTCATTATTCTTATAACCAAAATATAATTAGTAAAATAACTCAACCGAATAATTATAAAATCCAAAAACATAAAAACTTAAATTATTTCACAACACTGATAGTTATAACATACAAAATTAATTGGTGTAGGATTTATCATATGGATTATGTAATTATGTTTTATAATTCCCTAGTTCCCAACATATAATAATTTGAACTATAAATATTACATTAGGATTAAATTTATATACCTACGTTTAAAACATAATATCTTCATGGAAGTACATTCTCTATGATATGTCTTTACACTAAATAAAATACAACAATTAATTAAACACAATTCATTGAGTTAATATTACAACATTCATAGAATTTATGAAGATGAATCATCATTCATCGATTTTTTCCCAAAAAACCATTTTTCGAATATCTAGTTCATTCAAAAAATCACATATGTTCAAGTTTTGAATCATATATCAAGATAGATAGTTTGGAATAATCACATGATTTCACATTATATTTATCATTTAATTTTATTTATTGTGTGGATAATAATTTGATCAACCATCACATTTAGTAATAGAAATATTCATCATGGTTTCATCGATTAACTAAAACCAACAACATAGTGTGAGAAATATAAAAGAGTAAACATCGAACGATTAAAAATAATTCTTAAAATATCAAAATTATTGAATAATATTTTCAACCTATGACACCATATGATTGACCTAGGTCATCCATATCCATCATCTATATGAATCCTTCATAATGGTTCATAAAAAATATGATATTTATCCATTATATATCATGAATGAGTGTCAAAGACGATGAACAATAAGATCTCATTCACCATGAAATGGAATGATAAATGATATATAATATATAAAATATTTTACGGGTTATTACACCTAGATTAATATTTTTCAAAACCACATTAATATAAAGTATCTAAATATTGATTCATTTTTTAGAAAAAATACACTCACTTATTTGGCATAAATTTGGATGTTCTCATTCACTCATGCTTATGAAAAGGGTTGTCACTAAATTTTTATCATCCTAGATTTCCAAAATAACTAAACCATAATCTGTTAGTAACTATATTTCCACAATACTATCGCAAGTTAATATTAAATATTAATTGATGAACATTCATTAAATAAAAATATGATATGTTCATGAAATACAACGTTTTAGTGTATCTAAAAACATGAATAAATAAATAACTGGTAAATAAATGATATACATATTCTTCCATTATCTTCATAAAAACTCGATACACGTGTAGTCACATCATATATAAAACCATTATTAATAACAAAGTGAAGGGAAATTTATAAAAGGGTTAGAATAGATGCATATTAATGGTAAACATAACATATATCAATCTACGATCATATGGAATAATAAAAGAAGAATAATTGTTTGAGAAATTGTACAAAAATAAAATAATCACACTCAATCAGTAAAATTGTTTTAATATTGAATCATAGAATAAGATATTATCAATGAAAATACATAAAAAACAAGAGTTTATAATTATTAATAAAAAAACATGAACCAAGATAAAATATTATAATCATAAGAAAAATGTTTTTGGCCTCACATAATCTTATAAATTCACATCCTTAAAAAGTTCCATGACCAATTATATAATTGAGGAAATTAAACCTCAATGTAAATTAATTTCTAGTCATTTCAAAAATTCTAATAATACTAAATCCAATCTTTTTCACTCTATTTTATATTACAATTTTTTCACACTGTCATCTCATAGATGATTATTTACTCTGGTATCATTTCCCAATACATTAAAAAGTTATATGTGACCTAACCATCCTTATTTTAAAACATAACCACCAATATTTGATTTATTATATAATTAATGATCATTGATTTATGATGAAATTAATCATCACATAATCATAATCCATTCCGATGTATTCCAAAAGATCGTGAAAAAATTTTCTGTTACATCAGAACTTATCCCATGAAAATAAAATAAGAATCATAAAAATTTAATCATCATAAACATAAATCATCCATAGAGAAAAAAATGTTGTATCATTGGATAAAATCTGCAGGAAATCATGATTAAAATAATTGTATGTTCTCATAAGTGAAAATAACTTTAAAAATACCACTGTAATTTTTCTCCATGAAAACATATATATGATTTTGATATCAATTATTTAAAATTAAAAAATTTACAAATTATTATGAAAATTTTTTTATTGAAAAATACCATTGAAACATATTTTTAATATTTAAATTAACTAGTATTCATGATGCCTGGAAAATCTATTCATATTATAAATGTTAAAAGAAAAATTCATTTTACATTTTCAGTAATATGGAAAAGTACCTCCTTTGGATAAATAAAAGAAGAGGAATTTAGAATTTTATATATAATGTGAAACATGTGTAATAATTAATTTAATTTATTTTTATAATATATAAAAAATTAACGAAAACACATTAACGAAAATATGTACATGGATGAAGTGATTCCTAACCCAAGAGAGAAATTATGTGAGTTTTCCTTAAAAATACTAATTTTCTATGTTTATTTATTTATTAAATTGAGATAAATGAAATTAAGACATTAAATCTATTTAAAATAATATTTAATAATAAAATAAATATTATTTGGGAAAAAAATTTCATATAATTTCATGATCATAAATATAATATTAAACAATTTTGTAAAAATTATATTTTAATGAAAACCCCATTCAAATGTGAGGTGTTATATACACCTCATAATGTATGATATGTGTATAATATTAATATACTTCAATAAATAAAATAATAAGTCGTTGAACACATACACATTTAGTGATTTTTTAATTGAATCTAATTGGAAAAATGAAAATCACACGGTACTGTAATTATCATTAATTAAATAATATATTCGAAAAAATTCTAGTGAAATTTATATATAATTGAATTAAGAAATTGGTTCATAACAATAAAACATGTCTCAATGAATAAAAATTGATAAAAACCCCCTGCCTTATATCTGACAAGATACATTAACAATCTAAACACATTTAGAATAAATTTTGACTTGTTTTAATTATATAACATATTAATATTCACACATGTAATTGCATATATTATAAACTTATATCATTTCAACACATGTTAAAAATATTATTCTCAATTAAATTCATCATTTCAAGTGTTAATTCAATTGTTTTTCATTTAGGTTTTAGTTTGTCAATTATGGTCCGTACACGATAATCATGGTTATGACATACCAAAAATTTTAATCTTGATATAAATGATATATTAATTCATTGAATATATTCTTATAATCATAATTATTTATTAGGGATAAAACATTAATCACATCACATTGTGGAGATGATATTCTATATATAAACATGAGTGATATTTCCACATTTCGATGGATAAATAAAAAAATTATTACATGAAAACTATCTTTAATTGAATCATTATTATATAATTAATATAATATAATTTCATTAAATATATCCTTATTACCATCCATGTAAATTATAAATTATAAAGTACTCACAACTCTTCATGGAGTTGGTAGTCCAGATGTAAGCCTGAGTGACATAAATTTTTACTAATAGATTAGATGCTAAGAAGTTAGATAAGATATTATAAATCTTGAAAAATTATTATTTCATAATATTAATGGATACATTTTAAATCAATATTTATATACACTAATTAATTTTTTTTGGGATAAGAAGTATTGTATCATTACATGGAGGTGGTAGTCCACAAGTACGCATGAGCGATACTTTTATTTTACATTTGAAAGAAGTGAGGTGAAAACATGTTTTGAAATCATAATAATAAAATCCTTTATTATTTGTGATAATATAGTAACTATTTATTCAAGATAAAACGTGTTTACAGAAGGTTTAATAAAAAATAAAATTTACAGTTTAAAATTAAGAATAACAACTCAAACTTGAGATACACCCTTTTTCTTGCACATTAATCCATAATGGATTTATATGAAGAGAAGAAAAATAAATTCTAGGATTATGGGAAGGAATATAAGAATATTTTATAAATTTTATTTGATTATATAGAAGGATAAAATATTGTGAATAATGGAGGTGATTTGCCAATGTTTTATAAGTGAGCGGGGGGACAAATGTGAAATTTCAGAAATGATCTAAATTATATAAGGTCAATTTCCATAGAAGGTAGAGACAATTGGATTAATATTATAATATAAGATATTATAGTATTCAAATAAAATTATAAATAATAATATTAATAATGGTAATAAATAAGTTATCTCTTTGTTTATCCCACAAAAAACATGTTTCATCCTTAACTATTATAACAAAATTTTACTATTTTTACCATTCCATGTGAAAAATATTATTTGAACCAATTAAATTATATTAATTATTATAATACCAAATATATAATTCATTTTAATGGATTCAAATATTATATGCGAATGATTTCAATTTAAAATAACCCTACAAACCATAATGAAAATATATAATAGAAAATTTATTCTTTAAGAAAAAAAACATAATTTATATAGATTATTATACATTAAAAACAATTAAATGAATGTTAAAATATTTTATTGAATATATAAAATCTAAATTTCATGAAATATTTACTATTTTGATTAAATTAATTTATTAAGATAAGAACACATTGCATGCATAATTTTTTTTTAAATATACATTTTTATGAGAAAAAACTAATATTATTCAAAAATAAAAAAATTTCATGATTCTTATTTAATTAATAAAATAATTTATAAATAATTTATTACATAGTAATTTTGAATATAATAATAAAAATAAAGATAGATTTACATGTATATAAATTACACATTTTATAAACATTTGTATTTTCCACTATTCTATAAAAAATAAATATATTTATAAAAATTCCAAAAATTGAAACTAAGATAACATTTTCATTGATGACATAATAAATTTTATTTATTTCCTAAAATAAAATTTAAAAAAATATAATTAATTTATAATTTATGATTTTATAAAATTAATTTATTTCTATTTTTATGAAAATTAATAATTTTTAATCAAAACATGTCTAGGCTAAAATATAAGTACATATTTTCTAACAATTAATCAATAAAATTTCATTTCATAAAACATTTATACATATTATTCATTATCTAGATATTACTAGTCATGCATATTAATTTAAATACAATCATAAAATATTTTTCAATATCATGTTTCATATAGATATAGGGTTTCATGTAAGGTATGTTATCAAAAACATAATATTTATTTTAAAAAATACATATTATATGATTTAGAGATGTTACATTACACTTTAAAGAAATTAAAATAACATAATTTTTTTTAATTATAGTCATAAAATGATCAATTTTTAAAAATAATATTTTTGAAAACCCAAATCATTCAATGGAATAATAAAATTAAAATTGAAAGGGGATGTGGGAACATAAAGGCTATATTAAATAAAAAACAATTTGGTTCATAGATAAGTAGAACATTAGTGAGAAGTGAAAATATAGACATGGTGGAGGAAGATAATGTCCATATAATAATAATGGGTGATATAAATCATGATAATGAGAAATTTAATGACCACAGAACTATAATTAAAGGAAGGTTGAAAACAAATATCAAATAATATAAAAAAACTGAATTAGAAAACACTTTAATTTTCAAGGAATATTTTTGAAGAGTTACAGAAATATTTTACCATTAAATATGAAAACAGATACATAATTAATATCTTAAAATACAAAAACATACTTTCACCCTTTTTTTAGTTTGTTTTAATTGTTTTTTTTCATCCATATTTTAAAAGAGAATGAATGGTATGAATTTCTCACACGAGAAGCACTAAAATACACTTTTAACAAAATGTGTGTTCCATAAAATAATAGAAATTAGTTTCATGTATCTCTGTTTATTTACCAAAAACATAATGGTTATCATATGATATCTAATATAAATAAATCTCCATTTTATGAAATAATACATTAATCATAAAATCCAAAATTATAACTTCCAACGTTCTACATAAAAGATTCCATAAATAATTAATCATAAAATTACTCCCAAAACATTATAATAAATATTAAAAACATTAATTATGAAAAAAAATTATATTTATAAAATCAAATTAGCATTTCTCCACAAATAACACAATGCGTCTCTCAATTTCACAAACCAAACAATTGAATACCATGATCATATATTCTATTAAAACATGCTAATTCAATCCCAAAATAAACAGAATCAATATAAAACCCCAATGAATATCCCTATGCTTCCAAAAAATAATTATATCATTATTACTTAACAAAAATTAGATATTTTCAAATATATTTTATAAATAAAAATATATATGAATATTTATCCAAGATAACATAATCTTTTTGTCATCAAATTAGTAATAAAATTCAAAGTTATCAATAATATCTAATTTAATTTATCAATACCTATCGACTCACTATTCCAAATAAAAATGTGTATATCACCATTAAGAACATATTAATGGATATATATCACTTAATCATGTGGGTTACAAAATATCACCATACTAAAAAATAAATTCTCAGGGATATTGATGTTATTCAAAATATGATTGAAAATAAATTAATGAAAAACTACTATAGAATAATACATTAATGATTTTTGTTTTTTATAAACTAAATTTCCTTAATAAAAAACATTAAATACATATTAATAATATGCTAATATAGAAACACTTCCATTATTTCACTTTAATGATTTTTTTTCAAATATACCATTCCTTATTTTAAGAGTTTTCCAATAGATTAGGGGACTATCTTAGATAACACCTAATAACTCCATATATATGATGTTTATCAAAACATGAATCCCTAAGATGTAATTTATTTCCTACAATTGAAAAATTCAATTAATCTCAACAACTATATGATCTATTTCTATTTTTATACAAATAAAACATTTATATGATCTATTAAGGCATTTCCTTATGCAATTCATCCCATATAATCGACATCTAAGAAGATGAATTTTAATTCTATCCTAGTCATCATGAAACTCTATTTTCACATTATTTGGTTTATTTATAAACTCACTTCTGTTTACGGTGGTAATCATATATCTAGATACATGTTTAGTGATAATCAGAAGCTTTAAAATTTCTTATCTTATTATATTAAGATTAATGTGCGTATAATAACTAGATCATCGATTAAATTCAACAATTACAATAGTACTCCTAATTAAATACAATACTTTTTTCTAAATGTTTATAGTGAGGACCATCAATCAGAATTCATTTAATAAAGAAAAATAATTCATATGATGTCTAAACCATGACACCTCCTTTTTAACCTATGATGGATGAGGTATATCAGAGGTCACCTATTATCATTATGTATCCCAATCCGTCATAAAGGTCCATAAATAAATAGGTTATCCTATTCAAATCCCATTAGAGTTTTATATTAGTTTAAAAGTAAGGGAAATTCATCGAGAACCATTATTTAGATGAGATATACTAAACCTACTATTTTTGGGGGTTTTAACCCTAGATTAATCACATCCAAAACACATTCAAATCTTGCATCTACACATAGATGTATTTTCATTGGGAAACTACACTCTTTCATTATAATAATTTATTATGTTATCTTATACTTCATTTTATCCTATGTGTTATCACTAAATTATAATAATCCTAGTTTCCAATATTAATTAAAAAATGTACTAATACTAACTACAGTGTCCCCATACATTAATATTACATCATAAAGGACAAATATTCATTGCATATCAATATTATCCCTCCTAGAAAAGTAATTTAATAGTGTATTTGGAATCATAGATTCATGAAAAACTTGTATATAAAATACCTGCATAATTTCCTAGTATGTTAATCACATATAGAACCCTTAAAATTCATTTGATTCATTAAACCTTTCCAGATAACATTTGGAAGGAAATCATTAGAATGGGTGAGCTTAGATTCCTAGTAAGGGTAAACATAAGAGACACTAATAGTTAATGATGGAAAAATAACATAAGACTAAGCCATATGTTCTTATCCATCACATAAAAAGGGAAATCACTTCAATAGTTAATGATCACGCCCATTAAAAACATTGTTTAAAGAATGAAATAATGAAAATGAATAATATGTTATTTTGAAAATTTTATTATGATAAAAATCCACCCAATTCACTCTATCAGCTCTTTGGATATTACTATATGTGTCATCTATTATGATATTCTAGACTATGTCAGAATTACCCAATTAATTAAAAGGACATAATGGACCCAAACATCATTGGTTTAAAATATAATCACAAATACTTTATTTATACATAATCCAATGTTCCTTGGTTTATAATTGATACACATATCATTTAATCATAATCCATTTATATTTATGCCATATGATCCTGATAAAATTAATAATTTTGCCAATGATTACTCAATTTAATGAAAATTGGATTCATAAAAACATAGTTTTCATAATCATAAACCATACATGTAATTAATATTGATGGTATCATTGGATTATATCAGTAGAAACACATAAGAAATATCAAAACATTTCATTATAGATTAAAATACCTTAAAAATCAAGGAAACATTTCCTAACGAACATAAAATTATATAATTGAAATCACTTATTTATAATATAAAATTAACAAATTATTATAGGAAACATCTTATTTAAAAATAAAAATAAATAATTATAATTTATACTATAAATAATTTGGTATTAATGAATATGGGGAGAACTGTTCATGTAGTGTATATGAAAACTAAAAATACATTCACATTTTAGATAAAAATGGTATGTAAATCATTCATAAAATAGCAATAATATATCATTAATTTGTTTTTAAAAAAATTTAATCATTTTAAAAATGAATTTTATAAATATTTTATTAATATTAAAAATATTCATAAAAAATTTTATCGATAATATGGACATGGATGAAATAATTTATGTCAAAGGATTGTAATAAATTCAGTTTTCCAAAATAAGAGTCATTTTATTTCTTATGTACGTAATGAGAAGAAAAATAATGTAAAAAATAATAATATCCAATATTAAATAGAGTATTTGAGTATACATATGATTTGGGATAGATAGATCATTAAAATTTCATCACTTGAAATTTAATCATAAACAATCCTAGTAGAGTGGAGATTAAAACATTAAACCATTATCGGAGTTGCATGTTTTGAATAAGAACACCCATAAAAAAATTCCATTCACTGAACCATTAAATATTGTAAACATAATTATAGGAATTATAAAATAGATCAATTTTTTACTATATACACATCATAAAAAATGATAGGTGTATAACACCAAAAAAACTCATTGAAATAAAATTAAGATGCTGAATCATTATGTATATATTAATTTTTAAATAAAAAGTAATTAGAAGCTATAAAATAATTTTATTATATAATTATATTAAAATAAATATTATATTCCTCAAATAAAAATTCTTTATCAGCTAAAAAATCATAAAAATAATTTAGTTTTTCATATCATTAAATCTTTTCTTAATAATAAATAATTTAGAAGAAACCCATACCATATATTTAACTTCATTCATAATCACTCTGAATACATTTATAAAAAATTAATATGTATTATAATTGTAAAATAGAATAATATTCACACACACACACACAAAGATATATATATATATATAATGTCATATATTTTTACTTATAATATTTCAATACCTATTTATAAACAATTATATATTATATTATTCATTTTTGGTGTTAATTTCTTTTATTTCCATGTATGATTTAGTTAGACTAATATGGAACCTGAACTTTGATATGGTTCCAACAAAAATATTTTTTTAATAATGATATAAATATAACATAAAATCATTAAATACATATTAATATTTATTCATATAAATTTTAGATAAAAAATTAATGAAATATCATTGTAGAGATGGTAATTTTTACGTATACATGAGTATTGTTTCCACATTTGGATGGATAGAATAAATGAATGTTAAATGAAAATTAATCTTTTTTTATCATTTTTATATAACAAATATATTATATTTTTACAAATTCTATTATTTTTACCATCCATGCAGATCAAAATTATAAAAATTCCACGTCGCTTCATGGTATTAGTAGCCCTCACACATGCCCGAGAGATGTTATCATTTTCTAGTAGATTGGGTGGTCAAAAGAAAGATAATATTAAATATTTACAAAATTTTAAATATTTTATAAATTTAATATATACAAAATAAATATATAATTATTACCACCCATTAAATATGGTGATGGAAAATAAATCTCAACATTATAGGGAGGCAGTAGTCTACAGATACACCCGAGTGATTCTTTTATTTAATATTTGATAGATAAGGGGTAGAAAAGGGTTTTTAAATCATCATAATAAAGTATCAGTATATTTTTAGTAATGTTTCAAGCAAATTTTTATGGATATTATAATGTTATATAATCTCTATGAATAAATAAAATTGAATGTTTTTTTGTTATGATTTACACCTATTTTTTGAGAGTACCCTCATAGATTACACTGTAATCCTCGAAAGATTAGTCTTAAGGGAAATATAAATGATATATTGTTAATGTAATGAATCGTCTAATGATTTTGATCAATTTATGGAAGATATATATTTCCCAATTGGTATTAATATTTAAGTAGAATGGGTTCATATTTATATGTTCTGGGAGGGACATAAATTAAATTTATTGAAATAACATAATTATAAAATGGAAATTTCGTGGAAAATAAATCAAAATTATAGAATATTTCACGGTATTATGAGATATTATTTAAGAAATATAATACAATATAAAATATATAATTTTAATTCAAATCCTACACTTATATCTTTGTTTACCTCCCTATAAACTCTTTTAGCCATAATCGTGGACTTTTTTTTTACTATTTTCACTATTCACTTTGAACGCAATTAAGAAAAATCTACAGAATTATCATAATTATGTTTATTGTAAATATTTTAAAAAAATTAAGAGATTAATTTCACTATGAGGAAGAATTTAATTTTATAGAAGCATAAAATACTCAAGGAATAAACAATTTTTTAAAATAAATCATTAAGAATAAAAAATAGCATTCTTATATTTAATTCTGTAAAAACAATAAAATAAATTTTAAGATATATTATTGAATATATAATATATAGATGTAAAAATATCATTAATTAAAACATATTAGTATAATATATTATGTTAAAAACACATTTCATGCATAAAACATTGTTTTATAAAAAATGTGTTTTTATGCCTAAAATAAAAATATACCAAAACAAAGTATAATGTAGATTATAGAGTAAATAATTAAATTCAAAATAGTTAAAGGATAATTTTTTTAATTTATGATAAAATTCAAAACATAATGTGTATTTTACATGAATGTAAATGATTTTTTAAATTTTTTTGGATTTTTCTACACTTACCAAAAAATTAATCATTTTATAGAAAACCTAAAAACTCACCCAAAGATAATATATAAATGATTATTTCATTGATTATATTAATTTACTCAATTAAATGTTCTGAACATATTTATATATCAATTATTATATCTTTTAATGTAAAAATAATAAAACCTTTTGGAAGAAAACATATTTTTGAAGCATAAAATGACTTTAATAAAGACTGAGTATGTAACACCCCAAGCTTCTATGGTACGTTTCCCTTCGAATAATGTGATAGCGTGTGTTGTACGCAACCTCGAGTTCTAACACACACCACAACTAATTAAACTAGCCGTTGTGAATAGTAATACCTACTTTTTGAAATCATATATATTCTATATTTCAAAATGGACTTCATTTTTGGATTAGGAATATCAAAATTAGCCTAGGGTGAAATTTTGGTACATTTCGGATAACTTTCATATTTTGATGAATAGTGAAAATTACTAAATTTTAATTAAAAACAACTTTTTTAATCAAAATAATTAATAGTGATAAATTTTGAATTTGAGTGGTTTTAAAGTATATTTAGAATATATTTTTACCATTTAATATAATCTTGGTCATTGGACATAATTTTACAATTAAACCGAACATAAACAAGTGTCAATCTTTTGATAGTTATTATCTCTTAAAAATACGCTTTTTGTTTTGACAGCGGGAATTAATTTTAAATTAATTTCTGCCACTTCTGTGTTTTGAATTTAGAAAAATGGATTCCATATTTGTAATCAGGATGTTCAAATTGTGTAAATAGGTAACTTTTATTTTTAGACATTTTGAATAATTACTGCGGTAAATATTTTATTTACCATGGTTAAGGGTAAATCCGGTAAATAAGGGTTAAAAAAATAATATTATAATAATAATAATTTACCCTAAAACGTGTCTTAACCCTATTGGTTGATACATGGTCGACCATGGGCATCTTTGGGTCTATTTTGGGACCCCATGGATCCACTTGTAAGTGATAATGACACATTATATTAATAAAGCTTAAATAAAAATAAAAATGCCATAAGCTTACATCTTTTGGAAGAACAATTTTTACATAGGGTTATACATGCTGGATTTTCGATTATAAATATTCATTAGAAAGCTAAAACGATTTCCTACATAATGATATTTGATTTATAATTTTTAGACATTAAATAATCTACTTTATACATGACACAATGATGATGCAGTAATTACTATAATAGTGAAAAATTAAAATAATTGATATTATAAATACCCAAATAAATATAATATGAAACTTTTAATGAATTAAACTAATTTTCTATGATAATATGATATATTAGGATTGATTTAATTTACTTTGTTCGAAGTAATCAATCTGTTAGGAGTTTCACAAAAATCAACTATTGAATAGTGTCAAAATTGACAAAAAAGAGTTCTTAAAACAAATATTATATTATTAATTGATATTAAATTCCTAAAAATCTAAGGTTCTGCCAAGAGACTTATATTATGATAGTTTAATCATTAATGGACCACTTTGGGGTCGCTTGGATGTATATAGTAAGTTTATTAACCATATTATATAAAAATACAAAGAGACATTGTAAAAGTGAAACTAATTAACTTAGAGTTAATACTTAAAGATAAGGTTAATATAAGTAACCAAACCTGTCTAAATTCTATTGGTTGAGTGGTTTTCGACCTATCCCCACCTTAGCCTTTGAATAATCAACTTTGGAGCCATTGGAAACCGAATATGAATTTATTATAAATTAATATTTCTAGCTTTTCCAAAGGTGCCCCTCACCCCTCTTATAAAAGGGCACTCCTCCTTCTCATTTCTTCACACCTTCAAAGCCTTTTGGTTCGGCCAAACTCTGCCCAAATACTCTCCCAACATCCCTCAATAGAACCTAGAGGCCTTAGTTTGATCATAAAGCCAACCTAAGGAGCCCTTTTGATCAAATCAAAAGGAAGAACCCGAAGAAGAGGTAATGATTTCACCACCCTTTTCTAAGTTCATTTCTTCTTCCACTTCTTCTTCCTTTGTTCTTACCATTCTGAAATAATAACTCCAGTATCTCACATATACTGTGATGTTATTATAAGTATGGTACAACCATATTCAGTATTCTATCCACCCTTTGAATAACATGTCACCATACATGCGTACGTACGGCTTACCGTCTCCACGTCGTGGTGTAATTGTTATTCAATATAATATTATTTGGATGGGTATAATAATGATGTGTAACTCATGTAAATAATAAATATAACATGTTAATGATTCTGTATATATGATATACCATCCATTTATATATTATTTTAATATCAAAAGAATGATATTGTCGCTCGTGCGTACGTACGGACTACCGTCTCCACGAACGCGATTAGATTCATTCTCCATCGTAACCATTAAAGCGTAATTATCATTTTATGATTTAAAAATGATGTTTAAGGACTTGATATCATTCTGGATATGAATAATATACAACCTACCCTTTACAAACATGTCTTACGTAACAAAACATATGAAAGAAAACAAGTAAGTTAACACCCGAAACAACGATAATACTAAGATATCAATATTAAAAGATCATATATGATATCATATTAATGTATATGATTCTTGTATAATTTAATAACAATTATTTCACCATTATACAGGAGGTTAACCTACCCCAACAAAGGAAAAGTACAAGGTAAGGGTTATTTCACAATCTCTTCTTTATCCGAGGTTGTATTATACGTAATAATCTACTGGGATCTCTTTATCATCCACATCCATGTTTCTTCGAAATGTATTTCAAAACATTTTTAATATTTACAAGAATATGGGTTAAAGTCATTTATACCCTTGTTTGACTTTTTATAAGAGGTTTATAAAGGAATCTTTCCGTCGTTTTCAAAACAAGGTCCTTTTTTAACCTTTTCGACAGAATTGAGGTAAGAATGTTTTTTTTAACTTATACGGCGGGTGCGGTTATTTTCCGCCGTTATAAAATCGTCGAAGCTTCCCATACAAGATTATAAGAATATTTTCAAAGAAAATGTTTTATTTTATATGGATCTTAAATGATTTCAAAATAAAAGGATATATTTCTTTAAAAAGAATTTTGATTTCATTTATGTCAACATCCTTTGATGGATTTTAAGATTATTTGAAGTTGATTTATTATGATACAAAACTTCTATATTGTATTGAAGGTTTTGTGATATGTTTGACTGTGGATGTGCTATTTTTATACCATTCATAGTTTATTGTGAAAGTATTGACATTTCGTATGCTAGTTTTAATACGAATGTTTATGTTATGTTTAAACCTTTTCATATGGGAATGCATTGGACTTAATAAGTGACGGGTGGAGCCCGCTATAGCTCCTCGATGCATCGGTAGGTCTCATGAGACAAACTAGTGTCTTGGCACAAGGCCTTGACAAAATCTTATTTGTAGTCTTGGCACGAGGCCTTGGCTATGTGGTTATGATAGTCTGGCATTATGCATTCCAACATTATGAAAGTGGTTATTGATTTTTGTATGTGATTATTCGATTAGTAGAATATCCATGTGAATAAGTAAATGGCATTATTTCATTTTACTTTTGCTATACCATGTTGAAGTTCAATTTTAAAAGGCTTTTGTTTTAGTAATGCATTGCCTTAAATGTTTATTCTTATTTATGAAAGTTTCCGCTATATTGTTATCCTTACTGGGCATTTGAGCTCACCCCTTTTCTATGTTTTATTTTTCCCCAGGATGTGAAGAAGTAAATTATGAATGACCTGCAGGGATATTATGAGGGGATAGTAGTGTGGATTATGGAGACATTATGTTGTTGTAGTAGTTTTTCATTTTATGATGTAATGTAAAACTTATGAATATATCTAGTGTTTCCAAGGCTACTAAACCAATCGGTCTTTCGAGATTTGATCTTTCTTGTGATCATGCCAATGTTATGTAATAATGCACCGACTCTGGGTAACTGGGGTCGGGGCATTACAGTTGGTATCAGAGGAAGTTTAGTACAAACCTTGGAAGCTAGATTTAGATAAACTCTGATTAGAGCACGTAGACTTAAGATGAACTTTGAGGATTAGTATAGAAGAACTTCCTAGAATTTTGGTATTGTAGAGATTTTGTGAGTTTTCCGAGCAATACATCCCTATCTGGATACGAGCAGGTAGAGGCGGCTCTGGCACAGATGTACCTAGGGGTAAAACCCGAAAACACCGCTTTGAGCTAGACTCGAACGGGAACTGGTGCACGACAACGGGCCTTGCTGCACTCTTGGTTACGACACTCCCGGGGGATATGCTTAGGATAACTCTCATTTTCTTTACAAATCATTATGAAGGGTTTATGAGTATATACTTCCTCAAAGAAAACATTTTTATGATTATGGATTATATCCCTAAATAGTTCAATTTGTGTTAAGTGTTTTATAAGTATGGGATTATGTATTTTGATTCATAAACTGATCTAGTTTATGCCATTGTTTAGAAATGGCGCCTAGTGGAAGAAATGGAAACCGTATCAGTGCACGCACTCCATGTAGGGATTGCCCTCCTGCTCAAGATAATTATAGCGGGGCTGGTGATGCAACTGGTGCCGATCAGCTAATCACCGTACTGGGACAACTTACTCAGGTTATGAATAATAACCTTACCCGTATGGAGCACCCTGATCCGCAGCGTGGAGGATCAATGTTAGATCGATTCATGAGACAACAACCACCAACGTTCAATGGGAGTACAAATCCCTTAGTAGCTGAGCAATGGATATTTTCCCTAGAGAAAATATTTCAGGCTTTGGGGAGTAGTGAAAGGGAGAAAGTTATCATGGCTGTTTATCGCCTCACTGGAGATGCTGATCAATGGTGGTCATTGATTCAAAACATGAAGGAAGATGATGAAGTATCAAATATGGAATGGAGGGAGTTCAAAAATCTCTTTTTAGAAAAATACTTTCCTCGCGACCATCGAGCAGATATGGAAAGACAATTTCTGAGTCTGAGACAAAAGGAGGATGATAATGTCACAAAGTATGAGGCTAACTTTACAAGGTTAGCGAGGTACGCTGGTGATTATATTCGCAACCCAAGAAGTAAGATTGATCGTTTCTTTGATGGGTTAAAACCATTTCTCCGTCGAGCATTAGTCTCACAATCCTTTTCGTCGTACGAAGACATTGTCTCATGTGCTATCAAGACCGAAAAGGAATTCTCTAAGTCTTATGACTTTAAAGCAAAGCAAGAGAAGAAGAGACCTGCTGATCAATCTGGGAATGGAAATAAGGGGAAGAAGGGAAAGGTTGAATATCCATCTTGTGGTAAATGCGGGAAGAAACATCCTGGTACTTTCTTGAAGGGAATGGGAGTCTGTTACAAGTGTGGTGAAAAAGGCCACCAAGCTCATGATTGCAAGGGGAAGAAGGAAGCTACCAACGTTCAGTGCTACAATTGCAGGGAGATGGGGCATTATGCAAATGCATGTCCTAAGCGTCAGGAGGACTTACCTCAGAAAAGGCCAAGGGATCAAGGCAAGGCTTATGCTATCACTACTGCTGAGGTAGAAGCTCCGAAAGACGTGGTGGCAGGTAATTTAATGGTTTCCTCAAGTTTAGCAAATGCATTATTTGATTCTGGATCATCGCATTGTTTCATATCTTCCCAGTTTTCTAAGAAAATTAGATATTTCCAATTTGATTTAATAAGGGAGTTGTCAGTTAAAACTCCTAAGGGAAGTATCGTTGCAACAAAGTTTTGTGAATCAGTCCCCATTAGAGCACATAAATTTTCTTTATCTGCTGATTTCATCGTCATACCTATGATTGAGTTTGATATAATCCTCGGTATGGACTGGCTTTCAGACTATGATGCGAAGATTTATTGTAAGAAGAAAGAGGTTACGATTCTTGATGATAATAATAAGGAGCACCTTATTTTTAGAGCAGAATCGTCACCACCTAATTCTTATTTAGATCCACCCCTTGTAGCTCAACTTAATTCAATTATCGGGGAGGAAGAGAATGAAATAACTGTCGGTGAGGAAAGGAATGTTCAAATAGAGGATGTACCTGTTGTGAAAGAATTTGTAGATGTATTTCCGGAAGATTTACCTGGACATCCTCCAAAACGAGAAGTTGAGTATTCTATTGATTTGATTCCTGGATCAAGGCCTATATCGAAGACCCCTTATAGAATGGCCACTGTAGAGCTAGTCGAACTAAAGAAACAACTAGAGGAATTGAGTAATAAGGGATTTATTCGCCCTAGTGTTTCTCCATGGGGAGCCCCTGTTCTTTTTGTTAAAAAGAAAGATGGATCTATGAGGTTATGTATCGATTACAGGGAGATCAATGCTATAACGATAAAGAACAAGTATCCCCTACCTCGTATTGATGATTTATTTGACCAACTGCATGGAGCTCAATACTTTTCAAAGATTGACCTTCGATCTGGATACCATCAGTTGTGTGTAAAGAAGGAAGACATTCCGAAGACAGCATTTCGAACCAGGTACGGGCATTACGAGTTTACTGTAATGCCTTTTGGATTGACTAATGCACCCTCAGTATTCATGGATCTGATGAATAGAGTTTTCAAGGAGTATCTCGATGAATTTGTGGTGGTATTTATTGATGACATCTTGGTATACTCCAAAACCTACGAAGATCATGAAAATCACTTGCGCATTATCTTGAAGACTCTGAGGAGGCATGAATTATATGGAAAGTTTAGCAAGTGTGAATTCTGGCTTCAAGAGATTTCTTTTCTTGGACATATTGTCTCTAAAAATGGAATCTCTGTTGATCCTTCTAAGACCAAGGCAATCCAAGAATGGCCAGCACCTACGAGTATAACTGAGGTACGTAGTTTTATTGGTTTGGCAGGTTATTATCGACGTTTCGTCCAGAATTTTGCCCGATTGGCTAACCCATTAACGATGCTCACACGTAAAGGGGTTAAATTTGTTTGGACAAAAGAGTGTGAAGAATGTTTCGAAGAACTGAAGAGAAGATTAGTCAATGCTCCTATATTGACTCTTCCATCGGGAAATGATGGGTTCGTTATTTATAGTGATGCATCGAAGAAAGGACTTGGCTGTGTCCTTATGCAGAATGATAGAGTTATTGCCTATGCATCACGACAGTTGAAAATTCATGAACAAAACTATCCTACTCATGATCTTGAGTTAGCAGCTGTGATCTTTGCTTTGAAGATATGGAGGCACTACCTCTATGGTGAAAAATGTGAGATTTATACTGATCACAAGAGTTTGAAGTATATTTTCTCACAAAAAGAACTCAACATGAGGAAAAGGAGATGGCTTGAATTACTCAAGGATTATGATTGCACGATACACTACCACCCGGGGAAAGCAAACAAAGTAGCAGATGCTTTGAGCAGAAAAGACCATGGAGTTCTGAACATGATGAGAATTGAAAGGGATCCAATTTTCATGGATCTAGAGAAGATGGACATGGGAATAACCAGGGAAGGTGAAACATCAATGCTTTTTCAAATGGTTGCCAAACCATCTTTACTAGAAAGGATTAAGAGTTCCCAGACCGATGATGAAGAATTTCAGAAGAAGATTAAAGCTGTGAATGATGGGAGATTGAGAGACTTTGTGTATGAAGATGGAATTTTGAAATTCGGGAAGAGACTTTGTGTTCCCAATATACCTGATCTAAAAAGGGAATTGCTGGATGATGCTCATAGTTCCAATTTCTATATACACCCTGGGAGCACCAAAATGTATAGAGATTTGAAGGAACATTTTTGGTGGGACAACATGAAGAGGGAGATTGCTGATTTTGTGTCAAGATGTATGGTTTGTCAACAAGTGAAAGCTGGAAGGCAACAGCCTGGAGGAGTCATGCAACCGCTTGCCATACCGGAGTGGAAATGGGACAATATTACAATGGACTTTGTCATGGGGCTACCAAAGACTCCTAGAAGTAACGATGCAATATGGGTTATTGTTGATCATCTTACCAAGTCAGCACATTTTCTTTCTATAAGAGAAGATCTACCCCTGGAACGTCTAGCAAGACTATATATTAATGAAGTTGTGAGACTTCATGGAGTACCCCTATCGATTGTTTCTGATCGTGATCCCCGTTTTACTTCAAGATTTTGGAAAAGTCTTCAGAAATCCCTAGATACTGAACTTCATTTGAGCACTGCTTACCACCCTCAGACAGACGGACAATCAGAACGGACTATTCAGACCTTAGAAGACATGTTGAGATCTTGCTCACTTGACTTTCAGGGTATGTGGGATCAATATTTACCACTGGTAGAATTTTCCTATAACAATAGCTTCCATTCGAGTATACAGATGGCACCATATGAAGCGTTATACGGAAAGAGATGTCGTACACCAACCTGTTGGGATGACGTTGGTGAAAGAAAACTTGTAGGCCCAGAACTGGTGGAGGAAACGGTGGAAAAGGTGAAAGTAATCCAAAATCACATTAAAGCAGCTCAAAGTAGGCAGAAGAGCTATGCCGATAATCGAAGGAAGGATTTGGAATTTCAAGTCGGTGATCATGTTTTCCTGAAGGTATCTCCGTGGAAGGGAGTCATACGTTTTGGTAAGAAAGGTAAATTGAGTCCCAGGTACATCGGACCTTTCGAAATTCTAGAACGAATTGGGGCTGTGGCTTACCGATTGGCAATGCCGCCAAGTCTCTCCAAAGTTCACGATGTGTTCCACGTATCTCTGTTGAGGAAATACATGCCTGACCCAACGCATGTACTCACCTATGAGGAATTAGAACTGGAACCCGATCTTTCCTATTGTGAAGAGCCCGTCAGGATTCTTGATACAGGAGAACAAGTACTGAGAAACCGGACGACACGTCTGGTAAAAGTTTTGTGGAGAAACCATAAGATGGAAGAGGCAACGTGGGAACCCGAGGAACTTATGATGAAGAACCACCTGAGTCTTTTTATGCAATAATACCCTAGAAATTGCGAGGACGCAATTATTTGAAGGAGGGGAGAATGTAACACCCCAAGCTTCTATGGTATGTTTCCCTTCGAATAATGTGATAGCGTGTGTTGTACGCAACCTCGACTTCTAACACACACCACAACTAATTAAACTAGCCGTTGTGAATAGTAATACCTACTTTTTGAAATCATATATATTCTATATTTCAAAATGGACTTCATTTTTGGATTAGGAATATCAAAATTATCCTAGGGTGAAATTTTGGTACATTTCGGATAACTTTCATATTTTGATGAATAGTGAAAATTACTAAATTTTAATTAAAAACAACTTTTTTAATCAAAATAATTAATAGTGATAAATTTTGAATTTGAGTGGTTTTAAAGTATATTTAGAATATATTTTTACCATTTAATATAATCTTGGTCATTGGACATAATTTTACAATTAAACCGAACATAAACAAGTGTCAATCTTTTGATAGTTATTATCTCTTAAAAATACGCTTTTTGTTTTGACAGCGGGAATTAATTTTAAATTAATTTCTGCCACTTCTGTGTTTTGAATATAGAAAAATGGATTCCATATTTGGAATCAGGATGTTCAAATTGTGTAAATAGGTAACTTTTATTTTTAGACATTTTGAATAATTACTGCGGTAAATATTTTATTTACCATGGTTAAGGGTAAATCCGGTAAATAAGGGTTAAAAAAATAATATTATAATAATAATAAATTACCCTAAAACGTGTCTTAACCCTATTGGCAGATACATGGTCGACCATGGGCATCTTTTGGTCTATTTTGGGACCCCATGGATCCACTTGTAAGTGATAATGACACATTATATTAATAAAGCTTAAATAAAAATAAAAATGCCATAAGCTTACATCTTTTAGAAGAACAATTTTTACATAGGGTTATACATGCTGGATTTTCGATTATAAATATTCATTAGAAAGCTAAAACGATTTCCTACATAATGATATTTTAATTATAATTTTTAGACATTAAATAATTTATTTTATACATGACACAATGATGATGCAGTAATTACTATAATAGTGAAAAATTAAAATAATTGATATTATAAATACCCAAATAAATATAATATGAAACTTTTAATGAATTAAACTAATTTTCTATGATAATATGATATCTTAGGATTGATTTAATTTACTTTGTTCGAAGTAATCAATCTGTTAGGAGTTTCACAAAAATCAACTATTGAATAGTGTCAAAATTGACATAAAAGAGTTCTTAAAACAAATATTATATTATTAATTGATATTAAATTCCTAAAAATCTAAGGTTCTGCCAAGAGACTTATATTATGATAGGTTAATCATTAATGGACCACTTGGGGGTCGCTTGGATGTATATAATAAGTTTATTAACCATATTATATAAAAATACAAAGAGACATTGTAAAAGTGAAACTAATTAACTTAGAGTTAATACTTAAAGATAAGGTTAATATAAGTAACCAAACCTGTCAAAATTCTATTGGTTGAGTGGTTTTCGACCTATCCCCACCTTAGCCTTTGAATAATCAACTTTGGAGCCATTGGAAACCGAATATGAATTTATTATAAATTAATATTTCTAGCTTTTCCAAAGGTGCCCCTCACCCCTCTTATAAAAGGGCACTCCTCCTTCTCATTTCTTCACACCTTCAAAGCCTTTTGGTTCGGCCAAACTCTGCCCAAATACTCTCCCAACATCCCTCAATAGAACCTAGAGGCCTTAGTTTGATCAGAAAGCCAACCTAAGGAGCCCTTTTGATCAAATCAAAAGGAAGAACCCGAAGAAGAGGTAATGATTTCACCACCCTTTTCTAAGTTCATTTCTTCTTCCACTTCTTCTTCCTTTGTTCTTACCATTCTGAAATAATAACTCCAGTATCTCACATATACTGTGATGTTATTATAAGTATGGTACAACCATATTCAGTATTCTATCCACCCTTTGAATAACATGTCACCATACGTGCGTACGTACGGCTTACCGTCTCCACGTCGTGGTGTAATTGTTATTCAATATAATATTATTTGGATGGGTATAATAATGATGTGTAACTCATGTAAATAATAAATATAACATGTTAATGATTCTGTATATATGATATACCATCCATTTATATATTATTTTAATATCAAAAGAATGATATTGTCGCTCGTGCGTACGTACGGACTACCGTCTCCACGAACGCGATGAGATTCATTCTCCATCGTAACCATTAAAGTGTAATTATCATTTTATGATTTAAAAATGATGTTTAAGGACTTGATATCATTCTGGATATGAATAATATACAACCTACCCTTTACAAACATGTCTTACGTAACAAAACATAAGAAAGAAAACAAGTAAGTTAACACCCGAAACAACGATAATACTAAGATATCAATATTAAAAGATCATATATGATATCATATTAATGTATATGATTCTTGTATAATTTAATAACAATTATTTCACCATTATACAGGAGGTTAACCTACCCCAACAAAGGAAAAGTACAAGGTAAGTGTTATTTCACAATCTCTTCTTTATCCGAGGTTGTATTATACGTAATAATCTACTGGGATCTCTTTATCATCCACATCCATGTTTCTTCGAAATGTATTTCAAAACATTTTTACTATTTACAAGAATATGGGTTAAATTCATTTATACCCTTGTTTGACTTTTTATAAGAGGTTTATAAAGGAATCTTTCCGTCGTTTTCAAAACAAGGTCCTTTTTTAACCTTTTCGACAGAATTGAGGTAAGAATGTTTTTTTTAACTTATACGGCGGGTGCGGTTATTTTCCGCTGTTATAAAATCGTCGAAGCTTCCCATACAAGCTTATAAGAATATTTTCAAAGAAAATGTTTTATTTTATATGGATCTTAAATGATTTCAAAATAAAAGGAGATATTTCTTTAAAAAGAATTTTGATTTCATCTATGTCAACATCCTTTGATGGATTTTAAGATTATTTGAAGTTGATTTATTATGATACAAAACTTCTATATTGTATTGAATGTTTTGTGATATGTTTGACTGTGGATGTGCTATTTTTATACCATTCATAGTTTATTGTGAAATTATTGACATTTCGTATGCTAGTTTTAATACGAATGTTTATGTTATGTTTAAACCTTTTCATATGGGAATGCATTGGACTTAATAAGTGACGGGTGGAGCCCGCTATAGCTCCTCGATGCATCGGTAGGTCTCATGAGACAAACTAGTGTCTTGGCACAAGGCCTTGACAAAATCTTATTTGTAGTCTTGGCACGAGTCCTTGGCTATGTGGTTATGATAGTCTGGCATTATGCATTCCAACATTATGAAAGTGGTTATTGATTTTTGCATGTGATTATTCGATTAGTAGAATATCCATGTAAATAAGTAAATGGCATTATTTCATTTTACTTTTGCTATACCATGTTGAAGTTCAATTTTAAAAGGCTTTTGTTTTAGTAATGCATTGCCTTAAATGTTTATTCTTATTTATGAAAGTTTCCGCTATATTGTTATCCTTACTGGGCATTTGAGCTCACCCCTTTTCTATGTTTTATTTTTCCCCAGGATGTGAAGAAGTAAATTATGAATGACCTGCAGGGATATTATGAGGGGATAGTAGTGTGGATTATGGAGACATTATGTTGTTGTAGTAGTTTTTCATTTTATGATGTAATGTAAAACTTATGAATATATCTAGTGTTTCCAAGGCTACTAAACCAATCGGTCTTTCGAGATTTGATCTTTCTTGTGATCATGCCAATGTTATGTAATAATGCACCGACTCTGGGTAACTGGGGTCGGGGCGTTACAGAGTAAATATTTATTATGAATTAATCAAAAAAAATTAACATGTAAAACCATTAAACATATTATTCTTAATAAAGCTGTTATTTTAAAAAACTTCTAATTTAATATCTATCTTATAATTATTTACTATATAAAGTTTCATATTGACTGTGGGTTTCATGTAAGGGAAAATATAAAACACATAAAATTTGTTTGGAAAAAATATTTTCTAAAATATCAGGGAATTTCAAGACGAGTGATCTTGTTATATTTCATGATGATGAATGATCATAATAGTAATATCAAATTAATATGATAAAGGTATAAATTTAACCATTTATAGGTTTATTCTAAGATATTATTACAATTTAAGGGGTAGGTTTTTCAATTTATTATGTCCCATGTTTCTTATATTACTTATCTAGAATTTATAGCGGTTTTTATAAAAATAGTGTTATTTAACAATGTAATGTAATCTGATTTTTCTTAAATTAAAATATATATTACTTCATATGTCGAAAGTAAATATATTTATGAAATTTCCATGAGTTCTTCATGATTGTAAGGAAATATTTATGATTTTTTTGTTGGAATTGATATTTTTTAAGATCTTTTTTATGGAAGTATTTTAATTGTGTAGTTGATTTCTCATGTCTGAAAATTAATATTTTATTCTTTAAAAGAAAATTTTTTACAAAGTGTATTCATTAACTAAAAAGATAGCTTCTATATTTTTATATTTCCCTCAATAATATTTTTTTTCAACAGATCATTTTAAAATTATTTTTCAAATGGTGTTAAGGATGAGGAAGGATAAGGATGAGGTTAAGATGATAATTTACCAGATAAGACATGGGAAAATTGACAGTGAGTGGATGTGTCCACTATATGATGAATTGTTTTATTTTCTAAGTGAAATGAACCAATTTTATAAAAAATATATTCCTAAAAGGTCATTATAAAATCAATGAAAATATTTTTTTCAAAAATATTTTAAAAAAAAAGAATACCTGATTTCAGTTATTATATTTATGTTTTCTAATCTCACTCTTTAATTTGATGTGTCTTGGGACACTTGATTATGGTGAACATTTTTTGAGAAAATTACATTATGTTTTGGGGTGTATGGTTTATATAATTAATGGAGTCTCAGTATAAATGTGACTTTGGATTAGAGGGGTTGTCCCCATGTTCATAAAATACATAAGGGGGTTTGTGTTTAAAAATAAGAATCTTGTGTTTTTTTAAGTATACAAGAGAAATAAATTTAGTATAATGGGATTACATTATGTGTTATCTCTATAGGGATGATTTGATAATCATGGTATTTAGTTTGAAGGGAGTACACACTATACAATTGTTAAATGGTGTGTAATCATAAATATTTAGTTTTGATAAAAGAGAAACGTTTTTTTGGTGAACATAAGAACAATGGAATACATGAATTGTTAATGGATTAAATTCTATGTAAATATCAAGATTTTCTAATTTATATAAATTTAGGGATACTGATGGATTCATTTTTTCAAATCCTTCTTCTCTTTCTACCTCAAGAACTCTTTTGGTGATATTGGGAGCCTCCATTCATTTTAGGATGCTTCTTTCAGTGATGGATCACCGATATGGTTCACATGTATCTCTCCAAGGGAGAAATCCATTCTACTTTATCATTTCCGTTGATCGTTATATTGCTTTTTTTCCTGCATTATCATGTCTTTTGACCCATGGTGATGATTATTCATTTCTGACTCTATACCCATTGTGAGATCTGGTTCTTAGTGAATTCCTTATTAGTTGCGGTCTTGAAGGTGGGATTTCATGAGTAATGCCTTTTTTCCTCTTCCACACTATCTATTTTGTTAAACTGAATCAATTATGATATTATTGGATTAGTTATAGGGAATACATTATTGTTGTTCAGTTCCTTATTAGGGTGGATCATGTTACGAGCATATGTAACAAGAGATTTTATGTAGGTTGTTCCATCTATAGCCTATGTTGGTGAACATCATTGATCGTAATTTATATAACTTGTTCTATAAATGAAAATCCATGATATTATTGATTTTGTTTTTTCTTGTGGAACTATGTTATTAAAAATGTTTGTTTGCCTCGATTTTTGGTAAATTAAAATTGTTTTCAAGGAATTGTGAATGTGTTTTGTGAAGTGGTTTTGAATGAAATATTTCCTAAAAATTGATTTGTGAATTGATTTGGAAAATAGATCATGTTTTATTTTTTGGTCTCATATGTGGAAGTTATATTAATATGTATCACCCATTATTATTGGGTCTTCTCACATGGATTTATTTAACTTCATAGGCATGGTGTTATCAGGACTATAGATGGTTCAATTTCTACTTTTTTCCTCTAGTCTAATAAATCTTTCATTTATCTAGTGGCTATATATCTAAATGATTACCAATGTTAGGTATGAGTTTCCTAGAAATCATATCCTAGTGTACTCCACTGTTTGATGTTCCATATTCTTTTATATGATTTTAGATTTTTCGGAGTGTAGAGTTTTAACTTGTACTTCAATGAATTTGATATGAGGTGTGATTTATGTTTTTTATTGGAATGTTATATATATTTTGATATAAGGATATAAAATTATTGGGCTCTAATATACATAATTTATTTTTAAATGTGGAAACATGAGATATAAAAATGCTTTTCCAGGATTTTTATATATAATAATATAATCTATATATAATTCCATGTTTTCACTAAATATTAGAATAAAGGAATTATATTTAATAATCTTGACATAGAACACCATGTTTATATTCTACTTATCAAGTCAACTCAAACCATGTGTACTCATTTGGAGGTTTGTAGACCTATTTATTTCATTAGTTGTATGGAATGAAAATTTTCCATAGTTGGGCACTGCAGTTTTCAATTAGTAAGGTATTTGGAGATTTTAAAAAATCGGTATGAATTTTAAAATGCTATCACACGGAGTTGTTGGAGTAGATGTTTTGTTTTGTAGTCCTTTATAGTTAGACTGCTCTCCTAGAGATTGTTTTTTCTACCTTTTTGTTGCATAAACTTTTTTTCATTATATATTATCGAATATGTTTGTATATTTGTTCTATTATTTATCTATTTTATTTATAAATATTCCATATTTCTGCATTGGGGTTTGTAATATCGTTCCATCACGTTTTTTATTATTCACATGTTCTATTAATGATTCTGTGGGGATTGATACAACCTCTGGGTATGTGGTGGATCATGTTGGGTTCCATTGTTGATAGTAAATGTTGGTTGGTTCATTATAAAATGGTATCAGAGCACCAGGTTTAATGGTTTTTTCCTTAATTTTTCTTTTCATGGGATGCTTTATAGACTATAGACTTGATTTTCAGAACATGATAGGTATATTGGAGTGAGTTCATGAAAAACACTTTCCATGGCCATACTATAGTTATAATGAGATATTGGGTTGTGTATATCTGTTTATTTGATTTTTATGTTAATATTACTTAATTATATATATTTTCATCAACTTACATATATTATTATATTAATGATAATTTATTATATTTGAGTTTGCATCTGTATTCCGATGAGTTATATTTTTCTTGTTCCGAAAGTGTGTTCAGCAGATGATACTCATGTTAATCATCCCCATGACCAGAATTTTTTTAAAGCCTTCATATTGGATAATTTTTCGGTAGATCATAATTTAACAAATTTTCAGGATGTAGTTATTACAGTACAATAAATTTTCTTAGGACAAATGAACTTTCAAAAGGTTTCATACAAAATAAGCCACCATCATTTAAGGGTGCAGGTGAACATTAAGAGGTAGAGGACTGTATTGAAAGGAATGGTAATATCTTTCAATTCATAGTTACACATTACATTTTTTAGGTGAAGGGTGAAACATAAAAACATGAGGGTCATAACATTTGTTGGTGGGATTGCACTGTATAAGAATATCATCATGTTGGTATGGTTATTAAGGGTTTCATGAATCTTTTCTTCAAACAGTATTCCAAAGTCTCTATTGATGGATAAGTATCTTCAGTTCCCCACTTTTTAGTATGTATAAAATTTGGCATCAGATACACCATTCAATTTGAAGATCCGTTCCAATCTCTATAGGAGGCTGGAATGAATGAACAAAATAAATTTCTAAGTACCTATAGGGTTTGCAACTGGATATTTCATTACAATTATTTATTTTGTAGTCTTAAACCATTGTAAAGACTGAAAATATAAATGATGAATTAAATGATTTATTATGTTATTTTTAAATTATACCCCTTCCTTTCCACATAGTAGCTACTTCATTGGTATTATAGGGAAGAAGTGGAAGTGGATAGGTCATCACAATAGTCATCGAGGTGTGTCTCAGTAACAATCACCTTTTTAACCCCTAGAAATAGCAAGATGTGTACCTATGACTTATTATAAGTATGAAATTTTTTGACTTATATGGTTTTATTGTTTATCACATTCTAATATTTTAAATGGTATTGTAGGTTGTGGTTGTCTGAAATTTTCTATAATGGTATAACTACACCTCGATATGGATAAGGATTGTCAGATCTAATTTATACATTGGGGATGTGTGATTCTTCATTGAATATTGGTCTCTAGACATAATTCTAATTAGTGAATCACATTCACAAAGTATATTATTTTCCTTTTAGGGATGATACATTTCCAGCAATGGTGAGAGGAACCATCTTTTTAAAATCAATAGTATAGATTTCTTAATTTTATATTGGTTCTTCCACTCATTTATATATGGAATTTATTTTGATCTAATTAATCTTAATATATCCCTTATGTCTATTGTTATATAGTTTTATACACTTCATTTAGAGGGAAAATTGTATGGGCTTTGGTATCCTACTTCTTTAATATCAATTTCTTATGTAGAGTTTTTTTGGATTATCTTATTCTCATTATGGATCTATTTGAACTCGCCATCAAGATGGATTCAATTGTTTCTCAAGATTATGAGGTTGACTGTTATAATCATTGTGACTTTTTTCTTGCATCCTTTGGAATACCATGAGTATTTTATGGAGACTTGGATATGAGGACTTGTTCTGCAAGACCATACATCTCAAAGAATAGGATATTTTTTTCTATATTAGTTGTTCTCAATTATGATTCGTATGTTTTTGATCATACAATAGTTTTTAAAGATTATCCTAATGTATAAATAGTCAATTTATCAAGGATTACTACTGAGAAGATGTAGATATTATGACTAACGTGGTGCTAGGAATGAAGTTGACATCACTACTTTCCTATTTTATCGAACTAGTAAAGTTGTAAGAGTTCATGATTTAAAAAGACAATATGGTGTTGAAGGGTTTTGTTTACCCCATAATTTCACATCGGTCATCCCTGGTGATATATTCCAAGAATTAATATACTTCTATATATTTATGATTGGAAAATTATATGTATAACAGAGTAACATTTAATAAAAATTATCATTTACCTCATGTCTATGATTTTCATAAATAGTTAAAGGGGGAAAGATGGTTTTCAATGATTTAACATCAATTTTTTTTCATCATCTCTCTTTTAGAGAGTGTTATATTATGTTAGAATAATTCCATAGAATGGATATCCATTTTGAATTTCTTTGGATTCTATATGGTATAATGGACACTCCTATAATTTTTATGATTTTTGTGAAAAAATATTCAATTAGACTGTTGAAACAATTTTGGAACTGTTTGTGGATAATATTTTAGTTTATTAAAGATATGGTCATTAGCATGAGCTTTATCCTAATTTGGTTGTGGACATTTGGAGGAGTCTCCATTTGTATTGAAATATTTTGAAATGTAATTTTTGGAATCCAGAAGTTAATTTCTTGGGGAATTTGATTTCTATAGATGGATTATCAATTGATTCTGATAAGGTGAATGATATTTTTTCATGAGAAGAACCTTTGAATGTAATTGATATATGGATATTACATGGTCTTGAAGATATTATTTACATTTCATCAAGGATTTATCAAAATTGATGTAACAATTGACTTATATTACAAGAAAATAAGTGAATTTCATATGGTATAAAATGTTATATTCTTATTTCAGTGATATGAGAATAATTATGGCATCGACTCTTTTTCGGATCTTACATGATCCCAATAAGGGGTATATAGTTTTTTGTGATTCTTTTTGCACTGTTCATGGTTATGTGCTCATGTAAATGTTCATGTGGTATATTTTGACTATCATAATCATATAAAAAAGGGAATAATTAACCAACTCATCATTTATAACATCCTGGTGTTTTTCATGTGCTAACGTGTTGGAAATATTAT
The DNA here is from genome assembly GCA_963277665.1 of Viscum album. Classification (NCBI taxonomy): domain Eukaryota; kingdom Viridiplantae; phylum Streptophyta; class Magnoliopsida; order Santalales; family Viscaceae; genus Viscum; species Viscum album. The sequence goes on from OY728161.1 coordinate 443,219,606, forward strand.
CTTTTTGGGGAATGATTCATAGTATTTTCTAACCATAAAATTTTTATCTATATCATTTCATAGAAACAATTGAATCATATGTTGATTACGATAGTGTAATACCTTTAGACATTTTACATAGACATCACCTACACCCTATGGATTGGGAATTTTTTCAGAGACAATTTAGTAGGAAAATTACAATACATGTATTTTTGGAATCAAAATAATAGTGAAACCTTATGGATATTTTTCCTCAGTTACATAAAGATGAAAAATAGGATGTATCAAGAAATATTCTTACCAGTGTTCAGCTATCATCTTCCCTCATTGAGTATATTTTGTATAGTCATCAATTGGATGATGAGTTCTGTGAAATTTTAGAATCTCTATATTATTGAAAGACGATTTCTTATTTCTCTCTCTTTTCATATAGTATTATAAGATATTGGGATCATTTTTTCATCCAAACATCATTTAGGAGCCTAATTTTGGTTTATTTTTATATTTATTAATGTACTATTCATTTGGTAACTATGAAAATGTATCATGACATGAAGAAATGATTCAGGTGGATGTTTGTGAAGCACCAAATTTCTAATTATTTGCCTTGTTATTACACCTTCCAATAAATAATGGTAGATAATATGTAACATTATAGTTTTAACCATACTATTAATATGTATTATTATATATGGGAGGAGGTTTCCAATAATTTTTAATTAGAATACAGTCAAATCGAAGAGGGAGGAATTCAATCTTAGTGGGGATTTATTGGTAAAAAGGCATCTCATTCTATTCTGATCAAATACACAATAAATATTGATGAACTAGATATGTTATATGTATAGTGTATTATGATTTAACATTGGGTCTATTCTTTTGTTTTTTCAGATCATGATAATAGTTATAATTTTGATGGTTTATAGATGTCCCCAAGAGGGGATGGGGACTCATGTCAATTTGAGTATAAATTTTCATGCACAGTTAGAGGGCGATACAGAGTTTAGCATTCATATCATGGAGGATATAATCCATGCTTGTGTCATGGATTTTTGTGCATTATGAGACAGGGATCTAGGCCTGGATTAGTATTTATATAACAATTTTCATTATTTTTTTATCATTGGATTATTTTGTGTCTCATTATTATAGCCTATGTAGTTCACATTTTAATTAGGAAGAGGTTGATAATTATTCTTTGGGGGATGAGTTTGGATTAGGGCACATCTGTTGGAATTTATGATATGCATCAATATTTAGTTATAGCTCAGATTTGACACCAAATTCAAGTGAAACAATGGTGCCATCCTTTTGAATTTTCCATATATGACTAGGTTTTATTAAATTTTATCCTAAATTGGCTCACCATTGGCATGGATAATAGGGATTGTTGTCTCCGAGATATTTTAGATCATTGAGGTTACTATGAATCATGTGATGTTTTCTTATTAGTTAGCATTATAGGTTGAGTTCACTAGAATTCATGATATTTTTTAGATATCATAGATTAGGAAATACAATCTGGTTCCCTCTCACATTCAAATTTGTGAAAATATTAATTTATAGAGAGATGTTTCCATTACATAGTTTCTAGTTGATATAATTAAATCAAAATTTAGTGTCTTTCAGGGTATGTTGATTCAACTTATCTGATTTGTATGAATGAATAGATCATATTATCATGATACATGGGAGCCTGATACGTTTAAGGGGGAGTAGTGGCCTCACCTATTTAATATATTAATTTCTCCTAGATTTCATCATAAGGGTGAAATTTATTTTTGTGGGGAGTTTGTAACATCCCTTTTATTTATTTTAGGTATTTAACGTCCCTTATCATGTTTTCTTAATTAATTGGGAGAACCACATGACTCTTGAGAATAGAGAAAATCTTATGAGTAAAATTTCTTATAGTTCTGGAATGTCTATTGTTTTGATTTAATGGATTCCATGAAAAAATTTATTTTTATCTTAATTTGTTCTCCCTGAGTTTGGAGAACACCTATATTGGATTGGGGTTTTATATAAGAAACCAATTTTATTGCAGCCCATAGGATAAATACACACCCTATAATATGAATAAATGTTTCGTAATATATGAATGTAATATTCCACAATAGTATTACATATATTTAAGGGAGTATACTCTTTATAAAATTTACATGTCATGTATTGATAAAAATCCTATTAAATAACATGATTGTGTTTTAAGCATACCTGAGTGGCATGGATAAAATGACTCATAAATGGTTTTTATTCCATAAAAATTTGTGTTATACAGGGATTATTATTGTTTCATGGATGATTTTGTACTCATTATTTTGTATCCTTCTTCCTTATCAAGAAAAATCAGTCCTCGAGTGATTTTTGGAGACTTCGTTCATTCAGAATCTCTTTATTCAATGATTGATAACCATTATAGTGTAATTGTATATATACAACTATGTGATCCTTTATTCTTCATAATTTCCTTTGATCAGGGTAGCACCATTTCATTATGTGATTCAATTCATTTAATCGTAGTGATAAATCTTATTGATTCTTTCTAAAACTGGTATGAAATCATGTTTTGGGATATGTTTCCTTGTTGGTTGGGGTGTGATAGGTTCACCTTCATGATGAATTTGTTGTTTCCTATGAAAGTTTTATTATTTTGTTATATGGAATCAATTATGAGATGTCTGTATTGGTTCTAAGTGTTTTGTTTCCATTTTAGGGTTCTTTCTTATAGCTGATTTCATTGATCGAACTTGTGACCTATGTTTTGAGGTAGGTTGGTTGGTCTCTAGCCCGTGTCTAGGAAATGAATTGCACTTATTTCAAAAAATAAATTATCAAATAAATGAAATTTTTTGACTACATCAATTTGTTTGTTTGGAACTAAGTTTTTATAAAGGACATTTTTCCCTTAGTTTGGGAAAAAATATGTTTTTCTTTAAAGGATTGTGAAATGGTTTTGAAGTATGTTTTTTGAAAATGGATTGATGAAATGATATTGAATATATAGAATGAAATAAGCATTGGTTATTTAGGTTTATGTAATTGTAATAATTCTAATCTTCTATAGGTGTGATTTCTGATTAGGTTTTTCTCTTCTCCAAAGGCATGTTGATATATAAAATTGTTCATTGTGTTGGGGAGATCAAATTATTTGCTATTCTTATGAAATACAGACTCGATGCATATGTTAATTGTATGATACATACATGATTGTAGTTTTTTTGTTACTTTTTTCCTTCATATCTTGACCTAGTTGATCATTGGGATGATGTTACAAAATTTTTTTCATTATTTGTGATATTTTTTGTCTTGTAAATTGATATCTTTCACATCCATGGATTTGTGATGTGATGTTAAAAATTATTTTCATTGATTGTATATATCTATTTTGATATAATCAAATGAAATTACATGAAACAAATATATCTTATTTATTTGGATATATATGAAAATGGGAACCTACTTTTTTCCATACTTCTGTTATAAAAAATATAAAATTAATATCCTTTGTTGTTCTATTCAATATTCATCATTCTCAGATTATTGTTTATATACTTTATATGAAACTCTAGGGTAAGATTCTAATACGCTTGTTATCTCGCACCATGCATACCACATCAGTTTTTTATAGACCATGATATGCCATTAAATATATGGAATGAATATGTTACATAGTGAGCTAATTTGGGTTTCAATCATATGGGATTTGGGTAGCCAATGTTGAGATGGTGGGAGTTTTTTTATCACATAGAGATGCTAAAGTAGTTTTTTCTACCTTTTAGTTGGAATACAGTCATTGATATTGTACTTTATACCTTTGAGTATAATAAATTCTATTTTTTGTTATATGATATCGAATTTATTTTTTTATAACTCCAGATATTTCTCTATTTTATGTGTATATATTCCATGTTGTTGATTTAGGTTGGGAGAAATCATTCCCTCATGTCATTTTTGTTTCCCGAGTTCTAGTCTCCACCCCATGGGGATTGTGAATTCCAATTGTTTATGTCGAGGATTGGAACAAGTGCTACAATTGAGAGGGTAGCCATGTTGGTTCAACACCGGATTCATTTATCGAATTACGTATGGATTAGTCTTTATATAAACTCATGTAATTTTTAATACCCCCAAACATAGTTCATATAAGATAAACTGCATTTCATGTTGGATTTCCAAAAAAACATGAAGAGAAATAATCCAATCATAGAAGAAAACTAAAACAATTAAATTTCAATTAATTTGTGAAACATTAGTAAATCAAATTCAATAATCTAAGTCAATTAAATTAAATTAAAAATTCTAAAACATCTGGGTTCTCGGCACCACCTAACATATCTCATTTATATTAGAAAATATTTAAATATTTTAATTTATTATAGTAAAACAGTATCATGTTACACGATCTAGATAAAAATGACACAAACATTGAAAATTAATTAAATCTATTTCTAATTAATAAATCATGATTAGAATGACATGCAATTCAATAAAAAAACATTAATTAGACACCACCCTTTATCTTCTTGATAATTTTACAAATGAACTAAAATCATTCCATTAGAGGTCTCATTGTAGCTATATTCGTTTTACAATACACCTATGAAACATGCTAGCATCCAATTACTAACATTTATGAATCACAAAAAAACCTTCAATTCAATGAATGTATGCACTCAAATCTGAAATGGTTGAAGTGAAAGATTTTGTAGTAGAAGAACACACTGTATAGTGAAATCACACTGTAAATTGGAATAAACATGTCAACATGGATCCATGAATCTTAAAAATCTAGTAACCCACCCTAAATCCACATAACACTATTTTTCATCATGAAATCCATACATGTTTTATTCAATAACACTACTACATGGATAAATCATTAACTACATTAATCATGGTATAATTAATTGTAAACCTCTTTCTAAAAAGAGGATAGCACTGATACACAATGATTATAATTCAAAACCAACATAAATATTTAATTTGTATAATTAAGACACATCTCCACCTAGTGAAAAAACATTGTATGAACTACAAATCTACAAAAGGGTGATTCAATAATATGAGTGTACCCAATGAAACAACATGAAGTGAAAAATTTCAGCTCTATCCAAAATATTGACAATGCATATAATATCAAGAAATAACATGACAATTATCAACAATATTATTTTATGAAAACTTAAATAAAAGATACCGAAACAGAAAAACCACAAGGATTCATAATTGTGTTCAGTAAAAATAATTCTATAAATCCCCACTGACCAAAAACCACTTGTATATTCATTGACTGATGGTTTACCAAAAGATTATTCGCATGACTTGTTTTGTACTATAGTTTATAAACTAGTAGGGTGGGAATATTATGTGATATAGGGTAGATTCTAACCTCTAATGGTAGTTAATAATAATAATAAAAACAAAAAAATATATGAAATATAATAGAATGAATCTTGGAGACAAAAATAAACACATCAAAACATTAATGAATATTTACAAATCCATAAATGTAATAAAAAATATCCCTGACGACCCATTGGATGATCAAATGAATGACGGTTCCAGGCATAGTAGAATCTGTAATTTGGAATGGGAAACTCAACTACTCGTATTAATTTACACATAATATAATATTTAAATGATCAGTGACATCACGAAAAACATATTTAAATAACATATTACTAGACATAAATGTCATAACTATAATAGGAGGATTATAACATGTAATTTATTATTCATTTAGAAAAAGATATAGAATTAAACAAACATGTAATTTTTTCTTCATTGATGATCTAGTTTACTCGATATTGTCACAATGTCATTGTGTTTTAGGATTTAAAAGAAAAATCACCCTAGTAGTGATCTACATGTGTATGAAAATTTTTAAATGTCTCAATAGTGTAATTGGGTTCTAGGATGACCAATCCAGATCACATGTATCATTTCATGGTTAATCGTATTATAATTCTCATTAAGATGAATAATTATTAGTGTAATATCGATTGATTAAGAGAGGATGATGAGATATAATTCTCTATATATTTTTTACTCTTCATACTGTTTGAGGGAGATTCTATATATCTATTGTGCACAAAAAGTTCTCTCAAAAAATGTGATAAAAATAGATATATATATATATGAAACAATGTTCAAGATTTCCTATTTAATATAACCCCACATTCAAACTCCATAATTCTTAGTGAACCACATGTATTAATAAAACTATATTTATTATTCGCTTTGAATTTTCATAACCTATTAAAAATTAAATATCTTTTTTTTTTCATTTGCAATCAGAATATTAAACATAGTCATGTTATCATCCTAGATATTTTCAAAACCATGATTAATAAATATTTATTTATTATATATTAGTTAATTATTAGTTAGTTAATATAATTAGTAATATGATTTTCAAACAATTCATATAAATATTTAATGTTTTTATTTAACATTATTAATACTTAAAATAAATTGAGATAAAATCATTGTGATCAAACAAAACTGAATAAATATTAAAACACAAATCATGAATAAAATTTATTAAAACATATTAATATCAATATTAAACTTAAAGACGATTTTGGATACACATAGTGTATGAACCAATGAGAGCATTCTCTGTGGCATTTGGTATAACTGCCTAATGTCCAAGGATAACCTTAAGCAGTATGGCATGGAATCAATAATGAAATACAATAATGTATAAATGTCATACAAACTCCAATGAATTATTCGTATGCAATATAATTCATTTAGCATGATATCTCCCATAAACCAAGTTTATTTCTTGGGTCAACATCCTATGTGTTTGACATCCCCTTCATTGACATCCAAGAAATGAAATTTCCCATAGAACAATATGTACATTGATTTATCCTGAACATTCATTCTCATGAATGGTCTTGATATTTCATCTTCACTCATGTGACATACAAGATAAATACTCTATCATATTTTCCATTAATTAAATATTTATTATGATGCACCCAATGAGTCCAACATTATTACAATAATATTTCCTAACAATATTAATTAATACATTAATGTATGTGACATATGATCTTCATTAATTATCATCTATAACTATTAGGATCGATGACCATGTCATCACAAAAGAACATACAATGATATACATAAATTTAGATTTCCTACTGGAAGGATAGGTTATCATAATCTAATACTATAGAAATTAAAAATGATGAAAACCACGAGAGAGTTCTTAAAACTCTTATAAGTATATACATTACTACTTTTTATCATGTGTCCCATAATATTACATCCTCTTGCTACAGAAAAATTATTTAAGAATAATATCATAGATCCTCACCTTCAAATGATAATGGGGATCTGCTATATCATTTCACTTTTAAAAATATCCCTGGAAATTATCAAATTATATGCCATATAGATTAATAACCCCAATGTGATATGAATAATTATTGACATTAAAGATAATGAACACATGTATACATTAATTACATATAATTTTTTTCTAAGGAACCAAACCCAATAGGGACCCACATTCCCAAATGAAAAATATTAACAAATATGAGTCATGTAAGGCCCAGACCAAAGAAGCCTAGAGTTAGTGCATTACATTGCTATATATTCATGGTTACAAGGAATAAAACACTAAAAGACTGATCATTTTAGTATTGTTGAATAAAATATATACATACATGGAACCCATTTTAAATTGGGAGAATAAATAAACATATAATACACAACCAAAGCTAACAAACATCATCCATGGAAAATCAAAATATAATCTATCTTTCATAACATGGAGAAGGAAATCAAATGAAAGGATTGATGTCAAATACTTAGTAAATGATACATATAATGGAATAATGAAAGATAATAATTAAATTATATTAAATAAGACATAATCATTATGGAATGTTGAATAATTAAAATACAGACACCATCAATTAATAATGAATGAAAGTACATTCATAGATATTTTCATTGTGAATACCTCAAGTATAGTAATAATTGAATAATCAATAAATTTAATGATTATTATTTAGAATTCATATTTATAGAACAATATACATCAAACCATTGAGACTGTTGAGGATTGTGGGTAGAAACCCATATGATTTTTTGAAGAAAACTAAAATGGATTTTTGTCACAAACTTGTTTTTCTCAAGAGACTTGACAATGTATCGAGGGGAAATAGTAGGACCAACCATCACTTCTAGTCCAAATAATTCATAATAAAACAATTTCATACAAAAAAATATTAAATTAAATATATTTATTGATTATAGGTAACAGATTCATCAATATATCTATTTTTAAAGCTATATTCTCCAATAATTATACCTAAACACTAACCATTGGGAGAAACATGGTGATTGACATTAATATAACACATCCATAGTCCAAATATTTAGAAACAATTAAACAATAAATTATAGATAATATCATATAAGATAATCCTAAATGTAGTAAAATGTTCAATAATGTATTTTTAAATAGATTAATATAAATTTAATGGAGACCATTGATGAAATCATGAGGAAATAATTCTTAATCATTCCAAATGGTCACATACCATCTTGAATCATTGAAATAATAATATATTATTATATAATTAGAATAGATATACTATTGATTTAAATTATTAATGGCCATTCAATTCACCACATGAGTGTTCTATGTGGTGAACATGGTGAATATCTCATAAAATTTAATGTTATACGATAAAAAACGTCATTTTCACTTTGGAATGATGTTTTCTTTTGAAGATTGATTATATTTTTCAAGAAATCAGAGTTGTTGAAATGTATATGATGGAAAATAAAATGGAAGAACATTGAATTTATATTTTAGGAATACATTTTTCCACAGGGAAGTGAAATCATCTAAAAAGAGTTTTTAAAAAAATATTAAAAATAAAACATTTTAGTGCGGTTTTATGAAATATTAATGTGATTATATTGTGAAAAGGAATGATGAAATTTGATAAAATAGTAAATTAACCAAGATTGGTTTTCATGATAAAATGTTTTATTTTACCTAAATAATAATTTCATAAATTGAATACATAGTACACTTTAAAATTGATAAGAATTTTAGATGTTCCCTTGAAAGATCCATCCAAAACATATATCTACCAATAATATAAAGAATTTATATTATTAATAAATGTATATTGAATATTATAAATGAATTTATGATGAGAAAAATAATAATAAATAAGATATTAATTGAGATATGTATAGAATAAGAGTGACCCGAATGAAAATGGATGTTCGGGTGGAATGCCCTTAGCTTAAGTCCAATGGAGTTATTCACTTGATCATAGTGTCCTAGGTAACAAAATTAAACAAAAAAATTAAAATTTATAAAACCAATTTTTTATTTTATTGATTTTATATGTCATTATTATATTAATTCATTTCATTTTTTGTGGATTTTATTGGTTCAATTTAATTGTTTGGGAGCGTTTTCTTTATGGGTATTCATGGTTTGTTTATATATATACATGAATATAGACTTGTGTAAAATGAATATGGTTATCATGAAATGATATTATATTTTTTGAGTAATCATCTATATGGTTTACAGGGTTTGAATTTTCCTTTTTTAATTTAAATTAAGACGAATCATTTGATGAATTATTAATGATAACAGTTTGGGTTAACTAGTGGTTTTTTAACACTATAAACTAATTTTTTATAAATGAAAACCATGTAAAAAAATTTCCTAAACATAGATGATAAATAATAAATATATTATAATATACTTTAACAATGATAATTTTCCATGAATAGAATGGATGATGGTAATGAAAATTGGAAACATGACTTCCTTGATTATGAAAAATTATCACATCTAGAATGATATTTTCATTTATTATATAAATTTATGGAAAAGAATAGATGGTGATAAGATTTAATTTATCATAACAAAAAAATATTAAATATAAGTTAATGGAGTTTTCTTAACATTTTGGTGAAAATAGGCGAGAATAAAAAGGAAAACCATGTACCTTGAAAAAAATAATTGAAAAGAGGAATTTAACTGTTAAATCTATCTTACTTTTAGATCCTCTTTAGTGGGAGAGGATTTGGTAATTCGAGGATACCAAGGGAAACTATAAATGAGAGAGAAGTTTAGGGATATAATTTAGATGATTTAATGCATGAAATGAATTTTTATATTGGTGAACAAATGAGGATGTGAGGGGTGGTATTTATAGTGGAGGGGTTCCAGGTTTTTTAATAATTTAATCATTATTTGATCAATTTTCCATATGATAAGAAATTGTGATGATTACATGAGAAAAAATACTAATAACTGCATCTAAGTTCCAAATAAGTGTGTTGACCTAAATAGGACATCATCCATCACACAAAAAATCATGTATTTAGTATTTATCATAAATCCGTGTATTTTACTATTCCAAAAAAATCATGTATTTTAGGAAAATCAAAAAATATCACAAAACAATTTTTTATGTGTCTAGTATTAAAAATAACTCCATTTTTTAAAAAATATACTATATTTGATAAATTTAATTTCTTTTTTAAAATCATAATTTACTCAAAATATACAAATTTTAATATTATAAATGATTTTATTACACATTGAAAAATTAAGTAATGACTCATAAAATAATCCAATAATCAATGGGAAACCAAATATTTTATTGGGATCCCATTAACGAAAAGTTAATTAATTTATTAATTTAGGATTGAAAATTTTTATTTATTACTCATTGTAATAAGAATACTTAATAAATAATTTTTAAAATATTCTACTTCATTCATAAAGTCCATAAATATTACATGCAAATTAATGGTCAAAGTTACTATTCATAAAGTTCATATTAATATTAATAAGGGTTATTTTATTATTCATAAATGTATATTACTACTAATGATGGTAGGTTAATATTAATAAGGATAGGTAAATATTCACCTAAAATTATGTGTTTTCTATTAGACACCAAAAATCACCCTGAACACAACCATGTAATTCATATTTATGATATTTAATTAACAGAAATAACAATACTATGTATATTGGATCGGTTATAACAATATTTTGTTTTGTAGATACTTAGTGTTTCATGAATAAAATATTAAATTTATTTCTAAATCCTTAGGGTGTTAAATTATCCCATCCTAAAAATATTTCAAAATTGAAATTTTGAAATTGAAATTCGAAAGATAGTGGTTGATACATGAAAATTCACTTATGGGATACCCACTTGAGAAATATCGGTAAAATATCCACTTAGTAAGGGGTAAAGGTAAATAGATCATTTTCTACAGAAATACACATCATAATTATTTAACATGATCATGGAAGAATAATCAAACCATCATGATCTGATGGAATGTGATAGAGAACATGATTTGATGAATGATCAATACAACAAAACCATAAACTACAATTTTGAAAAAATAAAATATTAGAAATTTTTTTGAATACTATTTTGAATCATTTGAAAAATTATTCCAATCTATAAGATTATAAATATTCTTTTCAATTTCATGAACACAAAAATAACATTTTTGTGCCTTTAACTATCTATATTCCATCTATTAGCCCAGGTTGCATCATGATGTGACATTAAACTCAAAATCCTCATACAATTATCAACACAAACCATTTCATAAATGGTTTAGAATTCCAAATTATCATGATCAAACACAATAGAATCATTTACATATCCATAATTGATAGATCCATGGACATTAGGTAACTGGAAATCCTATGATTTTTTAGAACTCTATGATCATTCCCACTCAATTCCTCTTCTACCTTATTTTCCATTTATCAACTTGAATCATCCCTGAATTAATAAATTCAAAATATGTAAATTTCTGCATCATATATCCTCTTGAAATATGGTAATAACTGAAATTACTCTAAAGCCTTGTTGGAAACATGAACTGATATGTATATATAATATTGGATATATTCCTTTTATCAATAAATGTTTTAAACTCCATCAATGACATCATATTCCACTTGTAGAAAAGCCAATAATCAGTTTTGAGGGAGTGGGTACTTATCCATATCAATCACTTTTCATCATTATATCCATCATTAGAAATATATTCAGGGTTTTAGTTCTATAGTCCATATACTATTCCATGATATTAACATTCTTCTGAGTTACATATACTTTTTACCATTTAATATTTGACCTCATATTCAAAATCAAATAGTACTATAGTACAATCCTCACATATTCAATATTAACTATTACCATTAAATTTCTGATAATATATTCAAAAGAAATAATTCATAAGGAGGAATATTAATCATTCCACTTTATATGTTATAGTATCATGACATGACCATTTTCTAGAAACATCAATTAGGGCATATACCATGAATCCTTGGGACATTTATTCACATAGTGTACCGTCTCCTTGTAGTTGAATCATTGAACATCATTGATTTGTATCTTCCATTTTAATTCATTAAATTTTTGACCCCTTCATCTACAATTATAACATACTCTCATTCCTTTCTTTTATTTCCCATGAATATTATTTCCATAGTTATCACAATTGAGAAAAACAGTTTTCTCCTTCTTCCATTAATCCACAGTTTTCTATATCGTCTTCTTCTTATTTTGGTTACCATCAAATAAATATGACACATATAATTATATAGATACGTTGTTAACACTTTATTCAATTTCCCTGTATTATGAGGATACAATATAGTCAATTTTTTATTGAAAATTTTCCAAAATACCATGAATTATATGATCATTATTATAGTTTTCATCACACACATTAGTGAAGTTCACATTCCTTATTCTAAGATAAATTTATAATAAATTACATATAATATATTAGCTCATTTAATTTTTAAATCGCTATGAATGTAAAAATTTAATATCATATAACATAAATTTATTCATCGTGTATCCTAGAACCATATACGTTTTCTACATTAGAATCATAGATCCTTAATAATGGTGTGTAAAAAATGTCACTTATGTTAATAATATCATCCATGACTATCAAAACAGGTGTTTATTATGACCTATTGTGGTGTACCATGTTTCCCCAAGTCATGATTGGAACAAATTTCCAGTATTGTTACACCTAGGTACATCTTTTCCAGAACAACGTCTACATGGATTATTTAGACAGAGATGTATTGCTTGGAATACCCAAATAAAAACTAAATATACTTAATTCTAGGATTTTATTCTATTATTTTACTCAATTCATATCCTGGGGTTGTTCTCCCTAATCTATTATTCCTAAATATTATTCCCATGGTTTCTAAAAAACTTCCTCTAATGGCAACTGTAATGTAAGGACCACAAAATCTGAGAGATGATGCAATACATTGTTACATTGGAATGATTATAAGGAATTAAATCCTTAAGGACTGATTAGTTTAGTAGTTTGGAAGAAACTGGATACAGTCATAGAACCCCGTTTACATTGATAGAAAAAAGTAACATATATACATAACAAAATATAACAAACTGCATCGTTGAAAACTCAAAAATCAAACTATTATTCACATATTGGGGAAGGAAAACAAATGAAATGTGTGATATGGAATTTATAGTATGGGAAACGTATAATGGAGTAATGAAACACTGATAATTTAATAATAATAAATTTTACATAATCATTATGGCATGGTGATTAATTGAAAAACACACACCATCAATAAACTGAGAATGAATATTCACCTATTGATTTTGTAAGAGTGAAAACATCAAGGATAGAAATAACTGAATAATGAATATTTAGAATGATTATTATTTGGAATTTATGTAACCCAGACATTAAATAGAATACCATTGATATGGTTTATGTATGTTGTTAAAATATCGTATGATTTTTTGAAACAAACTCGAAGGGTTTGTCGCAAACTAGTTTGTATCATGAGACCAGTTGATGGATTGGGGTGATATTTCAGGACCCACCTATCACATCATGTCTAAATAATTCCTTAAAAAATTATTTAATAAAATAAAAATGCACCTTACAATATCCATTTTGAATATAGGATACATATTAATCAATATTTCTACAGTTAAAGAAACATCCCCCACTCATTAAATATAAACACTAATCATTCAGAGTAACATGGTGTATAACATCATAATAGAACATTCGAAGTCAAAATAATTAGAAACCATAAAAAATATATTATTCATGATATCATTAGAGATAAACCAATATTTAGTAAAAAAAATTCGTAAATTATTCTTACCAAGATGAAGATTCGTTTAATGGAGACCATTGAAAAATTCTTGAAAAAATAATCATTTAACACATCAAAGTGTACTATACCACAATGAGAAATTCAAATAAAAATCAATTAGAATTTAATTAGAATAATTAATTTATTTATGTGATATAAAAATGGAATTACATACATAACAGGAAATGACTAAGTTGTGACCAATTTGTAAATCTCATTAATGATAATGTGAGATGAGAAAGAAAATACATTGTTACAATGTAAAGAAGAGTTATTTTGGAAATAATATATATTTTAAATTAAATAATATTTTTAATCATTAATATCCTATAATATAAAAGTTAATATAATTTATAATATACTTGAGTCACAAATTTTTCGCCACTTATGTGATATCACGTAAAAAGTTTTTTTAAATAAACATTAGAAATAAAAAATTTACTGCTGTTTTAGGAAAATATTATGTTATTTTAATGGGGAAAGTCATGTTTTAATTCATAAAACAAGGATTAAAATAATATTATGATTAATGATAAAAAAATTTATTAAAAAAATTAATCACATAAAATATATTACATAGTTCACATGAAAATAGCAAAGAATTCAAGAAGTTCCCCTATAACAAGCTTGTTTATCGGGAATAATTTTTGAATGAATTGTTCAAAACATATAACACACTTAAAAATTAAGAATTAATTTCTTTTTTAAACATATATTGAAAATTATAAAATAATATATAATTATTACAAAAGAATAAATATTAATTTACCTTCATTTGTCGAAAATCAGAGTTACCTAAATAAATGTAGATGTTCGGGAAAAAACCCATACCTTAAATTTGATGGTTTTCTACACTCGATCATAGTGTAATGGATAATAGAAATTAATTTATTTATTTTTATGTAATGAACCCCTAATATATGTAATAGATTTATTATAGCCTTATTCAGTTCATTCATGGCTTTCTTGATGGCTTTAAAATGATTAGTTTTAAGGTTTGTGAGCTTTTTCTACCTTAGAATTCAAGACTGGTTTACTAATAAACATGAATGGAAAATCATGTAAAATGCCTATGGTGGCCCATAAATGGGATTTTATGTTATTATTTTGTGTATATAATTTTATGTGGTTGTAAATTTCATTTTTTTTACTTGGTGTGAAAATGAATGATAATATAAATTATTTAATGATAACAGTTTGGGTTAATTACCAGTTTTGAACACAACAAACTCATTTTATTTTTGAAAAAAACCATGTATACATAATAATTATAAAGACATATATGATACACAATACATAAATTATATTTTGGTTCCACAATAATAATGTTATCATGACTATATTTGAATATGATAATGATAATTTAAAAGAAGTCATCGGTGATTGTATTAAATTAACACATCTCAGATAGTGTTTTCATTTTTAAAATAACCGGAGGGAAAATAAGGGATGATGATTTTATATTACATTTTAAAATCATCATTCCAATACATATAAAGTTCTATAGTGTTCATAACATTTGTATGATAAGAGGTGTGAAAATAAAATACAAGAACGGAACTTCTTAAGCAAACAAAAGAATTGAAATGAGAAATTTACCTCTAAAATCTATCTTATAATTATACCCTCATTTAGGGAGTGTTATTGGAATTTTTAGAACATAAAGGGATTTTGTACATGAGGGATGATCTTGGGGAGATATTTGAGAATAATTTATGCATGGAATGAATCTTGAGAGATGTGATGAAATGAGAGTGTGATCAATAATATTTATAGTGGATTGGATGTGGGTTATTAGAAAAAATTATATGTTTATTATCATTTCCCTATGAAAATTAATAGTGACAATTCCATGAAAAATTATACTGACATGATCATGTTGGTTCAAACCATGTGTTCTTACCTCATCTTGAAAGAATACTTGACTATATAAACTTTGTATTTAGAATTTATCATAAATACTATATTTTACTAATCACTAACAAATAATTTATTTTAAAAAAATCCCTAGAATGAAACCTAACCATTATTCACTGTGTAAATTTAAAAAATTTCATCCATTTTATGATAATTATTTAATAAATTTTCAAAATGTTATTTTTATTCAAAATCATCATTTACTCGAAGAATACTAAATTTAATATTATTACTGATTTTATGACACATTAAAAAATTAAATAGGGTCTCATAAAATTATGTTATTATCATTAAGATACAATATATTTATATTGGTATAATTTTTTTGAAAATGGAATAATATTTAATTTAAAATTTAAATTAATTATTTATCACTAACAAAAATATGAATATATAATTAAAAAAAATTAATATATTCTACATCATTTATATGGTGGCAAAATTTTATTTCTACATTGATGGGAAATGATATTATTCATTAAGTTAATACTATTATTCATAATGGTAAAAGTACTATTCATTACAGTTTATTGATATTCATAAGGTTAGTTTACAATTCCTAAGGGTAGGATATTATTCACCAATAATAATGTTTTTTCTATCAGAGTCAATAAATCACCCTGAATGCAAATGTGTGTGTTAAAGATTCAAAATCCAAATCACAGAAATGAAAATATTATGTTTATTAGTAAGGTTATAACAATGTTGTTTCTTGTAGGGGCTTGGTGTTTCATCTATTCAATATTGAATTTTTCTGAAAATCCTTGTGGTGTTAAAAGTCCACTATCTCATACATGAAAATAATTAATTTTATGAGATAGATCCTTTATCAATGGTTCTGTACCTTTTTCCTCCATGTATACTCTGATCACTGTGACATATTTTTTTTTAATATCACTCATGAGTTGAAACAACCAAATTATATTCTATTTTACATTGATATGATCATGGATCCTTGATAAGATCCGGTAATACAGTGTTATCATAGTAAATTCTGATAGAATAAAAAATGATAGGCACCACATTTTGCTCTTGGAAAATGATTTGATTATAAACTAATTCCTTGGAAACATTATATTCCACAACATACTGGGAATATTTTATAGAATAATTCAAACACATATTCATTGAAACCTTCAATCTTATATTTCATCCAATAAGGTTGAATAAATATCCTAACTACAAATTCAAACCATTTTGATCTAAATGAAATTTATCATCAATGTAACCCAATATGACTAGATCTTCTTCTCCTCTAAAACCCCAAAACATATTCATATTTAACCTCAATAACATTAGAATAGCCTTAATAACATTCTAATGTTGATCACCATGATAAAATTAATATCAACATACCATGATTATATAATAGGAAATAAGAGGCCTAATATGTAACATGAAATACAAAAATGTTCGTGACATAGAGGTGTATGCGAGCTCATTAATAATATCTCACACACTCACTCTAAATACATATTATTTTGAAGTGGGTCATATATTTATATAATGATGTATACCATGTGACACTATAATGAATCCCCTCATGGATTCTCCCTTACTAAACAAATTCAGTATGCAGTTAATGAAAGTACCTTGACATAGCCCAATTATACTCTTTTCTATATCACCAATTATCATGATCACTATTATGTCAGATTCTCATCCAATTTCCTTCATGGATAATCTCATTAAAAACCATACCATATGTTCGTCTATTAATTCTATATTGTTTTCAATTAGTAATATTTCATCTATATATATGTATACACTGAAATGTGTTCCATGCACTTTTCCGCAGATTGAATATGATAAAATAACGTATAAACTAAATTCTAATTTGAGTGAAATACATCTTTATAGAGGAATAAATATTCAATATAAAATTCTATGTGCCAAAATACTTCTCTAAAATTAGGGATAATTAGAATGACCCCCCATCAAAATGTTGTTTTTTTATTTCCAAGATTGATGATGAGAAGATGTTGATTGATTAAATTCAATTTTAGAAATTAAACCGAGGAGACTTGGTGTATATTCCACATCAAAATGTTTATATTTCTTAGAGATCATCTATTTGACTAGTCGTGGATCCTAAATAGTCAAAAGTATCAAAATTTATGGCACTAGGAAAACAGACAAACTTTTATCTTGAAGTTCTACGTGGGGGACCAACGTGATGGACCTACACGGTTGTATAATTGTTTCACACCTTCGCAAAGGACCCATGAATAAGACCAATGCTGGGGAACTATGTGGAAAACATCCACTCGACTAGGACACCTCCATAACTATAAATATGACCCTTGTGCTCCACATTTAAGGGACTGAAAAAGTTGAATGATTCAAAGACACTCCTGTTGCGTAGCTATTTCTACAAGAACACTGAAATTTCCTCATGTAGCTCTCTAATGTACATGAGAATATATAAATAAATGGAATAAGTATGTTTTAAAATTCATTTAACCATTTTTACATTGGTTTGGTTCTCGATGTGAAATACATTCTGTAGTCATCATACACACCTGTGCACCATACCAACACACCAAACATACGTGCCATACATGCGCTCCCTACCTACACACCATACATGCATGTCATACCTTCACACCATAACAATGTTCCACACCTACAGGACATTCCTACATGCCATATCTGTGTGGTACAGCTGCGTGATACATCAACGCGGGGTAGCTACAAGGCACACTTGCACGAGGCACCTACACATTAGAGCTTGGTATAATACTTACATACCAACTCATGTGCCGTATTTAAAATCATTTGTCGAACAGTATCCCTTTCATTATTTACCTTATCTAAAAGGTACTTAGTTGATGCCTCTACCATGAACTCCTGACTATATCAAAACTTTTTGAATTTCCCAATATCTTTTTTTATATTTGGTTTTTTATATAAAAAGTCAGAGGTTTCCCACAATTTTTTCACAATGAGGATAGGATTCATTAAATATCTGTAGGTTTTTATATCCACTGTCACATTGAACTTTCTCATAGGAATAGTGTTTGGATGTTCAATGTTCTCAGAAGGTTTGGGTCCTAGCCCCTCCCTTCCCAAATAGGAGACCTGAAACCACAGGAATCTAGTAGGGAAGCTATAATTCACACTTTCTTTTCATGCAAGCATTAGAAAAGATGTACCTCCCCTACTGGGATCAATTTTAGGGAAACCATCCTGGCATAATCCCATATATTTTCTTGTAGAAGTTTGCATCATTTCTAATCCTATCTTCTTCTGTGCCAAAGACCACAGGTGAAATGTGCATAAGGACTCTCTTTATCCTTTCCCTCTCCTGTTGAGATTTGTAACCATGGGAAACCATCCTTTTGTAAGCCCCTAGCCTTCGTCCCTTCTTCCTTCCATTGGACCCTTGTCCAATTTTCAGAGAAAATATGGAATGTTGGTCACCCCACCATCATCTCGGGTAACGTCAGCCACGTTTCCATGGTTGATATTCCCACTTCCTCTAGTAGAGGTGGAAAATTGCTAAGTGTCATCGTTAAATCATTCAATTCCTCTTTTTTCTCAGACAGAGAATGACTCATGTGTAATTAGATTATCATGGTGATTACAACATTCACACAAACACCCATGGTGAATGAACAAAGAGAAATATGATTCCTATTACTACTAGGATACGTTGGAAGCACTTTCATGGCCCTAGATCACTAGGTATCCTCTTCATGAATCCAACCCTAATTCCCTTAATATGGGCATCGTAATTAAGAATAAACTCTATATTAAACCCCTAGGTCATCATGAAATACTTTTAAAATGTAAGCCCAAACTATTTTCTCTCAAAAGATTATACTCTCTAATGAGACATAACAAACTATGCAGGCATTGATTCCCATCTACATGGGATACATAGGAAGCCTCCTTGAGGTTCAATCCCACCACTTAAAATTCACTATGTTAGTCATGGTGCATATTCGCAATAGGGTATAATAAACATGGAAACACATATTATTTTATTGTTCCATGGGATCTCAGGGATTAGTCAAACATGAAAATTTGACTAATCACCTTTCTCTTAGATGTCCATACCACACAACATTAAATTTTACTTCTATGTCCTTATCACATGACATAAAATGGTATGAAGTGTTCAATTAATCGGCACCGAAATAAGAGGGTTCTGAATCTATTCACAAGGATATATAGTTTTCCCATGTTATGGGTATGATCCCAATATAAAAACAAACCTTCTTCTTCCTGGATGAAAATAAATTCAAGAGTGCCACACAAAGTGGCTTAAAATCCAGGATCATTATAATGATAATTAATAGAATCATTAAATAATATATTAAAGGATACCATTTATGGATAACGTCGAATACATACCGATCTATCCATTAATAAAGAACCTTGATTTCATACTAATGATTCTAAATTTTACACATGTTAATATATGATTCTATATTCCAAGGGAAACATATGTCATGCTTCGTGAATTAAAAAGGATTCATGAAAATGTATTAAATTTTAAAGTAAGTGTTGCAGTAGACAAAAATTCCCCCATAAAAGGGTGTGATGTGTCCGACATCCCATCCTCTTGACCAATGTAGGTTCCTATGTATATTAAAATTAAAAAATATCAAAAACATGCCTTTAGGAAGTATGTACCCTTTGTATAAATAACTGTAGGATGTTTCTAGTTCCATAAATAAGTCCTATGAAAAAAAATAGAAGTAGTGATTCTTTATATTAGAACAGTCATTTCACGGACTTACAGAAAAAAATAGTGATCCCGACGTGAATACTTAATCTTGTTAATAATGTTACCCACATGTTTGGCCCCTAATAATCGATAAAGTAGCCCAAAAAAGTAATAAATAACAACATGCAAGGTTGGGGATCAGTTAATTAAATATAAAAATTCATTAAACAATGGTCAAATATTTTAGTAAGAATAATAGGAATACCTCCAACATACCGTGCTATTGGATGTTTCACATCTATATTCCTATCATCAACAAATGTTAGTTTTCTCACCATTTTGGAAGATTCCACAATGAAAGGACACAACTAAAATATTTGATGATTCCCTTCAGATTATTGTCTATCAAAAAACTACTAATAATCCATCACATAGGAGAATATAGTCTCATGGAAGATACAGAAGGATACGATCTTACAATGATACTGATATAATTCCATCAATGTATTATGCATTAGAAAATTTCATTAACACCATTGCAGAAGATCCTCTAGAAAATGATTATAGTTTAGGGTAACTAGAAGATAAATTTATTGTTCACAATAAAGTACACACTATGTATAATGAAGAAGGTGTACGTACCTGAAATTAGTGGGTTACCCAAAATCTTGATATGGCTTCAAATAACCAAATCCCACCCCTTCGAAAAGAATCTAGCAATGGGAAAGGTAAAAAGTCAGTTTGCCTCTCACATTTCCACTATATAAGGTCAATCTCATGAACATGAATAGAGGTTTTCATAGAATGAAGATGAAATGAAAGAGTTGAAATTACTTAATACATAGTTAATTCCAAGTATCATTTCATTAGACGTACTCCCTAGGAAGTTCCTCGACTTGTAAATCATGTAGGAGCTCTTCAACAAAGAGGTCATGTAGTAACTAAAAATGAGGATATTGAATTCCATCCATAGGATACATAATCGAGGTATGATCAAACACATCCTGAGTTGCCTATTCCCAAGGGTTATCAATTGAAAATACCAGCAACACCACCATGGGGATTTCCGGTCATTTTAATAGTTAACACTCTAATTTATGTACCTACACGGGTTCCATCTCTATTGGATATTCCCCAAATTATTAAGAATAAAATTGAGGAAATAAAAACACTATTGGAATCTATGGAGGAATGATGTGAACCAATTCAACTGGAAAAAAAATCATACATTGAGTTGGTGTACTTGATTACTCCACCACCAAATTTGTTGACTACTACATTCCCAATATTTAATGGTTTAAGATATTCAGAACAACACTTGACATCATTCATTTCTTATTGTGAAATTTTGATGGGGACTTCTCAACAACAAGAACCATTAAAACATAGGTCTTTTGTGAAATCAATACATGGAACAACTTTTGTTTGGTACAAAAGTTTTTAATCTTGGTCAATTACTAGATGGGAAGATCTTCCACAGAAATTCCTTCTTTAGTTCATCTCAACATTGCTGAAGATGACAATTTTTTATCTTACCAATTGTATAAAGAGGGAGAATGAATGTGTTTCATATTACATTGTGCGATGTAAATGATTAACATATTAATTATGTCTAGCTCTCCCTCATGATTATATGCTTCCAATTTATGTGGGAAATCTATGTGATGAGTTACACACACCACTGATGCCTTTAATTTACACAAGAGGGTTTCAGGACTTTACTTAATTTTCTCAATAGATACAATATTATATTATAGAGACTAAGGATAAAACTTATGTAATTCCATCATCCCTGGGGAGGAGAACGGGGAAGGCCTAGACTACTACCATTACACTCAATAAAGAACCTATACCTTATTCCACATAAAAACAATCATCGTATCAAATGTCTCCACCTACAGAAAGTCATTATCAATGACCACCTCATCAAGATGATCAAAGATATCAAATGTGCAAACATTTTGAGGAATTAAAGAGAAATTTGTATTCCTTTAGAAATGAACAAGATATCGGTTACATCATCTTAGCTATGGAGAACAATTTTGTTCAGTTTACAAGGATAAAGAAACCAATCAATGAATGAGATGAAGATAATTTGATTTATTTTCCATTCACCAGATGATAGGGATTCCCATTCATGAGTGTATAGTTTTCAAGGAACTCCTTCAAAAATAGTAAAATATAGAAAAGTTAAACTGAAAGGTTCTTCAGCTCAAGTAGCAAGTGTTACATCAAAGGATTTATAGGGAAAAAGGTGAATGGTAGGAAGTCAAAAGAAATTTTTTTTCTGAAATAAGTTTATTGGATGATCGGGATAATGATCAATCTAACTCATGAAATTGTATGAACAAAGTTTAAAAAACTAATTGTGTCTTCCACCACTCATGCCATAACAAAACCACCACCATCAAAAGGACAATACTCACATAAATGAGTTGATCATTAATAAAAAAAAGCATTCAAAAGAATAAAAACTCGTGTTATGGCCAATGTTTTCATTAACCACAGTAGATATTATTCCTTTGACTTCAAAGGCAAGGGAACTGCCCTGAAATATTGTACCACTAGATCTAACCTTCCATGAAAAGTCTTCTTAAGATGGTGAATTGATCATTGTTTATGTTAATGTTATTCACTTAACAGATCCTTTTTTTCAAATGTTGATAACAATTATAATGAGACTGAGTTATTTATACCTTATTAGGGAATCAGTCTAAAAGGGCATGATTGAGCATATAAGGGATGATGAGTGAATTCTAGACACCACCATTTTAACTCTACCCATGCCCAAACATTATTCGTGGATGAAACTCATGTGACAACTCTTCACTGTGCTCAAAAAGAACAATGAGTTTCTTCTATACAAGATATGTTTGGTTCTGACATGATGTAACTCCCCAATCAACCACAGTATTCTTCTCTTTGAATAATACAGTAGCGTGTGTTGTAAGCAACATCGAGTTCTAACACACCGCGACCAATCAATGTAGCCGTTATGAATAGTAATACCCACTTTTTGAAATTTTATAAATTTTATCTCTAAAAATGAAATTCAGTTTTGGATTCAGAATAATTAAATTATACTTGGGTGAATTTTTGTACTTTTTGGATAAATTTTATATTTTGATGAATAATGAAAATTTCTAAATTTTAATTAAAAACAACTTTTTTAATCAAAATAATTAATAATGATAAATTATGAATTTTAGTGGTTTTAAAGTATATTTAGAATATATTTTTTCCATTTAATAAAAGTTTGGTCATTGGACATAATTTCATAATTAAACTGGACATTAACAAGTGTCAATCTTTTTATAGTTATTATTTCTTAAAAACACGCTTTTTGTTTTGACAATGAGAATTAATTTTAATTTAATTTCTGCCACTTCTATGTTATGAATTAGAAAAACTGGATTCCAAATTTGGAATCAAGATGTACAAATTGTGTAAATAGGTAACATTTATTTTTAGTCATTTTGAATAATTATTTCGGTAAATATGTTATTTACCATTGTTAAAGGGTAAATCTGGTAAATATTGTTAAAAAAATAATATTATAATAATAATAAATTACCTTAAAACGTGTCCAAACAATATTGTAAGATACATGACCAACCATGGGAATATTTGGATCGATTTTGGGACCCCATAGATCAACTTGTAAGTGATAATGGAACTTTATATTAATTAAGTTAAAGTAAATAAAAAAAATGACATAAGTATATATCTTTTAGATAAACTATTTTTACATAATGTTATATAAGATATATTTTCAACTACAAATATTCATTAGAAAGATAAAAATATTTCCTACATAATGGTATTTTATTAATATTTTTTATTCATTTAAAAATTAAATTTTTTATGACACAATAATGTTGCATTATTTTCCTTAATAATAAAAGAATCAAATAATTCGTATTATTAAAGATAAAATAAATATAATTTGAAAGTTATGATAACATCGAAAAAATTTATTTCATAATAATACATGTTAGGATTTCTTAAGTTAATTTTATTTGAATAAATAAACTTTTAAATACTTTATCAATAATCAATTATTTAATAGTGTCAAAATTTAAATAAATGAGTTTTTAAAACAATTATTATATTATTAATTGATAGTCTATTACAAAAAATCAAAGGTTCGGCCAAAGGACTTATATAATGATAGGTGTATCATTAATGGACAACGTGGGGGCTCTTGGATGTATATAGTAGATTTATTAACTATATAATTTAAAAATACAATGTGACATGGTAAATGTCAATCTAATTAACTAAGAGTTAAAACTAAAATATAAGGTTAATATAATGACCAAAACCAGTATAAAATCTATTGGTTGAAATTATTTCGACCCATAACCACCTTAGACTTTGAGTAATCCACTTTGGAGCCATTATTAACCGAATATGAATGTGTTATAAAATAATACTTAACGTTTTTTCCTAAAGAGCCCCTCCTCCCCCTTATAAAAGGACACCACTTGTAACCAATCATTCAAACCTTCAAAGCCTTTTGTCTCGGCCAAACCTTACCCAAATATTCTCTCAACTTCACTCACTTCAACCCATAGGCCTTAGTTTGATAATTAAGCCAACCTAAGGATTCCATTTAATCAAATCAAATGAAAGAACCCGAAAAGATGTAATGTTTTCACCACCCTCTTTCAAGTTCCTTTCTTCGTCAACTTCTTCGTTCTTTGTTATTTCAATTATAAAATAATAACTACAATATCTTATATATACTATGATGTTATTATAAATATGGTACAGCCATATTCAGTATTCTATCCATCCTTTGAATGACATATCCCCATACGTGCTTACATACGACATACCGTCTCCACGTCGTGGTGTAATTGTTATTCAAAACATTAGTATTTGGATGGATATTATAATGATGTTTAATTTATGTAAATTATTCTTTATATATCATATACCAGCCAATTATATATTATTTTAATATCAAAAGAATGATATTGTCGCTCATGCGTACGTACAGACTACCGTCTCCACGAACACGATGAGATTCATTCCCCATCGTATCCATGTTATTATATTTCTCATTTGATGATTAAAAATAATGTTTAATGAATTGATATCAATCAGGATATAAATAATATACAACCTATCCATAACAAAAATGTCTTATGTTACAAAATATATAAAATAAAATGAGTAAGTTAACAACCAAAACGTTGATAATACTAAGATATTATTAACAAATCAATTTTAAAAGATCATATATGATATCATATTAATGTATGTGATTCTTTTATAATTTAGTAACAATTATTTCGCTATTATACATGAGTTTAATCTACCATTTACCAAGGAAAAGTACAAGGTAATGGTTTATTTTATAATCTCTTCAATATCCAAGATTGTTTATACGTAATTATCTATTGTGACCTCTTTATCACCCACATTCATGTTTCTTAAAAATGTTTTTCAAATCATTATTACTATTTTACAGAATATGGGTTAAAGTAATTTATAAACATTTTTTACTTTTTATAATATGTTTATAAACGAATGTTTCTGTTGTTTACCAAATGAGGTCATTTTTAACCTTTTCGACAGAATTAAGGTATGAATGTTTTTTTAACTTATATAGTGGGTGCGGCTATTTTTTTCTTTTATAAAATCATTGAAGCATCCCTTACAATATTATAAGAATATTTTGAAAGTAAATGCACTATTTTATAATTATTTGTCCTTTAAATGATTTCAAAATTAATATTTTATGAATTTGTGAATGGTACTCTTTATCAAGATCATAATTTTAAATGTTTTAAATATTTATCATTCTAAATCGTTGTAATTAATATCCATGTTTTCAAAATGATTTTATGGAGTTATTTATATGGAAATTAATGTATTTAAATGATATTTATTTTCAAAAGTTTCAATGTGTTATGGTACACATTGATTCAAAAATATCTTTTAAATTAATTCCTTTATAAACGTGTGACATAAATTATTTCAAAACAGACATATTTTCTCAAATAGTTTTGATTTCATCTATGTCAACATCCTTTGATGGATTTTAATCTTATTTGAGGTTGATTTATTATGATAAAAAACATCCATATTGTATTTAAGGTTTTGTGATATGATTGACTGTGGATGTGTTATTTCTATTCCATTCATGGTTTATAGAGAAAGTATTGACATTTCATATGCTAGTTTTAATAACGAATGTTTATGTTATGTTTAATGCTATTCATAGAAGGAATGTATTGGACATATTAAGTGACGGGTGGAGCCCGCTAAAGCTCCTCGATGCATCGGTAGGTCTCATGAGACAAATTAGTGTCTTAGCATGAGGCCTTGACAAAATATTATTTGTAGTTTTGGCACGAGGCCTTTGCTACGTGGTTATGATAGTCTGGCATTATGCATTCCATCATTATGAAAGTGGTTATTGATATTGCATGTTATTATTACATTAGTATAATATCCATGTGAATTGGTAAATGGTATTATTTCATTTAATTTATTCCATATTATGCTGAATTTCATGTTTAAAAGACTTTTTAATAGTTATGCATTGCCTTAAATGATTATTTTTATTTAAGAGTGTTTCTGATATATTGTTATCCTTACTAATCATATGAGCTCACCCCTTTCAATGTTTTATTTTTCATAGGATGTGAAGAATTATTTTTTGAATGACTGGTAGGGATAGTATGAGGGAATATGAAGACAATATTTTGTTGTAGTTTTTCGCTTTATTATGTAGTGTAAGACTTATGAATGTATCTAGTGTTTCCAAGGCTACTAAACTAATATGTCTTTCTAGAATTGATCTTTCGTGATCATGCCAATGTTATGTAATAATGCACCAACTCTGGGTAACTGGGGTCGGGCTGTTACAGTTGGTATCAGAGGAATTTTAGTACAAATCATGGAAGATAGATTTAGATAAACTCTGATTATAGCACATAGAACAAAGATGGACTCTGAGGATTAGTATAGAAGAACTTCCTAGAATTTTAGTATCGTAGTGATTTTGTGAGTTTTCTGAGCAATACATCCATCTCTAGATACGAGCAGGTAGAGGCGGCTCTGGCACAGATATACCTCGGGGTAAAACCCGAAAACACCGCTTTGAGCTAGACTCGAACGGGAATTGGTGTATGATAACAAAACTTGGTGCACTCTTGGTTACAACACTCCAAGGCGATATACCTAGGATAATTCTCATTTTCATCACAAACCATTATGAAGGGTTTATGAGTATTTACATTCTCAAAGAAAACATTTTTATGATAATGGTTTATATCCCAAAACAATTCAATTTCGGTTAAGTGTTTTGCAGGTTTGGATTTATGTGTTGTGATTCATAAAATAATCTAGTGTATTCCATTGTTTAGAAATGGTGCCTAGTGGAAGAAATGAAAACGGTATCAATACACACACTCCATGTAGAGATTTCACTCCCACTAAATATAATTATAGTGGAGCTGGTGATGCAACTGGTGCTGATTAGCTAATCACTATATAGGGAAAACTCACTAATGATATGATTAATATCTTTACTTGTATGGAGCACCCCGATCCGCAGCGTGGAGGATCAATGTTATATCGCTTCATGAGGAAACAATGAACACAATTCAATGGGGTTACAAATCCAGTAGTAGCTGAGAAATGGATAAGTTCCCTAGAGAAAATATTTCAAGCTTTGGGGAGTAGTGAAAGGGAAAAAGTTGTCCTAAAATTTTATCACCTCATTGTAGATGATGATCGATGGTGATAATTGATACAAAACTTGAAGTAAGATGATGAAGTATCAAATATTTAATGGAGGGAGTTAAAATATATTTTCATAGAAAAATACTTTTCCCGTGACCATTGAGCAGATATGGAAAGGCAATTTCCGAGTCTAAGGCAAAAGGAGGATGAGAATGTCGCAATGTATGTGGGTAACATTAAAAGGATAGCGAGGCATGCATAAAATTATATATGTAACAGAAGAAGTAAGATTGATCATTTATTTGATGGATTAAAAACATTTCTCTGTCGAGCATTAGTCTCACAATCTTTCTCGTCGTACGAAGATATTGTCTCATGTACTATCAAGACAAAAAAGGAATTCCTTAAGTCTTACAACTTTATGGAAAATTAGTAGAAGAAGAGATCTACTGACCACTCTGGAAATGGAAATAAAGGGAAGAAGGAAAAATTTTATTATCCATCCTATAGTAAATGTGGGAAGAAACACCCGGGTACTTGCTGGAAGGTAATGTGACTTTGTTACATGTGTGGTGAAAAAGGCCACTAAGATCATGATTGCAAGGGAAAGAGATTTTTTGTCAATGTGGAATGCAATAATTGTAGAGATATGGGATATTATGAAAATTAATTTCCTAAGCGTCTGAGGAACTTAACTCAGAAAAGGCCAAGGGATCAAGGCCAAGCTTATGCTATCAATACTTCTGAGGCAGAAGCTCCAAAAGATGTAGTGTAAGGAAAATTAATGGTTTCCTCATGTTTAGAAAATGATTAATTTGATTTTTGGATCATTGAATTGTTTCATATCTTCCCAGTGTACTAAGAATATTAGATATTTACATTTTTATTTAACAA
Organism: Viscum album; assembly: GCA_963277665.1. Lineage (NCBI taxonomy): Eukaryota > Viridiplantae > Streptophyta > Magnoliopsida > Santalales > Viscaceae > Viscum > Viscum album. The sequence continues at coordinate 443,248,990 of OY728161.1, forward strand.
TGGAGTTGTCCGTTAAAACTCCTAAGAGAAGTATCATTGCAACAATGTTTTGTGAGTCAGTCCCCATTAGAGCACATAGATGTTCTTTATCCACTAATTGCATCATTATAACTATGATTGAGAATGATATAATCCTCGGTATAAATTGGCTTTCAAACCATGATGTGAAGATTTATTGTAAAAAGGAGAAGGTTACGATTTTTGATGATGATTATAAGGAACACCTTATCTTTATAGTAGAATCATCACCACTTGATTCTTATCTAGATGCACCCCCAGTAGCTCAACTAAATTCAATTATTGGTGTGGAAGAGAATGAAATCACTATGGGTGAGGAAATAAATGTTCAAATGGAGGATTTATCTATTGTGAGATAATATAACTAAAGAAACATCTATAGTAATTGGGTAATAAAGGATTTTATTTCCCTAGTGTTTCTCCATGGGGAGCTCTTGTCCTTTTTGTTTAAAAGAATGATAGATCTATGAGGTTATGTATCGACTACAGGGAGATCAATGCTATAACAATAAAGAACAAGTATCCCCTACCATGCATTGATGATTTATTCGACCAACTGCATGGAGCTCAATACTTTTCAATGATTGAACTTCGATCTAGATACCATTATTTGTGTGTGAAGATTGAATACATTCCGAAGACAACATTTTGACCAGGAACATCCATTAGAAGTTTAAATTAATGACTTTTGGATTGACTAATGCACCCTCTGTATTCATGGATATATTGAATAGAGTTTTCAAGGAACATCGTGATGATTTTTTGGTGGTATTTATTGATGATATCTTGGTATACTCCAAAATCAATAAAGATCATGAAAATCACTTGTGCATTATCCTGATGACTCTTAGAAGATATGAAATATGTCGGATGTTTTGCAAGAGTGAATTCTAGCTTCAGGAGATCACTTTTCTTGGCCATATTATCTCTATGGATGAAATCCCTTTTGATCCTTATATGAAAAGAGAAATCCAAGAATGGCCAGCACAAACGAGTATAACCGAGGTACATAGTATAACTAGTTTGGTAGGTTATTATCGATATTTCGTCTAGAATTTTTCCCGGTTGGCTAACCCAATTACAGAGCTCACACGTAAAGGGGTTAAATTTGTTTGGACAAAAGAGTGTGAATAATGTATCGATGAACTGAAAAAATGATTAGTTAATTATCCTATATTGACTCTACCATCAGGGATTTATGAGTAAATTATTTATAGTGATGCATCGAAGAAAGGACTTGGTTGTGTCCTTATACAGAATGATAGATTTATTGCTTATGCATCACGATAGTTGAAAATTCATGAGCAAAACAATCCTACTCATGATCTCTAGTTAGAACCTGTGATCTTTGCTTTGAAGATATAGAGACACAACCCCTATGGTGAAAAATGTGAGATTTATACTGATCACAAGAGTTTGAAGTATATTTTCTCACAAAAAGAACTCAACATATGGCACAGAAGATGGTTTGAATTAATCAAAGATTAAGATTGCACGATACACTACCACCCGGGGAAGGAAAATAGGGTGGAAGATGCTTTGAGAAGAAAATATATTGGAGTTTTGAATAATATGATGATTTAAAGGGATCCTATTTTCATGGATCTAGTAATGATGGACAATATAACAACCATTGAAGGTGAAACATCAATGCTTTTTGAAATGGTTTCTAAACCATATTTACTAGAAATTATTAAGAGTACTCAGACTGATGATGAAGAGTTTCAAAAGAATATTAAAGCATTGAATGATAGGATATTGAGAGAATTTGTTTTTGAAGAAGGAATTTTGAAATTTGAGAAGAGAAAATGTGTTCTCGATATAAGTGATCTAAAAATAGAATTGTTAGATCATTCTAACAGTTCCAATTACTCTATAAACACTGGGAGCACCAAAATGTATAGAGATTTGAAGGAACATTTTTGGGGGCACAACATGATGAGGGAGATTGCTGATTTTGTGTCAAGATTTATGGTTTGTCAACAAATGAAAGCTGGAAGGCAAAAACCTAGAGGATTCATGCAACCTCTTCCCATACATGAATGGAAATGGGATAATATCACTATGGACTTTTTCATGGGAATGCCAAAGAATCTTATAAGGTACGATGCAATATGGTTCATTGTTGATAGTCTTACCAAGTCAGCACATTTTCATACTATAATGGATGATTTACCACTTGATCTTCTAGCAAGTATATATATTAATGAAGTTGTGAGACTTCATGGATTACCCCTATCGATTGTTTTTATCGTGATCCCTGTGATACTTCAAGATTCTGGAAGAGTATTCAGAAGTCCTATGATACTGGACTTCGTTTGAGAACTGCCAACCACCCTCAAATATATTGACAATAAGAATTGACTATTCAATCCTTATAATACTTGTTGAGATCATGATCACTTGACTTTCAGGGTATGTGGGATCAATATTTACCTTTCGTGGAATTATTCTATAACAATAGCATCCATTCAAGTATTCATATGGCTCTATATGATGCGTTATATAGAAAGAGATTTCACACACCAACCTGTTGGGATGACTTTGGTGAGATAAAAGTTATTGGCCTAGAACTGGTGGAAAAGGTAAATGTAATCCAAAACCACATCAAAGAAGATCAATGTAAGCAGAAGATCTATGACGATAACCGATGGAAGGATTTCAAATTTCAGGTAGGATATCATGTTTTCTTGAAGGTATCTTCCTGGAAGTGAGTTATACGTTTTAGTAATAAAGGTAAATTGAGTCCTAGGTACATCGTACCATTCAAAATTATGGAATGAATTCGGGTTGTAGCATACCGTTTGGCAATGCCTCCAAATCTCTCCAAAGTTCACGATGTGTCCCACCTATCATTGTTGAGAAAATATATGCCTGACCCAACGCATGTACTCACATATGAGGAATTTGAACTGGAACCAGATCTATCTTATTACAAATATCCCATAAGGATTCTTGATACAAGTGAACTAATACTGAGAAACATGATGACTCATTTGGTAAAATATTTTTGGATAAACCATAAGATGGAAGAGGCAATGTGGGAACCCGAGGAACTTATGATGAAGAACCACACGAGTCCATTCATGTGGTAGTATTCTAGAAATTTCGAGGACAAAATTATTTGAAGGGGGAGAACGTAACACCCCAAGCATCCACGGTACATTTCTCTTTGAATAAAACAGTATCGTGTGTTGTATGCAACATTGAGTTCTAACACACTGCGACAAATCAAAGTAGCCATTCTGGATAGTAATACCAACTTTTTGAAATTTTACATACTTTGCCTCTCAAAATGGACTTCATTTTTGGATTTGGTGTATCAAAATTATTCTTGGGTGAAATATTGGTACATTTCAGATAACTTGTATATTTTGATGAATAGTGAAAATTACTAAATTTTAATTAAAAACAACTTTTTTAATCAAAATAATTAATAGTGAAAAATTATGAATTTGAGTGGTTTAAAAGTATATTTTGTATATATTTTTACCATTTAATATAATTTTGGTCATTGGACATATTTTCACAACAACACCGAACATAAACTAGTGTCAATCTTTTGATAGTTATAATTTCTTAAAAACATTCTTTTTTATTTTGACAGCGGGAATTAATATTAAATTAATTTCTTCCACTTTTGTCTTTCAAATTTGGAAAAATTGATTCCTTATTTGGAATTAGGATGTCTAAATTCTATAAATAGGGAACTTTAATTTTTAGACATTTTGGATAATTACTTCGGTAAATCTTTTATTTACCATGGTTAAAGGGTAAATCAGGTAAATAATGGTAAACAAATATTATAATAATAATAAATTACCCTAAAACGTTTCTTAACCCTATTGGTTGATACATGTCAGACCATGGGCATCTTTGGGTCGATTTTGGGACCCCATGGATTCACTTGAATGAGATAATGACACTTTATATTAGTTAAGTTAAAGTAAATACGAAAATGACCTAAGCATATATCTTTTAGAAAAACAATTTTTACATAGGGTTATATATATTATATTTTAGACTATAAACATTCATTAGTAAGATAAAAATCCTTCCTACATAATGGTATTTTATTTATAATTTTTAGACATTTAATAGTTAAATTTATTTATGACACAATAATGATGCAATATTTTCCTTAATAATAAAAGAATCAAATAATTGGTATTATAAAAGTTAAAATAAATATAATAGTAAAGTTTTGATAACATCCATGAATTTAATTGGTTAATATTACATGTTAGTATTTCTTAATTTAAATTTATTTGAATTAATAAAGTTGATATGAATTCATCAAAAATCAATTATTAAATAGTGTCAAAATTGACATAAATTAGTTTTTAAAACAAATATTATATTATTAATTGATATTATATTCATAAAAATATAAGGTTTAGACAACGGACTTATATAATGATAAGCGTATTATTAATGGACCAGTGGGGGGTATTTTGGATGTATATGGTACGTTTATTAACTACATAATATAAAAATACAAAGTGATATGGTAAATGTCAATCTAATTAACTAATAGTTAAAACTAAATGATACGGTTAATATAATGGCAAAAACCTATATAAAATCTATTCGTTGAAAGGATTTAGACCCATCCCACATTATAATTTGAATAATCCACTTTGGAGCCATTAGAAACCGAATATGAATTTATTATAAAATAATTCTCTATGTTTTTCCTAACGAGCCCCACCCCTTATAAAAGCACTCCAATTATAACCAATTCCTCACACCTTCAATTCCTTTTTCCTCGGCCAAAACTTGCCAAACTATTATCTCAACATACCTCACTTCAACCTAGAGTCCTTATTTTGATCAGAATGCCATCCTATGGATCCCTTTTTATCAAATCAAATGGAAGAACCTGAAGAAGAGGAAATGTTTTCACCACCCTCTTTCAAGTTCCTTTCTTCTTCAACATCTTCTTTATTTGTTATCTCCATTATAAAATAATAACTCCAGTATCTTCTATTTACTTTGATTTTATTATAAATATAGTAAAACCATATTCAGTATTCTATCCATCCTTTGAATGACATGTCACCATACGTGCGTACGTACGTCTTACAATCTCCACGCCGTGGTGTAATTGTTATTCAAAACATTAGTATATGGATGGGTATGATAATGATGTGTAATTTATGTAAATGATTTTGTATATATGATATACCATCCAATTATATATTATTTTAATATCAAAAGAATGATATTGTCGCTCGTGTGTACGTACAGACTACAGTCTCCACGAATGCTATGAGATTCATTCCACATCGTATCCATGCAATTATAATTATCATTTGATAATTAAAAATAATGTTTAAGGACTTGATATAATTCTGGATATAAATAAGATACAACCTATCCATAACAAACACATCTTATGTAACCAAATATATAAAAGAAAATGAGTAATTTAACACCCGAAACGATGATAATACTACGACATTATTAAGAAATCGATGTTAAAAGATCATATATGATTTCATATTAATGTATGTGATTCCTGTATAATTTAATAAAAATTATTTCACTATTATACAGGAGATTAAACTACCATCGACTAAGGAAATGTACATGGTAAGGGTTTATTTCACAATCTCTTCATTATTCGAGGTTGTTTATATGTAATTATCGACTGGGACCACTTTATCATCCACAACCATGTTTCTTAAAAATGATTTTCAAAACATTATTACTATTTTATTGAATATGGGTTAAAGTAAATTATACCCTTGTTTGACTTTTTATAATATGTTTACCAGGTAATCTTTCTGTCGTCTTCCAAACAAGGTCCTTTTTAACATTTTAGACAAAATTAATGTAATAATGTTTTTTTCACTTATACGATGGGTGAGGCTATTTTACACCATTATAAAATTGTCGAAGCTTCCCTTACATGATTATAAGAATATTTTGAAATTTTATGTTTTATTTTATAATTTTGTTACCTTTAAATGATATCAAAAATAATATTTTATGAATTTGTGAAAGGTACTCTTTATCAAGATCATAATTTTAAATGTTTTATTGATTTATCTTTGTAAATATTTTTAAATAATGTCCATGTTTTCAAAATGATTTTAAGTATTTATTTATATGGACATGAATGTTTTAAATGATATTACTTTTCAAAAGTTTCGAAGTGGTATGGGACACTTTGATTCGAAAATATCTTCTAAATTACTTCCCTTATAAAAGTGTGACTTTTAAATGATTTCAAAAAATAGATATTTCTCTCAAATAGTTTTGATTTCATCTATGTCAACATATTTTTATGGATTTGAAGATTATTTGATGTTGATTTATTATGATAGAAAACTTCCATATTTTATTGAAGGTTTTGTGATATGTTTGACTATGGATGTGTTATTTCTATTCCATTCATGGTTTATGGAGAAAGTATTGACATTTCATATACTAGTTTTAATACAAATGTTTATGTTATGTTTAAACCTGTTCATTTGAGGAATTCATTGGAATTAATAAGTTAAGGGTGGATCCTTCTATAGATCATTTATGTATCGGTAGGTCTCATGAGACAAACTAGTTTCTTAGCACGATGCCTTTGCTACGTGGTTATGAGATTATGGAATTATGCATTCCATAATTATGAAAGTGGTTATTGATATTGCATGTGATTGTTTGATTAGTATAATATCCATGTGAATAAGAAAATGGAATTATTTCATTTTATTTATGCCATATTATGTTTATGTTCATGTTTAATAGGATTTTGTTTTAGTTATTCATTGCCTTAAATTTTTATGTTTATTTAAGATTTTTTCCTCTATATTGTTATCCATACTGAGCATTTGAACTCACCCCATTCAATGTTATATTTTTTCACAAGATGTGAAGAGGTATTTTATGAATAACCTGTAGGGATAGTATGAGGGAATATGAAGTCTTGATTTTGTTGTAGTTTCTTAGTTTATTATGTAATGTATGACTTATGAATGTATCAAGTGTTTCCAAGGATACTAAACTAATCGGTCTTTCGAGACTTGATATTTTATGATCATGCCAATGTTATGTAATAATACACCTACTCTGGGTAACTGGGGTTGGGGCGTTACACATGATTATTTTTTAAGATCGATTGGAAGATACACCATCTTCATCTTACCAAGTCGATACAACAAGTCAGTCTAATCTACCAATGTCACGAGTATTTCCTGCTTTTGATCCGACAAAGGATATATCTACATCAAAAGCACCAACATCCAAGGAAACTAAAAAATGCATCTTTATTTCAAGGAGACACTGACCGTTGGGCAAAAGGTATGATTTATTGAAACAATTATCCCAAATACCAGCCATGTTATCAACTCTGGATTCCACGGTACTATCAAAAGATTTTATAGAAGCACTTATTAAGGCTTTGGCAAGTCCTCAAATCATGGAAACCAATGAATCTGAAGGTGAGGTTTACCGTATAGCTAATGATCCTAATCAATTCCATTCAGTAATATATTTTATAGATGAATATGAAGATGATGTCGTACATGGATATATCATAACCATGTTTTTATTTGGAAAGGTAAATGACATAGACATTTGGTGGGCCTTCATTGATAATGGATCTGGAGTCAACCTCATTCTTATTCATACACATCATCATGTGGGCCATGCCAAAACTAACATATCTCCTTCAACATTAATTAGGATAGCTTATGATTAGAATGAACAAGAACCTCCAGGAGATAATACACCCAGAATTGAATTTGGAGATCCTGTGTCTAATTTGTATTTCATGGTTGTTCGCCTGGGGACAGCCTTCAATATTATTCTTGGAAGACCATGACTATATCAACATGTGGCTATCAATTATTCATATCACTAATGTCTTATGTATTGTTTCAATTTTTAAATCGTGACATTTTATGTTGACAAATATCCATTCAAAACATGTGAACCTAAATATATTGAGGAAGAGTTCTATCATACAAAAATAACGAATTCCATGATGAAGGAAAAAACTAGAGTTAAAGCTCCATCTATTTTGGAAAAAATTATAGTATTCCCATTAATACATTTGATTACCGATTATGTATTACATATTAATAAAATTGAAAAGATAAACCCAAATAAAAAAACATGTCATGTGATTTTCATAATGTCTTTTGTGGAAATTGAGCCTGAAAACATGTGAGAAACTATTGATCTACCATGTAGTAAGGGAATTTTAAATGGATATGTGTTCATTTCATCCATTGAACTACATCATGCCTCTAATTATTCAATCATAATTGAAGATGTTTTAGCAATTCTAGAAGAATACAAATAAGTTAATTCCAAATTTATCATCTCCTCTTCATTGCCATAGAAAGACCATTATTCATCATTAGGGTCAGATATGATGGCCTCTTCTTCGGGAAGCTCAATTATAGACTCCTCTTATAACTGTAGATGTTTTTCCACATCACATACTATGAAAATATAAATAGAAGTGGTAACAAGTGATGAAAATGATGTTGAATTCCTATGGGTTTCTCCTCCAGTATTTGAGGAAGGTGTATCTACCTTTGTGGATGAGATCAGAGAAATAAATTTACGTACAAAGGATGATACATTCCCCACTATAATTAGGGTGTCCATAAACACTGAATATCGATAGGTGTATACATAATTTCTAAATTAACATTGAGAAATATTTTCTTGGATTTATACCAAAATGCCAGGACATTATCCTTATGTAGCCACCCATCATTTGAGTTTTCTAGAAGAACATCGAGGATTCAAGGAGGCATCATGAAGAACACACCCAACTCTTGCATCTAATTTTGAAGCTGATGTTGATTTGATTATAATGGATGACATTCTTAGGGATGTTAAAGATCCCAAATGGCTGGAAAATATTATCCTACTGAAAAATAAGAACGTGAAAATCAATGTTTTCATTGATTTCAAATTACTTAACTGGCATTGTCCTAAAGCTGGTTTTGTAGTTTCGATTATAGAGCTTTTAATTGATTCAACAGCTAGATATGAAGCACATTCCTTCATGGATGGATACTATGGGTATAATATATTTTGTATGACCCCATTGTATGTAAAATCCTCGCTCCTTCTAGGTACCTGAAGGTGTGTTCTTCTTTCAGGTAATTACCATTGGTATAAAGAATGCAGGTGCAACATACCAATGTGTTATTCCCCATGTCATCAAACCCATTTTTGTGAAATATGATGAATGTTATGTGGATGATTTGGTGGTCAACTATAGGAATATTTCCAATCATTTGGCTGATCTGGATATCACATTAAATAAACATCAACAACACAGTTTGATGATGAACCCCATTAAATATTCTTTCGGTGTAACCTCATGAAATTTCCATGGCTTCGTTTGGTTCCATCATGGTATCAATGTTGATTCCGAGAAATCTATATCAATCCTTGTCATTTCACCTATTCCAAATTAAAAATAATTAATCGGAATCTTTGGAAATTTACCTTATATTCAATGTTTTATCTGTAATTTGGTAGGAAAGTGTTTTCCCGTCACCATATTAATGAAGAAGGGAGTCACATATATATGGATTGAAGACTGCCGAGAAGCATTTGATACCCTCATGAAAAATCTCTAGAGTCAACAGGAATTAATTACACATTTTGATGTAAGTCTACTTATTCTCTATGGGGCTGCATTAGAGTTATTTCAATATTCATTCCTTACACAATATAATGATGATGGGAATTAAAATAGCCTTTACTATCGTAGTTTAACTATGATTGATGCCGAAAATTGTTATTCTAGTATTGAAAACTATTGTCCTGCATTGATCTTTGAAGAGAAATAATTAAGGCACTACCTACAACATCATGATATCCAATTTGTGTCTTGCAATACCACATGAAAATTTATCCTCAGTCGTTCTATTCAAACATGGAGTATGGAATGGTGGACGGTTATTCTGAAACAATTTGATATCGAGTATATGCCTTAGAAGGCATTTAAAGGCCATGCTCTGGACGACATCCTTTCTGAACATCTATCTTTGGAAGATATATCATTGATTACTGGACTTCCAGATGAAGATGTTTTCTCTATTAAAGATAATTACATAACATTGGAGATATACTTTGGTGGTTCATCCAGAAGTCCCACATGTATGAGAATAGAAAACCCTAAACTCAACAATGTCATGTTAGGAATTGTACATATCTCCCTAGAAAAATAACTACTAACTTATTCCTTACTATTTTTGGATGGTGGAACAAAAAATGAAGAAGAATATCATGATCTCATTGCAGTTTCGGAATTTCCCCTTCAGGTGAAAGTGAATCACATTAATGTAAAATGTGATTTAAAATTGTTAATAAAAAAATAAACTGGAAATATTATATCAGAAAAGAAGATTTATTCCCTTTGTGTGATTATGTTTAAGTGTTAATGGATTAATTTACCTTCGAGACGACACTTTCATATGTCCCATGATCACAAAATTTCCAAGCTGATGCACTATCTAATGCAGCTACATCCCTGGAAGATCCACATCAGGATGAGAAAAGCATTATCATAGCCCATAACTAGGTGGTACTACATTTCATTCAACCTAGAATGATTGAAATTAATGAGATTATCCCTATTTGTGAGCCATATGGCCATGCAATGGGATGAAGAACACCCACAATGGAATATTTTTAAAATAGTGAACATTCACCAGATAGGGCGGAAATAGAATAGATTCGATGGTGAGTGAATAATTTTACTATTTATGATAGTCAAGATCACCATAATATCGTTTAAAAAAGATGTTTCTATGGAATCCTCTGCAAAATTTATTGATGGAGAATAAACTATAGTTGTCAGGAAAGAAGTGCAGTCAGGAGCTTGTGGTGCCCACCATTCTGGGCATAGACTCTCTGATCAGATAAAAATTCATAGATACTTTTGGCCTTCAACAATGTAGTATTGTAATTATTTCACTAAGATATTTCATCCCTTCCATGTTCATTCGAACTTCAATAGTCAACCCATGATGTTTCTACATACATCAAAATACTACTGGAAATTTTCCACATGGGGAATGGATGTAGTAAGACCTTATCCTCCAGGTACAGCTAGTAACTTCAAGTATATTATTACTACTACTGAAATCATCTCTAAATTGGGTGAGGTTATGCCCGTCAATGATGTTGGATCCAAATGCATTGTTATTTCTGTGAAAACAAACATTATCACCATATTTGGTGTCCCACAGACAATTTTGATGGACAATGGAACCAATTTTTGTTCAGCATTGGTAGAAATGTTATATCAGGAACATAATATCAAATTCAACCGTTCATCACACTATTATGCAGCTGCCAATGGAAAAATTAAGGCTGTCAATAAGGACTTATAAATTGTACTCCAGAAAATGGTGGATAAAGTTACGAAATCATGGCTTCATAAACTATTTAATTATTTATGGTCTTATCGGACTACTACCCATACTGCGACCAAGGAGACACATTATTCATTCGTATATAGAACATAAGCAGTATTTCCAAATGAATTGAAATTTCCTTCACTCCAAATTGTAATATGTTATCTGTTGTCCAAAAATGATAGGGTTTAGAAATGGTTTAATGAGATGGAGAGGTTAAATGAAAAATGATTGAATACATTGAATAATTTATAAGTCTGCCAAAATAGAGTAGCACAATTTTTTAAAAAGAATGTTTACTTCCATTAATTTATTCAAGGAGAATTGGTATTGTTCCTCAAGAACACAATGATACCAGGAAAGAATCCTTAGACACATGATCCAATGTAGGATGAACCTTATTCCATACATAAGGTCTACTCTGATGGGGATTATGACTTCATTGGAATGGATGGAGAGCTCATTACAACCCCATCCAATGTGATATTCTTGAAGAAATACTTTGTGTTATTGCACAAATTACATCACCACTGAAATACATTAAACCACACCAAGACACCATCCTAGATACATGACGATAAACTACATAGTATCTCTTGTCCCTTCTACAAGAATAAAATTTTCACAACCCCCATTTCCTTACTGCAAAACATAAAACTTCACAATACAAAGTCATAGTTGGAAAAAATTAAACTGTATAACAACCATAATAATCCATTCTTAATTACGTTAAAATGCATAGAATTTATATCCTTATCACGCGATGTTAAACTCTATGACAAAATTTTTGTGGTTAATGTCTTCTCTACTTTACATTAAAGGTTTCCATAAGAGATCATCATTGATATCATTTCTACTCTTTAGTGTCACATGAGTCCATTAATTCCCTATGTCTGAGTCAGATAAGCATAGGGACCTTGTTTCAAGAACTACGTGTGGCTTCATTCTAATCTATTTGAGATACGTAGGGACACCTGGATCTCCAATATTCGGCCTAGCCACAATAAAAAAATTTAATTTACCTTTTCTTAACCTGTTTATTAATTATATCTATACAGAGTGATCTTTTAAGATACATTATTTTATTTTCATACCATCGTGTGTCTTAAATTTAATCAAATTTCAAGAATGTATTAAATACCCTGATCTCCTATGTCAGATCGATTGATGTGGGAAAGGAATGTTTAATGAAATACATAGGGCATGATTCTCATCTATATGAGATACATAGACACACCTAGATCTCTAATCCTAGTCCCAACCACGATTAAAAAATGAATTTTATTCCTTATGTAGGAATCAAAATATCTATAGGGAATTTTCAATGAATTACATGTGGCTTGATTTTTACCCTCACCAAGACACATATTGTCAAATGGGTTTTATATTATACTCCAGCCACAACCCATTTTTCTTTTCACATCGGCTCATCTTCGTCCTTAATGAATGACATTAAACTGCATGGAAATCTACCATCCATATTATTCAGTAGTGTCACCTTGGTGTTACCGAAGAAACCCATATATCTCCTTGGTTCTCATGCTATGTATAGCAAACATATGCTTTTGAATTGGGTAAAATGATTTTTTTATATAAATATGTTTTCTCAATTTCTTATAGGGATATTAATTTCCACATTTCATGTCTTCAAAATGCTCATCCACATATTAATTCTATGATAAAAAATGAATGTATTCATTTCGAATTTAAGTCAGATCTATGTAAAAGACATCAAACTCATAGTAAATATTGATTAAAATATTTCTTATGTGAAATGAGAATAACATCATTTTATATTTCACACTTTTAATTTTGAATTCTTCCATATATTCATTATCATTCTTATGGTTTTGGGTGATAGAGTTTCTAATACATGAGAAATAATTTGCCTTCATATACAACACATTCTCTTAGGTGGCCTTGCATATGTCACCTACATAATGGTCCATCCAGTCAAAAGATTCCATTATTTGTATATGAAGTATATTCCCCATGAGGCCCTACATAATATGTCCCCCATAATAGGGTTTCAAATAATGGTAATTTAGTTCCTCGTTATAGTTTCTTTGTTCCCTTCATGAATTGATGAAAATATACAAGAATCTGTATTTTTAAAAAATAATTCCTAGATATTTGTCCCATTATATTTATTTTGATCTAATAAATCTTAAGACCATGGTTTAACCATTTAACTCTCCATGTGTTCAAGGAAATATGAAATATCCTTGGAATCACTTGGCCCTATATTACATACTATTACCATTTTCTTGTCCGAGTTATATGACATAAAACTATAGACACTATAACTCATACGTTTGAGTTAGACATTCTTAAAATTCTTATTGCACTTATTCTTTGGAAATCATGGATGGAAATACTCTCTCCATATTTAGTTACCATTAACCAGAAACCAGACTACTTGATTCAGAAAACCCGAATCATCGTAAACATTCTTAGACTATTAGAAATAGAATGTCAATATTCTTATGTACTCTTTTATCTAAATATGAAGAATGTGCCCTTTTGTGGTCTTGAATATGTTTCCAACATAACAGGCATGTCCGTAAATAGATGCCACTATTTGTCTACACAACACATGCCCCAGTTGGTCCTGCGTAATACAACCCCTATAATGGGTTTGTCAAATAATTGTAACTTCATTCTTGGAAAATACTCCCTCTAATGTCTTTAGCCCCATTTCCATATCATTCTTCAGACCAATATATTTCCAAATCACATTTTACACTTTTCCAATCCATATATGAATATGGTTGTATGTTTCCAAAAGAAATTATCATGAAATTGGATGATTTTCATACCATTGGTCAAAACTAAAAATCATAATTTAAATCAGCACAATTTCATCACCACATGACGTAATAATTCACAGTACGATGTCCTAACGGAATGACATAAAACTGCACTATTAAATATAAAAAATTCCCCTTCCTATTAAATTTCAACCATTATTCATACAGAAAATTCGTATAGAAGTGGTCATTCTATTCAGGACATATGTCAGCATAAAATAGCCCTTTTATTCTTAAAACCACATTCCTTGCAAAAAAACACCAACTGTGGTCTTGAGTCACCAAAATCTTATTTCCCCTTTTCTATCAACAGTAAAATGGGAAATTACTAATATCTATTTTTCATAATTATGAATCATGTTCCATTTGGTGGCCTTTCATAAGTCTCCTACATATGGGAATTTTATTCAAAAGATGCCTATATTTTTCTATCTAGTATATTCCCCGGCTGGTACTACTTATTATAACCCCCATAATGGGTTTTTCAAATAATGGCAACATCATTCTTGGAACAGACTCCCCCATTTTACGATACATGTTTTAAAATTGGTGACCATAAAAATCGTGGCTCGTGATTCCCCTTGGATATATTTAATGAATATTAAAGTAATTATTAGTAATTGAGTCTTTTTTGGGAAATAAATTATCATTTATGGTTAAATTTATTTCAACCTTAAACACTTGACCTTTATAGTCAAACATTGCATGAATCTAAACTGCCAACAAGAATAGATGTAGTACTCACCATATTGGGATCCTACAAAGGGAACTCTAAACAATAGTTGAGTCCTAGCTCAGTAAACGTACATTCTGTATGAATTAGTTAATAATTAGAATGAAAATTCAAAAAACACAATGTATTAATGATTGTTAATATGACCCTAGAAATAGTCGAACTATGATCGCTAAGACCTATGTCTTTGGAAATGTTTTGAGATTCCATCCAAACAAAATTTAACATAAAATATTACCAAATGAGGTTGAAATGTATCAATTTTTCCAATTTTCACAGAATAACAAGATTCAATTCGTTCCAAAAGAATCAAATTATAATGGGGTGATTTTGTAGACACCTTGAAATGTGTTCCATTCACTTTTATACAAATTAATGATGTGAACCTCAAAAAGACACTAAATTCTATGTTTGAGTAAAATACATCTTTATAGAGGAAGAAATATTCAATCTGGATTTCTATGTTCCAAAATAATTCACCACAATTTGAGATAATTGTTATGATATCCCCTAAGAAAATTGGATTTTTATTTCCATGATTGATGATGAAAAGGTGTCGATTGATTAAGTTCAATTTTCAAAATTTATCTGAGGAGACATGGATTATTCTCCACCTCATGAAGTGTATATCACTTCGAGAGATTTGATTTGACTATTCATGGTGAACAAAAAGGCCTACAGATGAAATGTTATGTCACTAAAAATATGGGAAAAAATAATCTTGAAGAGCTACATAGAGGACGTAGTCGAAGGACCTACATGGAGGAACTATGCAGTATTACAATTGTTTCACTCCTACGTGAATGATCTACGCAAAAAACATATGCGGATGACCTGCATAAAAAACTTCCATTTTCCTAGGTCCTCTCCATGCCTATAAAAATCACAATTGGGCTCCCCATTTAAAAGACTGAAAATGTTGATTGATTCCCAGGAGCTGTCATTGTATAGCTATTTCTTTATGATCCCTCATATTCTCTCAGGTAGCTCTCAAATGTATAGGACAAGAGATAATATAATTTTATTAGCATGTTTTGAAAGTATTTTCAAAATTATTACATAGGTTTGGTTCTCCTATGTGAAATGTATTTTTTAGTCATCATACACACGTGAACATTATACATGTGCACCACACCAATACACCATACCTGTGAGCCATACCTATGGGCCATAGATGCATTCCACACCTTTGTAGCATACATGCATTACATACCTACGCAATACAGCTGTGCGGTACATCAGCATAGGTAACCTATGTGGCACACTTGTGTGAGGAACCGACCATGTAGATCTCGGTATAAATCATACACACAAAATCAAGTATCCTATTTAAATCCATTCTTGGTAGGGTGTCCTTTTTTATCCAATGTCTAAATGGGACTATGTTAAATCCTCCCCCAATACCTCTAGACTTATCATAACCTTTGGGAAAGGCACAATAGCGTGTCTCCTATTTGGGTTTGTATATACATAATTAGAGATTTACAACATTTTATTAACATTGGAGTTTCAATTCATGAAATGTTTTTGGGGTTGTATACACACAATCACATGGCCATTATCCCAGCAACAATGTTGGGAAGTTCTCAGTTTAGATGAGGGTTGGGTCCTGGCCTCTCCCTTCTCAAAAAGGCATCCCAAAACCTCAGGTATCTGGTAGGGAATGAACAGTTCACACATTATTTTTCATGAAATAATATGATTAGTCTCCATCCCTTAGCAGGATAAATTTTTGTTCAACCATCCCACATAAGCCTATATCTTTTCTTTCAGGAGGTAGCATCGTTGGTCCTCCTCTCTTCTTCGGTGCCAAAGACCGAAGGGGAGATGGGCACAAGGACTCTCATTTTTCATTCCCTATCCCATTGATATTTTCCACCATGGAAATATGTATTGGTGTATTCCCCTAACCTTTATCCCTCTTTCCTTCCATTCGACCCCTATCCAATGTTAAGAGAATAGAGGGAAGGCTAGTCGCCTCACCCTCTTCTCAGTTCAACTAGGCCTCGTTTCTACGGTTGACACGCCCTCTTCCACTAGTGGAGGAGGAAAATTATAACAATTCATTGCTTATTTTTTCACATCCTCTTCTTTCTCACACCAAGAATGACTCCCGTGGTCTTAGAGATTCATTATTATTACAACGTTTACAAAAACACCCACGGTGAATGAACTATGAGAACCCTAATTCTTACCACAATTGAGATACTTAAGAATCCCTTTCAGGGCCCAAGCTCCCTAGATATCCTCTTCGAGAATATAACCCTAATTCCTTTAATCTGGGAAGCCTACTTATGAATAATCCCCAAATTAATCATCTAAGTCATCAAGTCATCCTTTTTAGAATGTAATCCCAAACACATTTCTCACAAATGACTATACTCTCCAATGACATGTATCGAACTACATGGGATTTATTTACGATCCACATGGGATATATAGGAGGCCTCCTTGAGGTTCAATCCAAACTTTTCAAATCCAACCTATTCTTATTGTGACATTTTCAAAACAGTTTATAATCTAACATTGAAACCCATATTTTTTCTAGGTTCCTTTGGTTGCATAGGTATAAGTCCCATACTAAAAAATTAGTAAGCACCATTCTCTTAGATTTTTATACAACATGAAATTAAACTATAAAAACTATCCTTATCAAATCAACTTATATGGTATTATGTGTTCCATTAAGCGACACAAAACAATAAGGGTTTTGATTCCTATCAAAAGAATATATTAGTAGCCCAATTTATGGTTACAATCACAATATCAAAACAAACCTTCTTCTAATTGGATGACAATAAATTCTAGAGTTCCCCATTGAGTTGCTTAAAATCCAGAATCATTATAATGATGGTTAAAAGAATCATGATATAGTATATTAGAGAATAAAGATGATGGAGAACCTAGAATACATATGGATATCTCCATTAATGATGAAACGTGAAAGAATACTGATGATTTTTACTTTTACACAAGTTATTAAATGATTATAAATTCAAAAGGAAACATATGTCGTCATTGGTAAATTAATAAGCATTAATGAAAATGTAATAAATTTTCAAAGAGAGTGCCAGCGTAGATTATAATTCACCCCAAAATGGTGTCATGAGTCTGACCTCCCATCCTCTCAATCAATGTCGGTTCTTATGAATCATAATGTTCAAAAGTAATGAACCCCTTCCTTTGGAATGTATGTCCCCATTAGATAAAGAATTGTTGGATGTTTCTGGTTCAAAGAATATATCCAATGGATACCTCATAGAGGCAGTGATTCATAAAACTAGAACACACGTTTCAAGGACATATGAAACAATATACTACTATGATAATAAAATAATCCCAGTAATCCACTTATAATAATATGTATAAAATTCATTCTTAATGAAATTGAATTCTTTTATAGCTTCCAAAAAATGAATATTTCATGGAATTAATTCTCATTAGAACATATAAATGGATCAATTTAACATTTATGATTTATTTTTATTCACAAGAGTCATAAAACATTCTGGTTGTGTCACATACACATTTCATTGAAGCTTACCATAAAAGAAAATAATTTATCAAATTCGTCTGAAAAATCACATAGTCATGGTAATATTTTATGGAAATAAGATTTTTGATGGATGTAGTAATGTTTAATAGAGAATAGGATTCATCATAGTCTATTACTTGACATTTTAATCACATTTATCCACTTGCATTAAATTATAAAAACAATATTATCATTATATATCAATATTTATCAACAATACCCATTTACAACCAATGATACATACAACTATTATAATATATAAAAATCCCATACATGATTTTTGTCTATAAAATCCACCTCAGAATTCATGTATTATTTCGTTTATTCATGTTTCAATATCTTAAACTGATGCTTATAAGTTAAAGGGTTGTTATTTTTGATAAATAATGTTTCACCAACTCTTTTGACTAGAAAACCATATCTTTATGGCTCCTTAACCACTCTATTGATCCTATGGAAAAAATTTCTATAGAAAAAATTCTTCTATAGGGACATATGGTATTTATTACTATTCCAAAAATTGGGTTTCATCAGTATACACTTACTAGAATTGCATCTTAATCACACTATCTATCTAGTGGATGAATTCCCTCTCAACGAATATATTTAGAATAGAATCTATAAGAATTTTATCAATGGGATAATAAAGGTATTATCACCTTCATTACATGTTCGTAGCCTATAATGATATAAACTATTCAAAAGTGTGTTATCATGTTACATAGTCTAATTATAAAAATCATCTCAAACCCTAATGCAAAAATATGTGACAAAATGGGGTCTGTATCACTCCATAACTCTTATAGAATTTTTTTAACATTATTCGATACTTAGTATAACATGAATTATTCCATGTGTAATTCAAATATCCAAAACTATAATGTAAGGCTCATGTCAGTTATCATTGATCTTACCAGGTCTAGTATATTATGTTTCCTCCTTTCACTAACACCACTCAATTATGGAATATAACAAGGATTGAGTTGAGATTAAATATCATTGTCCCATATAAATTTTATGAACTCTTCATTAGGATAGACAACCTATCAATAAAATATTTGTTTATATATCTTCATAAATTATTGATTATCAATATAATCATAGAAATGCATTATATTATCATAGTATAAATACTTATACTGCATCATGTATACATAACTATGCATAGTCAAGTCATGGGTAAAATTCTTAATGATTGAGATTCAACCTCTAGAAGATACATTAAAAGGTGTACACACATTAGTGTCTACCAATTCTGTAATCAATATGTACCATTCTCCAGGAAAACCAACTATAATTTAGGATATATCATTATATATAATAATACCACATTTAAAGTGGTTTAATCTATAAAGGGTTTATGTATCCATCGTAATAGAGTTTTTTCAAATTCTAATCATTTACATTAATAAGACTTTGATTCCACAACATTTGTTAAATGATTCTTGTGAATTTAGTTTTTTTTATCAATTTACAATATTTAGTTTTCCTAATTTAATATATAAATATTCTTATTGAGCTATTCCATAACATAATATAATATATGTTCTATTATGATAAAAAATGTTATTTATAAATGTTAAAATAAATCCATAAACGTCTAAATATTAAATATACAAGATGTTCTTAGTGACACTAGAAAAATAATAATCCATCATTGAATCCATAATCGTTCTTGTTGGAAGTCTGAGGTAGTAGTCTCTAATTGGTATAGTAGTTATCCATTCCTTATAGGTATCCCATATATCAACCTTGCCTCTTGAAACCATCTAAAATCTACTTGGATCACGTATTTTGATTCAAATGAAAGAACACAATTCATTATCTAATTCCCATTTTGTAGATATCAAAAGAATAATATACATAATTAATTCCCCAAAATATTTCTGTTGTTTCTGTCCCTATGTAAAATTACTATTCTAGTTTATTTGATTTCAATAGGAGAAACTTGCAACATTCTACTTCTTTACTTTCTACTGAATGGTCTTATTCATTGAAGGATGGTTCCTTATGGTCTTAGATGGAGAATGAGTTTTCATACACTTTTCTTTATTCTTCCTTTTCATTTTCACCATATGGACTATCGGTTTTTCATGCCCCATGTATTTATCAACATAGAGGATCTGTAACTCTATTCCTCATATTATAATTCAAAATGAAACGAGAGATATTTTTAGGTAGTGATGAAACAATGTGATCTTTTTACAACTCATCATAGATCATAACCTCCATGTTTTGTAATATATATATTTATCCAATAATTTTAACTTCATAAGGTCCACTTGGAACTGAATCTCTTATCATTCTTGTGATACGTTTCTTAGGGTTCATATATATATCTTATCTCACTATCCAATAATAATTATCATAGAGGTGAAAAATGATTCCATATGAATCTATATCCTCACTTTTCATTAGAATCCCACAGGAGATAAAGGTTAACCTAAATATTGTACATTGATTAAATAATCCACTTGTTTCATGTAGAGTGATACTTTTTCCTCACTATCATCTTTAGAATGAAAATCATGATTTTGGGTTTCTAGAATGTATAATTTTATTTGGTGGTTTAGTATAATTGGAAACATCTATACCGTTCATGGAATTTTGTCCAATTATTTGGTTATCTCTATCTAGAAAATATCATTGTGATATGGTTAATGTCTCATGGTTTATCATTTCTATAAAATTTATGAGGTGATTATTAATAAATCTTTGATTATAAAATCATATTAAAAAATTTTATATTTTATCATTCTCCTGTTATTTTGAAAAAACGTACTACACCTCATGATTTTTTTTTTCAGAATATCCTATTTCATAGATATTCTCATGAACATGACCCATATTCCCCTCATTATTACATAGACAAGGTCCTATAAATTTAATTGAAGTGTTTTAGGTAGGCATAACACAACAACTACATTAACTCATTGTTCCATTATATTTTTAGTGGGATACCAAATCATTAAATTGTGGATAATGATTTTATAAATACATGGATAATTGTTACACCAATTTTTTCGTTATAAATCAATGACTTAGGCAACCCATGTCACATTACCACAAAACATCAAGTTAAATGTTCCTTGATAATTGAATGAATTTTTAATTTGTTCATTCATTCACATTGAATTATGGGTTTGACACTATCTTAATTAATAACTGGTGATGTTTTTCTAATAGTTTAGTTATGGAATTAGTATCCGTATGACTAAAACCTAGATTTATATCATCATATTCCTAGTTAATATTAAGATTATTTTGAATAAGTGATTATGAAAATATGATATAATTTAAATATAATCAGGTTTTATTTAATTCCATCTTGAATGATTGTTAATCTATTTATGAAGTGATATAGTAATATCCATAAAAATAAATAATCAACCATACAACTGAAAAAAAACCTCCATGATCATGTGATTCAATAATGGATATATTTTCTAATATATGATAGACTAACCCTCAACCATATTATAAATTTTAGGGTGAATAATTACACCAAGACAGTTATGTATAACTTTTATTAGTATCATCTCAGCTATAAGACATGGACTACAAGCATCCATCTTGGATAATCATCCATACAAATATTTTTACATACATAGAGGTTATGGTATTTAATGATCAGATAAAATGGAGTTCACATAAAATAATGTATATGAACATGAGAACATACATAATTATTATAAGAGTATGACATACATTCCATAAATTTATTTTAATGAAAATAATAAATTAAAAAAAGAAACCAATCACATAAATAGGTATAGTATAATCTCATGGTAATATGTATACCATGCAATGAACCCGCATTTTTAATATAGTTATAAAATACATAAATTCATTACAGAATTGTGATAATACACCATTAATTAATAAATTTAAATCAATTTATCTTAATTCCATCAATGAATCCTTGAAATACCATCATCCATAATTTAAAATAGATTAAATAAATTAATGATTTTTAAAATTTGAAAATTTAAAAATAGTATTACGGGGAAATGACATGTACTCATCCCAACTAATTAGAATTATCCACATTCTTGTGTTTTACCATGAAATCAATGATACATTTATTGATAGGAAATTTAATAGCATGTACTACCATATAAATTATACATGAAACATATGTTGATTACACTACATTGGAATCTCTTTATCCATGTGGAATTCAAAAAAAATATTCACAACAATAGATTTATAATTTAACAATATTATTATTAAATAAATAATAATATAATGAAATGGAATGTACTATGAAATAAATTTCACATGAAACACATGTGAATAAGTCTATTCAATTAATTATTTTTCTCCAAATATAAAATTAATCACAATATTTGTAGATAAAAAAATTTCTTGTACTGGATTGCACAGTTTGTAATATCATTATCATATTTTATGACTCACACCTTGGGAATGGGTGTGTTTCCTTATCACAGATGTGTATTAGTTACACACCATGTCATCTTCTTACATTAAATGTGGCCTCAAAATTTGAATGTTTATTATAACTTAGGTCATATAGAAGACACCCAACACATATGGGACCCCCTATTCTCAATAATTAATTAAATTGGAGTAATATCCATTTATATATTTTACAAAACATGTGGTTCTTCAATCCATATGCGTACCTAAAATGTATCTTTGAACTAATATGATTTTATCAGATCACTAATATTTTTTTATTACACATATATGACATCATCTTGAGATACATTCTAGATACATGGGTAACAGAAGTGTAATATGGGGTACCATTTGTAGATGCTTGTTTTATCAAGACCTAAACCATTTCGTATTCAAATTGAATTTTTGAATGTTTTTTCATTTAAATTTAACTTGTTTAATAGTTTTGTGAGAAACAAAATAGGAATGGAAGATAAAGAAGTATTCATATTAAAAGAAAGTAAAATATGATATAAATGAATGTTAAAATGAATTGAATTCAATCAATTATTAATAAATAATTACAAATTATCCACATGGCCACTGTAATACCAATTGTATGTTTCAGGCACAATTAAATTCTTTTCTGGAATGAACTACTCAACATTTAGTGTTAAATTTTGAATAATATAATATTATAAAGTTTAATGAAGTTATATATAATATATTTAAATCATAGATTACTTGATATAAATTCTAGAACTGTAATAGGTGTATCAACACATATAATTTACCATTAATTTGTAAAAAAATCTAGATTTTCTTGAACATGTAATTCATTCATCATTAATGATATTGTTGAATTAATTTCACCGTATAGTGATTATATTGTACGATCCATGTTTATAATCCATCTATATGCGATTCACACCAGAACCAAAATATCTGAATGACTCTATATTGTATTTTTCATCTAAAAAAACTAATCATTATCACTTGTGTCCCTAATGATTGATCAAAAAAGGATTATCTTCGACGATGGGTTATTTATAGTGTTTATATCTATGTCTTGATAGGGAACGGCAATAGATCTCACTCTAGATCTATATAACACTCTGAAGGTTTTGGGAGAGTTTATATCTATTTGTTTAACACACATTTTCTATCTGGGAACTTCTACAACATTACATATTAAGGGATATTTTGGGAATCCAATGTTCATATAATACCCCATACAAATAGATAAATATTATTTAACCACATTTTCTAATAATAATATAATATGAATTCAGTTTCAATGTTCATAACAAAATAAAAAATATATATCATTTTTAGGATTTTTAATTAGACGATTAACCAAGGTCCTCGTCTCCTTTTCAGCATTTACTATGAGAATGACAATGATTATTTATTTTATAAATTTCACTAAACATATCATCAATAAATGTAAAAAAATGATAAATTTTATGTCTCTGAAAATTAATATTTATTATTATGGTTTTACTCACATCTTCTATAAAATTCTTCTAATCAAATCATGCCGATCAACAAATCCGGAATATATATTAAAAACAAATTGTTTTCATGAGACCTGTAGGGCATATACATCATGTGAGTATGATCGTAAAAGGACGAAAATCATGATACCCATTTCATTAATCCATACATCTACCTATGTATTCAAAAACGTAAATATATGATATCCAAACATATATCACATCACTTTCTTCCGTTATGGTCAACAGCCACAACTTATCGCTTATATACCTTGGCTAGTGTTGGAGTAGAACTATGTATCCATAATATGTCAATCTAGAAGATACCATTGACATATTATCAATTACATGTTATATGAAATCCCATGAAAATATAAACACAACCGTTATGAATACATTTTGACTCCATAAAATAATAACTATTACCCCTATAACATGTCAGAAGGACTTCCCCATTTATTACTATTACCGAATAAACAACCAAATTTTTCCCAAGGAATGAATATTCTTATTGATCCAAAATCCAAACACAAAATATCCAATATGGAGATGATCATAAATCCTTAAACTAGTGTAATTGAATAAAACCAACTATAAATTTAGAGGGTTAGCACCTCCTCTAAAATGATGGTCATGACTATCCCATATGCCACATCATTGATGAAGGCCTCCAAGGAAAATGAGTGTTCAACATAACCCCACTGATTCCTATCCTATGAACACCTGACCCAAACTACCCTATAATCCATCTATAATTTAGAGGATTCATAAAATCATTTTCCAAATCTCTTGAAAACAACCTTAAACAACTACGATCCATGTTTTATGACTATTGAAATTGTCAACACCATCGGAAAAATCCAAGAAAATGACATCATAACACATCCATTGATCAACATCTCCCTCAAACACCTGATCCACATTCAACATGTCCCCATGAATCCATATTGACCATCACATCACGAATTTTTTTTATAATTGGCCTAATCATACCCAACAAACCATGTAATCCCATATCTCAACTAACTAGTCTTACTAGGATCAACCACACTATTTTATAAATGACAACACTCTAGGGTATCTCATAATAATAACGATAACTATAAGACATTTATAATATATTACTCCATAAACATAGTACACATGATTTTTGACAATGCATGACAAAACCCACTGATAATTTAAGAGTATGTTAAGAAAAAAAATCCTAGAGGTTTAGATTTCCAGTCATTATAATCCCATAAGTAGCTTGAAATTAATAAGAAGGTTTAAATTATTTTGAATAAATGCATTGAAATTATGTTTTTTCAATGATTGAGGATGAAAAGGTGAGAAATACAAACATTAGTCACATACATATTATTGTCATTAATTGTCTCCCCCACCTTCTTTTAGAATTACATGATACTGAATATAGACATTATATTTCAATATTGGATACAAATAGAAAAATTTGATAGTACCATTTGAAATATTTTTGTGTGTTTTATGGTGCAACGGGGCACCAAGATCCCTTAAAAATATATTTTTAATGGTTTATTAAAAAGTAGAAACGTTATAGAAACACAAATCATAATATATATTTTGTGGAAAAAATTAAAATTTTAGAATTACCTTACTTATAAATCCCCTTATTTTAGAATCCCCTTACTAAGGAAAAAAGTTTCTATTTTCCCTTACATAAAAATTCCTTTAATTATGAACACTATTTCTAGATTACCTTACTTGGGACCACCCTTAATTTAATATCCGATTATTTGAAATTTCCCACAATAATAGTGTTTCATGAATCATATTACATAGTAATTCACATACATAAAATCATATTTCATATAAATTCATATAGTAAATGATTTTACAAATACTCATTCATTGGAATTATCAATGAATTACCATACTTGAGAACACATATCCCCTAATAATGTATTATTAATAAATTTTCCATTTTTTTATTTTGAAAAATCCATCAAAATTATATAAAGAAAATTAAAAATCATTTTTATTATATATAAAAATATACTATATATTAAATAACAGAATATGTATTATAGATAATTTGAAAAAAATTTAAACATTTAAACACATCAGTCTGGATGAACTCTAAAGGACAATTCTTCAACCTGTACAGACACATCCATTACCACACCCCATCATCTTCCACCCTTATTATTTTAATAATGTTACCCACATGTTAGGCCCCTATCAATTGATAAAGGATGTAACACCCCGAGATTTTATGAAAAATATTCTTTTAATTTCATTCATGTCTTGTGTTGTAAGCTACAACAAGATTATCTTGTGCTATACAGAACACCGTGTTAGCTTACAGTATACGCAACACTATTCTTAGATTGTGTTACAAATAATTTCATTTTCGTTTGATAGTAGTCATTCTACGCAACTTTGAGTGTATATATATATATATATATATTCAATGTATAAATGAAAAAAGGTTGGATTATGTTATATGAAACAATAAAGGAGTCGTGCACAACACACAACCCAAACATGGCTTGCATTACACGCAATCGCGACCTTCTCGATAGCGTGTGTTGTACGCAATACCGGGTTTTACTAAACAACGATATATTATTTTAATATTATTATGAACTAGCCGTTATGAATAGTATTAAATAAATTTTTAATTTTATAACATTATTATTCATCTTACAAATTTTCTAGAACATGGAATAAGAACAAAATAAATTTTTCGGGTAAAATATGTATTTTTCAAAAAATGCAGTTTTCCTGCCTTTTGATGGCGCACCCACTTAAAATCTAGTTGTTGACATGTTTATAATTTCAAATTGACAAAATAAAATTCTTCATTTGAATCCGGATATAGAAATTTACATTGGATAATGTTTTGATATTTTTCTGATAACTTTCATATTTTAATGAATAGTAAAAATACACTATATTTTAATTAAAAACAACATTTTTCATCGTAATATTTTATATGGTTAAATTATAATATTGAATGGTTTTAAAGTATAAATAGAATATATTTTTACCATTTAATATAATTTATGTCATTATCATTGATTTTACATTGAACTCGTAGGTTAAATCAATTTAATCTTTTGCAATGTTTTAAACAAAAACCCATTTTCATTCGACAACAAGATTAATTTTAATTTAATTTCTGAAACTTTTGTGTATTAAATTTGAAAAAAATGGATTCCATATTTTTAATAAGTGGGTCCAAATTATGTTATTAGGCTACTTTTTATTTTTGGGAATTAAGATTAGTAACTACGGTAAATTTTATTTACCATAGTTAAATGTAAATCGGGTAATTAGGGGTAAATATAATATTATAAAATTACCCTAACACATGAAAAAATTCTAATTGATGGATAAAAGTATATCCATATCACCTAAGGGTCAGATTATATTCATTTTATGGACTTTTTACCATGAAAATAATTTAATTATTATTAAAACCAAAGAAAGTGACAACATGTAACTATCTTAAATATTATAAGTATAATTATTTTAATTTAGTGATAAACATCATAAAACATCAAACATGAATAGTCTCCAGAAATATTTTAAAATTAACTACATCATGATAATTTATTTATAATTTTTAGGGATTAAATAATTGTCATTAATGGTGATACATTAATGATGCAGAAATTATTTATTAAGTGAAAAATTAGTAATATAGTTTTAATTGAAATAATAATACCCATTAAAAGACCCAAAAACCTGACCAAAACCTATTGGTAGTATATATATACACCATAATCATCCAATTAACTAATATATAACCGTTTTGAGTCTTCTAAAAGTGATTATGACAATTATATTATTTAATTTTAAATGATGCCAAAGTTGTCACCTCCATAATGTAATAAATATATCAATTTAAATATTGTGATTAAGATGATAAATTCGAGTAAAAGTATTATTGTGATTGTTAATAGATTTATAATCATCATAGGATTTTATTTTTAATTTTAATGCAACAAATATTTATATTAAATAATTATACAAAAATGTTGTAGTAATTTATTTATTAAGAGATAAACCAAATAAATGGTTTTAAAAATAATAAAATAAATATTATATGAACTATTTAATGTTCTCCACTAATTTTATAGATACATATGACCTTTTATAAATCTATTAAAGCTTTTATTTCTCATATAACTTCTATATATATTTTAATTAAATTCAAATAAATGAATAGTGTCAAAATTGACACTATTGTTATTTTATTAAAATAACATACTATAAAATTGTTTAAAAATCACAAAAATAAATAAAAATTATAAATTTTAATTTATATGGTCTAATATATTATAAATAATCCAATTATGGACAATTCACAACAAATAATTAATCATTTTTTATAATTTAAAAATTAGAATGTTATTACCACAAATAAAATTAAATTGATTAAGTAAATATAAATCAAGTTGATAATGTTTAAAAACATTTCCTAAAATGACTAAATTTTATTGTTTGATGATATTACAATCATATCTCATCTAATATTCGAATATGAGTCATTTGTTGAGGTTTTTAAGTGGGGTTAAATTTATTATAAATCAATATTTTTAATATTTCCAAAGGTGCCCCTCTCCTCCCTTATAAAATGGCACCTCATCCCTCTCTTCCTCACACCACATTGTGCCTTCATGCTCTGCCAAACCCTGCCAAATTATCTTTTCCACTTCCCTATAAACATCCTATAGGTCTTGGTATTCTTCAAATACCAATTTTAGTTCCCTAAGAGGAGGTCTCAAAGAGGCGCTTCAAAGAAGAGGTAATGTCCGTTACCGATATTTTCAACTATATTTCTTCTTCCACTTCTTCTTAATTAATTGATTCATTATAAAGTAATAAAATCAGTATCACTCATATACTGATATGTTATTATAATTATGAAACAACCATATTTCACCATCTATCCATCCTATGGAAAACAAAATCACTGTGCGTGTGTACGTACAAAATATCGTCTCCACGCCGTGGTGTAGTCTATTTTCCACCACCACCTTACGTGGATCGGTATAATGGTCAAAGTAATGAATATATATGATTATTGTAAAGTGATATTGATTCTGTAATATTATACATACACTTTAATATAATTCCATGATCATGGGAATGATATCACCGCTCGTGCGTACGTACGGAATACCGTCTCCACGACGCGATGAGATTCATTTTCCATGATTAACCATTCAAAAATGATTATAAAGTATATATAATGAATAATAATTAAATATATGACATAAAAATGATACTGGATATATATATATATGTATGTCATCTATTTTATTTCATTCAATTCAATAAGGAAATGAAAACTGCGTTCATGCATACGTATGGCCTACCGTCGCAATGAACGGTGTATTTCCTTTCATTTTATAGATCTATAATATATAAGTATATGATCAATATATATTATATATAAATAATTTTTTCATTATGGAATTATGTATATCAGGATATAAGTAATAATATCAAGAACGAAAAGTCGAAACACATTCGATAAATGAAATGATTTTACCAAAAACACTACTTTAACATAGAATTTACAAAAGAACGGGTAATATAATGTCATAAGTGAAACATATATGATATAATAACAATGAATATGATTCTTTAATAAGTAAATGACATTATTTAAATCATTATACAGGAGGTTCAGATATGTACGAAGCATATCTGACCTAAGGTAAGGGATAATTTTGCAAATCTCGTTTTTATCCGAAATTGCTTATTCGTAAGTATTTACTGTGGTAATTTCTATCATCCATGTCCATGTTTTATAAAAGTTTTTTCATGTATGTTTAAAGTCGTTTTTACCCATTTTTGACTTTTAATACATTTTATGTAAGGAAGATTTTTTTTACGTTATGAGGTAATTTTTGACTTTTCTGGAAAAAGTACGAGAATAATGTTTTTTTAACGTATACGGCATGAAAGGATTTTTACGGTTTTATAAAGCCTTATTTTCAAGAAACTTACTCCAAACGATTTGATGAATATTTTCAAGAAAATATCTTTCTTTTAAAATTTCATGACATTTTGTGAAAAGAAAATGATTTTGAAGAAGAATGGATATTTTCCTCAAGAATTCATTTCAAGGGTTTTATCAAAACCATTTTCCATATAAGATGGCATTATTTCATATGTTTATGTTTCAAGTTTAATGTCTCTATGATTTACATGGTTTCATTTTTATTATG
Organism: Viscum album; assembly: GCA_963277665.1. NCBI lineage: Eukaryota > Viridiplantae > Streptophyta > Magnoliopsida > Santalales > Viscaceae > Viscum > Viscum album. The sequence continues at coordinate 443,279,582 of OY728161.1, forward strand.
ATGAAATTTCCATTTGTTTTATATGGATTATGAGTTGATGGGATGATGTTTATGAAACCCATTTTATTGTTTGGGTTATTATGAATGATGTATGTTTATTTTGTGGAACAAGTAATAATGATTTCATTATGTGATGGGTGGGACCTATATCTCCATCCAATTCATTGGGTAAAGATATATATCTCATGAGATAGACATGGATGGAACGGTAAGTTAATCTGGTTCAGTATTACAGGACTGGAACGAGGAGTGAACTCGATTCAGAAAGGGACTTTGTCCACTAAGATGGTCTTGGCAGCAATGCCTTGGAAACTATGGAAATCTTTACATGTGCTTAATTGATGAAACAATTATATATTTTATTACCATTCTATTTTATCATGATTTATGTTCCATTATGATCTATTCCTTATGTACTTCCATGTTTTAAATTATTGCTCAATATTTTGATGTTTAAACATTTTGTTCATGTTTTTTAGTTCAAATGTATATGGTATGTTTTGATTTTATCCATGCTTACCCTTAATAATCATTTGAGCTCCCCCTTTTTATGTTTTATTTTCCCCAAGGATTAAAATAAAGGTTTTAGGTAAGGAAACAAAAAGTGGATGATATTTATGGGAGATGTTGAAGATCTTTCACCACGATTTAGAAGATTACATTCCATGTTTCCAAAGACACTAAACTATTACGGTCCTTGTGTGTCTGTTTTTGTTATGTATTATGTATTCCTCAAAAGTAATGTAATATCTATGTACGTCAAGATTCGGGTCTCTACAGTTGGTATCAGAGGAAAGGTTTAGTTAACCTTTGGAAACTACTATGCGAAAACATTAGTGAGATCCCTAGAGATATTTATATGGTATGTCTAGGGATGTACCTAAGTATAAGTATACGTATAGGATATAGTCCTATAAATATGGTAACAATCTTATAATTTAACCTAAGATGTTAGATATTGAGGGCACTCCCCCTTTACTATGTTGTTTTCCCTAGCATGATTTTTGCCTCTCACAGAATTCTTTTTGTGTTTTAGTACATGGAGGGAACCAGAAGGAATTCGGTTAACATTGAATCCAATGGAAAAAATGCTGACTATGAGCAACAAAATTGCGTAATGACTAGAGAGAAAGATATTGTGATTATGTCGAATCAGTCATCGCGATATATGATTAACAAGGTGAAATTTAGTGGTATGCATAATTCATCAAATAAGAGGAAGATAGAATTTTATGCATGTTCACATGTGGAGGAGCATAAAGAAAGGAAGATTGAGATTTATAAAGAAGGGAAGAAGAACCTTCAGGAATACCTCAAATGGAGGGACATATGTTCTCTGTGTGGAGAAAAGGGTCATAGAGTGACAGACTGTTATGGAGTTCAATGTCTTATATGTGGAGAACATGGGCATTACCCAACTCAATGCCCCGACCTAAAAAGATACTTCTAGATCAAGGAAGGAATTATTCCAAGAAAATCATTGATGTGGATGGATTTAAGTGTTTCTATATTGGTATTAAAGAATAATGTTGTTGAGGTACTTATATGGTTTATTAAAATATTTGTGTATTAGTCTATTATGGTTTTCAATAATTTTATGGGACCGGTAACCCTGAAAAGTGATTCAAATAATTTTGATATCAGATGATATGCGCATAATGAAGGGATAATAAGATAATGAGATGTTCATTGTATTCATGAGCTCGTGATTGATATAAGGACTAAGTGATATCATGGTTTGAGTATATAGAATTTTGAGGATTTTGGTATGTGGAAAGTGTGAACATTTAACTGCATTATTGTTTTCACTAAGGTTCAATGGGTATTCATTCTTCAAGAGAATACATGATTAAGGTATTCACATGTTTTTAATTTTTCAAAATATATATATATTATGATATATGGGGGATAAATGATGGCATTCACGTGATTGATATGTGACATTTCAAGTAATAATTTTCTTTATACTATGAGCTTGGACTGATGTATTTTAGATAAGCCTAAAGATTGGAATTTATTATGTTGCACATAAGTTAGTATTGTTTAAGGATTGAACTTTTTTTGATATTATTGATGGGATGTTATAGTAATGTAGTTTTAGAAAATGGACAACCTGCAGGACGGGCGACAACCCATCGCGTCGGACAAGGATGTGGGAATCAAACCCACAACTGAAGTGCGACTGGCCTATATCGCATACCAATGACCTACAGGAAGTCCCTGGTTAGTAGAAACTAGTTTTATTTTATTAAGAGGTAGGATATATGAAGTATAAGTTCTTTTTTGGAATCGTATACGATTAACCTCAGCATAGATGGACTTATATATTTTTGATAACTTTTGAAACCTTTTGTTTGAGATAGATGGAGTGACCCATCATTCTATCAGATGATCTGCTAACACTTCACGAATGAAAAATCCAACTTCATTTCTTTAAGAGATGAAGTGGAAATTATCCATAGAATGACCAACGATGAGACTATACCAAAATCACGAAAGTATATCTTCTAATTCCAATTTCATCAACTATTGGGAAATGATCTTGAAAACCAAAAATGTTGTCCTACTGCCCTTATATCTGATGAATCAGATGGTACCTTCGATCATCACAAATCTATGGCTTTGTGATTGATGTCTTTTTCAAATCCATGTTCTCTACCACTCTCCATCATAACTTGATGGTTAGATTTTTCTTCAATATCCATATTTTCACCTATGTTATCCTATATGGAAACCCAGTGATGAGTTACATTGGGTAATCATTACATTTCATAGTTTAGTTTTTAAAATTAAGTTTTAGTATTCCTTTTTACGATGTGGATTTCTATAAATAGTAAACGAATTATAACCCTGACGAATTTTGAGGGTGAAATTCATTTTAAGGGGGGGTAGAATGTAACACCCAGAGATTTTATGAAAAATATTCTTTTAATTTCATTGATGTCTTATGTTGTAAGATACAAAAAGATTATCTTGTGCTATACTCAACACCATATTAGCTTGTAGTATATGCAACACTATTCTTAGATTGTGTTACACACAGTTTCATGTTCGTTTGATAGTAGTCATTCTACGCAACATTGAGTGTGTGTATATATATATATATATATATTCAATGTATAAATGAAAAATGGTTGGATTCTGTTATATTAAATGAAAAATGTGTCTTTCACAACACGCAACCCTAATATGGCTTGCATTACACGCAATCACGACCTTCCTCGATAGCGTGTGTCGTACGCAATACCAGGTTTTACTAAACAACGATATATTATTATAATATTATTATGAACTAGCCGTTATGAATAATATTAACTTAATTTTTAATTTTATAGCATTATTATTAGTCATCTAACACATTTTCTAGAACATGGTATAAGAACAAAATAAATTTTTCGGGTAAAATATGTATTTTTAAAAAAATGCAGTTTTGTCGCCTTTTGATGGAACACCCACTTTAAATCTTTTTGTTGACATATTTATAAGTTAAATTTGACAAAATAATGTTTTTCTTTTGAATCAGGATATTCAAATTTACATTGGATAATGTTTTGATATTTTTCTGATAACTTTCATATTGTAATGAATAGTAAAAAAATGCTATATATTAATTAAAAACAAATTGTTTCATCATAATAATTTATATAACTAAATTATAATATTAAATAGTTTTAAAGTATAAATAGGATATATTTTGAACATTTAATATAATTTATTTTATTATCATTTGTTTTACATTGAATTCGTAGATTAAATCAATTTAATCTTTTTCAATGTTTTAAACAAAAACCCGTTTTCATTCGACAACGAGACTAATTTTAATTTAATTTCTAAAACTTCTGAGTATTGAATTTGAAAAAATGAGTTCCCTAATTGGAATAATTGGGTCCAAATTTAGTTAATAGGCTACTATTTATTTTTTGGAATTATGAATAGTAACTACCCTAAATTTTATTTACCATAGTTAAAGGTAAATCAGGTAATTAAGGGTAAATATAATATTATAAAATTAACCTAACACATGAAAAAATTATATTCGATGGCTAAAAGTATACCCATATCACATAAGGGTTGTATTAGATTCATTTTATGGACTTTTGACCATGAAAATAAATTAATTATTATTAATACCAAAGAAAGTTACAACATGTCACTCTCTTAAATATTATAAGTATAATAATTTTAATTTAGTGATAAACATCATAACACTTCGAACATGAATAGTCTCCAGAAATCTAATAAAAGTATCTACATCATTATAATTTATTTATAATTTTTAGGGATTATATAATTGTCATTAATGGGGATACATTACTGATGGAGAAATTATTTATTAAGTGAAAAATCTTTAATATTGTTTTTATTGAAATAATAATACCCATTAAAAGACCCAAAAACCTGACCAAAACTTATTGGTAGTTTATATATACATCATAATCATCCAATTACCTAATATATAACCTTTTGGAGTCTTATAAAAGTGAATATGACACTTATATTATTTTATTTTAAATGATGTCAAAGTTGTCACCTTCAAAATTTAATAAATATAACATTTTAAATATTGTGGTTTTAAGATGATAAATTCGAGTAAAAGTATTATTTTGAAAGGTAATAGATTTATTTTCATAATAGGATTTTAGTTTTAATTTTAATGCAATAAAAAATTTATTAAATAATTATACAAAAATGTTGTAGTAATTATTTTATTAAGAGATAAACCAAATAAATGGTTTTAAAAATAATAAAATAAATATTATATGAACTATTTAATGTGCTTCACTAAATTTCTAGATACATATGACATTTTATGAATCTATTAATGCTTTTAGTATGAACATATCTTCTATATATAGTTTATTTAAATTCAAATAAATTAATAGTGTCAAAATTGACACTATTGTTATTTTATAAAAATAACATATTATAAAATTGTTTAAAAATCACAAAAATATATAAAAATTATATATTTAAATTTATATGGTCTAAAATGTTATAAAGTATCTAATTATGTACAATTCACAACAATTAAGTAATTATTTTTTATAATTTAAATTTTATAATATTATTACCACAAATAAAATTAAATTGATTAAGTAAAGATAAATCAAGTTGATAATGTTTAAAATAATTTCCTAACATGTCTAAATATTATTGTTTGATGATATTAAAACCCTATCTCATCTAATATTAGAATTTCAGTCATTTTTGAGGTTTTTTGTGGAGTTAGATTTATTATAAATTAATATTTTTTAGATTTCCAAAGGTGCCCCTCTCCTCCCTTATAAAAGGGCACCTCCTCCCTCTCTTCCTCACACCACTTTGACCCTTCAAGATCGGAAAAATCCTACAAAATTATCTTCTCCACTTCCCTAGAAACATCCTAGGGGTCCTGGTATTCTTCAAAGAACAATTTTAGTGCCCTAAGAGGATGTCTCAAAGAGGCGCTTCAATGAAGAGGTAATGTCTCTTACCGATTCTTTCAACATTATTTCTTCTTCCACTTCTTATTATTTTGTTGTTTCATTATGAAGTAATAACATAAGTATCACTCATATACTGATATGTAATTATAAGAATGAAACAACCGTATATCACCATTTATCCATCCTACGGAACACGAAATCACCGCGCGTGCGTACGTATGGAATACCGTCTCCACGCTGTGGTGTAATCTATTTTCCACCACCACCTTACTTGGATGGGTATAATGGTTAATGTAATGAATATATATGATTATTTTAAAGTGATATTGATTCTGTAATATTATACATACACTTTAATATGATCCATGATCATGGGAATGATATCATCGCTCGTGCGTACGTACGGAATACCGTCTCCACGACGCGATGAGATTCATTTTCCATGATTAACCATTCAAGAATGATTATAATGTATATATAATGAATAATAATGAAATATATGACATAATAATGCTACTTGATTTATTTATATATATAATTATGTCATCTATTTAAATTCATTCAATTAAATAAGGAAACGAAAACAACGTTCATGCGTATGTACGGCCGACCGTCTCCATGAACGGTGTATTTATTTTCTTTTTATAAATCTATAATATATAAGTGTATGATGAATATATATTATATATAAATCATTTTTTAAATTATGGAATTATTTAAATTAGTATATTAGTAATAATGTCAAGAATGACAAGTCGAAACACAAACGATAAATGAAATGATTTTACCCAAAATGCTGCTTTAACATGGAATTTACAAAAGAACGGGTAATATAAAGTCATAAGTGAAACATATTTGATATCATAACAATTAATATGATTATGTACTAAGTCAATGACATTATTTAAATCATTATACAGGTTGTTCAGATACATACAAAGCATATCGGACCTAGGGTAAGGGATAATTTCCCAAATCTCATTTTTATCCGAGATTGCTTGTTCATAAGTATTTACTAGGGTTATTTCTATCATCCATGTCCATGTTTTATAAAATTGTTTTCATGTATGTTTAAATTCCTTTTTCCCATTTTTGACTTTTACTACATGGTATGTAAGGAATCTTTCTTTTGTTTACTTTACGAGGTACTTTTTTGACTTTTCCGGCAAAAGTACGAGAAGAATGATTTTTTTAATGTATACGGCATGAAAGGATTTTTACGGTTTTATAAAGCCTTATTTCCATGAAGCTTCCTCCAAATGATTTCATGACTATTTTCAACAAAATATATTTCTTTTAATATTTCATGAAATTTTTTGAAAAGAAAATGATTTTGAAGAAGAAAGGATATTTTCCTCAAGAATTCATTTCAAGGGTTTTATCAAAACTGTAATCCCGCAACCCAAGTTACCCAGAGTCGGTGCATTATTATATAACATTGTCATGATCAAAAGAAAGATCAAATCTCGAAATCCTAGTTGGTTTAGTAGCCTTGGAAACAGTAGATATATTCATAAAGTTTTACATTACAACATAATGTGAAAAACTACTACAACAACATATTGTCTCCATAGTCCACACTATTATCCCCTCATAATATCCCTGCAGGTCATTCTTAATTTACTTCTTCACATCCTGGGAAAAATAAAACCTAGAAAAGGGGTGATCTCAAATGCCCAGTAAAGATAACAATATAGCGGAAACATTCATAAACAAGAATAAACATTTAAGGCAATGTATAACTAAAACAAAATCCTTTTAAATGTGAACTTCAACATAGTATGGAAAAAATGAAATAATTCCATTTACTTATTCACAATGATATTCTACTAATCGAATAATCACATGCAATATCAATAACCACTTTCATAATTATGGAATGCATAATGCCAGACTATCATAACCACATAGCCAAGGCCTCATGCCAAGACTACAAATATGATTTTGTCAAGGCCTTCTTCCAAGACACTAGTTTGTCTCATGAGACCTACCGATGCATCGAGGAGCTATAGAGGGCTCCACCCGTCACATATTAAGTCCAATTCATTCCCAAATGAAAAGTTTTAAACATAACATAAACATTCGTATTAAAATTAGCATATGAAATGTAAATAATTCATCCATAAACCATTAATGGAATAAAAATAACACATCCATATTCAAACATATCAGAAAACCATCAATACAATATAGAAGTTTTGTATAATAATATATCAACTTCAAATAAGCGTAAAATCCATCAAAGGATGTTGACATAGATGAAATCAAAACTCTTTTTAGAGAAATATCTATTTCTATTTTGAAATAATTTCAGAGTCATATATTTATAAAATAAAACATTTTCTTTGAAAATATTCTTATAAGCTTGTAAGGAAGTTTCGAAGATTTTATAACGGCGGAAAATTTCTGCACCCACCGTATAAGTTAAAAAAAAATTCTTACCTTAATTCTGTCGAAAAGGTTAAAAGAACCTAGTTTGGAAAATGGCGGAAAGATTCCTTTATAACCACTTATAAAAAGTCAAACATGGGTATAAATGACTTTAACCCATATTCTTGTAAATAGTAAAAATGTTTTGAAATACATTTTTATGAAACATGGATGTGTATGATAAAGAGATCTCAGTAGATTATTACGTATAAACAACCTCAGATAATGAAGAGATTGCAAAATAAAACTGTACCTTGTACTTTTCCTTTGTTGGGGTAGGTTAACCTCCTGTATAATGGTGAAATAATTGTTATTAAATTATTAAAGAATCATATACATTAGTATGATATCATATATGATCTTTTAACATTGATTTGTTAATAATATCTTAGTATTATGATTGTTTTGGGTGTTAACTTACTCATTTTCTTTTATATGTTTTGTTACGTAAGCAGTGTTTGTCATGGATAGTTTGTATCCTAATCATATACAGAACTATATCAAGTCCTTAGATACTATTATTAATCATCAAATAATAATTATACTTGAATGGATATGATGGAGAATGAATCTCATCACGTTCGTGGAGACGGTAGTCCGTACGTACGCACGAGCGACAATATCATTCTTTTGATATTAAAATAATATATAATTGGATGTTATATCATATATAAAGAATCATTATCATGTTATATTTATTATTTACATGAGTTACACATCATTATTATACCTATCCAATTAATAATTTATTGAATAACAATAACACCATGACGTGGAGACGGTAAGCCGTACGTACGCACGTATGGTGACATGTTATTCAAAGAATGGATAGAATAATGAATATGGTTTTACCATATTTATAATAACATTACAGTATATATAATATACTGGAGTTATTATTTTAGAATGTTAATAACTAATAAGGAAGAAGTGGAAGAAGAAAGGAATTTGGAAAAGGGTGGTGAAATCATTACCTCTTTTTCGGGTTCTTCCTTTTCATTTAATCAAAAGGACTCCTTAAGTTGGATTTCTGACTAAAGGAAGGCATATAGGATGAAGTGAGGGATGTTGAGAGAGTATTTGGGTAGAGGTTGGCCGAACCAAAAGGCTTTGAAGGTGTGAGTTAATGAGAAGGGAGAGTTCCCTTTTATAAGAGGGGTGAGGGGCACCTTTGGAAAAGCTAGAAATATTTTTTTATAATAAATTAATATTCGGTTTATAATGGCTCCCAAGTGGATTATTTAAAGTTTAAGTTGGGGATGGGTCCAAAAAAACTCAACCAATAGAATTTAGACAGGTTTTGGTCATTATATCAACATTATCATTAAGTATTAACTCTTAGTTAATTAGTTTCACTTTTACAATGTCTCATTGTATTTTTATATTATATGGTTAATAAACTAACTATATACATCCAACAGACCCCCAGGTGGTCCATTAATGACACATATCTAATTATATAAGTCTCTTGGCCGAACCTTAGATTTTTAGGAATTTAATATCAATTAATAATATAATATTTGTTTTCAAAACTCTTTTATGTCAATTTTGACACTATTGAATAATTGATATTTGTAAAAATAATAAGAGAATGATTACTTCGAAAAAAGTTAATTAAATCAATCCTAACATTTCATATTATCCTATAAAATTATTGGTATTTATAAAAAGTCTCAAATTACATTTATTTGGGTATTTATAATATGAATTATTCAAATTTTTCATTAATTATTTAATTAATGCATCATCATTGTGTCATATATAAATTACCTTTTTTAATGTTTAAAAATTATAAATAAAATATCATTATTTAGGAAATATTTTTTTCTTTCTAATTAATATTTACAATCGAATTTATCTTATGTATAACCCTATATTAAAAATGTTTTAGTAAATAAACATTGATTTTAACTCTTTTAACTCTTCTTTGAATTAAATAATAATAAATGTTTTAATCTAATAAAAGTGGACCTAAATGATAATATTTTATTCCTATTGTTGTTTTAGGTCGAGATAAACTTTTACAATAGAATTTAGACATGTGTTAGGATAATATTAATATCATTTTTACCCTTAATTACCCTATTTACTTTTAATCGTGGTAAATAAAAGTAAAAAGTTACAATTCACCACAAGTTATTTTCATCTCATTTAACCACATTTTACTCCTTGATATTAACAGGGTCTCTCGGATTTTTGAAATTTCAATCACAAAAGCGGTAAAATTATGTTTTATGAAAAATTCAGTTTTTTAACTACCACTTAGTAGTTTCACTATTCATAAAAAATTGAAGTTTTTCAGAACAATGCCAAAATTTCACCCTAAGCTATAATTGATATTCTGAATTCAAAAATGATATCTATTTTAAAAAATTACAAATATATAAGTTGAATTAATTAATTTTATAATTAATTCACGTTGTCACAACAAATAGCATGTTTTTAAGAAACAATAAATATCAAAATATTGACAATTGTTTACGTCCAATTTCAAAGTGAAATTAATTCTAATGAACACCATTAGATAAAATGTTAAAAATATATTCTAATTATACTTTAAAACCACTCAAATTCATAATTTATTACTATTAATTATTTTGATTTAAAAAGTTGTTTTTATTTAAAATTTCGTAATTTCTACTATTCTTCAAAATATTAAAGTTATCCAAAAAGTACCAAAATTTCACCTTAGGCTAAATTCGATACACCGAATCCAAAAATGAATTCCATTTTGAGAGATAAAATTTATAAAATTTTAGAAAGCATGTATTACAATTCATTAGGGCTAGTTTGATTGGTTGTAGTGTGTGTTAGAACTCGAAGTTGCATACAACACACGCTACTGTATTATTCAAAGAGAATCATACCGTGGAAGCTTGGGTGTTACATTGTAATTTTTTTATTTCCCCATTCTAAAGAATAAATTTATTTATTCAAATTGAATATATAAAAGTTTAAAATATTGGATTTAAAAATGGTTCACTATTAAAGTTGGTAAAAGTGCATTTTTGAAAAATACTTCTTTTATCTGAAAAAAAAAGAAATTTATTCTTACATTATGTCTATGAAACTAATAATATGGATTCTAAAATTATAGGGATTATATAATGTTTAAAATTTAGTTAATACTATTAATAACCTTTTTTGAAAGTCTTGTTTGGTAAGTCATGGTGCGCTTTAACTCGGTGTTGCGTGTAGTGCAAGTAATTGAATTATTTTGAAGACATAACACACTATGAAATATTGCGGTGTTACATTCTCCCCTCCTTCAACAAATTGCAACCTCGCAATTTGAAATTGTTCGTCGAAAATAAAAATATGAAAATAGAAAATATCTTTGTGGGAAAACCCAAATCAGAAATTGGGTTACTAAAATTTAGTCTTAATATGAGGAAAAGAGAAAGGAAAGGGTCACCAACAAATTATGATCTCGATTAGGAGAACATTGGTGGAAATTAGAGACATATAATTGGAGGAAAAACATAAATATTTATAGGTAGTGATTGAGGTCATCAATCACAAACAAGTGTAAAATTCAGGTCCTTAAATTCATCAATCAATGATGATATGAAATATAATCAGTTCAACAAAACATAGGGTATTAGGATAACACATTTTTGGTTTTAGGATTCCTTAAATAAAGTATAAGAATTAATTTCTTCATTTAATAAGAGAAGAAGAAAAATATATTCTTGACAAGTAGAGTTCCTTCCTTTAACTAATTTCTACCACAAACTCATCTTTCAATATAAAAGATAATAGAACGTAGAAGAAATATTCTATTTATCATATTCGTATAGGGTTCCAAAAAAACAAATTTATAATTCATCTACCAGATCATTAAAAAAACTACATTATTTAATCCCAGACATTATGTCGGCCAGTAGTAGGTGATACACCCTTGTCGCCCTTCGGTTGTGGGTTCAATTCTCGCGGCCTTGCCAGACGCGACAGGTTTCCACCCAACCTCTGGTTTGTCCTTTTATGGAAATCCAAAAATAATCGAAACTATAACTATCCAAAATGCTGTAGTCCAAAAATGAAGATCCTTTTTGCTGCATAATAACATGTGAACACCTTTATCATGTATTCTTTTAAAACACTATAACATCTTGAATTACCATAAAACCTTATTGATTATATTCATGATCCCTTATTCCTTAAATAATAATGGATATACCCCTTCAATCCAAAAATGATGTAAACCCCAACAATGATGGAATATACAAAACATTAATCAGTTTCAAGGTAGTCAAGAATATCCAATATAATTTAACCAAATCAATCATGTATTATTATAAAATCACTACCTCAGTATCAGAACTATATTATGGTTTATCATTCTCTCAACCATATATTTTCCAAATATTTATCCCGATATTAAGTCATTTTTCATTGTTCCACACAATCACAATTCCTTAATGAAATAGTACTGCAGTACAATCCTTATATAATCCATAATTATTATAACAAGTACATTGTTGATACAACACTCAAATGACACAATCAACATAAGAACTCTAATCATTCCTCATCATCTGTAGTAGTATCATAACTTGATTATTATCCAATAACATCATTTGCGGCATAGTCTGATGACTGGTACATAGGTTCGCGTAGTGTCCAAACTCCTTGAAAATGAACCATTGTACATTTGAGACCATTTTCTTACCCTTGCAGTCACATACCTTGTGCCCTTTTCCTCCACACTTATAACAAACTCCCATTCCTTTCAGGAATGTTCCAGGGTGTTTCTTCCCATAGTTATCACATATGTGGAAATTCTTCTTTTCCCTCATCCCTTTATCCATCTTTCTATCTTCCATCCTTTTCTTCTCATGATTCCCTTCAAAGCCATAGGAATCAGTAAACTCTTTAAGTATCTTATCCACACATGATACTATTTCTTCATATGATGATAATACGTGGGAGACTATTTCCCTTCTAAATGATGTCTTAATACCATGAAAGATACCATCCTTCTTACTCTTTGGATCATACGTATTACTAGAGGTCACATTCCTTATATTGGGCGCCATTTCTATACAATAGCATAAACTAGGTCAGTTTATGAATTGCAATAAATAATTCCTAATGCAAATTGAACAGTTTATGGATATAAACCATAATCATAAATTATGTTTTCATTGAATAAGTATATACTCATGAGCCCTTCATAATGGCTTGTAAATAAAATGAGAATTATCCTAATTATATCCCCCGGGAGTGTCGTAACCAATAGTGCAGAAAGGCCCATGCTCGTGCAGCAGTTCCTGTTCGAGTCTAGCTGAAAGCGGTGTTTTCGGGTTTTACGCATAGGTACATTTGTTCTAGATCCGCCTCTACCTGCTCGTATCCAGATAGGGATTTATTTCTCGGAAAACTCACAAAATCTCTACAATACATAAATTCTAGGAAGTTCTTTATACTAATCCTCAATGTTCATCTTAGGTCTACGTGCTATAATCAAAGATCATATAAATATAGCTTCCAAGGTTTGTACTAAACTTCTCTGATACCAACTGTAACGCCCTGACCCCAGTTACCCCGAGTCGGTGCATTATTACATAACATTGGCATGATCACAAGAAAGATCAAATCTCGAAAGACCGATCGGTTTAGCAGACTTGGAAACACTAGATATATTCATAATGTTTTACATTACATCATAAAGTGAAAAACTACTACAAAAACATATTTTCTCCATAGTCCACACTATTATCCCCTAATAATATCCCTCCAGGTCATTCATAATTTACTTCTTCACATCCTGGGAAAAATAAAACATAGAAAAGGGGTGAGCTCAAATGCCCAGCAAGGATAACAATATAGCGGAAACATTCATAAAAAATAATAAACATTTAAGGCAATGTATAACTAAAACAAAAGCCTTTTAAACTTTAACTTCACCATAGTAAGGAAAAAATGAAATAATTCCATTTACTTATTCACATGGATATTTTGCTAATCGAATTATCACATACAATATCAATAACCACTTTTATAATGATGGAATGCATAATTCCAGACTATCATAACTACATAGCCAAGGCCTCATGCCAAGACTACAAATAAGATTTTGTCAAGGCCTTGTGCCAAGACACAATTTTGTCTCATTAGACCTACTGATGCATCGAGGAGCTATAGCGGGCTCCACCCGACACATATTAAGTCCAATGCATTCCCATATGAAAAGGTTTAAACATAACATAAAAATTCGTATTAAAATTAGCATACAAAATGTAAATAATTCATCCCTAAACCATGAATGGTATAAAAATAACACATCCATAGTCAAACATATCACAAAACCTTCAACACAATATAGAAGTTTTGTATCATAATAAATCAACTTCAAATAAGCGTAAAATTCATCAATGGATGTTGACATAGATGAAATCAAAACTCTTTTTAGAGAAATATCTCTTTCTATTTTGAAATCATTTAAGAGTTGTATATTTATAAAATAAAACATTTTCTTTGAAAATATTCTTATAAGCTTGTAATGAATCTTAGAAGATTTTATAACGTTGAAAAATAGCCGCACCTGTCGTATAAGTTAAAAAAACATTCTCACCTTAATTCTGTCGAAAAGGTTAAAAGCACCTTGTTTGGAAAACGACGGAAAGATTCCTTTATAAACACTTATAAAAATTCAAACAAGGGTATAAATGACTTTAACCCCTATTCCTGTAAATATTTATAATGTTTTGAAATACATTTTTAAGAAACATGGATGTGGATGATAAAGTGATCCCAGTAGATTATTACGTATAAACAACCTCAGAAAATGAAGAGATTGCGAAATATATCATTACTTTGTACTTTTCCTTGGTTGGGGTAGGTTGAACACCTATATAATGGTGAAATAATTGTTATTAAATTATACAAGAATCATATACATTAATATGATATCATATATGATCTTTTAACATTGATTTGTTAATAATATCTTAGTCTTATCGTTGTTTCGGGTGTTAACATACTCGTTCTCTTTTATATGTTTTGTTACATAAGCTATGTCTGTCAGGGATATGTTGTATCTTAATCATATCCAGAATGATATCAAGTCCTTAGATACTATTATTAATCATCAAATGAGAATTGTACTTGAATGGATATGATGGAGAATGAATCTCATCGCGTTCATGGAGACGATAGTCCGTACGTACGCACGAGCACCAATATCATTCTTTTGATATTAAAATAATATATAATTGGATGGTATATCATATATACAGAATCATTATCATGTTATAATTATTATTTACATATGTTACACATCATTATTATACCTATCCAAATAATAATTTATTGAATAAAAATTACACCACGATGTGGAGACGGTAAGCAGTACATACGCACGTATGGTGACATGTTATTAAAAGGATGGATAGAATACTGAATATGGTTGTACCATATTTGTAATAACATTATAGTATATATAAGATACTGGAGTTATTATTTTAGAATGGTAATAACAAAGAAGGAAGAAGTGGAAGAAGAAAGGAACTTGGAAAAGGGTGGTGAAATCATTACCTCTTCTTCGGGTTCTTCCTTTTGATTTGATCAAAAAGACTCATTTAGTTGGCTTTCTGACAAATGGAAGGCCTCTAAGATGAAGTGAGGGAAGTTTAGAGAGTATTTGGGCAGAGTTTGGCCGAACCAAAGGGCTTTTAAGGTTTGATCTAATGAGAAGGGAGAGTTCCCTTTTATAAGAGGGGTGAGGGGCACCTTTGGAAAAGCTAGAAATATTTTTTTATAATAAATTCATATTCAGTTTCTATTGCTTCCAAAGTGAATTATTTAAATTTTACGGTGGGGATGGGTCGAAAAAAACTCAACCAATAGAATTTAGACAGTTTTGGGTCATTATATCAACCTTATCATTATGTAATAACACTTAGTTAATTAGTTTCACTTTTACAATGTCTCTTGGTATTTTTATATTATATGGTTAATAAACATACTATATACATCCAGGCAACCCCCAAGTGGTCCATAAATGATACACCTACCATTAAATAAGTCTCTTGGGTGAACCATAGTTATTTTATGAATTTAATATCAATTAATAATATAATATTTGTTTTAAAAACTCTTTTATGTCAATTATGACACTATTCAATAATTGATTTTTGTAGAAATCATAACAGAATGATTACTTCGAAAAAAGTCATTTAAATCAATCCTAACATGTCATATTATCCTGGAAAATTATTTTAATTTATAAAAAGTCTCAAATTATATTTATTTTGGTTTTTATAATATCAATTTTTCCAATGTTTCATTAATTAGGTAATTACTACATCATCATTGTGTCAAAATGAAATTAAATTTTTTAATGTTTAAAAATTACAAATAAAATATCATTTTGTAGGAAATCGTTTTATCTTTCTAATGAATATTTACAATAGAATTTATCTTATGTATAACCCTATATTAAAAATGTTTTAGTAAATAAACTTTGATTTTAACTCTTTTTAACTCTTCTTTGAATTAAATAATAATAAATGTCCTAATCTAATCCAGGTGGACTTAAATGATAATATTTTATTCCCATGTTTTTGGTCGAGATAAACCTGTCCAATAGAATTTGGACATGTGTTATGGTAATTTTAATATCATTTTTACCCTTAATTACCCTATTTACTTTTAACCGTGGTAAATAAAAGTAAAAAGATACTATTCACCAAAAATTATTTTCATCTTATTGAACCACATTTTACTCTTTTATATTAACCGTTTCTCTCGTATTTTTGAAATTCCAATCACAAAAGCTGTAAAATTAAGTTTTATGAAATATTCAGTTTTTTAACTACCAATTAGTAGTTTCACTATTCATAAAAAATTGAAGTTTTCCAGAACAATGCCAAAATTTCACCCTAAGCAATAATTGATATTCCGAATTCAAAAATGATTTCTATTTTAAAAAATTCCAAACATATAAGATGCATTAATTAATTTTATAATTAATTCCCATTATCACAACAAATAGCGTGTTTTTAAGAAACAATATATATCAAAAGATTGACAATTGTTTATGTCCAATTTCTTAGTGAAATTAATTCTAATGAACACCATTCGATAAAGTGGAAAAAATATATATTAAATATACTTTAAGACAAATAAAAATCATAATTTATCACTATTAATTATTTTGATTAAAAATATTGTTTTTAATTACAATTTAGTAATTTTCACTATTCATCAAAATATTAAAGTTATCCGAAAAGTACCAAAATTTCTCCTTAGGCTAAATACGATACTCTGAATCCAATAATGAAGTCCATTTTGAGAGGTAAAATTTGTAAAATTTTAAAAATTAGGTATTACTATTAATTACGGCTGGTTTGATTGGTTGTAGTGTGTGTTAGAACTCGAAGTTGCGTACAACACACGCTACTGTATTATTCAAAGAGAATCGTAATGTGGAGGCTTGGGGTGTTACATTGTAACTTTTTTTATGTCCCCATTCTAAATAAAAAATTTATTTAGTCAAATTGAATATATATAAGTTTAAAATATTGGATTTAAAAAGGGTTCACTATTAAAGTTGGTAAAAGTGCATTTTTGAAAAATACTTCTTTTATCAGGAAAAAAGGAATTTGTTCTTACATTATGTCTAAGAAACTCATAATATGGATTCTAAAATTATAAGGATTATATAAAGTTTAATTTTTTTTCAATACCATTCATAACCTCTTTTGAACGACTTGTTTGGTAAGTCATGGTGCGCTTTAACTCGGTGTTGCGTGTAGTGCATGTTATTGAATTATTTTGAAGAAATAACACACTATGAAATCCTATGGTGTTACAAAAACCATTTTCCATATAAGATGACATTATTTCATATATGTATATTTCAAGTTTAATGTATCTATGATTTACATGGTTTCACATTTCTTATGATGAAAACACCATTTGTTTTATATGGATTATGATATGATGGGATGATGTTTATGAAACTCATTTTATTCTTTGGGTTATTATGAATGATGTATGTATATTTTTTGGCACAAGTAAGAATGACTTAACTATGAGATGGGTGGGACCTATATCTCCCTCCAATGCATTGGGTAAAGATTTATATCTCCTGCGATAGACATGGCTGGAACGGTAAGTTAATCTTGTTCAGTATTACAGGACTGGAACGAGGAGTGAACTCGATTCAGAAAGGGACATTGTCCACTAAGATGGTCTTGGAAGCAATGCCTTGGCTACTATGGAAATCATTACATGTGCTTAATGGATGCCACAATTATATGTTTTATTCCCATACTATGTTATCATGATTTATGTTCTATTATGATCTATGACTTATGTACATCCATGTTTTAAGTCATTGCTCAAGATTTTGATGTTTAAACATTATGTTCAGGTTTTTATGTTCAAATGTATATGGTATGTTTTATTTTATCCATGCTTTCTCTTACTGAGCATTTTATCTCACCCTTTTTATGTTTTATTTTTCCCCAAGATTAAAAGAAAGGTTTTAGGTAAGGAAAAAAAAGTGGAATATCTTTATGGGAGATGTTGAAGATCTTTCACCACGATTTAGAAGATTATGTTCCAAGTTTCCAAAGACACTAAACTATTACGGTCCTTGTGTGTCTGTTTTTGTTATATATTATGTATTCCAAAAAAGGAATGTAATATCTATGTTCGTCAAGCGTCGGGTCTCTACAATGGATGTCCATAAAAAGTTCTAAATCACACATATATCAATCTATAATATGTATCTTTAATGGTTTTTATTGTAGTTGGGTCAGTTTTCCTCAAAACACCCTTCAGTCCAAAAATAATTTCTTCAAGCTGACATCTGTGAACTTCCCGACCGCTTCTCAAGCTGGATCTTCATCCACAGGAATGATGTTATCACCCACCTATAGTATTCAAATCTAGCACTCTAACGTGATGGTAAAAAAATCATCAGCACTGTACAATCCCAACATTAGAAGCCTCCTCACATGCCCACCAATTTGGTATCAATCAGCGATCATCCAACCAACAACGATTGTTGATTTAGAAGTAGACGGTGTCATCCACGGTTTCAACCATTTTGTGTCTTTATCCCCATAACTCAACAACCAGTCCCTCCCATTCTATAAGAAGGTGTATCAAGAGGACACTCATGGACACAATTCATGGATGTAGGGGTCCTTTCTGAGGACTCCCATCAACAATCTCCACTTGAAGAATCACGTTGTAGAAATCCCCGAACATGGTGGGGGTGATTCTTCCTGACGTTTGTCCATGGTCTCTCAGACCCGAGATTTAAAGACAAATTTCCGAGGACAATTTATGGTCATTTTGGAGAAGGATCTTATTGGTTACCACTCCAGAGAGGTCCATCGACGTTAGTGGATGGAGAGTAACGAGCAGGAACATACACCCATCCATCATAATTATGTTTCCCTGCTGACTCATCTGGCAGAAACACCCCTAGCCCTCCAGATAAATCTGGTTGTGTACGGTGAACATGAACAGACACCTTCTTATATGTTATCATTTAGTATGCAGGCTCGTGTGATTTTATTTATAGAATTTTTCCAATCCAATGTGGTAGAAAATAGTATAGAGCAACATAAATGTGCTTATGTTTACCAATTATGCATGTTGTCTCATATTCCATAATTGAATGAAGTCCATAAATCGTACACGATGAGAAACATATTGTAGGCACATGCAAATTCCAACGTTCATCAATCCTGCAAACAGTCTCGTTCTGCAGCACTCGGAGATGTCCGACAGAAAGATTAGATGATAAATTTTGTGCAGACCCAACTCTCTAACCGCATGCATGAGTACTTTCAATACCCATTGATAGGACAATGAGTACATGAGAAGGCACATACACCTACTCTAGATACCGAAAGGTTTTATATTCCAATTATGGATGATTACGTCACCAAACACATCTTATCAATGGTGAAATGGCATACGCAAATCCCTATCCATATTATGGAAGCATTCAAGGATATTAAAACATATACTTTTGCAGTACCAAGGGAACAGACACATAAATATATCCCCTTATATGAGATGAATCATCAGCATGCCATCCTATATAAAATAAACACCTACGTTGTAGTCCAGGAGGGTCATGGGGCATAATCCATATATCACACGGACAACATGATCATGAACATAAACCCTTTCGAATTGAAGGTAATATGTTCGTTCTGGTAACCAATCCAAGGAATTCACAAACACCTTCCCATGATAACCACTTATCCAAGAAAGATTCCCTAGATAAGTATAAGAGATCATCCCTGAATAAATCGTGTCTAACATAGTATCAAAATCATTATTCAAGCTATAATATTTCTCCTCTTAATGTTGGATTTCATGAAGCCCTCATACTTTTATCTATTGCATCTCAAGATCATATCCTATCATTTCCATATTATTGGAATGGTAGTAGTAATTCTAATGTTCCTCATCTAACACTACATCATGAAGGATTTCATTATGAAAATTCAGTCATTCCAGAGCACATATCTATGGATGAAAGCCACATCAACCCTCCGTGTGGCCAGAAGACAAAGGAAAAAAAGGATTTTTCCTTTTCTATAATCCATCATGGTGATCCTCCCCATGACAGAAGTCCCTGAAAAAGACCTCTCTGTAGTATTATTTCTCATTATCATGATAATTCTATAATTGATATTGTTATAATGAGAAATCTATCATATCTCAAGGAATATGCAAACACATGTCCAATCATATCTAATTCCATGTTATTTATGGTGGGAAACACTTTATCATCTAGAAGATATATTTATGGAGTGATCATTCTCCAAACCTCCCTTGGGTCAATTTCCTTCTAATACATAGTATCCAATTTGTTCAAACAATGTGGATAATCCGCTAGTGAATGCTGACGAAGATATGTTAAACATAATGATACATTTGGATAAAGTATAAATTCCATTCATGTTCTGGACATTGGAAAATTATTATAATAACATTCCATAATTGATTGCATAAGATTGTATTCATGATGTATGCCTCAAATTATGGAAGGCTCATCGTCATTTAAAAAACAATTTACTACCATATGATGAATATAAAAATCATGTAAAAGGTAATAGAATTGTTGAAACAACAAATTTACATTGACTCTCTCTCAATTTTTAAACATGAAAATGTTGAAAAGAAGTAGATAACCCTTTATCGTGCCAACATCAATGCTCTAAAGAGGCTATGCCAGTTCATTTTCGACAGCCCATACGGTGTTCATATCAGAGGATGGGTTGCACATGGAGCATTTCATTTTAATGCATTCTAGAACCAGTAATGTCTGTCAAAAGAGGTCTCATGTAAGTTTATTGATGACGGTAATATACAATCAACATATTTCGTATGTAATTGAATATACGCTAAAGAACATGTGTTTTTCAGATAATTTTACATTAATCATCTTTGATTCTTGAGTAGGCATATTGCTTAAATGTGTTAAGTCAATATGGTTTTCCTTATGAACTTTTCAATTCCTTCTTGTTTTGAAATTCACAAACATCCTATACTTAAGAAAATATGCATTTTACTTCTCTAAGGAAAATTTTCTTATTTAAGGAAATTTAACCTATACTAGATTTCCTTACACATATCAATATTTTTATTAAGTATAAAAATCATATTTATACCCAAAACGTCGGAATCATATAATGCTATGATATGAAGGATTCTGTTGTAGGATCCAAATTCTTGATGTCAACTGTAATGAAGTTCGACTCCGAACACTGGATGTGAACTATAATGAAGTTCTATGTCAAATTCTAGATGTGAACTGTAATGAAGTTCCGCTCTGAATTCTACATATGAACTGTAATGAAGTTCCACTCTGAATTCTGGATACGAACTCTAATAAACTTCCAATCCGAATTCAAGATACAAACTCTAATAATGTTTCATTCAAAATTCTGGATACAAACTTTAACAAAGCTCAACTACGAATTCTGGACTCCGAACTTCCATGAGTTCTACTCTGAACTTCTATGAGTTCGACTCTAAACTTCTATGAGTTCGATTCCGAACATTTACTAGTTCAACTCTGATCATCTACAAGTTCGACTCCGAATGCTGTAAGTTTAGATTCTGAATTCTGGTGAAGCCAAAATCTTAATTTCTTTAGAAATTCAGACTCTGGATTTCTACATAATTCAGGTTCCAAATTCCTATAATTCAGAATCCGAATATCTCTTTATTATAGACATCATATTTCATTTTGGTTAGAATCAGAACTCATGTTTGATTACATTCTGAACATATGTTTTGTTTTTTCTTACACTTGTTTCATTACAAAAAGTTTTCATGATTTCAGCTACACATGTTTTGTAATAAAACGATGTCGTCCATTCTGTTTCTAACTAACCGTTGGTTTAGGGACACGTGTACAGGTCCCTACGAAATTCATAGAGAAATATGACAGTTGGAGGAGGGAGCTAACCGTTTGAGCTTCTCCAATAAATAAAAGCTCATTTGAAAAGAAGCTACAACATTGAAAACATTGATACAACTTGTGCTTACATGCTATTGAAGTGATTTATAGAGGGAGAGGCTCTTATTTACTCTCAAGATTCTTGCTAAACGTGTGAACGACTTGTTCAAAATTTTCCTTGTACAGACTTGATTCGTGCGACTCTGATTTTTGGTGATTACAATCGAGGGCTTCTGTCGATAGGAAGACAGAGGTGCCAAATACCGTGAAGTTCGAGGGATTACATGCGGAGGAAGATAGTGGTTCCAACTACTTTGAAGTTGAGGGCTCGCGGGGATATCAAGATAGGGACTCTGATCTCCGTATCGAGGGCTCGCGGGGATATCAAGATAGGGACTCCGATCTCCGTATCGAGGGCTGACCCAGGTGTGGGTAAGATAGATTTGATTGAATGTATAAATCAAGAAACATTTATCCAAGGTTGTTGGATACCCATCTCTTTGGGTTAAAAGATTTATATCTTGTTACTTGGTTTTGTTTCAAGATTTTCCGCGACATTTTTTATTGTAAGGAATGTATAACATTCTTATATTTCCTTACACTTTTACACTGATTAATTTAGATTGTATACACTTTAATTTTGAATATCATATTTTAAACATTGGTTATGTTTCAATTTCTGGATCCATATTTCCGGAATCAGTTTTTTCGTAATCACATTCCAGATTTATGCAATTGTATAGATCTAGAAGTTTGTAACGTCATACTTTGTATCAATCATTCAATTTGTGTTGGAGATGTTGTGAATTTTCGTAGTTTATCTATGTTAATCTTATATATTTCATTGTTTAATGAAAATTTTAAAGTGTACAATTCACCCCCCCCCCTCTTGTATATTCAGCATCTACATCGTTATTTTGATCCTACAATTGGTATTAGAGCGGGTCTCTGAAATATTTATACTCACATATATGTTTTTCCTTTCTCAGTTTTTCGTTGTTCTATATTTTCCTTACATAGGAATATTTTCCTTGAATCCAAATTTTTGTTATTAAGATGTTTTTATGTAGAAATATTTTTTAAGATGGCAGTTTTAAATGTTGGTTCCATCGACAACCTAAATCCTACAAGACCACCAATTTTGGATGGCAATGAATATGAGTATTGGGGAGAATGAATGAAGACTTTCATTATCAATACTAGGTTAGATAACATTATTATGCTTACTGTAGGTTATAAAATTCCTGACAAGGAAGTTAGTGCTTTCACAAACCAAGAGAAGCATGATTATGAATTAAACTATAAGGTACGCAATGATCTACTCTGATCAATGACTAAGATCATATATAGCCGAATTTATTCTTGTGAAACAGCTAACTGTATATGGAAGAAACATGAAGTTACACATTTTGGTACATCCAATGTCATAGAGACAAGAAGAGCCATGCTTAGAGCTGAGTATCATGGTTTTAATTTCCCTTATGGAGAACCTATTTTTTAGGTGCAACAATGATTTATGACTATCATGAATAGCATTCAATCTATGAGAGAGTAAGGTCTGGATGATGATGCTCTTGTGGATATGATTATTGATATTATTCCCAATGAGTGGGAATCAATGACAACAACTATTGATGAGAACATGAAGGTTACTCAAATTTCCTTAGATGAGTTGTTTGGAACTCTTCTCCAACACGAAACAAGAATGAAGAGAGATGATGACAACATCAAAAAGAATAGTGGGAATGGTACTGTTGCTTTTACTACAACATTAAATCACATGAAAGCTAATACTCTTGAGAGAGTAACTAAATCCAAGTCTAAGAAGGTTACTATCCAATATGAATCCAGTGAGAGTGAAGTCTCAAAGAATGAATTAGCTAATCTTTCTCAAAGAACGAACAAGATAGCTGGTCAAAGAAATTTCCAATCTAGGTATAAGAAGAAGGGAAGGAATGATAAGAAGGAATCAAGAGTCACATTCTATGAATTCAATAGAAGTGGACACATAAGACCTGATTTCCCTATGCTTAAAAATAAAGAAAGGAAAGAGAGGAATTCTGAAAGGAACAGGAAGATGTTTTACAGATCTAAAGCTACGAAAAGTCTGGAAGCAAATACTACTTGGAGTGCTAGCTGTGGAGACTCTTCAGAATGTGAATATTCAGAATATGATTCATCAGCTCAAAATAATATGTGATTCATTGCTAATACTTTTTTTCCACATACATGGCCTATGGCCAAGGTACGCTCTGCTGAGGCTTTAAAAAAAATTTCACTTGATAATAATTACAATTCTGAAAATAGTACTTCTAATGAATATACATCATCCGAAGAAAATTATGAACCTTAATATGAAGATGTATCTAGATTTTCCAAGTTACTTGAAGCAAAAAACGTAAAATATCTACGAAATTAGACAAGGAAAATACTAAGGATGAAATTCTTACAAAATATATTTCAAATCTTTCTTCAGAACTTAAAGATAATGAAGAGCTTACCGAAAAAATTTCTAAAGACCTTGAGAAAGAAAATTCTGATAAGTAAGAACTTTCTAATGACCTTAAGAAATCTATTTTAAAGATGAAATGTTTTGTAGAAAAAATCTAACTCTATGGAAATGATTCCTGAGGAAAGGAATTTTTTCATATGACAGAAATCCAAAAAAAATTCTATTATGAAACATCTTGCAAAATTTACCTCTGGGATGGAAAATTTTGACAATATGTATTCTCAAATTAAACCTCATGGAAACACTACTGGAGTAGGTTATACTCACCAAAAACCAGTTTTCAAAAACAACTATTTTGTTCCTTCTAGAGCCCCATTTTTCACTTAGTGTCAAAGTATTGGGCATTGGAAAAAATTGTTCTTTGAATAGAGTTCAATCACTTGTGTTTCATAATGCATATTTTTCTAAACAAATGTGGATACCCAAAATTTTTTTGTCTAACAATTCCGGATCCAAGAAAGTCTGGATTCCGAAAACCTAATTTGATTCTCATTTTCTGGAAAATAGGGAATGTACCAACAACAATACTTGGTACATTGATAGTGGATGTTTCCGACATATGACTGGAAACAAAAACTATTTCGAAATTATTATCATGACTAAATGTGGAAAGGTAAATTTTGGAGATAATGCTCAGGGAGAAATTATTGGTATAGGTAACAATGTTCTTCTTGGAAAAACCCTGATTTCAAATGTTTTTTATTTAAAGGTCTTAATCACAACCATATTAGCATAAGTCAATTATTTGATGAAGGCTACCATGTGAATTTTAGTAATGATAAGTGCTTATTTCACAATTCCAAGGAAGAATTTATTCTTTCTACCCCTAGGCAATATAATGTTTACACTTTGAACATATAAGACCTTAAGAGCCAAGACATACCTTGCCTATGTGCAATAGAATATCATTCTTGGTTATGTCATATAAGAATAGGTCACTGTAACCTTAGAAACATATGTAATATCTCTAAAAAGAAACTAGTTAAGGATATACCAGAGCATATATTTGATTCTTCTAATGTTTGTGATCATTTTCAATTTGGTAAGCAACATAAATCTAGTTTTAAATAAATCGCTGAAGTCTCAAAAACTGATGTGTTACAGTTGGTGCACATGGATATTTTTGGTCCAACACAAACTGGAAGCATTGGGGGAAAGTATTACACATTTGTCTTAGTTGATGATTACACTACATTTACATGGGTATATTTTCTGGCAATGAATTATGAAGCTTTTCCTTATTTCAAAAGTTTTAGACCCCAAGTTAAAAAAGATAAAAACCTTCCACTGAAAAAAATTCATAGTGATCATGGAGGACAATTTCAAAATTCGTAATTTGAAACTTTTTTTAGTAGAAAAGGTATTACTCAAAACTTTTCAGCACCTAGAACTCCTCAACAAAATGGTGTAGTTGAAAGAAGAAATAGAATTATTCAAGATATAACTAGAACCATGTTGAGTGAATATTATATAGCTAGACATTTTTGGGCTGAATCTGTAAGTACTTCCTGTTATACTATAAATCGAGTTTTTATTAGACCTTTTCTTAATAAAACTCGTTATGAATTATGAAATGGTAGAAAACCTAGAATTTCCTACTTCAAGGTTTTTGGTTTCAATGTATTCATCTTGAATACTAAAGATAATCTACACAAATTCGCACCAAAATCTAATGAAGGAATTTTCATAGGCTACTCCACAACATCTAAGGCTTATATATTTTCCAATAAAAACACATGTAATGTTGAGGAAATAGTAAAAGTAAAATTTGATGAAACTCATCCTTTTGTTTTTAAACCATCCCAACCTACATCCTCAGATTTTTTTAAAAAACTGATTATCAACTTTTATTAGAAGATCATTCTGATAAAGAAAATGTTCAATAAGATATTTGTGAAACATTTACCCCAGAAGGCTTTCTACCCTATGTTGATGAACAAGTTTTAAAAAACGGAATTCAAGTGTTTCTTAAGAATAATCCCAGTGATAGTATCATTGGTGGTGTGAATCAACCGATAAGGACTAGAAGTTCCTTGAGGAATGAAGTAGAATATCTATCATTTATTTACCAATTATAACTGAGAATCACTGATGAAGCTTTAGGAGATGATGATGGGATCAAAGCCATGCAAGAAGAACTAAATTAATATGAAAGTAATAATGTCTGGACCTCGGTTGAAAGACCTAAGGAAACTTCTGTTATTGGAGTAAAATGGGTCTTCAGAAATAAAAGTGATGAAAATGGAGTCATTGATAGAAATAAAGCTATACTAGTTTCTAAAAGCTATAATCAGCAATAGGGAATAGACTATGAAGAGACCTATTCTCCAGTAGCAAGACTTGATTCTATTCGTATTTTACTTTCCTTTGCATCATTTTTCCATTTTAAACTTTTCCAAATGGACGTGAAATGTTCTTTTTTTAATGGTTATGTTCAAGAGGATGTTTTTTTGAACAACATCCTAGATTTGAAGATACAAAACATCCTAATCATGTTTTTAGACTTACCAAAGCCTTGTATGGACTTAAACAAGACCAATGAGCTTGGTATGATAGTCTTACATGTTTTTTGCTTCAAACTAACTATGTCATGGGAAATGCAGATCCAGCCCTTTTTTAATGAAATACAATAAAAATGTTTTGATTGTTGAAATATATGTGGATGACATCATATATGGTTCAACTCAACAATCTTTAACTGATTGTTTTGTGGATCTAATGAAATATGAGTTTGAAATAAGTATGATGGGTGAGTTAACATTTTTCCTTGGTTTTCAAATTTATTAAAAACCAAATGAATCTACATATCCCAACTAAATTATATTAATGATCTTCTTAAAAAGAATGGGTATGAAAACACTAAGAGTATATGTACTCCTACTGGTACCTCGAGCACTCTTGATCATGATGAAGCTGGGAAACCAGTAGATCAAACATCATTTATAGGTATGATAGGAAGCCTACTATACTTCACAGCTAGTCAACCAGACTTGATGTTTCCAGTATGCATATGTGCAAGATATCAATCCAATCATAAGGAATCTCATTTAAAGGTAGTTTAAAGAATTTTTCACTACATAAAGGGAGCTATACATCTAGGATTATTTTATACTTCTGGAAATGATTTCGTTTTAAAAATATTTTTAGATGCTGACTTTGTTGGATGTAGAATGTATATAAAAAGTACAACTGGAACATGTCATTTCTGAAAAGATTCATTAGTTTCTTGGTCCTGAAATAAGCAACACTGAGTACCACTCTCCACTATTGAAGCTTAATATGTAGCAGCTGGAAGTTGATGTGCTCAAGTGTTGTGGATGCAACACAAACTCATATACTACGGATTGAGTTTTACTAAGACTCATATTTTGTGTGCTAACACAAGTACCATTTCCCTTAGTAAAAACCATGCACTTCATTATCGTGAAAAACACGTAGATATTAGGCATCACTTTCATAGGTATCACACACTTAATGGAGATATCATTTTTCAGTTTATCGGAACGGATGATCAACATGCTGACATTTTCACAAAATCATTACTCTTCGATAGATTTGAATACATTAAACTAAAGTTAATAATGATAATCGTAATGTAATCCTTCTTCAATAACATATTGTTGAAAAATTCTCATCACAACAATAAACTTTTTTCATAGGGAGATTACATTTTCTTGTTAGCTTAATCAAAATTTTCGTAGTCAGTTTTTCAATCTTTTGTAACTTAAATTTTCATAATGATGTTTTCAGAACTGGAAAGATTCGTAGTGAAGTTTTCGGAACAGGAAATTTTCGTAATGAAGTTTTCAGAACTGAAGTTTTCGTAGTGGAAATTTTTAGAATCGGAACTTTCGTAATGATAATTTTCATACTTGTACTTTTCATACTGAAATTATTCTTACTCAATCTTTTTGTACCAGGATTTTCGTACACAAACATTTCGTACTAGAGTTTTTTGTACTCATCTTATTTTCCACATTATGTTTTTCTTATTTAGTTTTTCACAATCAAATTTTTTCTTCATGAAGAATATCACCTATTACAAATAAACATTCTAGACAATCTGAAAGGTATGATTTCCTTACTTAATTATTCGTAGTCATATTTTTCTTGATGGTATTTTCCTATGAGTTTTAAAATATCTCAGATTCTAGTTTTCTTAAATCCGATTGTTTTTCATAAAACCTCAAAAGATCGGATTCAAGATTTCCTTTCAGGTATTTTTTCAACTATCATATCAGTTCAGTGAGTTTTTCACTCGTTATATGGTTTTTGGAAGTTCAAAGGTCAACTTCATCGCCTATATAATGGGGACCACCGATGGTTGTCCCACATCGATTTCATGCTCTCACGTGTCAAAGCTCTTCATCAGTTGTTAAAGGCCATTCAGAATCCTTCAGAGCTCCTCCATTTGAAATGTATTTTGAAGCTACTTCCCATGATAATTCTACCTCCAAGCCAATTTCAAAATGGCATGTGTAAAGAGAAAGACTAGTCCATCCGAACTTTTGCATGTATGATTCTATCATCTCCAAGAATATCAGGCTGAATCATTGGGAAGATGTATGTGTATCCAAGATAAGTGATCAAGATGATGTCTATCCGGAGACACTTGTAGATTTATATGTATCAAAAATCTTTTATGAGGAAGATGGAAGAGAAAAGATTTCTTTCATGTCTTATGGAAAGACATACAGACAAACATACACCAAGGTGGCGAGCTTGGTGGGACTAGAATACAACGGTGAAGATGAATTTTTTTTCACAGAAACTCCAAGATGCTCAAGGTCATTTTGTTAAGGTTATGTCCTTACAATGTCTTGGACTTGCTGATGTCATGACAACAAGGTCTTCTCACCTATCTCCTAATAATCGGATTCTTCAGCTTTGGGTACAAGGTTTCTTGGTTCCATGAAAGGGTGATAAAGATACACTGAAGAAAAGTGATATATATTTCTTATACTTCTCGGTGAGTCTAAGAAAAATAAATCTGATGAGGCATGTCCTTGTGATGATCAAGAATATTAAGGAAGGAAACTTAAGAGCTCAAATCATCATGTACCCTGCCTTACTATCAAAGATGGTAGTTTGGTGTTTAGATTCATTCATGATTGCATGTAAGTCTAATGTTTGGAATTAAAAGCTTATGCTTGTCAGTGATAACACACTGAAAGGAATTAATATGTCTTTTTCTAAGGAAACAGGAGAATTTTATAATTTGACAGAGGGAGAGGCAGAAATCATTCCAGAAAATATGGAAAAAACTTGAGCAACTAAAGAATGTTACTAAGAATAGGAAGCATAACGAAGTGGTTGCTGAAGACAGGACCCAAAAAGCTAAGAAAACTCAATCTGTACCACCCAAGCCAAATAAACAAAAAGCCTTCCCAAATGATGTGGCTCCTATGTGTAGGGAAGACAAGGAGAATAGAGAAGAAGGGACCCTCAATTTGGATTGGACCCTGCTAAGGATAAGGCCTTAAAAGAGAAAGCTTATGATGAGTTAGAGAGGCAACAAAAAGAGAAAAAGATGAAGAAAAAGATATCTGAAGTGAGCTTGTACAATCATTGTTGAGAGATACTGATGTAGCCTTTGAGAAGATTCCCATTCCGGAAACATTTGATATTAAACCATTAACGGAGACTCCTGGGAAAAAGTACTTCACTCTGGAAACGTCCAAAGGAAAAGAGGTTGTTGAAGAAGTAGGGAAAACAGCTGGTGAAGAAGTAGAAGAAGAATTTGATTAAGAAGAAGAAGTAGTAGAAGAAGGAAGTGATGATCTGGATGACTTGATCAAACAAGTAGAAGATTATCAAGAAAAGGCTGAATCCGAAAAATATTTCACTCTGGGAAAGGGAGTTGAGAAAGAAGGTAGGAAAGATGATGATAAGGAAGTGGAAGAGATGGAAAATGTTTTGTCTAAGGAAGAGTCCTATGAGAAGAATTTTCATGAGGAAGGAGCAGAAAAGGAGAAAATAGATGAATACAAGATTGTTCAACTATCAGAGAGTGAGGAAGAATATCCAGATGATCAACCCATTCTAAAAACTGATAATGGTAAGCAAGTGCTCATAGATACATCAACCAAAGATGTTATAAGAAAGAATGAGGTTGGTGGTTATTCTAGAAGGAAGCTTGTTGAAACTCAAGAAAAACAATCTCTAAGAATGTTATCAGATTTGGAGTCATCAGCACAGGGTCATGAATTTGGTGTCGAGTCTTTGAAAAAATTGGTGGACACCATTCCGATATTTCCCATTATAGAATCAAGGATCCAAATTCATCAACACTGTTTGAATCAGAAGTCAGTATCCTTATCCATGGTGATGGATAAATGTGTGAATATTGAGGCTGATCATAGAAATTTCCTTATCAATTCTGATGTTCACTAAAAATCATGCAGCAATATCACTTTTTGGTTTATGAAAGTTTTAGAAGACATGGATGAGTTTGATCCTTTTTAGAATGATGAAAATGATGCTAATGACACCGAGGACTCCAAGATTAAGAATCTTCAGGATGATATAATCATTGATCAATTTTCTCAGAATCAACAAGTAAAGGACTTTAAGGAGAAGGTTAATTCTCTTGCTCGAAATTTTAAAAGGGATAGAGATCTCCAGATTGAGCTTGAAGAAAATCTTGTAATGCAAGATGAGTTAGTGAATATGAAGGAAGAGACTATGAAGGCTCAGGCAAAAGTCTTGAAAGCTCATGATTAAAGGATAAAATCTTTGGAGAAGCAAGCTGAGGAGGATCAAAAAGATTTGAAAAAGATGAAAACCTTGTTGAAGAAGCTAATCCTGATGGAAAAGGAAGACAAATAGACTCAATCCGATCATTTGTTGCATTTGTCTTTCCTTGTAAATGTTTTTCAACTCTGATGAAATTTTTGGTTGGTTTTATATTGTGTTATTATGTATTAATGTTTCAGTTACTTTATTTCTTTTCTATTCCCTTAAATTCTTTTTGAAAATCACAAAGGGGGAGAAGGAAAAAGGGCTACTCAAAAGAGGGAGAAGGAAAAATTCTATGTCAAGAACTATTCTTAATTAAGGGGGAGCTTATCTAAGGGGGAGTTCCTCATTGTGAATTTTTTCATTCCCATGAAAATGAAAACTCCATTCCGGATATCCATAATATAAGCCTTAGAGTTTCAATGCCTAAGGAGGAGTTAGTTGTATTCACTCTCATCCATAAATAAAGGGAGATAAGCATTAATTTCAAAATCTAGGAATTTATTCTATGATTTTATATTCTTTTTCATAAGGATGTTTGTGCTTTCCAAAAAGGGGTAGATTGTTATTTCATTAAGGTTTTCCATATGACTTTTTTCGTTCCTTCATGTTTTGAAAATCACAAACACCCTATACTTAAGGAAATCTACATTTTACTTCTCTAATGAAAAATTCATTCCTTAAGGAAATTTATCCTAACATAGATTTCCTTAAACATATCAATATTTTTGTTATGTATAAAAATAGAATTAATACCGAAAACCTCGGAATCATATAATGATAAGATGTGAAGAATTCTGTTTCAGGATCCAAATTTTGGATGTGAACTATAATGAAGTTCAACTCTGAATTCTGGATGTGAACTATAATAAAGTTCCACTCCGAATTCTGTATGTGAACTGTAATGAAGTTCTACTCCGAATTATAAATATGAACTGTAATGAAGTTCCACTATGAATTCTGGATACAAACACTGATAAAGTTCTACTCTGAATTCAGGATAGAAACTCTAATAACATTACATTCCAAATTCTGGATACGAACTCTATAAAGTTCAACTCTGTATTCTGGACTCTGAACTTCTATGATTTCGACTCCGAACTTCTATGAGATAGACTCAGAACTTTTATGAGTTCAACTCAAAACTTCTATGAGTTCTACTATGATATTTTACTTGTTCAACTCCGAACTTCTACAAGTTCGACTCCGAACTCTGTATGTTCAGATTCTGAATTCTAGTGAAACCAGACTCCGAATTTCATTAGAAATTTAGACTCCATATTTCTACAGAATTCAGGTTCCGAATTCCTATAAAGAAAAATCTGAATATATCTTTATTATAGACACTGAATCTCATTTTAGTTAGACTTATAACTCTTGTTTTCTTACATTCCGAACATCAGTTTTGATTATTCTTACACTCATTTCATTACAAAAATTAAGATGTGCTTTCAGTTACACATGTTTTGTTATAAAATGATGGTGTACGCTCCCTTTCTAGCTAACCATTGGTTTAGTGAAACATGTATAGGTCCCTCTGATATTCAAGGAGAAATATGACCATTGGAGGAGGTAGATGACCATTGGAGCTTTGCCTATAAATTAGAGAACATTTGAAATGAAGCTACAACATTGAGAAATTTGACACAACTTGTTCTTACATGTTGTTGAAGTGATTTCTAGAGAGAGAGAGGCTCTTATTAACTCTCATGAATTTTGTAGAATGTTTGATCGACTTGTTCAAACATTTCCTTGTGCAGGCATGCTTCATCAAACTACGATTGTTGATTATTACAATTGAGGGCTTCCAGGGATCGGAAGATAGAAGTTCAGACTACCTTGAAGATCGAGGGCTTCCTTGCCGAGGAAGATAGAGGTTCCAACATCCTTGAAGTTGAGGGCTTGCGGGGATAGCAAGAAAGAGACTCCGATCTTCATATCAAGGGCTTACCAGGGTGTGGGTAAGACAAAATTTCATGAAAGTATAAATCAAGGGACCTTTATCCAAGGTTGTGGGATACCCTTCTCTTTGGGTTAAAATATTTATATCTTGTTATTTGTTTTTGTTACAAGTTTTTCTGATGCATTTTGTATTGTAAGGAATGTCTAACCTTCTTATATTTCCTTACACTTGTAATATGATTAATTTAGATTCTATAGGCTTTAAGGTAGAATCTCCTATTGTAAACTACAGTTAAGTTTCAATTTCTGGATCCGTATTTCTGGAATTAGTTTTTCAGAATCACTTTCCAGATTGAAGCAAGTGTATAGAAATAGAATTTTTTAACTACAAACTTTTTCCCAATCATTCAATTGTTGTTTGAGGTTATTTGAATTCACTTAGTTTAACATTGATACACATAGATCTTTCCTTCTTTATGAAAATTTTTAAATTGTACTATTCACCCACCTCTTGTATATTGAGCATCTACATCGTTATTTTGATCCTAAAAGATGATGTCAGCCATCAATGAATGAAAATGATTGACATAGAACAATGATATTCTAAAAAAATTAGTTGAGTGGTTGTTAGATGATGCATCCAGATAATGTCAAAACTAAAATTCGCAAAATCAGAAAATAAATTGCACGAATTTCAGCCATAGATGTTCAAGAATCACCCCATCATGTCAGGCTAGGGATCAGTTAATTAAACCTTCAAATTAATTAAACTATTTTCAAATATTTGATTATGAATAATAGGAACACCCCCAACATACATTGATATGGGGTTTTCACATCTGTATTCCTATCCTCAACAAATGTTAGTTTTCTCACCGTTAGGGAAGATGCCACAATGAAAGCACACAACTAAATTATCTGATGATTCCCTTCAAATTATTGTCTATCAAAAAACTCTTGATAATCCATCTCATACGAGGACGTAGTCTCATAGAAGATACAGATAGAGATGATCTTACAAAGATAATGACCTAATTCAATCAATGTATTATGCAATAGAAAATGTCATTAACACCATTATAGAAGATCCTATAGAAAATGATTCTAGTTTATGGGAATCAGAAGATAATTTTTTTGTTCATAATGATGTACACACTAAGGAGAATGAATATGGTGTATGTACCGGAAATCCGAGGGGTACCCAGAATCTATGTATGGCTTAAAATAACCAACTCCCATCACTTGGAAAAGAATCTTTCAATGGGATAGGTAAAAAGCCAGATTGCATCTCAGTTTTCCACTGTATAAGTTAAACCTTGCTAACATGAAGAGTGGTTTTCACAGATTGCAGAAGAAATGAAAGAGTTGAAATGACTTAATATATATTTAATTTGAACCATTATTTCATCTAGATGTACTCCCAAGTACGGTCCTCGACCAGTACGTCATGTAGGAGCTCCTCAACAAAGAGGATTTGTAGTAACTAAAAATGTGGATATTTAATTCCCTCCATTGGATACAAAATTGAGGTAGGATAAAACACATCCCGAGTTGCCTATTCCCGTGGGTTATCAAAGGAAAATACCAGCAACACCACCATGGGTTTTTTTGGTCATTGTACTAGTTAGCACTGTAATTTATTTACCTACAAAGGTTCCATATCTTCTTGATATTCCACAAAATTTTTTGAATACAATTGAGGAACTAACAAACTATTTGAAGCTGTAGAGGAACAATGTGAACCTATTCAAGAGGGAATGAAAGCATACCATGATTGGATGGACCTGATTCCACCACCACCAATTTTGTTGAATACTGCATTCCCAATATTTAATGGTTCGATAGATTCAGAACAACTCATAACACATTTCATTTCATGTTGTGACCCTTTGATGGGGAATTATCAACAACAAGAAACAGTATAACATAGGTGTTTTGTGAAATCACTAGACGAACCAGCTTTGGTATGGTACACATGTTTTTAATCCGGGTCGATTACTAGATGGGAAGATCTTACACATAAATTCCTTCATCAGTTCAGCTCAACATTGCTGAAGATGACAATTTTTTATCTTATCAATTATATAAAGAGGGAGAATGAAAGTGTTTCAGATTTCATTGTGCGATGGAAATGATTAACATATTTATTATGTCTACCTATCCCTCATTATTAGTTGCTTCCAATTTATGTGGAAAATCTATGTGTTGAGTTACACACACCACTGGTAGATGTAATTTACATAGGTGGGTTTCATGACCTTACAAAACTTTCTCAACATATAGAAGATTCTATTATAGAGACTAAGGATAATACTCATGTAATTCCATCATCCATGGGGAGGAGAACGGGGAAGGTAGAGACTACTACCATTACACTCAAAAAAGAACCTATACCTTCTTCGACTTAAAAACTTTCATCGTATCAATGGTCTCCACCTCCAGAAAGTAAGTAGCAATGACCACGACGTCAAGATGATCAAATAGATGAAATGTGAAAACATTTGAGGAATTAATGGGAAATTTATATTCTTTCTGGAATGAAAAAGATCCAAGTTACATCATCTCAACTCTGGAGAACAATTTTACCCAGTTTTCAAGGCTGAAGAAACCAATCAAATAATGAGATTAAGATCATATAAATTATTTTCCATTTCACCTAAGGATGGGGAATACCATTTAGGAGTGTACAGTTTTCCTGGAACTCCTTCAAAAAATGGTAAACTCTGGACAAGTGAATCTGAATGGTTCTTCAGCTCAAGTAGCAAGTGTTACATTAATTGATCCAGAGAAAGAAGGTGAATGGAAGGAAGTCAAAAGTAAAAATGCATTGAAATATGTGGATTGGATGATTGGTAAAATTATGAAAAAGACTCATGAAGTTTTATGAAAATAGTTGAAATAACAAATTGTGTCTTCTACTACTCCTGTCACAACAAAACCACCATCATCAAAAGGAAAATCCTCGCATAAATGAGGTGTTCATAATGAAAAATATAATTCATAAGAAGCAAAAATCGTGTTAAGGACAATGTATTCATTGACCTTAGAAGAAAAAATTCCATTCACCTCAAAGGCATGAGAACCACCCACAAAATTGTATCACTAGAACTAACATTCCAAGAAGAGTCTTTTTAAGATGGTGAATTGATCATTTGTTCTATCGATGTTATTCAATTAAAAAAAATACTTTTTTCCAATGTTGATAATAATTATAATGGACAAGAGTTATTTATACCTTATTAGGTAATCAGATGATAATTCCATTATTGAGGATATATGGGAAGATGATTGAATTCCAGAAACCACCATTTTAACTCTACCCCTGCACAAACTATATATGTGGATGGAACTCGTGGGACATATCTTTTGTGTGCTCAACAAGAAAAAGGAGTTTCTTCGATATAATATAGGATCGGTTCAGAAATGATGTAACACCCCAAGCTTCCACAATACACTTCTCTTTGAATAATACAGTAGTTGTGTTGTATGGAACTTCGAGTTCTAACACACCTCGACCAATCAAAATAACTGTTATGAATTGTAATACCCACTTTTTGAAATTTTATAAATTTTATCTCTCAAAATGGACTTAAGTTTTTGAATTGGAATATTGTAATTATACTTGGTTTAAATTTTATTACATTTTAGATAACTTTTATATTTTGATGAATAATAAAAATTACTAATTTTTAATTAAAAACATCTTTTTAATCCAAATAATTAATATTGATAAATTATGTATTTGGTTTGTTTTAATGTATATTTAGAATATATTTTTACCATTTAATACAATGTTGGTCATTGGAAATAAGTTCACAATTAAACTGGACATAAACCAGTGTCAATCTTTTGATAGTTAATATTTCTTAAAAACACGCATTTTGATTTGACCGTGGGAATTAATTTTAAATTTTTTCCACTTCTTTGTTTTCAATTCGGAAAAATGGATTCCAAATTTGGAATCAAGATGTAAAAATTGTGTAAATAGGTAAATTTTACCTTTATACATTGTGAATAATTATTTCCGTAAATATTTTATTTACCATGGTTAAAGATTAAATCTGGTAAATAAGGGAAAAATAGTAATATTATAACTATAATAAATTACCCAAAAACGTGTACTAATCCTATTTTTTGATACATGTACGACGATGGGAATCATTGGGTCAATTTAGGGACCCCATGGATCCACTTGTAAGTGATAATGACACTTTATATTAATTAAGTTAAAGTAAATACAAAAATGACAAATGTATATATATTTTAGAAAAAAAAATTTACATAGGGTTATATATGTTATTTTTTGACTATAAATATTAATTAGTAAGGTAAAAATATTTCCTAAATAATGGTATTTTATTTATAATTTTTAGACATTGAATAATTAAATTTATTTATGACACAATAATGATGGATTATTTTCCTTAATAATAAAATAATCAAATAATTGGTATTATAAAAGTTAAAATAAATATATTTTGACAGTTGTGTTAACATCCATGAATTTTATTGGTTAATATTAAATGCTAGGATTTCTTAAATGAAGTTTATTAGAATTAATAATGTTATTAAGACTTCAACAAAAATCAATTATTTAATAGTGTCAAAATTGACATAGTTGAGTTTTAAAAACAAATATTATATTATCTATTGATGTTCTATTTTTAAAAATCTTAGGTTCATCCAAAGGAGTTATATAATGATATAAGTATCATTAATGGACCTCTTGGGGGACCTTTGGTTGTATATACTATGTTTATTAACTATATAATATAAAAATACAATGTGACATGGTAAATTTCAATATAAATAACTAAGTGTTAAAACTAAATTATAAGGTTAATATAATGACCCAAACCTGTCTAAAATCTATTGGTTGAAATGATTTTGACACATCCCGACCTTAGACATCTAATAATCCACTTTTGAGCTATTAGGAACCAAATATGAATTTATTATAAAATAATACATTATGTTTTTCCTAAAGTGCCCCTCGTCCACCTTATAAAAAGACACCACTTCTAACCAATTCTTTACACCTTAAAAGCCTTTTTTCTCAGACAAAACCTGCGTAAATATTCTCTCAACATCCCTCACTGCAACCTAGAGGAATTATTTTGATCATAAAACTAACTTAAAAATCACTTTTGATCAAATCAAAAGAAAAAAACCCGAGGAAGAGGTAATGTTTTCACCACCCTCTTTCAAGTTCAGTTCTTCTTCAACACCTTCTTTATTTGTTATTTCCATTCTAAAATAATAAATCTAGTATATTCTATATACTGTGATGTTATTATAAATATGGTACAGCCATATTCAGTATTCTATCCATCCTTTGAATGACATGTCACCATACGTGCGTACTTATGGCTTACCGTTTCCATGTCGTGGTGTAATCGTTATTCAAAACATTTGTATTTTGATGGATTTTATAATTATGTGTAATTGATTTAAATTAATCTTTATATATGATATACCATCCAATTATATATTATTTTTTTTATCAAAATAATGATATTTTCGCTCGTGCGTATGTATGGACTACTGTCTCCACGAACGCGATGATATTCATTCCCCATCCTATCCAAGAAATTATATTTCTCATTTTATGATTAAAAATAATGTTTAAGGACTCTATATCAATTCTGGATATAAATAAGATACAACCTATCCATAACAAAATCGTCTTATGTAACAAAATATATAAAATAAAATGTGTAAGTTAACACCCAAAATGATGATAATACTAAGATATTATGACCAAATCAATGTTAAAAGAACATATATGATATAAATTTAATGTATGTGATTACTGTATAATTTAATAACAATTATTTCACCATTATACATGAGGTTAATCTACCCTTGATCATGGAAAATTACAACGTAAGGGTTTATTTCACAATCTCTTCATTATCCAAGGATGTTTATACGTAATTATCTACTAGGACCTCTTTATCATCCACATCCATGTTTCTTAAAAATGTTTTTCAAAACATTCTTAATATTTTACAGAATATGGGTAAAATAAATTTATAACCATGTTTTACTTTTTATAAGATGTTTATAAAGGAATCATTATGTAGTTTTCCAAACAAGTTCGTATTTAACTTTTTCGACCAAATTAAGGTAATAATGTTTTTTAACTTATACGACGGGTGTGACTATTTTCCACCGTTATAAAATAGTCGAAGCTTCCATTACAATCATATAAGAATATTTTGTATGTAAATGTATTTATTTTATAATTTTGTTACCTTTAAATGATTTCATAATTAATATTCTAATAATTAGTGAAAGGTACTCTTTATCAAGTTCATAATTTTAAATGTTTTTACGATTTATCATTCTAAATATTTTTAATTAATGACCATGTATTCAAAATGATTTTAATTATTTATTTATATGGACAAGAATGTATTTAAATGATATTTCTTTTCAAAAGTTTCAAAGTGTTATGGGACACATTTATTCAAAAATGTCTTTTAAATTACTTCCTTTATAAATGTGTGACTTTTAAATGATTTCAAAAATAGATATTTCACTCAAATAGTTTTGATTTCATCTATGTCAACATCCTTTGATGAGTTTTAAGATTACATGAAGTTGATTTATTATGATACAAAACATCCATATTGTATTGATGGTTTTGTGATATGTTTGACTGTGGATGTGTTATTTTTATACATTGATGGTTTATGGAGAATGTATTGACATTTCTTATGCTAGTTTTAATACGAATGTTGATGTTATATTTAATACTGTTAATATGATGAATTCATTGGACAAAATAAGTGACGGGTGGAGCCTGCAATAGCTCCTCTATTCATCGGTTGGTCTCATGAGACAAACTAGTGTATTGGTACGAGGCCTTGACCAAATCTTATTTGTAGTCTTGGCACGAGGCCCTAGCTACGTGGTTATGATTGTATGGAATTATGCAATCCATCATTATAAAAGTGGTTATGGATATTTCATGGGATTATAAGATTAGTAGAATATCCATGTGAATATGTAAATGGAATTATTTCATTTTATTTAAACCATATTATGTTTAAGTTCATGTTTAAAATACTTTTTTTTAATTATGCATTTCCTAAAATGTTTATGTTTATTTAAGAATGATTTCGTTATATTGATATCCTTACTAAGCATCTGAGCTCACCTATTTCAATGTTTTATTTTTCCCATGATGTGAAGAAGTATTTTATGAATGACCTGCAGGGATAGTATGAGGGAATATGAAGACCAGATTTTGTAGTTGTTTTTCACTTTATTATGTAATGTAAGACTTATGAATGTATCTAGTGTTTCTAATGCTACTAAACTAATCGGTCTTTCGAGACATGATATTTTGTGATCTTGACAATGTTATGTAATAATGCACAGAATTTGGGTAACTTGGGTAAGGGCATTACATTTGGTATTAGAGGATGTTTAGTATGAACCTTGGAAGCTTGATTTAGATAAACTTTGATTAGAGCACATAGACGTAAGATGGACTATGAGGATTAGTATAGAAGAACTTCCTAGAATTTCGGTATTGTAATGATTTTGTGAGTTATCTGAGAAATACATCCCTGTCTGGATACGAGCAGGTAGAGTCGGCTCGAGCACAGATTTACCTAGGGGTAAAACAAGAAAACACTGCTTTGAGCTAGACTCAAATGGGAACTGCTACACGGCAACGGGCCTTACTGCACTCGTGGTTATTGAACTCCCGGGGGTACATAGGATAATTCTCATTTTAATTACAAACCATTATGAAGGGTTTATGAGTATATACTTCATTAATGAATTTTTTTATGATTATGGATTATATCCATAAACTGTTCAATTTCGGTTAAGTGCTTTTCATGTTTGGATTTATGTGTTGTGATTCATAATCTAATCTAGTGTATTCCATTATTTAGAAATGGCGCCTAATGGATGAAATGAAAACTGTATCAATACATGCACTCCATGTTGGGATTTACCTCATTCTCATGATAGTTATAGTGGAGCTGGTGATGCAACTGGTGCTGATCTGCTAATCACTATACTGGGAAAACTCACTCAGGTTACGAATAATAAACTCACCCATATGAAGCACATCGATCCGCAGCGGGGATGATCATTCTTATATCGCATCATGAGGTAAAAAACACCAACATTCAATGGGGGTACAAATCCACTAGTATCAGAGTAATGGATATTTTCCCTATAGATAATATTTCAGGATTTGGGGAGTAGTGAAAGGGAAAATGTTGTCATGGTAGTTTATCACCTCACTGGAGATGCTGATCAATGGTGGTCATTGATACAAAACACGAAGGAAGATGATGAAGTATCAAATATGGAATGGAGGTAGTTCAAAAATATTTTCTTAGAAAAATACTTCCCTCGTGACCATCGAACTGATATGGAAAGGAAATTTCTGAGTCTGAGGCAAAAGGAAGATGAGAATGTCGAAATGTATGAGGATAACATTACAAGGTTAGCAAGGCATGAAACATATTATATACGTAACCCATGAAGTAATATTGATCATTTCATTGATGGGTTAAAACCGTTTCTCCATTAATCATTAGTCTCACAACATTTCTCATCATACAAAGATATTGTCCCATGTGCTATCAAGACAGAAAAGGAATTCTCTAAGTCTTACTACTTCATAGAAAAGATAGAGAAGAAGATATCTACTAACAACTTTGGAAAATGAATTAATGGGAAGAAAGGAAATGTTGATTATCTATCCTGTAGTAAATGTGGGAAGAAACACCCTGGTACTTTCCTGAAGGAAATGGGAGTCTGTTACAAGTGTGGTGAAAACGGCCACCAAGCTAATGATTGCAAGAGAAATAGAGTTTCTTTCAGCATGGAATGATATACTTGTAGAGAGATGGGAAATTATGCAAATGAATTTTCTAAGCATCAGGGGAACTTACCTCAAAAAAGGTAAAGGGATCAAATCCATGTTTATGCTATCACTATTGTAGAGGTAGAAGCTCCAAAAGACGTGGTGGAAGGCAATTTAATGGTTTTCTCATGTTTTGAAAATGCTTTATTTGATTATGGATCATATAATTTTTTCATATATTCCCAGTTTACTAAGAAAATTAGATATTTCCAATTTTATTTAACAAGAGAGTTGTCAGTTAAAACTCATAAGGTAAGTATCAATGCAACGATGTTTTATGAATCAGTTCCCATTAGAGCACATAAATGTCCTTTATCCGCGGATATCATCTTCATACCTATGATTGATATTGATATAATCCTCGCTATGGATTGGATTTCAGACCATGATGAGAATATTTAATGTTAGAAGAAGGAGGTTACAATTTTTGATGATGATGATAAGGAACACTTTATCTTTAGAGCATAATTGTCACCACTTGATTCTTATCTAGATCAACACCCAATAGCTCAACTAAATTCAATTATTGAGGTGGAATAGAATGAAATGACTTTGGGTGAGGAAAGGAATGTCCAAATAGAGGATTTACATATTGTGAGAGAATATGTTGATGTGTTTCTAGATGATTTACCTGGACATCCTCATGAATGAGAAATTGAGTTTTCCCTTGAATTAATTTCTTGATCAAGGCCTATATCGAATACCCCTTATAGAATGGCCACTGTGGAATTTGTTTAACTAATGAAACAACTATAGGAATTTAGTAATAATGAATTTATTCGCCCTAGTTTTTCTCCATGGGGAGACCCTGTCCCTTTTCATAAAAGAAAGATGGATCTATGAGGTTATGTATCGACTACAGTGATATAAATGCTATAACAATAAATAAATAGTATCCCCTACCTCACATTGAAGATTAATTCTACCAACTCCATGGAGCTCAATACATTACAACGATTGAACTTCGATCTAGATACCATCAGTTGTGTGTGAAGAAGGAAGATATTCTAAAGACATCATTTTGAACCAGGTACATGCATTACTAGTTTACAGTAATTCCTTTTGGATTGACTAATGCATTCTATGTATTCATGGATCTAATGAATAGAGTTTTCATGGAATATCTCAATGATTTTGTGGTGGTATTTATTGATGATATCTTGGTATACTCCAAAAGCTACGACGATCATGAAAATAACTTGCCCATTATCCTGAAGACTCTTAGAAGACATGAATTATATGGGATGTTTTCCAAGTGAGAATTCTAGCATGAGGATATCTCTTTTCTTGGCCATATTGTCTCTAAGGATGGAATCTATGTTGATCCTTCTAAGACAAGAGCGATCCAAGAATGGCTAGCACCAATGATTGTGAAGAATGGTTCGAAGAACTCAAGAGAAGATTAGTCAATGCTGCTATATTGATTCTACCATCCGGGAATGATGTGTTTGTTATTTATAGTGATGCATCGAATAAAGGACTTGGTTGTGTCCTTATATAGAATGATAGAGTTATTTACAATGCATCATGACAGTTGAAAATTCATGTGCAAAACTATCCAATCATGATCTCGAGTTAGCAGCTGTGATATTTTCATTGATGATATAGACACACTACCTCTATGGTTAAATATGTGAGATTTATACTGATCAAAAGAGTTTAAAGTATATTTTCTCATAAAAAGAACTCAATATGAGGCAAAG
The DNA here is from genome assembly GCA_963277665.1 of Viscum album. Taxonomy (NCBI): domain Eukaryota; kingdom Viridiplantae; phylum Streptophyta; class Magnoliopsida; order Santalales; family Viscaceae; genus Viscum; species Viscum album. Next base: position 443,323,638 of record OY728161.1, read on the forward strand.
GATATGGCTTGATTTACTCAAGTATTATGATTTCCTAATACACAACCACCCGGGGAAGGAAAATAATGTGGTAGATGCTTTTAGCAGAAAATATCATGGAGTTTTGAACAATATGAGAATTGAAAGGGATCCTATTTTCATGGATCTAGTGAATATGGACAATGGAATAACCATGGAAGGTGAAACATAAATTATTTTTCAAATGGTTGCAAAACCATTTTTACTAGAAATAATTAAGAGTTCCCAGATCGATGAATGAAATTTTTTCAAAAGAATATTATAGCTGTGAATGATAGGAGATTGAAAGAATTTGTGTATGAAGAAGGAATTTTGAAATTTGGGAAGAGACATTGTGTTCCAGATATACCTGAACTAAAAAGGGAATTGTTATATGATTCTAATAGTTCCAATTTCTCTATACACCATGAGGGAACAAAAATGTATAGAGATTTGAGTGAACATTTTTGGTGGGACAACATGAAGAGGGAGATTTCTAATTTTTTGTCAAGATGTATGGGTTTTCAACAAGTGAAAGCTAGAAGGAAACCACCTAGAGGATTCATGTAACCACTTCCCATACCTGAATGGAAATGGGATAATATGACTATGGACATTTTCATGGGACTACCAAAGACTCCAAGAAGGAACGATGCAATATGGGTCATTATTGATCATCTTACCAAGTCAACACATTTTCATACTATAATGGAAGATTTACCACTTGAACACCTAGCAAGGATATATATTAATGAAGTTGTGAGACGTCATGGAGTACCCATATCAATTGATTTTGATCGTGATACCCATTTTACTCCATGATTTTGGAAGAGTCTTCAGAAGGCCTTGAATACTGAACGTCGTTTGAGCACTGCCTACCACCCTCAAATAGATGGACAATCAGAAATGACTATTCAAACCAATGAAGACATGTTTAGATCACCATGACATGACTTTCAGGGTATGTGGGATCAATATTTACCTCTGGTGGAATTTTCCTAGAACAATAGCTTCCATTCAAGTATTCAGATGGCACCATATGAAGCGTTATATGGAAAGATATGTCTCACACCAACATGTTGGGATGTCATTAGTGAGAGAAAACTTGTAGGCTTAGAACTGCTGGAGGAAACAATGGAAAAGGTAATGGTAATCCAAAACCACATCAAAGCAGCTCAAAGTAAGTATAAGAGCTATGCCGATAACTGAATGAAGGATTTTTAATTTCAGGTATGAGATCATGTTTTCTTGAAGGAATCTTCATGGAAGTGAGTTATACGTTTTGGTAAGAATGTTATATTTAGTCCTAGGTACATCGGACCATTCGAAATTCTAGAACGAATTGGGGTTGTATCATACCATTTGGTTATGCCTCCAAATCTCTCCAAAGTTCACGATGTGTTCCATGTATCACTGTTGAGAAAATACATGCCTGGCCCAATGCATGTACTCACCAATGAGGAATTAGAACTGGAACCAGATCTATCATATTACGAAGATCCCATCAGGATTATTGATACAAGAGGACAAGTACTGATAAACTAGATGACTTGTCTGGTAAATGTTTTATGGAGAAACCATAAGATGGAAGAGGGAACATGGGATCCCGAGGAACATATGATGAAGAACCACCTGAGTTTTTTCTTGCAGTACTATTCTAGAAATATCGAGGAAGAAATTATTTGAATGAGGGGAGAATGTAACAACCCATGCTTCCACAGTATGCTTCTCATTGAATAATAAAGTAGTGTGTGTTGTACGCAACTTCGAGTTCTAACACACTATGACCAATCAGAGTATCTGTTATAAATAGTAATACACACTTTATGAAATTTTTTAAATATTATCTCTAAAAATGAAATTAATTTTTGGATTCGAAATATAGAAATTAGACTAGTGTGAACTTTTGGTACATTTCGGATAAATTTTATATTTTGATGAATAGTGAAAATTACAAAATTTTAATTAAAAACAACTCATTTAATAAAAATAATTAATAGTGATAAATTATGAATTTGGGTCGTTTAAAGTATATTTAGAATATATTTTTACCATTAAATACAATGTTGGTCATTGGACATAATTTCACAATTAAACTGGACATAAACAAGTGTCAATCTTTTGATAGTTATTAAATTTTAAATACGTGCTTTTTGTTTTGATAGTGCGAATTAATTATAAATTAATTTCTGCCACTTCTGTGTTTTGAATTCGGAAATATGGATTCAATATTTGGAATTACGATGTCTAAATTGTGTAAATAGATAAATTTTATATTTAGACATTTTGAATATTTATTTTGGTAAATATTTTATTTACCATGGTTAAAGGCTAAATCCGGAAAATAAGGGTAAAAAATATTATAATAATAATAAATTACCCTAAAATGTGTTGTAAACATTTTGGTTGATAAATGTCCGACCATGGGCATATTTGGGTCGATTTTGGGACCCCATGGATCCACTTGTATGTGATAATGACACTGTATATTAACTAAGTTAAAGTAAATACAAAAATGACATAAGCATATATCTTTTAGAAAAACAATTTTTACATACGGTTATATATGTTATATATTGGACTATAAATATTGATTAGTAAGCTAAAAATATATCCTACATTATTGGATTTAATTTAAAATTTTTAGACATTTAATAAATAAATTTATTTATGACACAATAATGATACAATATTTTCTTTAATAATAAAAGAAACAAATAATTGGTATTATAAAAGTTAAAATAAATATTATTTGAACGTTTTGATAACATCCAAGAATATTATCGGTTAATATTACATGATATTATTTCTTAAATGAATTTTATTCGAATTAATAAAGTTTTTATGACTTTATCAAAAATCAATTATTGAATAGTGTCAAAATTGACTTAAAATGAGTTTTTAAATCAATTATTATATTATTAATTGATATTAAATTCCTAAAAATATATGGTTCGTCCAAAGGACTTATATATTGATATTTTTATCATTAATGGACCACTTGGGGGTCACTTTGAGGTATGTATTATGTTTATTAACTATATAATATAAAAATACAAAGTGACATGGTAAATGTCAATCTGATTAACTATGAGTTAAAACTAGAAGATAAGATTAATTTAATTAACCAAAAATCTCTAAAATATATTGGTTGAAATTATTTCGTCCCATCCCCACCTCAGACATTGAATATTCCTCTCTTGGAGCCATTAGAAACCTATATGATTTTATTATAAAATAATACTTTATGTTTTTCCTAAAGAGCCCCTCCTCCCCTAATAAAAGGACACCACTTCTAACCAATTCTTCACACCATAAAATCGTTTTTTCTCCACCAAAAATTCCCCAAATATTCTCTAAACTTTCCTCACATCAACCTAGAGGCCTTAGTTTGATCATAAATACAACCTATGGATCCCCTTTTATCAAATCAAAACGAAGAACCCGAAGAAGAGGTTATGTTTTCAACACCCTCTTTCAGGTTCCTTTAATCTTCAACTTATCATTTCATTGTTATTTCCATTCTAAAATAATAAATTCAGTATCTTCTATATACTGTGATGTTATTATAAATATGGTACATCAATATTCAGTATTATATCCATCCTTTGAATGACATGTCACCATACGTGCGTACGTACGACTTACCGTCTCCACGCTGTGGTGTAATTGTTAATCAAAACATTAGTATTAGGATGGATATGATAATGATATGTAATTTATGTAAATGATTTTTTATATATGATATACCATTCTATTATATATTATATTAATATCAAAAAAATGATATTGTCTCTCGTTCGTACGTATGGACTACCGTCTCTACGAACATGATGAGATTCATTCCCCATCATATCCATGTAATTATAATTATCATTTAATGATTAAAAATAATGATTAAGGAATTTATATAATTATATATATAAATAAGATAAATTCTATCCATAAAAAACTATTATTATTTAAAAAAATATATAAAATAAAATGAGTAAGTTAACACCTGAAATGATTATAATACTAAGATATTATTAACAAATCAATGTTAAAAGATCATAAATGATATCATTTTAATGTATGTGATTCTTGTATAATTTAATAACAATTATATCACCATTATACAGGATGTTATCCTACCCTCGACCAAGGAAAATTACAAGTTAAGGGTTTATTTTACAATCTCTTCAGTATCGGAGGTTGTTTATAAATAAATATCTACTAGGACCTCTTTATCATCCACATCAATGTTTCTTAAAAATGTTTTTCAAAACATTCATACTATTTTAAAGAATATGGGTTAATGTCATTTATACCCTTGTTTGAATTTTTATAATATTTTTATAAATGAATCTTTTTGTTGTTTTCCAAACAGGGTCCTTTTTATCCTTTTTGTCATAATTAAGTTAAGAATGTTATTTCTAACTTATACGGCGGGTGTGGCAATTTTCCACCATTATAAAATCATCAAAGTTTCCCTTAAAAAATTATAAGAATATTTTGAAAGTAAATGTTTTATTTTATAATTATGTTACATTTAAATGATTTCAAAATTAATATTTTAAGAATTTGTGAAAGGTAATCTTTATCAAGATCATAATTTTAAATATTTTCAAGATATTTCATTCAGATTCTTTATAATTAATGTCCATATTTTCAAAATGAATTTAAGGATTTATTTATATGGACATGAATGTTTTTAAATGATATATATTTTCAAAATTTTCAAAGTGGTATGGGACACTTTGATGCAAAAATCTATTTTAAATTACTTCCATTATAAATGTGTGACTTTTAAATAATTTCAAAAAAGAGATATTAATCTCAAATAGTTATGATTTCATCTATGTCAATATCCTTTGATGGGTTTTAATCTTATTTAAAGTTGTTTTATTATGATACAAAACTTTCATATTGTATTGAATGTTTTTTGATATGTTTCACTGTGGATGTGTTATTTCTATACCATTTATTGATTATGGAGAGAGTATTGACATTTCGTATACTAGTTTTAATATGAATGTTTATGTTATGTTTAAGCCTGTTCATATGAGGAATGAATTGGACTTAATAAGTGATGGGTGGAGCCCGCTATAGCTCCTTGATTCATCTGTAGGTCTCATTAGACAATCTAGTGTCTTGGCACAGGGCCTTGACTAAATCTTATTTGTAGTATTGGCACGAGGCCTTGGCTACATGGTTATGATAGTCTGGCATTATGCATTCCATCATTATGAAAGTGGTTATTGATATTTCTTCTAATCGTTAAATTATTAGAATATCCATGTGAATAAGTAAATGGCATTATTTCAGTTTATTTATTTCATATTATGCTAAAGTTCACGTTTAAAAGGCTTTTGTTTTAGTTATGAATTTCCATAAATGTTTATGTTTATTTAAGATAGTTTCCGCTATATTGTTATCCTTACTGAGCATCTGATCTCACCCCTTTAAATGTTTTAATTTTTCCAGGATGTGAAGAAGTATCTTATGAATTAACTGCTATGATAGTATGTGTGAATATAATGAAAATATTATGTTGTATATTTTCAGTTTATTATGTTATGTAAGACATATGAATGTATATAGTGTTTCCAAGGCTACTAAACAAATCAGTCTTTCGAGACATGATCATTTGTGATGATACCAATGTTATGTAATAATGCACTGAATCTTGGTAACTGGTGTCAGGGAATTACTCATGATTATTTTCTAGGATTGATTGGAAGTTACACCATCTACCTCTCGGCAAGTAGATACACCTAGCCAGTCTAATCTAACAAGGTCATGAGTATTTACTGCTTTTGATCTGAAAAAGTGTATATCTACATCAAAAGCATCAACTTTCAAGGTACCTACAAAAATGAATCTTCATTTCAAGGAAACACATACTGTTGGAATAAAGGTATGATATATTGAATCAATTATCCCCAGTACCAGCCATGTTATCAATTCTGGATTCCACGGGACTATCAAAAGATTTTATTGAATCACTTATTAAGGCTTTGTCAAGTACTCAAAACATGGAAACCAATGTTTCTGAAGGTGAGGTTTACCGTATTGAGAATGATCTTAATTAATTTCATTCAGTAATATATTTTACAGTTTAATATGAATAAGATGTTGTACATGGATATATCTGACCAATGTTTTTATTTGGAAAGGTAATTGATATAGACATTTGGTGGGACTTCATTGATAATGGCTCCGGAGTCAACCTCATTCCAATTCGTACACTTCTTCATATGGGTCATACCAAAACTGACATATCTCCTTACATAGTAATTTGGATAGATTATGATTAGAATGGTCAAGAACATCTAGGATATAATACACTCATAACTGAATTTGGAGATCTTTTGTCTAATTCATATTTCATGGTTGTTCGTCAAGAGATAGCCTTCAATATTATGCTGGGAAGGCCACGGCTGCATCAACATGTGGTTATACCTTCTTCATATCACTAAAGTCATATGTATTGTTTCAATTGTCAAATTGGGACATTTTCTTGTGACAAATATCCATTCAAAACATGTGAACCTCAATATATTGTGGCAGAGTTCTATCATTCAAAATGAAAGATGTCCATGTTGAAGGAAACAACTAGAGTTAATGCTCCAACTAGTTTGGAAAAAATTCCAGTAAATCCATTCATACAATTGAGTACAAATTATGTACTACCTATTAATCAAATTGATAAGATAATCCCAAATAAAAAAACATGTCCTGTGATTTTCATAATTTCAATTGTGGAAATTGAGCCTGAAAACATGGGAGAAACTATTGATCCACCATGTAGTAATGGAAGCATAAATGGATAGGTCTTCATTTCATCCATTGAACTACATCATTCCTCTAATTAGTCAATCAGAATTGAATATGTTTTTGGCAATTCTAGAAGAATAAAAATATGTTAATTCCAAATTTATCATCTATTCTTTATTACCATATAAAGACCCTTCTTTATCCTTAGGGTCAGATATGATGGCTGCTTCTTCAGGACGCTCAATTACCGACTCCTCTTATAAATCTGGATGTTTTTTTCATCACATACTATACACTTAGAAATATAAGTGGTAACACATGATGAAAATGAAGTGGAATTCCTATGGGTTGATCATCCAGTATTTATGGAAGGTGTTTCTACCTTTGTGGATGAGATCAGAGAAATAAATTTACATAAAAAGGATGATACATGCCACACTCTAATTAGTGTGTCCATTAACACTGAAGATCAATAATTGTATACATAATTTATAAATTAACATTGAGAAATATTTTCATGGAATTATACCAATATTCTAGGACATTATCCTTAAGTATCCACTCATCATTTGAGTTTTCCAGAAGAATATCAAGGATTCATGGAGGAAACATAAATAACACACCAAACTCTTGCTTCTAAAATTGAAGATGATGTTGATAATATTATAATGGATAACATTATCAGGGATGTAAAATATCCCAAATGTCTGGTAAATATTGTCCCAGTGAAAAAGAAGAATAGGAAAAATCAGATTTTTCATTTATTTCAAATAACTTAACTAGCATTGTTCTAAAGATGGTTTTTCAGTTCCGATTATAGAGAATTTAATTGATTCAATAGCTGGATATGAAGAAATTTCCTTCATGGATGGATACTATGGGTATAATAAATTTTTTATAACCCCAGTTGATGTAAAATCTACATCCTTCAAGGACCCTCAAGGTGTGTTTTTCATTCAGGCAATTCTCTTTGGTATAAAGAATGCAGGTGCAACATACTAATGTGTCATACCCCATGTCATCAATACCTTTTTAGAGAAATTTGATGAATGGTATGTGGGTGATTTTGTGGTCCAATATAGACATCTTTTCAATCATTTTCCTGATCTGGAGATCATATTAAATAAACATCGACAACACAGTTTTATGATGAACCCCATTAAATTTTCTTTCAGTGTAACCTCAGGATATTTCCATGGCTTTGTATGGCGCCATCGTGGTATCAATGTTGATTCTGAGAAATATAAATCAATACTTGTCATGTAACCTATTCAAAATTTACAACAAATAAGGGGAATACTAGGAAATTTATCTTATATTCAGTGTATTATCTATAATTTGGCAAGAAATTGTTTTCCCTTCACCTGATTAATGAATAAGGAAGTAACCTATCTATGGATTGAAGACTGCCGAGAAGAATTTCACACCCTAAAGAAAAATCTATTGATTTAAAAGGAATTAATTCCATGTTTTGATGTAAGACCACTTATTCTATATGGGACTACATTAGAGTGATTACTAGGTTCTTTCCTTAGCCAATATAATGATGATGGGAATTAAAACAGCCTTTACTATCTTAGTCTAACTTTTCTTGATTTCAAAAATTTGTATTCTAGTATTGAAAACTATTTCCCTTTATTGATCATTGATGAGAAATAATTAAGGAACAACCTGAAACATCTTGATGTCCAATTTGTGACCTGCAATACCCCACTAACATTTATCCTCAATCGTTCAATTCATACATGGCGTCTGGAATGGTGGCCAGTTATTCTGCAACAATTGGATATCTGGTTTATGCCTTAGAAGGCAGTAAAAGGCCACGCTCTGGATGACTTCCTTACTGAACATCTGTCTTTCGATGACATATCATTGATGACTGAACTTCCTGATGAAGATGTTTTCTTTATTAATGATAATTACCAAACATAAGAGATATACTTTAGTGGTTCCTCCAGAAGTCCCACAAGTATGAGAATGGAAAACCCTAAACTCAACAATGTAATGTTAGGAATTCTACTTATCTCCCCAGAAAAATAACTACTACCTTATTCCTAACTATTTTCAGAAGGTGGTATCAAAAATGAAGAATAATATAATGATCTCATTGCAGTCTTGGAATTGGCCCTTCTGGTGCTAGTGAATCACATAAAATAAAAATGTGATTCATAATTTTTAATAAAAAAATCAACTGGAAATATTATATAGTAAAAGAAGAGTTAATCCCTTTGTGTGAATATGTTTAAGTGATAATTGATTAATTTACCTCATTGACGACACTTTCTTATGTCCCATGATCACAAAATTCCCAAGCTGATGCACTATCTAATGCAGTTATATCCCCAGAAGATCCATATTAGGATGAGAAAAGCATTAGCATAGCACATCACTAGGTAGTATAACCTTTCATTTAACCCAGAATGATTGAAAATAATGAGATTAGCTCTATTTATGATCTTTATGGTCATGCGATGGGATGCATAACACCCCAAATGGAATATTTTCAAAATAGTAAAATATCACCAGATAGGGATGAAATAGAACAGATTCTGTAAAGACCCAGAAATTTCAAGGAAAATTTTTTCCTTAATTTTCATTGGAATTTTACAAGAATGCAGTTTCGGACGGCTCCTGATTCCGAGGCCCGGTGTGCCCGGAATCAATTTCTGAAGTTTAGCTCGGTTACGTTCAGTGAACGAACGAGCGGGAATTTCTAACTTTTGAACCGGTGACCGGAATCAAATTCTGAGGAAACCGATGGAACCGCATCGCCAGTATTTGCTTAAGAACGCCTATTCCGGAGTTGTGTTTACACGAGGGAAGTTGTAAAAAAAATTGTGAATGTTAAAATAAAAATTTAACTTCAATTTTTTTTCCTTAAGTGTTATTATCCATTGGATGGAAGTTGGGTAACTACCCAACTTCCCTTGGGAGGTTAAGAGGGTGGGGGTGCCCACACGAACCCCACCCCTTCATATCCTCTAACCCCCCAAATCACAATTAATGATGTGAACTTGATTTATAACTTATGATATTAATAAGTGAGTTTAATTTGAGTTTTTGAAATTCAAACTCTTGAATTTCAAAGGTTGGTGTTGTGTTAATAAATTAAGTGTGGGCTTAATTTATTTTTGGTTAGTTTCTTTGTTTCTTGAGAGGTTTGGGAGAATCGTTGAGAGACTTGAAGATCTTCTTCATCTTCAACGAAGAACGTGAAGAACGGTTCTTCTCCGACGAAGAACATCAACCCCACGACCAACAAGACTCGGCGTCACGGATTCTTCCGTATTCACCTTCCTCCTCGACAAGGGAGAAGTCGCTGACCATGGTGATCATCGCCAACGACAACGTACCTACCTTCATCATCATAGCGAAAAGTGAGGAGATGTCGTTTCCTCCTCGGACGCACCTCGACGTCCACGAAATCTACGTCCGATGCCGCGACGCCATTCTCCTCGATACCCGACGTGCGACGTCAATTTTCAAGGTAGGGGAATTTATTTTGGAAATTCTCTTATCTTTTGAGAAAAGAACGGCGAGCGCAGACAAACCAATTCCGGGATGATCCGCGGATCGTCCGATCAAGTGGTTTGATGTTGAAAGTTTTTATTTAATTAATTGTTCGTGAAGATGAGGGTTATTATTTATTTTTGTTCGAGATTTCCGACTTGATGATCATCATGGTTAAAAACAATTTGTTATAGAATTTAAACATTGTGGTTTGAAACCAAATGATAACTAATAACGCGAGGGGGTCGGACGGCACAAACACGACTGAACCTCTTCCTTATTTTCGTGTTGGTTTCTTATGTTTGGTACGAGAAAGCGTGGTGCCGTCGCACCACACAGTTTCATGCGGAGGATATGCGCGGCGCCGTCACACCGCACCGTGGAAAGAAATCCAAGAATGTGACGCCGTCGCATCTCGTCGAAGGAAGTTGAAGGCGCCGTGGCCGGAGCGGGGCCGCAGTGGAGGGAAGCGGTGTCGTCGCACCGCGCCGGATGGCATAGGCCGCGGCCAGTTCTGGGCCGAGGCGGAACAAGGTGACCGGCGGCCAGCCGGGCCGCCGGTGTTGGGAGCCGGAAGAGGACTGGCCTTTGCCGATCCTGTTGAGAAGAAGCCGGCCGACCAAGTCGGGCCGGCCGGAAAGGATGACACCGGGGGGAATTAAATTCCCCCGACAGCATAAATGGCCCCCCATAATGAGGGGGGTCGCGGTTTCACAAGGGGGGGGGGGGGGGGGTTTGCCCCCCCGCGCGCGGCGCATATGCGGCGCCCAGGCCGAGCCGCCGTGCCGGCCCGCGCCACCACGCCAAACCACGCCGCCGCCCCGAGCCGGATTTTTCCGATCCGGGCCAGGATGTCGGGTCGGGTCGCCGCCCGGGCCGGGTCGACCCGGTTCGGCCGACCCAGGGGGGGGTCGGGCCGGGTCGCCCCGGGCCCCGACCCCCCAGTTTCGGACCACTTTCGGTCAAATGCCCGTAACATGGGCTACGAGCCTACAAACGACTCGCCGTCATCGGCAACACGATCCTTGGATCGAGACGGTCGTTGCGGTATATCACACCCAAGGTTTCAGATTACTTTGTGTTCAGCCAGGTTGGTTTGTACATGAAACCAACCGGGCCCTCAAAGCGGAAACGCTCATATCTTGAGCTACGGACATCCGAATGACGTGCCATTAGCTTTGTTGAGTTCCTCGTGGTGAGACAGATCTTTTGGCATACTCCGCCCGAGGTTTGGACGTAGGTGGAGTACGGTCGGGTTGGTTTTGCCTTAAAAACCAACAGAGCCCCTGGAACGAAAAAGCCAATAACTCTCAGACCGGGCGTCTGATTGATGCGTCGTCTGTTGCGTTGAGTTTCGGTTGACGATACGGAACATTTGGAATCCTTTACCTGAGATTTGGATGCAGATGGATAGTGGCAGGGTTGGATCGCACCGAAATCCAACTGGGCCCCTGGAACGGAAAAGCTGATATCTTTTAGATCGGACGTCTGTTTGACGAACCGTCAGCGGCGATGGCGATCACGTTGAAAACGGTCCCTATGAGTATACCCTATGAGAGTTCAGGTATAGTTGAGATACAGACGGGATGGTTCGCACACGAAACCAACCGGGCCCCTGGGATGAAAAGGCTAATAACTCACAGACCGGGCGTCCGATTAACGCGCCGTCTGTTGCGTTGAGACCCCTAAGACGAGGTGGTCCTCTGAGATACTTCTTCGTGGGACTTTGAGATACTTGGAGTATCGACCTGTAGCTCGTGGAGCGGACCCTACCAGAGACGAGCGTGCGGAGTACGGAGACTGTGTAGCTGGCTGAGACTCGACGACTGCTGATCGAACGACACTGTGTGTTACAGAGGTGCGCTTGGTTGTAGCGGCACATGAGAGAGCTTGGTTGTAGCGGCATACCCACGACAGAGGTGCGCTTGGTTGTAGAGGCACATGGGAGCGCTTGGTTGTATAGGCAGTCCCACGACAGAGGTGCGCTTGGTTGTAGCGGTACATGGGAGCGCTTGGTTGTAGCAGCTGGCCCGCAGTACTCGATGGGTTACGTTCTTCAGCAGTCTTAGGTTAGTGAGCAGTACCTCGGAGTCGTGACATAACCACTGTACACTCTAGAGACGGAGCTCTTCAGTAGTTATGGTTTTGATAATGAAAATCCTGGTTTGATCAGAGTCTATGACATTTGTGTTTCCTCACGATTGATATGGGTTACTTGATAACTTAGGTATATGTATGGGAATATACCTGGGTAGTGGTTATCCGTTGATTCACAATCCTTGTGTTTCCTCAGGATTGAGATGGGTTACTTGATAACTTAGGTATATGTATGGGCATATACCTAAGTAGACATTATCTGTTGAGATCTTCTTTGTGGTTATCCTTGTTGGTTTTAGTGAGACCATGAGGGTCTCGGTGTCCCTACTGAGTATCGTTATACTCACCCCTGCACGGGCTATGCCCGCACCTCGTTGTGTTGGTTGCAGACGACGGGCAGTGCTGACGGAGGCCGAGTGTTCGAGGACGAGTCAGTACCCGGAGGTGGACTACACGACGAGTCAGTACCCGGAGGTGGACTACACGACGAGACGGCACTCCGAGAAGTTTGACGGACAAGAGCGTGGAGGAGACTATCTGTACCTACCCTTTATGTAGGATCCGTGGTGGATGACCAGGAGCTGCATTATTTGTACCTACCCTTCAGGTAGGATCTGAGGAGGACGACCCAGGAGCTGCTTCCTTCTTCCATCTGTTTGTCTTTTTGCGGTTGTACCTTGTTCGGTTGTAGTCGTACTTTCTTTTGGGTTTGTATTCTGGCCCATTTACTTTTCATCATTTCTTTTGTACTTAGTGTTTTGCTTCCGCTTGTACTCTGTGGTGCTTGTTTTCTTTTATAAAGGCAATGCCTTCCCGGTTAATGGGATTTTATGCCTTTGGTGCTAGTCGCCAGCCCCTGGCCTATGGAAGGTGGGCTTGGGGTAGTCACGGCACGGGCCCCGAGGATGGGTCATGACAAATTGGTATCAGAGGAGTTCGGTTCTACCGCAGAACTCAGGACTTTGATCTTTCTCTATGTGAAACAATAGTGTTAAGGGTACCGAGTGTGGTCTTCAGTTCAGAGAGTCCAGTGTTGGTGCGGCGGCTGACGTATCCATACACCAGGACCCTGACTACTGATTTCCGACTTTGTACACGAAAACACTGACTGTGTGTGTGATTCCAAAGTATTAAATTCATCTCAAACCAAGTCAGCTCACCAGGTATAAACATTGACCATGTCGCATCTTTTCAGGATGTCTCCACGCAGACAGTTAGTTGGAGTTCCGAGAGAGTACTCGATGACGGCTCACCGAGCGACGAGGCTCTGGTGCAGGGCCTTTTTGCTATGTTGGGACCCTTGGGTGGTGTACCAGCAGCAACACCACCTGTTGGGTAGCAGATGCCAATAGCTTTACTAGCAAACCGTGCATGCTGGCAGAGCACGTTGCATGAGTTCCAGCAGCAGCGGCCTCCGAGGTTACGAGGTGAGATAGATTCCCAAACAGCAGAGTAGTGGCTGGAGGCGATTGCTAGAGTTTTCCGCCTAGCTGAGACATCAGTTGAGTGGGTAGTGGACTTGGACACTAATTTTTTCCAGTGAATGACCATGAGGATGGTCTGTTTAGTGATGAGGCTTCGATACGTGGACTGATGCCTGAGATATTACCTTGGGGTAGTGTGTCAGCTATACATCACAACCTGTTTGTCAGAAGTTACAACCGGCAGTACCGGTAGGTGACACATGTAGGCTTACTACCTTATAAGTGTTCTAACATCAGATACCCTCATGTCCCAAGGTGAACCTGACTCACAGGCGGCTGAGGACTATCTTGCGGGGGTGGCAGGGAGTTTTCTAGAGCTTATACTGTTTCGGCGGAACGATGTGTTGATAGCTGAGAATTCATCGAGGCATACCGAACATACTGGGTACTCGATGGATGTGTTTCGATCAGTGCAATAGAGATTGGACCTCTGAGCATGGAATGTTTAAGGGATTCTGAGCCAACACCTTTTCTCTATGCATTCATATTTAGGCTAGGGTTGTAGAAGGATCCTTTGTGGTTGAGAATTCTTTGCTGAAAAAATAAAGCCAGAGAATGATAGAAGATTGGAAAGCATGAAACTGGTGCCAGTCTCGGTGACTTGGGCGTGTAAAATATTTCAAGAAGAGGAAATGTTAAGGATAGACGAATCTGCAGAGCATCAGACATGGAGGAAGAGCTAGGAGAGCAGCTTGTGGTGGTGTACATTTCAACATGTTACCATCACCCGCCTTTGTAGTCCCCACTAGACTCAGGGAGTTGGAGAGCAGGGGAAGATATTAGCTTCTTGCGGTCATGGAGTGCGACCAAAAAGGGCTTTAAGGATGATTTGAAGTGTGGACTTTGTCTTCTACTAGCTGTCGTAGCCACAGACATCGATACGAATCATCCCTTCCTTCCATGGATCTAGTCCTAGACCTAGAGTTTCCGGTAAGCCGTGGACATGAACCTCACGTCTGGAGACACCTTTGGAGGAGACTCGATAATCACACTTACGAAAATGGTGTGATCTAACCCTTGAGGCGAGAGTCTCGGTTGGGACCTCTTGGTGGCATCATCGAGGCCTTACGACGTTAGTTTGAGTATGGATTTGGCAATCACTATTCATTATCAAATTGACAGGTATAAGGCAAGTGTCAGGTCGGGTTTTCCTTGGTCGGCGGAAAGGAAACCCTGGGAAGCACAAGTTAAACTCTTGCACGGGAGGGTGTGACCGATCACTCTTGAGTCGTCCAACCTTACCCTCGTGGCAGCAGTCATTTGAGTTCCTGTTCTAACATAAATTGGAAACCTCTGGAGTTCGAGGATGACGATCACGTCCTTATATGGGTCTCACCTCAACGAGGTTTACGAAGATGTGACCAAGGAGGCAAGTTATCTTCGAGGTTCAATGGACCTTTCTAGGTACTCAGCAAGGTAGGCGAGGTGGTTTACCGCTTGACCCATCCACCTCAGTTTCACTAGGTGCACGACGTTTTCCACGTGTCTCAACTGAGGAGATATGTGCTTGATCCTTCACACATCATCAACCTCAGGGAGTTGGACGCCGATGACAGGGCATCATGAATGGAGGTTCTAGTTGAGTTTGAGGATCGACCGGAGTAGGTCCTACGAGGACGTTCGATTCCTCGTGTGCATTTCCGTAGGCATCACAGAAACTTCCAAGTGAGCACATGGGAGCGGAAGGCTCAAGGTGCGTACTCTGTACCGCTTTTGTGACTATGGTTTGTGTTGAAGCTTCATGGGGACGTAAATCCCTGAGGTGGGAGTAATGTAAATACCCGGAAATTTCAAGGAAATTTTTTCCTTAATTTTCTTTGGAATTTTAAAAAAACGCAGTTTCTGACGGCGCCTAATTCCGAGCCCCGGTGTGCCCGGAATCAGTTTATGAAGTTTAGCTCGGGTACGTTCAGTGAATGAATGAGCAGGAATTTCTAACTTTTGAACCGGTGACTGGAATAAAATTCCGAGGGCACCGATGAAACCACATTGCCAGTATTTGCTTAAGAACGCCTATTCCGGACTTGCGTTTACACGAGGGAAGTTGTAAAAAAAGTGTGAATGTTAAAATAAAAATTTAACTTCAATTTTTATTTTTTTCCCTTAAGTGTTCTTATCCATTGGATGGAAGTTGGGTAACTACCCAACTTCCCTTGGGTGGTTAAGAGGGTGGTGGGTCCCACACGAACCCCACCCCTTCATATCCTCTAACACCCCAACTCACAATTAATGATGTGAACTTGAGTTATAACTTATGACATTAATAAGTGAGTTTAATTTGAGTTTTTGAAATTCAAACTCTTGAATTTCAAAGGTTGGTGTTGTGTTAATAAATTAAGTGTGGGATTAATTTATTTTTGGTTAGTTTCTTTGTTTCTTGAGAGGTTTGAAAGAATCGTTGAGAGACTTGAAGATCTTCTTCGTCTTCAATGAAGAACGTGAAGAACGGTTCTTCTCTGACGAAGAACATCGACCCCACGACCTACAAGACTCGGCGTCCCAGATTCATCCATCTTCATCTTCCTCCTCGACAAGGGAGAAGTCGCCGACCGTGGTGATCATCCCCAACGACAACGTACCTCCCTTCTTCATCATAGCGACAAGTGAAAAGACGGCGTTTCCTCCTCGGACGCACCCCGACGTCCACTAAATCTACGCCCGACGCCGTGACGCCATTCTCCGCGATACCCGACATGCGACGTCAATTTTCAAGGTAGGGGAATTTATTTTGGAAATTCTCTTATCTTTTGAGAAAAGAACGACGAGTGCGGACCAACCAATACCGGGTTGATCCGTGGATCGTCCGATCAAGCTGTTTGATGTTGAAGGTTTTTATTTATTTAATTGTTCGTAAAGAAGAGGGTTATTATTTTTTTTTTTTCGAGATTTCCGACTTGAGGATCATCGTGGTTAAAACCCATTTGTTATAGAATTTGAACTTTGTGGTATGAAACCAAATGATAACGAATAACGCGAGGGGGTCGGACTGCACAAACACGGCTGACCCTCCTCCTTATTTTCGTGTTGGTTTCTTATGGTTGGTATGAGAAAGTGTGGTTCCGTCGCACCACACGGTTTCATGCGGAGGATATGCGCGGCGCCGTCGCGCCACGACGTGGGATGAAATCCAAGAATGCGACGCCGTCGCATCGCGTCGAAGGAAGTCGATGGCGCCGCGACCAGAGCGGGGCCGCGGCGGAGGGAAGCGGTGTCGTCGCACCGTGCCGGACGGCATAGGCCGCAGCCGGTTCTGGGCCGCTGCGGAACAAGGTGACCGGCGGCCAGCCGGGCCGCCGGTGTTGGGAGCCGGAAGAGGACCGGTCTTTGCCGGTCCTGTTGAGAAGAAGTCGGTCGGCCAAGTCGGGCCGGCCAGAAAAGATGAAACCAGGGGGAATTAAATTCCCCCGGCAGTATAAATGGCCCCCCATAATGAGGGGGGTCGCGGTTTCACAAGGGGTGGGGGGCTTTGCCCCCCGCGCGCGGCGCATATGCGGCGCCCAGGCCACACCGCCGTGCTGGCCCGCGCCGCCGCTCCGAACCGTGCCGCCGCGCCACCGGTCGGGCCTGATTTTTCCCAGTCGGGCCGGGTCGTCGTGCCGCGTCGCCGCCCGGGCCGGGTCGCCGCCCGGGGCGGGTCGACCCGGTTTGACCGACCTAGGGAGGGTCGGCCCGGGTCGGCCCGGGCCCAGACCCCCCAGTTTCAGACCACTTTCGGTCAAATGCACGTAAAAAGGGCTACGAGCCTCAAAATGACTCGTCGTCAGCGGAAACGCGATCCTTGGATCGATACGGTCATTTCGGTATATCACACTCAAGGTTTCTGATTACTTTGAGTTCGGCCAGGTTGGTTCGTACACGAAACCAACCGGGGCCTCGGAGCGGAAACGCTCATATCATGAGCTACGGACATCTGAATGATGTGCCGTCAGCTTTGTTTAGTTCCTCTTGGTGAGACAGATCTTTTGGAATACTCTGCCTGAGGTTTGGACGCAGGTGGAGTACGGCCGGGTTGGTTTTGCCTTAAAAACCAACTGAGCCCCTGGAACGAAAAAGCCAATAACTCTCAGACCGGGCGTCTGATTGACGCGCCGTCTGTTGCGTTGAGTTCCGATTGAAGATACGGAAATTTTGGCACCTCCTCCCGAGATTTGGATGCAAATGGATGGTGGCCGGGTTGGATCGCACCGAAATCCAACCGGGCCCCTGGAACGGAAAAGCTGATATCCTTTAGACCGGACGTCCGTTTGACGAACCGTCAGCGGCGTTGGTGATCACGTTGAGAAACGGTCCCAATGAGTATACCCTATGAGATTTTGGGTACAGTTGAGATACGGCCTGGTTGGTTCGCACACGAAACCAACCGGGCCCCTGGGACGAAAAGGCCAATAACGCACAGACCGGGCGTCCGATTGATGCGCCGTCTGTTGCGTTGAGATCCCTAAGACGAGGCGGTCCTTTGAAATACTTCTTCGTGGGACTTTGAGATACATGGAGTATCGACCTGTAGCTCGTGGATCAGACCCTCCCAGTGACGAGCGTGCGGAGTACGGAGACTGTGTAGCTGGGTGAGACCCGACGACTGCTGATCGAACGACACAATGTGTTACAGAGGTGCGTTTGGTTGTAGCGGCACATGGGAGCGCTTGGTTGTAGTGGTAGACCCACGAAAGAGGTGCGCTTGGTTGTAGCGGCACATGGGGGCGCTCTGTTGTAGTAGCTGGCCCGTATTACTCGATGGGTGGAGTTCTTCAGCAGTCTTAGGTTAGTGAGCAGTTTTTCGGAGTCGTGACAGGACCACTGTACACTCTATAGACGGAGATCTTCAACAGTTACGGTTTTGATAATGAAAATCCTGGTTTGAGCTGAGTCTATGACCTTTGTGTTTCCTCATGATTGAGATGGGTAACATGATAACTAAGGTATATGTGTGGGAATATACCTGGGTTGTGGTTATGCGTTGATTCACAATCCTAGTGTTTCCTCAGGATTGAGATGGGTTACTTGATAACATAGGTATATGTATGGGCATATACCTAAGTAGAGGTTATCTGTTGAGATCTTATTTGTGGTTATCCTTGTTGGTTTTAGTGAGACCATGAGGGTCTCGGGGTCTCTACTGAGTATTGTTATACTCACCCCTGCACGGGCTATGCCCGCACCTCGTTGTGTTGGTTGCAGACGACGGGCAGTGCTGACGGAGTCCGAGTGTTCGAGGACGAGTCAGTACCCGGAGGTGGACTACACAACGAGACGACACTCAGAGGAGTTTTACGGACGAGAGCGTGGAGGAGACTATCTGTACCTACCCTTCAGGTAGGATCCGTGGTGGACGACCAAGAGCTGCGTTATCTATACCTACCCTTCAGGTAGGATCTGAGGAGGACGACCCAGGAGCTGGTTCCTTCTTCCAGTTGTTTGTCTTTTTGTTGTTGTACCTTGTTCGGTTGTAGTCGTACTTTCTTTTGGGTTGTATTCTGGCCCATTTACTTTTCAGCATTTCTTTTGTACTTAGTGTTTTCCTTCCGCTTGTACTTTGTGGTGGTTGTTTTCTTTTATAAAGGCAATGCCTTCCCGGTTAACGGGATTTTATGCCTTTAGTGCTATTCTCCAGCCCCTGGCCTATGGAAGGCGGGATTGGGGTAGTCACAGCACGGGCCCCGAGGACGGGTCGTGACAGATTCGATGGTGAGTGAATAATTTTACTATTTATGATAGTCCAGATCACCAGAATATCCTCTAGAAATGAGGTTTCAATGGAATCCTACTCAGATTTATTGACGGAGAATATACTACAGTTGTTAGGAAAGAAGTGTAGTCAAGAGCATGTGGTGCCCACCAGTCTGGGCATAGACTCTATTTTCTGATAAAAATTCATGGATACTTTTGGCCTTCAACGATGCAGTATTGTAAATATTTCACTATGAAATTTCATCCCTTCCATGTTCATTCCAACTTCATTACTCAACCCACATAGTTTTTACATACATCAAAATACTCCTGGAAATTTTCCACATGGGGAATTGATGTAGTAAGACCTTATCCTATAGCTACAGCTATGAAATTCAAGTATATTATTACTGCGACTAAAATCATATCTAAATCGGGTGAGGTAATGCCTGTCAAAGATGTTGAATGCAAATTCATATTTAGTTTTGTGAAAACTAACATCATCACCATATTTGGTGTCCTACGTACTATTTTGATGGAAAATGTCCCGAATTTTTGTTCATCTTAGGTACAAAATTTATATCCGGAACATAATATCAAATTCAACCATTCTTCACTCTATTATGCAGCTTCCAATGGACAAATAATGGAAATCAATTTGAACTTATAAAATGTACTCCATAAAATGGTTGATAAAGATAAGAAATCATGGAATCATAAACTTTTTAATGGTTTAAGGGCTTCTCAGACTACTACCCATACTGCCATAAGGAGACTCATTATTCATTCATATAAAGGATAGAATAAGATTTTACAAATGAAATTAAATTTCATTCACTTGGAATTATAATATGTTATCAGTTGTCAAAAAATGATAGGGTTTAGAAACGGTTTAATCATTTTGGGAGATTAAATGAAAAAGGGTTGAATACTTTGCATCATTTATTAGTCTACAAAAACAGAATAGCGCAATCTTTTAAAAATAATGTTTCCCTCCATTAATTTATTCAAGGAGAATTTTTATTGTTCCTCAGGAACACAATGATACCAGGAATGAATCCTCAGAAGCCTGAGACAATGTTGGATGAACCTTATTCCATACATAAGGACTACTCTGATGGGTATTATTACTTTATTGGAATGGATGGAGAGCTCATTAAAACCCCATCCAATGCGAGATTTGTGAAGATATACTTTGTGTTATTGCACAAATCACATCATCGCTGCAAGACATTAAACTACACCAAGCCACCATCCTAGATCCATGACGATAAACTACATAGTATCTTTTGTCCTTTCTACAAGAATTAAATTTTCACAAACCCCATTTTCTTACTTCAAGACATAAAACTTCACAATACAAATTCATAGTTAGTAGAGATTAAACTACATAACAACAATAAGCATCCATTTTTAATTATCTTGAAATGCATATCATTTCTATCCTTGTCACATGACATTAAACTCTACGACACCATTTGTATGGTTATTGTATTCTCTACATGACATTAAGAGTTTCCATAAGTGAACATCATTGATATCATTTCTACTCCTTAGTGTCACATGAGTTCTTTAATTCCCTTTGTCTGAGTCAGATCAGCATAGGGACCTTGTTTTAAGAACTATGTGTGGCTTCATTCTCTTTATTTGAGATACGTAGGGATACTTGGAACTCCAATCATCAGCCCGAACACAATAAACAAAATTTAAATTTACCTTTTCCTAACCTGTATATGAATTATATCTATATAGAGTTCTCTTTTAAGATACATGATTTTATTTTCATACCATATTGTGTCTTAAACTTAATCATTTTTCAAGAATGTATTAAATCCCCTCGTCTCCCATGTCAGCTTGATTGATATGGGAAACAAATTTTTAATGAAATACATACATCTTGATTATCATCTACAAGAGATACATAGATACACCTAGATATATAATATTGGTCCCAACCATGGTTAAAAAAATCCATTTTCATATTTATTTAGGAATCAAAATCACTATAGCTAATATTCAATGAATTACATGTGGCTTTATTTTTTCCCTCAGCAAGACACATATTGACAATTGGGTTTTATATTCTACTCCTACCACAACAAATTTTTCTTTTCACATCGGTTCATATTCATCCTTACTTCATGACAATAAATTGTATGGAAATCTACCATCCATATTATTTACTTTTTTCACCTTGGTGTTACAGAAGAAAGCAATACTTATCCTTTTTCTCACGCTGAGCATAACAAACTTATGTTTTGGAATTGGGTAAAATTATTTTCTTATATAAATAATTTTTCTCAATTTCTTATAGGGCTATTAATTTCCTCATTTCATGTCTTCAAACTACACATCCACATATCATTTCCAAGAGAAAAAAAGAAAGTATCCATTTCAAATATAAGCTAGAGCTAGGTAAAAGACATCAAACAAATGGTCAATATTGATTCAAATATTTCTTATGTGAATTTGGAATAACCTCATTCTATATTTCACTCTTTTAATCATGAATACTTCCAAATATTCATAATCATTCTTATGGTTTTTAATGAAAGAGTTTCCAATACATGAGAAATCTTTAGCCTTCCAATACAACACATTCCCTTAGGTGTCCTTGCATATGTTACCTAAATAATGGGCCATCCAATCAAAAGATTCCATTATTCTGATATGAAGTATATTCCCCAGTTGTACCTACATAATATGTCCCCCATAATAGGGTTTCAGATAATGGCAATTTAGTTCCCGGTAATAGTGTCTTTGTTCCCATTACGAATTGACTAAAATATATTTTAATCTCTATTTTAAAAAATAATTCATTGATATTTTTCAAATTATATTTATGTTGATATAATAATCATAAATTACATGGTTTAAACATTTCACTCTCCATGTGTTCAAGGAAATACGAAATATCTTAGAGTCACTTGGCCCCATATCATATACTATTACAATTTTCCAGTCCTAGTTGTATGATATAAAACTATGGAGACCATAACTCTTACTTTTGAGTCAGACCTTCTTAAAATTCCTATTGCACTGATTCTTTTGAAATCGTGGTTGGAAATACTGTCTCCATATTTAGTTACCATTAACAATAAACCAGACTCTTTGCTTCAGAAAACCCGAATCTTCGTAATCTTTCTTCGATTATTAGAAATAGAATGTCAAAATTCATATGAACTATTTTGTCTAAATATGAAGCATGTGCCCTTATATGTACCTGAATATTTTGCCTACATAACAGTCATGTCCGTCAATAGATGCCACTATTTGGATATACAACACATGCCCGAGGTTTTCCTGTATAATATAACCCCTACAATAGGTTTTCCAAATAATTGTAACTTCATTATTGGAAAATAATGAAGGACCCCAGGACACCCTGAGAGGGGAGGGGTGAATCAGGGTGACCACTTTTTCTTTTAATGTGTTGGATCTTGTTCCCACGTTTGTAGGAACTTGTTGAACCTGTATGATGATTATGATCAGAATGAAAACATTCACATGCACAGAAGAGACACAACCATTTTTTACTTGGTTCACCACTAAGGGCTACGTCCAAGGAGCATACGCCGATAGGTTGCCGGTCGTACCTAAATCCACTATGCTTCACTAGCTACGGATACAAAAGTTCGGGTACAGACACTCTGTCCCAGGCACACTGCCTTTACAAATGTTCAGGGATAGCTCACTGCGTCCCTCGGGTCACTCCCGTTGACTCCCCCTGGCTCACTACTGTTGGTGATGTCCGACTCAGTTTATTGACGTGAAGGTCTCTTCATCATTTGCATAAGAGTGCATCCTTTGTTGTATGTAGATGCTCTATTGAAGTCCGATTCTCACCAGAAGAAGAATATCACTTTTCCTCGAATGTATTGAGTAGTCTCTTGGCTTTCGTGCAGCTCCAAACAGGCCGGTGGGCTTCAGCAAAACCAGGCGCGCTTCTCCAAGACAGTCGCGCAAGTCCCACTACGGTGCGCAAGTCCAAAATGGCGCGCAAGTGTCATCAACACATATGCGCGACTCTTCCTTCCCAAACTACAAACTTGTGCGGTCCACTTCCTTTCTCTTCCAAACCACCTTGGGCGCACAGCCAAAAACCAGCGTGCAAGCTCTACTTGCGCGACAAAACAACCACCTGCGCGACTCAACCACCTGCGCGACGAGAGCTCGAACAATCTCGAAGTCTTGAGCTCCGTGAGAAATGAGGAGGGGTGGTCCAGTATTTATAGGCAAACTGGACCCCCTGCGCGGCGGCGCGCAAGTCCCTCGACGGTGCGCAAGTCTTGTATTCAATAATTTCTGTCGCGCAACTCACTTGCGCGACCCAACTGACACTTGCGCGACCTTCTTTCCTTAGCCAAATTTTATGTTCTGATCCTCAAAAACATATGGCGCACAAGTCTTTTATCCTCCAAGACCACGGCGCGCAAGTACCTTTTCCAAAAACACTTTACTTTATTGACCGATTTTTAGGCCCAAAAATTTGGCAAACACTGGGAAACAGCGCCACCTTCACTACTGTTTTCTGCTTGAACGGTATGATCGCTTTGTTGGTGCACACCCTGAACATCCACTGAGGATTGACAACAAACACAAACCATACACCAAATCATGCTTTGAAGACTCTGGTTCCAACAAATAATCCCTCTAATGTTTTATCCCATTTTCCATATCATTATATAGATCAATAAATTTCCAAATCTCATTTTACACTTTTCCATTCCATTCATGAATATGGTAGTATGTTTCCAAAAAAATTATCATGAAATTGGATGAGTTTCATACGTTTGGTCAAAACTAAAATACCGTAAATTAAATCATCACAATTTCCTCACCACATGGCGTAATAATTCACAGTACGATGTCCTAACTGAATGAATTAAAACTGCCCAATTATATATAAAAAATTACCCTTTATGATAAATTTCAACCATTATTCATACAAAAAATTTGTATGGAAGTGGTTATTCTATTCAAGACCTATGTCAGCATAAAATAGCCCTTTTATTCTTAAAACCCCTTTCCTTGGATTAAAATTTCCAAATGTGGTCTTGAGTCACCAAAATTTTATTTCTCCTTTTCTATCAAAAATAAAATGTGAAATTTTTAAGATCTCTTTTTAATAACTATGAATCATGTTCCATTAGGTGGACTTTCATAAATCTCCTACATAACGATCATTTTGTTCAAAAGGTTCCACTATTTTTCTATCTAGAATATTCCCTAGTTGGTACTGATTATTATAACCCCCATAATTGGTTTGTCAAATAATGGAAACTTCATTCTTGGAAGAGACTCCCCCATTTATTGATACATGTTTTAATTTTTTTTACCATTAATATCATGGATCATGATTCCCATTTGATATATTTAAGGATTTTGATGTAATTATTAGTAATTGGGTCTTTTTTGGGAAATAAATTATCATTTATGGTTATATTTTTATCGACCTTAAAACCTGGACCCTTAATGTCAAACATTTCGTGACTCTAAACTGCCAACAAGAAAAGATTTAGTACTCACCATACTGAGAACCTGTAAAGTGAACTCTGAACAATAGTTTAGTCCTTGCTCACTAATTGTACATTTTGTATGAATAAGTTAATATTGAAAAAAAAATTCAAAAAACCAAATGTATTTATGATTGTTCATATGACCCTAGCAATAATCGAAATATGATCGCTAAGACCTATGTCTTAAGAAATGTTTTGAGCTTCCTTCAAAACATAATGTAACATAAAATCTTACCAAATGAGGTTGGAATGTATCAATTTTCACTATTTTCACAAAATAAAAATATTCAATTCATTCCAATAGAATAAAATTATAATGGGGGGATTTTGTAGACACCATGAAATTTGTTCCATTATCTTTTCTACAAATTGAAGTTGTGAACCTCAAAAATATACCAAATTCTATGTTTGAGTAAAATATATCTTTCTAGAGGAAGAAATATTCAATCTAGATTTCTATGTTCCAAAATAATTCCCCAAAATTAGAGATAATTGGTATGATCTCTTCTAAAAAAATTGGATTTTGATTTCCATGATTGATGATGAAAAGGTGTTGATTGATTAAATTCCATTTTCAAAATTTATCTAAGGAGACATGGAGTAATCTCCACCTCAAAAAGTATATATCTCTTCAAGAGATTAGATTAGACTAGTCATGGATCCTAAAAAGGATTATAGATGAATTGTTATGTCACTTGAAATTTGGAAAAAAAATTAATCCTAAAGAGATACACGGAGGACATAGTTGAAGGACCTACACGGTATTATAATTGTTTCACACCTACATGAATAACCTATGCAAAGAACCTATGCAGATGACCAGCGTAAACAACTTTCGTTTGACCAGGTCCTCTCCATGCACATAAATAGAACCATTGTGATCCCCATTTAATGGAATGAAAATATTGAATGACTCCCAGAAGCTGCCATTGAATAGCTATTTCTCCATGATCCATCATATTTTATCAGCTAGTTCTCAAATGTATAGAATATGATATAATTTAATTGGATTAGCATGTTTTGAATGTATTTTCACAATTATTACATAGGTTTGGTTCTCTTATGTGAAATGAATCCTTTAGTCATCATACACACCTGAATCCTATACATGAACGCCACACCTATGCGCGATAACTGTGTGCCATACCTACGGGCCATAGATACATTCCACACCTTTACAGCATACCTGCATTACATACCTAGGCGGTATAGATGTGCGATACATCAACATAGGGTACCTACATGGCACACTTGTGCGAGGAACCTACCATTTAGATCTTGGTATAAAGCATAGACACCAAATCATGTACCCTCTTTATATCCATTCATGGTAGGGTATCCCTTTTATGATCCCTTTTTTAAAATGGACTATGTTAAAGCCTCCCCCAATACCTCTATACATATCAAACCTTTGGTATAGGCACATTAGCATGTCGCCTATTTGGGTTTGTATATATATAGTTAGAGATTTACCACATTTGATTAACAATGGAGTTTGGATTCATGAAATGTTTTTGGGTTTGTATATACACAGTCACATGGCCATTCTCCCAGCAACAATGTTGGAAAGTTCTCGGTTTGGATGAGGGATGGGTCATGGCCTCTCCCTTCTCAAAAAGGAATCCCAAAACCTCAGGTATCTATTAGGGAATTAATGGTTCACACATGATTTTTTACGCAATCATAGGAGAACTCTCCCTCCTCTTGCAGGATAAATTTTAGTTCAACCATCCCACATTAGCCTATATCTTATCTTTCAGGAGGTAGCATCGTTTGTCCTTCTCTCTTCTTCGGTGACAAATTCCAAAGGGGATATGGGCACAAGGACTCTAACTCTTATTTCCCTATCCCGTTGATATTTTCCACCATGGAATGACATCCTGGTGTACGACCTTAACCTTTATCCCTCATTCCTTCCATTGAACCATTTTCCAATGTGAAGAGAATAGAGGGAATTCTGATCGCCTCACCCTCTTCTTAGGTCATCTCAGCCTCGTCTCTACGGTCGACACTCCCTCTTCCACTAGTGGAGGCGGAAAATTGTAACATTTCATTGTTTATTCTTTCACATCCTCTTCTTTCTCACACCGATAATGACTCACGTGGTCTTAGAGATTCATTTTTATTATAACATTCACACAAAACCCCACTTTTAATGATCAATGAGAACCCTGATTCCTATCACAATTGGGATACATAGGAATCCATTTCAGGGCCCAATCTCCCTTGATATCCTTTTCTGGAATATTACCCTAATTCCCTTAATCTGGGTAGCCTACTTAGGAATAATCCCATAATTATTCCTCTATGTCATCAAGTCATCCTTTTTAGAACGTAATCCCAAACACATTTCTCACAAAGCACTATACCATCCAATGACATTTATCGAACTACAAGGGAATTGATTACGATCTAAATGGTATATATAGGAGTTCTCCTTTAGGTTCAATCCAATATTTTCAAATCCATCCTATTTTCAATGTGAAATTTTCCAAACAGTTTATAATATAACATTGAAACCAATATTTTTCAACGTTCCTTTGGTTTCATAGGTATAAGTCCCACACTAAACAATTACTAAGAACCTATCGCTTAGATTTTTATACCACATGACATAAACTATACAACCATGTCCTTAAAAAATCACCTTATATGGTATGATGTGTTCCATTAAGAGACACTAAACTACCAGGGTTTTGATTTCTATCAAAAGGATACATTAGTAGCCCATTTTATGGTTACAATCCCAATATCAAAACAAAAGTTCTTCTCATTGGATGAAACTAAATTATAGAGTTCCCCATTGAGTGGATTAAAATACAGAATAATTTTAATTATTGTTAAAATATTCATGATATAGTATATTAGAGGATAACATTGATGGAGAACCTAGAATACATATGGATATCTCCATTAATGAAGAACCCTGAATGCATACCGATGATTTTAAATTTTAAACAAGTTATAAAATGATTTTTAATTCCAAAAGATACATATGTCATGATTGGTTAAGTAATAAGGATTAATGAAAATATCATAAATTTACAAAGAGAGTGCCAAAGTAGATAATAATTCACCCCAAAATGGTGTCATGATTCTAACCTCCAATCCTCTCGATCAATGTATGTTCCTATGAATTGTAATGTTAAAACATAAAAAACCCCTGGCTTTGGAAAGCAGGTCCCCATAGGATAAAGAATTTCTGGATATTTCTGGTTCAATGGATATATCAAATAGAAACCACCTAGAGGAATTTATTCAAAAAAACTCGAACACACGTTTCAAGGACACACGAAACAATATACTACTATGATAAAAAAAATAATCCCAGTAAACCACTTTTAATCATATAGATGAAAATCATTCTTAATGAAAGTGAATTCTTTTATAGAATTCAAAAAACGAATATTTCAAGAAATTAATTCTTATTAAAACACATAAATGGATCATTTTAACATTTATGACTTATTGGTATTCACAAGAGTCATAAAACTTTCTGGTTGTGTCACATACACATTTCATTGAAGCTTACCATAAAAGAAAATAATTTTTCAAATTCCTCTGACAAATTACACAGTCATGGAAATATTTAATGGAAATAAGATTTTTTATGGATTTAATAATCATTAATAGAGAATAGGATTCATCATAGTGTATTCCCTGACACTTAAAACACCTTTATCCACTTTCCTTACTTTATAGTAACAATATTATCCTTGTATCTCAATATTTATCAACAATACCCATTTAAAACCAATTATCCATATAACTATTATAATATATAAAAATCCCATACATTTTTTGGTATATAAAATCCACCTCAAAATTCGTGTATTATTTTCTTTATTCTTGTTTCAATATCTTTAATTGCTACTTATATGATAAATGGTTGTTATTTTCAACAAATAATGTTTCACCAACTCTGGTGACTAGAAAACAATATCTTTACGGCTCCTTAACCTCTCTAGCGATCCTATGAAAAAAATTTCTTTAGGAAAAAATTATTCTATGGGGATATACGTTATTTATTATTATTCCGACAATTGGGGTTCTGCAGTATAAAATTAGTATAATTTGATATTAATCACACTATCGTTCTTGTGGATGCATTCCCTCTCAACGAATATATATTGAATAAAATCAATAAGAATTTTATCAATGGGATAATATTGGTAGTATCGCCTTCATTATATGTGGTAACATATAAGGATATAAACTATTCCCTAGCATTTTATCATGTTTCTTAGTCTAATTAATACAATCATCTTAAACCCTCGTGCAAAAATATGTGGCAATATGGGGTCTGTATCACTCCATAACTCTAATATTACTTTTTTATTTTATTCGATTCTTTATTTAGAATGAATTATTCTATGTGTAATTCAAATTTCCAAAATTATAATGTAAGTCTCATGTGACTCATCAATGAGCTTACCAGGACCAGTATACTATGGTTCCTCCTTTAACTAACACCACTAAATTATGGTATATAAGAAGGATTGAGTTGACATAAAATATCAATATCCCATATAATCTTTAGGAACTCTTCATTAGGATATAAAACCCCTCGATACAATATTTGTTTATATATCTTCATAAATTATTGATTATCAATATATTCCTATAAATACATTATATTATCAAAGTATACATACTTATACTGCATCATGTATACATAACTATTCATACTCAAGTTGTGGGTAAAATTCAAAATGTTTGATATTGAACCTCTAGAAGTTACATTAAAATGTGTACAAACATTAGTGTCTACCATTTATATAGTCAATATGTACCATTCTCCAGGAAAACCACTATTAGTTTGGATATTTCATTATAAAGAATAATAAAACATTTTATGTGGTTTAATTTATAAAGGGTATATGTTTCCATCTTAATAGAGTTTTTTCAAATTATAATAATTTACATTAATAATATTGTGATTCCACAACATTTGTTAAATGAGTCTTGTGAATTTAATTTTTTATCAATTTACATAATTTTGTTTCCCTAATTTAAAATATAAATGTTTTTATTCAACTATTTCAAAACATAATATATTATATGTTCTATTATGATAAAAAAAATTATTTATAAATGTTAATATAAATCCATACACGTTAAAATATTAAATAGATATGATGTTCTTATTAACAATGGAAAAATAATTATACATCATTGAATCCATAATAGTTCTTGTTGGAAGTGTGAGGTAGTAGTATCTAATTGGTATAATAGCTATCCATTCTTTATAGGTATCCAATATTTCAACCTTGCCTCTTGAAACCATCTAAAATCTACTTGGATCATGTATTTTTATTGATATGAAAGAACGTGATTCAATATCCAATTCCCATTTTGTAGATATCAAATGAATACTATAAATAATGAATTCCCTAGAATATTTCCCTTGACTTTGTCCCTAGGTAAAATTACAATTCTAGTTTCTTTGATTTCCATAGAAAAAACATGCAACATTCTACTTCTTTACTTTTTACAGAATGGTCTTCTTCATTAAATGATGGTTCCTTATGGTGTTAGATGGGGAATGAGTTCACATACCATTTTCCTTATTCTTCATTTTCATATTCACCATATCGACTATTGGTTTTTCATGCCCCATGTATTTATCAACATGGAAGATCCTTAACATTATTCCTCATATTATAATTCAAAATGAAACTAGAGATAGTTATAGGTAGTGAGGAACAAATGAGATCTTTTGAAAACTCATCATGGATCATAACCTCCATGTTTTGTATGAATTATATTTAGCCGATAATTTTATCTTTATAAGGTCCACATGGAATGGACTCTCTTAGATTTATAGTGATATATTGCTTAGGGATATTAGAAATATATCTTATCTCACTGTCGATTAATAATTTTCATACAGATGAAAAATGATTCCAAATGAATCTATATCCTCACATTTCATTAGAATCCCACTGGAGATAAAGGATAACCAAAATATTTTACATTGATTACATAATCCACTTGTTTCAGGCAAAGTGATACATTTTCCACACTATCATCTTTAGAATGAAAATCATGATTTTGGGTTTCTAGAATGTAATATTTTATTTCGTCATTTAGTATAATGGGAAACATCTATACCATTCACGGAATTTTGTCCAATGATTTGGTTATCCTTATCTAGTAAATATCAGTGTGATATGGTTAATGTCTAATGGTTTATCATTTCCATAAAATTTATGATGTGATTATTAATAACTCTTTGATTAGAAATTCAGATTAATACATTTTATATATTATTATTCTCCCATTATTTTGAAAAAACCTACTACAATTCGTAATATATTTTTTTCAGAATATCATACTTCATAGATATTATCATTAAAATGACAGTTATTTCCATTATTATAACATAGACATGGTCCTAGAAATTTAATTGAAGAGGTTTATGTTGCCAAAACACAACAACTGCATTAACTCATTGTTCCATTATATTTTTAGTGGGATACCAAATCATGAAATCGTGTATAATGATTCTCTAAACACTTGGATAATTGTACACAAATTTTTTCTTAAAAAATAGATGATTTATGTGAACCATGTCATGTGACCCCATAACATCAATTTAAATGTTACTGAATAATTGAAGGAATTTTTAATTTGTTCTTTCATGCACATTGAAATATGGTTTTGACACTTGAATAATTAATAAAAGTTGATATTTTTTAATAGTTTAGTTATGGAATTGTTATCCATATGATTAAAACCCATATTTATCTTATAATATTATCTTTTAATATTATTTTTATTTAGAATAAGTGATTAAGAAAATATGATATAATTTAAATATAATCAGGTTTTATTTTATTCCATATTGAATGATTGTTAATCCATTTATGATGTGATATAGTATTATACATAATAATAATTAATCAACCATTCAAATGGAAAAAAATTCCATGATCATGAGATTCTATAATGGATATATTGTCTAATATATGATAGAATACCACTCAACCCTATTAGAAATTTTGTGGTGAAAAATTACACCAAGACAGTTATGTATCACTTTGATTGATATCATCTCTGCTATAAGACATGGACTGCAACCATCCATCTTGGATATCAATCTGTACAAATGTATTTACTTACATAGAGGTGATAGTATTTAATGATCAGATAAAAGGGAATTCACATAAAATAAATGATAGGAACATGAGAACTTATATAATTATTATAAGAGGAAGACATTCATTCCCAAAATTTATTTTAAAGAAAATAATAAATTCAAAAGAAACCAATCACATACATAGGTATAATATAAGCTCATGGTAATATATATACCATGCAATGAACACAAATTTTCAATATAGTTATAAAATACATCAAATCATTACATAATTGTGATAATACTGCAGAAATTAATAAATTTAATTAAATTTATCTTAATTCTATCTATGAATCCTTGAAATCCCATTATCCATAATTTAAAATATATTAAATAAATTAATTGTTTTTAATTATGAAAATTAAAAAATTGTATTTGGATGAAATGACATATACTCATCCCAACTAATTAGAATTATCCACATTATTGTGTTTTCCCTTGACATCGATTATACATTTATTGATAGGAAATTTAATACCATGTACCTCCATATAAATTATACATGAAACATATGTTGATTACACTACATTTGATTCTCTTTGTCCATGTGGAATTCAAAAAAATATATTTACAACAATAGATTTAGAATTTAACAATTAAATTATTATATAATTAATAATATAATGAAATATAATGTACTACAAAATAAATGTCATATGAAACACATGTGAATAAGTCTATTCAATTAATTATTTTTTCTCCAAATATCAAATTAATCACATTATTTGTAGAAAAAAAATTTCCTGTACTGGATTACATAGTTTGTAATCTCATTATCATATTTTATGACACACACCTTGTGAATGGGTGTGTTTCCTTATCACATATGTGTATTAGATACACACCATGTAATCTATTTACATTAAATATGGCTTCAAAATTTCATTGTTTATTATTACATAGGTCATGTAGAAGATACCCAGCACATATGGGACCCCCTATTCTCAATAATTAATTAAAGAGGACTAATATACATGTACATATTTTACAAAACATGAGGTTCTTCAATCCATATGCGTACATGAAATGTATCTTTTCACTGATATGATTTTATCAGATCACTAATATGTTTTTATTACACATATATGACATCATCTTGAGATACATTCTAGATACATGGGTAAGCGAAGTGTGATATGGGGTACCTTTTATGCATGCTTGTGTTATCACGAAATGAACCATTTCGTATTCAAATGGAATGCTTGAATGTTTTATCGTTTAAATATAAGTTTTTTATTAGTTGTGTGAGAAATAAAAAAGTAATGGAAGAGAAAGAAGTATTCATATTACAAGAAAGTAAAATCTGATATAAATGAAAGTTAAAATGAATTAAATTAAATAAATTATTAATAAATAATTTAAAATTAACCACATGACCACTATAATACCATTTGTAGGTTTCAGTCAAAATTAAATTCTTTTTTGGAATGGACAACTCAACATTTAGTATTAAATTTTTAATAATCTAATATTAACAACTTTAATGAAGTTATGAATAACATATTTGAATCATAGATTACTTGATATAAATTATGGAACTATAAGAGGTGTCAGAAAACATATAATTTATCATTAATTTATACTAAAATCTAGATTTTCATGAACATGTAATTCGTTCATCATTTATGATATGATTGAATTGATCTCACCGTATAGACATTATATTGTGGGATGCATGTTTATAATCCATCTATATGAGATTCACAGAAGAACCAAAATCTCTGAATGTCTCTATGTTGTCTTTTTCTTCTAAAACAACTGATCCTTACCACTTGTGTCCCTAATGATTGATCAAAACAGAATTATCATCAGGGACAAGTTATTTAAAGTGTTCTATCAATTTCTTGACTGGGGAGGACAATAGATCTCATTATAGATCTATATAAGACTCTAAATGGTTTGAAAGAGTTTATTTCTATTTGTTTAACACAAATTTTCTATCTGGGAACTTCTATAACATAACATATTAAAGGATATTTTGGGTAAATAAAGTGCATATAATACCCCATTAAAACAAATAAATATTATTTAACCTCATTTCCTAGTAAACATATAATTAGAATTCAGTTTCATTCTTCATAACCAAATAAAAAATATATATCATTTTTATGATTTTTAATTAGACCATTATCCATGGTCCTCTTCTACTCTTCAGAATTTACTATTACAATAAAAATGACTATTTATTTTATAAATTTCACTAAACTTATCAACGATAAATGTAATAAAATTATAAATTTAATATATCTGAAAATTAATATTTATTATTATGGTTTAACTCGCATATTCTATCAATTTTTTTGGGTCAAATCATGAAGATCAACAAATCATGAATATATATAAAAAACAAATAGTTTTCATGTGACCTATAGGGCCTATGCATCATGCGAGTATGATTGTAAAAGGACAAAAATGATTATACCCATTTCTCTAATCCATACATCTACCTATGTATTCAAAAAACGTAAATATATGATATCTAAACATATATCACATCACCTTATAAACTTCTGCTTAATATCCACAAGTTATCACTTACAAACCTTGGCTAGTGTTGGAGTAGATCTATGTATCCACAATCTTCCAATCTAGAAGATATCGTTGAATTATTATCGATTACATATTATATGAAATCCCATGAAAATTAAAACACAACTATTATGAATTAATTTTGATGCCCCATAGGCATTCCTATAACCCCTATTACATGTCAGAAGGACTTCCCCATTTATTACTATTACCGAATAAAAAACAAGATTTTTCCCAAGGAATGAATATTTTTATTGATCCAAAATACAAACCCAAAATTCCAATATTGAGATGATCATAAATCCTTCAACTAGTGTAATTTAATAAAACCAACTCTAAATTTAGAGGGTTAGCACATCCTCCAAAATAATGGTCATCACTATCCTCTATAACACATCATTGACGAAGGCCTCAAATGAAAACGAGGGTTCAAAATAACCCCACTGATTTATAGACTATGAACACAAGACCAAAACTACCCTACAATCCATCTCTTATTTAGAGGAATCATAAAATCCTTGGCCAAATCTCATGAAAACCACCTTAACCACTTACGATCCATGTTTCCTGATAATTGAAATTGTCAACACCATCAGAAAAATCCATGAAAACAACATCATAATACCTCCATTGATCAAAATCTCCCATAAAAACCCGATCCTCATTCAACATGTCCTCATTAATCCATATCGTCCATCACATCATGAAAAACAATTTATAATTGGAAAAATCATACCCAACAAACCGTGTAATCCCATATCTCAAATAACTTGTCTTACTAGGATCAACCACACTATTTTATAAATTACAACACTCTAGGGTATCTCATAATAATAACAATAACTATAATTAGATTATAATATATCTGACCATAAACACTTTACACATGATTTCCGACAATGCCTGACAAAACACACTAATTATTTAGGAGTATGTTATGAAAAAACATCCTAGAATTTTAGATTTCCACTCATTATAATCCTATATATATGTAGACATTAATATGAAGGTTTATATTAATTTTAAAAAATTCACTGAAATTAGGGTATTTCAATGATTGATGATGGAAAGGTGAGAAATACAAGCATTAGTCACATAATCATTATTGTCATTAATTGTCTCCCCCCTTCTTTTAAAATTACCTGATACTGAATAGAGAGATTATATTTCAATATTGGATACAAATAGAAAAATTTGATTTCCCCATTTGATATATATTGGGTTTTTTTTGGTGTAACATGGAACTATGATCCCTTAAAAATATATTTTTAATGATTTATTAAAAAGTAGAAACATTATAGAAACACAAATCAATATATATATTTTATGGAAAAAAAATAATATTTAAAATCACCTTACTAATAAATACCCTTATTTTAGAATCCCCTTACTAAGGAAAAATGTTTCTGTATTCCATTACTTCTGAACACTATTTCTCGATTACCTTACACTGGACCACCCTTAATTTATTATCCCATTACTTGAAAATTCCCACAAAAATAGTGTTTCATGAATCTTATTACATAGTAATTCACATAAAAAAATCATCATTCAAATGAATTCCCATAGTAAAAGTGTTTATAAATCCCCATTCATTGGAATTACCTTAGAATTACCATACATGAGAACACATTTTCCATAATGATGTATTATTAAGAAATTTTAAATTTATAAATTTTTAGAATCCATCAAAATTCCTTCATTTTTTATTATATATAAACATATACCATATATTAAATAACATAATATTTATTCTAGAAAATGTGAAAAAAAATTCAACATTTAAGCACTTAAGTCTGGATGAACTCTAAAGGACTATTCTTCAACCTATACTGACACATCTATTTTCACACCCCATCATCTTCCAGCCTTATTATTTTATATTTTTATTCATATTATATATTTTTATTGATTTTTTGAGTAGATGGTTGAAATTTCTATGTTTCATGGATCATTGTGAAGGGGACATGCTTTTCCCACATGGTTATTACTAAATATGTGGTAACCATTAATGTGGGTAGAATATATTTCTAATACAGTTTGAAAATGTCATTATATGTTTTATAAAAACATGGGGTGACATTTTTCACTCTAGTCGGGGGGAAAAAGTTTGACCATAATCTAGAATATCATGTTTCCAGACATTGTGAAGTTCTCATAATCATTTAAAATTTTGTGTTTGTAAAATTGGAATAAATATTTAAAACAAAAAATAGGAGTTTTCTCCCCATTCATCTATGTCATTCAATGCTGCCTAGGGGCATGTTACTCTATACCCCTTTCTATTATGAATCTCGTTTACCAAATTATTGGTGTCATATTCGAGTAATGGGATCCATTATTCCTCCCCAATCCTCATCATCTTATTTTACCCTTATCCATTTCTTTAAATTCATGTTTTCAAAACATAAGGTGGGATTTAAACATAATGCAATTTGGATCATAATTTTAGGGAGTTCAGAATGTGTATTAGGACTTTTTCCCATTTTTAAAAGGTTTCATCACATCCAAATATGGGTTGAGTTAGGTGGTTATATTTAATTTATTTATATTTAACCTTCATATATTCTTGATTTTTTAATTTTTTTTCCATTAACATATCATCTATTTTAATGTTTTCATTTTGGGTTCTCCAAGTAATAGTCAAAGTGAATGAATTAATTCATTAAACATAAAAAGTCTAGGTAGATTCCAAATGTATAATAAAATGAATAAATATGTTTTAGTGAATTATGATTGTTTAATTTTTGCATTGGGTTTTTAGTGATTACATGTGTTTATATCAGGGGTTTGAGATATTTTTAATCTTGGATTCATTGGTCTTTTATAATATGGTGGTTTACATTATTGATCCTTAATTTTTTTAATAAATGGGTTGAATTTTATTTCTTATTGAATTCCATGGTTCTTCACACACATATATAAATATTTAAATATATAAATGTGGTTAATAATCAATATAATTATTTGTATGAATACATATAAAATTTAAATGATATAAAAATATAAATAGTAATTCATAGGATTCCTTGACTATAATCATGGAACCTAAAAATATTTTGGGATTTTTAAAGAGACAATAAAAGTTTATTAAAAATAAAAAATTGTAGAGAAAAAATTTATTCAAATTTTGAACATTCAATGTAATATTGAGTTGATATTGTATTTCAAATACATTATGAATGGATTTTAGAATATGCTAATAATGAATGAGTCTATATTGGATAATTTAAAACAAATATCTAATGGTATACCCTCGATGGAATCAAAATATCTAATGAAAGGACATCACATTATTGAGTATATTGATACCATATAATCATGTTATTTATATTATATGGATCTTTGATGTATATCATTGATGATTCGGTTACCCCATACCTCATAGATACTATTTTTCTATGAAATTAGGTGTCATTGTGATGGTTTAGATATTTTTACCACCTAGTCCTAAATAGATGGGAATGATCCACAATAATGATCATTATTTATAGGCCATAACAGATTCCAACCGATGATGCTAGTTGAAATTAGTCAGTTGGTTATTTATTCATGGGGTATGTTGTTTCATTTAATGGATGTTGAAAAATTGTTTCATGGTTCACCAAACCATGCATCCAAATCATTTAAAACCACGATAAAATATTTTAAATTTCTTGTTAAACTTATTTTGATCCAAATTATACATGGATTATTTGTGGCTGTTATTAGAACAACTTATAGGTTATTTACATGGAGTATTAATGTAAATCAGTTCACTGTGAAACGAATTTTGAAATGTTTTTTCATAATGTAAATAAGTTTTTAGTCATTTTAAAAGGGTGTTTATTGAAATTAAATTAAAATATACTATGGTCATGGGTATATGTAATATTTTGATAGGGACATGTGTAATATTATAATTGTTTTGGGTAGGAAATTATTTTATGTAATTGTTGTGTTGAATTTAATTTGGGTTGCATGAAAAATTTAAAAATTCTGAAATATTAAATGGGAATAATTCCAATGGATATAAAATATAATTTCTCAATTGTGAAAATATATTTTTATTGATTATTTTTTATCATTATAATGTAATGAGGATTACTTATGTTTGGGAGTAATTTTCATGATAAGAATGTTATTGGATAAATTAATTATTTATTGGGATTTGTATTATTCCCTTTTATTTATAGAGTGCCTCCTAGAATTGTTTTGAAATTTTATATTGTTCTCATCATTTCCATGTTTGTTGATGATACCACTCACACTCTTGCAAGATTGGTAGAACAGGTCTCCTCGTAGAGTTTCCCTAACCATTGAGGTGATCGATGTGTGTTAGAATATTTGGAGTGTCTCGGGATGGATGGGGATGTATTTAGGTATTTGGAATTTTTATGTCCTTAGTGTTAGAGTAGTTCCAGAATTGTTTCAAGGGCCTTGTACTTATTGGTTGAAGATAATATTCCAAAATTAGTTGTATGGTAATATGATATATTAGTTTTTTAAAACCTTGTTTTGTTTGTAGTTACCTGATTTGGAGTATAGAATAGAAAAATTTGGAATTCCCATGAGTCTCTATAATGTTCAATATTGGGTGAAGGATTAGATTGACCATTTTAATCATATGACTCCCTTATCCTAGGATTCCATGTCATTAAATTACTTTATGAATCACCTTTTAATGAAGTGTTTTAATTTGGATATCATATTCATAGAAAAATCATCTAGGTAAACATCCCTTAAGGAGTATTGGTTAAGAATTTCTTTGTGAACATAATTTTTAATGGGAAACTCATGAATAGTGCTAACCAATATCTTTTTGGTTTAGGTAAGGGTTCAATATCTTTTGAGGAGTATATAATATAGTTACCTATTTGATAAGAGTCCACATATTAATATTTTCCTTCTTCAATGAATCATCATCCCTCACATGCATCGAGTGTCGTCAGATCGGGAATTATAATTTTTCATTCTCAGATGATATGAAGACCCATAATCATAGTAGTCAGTTGGGATACCATCATATGATCATTATAGTGGCATAAAATGTTCTGGAGGTATCACAATTAATTATTCTTTATTTTTTCTTTCATCAATCATTTTAATTTTATCTATAAGTTATTTATACAATGTTTTTTTATTGTTTTTTAATAATTTGGAGAGTGGATTTATTTATGGTGAAAATATTTTTTGCTTCGTTGGTTGGTTGTTTATATATTCATGGACAAGGATTGAGGTGTTCCTTTGAATACATTATTGATGCACCATATTATTAAATTCAAAAAAATTGGAGATATTCAATATGTATCTCTATTTAAGGTTCCTATAGGTTGGCCTAGACATTTGTGATTATTTAAAAGATTTAATAAGAGGTTTCATTATCTTCCAGGTTTGAGTGTTTGTCATGTCCATTAATTTCAGAAATCATTAGATTTCTAGGGGAATAAAGATATATGGTGGGGGTTTTTTTAACACCCAAACATATCTTAAAATTATTATATTACATAAATATTATTAT
This sequence comes from Viscum album, assembly GCA_963277665.1. Taxonomy (NCBI): domain Eukaryota; kingdom Viridiplantae; phylum Streptophyta; class Magnoliopsida; order Santalales; family Viscaceae; genus Viscum; species Viscum album. Next base: position 443,363,841 of record OY728161.1, read on the forward strand.
TTGGTATATTCCTTGATTTTTGGTTTATTAGTAGAAAATTTATTTCTTCCTCGGTCACAGTGTATGGAACACAGTTAACCAACACAGTTAGAAATAAATGGGTGTTAATCATGAAAGTGGATATTTAACATTAATAAATCTATTTTATATGGTATGTGAATCCTTTTGAAAACCATGTTGTTAAGTATTTATTTTTAGTGAGGGTAAAATAGTAAATTTGTGGTATGGTAAATTGTGAATCCAAACCATCTTCAGTTCCCATGATCATTAATAATTTTTTTTAAAAAATTACTCTCCCAATCTAAAACCATAATGGGGTGTTTCTCACCCCATTAGAACATCAAATATGAGGGGGCATATGGATCTCATACTTATTAAATACATTTATATTTCAAGGATCCATTATTTAATTATCGGTGTAATTTTCAATGAATGGACACTATTATTCCTCTCCTCCAACATTCATTTTTTCTCTTATCTGTTTCTGTAGCTTCAGGTTCATTAAACCCTAATGAGTTATATCAACCTAATTTTATTTATTTAATGATTTCAGAGTATGAATATAGTGGGGCATTCCTTACTAATCAAATTTCCAAAAGTCTCATTACACCCTCACATGGTTTGAGGTTGGTGGTAGCATGAATTTCTATTAATTCACATTCCATATATGATTAGGATTTACAATTTTTTCCATGTAAAATTCTTGATGATTTATTGGTATTATGTAGGTTTTCAAAAAAACATTAAAATATAATAATTCGATTCATTTATTATTAAAATATTAGTGATAATCCAAATGTTATTTAAAATTCATAAACGAGGTTTTATGTGGAATTTATTATTTATTTAAAATCATGGATTTCTAGTAATCTTGTGTGATTTTATTATGATTTTGAGATACTATTTGACTTTGTTTAATAATTCATTTATATTTAGTTATATACCTTATTTACCCCCTATGGTTATGATAAATTGTTTGAATTATATTTCTGGTAGGCTACCTTGGTGTTTCATATGAATATAGATATAAATATATAAATGTGGTTAAAAACATATAAATAATAATATGCATACATTTATATGTTTTTGGATGTATATAAATGATTTCATAGGATGTGTTGATTTAATCTAGGAATTATAAAATGTATTTATGTTTTCAAAGCGGTATCAAAAGTTATTTTAACATGAAGAATTCAGAATAAAACCATTGGAATCAATTAGAATTGTTTGAATAATTTTTTAGTAAAAAATGGATTTAAAATGGATTTTAAAAAATTTTGTTACCATCACCATAGTGAGGCTTGATTAGTATTTTTAAACATTTTTTTTTGTGAATCTTTGTACCCCCAATAATCCTTCTACTGGCCTTTGGGGAGTGCCACCCGTGAGGCGAGTTGAGAGAATCAATTGTTTATTAACATATTGAGGCATCTATGGGCCCGTAGATGGTCCCACATGAGAACATATATGGAATCCTCATGATATGTTTAATAAAATTTTAGTGTAATATAATCATTATTATTTTATACTTTTTTTATTTAAATACATCATGAAATCCATATAATATTATTTTTCATTGAATCCTTCTACTGATTCACCATTTATATTGTAACCATCTTCTATTATTTTGTTTCATTATTTGGTTTCCATTGTTTTGGAGTAGGGTTTCTATTTAAAATAGTTCTTTTTCAGAAAATAAACAGAATTTTATAGGAAAGGTATCAATGCATCATTGAAACAGTTTGGGTTTTAATGTTGTTTTGTCTCGATAATCTCTTAATTTAATTAATAAAGTAATAAAATATATCATTTTATTATAATTTCAAAATTTTAATTATTTATTATTTTATAAATAAATATTAATTTACTCAGTGGTGATTTCCCATTGAGATATTTAATGCTAACATCCATCTTGTGTCACTCAATGTTGGTAGACTCGAGTATATTTTGTATTTTGATGTATCATTTTCGTATCTCTCTTAATTAATGTTGTATTATGGATGGATTGTAACCAAGACATTACATGTAGATTGTGTTGTTTATATGGTTCTATTTTATTTCATATTTTTTAACATATATTATTTTCGATGTTCAACCTCCTACATTCTAGATCATACATCTGTACCATTGTAAATATTTTGTATGTTTCAATGATTGTGTATTAAATATTTATAGTTCATTTATATTGTATAATTATTTTTATTTTATTCTATTATTATGGATTTGTGAGGATGAATAATGTATGTATGGTTAAATACTAAGTCTCTCAAGAAATTATAAAATAATTAAATAATACTTATTGGAAAAAATCATCCCCAATGACTACTTGAACTTCATTCAATTATTTTCATAAATTCATGGGGATAAGGGACTACCCTTTAGTATGTTATAAACCCACCCAGGTTCTTACATCATGGAATAACAAGAATGGTTCCCAAAAAAATTGCATCAGACCTTCATACATCCAGATACATGGCTCATAGGAATATCATAAGTTATCTAAGATTCCAATTATATTAGAGATTTGGGATTTCTAAACTAGAGGGTTCGGTATATGAAAATTGTTATATACTTTTTCTCATCTCGAGATTCAAATTTCCATATTTTCTTGGTTTAAATCAATTATATTTTGTGTTACATTAATATTGTGTGGGAATTTAATATATTTTCAATGATTTCGAGGTTAAAAAATAGATTGGATAACTAGGGAACATACTTATCCCACATGATCTAGAAAAAAATGTTGATATTTCGAATCTATATATATTGTACATCTAATGGAATTTTCATGTTTTGTGCACGATTATATAACCAACACCCAACTGCTAGCCTCCCATTGATTTTATATTAAACATATTTTGTTACATTTTATTCATGGGTTATATATAGATTTTAATGGGATGATTTAAATGTGATTTATATGGTGTGTTAATGAATATTGGTTTGGGATTTATGAATAAAAAAATTAAAAATAGAATTTTATAAAGTGGAACACAGATTTGGAAACATTAATATGGAATTTTATGAAATGAAATAAAACATTGATGAAGTATATGGCCTTATAACTGATTTGTATAGGGACTTGTGTAATTTTAGTAGTGGATTTGAGTGTGAAATTAACATTTTGCAATGATTTGTGTAATTTAATGTAGTTTTCTAGTGATATATCAAAAATTTGAATTTTGAATGGTTCTCTATGTCTATGATGTAATATTTTGTATAATTATTTTGATTGGTGATTAATTATAGTTGTGATTTGTTTTCAGCTAATAATATTTTGTATTTAGTTTTTTGTTGATTCAGTTTTTCATTCATCAATTATTTTTGTAATATACCACCTAGAACAGTTTTGTAGGTCCACATGGATCTGAGGGTAGTCCTGTTTTTTAAAGACACCACAAAGAGTTATCATAGATTTTTGGGGCCAACCACATATCATTGTTTCGAAAAACTTTGAGGTTATTGAGGTCCATTAGAATCAGGGGAGTTTCTTCTGAATGGTAAAAATGTATTCCAATGTCTGGAATCACATGATGTCATGCTGGTGAGATATGTTTTGGGTATTTTTATTGGTTGTTCTTGGATTATATGATGATAAAAATACCAACACAATTGCATGTTGGAATGTTGTGGGAGTATCATTAGGCCACAATTCCTTAGTGTTCCCTTACTAAGGAGTATTAGATTGATAATATGGATGAGCTGATTAGAATCCATTGTGGACAATGGATGATGAAGGAGTATATTGATCATTTTTATGTTTCCAATATCATATCACTAGAGATTATATAATGATAGTCCATAAAGGATCACATCCTCAATAAGGGTAATCATATGGATCTCAATTTAGAGTGCCTCGATCTAGACTAACCTTGAATAAGGATTTTGTGGATTAAGCTTATTTCAATGAGCAATTTTTAGTGGAAAACCCATAACGCATGTGTCCATTCTACTTTTATTATTGGTATGGGTTCACCATATTGCGAGGAATAGATACTAGAGAGCCATATTAAAAAAGATTCTTCTTATATGGCTATCAATTTTTATAAGTAGAATCATGAACATATATTCTTATAATATGGTAATTTTAGCCATTCTAATCTATCACTCGTAGAAATTCCAAATACATATCATCACCATGGTTTTTAATGTATGGTGTGAGTATTTTAATGGTCCGATTAATGTAGAGTTTTTACTCATTGTAAAAATTTTTTTTGTTCCATTAATATTATTTTAAACCTGATCGATTTTTAGTGGAAAAAGGGTTATGGTGGAAAAATTTTCACACCCTAACCTCTCCCTGAATTAATATTTTGTGATTATTTATATTTATTTGGACATTTTCATGATATTTAGTTTCCATTTTTTGAAATTTTTATGGTTTGATGCACTTTTTGTTTGGGGAATAGTTACCCATAACGGTAAGTATTAATTTTACAGTCACCATGTGACTAGTTCTATAATCATGATAGAGATATTTAGAATTGTCTGTCTATAGTTTATCCATCCATGAAACAAGACCATGTGCATCCCTTTTTCCCTTTTCTGATGGGTGCATGGTCTATTAAACAATGTGACCCAATGCATAGAATCATTAAAAATATTTTTTAAAAAATCAAAATATTGACAATATTAGACCCCAAATGGAGTGTATTCTACCTATTCTTCCATAAAATGTTAGGGCTTATAGGGATCTTCACCTAATTTTAACCATTTATATTTTAAGTATCCTTTAATATATTCTAGGTTCCATCATCAATTTACAACCTTTATTATTCTTATCATTCCCCACATATCTAATTTTTCCATTCACACTTCTCATAACATCATTTTTTTGAAAAAATATTTGTTAAGTAGATCTTTAGTGGTCCATTTATTAGTGTTAGGTTTTATATATTTGGTTTAATTTCTTGTTCTACCCATTTTAAAGGATTCATCATATATACACATAGTTTGCTGTAGGTGTTTTTGTGCTTCTTCCATTTCTTCACACACTATATATTCTTGATTATTTAATTCCATTTCTCATAAATGTTTATTTTTATTTTATGGTGTTGAGTGGGTTTTAAAAAAAATTTCCAAAGGGTATGATTTGATTCATTATTTTTCAATGTATTAGGTGTAGGTTGTATGCTTGAGGAAATTCCTAAAGTAGGTTTTAAGTGGTAAATGTTTTATTAGTGGATTCTTTTGGAATTTTAGTGACATTGTGTGATTTTATTATTGGTTTGATATATTATCGGAATTGGTATCAGGATTCATATCTACTATTGTTGTTTACATTTTTTACCCCCATTTGTTTTGAATAATGTGTTGAGATTTATTTCATGATGGCAACCATGGTGCTTACTATGAAAATAGGAACATATATACATGTGGATTCACAGCTATATATTCATGTGTTTGCATACATTTATAAGTGTATGAATATATATATATATATATTATTTCATATTATTACAATATATATTATTTTACATCCAAAATGTGTCTGGGATTTAAAATATGTCATAATTTGTTTACAAATTTAACATTCACATGAAAACCATTTGTACTATTTGGAATTATAAAATAAATTTTTAGTTTATATTGGGTTTAAAAAGGTTTCCAATTGTTTTATGAAAATTATAGTACCTTAATATTCATGAGGACCAGTTATCTCTTCGGTATACTACATTAAAACTATTCACCCCCATAAAATCCTTTTGACATATGAAGGGAAATTTCATTCATGGGTGTAGGAAAAGGGATGATGATGGAATTTGGTTTACGAAGATACATGATGGATATTTCTGATGAGTTTTATACCCCATACTTCACAAATAAAATTTCAATTAGATTTTACAAATTTTTGTCACAATTAAGTGATGGTTACACTTAGGTTCTAATTGGGAAAAAAATAATCTCCATGGAGATGGGTGCTCATAGGAAACAAGGATATTTCCTTAATGAGGACAGTTTAGATAAGCTTGTTGGTATCATGATAGAGATTCATCAGTAGGCTTGTAGATTTTCACACCTGAATACTTATACGGTCTCCTCATGGGATATTTTGTAATGTACCCAAACTTTTTAGTTGTTATTATTTTCAACTTATTTCATTTGGATACCACATGACTTCCATATTTTATGATTCTTTAATGTATTTTTATAAAAACACAAATATAATAGTTCGTTCATTATTTTATTGTATAGTTTTAAATGATGGGTTAATTTGGTGTGATTTGGGTGTTTTACGAAAGAATTTTTCAAAATGTGTAATTATTGATATATGTGTTTACCCTTTAATGTTTCTTTAAAATATTTGTGATTTTTGATGATGCATGGTTCTGAAAATCACCCAATATGTTTTTATAAAAATAATAAATAATATGTTTTATCATTAATAAAACTATAATTGATGTTCTTTAATTGAATATGAAATGAATGTACTCTCTAGTGAATTTATAATATGAATAGTTAATCTCATAAACACTTTGTTCCTTATGTTTTTAGTAGATGAATGTTTGTTTTGTACTTCAACATATTAATTTTTTATCATTCATGGAGTGAGTGGTATTATGGATGGATAGTGACTGTGGGGTGATATGGATAACATGTGGGGTATTTGGGTTTATTTTCATTTTTATTTTATATCAATGATGAATCAGACTGGATAACCTCTTATTTTTTACATCTCTTATATGTAACACTATAGATATTTATTTATGTTCAGTTGGTTTTTTATATTCTCTTTATCTATAATTTATAAATTTTTTATTTACCTTTTGATTTTGTTTTTACGAATTTCAATTTATTCTTAATGTCTAGATAGTTCATGCCCCAATTTATAGTGAAATTCTAATGGCTATAAATCTTATTTATTAGGATAAATCATCTCAAAAATTACATGATATGATTTCGATACATGCTGTGCACTCAAAAAGATTAGAGACGTCCCTTGGGCATGTCATTAAAAAAATATGATACTCGGTTCATGGATTACCAAATATGATTCATAACATCCATGTGGTCCACATTTATATGGTTCATCTAAGATATGACCCAAATAATTATTGAAAAATCCCTAGTACATATGTATAGAAGTATGTATGTCAATATATTATATAATAAATAAGTCAGAAAGAAAAAACATATACAAATTTATCAATAAAAAAATATATAATATGTCTACAAAAAAATTAAAAGAAATAAATTTTGAGATGAAAAATTTATTCTACAATATATATGATACCAATTTTTCAGTTGACATTTGTGGGGCCAGTTGCCTTTCATATCAACATATGTATTTATGTAATTATTTTCTCTATTTTCCCAAAAAAAATAATTTAACCATGTTGATTAATTTATAATAAAAACAAAACATCAAAAAAACTAATAAATTATTGAATCAACATAAGTTAAAGATAAAGAAGAGGGTTATAATAAACTAGAGTCTGAAAACATGAGAATAAAAATTGAATGTTCATTAAAAAATATATTGCATCCAACATGATTATTATAAAAAGGAAATTAGTGTTTTACTAATAAAATTTAACTTCAATATCAGTCATTTATAGAATAGATAAAACAAAACAAACAATCATAAATAATGATAGTTATAAATTTGTATACATAGAATAAACATAAAAATCGTGATTTATCACGATTCAACTATTTGTCTTAAATGAATCGGTTAATGGAACCGTGGTTCCAATATGAATGAAAAATAAAGGGGTACGACACATGAAAAGTAAAAACATGTTGAAAAATACAAATACACAATATTAATATACATACATCATAATCAAAATTTAAGAAAACAGAAAATTTAAATTAATGAACATATAGATACTTCCTAATCAAGGATCAAAGATAACAACTTTAGAAGCTCTTGATTCTTTCACTATATTTGATTCTCGACATTGTAAACAATAATACTCACTACAATCCCCATCAGATGGTAAATTTCATCGATAACATGTATATATCCACGGAATAGATTAATAAATGTGTTACATTAGAATCATTAGTATCATCTTGAAGATCCTTAACATAACATCATGATAATGAATACCTCACATTTCCCCCTCATACTTTGGATAACTACATATTAGTCACCATGTACCACTACTCATTTCATTTCCAATGGACAAAATTCACGGGTATTATATAGCTCTCATCACATCTCACTCTTAAATATGTAGTTACACACACCTAGTTATTGAGGTACAATGATAATGATGGAGTCAATCATGATATTATGTCCCCTGAATCAAGAACAACACATAAAAGGATGAAATGAAACCATAGATAGAATCGATCATCTAATACACTTGTATCAAAATAAACATGATTTCAGATTAAAATTCGTAGAAATAAGTTTCCAATAATATTATATCCTAGATATATCCTTATTTTAAATAATAAAAAACAATGAAACATCTTGAATAAGTTGATACCACTGATTCATGATACAGCAAAACTGGATTTTCATTTAGGGTAAAACACAATTCATACATTAAAATAAAAACACAATATGATGTTTAATTAACATACACAATTCACTACAAGAGTTAGGTGGGAATCAAACAAAAATCCCTATTTTTGAATAAACAAAAATTCCTCAATGGTGATACTGACTGCTATGTATGAATAAAAAAACACATGAGACAATAAATCACCTCAAACACACATCACATAATGTGAACCACATACCCTGTTACATTAACCCAAATAATTCACTAATAGAATAAATAGTTCAACGAATAAAATAATTATAATTCAATGGTAATTAATTTGAAAAATACTATGGTATACAAAATATAGTTCATTTGAAAAATTTTACATAGTTCTAAAAAAATTCTATAATTAAATTTATTAAAATTTTATTTGTTAAATTTTATATCATCATTAATAATTTTTACTGCATCTAATTTCTATATATGACCGAATAAAAATTACTCCCCTAGTGATTTTTTATATATCATTGATAATTTGTTTGTTGAATTAAATTATAAAATAATATTATTCTTCTATTATTAAATTTTTATCTTCACTAGTCCAAAACATCATTTCGAAAATTTATTCTCATTTTTAGATTAACATAAAAATACTAATATATATTTGAATTTTTTTATAATTCCAATGATGTGTTTTTTATCGAAAACAGTGATTGCTTTTAGGATTTTTTGTAGTTTTGGTGATTTTCTTTGATGATCTTCATTATTCATGAATACACACACACACAGATATATATATATATATATATGTATGTTTTTTTGTATTGTATAGACACATGAACACATGTATTCATGAATATATGAATGAATATATAAATAAATATATATATATTGGTTATTGACCATTTTGATGAATTTTATTTGTCTGATCCTGATACCAACATTACTTATCTCTCATATAATTTGATGGACTGCTACTTTTTATTTTTAGGTTCTTCATTATTTTTTATACTTCATGTCGTTTTTTTCATTTTTCCATTATTTTTCCTCTTTGTAAAATAAAAAAACACATTGATATATAATTATATAAGTCCCATATGTATGTAGGTATACACACACAAACACACACACACATATTTATCTTTGTTTTTTTGAATTTATTTAATTTATACATGACATATATTTTTTAATATTTATATGTGTGTGTATTTATGTTTTTTTATGTATTCAATTTATATTATTTATGAATATAAATGATGATATATTGATATATATTCATAATATTTATCTGTTAATATTATATATATAAATATATATTTTTAATTAATAATTTTCATATAGATATATAAATATAATCATATATAGTTTATATATAATATATGTATATAAATATATTGTATATTTATATATAAATGGATTTCGCTAGATACATGATGAAAAAACACTACACTTATTGTTTCATATTTACTACTTAGAAATGTGTATTTCTTATTAGTGTTAAATATGTGTGGGGGTAGGTAAAATTTTTCTGTGATTTTACATATAGTTCAAATAAAGGCTCATCCTTCTTATGCTCCAGTGCAAATACTCCTCTTTTATTTCATTATTCTCTGATAAATATTGTTTGATATACCCTTCCTCATTAGCTCATATTAGGTAATTTGATTCCTTGGTCATATTTAAAATCCTATTTATTTGAATATCATTGGTATTTAATCAAAATATATATTTATTTTCAAATTTTTCATTATTATTTATATTGAAAATTTTCATGTTTGAATTTAAATCTATATGGTAATTAATATGTTCTGGAATCACACACCCACACATTTTTATATATTTAAATCATACATGTAGAAAAATATATATATATATTATTATTATTTTCTTGATTTTTTGTGAAATATATATTCCTTGTAATTTATATTTGTATATGTTTCTATAATATTTATAAATAAAAATAGAAATTTTTTATATATTCATAATTTTATACATTAAATTATCTTTTAAATGTTTGAACTTTTATTATGTCTGTGTGTGTGCATTTTTGTGTCTGTGTGTATATATTGTGTTCCTAATATTTGTACACATATTTATTGTATGTTAATGTTTATATATAACACATATATAACAATATTCATATATATATATTATAGTGTATATATATGTATATTTTATTTAGTACACACAAATATATAAATTTTGATATATATATATATATATTCTTGTAAGACCCTAATATTTTACTATACTTATAATTAACTAGCCTAATTATTCTAGAAAATTCACTTAAACTATCCCATAAAAATGTGGTTAGGTGTATCAATATATTGAAAAATTGTCTCACATACAAAAAAAGACAATGAACTAGAGTTAAACACATAAGATGAGATCAAGATTCCATGCCACATAAAATCCTACATAAACAAGATAAAACTAAAAAAATAATTACATGACAAAAAAACACCATCTGAACAACTATCTCCTCCCATCCATCACAACATTATGGAAATGGAATCTTGATATTTCTATATTTTACTTGATTATCTTATAATTACCAGATAACAAAAAAAAAATCTACAATTGCATAATCGAAAAATTTGGGTGTGATTACAAATCCCAGTAGTATATCACCTATGAATATATACATTGTGTAGAACCAATAATTATACAAATCTAGATTTAAAGAAGAAAAAGTTTTACAAATAATTTTTTTTAATTAAAAACCATATGTAAATAATAGGTTAGTTTTCATAAACGAATTTAATATTCATAGAGAAAGGAATATTATAATTACATGTGTCATAGAATGAATTTATAAATAATACAATCCATGGGTACACAATAAAAAAAGAATATATGTAAAAATGAATGAAAAAATATATCATGTGAAACCATGAGATACCACATCATGTGAAATAATGTGATAATATAACAATGAATGAATCCCTCGTTTGATAGAAAAACCAGACATGAAAAAACACACATTATGGGATATAGACAATGGTTATATGTAGTAGCATAAACCCCTAACCAGAAATAATATGGATCCAAATAGTATTACCTATAGTGGAATTAAAAACACTTAAGTGAAAAGAAAACACCATGAGTAATTAAAAAAATATTTCTTGACATGTCCATTTTTGAGGCACACATGTCTACCCAATGTTCTATGTTTAAAAAAAATCCATTTAAATGTCATTGTAAAAATTTACACAAAAATTTCAATGAAATTAAAATCTAATTTAGTTCTAGAAAAAACTCTTTTAAATGAAATCCACCATCCACTAACTTTATCAAACCCCTAGGGTGTGGAAATTTTTTAAATAACAATGTCTTTAAAAACATGAATAAATTACAAAAAATTAATTAAAATAAAAAATCAATGAATTTCAATGAACGTCCCATGGAATTTATAAAAATGATAATAAATTCACAGACTTAACGATTTATATTGATAGTCTGTGATCAATAATTTTTTAAGGCTTAAAAACTATTGAAAACAGAGAGTGCTGAATAGTAGATTGAGTCCTCTCAATCCTAGATTAATGTGTAAACAAATTATTAAACTATAAAATACATTAGATCTAGTATCTATATCCCAATTAAGTTATAACTATATAAGATTATATGAGATAAAGAGTTTATCTATAATGAAATGATAAAACTGGATCAACAATGTTACATAACCTAATTTGATCCATCATAAACGAATGGTTTCCACCTAAAATCCAATAGGGGAAGCATCTTATGATCTAATGTTAGATTGGGTCAATATAATATGAGATTATTGGGGGTTTCTAGATGCTAATCTAGTTTCTAATGAATATTTAAAATAAATATTTGGGGGATTAAAAAACATTCACATGGTTTGATGGTAGGGATGCATATGTTAAAAAATCCATGCACCCTAACCATGCACCCTACTGCTTGTTGTGAAAAAATTCCCCTTGGTAGGGACATGGCATTCAAAAACCATGAACCATCCATGCACCCCTACATTTTTTACAAAATTATTTTTATTTAGTGGGAGCACAATTAACGAAACATGTGTTCCAACCATGCATTTCCCATAAAATACAAAAAATTTATAAAAAATACAAGAAATGACCCCCAAAAAATAACAAATCAAAGAACAAAACAAAAGTACCATTAATTTATTATAAGAAGGTAATATAATGATAAATTTTTCCCAGTATAAAGGATATTTAAAAAAAGAATACTCAGGATTAGGACTTAGAAAAATATATTTCCACTATTACCTCATCAATGATTCCCACTTCCATGTCTTGTGGCGTTCCCATCCGCACCACCCCAATAACCAGATGAAAGGAATCAATTTACATTGTTGTACAATATCCTAGAAATCTATAATCAAAAATTATTAATCTGTAATGTTTGTATTAGGCTGAAGATCCATATTTTCTCATTAAATCCCTTGGAAAGTATCTGATTGATACCTCCTCAACTTGGAAACATGAAAAATGTCTTGAATCAATGTCATGTGAGATATATAGACCAACTAATGTGACTATATTCTATTTCAATCTGTTATTAGAAAGGGGATGTTAATCCTTGGTTCCAACATACCCTTCTTACCCACCCGATAATCTCCCATGTGAGGTTATACTCTGAGAAAAACATGATTCCCAAGCTCAAACACTATTTTATTATGATTTCAATTTGAATTGGATTTTTTATGAATATTTTCGACATCCAACCACTTCTAGATCAACTGCACCTTTTTCATTGTCTCATTAATGATTCTCAGTCCAATAATGGTCCACCCTTCAAACACTTGTCAACACATGAAAAATCTATATAGACTCCATTACAATGAATATAAGGGTTCCATATTTATCATATCATGAAAAAATATATTTAAAAATCATTCTATATTAAAATTCAGTTCAATTTATCTACCAAAATCAAGCACACATGACCAATGCAAATTATCAGGAACCTGAATAACTCAATATATATTTAAATAAAGATAATATTCTTATTGATTTCATTACATGATCCAAATAAATCTAAATTATGAGGATAATATTTCTATAAAAAAATAGATAATGTGACACACCTATATTTTAATTTCATTTAAATGATGACTATGTTTGATAGCATGAACCACACAAATCCATGAGAATAAATGTATCATGAAATACTATTACTTAAATAAGAATGATTAAACCTATTAGTTAGTTTATATGAACGTAATATGAATAAATGAAATAAGAAATATATGTAGAAAAAAATTATTAGTACATATAATTAATCTAGGAATAAATAGTTTACATTCAAAATATTTCTTTTATTTAGATAATAATAATAATAAATTCATAGATATTCAATTGGAATACATTCTTTATAAAAATGGTTTTAAGAGTTTTATGTGTTGGTAGTTGAATCAATTTGTAACCTTTTTTGAATATTTGTTTAAAAATTATACATTATTTTTTAAATTATCTAGTAAAAATAATCTTATGGTGAATTTTTATGTGTTTTAGAAATAATCAATTTTTATGAATAATAAAAATGTACATATTTTTATAGAACTATCATTTATTTTCTTTAAATAAAGTAATTAAAATGCAGATTGTTTTATTTTTGAATTATATATCAATGTAATATAAGTTTCCATTAATTATAAATTATAGTATTAGTTACATAGTAGTTACATTAAACATGATATTGATACATGTTAATTTTTTGGCATAAATGAAAATGTTCTAAATAAATTTATGTGGGTAAGGTATTTTTTTCTTAATAAAGTAAAAATCAACTATCTATTGATAATTAAAAATAATTTTATATAATATATATGAAATAAAATATGTTAAAATTCATCAAAAAGTTTTCACACAGAAATTAATGTAGGTTAATTTATTTTTCTGCATAAAAGTGAATTTTTATAAAAATATATTTCAATTCATCTTTCACAATAATTTTACCGAATACTTCTACTAAATAAAATAATTGTATTTTTTAAAATTTCTTTCATATTTTATGTCATAATAATTAATATAATTTAATATGGTAATCTATTTTTTTTTCAAAATGAATATTAAAAACATTAAAATATTGTTCCTATGGTTATGGTTAAAAAGATTTTATCATGGGTGAAAATAATATATGTGAGTAATAATTCCACATATACCTCTATATTTATTATTTTGTATTATATTTAGTCTTAATATTATCCTTTATTCATATTCATGACAATTTAGATAGACACTCACATGAATGAGTCGTTATATTATTTAAATATTTAATGTAATTCCATTAATGTACCTCCCCTCACACATAAAAGGGATCTTCTTCTCCACCGTCATTCACAATCATTAAAAAATCTATAAAATCTCACACAAACCTAAAAATATACTAATAGTTCTTATCTTCAATATTTATCTTCTATTATTCCCCAAAGACCATCATAAGAAGGCTTAAGATGTAAACCAAATGAGGCCCCTTAATGAATATGTAATCGTATTTACCGACTCTCTCAATGTTTTTATCGTAATCGAATTTCTCTAAATAATATATATTAACCCAAAAAAAATTAATTTAGTATAAAAAATATACTCATATGTTATTATTATTATTTTGGGAAAACTACTTCCACATCATTTACATCCTACAAAAAAACAAAAATAATTCTCATTCTCACGTTCAACCTACCATCTCCACATAGATGTGTAAATTATTTTTACTAAACACATTACTTGGATGGGCATAAAACTAGAAATAAATAATATATAATTTATTTTTGAGAAAACTATGATTATGAAATTATATCATATCATAAACCCTCGTAACCATATACCCTTCAACAAATGATAACATCGCTCGTGTGTCGGTGTGGAATCACACAAACATATTGTTACGTTATTAATTATTCATATCCTACATTCATGGATTATTTTTAATATTTTGTCATTAACATATATAAAATATATATCATTATTAAAATTATATAGATGATTTAATAATAATAAAATTTCATGTACCATAACCACCGAACAAAAATATACCTAAAAAACAAAACTATTATCACCTGAAAATGAGGATTTCAATAAAAATTTATTAATAAATTAGAATTAAAATATTATAGGGGGGTCATATATGAAATTATAACAATTTAAATAATTTTATTTTGGAATTATAATAAATTTAAATAAATTTAACCCTTGCTTCATAAATGGGTTTTATCGTCATCATGAATGTGTTTTCTAATTCAATCTTCCTTTATAGGTTTGAATGATTCATTTCAATAAAAATAGTTATCTTAATAATAAGGCAATTTTTTAATATTAATATAAGTAATATTCTATAGAAAATTGTATTTTCCATGATAAAACATTGTGTGTCCTTCCTATATTATTATCTTATATATCAATGTCCTTTGATGAATCATATACATTATTGGGGACATAATATATTCATACTATCCATAATATTACTCTTAATGGATTATGATCATATTGATCTATTTATTGAATAGGAAAAATATTATATTTTATGTGATAGTTATTATATATGAATTTTTATATAGATTATTTCTTTTTAATTTTTATTCATTTCAATCATATGCTGAATGAATTAGACTTAGTATATTCTAGGCAGCGCTTTTTATTGACCAATGATGCATTAGTTGGTCTAATGAGAAAAACTACCATAGGAAATTGTTGTATTCCTACCTAATAACTTAATAGTTATTAGGATAAGTCTGTTACAACATGTTTAATAAATCATTGAATGAGGCTTTAATAATATGATTATAATTTCTTGAAACAAGTTCATTATTGTATGATTATGATATATGAAATTGTTCAATAAATCATTATGAAATTACTTAATCATATCCATGTGATTATATATGTTTTTATGTAATACATGTAAACATTTAAATTTTATGATATTAGTTATAAGAATAATTTATTATTGTTTATATTTTCCATATTATTCATGATATGATTAATTTATAATTTATTTTATTGCATGCTTTCTCTTACTGAGAATTTGAGATCAACCATTATTAGGTTTTCCATTTCCAATTATTACATGATGGAATCTATTAATTATTTGAAGGATATAGTTTTAATACTAATTAAAATATCATTATGTTTTTATGTAATGTCTCAGTTCTAACATTAAAGTCCAGATCTATGTATGTATGTAGTCTATCAAAACTGCTAAACTATTTGATGCTTCGAGATATAATCCACTATATAATTTTACCATTAATTAAAATAACACCTAATGTCGTTTTACTAGAGTTAGAGTATTAAAATCACTATGTGGTCTTTGTGTGTGTTTATAATGTTTATGATTATATATTATTTAAATAGTATTGTTTTATAATTTATTTATATATATATGAATAGATTTAGTTTTTCTAATATATATAGATATATATTAACTATATATATATATATATGTTGTAGTGTGTGTGTTAATTATATTGTATGTATATATAAATGTTATTACCAATATGTATATATATGTTTGTGTGTGTGGGAAATAATTTTGTTTTTTATATACATTATTTATGTAATATTTCTATTCATGTTTTTTTTAATTTTTCTATAAGTGTGTATTTTATATATATATATATATATATATATGAATTTATGTAATTATATATATAAATTAATATTATTTATGTTCATTATTTTTATTCCTTTTTGACTAAAATAGGATGAAAATTAGTTAAAAAATTTTGGATTCTTAATATTATTGGTGTATAAAGAAGTGGTTTTAGGGTGAGTCAAATTCTAAATAGACTGTATGTAAAAACATTATTTAGTCAAGTTTCTCTATTTGTATTATTGTTATTCAAATATAATTGGTCCTGATGAAATAGATTTTTTTACCACTCATGAAATTTAACGATGTTACTAATATTGGAACAATAATAGTGAATAAGTAAATGTATCAAGTATTTGGAATGAGTATACATTTTACGAATCAACAATTATTGGTACCAGTATATTTAATGACTTAGATTATATTGAGGAATTTACAATTATTGATGAAGATTAATGTAAATATTTTCTAAAAATATTTAAAAAATTAATTTATTTTGTATAGATTTACCCCATATGATTGTTGTATTAAAAAAATAATGAATATTAGTAGAATCAAAACTATATAAATAGAAAATGTAATAAATGTCATGGTATTGGTTTCATATAGATTCTTTCCCTATTTATGTATATAATTCCAAAAAAGTATAAGCTTCCGTGTTGAACATAATAAACTAAATGAATGTTATGTGGAATGTGTATGGGATATGAAATAATTCCTTCATTATAATTGGTAATATATTATTTTTGAAATAATATTATTCTCTAATAGAATTTCCAATGTGGGTTTCATCTCGATTAGAGAATGTTCATAGAAATTTTTACAACATATTATTGTCATTCATAGATTCTGATGTATTTATGGAACATTGAAGACAGTATGTTTGTTAACATGAAATTAAAATAGTATAATTCATTATTGTAAACTAAAAAACCAATATGATTCTTATCAATGGATGAATAATTATGTGAATATGTAATGTCCGGGCCCATGTTCAACATTACACAATCCTCAATTTGATGGGTCAATGGCCTAAAGTGCACCTGTCAATATTCCATAGGCTACAAACTAACTATAAGGCTATAAACACAATATGGTGGGGAGACTATTACCTCTGACCAGAGATGGAAAATTGATATAAAAATAAACATACAACATAAAAATAATAATATTATAAAAAAATAATTGACAATAGAATTGTAACCCACTATGGTCCAAAGAAGATAAAAAATATTTTAAATAAAATATAGAAGGTTAAATAAACATGAAACTGAATAAAAAAAACATAATAATCTATGCAGTTTCATATGCATGATATCATGGAATTCTATATAAAAAACAGAGATTAGGGGAATGGAATATACAAAATTCTATTCAAAAATATGAAATGGTCAAATGACTGATCCACTAGAATATTGATCATATGGACAATCCTTTAATACCATGCTCCAGCTTTAAGTAAAACATATCCAAAATCGGTTGTAGGGAACTTTCCCTTTTACATTCTCATAGACAGGTAATCCACTAGTGTACTTTTGGTGGCATGAATAGGGTGTGAGAGAAAATTCCAGTTTTCCACCTCCAATAGTGTCTGAATGAAATACATGTAATGTACATTTTCAAAAAAAATAGTTTGGAGGTATATAGAATAATCATCCATGTGGAATAAATAAATTCCACCATGATATGGTTCCCATAGGACACTTATCTCCTTTACCTTCATCAGCTAAGGACATAATGAATGTCTTATCATTATATATATATATATATATAATTATATATAATATAGTCACATATTTCATCCACCGATAAGACTAAATATTTACATATAAAAGTACCCTTATACCAATAATAAATGGTGGTGGAGGGATAAGGGCTTAACACCATCATCCATAACTAGTCTAAATGGTATTATAAGATCAGATAGAGGGTGTAATCTCTATTTCTAAAAATTAGTGAGATAACTTATTCTCATCACTGAATATGGTGGGTTTTTCATTATTCGAACCCCCAAAACAACGTGTGTGGTGTATCATGACCATTATCCAAGTATAGTCAATGGTTTGAGATGTCATTATTAACACATTATGTAAGAGAGTGTGAATCGTCATGACCAACATAACAATCACCATCATTCCAAAACTACTTAAAATTTATAAGCATATATATATATATATATTAATATCCTTGATTAATTACCTCTCACGAATTTTGATAGTCAATCACAAATACATATGAGGTTTCATAATTCAAAATAAGAATATGAGAAATCATGAAACGATCGGAGTGGTCATTCCACACATTATAAGACATTCCACTAAAAATATTAATTTTTTTAGTCTGTAAAACCTCCATGAATAATAAATTAATGTTAGTACATTCCATTTAATATATCAACCATGGAAATTCATCTTATAAGACACTACGATGAATTTTTTTAGTTATATTATCAATTAATAAACTACCTAAAAGGGAAATTAAATTAATATGTTTGTCCACACACTAAGGGGGTTATATGGATTGAATTATCATCTATAAAAATGAGTGAAATTCGTACTAAAACTGAATCGTAACACTTAAGAAGTTATCCTGTTATTTAGTCAATTAATTATAATTATTAAATTCATTTTGGTACTTATAAGTGGTGTCCATGGTCGAGGTCAACATCCTATAACTACGAAACAATGATACTTTTGAGTAAAATAGTATTGATTATATTTATAATATAAAAAATCAATTTTAAGGAGAGGTACATCACATGAAGATGTACAACAGAACGAAATCTATATGAAAAAAATCCAAATATATTTAAAAAAACATAACCACCAACCTTGTGTCTATTGAAAACTCATCAATTAATAATAGCCCCAGATTCAATGTATATTAGATGAAATTTTAGAAACATTAAAATGACATAATAATTTGTAAAATTGGGATACACCTAAAACAAAAAAACTTCCATTGAAGAACATATAATATAAGGAAGATAAATCTTGAGCATATCTATAGATATACAATTCTTCAATGGGATCTTCCTTCGAACATCAGATAAAAAATTAATTGAAGATCCATAGTTGAAGGAGTTCAGATATCATGGGAAGAAATATTAGAGACACACACTAGATAAAAATATGAGATAAAAACATGATTTAGTTTAAAATATCATTAATTTAATTTTATAAATTTTACCCATAAAAGAAGGGGTACATGTTTTGGCCGCTCTGTTTGCCTAACCTGTGATTATCCCACTCCCAAGGGATATACATTGTATGGTTAAGGTCCATGGTGTCCCTATATGTGTGAAAACAATGAGAAATTCCATTTTCTATCCACATAAATTTGTCACATTTTTTTGCACCTAGGTCACATGGTTGTAAAACATCCATGTGTCCCTTTCATATTAAAGGGTTACCAACATGGTTACCTCCCACAGTTTGTACTAACAGTGTGACCTACAATATATTCACATTTCCCATAGATTCATGATTTCAATAAATTTTATATTCTCTTGGGACATTATTTAAATTGTAGAAATATTTTTCATAGACTCACTAAATGATTTAAATGGGAAAACAAATCTATTGTGCCGTTTTGAAATGACCAATCATTGAAACATCCCATTCTTAAATAAATTCATTCACCATTTGGACTTAAGAAGGTAAATAGGTATAATATAATAAAATCTTCGACCTCTAAGTTCTTATATTAGCTTCCTTCTCACATGTATCATCTTGTACTCATATTTATTGTATTAGAACATATACCAAATGTATTGACCTGCCTCAGCGTGTCATCATTATCTAATACACAATACTCATGGGATACTCCTCAAAGAAATATTCCACATCTAACTAAACTTCATCTAGATGATATACATGAGAAGAATCTAGATAATACTGATGAAACTGATATACATGAATTAAATCAGGAATAAACAATAATCTATATGGAATTTCTATCTATTATGTCACTGATATGATACATTTTAAAACCTCAATGGTGGAAACTGTAATACCCCATAATTCCATGAATTTTTTTGATAATTAAATTGGATTATTTAGTGAATAGGATCTGAAAGGGAACATAATTAAAAATCCTAGAGTGGATGGAACACATTTATGAACTATTTTTAATTTTCATTAAATAGACATGTATGTAGGTTTCTCTAATATTTAAATCGGTTCCCATATCAAAAAAATGAGGGCACAATTGATCATAGAGCATCAGGATTCACCTAAAATAGGCTTATCATTTCCCAATATAGGAAAACTATATAAACTAATTTTTCCCCAATAATATAACAGAATAATGATAATTTTATATTCAATTCATTGTTAATCTTTAACGGAAACTCAGATCAAAAATCAGATAGTAATATTGTGCCCTTTAGGGTATTCATTCCATAGTCAAACTGAAATATTGGCCGATGTGATTCTATAGTGGATTGTATTTTTGGCTATAAATAAAATAATTAAATAATGTTATTTTATTTTACATTCCTTATATATCATAAATGGTATCCTGTATTTGAATTTTCCGAGTACTGTTGACTTCGTGAGGGTATGCTTCCCTTATGAAATGCCTAACATTAGTCATCGTAGGCCAGTTGTGAAAGTTGGTTTTTTAGGAATAAACATATATCATATAATTTAAATAAAATTTAATTCAGTTTCAAATCCCCATAAATCACAAATGATAACTCAGATAAAATATTTGAGGTCGTCAATGAGTTTGAAATGAGATGTTCTCCTTAAATAGTACTTAACCTCAACTAATTCATGTTGAAGTAAACATCTATTTTATAGAAGATTTATAGAAAAATTACATAAACATGCAATGTTTATTTTAATCGAAACTCTTTCACTACAATGCAGTGACAAGACTAATGTTTATTTCCATAAATGGAACTACATAATGGTAATGAAACTAAAAGTAACAAAAATTCTATTTCATAAATGAAACAGCATAATAACAACATCTTATTATAACAGAATCAATATGATGCATTTTATGTATTTAATGGGATAACAGTGATTAGAGATTAGATAAGGTTCATTCAAATATATCTGAGTATCTAAAGGAAAACTCTCCAATGAAGAGTTGAAGAGAATCTGAAAGCGGTGAAAATACCCATGTAGATCAAATTAGAACCAGAGATCGATGAATGACGATGACAGATCATCAATGAGAAATCTCATTTCCCAGGTAGGGGTTTGATGATTTTCTATTTGAATTGATTTTCCCTATCCAATTAATTAAATGATGAAAGATGGTTAATTCAAAAACAAATAAACATGAAAATTGATCATTCATTCGGGGATGGTTAGTATTGTGTGATAAAATGGGATATATATGTTAATGATCATTCTTCCATTTCTGGATCTTTGTGATCCTACTGACAATAATGTATATAGGACTATATGAAAAATGACTCGAATTATTATTTTGGTGTTCTTATGTGTGAATCCTTACCCTATACTCTTAATACATCATTAATGTTCTTTGTGGCACAATGATCGGCATCACATCAACCCAAAACACTAGGAATGATGGGTTGGAGCAAGGCATGCCATGACATTGGAGAGAGGCCACAGAAAAAGGTCACGGAGGCAACATGAGGCTATTGTGACGACAAAAGACAGAAAAACAACAAGAGTCCTCAAAGGCAGTACAAGGTCGAAGTAATTAGGCTGTGCCAACAGCAGGAGTCTCCCACACTATGGCTAGAGATAGGCGGGAAGTGGAACACCCCGAACATGTAATCAATGACTAGCACTTTCTGTCATGATGGAGACATGTGGTGCCAGTGTAGGGTCACATCTGACCAGTCAACCCCAATAACGGTCTACTTACCATGTGTTGGAGGTAGATTGTTTCAACTGGCCACATTGCATGGAGAAGGACGTGGATGTACGGCGTATATGAGTGGAAAAAATGGATCGACAACATGCTGATATAAGGATAGGTCTGGCCTACTGAGTGACCTAGCTTGTTAAAGTTGTCATGCTAAAAGGGGCTGGGCCAGATGGTAAATCGCGGTCGTTGGGCAGCCTAGTGGGGTTTCACCAGTCTGAACAAGTCGGATTGAGCCAAAGAATATGGACTGGGTCACTGTGTGACCTAGTTTACTGGCCCCACAACTAAATAGGGCCATGTCCAGCATATAAAATTTGGCCCGACCACTAGGCTATGTCGGACTAGGTCATCCCAGACCTGACTGGTTCAGTTCAATTCAGCCAAAATGGTTCGAGTCATATGGGACAAGCCAAACAGGTTAGTTAAGGTGGTCTTACCATATCAGACCGACCATGAACACAAATAGCCCCTGTTTTCTAAAACATCCACAATAATCATACCGAGTTTTCTATTAACATGATATTTTTCACTTTGGGACCCATGTGATAATATTCATCCTTGGGAATACACAAACTGAGTATTCATGGTTGTCTATATAATATCTATTGATTAAGGATTATATTCCCCTTGAATCAACTGTGCTATGAGGTTGAATCCAATGACTGGATATACGCGAAGGATATGATGGGTGGACAACAATGGTATAGCATACGAGCATAACATAGTGGTTTAATAGACGAGCATACCTCAATAGTTAAGAACATGACAATTACTAGGTGGTTAGGCAGACGAGCGTACCTTAGTGTTCAAGAGACGAGTGTACATTGTGGTTCAATATATGAGAGTAACTCAGTGGTTCATCATTTGAGCATAACTATGTGGTACAGCAAACAAGTGTACCTCAGTCAATCAGCAGACGAGTGAACCTCCATTGTTCAAAAGAATAACTTACCTCAGTTGTTCAACATATTAGAATACCATTTTTGTTCACCGAATTCTACCTTATTAGTTCTGGCAATGAGCATACCTTAGTTGGTCAACAGATGAGTATACCATAGTGGTTCAGAAGAAAAGCAGATCTCAATGGTCCAACAAAATATTGTGCCTTAGTGGTTCATCAGATAAGTGTACCTCAATGGTCCACTAGCTAAGAACACCACAATGGGTAATCAGGGATGATTCCGTCTATAGTACACGATAAATCAAATATCTGTATGATAATCATACATTCAAAACATTGAGTTATAACTAGTGGGATTTGACTTTTCTTTATCATATTGTTGTGTGATCTTGAATATTGGTCTTTTATTATGGTCATTCCATTTTGGTTTGGTTTCCATATTCCCTATTTTTTTACTCACCCATGCATTGGAATCACTCGCTCATACCATGTCTCGTGCAGGTGATCAACATTTCAAAAGATGCAATTGTGGTCTGTAACCAAGTAGTGCCCAATCAGATGGGAAATACGAGACATACATCTATAGATACATGCAACTACCCTCCACGAACCCTTCGATCAAGGACTATGTAGACAGACCATTTGTAATTATAATTTTCATTTATGGTTTTGTTCTTTAATCCAAACCCCTTATTAATTTTTAGTTGTACTTTACATTTAATATGTTTGTTATTGATAATTGTGGTATACCTTTTGTATAAATTCAGAAGATTTTCCTTCATCCATGTTTATAGTTTTAATGGAAAATCCCCCCCCCCATTTTGGGATATTCCTACTCAGTGCAAGTTTCCATCCTCTGGCTTATTAAAGGTGGGGTTAGGGTATTCATGACATGGGTCCTGGTGGATGGGTCGTGGAAAAGTGTTATCATAGGAATTCGGTAATACCCAATGAACTAAGAGTCTAAATTTTTTTTATTGGGATATATTGTTATGTGTGTCATGTTTGGATTTGATGACATGGTTTCCAATGTTTCTACACAGGAAAATGTATCAATACAACAAGACCATGAACTTTTTTTCCTGACTCGTTTTATTAAAACACTCGTTGCATGCATCTTTTAGTGTTAAACACATGATATTTTTGAGACAGAGTCATCTCACAAAGTATAATATATTAATCTTGGTTCATCTGGATACCATTCAGGATGCCTCAATATAGACTACCAAGGAGTATTCCATTTTGTTACAATGAGGATAGTGTGCATAGAAATGTAGATTTGAAACATGGACCATCGCCCGAGATGGTACCTTTGGGTGGTGTCCCAACTATACCAATGA
Source organism: Viscum album (assembly GCA_963277665.1). Classification (NCBI taxonomy): domain Eukaryota; kingdom Viridiplantae; phylum Streptophyta; class Magnoliopsida; order Santalales; family Viscaceae; genus Viscum; species Viscum album. Next base: position 443,388,968 of record OY728161.1, read on the forward strand.
CCATTAGTAAATAGTTACTACAAGCGCTATAGGTAGTGGATGGATGTAGGATCAATGCCTTACACGAGTTCCAGAGAAAAAGACATCACATGTTCAGGGGGCGACAAATCCTAAGGTCGGAGAGGATTTTCAATAGCAACTGACACAAGTCTTCCCCTTATTGAGGACACCCATTGACGAAATGGTAGATCATTCCATGAGCCTTTTATAAGGATCAGTGAGGATATGGTGGATTTTGACCATCCATACACATAGGAGGTTGACTTATACATTTATCTTTACCTGGGGATGGAACATATATCTACCCCTTCACATCGGATGGCTCATGTAGAGGTATTATAGATAAGGTTACAATTGGAGGGCATATAGAGGAAAGGGTTAGTAAGGGACATCTTCTCACCATCGAAAACCCTACTATTGTTTTCCATGAAGGATGACATAATATGCAGGTTATAAATGGAATTATGGATCCTAAACAAGGTAACCATAAAGAACATCTATCATATAATGAGGATTGAAGACCTATTCAATTAGCTGAATGGAGAAAAATGGTTCTGGAAGATAGACCTTAGATCATAATAATTCCATATTTGTGTAAGATATTAGGAACACACGATAAAGATATTCAAATTTCAATATGTCGACTATGAGTACATAGTGATTCCATTTGGCATGTTGAATGTCCTAGCTGTGTTCATGGGAATCAAGAACATGATCTTCTATTCGTACATAGATCATTTTTTACTGATCTTCATTTATAGTAACATAATGTTATAATCATTTGAGGAGGAGCACGCAATGCACATGAGTATGGGTCAAAACACACTCCGAGTGCACTCATTTTTCAAAAAACTCATGATGAGATAGTTCTTGATGAAAAAGGATCAATTTCTAGGACATGACTTCTTAGAGGCTGTAGTTGCGGTGGATTCAGTGATGTTTGAAGCCATGATTTATTTGGAACCAACCTATAGCCTTACCAAGGTACGATGTTTCCTTGGGTTGGAAGGGTATAATATGGGATTTGAACTAAAGCCATCCAGAAAGGACCTTGATAGTGTGGATATAGAAGGGAAGCCCCTTCGTCTGAACCTAAGGATTCTAGTAGCCATTTTAACAGTCGAGGCAGACCTTGCAGAGTGTTACTATCTCAATATTTCCATAGAAGGGAACCATCTATGTGGTGTACCGTGACACATCATGAACCGGGTTTGGTTTTGTATTGATGTAGGGGAAAGTATTAATTTATTATGGATCGTGAAAATTGAGACCACATGATCATAGCTATGTAGCTCATGAACATGAGATGGTCGTGGTAGTATTCTCCGTAATGATGTGCCAACACTACATTATCGGATAATGATTTATAATAATCTCTAAGAAAAATATTCTCATGTATATATTTTCTCTGAATGATCTTAACCCGAGACCGTGGTGTTTGATATAGTTCTTACAGTACTATGACATCGAGATAGTCTATACTCCTGTGAAGTGTTACGTGGTGGCAGATGAACTCAATAGAATATCGAGTTCAAAACTACTGAATGATGCCTCAGAGAATTGGGGCGATATTCAAATATCCATTGTGGGTAGAGATGAGGCATCATTTATTCAGTTTATGGTAGTTTCCACTCCATTAATAAATCGAGTCAGTGTGGCACAACACAAAAATACGAGCTTCGAGACTACATGTTCCATGATTTCCACATGGAATGACTTTGATATATATTTCATAGGTGGTGGGAATGTCATGCTTTTCATTGGACATACCATTGTACTAATTTCTTTATGGGAGGATGTGTTGAGGGAGTTTCATTCATCCCCTTTTGTGGTACATTCAGTTTTGGGTGAAGATGTATTGGGACAACCAATGTCAGTACATGAGGCTGGGGATAAAGATGGAAGTGGAAGAGGTTTCCTTGAGTTTCCTCACATGTCAGCATGTAAAGAATGAGAACAAGTTTCGAACAGTTTTTTCAAAACCCATTGAGGTGCTCGGGTGGAAGTGGGATTATATATCGATGTACGTCTTGAGAGGATTACCACATACAACCAGGGGGTAAGATACTATATAGGTGATTGTATACTAGCTCAACAATTCATCCCACATTGTACACATTTGAGAATAAGAATTTATAGACATCTTGGGACCACTATATGTGCAAGAGTTAGTATGACTCCATTGAGTCCCATATAAGATACTCTCTGATTGTGATGCATGCTTTTTATCGCAGTTTTGGAAGGTATTTTACGAGGAATTTGGGATTCAGTTGTTCCTGAGCACAACCATTCAGCCACAGATGGATGGTCAGACTGATCGGACAATACAAACCTTGTAGAACATTCTTCATGATTGTGTCTTGATTTTGGCCATAGATTTGAGGACCACATACCACTAGTGGAGTTTTCGTACAATAATAGATACCACTCCACTATCGGTAAGATATCATTCAATGAACTATAAGGAGATAAATGCAGGTCACTGTTATGCTACACAGACCCAAGGGACTCAACACTCATGGTGCCAAACATTGTATAGGTTTCCACTTAAAAGGTGAAAGTCATATATGAGCAACTGATGATTTTGTAGAGCAGACAAAAGTCATATACTGATAAGAAGTAGATACCCTTGGAGTTCGATGATGGGGACCACAAATTCTTAAGGGTCTGTCCTTGAATGGGGAAACAATGATTTAGCCTAGGGCCAATGTTATCTATGAGGTTCATGAGACCATTCCAGATACTACTGTAACACCCCATGTAAATAAAGATTATGACATTTTTATATTTATACATATTTGTGAATAAAATATTAATATTACATTAAAGGGGATTCTATGCTCGATGGCGTACCCAATACGCAATAACGAGTTTCTTGAGAATCTTATGTTGCACTCTAATAATAAAATAATATTATTTTAAATAGTAGTCAACGCCTAGCCGTTTTAATGGTGGTAATGAACAGAACTAACTAAAAAATGATTATATATGTTTGTCAAATAATTTTACTCTTTACAATAAATGTTAGTGGATTAAAAATGTGAATGAATCCAATTTTAAGCGTAGACATTCTAATATTCTTTTAAAGGTCGATTAACCACCTTTGAAGGTGAACCTATATTAAATCCACTTTTTGACAATTTTATCTATTATATTTGCCCAAATAAAATTCTTATTTAGAATCGGGACATAAAAATTTACATTGTGTACATTTTTGGTATCTTTCCGATAATGTTCTTTTTTTAATGAATAGTGAAAAATGTTGTATTTTAATTCAAAACCTCTTTTTAATATAATTTATTTATATGATTAGATTATCTTTTGATTTTTTTTAATGTAAAATTAGAATATATTTTTACCATTTAATCCAATAGTGTTTGTTGGAATTAATTTCACTTTGAAATTAGACTTAAACTAGTGTCAATCTTTTGATACTAATTATTTCATAAAAACATGCTATTTGCTCTTACAGCGGGAATTAATTATTAGTTTAATTAATGCAACTAATATATTTTGAATTTTGTAAAATAGACATCATTTTTGAATTCTGAATATCAAATATAGCTTAGGGTAAAGTTTGGGTATTTTTCTGAAAAACTTCAATTTTTGATGAATAGTGAAACCACTAAGTGGTACTTATAAAAACTGATTTTTCGTTTAAATGAAATTTTACCACCTCTGTGTTTTGAATTTCAAAAAACCAACATAAATGGTTGTCATTAAGATGTAAAATGTGGTTTAATGGTATTAAAATAATTTTTTGGTGAATAGTAACTTATTATGTTTTTAATCGCAATTAGAGTTAATTAGTGTAGTTTAAGGTAAAAATGGAGTTTTAATAATATGAGATGAGAATGAAACATGTCCTACCCTTATTGGATGTGTCATTGCCGACCAATATAATCCATGGGTCAACTTGGGGACCCCAGGGAGCCACTTTGGTTGGGAAATGACATAAATAACTTTTTATTTAATGTTAAAGTAAAAATGACACAAACATGAGATGTTTTACTAAAACAATTGTCAAATGGGGATATACAAGTCAGATTTTTGACTATAAAAATTAATAATAAAGCTAAAAATATTTCCTACATCATGATATTTTTTTATAAATTTTAGACATTAAATAGATTAAATTATTTATGACATCATGATGATGCACCGATTACCTCATTAAAAAAGGATTTAAATAAAATGAAAAGATAATGTAACATCTATGACCTACATATTTCCAAAACCTATTGTATGGGTATATTTCCAACCCTTATCACCTTATACTCGAATTATATCAATGTGGGTCCTTTTAAATCCGAAACTCATTTTAAAATAAAGGAACATTTCTTTACAGTCCAAGAGTGCCCCTTCTCTCCTCTTATAAAAGGCCCCCACCTCTACCTCCTTACCCAAACTTCCAAAGACTTTTTATCAGTGAACCCCTGCCCATTTTGTATCTCCACATCCCTCTCTAACTCCTTCAAGCCTCACTTTAGGAATAAGTCTTCCCATGGAAGCCTTTGAGCTCAAATCAAAGGGAGTTACCCGATTTTAAGGTAATGTCTTCACTTGAGTCCTTTTGTTTTATTTTGCTTCTCCATCCCCCTAAAATCTTTTTATTAATTTCTTTTGTAACAACTCAAGTATCTTCAATATACAAGGATGTTGTTATAATAAGGATTCTAGCGACACTTACACACACCTTCGTCTAATGGTTAAAGAACATATTGTTTCTGTGGTTTGCGATTTTCTGCCTCACAAAACGATGATTGTTCAATATTCTTTTAACACCGTTAGAGGTGGCCATTATGATGTCACTGTATTTAATATATGATATATTTGGTATTTATGTTTACTATATGCTTCTGTATTTTATATTTAAAACACACCTTTATTCTTTTCATGTTGTGTAAATGTGATAATTTAATATGAGGAAGTGTGGACTACCGCCCCCTCAAGTGATGTGACTCGTACATGAAATACATAGTATGTATAAAGAATAAAATTAATGAACATATGTGACCTATATAAAATATATATTATACCTTAATTATAATATATATATATATATATATAATTTATTTTTAAATCCATTAATATGACAAAAAAATGAAAGTAGCGTTCATGTGTACGTACGGCCTACCATCTCCATGAACGGTGCTTTTCGTTTTTTTCATCAAATGATATGGAATATTATAAAATGAATATGTACTGGATATAAATGATATTTCAATCATTAATACTATTCTGGAAATTATTTACTTATAACTACATGGGAAATCATTTATCAAACAAGTTCATTTTTGACTCATGTACCAAACATCGGCAAAAACGTCTGATATGAACTAACATTATTAAACAATTATTATAACATTATAATATGTGATATGAACTGAATAATAATCTTTAAATTAGGTCCTTATGCAATTATAAATTGACAAAAGTTTATTATTCATGAATATAATGAAACGAACAAGACAAGTCGGACTTGAGGTAAGGGATCCTACTCCTCTCTTTCTTTTTAAGTTCACTCTTTTATGTCATTACTTTTAAAGATCATCTTTATTGTTATTAGGATGTTCTTTTATATTACTCTTACCATAATATTTATTTTCATATGATGAGAGAACCTATTCTCTCTCATCAATCCATTTTGGATGTTTTGATTGGCGCCGTTAGGCTGCCAAATTTTCGTAAGAGATCTAACCCCTCTGTTTCTTTTTAAGTACTCTCCTTTATGTCACTTCTTTTATGCTCTTCTTTGTAATGTTGGGGGATGTTCTTTTATATTCCTCTTTCTATAAACTTTATTTTAATATGATGAGATACCCTATTTTATCTCATCAATTCATTTTTGTAGGTTTTAAGTGGCATCGTTAGGTTGCCGAGTTTTTGTAAGGGATTTTTCATCTCACTTTTATTCCCGTGAGATTTATGCTACATTTACCACAATTTCCATTGAGTGGTGTATGTACTACCCATTGTTTTAATCATTTTATAATATAATTTCATTTATGAGTATTTAAATCAATGATGTATTGTCCTTCTTTCACGGGGTGTATGTTTCGAATGATACCCATGTCGGTAAGGGAACCGTTCACCCTCCAATTTTAAAAAGACTTATTTTGTTATGTCATTTAATTCACATACTATTATGTTGGGATATGTTCTTCTATATCCTTATTGATTTATGTTTTATTTCCATGTGATGAGATACCCTTTTTATCTCTCATCAACTCATTTTCTGAATTTTGTAGTGACTCTGGTAGGCTGTCAATTTTTTGCAAGGGAACTTCTTAACCCAAATTTGATTCTTTGGGATAAACTTGTACTCCTTGAATATGTCGTTCTATGATTATGTGTGAATGTCCTCTGATTTTTCTACACTTAATATCCACTTATATTTGCTGTATTCGTTTGTCACATATAATTATGTAATTGATTTATCCTTAAACCAAGGATATCGTCTTTGTATGGAACTTCGTCTCAATCTCTTTTAATTGAGGCATATTTTATTATACTATGTATAAACCCCTTTGACTTTTACGTTTATCCAAAAGAAATATTTTTTATACGAAGAAATTTACAAAATGATAAAAGTGAATGTTTTTGTCATATGTATGCGGCGACAACGACTTCTCCACCGCTATGACCATTATTTGAGTTTCGGCTTCCTCTACAAGCCATACATTCTTTTTAAAAGAAAATGAAATACCATGTTTTACTTTTATTTTATTTTGGTGTTGAAAATGGTTTTCATAATGTTTTTATATCAATGTGTTGTATTGATATCTTGTGATTGAAAAGTGGATATGTTATGTTTCCTTTATGCATGTTTTATGTGATACGATTATGTTATGGTTCATGGAAATTATTATGAAGACAGGTGGTTCCGTGATAAACAAAGGGCGGGTGTGCCCGATATAGCTCTCCAATGCATTGGGTAATGCGAAGGAGTGAAACGTTAAGTTTTATTCGAAGAGATTTAGGGAATATACTGTGGTGGTTATTTCAAACATAACCAAGAGGGTTACTCCCTACGTAAGAATGTTATGAATGCATCAAGTTACCTTTTATGTCTTATGATTTCTATTATTTATTCATGATTTGATGAGGTATGTTAATGTACCTATTTTTTATGGGTAATGTATGATTTCATTCTTATGTATATATGAACTCATGTTTCCTTTCCATATTTTTATAACCCTTAGTGATCTTTTTATGCTCATCCCAAGTTTTTTAAATGTTTTTCATAGGTCAAGGGAATGGTACATGATATGATGATAGTGTCACGGAAGTTTCAATAATGAATCCGTGTTTTATTTTAAATATGTTTCCGTTGATGGAAATAAATGAATACTATCTTTATGTAACCACTTTGTTTAAATGTTGAATGTAATGCAAGTTTTATGATCTAATTATCTAAAACTCTAAACCTGAAAAGATCCTCAATGTGTAATCTTGTATTAACTCAATATTAAGTAAGGTTTAAGGCTAGGGCCTTATAGTTGGTATCAGAGGTCAGTCTAGACAACTTTAGGGATTAGGAGTTTTTGTTAGACACATGATTAGTCCCTATATCTATTATTTCAGTTAAATCATTGTTTTATAACTTTTTTCATGTTATGTAATGTTGGTTACGAATGGAAGGAGAAGGATCTCAAACGACATTCCTATCTCTTCCTGATGACATTCTTGCAATAATTATTGCAAAGTCATGTTCGGATGATTGTGAAACATTATCTAGAATAAAACACACTTCCAAGCATTTCTTTGAGATATCAAACACCTCCACTATACCTCGTTATCATCGTGGATCATGGGTTGTTTTTAGACAAATACTATTTTCAAAATATTCTCATATTTTCAAGAAAGGTAAATATTATCAAGGTATTTTCAAATATTTTACCTTATCACAAGAATTTGAAGCATATTATGATTTTAAAAATGGTGCTGAGGAAGGAGACTCTTGCACAACCTATTTATACATGCTTTTAAAATATAGTCTCTCATCACATAATTATGTTATTTTAAATGGACCAATAATAGAAATTTTCAACTCAAATTCTGTCTGACTATTTTAAAGAAATCATGTTTTATGAGATGTTTTGGAATTATATGCCATACATGATTATTTTGGAAAACTGTTTTTCTATGAACACCCATATGACCCATGTTGTACAAGGTGTATTTGGATGGAGGTAGAAAATGATTTTGAAGGATATCTAAATCATTGTTGTAATGCATGGGACTTCTACCTACGTGATAAAGATAAAGATGAAACCGAGTGGATTCCATGATCATGGTATGATGTTATTCATTTTGGGAATCGTTTTATATTATCTTATGGTTGTGAAAAAAGACTTTAAGAATTAAGATGTTGAGATTATAACGAATTTGGATGAATATGAGAGGTATAAGGAAAATATTGAGGTTAAAACATGTTAGGGTTATTTTTGGAGTTTTATAAAAAGGACAACACATAGACTGTGTGAAAACACGTCGCGTCAGACAAAGCTTCGAGAATCGAACCCACAACCAAAGTGAAACTTGTATTTATCACCAACCATTGGACTACGTGAAGTCCCTGGTTAGTTTGATTGATTCTGTTTAGTTAGATGATTTTATGAATTAAGAGTAAGTTGATTTTGGGTTATCTATGGAAATTTATTAACCTATCATGGAGGATATGTGATTAAGTTAATTATTTTTCAATACGATACATTTAGAGAAACTGATGTTGTTTGGAGATAAATGTTTCGATTTAACATGGAAGTCTATGTGACTAAATCCTTTAAATATTTGGGTTTCAATATTAGTTTGGTGTACTTTGATGATTTTTTTTGGGAATATTGTTTATCGAATGGTCCTCATTGAACTTTGGGTTTTGTTGGACAAATTTTGGAGATTAAGAATAGAATTTATTTTTTTTAAGGGTTATCCATTTCTGTATTATCTGATCGTGTACTATCCTTTTTGGATTTGGTTTTGGTTAATGTCTAAAGACATGAGATGTATATAGTTCTCTTTTGTGGATTAGGTGATTCTCTATAAGTTTATTATAGTACTCTTAATGTGAACAAGTCTTCCTAAATACTCTTCTTTTGGAGAAAATATGAGTTTGTGGAAGGAATCTAATAAAAGATGAAAGTCAACATGATAAGTGATTATGTTTCCTTATGAATAAATTCTTCAATAAAAAGTAACTTAAAACAAAAATGTTTCAATTAACTTTTCCGACTGGGGAATCGAATACCGTTTAACCTATCACAAGTTTGTGATTTTATTGTGGTTAACTTTCTCCTAAAAATGTTTTCTATCACTCTCCATCAGAACATGACCATATGTTTTCTCCTCTATGTCCATGTTTCCCAACATGGAATCCTAGTATGGGTTAACTCAGGTGACCATTGTACTTATCATTCTTTATTTTAAAGTGAATGTTTTACTGACTCTTGTTCTGATCTGGGACTTTCAAGGATGTTTCCAAGCCCAATTTTAAAATTGCGAGGATGCAATTTTCAAAAGGGGGGAAGAATGTAACACCCCATGTAAATATGGAATATGAAATTTTTATATTTATCCATATTTGTGAATAAAATATTAATATTACTTTAAAGGGGATGCTATGCTCGATGACGTACCCAATACGCAACAACGAGTTTCTTGGGAATCTTACGTTGCACTCTAATAATAAAATAATATTATTTTAAATAGTAGTTAATGCCTAGTCGTTGTAATGGCGGGAATGAACATAACTAACTTCAAAATGATTATATATGTTTGCCAAATATTTTTACTCTTTACAATAAATTATAGAGGATTAAAAATGCGAATGTGTCCAATTTTAAGCGTAGACATTCTAATATTCTTTAAAAGTTTGATTAACCGCCTTTGAAGGAGAAACTCTTTTAAATAAACTTTTTGACAATTTTATGTGTTATATTTGACCAAATAAAATTTTTATTTAGAATCGGGACATCAAAATTTACTTTGTGTAAATTTTTGGTATCATTCGGATAAAGTTCATTTTCTTAATGAATAGTGAGAAATGTGGAATTTTAATTCAAAATATCTTTTTAATCTAATTTATTTATATGATTATATTATCTTTTTAATTGTTTTTAATGTAAAATTAGAATATATTTTTATCATTTAATCCAACATTGATCGTTGAAATTAATTTCACTTTGAAATTGGACTTAAACTAGTGTCAATATTTTGATACTTATTGTTTCATAATGACACGCTATTTGCTCTGACAGCGGAAATTAATTATCAAATTAATTAATGCAAACATTATTTTTTTAATTTTGTAAAATAGACATCATTTTTGAATTCGGAATATACGATATAGCTTAGGGTGAATTTTTGGTATTTTTCTGAAAAAACTTCAATTTTTTATGAATAGTGAAACCACTAAGTGGTACTTATAAAAACTGATTTTCTGTTTGAATGAAATTTTACCACCTCTGTATTTTGAATTTAAAAAATCCGACATACATGGTTGTCATTAAGAAGTAAAATTTGGTTCAATGGTATTAAAATAATTTTTTTGGTGGATAGTAACTTATTATGTTTTTAATCGCAATTAGAGGTAATTAGTGTAGTTTAAGGTAAAAATTGTGTTTTAATAATATGAGATGAGCATGACAGATGTCCTACCCTCATTTGATGTGTCATGGACGACCAAGAAAATACATGGGTATACTTGGGGACCCCATGGAGCCACTTTTTTTGGGAAATTACATAAATAACTTTTTATTTAATGTTAAAGTAAAAATGACACAAACATGACATGTTTTACTAAAACAATTGTTACATGGGGTTATACAAGTCAGATATTTTACCATAAATATTAATTAGAAATATAAAAGTATTTCCTACATCATGATTTTTGTTTTATAATTTTTAGATATTATATATATTAAATTATTTATAACATCGTGATGATGCAGTGATTACCTCATTAATAAAGGATTTAAATAAAATGAAAAGAAAATTTAAACTCTATGACCTAAACATGTCCAAAACCTATTGGATGGGTATATTTCAAACCCCTATCACCTTATCCTCGAATTATATCAATGGGGGACCTTTTAAATCCGAAACTCATTTTAAAATAAAATAACATTTCATTACTTTCCATGAGTGCCCCTCCTCTCCTCTTATAAAAGGCCCCCACCTCTACCTCCTTACCCACACTTCCAATACCTTTGTCTCATCCCACCCCTGACCATTTTGTATCTCCATATCCCTCTATAACTCCTTGAAGCCTCACTTTGGGCAGAAGTCTTCCAATGGAAGCCTTTGATCTCAAACCAAAGGGAGTTACCTGATTTCAAGGTAATGTCTTCACTTGAGTGCTTTTGTTTTATTTTTCTTCTCCAACACCCTAAACTCTTTTTATTAATTTCTTTTTTAACAAATACAGTATCTTCAATATAATAGGATGTTGTTATAAGAAGTATTCTAGCTACACTTACACACACCTTCGTCTAATGGTTAAAGAACATAATATTTCTGTGGTTGGCGATTTTCTGCCTCACGAAACGATGATTGTTCAATATTTTTTTAACACCTTTAAAGGTGGCCATTATGATGTCACTATATTTTATATATTATATATATGGTATTTATGTTTACTATATTTTTCTCTATTTTATATTTAAAACACACCTTTATTCTTTTCATGTTGTGTAAATGCGATAATTTAATATGAGGAAGTGTGGACTACCGCCCCGTCAAGTGATGTGACTCGTACATGCAATACATGGAATGTATAAATAATTAAATTAATGAATATATGTGACCTATATAACATATATATTATACTTTAATTATAATATATATATATATGTATATCATTTATTTTTAAATCCATTAATATGACGAAAACAATGAAAGTAGCGTTCATGCGTACGTACGGCCTACCATCTCCATGAACGGTGATTTTCGTTTTTTATCTCCAAATGATATGGAATAGTATAAAATGAATATTTACTGGATATATATGATATTCCAATCATTAATACTATTCTGGAAATTATTTACTTACAACTATATGGGAAATCATTTATCAAACATGTTCATTTTTTACTCATGTACCAAATATATCGGCAAAAACGTCTGATATGAACTAACATTATTAACCAATTATTATAACATTATAATATGTGATATGAACTGAATAATAATATTTAAAGTAGGTCCTTAGTAAAATATAAATTGACCAAAGTTTATTATTCAGGAATATAAAGAAACGGAAAAGACAAGTTAGACTTGAGGTAAGGGATCCTACTCCTCTCTTTCTTTTTATGTACACTCTTTTATGTCATTGATTTTAAATACCATCATTCTAGTTATTAAGATGTTCTTTAATATTACTCTTACCATAATTTTTATGTTCATATGATGAGAGACCCTATTCTCTCTCATCAATCCATTTTGGAAGTTTTGATTGGCGTTGTTAAGCTGCTGAATTTTCGTAAGAGATCTAACCCCTCTCTTTCATTTTTAGTACTCTCCTTTATTTCACTTCTTTTAAGATCTTCTTTGTTATGTTGGGGGATGTTCTTTTATATTCCTCTTTCTGTAAACTTTATGTTAATATTATGAGAGACCCTATTTGATCTCATCAATCCATTTTGGTAAGTTTTAAGTGGTGTCGTTAGGTTGTCGAGTTTTCGTAAGGGATTTTTCATCTCACTTTTATTCCCGTGAGATTTATGCTAAATTTTCCACAATTTACTTTGAGTGGTGTATTTACTGACCATTATTTTACTCATTGTGTAATATACTTTCATTTATGAGTATTTACATCAATGTTTTATTGTCCTTCTTTCATAGGTTTTATGTTTTGAAAGATACCCATGTCGGTAAGGGAACCTTTCACCCTCCTATTCTTAAAAGACTTCTTTTGTTATTTCATTTAATTCACATACTGTTATGTTGGGATATGTTCTTCTATATCCTTATTGATTTAAATTTTATTTCCATGTGATGAGATACCCTTTTTATCTCTCATCAACTCATTTTCTGAATTTTGGAGTGACGCCGTTAGGCTGTCAATTTTTTGCAAAGGAACTTCTTAACCCAAATTTGATTCTTTGGGATAAACTTGTACTCCTTGAATATGTCGTTCTATGAATATGTGTGAATAACCTCTTATTTTTTAACACATAATATCCACTTATATTTGGTGTATTCATTTTTCACACATAATTATGTAATTGATTTATCCTTAAACCAAGGATACCATCTTTGTATGGGACTTCGTCTCAATATCCTTTCATTGATGCATATTTTATTATACAGTGAATAAACCCCTTTGACTTTTACGTTTATCCAAAAGGAATATTTTTTATACGAAGTTTTTTACAAAACCAAAAAAGGGAATGTTTTTGTCATACGTATGCGGTGACAACGACTTCTCTGCTGTTGTGACCATTATTTGAGTTTCGTCTTCCTCTACAAGCCATACGTTATTTTTAAAAGAAAAATAAATACCATGTTTTAGTTTTCTTTTATTTTGGTGTTGAAAATGGTTTTCATAATGTTTTTATATCAATGTGTTTTATTGATATCTTGTGATTGAAAAGTGGAAATGTTATGTTTCCTTTATGCATGTTTTATGTGATACGATTATGTTATGGTTCTTGGGCATTATTATGAAGACGGGTGGTTCCGTGATAAACTAAGGGTGGGTGAGCCCGATATAGATCTCCAATGCATTGGGTAACGTGAAGGAGTGAAAGGTTAAGGTTTCACCGAATAGATTTAGGGAACATACTGTGGTGGGTATTCCAAACGTAAACAAGAGGGTTACTCCCTACGTAAGAATGTTATGAATGCCTCATGTTACCTTTTATGTCTTATTATTTCTATTATTTATTCATGATTTGATGAGGTATGTTAAAGTGCCTATGTTTTATGGGTAAAGTATGATTTCATTATTAGTTATATATAAACTCATGTTTCCTTTCCATATTTTTATAACCCTTACTGAGCTTTTTATGCTCATCCCAAGTTTTTTTGAAATGTTTTTCACAGGTCAAGGGATAGTTACATGATATTATGATAGTTTCATGGAAGAGTCAAGAAAGAATCCATGTTTTATTTTAAATATGATTCCGTTGATGGAAAATAATGAATAGTATCTTTATGTAACCACTTTGTTTAAACGTGGAATGTAATGAATGTTTTATGACCTAATTATATAAAACTCTAAACCTGAAAATATCCTCAATGTGTAATCTTGTATTAACTCAAGATTAAGTATGGTTTAAGGATGGGGCCTTATAGTTGGTATCAGAGGTTGGTTTAGACAACTTTAGGGATTAAGAGTTTTTGTTAGACACATGATTAGTCCCTATATCTATTATTTCAGTTAAATCCTTGTTTTATAAGTTTTTTCAGGTTATGTAAAGTTGGTTACGAATGGAAGGAGAAGGATCTCAAACGACATTCCTATCTCTTCCTGATGACATGCTTGAAATAATTATTGCAATGTCATGTTCGGATGATTGTGAAACATTATCTAGAATAAAACTCACTTGCTAGCAGTTGTTTGGGATATCAAACACCTCCACTATACCTCGTTATCATCATGGATCATGGGTTGTTTTTAGACAAATACTATTTTCAAAATATTCTCATATTTTCAAGAAAGGTAAATATTATCAAGGTATTTTCAAATATTTTACCTTATCACAAGAATTTGAAGCATATTATGATTTTAAAAATGGTGCTGAGGAAGGAGACCCTTGCACAACATATTTATACTTGCCTTTAAAATATTGTCTCTCAACACATAATTATGGTATTTTAAAAGGACCAATAATAGAAAGTTCCAACTCAAATTCTTTTCGACTATTTTATAGAAATCTTGTTTTATGAGATGTTTTGGAATTATATGTCATACATGATTTTTTTCCAAAACTATTTTTCTGTGAACACCCATATGACCCATGTTGTACATGGTGTATTTGGATGGAGGAATCAAATGATTTTGAAGGATATCTAAATCATTGTTGTAATGCATGGGACTTCTACCTACGTGAGCAAGATGACGATGAAACCGAGTGGATTCCATGATCAAGGTATGATGTTATTCATTTTGGGAATCATTTTATATTATCTCATGGTGGTGAAAAAAGACTTCAAGAATTAAGATGTTGAGATCATAACGAATTTGGATGAAAATGAGAGGTATAAGGAAACTATTGAGGTTAAAACATGTTAGGGTTATTTTTTAGTTTTATAAAAAAGACAGCACGCAGACTGTGTGACAACCCGTCGCGTCAGACAAAGCTGCGGGAATCGAACCCACAACCGAAGTGCAATTGGTATTTATCACCTACCACTGGACTACGTGAAGTCCCTGGTTAGTTTGACTGATTCTTTTTATTTAGATGATTTTATGAATTAAGAGTAAGTTTATTTTGGGTATTCTATGGAAATTTATTATCATATCATGGAGGATATGTGATTATGTTAATTACTTTTCAATATGAGACATTAAAAGAAACTGATGTTGTTTGGAGATAAATGTGACGATTTAACTTGGAAGACTATGTGACTAAATCCTTCAAATATTTGGGTTTAAATCTTAGTTTGGTTTACTTTGAAGAATTTTTTTGGGAAAATTGGTTATCGAATGGTCCTCATTGAAATTAGGGTTTTGCTGGACAAATTTTGGAGATTCAGAATACAATTTCATTTTTTTAAAGGGTTGTCATTTTCTGGATTATTTGATCATGTACTAATATTTTTGGTTTTGGTTTTGGTTAAAGTCTAAAGACATTGGAAGTATATAGTTCTCTTTTGTGGATTAGGTGATTCTCTATAAGTTTATTATAGTACTCTTAATGTGAAAACGTCTTTCTAAATACTCTTCTTTTGGAGAAAATATGAGTTTGTGTAGGAAATATAATAAAAGATGAAAGTCAACATGATACGTGATTATGTTTCCTTATGAATAAAATCTTCAATAAAAAGTAAATTAAAACAAAAATGTTTTCAATTAACTTTTCCGACTGGGTAATCGAATATCGTTTAACCCATCACAAGTTTGTGATTTTCTTGTGGTTAAATTTCTCCTAAAAATGTTTTCTATCACTCTCCATCAGAACATGACCCTATGTTTTCTCCTCCACGTCCATGTTTTCCTACATGGAATCCTAGTATGGGTTAACTCGGGTGACCTTTGTACTTATCTTTTTTTATTTGAAAGTGATTGTTTTACTAACTCTTGTTCGGATTTGGGACTTTCAAGGATGTTTCCAAGCCCAATTTTAAAATTGCGAGGACACAATTCCCAAAAGGGGTGAAGAATGTAACACCCCAGGTAAATAAAGAATATTACATTTTTATATTTATCCATATTTGTGAATAAAATATTAATATTAATTTAAAGGGGATTCTATGCTCGATGGCGTACCCAATACGCAACAACGAGTTTCTTGGGAATCTTACATTGCACTCTAATAATAAAATAATATTATTTTAAATAGTAGTTAACCCCTAGCCGTTGTAATGGCGGGAATATACCAAACTAACTACAAAATGATTATATATGTTTGTCAAATATTTTTACTCTTTATAATAAATGTTAGAGGATTAAAAATATGAATGAATCCAATTTTAAGCGTAGACATTCTAATATTCTTTAAAAGGTCGATTAACCACCTTTGAAGGAGAACCTCTTTTAAATACAGTTTTTGACAATTTAATGTGTTATATTTGACCAAATAAAATTCTTATTTAGAATCGGGACATCAAAATTTACTTTGTGTAATTTTTTTGGTATCTTTCCCATAAAGTTAATTTTTTAATGAATAGTGAAAAATGTTGTATTTTAATTCAAAACCTCTTTTTAATCTAATTTATTTATATTATTTGATTATCTTTTTAATTGTTCTTAAAGTAAAGTTAGAATATATTTTTACCATTTAATCCAATAGTGGTCATTGGAATTCTTTTTACTTTGAAATTGGACTTAAACAAGTGTTAATCTTTTGATACTTATTGTTTCATAAAAACACGTTATTTGCTCTGACAGCGGGAATTAATTATCAAATTAATTAATGAAAGTAATATGTTTTGAATTTTTTAAAATAGACATAATTTTTTAACTCGAAATATCAAATATATTTTAGGGTGATGTTTTGGTATTTTTCTGAAAAACATCAATTTTGGATGAATAGTGAAACCACTAAGTGGTACTTATAAAAACTGATTTTCCGTGTAAATGAAATTTTACCACCTCTATGTTTTTAATTTCAAAAATCATACATAAATGGTTGTCATTAAAAGTAAAATGTGGTTTAATTGTATTAAAATAATTTTTTGTTGAATAGTAACTTATTATGTTTTTAATCGCGATTAGAGGTAATTAGTGTAGTTTAAGGTAAAAATGGTATTTTAATAATATGATATGAGCATGAAACATGTCCTACCCTGATTGGATGTGTCATGGCCGACCAATAAAATCCATGGGTCAACTTGGGGTCCCCATGGATCCACTTCGGATGGGAAATGACATAAATAACTTTTTATTTAATGTTAAATTAAAAATGACACAAACATGACATGTTTTACTAATACAATAATTACCTGGGGTTATACAAGTCTGAATTTTGACTATAAAAATTTATTAGAAAGATAAAAAGATTTCCTACGTCATGATATTTTTTTTATAATTTTTAGACATTAAATATATTAAATTATGTATGACATCATGATGATGCAGTGATTACCTCATTAATAAAGGATTTAAATAAAATGAAAATATAATGAAAACTCTATGACATACACATGTCCAAAACCTATTGGATTGGTATATGTCGAACCAATATCACCTTATCCTTGAATTATATCAATGTGGGACCTTTTAAATCCGAAACGCATTTTAAAATAAAGGAACATTTCTTTACATTCCAAGAGTGCCCCTCCTCTCCTATTATAAAAGGCCCCCACCACTACCTCCTTGCCCACACTTCCAAAGCTGTTGGATTGGCCAACCCCTGACCATTTTGTATCTCCACATCCCTTTATAACTCCTTGAAGCCTCAAATTGGGCAGAAGTCTTTTCATGAAATCCTTTGAGCTCAAACCAAAGAGAGTTACCCGATTTTAAGGTAATGTCTTCACTTGAGTCCTTTTGTTTAATTTTTCTTCTCCAACCCCCTAAAATATTTTTATTAATTTCTTTTGTAACAAATCCAGTATCTTAAATATACTAGGATGTTTTTATTATAAGTATTCTAGCTACACTTACACACAACTTTGTCTAATGGTTAAATAACAATATGTTTCTATGGTTGGCGATTTTCTGCCTCACGAAATGATGATTTTTCAATATTCTTTTAACACCTTTAAAGGTGGCCATTATGATGTCACTATAATTTATATATGATATATATGGTTATTATTTTTACTATATTCTTCTGTATTTTATATTTAAAACACAACTTTATTCTTTTCATGTTGGGTAAATGCGATAATTTCATATGAGGAAGTGTGGACTACCGCCCCCTCAAGTGATGTGACTCGTACATGCAATACATGGTATGTATAAAGAATGAAATTAATGATCATATGTGACCTATATAACATATATATTATAACTTAATTATAATATATATATATTTATATCATTTATTTTTAATTCCATTAATATGACAAAAAAATGAAAGCAGCGTTCATGCGTACGTACGGCCTACCGTCTCCATGAACGGTGCTTTTCGTTTTTTATCTCCAAATGATATGGAATAGTATAAAATTAATATTTAATGGATATATATGATATTTCAATCATTAATACTATTCTGGAAATTAATTACTTATAACTATATGTGAAATCATTTATCAAACAAGTTCATTTTTGACTCATGTACCAAACATCGGCAAAAACGTCTGATATGAACTAACATTATTAAACAATTATTATAACATTATAATATGTCATACGAACTGAATAATAATCTTTATAGTAGGTCCTTAGGCAATTATAAATTGACCAAAGTTTATTATTCAGGAATATAAAGAAATGGACAAGACAAGTCGGACTTCAGGTGATGTATCTTTCTCCTCTCTTTCTTTTTAAGTACACTCTTTTATGTCATTACATTTAAAGATCATCTTTCTTGTTATTAGGATGTTCTTTTATATTACTCTTACCATAATTTTTATTTTCATATGATGAGATACCCTATTCTATATCATCAATCCATTTTGGAATTTTTGATTGGCCCCGTTAGGCTGCCGAATTTTTGTAAGAGATCTAACCCCTCTCTTTCTTTTTAAGTACTCTCCATTACGTCACTTCTTTTAATC
Organism: Viscum album; assembly: GCA_963277665.1. Classification (NCBI taxonomy): domain Eukaryota; kingdom Viridiplantae; phylum Streptophyta; class Magnoliopsida; order Santalales; family Viscaceae; genus Viscum; species Viscum album. Next base: position 443,408,300 of record OY728161.1, read on the forward strand.
TCTTCTTTGTTATGTTTGGGGATGTTCTTTTATATTCCTCTTTCTATAAACTTTATGTTAATATTATGAGAGACCCTATTTTATCTCATCAATCCTTTTTTATATGTTTTAAGTGGCGCTGTTAGGTTGCCGAGTTTTCGTAAGGGATTTTTCATCTCACTTTTATTCCCGTGAGATTTATGCTACATTTGCCACAATTTACTTTTAGTGGTGTATTTACTGCCCATTATTTTAATAATTGAGTAATATACTTTCATTTATGAGTATTTACATCAATGTTGTATTGTCCTTCTTTCACGAAGTGTATATTTCGAAAGATACCCATGTCGGTAAGGGAACCTTTCACCCTCCTATTTTTAAAAGACTTATTTTGTTGTGTCATTTAATTCACATACTATTATGTTGGGATATGTTGTTATATATCCTTATTGATTTAAATATCATTTCCATGTGATGAGATACCCTTTTTATCTCTCATCAACTCATTTTCTGAATTTTGTAGTGATGCCGTTAAGCTATCAATTTTTTGCAAGGGAACTTCTTAACCCAAATTTGATTCTTTGGGATAAACTTGTACTCCTTGAATATTTAATTCTATGAATATATGTGAATAACCTCTGATTGTTAAACACTTAATATCCACTTATATTTGGTGTATTCGTTTGTCACACATAATTATGTAATTGCTTTATCTTTAAACCAAGGATACCGTATTTGTATGGTACTTTGTCTCAATATCCTCTCATTGAGGCATATTTTATTATACTGTTTATAAACCCCTTTGACATTGACATTTATCCAAAAGGAATCTTTTTTATACGAAGCGTTTTACAAAACGACAAAATGGAATGTTTTTGTCATTCGTATGCGGCGACAATGACTTCTTCGCCGCCGTGACCATTATTTGAGTTTTGGATCCCTCTATAAGCCATACATTATTTTTAAAAGTGAAATAAATACCATGTTTTACTTTTCTTTTATTTTGGTGTTGAAAATGGTTTTCATAATGTTTTTATATCAATGTGTTGTATTGATATCTTGTGATTGAAAAGTGGAAATGTTATATTTCCTTTATGAATGTTTTATGTGATACGATTATGTTATGGTTCTTCGGAATTATTATGAAGGAGGGTGGTTCCATGATAAACTAAGGGAGGGTGAGCCGGATATAGCTCTCCAATGCATTGGGTAACGTGAAGGAGTGAAAGGTTAAGGTTTCTCCGAAGATATTTAGGGAATATACTGTGGTGGGTATTCCGAACGTAACCAAGAGGGTTACTCTCTACGTAAGAATGTTATAAATGTCTCAAGTTACCTTTTATGTCTTATGATTTCAATGATTTATTCATGATTTGATGAGGTATGTTAATGTGCCTATTTATTATGGGTAAATTATGATTTCATTCTTATGTATATATGAACTCATTTTCCTTTCCATATATATATAACCCTTACTGAGGTTTTTATGCTCATCCCAAGACTTTATGAAATGTTTTTCACAGGTCAAGGGAAAGGTACATGATATGATGATAGTGTCAATGAAGTGTCAAGAAAGAATCAATGTTTTATTTTAAATATGTTTCCATTGATGGAAAAAAATGAATAATATCTTTATGTAACCACTTTGTTTAAATGTGGAATGTAATGCACGTTTTATGATCTAATTCTCTAAAATTCTAAACCTGAAAAGATCCTCAATGTGTAATCTTGTATTAACTCAAGATTAGGTAAGGTTTAAGGCTGGGGCCTTATAGTTGGTATCAGAGGTCGGTTTAGAAAACTTTATGGATTAGGAGTTTTGTTAGACACATGATTAGTCCCTATATCTATTATTTCAGTTAAATCCTTGTTTTATAACTTTTTTCAGGTTAAGTAATGTCGGTTACGAATGGAAGGAGAAGGATCTCAAACGACATTCCTATCTCTTCCTGATGACATGCTTGCAATAGTTATTGCAAAGTCATGTTAGGATGATTATGAAACTTTATCTAGAATACAACTCACTTGCAAACAGTTGTTTGAGATATCAAACACCTCCACTATACCTCGTTATCATCGTGGATCATGGGTTTTTTTAGACAAATACTATTTTCACGATATTCTCATATTTTCATGAAAGGTATATATTATCAAGGTATTTTCAAATATTTTACCTTATCACAAGAATTTGAAGCATATTATGATTTTAAAAATAGTGCTGAGGAAGGAGACCCTTGCGTAATCTATTTTTACTTTCTTTTAAAATATAGTCTCTCAGCACATAATTATGGTATTTTAAAAGGACCAATAATAGAAATTTTCAACTAAAATTCTGTCCGATTATTTTATAGAAATCATGTTTTATGAGATGTTTTGGTATTATATGTCATACAAGATTATTTTCCAAAACTGTTTTTCTGTGAACACCCATATGACCCATGTTGTACAAGGTGTATTTGGATGGAGGAAGCAAATGATTTTGAAGGATATCTAAATCATTGTTGTATTTAATGGGACTTCTACCTACATGAGAAAGATGACGATGAAACCGAGTGGATTCCATGTTCGAGGTATGATGTTATTCATTTTGGGAATCATTTTATATTATCTTATGGTGGTGAAATAAGACTTCAGGAATTAAGATGTTGAGATCAAAATGAATTTGGATGAAAATGAGAGGTATAATGAAACTATTGAGGTTAAAACATGTTAGGGTTAGTTTTGGAGTTTTATAAAAAGGACAGCATGCAGACCGTGTGACAACCGGTAGCGTCGGACAAAGCTGTGGGAATCGAACCCACAACCAAAGTGCAACTGGTATTTATCGCCTACCACTAGACTACGTGAAGTCCCTGGTTAGTTTGACGGATTCTTTTTAGTTAGATGATTTTATGAATTAAGAGTAAGTTGATTTTGGGTTATCTATGTAAATTTATTACCCTATCATGGAGGATATGTGATTAGGTTAATTACTTTTCAATACGAGACATTAAGAGAAACTGATGTTGTTTGGATATAAATGTTATGATTTAACTTGGAAGACTATGTGACTAAATCCTTGAAATATTTTGGTTTCAATCTTAGTTTGGTTTACTTTGATGAATTTTTTTTGGAAAATTGTTTATCGAATGGTCCTCATTGAACATTGGATTTTTTTGGACAAATTTTGGAGATTAAGAATAGAATTTATTTTTTATAAAGGGTTATCCTTTTCTGGATTATCTGATCGTGTACTAACCTCTTTGGTTTTGGTTTTGGTCAAAGTCTAAACACATGGGAAGTATATGGTTCTCTTTGGTTGATTAGGTGATTCTCTAGAAGTTTATTATAGTACTCTTAATGTGAACAAGTCTTCCTAAATACTCTTCTTTTGAAGAAAATATGAGTTTGTGTAAGGAATCTAATAAAAGATGAAAGTCAAAATGATAAGTGATTATGTTTCCTTATGAATAAATTCTTCAATAAAAAGTATCTTAAAACAAAAATGTTGTCAATTAACGTTTCCAACCCGGGAATCGAATACTGTTTAACCCGTCACAAGTTTTTGATTTTCTTGTGGTTAACTTTCTCCTAAACATGTTTTCTATCACTCTCCATCAGAACATGACCCTATGTTTTCTCCTCCAGGTCCATGTTTTCCTACATGGAATACTAGTGTGGGTTAACTCGAGTGACCTTTGTACTTATCTTTCTTTATTTTAAAGTGATTATTTTACTGACTCTTGTTCCGATGTGGGACTTTCAAGGATGTTTCCAAGCCCAATTTTAAAATTGCGAGGACGCAATTTCCCAAAGGAGGGAAGAATGTAACACCCTAGGTAAATAATGAATATGAAATTTTTATATTTATCCATATTTTTGAATAAAATATTAATATTACTTTAAAGGGGATTCTATGCTCGATGGAGTACCCAATACGCAACAACGAGTTTATGGGGAATCTTACGTTTCACTCTAATAATAAAATAATATTATTTTAAATAGTATTTAACACCTAGCCGTTTTAATAGCGGGAATGAACAGACCTAACTACAAAATTATTATATATGTTTGTCAAATATTTTTTCTCTTTACAATAAATGGTAGAGGATTAAAAATGCGAATGAATCCAATTTTAAGCATAGACATTCTAATATTCTTTAAAAAGTCGATTAACCGCCTTTCAAGGAGAACCTCTTTTAAATCCATTTTTTTAAAATTTTATGTGTTATATTTGACCAAATAAAATTCTTATTTACAATCAGGACATCAAAATTTAATTTGTGTAAATTTTTTGTATCTTTCCGATAAAGTTCATTTTTTAATGAATAGTGAAAAATGTTGTATTTTAATTCAAAACCTCTTTTTAATCTAATTTATTTATATGATTATATTATAATTTTAATTGTTTTTAAATTAAAAATATAATATATTTTTACCATTTAATCCAATAGTGGTCGTTGGAATTAATTTCACTTTGAAATTGGACTTAAACTAGTGTCAATATTTTGATTCTTATTGTTTCATAAAAACACGCTATTTGATCGGACAACGGAAAATAATTATCAAATTAATTAATGAAACTAATAAGTTTTGAATTATGTAAAATAGACATCATTTTTTAATTCGGAATATCAAATATAGGTTAGGGTGATGTTTTGGTATTTTTCTGAAAAACTTCAATTTCTGATGAATAGTGAAACCACTAAGTGGTACTTATAAAAACTGATTTTCCGTTTAAATGAAATTTTACCACCTCTGTGTTTTGAATTTAAAAAATCTGACATAAATGGTTGTCATTAAGAAGTAAAATTTGGTTCAATTGTATTAAAATAATTTTTCGGTGAATAGTAAATTATTATGTATTTAATCGCGATTAGAGGTAATTAGTGTTGTTTAAGGTAAAAATGGTGTTTTAATAATATTAGATGAGCATGACACATGTCCTACCATCATTGGATGTTTCATGTACGACCAAGAAAATCCATGGGTCAACTTGGGGACCCCATGGAGCCACTTTGGTTGGGAAATGACATAAATAACTTTTTATTTAATGTTAAATTAAAAATGACACAAACATGACATGTTTTACTAAAAAAATTGTTACATGGGGTTATACAAGTCATAATTTTGACTATAAATATTAATTAGAAATCTGAAAAGATTTCTTACATCATTATATTTGTTTTATAATTTTTAGACATTAAATATATAAAATTATTTATGCCATTATGATGATGCATCGATTACCTCATTAATAAAGGATTTAAATAAAATGAAAAGATAATGTAAAATATATGACCTACACATGTCCAAAACCTATTTTATGGGTATATTTCGAACCCTTCTCACTGTATCCTCGTATTATATCAATGTGGGACCTTTTAAATCCGAAAATAATTTTAAAATAAAGGAACATTTCTTTACTTTCCAAGAGTGCCCCTCCTCTCCTCTTATAAAAGGCCCCCACCTCTACCTCCTTACCCACACTTTCAAAGCCTTTTGCTCGGCCAAAACCTGACCATTTTGTATCTCCAAATCTCTATCTAACTCCTTGAAGCCTCACTTTGGGCAGAAGTCTTCCCAAGGAAGCCTTTGAGCTCAAACCAAAGGGAGTTACCCGATTTTAAGGTAATGTCTTCACTTGAGTCCTTTTGTTTTATTTTGCTTCTCCAACCCCCTAAAATCTTTTTATTAATTTATTTTGTAACAAATCCAGTATATTCAATATAATAGGATGTAGTTATATGAATTATTCGAGCTACACTTACACACACCTTCGTCAAATGGTTAAAGAACAAAATGTTTCTGTGGTTGGTGATTTTCTTTCTCTAGAAATGATGATTGTTCAATATTCTTTTAACACCTTTAAAGGTGGCCATTATGATGTCACTGTATTTTATATATGATATATATGGTATTTATGTTTACTATATGGTTCTGTATTTTATATTTAAAACACACCTTTATACTTTTCTTGTTGTGTAAATGCGATAATATTATATGAGGAAGTGTGGACTACCGCCCCCTCAAGTGATGTGACTCGTACATTCAATACATGGAATGTATAAAGAATGAAATTAATGAACATATGTAAACTATATAACATATATATTATACTTTAATTAATATATATATATATATAATTTATTTTTAATTCCATTAATATGAAAAAAAATTATGAAAGTAGCGTTCATGCGTACGTACGGCCTACCGTCTCCATGAACGGTGCTTTTCGTTTTTTATCTCCAAATGATTTGGAATAGCATAAAATTAATATGTACTAGATATATATGATAGTTCAATCATTAATACTATTCTGGAAATTATTTACTTATAACTACATGGGATATCATTTATCAAACAAGTTCATTTTTGACTCATGTACCAAACATCAGCAAAAACGTCTGATATGAACTAACATTATTAAACAATTATTATAACATTATAATATGTGATATGAAATAAATAATAATCTTTAAATTATGTCCTTATGAAATTATATATTGACCAAATTTTATTATTCAGGAATATAAAGAAACGAACAAGACAAGTCGGACTTGGGGTAAGTGATCTTACTCCTCTCTTTCTTTTTAAGTACACTCTTTTATGTCGTTACTTTTAAAGATCATATTTCTTGTTATTAGGATGTTCTTTTATATTAATCTTACCATAATTTTTATATTCATATGATGAGAGATCCTATTCTCTCTCATCAATCCATTTTGGATGTTTTGATTGCGTCGTTAGGCTGTCGAATTTTCGTAAGAGATCTAACCCCTCTCTTTCCTTTTTAGTACTCTCCTTAATGTCACTTCTTTTAAGATTTTCATTGTTATGTTGTGGGATGTTATTTTATATTTCCTTTTCTGTAAACTCTATGTTAATAAGATGAGATAACCTATTTGATATCATCAATCCATTTTTGCATGTTTTAAGTGGCGCTGTTAGGTTGCCAAGTTTTCGTAAGTGATTTTTCATCTCACTTTTATTCCTGTGAGATTTATACTACATTTTCCACAATTTTCTTTGAGTGGTGTATGTAATTCCCATTATTTTACTCATTGTGTAATATAATTTCATTTATGAGTATTTACATCAATGTTGTATTGTCCTTATTTCACGGGGTGTATGTTTCGAAAGATACCCATGTCGGCAAGGGAATCTTTCACCCTCCTACTTTGAAAAGACTTATTTTGATATGTCTTTTAATTCACATACTATTATGTTGGGATATGTTCTTCTATATCCTTATTGATTTAAATTTTATGTCCATGTGATGAGATACCCTTTTTATCTCTCATCAACTCATTTTCTGAATTTTGTAGTGACGTCGTTAGGTTGTCAATTTTTTGAAAGGGAACTTCTTAACCCAAATTTGATTCATTGGGAGAAACTTATACTCCTTGAATATGGAATTATATGAATATTGTTGAGTAAACTCTGATTGTTCTACACTTAATATCCACTTATATTTGATGTATTCATTTGTCACACATAATTATGTAATTGATTTATCCTTAAACCAAGGATACCGTCTTTGTATGGGACTTCATCTCAATCTCATTTTATTGAGGCATATTTTGTTATACGGTGTATAACCCCCTTTGACTTTTACGTTTATCCAAAAGGAATCTTTTTTATACAAAGCGTTTTACAAAAATGACAAAAGGGAATGTTTTTGTCACATTTATGCGACGATAATGACTTCTCCGCTGTCGTGACCATTATTTGAGTTTCGGCTTCCTCTACAAGCCATACATTCTTTTTAAAAGATAAATAAATAAAATGTTTTCATTTTCTTTTATTTTGGTGTTGAAAATGGTTTTCATAATGTTTTTATATCAATGTGTTGTATTGATATCTTGTGATTGAAAAGTTGAAATGTTATGTTTCCTTTTTGCTTGTTTTATGTGATATGATTATGTTATGGTTCTTGGGAATTATTATGAAGACAGGTGGTTCCGTGATAAACTAAGGGAGGGTGAGCCCGATATAGCTCTCTAATACCTTGGGTAACGCGAAGGAGTGAAACGTTAAGGTTTATCCGAAGAGATTTAGGGAATATACTGTGGTGGGTATTCCAAACGTAACCAAGAGGGTTACTCCCTACGTAAGAATGTTATGAATGCCTCAAGTTACATTTTATGTCTTATGATTTCTATGATTTATTCATGATTTGATGAGGTATGTTATTGTGCCTATGTTTTATGGGTAAAGTATGATTTCATTCTTATGTATATAGGAACTCATGTTTCCTTTCCATATTTTTATAACCCTTACTGAGCTTTTTATGCTCATCCCAAGTTTTTATGAAAAGTTTTTCAAAGGTCAAGGGAAAGGTACATGATATGATGATAGTGTCAAGGAAGTGTCAAGAAAGATTCCATGTTTTATTTTAAATATGTTTCCGTTGATGGAAAAAATGAATACTATATCTATGTAACCACTTTGTTTAAATGTGGAATGTAATGCAAGTTTTATGATCTAATTCTCTAAAACTCTAAACCTGAAAAGATCCTCAATGTGTAATCTTGTATTAACTCAAGATTAAGTAATGTTTAATGCTGGGGCCTTATAACTACATAGAGTTGGAACGATTTCATTCATCTTAGATCTGCTTCCATAGTTAGAGAGGGTGCACGACTTCTCCCATATATCCCAACATAGGAGATACGTGGATGACCATTCACACGTCATCGACCACATAGTTCTAGATATTAATGATGGAGTGAAATTCGAGGAGTGCCTTGTCAATATAGATAATAAACAAGATAAGATCCTTCATCGTTTGTCGATTCCAATGATTTGTTTTCTTTGGTAGCAGGAGGATCTCAAGGAGATCACGTTGGAGAGGGGGAATCAAATTCAAACTCGGAACCCCCATTTTTTTGATTTTCCCTTATTTTGGCTTTCAAGGATGTAAATCCCTAAAGGAGGGAGTAGTGTAATACCCTAAAATTCCCTGATTTTTTAAAAAAGTAAAATAAATGGGATTATTTTGTGACGCGGCTCTGAGATGTAACTTCATTCTAAGGCCTTAAGTGGCTTGAAAATATTTTGGATCTATATTATTGATTATTAAATAATCGTCCGAGTGCGGTTTTATAACTTTTATACAGGTGACCAGGTCAATAATGGGAGAGCACTGTTGAACTCAAAGCATCAGTATTTTCCTCAAATGGGCATGACATTGGCTAGTGAGGGCCAACTATGGAATATAGAATTTGGCTGTAAATTAATTAATTTAATAACGATTATTATATTTTAAAATACTTTTAACCAATAAAGGGAATGTCGGATCGGAAATATGAGAGTACCATTTAGATCAAGAGGGAATGCCTTCTATAGAAAAATCATACCATTGGTCAGTACGTGAAAAAATTGGTATGTATTTTTTGGCTGTAAATAAAATAAATGAATATAGTAATATTAAATTTAATTCATTATAACTCATAAATGGTAACTCATTTTTGAAATCCGAGAGTACCATTGAGTTCATGTGGGTATTATTACCATAGGAAGATCCTAACACCGGTTAACATGAGATGGCTATGAGTTTTGGTGTTTGGGACATAACCATAAATAAAATAATTAAAATTAAAGTTATTTTTATTTTGAATCACCATAACTCACAAACGATAACTCGGATTAAAAAAATGAGACCACATTTTGAGTTCATTATTAGATTATCTACTTATGAAGCACATAACCTTGACTGGAGCAGGTCGATGGAAAAGTTTATTTTTTATACATTTTTATGAAAAATAAAATAAACATAAAAAGTTTATTTTATTTGATATTATTTTGCTACAACCCAACAACAAGATGACTATTTCATTCCACAAATTCAATTGTGTAACAAAACTAAAAAGAGATGTAATAGAAACAATCTTTTATAACGAAACTGTGTAACGGAGGATACTCATAATAACATATACTCTGTGATTTATTTTCCACATTTAATGGGATTATAGGAATTTGAAAACAAATTTTGATCCTGAATATTCCTCTATGTCTCTGAAGGATATCTCATCCACAAATAATGCTAGAAAATCTAAAATCTACGATGATACCCTAAGAGAGTGTATTGGATCCGAAGATAGACTACTGATTACAAACAGTCATCCACGAGAAATTTCTTTTCCTAGGTATGGGATTGATTATTTTATGTGTGAATTTATTTTCCCTATTATAATATTTAAATAGAAACCATGGGTTATGTCAATAACAAGTTAACTCGTGGATCGATCATTCATTACGTGGTGGTTAATTATGCGGGAAGAAATTTTATATATGTTTTTGTGATTATTATCACCTTTTTGGATCATTGTGATACTAAAAACTAGAACGTATCTAGGTCTATATGAAAAATATGTGGATCATTCAGTGTATATTCTTATTTTCAAATCCTTCCAATAAATTATTATTACATCCTTTCCGTTCATCGTGGCACAACGGTCGAAGGCGCATTGGACCACAAAACTAGGAGTGATGGGTCACATGCATGTGCGATGGGACATTAGAAAGAGGTCAAGACACAAGGATGAGGATAGTTGGGCTGTAGAAATGTCAAGAGACTTTGGAACTAGGCAACTAGTGTATAAGTATCCCACAACAGTGGCAGGAGGTCATGCCACAAGGTCGTCGATGCGACAGGAGACAACGACACAAGGCCACAATGACGGTACAAGGCCATAGTATAATAGACCATTCTTTACATATAGATATTAATTCAACATTGAAGAATATTTATTGCATAACATCACAAAACAATGCTTGTACCATATAATTTTAGTGTATTTAGATACTGGTAATCATAAACAACTGTTTCAAAAAACATCCACATTGTCTTCCACTTATTACTTCATAAATATTCTTCGTTTTAACATATCTTACTTAAAACATTTCATCAATACATGGGTAAATGATACTCATGAATGTGTGAGATAAAATTCTTAGTAACCTTAAACTCGTGAAATATCATTCATATCATTATCATAAGAACATAACATTTGAAAATATCATCATGAATATAAAAGGTCACAATATGATGTCATGGGATAAATCATAAAAATTCTACGTAAACCAAATATTAATAACGTAAATCTTGATATTTCATTGCAGACACATATAAGAATAGAGAATCATTTCATATTAGTCAAGGATCATTGTCGAGACAATCCTAGTGGAAATTGTTTATTACTGAAACGTGTTCACTCCATGTTCTAGCACTATATTGTTGAACCGAATTTACTTTTCATTCCTGTCACGTCAATCACATGAGTTATGAATCATTACCCAATGCATTGGAGGGAGATATTGGTCCTACACATATAATAATAGAACCACTCTTATTTGTTCCAAAAAAACATAAAAACACTTACTCTATCATATCCCTAGATATAAAATGGGATTCATAAAAATCATTCCATCCTAATTGATATAAAACAAATAGATCTAATAAATAAAATTCCGTCATAAAAATTAACAAATTATAGTAATATCAACGATATAAATCTATTAGTATTTAAAAAGTATCATCTAATATGGAAAATAATTTTTAGCAAACACTTGAAATTATGTCATAAGGAAAATATCATTTTGTAAAAATGTTTTACTTTCTCAAAATTACACACAATGGTAGAATAAATATTTTTAATTCAAAATAACATTCTAATATTTTAGGGGTATCCTCAATGAAATAAGGAATTATTAAAGAAACAAAAATATGTAAATACCATACATGTTAAAAACAATTACCAATCGGTAAAATTGACCTTTAACAATTAAAGAAGGATATAAATAATATTTGGAAATATATATTTTGGAAACATGGATGTGGATGGTAAATATACCCTAGAAAATACTTTCGAATAAACAATCTCAGATAAAATAATGATTTGAAAAAATATCCCATAACGTAGGTCTGATAAGCATCATATGTAACTGAACCACATTACAATGATTTAAATAAAGTTACTGATTTATTCTAGAATAATAATTATATTTAGGACATCATATATGATCATATTTTGATCTGTTTGTTAGTAAACTTTCATTGTAACTCGTTATTCAGGTATTATCTACTATATATTTTTATAGAAGTTTTGTTGAATAAGTTATTATTCACCTTCTAGGATATAGTTATCTCAATTTAAAAATTATATTAGTAAAATATATATCATATTTATCCATTATATCCATGTAAATAATCATTATTTAATGAATGTAATGTATAATGAATTGCATAACATCATGGGGACGATAGGTCGTACGTATGCATGAGCCATGATACCATTCCAAGATTATTGAATGTAATATTTTTGGATGCTTTATAATATTTCATAATAATTAACATGTTATAACAATAATATATAGATGTTATTTCCATCATTATACACATCCATGTAAGGTGGTGGTGAAAAACATATTTCACCACAATGTAGAGACAGTATGTCGTACGCACGCAGGCAGGGTGATTTTGTATTTCATAGGGTGGATATAAGGTAAAATAATGATATATCATATTTATAAAAAATATATTAGTATATGAGTGATAATTATGTTATTACATTATAATTAATAAACTAGTGAAAAAGATGTATAAGAATAAATAAGATTGAACCAGTCGTTAAAAGAGATTTCCGCTTCCAAGACATGCTTCCTCTAATTATCTTCTTAATGAAATATTGTTGGACATTTAAGATGAAAAAAACCTCTAGAACGTAAAAAATGGATGTTGATCAAGAAATAGGGTTGGGATTTTCTGTGATTGATGCCTCATAATCAATTAAAGAGGTGAGGGAGGAGGTGCCCTTTTTTAATTTAGTTGATGTGATCTTTTGGAATCTCAATAAATAAAAATTTATAATAAAACCAAAACCTACCAAAAAACCTCCAATGTGTGCTAATTTCGAAGATAATATTATATAAAATATTAATATTATAATCCAATAAATTTTTTATAATTTGTTTTTCAATTTAAACCATATCTTTTTAATTGACCTTTACTTATTCAATTTAATATTAATTGTGGTAATAAAATTCTAAAATTATAATGGTAATAAATATTTACATATATGGTGTTAAATATTATAAATGGAAATTTTATGAAATTTTAGCTATATAATTATCACTATTTATTTTTTAAATATTTTTATTAATTTTATATAATTTTATAAAATGTTATCTTTATAAAATATCAATACTATTAATTTTGAAACTATTTATTTTTTTGACATTAAATACAATCCATAAAGAAGATAAATCAAAAAGAAAATAATAAACTAATAACATGTCATAATAACCTATAAATTTCATGGGGTAAATTAATTAGTTAATATGATATTTATGTTAATATTTTTAAAACCATTTATTTGATATTTCTATTAATAAAATTTTTTTTCATCATTGTTATGATTCCATTAATAAGAAATATTTAAAACCTATAAAAGTGTAAATAAATTTATATGACATGGGTATTTATTTTAACAATCATGATAATATACATATATATTATTATCTCCTAGTTATCCATATATAAATAGTAATATACTTATATAAAATGATATTATGGTATTTTTTCACATGGATTGGTTTTTATTACATTCATGCATATTCAAAGGTAAGTGGCCATTATGTGATTACATTAAGATAAAATATATCATTATTGTATAAATTATTCATCGAATATGAATTTTATAGGTGTTATGGTAATATTATAATATTACCTTTACCCTTAATTACCCGATTTTCCATAAACCATGTTAATAAAAATTATTAACAATGTTACAATTCATAATGCCAAAAAATTAAAGTATACTATTAAAATAATTTGGACCTCTTGATTATAAATATATAATCCATTTTCCATTATTAAAATCATAGAAGTTGTAGAATTAAATTTAAAATTAATCCCTTTGTTGAAATGATGAAGCAACTATTAACAATTAAAACATTAGAAAAGGTTGAAATTTTTTTACATATGAATTCAATGTAAAATTAATGCTAATGAGATAAATTAAATTGAATGATAAATATATATATAAATTTATACTATAAATCCATTCAATATTTTAATTTATCCATTTAAATTGTATCGATAAAAAATGTTGATTTTAATTAAAATTTACCGTATTTTTACTATTCATAAAAACATGAATATTATCAGTAAAATATTATAAAACCATCATATGTAAATTTTTATATCCCACATAAAAATAACATGTTTATTTTTCCTTAAAAAAATTATTATTTTGTCAAATTCTAAATTTAAAATTGGATCTACATTGAAAGAGAAAACATTAATCCTTGTTTAAAAATACGTTTGTATACATCAATTACAGTTCTATTCATACCCTATGAATAAAATATACACAGAATGAATATAAATAATATTTTATTTTCATTTCTAAAAGTAATTCAACCAAAAATAATAATATATAATTGATTTATAGCGCATATAAATAATTTATAGCCAAATAATTTAGAATGCATGTTCCTATTTTAGTTATAATTATTCGTAATAACCTAACAACTATGCTACAATGCTAATTTTATAATAATTTCATCTCATGGTTCTTTTAAACTCGTCATTTTGTGCAATTTAAAATACCTAACGATAATAATATTTAATGAAAAAATTTAATAAAAACATCCTGATGTTAGAATCTACCCCCGCCCCAAACTGATTTTCACCCTCAGTATTCATCACATGGAAACAAATAGATGATGATACCTCTCACTAAACATATCATAGAGTTACCAAGAATATTATTAAACATTTCGGTTCCTCCATAAATCATCATCTAAATGATTTCTTTTGTTTCATATAACTTTTTCACTATAATCAAGAATCTCTATCGGTTGTTCTTTATAAGAATGATCTTGCTGCAGCGATAAAACATCTGAGCTGATCATATATGTTTTTTAATAAATATGACATTTTCTTCCATTTTTATCACCATGATCAGGTCTTAATAGTTTAATTTCCCCAAATTCATCATTAGACATTGTATTTCTATACTTCTTTACATATAGGGTCTCTTTAGGATCTATCTGAATACTACAGTGAAAACTATTATTCTATGAAAATTACACCAAAGATAGTTGTTTATCCCAACAACCATTAAAATTCAATGAGAATGATCTCAACATGTCTTCCATAGTTTTGATTTTCCTGTTATAGAGACTCTATTTCTAAGAATGATAAGTAGTGCTGATACGTACCTTAATACCGAGAGCATGATTATGTCTTCACCTGAACAATGAGGTACTCCTCATATCCTGATCATATATAATGGAGTGTGGTAGCCAATTCAATCTAACCATTTCGCATACCTATGTCCCGGAAATATGAACATGATAGAAATCATCTATAATAGCATTGAATTGTGCCAAATTCTTAATGTGATCAACTATAAACTAGATAGTATTATTGTTATTGGATATTATGGAAGATAGATGAAAATTTCCATAGTGATGTTTTCTCATTTCCATTCCAGGATGGGTAATGGTTGTAACATACTATATGAATTCTATATCTCATCCTTAATTTTCTAAAAAACCAACCATCAAGAGAGATATTTGGGGACATCTCTTTTCATTACATGCCACCAAAAGTACTTTTTCAATTTTTTTATACATCATTCTTCTTCCAGGGTGAATAGAGGATTCATAAATATCAGCCTCATCTAATAGCTCCTTCTTTAATTTATCTATTGGGGTAATAAAAAAATGGTCCATAAACCTTATTATCTCATCATAATCATTATTAAATTGAGGAACCTTTGTCACCTTTTTTTTCTAGATCTACATTTTCAATCTATGCCTCCTTAATATTCACTAGTATAGATAGTAGAAGATTAATTTGAGAAAGATATAACATCTCAAATTCCATTAAAATTTCAAGATCCATCCTTTGAAAGTCCAAAAATATTGGATCCTTCGTTATACTCATAATGGATGAGCTAGCATTGTATTTTTGACTCAATGTATCATCCACCTTGTTCACATTCATTGGGTGATTATGATTTGACCAGTCATAATATTTAATCAACTCCATCCATCTTATTTTGTTTATATTCATATCATATTATGTAAAATATAATTTAAATATTTATTATCAGTATTAAAATCACATGTTTCACTATAAAGATAATGCATAAATATTTTTAATGTAATGATTACCACAACTAACTCTAAATCACGAGTTGGGTAATTTTTCTTATGAATTTTCAATTATGGTGAGGAATAAGCAATCACCAGATAATATTACAGGATAACACATCCCAACCCCTTATTTGATGAATCACTATATATCAAAAACCATTTCCACTACAAGGCAGTGTTATCAAAGGTGCACTCGCTAACCTTTTTTATCTCATTGAAATTCTCTTCACATTATTCTGTCCAAACAAACATTAATACATTGTGAGTCAACATGGTGAGTGGATTAGATAATCATGAAAATAATTCACCAATCTTCGATAATATCACTCCAAACCAAGAAAACATAAGATCATATTTACCATTGTTTGTCTTGACCTACTCTCAAAAACAAATTTTTTTGATGGATCCACAGATATTCCATATATTATGATTATATGACAAAAAAAAGTAAACATTCTGAAGCCAGAATTCACATATTTTAATTTTTTATGAAAAAAAAATCCATTCTCAAGGTCTCTATTACATTTATAATGTGATAATCATGTTATTCATTGATCATTAAATAGACCATAATATAGTCTATAAAGACAACCACAATCTAAAAAAGATAGTCTATAAAGAATCTAGTAGTTAGATCCATGAAGAGAGAAGGGGCATTAGTAAGGCCAATAGCCATCACAATAAATTCAAAATTTCCATACCTATTATGGATTTTTGTCTTCGGTTTATCATCATTTATTACCATTATTTGATCATATCCTGAATGAATATCAATCTTGGAAAAATATAGAACTCTACGTTGTTGGTCAATTAATTCATGAATATGGGGAAGAGGATATTTGTTTTTGACAGATATCCTGTAATGTTTTCATTAATCCTTGAAGAGAATCAATTATCTATCCTTCTTTGTTAAAAATTTATGTTATCCACTAGGATAGACACTGGGTAATATGAATCCCATATCATGATTCTCAGAGAGATTCTTCTTCGATTCCTAAGATTCGTTTCTGGAAATTCTATAAGTTATCCTTTAATTAGGCATGTCACTATTTATGACTTCTATTGAAGACTCAACATCATGAATTTGTGGAAAACGAAGAAATTACTCCATAATGACACCATCAAACTCCCATACAATGGGTGTATTCTTATTATCGAGCATCTCCCAACCCAACTGAGATAAATAATCGTCATTTATTAGAATCAAGACCCATAAGATGGATGTACTTTATAATATAATGTTATATTAATACATACATTGATACATGATCATATATTTATTTGGAATATGAAATGTGACATACCATCATGGTAAATTGATATGAGATCCATATAGGGAATGTCAATCCATCGCAAGAATCACATCAAATTCCTATATAGCAAGGCTCCCAGGATATGCATGAAGCACTTTCCAAAAATCATCATTTGAAGAAGAATTATAAACTTTTGATAGAAATGTTTCTCCATTTGGAGTTTTCACTACGAACCAAACATCTAATTATTGAGATATTAAGATGATACACTTCAAAAATTAAATAGAAATAATAGAGTGAGTTGACCCAGAATCAAATAAAACCATTTCACCTTTATAGTGGATGTTAAGTGTACCATTCTCTAGATCATTATAATACTCCATGTCACAGATTTTGAGCCCATGTGAATTTCCTTTTCCTTTGGACATAATTTTTTTTTTGATGTTGATCATCATCAATAACAATTGTATTATAGAATTGATTGGCATAATGACTTATTTCCTTTGATTTGAAACAATGATGTCGAGGAGGGGAATTCTATGTATCCATTTATTTTTTCGCATCATTAGACATTTTTTCCCGTCAACATAGAATTTAACTACCTGATGAAATTATAATCAAAATATAAATCATTAAATATCCCTTTAAAACAATTCCATCGATAATTATTTCCACACATTAAGGATAAGGAAAAATCATTTTCATTTCATTATTGTCTTTTTATTTTCCTTGGAGTTCCATGATTCTCTTTATATAAAACCAACATGACTAATGGGTTACTCCAATCTCCATCTAATCCACTGTAGGACATCCACGAATTTTCTCATATCTATTAAAGACCATCATGAATAATTTCCATTATATACATGGTTTTAATCCAATAAATAATCGATAAATTTAATGATTTTGGTGGATATTATTCTAGAATAATACTTTCCATGTCTTGTAAATGTTTTTTCATAGGTACCAATGGATTCACCATTTTTTCTTAAGTTTATGTATCTACCTATCCATATATTTTCGACGAATACATTTAATGTACTTTTTTAAATATTATTTCTTACTCATGTCATTCCATGGACATAGATTCATCTCTTTGCCTCATATTCTTAATAAGATTCCACTGTTGATCAGATTTTCCTTCCAAATGACAGACTACTGATATAAATTTATCATGTTCAGAAAATTTTATAACAAAACATATCTTTTTAGTTGTACTAATATTATGTTCAATAACTTATTTATTAGATTCCCCA
This sequence comes from Viscum album, assembly GCA_963277665.1. Lineage (NCBI taxonomy): Eukaryota > Viridiplantae > Streptophyta > Magnoliopsida > Santalales > Viscaceae > Viscum > Viscum album. Next base: position 443,426,940 of record OY728161.1, read on the forward strand.
CTGAATAAAAGCAGTCTCTACCTCATGATGTATTCAAAATAATGTTTCTCCATCGATTTATCTATTTATAGACTTTAATTTTTCATAGATTAAGAATGTTGTGTTATCATGACTACAATATTTTTCATTCAAGCTCCCATTACATTTTGTTTCCTGGGGGGGAAATTATTTCATTGAATGTCTCTTTAGGATTAATTGGTTCCATATAGTTCCATCCATTTACTAAAACCAAGATTTATTGTGTGATAAACAGTAATCATAACAAAAAAACAAAATACTTAATAATAATATTTTAATTAAGGAAGAACTATTTTTTATTCTAGTTTATTCATGATCATATCTCATAAAATAGGATAGGATTGCAACCTATATGTCAAAAATTCCAAATGGTTCTTACTAAGGTTATCTCACCAACATTTCAAAAGGATTTATATACCATTGATCTAAAACCAACAATAATGGTCCCTTATTTATATATAGATAATAAATAAAAATTTATGAATATTAATTACATAAAATAAAATATCACACCATGATTGTATAGGTTTTCAGTCTTTAGAAACTGAGAATCATAAACAACGGGTTCATAAAACATCAATATTTCCCCCCACTTATTTCATCATAACTAGACTAATTTTTTACATATATTACATAATACCATTCTTCCTGATCTTTGGAAATGAATCATATGAATGGGTGAGCTCAAATGATCATTAAGATTAAAAAAGGGAAATTCCATTCATATCCTTAGTATAATAGCTTAACATTTGAAATTAAAATCATGTGTATACAACATTACAGTATTATGGCATTGTATAAATCATAAAAACGAAATTTAATCCAAATAGATAAAACATAATACGTGATATTTTTTTTCAAACAAACATTTTCATAAAAAATCATTTCATATTATTCAAGGATCATTTCAAAGACCATCATAGCAAGAAATGTCCATTACTGAACCGATTTAACTCTTTATTCCAGCCCTATATTTCTAAACAAAATTTAATTGTTATTACATTCATGTATTTATAATTAGATATAAATTTTTACCCAATTTGTTGGTGAAATATATAGCTCCCACCAATCTCATAATGAAACCATTATTTCATTTTCCACAGAAAGAAATATAAACATTTAACATCGAATACCCCGTGAGATAAAATGGGTTTCTTAAAAAACATTCCATCATAAATAATATAAATCAATTTAATTTCAAAAGTAAAATTCCATCATAAAAACAATTGAATAACAGTAATAACATGGATATAAATATAACCCTATTTAACGAGTTTCATCTTGGATTGAATTTTTTTTGAGAAAACAATTCAAATTAATTCATGAGGAAAATATGCTTTCAGATTCAAAAACATTTTCATTCCCCAAAATGACACACAGTTTTAGAGGAAATCATTATATATGAAAATAAACTTGTAATTTTTTGGAAGAATCCACATGGAAATAATTCAATACAAATGTGTGATAATCTTTTCATGTCATACATGTTAAAAAAAACATCTCTTACTTTTGTCAAAAAAGTCAAAAAGTACTTTTTACCAAAAATGAAAAAAATACTCCATTAATACCATTTAATAAAAATTTAAAATTTGGAAAAATTGAATTTAAATAATTATATATGTATATATATATATATATAGTTTTCTTACATAAATATTAAGGAAACATGGATGTGGATGATAAATATACCCCAGTAAATTCATAAGAATAAAAAATCTTGGATAAAAATGGCATTTGAAAAAGGTATCGCTTACCTTATTTTTGAAATTATTTGTATGTATGTCTACCTCCTGAATAATGATTTAAATTATTTTAATGATTTCTTAGATAATCATAATCATTTTATGATATCTTTTATCATCAACTTTTAATCTTTTTGTAAGTAACATTTCATACATTATGTTGCGATGTGATTTTGGTCGAATAAGTTCATGTTACTCTTATTAGGTTATAGTTATATAATTTATAAAATTATATTAGTTTATTATTATCATATTTATCCATTCAATTTATGTTTGAAACCAGGTTTAAATGAAGATACTGTAATTAATCACATCAAAAAGTGGAGACGGTTGGTCGTATGTATTCATGAGCGATTATATTATTCCAAAATTGTTGAATGGAATTTCGGTGGATGGTGTATAATTATCCATAATAAGTATAATTTTACAATAATTATTTATAGTTATTATTTACATCATTATACCTATCCATTTAAGGTGGTGGTGAATAACATATTACACCATAACATGGAGAGGGTAAGTCATTCATACACATAGGCGTTGATTTCAATTGTCATAGGGTTGATAAAAGGTAAAATATAGTTTCTTAATGTATATAATAACAAATCTTTATATGAGTGATACTGATGTTATTACTCTATAATGAAACACAAAATGATGTGGAAATATATGAAGAAATAAGTTTGACTAAATTACTAGAATAGATTACCTCTTCCTAGATTGCTTCCTCTAAATAGGTTCATATAGAACTAGAGTTTTCTGTGGAAGATTAAAAGATCCTCTAAAATGAATAAATGAATATTGACTAGGAAATGGGGTCGGGGTGGCTGATATTGAATGATCAAAATAATGTTAAAATATGAGGGAGAAGGTTCCCTTTATAATTGAGGTGATGAGCATATTTGGAAGATCGATATATAATGATTTATAATAAAATCAAACCCTACCCAAAACCTGCATGGATTCAATATTTTTTAGATGATATGATATTGTGATGAAATTTCATCAACCATTAATTTTTGGAAAAATTATTTTGTCAATATGATACATATATTTGTAACTAAAACATAGTTATTCTATTTATTTTTAATTGTGGTAATAATATCATAAATATTTAATGGGTTTAAATATTTAATTATATGGTGTTCATTGATCATAAACGGTAATTTTATGATATTTGATACCTTATACTTATCTTTTTAGAATTTTTAATTTTTTTATGATTTTTAAATCGTTTAATTAAAATTTATTTTTATAAAATATCAACAGTGTATATTTTTAAACTAATCCTTTATTTGATTTTAAATATAATCCACACATAAGGCAAATTTGAAGAAAAATATTTAATACAACTATTTAATTCCATGCACCTAGAAAATTCATCGAAAAATTTATTAGTTCATATTTTATTTATATTAAAAAATTTAAAATCATTTATTTGATATATCTGGTAAAATAATATTTTTATAATACTATTGTGTCATCAATATTGTTAATTATTTATTCCCTAAAATTTAAAAATAAATTTCTATGATGTATTTAATTATATTTTATTTATATAGACTATCTATAGTAGATGTTATCTCATATTTATCCATATAATAAAGTTAATATACTTATATAAAATGATATTGGGACATTTGTTACATTCATTAGTTTTCATGACATTCATTGTCATATCATAAAAAAATGTAGTAATAAAGTTACTAAATATCGAAAAATATATGGTGAGTGACTAATTTCGTTATCCAACAGTATTTCTAAAGGTTTTATGTTTATATTATAATATTACTTTTACTCTTAATTAACTGATTTACCATTAATTATTGTAATAAAAATAATTACAAAATTTATTATTCATAATGCCAAAAAATAAATGTAGCCTATGTAAAAAATTTGAACCTACTTATTCCAAATATGGAATCCTTTTTTAAAAATTCGAAACAAACAACATGAAGTAATAAATTTTAAATTTATGTCATTTTTGAAATGATGAAATATGTTTTAAAATTTAAAACATTGAAAATATTGAAATGTTTTTTCCTGTGAATTAAATGTTAAATAATTGAAAATGATGAAAATTATATTGAATGATAAAAAAAATTCTATATATACTTTAAAACCGTTAGATTTAATAATTTAACGATATAAATTATCACAATGAAAAAAGTGTTCTGAAATTAAAATTTAGTGTATTCTAAATATTAATAAAAACATTAATGTTAAAAAAATATCAGAAAGTCCTAGAAAGTAAATTTTTACATCTTTCATCAAAATTAGATATTTATGTTGTCATATAAAATGTATTATTGTGTCAAATTCTTAATTTCCAAAGTGTTATACATTAAAAAGTGTAAAATTAAACTTATTCTAAAAAATAGGATTTTATACCTGAAATAGGGTATTATTTATATAATAAAACTAATATATCTGGTGGATGAATATCAAATATATTATATGTCTTTACCAAAATTAATTCACAAAAAATATACACTTTTATATTTTTTATTAAAAATTTATATCCAATGAATTCACAATGCATTTTCATAAGTTAGTTATAATTATTCCCACTATAATAACAGCTATGCTTTAATTTTAATTTTATAATAAGTGAATCTCATTGTTCATTTAAACTCATCGTTTCATGAAAATAAATACACTAAATAATAAAAATTATTTAAATAAAATTTTATAACGAAAAATCAATGTGTTATATACGGTATGCATGGCACAACAGCAGTAGGAGCCGCCATCCCCAAGGCCGGAATAAGGTTGGAGGCAGGGCACCCCGATGGCACTCTAAGGTAGTCGATGCTACGAAGAGCTCATGCCAAGATGATGAAGACGTGCAATGCATGCAGGGCACTGCATCTGAATAGTCAACCCACAGACCGGTCCATGAGTGATGTGGCACGTGGTCCATTGACCACGTGTGGGAGGTGGTTGATTTTAACGGACCATGTGACCGAGAGCCTGAAAAGGTATAACTCAGATGAAAACAAGTCGAGAAGAATATATGGTTGGGCCTCTATGCGGCCTTGTTTAGTAAAGATGGAATGTCAAAACGTTTCGCAGAAGTGGAATAAAATTTCTCCCTTGGCGGCCCTAGATTGAGGAAAACCACGATGCCACTGATGTCTATACTGGATGGAAAACCTGGTCGTTGGGTAGAACAGCAACGCAACACTTGTTCGACAATGTTGTACAGGGCTGGACAATGTGGACATGGTCACTGTGCAACATGGTGGGCTTGACCCATGACAGAACTGGGCTGAGTCTAACAAAGACCAATGGACTTGGCCCCTAGAAGAGGTTATACCATATCAGCCTGGATGCCACCAGGTCAATGTGAGTCATCTGAAATAGGGTCTGGTCATGCAGGCACCCATGTCGGGTACGTCAGGTATATCCGACCAAGTCGTATTGAGTCTGGATACAACCGACCCCTGTTTAGAAAAACAGTATTAAATTTCAGTTCGGGATTTTGATTTATGAAATTCCTTTAGTGTTTGGACCATTGAAATGACAAAATCCCTTAGGTGTACTCTACATTATTTTTTTGTAAAAATATCCCCAATTTATTGAGGTATATATTCTCTAGGAATCAAGAATATAATGAGTAGAAATCCTACTGCTGGCTGTGAGACGAATGATATGATGGGTAGTCCTCAAAGGTCCAACACACGAGGGTACAATAGTGGTACCATAGATGATCATATAGGAATGGTTCAATAGATTAACATACCTTATTGGTATTGTATATGAGCTTACCTAATTGTTTTAGCCAATAAACATAACTTAGTGTATCAGCAGTTGAGAAGACCTCATTGGTTCTCTAGATGAGCATACCTTAGTGGTCTAGCTGATGATCTTACCTCAGTGGTTCAGAAGAAGAGAGAACCTCAGTTGTTCAGAAGACAATTGTACCTTAGTTGTTCAGAAAACTAGTGTACCTTAGTGGTTTAGACAACGATCATAAATTAGTGGTTCAACTGACGAGCGTACCATAGTGGTTCATCTTATGAGTGTTCAATAGTGGTCTAGAATATGAGAAGAACACATAGGTCCAACATATGATCATACCACAATAGATCAGTAGACGAGAAGATCTCAGTGTTCAAGTATCCAGACAAACATCAGTGTCTCATTAGGGATTATTCCCTCATCCTTACAAAATCAATCAGCTCTACGACTGAAAATTTTACATTTCATAATTTTTTTAATACCTATTTTGAGTTGTCTTTGCTTTTTTGGGTTGTTTTCTTATATAACAAAGTTGTCTTTCTTTGTAGTATATCCTTTTTGTTTTGGGGTCCATACTGAGTATTGTATTACTCATCTCTGAATGGACATCATCCACATGTGTTGTTTATCGTGAAGGATATAGATGATTCGATAAAGAACTTGGCGGTCCGGTACCAGGTGGTGCCTAATGAGATGTGACGGAAGAGATGTACTTCTACGGCTACATGTATCTACCCTTCACCTACCCTTTAGGTATGGATAGATCATAAGGAACTTGGATGCTTAACATTCCCTTGTGGTTTTGGGCTTTTATTTTTTCCGCTTATTACTTTTTAGTTGTAATGTACTTTCAATTGTTTCCCCATTGAAAACAATGGTTTACTTTGTGATTAAATTCTGTAGACCGAGATATGTGCATGTATATATGTTTAAAGTAAAATTCCTTCCTTTTTTGGTATATGCCAAATAGATTCTAGTCTAAAGCCCCTGGCTTATGGAATGTGGGATGGGGGTTGTCATGGCACAAACCCTGGAGGACATGTCTTGACACCAACAAATTGAGGAGAGAGATTACCAACCTCTGAATACATATTTGGACCGACATGGGTGAGAATTTTTAGAAAACCCATTCTCTGAACTTAAGCTCTAGATTTCATTAATGTCTGTCAGCATATGATTGTTGTTGGGAATGAGCATTCATCATGCACTTTTTATCTACTAAAAATATCTATATTATACTAAAAAATATGTGGTCCATGAAAAATATCATCCCCTTACTATATCCATTACTATGTTGAATTACATGGCCTACTATATATGTCTTTATAAGGATCCTTCTAAATATTATACCAAAAGATGTTATTATATGTGATCCCAATGAGGGCCATGTTTTTATCACAAGAATCACTAATTTAAAGGACACGTGTACAATGCATTTCATCTAACACCATTACTGTATTCTCTATTACTCTATTAGTCGATGGGGGATATGATGTTATTAGAATAATGTGTGTTCCCATGGGCTTCTACAAATCCTTCCAAAACCATGAAGCAATGTAATCATCTCTATAATAAATTGTTGAATGTGGAGATCCATGATGAATTATGAACTCTATAACATATAATCTCCCTAGATAATATAATAAGAAGTTATCTATCAAATGCAATAAGCGTGTGTTGTTCACTAAATGATCAATGATAACCCATGAAATATCATTTACATGAGGTAATTCGGTAAAACAAATAACAATATCAACTGAAACATCATCATATTTCCTCTTGGCAATGGAAATTCATTGTCATTGTTACTTCAATCACTGATGTTCCACCCTCTACTGCTAATAGGTGGAACAGCTTGTGAGGCAGTCAAGAAATATCAGGATTCATACCAGGCCACCAATACTGGCTCTGTAGATCCCAATAATTATTGGTGACACTAGGACACACTTTCCATAATGAGACATGAAATTCTCATATAATATCCTCTCTGATGTCTATTGAAACCCATAAACACAACATTGAATTATAGAGTATCATCTGCATCAATGGTCCCAAATTAAGATTTATCATCTATCGAGATTATTTCCCTTAAAAACAATCTTTCAATATCATATTGATTACTATTTCTTAATTAATGCAAAAGTGTAGAGGTCACTTTTAATGAATTGATAATAGGCTCACCCTGATCCTCCTAAAACTCAATGTAAAGCATTTGAAACAAGTAAATGAGCTTCCACATACAACTAAACATTGAAACCAATTGTGTATTGGATTCTAGATCATAGACACAACTACAACATTACATTTACTTGGCATGTATTTATGTTCGGTAACAAATTACTATTTATACAAAACCCATTTTCATTTCTTGATATTCATATCTCATTGTGTAAATATGTATTTGAGTTATTGTGAATAGTAAATACCATAACATTATCTCAAAAAATGTAGTGTCTCCAATAATATAGATGACCTAAAACAGAAATCTCAAGGTCAAGCTCCATGTTATTTTTCTCATGAGGCATCCACTAATAAGACCTGTGTGAAATGACATACTCATCATGTATCATATCGGCTCACAAATCGTTACCAAATGCATAATAGTAAACAATATAGAGCTTTCTATCTATATAATAATTAGTATCATTTTTTATGATAATTGGCTCTTCCATTCTTGAACGGATTATTCAGCTGATGCGGACCATAAAATATTAATATCCTTCTTTGATTAGCCTGTAAGTAGTGCTTAATGTCGTGAGAACTCCCGGATTTAGAAATAGTAATATTCAGCTAGCCACATGAGGAATTTTATTTCCATGTAATCCTTTGTCTACTCCCATGTATCCACAAATCTCACTATCTCTAGGTCTACTGATACTCCTAACTCTAAGATAATATTACCTATGAAGTGGACTTTATCAATCCAAAATATGCTTTTACTATGGTTATCCTAGTGATGATACACTCTTATTATATTCAACATGATCTAAATATTTTTTTCATGGTGATTTCAATATATAAAATTGCTTAAGATATCACCATAAAAAACATAAATTACTGACTCTAGTTGTAGGTGGAAAACATGAAACATTAGATAAATAAAACATGCAGGTGTATTCCCCAAACTAAAAGAAATGACCACATACTCATATAGATCATACATGTTTTTAATGAAATGAAATGTGTTTTTGAAGACCTGATATGAACTTCATCATATCCTAAAATGAAATCTATCTCTGAAAACACCTAGTACCTATGGATCTGATCAAGAATTCATCTATTCAGGGTAGAGGATTCAGTTTCAAGGAAGTAATCAAGATTACAAATTTATAATCCACAAATATCCTTAAATTAATATCCACCTTTTTAGAAAAAATGAATAGTAAACCCCATTTAGAAGTGTTATGATGTATTAATCCTTTCCTTCCAGATACTCCACCTATTTCTTGATATATTTAATCTATATTTTTCCAACACTATAAAGGGTAATGATCATTGGTTCTTTTCCAAGTACAATTTCAATGTTAAATTCAACCTCTTTCACTTTTGGTAGTCATGATATTCCACAGGGGAATAAATCCTTGAAACATCCCAATATAAGAGGGAAAAGAGTTTGTTGTAACCAAAATCATATTTTAAATGACTTGAAAACAATTATTTCACACTAACAATTCTCTACTTCTTGGGTCCTGCTTGATTTTAAAGAACCTCTTATTTCACCTTATTTACATAAATATCAACATATGTTTATGTAAACATCACCCTATGTTGATTGACTAGAATGTATGAATTTAATTTCAAAACTAATTTAATGTAAATGTGAAAATACATATAGGTAAAACATTATATTAAATTATAGATCCATTTAAATGAATCCAAAGAATATAATAAAAAATTTCCCTAAATGGTTTACAAGCGATAGAGGATCCTAGAGTGCATAGATCATAACATAATAGTTCATTGAAATGTAATCACTTCTTCTCCCAAGATTGCATGTACTACTACTAATATATCATACCATTAATGATTACCCATATTAATATATTTTCTTGATTTTCAATCCAAGTGATCTTATCTTCATTGGAATCCACTATTAATGTCCTTCTAATCATTTTGTTAGCATTATCATTAGAGCTATTAATCACTAAAATGATTCCACATTCTCTTCATATCAATGTAAAAGTAGCCCAATGTATTGATCATGGGGTGCACGTAACTCCTGCTACTGAAGGTTTAAAAAACCAAGTTCCATAGACTTGTCTATTGAAATAGAGGCGTTGGGGTCAAATTTAAGAATCATTTCATTTGAATTTTTGGCAGAACTGTTTTCCAATTGAAGAGGTTAATATGAACAATCATTTCTCCCATTCCAACTACTCCTCATACATTTCCTCCAACTTGGGATAAGATGCCCTTTATCTTGAAAATCATTATATGTATCACTATGTTATAAATATTCAGTGTCTTCAATGGAAACACCTTGCTCATAAATCAGAACTGATTCAATTTCAAAAATCAATTATTTATTCACCATCCCTTAAAAGTGGTTTCCAATCTTAATAGTCGACGAGTCCATTCTAGGTATAAATTTAATCAGAATCCCACCCCTATGTCATTCTCTTGTCCCATAAAACATATTATGTGCCCCTCCCTTATAGTCACATATGATCAACCCCCTCCAATAGATCCACTTCCTAGGAAAACTTCCTATTCATATGAAGAGTCCAAGGAAGACCTATATCCCACATAATATTCCTTCATTGTCTCGATATACAATAAATTACAAGTTCACAGTGAACAAATCCTCCTTCACCCCTAATATCATCCCATCAGAACACTCTTCCTCCGAAGTATCATACACAAGAACCATAAGACTCATGTCCTTACACAAACATTTTATCACAACAATCACTAATGGTTTTCAACCATATTACACACGTTTTTTCACATTGATATTATGTGTATCATCTAATTGACTCTATCCAAACACAAATTCAAAAATACCCAACCCCTTTGTATTGCCTCATGAGTCTGCTTCCTTATGAAGAGCATGTTCTTTCCACCCATGTCTACATGCTTCCACATGATGTCCTAGTTTTTTTAAATAGAATAGATGTCAACACATGCATCATTAACTACCATTTGTTTATGGAGGAACTTTCCACCAACTGTAATCCACATAAACTCAGGATCTATATTACAGACATCGATTTATTTAAACATTCAATGATAAACTGGATGACGAAGAATTCATTTTATAGGGTCAGAACAAAAAAAATATAATAACAAGGTTCCATATGATGAGGTATGATAATATATAAATGGAAAAATGTTATGCCAATATACACACTCTAATCTTATACCAAAAACGGAATTGAGTTTTCTTGTTCCATAAATGTTTTCAATCTAGAAGAATATAATCTGTGTTATTCCACCAGATGAAAAACAAAGAGATGCACATTTTTATAATAATGATGACACTGGAGTGGAGGATACTACAATAGAACTTCTAAGAGTATATGTTCCAATATTTTTTTCCTATGGATTTGGCTGCAATTCATTTAGTTGGCTTGTACCATTTCCTCATGTCACAACCATACAACCCTGAGAAATTCCACACTTCTTAGACTGAGAATCATGAGTGTGAACACCTCAAACCTAAACATCACGTCATTCTAAAGGACTAATATTAATCTAGATTATTTTTTACAAGATACTACCTTCCCCACTCCTGTAAATGGTGTCGGTGTAGACCCCTTCTCTCAAGGCACTAACAGAATCATCCTGTAGAATTGTTAGATATACCTCATTCTACAATATCATCTGCATTCCACAATATCCTACAATCACTGAGGTTATGTATGTCCCATAATATCATATTTATGAAATATTATATATCCATCCTCATGAGGTGCCTTAATACATCTACTTCCACATGTAGCTTCAAAATGTATCATTCACATAGAATAAAAATCCCAAATAGATCCTGTTAGCGAACCACCGTAAATAGTACTGCCTAAATACCTCCAATTCCACTCTATAATAAGGGCTTAGTTGAATATCATATATATGGTCATAAATCTAATTATAATGTCCTATGACCATTTGGTGTATACCAGTCCATCCTCGAATCACGTAGTTGTCAACATATCATCACCATAAAGAGTAGGAGTGAAATGATGCATCTTTGTAAAAGATGCTAAGTATTCCATAACAATAATGCATCTGTGATCTATGTTCACGAATTATCAAGCTATGTTATTTCCTAGAGATAGAGGAATTAAATAATAATAAAATATTGTAATGAAAGTTACAAAACTATATCTCTATTCTGATCATCCTTGGTAATATCATCCCGCCATCAAATGGAATAATTTTAAAACATATGAGAATCAGGGTTGATCCTATACTCTAGGAGTGAATCCAGTTGTGTGAATGTAGAACCGAGACATGATTATCCACTCGAATATCGATATTTTAATGCCTCAAGTATTAGGTGTACCTCTTCGAATGAAAGGAATCCCAACTAGTAGTGATGATGTAAAAGGATTTATAGTGGGGATACTATACCATCTAGTGATGATTTTTTAATGGTTTATGTAATATAGAATATTTAGTGTAAGAAAAGACTCAGAATACCCAAACTAGTAACCCACCAGTGACATAATAAAAAATTAATAGAAAATTAATTAATCATAATTAAACCAATAATAATTAAAAAATCAGCCAAACATACCATTTGAATAATCTAAAATAGAACATTTATACATTACTTGTCATACATGTGAATAAGTATAGAAGGGTCTCACATAGATGACCCGAGAAATATACTTGTATATACATAAAATGATGATATAAATGAAAATGGGTGTAATATAGAAACCATAACATTTTACACATATCATTAAATTATTTTATGAATAATTATCTTTCAAATTAGAAGAAAAGGATCGTAAAGTTAGGTATCATGGATGATTAGGTATATAAAATTGAATAGATGGGACTAAATAAAATTTTTATTTATTTATCTTCATAAATAGATAAAAACATCCATTGTGATCATACATTTGAATAGGAAACCATTGTAATAACATGAACAATATGATGTGCTAAATATCCTAGTAAAAAAATAATCCTAAGAATAAAACATTTCATAGGGTTAAAAGAAATTATATAAAGATTTAAAAATCATGGAACATATTTGATCAAATGGAGTCATAATGTATAAAACATGGGAGCATGTAATAATTGAGTCATAGTAATGTAGTTGAAGCACAAAACATTACTTTATAATGATTCATTGATATTTTCACATAGAGTTTCACAATGCAAGGATAACCACCATAACTATTTCACTTTGTATCATGAGTCAAGGATAACCACCAAGACAGTTGATCATGACATCTCATGAGAATAAAGATTACCAAATGCACTAGAGTGCTATCTGGGTTGAACAGTCATTGCATGTTCATGAATATTATATCCACATATATAGTTGTACATAATCAATCATATATAATTATAATGGATACCCATGGAATGAATTAATTATCATATTCCTATTAAAAAAAAATTGAAATATAATTAAAGTGTACATGAAAAAAATAAATTAAATCATTCGTGGATAATAATAATGTGTAATAGGAATTTATAATAATATTTCATGTAAAAATGATGTGATGAAATTTATATCTATCAACTATGAAACATTGTAATTAAAAAGTTTTAGTGCGATGAAGGAAAATATCATAGATATTTTAAAAAAGTAATGTGATTAAACATTTATATAATACTAAATGTTACTAAATAATGTTTTCATAATAAAAAAAGTGATTTAATAAAAAACAATGTCTTAAAAATAAAACAAATATTTTACTTGAAAATGGTATGAATTTGTGAATTTCACATAAAATGGACTTCCTTATTTGGACAAATTGAGGAGGGAACCCCTTAAAAAATTATATCACTAAAAGATAATGGATTATGATACATGTTTTTGGAATATATAAATATAATTTATAATACCTAAAATATAAGAAAATATATGATCATTTGGGTAAAAAGAATGTTTGAGAAACCCGAAAGAAGAACTGAGGATCATGTAGATTCCCATAACTTATGTTCAACTGTGTCCTTCACATGATCTTAATATACCATATAAAAATATTATAATAATTAATTAATATTAAATTAACCTAATATATTTGTAATATTTTTATTAAAACCATATTATGTTCCTTAATTTCTTTTTGGTGAGTTATTATTTTCGATTTTATCGTTCGAGAGTGCACGTTTTTTTAATTTTCTGATTTGTTTTATTGTATAAGAGTATGAGTGTTATTTTAAGATGTAATTGGTTTTTTAGAAGTGTAATTATATAATATTAATTAATATAAATAATATAAAATGGGTTTATAGTTAATTTAATTATATCAGATGTGGTTGAATCAGTAGATACTGTTTTTATGATAATCACTTGGATTAATATGGTGGGTTTTTAATCACAACAAATACATTTTGTTTTATAAATTAATATCATGTGTAAAAAATATTTCATAACATTACATAATATATAATACTTATATTATATAATATTTCAATAATAAAAATGTTTTCATGACCATAATTTAATATGGTAATATAAATTGAAAACCCATCAACCTTAATTGTGTTAAATTAACACATTTTGGTTTGTGATTTTATTTATAGAATAAAAAGGAGGGGAAATAGGTTATGATGATGAATTATTCCATGATCATAATAATATTAAATTATATTTATGATACTGGTGTATTAATACATTTTATAATAAGATAGGTTTAGATAGAAAAGAAATTAACGGAACACGAAAATAAATTGAATGAAAATGGAAGTTGATTTTACCTCTTGATTCATTACTATTTAAGAGAGAGATTATAGTATATTTATGAGACCAAGATCTCATATTCCTTTAATAGAGGATAAGGGAGTGATAAAAGAAGAATTTATACAAGGCACAAGTCCTGGGAGTAGTGAATAGAATAGGGGCTGATGGTGGGTTTTATAATGGAGGAGATTTAAATTATTCCTATATATACATAATTAGGTTATTATTTTTCTACACAACATGAAATAATGTTTACTAACTAACTAAATTAAGTACATTGATATTTTGAGTTTTAACCAATTATTCATTCATCTGAAGATAATCATCTCTTACTCTACAATTCATGTGTTTGTACTATTTTGTAAATTATCGTATTTCACTATTCACAAAAAATTCATATATTTATGATAAATTATAAAAATTATCCATAACCATTTAATCAAAATGAAGAATTAAAAAATAAACACCATTATTAAAAAATAGTTTCCAAAATATTCTAAATTTCAATTTTACTTTATATAAAAATTTACTGAAAAAATACTAATTTTATATTTATAAATATTTTTCTATATATTCAAAAAGATTATAATGTTATAATAATGTTGTCTTATAATAATAATAATTTAAAATAATAATTTTTTAATATATTTTATGAAAATTAGTTTTCTATTAATATATTAAATTATTCATAAAATAATAACTTAATATTTATTACTTTCAATAATACCAATAATTAATCAATACTTTTTAAAATACTTTTAAACATATTTGTTGATATAATTATACCATAATGTCACTAATAATAAGGATAAATTTTATATCTACATTTATTGGTGATATTTTGTTTACATTTTTCGGTTTACTATTCATAAGGGTCACATTACTATTTCAATGGTAAAATTACTATTTCTTAGGTATATGATCGTTAGCATCTAGAGATACATTTTATATAAATCAGTATTCATTTATAAGGTTCTTATGGTTTTTTATATGTAATATTATTTTATTATACCACAATAAATAATTATAATAAATGAATTCCAATGATAAATCATTGTGTCATTAAATTCTTCCCCCTTTATAAAATTTTCATGTTGAAATTTTGTTTTACATTCTATGTTGAATTAATATGGGGTCACTATTTTATTATTGATTATTTAGGATACAAATTTTCCTCTTTGTACTTATTGATATGACATATTAATTTTACTATGTGGGCATTATTGTTGTGTATTGAATTCTCTCTATAATCCAAGATATTCATTCTCTTATCATAATAAGATAGATCAATCTCCAACTGCACAACTAATGATGTCAGTATATATGAAGGATCTAGTATGTACTTCCTTGTGAGGGAAAATTAAATACATCTTCTCTAAATGATAATATAGTTGTAAGCTCTATTCAATTGTCCAAAACTGCGATATGAGCAGGAATCATGAAGGGGTCGATGTACATGGGACTTACCTTTCCATTCTTCCCAAACCCCATGACCTCATCCATGGAGATATTTAGATGAATACCATGTATACAACATTCAACTCATTGTGTAATAGATTATTTTCTAAATCAATATTATGTCTATTTGGGGATGCCTTATGTGTTTCTAAATGGATTTCACATTCTCCACCATTTCTTCAACAATTTCTGGTCATTGTAGCCTACGCTCACCGACTTCATACCAACATGTTGGTGTTATGATACATTCACATGAAAATATTAAAATGATATAATTCAAATGATGGAGTGTAAAAAAATTTAGGAGAAATCAACCATTGGATGATATTGGTCCCATAATTCTTTGATGTCAATAGAACATGATCTCAAAATATTATGCAATTCTCCTATTAATATGAAATAGTATAATTCTAATTAAACTAGTAAGGTTTTATTAAAAAATATAATTATTAAAAAATTAAATTTTAATTTTAATTAATTAAATGTCATTATTGAATTAATTATACCAAAATAATATTTTGCTGAGATTTGGAATTTTTCTAAACAGTTCTTTTTTAATACTAAAAAATACAGATATTGGTAAAAATACTGTTTCATTTCATATATAATGTAATTTAATTCTACATTTATGAATAAATTTTTTTATCAAGTTAGCACAATTATTTGTTAGTTATATATAAAATAATTTATTGCATTTTTATCCTAAATTTACCTAATTGGTGTATACGTTCATTTTTCAAATCGAAAGTCATTTAAAAAAATTTAATTTTCGATGTGTTTTGTGATTCAATATTTAATTAATTAATAGAAATTATTTTAATTAAATAATTATATTTTTTTTCCATATATAGATTTTTTATTTAACAATTTGTTAAATGCATCACTTTTATTTATGCTCATTATGAATACTAACCATCGTAAATATTATTATATCGGTAATGGTAAAATTGGTAAAACAACATTGAAACCTCTAGATAAGGTCATTATTTAAAACCAAGAAATGAAAATATTCATATTTATGGGATACAAACTACCAAATCCATACAAAATAATTATATATGATATTTTGGTAACATGTTTTCATTGATAATGGTATTTATTATTATTTTAAATAAAGAGAATTCCAAAATCTCTCTCTCTTATTCTTAAAATAATTTCTATGTTAATATATTGAAGGAATAAAGTATAAATTATTAAAATAGTATATTTTTCACATAATGAAATAATGTTTTATTATTATAATTAATTCATAATTTTTATTGTTGAAATAATATAAAAATGTTCTTTCACAATGTCAACTAAGTGCTTGTGCAAGCACGAAGAAAAATCAAATAAATGAACTTAAAAACTATAATAGTAATATATATTTTGTAATTTATAGTGTCTAATGAATTTTATCGATCAATATATATTATTAGGAGTGACTAAAATATTTTAATTATAATTTCACTAATATAGATATTTCTTGGGGATAAAATTGTATGAATAATGTCAAAAATTACAATAATGATATTTTATGGAATATTATTTAATATTAAATTATTTAAAAGTATAAAAGAATATATCAATAAAAATAATAATATTAAAATGGTATAAAATGTGATAATTTTTTCACTTATGACTCAATTTTTACATTATATGGTAAATTATAACCCATTAAGATATAGAAGTCATTACAAAAAATATAGTTAAAATTTTTTATATAAGGGGACAATACAAAATATTATGAATAAAATTATAATAAAACCAGACTAAATTCTTTTTTATAAATTTAAATTGAACACATATTATTTTTATTTTAATTCATTTCTATTTTAAATCAACATACTTGAAAAATACATTATTTATATTTAAATATATTATGTAATTCAATGTATTCACTTTCCCAAACATATAAGTGGAAAACTCTTATATCTTTTAATTACACAACATTGATCCATATATCATCACAAAAAATCAAAAAACATATATATTAAACATTTCTAGAAATATATTTAACGGTTTTTTTCTTCATAAAATTATATTATAAGGGGCATTGTTAAAGGATCAAAAGGAGGTGTATTGAAGACAAAGTAATCATCCAAATCAAACTCTATCAATTTATTTATTATTCTACAGCCTTAAAATAATATTAAAACATGATAAATTAAAATTAGAATTAAATTATGTATTTTTATATTCTATTATATCAATTGAATAATATATATTCATATTCTATTCAATCAATTTGAATACGAAATCGACATTCATGTGTACAATAGACTAACATCTCACGAACCGATATAATTCATTTTCAAGCACAGCCATTGATAAATATTTATAATGCTATATTTAATTTATATATTTTATATTAATGATATATTTATCATTATATAAAGATAAAATATCATCTAATTTTTACAAATACATTCATTGCAAGATGATAATACGCTTCATGCATACGAGTGGATTATCTTCTCCATAAATAGATGAGTCTTTTACTAACCACATCACACAAACACTATATACAAGATTATTTAAATAAATACTATAGTATTTTTTCTAATTTTATTATTATTGAAATATGAAACAATTATTAATATATATTCCAAATTTTTTTAAAATTTAAATGATACTCTTGCGTATCTACTACCCACCATTACCTTATTGTATCATATTTCATTTTTAATGATCATATTTAATTATTGAAATTAATAATATAATTTATGTATAAAAATGAATTTTTTTTTCAGGATTAATATTTTATATATGAATTAATAATATCCACATTTACAATATCCAACTTACCGAAGTCGTTTTTGTTAAATTATTCGAATTTCATGAAAAAATATAACGTATATTTAATTGATCATGAATTTGTATATATCATTGTATTACATAAAATAAAATAAATAATTAGCAGGAATAACATTATTTATCAAGTAAATATTTAACATAATTTTACTATCTATAAATTTAAATAATGGGTGTGATGAGTTTGATTCATGGTATGGGACACATTAACTGAAAACCTCATTTTATATGTTTTAATGACTTATTTTCAAAATATATTATGTACTTGTAAATATTCTTAAAAATATATAATGTAATGATTTATTATTAATAAAACAAATTATAAATGATATTTTTTTTCCTATTTTTTATTATTTAAAAATTTTTCTAATAGGAATCTTTTTCTATAATTTATATAGACCATTTTCACATTCTTTACAAAATCCAAAAGGCGTGTTCTATTTTAAAAAAGTCATTGTCAACAGGTTTTCCTACCACTATAGCCATTATTTAATGTTTGGAGTATTCTAGAATATTTCATGTTTCATTGAAATAAAAACCCTCCTTATATTTATTGTTGGGATTTTATATTTGAATATGTGTTTTTAAAAGATAATAGAATTTTAATATTTAAATTGTTTTTATATGAGTTCAAAATAGTTTTTCATGGATTTTATGATGAAAATGAGAATGAATAATTTTTTTTATTCATTATATATAACCTGAAAATAATTTATGATAAAAAAATAGTCCTAATACATCATATATGATTTGATGACATTGATAGTTCTTTAATTTTAGGGTGAGCCTGATATAGCTTATATGATTGGGTGTGATTGATATGTCTCACTAATGAATTGTGTAATGTTTCTTATCATACATATAAATAACAATAGAGTAAAACGTAGTAGTCTATAATTTTTATATAACTAGGATATAGTAATTTTAACCACATATAATGAGTATAATTATCCATGTTGTCTAATATGATATTTATTGTCATTATTTGGGGTGAAAATGATCTATATGAGTAATATTTTTTAGTTTTCATGTGAATCAGATTTATTTCATTCCTTAAATATTATAATGAAACATAGTAGATAATGGTTTTATTAAAATATGATAAATTTTTAAGGAAAATATAACTTTTATTACATGGTTGGAATTATCATTTTCCACTCATTAACCCCAACAAATCAACATGAGTCTGTTATATAAGTCCCAAAACTAGATTGAATGTTATAATGTGAAAATAAATTAATTATAGTGTAGTTATTAAGTTGATGATATGTTTTGGTAGGATATTATGGTAAAAAAAATGAAATCAAAACATTTTCCCCTTCATATATATTTAGGAAATATTAATACAGATTTTCTTTTTATGATTTCATATTTACTCGAATATTTTTCAATCTATTTTTTCATAAGGATTATATACTTGGGGAAATTTATTTTCATAAAATAATTTCATAGAGGTACATGAGAAAGATAATAGTGACATGAATAGTCATGATGCAGTAATATATAGTTTAATTATCCGTCACTAAACATGAAATTGTTTTGTTACCTAATATGAAGTATATATTTTTAAGTTAAAGTGTAAATGATTTTAATTTATCTAAAATAAAAAGAATAATTTTTTCATTTTCATATATGTATATTTTAAAAAATATAAATAGATTTAATATAATAAAAAACATTCTATAAATATACCAAAATCATTTCTTAATTAAATAATAGGGTATGTTTATGTTGGAAAAATATTGTTACATACCATTTATAAATATACCTACTATTAGTGGGTTATCACCATATGAAATAGTATAAAGGATTTAGAGTGTTGAGTTTTAGTGCCCTCAATGAGTGAATTTTAAAAATAGGCAAGAATGATGGAATGGTGACCAATAATATAGTGTTATAAAATAATATTCTAGAAAAACAATATATTGATTGAATAAAACACACCACACTTGAAAAAAAAATTAATGAAATAGTTTCAATATAAGAACCAACTACCTTAATTAAATCTTCAAAAACTATTTTTAAAAGTATATTTTCTTATTATATGTCTAATATATTAGAGGTACTCATTTTTTTAAAATAATAGAAACTATAATTATAGAATTCCATATGTATTATTAAGTAATTTTGAAATCATTTACAATATTTATTTTTTCCAGTAATATAAATTTTTATCCAAAAAATGAACCATTAATTGATGTGTAGTGTAAAATATTCTAGGGGATACCCATAAAAATATATCATTACTAAATGGATAAATCCATGTAGTGATTTAGGTAACACCTTAGTAAAGTTCTATATTACTTATTACCATTATTGATGTTGATAATAAATTTCCAAACTAGTTATTAAAAAAGAAGATGTGTGGCCTATCAATATTATTTTTATAATAATATGGTTCGTAATTTTATGCTTATATTATACATAATATCAATTATAATAAATTAAAAAAATTGTAAAATACTATATAAAATGACCAAAGGATAAAAAATAAAATGAATCATTATTGTCAAAGGGATATATTGCAACAAAATTAATAAGGACCAAATTAACTAGTTTGTGTCCATCTGCATCTTTAACATAATCAACGATAATAAAATTAATTAAAAAATTATATCTATAAATGTGAATTTTATTAAATTTAGTTTCAATGATGATATACACAACCAAGAGTCTGTTAAATTATTTACAATTCCCATTATATATGAGATTTTTTATAATCATTGGAAATGATACTCTATTCGAATTTCATATAGGATGCATGTTGATAGTTTTATAACTCATTATATATTGATGTCTAGTTTGAATTAAAATTATAATGATGGGATTTTTCATTCTAAATACTTAATAATATAATTATGAAATTATGGGAAATGGTGATACATTTTTTAGTTTTTTATATCTTCATATTCATTTTTTAAAATAAATAATAATTAATAAAGATAAAATTTTATTTAGTGAAGAATAAATAAAAATACTGTTTGATGAAAAGGTAATATATGATAAGTTATTTTAATACATACCATGATAGAGTAAAGATAAATGGATTAATTAAATTTATGATAAAATTTTCTTAATAATATATAGTATTCACTAATGATATTATTTTTTATATGATAAACAAGATGAAAATTATGATACATCAAGTTAATCAGATTTTTTTTTCAGAATCCAGTTATAATAGACCACCACAACTCTACCAATAATGGCTCCCGATATGGTCTAGTATAATGCTCTATGAACATTCATAAACTCTATGGTCTGGTGAAAATTAAAAGTGTATTAGAAAAATGAATCATGGGAGTGATGTAATCCTAAATGTAAAAATGATAAGAAAAAAATAGAAATAGTATCATAGACGATATCAAATATACATAAATTTTCAACAAAAACCAATAAATTAAAGGTAACATCCAATATATGGATATATAATAGTGTGATGAAAATTATTGTCCCAGAATATAGATCCTAATGAAACCAATGAGTTTATCTCCACATAAACACATGAAATCTCTATCCCAACCCATCAGAATGTAACATGATCCTAGATATACTTTCACCACAAGATCCACTTCTATTTATTAGTATACAATAAGTCAAAGGAAAAAAATTACAAATGAAAATGTTGGTTTCGAGATATAAATATTAGTAAAATTCAACAAAAAAGCATACAATTTCATTACACAATTATAAATTAATTCTTATTTAAAATTTATATATTAACATTTCCATTGGTATAATTTTCCATTAATATTTTTCCATTGGATTTCATTTTAAAAAACAAGAAATCATAAAATACAAAATGAAACATGAAATAGAATTTATATATAATGAATAAGAAGATGAAATAAATATGTTTAATAATAAATTTCCACATTAACTAGAAAAATCATCATATAAAACAATCAATTGTAATGTATCCACAACGCATCCAAGGGTCAATCAAAGTACAAGGACGTTTAAAACTATTAGAAAATTGTTTCCCACATTAGTAAACTCTAAATTGTGTAAACCACATCCCCTTAGAAATGATAACCACTAGGACCCATTTTATCATTGGCACCTGCCATGACAATAGATAACTCTTGTAGTTCACACTTATAATTAGTTTTACCCTTTAACAAATGATTTTTTAAATGTGTTATTACATCAACATTACATTTTGGTAAATATATTTATATATCATTACTATTTTCAAGGAAATCTTCATTTCATTTCCATTTTCAAATTTTCAGAAAACAATTAATATAGAGATATAATAACACTTTCATGCAAGGAAAATTAATTCATTTATTAATCATCTTTGGGGAAATTTTTCGCTCACATAAAATTTATGAAAATTATTTTCATTAAAACCATTTTTTGAAAACATTATCATAGTCCTCGGAGAAAAATTCACCTACAATGGATTTTATTTTATCATATTTAACACTCAAAACAAAAAGAATTTAATAAGAACGTAATTTATTTCTTGGAATAGAACATATTATAGGGACACCCAGAAATAAAAAATAATGAGAACCTATATAAATTCTAAACTAGTGAAGTGAAAGGAAGTGATTAGATTCCCAGGAACCAATTTCCGATGGATGAAATTTCAATTCTCCATGTGCAATCTATATCCAATTATTTATCCACATATGTAATAAAATTCATGGAAATGAAGTGGATAACCCCAGTTATAAAGGTTATACGTTCCAAATTACACCAAAGAAGGATCTATACTCCCAACTAATATGAATAACTGACAATGGAAATTGGTAGAGGGGAAAAAGTCTTCTTCAAGAATCCCCTTGATCAATATAAGTTGGTATTAGGCTTTGGCGATGTGGATTATTGGATATAAGAAACCATTTCTGGATAAAAATAACATATTATACATAACAAAATCCCATTTCTAACGACATAATTAGTGAGGTACTTGGATAATCCATCAGGCTAGTGTTGTACTAGTGAGCTGTTAATGCCCATTAGGTTGGCTTTTGGGTAATGGAAGTGAAAATATACCTCTTTGAACCGAACTAGATTGATATTGGATTTAAACTACATCACTAGTGGAAGTTAAATACCAGGTCTATCCCACCTACCAACATTCATTCATTCTACCATCTGGAAACTACTAGCCTATTCACTCGACTAGCATGATGGTGGCCTCCTACTTCGACTAGACTGTCCAATCCACCTATCCTAACCTTGAAATATCCCCAATAAAAAATGGACCTAAATACTAGATTCAACAAACTAGAAAGTGACAATTACCCTCATTATAAAATTTTAATATGACCAAAAAGGCTTAGAATCATAAGCTCAAAATGAGATAAGGATTCTGATTCATCCGGAAGGTGTCGTGATCACATCTATCATTCTTGTTCCCACAAAACTTCTATTTCACTCAATCTAATGGAATTATATTTCCATGTTGAACCTTATCTATTATTTCTAGTATCACAAACAATGTTTTCAATAATTTTAGTGTTAGAATAAGTCTCAATATCATCACAAAAAACAATTGGGATGGATATGATTGATACATAATCTGTTCCGAAACATTGGAATCATCATGTATAAAATTTATAATGGAATGGATTTCTAAATTATAATACAATTATTAAGATAAATTAAAATCATAAATTAGATAAAACTGGTAGGTTCAGATTACCCCTACCTGCCAAAATCTATATGTCACAGTCATGGTCAGTCTTAGAGGAAAAATATTTCAAATACCTCCAAATACAATTGATGAAAACACCAATCATCATATGATTTATATTGACTATGAGATAATGTTTATCCATTAAAGAATAATTTAATGATATATTTTATCTACTATTTAATACATTTTCTAACAAAGTATAAATATCCAATATATTCCATATAATGTGGTTATCTGCAAGGACTTATGAGCATCTCCTCAAAAGTAACCATACTAGCCATATCATGTTAATTATATTAATAGGAAAATAACACTAACAAAATATGTTTTCCAAAACACACAATAATGTTTTGAACACATGACATAGGCATGTCTTCATGAATTTTAATTGCTTTCTCATGTTGTCCATCCCAAAATAATTTTGATCAACCCCATCATTGAACCCATCGCTTCCTACAATCATCTCCAAATCAAAGAGATGGAGTGATGGTACATATCTGATATGATATATGATGACACCGCATGAAATTTAAAAATATATATCACATTCATGTTCCAAATATCCTATATCCTCATTGACTCTTTTATAGGAAGGAAATGCATTAATTTAGTTGTTTTATCAACAATAACCTATATCACATCCTTACCACTTGTAGTCCATGGTACCAGAATAAAAATGGCCATTGATAATTTATAACTCTTTTATGCTGGAATAGGTAATGGTTTTATTAATATAGTAGTCCTATGAAATTCAACTTTTATTATGTGACACATTAGTCACAGAGACACAAAGTCCACAATTGACCACCCCATTCCAATCCTATAGTAAGGGAAACTAAAATAATGACACATCTTAGAATATCTATGGTTTTTGGTGTAATTGGATCATTTTTCATTATCTATATATTATTATCTCATTTTCAATAGAACAACCACATTGACATGGAAGAAAAACACTCTATTAAAAAACTGAGATGACTAACCCAATGTCTTTATACAATAATGATTCTTACAAATATGTTGAATCTAAATATTGTCAACTTGTACATGTAAAATATTGTTATAAATAAGTGATATATCTTGTTAAAAATGCATAAATACCCATTATTCAACATCCCATTAATCTAAATTAATCTTTAAAAATAAACCAATCAACTATGGGTTAATTACTTATTCTTACATTAACCGAATATGAATTTTTTTTGTCATATAATCTATGAACACATTTTCATTTCTAGTGGTGTATGTAATAATGATATCAAATGTATCAAGGTATTACACCAAGAATATATGTTTCATGTTTAAATTTCTCTGATTTAATGCACACTTTTTATTCTTATTGTATGAATATTACATAAATTTCTAACAAAATATGTAGTTGTGCTATGTAATAATGTCATGCATCATTGTTACAAAATCAATATCATGAATGGAGTAGTTTTATAATGATGATGTAACTAATGATATCTATATGGAACTACCTATTTCCACTAAATTATATCACAACCCAATCCCATACCCAAGTAAGGATATTAAAAATCATAACCAATACCCATATATAAAATAATAATGATTAGTGTTGATCTCAGTCACACATTCGACACAAATGATATGTGGCAGAAATCATTCCAAAAAAAATTAATCCTGTAGAAGTACCAAACAACTAATACGTATTATCTAGGAAATATGAATAATTCTTGGATTTGTATAAATTTCTAGGATACCCCAAGACATCATGAACAATATCTTTTGTATCCATTAAGTAACCTTTCTGAAAAATCGCATGATCCCAAAATTTCAACTATTAAATCTACATATAAAATTTTGATGGCACCAATAAAATTGGTGTAATTTCAAAATCTGAAGGGAAATATTTAAGTTCTTATCAAAAACCTGATCTAATATGGAATAATTAATTATAAAATCGACAACGGAAACCAAAATAATAATCCAAAGACCTATGGATGATTTGATTAAATAAATGTATAAACATAATAGGATTGTGGGAAAGTAAAAATGCTATGGAAATATACTCATAACTTCCATTCCAACTAATGATCACTATCATTAGAATATATTTCTATTAAAACCTCTTTTTTTGGTACGCTGATCTCATATAATGAATTGAATTCCATGGTAATTCTTTTAGTATATAAAAAATCTCATCAATCATAGGGAAGGGATATTTTTTCATAAAAATCAATTTTTGTATTTCCGGTAATCAATATGATGTCAGCGACCCTCATACACCTTCCTTTTAAATTGAATTATCTACATTAATGGTGAAATTCATGGTTGAAAAAATTTATTATCTCTATGATCCTTATGAGGAACCAATAATTCAACCAATTCACTAGGTTCTATATTGTATAAAGGTATATGGATTGTAGTCATAACGAAAAGAAATTATATATTGAACAATACATCTCTATGTGTTGGAAACATGGTGAAATAACTTGAAAACATTGGTATAATCACTCACAATCATATTAAATGTGTCATGAATATGTGGATCAATAAAATAAATAAGCATCTCCAATAAATAGATTGAGATAATCTTCACAATATTGGAAAATTCGGATTTTTCATCAATATTTATAATCCAAATCATTGTAAATGACATGATTGACTGAATTAGAAGAATGTAATCTTACCAATGATCATACGCACAGAATTTGAATTTATAGATAATATCATAGTCCATGACAATAGTGATATTTTAGATATCATGATCTAGAAAATATGATAAAATATTTCCATGTAGTAATAATTCATAAATTGATGATTAGTATTTCCAAAACCCTTATATAGAATTTCTCGTAATGGATTGGTAAAAGTTATCATGGAAATCATAAGCCCTATTGACAATCCTATCAAAATGATAGTAATTTTTAATATAAAATATTGATGTGAACCTGTATCAAATATGTCCTTATATATAAAAGGTACAATAAAAAACACTCATGAAAACCGGTTTTACCTCTTACTCCTCTGTTCCACAATCCACTACATATATATGTCTAGAATCATCCTTCCATATCTATGCATCCTAAGAATCACCCTTAAGATAAGGGTGATATCCCACATATTTTGAGGTATCATACTAAAAATTATTTCCCTTTGTAAATGTGGAACAATATCTAATGCATTGGCATTCCTTCTTATATAAATTCTAAATATGATTAGATTTACCAACTGAGTGAAATACACCAGTTATTTCTTTTAAATCAGTTTCGAGTTATCCATTTTACCACATTGGTAACATACCATCTAAACCAATCTTGTATTTAAATATTTTATACAACCATTACCTATGAATTAGTCACTTTGATTCATTTCCTCTCTATAAATTGAACTATGTCTACCTCTGAATATCATTCCTTTTATTCAATGTCTAGTTTTCCCAAATTGATTTTTTCTGTAATTTCATCCTTATCCACAACCTCTAAGAAGGTGGGTTTGCTCATAATAATTAGTATTTGTAAAATATATAGTGTCAAACCCATCTTGAACCTCCATTCCCTGAGATACTCAATTGAAACCATCTATGGTGATATATAAACCTACAATGAAAATCTAGTAGTAAACATTGTGATATAAATTTCTCCCAACTCAAATATAATGAACTCGCATTCCATCACCACTATAAGTGTCATAGGATACTAATATTTATAAATATATATATTAAAAGTGTTATAGTTGATATATTTATAAATAATAGACTTTGAGAAATATTCCAATCACTTCCTTTATGGCCATTTAAGATTATATGGGGAAAACCGAACATTATAGACTTCCCAATTACTCAGTAACTAGAGAATCCTACCAACCCTCGGGATCCATTCATATGATTCATCATTTCCCTTATAATTAAAAAATATTGGTGGATACTTCTTAGTAAAATTTTTATCATTATATACCATTTCTTTTCATATAATATTTAAAATTTATCCCATTAAATATATAGATTTGACTATCATTTCAACCCAAAATAAATTATACTATGTATTCTTATGTTGGGATTAATCAACTGATTTATCCTTAGTCATCAGTGATGTTATATTTAGAGGATTCATAATATATAAAATTGAGAATAATGAAATCATTTTTAATATATTTTTTCCATTATTTTAAAATTATTATTTATAAATAATTCCTAATTGGATGAAACTATAAACAATGATTACATAAATCATCAAACTAGCCTTGGTAACATGGTGATTATCAAGATAGTAAACTCTCTAGACACACTCCACACAACCTCTTTAGTTTGGATATAACATATTCCTATTGATAAACATCACCTATTATTAATTGGGTTATATAAAATAATGAGCATATATATGATTTATAACATGAACATTTAATAATAATTTTTATTAAACAAACCAATATTAACCATAGTGTAATATGAATTTACCCCATATGGCCTTGAGCACAATCTTGATCATCGTGTTCTTGTAAAATGACTAGGGTAGAAAATAATGAATCATGGGAATTATTCCACCCATAACATACATATGATTAGATAAAAAAAGTAGAGTAACATAGATGATATCCAGGATATATCATATGTTTAAAACATCCGAATAATAAAATGTAACATCCAAAAACTATATAATATGTTCGAAATAAAAAAACATATAAAATCAATACGGAATCCAGATAAAATCATGGTTCCATATGCACATGATTGTATCCCTACACACTTGATGGTAACATGATCTAGGGTGACCATTTTCTACTTGAAAATCTTTTTTTCATCCTACAAAACCAGTTTACTAAATTACTAATGTAATATTATTTTGTAAGAACTAAATATTTGTAGTATAAAAATAAATAATAAATATTATTTACATCTATATTTATTTTTATAACTTATTTTATTAATATTTTTAAACCATTTAAATAATATTTTCCATATAAAGTCGTATTTTGGTTTTATTTCTCAAAAAAATTACATATTTAAAAAAAAAAATAAATAGGACAAAAATTCATTCAATGATGTCTAATAATTTTGAATGAATAGGATTAAACCATCAATAAAAATATAAAAATTGAAATTTCACATATCAAATAAAAAATTTAATGTTTCCACAAAGCACCAAGGGGACAATCACAACACATGGGTGTACAAAACATAGAAAATCAAATACAGGCCTTTATAATTGAACCCCATAGTCTAATAAGGTAATTCAAATATAAATATAACACTCTATAAACCATTGAATAATCGGAACCATAAATATCTACATATAACTCTACTAGGGATCACATATGTGCATTTTTCCCCCATACCCCACAGTATTTTCATTTTGTCATTACATCACAAGGACATTCAATAAATTAATACATATATTTAAAAAAATTCCAATGAAAAATCCATTAAATGTAAATTAAAATATGTTAAAAAAATTCAATTGTTAAATGATACCACATTATTTATTGAATAACCATGTCCTTTTTGAAATCATCCATGAACACCTTTTTAAAACACATAATTTGTATCAATATAGTTTCCAGAAAAAATTTCATTTTTTAGAAAACATTCCCATAGTACAAAATGATCAATCCACCCCATGGATTCCAATTGATTAACTAAAAATTTAGAAACCAGAGAAATTACATAAAAACATAAGGGTTTGAAATAAATATTCATTAGATAGAGAAACATACAATAAGAATGAAGAAAAATCATTATCCTCTAGACTGATGATGATAGAATAATTGATCAAATTAATAAGAATATAGATCCAATGAAAGAAAAGTTATTTATTGATGTTTATGATCGATACCAGGATATATTCTCAAGATAAATAATACACATTGAGGTTAAGAGGATAATTTTCATTAAAAAGGATACACTTATTTTATTACACCCAAAAAATATCCAGCTCCCATATTGGATAATGATCCATCAATGAAAATTTAGGGAGAGAAAAAACAATCATCAAAGAACCCCTAGATTATGATAAATCTATATTAGTGTTAAAATTTCATGATTAGGGGAAATAATAAACCACAATGGGAAAAAATTACATTTTATAAAATATTAAAATAGTTTCTTAGTAGCATCACTGACATGTCATTGGGAAACACCAACAGGCTGATGGTCCATCGACAAGCTATTGGGTATATGGGGAGGGCGTGTCATAACCGGCCTTCACCAAAAGGAGGGAAGGGATAGTATATATCCAGACCCTTCCTTCTTTATGTTGAAGGAGATATAATGACCCCCTAGACCGTCCTTCAATTTATCTCGAAGTGGTGACTAGCACCAAGGGCATAGAATCACACACAAGATGGAAGGAATTACCGTTTTAATCACTAGTGGAAATGTTGTTTTTTCCAACGGGTGTTTACCAACAGTTTGCTAAAACCGTTGGGCTTGAAGGATTAAGAAAGCCTTTCCCAACGGTTCATTGAAACCGTTGGGAAAAGCCACCCCTTTGCCAACGGTTTGAAGAAACCGTTGGTAATGGGGTGTGTTAATCACCTTTTGCCAACGGTTCTGTTGAACTGTTGGGAAAGGGTCACCCCTTTGCCAACGGTTTCCTCAAACCGTTGGTAAAGGGGTCTTTAGCATCTCTTTCCCAACGGTTCTTAAAAACCGTTGGGAATTATTTCCCCCAAATCCAGTCGCGGGGCTGCTCTTCCCCATTCGCACAGAAACCTAATTTCATCTGCTCCACCGCTCTCCTCTCGCGAAATCCCATATCCGAAGAGGTGAAAACCATCTGAAATCAGGTACCTTTTCATTTATACACATATACTTCCTTATTTTTATTGTTATTTCTTTAGTATTTTAGTTTTAAGTTATCAATCCACCTCCAGCTCTCTGCTACTCTCCAAATCCCCCATCTGAATAGGTGAAAACCCAATTGAATCATCTCAAATCAAGTAAATTTTTCTTTATACACATATGGTACCTTCTTTTTATTGTTATTGATCTAATATTTTAGTTTTATGTTTGGATTTTGATGTGATTTCACCGTGTAAAATAGGGAAATTAATAAATATTTTGTTAATTAATTAGTTTCCCCTGGAATATCAGTTGTGTTATAACGTCCATGCTAAATAAAGGGGTAATGTAAAAAAAGACCTTGAATAAATAAATTGTGGAAGTTGGGGTATGTTGCCTCTATGAGAGTTTTTTGGTTGTGTTTCATTGTATGTTGTAGGCTGTTTTATGGGGATTGAGGTGACCAGTTGGGCTTTGTGATATGAGGGGTTGTAATGTGATGGTTAGTGGGCATGGATGTGTCATGTGAAGTTGTATGATAGTGATGATGTGTGGTGGTGTTGTGTCATGTGGAGGTGTTGTGTGATGAAGTTGTGGTGTATAATGTGGTGAGGTGGTTTTGGTTGTGAGGTGGTTTGTGATGTGCAATATTTTTATTGTGATATGTGGTTGTTTTGGTGAGATGGTTGGTCGATATAACATGGTGTCGATGGTTATTGTGAGATCGTGAGTTGTTGTGTGGTGGTTTTATTAGTTTCCTGGTTATATATGGAATAAATTATGCTGTTAAAACAAAAAAACAAGATATTAAATAAATGATATGGAATAGAAATGGATGTGTGGTAAATGGATTTAATTAATTTAACATTAAATGAATGGACAATGTAAGTGTGAATGAAGTGGCTTATAAATGACTGTGAGAAATGCTATGCGTCTTGTGTGGTGGTGGTGTGGTTTGTGTGTTTTATGGTAGTAGTGAAGTGTGTGATTATGTAGTTAATGTGAACACATAGGTTGAGTATTTTTTTCTATCTATATATCATGTATTTTTATGTTATTTCTACACATTCCAGGGGGGTGGTATGTCTAGGTGGTGGTGGTGGGGTTGTAGGGGAGGGGGGTGTGGGCGGTTTGGGAGGGTGGGGGGGGGCTATCCAGGGGGTACGGGGTGTCAAGGGGGGTACGGGGGTGGGTGGGCTATCCACAAGGGTGGACCGGCTATCCACAGGGGTGGCCGGGCTGTCAAGGAGGGGTGGTTTCAGCTCAATCCGAGGTCGCCCGCTATGAATTTGACTGTTTGACGCCCGTTTTGGCCGTTTATGACACCAGAACTGCGTTGTCGATCACTGCGGGCACATGGCACGTCCAATTGACATGACCTCTGCTCGAACACTTCAGAAATCACTCACCCATATTTGTCGTCGGATTTCAGGCCATTCCGACTTCGTTCGACCCGTTTGGACCCCCCTCACGCGCGTTTACGAAGCGCGCGCATCACTTAAAATACGAATATTGAGCAGTACCGCACAAACCGCACGTGCGATTGATGTTCCATCTGTGCGTACACGTCAAGAATAATAATTAGAATGTTTCACGGTGGTTTCAGGTCAATCCGAGGTCGTCCGCTATGAATTTGACCGTTGGACGACCGTTTTGGCCGTTTATGACACCAGAACTGTGTTGTCGGTCACCGCAGGCACACGTCACATCCGATTGACGTTCCGTCTACTCGACAACTTCATGAATCACTCTCCCATATTTGTCGTCTGATTTCAGGCCATTCTGACTTCATTCGGCCCGTTTGGACCCCCCTCACGCGCTTTTACGAAGCGCGCGCGTCACATAAAACACAAATATTGAGTCGTACCGCGCAAACCACACGTCCGATTGACGTGCCGTCTGCGCGTACACGCCCCGAATAATAATTAGAATGTTGCACGGTGGTTTCAGGTCAATCCGAGGTTGTCCGCTATGAATTTGACCGTTGGATGCCTGTTTTGGCTGTTTATGACACCAGAACTACGTTGTCGGTCACCACGGGCACACGGCACGTCCGATTGATGTGTCGTCTGCTCAACCACTTCATAAATTACTCAACCGTATTTTTCGTCTGATTTCAGGCCATTCCAAAATCTTTCGGCCCGTTCGGACCACCCTCACGCGCGTTTACGAAGCACGCGCATCACTTAAAACACGAATATTGAGTCATACCGCGCAAACCGCACATCCGATTGATATGTCATTTGCGCGTACACGTCACGAATAATAATTAGAATGTTTGACAGTGGTGTCAGCTCAATCTGAGGTCGTCCGCTATGAATTTGACTGTTTGATGCCCGTTTTGGCCGTTTATGACACCCGAACTTCTTTGTCGGTCACCGCGGGCACATGGCACATCCAATTGACGTGTCGTCTGCTCGACCACTTCATAAATCACTCACCCGTTTTTGTCGTCTGATTTCAGGCCATTCCGACTTCGTTCGGCCCATTTGGACCCCCCTCACGCGCATTTACGAAGCGCACACATCACTTAAAATACGAATATTGAGCCGTACCACACAAACCGCACATTCGATTGACGTGCCGTCTGCGCGTACATGTCACGAATAATAATTAGAATGTTTCACGGTGGTTTAAGCTCAATCTGAGGTCGTCCCCTATGAATTTGACCGTTGGACGCCCGTTTTGGCCGTTTGTGACACCAGAACTGCGTTGTCGGTCACCGCAGGCACACGGCACGTCCGATTGACGTACCGTCTACTCGACCACTTCGTAAATCACTGTCCCGTATTTGTCGTCTGATTTCAGGCCCTTCCGACTTCGTTCGACCCGTTTTGACCCCCCTCACGAGTGTTTACGAAGCGCGCGCATCACTTAAAAAACGAATATTGAGTCGTACCGCGCAAACCGCACGTCCGATTGACGTGCCGTCTACGCGTACACATCACGAATAATAATTAGAATGTTGCACGGTGGTTTCAGCTCAATCCAGAGACATGGTGTGGCCGACACCACTCAAAGTGTCCGTCTTTTGTTTCAAAAGGACGTCATTTTAAGTGAAAAGCATCAACTGACATATGGAAAACCGACCAAACGCATTCCAAATATGTTGATAATTTATCCCAAAAATCCATGGGTCATATGTGACGTGTAAGAGCCAACCCGGGATGAATCTGAGTCACGGTGTGGCCAGGATAAGTCTAAGTGACTCTCTTTTGTTTAAAATGCACACCATTTTAAGTACATACGGAAAAACGACCAAACGGATTCGGTTTCCGTTGAAGCTTTAGGAGAACAATCCATGGGCCATATGTGACTTGTACGAATCATCCCCGCTTCAATCCGACATGCGGTGCGGGTGACACCACTCAAAGTGTCCGTCTTTTTTTTTCAAAAGGACGTCATTTTAAGTGAAAGGCATCAACTGACATACGGAAGAACGACCAAACGCATTCGGATTCTATCGATACTTTAGTACAACGATACATGAGTCATATGTGACGTGTACAAGTCAACCCCGTCATAATCCGAGACGCGGTTTGGCCGACACCGCTCTAACTTTGTCTCTTTTGTTTAAAATGGACATGATTATAAATGAAAAGAACAACTGGCATACGAAAAACCGACCAAACGCATTCGTAATCTTTTGATAATTTATCACAATGATCCACGGGTCATATGTGACATGTAAGAGCCAACCCGGGATAAATATGAGTCGCGGTGTGGTCAGGATTAGTCTAAGTGTCACTCTTTTGTTTAAAATGGACAACATTTTAAGTACATACGGAAAACCGACCAAACGCATTTGGTTTCCATTTAAACTTTAGGTGAACGATCCATGGGTCATATGTGACATGTACGAATCAACCCCGCCTCAATTGGAGATGCGGTGTGGTCGGCACCACTCATAGTGTCCGTCTTTTGTTTCAAAAGGACGTCATTTTAAGCGAAAAACATCATCTGGCATACGGAAAACCGACCAAACGTATTCGGATTGTGTCGATACATTAGCACAACGATCCATGGGACAAATGTGACGTGTACGAGTCAACCCCTATTCAATCTGAGGTGCGGTGTGGCCGGTATCACTTCAGGTGTATGTATTTTGTTTAAAATGGACATCATTTGAGGTAAAAATATATAGTATAGAAAAAACCGATCAAATTATGAATTGAATTTCGGATTCCACATATATTTGTCATCTAAATTTTAAAATGAATTCTATATGAATTATGTACGTTTATAATTACGTTATGAATTCTAATTTAATTTTCATCTAAGTGTGGTCGGGACCACTCTAAGTGACTTTCTGTTGTTTAAAATGGACAACATTTTAAGTACATACGGAAAACTAACCAAATGCATTCGTTTTCCATTGAAACTTTAGGAGAACGATCCATGGGTTATATGTGATGTGTACGAGTAAACTCCACCTCAATCCAAGGCGTGGTGTGGCCGGCACAACTCAAAGTGTATGTCTTTTGTTTCAAAAGGACATCATTTTAATTGAAAAACATCAAGTGACATACGGAAAACCGTCCAAACGCATTCAGATTGTGTTGATACATTAGGAAAATGATCCATGGGTCATTTGAGATGTGTAAGAGTCAACCCTGTCTATGTCCGAGACGCGGTGTGGCCGGTACCACTCTGATTGTGTCTCTTTTGTTTAAAATGGACAAGATTATAAGTGAAATAAACAACTGACATATGAAAAACTGACCAAACGCATTAGGAATATGTTGAAAATTTAGGACAACGATTCATGGGTCATATGTTACGTGTACGAGTCAACCACGCCTCAATCCGAGTCGCGGTTTGGCCGAGACCACTCTAAGTGTATCTCGTTTCTTTAAAATGGACTACATTTTAAATTCATACAGAAAACCAACCAAACACATTCTGATTGTGTTCATATTTTAGCAAAACAATCCATGGGTCATTTGTGATGTGTACGAGTTAACCCCGCCTCAATACGAGGCGCGGTGTGTCCGACACCATTCAAAGTGTCTCTCTTTTATTTAAAAAACACTTCATTTTAAGTGAAAACAACAACTGACATATGGAAAACCAACCAAACGATTTCGGAATATGTTGATACTTTAGGACAACAATCAATGAGTCATTTGTGACGTGTAATAGTTAACCTCGCCTCAATCTGAGGCACGGTGTGACCGGTATCATTCCAGATGTATGTATTTTGTTTAAAATGGATATCATTTCTATTAAAAATATATGGTATATGAAAAACCAATCAAATTATGAATTGAATTCCGGATTCCACATATGATTGTCATCTAAATTTTAAAATGAATTCTAAATGAATTATGTATGTTTATAATTATGTTATGAATTCTAATTTAATTATGGATGTGTATATTTTCAGGATGCATTATATGTGTTGGTTGGTTGGTTTGCATTATTTGTATGTGTTGGTTTGTTCTCTATATGTATGCATTATATGTGTTACAGGTAAAATAATTGGATTGAAAATTGAATTGAAAACGAGGGCATAATTGGATTGAAAATTTAATTGAAACCGAGTGCCAACGGTTTTCAAACCGTTGGCATAGGCTCTATGTAGCTGTTTTTACCAACGGTTCAAGGAACCGTTGGTAAAAACACCCTATCCCAACGGTTTGAAACCATTGGGATACCCTGTTGAATGGTTGTTTTTACCAACGGTTCATGGAACCATTTGTAAAAACCTTTCCCAATCGTTTGTAAACCGTTGGGAAAGAAAATGCTCTGTTGATTTCCCAACGGGCCAAACCTTTGGGAAAGGCATTTCCCAACGGTTTGGCAGAACCGTCGGGATAAGTTGATTTTTTCTAACCTATTCCAATGGTTCTATGTAAACCATTGGGAAAGGCTTTTCCCAATGGCTTACTTCCACAGGGTTTGAAGAACCGTTGGTATAACATATACCAACAGTTCTGCATCCTTTCCCAACGGTTCTAAACCGTTGGTAAATGCTGGATTTCCAGTAGTGAATTTTAATCGGATCGAGGGATAATATAGCAACCCCAAAAACACCAAAGATGAAAGTAAAGGTAAACCCAAAAGTAAACCATTCCCATATGCATGTTAGAAAGTAAATAATGAAAGGCACAAAACTCCATAGGTAATGTACCAGGAAATGAACAACGACAACAAAAACTGCCCCAAGGTCTGAGCTAGTACGGTTCCGCACGATCCCTGAAGTCCTCCTGGAAACCTGAAAGCAGTTTTATATACGTAGGAGGAGCATACAAGTATACTCAATAGGGTAAACCAAAGACTCTCGTGCAACATTGGGGAGGCATTCTAATGCCCTATGGGAAAAGAGAAAAACCAAAACACCTAGAAGGAAAAACTATCCACCCATGTCTCACCAAGGAACACTCCCAAAATAACACACGACAAGTAATGTATTGTAATAGTGCATCAATATTTGGGTACACAGCACCACTTTCCAACTGGTTATTGAAGACATTCTATGCATCGAACCAATCTCTCCATTCTCACTGCAGTCCCACTCCCATACCCCACCAGCACACACCTAGTCTATAACCTCACCGCAATCCCACTACCAAACCCCACCCACAAACACCTAGGACATAACCTCACCACAGTCCCACTGCCAAACCCCGCCCGCAGACATCAGGGCCACAACCAACACACGTAACCACACCCACAAACACCTGGTTTGGAACAACTACTGCCACGATTGAAGACTCATGTGCCTCTTACCGAAGTCACATGGGAAACAATCTGCCCGCAAACACCTAGGACAACCACCACAACTACCCTGACCAAATATTCATGGGCTAATAATGGACATTAGGCCATCACAGCCTACCCACAAAGTCTTGGGCTATTCAGGAAAGGGGGAATAAAAGGAACTAATAACCAGGCACTCATAGGAGTGTTGGAAATAACACCCTCCCCATGAATTGGGGTGTTCAGAACTAAGTGCTCAACTTGGGTGGTACGTGAATAAGAATCGTCAAAACTACAGATATATGTATAGGTAACAAACACTCATCCCATCCTAGGGGTCCCAAAACCTATGTACAAACACCCTCATTACTAATTATTCACAAAAGAAACCACAACACTCGCGACCAAGACACATCTCATTCTAAAACTAATTCCCATTAAAACTATTCTTGTTTTCATGTTCAAGTAACCCTGTTTAGGTGAGTTCTGCACTACCGGGAAACCAACAGGCATAACCACAAGCCAAATGGAATGAAACAGCGAAACAACAATTTAAGCATTCGCAAACGGTTCTCTTGCAAGTCACAACAACAAAGGGATAAGTGATATCCCTCGAAGTACTGGAACGAAACAAAACCCTATTACACAGCCCCCATGTCCCCAAAACTAGGATCCAATGATTTCTCAACAAAAAAGGATTCAACACCAATTCGTGATGTAAACAGAGTAACCACTCAGCCTCATGTTCACAACCAGTGAATGTATAAAAACAGTGGATCACATCCCCACCAATATCACCTGAGAAAACGGCCAATGAAAGAAACAACCAACCATTACCACAAACACAAGGTAGGACCATGTAGGTATTTTCATATTTAAAAGATTTTACACACTCCATGGTTTCAATTCCAATGTGCTTTAACCGGGGTTATCAGAGAAAAGGGTTGATCCTGGTGCTTTAAATTTATTTAACCGAGTATATGTAATTAAATAATTCCATGTTACCATTATTTAAACATCCAGGAGAACCGAGCTTCATTAGTGCATAGAGAAAGACCATGAATGACCATTATTTTCAGTGAGCATAGGCCTGTAAAATTCAAAACATGTATCAACATAAATAGTACATAAGAACATCGATCACACCCCCTTTTAATTCTTTAATGGTCAGTTTATTATCTTCGTTAACTTCGGTTTTATCAATCTCCACAGAGGAAAAAGAATTCCTGCCCAGCCTGATACATAGAAAGGAGAGACAAAGGCGAAAAAAATACATACTTTATTGATCAATGATTGATGTTTTTCTCCACGTGCGAGGAACATGGGATGCACAACTTTCAGGGGAGGGGTGTCAGGTACTCCATGGATGAGCAGACAACTTCTGCCTAGGTGCACCATAAGTCTCTGAAAGGAGGGGCTTAAAATGAACCAGGGATAAAAGAGAAGTAGGCCAAAAAGGAAGATGAAGGAAGTATAAATTCCCATGCGATATATATAGATAATATCCCAATGTTACGGGATATGGGGTTCGAACGACTTTAAATTTAGATCATGTTTTCCCCACGCGATTGGGTGGTTACAGATGAAATAATTAATTGTTATTTAGTAGGGTGGTTTCTTAGGATTTTTAGATATTAATTATGCGTTAAAAATGACCTTGAATCTCATTAAAAAGGTCAAAAGTCCTAAAATAGGCGTTATGGGAAAACTGTAGAAGGAAAACCCGACAAGGTTGGATAACACCGATCGGTCACACCGATTGGTCGATAGTGCTGATCGGTCGGTCACGCTGATAGATCCCATAGATTGGTCGCGCCGATCGGTCCCACCGATCGGTCACACCGAATAAGGTACAATGCCTTAGGATCCTAGATTTTGGAAAAGGGATGGATCATGAGGTTCATGGCCATTACACCAGATACCTCTCAAACAATTCTCACCCTAGAGAATCCAGAACCAGAACCGATGTAAAGTGGGGGGGGGGTCCGAACAACCACCACGGAAGAACCCTCTCAAGAGTGAACCTCTCTGACACAGGAACACCTTATCTCTTGAACAATCACAGATGACCTACGTCCCTTTTTCCCGTGAAACCACGCAAAACAAAATACTATACCATCTGGCCATGTGGGAGAGGGGTTTCGCTTCCTCCGTGTGAATATACTATCTTCTTTGGGAGGAACTGACTTGCCCACCTGGGTTCAAGAACATTCACATTATTGCATCCTATCTGGGAATCAGGTCCTCCCCTCCCCATACATTAAGATAATTTACACACATTCATTCCATAATCAACAAGGTAAAGCATTACACACCAAACAAGTACTGACAAAACATGATAAACTCAAAACAACTCTAGGTACTGGGAACGCATATGTGCTTCCCTCTCCCAGGTGCCCCAATCAATCACACCATGTCTCCATAACACATGAACCATGGGAATGGCTCACCCATGAAGAACCTTCTCCTTACGAATCTCGATCATCACTGGTCATTCCATGAAGGTTTCATCATATTAGATATCTATCTCTCCCCATTCAAGGACGTGTGAAACGTTGTGCAGATATCGTCGGAGCTGGAACACATGGAATACATTGTGTATCCCCTGTAGCAGCGGTGGTAGCACTAGCTGGTAAACCACTTCATCGACCCACTGCAATACATTGAAGGGTCCGATGAACCTAGGATAAAGCTTACATACCATACCGAACCTCCACTATCCACACCGAGGGGAGACATTCAAGAACACGTTGTCCCCGACCTCGAATACCAAGGGTCTCCTCCAATCATCAACATATGAATTCTTTCAGTCCTGATCCACATTCATCATTTCTTCTATAAGCTGAACCTTCTCTGTTGTGCTCTGCACCACCTCCAGTCCAAGAACACCTGCTTCCCCATCCTCAGTCCAGCACATGGGTGTGAGACACGTTCTTCCATATATGGCTTCAAATGGAGCCATGACAATGGTAGAGTGATGTATATTATTGTAGGTGAATTATACCAGAGGAAAGTGTCGCACCCATGATCCCCCAAAGCCCAGAACGCATGCTCATAGCATATCTTCCAGGGTCTGGATGTTGCGCTCGGTCTGCCCATCTGTCTGGTGGTGGAAGGCAGTTCTAAGGCACATCTGGGTGCCGAAAGCATGCTACAAACCTCTCCATAATCATGAGGTTAATCATGCATCCCTATCCAAGACTATGGACCTTAGAACCCCATGAAACCACACCACCTCGTCCACATACCTCCGTGCTAGAGCATCCAATGCACTTGACAGATTGATTTCCAGAAAGTGAGCCGATTTCGTCAACCGGTCCACTACTACCCAGATGGCCTCGCACCCTCGTTGAACCTCGGGTAGCCCTGTGACGAAATCCATCGAGATGTAATCCCACATCCACTTGGGGACACCTAAAGGATGCAACAAACCACAAGGATCATGGTGTTCAGCCTTAAACTGCTGGCACACTAGGCACATGGCCACAAACTCTACCACTACTCGCTTTACTGCAGGCCACCAAAACTATCTCCTCAGTCCCTGGTACATCTTGGAAACTCCTCGGTGTACCTATAGTGGTGAGTTGTGGAACACACTAAGAACATTTCCACACATCACCTCTGAAACAAAAATATTCCCACAGAAGTGCATTTGATTCTGAATATCCTCTGTCCACTGTTCCGGAGCATCACCCTAGTCAACTCGGTCACGCATCACTTCACACTCTGGGTCTCCCCAGTGAGACTCCACCACTTGTCGCAACAGAGAAGACTGTACCATCATCTGATACAAGAAACCCTTACCATCATACACCCTCACATCTAGGTGCAGGGAAGCCAACTCCTTCATCGCACTCCAAGCGTCCCCTGATTCTCAGACTGCATCCCGTTGTGACTTCCTACTCAAGGAATTAGCCACCATGTTTCCTTTTCCTGAGGTGTAGGAAATCTAAAAAATGTAGTCATAATGAAACTCCATCCACCTTCACTGTTGTAACTTTATGTCCCACTAGGAGAATATATATCTCAGGTTTTTGTGATCCGTGAAGACCACAAAGCATTCTCCGATGAGGTAATGCCGCCACAAATTTAGTTCAAAAACGACTGCAACAAGCTCCAAAATGTGGGTGACATAATTACGATCATGGGGACGTAACTTCCTAGACCCATAGTA
Source organism: Viscum album (assembly GCA_963277665.1). NCBI lineage: Eukaryota > Viridiplantae > Streptophyta > Magnoliopsida > Santalales > Viscaceae > Viscum > Viscum album. The sequence continues at coordinate 443,468,832 of OY728161.1, forward strand.
GATCATCCATTGATGTTACATCAACTCAAATCTAAGGCCCTTCCCTGAAGCATCACAAAACACACTTCATATGCTGCCCCTTCTTCTGGTAACCTCATCACTGGGGCACTAACCAACTTCTCCTTCAGATAGCTGAAGGATACCTCGCATTGCTCGTCCCACACGAACGCTCAATCATTCTTCATCAAGGCTATGAAATGTGATGCAACTCGAGAGAAGTTGGGTACAAACCTTCGATAGTAACCTACCAGCCTAAGGAAACTATGGACCTCTGCCACATTCATGGGTGCGGCCCAAGAAAATGCTGCCTCGACCTTTGATGGGTCCACCGCTACTCCCTTCTTGGACACCACATGCCCAAGGAAGTGCACTTATCGCACCCAGAACATGCACTTCGACAACTTCCCATGGAGTTGGTGTTGTCGGAGGACCTCCAATACCTTCCTCATGTGCTCAGCATGGTCCTCCTCTGATCTTGAGTAGATCAAGATGTCATCAATGAACACGACTACGAACCAATCCAAGTATTCCCGGAAATCATAGTTCATGAGTCCCATGAAAACAGCTGGAGCATTCGTAACGCCAAACAGCATGACCATGAACTCGAAGTGCCCATAACGTCATTTGAAGGTCGTCTTCAAGATGTCACCCTCCTTCACCCTTAACTGGTGATATCCAGACTGTAGGTCGATCTTCGAGAACCATCATGACCCCTTCACTTGGTCAAAGAGATTGTCTATCCTCGGAAGAGGGTATAGATTCTTGATTGTCACCCGATTCAGCCTCCTGTAGTCTATGCACAACTTGAGACCACTGTCTTCCTTATTCGTGAATAATACTGGAGTACCCCATGGTGATGCACTTGGTCAGACATAACCTCTCATCATCAAATCGTCAATCTGAATCCACAACTCTAGTATCTCTGAAGGTGCCATCCAGTCGGGAACCATCGAAATCAGACGAGAACCTGGCTGCAAGTCTATCGCAAACTCAATATCTCATTGAGGGGGTAGAGTCGTAACCTCCTCAGGGAAGACGTCCATAAATTCATTGATTCTCCTTGAACTTCATACCATCTCTGCATCCACTGAATCCACTGATCGCTCAGCTAACATAGAGAGAAAGGATTTCTTCTGCCTGCTGCTTTTCTGCCAACCCGGTTCACTGATGAAAGTCAATCGTCAGCCGCCAAAGTTAGAAAACACAACACTTCCATGGAAACAATCAATGACGACACATACAGATAACAACCAGTCAATTCCAAGGATGACATCGTATGGTTTTATCTACCACAGAAGAAGATCTCTGACTAACTGATTTAGCCCTATCATATGTCTGCATCATCGACAAACATATGACAAGTCGGTCTGACCTCCGACTAGTGTTCTTAGCACAAGGGGAATGAGAAATCTCTCAGCATTTTTACCCAGAGCATGGGCCAGACTATGTTGAACAAAGGAGTGTGAAGCTCCTGTATCGAACAAGGAATACACTAGGGTACTAAACAAGTTGATGGTACCTCGAAAGACCTCTGGCCCTGCTGGAACTGCTGCCTCTGCGGCGTGCAACTGCCCACGCCCATCTCCTCTTCCCTGTAGCTATTGGGCGCCTCCCCAACCACGCCCTGGTCTAGGTCCCTAAGGAGCGCGATGGGGGCAGCCTCCTCCTACAACGTCTGCCCTCGGGGGAGCGGGAGCTCACTGCCCCTACTGCTGCTGATGAAAGGGACTAGCTGGATGCTATGGCAGAGGTTGGTGTTGGGCTTTCCCACTACCATTGTACTGCACTCTATCTGGACACTGGTTCCAAAGGTTCCCATGTCTGCCACAGACGAAGCACCTCGGTCCCAGGCCCGATGGGAAAGGGTGAGGACTGGGAGACCAGAGCTGGAACTGGTGCGGCCTTCTCCCTACTGGTCGGAATCAAGAGGGCCCTGATGCTGGAGTCCTGCTGTAGAAGGGATTTCCCTTTGATGAGCCCAACTGGATTCTCTCAAATGAAACACCTCCCAGCATGTGCATCCTCTCTACCACTTCAGCCTTCTTCTGCACCTCCAAGTATGTTGGTAGTGTAGAGACCCGAAGCATGACGTTCATGGACATTACATTACATTTGCGGAATAATTAATACATAACAAAAATATACACACAAGGACCATAATAGTTTAGTGTCTTTGGATACATGGAATGTAATCTTCTAATCATTGTGAAAGATCTTAAATATCCCCCATAAAGATCTTCCCCTTTTTTCTTTACCTAAAACCTTTCTTTATATAATGGGGAAAAGAAAACATATAAAGGGTGAGCTCAAATTCTTAGTAATGGTATGTATGGATAAAATAAAACAAATCATATACATTTGACCATAAAAACATGAACATAATGTTTAAACATAAAAAGTTTGAGCAATGACATAAAAAATGGAAGTACGTAAGGCATGGATCATAATGAAACATTAAGCATGATAAAATATAATGGGAGTAAAACATGTAATTGTGGAAACCATTAAGCACATGTTATGAATTCTATTGTAGCAAAGGCATTGCTTCCAAGACCATCTTAGTGGACAAAGTCCCTTTCTGAATCGAGTTCACTCCTCATTCCAGTCCTGTATTACTGAACCTGTTTAACTTACCGTTTCATCCATGTCTATCTCATGAGATATAAATCATTACCCAATGCATTGGAGGGAGATATACGTCCCACCCATCTCATTATGAAATCATTATTACTTGGGCCATAATATAAATATAAATCATTCATCATAACCAAAATAATAAAAATGGGTTTCATAAACATCATCTCGTAATAACATAATCCATATAAAACAAATGGATATCGTTTCATCATAAGAAAATTGAAAACATGTAAAAAAATATTAGAGACATTTTTGGATTGTATATATCTTATTCCTATGATATTGAAAATCACATATGTTGTTGTCCAAACTACAAGATATGATAATGTTTTTATTTCAGTTTTTTTTCAGATGGGTAGCTTCAATAATTATACTGTACTAATGTTTTGGTTTGTGATGTATTTAATTTTACACATAGAGTGCGGTGGAATATGAGTTTGTATTAATGAATTGTATTACTCATGTATGAATCAAAATTTCTTTAAGCTATTTGTAATTTTTGTATTCATTTATCGTGATACAAGTATTACGTAATTACATTCTCTGTAACAATTTATATATCATTTAAACATATATATTTATTTATGGTGTTAACTAATCAAGATGATTCGTTGGATGGTAATGTTATTTCTTATAATGATTTTGAATATTATTTAATAAAGACTTTTATTAAACAAAAACCCAATTAATGAATTTAATGCATTTTCCAATACAGATTATTATTTAAATTTCATTTAACTAAACCTCAGTTATGACACACCTATTAAATCCCAATGGAAATGGGATGTTCTGGATCCTATTTGTAAATTATTTACCCTTTGTATTTTTATACGGGGATATATTGTGCTATGTGGTTGTGATATGCATTTAATTCAAGGTTCAATGGATTCCCGGATTATATGATGATTACTACGTTCCATGAAATCATGATATCATAAATTGTGATAGATATGTATTTGTGGTGGATTTTGTGATTATAGATAAATTAAACTATATTGATTTCTAGTGGAGTGATTAAAGGGTAGAGACACACATTACCCATAATCAATTAGGTGAGATCCAATTGTGGTACTAAAAAAACAATTGAAAATAAGAGTTGTGAGAGGATTCCATGGTTTATGAAGTCTATAGAGAGGAAAACTCCATTAGATAAAACATTTTTATCAAATACGATGCATGTGTCATAGATGGAACACCCCCCCCCCATTATAATAGGTTAGGGTGACCCCTAGGTAGATGAGATATAAATGGATATTATAGAATCTATTTTTGATAATTGTAGACATCTTTTGAAAGGATTGTGATGTTTTTATTGCATATTATATGTTTAATAGCCATGTCATGATGGGATATTATTGTATGTCAATACAGACATGTTACGTTGTGGTTAGAGTATTTATTGTTAGAATACACTAATCACTTATCCATAGAGAATATTTTTGTGGATGGATCCCAAGAGTGTATTCAATATAATCAGGGAGTAATGAATTTTATGGGGTATGACTCAAATTTCACTAACTTTCATGTCATTTCTTTGATGTTTACGTCGGATAAGGAAACTACAATAATACGTTTTAAGCATGGCCTATGTTTTTAAATATGGGTATAAGAATTTTTTCATGCCTATTGTCATAGAGGTGGTGAATCATGCCTTCATTATAGATAGGAGACCTAATGAAATTAGTGGTTATAGAAATTTGGATTTAACCAGGGAACTATATAGTGGGTCCCCATATAGTATGATGAATTAGTTTGATTATTCCCACTTGGATGGTAGTGTACATGGTACAAATAGTAGTTTTTAATATTATCCTCTTCAGGGAGGTGGCTATAAGGGATACAATAAGTGTAGCGAGCATGAAAATTTTCATTTTCATTGCAACCAACCACTAGTCGAGTATTGTTTTTAAGGGAATTTGGTGAACATGTGGTGGTATTACATAGATAATCAATAGGTACATAGTGGAAGGGTACCACACTAGAGACATGGTATAAAATTTGAATCATTTATTCTATAACATTATAATATCTATTCTTCCAAAAACTTTTTAGTAATGGGTGAAGAACATGGTTCCCAATGATAAGTGTAGAAGACGTAGTAGGGTTTTTAATTTAAAGCATGAAATTTGGGTTCACAAGGATGATGTTCATGATATTATTAAACTGTTAATTATAATCTCAGTATTCATTATTCTAATCCTACTATGGATTGAGAAATTATGTTAGTTTCTTATCCTATTTAATCTTTTTTATTTTACACATTTGAATAGTATTCCTTCACATATTCTTAGAATTTTATGTATTGGGTATAATTTTATAGAATTTGTGTGGTGTGATATCGATTGATACACATATAGGGTCATGATTTGAGTGTATTTAGAGGTTCTATGGATGCACCATAATTATTAGTGGTTTTATATTCCATAAAAATTTCTTCGTATATTTTATGATAAGTTATTGTGTGACCATTTCTGGTGTATTTATTTGATTTATATCAATCCCAAATTTATTTTTTCATCAATGAGGCTCATAACAATCATTTGACGGAGACACTTATGTTTACACTATTTTATTGGATATATGGAATTGTTCTATAAGAATTCACAAACAACAACTGGGTGGGAACCCTACCAAGGTTTATGGTTGCATTTTGGATTATTTGGAAAAATGATATAAGGTCTGTCCTATAGTTTTGGACACATTTTAAGATGTTTTTAGTAAGGAATACTCATTATCTCCATGGAAGGGGAGATTAAGATCATGATTGAGTTATTAAAAATTTACTGTTCCAAAATATATTTCAATTTATAAAATGGATTATTTAGATAATTTATAATTGAAGGTATATTATGAGAAATTATAGGTAAATGGGTAAATATTCTTATTTAAGCCCCATTATGGTTCTTCAATTAATTTATTCAAGAAGGTGGATTATTATTTGCAGTTGTTCATGGATTATCAAAATTTTGACAATGTTATGGACGTGAATCAGTATGTACATCAGTTATTAATTATTTATTTTTAACCAATAATGAGGTAATGTAGTGTTTCCCACAATTTTATTGTGATCAAACTACACTCATTTATGATAAAATATATGTAGTATACCGTATACTTTAAATATATATATGTATATATTGAATGTGTGATTTACTATTCTATTATATTTTGAATAAATGTTTTAAGTGTTTATGGATCTAATGAATCATTTATTCTACCATTATATAGAATCATTATTGGTTTAGTTTACAATTATATCATTATGTACCATAGGTTGAGGTAGGTTCACTCACAACATTTAAATATTATCTTATGTACACATATAAAGTATCAAATGATTGGTAATCTTTTAAAGTGTAACCATGAGATCAATCAGGTATGCCTTTTATGGAATGTAGTCTTTCATTATACTATGTCAGAAAAACTAAAGTGGATCAAAGAAATGATTTACTAGGACTGTCCCATGAACATTTGTATGAACTATATATGAATTCGACATGTTTGTTATTAAAATTTGTTAATCAATAAATTTCATCAGTAATAGTGCCAAATTTTGGCCCTGAATATGAAATATGTAATTTCCCATCAGTAAAATGATTGTGGGAGAGATTTATTAATGATAAAATAGATATTAATGATTAAATTTTTCCTGAACATACCCCTATTAGATATGTTTTATACCTTATGTTGTGATACATCTATAATCAAGCTTATAGTAGTTTTGATATCGGATGGACATATAGAAACATATGGGTCTAGGTATCTACAGATACATGGGAAGAAAAAACAATATAATATCCAATGTTAATAGTAATTGTTCACAGTATAATGTTTAATTATAGTATATTCCATGGATACATATCGTGGTAATTTAATTTATTTATTTGTTTATTTAATTGATTAGTGACTTAATTTTGGTGATGATTTAAAATGGATAATTATTTATGGATGGATTAAAAAGTTATTTTGAAAATAAATGAAATTAAGTGAACTGATGAGATAAAATACACTTCTCACCTTGATAAAAAAGAATTGGCATGAAATGATATTGTTAAAGAATAAGTGGATCTAGATAACTGAAGAAGAATGCATACATGGCGTGGATTATAATTACACACTGTGTCTTCATCAAAATTAATAACACCATAGGGACAAGTCGTTACTCTATTTCTTGTTGTGATTTCCCACTACACATCCTATATTCCAATTACACATAGTGAAATTCATGGAGGTAGATTTACAACGAATTTCATGGATTACTTAGAAACTATTAAAAATGATATATTACATACCATGTAACATAATTATACATCGTAAATATGGGAGAGACTGAAAAAAATGTAAAAATATCCAAGGGTTTCATGGGAATGCTTATAAATGAACGAGTTACTCACTACAAATTCTAAGTCATGGACAAAAGGGAGAAATTGAAAACCCAATAGATGACCGAAAGATGATGGAATGCTGGTCAAAATATAGGATTCACCACCATTCCATGTCATCATTCTTTTCCAGTACCCACATTGACCTTTCTCATCATTCATTATAGGATATAGTATTTCTATTTATTTTTGGATGATGTCATTGTAGGGGGATTGGTTTCTAGGTATTGTTTTTATTTAATGTTCTTTATTAGGATTGGTACAACTCATTCTAACAATTCAAATATTCATCTTTTCATATTGCAAGACCATTTAATGTAATATAAGGTGTTTTATATTATTTAATCAATTAACCCCCTTATTTTGTGTATTACCAATATGAAATCAAGGTTAGTTATGTTTAAATATTGTTTTGGGTAACCTAGTTCTTCATTCTCAAAATGTAGATGAACAATACAAAGGTGAAACCAATTTATTTGGGTAGAGTACCCAAACAAAGGATCCCTGATAACCCTATTAAGACACAAAACATAAATAATTTAATTCTCAATAAAATCCCCAACACATAAACCTGATAATCATCGAACCTATTCTTCCGGTCTCCTAATAGTAAAACACAATATTCACTTAAATATTTAAATTTCATTCAAAATAATAAAATAAATTGACTATAAATTTTAAAAATTTATATGTAACATATGATCTATCCATGTGTATTTGACACTCGAACATACTAGGTAACAACTTTTCACATAGTTAGGGTTTTTCAAATTTAAATATTTTTTTATTCCTTTAGGAATTGAAGACTCCTCGAGGGATTTTATATTTTTAGAAATATCATTAGGGTGTGAGTTTTGTGTTGTAAAATTACCAAAAGTAAATGAAATATTTCTTCTCATGCATGGATTAAACATTCATCAATGAAGTTGGTTCATTTAACTAAAATATATTAATTTTGATTTATATTATACCACTAAGAATGGGAAATTCATTTCTAATACACTATGTTCGAATAATCAAGAATAGGTTGTTAGAGAGTTGAGAATATTGTGGATGTTGATGAACATATTTCTACGTTTCATCTAAATGAAGATGTAGCAGGGCCAACGGACCCTTATATACTTAACTATTCCCTCCACACAATGTGGGATGGTGGAGGGGATTCAGTTACTATACAAAAAATATATACTGATGAAATAAATCATATATTATGTGGAGAATACATTAAATTTATCTATTAATGACAAATATATCCATTATGTATATGGATGTCTTAAAGTCCATACATGTGTGCACAAGGAGCAGAAGAGGGACTCACATACAACCTGTTGGGTTATTGAAGCAATACATAACATGATGTACTATTCAAATAAATGTGGTATTGGTGGAATATTATATAGTATAATATAAAATGTTTCATCACATTATTCTCCACTTATCAATAGCTGAATTCTTGAACCCTAGTGGTCTCTAGTATATTTGATTCACTAAAAATTCCTTTGATGAAATTTGTTGAATTAACTATGGATTATATGATGGTGTGTTTGAGGATTCCCTAATGTAGTAATAAAGTGTGTGTTATTATATACTTCTTGTCTAAAATAACAAATACCCAATCAATTTAAGAGTCATTATCTATTAATTATTTATGTATGATCTATTCATGGGATTAAATATTCATTCATGGGGAAAATCATACTATCATCTTATAATCGGAACATTCATTACATTATTCTTATTATAATTATTTTTATATGTTCTTCATACACAGGTGTATTTTAGCAATAATTACCATCCTCATAAAATGTTATTTAATGAGGGTAATATCCACACATTAGAGTGTAAACTACATGCATGTTTTTTATATTTCAAGGTCTGGTGGGAGATGCATTTCACAAATAAAAATTTCTATAACATCAGCAACCATACATTGATTTATATATAACCAATTGATGATTTATATGTTATACAATTAAATATTACTATATGATAGATGGTGGAGTGATATCCATTTATTATAGGGTCTAATATGATATAGTGTACCCAAGATTATATTATTATATTCATAAAGTCATTAGTGACCTCATAGAGTAGCTATAAGTCATATGTTGACATAAAATTCAATCCCCTACAGTCTGAGGTTGGAGACCAAGTACTACCATATGGTAAATCTTGTTGGAGACACACCCTATCCGGATTAAGGGAAAAATAGTTCACAAGTATATGGGTCCAATCTAGATTATTGGTTGAATTAGTATTGTAGAATACAGATAAGATTATCCCCATCATTTTGGTCAGATGGATGAAATATTCCATGTATCAAAATCATGGTGATATTATCCCAAACCATAATGTGATTAAAGATATTGACATTGAAATTGATGATATAATTTCATTTGCGGATTTTCAAAATTATATAATAGTCCATAGAGAGAATTCTCAACATAAAAATATGTTTCCACTATTATATCTATAGTTGTAACACTAGCACATCCATGAGGATATGTGAAAGTTAGTGTTTGACTCAAACTCGTAGTGGATAATATTTTCTAGTAATGTGGCTCAAAATTAATTTGGATTATAGGTTTAGGATGATAAAATTATAGTTGGTATATTTTTTCATCTCAAATAATTTCATGGTATGATTTTATTTTATTTTTTTACCAAATTTTAATTCAATTTAATCATTTTCCTAAACATGGGAATTTGAATGTTTTATATTGTCTTGAAATTTATTTGTGTTAGAAATACTTTTTTTGGTATTGTTTTGTATTATTTATGTGCATAACTTCCTAGTTGAGGTGTTATGATGTGTTAGTGTATGGTAGATATTGAGTCTTAAAAGTTGTTATAAGAACGAGTGATAGTTTACTTATATTTTAAATGGATTTCTACTATATTATTTTAGCTGTAGAGGAGTTGGATGCTAGTCTATAGGTTAAAGTAATTATTAGCAGTTTACTAAATAAAATATAGAATTTTTTGGTGTTTCATTGATGTAGAAAATTGAAAAGTTTAAAATTTTACATGTGGGTATGTTTATAGTTTCAAATAGGCATTTTCATAATTATCAAATCTTTTAGAATTTATGAATTAGGTTTGAATCACCCATATGTATTTTTATAAGATTATTTTGTAAGTGTATCTTCTAATGTTTTTGTGATAAAATTTCAATGAAGAGATAAATTTCATCTGGAATATGGTAGATGTAATTAGTTGCAATTCAATGTAGTGAGAGTGTATTTCAAGAAGCTATATGTACAAAATATAATCCAATAATGTGGAGTAGATGGAAAACTGCCATTTCCAGAATATATGATCTGGATGGAGGAGTTTGTCTCCTATGCAATGGAAGATCATGTGGTGAATGATTAAATTATATAGTCTTTAATTAAAAATTTAACAAATTCTAGGTCACTGTGTATTAGGCATTATTACCATTACATATTTAGTATTGTGACACTTACAGAGGAATTTCAATAATTTTGTGAAATTATAGGGACCCTCCTATATTGATTGTGTTGACCATTATGTGTTTTCCATATGGTAGGAGACTAGAAGTAGGATATTCGAATGAAGTTCATTAGAAGTTGTTTAAGAAGAATAACTATTCCCAAGAGGGGATACATGTTGAATATAACCTAAGAAGAAAATATTTAGTTAGAGGTCTCATTGATAGGGTTATAACGGGGTTTAAAAGATCAATGTTTTTAGAGTAGAGTTATTTGGATTAAAATTCTCTAAAGGTGGATCCGTTATGATGTTGGAAAATTGTAATATATTAATGATTTTGTGATTATAAAATATTGTGACTTAAACAAGTTAATAATAATATTATTATTTATATTAACAAAATGGAGAGTTCATTGTATTAAATAAATGGTTGATATTAATTATTGAGAATGAGGTTTTTTCATTAAATTAGTGATATGATTTATTTCTCAAATCATCCATTTTAATAAATCTTCATCCCAAGAATGTATCATTTATTCCCCAATGGTATCAAATACTATTTCTACAATGTTTTATACTATTGATAACTATGAAAAAACTATACTAATTCATATATATAGATTTGATTTCATAGTCTTATACTAGTTATAAACTTTTATTCACTATTATTGGGATTTTGTACAATTTTTTTATTTCATCCATATGATTTTTGATCAAATTACATAATTTTACAAGAATTATAAATTCATAATATGTTAGGTGGTTTCATGGCTATCCCAAAATTTTCATCTTGATTTATTTCTGTGTATGATTTAAGATCATGAATACGTATTGGGTTTTTGACTAAAATATTAATATAATGGTTAAAATATTATTATTTTATTGAATAACCATTATTTTATTAGTGATGTGATTGTTTTTATTTGTAAATTATAATCCATTGGACAACACGTAGTTCGTTAATAATACTATTAAAATTTATTATGCAATTTGATGGTTTCCCAAAATTAAATCTTCCCATTTTAAGGGGAAAAAATAAAATTTTAGTGGTGATAAATACATGGCTTAACAAATTTAAAGATTCTAAATCGTATATATATTATTTAATTATAAATTTGTAAATGGTAAATGTTTGGGGGTGGGATATGATTCACATTTAATGAAATTCTATTAGAGGATTCCAAGAAGTATGTGTCCCTCGGGTAGAATGGGATGTTGACCCCTCAACTAATGATATTCAACTTGAGTATTTATGGTAATATCTCAGAAGAAATGACATAACTCTAAATGAAATATGATGATATTACTACCATTTAGTGATGGAAGTTATTAAATAATACAATAAAGGATGTATTTTCCCCCTTAGTAGTTATGTGTTATGTAATCACACCATACTAGTACAACATCACACCTAAAAAAATCATGGTAAGAGGAAAAAGTATTGATTCATGATAGATGATCAAGTATTTGGGTTGGATAATCACATATAAGATTAGGCTGGGACTGAAAACAGATGATTCAAAATCACATAGATTGGATTTTTATTGATTTTTTATTTATTTATATATAATCAACCCAATAAAGATATTGACTTTTTACATTTGACATTAATGACATGTATAAATATATATTGATATAATATATATATATATATATATATATATTAATTGATGCATTCCCTTTTGTATTTTATTTAATTACTCTCCTACGTGGATATTATTTTTTCTATTTCTACATTAATTTACGTTTTTTAATACAGAGTGTACACTATCTAAATGATTATTATTAGATAGTTACGACTAGTTGAATACTCATGCATATTTGATGAAACACATAAGGCCATTATGAAAATTGATATGGTTACTGTAGAGGAAATAAGGATGGGTAATTATAAATTGATCCTCCAAAGATGATTTTATATATTAACAATGATCCAAACCACATGTCCTGAAATTTATCATCCTCATGTAAATGTCTAATTAAGAAAAAATGTTTAATGTGATTCTGTTAACACATATTCATAATTTTTCAAACAACACCTCATTGTTTCATAATCACATAATTGGAATCCCACAAGTTATTTTATATACACTTCCTCTTTGAGCACTTCATTCAAGATTTCATTCTTTAGAATTATTTTATAAAATTTAATATTTAATTGATTATTAAAATCCATGTTTTTTTTACCTCTATTTGATCTCGTAGTGTAAAATTATCCACTATATCTAAAGATCCAATTTTTCCACTAAAAATTATACACCAATCTTGATTTCCATTAGTTTAATTTATAGTTTTCATTACACTTTTAATTAAATAAATATTTAATTTCAGTTAAATTGAGATCGTGTGAAATTATAACACGGTCCTAGGATTTCTTATTCCATATTTCTTCTAATAGTATTTCCAATACATTAAACAATGTGACATCCATTACTACTACTTTAAATGATGATGTTTCTTCACCTGAATGTGGGAATCATTTTCTATAGTCATAATACTCTTAACTAAGGGTGGTGAAATTTTGTTTCCTTTGACATTAGACTCATGAGACAAAACTATTTTATTTCATTTCCAAGTGACACATTTTCTTTCTTTGACAAAATCATATTCCTCTATATATTCTATAAATACTAATTATGTGTCAGATGATGAAAGAACCTATAATTAGTCTCAACATCTTTTACATAATAAAAAATATCATTTAAATTGATATGCCTAGAATTAGTTATGTAATTAACTCAAATTTCCTTCACATAATTTCATTCTATGATTTTATTTATCCTCTTTTGAATGGATTTATATTCCTTACTCTTACTTGAGTATCATGAAAATATTATATCATCGAATAAATCTCTATAAAATCCTTGTTTTTTTCATTTTAAATATATAAATCATTATTATAAACACTAAAAAGTTTATTACTATTGGGTTTATTATATTCCACATATTATATGGTGTAATTTAATCTATAGTATATAATAAGGAAAAAATTTATGTTGACACATTCCCATCCACCACATCAATCCAATAATTAGTCAATATTGGACTTTAGGGGTGTAATATCTTGTCCTTGTTACTCAAAAAAATGGATTTGTATTCATTCTAAAACATTTTTTCATTATGTTATCATAGTTTAATCACCTTTAATTATTACACTACAAATAAAATTTTACCTCAAACAATATGTATATTATTCCATTATATATTCAAAAAAAATTAAATTACCTTTGGATTTCATTTTCGTTATGGCTCTTGAATCATTTGAAGTACTTCATGAATTAATTCATAGTCAATATGAACATGATGTAACCATTTGTATATAATCATAAAAAATATAAATTAACTCTCTAATAAATAATCTGAATGTGTCATTGGGATTGTGAAAATGGTATGATATAGGGACAACTAGTTTGATACACTTTTATTTATTGTTTCTTATGGATTTATCTCCACCTTCCATCCCATAAATGAATAAACTTACATGACCCAATCAAACATCAAATATCTAATATTTATCAATAAATTACTATTTTATCAATTCAATTCAATTTATTAATGTCTATGTATTACCATCTAATACCATAGCCTATTCACTTATTCCACTATAATGTGAAAGGTATTCTCATTAATTCCCACTTCATATAATATTATATTCCTTATCTAGTTATTACTTAATAAACATCCAATTTTACCTTTATCTAAATATCCCGTATAATATAATGAAACAAAAATTGTCAAGAAAATGGCTTTCTTAAAATCAGAAGGATGTGTTGAAATATTTACACAAAAATCACTTTCATATTGAAGAATTCATCATTAATGACTGTTAGAAAAAAAATTCTTATATGCCTTTTTTATTTATGATTTTTTCCATGTAAGGTGACAATACTATACTATATTAATGGAATCATCATGTGTTAGTTTCATTTTGTTTTTATATTTTTTGATATATTTGGGAATGTATCATCCTTAATATAATCATATTCACATAAGAGTTGCCAATAGTTTCCAAAGCGTTAATAAATTTATATATCTTGAAAAAGAATCATGTGTGATTAAACTACATTTTAAAATGGAAAAAAATTAATAATAAATAGGATATATTTTTCATGTTATTAATTTATATTCTCATATATTATAAACTATAATAACATGTCTATATAAATCTATGGTTTTATAGTTATTCATGATCAGGAAGAAAACATAGATCTTGACGTGAGATTAAACCAAATACCTCAAAACTAATGTAAAATTATTTGTTTGGTGGTTCATACCATAATAAATTATGTGAATAAAATTTTAAAAATCAGTCAATATATAAAATATCAAATTTTATAGAGATATAAAAATACATAAAATTTAATAGTTTATGATTATTTGGTGAAATATTTTTTTGAATTTAATGTTATTTATCATATTTTATATTTATAAGTATAATTTATATAGAATATATTAAAAATATAATATTAAATGATTATATATATATATATAATATTCCTATATCAATTTTTATAATTAATGGAATAGTGAATAATAATATGACAAAGAAAGAGTCACCATAACGATACAAAATGAAAATTGTGAGAGTAATTTGATCCATTTAGTTGAATAATATAAAAGGGAGTTTCATGAGATAGATTTTAGATGATCGTAGAGTTCATCATATAATTGAAGTAGGGGAATATTGGAGTACCTATCTTGTGTAGCATGTAATTATTACATATTACAAGACAATATAATTTTTCTAGGAGGAACATTGAGATTTCTAAGAGTTGAGATCAATGAGTTATCTAGTATCATGATTATTATAAATATATAGGGTTAATGTTTTTTCATAGAAATGCTAAAAACATATAGAGAACTTAGTAAATTTTCATAAACAATCAAATAACTATGGGTATAATACATCGATACATAGTAGTGTAGGTGAATTTGGTAAAATGACCTCAGTATTTGTTTTTTATTCTATTGGTTCTATATTCGTTGGAGGAGAGAATATTTCATTTTTATGGAACCATAATACCAGATTATTTTGAAGGGTTAGTTTAATTCTACCTACCAGGATATTCCTTCCCTCTTATGGTATAATCATTATGTTTAATAAAAAATTCAATCAAATATGAATGTTTCATTCGAGGAATGATTTTGTGTCTAGAATCAATGATTGTGATATTCAATCATAATGGGGTTCTGCCCATCAATGGGAAAAATGTTCTGTTTTGGATAAATTAGGTGAAAATGTAATTCCAATAAATTTATATTTATAAATTTATGTTTATAACAACTTTATTTGTTGTTATATTGGGATGTAGAAACTCATTATAATGATATGGTACATAGTTTGATGTTGATGATAAAATAATGAATATATTACAAGGAGAATTTCCCCAAGACATATATATATATATATATATATATAAGAATATTATTACATGTAAATCCAGTTACACAATAAGTGGGAAATCAATAAACATAAATGATTTTTATTCAATGCCATTTGAGGAGGAATTGATGATTCCATAGAATATGTTCACGTTCATGACGATGTTATTGAATGAATTCAATGTTGGATTATTCATTAAGATGAATGTGATTATTGGGTAAATCTGTGGACGTGATGAAACAATTTATTATATAAATATCATAATGTGATTTATGAGAATATTTCAACCTCAATTAAATATAAAGGTCTCAGTTCATGATTGTAGAGATCAAAAGGAGGTTAATTTAGATATTCTTTATAAAACATTATTATATATAAAAATCATAATAATGAATATTATCCAATAGAAAAAAGATATATATAATAAAGTATTATTAAAAAATGAATATTGTATCAAGTAATTGTATCCCTAAATAAATTTTTTCAATGGTTTTTTAACATTCCATTCCCCAAATGTAAATTTGTAAAAATGAATGTTCAATGTTTGTCTTCTTGTCACATGTTTTTTATAAGGTGGGGTTGAGAACCACAGTTATAATTTTCCCATGGTGTTAAATGATGATGATGAGGATGAATGAAACAAGTTGAAAGTTCCAATGGAGTTGAAGGGAAAGAGGATCATAAAACTGTCTTTATTTATAAATAAGATGTTACTTTCTTAAGAGTATGTCCTCTCAAAATAATATGATATGGTAAAATTTGATTAACTAAAATACCTGATTATTGATGTACTTAATGTTTTCATAAAAAAATTACAAACCTAAATTCGTGTAGTGGTAATGATGATATTTTATTGTGTGTGATTACCCTTAATGTGGGGTTAGAATACACTCAATATAAAATACACATTAAATAGACTACAAATAATAAAAATCATATATTGATTAAATATTAAATACTGTATTTGAAATAGACTGAAGAGGGGGACGATGAGATGAAGTTTAAAAAAGAAAATATAAAATATAATGAAATGTTAAATCATGAAAAATTAATTTTGATGAAGATAAATAACAAAGAGTAGGCTCATGTTTTCAATTTTTTTTCAATCTATTAAAAGATATAGTTACAAACCTAAATACCTAATTAATAGGAATCAATAGACAATGATGGAATATTGATGATCATGAGAGATTATTTACTCTTGATATTTCATTATGAAATTATATTATATAGGTTTTTGAAAATTTACTTATGAATCATTGTAATCCAATAACCATTTGGAAGGAATATAATTAGTAACAAATGAATCATTAAAAATTCAATTTCATTGTGTTGATTGATCGAAATTAAAAATCAATCATGATAAAGGAAAATAAATAATAACCCAATCCATAGTGAAATATTGATTTTTGAAACAGTCCAATAATTTTTCTAGAAGAGAAAATATATAATTAACAATCTAGTATAACGAATGATGATTATGAATTTCATAGAAGACATGTTCAAGAAGAATGTATCACTAAAATAAATATATATTTCCAAAATTATATATTATATTGGGATAAATAAATGAAAATGTTCTATATTTGGTACTCAAATAATCCAATATGGAAAAAATGTATTATATTCAGAAGTAAATATTATATTTTCTAAATTGAGAAAAACCTAATGTTTGTATCTCATAGAAATGAATGAATATTTCATATAAAGTGATCTATGAAAATAAAGGGTAATGTATTTAATAAAATTATTAGATTAATAATTGATATTCAAGATATAAATGTCAGGGAAAATTAATTGATTTTTCTACAAAACTATGGTAAAATTATAGAAGAATGTGATGTTGATTTGAGAAACACACTGGATGAATAATGAGATGTTCATGATTCTAAAGGGGAAATAATTTATTAGTATTTCTATTAATGTAATAAAAATTCAATTAAGTTAATATGTAAGGATTCAATTAATTATTGGAGTACCATTGGTAATTGGAAATCATTATTGAAAATGGTGATAATGAAATACCGATAAAAATGTCAATCATAAATAAAGTATTATATTTTTTCGTGGTTAAAAATGATTGATGTTGGGTTAGAGAAATTAATGAAGTAAATTAAAAAATATATATTAATGTAACTTGAGATGATGAAATAAGGAAAATGAATAATAATATTTTATGAACCAAAAGGAGTTTCTGTTAAAAATACTGAGAATAAGTCTATGTGATTTGAAAGATATATGAATCATGTGCTATTTATATTCCCAAATTAACTAAATGGATGAAGAAATGAAATTTTTATCCATGTATAGTTTGGAAATTATTTTTTTATTCATAACCATTGTGGTAAAAATATGATTAAATATTTCCAAAACATATTTCAAACCATTATTCATCAATGGATTCATTGAGGAGGAAGTATGAAATTATTAGCTAAATGGATTTAAAATTCAAAATATGAGAATAAAGTGTATTGGTTTAAGGAGGTGTTTGAGATCAAAAAATAACCAATATCTTGGTTTTCTAGTTTTGGTAAATACATGATAAATCATTTATTTTAGAGTTTATATGATGTACATAATCACAATGTGGAACTAAAAGAATCACTAAATGATGATAGTGAATATTTCAATTATTTAACTAATATATGGAGGATCAAATGATAAATAATGAATACAATTTTCAAAATATATGCGGATTTCATTTGAAATAGAAGTTATTAGATTATTGATGTTTTCCAATGATTTTTAGTTGATTCATGTAAAATATGTGAATTTATTTTTCAATAAAAATATGATAATGTTTCTATAAAACAATTTATAATATTTCAATTTGAGTAAATTATAACACCTGCTTCTACCCTGAAAATGATGTCATGTTATGATGATGAAAACATGTTTGAAATGATATAATATATGAAAATAATTTTGAATACCAAATTTACAATCATTTAAGAGACATGGAATTTTGTTCTCCAATTTTCATGTTTAATTATAACAAATCTATCCGAAAGAAAAAGAATTATATAAGTGAATTTAAATCCATGATAAGTCGAATACACAGATGATTTAAGTAGGTTTTCTCATGAAACATCAGATAATGAATCATTACAATTTAGGAACTTATATTATGATGATTTTGTTAATGATATAAATTCAATAATATGTTATTTAATTATTATATAAGAAAGAATAAAAATATCAATACATTGATCACATTGGAACATTTATATATAGAAGAAACTAAGGCATGAAGAAAGCACTTATGGATGATCAAAATCATAAAATGCTATTATAGTTATATGAAATATAACTTTTGTATTAGTTGTTATAAACATAGTTCAATTATTTTAAAAAAATAGTGTCCATGAATCATATAAAATCATAATGATATAAAATATCACATAATTAAAGAGAATATTGACCAATGATTTTTTAATATTGGATAATGTTTCATCAAAAATACATTATGTAGACAACATAATTTTCAAATAACATAATATGTAATTTGAGAAGCATCATTGGGATCATTAGGTTCAAAATTATTAATTATCATATATCTTTTATAAAGGCACACATACATACATTTGTTGGTTTCCCTTACAAAAACAAACCAAATAATTGGTATAATAAAATTGTTCTTTTTGAAATGTTATAATATCCCTCATGTATTAATTGATTGAGTCTCTAAAATTATATTGTGAACAGTTAGGGATATTTTATTTGTTTTTTTAATAATGGTGTTTATTTTTTCTAATTGTATGAAGATATATATCTTATACTTTTCCATGAATTTGTATATATAGCATAAGGAAGTAAACTATATTGGTTTTATTATTTCTGTGAAATAATGTAAATCATATTGTTAGCTAATGGGGAGATGGAATTATTTGATAATTTTTCAAGGGAGAGTACGTGATAATTGCATGAAATGTAGTATTTTTAGTCGATTTAGATTTTAACTATAAGAATATATGTTTAAAAATTGTGTATGACGATAGAAAATTTTTTATAGAAATTTTTATTTAACTCTTTTCCCTCATGCTTAACATAACTCATGTGTGTTTAGAGTGTTTTATCATTGAATAATTTAATAAAATTTCATCAGATGTTGGATTTATATAGGAATTTGTGTTTACTGATTATGCATATTGTTTAATATTTTTTGGAAATAATCCCAATGGGATATATTGCTTGAAAAATTCTAACATCTATTATTGGTATGTTTTTATAATTCAATAGAAGATAAACCCTACTATGATAGTCATAGAATCATTATTGTTTATTGTTATGATTTGTGTATAATTTTAGAGTAAGTTATCGATATTCATTAATAGTATATTAATAATTTGAATATATATATTATTTTTTATAGCTCATCAATTGGTTTGTAAGTATACCATTGGAGTTACATAGTTTGTGTAATAGTATAACTGGTCAAAAGATTATACATAGGAGTAAGTTGAAATTTTGGAAGCTATTCCAGACAATTTAAAAATTATAGAAGAAGAATATGAATAAAAATGATCTCACTTAAGAGTAATCAAATGTTTCTCGAGACTATATAAGAGAATATATATTGGATAAGACTCTTGTAAGAGTAAACTACATGTTAATGTGGCTATATAAGATTAAAATTACCGATCAATTTTTCATGTGTAATTTTTTCAGTCACTCATAAGTTTAATTTTTATTAGAAATTATATTAAATATCATGATTATATGATAACTATTAATAATGTGAAAATATTTTTTAAAATTTATTTCTATTCCAAATGTCACGAAATATTAATTTATATATTTCTATAGGTATTTCCAAAAAAATATTTTTTTTAAAAAATGATAAAATTATTAAATATATTATACAATATTTCTTATGAATATTTATACTTATAAATAGACATGAAAATTTTGATGAGAGATTGACATAAAAAAAATTTTTTGTGAATGAAAATATATCATTAAATATTTGAAGACTGAATTTGATTGTTTTAGGGAAGATATTGAAATAAAGAATATAGTTTGATTTTCATGAAATATTATCTTGAAATACATAGTGATACTCAAGGTAAGATATATGATTAATATATAGGTGTAATTGTTGCATCCCATGTAAATAATGAATAAGATATTTTCATATTTATTAATATTTGAGAATTAAAAATTAATTTAACTTTAATGGCGGGTGCTATATTCGATTTCATACCTGATACGCTACAACAAGTTTCTTTGAAATCTTACATTGTTGACTCATAATATAATAATATTATTTTAAACGGTAGTTAATGGTGACCTATATTATTGGATGGAATGAATGGAACTGACTAGAATATTATTATATATGTTTTTTTTGTGTTTTTACATTAGTCCAATAAAATTTAGCAGCTTAAAATATGGAAGAAATCCAATTTTAAGCACAAATACTCTATTAATCTTTAAAAGGTCGATTTACCATTTTTTGATGGAGAAAAATTTATAAATCTACTTTATGTAACATTTATATGTTCTATTATAAAATAAATATTTCAAATTTAGAATCTTTGCATCAAAAGTTTCCTTGTATGAAATTTTTATATTTCTTTAATAATGTTCATTTTTTAATGAATAGTGAAATAAATTGTATTTTAATTCGAAAATAAATTTTAATATAATTTATTTATATGGTAAGATTTTTTAATTGTATTTAATGTGTAAATAGATTTTATTTTTACCATTCAATCCAATTTTGGCAATTTTATTTAATTTCACTTTGAATTTGCACATTAACATGTATCAATCATTTGATGGTTATTATTTCATAAAATATGCTTTTTTGTTTTGACGATAGGAATTAATTATAAAATTAATTAATAAAACTTATATTTATTTAATTTGGTAAAATATACATCATTTTTTAATTTGGAATATTAAATTTAGCTTAGAGAGAATTTTTGGTATTTTTTTTGTAAACTTTCAATTTTTGAGGAATACTTAAAAACACTAGGTTATTGTTTAAAACAAACCTTTTATTTAAATAATTATTTTTAAATTTAAATTTTTTTATGTCATAATAGATACATAATACCTATATTAATAAAATTTAATTCATTAGAGACATTTTATATTATGATTAGATTTATAAAATTCTATTGATTTTTTACCACCTTTTTACCCACCTTGTAAGGGCTTTTCCAAATTTGCATAAAATGTGATTTTACAACATTTGAAAATTTAATTTTAAAAATAAGAAATATGTGGTTGACATTATTAAGTAAAATTATGTTCAATGGGATGAAAATTGTTTTTGGTGAATAGTAACTTTTGACTTTTATTAACTATGAATAAAAATAATTTGGGTAATTTATGGTAAAAGTAATATTATAATAATATAAAATTACCTTGATAATTTTTCTAACATTTTTGGATGAGTCTTGTCCAACCACGACAATTCATGGGTAAATTTTGGAAACCCATGGAGCCAATAGGGTAAGATAATGACATTAATAACTTTTTATTTAATTTTAAAAAAATCTCATAAACATGTATTGTTTTACTAAAATAATTTTAATATGGGGTTATATAATTGATATATTTGAAAATAAATATTAATTAGAAAGATTAATATTTTTCATACATCATTTTTTTGTTATAATATTTAGACATCAAATAAATAAAATTATTTTTGACACAATTATGATGAAGTGTTTATGTCATTAATGAATGATTTAAATAAATAACAAGATAAAAATTTAAACAATATCAAAAACTTGTTCAATTATTATTGGTAGATTTTATTTAGATCATGGGAAACCTTATCTTTGAATTTATATATTTTTGTACATTTAAAAACAAAACATCATTATGTAACAAAATAATATTTTCAAACATTCCAAAAGAGCCCCTCCTCACCCTTATAAAAAGACCTCACTTCCAACCCATTTCTCTCACTTCACAAGCCATTGTCTCTTACAAGCCTTGCTCCAATAATATCCCAACATCCCTCTCTTAATCCTAGAAGCCTTACCTTAGACATAAATTACTTCAATAATCACTTTTTGGTTCAAACTAATGGGAGTTACCCGATTTAAAGGTAACAACATCTCTTAACTTATTTTTTTATATTTTACATCTCCAACCCCCTACACACTTTTTATTCCATTTTTTTATAACAAAATTAGTCTCCTAAATATAATCATATTTTCATAATATATGTATTTGAGATACTCTTACACACACCTCCATCTAATGTGTAAATAACATATTGTTTCTGTGGACGGCGAACTGCTACCTCACAAAATGATGATTGTTCAATTATCTCTTAATGCATCTAATGGTGGACATTATGATTGAAATGTATCTAAATATGATATATATAATATATATGTTTTCTTAATTCTTCATTATTTTTTATTTATAGAATAATTTTATAGTTTCCAATATGGTTAAACGTGATAATTTCATTTGGAAAAATGTGGACTACATCCCCTTGAAAGTGATATGACTCGTTCATTCCATAAGTGGAACGTATAAAAGATAAAATTTATGAACATATGTAACATATATAAAATATATATTATACTGAAATTATAATATACTTATGTATCACTATTTTTTCATTCCATTAAAATATGAAATTGAAATTAAAATATCGTTCATGCATACGTACGGCTTACCGCCTCCGTGAAGGGTGCATTTCATTTATTATCTCAAAATCTTATGTACTGTTATAAATTAATAAATATATATTGGATATATATAATATAAATTACATCTAAATGATTAATATAATTCTAGAGATAATGTAATTTTGACCACATGGAAATTTTATAATTATAACCATTTCATTTTTTACTCATGTTCCAAACATCGAAAAAATATATGATATAAACTCAAAATAGTTAATAATTCTTATATAAGGGTAATAAGTGATATATAATTAATAATAAACATGAATAATATTAGTAAAAAAGTTGAAATTAACTTTTCATTATCATTCAGTAGGAACAAGGAACATATGAGCGAGTCAAGTCAGACACGTGGTTAGGGGTTTCTTATCTCACTTTTAATTCTGTGATATTTCCTTTGATTCGACACATATTTTTTCACGAGGTGTATTGTTTACTGAAATTTTATATATATTAACTTTATTCTATTTATTATAATTTTATTTTTTTATTCATTTTGTTATTATTAACTTGTGTTCGCACTACTCGAATGATTACGACGTTGTAAAGAGTTTTCATATAACTTTTTATTGTTGTGAGATTTAAGCGATATTTGACACTGTTATCATTTTTGTGGTGTATGTGCAACCCATGATTGTATTAATTGTTTAATATAAATAAATTAATTGGTATTTTAAAATTCATTGTGAGATCCTTCTTTCATGGGGTGTATGTTTCGTATTAATCCAAATCGGTAAGGGAACCATTCACCCTCCACTTTTAAAATGACTTATTTTTTTAGGTAAATTTTAAGTACATGTGATGTGATTTCTTTTTTCACTATTATCATCTCTTTTTTTGAATGTTAAAGTGATTTCATTATGCTGTCGATTTTGCAAAGGAAATTTTCACCCAATTTCAATTCATTTGGTCAAACATGCACTTCTTGAATATGCCATCTTATTAATATGTGTTGATGACCTAGGCTTGTTTTACAATTAATATCCACTTATATTGGATGTTTTGTTATTTTTAACACATAATTATGTAATTGATTGATCCTTAATCAAAGGAAACATCTTTATAAGGGATATATTCTCAATTTAAATTCCATTGAGACTTGATTGTTGTTATGTACCAATTCACATTGATATGGAGTATCGATTGTCCATTGGAATATTAAATTATAAATACCTTTATTCTCATTATATTGTAATTTTTTTAATAATTTTATTCCTCAATTATTTGTATTTAAGCATCTCTAATTTGATTAAGAACTCCTTGAATAGAATATTGTTTAAAATATTTATTCTTCTAAATTGTTCTCATTAATTTCCATGTTTTAAAAATTGTTTTAAGGATTTATTTATATGGAAATTATTCTTTTATTATGTTAATTTCATTAAAATATTCAAACTGGTATGGGAAAATTTGATTCACAAATATCTTTATTAAATAGTTTTGAAAAAGTTTTGATAAAGAATTGATTTTTATGTTATCTTGAAATGTTGTATTGTGATTTCAAATGAAATGATAACAGTGAAATGTTTATATTAGATATATTTTATGTTTATTAATTTTAAAGTATACATGTACATTTGATGGGTGGTTACATGATTAACCTAATGAAGGGTGGTTCTATGATAAACTAAGATTGGTGGTTACTTTATAACCTCCAATTCATTGGGTAGGTAAGTCGGATGTATGGCTATTCAATTTTGTGATTTGTGTGGAAGTCTACCATATGGATAATTTATTTATGTATTTTTATGTACCAAGTTACCTTTATATGTTATGTGTTCTTTCTATTGGTTTTATGGTATTTTTTTGTTACAAAAGGGTAAGAAATGATCTTTTATTAAGTTAAGAGTGTTTACAAACTTCATTATGATGAAAATCATTACATATTAATGGGTTACTTATTGTTTTAAAAAACTAACAGTTTTCTTTCTTTTTGTATCCATTACTCAGCGTTTTGTGCTCATCCCATGTTTTTTAAATTTTTTTCACAGGACATAAAGCGGAATAGGGTCAAGGATAGGATGAAGGAAAGGACATGCTATCTAAATCATGGAACAAGACATGTATTCTTTCTTCAGTAGTATTTATTTAATTAAAAAATTGAAACTTATTAGAATTGTCTACATTGTAATTTTTTATATGTAATGTAATAGTAATGGCCTAACTCTCTAAAAATCTAATCCTGAAAAGATCTTCAATGTGAATTATTCATTCAATTCAAGATTATGTAATGTTTTATGGTTGGGTCCTAATAGTTGGTATCATAGGTTGTTTTAGATAACCTTATATGTTGGGGAATTCTTTATGAATAAGTGACATTACCATAATGTGTAGGATTTCAGAAAGACTCATTGTTTTTTAAATAAAGTGAATGTGTTTATGATAATATGAATAATTATATCATTATATATACCCTCCTTATAAGATATTATATTATGATTTTACTAATATACTCACGCTAACCTTTTTAGATTTAGTAAATGGTTAGATCTAGCAGGAACCAAAGTAACAGTGGATGTGAAGAAAACTATGATAGTTTCTGAATGAGTAATTGAATAAAATTTGAGCTTCAATGGGAACTCATGTGGTTATTCTAAACCAACTTTATATAGTCAGGATTTTACATTGGAACCATGATGATTATTATAAGGCATCATATATGTAATAAAAAAATCCCTATGGATATTTTGGTAATATTCATAAAGGTAAGTATTTTCAAAAGCCTATGTGTCAAGGATGTGGAATGAAAAACATAGGAAAATTTTTCAATGGGGTAAAAAAATTCTATAGATGTGGAAGTGAAGGTCATAAAGCAATAACCTTCCATGGAAAAAGGAACAATCAAGTCGACTCTAGGAAAGGGAAATAAGTTCCTTCTAGTATATCAATTAAAAGTTTTAAATGTGGTGTGTATGGTCATTATACCAATATATTCCCTATGAAGAAGTTTCCAGAATTGGATCACCAGGATCGTGAAAATAGTTTTTAACAATACCTAATTCAATTCCGATTGAGGATGGTGAAACTGATAATGACCAATGAAAGGTATGGATTATTTCATAAAATATGTTTTGATATTATTAAATATTAGGATATGTTTCGTGATTTTGTTTTTAGGAACGAATTATTTCAGAATAAGTTATAAAGGGACGGTTAATGCATCATTACGAATGTTTAATGAGTAAGAAGTCAACATATAAGGGATTCGTGAGTTATGGTTGATTTTAGGATGGTGAAATGCTAAAAAGTATTAAGGCACTTTTGATAATGGGATTAAATTAGAATAATTTTTATGGTATGTGTATCCCTGAAGTTTGATATATAAAAATTTTATTCAAGTAATAATTATATTTTTTTTTGGATATAGATATAAAGAACCATTTCGGTTTAAATAATCCTTGAATTTGAGGAAATTATAGGTTAATATATTTTCGAATGAAAAATGAAAGATATTAGATAACCTTTATTGATAAAATATTTTATTTTTATTTTTGATTAATTTATCTATTTTTTGGAATGTTATAAAATTATATAGTTTTGGAAGAAGAACAACACGCATACCATGTGACAACCTGTTGTGTCTATCAAAGCTATGAGAATCAAACCCACAACCAATGTGCGACTAGGTTTTATAGACTACCACTAGAATATGTGATTTACATTATTAGTATGACTAGTTATTTTCATTTAGATGATTTTATGAATTAATAATAAATTGATTTTGTGTTTTCTATGGAAATTATTAACCTATAATTGATAATGTGTGATTATGTTAATTACATTTCAATATGTAACTTTAAGAGTAATTGATGTTATTTTGAGATAAATGTTATTATTTATCTTTGAAGATGATATGAATAAATTCTTTTGGGTATTGGGTTTTTATTTTAGTTTGTATTATATTGAATAATTTTAAGGTCAACTTTTTCTTGAATTGTATTTCCTAAACATTTGGTACTGTTTGTTTAATTATAGAGATTAAGAGTATTATTTCTTTTTATTAAGGATTATATATTTTTGGGATTATCAGATCTCATACTTACCATTGTTTGTTTTGGTTAGTTTATAATGATAGGGAATATATATATATATATATATATTGGATTGGGTGATTATCTATAAGTCGATTCTAGATCCGTTGATGTGACCAAATCGGCATGAATACTAATCGTTGGTAGAAAAGTTGACTTTTTGGTAGAAATTTAGTATAGGATGAAAGTCTACATGACAAGTAAGTATGTTTCCTTATGTTTTTTAAGCTCCTAGATAAATTAATAATCATTATGAAGGGTAAATTAAACAAAAAAGATTGTTTTATAACATTTCTTACAGGGTAATCAAAGACCATTTAACACATCACATGTTTGAAATTTTCTGGTGTTTAACTTTATCCTAATCTTGTTTTATATAACTATCCATCAAAACTTGATGTTTTTTCTTCTCCTCCATATACATCTTTTCAAGGAATCCAAGTATCTGTTGTCTCAGGTGATGTTTTTATTTATCTTACATTAATTTTATGTGATAGTTTTATTGACTCTTTTTCGGATGTGGGACTTTCAATGATGTTTCTTGAGCCCAATTATTTTTAAATTTAGAGGATGCAATTTCTAAAAGTGGTGAAGGATATAACATCTCATGAAAATAAATAATAATACAGTTTCATATTTATTAATATTTTTGAATTAAAAAAATATTTTTACTTTAATGGGGAGGTTATGTTCGATGGCGTACCTGATACAGAACAACAGGATTCTTTGAAATCATAAGATCAACACTAATAATATAACAATATTAATTTATATGATATTTAACACAAAGTCATTTTATTGTAAGGAATGAATATAACAAACTAAAATAAGACTATATTTGTTTGTTAAATTTTTTTACAATCGTCCAATAAAAGATAGCAGTTTAAAAAGTGAATGAAATCAAATTTTAACCACAAAACTCTAATATTCGTTAAAAGGCCAATTTACCAACTTTTGATTGAGACCCGTTTTTAAATCTAGTTTCTATTAAATTTTTATGTTCTATTTGAAAAAATAATTTTTATCTATATAATTGGGACAGAAAAAATTACTTTGGATGAAAAATTGATATTTTTCTGATAATGTTCATTTTTTAATGAATAGTGTAAAAATGTTGTATTTTAATTCAAAATCTCTTTTTAATCTAAATTATTTATTTTGATAGATTCTATTTTTAGTTGGTTTTAATGTGTAAATAGAATATATTAATACCATTTTATCCAATGTTTTTCATTCTATGTAAATTCATATTGAAATTGGACACTAACATGTATCAATCTTGTTATCGTTATTATTTCATAAAAAACTATTATTATTTTTGACGATGAAAATTAATAATAACATTAATTAATACAACTTATATTTCTTTATTTTTGTAAAATAGACATCATTTTTGAATTTGGAATATCAAATTTATCTTAGAGTGAATTTTTGTTATTTTTATGAAAACTATCAAATTTTGATGAATAGTAAAAAAATTTCCTTATTGTTTATAAGAAACTTATTATTTAATTAATTATATTTAAATATAAACTTGTTTTAAAGTAGAAAATAGATACATAATACCTATATTATTAAAATTTAAGTCATTATAGTGATTTTATAATAATATTAAATATATAAAATTCTACTGATCTTTTTAACGTCTTTTTACCAACCTTCTAAGCACTTTTCCAAATTTGCATAAAACATAATTTTACTGCTTCTGTGAATTGAATTTTAAAAATCAGACATACATGGTTGTCATTAATAAGTAAAATTTGGTTCAATGGAATGAAAATAATGTTTTTGAATAGTAATTGTTGACCTTTACTAAACATGATTAAAGGTAATTAGGGTAATTTTAGGCAAAAGTAATACTATAATAAGATAAAATTACCTTGAAACTTGTCCTAACTTTAGTGGATGAGTCATGGCCAACCACAAAAATCCATGGGTCAATTTTGGGACCCCATGGAGCTACATGGGTAAGATAATGTCATTAAAAACTTGTTATTTAAAGTAAAGATAAAAATGTCATAAACATGTATTGTTTTATTAAAAAAAATAACGTGGGTTTAAATAATTGATATATTTAACTGTAAATATTCATTATAAAGATAAAAATATTTCCTACGTCATGTTATTTTAATTAAAATTTTTATAAATCATATAAATAGAATTATTTTTTACACAATGATGATGCAGTGTTTATGTCATTAATGAATGATTTAAATAAATAAGGAGATAAAAATTAAAACAATATACATAACATGTCCAATTTTTATTGGATGATATTATTTCAGTCATGGGACAACTTATCTTCAACATTATTGATTATTGGACATTTAGAAACAGAAAATCAGTATATAATAAAATAATATTTTCAAACATTCAAAAAGAGCCCCTCCTCCCCCTTCTAAAAATCCCTCACTTCAATCCCATTCCATTCACATCCCAAGACCTTGTCTCATGCAACCTCTACTAAAATAATCTCCTAAGATCCCTCTCTTCATCATAGAAGCCATACCTTAGGCATAAATAACTTCAACAAACCTTTTTTGGTTCAATCCAAAGTGATTTACCTGATTTAAAGATAACATCTTCTCTTATGTTATTTTGTTTTATTTTATTTCTCCAACCCCCTAAAATCTTTTTATTCCCTTATTTTATAACAACACCAGTATCCTCAATATAATATGATGTTTTTATTATATGTATTAGAGCTTCACATACACACCCTTCAATTTAATGGGTAAAGAACATATTGTTTCTATGGACGACGAACTACTCCTTTACAAAATGATGATTGTTCTATTATAACTTATCGCCTCTAATGGTATCCATTATGATGGAACTATATTTATATATGATATATAATATATTTATGTTTTATTTATGCTTCTGTATTTTCTATTTATAGCATACCTTTTTAGTTTCCATTATGGTTAAATGTGATAATTTCATTTGAGAAACTGCCGACCACCGCCCCTCAATGTGATATGAATCGTTCATGAAATAAGTGGAACATATAAAGGATATAATTTATGAACATATGTAACATGTATGAATTAAATATTATATATAAATTATAATTTACAAATGTGTCACTATTTTTTCAGTCCATTAAAATATGAAATAGAAATGAATGTAGCGTTCATGCGTACATACAGCTTACCGTCTCCATGAATGGTTCATTTCATTTCATATCACTAAATTTTATGTAATATTATAAATATATATATATTTTAATAGAAAAATATTCAACGGTGCGCTTTTCTTTGAATAATACAGGTGCATGTGTTGTATGCAACCTCGAGTTCTAACACACACCACAACCAATCAAACTAACAATTATGAATAGTAATACCCAATTTTTTAATTTTTTTAAAATTTTAACATTCTAAATGGGTTTCATTTTTGGATTCGTAATATCGAAATTAGATTAGGGGGAATTTTTTGTATTTTTCTGAAAAGATTCAATTTTTCAGGAATAGTGAAAAAAACACTAAGTTATAGTTTAAAAATGAATTTTTATTTAGATAATTATTTATTTTATTTAAATTTAATTAAGGTAAAAATGGATTCATAATACCTATATAAGTTCAATGTAATTCATTTGATTTAGTTTATAATAATATTAGATATATAAAAATTGTATTGAACTTTTCACCTTCTTTTACCCACTTCTAGGAGAATATAGAAATTCATTTGAAACATAATTTTACTGCTTCTGTGAGTGGAATTTCTAAAATCCAAGAGACATGGTTTATATCAAGGAGTAAAATGTTGTTCAATATGAAAAAATAATTTTTTTGGAATAGTAACTTTTTAATTTTATTTACAACGGTTAAAACTAAATAGTGAAACTAAGCATAATAATGATATTAATATTACCCTAAAACATGTTCTAATTCTATTGGACAAGTTTATATCGACCAAAAGCAACCTTAGGAATACAATATTATCATTTAGGTCCACTTGGATTAGATTAGGACATTTATTATTATTTAATTCAAAGAAGAGTTAAAAGAGTTAAAATCAATGTTTATTAACTAAAACATCTTTAATATAGGGTTTTACAAAATATAAATTCTATTATAAATAGCAATTAGAAATATAAATAGATTTACTTATTAATTTTATTTCATTTATAATTTTTAGACATTAAATAATTTAATTTTATTATGACATAATGGTGATGCAGTAATTACCAAATTAATAAAATATTAAAATAATTGATATTATAAATTTCAAAATAAATGTAATTTGAGACATTTAATGAATTCCACTAATTTTATAGGTTAATATTACATATTATTATTAATTTAATTATGTTTTTTCAAAGTAATCATGATGTTATGATTTTCACCAAAAATCAAATACCAAATAGTGTAAAAATTTATATAAAAGAGTTTTTAAAACAAATATATTATTATTAATTGTTATTCAATTCCTATAAATCTATGTATAGTCCAAGATACTTATATAATTATAGGAGTATCATTAATGGACCACTTAGAGGTCGCTTGGATGTTTATAGTATGTTTATTAACTATATAATATAAAAATACAAAGAGACATGGTAAATGTGAAACTAAATAACTATGAGATAAAAATAAAAGACATGGTTAATATAGTAACCCAACCCTGTCTAAAACCTATTGGTTGGTTGGTTTTCAACCCATTCCCACCTTATATATTAAATAATCTACTTTTTATCCATTAGTAACCAAATATGAATTTATTATATAATAATATTTCTAGCTTTTCCTATGGTTCCCCTCACCCCTCTTTTGAAAGGGAACTCCCCCTTCTATCAAATTCATACCTTCAAAGCCTTTTGGATCGGCCAACCCCTACATAAATATTCTCTGAACTTCCCTCACTTCATCTTAGAGGCCTTATTTTGATCAGAAAGTAATCATAAAGATCCCTTTTGATCAAATCAAAAGGAAGAACCAGAAGAAGAGGTAATGATTTCACCACCCGCTTTAATGTTCTTTTCTTTTTCAACTTCTTATTTTATTGTTATTTCCATTCTAAAATTATATATCCAGTATCATATATATATATTTATGTTATTATAAATATTATAAAACCGTATTCAGTATTCTATTCATCCTTTTAATGTCAAGTCACCATACGTGCGTACGTACGACTTACCGTCTCGATGTCATGGTGTAATTGTTATTCAAAACATTATTAGTTGGATGGGTATAATTAGGACGTGTAATTCATATAAATAATATATTAAACATGATAATTATTCTTTATATTCGATATAACATCCAATTATATATTATTTTAATATCAAAATAATGATATTGTCCCTCATGCGTACGTACGGACTACCGTCTCCATGAACGCGATGAGATTCATTCCCCATCGTTTCCATTCAGGAATAATTTTCATTTTATGGTTAAAAATAATGTTTATGTACTTGATATCATTATTGATATGAATAAGATACATACTATTCATAAGAAACAAGACTTATGTAACAAAACATATAAAATAAAACGAGTAAGTGAACACCCGAAATGACGATAATACTAAAATATTATTAACAATGAAATATTGAAAGATCATATATGATATCATATTTATTTATATGATTCATGTATGATTTAATAAAAATTATTTAACTATTATACAGGAGGTTAACCTACCCTCTACTAAGGAAAAGTACAAGGCACGTGTTTATTTCACTATCTCTTCATTATTCGAGGATGTTTATACGTAATTATCTACTGGGACCTCTTTATAATCCACATAAATGTTTCTTAAAAATGTATTTCAAAACATTCTTACTATTTTACAGAATATGGGTTAAATTAATTTATACTTTATTATGACTTTTTATAAGATGTTTATAAAAAAATCTTTCCGTCGTTTTCCAAACAAGGTTCTTTTTAACCTTTTTGGCAATATTAAGGTAAGAATGTCTCCTTTTGACTTATACAGCGAGTGCATCTATTTTCTACTGTTATTAACATGTCGAAACTTCCCCTACAAGCATGTAAGAATATTTTCAAAGTAAATGTTTTATTTTATATTTATGTGACTCTTAAATGATTTCTATGTAGAAAGAGATATATCCTTAAAAAGAGTTTTGATTTCATCTATGCCAACATTCTTTGATGGATTTTAGGTTTAATTGGAGTTAATTTATTATGATACAAAACATCCATATTGTATTGAATGTTTTATGATATTTTTTGCTATGTAAGTGATATTTTTATACCATTCATGATTTATGGTTAAAGTATTGACATTTTGTATGCTAGTTTTAATACGATTTTTTATGACTTGTTTAAACCATTTCATATGAGGAATTTATTGGACATAGTAAGTGATGGGTGGAGCCCGCTATAGCTCCTCGATGCATCGGTAGGTATCATGAGAAAACTAGACATGGAATTGGTCGATGCCCTTTCCCAATTTTATTTATGGTTTTGGGCGAGGTCTTATACATTTTTAGATGTCTTGGACGTGGCCTTGACAAAATGTTTTAGAATGTCTGGAATTATACATTCCCTCATTATGGAAATAATATTGATGGCGCATGTGGTCATTCGACTAGTAGAATACCCATGAATATGTTTTATTGTTGGATTATTTAATTAGCTCATATTCTATCCATAAAAGTATTCATGTTTATTATTGGTAATGGCATGTGGTTTCAATTATTTACCATGCTTAATATTTATGTCATTTTATGTTGTATTTCTTACCCTTACTGAGAATTTGAGCTCACTCCATTATTTTGTTTCATTTTCCCTAGATATGAAGAAGTTAGTTATTAGTGACCAGCAAGCATAATCTAGGAGGCTTGGGTGTTTCTAATGAAATATATTTGTGTAGTATTTATTTTCATGTTGTAAAGTTGAACTTATGTATGAATCTTGTTTACAATAATACTAATCTTATCGGACTTTCGAGAAATGATTTCTTTATGACCTTGACAATATTATGTAACAATGCACCAACTCTGGGTAACTGGGGTTGAGGCATTACAGTTGGTATAAGATAATGTTTAGTACAGACCTTGGAAACTAGATTTAGATAAACTCTGATTAGACCACATAGACATAAGATGGAAATTGATGATTAGTATATAATAACATCCTAGAATTTTGGTATTGTAGATATTTTGTGAGTTTTTTAAGAAACACATCCCTGTCTAGATACGAACTGGTAGTGGCGGCTCTGGAACAGATGTTCTAAGGGGTAAAACCTGAAAACACCACTTTGAGCTAAACTCGAACGGGAACTAGTGCACGACAATGGGCCTTGCAGCACTCTTGGTTACGACACTTCCTGGGAATATGCTTAGGATAATTCTCATTTTCATTACAAACCATTATGAAGGGTTTATGATTATATACTTCCTCAATGAAAGCATTTTTATGATTATGGATTATATCCATAAACTGTTCAATTTATGTTAAGTG
The DNA here is from genome assembly GCA_963277665.1 of Viscum album. Classification (NCBI taxonomy): domain Eukaryota; kingdom Viridiplantae; phylum Streptophyta; class Magnoliopsida; order Santalales; family Viscaceae; genus Viscum; species Viscum album. The sequence goes on from OY728161.1 coordinate 443,503,815, forward strand.
TTTTACATGTTTGGATTTATGTATTGTGATTCATAAACTAATATGTTGTATAACATTGTTTATAAATGGTTCCTAGTAGAGGAAATGTAAACTGTATCAATGCACACACTCCATGTAGAGATTTCCCTCTTTATCAAGATAATTATAGTGGATCTAGTGATGCAACGGGTGCTGAACAACTAATCCCCATACTGGGACAACTCACTCTGGTTATGAATAATAACCTTTCCCGTATGGAGAACCCAGACCCACATCAGGGAGGATCAATGTTAGATCTCTTCATGAGGTAACAACTACTATCATTAAATGGGAGTACAAATCCATTAGTGGCTGAGGAATAGATAATATACTTAGAGAAAATATTCCCACTTATGGGGATTAGCGAAAGGGAAATATTTGTCATAGCAGTTTACCGCCTCACTGGATATGCTGATCAATGGTGCTCCATGAATCAAAACACAAAGGATGAAGAGAAAGTATCAAATATGGAATGGATGGAATTTAAAGAAATTTTCATAGAAAAATACATTCCTCATGACCATCGAACAGGTATGGAAGGAAAATTTCTGAGTCTGAGGAAAAAGTAGGATGAGAATGTTGCAAGTATGAGGCTAACTTTACATGGTTAGTGAGCCATGATGTAGAATATATATGTAACCCAAGAAGTAAGATTGAACATTTATTTGATGGGTTAAAACCACTTATCCGTCGAGAATTAGTATCAAATTCCTTCTCATCATACGAAGATATTGTCTTGTGTGTTATCATGATAGAAAAAGAATTCTCTAAGTCTTATGACATTAAATTAAAGCAAGAGAAGAAGATATCTGCTGAAAACTATGGGAAAGGAAATAAGAAAACATGGAATAATGGTAGAATTGTACATCCACCTTGTGATAATTGTGGAAGGATGAACCTGTGTGCCTCTCTAAAAGGAAAAGGATAATGCTACAAGTGTGGAAAGAAAGGACATCTAGCTAGTGATTGTAAAGGAAAGAAATATGATACCAATGTTCAATACTACAATTACAGGGAGATGGCACATTATGAAAATGAATGTCCTAAGTGTCAGGGAAACATAAAAAAAAGGTCTAGGGAATAGGCCAAGCTTATGAAATCACTACTGCTGAGGTTGAAGCTCCAAAAGTTCTAGTGGCAGGTTATTTAATGGTTTCCTCCAGTTTAGGAAATTCATTATTTGATTCTGGATCATAGCATTGTTTCATATCATCCTAGTTTGCAAAGAAAATTAGATATTTTCAATTTGATTTAACAAGGGGGTTTTCAGTTAAAACTCTAAAGGGAAGTATCATTGCTATAATGTATTGTAGATCTGTTCCCATTATGGAAAATAAATTTTCTTTATCTGCTGATCTCATCGTCATACCCATGAAGAAATTTGATATAATCCTCTGTATGGATTGTATTTCGGACCATGATGCGAAAATTTATTGTAAGAAGAATGAGGTTATGATTTTTGATGAAGATGATAAGGAACACCTTATCTTTATAGAAGAATGTTCACCACCTTATTATTATCTATATCCACCCCCAGTACCTCAGCAAAATTCAATTATCAGGGAAGAAGTGAAAGAAATTACTCTGGGCGAGGAAAGGAATGTTTAAATAGAGGATGTTCCTATTGTGAGAGATTATGTTGATGTGTTTCCGGATGACTTACCTAGACATCCTCCAGAATCAGAAATTGAGTTTACCATTGATTTAATTCATGGTTCGAGGCCTATATCAAAGACCCCTTATAGAATGGACACTGTAGAATTATTTGAACTAAAGAAAAAACTAGAGGAATTGAGTAATAAGGGATTAATTCTCCCTAGTGTTTCTCCATGGGGTGATCGTGTCCTTTTTGTTAAGAAGAAAGATGGATCTATGAGTTTATGTATCGAATACAGGGAAATTAATGCTATAACAATAAAAAACAAGTATCCCCTACCCTACATTGATGACTTATTTGATCTACTACATGGAGCTCAACAATTTTCAAAGATTGAACTTTGATCTAGGTACCATCAGTTGTGTTTGAAGAAGGAAGAAATTCCGAAGTCACCATTTCGAACCAGGTACGAGCATTAAGAGATTACAGTAATTACTTTTGGATTTACTAATGAACCCTCTGTATTCATGGATCTAATGAATATAGTTTTCAAGGAAAATCTTGATGATTTTGTAGTGGTATTTATTTACTATATCTTGGTATATTCTAAAAGCTAAAAAGATCATGAAAATCACTTGCGCATTATCTTGAAGACTCTGAGAAGATATGAATTATATGGGAAGTTTTGCAAGTGTGAATTCTGGTTTCACGACATTTACTTTCTTGTCCATATTGTATCTAAATATGGAATGTTTTTTGATCATTCTAAGACCAAGGCAATCCAATAATGGCCAGCACCGACGAGTATAACTGAGGTACATAGATTTATTGGTATAGCAGGTTATTATCAATGTTTCATCCAGAACATTTCCTGATTGGATAACCTATTTATGATGCTCACACGTAAAGGGGTTAAATTTGTTTTGACAAAAGAGTGTGAAGAATGTTTTGAATAAGTAAAAATAAGATTATTCAATGCTCTTTTTTTGACTCTACCATCTGTAAATGACATGTTTTTTATTTATAGTGATGCATCGAAGAAAGCACTTGGTTGTTTCCTTATGCAGAATGATAGAGTTATTGCCTATTCATCACGGCAGATTAAAATTCATGAGAAAAACTATCCTACTCATGATAGTGAGTTAGCTACTGTAATCATTTCTTTTATGATTTGGAGACACTCTCTCTATGGTGAAAAATGTGTAATTTATAATGATCACAACAGTTTGAAGTATATTTTCTAAATGAAAGAACTCAACATGAGGTAATGGAGACGGCTGGAACTGATCAAGGATTTTGATTGCACTATAAACTACCATGCATGGAAGGAAAATAAGGTAGCGGATGCTTTGAGTATAAAGGATCATGGAGTTCTGAACAAGATAATAGTTGAAAAGGATCTTATATACATGGATATAGTAAAAATAGATATGGGAATCACCATGGAAGGTGAAACCACAATACTTTTTGAAATGGTTGTCAAACCATCATTACTAGAATGGATAAAGATTTCTCAGACCGGTGATAAAGAGTTTCAAAAGATGATTAAAGCTGTGAATGATGGGAGATTGAGTGACATTGTGTATGAAGATGGAATTTTGAAATTTGGGAAGAGTCTATGTGTTCCCAATATTCCTTATCTAAAAAGAGGGTTATTGGATGATGATCATATTTCCAATTTCTCTATACAACCTGGGAGCACCAAAAAGTATAGAGATTTGGTGGAACATTATTTTGGGACAACATGAGGAGGGTGATTTCTTGTGTCAAGATGTATTGTTTGTTAACAAGTGAACGGTTGAAGTCAACAACCTAGAGGAGTCATGCAACCTCTTACCATACCTGAGTGTAAATGGGATAATATTAAAATAGACTTTATCATGGGACTACCAAAGACTCCTAGAAAGAATGATGCAATATGGGTTATTGTTGACTGTATTACCAAGTCAACACATTTTCATGCTATAAGGGAGGATTTACCACTCAAATGCATAGAAAGACTATATATTAATGAAGTTTTGAGACTTCATGGATTACCCATATCGATTGTTTCTGATCATGATCCTCATTTTACATCATGATTCTGGAAGAGTCTTCAGAAGGCCTTTAATACTGAACATCGTTTGGGCACTGCCTACCACCCTCAAACAGATGGACAATCTAAATGGACTATTCAAACCTTAGAATACATGTTGAGATATTTCTCACATGACTTTTAGTTTATGTTGGATCAATATTTACCTCTGGTAGAATTTTCCTATAAAAATAACTTCCATTAATGTATTCGGATGGAACCATATGAAGCGTTATATGGAAAGAGATGCTGCACACCAACCAGTTGGGATGACGTTGGTGAAAGAAAACATGTAGGCCTGGAATTGGTGGAGGAAACGATAGAAAATGTAATGGTAATGCAAAACCACATCAAAGAAGCTCATAGTAGGAAGAAGAGCTATACTAATAACCAAAGGAAGGATTTGGAATTTCAGGTAGGAGATCATGTTTTCATGAAGGTATATCCATGTAAGGGAGTTATATGTTTCGTTATGAATGGTAAATTGAGTCCCAGGTACATATGACCTTTCGAAATTAAGGAACAAATTGGGGATGTAGCTTACCATTTGGAAATGCCGCCAAATATCTCAGAGGTTCACGATGTGTTCCACGTATCACTGTTGATAAAATACATGCCTGTCCCAACACATGTACTCACCTATGAGGAATTAGAACTAGAACCCGATTGGTCTTATTGTGAAGAGCATGTCAGGATTCTTGATATAAGACAACAAGTGCTGAGAAACTGGACGACTCTTGTGGTAAAAGAACTATGGAGAAACTATTAGATGGAAGAGGAAACGTAGGAACCTAAGGAACATATGATGAAGAACCACCCAATTCTTTTCTTGTGGTAGTATTCTAGAAATTTCAAGGGAACAATTATTTGAAGGAGGGGAGAATGTAACAACCCATTCTTCCACAATAAACCTCTCTTTAAATAATACAGTAGCGTGTGTTTTACGCAACCTCGAGTTTGAACACACACCACAACCAATCAAACTATCTGTTATGATTAATAATAACCAGTTTTTTAAATTCTATAAATTTTATCTATCAAAATGTACTTCATTTTTGGATTCAAAATATTGAAATTATCTTAGGTTGAATTTTTTGTATTTTCCTGAAAGCATTCAATTTTTTATGAATACTGAAAAAAACACTGAGTTATAGTTTAAAACAGAATTTTTATTTAAATAATTATTTACATTATTTAAATTTAATTAAGATCAAAATGGATACATAGTACCTATATATTTTCAATGTAATTCATAGGAGTTAGTTTAGAATAATTTTAGATATATAAATGTTTTTTTGATCTTTTCACCGTCTTTTACACACCTCATAGGAGATTTTTGAAATTCACATAAAACAAAATTTAACATATTTTGTGAGTGAAATTTTGAAAATCTGAGAGACACGATAAATATCAAATAGTAAAATGTGGTTCAATAAGATAAAAATAATTTTTGGTGAATATTAACTTTTTGCTTTTATTTACCACGGTTAAAAGTAAATAGGGTAATTATGGGTAATAATGATATTAATATTACCCTAACACATGTCCTAATTCTATTGGACAACTGTATCTTGACCAAAAACAACCTTAGGAACAATATATTATCATTTAGGTCCACTTGGATTAGATTAGGACATTTAATATTTTGTAATTCAATGAAGAGTTAAGAGATTAAAAATCAATGATTATTAACTTAAACATTTTTAATATAGGGTCATTCATAAGATAAATTCGATTATAAATATTAATTTTAAAGATAAAAAGATTTCCTACTTAATGTTATTTTATTTATCATTTTTAGAAATTAAATAATTTAATTTATTTATGACACAATGGTGATGCAGTAATTACCTAATTAATGAAATATTAAAATAACTCACATTATAAATATCAAAATAAATATAATTTGAGACTTTTTATGAATTATACAAATTTCATTGGTTAATATGACATTTATGGATTGATTTAATTATATTTTTTTGAATTAATCATCCTGTTATGATTTTCAAAATAAATCAAATACCAAATAGTGTCAAAATTGACATAAAAGAGTTTTTAAAACAAATATAATATTATTAATTGATATTGAATTCTTAAAAATCTATGGATCGCCCCATAGACATATATAATTATAGATGTATAATTAATGGACAACTTGGGGGTCTCTTGGAAGTTTATATTAAGTATATTAACTATATAATATAAAAATATAAAGATACATGGTAAATGAGAAACTAATTAACTTCGAGTTAAAACTAAATGATAAGGTTAAAATTGTAACCCAAACCGATCTAAAACCTATTGGTTATGTGGTTTTCGACCCATCTGAACCTTAACCTTCAAATAATCCACTTTTGAGCCATTAGAAACCGAATATTAATTTATTATAAAATAATATTTCTAACTTTTCCTAAGATGTCCCTCACCCCTCTTATAATAGGGAACTCCCCCTTCACTAATGTCCATACCTTCAAAGCCATTTGGAATGGCCAAAACTAGAGCAAATATTCACTCAGAATCCCTCACTTCAACCTAGAGGCCTTAGTTTGATCATAAATCCATCCTAAGGAGCCATTTTGATCAAATAAAAAGGAAGAACCCGAAGAAGAGGTTTTGATTTCACCACCCTCTTTCAAGTTCCCTTATTCTTCAACTTCTTCTGTCATTGTTATTTCAATTCTAATATAGTAAATCTAGTATCTTATATGTTCTGTGATGTTATTGTAAAGACGGTACAACCATATACATTATTCTATTCATCCTTTGAATGAAATTTCACCATATGTGTGTACGTACGGCTTACCGTCTCCACGTCATGGTGTAATTGTTATTCAAAACATTATTAATTGGATGTGTATAATAATGATGTGTAATTCGGGAAAATATTAAAAATAACATGATATTGATTATGTATATATGACATACCATCCAATTATATATTATTTTAATATAAAAAGAATGATATTGTCGCTCGTGCATACGTACGGACTATCGTCTCCATGAACGTGATCATATTCAATCCCCATCATATCCATTCATGAATAATTTTCATTTGACGGTTAAAAATAATATTTAAGGAAATGATATCATTCTGGATATGAATAAGATACAAAATATCCATAACAAATGAGTCTTATGTAACAAAACATATAAAAGAAAACGAGTAAGTGAACACCCGAATCAACGATAATACTAAAATATTATTAACAAAGAAATATTTAAAGATCATATATGATATCATATTTATGTTTATGATACTTTTATAATTTAATAAAAATTATTTAACTATTTACAAAATGTTAACCTACCCTCTACTAAGGAAAAGTACAAGGTAAGGATTTATTTCACAATATCTTCATTATCCAAGGTTGTTTATATGTAATTATCTAAAGGGACCTCTTTATCATCCACATCCATGTTTCATAAAAATATATTTCAAAACATTCTTACTATTTTACATAATATGGGATAAATACATTTATACCCTCGTTTGACATTTTATAAGATGTTTATATAGTATTCTTTCCGTCATTTTCCAAACAATGTCCTTTTTAACCTTTTCGACAAAATTAAGGTACAAATGTCTCTTTATAACTTATAGGGTGGGTGTAGCTATTTTCTAACATTATAAACTCGTCGAAGCTTCCCTTATAATCTTATAAGACTATTTTCAAAGTAATTGTTTTATTTTATAATTATGTGACACTTAAAGTATTTCTATGTTGAATGATATAGTTCTCTAAAATGAGTTTTGATTTCATCTATGTCATCTTCCTTTGATGGATTTTAAGTTTATTTTGAGTTGATTCATTATGATACAAAACTTCCATATTGTATTGATGGTTTTGTGATATGTTTGACTATGGATGTGCTATTTTTATACCATTTATGATTTATGGTTAATGTATTTACATTTTGTATGCTAGTTTTAATACAAATGATTATGATATGTTTAAACCTTTTCATATGAGGAATATTTTGGACTTAGAATGTTATGGGTGGAGCCCTCTATAGCTACACGGTTAATCGGTAGGTCTCATGAGAAAACTAGATGTAGAATTTGCTGAGGCCCTTTCCCAATTTTATTTATGGTCTTGGCTGAGGCCTTAATCATTTTTCGACATCTTGTCCAAGGCCTTGACACAATGTTTCATAATGTCTGGCATTATACATTACATGATTATGGAAATAATATTGATGGTTTAGGTGGTCATTCGGCTAGTAGAATACCCATGATTATGTTTTAATATGGAATTATTTACTCAGATAATGTTCTTGCAATAAAAGTAATCATGGTTATTATTGGTAAAGGAATGTGGTTAAAATTATTTTCCAGGATTAATATTTATGACATTTTCTGCTATATTACATACCCTTACTGAGCATTTGAGCTCACCCCTTTCTTATGTTTCATTTTCCCAGGATATGAAGGTGTTAGTTATGAGTGGAAAACATGCATAATCTAGGAGGATTGGATGATTCTAATGAAATATATTTGTGTTATATTTATTATCGTATTATAAAGATGAACTTATGTATGAATCATGTTTCCAATAATATTAAACTGATCTGTCTTTCGAGACATGATTTCCTTATGATCATTCCAATGTTATGTAATAATACACTGACTGTAGGTAACTGTGGTCGGGGAGTTACATATTTAATGGATCTATATTAACTTTTGGCCACATCTATAGATAATAACTTTTGGCCAGATGGACAATTTATAATTTTAACAATTTCATTTTGGCCTCATGTTCTGAACATCGACAAAATGTCCGATATGAACTCCAAAAATTTACAAATTTTAATTACAGGGTAAAAAGTGATATAAAAGGAATTGAATAATTGAAAATTATTCTTATGTAAGTTAAATTAACTTATGTTTATCATTCCGGAAGAACAAGGAACATACGGGCGAGTAATGTCGGACACGTGGAATGGGGTTTCTTATCTAACAATTAATTCTGTGAGATTTCCATTGATTTGCCACTTATTTCTTGAATGTGGTGTATTTTTTACGAATATTTGATATATTCTATCACAATTTTCTTTATAATCATGGTACTCTGTTATTCATATGTTGGTTATTTACAATTGGTCATACAGATCGATGGAGTACGATGTGGTAAGGAGTTTTCATCTCACTTTTTATTCTCGTGAGATTTAAGAAATATTTGAAACTATATCATTTTTTGTGTATTATGTACAGCCCATGATTGTATTATTTGTGTAATATAAATTAATTTATGGTTATTTATATCTTCATTGAAACATCCTTCTTTTATGGGGGGTATGTTTCGTAAGTTACCAAATCGGTAAGGGAAACTTTCACCCTCCTATTTTAAAAAGTCTTCCTTTTGTTATTTATTTTAATTTACATCTTATAATGTTGGGATATGTTCTTAAATATCCTTGTTGATATTAATTTTATGTACATGTGATGAGATACCCTTCACTCTCTTTTCAACATTTTTTTTAATTTTAAAGTGACGTCGTTAGGCTGTCTAATTTTTGCAGGGGAACTACATAACCCAATTTCATTTCACTGTGTTAAACTTGTAGTTCTTGAATATGTCATCTTATCAATATGTATGATTGAATATGATTGGTTTACAATAAATAACCCCTTATATTGGGTGTGTACTTATTTTTCACACATTATTATGTAAATGATTTTTGTTTAATCAAAGTATACCATATTCATAAGGGATTTCATCTCACTTTTCACTCCATTGAGACTAGATTTTTGTTATGAACCAATTAACTTTGATATGTTGTATATAATATCATTTGGCATATATATCCTGAATACCATTATTCTCAAGATATTTTAATGTTTGGATTAAATGTTATTCCACAATTATTTGTATTCAATCATCTCTAATTTGGTTATGATCTTGTTAACTACAATATTGATTTAAATATTTATTCTCTTAAATAATTCTCATTGATTCCCATCTATTAAAAATGGTTTTTAGGATTTATTTATATGTAGAATAATGTTTTATTATGTAAATTTCATTAAAACATTCAATGTGGAGTGGGACACTTTTAATCAAAAATATCTTTGATAAATGGTTTGATAATGCATTGATTTTGTCGATATCTTAAAATGATATATTGGGATTTCAAATGAAATTGATATATTAAAATGTTTATATTTCAAATATTTTATGTTTAATGAATTTATAAAAGTACTTTTACATTTGATGGGTGGTTACATGATTAACCAAATGATGTGCGGTATCGTGATAACTATGGATGGGTGGTAACGTTATAACCTCTAAGGCATTGGGTATGGATGTCAAATGTATGGCCATTCTATTTAGTGATATGTGTGGAAGTTGGTCGTATAATTATTCAATTTTAGTATATTTATGTACCAAGATACATTTATATGTTATGTGTTATTTTTATGGGTTTTATGGTAATATATTTTTTAAAAGGTTATGCAATGATATTTTATTCTGTGAAGAGTGTTTGACCACTTTATAAAGTTAAACATCATTACATATTTATGGTTTACTTGTTTTTTTGAAAAACTAACTGTTTTCCTTTCATTGCGCATCCCTTACTGAGTTTTTTATTCTCATCCCATGTTTTTTAATTTTTTTAAAGGAATTAAAGTATAATAGGGTATTGTATGGGATCAAGGAAAAGTCATTATGGCTAAATAATGGAACTAGAAATATCTATATTATTGAAGAGTTTTTATTTTATGAAAAACGGAAACTGAGTAGAATTGTCTTCTTTGTAATTTTTACGTTGTAATCTAATAGTAATGACCTAACTCTATAATAATAAATCTGAATTATTCATTTAATTCAAGATTTTTTGATGTTTTAAGGCCGGTTGCGTATAGTAATAATCCCAACAATGATATACATATAAAAAGTTTAATTAAATTCCATTAATTTTACTAAAATTGAATGATTATAGTTTTCATAGATTAGCCTGATATAATACAATGGAAATCATCCAGTATCATAATGTTTGAGCTGATGGGTAAACCTATAATTATGAAATCCTATTTTTAGACTCCATGAATGACAACTTTATTAAAATTAGATATGGATTTTCCATTAAAATTGAGGCCATTAGTGAGTTCATTACCATTACGATGATTAAAAATCATAGATTAGGTTAATGATTGTAAAATGTAACATATTCGAGTGATTTGATGTTGGATATTTCGTATTATTTTTTATTTATATAAAATCCATTATGTTTCACAATTATGTTTTATTTATTCCATATTCTCTAGAAGAGTTAGATGTGTGTTTTTTCTTAAATATATAATAATATCATTTGTAAGGTTTTTTTAATTCATAATTCTCTGATTCACCAACCATCTTATGATATATTGATTATTTTAGAACAATATTAAACATTCATTTCAATATAATTTGTAAATAAATTTACAATTATTTCCAAATCAAAATGTACTATCAACTCATTATTTCACATTTTTCAAAAAATTCTTATCACCTGTCATATGGGATTTGCACTCATTATTTTGAATATATGTGATGATATGATTAATATCCTTTAGGTGAATTTAATCTATAATTACATTCTCTTCTTATCTTCATTAAAATAAATTCTTACATTAGTAGTTACATGGATTGGGTTTTATTCATTCAATTCACAAAAAGCAACATTGTCATATTATTATTCATCCAATGGATAAATATTTATTTGAATCAAAAATCATCAATGATAATTCTCTCTAGATCATTTATCTTTAATATTTCCTCTATATAATTTCATTTAATCAACAACATTATATATAAATCATTAATATAAATGAAATATCCATTGAAAAAAAATCCATGATGTGTTAGATATCGTATCATCCACCATTATTGATTTCCTATAACATCTTCTTTAATGATTCTTTATTTTCCTTAATAACAGAAATTTTATGGCCTATGTAACCAAAAATTTGAATCCTTCTCCATGAAATTTCCTTTCATATTCTTTCTATTAATTGAGATAAATATTAATAAATAGCTCCCATTTATTTGATGTTCTCTTGATGATTGATATCTATATCAAATAATTTTATCCATTTTATTTATTATTGTTCAATTACAATATTCTTATGTTTTTTCATCAAATAAAATTCCAATTCTAATCATATATTTTAGTATTTGATTTCTTAATACTTCTCAATACTCATGGATTTTCATTTAACACATTCCATTACATCTTTATCCAAGGGAAACATGAATTGAAAATTCATCATTTCACCACCATATATACATTATAATTTAAATTCTAGAGTGATTAAATCATCATTATTGATTTGAACCATTTTTTATCACACCCAAATACAAAATATAAGGATATGAGTTACTTTAGGTTGTTCCTACATTTTCAACTCAAGGACTAAAAGATTGATTAGAGGATTATTTATATGTACATTATTTCTCTACAACTATCTCTATTTGGGTTATTTTAGATTCTTTTTCTGTTAACATATTTGAAATGTAATTTCAAATAATCACTTATCCACAGTTTGGTTAATTATTGTGCATGGAGATCCATAAAAACACCATTGAGTCCCTGTTTGAGAATAATTACAACTTCAAATTGATTTTATTCATCACATTCATTTTTCATCTCATGATTCAATAATTTAGTATTATGAATAATATTTATATCCTGTTTTATCTTCATTATTTAATGTTTCTTCGTATTTTAATTCATTACATACTAGATTATTCTTGTGAAATCTCATTATAGAATTGTATGCAATTTTGAAATTGAATTTTTGGGTTACTTATTTAATTCTGTTTTGTGTTAATTAACATTTTAACCCTCTATCATCCACCCTTAAACATATTTTAGAAATATTAAAAACATATTTCTATAATTGAGACCTTATAATGATAACATTCCATAAAAATTTACTTTTCCTCACATGAACAAGATCTATATAATATACAATAACCCAGTAAAAAAATTTCTTCATATTTTTATTCTTAATTGAGGTCAAAATTATTCATTTATTTGAATTATAATTCATTTAATGAACGTATTGGTTTAATTTTTTGAATTACTCACATAATATATATGACAATATTCTTTTGATATTCTAAAATAAATAACCCCATAATGTTTCTTTCATCATGTGATGACAACATTAGATTTTATAAAGGTGAATAAGACCTTATATATTTTTACAATATATATTTCTGTTATGTCATCACATATTCAAAAAATTTATCTAACAACCCCACTAAGCCATTTGATGAAATTATCAATGTTCTTTCTTGGTTAGATATTCTAACTATAAAAATTATTAATGAACACCAGAAATGTCACCTTTTTTATCATTTGATACTCTCTATATATAAGGGTATTTTTAAAAATAATTATTTCATCGATGTATAACTCATCACCTAAATGTATGTTTTATTTTACAATTCTTGAGATAAAGTGTTGCATGCCTTTGTATTCTCATTATGTAAATTTCTATCTACATATGATATATAAAACTCTTTAACATAAATCAAATGTTCTATATGAATAAAAATAGAATTCAAATCTTTTTTTAGAAACCATATACATGATCATGTTATATTATTTATAATTTAGTAATTATTCCCATCAATAAAATTGTCCCCTTTTCTTATTTGAAAATATTACATTTCCAGTTTGCCATTAAAAATATTTATGAAACTAAACCTTATGAATCTGATTGTAATTTTTACCACCACAACATAATTAATACAGCATAAGTGGAGAAGGGGGAGTATGATATGATTTTTTAATATATAAAACATATGATAGATATTATTTTTTAATTGGAAAAATTATATTAACATATCATGTTAAAATACACAACAAATTTATCGAAATAATAAAAATCAAATTTTTCAATAAAAAATTTATAACTTTTTCCAAGACTAATGGATATTTCTAAATAGAATAAAAAAAATTATTCGATATACCAAAATAACCATTAATCCTTATTTTTATTATAGGTGTTTAGAATGGGAAGATGGTGTATTTAAGGGTCACTTCTTTTAATTATTCATATACTATGTACTTTAATGAATGTTCCATTAACAAGTAAGAAAACCATCAATCATTTGATTTACCATAACTAAATAACACCAAACAATGTGAGTATTTCTTTTTTGATTTAATATAATCAATGAAATATAGATATTTAATATTTCATTTCATTTTAGTTTGTACTCTTTGATTTATAGTTGTTTTTATTCTATCTAAAAGTGAAATTCTATATGACATGATATAATTTTTTCATAATGCCATTAAATTCATACCCTTAAAATTAATCATGTTTCCCATGATTATTATTTCCAAATAACGTGCATAATTATCCTATTAATACAAATATATTAAAAAACAATTAGTCACAATTTAAAAGATATTTTAGTTTTAAAAACAATCAATAATAAAAGATATTATGACATAATCATATTGTCTACTATGTGTTGAAATCATACCTTCAAAATGTTATGTTCTGACAAATTCTAGTTGTAGTGTGACATACATCCATTTCCAATTTTTCTTAATATTAGAGGGTATATTTTAATTTTAAACCTAGAAATAACTAGATCATCCAACCAAAATAATTCAAGATCAATAAAATTATTCAATAGTGATTTAAATTATAGTATGATCACTTCAATAATATCCAAATATATCTAAAAAAATTTATTAGGGATATAACATTACATTACATCATGATTTGTTAGGACATCAAATGTGTTTTATTATTTTATATGATATTCATTTATTATATACTAATATCCTATAATGGTTTGAACAGATTTTTTGTTGCATTACAGTTTCAAATTAACTAGACATTGTTTTACTAAACTTTTAAGGGTCTCAATTACATTATGAAATATGACATTATAGAGTGATTATGAGCATTATAATATTCTTAAAAATTAATACATCATGATAATATGATACAACTTTCTATACATAATGTTTATCATGACTTCCCCATGATTTTATATACACTCCCATGAATAGTTAAAAACATCTATAATTACCAATAAATGATTCCACTACATTATCACAACCATAATACAATCGATAAATACAATTTTTTACAAACACAATACTTATACCTACCAAAAAACTTGTAATCGGGTATTCTAAAACTGATCTACCAGTACCCCATTTAAATATACATTATTACAAATCTATAAATAAAATATTAGAAATTTTAATTTCACCAATAAAATATAACATAAAAATATATATATATATATAACATAAAAATTATTTACTTTTTTAAAATATTAACAAGAAAACTACCAGTAAAAATATCTCATAATGAATTTAATGTGTTTGGAGTAATATCCTCAATAAAATACCATTATTTATTAAAATATTACACTAACTTTTGTCTCAGACTCTTTCCCTCATATTTTATCATGTAACATGGATAAAAAATTTATATCATAGATAAAAAGGTTTTTTCATTTTTTTAAACAATGTTATAAAATGAAAAAAAATTATAAACAATGTGTAATAAATGATCAACCTATTTTTTTTATAACAATAACTATTTAAAAATAAATTATAGAAATATCATAATATATTAATGAGATGATAAATATGTATTTTTATAATTTCAAAATATATCATTATTGATGAAATCCTTTATATTTTATTTCCACATTGTGGGGAATCTTATACATTATCAATTCGAACACTAATTTTAATTAATATATTATTTTATTCGGAACTCCTCAATATATTAATTCTATGTATTTAATTTATTGTTGTTATTATTTAAAATTTGAAATAAATGTCCATATCATTAATATTAATATCAATTGTGGACTCATAGTATAATTTCACACACCCATTTATGTATTAAAAGTATATATATTTCTACTTTCCATTATTACAATTTTATAAAAATAACCAAACATCCTATAAAAATTTTCCCAAGATATCTATTATAAATTTAAAATGTAATCTATAAGATTTAAATTTGACAATTATAACTATCATCACAACACCATTTCTTACTCCACCTATATCTCCCTAATTGTTCCAAAACATATTGATAAAATCATGTAAAAATATATTTACCTCAGATATATTGTATTTTATAATAAATTTTTTTAAAAAATAAATTAATGAAACATAAATTAAGTATATATAAATATATGGAATTAAAGAAAACCATAAAATATATAATTCAATATCACACATAATATCTGATACGTCATATCTCTCATACTTTACATGTTATTATAAGTCCAATTTTGGTTTTTAATATAGTAAAGGATTATAAATTAGAATTTTTAGTTTATCAAAATATTTTAAATGAATCAATGATTTTTAATATATACATCATTTTAATATTTCTTATGATTATAAAGAGCATATATATAAAAATTTGAACAACTTCTCTGATTAGATGTTAATGGTGGGGTTACTATAATAATAATTGATTATTACAAATTAGTAGCTAATTTTGGGATATTATAACATTATACTATGTTTCATACAATTAGATTCATATTTTTCATGAATTATTAAAAATATAACTTTAAGGATGATGATATTTTATCAATAATATAAATATTAATTTTATTAGTATAATTCTATTCAAAAATATAACTAGTTAATTTATTAAATGTTATACAATAAATATAATGACCCCTTTTAAAATTTAACAACAACTATCATCAGAGAACGATTCATATTTACTAATATTTGACATTATTTGGTGTTTTAATCACCAAATAATGATTCTTGTAAACCATGACGTCAATCATAACATATATGAATCATTATTAGTTTATTAGAGAACTAATTTTAAAACAACATCATATAAATTATCTTAACTCACGTACTCATGAAACCTCATACTTTTAGGGAATCCTGACAATGTATAATCCAATTCAATGATCAGATACACACACAAAAAATCTTATTAGGGTGATCCTATTTCTATTTTCCTGACATGAGATTATCAATGGACAATGAAATATATCATGACCAAAAATATTTTATGACTTGGAGCATGAATATTGTTTTTATAATGATTACAATACTTATTATTTTAATGAATTAAATGTATATCTATATAATCTCACACATTAAATTCTTATATACATTCTTTTAATGATTTATTGTTTTATCCTATACAGTGAACCAAATTAATATTTTTCATTAATATTAATGTCAATTAAATTATGAAATATATTATTTGTGTTACATAGGATATATTAACAAAGTAATTATTTCTAAACATACTGAAATATATATACCCTATATGATATTTAGAAATTATTATTCTAAATATTTGGAAACATTTGAAATCAAATAATTCCAAAGAGAAAGTATGTGTGATAGCAATACGAAACCCACATTTCTTGAAAATTCCTACACAATTAGTATATTGATGTGGGAAACCATATATTCTGATATCTATATATCAATAATCCACAAAAACTATTATCTAACCAAATCCATATAACTACTATATATAAATTAAAACCAACCACTATTATTTTATTTATACCCTAAAAATCATACTCTATGGGTAATGTAGATAAATATAAAATTAAAATTAGAATGAATATTTTTTTAATTCTTGATATTAAATTTAATGGAAATATTTTAAAATAATTTATTAAAAATAAATAATAAAATCATAAAAAAATATATTATATTATTTAATAACAATAAAGAATCAAACAAATATTTTTTTCATTTCTAATATTTAAACCCAATATAATAAATTTAAATAATTTAAATCAAATAAATTAAATCTCTTTACATTTTAGACATTATTGTACATAAATTACATAAAATATAAACATAATCACATTATATATTAATAAAAAACTAACAATTTATATTTCATCATTTATATGGTATAAATATAAACTATTACGTATTAAAATGAATACTTCTACATTAAATTAAAAAAATTATATATTTTATAAAATAATTCATATACATAATCTAAAAAATAATATTCAATTTGATATCAGATATTATTTTTATCTATTTACACTTATGATCGGAATAAAAATTTTATTTTCTTGTATTAAATAAATTTAAAAATTAATTTAATTAATATAAATAATATATATTACCATTTATGAATGTTTTTGTTGGGGCCAAAATTTTTGATTCATTGAGACATAATTCAATTTGGAGTCTCAAAGACATGAGTCCCCCAAAGGGAAAAATGGTTTATTTATCATATCTATCAAATGTGGAATTTTTTTTATCATTAAATTGATATAATAATATGGTGTTTACACATTAATTTATTTTGGATTGAATTATTACAAGGTTCTATTTTTGTGTGAGTATATTATTCATATTGTAAATAAATATTTACCTTATGAACTCAAATGAATTGGTTTACCAAAATGAAACATGGATGGAAATTATAACCTCATGTTTGATTCAAGAATGTGTTGTTTTTTAATTTGTAGTTGTATAAATTATATCGTTAGATTTCATGGCCCGGACCTTGTATTTTTGGGTATTGTTATAACATTTTGGCACACTATAATTTCCTAAATACCTTTATTTGATTTTATCATACATATTATTATTAATTCATATAGTGGACCATAGTTAGTGGTAGACGAGTTTAGAGATATTGATTGTTTATTAGGGAAATTATTGATTCATGAGTCACCAAAGAAGAATTGTGTATTGATTATTGAATTAAAATGAATAAATTTATACACAATTAAAGTATGAATTTTTTATTTTATGGGTCTCATTATATTGTTATTAAAATCATTCATCCAGAGATATATTCGACCATAAAAAAGGATTATATCTTATTAAGATACTGAACAATATTTGATATTCAATAATATATTTATTTAATTATATGAATAAAAATTATCCTTATTTTTCATTAAGGATTATATTTGAGAATGAGAGATTTGAATATCTGAAATATGAGACAAATAGAATAATCAAATTCCCACCCCAATATTAAAAACATAGAAGCCTCAAAAATTGATATAACCCCACTTATTCTTTATTTACCTCTATATTCATTTGGTTCATCACTTTCCTTACTGGTCTCATTATCAAAAAACGAGACTCATAAAGAATCAAATACACTAAATTTCATTCATCATTGTATCACAATATCGTGATGAATCTAGATTGGGAAGGATGAGAAAGGTTGTTTTGAAGAATTAGTCTGTGGAGGGTCAATCAGTCATATGTGACTATACAATAACATTAATCAATTATCATGGGAATAAATTAAACAAATGATTAAACATGATATATATGGATGATTAAAAATTTATGACCTATTATTAATCCATTATCTAAAACAATAAATATATTTTTTATCAACATAATTAATCATGATTTAAAAAAAACAAATAGTCAGTATAAAAAAGAATCCCCTGTTCAATGGACTTAAAATGTTATTCAATTATTCGAAATGAATTATAATTTGAAAAAAAATAGTATTGATTATAATGTTAAACATAAAATAATAAAAAAAGAAAAAATTAAGTTAGTTAAATTAATTGTAATTATTGTGCGTAATTTGAGTATAATAATATGTTTCATGGACTAAGAAGAAAAATATTTGTACATTTCAATGAAATAAATAATGGAAAAATCTATGAACGGTTTTTTCCCTTGTAACATGGAATGAAACATAAATAAACAAAACATCCTTCCAATGATATATAAATAATGGATAATAATTATTATGCATCCATCACCAAATCTATATTTTACGACATGAAATGTACTCAACAAGATTAAAAATATGATTGGATCTTAATAATAAGATACAAATCTGATGATTGAGAGATCACTTATTGGACCCGAAATTCATATGATGATGCAGACAACTACCTATGGGTAAACCTAAATAACTATCATACTCAACATGTATTTCTGAGAATGAAAATGATGACACACACATGTTATGTGGTGTGCGGGAAAATTTAAAATCGAATAAAAGGGCCCTTACACACACACAAAGTGACGTCAAATATGAGTATTGTTTCCCAAAAATATGAAATATTCAGGTGAGGATCATATGAGTGGTTTCCCTTATGTACAAGAAAATTTAAAATCATGAAATACCCTATGAACCAAATGTAATTACAATAATATAATTGTGCACTTCTCTAACTATGAATAATCACACTTACACATTATATTTCTTGTGCGACAATGATGAGGCCTTCCTCTATATATTTATGTGAACATCCTTCATTTAGTTGATCCTCCAAAAGAAAAATCATGTCTCTATTACCCTTAATACATGTGTTTTGTGATATCATTAAAGAGTAGATACATCATTGTAAAATATCATTCACAATATTTTCCTCAAGGGTCCTCATTTATGTTGGCCTAATATAGATTTTTCTTTTTTCCATATGATTATTTGTTGTGTCGGGTTCACGTGAAAGACACCTCTTGTGTAAAAAACAATCCCTAGGAATAGCTGAATATTGTTCTCATCCACGAATTATTGAGTGCATGATTCCAATATAGTGTGTATTATATCCATCAAGCTACCTAATATTCCTTTAATCTAATATACCATGTTTATTCCCCTATCTTATATATCTCACATGACTTGTAGTGACCCCCTTTTATTCAGCCCTCTTAGAATATGTGCAGTGATTTAATCATCCCTCTTGGGGTCCCCCCTATAGTGTTTCCCTACCCTATTATTCCCAGTATATGTACAGTAATACCCCTTGATTTTCAACATATGGACACTAACTTGGACCACATGAGTGACCACTCTTACACACCATTTCACCCTAACATTGATGAATACATCCCCATCCCCTGTGTTTATGAGAGATGGATATGTAATCCCATGGGTTGAGGAGTGTGTCCCCCCATATGATATGCATGATGTAAAAATACCTAGCACTGACATCCTCAAAGCATGACATAAAACTATTATGATACCCAATGAGAAAATCATAATATATCTCCATGTGGGAGTGACATGTAATGATGTCCTACTCAAATGAAGTTATATCCTCCAAATATGATTAGAGAAGTGATGAGAACTATGAGCCTTTCAATATCCCAATCTATCAACTCTCCATCCTTCTACCATTGATATTTATCTCCATGGGAGACAAAGGTAGTTCCATATGCAAGCCATGTCACACCATTGATAGGATGATCTGGGTAGGAAGGACATGGATTGAGATCTTCCTTACATGGGATGAAATACTCCCCATATAGAATGAGATCATCCTTGGGTGTCTTCCATGTGTATTCCCCAAATCATTTATCATTGACACATCATTCACAACATGAGCATTATGTATGTTTCTTTCTCTTCTTTCTCCTTATGAGAATTACTCATGTGGGATTAGCGGTTAGTAGAAACCATGTCATATATCGAATACCATAATTGTATTATTTCTAGTATTATTACACGGTATTAATAACATAATGGTCCACTCAAACACATAATCCCCAACATGTCCCATCCAATGGGAATCCTCACTAGGTGTAAGACCTAATCATCCCCACACTCTATGTAAAGATTCCTTGTGCAAAAACGAACCATACTGTATAATTCCATCGGACACTCCTATGTTTAATCCCCATCATTATGACGAAATACATGGGATTTTATTCATAATAACATGGGATATATATGTATTCTCTTTCAGATCTATAAGAAACATTCATTTCCATCCACTCAAACCAACACATTATCAACATCCATCCTTATATTCACATGGACAAAAAATCTCAATTAGATCATTCCATCCACCATGGAAAATCATATGCATTAACAGCATCCAGATCATCAATACAAGAATTTGTTCTAGGGAATATCTAATTCATATTCCCCCACACCATCCAACAAACAACAATCCTCTTATGATGACTAGATCACATTCATAGCCACACACCATGTCCAAGAAAATGGGAATTATCACTACATTAATCCCCATCATCATTAAATAATTTTGTTTCGATCTGTATCTCTTAAACTAGGTATGTAATATTCCACCATGATGTTCAATCACATCCAATGGTAAACCTATATTCCCCAATACAAGGGGTAAACCTCCCGGATCCACCAATAATGGTGTCCAAAACATCCTTCGTGATGTAACATCATCGCTTTATGGTACACACCTCTTGGATTTACTTCCATCGGCAGTTTTGATCCAAATATTTGTCAAATAATTATGTGTTCCCTTTTTGGGACATACCTCCCTGAATTTCCCTCATGGGGTATTCTTATTGACTTTATACTATCTCTATAAGATCATAAAATTGTTACCTATGTAATGATTATACCTAAAGTTAAAAATGAGATGCATGAGGGGAAATCCTTGTATGATATGGTCCTATGACACCACCTACCTTCTTATAAACACGTAATTTATGAGATGAATGCTTCAAATAAAATTTCGTTGGAATCTGATACATCATGATTGGCATGGTATTTCATGTGTTCCAGGACCATGTTTCCCTCTTTGGTGGAACAATAGTGGTGAACCATGTTCTTTCATCCCAAAATGTCAGTAATGCCAAACATGCCTTATAACTAGAAAAATGGTTGTTACCCTATCAAGACCCCATGAAATATAAAAAAAGAATCAGCATATTTATCTATCATTTATAATGATATAGCACAATGAATGAGAATCCTAAAAAACTAAATTCTATTAGGGAAAACTATACTAGGTAAAGTTATCCATTATGAATCAATGGATGGAAGATATGGCACCCCATCATCCAATTTTGGTTAAGGAGGATAGATAAACTTAATGATTGATGAATGTATCCCACCATTGGGAAGTTGGAATGTGGGTTTACAATGAACACTAGTGAATAATAACATGCAATGTGGGGTTCCCTCCAGTAATCACCAGAATTAATAATGGTGAACTGGACATGAATATTTTCTCCTACGACTAAAAGGAATGACCATGTTGTTCAACATATGGTAGATAATCATGTGACATGATATATATATTTGTATCTAGGACATTCTATGAAATGAGTTTGATTGGTATGGTACTCACAATAAACTAGGGCAGGTGAATGATGATCATTACATTATGAGACATCATATGTGTGGATATCTCCCACCAATTATGGAATATTGGATGATTTTATGGAATTATTCATTATGTTCACGATATTAATATTTATTGGTGAATCTTATTTCATTATAGGAAACAAATTTAGTAAACAAATCAATTCTGTAACAACCCGACTCTTTGGCAAAGGTACCAATCATTAGTTTTTCCTTAAAATCATTCCTTTAAGCTTGCTTATTGTGTGTAACATCCTAAGGAAGGTTCGGGGAGTGTCCAGGGGTTGTTCGGGGCCCGGGAGTTTGTGATTTGGAGTTGCATACTAAGGCGTATGGTTTGCACATGACATGAATAGTAAATTCACACTGTTTTGATAAACCGTGCAGCCCCGCATTCTGGAGGCAGTGTGGTCCACACATTTGGTGCACAGTTTGGTAAACAGTGCGACTAAACCGTGTGACCTAGATCTGGGTAAAATTACCATTTTTCCCTTCAGTTCTATTTAAACCTAAAATCAGTTTCCTTCTTCTTCCAGCAGACAGAACAGAGGAAGAACTCCTCCTTGAGCTCCCAAACCCTCTCCTCCCTCTTTTCCTTGTAGTTTCTTCCCCCGATGTATGTTCCCTGATCTGACTGAAGCATTGGAAAGTCCAAGGTAAGGCTTACCTCACACACCCATTCTTCCTCAGCAAATCATGTCTTCTGTCACGTTAATTTGATGCAGGATCTTATGCCCTATTTTCAGGGCATTGGACTAGAACTCAGATCTCTCCTAACCTGTTGCAAATTTGAGGTCAATATCAAGTATGCCTACATATTCTACCCTAAGGTAGGTAGTCACGTGGTTTTCATTTTGGGTTTTCGTCTTTTCAGGTTTATACCATCATGCCGATGTTTGCCATTCTGCAAAACTCTTATTATTATTGACTGCTTATTGTCTAAATGACCCTTGTGATTGGAGGTTATTGGAACTACCCTCATTTTGGTGTTTGGGTATCGTATGACCCCGGTATGGACACCTAAAGGCGTTATACCATTTTTTTAGCCTTTTTCACCTTTGGACCTTATGGATATGCCTTGAAAGCCATCTTCCATGTGAGGAAAATGTGATGGTTTGGTTAGGGCTTCGCTAGGGTGAGTTAGCCTAATCCACTTTTATTATTTTAAATGCATGATTTCTTGAAATGTGATTACGTGATATTGTGAAACGGAAATGCCATGTTTTATTGATATGAATGTTATAATAAGTGTATGCCTTTTAACCTATGATAATTCACTACGGGAAAAATGGGTATTTGCGACGGGTTATTTGCAACGAGAATGAATCCCGTCGCAAATAGCCCTGTCAAAAACTTATTTGCGACAAGGGTATTTGAACGTCGCAAATAAGTAGCCTTTTGCGACGTGATAGCTTTCCCCGTCGCAAATGGACTGGTGTCCTTTGCGCGCCAAATCGCGGGAAACATATTTGCGACGGGGGAATATTCTCGTCGCAAATAACCGGCGGCGGTAAAAGGTATTTGTGAGGGGAATATTCCCCCGTCGCAAATAGTATGTCGGCAGGGGGTTATTTGCGGCGGGTCCCGTCCCAAATAACTATTTAACCGTTGACCGTAATAAATGATGGCTAAGGTATTTGCAACGGGTATCCCGTCGCAAATTGGCCCGTCGCAAATAATCTAACCTATAAATACCTCCATCTGTTTTTTTCAAATCATTCTCAAACTCCATCTTCTTCTTCTCTCAAAATTTTATTTCTAAAGTTCAGTTTTTCTCAAGTTTAATTTTTTTCTCCGGAGTTGATATTGAAGTTTTGAAGAACGATCAGAGATCAACCTCAGATCAATTTTTAAGGTATTTATATTCATTTTAATTTAATATTTATTTTTAATGTTTTATTAGTTTCAATTATTCTTAATTAGTTGTAATTTAATTATGATTACATTGTTTTGTTACTTAATAAATTTAAATTATTAGTATTGTTCATAGTTAATGGTAATTAAGAATAATTAGTAATAATTTTTAATAATTAAGAATAAATATTAATTATTAGTAATAAATAAAAATAATTAGGAATAATAACATTATTACATTTTTAGTATATTTTATTATTAATATTAAAATAATATAATTTTTTATATATATTCAATTCTCTTTTCATCTGTGTGTTTGCTGTCTCCACATGTATTATTTGTATGTGGAGATAGAAAACACACAGATGAAAGGAGAATTGTATATAAATTAAAAAATTATATTATTTTAATATTAATAATAAAATATACTAATAATGTTATTATTCCTAATTATTGGTAATTATTCCTAATTATTGGTAATTATTCATTTAATTACTAATAATTAGGAACAATTACCAATAATTATCAATAATTACCAATAATTATCAATAATTAGGAATAATTAGTAATAATTAATAATAATTACCAATAATTATTAATAATTACCAATAATTAGTAATAATTACCAATAATTAGTAATAATTACCAATAATTAGTAATAATTACCAATAATTAGTAATAATTACCAATAATTAGTAATAATTAGTAATAATTACTAATAATTACAAATAATTAGTAATAATTACCAATAATTAGTAATAATTACCAATAATTAGTAATAATTACTAATAATTAGTAATAATTAGTAATAATTACTAATAATTACCAATAATTAGTAATAATTAGCAATAATTAGTAATAATTACCAATAATTAGTAATAATTACCAATAATTAGTAATAATTACCAATAATTAGTAATAATTACCCATAATTAGTAATAATTAGTAATAATTTGTAATAATTACCAATAATTAGTAATAATTACCAATAATTGGTAATAATTACCAATAATTAGTAATAATTACCAATAATTAGTAATAATTACCAATAATTAGTAATAATTACCAATAATTAGTAATAATTACCAATAATTAGTAATAATTACCAATAATTCGTAATAATTACCAATAATTACCAATAATTAGTATTAATTACCAATAATTAGTAATAATCAGTAATAATTACCAATAATTAGTAATAATTAGTAATAATTAGTAATAATTACCAATAATTACCAATAATTAGTAATAATTAGCAATAATTAGTAATAATTAGTAATAATTAGTAATAATTACCAATAATTAGTAATAATTAGTAATAATTAGTAATAATTAGGAATAATTAGTAATAATAACCAATAATTAGTAATAATTAGTAATAATTAGTAATAATTACCATTAATTAGTAATAATTAGTATTAATTACCAATAATTAACAATAATTACCAATAATTACCAATAATTACAAATAATTACCAATAATTACCAATAATTAGTAATAATTAGTAATAATTAGTAATAATTACTAATAATTAGTAATATTTAGTAATAATTACCAATAATTAGTATTAATTAGTAATAATTACCAATAATTAGTAATAATTAGTAATAATTACTAATAATTTGTAATACTTAACAATAATTAGTAATAATTACCAATAATTAGGAATAATTACCGGTAAATAGTAATAATTAGTAATAATTAGAAATAATTACCAATAATTAGTAATAATTAGTAATAATTAGTAATAATTAGTAATAATTAGTAATAATTAGTAATAATTAGTAATTATTACCAATAATTAGTAATAATTAACAATAATTAGTAATAATTAGTAATAATTATTAATAATTACCAATAATTAGTAATAATTACCAATAATAAGTAATAATTACCAATAATTACCAATAATTAGTATTAATTACCAATAATTAGTAATAATTAGTAATAATTACCAATAATTAGTAATAATTACCAATAATTAGTAATAATTAACAATAATTAGTAATAATTAACAATAATTAGTAATAATTAGTAATAATAAGTAATAATTACCAATAATTAGTAATAATTAGTAATAATGACTAATAATTAGTAATAATTAGTAATAATTAGTAATAATTACCAATAATTAGTAATAATTAGTAATAATTTGTAATAATTAGTAATAATTAGTATTAATTAGTAATAATTACCAATAATTAGTTATAATTACCAATAATTAGTAATAATTACCAATAATTATTAATAATTACCAATAATTAACAATAATTACCAATAATTAGTAATAATTACCAATTATTACCAATAATTACCAATAATTACCAATAATTAGTATTAATTACCAATAATTAGTATTAATTACCAATAATTACCAATAATTACCAATAATTACCAATAATTACCAATAATTACCAATAATTAGTAATAATTACCAATAATTAGTAATAATTACCAGTAATTAGTAATAATTAGTAATAACTACCAATAATTAGTAATAATTACCAATAATTACCAATAATTAGTATAAATTACCAATAATTACCAATAATTAGTAATAATTACCAATAATTACCAATAATTAATAATAATTAGAAATAATTATTAATAATTACCAATAATTACTAATAATTACCAATAATTAGTAATAATTACCAATAATTAGTAATAATTAGTAATAATTAGTAATAATTAGTAGTAATTTGTAATAATTACCAATAATTAGTATTAATTATTAATAATTAGTAATAATTACCAATAAATAGTAATAATTACCGATAATTAGTAATAATTACCGATAATTACCAATAATTACTAATAATTACCAATAATTAGTAATAATTACCAATAATTAGTATTAATTAGTAATAATTACCAATAATTGGTAATAATTAGTAATAATTACCAATAATTAGTAATAATTACCAATAATTAGTAATAATTACCAATAATTAGTAATAATTACCAATAATTAGTAATAATTAGTAATAATTACCAATAATTAGTAATAATTACAAAAAATTAGTAATAATTAGTAATAATTAGTAATAATTATTAATAATTAGTAATAATTAGAAATAATTACCAATAATTACTAATAATTAGTAATCATTAATAATAATTTCCAATAATTAATAATAATTACCAATAATTAGTAATAATTTCCAATAATTAGTAATAATTAGTAATAATTAGTAATAATTAGTAGTAATTAGTAATAATTACCAATAATTAGTAATAATTAGTAATAATTAGTAATAATTACCAATAATTAGTAATAACTACTGATAATTAGTAATAATTACCGATAATAACCAATAATTACTAATAATTACCAATAATTAGTAATAATTACCAATAATTAGTATTAATTAGTAATAATTACCAATAATTGGTAATAAATAGTAATAATTACCAATAATTAGTAATAATTCGTAATAATTAGTAAATATTACCAATAATTAGTAATAATTACCAATAATTAGTAATAGTTAGTAATAATTAGTAATAATTATTAATAGTTAGTAATAATTAGTAATAATTAGTAATAATTAGTAATAATTAGTAATAATTAGTAATAATTAGTAATAATTAGTAATAACTAACAATAATTTGGAATAATTACCAATAATATTAGTACTATGAAATTAAAAAAAAATTATATAATATTAAAATTATCAATATTTGTAACATGTTTTGCTTTATTCTCAACATATTTAATTCTTAAAGGGTCAATTTTTAGGTCTATCTCAATAAAAAGTTTGCGTCAGTCGTCTATGATCTAAACTCTATAATTATCCTAGCTTGATTGTTTTTTCTAACAAATTATTCAAAACCAGTAATTCTTTTATATTTTATAGAGAAATATGGAACAACGAGGTCGTCAATAATCATTATTAGGTGACCGCGTATGGATAAATCAACGTAGAAATCCAAACGGTTCTGGTTTAAATCCAGTATATGTAGAGGGTGTGGATACTTTTTTATCATTTGTGGCATCAAATCCAGAATTTTTTTTCAGAAGGAAAAATAAAATTCCCTTGCAGAAAATGTGCATTGAGAAAGTTTAACACGTTTGACAAAGTGGGAGAACATCTCTTGCGTTTTTTTTTTCAACCAGATTATGTTTTTTGGTATCAACATGGTGAACGCAGTTCCAGAGTAGGTGCTACCAACTTGATTCTGGATCCATCCCGGTTTCAAGATTTAGTACATGATATTGCAGGTTCATCTGTTCAACATACAGAAACTCCGGCAGATATAGCTTTAAATCCTGAGTTGGCACCGTCTGAATTTTATGAGTTGTTGAAGTCTGCTGAGGATGCATTATATCCTGGCTGCAAGATGAGAAAATTAGAAGCAGTTGCAAAATTTATGGCTATCAAATCAGATAATGGAATGTCAAACACCTGTTTTGACCAGATATTTTCTTTGCTTAAAACACTGTTACCCGAAGGAAATGTTTTACCTGCAAATTACTATGAGAGTAAGAGGTTGGTTCGAAATTTGGGACCTACTTGTCAGAAGATTCATGCATGTTCAAATGACTGAATTTTATATTCTGGGGAAAATGAGTCGTTGGATAGTTGTCCCACATGTGGGAAACTGAGATATAAATAAGGACAACACGGGAAGTCTGGTTTGATTCCTGTAAAACAGTTGAGATATTTTCTGCTTACATCCAGACTTCAGTGTTTATTCATGTCTAAGAATACAGCGACAATGATGTCATGGCATAAAGAGAATATTTCAACTGATAAAAGCTTGAATCATCCAGCCGATGGTGACTCATGGAAACATTTTGATAGAGTGCATCCATCCTTTGCTTTAGAAGCTATAAATGTTCAACTGGGCCTTTCCACTGATGTTTTCGGTCCGTTTGGAACTTATGGTAGTCAATAGTCATGTTGGCCTATTTTTTTAACTCCGTACAATTTACCTCCTTGGATGTTGATGAAGGAGCCATATATCTTATTGACTTTTCTAATTCCAGGACATCCGAGGAAAAATATTGATGTTTATTTGAAACCATTGATTGATGAATTAAATTTATTGTGGAGTAATGGTGTCAGTACATATGATGTTGCAACGAAACAGAATTTCATACTGAGAGAAGCATTGATGTTGACAATAAGTGACTTCTCGGCTTATGGGATGTTATCTGGCTAGAGTAAACATGGTTAGAAATCATGTCCATACTGTATGGTAGAGAACAAAGCATTTATGCTCATTCATGGAAAGAAACCTTGTTATTTTGACTGTCATCGAAGATTTCTTCCAGCTGATCATCCTTTTCACAGAAACAGATCTCATTTCAGAAAAGGAACAGTTGAAAGGGAAGGACCTCCAAAAATGCTATCAGGTTCGGAGTTAAAATAATTTGTATTTTCATTACCTCCCATCACTTTTGGTCCCACAATAAACCAACAGAAAATTTCCGGTTTTGGGAAAGAACACAATTGGATTAAACATATCATATTTTGGGATTTTACATATTGGTCTGATTTGTTGGTCCGACACATGTTAGATGTCATGCATATTGAGAAGAACTGTTTTGATAATTTGTTTCATACAGTTTTGGATACGCCAGGAAAGAGAAAAGACAATGTAAATGCACGTTTAGATCTTGCCCAAATTTGCAGGCGTCCAGAATTGGAACTGTTTGAGAATGTCAGAATAGAAAGGTTACTGAAACCAAAAGCAGCTTATACACTGTCTAAAGAAAATCGTTTATTATTTTGTCAGTGGATTGCAGATTTGAGACTTCCAGATGGATGTGATTCCAATTTGGGTAGATGTGTAAAGAATGGCCATATTACAGGATTAAAAAGTCATGATTGTCATGTTATAATGGAAAGACTGCTACCCATTAGATTAAGAGGTCTATTGAATTCTGTGATTTGGGATTCCATAACAGACATGTCTCATTTTTTTCAGGAAATTTTTGCGGCTACAGTAGATTATGATGCTCTAGGAAAACTTGAAAATGATGTTGTTGTAATTATATGTAAACTGGAAAAATATTTCCACCATCTTTCTTCGACTCAATGGAACATTTGATGTTACATTTGCTATATGAAGCCAAATGTGGAGGTCCAGTACAGTTTCGATGGATGTACCCATTTGAAAGATGCATGCAAAAATTGAAAAGAAAATTACGTAACAAAGCATCTGTTGAAGGATCTATTGCAGAAGCTTATTTGCAAGAGGAAATATCTTTTTTTTCTCCCATCATTTTGAATCTGAGTATCCTTCAAAGAACAACCTAATGGGATTGAACGAGAGAAATATTGATGAAATCGACAATCAATTATCTGTTTTCAACCAGTCAGAGCTTGGTTTTGGTGGATTAGATGAACGCTGGATTTCAGATGATGAACATCATAGAGCTCATACGTATGTTCTTCTCAACTGTGAAGATATGACATCAGTTTTACTGTAAGTGTTTATATCACTTATTCTATCTTTTATCATACAGTAAATAACTTTTGTTTTTATTGGTTGTATGATAATCATATCAAGAAACAAATTCCACAAATTACAGCAGCTGCTCTCGAAGAATGTCGACTGAAAAATTTCTCTCAGTGGTTTCAAAAACTGGTAACATAAATTCTTTATCTTTTAGCAACTCATTCAATGTATAGTTTACTATATTGATAATTATTTCACAAATTTTCAGGTGTCTCGACATGGTGATAAAATTGACAAACGGCTGTGTGTATTGAGTAACCCACCTTCCAAACATGTTAAAACTTATAATGCATATGTGGTGAATGGATTTCGATTCCACACACATGCATATGGGGAATAGAAAAAAAACAATGAACAGTGGAGTTAGCTTGAGAGGATCTCATCATCGAGAAAATGAAGTTGACTTTTATGGCATACTTGATGAAATCATTGAACTCTGTTATCTTGGACAACATTACATAACCATGTTCAAATGTCGGTGGTTGGATACAGAGAGAGCTGTGCGTGTTCATCCGACTCATGGAATCATCGATATTAAATGTAAAAGTGTTCTCGCAGTAAATGAACCATTCTTATTGGCTCAACAGGCATATCAAGTTTATTACGCAATGTACTGTGCTACATCAAGAGACTTGACTGATTGGTGGAGTGTAATAAAAATCAAAATTCGAGAAAATCAGTTTAGTCAAAGTGAATGTGCTTTCACTGATGTGCATAGAATTGAAGTTTTTCAAGAGAGTACTCAAAATCAATCTTTTTTACAAAGAGACCTGAGTATCGATGACGACACCCCATATTTAAGAGTCAGTGATGACGATGATGTTAATGATGTCACATATGAATTTGAAATGGTAAGAGATGAAGCAACTGTAACTCGAATGGATATCGATGATGTTGAGGAGGAATATGAAGATGACATTGACATATATGAAGATGATGATGAATATGAACACTGATAGAATTACATGGTATTTATATACAATCATAATATGTATATATGTATATATAATAGTAATTATCAATTATTTGCAAACAACATTAACATTTTCTGTTTCAGATGGACGACGCCACATTTCGTGAGTTGGAAGATGCTGACCTGACTTTCGATGCGGATGAGTTGATGACAGATGACCATCAGCCTGCAGGCACTCTAGGGAGTATGCGGAGGGGGCGCGGTCTTGCACGATTGATGATTCATGACCCCGTCCCCGAGTGACTTCCACGTCCTGGGTTTGATCCACGCACACGGAGGTGTCATAACCTGTGTGATAACCTGTGGATTTGACTAAGATTTTATTAATCTATTCACATAATAAATGTTTATTATTTTTATCGTTTTCCGCATATAGCAGTCGGACAGGGCAGCGCTATTTTGCGCAACTATTTCTTTCAGCCATGGACCACATGGGAGCAGATTCCCATTGATGTGCAGCAGGCCATGTTCGGCCATTGGTTGGTATGTACGTAAATGAATAATTTTTATTTTGAAAATTATTTCATTTCTCACTTGATATTTTGATTTATTTGTAGGGTTTATGGTATCCGATCGAGGATACCATTCGTGACGCCATCCACGAGGCATGGGAGGTGGCTATGCATGATCGCCTTCGTCAGTTTTTGCACAATTGAAGAAAAGATGCGTTGAAGAAAACAGGAGTGTCAGATTTTGACGAGTCATATAGAGCACACCGACCAGAGTACATTTCATCCCATGTATGGGATGGATTATGTGTGCATTGGTTGAGTGGTGCCTTTCAGAGGAGATCATCGGTGGGGAGGAAGAATCGGGGGAGACAGGAGGTGACTCATCGAGCTGGGAGTCGTTCTTTCAGTACTCATAGACAGCATCTGGTACGTACATTATTTATAAATATTTTATAAAACTATAAATATTAACAGTTTATTTTTTATTCCTAAAGGCTGTCGAGCACCCCGATATTATGGAGTACGACGTATATCAGAGGATGTATAGTGATCCTGCTACTAGGGAGCTCAATGGTGATCGTCAGCATCACATCGTGGTTAGTATTATTTGTTTTCATGTTTAAAAATTAACTGTATATAATATATTCACAATTTTAATTTTAAATTGCAACTACAGGAGTCATATGAGGCCGCAGCGTCACAGGCCCGACCTGAGAGTCAGACTGAGTCATTAGATCAGACCACTGGCCATCAGTTTGATGAGGCGGCATGGATGCAGGCCACCCAATATGCCTTCGAGAAGGGCCGGGTAGTTGGTATCAGCTCTCGACTGACTCCCGGAGATTATTATTGCAGTGCTGCAATGTCGGTGTCCAGCTCGAGAGGAGCTCGTGCATCTTCTTCTGCTACACAGTATGAGGATCAGTTGCGATCTCAGACATCACCGATAGAGAGTCTCCGACAGGAGCAGGAGCAGATGCGTCAGCAGCATGAGGAGGAGCGTCGACGCTAGCAGCAGCTGTACAAGGAGCAGACGATTCGGTGGCAGCAGCAGGATCAGGAGCAGATGGAGTACATGCGTCGACTCACTCATGCTATAGGGATGGAGTTTCCTCCACCACCATCTGCAGATCCCCCCCTCCCCCTCCTTCATATTAGAGTTTGTATTTATGTTATAACATTTGTGAAATCAAAATATGATTTTTTTTCTATTCTTAGTTTCTGTCTCATTATAAAATATTTATTAATATTCTATTATATTTTATTTTTGAATTATAATTCTATTATTATTATATTAATTAAAATAATTTATTATTTTTATTTGGGAATTATAATTCTATTATTATATTAATTAAAATCATTTATTAATATTTTATTATTTTTTATTGTTGAAATATAATTGGATTATTATTATATTAATTAAAATAATTTATTAACAATTTATTATTTTTATTTTTTTTATAGTATTTGCGACAGGATACTATTTCCCTCGCAAATAGTATTATTATTTTTTTATTTTTTAAAAAATAGTTTTTGCGACGGGCCCCGTCGCAAATAGTTGTTGCGACGGGTCCGGTCGCAACATGTATTTACGACAGGGCCCGTCGCAATTAGTTTTTTACAAATATACGGAGTACTAGTTGCGACGGGGATTCACCACGTCGTGGAAAAAGGCTTTAGTGATGGGCTCGTCGCAATAAATTGTTATTGCGACACGGTTTTCAGCAACGGGTCCTTTGCGACGGGATCCCGTCGCAAATGACCCGTCGCAAATACCTGTTTTTCTAGAAGTGATTAAATGATTATGCTTCGAGCGAGGGGTAGACTGTGAGAGCTCCCCTATGATATAGCTTCGGGCTAGGGGAAGACCATGACAGCTCCCCTGATTAAATGATACAACTTCAGGTCAATGGTAGACCATGAGAGATCCCCTATGTTATAGCTTCGGGATAAGGGTAGACTGTGAGATCTCGATTGAATAATTATTAAGCCTTTTGGTCGGGGATACACCGTGAAAGCTTCCCCAAGGTTGGGCCAGGGGTATGATCGAGAGCACTGTTCATAGGTTAAGGATGTCTGTGAGTTCTGCCCCGATCATACCCAACGTATTATATATATATATATATATATATCTCCAAATAAGAAGGTGACTCATTCAGACATACCATCTAAGAGTTGAAGCAGGTAGACGCGCCAGGTGTCCTTCCAGAACCTGAGCGGGAAGGATTCTATTTACATTTCATTACTTTCTTGCACTATATTACACACTATTTACATGAGATCACCCATTTTTTATTACACGTAGACACCGTTGGTGGTGGCCTATTGAGACATGTCTCACACACTACCCGGGTGGACCTCTGCACACCCGTGTAGACTGTTCTACTGCAGGTACTAGTAAGGGGAAAGGTACCTGTTTTAGGTTGCTGATGTTTATATTTATGTTCTAGGTGGAGTTCTAGAGCAGAGGACCGAGCTTGTCTAGAGATTCACATGGGATTCCTTTTTTTTCTTTTGTTCCTTTTGTACTGCTTGTAGCATGCTAGTCATTTGTTTACATTTGTATTAGCATTCCAATCATTCATTTTGAATTAGACAAAACCTATGAGGATTTTGTATGTTATACAAGATTTAAATTACCTTTGTAGTTCGGTTGTATGTTTTCATGTTATTCTTCTTATCCATTGTTTGTGCTTCCCCTATTCTATCACTTTACTACTTCCCACTGTGTACTCTGAAAAGGGGGGTAAAGTCTCCCCACCGACATACCATTAATCCCCCACTAATATTCGGCAGCCCATGGCATATGTGGAGGAAATCCAAGGGTCATGTGGCCAACTAGACACGCGGCTTGGGTTGTGAGGAAACCGTCTCCGGGACATCACAATGTTGTATCAGATGTTTTTCTTTCTTCTTGATTTACTATTTGGCGATGATAGACTTGGAGAATGGGAACACATATGGACTTAGAAATGAGCCATTCTTGGGCATCGGGAACCCATGTACGGGGTATGGGCAACGTTTTCTATTTTATGTTGTTGTTGATTCTTCTATTTACTATTGATATTGTTTCACAGTTTGGTTCTTCACATGTTTTGTGATGTTCTTGAGATTTTCAATATTGGGATTTGGATTTCATGGTTCGACCTGATGAAATGAGGGTTATGCATTAGAAAATGCATCACGATAGTCACAATATGATCAGGACATGTATATTTTCATGCAACCTTTAAATCATCAGTGAGCATTATCTGTAGTTTATTTTCATTCCTTGTTTATATGTGTGCATTTCTGCTAGCCCATAATGCTTGTTGTATATTGATAAATTATGTGGTTTTAGTGGGGTTCAAACTATGGTTCATAAGGTTTATTGTGTCTTATGGATGGGAAAATGACATTCCAACTAAACAAATATTTTTCTTTAAAGAAAATTTGAAATCTTGATTAGTGCAAGTAAATGAGAAATGACATCCAAGTGTGCGTCATCTTTCTTTTCATGAAAAGTATGGGCCCTTATGGGCTGGGAAGTGCAATATCACTGGATTTGAAAATTTCGAATGTTTTATTATTTTTCTATGAACCCTTGTAGGTGTGGGTTGGTGACCATAGAGGTAAGAAGGCGTAGTACCTATCCTAGCTTCTAGAGATCCGCCTTTAATTTGTTGGATTCATTTTCTGAGACATTTGTTTGGCATAGTAGTGTTATGCCTCTACGACGTCCTCGAGTCGTGCGCACTGAAGGAGGTGACGACCATGTTCCTATGGTGGCAGGCTCTGATCCACCAGTTGATCTTCCGGTCGAGACACTGGTGGCTCCTCTTACTTTTCCCGAGATGGGTGTCGATGCCCAGTTTCATGAGGGTTTCTTGAGGATGATGCAGAATATTATAGGCGGCGTGCGATCTTCCCCATGTATGGAAGAGTTGACCTGCAAGTATCAGTAATAGAATCCTCTAACTTTTTCGAGAGATAGGGGACCTCTTGTTGTTGAGTCTTGGCTAGAGGCGATCCAGACCACATTTGAACATGTTGAGATGCCTCCCAAGCGAAGAGTCAAATTAGTCATTTATATGCTACGTGATTCATCTAGAAGGTAGTGGGAGGTCATCACCCAGTAGAGACAGTAGGGAGACATGGTCTGGGCAGGTTTGCAGGCAGTATTTAATGAATTTTTATTTCCCCAGACCTTGAGAGATGATAGAGCTATAGATTTTATGAACCTGTAGTAGGGGACAACGACAGTCATGGAGTACTCGTCCCGATTCATAGAGATGCAGTGTTTCGCCCCCTCATGAGCTACCGATGATCTGATGGCCGCTAGGTGTTTTGAGGATGGGCTATGTTATTCCATTTGGTCTCAGGTAAACATGTTCAGGTTGACATTTATTCCTGAGATTGTTAACCAAGCTCGGATTATTAAGAAAAATCTAAGGGAAGCGGATAGTGTGAACCCTGGTGGTTCCGCACCCAAATCTTGCAGTGGGTCTTCTTCAAGGGGAAAGAGACGTTTTGAGTTTTCCCATGGGGGAGGTAAGAATCAGGCTCCCAGCACAGATAATTCTTATATTTTCCATCAGTTCGGGAGGAAGGGACACCTCAGGGTTCAATGTCTGTGGAACCCAGTGGAATGCAGAGGCGGTGGCAGGATGAGTCACCTTCAACTTTTCTGCAGGACTTTTTCACCAGTGCCTAGTGAGAACAGATCTGCACCTACTGCATGATCTGGTGCATGATCGACAGGATCATGCCAGTCAGGCAGCTGGAATACCGCCGGCCGATCTGGCTGTGGCAGCAGTCGAGGCAGAGGTAACCAGGCATATGACTCTCAGCACCAATAGGGCAGGTCTGCTCAGGGTATCCAGGCTGTGACTCAGGATCGTGGTACCATCCAGTTATATGTAGTCGAGCCTACGATGAAGAAGTAGTATGTTGGGCCCTCTACTGTACGAGGTACGATTTTAGTTTCCTCTACATTGGTATCATCTTTGTTTGATACAGGTGCTTCTCACTCTTTCATATCGGAGGCAATCACGGAGAGTTTGGGCCTCGACATTGAGTCGTATCACGGTGTGATTATGCAAGATACCATGTTAGGTGTCTGTTCAGAGGGCATACCCCGTTGTCAGAATTTTCACCTTGAGGTGGGCGGTTACCTTTTCATTTGGAATGTGTTTGTTCTGGAGATGACAAGTTTTGATATAATAGTTGGGATGGACTGGTTAGTTCCCTATAAATCACGTTTTGACTGCTATCGTCGTAGGGTGACATTTAAATCACCAGAGGGCGACACAAATGTGCATAAGGGAGAATGGGATATTAGTTCAACACAAGCAGGACCTAATCATTAGAATTTGGGTGGTGTCACGACACAGTTTTCCAGTCTTTATCTCGATGACCCCGGGTTACAACCCAATGATTATCCTCTTAATGTGGAGCACTTTAGAGATGTCTTTCCGGATGACTTCATTGGTCTACCA
This sequence comes from Viscum album, assembly GCA_963277665.1. Classification (NCBI taxonomy): domain Eukaryota; kingdom Viridiplantae; phylum Streptophyta; class Magnoliopsida; order Santalales; family Viscaceae; genus Viscum; species Viscum album. The sequence continues at coordinate 443,541,789 of OY728161.1, forward strand.
CCAGTGCGAGAGGTGGATTTTACCATTGATCTTGTACCAGGAGCATCACCAGTGACTATTTCTCCTTATAGGATGGCACCAACAAAGCTTCCGGAGGTCAAGAGTCAGTTGGAGGACCTGGAAGAAAAAGGCTTCATACATTCCAGCACTCCTCCTGAGGTATCACAGGTTCTCTTCGCTAAGGAGGCAGATGGTACCCTTCATCTTTGCGTGGATTACCGAAAATTAAATCATATGATGATTAAAAAGTGGTAACCATTACCTAGAATTGATGACCACTTCGATCATATCTGATGAGAGAAGGTGTTTTTCAAGAAAGATTTGAGGTCGGGATATCACCAGGTTCATGTCAGGACTTCAAACCTACCTCATATGGCATTTAAGAGCATGTATGGTATCTATGAGTACCTAGTCATGCCGTTTGGGATTACAAATTCTCCTGCAGTGTTTATGGCTCTTATGAATCTGATTTTTAACCCATACCTTGATTCTTTTGTGGTTGTATTTGTGGATGATATCTTAGTTTACTCATGGTAGAGACACGACCATGCAACCCATCTTGAGAACATGATGAATACACTAAGAGATCATTCGTTTTATACTAAGATTAGTAAATGCCACTTTTGTTTAAATAATGTTCACTTCCTAGGTCACATTATTTATGAGTCTAGAGTTTCAGTTGACCCTGAGAATGTGAGTGTTGTAGTCTCATTGGATCATCCCGAGAATTTATTTGATATCAAGAGTTTCTTGGGGCTTGCTGGATATTATAGGAGGTTCATTCAGAACTTTTCATGCCTAGAAGCACCGCTTACAGCATTGACCAAAAAGGATGTGTGATTAGAGTGGTCGAAACCTTTTGAAACAACTTTTCAGGAACTGAAGGAAAGACTATCTTCGGTGCCGATACTGATCTTTCCGGAGCCGGGTAGGGATTATACGGTCTATTGTGACACGTCAGGTATCAGGCATGGAGTTGTATTGATGCATGATTAGTGAGTCGTTGCATATGGTTATCGTCAATTGAATCCTCATGAATGGAATTATCTGACGCATGACCTCAAGCTCACTGTGGTTGTTCATGCCTTAAGCTGTTGGAGACACTATTTGTTGGTAGAGCGTTTTGTGGTATTAATTGATCACAAAATCCTCAATTATATCTTCACTCAGTGGGATCTAAATCATAGGGAGTACAGGTGGGTCGAGTTCCTGCAATATTTTGATTTCCAATTGTCCTACACTCTTGGGAAAGGAAATTCAGTAGTCGACACTCTGAGTCGGAAAAATCAGCCACAAGTTGTTCAGGAATCTAATGAGGAGTGGTTGCTGATGGCCCAGTTTTCATAGATGCGTGCTAAGGTTCAAGAGGGTCAGGGTCAGACTATTCTCTCAGCCTTAACGGTAACTTCTACTCTGTTGTTCTGTGGTCTTGTATGGGTCCCAACATGGAAGAGGGTGATACTTTTTTGTTCTGTGGTCTTGTATGGGTCCCAACATACATCATAGAGGAGAAGATCTGGGATTTCCATGCCTCAGGTTGGGCAGTTCACCATGGAATCAACAAATGTATCGTGAGCTGCGACGAAAGTATTAGTGGACTAGCATGAAGCGGGAGATAGCCAGTTTCATCACACGTTGTTCCACCTGTTAGCAGGTGAAGGTGGATCATCAGCGTCGGGTTGGGATTTTTCAGCTGTTGTCCATTCCAGAGTGGAAATGGGATGATGATTGTATGGGCTTTGTCACTGCATTACCCAGGTCACCTCGTGGCAACGATGCAGTATGGGTTATCATCAACCGTCTGACGAAGGTCGCACATTTCATACCAGTGTGGCATACCATCACAGTTGATGACATGTGAAGTATTTATGTTATGGAAATAGTATTCCTTCATGGAGGAACACTTTTGGTTGTTTCGGACATAGATACTCATATTACATCTCAGTTTTGGCATGGTTTACAGAAGGCTTTAGGTACGCATGTACATTTGAGTATGGCCTATCACCCATAGACTGGCAGAAAGACCGAGCTGACTATACATGTACTAGAGGATATGTTACGTGCATGTGTTCTCGATTTTTGAGGTTCATGGGAGAAACACATTCCTCTTTTCATGTTCAGTTACAACAATATCTTCTATGTTACCATTTAGATGGATTCCTATAAAACCTTATATGGTAGGCCTTGTCGCTTTCCTTTGTGTTGGCTTGAAGAAGGGGAGGCAGATGTTCTAGGACTACGTCTTGTGCAGGAGACTACCGAGCAGATACTAATTATCAGGAAGCGTATGCAGAAAAAATAGTCTAGAAAACAGTCTTATGCTAACAAGCACCAATAACCTCTTGAGTTTGAGGTCGGGAACAAGGTTTTCTTGAAGGTATCGATGTGGTTAGGGAAAGGACGTATTCAGAAGCAGGGTAAGCTTTCACTGAGGTTCGTAGGACCCTTTGAGGTGGTGAAGCAGATCAGACCAGTAGCTTACCAGATTGCACTTCTGCAGAGATATCAGGCCATGCACAATGTTTTTCTTGTATCTCAGCATTGCCGGTAGTTTTCAAATCTGACTCATGTGTAGTAGCATGAGGAGGTTGAACTGGATATGGATTCTTCCTTCGAGGTGTATCCGATTATAATTGTCAACCGGAGTGTGAAGCCATTCCGAGGCAGGTCTGTTCCTCTAGTACGGGTGTTATGGTAGAACGACCGGGTACATAACAAGACCTGGGAGCGGGAGGCTGATATATGATCTCAATGGCCGGAGATTTTCGCTGGTGACACCTCTTTACCTTCAGAAGGCCAACTCGGGGACGAGTTGCTTTATGGAGTGGAGGTTGTAATGAACCGACTCATTAAAAAAAGGTAAAGATCTTTAGTTTGCTTTCAAATATTTCTTTTAAGCTTTCATAATGTGTGTAACATCTTAATGATGTTTCGGAGAGTGTCTGGGGCTTGTTTGGATCCCAGGAGTTTGAGATTTGATGTTTCAGACTGAGGCGCACAGTTTCCGCATGACATGAATAGTAAAGATGCACGGATTGGATAAACTGTGCAGCCCTGCATTCTGGAGGCAGTGAGGTACACATAGTTTGCGCAAGGTTTGGTAAACCATGCGCCTAAATTGTGCAACCCTTTTCTGGGTAAAATTACCATTTTCCCCTTAATTTCTATTTAAGCCTAAAATCTATTTCCTTCTTCTTCTAGCGGATCGAACAGAGGAAGAACTCCTCCCGGAGCTCCCAAACCCTATCCTTTCTCTTTAACTAGTGGTTTCTTCCCCCGATGTCCATTCCTTGATCCTAAAAAAGCATTAGGAGTCCAAGGTAAGGCTTACCTCATGTACCCCTTCTTCCTCGACAAATCTTACCTTCCGTCATGCTATTTTGATGTAGGCTCATATGCCCTATTTTTAGGGAATTTGACTAGAACTCAGATCTATCCTAACCTGTTGAAAATCTGAGGTCGATATCAAGTGATCCTATGTCTATCACCCTAAGGTAGGTAGCCACGTGGTTTTCATTTTTGATTTTCGTCTTTTCGGGTTTATACCGTCATGCCTAGCTTTGCCTTTCGCCAAAACTCTTATTATTATTGACTGCTTACTGTCTAAATGACCCTTGTGATAGGAGATTACGGGAACTACCCTCATTTGCGTGTTTGGGTACAGTATAACCCCAGTATGGACACCCATAGGTGTTATACCTTGAGTTTTAGCATTTTTTTCACTTTTTTCCCTTATGGATATGTCTATAAAGTCATTTTCCTTGTGAGGAAAATGGAATGGTTTGGTTAGGGCTTGGCTATGATGAGTTAGCTTAATCCAATTTTATAATTTTTAATGCATGATAGATTGAAATGTGATTATGTGATATTGTGAGATGGAAAGGCCATGTTTTATTGATATTAATGTTATAATAAGTGTATTCCTTATAACCTATGCAAATTAAATGATTAATCTTTGGGCTAGGGGTAGACTGTGAGAGCTCCTCTATGATACATCTTCGGGCTAGGGACAAACCATGAGAGATCCCCTGATTAAATGATACAACTTCATGCCAGGGTTAGACCGTGAGAGCTCCCCTATGTTACGATGTCAAGATATGGGTTGATTGTGAGAGAGCCCTCGAATAATTATTAATCCTTCGGGCCGGGGATAGACTGTGAGATCTTCCCCAAGGTTGGGCTAGGGGTAGGATTGAGAGTGTTGCCCCTAGTTTAAGGACGTTTGTGTGTTCCGTCATGGTCCTACCCAACGTATTATATATATATATATATATATCTAAATAAGCAGGTGACTCATTCAGACATTACATCTATGAGATGAAACAAGTAGACCTACTAGGTGTCCTTCCAGAACCTGAGCGAGAAGGTTGCTATTTACTTTTCTTTAATTACTTGCAGTCTATTGCACACGGTATACTTGCAATCACCCTTTTTTGATCACACATAGACACCGTTGGTGGTGGCCTACTAAGACATGTCTCACGCCCTACCCTGGCGTCCCCCTGGGCACCTGTGTAGACTTTTCTACTACAGGTACTAGTAGGGGAAAGGGCCCTATTTTAGGTTGCTGATGTCTATATATATGTTTTAGCTGGATTTCCAGAACATAGGATAGAGCTTGGGTAGAGATGCTCGTGGACTTCTTTTTTGTTCTTTTGTTCCTTTTGTACTATTTATAGCATGCAAGTCTTTTTTTACTTTTGTATTAGCATGAAATGCATCCATTTTGTTTTAGACACAGCCTATGAGGCTTTTGTATGTTATACAAGATTTACTTTACCTTTGTAGTTTGGTTGTATGTTTTCATGTTATCCTGGTTATCCATTTTTTGTGCTTCCGCTATTCTATCACTTTACTACATCCCGATGTGTTCTCTAAAATGGGGGTAAAGTATCCCCACCGACTTACCATTAAACCCCCGCTGGTAGTCGGCTTCCCTTGGCATATGGGGAGGCGAGCCAGGGGTCATGTGGCAAACCGGACTTGGGGTTATGTTTGAGGGGAAACCGGGTCTGGGACGTCACAAATTCATACTTAGAATGGTGCAGGATAAATGGTGAAGTGGCGATCTCTAATGATCCCACATACTTTACGATGCCATCTTATCAATGAAAATCAGGTCACCCATGCCCCATATAATCCGTAGAACTCATTCATAAGAGTCTGATCAATATCCTCATAAGATGGTATAAGCCTGGGGGGGTTTTCTAATGAAGGATATGTCTTGCTAAGAGTGGGTGGATTATGTGACCCACTGACACCACCACCCCCATGGGCCCTGTTTGGAGAAGCTTCCCCCAATCCAACAATGGATAACTTTTTAAATATCTCCCTGAATCGATCATGTGACTCACTCCCCTGAACCGATGTGGTAGGAGATGCTCGATTCACCCCAACAATGACCATCACTCATGTTCCACCAATGGGGGATCCCAACAAGAAGCATCTTTTTAGACACTGACTGGTACTCTATAATGTGGAACTGGTAGATCATTCCATTACTCATCCAGCCACATTTTGATAGACTTGACATAAACATCTGTCTCAATAATTGGATGATTCCCATTAGTGGTAACATCATCAGATGTTCCCCTGGCTCCTACCACCCCATGAAACTAATCTAGACCCTTACTACAACATATCATGGAATCCTCAATGCCCTATTGGAATCAAGGCCTCATCTGCCTCAAAAGCTGTGTGGATTTCCTCTAACAACTACTGCTATCTCTAGAAGTCATTTTGGGCCATTATTTTTTATGATACACTTCCTGAAGGACCAAATATTATAGATTCCAACAAATGAGGAGATACTCTCCAATCTCACAAATAATATGGAGTCCCTAAACATGTTAATGGAATAGGCCTAAGCGGAGGACATCCCAACTTTATCAACATCTTTTATGGTGGTCCTCCCCATACCTATGGTTACCAATACGAATGTCCTCCCCATGTCACCATCACGCCACATGAATGTCTTCCCTACACCATTCCTATATTTAGCATGGTCAAATCCCACTCCAACATCAACCAATGTGGTGTTTCCCCCAATTACATCAATGATCAGTATGTAGTCCCTCTCCATGCTATCACAATCCTACATGAATGTCCACCCTGTGTCATGCTGGAAAGGTGTGAATGTCCTCCTCTATCCATGACCCACCAAAGACGATTCCCTCCCAACACTCACAACCAACATGGAGGTCCTACCTATGGCCCAGGTAATCAATGTAGAGGATCTCAATACTAATAAACCATACATGGATGAGATAACTCCCTCTCTATTAAAAACTAATATGGAGGTCCTCACCATATCCTAAAAAAATCAATGTATAGGTCCTCCCCATGCCATTAATCAATAGAAAAAGGTTCTACTCATGATTAAAAGGTTCCCTTCTATTGTGGACCATCCCTGAGTAGAAGGGATAATTTTCAACACCAATGGAAGACATAGGGATATCCCAAGTCAATTTCAATCCCATTCCCTTCAAACATTCTAATGAAGATTATAGATTAATTATGGTGAGTACCGCTAGGTATTCTACATCAGAATCTTGGACAAGATCTCTATAGGGGATCTTATCCATCTAAAATATGAGATAATGGTGTTTCCTAAACACCATTGCAGGAATATGAATGTGGAAGAAGATTGAGGTAACTTCGAGTGTTCTGAAGTGTAGTCATCTTTATCATCTCAAATGTCATTTTACACCTTTAACCGATATCATGGAGTGTCATTCATGAGTAATAGAGATAGTGTGAATGTTTTAGTCTGACAAATGATTGCCGCTTCCCTTTCTCATTTTGTCATGATTTGTACCCAGTCTTATTGGGATATGATGATGATGTTAGCACTACCCCATGAGAGATAACCCAACATGCGATAATCATTCATCCCACAGAGTACATTCTCCAATGGCTAGTTCATCACCACATTACTCTAAATTAGTGTAGCCTCACGTTCCATGACTATATCCATATAAATCATGGGCCATCCATGATTTCGGCCCTAGTTTTGGATAGAAAAGACTGTGGGATACACAACCTGTTGATCATCTGTCAGAAGTGTTCTAGACAAAAATATATACCATGAATGACATTCCAAATACCACCAATTATAACAATTTAATGTGATTTCACTAGACCATATAGTAGACATGTTCCCAACTCTTTGAAAATTAGTTTCTCTTCCCAAGAGCCAAGAAAACTTTCATGTCATCGACCAACAAGGCCACATGGATGAATTACCCACTCTCCCAAGTGGAGAAAAATATTTTTTCACCTTGATACTGTCATAGCCCTCAACATAGCTACATTTAGTGATTTATTGTTCTCCATATAATCATTTATTAAATATCCCCACATATAATAATTAGTGGATGGGGGTAGTATATCATCTTCCACTTTTTCAAATATGGTGAAAACTAGATCTTCCCAATGATATCACAGTTATTTCCCTAGGTTTTTTCTGAGAAAATATGGTTATGATAACATTTCATAAGTATGGGGACATTTGCGTGGGATCCAAATAAATGAACCATTCTACCCGTGGAGTGTATTAATAGGTACACCCCAATATAGGTGTTATATCCTTCTTATAAAGGAATGATATCGAACATAAAGATACCCCTTGCACCATTTCCTATTAGTATAATTACAAACAATAGAATGGAATATATTGAGACTAATATTCCCTATGATCCTCTTGATTCCACTTATAATACACACATTGATCCCTTAATCACTTCACAGAGATGGCAGTTTGTATATTAGAACACAATCATCAATGGAATCAATTCCTACTGGTGTATACATTAGGCTGAACCTACATAGTATCATTTACGTCAATTACAAAGGAAGCATGGAAACCTAAAATTACTTCTCCTACAGTATCCCCAATTGAGATCAGAGTGCCCAATCATAACGAAAGAGTAAAGACTTGGGTTTTAGAATATGACCATGGTATGCATTTCTAATCCTGCTCAAGGAGAAAGAGAATATACCCAGGATCATTATCAAGCTACATAGGAAGCGGTTGCACATATGGTTCAATGATTTTCTATTCATTCCTACCCTAATAATGAAGTTTTCAATAAACAAATGGTTTGGAATCCTCGCTAAGATATTAATCCCTAGCCGGATGATCTTGTAGAAAATCTCACTGCATGGATCGAAGCAAAAGAAATGTAACAAGAAGAAATATTGTAATGACGCAATGTTTTATCAATTAAAAATCACTTCTTATAAATATGTCATAAAATCACATGAAATCACATATAAATGAACTAATAGGTACTATGTGACCTTTAAACATAATATAGTAACTATTGTGATTCAAATTTTGAAGATATTATATACACTGTTGTGACGAGTAAGTTGTTTGGAGTCCGATAAGAAAAACGTAAAATTTTAAGGAATATTAAATGACTCTTAGAAATAGTATCGTAACCCGTATTAATAGTAATGTGAACCTTATGAATATTAAATTATAGAAAAGAATATTACCCTCACCAATTAATGCATAAATAAAATTTTGGCATCTTCGAAGTGATGATATGACCAGTGTAGACATATCAGTAGTTTTGTAAGAAAATAATAATTAATTACTATTAATTAAATAATTTTAGAAAAAAATTTCATTCCTAAAAGGTGATGAAAAATTATCAATTTCATTTCTTACAATTTTAAGATTGTTTTATAAAACCTTATATAATTTTTGAATGCAATATATAATCAGTTATAGTTTTAAAATCTGTATTTTTCAAATATATTATGATTATAATAAAAAAATTTATAATAATAAAAAAATTTATTTTAAAAATGGATTTAATTATTTAATTCTACATGTCGATTAATGGTTATAGTGATTTTTTGGAATTTTTCTTAAATACTTGATTTTTTAATGAATAGTCAAATAGGATAATTCGGGATAAATGTGTAAACATAAATTTCTGCATCATACATGGGTCATGGATGATGTAAATGGAAATTTTTTCACACTCAAATGAACATATTATTGTTTTTTTACATGAATCATTCATATTTCTTATATTATAGAAAATAATCAACTAATAGTTAAAATATTAAGAAAACCATCCTCCCCTTCACTATAAAATACACCAACACTCCTTTTTTATATTAAATCCTCTCAAGCCTTGTCAAATAACTAAATTTTATACAAATACCTCCCCAAGATCCACCTCCATGTCCATCACCCCTTGTTATCCTCAAAATTACAAATCGTCTCCCCATAAGAGGCTCCCAATGAAGACTAAATCAACATGTAAATTATTTTTTTCATTCCATACATTTTCTTTTCATGCTTCTTTGTAATCATTTCATCATAACATATCCTCATCTGAATAGTATGATAAATCCAGTACCATATATTTATTTGTATGTTTTTATGATAATGGTATAATTAATAATATTTTATCCTTTCCCCTCCACTTATATGATTGAAATGGAATCACCTTCTGATATTTGTAAATTTATCACATTCAAGGACGACAAGTTATCAATTTATAATACCATATTCAATTATTGTCATGAAACCATTTTCACTGATTAAAAATTATATTAATTATTTATTTTATCCTATGTGATGTTATGGAATCCTTTTTCATTCATAATGTAAAATAATAATAGAAAAAAATTTAATAATTGGAAAAATCATTAACTATTTCGTTTGATTATCATTAATGTTTTATATAATGATTTGTCTTGACTCTAAATAGAATTATTAATTTTATAACCATGTGATATTCCATATGTTTAATAATTTAATATAAATTAAATTCTATAAAATCATTCTAATAATACATGTTTATATGAACATGAATATAAATGTAATGATCATTAGAATCCAGGAAGAAAAATCTACCCAACAATGAAATTTAAACCCTTAACTCCTCAAAAAAATGAAATGAATATACATAATAAGGTTATATTAAATCCATAAAATTTAGTGTAAATTATTGAATTATTAATTAATGAACCTAATTTTATTACTCAAGTCATTATGATAAAGCAAATAAAACCATTAGACATAAAGTAAGGGATCCTCCCTTTCACACATCTTTCCAAGAATATCCTCTATGTAATGTCCTTTTATATTTAGTTACTAGTGATACATTATGAATTACCACCTCCCCATATTTATATTATGACATATAAAAGAATAGAAACCCATTTATTTAACATTAATCCCTCATAAGTACACTTGGAACCATACTGATATTTTTTAATGCATTCTACTTGAACCTCTATAATTCCATTTGGTTAATGTATCATTATTTTTACCAAATTAAGTTAAATTTCTTTTCTAAGTATATAATATAGAATCTATGTACATTTTCCACTGTCATTTATCAATAACCATTCGTTATTATTTTTCATAGATATACATGTTTTTATTTTGTTTTCTCGTTAATACTTCATAATAAGCAAACTCATTTTAATGGACCTTCTTGAAATCATACATAATATATAGTACATTATATGATCATCACCATTTTCAATAAACCACACTAAAATGATTTATTTTTAATGTTTATTAAAATCCATTTTACGTGTTATCACATTAATTTTTCATTAATAATTATGATATATTATTATTTTACCTAATGAATGTTCTTGTAACATTCTCCCATGGACTCTGTAATGATAACCCCATTCATTATAAATTATGACATAATTAAGATACCGATTTCATTCCATGGGCACCTTTTTGTTTATGTATGACTGATTATGCATGATTCTTAATGTGTAAAGCATATTCATGAACATGTTAATATGGTGATCCTAGATATCACTTCAATGCATTGGGTAATGTTGAGTCTCAAGAGACATTATGTGTAACAGTCTTGGAGGTTATCCTGATTCTTGCTTCTATGATCAATGATCTTGGTGGTTAACAATGACAGGAGCTCCTTTATGTGAAATGATCCTTCACTAATTCTAAAGTAATTTTTTATGTTTGTTCCACATTAAAATTATTCATTGTTTATATGATCCCATGTTTTTATTTTTTGACTCCAGGTGTCTAATGCCTTTTATTTTCATTATTTTATTTCGCTTAAACCCAGTGCTAATGTTTTATTACTATTTTATTCCCCATACATGGATTTTATCCCCTCCCATTGTTTATGTTATCCCTACATTATCCTATTAGGTTGTTTGAGAATAATTGAATTTATGATATCCTTATGATGATAAAAAAATGAAATATTTTATTTAGTGCTATGTTTTTAGTATGATGTACCTATTTTTCAAATATAATATACATTAAGATACTTAGAAAATATTCGGATGTATAATTATACGTAAAATTAGGAAATGTTATGTGTAAAAGGATATTTTTTCTATATATGTTATTTGATGATGGTATAGTTCTTGTTGGATATTAGTAATAGATCACTTTATTTTGAACCATGCATATAATACTAGGTATAAGAAAACATTCATAAATTTTGTGATGTATAGATTAAGTGTTTTATCAAGAAAATAATTCCATATCATGATACAAATATGTAAAGGTTGATCTGGAATAAATGAATCTATGGGTAAAACCCGAAAAAAACACTTTCATCTAGCCTCAAATGAGAACTTGTGCACGAAAATGTGCCTTGCTGCACTCTAGTGTAGACACACCCATGGGATTAATTTTTTTGAATTCATGAACATAGTCTAATATAATATTAGGGGAATAAATAAATAATAAGAATTTATGTTATGAAATTGATCTGGGATAACCTAGATATAACCCTATGGAGTCACATGTTAGGATATAATTCACTTATATAGGATTATCAATTTTCGTTCAATTTTTCCTTTTTGTGCTCAATTCCAATTTATTTAAGACCTCAATTTTTACATTCCTCTTCATATATAATGGATATAAATAGGAAAACATAAGAGAACAATCAATTTGATAGGGAATTCGATTGTTTCCCAAACGATATTCCAAATATTATTGGAGCGGGAGGTCAAAAAATCATAAGAGTACATGATCAACTAGTTCAAATTATGAATAATAACCTGAATCATGTGTAATATCCTCCTCCTACATAGATATAGAATGTTGTTATTGAATCCTTAAATTGGAAATGTCCTCCCTTCTTTAGTCGATCTTCTAATACCCTCCTCATGGAAAATTTGGTTAACTCCATTGAAATGATATTCTCTATGCTCCAGTACTAAGAAGTAGAGAAATTTCAACTAGCATCCTATAATTTTGATGAGGAAGTTGATTTTTGGTGGACACGGATCAAGAATACCTAGCCCCATGAGGAAATTAATTCAACGTATTTTGAGTGATTCAAGAGAATATTTTTCAATAAATAATTTCCCAGATCCCATTGTCTCCAGAGGGATGTAATGTTCCAAAGACTCAAGAATATGGAAGACAACTCAATCTGGGTGTTTGAATCAAACTTCACAAGGCATGAAATGAAGACCATTAGAATTTTCGATAACACCAAAATAATGGTGGATCACTTATTTATTTGATTAAAGATGAGTCTACAAAAAGAGTTTGTGATTCAAGACATTGAAAAATATTTGGAGATTGTTTGTTGTGACCTTTTGGTTGAAATGATAATTTGAGACTCCTAGAGTTATTGGGGGACAAGTAAAAAAATAGATAAATGGAATATGATATGGGTGGTTCCTCAAATAAATTCCATGAAGGAAATAATCTCGTCCATGCCATGTGTAAATTTTTTTGGATGAAGAAACCTGGAATCTATCTAAAGGCATCCTGGAATTGCTTCAATTGTGGAAATATGAGACATATGGATAATATTTGTATGGGATATGAATAATCCCACTACTGTGGAAGAATAATGGAAGAATCAAATAAACTCCCAACTGATAGTGTAGTTTTATAATTGTAAGGAAAATAAGCATTATGAGATCAATTTCCCTAATACAAGGGTTATAGAAGTAAATCATCAATAACGTCAATAGAAACAAGGATGGGTTAATGATTTCTCAACTGCTGATTTAGATTTGGAAAATGATGTGGTGACATGTAAACTAGTTATTCATTTAAGAATATGAAATGTATTACATAATTTTAGTTCTATGAATTCTATAATATCATGAATGTTATTTGAACTATTAAAATACCATATCAAAAATTGGAGGATATGTTATATGTGAGGAAAAGAAATTGGGATATTATTTCATCCATTTTGTATAACTCCTCCTTGGTTAGAGTTTTTGGAATGAACCTCCCAGCAAATCTCTTCATACTTTTTTTAGAGGAGTTCGATTCCATCTTGGTAATAAATTTGCTATCTTTATACAAAGCCAACATCAAATTTTTGAAAGTTAGATCACCCTTCACATCACAAATAATCCACCAATTTTTTTACTTGTGTAATGTGAATGTTGAATATTTATATGTTTCATAATCTTAGGTGTGGATATTTCTACTGTTTGGGAAGCATGTCTACCTCAAATAATTTAGACAAAGGAGAGAATAATTCTTCAAGTCATTACTATTTCAAGGGATTAAACTAATGTATTTCCAGAACTGTTGTTTTGATATCCTTCTTAAGGAGAGGTTGATTTCTATATTTTACATATTCCGAAATCTCATCCATTAATAAATACACCTTATATAATGGACACTATAGAGTTGGAGGAGCTGAAGAAGTAATTACGTGAGACTCTGGAGAAGGGTTTTATGCACCCGAGTGCTTCACCATGGGGTGCACCATTCCACATTATCATTAATAAGGTCTATTTAATGTTCAATTAAATTCATTATAGTGTGATTAGTAAAATCATGAAAATGAACTATTATTCCTTACCATTGATAGATGACTTGTTCGATCAACATTTTAGGGCCAGTTATTTCATTATGGTGGACATTCGGTTGCAATATCACCAATTAAAGGTGATAAAATAATTTATTTATAATAATTAATTTTGAAGAGTAATGGAAGCTATGATTTCATAGTGATTCCCTTCAGACCCTACAATTCTATATGCATATTCATATTTTTAATGAGTAGTGTCTTTAGATATTTCCTTGAGAACATTGTGGCAGTCTTTATGGATGATATTCTGAAATACTCCAAGAGAAAGGAAGAACATGGGGATAATTTGAATAATATGATAATGTCTTTTAAAAGGGAGATTTTTTATGAAAAGTTCAGTAAATTTGAGTTTTGTATGGAGTATGTATCATTCATGGTGCATGTTATCACTGTAAAAGGGATATATGTGGACCATTCCAAGAAATATTCTATTGAAGAGTGGAACATTACAACATCTGTAACAAAGATATACAACATTATGGGTCTTTATGGTTATTATCTAAGATTCATGAAGAACTACTCACAATTGGTAATCCCAATTCCCATGCTTACACAGAATGGAGTGAGTTTATTCTGGATTCAAGAATGTGAAGACTGCCTTAAGGAGTTGAAGAAGAGGCTTATCACTACTCCAATACTATAAATCCCAATAAGTGGAGACCAGTTTGTGGGGTTCAAAGATGAATAAAAGAAGTTATTTGGAAATGTGATAATGTAAAATGATAATTTTTAGCATAAACTTAAAGGATAATGAAAATACATGAGAAAAACTCTCCATCGCATGATCTGTAATATGGCGTTTTGATCATTGCGTTAAAAACCTGCTAGTATAATCTCTATGTAGAGAAGTCAGAGGTATATAATGATCAAAAGAGTCTCAAATATATATTCCCAAAAAATTATCTTAATATTAATTGGTTAAGATGGATAGAGCTCATAAATTATTATGATGGTTCAAACCACTACCATCGTGGAAAGTAAAACAGGGTCGCATATGCTCTATGTATAAAGGATCATGAAATTTTATCAATGATGTTAATCCAAAAGAATATAATCATCATATATTTTTAGAGAGTGGAAATTGGAATAATTAAGTAATGTAAATATTCAATTATTTATAAAATTATTTCTCAACCATCCATCTTAGATAAAATAATGGATGATGAATGAAAAGATGTCGATAATCAGAGAAGTGTGGAATCTATTTTAAATAGTAAATCCTATGAGATTATGATTGATGAGGAATGATTTGTAATATTTCGGTTCTGATTATTTTTACCATATGATCTAGAGATAATGAAAAAACTTTTGAATGACACAAATAGCCTGAACATCCATATTCAACCATGTAACTGAATGATGGAACAAGATCTCCAAGAGAAACGTTGGTGGTACAATCTGAAAGTGCATGTTGAGTATACATCAAAGTGAAAGGTATGTCAAAAAATAATGGATGAATGAAATAATTTTAAGAGATGGATGAAACCACTAACCATTCCTTCATGGAAGTGAGAGAACGTTGCCGCTGGCATTTTTGCTATACTTATAAAGACATCCAATGGAAATAAGGATATATGGGTCATTATGGATCTCCATAAAAAGATAGATCACTTTTCAAGATTAAAGAGGACATATAATTGGATAAACATGAATGGATATATATCAATGAAGTGGTAAGGATTCATGGATTAACGCTATCTATTTTATCCGATGGAGATCCAAGATTCACCAGGATGTTTTAGAAATGACTCATACTATTTGTAAGCACTGATCTGAACATCAGTACATCCAATAACCATCAAACTAATTGAAAATATGAGCAATCTATTGTTACACTGGGTGATATTTTGACAACATGTTCGATATATATCAAAGAAGGATGTTACCAACATCTCCCACATGTGGAATTATCTTAAAACAACAACTTTTAGTCGATCTTACAAATGGAGTCATTCAAAGACCTTAATGGGAAGAGGTTCATAACACCAGTGTGTTGAGATGAAGATGGAGAGAACAATCCTCTAGGACCTAAAATGGTCAATGTATGTGTGGAGAAGTTGAAAACCATTATGGAGAACATCAAAGTATTCAAACGTCATAAAAAGTGTTATGAGGAAAATTGTCGATGAGACCCCACGATCAAAGTTGGAGACATGTTATTTCTACGCATATCTCTATTGAAAAAGGTCATATGGTTTGGGAAGAAAGTAATTCCATGTCCTAGTTACATCAAATCCTTCTAGATTCTTGATCGTGTATGGATTGTGGCATATAAACTAGTATATCCACCTACCTTGGCCATGGTACATGATGCCTTCCATGTATCCCTCTTAAAGAAGTACATATCAGAAACTTCACATGTACTCTCTTTAGTGGTGGTACATTTGGTTAATGATATTTCTTACAAGGAGCCACCAGTAGAGAACATGGATCGTAGAGATAATGGTCTACGTAACAATAATAATCACCTAGTAAATGTAATATGGTATAACCATTTGTTTGAAGAGGCAACATCGGGACTAGACGACGCATTGATAGAAAAGTACCTTCACATGATTATTGCTTAGAATGTTAAACAATATTATGAGGGTGAAATTTTATAAGGGTGGAATAATGTAATGAACCAATGTTTTATTAAAGTAAATTAACATATTATAATTATATCATAAAATCACATGCAATCACAACACAATAAGCTACTACTTAATATTTGACCTTTAAACCTAATATTGTCACTATTAGGATTCAAATTTTGGAAATCTGACATACACGGTTTCAATCAGTATGATGATTGGATTCTGATATGTCAAACATTATTTTTTTGAATAGTATATGACCATTGTGAATATAACCGTTACCCTTATGAATTGTGATATTACCCTTATTAATAATTAATCGTCCAATAGAACTGTAACCACACACATGAATGTTTAAAAAATATTTGGCATCATAAAAGTGATAATATGACCATAGTAAAAGTACATGTATTATTGTATGAAATAAATAAATAATTACCATTAATTATGTAATTTATAAGAAAGTTTGTTTTCATAAAATATCATCATAAATTAACATTTCATTTTCATTATGTTTAAATTCAGTTATATAAGACCTTATATTATTTTGGTAACCATTAAAACAACATTTATAGTTTTAAAATATATATTTTTCAAGTAAATTTTAATTATATATAAAAATTAAATAAATAATATTTATGATATTATTTTTTAGAAATGGACCAAATAATTGGATTATACACTTTGAAAAATGGTTAGGGTGATTTTTTGGTAATGTTCTAAAATGCATATATTTTTTATGAAATTTAAAATAAAGTAATTAAAAATAAATGCTAAAATATGAATTTTAGCATCATTCTTGATTCATGGATGATGTAAATGGCCATTTTATCTAACTCACATACTCATATTACCATTTTTTGTCTTAGTAAATTTTATTATTTCTATTCTTATGGAAAAATAATAACCTAATAATTGAAATATAAAAAAACCCTACCCCCTACACTATAAAACCACCCATAATCGCCAACAATCTTCACTCATCTCAAGCCTTATTAATTCCATAAATTATATAAAAATATCTCTCAATGGTACTATCCAACATACATAATCCCTTTTTTCCTCAAAATACCAAATCCTATACCCTTAAGAGGCTCACTAGAATTATTAAATTAAGAAGTAAATTCCTATTTTGTTCCCTTTCATTTTATTTCCATGTTTCATTATTATATTTTCATTCATAACCTATCCTCATATAAATGGAATGAATATTCTAGTACCATACATATAATGTAATTTTGTTATGATACTTTGATAATTCATTATCATATCTCGTTTCTCTCCTTTATATGTGAATTAAATGAAAACAATGACTAAGATGTGATAATTTATCAAATTCAAGGATGAAGGCATATCAATTTCTATTACAATATAAAATTATGACCATGGAACTATTTTTTTGGTTGAACATAATATCAAACATTTATTTTATATTATTTTATGTTCTGGTATCCTTTTTCAATCATGGTGTAAAATAATATATCAAAACTATTTAATTAAGAGAAAAATCCACAAATTAATCATTGTGTTTATCATTAATGTATTATATAATGATTCAACTTCAATATAAAAAAAATAATGAATTTTATTAAAAAAAAGTAAACATTTTTCCCTAATATCATATAAATTCAATTTTGGACAACCATTCTCATCACTCGTGTTTACCTAAAAATGAATATAAGTGAACTGATCGTTAAAAATAGGGACACAAACTGTCACACACAATGAAATTGAACCTCTGAAGTAATCAAAAGAGAACATGAATGAAATTAATAAGGTTATATTAAATCAATAACATGTATTAGATGTTATTTAAGTATTAATTATAGAACCCAATAAGATTTTTCAGGTCACTTAGATCCTGAGAAGAACACCATCCGAGTTAAGGTAAGGGACCCTCTATTTCTCACATTTATTCAAGTATCTCTTATATGTTATGTCCATTATGTGTAGTTTCTAATAATGGGGTATTATTTATAACTATACCCATACATCCATCATGATTTATTTAATAATATAAACAACTTTCCATCTAATAAATTCTCCTATGTACACTTGGTTCCATCTGGATATTCAGTATGAGATTCTACCTGAAACGTTATTATTACTTTGAGTTTCTCTATTATTATTTTAACACAAATTATGTTATCTATTATTTATATGTACATATGATAAATTATGTTTACATTATCCAAACTCATTTATCATGATCAATTAATTATTCTCTTTTCAAGGATATACATGTTTTTAAGGGGTTCCCTCCTTAAAAAAAGTCCTGATTAGATACCAAATTTTAATCGAACTTCAACAATTATTTACCAATTTCTTGTACATTATATGAAAAATTCATAATAAACCATTATATTTATAAATATTCTATTTATATGATGAAAATTATTTTGTTTCACTTCTGTTTGTATATAATTTTTGTAAAATGATCTTTGACAATTTCATTAAACTGCACTTAAATGATATAATTTTAAAATATCAATAAACTATTTGACGTATTATAAATTCAATTTGGAATAAATTATTATTATATATTGTAATATTACCTTATGAATTTATATGTAAGTATTATTTTCATTGATTGAAGGACACTTTTATGTTACACCCATTCATTATGATTTATGACGTGATTATGATACCCATTTATTTCCATGGGTACCCTTATGTTTATATTTGATTTATTAAGAATGGATATTATTGAGGAACTAAGGTTCATGAACATGTAATGATGGGTGAACCCAAATAGTACAAAAATCGAATGGTTAATGTTGGGTCTTATGAGAAATCATGTGAAATAGTCATGGAGATTATCCTTTATTCTTGATACAATGTGAAAAGGTCATGGATGTTAACAATGACTCGTGATACATTATTTGAAATGACTCATGACTTGTTATTATGGTATGTATTATATTTCTACAACATTACAATGAATCCTTGTTTATATGATCCTAGGTTTATTTGTTATGATTCCATGTGTTTCAAGCAATTTATTTATATTATGACTTGCCCTATAACCCATGTTCCAAAGCATTATTTTTTTGTTTTTCCCATTCTGGGATTTTAGCTAATCCAATTGTTCATGATGTAACCATGTTATTCTATGGTTTTGTATGACCACAATGGAATTTAGGAGCTCGTATGAATATTAAATAATGAATTTTTATTAATCCCATGTTTCCCATTTTATGTACTTAGTCATAAATGGAACTAGAATTCACGATCCTTGGCTTGTATTCTGAGTAATGATTTTTCATAGAATCATGTAATGTTATGTGTAAAATTAAAGAGTTTATATAAATACATTATATGGAAAACCATATCTGACATTGGTGTATGATATGACACCACCATAAGTTTTTATGAATCCAATATTCACAGCCTATAATGGGATTTTTAGATCTACTCCAAAAAATGGCCAACATCATCATATTGTGCAGACCCTTGTGGGAAACCCCATTTATAATAAATAATTAAAGATTCAATATTTTATTAAAAAATTATATGGACATGTGTTGGTCATGTACAACAAATTAACCATTGGATCCATTAATGTCTTGTAAGAACAATTCATGTAGTGTCACTACTACTTCATTTCCACCACCTGCACGACAAGTATTGATGGCCTCATCATGTGAAATAATATTTGAAATGAAAATGATGCCAAATTTTTTCCAGGAGGATGTGGATTATATAATCAATCAATATGACTCATACTCAAGATAATCATCTATATATACAAAAATAATGTCGAAGATATATTTTTTCCCACACTCATCACTCGAAATTTTCATGTTCGATTCAAGGATTTCTATACCATGGATCAATGCTAAGAGAATGCTTCGAAACTTTCCAAGCATTCACATCCTAGGCCTCTTACATCCAGTTAAAAAAGAGTCATTAATGACGAGGCTACCACAAAAATGCATGACAGGTACCCATTGCTACTATAGATATTTCCCACATAACCTAAAAAATTACTACCTCACTAGGGACAGAATCCTCCTCATGCACATACTTTATGAGTATAAAATCTTCCAACACCTACTCATCTAGAACCATAATAAAACAAGAAAATGTGGATATGACACTTTGCCTTCCCCCATCCCCTCATTAGGGTAATGTTCCCCGGGTTCTCTTCCTATATAGGAAAAACCAATCCTTATTCTTTATAGATTCCACGGATCATTGCTCATTTTGTATTTCCCTAGACTAATTGATTATAATGATTTCATAATATTGAAAGACATATAAATCTGAACTCACTGATCTCTCATAACTGCCAAAATAAAATAAAATCCTTAGATATTCCATAATATAGTGTTATGTGTTAAGAGATTTGTTACAAGATGATCTAGACAATGGTGTTGTTGTATTGGGTGATGTTTTAGTATTGATAACACTTATCACTACATTCCATGATAATGATAGGCAGAATTATGATGAATATAAATTTGATTACAAAAAAGAGACATATAACTATGATGGTTGGGTGGATCATTGGATAGGTGCTCACACCTATGGAATCATTTTTTTCCCACATTAACTGACATGAACAACCTGATTTTGATGCACCTTTACTAGATACCAAAACTATATCCACCAAGTTACCATTGACATCTCCTAATAGTTGGTGATAATAGCATAAGTAAACAAAAAGACACCCACTAGTTTGGTATCCATCTTGTAACCTCGTTAACATCATGCCTTTGGAATTGTGATCACACATAGGGTCTACGCAATATTTAAAGACACTACTGACGATGCCCTGTATTTGGCGTCTATAAATATAGTCAAATTGGTGGACCCCAATATGGTACCTAATGGTGAGGAAAATTTGGATATCCCTCAAAATTTAACCAACTGATGGCATCGATGAAGTAGTTGAGGACATGAAAAACTTATGAATTATTATTCCCATGGTTCCCTAAAGTGTGAGAATTCCACAAAACTATAAAAAAACATGTTTCAAAAATATCTCAAACAATGTTCCTCTTTTCCCACTCAATAGGACTCATCGATGTTACTGACCATGATAGTTTACCAGGTATAGCATGCATGACCACACAATAGTGGGATGCATCCATTGAGAACTAATCCATATCCAACTGACAATCATCTAGTGGTGGTTTGGTGTATCTTAACTGATCAAAAACAGATTTATGCCAATAGTAGGGATAATTTGATGTTTTAGCCAGTGGTTCACATAATTCTTCCCACCACAGAGAAACTCCCTACAAGATGAAATGTCCACTTCACACAAAATTATGACGTGGAAGACCACCCTTCCATCATTCTCTCAATGTTATAGATCCGTGTGTCCTCTTTGTTTGCCATAAGAGATAAAAAAATCCCACATTTATGTATTGAAAAGTCCCATTAGATTAAATAAATGGTTTTGGTCAAATATTAATTCAGTAATGAGGATTTTTAATAGTTATAACTTTTTTCCATCATCACTTTCTATAGATAAAATGAAGGCTCTCTAATTTTGGTCAGCATACACCCATTGTACATTACTAGATAGTTTAATTTCATGGAGGTACACAATTTTTTGTTGGACCTATGTTCTGGGATCAATATCATCCTGGCATGTACAATCAATTGGCTCGGACTAATTGATGTAGATCGTACTCTATCAAACATGTATATACATGGTTATGAAAGGACTGAGCAGAGACCATGGTAAATGGTCCATTTGAAGATATAGTTTACTGGTTTTATAGGAAGCATTGAATTTGTTGTTCTCTCATTGGAAACCACATACACATTGTTTATGGTTAGGCCATTCATCCATCTTTATATATAAATTCTCTCCCCATGTCGACAATGCATCAATTACTCCATCGTTGATCATGTAGGAATATAGTATGGTGATGCATTTCCAATTTAATTTTTTAAATCCCTATATAAAGAAACAACTAATTAGAATTTCAAGGAAAAATAGGTTTATTCCAATGAGGGGGATCACACCATAATCTCAATATTTTTCTTGACAGATTCATAAGATTTATTCAGCCTCCTGACTCATCAGTTAGATTAAACGATGCTAGACAAAGGAAATTTATGCATCATTTTATAAGGAAAATATAACTACATTCAATAGATCAATGAACATCCATAAATTACCTAATCCCATAATCAATAAAATATTATGTGATATTAAAATCCCATACACTTATCAGGTATTGAGATGTTCACCCCATATCTTGAACTATCTATTATACCAGATTGTATGGTCCAGTTAGGTTGAACAGTTAAAAACGGACCCACGACTATTTCTTTGACATCGAAACTAGTCGTGTAATTCGATGTCCTGATGGAATATACATGATAGCCTATATCTACATGGTATTAGTATATCATTTTTCTCCAAATTAAGATTCCTCTACCACAAAATCCAACACCATGGTTCCTATTGAATCAGTCATCCATAAAGAATCAAATCATCCAAATAATTATCATACCTCATATATGGAAAATGATTTCAAATATTCTTATCCTACATATGAAGATGGTGTCTACACCACAATAGATGAGTTTATTCAAGGGAAACTTGGATGATATTATGATATAAGGCTAATTATACTCAGTGTATACATTCCATCAGAGGAACAATTAGAGTACATGGATTACCAAAATAAGAATCATGATTTTTTTGGCATGGAGCCTCATCAAGATGCTAGGTATTGACCCGTGGTCACCATAAATTGTTTTGGAATCACATTAAACCATAGATGGTTCTTGGATCCTACTATAAAAAGGATCACATCCTATGGTTTCATGGTCAAGGCTGATATAATCAATATTATCCAAACGAAATTCATGAAGCAAGTTCAGTACTCTATGTGGCTTGAGAACATGGTCCCAGTCTGGAAGGATAATGGGTAGATAAGTGTATGTACTAGATTCTAGCATCTCAAATCCCACAGTTAAAAAGTTGATTTTTCCCTTTATAATGATAAAACTATTGATTTATTTCATTGTTGGGTTCCCGGAACTCTCATTCATGAATGGTTACATACGGTTCAATCATATCTAGATGTCCCCTGAAGACTAATATTCTGCCAGCATTCAAGATCCATATGGTACATTCTATTAATAGGTAATTCATACCAGTCAAGATAATTCAATATATACTTATTTTGGAGACACTGATGACATATTAAAAAAAATTATTGGGATTATAGTAAAGTATAATATTAAATATTGGACTGTCAAATTCGACCGATGTGAGGAAAATCTCAAAGATCATGAGAAGGCGATTGAATTCCTCCATTATATATATCTGAAGATGAAATTCTTGACATGATTCTTCGAGGTTACCTATTGAATAATTATCACATTCATTGAAAGATATAGAGGCATTAATAATGGAATAGGGAGGATCATTTCCATCATCTTGATGCTAACTCTAGGCAGTATCTGGGTGTTCTAAGGCCTTCAAGTGCACATAGACTACATACCCAGATTCATAGTGAATCAAGGTGACATGTGTATTCCATTTTCTGGGCTCATGAAGAATGGTTCCATTGACTAGTTGTATTAATAGTGATATAAAACATTTTAGGAAACCATTGATTTGTAATGGAATCACCCAGTTCTGATGCCATCATCTTCAATAAACCATTGGTCCTTTATGTTACCACCAAGGATGGATCCATATTCACACTAATTTTAACCAACTATACATTTATGAATGAAATTTATTACATATTATAGTAATTTCATACATTATAAATCACATAAAATCACTTAGAGACCAAAACAAAATCTGTATAAAGAAGAATTAATGAATTGATAAGTGTTTGAAGGAGTTAATGAACAAATGCCTATATAATATTAACATGACCTTGGGATTAATAATAACACCATTTTTAATATTACACCTAAAAAATGATTAATTAATTTGACAATGAAAGTATAAATAATATATATGAATCAACAAATTGAAAATATTTTTTAATTATTTCTTATAATAAGTAAGTAAATAATTTTAATATTGAAAATTTATTATTCGTATATTTATAAGTCATAAATTTTATTTTAAAAAATTTCTAATTAATTTATTAATTTGAGAAGACAATTATTTTCATATATATTTTTCAGAAATAAATATTTTTATGTCTTATGGTTTTAATATAATTTTATGTGACCTGAAATATATTATCTATCTTTTATAAAATCAGTTTAATTTTATAAAATTTATTTCTATATGTGAATGATTATTTAAAAAAATACTTAATTACACATATTGGGATTAGAATTTTCATAAAATGGAGTTATGTTTTAAATTATACATATTAATAAATTTGTTGGAAGTATTTTGGGGATTTTTCATAAATACATTAATTTTTGATGTCATGTAAAATATGGTAATTTATTATATATGTACAGTATAAGTGAGATAAACTATTCATGACATAAAAATGGTGTAAGAACCCAAATATAGAACTCACCTAACACATTTAATATAACTATTCATGTAATCATCAATTTTTATTTTCTTGAGGGAAATTGATAGAATAAATAAATAAATATTGAAAAAACACCCCTCCCCTCCCCTAAAAACACCACACCTCAAAAACTCATATCCTCAGACATCTAATGATTAATTAATTGTAAAAATTATGTTAAATTATATTCCATATATCCTCTCCCATGTACAGGTGTTGTTGGTCTCACCTAAAGACCAATCGTAGGTTCATTGAGGTTGATTTCACTTGGATTCTTCAAGAGGTAATTCCACTATCTCTTTTCATTCAATTTTATTTCATATTTAGTATCATTTATTATCATATACTAATTTACTCTTATAATAATATAATTATATCTCTGGTATGATTGATATACTAGTATTATATCATGTTATTGGAATATTATTCATTAAACATATCCATGATGTGTTTATTTAATTACATCGTGGGCGATGAACATTCATTTTCCTCAAAAACCATCAATGCTAATGAAAAATCATTAATTGTTGAAGAAAATATAGTAATATATATTTTTTGAACCCTTTTATGTTGGGAAACATGTTTTATATTTAATTCTAAATGATAAAACAAATGAATTTTGTTTTCATTGAAAAATTTCCAAAATAAACTAAAAATAATCATCAATTTATTTATCTAATTATTCATCTTCAAGAAATATTATAAAATTTATTATAATAACATTAAAATTATGTAATATCATTAATAACATATAAATAAATTTCAATATTTTTATCCACAATTGAATCAAATTTACATTAATGAATGCAAATGAATCCATCATAAAAACGATGAAAATAAAAAATCCAAACCAATGAATTTAAAATCAATAACTCATCCAAAAGCACATAAATGAACATTATAATTCCATAATAAATAATATTCATCTATATAATGTTCGGGAGTTATTAATTAATGAGTTTAATTTGAATATAAAAGACATTAACGTGATGTAATCATTCAGACATCAGGTAAGGGGAATTCAAAAACCCAACTCTCATTCATTGATTTTTTACTCCTTCAACTCATTTTTTCTATGGTTATTCCTTAAAAATAATTTTTTAATTAATATAATATCTTTTCTATCTTATAAATTTATTCTAATTTAGTTATGAAAAACATAGTAATTTCTTAGAGAATAATTCTTTAGCAATAAACACACCTTTTACTTTTGATATTTTTTCTACATCACTCAAGAATGATGACTCTAATATAATGTCTGTTATTCCATCATTAATTTAGGATCCCAAAGTGTATTATTGTATGATTTATTAAATTAATAACATTATATTACATGGTATATATTATTTCAATTATTTATATACATTCTATATTGCATGCATGAAAATGAAAATGTATTTATGTGACGGGTGCACCCAGAATTCTAAAGAGTACTAAAATGTTATGGTGTGATGGGTTATACGGGAATTATATATTCATCCAATTAATTTCGTAATTTGATGAATATCAAGAGTTTTTGTGAAATATGTATGAACAAGATGCTCTATATTTTCACAACAATGTGTGGCAGTTGTCTGTTAAGGCATATGTTTCATTTTTAGGCATTGCTACAATCCATGCCTTTTATTAATTCTTCCTATGATTATTATGATGATGATGTAATATTGAAACAAAATACAAGATATATTGTTGTAATTTATTTCTTTAATCTTATTTACCATTTAGGACACCGATTTATGATGTTTATCCTTAGGTGACGACTTATACAATGGATAATTCAAGGTCTAATAAGAAGTTAGAGAAGAAGGTGTTAAATCATTCAATATGTTTTATGTTTTAATGATTTTGTATGGTAATAGTTTTTCCCAAGGTAGTAAAAAATTGGATTCTGGTCATTTCAATATTTTATGTTGATCATCATTAAAATGATTTAATACTAATATTGGAAAAATCATGGTCTTTATAGTTGGTATCAATGTAAGGTTTAGTTATTTTGGCAATTAGGATGAGTAAACCTTAGAAAAAACCGTTTGTATAAGACTATGTATAAGTATGCACACAATAATATTTTATAAACATTAGGATACCATACAATATGAATTTAGGCTATATTGAAAAACAAAATGAATAATTTATGAATCATGAATTCTGTTTTATTATAACGTTTTATATTTTAATAAATGGTTGGAAACTAGGTGAAACCATTGAAACATCACATGCGAGGGACAATGATGAGATTGTCCGAATGGAATTCCCAATTCTTTGGGTGGTGGATGTGAAATATTAAAGGTGATACTTACCCATAATTCTCATTTTATGAATAATTAAATCAACAATTTGGAACATAAATCTTCACCTAAGAGGGTGAAAATGGATATTGAATGTTTCATATAGAAAAAATCACCAAAGTTTAGTTGGTCCTTCTATCCTCTAATTAGGTAATAATGGGTCATCATGTTGGAGAATATATTTTAAAAAATTAAATATTTTTAGATGGATAAGGTGAGTCTTCCCTTTAATTTTCATTATTGAGGGGCCAATCAATGGTGTGATCTGAATAAGAACAACAGTCTAAAGGAAGAAATTGAGAAGATTGAGTGGGAAGACATTACGATTATGTTTCATAATAAGTATTTCCCTAAAAAACATCATTTTATTTTTTATATGTAATTAATATAGATAAATAAAAATCATATAGAAACTATCACATCCTAAGAGGAAAATTTCCCAATGATTTCGTATTACACATTGGGTTTTTTATCAACAATGATAAAAAAATTATAGACTATTTACTGGATTAAAACCAAACAATAAAATGGATCTTAAAATTATTGACTATGGGAGTTATTAATAATTTATTTAAAAATTGTAAAAAGTAGATATAGAGTATTTATAATTGTCCCATGGAAATTTTGATAAGAAACTAATGATTTCTTTTAATGATGGATGATATAATGACAATGGTGCATTGATAACTCAAACACCAATATGTAAAATATGTGGGAAGAAGAATCATGGTAACTGCCTCAAAGGGATTGGGAAATGATTCATGTGTAGAATACAAGTCCTACTAGCTATAGAGTGTCAAAAATATATGATAAGGTAGGATAATATGGTGGATGAAACATGAGAACCTCCCATGGAACATTGATACAACTGTAGGAAGTGACGACACAATGTGAGCCATTGGATGATACTTCGGGTCCTCAAGGGTATCAGCATCATTATCCACTAAAGAAAAAAGATTATGTGAATTCTTATTCCTTCACTACTACAGATGTGGAGAATGAAAATGAAGCCATACATAGTACACTTACTATTCACTGAGGAATGGAAAATTTCTTATTTGATTATTGTTTTTTTTATTTCATTATACCATGCATGTTTTCTAGAACTATATAATCGAAGAACTGAAACCCTGAAGAAGAAAAATCTCTAAAAACATCATTTTTTGTTATTTTTTCTAACACTGTTTTAGTATATTCTCTTATTTTTGTACGTGGTAATATTATTCTAGTGAATCTCTTGAGGCTTCCCTTTCATGAAATTGATGCTATAATTGGAATAGATTGTCTCTCATTGTATAGAGAACATATAAAATATCATGAGAATGAAATATCTTTTCATATACCAATCCCTCCAAAACTCATCTATAAATACATTTATTATCATGAATCTCTTATTAAATATAATTCAATGGGATGGGTGTTGATTCCCTATAAAGAATCATACCTCTCTCAAATGGTTGATTCAATGGAAGTTATCAATCGTGCAGAAATTACCCACATAATGGTATATAGTGATGTATATACTAATGAGTTACACGGAAATCACTCTAATCATGAGGGAGAGTTCACAATATTACCAATACTTGGGGAAAATCCTATCTCCATTTTTCCCTATATAATGTCTCCTATCAAACATGGGGAGTAAAAGAAGTAGTTTTATGTGATTTTGGAGAAAGGCTTCATACTACATACTACATCACATTGGGGTGTTCCAGTACTCATTTTGAAGAAGAAGGATGGTTCGATGTAGCTATGTATTGATTATCAATAAATAAAAATATCTCCACAAAGAACAAGTATCCTCTCCGATGTATTGAACACTTTTTCAATCAACTATGAAGAGATCAATACTTCTCAATGGGGATATTCTCTCGGGATATAATCATTTAATGGAGAAAAATGATGATTGTAAGGCCCCAGCCTTAAAACTTACTTAATATTGAATTAAATGAATAATTCACATTGAGGATCTTTTTAGGATTAGAGTTTTAGAGAATTAGGACATAACAATTACATCTCAAAAGATTAAAAGTAGACACCTCAACTAAGTTTACATAAAATAACAACTCTTAAAAAGAAACATGTCTAGTTCCATGTTTTAGATAGAATGACTTTTCCTTGATCCCATCCTTTAGCCTATTCCACATTAAGTCATGTGAAAAACATTTAAAAAACATGGGATTAGTATAAAATTCTCAGTAAGGGATATAAATGTACGAAATGAAAACATTAGCCCATGTATGGAATCATACATTACTCATAAAACATAATCATTTTAACATTCCTCATCAAATCATGAATAAATCATAGAAATCATAAGACATAAAGGTAACTTGAGGCATTCATAACATTCTTACGTAGGGAGTAACCCGCATGGTTACGTTTTTAATACCCATCACATTATATTTCCTAAATATCTTTGGAAAATCCTTAACATTTAACTCCTTCGCATTACCCAATTCATTGGAGAGCTATATCGGGATCACCTGCCCTTATTTTATCACAGAACCACCCATATTCATAACAATTCCCATGAACCATAACATAATCGTATCACGTAAAACATGCATAAAGGAAACATAACATTTCCCCATTTCAATCACAAGATATCAATACAACACATTGATATAACAAAAAAAATACCAAAACCATTTTCAATACCAAAATAAAAGAGAAGTAAAACATGGTATTTATTTTTCATTTAAAAAACGTTTATGGCTTGTAGAGGAAACTGACACTCAAATAATGGTCACGATAGCGGAGAAGTCATTGTTGCCGTATACATACGACAAAAAAACATTCCTTTTGTCGTTTAGTTAAACGCTTCATATAAAAGAATATTATTTTTGAATAAGTGTAAAAATCAAAGGGTTTTATACACCATATAAAAGAAAGTTGTTTATAAAACAAAATATGTCCCAATGAATGGAGATTGAGACGAAGTCCCTTACCTCGTGTCAGACGTGACATGATTGATCTTTAATCTCCTGAATAATAAACTAGAGTTAATTTCTACTTGATTAAGAACCTTTTTCAAGTTCATTATTCCTTTTATATAACTTATTACCATGTCATGACCACTATGTAATTATTTAAGTTAATAACGGTCATTTTAACGCTCATTGGTACTTGAGTCAAAAATAAACTCTTTATAATTACAAGTTTTTCATGTATTCAATATATAAAGAGTTATATTAATTATGTAGATATCATATATATCAAATATATCCAGTATATACATTCATTTATAATATTACGTAACATTTAGAGGTAAGAAATGAAATGCATCGTTCATGGAGACGGTAAGCCGTACGTACGCAAGAACTCTACATTCATTTCTATTTCATATTTTATGGAATGGAATAATAATGAAATAAATTTATATTTTAATTTCAGTATAATTTCATATATAATATCATTAACTCCAACCTTTATACGTCCCACATATGGCATTAACGAATCAAATAACATTGAAGGGGCGGTAGTCCACACTTCTTAAAATGAAGAGATCATGTATACCCATAATGGAATCCATAAAGGTATGACATAAATGAAAAATACATAAGCTTAAGGAAAACCTAAACCTATTATATATCATATATAAATATAATGTCATCTTAATAGCCACCTTTGAAGGTGTTAGAAGAATATTGTACAATCATCGTTTCGTGAGGCAGAAATTTCACCATCCACGGAAACAGTATGCTCTTTAACCATTAGATGAAGGTGTCTATAAGTGTAGCTATAATACATATCATAAAAACGTCGTATTATATTGAAGAAACTTTTTTTGTTACAAATGAAAGTAATAAACAGAGTTTAGGGGGTTGGAGAAGCAAAATAAAACATAAGAACACAAGAGAAGACACTACCTTTAAAACGGGTAACTCTTTTTGATTTGAGATCAAAGGATTCCTTGGAATGACTTCTGCCCAATGTGAGTCTTCTAGGAGTAATAGAGGGATGTGGAGTGACAAAATGGTCAGGGTTTGGATGAGCCAAAGGGTTTAGAGGTGTGGGTATGGTTGTAGAGGTGGGGATCTTTTATAAGAGGAGAGGAGGGGCACTCTTGGAATGTTATAAAAAGATACTTTATTATAAAATGCTTTTCGGATTTTAAAGGTCCCAAAATTATATATTTAGAGTATAAGGTGATAAGATTTCAATATACAACCATCCAATATATTTTTTACAAGTGTAGGTATTAGATTTTACATTATCATTTCATTTTATTTAAATCGTTAAATAATGAGGTAATCACTACATCATCGTGGTGTCATAAATAATTTAATTTATCTAATGTCTAAAAATTATAAAAAAATGTAATGATGTGGGAAATAGTTTTAGGATTCTAATGAATATTTATAGTCAAAATTATGACTTGTATAACCCCATTTAATAGTTGTTTTAGTAAAACAACACATGTTTGTGATATTTTTATTTTAACATTAAACAAAAAGTTATTAATGTCATTTTCCTACCAACGTGGCTCCATGGGGTCCTCATGTTTACCCATTGATTGTCTTGTTCGTCCATGAAACATCCAATAAGGTTAGGACATGTGTCAAGGTCATTTAATAGTAATAAAACATTATTTTTACCATAAATTATACTAATTACCTCAAATCGCGATTAAAAACTTAAAAGTTACTATTCACCAAAAATTATTTTAATCCCATTGAACACGTATTACCTCTTAATGACAACCATGTATGTCTGATTTTTGAAATTCAAGACACAGAGGTGGTTAAATTTCATTTAAACAAAAAATCAGTTTTTTAAGTACCACTTAGTGGTTTCACTATTCATCAAAAATTGAAGTTTTTCAGAAAAATACCAAAACTACACCCTAAGCTATATTTGATATTCCAAATTCATAAATGATGTCTGTTTTAAAAAACTAAAATCTTATAAGTTACATTAATTAATTTAATAATTAATTCCCACTGTCAGAACAAATAGCGTGTTTTTATAAAACAATATATATCAAAAGAATGACACTAGTTTAAGTCCAATTTCAAAGTGATATTAATTCCAACGACCTCTATTCAATTAAATGGTAAAAATATATTCTATTTTCTCTTAAAAACCAATTCAAAATATAATATAATCATATAAAATAATTAGATTAAACAGATTTTTTTAATTAAAATACAACATTTTTCACGATTCATTAAAAAAAATAAACACTATCGGAAAAATACCAAAAATTTACACAAAGTAAATTTTGATGTCCCGATTATAAAGAAGAATTTTATTTGGTCGAAAAGAATATATAAGAGTGACCAAAACTATATTTTATGAGGGTTCCCCATAAAAAGGCAATAAGTGGACCTTTAGTGAAAATTAGAGTATATATGCTTAAAATTGAATTCTTTTCTTATTTTAGGCCTTTATCATTTATTGGATAAATGTAAAAACATTTAAAAAACTTATATATTCATATTTTAGTTATTTATATTCATTCCCGCTAATACAACTTCTATGTGTTAAATACCATTTAAAATAATATTATTTTATTACTAGTGTGCAACGTAAGATTTCAATGAAACTCTTTGTTGCGTATCAGGTACGCTATCGAACATATAAACCCCTTTAAAGTAAAATTAATATTTAATTTGTAAATATTAATAAGTATGAACATGAATTATTCTTTATTTACTTGGGATGTTACATCCTTCCCCCCTTTTGAAAATTGTGTCCTCGCAATTTTATTCACTTATCAAAATAAGTGGTGGTATTTATCCCTCATATTTCTTTTAAATTCCCATGTTACCTCTTCAACCATACATGTTTTACAGAAAACCTCTACTTGATTAATTACCTTATTCCAAAAAACTTTCTCTCTATGGTCAAGAATCTGGATTGGTTGTTCTTCATAAGAGAGATTCTCTTCCAACTGAACTACCTCTGGTCTCAAAACATGAGATAGATCTGGCATATACTTTCTCAAGATCGAAACATGAAAAACATTGTGCACTTGAGATAAAATAGGAGGTAAAGCCACTCGGTAAGCAACTGATCTAACTGTTTCAAGAATTTCATATGGTCCAATGAACCTTGGACCCACCTTTCCTTTCTTACCAAATTGCATCACAATTTTCCACAGTGAAACTTTTAGAAAAACATGATCACCTACCTCGAAAGATAGATTCTTCCTCCTATTGTCTGCATAACTTTTCTGTCTGCTCTAAGCTTTTCTCAGGTGTTTCTGAATCAACTGAACTTTTTCTGCCATCTTTTCTACCGATTCTGGTCCCATCATCTTCCTTTCTCCCACTTCATCCCAAAAAGATGGTGTTCGACACCGCTTCCCATATAATGCCTCAAACAGAGCCATCTGTATACTAGAATGAAAACTGTTATTATATGAAAATTCAACTAATGAAATATGTTGTTCCCAACATCCCTAATAATCCATAGAACAAGCACATAGCATATCCTCCAATGTTTGAATTGTTTGTTCTGACTGCCCATCTGATTTAGGATGGAAAGATGTACTAAAATTTAATTCAGTACCCAATAACTTCTAAAGGCCTTTCAAAAAGATAGAAATAAACCTCGGATGATGATCAGATACAATGTATATAGGAACTCTATGCTACCTGACTATCTCATTAAGATACAGTCGAGAAAGTTGATCTAGAGAGAATTTAGCTCAAATAGGAAGGAAATGAGCAGATTTAGTCAAGAGATCAACAATAACCCAGATTGCATTATTACCTCGAGATGTCTTCGGTAATCCCACAACAAAGTCCATGGGTATATTTTTCCATTTTCACTCTGGAAATGGTAAACGATGAAGCATCCCTTTTGGTAACTGTCGCTCGACATTAACCTAATGAAACGTCAAACACTTCATAGTAAAATTAGGAATATCTCTTTTCATTCCATTCGACCAGTAATACTCCCGCAGATCTCTGTTCGTCTTAGAACTACTAGGATGAACTGAAAACTGGGAACAATGAGCCTCACATAACAACTCATTCTTCAACTGTGAAACACCAGGCACACTTAATCTCTTCCCAAACCTCAAAACACAATCATAATCAATATTAAATTGAGGCAACTTACCCTTCTGAACCAAATCTACCTTTTTATACAACCCACTGTCTTTCTTTTGCGCCTGCTTGATTCTATCTAATAGAGAAGATTTCACTGATAAATGAAACAAAATAGAATGAAATCCTACACCATCAACTTTTATGCCAAACTTCATCAAATAAAAAACCAAAGGATCTCATTCCAAATGTAGAATGGTTAATGAAGCATTACTTTTTCAACTCAAACCATCACCCACTCTATTTTCTTTTCCCGGATGGTAATTAATTGTACAATCATAATCCTTGATTAATTGTAGCCATATCCTCTGTCTCATGTTCAATTCTTTCTGAGTGAATTTATACTTTAAACTTTTGTGATCAGTATATATTTCACACTTAACTCCATACAAATGTTGCCTCCAAATTTTTAGAGAAAAAAAATAGCAGCTAATTCCAAGTCATGTGTATGGTAATTTACCTCATGGGTTTTCAACTGGAATGAAGCATATTCAATTACCTGATCATTCTGCATAAGGACACATCCAAGTCCCTTCCATGAAGCATCACTATATATAACAAACTCACCATTCTTGGAAGGAAGTACAAAAACCGGAGCATTCACCAATCTTTTTTTCAACTCCTGCAAATAATCATCACATTCATTTGTCCAAATAAAATTAACACCCTTCTGAGCTAGCATAGACATTAGACTAGATAACCATGAAAAACATTCAACAAACCTTCCGTTGTAACCAACCAAACCAAGAAAACTATGGATCTCAGTTTCATTTTTGTGTCTTGGCCATTCATCAACAACTTTTGTTTTTGCAGGATCCACAATTATTCCATCATTAGAAACAATATGACCAAGGAATGAAATTTGTTTCAACCAAAACTCACACTTGCTGAATTTTCCACACTGTTTCTTTTCATTTATGTGTTTCAAGATAACCCTTAAATGACTTTCCTGGTCCTCTTTACTTTTAGAAAACACCAAAATATCATCAATAAAAACAACCAACATTTTTCACCTGAGTCAACTGAGCCATCAGTGCAACAAACTGTTTAGTTCTGATTCTGACCATCTCATGATACTGATTTGAAAGTTCATTTCCCTCTATATATCTTCCCAGAAAATCTGTTCTATTACCTCTATGAAAAACCATTCATAACAAAAGAAAGATCTTAGGAGAAGCAACATGGTAATCTTCAAATGATATATCATTTCAATCATACCATAAAATAATTTATAATTTAACAAGTTTCTAACTCCTAAAGTTGTCTAAACCAACCTCGGATACCAACTATAAGGCCCCAGCCTTAAAACATACTTAATATTCATTAAATGAATAATTCACATTGAGTATCTTTTCAGGATTAGAGTTTTAGAGAATTATGAAATAACTATTACATCTCATAAGATTAAAAAGTAGACACTTCTACTAAGTTTCCATAAAATAAAAACTCTTAAAAAGAAACATGTGTAGTTCCATTTTTAGATAGCATGACTTTTCCGTGATCCCATCCTTGACCTTATTCCACATTAAGTCATGTGAAAAACATTTCAAAAACTTGGGATGAGCATGAAAAGCTTAGTAAGGGATATAAATGTATGAAATGAAAACATTAGTCCATGTATAAAATCATACTTTAGTCATAAAACAGAAGCATTTTAACAGACCTCATCAAATCATTAATAAATTATATAAATTATAAGACATAAAGGTAACTTGATGCATTCATAACTTTCTTACGTATGGAGTGACCCTCATGATTATGTTCGGAAGACCCTTCATAGTATATTCTCTAAATCTCTTCGGAGAAACCATAAGTTTTAACTCCTTCGCATTACCCAATGCATTCGAGAGCTATATCAGGATCACCCGTCCTTAGTTTATCACAGACCCACCCGTCTTCATAACAATTCCTATGAACCATAACATAATCGTATCACATAAAACATGCATAATAGAAACATAACATTTCCACATTTCAATCACAAGATATCAATACAACACATTGATATTATAAAAAAACACCAAAACCATTTTCAATACCCAAATAAAAGTGAAGTAAAACATGGTATTTATTTTTCTTTTAAAAAAATGTTATGGCTTGTAGTGGAAGCCGAAACTCAAATAATGGTCACGGCGGTAGAGAAGTCGTTGACTCCACATACATACGACAAAAAAAATTACTTTTGTCGTTTAGTAAAACTCATCATATAAAAAAAGATTCATTTTGAATAATCATAACAGTCAAAGGTTTTTATACATTATATAAAAGAATGTTGTGTATAAAACAAAATATGCCTCAATGAATGGAGATTGAGAAGAAGTCCCTTACCTCGTGTCCGACATGACACGATTGCTCTTTAATCTCCTGAATTATAAACATGAGTTAATATATATACTTTCTTAAGATCCTTTTCATGTTCATTATTCCTTTTATATCACTTATTACAATTTCATTAACACAATTTATTTATTTAAGTTAATAACGGTCGTTTTAACGATCATTGGTACTTGAGTAAAAAAAACTATTTATAATTACATGTTTCTCATGTATCCATTATATCCATAGTTATATTAATTATTTAAATATCATATATATAATATATATCCAGTATATACATGAATTTATTATATTACATAACATTTAGAGGTATGAAATGAAATGCACCGTTCATGGAGACGGTAAGCCATACGTACGCATGAACGATAATTTCATTTCTACTTCATATTTTATGGAATGGAATCATAATGACATATAGTTATATTATAATTCCAGTATCATTTCATGTATAATATCATTAACTCCATCCTTTATACGTCCCACATATGACATTAATGAATCAAATCACTTTGAGGAGGCGGTAGTCCGCACCTCCTAAAATGAAGATATCACGTATACCCATAATGGAATACATAAGGGTATTCCATAAATGAAAAATACATAAGATTAAAGAAAAAATAAACATATTATATATAATATATAAATATATTTTCATCTTAATGGCCACATTTGAAGGTGTTAGAAGAATATTAAACAATAATCATTTCGTGAGGCATAAATTGGCCATCCAGGGAAATAGTAAGCTATTTAACAATTAGATGATGGTGTGTGTAAGTTTATCTCTAATACTTCTCATAACAACATCCTAGTATATTGAATATACTTTTGTTGTCACAAAATAAAGGAATAAATATATTTTAGGGGGTTGGAGAATCAAAATAAAACATAAGAACACAATAGAAGACACTACCTTTAAAACGGTTAACTCTTTTTGATTTGATCTCAAAGGCTTCCTTGATAAGACTTCTACCCAAATTGAGGCTTCTATGAGTAAGAGAGGGCTGTGGAGAGACAAAATGGGAAGTGTTTGGAAAAGGCAATATCATGAGAGGTGTGAGTAAGGTGGTAGAGGTGGGGGACTTTTATAAGAAGAGATGAGGGGCACTCTTGGAAAGTTATAAATGATTAATTTATTATAAAATGATTTTCGGATTTTAAATGTCCCAAAATTATATATTTCTACGATAAGGTGATAAGAGTTATAAATACACCAATGCAATATGTTTTTTACAAGTGTAGGTCTTAGATGATAAGGTGATAATAATTTAATTTTTTTAATGTCTAAAAATTATAAAAAAATTATAATGATGTAGGAAATATTTTTATCTTTCTAATTAATATTTTTAGTCAAAATTATGACTTTTATAACCTCATTTTAAAATTGTTTTAGTAAAACAACACATGTTTCTGACATTTTTTTAACATTAAATAAAAAGTTATTAATGTCATTTTCCAACCAAAGTGGCTCCATGGGGTCCTCATGTTTACCCATGGATATTCATGGTCGGCCATGACACATCAAATAAGGGTAGGACATGTGTCAAGGTCATTTCATATCCTAAAAATAGTATTTTTACCTTAAATTATACTAATTATCTGTAATTGAGATTAAAAACTTAAAAGTTACTATTCACCAGAAATTATTTTAATCCCATTGAAGCACATTTTACTTCGTAATGACAACCATGTATGTTGGATTTTTGAAATTCCTAACATAGAGGTGGTAAAATGTCATTTAAACGAAAAATCAGTTTTTTTAAGTACCACTTAGTGGTTTCACTATTCATCAAAAATTGAAGTTTTTCGGAAAAATACCAAAACCTCACCCTAAGCTATATTTGATATTCCAAATTCAAAATTGATGTATATTTTACAAAATTCAATTCATATAAGTTACATTAATTAATTTAATAAATAATTCCCACTGTCAGAACAAATACTATGTTTTTATGAAACAATTTATATCAAAAGATTGACACTAGTTTAAGTCCAATTTCAAAGTGAAATTAATTCCAAAGACCAATATTGTATTAAATGGTAAAAATATATTCTAATTTCACTTTAAAAACAATTAAAAAGATAATCTAATAATATAAATTAATTATATTAATAAGTGGTAATGAATTAAAATACAGCATTTTCACTACTCATTAAAAAATAAACTTTATCGGAAAAATACCAAAAATTTACACAAAGTAAATTTTGATATCCTGATTCTGAAGAAGAATTTTATTTGGTGCAAAATAATGTATATGAGTGACCAAAACTATATTTAAAGAGGGTTCACCATCAAAAGGCGATAAGTGGACCTTTAGTGAAAATAAGAGTATATATGACTAAAATTGAATTCTTTTCGTATTTTAAACCACTATCCTTTATTAGATAAATATAAAAACATTTAACAAACATATATAATCATATTTTAGTTATTTCTATTCATTCCTTCCAATACAACGGCCACGTGTTAACTACCATTTAACATAATATTATTTTATTACCAGTGTGCAACGTAAGATTTTAAAGAAACTCTTTGTTGCGTATTGGGTACGCTATCGAACATAGCAACCCCTTTAAAGTAAAATTAATATTAAATTCGTAAATATTAATAAGTATAAAAATGTATTATTCTTTATTTACCTGGAATTTTACAATGATATTCCAATGACAATATTCTATACAATGTTTGGGAACTATGAGATTTAGTGATGCGCTTCAAGCTTTCTAATTCCCCAGCAGTCTTCATGGATTTTCTTAAAAGATTCATTATGTAATAAATTTAAAAATATATTGAAGTTTTTATCGAAGATATTTTAATCTACCCCAATAAAAAATAGGAACATTAAGAACATATAAGGTTTATGTTGCTAAAATGAGAAAGTATAAGTTTTATGACATATTTAGTATGTTCTACTTCTCAAAGAAGCATGTCACATTCCTTTGACATGTGATCACAATTGATGAAATTTATGTGGACCCTTCAAAATCCATTTGTATTGAGGATTGCAATAATCACTATAATGTCAATGAAATAAGTATTTTTCTTGGATTATCTATCTACTATATATTTTTGGGGAGAAATTTCTCATGATTGTCAGGACCTGTAATAATGTAAACAATTAAAGTGGAAATTTTTTTCTTAGTTGATGAAGGTGTGGATTGATGAAAAGAGATCAAGATAATGATGATTAATTCTCATGTACTAACACTACCAAAGAATTTATAATGACTTGTGTTACAAAATTATGATTAAATTCAATGCGTAGCTTGTGTACTCATGGGAAATTATAGTGTTATATCCTACTCCCCATAGAATTTGATAGTCTATGAGAAGAACTACCTGACAAGGGATATAGAGCATGTGGATGTAATTTTGGTCATGATAATCTGTCGACACTACTTATATGGTGATATGTGTGACATATATAATGATCACATTATCCTAAAGTATATATTCACACAAATTTATCTCAACAAACATGAATAGATATCGTTACAGCTAATCAAATACTATGATTTCACTATTAATTATCATCATAGAATGGAAAACAAGGCATTTGATGATCTTAGTAGGAAATAACATTATATTTTATCCATGTTGTGGATTCATAAACACCCCATCATCTTGGATATGTATTTTATGGATTTGTAAATAATAAGAGAAGGGAATACATATTAACATTCCCAAATTATTCCAAAACATCTATCCAAGATACAATTATTGAGGCACAATGGGATGATCTAGTGTTAAAATAGACTATGTATGAAGTAGAGGAAAAGAATATACAAGAGTTACATATCTATGATTCTTGTGTA
Organism: Viscum album; assembly: GCA_963277665.1. Lineage (NCBI taxonomy): Eukaryota > Viridiplantae > Streptophyta > Magnoliopsida > Santalales > Viscaceae > Viscum > Viscum album. The sequence goes on from OY728161.1 coordinate 443,582,155, forward strand.
ATTAATTTTGTACATTCATTTGTGTTCCAAATTCATCTATGATAAAGAAGGATCTCTTTTACAATACCCATATCTCAACATTTTTAATCCATCTCTGGAGTACCATGATGTGTTGTGAGATCCGAGAAGACTTCTGATCGGAGAACACCGAGTAGGAGATTGAGGAGTATATGTTAGGTTTCTTGATATCTCATCAAAATAGAGGAGAGAGATAAAAATACAATTGTTTGATTCATCCAAATACCGAAACCCATGTAGAAATTAGAGAATTTCACTATGGAATTTGTTAAAAGTATCTCTAAGAATGATAAGAAATTAATGGGATATAGGTTGTGGTGGATAAACTCACCAGGACTTATCACTTTATCGCTATTCATAAATGTATCTTCCTTAAACATAATGAACTCATATATGTGAAGGAATTGGTGAGACTACAAGGTGATCCATTCTTTATTATATCTGATCGTAATATCTGGATTAGATCTAAATTCTAGAGGACCTTTCAACATTCCTTGAGTACATAATTGAATTTTCACATGATATATCACCCCCAGACTGATGTCGAATCTGAATGGATTTTTTAGATGATAAAAAATACGTTTTAAGAGGATAGAAATGGATTAAGTCATACAAAACCATATCAAGGCTTCTCAGAGTTCGTAAGAGAGTTATGCTTACAACTGTTGAAGATACATGGAAATTGATGTTGGAGATAATGTATTCCTTATAATATCACTGTGGAAGAGCATCATGATGTTTTTAAATAATTGGAAGCTATTCCTAAGGTACGATATCTCAATTGAGATTTTCTATCACAATGGAGTATCGACTTATCATATAGAACTTCCACCTAATATGGATCAAATTCATTACATGATTGATGTTTCAATGCTAATGAAGTTCAAACTAGATCCTTCACAAATATTTAATTTAGATGTAGAAATATGGTAATATGATCTCTTTAATGAGGGGAACCCATTAAATATTCTAGACCTGAGAGATAATGGTCTATTCAATGAGGAAACACACCTTTTCAAATTTTTGTGGAAGAATTATATGGATGGAGAAGAAATATGGGAATTATGAGTGGTGATAAAATAGAAGTGAAGTCACTTGTTTATTTAAAATGAATATTCGAGGGAGAAATTTTAAAGTGGGAAATAATTTAACAATCAAAAATTTTATCACGGTAATTTGTCCCTTATTATTTTAATTTAAAATATTAAAAATCACATAAAATCACATAAATAACATAATAAAAACATTATAATTGATTAGTTATTGAAATAAAATATTTTTCACATAATTAGAGAAAAAATATCGATGAAATAGAAACTCATCATTGGGAATTGTAATATGAAAATTATGAATAGTAATCTGCCCATATGAAATGTTACATCTCCTATGAATGTATAAATAAAATTTTGGAATCTTATAATTTAAAAGATGAAGTAATTATATAATTGTATAAGAAAGTTAATATTTTAAAAATTATTAATACAACATTTGTATTTTTAAAAGTTATGAATAATTTATTACATTTTTTTAATTAATTTACTAATTTAACAAAAAATACATGGTCTTAAATATTTTCCTCAATTAAAATTTCTAATTTTTTATGGTTTTACGATAATTTAGTGAGACCCTAACATATTTTTCAATATGTTATAAAATCCATTTTAAATTTACTATTTTATATTTTTATGTAAATTAGAATTTTAATTAAAAGTTACATTACTGTTATTTAGAAAATTATTCACAAAAAATGTTGTTCGTTTTTTTGTTATACACTTCAAACAATTGTTCAGTTGATTTTGAGGGATATTACTAAAATAGATTACTTTTTACTGAATAATAAAATTCTTAAATTTAATTTAAAATTACAATATAAGTTAAATCTATTATTCCTAACATCACGAGTGATATAAACACACATATTTCAAAATCATATTCCCTAATTTTGGTATTTAGTCAATGAATCTAATCTATTTCATAAATTGAGTGAAATTGAAATAATAATGAATTAAATATTGAGAAAGCATCCCTCCCCAACTATAATTACCACTGATAACAACCTCATCTCCTCACACCTAACAGGCATCATATACTATGAAAATTCTATCCAAATATCACCAATAGAATCTCCCCCACATCCATGAGTTTTTTTTCTCACTACAAGTCCAATCCTATGTTCCTTAATTAGGATCTCAATAGGAAAATTCCAGAGGTAATTCAGCTCTGTCAATTTTCTTTCATCTTCCTTTAAAATTTAATTTCTTTTCATTTATTATTCTCAACATATATTATCCAAATGTAATTATTAATCCATTATTATTGACATACTATTATTTTATCATGTTAATGTAACATTATTCCATAAACTCCTCCCTTTCCCTCTTTTATTAAAAAATATAATCGTCCCATGTGATATGTTAATTTACCTACATAGTAGGCGATTCACATTAAATATCATAAAACACATTCTAGGATAATAAAAATTCAATAATATGTATGAATTTTTTTAATATGTATGTTTTAACCCCTATTATGTTCTAGAACTAACTTATATACATAATACTAAATGATAATACAAAACAAGTTTGTTGTGATAAAAAAATCCCAAATTAACCAAAAAATAGAATTATTAATTATTATCCAATGATTCAACATCATGGAAAATAAAAAAAGTCATTAAAAGATAATTTATAATTATGAAATATAATTAATAACATATAATAATAGTTCTTTATGTTTATCCACATTTTAATAAAAATCCATTTTGGAATACAAAAAAATAGATCATGGATACTTGGAATATGAACCCTCATAAACAATGAATTTAACCAAATAACTCAAACAAAATCCATAAATGAACATAATAAACCGACAACGAATAAAATTCATTTATAATATATTTTTTAATTGTTAATTAAAAAATATAATTTTATTATACCAGCAATTAATGTGAAAGTGGCATTCAGACATATGGTAAGGGGAATTCTCGAACCCATTCTCATTCATTGAGCTTCTCAACATTCATAACATTTTCATTATGTATTTTCCATATAAACTATTTCTTCATCATTATCATCTCGTTTGGTAGATATTATTATTTTATAAATAATATTAAGAAAAAAATGATTTCAAAAATTACTATTCATTCGAAATAAAACAATCCTTTTTCTTCGCATGATTGTTTCTTCTTCACTAAAGAATGTTGATTCTTATAAAATGTATGGTATTTCATCATTCATTTTGGAACATAAAGTGTCTGATTTTATGAATTATGAAACGAAATTAATTACTTTCTATGGGTAATTTTTATCCAATATTGATATATATTCTTTGTGGAATGCATGATAATAAAAATTTTATGATGTGACTGGTGTGATCAGAATTATATAGTGCAATGTAAATGTTAAGATGTAATTTGTGCAGCCGTAATTATATAGTTATTAAATTAACAGGTTAATGAGATTAATACAATGATTTATTGTAAGATATGAATGAAGCTGGATTTATAATTTTCACAACTATTTTTTGTAGTTGGCCACTAAACATGATATTTCTAATTTATGCATTTCCACAAAACATGAGTTTTAATAATGCATCATCTAATTATTGTGATGATGATGTTATGTTTATACCCACACCATTTTATATTATTTCATATTATAATTTATCCTCTTACTAGGATTATAGCTCAACCCTTTTTATTTATATCCTCTTGTAACTACTTTTACTATTGAGAATTTAAGGGAAGATAAGAATCTAGAGATGGAGGAACTAAATAAATGATTATGTTCTATGTAATCAATGTGATGTATGGTCGTAGTTTTCTAAAGACACTAATCCTTTGGATCCTGGTCATTTAAATATTTTAATATTATTATCATTAAAATAATGTAATTTTAATGTAGAAATAATATGGTTCACTATAATCCTCCCTTCTAATAATAGTAAAGGGACATAGAACCATTTATGTTATCTCAGTCACAAGCTCGTCGAAAAGGATTCCATATACTCTCCCATAAGGAAGAGCTAACTCATGTTATTTTTAATATTTCAGATGTTGTGAAATTATTTGTAGCATCATGATATAAATTTTTGTTCCCACTTGGATCAGCTAATGTATATCCTAAACCAACCCATATTTGTTGGTCGAATAATGATTTGTTTGATGATTCCTCATTAGTTATACATCAGTAATGTTCTTTAGAAGTCCTTAAAGGGTTAGGAATATGAATAAATTCTAGAAGTTCATCCATACCGTAACGAGTATTACTCAAGAAAATAATTTCCTAGATGATGATATCCATTAAGTGGATCAAGACATTCCAAACTAGATGATCCTTTTCTATGGTGCCTCCTGGTGCCCAACTGATTGATGGTTTAGTGGCCCCAATTCAACAGAGTTGGTCTAGGGGTTTCCTTCATTACACAAGATAGAGTATTACTAGAAAATTATTCCTACTGTCAGAAGGTTGAAAAAATAGTGAGTCAATGTATCAATATCTCATTTCTAGTCTTGAGATATCCATTAGGATTGTTGTTCCCTTCATTCATGTGAAGGGAGTCTCTGAGTTAGTCATCATGAAATTCAATTGTGACTACATTATCATTAATCAAGAGCTCGTGCCTTTTCTCAAGAACACTCTTTATCAAATTTCTATGTTCTCTACTCATCTAGAGATTAAATATTTTCCCCAATTGGATAATATTAGGTATTATTCCCTAGAATGTCTAACCACCTCACATTCAGAGCCTGACTAGGATGATTGATTCCAATATTTGGCTCATTAAAGAGTCATCACTGGTGTCATTTCATATAATGTTGACGACCATTAAAAAACCACATGACTAATATTGCATCCAAAAACAGACCTCCAAAATACCCACATAGTTATAAAGACTTCCAATTGTACCTTTCCTTTCATTGATTATATGCATCAAGAAATTATCTGACATTACAAAGATGAACATGAACCATACCACTAGCATAATGTATAGTTCACCAACTAGAGTGAACCCAACATGGAATTGTCTCTCAAAATTCATGTGTATGATGGAATTCTCCAATATTCATATAATTATATGTGATATCTCATGTTATAATGGATGTCCATGCCAGATCATGTGGTTCCAGTCTGGCAGGGTTTGAGCTCTCCAACATGTTTCGATGGATGAGATAATTCTATCCCACCATGGTCCATGAATTCATCGAGTTCTCCATGATATTCCACACATGTTAGATCCATGAGAACATTGGCCTTTGATCAACTGATCCCTTATATATAACCATGCACTCCTTGCACATTGTAGTTTGGGGACTCGATATTAGGGGACTACAACAACCAGTAACTTTTTTCCATTGTAGGATCATTCTAACTATGGAGGATTTAATTTCCATGTTGGAATAATAAATTACACATAAGGAATTCAAGTGTCGATCAGTCATTTAATTCATGTGATACAATATCATCTATGTATTTAAAGTCTTCCATTATATTCTCACCAACATCGTCACTACCTTCTAGGATATTGATCCAATGTGTTTATATGCTCGTTATAATGTCTAATAAAACCATACATCCCACTACCATGTTTCGTCTAATGGAAAGATCATGGAATTCCAAAAGTCATTCTCCAACATTCATCAGTAGATGGAGTTCAAGGATTAGAAATGTTTGCATGATAACCTCTGAAAAACTCCTTGGACATATTGGAAAACAACCCAAAATTCCACCCTAGTGACTTCATATTCTTTTGTGTATAAAATAAATATCAGCATTCCCATCAATGATCTGTTTCGATAACTCCAAACTGTTATCCGTGATCAGAAGATGTCAGTAAAGGTAGACGGTGTTTTTATAGCTATATTGGAAGCTGATGAAGAAAATTTTCTTCAAGAATTACACAATCTTTAAAGGTACCAAAAAAATATATACATAACATTCAACAGGTGGGTTCACCTACACCCTTTCCACTATAGTGGTAAATTGTTGGATATCCAAATGAAAAAAAACTGAGTAAGAACCCACCAATATTGGAAACCATGCAGGAAATATTGTACATTATTCAAATGTTAATTAACAATGGTGCATACTGACTAGTCACCATGTATAGTGATTTTATCACTCATCCAACCAATGACATGTTCCTTAAGTAGTACATCGTACAATAACTTTGAAATGTCTTAATTTCAGGATTTTAAATTGGGAATGTGATCCAACATTAACCACCTCAATATAGTAGTTAATGTCTATCCACAATGACATTAAACATTTCATAGGTCTCTTTCAAGAGTGTATGGCATATTTCTGGCCTCAATGGCCCCAATTCAAATTGGGTTATATATGTTGAGTCATAAACATTCCTCTCAATACTATTCTCCCTAAAAATCATAGATGTGCAATGATAAATGGAATATGACAATGATGAATTATCAGTAGAGGTCATTTCCCATGGAATTGGAAATCAACCCTTCCATCCTGAAGAACAATGTCTTGCTTGATTCCAATCCTTATGGGACATGTATGAATTTTATTTCATTTTGACTATAGGTAAAATGATAAATTCAATGACCCTCACATTACAAAAATTGACATTAGATATCATTTTCATAATATGTAAACATTATACAACAAGATTCCCAAATACTGTATTTGGTATAATTCCATTGGAGACATGGAAAAATAATCACGATTATATTAGTGAAATACATCATTTCAGACTATTTTCATCTTGACATGAAGCTTTTGTAGAAATATCAATAATAGTACATATAATCATAAGATGAGGGAGTGGAAACATAAAATGTGTATGATCAATAGCTCAGTAAGGCAAAAAAGGGAGGCATGTTGGAATAAGCATGACTATAATGGTATGAGAGTATGATCATATAAATAGAAGATCATACCAAACATATAAAACATAATAGAATAGATTATGGATTAATGATTGGATGTTCATAGGACGAGAATCATAAAATTTTAATATCTTAATTCATTATGGAAAATGATATAGATAAAATATGGAACTGTGGAAACTCTTAAGAATATAATATGATTTCCATAGTTTCCAAGGAATCACTTCCAAGACCAACATAGTTGATAAAGTCCAATAATGAACAGGGTGAACCCCCATTCAATCAATATGTTACTAAATATATTAAACCCTCAATCTAGTTCTATACAACTAAACTGAATATTCCTCATTACATCCATGTATTACTGAACTAGGAACCTCTTCATTCTAGCATTGTATTATTGAAATGACTAAAACCTCATTTCATCACAGCATTACTAAGACGTGTAAACCCTTCTTCCAGCCATATATTACTGAACCGAGTAAAACCTCATTCTAGCCCGGTATTATTGAACCATGTAATCCCTCAATCCATAATGAAATCATACCCACATATTCCACATGATCATAAATAAACATTTCACATATCAAAATCCATGAACATAAATGGGTAACATAAAAAAGGTAAATATATCATAACATGTGGAAAGATATAGGGTTTTTAATCATTTCTTTATATATGAAACCTATGAAATGAAGTGGGATTGAAAATAATATGATCTACGATAGAAAAAACCATCTTATAAACATATTAATCATGATGGATAAATGGGTTTCATAATGTCCATTACATTTACCATAACTCATTCATAAAAAGGATATTAATGTAAATGTTAGATAAGTTTTTAGAATGTATGAGTAACAACAAAATGTTTCATCTATGATGGATTTATTTATATATACAATAAAAAATTTATGGTGGAAATTATCCAATATTTTTTTAAAAAGGAGTTTAAATACATTATAACATTTCAAAATAATTTATTTACAAAATTCATAGAAAAAAATATAATGATGACATGAAATCGTTTTTAAAACATTTTGACATTATATTTTTTAAAATAATCATAACAAAATTGTAATTACTTTTTCTTTTGAAAACACATGAAAACATTTACAGACATATATAATATGTTGTGAGAACCATTTCATTGAAAATAATTTGATGATCAATAAGTAAATGTAGAATAAATACTGAATATAAAATGTCTTTAAAACTTATAAAATTTGATTGAAATAATTTTGTAACCCGTTTTCTTGAAAGCAGTTGAATACTGGTAATTAAGACTTAAAAAATGATTTTGATAAATGTATACCATGAACAAATACATAAGAGGTTTGAAACCATTTGGAAAAACAAATTTTTCATGAAAAATTATTTGAAAAACATTTTATTAATGATTTTCCTTTTTAATAATGGAATGTCGAGCATTGAAGAAATGATGGTGGGTAAATCCATACATGACATACGAGGTCGAATGAACAATCCGTTTGAATATTATAATGTGTAGAAATGTTCCATATTTAGAATTTAACAAGATGATATTGTTGATGATATTGGTAAATAAAAAAGTGTAAATATATTTTTACATATTATTTGGGAGTGGTATTATATTCTGGGATACAGATTATAGGAAAAATAGATTTCCAACCTATGAGAGGGTAAAGTTGGGATTTCCAAAATGAAAATTCATAACAAAATTATGTACCAAATTGTAGAAAATGGAAAAACAATACAAGTTTATATCATGAAATAACACATGTTAATGAATCTCATGAATATTATTGAGATAGAGATTATAATATTTTATCAATGAAAACATAAAAAAAATACAATCTCGAAAATAAATAAAATTATCTCAATTAATGTTAATAAATTGGTATCTTTGGATCATGATATCCATGTAGGTAATGGTTTTTAATTGAAGCATATGATATCATGAAAACATTTTGATTCATGATATGGAATGTAAAATTTAACAATATGAACCTTCAAAAAAACTGTAGGTCCATAACAAAACATGATTCTCTAAGAAGAACAAATGAGATAAAACAATTATTAACAATTTTGTAACTTTTGAAACATAATCCCCATGAATGACTGTTCATAAAATGTGATAGTTAATACCCATAAGTTTATTTTAAGTATATATATAATAATATCAAGGTATTAACACACACTACAAAAAAGGAATTAGTGGTTAACAACGATTGTATATCACAGATATTGAATGTAAGATGAAATCCCCTTACCTTGTGTCTTCACTCTCTCTGTATTCATTCATGATTCATGTATATTAAATATTAGTTTATTTTAAATATTTTATAGAATAATATTATTATATAAATTGAAAAATGTGGTTCAATTGTAACCATATATTTCTTTATTTTTATTGATTTTATATTATAGTTTAACTTTGTGTAATATCCCATTTGTTGTTTGGATGTGAATTAATTTATTATAAAATTGATCCTTATACTTATTTAATGATTATATAATTAATTAAATAATATAAATATATTGTATATTAATTATAATTATATTAAACTAATCAATATTATAGTTTTGTATGTTATTGAATACACCGTTCATGGAGATGGTAAGATGTACAAATGCATGAGCACTATTTTCTATGATTATTATCCTATTAAATGAATGTACATAAATGAATTATGCGTGTTTATATATATATATTATTAATAAATTATAATTAATATATCATATATAACAACAATGTTAATTAAACCCCTCCTTAATTCATTATATGTGGAGTATGAACAAATCACATCGGTTTGAGCGGGCAGTAGTCCAAAACTCCTCAAACGAGATTATCCAATTAACAAAAAATGGAAGATAAAAAGATGTGTGTTTTAAGAGGAATTAAAAATATTATATAAATAATAAATATAATTTATTAGATATATGAATTTATTTTTTATAATAATTTCATCCAAGATTTTTTGTAAAGGATAAATGAAAAATCATCTTTTCAGGAGGCAGTAGTTCACCCCACACATAATTAGTATGTTCAACATCATTTTGATAAAGGTGTGGGTATGTGTATGTCAGAAAAATTGATTAAAACAATAATAATATATGAAAGATACTGTCTTTGTTACAAAATATGGGAATAAATATATTTTAGGGGTGGATATGAAAAAAAGGAAATGAGGTTCAGAGAAGACGTTTCCTATTAATCAGGTAACTCTCTTTGGGTTGTTCCAAAAATGAATCCTTGATAGGGTTTATGCACAATGGGAGGCTCAATGATGATAGATTTATTGTCAAGAGTCAACATGGAAAGATTATGGAATATAAAAAAAGGATGGAGTTGTGTGAGAAAAGTGTGGAGTTAGTGGCCTTCTATATGGAAGAAAACTGACTCAATTGGAATGTTAAGAAACAAATTATAATTGAAAATGTTCTAAAACAAAAGTATTAACAAATGTACCAAAATAAGTAATGGAATGTTTAGGTACTAAATATGGTCAACCAATGTGTAATATACAAGTTTATAGGTATACTGGGACCTTAATTTTACTTTCAAGTCTCTAATTTATCTTAATTTGACCAAAACTACAGTAATTAAATTGAAAAACTTTTTCTAATAATCCTTGTTAACAAATAACATGGCCTTATTATAGTTAAAATATTATATTGAATATAATTGTTTTTTTATTTATTTTTAAATAAAAATAAAAAAAGTTGATATATTATGAAAAGTGTTAATCTCACAGTCCCGACAAAATAACAGGGTTTTAATGATGGAAAAAGGTAAAAAATTTGTAAAGAATTTAATACATTTTCAATGTGAATTTGATCCTAATGAATTTATTAATATTATTATGCGTAATAATCATCTAATGTGACCTTAAATTCTATTTATAATATCAATTTATATTAAAAAAAATTGAAAATGGTAGTTTTTAACTAAAATGTAGTATTTTATAATATTCCTCAAAAAAATGATGTCTCTCGGAAAAATACCAAAACATCACCATTGTCTAATTTCAACATTAAGTACTAAAAAATTCAGTTATTTTAATCCAATTATATTTCTAAACTTTTCTCAAATTACTTTTATTATTATCATCGATTCATTCAATAAAACAATACAAAAGGACATTACCAAAATTATTAATTTTAATAATCAACATATTTTATTTATATAAAACAAATATATCTAAAAATTATTTATCACTTTTTTTAGTGATATATTATAATTATTTTATTTAAATAATTAATAAAATAACAAGTTATTTTTTAGAATCTTTTGGTTCCGTGCATCATACTCTATGTTAGTGTTGCTTGTAGCGCATTCCATTTTTTGTGTTTCATGTGAACAGAATGTTTGAAATACTTCTTTAATATATATATATATAATAATTAAAAATTTATTCTGATATGAATAATATGTAATAGTTAAAATAATTTGAATAAAATAAGTCTCAATATAATTAGTGTGTTACATTCAACCCCTATTAAAATTAATTTCACCCTCAGAATTCTGTAGGGTTATCAAATGTTTAATACATGAATGTTTTAAGGACCCGACCCTAGTTACCAGGAACCAGTGACTTATTGTTTAAATTGGCATGAAAACAAGAAATAAGCATCCTAGAGGACCTAATAGTTTAGTATTTTTGAAAAAAATATACAAATATATGTTCATCATTACAACATTAAATGAAAAACAACATAAATAATCCTTAGAAAACTTCCATAAATCCTAGTTTATTTCATAATTTCATTCATAATAGAATTATTCTTGCCCTGTGGAAATGAAACATAACAATGGGGTGAGATCAAATGCTCATTATGGGTAAGCAATATAGTGGATGATGACATAAACATTAGACATGGTGAATAATTTAAAACACATTCCTTTATAAATAAACATGAGCATAATATGCTAGAAATATGATCTGAGTAAATATTCATAAAAAATAACATAGTCATGGGTATTCTACTAGTCTAATAACCACATGAACCATCAATACTATTTTCAAAATGAGGGAATTCATAATGTGGGGCAATATGACCATACCGCCAAGGCCTTGTGGCAATACCATAAATAATTGTTCAGTCATGTCCTTGTGCTAGGACCGTAGTTTGTCTCATGAGACATATTAATGCACTGAGAGTATATTTATGGCCCTAGCCTACACATAATATGTCAAATTAATTCCTCATATGAATAGTGATAAAGATAAACAACATACACATTAATACATTAAATGTAAATAGCATTCCCCGAACATTACACCAAATCACTAACCAGTCAATATAAATTTAAAAATGGTTTAATTATAGAAAATCATTATCCAAAAAAACTATAAACCATTAAATTTAATTTTTTAGAAGATAATATGGAATACTAAACCCATTAATACAAAATAATAAACATGTGTGTTGAAATAGTGGAAGATACTCTTATAAAATCCTCATGTAATTCTTGAAATAAATAATATTTTACTTTGAAAAGAAGAGTTACTTGGGAAAAAAACCAGAAGTGAAGAAAGATATTATTTTCATAAAAAAGTAGTGATTTTATAGATATAATGGTTTTCAATAACTGAATAGAGATTCCCCTTGAAAAGAGGTAAGAAATTGTGATAATCCCATGAATCAGGCTTGTATTCCGGAAACAATTTAAATGATACTTTTAAAGAATATGACTAACCATAAAATAAAGAAGGATTCTGGTTTGTGTACACATATTAACCACTCACACAGAATATATGATTTTTATAAAATAATACATAATAATTTTCTTGAGGTAATTTAGAAAATGAAAAAACCCGAATAGAAATGGATGATCGGGTGGAAAAACCCTTACTGTAAATCTGAATGTGTTCCCCTCTTGAACATAAGGTCTGGGAATATAAAATTATACATATCAATAAAATATTTCATAAACTAATAGAAATCTATTTATTCTAACATTATTTTGTTTAGTTCATTTATTTTATTATTTATAAGTTACCATATTCAATTCCGTAGATCTGGAGTGTTTGTTTTCTGGTTTTTCATAATTGGTTAACTAGTGTTAAAGTAATGATGTTCATGTGGAATGGTTGTAAATATCCAGAATTGAAATTAAATATTATTTATTAACATTAATAGGTTTTATTGTTCATTTATATAACTTGGTTACATTGAAATAGGATGAATTTTTATATAGAACTTCATTGATAAATGTTTTGGTTAATTTGTGGGTTTTCATTACAATGATTTTTTTTTCATTATAACATAATTACATTTGTAAAAATCGATTACATAATATTAGATAGGATATATTACATACATAATAATTTGTTTCATCCATAATATGAATGGTTTCATGACCATAATTGATAATGATAATAGAAATCGAAAGCCCATTGTCCTTGAACGTTGAAAATTTACACATATCGGTTGGTGTTTTTGCTACAAATATAAAAGAGGGTAAAAGGGGACGATGATGATAACATATTCCAGTATCATGAAAAAATTATAGTAAATATAAATTACTTATGTAATCACAATATTTGGATAAATATAGGTAACAGAAAAAGAAAACAAATGAACTTGAAAATAAAGACAAATAATTGAAAAGAGGACATTACCTCTTCAACCAAACATTCTAGAGAGCCACCGTAAGGGATAGGTTTTGGTCTTTTTATGAGACCATTGTTTTTTGGTCGTGGGAGAGGAGGTTGGGAGGCTATTGGGACAGAATTTGGTGAAGGCACAAATCTTTAGAGGAATGAATGGACGAGGGAGTGATATGGGGTTTTTATTGTGGAGGAGAGATGGGATTTCATAATATAAAATTCATTAATTTATTATATATCCTTAAGATGAGGAATAATGAGTATTCCATGACCAAGAATAGTATTTTTATCACGTGATCCTAAACCAAGTGGGCTTACATTAGTAGAACATCCCACATGACTCTATAATTAGTGTATTTATCTTAGTTTTGCAAATTCCGGTATGTAACTATTCATAAAATATTCAAGTATTTTAGAAAAATCCCAAAATTCACTCCAACCATTTTTAGATGTGTATAATCCAAAAATGAAGTCCATTTTTCAAAAATAATTTTCTAAATATTATTAATTTAATATTTATTTAAAATAATAATCTATTCTAAAAATAATAATTTTAAAACATTTGTTTCCATATTATAAAGAATAGGAATATAATACTAACACTTGAATATTATTTATATACTATCCTATTTAAGGTTACTATTCATTAGGGTATATAACTATCCATATGTGTATGCTACTATTCATAAGGGTATGATACTATTCACAAAAAAAATTAATTTTTACTTATTGGACTATAAATAACATACTGATCAAAATTGTGTATGTCAGTTTTTTGAAATTCACATAACATACGTGATAAACATATGTCTTAAGGGTCACATAGCACATAGTAGTAAATTATGTCGTGATTTTATCAGATTATGACATATTTATAAGAAAAATTATTTTCCATTAAATAAAATGGGTCGTTACATTCTCCCCTCCTTACAAAAATTTCGCCCTCGAAATATCATTTTACAAACGAGGACAAGAACAGGTGGGGGTTCTTTTCCTTAATTGATTCCTCTAGTTCCCATGTTGACTCTTTGTACTTACGGTTTAGCCAGAGTAACTTTACCAGATGAGTAGTCTTGTTGCGTAGAACTTTGTATCTGTGATCAAAGATTTACACTAGCTATTCCATAAAGGAATGATCATCCTCTAATTGTAACACCTCGGAAAAGAGTATGTGTGAAGGGTTTGGTATGTAATTTCATTATAGGGATACATGAAATACATCATATAATTTCAACATGGTAGGTGGAACTGCTAGTCTATAGGCCACAACTCTGACTCGATCGAGAATATCAAAGGGGCCGATATACCTGGGACTTAGATTTCCTTTTTTCCCCAACCTCAAGACCTTTGTCCATAAATATATGTGTAGAAATACCATGTCTCCAAATTTGAATTCATGGTCTCATCGATAGTTATCCGCATAGATCTTCTTTCGACTTTGGGAATCCTTGATATGTTGTTGAATGGTTTTGAACTTGTCCACCATTTCATCAACCAATTCACATCTTAGCTGCATTCTCTAACCGACTTCATCCCAACATTAATGTTATATACACCTTTTCACATAAAGGGCTTCATATGGTTCCATTCGAAAACTCTAGTAGAAATTGTTATTCTATGATAATTCAACCTGTGGAAGATGTTGGATTAATCCTCCATTAAATTCCATATAACATGCTATCAACAAGTATTCTAGTGTCTGAACAGTTTTCTCAGATTGGCCATGAGTTTGAGGATGATAGGCTATACTAATGTTCAGTTTAGTGCTTAGTTCATGTTTGAGACTCTTCCAAAACATCAAGGTGAATCTAGGGTCATGGTCAGGTTCAATAGATTTTGGTACTCCATGCTTCCTTACAACTTCTTTGATGTAAATCCTTGCAAGTTAATCCTATGAGAAGTCCTCTCGAATCATGATAATGTGAGATTTATTTGTAAGATGATCCACAATGACCCATATAGAATTTTTTCCTTTGAATGTCCATAAATGTCCAGTGAAAAAGTCCATGGTAATGTTCTCCCACTTCCATGTCGGTATGGGTAGTGGTTTCAACATCCCCTTAGACTTTTCCCTCTCATCCATCACTTGTGGACATACTAGTCACTTTTATGTATAATCAGCAATTTCCCTTTTCATATTGTCCCACCAAAAGTTTTCTCATAGATCTTGATACATATTTGTGCTACCGGGTTGTATAGAGAAATTAGATCTATGTGTATTATCCAATAGTTCTCTCTTTAGCTCAAGAATAGCGGGAACACAATGCCTCTTCCCGAATTTCAAAATGCCACATTCATATGCGAAGTCAGTCAACATCCAATCATTTATAGAATTAATTTTCTTTTGAAACTCACCATCATTAGTCTAATAATTTATTATCCTCTCAAGTAAAGAAGGCTGGGAAACCATTTGAAAATGTAGTGATGTGTTACCTTCCTTGATAATTACAAAATCCATATTTACTAGATCCATGATCAAATGATCTGTTTCAACTCTCATATTGTTCATCACTCCCTGATCCTTTCTGCTCAAATAATTTTTTATCTTGTTTTCCTTCTCCGAGTGGTAGTGTATTGTGAAATCATAGTCTTTGAGCAGCTCAATCCATCTCCATTATCTCATGTTGAGTACTTTTTTGTGAGAATATATATTTCAAACTCTTAAGATCTGTATATATCTCAGATTTTTCACCACGGAGGTAATGAATCCAAATAATAAATGCAAAGATTGCGGCTGCTATCTCAAGATCAGGAGTTGGATAGTTTTTTTCATGAATTTTTAGCTGGATTGATGCATAGGTGATCACTTGATCATTATGAATAAGGACACAAAAAATTCATTTCATTTATTTATCACTATAGATGACAAACCCATCATTCCCCGATGATTGGGGGAAAAATAAAACATGCTAAAATTCCCATATAATTTATTTCTTCTCAGAGTCTTCAGAATACTGCACAAGTAATTTTCATGTACTTCATAGCTTTTAGAGTACACAAGGATATCATCAATTATCACCAACCCAAAGTCATCAAGATATTCCATGAACTCTCTATTCATCAAATCTATGAAAACAGATGGTGCATTAGTTATTCCAAAATACATTACTGTAAACTCAAAATACCTATACCTATTTTAGAATTCTGTTTTTGGAATGTCTTCTTTCCTCGCAAGAAACTGATGATATACAAATCGATGATCAATCTTTGAAAAATATTCGTCTCTATGAAGTTGATCGATTAAATCATCAATTTTTGGGAGAGGATACTTATTCTTTATTGTAAAATCATTGATTTCCCTGTAATCAATGCACAACATTGTAGACCCATCTTTATTCTTAACAAAATAAATTGGGGATCCCAATTGGGAAACACTAGGGAGAATAAATCCTTTATCACTCAATTACTCTAGTTGTTTTTAGCTCCACTAACTCCAAAGTGTCCATTCTATAAGGGTTCATTGATATGATCCTTGAACCATGAATTATGTTAATGGAAAACACAATCTCCAAATCGGGAGGATGTACAGGTATATCCACTAGAAATAAATCAATATATTCTTGAAGAACAAGTACATCTTCTATTTGAACATTATTTTCCTGAACCATAGTTATTTCACTCACTTCCTCCCCAATAATTGAATTTAGTGGAGATACTAGGGGTGGATCAAGATGAGAGTCAAATGGAGAGGTTTCTGCTCTAAAGATATTGTATTCTAAACCATTCATAATGATTGTAACTTCCTTCTATTTTCAATATATATTCGCATCATAATTTGAGAGTCATTCCATACTGGGAATTATATCACATTCCACCATTGGTATAATGATAATGTTAGAAACTAAATCACGTTTATGTGATTTGAGGGGGCCTAATCGACACACCTTTGATGCAATGATACATCCACTATGAGTTTTGAATGATAACTCATTTATTAAATCAAATTGGACATATCTAATTTTGATGGAAAATTGGGAAGATATAAATTAATATGATGATCCAGAATCAAATAATGTATAGGCTATGTTGGATGAAACTATCAATGTACCTTCCACCACTTCGTTAGGAATTTCAACCTCCACAGTTGTAACTGCATAAGCTTGGCCATTCTCCCTTGGACTTATTTGGGGATCATTTCCCTGAAACTTATGAAATTTATGTTCATAATGTCCCATCACCCTTTAATTGTACGACATTACATTGGTATCTTCATTCTTCCCCTTACAATCCCGAGATAGGTGGAAGTTTTCTCTAAAAATGTAATAGACTCCTATTACCTTTTTTAAAGTTCCATAGTGTTTCTTCCTAGAATAACTACTTGTCAGTAATTCAACTCTTATCTTCTTCCCCTTTTCCTTATTTCCTTTCCTAGAGTTTTTAGATTCCCTCTTCTTATCTTTCTTTCCATTAATGTCATAATACATAGAGAATTTATTTTCTGTCTTGGTAGCACGTCATATTATATCTTCATATGATTCCAATCATTGGGAGACAAGATCCATTCAGAGGAATGGTTTTAAACCATCAAATATTTGATCAATTTTTCTCCCTAGATTATGTATGTAGTCCTCAGCATGCCTTGGAGACCTTGTATAGTTGGATTCACACATGGAAAAAATTTCATCCTCCTTCCGTATTAGATTCAAGAATAGCCACTCCATATATGCTCGTTGTTCATAATAGAAATACTTTTCTAAGAAAATTTCCTTAAAATACCTCCATTTAATCTCTTCTATTATTTCCTCCTCCTTTGTATTTTGGGCTAATGATCATCACTGATCCGCATCACCCGCTAGACGATAGACTTCCATAATAAAATTCACTCTTTTATTACATCACAATGTATGAAATATCTCCTTGAGGGAACTTATCCACTACTCAGCTACAAATGGGTTTTTAGTCCCATTGAATGATGGAGAATGTTGTATCATAAAGCGATCTAGCGTAGCTTCTACACGTGGTGGATCTGGATGCTCCATACGAGTAAGATTATTATTCATAACCTTAATAAGTAGTCCTAGTAAAGTTATGAGTTGCTCAGCACCAGAGCCAACATCAATATCTTGCGTCAGAGGGAAATTCCTATAGGGAACATGTGTGTTCATTCAGTTTCCATTCCTCCCAATTGGATCTATCTCAAGATAATGGCATACAATAGATTAGGTTATGATTCATAATTTATAATCATAATATAAAAAATACTTAGAAAAAATTGAGATCCTACACATGGATAATCACATATTCCAAAAATGGTTACATTGAGGAAAATTTTACATTTCAATCCTTCATAGTGGCTTGTAAAAAAATGTGAATAATCCCAAGAATATCCACCAGGAGTGTCGTAAACTATAGTGCGGCAAGGCCTTTTTTCGTACACCAGTTCTCGTTCGATTCTAGCTCAAAGCGGTGTTTTCAGGTTTTAACCCTAAACACATCTATGCTAGAGACCCCTATACTTGCTCATATCTAGACAGGGATGTATTTCTTGAAAGATCCACATAATCTATTCCTTACCCGGACGTTATTGTATGTGTATCCTCAAAGACTAACATAAGGACTTTTCCATAATTCTACATTTTCTAAATCTAGTTTCCATGCATTCTACTAAAAGTTTATTGATACCAACTCTAAGGAGCCAACCCCAATTACCCAGAGCTGGTTCCTTATTGGATACATTGGCATACAAATAAGGAATAATCATCCCTATGGACCGAGTATTTTAGTATTATTGGAAACAAGATATATACATGAGATCATTATTACATCTTGTAATGACAAACAACAAAGAAAATCATTAGAAACCTTCCATAACTCCTAATTTATTTCAGAATTTCACTCATAATAGAATTACTCTTTCCTTGTGGAAATGAAACAAATTAAAGGTGTGAGATCAATCTCCCAGTAAGACTAAGAAACATAGTGGAAGATAACATAAACATTAGACATGGTGAATAATTGAAAACACATGCCTTTAGAAATAAACTTTAACATAATATGGTAGAGATATGAGATGAGTAAATATTTTCATAAACTAACATAATCATGAGTATTCTACTAGTTGAATAACCACATGAACCATAAATACTATATACATAATGAGGTAATTCTTAACAAGGGACAATATAACTATACCGTCAAGGCCTCATGCCAAGACAATTAATAATCGTTTTGTCAAGGCCTTGGGCCAAGACCGTTGTTTATCTCATGAGACCTACCGATGCACCGATGGGCTATAGAGGGCCCTACATGACACTTAATATGTCCAATTCATTCCTCATATGAATGTGGATAATTTTAAACAACATACACATTAATATATTAAATACAAATAGATTTCCTCGAACATTATGCCAATAACATAACCATTTGAAGTAAACTGATGAATGGTTTAATGATAGCACATGAATAGCCAAAATAAAAATTAAGCATTAAATTCAATATGGTATATGATAATATGGAATACTAATCCCAATAATAAATAAGAATCAACAAGTATGTTAAAATAAAGGAAGATACTCTTATAAAAACATCGAGTAATTATTGAAATAAATTCTCTTTTACTTTGAAAAGAAGAGTTATTTTGGAATAAACCAGAAGTGAAGTAAGATATTATTTTCATAAAAAATGATTGATTTTATAGATATAATTGTTTCCAAAAACAGATTAGATATTTCACTTGAAAAGAGGTCTAAAATTGAGACATTCCCTTGAATCGGGACTGTATTTCGGAAACCATTTGTATGATCCTTTTATGGAATGTAACAAACCATAAAATAATGAAATATTATGGATAGTGTTCATATATATAACACTCAAACTGAATCTAGGATGAGTATATAATAAAACATAAGAATTTTATTGAGGTAATTTAGACAATGAAAATAACCCTACTGAAAATGGATGTTCGGGTGGAAAAACCCTTACCTGAAATCCAAATGGGTTACCCTCTTGAACATAAGGTCCTAGAATATGAAATTATTCATGTCAGTATCTTAATTCATAACATAATAGATATATATTTTGTTTATCATAATTCTGTTTATTTCATTTATGTTATTATTCGTATGTTATTATATTGAATTTCGTCAATCTGGAGTGTTGTTTTCATGATTTTCATAATTGGTTCCCTTGTTTTTTAGTAATAAAGTTCATGTGTAATGGTTGTAAATCTCTAGAATTAAAAGTAAATATTATTTATGAAAATAAATAGGTGTCATTGGTCATTTATATAACTTTGTTACATGTAATGTAACATCCCAGGTAAATAAAGAATATGACATTTTCATATTTGTCCATATTTGTGAATAAAATATTAATATGACTTTAAAGGGGATGCTATGCTCGATGGCGTACCCAACACGCAACAACGAGTTTCTTGGGAATCTTACGTTGCACTCTAATAAAATAATTTTAAATGGTAGTTAACATGTAGCCATTGTATTGGCGGGAATGGATAGAAATAACTAAGATATGATTATATATGTTTTTATATGTTTTTACATTTATCCAATAAAGGATAGAGGCTTAAAATACAGAAAGAATTCAATTTTAGGCGTATATGCCCTAGTTTTCACTAAAGGTTCACTTATCACCATTTGATGTTGAACGATAATTAAATATAGTTTTGTTCACTCTTAAACATTATTTTGGACCAAATAAAACTCTTACTAAGAATCGGGACATCAAATTTTACTTTGTGTAATTTTTTGGTATCTTTCCGATAAGGTTCATTTTTTTAATGAATAGTGTAAAATGTTGTATTTTAATTCAAAACCACTTTTTAATCTAATTTATTTATATGATTAGATAATATTTTGAATTGTTTTTAAAGTTAAATTTGAAAATATTTTTACCATTAAATCCAATAGTGGTCGTTGGAATTAATTTCACTTTGAAATCAGACGTAAACTAGTGTCAATCTTTTGATACTTATTGTTTTATGAAAACACGCTATTTGCGCTGACAGCGGGAATTAATTATTAAATTAATTAATGTGACTAATATGTTTTGAATTTTGTAAAATGGACTTCATTTTTGAATTCGGAATATCAATTATAGCTTAGGGTGAATTTTTGGGATTTTTCTGAAAAACTTCAATTTTTGATGAATAGTGAAACCACTAAGTGGTAATCAAGCAAACTGATTTTTCAGTTAAATGAAATTTTTCCACTAATGTGTATTGAATTTTGAAAATCCGACATACATGGTTGTCATTAAGAAGTAAAATGTGGTTCAATGAGATTATAATAATTTTTTGGTGAATAGTAACTCATTAAGTTCTTAATCGCGATTAGTGGTAATTAGGGTAGTTTAAGGTATAAATAATGCTTTAATAATATAAAATGACCTAGACACATGTCCCAAACTTATTGGTTGTGTCATGGCCGACCAAGACAATCCATGGGTCAACTTGGGGACCCCATGGATCCACTTTGGTTGGGAAATGACATAAATAACATTTTATTTAATGTAAAAGAAAAATTGACACAAACATGATATGTTTTACTAAAACAATTTTTAAGTGGGGTTACACAAGTCCAAATTTTGATTATAAATAGTCATTGGAAAGCTAAAAAGATTTCCTACATCATAGTATTTCTTTTATTATTTTTTGGACATTAAATAAATTAAATTATTTATGACATAATAATGATTTAACGATGACATCATTATTTGACGATTTAAATAAAATGGAAAGATAATCTATGAACTACACATGGACAAAACTTATTGGATGAGTGGATTTAGAAGCCTTATCACCTTATACACGAATTATATCAATGTGGGACCTTTTAAAACCGAAATACATTTTCAAATAAAGTAATATTTCTTACTTTCCAAAAGTGCCCCTCCTCTCCTCTTATAAAAGGCCCCCACCTCTACCTCTTTTCACACACTCATCAAGCCTTTGGCTCGGCCAACACCTGCCCATTTACTCTCTCCACATCCCTCTCATCATCCTAGAGGATTCCCTTTGGGAATCATCCTTTCAAAGGAAGCCTTTAGGCTCAAATCAAAAGGAGTTTCACTTTTAAAGGTAATTCTTTCTCTCATGTTCATTTGTTTTATTTTGCTTCTCCAACCCCCTAAACTCTTTTTATTTATTTCTTTTGTAACAACACCAGTATCTTCAATATACTAGGATTTTGTTATAAGATTTATTCTAGCTACACTCTCACACAACTACATCAAATGGTTAAAGAACATACGGTTTCCGTGGATGGTGAAATTCTGCCTCCCGAAACGATGATTGTTCAATACTCATTTAACACCTTCAAAGGTGGCCATTATGATGTCACTATTTTTATATATGATATATAATATGTTTATGTTTTACTTATGCTTCTGTATTTTTCATTTGTGTCTTACCTTTATGGCTTCCATTATGGGTATACGCGATATCTTCATTTTAGGAAGTGCGGACTACCGCCCCCTCAAAGTGATTTGATTCGTTAAAAACCATATGTGGGATGTATAAAGGATGGAACTATGATATTATATATGATATTATACTGTAATTATAATATACCTTTATATCATTATGATTACATTCTATAAACAATGAAATAGAAATGGAAGTAGCGTTCATGCGTACGTACGGCTTACCGTCTCCATGAACGGTGCATTTCATTCCTTACCTCTAAATGATTATGTAATGTTATAAATGCATGAATGTACTGGATATATATGACATATATGATATCTACATCATGAATACAATTCTGTTTATAATAAACATTTGGCCACACAAACAACATGTAATTGTAAGAAGTCCACTTTCGACTTAAGAACCAAATATCGGCAAAACAAATATTATTAACTTAAATGATTACATTATGTTTATGACATGGTAATAAGTGGTATAAAAGGAATAATGAACTTGAAAAAGGTTCTTAAGGAAGTATAAATTAACTCAAGTTTATTATTCAGGATATTAAAGAACGATCAAGTCAAGTCGGACCCGAGGTAAGGGATCCTACACCTCTCTTTCTTTTTAAGTACACTCTTTTATGTAATTTATTTTAAGCTCATCTTTCTTATGATTGGGATGTTATTTTATATTAATCCAACTGTAATTTTTATGTTCATGTGATGAGAGACCCTATTCTCTCTCATCAATACTTTTTGGAAGTTTTATGTGGCGCCGTTAGGCTGCCGAGTTTTCGTAAGGGATTTTTCATCTCACTTTTATTCCCGTGATATTTATGCTACATTTGCCACAATTTCCTTTGAGTGGTGTATGTGCTGCCCATTATTCTACTCTTTGTGTAATATACTTTCGTTTATGAGTATTTACATCAATGATTTATTGCCCTTCTTTCATGGGGTGTATGTTTTGAAAGATACCCAAGTCGGTAAGGGAACCTTTCACCCTCCTCTTTTTTTAAAAGACTTCTTTTGTTGGGTCTTTTAATTTACACATTGTTATGTTGGGATATGTTCTCATATATCCTTATTGATGTAAATTTTATGTCCAAGTGATGAGATACACTTTTTATCTCTCATCAACTCATTTTGATGTGATGCCGTTAGGCTGTCAAGGGAACTTTTTAACCCAATTTCGATTTCTTTGGGTTCAACATGTAGACATTGAATATGTCGTCCATTGAATATGTGTGAATGAAATTTTATTGTTTTACACTTAATATCCACTTATATTGGGTGTATTTATTTTTGTCACACATATTTTTGAGATTTATTTTTCCTTAATTTAAGGATACCTTCTCTATAAGGGATTTCATCACATTTGACATTTCTATTGAGGGTTCATTGTTGTTATGCACCAATTCACTCTTATATGGTGTATATACTGTCCTTTGGAGTATTATATCATGAATCCTTTTATTCTCATGATATAATAAAGTTCTTACTAAATGTTATTCCTCAATTATTGTATTCAAGTGTCTCTAATTTTGGTAAAACCCCTTTAACCAAAATATCATTTTAAATATTTTAATTATTTGTTCTTGTTAATATCCATGTTTTAAAAATGGTTTTATGGATTTATTTATATGGATATTAATGGTTTAAAATTTTAAGCTTCAAGGGGGTATGAGACACTTTGATTCAAAAATCTTTTTATTAAATGTTTTAAATGGTTTTGGAAATGGTTTCTTTTTACATGGATTCATTATTTCAAAATACTAAAATGTTATGTTGTGTTTGAAATGTGGAAATGTTTTGTTTCCTTTATGAATATTTTATGTGATACGTGTATGTTATGGTTCTTGGGCATTGTTATGAAAACGGGTGGTTTCGTGATAAACTAAGGGCGGGTGAGCCCGTTATAGCTCTCCAATGCATTGGGTAACGCAAAGGAGTGAAACGTTAAGGTTTCTCCGAAGAGATTTAGGGAATATACTGTGATGGGTATTCCAAACGTAACCAAGAGGGTTACTCCCTACGTAAGAATGTTATGAATGCCTCAAGTTACCTTTATGTCTTATGTTTTCTATGATTTATTCATGATTTGATATGCCTATGTTTTATGGGTAAAGTATGAACTCATTATTATGTAAATGTGTACCCATGTTTCCTTTCCATATTTTTCTATCCCTTACTGAGCTTTTTGTGCTCATCCCAAGTTTTTGAAATGTTTTTCACTGGTCAAGGGAAAGGTACATGATGTGATGATAGTGTCAAGGATGTGTCAAGAAAGAATCCGTGTTATATTTTAAATATGTTTCCGTTGATGGGAAGAATGAATACTGTATTTTATGTAACCACATTCTTTAAATGTGGAATGTAATGCAAGTTTCATGATCTAATTCTCTAAAACTCTAAACCTGAAAATATCCTCAATGTGTAATCTTGTAATAACTCAAGATTAAGTAAGGTTTAAGGCTGGGGCCTTATAGTTGGTATCAGAGGTCGGTTTAGATAACTTTAGAGGTTAGGGTATTCTTTAAGCATAAGTGACATTACCATAATGGTTAGGATTTCAGAAAGAGTCCTAGTTTTAGATAAAGTGAATGAGTAAGTGTATCTTAGTGTTTACCTTCCTCATTAGTACATGATGGTTTTGTTGATATACTCACACTGACCTTTTTGGTTTTAGTAAATGGCTGGATCTAGCAGGCACCAAAGTAACAGTGGATGTGAAGGAAACTGTGACAGCTTTTTGAGAAAGAAACTGAATGATATGGGAGATGCAATGAGAACTCTTCTGTTTATCCTCAACCAACTATCTGGAGTCATGATTGACCACCTAAACCTTGGAGTTTTCTCTAAGGCATCATATATGCAAGAAACAAATCCCTACGGAAGTACAGGAAATAATCATAAAGGTATGTGTGTTCAAAAACCTATTTGTCAAAGATGTGGAAAGAAACACCTAGGAAAATGTTTCAAAGGGACAGAAATATGCTATAGATGTGGAAATGAAGGTCATAAATCAAGAACCTATCATGGAAAAAGGAAGCATCCAGTTGACTCGAGGAATGGGAAAGAAGTTCTTTCTGAGGGATCAATTGAATGTTTTAAATGTGGTGTGCATGGTCATTATGCAAACACATGTCCTATGAAGAAGCTTCGTGAATGGGGTCACCAAGAGCGTACCAATATTCGTTTACCAATACCTAATGCCATTCCGATTGAGGATGAAGAAACTGACAATGACCAATCAAAGGTATGTACTATTTCATGACTATTGTTTTCTTATTTTGGAATCTTAGGATATGATTCATGATTTTGTTTGTAGGAAAGAGGTATTTCGGAATAAGTTGGAAAGGAATGGATAATGGATCATGAAGAATGTTGAATGAGTAAGATGTCAACATATAAGGGCTTCAAGAGTTAGGGTAAAATTCTTAAGCGTATTAAGTCTCTTTTGATGATGGGGTTAAATTAGAAGACTTTTTATATTATATGTAACCCTGATGTTTAATATAGGCAAATTTTATTCAAGTAATAGTTATCTTTTCTTTTGTGGACATAGTTATAAAGAACCATTTGGGTTTATATGATCCTTACTTTTGAGGTAATTATGGGTTACCATATGTTATGATTGAAGTGAAAGGCATTAGATAAAATTGAGGTTAAATTATGTTATGGTTATTTTTGATGATTTTATCCCTTTTTGGGTAATGATTTGAGAATTATATAGTTTTGAAAAAAGGACAACACGCAGACCGTGTGACTACCCGTCGCATCGGACAAAGCTGTGGGAATCGAACCCACAACCAAAGTGCGACTGTTATTTATCGCCTACCACTGGACTACGTGAAGTCCCTGGTTAGTTTGACTGATTCTTTTCAGTTATATGATTTTATGAATTAAGAGTAAGTTGATTTTGGGTTATTTATGAAAATGATTAACCTATCATGGAGGATATGTGATTAGGATAATTACTTTTCAATGTGAGACTTTAGGAGCAACTGATGTTGTTTGGAGATAAATTTTACGATTTAACATGGAAGACTATGTGACTAAATCCTTCAAATATTTGGGTTTCAATCTTATATTGGTTTACTTTGAAGAATTTTATGGAAAAATTGTTTATCGGATGGTCCTCATTGAACTTTGGGTTTTGTTGGACAAATTTTGGAGATTAAGAATAGATTTTCTTTTTATAAGGGGTTATCCTTTTCTAAATTATCTGATCTTGTACTAGCCTTTTTGGTTTTGGATTTGGTTAAAGTCTAAAGACATGGGAAGTATATAGTTCTATTTTGTGGATTAGGTGATTCTCTAGAAGTTGATTATAGTACTCTTAATGTGAACAAGTCTTCCTAAATACTCATCTTTTGGAGAAAATATGAGTTTGTGTAAGGAATCTAATAAAGGTTGAAAGTCAATATGATAAGTGATTATGTTTCCTTATGAATAAATTCCTCAATAAAAAGTAACGTAAAACAAAAATGTTGTCTATTAAATTTTCCTACTGGGGAATCGAATACCGTTTAACCCATCACAAGTTTGTGATTTTCTCGTGGTCTCCTAAACATGTTTTCTGTCACTCTCCATCAGAACATGACCCTTTGTTTTTTCCTCCATGTCCATATTTTCATACTTGGAATCCTAGTATGGGTTAACTCGGGTGACCTTTGTACTTATCTTTCTTTATTTTAAAGTGTTTGTTTTACCGACTTTTGTTCCGATGTGGGACTTTCAAGGATGTTTCCAAGAGCAATTTTAAAATTGCGAGGATGCAATTCCCAAAAGGGGGGAAGGATGTAACACCCCAGGTAAATAAAGAATATGACATTTTCATATTTGTCCATATTTGTGAATAAAATATTAATATGACTTTAAAGGGGATGCTATGCTCGATGGCGTACCCAACACGCAACAACGAGTTTCTTGGGAATCTTACGTTGCACTCTAATAAAATAATTTTAAATGGTAGTTAACATGTAGCCATTGTATTGGCGGGAATGGATAGAAATAACTAAGATATGATTATATATGTTTTTATATGTTTTTACATTTATCCGATAAAGGATAGAGGCTTAAAATACAGAAAGAATTCAATTTTAGGCGTATATGCCCTAGTTTTCACTAAAGGTTCACTTATCACCATTTGATGTTGAACGATAATTAAATATAGTTTTGTTCACTCTTAAACATTATTTTGGACCAAATAAAACTCTTACTAAGAATCGGGACATCAAATTTTACTTTGTGTAATTTTTGGTATCTTTCCGATAAGGTTCATTTTTTTAATGAATAGTGTAAAATGTTGTATTTTAATTCAAAACCACTTTTTAATCTAATTTATTTATATGATTAGATAATATTTTGAATTGTTTTTAAAGTGAAATTTGAAAATATTTTTACCATTAAATCCAATAGTGGTCGTTGGAATTAATTTCACATTGAAATCAGACGTAAACTAGTGTCAATCTTTTGATACTTATTGATTTATGAAAACACGCTATTTGCGCTGACAGTGGGAATTAAATATTAAATTAATTAATGTGACTAATATGTTTTGAATTTTGTAAAATGGACTTCATTTTTGAATTCGGAATATCAATTATAGCTTAGGGTGAATTTTTGGGATTTTTCTGAAAAACTTCAATTTTTGATGAATAGTGAAACCACTAAGTGGTAATCAAGCAAACTGATTTTTCAGTTAAATGAAATTTTACCACTAATGTGTATTGAATTTTGAAAATCCGACATACATGGTTGTCATTAAGAAGTAAAATGTGGTTCAATGAGATTATAATAATTTTTTGGTGAATAGTAACTCATTAAGTTCTTAATCGCGATTAGTGGTAATTAGGGTAGTTTAAGGTATAAATAATGCTTTAATAATATAAAATGACCTAGACACATGTCCGAAACATATTGGTTGTGTCATGGCCGACCAAGACAAGCCATGGGTCAACTTGGGGACCCCATGGATCCACTTTGGTTGGGAAATGACATAAATAACATTTTATTTAATGTAAAAGAAAAATTGACACAAACATGATATGTTTTACTAAAACAATTTTTAAGTGGGGTTACACAAGTCCAAATTTTGATTATAAATAGTCATTTGAAAGCTAAAAAGATTTCCTACATCATAGTATTTCTTTTATAATTTTTTGGACATTAAATAAATTAAATTATTTATGACATAATAATGATTTAACGATGACATCATTATTTGACGATTTAAATAAAATGGAAAGATAATCTATGAACTACACATGGCCAAAACTTATTGGATGAGTGGATTTCGAAGCCTTATCACCTTATACACGAATTCTATCAATGTGGGACCTTTTAAAACCGAAATACATTTTCAAATAAAGTAATATTTCTTACTTTCCAAAAGTGCCCCTCCTCTCCTCTTATAAAAGGCCCCCACCTCTACCTCTTTTCACACACTCATCAAGCCTTTGGCTCGGCCAACCCCTGCCCATTTACTCTCTCCACATCCCTCTCATCATCCTAGAGGATTCCCTTTGGGCATAATCCTTTCAATGGAAGCCTTTAGGCTCAAATCAAAAGGAGTTGCACTTTTAAAGGTAATTCTTTCTCTCATGTTCATTTGTTTTATTTTGCTTCTCCAACCCCCTAAACTCTTTTTATTTATTTCTTTTGTAACAACACCAGTATCTTCAATATACTAGGATGTTGTTATAAGATTTATTCTAGCTACACTCTCACACAACTACATAAAATGGTTAAAGAACATACGGTTTCCGTGGATGGCGAAATTCTGCCTCCCGAAACGATGATTGTTCAATACTCATTTAACACCTTCAAAGGTGGCCATTATGATGTCACTATTTTTATATAAGATATATAATATGTTTATGTTTTACTTATGCTTCTGTATTTTTCATTTGTGTCTTACCTTTATGGCTTCCATTATGGGTATACGCGATATCTTCATTTTAGGAAGTGCGGACTACTTCCCCCTCAAAGTGATTTGATTCGTTAAAAACCATATGTGGGATGTATAAAGGATGGAACTATGATATTATATATGATATTATACTGTAATTATAATATACCTTTATATCATTATGATTCCATTCTATAAACAATGAAATAGAAATGGAAGTAGCGTTCATGCGTACGTACGGCTTACCGTCTCCATGAACGGTGCATTTCATTTCTTACCTCTAAATGATTATGTAATGTTATAAATGCATGCATGTACTGGATATATATGACATATATGATATCTACATCATGAATACAATTCTGTTTATAATAAACATTTGGCCACACGAACAACATGTAATTGTAAGAAGTCCACTTTCGACTTAAGAACCAAATATCGGCAAAACAAATATTATTAACTTAAATGATTACATTATGTTTATGACATGGTAATAAGTGGTATAAAAGGAATAATGAACTTGAAAAAGGTTTTTATGGAAGTAGAAATTAACTCAAGTTTATTATTCAGGATATTAAATAACGATCAAGTCAAGTCGGACCCGAGGTAAGGGATCCTACACCTCTCTTTCTTTTTAAGTACACTCTTTTATGTAATTTCTTTTAAGCTCATCTTTCTTATGATTGGGATGTTATTTTATATTACTCCAACTGTAATTTTTATGTTCATGTGATGAGAGACCCTATTCTCTCTCATCAATCCTTTTTGGAAGTTTTATGTGGCGCCGTTAGGCAGCCGAGTTTTCGTAAGGGATTTTTCATCTCACTTTTATTCCCGTGAGATTTATGCTACATTTGCCACAATTTCCTTTGAGTGGTGTATGTTCTGCCCATTATTCTACTCTTTGTGTAATATAAATTCGTTTATGAGTATTTAAATCAATGATTTATTGCCCTTCTTTCATGGGGTGTATGTTTTGAAAGATACCCAAGTCGGTAAGGGAACCTTTCACCCTCCTCTTTTTTTTAAAAGACTTCTTTTGTTGGGTCTTTTAATTTACACATTGTTATGTTGGGATATGTTCTCATATATCCTTATTGATGTAAATTTTATGTCCAAGTGATGAGATACACTTTTTATCTCTCATCAACTCATTTTGATGTGATGCCGCTAGGCTGTCAAGGGAACTTTTTAACCCAATTTCGATTTCTTTGGGTTCAACATGTAGACATTGAATATGTCGTCCATTGAATATGTGTAAATGACCTTTTATTGTTTTACACTTAATATCCACTTATATTGGGTGTATTTATTTTTGTCACACATATTTTTGAGATTTATTTGTCCTTAATTTAAGGATACCTTCTCTATAAGGGATTTCATCACATTTGACATTTCTATTGAGGGTTCATTGTTGTTATGCACCAATTCACTCTTATATGGTGTATATACTGTCCTTTGGAGTATTATATCATGAATCCTTTTATTCTCATGATATTATAAAGTTCTTACTAAATGTTATTCCTCAATTATTGTATTCAAGTGTCTCTAATTTTGGTAAAACCCCTTTAACCAAAATATCGTTTTAAATATTTTAATTATTTGTTCTTGTTAATATCCATGTTTTCAAAATGGTTTTAAGGATTTATTTATATGGATATTAATGGTTTAAAATTATAAGCTTCAAGGTGGTATGGGACACTTTGATTCAAAAATATTTTTATTAAATGTTTTAAATGGTTTTGGAAATGGTTTCTTTTTACATGGATTCATTATTTCAAAATAATAAAATGTTATGTTGTGTTTGAAATGTGGAAATGTTTTGTTTCCTTTATGAATATTTTATGTGATACGTGTATGTTATGGTTCTTGGGCATTGTTATGAAAACGGGTGGTTCCGTGATAAACTAAGGGCGGGTGAGCCCGTTATAGCTCTCCAATGCATTGGGTAACGCGAAGGAGTGAAACGTTAAGGTTTCTCCGAAGAGATTTAGGGAATATACTGTGATGTGTATTCCAAACGTAACCAAGAGGGTTACTCCCTACGTAAGAATGTTATGAATGCCTCAAGTTACCTTTATGTCTTATGTTTTCTATGATTTATTCATGATTTGATATGCCTATGTTTTATGGGTAAAGTATGAACTCATTCTTATGTAAATGTGTACCCATGTTTCCTTTCCATATTTTTCTATCCCTTACTGAGCTTTTTGTGCTCATCCCAAGTTTTTGAAATGTTTTTCACAGGTCAAGGGAAAGGTACATGATGTGATGATAGTGTCAAGGATGTGTCAAGAAAGAATCCGTGTTATATTTTAAATATGTTTCCGTTGATGGGAAGAATGAATACTGTCTTTTATGTAACCACTTTGTTTAAATGTGGAATGTAATGCAAGTTTCATGATCTAATTCTCTAAAACTCTAAACCTGAAAAGATCCTCAATGTGTAATCTTGTAATAACTCAAGATTAAGTAAGGTTTAAGTCTGGGGCCTTATATGTAAAGAGGATGAATTATTATATTAAACCCCATCGGTAACAGATTCGATTAATTTGTGTGTTTTGATAACAATGAACTCATTTTTCATTATAACATAATACCATTTGTAAAAAGGGATTACAGATTCTTAAATAGGTTATATTACATACATAATAATATTTTTCAACCATAAAAAGTATGATTTCATGAACAGAATTGAGAATGATTATAGAAATCGAAATCCCATCGTCCTTGAATGTGGAATATTTACACATCTCGGATGGTGTTGTTATTACTAGTATAAATGAAGGTTAAAGTGGAATATGATGATAACGTATTTCACTATCATGACAAAATTCCAGTATATATAAGGTATCAGAGTCATAAAAAATTTGGATAAGGATAGGTAATAGAAAAAGAAAACAAATGAACTTGAAAGGAATGAAAAATAATTGAAAAGAGGAAATTACCTCTTAAACCAAACTTCCTTGAGAGCCTCCATAAGGTAGAGGATTTGGTCTTTTTATGAGACCAATGGTTGATGGAATTAGTTTATGATTTTTGGAGGCTATTTGGACAGAATTTGGAGAAGGAACAGGGCTTGAGAAGAATGAATGGGAAAGGGAGTGAGAGGGGGTCTTTATAGTGGAGGAGAGAGGGGATTTCTTAATATAAAATTCATTAATTTATTATATCTTCTAAAGAAATTGAATAGTGAGTATTCCATGACCTATAATAGTAATTTTCTCATGTTATACCAAACCATGTGGTCTTATATCATCATAACAACACACATGACTCTATAATTATTTTATATATCTTAATTTTTCAAATAATGGAATGTCACTATTCATAAAACATTCAAGTATTTAAAAAAATCCCAAAACTTCACTCCACCCAATGTTCGATGTGTAGAGTCAAAAAATGAAGTCCATTTTTTAAAAATAATTTCCTATATATTATAAATTTAATATATAATTAAAATCATACTCTATTATAAAAATAACAGTTTTAAAACATTTGTTTGCTTATTTGAAAGCATTGGTATATCGTACTCACAGTTGAATATTATTTATATACTATCATAGGTATGGTTACTGTTCATAGGGTATATCACTGTTCATAAGGGAATGTTACTATTCATATGGGTAGGATGCTATTCACCAAAAATTCAGTTTTTCATATTGGACTCCAAATAATTTACAGATTGCAACTCTGTATGTCAGATTTTTTAAATTCACATCACATAAGTGAAAAACATATGTATTAAGGTTCACATAACACTTAGTAGTTAATTATGTTTTGATTTGATCATCTTATGACATGTTTGTACGAAAGGAATTTCCATTAAAAATATTGGGTCGTTATAAAACTACCATTCATTGAAACCCACGCCATAAATATTCACACCGAAAAATCCCTTTAAAAGGGAAATTTTGAACAATAATGGTTTCCCAATTTAAAAAGTAATTGGGTTTTCACATTGGAGAACAATGTTTGGGAGTGAATATTGGTAATGGAAGAAAAGAGTAAATATTTATAGGGTGTGATTGAGGTCATCAATAAAAAAATTGATTAATGAAAGGAAATCTGGGGACCTTAATGTCATAAATCTATTTCATTTAAAAGGTAATCTTTTGAATGATAATTAATGTGTTAGGAGACAAAACATGATCAATTTTAGAATGTTTATTAAATAATGATAATTTTATATAAACAATATTTCAATCATGAGTTTTTCTTTGAAAAATTTCTAATACATTTATTACTTCATTTACTGAATGTATATAAATATACCCTGATGAATTATGGACTGAATTACACTTTTAATGGATCTTAAAAACCATAGTGAATAAAAATTATTACTATTTGTCTCTAATAACCAACATGTATAAATCTATTAAAATAAAATCCAACAGTAATAGTTCATTATAAATATTTATTCATTAAAAATAAACACACATTAATGAGGGAATCGTTAGGACAGTGGTAGGAATCAAACACATAGTGAAATTCAGTCATGGGTTAAGGAACATGGACTTCATAGAATTTTTTGGTTGTCCCCCAACATACATTATGTCCTTGTTTAAAATAGCAATAAAAAAATATATACGATGGCAATACCTGAAATAATGTAAATAACCGATTATCCATTCAAATATGGGTTTCAACACAAAATCAGTGCATAAATAATTCCCCTGATGTTTAATAAAAACATATCATGAACAAATAACCTTATAAACCTTCAGAAATATGAAAATACAAAACCTTAGAAATAGAGTCAAAAAATAATATTAACATTGTTTACCTTTTTTCACAAGGTATCTATTTTTTGTAACATTCCCATCATGTGAATAATCATATTGTATATTCCATTAAAAAAGGGTAAATATCATAATTACCATAAATTCTTTTAAAATACATGCATGATTAATAATTCCAATGTATCTTTGACTTACTAATTAAATCCATAATAGTTTTAAAAATCATTAGTGGTAGAAGAAAAAACCTATTGATATTTTCATACTTAGTTATTAGGTAATAAGGAAATTTTGATTTACATTTTCGTATCCCAAGTATATTTATCCATACATAAATATCATAACATAATGAACATGTTAAGGTTTACCTTCTCTTCGAAAAAACTATTAATTTTTTGAGATAAACATTCAACTCTATCAGGTAATATCAATGTGTTATTGTAAATCCTTAGAAAAACATAATATGTACAACCGATATATAATTCACCATTCATAATTACTAAATAAAAATACATAAAAAAATATATTGTTTCATCCATAATAAATTAACAATGATAGCTCATCGTATTATTGAATACCCTTTTCCTTAACATTTCATATGTAGCATTCTAATCATTAGCAATGTGACCAGTAATCACACCACCTTATTGATTCTCTTCAGTAACAGTCCTCTTGGGAAATTGATTAGAATAATTTTAATTTATTCCTCACTTAAAACACTTATCCTTAGATGAAGACTTATGGAGGAAAAAATTCTCATCCATTTCATAATCTGAACTCTTCATTTTTCCCTTAAAGTCATTTAATTTGTGTCCATATTTTCCAAAGTCAAAACACCTTTTTTTCCTCTATAAAATTCATTTATGTGATTAATTCCAAATTCACGAATCAAAGGAAACCAAATTGTTCATTACTCCATGGTGTCCATTACCTAAACTCTCATTGAGTTCCTTCTTTATCTTACTTGGTGAGTCAGAGAGTTTGTTAAGGTATGAATTTTTAATCATGTTTCTTGAAAAATGGATTGGTATGATCATGAATCATTCAATCCAGTGATCATACAACATTAGTGTTCGTCAAAAAACCATCCATCACATTCAATATTAATCTAGTAAATTTATGTTCCCAAAAATGAATAAAACTAGAAGCATAATTTGAACATTACTTTTCATAGCAGAAAACCACATATAAAATAACATCATTACATATATGTTTTATAAATCATGACACCATCCATAAACTATTAAACCATGGGTTTATCATTGGTAACTCATAGAAAAATTATATCAAAATCATTAATGATGGTTCATGAAGAGTTTGTTAATTTTTTAAGCATATTTCGTGGGATTTTAAAACCATGTGAGCAATAAGGCCCATTGTCGTGTGGTTGATTCGCCTAAGTGAGTCCCAAAACATCTTTTTGATTTTATTAACCTATGTATATATGTGATAGTGCCGTATCCACATGTAGAATCCACATAAGGATGTATTTCAATGAAACAAATCATTATATCCTTTTCCTATGTTCCATAAAATATTCTGAAATTTAAAGTCATCCTTATACTTATCTTTAAAGAAATCCCTAGTAAATTCCATAGAAATAAACCAAGGGATCTAACTTTGTGTTTTTCATATTATTCTCCCGTGATTAAAAATATATTTTCCCTAATATCAACTAAAGATAACCACTATTTATAGTCATAGACAATACATAACTATTTTAGAATAATTAAATAGTATAAAAAAGCCGAATGAAGACCGTAGTTGATATATTTCAATTTGAAGCAATGAAACATAATTTTTTTTATATAAGTGAGATACATCATATCCCATAAGGTTCTTCTTTAAAAGAACCATTATTAGACATATAAAACGTAGTTCATATCATCATAACATGGAGAAAAGAAATATAAAATGGATGAGATCAAATGGTTAGTAAGGGTAAACAAGGGAGCCATACAAGCAGAAACATGAGTATAAGGGAATCAGAATGTGATCATGAAAATAGAAGATCATAACATATATATCAATGATCATAATATAGATCCTGGAATAAATATTGGAATTTCAGAAGACATGAAATTAATTTAAATAATGTTCATATGCCATGAATGCATAATATATAAATAAAAAATAGTATTTTTGAAACACATACACATATAATATGATTTCAATAGTATCCAAGTAATCAATTCCAATACCATATTAGTAGAAAAATTCCTTTACTAAACTGGGTAAACCCCTATTTCATCCCTATATTACTAAACCATGTAATCCCTCATTCCATCTGCATATTACTGAAAAGAGATATCCCTAATTCTAGCCTTGTATTACTAAATAGTGTAAAACCTAGGTCTATCCTTTTATTACTCAACTGAATAATCCCCAATTTTATCTCATTATTAAATTTCTGAGTAATCCATTATTCCAACCATGTATTACTGAACTGGGAAATCCCTCATTCCTTCACTATACTAATTAATTCAGTTAACTGTCATTCTATCCTAGTCAATCGCATGAGATATAAATCATTACCCAATGCATAAGTGGAAGATATAGGCCTCACCCATATCGTAATGAAATCATTCACAAATTTTCCACGTTATAATAAATAAGAATATCACATATCATAACCCATGAAAAGAAATTGGAAACATATACCTGTAAACATATTTTTACTATTGGATTGAGATAGGTGTCATAATCATTTCACCGTAAACATAACCTGTGAAATGAAGCGAGATTCAAAATCATATAACCCATGTAAGATAAACTACTTTAAAAAAAAATAATACCCATTAAAGAGAAATGGGTTTCATAAAGACCCAAACATTAAGAATAAATAATTCATAAAAAGGATATAAATGGAACTTTTGGATCATTTCCTAGTTGGTATGAGTAACATCAATATTTTTCATGTTTTGTGGAAAATAATTTTGAAATATCCTAAAAAAAGATTCTTAAAGAAAATATCATTTCTTGTATGAAAAATGATTTTTAATACATAATACCATTTTAATATCAATTTCATAGAAAAAAAATTCAAAACTTATAATGAATAAATTAAACCATTTTGAAACCCATTTTCCTTGAAATTATATAAAATAAGCACAAAATCATATTTAAAAAAATTCATTTGATAAAACATGAAAACATTTAAAGAAAGCATTAAGAAATTTTAAAACCATTTCATTGGAAATAATTTCAAAAAATTTATGGAAATCATGAAAATGATTTTATAATCATTTTTCAAGAATACTTATAAATGATTCATGGAATGTTTTGCAACCATTTCTTTAAAGCACTTTTAAAACATTTAATCAAGGCATTAAAAATGAATTTTGATAACCAATTACCTTGAAAACATATATAAATGATTGAATCCATTTTGAAAGAATATTATTCTCTAAAAAATAATTTTTAATTTTTTTTATTAAATATTAATCTTTTTAATAATCAAAAAGAGATATTTGATGAAATTATAGTGGGTAAATGTATACATGGTGTACAAGGTAAAAAGACCATTCATTTTTCATCGTTAAAATTTGAGAATATTTCATTGTTAAAAAAAGACTACATTGTTCCCTTGATGATATTGGTAAAATAAAAAAGATAAAAATTTCATTTATATATTTTTGGAAAATTGTATAATATTATTAAATACCCTTATTGAAAACATATATTTTCGACTGAATAAAGGGTAAAGACATGTTTTCCTGAAATCAATTTATTAACTAACATATGCACCAATGTGTATAAAATGGTAAAATTAAATCAGTATATCTTGAAATAAAAGTGTATAAATATAATAACTAATATTATTAGTATATGTAAAATATGATTGTATCAAAGGAATCATAAAGATAAACAATATGTAAAAGCAATAAGATCATCTCAATGAGATCTTATAACATGGTATCTTTGGATCATTCTCTCCATGTAATGAAAGGTAATCACATTAATCATATAATATCATTAAAATAAATAAATTTATGAAATGGGATTAAAAAGGGAAGTATATTCACCTCAAAAAAGATTTTATGTTCTTAAAAAACATGAGTCTGAATGAATGAAAATTTAGATAAAAATTATTTTACCATATTCATAAAATTTAAAACATATTACCCATCAAATATGGAACATAAAATGTGAATTTTAATACACATGTTTTTTTAAAACTATATATAGAATAAAATCATGGGCAATACATACACAACCCAAATTTAATGAGTAGAGAACATAACTTGTATCTCACATAAATTAAAATTGAGAAATATCTCCATTATGTCATTACTATATCTGTACACACACAAAATTCCAACATAATAAATATATGATTATTATACAAATATTATAGAATAATATTCTAATATATATTCACATATATGGTTTAATTATATCTTCATATTAACCACTTGTTAATCATCATATGTTAATATTTCACTTCGTGTAATATTCCATTTCTTCTTCCCATGTGTATTAATATAATATATTGTAGGTCCTTATAAAGAAAATATTATTAAAGAATTTATAACACTATATAAATATAATTTATATAAAAAATAATTATATTATAATTGTGTATATCATAATTAATTATTTAATTGAATACATCGTTCCTTGAGATTGTAAACTGTATGTATGCATGAACATTGTTTTTTATTTTTATTTTCGGATTGAAAGAGAGTATATATATGACACATATATATATATATATTTCATTATTATTGTAGAATTAATATATTGTATATATTATATATTTTCATTAAACCCATTGTTAATACATTAAATGTGTTTGGTGAATGAATCACATAGCTTTGAGGAGGCAATAGTCCACAAATCCTCATATTAGATTGTTTGATTAACACCAAACGGAAGGTAAAATGATATTTTTTGTAAAATAAATAAAAATATTAATGACATAATAAATATAATATATTTCATATATTAATATATTTTCTATCATAATGGATACCATTATTTCTAGTAATGGATAATTGAACAACCATCGTTTCGTGAGGTGGTAGTTCACCGTACAATGATATAATATGTTCAACATCCATTAGATGGAGGTGTGCATATTTTTATGTCGAAAAAATATCAAATAAATTTCTTATTATAGTTATTATACAGGTGTTTTTAAAAAATAAGTGAATTAAGTCATTGGAGGGTGTGTAGAAGTAAAATAATGCAAATGAGCATGAGAGAAGATATTACCTCTAAATATGGAAACAATTTTTTTGTTTGTGCGAAAATAATTTTGTGAGAGGGTTTCATTCCAAATGTAGGATTTATTTTAGAAGGATGGATTTATGAGAGGATAATTAGGAACATTTTTGTTGAACTTAAATTTTTTGATAGATGTATGAAATTGGTAGATGTAGTGTCCTTTTATAGGGATGGAATAGGACTCACCAAAATAATTGTAAACAAATAAGGTGTGCACCATTCTTCAATAAAAAATGTCTTAACAACCCAAAAAAACACAAAAACATATGTTTTATTGAATAAATATGGATATTAAATGTGTGTTACACAAGATTATAAGTTATATGGGACATTAATTTTAATATTTAGTCCCTAATTAAGCTTAATTTGGCATATCTGCTATGTTTAGTTTTAATCACATTTACAAATAAATTTGGACTAAAATTAATACGTTCTAGTTATAATATAAATATATTAATGAATAAATTTATGTATTTAAATTATATTTATATTCTAATAACATAAGTGGAAATGTTATTAATAGTTCTAATGCATTAGATGGGATAAAATAAGTAGGTATTAATGTAGGGAAAAGTTCAAAAGATTGTTAAGAATTTTTATTCAGTTTCAATGTGATATTGATCCAAATGAATTTCATTGTATTAGTAGATTTAATATTTTTCTGATATTTCTTAAAAAAATTATTTATAATATCACTTAACGATAATAAAAATTTAGACAAAAATGTAGTTTTTAACTAAAAAGATGTTTTTTTCAATGTTCATCAAAAATTAGGTTTTTTCATAAAAAACAATAATTTATCCCTAGGATAATTTAGATGATATAAATTTAAAAAAATGTTTTTTATTTTATCCAATTAAATTTATAAATTTTTCTAAAGATACTTTAATTATTTAAACTAATTCATTCACGAAAACGATATAAAAGTAATTTACCAAAAAAAATATTATCATTCATTACTATGTTTTTTATTTATATATAATAATATTTGAAAAAAAATTTATTAATAAGTTTATTTGATAAGATATAATTGTCATATTTATATAAATAAAACAATAAAAAGAGATGTTTTCTAGAAACACTATGTTGCATGCATCATACTCCAAGTCAGTGTAGCATGTAGCACAAGCCAAGTTGATATTTCATGTGAAAGGAATGATTGACAAAATGTATTAATATATATATATATATATGAAAATTAATTATACTAGTTTCTTGTGGAATGAAAAATATTTGTAAATTAAATTTATTTCAAAAAAAATAATTCATAAAATCTATATGTGTTTCATAATATCAACCTTTCGTCCTCTTGGTCTAAGTTTCCATTGGAGTGATTAGGAATAATTGAGAACATTTAGGTCCTCATTCACACCGGGTTACAATGTATGTAGAATTCACCTATCATAAGACCACCCATCCCCCTGCTTCCAAGACACATAATGATAAACTATGTTGAAACTATGGACATTTCCAGATTTTGTTAAGCTAGATGAACCAGTCATGTCACGGGACATTAAACTATGGAATTAATTTTGTATATGAATGATGTAAAATTATATAGAATCGCGATGTTCATGAATAATGGAAAATCAACTTCAATTCTAGTTATCTTCTATTCCATATTTATTAACTATGTTCTACATGATTCATAGCTACACATGATACGTAGTGATGCCCTAATATTCGATCTATGTCAATGCACTAAAAAATTGAATAATAAAATAATTATGAGACATACCTATACATGCATCATATATTGGTTGGGATACCTTTATCTGGAAAAATATGATGCTTAATTCCCATTCTTATTGGATACATAGTTACTCCTACACAAATTTTACTTGTGCAAAGCCACAAATTCCCCTTCTCTTTTCCCCCACTAGCCCCATTTTTGGAATTTGTGCCCCCTTTGATTCTCTTTATCGAGTATTCCATCCATCATTTACATAAATATGTCTAGAAGTCTATTCTCAAAATAATCCTATAAAATTAAGGGAATTATATATCCTCCAAGGTCTCCATTCATGTCGGACATATGTATTTTCTATGCCACATATATCCATTTCTGAGAAATTTCCACCTCAGGTCAGAAATCCAATAACATAATCGATGATCTTTTAGTCGAAGGGTCATGAATTTAAAAAGATTTCATGACTTATCATGGATGTTTTTGTTGATTTTCTTCCTTGGTCCCATTCAAATTATTTTGTTCATAATTCTTCCCCTTAAAACCCCATTTATGATACCATCACACATTGTCCTAACTCTATATTCATAATCTAAGAGAAGATATACAATAGAATGATTTTTATAATTTAGTTACTCCCTAAAAAATTTACGATGGCTCATGATAATCATGGAATCCTTTGGTTCCCGCTCAAGATAATATTTCCCCCACAATTGTTGGTCTCTCAAAAAAACCTTATTCATGAACTATGTGTGGGTTAATTGAATCGGGGTTGACATGTACCTATCAAAAATGACCCATGGATCGTTCTCCTAAAGGATCAAGAAAATCTGAATGCGTTTGGTCATATTTTCATAGGTCAATTGTAGTTTTCAATTAAAATTGTTTCCATTTTAAACATAAGAGAGACCCTTTGAGTTATAGCAGCCAAACCATGCCTCATAATGAGGCGGGGATGACTCTTACACGTCACAAAGGATCAGTGGATCGTTCTCCTAATGGTTCAATACAATCCGAATGCATTTGGTTGATTTTCCATAGGTCATTTGTTGTTTTCACATTAAATCGTGTCCATTTTAAACAAAATAGAAACCCACTGTGTGGTACCAGCCACACCATGACTCAGATTAAGGCAATGATGATTCTTACATGAAAACGAGGACCCTTGGTTCATTATCATAAATGATCAAGCCAATCTGAATGCGTTTGGTCAGATTTTCGTTGGTCAGTTATTGTTTTCAATTAAAATTTTGTCTATTTTAAAAAAAAGAGAGACACTTTGAGTGATAGAAGCCACACTGTGCCTCGGATTGAGGAGGGGATGACTCGTACAGATCACAAATTACCCATGTATCATTATCCTAAAGGGTCAACAAAATCCCGATACGTTTGGTCAGATATCTGTAGGTCAGTTGTTGTTTTCACTTAAAATCGTTTCCATTTTAAACAAAAGAGAGACACTTTGAGTGGTATCTGCCACACCGTGCCTCAGATTGAGGCAGGGATGAATCTTAAACATCACCAATGATCCTTGGATCATTATTATAAAATATCAATGAAATAAAAATGTGTTTGGATGGATTTTTCTAGGTCAGTTGTTGTTTTAAATTAAAATCGGGCCCATTTTAAACAAAAGAGAGACCCTTTGAGTGGTACAGGCCACAATGTGACTCATATTGATGAAGATATGACTTGAAAACGTCACCAAGAACCATTGGATCATTCACATAAAAGATGAAGGCAATAAGAATTCGTTTGTTCGGATTTTCATAGGTCAGTTGTTGTTTTCAATTAAAATTGTGTCCATTTTAAACAAAAGAGAGACCTTTTGAGTGGTACCGGCCTCACTGTGCCTCAGATTGAGGTGGGGATGATTCGTACACATCAAAAAAGACCCTTGGATCATTATTATAAAATATGAATGCATCCGAATGTGTTCGGTCGGATTTCTGTAGGTCTATTGTTGTGTTCACATAAAATCATGTCCATTTAAAAAAAAAGAGAGTCCCTTTGAGTTGTACCGGCCACACCATGCCTAGGATTGAGGCGGGGACGACACTTACACATCACCAAGGACCCTTGGATCGTTCTTATAAAATATAAAGGCAATCCGAATGCGTTTGGTCAGATTTTAATTGGCCAGTTGTTGTTTTCAATTAAAATTGTGTCCATTTTAAACAAAAGAGGGACTCATTGAGTAGTACGAGACACAATGTACCTCATATTGAGGCGGGGATGACACTTACATGTAGAAAATGACTCATGTATTATTCTACTAAATGGTCAACACAATCCGATTGTGTTTGGTGAGATTTCCGTAGGTCAGTTGTTGTTTTCACTTAAAATCATTTCCATTTTAAACAAAAGAGAGACCTTTTGAGTGGTACCGGCCACACCGTACCTCGAATTGTCGCGGGTTTGACTACTCCATGTCATCAAGGTCCCTTGTATCATTATTATAAAAGATTAAGGAAATCCAAATGCATCTGGTCATATTTTCACATGTTAGTTTTTGTTTTCAATTTAAATCGTGTCCATTTTAAACAAAAAAGATACCCTTTGAGTGATAGCGGTCACAAAGTGCGTCAGATTGAGGTTGTGATGACTCTTAAATGTCACCAAGTACACTTGGATCATTCTCATAAAATACAAATGCCATTTGAATGCTTTTGGTTAGATTTTCATAGGTCATTTGTTGTTTTCAATTAAATTTATGTCCATTTTAAACAC
Source organism: Viscum album (assembly GCA_963277665.1). Taxonomy (NCBI): domain Eukaryota; kingdom Viridiplantae; phylum Streptophyta; class Magnoliopsida; order Santalales; family Viscaceae; genus Viscum; species Viscum album. The sequence continues at coordinate 443,626,289 of OY728161.1, forward strand.
AAGAGAGACCCTTTGAGTGTACCGGCCACACCGTGCCTCCGATTGAGGCGAGGATGACTCGTACACGTCTCCAAGGACCCTTGAATCGTTATTATAAGATATCAAGTCAATCCAAGTGCGTTTTGTTGGATTTTAATAGGTTATTTGTTGTTTTCAATTAAAATTGTGTCCATTTTAAACAAAAGAGAGACCCTTTGAGTGGTACTGGCCACACCATGCCATGGATTGAGGTGGGGATGACTCATACTCGTCACAAAGGATCCATGGATAATTATTCTAAATTATCAAGTCAATATTAATGTGTTTGGTTGGATTTATGTGAGTCAGTTGTTGTTTTGACTTAAAATCGTGTCCATTTTAAACAAAAGAGAGACCCTTTGAGTGTTACCGGCCACATCGTGCCTCAGATTGAGGCGGGGATGACTTGTACACACCAGTGAGGACCCTTGGAACATTATCATAAAATATAATGGTATTCCTAATGCGTTTGGTTGGATTTTCATCAGTCAGTTGTTGTTTTTAATTAAAATAGTGTCCATTTTAAACAAAAGAGAGACCCTTTGAGTGATATAAGCCACACCATTCTTTTGATTGAGGCGGAGATGAATCATAAACATCAAAAAGGACACATGGATCCTTTTTATAAATGAAAAACACAATCCGAATTCGTTTTATTGGATTTCTGTTGGTCAGTTGTTGTTTTCACTTAAAATCGTGTCCATTTTAAACAAAATATAGATGCATTGAGTGGAACCGGACACACCGTGCCTTAGATTGAGGCAGGGTTTACTTTCACACATCACCAATGACCCTTTAATCATTCTCATAAAATATCAAGGCAATAAGAGTGCATTTGTTTGGATTTTCATCGGTCAGTTTTTTGTTTTCAATTAAAATTTTGTCCATTTAAAACAAAAGAGAGACCCTTTGAGGGATAGCATCCAAACTGTGCCTCGAATTGAGGCAGGAATGACTCATACACATCACAAAGGACCCGTGGATTGTTCTCCTAAAGGATCAAAACAATCCGAATACATATGGCAGGATTTCCATAGGTCAGTTGTTGTTTTCACTTTAAATCGTGTCCATTTTAAACAAAAGAGAGACACTTTGAGTGTTATCGGCCAGATTGTGCCTCATATCGAGGCAGTGTTGACTTTTACACATCACCAAGGACCCTTTGATCGTTCTTAAAAAGGATCAAGGAAATCTGAATGCATTTGGTTGGATTTTCTTAGGACATTTGTTGTTTTAAATTAAAATCGTGTCCATTTTAAACAAAAGAGAGACCCTTTGAGTGGAACCGGTCACACCGTTCCTCAGATTGAGGCATAGATGACTCGAAAACGTCACTAAGGACCCTTGGATCATTGTCATAAAACATCAGGGTAATTCTAATGCGTTTGGTCAGATTTTCATAGGCCAGTTGTTGTTTTCAATTGAAATTGTGTCCATTTTAAACAAAAGAGTGACCCTTTGAGTGGTACCGGCCACACCGTGCTTCAGATTGAGGCAAGGATGATTTTTACATGTCACAAAAGACCATTGGATCATTATTATAAAATATCAATGCATCCGAATGTGTTTGGTTGGATTTTAGTAGGTCAGTTGTTGTTTTCACTTAAAATCGTGTCCATTTTAAACAAAAGTGAGACCCTTTGAGTGGTACCGGCCTCAACATGCCTCGGATTGAGGTGGGGATTACTTTTACACATTTCCAAGCACCCTTGGATCATTCTCATAAACGATCAAGGAAATCCTAATGCATTTGTTTTGATTTTCATCGGTTAGTTGTTGTTTTCAATTAAAATTGTGTCCATTTTAAACAAAATAGATACCCTTTGAGTGATAATAGTCACACCATGGATCAGAGTGAGGCGGGGATGACTCTTATACATCAAAAAGGACCCTTGGATCATTCTTAAAAAATTTCAAGGCAATCCGAACGCATTTGTTCAGATTTCCGTCGGTTAGTTTTTGTTTTCACTTAAAATCGTGTCCATTGTAAACAAAAGAAAGACATTTTGAGTGGTACCGGCCACACCGTGCCTCGGATTGACGAAGAGAGGATTCATACACTTCACCAAAGACCCATGGTTCATTCTCATAAAGGATCAATATAATCCGAATGCGTTTGTTCGGATTTCCGTACGTCAGTTGTTGTTTTCAATTAAAATTGTGTCCATTTTAAACAAAAGAGAGACCCATTGAGTGATAGCAGCCACACTTTTACTTGGATTGAGACGGGGATGACTCATACACATCACAATGGACCCTTGGATCGTTTTTACAAAAGATCAAGGAAATCCGAATGCATTTGTTCAGATTTCCGTAGGTCAGTTTTTTTTTTCACATAAAATCGTGTCCATTTTAAACAAAAGAGAGACCCTTTGAGTGGTTCAACATTCTTGCATGATGCTGGTGCATATCATCTGTTAAAATGGGAAAATGACTCATCGTAGAATGGATGATTTATTTAATAATAATTAAAATTTTATAACCAACATTTACATACAACAATTTTTCATCATTTGATCCCCTTAACCCCTCTCAGAAATGACCACCAATTGTACATGTCCCCAAGTCAGATCTTCATTGTATTTGTGTACAATCTACCATCAGGTATGTGGCCCACTCATTTTTGAACACATATATATCATCTTGTGAGTTTGACAGTTTTTGGAAATCAGAGATGTACTTCAAAACATAAAAATAAATAATTAAAAAATAACATAAACGAACTAGTAGTTGTTTTTGAAAATATATCTTTAAGGATGCTAGTTTGTTGATGAAAAACGATATCTTTCATAAATTTACAAAAATAATAACAGCAATCATTAACGTTTTTTTGTTTTGGAAACTACAAAAAAATTTAACATTAGTAGAATAAGTAACTTGTGTTGAGATGTGTTTGGATAGTGAAATTTTATTATATATACACTAATATTTGTCCATAAGTAGTACTTGCTAACCTCCCTTTGCTTAGCCTGTGTCTTCATTCCTTTTTTTATATGATAATGATACACCACCCTATCATAATAGAATCCTCAGTAAATGATAAAATAAATACTATTACATGATTTTTATGCAATGTCCCGATTCGGGGTGCCACTCAACGCGTGCCCTGAACCTGGTTCGCCACATTTCCTCAAGAGCATTTCCCCAAATGCCAGAGGCTACCGACTAGCATTGAGGGACAATGTCTGATAGTGGGGAAACAATGCTCTCACTTGTCAAAGTCTAGCGCAGCAGAATATAATATAAATCATGCCACAATAGCTGGAGCAATAAAACATACACATTTAATATATCAAGTGCAGTAAAGGATAACCATCTAGATTTTTATATATGATAAAACATGTCTCATGTTCTAATAAAACAACCATAACATGTTACATAGATGTTCCATACAATACAGAGTACAAAAAAAGAGAACAAAGCAACCAATAGCATCACAAGCCTACGACCGGTCTGATGCTCCCCTACACCCCAACAGCAATCAAGTACCTGTATAAGGAACCATTCCCTTATCTACACCTGCATAAACGTAATATGTTTGGGCCGAAAATAATGACCCACATAGGGTGTGAGAAATAAATCCTATTAGGCACCCACCAAAGGCCCGTGTCCTACTGTGTGTAAACAATCAATAATAGTGTGCAGTACTAAAATGTAATAAACTAAGCAGTACTCAAAAGTGACTAACTTAACAGTTATATTGTCATTTTATTATTCTTTTAATCCATTTCATATAGGAAAGACACCATAGTTAAATTCTAATTAAACAGTCAGTTTCCAGAGACACTCAACCCTTACCCTCATGTAATCAGGAACGTAACCCACCAATACTTTCCCACTGGCAGAACATATTTTTCCCTCAGGTGTACGTAGTGTCGCCCTCAGGCACAGAGTCTATTACCCACAGGCATGGTAGAAGTTTCCCTCATGCTATGATAAAAACTGCCCTCGGGCTATGTAATACAACACCCTCAGGCTGAATGAACCGGGACATGCCCAACATATCCCAACAATTCAAATACAATTCCTGTCATGGAAAAAGTAATGAAGAATATTAACAAGGCATACCCTCGGGTATCCTGGCGAAACGGATAAATAGAGGAACGCACCCTGGGGTGGTCTTGGATCCAAGCAGCGATCCCAAACAACATTTTAATATCACATTTAACTACCTATACAATTATAGGTATTTAAAATATCCTCGGCCTCAGCCACACGACACCCCAAATATGGGTTTGTAGCACAAAAACGCACAAAAACGCACGACAGTTGGAAAATAAACACTAAGCCACCTACCTTATACGCCCCTGATCTGTATACTCGATTGACGTTCCAGGAATCGTCCTAAAATGAGGTGGATCTGTGCTAAAATAATTCTCTCTTAAATGAAAATAACTCATATTAGAGGAATAATTTGGAGGAAATATTAATTAAGAGTAGAGGTCTTACCCGTGCGGTTCCAACGAGATCATCCAAGGCGGAAACAGATTCCTAACGTGCGCTTGGAGGATCTCCAAAGTTCCATCCTTCCTCTCCTAAGCCATCTTCCCGTTCTAAGCCTTTCCGGTGAAAAGGGGAGGCTACTGCACATTTTAAGTGAAAAAAAAAACAAATTACACGACATGTATTTCCATGTACACAGCGTGTACTTCCCATTTTTAAACTGTTCCTCAGGCAGTTTCCCACCAGCGTGGCACTGTTCACCTACCGACATGACTACAGGGCGTGTCTCCTTGAGTACTTGGTGTGTTCAATCGCACAGCTGGCCACTGCCTTACTATTCACTTGTCGACTGACTACACAACGTGTAGGGGACCTCTACACGATGTGTAGTCGGTATTTACACCCATTGTTGCCGACATGGCTACACGCCCTGTGTACTCATCTCACACGGCCAAAAGTACATAGCGTGTGGAAAAGTACAAGGAATGTACTTCTAAATTTTGGGATTTTTCCGAATTTTCCATATTTTCTCAAAAACATTTAAGGAAAAGAGAAAATATTGAGCTCATACATCAAAAGTAAGAACTGGGTTCTTACAAACTCCCCACCTTAAAGAAATTCATCCCCAAATTTGCCTTCCAAGGGTGGCGAAGATAAGGATGTGAAAAACTCTGACCATTGAGCACGTACATCGGTCCCCCGCTCTTAGGTTTCATCCTTCACTCGGACATGATGCCATAGCACCCGTACGAGAGGAACTCACTGGACTCAAAGAACCTTTGTGCTCCTGTCAATGATATGAATTAGATTCTCCTCAAATGACACATCTATCTGAAACTCAACCTCCGCTAGATGAAATACGTGAGACGTGTCTGAATGATAGCGGTGCAACTGAGATACATGGAAGACGATGTGCATGGCTCAGTACCTCTGTGGTAACTGCAGCCGATAGGCAATCGGCCTGACTCTTTCCAGATTCTCAAATGGCCCCACATACCTCGGTGAAAGTTTACCCTGTATACTGATCCCTTATGTCCCATCCTTGGAGAAACACGTAGGAAAATTTGACCCCCGACCACAACCTCAAAAGGTCATCTTCGGTGATCAGCATAAGATTTCTGATGAGACTGTGCGGTAGCCATCTGATTTTGAATCAATTGGACCTGCACAGAAGTCTCCTCCACGAGACGTGGTCCAAACAAAGTTTCCTCACCTACCTCTAACCAACACAAAGGTGATCGTCGTGGCCTACCATATAATGCCTTGTAAGGTTCCATCTCAATAGTTTCCTGAAAATTGTTCTTGTAGGAAAACATTTCTTGGGGAATATGCTTCTATCAAGAGCCCCCAATGTCTTGGATGAAATCACGCAGTATTTCCTCAAGCACCTGTATCATACGCTTGGGTTGGCCATCAGTATGAGGGTGGTAAGGTGTGCTCAGAAGCACCTATGTACATAGTTCCCTCTAAAAACTCTACTAGAAATGAGATGTAAAATGGGCATCCCTATCTGAAACAATAGAACGAGGAACCCCAGGAAGAGGTATGATCTCTCGAATATACCCCTTCCCAATCTTGTTAACACCGATGGTATCCTTGATTGGAAAAAAGTGAGATACCTTCATGAGTCTGTCCACAACAACCCACATGACATCAGTGCCTTGATGTGACGTCAGAAAACTAGACACGAGGTCCATAATGACATCATCCCATTTCCACTCTGAAATGGGTAACTACTATAACAGTCCGGCTAACCTCTGATGCTCCGCCTTCTTCTACTAACATGTGGAACACCTCATAACAAAACCAGCTACATCACTTTTCATACCCGGCCAGCAGTACTGACATCGCAAGTCTCAGTACATCTTGGTAACCCCGGGATGAAATTCCCAAGATGAAGCATGAAACTCCCGCATCAGCTCCTCGCGTATATTCCCTAGAACCCACACTCATCAATGGAAACGAAATACCTCATCATCGCCTATAATCCAACCAGGAGGAGGGTCCTCACATTCCACTAAATCCCATAGAACTAGGCCTTCTGGATCAGATAGTTGCCTCATCCTCACTCTATCCAAGAGGGTAGAATTCACTGTCAAAGATGAACGATAGGTCTTACCGTAACTGTCGTGCTCCTCCAAGTGCATCTCAGAGAACAAAGAAATGTGTTTCCACTCACCACTGGCTTCCTACACTGCATGTATCTGAGCCTTCTTGCTCAGTGCATCAGCTACTGCATTACCTTTACCAGGTGTATAGGCTAGCTCGAAGTCGAAGGAACGAAGGTATTTAACCCACCTTCACTATCTCAGATTCAAGTCACACAGAGTAAATATGTACTTGAGACTTTTGTGGTTGCTGAAAACCAAAAAACGTTCTCCCAGCATATAGTGTCTCAAATAGTGCAACACATGCACAACTACAGCCAAATCGAGATCATGCGTGGGGTAATTCCTCTCATGTGGCCTCAACTGCCGATAACCATAAACAACAACTTGATCGCCCTGCATCAACACTGCTCCCATCCCAATCCCTGATGCATCATAGTAACATGTATAGCTCTTCCCGTGTTCTGGGAGTATCCGGATTGGTGCTGATGTCAACCTCCCCTTCATGTCCTAAAAGCCCATCTGGAAAGCTTCCGACCATACAAACTTCACACCCTTCTTAGTCAAACTCTTCAATGGCGCTGCTAATTGGTAGAAGTCCTTTATGAAGCATCTGTAGTAACCAGCCAGCCATAAGAAACTCTGCATCTCAAACATGTTCTTAGGATACTCCCAGGAAACTACTGCTCTCACCTTCTCTGGGTCCATGATATCTCCTTCCTATGAGATGATATGACCCGGGAAGTGAATTTGGTCCATCCAAAAGTGGCACTTTGAGAGCTAAGCATATAGCCGATGCTCTCTCAGTGTACTAAATACTATCTGAAGATGGGAGGCATGGTCATGTCGAGTGTGATAGTACAACAAGATATCGACCATGAATACTACCATGAAAGAATCCTGATTAGGATGGAACACACGATTAATCAGAGCCATGAAAACTGATGGCGCGTTCGTGAGTCCAAACGGAATAACCGTATACTCATATATACCATACCTTCTCCTGAAAGCTGTGAGAGGTATATTAGATGGACTAACGTAGAGCTGATGATATCCTGATCTCAAGTCAATCTTCGAGAACACTCGTGCTCCATGAAGTTGATCAAAAAGATTATTAATCCTCATCAAGGGAAATCAGTTCATAACCATCAACTTTTTCTATTTCCAATAATCCACATCGAGTCTAAGGGTACTTTACTCATTCTTCACAAAAAGGACAGTATAACCCCACGGAGAAGTACTGGGTCAGATGAAACCTTTTTCCTGTAACTCCTCTAACTGTCTCTTGAGCTCCTGAAACTCTGGTGTGGCCATCCTATAAGGGGTAATGGACACCGGCGCTAGTCCTGGCACTACCTCAATAGAGATATCCACCTATCTCTCTAGAGGTAGACCTAAAAAGTCGCCCGGAAAGAAATACCTATAACGATCAACCACTGGTGGGAAATAATTCTGAAAAGCCAGCTGGTCATCCAGATATGAACTCGCAATCTGGGCTATGACCCCACCTCACCCACGATGCTCTAGTCCAGCTCGACTCGCCTGAACATCACATTCACCCTTTTATAGAAACTCTCCACCCTCTGGTGATGTGAAACTCACCTTGCAACGACAGCAGTCTACAAAGGATCAAAAGGGAACCAACCATTCCATCCCGAGAATGATGTCATAAGTTTTCATCTCTACATCATAGAGGTCCCAAAGAATGTGACACTCACCAACCTCAAGGGGGCACTCTTTGCACTTATGCACACGAGCCATTCTAGTCCCCAACGGAGTGTCTAGCGTCATGATATCAGAAGAAATAGAAGCATAGATCCCAAGGCTCAGCACAAAGGTTAATGATATGAAACTATGAGTAGAACCCGTATTGAAAAGTATTGAAAAAAATAGTAGCTACTAGAATTGTACCTCTGGCTGTAGAAGGTCTAGGATCCTCATCCTACTGGGTCTTTTGCACTGTATATGTCTTCCCAATGTCGTGGCCCTACGACACAACCTGACTACCCTGAGCTGTCATGCCCTACTGCCTATGTGATCCTAGTGACTGGCTACCACAGCCATGGACACTATCTCTTCCTGCACGCCCTGATGTATTCCAGTTCCCCGACTGGAAAGAATCCACTGGTCCTTCTCCTGCATGCAGAGTCTACACAGAACCCCTCTCACGAGCCACTGGTGGAAACACCCTACAAAAGCGATGCAGATGACCCATCTTGCCGCATGCTCGGCACTCCACTGGGTCTTGTGGACACTACGGTCTCTTGTTACCCTCTTTACAGCAATGGTAACACTCAACATGGCCCCCAGAATTATTCTTCTGGCTGGTACTGCCAACCTGAGATAATTCCATCTGCCTCTTCCTCTTACTAGTAGAAATCGTACCAGAAACTGGTGCTGAAGCACCCTGGCCCACACCACCAGCTTCCTGCAGGTTCCTCTCTGTAATCAGCACCTGGTTCACAATAGCATGTACTGAAGGCAACCTGAAAACATTCACCAGCACTCATATGTCATATCGGAGACCATCCTCAATTCTCCTGGATCTCAGCATCTCATCTCCCACCAGAACGGGTGGAAATCACTAATGCTCAGTAAAGCGAGCAGAATAGTCCATCACTAATATAGCGTCCTGCTATAGATTCATGAACTCTCGAGCTCTAACATCCCTTGGTGTATCTGAAATGAAAAATTCATAGAATACTACCTAAAAGTCATCCCATGCCATGTCTCTGTGATGCTCCGACTGGGTGGTAACATCCTCCCACCTCTTGTCATAATCACGCAGCATTATGTCGCGAGCTTGACCCTCCACCCTGGAGGCATCTCAAGATGCTCGAAAATAGTCTACATCAATCCAATCCAAGACTCTGATACCTGTTTTACTCTATCCCTTGAAAACATAGGCGGACGCTGCTGCTGAAATATACGAGTAATCTCAGGCATAAATGTGGCAGCCGGAAGTGCTCCCTAAAAGGTCTGCATGAACCATATAAAGCATTCATAGAACTGCACCTCCGGGCATGTGTCTAGTATAACAGCTAGAGCCGCATCTATCTCTTCTAGAAGATCATATGGTAGCCCATGGCCCACCTCCTCTAGAGTATAGTCGTCTCCACTCTCCTAAAGAACAACACACGGTTGGCTTGGCGGCATGACACTACAAGGTCAAATGCATGCCTTAGAACATGATTATTAAAGACTGAAAATGAAGAAACCGAAAAGGGAACAGGAGAAAGAAGGCACTTAAAATTTTCAAAAAAAGACTACATGATGTGTATACTAACTACACATCATGTACTTGACTACGCATTCCCTATTTGGGTCCTTCTACACGGCTGAGCCACACGACTCTCGTTGAAAAAAACTACACGACATGTATATAACCTACACGGTGTTTAAGGTTTAATTTTCCAACTACCTGTGTCGTTTGTGACACGACCAACTACTCGGATGGACACTACACAGCGTGTGACACCCGCACACGGCGTGTACACCACCCCATTTCCCATTCACATGGCTAATTCCACATGGTCTGTCCTTGGCCAAGACTACACGGCGTGTCCCACAGGTACACGGTTTGTACTAGATGTACTCCGTCGACCCGTGTTGTTAGTTACACAGCTGGACACATGTGTCACACTACACGGCGTGTTCAATAAACACAAAAAGTGTATATGAAATTATTACATTGACCCGTGTGGTTAGTTACACGGAAGGGTCCCCAAGTTAGACTACAAGGCAAGTTCCAAAGTGGACTCGGCATGTATGTTTTAATGTCTTTTCCGTCAGTGTTGTTAGTTGCACGACAGACTCCGGGTCAACACTACACAGCGTGTACAACATGTACATAACATGGTCACCCCAATAATTCCCTACCCCGTGTCACCACCCACACGGTTTGTGACACGAGAAGCGATTACATGGAATTTATAGATGCTACACAGCGTGTTCGCCCAAAGATATTTCCTTATCTGTGTCACCGTCCACATGGTTTGTGACACGGAAAGAATCTACACGGTGTGTACTCTGGGTACATAGCGTGTACTCAAAATGTTTCTTTTTCCTCCCGAATAGAAGAACTTATAGGGTGTGTGTAATGTACTAGACGATGTGTATACTAGGTTTTCCAGACAGTATTCCTTAGAAACTCTTCCCGAGCCCAGAAAATACTGAAAACAACACCTAAGATTCAAATTCCGATCCGTGAGGGCCCTTACTCCCCACGAATCAAAGTTTTACATCTTATATGTGTTATGAAATACGGTAAACACCAAATGATCCACCAATTTCTGGTCAATGAGGGCCCATACTACCCAATTACCAAATTTTTTTTTCCATTCAATAAATAGGTTTATACAATAATACCTTATCACATAGCATACATTTGTCAAGAAGCTATCACAACAACAAGGTTTTCTAGCACAATAACTAGAACAACAACATGCAATTTCTAATGCTCCTACATGGCATGGAACTATGCATGGCATGTGATTTCTAGAACGTGCCTAAATGATGCTGAGATGGCATACCCTCATCTCACTTGGTTGAAACTAAATATAACCCAAGGATAAAATATATTCAGCACAATCACAAGTGTGTCACCAAATGGTGAAATCAAATCAACTGTAAAATTGAAAAATTAAAAAAATTGAAACATGAGGTAAATTTGCTTTTCCCTGTACATAGGATAGCTATGCCTGGGCACAGCTTATTACCAACTACTATTACCTTTCTGTCCCTGAATAGGGCTAAAAATAGTAAGTTAAAGAAAAGAACTTCTCTGATACCACTTTGTAACATCCCTGTTCCGGATGCCACTCAACGGGTGCCCTGAACACGGTTTTCCACATGACCTAAAGCACATTTCCCCAAACGCCAGAGGCTGCTGACTAGCATTGAGGGCCCAGGTCTGATAGTGGGAAAACTATGCCCTAATTTATCAAAGTGTAGCGTAGTGGAATATAACATAAACATGAAACAACAGCGGGATAAATAAACCATACACATTTAATATATCAACTTTAGTAAAGGATAACCTGCCATATATATATATATGATGCAACATGTCTCAATTTCTAAGAAAACAACCAGAACATGTTACATATCAATGCCATACAATACATAGTACAACAAAATAGAACAAAGAAACTAGTAGCATCACGAGCCTAAGCCCGGTCCCATGATCCCATACTCCTCAACAACAATTATGTACTTGTATAAGGACCCTTGAACTTATCTACACCTACAGAAATGAAATCGGTTTGGGCTAAATTGCATGACCCAAACAGGGTGTGAGAAATACATCCCAGTAGGCACCAACCAAAGGCTCATGCCCAACTCTGTGTAAACATGAAACAACAGTGTGCAGTAGTAAAATGCAATAAACTAAGCAGTAATCAAAAGTGACTAACATTCTAGTTATATTGCCATTTTATTATTCTTTTATCCATTTAATATAAGAAAAACACCATAGTGAAATTCTAAGTAAAGATTGAGTGTCCACAGACACTCAACACTTACCCTCAGTTAATCAGGAACGTAACCCAAAGGTTCATTCCCATAGGTTGAACAGATTTTTCCCTCAATTGTACTTAGTGTTGCCCTCAGGCACAATGTCTATTGCCCACATGCATGAAAGAAGTTGCCCTCAGGCTAAGATAACAACTTCCCTCAGGCTATGTAAAAATATACCCTCAGGAGGAAGTAACTGTGCCATTCCCAACATATCACAAGCAATTCAAATAGAATTCCTCTCAAGGAAAAAGTAATGCAGAATATAAACAAGGCATACCCTCGGGTATCCTGGCCAAATAGCTAAACCGAGGAACACACCCCCAGGTAGGTCCTGGATCTAAGCAGCGATCCCAAGCATCATTTTAATATCACATTTAATTACCAATACGATTATAGTTATTTAAAATAGCCCCGACCTTAGCCACACGATAGTCCAAATATGGGTTCGTAGCTCAAAAACACAAAAAAACGCACAACAGTTGGAAAATAAACACCAGGCCACCTACCTTATACGCCCATGATCTATATACTCGATCAACGTTCCATGAATCGTCATAGAACGAGGTAGATCATAGGTAAAATAATTCTCACTTAAACAAAAATAACTCCCATTAGAGTATGAATTGGAAAGAACGATTAAAGAAGAGTGAATGGCTTACCCATGCAGTTCCAACAAGATCGACCGAGGCGGAAATGGATTACTGACTTGCGCTCAGCAGATCTCCAAAGATCAGGCCTTCCTCTACTGATACCTCTTCTCATTCTAAGACTTCTATGTGAACAGGGGAGGCTACTTCCCATTTTAATTGAAAAAACAAAGTACACGACATGTATTTCCAAGTACGCGGCGTGTGACTCCCATTTTTTAACTATTCCTCTAGCAGTTTCCAACTAGCGTGGCACTGTTCACCTGCCGACATGACTACACGGCGTGTCTCCTTTAGTATATGGAATGACCAGTCGCACAGTTGGCAACCGCCTTAGTATTCTCCTGCCGACTCACGAAACAATGTTTAAGGGACCACTACACTGCATGTAGTCAGTCTTTACACCCTTCTTTGCTGACATGGAAACACGCCATGTGAACTTATCACACACGGCCAAAAGTACACTACATTTGGAAAAGTACACGACATGTACTTCCAAATTTTGGGATTTTCCCAATTTTCAATTTTTTCACAAAAACACTAAAGGAAAAGAGAAAAGAAGAAACTCGTACTTCAAAAGTATGAACCGGGTTCATACATTTAAGAACTAAAACATAATATGTAGTGTCTTACATATTCAAAAACTCCATTATGTGTGGTCGGTTTGATGGATATCATTGATTTGAATTTAGAAATAAAATCTTTGGAGTATCCAAGTTCACCGCAATTAGCAACCAATGTTGCCTAAAAACACAAAAAAGAATAAGTAATAAAAGAAGTGAAAATATAATTGATATGCTTTAATAATAGAGTATTACCCCTGAATGGATGGTATTAGGAAAATTCTAGCATCTGTAATCGTGCTTTCAAATGTTTTTAGCAAGCTGTTCTCTATTACATCCCTTTTAGATGGATCTATTTTTATGTGTGTTGATGTGATATGAGAACTAACGAGTCCAAATATTGGCTCATGGGAAAATTCCTTCAACTATTTTTCATAAATGCATCTGTCAACAATATAAAAGGAATTTATTCATAATTTGAACATTAGATCTTCATTGAGAAAATAAATTCATGGAAACATACCTCATATATACACTTACAACTTTGACTCCTAGCCATCCATTTTTAAGGATCACATTTACATTTTTAGCAGCAATGAAATCGTGACTTTCCTCTCTGTATATATTCTCTTCAAAAACCACAATACGAGTATTACCATCTTTTAGCTTCATATCCACATGGGTCTTCAATGCTAGTAAATGTGGATAGAGAATAGGTGGTGTTATTGTGGTTTTAGTATCTCCCTGGGGTCGTTTGGTCAATCCTTTAGATGGTTTTGAGCTGAAGTTTGTCTCCCCCTTCCCTTTCTCCATCTATAACAACAATCAGTGGTACATACCCTTTTTTCATTAATTGTTAAGGGTTTATCTTGAAAAAAAAGAAAATAAATATCTTTTTGTCCACGTGTAATCTTATAAGTCGTGAAAACCATTCAATGAATGTCCCAATAATCTTTTTGACCATATGAATATCATCGTCATCATGTGGAATAGGTAGCTATGCATTTGGCTCAATAGCTACAGTAATTGTCACTTTCAGATGATGTTTCGGAAATGGTATATTATGCAATGTGGGGTCTGGGATATTGAACATTGTAGCCCTCGCTACAAGGTGATAGGTTGGTGTTGAAATATATAAATCACAATCATTATCACCCTGTAGAAGATCTGTACAGAAAAATTATTAGTGTTTGTCTGATTCACATTTCATGGAAACAATTATAAGAATATTGATTACCACGGCAAATACAGTTCATTGAGGTGAATGGATCACCTCAAAGATGGTGGGGGGTGGGGCGGGATGTTCACGCGCTGGTTGTTCCAGAGTTGTGTCCTGCCTTTTCTTCCCACCCATAAAAGTTGCAAGCAACTCTCCCTGCCATTGCAATCGTTCTTCAAGGGTTGCTATTTTTTTCTCATTGGTTCCAATTTCTCATCTCTATCATCAATTTCTTTCTTCTAAAAATATACTCGGGGTGTCACCCAAAAACCGGCACCTCTAACACGACCATATTTTTCTAGCTTCTTCAAAGCCGTCGAAAATAGGTCTGTATTCGCTGTAGGAGTAGCTGATTCTTGTGACAGTCGGATATAGGAATATAACTAATTAATTTTATGTAATTGCAATTATAAACTAATATTTTTATCGTCGTGTCATACTGACACATATTTTCCACACTTTCTGTGTGTTCTCATCTGTAACACCCCGAGCTTCGACGAGACGCTTCTCTATCAATAATGCAATAGCTTTCATTGTACGCAAGTTCAAGATTTTAACAAACAGAGATCAATCAAAATAGCCATCATTAATAGTAATACCCACATTTTGAAATTATATATATTTTATATTTCAAAATGTAGTTCATTTTTGGATTGGGAATATCGAAATTATCCTATGTATAATTTTTGGTATTTTTCTGAGAACTTCCAATTTTTTGTAAATAGTAAAAAATACTTAAAAAAAACTTTTTAATCAAAATAATTTATAGTGATAAATTATACTATTGAGGGTTTTAAAGTATAGTTAGAATATATTTTTACCATTTTATCCAATAGCGGTCATTAGAATTAATTTCACTTTGAAATTGGACATAAAAAATTGTCAATCTTTTGATATATATTGTTTCATAAAAACACGCTATTTGTTGTGACAACAAGAATTAATTATATAATTAATTAATGAAGCTTATATTTTTGAAATTTTTTAAAATAGACATAATTTTTGAATTCGGAATATCAATTATAGCTTAGGGTAAAATTTTGGCATTGTTCTGAAAAACATCAATTTTTTATGAATAGTGAAACCACTAAGAGGTAGTTAAAAAATGATTTTCGTTAAAATGAACCATTACCACTTCTGTGAAATTATTTTCAAAAATCCAACATACATGGTTTTCATTATAAAGTAAAATTTGGTTCAATGACATAAAAATAAATTTTTCATGAATAGTAACTTTTAAGTTTAATTCATCGCGATTAAAGGTAATTAGTGAAATTTAAGGTAAAAATGCTATTAAAAAAATATAAAAATACCTTTAAACTTGTCCTACCATTATTGGATGAGTCATGGCCGACCAAGACAATCCATCGGACAATTTGGGGACCCCATGGAGCCACTTGGGTAAGAAAATGACCTTAATAACTTTTTATTTAAAGTAAAAATAAAATTGTCCCAAACATGTGTTGTTTTTCGAAAAGAATTATTAAATGGGGTTATCTAAGTTAACATTTCGAATATAAATATTAATTGGAAAGATAAAATGATTTCCTACATCATTATAGTTTTTTTAAAAAATTTAGACATAAATAAACTAAATTTTTATTGACACAGTGACGATGACGCGATTACCACATCAATTAACGGTTTAAATAAAATGAAAAGATAATGTACAATATAAGGCTTAAACTTGTAAAAAACCTATTTTATGACAATATTTCGAACCCTTATCACCATACCCTCAAAATATATCATTGGGGACCTTTTAAATCCGAAAATCACTTCATAATAATGTAACATTTCATTACATTCCAAGAGTGCCTCTCCTCTCTTCTTATAAAAGTCCCCCAACTTTACCACATTATTCACACCATAAAATCCTTTTGTCTAGGCCAAATTCTGCCCAAATACTCTCTCAACATCCCTCTCCCACTCCTAGAAGCCTCACTTTGGTAATAAGTCTTCTCATGTAAGCCTTTGGCTCAAATAAAAAAGAGTTACCCGATTTTATGGTAATGTCTTCTCTTATGTTATTTTGTATTATTTTGATCCTCCCCCCCTAAACTATTTTAATTATATTATTTTGTAACAAAAACAGTATCCTAAATATACATGGATGTTTTTTTAGAAGGATTTTATTTACACTTACACACTTTCGTCTAATGGTTAAAGAACATACTGTTTCTGTGGGTGGCGAATTACTACCTCACGAAACGATGATTGTTCAATCTTCTATTAACACCTCTCATGGTGGCCATTATGATGAAAATATTTTTATATATGATATATATTAATTTTTTGTTTTGATTATGATTATTAATTTTTCATTTATGTCATACCTTTATGATTTTCAGTATTGGTAAACACGATAATTTAATTTTGGGAAGTGCGGACTATAGCCCCCTCAAAGTGATTTGAATCATTAATTACATATGTGGGATGTATAAAGGATGGATTAAATGGTATTATACATTATATTATACTATAATTATAGTATAAATTTATATAATTATAATTTTATTCCATAATATATGAAATAGATCTGAAAGTAGCGTTCATGTGTATGTACGACTTACCATCTCCATGAACGGTGCATTTAATTTCTTATCTCAAAATGTTATGTAACGTTATAAATGCATGTATATACTGGATATATATGATATGTATTATATATACATCATGAATATAATTCTGGATATAATGGATATTTCACCACATGGACAAATTGTAATTATAAGAAGTTTGTTTTTGACTCGTGTACCAAAGATCGATAAAACGACCGTTATTAACTTAAATAATTACATAATGTTCATAACATGATAATAAGTGATATAAAAGGAAAAATGAACTTGATAAAGGTTCTTAAGCAAGTATAATTTTACTCTATTATATTATTCAGGAGGTTAAATAATGATCGAGTCAAGTCAGACACGAGGTAAAGGAACTTCTTAACCCAATTTCCATTCTTTGGGTTAATCTCCTACGTTCAAATTATGTCGTTATATCATTATTTCCTATCTGGTATTTATACTTTCTTTATGTGTAAATATAGTGAATACACATAATATATCTATTTTATTTAAAAAATGATCTTTGTACGGGAACTTTTTAACCCTATTTCCGTTCTTTGGGTTAATGTCCTACTTTAAAATTATGTCATGATATTATTATGTCCTATCTTGTATTTTTACTTTCTTTATGTGTACTTATATTGAATACACATAATTGATCTATTTTATTTAAAAAATGATATTTGTAATGACTTCTTCTCAATATCCTTTCATTGAGGCATATTTTATTTTATACACAACTTTTTTTATATGGTGTATAAACCCCTTTGACTTTTACGTTTATTCAAAAAGAAAATTTTTTATACGAAGCGTTTTACTAAACTACAAAAGGGAATTTTTCTTCCATAATTATGCAGAAACAATGACTTCTCCGCCACCGTGTCCATTATTTGAGTATTGGCTTCCTCTACATTCCATATCTTTTTTTAAATGAAAAATAAATACATTGTTTTAATTATCTTTTATTTTGGTATTGAAAATGGTTTTGAAAGTGTTTTTATTATATCAATGTTTCGTATTGATATATTGTGATTGAAATGTGGAAATGTTATGTTTACTTTATGCATGTTTTATGTGATATGATTATGTTATGGTTTATGATATGTTTAAACCTATTCATATGAGGAATGCATTGGACTTAATAAGTGACGGGTGGAGCCCGCTATATCTCCTCGATGCATCGGTAGGTCTCATGAGACAAACTAGTTTCTTGGCACGATTCCTTGACAAAATATTATTTGTAGTCTTGGCAGGAGGCCTTGGCTATGAGGTTATGATAGTCTGGAATTATGAATTACATCATTATGAAAGTGGTTATTGATATTGTATGTGATTATTCGACCAGTAGAATATCCATGTGAAGAAGTAAATGGAATTATCTCATTTTACATTTTTCATATTATGATTAAGTTCATGTTTAAAAGGATTTTTTAGTTATTCATTCCCTTAAATGTTTATGTTTATTTATAAAAGCTTCTGCTAAATTGTTATCCATACTGAGCGTCTGAACTCACCCCTTTCATTGTATTATTTTTCTCAGGATGTGAAGAAATATTTTATGACTGACCTGTAGGGATAGTCTGAAGGGGATATGGGTGTGGACTATGGAGACTATTTTATTATAGTTTTTCAATTTATGATGTAACGTAACATTTATGAATGTATCTACTGTTTCCAAAGCTACTAAACTAATCGGTCATTTGAGACGTGATCTTTTGTGATCATGCCAATGTTACGAAGTAATGCACTGACTCTGGGTAACTGGGGTCGGGGTGTTACAGTTGGTATCAGAGGCAGTTTAGTACTAACCATGAAAGCTAGATTTAGATAAACTCTGATAAGAGCACATATCCCTAAGATAGACTTTGAGGATTAGTCTAGAATAACTTCCTAAAATTTTGGTATTATAGATATTTTATGTGTTTTCTGAGAAATAAATCACTGTCTAGATACGAGCATGTATAGGCGGATCTGGAACAGATGTTTCTAGGGGTAAAACCCGAAAACACTGCTTTCAGATATACTCGAATGGGAACTGGTGCACGACAACGGGCCTTGCTGCACTCTTGGTTACGACACTCCACTGAGATATGCTTATGGTAATTATCATAATTTTTACAAACCATTATGAAGGGTTTATGTGTATACACTTCCTCAAAGAAAACATTCTTTATTATTGTGGATTATATCCATAAACCATTCAATTTACATTAAGTATTTTACATGTTTGGAATTTTTCATTACAATTCATAAACTAACCTAGTTTATGCCATTGTATATAAATGGCGCCAAGTAGAAGGAATGTGAACTCCATCAATACGTAGGATCCAATGAGTAAGAAGGATCATATCATTCATGGTATTAAGCAAACATTTAGAACGGAAATATTCTCCCATGTGTTCTCAACATATGAATAAATAGTATCATGTGTTAATAAGATATGTAAACAATTCTCCGAGTCTTATGGATTTGAAGGGATAAAAGAGAAGAAAAGGATGGAAGAGAGAATGATGGATAATGTGACAAGGGAAAATAAGAATTTTCCAATATGTGACAACTGTGGGAAGAAACACCTTGGAACTTGCCTGAAGGGAATGAGAGGTTGTTATAAGTGTGGAGAAAAAGGACACCAAGTGCGTGACTGCAGGTGTAAGAAAAAGGTTTCAAATGTACAATTATTCAATAGCAAGGAGTGGAGACACTACATAAACCAATGTCCAAATCATCAGAGTATTCCCCTAATGATGTTATTGGATAATAATCATGTTATGATACTACCACAGATGAGGAGGAATTATTAGGGTTCTTATATTGTCATTAAAGAATATTTTCATTTGAGTGTTGTATCAATGATGTACTGGTTATAATAATTATGGATTATATAATGATTCTACTACAGTATTATTTCATCAAGGACTAGAGATTGTGTGCAACAAAGAAAAATGACTCCACATCAGGTTAAATGTTTGGACAATATATTATTGGGAGAAATATAACCCATAATATGGTATTGGTACCAAGATAGTAATTTTGGAATAATACCAGATTGATTTGGATAAATTATATTGGATATTCTTAAAACAGATTAATGATTTGTATACATTTTTGGATAGAAGGAGTATATCTAGTATTATATAAGGAATAAGGGATCATGAATGTAATCAATATGTATTTATGTTAATTCTAGATGTCTTAGTGTTTTAAAAGAATACATTATAAAGGTGTTCACATGTTATTACATGAAAAAAAGGATCTTCATTATGTTTACCTTCCTTATAAAATTTGTACTGTGAGTTGGAAAAAAGTGTTTTGGATAACTATAAAGGTTGGAATGGATTAAGTTGAACCTTTTATTGTATAGTTTAAGGTTAAAACATTTCTGAATATTATTTTTGAAATATTATAATACTACAGTTTTAGGAAAAGGACATCCTTTAGGTCGGTGGATAACCCGTTGCGTAGGACAAAGCTGTAGGAATCGAACCCACAACCATAGTGAAACAGGAATTTATTACCTTCCACTATCCTACATGAAGTCCCTGGTTATTACAAAATTGCATTCCTAATCTAAATGGTATGTGTTAATATTTTGAACCTTGTATGATTAGGATAAATATAATATTTTTGAGTTTTATTACCTTTTCGAGTGAAATATGAGTTTGTGGTCGAAATTATATGAAGGATGAAACTCTACATGTCAAGCATAAATATATATATACCTATCTATTATTCTATGAATAAATTAATTCTTAAACTTTAGTAAAGGGAAATTAAAACAAAAAAATTTGTTATCCTAATACCTTATGTCTTGTTGAACCTATAATATTTCAAATCAACATAGATTGAAGGATTTGAGGCCCTCAATTTTACACTTGTTTTTGATTGATGACCTCAATCACTCGCTACAAATATTTATCGTTTTCCTCCAATTATATGTCTCTAATTTCCACCAATGTTCTCCTTATCGAGATTATAATTTGGTGGTGACTTTTTCGTTTCCCTTTCCCTCTTATGAAGGAAAAATTTTGTAAACCTTATTTCCGATGTGGTTTTTCCACAAAGGTATTTTGTATTATTAACCTTTTATTTTCAAAGAAGAATTTAATATTGCGAGGACACAATTTATTGAAGGAGGGGAAAATGTAACAGCCTGAGCTTCCATGATACACTTCTCTTTCAATAATGCAATTGCTTGCATTGTACGCAAGTTCGAGATTCTAACACACCGAGACCAATCAAAATAGCCATTATGAATAGTAATACCAACTTTATAAAATTATGTTTATTTTATAATTCAAAATGGACTTCATTTTCGGATTCGGAATATCAAAATTAGCCTATGTTGCATTTTTGGTATTTTTCTGAGAACATCCAATTTTTTGTGAATAGTGAAAAATACTTAAAAACAACTTTTTAATCAAATTAATTTATAGTGATAAATTATACTATTGAGTTGTTTTAAAGTATAATTAGAATATATATTTACCTTTTTATCCAATGGTGGTCATCAGAATTAATTTCACTATGAAATTGGACATAAACAATTGTCAATCATTTGATATATATTGTTTCTTAAGAACATGCTATTTTTTGTGACAGTGGGAATTATATATAAAATTAATTAATGCAACTAATATTTTAATAATTTTTTAAAATAGAAATCATTTTTGAATTTGGAATTTCAATTATAGCTTCGGTTAAAATTTTGGCATTGTTCTAAAAAACATCAATTTTTTATGAATAGTGAAACCACTAAGAGGTAGTTAAAAAATGATATTTTGTTTAAATGAATCATTACCACCTCTATGACTTGATTTTAAAAAATCTGATATACATGGTTTTCATTAGGATGTAAAATTTGGTTCAATGAGATTAAAATAATTCTTTGGTGAATAGTAACTTATAAGTTTAATTAATCGCTATTAAAGGTAATTACTGAAATTTAATGTAAAAATGATATTATAAAAATATAAAAATATATTTAAAATTGTCCTACCATTATTGGATGAGTCATTTCCTACCATGAAAATCCATGGGTCAACTTGGGGACCCCATGGAGCCACATGGGTAAGAAAATGACATTAATAACTTTTTATTTAATGTAAAAATAAAATTCTCCCAAAGATGTGTTGTTTTACTAAAAGAATTATTAAATGTGGTTATATAAGTTAACATTTCAACAATAAATATTCATTGGAAAGAGAAAAATATTTCCTACATCATGATATTTTTTTATATAATTTTTAAACATTAATAAAATTATATTTTTAATGACACAGTGTTGATGCCGCGATTACATCATTAATTAACGATTTAAATAAAATGAATAAATAATGTAAAAGCTAAAGATTACACTTGTCAAAAACCTATTGTATGACCATATATAGAACCCTTATCACCATATACTCGAAATATAACATGGTGGTACCTTTTAAATCTGAAAATCACTTCATAATAATGTAACATTTCATTACATTCCAAGAGTGCCCCTCCTCTCCTCTAATAAAAGGCCCCCACCTCTACCACCTTATTCACACACTCAAAGCCTTTTGGCTCGGCCAAACTTTTCCCAAATAATCTCTCAACCTCCATATCTTACTCCTAGAAGACTCACATTGGGCAGAAGTCTTCCCAAGGAAGCCTTTGGCTCAAATCAAAAAGAGTTACCTGATTTTAAGGTAATGTATTCTCTTATGTTATTTTGTTTTGTTTTGATTCTCTAACCCTCTAAACTCTTTTAATTATTTTCTTTTGTAAAAACTCCAGTATACTCAATATACTTCAATGTTTTTATGAGAAGTATTTTATTTACACTTACTCAGACCTTGGTTTAATGGTTAAATAACATATTGTTTCTTTGGGTGGTGAATTACTGTCTCAGGAAACGATAATTGTTCAATATTCTATTAACACCTCTCATGGTGGCCATTATGATGACAATATTTTTATATATGATAAATATTTTGTTTATGTTTTCCTTATTATTCTTTATTTTTCATTTATGGCATACCTTTATGATTTCCATTATGGGTAAACGCGATTATTTAATTTTAGGAAATGCGGACTGCCGCCCCCTCAAAGTGATTTGAATCGTTAATTCCATATATGGGATGTATAAAGGATGGATTAAATGTTATTATAAATTATATTATACTGGAATTATATTATATTATTATATAATTATAATTTCATTCCATTAAATATTAAATAGAAATGAAAGTAGCATTCATGCGTACGTACGGCTTACTGTCTCCATGAACGGTGCATTTCATTTAGTACCTCTAAATGTTATGAAATATTATAAATGAATGTATATACTGGATATATATGATATATATGATATCTACATCATGAATATAATTCTGGATATAATGGATATTTCACCACATGAACAAATTGTAATTATATGAATTTTATTTTTGACTCAACTACCAAAGATCAACAAAATGACTGTTATTAACATAAATAATTACATAATGTTCATAACATGTAAATAAGTGATATAAAAGGAATAATGAACTTTAAAAAGGTTCTTAAGCAATTATAAATTAACTATAGTTTATTATTCATGAGCTTAATGAACGATCGAGTCAAGTCGGACACGAGGTAAGGGATCTTCTTAAACCAATTTCCATTCTTTGTGTTAATCTATTACATTCAAATTATGTGTTGATATCATTATGTCATATCTGGTATTTATACTTTCTTTATGTGTCAATATAGTGAATACACAAAATAGATCTATTTTATTTAAAAAATTATCTTTGTAAGGGAACTTCTTTACCTAATTTCCGTTCTTTGTGTTAATCTCCTACTTTAAAATTGTGTCATGATATTATTATGTCCTATCTTGTATTTTTACTTTCATTATGTGTACTTATAGTGAATACACATAATAAATCTATTTTATTTAAAAAATGATCTTTGTAATGACTTCTTCACAATCTCCTTTCATTGAGGAATATTTTATTTTATACAGAACTTTTTGTATACGGTGTATAAACCCCTTTGAATTTTACGTTTATTCAAAACAAATCTTTTTTATATGAAGCGTTTTAATAAACGACAAAAGGGAAGGTTTTTTTTCCATACGTATGTGGAGACATGGAATTCCCTTCTACCATGACCATTATTTGAGTTTCGGCTTCCTCAACAAGCCATAACTTTTTTATAATTGAAAAATAAATAAAAAGTTTTTATTTTCTATTATTTTGGTACTGAAAATCGTTTTGAAAGTGTTTTTATTATATCAATGTGTTATATTGATATCTGGTGATTGAAATGTGGAAATGTTATGTTTCTTTTATGCATGTTTTATGTGATATGATTATGTTATGTTTTATGATATAATTAAACCTATTCATATGAGGAATGCATTCGACTTAATAAGTGACGGGTGGAGCCCGTTTTAGTTCTTCGATGCATCGACAGGACTCATGAGACAAACTAGTGTCATGGAAAGGGGCCTTGAAAAAATATTATTTTTAGTATTGGCATGAGGCCTTGGCTACGTGGTTATGATAGTCTGGCATTATGCATTCCATCATTATGAAAGTGGTTATTGATATTGCATGAGATTATTCGACCAGTAGAATATCCATGTGAAGAAGTAAATGGAATTATATCATTTTACTTTTGCCATATTATGTTGAATTTCATGATTAAAAGGCTTTTGTATTAGTTATACATTTCCTTAAATATTTATGTTTATTTATAAAATCTTCCGCTAAATTTTTATGCTTACTGTGCCTCTGAGCTCACCCCTTTCGTTGTTTTATTTTTCTCAGTATGTGAAGAAATATTTTATGACTGACCTGCAGGGATAGTCCCAAGGGGATATGGGTGTGGAATATGGAGACTATGTTATTATAGTATTTCACTTTATGATGTAATGTAACATTTATGAATGTATCTAGTGTTTCGAAGGCTATTATACTAATCGATCTTTCGAGACTTGATCATTTGTGATCATGCCAATGTTACACAGAAATGCACCGACACTGGGTAACTGGGGTTGGGGCGTTACATCATCTAGTAACATCTCTTCTTTGTTCACGCATGCCTCATTCTATAGAACATGACGTGGGATGGAAGTTCATTATGTTTCGGACTCATCAATCTACATATTAACATATAAAGATAATTATGATGTTTTTTTTCCGGAACCTAATAATCTTACTGTAAATTTAAAATACGTACCATTTTCTATTCTAATGATGCATACCCACCCTTGCTTTAAAATAGGGGTATGTTGGTTTTGATGCATGTTCATTATTTTCAGTACATAGTTTTTGTTTCATAAATGAAATATTGACAATCAAATTGACGTATACAGGTATCCTCAAACAACACATTATCACCCACAATGTACCTGAAACTTCTCATCCCTACGGTGGATTATAAATGCATCCAATTCTTCTTGGGATATCAGGTGAGCGTAGAAAATGGGCGGGTGTAGGTTTAATTTACCTTTAGAATCATTAGGTGACATCTTGTTAAAATAGTGCAAAAACCTTGATATTCTTTCCTTCAAGCCTCAGTACATAATCCTTTTGTGAATTGTCTAATATAAATGTACTCTACAAGAGATTGAGAAGAGTAAGACATTGTTTCAATATTTTATTTGCTAGTAAATTAAAGAAATAAATTCCTAATGTTACTATAATTTCTTTCTAGATCACAGCCTTCATCCCAGAAAAATCATGGTTCCATGAATCTATGTCAATCAGCACGCGTTTCCGAGTGACAATTCCAATGTAGCTGCTAAAAATAGCCTTTTTGGGATTCAGATTTTGGCCTCGTGCATTCCTTCTGACATCGAATTTGATGCCCTGGTTTTCTCCTTACGAATTTTGGCTAACACCGTCAAACTAAGACACACCTGTGTTTTCTGCAATGTTGGTCCTTCATTCCCAACCATTTCATCGATATCAACATCATCTATATGATCATCAGGAATGGTATCAATGGCATGTGATGATGGTTGTTGGAACTCGACACTAGGAGCAGTAGGAGCCGTAGTAGTAGGAGCAGCAACAGCCGCAACAGGAGCAGCAGTATCCGTAGCAGGAGGAGCAGCATGATCCACATTAGGAGGAGCAACAGCAGAACCATGAGACGTATCAGGAGCATCAACAGTAGGACCATGAGCTGCAGGAGAAGCAAGAGCAGCAACAGCCATAGCAGCAGCAGCTTGAGAGACTTGATCAGCGTTATGGTTAGGATCACCTGAACGTGTAGAAGTCATAATCTGCAAAAGTGGTTGAACAGTTAATTCAGATTACATATATTCAGTAATGATAAAGTAATAACATTATATAACAAGATCTATATTACAAAAAAATATATAACCTGTTATGTGAAATCTCTTTCTCTTTTTCAAAGGTTTAAGGGATTCGACACCTATATCAATTATAAAAATACCTTATTTGTGTTCTCCTGTAACATAGAAAACTTCATCTGCATTGGGACTGTTCTAATATTATTGCGACCTACCACTAAATGCGTCCAGTGCGATGAGATTTCGGGAGAACAATTCTTTCCACATCAGATAGGTATTCAGTACAAAATTCAATGGCTTCCTTAGCAATATATCGCTCTACTATACAACCCTCTGGCTGACTTCGATTTTTTACATACCATTTCGAAATCATCATAAACCATTCAACATGATACATCAATCTATAGTACACATGAATACAAACTCGTATCAATCCCACCAAGTGAATCATCAAATGAACCATCATAAAAAAGAATGTTGGCAGGAAGAAAATTTCTAATTCACATAATATGATGACAATTTAATTTTCCATAACTAGAAATTTCCCCGGGTCTAAAACATTTCTACATATAGCTTTGAAAAAGAAACAATGTTTGGTTAATGTATGATTAACATTATTGCGAAAAATTCAACGTAAAGCAATAGGAATTAGATCTTCCACCAAAACATGGAAATCATGTGATTTCCAACCTTTTAACTTTAAATCATTCAATTTCACAATATTGTTGATATTTTATTTGTACCCCTCTAGTAACTTTACATCATTGAAGAAGTTGCAAAATTGATATCTCTCCGCCCTAGAAAGAGTATAAGCAGCTGGAGGAAGAAACATTCGATTTTCACACTACACGGGAGACAACTCTTCTCGTATTCCCATGTCAAAAATGTCCAACCTTGCCTTAATTCAATCTATTGTTTTTCAGGGGCATTAACAACATTCCGATAACACTGTCACATACATTTTTTTCCACATGTATCACATCATTAAAATTTTTGACGTACAAACAATTCATGTATGGTAATTAAAAAAACTGATCTCTTTTTCCAACCGATTTTCGAACGGTTTTTCAAAAATGGTTTTCTAAAAATAGTGTTCAGATATTTTACTTTCTCAAACAGGTGATCACATGTTAGTGGAGACGGTGTTGCGTGTTTTTCTAAACATCCATTGAATGATGTTTTCTAAGAGTGGTACTTATGCCGACAAGGTAGAAATCTACGATGTCTTAGAAACACAGGTTTCGATAAATATTTCAACCTAATTGATTCTATATCTTCTTCGCACATGGGACACCCTTGAGTTCATTTGATGCTATATCCTGAAAATTTTCCATAAGTAGGTAAATCATTTATTGTCTCATAAAACATGGCTCTCAACGTAAAGTATTCACTTTTATAAGCATCATACAACATTACAATTGAGTCCCTCAATAACTTCAATTCCTCGATCAACAGAGCCAGATAAACATCAATATCGTTTCCTGGTTGTTTTGGTCCTGATATAAGCTTAGATAACATGATGAAATTCCGCTTCATGAATAACCAGGGTGGAAAATTATAATTTACCAACATAATAGGCCATGTACTATGAGTGCTGGTTTAAATACCAAAAGGATTCCCTCCATCAGTAGATAACGCAAGACAAAGGTTTCTCGGCTCTTTTACAAATTCTAGATACTCATGATCAATTTTTTTCTATTTAGGAGAGTTGGATGGATGACATAATTTCCCATATTTATTTATTTTATCTACATGCCATGAAAATTGTCTTCTTGTTTCTTTTCTTCCATATAAACACCTAAACCATGGAATGATTGGAATTTACCATACAACGTTCGTAGGATTGGATTTATCTTTCTTTCATCGAGAAGCACCACACTTTGGGAATTCTGTATGTGATTTTTTCTCCTTGAGAAACAATATAAAGACTTTTGGGAAGGCATCTATTCATTCAGAAATCATACCCATCAAGCGTAGCATTCGTCTAGCATCATATTTCCAGCTTGGTAGATCATTATCTTCTAGGAGCATGTCATTCTAGTGTGCAAGTAGTTCTGTAAAACTAAAATCACTCCATCCTTTGTCTGATTTCAATTTATACAACTTCAGTATAGCTGAAAATATTGTATACATAGTGCAAGTAGTATAAAATGGTGTCTTTGCACAACTCTTTAACTTCTCAAACATTTTGGGGCCATCACGGAGTTAATCTTGAATTGCCTTTGTCATTTCCTCAATACGATCATCATCATTATTTACATCTGTAATCACATACTCCATACAACCTTCTTCATTATCCATATTTGTATTCATATCTAATGATCCATAAAATAATGTTTTTCCCAGCCATTAGCTACATTCCCTTTTTTATCAGTGTTTATTACATCATTTTTAACTCTGATCTATTCCCTAACATATCAAATGTTCTTCCAACTCCTCTAGAGTAAGTAGTATAGAATAACAACAACATAAACCCAGATAAAGGATTTGAGAAGCATCCTTTACGTGATCCTTTGAAAACATGATGAACTCGTTCACTCCATTCCCATACTCTATTGTTAAACGATTAGCATCCATCAAATATTTATTCATCTTCATCCTATTTGAATATCAAATATTAGTATTTATGGTTAAATTACACAAAATAAGACTTCCAAATAGAGTAGAAGAGAACCAATTCCTTTTAAAAATAGATATTAATAGAGCCTATCCATTAGTATTTATTCATCTTCATTAAATACAATTACTTTAGATTCATTATAGTCTCCTCAAATCACCCAAGACAAAACACAAGAATAATCAGGAATGATACATCTAGCACTCCCATGTCTCTCCCATACATTCAATATCATCATGCCTATGTGCCCATAAATCCACACATACACATGTCACATACACATAAAAACCATATCCACATTAGAACCAAAGTACCAATATGGATATCAATGAGGTTACGAGACTCATGTGGTGGTGTGTAAGAAATAATAAAAATATATAATAAGTATATAGTCACACATAAATCTCAAACTAGTGTTAATAATCCAATAATACAAAGGTATCATTCCATCTATAAAAATTCTCTGAAGGAGCCCATATGTGACAGTAGTCCCAGTTGGTAGTCCCAGGTGGTGAAGGTTCCTGAAGATGAAGCGGCGAACACGGACCTATCGGGGATCGAGGTCAGGTCACTGTGTTTGAAAGTGTCACTATACTCCTACAAGGGTTCATTCCATATTTTACAAACCATGACTTGGTAAACTAGGATTTTAACCCGCTACTGGTGGAAGTTAAACCATTCCTGATGATCATGCCATGAAGAAATAGAAACCAAAAGGGGGGAGTGAATAAAAATACCTCAATCAAGATAGAAAAACATGTTATTTGGGAATAGGTTAGTGGTTTTCATGTTCGATAGACACCTATCCAATAGACTCCACAAGCCGTGATGGCCCTTGGAGTTTTTGCCCCATGTGAAACTGTCACCTGAGATGCTTAGATCAATGAGGCCCTTCCCAGTCATGAACTTAACAAACTCCATGATGGCCTTCCTCTGGAATGAGATTCTATCGTTCTATTACATTGGATTGGATATGAATTTGAATTCACCCCCACCAAACAATGGATGGTGGCCAGGATCGAAGGTATTTTGTTCAAAAAGGCAATCAATCCCCCACCATTTTTTCAAATACCAATACCATAAACCATTTAAAAACAAGACATTTTAATTTATTTTTGAAATCATTCCCAAAAATATCAATTAACAAACAGATGTCAAAATATTTGGAATTTTATTTAATGAATCAACTAATATTAATTTTAATCCTCTATTTTCATTTATAATATCAAATCCACCAATGGTATAAGGAAACCAACAGACCCACCAGCTTGCTGATGTCTATAGTATAAATGTTATAACCATAGGTTATCTCACAGGCTAGTCACTACAGAGCCACCATCTAGCTGATGGACATATATTTTTTGTGTATCCATTATGAATCACATTTCCTAGACAATTACCCTCACCGGCCATTCAATGAACCAAATGAAGCTTTTCAACCTACATTTTCATGTCCACACATTCTATGTTAGTCTGGGAAATCCTATGACCCCTCAAGAAACCAAAAAAAAACTCAAAGAGCATTGATTTGATGAAAGAGAAACTGAGATGTTACAATTCTCCCCATCGTTCATATTTTTATTCGAATAAATATTATAGTACGAAGGATAGAAAATGATGAGGCAAAAATAAATTCCACATAATAATTATTGTGTGGAAAATTCAAAAAATTTGGGAAGATTCACCGAATAGAGGACGACTACGAAAAAATTAAAATTAACAGATAACCATTATTACCAATAACCCTTAATGTATACCCTCCATGAAAATCATACATCTCTAAATGACAGATCTATATCACTAAGAAGCGATAAAATCCCAATAATGTCCAGGGACCTAGCATAGGTCACCCAACCATTTAAATTTTCACTAAAATGGTGGGACATAAGATGGAAATATACTAATAACACATCCCTTCACCCAAATAAGAGAGTACAACCACTTACCATGATGAACCACTAAGAGCATAATTCAAAACCAAAGGAATGGTACACCCTAAACATACCAATGAATCCAAATGAAATAACACAATCAATATCCATCAATCATTCAACCAATGAAAAGAACAATATTAAAAAAATATTTGGAAAACTTGCCTTAAAGGGATTTCTGGCAAACCGAAGAGGGCGTTGCGGGCGGCATGGTCCGGCACACCGAAGAAGGCGTTGCGGGCAGTGGAGGTCCGGCAACGCGATTTCTGTGGGTGGTGGAGTTCCGGCAACGAGAAGTAATGGAGCTGGAGGTCCGGCGATGCAAAATCAGTGGGTGGCGGAGGTCCGTGAATGTGAAGTGAGGGCGGTAGAGGTCCGGCAATGTGAACTCAACGGGCGGCATAAGGGAGTCGCATGGTTCCAGTACCACGAGAGCATTAGGTCGCGATAAAACAAGGGCCCTATGTGACTGACTTTATAAAAAAAATGGACTATGGTTTTATCTGTGCTAACAAAGTAATGAGAAAGACTACCTTTATCAGCGCTAACATTTAAGCACTAATAAATGAAACCTTTATCAGTTCTTTTTTATCATTGATAATGGTACTCTTTATCAGCACTAAAAAAGCGTAGATAAATCCTTCCAATATATGCACTAAAATTTGAGCACTGATATAGAGATCTTTATGAGTGA
Source organism: Viscum album (assembly GCA_963277665.1). Lineage (NCBI taxonomy): Eukaryota > Viridiplantae > Streptophyta > Magnoliopsida > Santalales > Viscaceae > Viscum > Viscum album. Next base: position 443,657,893 of record OY728161.1, read on the forward strand.
TTTTCTAGCACTGACAAAGTGTTATTTTATCAGTGCTTGTTTATCTCTAATACAAGGTAGCCTTTATCAATGGTTTTTTCTTAGTGTTGATATATGGGGGCGCTTCGCATGACCGTTTTTGTAGTAGTGATTTCTTTTTTGTGTATTATGGTTTTCATAATGATTACCATTTTGATAGATCTTTTCATTTTGTTATGCGATATATATTTAAATTGTTATCTAAGGTTGATATTTATATCAATGAAAACCATTCTCATCAGTATAATGTGTATGTTACATAAATAAATATTTCAACCTATAAGTCATGGGAACAAGTTATCAGGATCCCATCAAATATTTTATATGATATTCACATACATAGAAATAATATGGTCTTAATGAGAAATTAAGTATATCTACATATTATAAATGTAGAATATTTTCATGTATTATAGGACGTAGCGTTTGATATATGATTCCATATTGGATTTCTATAGTCATTAGAAAACAAGTATTATTTTACTTCTTTGATTTTTATTTTAATATGTTTTTTGAACAAGAATGTATTTTCATTCATTATTATGAATATTATTTCTTATATATATGTGAAATTAATTTTTATTAAATTCGGAATATTTTGAATGTTTTATATATTCCAGATATGTATAAGCCTGCATAAAACATTCAAGATAAAAATCTTATGTTTTAATCATTCACCACATGTAATTTTCCTTATTTTCTTTTAAATATAAACAAGAAAGGAATATAAATACTCCATTGGGATAGATTTTTAGAATAATTTGATTATCATGACACATTGATATCTCATTTTCATGTATATATATAAATGGTTCAACTCTTAGATGATATTATGATGTCTATGGGATGAATTTTTAGTTTTTTTAAATCTCTAGGAATTCTTGTATGTCATCTATTTTGGGAATCCATATAGTAGTAGGTGTTCTCCATTAGATTTTTTGTGAAGTGGATATCGCATGGTCAACACATGGTTTTGAATACAATATGACTAACTCGAATATTATGTATTTTTGTCATTTCATGTTTTTTATTTAGGGTCTCACCAATTTATTCATCCCAATAAAATGACACATCAATGTTTCCTTTGGAAAATTATTCCATATTCTCTACGCACCTCCATGGTGGGTTTTATGTGATTTCGTGGTGACATCATCCCTATATATCATGTTCAGGGATCCTATATACATTTTATATCGATTCATTGAATGTTATCTATCTTCATTTACCAGAGTGGCCTGTTTGCCTAATATCTATGGCTATGATTGTTAAAAAATATTGGTTTCTGGATTCTAGTGTTTATGAACCACATCAGGAGACCTAATATGGTTTCTTTATTTTTATGTGAGATGGTTACTCTAGTTGTGGTAGGTGTTCCCTTTTCATTTCCATTAATTTAAGAGTTCCAAGGATAATTAATGTTTTAATTAATATTTTTATCTATATTAATGTTATATATTATTATGATATTCGTGTTGTTAATGGTTTCAAATTTTTTGATGGGTTTAACATGATTAATTGGGTTAATTTCATATTTACATTGATCTTTTATTTCAAATGTAATACTATTAATTCTATGTTTTTGATAAAATTCCATGGTGGGTTTTATTCATGAAAATTAATTGTTTTGGTTGTTTTGATCCATGTTTGATTCCTCTATGGGATGATTCCTTATTTTAAAACTGATTTATTATTTAAATAGCAGTGAATTTGATTCATGGAATTTTTTACGTGATATTTGAATTCCATGTGGTTTTATAATGGGATTTTTATTTTATTTTTTTACCTTGGAATGATACATTGATTAAATAAATTTAAATGTTATTTCAAATTATTGATAATTTTTTAAAAATTAATGTCTTGGATCTTACATAATGTATAAAATATTATATTATTCCATGGTTACACACTTGTTGATTCACATTCTAATTGTTTTTACTATTGTTTTTATATGTTAATTTATAAATGAAAGTTCATTCATTTTAATATTTTTGGGAAGAAGGATCATTATTTATTGGTGTGTGTTTATTGTGGGAAGAAAATTATTTTTATGATTTTATTTATTTTAGTTTTGTGATTTTCATGTGATTGAAATATTCATAATAATGTCCCACATCCATTATCATTTATAGGATTAACCCTTTGCTACCAAGTGAGATATTAAGGGATGTATTCCAAAATATTTGTCTTTTATGAAATGTATTTTAGTGTGTAGTTGGATGAAATAAACTGGATAGGGAAAATATCACAAAAGAGGATATTTGTGAGTGATTTGTGGGATGAGTTGTGTGGCCATTATCCTAATAGTAGTTGGTTCATGTTGTACAATTTTATAATTATCCAATTATTTCCTAAGAGTTTTCATTATTATATGTATTGTATGTTAAGGATATATTTTTTATTACAATTCATGTTTCCTATTCCATGTATCGATCTTATTTTAATGTATAGACGTTTCATGTGCTTTAGGCATAATGTTGATAGCTTTTTCTCCAATTTTTTATACTTCTTTTACATTTCCATGGATTAATATTCTATTATGGGTTAATGTTTACTATATAAAATTATATAGTTGGTGTGTCTAAATTTTTTAATTGTAAATAGTTAATTGATTATAAATAACCATAAATTACCAAAATTAGTTTGAAACATTTTTTAACAGTGTGATGGTTTTTTTATTTAACATGTAATTTTTTTAATTAAAAGGGAATGGTTTGATTTAAAATATTAATACTTTTATAATTCCCCATTGATTTATATTTTATATTTTTTTTATAATACAAATATGGTTTTATCTATTCATTTCTATATTGTGTATTATAAATGAAAAATCTAATTTTCATATGATTAATTATTTGTATTAGAATTAATGGTTTCATTTATATAAGGATTTTAATGTAACCGTATTGGTATCCTTCTAGTTATTGGATCATATACTATATTCTCAAACTTGTATGTATGTAGTATTCATGTATTTTGTAGGAATCTTATGTTTGGTTTTCATATTATGTTCCTTCCATTATCCATTTATAAAATCTATGGTGACGAGTTATTGAATTAACTTGATAGACAATGTTGATGGAGAGGATTATCACGTGGGATCATTGGATTAATTTGGATCATTTTTTGAATCATCATCTTGAACCATATATTCATATTTTATTTTATATATCTTTTTTGGATTATAAAATTATTGTATTTAAATGTTTTTACATTGAGAAAATTCTTTTGGAAAAAACAATTTGTTGTCACTTATATTTATGCCATATTTCAATATTTTTTATGTTTAGATTAAAATAATACAAGGGGAATTGTTATCTAATGGATGGATACTTGTTGTTGGTAATTATCTCCGGGTGATTATGGTACATAGTTATCAATTATACCCTTGTTATGGTAATCATCCCCGGGTGATTAGGAATGTTCATCAAGCATTATGGTGAGATGGTTTAAGGGATGATTAATGTTGATGTATAGGCCAATTATTTTAAAATTCATAGCGAATACCTCTTGTTATTTTTCGATTAATTGAATATATAATTTTAAAAAGATAAAACGTATGTGGTTAGGGCATATGTGTTCATGGTGAGCTCTTCCCCATTTTAAACATCAATTTTTGTAGTATGGTCGAGAGTGTATTTTTTGTGTAAAATTTAAAGGTTTTATATTATTTAGATATCATTATGTGGTTTTATAAAAAATATATTTTATAGGAATAACCCACGTGAAATATTGGGTATTTGTACTATCTTAGTGAAAATAAAAGAAATCTAAGGGCTAAATATTTAAAACATGTGGTCAATGAAAAAGTGTGGATGTTATACAAAATTGATCTACAAAGCATCTAGCATCAATCAAATGGTTGGACCAGAGTTTAAAAAACCATTTGACTGAACCATTCCCAATGGATAATGACTGATATTTTTTAATCCTTTTGAATTTTACCATTCCATATAATTTATGCCGCATATTTGTGTGTATTTATTGGTTTTTATGGATTTTAATGTTATTTTATTAAAATTAAATGTAATGTTTTAGTCTATACTATATGAAAGTGTTTTTAAACAATGACTTGTCTGATTTGAGTTTACCTTATGAAATGTTTTAATAATATAATGAATTATTTAACATTATGATATGATTTTGGAATGTTTTTTTGATGGGGAAAATTTTCATTCAATAATTGGGTTTATTATATTATTGTACCTGTAATGTTTTAATTTTTTTTAAAATGTAACATTGAATATGATGTTGATTAACTTATATTGAATTTTAAAGTGTAAATATGTATTGTTAATGAATATTTTTAATCAGTTAATAAATTTGGTTTTTGGGACATTGATTTGATTAATTTGATCAATTTTGTCCATTGAATTGTGTTTTGGGATGGTTAGATTTAATGGGGGTATTTTTCTAATGTATTATAAAGTGCCCCTCATAAATGAATCAAAAAGTCAATAATGGAATTCCTCATGTAGTTGGTCTAGTTATAGAGTATTTTTCATTCCAAAAACTAACTCTTCCCAGACTCTAAATGGAGTGGTAGGGCTATGTTATTATTAGCTCATGGATCAAGCATGAAAGTTACTAGATTTATATATTACAGTGTTTAATATATATCCAGGACCCATATAATTTGATAAAGTGGAAGTATAATGTTATATAAATACCATATTCCCTATAAAATTTTAAAACTGTTATGAGTAGTTGAACCATTCCCTTGTTCGATGGATTTGGATTGGATTTTTCAACGTTAGCAACCTTGTCCCAAACATTACTGTTTATCTATTAGAGATACTTCAAGGATGAGTTCATAAATTTATTTTATCCAAAGGGAGCATGAGTTTAGAAGGTGTTGGGGTTCGTGTATAATTACATAGTTGATTAGTATGTGAAGTTATATATTTTATGTTTCTCAAAATAGATCCCTTTCTACTAAGAGTTTTATATTAATGACCACTGTAAAACATGGTTCATTAAATGAATCCATCATCCAAATAAATGACCCATGATATTTATATTGGTCTTGACCACCTCTTATGAAGTGATGTTAGTGGATATTATGGATGATTCATTAGTTGCAAGAAAAACTATAGTATGTGATGCATTGATCACATATATCTTCAACACATGTGATATTACTATTGTGATGTGATTGAAAAATTGCGATGATGGTGGGGATCTACATTCTCAACTTTTTGTGAATGTTTTAATAATGTGTAAGACAATATAATGCTTCCAATGTGGGATCATTGGACTCACTATGCTATTTTATTTGATAAATCTATCAACCTACTATTTATGTGGTCATAATAGTACCAATTATTGGTTTTGAATTCTAAATAGACCTCAGATGAAGAATTATAAGACTCATATTTGATCTGGGTAGTATATAGGTGCATTACATCTATTGAATATTCAGAGGGTACATTGTAATTTTGGGGGTTTTGAATTTAATAATCCTAATTTTGTTAGACCTTTTTTCATTACATAAGTTTTACCCTTATTTTATTCAAATAATTTATGAAAGATATCATGGGCCTTATATTTATGCATTTTTAGAGGTTTATTTATATTTTATTTTTTATGCTTGTTTACATTAATACTTTGTTTTATCAATGTATTAAGGTCTTTTTATATAATAAGATGTTGATTCTTTGTGTGTAATCATGGGTAATTTGTATACTATGATTATTCCCAGTTTATATATGGGAGATACCTAAATATGATTTTATTTTGATATTAGATTCAATTGGTGTTCTATTACATTCTCTTGTGTTTCCCATAATGAGGTTTTTCATGAGAGGTAAAAACAAATCAATTCTATGTTGATGAATTTTTATATATAAGGTATTTCACCTGATTTTAGTGGAATACATTTTCAATGTGATCTACTATATAGTACTATTGGTATTTCACTCTATGATTTCCTATCATACATTATTATGATACTATGGTAATATTGTTAGCTGAGATTTTGTGATGATCATTAATTTCATATGTTTGTCTATTGTTTAACCATTTCAAATTAATTATAAACGATTTAGATTCATATAGTTAGCCTCTATATATTTTCTCCTTCATCATGGGATCTATCATACTAGATGTTTTTTTGTTGTCATGCACTTTCAATATTTGAGATTGTGAGACCAAATGGTATAATGGTGTGACAAATGTTTTTTCCCTTTAGATTCTGTTAGAATTCACAAAGAATTCTGAAGCTAGGTTATGTGTGTATATTAGAATTTTTTATTTCAATGTTTATTGAAATAGTTTCCATCCTAATATCTAGTTATATCATATTCACTAAATTTTTTGTTGATGTGGAATTAAATTTAGCATTCACAATACCTTTTGTTTGGTATGTCATAATATTCTTATGAATTATTATTCATGATTTTGGGATGCCCATGATATATATTTTTAGTGTCATGTTGGGAAATTTATCCACTAAGTCATTTCCATTATCAAGGTATAGTGGTTTTTGGATTCCCAATCATTTTATGATCATGATGACATTATTGGGAAAAAATTTGGTATGTTGGGAATAATTATAATGCCACAAATCCAAATATTAATACATTAAAATTTAAGTTTGTCTTATCCCTTGTCTATTGGGAATATTGTGGTGGGAATTTTATTTTTATAAGACTCTTCCAAGGATTTATGGATGAGATCTTTGTTTGGGAATACATTATGTAGAAATTGTGAACCAATGTCACTTTTGGACACTTGAGATTTTATTTTCACCCTACAGTTTTGTTAATCACAAGGGTAAATGTGAGAACTTGTTGATTTTGGCTATTTTTTAATTTCATATTATTTTCATTTGTATAATCACTTCTATATTTCATAAACATTAGTACATGATATTAGTTTACTCTCAAACATTCTTCTCATTTCACTGAAAACCACTATGTTTTACATAATAAGAGTATTGTAAATACAACAAGTGGGGTTGGGGGAGGATGTAAACTATAGTTTATAAATATTTTAACGTAGAAATTTCATAAAAACATCATTAAAATGTATCTGGAAACGATTTTTAGTTATATAATTTATAACCTTAGTAGAAAATAATTTATGTAAAATAATAAAAAATATCATTAAAATAGAAAATTGAATAATAAAACATTTTGAAAAAAATGAAATAATGTAATAAAAACATTTTAAAAATTTGTAACAGAAAATCTATAAAAATTCAAAAAAATTAATTCATTTTCACCCAATGTGTGAATGTTGTCAACTAACATGGAATAAGGTATCCACGATTAAATACATATCATAATGCCAGTCTAATATGCATAACAATCCATAAATCATAATGATCAGATATATTTTTCTTTCATATCAATAAGTACGTTCAATAAAATGTATCATAATGAATCTATCTATCTGTCCCAATGATTCCTCAATACACTAGATTAAAAAAAATTATAAGAAAATAAACATAAGTATTTTATAATGTAATTGTCAAAACAGTGATATAAGAAAACATTATTGAGAAAAAATATGATATGTCTTCAATAAAAATATGTTACCATCCATAAATAAAAAACATTACATTATTTAATTGAGAAATATTTTTCTCCCACTTATAGTGGTTTTATTTATAGATATTCTTCAATAGACATATTCTTCTATTCTAATAAATTTTTGTAATGATATAAAAATATGTATTCGTCCTCTTATTATGATTTAACAAAACAATACTAAACCTAATTTACGTTTTGTTTAACAGAATAGAAAATATACGAATATTACATCTGGTAGAAGTAATATGTATTTTTTGGTATCATTGTACGTATCCATTCATTGTGCAAATTAAATGTTCACCAACTATACTTTTTATGCCTCTATCTAATGAATTATATTCTATAGTCATTATAGAACTATATTTGATTACATTTATAAGGATTTCAATTGATATTTTTCATAGACATCCATCTAATGTTGTTATTAGATGTTTTTATAATTTACATGGTACTTTTCATTCTGATTTACTAGATAAAATTATTTGTAATAGTGTTGGAATTCTCTTCATGGTAAAAATTATTTTTTATGTACAAAACATTATAGATTGAGAACATTAATGATTATAAATTTGAAATCATATAAAATTTGTTTTTTGATATTCAAATTTTGAGGTACAAATAAAAAATTAAACATAATAGTCTCCCACTTTAGAAAAAAAACAATACACATCAATTTAGTGAAAAATATTAGTAAACATTTTAAACACTTACTCCCCCTCACATAAAAAACCATTGAGTTATCTAATCCCCCCCTTTGTGATTTTTAAACATTAATTTTTAATCAATGATACAAAGTAGAAATAATTCCCCAAAATATTGTAATCACCCTCTATAAAAAAATTATTATAAGTAAGATGTATGTTAGAAAATATGGAATTCAATAAAAATTGTATGATATTAGAAATCATTCATGGAGATATAAGTGAATGAAATTTATTTAAAGAACATATAAACTAAAAAACATTGCCCAAAATATAATAATTAAGTGAATGCAGATTTTATAGGATTGATTATTAAAAACATTAGTTAAAGATAATTAAGCATTCATTGAATTTGTTTACAAATTATCCATCATCATTCATATAACATTTTTTGTTTTCCTTAAATCAACATCCTTTGACTACTTATTTTCAAAAATTTCATCCAGACACTCTACCTCGGTTCTCAATTTTTTAACATTAGGGTCTTTATGGATAAAAATTATAACACCAATTTGATTTTATGATATGTTTAAAATATTTAATATCCACAATAGCTTGAATTACACACAACACTAATCTAAAATGAATAATGATATGTTATTATTTTAAATATTACAGTTATAAGTATCTCATTAAATTTATTGATATTAATGTGATTAAATATTTTAAGAAAAATATAAAATATCCTTAATAAAATTAAATATTTTGATCAAATATTAGGAAAGAAACACTCAATTTACAGAGATCCATTATATTAATTAGATATTTTTTTCGTCACAAATGTTTTCTTATTTAATTTTTTAGAGAATAATAAAATTTATTTATAGAATATATATAAGTAATCATTTATAAAATGAATTTAATTTTTTAAATTACCATATCAAGAATATAATATAGTTAATATTTTAATTTCATTGAAAATGATGATGAATAGTTACCATAAATATTGTTGATGAAAGCTATTTTTTCTTTTATCATATATACAAATTAAAATCATGTTTATAAATTTTTAAAAAATATAATTCGTTAATTTATATTTTAAATAATAAAAGTTTGATTTAAAATGATTCTAATTCCATTATTAATGATTAAAAAATTGAAAATTTTATGAAGTCATTTCATTTTGAAAAATAATTTCCATCACGTTTTGGCGGATTTATTTGAATATAAAATATAACAATTTTGTGGTTTGATATTTTAAAAAATGATAAATTACATGGAATCATGAGTTGAAAAGTTGGTAAATATTATCCTTTTATTTTTTTTAGAAATAGCAACCATGGTAATTTGTATTACCATCATAAAGGGTAAATATGGTAATTATGAGTTAAAATTAATATCATAATGACTATAACATTACCCATAAATAGAAAATAATTTTTTATTATGAATAAATTTCATAAAAAATTATCCAGTATTCGGCTATATGACATTTTGATTCAATTTTTATGAGATTAATACAACCAAATTATTTTCAATAAAAAAGTAAATAATATAAAAATCATGATTTTGAATAAATATAATATATTTAACATGAGGATAAAAAGAATTTGAATTAATATAAAAATAGTTATATTAAAAAGAAATTGATTTTAATTCAAAATATAAATTTATTTTTTATTTTTAGATAACAAATTTATTTTTTAAATGTTTACTAAATAGTGACTAAGTAATTATTTAATTTAATGAAAAATAAAATCGATGATATAAAATTTATTAAATGTAACATAATTGAAAAAATGAAATGTTATACTATAATTTGATATAAAATTATGAGATGTAATAGGTTTATTAAAAGTGTGTATTTTAATTCCATTTTTTTCTAGATGTTTGTAACGTCCCGGACCTAGGTGCCACGCAACGGGTGCCACGAGCCTGGTTCGCCACAAGACCTCAAGCGCATTTCCTCAAACGCCAAAGGATGCCAACTTGCAGCGAGGGTCCAGGTCTGATAGTGGGGAAACTATACCCTCATTTGTCAACGTGTAGCATAGCGGAATACAAAATAAAACATACAACAAATAGCAGAAGCAGTAAACCATACACAAGGAAGTGGATATAACCAACAGTCTATAAATAATGATGCTACATGTCTCAAGTTATATGAAAACATCCAGAACATGTTATACATCAATACAGTATAGTAAACAGTAGAGTACAACAAAACAAAGCAAACAAGTCGCAGCGACATCGTGTTCCTAGGCTCGGTCTCATGCCCTCCTACTCCTCAGCAATAGTCAAGTACCCGTATAGGGACACTTGCCCCTATCTACACCTGTAGCAACGTAATCTGTTTGGGCCGAAAAGAGTGACCCAAACAGGGTGTGAGAAATATATCTCAGAAGGAACCCACCAAAGGCCCATGCCCAACTGTGTGTAAGAATGAAACAATAGTGTGTAGTAGTAAAATGAAAATAAGTAAGCAGTACTTAAAAGTAACTCATTACCAATTATATTTCCATTTTATTATAACTTTAATCCATTTAATATAAGAAATCACCATAGTGAATTTCTATTAAACAACTAGTGTCCTCAGACACGTAAACTCCTACCCTCGGGTAACGAGTATCCAAAAGAAGAATCTTCCCTCAGGTATAACAGAATTTTCCCGTAGGCGTAGGTAGTGTTTCCCTCAAGCATAGAATCAGCTGCCCATAGGCACGGAAGAAGTTTCCTTCAGGCCGAAATAACTACAGCCCTCAGGCTAAATAGTGCAGTGCCCACAGGCTAATCCCAACAATGCCCTAAAACTAAACAGGTAACCAGGACATGCCCAACATATCAAAATGCAGTAAACACGAAATTTCTCTCAAGGGAATTCTACAATTACTACATTAAAGGCATACCCTCGGGTATCCTGGCTAGACGACTAAACAGTGAAACACACCTCCGGGGTGGTTCTGGATCCAAGCAACGATCCCAACCAGCATTTTAATATCATTATTTAATTACCTATAGAGTTCTAGGTAGTTAAATTATCCACGGCCTCATCCTCACGACACCCCAATATGGGTTCGTAGCACAAAACTCACAAAAACGCACAACTGTTGGAAAAATAACACCAAGCCACCTACCTTACACATCAACGAGCATTATACCTAAATGTCGACTCCAGAAACGCCCAATAACGACATAGATCTGACGAAGAAAAAAACTAATTAAAACATAAATAACATACGTTAGGAGAAGAATTGGAAAGAACTATACCGAGAGAGGAGATGGTTTACCTGTGCGGTTCCAACGAGATCGTCCGAAGCCGAATCGGATTCGAGACGAACGCCCGGTGGATCTTCAATAATTCGACCTCATCCTTTGTCTCCAAAATGGATCAAATGCCTCCTCTGCCAAATGAGGAGGCTACTGCATGTTTTAAGCAGAAAAAACAAAGTACACGACGTGTACTTTCAAGTACACAGCTTGTACTCCCTTCATTTAACTATTCATGTGGCGGCACCACCACACTGTTCATCCGTCGACATGAGTACACAATATGTACTCTCGAGTACATGGCGTGTACTGTAGCCCATCTGACGGCGACGCCACCACCTTACTATTTAATCCTGTCGATGGACTACACGGTGTGTAAGGTACCACTACACCGTGTGTAGTCGGTTCCTACACCCTTCGTCTCCAGCATGGCTACACGCCCTGTGTACTCATCCCAACATGGAAAAAAGTACACGGCGTGTGGATAAAGTACATGGGGTGTAGTTCCAAAATTCATGATTTTACCCATTTTCCTTATTTTCTCAAAAACACCTAAGGAAAAGGAAAACGAAGAAGCATGTACCTCGAAAATAAGAACCGAGTTCTTATAAACATCCCCCATTATAGCAATTTTTCCCCTAATTTCCATTCCTAGGGTGGCGAAGATAAATCTCAGAACATCTGTGGACACTGAGCATGTACATCGGTCACCTGCTCCTAGGTCTCGTCCTGCACTCGGCCATGCTGCCATAGCACCTATACAAGAGGAACTGATCGGCCTCGGATAACCTTTGTGCTTCTGTCAATGATAATGATCGGATGATCTTTAAAGGACACATCATGCTGAAGCTCAACCTCCTCTGGCTGAAAGGTGTGAGACAAGTGTGAATGGTAGCGACACAACTGAGACACGTGGAAGACGTCGTGCATGGCTTGGTACCGCTGTTGTAACTGCAACCGATATGCAACCCGACCGACTCTCTCCAGAATCTCAAATGGTCCCACATACCTCGGTAAAAACTTACCATGTCTCCTGATCCGTTTCTGTCCCAGCCTCGGCGAAACACGCAAGAAACCCTGATCTACAACCAGGAACTCCAAAGGTCTTCTGTAGCGATCAACATAAGACTTCTGATGAGACTGTGTGGTAACCATCCGCTTCCGAATCAACTAGACCTGCTCAGATGTCTCCTGCATGAGCTGTGGCCCCAATAAGGTTGCATCACATCCTCTAACCAGAATAAAGGTGATCGGCATGGCCTAACATATAAGGCCTCGTATGGTACCATCTCAATAGTCACATGAAAACTATTTTTATAGGAAAACTCAACTAAGGGTATATGATTCTGCCAAGAGCCCCCAAAGTCTAGGACGCATGCACGCAGCATGTCCTCTAACACCTGTATCGTCCGATCTGACTGGCCATCTGTCTGCGGGTGGTATGCTATGCTCAGAAGAACCTGTGTACCCATCACCCTATGAAAACTCTGCCAGAAACGAGACGTAAAGTGGGTGTCCCTATATGAAATGATAGAAAGAGGGACCCCATGAAGACGTGCAATCTCTCACATATAAAGCCTTCCGAGCTCGTCCACACCGAAGGTCTCCTTGTTCGGAATGAAGTGAGCTAACTTCGTGAGTCTGTCCACAACAACCCACACGGCGTCATTGCCTCGAGGTGACCATGGAAATCCCATCACGAAAGCCATCGCGACATCATACCATTTCCTTTCTGGAATGTGCAACTACTGTAACAGCCCAGCTGGTCTCTGATGATCTACCTTCACCTGCTGACACGTGGAACACCTCGTAACAAAACGATCTATCACTCTATGCATACCCGGCCACCAGTACTGACGCCTCAAGTCACTGTACATCATGGTAACCCGGAGATGAACTTCCCAAGCTGAAGCATAAAACTCCCTCATCAGCTCCTTGTGTATATCACCTGGAACCCATACACGTCCATGGAAACACAAAACCTCATCATCGCCTATCGTCCAACCGGGTGGAGGGTCCTCTCTTGCAACCGACTCCCATAGAACTAGGAATTCTGAATCAGATAGTTGTCTCATCCTCACTCGATCCAAGTGGGTATAAGTCACAACTAACGAGGAAAGATAAGTCTGACCACGACTGTGGTGCACCTCTAGATGCATCTCAGAGAACAAGGCCATAAGCTACCACTCAACACTGGCCTCCTGCACTCCCTGTATCTGAGTCTTCCTACTTAGTGCATTAGCTACTTCATTACCTTTACCAGGTGTATAGGTAAGCTCAAAATAGAAGGATTGTAGGTACTTGACCCACCTTCTCTGCCTCAGATTTAGGTCACGCAGAATAAAGATATACATGAGGCTTTTGTGGTCGGTGAAAACCACAAAATTCTCTCCCAACAGATAGTGTCTCCAACAGTGTAACGCATGAATAACTGCAGCCAACTCAAGATCATGCGTCGGGTAATTCCTCTGATGTGGCGTCAACTGCCGAGAACCGTATGCCACAACTCAGTCTCCCTGCATCAAAACAGCTCCCAACACATACCCCTGATGCATCACAGTAAACTGTATAGCTCTTCCCCTGCTCTGGGAGTATCAGGATCAGTGCTGATGTCAACCTTCCCTTGAGGTCCTGAAAAGCTATCTCACATGCTTCTGACCAAACGAACTTCACACCCTTCTTAGTCAGACCTATCAACGGTTCTGCAAAGTGGGAGAAGTCATGTATGAAGCACCTATATTAACCGGTCAGCCCTAAAAAACTATGTATCTCAAACACGTTCTTGGGGTTCTCCCAGGAAACTACTGCCCTCACCTTCTCTAGGACTATTGTAACTCTTGCCTCTGAGATGATATGTCCCAGGAAGTGAATCTGGTCCATCCAAAAGTGTCACTTCGAGATCTTAGCATATAGTCGATGCTCTCTCAGTGTACTCTATACGATCTCAATATGGGTGGCATGGTTGGGTCGAGTGTGAGAGTACACCAAGATGTCGTCCACGAATACTACCACAAATGAATCCAGATACGGATGGAAGACACGATTCATCATAGCCATGAAAACTGCTGGCGTATTTGTCAGTCCGAACGACATTACCATATACTCATATAGACCATACCTACCTCTGAAAGTTGTGATATGTATATCAGATGGACTCACGAGCAGCTGATGATATCTGGATCTCAAGTCAATCTTCGAGAACAATCGTGCTCCACGAAACTGATCAAATAGATCATCTATGCTCAGTAAGGGATATCAGTTCTTAACCGTCAACTGGTTCAGCTTCTGATAATCCACACTAAGTCTGAGGGTACCATCCGCCTTCTTCGCTAAAAGGACCGGAGAACCCCAAGGAGAAGTATTGGGTTAGATAAAACCCTTTTCATATAACTACTCTAACTGCCTCTTTAGGTCCTGCAACGCAGGCGTGGCCATCCAATAAGGATGAATGGACACCGATGATGCTCCTGGAACTATCTCAATAGAAAAATACACCTCACGCACCAGAGGTAGACCTGAAAAGTCATCTGGGAAGACATCCCTGAAACGATCGACAACTGGAGGGAAATCCGTCTGAAAAGTCCCCTCGTCATCCTGATATAAGATCACAATCTGGGCTGCGACTCCACCTCGCCCATGACGCCCTGGTCTAGCTCGACTCGCCTAAACATCCCACTCACCCTAGTATAGAAACTCCCCACCCACTGGTGACGTGAAACACACCCTGTGACGATAGCAGTCTACAAATGCTTGAAAGGGAACCAACCAGTCCATCCCGAGAACGACGTCATAGCTCGTCATCTCTATGACATAGATATCCCAAAGGAAGTGACACTCACTAACCTCAAGGGGGCACTCCGTACACTGACACACACCAGCCGTCCTTGTCCCCAACGGAGTTTCTAGCGTCATGATACCAGAAGAAGTAGAAACACCTAGCCCAAGGCTCTCTACAACGGGTACAGATATAAAACTATGTGTAGCACCCATATCAAAAGTACTGAAGACAAGATAGAAGTTACTAGATTAGTACATCTGACTGTAGAAGGTCCAGGATCCTACTCCTGCTGGGTCTATTGCACTGCATATTCCTGCCCAGTGCCGCGACCCTACGACACAGTCTGGCTACCCTGAGATGTCCCGCCCAGCTGCCTCAGAGATCCCAGTTTCTGGCTACCATGACCCCATCCACCATCTCAGCCTATACACCCTAACGTATTCCAATTTCCCGACTGGTAAAATGCCACTGGTCCTGCTCTCGCACGTGGAGTTTGCACAGAACCCCTCTCACTAGCTAGTGGTAACGCCCTACAAAAGCGCAGCAGATGACCCATCTTGCCGCAAGCTCGACACTCCACTGGGTCATGTGGACATGTGGCCTCTTGTGGCCCTCTCTACTACACTGGTAGCACATAACCTGGCCACCTGAAGCATTATTCTGACTGGTACTGCAACCCTGAGAGAAGTCCATCCGTCTCTTCATCTTGCCAGTAGAAATAAAACCAGTCACTGGTGCTGAACCGCCCTGGCTCACACCACTAGATTCCCACAGGTTCCTCTCTATAATTAGCGCATGGTTCAAAATCGCCTGTACAGTAGGCAACATGAAAACATTCACCAGTGCGAGGATGTCATACCGAAGACCATCCTCAATACGACTGGATCTTAACGTCTCATCACCCACCAGCACAGGTGCAAAACATAGAATATCTGTAAATCGAGCAGAGCAGTCCATCACCAACATAGCACCCTACTGCAGATTCATAAACACTCGAGCTCTATCTGCCCTCAGTGTCTCGGGAAAGAAGAAGTTATAGAAGACTCCTTGAAAATCATCCCATGCCATGTCCCTGTGATGCTCTAACTGGGTGGTAACATCCCACCACCTATTAGAGGAATCACGCAACATGTAAGTCGTGAGCTTGACCCTCTTCCCTGGAGGAGTCTCAAGATGCTCAAAAATAGTCTGCATCGACCCCAACCAAGACTCTACAGACTGTGGTCCGCCATCACCTGAAAACATAGGCGGATGCTTCTACTGAAAGATAAGTGTCAGATCGAACATAAATGTCGCAGCCTGCGGTGCTCCCTGAAAGGTCTGCATGAACCGCAATAATCCTTCATGGAACTGCGCCTCCACGCCTATGTCCGGTATAAAAGATGGTGCCACATTTGGCTCTGATGGTGGATCAACTGGTAGCCCATGGCCCACCATCTCCGGAGTATAATCGTCACTGCTATCCTGGCGAACCACTCACGGTCGTCTAGGCGGCATGACTCTACAAGGTCAAAAGCACGCCTCTGATTAAATATTATTAAGACTGATAGCGAAGGAACCACAATGTGAACAAGAGGAAAAAGGTACTCAGAATTTTCAAAACAAGACTACACGGCGTGTACAATGACTACACGGTGTGTACTTGACTTCTATTCCCCTTCCCAGGTCCTTCTATACGGGTAAGACACTCGACTTCCATCGAAAAAAACTACACGGCGTGTATAATATATACACGGCGTGTACAGTGTTATTTTCAAACTGCCCGTGTCGTCTGTGACATGGCCGACTACTCAGATTACAACTACACGGCGTGTTAAACCCATACACAGTGTGTACAACACACCGTTTCCCAGAAACATGGCTAAAACCACATGGTCTATCCTCGGAAAAGACTACACGAAGTGTCCCCAAAAGTACACAGCGTGTTCAGGGAGTGGTGAGACCGGCACGTGTTGCTAGTTACATGATCGAGCCCCCAATTCACACTACACAGCGTGTTCAGCATTGACACGGCGTGGTCTGTACAGGAGTTCACCGACCCATGTTGTTCGTTACACGGCCGGACTCCGGGTCCCACTACATGGCGTGTACAGAAGCTACACGACGTGTTTTACCCATACCTTGACCTACCCCGTGTCGCCTCCACGTGGATTATGACACGGGAAGAGACTACATGGCGTGTACTCAGGGTACACGGTGTGTACCCAAAAAGTTATTTTTCTTCCCGAACAGAAGAGCTTACACGACATGTATAAAAATACTACATGGCATGTATACAGGGTTTCCAGATAGTATGCCTCAGAAACTTCCCCGGATCCCAGAAAATACTGAAAAACAACACCTATGTGTCAAATTCTGGCCCGTGGGGGCCCATACTCCCCACGAATCAATGTTGGACAACTTATATGTGTTATAACAAACAAACAGTCAATGATCCACCAATTTTCTATCAATGGGGCCCATACTCCCCAAAACCAAATTTTGGCGTCCATTCTATAACAAGATCACACAAGGAATTTCTTATCACCGAGTAGGTATTTATCAACCACCTCTCACAACAACATGATTTTCTAGCACATCAATTATCAAAACAACATGAGAATTTCTAATGAACCAACATGGCATGGAAACTATGCATGACATGTGATTTCTAGCATGTGCCTATATGATGCATGAGATGGCATACCCTCATCTCATCGAGTTGCAACTAAATAGAACCCATAGATAAATTATAAACTACACAATCTCAAAGTGCGTCACCCAACGATGAAAACATATCAACCGTAAAATTTGCAAAATCAAAAGAATGCAAAATACGATTTAGACTGGCTTTTTCCTGTACACGGGTTAGCTATGCCCGTGCATAGCTTATTACCAACTATCGTTCCGTCCTATCCCTCTGACTACGACTCCAAATAGTAAGTCAAAGAAAAGAAATGCCTTTGATACCACTTTGTAATGCCCCAGACCCGTGTTCCACGCAATGGGTGCCCCGATCCCGGTTCACCATAAGACCTCAAGCACATTTACCCAAACGCCAGAGGCTCCCGACTAGCAGCGAGGGCCCAGGTCAGATAGTGGGGAAACTATGCCATCATTTGTCAAAGTGTAGCCCAACGGAATACAAAATAAAACATACAACAAACAACAGAAGCAGTAAACCATATACAAGGAAGTGGATATAACCAACAGTGTATAAATAATTATTCTACATGTCTCATGTTTTAAGAAAACAGCCAGAACATGTTATACATCAATACAATATAGTAAATAGCAGAGTACAGCAAAACAAAGCAAAAAGGTGGCAGCGGCATCGCGAGCCTGGGCTCTGTCCCATGCCCTCATACTCCTCAACAACAGTCAAGTACCTGTATAGGGACCCTTTCCCCTATCTACACCTGCAGCAATGTAATCTGTTTGGGCCGAAAAGCGTGACCCAAACAGGGTGTGAGAAATATATCTCATTAGGCACCCAACAAAGGCCCGTTCCCAACTGCGTGTAAGCATGCAACAATAGTGTGCAGTAGTAAAATGAAAATAAGTAAGCAGTACATAAAAGTAACTCATTACCAGTTATATCGACATTTTATTATCCCTTTAATCCATTTAATATATGAAATCACCAGAGTGCATTTCTAGTAAACAACTAATGTTCTCAGACACGTAAACTCCTACCCTCGGGTAACGAATATCCAAAACAAGAATCTGCTCTCAGGAATAACAGAATTTTCCCTCTGGTGTAGGTAGTGTCTCCCTCAGGCACAGAATCAGCTACCCACAGGCATGGAAGAAGTTTCCCTCAGGCCGAAATAACTACAGCCCTCAGGGTAAACAGTGCAGTGCCCACAAGCTAATCACAACAACGCCCTCAGGCTAAACAGGTAACCGGGCCATGCCCAACATATCAAAATGCAGTAAACAAGAAATTCCTTTCAAGGAAATTCTATAATTACTACATTAAATTCATACCATCAGGTATCCTGGCCAAACGGCTATGTAGTGAAACACACCCCGGGGGTGGTTCCGAATCCAAGCAATGATCCCAACCAGCATTTTAATATCTTTATTTAATTACCTATATAGTTCTAGGTAGTTAAATTAGCCATGACCTCAGCCTCATGACACTCCAATTTGGGTTCGTAGCTCAAAACACAGAAAAACGCACGTTAGTTGAAAAAATAACACCAATACACCTACCATACACGTCAACGATCATTATACCCGAACATCGACTCCAGAAACGCCCAAGAATGGCGTAGATCTGACGAAGAAAAAAACCCATTCAAACGTAAATAACTTAGGATAGGAGAATAATTGAAAAGAACGGTACCGGGAGATGAGAGGGTTTACTCGTGCGGTTCCAAAGAGATTGTACGAAGCCGAATCAGATTCTAGACGAACGCTCGGTAGATCTTCAATGATCTGGCCTCCTCCTTTTTCTCCAAAATGGCTCAAACGCCTCCTCTGCCAAATGAGGAGGCCACTGTCTGTTTTAAGCCGAAAAAACAATGTATACACTGTGTACTCCCTTAATTTAACTTTTCATTTGGTGGCACCACCACACTGTTCATCCGTCGACATGATTACACAACATGTAATCTCAAGTACACGGCGTGTACTATCTCCCAGCTGGCGGTGACGCCACCGCCTTACTGTTTTACCCTGCCGACTAACTACACGACATGTAAGGTACCACTACACGGCGTGTATTCAATTCCTACACCCTTCGTCTCTAGCATGGCTACACACCACGTGTACTCTTCCCAACACGACCAAAAGTACATGACATGTGGATAAATTACACGACATGTAGTTCCAAAATTCATGATTTTCCCCATTTTCCATATTTTCTAAAAAACACCTAAGTAAATGGAAAACGAAGAAGCCCGTACCTCGAAAATAAGAACCAGGTTCTTACAATGTTATTACTGTAAAATTAAATAAACATTTATAAAGTAGACATTTTTTATATTTATGAAAATAATTTTTTGTTAAATGATATAACAATCCTAATTATAATATATTTCTCCAAATAATTAATATATGGTATAAAATATCATCCATGTTACATTTATAGGTCAATATTTATTTATTGTAACAATTTCGATCCTCATTTGTATAATAAACATTGTTTTCTGGGAATGCGTGAAAATATTTAATATGTGTTAATACCATAATATAAGGGTAAAATCATACTAATAACACAGTACTAAACTTCCCAAAATTCTATTTATGATACAATATAGAATCATACTCATATTATATTTAATTATTATCAACATTTATCCATTTTTTTCTATTTAGGTATCAAAATTAACATATATTAAAATTATATTTTATGAAATTTCTACAGTGCCCCTATAGTAACTTATATAATGAAATAATATATTTCTATTATTCACACTAATTTCAGCCTTATATATCAATGAAGACATGAAATATTATATTTTTCATTTCCTTATCCAAATTATTTATGTTTTTTTACCCAAAAGTCTAACCTTAGGACCCCTAATAGGAGATTCCAAGGAGTTGTTTCAATGAAGAGTAAATCACCTTTAATGCTCCCTTTCAGATTTACTTATGATCTTTACTTTTTTAATCATATAATATATATCTTAAATTAAAATTTTATCTCTAATAAATAAAATAAAATTTTATAACAATAATGAAATCAACATTATCCTCCCCCTCTCCATTCAAATCGGAAAGTAAATGAATCCTTCATGGTTACCTATGTCTTAATGTCTCGATGTAAAGATAAAATTCATTTTTACCTTACCATATTTAAGTAATAAGAATAATGAACGTTTTAATGGTTATATAATATATTTAATAAATAATTATTCTTATATAATTTTATTATCATAATTATCTTCTTACATTCAAAAAATGTAGTAAAATAATAACATCACTCTTTGGTATGTGATGTCAAAAAGGTGAATAAAGCGATGTGATTGGATTTTAATTTTCATTTTAACTATATGGTAATAATAACTAATTAATTAATATAAATATGATATTTTGTTGATTTAATAATTATTATGGATATTTGAATAATTATTTACCTTTCATTCATTTCATTTTTATATAAAATGAAACAATGTTCATGCATTCTTACGACCTACCTTCTCTATTAACAATGTAATTAATTTTTATATATCTACATTTATTGAATAATTATAATTTATTATACACTAGGTATATATAATTTTATTTTCATCAATAATATTTTGTTCATTATATAACCGTGACAAATTATATGGATCGAAACTACCAAACCACAAAATAAATTTAAAACGAAGCAATTATCGCCAATAATATTTGTTTTAATAATTTATTTTTACAGAATATGTGATTAAAATATATAAGTCAATTATATATGGTAGAATATATTTTTTAAAGTTTTTAATAGATTTATAATGAATATATTTGTAACATCCCAGTTAAATAAAGAATAAAACATTTTCATATTTATTAATATTTACAAATTAAATATTAATTTTACTTTAAAGGGGTTGTTGTGTTCGATAGCGTACCCAATAGCAATAAAGAGTTTCTTTGAAATCTTACGTTGCACACTAGTAATAAAATACTATTATTTTAAATGGTAGTAAACACGTAGTCGTTGTATTGGAGAGAATGAATAGAAATAACTAAAATATGAGCATATATGTCTATTAAATGTTTTTACATTTATCCAATAAACGATAAAGGCTTAAAATACGAAATGAATTCAATTTTAGGCATATATACTCTAATTTTCACTAAAATCCACTTATCGCCTTTTGATGGAGAACCCTCATTAATTATAGTTTTGGTCACTCTTATACATTCTTTTGGACCGAATAAAATTCTTCTTTAGAATCTGGACATCAAAATTTACTTTGCATAAATTTTTGGTATTTTTCTGATAAAGTTTATTTTTTTAATGAATAGTGAAAAATGTTGTATTTTAATTCAAAACCACCTTTTAATCTAATTTATTTATATGATAATATTATATTTTGAATTGGTTTTAAATATAAATTAGAATTTATTATTACCATTTAATCCAATTGTGGTCATTGGAATTAATTTCACTTTGAAATTGAACTTAAACTAGTATCAATCTTTTGATATATATTGTTTTATAAAAACACACTATTTTTTCTGACAGCAGGATTTAATTATTAAATTAATTAATTTAACATATATGTTTTGAATTTTGTAAAATAGATATCATTTTTGAATTATGAATATCAAATATAGCTTAGGGTGATGTTTTGGTATTTTTCTGAAAAACTTCAATTTTGATGAATAGTGAAACCACTAAGTGGTATATAAAAAATGGATTTTTTATTTAAATGAAAATTTACCAACTTTGTGTTTTGAATTTCAGAAATCCAACATTCATGGTTTTCATTATGAAGTAAAATTTGGTTCAATGAGATTAAAATAATTTTTTGGTGAATAGTAGATTTTATGTTTTTAACCGCAATTAGACGTAATTAATGTAATTTAATGTAAAAATAATGTTTTAATAATATGAAATGACCTTGACACATGTAATACCTTTATTGAATTTGACATGGGCGACTAAAACAATCCATGGGTAAACTTGGGGATCCCATGGATCCACTTTGATAGGAAAATGACATTAATAACTTTTTATTTAATATTAAAATAAAAATGTCACAAACATGTGTTGTTTTACTAAAAAAAATTAAATGGGGTTATACAAGTCATAAATTTGACTATAAATATTAATTAGAAAGATAAATAGATTTACTACATCATGATATTTGTTTTATAATTTTTATACATTATATAAATTAAATTATTTATGACACCATGATGATGTAGCGATTACCTCATTATTTATCGATTTAAAAAAATTAAAAGATAATGTAAAATCAAAGACCTAAACTTGTCAAACACCTATTGGATGGGTGGATTTCGGACTCTAATCACCTTATCCTAGAAATATATAATTTAGGGACCTTTAAAATCCTAAAATCATTTTATAATAAAGTAACCTTTTATAACTTTTCAGGAGTGCCCCTCCTCTCCTCTTATAAAAGGCCCCCACCTCTACCACCATACCCACACCTCTCAAGCCTTTTTCACGACCAAACCCTTACCATTTTTTCTCTCCACATTCCACTATTACTCTTAGAAGCCTCACATTGGGAAAAAGTCATTCCAAGGAAGCCTTTGAGCTGAAATCAAAAAGAGTTACCTGTTTTAAAGGCAGTGTCTTCTCTTGTGTTCTTATGTTTTATTTTGCTTCTCCAACCCCATAAACTCTTTATATTACTTTATTTTCTAACAAAAACAGTATATTAAATATACTAGGATGTTTTTATGTGAAGTATTAGATCTACACTTACACACACCTTCATCTACTGGTTAAAGAGCATTCTGTTTCAGTGGATGGAAAATTTCTTCCTCATGAAACGATGATTGTTCAATATTCTTTTAACACCTTTCATGGTGGCCATTTAGATGTCACTATATTTATATATTATATATATTAGGTTTATGGTTTTCTTATTCTTCTATATTTTTCATTTGTGGCATACCTTTAGAATTTCCATTGTGGGTAAACACGATAATTTCATTTTTGGAAGTGCAGACTAGCGCCCCCTCAAAGTGATTTGATTCGTTAATGCCATATGTGGGACGTATAAAGGATGGAGTTAATTTTATTATATATTATGATATACTGGAATTATAATATAACTTAATATCATTATGATTTCACTCTATTAAATACGAAATGTAAATTAAAGTACCGTTCAGGCGTACGTATGACTTACCGTCTCCATTAACGGTGCATTTCATTTCATACCTCTAAATGGTATGTAATATTATAAATGAATGTATATAATTTATATATATGATATATTGGATATCTAAATAATGAATATAATTATGGATATAAAGGATATTTTACCCCATGAAAAAACTTAAAATTATAAAGAGTTTATTTTTGACTCAAGTAGCAATGATCGACCAAACGACCATTATTAACTTAAATAATTACATAGCGTTCATAAAATGGTAATAAGTGATATAAAAGGAATAATGAACTTGAAAAAGGTTCTTAAGAAAGTAGAAATTATCTCAATTTTATTATTCAGGTGGTTAAAGAACGATAGAGTCAAGTCGGACCCGAGGTAAGGAACTTCGTCTCAATATCCTTTCATTGAGGCATATGTTGTTTTATACACAACATTATTTAATACAATGTATAACCCCCTTCGAATTTTACGTTTATTGAAAAGGAATATTTTTATAAGAAGCGTTCACTAAACTACATAAGGGAATGTTTTTTTGGTCGTACGTATGCGGCGGCAATGACTTCTCCACCGCCGTGACCATTATTTGAGATTCGGCTTCCTCCACAAGACATAACTATTTTTAATGAAAAATAAATACCATGTTTTTATTTTCATTTAATTTGGTATTGAATATGGTTTTGATATTGTTTTTATTATATCAATGTGTTATTTATATATTGTGATTGAAATGTGTAAATGATATGTTTCCTTTATGCATGTTTTATGTGATACGATTATGTTATGGTTCTTATGCATTGTTTATGATGATGGGTGGTTCCGTGATAAACTACGTCCGAGTGAGCCCGATATAGCTCTCCAATGCATTGGGTAACGCGAAGGAGTTAAACGTTAAGGTTTCTTTGAAGAGATTTAGGGAATATACTCTGATGGGTATTCCAAAAATAACCAATAGGGTTAATCACTATGTAAGAATGTAATGAATGCCTCAAGTTACCTTTATGTCTTATGATTTCTATGATTTAACCATGATTTAATGAGGAATGTTAAAGGGCTTATGATTTATGGGAAAAGTATGATTTAATTCTTATGTATATATGAACTCATGTTTCCTTTCAATAATTTTTTATAACCCTTACTGAGATTTTTATGCTCATCCCATGTTTTTGAAATGTTTTTCACAGGTCAAGGGAATGGTACATGATATGATTATAGTGTCAAGGAAGTGTCAAGAAAGAATCCATGTTTCATTTCAAATATGTTTTCGTTGATGGAAAAAATGAATACTATCTTTTATTGTAACCACTTTGTTTAAATGTGGGAAGTAATGCATGTTTTATGATTTAATTCTCTAAAAATATAATCATGAAAAGATCCTCAAGGTGTATTCTTGAAATATCTCCAGATTATGTAATGTTTAAGGATTGGGCCTTATAGTCGGTATCAGAGGTCGGTTTAGAAAACTTTAGGAGTTAGAAAATTATAAAATTATAAATTAATTTAAGGTATAATTGAAATGATATAGCATTAAAAGATTACCATGTTGCTTCGCCTATGATATTTTTGTGTTCAGTATGGTTTTCCGCAGAGGAAACAAGGAAGCTATGTTGGGACGACATTAGGAGGAAGACAACCGTCCAAATCAGCAACCTAAGATGGTCAGAATTGGAACTAAACAGTTTTTTGCAGTGATGACACAGTTGACTCAGGCTATAAATGGTGGTGGTATCCATGCATGAGATCAGTCAGATCAACCACATAGGAACATGTCAGTGGTGGAAAATTTCATGAGGCAGCATCCCCCATCATTTAGAGGATCATCTAACCACGTGCCATCTGAAGGGTGGATTAAAGCACTGGATAAGATTTTTGATGTCATGGGGTGTTCAAAACATCAAAAGGATAGTCTTTCTGTTTACCGTTTTGAAGGTGAAGCAGATCAGTGGTGGTCGATGGTGAAAAATATCAGGTATTGTGATGAGATTGATGATATGTTGGTGTTTTCTAAAATAAAATAGGAGAATGAAAGACATTTAAGGGTAATTTTTCAAACCTTAAAAGAAAAGAAATTGTATGGCAAATTCAGCAGGTGTGAGTTGTGGTTGAAAAAAATTTCTTTCCTTGGTCACATTGTTTCTAACGATGGGATAACTGTTGATGCTGCAAAAACAAAGGTTGTTGAAGAATGGCTAAGACCCACAACTGTAACCGAGATCCGTAGTTTTCTTGGTTTGGATGGTTACTACCGAAGGTTTGTTGAAAATTTTTCACAGTTATCTAGACCAATGACTAAGCTAACTCAGAAGGGTGTTATGTTTATCTAGACATAAGAATGCGATGATTACATTTAGGAGTTGAAAAGAAGATTGGTGAATGCTCTAGTTTTGGCACTTCCTTCCTGGAATGGTGAGTTTTCTATATACAGTGATGCTTCATTGAAGGGTATTGGATGTGTACTTATGCAGATTGTTTCGGTAATTGCATATGCTTCACGTTAGTTGAAAACTCATGAGGTAAATTACCCTACACATGACTTGGAATTAGCAGCTTATGTTTTCACTTTAAAAATTTGGAGGCATCATTTGTATGGAGTAATGTGTGAAATATATACCGATCAAAAATGTTTAAAGTATATATTCACTCAGAAAGAATTGAACATGAGACAGAGGAGATGGCTAGAATTAATCAAGGGTTATGATTGTACAATTCATTAAGATCCGGGAAAAGCAAATAAAGTGGCTGATTCTTTGAGTCAAAAATGTAATGATTCATTAACCATGATATGTTTAGAACGAAACCCTTTGGTTTTTGATTTGATGAACATTGGCATAGAATTTGTTGGTGCAGGAAGTTATTCTGTTTTGTTTCAGGTATCAGTGAGATCATCTCTATCAGAAAAAATTTAGCAAACACAGAAGCAAGACAATGAGTTGCAGAAAAATGTAGACCAGGTTCAGAAGGGTAAGTTTCCCGAATTCTACATTAATAATGATTGTGTTTTGATATTTGGGATGAGATTATGTTTTCCTGGTGATTCATAGTTGAAGAATGATTTGTTATTTGAGACTCATAGTTCCCCGTTTTCAGTTCATCCTGGTATTACTAAGATGTACAGAGATCTATAGGGGTATTACTGGTGGGATGGAATGAAAATAGATATTGCTGATTTTACTGTGATGTTTTTGACTTGTCAACATGTTAATGTAGATCAGTAGTTACCGAAAGGGATGCATCATCCATTACCAGTTCCAGAGTGGAAATGGGAAAATATATCTATGGACTTTGTTGTGGGATTACTGAAGACATCTCTAGGTAATAATGTAATCTGGGTTATTGTTGATCGCTTGACTAAATATTCTCATTTCCTTCCTATTCGTGATACTTTCTCTCTAGATCAACTTTCGTGATTGTATCTTAAAGAGAAAGTCAGGTTGCATGGAGTTACCCTATCCATTGTATCTGATCATGATCCCAGGATTACTTTTATCTTTTGGAAAGGCCTTCAGAGGTCGTTGGGTACTGAATTAAATTTTAGTACAACTTTTCATCCTCAATCATATGGGCAGTTAGAATGAAAAATTCAGACATTAGAGGATATAATACGTTCTTGTTAGATGAATTATTAGTGAAGTTGGGACCAACATCTTTCTTTGGTTGAATTTTTATATAATAACAGTTTTCATTCAATTATACAGATGGCACCGTTTGAGGCATTATATGGGAAGCAGTGTCAAACTCCAGCCTTTTGGGATGAGGTGGGTGAAAGGAAGCTGATGGAACCAAAATTGGTATAAGAGATTGCAGAAAAAGTTTAGTTGATTCAGAAACACATGAGAACTTCTCAGAGCATGCAGAAGAGTTATGCGGATAACTGGAGGAAGGATCTATCTTTCGAGGTAGGTTATCATCTTTTTCTGAATGTTTCACTGTGGAAAAGTGTGATGCAATTTGGTAAGAAAGGAAATCTGAGTCCAAGTTTAATTGGACCATTTGAAATTCTAGAAAAAGTTGGATTAGTTGCTTACTGAGTGGCATTACCACTGATTTTATCTCAGGAACACAATATTTTTCATGTTTCAATGTTGAGAAAGTATATGCCAGATCCATCTCATGTTTTGCGCCTAGAGTTAGATTAGTTGGAAGAGAATATCTCTTATGAAGAACAACCAGTCCAGATTCTTAACCATAGTGAGCAAGTGTTGTAGGATAAGGTAATCAATCAGGTAATGGTTTTTTGGAAAAACCAAATGATTGAAGAGGCAACGTGGGAATCTAAAATTGCTATGAGGGGTAAATACCCACACTTATTTTCATAAGTGAATAAAATTCTTAGGATGAAATTCCCAAATGGGGGGAAGGATGTAACATCCCAGGTAAAGAAATAATAAATCATTTTCATATTTATTAATATTTACGAATTAAATATTAATTTTACTTTAGAGGGGTTTCTATGTTCGATAGCGTACCCGATATGCAACAAAGAGTTTATTTGAAATCTTCTGTTGTACACTAGTTATAAAATAATATTATATTAAATGGTAGTTAACTCGTAGTCATTTTATTTGAAGGAATGAATAGAAATAACTAAAATATGACCATATATTTTTGTTAAATGCTTTTACATTTATCTAATAAATGATAAAGGATTAAAATACAAAAAGAATTCAATTTTAGTCATATATACTCTAATTTTCACTAAAGGTCCACTTATCACTTTTTGATGGAGAACCCTCTTTAAATATATATTTTTTCAATCTTATAAATTCTTTGGGACTGAATAAAATTCTTCTTTAGAATTTGTACATCAAAATTTACTTTGTTTAAATTTTTGGTATATTTCTGATAAAGATTATTTTTTGATGAATAGTAACAAATGTTGTATTTTAATTCAAAACCGCTTTTTAATCTAATTTATTTATATGATTATATTATACTTTGAATTAGTTTTAATGTCAAATTAGAATATAATTTTACCATTTAATCTAATAGTGGTCATCGGAAATAATTTCACTTTGAAATTGGACTTAAACTAGTATCAATCTTTTGATATATATTGTTTCATAAAAACACACTACTTGTTCTGACACTAGGAATTAAGTATTAAATTAATTAATGTAACTTATATGTATTGAATTTTTTTAAAATTGAAATCATTTTTGAATTCGGAATATCAAATACAGCTTAGGGTGTAATTTTGGCATTTTTCTGAAAAACTTCAATTTTTGATGAATAGTGAAACCACTAAGTGGTACTTAAAAACTGATTTTTCATTTAAATGAAATTTTACCTACTCTGTATTTTAAAGATAAAAAATCTGACATTCATGGAAGTCATTATGAAGTAAAATCTGGTTCAATGAGATTAAAATTATTTTTTGGTTAATAGAAACTTTTAAGTTTTTAATCACGATTAGAGGTAATTAGTGTAATTTAAGGTAAAAATAATGATTTAATAATATGAAATGAACATGAAACATGTCCTACCATTATTGGATGTGTCATGGGAGACCCAAAAAATCCATGGGTCAATGTGGGGACCCCATGGAGCAACTTTGGTAGGAAAATGACATTAATAACTTTTTATTTAATGTTAAAATTATAATGTCACAAACATGTGTTGTTTTACTAAAAAATATTAAATGGGGTTATACAAGTCAAAAATTTTACTATAAATATCCATTATAAAGATAAAATGATTTCTTACATCATTATATTTTTTATTATAATTTTTAGACATTAAATAAATTAAATTATTTATGACACCATGATGATGCAGCGATTACCTCATTATTTAACGATTTAAATAAAATGAAATGATAATGTAAACTCTAAGACCTAAACTTGTCAAAAACTTATTGGATGGGTGGATTTATAAGTCTTATCACCTTATCTTTGAAATATATATTTTTGGGTCCTTTAAAATCTGATAGTCATTTTATAATAATGTAACCTTTTATAACATTCCAGGAGTGCCCCTCCTCATCTCTTTTAAAAGGCCTCCACCTCTACCATCTTACCCACACCATTGAAGCCTTCGGATCAGCCAAACCCTGCCCATTTAGTATCTCGACATCCCTCTATTACTCCTAGATGCCTCAATTTTGGCATAAGTCTTTCCAAGGAAGCCATTGAGATCAAATCAAAATGAGTTACCCGTTTTAAAGGTAGTGTCTTCTCTTGTATTCTTATGTTTTATTTGGCTTCTCCAACCCCCTAAAATCATTCTATTCCGTTCTTTTCTAACAAAACCAGTTTCTTAAATATACTAGGATGTTGTTATGTGATTTATTAGAGCTACAATTACACACACATTCATCTAATTGTTAAAGATCATACTGTTTTCGTGGATGGCGAATTTCTACCTCACGAAACAATGATTGTTCGATATTATTTTAACACCGTTCACGAGGGATATTAATATGGCAAAATATTTATATATGATATATATTATTTTTATGTTTTCCTTATGATTATGTATTTTTCATTTGTGGAATACCTTTATGGTTTCCAATGTGGGTAAACACGATAATTTCATTTTAGGAACTGCAGACTACCGGCCCCTCAAAGTGATTTGATTGGTTAATGCCATATGTGGGATTTATAAAGGATGGAGTTAATGTTATTATATATGATTTTATACTGGAATTATAAATACCCTTATATCACTATGATTACACTCCATTAAATACGAAATATAAATGAAAGTAGCATTCATGCGTACATACGACTTACCATCTCCTTGAATGGTGCATTTTATTTCTTACCTCTAAATGTTATGTAATATTTTAAATGCATGTATATAATGGATATATATGATATATATGATATCTACATAGTGAATATAATTCTGGATATAATGGCTATTTTACCCCATGAACAAACATGTAATTATAAGGAGTTTATTTTTGACTCAAGTAGGAATGATCGAAAAAATGACCATTATTAACTTAAATAATTACATAGTGTTCATAACATGCTAATAAGTGATATAAAAGGAATTATGAACTTGAAAAAGGTTCTTATGCAAGTAGAAATTAACTCAAGTTTATTATTTAGGAGGTTAATGAACGATCGAGTCAAGTCAGACCCTAGGTAAGGGACTTCGTCTCAATCTCCTTTCAATGAGGCATATTTTGTTTTATACACAAATTTATTTCATACGTTGTATAAACCCTCTTGACATTTACATTTATTCAAAACAAATCTTTTTATATGAAGCGTTTACTAAAAGACAAAAGGGAATGTTTTTTTTGGTCGTACGTATGCGGCGACAACGACTTCTCCGCCGTCGTGACCATTATATGAGTTTCTACATCCTCTACAAGACATATCTTTTTTTAATGAAAAATAAATACCATTTTTTACTTTTCATTTATTTTGGTATTGAAAATGGTTTTCATAATGTTTTTTCTATATAAATGTGTTATTGATATCTTGTGATTGAAATGTGGAAATGTTATGTTTCCTTTATGCATGTTTTATGTGACACGATTATGTTACGGTTCTTGGGAATTGTTTAGGAAAATGGGTGGTTCCATGATAAAATAAGGGCGAGTGAGCCTGATATAGCTCCCCAATGCATTGGGTAACGTGAAGGAGTTAAACATTAAGGTCTCTCCGAAGATATTTAGGGAATATTCTGTGATGGGTATTCCAAAAGTAACCAAGAGGGTTACTCCCTACGTAAGAATGTTATGAATGCCTCAAGTTAGCTTTATGTCTTATGATTTATATGATTTATTCATGATTTAATGAGGTATGTTAAAGTGATTATGATTTATGGGAAAAGTACGATTTCATTCTTATGAATATATGTACTCATGTTTCCTTTCCATATTTTTTTATAACCCCTACTGAGATTTTTATGCTCATCCCAGGTTTTTGAATTGTTTTTCACAGGTCAATGGAATTGTACATGATATGATGATAGTGTTAAGGAAGTTTCATGAAAGAATCCATGTTTTATTTTAAATATGTTTCCGTTGGAGGGAAAATGAATACTTTCTTTTATTGTAAACACTTTGTTTAAATATGTGATATAATGCATGTTTTATGATTTAATTATCTAAAACTCTATACCTGAAAAGATCCTCAAGGTTTATTCATGAAATATCTCATGATTATGTAACTTTTAAGGGTGGGGCCTTATAATATTTATTTATTTTATAGTATTTTTTAGCACATGTCAAGGAATTCATGCCTGGGGAAAGAGTTTTCGTCGCACTTTTATTTTAGTTAAACACATTACAAATTCACCAATTTTTCTCCTATGAGATTTATATACTTCACATTAATGTATTTTATTTTTATTATATTGAAAATTAGGGTAATTAAAATATATATTTTAGGATATCCCTTTCATGGGTTTTATGATTAAAAAGTAACAAATGTCAAAAGTGTTTTATGTTAAAATCTAAATATTTATTTGGATTGATTATGACTGAATATATAATAAGGAAATTATGAGATATTGAAAGGGAAAATAAATTTAATTTTACTGTACTATAATTATATGTGGACAAAACATATTTTTATTTCATTTTCCAAATTTAAGAACTCATGATACCAAAATAATTTTTTAGATGAAAAATGTCTATATTTTCCTCTTTGGATAAAAAAAAATTTCTTTGATATCTGTGTATTCAAAAAATATTTTCATTAATATTTTTATTATCATCCAATGATTATTTATATTTATTTTATCCACTTATGAATTTTTACCTAAATCATAATGGGGTCTTTATTTTACATATACGACATTAATGGAATTCTTCACCATTAGGACTTCCCAATACTTTAAATAATTCTTTAAATGTTTACAATGTTCTATTAAATTAAAAAATTTCGTTGATATTTATCATTTCAATGATGTGATTTCAATATGAAGTGATAATTTCATCAATAATCCTTTTAGATATCATTTAAAAAAAATTCCGACAATTGATAACATCATTTTATAATTAATATGTTCTATTGGGGATATGATCAAGTGATACCAAATTTAGTCATTATATAAATCATTTATCAATATAATGAATAGATATTTCATAAAAAAATTATTTTTCAGCGTTTAAACTATGATGAAATTATTAAATGTTATTGAAACTAGATTAATTTTCATTGATTATGATAAGATGATATGATAAACATTTTATAGTCGTGTGGAATTTAACTAGTGAGATATGATTTTGAGATAGTTCAGTCCATTATACATCATGAATGCATTGTCTAGAGTGATATAGATTTCTAATGAGATTATGACGATATTACCCTACATGATTGTGATTATAAATGATCACTAATTAATGGGTTACTATAATTGATTTCATGCTATACAAAGAAGAAAAATACATTGACAAGATTCCAAATATCATTGTTTAAATTTTTATATGTTAGTATGATTAATAATTATATTTCCACATTATATTATTGATGGACTTTATTTTGAATGGATTTGTTCTAATATTGATGTTTGAGTATGACCACATTCATTTTATTCTTATGATATTATTTGTGAACACTATTTCATTAATCTATGTTCACATGATCATTATTTATTATGCTTATGATGCATTATTACTATGATAATAATCTTGATTTATTATTATTCCTTTTACTTTATTATATATCATGATTTTAGATATGAATATTTTTGGATTTTATGATCTAATATTTTATGGGTTTTATTATCTTATATGGATGGAATTAATGTGAATATATCATTTTACCATTGTGATAATATTATGATCTAATGAATGATGTTTACCATAAACAATATCAATGAATATCGAAGACCACCCATTAATTTGTTTCCATTCCCTAGGTAAAGATGAATATATTTTATAGGGTGTATCTTTAAATATTACATTGGAGGAAGATCATAATGGGATTTTTTTGAGGATGTGTAATTAAATATGATATTTATGTATATAATATATAATTTCACTGAACCTTTACATTCCTTGGGTTTGTATTTTTGAAATGAATTTAAAAATTTTCAGATAATATGTTATATCGATGGGTGGAAGGATCATGTCATCATTATGGGTATCTAATCAATTTTTAGTGAAACAATCAAAACTAGGTTGAAACAAATTTATTGAGAACCCTTTTGACAATCATATATATATTAGGACATCCCATATTAGGGAAAATAAATTTGTATGTTTTTCCACGAAAAAAATCTATTTATATATCCTATAAGTGGAAATACTTTTGCAATATATGTATCATGGGGTAATAAAAATTAATTTTTTTTGAGTATATCTCCACCATCATTCTAGATCACAATGTTTCTTACATTACCACACACATGGTTTGACATTACTATGGGATATGATTTGGTGAATCCACATATTATTTACAAAAATTATAAATGTATTTATATAAATTATTGTTATGGATGGATTAGGTTGGTCCTATGGTTTGGTAAGTTAAAAATAACAGTTCATAATTTAAACATCCAATGAATAATTTTCCTAATTATATGATTACTAATTATGATTAATGTTCCTCATAATATTATTATCATATTTAGTCAATGATTGTATCTTTGAGGCTTCATGTTAATTATTAATGTGATGGATAGTTTAATTATTGTCCTCATCAGAAAAAAAAAGAAACCGAACTAGAAAGTTAATACCTATGATTATTCACAATCAAATATCCTACTATATGATTAAAAAACTCAAATTGGAATAGTATTCTAAAAACATAACAGGAGAAAAATGGACTTCCATAAAAAAACATGTAGAAAGGAATATTCCCAATACTACATGTTGTGAATGTGTGAATAATTACTCTAAAGAATATCTTAGAGGAACATGATGATGTTTTGGGTGTGTAAAATAATCACATTGACTATGATATTTCTGAGAAATAATAATAAGTTCAGCTATGTTAAAAAAAATAATAATGGTTTCCCAAATTATCATCAACAATTGAATGTTTTAAATGTGGAATGCATGTGAATTATATAAATCAATATACTAGGGGTAAATCAGAAGATGATGATAAAAATGGTTTATGGATTAATATTATTTATTATTATGATAAAGATACTACAAATGACATATGAATGGAATGAAGTATTATAGAATAATATAATGAAGCATACACGATCATTTATGAAGGAAGTGGAATGATTGAAATGACTATGTATTTGTAATTTTGAAGACTATTTTAGTTTTATATTTATAAATTTAATCCATGTTATAAGAATGATGAATCTTCTATGTATTGTCAATAATTTTATTGTTAATTATATTAATGATAATATTGAATTGTTCCGAGGACCTGGATATGAAACATAATCAAAATGTGATATTTTTATGAAAAAACTTCATTGGTCAAAATGGTGACCAATATAATGTTCCTGATGATGAGATGAAGTGGTTTTTGATGTAGATAATTTAAATTGTATAGTATTTATGATATTTTAACTAATTAGTGATTTGATGACATAGTGGGTTATGTTATCATTAATGGAATTTATATCATTTTTTATAAAAATTATTAATTAATCAATGATTTTTATTAAATAATGAAGATATAGTTAATATTTGAAAAAATGAATGGTTTCATTGATTTTTTATTATAATTCATTCTATTACCATGAACATGGTATTTAATAATTTTTTATAGGACATTTAGGGTAATGTTATAATATTTGGTCGAATAATATTTCCTTTATTTTTGATTTTTAGTAACCTTATTCTAAAATATTTTGATCCTGAATTTAGACAGAAATATTTTGATGTAGAATTAATGATATCTATACAAAAAAATTGATTAATTTTATAATTGGATGTCATTTAATAACTTTTGGTAACAAAATTTAATTGGAAAAATAAATTATCTGAAGAAGGAATAGTTTATGAAATATATTATTCATTAAATGTTGATTTAAATTCATCAAACATGAAAAATTATTCTTGAATATTCACTTATTTAACTATTATATAATGTGGAAATAAATTAAAGGTCAATAAAAGGATAAACTCTTCATATGAAATAAAAACTAATCAACCGAGAATATAATAAAATTTACATTATTTGGATTATAAAATAATCCCTCAACATTATGAAAATGGAAATATAAATAAAAATGATATCCAATTACCATAAATTTTTATCAATTGACATACTCTTCACCCTCATTGATTTTAGGGTTTGTGGTCAATAAATTTCTAATGCACATGTTCGCTCTCACTCTGAATTAGACCATTGGATTTATATTTGTATCAATATCCATAATTTAAAGCTCCCACCATCGTTCTCCATATATGAGAAAAAAATTTATATGTAATTTCTGGTTACCATTATTTTATTGACATTAAATTTTTAAAGTAATTGTTATTTTTCTTTTGGAGGATGTGGAATTCAATAAAAAATATATTTAAATATTATTCCATTTGATGAAAATGAAGAATTATGATGGCTGAATTTAGTAATGGGATATATTTTGTCAATATGATTTTTTTGATATATTTAAATAATTTAATTTCATCGATAGCTTGCATCCCACACACTACAGAGCTTAAGAAAACCATGAAATAATATTATTATAAATTTAACCTTTATGAATGTCCTATTAATGTAATGGTTATGAATAATATTGTCTATATTATTAAATATATCTAATTTCAATATTAATTATAAATGTGTCTATTAATTCCTAGGAAAACACATTGAAATTTTATTAAAATCATTCAATTCATCAATGATACTTTTTTTTTAAAAAATGTTTATTATTTATGTTTTTTTTGCGATTAATATAAATAATTTATATAACTCATCGAACCATTATTTTAGAAAATAAATAAAATTTTCCAAATAAGTAGATGAAATTTAGCATATTTGGACAATTTTATATTTTTCTAGAATTTTTGATGAATATTGAAAATTATAATATTTATTGAAAACAATTATTTAATTATTTTTATAGAAAAATAAAATTTTATTTTGGATTAGTTTTAGAATTTATTTAGTTTAATTTACCATAAAATAATCAACATTTTTAGATTTTTAATAAAATTTATACTTGAATTTATTAAAAAAATTATATATAAAAATGAAATTTTATTGAGGAAAACATTTCATGCCTTGTTGGATTGATTTTAAATTAAATTCTGAAACATTTGTATTTTCAAAGTATAAAAAGGATTCATATTTTGAATTTATGATTTGAAAATAAGTGAAATAGGTTCCTTTTATCAATCATCATGAATAATAATCATAATCATTTTTATTACAATTATAAAGTGTAAATCCGGTATGATAGAGTTAAAAATAATATTATTTATTTATATGAAATTTTTTTAATTTCAATTTAATTATTTGTATATTATATTATCAGTAATTAAATCTTTGAAATGACACAATATTTTTTCAATAAATAAAATATTTTTCAAATTGGGATAAATAGAGGTTATGTTATGATATAAATATTAATTCTAAGGATAAATGTTTCATTTTTATCATCATAATTTATTATTATATATTTTTATATATTTTACTCAAATCATTATGAAACACTAACATATTAATTGACCAATTAATTGAAAAATAAAATAAAATATTCTAAAAATATTACATGTAATATATTTTGAAAAACATATTTCGATATAATAATTTAATAGATAAATATAACATATTATGGGTGTTTTAAAAGAATTTATTTGAAATTTCTTTATTTTCACGATGTCATTAATTTCAAAAAAATTAATATTTCTTAAATTGAAAATATTGATATTTACTAAAATAATATTGTATTTAAATGATATAAAATTCCTAAAAATACAATATATCTTCAAGTGTCTACGATATGATTGCAAACATACACCATGGTCCATTTATGTTCCCTTTTTTCCATTTATAGTGATTATAATGACCCTTAAACTATATAATAACATAGTTTTACTTTATTTGTCAAAATAGTTAATAAGTGTTTAAAAATAAATTATATGGTTACAAAAAATTATAAGACTAGTATAAATTTAATTTTGTTAGTTAATTAAAAAATAAAATCATCAAACATTTAAATGTTATTAATTTGGAGATATTTTCACATCAAAATTAATTTATATTAATATAATATTATAAAAAATCAATGAGTGCGCTCCCCTCACTTATAAATGGGGACCTCTCATTTCTCTTTCTCCCACTACTTTGGGCTTTCCCAATTAACAAAATGTTAATAAATTAGAGTCTCCATTTCCATATACATATTATATAGGTTTTTAAATCCAAAACTACCAACACTAGGATTCATTTTAGGATATTCCTAGGATTTCATTCAAATTAGAGGTATTCTCCTCAACTGATATATAATTTTTTAACATCTTCCCATTCCTCTTCTTGTTCCATAACATCAATAAAAAATTAAAAAAATTATTATCATAATTAATATTAAATATTTTTATGATTATGAACACACTATTATCCTCCCCCATTCCCGTCAAATGGGATGAGAATGTATCACTCATATGTATGTTTGGCATACTATAACCATGTAGAAATATAATTCAATTCTCATTACCATATTTTATGGATGGGTTTTATTATGGATTTAATATTTATATAATATTTTTACCACATTAATATAAATATATAATTATAATTTAAATTCTATATTTTTTCCATCCATTGGATAATGGTAATGTTTCTGAAGTGTATGTTTGGACATCCTCAATTTACTAATGTTATTCATTTTTCATTTACATTCTAGTGAAATGGTAATAATGATTAATTTAAAGAGTATATATGATATAAGTATCACCCATATCATAATCATGTTATTAGTTTGAAAATTTTTAATCATTATTCAGAATAAATGTTAATCCATGTACTGGGTCATATTTTGGATATATTAGAAAAGATAATATGGGATAAAATAATACCATTAGTACAAATGTTGTGGTAATGTTGTAATATTCAAGATGAAACTTATATATGGGAGATATTATTTTAGGTGATGTATCAGAACCTATTCTAGATTTTTGAGGATAAAAATCTCAATGCGGAGTAGAATTTAACACACCTCATTTTATGTTTTTACCAATTTGATGTACTATTATAATGATATATAATGATAAGGTAATATTTTGTGAATTTTCTTGTTGTTTTCAGAAGGATTTGGATACCATTTTGGAGGTAGATAGTTTAATAATGAGTAGTAGAAATTATGGTCAATCCTCAATGAAACAATCTGATAGGGTCTTAAATTTTTGTTAAGGGGTTTATTTTGTGCATGGTTTGGAAAACACATTTCCACATGGGAAATTTATAGAAAATGGGATTTCACATGGTTTTCATATGGTTTTTCAAACTACATTTCCCATCCAAGTGATAAGATTTTACATTAATCATGATTTTATTTTTAACATGAAACTCACATGAAAGGTCTCATTATTCAGCTACTAAAATAGAATATATATTATAAGGGATCCATGAGGAAATTTTCATAAATCACCAATCTCCATACTCTGCTTTCAAGGATTACTTGAGTTTTTGTTCTTAGTAATAAACGATGAGAACTAAATTATTCCCTTATATGTAATATATGAAAATAATAACTTAAAGGAAACCATTGACCATGGATATTATTTATGGATCTAGGGGAGTGGAAATGTTTGGTGGGATTTTTTTTGAATCATTAGAGAAATGGAAGAACCTGAAATATTTTACTGATTTATTTGGTTTGGGTCATTCTTCATTTCATTGGTTTTACCATACTGAATCTCTGAGAAAATTCCCTTACTGGATATTTTTTATAACATGGATTATTTGTTTCCCACAACATGTTATAAAAATTGAAAAATGATTTCTTTATAAATATTTGGGGTGACAAATGTTCAAGGAATAAATGGGTTATAGGAGTTGACATAAAAGGCACAAGGTTGGAGTGTGTAATTAAATTTAATTTTAGACTGATGATTGGAAATATAATTGGTTCTCAATGTTGGATGAAAAAGGGCATTGTTGGATTGTGTTAATGATTTTCATTTTTCTTGGAATTGTGGAAATATAATTTGTAAACAATTATGTATAAGAAGGAACAAAGTGTAATTTACACAATGTTATGGAACTTTGGTGTAGTATTTGATCATAGGACGGGTGTTACCAACTGACATACATTGGTGAATGTGCTTGTGAAATCATGGATAAATATATAAGTTTAAATAAATTAATTATTAATGAAAATGAAAAAGTAAAACCCAATTTGGTTATACTTATTTTGGAAAATCTATTCATATGATTTTTTTTGTATTGTGAAAAATAATTATTTAGTTTTTA
Source organism: Viscum album (assembly GCA_963277665.1). Lineage (NCBI taxonomy): Eukaryota > Viridiplantae > Streptophyta > Magnoliopsida > Santalales > Viscaceae > Viscum > Viscum album. The sequence continues at coordinate 443,698,204 of OY728161.1, forward strand.
TACTTTTCTATCATCTTTAAAATTCATGTGAGATATAAATATGCTAGTCTTAGTGGCATGTGGATATGATTTTGTGAGTTACCAATGTGGATGTTATACTCTTTAATAGACATGCTGCTTAGTGTATATGTTAATGTTTTTCCTATATTATAAATGTAAGGGAAGGGTTTTATAATTCACGAATGGATCTTCATGTTAGTCTATGTTATAGTTGGATGTGATGAGGCTTTGAGTAGTTTGTGTATTGTTTTTATGTTGTGCGTCCATGGCTCTAAATAAATTCAGTAAAATTATTTTTTAGAATTTATTTTATATTTTTACTTTCATAATTTATTGTGGGACTTCGATTAATTTATAGTTATAGTTTTTTCTCTAATTTATTATTATCAGACTATGCCTCATGAATAATTTTTAAAAGAAATAATTTGTTCATTTTTTTTCTTATTTCATGAATCTTATAAAATTGAGTTATCCTAAAAATGTTATGAACCCATCAATTTATATCAACATTCATCATTAAATCCAACCCAAGTCATATTGAGTAAATTTATATATTTTGGGTTAGAAAGGTATAAGATTTTCTAAAGACCCAATGGACAATACTACCATCACAAAACAAAAATAATATTCTAAATAAACACAATCTGTATGAAATAGATATGACATTTAGAGACCAAATTTGATAAAATCTTGTAGATCATTATAGTGTTTAGGTCAATATAAGAGGGATAGATGTTGAATATTTTCTTAAGAAAAATTTAAATTATAAAATTAAAAACACATTATTAAAAGTCTACCTAATTAAGAGTTGTATAGATATATTTTAAAATGTGATTATGAAACAATTTATATAATATAAAATAATCATTTTATAAAAATTCTTCGTAGAATAAATATACATTTAGTAATATTTGATAAACATTTTTAGAAACTTTTATGAAATACATAAAAACACATATTGAATCGTTTCATATAATGTTTTAAACCATACATCAACGGATTAAGGAAGTTGATAAATATATCATAATGTATAAATTCTTATATTACTATATTACGGATAATATTCCAATCATAGCAGAGCCTCAATAATAATGATCATATAAACTTAAATTCACTAACCCCCAGAGCCCTCAATATAAAATATAATACTATGTGTATACCTCTACCATTATGATATGTCCATCCACTAGATTAGACCAACACCTATTACAAATAAAAAATCCCTAAATAACATACAGTGTAAACCTCAAAATAATAAATATTGAAACTCTCAAAAGAATACATAGGAAGAATTATTAAATAAAATACATTAAAAAATCTTAATTAGTGAATTTATATCATAATATCAAAAAATAACTGTCACCCTTATGGTTTTGGTCTTATTTATATATCAGATTTAATTGTATGATTCAACACATCATTCCATTACTTGGAACGATATTCAAAAAAATCTACTTATTCTTCCATAGATTCTTCACAAAATAACTATATATGATTTAAATAAGGTATATCACTATTAAAATTATTTAATATTACAGCTTTTAGAAATAATAGGCATTTATTTGGAAACATTTTATGTTTTTTTTGGGTAGGATAGATAAATGATCATTCAGTGAATGTTTTATGTCTTTTCAAGTTGGAAATTATCTAATAGACATTATTAAACTACATCAAATTTAATTTATAAACCATACACCAAATAGAATTCATATGAACCCATATTATTTACAATTTAGGAGCCAATCATATACACTTTTTACTCATTCAACAGATAGAATTTCTAAAAAACTATATGATTGTATTGTACTTATCTCCTTGTTAAAACTACGTATTTCAATGAAAAAAATTATATCTCAGGAAGGACAATATTGGAAAAATGAATTCATATAAACGTTGAATTGTGATTTTAAAAAATAATATTACAATGAAATCATTCAACTCTACACCATTACATTAGATCAAGGTGGTTTATTCACAAAATCTTATCATTAGGGATTGTCCATAAAATTTATCTTATTTCTATACAGGTTCCCTATACATTATAAAAAAAGAGGACATGTTATATTATTAATATGTAAATGGTTATAAAATATTGGGTTTGGTATCTATTGGTTATCAGATATTACTTGAGACCTAATCTACTGGTTTTCTTCAAATGTCACATGGTTGTGTGAGTTGAGGTAGGAGGTTCTATTCAATATTCATTTATTTTATATTTATGTGAATATATGATTTTTTAAAAATATATTTGATCTATAATAATAAGGTATATAATATATATATTTTTATTATCAAACAATTATAATTTTTTGATTGATATTAAATAGTTTTTTTTAATTTTTATTGTTCCTATAAATTTGATTTAAATTGTTATTCTATGAATGTATAGTTGTTAATAAAATAACAAGGATTTTATTATTTTATAAAAATTAATTATTCTTGATGTTTTGGGTAATGTGTAATTTATATATGGTATTTTAAATTGTCATAATAGAGACTTATTATATTAAATATGGATTTTATTGATTTAAATTATTTATTTTGGATTCATTTATGACATTTTATTCTTTTACATTTATATCTCATTTGATTTCCCATGGAGTGAATCATGGATTCCAATATGATTTATTTTTTTTCATAGGAATTATTCTTGGTTTAAAATATAATTACCCCTTGAGATCATATGAAAGAAAGATATTATTATTTGATTTTCAATCCATTGTTATCCTCATTATCGCTTGATTTTTATGGCTATATATAATTATTGATGTTTAAATTAATTGTGATAAATTTTCATGTGTTTGGGAAAGGGGATGATAATTGAAGGAGGGTATGTTGGATGTTAGATCCCGATGATTTTTGTGATGTAATTTCCTTATGAGAAATTTGATTTTCTTGTTGTTGGCATTGGATTGACAGTGTCCCACCTCTATTATCTCTTTCATATAGAAATCTAGGCTACCATGTGGGATATCGAGGGAAATTAGCCATACTTTTTGGAAGTTACACATTGTTTAATAACCATTAGTTATTTGTTATAACCAATATTGTGAATATGTAAATGATGAGGCTAGTCAATAGTGATTTACGAGATAAGTGGTGTGACTGTTAACCTGCAAGTAATTTGTTACACCATTAAATATAAACATTATATCATTAGTCCATAAAGTGTTCCATTATGATATATATCATAGGTTAAGAGTATTTGTTGTTAATTTTCATTAATGATGTTAATTTATTGGATAAATAATATTTTCATATTGTAATATTTTTTATAGTGTATCCCAAACATTGACTTGGTTTGATAAATTTTGATGTTATCATTTTATTGAACATTAAATGAATTGATGTTCTTTTATTGATTCCCCTTTTCTGTTTTTATTTATCTGATGTGTGTGTGTAGTTTTCTTTTCCAAGGTAAAAGGGGGAAGTGATTTTGAATCCTAGAATTTATTAATATAATTTTGAAATAATTTTCAAACCATGTTATATTTTTTATCAATTTGATGTTTTAAAGTAAAAGTGAAATGTTGGTTTTGAAATGACAACCCCCTTAAAAGGCCTATTTGAGGCATTTCATAAAAATGGAATGTTCAAAGAAAAATATGGAATGATGTAAATTTAATTTATATTATGTTAATTAAATTAAAATTCCATGTTTATATATAATATTTTGAAATTATATGTCGTTGATCAGAATATTAAAGTAATGAAATTTTCTCTTGGTGTTATAATAATTTGTATTAGATCAAACCCCACATACTAATATAGATGATTATTTAGTCATCATGTATTTTTTAGGTCCACGAGATTTTTCATATATGTTTTGTAACTATAGTTGATTGGAAAAATTTGGATTGTTTGGTGCATCAGCCTCACTAAATTATTTTTATTTATTATATTATTTTCCTTCTAATGGATTTTAAAAATATTTTATGTGATTTATTTCAATATGAGAATAAGTAAATTAAAAACATGGTCAGGGATTACAATTGTTTCAATTCACTATTTTGATTTTTTAATGATTCATATCTTCTTATTTAATAGGAATGGTTGTAACATGAAATGATTTTAGTTTAAAATTAATAAAATGATAGATTTCATAAGATGGATCTTAAATTGGACTATGATATAATATAAAATTGTTATTTTAAAATGAATTATATAAACTAGTTATACAATTATTGGGTTTGAATAATATTTAAAAATTTATGAAATATATTTTTAACATTCATTCATTATAAAATGAATAATCATTAAAAAATTTGTTTTGAATTTGTATGAAAATGAATATTCATTTCTTTGAAGGTCAACAAGATATTTTATTTAAAACTATTCATTATGTGAATAATTTATTTTAAATATAATGGTTTAAATTAATACCTTTTGAGTAATTATTGTAATTAGATTTTTATATTATATATCTAATCAATGAATTTAAATTTATTTATTTATGTTTATTTGGTAAATAATGAGAATGAAGTCATTTTATTCTAAAAAAATACATTTTTTCAAACAAAAGTTACTTATTCACATTATGTGATTATTTTAATATTTATTTAAAATAATTATTTAAATTTAATATAATAAATTTGTGTAACTATTTTGGAATCATTTTTTCATTTATTTTTTAAATACAATTTCATTTTTTTCATAATGAATATAAATATTTTAAAATTTATTCATAGAAATAAGATATATTATAGGTTAATTGAGGATAAAATTACTTTATATGATTACAAATTCATATCTAAAAAATGGTGGATGAGCCTTGATTAGATTCTCACTTATCCCAAGTTAATTTTTTTCTTTTTTACCGACATAATTTTATAATGTTTTTTCTATTTATATAAGTTATATTATATTTACACACATGTAAGTTTATATCATTAAATATATCTAATATATTCGTATAATTAGTATATGTGTAAATATAGATTTTAATGAAACTTGAGGAATTTTTTTAGTGTAAATAATTTTTATTCATGTAAATAATTTTTTTATATTTTAGAAATATTATAATTTTCTAAAATTCTAGCATTGCATTAACATGATATTTTTTAACAGAAGATCGGAATCATGTTAATTATTTAAATAAAAATAATTGTAATATGATTTAGATTACTTAGGCTATTACATTTATATTAAAGAATATTATAAAATATATGTTATCAATTATGTCATTTAATTCAAAATCCATTATTATCTAGATATTATTAATGTAAAAATATCTGAATAATCCCAAAAATGACATTAAATGGTACGTTATTTTGTATAATTATTTCAAAATCATTATGTATTCATGGAAGTACTATATTTTATCAAATATTTGTATATTGTTTATCCTAAAATTTATTGTTAACTTATGGCTAACTTTTCATATTTAATTTTACATTCATTATCATTAATGATGGATTTATTGTGAAAAGGATTTCATTTTATCCATTAAAAAGTGTCAAAATACATTATTTAAAATATAAAACATGAGTTTCAGTTTCTATAAAAACACTAATAAATTACAATGTAATATTTTATTCCCATGTCCTCAAGATCATCGAGTGAACATAATAATTTAAAATACCATATTAACTATAATTTAAGTTAAATTGTATATACATTTAAGAATTGATCTTATATTCAACAATTTTAATTTATAAAACTACAATTATGACCTCTAATGATTGATTTTTTTTTAAATTCCCCATAATCATTGCCTATTAAAATGGTCTAAATGAATTATTTACAATAGAACATATAATTTAACATTTAAAGAAAAAAAATACATAACCCCTTTATAAAAACCCATTTCCATGTATACAATCCCATTCAGTGACCGTAGAAATATCTATCAAGTTCCTCATTCTCAAACGAAAAGAGGATATCAATAGAGGAGGAATAAGTTTTTACCAAATTTATTTATGTTTTTTCTTCACATAACTATATCGAAATATTTTTAGATATTATGATATAAAAAAATAATTTTCTCCATTATATTTAGATTATACTATAAATATGGTAAAACCAATTACGTTATATGTTTTATCAAATGAATAATGAATTCATCACTTTTGTATACATGAATACAAACATCTTTGAGATGTTGTGTATTTCATTTTCCATCATAGTCATTTATAGAATGTTTTAGGATGGTGTTAAATTAAATTTTTTTATATAGATATTAATATTTAGGATATTATTATATTTGTTAAAATATAATATATTTATTATCGTCATTATTTTTTAGGTGTTGTAATATAATAATATACCTTCTATATACATACAGACTACCACCTCTATAAAGCGATGTGATTAAATTTTCTTTTCCACATTACATGGATGGAAATAAGGTTGAATATAAATATTAAATATTATATTTATAATATTATTTGGATTATGTAAAATTATAACTTTTTCTATTAAGTTTTATTTTCAAATATTAGAAATGTTGAAATATTTGTCAACAATATGTGTACACTAACACTGCTAAGAAACAATAACAACATTTTTTATGAACACCTTTCTTGGATGGTTATAGAAGTATATAAAATTTATTAAAAATATAGTTTTATATTTTTTATGTATATAGAGATAATGGAAACATGACAAAATTTTACTATTGTTAAGGAACCAATGTTATTTTGGAGACTATAAACCAAACGTCCTAAAAACATCTAATGTAAAATTAACTAACATAGTTACAATACTAAATATCATAATAAATCAAATTAATGTAATAATATTTATTAAATTAACATGAGAAATGTTCTAGAGATAGTATAAAATTATATAATGTTTTTATTTAGGAATGTAAAAGACTTGTGAGTCATATTGGGTCACCAGGGGTGGAATATTTTATTAACATAATGTTTTAATTATTTTAAACTTTATTTATTAAATAACTATGCTCATAAAAATGTGTTAATAATTTTATACACTATAATAAAATGAATTATTAAATTCATTTAAAAATATCCTTGAAATTTTTGAAGATTCAAAATAGGAACATAAAAAAAATTCTGTATGGGTCAATTTTGACTCTTTTTAACCAATTGAAAATGAATATTTTTAATGATTACATTATGAATACATTCTCATACCATCATAGACAATATTAATTATCATTATTCTTATTCATTTTTCATAATTTTAAAAAAATATAATATTCCGATTTTTCAGGATTTTTTGTTTACTAATGTTTTCAATAGAAACGATATATCTCCAACGATTTATATAAAAAATTTTTTTTTTTTCATATAAGGTCTAAGGTTAAATTTTAATAATTTTATGAAAATTTATGAATATATTTGTTATATAATGATATATAAAATTATAAATATCTATGATGATTATTTATCTTGATATTCATTTTATTATGGGTGAGAAAGAGGTAACCATGAAATTAATTAGGTGGTGATAATTGAGTTAACTGGAAATATATTACTCCTATGAGATATGTTTTAATTAAACAATATTGTCATAACATTGAAAGGGTTCATACAAGATTCTTTATATGTGTAATTTATGAAAATAGCAATATGTTTTTCCTAGTAATAAAAAAGTGGTTTATGGTATTATTTAGATTTCATAAGTTAAAAAAATGAAAATATGGTTTTGACCTTTTAGATTAAAAATATATATCTTCCTATTAAATATTTCCATGTTTTTTGGGAAACATCCATGTTTATGATTTTTCATTTATGGTTTCTTATAAAATTATTAATGAATACTTTGGGAATTGAACTATGTTTCGTGAGTAATTGAATTATTATTTTGAACACTAAATTTTTTATATGTAATGAAAATGTTCATTATATGTTTTCATAAATTTCAAATGGATAAGCGCGTTCAGTTTCCTTCTTTTTTCCTTTACTTAGATCTTTTAATTCAAGTCCATTGTTTTTTTATATTTTCCACACGGCAGAAATATGTGTTGGATTTATATAGAGTTCAATGGGGATATTTACTTTATAACTAAAGAGTTTCTTGAATCAATCATGAGTGTAAAAATGATCACAAATTGTTTTGAAAATATTTATACTATATAGATGTTTTTTAAATATTATGTAATGGTATTCTAAATTATAAGAAACTATATACCTTAATGTTCATAGAAATAAAATAATGAATAATATGAATAGTTGATCATGTAATTATAGGTTGGATAAATTACGGGGAATTTTAATGGGACTCCAATGAATCGATACATAATTTTATGTTCTGGTATGAATCTGTTATTAATTATTGTTTCTATAAGGGTGAATCCATTTTAATGTGATTATTTCCAATAACTCTGATATTATCTCTTGCCTATAGTGATTTAAAATGCACCAAAAGACATATAGTAAGAATGTTTATATAGTTTTTAAAGAGAAATCCCAATATATATTTACAATTAAAGAATATTAAAATAGGAAAAAGTTACATTTATCAAATAAAATTTTACTGATGAAAGGGATATTTCTAAACGAATTTAGTCTCCAAATAGGGAATCGGTCATTTAATTATTTCAAAAAATATTTTCTTTCATTTTTAGGTATTGTTTCCAACATGTTTTGGGACATATGTGAAGAGATAATAAACATTCAGATCATTCAAGGGCTATTGGGAATTCCATTACACGTTAAAAAAGGTGTTTGGAGATTTTAACGATCCCTTCAAGAAATTCTATGAATAGATTCAAGGAAGAAGACTTTATAAATGTGAAAGTTGGAGATTTATGATTAAAGGAAGAGTATAAAATTATTTTTTTTAAAAAATATGAAATATTCACATCATTTTAATTTGATTCAGAGAATCTAGATAGTATACAGCTTATAGATATATTTTTAATAAAATATAAATATATTTATGGAATTTACAAACACCATCATAGGTATATTAAGAGTGGTGGGTGTTGATTTAGTGTTAAATATTATTTGGATAATGTTTTGGTGTAATACACAAATATTTCAATATATATTTCTCATTTATATAAACACTATATTTTACAGAATATTCCACACATTGCACCGAGTTTAAATAAACCACGATATTCTATAAAAATATTATTAGTTTAATAATACCATTAAAACCGAGTAATTTTTTGGGTGAGTGAGAATAATAGTAATCAAATTATATAATATATGTTGAAAATTTTCCTTTATTAAAATTTATTTATTATAACATAGAAATTAGTTACTCAATATTAAATAAAATGATTTCAAAAAATAAAGCTACTAATTTTTAAAATACTATAAATTATGTTTTTATATAAATTATAGTTTTCCATATTTCACTTACTTTTTATTAAATATAACTTTTTTAATTTTATATAATTTATTTTGAAAAAATATATAAAATTTATGATATATTGATATCTAATTATTATTATTCAGAAATTTTTTATATTTATCTTTGTAGATTTATTTTTCATTTAATTGTGGATAATACCGAGTTTATAAAAAATATCATTAATTTTAAATTATTTAAAAAATAAAATTATAGTTCTTATTTTTTTAATGTAAATTTAATATTATATTATTACACATAATAAAATAAATTCAATATTAATCATCATTATAACTAATGTTTTTATAAAATCATTCATATATGTACACCACATAATTATATATAAGTTGATTTTCACTGTATTTCACAGAATTATAACTAGAATCAATATTTACAACTTATAGAAATAAAATAATTGAAAATGTATTTCATTTTTTGAATCATCATATTCAAATTCTTTTATAAGTAAAATTTCAATTATAGTCATATTTAATTGTAACAACAATATAAATTTATCACTATATTAAAGACTAAAATAGGGTAACTGTTTTAAATTAACGGTTGAAGACATAAAATATCACAAGTATTTGTTGTTCTATTAGTGGATGATGATATTATCAACATAAAAATGATTTATTTTCACTAATTGTCGATTTTTAGCAAGATATATTTAATATTATTTTCTTTTTAAAGTGATAAAATAACATTTAAAAAATATAACTTTAGATAAATTATTATATTATCATGATAATAATATATATTCAAATACTATATTATGGAAAATATATCATAAAATATTATATAAATAATATTTATTTTTGATATTAATTTATTTTACAATTTTGAGGATGATATAATTACCTAGACTGCTTATGAATCTCTGATCTAGTGCCACTTCAAGTGAGTGAAAATTGAATGTAAATTGCATTAAAAACATATAATGTGTTGCCATGTTGATAATTCAGTCACATTTAGGATTTTTAATCATCAGAATAAATGTTAATAATTGTTTCTAATATTAAAGTTCAGACACAATTGTTATCTTAATGTCATTAAATAGAAACTATGTAAATAGTTCTGAAAATGACAGTAAGGATACAAAATGTAAAATAATATCATATAAAATGAATAAAAAATAATAAAAATCCTACCATAATTAATTTTTTTCTTAAAATGGTCTCTAAAACCACATATATTGTATTTTTAAACTTAATGTAATTTTAAATTAAATTTTGACACATAAATACTATGTTTTTAAGAAATCACCATTGATTTTTTCCTATTAAAAAGAACATGATCTAACCAATTTAACGAAACATATGAGTTCGGTTTTATCTAAAATAACTATAAAAATTACTTTTCAAACATTTAATACCATTTCTCTAAGCCACTATGGCAATCATATTTCAAATCACTAAATGTTTAACATCTCATTTTCTATATTTATGTAATTCCATTTTAATTACATTCTTTTATATTTCATTATGTGTGTCTTTGGATTCATGAGTATGAAGAGATTTTTTTGGAGTAAATGGAATATTTTTATGTGATACTTGTTTTTTTTCAACTAATAGAATATTGATATATATTTTTTAATGGATATTTTGTGTTATGCTACTATTTCGATGAAGTGCGAGTAAATTCTGGATATTTCTACTATATGTTTGGAAATTGAAAGATGTGTAAATTTTTATCACGGTGTGTAATTTTTCACCAAACAAATGTAATAAATTTTGTTTTCATCATGAAATTATATCACATCATATAATGGATTCATGATTTGAAATAATAAAAGGCATGATTTAATTAAAATCGTGATCTATCTATCAGTGTACTTAATTGTTGTAAATTACACAACATGTAATATAGTTACCCGTCATGTAGATTTCGAGAGGTCAGATCTTTTTTATTCTTGGATGAATTTTTCATTCCATTCACACATAGCTCTACAAGATCTCAATAAATCAGGATTCATTGGAATTTTTTCGTGTCTTATTCGAACCATGATTATCTATTCAGTGTTAGATTATCATTGTGTTTTCTTCTCATCTCTCTAAGTGAGTAAGCCATTCTGCATCTTTTTTATTTTATTCTTCAAGCATGGTGGGTTTTTTAATTCAGATCCATTAATACATGGTTATGACACATTTTTTCTCATCTATTTTCTTTATGATATATTAATTTAGGCACCACTTCCTTGGTTTTTCACGATGTTGTAGTTTGTGTTCTTTCAGAATATGTTATTTCCTCTAATCCATGAAGAGATTTAGTTATGTTGGATCAATTAAAAGTTTTCTGGATTTTGTATAGAGATTTTTCTATTTTTAGGTGAAAATATAACAAATGGATAAATTTGGGGAGTCTGTGACACATATTTTAGAGTCTAGTGGATCTGTCTCTAGCCTATGTTGAATGAATTTTATTTATCCTACTTTTATAAAATTATTTATAAATTAAATTTCACGATTATTATGGACACAAAAATTAGGTTTTTGATAAAATGTGTGGTTTCCCTATTTTTCCATATATTTAAATTAGTTGTTTTCAATTAAATGAAATGATTTTAGAAATTTAACACATGGTATGCCTTGGGTAAATAGGTGGACAGTTTAGCATAGATTCATTGCCATTATTTATGTCGAGCAGATATTTTTGGGATATTTTATCTTATCCATAGTCTTGTAGTTCTATGTAATTCTTCTACATTGATGGGTGGTTCAATTATGGAGTGTTTCTTTTAAAATTAGGTAGATATTATTGGGGATTTTAGTAATTTTGTAATTTGATGTGTTATGAGTAGTATGCTACCCTGACATGTTGAGTTCCTCAGAATGATTTATTTTTTTATGTATTTATATTGTTTTTTTAGTGATATTCCGTCTATATATTTAGAACAATTGTAATGGAAATTATAATTTGAAAATGATATACATTTAATTTATTGGAATTTTTAGTAATTTAGAAATATTATACAACTTTTTTATAAAAAATAAATTCTTCTTATAAGGTAATGGTTTATTTTAAATGAGCGTACATTTTCATTTTTTATAGAGGGTTGTAAGGTAAAAATTTGATTGGAGTCTATTGATCTATTTAGGTCAGACTGTATGAACTTCTTATGTGGTTCATAGACAATTATATTTTGATATTTTTAATGGAAAGGTTCCATTGTGATGTGGCGAGGATTCTGGTCAACTAAATCTAGAATGTCGCTGGTGAGATGGTGGGGGCTTGACCATGCAATATCATAGTGCAGTTGTTTTTTCTATTTTAAAATTACTTAAGGTTGGAATTTTACATGAAGACGGTTCTTCTATTATTTTTATTTCGGATACACCTTCTTCTTCTTTTAATGGAATATATATATATATATATTCATTTATTTATTTTCTCATTATAAATATTGGTACCCTATCATTGCTTTGGTAAGGGGGAAATCCATCCTTTCAGTTGTTGTTCGATGTAGTGGTTCTATTCTCCTACATAATGGGATCATGATGGCCCTTTGTGTATATGGCATGTCATGTCTGGTACGAGTTGGAGCGGGTATTCTGGTCGGTTCATCATAGTTTTGTATCATATGTGGTCATTCATTACATGTTTTTTTCTTTAGATTTCTCGTACAACGAAGATCAGGTTTTTGGAAAATGGTAGGTATATTATAGGATGTGACTAGATAGATCTTGCAGTGAGGAGACTCTAGTTACAATAGTATGCGTGTCTCCAATTTATAGTTATGATTTAAATCATAGTTTTTTGTTATGTCTTATAATTTTAGTTGATATTTTTCTATCAAATAATCATTACCAATGTTTTTGATTGTATTCGTATACTTTGTAACATTTTCAATGATTTCCTCAAGAGGTTGTACTCGATTCTCTTCAATGTAATCCTCATATAGATTGGGACATTGTTGATGATATTGTGTCATTATTTTGTGTTTTATATCAGAATATTCCACAAGTACATAATGCAGTTTTTTGGGAGAAAACATGAATTGTAGTAGATATGGATTGATCATATGAGTCTTTGAATGAGAAGTAACTATCTTTTAAAGGTTAAAATTAATCTCAATAGGGGGAGGACTGGATGGACATGATTGATAATATATTTTAGTCCTTGGACACAACTTATATTATCAAGGTGATCTAAAAATTGTTCAAACATGTGGGACCTAGATAACATTAGTTTTATTCCATGGTACAAAATGATAAGAATGTGGTATTAGACTGGACGGGTATCAAAAATCTCTAATTTTATTAGTTTTTTCTATAGTGGGATAGGATGGGAAATCCATTATGGGTCCTCTCTACAGAATAGGTTAAACATGGAGTATTGACATAGAATAATCAGTTTGCTGAGCCTGTTCGTTTTTCACCATAGTTCGTGAAGAATTCCCAACTGAATGGTGATAAGTACCATCAATGTTTATGATTTGATATCGTAGCAGTATTTTTTACAATCAATAATTCAAACTGTGTAGAAAAAATAGACATATATATTATGAATGTAATGAATATGATAATAATATTTTGATATTATCACAACTCTCTTTGACCTAGTGGTATTATCAATGTTTCACCATGAAAAAATATAAATTTATTGGAACATCCTATGAATGGATGTGGATTCTTTTAGATGTAGGCCTCCACTACACAATCATTCGCAACTAGGTGTGTTCCAATGAATTTCTATTAGTGTGGAGAGGTTAGAAACACCTAATTTTCATGTCCTACACTAGAAAATATGTGTAATACTTGTGGGAATTAGAGTCATATACATCATTTCAGTCATGCCATGATTACTCCTTGATATAGTCATGGACTGTTTCCTATGAATGATTCTAAAAAAAATAGTTTCATCTATGAATATATGGATTTTTGAACATTCCATAGGTCTGAATAACCATCCTATAGTAGATGACTTTCTAGGGGAGGTATATGATAGTCAAACAATAATGAGAGGAACTATAATTATTATATCTACTTTAGTGATTTATTTATTTGATATTGGTTCTCAACAGTCATTTATATCTAGTTACATATTTTATATGAATAACTATTCAATGAAAAACATATCCTTTTTCCCAAGGCTAATAATTCTTATTGAGAAGTGTAATGTTCTTGGGATTCTATGTCCTTAAGGTGTTCTATCAATAGATTATACAGATCTAGTCTGGGATTTTCTTTTTATCGATATGGATATATTTTATTTCCTTATAAGAATGGATTGGATATATTTTATCAGTATTAGGTTGATTTTTATCAATAGCATGTGTCATTTCTAGTAGTCTTTGGGAGAGCTTATGTGTTTCATGGATTGTGGGATTTGAGGTCTGGATGTGCTTAACCAACCCTCCCATAAGTCAGAATTTTTTTAGGGTGTTGTAGTTTATCTCAATGAATTTTCATCTATCATGGATCATCCTATACTTGTTTTTCATTTTCTTGATGTTTTCTTGTATTATTTATCTTGGATTTTTCTAGAGAGAGAGTTTGATTTTATGATTGACCTGCTACCAGGGAGGAAACCAATTTTGATACACTATTATAACATGGATCTAGAAGAGAAAAAATATCTCATGTCGTTGTTGTATGATTTGGTGAAAATGGTTGTGTTTTCACTAGTTTCTCTCCATGGTGTACCCCGGTTCTATTTTTTAATAATGAAGAAGGTTCACTCTAGTTGTGAAGGGACTATCAGAAGTCAATATGGGTAATAGTAAATAATAAGTATACATTACCTCATGTTGAAGAGTTTTTAAGGGTTAAAAGTGGTTTTCAATGATTTATCTTTAGTTGGCTTATTATCATATCAGAGTTCAATAGTCTGATATGTTAAAAAATGATTATAGAAGTTGGAATTTTCATTAAAAATAACATGGGATGTTTTTGGTCTAAAAAATTTCATTCAGATTTCATGGATTTTATGATTCAGATATTCCATTAGTATCTCATCCATTTTTTGGAACTGTTCAATGAAGATATTCAATTTATTCATGATCTGAGAACATTCACAAGAAGCAATTGTGTTTTGTTTTGGAAATCCTATAATGAAAAAGTATTTATAGAAATATTTCAAAATGTTATCTCTGGATTCAATATAGGAAATTCATGGGGAATGCGATTTCAAATCATGGAGTTTATATTGATCACAAAAAGGAATCTTTTGGCCTGTAAATGGATGTTGTATTTTTAATAAAACCCCAGATCTTCTTTTCCATTGATGCATACTATTAGTGGTTCATTAAGGATTTTTTGAAGTTGGAGTCAAATTTGACATTCTCTTACAAAGAAAGGGGTGAAATTCACATGAGATAAAAAGTGACAGTCTTCATTTGATGATTTGAAAATACATATAACATCAGCTTCTATTCTTATCATTATTTGGAACAATAGAGGTTTCTCATTTTTGTGTGTGATTATTTTAATAAATGTTTTTGTCATGTTGTTATTCATGATAATCATGTGGGGTCTAACGGTTCTCGTTATATTTGACTACCTGAGAAGAATCACAATAGTCATGTTCTAGATATAGCCATATTTATAAATTTTCATGGTTGTATGATGAATTATAATTTTGGGGAAAAGATAGCAGTATGTTGTAACCCTAATAATTTGAGCAATATCTCCAATCATATATACATGAATCATAGATAGAGGTATTATAATGAATACCATAAAACATTTTACACTGATATTTTTTATACCTCATAAAAGGGAAATCCATTTTCACTGTTCTTATAAAAACTTTCTATCACAATCTATTCTTGAATCAATGATATTATGGAATCATATAATACTATTTTTCATAGATTATTCTATAATATCTTGAGGATGTTTCTAGTAATGTTCTGACCAATTTTTTTATCATCATTTATCTTTTATTCTATTTTTTTAGAGCAACCAATATGATGATGAGTTTAGAGAAATTAAAAAACCATGTGTAGTGGGGAGATAAATTCTAATAACTCTCTCTCTTTAGATGATATACTATGAATTATGGATTAATTCATCTTACTACCAACATTGATGAGCTCAATGATTTTTTTAAATTCATTTTTCTTCATGAATCATTCATAAAACCCCTTCAATGATGTATTATTTCATGAAAGGGTTATTATGGTGGTCTTGTATGAAGTGTAACATTACTGAATTTTTTTCCCATTGTTATATATGCCAAATGGTAAATTAATTGATTCAGAATCCTTATATTTTTTATATTCCACTTCTATCTCCTATTTGGAGATAGGATTTTGTATCCGTGGACATTATATTAGGATTATAAGAAGAACCCTGAGGGAAGAATGCTATCTGATTGGTGATTTATTAGATGAAATATTGAGTTTATTTCATTCTTATCAAATACCATATAATGTAAAAATAACTATGTAATATATATTTTCATAAAGTTGTGAGGATAAATAGGTTCCCATTAAACATTGTTTCAAAATTGGATCCATTATTTACATTGAGGTTCTTGTGAGGTCTCAAAGTGGAAATGGGGGCTCCGGTTGTATTGAGTTCATATTTTCATCCACAGAAAGATGGTCAGACAAAGCATGTTATTAAAATTCTGGAGGATATGATTCAAGATTGTTTCCTGGAATTCAGTGAAACATTGTATAAGAATAAGGGAATTGTTGATTTTTGTAAAAAAAATAATCATTAGTTATCAATCTGAATGTATTCATATGATGATTTATTTGGCTTCTCAAGCTTGTCACATATTTCTTGGGATAAGATGGCTGGTTCTTTTTTGATTTTACCAATTTTGGTTTAGGAGACATTCCTGAGAGTTTATTATATACATTGGTTTATGGTTATATCACAGTGTCTACAGAAGACTTATACTGATCAATTTTTTCATTCATTGGTTATTTAAATATGTGTTAATGTTTTTTTAATCCTTTCCAAATTATTGTAACCATCATATTGGAAAACAAGGAATGTTGGATCATTGGTATTTGAGTCCATTTGATGTAATTGTGCATCATTTTTGGTTTACTTATCAGTTGAAATTTATGGCTTATTTGAAAATAATTCATTATTTTTTCGTCATATCACATCAATGGAAGTATCATCATGATCCATCTGACATTATATTCTAGGTATAGATTGATTTTGAGGATTATTCTTATATTTTTTATTATCCAGTTTAGATCATTGACTCTCATCAAAAAGAATTTAATGAGATATCGATTCAATTGGTCATAGTTTTGTTTCATCACATATCATATTATCTTTTGAATTCTAAGTGAGAGTGATTGATGAGGGAGAAATTGCCTCACCGCTTAACAAAAATCAGTCATTCACATGAAAACAAAGGGATGAAAATGCTTATCGTGGGATGTTTGTAGCATCTCATTACCCACATTATGTTAATTCCCTTCTATTAAAATTTATTCTACATTTATTGGTTTCATCTTGGTAATCCTGAGGTTGTACTGTATTTTTTATGGAAAATAATTAATATTTAGGGATGTATGATTATTATAATTATTTGATCCTAAATATGAAGGAGTTAATGGATTTTTGAGGGTATTCCAAGGTTTGGAGGATTCTATAGATATTTGTTTACCACATTGATGTATATTTTGAGATTACTTGTTGTTTAAATGGGTTACCTGATTTGTAATTGGTCCCCAGATAGAATTTCTTAATAGATTAATCAGCATGAATGGAGTACACATTGTTTAATGGTTACAAAATATATAATAATAAAATGATAGATTTAATTAAAAAGGAGATGGGATTTTTGTACTAATGGATCCTTATGGATTACAATATGGGTGAAGGAGTTACACGCCATTTAACATTCAGGTGGTCAACCATTTTAGAGTTTCTTGACTGAATGTTTTTACTTTAAACTCCCTAATATCTATTAGATCGTGATCTATATGGATTCTATAATGATTTTTTGTGTCTCTATTCGATATAGATGGATATATTCGTTATTGGAACATTATTCCATTTAGTTTTTGTCTCACCTGGTGAGTTTTCCATTCCACTTATTTTTCTCATTGTTAATTATAACAAAGATATGTTTTTTTGTCAGATCCATTAATCCATTGTGATGTTTCCTTTGCTTCTCATATAGTTTCATGAAGCGATCATTGGGTGGGGGTAATTTCCTTGGTTGTATGTGGTTCAACTGGTTTGGGTTCTTGAGGTTTGTGTTGATCCCTCTTATCATCATACCATTGTGGATAAATTGGATCATTTTTATGGTTTTTGGATTTGATATAGGCCCTAATTTTATATTATCGTAGTTTGGATCTTCATAATGGAGGATCCTTTTTTGGTGTGTGCAACACAATGTTTTGAGGTAGGTTGTTCCATCTTTATATTGTGTTTGATGAATTTTGTTACTATAGTATTAATAAATTGAATAATGAATTAATTTCAATAATTTTATTATTTTTATGAATGTATTTGAGATAAATGGTGGGTCTTACATTACATTTAGTAAAATGTAGAATGGTTATTTACAATGAAATGAAATGATTAATGAAATGCATCTCACTGGATCCATTGGGCATATTGGTGGAATGTTTAGCTTAGAGATAACATCAATATTACTATCAGGGAATTGTATCATGGGTATTTTCAGTTATCAGTTGGCCCTTTGTTCTGGGGAATTGTTTTAAATTGTTGGGAGGTTCATGCTTGGGGTGTTTCTTTTCTACCTAGAATTATGTTCTAGGGACTTGCTATGCACAATTCAGTTTTTTTACATGTAGTATGCTAGCCGTACCTTTTGAGTTATGTTTCTAGATTTACCTACTTGTGGAATTATACTATTTGGGTTGTGAAATTCATGGTATATATTGTAAAAAATTGTATTGTAATGTATTCAATAAAATGTAAAAAAATATTGTTTTGGAATTTTTGGAAAAATGGAAAAATGATTTCCATGATTTTGATAAAACTGATTTATGATATAGCATGACATGTTTATTTTAAAATGATATCACATGAATTGATTTTACATAAATATTTTTTGGAAGACAACGATGGGACCTTACTAAGCCAGTTTAATCACACCATGTTCACTTCATTAGTGTTGCATAGAACAATTTATTTATATTGATATGGAGAAATCAAAGGCACCGGAGTGATGCAATGATGTTTCTTTTTAGATATTTCTTGGTAGTATGGTCGTGAGATGGTGGAGGTTATCTCAGAATGTCAATGGTATTAGTTGATTTTTCATTTTTGGCAGTTTTTATTTCTTAAATGATTATTTATGGTGTTCTATATTTTTACATTAGTTTTTACACTTTTCATTCAGTTATGGAATATATATATATTACTTATTATAGCATCTCATTATATATATTTATTTATTTATTTATTCATTGTTGTTGATTTAGGTTGTGAGAAATTATTTTATCAATTTTTCTGATGCATGGGTGCTAGTCACCATCCGGTGCTGATCAAGAACAATAAAAATATATAGGGAAAGTTGGGTTGGGTAGTAATTAGAGAGCATATTTAGGCTAGTTATTAAAAAAATTGATTAATCTAAATCAAAACGTTGGGCTTCAACAATACTGGTAAAGGCTTCCAAACCTATTTCAGCATTCTCAATTATTATTTATCATCATGAAACAGTATTTAACCATAAAATATTTTTCTATCATGAATATATTTTATATTATATTTAGTCAATATTTTCAATTAATTATGGGGTTTAATTTTTTTATAGTCAATAAACTATGCAACATATTTTGTTATTATATAAAAATTGGGATTCAATATTTAGACTTTTAATTACATTTTTTCATATACATATTCAATAATTAAATAAAAACCAAAAAAATTTATATTAAATTAGTTTCATATTTTTTATTTTTTTTGTCTAAGACTCACATATTAACAATGTCACCATTATATTTGAAGCATTCGATAATCATCACTCATAGTGGTTTTTTTTAAGAAACCTACATGGCTGATGATGTTTTCATGAATTTTATTTTGTTATTAGTATTATTAAAAATGTAATTTATGGTTGAATATAACGTTAATTTTTAATTAATTTTATGATCATGATTTACAAATGGTAGTTTTTCCATTATTACAATCAATTAAATTTCATCATTTAAAAACACAAGTTTTTCGAGAATCTTATTCCAAATTATTACAATTTGATGTCTTATTAAATATTAAAATTCTAGAATGATATGAATCATATTCATTGATTATAATAGATTTCCTGAATCCATTTTAAAAAGTTCATGGAACATTATAAGTATACATGTGATGTTTGGAGACTGTGAATGAAATGATCCAAAAACAACTGATGGGAACATTAACGAATTAGAAAAGAACAAATCAAGATAATAATGGATAACAGTAAGGGAATAAACATGAAATATTCTATTCAACATATATATAATTAATTGAATTTTTTAATTTCAAAAACTAGTCAATGTTTAAGGCATGTAAGGACACGAGGTATGGGGTTCATAACTAAATTTCAATTCATGAGGTCATATTACATCATTATCATCAATTTCAAGAAAATTTTATATGTGTAATGAATTATAATTACAACATTTTGTATTTAAACTTTTTTACGTGTATATAACATTGTAACACATTTTATTTTCATTGATTAAATTTAAATTCATTGTTATATTCACTATAAGGGTTTCTTATATCCATTTTCATTCCATGATTTGTATTTTATATTGGTGACTATGTTTGATTTAATTGACTATACATACATACCCATGAATTTCTTTTTGCAGAATATTTTTTGAAATTTATTAGATTTAAATAACCATAAAATGTTATATTTTAAATTACATTATATTAGAATATTACCAAATTTGAAATGGTGTATTTATCATCATCATTATTAATTTATAATTTTTATTCTTGAATCCTCTATGTCGAATTAAATTCTCACTCTCACAATATTAAAATAAGTCGGTTTTGTTATACTATATTAATTTATGGGGTTCAAAATAATTGTTTTCATCCCCTACACTCTTGTACTAAAATTGATCAAATAGTTCTTTATATGAAAATCTTAACATATTTATCCCTATTATAAAATTCCCTATTTATTATACATCCATTTGAATTGTTAGGTTTTAATAATGCAGTTTTGTATATTTCAATGATTTTCAATTTTCAATTTTTAACATGAATTTATATTGAATGGTTAAAAATGAATTTTTAAATGGGGTCTTAACAATTCCTCATTGATTTTTACAATATTTCAATGAGAATATATTTTTACACATTTTCAATATGAATAAAATTTTCACCATAATGTCTCTAAATTATGACATAATCATTTCCCATGTTTTAATGGTTTTAAAAGTTAATATATAATAAAATTACTCAAATTATTTTTCAAAGAAAATTATTAATAGTTTCCTATAATCTTTTAATCGGTATTTCATTCGAATTTTGTAACATTATATCTTCCACAACACATTTTCTGACATAATTGTAGTTTATATTCACCAATATATTATTGTAAATTATTTTAACAACAAATTTCTAGGATTGTTGTTGAAACATGATAAACATAATTTTTTAAGTTAGGTATAACTTCATTTTTATAAATGTTATAAGAATTAATAATTTTTTCATTTAGATTCAATTTTACACATTATCTTCCAAAGTACATGTCTTTATTTTCATAGATTTCTTTTTAATCAATTTATTATCATGGTCATGATTTTATTATTTATTATCAGTGATGTATTCTACATTATTTCTAGAATTTTAATCACCATATACTTATTAATCTACATGGAGTAAAATCACAATTTTATATAATTTATATTGGGGGTGTTTACCAAAAATTTATTTTCATGATGACATCTATATTTGTTATTATCATCGATGAGCATGAATTGAGATTTGATATGTTTTATTTAGATGTAGGAATATTGTATAATTATGAATATATTATCACAATGAAGGTAGTTCTATCAATTGTAAATTGTAGGAATGATTCATGGTTTCTATAGAGAACCAATATAGATTTATGGTTCTTGTATAAAAACCATTATTCCAATAAAGTGACTATATGGCCTTTAAGATATCACCACAAAAAAGTTTCATTATTTCCTAATATATAATACAAGTACATTTCTAAATAGTATGTAATAACACTTCAGTATATTGATTTCATCTTATTAACCCATATGTTTCTTTGAAAAGTAGTTTCAATAACATAAATATTAATAGTGGTAAATTGTGACTCTATTGGTGTAAGTTTCATACCTTTATTGAGATGTATTTTAATTTTTTAATGTACTCTTTATATTATTTTCAGTTATCAATTTGTTTAGTATTATCTTGGGTTAGTTTAAATGAGTTTTTAGTTTTTTATGGTGTTTTGGTGGTACATTATTGGTGATTGTTTTTCCCAACCATGCACCCAAAAAAAATATTATACACCATATTAGTAGAAACCATACACCCCGAAGACGAGGAAAAAAATTAGTGTTCATGGTTTGGTAATCCTTGGACCACAATCGACTAAACCATGAGTGCATGATTTATTTATAAAAAAAATATCAAATTATATTCCTAAACCCCCAGTTATTTTATCTAAATTTCATATTTTGTTAAAACCACTTTTCCAATGAATTTGGAATATCTCAGGTGGATTAAAATTCACTATGAACACCATTAATGATGTATAGAAATATATTCGATGTATTGTCTCTACGTACCTATGAAATTTTTTCCCCATCTATATTTCTCTATCTCTTATATCTATTTCTAAATGATGAGGGATAATTATTCCTCCAATAGAAATGTTTTACATCAAGGTATTGATAGATTTTATTCTGTTTTATTTAGATCATAGTTTTTTCTCTATGATTGTCAACATAGTTATTGTTTTCACTGGTCCATTAAATATTATAGATTTTTTGGGGAACATATATCAATGATACTAAGGAAGGTAATCTAAATGTAAATAAACATATTCTATAATTATAATTCCATGTTTGTAAGTAATGTAAGGGCCTGAATCTAGAGGTATCAACATATTAGTTTTTTTTAATATTTTGGTACTTGGAGGAGACTTTAATAATGTTTGAATGTGATTGGGTAATACAAGATGGAAGCACATATATTTCACACAATGTAAAAATTTATTATAATGTGAAATTATGTTTTATGACGTGAAATAAATATGCGATTAAAAAAATAAAATAAAAATGTGATGTATTTTTAGTTGAATCCAACCTCTAATTATTACACTATGTGAAAGGGAATTACACAACATTTAAATCCCGAATGAAATATATTTTAAATTCTTTTAGCAGCTTGAGTTGGTCTAACCCTGCAGCTTAACGACGTCTCACTCATACTCCAGGGCAGCATACAACCACTTTTTCATTATTTTTGTGGATTTATTTTTTGGGAATTGATTTCAAAAATAAAACATTTGACATGTAGAGATCATATTATATACCAATAATTTTTTAGATCCATTCTAGTAGTTTATTCAATTGGTTTCCCCCTATTACTATTTTCTATGTGATGGTGGTGCATATTCATGTTTCTAATGGAATCATTTTTGGTCATATGTTGGGACAATTGTGGCATGACATCATCGAGATGATGTAGTAGTTGTGGGAGTGGCGATTGGGATCCATAGTGGTGGTATGTTCTGGATCCAAGATTGTTGACACAATTTTTTTCGAAGTGGATTCATTTCATCTATTTTTATAAGTAGAATCATAAATTGGGAATCATTTGGCAACATGGATTCCAATATAATTAAGTTAATTTCAAACATTAACCTGATTACTGAATCAATATCTATAAAATTGTTATGTTGTTGTTTTTACCAAGATAATTTTCTACCTATTCATTTTATGGATAGTTTCGTATCATGGTTTTGATTTTTATGATTATATTATCATGTCGAATTTTTATGGAACATACATCAATAATTAATTAATATCCAATAGAATGATTAAATATTCATGTTTAATGAATCCAGTTTATTTTAGATTTTATGTTGTGAGAATGTTAGTTAATTTTACATTCAATGCCTTAATAGAAATTCATAAAGGTCTAAATAATGTTAATTCATGTTGGTAAAAAATTTAAGGGCATATATAATAATTTTTTTTATTATTGTGTGAAAGCTTATCATAACTTGCAACACAATTTTCCCATAGATGGAACCGTTGACTAATGAATCAATTAATTCATGATGGAATAAAAATCAATATTTTGATATTATATAATAAATTTTCAGGTTCTCTTTTTTCCACTTTCTATTATATTTCATGATTATTGTGCTTTTGAGCGAGGATATGACCTTGTGTGTGAAGGATGGATGCCTTTATTTTGTTTTCAAGACCCCAGTTTCAATGATGGTTTTATCCTTCTTGTCTTTAGTTCCAGATACTAGAATTTTTATGTGGAGTAGTAAAACATGGATGTTCCATGAGCATGGGATGGATGATCCAAGATTGTTGTTGATGTATGTGGGGTTGGTAGGATCACATGATGTGTTAGAATTTTACAACTTTGATGGAGGAATGTATAGAGATATGGATGTTTTTTTGGTAGGACACTTGGGATGAAGTAATGAGTTGAAGTTGGGATTACATTTTGATATGAAATTTGTATAATTATTTGAATCTATTATTTGGCTTATTGTCTCGTTATTTTTTCATCATATTTTCATTCCCCACCACATAAGTTAGATGGATTTTATTGGTCTCCAATTTTTTTTTGATATATTAGTATTTATTTGTAGTGTACCTGGTAATATAGAATGTGATATTGTTAATATGTTAATAATTGTTGAACTGATGGGGTTGGATCATACTTGGATGCAAGGTTGAGGTTACAATTATATGATGCCAAGGACTTAGATTGATTATACATGTAGGTAATGGAACATTGTTTTGGTTCTACTGGAATATAAATTGAATAATGTTAATGATCGACTTGTGGATGAGGAATTAATTATCATAATGTAGTACATATTAAAAGTAATAAACTATTTAACATATCTCATTAAATGGATTTGTACTTTTAGGATATATGGTCTTATGAAAGGAATCCAGGTGTTCAAGATATATTATATTCAGTTCAATCGTAGACATGTTTGTCTTCATAGTATGTTGTTTATCTATATTACACCATGTACATTGAGTTTTTTTGTACTCCACCCCACCTTGTTAGTCATGGATACGAACGCCATGAGGACTCTAATTCATTGGTAGTGTTTTCCACAATATCCTGGTTGGAGGATGGATGGATGACAACACCCTTTAGCCTCGCTCTCTTCTCATGGTTGGTACTTGTGCTGGTATGTACGAAATATTGTTTTCCACATATATGTTTTTAGTGGAATATAATTTCTTATTCTTATTCCACCAACATGTATTCTGAATATTGTTTTCTAATGACTACTATATGTATAACATGTATAGGTATTTATATTTTAATGTTCCTTACTCAATATATGGTTTTTAAGGCTTCAGGTATAATACCTGGTGTATGATACATTTTATATTGGATCTAGTGGCTCCCATAAACATCCTAGTTACTTTAGTTACATGGATGTGGATATCTGTTGCACGAGGTTCATGTTGTGGTTCTTTTACTAGGTGTCTGCGAGATTCCATTTTTGTAGAGAAATTATCAGGACATCTGACATCAATAAGGAGATGAAAAAAAGTGTACTTCTATTAGCATGACACCCTTTTTATTTTTTATTTTATTTTATTTTATTTTATGTTATATTAGGTGATTGTAGCCTTGGAGATATTTTTAAATCAGTATATCGGTTTAGGTGATGAGTTATATTCACATGTTGTTCACATTAAGTTAGAAGGAATTATTTACCTTTTTAATGTGAGGCTATAAGGAGGAACAAACATAACATATTTTTATAGACACCATTAATATATATATATATATACTATTTTTCATATCAGTTGGAGTGGTATGGATACTAGGATAGTTACTACTAGTTTCGGTTTAGCTGGTGCCTCTTGTTCTCTATGGTTACTACTATGAATACTTTTCTTCCAGAAAATGTATTTTTTCCTTCAGTTTAAGTAGTTCATACAAGTTATTACATATGTTCAATCTGGTTTTTCATTTATATTGGTGTCTCAGAAGGAGTTGGTCGGGTTATTACTTTTCTATTTCTTTCATATGTGTTCTCTTAGATGGTAATGCCTCAAGTATGTGTGTTTGTTATATTTTAGGTGCTAGTTTCAATCTCTGGGCCTACTGGAGATGGGAATCAGGTGTCACAATCTCTTTTAAACAATTTCCATCAATGGTGGTGTACACATTGTAGGGAGGGGCTCTTGAAAGAGTGGTATGCGAACTATTGATGAGGGATATAATGAAATTTGGATTTAGGAGTATGTGAGGATTCATGGTTTGGTAAGGCAATAGTGTGAGTAATGTTTAGCAGGTTCTATAGGCATGAGACACCATCTTGGAAAATGGTATTTAGGGACCCCTGTGATATGAATAATGGACCTATAAGCGCATATTTTCTTCTAATATTGGTAATACTAGTTGCAAGGTAGAAACATTGGAATGGACCACACATCATACATCTTTTCCCATGTGTTTTAATTGGTGTAACATAGGATAAGTTAACATGGAATTACTAAAATAAAATAATTAATTGATGTATTGGTCATTCTTATTATAGGATTAGGATATATAACTATTCATTTTATTGGATAGATGGATCTAGGTCGACAACCTTTTATGTTAATGTATAATATGTTCTGTAGGTTGTGCTAGAAGATCTTATCGGAGTATAGGTTGAAAAGAAACACATTGAGGAAGAAACATTGAGTGTTTTAGTGCTTGATTATAAATAGATATTAGGGATCTATTTTAGATGAATTCATATAATACACTATGGATGTGGTTGATAAATACATAGGTTTAACACATTCATGGATGGAACATAGGGTATCGTTGGTTGTGTGGGTCTTGCTTGGGGAAGCGAGGAAGTGGTGGTTCTTATTCCCAGGGGATCGTGATAATTCAGCAGTCTCCTAGGAGAATTTCCAAAAGCATTTCAGTACTAATTTTCGTCCTTTCCATTCAAAGGTGTCCAGTTACAATGATTTTCTTACCCTTTATCATGGTATTTGTAGTGCGTGATAGTTTGTGATCTATTTTCATAACCATTATTGATAAGTAGTTGTCCTATTTACTTAAGGGGAGGCCTTGTTTATGCATATTAAGGTGGCTTTTTATTGAGATATCTAGAACCATGTCAGCCCATTTATTGTTTTGATGTATGTTAAGGATCTAGAAAGAGAGGATTCCCTTGAGAATACATTATCTATAACTAGATCATCATGAGATAGGAGTCTTTATGATTCCTAACAAATTGGAGATGTGGATAGAATTCATAGTTATCATTGTATAAAATATTTTGATCATACATAGGTACGCCCCAATCAAAAATATTTTGTTTCTCGAGGTCTACATCTCCCACCAGTATTCCAAGGGATCATATGCATTATTTTCATATGGAATACAAGTTCATCAGTAGATAGATTGCATGATGTTTCTATGCAGTCAATGTGTGCTGGTTGTTCCACATTATGTTCTTTTATTGAGGTAGTTTCAATCAAACCGGTAGTTGTTGGTTTCGCTACTATTGTATTAGCAATGAGTATATAGAG
Organism: Viscum album; assembly: GCA_963277665.1. Lineage (NCBI taxonomy): Eukaryota > Viridiplantae > Streptophyta > Magnoliopsida > Santalales > Viscaceae > Viscum > Viscum album. The sequence goes on from OY728161.1 coordinate 443,726,147, forward strand.
GTATGTAGAGGACATCCAATAGATTATCATTGTTCATAGGTAATATAGTTCATCCATTAATTCAGTCATCAATATAATCAAATTGGTCATTGAGTAGGACATGGGATGCTTCATGATTTATAATTTCAAAGGGTATTAACACAAGATGTCATTCGAGGGACTTATTTTCGATTTTGTACTTGGTTTTTTTACCTTATTTTATTTGACATTGATGAACTCCATTATATCACCTCCCCTTGTACATAGTTAGGGAATTACGGTTGAGAGGATTGATGTTCCCTTGTCATTAACTTCACTAGTTGAAGGTTTATATGACATGTCTGATGTATGTAAAGACTATGAGCTAATGCTAGGGAATCACCACTCATGGGTATATTTTATATTATTATAGATATAACAATATGAAATAATACTTGGAATGTATTTTTACTTCTAATGTAGTCTATCATGGATTTTATTAGGTGTTTTTTGAATGTTTTCTAATGGATATCCCGCAGTGTTTGTCAGTGATCGAGAACGTTGGATAGGATAGAGGCATGTTTCGCCCTTGTCATCCTTGTTGTCTTAGTTGTTGTGGAGTTCATCATAGGTTCTAATGTGTATGATTCCTAGGATCGTGGATGATTACCATTATATCCTTCCATAGGAGGTGGTATCATTACCCCCTTGATGATAAAATGAATTTTTGGATTTAACCATACTCAAGAATGTCTTCTATCTCGATGTATCTATAGATGATAGTTCATTATATATTGAGAGATCTATGTAAAAAGATAGATGACCATCTGTAGTGTTGTTTTGATCTGCGAGGTGAGTAACTGTGGGGTGAACCTACTTTGTTCACGAAGAAAGATGAATGAAATTTACCATTATGTATTGATTTATGTAATTTTATCCAATATACAAGGGTGAACCACTATCACCATTCATGTATTGATGATATATTCTATCAATTAAAGAGAGAAATATGGTTATATAATATTGATGTTCATTCAGGATATATTTAGATGCATGTGAAAGATGAATATATCGTGAAAAATTATATCAGTTGTCTTCATGGGAATTATGAGTATTGTGTTATTCCATTCAGCATAATGATCTCTCCAGCTGTGTTCATGGGGTAAATGAATGATGTCGATCATGAGTTCTAGGTTATGTTGATTTTGTTTTTGATCAAAAATTTCTCTCTGTACTCCTCATCTGGGGAGGATCATGAAGATATTAGTCATAGCATTTTGGGAGTTATTCAACAAGGATAATTAATTGTGAGGTTTCCAAAGATTTATTTTTGGAGATAAATATGTCTTTTTCATTGGGAATATTTTATCCCAGTATGGAGTAGCTCTACATATGTAGATGATTGATGAATTTTTGTCATTGGTTGTTCACAGGACAGTGGACGAGGTTCGATGTTTCCTACATCTTATATGATACATGTAGAGGATCATAGTATATATCACTCGTGTTATTACACCTTTGAAATTGTTGTCAAGAATGAGTGAGGAATTTTTGGGGACTGATTACTGTTAGATAGCTTTTCATTACATGAAAGAGATGTTGGTTAGTGATCCAATACATTTTCTTCTAAATGAAATTCTTTAGTTTTATATTTTTTCTGATACATCATATAATGGGTTTATATGTGTTCATATGAAGTAGAGATCGATCATTTATTATTGGTATTAGTAGATACATCCACATGATCATAGCTACACCAACCATGATCTCAAGTTTTGGGCAGTAGTGTTTTCCCATAATCTATGAAGCCATTACCTAATTGATGAGCATTTTTTGGACATTTCCAATAATAAGATCATGCGGTATGTATTCTCCTTATGGGACTTGAACTTGTACCATATTTAGTGGATGTAGTTAATTATATGATGAATATTTTGAGAGTTTTATAAATCTATAATAAGGAATTTTTCCACTCATGAATTGTGGAAAAAGTTGTGTAGCTATACAATGTTAGAATCTACTTATTCCAAGAGAGATATATAAAAACAATCCTCATCAAATCCTGATATGGGAGAACATGGTGACATAGCGTGTCCTCTTCAAATGATGGTGCATTCATCTTTGGTTAAGTAGTTGGAGGAGTCCCATTTTGGAAATTTTAAGGTAATGGTTTGGAGAGACGAACTTGATTATGCCGAGTCTCATGATGGTTTCTCTGAAGATTAAAATCAACGATTATTATATATGTACAGAATTTTTTTTCCATTGGGATTGTGTGAGATGGTTCTCAAAGAGTTCTATAGTTAACCATTTGTGATACATCCTATGGTGTCAAATATATACCAAGAACAGAGAGGTTAATAAAGGATTCATGTGTGGATGCATGATGTTTTTAGAGTTCGTGTCTCAATTATTTGTCTACACGAAGGTGATGGAAGATTTCAATGTTCTTGATGAGTTGATCCAATAATTAGATGTTTTGCAATGGAAGTGGGAGGAAATATTGATGAAATCTATTATTGATTATCTAAATATCAGGGAGAATATGATGCTACAAGTTTGGTAGTGGATTCTTTGAATAAATGAACCGAAATAATAGATAGTAATGTGTCATGATCCGTAGAATTTTGTTCGAGGTAATATTTTATGGTGGTGTTTAAACACCATAGAGTCCCCAAGATGAGAATTTATGATCAACCTCCTCATTGTACAACAAGGGTGTGGAGATTTTTATATCATTCTATTAGTTCTCATATATTTCATAACATTTGATTTCATACATATACGGATGATTAAACAGTGTGGACCATCCAGACACTTGAAGACATGGTTCACACTTTTGTCCTAGATTTTGGATGTTCGTGGATGTGTAACCATCCCATGGTAGACTACAACTCCAATTTTGATCCAACCCAATCTAGATGTTGGATATAAAATTCTTTGTGATTCTTCAGGGATAGCTAATAGAGCCTTGTTGATCTACATAGACCATGTAATGGTGTATGAATCATGATACTTGAAACCACATGATAAAAACTACTCGAACATAACCTTGAGTTGGATTCAGCGATCTATTCCATAATGTGTTGGAAAAATTAAATATTGGGATAAACATTTATTGATTATATAGAAAAAATTATATTAAATAAAATATTTTCACAGTGAGATTTTACTATTTTTCAATTAATTTTTTATCATTTTATGATTTCAATGGATTTTAAACTACAATGTTCACATGAAAAAGGAATAAATTTCTTTGATCAATTAATCAAGAATAATAAGAATCACTAATTTCAAGAGTCCAATTTAATGTTGATGATGATGACCTTTAGGGCTAACATGCATGTTTTTTTGTAACTGTTAGGAGAATATGGTCTTTATATCATGATCATTAGAGTCAATTATTTGAGACTAGTCAGGGAGAGTAAATATGAGGATCTATAGTGTCTATCCTTAATGGAAATAATAGACTCTAGGCAGTCAACTTTTTATTGGACCATATTTGTAAATGAGATAATCAATGTCAAAAAATAGTTTTTCTGCCTATGAGAATGTGAGATGATATGAATCCTAAATTTCATGCGATAGAGTTTGGGGTGCATCCTGGTTTGACACAAATGTATAGATAACACAATAGAAAGTATTGGTGGCCTAGAGTTATATCATATACTACGTTGTTGGAGATATGATTCTACACCTTTAGATAGTTGAAGGCCTGGATGAAAAAAAAACAGATCGTATTATATAGATATTTCCCATTATGGAATATTAGTTTGATGATGTTACCCTGTATTTTATAGTAGTTCCCCTTAAGATTCCAAATATGAATGACTCTAATTTGGTGGTTATATAATAATTGAAAATGTTTTTTAATTTAATTCCCATTCGGGAGGCATTCATAGTGGATTAGATAGGAGGTTGTTATATTTTGGGGATATTCTATATTTACCAGGTTCTATAGAGTATAATTTTAGGTTGTGACTCATGATTTACATCATGTTTCAAGAACCGATTATAGAAATCATTGATAACAACCTTTATATACTTATATGAACATTAATGCTATTTAAAGATACACTATATAATATTTTTACAAACTAGAATGCAAATGTATAGGGTTTTCTGAATATTAGATCCATAAATAACATTTACATAAAATAATGTAATCATTATTTACATACATATTATCCACCTTCTTAGTGGACCTCACGTACTACTTGTATTAGTATTCACCAAAAAATATACATCATTGTAATGTGTGAAATAAATTCCTTGTAATATGATAGATATGTAATTTTTTATGACGAAATCTACTTGATGTGGACCTCCATGCCATGTGTTAAGAATGGATTGTTTGATGGTTTATGTTGTTTCCATAGATTCCCTCTTTTCAATGATGGGAGATATCAATCATTGTTGTAGATATGTTTTCCCATTCATGCAAATAGGATGATGGGATGTTGGTTCCTCTTTCTATGAATTTATCGAAAAAATTAATCCACTGGTATAGGTCTCCCTTATATATTGAGGTGTTATTCCTGAAACTCCTCCAAGTGAAATATTTTTATGGACGTGGAATTCATATGCTTGTTCTGTCAGGTCATTCCAATGGGTCATTTCGGCACAACAAACATTGGTTAGTGGAGTTGTCACACTAAGGCATATGTGGCATGTCTTGATGATGACACATTATAATACCTATATCATTCCTATTCATAGGGAATCTTGAGGTTGAAAATTCCCATGACATGGCATGTTGATTGTTTGGTATCATATTCTAGAAGAATGTCTCTAAGGTGTTCCTTGGATTCCCATTTTTAACATGGGATATGTCACACATTTATTATATTTAGGATATATATCATACTGATCAGAATACTAATAAGATTGGATTGGATGGGTACATCACTTAGATGGAAAACCATGTAGTTTTACAATATTGACGGATCAGAATTCCTAATGTGGTCGGACATGAGATTTTGTGGACCACAATGATGAAGGTTTTATGCCATTATTGATAATATGGAAAACACAAATCACATATCCAAGGAGATAAGATATCAATATGGGAAAAAGGATTACTATTTGATATGATCCAACATTATGGAGGATTCCTATGTAACCAAAATGTGGACCAGAACCTCAGTTTTTCGAGATGTCAGTGCATGGAATCTGGGAGTATAGAACAAGAAACAACTCTGAATAATCATGGGGCTTATGTATGGTTAGAATACCCATGGATGTTTTGAATCCTCCAAATAAAGTGTGATGTTATTGAAAAAAAATTGTGGGGATTATTCATGGTTAATTTACAATATATATGGAATGTAGTAACTGGGATATGGAGCCCCTAGTAAAATCAGGCAGGATATGATGGAATTGTAGAATGATTAGATTAATTAAGATAGAATAGTGGTGAATATGATGATGTTGGTATTGAACCTATGGAAGGTTTCATATGTATCCACATGGCTGGGAATCAATGTCCATGTTATTCTGTGTTTTGGTGATGAGTCACCTGCAAAAACAACACATGAGAATTGATTCATGGATGAATACTCTAAGGATGTAGAACCACCATGTTAGGGAATGACCTTCCCAATACATATAAAATCAATGGATATACTGAAATGGAATATATTTGATGGATTAAAACATATGGAGGTTTCATATGTATCCATTGTGATTGGAATGAATGTCCATGCTATTCAGGATGGGGAATAGAATAGAGGTGTACAAAAAGGACAGTTACCCAAATCCATGAAGGGTTTATGCATGGTTAGAAGCCCATCACAAGAGGGACACTATTTTTTGAAGGTGTACGGATAATGTATGGGGATTATTCATGGTTATCATCCCATAAAAATGGGACATGTTATCAAGGAATACGCATGGTTATGCACACATATGGAAGGTTCAAGGAACCACATGGAGGTCGGTTATGGTGAAGTGCCCAAAAATTGACGATTTCACACCTATAGGGTCTATCAAATTGAGGGAGCACTAAAGTGCACTGTTTGGTGGGATTTAACCTCTTGGAGGCATCTCATGTACCCAAAAGTGATCAAAACCCACATAGTTCAAGAGAGTGTATAATTTAACATCATTCCAAATTAGTTGTTAACCAACGTCGATTGAATGGAACATATGGAATACAAGGAGCGATGGGAATTAACCATGGAGTGGAATCCTACATACTCTATTTAGATTACATGGATCAATGTCCATGTATTTTAGATAAGTGGTTTGTGGGGATTATGAATTACTAGGCGAAAAAAGAGGATGTCATGGTCACTACCTACTCTAATCCCATGTGGGATACAGTCGGTGTGAGAAATAATAGGCAGCTGGTTACCTGATGATTGTGTCAAGAGAGGTTCAGATATAAGGGATGGTGGATATTAGAAATTACTTCTTAGAGGGATGACTTAAGAGGATTTATTAATAGAAAAGGGAGATATGGAGTAGTATAAGGAGAACCCAACTAGAGTGTTTCAGAGCTAACATAATGATTAACCATGGCACATAAGGAGACCAATCTTAGATATAGGGAGAAATCATAAGATAATGGATTCTCATTCTCCTTCAAGACCACACAGAATTTCCATTCATGAAGTGAAGATAATTTAAAACCATGTGATTAAGACGTGGTGTTATTATATGATTAATGTCATGCTTCTCAATGATGAGGAATAACTCATTCCTCCTTGGAATTAAATTACATGTAATGACCTACAATTGGGGAAGGAAAGGCACAAGAAATTATATAATGAAATGGGGTTGAAACGAGGTAAATTTAGTGGTCCATATTAGTTTAGCTATGTGAAGTAGAATTTACAAATTTTCTACCTATGTGAAGAAGCATAAGGTTGGGAAACACAACATGGAGCACCACTCTAGGAACTTAGAAATCACAACACGCAAACCTAGAAGACCACATGCCATAAGTACATATAGGATATTGATGTTATGAACTAGCGGAGCTCAAACATGGTTCCATGAAATTAGGAAAACCCATAGAGAATGTAAGAAGGCTTGACCACGTGTATGAAGGGTTGCATGAAAAATTAAAGAAACCGCATAAGGTTGGGGACTTTCATGTAGAGGGATGTTTCCCAAGTGTATGATGTACTACACCATAGAATTTCATGTAATTATGATGAATCTTTTTCACTCACTAACCATTGGAAAAAATAAAATGAGATAGGGCCAAACCATTATAGGTCATCCCAATGGGGAAACCATGGGGGACCTATCATGCATGATCTACTACATGGTCATCACGAATAACATGAAGTAACTGTAGGGGTATTCACACAATCATGGGGGTGATGGTTCATCTTATATAACATTTTAACAAAATGATGGGGTACCGTTCTATTAATAAGTGAAAATATTGTCTATGAAGCATACAATGTCTTTTATAGAAGTCATAATTTGAAAACACAGTAGTCACACATGAGTTTCTTTTCCTTGTAATCCATTTTTCATGCAGTATGAGATTCTTTAGCATATCATACATGACCGTTTTCAAGATATTTGAGATAATTAACCCATTTGATGTCACATTTGGTTTATATGTGTCCTGATCGAGGATTTCATTTTTGAACGGGTGATCAAAATCTTGTGCATAAATCCATTAGTGTTCTTAGGATAATTTGATGAGTCAAAATACACCATTGGGTTTGTCAATTATCCTTCCAATTCAATTAAATCGAATTTGGAACAAAAAATTTCCCCCCATAAAATTTGTGTTGACTATGAAGAAGAAGGTTTTGATCCGCCGGAAACACTGAATATGAAAAAACATTTTTGCTGGTGCAATAAAAAATGATGAAATACTGATGAAGGTTCATTACATATACATAGAAGACTACGTCTAGGCCTATAAATACCTATGGGAGGATATATAAATTGACATTCCATATGTTATGATATTATCTCAGTGAATTTAATGTTTCTCTTATCCACATATAAGTACTCATATTATGTTGGGTTTTAAAACGCCGGAAATGAATCTTATGTGCTTTAAAAAAAATCACAATTCATTCATTGGTGATGATAATCTTTCCCACAACATTATGTCTTATGCGCTAACCATCCATATTTATGAAAATCCCCTTCCCATGTTCATGAATTAAACAATATGCATAGTGAATAGTAAAATGTTGAGAGAGAGGATGCCTATGATACCTGAAGGGACAAATTTTTTTTAAAACTACACACTATTCATGTGAGGAAAATGGACTTGGACAACCAAATGATACTATGTATTTTGATGCAGGATCAATGGATTATTGCATGAGCTATAGCCTCCCTTTACAGAACATTGGTATTATGGGGAGGTTTTGGTGATATGATTCAAGACTGATGCACCATGGTCATGGGTGATGCGTGAAGATAGCCCCCCATAGTTCAACAACATTAAAAACAATTACCATTCATGGTAAACCATGTATTATGATGATTATGTCTTCAGACCAAATACCATGATAGAAGTGGGGATATACCATGTTCCTAATGAATTTCCGACTCACTATGAATGAAACTTTAGGAGAAGTATCACTGACGAGACTAAAGGATGGCATGAGTGGTACTTATGGTCTTGGGAAAATTTACATGTATGGGGGCCTATGAATTCTTGGTACACAAAACATGTTAGGAGTTCAAAGCATATCTTCAGTACACTGGGTTGTTTACTGTCGTCTGTACATCACAATTCCACACCTATCATCAAAAAGAATATATACCAGAGTGGTCTATCCGGGAATCCCCGAATACAATTACATTCCACATCCACCATGGGAATGTTAGTAAAAGCCTTTAGGACATCTAATATATCATATTCATTCCATTTTAATGATTATAGTATGATTTATTCTTGATGATCAACAACATATGGGGAGATAGGGTGTGAACCCCAATTATGACTTGGAATCAATTGGAGCTATTGATGGATAATATGAAGATCATGTAAATCCTAAAGGATATATCCAATCTGGAATTATTTATTTTGTACCTGAAGAGGGACATGAATGTGATAATTACATGGAGAGGGAATGGTTACCCAGATGTGTCTCGATGGGCCATAGAAAAGTATATCGAGTGGTCCTCGATGAAGTACAATACCAACCATGGGGATTCACTGTTTAAGAATGATGGGATATGTATGTGAGATATTCCATATTCCCTAACACATTCCTTAGCAGGTGCCTACTGCTAGTGAGGGATACAAGGAAGGAGGTCCATCCATTGAAATTTCTTATATTAAGGATAGTAATTTGTCATAGTTGGTTCAATTTTTGTGTCCATGTGTTGTTCAATTTGTATAGAATTTTGGTGGTCATTTTTATTGAAATTACACAATAGGGAATCATCAGTCCTTTCCAAATTCATCATGGATGGGTTTCATCTCAATGTGGTAGGTGTGATTTCCTCAATTCCATCTATCCTCCATGTAACGTATACAACCACCACTACTATATAATGGTGTAGTTTGGAAATTGATGCTTAATGATTAAGGGATAAGTATCATGATATACAATTATGTGATCATTATAATTCACCCATTTCGAACCCCATTTGGTGATATGGTGAATGAATTGTGTGGCCTATTGGAAAAAAAGTTGTATCTTCATATAATCATGGGATGTCTGTTCGTAGCTCGAATTGAATGGAAAATATTATTTCATTGTGTTGTTCCATATTAGTTTTTTATAATGTTTCGGTTCATGATGTGGATTCCAAAAAAAGTTCCCACAACAGTGGAAAAAGATTAAAAACCCTAAAAACTTCTCCAATTGTATATCATGTTAAAAACTTCTAGACTTTTTAATGTAATTAGCTTCCCTCACACTAATTTTGAGGCCAATATATTATTAGAGTTTGTTGAAAAATGGGTATAAGCGTATCTATAAATGATTCTATAGATACACATTTAAAAAATCACTGTGATGATCATGAAGCCTTTACAATGAGATAGAAGGAGAGGTGCTACTTGGAAAGAGAGGCTAAATTCATGGAGTGGATGATCCTCCATATTCTAATGACAGGTGGTCCAATGGGTGACCTTGTAGACAAGATTGTGATATCACGTGAAACTGACTAATATATCTCATATTGTCGACCACTGACACCATTTCACATCCCTTGGGTAATTCTGGAGAACGTTGCGATAGATGATGTCATGTGAATAGCTGTTGTGAAAAAATGGAGTGCGCTGGGCATATTTTACAGACATGGGACATATCCATTTTGTGAAAACTATCCCTATTAATTTCCAACACATATACATGACAAACAAGGATATCAATAAATTCTAACAGGGGCCTTATGAATAACCACCTCTCTTAACATTAGAAATTCTAGTCCAAGATCATGACCCTGAGAAAACACCTAGAAAATATGATGATGAAGATGATGATGAAGATGAAGAAGATGAAGTGGTGTATGAGGATGAATATGAGGAATAATATGATTAAGAAGATGAGTCTAAAGAAAAGGAGACTAGAGGAGAGGTTTTTTTTGGGGATAATGGACCATCATAAAATCCAGCATGAGAGAAGTGGAATCATGTACAGTTATGCATAACTAGACAAACACATAATTGTAATCCAAAATCATATCTCTCTTGACAGTTTTCTTTTCAATAATTTATATCCACTGACCAAACTCTACAATGATTTGGAACAATTTGGTAGCGATGTACATGACCCTCCAATAGTAGTGGGTGAAAATGTACATTTTGATGCGGATGAGCATATCCTTGACCATACACATGGGTCTGTTCAAGGAGGATGAAAAACTATGGATGATTTCGTTAGTGGTCAATCAATAGTAGAGGCTGAAGTGATGACCTCATAATCCCATGTAGATCCAACTTTATATATGTATACAATTTTTATCATTTATCTAACAAGTGTTGATGGATATAATATGGTGGATCCTCCAGTATTACCTCATGCACTTTATTAGAAAATTAGCGACTCTTTGAATTTTAAATTATTTTAGACCTGAATCTATTACCAGAGAAATAGGTAGACCAATGTACCAATTAGTCATGTAGTGATCACTAGACTGGTGTCCAAATAAAATTTTTATTATAGGATTTCATTTGGACATCTGCCTGTGATTTTACATAACAGTGAAAAACTGACAATTCAAATCAATCCATCCATAGCACCTGTTGACCTGGATACTATTTCCACAAGTGATTTCCCTACTAAGATGGAGCATGATGTAGGAAGAGGTGAACTTTATGAAGAATAAATGATTGAAGATGTACATCATAACATCATATATCCAATCCCCTATAAATGGATTCTTGTGGAGAACAATGATGCCAAACTCATAGTTGCCTTCCCAACAGAGAATCCTAGGTCCCTAAAGAGTTGGACGATTCAGATCATGATGCCATCATGAAAAGTTGTGTGACATGTTTCAGGGCACGGAATTGATTTAAATTATTCCAAAATCACCTATAGGTATAATTCATGAGTGTTGAGGGATCACATCACAGATAGATACATTTTCTCTGTGTCGAAGTGGGGAGGGGGTAGCTCAACTTCCATATATGATGATCCACAACTATATTGATGACAATATGTGGTATAAATGAAAAAATTTATTTACATACTGGTTCTATATGAAATCCGTGAATATAAAAATGTTTATTGATGTTTTTTTATAAATATGACACCTTAATGAGTAAGATAATGAATGTGACACATTCTTCAAAAACCAATCTAATATCATTGAATGATTGAAATCCTAGATGGAAAATTCCATGAATCATGTAGTGGACATGAGCTTCAAATGGTTGATCTCTGAGTCGAGTTGTAATGAATGTATATCAGGGATAATGATCTATACTCTGTATTTATTGATGAATAATGTGAGATTAGGGAGTGGGAATAGACATTGGATTCAACATACCTAGTAGTGGAGGGATTGAATTAGTCCATCGAGGGGGCTTATTCATAAGGTTCGTGTTATTCAGACCATAGAATCATATTTATCTCCTTCAAGAATTTTGTGGAAATAAATTCATTAATATATTAATTTCTTTTTTTTCTTCATATCAATCATAATAGTTAATACACTAATGATTGACATCAAATATAATGTGGGTCATTCTCGGTATGTAAAATGAGGGACAACTACACAATTGTCCACTTTGAGTATGTGAGTTATAGTTAACAATAAAATATATAAGGTATTCTATTATTTTACTAGAATCATATGTTATTTGGGTTGATAGGGGTTGTAAATAGAGGATTGTGTTTTTAGAAGATGCAACATTTCATAAAAAAACATGATCTAATGCACGAACGAGAAAACACATTGGTTGTTGGAATCAATATAAAAAAAGGTGAATGAAATGGTTCTATCATGATACCCAAAATTTGAAACATAGTGTGGACAGAATGAAAAGGAGGAAAATTGTTGACTGAATTTGAAACACAACATCCATATCATGTTATACTTAAATGGGAACAAACAAACGAGGGCCTACCACTGACTAATTCAAAAACAGGTGGCCAACATGATGTGTTGTCTGATGTCCTTCAGAACGTCGAACTAGTATGGTAGGAAATACATAGGGATGAATATCCAAACCATCAATGGGTACATTTATTATATAATTTTTATTAGGTTTTAATATATAGGGAAAAAATAGTGTAAATGGTGTGATGGGTTATTCGAATTGAGTCCAACATCATGAAACTGTGTCATGGTGATGAAAGCACATTTGATGATCGTATCAGTATGAACAATTATTAGAACTATTTTTTAAAATGTAACTCTATAGAGAGGACCTAGGATGGCTTTGTATATAATGTCATGAAAATTAAAATGATAGAATTTTTTTTACATCATATGGTCAGGATGAACAATGAAATAATTTAATGTCCTATAATCAGGTTAATGCAAGAATTTTGTTGTCATACCACATAGACCCTGGATAATGGTTTATGTTTGTTTCACACGAAATATATACTACTATTTTAATGGAATATTGTGTGGAACATGATAAGGGTAATATGTCAAGGAGGGTTAATGATCCCAGGGATGGGTTTTAAGAATAAAGGCATGGGTGTCGCTATGTATCCAGCTACATATAGTACCAATCTACATGTAGTTCTTCTTTTCCATGAAATTTAAAATCTTGTGATAAGGATATAGATGAATACTAATTTAAAGGGGAAACAATGTTTTTTTTGGAAGCAAGATCAATTATTTGGGCGTCACAAAATTTCCCAAAGGGATGTGAATCAGTACACACATTATTCTAGGATGGTTCTTCCATGTATGTCATACCCATGCATAGGTAAAATATGAATCTGATCTATCATGTTGTTATTTTGATTGGTTCTCTTTTTTTAATTGACTAACCCAGATTTAAAATATAGTAGTCCACAAATGGAATCATGATGTATGTAGGCATTGAAAAATGAATCAATGGATTAACAGATCCCATTGTTATGCCCTCTAAAATAAAATCACAATGAAGTTGTGTCATTTTTAATCATGCGACCATGAATATAATGTCATAGTATAAGCTCATATGAATACACCATAACATGCATTTTAATATCATAGGGTAAGGATGTATCAGTTTCATTTCGTGTGAGATAAGATAGATGAGTTTATTGTAATGTGTTCAAGATGACTATTATCGTAGTTTGAGGTCATTTAGTTTGGACCGCGAGGTTGTGAAATCAATTTTGTGGGTATTCCCCTACCAAAACACCTATTCCCATGTGATCCATGATCGATGTTGGAAAAAATTAGAGATGTTAAGCTTTCCCAATATCATGAGTGAGTACAAAAATTTGATTGAATTTTTGGGTGGAAAAATCCCAACGACACCATCATTCCTTCTTGATGTGTGTGATTACATGGAATAACCACAACAGGGGTGTTGAGGATCCAAAAAACTGAAAGGGTATCATATTTATACTCACAACATCCAATAAAAGGGACACAATTAAAAGATAATAATGATGGAGGATAATTATTTACCATATCTAAAAAATAGAATCCATATCATGTGACATAAAATGGGGACAATAACATGAGCGTTTGTTGTGATTGTATTGACAACATGAAACCTATATCCAAGTTATATTCAAATATGCACCAAGAAATTTTTCCTGTATGGAAGGTGGGACCTGATGCCTATAATCCTTATATTTATGTGCTCCCATAAAATATAAATTATTATGGAGACACAGATAATGATACGTCTGACGCATGAGCATACCCATACATTTTTAACATCATAGGGAATGGATGAGTTCTAGGATGGTTATGCTTAAATAAAATATATGGAATGGTATCAATAACCTGATATAAATGGAGAACAAAACATTCCTCATCAATAATACATATTTTCGAGAGAACCTAGAAAAAAACGGATGCAAAGGTGGAAGAGGTCATGGTTGGACAACACAATGAGAATCTATAAAATTATATATATCCCATAAATCCACCCATTGTTCGTGAGACTACATGGAAGGCAACTAATACTAATAGGGGTGATATTATATCAAGCGAGAGAAATAATAATTGTTATGATGTTTAATGACATTCGAACATTGGAACAATGAATCTGCATTTATGGTCATAGTGTTTCAACTTTACGGGGTGGAGAGATGCAGTTTGACCACATGAAGTATCCTGATATGAATTAGGATAGAATATGTACCAGTCACACAACACCATTTTGGAGTGGAAATTTATAGACCAAGAATTGGGAGTAAAATGATGTTAATATTGTCTAAACCCATGGAATAAATGAATGTGTGTCACTATGTACCAACATAGGTGAGAATCAAGAAACACATTTTTCTCAAATATGGAATGGAAGGTGGCCAATGAAAATGGAAACATATTATCAAATGAATTAGTAGTATATACTGGTAGTTTATCATCATTCATCTTATATAGAGAATAAATTGTTTCACATCATACAGAAATGATTATAGGAATAAATTTTTACATTCATATAACTTAGACTTTGAGGAAATAATTCCAAAGAAAATGATGAGGTGTCTATCAAACGAGCTGAGGAACCATCTGCCCTTGGTTTGGTGAATAGTGATAGGGAGGATATTGAATATGACAACACCCAAGAGATTCTGATTCACTCGAATGATGAAATGTTAGAGGAGTCTTTCCTGATAAAGATATCAAAAGAGGGTTGACACAGATTGTTTGAATGTCCATTGAGAGTTGATTGGAAAAAAGAACAAGCCTCGTGGATTAAAATACAGAATAGGATATTGACCCGTGGTTTCAATGAGGGGAATACAATCTTGGTGGAGCATGTGCCGACGTGGGACAAAATTGATTTTATCATCGGGGATCTTATTAAAGACAATCCAGAAATGGAAGTTACCTCCATTGAATGGAGACTTATTAAGGTTAACAATTCTAATTGCCTAAAATTATCTTGTAATGGATTTATAATTTCTTATGAGGATTGATTATTTTTTTTATTTCTAACATTGTTGGTTTCCCACTTTTCCTTAAATGTGCTTCTAAAATAAAATAAAAAATTATTGGTGGTAACATGTTGACATGGAGTTACCCAACATGAATAATGATCAATGAAGTAGACACTATGTCATAAATAAACCATTTACACCACTTATAAAAAATTATAAAAGGACTTAACACGACACAAAAACACACCCAAAAACCTCTACTAAGGCCAAAAGCACACCAAAACAATATCCAAACAAAAATACTCATCCATTGCATCATTTAATAATCCATTTGCATGTACTATAAAATGAACTCAAATAACACAAAATGAGATGCACAATAAATAAACTCAATTTCAGGTAAAAAACTACATTAAAAGTAGACAACATTATCAATCCAATAAAAAAAATCCTTTCACACTTCATGATAATCACTAAGATCATTGAAACACATAAATACTCTAATTCAACAAGTGAAAAATCAAGCAGCATAAGAATAAATTACCTAGGAACATAGCTGGAAGATCTAAACACAACGAACCACATTGCCTTCGGTGGTGGTTGCCATAAAACATACCGAGAAGACCCGAGAGGACTCCCGCACCAACATATTACATAAATAACACCAGAAATCTAGGTTCGAACCCAGCCCTAGGTTCGGCCAAATTTCACAAGCCGATGGGGAAAGAGAAAAATTTTCCAAATAAAGAAAGATGAGGGAGGGCGGTCACTGAAGATGGCAGTGACAACCTGCGTCTGGGACGACGATGACGATAGCGGCGGCTCGGGGGAGAAGGTTGTTGGTGCGACTGTTTGTTCAACGAGTGAGGACGTCAGCTCGATAGGAGGGGGTTCGCGGCTAAAAAGGCAAGGGAGAGAGAGCTGTGTGCCGGTGGTGGCTCACCAGAAGGAGGTCGTGGGAGGATGAGGGGCTAAAGGGAGGGGCAACGGCATGATGCGGGAGGAAAGGGGGAGAGGAGAGGCACGATGCGGGGGGAGTTGGGGAGAAAGAAGAAGAGAAAAAACAGAGAGAAGAAAAAAATAGAGAGAAGAAAAAAGAAAGAAAATAAAAAGATAAGATAAAAAATATTAGGAGAATAAAAAGGAAATATAATGAAATTATAAAGAAATTAAAAACCAAAAAAAAATATAAAAAAAATATAAAAATGAAAAAATTATCCATTGAAAAAAAACAATTTAATAAAAATAATAATCAGTTCATAATTTTATAATTATAATGATAATTTAACTTTTACAAACAAATTAAAATATCAGCCAAGATAATAATAATAATATTAATAATAATAATAAGATTAGTAATAGTAATAATATTCAAAAACTAATAATAATAATAATATTCTCAATACTAATAATAATTTTATTATTATTATTTAAAAAATTCATTATATTCAATTATATTTAAAACAAAAGCATACTGCACAATTACTTGGGTTAAAGTTTCAGGGATCCCAAATTGTGGTCGGACCATGCACTAGCTACTACAAAGCCCAATATTAAAATTTCTAAATAGAAACACCCCCAAAATCAAACCAGGTCTCAACCTACTCAAACATAAAATAAAACTAGACTGAGGATGAATGAAATAATTGAAATAGAATAGTATTGCGTCAGGGTGTGGCAACTTAGATGATTTATTACAAATTATTCCTTATAAAATTGTATACATTATTATGGAATGTTTTCTATTTTAGACTCTATCAGTGGTAGACTACATAATTTTACTCAACCCATTGTTATGCATCCTGATTTGTTCCTGAATACACTTATTTTTTTCATGATATGATAAGGGTAATAGCCATATTTTAGATTCCAGATTCGATATGGAGCATGGGAGAAGAAACCATACGTCATGTTTAGAACCACATGTTGATATTTCAGCATGTATTTACCATTTAGATTGTATATGAATATATAAACAAAAATAGAATCACATATATACTCTTTTAGTTATGGCCAGATGTATATGTTTTTGTATTACCATGTGATGTTGGAATTTATTGGTTGTGGAAATATTTTTGATTTTTTAATTTCCATTTTACTATTATTTTTTTATCATGATTTGGAAAAGACGGTATACATTCCAGATGATAAAATTTTAGAACCTCACTACTAGTCGGGAACAACTGACATAGGGGGGGGACACCTTTTCTCATTAGAACAACAATATTAGAGAACTAGTACGTGGATCCCCATTCGGGATGTCACAATGGGAGTTTGACATAGTAAAGTGTAAATTTTCTCATTATATCACAACAATGTAAAAAATATACCTTCTAATATTATAATTAATTATCACATTTCATGTTTTAGTGAGGAATGAGGCTATTGTGGTCACTCCTAAGAGATACTTGAAACCATGCTCTATGTTGAAGGACATATGGGCCTTAGGCACACGTCCCCACATTCCATGGGCTAGAGGCTAGTATCATGGTTGTAAGGAGGTGATATTGGTGAGTACTTATACTCTAATGACAAAAATATTAATAGTATGTATTTATATACCACATTGTAAAGAGGTCATAATATAGTATTAATTATATCTTGTTATTGTTGAACCATATATAGACAAAAAAATTATCAGCAAACTCTAAAATTTCATTTGATGAATAAAACACAATTTGTAGATACTGAAAAGACATATCATATCATATGAGGTTATATAAAATAATAAATATATAGAAGGGTCTCCCTGGATGACCATATATATATAAATATTATAATGAAAAAAATGAAATACACATCAGTAACAATAGTTGATGTGAGAACCAATGATGCCCCTCCCCATCCGTCCCATTATAAACATTTCAACAGGATATCTATGATCTGAACCCTGAGATCAAACACTAACCAGACCGTAGAATAATAAATTATACATTCGTCTCTAGGGGCCCATAACTATAATTCCGACACGATTCATGATGTCCCCATGTAGGGTGTTAGAATAGATCTTAATAGGCCAACACTAATGTGTTCTAAACAAACATTTGGATTAATGTAGGTTTTTAAAAAAATATAATTAAACTTACTACACATGAATATATATATATATATAACATCTTCAATTTATCTCCACAACCACATGTAATTGATTTCCATATTCAATCAACATTGATATACACATTCAACTACTTATACATTTGGAAGTCAACACATGTATTCATATGTATAGATCTATTGGTTGTGAACATTATAAAAAATCTCAACAAATCCATTGATGATTAACAAGTTACATATCCAATATTAATTTTTTATAAAAGACTCATCAACAACTTATACCAGCAGACACCTCATGTCATCAATCATATCACCAGTCTCTAATAGTGATTTCCCATTAAGAACATGGTCTCTTAGACCACAAATCAATAAAATGTACATTATATAAGAAACCCAACCTCTATGTAACAATGATAAATTCCTCCAATAATTAATCACCTTCATATCCACAACTGACATCATAAGGAACATTGAAATCGGTTCCCCCAAATAACATTGCGCCAATGACCTGAAGCAATGTGCTTATCAACATCCCCCAATAGTTGGTACTAAAACCATTAATTGATTGTCCATCATCATCCATATTTAATTCTATTGTAATTAACTCCATCCTCCTTTTTTTTAACAGTCTAATTTGTATCATCAAAGAGACACATCTACCAACACGGTTGGTCGACAACACCTCATCAACTAAGTCCAATATTTTTCACACGAATCCAATGGGACATCAACCATTCATATTGAGAAAATGTCACAGAAAAATTTTCTTAGTCAAATGATTCCTAACACCTTGTGGTCGAATGACTATGACACTAATATTAATGTTCACCAATATCAAAAATAACATTATCCTTTCTTGCAGACTTTTGATCTCATTGAATAAATATAATGACCATGTAGCCTAATATGGTTATCCAAATCCTAGAACATAACCTAGGACACAGAAATTAGGATTAATCCCATCACTTCAAGAAAAATTTGATAATATCCATCATTAAATTTATCCCAATATAGAAACATTGAAAGAAAATAATGAAATTTAAAATAAAATATGTATTCAATAAATCACACCCAACCTAATCATCCCAAGTGGTCTGAATCCTCTCACCCCGCATAAACCATTTGTAGTCAAGTAGGATCATCTATTAGATATCTCAAATCATCATTTATATAATTCAAGTTATAACATTAATATTTGTGGGACAATCATATACTACCCACAAGATTAATGTTTTTTACAAACACAAATCATAATAAAAATAAAAAATATAGATTAGCACCACATATCCCATACTCATAAATGAATTCTATTCTAGTATTGTCCTATAACTCCATATGAATCGAGATAATTTAACATTTGAGAATAAAAACATAATAATAGGTTAAAAATGATTTCTCATATTTATGGAACGTTATGGACAGATAAGAGGTGAATGAAATAAATGGGATTCAAAGCCATATTGATACTCATACAATGAGACTGATGATGAAAAAAATGGAACATTGATGTGGAAAATTGATAAATCTGTTGAATGGGGAAGAGAGGATATCGATGGATTCAAGGGAATAATTATACAGGTTAGTTGAAATAAGTGAGTGGAAAGAAATAATGGGGGGATTCAGTAATTTCCAAAATTTAATTTACCTGCATTATTTGACTTCATGGTTTGAATAACCATTCATAAATAATGCAGATCCCATTGCCTAAGATCCACAACCACATGGTAAAAGAACACGATGTTAAAAATAAAATCTGGGCCATGTGAAATCCCTCTATATAAAATATGAAGGTGGTAACATGTACATGATCCCCCTCCTAAATCAGTTTTCAACACAATGTTGCATTGAAAGAAGGATTAATAGTTATACCTGGCTGGCCACATGATTTGTCTAAATAGTGTGCCTATATCTC
The DNA here is from genome assembly GCA_963277665.1 of Viscum album. Lineage (NCBI taxonomy): Eukaryota > Viridiplantae > Streptophyta > Magnoliopsida > Santalales > Viscaceae > Viscum > Viscum album. The sequence goes on from OY728161.1 coordinate 443,746,523, forward strand.
CACAACCAAAAATGTTGGGTTTTTGGACTCTAACACACCTGAAACACAATTGAATCCCTTTAGAACATCTGGGAATTAAAACATGTCTAAAAATATTTTAATATGTCAATGGAAATAAAATATTTTAGTTTTGATGTTATTGAAAATAATTGGATATCAATCCAAAGGAAAAAATTTAAAAAAGATAGGAAAATACCATCCTACCCAAAAACATATGATGTTTTAATCTCCCCACATTATCATATATCATTCCCAACCTATAAACAATTACATAGAGATTCAACAGAATATTCCCATATATTTTAAAACAATCAGGTCTACAATAATCATCATGTAAATTTTCAACATTCTAATGGTTCTCCCCACATTAGGTTATACCAACCTGATCACTTCCTAAACAAAAAAATATACTCATAGTCCACCATCCACAACAAGACTCAAAATTCATCCCATTATATATCATCACTCTTAAACAAAATTAGGTGATCAAATTGATCCTACAACAAATTCGGCACCAAAAATTTCCCATATCTCATTAGATAGCCAAAAGAATTTTCACTTTAATAGATCTCACAATAATTCAGAGTGCCACCCACCTCATAAAACTCCCATATCAATATATTCCCATAATAAATATCAGTTCATCATACCATATAAATATATCATGAATATGAGAAGATTCCAACCTAATAACCAACACATTATCAGTCCAAAAACCATAAATCCATGAACCTCATGGACACATTATGGGCCAAAAAAAGGGAAACCATAAAAATGTATTTCATCATGACATATATTTGACAATGGTAAGATCCCCAAACTACTATGAACAATGATTATCCCCTATGTGAGCCTCAACCAAAGAAGTTTTACGAAATTACTAGCCTCCTAGAGATTATAAACCAGCTTTTGACCACATCCCATACTCATGGGTGCCACTAGATTTTCATGAAATTTATATGTTACTGAATCCTATCCAACGTCCCCTAGTACCTTTGACAATTTGACCTCATATCTATGAGACAACACTGTTACATGACTCTTAGAAGTCTGAGAAGGCATTATAAATATCCTCTCGAGATGGAACACCTATGAACAAGACTGGAAAACCTTTAGATAACACTCATACTAAGGAAATATAGGTTCATACTTCCCATACATGATGAGAAAAACTAAATACCGACTACCCTATGGGATCTTTAAAACTATGGATTTACTTCTATGATTTGATTCCTCTCAGACCAGCTTCTTTCTATAAGAAGAATCAATGCTAACATCTCCTAACACAATCACCGAACTCCAATGTGAATGGTTTTTTTATTTCACTCATCTATCAAGACATAGTTTGTTTGTCACGACCCATACCCCAGGGCTCGTACCGTGAAAACCCCAAGCCCGCCATCCCAAGGCCCGGGGCTGGTGACTTGGACTAAAAGGCGTATTCCATAAAATGGAAAGGAATTTTCCTTATAACATTTAAACTCACACAAACCAATCACACAACAAAATAAGAATGCTAGAAAAGTGTATAGTAAAAAAGAGGTCTTACAACAACAAAAGGGGACAAAATACAAGCCCAACTAGAATGTACATTGAATATTGGGATATACAAGAATAACTAAAAATATATCCTTTGAACACCCTCTAAGGATCCTATAAGAAGGGTAGGTATTGCTCTTGAACAGTCATCTCAACAGTATGCCTCATCTAATTTCCACCTCGAGCTAACTCCAATCTGGGTACTCTTTTCCTCAGTTAGTGATGTCCGTCGTCTACACCAAACACAACAATGTGTGGGTGTAGCCCATGTTGGGGTGAAGTTAACGATACATAGTAGGGACCTAGAGACCCTCAAATGTCTCACAAAATCCAAAATTGATAAACCACAAATAATGAATATAACTGACAACCCTACTTAGTTATATTCTTATAAATAAACCTAAGGTATCTTGTAAACCCATCTTATTGATGAGAAAACTAAAGGGCCAAATCCTTATCCAATGTAAAATTGTTCCATTAAAGAAATAATACCACGAAGGTAACACCACAATGGTAAGTAGCACCATGGTAAAACCATACAGAAGAATACCACAAAGGTATCACAACAAACTTATGTTCCATGAAGGTAATATCACAAAATTATGTACCACATTGGTAGGACACATAGAAGAATACCACAATGGTATCACCATGAAGGGATGTAAGCAAAAGGTATGCCACACAGAAGATTACCATAAGGGTAAAGACTCATCTCACACTAGGTATAACTTTTGTAAAGTAGCAAAGTTGATCAAATATAATTATTGAATCATATTAATTTGTTAAGAGGAAGACCCATGAAGGATCATAAATCATTATACCCACATAAGATCCTAGTACAATTGACCCACGTAGGATACTAGATTAGTCTCATGTAGATTCCTAGAGCAGATCCAAGGGAGACTGTCAAACAAAGACCCATGAAAGATCCCAAAACACAGACCCATGTTAGATCTCAATGTACATACCCACGTAGGATCCCAAAGCACAGACCCACATAGGATCGCTTTCTCATTTTACAGCTAGTTACAGGGTTCCCGCACTAAGCTCGCTCAATTGCACGAGGGTCCACTCCTCATTTCATAGGTCAAATACTCCAAATTCCATGAATTCCATCTCAAATGTACCCCAATGGATGCCCACATAATAGGTGTATCAAAGCAACAGATGGTCCATCAATTGATCACCCAGACTGTATGTTTTTGGCCTTTTTGTCCCGAGGCCCAGTTGGATTTGTGCTCGAGCTCACCCAATCATGCCCCAGCATTATCCAAGTCTAATGTGTGTTATACCAAAATGTCTATCTCGATACATGTTTTCTATTGCCAGAAATATTTTGTCAAACAGATTCTTATAGCTCAAAATATGGCTAAAAAAATTAAAAGGGGTCGAAGTGGGTCCGGGTCTGGTCTGACCCAGTGGGACTGACCCGACCGGGTGCGACCAAGCCCGACCCGATCTAATTTGGGTCTCCCCATCCAGTCTCGGGTCTGTCCCTAGGTCTGACATGGACCACAGTGTTTTTCCTGACTAGTTGGTTCCGACCCGGCCTGCAGGGTCCAGCCCGTTGGGCGGCCCGTGGTGGATTCATGTTGTGGCGGCCCTCAGTGGCTGCCTGTAGTGGATGCTCTCTTTGGTGGCTCATGTTGGCTACCAGTATGTGGTTGGCCGGTAGGCCATCCCTCCTCTTTCGCATGGTACGGTCTACCGCGATGCCATCACCTATGCCCATTGGGAGCAGGTCTCTCTCACCTCATTTCTATGACCTTGTGTCACAACTCTTCTCCGCTGGGAAGCATGGACGTACGTCACGTTCCCTTCGTCCAGTTGGCTTCCACCGCCCCTTTGCGTGGCAAGACACCTCTGCCCACCTCCCATTCTCCATCGCGGCCGACATGCCGTGGCCCTTCTCTGGCATCACGGTCACGCCACCTCCTTCCTCATCACGGTCACCCGTGGTGCTGACCGCTAGTCCTAAGTCCCACCGGTGCCAAATTCCAGCACCAGTCACTGTCCTCCTCCATTGTGAATATTTCATCAAAACCACAGGGTTCCAGAGATGGTAGGGAATGTTCTTTTGGCTCTCACCCTCCATGTTAGAGCGGTATCAAGGGACTCATGGGGAGAGGTTCAACATAAATGAAAATTAATGGTGGTAAATGAAAATACAAACCCCACTTCAAATTTCAGTTGACGTCAGTGAGGAGGGAAGGATGGATGTCAGTTAATTTTCATTGAATACTTTCCTTGTTGGATAGGGTGTTCTTCATTGGAGAGCATGTTATTTGTTGGAGAGAACGTTCTCTGTTGGAGAGTGCGATCATCATTAGAGAGCATGTTCTTAATTAGGGGAAGAGATTCTCCAATTTATCCCTTTTTCCCAACCAATCCTTCCAAAGGTGATGACGAGCCATATAACATAAAAATAGCATCATCAAATTAAATTTGAAACATTTTTAATAAAATGCTCAATTAATTGTATGAATTTATTGTGCCTCATTAGCAAAATTTTTTTTGTTGAGCTGGAAAAATTAAATATGAGGATTCCAATAGAATTTCCTACATTAAATTGGAATTCGAGTGTTCCCCACCACTTGAAATAAATTTGAGGGTTTTATAGTTTGGGTGGTCCCCACCACCAGAACCCATATAGAGAGGATTCAAAAATAAAAAAAAAGTTTCATCATTATTTTATTTTTATTTTAACAAAAAAAAAGCAAAAACTATTTTTCACCCATGTCCTACTACAGTCTTGGTGAAAGTATCCAATAGAGAATATGTTCCATATGAGTTCAACGGTGTCCTCGGATTTCAATTCCGTGTACCGGTTCAAAACATACAAAAACCTGCTCACATGTTTACCGAAAGTACCCGAAAAAATGTTCAGAAATTCATTCTAGGAACCTTGGGCATCAAAATCAGGAACTTTTAATTTTCGCGGACTCATAATATTCCCATATAATTTAAAACAATTTAAATTGAAAATATGGGACCTTACATGGTTGTCTCTGAGAATGATGATAAAACTAAGAGATTAAATTGCACCAAAATTTCCTTCTGTACACCACCTTTGAAATGAATCACTCTCGATGTGTCATATTGCACAAACACATGCTCTAAAACATTAAAATTCTATGTCAGTGGATGTGTAGTCCATGATATATTTTTCTCCCTACTATGTATTTATAAACACCCATGATAACTATTATCGTAGAGTATTAGGAAATCAGTGCTTCAAGAACCTGGGTTTGAATTCCTTCTAAGCCAATCCATAATTGCTTTCTGAATACAACTAAACATCCTAATATTATTTTTTCATTCCACTGAGAATCTATGTCTCCACAATAACAATCCACAATGGGGACTCTCAATCTAGTTAAAGATTATTTGATCCACCTTGATCCATTTCTACTCCTCCAATGGTCCACAATAATCTTCAAATGCTGGTTGGTGCTTCTAATTAAATTCCGAATTTTGATATTCCAATGATGGATCAACTCCCCAGCTTCCCCTATCAATGTCCTAGATAAACCAAAACAAGGTATGCCATAGCTTCTTTCCATCCACGGACCAAAATCATCCATATCCTTTTGTTTTACCACTATAATGTGATCCTATATATGCATGTCATGATCTTCCCAACACATTGGGTCCTTATATCGATCCTATGGGTCGTCATCATTTTCACATTCATGTGGCACCACATTATGGTTTTCCTGATGCTCCACCAAATCTTGTCTCAGTGGAATACCACAAAATATAATTATCATTTTCATAAAACAATAATCATATATATATATATTTACAATAGATATGAAAATCATAAACTCGTAGAAAAATCTCACAACCATTACCCTCCCCTTTCATAACCATGTCACCCAACATCCGGGATCATGGTACCGTAATCGCCCACATCCGAGTGTATCAAAATTAAATACAGCCTCATAGCCCAATTACCACACATATTTGACTCAAGAATTTCATATAAATCTAACATATCAAATTATCATTTCATCAAATGGCTATGAATAAAAAACCATTTAGCTAATTTATGGAAACATTAAACAATCCAAGCCATATTATCATCCATGGAAACCGACATCAATTTTAGTTCCATATATCACATGAATACCACATCACATCACATACAGATCTCATTGTAACCATATTCCTAGTCTGGTTTTGTAGAATTAATCCAAAGAATGGCTATTCTGGAAATCACCATTTATCTCCCATTGTTGACACTATAATTACCTAAACCCTCTTAGATAAATACAGGATTTCAATGAAAGTGAATTATAAGAACATACATATGTAAAAGATCGTATGTGGTTACTAACAATGAATAAACAAAACTATCATTCTATATTGGGATAAGGGTCAAATTTCTTAAAAAATAATAATTTCACCCATGTTCACAACTCATGGATGAAATCAAATCAATTGTCTGTCCCCGTGGGTGGGGATACATGAACCTAAACATGTGCTGTTTACACAGTTCCTCCAACATCCTAACCATAATTCTATCAAAGACAATATTTTAAGACAAAAAAGAAAACAAAAATTTGATTTTATTTATAGCGTATGTAATACTATTTCTGATTCAATTCATGATCTGATTAGGTAAACTTTGTAGAACCCTAACCGATGGGAAATATATAAATATTTGTCCAGTCCAGAGACCCAGTAGGCCAACGGTGCACCACCATATATTAAAAAGGATAAAATGTAAAAGAGAGTGTGTAAGGATGTGATTTTGGGAAGAATAAACCCTCTTATGGTGATAATAGTATTGGCCTATATGTATATAACATAGAATAAAAGACTATAATACATCATGAATAGTACCCCGTCACATCGTAATCTAATATATACAAGAAAAAAATATTTAATATGCTCAAGAATTACAATTATAGAATAAAACACCATTTATAACCCCTAAAACAAAGTATTACATATCATTTTAGGTCATGGAAAATAATAAATAAACATTAGGGTCATTGTGTTTGTCCATATTAGTATAAAAATATTAAAATGATGAAAGAAAAAAAGAAATAAAAAATCTATCATCAACTGATGCATGAACCAATGTGGTTCCATTCCATCCATTTGGTGCTAAAATACTAACATGATCACTATGTCATATCTCCTGGTCATGAACCCTTGATCACAGAATCATAATGTTTACATGCATCCTATGTGGTCTATGTTGGGTGTGAAAATAAATCTCACATTTCCTCCCCTATCTTGTACTAATAATATATTTGTGACAATGAATGAATTTTTTAAAATAGAAATAAAATAACAACATATGAGTATCTATATGAACACCCTCTTCCCATGTGCTATGGAACTATAAGGAGGTGATCACCTTCTCTAGTCAAAGATAGTATCCATGTCCACAACATTATAAATATGGAATACAATATGACTAAATATATGATTGATTGTAGAGGTGAGTATCCTTAGATTAAAGATCAAGTAATCCCTTAATGAGTAACATGCTAGTATTCATTTCAAAAACTATTGTAAAACAATCACCATAACTCTGTGCCAACGGACACCTCATGTATTCATCCATATCCCCTGCATCCAAAAGGCATGCCTATCATGTGCCAAGTCCCTCAGACCTCATCTTTAAAAGTCATCGTCAAATATGAATCCAAATTCATGAGGCACAATAATATCTATCCTCTTATAAATAATTATTGTTGTAACAATAGCCACCATCATGAGAAACAATTATATGATTTCCCTTAAATAGTATTATAAAAATTTAATTTATGAGATACAATGATCCTCATCCGCTAAATAATTATATCAACTATATCAAGTAATGATCAATTACCATCCATGTGTAATTATATGGAATGAGTCCCCAAACGCACTAATGGTAAACAATACAATAAGACACAACTAACGGAGGACTCTAAGATCATGATTAGTCAATAGAACTTCATCTACATAGTTCTATCTTTGTGAACATGATTCCAACAACACATTGTCCAATAGGAGTGAGGGGGAATCTCCAAAAAATTGCACCAAATCAGCGTCATCCTGAATCCTCATTTCCTTTGACCTCGTCACTCATCCTGATAGTCAACAACATCTTATATCAGATGAGAATTTACTATATCCATACAATCACATGACCCAGATCCATTGACCATGTCCCCTAATATAGTAATCAACATCTACCAATGTAACTCGAGCCATTCCCACCAGGGTGAAGCAAATTGCCTCCTTCTAGGTGGATAATAACCAACATAATCCTCAAAAATAGACTGAAAAGATCCTATATAAACATGAATTATTATATAGAAATATAAATATAACAAAAAACACACTTGACATAATATTACCATGTGGTCCAAAGAACTTTATCGTGCAAAAATTATTTTTAGTCAAGCATGATAATTCCCATAAATGTATTACATTATGAATTTTATAATTATGAGAAAATAATTAATTTGATGGGGACTCTATTAGACCAACCACATGGAATATTTTTAGGGAACCCCAAAAACAGAACGGAAATAAAAGATAAATATTGATACCATATATGTCATACTCATACATGTATGCTCTTGCAATATCATACTCTATCTCAATATAAATATAGATAAATCATCATTTTATGTGAATTGCATTAAATTTTTGAAAAACAGAATAAATATATTTAGACCACCATATAAAGAGATAATAGATAAATGTAATCATGTGGAATCAAATCCTTACCGATATATTTCTTATGATTCAAACACCATTAAAAAATAACATAAATAAGGGATTTAGATCAAATGCTAAAATTAGAATGAGGGGAGCTCAATGACTACTTGAGAAAAATGAATCTAATGGGATGAAATATGTTTGGGAGAAGAAATAATATAGTAGGTTTAATTTTTTAATTTACCATTTTCAAAGGACCACACAGTTGTTCTAACTGGGTACTAGCCATGTGGCTTTAACTGCCTATGAACCACTCCTGCATGGTCATAGCACATGATTTACGTGACCATTCATAGACCATGAAAACTTCATGTTTTAAAACTATAAATTTTATTCACATGGTTGTGCACCACTATGTCATTGTTTTTTCAAACCCTGTATTGTAATGAAGGAGTCTCAAATGGTTACACTAGGAAGGTCGCTCAATTTTTTCAATTCGTGGATCTTTACCTATGCACCCATAAAAAGTAGATTTTTTACCTTCATTGATCCTATAACAAAATAATAATATAAATGATCTCTATGATCATTAAGATGAATTTTAAAAAAACATTTGGCCATATAATATATATAAAATGTGTTCTAAATATCATGAAATTAATTTTCCAACTCACCAAATTCAAAAATTCAATCATGTTTTTCATATTCTGACATACTAAAAAACATGGAAATTTCAAAGAGTTCATTGGAAGGTCAATACTTCCCAAAAGAGATAGCGGAAGAAAATTTTTGATTGGATTATTAAAATTGAATAAAAAACAACTTAATATAATATAACATTGTTTCATAACCTTTTAGTATCCCTGCATGATCAACGACGAACATCAATTTGTATTAGAGCTAACCAGGTTTCATATGATGGGATACAAAAAAATTTATATTTTCTTTTAAAAAATATATAACAATTGTATATATTGGAAAAAATTAGATGTTCCAATGAGGGATACCCAAGTATATATCCTTCTATATACAATGTGATGGACATATCACAAATCCAATTAAATGGAATGAAATACGAGGTAATTAAAATGAGAAATCTTATAATATAAAATAATGTTGTATATCTACATTATGATTATAAAAGTCATAATTTTCAACAAAAAAATATATTTTCAGTGATCCTTTTGAAGAAAAAACACATTGTAATAGGCATTATGAGGTGTTTGAGTCTAATTATATAGATAGAGACATTTAAATTTAATATAATGAATATTTGAAGAAATTTTTCATTGAAGTGGTAACTTATTTATTTATATTTATCAAGGAATAGGTTGATAAAAAATTATTGGTAGAATTAGAGTATTAAGATATAGTTAACACTTTATCAAAATATTCCAATGTTACAAAACAATTAAATAACATATTGAATCCAATTACAGATTTATAATATTTTCTAGTGAACATTTTTTCTCATATGAATAATACATAAATGGAAATATTTTTTGTGAGAATGTTGTGACATATTAATATTCAAGAGAAGTAATGCATATAGTATAAAAACAACCAATAATATATAAGACTATAAGATATTAATGGTTGTAAATATAAGAAAATATAATAAATATTGTCTATCTATTAGTGAATGTGGAGTTTCAGGATCCAGAATATTGGTTTTGATATGTGAACAATGATTGTGGATGTAGGATGGATTTATTTGATGAGAAGAAGTACAAATTGAACATGTGATTACTAGAAAGTTAATATATGATTCATTAGATGGGATTCCCTCATATCATCCGGTTGCAGTGGAAATAGAACATCAATGTCATCAATGGTAATAGAAAAAACATGTGAATCACCAAATGATGAAATCAAATGAACCGTAAAATTTTAAAACCAGAAAAATATCTATAAACTATGAAGATTATATTTTCCATGTACACAAGTTATCTACTCCCAAGAAAATCATATTAAAAAGTACTTATTCCTTATTATCCTTGGATATAGGCTCCAAAAAATAAGTCATTAAAAAAAATAATTCCTATGATACCACTATATATCATCCCAGTTCCAGTAGCAGCCCAGGGGAACCCCGTACACGTTTGGTCACATGGAATTAAGAACATCTCCCCAAATCCTAGTGGCTGCTGACTAACATCGAGGGTCTTCGGTGTGATGGTGTGGAAAATATTCCCTCATTGGAAAAGTAACATAGCAATAGTAAAACATATACAATAGAAAAAGCTGTAATAATTCCAAAAAATAGTAAACATCTGATGGCTTATGGTAAATAAGAACTGAAGCACATAAATGTGATGTATGATACATATGTCTAGGATAACATCACAACAATTCACAATGTTTTAATACATTAATAAACCAAATTAAAAAAGAAAACCTATAAAATCCGTAACATCACAAGCCTCATATTTTTCCCATGCCCTCCAGCTCTTCAACAATCAAGTTTCTGAACTAGAAGGGTGCATGCCCTTATCTAGACCTACAATAATATAATCTGATTCTTCCCAAAATCATGACCCAAACAGGGTGTGAGAATAATCCATGTAGGAAACCACCCAATGATTTTTTTTATAAAATTCAATGAATATACATGGGAGGCAATAAGCAAAAATAAGAACAAAACAAAGAAGTACTCAAAAGTAAACAATCTAACAACTTCAATGCATTCAATTTCATGTGTCGAGTAAGAATATAATAAAAAGAATGTATCCTTATAGGAATAATCACATCATAACCCCTATGGTTCAACCAAAAAATAAAGGAAACCCTCTTGAAAGTACAAAAAGTCTATCCCCTATGGATCAGGTTTAGAACATACTCTCTAAGGAAGAACTCACCGTCAATTCCCCCTATAGTATCGTATCGGTAACTTAAAGGAACTATAGGGAATCACTCAATATCCAATTCCCGATGTGGCCGAAATCAATGAAATACATTAACTTTGAGGGAGTAAAAATTTCATCCCACTATGGACTCACAAAATAATAGTAAACAAACACTCTGGTGAAGCCATCAGCATCCATTACCCCTATCATGTAATACACCAGGTTCTCATAGCCCTGTGTAAGTCAAACGAGCACCACAAGGCATATCATCCAAAGTAATACTCCATAACTACTTGGCTAAATAGTATAAAAATTAAAAACATATCAGATAATAATTACTCTATCGTACAATACTATGCATGGAATTCAAGTAACAACCTAACTGAAAAAATGATACCAAACAGTCAACAGAAGAAATAATGGGAAAAAATATCCATAGTGTAGAAATGATAACCATAACATAAACAATTAACTTATATCTAATCAAAATAGGCATAGTAGGAATATAAAAGTGATAAAACCAAAATAACGTGATACCATGTTCAATGGTATTGGGATCATTTGCACAAATAACTCAAAGTATATATATAGAAAGGCACAAACCCACTACCTAAGTGTTTTAGGATTTTTATACTTGAACCTCATGTGTTGAATCACCCAAGAACACCAAGGATCTAAAAAAACAATAAAAACTCTCAAACGATGAGAACTATTTAAATAGGACCAATTAGGAAATGAATCTCTATAAGAAGGAAGAGCTTACAGTGGAGATCCCAACGCAATTGACGGTGGTCGAATCATAGAATAGATGATCGATCTGGGAATTGAGGAAGAATCATTGCAGTACGGATGCTTTTGGTCGAAGAATGTGAAGAAGAAGACACTTATTCCAATTAGACATGACCATAATCCATTTAATGAAAAAATAATGTTCATATTGTGTACTTTATAAGTACACGATTCGTAGTTTCCCTAACACGTACGTGCATTACGTGGTCTCCAGGTCACCACAGATGTATGTGTGAATGACCGTTACACGAACTGCACACGGTTACATGCTATAACTGAGTACAAGGTGAGTACTTATAAATTACATGGAGAGTACATAATATATTTCCAGAAACATCTCTTTTTCTAAAAAACAACAGAAAAAGGAAAACATAACTAAAAATAAGAATTAGGTTCTTATTAAAATCATGATGCTAGGATTTAGAGCCTTGGATGGATGGAATGGTCCCCCTATTAATATAAAGTAAATTTGGATTAGAGATATTTCCTGACGATTATTATGATCAATGAAAAAAAATTCCTAATGTGATCTATGGAGGGAATTGTAAATGTAGAGAATTATATAAACTGATTGGTAATCTCTTGGATTTTTTGAAATAGATTCTATATATAGTGGCACTACAATGTGATGAAATATGAATGCTTCATTGTTATATGGGGAGACATATATCCTAGATGATTCTCTAATAAAACATGGTACGACTAGAGTATCTTACTAGAAAATATATTACATCATTTCTAAAATAAGTGTGAGAAGGATTTGGACGAAATATTCTTCTAGATATTCCACTATAATGGATTATGACCAATTGATTATATCATTTCAGTTTGGAATTTCTTTTTTGTCATAGTTAGAGTGTGTGACCATCTATGTTATGTGTTTTATGATATTTTTATGATGTGGTCATCATTCATCAAGAAGTGAGACACAAGCGATTGAAAAGCGTAACCGACCACCCTTTGGAAGATAAAATTTCTTTTTAAATGTTTATTGATCCTCGATTCATAAGTTTTAGTTATTTTAGAGGATTTATTTTGTAGTTTTAATTATGGGATGGTACTTTTTCTTTAGATATTTTTTGTATTGAGTTCATTGAGATTTATATTGAGCATATGTAAGTGGCTCACAAAAGATGTTGTAAATGTTTTTTACAAGAGGATGTGATTTTATCTAAAAACTACATTTTTATGATATATCCTTGTATTCAGTGCTCCCTGATATTTTTATCAATTAGAATGTCTATGTGAAACGGTAAATTTCAGTGAAAAATAATATTGTTCTATAGGGTTATCATTGTGGACATTTCATTATTTAGAATAATTTCACTATAGATCTCATGTAGTTGAATGTGTTATCTATCACGATGAAAACATGATAAAGGTTTGTGGTGAATTCATTTTCTAAAGATGTTTTTAAATGTGCAATATTATATGATTGAGGTTATACACCATGTTCTAGATAACATTAATCTTGTCAGTTGATGAGGAGTGTTTACATGAACATATGAAGTGATATTGTTTTCATATTGAGTTCAAAAGTTGTTGTGTTTTATGTTGAGATATTGTTAGGTATGAAAATATTTTATCCAAATAGTTTGATGGTGTAGAGCATAATGTATCCATGGTAATTGACTTAATATATGGACAATATCAATGTGATAGCTACAATTATAGGTTTCACTCCATTTTTGTGTTGTGGTGTATCCCTAGATTATAGGGAAAAATAATCTGGACAAATGACTTAATAATATTAATCAGCCTGTTTTTGTATTTTTAATAACCTCCATAGTAGTTGAAGGTTGATGTTTAGAATTCACAGTGGAATGATAAACTCAGATGTTGTTCCCTGTTCTAAGACATAGAGAGACTCATGCTTCCTTGAGTGGAATTTTATTATATGTCTCTGTAGAGGAATGGAACATCAAAATTTATATTAGGGAATTAATGAGTGTGTTATATTCCCTCATTATGATGATTAATGGATTCATGGGTAGATGTTTTGGCCAAATTCCTTTTATTTGTTAAATGTATCAAAGGTATATATTATGTTTTAATCATGTTTTCCTATTTTTAAGACATAGATTATTTTTGATTGATTAGATATTCATGCCTTTACAATTTGTATAATGGAAATTTCCCAAAGATAACAACCGTAATAATATTTTACAAATTTATATTATTCTCAATATTGTACATTTACCCTTAGTTTTTTAATGACTATCTTATGAGAATTTATTTAAAAATATTTAAAATTAATTAATAATACAGTTATATTCCCTGTAGTATAATAAATTAATCACATAATGGAATATTTTGATTGGAATTCTAACTTGATGAATTAGTTTAAAATGATTGATTTCATCCAGGTGAGTTATACGCTCTATTTTGGTTCCAGGCCTTGGGTCGAGACTTCTAATGGATTTATATATTACTATATTACAATTTTTTATTCTCCCTTTAATCATATTCAACGATTTTATGTTAAAAAATAGGATGAAAAAATCAATATACTGATATATTTTTCCAGCCATAAGGATTAAAAGGTGTATTTGAATGTAAAAAACATATGATAAGTGGACCATCATATTTTGATCAATATTTAGTTGCAATGAAGCACATATCCTCAATGAAGAATCCTAAAATGTTTAATGATTTTAGGGATTGTATTTTTTATGTGTAAATCATATTTTCCTTCATATAATTCATGATTTATTAAGTATTTCAACAAATGGTAATGGAATGAGGCCCATTAAGGATTAATATATAGTGGAATGAAAAAAAGTTATTGGTTAAAGAACTTATACTATTTTAAATCCCAATTAAATGGTATGTATTCTTTTAACACATGTCATGTAATTATTTAATTAGATAATGGTGGAGATAGATTTCCACATGATTTGTTCAACATATTGATATGTTGCCTCAGTTTGTCAAGTACATGATTCAGGGTGTTCCCACATTAATTGATATACACTCCATGTAATTAAAATTGAAAATAAACATAATTCCATGTTAGGTACATGAAATTATTTGTGACTTGTAACATGAATTGATACCACATGTGACTTACACACTATGTGATTCGGACTGAATTCAATGTATATGTGATTAACAAAATATCCCAGTAATAGGAACATGCCATGTGTGAGGTGTTAGTTGTATGCACCACGTTTCCCATTGTATATATAGTATACATTATCGTTATATGTTTTTTTTTTATTTTTTCTCACTCAAGATAATGATTTGGATTCATAAATATTACATTTCAATTAATTTTCATTGTAGATCATGGTGGTGTGATCCTCATTGATACAAAGGACACATATGAGATGACATAAGGCTGGTTGGGATCCTTTCCGCATGAATATTGTTCTAATATTATGTTTAAGAAGTATAGTAGGTTGGGGGATAGTAAAACCATTGTAATCTTCTTAATATTTGGGCATGGAACCCTCAGATGTCATCAAATGTTAATATACTTAGATAGATTGTTGGAGATTGTGGATCCTTAGAGGGAAAATATGCAAACATACAATAGTCTAGTCTTGTTTTCTTTATGACTCCCCTTGGAAAATTGGGTAGTTCTATAGGGATAATTGATTAATGTGGAACCTGAGGATGCTTTTCATTCTACCATTACACCCAAGATTTGTTGTCAATTATAATGGTATGAGTATTAGGAAAGGGACATTTTAATACACTCTCATTATAATACATATTTTATTGTTAGTTAATATTGAGGATTAAATATATTATCCCTACTTTGTATAATTTTTTGGCTTTCCAAAAGAGATATAGTTGGTGATTTTAGGTCATTCCTAGTGAATCCATTTCACAAAAAACGGTTGTTTTAATGACCTTATAAAGAGAGTGTTTTAGAATTGGGTTTTTGGTGGACCATTAGGCTTTTACCATTATAGAAGGAGTATATATTCAATTATGTTTCTAGAGATAATACACACTATGATATTTAGAAAGAGACCTCCATGTTATGTGGTGGTTTCTCAGAGAACCCTCATTGAGGCATGATATAATTCTTATGTTGGAGGATATAGTTTTATCTTTCATATAAAATGTTCCATGGAGATATGGGTGTCCATAATGGGGTTGGTAACTCCATTGGATGGTATACCTAAAATTTGATGTGTGGGAAACCTATTTATATCTACGATCAATGCTATGATAATGTTAATTTTTTATCATTATATATTAATATGGCTTTTAGAGACATGCAGCAAACAATGCATGTTGGGTTGATAAACATGGGAGATTGAATCTAATAGAGTTTTTTTTCAAGGGTGGGTCTTAACATTTTGTTTCTATGATCTCCGCCATTATGGGATTAGGATGGTCATTGGATACAGTTTATATACCCTTGAATGGATGAGGATGTGCATTCCTAGTGGTCGGATGTAGAAGGGAACATTCCAATGGTTTGCAGTGAATGTCAGTCACCTATATGGACAATAGCTATGTCAAGAATCATATTATTTAATATGTTTGGTATATATATTTTTATTATATAGGTTTATTAACTTTTTGATTTTGATATTTTGATGGTACATCCATGAAGAGAGGAGGTGTTTTTATATGAACAATATATAAGAGTGTTATACTATCATGTTTTCATGAAATAATAGCAATTATATTAATGTGTGATGAGAGGATTATAAATAATAATCCCATTCGGTTTAGAATAATTTTGATTAGATCCCAGTTGTTTAGTATATTTTTAGAAAATTTGTTTTCTTTATGATGACCAATGTGGTTTGATCATCTATATAGAATAGTGTTAGAGAGGTGTTTACATTTGAGGAATGTAGTATACATATTAAAAATGGGAATGGAGGTATTTTACCTTTGTTTTTATTGTTAGGGATGTATTTTCACCTTAAATATAGTTTTTTTTTCTTCGATTAAATGCTTCATATACTTATTTTTTCTTTGGGATTAACCCTTATATTTTTATCCTGATAACATGTAGGGGATATATTGGGATGTGAGCTGTAACATCATCCATGGTCAATGTTCCCATCATATATTTATTTTTTGGGGTGTATAGTTCCTCCAACAGTAATGTGATGACCTATAGACCTATAACTGGTCTATTTTTATGGTATCATGGTGTGTATTGTTATACTCACCCTTTTACAGCCTTTTTTACCACAGTCATTTATTTAAATCATGCTCATTCCAATGATGATATTATTGGTAACAATGTTATTAGATCTATAGAATACATTTTTGTACGACGGTTGATAGATTGATGGGATTCATGGATGGTACAACTCATGTCTCGAGCTAGGATCATATGGTGATATCCCTACGTTCTAATCAATTAAGCCCATGTCCTATTCTAATATACTGGGTCTTGTATTTTTCCCACTAATAGTAGAACTTATATAATATTCAACTAGGTTTTAATATGTTTTCATTAATTAATATGCATATTTTAGATATATTTTTATATCGAATGAGGTTGTAGATGTTATGTTTGTGATTATTGATGGTGATGCATATTTACTGGATGTTGTATATGATATGACCTCTCATATGGTATTCATGACGACCTGTCATTAGTCAGTACCAACTGAATTATTGGAGGATACATTAAAGTGTAACACATAGATCTCTATTGGCCCGATTATAGACCTTAGGGGAAGGTTCATGTTAGAGATAACAAATTAATTCCAGTTCTCAAAATGGTTCAATAAAATTATATTTAATGAAATTTTATAAAATTATTGATATAGTTATTGATGAATACTTGATAATAATCCTTTTTATATCAGTTTAACAGTATACTAATATTTAATAATTGAATAATTTTATACATTTATGTGTGTATTAATAAGATTGAGCTAATTTTGGGGTGGTTATAAATGTATTTTATCATGGAATTATATGATCATACACAAGATTCATTTTTCATATTCAATTAAAATGTAAGAAATTTGGACCCATGATTCATTTATACTAAATTAATTCCTGGATATTCATAGTTAGGTTACACATGATGTCGAAAAAATCATGAATGTAACTTGTTATGTATACATCTATAACCGTTCATTTAATTTGGATACTCTTGAGTGTTTAAGATGAATTATATTACATCGAAATGTTCCATTTCTAGTGGTTGCTTTTTTTGTAAGATAAATTTTAAATATAAGTTTACATATATTGTATAAAGATACATATTTTGGATTACATATTCATACAATTATGTCAAGATAATCCAAGACCACTTTATATCATAAGAATAATTGATTATTTTTTAAAGGCATCACTTTTATTACAATTAAATAAGGTGAATTCATGATTATTTATTATATTCTAAAAAGGCCCACAGATTTACACATAAAATCCTATAGTGAATATTATTTTTGCTACAATGTGATTGTCTAAAATTTGAGATATTATTGTTATCATTTTTAAATGAGATTTTATAGTTTCCTAAATAGTTATAATGTTTTTATATAGTATATACAGATTTAGTGAATCATGTAGATTTTTTAGCATAGACTAAAAAATATAAGGAATTGGAATGGTGATGGTCATCATGATATGGTCAATGTTTGTTTATTTTAGAACAATACTTGAAGTAGTTAGGAGATCTATGTCAAGGAATCTATATTAAAAATTTACATGGGATATAAATTGATCATCTCTTATTCTTTTGTCATTCCTATTATTGGATAGATACACATAATGCACGGATGTGAAAACAAAAAAAAATATTGAATGAGTTAAAAAATATAAATTATCAATATAGAGGATTCAATGTGTTTTGATGTTTCATAACAAATGAGATATTATGAGCTTCTGACATTAGTATTAAATTGATACAAAATTATTATATAATTATTTTAAATAAGAACTTTTATATTAAAAATGTAATTATAGACCTATATAATGTTATCTAAAACACATAAATATATGTTTTACCTAGTAGAGTTGATATAGAAATATATATAGAGACCGGGTTTATTTGATGTGTTTGATGATTCATGTGGTTGGTGGACTCCATCAGTAGTAAAAAACATTTCCTTATTGAAAATGGAACAATATAAATCTCATTGTGGGAATCATATGTTCTTTGATATCAAGGTAAGAATGGATTATCATATTCTCATAATTATTCCTTATATTTGTCATTGTATAATATTAGGATGAAATTCAGAAATAATAAAAAAATTAATGGGAATTTATATGTGCCTCTAATCCTGTTATTAACAAGGTCAAAAAATGATAATTAATACCAATAACAAAAAACACCAAATATCATTATGGATAAAGTAATCAAAGTGTTGATATATAATCTCCTTATCAAAGAAATAATTTTGATTTTATTATTTAAATTATGTTTAATGAAATATTTTATATTGTTAATTGTAATTAAATAAATTAAATCCACACCTCATGATTTTACAATTGGATTCTTTTTTAAAACACAATGTGGTTTCATTATTTAATTTTTATTTTTTATGTTCTCACATAATATCATTATAGGATGATTCGTTTGATTTTTTTTTTCTATTTTCAGAATTTGGTGATATACTGATCATGTATTATCAAAACTAATATATAGATAAAATTATCTATTGGTGTTGGAAATATAATTTCTCATATAAAAACATACTATACATATATATTTATACCTTTAAAAAATATAATTTCCTTTGTAAACACCTTCATATTTATTGTAAATAGAGAGGACCATGTATTCACCTCGAGTTGGAGGGGAATCAGGGGTAAGAAAATATTAAAAATTATCTTCAATATAAATGTTCTGATCCATTATGTTTACAAAAAAATTATCAATTTGGATACATGGATCATTGATTTTTTCTATCAAACTCATTCGCTCATGCAATACAGATAATGTAATAGAAAAAATAAAAATTGATTTTTTAATGGTTCATTCACAGTGTGGGTATATGACTCCAAGATAATTTATGATATAATATTGATTTTTATATTATCACTACTTTAATATGTTTAACAATGATGTGATATATTTCACATACCTCAAATAAAGTATCATCCTAAACTATGATTACACTATATTTCTTAATTGGATAAAATATCTCTAAACATTTTTCTAATAAATTTAGTTAAGAATAGTTTTATTTTCTATAAAATAACCACAAATTATCATATGTTATTAAGTAATTTCAAATTGTTGGAATCTTGACTACATGAAAAATATCTACTAGAATCACCGATTTTTCATCCTACCTATGCATTTGGTAATTTGGAAACAAATCTATCATTTAAAAATACGGATGTTCATAGGTAATTTAGGTTTTTTCTTGTGGTAGGTCTATCTCTCCTAATTTTAATAACCCAAATTCAATGACAATTCACATATTCTTCAGAATATATTATTTTATCCTTATCATCTATTAAAACCATTGAATCATCTTGAATAAATATTGTCAACTAATCCCACTATATTATACTTCTCAATAATATATTCATTTCAATCAATTCTTCATCATATACCTCTATTAATCATATGATGTTGACCATATTCATTTAAGAAAAACCTTAAATAAATAATAAGAATCCAAATGTTCCATTGCGATAATCTATATAATTTATTCTTTAGCGAAAATCCTTTAACATTATTTGAAGATATCATTATTTTTCTATGGTAGGACACTCGAAAAAATTAGAATCAATTATCTTATACTCATAAAAAAAATCTCTTCTAATCTCAAAAACATCTCATCATCATATTTTCCATAGAAACAATTTTTCAACATCATTATAGGGATTTTTTACAATAAAATATTAATAGAATGTAACATTTAATCATTTAGACAACTTTATTTCACAAAATAAAATTATTATAGATTCCTCATTATTATTCCCTCCATCTAGTTCTATAAATCATTCATCTCAACTCAATATTATACAAAATTCAATAATAACAAATTCTTGTTGTTAATATTTGTCATCTTATTGTATTGAATCATTTCACATACACTATATTATGTGTTTCGATTGCAATCCCTTCTTCTAATTAGTTCAGACTACAATATCATATTCTTTTTAGATTATGTACATCTTATCTTCCTTAATTTTATTTACTAAATAAGTAATTTTTCATCCAACATATTTGAAACTGATGATTATATTCTCTGAGGATATTCTATATATCCACATTCTTAAACTTAAAACACCACAACCCATGGTTTGGTATCTAGTTATCTACCTTTTCTACTATATTCATTTGTATGAACTTATCTTATAATTCCCTTAATACATCATATAATTCCACTAAATTGACAAAAAGTCCATCCAATGATGAAATGTTTCTTAATTAAACATAAACTTCTGTGTACAGAATTAGCTTTATTATTCATATGATCAAAATATACTTTAATCAACTAATAATTAATCATTGATGGTGTTATACTAATGTGTATTTTCTTTAATTGAATTATCATAACATGCATTGGATGAGTAATCTATATGCCTATATTTTAGCTGCAATATATTAAATCTCTTAGAAACAATTTTTTTAATCTAATAACTTATTATTTTCATCATATCATTTGATGATGCTGATTTTAAAGGTTTATAATGGACTAGATAATAATAGACCAATTTCTATTCTACATTTTTACAAATAGTCTCTATTCCTTTGTTGTGTTTCACATTATCTATTTGGGATAAATCTCATGGAATTCATCAATTAATCAGTCTGGTTCTTCATCCTGATCTTATATTATTTTCAAATTTCACTATGAAACTTTTCTTCATCTCATATTTCCATCATACATATTCAACCCATCAACAAAACACTCCTCTCCCCCAAAGTACGTTGTACAAAATCTAATCAAATTATTTTAGAAAGATTTAACTTATACACTAAATATCTATAATTGTGTCTTCAATCACCCCATATACTAGATTCACCATTAAATGTTTGGTTTTCAATATCTTTATTTCTTTGAAAATATTTGTATATTTTACATTGTAACGTTGTTGATAGTTTTCATTCACTTGATTAGAAACTGAACAATTGAGTTATGTGTGTGGGTACATTGGGATATTAATATGAATATGTAGACTATGAAACATCCTTTCATAGAAAAAACAAAACATCCAATCCATATATCATATGACATGATTCTTACTTCTTTTAGACAAATCACATATCCCATCCTTAGTGTTATCATCCAATAATTCGATTTTCTATCCTCATTGTTCTTATTTCTAATGGTACCTATAAGAACCAGATATTTTTTAAATGAATTAATTGTTCGATAGAACGTTCCACATGATACATAAGTATTTTAATAGAGACTAAAAACTTAAAAATTTATTATTATTTTTCGTTTGAATAAATTAAATCATTTCAATGTCATTGGGTACACACAATCCTATGATTTTTACTCGCACTATGGTACATGAAATGAATCACTAAGCATAAAGGACACACAAAATATATAACCTTCATAAACGCACTGTTAATTTTGAGGTTATGTATAATATTATCAATATTATGTTATATATATATATCATAATAAATTATAGTTAATGATAAATTATTAGTAATAAGTCCCTCTATTTTTTAGTAACATTAAAAAAATACATTTTCCTGAAAATTTATTTTTATAGAATTTGTAATGACATTTTATAATATTTTTTTGGAATATATAGAATTAATTTTATAAAACTAAATAAATTTTTCAAAAAAAAATATAAAAATTATATTAGGCTAAATTATTTAGATATTTTTGAAAATAGTGATATTTTGTTGATTATTTATAATACAGTTTTTATTTTTGAATTTACTTATTTTAAATATTATAATTAATATAAAAGCACCATAAAGTGAAAAATTTTATATAAAGTAACATATGTATTATTTGAATTTATTTAAAAAATTAAAATATTTTTAAACTAATTTATACTAGATTTTACAATAACATTATTTGTTTTTTTAGGATTGATATTTTTTTGATAAATTGTTTTAAAATGCATAATGTTTCTCCTATAAAATCAACTAATATAATTTCCAATGGGTAATTCTGAAAATATAATGTATAGATTATATATATATATATAAATTTTAAAACAATGATTTACATTAATCAATGAGTTAATATAAAATCATCGCTTTCACAAAAAATATACCTCATGAAAAAAATATTTTTCATCAAATATATGATTTTAAATTAAATTAATTTATTAATATTATATGAGTTTAGTTTGATAAAATGGAATAAATATATTTTAATGAAATATTTATTATTATATAATTAGTTCAAATTATTTTTTGAATGTAATAATTATTGAAAATATTTTAAAATTAATTTCTATGATTAAGGTTAAAATTTGGTTTTGCATGTTAGATGGAATTGTGTTAATAATAATTTTTCTCACACATTGGATATTTTAATTAATAAATTTTATTTCATATTTATAATCCATCGTTATATATTATATAATAATTATCATTTATGTTTACTCATATATGATAAATTAATTATGTAAATAAAATTATATATGTTACTGTGTTTAAAACAATATGTGTAAAATTGATTAAACATAAATACAAAGAAATAACATGACATCTAATTGTATTTATATTGTGTCTTACATGACTTAATTGACCAAAACACAAGAAAAATATATTATTGAGTAATGTTTTGTCCCCATGAGGTTGCTATGACCACCCAATAGTGACGACATTTGGGTATTTATTACAATGACACTCATCCCCAATTATAAAATGGTACTCACTCCACAAACAGATTCCCATATCCCCTAATCATTGGAGATAAAAACCATAACCAACCCCCAAATATTTATTTAAATTGAAGAAGTTATATTAATATTATAAGACCAACATAAGGGACCCTTAGAAGAACCTGAAATGTGATCTCACATAGAAAAGGTAATTGTCTTGACAAAGCTCTTCCGTTTTATTTCTTCATTTTCCCCCATAATGAATTTATTAACAATAAAAAATAAATATGAATATTATATTATATATAATGATATATATTTTTATTAATAATATTTATCACTATAAACTTACATCAAATGTGTTATGAAATCATCATTTGTGTGTACGACAGACTATCACCACACAAACAGATGTCATTTTATTTCCAATTACCACCACTCAAAGTTACATAATTTGATAAAAATAATTTATACATTTGATATTTATAACATAATTAATTTTATGGTGTTATTACATAATATATAACATTCTATATTCCACCCCACATGGGATATGATAATGTAGCTGGTCTATGTGGTGGACTACTGCGTCATGAATAGATGTGATTAGTTTATCACTAATTCCTTTCATGGAAGATAATAATGGAAAATAAAATGACTAAAAGTGATGTAAAATATATAATTATTCTATTAGTAATTTATTTTTTACTTTTAAATTAAAATATATTATTTTCAATCATACCTTTCAACTCACTAAATAATGATATAATCTTTCATTGTACATGTGGAGTACAACCTCCAATGAAATGATGTTACTCTCTTCGGATAACTAAATAATTTAATTAAATATATAAGTATATATAAATAAATATTATTGTTTCTAAGATACTATTAACTTTATTTAAAAATTAAAAAGTCTATATATACATCCTATAATGATTTCCACAAATGATAAATGTTTCTCATGAAAATGTACAACTTAATGTTTCCTTGATTGTAATGTAGTTATTTTTTCACATCCATTATTAATTATTATTTTAAATATTATATTATATTTATAAATATGATAAATATTTCATTATAATTATTTTATATGAGTATAAATATTATGCTATAAACCATAGTAAACCTACAAGATTGAATTTTTACATGTATGTTGAATATGGTAAAAACATCCTATGAAACATTAATTGATTAAAAAGTTTTATAAAACAAGGTAATAAGTGCTATAAAATTAATAATAAACATGAAATATATTTTCACGGAATTAAATATTCAACATATGAATATTATTCAGTTAGATTAAAAGGCTTGTGACATGTTGATCCTAATGTAAGGGACTTCATCTCAATTTCCATTTGTTGAGTGATATATTGTTGTTATACAACTATAATGCTCTATAATGAATATAGACATACCATTTGAAATTTGATATTTGTATATTCTTTATTATTATATTATTTATATTTTTTATTGCTATTCTATCATGATTCATATGATTCACATATTTCCAAGGTGATAAGGCAATTTTCTAAGAAATCATATTTTAATGTTCTACTTCCAACTCTTCTTTTAAATTTTCCAGGTTTTAAAAATTATTTAATGAAAGTATTAATGTGTAATTCATGTATTAATAAATTAAATAATATATTATTTAAATTATTTCAATGTTTTCAAAATATAATCTATTTACTTAATTATTTTGAGTTTTGTTCAAATGACAACAAGAATGTTCTATTTTTAATATACTCGTGGACAATGTCTTTCTCATACACTATATTAATTATTTATTTTGTATATTAAATTGAAATATTTAATGTTACCTTCATGTGAAAACCCTCTATCAATTTGTTTTAGTTATTTTTCTATTGAAATTTGGATTTCAAATGAAAATGGAATTTTGGTATAAAAATGCGTTTTAAAAAGATAACTGTATTTTTATATACAAATGTGGATTTCATATAAGTATTTAAAAACATTTTTCCAATATTTTTTTATGGAAAACTTCTACTATTAATTTATTTTTATTATTTATATTGTACATGTTAATTATAAATGATAAATTGGTGTACCTAGATAGCAGAATCTGAGCCTTTTACATCATATATGTTGGGTGAACAAAAATAGAAATGAATGAGATATTTATAAATTAAATTTTTTTATGTAAAGATAATCCGGAAATGAATTTTGTGATGTTACTTTTCTTAATAGGAATTTAGGTAGGAGAAACCTATTGGTTTCTCTTATGGATCTAAATAGGATCCAATTACTTGTGACATGTGTTGAAAATGGGTTTTGATTATGATTATCTTTGACAAAAAATAATTTTTTAATTGATTATTATATGTATTAAATTGTTCAATTGTGTAATATATTTTTTTCATGTTGAAATGTTTTATTTAGACACTCAAATAACATTTAATAATAAGATAAATGTTTTGTGACCTTACCGAATATTCATTGGACAAACAGTTCTCAAAATTTTAACTACCTTATAGTGTTTTTTTAAATCGCAAATTTCATGCGATTTATGGATAGGTATGGTAAAGGAAGAATTCAAATTAAAATTCATCAAGATTTTTCATATGAATAAATCATTATTTATATTAAAAGTTATATATTATGTACAAAATGGATACTAACCTAATGATTTCACAATTTATTAATAGTTATCATTTTTATGATGTATTTCATAAATATGTACAACTATAATCAATAAAATATCCTAAAATGTAAGATAATAAATTATGGATTTACAACCTATGATTATGTAATTTTTATGTATGGGTCCTTATAATTTTAATTAGATGACATTTTATATAATATTATATGTTATGAATATGTTAATATAGTCCCAACAGATGATTATTTATTATGTTAATAAAGACATGTTATATAATTTTAATACTACCAAGTTACTGTATCTAAACTATATTATTTAAGAGTATTCTTCCATAGAGGATATTGAGAAGTTGTAGTTGGAAGCATCCTATAAGAAAATATCTTTCAAAAAAGGCATCAATGGAACATTGGAATTTCAATATAAGTGTTTGTTGTAGTGGCTGATAAGTAGATTCCCAGAAAAATGGCATTGTAGTATATGATTGATAGGAAATAGATCTACCATCTAGAAACATGATTTCGTTTTTTCATTTCATGATGAAACATCCCTCATCCTTCAGCGGGTCTTCTTAACTCGTGATATATAAATGACGGATTAATTTATTGGAAATGTTATTTAATTTCATGGGATTTTTAGAATGCGAAAAATAAACCCATTCAATTTTTCATTTTGAAGGTTACGGTTATTGATGGTGGCCTTTGGTCAAGAATACTAGACGGAAGTATAATCATGATTCCATGGCTTGAGAAACATTTAAGAATCTCTTAATTGATAAATATATCCCAATTTTTGTTCAGATTACATTGGATAAAAAATTATTGTAATTGAAATTAGAGGAGGAATATTTAGTGGACATTTATGAGGACTAGCCAAAAAAACTTTCTGGGAATGATACATAGTATATTCATAATATTAATGGTATATTTTATTATATTTACTCTGGATTGAATCCATTGCAATGAATAGATTTAAAATCGTGAAAATTCAAATTATATGTGAAAATGGTTTGTTGTGCCGAGATAGTTACGATGTATTTTACAGATATTTATATGAATGATATTATAAGTTCTTGAAAAAACAATGTTGGTAGGAAATGGAAAATCAATCGTCTAATAATTCTGGAGGTAAGCCCAGAACATGACCCATGTGTATAAAAAGATATTTTGGTTAATATTTTTTTAGGATACAGAAAATTGTTACTAGTATATTTATTATGGTCACATGTTTATTTATTATATAAAAAAGAGTCCTAAAATAAAGGAGTTATAGAAAAAATATCCAGTAAAATGTGATATGTTTTCGCTATAATTGGTATGGTTGTATCATTAATTTATGACTAATGAATATTTATTAGGTTTGAAATCTGATTGTTAAGAAATAGAAATATGTGGAGAAGTCATCTTCAAAATACACCGTCTATGTTCATCCATTTGGTGAATTGGGGGTATATCTAGGGAAAATTCTAATTTTCGACTATTAATCCTAAGGTCATTTTTTAGACAATCCTTTGAGATTTTATATAATGAAATTGTAATGTGATTACTAAAATTTTGGGTGATATGTTATTGGAATTTTGTCATTTTAAGGATTTATTTTAACGTGGTATATGACTTCACTTTTTTAAAAGAGTTTTATAATATTGATAAACATTATGGTTTATAACATCTCTTTCAATTGTTATTATTATTATTTTTAATCAAAATATTTATAGAAATTTTATAATTCTGAAATTTTATAAAAAAGAGTATCCAAAAAGTCAGGTGACAACCCAATATATTCAGCAATGCAGTATGTCCTGAAACCACACCCAATGGTTTATAAGGTTCTAATTACTACCAATAGAATGTGAGATATCCTAGATATTATGAAATAATTCTCTAAAATTAATTATTTTTAATGATAATGATAATTTTGATTTAATTTATATATGTTGTGTCATATATAAAACCATGGGATGACAATATTTTTTGAAATTTGGTTAATAATATTTTTTTCAAAAGTGGGTCTCTATAAATTTTTATAAAAAATCACCCAATGTTAAAAATTATGGTTGTAGTTAATGAAACAAATTATGAGGAATGTCTGGTTATCCATTTGGAGATTACATGTTCTATTATAAGATGATTTAGTGCTTCATAGATATAAAAATTTGTCATATATACTCATCATTGAAGTAAATATTAGTGTGTGGAATAAATTGATTAATAAATTAAATTACACTAGAAATAAAAAATCTTATTTCATTATGAATTTAGTTAATATGATAATGAAATTCCTCAACTGTAATAAAATTATTTTTAAAGTGAATATTTTATCCTATTGCGTTCAATTATATTGAATCATATTGTATTTTAACTCATGTTTTTTTGGTTTTAATGTCTTTAAATATCTATAGATTACTAACATTCTTATGATCAATGACCACTATCTATAGGCTTCAGATTTTGGACATTACACTTTTCATGCTTGCCTAAATATTTACTTCGCACCTATGTTATCCTTTATGGAATCATAGTTATGCAGTTTAATAGATAACCAAAGTACATCATTGTAACTCTTATAATGAGTTTCTGTTTACCATTTTAATGATATGGGATTCCAAAAAATTTATTTAAAAAAGCCAAAATATTAATTGACAACATAATGTTAAAAATAATATGATGTAATTTATGAATGGGGACGTCTGTAACATGTCATGATTTTGGAAATTAAAAATATGATCGATAACATGTTACAAATGAACCAAAAATATTGTATGGCATTGTAATACCACATGAAATTATTATATATATATATATATTAGAATAAATTTATTCAATTCTCTATATTATGGTACACACAACCTCAAAACTTTCATTATCGATAGGTTACAAGACATGAAACTCCAAGCATAAAAAACACTCAAAATATACAATCCTAATGGCCATGATGTTAAATTAGAATATATAAATAGTATAAAGTTATTAATGAAATACATATATGTTTATAAAAATTTAATATTCATTTTAAATTATTGATAAATTCATATAAAAAATGATTAATTTTTATACTTTGAATCTTGTTGTTTCAAAATGGATTTTCGTAAAAAAAAATTTAATCTATTTTTAAAATATTTTTTAGATTAATTATTATAAATTTTTTAAAAAGAAATTTTTAAAATTTTATTCATTTTTTAAATAAATTTATAAATTATATCATATGGTGATGTTTTTGGAATTTTAAGAATATATTTTCTTTTCAGTGAAAATTTTAAATACTGACTTTCTATTGAAAAAATCCACTTCATGTCACTAATTTAATTAATTTAAAATAACCATATTTTCTTGAATATATTTTAATTTATCATTAATATTAATTGGATATATTTAATTAAAAAATTTTATTCCTAATATACTTTATATTTTATTTTAGAATATGATTATTTTTGAGTTTCAAAAATTGATTTTTATAAACATATTTTTAAAAGGCATAGTGTCTCTACTAATCAATTAATAATGTAACCCCTTATGGGAAATATGTTAAATTAAATGAATATATTATATATCATTAAATAGGAAATTTATTTTAATAAAAAAACTCATAAATATTCATAGAGTCAATATAAATAAAAATTTATCAAAAAAAGACCTACCTGAATACCCTCATTTTCGTAGCAACTATGGGATCAGTTTTAAATTAGTTTATAACAAATTTACTATATCAATTTTATAAAATAAATTAATTATTTTGAATGATATTTTTTTTATATTATATAATCTTTTCAACAGAATTTGTTACTATAATGAATAGTGAAAATAATTAAAAATTAATTCCAACGATCAGAGTTAAAACAGAGTGTTGCACGTTAAATTCTCTTGTGTTAAAATGAATTTTCAAAATACCAAGATTTTTTTTATTAATAAATTATATTTTATATTTATATTTACTAGGATAATTTTATTTAATAAATACTATTTTTATTTTTCATAATGTATAAATTATGTAGTTGAATTAAATGATACATGTTACCATGGAAAAAACTAAAATTGTATAACAGAGTAAACATACATAATAGGTTATTACAATTAAAAATGTGTTTATTTTATGATGTGTATGTGGGTATAATGAAACAAATCCATTAATATTTTACTGATCAGTTTATGGAATAACATTAGGTTATAGTCACCTCCCAATGTGAATACATTTGGTTATTTTCAAGAATTCCACTCCTCAATTATAGAAGGGATATCACTTCCCTAATTTATAATCACCTCCCAAGACATTTGTATCTACCAAAAACATCCTAAATATCTCCTAAAATTCCATATCAACATTATATGGTTTCTTATTATACAAAAATAACAACCCTAGTTCCCTTAATAGGATATCCAAAGATGGTTTCTCATAGAGAAGGTAACTGTTTTCACAAAGCACTTTATTTTCTTTATTTCATTTCATGGTAAATTATTTATTATAATTTCCAGATACAGAAAATTTATTATATTAAATATAATTATAATTTATTATGGTAATTTAAAAATATTTATAGTTGTCCTCTTCGAACATATGTGTTATGGAATTATCATTTGTGTGTTTGGAAAACTACTACATCAAAGACCGGTGTCATATCGTTTTCCATTGCCACCCTTCATGGTTTGGTATGATTATGGATATATATATATTTATTTATATTATAAATAATATTTATAAAGTAATTATATATTTAAAGTAATTATATCATATATAAAATTATACATTCCATTCCATATTTGATATACAACATCCCTCATGTGAACGACAGAATAATGCCTCGCGGAGCATTGACAATTTTTTTCACTAATGATTTACATGGAAGGTAATAAGGTTAAATATAAAGAATATATTTTATATTTATGAAATAATTAATATATTCATGACTTATTTATTAGTATGAAATGTTAATATATCATCGTTATTCCTACATTTCCACTCAGAAAAAAACTATAATGTCATCAGTGATACGTGTGGACTACCCAATCCCATGAAGCGATGTTACTATTTTATCATCACTTTGTCACATAGATTATATATATAATTATATACAATAAAATAAAATTAAATATAATTTATTATTATTATTATTCAATGATAATATAATTCATATCTTTTATCTATAATGATCGTCAAAATATTAAAAAATTACTCATGAACATGTATGAAATGTCATCTAAATTATTGTTACATAAGCAGTGGTGGAAATAAAATATTTAACATTGATGTAATTATGTCCGCTTTGATTAATTTGTTTTTTCGATTTTCAGGAAAACTAACGCCTTAAGACCAATTTTAGGCGTCCGTTTTCTCTAAAACCGAAACAAAAATTAAGGAACCCTGATACTTTTGTCGTCAGTTTTGGTAGTATCTAACGGTGAAAGTCATTTAAAATATATCGGGGTCAAAAAACCCTAATATTGATGGATCATTGAAATCGAAACCCATAGTGGATCCTCCAAATCAAGATGTCATTCGAAGCCCTATTTGTGATCTTGGACGGCCATCTTTGACGGGATTATTTCATTTTCTCAATTTGCAGTTTGCGTTCTTCATTATCCCTATTTATTTATTTTCTATAGTTTATTTCTTCTTCTAAATCCCTATTTTAAAAAACATTTAATGGTGGTTAGAATTTAGTTGTTGTTGATCATTGTTTTCGTTAGTATTATTGTTATTTGGTATAGAATTTTTAGTGTCTGTTTATCTAAGTCATTTTAACAAAAATAGTTTGGATTGAGGATCTCCATTCGGGTTAAACTTCAAATTTTGTATTGTTTTTAAAATTTTGTATATAAATAATTTATCATTTAACTTTATTAACTATTTTCTTCAATTATTAGTTTATATTTTATTTTAACTGTGTTAGAACATGTTTAAATATTCGGTCAACAAACATTCTTAAATATCTTATCAACAAAACGCATCTTTTTACATTGACTCTAATCAAATTTCAACCAATTCACATACTGAAACCTTTAAATTAATACAATCTTTAATACATTAGGAAAATGAAACATTGAAATAATTCAAATAATACATAAATTGAACTAATAAATTTTAGAAGAATGATATTATAATTAAATTATAATATCAATATAATACACATGTATATAATATGAAAATAAAATGATTAATATTTATATATGTGTTTCATATCTGATGTTTTCTATCTGATTCTCAATATTATTTTTTTAAAATGTGTTTTTTTTCAAATTATCTAATAGATATTTAAATTTTTATATGTTTTAATATATTAACCAAATAAATTGTGATATCAGGTATTTAATGGATCATAATTGGATTCATTTATGAAGAACCACTAGTGAATATGTAAAAGGAGTTGATAATTTATTAGAATTCACTAAATGAAATATTTAAAACAATGATTTAATTTTCTGTCCATGTGTAATGTTTGTAAATTTGAGAATGTTAAACACATGAGAAATCAAGGACCAACTAATTTGTTATGGTTTTAGCCTTAATTATACATGTTGGATCTGGAATGGTGAAGGAATAAAAAATTCAACATCAAATGTTGATGATGATATTCATAATGAGGCAGAGGATTGTATTGATGAAATAATTCATTATTTAGGTGTTGAAACCATCAAAAAATCACCAACAGTTGAACGATTATATAGAGATTCTGAGAAAACAGTATTCCTAGGTTGTAATAAATATATATATATTATAAGTAGTTTTGATATTAGTTATTTTTAAAGAAAAAATGTGTGGAGTGATAAATGTTTCTCTGGTTTACTTGAGCTTTTAAAAGAGCTACTTCTAGAAAGAAAGGAGCTTCCATATTCCAATTATGAGGCGAAGAAAATATTATTCCCAATGGGATTTGGGTATAAAAAGATACATTTTTTCCCCAATGATTCTGTACTTTATAGGAGAGAGAATGAATATTTATCAAGATTTCCTTCATGTGGGAAATCACTGTATAAGATAGATGGGAATGTCAACGCAAACTCATTCTTAGGTGATGTTATGTAACATCATGAAAATTAATTTTTTTACTTTCCAATGATATCATCCAATATTCACTACGTAATATTCTTATAATTCAATTCGGATTCTGTTTTAGGTACCAGAATCAATAATCTTGATAATTCAGTTTGGTACCATCCAGTAATTTCTCGTTTGAAGCATCTATTTGCAAATTCAATTGATGAAAAAAGGTTAAGATGTCATTCAGATGTGTGAATCTCTGATTTTATCTTATATCACCCTTCTGATTCACCATAGTGTAAGAGTTTTGATAAATAATTTAATGATTTTAGAAGTGACGTTAGAAATCATAGAATGGGATTGTGAACTGATGGAATGAATCTATATCAGATCCTCAGTAGCCAAAATAGTTCATGGACTATTTTTCATCTAGATTTCAACGTGTCCCTACTTCAATGTATGAAGAAAAAATATTTTATGATGAGCTTGATTATTTATGGACCAAAACAACAGGGAAATTATATTGATGTGTATCTTTCACTATTGATTGATGATTTGAAATTATTATGGGAGGAAGGCGTTAATGTTTTCAATTCATACAAGAAAGAGTAGTTTCTTTTGCATTCTATGATAAGGTTCACTATAAATGAATTTCCTACATAAATAAATCTTATCTGTAAATAGTGTTAATGGACATAAATCATGTAATATTTGATAAGAAAAAACATCATATTATTAACTAAAGAATAGAATAATATAAGTGTACATGGGACATCAAAGATTTTTTTCAATTTATCTTCCTTATCGTAGATTAAAAAAATTATTTTAATGGTTTAAGTGAATACAACCTTCCCCCTCAACCATTGTTAGTTAAAGAATACTAGGATAGGGATATAAGATATTGATTCGGAATTGGGAAAGATAAGATGTCCTGGTCTTCAAAAACATATCTGGAAGAAGATGTTTATTTTTTCCGAACTACCTTATTGGATTTTTTTAGAGATAAAAAATATCATTGATGTTATGCACATTGAGAAAAACATATGCGACAGTTTGATTGGAACATTGAAAGAAATAAATGGAAAGACAAAATAGGGATTTCATGCCGGATTGGACTTGATGTTAATTATAATACTTTTGGAGTTAGTTCCCACTATGAAAGGAAATAGACCAATTTTACATCGGGCATATCCCACATTAAGAATGATTGAAAAAATGAATTTTTGTCAGTTTCTTCATGGTATTAATGTTCCCAGTTATTTTTCTTCAAATGAGAATAATTTGGTGTTATTTAAGAATTTTAAATTAATATGTATGAAATATCATGATTTCCATGTGTTGATGCAACAACAAATACCAGTTGATGTGGTGGTATATTGCTTACAGCTGTCAAAAAGACTATCATTAGGTTATTTAATTTCTTCAAATCCATTTGTAACAAAGTCATTGCTCCATATTTGATTGTTTTTTTGGAGAATGAAGCAACTCTTATTCATTGTCAATACGATATGTATTTTCCACACAAATTTTTTGATATAATGGTTCATCTACTGATTCATTTGGTGCGTGAGATGAGAATATACGGGCCTGTTTATTTAATATGGATGTATGCCTTTGAATGATATATGAATACTTTGAAAGGATGTGTTAAAAATATTTATCGACCAGAGGCCTCTATTGTTGAAAAATATGTATCAGAATGTATTCATGAGTTTTGTAATGAATATTTATATGAGGTGGAGCATATTGGTATCCCTGTATCTCGACATAACACAGTTGTCTGGTTTTGATATCAATGGCTACACATTTTTCACAATAAACCTGGATGATAAGATCATCATTCAAAATAGTGGTGTGATGGATTTCACTAAAGCAATGCATTTTCTGAGTGCTAAAGATAAAAACCCAATTTCTGCATCAACATCATATTATGGAGTTCTTGAAGATGTATGGGAGATTGATTATGTTAAATTTTGATACACTGTTTCTATGTGTAATTGGGTTGATAGAAATAGAGGGGTGACACATGATGAATATGGGTTTAAACTGGTTGATTTGAAAAGATTTAATTACAATGAGGAACCATTTATCACTTAAACACATGAAAAACACGTATTTTATGTCATTAATCTGTCAAATGATTAATGGGTAGTTGTTTTGAAAGTAAAAAAGATACCATTTGGGTGATGAGGATGAGGCTGATGTGGTTAGTGATTTACATAACCCTTATTCATCTATTACGCAATTTCCAAATGATTTCAATGATTATAAGATAGATATAGTGCATCCAGTACGTAATGATCATTATTAAGGAATGTGGGAAAACAATAAATTAGTATCCTAATTTTTTGTTAAATATTTATATTTTGTTTCAATTTTTGTAACTTACAAATGGATGCCTCTTTTTTTACGTACTTATTTTTTTCTTCCTTGTTTCTAATTCTTTAGTTTTCTAAGGATTTGCAGGTACACAAAATTTCATTACACATTCTTGTAGCAATGCCAGATATAGTAAGAGAGGAACAATTACCGAGGTATATCTATTTTGAAATATTATAAAATATTTGGTAATATAATAATTTAATGAAATAAAATTGTTAAATTAAAAAAAATGTTAGACTACTGTTGCGTCCTCGACGGAGGAGACGTCTCCTGTTTCTATACAAAAATGATGTTATCATGTTGGTAAACATAGTGTTAAAAGTTTAAAAAAACTATCAATTTCTCCTGATGATGATAAAGTACTCATCATTTTTGATGATACTAATAATGCAGTTGGCCCAAATGTAATTTATTTTTTCAGTTATATAGTGATACAGAGTCATTTCATGATTTGTATTTTATATCCTAATTGGAAGTTTGTTGACAAGACGACAAATCAACAGCTTTGGGAGGTCGTGACTGTAAACTATCTTACTTTATTTAGATTATCTCATTTTTTTAATATTATATATTTTAAATGACATATTAATTTTATTCCATTACCTATGAAATTCAATTTTGAGGAAAGTAAATAAATTAAGAAAATACATCACTCTTTAGCGGTGGATCATTAGAGAGATCGCAAAACCAAACTGAAAAAAAAAATTGTTTTTGGAAAGTGATGGTTTGAAAGCCCATGTCTTAAGTATCCATTTATAGATGAATATTCATGGAAGCAATTTTCTGATAGTTGTTAGGAAGATAAATTCCAGGTATGGTAATTATTTTATATTTTAAAATTAAGGATATATTTTTCTTTTTTACTTAGTATATTATTTTTATATAACATACCTCCAGGAGATCTCGTCAGGATATCCAGTGAGAAATGTATACCATCATACTTTATCATGTGGAGGGTATTCGTATTTGGAGCAGAAAAATATTGAAGAAAAATTTAAAGCATTAAGAGCTCGATCATGTAGTGGTTCAAGATAGGTCCAGTTTGGCCATCCATCTCCTCCCACACTCTATCAGAAATGCAATGAAGAAAGAATATGGGAAAATTTAATGTATCATATAGAGGAAGATCATCATGATGCTGATATAATTGTAAGTAGAAATTATTTATTTTTTAACAATTTCTATATTTGATAAATTATAAATACTAATATAACTTTTTTATTTTTTAGTTCAGGATGAACTTTAGGTGAAAGATACACATGGCCCTTTTATCCCCAAGGGTAGGATGGTCATCCTATCCAATACTTTGGGAATAGCCGAACACCCCGACCCTGTAAGAAGATATCAGGCGAGTGTTATTATTAAGAAGGTTTTTGGTAAGAGTTAGCAATCAAGATACCCACAAATAGAATCCTTAAAAGAAGAGAGGAAAGATATGAAATAGTCTATGGGTGATTAAATTCAATGAGCAGTGCAGAAGGCATTATTTGAACACTTGGAAAGACAGTCACATTATGTATAGCCTTCCCATGAATATTATTTATTTGTCATCAATTACTCTAATTTTTATATTATAAACACTAATATATCTTTTTCAATTTTCAGCCATCTCAGCCGACTCACCCAAACTACCATGCCCCATCTGCTTACCATGCCCCATCTATGCACCATTTACCTATATCTTCTTTATTTTTCATCAATAATTCTATTTTAGAAATTATAAACTCTAATATAACATTACATTTTTCTGCCTTCTCAGCCTGCTCACCCAGACAACTCTACCCCACCTGCTTACCCTGCTCCGTCTGTGCATCCTTTCGAGGTATATTATTTTATTTTCATCGGAATTTCTATTTTATAAATTATAAACACAAATATAACTTTTTCATTTTTCTACTTTCTTGGCCTGCACACCGAGACTACTCTGCCCCACCTGCTTACCTTGCCCCGTCTGCGCAGCCTTTCGAAGTATATTAATTTATTTTAATTAATTATTATATTTTAAAATTTATATAAACTAATATACCTTTTTAATTTTTCAGCCTTCTCAGCCTCCTTAACTAGTCTACCCTACCCTATCTTCTTATCATACATTGTCTGCACAACCTTTTGTGGTATATTAATTTATTTTCATCAATTATTGTATTTTATAATTTATAACCACTAATATACTGTTTTCATTTTTCTGCATACTCACCCTCCTCACCCGGACTACCCTACCCCATCTTCTTATCCTGCCACGTCTGTGCATCCATTCAAGGAATATAATTATATTTTCATCCATTTCTTTATTATATTAATTATAAACACTAATATACCTATTTCATTTTCCTGCCTTCCCAGCCTGCTCACCCGAACTACCTTGACCCATCTACTTACTTTCAGCCTCAACCTCCTTACTCGGATAGAGATTTATATTGTGAGTTGTTTGCTAGAGGTCCTTATGTATATATTTTTGTCTTTGAACATGTTAATTATTTGGGGAATCAGTGCATCGTAAACCTGTGAGGATGGGTCAGGTTAGAGTATCAATACTTTATATTACAGATCCTACTACTCCACTACCGTTTCCTACTGAGGAGATCACATGTGTTGTATAATTTATGAACCATTTTATAGATTGGACAAATATTCTTCTACGCTATATTTCATATAATGTATGAATTTTTTTAAATATCTATTACAAATGATTCAAAATTACATGTATGGTTTTTTGACATTTAACTTTTATCGGAATATTTGAATGCAAAATAAACTGCCCAAATGCAACAAAATGTTCAGGAACAGTCGGCTTTAAAGCCTTCTAATATTTCTTCTGAGTTACAATGATTATCTCAGGCTTTTTCTTTCTTCAATTATATCTATGAGTTTTAGAAGACTCCCGATATATGTGTAAGAAGTTATCAATTGATAATAATGAAAGAAGATATCATGCATTTATTTGAATTTTAAGAGCTCGGGCTATGTGTGGTGCATTTTTTTTCATGTAAGTAAATTGAATTTTTAACTGTTATTTCATTAAAAAAGATGGTTTTCAATTGAATAACTATATATTATTTTTAATTTAGTCATCTATAGAAGCTTCTTTTACAAAATGAAATAGCATTCTCTTACAGTTTTATATATCTAGAGTACATTTCCTTGGAAGTCATAAATGTGATGAATGATGATAGAGTTCAATATATATATGAGAGATTATCACAGACAGAGATTAATTTATGGTTTCTTCCATTTCATAATAAGTATGAACATAGACATAATTTTGAACTAATAACCATTATAATTTCATTAATTGTGAACTTTTTGTATTATAGAGGACATTATATGTAAGGTGTATTTTTCCCATGTGAATGCACCTTATATCATTTTTGCTCATTATTAGGAATAGACTGTAAACCAATATCCACCTCATTAAACAAGTATGTATATGTTTTTATTTATTATAAGATCATTATGTTTAGTTTTAAATATTTATATATATATTATATGTTCATATATATGAAAATGCAGTTCATAGAAACAATTTAACAAGGAAAACATGTTAGTAAAGAAACTAAAGAAAATCAGATATGTGGAAGTGTAGGTAATTAGTTTTTATATTAAAATTTTTTTTCTAGATATATTGTTATATATTGTATTTATTATCAATTTACTATTTTAAAATTGGTGTTTCATCGTAAAAATGGAAATGTTGAATATGTGTATTATATTTTATGATTCATGTATGAGATAATCACAACTGTGGAAACTACTTATTTTCATTAGGTTAGATGTATTAATTTTTTTATATTTTCTACCATATTATTTTATTTTTTAACCTCATATCAATCAATATTATTCTAGTTATTCAATGATTCACACTATTATTCCCAATCTAAAATTACCCATATTCGAACTTTTTCTGTTAACAATTTGTTAAGTCTGATTAGAATTTGATGTTTGTATATTCTCATATTTATAAATAATAAGACATATGGTTTCAAAAAACTAACTCTATTGATATATTATTGTTTGATCCTACCAATAATCAAATAAATGCTTCAACAATAACCAATAATGAGGCTGCTATAAATTTCAGGTACGTCTATTCTATTTTTTTAACTTTCATCGTCATCTTTTTTTGGTAATGATTGGTATATGTAAGTCATAGGTGTTTATTTAATGAAAAATTTTATTTGACTGTTTATGTATATTGTATTTTTTGTACAGGGGTTTCATTTTTTTAGAAGTGTAATTTTTTTATTTTTCAAAAAACAAATATATTAACGATGTCGGTTATTTTAAAAACCGATGCGGAAATTTTTTAAAAGATAAATTCGGTTTCAAAGTTAGTTTTATAGAAAATTGATGTGGAAACCATAAAAAAATTTAATTTTATTCATCGGTTTTATAATACCCAATGCCGCAAATCATATTTTTTATATCGCCTTTATAGACCTTAGATAAAAACCGACGTGAAAAATAATAAAAACTAACGTTAAATTGAGTTTTTGTTCTAGTGAGTTAATTTTTCAAATCCAAATATGATGATTGGTTTTATGAGTATACATTTGTTATAGTTAATAAAATTATATAATAATTATTATTATTATATAAATGTTTAAATAGTGGAATATATGATCATACTCATCCTACCAATGTCATTGTTGACGAATAATTTGAACATGGCCATATTTCTGGTGTAAACATACATGATTATGTAATTTTATATAATATGGTAAAAACTGAAATAAAATAAATAAAAAAACATGGAAATTTTTATCATGTAATTAAAGAATTTATATATTTTAATTATTCTGGAAGACAATGACAAACATGACAAGTTGGACTTCTGGTAAGGGACATTGTCTTAATTCTTATTCCATGAGGAAGACATTGTAGTTATGCACCTATACTCCTTTATGCGGTTCATATACAACTAATTGTTTATGTTATATATTAATTTATCTAATCTATATTCTTTAAAATATTACTTTTGTTATTATTTCAAGGAGTTTATGATTCTAAATTTCCAAGGTGTTAAGGGACCTTTCTTCAATAAAAATCTAATTCCTTGTTTTTCTTCCAACACATCCTTTATCACGTCAATGATTTAAAAATTATTTAATGAATGATTTTATATATACATAAAAGTTTTATAAATTCAATTTTATGTATTATTAATTTATTTAAAACATTTTCAAATTGATATTTTTTACCGGATTTATATTGAATGTTTTGACATTCAACAAAATGAATTATCTATTTTTAACAAACACAACATCAACAAAATTTTCCACAAAAATGGTTTTTATTTTTTTGAAAAATATATTGAAATATTAATGGATTATTTAAGGAAAACAACATTTAAATTTTTACTATCGTCTTTATTGAAAATACATTTTTATTTTGGTATAATTATTTTTATTAACAATATGAATTTCATTATTGAAAATTTATTTCATTAAATGTTATAAAATAATATTTAAATATTTTTTGATGAAAATTTTAATTCATAAAGTTAGTTTTCAAAATTTTGGTTATTTAGCATGATATTTTAGATATTTGTTCTTTCAAAGAGTCTCAGGTTATCCCATTACATCATACATGATTGGTGCACCCAGATATGGCCAGGTGATCCTCTAATAGATTAAATGATTAGTTCACTAAGAAAGTTCTCTAATAGAGCGGATAAATATAATTATCTAAAAAAATGGTGTATGGAATTACCAATGGTTTTGTACTATGGATTTAACTGTATTCCATTTAAATATATCATAGTTTTAAAAAAGGTTATGAATGTTGTCCACTGAGTTATTAAAATGTGTTTCTAATTTATTTCCATGGGATTAAAATTATATAATTACAAAAAATGTTTTCATGTAAATCATGTGGAATTGTTTTATTTCAGACACTAAATGAACATTGAAGATATAGATAAATTTTTCTTGAGTTTTTAGGTATTACTTAAGACTAAGTATTTTCATTCTTTTCATATTGATTATTGATATTTTTTGACCATCCCATGTATTAGAATAATTTTAAATGTGTTTAAGGACAGGTAAGGGAAATGGTGATGTAAATTTGATAAATACGAATATTTTTTATGAAAATAAATAATTTATTAGTTTAAAAGTTTTATATTATGGAAACAAAATATTTTAATTAGATGTGTACACTTTAAATTATATGATTTTTTATGTTTTACTTTTGTATTAATCAATTAAATTTATAAACATAAAAATATCCTAAAATATATGAGAATGAATTATTGACTTAACACGAATGGTTATGATACATTTATGGTTGGTTACATAAATTAACACCATTCAATGTTGAATCTTTTGGGTGTATTAATTCATGTGAACCAATTAAAATCATCATATTAAAATTACATATTACCATTATCATAATGTGTTGAAATCAAATAAAATATTCATCATTACACTTTTATTGTCTCTTTAGGTATGGGTCTTGTTATATAATTAAGAAACATAGTTATATCAACTTTATGATTTAATGGTTAAGATAAATTAATAATTCATTTTTATTTTGATGAAATATATTAATATATTATGAGAAGTGTCACCCAGTATATCCTAATCATGATGATGATTTATTAGTGGATCTTATTATATATGAAAGGAATATATCTATGAGTCCATTTAATGTTTCCTTATTAAAATTTTATGATTTATTTATGTAATATATTAGTGATCTAAAATGGGTATTTATAACTAGGTTCTTTAAGAATGGTTCACCAACACTCTATTTCACGAATATAATTTTTTATTGTATATTATAATTGATTTTTATGAGTGTGAATATATAATGATAAAGAATTGTATATTATATATCTTAATTAAGACTAGTTTGATCAAATTATATGATGAAAAAAAAATTATAACATTTCGGATTTTGGATCATTATCTGAAGATTAAATGTTAAATGGAATTGTATTTGGAAGACATCCATCTATGAAAAATTAAACCAATATTAATATATCATGTTATCGATGAAAATTTCCCCACAATTTCATTGAATTTGCTGATCAATGAATGTGAACAATTGTTGATATTGATATTGATTTGTTTATTTTTTATTTTAGTAGTGGATTTGTAAATTGATTAATATTTTAAATATAACTAGTTACATTGGACCATAAATATTTAAATTCTCGTTGACATTAATTTTATATGTTTGATGAAATATTTTTTGTGGGTTTTATTTTTATTATCATTTTGATGCCACTTTTACATGGGTTTTATATGTTAAAAAATTATATCATCATTAAATTATTTTATTTATAAAATAAATTATTTAAATTTAATTATGATTTCCGTAAATCATGAAAAGTTCAAGGTTTTATTTTGTGCAATGGTTTTCATGACTGTGTGATTTAAAAAATATTTCTTCTCTATAGTTTAATTTCATTACTATGATACCAAAAATTGAAATTATAATATCATGAAAATTTAAAAGTCATAAGATAACATTGAGTTATAAATAATAATGGTATGGAGAATCATTTAAAGAAAATTTTTATTATTCCATGAGCTATGGTGATTGGTTAATGGTACACGGAGTTAGA
The DNA here is from genome assembly GCA_963277665.1 of Viscum album. Classification (NCBI taxonomy): domain Eukaryota; kingdom Viridiplantae; phylum Streptophyta; class Magnoliopsida; order Santalales; family Viscaceae; genus Viscum; species Viscum album. The sequence continues at coordinate 443,789,613 of OY728161.1, forward strand.
ACCAATACACATGTGGGATGAACACATTTAGTTATAATATTTTCATGGGTCATGTGAAGAGATATACTAATAGAAATAGGATTAACACATGGAAACTCTAATGATGATCTTAGATATATTGAATTTGAAATGAAGAATAAATGTTAAATGTAATATTTGTATAATTTAAGACCCACATTAACATTGAAGTGGGTAATGATGGACTAGTCATTGGATAAACATTGTGTAGTATGATACCTTAATATTGAATTTAAAAAGTGAGGGGAGGTATTTTAGAGAGGATTTAAATTAAAAAGGAAATGTTATTTTTCTGTTTCATTGATGTTATTCTTACAAAGGTCATTTATCTATGGTTTTTATTTATTAATCAAATGAATTATTTGATCAAATTCTCAGTTTAATAAATTTATTTTGGAAAAAAATCGCATGAGTATTGAGTTCTAGAATATTATGTTACTTTTTCTTGACGATGTCTTCATTTAATAAATGATTTCATTACTTTCAGTATTACACTATAGAAGAATGTTTTTCAGTGATAATGAATAAAAAAAGATGATATTTTGATAAATTTGGATAAATGTTATGATTATTTTATTATAAAAAATTATTATTATATGAAATTTTGAAATTTGTAGATGGAATTCACAACAATTCTAAGTTATAATTAAATCATTTTAATTTCATCCACTCATATATTATAGTAGTACTGAATTTTATATTTTAAAATATTGGTTTTTTATCATTCACATTTCCAATCCTTTAATATTTATATAATATAATATTTATAGTGGTTGTTAGTTCAATATATTATCAAGTGACCAAGGTGATTTATGTTATTTATGAAAAAAACCTCCTAAATATCTGCTATTTTTTCAGCAAGAATTGTCTTGAATACATCCTTATTAAACTATTTTCCCTTGATTAGAAACTATTAAAAATATATTTTTTATTTTCATTATTTATTCAGGAAACTATAATTCTAGATATAAAGTTGGTTTTTTACTTATTTTTAATTTATTACTCTTTTCATAACAAACATATTTTTAATCCTCTCCTATAAACCAACCCAACAAAATATTTTTAAATTTTTTTGTAGCAAAAACATATTTATGAGGCTCATGGAAAATTATCTGAATTTTTTATAACATTTACTAAGGATGACAAGTGATTAATGTCAGGAAAAAGTTTAAATATTTTTGAAAACATACATATATTCTATTAATTAAAAATAAATTTTAAATACTTGGGTGTCCTCCAGTATTATTTTGTAAATCTATTGAGTAAATGGTAACGTCAACAAAATTATAAAACATAGAGCCATTAATTCTATAAATAGGAGAACATTTTACTATTATAAGATAGATTTTAAAAAATAGACAATGACATTGATTTAATGAATCACTAATTACATGAAAATCATCATCATCATAGTGAAAATAACATTAGGATTAATAATATTAGGGAGTTTAATTATTAAACAGGGTCAAGAATTCCATCACATAATAAGACTACCACACAGTCTAGAAATTATGAAATTTAATAGTATTTTCTTCCCATGATTACATCATTTAGTATATTTCATAATGATGACTATAATTATGTCATTATTGACTTTTATAATGTATTGTAATAGCTACCACTATGAGGGAATGGTGAGGATGAGTTAATATCAAGAGTATTTCATTTTTTCCTCTGGATTAATTATAGAACCAAGTTTCCATAGATATAAGTGATAACTTTATATATAGATGTTCAAGTATTTTATTCTTTCATTATGTATTTCTACTATCATCAGATTTAATTTTAAATAATCCATATGACTATAGTATTCTTTAATGATGTGGGCTACCAATTATATGAAACCTGGATGAAATTTCAAGGCATTCTTATTAATCTTTATAACAATATGTATTATAAAAATTCCATTAATTGAAATTTTGGAAATGATATCAACCATTTAATTAAAAAACTATTGATCAATTTACAAAAGGATATGCCCATATTAATAATAATTATTAAATGAACAATTTTTCAACATTTTATTAATAAATTCAAAAAATAAGTGTATTACAAGGAGAACAAGCCACTGAGAAGAAATAAATTAATATCATTAAACTAATACATAGTCTGTTATGAATTCTAAAAAATACACACTAATGGAGAAATAACCCCATTATGGTGTGATTGGTCATGATAGAACCAACAATCATAACACTGATATTCCTACCCAACATCAAAAATATGATAATTTTACTCTATGTGGACCAAGGATATAGCCTCTAGATGACCCATTATTAAATACATTTTATATGGTTATATGAATCATCTAGTCTAATCATAGACATATGATGGAGTGTTTATATTAACTAATGTCCTTTTTCTCATCATAATTATGGTAGCTCACACGATTGGATCCAAGAATGTTTTTTCGATTATGTGGTTAAGAAGTATGATGTATCCACACATGTAGTTGATCAGAATCAGGATGTGTATCCTGAGGATTTATTCGGGAAACCAACTGAGAGTTAATATATCTGATTACATCACATTGGGGTTCTCCAATTCTGTTTTCTATTTAGGCTTATATAAATTGGATATTATGTGTCGACTAATAGAAGTTGAAATTCATGACATTGAAAAAATAAATTCCATTACATTTATAAAAAAACCATTTTTTTAGTGGATATTTTTTATTATCAAAACTAGGATTGATATTATGGTATCATCATTTGATAGATCTACTTTCAGATATTCCCCATACATATATTACAAGAAGTACTAGAATTATGAGTTAATTGTGATTACTATGAGGCTGATGAAAACTCTTACTTTGTTTATGGATTTCATGAACAAGATCATCCACCCATGCCTAGATCATATTGGGGTTGTTTTGATGATGAAATATTTTGTTGTACTCTATGAAAAATAATGATCATTCCCATCATCATTACCTCAACTTGAGTAAATTGTGAAAACATTATCTATATTTCATGTTTTCCATGTTTCTATTTGGGATCAACATGGTACATTTCTTGGGAGACATCATCTAGGAGGTTTGTGTGTCATAGGACATAGAGTCGGTCCAGAAAGTTTTTTCATGGGAGAAGAAAAAAATATATCATTGAAATTTGAATATTTCTTCTCATGTTAGGATATTATGTAAGGTTCATCCAAATATATTCTCTCTCAGAATAATCTCTTCTAGGACTGAAGGAGAATTGGTTAATGTTTCAATGATATGGAGTATGTGATAATGATTTCCTAGAGTTGAAGAATCTATTTACTATCACATAGGTATTGATCCTATGTGATCCATGGGAGGATTGTGCATTGTCTTGTAACACATCTAGTATCGGTCTAGGAGAAGTTTTGATGTAGAGAGATCATTTTCTAAAAAATGATCATGGAAGTTGTGGCCACATGAACCAAACTAACCAACACATGACCTCTTTTAAGGTTTGGTTTTTACATGTGTTAGCGTGTTTGTGGCATTAGTAGATAAGAGAAAAATTTCTTCTTTATATTGATATAATAAGAAGACGGTATATCTGTTCACATCGATATTTGACACTCCAATTGTAGATATGGGTCATGTATATATTTTCCTTTTATTTTGATATAGAATATATTATCGGGAATGAACAAACTTTTGTAGGAAATTTTAGAAGTTAATATCACATTCAGTATTTTAAAGAGTCTTTTTTATAGTTGAAGACTATGAAATTGATGAATGAGATGCATGTTGTTGTTGAAAACAGATAGGATAAGAAAACCCTCACATCAATATAATTGGATTCCACACTTCTAAGGTAGATCAAATAAAGGTAGTATTACGATCTGGAGTTCCTATCCCTAATGGAATTCCATGAAGATGGGGAGTCACCTTCATATTGGATTATATAAGAGTGTATGTTCATATATGTCTCGAGTCATGTTGTTATTTATTAATGTATGGTCGAAGAGTTGATTCATTAATTTCTTCCTTCAATGTGTTATGTGCATCTTATTTTTTGAATAATTTAGTATGACCTATGTCGAAAATATTTCTAATTTAAATGAAAAATAGATTATCGGGTTTCTGGAATAATGATACACCTAAGTACTAGTGTAGGTTAATAATCAATGACCCAGTGGTAGGATAAATGAATTTACCAGTTATATAATGGATGTGGGACCCATTTTCATTGGCTTTATATGGGATCTCTGAGGGACGCCTCAGAAGAATGATGATATTTCTGTGATAGTAGATTGTTTGATGAAAGTAGATCATTACTTCCCTATAAGGGATACTTTCTCGGTGAATCAGTTGAGAGGCTCAAACAATGAAGAGATATTACAATAGAAAATGATCAAAATAGGATAGTTTCACACCATAACTCATTTTTATGTCATTATTTTAAAAATTATTACAGAAGGCACTTGGTATATGGTATTTAGGAGTATAAATTTTCTTCAATAGGTAGATAATAAGTAGGAATGTAGAATATCGTTTTTGGTGGGTATGATACGTTAATGTGTTGTAGACATTGGTGGGTATTCGTATAATAATGTAGTTTTCATTGAACTAAACTATTACAATAGTTTCTATGAAGCTAATTATATGGAACCATAAGAGTAAATTATGTAAGGCATGAAGATCAGCTATTTTCTGGATAGAGGTAGTAGAATTATAGTTGTTGGGACCGAGTATCATGTATGAGACATGAGAGTAGGTTCAAATGATTCAAAAACATATGTATCTTCTTAGAGTAGAAATATGTCATATATGGATAAACATCAACAACCCATTGAGTTTATAGAAGGTGATCATGTGTTGCTTATTTTTTCTTATATTGGGTCCTAGTAGGATTCAGAGGTAGAGAATGTTGGAACCATTTTTTTTGGTCCTTTTGATTCAATGATGAAAATTATGATGGGGGGATACTAATTATTTATTCCATTGTGGTATGGTGCAATGAAAAACATTTTTCATGATCCATAATTATAGTGGTATTACCAAAACCCAATCTATTATCAATTTTGATTATGTTGAGATTCAGACCAATTCATACTTCGAGGATCATCATATATGTGTTCTGGATAATAGTAAGAATGTGTTTTGGTGAATTTCTATATTGATTGTTCATGTATTGTGGTATCATGAATGTGTTAAAGAGAAAACATTTGAGAGTAAAGATGATATCAAAGAGCAGTGGAATGATATTTTTCCATATAATCATAGAGGTGATTAAGAGTACAAATCGAGTATGAGATGTTAAAAGGAGGGGATATTGATAGGTAAAATTTTTTCTCTAGTCGGGGTTGATATTTAGTTTTATTTTATGTTATTGGGTTTGTTATAGATTTATTAGGGTTTTAATGGTTAAGGCGGTAGTAATATCATTTACAGATAAATATTTGGTCCAAAAACAGAATATAGAAAATTTACCAACTATGTAATACTATTCTATTCCATGTAATTTTTAATTCAGATAAAATAATTTGATTTGAATATTTTTTCAATGTAAACTATTTATAATAATTATACCATTTCTAATAAAATTAAATATGTTTTAATTCCCATTGATTTAAAATAAAAGGTATTATTTAGTTCATTTTGTGTTCATTCAATCATAAATTTTTCCTACACACAAACCTAAGGTGAATCTCAGTGGATTTGGGAGAATTATTTATCTTTATTTTTAATTGTTTCCTGTTTAATACCCAATGCCTTCTGCCTTTGATAATTCAACATTCTAACATTGAATGAGGGTTGTGGATGGCTAAGCGTTTTTAAAAATGATGATGTAGGAGGTCTATTTATCAATTAACCTTGTATTGGTTGACATTGAGTGTATTTAATTTTGAAATTACAATCACCATATTTGAAAATATCATTCTAAATTGGATTGTTAAATTGAATTTCCATCTGTTGATGAAATGGTTTGAACTTGGGGAAATCAAAATTTGAATTAGAATGTCGTGTGAAAAGTAAAATTGGTTTGAATTATGATTATAAAATTGATTAATCATGGAGATATGAAATTGAATATAATTGGAATTGATAAATTATTGCTAAATTGAATTACAACAATGATTTCAACATAATTGACGTATTGAAAAATTTAATGTATATAATTGTGGTATTGTGATTTTTTGATAAATAGAAATTATAAAATGGATATCCACCAATGGGGTGAACCAATTTGATTGTAATGAGTTGTGGGACATGGACTTATACTCAAAATACCCCAATTTTATTATAATTATACTTTTATCCACAAATATATTTATGAATATATGTGGTCAATATTTTTTGTGATAGAGACTTCTCCGTCCAACAACCGTAGGGTGCCTGACATTGGATCTAAACGACCCAATCATGAATTTGAAATTAAATTGATATGATAAGTGAAAATCATGAGATGTGATGTGTGATAACTCTTTTGGATGGTTCATGATATAGAAATATCCAATGAATTTATTGATGGTCTAGGTGTCATTGTGATTGTAATTATTTTGGGTGGATAAATAAATAATAATTAATCGTGATAAATTTTTTAGTTTATTTTACATTATACATTATATTACTGATTATATTGTTATAGAATTGATGTTAATTTAGTGATCATTGGTGTTGTAAAACTAATTTGTTCCCACAACCTATTAGAAATTCATTATTTTTTCTAGAATAGACTTCATGTATGTAGGAATAGATAAGGGCTATTGAACAACATTACACAGATGAGTTGGGATGGATAATAGTTGAGGGGTATGAACATGGTGTTTAGACCATCTTAAGTGTTATCAATGTGTACTTATTTTTTGTTTTAATTTGACTAAGGAAACATTTATCACATTGAATATCTACTATGTCAGTTTAAAATTTTTTTTTTAACATTTAATATATTTTATGACAATAGTATGTGATGATTATGGTGTTATACTACCTATTGGTTATGTATTTTGGTCATTTTATATTTATATACACTATTTTACTACGTTGATAATGTGGTTATAGTCTCCACCTGTTGTATACTATAGAATCATTGATAGTCAATAGCCTATGGTGTATGTGGTGGTACACATGTGGTCATCTATCCATCCAGATCGAGGCACCAGTAAATGGAACCCAGGGATGAACATCATAGTAAGGCTGAGGATTTATCTAAGTCCATATATATGTAATTGATGTACAATCCTGATATGATTTATATTATGTTCATGGTATGACCATTTTGTCATCTATATTGGGTTTTTTCATTACTTGATTTTTGATTTTCATTCACCTTCGCTATAACCGCCTTGGTTTGACCATTGTAATAGGACATTGAAAGACGTTCTATGCCCCTAGGGTTACCCAAAATAGTTGGATGATAGGCTTGACCATGTGACATAAACTGAAGATATAGTGTGGTGATGGGGGATGCATCCCCCATTATGATATTATTTTATACAATATAAAAACCATATAATTTCAATCATTACATTAATAGGTTTTATTTTGTTACCATTTTGTTAGACTATAATCATAATATTGTTTAGTTTTATGACATTAGAGGATGAAATATTTTTGTTTTCATGAGTGTTGGATTTATAGAGGGGTGGTAGGATAGTGGAGACCCTTCTTACATTGAAGTCAGTGTCACCAACTCAGTAATTTTGTTCTAAGGTGGTGAAGGTCCACATATATATTTTTTAATTTATGGATCAATTTTTGAATGAGGATGTGACACTACCCAATTGATTATATGTTTATTTTTTAATTGACTTATATCAAGGTACAACTAATTTTTCATGACTCATTATCGGATGGAACCAATTTATTTGCGGTTGTTTAGGAACCATGTTGATGATCAGATATACAGTGTTTCTCTAAATCTATGGCTGTCAATATGGGGACCTATATTTTTTTAACCAAGAAGGAATAATTTTTTTTTATTTTTTTTCATGGGAAACATATGGATAAATAATTCTATTTCCACCAATCATTACATGCCTCTGATATATTATGATCTCTTTGACTAGTTAGGGTATTTAGAATGTTTTCAAGGAACAATTTATAGTATAGGTATCATCAGTTAAGTGTGTTGGATAAAGTTATCTCAAAGAATAGTTTCAATTACAGATATTTCCAATTAAATATAATAGTTATTTTTTTTGGTTTCATAAACACACTAAATGTGTTCATGGGACTAATAAATTCCTTGTCTTTAAAGATCCTAGGATCATTTATCATCATCTTCATTGATAAAATTCTCATATAATGAAGGGAAGAGAAGGACCATATTGAGAACCTAGTGATCATTTCATAGACATTTCAATACCACAATCTATATGTTAAATATTCGAAACTTATGTTTTATATATGATAATTTGGTGTCCCAGCAAGGAGCTACAGTGGATCCAGTAATGTTTGAAAATTTTAATCCTTATGAGTCAACTAAAAAGGTTGTAGTGTTGTGAACCTTTCTTGTTCTCGTGGGTTATTATTCAAGGATTGTGTACAATTTATTATCTATTAAAGCCCAATAATGAACTTTAATTATATTAAATAACAATTCATTTGGATTGATTAGTTATATTAAGCATTCAACTACATGAACGATCTGCTGGAAACTTACTTACTAGTTCATTTTATCAATGATGTATTGTTTTTTCATTTTCCATGAAACATCTCTTCAGGGGATTCAGATGTTTGTAGATATAGAAATATGGAGTGTTATCTTATAGGTGATGGTACTTATGAACCTATTAGTATCACTACTCCAGGCATGTTATTTATATTTTGGTATTAATATTTTCAGAGAAGTTATGGGAACATTATCTCTTTTTGGAAAACTTTGTGGTCTTTATAGATAACAATAACCAAATGTGTATCTTTTCATTGAATGACATAACACTACGATATATAAGAATTATGGTGTTTCACTAGTAGTATTAAAAATGTATCAATACAAATTGGAAACACAATTGATGATATGTTGAGTAGAAACATGTATTGATTTTTTTGAATCTAGGGATTCATGGTGCGTAAGTAAGGAATTGGTTACATTGCATCATAGAGTAGAATATGTTAATGGAAGAGGATACCTATTCTTAAAAATTGTATCCCATATTTAATTTCATTATGTATTGGATACATAGTGGGGAGACATATTTTTTGATGTTATTTGTGTTACGATATTTCATTGTTATTCCACTATGGGCTGGTTAGATATTATCAATTACGATGTCACGTTTAATAGAAGCACATTCATTTAGTCAACGATTATTGAGGGATTATCCTATAAGATTAATATCAATTACCTAGTTGTTAAAATTGTATTTCTTAATATAATTGATGGATTAAGGAGGTATTTTTGGTACCCAATGATGAATTGATATTGGAATGATTTCATGGAACGTTTATTAGTGTTCATGTAGGTGATGGTATACTATCATTTCTCTAGTGGATTGTTACATCCTTTGGATGTATATGATTAGATGTGGTAGGAAATCATGATAAATTTTATCACATGGGTACCCTAGTATTATGGTCGATTTGATTCTTTTGGGTGATTTTGGATCAACTGATGATGTAATTTAATATTCTAGGAATTTACGAGTCAAGTATCATTGATGTTATGGTTACTCACTAAATTGTTGATGTGGTGTGGAAATATAGAGATTAATGGTCCATGGTTTCTTTCTGAGATGATATCTTTAAATTTGTATTATGAAGGGGGTTATAGAACACTTATAGATCATTTTTGAAATACTACTTTTTTCACTTCAATTCATACAGATCGGTGGACCAGACCACACAAATGCAGGAGGATATGATATGGACATGTATTTTGTGCATCATTAGAACATGGTGAACCACTTAATGTAGGTTTTGTTTGGTTATACTATCATCTATCATTATTCTATGAGAACATTTCCATTTTAGGTGTTGTATGGGATTTCATGTGGAACAATGTTGAACCGAATCGATATTTGAGAAAAAGAAGATTGCCTTCTTCATGCAGTACATAGAATGAAAGAGAAAATTTTGTTGGATTGTGATAATTTTAAGGTGGAACATAACCTCATTATATATTTTACCAATTGGTATAGTAGCCTTTGGTAGTATTATTTTGAAAATCGTGATTTCGTCAAGGTTTACCTTGGTATATGAAATAGTGGTTTGTTTGGTGAGAGTATTATCACCCTAGTTTTTTGGACCCATTTTCATGTTGGGGTGTGATGGAAAGTTTGATGGTTTATTTGTGATAATAAAAGACCTATAATAATTTAATGGTGTCATATATGTGTCCCTAAATCAAAAGTAGCTTAACGATGATACCCATTTAATGATCTAGGGAGATATGAATGTTGACAGTTCTGTGACATTAATGGTTCAACTATTTAATATTCCAGATCTTCAGGATAAGATGAATGAATGGGTTTTTAATCATTTTGATCGATATATATAGAGTCATAATAGTCTATAGTAGGGTCTATGTGATTTTTTTATAGATTCAACATTTGTACCCTAGTTTTTTTTATTCTTAACTTATTCCTAGATGTTTGGTATTTTTAATGCTTAGAAAATAATGATGGTTAGTAGAAATTTTAAGTTATTATTTGACATAGATTTACTTACCTTTCATAGAGTAATCTCCCTATGAGATTTTAAGGGATTTTGGAGGTAGTTGTTACCCTTTTATAGTTTTTTAATTCTCAAATATTAGATTAATTTGAGTGGAATCTAATGTAATGAATTAAGACTAAATGAACTATTAATTTTTGGGTTTTCAGCATTGGAATCCCAATAATGAACATGATAATTGAAAGCTAGGAGATATTGTCAAATAATTAAATGTAGGTAGTAATTCTCACAATTAATCAATAGTTTATTGTAAATTAATGAAGTATCAAATTGTTGTTGAGATTCACAACATGGGGATCTTGTTTAGGTTATTTTTTATTAGAGGAAAATCAATAAAAGAATTTTTCTTACTAGAATAGATGTTCAATTATGTGTTTTTGTACGTTATAAATTTTATGGTCTTAAAATTTGAAAAAAAATCCGGAAAGTAAATCCATTTTGAGGTATTTATATTGATCACATAATTTTTTGGTTGATGTTAACCATGTATGGTACCTATATTGAACCCAACCATCACGAAAAATGAATTATTTTCAATGATATATATAAATAACATCCTATATATAATATCCCTTATATTACTTATGTTTCTCTTAAAAATTATGTAATATATAGGAAATTTTTTATCCAATAAAACCTATGATATATTTTGTTCATCTACAATATATACATATTTGATGATGGTGATTTCATGATATTCATTATTTCCGTTCATTTATAGAGATTCAATGTTTCGTTCAATTATATTGTCGCTATGATTTTTGGATTTGAGGGTTATTTGGGTTGTTATTTTAATAAACAATCTCTACTTTGTTTTATTTGATGATACCTTGTGTGGTTATGGATCTTTTGTTAAGCCTCCATTCTATTTTTATTTCACAATGAATATGAAATCCTAATTTGAGGTATGGAAATAAATTTATATCATTTATATATATGTATACAAGTTATTATCATGTATTTTCATATTATTTGGGGAATGGTTTACGTTTTATTAATGAATATAATAAAGTTGTCTGTAGAAATTGAAAGGGGATTGTATGATGCACATGCATTTACCCATTTTAGATGATATAGTTATTGTCCTTCTATAAAAAATTAATGACACATAATTATGACTTCAAAGTTATATTAATTTATTTATATCCTTTACATGGTGAAATAATTAATTATATATCTCGAAATAGTAACTTAAATATCATTATTCTATGATTGAAATTATATATGTTGCTTGGTGGACTAGTTATTTGTGGAATGATGGGCTTGGATGTATTGTGTTAGTTTATGTGGTGATTCTGTAGAAGAAATGAAAAAATATTAACTTGTAAATTACTATGATAATCCACAAATAAAACTTTTTCATGAGTTTTAATTTACAATAAAATGGATACATCTTGGGGGTTGAATTTTTTTGTTTACTATATAAAATGTAAATGATTTTATAACCCTTTGTGTGGTTCTTATGGGTTTGATGTTATATAATTGAGGTAGTGTTTTGTGGAATTATTTAAATAGAAACATGATGATTATTATGGTGGTGTTTCATGAGTGGAAAAGTATGATGTGTTATGTGTGAATCAATTATATATATATATAAACATTATTTTGTCTTTCTCAATGTCCCACATATTTTTAATGTATGATTGTCGGATCCCAGATGTATAGAGAGATGTTTATCCGATCATCCAGGATGGGGATGTTATGAATGGATGAATACCCCTCTCTCCCACTCTTTCTTCGTCTATGTCTATTGGTGATGATGTTACATAGTTGGGGTGTTTCCCTATGGTGGGTAATATGAAACGTGGTTTAGGTCACATGTTGTAGTGGAAAACATAAAGTTTATGTCATTGACATTCATAATAGACCAATTATATAGATATGTCAAAATTTATTTTTTATTATCTATGTAGTATATAGTCAATTATATAAAAAATTATATATTGTTTTTTCAGTAGTAGTTTATATATATAGTATATGAGAAAATTATTTATTATCATTGGTAGAGAGCATAAAATAAATTGGGAACGTGGTTGTGGGTAACATTAATTTATATTTTTGTGATATTATTTTAAAATTTTTGGATGTGTTATATTGTGGGTGAGACATGGTGAGACTGGGGGAACTAGTTGGCTTGTGTATGTGTCAGTTTTTTCTGATGATTTTTCATTAGGGTGTTAGCATGACCTTTTCCTTTTTACAAGAGAAACCTTTGGATTGTTTATAATGTGTATATATCATATTCCCAACATATATATATATATATATTTACTTATTATAGAATTATATGAGGGATTTATTTGTTTAGATTTATAGTACTATATTACTGTTCGTTGTCATTCCAATTAATACAAAAAATATTTTACTTTGTAATTATTATTTTTGAGATATTTGTATCAGTTTTATAATCTTGAATATGTGAATTTTTTTATATGGGATAAATGTAAATTTTATTTTTTATTATGTCAGATTGGATGTAGGTTTTGTATAATGATTCTATTCTACTATTTGGAAATTTTTCTCATAATTTGTGACTACACAATTAGTGTTATTCACTAACCCATGACATAATGAATGTGTGTTTCGAGAGTCAATATCATCTTATCTACTATCCCAGGAGGGGAACCTAGCAGTAGTGAGTGGTGATAGAAGTCCTTTGAATTTCTCAGATTCCCATTTATTATCTATTCAACTATAATAGACTAATATAGAATACATTGGATCAACATTGTGTTACCAATTATATTATTTATTTCTTAATATTTCATCACCTCTCCATTAATATTAGTTTTTGTTTTTGTTTTTATCATCAATGATTAATGCTTTCTAAAACATATATTAATTTTTTATTCTTATTCTGGATTTATATTTAATATGAATTATACTCTAACTATTTAATAGACTAATATAGAACACATTGGATCATCATTGTGTTACCAATTTTTTTTAAGGATTTAACCATGTTATATAATACAAATTGATGGAATAATTTTTTTTGTTATCTATGTTTTGTAATTATGATTGTATATTTCCCAATGTAATTGGTGGGATTAAAAACATAATCATCAATAATTAATCTGAAAAGGATTAAAACTCCTTATTTTTTTTCAAATAATGTTGGTTGTGAGGTTATTCCACTATGATATGATGTGTTGAATTTGAGGAAAATATTAGGGTTGTGGTGTGATATTATTATGTATGAATCAAATACATATTCAATGATTTTTTTTAAAAAATCTTATGATTTTATTCCATTTTATTACATTATGATAGATCAAATGAATATCATGAATCAGATTTTGATAACATTATAGATTTCCACTAATTGATTTATTGGCCCAAAATATCATTTAAAAAATCCCCTAATATTTAAATTACAATGAATTTTAATTTTAGTTAATTTAATGATTGTGTATTATTGAATATTTTATTATTATATATTGTAATAAATATGAAATTTTAATTAATTTTCATAGATAATTATTCATTATGTTATGTGTATATGTTCTGTTCGGGTGACACCTTTTTGACAGAAATTATATTATTTATCTCATAATATTTCATCACCTCTCCATTAATATTAAATTTTTTTTATCATCAATGATTAATCCTTTCTAAAACATATATTAATTTTTTATTCTTAATCTGGATTTATATTTAATATGAATTATACTCTAAATATTTAATAGACGAATATAGAACAAATTGGATCATCATTGTGTTACCATTTTTTTAAGGATTTAGCCATGTTATAGAATACAAATTGATGGAATATATATTTTTTCGTTATCTATGTTTTTTAATTATGCTGGTATATTTCCCAATGTAATTGGTTGGATTAAAAACATACACATCAATAATTAATCTAAAAAGGATTAAACCTCCTTATATTTTTTTCAAATGATGTGGGTTGTGAGGTTATTCCACTGTGATATGATGCGTTGAATTTGAGGAAAATATTAGGGTAGTGGTGTGATATTATTATGTATGAATCAAATACCTATTCAATGATTTTTTTAAAAAATATTGTGATTATATTCCATTTTATTACATTATGATAGATCAAATGAATATCATGAATCAGATTTAGATAACATTACAGTTTTAATCTAATTGATTTATTAGCCCAACATTTCATTTAAAAAATCCCCTAATATTTAAATTACAATGAATTTTAATTTTAGTTAATTTAATGATGGTGTATTATTGAATATTTTTTTATTATATATTGTAATAAATATGAAATTTTAATTAATTTTAGTAGAAAATTATTCATTTTTTATGGGTATATGTTCTGTTCGGGTGACACCTTTTTGACAGAAATTAAAATCATACACGAAAAATATGAATGTTCAAAACCAGGCTAGGGTGAATTTTAGATTCACCATAGAAATAAATTATTCAACCAATTTGGACAAATAAGATGCATCTATGATCATTTAGGCCATAAGGCCTTTTAGAAACCATTTTCCACTAGTCCACATTTTCACCAGGTCATCTCATGCCTTTTGGACATATTATTGCATGACTCATGATCTAGGTGAAATGAAGCAATTAGATTAGTTGATAAGGTATCCAAACACATATGAGGATTTAGATCAAGTTGAGACCACATTAGAATATCCTTCATAATTAGGAACGAAGAGTGGGATATAAAGTTATTTCCAATCGTACAATTCACCAGGAAGCTATAAATGTTCAAATACTTTCCAATTATCCTTGAATGGATGGAGTTATGTTTTATCAGTTAAACATATGACGAGAAGGGAAATGTTTTGTTTAGTTGTGTCATTGGGCCTGCAGATCATGTATTGGTCCTTGTTTATTTGGTATTAAAATCAATTTAAGTGTTCTATATCAACCTAGATAAAAACATTATTACCCTGAAATAGATCAAAATATATATCATTCCTTACATTCCATCTATTTTTTTTTGTCATATGATAAAACTTATTTTTTCATATATAATTATAAGATAGTTGTGAAAAATCAATGTAGTTGATTTTTATATCATCATTATGATGGAATTTAAAGGAGATTTTGAGGGATGAAAAATATTAAAAATATTGAAGGATAAAATGTTATTTAAATTCTAAATGAGGTATAATTATTAGAACAATCATTTACATGTTGATTATTCAAAAAAAAATCAATTAACAAAAAAATAAATTAGGCCTCTATTGGGAAGTGTGACATTTTAAAAAATTAAATTGTTTTAAGAGAAATTAGTTTTCGGAACGTGAATTATATTATAAGGAAGGATTCAAAATAATAGGAGAAACATCAAGACTCTAAAAAATGGATGATATTCATTTTAGTATGTAATAAAATCTAATACACCATTACATATCATGAACATTTTTGTGTTTTATTTTATTTTTAAATTAAAAGAACATTCTATAATTTAATGGTAAACATTTAAACCTATCTTAATGATAATACCATCACATGACCTTTTTAAACAATATATTAAATTTGTAAATTTTCTTTTACATGGATGATACTAAATATGAATAGTAAAAAATCACCATTATTAAAGAAAAAACTTGTTTTTACGGTAACTAATCTATTCTATTTTAAACAATATAGTACATATTATTTAAAAATTTCAACTAAATAAGAAATTCAATAAATAAACACTTATACACTCAGAATTTTAGTGGTTTATCATAACGCTATGTAAAAAAAGTCAACAACTATGATTAAACCCCTTCTTAGTGGAAGATTACATTTTCAATCCCTATGCAATATAATTTCATTAAATACTGTAAATAAAATATTTATAGAAATCCAATTGAAAATTTGAATATTTTTTTTAAAAAAAATTTAATTACATTAGAAAAAAGTAAAAAAACATCAAAAATAAATACTAACATTCATGTTGTGATGGATAAGTGATTAGTTTAATGGTGATTATTGAAAATTAATTCCATGACATATCCCTGATGGTATATTGTATTGAAAAAAACATGGGAAGAATTTTATCATTACAACTAAAGAGATACATGAATTATATGAAAACACAAACTAACATTTTATATGTATAAATATTTTCATTATGAAATTTGAAAAAGCATAAAAATAATAACATATAATAATTAATAATATGTATTCGATATTTTTCAAATTTCTTTATAGATGAACTCTAACATAAATGATCAATATTATTATATAAAGAAATAATAGTAATGAAATGTTACAAAAAAATTTAATGGTGGAACATATATTATAATAAAACATGGCATTTTTGTCATAATCATCAACACGTCATTTATGATTCAAAAAATTAAAATTGTCCCTTTTTTTTCTAAAATAAATTATATACTCCTTGAATAAGAGATTATTTAGTTATATTTCAATATTATATTTTCACTTGCAAAAATAAAGTCTAATAAAACAATGTTTCACATACACAAGTAATATATAAAAATCCATGTAAACATCATGGGCACACAATAGAAGAAAATAGTTAAAAAACTAGTAAATGATAAAGTCACCGGCCATTGAACATTATTTATTGAAACAAAATATGTAAAAATCATTCTATATAATTAGTTATTTTATGTACTTTTTAAACAATTTCATATTTATATAAATTTTTTATGGATATTATGTCTAATTGTTTAATCAAAATTAATGAAAGTTTTAATTTTTAAAAATATTTTGAGATAAGTGATAATTGATATATAAAACATTAATTGATAAATATAAAATACAACATTACTTAAAAATATGATTATTCTATATGTATTAGAGAATTTTCTTTTTCATTACAATTATATATGATGGTTGTTATGATGTGTTGTAGTTTATGAAAATATATCATAGACTAATATATATATATATATATATTATATTGTTTATATGACATTCCTAATAAGAAATAAGTAATTTTTTGTAGTAAAAATCATTAAAAATATGCAAAATAGATATAAGAAAAAATTAAAATAAATAAATAAGAAAATTAAATAACAGAACATCTTACCTTATCATTAATTTCCAAAGTAAGCCTCATCATTTTATTTTATTCAACACATTAAAGAGAATTCAATTCATCATGTGACATAACACATTATATAATTTTAAATGTACATTAAATGTTGAATGAATTCCTTATTTTTATGTAAAAAATAAATTTTTACCTCTTCAAATAGTGTAAATACATGTTCAATGTTTTGATAATCAATTTTATAATTTTTTGCGGAACTCAAATTAATAAAATCTAAAATTTCCAATATATTCCAATGTTGAGGTTCTGGATAATCAAAAATATTCTTCATTTATAAATAAATAAATTTTATATTATAGTCTGATAAAATAAATAACA
The DNA here is from genome assembly GCA_963277665.1 of Viscum album. Taxonomy (NCBI): domain Eukaryota; kingdom Viridiplantae; phylum Streptophyta; class Magnoliopsida; order Santalales; family Viscaceae; genus Viscum; species Viscum album. The sequence continues at coordinate 443,807,555 of OY728161.1, forward strand.
AATATATTAAACCAAAAAATTTTATTAGGTGTATTTGGAATCATGAAAAATGTTAGAATTTGAAGGATAAAATTCTAAACTATTTAAATTACATCATTGGTGTCATTATTATTTTTGGGTTCTCTATGATTTGGTTTTTTACGTGATTAAATTGTTAATAATTCAAAAGATGGTGTTTTTTTCATGAAGTGTAAAAAATTATTCTCATTCAAAAAATTGAAAACAGAAAAGAGCCTTGTAAAATTCTAACAATAATCTTAATGTGTTAGGATGTTTTATTTTTTCACATATTCTATAAATAGAAGTTATATGGTATGACTATATGAGGAAAATGATTTTAACATGACTCTAGTGAGGACCATGTGATATTGAATGAAAGTTTTAAACCTTGATCTCAATAGGTATACATTAGGTCGTTGACGGTGGTGGTGGTTGTGGGGGGGGGGGTTTATTTAAAGCTCTATATGATTTTTTATTAGGGAGGATTCATAGAAGGATGTTATCTCCCATCATACTATCTTCTAGCATATATGTTTTTTTAATTAATTTTTGTCTTGGATTCATTATTGATCCTCTTGGAAGATGCATCTTTAATTTCCCTTAAATATGAATTCCATATTTTTATGCACTAATTTATGATTAATTATGTTATATGGATATTTAATTCCCCGGGGCATGGTGGATTTACAATGTAATGTTATTTATTTTATCAATAGTTGATATATGTTTATTTAGAAGGACGAATGTATGATTTTTCACACTATTTTGATGAATAAATATTTCATGTGGGGATTCTATTGGGTTTGATAATTTATTAAAAAACATTTGGATTATTTGGAAGAAAAAATTAAGGATTTTTTTCATAGGAGTATTTATATAATTAAATATACATGTTTTCCTTTCCTTTAAAGATAATTTGTATTCTCATGGATAATTAACTAGAGCATCATACGATGTAGGATTCCATTACTCCTTACTTATTTTGAATAATTGGGAATGTGATTTTTTATATATAGATATTGAATAATAATTTTTCATTATAATTATTATGATTAGTATGATTTTGGGGTTTCCTAAAACCTGGTAGAATTTTATTTCATTTGCGCATCATAATATTCTATAAAGTATTGAAATGAAATTATAATTGATTTAGTTATTGACACCATAATTAAGTAGTTTCTAGTGGTCTATGTTATGAGTTTTATGGATAGTGTGATTTTATTTATTAGTTATATTTTATGGAAGTGAATTATTATAAAATAAAATTACAATCTAATGATATTTTTATAAAATATATTTCATTGAAAAAAAATCTTATGGAATATTTTTTAAGTTGAAATAATTCCAAGATGTATGTTTGGATTATTTTTTTAAATTGTCCTACTGTGTGTGAAAACAAAATGATATAGTTATATTATAATTATAAAAATTAATAATTTAATTTTTTAACAAATGCTAATCGTAATATTTTTAAAAATATTTTTTCTTCGTTGATATCATGCAGTCAATGATATGTTTTCAAGTAAAACATACTTGTATTTCTAATTAGTATTATAATTTCATTTGATGTAAATTAATATTTACAAGTCACATGGGGTTGTGACATATCCATATAAATGGGGGTTGAGAATCAGGGGTGATAGATTTATCAATGTTAACTTCTGTATATATTTCATTCTTTCTTTATATTCATAAATCCTATGATATCAACTATGATATGTGGATATCTATAATTTTTCCTCCCTATATTCTCTAATTTCAAATTCATATACTATAAGTACATATTAGAACATAATGATGTTAACAAGGTATTTACTCAATGATTGAAAAAAGGATTTCTATATATAATCTAATTGAGTAATTAATTTCCCAATAATAACTATATTATCGATTTGATGTTGGGTTAGACAAGATGAACCACTACATAATAGCGTATCATGAACATAGTCCCTTTACTAAATAATTATACTACTAACCATCAATTTACAATGTTCTACCCATTTGTAATTGGATGTTGACTACAATGTCAAATTGTATTTAAATCACAAGGACATACCTTAAAATATCATTTCTCTATCTAGTCATCAAAATCTATAAGACAAAATCAATTCTTTGTTACATTAATATTGATTCCCTACAAAAAATTTACAAAATTTAATATTTCATGAATTTTTTATTCATAATAATCCCCTCTTTTTCACATCGTAGAAATGCATCAATTTAATATATATATTATATCACAAATTCTAAGATCAGATTCCCCCTTTATATATCCAATAATTATACAGTATTTTTGGGTAATGTATGTATTATGATTTGAAACTCAAAATCACTTTTAGTCGTTGTAAAACATCCTCATACATATTCTAATGATGTTAGTGTTTGAATTTTTCAAATCCACCACAAAATACAATTTCAATATTCAAAAAATCATCCTTATTCCTCGGTTAGAAAAATAAAATTCCCATCATGATTATTAAATTTATAATATAAAGCACAATGTCCTTAAATGTGATTTTGAATTCATATAAATGCAATAACCCTAATAATAATATTGTGTACTAATAAACTAATACATTATCATATATATCATAAATTTTTTTATCCATGTTGAATAAAACATGACATATAACTTTTCAACAACCCAAATCATAATTATTTAATTATAATAAATTTATGTGTAATAGATTTATTTACTGATAATAAGGCTTTATGAAGCATGGAATCTTATTTTTATGTAACCGTTTATACTTCCACTAACCAATCTCACAGATATTTATAAAGTAAAACATTCCCTACTTTGTACTATATATTCATCTATCACCAATTCATTGGGTACATTACATTGTACTATAAAATTTGATATGGATTTCAATTTTCACATAATATTTATATTCCTATATTGGTATTATTATATTGAAAAATAAAAGATGTTGGTGGATCCAAAAATCCTTACTTTCTGTCTCTCCATCCATTTAATCTTTTTCGTTAATTATGAACTCATTATAGAACCTCTTAAACTGATGAGGATTCTAAGATGAATATTTTAATGAATGTTATTATTGTTAAAATTTCCAAAAATCAACTCAATGCTTTACTATGTTTCCTAAATTTCATAATAATATAAGTCTTTTCAGACTCGATATATTTACTAGTAGATATTTAGACAGACACACTCATATATATACAAAATGTATTTTTAAATGTTAGTTTAATGTTTATCCAAACTAAAAGCACATTCAATGAAACAACCATTTAATAAATATTAATAGATCTTCACCTCAATTGACCTTCATCTAGTTGTCAAAATTTCTTGTACACATGATATACATTATTTGATAACCTATTCACATGATTCATCCATAATGTTTCAATATATGTTTCTATTTTGTATACCATATTCATAAAATTATATATGAAAACTATAGGATTTCATATAATATCAAACTCAAAATACAGCTTCAGGTAGTTTTTGTATATTATTTCTTCTTATGAAATTATTTAATATTGACGGAATCAAAATATCATAGCATATTTATAATTCTTTTTTCTATAATTGGATAATATCATGGTGAACTATTTTAATCTTTTATATTTATGAATATTTATAGGCTGAATTCAGATAAAAAAAATCCAAATACCTTTCGTTCATTTCGTTTCACACGGAGTATACCTTTTATTCACTCACAATAAAGTATACAAATCACATCATTTGGGATGTCTTTATTATATCCTTCATAGTATGAATTGGTACATGATCTCATGAACTCTCGTAGCACATGTAATATCCCTATAATTTCTTCCTTCATATATATTTACGGATACAAATAAATCATATTATTTGCAAAAAATTTCATATGCACAATATTCTTTGGACCTAGTTGGATGGAAGTAGTTTTTTGAAGATGAATAAAGTTTATTTCTGACTATTTTTAATTTTTTCTGAATAAAATACATCAATTTATATTTTAGTTATTATCAAATGAATGGATGAAAAATATTCTCATGATTAGAAGGATTATGGATACATAAATTTCATTTGTATTTCTTCTCTATTCTCATGAATTTTTCTAGTAACAATGTTTTTGAACACAAAAATAGTCTGGAATGAATGTTTTGATCAATAAGAGGACGTGTATCAGAGTATGAATGTATCTATACTAATTATAATGGTGATTTACTGATCATTTATCCCTCAAAAATCAAAATTTTTCTAAGAAACATGTGATGTAATTATTTAGATGGAAAGGGGGAGAATATTTTGGGAGGATGGAATTTCATGGGATATTATAATGTATGTTACAAAATGAATTACATTATTAATTTTTTTCAAATTCATGTGGAATTCAGGATTATAAGAAGATGAATTTGGATAGATAAATTTTTGAATTTAGTCAATGCTTACACAAGACCATCAGACATGATATTCAAAAGATCAATCAAACGTAAGAATGTTTGTGGATGTAGTAATAGAAGTGGATATTTTTGTGAATGATGTGTGTAATATTGTATGATTCCAATCAAATGTATGAGGATCAATAATTTATAAATCCATTTATTATAGATAATTTGTTTTATGATTGGTTCAAGTGAAAAAACTTCTATAATATATCTCTCATGTGCTGAAAGATGCATCACACCAGAAGTGATGACGATACATCAGATTGGAACATAGCCTAATCTATCAAATGCATGATGATACTGATATTTTATCAAATGTTGGATAATTGGTCTAAATAAAATAATATATTGATTTTTTAATTGTTTTTTGGAATGTGTTTCCAATGGGTTTCTTGTATCTCTATATGATTTGATGAATATTATGGAAAAATAGAGGAAACAAAACGTCTATGAAAGTCACAAAAATGATTATTGAAATTTTTTAGGTTGTTTTGAATATGTGATGAATTTTTAGTATAGAGAATATATATTCGTATGAAATATTTTTTTATTACAAGTTTTCATAATAATGAGAAGTATTCAGAGAAGATATGTTTTCATCATAATGATAAAATATATGAATGGTTATGGGATCATACAGAATAATCATATTGAAGAACAGTAAAAGTGCCTGAAGTTAGATAAACATCTGAGAAGATTCAATAGGGTTTGAGAAGAACCCGGATGTTTTGAAATTGTTTAATATTACATCTCATTGAAATGAAATTCAAGATTTGGATTTTGGTTGACTGGGAATGTGAATGTATTTTCCCACACAAACCACATCTGGAAGTCCTATAAGTAGTAAAAAGTACATTCTACCCTCTGACAGTGGTACTATTCACATGTGAAGAGAGTGTAGAAGCCATGAACATTTTGGAGGATAGAAGATGAATCTAGAAAAATATTTCTGAGGATTATTAGTTACTAATGTACTAGAAATAATAATAGGCTTCAATGTTTCCAAATCAGACAGAGTGATCAGAAATAGATTTCTAATGATGATTGATGGGGGTCGTAATTATTTCCATTGCATTATTTCATATCTATTTTCTAGTCTAATGAATGGAATTGTTGAATCATACTAATCCATGAGACTATGTTATATTTAAAAAATCTAAGAAGGTTACATATAACATTTTTTGTGTAGGAATGTGATGATTTTGGTTTTAAATCTATTCATGAAGATGTTGATAAAAAATCGTTATAAATTTTTTTGAACACTTTTTTAATGATTCATTGAATAAAGAAGCATGTATTACATCTATTTTTATAGAAGAATAAATTTATCTATTGAGTGGTATTAGAATATTTCCAACCCATTCCATGGTTGAAACTATACTTTTTTAGTATTTAAACTTGTAAATACATGTAACACCCCAAACTTCTATGGTACGTTTCCCTTCGAATAATGCGATAGCGTGTGTTGTACGCAACCTCGAGTTCTAACACACACCACAACTAATTAAACTAGTCGTTGTGAATAGTAATACCTACTTCATTTTTGGATTCGGAATATCAAAATTAGCCTAGGGTGAAATTTTGGTACATTTCGGATAACTTTCATATTTTGATGAATAGTGAAAATTACTAAATTTTAATTAAAAACAACTTTTTTAATCAAAACAATTAATAGTGATAAATTGTGAATTTGAGTGGTTTTAAATTATATTTAGAATATATTTTTACCATTTAATATAATCTTGGTCATTGGATATAATTTTACAATTAAACCGAACATAAACAAGTGTCAATCTTTTGATAGTTATTATATCTTAAAAACACGCTTTTTGTTTTGACAGCGGGAATTAATTTTAAATTAATTTCTGCCACTTCTGTGTTTTGAATTTAGGAAAATGGATTCCATATTTGGAATCAGGATGTTCAAATTGTGTAAATAGGTACCTTTTATTTTTAGACATTTTGAATAATTACTGCGGTAAATATTTTATTTACCATGGTTAAGGGTAAATCCGGTAAATAAGGGTTAAAAAAATAATATTATAATAATACTAAATTACCCTAAAAACGTGTCTTAACCCTATTGGTTGATACATAGTCGACCATGGGCATCTTTGGGTCTATTTTGGGACCCCATGGATCCACTTGTAAGTGATAATGACACTTTATTTTAATTAAGTCAAAATGAATACAAAAATGACACAAGCATATATCTTTTAGAACAACAATTTTTACATAGGGCTATACATGTTGGATTGTCGATTATAAATATTCATTAGAAAGCTAAAAAGATTTGCTACATAATGATATTTTATTTATAATTTTTAGACATTATATAATTTATTTTATTTATGACACAATGATGATGCAGTAATTACTAAAATAGTGAAAAATAAAAATAATTGATCTTATAAATACCCAAATAATTATAATATGAAACTTTTAATGAATTAAACTAATTTTCTATGATAATATGATATATTAGGATTGATTTAATTGACTTTGTTCGAAGTAATCAATCTGTTAGGAGTTTCACAAAAATCAACTATTGAATAGTGTCAAAATTGACATAAAAGAGTTATTAAAACAAATATTATATTATTAATTGATATTAAATTCCTAAAAATCTAAGGTTCGGCCAAGAGACTTATATTATGATAGGTTCCTCATTAATGGACCACTTGGGGGTCGCTTGGATGTATATAGTATGTTTATTAACCATAATATATAAAAATACAAAGAGACATTGTAAAAGTGAAACTAATTAACTTAGAGTTAATACTTAAAGATAAGGTTAATATAAGTACCCAAACCTGTCTAAATTCAATTGGATGAGTTGTTTTCGACCTATCCCCACCTCATCCTTTGAATAGTCAACTTTGGAGCCTTTGTAAACCGAATATGAATTTATTATAAATTAATATTTCTAACTTTTCCAAAGGTGCCCCTCACCCCTCTTATAAAAGGGCACTCCTCCTTCTCATTTCTTCACACCTTCAAAGCCTTTTGGTTCGGCCAAACTCTGCCCAAATACTCTCCCAACATCCCTCACTACAACCTAGAGGCCTTAGTTTGATCAGAAAGCCAACCTAAGGAGCCCTTTTGATCAAATCAAAAGGAAGAACCCGAAGAAGAGGTAATGATTTCACCACCCTTTTCTAAGTTCATTTCTTCTTCCACTTCTTCTTCCTTTGTTATTACCATTCTGAAATAATAACTCCAGTATCTCACATATACTGTGATGTTATTATAAATATGGTACAATCATATTCAGTATTCTATCCACCCTTTGAATAACATGTCACCATACGTGCGTACGTACGGCTTACCGTCTCCACGTCGTGGTGTAATTGTTATTCAATATAATATTATTTGGATGGGTATAATAATGATGTGTAACTCATGTAAATAATAAATATAACATGTTAATGATTCTGTATATATGATATACCATCCATTTATATATTATTGTAATATCAAAAGAATGATATTGTCGCTCGTGCGTACGTACGGACTACCGTCTCCACGAACGCGATGAGATTCATTCTCCATCGTAACCATTAAAGCGTAATTATCATTTTATGATTTAAAAATGATGTTTAAGGACTTGATATCATTCTGGATATGAATAATATACAACCTATCCTTTACAAACATGTCTTATGTAACAAAACATATGGAAGAAAACAAGTAAGTTAACACCCGAAACAACGATAATACTAAGATATTATTATCAAATCAATATTAAAAGATCATATATGATATCATATTAATGTATATGATTCTTTTATAATTTAATAACAATTATTTCACCATTATACAGGAGGTTAACCTACCACAACCATGGAAAAGTACAAGGTAAGGGTTATTTCACAATCTCTTCTTTATCCGAGGTTGTTTATACGTAATAATCTACTGGGATCTCGTTATCATCCACATCCATGTTTCTTCAAAATGTATTTCAAAACATTTTTACTATTTACAAGAATATGGGTTAAAGTCATTTATACCCTTGTTTGACTTTTTATAAGAGGTTTATAAAGGAATCTTTCCGTCGTTTTCAAAACAAGGTCCTTTTTAACCTTTTCGACAGAATTGATGTAAGAATGTTTTTTTTAACTTATACGGCGGGTGCGGTTATTTTTCACCGTCATAAAATCTTCGAAGCTTTCCATACAAGCTTATAAGAATATTTTCAAAGAAAATGTTTTATTTTATATGGATCTTAAATGATTTCAAAATAAAAGGAGATATTTCTTTAAAAAGAATTTTGATTTCATCTATGTCAACATCCTTTGATGGATTTTAAGATTATTTGAAGTTGATTTATTATGATACAAAACTTCTATATTGTATTGAAGGTTTTGTGATATGTTTGACTGTGGATGTGCTATTTTTATACCATTCATAGTTTATTGTGAAAGTATTGACATTTCGTATGCTAGTTTTAATACGAATGTTTATGTTATGTTTAAACCTTTTCATATGGGAATGCATTGGACTTAATAAGTGACGGGTGGAGCCCGCTATAGCTCCTCGATGCATCGGTAGGTCTCATGAGACAAACTAGTGTCTTGGCACAAGGCCTTGACAAAATCTTATTTGTAGTCTTGGCACGAGGCCTTGGCTATGTGGTTATGATAGTCTGGCATTATGCATTCCAACATTATGAAAGTGGTTATTGATATTGCATGTGATTATTCGATTAGTAGAATATCCATGTGAATAAGTAAATGGCATTATTTCATTTTTATTTTTGCCATACTATGTTGAAGTTCAATTTTAAAAAGGCTTTTGTTTTAGTAATTCATTGCCTTAAATGTTTATGCTTATTATGAATGTTCCGCTATATTGTTATCCTTACTGGGCATTTGAGCTCACCCCTTTTCTATGTTTTATTTTTCCCAGGTAGTGAAGAAGTAAATTATGAATGACTTGCAGGGATATTATGAGGGGTTAATAGTGTGGATATGAAGACTTTGTTGTTGTTGTAGTTTTTCACTTTGAAATGTAATGTAAAACTTTATGATTATATCTAGTGTTTCCAAGGCTACTAAACCAATCGGTCTTTCGAGATTTGATCTTTCTTGTGATCATGCCAATGTTACGAAGTAATGCACCGACTCTGGGCAGCTGGGGTCGGGGCGTTACAGTTGGTATCAGAGGAAGTTTAGTACAAACCTTGGAAGCTAGATTTAGATAAACTCTGATTAGAGCACGTAGACCTAAGATGATCTTTGAGGATTAGTATAGAAGAACTTCCTAGAATTTTGGTATTGTAGAGATTTTGTGAGTTTTTCGAGCAATACATCCCTGTCTGGATACGAGCAGGTAGAGGCGGCTCTGGCACAGATGTACCTAGGGGTAAAACCCGAAAACACCGTTTTGAGCTAGACTCGAACGGGAACTGGTGCACGACAACGGGCCTTGCTGCACTCTTGGTTACGACACTCCCGGGGGATATGCTTAGGATAACTCTCACTATCTTTACAAATCATTATGAAGGGTTTATGAGTATATACTTCCTCAAAGAAAACATTTTTATGATTATGGATTATATCCATAAATAGTTCAATTTATGCTAAGTGTTTTATAAGTATGGGATTATGTATTTTGATTCATAAACTGATCTAGTTTATGCCACTGTTTAGAAATGGCACCTAGTGTAAGAAATGGAAACCGTATCAATGCACGCACTCCATGTAGGGATTGCCCTCCTGCTCAAGATAATTATAGTGGGGCTGGTGATGCAACTGGTGCTGATCAGCTAATCACCATACTGGGACAACTTACTCAGGTTATTAATAATAACCTTACCCGTATGGAGCACCCTGATCCGCAGCGTGGAGGATCAATGTTAGATCGATTCATGAGACAACAACCACCAACGTTCAATAGGAGTACAAATCCCTTAGTAGCTGAGAAATGGATATTTTCCCTAGAGAAAATATTTCAGGCTTTGGGGAGTAGTGAAAGGGAAAAAGTTACCATGGCAGTTTACCGCCTCACTGGAGATGCTGATCAATGGTGGTCATTGATTCAAAACATGAAGGAAGATGATGAAGTATCAAACATGGAATGGAGGGAGTTCAAAGATCTGTTTTTAGAAAAATACTTTCCTCGCGACCATCGAGCAGATATGGAAAGGCAATTTCTGAGTCTGAGACAAAAGGAGGATGATAATGTCACAAAGTATGAGGCTAACTTTACAAGGTTAGCGAGGTACGCTGGTGATTATATTCGCAACCCAAGAAGTAAGATTGATCGTTTCTTTGATGGGTTAAAACCATTTCTCCGTCGAGCATTAGTCTCACAATCCTTTTCATCGTACGAAGACATTGTCTCATGTGCTATCAAGACCGAAAAGGAATTCTCTAAGTCTTATGACTTTAAAGAAAAGCAAGAGAAGAAGAGACATGCTGATCAATCTGGGAATGGAAATAAGGGGAATAAGGGAAAGGTTGAATATACATCTTGTGGTAAGTGCGGGAAGAAACACCCCGGTGCTTGCCTGAAGGGAATGGGAGTCTGTTACAAGTGTGGTGAAAAAGGCCACCAAGCTCATGACTGCAAGGGGAAGAAGGAAGCTACCAATGTTTAGTACTACAATTGCAGGGAGATGGGGCATTATGCAAATGCATGTCCTAAGCGTCAGGAGAACTTACCTCAGAAAAGGCCAAGGGATCAAGGCCAGGCTTATGCTATCACTACTGCTGAGGTAGAAACTCCGAAAGACGTGGTGGAAGGTAATTTAATGGTTTCCTCAAGTTTAGCAAATGCATTATTTGATTCTGGATCATCGCATTGTTTCATATCTTCCCAGTTTGCTAAGAAAATTAGATATTTCCAATTTGATTTAATAAGGGAGTTGTCAGTTAAATCTCCTAAGGGAAGTATCGTTGCAACAAAGTTTTGCGAGTCAGTCCCCATTAGAGCACATAAATTTTCTTTATCTGCTGATTTCATCGTCATACCTATGATTGAGTTTGATATAATCCTCGGTATGGACTGGCTTTCGGACTATGATGCGAAGATTTATTGTAAGAAGAAAGAGGTTACGATTCTTGATGATAATGATAAGGAGCACCTTATTTTTAGAGCAGAATCGTCACCACCTAATTCTTATTTAGATCCACCCCCAGTAGCTCAACTTAATTCAATTATTGGGGAGGAAGAGAATGAAATAACTATCGGTGAGGAAAGGAATGTTCAAATAGAGGATGTACCTATTGTGAAAGAGTTTGTAGATGTATTTCCGGAAGATTTACCTGGACATCCTCTAGAACGAGAAGTACAGTTTTCCATTGATTTAATTCCTGGATCAAGGCCTATATCGAAGACCCCTTATAGAATGGCCACTGTAGAGCTAGTCGAACTAAAGAAACAACTAGAGGAATTGAGTAATAAGGGATTTATTCGCCCTAGTGTTTCTCCATGGGGAGCCCCTGTTCTTTTTGTTAAAAAGAAAGATGGATCTATGAGGTTATGTATCGACTACAGGGAGATCAATGCTATAACGATAAAGAACAAGTATCCCCTACCTCGTATTGATGATTTATTTGACCAACTGCATGGAGCTCAATACTTTTCAAAGATTGACCTTCGATCTGGATACCATCAGTTGTGTGTAAAGAAGGAAGACATTCCGAAAACAGCATTTCGAACCAGGTACGGGCATTACGAGTTTACTGTAATGCCGTTTGGATTGACTAATGCACCTTCTGTATTCATGGATCTGATGAATAGAGTTTTCAAGGAGTATCTCGATGAATTTGTGGTGGTATTTATTGATGATATCTTGGTATACTCCAAAACCTACAAAGATCATGAAAATCACTTGCGCATTATCTTGAAGACTCTGAGGAGGCATGAATTATATGGGAAGTTTAGCAAGTGTGAATTCTGGCTTCAGGAGATTTCTTTTCTTGGCCATATTGTCTCTAAAGATGGAATCTCTGTTGATCCTTCTAAGACCAAGGCAATCCAAGAATGGCCAGCACCTACGAGTATAACTGAGGTACGTAGTTTCATTGGTTTGGCAGGTTATTATCGACGTTTCGTCCAGAATTTTGCCCGATTGGCTAACCCACTAACGAAGCTCACACGTAAAGGGGTTAAATTTGTTTGGACAAAAGAGTGTGAAGAATGTTTCGAAGAACTGAAGAGAAGATTAGTCAATGCTCCTATATTGACTCTACCATCGGGGAATGATGGGTTAGTTATTTATAGTGATGCATCAAAGAAAGGACTTGGCTGTGTCCTTATGCAGAATGATAGAGTTATTGCCTATGCATCACGACAGTTGAAAATTCATGAACAAAACTATCCTACTCATGATCTTGAGTTAGCAGCTGTGATCTTTGCTTTGAAGATATGGAGGCACTACCTCTATGGTGAAAAATGTGAGATTTATACTGATCACAAGAGTTTGAAGTATATTTTCTCACAAAAAGAACTCAACATGAGGCAAAGGAGATGGCTTGAATTACTCAAGGATTATGATTGCACGATACACTACCTCCCGGGGAAAGCAAACAAAGTAGCAGATGCTTTGAGCAGAAAAGACCATGGAGTTCTGAACATGATGAGAATTGAAAGGGATCCAATTTTCATGGATCTAGAGAAGATGGACATGGGAATAACCAGGGAAGGTGAAACATCAATGCTTTTTCAAATGGTTGCCAAACCATCTTTACTAGAAAGGATTAAGAGTTCTCAGACCAATGATGAAGAATTCCAAAAGAAGATTAAAGCTGTGAATGATGGGAGATTGAGAGACTTTTTGTATGAAGATGGAATTTTGAAATTCGGGAAGAGACTTTGTGTTCCCGATTTACCTGATCTAAAAAGGGAATTGCTGGATGATGCTCATAGTTCCAATTTCTCTATACACCCTGGGAGCACCAAAATGTATAGAGATTTGAAGGAACATTTTTGGTGGGACAACATGAAGAGGGAGATTGCTGATTTTGTATCAAGATGTATGGTTTGTCAACAAGTGAAAGCTGGAAGGCAACAGCCTGGAGGAGTCATGCAACCTCTTCCCTTACCGGAGTGGAAATGGGACAATATTACGATGGACTTTGTCATGGGGCTACCAAAGACTCCTAGAAGGAACGATGCAATATGGGTTATTGTTGATCGTCTTACCAAGTCAGCACATTTTCTTGCTATAAGAGAAGATCTACCCCTAGAACGTCTAGCAAGACTATACATTAATGAAGTTGTGAGACTTCATGGAGTACCCTTATCAATTGTTTCGGATCGTGATCCTCGTTTTACTTCAAGGTTTTGGAAAAGTCTTTAGAAATCCCTGGATACTGAACTTCATTTGAGCACTGCTTACCACCCTCAGACAGACGGACAGTCAGAACGGACTATTCAAACCTTAGAAGACATGTTGAGATCTTGCTCACTTGACTTTCAGGGTATGTGGGATCAATATTTACCTCTGGTAGAATTTTCCTATAACAATAGCTTCCATTCGAGTATTCAGATGGCACCATATGAAGCGTTATACGGAAAGAGATTTCGTACACCAACCTGTTGGGATGACGTTGGTGAAAGAAAACTTGTAGGCCCAGAACTGGTGGAGGAAACGGTGGAAAAGGTGAAAGTAATCCAAAATCACATCAAAGCAGCTCAAAGTAGGCAGAAGAGCTATGCCGATAATCGAAGGAAGGATTTGGAATTTCAAGTCGGTGATCATGTTTTCCTGAAGGTATCTCCGTGGAAGGGAGTCATACGTTTTGATAAGAAAGGTAAATTGAGTCCCAGGTACATCGGACCTTTCGAAATTCTAGAACGAATTGGGGCTGTAGCTTACCGATTGGCAATGCCGCCAAGTCTCTCCAAAGTTCACGATGTGTTCCACGTATCTCTGTTGAGGAAATACATGCCTGATCCGACGCATGTACTCACCTATGAGGAATTAGAACTGGAACCTGATCTGTCTTATTGCGAAGAGCCCGTCAAGATTCTTGATACGAGAGAACAAGTACTGAGAAACCGGACGACGCGTCTGGTAAAAGTTTTGTGGAGATATCATAAGATGGAAGAGGCAACGTGGGAACCCGAGGAACTTATGATGAAGAACCACCCGAGTCTTTTTATGCAGTAATACCCTAGAAATTGCGAGGACGCAATTATTTGAAGGAGGTGAGAATGTAACACCCCAAGCTTCTATGGTACGTTTCCCTTCGAATAATGCGATAGCGTGTGTTGTACGCAACCTCGAGTTCTAACACACACCACAACTAATTAAACTAGCCGTTGTGAATAGTAATACCTACTTCATTTTTGGATTCGGAATATCAAAATTAGCCTAGGGTGAAATTTTGGTACATTTCGGATAACTTTCATATTTTGATGAATAGTGAAAATTACTAAATTTTAATTAAAAACAACTTTTTTAATCAAAACAATTAATAGTGATAAATTGTGAATTTGAGTGGTTTTAAAGTATATTTAGAATATATTTTTACCATTTAATATAATCTTGGTCATTGGACATAATTTTACAATTAAACCGAACATAAACAAGTGTCAATCTTTTGATAGTTATTATCTCTTAAAAACACGCTTTTTGTTTTGACAGCGGGAATTAATTTTAAATTAATTTCTTCCACTTCTGTGTTTTGAATTTAGGAAAATGGATTCCATATTTGGAATCAGGATGTTCAAATTGTGTAAATAGGTAAATTTTATTTTTAGACATTTTGAATAATTACTGCGGTAATATTTTATTTACCATGGTTAAGGGTAAATCCGGTAAATAAGGGTTAAAAAAATAATATTATAATAATACTAAATTACCCTAAAAACGTGGCTTAACCCTATTGGTTGATACATAGTCGACCATGGGCATCTTTGGGTCTATTTTGGGACCCCATGGATCCACTTGTAAGTGATAATGACACTTTATTTTAATTAAGTCAAAATGAATACAAAAATGACACAAGCATATATCTTTTAGAACAACAATTTTTACATAGGGCTCTACATGTTGGATTTTCGATTATAAATATTCATTAGAAAGCTAAAAAGATTTCCTACATAATGATATTTTATTTATAATTTTTAGACATTATATAATTTATTTTATTTATGACACAATGATGATGCAGTAATTACTAAAATAGTGAAAAATAAAAATAATTGATCTTATAAATACCCAAATAATTATAATACGAAACTTTTAATGAATTAAAATAATTTTATATGATAATATGATATATTAGGATTGATTTAATTGACTTTGTTCGAAGTAATCAATCTGTTAGGAGTTTCACAAAAATCAACTATTGAATAGTGTCAAAATTGACATAAAAGAGTTCTTAAAACAAATATTATATTATTAATTGATATTAAATTCCTAAAAATCTAAGGTTAGGCCAAGAGACTTATATTATGATAGGTTCCTCATTAATGGACCACTTGGGGGTCGCTTGGATGTATATAGTATGTTTATTAACCATAATATATAAAAATACAAAGAGACATTGTAAAAGTGAAACTAATTAACTTAGAGTTAATACTTAAAGATAAGGTTAATATAAGTACCCAAACCTGTCTAAATTCTATTGGATGAGTTGTTTTCGACCTATCCCCACCTCATCCTTTGAATAGTCAACTTTGGAGCCTTTGTAAACCGAATATGAATTTATTATAAATTAATATTTCTAACTTTTCCAAAGGTGCCCCTCACCCCTCTTATAAAAGGGCACTCCTCCTTCTCATTTCTTCACACCTTCAAAGCCTTTTGGTTCGGCCAAACTCTGCCCCAATACTCTCCCAACATCCCTCACTACAACCTAGAGGCCTTAGTTTGATCAGAAAGCCAACCTAAGGAGCCCTTTTGATCAAATCAAAAGGAAGAACCCGAAGAAGAGGTAATGATTTCACCACCCTTTTCTAAGTTCATTTCATCTTCCACTTCTTCTTCCTTTGTTCTTACCATTCTGAAATAATAACTCCAGTATCTCACATATACTGTGATGTTATTATAAATATGGTACAATCATATTCAGTATTCTATCCACCCTTTGAATAACATGTCACCATACGTGCGTACGTACAGCTTACCATCTCCACGTCGTGGTGTAATTGTTATTCAATATAATATTATTTGGATGGGTATAATAATGATGTGTAACTCATGTAAATAATAAATATAACATGTTAATGATTCTGTATATATCATATACCATCCATTTATATATTATTTTAATATCAAAAGAATGATATTGTCGCTCGTGCGTACGTACGGACTACCGTCTCCACGAACGCGATGAGATTCATTCTCCATCGTAACCATTAAAGCGTAATTATCATTTTATGATTTAAAAATGATGTTTAAGGACTTGATATCATTCTGGATATGAATAATATACAACCTATCCTTTACAAACATGTCTTATGTAACAAAACATATGGAAGAAAACAAGAAAGTTAACACCCGAAACAACGATAATACTAAGATATTATTATCAAATCAATATTAAAAGATCATATATGATATCATATTAATGTATATGATTCTTTTATAATTTAATAACAGTTATTTCACCATTATACAGGAGGTTAACCTACCACAACCAAGGAAAAGTACAAGGAAATGGTTATTTCACAATCTCTTCTTTATCCGAGGTTGTTTATACGTAATAATCTACTGGGATCTCGTTATCATCCACATCCATGTTTCTTCAAAATGTATTTCAAAACATTTTTACTATTTACAAGAATATGGGTTAAAGTCATTTATACCCTTGTTTGACTTTTTATAAGAGGTTTATAAAGGAATCTTTCCGTCGTTTTCAAAACAAGGTCCTTTTTAACCTTTTCGACAGAATTGAGGTAAGAATGTTTTTTTTAACTTATACGGCGGGTGCGGTTATTTTTCGCCGTCATAAAATATTCGAAGCTTTCCATACAAGCTTATAAGAATATTTTCAAAGAAAATGTTTTATTTTATATGGATCTTAAATGATTTCAAAATAAAAGGAGATATTTCTTTAAAAAGAATTTTGATTTCATCTATGTCAACATCCTTTGATGGATTTTAAGATTATTTGAAGTTGATTTATTATGATACAAAACTTCTATATTCTATTGAAGGTTTTGTGATATGTTTGACTGTGGATGTGCTATTTTTATACCATTCATAGTTTATTGTGAAAGTATTGACATTTCGTATGCTAGTTTTAATACGAATGTTTATGTTATGTTTAAACCTTTTCATATGGGAATGCATTGGACTTAATAAGTGACGGGTGGAGCCCGCTATAGCTCCTCGATGCATCGGTAGGTCTCATGAGACAAACTAGTGTCTTGGCACAAGGCCTTGACAAAATCTTATTTGTAGTCTTGGCACGAGGCCTTGGCTATGTGGTTATGATAGTCTGGCATTATGCATTCCAACATTATGAAAGTGGTTATTGATATTGCATGTGATTATTCGATTAGTAGAATATCCATGTGAATAAGTAAATGGCATTATTTCATTTTTATTTTTGCCATACTATGTTGAAGTTCAATTTTAAAAAGGCTTTTGTTTTAGTAATTCATTGCCTTAAATGTTTATGCTTATTATGAATGTTCCGCTATATTGTTATCCTTACTGGGCATTTGAGCTCACCCCTTTTCTATGTTTTATTTTTCCCAGGTAGTGAAGAAGTAAATTATGAATGACTTGCAGGGATATTATGAGGGGTTAATAGTGTGGATATGAAGACTTTGTTGTTGTTGTAGTTTTTCACTTTGAAATGTAATGTAAAACTTTATGATTATATCTAGTGTTTCCAAGGCTACTAAACCAATCGGTCTTTCGAGATTTGATCTTTCTTGTGATCATGCCAATGTTACGAAGTAATGCACCGACTCTGGGCAGCTGGGGTCGGGGCGTTACAATACATGTATTTAGATGGAAGTGTGATAGTTTTGTTTTCCGAAAATTGATATATTATTACATAGTAGTATATGTTTTTAAAAAAAAACCAACCAGAAAATGTTATCACTAATTATTTTAAAACCCTCTCAGTGACACATTGATCCTAGATAAGAATTATCAATTTGTATTATTTGGAAATATCCACTTTTTACCAATTTTTTAGTGTTTGTAAATAGATGTAGTTATAGAAAATATGAATTGTGTGAAAAATAATGGTGTTTCAGTTATATGATGTGATGAAATATCGTATCTGAATAACATTGTGAGATAATTTCTATGGTATTGCAAATAATCATGAATAAATGATCATGGGTTAACTATTTGTCATAAATTAATGATTACAAACGTTTTTCTTAAGAAAGTTGATATTCTTTTAGCTGATCCCCTTGAACATATACATTCTGATATCAATGGGATGATAAGTAAACAATCTATTTTAATTTATAAGTATTTCATTTCATTTATTGATGATTTTACTCGCATTACATGTGATATTTATTAGAAACATAAGTAGATGATCTAATTATTTTTAAAATATTGTGGATCAGATATGTGAATGAATGTGTGTATTCTATGAAGTAAATGAGAACTGATAATGGTTGTTGATATAAGATTGATGGTTTAGATTTTTTTTCCTCAAAATCATGGAATTCAATAACTGTTTGGTACACCATTCACATCATCACAAAATTGTTCTTATAAAATGAAAAAGAGAAGTATGGTGGAAATAATACATAATATGTAAAATAAATGTGGACATTAACATTATTTATTATATATAGCTAAGATCACAGATATTTACATTTTGAACTAATGTTTCTATAGTTAATGTTCCAATATGACCCATTATGAAATGTTATTTTACCAAATTACAAGTTTGAACCACTTATGAGTTTTTGGGAATCCCCGCTTCATAACGAACAATAGTGTAAATCATGAGATGTTTGATCACTGATGTGATAAGGGAATATTTTAAAGCTATTCTCATGTTGGAAGATGATATAGATGATTCCACATAGAAAAAAGAATATTTATTGACTTTATTGTTTTTAGCTTATTAAAAATGAATAGGAATATATGAATCAAACAACAGATGATGGGGATGATGAAGAGGATGAAAGAATATTTTTACTATATCTGATATGAATGAAAAAAATTATTAACCTACTAAAGAATTATAATCAGACATAAATATATCTAGTGATTAATAAGTATCATTAAATCCTTTTCCAAGCCTAGGGAATAATGGTCAAATCGAGAACATAATTGGGGAACAAAATAAAAATATTGAAACAAGAAGAGTATCAGAAGTTATTACACATAATAAGATCGATTAAATATTTGAGCTAAAATCAATCAGATAAACCATAGAGAAATCATAATTAGTAGATGATATGAATAATGTCTTGTACTTGAGTAAGAATAATATCACATGATAATGAATGAATAATAAAATTGAATATTTTTTATTACAACTATGGGTTTTTAAATAAGTTGAACGAAGATTATGACGTGGCTAGAAACAATGAAGGATTTGTTTTCAAATGTTACTCATAGTGTTAATTTATTGATTTTTATTATAAATTTTCACCAGTGTAAATATTAAAAACATTCAAATCCATCGTTCTATTACTAAACAATGAGGTTAAAATATTTTTATGTTGAATGTGATGTAATCATTTTGGAATTGAGAACTTGTTAAATAATTGTATATAGAATAACTTTGTTGATTTTATTATAGGGAAGGACGAATTATATATTTTAAAGTTCAATATATCTTTATAAAAGATTAATAAGTTTATCAGATATTGATATTCGAAATATGATTTCTTCTTATCGAATTTATACATTTTGAAATGAATTGTGGATAATATTTAGTACATCAATGATTTTTAAGATATTTCAACCATAGAAATTGTATATATTGATGATATAATATTTTATTGGAAAGATGAAGGAATATGTGAAATGATTTCTAAATAGAGGAAAGTGTTATTTATAATGTATGTGCCAGGTGAAACAAATCACATTTTTGGGATACACATTTCAAAAATTAAGAAACACATATCTCTCTCTCACGACTTTTATGCTAAATAACCTATTAAGTCTTTTGTAATGGAAAATATGAAACCTAATCCCATATCAGATTCATTTGGAACCATGTTTACTAAGGATTATGAAGGTAATCAATTTGAATATAAAGTGTGAATTTTATTTTGTTTTTTTCCTTTCTCATATCCTCATTGAAGGAATTTTTTAATTCTACCTTATATGAATGATATCAATGGGATCTTAATGAATAAATAATAATTGAGGTTAAAATATTTATAGATAAGTCAAAGTCACATTTTATTTCTGAATATGATATGATACCTTCTAAATAATTGAATTTTTTGGGTATTCAAATACTTATTGGGAAATATATATTTATATTATAATAACCAGATAAGGGGGAGTTTTTGTTCTATGTAAAAAAATTTATTTTTTAATACTATGTAAAAAACCATTAGTAACACTTAGAATGGATGAATAAGAGTATGTTTCTTACACTAAAGATTCAAATCAACATAGTCAGAAGATGTCTCATTTGGAAAGCACACTTATTGAAGTGAAGATACCTATTTTATGTGGTTATTATAATTAGAGTTCTATAAACAATAATATAAATCCATAAAATCATTATAAGTAAAAAATATTGATATAAGATATCATTACATCAAATATAATATAGAGAATAATAAATTTATTATGGTGTGTATTCAAACATTGGAAAATGATAATGAAATATTCAATAATCCATTACCAATGGAATTATTTTCCAAGATAACATTAAACATTGGGGTTCAACCACTTTCTATTTTAGTTTGAGGAATTTTTTTCCCTGTCTCATATAGTCTATGAATAGTGTCTTAAAGTGGGGAATTGTTTCAAATAACAATCAATCAATATGTTATAAACTATTTATAAGAACATATATGTTGGGGAGTTATATGTATGCACTGAAATCAACATGAGATTTTGTGAGATATTTTAAAAATATGTTGAAATGTTTGAAATAATTATTATATAACAAGAAAGAATATTTTTAATGAAAAAGTGAATGATAAATAATTTTTGAAATGTAAATAATTTCTTAATTCTGTAATTTTGGGCATCATCATTTTTTTGTTACTGATTTTTATTTCCAATTATGCGTAAGCTCAAATTTTTTTTGAATTATTGATAAGTGATCCATAGATTGAGATTAAAAAGTATAGAAACTTATTAACCCTTGTTGAACAACAATATTTGGGTGGGGATTGTTAGAAAATATATGGCTCGATGTTGTTATTGGAATATGAAATAATTTTGTGTTCTTTTTATAATTTTTATGTCATGACCCGTCATCGGGGCCCGTGCCGTGACTACCCCAATCCCACCTTCCATAGGCCTGGGGCTGAAGACTAGCACCAAGGTGTAAATCCCGGTAAAAAGGGAAGGCATTTCCTTTGTAAAGAAAACAAGAACCATAGAGTAAGCAAGCGGAAAAGGTAAACACTATGTAAAAAATGGTACAACAGTATGTGCGGAAAGTAAGTGGTCCAGAATACAAACCCAAACTGAAAGTAAAGTACAACTCGAGAGGGAAAACAGTAACTGAAAAGTAAAGCTGCAACGTTGAGCCGTCCTCTGGAAGTCCCACCTGAAGGGTGGGTAGAGACAGCCTCCACAACGCCTCGGTCCAGTCGTCCGCTCCGAGTACACCCCACCCAGTGGTCCACCTCCTGGTACCTTCCTGCTCCCCCAACCTCGACCACGATCAGCGCTGTCTGTCATCTACAACCAACACAACGTAGTGCAGGCATAGCCCGTGCAGGGGTGAGTATAAGCTACTCAGTAGGGACCCCGATACCCCTAAAGGTCTCCAAAAATCCACAAAGGATAAACCAAAAAGGAAAGATACAATCATGATGTAACATCCGACACTGCTTTGGTATATGCCCATACATATACCTAAGTCATCAATTCCCGTTTGGCTCCAACATCCGAGCCCAAGCACAACCCAATCCACACAGGAAAGCAAAAAGTAAATCCACACAGGATAGCACAACACAATCCACAAAGAAAGCATAACGTAATCCACATAGGATAGCACAACACAATCAACAAAAGAGAGAAAACGTAATCCACATAGGATAGCACAATACAATCCACAAAGTAGAGTAAACAGGATTTAGCTCACACATGTACTTCATCATATGACGTTAGAGATGATCATATATAGCCACTGATTCATCTAAGTGGTCGGACCCACAAAGGATCTGTAGGTACTAACCCCTGCAATGACCCACACAGGATCGATCAAGAAGTTGAACCCAAAGCTATTGGGAAAATCCTTCTCCATTAAGTACAGTGGTTATGCCACTACAAACAAGCACTTCTCCCTCACCTTGGACTGCTGTAGTACTCCACCTATCGAGTACTATGGGCCTGCTGCTACAACCAAGCGGTTAACACCATGGGTCTGCCACTACAACCAAGCACTCCCCCTCATAGCCTCTATAGGTACCCCTTCTGTTGATTACCATGGGTCAGCCGCTACAACCAAGTGCTCCTCCGTCGTGGGTCTGCCGCTAGAACCAAGCACTCCCCTATGCTGCTACAACCAAGCGCTCCTCCGTCGTGGGTCTGCTGCTGTAACCAAGTGCTCCCCCTCATAGCCTCCAAAGGTACTCCTTCTGTTGAGTACCATGGGACTTCCGTTATAACCAAGCGCTCCTCCACCGTGGGTCTTCCACTAAAACCAAGCGCTCTCCACTGGGTTATCCGCAACACACCGAGTTGTTCGATCAGCGGTCGTCAAGTCTCAACCAGCTCTAGGGTTTCCGCCCATGGAATGCTCGTTCCGGGAGGGTCAACTCCCCGAGTTAAGAGGTCGATGCATCAAATGACATGTAGTCCTGAGTTGACTTATCCCAAGACACACAATAGTAGTCATTGATGAAAACACAGATGATTCCCGTACAGTTTGCATCATCGTCGCAGTCGAATCCACTGAGGATCTCTCTACAGTCGTCATCGTCACATCAGAAGTTGTAGCGAGCTCTAGGGTTCCCGCACACAGCAAGATCGTTCAGGAGGGTCTACTCCACGATCCGAGAGGCTGATACATGAACTGACACATAGTCCATAGTTGATGTATCCAAAACTTCTGTATTGTGAACAGGAACTCAACGTCGCAGACGGCGCGTCAATCGGACGCCCGGTCTGAGAGTTATTGGCTTTTTCGTCCCAGGGGCCCGGTTGGTTTTTAAGGAAAAACCAACCCGACCGTACTCCAACTGCGTCCAAACCTCGGGCTGAGTATACCAAAAATCCGTCTCACTAAGAGGAATCCATCAAAGTTGACGGCACGTCAATCGGACGTCCGAAGCTCAAGATATGAGTGTTTCCGCTCCGAGGGCCCGGTTGGTTTCGGGTAAGAACCAACCCGGCCGAAGCCAAATTATTTCGAACCCTTGAGTGTGATATAATGAAACGATCGTCTCGATCCAAGGATCGCATCGCCGCTGACGGCGTGTCATTCGGAGGCTCGTAGCTCAATTTATGAGCAAAAGACCGAAAAGGTCCGGAAACAGGGGGTGTGGGCCAGGACCGACCCGGCCCGACCCCCTGCTGGGTCGGCCCGAACTGGGTCGACCGGACCCAGGTCGGGGTCCGAACCGGTTGGGCGCGACCCGGCCCGACGGGTCGGCCCGGCCCGGCTCGGCCGGGTGGCCGAGCGGAGGAACCGTGGGGCGTGCTGCCCTCGCGGGATGAGGTGTCGTGTCCCCGCGTGGGGCCGCGCTTGGTCAGCGGATGCGGCTTTGCCGCGTCCCGTGTGTCACCGGACCCGTGCGGTCGTGGGTCTGGTCGCCCGCCGCCGGCGCCACCGCGCCGGCGACCCGTGCTGCCGGTCGATTCCGCGGGCCACCGGAGTTGCTCCGGTGGTCTGATTCCACTTCTTTATGCGTCGTAGCTCCTCCTGAGTCACGTTCTTCACTTCGGAATCAACAAATTGTCTCTGTGGCCCGCTTTGTCGTCGTCCGCCGTTTTACACATCAATGAAGAACTGTGAAGGGTTTTCGAGCCGTGTTTGTTTGGCCCTCACCCTCCGCGTTAGGTGATAATAATCGGGAAAATAATGATCAACACACGAAAACATAACAAGACAGAATTTTAATAAATTAAAATTTCACTTTGATCCCGGGCTCTTTGTTTTAAAAGGAAACAGCTACGGGAATAAAATATTATATTCAAATAAAATCCCTAGCTCTCCGTAGTCGTCGAGCACGTGTTCTTCACGGAATTGATCGCCGCGAAAGATGAGGATTGTCGCGTCACGGATGGGCATCGCATCGTCACGGTATACCACATCGCGTCGACGATCTCCGAGGGGTAATGAAATCATACGGATTTAATTTACACGAATTTAATCCATGTCAAGTTTAAAATCCACAAAGGAATTTAAAAGATTCTCAAACTCCTACCTCAAACGGATGTTCGAAGATTTGTCGCGGAAGAAGGAACGTCGCAGAAGAACGCCGCAGGAGGAGAATCATTGGCATCGTGGAACACGGCGTCGCGTCGTCGATCTCCGAGGGCTCGGCGTTCTTCGTCACCTTTCGTCGAAGGCCGGTGTTCTTCGCGTTCTTCGCGTTCTTCACGTTCTTCGCGAAGGAGGATGAAGGACTTGAGGTTTCTGTCAAATCCTTTAAACGAACAACACTCAAGAAGAGTAGTGTTGGTCTTATTTTATTAACATGCAAACAAATTTAAAACGTGTTAAGAAACGAACAAAATTAATTCATAGAATTAATTTCAACGAATAAACCTCCCAATTAAATGGAGCATTTAATAGTTTAAGAAACTCCCCAATTTACTTTCATTAAAAATCGTTTTCACGGGTGCGTTACTTAGCGGAAAAGAAACGGTGGGGTTCTTGTGGGCCCCACCTCACAAATATTTTAACAGGAGGGTAGGATATTTTGAATTGTACCCTATCTTCCTCATCTCAGCTTAATCAGCTTAATGTTTCTTTTAAGTGGCTTTAAGTGAAATAAAATAATGTTTGTCGTACCACGTAATTTTATTTCTTAACTTAAAGCCCAAAAATTAAAAACCACACCCGAGAAAACGCAACTCCGGAAGAGGAATTTCTAATAAAATACCGGCACTGTGATTCCATCAGTGCCCTTGGAATTCGATTCTGAACACCAGTTCAAAAGATAGAAAAACCCACTCGTTCGTTCACTGAACGTACCTGAGCCAAACTTTGTAAAATGATTCCGGGCATACCGGGCCTCGGAATCACGTGCCGTCAGAAATTGGGTTCTTGTGAAATTCCAAGGAAAATTATGAAAAAAAATTCGTTGAAATATATAGGTCTTTACATCTCTCCCACCTCAGGGATTTACGTCCTCGTAAAGCTTTAACACAAACTAGTGTTACAAAAGCGGTAGTGAGCACGCATCTGAGCCTTCCACTCCCATGTGATCACCTGGAGGTTCCTGTGCTGCCAAAGAAAGTGCACAAGAGGAATCGACCGTCCTCCTAGGATCCATTACTGTTGATCCTCGATCCCCACTGGAACCTCTGTGCAAGTCACCCAATCGCCATCGTCCATCTCCTCATGGTCGATGTTGTGTGAAGGATAGCACACGTATCTCCTCAGCTGAAGTACGTGGAAGACGTCATGCACCCGGTGCAACTGAGGTGGTAGATCCAAACGATAAGCCACCATGACAACCCTGTTGAGGTCCTGGAAGGGTCTGATGAAGCGTGGAGACAACGTGCCACCCCGACCAAATCTCCGTAACTCACGTCGAGGTGAGACCCGTAAGAAGACGTGGTCGCCATCCGTGAACTCCAGTGGCCTCCGCCTCCTGTCAGCATAAGACTTCTGCGGGCTCCGAGCTGTCCTCATCCGCTCCTGGATGACCTGGACCTTCTCTGTTGTGGCCTAGACCATCTCCGGTCCCACAAGAGCTGCAAAGATTTCTTCTTTGCCGATAATAGAAATCTGGTCGCATCCCATGGATGAACCACTTTCATTGCCTAATACAGTCAATCCCTACATGGATGATACTATCCCATACCAAGGATGACTTCGTAAGGCGTCGATGCTACAACCATGAGATCCAACCGTTACTCTCGCCTCCAAGGGTTGAGTCACACTGTAGGCATCTGTGTGTGGAAACTGGGTCTCCTCCAGTAGGTATCTCTCAAGCGATGGTCAAGTCAACAGTCTAAACCGGAACCTCTTAGTAACAACACAAGAGAGGACAGGAAAGTAAATTCCATAAGAAAAGGTGTCTTTTATTACTGAATCTCAAGTACAAAGACACAAAGCATCTACAAACATACATCACCAAAACTAGAAACAACATGAACAAAAGACTCCAGGTCTGGAGCTAGTCCCGCTCATGTCCATCTGCTCCCAGAGCTCCATGATCATATGCCTCAGCTGCTTGAAACTGACCTATCCCATGTCCTCATGTCCCATGCGGTCGGGGTGGACCTCTTGGTGGTGGTGGTGGAAACACCCCGAAGCGTCTTCCACCTCCAGCTGCACGACCAGCTCCCCTACCATGGTCGCCTACTCCTTGCGGGCCGCCCTGATCGAACCTCTACCTCTGCCTAGGGGTTCCTTCGTTCACCTGCTGGTCATCCGTATGGCGGGTCGGACAGTCACGACCCATGTGACCAATCCTGCCGCAGTTGTAACACCGCCCGCTCATGGTAAGTCATTGTCCACCCCGAGTGCCTCACACAAATGATCTTGAGTCATGCCGTCGACCACCTGTAGGTCTATTCCTCTTGGACCCCAGCGTCATCTGTCTACTGCCCGTAACAGAAGATTGTGCCGCACGTCGGCTAGGGGTGGGTCCTGCTATTGATATCTTCTCATCATGGAAACTCTATACTATGAGGGCTCGCTCCAACACCCCTGCATGTGTCGGAATGCTGTGACAAAAAACTGAAGCTCTGATCTCTCTCCTGAGCCACTGCTCGATGGTTTGGGCCCTGAAGAAAGGGTCCCGTACCATGTCTGTGGAATAGCGCGAGAGATCGGTAAACCAAGCTGCGTACTAGGCTATTGACATGCTGCCATGCCGAAACTGTAAAAGCTCCTGGATGTGCACTGCATGGAGGGTGGATGGGACGAACTCTGAGCGGAAAAGGCTCTCAATGTCCGTCTAGAAGAGAGATGCCTCATCGTGCACCTGCAACATCATGATCCACCATCTGCCTGCTGCCTCATGTAGGAGGCTCGCTACGAGGATCACCATGAGGTCTGCTGGTGTCCTCACTTACCAGAAAACTCGTATGACTGCCTCCAGCCAGTCATCGGCTGCTTGGGGGTCTGTCTCTTCACGGAACCTGGGCGGTCGCTGGTGCTGGAACACATGCAGAGCTCCAAGGAAACATGCATCGTTAGCGGCTGGGGTTGGAAGCATCAGTGGCTCGGCGGGTAGAGGTACCGCTGGTGCCTCTGATGTCAAAAGGCCCTACCCCGAGGCCTCGTCGCTCGGCGGTCTGTCTTCACGTACAACTCTCGGAACCCTAGCTGGCTACCGTCGTGGGGCCATCCTGAAAGGAAACAGGTGCGCCACGGTCAGAAAAATATACCTGGTGAGCTGATACAAATTAATCATAAAGAAAATTTGAAACACAAATGCAATCGATGTTTTCGCGCATTATGTCGGAAATCAGAAGTCATGGTCCTGGTGTACGGATACGTCGGCCGCCACACCAACACTGGGCTCCCTAGACTGATAACCACACTCAATACACTTAACACTATTGCTTCACATAGAAGAAAGATTAGAGTCTATGGAGAACAGAACTCCTCTGATACCAATTTGTCACGACCCGTCCTCGGGGCCCGTGCCGTGACTACCCCAAGCCCGCCTTCCATTAGCCCGGGGCTGGCGAATAGCACCAAGGTGTAAATCCCAGTAAAAAGGGAAGGCATTGCCTTTGTAAATAAAAAAAGAACCACAGAGTAAGCAAGCGGAAAAGGTAAACACTAAGTAAAAAGTAGTACAACAATAAATATGGAATGGTGGAAATAATACATAATATGTAAAATAAATGTGGACATTAACATTATTTATTATATATAGCTAAGATCACAGATATTTACATTTTGAACTAATGTTTCTATAGTTAATGTTCCAATATGACCCATTATGAAATGTTATTTTACCAAATTACAAGTTTGAACCACTTATGAGTTTTTGGGAATCCCCGCTTCATAACGAACAATAGTGTAAATCATGAGATGTTTGATCACTGATGTGATAAGGGAATATTTTAAAGCTATTCTCATGTTGGAAGATGATATAGATGATTCCACATAGAAAAAAGAATATTTATTGACTTTATTGTTTTTAGCTTATTAAAATGAATAGGAATATATGAATCAAACAACAGATGATGGGGATGATGAAGAGGATGAAAGAATATTTTTACTATATCTGATATGAATGAAAAAAATTATTAACCGACTAAATAATTATAATCAGACATAAATATATCTAGTGATTAATAAGTGTCATTAAATCCTTTTCCAAGCCTAGGGAATAATGGTCAAATCGAGAACATAATTGGGGAACAATATAAAAATATTGAAACAAGAAGAGTATCAGAAGTTATTACACATAATAAGATCGATTAAATATTTGAGCTAAAATCAATCAGATAAACCATAGAGAAATCATAATTAGTAGATGATATGAATAATGTCTTGTACTTGAGTAAGAATAATATCACATGATAATGAATGAATAATAAAATTGAATATTTTTTATTACAACTATGGGTTTTTAAATAAGTTGAACGAAGATTATGACGTGGCTAGAAACAATGAAGGATTTGTTTTCAAATGTTACTCATAGTGTTAATTTATTGATTTTTATTATAAATTTTCACCAGTGTAAATATTAAAAACATTCAAATCCATCGTTCTATTACTAAACAATGAGGTTAAAATATTTTTATGTTGAATGTGATGTAATCATTTTGGAATTGAGAACTTGTTAAATAATTGTATATAGAATAACTTTGTTGATTTTATTATAGGGAAGGACGAATTATATATTTTAAAGTTCAATATATCTTTATAAAAGATTAATAAGTTTATCAGATATTGATATTCGAAATATGATTTCTTCTTATAGAATTTATACATTTTGAAATGAATTGTGGATAATATTTAGTACATCAATGATTTTTAAGATATTTCAACCATAGAAATTGTATATATTGATGATATAATATTTTATTGGAAAGATGAAGGAATATGTGAAATGATTTCTAAATAGAGGAAAGTGTTATTTATAATGTATGTGCCAGGTGAAACAAATCACATTTTTGGGATACACATTTCAAAAATTAAGAAACACATATCTCTCTCTCACGACTTTTATGCTAAATAACCTATTAAGTCTTTTGTAATGGAAAATATGAAACCTAATCCCATATCAGATTCATTTGGAACCATGTTTACTAAGGATTATGAAGGTAATCAATTTGAATATAAAGTGTGAATTTTATTTTGTTTTTTTCCTTTCTCATATCCTCATTGAAGGAATTTTTTAATTCTACCTTATATGAATGATATCAATGGGATCTTAATGAATAAATAATAATTGAGGTTAAAATATTTATAGATATGTCAAAGTCACATTTTATTTCTGAATATGATATGATACCTTCTAAATAATTGAATTTTTTGGGTATTCAAATACTTATTGGGAAATATATATTTATATTATAATAACCAGATAAGGGGGAGTTTTTGTTCTATGTAAAAAAATTTATTTTTTAATACTATGTAAAAAACCATTAGTAACACTTAGAATGGATGAATAAGAGTATGTTTCTTACACTAAAGATTCAAATCAACATAGTCAGAAGATGTCTCATTTGGAAAGCACACTTATTGAAGTGAAGATACCTATTTTATGTGGTTATTATAATTAGAGTTCTATAAACAATAATATAAATCCATAAAATCATTATAAGTAAAAAATATTGATATAAGATATCATTACATCAAATATAATATAGAGAATAATAAATTTATTATGGTGTGTATTCAAACATTGGAAAATGATAATGAAATATTCAATAATCCATTACCAATGGAATTATTTTCCAAGATAACATTAAACATTGGGGTTCAACCACTTTCTATTTTAGTTTGAGGAATTTTTTTCCCTGTCTCATATAGTCTATGAATAGTGTCTTAAAGTGGGGAATTGTTTCAAATAACAATCAATCAATATGTTATAAACTATTTATAAGAACATATATGTTGGGGAGTTATATGTATGCACTGAAATCAACATGAGATTTTGTGAGATATTTTAAAAATATGTTGAAATGTTTGAAATAATTATTATATAACAAGAAAGAATATTTTTAATGAAAAAGTGAATGATAGATAATTTTTGAAATGTAAATAATTTCTTAATTCTGTAATTTTGGGCATCATCATTTTTTTGTTACTGATTTTTATTTCCAATTATGCGTAAGCTCAAATTTTTTTTGAATTATTGATAAGTGATCCATAGATTGAGATTAAAAAGTATAGAAACTTATTAACCCTTGTTGAACAACAATATTTGGGTGGGGATTGTTAGAAAATATATGGCTCGATGTTGTTATTGAAATATGAAATAATTTTTTGTTCTTTTTATAATTTTTATGTCATGACCCGTCCTCGGGGCCCGTGCCGTGACTACCCCAAGCCCACCTTCCATAGGCCTGGGGCTGAAGACTAGCACCAAGGCGTAAATCCCGGTAAAAAGGGAAGGCATTTCCTTTGTAAAGAAAACAAGAACCATAGAGTAAGCAAGCGGAAAAGGTAAACACTATGTAAAAAATGGTACAACAGTATGTGAGGAAAGTAAGTGGGCCAGAATACAAACCCAAACTGAAAGTAAAGTACAACTCGAGAGGGAAAACAGTAACTGAAAAGTAAAGCTGCAACGTTGAGCCGTCCTCTGGAAGTCCCACCTGAAGGGTGGGTAGAGACAGCCTCCACAACGCCTCGGTCTAGTCGTCCGCTCCGAGTACACCCCACCCAGTGGTCCACCTCCTGGTACCTTCCTGCTCCCCCAACCTCGACCACGATCAGCGCTGTCTGTCATCTACAACCAACAAAACGTAGTGCAGGCATAGCCCGTGCAGGGGTGAGTATAAGCTACTCAGTAGGGACCCCGAGACCCCTAAAGGTCTCCGAAAATCCACAAAGGATAAACCAAAAAGGAAAGATACAATCATGATGTAACATCCGACACTGCTTTGGTATATGCCCATACATATACCTAAGTCATCAATTCCCGTTTGGCTCCAACATCCGAGCCCAAGCACAACCCAATCCACACAGGAAAGCAAAACGTAAATCCACACAGGATAGCACAACACAATCCACAAAGAAAGCATAACGTAATCCACATAGGATAGCACAACACAATCAACAAAAGAGAGAAAACGTAATCCACATAGGATAGCACAATACAATCCACAAAGTAGAGTAAACAGGATTTAGCTCACACATGTACTTCATCATATGACGTTAGAGATGATCATATATAGCCACTGATTCATCTAAGTGGTCGGACCCACAAAGGATCTGTAGGTACTAACCCCTGCAATGACCCACACAGGATCGATCAAGAAGTTGAACCCAAAGCTATTGGGAAAATCCTTCTCAATTAAGTACAGTGGTTATGCCACTACAAACAAGCACTTCTCCCTCACCTTGGACTGCTGTAGTACTCCACCTATCGAGTACTATGGGCCTGCTGCTACAACCAAGCGGTTAACACCATGGGTCTGCCACTACAACCAAGCACTCCCCCTCATAGCCTCTATAGGTACCCCTTCTGTTGATTACCATGGGTCAGCCGCTACAACCATGTGCTCCTCCGTCGTGGGTCTGCCGCTAGAACCAAGCACTCCCCTATGCTGCTACAACCAAGCGCTCCTCCGTCGTGGGTCTGCTGCTGTAACCAAGTGCTCCCCCTCATAGCCTCCAAAGGTACTCCTTCTGTTGAGTACCATGGGACTTCCGTTATAACCAAGCGCTCCTCCACCGTGGGTCTTCCACTAAAACCAAGCGCTCTCCACTGGGTTATCCGCAACACACCGAGTTGTTCGATCAGCGGTCGTCAAGTCTCAACCAGCTCTAGGGTTTCCGCCCATGGAATGCTCGTTCCGGGAGGGTCAACTCCCCGAGTTAAGAGGTCGATGCATCAAATGACATGTAGTCCTGAGTTGACTTATCCCAAGACACACAATAGTAGTCATTGATGAAAACACAGATGATTCCCGTACAGTTTGCATCATCGTCGCAGTCGAATCCACTGAGGATCTCTCTACAGTCGTCGTCGTCACATCAGAAGTTGTAGCGAGCTCTAGGTTCCCGCACACAGCAAGATCGTTCAGGAGGGTCTACTCCACGATCCGAGAGGCTGATACATGAACTGACACATATTCCATAGTTGATGTATCCAAAACATCTGTATTGTGAACAGGAACTCAACGTCGCAGACGGCGCGTCAATCGGACGCCCGGTCTGAGAGTTATTGGCTTTTTCGTCCCAGGGGCCCGGTTGGTTTTTAAGGCAAAACCAACCCGACCGTACTCCAACTGCGTCCAAACCTCGGGCTGAGTATACCAAAAATCCGTCTCACTAAGAGGAATCCATCAAAGTTGACGGCACGTCAATCGGACGTCCGAAGCTCAAGATATGAGTGTTTCCGCTCCGAGGGCCCGGTTGGTTTCGGGTAAGAACCAACCGGGCCGAAGCCAAATTATTTCGAACCCTTGAGTGTGATATAATGAAACGATCGTCTCGATCCAAGGATCGCATCGCCGCTGACGGCGTGTCATTCGGAGGCTCGTAGCTCAATTTATGAGCAAAAGACCGAAAAGGTCCGGAAACAGGGGGTGTGGGCCAGGACCGACCCGGCCCGACCCCCTGCTGGGTCGGCCCGAACTGGGTCGACCTGACCCAGGTCGGGGTCCGAACCGGTTGGGCGCGACCCGGCCCGACGGGTCGGCCCGGCCCGGCTCGGCCGGGTGGCCGAGCGGAGGAACCGTGGGGCGTGCTGCCCTCGCGGGATGAGGTGTCGTGTCCCCGCGTGGGGCCGCGCTTGGTCAGCGGATGCGGCTTTGCCGCGTCCCGTGTGTCACCGGACCCGTGCGGTCGTGGGTCTGGTCGCCCGCCGCCGGCGCCACCGCGCCGGCGACCCGTGCTGCCGGTCGATTCCGCGGGCCACCGGAGTTGCTCCGGTGGTCTGATTCCACTTCTTTCTGCGTCGTAGCTCCTCCTGAGTCACGTTCTTCACTTCAGAATCAACAAATTGTCTCTGTGGCCCGCTTTGTCGTCGTCCGCCGTTTTACACATCAATGAAGAACTGTGAAGGGTTTTCGAGCCGTGTTTGTTTGGCCCTCACCCTCCGCGTTAGGTGATAATAATCGGGAAAATAATGATCAACACACGAAAACATAACAAGACAGAATTTTAATAAATTAAAATTTCACTTTGATCCCGGGCTCTTTGTTTTAAAAGGAAACAGCTACGGGAATAAAATATTATATTCAAATAAAATCCCTAGCTCTCCGTAGTCGTCGAGCACGTGTTCTTCACGGAATTGATCGTCGCGAAAGATGAGGATTGTCGCGTCACGGATGGGCATCGCATCGTCACGGTATACGACATCGCGTCGACGATCTCCGAGGGGTAAAGAAATCATACGAATTTAATTTACACGAATTTAATCCATGTCAAGTTTAAAATCCACAAAGGAATTTAAAAGATTCTCAAACTCCTACCTCAAACGGATGTTCGAAGATTTGTCGCGGAAGAAGGAACGTCGCAGAAGAACGCCGCAGGAGGAGAATCATTGGCATCGTGGAACACGGCGTCGCGTCGTCGATCTCCGAGGGCTCGGCGTTCTTCGTCGCCTTTCGTCGAAGGCCGGTGTTCTTCGCGTTCTTCGCGTTCTTCACGTTCTTCGCGAAGGAGGATGAAGGACTTGAGGTTTCTGTCAAATCCTTTAAACGAACAACACTCAAGAAGAGTAGTGTTGGTCTTATTTTATTAACATGCAAACAAATTTAAAACGTGTTAAGAAACGAACAAAATTAATTCATAGAATTAATTTCAACGAATAAACCTCCCAATTAAATGGAGCATTTAATAGTTTAAGAAACTCCCCAATTTACTTTCATTAAAAATCGTTTTCACGGGTGCGTTACTTAGCGGAAAAGAAACGGTGGGGTTCTTGTGGGCCCCACCTCACAAATATTTTAACAGGAGGGTAGGATTTTTTGAATTGTACCCTATCTTCCTCATCTCAGCTTAAGCAGCTTAAAGTTTCTTTTAAGTGGCTTTAAGTGAAATAAAATAATGTTTGTCGTACCACGTAATTTTATTTCTTAACTTAAAGCCCAAAAATTAAAAACCACACCCGAGAAAACGCAACTCCGGAAGAGGAATTTCTAATAAAATACCGGCACTGTGATTCCATCAGTGCCCTTGGAATTCGATTCTGAACACCAGTTCAAAAGATAGAAAAACCCACTCGTTCGTTCACTGAACGTACCTGAGCCAAACTTTGTAAAATGATTCCGGGCATACCGGGCCTCGGAATCATGTGCCGTCAGAAATTGGGTTCTTGTGAAATTCCAAGGAAAATTAAGAAAAAAAATTCGTTGAAATATACAGGTCTTTACATCTCTCCCACCTCAGGGCTTTACGTCCTCGTAAAGCTTTAACACAAACTAGTGTTACAAAAGCGGTAGTGAGCACGCATCTGAACCTTCCACTCCCATGTGATCACCTGGAGGTTCCTGTGCTGCCAAAGAAAGTGCACAAGTGGAATCGACCGTCCTCCTAGGATCCATTCCTGTTGATCCTCGATCCCCACTGGAACCTCCGTGCAAGTCACCCAATCGCCATCGTCCAACTCCTCATGGTCGATGTTGTGTGAAGGATAACACACGTATCTTCTCAGCTGAAGTACGTGGAAGACGTCATGCACCCGGTGCAACTGAGGTGGTAGATCCAAACGATAAGCCACCATGACAACCCTGTTGAGGTCCTGGAAGGGTCTGATGAAGCGTGGAGACAACTTGCCACCCCGACCAAATCTCCGTAAATCACGTCGAGGTGAGACCCGTAAGAAGACGTGGTCGCCATCCGTGAACTCCAGTGGCCTCCGCCTCCTGTCAGCATAAGACTTCTGCGGGCTCCGAGCTGTCCTCATCCGCTCCTGGATGACCTGGACCTTCTCTGTTGTGGCCTAGACCATCTCTGGTCCCACAAGAGCTGCAAAGATTTCTTCTTTGCCGATAATAGAAATCTGGTCGCATCCCATGGATGAACCACTTTCATTGCCTAATACAGTCAATCCCTACATGGATGATACTATCCCATACCAAGGATGACTTCTTAAGGCCTCGATGCTACAACCATGAGATCCAACCGTTACTCTCGCCTCCAAGGGTTGAGTCACACTGTAGGCATCTGTGTGTGGAAACTGGGTCTCCTCCAATAGGTATCTCTCAAGCGATGGTCAAGTCAACAGTCTAAACCAGAACCTCTTAGTAACAACACAAGAGAGGACAGGAAAGTAAATTCCATAAGAAAAGGTGTCTTTTATTACTGAATCTCAAGTACAAAGACACAAAGCATCTACAAACATACATCACCAAAACTAGAAACAACATGAACAAAAGACTCCAGGTCTGGAGCTAGTCCCGCTCATGTCCATCTGCTCCCAGAGCTCCATGATCATATGCCTCAGCTGCTTGAAACTGAGCTATCCCATGTCCTCATGTCCCATGCGGTCGGGGTGGACCTCTTGGTGGTGGTGGTGGAAACACCCCGAAGCGTCTTCCACCTCCAGCTGCACGACCATCTCCCCTACCATGGCCGCCTGCTCCTTGCGGGCCGCCCTGATCGAACCTCTACCTCTGCCTAGGGGTTTCTTCGTTCACCTGCTGGTCATCCGTATGGCGGGTCGGACAGTCACGACCCATGTGACCAATCCTGCCGCAGTTGTAACACCGCCCGCTCATGGTAAGTCATTGTCCACCCCGAGTGCCTCACACAAACGATCCTGAGTCATGCCGTCGACCACCTGTAGGTCTATTCCTCTTGGACCCCAGCGTCATCTGTCTACTGCCCGTAACAGAAGATTGTGCCGCACGTCGGCTAGGGGTGGGTCCTGCTATTGATATCTTCTCATCATGGAAACTCTCTACTATGAGGGCTCGCTCCAACACCCCTTCATGTGTCGGAATGCTGTGACAAAAAACTGAAGCTCTGATCTCTCTCCTGAGCCACTGCTCGATGGTTTGGGCCCTGAAGAAAGGGTCCCGTACCATGTCTGTGGAATAGCGCGAGAGATCGGTAAACCAAGCTGCGTACTAGGCTATTGACATGCTGCCATGCCGAAACTGTAAAAGCTCCTGGATGTGCACTGCATGGAGGGTGGATGGGACGAACTCTGAGCGGAAAAGGCTCTCAATGTCCGTCTAGAAGAGAGATGCCTCATCGTGCACCTACAACATCATGATCCACCATCTGCCTGCTGCCTCATGTAGGAGGCTCGCTACGAGGATCACCATGAGGTCTGCTGGTGTCCTCACTTACCAGAAAACTCGTATGACTGCCTCCAGCCAGTCATCGGCTGCTTGGGGGTCTGTCTCTTCACGGAACCTGGGCGGTCGCTGGTGCTGGAACACATGCAGAGCTCCAAGGAAACATGCATCGTCAGCGGCTGGGGTTGGAAGCATCAGTGGCTCGGCGGGTAGAGGTACCGCTGGTGCCTCTGATGTCAAAAGGCCCTACCCCGAGGCCTCGTCGCTCGGCGGTCTGTCTTCACGTACAACTCTCGGAACCCTAGCTGGCTACCGTCGTGGGGCCATCCTAAAAGGAAACAGGTGCGCCACGGTCAGAAAAATATACCTGGTGAGCTGATACAAATTAATCATAAAGAAAATTTGAAACACACATGCAATCAATGTTTTCGCGCATTATGTCGGAAATCAGAAGTCATGGTCCTGGTGTACGGATACGTCGGCCGCCACACCAACACTGGGCTCCCTAGACTGATAACCACACTCAATACACTTAACACTATTGCTTCACATAGAAGAAAGATCAGAGTCTATGGAGAATAGAACTCCTCTGATACCAATTTGTCACGACCCGTCCTCGGGGCCCGTGCCGTGACTACCCCAAGCCCGCCTTCCATTAGCCCGGGGCTGGCGACTAGCACCAAGGCGTAAATCCCAGTAAAAAGGGAAGGCATTGCCTTTGTAAATAAAAAAAGCACCACAGAGTAAGCAAGCGGAAAAGGTAAACACTAAGTAAAAAGTAGTACAACAATAAATACGGAATGTAAGTGGGCCAGAATACAAACCGAAACTGAAAGTAAAGTACAACTCGAACGGGAAAACATCAACTGAAAAGTAAAGCTACAATGTCGAGCCATCCTCTGGAAGTCCCACCTAAAAGGTTGGTACAAACAGCCCCCACAACACCTCGGTCCAGCTGTTCTCTCCGAGTACACCCCGCCCAGTGGTCCACCTCCAAGTACCATCCTGCTCAGCCAACCTCGACCACGATCAGTGATTTCCATCGTCTGCAACCAACACAACGTAGTGCGGGCATAGCCCGTGTAGGGGTGAATATAAGCTACTCAGTAGGGAACCTGAGACCCCCGAAGGTCTCCGAAAATCCACAAAAGATAAACCACAATGGAAAGATACAATCACGAAGTAACATTCGACACTGCTTAGGTATATCCCATACATATACCTAAGTCATTAATTCTCATTGGGCTCCAACATCTGATCCCAAGCACAACCCAGTCCACACAAGAAAGCAAAACGTAAATCCACACCGGATAGCACAACACAATCCACAAAGGAAAGAAAAATGTAATCCACATAGGATAGCACAACACAATCCAAAAATGAGAGAAAACGTAATCCATATAGGATAGCACAACACAATCCACAAAGGAGAGTAAACAGAATTCAGCTCCAACAGGTACTTCTTCGTATGACGTTATAGATGATCAGATGCAGCCACTGATTAATCTAAGCCGTCGGACCCACAAAGGATCTGTAGGTACTAACCCCCGCAATGACCCACATAGGATCGATCAAGAAGTTGAACCCAAAGCTATTGAGAAACTCCTTCTCCATCAAGTACAATGGTTATGCCGCTACAACCAAGTGCTTCTCTCTCACCTTGGACTGCTACAGTACTCCACCTATCGAGTACTATGGGCCTGCTGCTACAACCAAGCGCTTCCCCCCATGGGTCTGCCGCTACAACCAAGCGCTCCCCCTCATAGCCTCTAGAGGTACCCCTTCTGTTGAGTACCACGGGTCAGCCGCTACAACCAAGCGATCCTCCATCATGGGTCTGCCGCTACAACAAAGCGCTCCCCCGTGCTGCTATAACCAAGCGCTCCTCCGTCGTGGGTCACCGCTACAACCAAGCGCTCCCCCTCATAGCCTC
This sequence comes from Viscum album, assembly GCA_963277665.1. Lineage (NCBI taxonomy): Eukaryota > Viridiplantae > Streptophyta > Magnoliopsida > Santalales > Viscaceae > Viscum > Viscum album. The sequence goes on from OY728161.1 coordinate 443,846,485, forward strand.
TAGAGGTACTCCTTCTGTTGAGTACCGTGGGTCTGCCGCTACAACCAACCGCTCCTCCGTCGTGTGTCTGCTGCTACAACCAAGCGCTCCCCACTGGGCTATCCGTAACACGCCGAGTTGTTCGATCAGCAGTCGTCAAGTCTCAACCGGCTCTAGGGTTTCCTCCCATGGCATGTTAGATCCGGGAGGGTCCACTCCACGAGATAAGAGGTCGATGCATCAACTAGCATGTAGTCCAGAGTTGACGTATCCCAAGATGCACCGTAGTAGTCACTGCCGAAAACACGGAGGATTCCCGTACTTTTTTCATCATCGTCACAGTCGAATCCACTGAGGATCTCTATACAGTCGTCATCGTCACATCAGTAGTTGCAGCCAACTCTAGGGTTCTCGCACACAACAAGGTCATTCGGGAGGGTCTGCTCCACGAGCCAAGAGGCTAATACATCAACTTACACATAGTCCAGAGTTGATGTATCCAAAAGTTTTGTGTCCTCAATAGGAACTCAACGGCGCAGACAACGCGTCAATCGGACGCTCAGTCTGAGAGTTATTGGCTTTTTTGTCCCAGGGGCCCGATTGGTTTTTAAGGCAAAACCAACCCGACCGTACTCCACATGTGTCCAAACCTCGGGTGGAATATACCAAAAGATGCGTCTCAATTAGAGGAATCCGTCAAAGTTGACGGCATGTCAATTGGACGTCCGAAGCTCAAGATATGAGTGTTTCCTCTCCGAGGGCCCGGATCGTTTCGTGTACGAACCAACCCGGCCGAACCCAAAGTATTCCAAAACCATGAGTGTGATATACCAAAACGACCTTCTCGATCCAAGGATGACATCACCGCTGACGACGCGTCTTTCGGAGGCCCGTACCTCAAGTTATGAGCAAAAGACCGTAAAGGTCCAGAAACGGGGGGTCTGGGCCCGGACCGACCCGACCCGAACCGGGTCGACCCGACCCGGGTCGGGGTCCAAACCGGTTGGGCACGACCCGGCCCGGCCCGTCCAGGGCGCGACCCGGCCCGGTGGGTCGGCTCGGCTGAGCGGAGGAACCGCGGGGTGCGCTGCCCCCACGGGATGAGGTGCCGCGTCCCCGCGTGGGGCCGCGCTTTGTTAGCGGACGCGGCTTTGCCACGTCCTGTGTGTCGCCGGACCCGCGCGGTCGCGGGTCTGGTCGGCCGCCGCATCCGACCAGCGGCGCCGCCGCACCGGTGACCCGCGCCGCCGGTGGATTCTGCGGGCCACCAGAGTTGCTCCAGTGGTCCGATTCCAATTCTGTCTGCGCCGTAGCTCCTCCCAAGTCCCGTTCTTCACTGCGGAATCAATAAATCATCTCTGCATCCCGCTTTGTCATCATCCGCCGTTCGGCACATCAACGAAGAACTACAGAGGGTTGTAAGTCCATGTTTGTTTGTCCCGCACCCTCCATGTTAGGTGATAACAATAGGAAAAAATAATGATCAACACACGAAAACAAAACAAGATACAATTTTAATAAATTAAAATTGCACTTTGATCCCGGGATCTTTGTTTTAGAAGGAAACAACTATGGGAATAAAATATTATATTCAAATAAAATCCCTACCTTGCTGTAGTCATCGAGCGTGCGTTCTTCGCGGAATTGATCGTCATGGAAGAAGAGGATTGTCGCACCGCGGAAGGGCGTCACGTCGTCGTGGTATACGGTGTCGCGTCGACGATCTACGAGGGGTAAAGAAAACATACGGATTTAATTTACACGAATTAAATCCATGCCAAGTATAAAATCCACAAAGGAATTTAAAAGATTCACAAACTCTTACCTCAAATGGATGTTCGAAGATTTGTCGCGGAAGAAGGAACGTCACAGAAGAACGCCTCAGGAGGAGAATCGTTGGCGTTGCGGAACACTGCGTCGCGTAGTCGATCTCCGAGGGCTCGGTGTTCTTCGTCGCCTTTCGTCGAAGGCCGGCGTTCTTAGTGTTCTTTGCGTTCTACACATTCTTCATGTTCTTCGTGAAGTAGGATGAAGGACATGACGTTTCTGTCAAATCCTCTCAACGAACAACACTCAAGAAGAATAGTGTTAGTCTTATTTTATTAACATGCCAACAAATTGAAAACATGTTAAGAAAGGAACAAAATTAATTTGTAGAAATAATTTCATCGAATAAACCTCCGAATTAAATGGATCGTTTAATAGTTTAAGAAACGCCCCCGTTGACGTTCATTAAAAAGGGTTTTTGCGGGTGCATTACATAGCGGAAAAGAAACGGTGGGGCTTGTGCGGGCCCCACCACAAAAATATCCTACCATGTGGGTAGGATATTTTGAACTGTACGCTATCCTCTTCAATTCAGCTTAAGTAGCTTAAAGTCGTTTTTAAGAGGATTTATGTGAAATAAAATAAATTTTGTCGTACCACGTTATTTTATTTCTTAACTTGAAGCCCCAAAAATTAAAAACCACACCCGAGCAAACGCAACTACGGAAGAGGTGTTTCTAAGAAGATATCAGCGTTGTGATTCCATCGGTGCCCTCGCAATTCGATTCCGAGCACCGGTTCAAAAGTTAGAAAAACTCGCTCGTTCGTTCACTGAACGTACCCGAGCCAAACATTAGAAAATGATTCCGGGCACACCGGGCCTCAGAATCACGTGCCGTCAGAAACATCGTTCTTATGAAATTCTAAGGAAAATTAAGAAAAAAATTTACTTCAAATTTATGGGTCTTTACATCTTATGTAATGAAAATAAATACTATAATTTTTTAATAAATTTTATATATGTTGAATAGAATCAAAATAATAAAAATATTAAAATTATTTGTTATTAGTAAGTTTCCTTTTTTCCATGATGAATATTTTATCTATGTAAAGTTGTTTTCAAACACACACTTGTTCTAGAATGAACGATCTGATTTGTATTTGGATGCTTATCGATGTATAAATGTCTCCATACTAAATATAATTATTATTTAATGATCATAGGAATTATCAGAAAAATAATTTTTTTCGGGAATCATTTTCATCAATATATATGACGAAAATATAAATATTTTGATGGAATTATATGATGTTATAGAATATTAAAAAGTATGAAAAATGATTCTATATCAATCTTAATTGATATCAATGACATGAGAAAGTAAATATTACAAGTAGAATTTTATGTAATAATATTGTTTTAAAAGAAATTAATGTTTCTACTGGTCTATTAGACATATTATGACACTAATCCAATGGTGGGTAAAATGTTTGTGGACAAAATAATATGGTTGAGATTGTTTGGCCCAACATGTATAATAATATCTAGGACCAATCAACCATAATAAAAACAACAATGTAATCATCAATTTCATTAGGTAGATTTATATAATAATTTGGTTTGGAGAAAAAGAACCTTGGATCAATTTTACAATCCATTCAAGTCTTTTTAGTCCATATGTGATGAAAATATATCTAAGTGATGTAATGAATGATCCATCATATGAATCCTGACATAGATACATCATTAAATACTGGATCATTAGTCAGATTAGATGAAAAAATGAATTTTTTTGATGTGTTTAAGAATATTTTCCCTGGTGGTGGCAGTATCTTTAGAATATGTGATGATTTCTGTGAAAAAAACAAAATACATATAAGTCAAATAAATAAGATAAAATATTAATGGAAGAATGATTTGGAAGATTTTAATAGGTTAACTTCTATTTGTACAGATCATATTTACTGTTAGGAATTGTTTTTGTTTCTTATGTATTCCAATAAATGATAATCCTCAGTTTTGATATGTTTTTATTATAATTAAGGAGCATGATAATGTAATTGGAATCAGACTAGAGAATCAACCTAAATAATGGATAAAAATTATAATGTTATTTGATGTTGTGGGAATATTTATGAAAGATTGAGTATAATTGAGAAGAAATAAATTTTTCATATATGATGTTAATGTTAAATGAAATTTATGACTATGAAAATTTGGTTGATTGTAGATGTGAAATTATATTCCCACAAAAACAAATTTTTGTATACCTACAAAAATTATGAAGTACATTGTATCTTTTGACAATGTAATTGTTCACATGTGAAGAGTGATGGAGGGAAAGAGAGATAGTGTTGAATGTTATCGAAGAGATAATAATTATATCTATTTGGATTTCCTAATATTGATTCCAAAAAGAAGTATTATAAATAAGAATATTCGATAGAGATACATGATCAGAATGAGAAATTGAAAAATTTATTTTGGGGATATTTGATGTGTTTCCAAATTGTTCTAAGAGTATTATTTCTTATGTTTTTTCAATATTGAAGAATTATATTTGGGAATCATACGTAACAATAAAAATTATTTTATATTTAATTTCAATGAAGGTATATTCTACCTACAACTAGAATAAAAGATGAATATTTGGGTTTTAAATAATTTTAAGTGGATGTTTATAAGTCTATTTAATAATTTTTTGAAAAAATGGAGAATATTTCATTAATTTTTACAAAAATGTTTATTATATATTTTATTCATGAATAATCCCATGAACTGTTTTTATGAACATAGTGCTACACAAATATAGTTGTGTATACTAATTATTTTTTAAATGAAAAAGTCTATTTTTGTGGAATTTTAATTAGTTTATTGACTCAATATCATTATAAGGATGTATGTACTCTGTTTGGATAATGATCCTTCTAAATACATGTTTTCAGGTGGTTGTGTGATTTATTGGTCGTAATAATTTCTTTAATATTTTTCTAGGAATGAAATATTATTACTCTTCCTTATGTGATAATAATATCTTGGTGTTATCCATCAACCATTAAAAAATGATATTTATAGTCTCCTCACATACTGTATACATTCAATTCTAATTGAATTACTTCAAAAACACTATTCAAAAACAACATTTTACCTCATATTACTCATTTACAGTTCCATACTAAATTTAATTCAATGAAAAAAAATTTTGTCTCATAATCCTATGGATACTATAATCTACAATATACTTTTGATGTCAGTATTAAATTATTCTTAAATTCAATTAGGTTTCCCCCTTATTGAAAATAAATTCAAATGTTTCTATATATGTGATGATATTCATTAATTTTCTCTAAATTAATTATTTGATTTTTAATCCCTCGTATTGAAATATTTGGCCGATGTGGAGGGGGGAATTTCAATTTTTTTCATCATCTCTAGTAATATTACGTTGAAAATATATAAAAATTTATTGTTTAGACAAGGATAAAATCTAATTTATTAGAGAAATAATCCATAAGTTATCTAACAAAAGTGTGTGTGACACATGAAAATGGTATAAAACACATGTTATTAAAATAAATATTAAACCTATCCATAAAATGTTTCAACTAATTCCACATTATACAATTTATTATAATGGTAATATTTTTAGATTTTTAGCAAAAATATTTCATACATGAATCTAAATAAATTAAATGATTTCATTAATTCAGTTATTAATTTAAATCTCAATTTATCATTAACATTATCCTTTTCCATAAAAAAATTTGAAAATTACCTAACAAATCTCAGAATATATTATTATGTATCGAGCACATTAAAATATAAATGTACCTCAAGATGAAAGTAACATTAATTTTCATTCCATTAAATTTTTATTTTCTTGGAATTCATCATCATCCAAAGCTTTTTCCACAATATATTTCATTTAAGTATATTTTTTACATATTGTGCCAATGATCTTTGGTTTCTGGAATATTAACACATTCGTTTTACCTTTATAATTACCCAAAAGTATATTATTAATTTTAAATTAGGGATTCTACTAAAAAATCATATTGAATTACTATTTTCACATAAAAACTCAATGGAACATGTCCAATAGTAATGTGGATCTTCAATTATATATCATCTAGAGAAGCATGGAAAACTAATATTTTCTCAACCTATGAAATACATTCTATTTAACTACATTTTTTATCCATTCACCTTAGTATATCATTAAATAACATTCTTTGGAAGTATAGATTTCATTTACTTTCATTTTACTTATATTCTGTGAGGTTATATCATTATTTACACTAGTCAGGCAGAAAAAAAAATTTATTTCTTATTCCTCCAAATTTTTTACTGATTCATCCTATTCTAGTAACAAAATCAATCAAACCATATGAATATGTTCAAAATTTTCCTCATTCCTTTTTTTTATCCTAGAAGTTTCTTCTTAATTTTTGTATATTCCATAATATTTTCTCCTTTTTATAATCTATGTATCCATGGAAATTATTTCTCACTAGTGTTTCTAAACAACATGAACCTTCCATTAAGAATTTTTCATGTATGTTAAAAATTAATGTCAGATTCCATTTAAACTCAATATATTCATATGAGATTTCATCCACAATTACAACCTTCTTTTGAAATTTTTATATTTGTTAAATTTTATCATCTTTAAATTACATTATATAACATGGATATTAATATTGTTATTTAAATTTAACATGATCTTCCATTTCACTCCATAATAGAATCACAATTATTTTGGTGTAACAATTTTTCCTAACATCTTCGTGGTTGTTTCTTCTATCATCATTTAATTAACAAAAAATGGTGGACTTAATATCTATATTCAATTAATTTTAATTTATATTTCATGGAATCTTTGTTTTTGTTGTAATTGAACAATTATTAATAATAATAAAATATATCTCATCATAATCATGACCACTTCTTCTGAAACAATTGTAGATATAAAAATGATAATAATTTTTTCTATTAGATGATAGTTATTCTTTTGTGAACCTTTGTTTCTCTTGGTTGAGTATCATTAACATTACATTATCATCCTTTGAAATAATATCCTTCTCTATTTTTTTCTTTTTGAAAATTTTATCCAATAATCAGTGGAATAGTGTAAAAACATTTAACGAAACCAAATAAATATCATGAAATTGACTCTTCTTTAATTATGTATAATTTTGGTATATGGATTGTTCTTAAGGAACATCGTTCTTATGAAAACCATATGTGGTCATATTCTTTTAAAAATTTCAAAAAACATAACTCACATGGTGGGTTTATCCATAATTTTAATCATGAATATTAATCTATAACAAAATACTATACAAATAAAAGTTACTAGATCAATACATAAAAATTCAAAGAAGATGGGTTTTCCTTTTTATTTAGACAATCAGAAAGTCTATATTAATATTTTCTGTAGATTAACATATTAATAGAATCTGTTTTCAACTAAATAGGAATTTTCTTAGGAACATTGGGTATAGTTTCTTCTCACAGTTTTATTAGAATATTGATGTTTTTTTATTTTCATGGACCATTATTTTCATTCAAAATCAAGGCACATTAAATTTAAAGTGTTATTCAACTAATAAAAATATTACATTATGGTTATATTCATCCTTAAACATTTATATGTTTTATACGTGTATCTTACAGTAATTATACATGTAATTATAAATCATTTTTTATCAACAATAGTTAATTTACAACTGATTTTTTTTGAATTCAATAGATTCTTTAGAGAGATGAAATATTTTTTCAATTTTTTAAAATATTTATTTCTAAAAAATACTCCCATAAAATTCATCATCAATATAATGGAATATTAAATCATGAAGTTAACATACTTTATCTATATCTTCCACTAGTTTTTAGAGATATTTATTTTAAAAACAATATATCCAATGAATCCACCATCTCGTTTACTTCTTATTCCATCTATTATATTTAATTTTTTATTCCATAAATGTATGGATGTATATATCCTGAGAAATCAACATGTATATTTTATGTATAATCCATAATCTCTAAGAGAAAAATATTTAATAGTTTCATGATATTTATAATCTTCCAAAAAATGAATTTCTTCTACATATATAGGGCTTATTATAATTGATTTAGCCAAATACCTCCAACACACCATAACTTCTTGTTTAAATGGATCCAACATCCATTTTATTCAAGTAGAAAACTGGAATACCATGTGAGAATAATAATTATAATGACATAGAATTTTCATAAAAAATATCACATATTTATATATAAATATTCATTACATTATTAAAATTCACACCCGAGGTCCATATTGGTTGGGAGTCTTCTGAGACAGGGAACACAAAATTCTTATTTGGTAAAAGATCATCAATGAGTCCAACAAATATCATTCTAAATTGTAATCATATTATGAATACCCTAGTAATACCATAGTTTATATACTACGGGAGGAATAAAAATAAATAGTGATCATAGATGTTTAGATGAGGTAAACAAGAGATGTACCAATCCCTGATCATATGAATGAATAAGATAAATATAAAATTATTTAATCATTTGCATAATATACAAATTCCATACCGTAATTATAATAGATTATAAAAATGATTCATTGAATATAAATTTAATATTTAAAATGGAATGAAAGATAATTATGATAAGTCAACATAAATTGATCATAAACTACTAGATAATCTTATAAAAGTGTTACATAATAATATATATAGAATAAATTTTCATATTTCATCATTTACTACAACAAACATCAAGATAGTAGACCGTGACTCATCAAATATTTCCCATAGTGGGTCAGGAAACACATATTTTCTATAATTTATAAAGACCATCTACTTTCGTCCCACCATTATATCATGAGATATAAATATTTGTTCAATCCACTGGAAGGATATAAATGTAAACCCATCTCAGTTAAAATGTAACCTCAATCCATTGATATAATGAAATGAACATCACTAATTAAATGAATAATAACGTGTTCCAAAATATATCAAAACATTCTTCATGGAATGACCTCATAACCTGTTTAATAAAAAATTATTTCATAAACCAGTTTTCAATTCACTATAGCATAACCATGAAAAAGATAAATTTTTTGGTTAATCATTTCATCAAAATAATCATTAATAATAAACATAAAGATTATGAATGGCATTATTCATGATTATACTAAATAAATCATATGTAACATTAATGGATTCCATGATAGATGTAAAAATATTATTTAATACATCTATGAAATTTCTAGAGTAAAATCGATTTTCTATAATGAGAAATACATTTCAAAACATAAAAAATATTCCAAATACGTTTTCATTTGAAATTAGTATTTTAAAATCTAAAATTTACACTATTATTAATGAAAATGATTTATTTAAAATTAAATTTGAAAAATTTCATTAGAATCTTGAAATCATTTAATGATCATGGTAGCTGGAAACATTATTCATTTCATGCACGTTGTAAACAAATATTTTTTTCACTTGTGTTTTAAAATACAAATGAACATTGTTTACAAAGGTGGATTAATATTTCTTTAAAAAAACATTTAAAATATTGAAAAATGGATAAAAATTTCCCTTCCAAATTGTAGGATAAGATAGAATCATTTTTGAATTTAATTTTGTAAAATATATTTTTAATGAAAATATATAAATGACTAGGAGACAAATAATGTCAAATTTTCATAAAAACCATTTTACAATTTTTTAAATTAAAAAATATTTATACATTTTTATTATTAAATAAAAATATTCTTAGTAAACATTGAAAAATAATATTCTCTAGAATTAATAATATATTGAACATAATATTTCATCATTATAAAAATAAACATGAGGAATTCAGTTAAATGATGATATTCTAACATAAAACCCTGACCATTTTGGTAATATTAAATTTTAAGACCCATTAAAGCGGTTTCCTTAAATTAAAATGTAAATAACTATATGTTTCTGGATATTTTTCATATAATAAATTCATGGAATTTATATACACGACATAAATGAAATATGTAGTGAATGTTTTATGTGTCTCACAAAAGGAAAAAATGAGATGAACATCCCATAATTATTGAGTAAATTTGGATTCATGATCCTCGTGAAAGTGTAACATTAATTTAAATCTTAAATATAAATAAATAAAAAATATTTATGATAGAAAATGTTATATGGTTCATATATACACCTCACAAATTAAATGGTAATGAATATTTCATAAGTCTCGTAGGAATAAAAGTAATATTCGAAATCTCTTACCTTAAGTCACAATTTCATTTGTACATGTTTGATCATCTTGTCCAAAAAATATTGGTTTATTAAAATTATTTTAATTAATAATATATATATATCATTAATTATTTACTTATTTCCATTTATTACCCTCTTATTAAAAACACCTAGTCAAAATTACTTATTGGGTAATAACAATGTAGGTTTTCAGGTATTTTTTGGAATGATATATTTTTCTATCTAATATTATAATTATTCCATCATTTTATATAATAATTATATATGTATCTATATTAATCCATTATAGATATATATGAATAATGATATACTATGATCATGGAGATGGTATGTCATACATATGCGTGAACATTATTTCAATTTTCCTAAAAGATTGAACACAAGAGAGGAATATAATATAAAAATGTTAAATAATAATAATTAAGTAATATATATAAAAAATATCACATATATATTCATTTAATTTTTCCTTACTACCATCCTAGTAAATAAATTGAAAAGCATATCACATTGTATTGTGAGACGGTAATCCTCCATACATACGGGCGACATTAATGTTTTATAATCGAATAGATGGTAAGAAGATTAAAGTGATATTATATTTATAGAATTAATTATGTTTAAAAATATCACAAATAATATATAACATTATCCCTTTTACCATCTATGTAATGAGTTGGGTAAAATGAGTCAAAGCACTTTGTAAAGTGGTTGTCTGTTGTACACATGATTGAAATTATCATATCGCATAGAAAATGGAATTTAAACATTTATATTTTATATGAATAATAAATAAGTATAATAATTTTTTAAATATAATATATATCATATAAACTATTATTTATAAAAAATCCATGTGATGCGGTGATGGAAAATAAACTATGTCAGTTTTACGAGGAGGTAGTTTGTTCTACACACGATCGATAACATCATTTATGATTTGATGGAATATGATATTGTTATAGTTCATAAAGAAAAATAATATAATTATATGTAATATATTAAATTTGTTATATTTTCATTGTTATATAATAGTTGATGGTTTTGGAGGAAGAAATAAAACAAATACACCTGTTAAATAATGTTACATTTCATTATACATCTTCATTTGATTTGCACTAAAAGACATCCTTGGAATGGTTAATGACCAAATAAATGATTATATGATGTTTCATGGGATGTATAAAAGGTATTTGGTAAATTATTTTCCCAAATAATTTGGTTTTCAATGTTTTAAGATGATATAATAGGTGGAGGTCTTTTATATTTGGGTTGAGTTTTACATTTGTAATGTTTTTGAAAAAAAATACACCACTAATTTGTTTATATAAAATTAATAAAAAATGTACCATTATTGGCCATAAAAGCTATATGGTCTATATATGTCCCAAATATTTCTTCATAACTATTTGGGTCATTTTTATAAAATATATATTAAGTTTAACACCTGGTAATATCATTTTTTCTATAACAGTTGTAAATAAATTTTCTGTTTCTTAACATTCATTAAACTAAAAATTTTTGATTCGAATATTTCATAATATATAATATTATTAATCCAAAAAATTATTCCTTTTCAACAAATATAATTCATATAAATGTGTAAATTTAATTTTAAATTAATCTTGTAGATATAAAGAAAAAACATATTTTGAAAGAGAAAATGATCAAATTGATAAAAATTTTATATAAAAAATCATTATAAAATTGGTATGGTTTCCCATATTTTATTAATGGATTTATAATTGAACTATATTTACTTTTAAACCCATAATAAAACTATTCAATGTTTTTAAATTATATAAAATAAATGAAAATTCCAAATATAAATAAATATATAAACTATTTTGTAGAAAACATGTCATATTTAAAAAAATTTAAAAAAACATCCATATATAGATTCAACATGAAGATTTTAAAAAAATTATTTGTTAAAATTAATTTTCCAAATATGAAAATTTTAATTTAAAAACAATTACACAAAATTGGATAGAACTATTTTTTAGATAAACATTTTTAGAAACAAATTTCATTTGTTATTATCTTATACCTATCAAAAATATTTATTGAATGTTATAAAATTTTATTATTTATATAATACATAAATTTTATTAACATAATTAACTAATAATTACTATTATAATTTATTAATATAAGATCCAATTAAACACATAGTCATATTTTTTCCTAAAATATATTCATGTATGCTGATTTTGTCTTTATTTTCATTAATAATTAATTGAGAACCAATGATTTATTTGTATAATTTTATAAAAAATAAATATTTTTAAAATTTATAAATCTATTTATATCCTCAATCTAAATGTCTATGAAATTACTATTATATTAATTAATAATATGTATAATATATTTATTTTTATAAAACATAGTATTTAATAATAAATATAACAATGAATGATGATATTGTGTCTAATAAAATATATTGCAATTTTCTATTTTAATTAAGAACATAAATTCATAAAATATTATGATGTTACATTATACACCCCTTAAAATAAATTTATATTACAAAATTCATTTTAAAAATTAATTTTTTAACAATATTAAATTACTTCATTCATTCCAACATTGTAGAAATGAATAATAAAAAATTCCATAAAATGGGAAATACAGAAACCTAAAGGTTACTTGATATAAAACATTATGAGGATTCCATATAGGAAGTAAATTGTTGGGATATAAAAATATGTATATGTAAGAGCAAAAAACCCACATTCACTAATATAAAGTGATAGAGAACAAGTTAATCAGAATTAAAACCACCATAAAGCCATAAATTCAAGATGAGCTAAAAGAACAATGATCTATCCGAAATGAAGAAAATAGGAAAAAAAATTCTCAAGAACCTTTTCATAATTTTGATGTAATTTTCAAAAGAGTATATACATAAATTATATCACAATATTTTATAAGAAAAATCTATTCCAATGGTTATGAATTTATCAATATCCACTTCATCTCTTACTCAATTAAATGAAGAATAATTTTTTATTCCTAAAGAATTAATATATCATAAAATCCATAATATAATGTTATTGAATTCGTATATCTTTTTTATCATCACAAAATATGGTTATAATATGTTAACAAACATTTATAAATTTTCTTATGGCGAAGTAATACATTAATCTCTAAAACATCATCCCATGTTCAAATTGAACAATTTAATAAATGGTTGACATTATTTCCTTTATAAAACATTTAAATTATAAAAAAAATACAATATAGGAATCAAAATTTCAAAAATATACTAATTCCCAATAAAAAATGATGTCGGCCTTAGTTGTAACATACCAAACAAGGGAATTACATTATTGTACAGTTTCATGAAATATGGTAATAACATGAAATACTATAAAAAATGTAGGAAACATAATTTATTCCTTATTCCTTAAATAAAACAAGAAATTTAGAGATATTTTTTATATCCAAAAATTATTTTAACACCATAATTGAGAGTCTAATCCTTTTTTCCTACAGTTATTTATTCAATTCAAATAAATTCATCACTATTCTAGTTACACTATCCTATGCAATCACATATTACTCCTAAAATCACCATGTCATCATCTAGAAAATATTAAGCTTAATATTTCCATTAATCATGTATTTTCCATGTATACAACCATTTTATTACATCACAGTTATATCTAATAATAACCACTCATCATATTCATCTAATTCCTTAGTGAAAAATAATATTAACAAAGAATTTAATATTTTATTATTAATAAATTATAATACATAAACAATAAACTCATTTTAATTAATTTCTAATCCATTTAATATCCCTTTTTATCTTATCGATTTAAACATATTTATTTTAATATATAAATCAAGGTCTATTTTTTTAGAATTAAAATCATTATTACTCATACCACCTTGCTAATTATCTTATTTATCTTTTCATATAGGACATCAGTTATTTTAATTCCTAGACCATCATTTTGATAAACATTCAACCGTCGACTTTACCATAGGGATACCATTATGATCATCCACTGTGATAATTTAATAAATCATTTTTATGTTGATGAATCATTGTTTTTGACATTATCCACCTCACCGAAAACATATCCTTATCCCAATGAGAAATTACACTAATTACATTACCCCACATTCAAAAAATTTAAGAAGATAAATATTCATTTTGTAATGGAATACACCACCCAAACTCTTAGAAAGCATTGCCCTTATCATCTTTAGTGATTCTGATAGTATGTAATTATGAGATTTGTTAATAATTTTACATGATTGATAATTATTCATAATCTCAATATCTGTCAATCTAGTCAAAACAATGTTTTTTCACATAACAACTATTTTAGCCATTGCATACAATGTTAACAATGTTCTGTAAGGCACCAACCATTGAATAAAAAAGATAACAATATTGTGAGATTCACTAATCATATTGGAAAAACATATTATCACCGAAAATCCAATATATATTTTCAATATTCGACATATAAGCTTTAACATATGTTATACATGATCTACTATAATTCTATAAAATGGTATGTAGTGGAAATTTAAAATAGGCAAAGCATATCCACATATAGTGTCAAACTAGGAGCCAAGTAAGGCTTGTTGTTATGCTCCATGTAATGATCAATTGAAGACTAACTCATATTTTTTATATTTATTACCCCAATTTACATTACATCCAATATAATGAGTAGTAGTAGTATCCCTATGAGGATCTAATTCTAAAAAATCATACACATTTGTTAGATATATGTAGATATGATTACATATATATATATATGATTATACTAAAGGTTCCCAATAATGTTTTATCAACCTAGTTTCCAATGGATAACTTATCCCATCATATGATACCTACTATAATGACCTAGAATTTTCACACATAAATATCAAAGCATTATAGAGGATTTTTCATTACATTACAAAAAAACATGCTTGATAGTCATATAGGTTATGTTTCTTTTTAGACATGGAATATAATCATCAGATATGGTTGAATATATTTAACATCAATCACAATTATATGTCCACATAGTAATAATCTTAGACATACACTACATAAATATTTTTTAATAACATGGGGATGGATACATAATTAAGGGTGAGATCAGATTTTGAATAAATGTAACTAGAGAGATCTAAATCACTAATAATATTAAACCATAAGATAAAAATAAGGATATATAGTCAGTAATATAACATACAATGATCATATCACAAATGGAAATGCTCATAAACACAAGTCATCAAAAACATTATCATTTCAAAATACAACAGAAAAGAGTGACATATAATCATTAATAAATTATTAATGACAAGATAATGTCATAAAAGTGTGTGACCTTCATAAGGATATAATAAAATTTCATATATTGAGTATAAATATAACTACCATAAATGTGGAGGATCAAGACACATCACATGTTTCTCAAAGATGGTCAGGATCCACTTGGATTCCATAGTGGATTAGGAATATTTATTTCCCATATTGAATTAGGAAAAACCTGCATAAAATATTAGATCAATACCAATGAATTTTCTCCAATAATTATCTTATGAGATATTAATATTTACCCAATGGATTGGAGGGATATATAGGTCAAAAATATCTCAGATATAACATAGTCCCCGTACATGGTTATAATCTATCTACTGAAACATAATGAAAATCACACATGTGTTAACCGAAAAACAATAATATATTCATCCTTTAATCACATCATAACCAATTAATGAAAATTAGATTCATAACCATTTAATGAATTCACCATAGCATTAACCATGAAACTAATAATTGAATTTCATAAACAATTCATTAATATAATCATCAAAAATACATTGAAATAATAAGGGTGATATTATTTATTACTATAGCTAATAAATTATAAGTAACATAAAATTACTTCCTCATAGATGGAAAAATAATTTTAAATAATTCTTGTAAATTTTTTTCTGAATTTTTTCTTTAAACATTGAAAAAAACATTTTAAAACATCAAACAATTTATAAGTCTTATAAAACATTTAAAACATTTATTTAATTATTATAAGTTTCAAATATAATAAGGAAGGTGTTATATTTTAATATCATGTGATGAAAATGTAAGTGAAGCATAAAATCATTATGTAGTCATTATAATTAGAAATATTGTTAATGTCATGCATGTTTAGAAGAAATATTTATTTGACATTTTTTATAAAAGTCAATATATAATTCTATTGAAAAAATACCTGAAAATTACTTCAAAAAATGATGGTAAAATTATATATTTGATAAAAATATCACATAAATATCATATTATAATAACAAAACATTTTTCAATACATTTATAGAAAAATTATTTTTTATGAAAACAATATTCCAAAAGACGTAAATAATTATGGAATTCCATTAAAAAAATCTAAAATATTTTTGTTATAAAATAATATAAAATTGTATATCACATGGAAATTTTATGAAAAACATGATAAGAACGTTAATGAGAAATATTGACAGATATTATATATTATTTTATCAGTGGAAGCATAATCATGAAAAATCTTGTAAAATTGTGAGATTTGAAAATAAAACATTTTCCCCTATGATAAATTTGAATCATAACAACCATGTAAAAGATAACATAAATTTTATTTGTAAATAAACATTATTATAATTAGAATAACCACAAAACATATTAAATGGAAATATAAACACCACATAAAAAGTATGTGGTGACTATTTCATGTGTCTCAATGGAAGAAAACTCTGATATAGAAACCCATTATTAGTTTAGTATCATTTTAATCATTGTAAATGGTATATAATAAAAAAATTAATCATTAAATATCATTAAATAATAGAAATTAATGATATCAAAATTATTAATTTAATTATATAAACCTAACAAAATTTTGGTGTGTGAATATAGAATAATTGTCAAGGAAATTATATTGCGATTTAGGATCTATTACCATAAGTCTCTACTTCCATCATACACATTCATTCCTATTGTATAATAAATAAAAGTTTTTTTGTATATATTAAATGACAATATATATATATATAGTTACATATATGATTTAATTATGACCATTTTGTACACATCTGTTAACAAATCATTATTTACATTATATTTTAGGTAATAACTACATTGTTTCTCAATTTTTTTTGTTAGTATATTTTTGATCCATTTTCATTGACCATTTTTCTATAATTCCATTTCTTATAACATTTAAATAAATATAATATATATAAATTAGTTATTTATTTATAGTAATCCATTAAATATTAAGACTAAAAATGAATAAAACCATTCATGGAGATAGTTTATTGTACGTACTGTCACGAGCTAACTCGGGTCGACCCTGAACAACACAATGTAAATAAACAACATGAAAAGAAAGAATGAACAACAACAACCAACTACCCTGACCATGACAAAAACTCATCGGGGCCCTGAGATTCACTCAACAAACCACAACCAACTCTCATCCAAAGAGAGAAATCTTGAGTCAACCTGCAACAGAAACTAAAAACAGGAAATCACTATATGCATGAGTAATAAAAAGCAGTAGGTAGGCTAGAAAATTTATATTACCAATTCACATTCCATTAAATAATGATTTTATCAATTCCAGGTTTGATCTAAATTATATAAAGTTTTGGTTTCCACACACAATTTCATTTCTAAAACAAGTAACAGTCCATTTCCCTTCTTAATTTAAAAACGAGTTTAATGTTATAATGAAACAAGGGCATTGCATTTTAAATCATTTTTTTATTATGAAATTTAGTAGTTTGAATTACAGTTGTTTGTAAAAGGGAAAAACACACACCAAAAATTATAAGGGAAATAAAAAAGTGGAAAATAGATGCTAGTATCCTAACTAGAGCTCTCAATCGTCCTCCATATACAAACTAACACTAAATGAAACATGGGTCGAACCTAGGAGATCGTGAACAATCCAGAATGTAATATACATATGACTCATATTGAAGGAATGCCTACTCTCTATGAAATCATAATGACATAACTTATGGTTTTTCCCTACATGTCCTAACTGAGGGGCCCAATCCCCTAGCAGAGTGTCATCTGTACGAGGGAACACTAGCTAGTGAGTAATCTAAACTAGTGCAGCAATCGTTCTTAGAGGATTCACTTACTATGACATGTTCCCATGTCAACACCTATAATAAAAAGGAAAGGGGTGATTCAACAATGTCAATCAAGTAGTACAACCATCACACACAAATCATGCAGTCAACATACAATAAATTTCACCCCTGAGTCACCCCAAGCAAGGTTTTCCAAAATAGTTTATTTTATTAAAGATTCAAATGGGCCTTCAATAATTTTAAGGAAAATAGTCATTTCTCAAGAGAACTAAAACACTTGCTCACGCTTCAAAATAAATCATTTATTAATAAACCAGAACAACATTTGAAACTCCGTGAATTATGTTTAAAGGCCAAACGAGAATTCATTCACTACTGGGTGCCACTCTTCAATAAAATATTTCAAGTGTCGTGTATAAAATAAGTGGCTCTTTTTAAAAAAAATAATCATTAAAAAATTAATTATCTTTTGTTATTTATCATTTATTAAAATTTAAAAAATATCAAGAAATTAATAAATTCAAAATTTAGTGTCGATTTTAGTGGGGATCCTAGCTCAATATGCAGCTTGAACACGACGACGTGACACACTTCACAAATGCGTAGAAGAATTCACAAGCTGACGATCACAGTATCACGTCTTTTCCTCTCCGACACGCTGCAACAAATGTACAACAACTAAAAACTCATAACCAGTAAAATAAGACAATTAAAAAGAGAAATCAACATGAAATAACCACGTCGACATGTTTTCAAATCACAACCTGAACCATTGAAACTATTTACTAAACCACTTCAAAACCCACAAAATGTTTACAAATACCACACAACGCCAAAATGACTCAGTAATCACTTTAATGGGGCAACATACCATTTTATAAAAATCATTAGAGTGCACAACCTGATGGAATAACACGATGTTGAGAGGTTAATAGTTTAAAAAAATACTCGTGTTTCTAAACACATTTTCGATACCAGTCATGGAGAACCAATATTATTTAATAAATAATTTAAAATTTTATAAAACATTTTTGAAAAGTATATCGAGGTTTTAAACACATGAGTCCAACCCAAGAATTATATACTTAATTATAAAAACTTTAATCTATGAGCAAGGGACAGAGGTTCTAATTAGTCATTTTCATTCTAAAACCGTCAAATTAAGACAACAAGTTTAAATAAAATACATTTGCACCAAAAATAAATTCACATAAAAGGGTGAAAAATATCGAACGTGACTAAATTATTTTAGAAACCTAATTTGAACCAACTAATTAATTAGGTCACATACTATAATAATTAATTAAAATTTAATCACTGAAACTACACATGAATACAATACTTCAGTGAAAACATAAATTTATCGGTGACACGTAAATGGTTCATACCTCAACTACAATGTGAAACGAAAACGCACGCTCGAAACCGTTGCAAAGCAGCCTATGTGTAACATCCCAGGTAAATAAAGAATAAATAATTTTAATATTTATTAATATTTACGAATTAAATATTAATTTTACTTTAAAGGGGTTGCTATGTTCGACAGCGTACCCGATACACAACAAAGAGTTTTTTTGAAATCTTACGTTGCTCACTAGTAATAAAATAATATTATTTTAAATGGTAGTTTACACGTAGCCGTTGTATTAGAGAGAATTAATAGAAATAACTAAAATATGATTATATATGTTTTTTAAATGTTTTTTCATTTATCCAATAAAGGATAAAGGCTTAAAATATGAAAAGAATTCAATTTTAGGCATATATACTCTAATATTCACTAAAGGTCCACTTATCGCCATTTGATGGCGAACCATCATTAAAAATAGTTTTGGTCACACTTATACATTCTATTGGACCAAATAAAATTCTTTTTTCGAATCAGTACATAAAAATTTACTTTGTGTAATTTTTTGGTATTTTTCCGATAAAGTTCATTTTTTAATGAATAGTGAAAAATGTTGTATTTTAATTCAAAACAACTTTTTAATCTAATTTATTAATATGATTAGAATATATTTTTAATTGTTTTCAATGTGAAATTACAATATATTTTTACCATTTAATCCAATAGTGGACATTGGAATTAATTTTACTTTGAAATTGGACTTAAACCAGTGTCAATCTTTTGATATAGATTGATTCATAAAAACATGATTTTTGTTCTGACATTGGGAATTATTTATTAAATTAATTAATGTAACTTATATGTATTTAATTTTGTAAAGTAGACATCATTTTTGAATTTGGAATATCAAATATAGCTTAGGGTGACATTTTGGTATTTTTTTGTAAAAACATCAATTTATGATGAATAGTGACACCACTAAGTGGTACATAAAAAACTAATTTTTCATTTAAATGAATGTTTAACACCTCTATGTTTTGAATTTCAAAAATATTACAGACATGGATTTCATTAGGAAGTAAAATTTGGTTCAATGGGATTAAAATATTTTTTGGTGAATAGTAACTTTTACGTTTTTAATCGTGATTACAAGTAATTAGTGTTATTTAAGGTAAAAATAATATTATAATAAAATGAAATAATCTTGGCACATGTCCTACCATTATTGGATGTGTCATGTCCGACCAAGACAATCCATGGGTCATCTTGGGGACCACATGGATCCACTTTGGCAGGAAAATGACATTAATTACTTTTTATTTAATGTTAAAATAAAAATGTCACAAACATGTGTTGTTTTACTAAGAAAATTTTTTAATGGGGTTATACAAATCATATTTTTGACTATAAATATTCATTAGAATTATAAAAATATTTCCTACATCATGATATTTTTTTTTATAATTTTTAGACATTATATAAATTAAAATATTTATGACACCATGATGATGGAGCGATTACCTCATTATTTAACAATTTAAATAATATGAAAAGTTAATGTAAAATTTAAGACCTAAACTTTTCAAAAACCTATTGGATGGGTTGATTTGGAACTGTAATAACCCTAGCCTCGAAATATATATTTTTGGGACCTTTAAAATCCGAAAATTATTTTATAATAAAGTAACCTTTTATAACTTTCCAAGAGTGCCCCTCTTCTCATCTTATAAAAGGACCCCACCTCTACCACCTTTCCCACACATATAAAGCTTTGGGATCATCCAAAACCTGCCAATTTTGTCTCTCCACATCTCTCTCTTACTTCTAGAATCCTCACTTTGGGCAGAAGATTTTCCAAGGAAGCCTTTTAGCTCAAATCAAAAATAGTTACCCGATTTAAAGGTAGTGTCTTACCTTGTGTTCTTATGTTTTATTTTGCTTCTCCAACCCCCTAAACTCTTTTTATTCCTTTATTTTGTCACAACACCAGTATCTCCAATATACTAGGATGTTTTTATGAGATGTATTAGAGCTACATCTACACACAACTTCGTCTAATGGTTAAATAACATACTGTTTCTGTGGTTTGCGATTTTCTGCCTCACGAAACGATGATTGTTCAATATTCTTTTAACACCTTTCATGGTGGCCATTAAGATGTCACTATATTTATATATGATATATATTATTTATATGTTTTCCTTATGCTTATTTATTTTTCATTTTTAGTATACCATTATGGTTTCCATTGTGGGTAAACACGATAATTCCATTTTAGGATGTGCGGACTACCGCCCCCTCAATGTGATTTGATTCGTTAATGACATATGTGGGACGTATAATGTATGGAGTTAATGATATTATATATGAAATTATACTGGAATTATAATACACCTTTATGTAATTATTATTCCATGCCATAAAATATTAAATAGAAATGAATGTAGTATTTCTGCTTACATACGGCTTACCGTCTCCATGAACGGTGCATTTCATTTATTACCTCTGAATGTTATGCAATACTATAAATGAATGTATATACTGGATATATATGATATATATGATATCTACACAATGAATATAACTCTGGATATAATGGATACATGAACAACTTGTAATTATAAACAATTTATTTTTTACCCAAGTAACAATGATCGTTAAAACGACTGTTATTAACTTAAATAATTACATAGTGTCAATGAAATTGTAATAAGTGATATAAAAGGAATAATGAACTAAAAAAGGTTCTTAATAAATAATAAATTGACTAAAGTTTAATATTCATGATATTAAAGTGCAATCGAGTCACGTCGGACACGAGGTAAGGGACATCGTCTCAATTTCCATTCATTGAGGCATATTTTGTTTTATACACAACTTTCTTTTATACGGTGTATAAACCCCTTTGACTTTTACACTTATTCAAAAGGAATATTTTTTAGGTAGTGTTTTACTATATGAAAAAAGGAATGTTTTTTTGTCGTACGTAGGCGGCGACAACAACTTCTCCACCGCTGTGACCATTATTTGGGTTTCAGCTTCCCCTACAAGCCATAACCTAACATTCGTTTTAATATGATAAAATGAATACCATGTTTTAATTTTCTTTTATTTTTGTTTTGAAAATGGTTTTCATAATGTTTTTATATCAATGTGTTGTATTGATATATTATGATTGAAAAGTGGAAATGTTATGTTTCTTTTATGCATGTTTTATGTGATATGATTATGATATGGTTCTTGGGAATTGTTATGAAGATGGGTGGTTATGTGATAAAATATGGGCGAGTGAGCCCAATATAGCTCTCCAATGCATTGGGTAACGTGAAGGAGTTAAACGTTGAGGTTTCTCTGATGAGATTTAGGGAATATATTGTGATGGGTATTCCAAACGTAACCATGAGGGTTACTACCTACGTAAGATTGTTATGAATGCCTTAAGTTACCTTTAAATCTTATGATTTATATGATTTATTCATGATTGGATGAGGTATGTTAAAATTCTTATGTTTTATAAGTAAAGTATGATTTCCTACATGGACTAATGTTATCATTTCGTACTTTTATATCCCTTACTGAGATTTTTATGCTCATCCCATGTTTTTAAAATGTTTTTCACATGACTTAATGTGGAATAGGGTTAAGGATGGGATCACGGAAAAGTCATTCTATCTAAAACATGGAACTACAGATGTTTCTTTTTTATGAGTTTTTATTTTATAGAAACTCTGTAGAAATGTCTACTTTGTAATCTTTTGAGATTTAATAGTTATGTCCTAATTCTATAAAACGCTAAACCTGAAAATATCATCAATTTTAATTATTAATTTAATTAAATATTAAGCAAGGTTTAAGGTCGGGTCCTTATAGTTGGTATCAAAGGTCGGTTTAGACAGCTTTAGGAGTTAGAAAATTGTTAAATTATAAATTAATTTATTGTATGATTGAAATGATATAGCATTTATAGATTACTATGTTGCTTCACTTAAGGTATTTATGTGTTAAGAATGGTTTTTCGTAGAGGAAATAGAGAAGCTTTTTTGGGAAGGCATACTGAGGGAAATGACCTTCCAAATCAGCATACAGAGATGGTCAGAATCAGAATTGAGCAGTTTACTATAGTGATGGCTCAGTTGAATCATGTGATAAATGGTGGTTGTGTTATTGATGATATTTTGGTGTTTTCTAAAGGTAAATAAGAGCATGAAATTCATTTATGGGTTATTTTTTAAACCTTAAAAGAAAAGGAATTTAATGGGAAATTCAGCAGGTGTGAGTTTTATTTGCAACAAATTTCTTTCCTTGGTCATATTGTTTCTAAAGATGGAATAACTATGGATGTTGCAAAAACAAAAGTTAATGAATAATGGACAAGACCCACAAATGTAACCAAGATCCGTAGTTTTCTTGGTTTGGCAGGTTACCACTGAAGGTTTGTTGAATGTTTTTCACGGTTATCTAGTCTAATGACTATGCTAAGTTAGAAGGGTGTTAAGTTTATCTGGACAAAAGAATGTGATGGTTGTTTTCAGGAGTTGAAAATAAGATTGGTGAATGCTTCAATTTTAGCACTTCCTTCTAGGAATGGTGAGATTATTATATACAGTGATTCTTCATTGAATGGACATAGATCTGTCTTTATGCCGAATGATCAGGTAATTGCATATTCTTCACGTCAGTTGAAAACTAATGAGGTAAATTACCCTACACATGATTTGGAATTAGCTGCTCTTGTTTTTTCGTTAAATATTTGGAGGCATCATTTTTATGGAGTAAAGTGTGAAATATATACCGATCACAAAAGATTAATTTATATATTCACTCAGAAAGAATTGAACATGAGACAGTGGAGATGGCTAGAATTAATCAAGGATTATGATTGTACAATTCATTACAATCTGGGAAAAGAAAATAAACTGGATGATTCTTTGAGTCGAAAAAGTAATGTTTTTTAAACAATTTTGCGTTTGGAACATGATACTTTGGTTATGGATTTGATGAAATTTGGCCTAAAAGTTTTTGGTGCAGGATGTCCATCTATTTTGTTTCAGTTATCAATGAAATCTTCTCTATCAGACCGAATCTAGCAAGCACAGAAGCAAGACAATGAGTTGCAGAAAAAGTTAGAGCTGGTTCAGAAGGGTAAGTTGCCTGAATTCAACATTGATAAAGAGTGTGTTTTGAGATTTGGGAAGACATTGTGTGTGCCTTGTGATTCACAGTTGAAGAGAGAGTTGTTCTGTTAAGCTCATAGTTCACCATTTTCAGTTCATCCTAGTAGTACTAAGATGTTCCGTGATATGCATGAGTATTACTAATGGGATGGAATGAAAAGAGATATTGCTGATTTTACTATGAAGTGTTTGACTTATCAGAAGGTTAAAGCAGAGCGATAGTTACCAAAATAGATGCTTCAGCCTTTACCAGTGCCAGAGTGGAAATGTGAAAATATATCCATGGACTTTGTTGTGGGGTTACCGAAGACATCTCGAGGTAATAATGCAATCTGGGTTATTGTTGATTTCTTGACTAAATCTAATCATTTCCTTTTGGAAATGCCTTCAGAAGTCATTGGGTACTGAATTAAAATTTAGTACAACATTTCATCCTGAATGATATGGGAAGTCAGAACGAACAATTTAGACATTGGATGATATGTTGTGTGCTTGTTCGATGGGTTATCAGGGAAGATGGGACCAACATCGTACTTTTGTTGAATTTTCATATAATAACAGTTTTCATTCCAGTATACAGATGGCACCGTTTGAGGCCTTATATGGGAAGCAGTGTTGAACTCTAGTGTTTTGGGATGATGTAGGTGAAAGGAAGCTGATGGGACCAGAATTGGTAGAAGAGATGGAAGAAAATGTTCAGTTGATTCAGAAACATACGAGAACAGCTCAGAACAGACAAAAAAGTTATGCAGACAACAGGAGGAAGGATGTATCTTTTTATGTAAGTGATCATGTTTTTCTCAAAGTTTCACTATGGTAATGTGTGATGCAATTTGGTAAAAAAAGAAAGCTCAGTCCAAGGTTCATTGGACCATATAAAATTCTGGAGAGAGTTGGATCAGTTGCTTACTGAGTGGATTTACCTCCATGATTATCTCAGGTACACAATGTTTTTCATGTTTCGGTGTTGAGAAAGTATAATCCAGATCCATCACATGTTTTGAGCCCAGAGGTAGTTCAATTGGAAGAGAATCTCTCTTATGAAGATCAACCAGTACAAATTTTTGACCAATGATAGAATTTGTTGCGAAATAAGGTAATTCACCAGGTAATGGTTTTTTGGAAAAACCATATGGTTGAAGAGGCAATGTGGAAATCTGAAAATACTATGAGGGATAAATAACCCCACTTATTTTGATAAGTGAATAAAATTGTGAGGACGCAATTCCCAAAAGGGGGGAAGGATGTAACATCCCAGGTAAATACAGAATAAAACATTTTCATATTTATTAATATTTATGAATTAAATATTAATTTTACTTTAAAGGGGTTTCTATGTTCGATAGCATACCCGATATTCAACAAAGAGTTTCTTTGAAATCTTACGTTGCACACTAGTAATAAAATAATATTATTTTAAATGGTAGTTAACAGATAGCCGTTGTATTGATGGTAATGAATATAAATAACTAAAATATGATTATATATGTTTGGTAAATGTTTTTACCTTTATCCAATAAAGGATAAAGGCTTAAAATATGAAAAGAATTCAATTTTAGGCATATATACTCTAATATTCACTAAAAGTACACTTATCGCCTTTTGATGGAGAACAGTCTTTAAATATAGTTTTGGTCACTCTTATAAATTCTATTGGACCAAATAAAATTCTTCTTTAGAATCAGTACTTCAAAATTTAATTTGTGTAAATTTTTGGTATTTTCCGATAAAGTTTATTTTTTAATGAATCGTGAAAAATGTTGTATTTTAATTCAATCCTTCTTTTTAATATAATTTATTAATATGATTAGATTAACTTTTGAATTGGTTTTAAAGGGAAATTAGAATATATTTTTACCATTTAATCTAATAGTGTCCATTTTAATTAATTCCGCTTTGAAATTGGACTTAAACTAGTGTCAATCTTTTGATATATATTGTTTCATAAAAATACGCTATTTGTTCTAACAATGGGAATTAATTATTAAATTAATTAATATAACTTATATGTTTTTAATTTAGTAAAATATACATCATTTTTGAATTTGGGATATCAAATATATCTTTGGGTGACATTTTGGTATTTTTCTGAAAAACTTCAATTTTTGATGAATAGTGAAACCACTAAGTGGTACTTAAAAAACTGATTTTTCGTTTAAATGAAATTTTACCACCTATATGTTTTGAATATAAAAACTCCAACATACATGGTTGTAATTAAGATTTAAAATGTCGTTAAATGGGATTAAAATAATTTTTTGGTGAATATCATCTTTTACGTTTTTAATCGTGATTAGATGTAATTAGTGTAATTTATGGTAAAAATAATGTTATAATAATATGAAATGACCTTGACACATGACCTAAACTTATTGGATGTGTCATGGAAGACCAAGAAAATCCATGGGTCAACATGGGGATCCCATGGAGCCACTTTGGTAGGAAAATGACATTAATAACTTTTTATTTAATGTTATAATAAAAATGTCACAAACATGTGTTGTTTTACTAAGACAATTTTTAAATGGGGTTATAAAAATTCTATTTTTGAGTTTAAATTTTCATTAGAAAGATAAGAATATTTCCTACATCATGATATTTGTTTTATAATTTTTATACATTATATAAATTTAATTATTTATGACACCATGATGATGCACCGATTACCTCATTATTTAACGATTTAAATAAAATGAAAAGATAATGTAAAATATAAGACCTACATATTTCAAAACACTATTTGATGGGTCTATTTCGAACTCTAATCAACTTAACCTCGAAATATATAATTTTTGGACCTTTAAAATCCGAAAATCATTTTATAATAAAGTAACCTTTTATAACTTTCCAAGAGTGACCCTCCTCTCCTCTTATAAAAGGCCCCCACCTCTACCACCATACCCACACCTCTCAAGCCTTTGGCCCAGCTAACCCCTTGACATTCTGTCTCTCCAGACCCCTATCTTACTCCTCGAAGCCTCACTTTGGTGATAGGTCTTTCCAAGGAAGCCTTTGAGCTCAAATAAAAATGAGTTACTAGATTTAACGGTAGTGTCTTCTCTTGTTTTCTTATTTTTTATTTTGTTTCTCCAACCCCCTAAAATATCTTTATTCCTTTATTTTGTAACAACAACAGTATATTAAATATACTAGGATGTTGTTATGAGAAGTATTAGAGCTACACCAACACAAACCTTCGTCTAATGGTTAGAGAACATACTGTTTTTGTTGTTGGCGATTTTCTGCCTCACGAAACAATGATTGTTCAATATTATTTTAACACCTTTCATGGTGGCCATTAATATGTCACTATATTTATATATGATATATATTATGTTTATGTTTTCCTTATGCTTCTATATTTTTCATTTTTGGCATTCCTTTATGTTTTCCATTGTGTGTAAACACGATAATTAAATTTTAGAAAGTGCGGACTACCGCCCCCTCAAAGTGATTTGATTCGTTAATGCCATATGTGGGACGTAAAAAATATGGAGTTAATGATGTTATATATGAAATTATACTGGAATTATAATATACCTTTATGTCATTATGATTCCATTTTGAAAATTATGAAATATAAATGACAGTAGCGTTAATGCGTACGTACGACTTACAGTCTCCCTGAACGGTGCATTTCATTTCTTACCTCTAAATGTTATGTAATATTAGAAATGAATGTATATACTGGATATATATGATATATATGAAATCTACATAATGAATATAACTCGGGATATAATGGATACATGAACAACTTGTAATTATATAGTGTTTATTTTTGACTCAAGTACCAATGATCGTTAAAACGACCGTTATTAACTTAAATAATTACATTGTGTTCATGACATGGTAATAAGTGATATTAAAGAAATAATGAGCTTGAAAATGGTTATTAAGCAAGTAGAAATTAACTGGAGTTTATTATTCAAGAGATTAATGAGAAATCGAGTCACATCAGACACGAGATACGAGACTTTGTCTCAATCTCCATTCATTGAGGCATATTTTTTTTATACACAACTTTCTTTTATACGGTGTATAAATCCCTTTGACTTTTATTCATATTCAAAAGGAATCTTATTTTTACGAATCATTTTACTAAATGACAGAAGTAAGGTTTTTCTGTTGTACGTATGTGGCGACAACGACTTCTCTGCAACTGTGACCATTATTTGAGTTTCGACTTCCTCTACAAGCCATAACCTAACATTCTTTCTAAAATGAAAAAAATAAATACCATGTTTTACATTTATTTTATTTTGGTATTGAAAATAGTTTTCATAAAGTTTTTATATCAATGTGTTGAATTGATATCTTGTGATTGAAAAGTGTAAATGTTGTGTTTCCTTTATGAATTATTTATGTGATACGAATATGTTATGGTTCTTGGGCATTGTTATGAAGACGGGTGGTTCCGTGATAAAATAAAGGCGGGTGAGCCCGATATAGCTCTCCAATGAATTTGGTAACGTGTAGGTGTTAATGTTTAAGGTTTCTCCGAAGAGATTTAGGGAATATAATGTGATGGGTATTCCAAACATAACCATGAGTGTTACTCCCTACATAAGAATGTTATGAATGCCTTAAGTTACCTTTATGTCTTATGATTTCAATGATTTATTCATGATTTGATGAGGTATGTTAAAATTCTTATGTTTTATGAGAAATGAATGATTTCATACATGGACTAATGTTTTCATTTCGTACTATTATATCCCTTACTATGCTTTTTATGCTCATCCCATGTTTTTGAAATGTTTTTCACAGTACTTAATGTGGAATAGGGTCAAGGATGGGACCATGGAAAATTCATGCTATCCAAAATATGGAACTAGACATGTTTCTTTTTAAGAGTTTTTATTTTATGGATACTTAGTAGAAGTTTCTACTTTGTAATATTTTGAGATGTAATAGTTATGTCCTAATTCTCTAAAACTCTAAACCTTAATAGATCCTCAATGTGAATTATTCATTTAATTTAATATAAAGTAAGGTTTAAATTCGGGTACTTATATTATGTACCTCAAACGCACTCATGAGAAGAACAGGGTGGGGTGAAGCGGAGTGTGGTCAAGGTGTAGGGGATTCGCCATGGATTGTTCGAATGGAAGGGGGTGGGAAGATAAGATATGTGGTGGCAGGACAGTCGGAGGGGAGTGTCGGGGCTTGCGGTGCAAGCAGTTGAGGATCTAAGGGAGGGGGTGGTGCCTCGCTACTACTAGCTGGACGAAGTGGAAATGGGGAGGTTGCAGCACGGACTGGGAGAAGGGGGCGCGCTGCCGGTATGAGCTGGAGGAGGCCAATTCACCGAGACAAAGATAGGAGGGAGAGAGGGGCGCTGTGGGAAAAAATCGTGGCAACGAGCAGTGATGTAGGGGAGGTGCAGGAGGCCGGTGCTAGCTATGGCGCATGCAAAGCTGCGAGGGAGGCGAGGCACCTCCGGGGAGTGTAGGGTGGAATGAGCGGGAGGAGCGCAGATGTAGGGGGTATCATGGTTCTTCATCCGGCGTGCGAGGCTGATGGGAAGGCTCCAGCATGGGAGCTACATGCTAGCTAGTGGAGGCAGCTGGTTCAAGCAAGGAGGGTTGAGGTGAAAGTAAAGAGGGTGGTGTGTGGAGAGGTGTTGTGGAGGGTGTGTCACACGGGGGAAATGATAAGGGAGAGATGGTAGAAGTGGCGGCTGAGTGAGAAGATATATGGTGAAAAAATGAGGGGGCAGCTAGGGTAATAGAGAAAAGAAAATAAAAATAAAAATAAATGAATAAGGAAAAATAAATCAATAAAAATAATAAATAACATTTACATTAATAATAAAGTCTCTTTAATAATAACATAATATTATTTCACTAACATTCCATTTTAATTATTCTCTCTTAAACACATTTATTTTTTTTCCATTTTCCGACTCACACTATGCAACTGCGCGGTACTCGAGCTAAATGCACGGTTTCCGCTAGTCACATCATGCCCGCGCACCAGCCTAAAATAATAATAATAATAATAATAATCATCATCATCATCATAATCATCATCATCATCATTTTCTCTTTAATAATAATTATAAAATTTTTAACAGTAATAAAAATTTTAAATAACATAATAAATCACCATCTTTACTCATTTTAATATTCTGAAGGCAGGCAAATTGTGCCCATGAAAAAGGGGAGTCGCGCGGGGTTTCCAATATGCACTCCGCCCGTGCGCCCAATAAAATCAGCTAAAAAATGAACACATTATAGCATAACTCAAATGCTTTTCGTCTAGGACTCATCCCGATTCCCAAAAAAAAATTTAAATTCAATGAAAATTATAACATAAAATAAAAGATTGGTCAGGGTGTGACAATTCTCCCCACCATAATGCTTTCTACCCTTGGAAAGCCAAAACAAGATCAAGACCCAAAGATGAGACACATTAAGTGTCACTCACCCCCAAAAGATTAAGCACCTATAGTTGTCCAATCCAAAAAGACACTAAAAACCCAAGACACACAACTAATACATAAAACAAGATCACATTAATCGTCACCAAGGAATGAATGAACATAAATCACATCTGAGACTTGTCCCTATAATATTAGCTCAACAAAACCGTTAGGAGTACACCAATCACAACATATACTAGAGAGTACGAACTCATGATTTGGTGGTTCCTCATGAGACCACCGACCAGGAAACGATTAATGAAAAGAAACTCTGATACTAACACGGGAAGGCCCAAACGGACTCCACACCATAAGGATTTGGCTAACTCTAAATTAGTTCATATGTAACTTTGTGAAAACTGTTTTGTTTCCCCGTACCACAAGAAATGACGAGATTAACCGAACTTGAAAAAATTCAGCACGGACCAAAAACCCCACCATAGGGGTAGAAGAGGTAAAGGAAGGGCCCAACCGATATAGTATCGAAACTACTGTCATCGCTACCCTAAAAACTTCACAACCTCGGAAGAGCACAAACCATGACGCACTACAGTCCAAGATTAAACCAAGGACGTTTTTTACACTGTTGGGGTTAACATGACTACGTACCAACTTCTCTCTGAGGCCTATGGCTGCAGCACCTATTATTGACGCATATCCTACCTCGCATTCAGGATTCAAAAATCCAAAAACATAACACACGACCCATAATTTCTCCAAACACACATCCAGTAAAATAAAAGATTCAAAGTGGTTCATCTACAACCATGATTACAACTGAAAGAAAAAAACACCAAAAAACCCTACCTGATATTATTACTATCCCTAAGAAACACTACAAATATAAAACATCAAACTGATCCCCAAGCATATCCCTACATGTACTGACGAGTCGAGGTGACCTTCAACGAGGCAGGTTTACCTTCAGCGAGATTCTTGGAAACACCACTACAGAATCAGTGCAAGTGACCCCAACTTCCACATGTGTGGCAGGGTCTGGAAGCACTCAGAAAAGTTGGCATCTTGTGACCCTATCTACAACACTGGTTACAGACCACAGCATTGCGCTGTGGAGATGAAGATTGAAGTTCTGGAGGCCTCTTGATTCCTCTACCAGCACCACAAACATCAGGTCGCTTAACATTCCATTGGTCATCCACTTTCTAGTGAACAATGACCATTATCTCTCTCTATAAATATTTATTATTTTACCCCATGTCCAATATTCACAACAAAAATACGATTCCTATATTGAAACCTAGGTGTCATTTACATTGATTAACTGATATGGTTATAATATATTTTTAAAGGATGAAATTAGTATTTGTTTTTTATTATATGGGTTATATGAAAGGAAATTTAATTTATTAAACCAATAAAAACCCAATTCAATTTCAAGGATGAAATTCATTTTAAGGATGTAGAATGTAGAAAACCATTATTTTTTTAATTTTTATTTCAAATTAATTTATTCTTATTGACAATTTTCCTTTCACACTACACTATATAATTTTTTATATATAAAATAATAACATTTTTCTTACATTATATGAGACACCATGTGTATCTTGAAATACACACAACACATTGAGTAGCTTCACGTTCTCAAAACATAGTGTTTGGAATGTATTAAATATAATATTGAGTCCCTTTTTTAGTTTTCATTTCATGCAAGGCCGAGTATTACAATACTATATTATAATATTAATATTTTTTAAAAACAATGTTATATATACAACCGATTAAATGGAATAGAAGGTAAAAATATGATTAACTGTATTGTGAATGAATGATTTATCAATGTATAGAAAATTAATCCTTTGGAAATTAATTATTAATGTCAATAAAAGAAATATTTGTAAACAAATAAGTTACTTTTTTAACCAGTCTATTTTTCAGTATACTCGTTTTTATCTCAATAAACTAAAGATAATATTTATTTTGAAACTTTTATTTTTTTGGGAAAATAATCTAAATTTTTCCATTCACAATATCTAAATTTACATTGAGTGAATTTTTTATATTTTTCCGATAATCTTCATTTTTTGATGAATAGCGAAAATACTGAATTTTAGATAAATATTTCAAACTTCTAAATATTTATTATTAAAAATATGTATCTCAATGAGGATCCTCTCCACAAGCCTCTTATTGATAATAATACTTCATTGAAGTCTCAAAAATATGTATCTCAATGGAATGACATGTCATAGGGGTATCAACACAAAAGATGGTGCGTCATTCAGACGCTTGGTCATTGAGTTATAAGACTTTTAGTCTCGGGCTATGTTTGGATTCGTGCTTGATCCAACCTGACTGTACCCCAAATTAATCATATACTATAAATGGGTTATACTCAATGGGACCTTCTCACTCCATGATTTTCATCGTCGTTGATGGTTCGTCAAACGGATGTTCGTTGCTAATGTTATGGACCATGTAAGTATTGGTTTGTATCTGGTCCGGGTCTGGTCCGACCCGGATAGACCGACCCGACCCGACCTGGCCTTTCTCGACCGAGTTTGGGTCGAACCAGCTTGTTGTGCGGTCCGACCCACTGGATGGTCCAATAGGCCGCAAGACGGCTCGGTCGCGAACGACGAGAGTGTGCACAGGACGGCTCGACCAAGGAGGTTTCCCTAGGGCTCTAGGCCGCAAGGTGGCTCGGCTAGATGGTCAGAGGCAATGGGGGTTCGGCCAGGGACAACGGCTCGGTCGTAGGGAAGCAGTCCGACCGCGGGATGGAATTCCGGCCATGGGACGCCGGTCTGGCCATGGGGCGCCGGTCGGGCCACGGGGCACCCACCCAGCCATGAGGCACTGGTCTGGCTGTGGGGCGATGGTTCGGTTGTGGGGTGGTGGCCCAGACGTTCTCGTTCCCCTCCATGGATTTTGGCTATCCTCCTCCATCGTGAATAACACCAAAAGATTTGGGGAACGGTTGGGCCATGTTTGTTTGGGTCGTACCCTCCGCGTTAGGGTGGTAGCATATGGCTCAACTAGAACATGGATGAAGAACATCAAGATTACAACCATAAAAACAATTTACACCCAAACATGCAAAAGAAATCAATGTAAGAACATGGGGAAATATTCATAAACAAATTAACCCCAACATTTTACATTTTATTTGTTGAATATATCCTGTGGGGAAGGAGACAAAATTTTTGGGGATAGACAGACGTCGACGTCATTGGAGTTTCCTCGAACATCGGTTCATTTATGTTTAAGAATTTCTTCCTTGAATGGAGTCCTGAGGGAGAATTTTATGTCGGAATTTTTTTTTGCTGGAGCGTTCTTTGTGGATTAAGTTCTTCATTGGCGAGATTTCTCCCACAAAGATCTCTATGCTTTGACAACCAAAATAAATGTGTTTCCCCAATTTCATTATTGGAACAATATCAAATTGGGTTAATTAATTTCATAGGTTGGAATAATAAAATAATGTGTGTTTGCACAATTAATGTCGAGGAATTCTAGAGGCTCCTCTACATTAATGAAGGAGTTGAGAGGTTCCCCCCCACCCCCCATTATGAGGGACTTGGGTGGCCCCCACCACCAAGAATTGAATTGTGGGTTTTACTCTCTCGGGTTCTCCCCACCACTGAGCATCCAATTTGGAGGATAAAACTCCTATGGTCCCCACCTCCAAAATATTCACATTTGTTTTTCAAAAAAAATGTCTACAAAAATTTATTTTTAATTCTTTCATTTTGAAAAAACCCAAAAACTATAATTCACACTCAACCAACTACCGCCGAGGTGAAAGTCTCTTTAAAATAATATTAGCGTTGCGAGTTCAATGTTACCCTCAGATTTCAATTCTATGAACCGGTTCTAAAGTTATAAAATTCTGCTCATATGTTTACAGAACTTACCCAAAGAATAGTTCAGATATTCAATTCGGGCACACCGGGCCACGAAATAATGCGACTTAAATTTTTGTGGACTCATAAAACTCCCATATATTTACAAAAAAAATAACATGTAAAATCCTGGTCTTTAAATTCTCCCACCCTCATGGCTCTACGTCTTTGTATGCCACAACTCAAAACTAGGTAAACCAGTAGGGGTACTGAGTAAAAATATGAGCCTCCCACTCCCATGTGCTCTCCTAGAGATTCATGTGCTTCCAAAAAACACGAACCCGAGGTATCGATCTCCCATGAAGGACCCGCTACTATCTATCATGAATATTCATTAGGACCTAAGTAAAAGTCTCCCCATCATCGAAGACTATCTCTTTGTGGTCGATGACGTGGGAAGGGTCATGCACTTATCTCCTCATCTGGGATTCGTGGAAGATTTCATGCACCTGGTGTAGCTAAGGTTGAAGATCTACATGGTAAGCCACTTCGCCAACTCTACTGAGGACCTGGATGGGTCCAATTAGTCTCGGAGATTACTTTCCACCACAGTCAAATCACTGCAAACCACATCATGGTGAGACCCATATAATAAATGGTCGCCAATCTCAAAATCCATATGTCTCTGTCTATTATTGGAATACGACTTCTTCTGGCTCTGTACAATCCTTATCCACACCTTCATGATCTGCTCCTTCTCCGTGGTTTCCCGTACCATCTCTGGTCCCACTGGTGCATACTACCAGGGGTTAGTCCATCACAAAGGTGATATGCAAGGTCGCCCGTATAACGCCTCAAAAGGTGTCATCCCAATGGTGGAATGATATCTGTTGTTGTATGAAAATTCCACCAAGGTAAAGTGATCCTCCCAACTGTGACCGAAGTCATGGATGCACGCACGTTGCATGTTCTCGATGGTTTGAATGGACTGCCCAGTCTGGCCATCTGTCTGAAGATGTAAGGCAGTGCTCAAACAATGTTGTGTCTAGAAAGCCTCATGGAACCCTTACGATAGACGAGAAAAAAAATGCATCATGATAGAAGAAAATTTTCAAGGGTACTCCATGTAACCACACAATCTCATGCACATAAAGGTGTCCCAAGATCTGTAATGAACCATTCACTCAGATAAGTAGGTTGTGGGCCGACTTTGTGAGTCAGTTTATGATCACTCAAAAAGAGTCATGTCTCTTAGACGAGTGTGGATGACTTGTCACAATGTCCTTGGATATCCCATCCCACTTCTACTCTAGGACCTCTAATGGTTGAACCAAGCCTACTGGTACCTGATGCCCCACATTCACTTATTAACAAGTGAGGCACCAAGAGACAAGATATGATACTGCTTTCTTCATTTCCGACCAACATTGTTGTCTTCAGAGATCCTGGAACATCTATTCCACTCCTGGAGATACCACTAGAGGGGATGTGTGAAACTCCCTCAACACATTATCCTGATGTGACAGTGGTACCATGGTACGACTTCAGAAGAGAATTACATTCTCCCATCATTCAAAAAATCTATCACATGTTTGTCCTATGGATATCTGAGAACGTCGATACTCGTAGTTAGCATCCCCATGCTGCACCTCCCTGTCTCGCTGATAATGTGGTGGTTGACTGTAAGAGACTTTAGAAATGTTGCTCCATCCCAATCCACAAAGGAAATCTTCAATACATCCAGTCGCTCCGTCGCTTCACCTAGAAGCTGTATACCCGATCTTCTTCTGAGTGAATCTATTACCACGTTCCCCTTCCCTGTATTATAGACTATCTCTAATTTATAGTCCTTGAGGAACTCTAGAAACTCTCGTTGGGAACATAATCTCAAACTACTATTGCCACGAGGGTATGGCCGGCCGACTCATGGGTGGTTGGCTGCACCATCCTTTGCATTAGTTTAACCTGTTCTGCCTGCGTTTCCATTTTCTCTAACAAAAGAACACCCCAATCCAATTTTATAGATAAAACACAACCTTTTTTCCTTATATAGTCAATCTGATTATGAACTGTGGACTTTCAATCCATTAACAAACTAAAGTCGTAAGGCCTCGATGTTGTCACCATGATGATCCAATCAAAACTCTCGCTTCTAGGGTATGATCACGCTATCGTCTTAATGGTGAATATCGAGTCTCCTTCCAAAGGTATATCCAAATGTGAGGGTCAAGTCAAAAGCCTTACTAGAAAATCATGGTCTTGAACAAGATTCATGGAATGAAGGAATTATTGTTACCTATATCTATTAATACAGAAGATTGTAGTAGACAGAAACCATACCATGAATCATTCCGGGAGACCTTGGGTCACACTCCCTGACCGCATTCAGCTACTCCCTTCCCATGTCCTTCAGCTCCCGGAGCCTGATGGGGTCCACAAAACAGGGGGCTGTTGTAACATTTCGAAATTTACACCACATCATTCTACTCTCCTAGACCCACTTCCACATATTCATCCCTAAAGAATCATCTATCTATTTTAATTCCTCTCCCTGAGTCAATTTTTAGACACCCATGTCTCTGAGACTGGCACCAGTTTCTGGTTTTGCTGCTGCTAACATTCACTGGTTGTATGTGCCAAGCCAAATAACATTCGAACATAATTGTTCTCTATAGAACCATCATATAAGTAGTAATTCATATAGAAATAGTGTTATCTTGGATTCCTTTAAACACACTACGCTTGAAAGTATGAGCCCCAAATCACTTATCTTATCGTATTCATCGAGTACCAGGAATGAACTGTATGCCTCGATAAATACTTAGCTACCGACATGTCACCCAACCAATGTGGTAGAAGCTCTAGCGAACTCTAAGGCCCCTCCTCAAACCAGTTAATAGACTCCATTGAGTCAGGCTCACCTGGAAACCTAAGGGTTACATGATACTAAAACCCGTGTAAGGCACTAAGCCAAAAAGTGTCTTATACTGGTACCGCCGATTGTAACTGTTGTCCAAGGAGATGAGATATAGATGACACACTACCCAAGTGTACTATCTCGCATAATATTCCATGTACCGAAACCTCATCACTATACATACCATCATAATGGTCACTCAATGAAATGTCTAGTATCCAGTTTCACCATCTGATCTACTGGTGTCCCAACTCGGCCGAAAATGCTCGCCACATCCTCCTGCCAGTCCTCTACTGTCTGTGAATCTATCTCGCCTAGAAACCTTAGAGGCCATTGCGGTTGGGACTCTTTCAATGCACTCTGTTGGCTTGAACTGTCCTCCAGTGCGGCTGGTGGTAACTACTTCCCAATGGGTGGTGGTGCTACTGGTACACCACCTGAAGTTTCCAACATTGTAAGAGGGCCCTGCACCAGAGTCTCACCACTCTATGGGCTGTCATCATGTACTCTATCATGAATCCTAGATGGTTGTCTACACAGTGAAATCCTGATATGGAACATGTGAACCACTATCATTATGTTATACCTATTGAGTCTACTATAAAGATAATAAAAAATCTATAGGAAACACACAATCAATCAGTGTTTTCATTCAATGAGTTGGAAATCAGAAGTCAGGGTCCTTGTAAATGGATTCATCGGCCACCAAACCAACACTGGATTCCCTAAACTGGTAACCACACTCACCACACTTAACACGATTACTGTAAAAAATAATGATCAGTGTCCTATGTTCTGTTGTATAAATGAATCCTTTGATTACAATTTATCATGACCCGTCCCCTGGGGCCCGTGTCGTGACTACCCCAAACCCACCTTCCTTAGGTCTAGAGATGGCGACTATCCCCAAATGCTTATTCCCAAAAATTAGGAATGATTTTCCTTTATAAATTGTAAGAACACGAGACCAAGGACCCAAAAAGATATGAACACAAGTCAACTGTATAGAAAAAAGAGTGATGAAAGATAAAAGGGGGCCAGAATACAAGCCCAACTGTAAAGATACAAGTACAACTAAAATACAATAAAACTAAAAAATAGAACGATAGCTACTGGGTAATCCTCCGAGTTTCCTACCTAAATTCTTGGTAATGATTTCCTCCACAACT
Organism: Viscum album; assembly: GCA_963277665.1. Taxonomy (NCBI): domain Eukaryota; kingdom Viridiplantae; phylum Streptophyta; class Magnoliopsida; order Santalales; family Viscaceae; genus Viscum; species Viscum album. Next base: position 443,885,455 of record OY728161.1, read on the forward strand.
CTCCACATCCATCAGTCTCTTATGCGTACTGACATGCCATACGGTTCACCTCCGGGCAATGTCCAGTCCTGGTACACTCAGCATTAGTCAGCATTGTCCGTCATCTACATCTAACACAACTAGGTGTGGGCCTATCCCGTAAAAGGGGTTAGTATTATGACACTCAGTAGGGACCCTGAGACCCTCATGATCTCACAAAATCTACCATGAATTAACCACAAATAAAGAAAACAACTGATAACCCTACTTAGGTATATGCCCGTACAATTACCTAAGATATCATGTAAACACATCTAAATCATGAAGAAAACACGGAGTCCAACTCAAAAGTCTGATGATCGACTATTCCAAGATGAAAGAAAAAACATGAAGGAATGTACCACACAGATACAGACTCATCTAACTTCAGGTATAACTTAATTACATCATTTTTGATGATTAGATGTTACAAATTATTCATCTCACTCTATAAAGAAGTGGACCCAAATTTGATTTCTAGGTGGTGACCCACACATGATCTCAAGGGGATGACACAAATAGGATCGCTAGTAGATGACCCACACAAGATCACTAGTATTGGAGTTGAACCACAATGGATTTACAATATTAGAGCTGACCCACACATGGTCACTATAACATGACCCACACATGATCGCTAGTATAGAAGCTGACACACACAAAGTCGTTAGGAGGTGACCCACACAAGATCACTAGGATAAGAAGTGACCCACACATGATTTCTAGGAGCTGACCCACATAGGATCACTAGAAGATGACACACACCAGATCACTAGGAGAAAACCCACACATGATCACTATGAGCTGACCCACAAAAGATCTCCAGTACATCGTCAGACCCACATAAGATTCTAGTACATTATTAAAATGTCGTGAGACCTACAAAGGATCCTAGAACATCTCCAATACATTTTTAGACCCACACATGATCCTAGTACATTGTTAGTACATCATTAGACCGACACATGTTCCTAGTATATCTCCAGTAATTCGGCACACCCACACATGATCCTAGTACATCTCCTGTAAATTTTTAGTCCCACATAGTGTCCTAGTACATCTCCACTACGTCGTCAGACCCACATTGGATCATAATACATTTTCAGTACGTCTTCAGACCCACACATGATCCATGTACATCTTCACATGGATTCCAAGAGAGGATCCATGTGGAATTATCAAATTTATAGCCATGATTGATCCCTTTCTCAAGTCATAGCCAACTACTATGTTCCGACACAATGCTCGCTGGTCTCTAGAATGATCTTCTACAAAACCACTTGATGATACTCCAACTTCCATGATGTCCAAAAAAGATGTATCTTAATCAAACTCCACATCATATGTGTCTCAACGCAATAGATTGTGCGTCAATCAGATTCCCGGTCTGTGAGTTATTAGGCTTTTAGTCATGGGGTCCCGGTTTGATTCATGCTCGATCCAACATGACCATACCCCAAGTTAATACATTTCTCCAATGGGGTATACTCAATGGGATCGTATCACTAGATGATTTCTAGTTCCACTGAAGGTTCCTCAAACAGACATCTGGTGCCAATGTTATGGCCCATGAAAGTATAGGTTCATATCTGGTCTGGGTCCGGTCTGACCTGGTCAGACTGACTCGATTCGACCCATTCTGGGTCGAATCAGCCTGGGTTGATCCAACTCGTTGTCCGGTCCACCCAGTTGGGCGGTCCAGCAGGACGCGGGACGACTCGGCTGCAAACATCATGAGGGTTCATGGGACGGATCGACCGAGGAGGTGTTGCGAGGCCGTGAGGCCATGGGGCGGCTTGTCTAGGGAATCTCGGTTGGGGCGGCTTGTCCGGGAGGGCGGAGGCCGCATGGGTTTGGCCACAGACGGCGGCTTGGCCACCGGCGGCCATGCCACAAGTCATAGAGGCCGCAGGGCGGTGTCATAGCGTTGCCACCTTCGTCACGACCAGTTGGGTGCCGGCCTCCATTGTCATGCTCCTCCGTGGATGGTTCCCATCCTCCTCCATCGTGAATAACTCCACAAGATTTGCGTAAAAGTTAGGCCAACTATGTTTTTCCTGTATCCTATGCGTTTTGGTGGTAGCATATGGCTCAACAAGAACATTGAAGAAGAACATCAATATTACGTCCTTCTGCAACGATTTACTCCCAAACACACAAAATTAAATAAATGGATGAAAATGGGAAAATATAAATACATAAATAAACCCCTACCTTGTTCATTTGATTCGTTGATAATTTCCCACGGGGAAAGAGACAATGTTGTTGGGGATAGATGGACAACGATTAAGTTGGCATTTCCTTGAACATCAGTTTGTTGACATTGATGATGTTCATCCTTGAAGGGTGTCCTGAGGAATAATTCTATGTTGGTGTTCTTCATTGGCGGGGCATTCTTCATGGAAGAAGTTCTTCATTGGTGAGTTTTCTCCCACCAAGAGCTCTCGTCTTTTCTATTCAAAATAAAAGGGTTTCCCCGATTTAATTGTTGGCCCAATTTCAAATTGGGTTAATTAATTTCATTGGTTATCATAACAAATGTTTGTGTGTTGGAAACATTAATGTGGAGGAAGTTAAGAGGCTCCTACATATTAATGAGGGAGTTGAGAGGTTTCCTTCATCCCATTAAGAGGGACTCATGTGTCCCCACCACCAAATTTGAATTGGGGGTTTTACTAGATCAGGTGGCCCCATAAAATAGCATTCAATTTGGAGGATAAAACTCTTGTGGTCAACACCTCCACAATATTCACATGGGTGTTTGAAATGAAAATAAAATTTCTATACAATTTTATTTTTATTTCATTCTTTCATGAAATACCCAAAAACTAACCTTCAACCACAACCAACTATCGTCGAGGTGAAAGTCTCCTTTAGTGAATATCGGTACTACGAGTTCAACAGTGCAGTCATATTTCAATTCTGAGAACAAGTTGAAAAGTTATATAGACCCGCTTGTACGTTTACTGAATATACCCGAAGAAATGTTCATAAATTCATTCCGGGAACATCGGACCTCGGAGTCATGCACCGTCATTTTTCTCGGACTCGTAAAATTCACATATATTTTAAAAAAAAATTAAATTGAAAATATTGGCCTTTATATTTAACTATTAATATCATCAAAATAATTTATGAATTTTTAAATATATTTAAAATAAATAAGAATTAAAAAAATAAGTAATTTTTACTATTTACTGGAAAACTTACCTTTTCATAAAAATATCAAAAATTAATCTAACGATAATTTCACCATGATGATTAAAAAATGAAATTTATTTTTTCGAAATAATATTATAGCGGTTATAAAGATACTATTAATATTACCAACCAGTAATATATCAATACTGCATTTTGAAAAACAATTAAGCATAAAATTAAATTTTTATTATTATTTTATTTATATAAAACATAATAGATGAATGAAAAAATATTTTATTTAATATATAATAAAAACATTTTATTAAAATAAGTAAATAATATTGATAAATTTTATTAATAAATAGAAATCCCCTTTATACCAATAAAATTAATTTTATCATAAAAAATATCCTTTATATTTAATTATTTTTTATTATAGTTTTTATAAATGAGAAAGAATGAATTCATTATATTAATTTTTAAACCATATATTTCACCAACTTTCATAATCATTTTTATACCACCATTCCAATGTAATGAAGGTTACTACAATATTAGTCAATAATATTAAATCATATTTTGTATGGTAAATTTTTGTGTCATAGGTAATGAAATCTATCAATGAAACCCATTGTCGCCAATAATGAAACCTTAAAAATAATTTAATATTATTTTTGAAAACAAAATTCATAAAATTTTAGGTTGTTAAATTTATTCATTCAATTAATTAGTGTTTTTTTGATACATAAATTCTTCAAGTAACCATATTATCACTCTATTAGTTCGTCTTAAGAATACATTCTTTATCTTCAACAGAAAGTATTTCATCATATCCTAGAATCCTACACTTCATATAAATCAACGAAAAGAATTGGGAAAAAATTTATTGGTATAATAATATGGATCCTATGATATGAGATAAATTGAGATTTTTTGGAGGTCTTTATTAATAATCATTGTAGAACACCCTAAGGGTAATATTTTTACTCCAAAGGAATGAGTATGGAATATACGAAGAATATCTCTTGGGAAAACATGGTATAGATTCATCCTAAACCCACATCATCAATACATTATTCCCTTGGGAGGATATCCATTTATCACCACACACTCAAACGTGATGTTCCCAAGGATTTTTCATCACATCCTTTTCATTTATACCAATGGAAAATATGTCAGGATCAAGCAGTCACCCAAGGGGTGAATCAAAAATGAAATCATTTTTCATAATTAAGTTATTAATAATTTTTATATTTATTTTTAATTGTTCAAACATCTATATTATGTTATTATGAATGGATATTTATAATCATCCTTCAATACATTAATTGATATGAAATATAGATAATAAAATTATATAATAATGTATAGATATTTTGAAAAGGTTTTTCCATTATGTGATAACCAAATCCTTATTCTGTCGAATCAAAATGATTCACAAATTTTAAAATAAAATTTTTATAATAAATAATAACTGATGTGAGACTGTATATAGATTTTCCCAACTGTAAATCATGCACATAGTCTCCAAAAAATATTTATATTTGTCCCTGCAAGATTACAATGTTCCAAATATCTTGTGTTGTTCATTGACAACCACATTAACATCTATTAAACTAAAATGTACTATGTCCTATTCTATAGTTTCAGAAAATTATTTTTTCTAGATTTCATATAATTGATCTATATTTTCTAAATATTTACATATTATCCATTTAAATTTTTATTTCTCAATTCTTTAGAGTATTCTTAAATTAGGGGTCTCCAACAATTATCAAGAACATCAAGATCATGTGTTCTCATTATCATTTACACGACTATATCATTCATGGAATCTATAGTTGAGTAGATTAACTCCTTTTGGGATTTTCTGTAATGTTATAATAACATAATCTACTTTTTAACATAATTAATCAAATGTTTTGTCATTTTTTATATCAAATTATTCTATAATAAAAGTTTGGAACATGCAATCACTGATATGAAAATTATTCTCATTTCTTGTCTTTAGCCATGAACCAAAAATATCATAATATGATATAAAATTTAAATTTTATAAAATAATCACCAAAACACAGTAGCTACACTCCACAACACACACACACACAGATATATATATATACGACAATCATGGATATTCATTCAACAATATTTACTTCTGAACACCCATATTAGCATTATCAAGATTTATTTTGATATCACATAAATGAATGGTTTCTAAAAATTCTTTTATGTACTAGAATCCCATGTATTCAAAATAAATTGATTAAATTATTTTAAATGTTGAATCAAACATGTATTTTTCTTCTACATACCTCTAACTCATAGATCCGTTATACTACTACATGTGTATATAATATTTTTTCATACTGATAAAAAAACTACAATCGCATTGAATATATATTATGTTCCATCTATTTTATTTTATAGACACTCACACTAACACATTTTAATTCTGTAAACTGTTAAATTATTCTATCAATATACTCATAGATATGCTATTATTATTATTCAACAATCACTAAAAATGATGATACCACATTCACGATGAACCATTATATATAGATCATCATTTTTTTTATACATAAAAAAACAAAAAATATAATGGATATAGATATCCATACTCATTCACTCCGCAACCTAATATGCATTATGGTAAATAGACTATTTTTTCTATGATACATAACAAAATAACATATTCTTCTGACTTACATTCATTTGTAACCCTTAATCATGTACATAGATCTTCTAGTGCACTTATTTAAATTATTTTTTACTTTGCCTATATTAAATTTCCATTTTTGAAATATTGTTAATGTGAGTTGTTTGATATTCTAATGGATTTACACAAATATATGTGGCCTATTTTCATTTCTTATTATTTATACTCAAACATAATATTTATTAATTTGAATTACCATTCAGTATACATCAATATATAATTATATCAAGAATCCTTTTTATTCTAAATATAATTTTTTTCTCACATGTGATATACATATTACAACTACTCATATCATTGAATTATCATTCAGATTTCAGCATTCTGTCATCACTATTATGTGGAGTACCAAACATTATTTATGAAAAGTCGCTCTATTATTGTAATCATAGATTCATCAATATTCTTAGGATATATTTTTTACATTACTTAAACATATTACATTCTCTAGAGCATTATGTATCAAAAGATCATATCCCCATTCAGAGGAATTTAAATTCATTGGTAGTAATTAATGTTAATTTTGGTATATGGAACTATCATAAAATATTTGTTTTAAGCATTTAAATCATTTAAAATTTAGAAACATCACATGAATACAAATTCAATAGGGTCTTACATTTAATTCTATCTCGTGGTTTTATATTCATCCTATATTAGATTATCTCAATATTCTAGTCATCATTGCATAACATATGATATCATCTTATGAACATTAGTTTCACATGGATGTCCTCTAGGAATGATTTCATTAATGAAGACTGCATGTTATATAAACACATCTTATAACATTATAAATTATTATAATCCTCTATATAGTAATAATTTTGTCAAATTAAATCATAATATTACATTTAATGAAATATTAATTCTTTTCATAATGAAATAAGAAAATTATTTATTTATTCATCTAGAGATACATCAAAGATACTATTGGTCCCCTTATGTATTCATGACATCAGTTCCAATGGAATAATATTTTTTCCACTCCTATGAATGATTATTATGTGTCAAGATAATATTTCACATTTCTAAAATAAATTGGTAATAAATAACAATATTTCACCATCATCGCATTATTGGTACTTTAGTATAATGATGGGTATCAATATTTTAGATACCTAGATACTATTCAACAATTTGGTTCTCTATGTTGTTAATAGGGGTAATGCAAAGAATCAAAATCTTTAACGGTTCACCACCTAACAACTATATTCGTTCTATGAATGTGATTATCTTTAAGGATATTTTATCACAATTATTTCCACTCAATAAAATTTTGTTACTTCAAACACATAATTATATAAGAATACACTTCAAATAAATAAAACACCATTGGGAAATGATTTCTTAATGTAAAGAATATAATTTTAATTGATATATCCTTAGAATGATCCAAAAAACAATAAATAATATGATCCACTAATTATAATGGATATAACAAGATGTTTTTGCCTTGAATTATTATTTAAAAAAATGTTACTAATATTTTGTAACATATTCCCATATAAAAATACATACAACCTACATGATGTAAAATTTGAGTGAGGCTACATCCTTTAGAAAAATTTCAAATTTCTTTCAGATAAACTCCACCATCTTTTCTTATCATCAAAGACATAATCTATTAAAAACATCATGTTAACCCAATACTTATAAAACCAACCATATTCCAGATATATATATTAATATTATTATAAAAAAACCTAAAAACATAAAACCATAATAATTTTTGCAAAATATTGATACACATAGTATATAGTATCCATTCTATGTATGTGTTTCCTTAATCTTCACATCAATAATTTTATACATTAAGATATGTATTTGATGTTTCATATATTATTTATATTTCATTTTTGATATTTCCTTATACAACATATTAATTAAACATTCCAAATTCATATAGGAAAATATTCACCATAATTCATCTTTTATGTCAAGAATTACAAAATCGAAACTCTATTGTTTTAATTGAATTTTACATTAAAAATAAAATTCATTACTTAAATTCCATAAAAAAACTTATCAGACATTAATATGATACATTGGATAATTCAAGAATTTAATTTCAATAATGATAGTATTTAGGTTGTTATGAAGTATAGGTGGAGTAGATCATGATGTATCAAATTATCTAAATCAACAAATATACACAGTTTAGGATTTCATCCCAAAACATAGTATGATGAAGACTCACTCTGACATAAAAATCATCAATCGATCAAAAACATATTTCACATTATACATAAAACAAGGATACATACATTTGACCTTTGAATAATTCCAAGCCAATTTTTAATCTTATCTGAGGAAATGATTAATCCCTCATTTGAATACTCTTAATTATTATTTCTAATATATTTATCAATACGACTCATTAAAAATTTCATATGAATGAGATTTAGTGAACAACCTGGTTTACATCATAACCCATTGAACAAAAAAACTCAACATCATCATTATATTGTAACACCCCAAGATTTCATAGTGTGTTATTTTTCAAAATAATTCAATAACTTGCACTACACGCAACACCGAGTTCAATCACACCATGAATTACCAAAGGAAAAAGCCATTCAAAAGAGGTTATGAATATTATTAACTAAATTTTAAACTTTATATAATCCTTATAATTTTAGAATCCATATTATGAGTTTCTTAGTCATAATGCAAGAACAGATTCATTTTCAGTATTGCACTTTTATCAACTTTTGATAGTGAAACCTTTTTAAATACAATATTTTAAACTTTTTGACTAAATGGAGACATCAAAAAATATAAAATGAAACATCCCAAGCTTCCACGGTACGCTTTCCTTTGAATAAAACAGTAGCGTGTGTTGTACGCAACTTCGAGTTCTAACACACCGTAACCAATCAAACTAGCTGTTATGAATAGTAATACCTACTTTTTGAAGTTATATATATTTTATATTTTAAAATGGACTTCATTTTTGGATTCGGAATATCATATTTATCCTAAGGTGAAATTTTGGTACTTTTCGGATAACTTTCATATTTTGATGAATAGTGAAAATTACTAAATTTTAATTAAAAACAACTTTTTTAATCAAAATAATTAATAGTAATAAATTATGAATTTGAGTGGTTTTAAAGTATATTTATAATATATTTTTACTATTTAATATAATGTTGGTCATTGGACATAATTTTACAATTAAACCGAACATAAACAAGTGTCAATCTTTTGATAGTTATTATCTCTTAAAAACACGCTTTTTGTTTTGACATCGGGAATTAATTTTAAATTAATTTCTGCCACTTCTGTGTTTTGAATTTAGAAAAATGGATTCCATATTTGGAATCAGGATGTTCAAATTGTGTAAATAGCTAACTTTTATTTTTAGACATTTTGAATAATTACTGCGGTAAATATTTTATTTACCATGGTTAAGGGTAAATCCGGTAAATAAGGGTTAAAAAAATAATATTATAATAATACTAAATTACCCTAAAACGTGTCTTAACCCTATTGGTTGATACATGGTCGACCATGAGAATCTTTGGGTCTATTTTGGGACCCCATGGATCCACTTGTAAGTGATAATGACACTTTATTTTAATTAAGTTAAAATGAATACAAAAATGACACAAGCATATATCTTTTAGAAGAACAATTTTTACATAGGGTTATACATGTTGGATTTTCGATTTTAAATATTCATTAGAAAGCTAAAAAGATTTCCTACATAATGATGTTTTATTTATAATTTTTAGACATTAAATAATTTATTTTATTTATGACACAATGATGATGCAGTAATTACTAAAATAGTAAAAAGTTAACATAATTGATATTATAAATACCCAAATAAATATAATATGAAACTTTTAATGAATTAAACTAATTTTCTAGGATAATATGATATATTAGTATTGATTTAATGGACTTTTTTCGAAGTAATCAATCTGTTATGAGTTTCACAAAAATCAACTATTGAATAGTGTCAAAATTGACATAAAAGAGTTCTTAAAACAAATATTATATTATTAATTGATATTAAATTCTTAAAAATCTAAGGATAGGCCAAGAGACTTATATTATGATAGTTTAATCATTAATGGACCACTTGGGGGTCGCTTGGATGTATATAGTAAGTTTATTAACCATATTATATAAAAATACAAAGAGACATTGTAAAAGTGAAAGTAATTAACTTAGAGTTAATATTTAAAGATAAGGTTAATATAAGTACCCAAACCTGTCTAAATTCTATTGGATGAGTTGTTTTCGACCTATCCCCACCTCATCCTTTGAATAGTCAACTTTGGAGCCTTTAGAAACCGAATATGAATTTATTATAAATTAATATTTCTAGCTTTTCCAAAGGTGCCCCTCACCCCTCTTATAAAAGGGCACTCCTCCTTCTCATTTCTTCACACCTCTAAAGCCTTTTGGTTCGGCCAAACTCTGCCCAAATACTCTCCCAAAATCCCTCAATACAACCTAGAGGCCTTAGTTTGATCAGAAAGCCAACCTAAGGAGCCCTTTTGATCAAATCAAAAGGAAGAACCCGAAGAAGAGGAGGTTAACCTACCCCAACCAAGGAAAAGTACAAGGTAAGGGTTATTTCACAATCTCTTCATTATCCGAGGTTGTATTATACGTAATAATCTACTGGGATCTCTTTATCATCCACATCCATGTTTCTTCGAAATGTATTTCAAAACATTTTTACTATTTACATGAATATGGGTTAAAGTCATTTATACCCTTGTTTGACTTTTTATAAGAGGTTTATAAAGGAATCTTTCCGTCGTTTTCAAAACAAGGTCCTTTTTAACCTTTTCGACAGAATTGAGGTAAGAATGTTTTTTTTTAACTTATACGGTGGGTGCGGTTATTTTCCGCCATTATAAAATCGTCAAAGCTTTCCTTACAAGCTTACAAGAATATTTTAAAGAAAATGTTTTATTTTATATGGCTCTTAAATGATTTCAAAAATAGAAAGAGATATTTCTCTAAAAAGTGTTTTGATTTCATCTATGTCAACATCCTTTAATGGATTTTACGCTTATTTGAAGTTGATTTATTATAATACAAAACTTCTATATTGTATTGAAGGTTTTGTGATATTTTTGACTGTGGATGTGCTATTTTATACCATTCATATTTTATGGTGAAACTATTGACATTTCGTATGCTAGTTTTAATCCAAATGTTTATGTTATATTTCAAACTTTTCTTCAGATGAATGTGCTAAACAAGTATGTTCCGGGTTGGGGACCGGTAAAAGTAAGCCCTCCAGGTTGGGGACTGGTAAAAGTAAGCCCTCCAGGTTGGGGACTGGTTAAAGTAAGCCCTCCAGGTTAGGGACTGGTAAAAGTATGCCCTCCGGGTTGGTGTCCGGTTATTAGAGGCACTCCGGGTTGGTGTCCGGTTATTAGAGGCACTCCGGGTTGGTGTCCGGTTATTAGAGGCACTCCGGGTTGGGTTCCGATTAGAAGTAACCCCTAGGTCTTGGGATGAGGCCTAGACAAAGAAATTAACATTTAGCATTATGCATTCCAACATTATGAAAGTGGTTATTGATTTTTGCATGTGATTATTCGATTAGTAGAATATCCATGTGAATAATTAAATGGCATTATTTCATTTTATTTATGCCATACCATGTTGAAAGTTCATATTTAAAAGGCTTTTGTTTTAGTTATACATTGCCTTAAATTTTTATTCTTTCCGCTATATTGTTATCCTTACTGGGCATTTGAGCTCACCCCTTTTCTATGTTTTATTTTTCCCAGGATGTGAAGAAGTAAGTTATGAATGACCTGCAGGGATTTTATGAGGGGTTAATAGTGTGGATTGTGGAAACATTATGTTGTTGTAGTAGTTTTTCATTTTATGATGTAATGTAAAACTTATGAATATATCTAGTGTTTCCAAGGCTACTAAACCAATCGGTCTTTCGAGATTTGATCTTTCTTGTGATCATGCCAATGTTACGAACTAATGCACCGACTCTGGGTAGCTGGGGTCGGGGCGTTACAGTTGGTATCAGAGGAAGTTTAGTACAAACCTTGGAAGCTAGATTTAGATAAACTCTGATTAGAGCATGTAGACCCAAGATGAACTTTGAGGATTAGTATAGAAGAATTTCCTAGAATTTTGGTATTGTAGAGATTTTGTGAGTTTTCCGAGCAATACATCCCTGTCTGGATACGAGCAGGTAGAGACGGCTCTGGCACAGATGTACCTAGGGGTAAAACCCGAAAACACCGCTTTGAGCTAGACTCGAACGGGAACTGGTGCACGACAACGGGCCTTGCTGCACTCTTGGTTACGACACTCCCGGGGGATATGCTTAGGATAATTCTCATTTTCTTTACAAACCATTATGAAGGGTTTGTGAGTATATACTTTCTCAAAGAAAACATTTTTATGATTATGGATTATATCCATAAATAGTTCAATTTATGTTAAGTGTTTTATAAGTATGGGATTATGTATTTTGATTCATAAACTGATCTAGTTTATGCCATTGTTTAGAAATGGCGCCCAGTAGAAGGAATGAGAACTCCAGAAATGCACATGATCCAAAGAGAAGGAAGGATCATATCTTTCATGGTCTTAAGCTAGAATTTATAAGAGAAATAGTCTCCCATGTATTATCATCATATGAAGAAATAATATCATGTGTTGATAAGATAAGTAAAGATTTTACTGAGTCCTATGGATTTGAAGGGAAGCAAGAGAAGAAAAGGATAGAAGAGAGAAAGATGGATAAAGGGAAGAGGGAAAAGGAGAATTTTCCCATATGTGGTAACTGTGGAAAGAAACACCCTGGAACTTGCCTGAAAGGAATGGGAGTTTGTTAAGTGTGGAGGAAAAGGGCACAAAGTACGTGACTGCAAGGGTAAGAAAATGGTTTCAAATGTACAATGCTTCATTTGCAAGGAGTTTGGACACTACGCGAACCTATGTCCCAGTCATCAGACTATGACGCAAATGATGCTATTGGATAATAATCATGTTATGATACTACCACAGATGAAGAGGAATGATTAGAGTTCTTATGTTGATTATGTCAATTGAGTGTTGTATCACCAATGTACTTTTTATAATAATTATGGAGTATATAAGGATTGTACTGCAGTACTATTTCATTAAGGACTTGAGATTGGGTGGAACAAAGAAAAGTGACTCAATAGCAGGATAAATTTTTGGAAAATATATGGTTGAGAGAAAGATAATCCATAATATGGTTCTGATACCGAGTTAGTGATTTTGGAATAATACATGATTGATTTGGATAAATTATATTGGATATTCTTGACTACCTTGGAACTGATTAATGATCTGTATATTCCGTTATTGTTGGGGTTTAAAACATTTTTGGATTAATGAAGTATATCCAGCATTCTATATGGAATAAGGGAGCATGAATGTAATCAATAAGGAATATGGTAATTCAGGATGTTTCAGTGTATTAAAAGAATACATGATGAAGGTATTAATATGCTATTACGGGGTAAAAAGGATCTATATTATGTTTACCTTCCTTATAAATGTTGGACTATGAGTTTGGACAGAAGTATTTTGGATTGTTCTAGTTTGGATTATTTTGGATTGCCAAAAAAGGACAACCCGGAGGTCGGGTGGCAACCCGTCGCGTCCGGCAAGGCTGCGAGACTTGAACCCGCAACCGAAGGGAGACAAGGGTGTATCACCTACCACTGGCCCACGAGATGTCCTGGATTAAATAATGTAGTTTTTATTAAAAGATCTTGTAGATGAATTATAAATTCGTTTATTTTGGAACCCTATACGAATAGTGTAAATAGAATTTTTTTTACATTCTATTACCTTTTAGAGTGAAAGATGAGTTTGTGGTAGAAATTTATTAATGGATAAAACTCTAATTATAAAGTAAGTATATCTCCTTATGATCTTAGCCAATCTCATAAATAAATTCCTCAATATTAAGAAAAGCAACTTTGAACAAAAATATTTTCCTAGATGGTACCTTAAATCATCACTAATTTATGGCTTTGGGATTTTCGGCCTTTTCATAGCCATGTTCTCTACCACTCTCCATCAGATAATTGATGGTTAGATTTCTCCTCCATATCCATATTTTCCTACATGGAACCCTAGTATGTGTTATTTTCGGTAATCTTCATACTTTCCACTCTTTATTTTAAATAGAGGCCTCATTAATTCATTTTTCGATGTGGGATTTCAACTAAGATATTTTGAAATGTCAAAAATGTGTTATCCCAATACCCTATATTTTGTTGAACCGATGGTACTTCAAATCATCATAGATTGATGAGTTTAAGGACCTCAATTTTATACTTGTTTGTGATTGATGACCTCAATCACTACCTATAAATATTTACGTTTTTCCTCCAATTATATGTCTCTAATTTCCACCAATGTTCTCCTAATCGAGATCATAATTTGGTGGTGACCGTTTCATTTCTCTTTTCCTCATATTAAGACTAAATTTTAGTAACCCAATTTCCGATGTGGGTTTTCCCACAAATATATTTTCTACTTTCAACCTTTTATTTTTGAAGAACAATTTCAAATTGCGAGGACGCAATTTATTGAAGGAGGGGAGAATGTAACACCCCAAGATTTCATAGTGTGTTATTTTTCAAAATAATTCAATAACTTGCACTACACGCAACACCGAGTTCAATCACACCATGAATTACCAAAGGAAAAAGCCATTCAAAAGAGGTTATGAATATTATTAACTAAATTTTAAACTTTATATAATCCTTATAATTTTAGAATCCATATTATGAGTTTCTTAGTCATAATGCAAGAACAGATTCATTTTCAGTATTGCACTTTTATCAACTTTTGATAGTGAAACCTTTTTAAATACAATATTTTAAACTTTTTGACTAAATGGAGACATCAAAAAATTTAAAATGAAACATCCCAAGCTTCCACGGTACGCTTTCCTTTGAATAAAACAGTAGCGTGTGTTGTACGCAACTTCGAGTTCTAACACACCGTAACAAATCAAACTAGCTGTTATGAATAGTAATACCTACTTTTTGAAGTTATATATATTTTATATTTTAAAATGGACTTCATTTTTTGATTCGGAATATCAAATTTAGCCTAAGGTGAAATTTTGGTACTTTTCGGATAACTTTCATATTTTGATGAATAGTGAAAATTACTAAATTTTAATTAAAAACAACTTTTTTAATCAAAATAATTAATAGTAATAAATTATGAATTTGAGTGGTTTTAAAGTATATTTATAATATATTTTTACTATTTAATATAATGTTGGTCATTGGACATAATTTTACAATTAAACCGAACATAAACAAGTGTCAATCTTTTGATAGTTATTATCTCTTAAAAACGCGCTTTTTGTTTTGACAGCGGGAATTAATTTTAAATTAATTTCTTCCACTTCTGTGTTTTGAATTTAGAAAAATGGATTCCATATTTGGAATCAGGATGTTCAAATTGTGTAAATAGGTAACTTTTATTTTTAGACATTTTGAATAATTACTGCGGTAAATATTTTATTTACCATGGTTAAGGGTAAATCCGGTAAATAAGGGTTAACAAATAATATTATAATAATACTAAATTACCCTAAAACGTGTCTTAACCCTATTGGTTGATACATGGTCGACCATGGGAATCTTTGGGTCTATTTTGGGACCCCATGGATCCACTTGTAAGTGATAATGACACTTTATTTTAATTAAGTTAAAATGAATACAAAAATGACACAAGCATATATCTTTTAGAAGAACAATTTTTACATAGGGTTATACATGTTGGATTTTCGATTTTAAATATTCATTAGAAAGCTAAAAAGATTTCCTACATAATTATGTTTTATTTATAATTTTTAGACATTAAATAATTTATTTTATTTATGACACAATGATGATGCAGTAATTACTAAAATAGTAAAAAGTTAACATAATTGATATTATAAATACCCAAATAAATATAATATGAAACTTTTAATGAATTAAACTAATTTTCTAGGATAATATGATATATTAGTATTGATTTAATGGACTTTTTTCGAAGTAATCAATCTGTTATGAGTTTCACAAAAATAAACTATTGAATAGTGTCAAAATTGACATAAAAGAGTTCTTAAAACAAATATTATATTATTAATTGATATTAAATTCCTAAAAATATAAGGTTAGGCCAAGAGACTTATATAATGATAGGTTAATCATTAATGGACCACTTGGGGGTCGGTTGGATGTATATAGTAAGTTTATTAACCATATTATATAAAAATACAAAGAGACATTGTAAAAGTGAAACTAATTAACTTAGAGTTAATACTTAAAGATAAGGTTAATATAAGTACCCAAACCTGTCTAAATTCTATTGGATGAGTTGTTTTCGACCTATCCCCACCTCATCCTTTGAATAGTAAACTTTGGAGCCTTTAGAAACCGAATATGAATTTATTATAAATTAATATTTCTAGCTTTTCCAAAGGTGCCCCTCACCCCTCTTATAAAAGGGCACTCCTCCTTCTCATTTCTTCACACCTCTAAAGCCTTTTGGTTCGGCCAAACTCTGCCCAAATACTCTCCCAACATCCCTCAATACATCCTAGAGGCCTTAGTTTGATCATAAAGCCAGCCTAAGGAGCCCTTTTGATCAAATCAAAAGGAAGAACCCGAAGAAGAGGAGGTTAACCTACCCCAACCAAGGAAATGTACAAGGTAAGGGTTATTTCACAATCTCTTCATTATCCGAGGTTGTATTATACGTAATAATCTACTGGGATCTCTTTATCATCCACATCCATGTTTCTTCGAAATGTATTTCAAAACATTTTTACTATTTACATGAATATGGGTTAAAGTCATTTATACCCTTGTTTGACTTTTTATAAGAGGTTTATAAAGGAATCTTTCCGTCGTTTTCAAAACAAGGTCCTTTTTAACCTTTTCGACAGAATTGAGGTAAGAATGTTTTTTTTAACTTATACGGCGGGTGCGGTTATTTTCCGCCATTATAAAATCATCAAAGCTTTCCTTACAAGCTTACAAGAATATTTTAAAGAAAATGTTTTATTTTATATGGCTCTTAAATGATTTCAAAAATAGAAAGAGATATTTCTCTAAAAAGTGTTTTGATTTCATCTATGTCAACATCCTTTAATGGATTCTACGCTTATTTGAAGTTGATTTATTATAATACAAAACCTCTATATTGTATTGAAGATTTTGTGATATTTTTGACTGTGGATGTGCTATTTTATACCATTCATATTTTATGGTGAAACTATTGACATTTCGTATGCTAGTTTTAATCCAAATGTTTATGTTATATTTAAAACTTTTCTTCAGATGAATGTGCTAAACAAGTATGTTCCGGGTTGGGGACCGGTAAAAGTAAGCCCTCCAGGTTGGGGACTGGTAAAAGTAAGCCCTCCAGGTTGGGGACTGGTTAAAGTAAGCCCTCCAGGTTAGGGACTGGTAAAAGTATGCCCTCCGGGTTGGTGTCCGGTTATTAGAGGCACTCCGGGTTGGTGTCCGGTTATTAGAGGCACTCCGGGTTGGTGTCCGGTTATTAGAGGCACTCCGGGTTGGTGTCCGGTTATTAGAGGCACTCCGGGTTGGGTTCCGGTTAGAAGTAACCCCTAGGTCTTGGGATGAGGCCTAGACAAAGAAATTAACATTTAGCATTATGCATTCCAACATTATGAAAGTGGTTATTGATTTTTGCATGTGATTATTCGATTAGTAGAATATCCATGTGAATAATTAAATGGCATTATTTCATTTTATTTATGCCATACCATGTTGAAAGTTCATATTTAAAAGGATTTTGTTTTAGTTATACATTGCCTTAAATTTTTATTCTTTCCGCTATATTGTTATCCTTACTGGGCATTTGAGCTCACCCCTTTTCTATGTTTTATTTTTCCCAGGATGTGAAGAAGTAAGTTATGAATGACCTGCAGGGATTTTATGAGGGGTTAATAGTGTGGATTGTGGAAACATTATGTTTTTGTAGTAGTTTTTCATTTTATGATGTAATGTAAAACTTATGAATATATCTAGTGTTTCCAAGGCTACTAAACCAATCGGTCTTTCGAGATTTGATCTTTCTTGTGATCATGCCAATGTTACGAACTAATGCACCGACTCTGGGTAGCTGGGGTCGGGGCGTTACATATATAATCAAGAATATACCATTTGTGTGTTCACACCATGGATAACAAAAAGTCACCATGGAAAAAACCCTAATATTACAATGATTATTATATATCAACAAATTTACATTGTATAATGTGAAATCTTTATGTTGAAATGGTGTTTTTAAAATAATTTCAAGAAATAGTATCCCCTAAAATTACCTTTATCTTGATTTTTTAATACATTTTCTAGTAAATAAATAATACTATGGTCGTTGAAAAAACAATATATTATAATTTTTACCAACTATTTGAAACAAAATTTATTCCACACGCAACCTTTAGGATTCCAATATATTATTAAATCAAAATTACCATAACAAAACCATTAATATATTTCACTTTATTTTGGAAATGAGTCATACATTTATAAATGTGTTGAAGGAAAACTAAAACATCAATTTGAGCAATCACATCAACATCAATACACCTCGAACAAATATATTTATTATTATACAATATAAAACTGATGGGGAATTATCTCATTGAAAAACATTCTTCTTGGAAACTATTACCCTTAGGGATTTGAAGCATACTAAAAAATATAAAACACTCGAAACCATATAAATGAATAATTAATCAACAATTATAGGCATATTCTATTGAAAAGAATGTAAAAAATTAATAAATATTAATATAAATATCAAAATTTCTATAATTATATCTCATATTACATTAACAATTTTACATAACATCTTCATAAATATCCTCTAAATTATCATTCAATATGAACTCGATATAAAATTATTGTATGCATAATGAAACCAAGAAATAAATAAACTCAATTATAAAAAAATTCAAATAATCTTGTTGAAATTTTATCTTTAATGAATGTGATCAAACAAAACCACAATATATCACTATTGAAACCCCAACATTCTCTATTGACAAAATCGGTCTAAAAAATATAATCACCTAAAATTAAATATTTATAATATATAATGATGAATTATTTTCAACATATTTACATCACTATATTTATTCATCAATGAGTAAAATATGAAATAAAAAAATGGTGTCATAACATGATTAACCATAACTAATAATTGTGTAGAATAAGGTCGATCATGCATCATTATCCTGAACCATTAAAACAAAATCATTTGGAATCCATTTAGTAAAAATATATATCACTTTTTTCTTATTAGAAAAAAATAATAACAATGTCAGAGTTTTTTGAGCCATTTATTTTATAAAATGTTCCATGAAATTAATATACATCAGTAAAAAAATGTTTATTTGGGTTTCATGATATATTTATTTCAATTTGATTATCACATCACACATATAATGGTATCATATCCACTAAATTTTATCCTAATGTTTTGTACCCATCAATTTAATTTTTTTATTTAATGATTTTTAGTAATATACTATAAATCCACTATATATAGAGTATTGGAAATTTTTTTCATTCTATTCTGATATATGGATATATCCCCAAATAATAATTCTCCACTAGATATAAAATTCACATCACCAACACATAAAACACAATTCAAGTGGGAATATCTATAACGATAAATCCATTGTATTCTATTATATTTTAAACCAAAAATTAGTGTCCCTTGTTAAAACATAGAATCCTATTAATTATTATGAAATAAGACTATTTTGAGTAATTTATTACATTATTAGCCATGTTCCAACATAGAAAATGTTAGGTATTAAATATATTGAATAGTTGAAACAACAAATAAGTTTTAAAATCTCATTCTAATCAACCTATATTCTATCTACTTCAATTAAAATAATTATACTGAAAAAAATTGGATATAAAATTTCTCATAATCATTTATTTCAATCATCTTCACCAAATCATTTCCATACATTTCTGGTTAATGAAAGATATGATTTTTATATGGGGAAATTAGAGTTCTTGTGATTTACTTCCTCTCTCTCAACATCAACATCATAAAAAGTTTATTTTTTCTGAGTGAATGTACTAGTAAAATCAATCTTCATGTTAATATTTAATAATATCTTGTATGTATAAAATATTAATAATATATTTAAATCATTTTTCATATAATTAGGTTAAGTAATATACACTTATAATTATAAAATCAATCTCATTCAATAATGAGTAATGAATTGGAAACCATTCACATGGATAACTTTTATTCTATACAACACATTCATTATTTCATAAGTTCTTCCATTTTAATTATTAATAATGAATACAATTAACACTATATGTACACTTCAACTCTAATATCCTCGCTAATGATGGCTTACACGACATCAATTAGGAATATATTATATCATATTTAATTTGAGATACTTGGAAAAAATCATTATATTCTCAATAAATTCATACGATTAATATTTTTCATCTGATTGAATTCCTCCATATTAATAAGAACAAATATAATTTTTTTTCCTACCTAATATATTAACATATTCATTCAATTTCTTACAAAAATAATCACATTGTTTTAAAAATATTTTATTTTTTCATATTCGTTAGAAACTATATTTTTTTATTATAATTAATATAATAAAATTATTAATGCATTGAAGATAACTATTAATGATGAATTAATTATTCACTCTAACTTAATAGTTTGACATGACAGCTCATTAATTTATTCTATGTATCCATGAAAATTTATTTGTTTTAAATTTATAGTTCTTGATAGAAAATTATATTATGGGTCTACACAGTCATTATAATCATTCAAAAAAATTAATTTTATATTACCTCGTGAATTTAAAATGTTGAGTATTAATATTCTATAGATAATAACAAGAATCTATTTTATTAATGTAATTTTACATAGGTTTTCCAATAAATATTAGTTCACATCCATCACGTGTAAAACATGTTCTTCAATGCCCATACTAATTTAATATTTTTATGCCACATTAATAATATAAAAATAAACTATATTTGGTCAATAATTAATATTTAAGTGATGTGTCCATCTATTTTTATGATACCCATGAAAAATGTAGTCAATACCTTTCTCCTCAAACATTTTATTGTTTTCCATATTCACATTGATAATATAAGGGATGTTAAGCAACATTATGTACATTAATATGGGATTATTCATATAATATTTTTCATAAGGATTCCTATATATGATTGGATATTAAATAATATTTTTTAGATTCACTAATATAATATTAAATTTCATCCAAAATGTCCTTGATATTTCACACTCCACCAACATTATTTGAGCCATCTCCGCAAAAGATAATTTTTTAAGAAACCAATTTTTATATCGATAATATATTGAAAAATCATATAAAATATAATATTTTATTTATTATAATACAACTTTTAATTATGTGTAATCAAATCCATTATATTTTCTAATTTTGATCAAATAGAATCGACACTCATTGTCTATGCTTCTTCTAAAACAATGAAACTTCATCAATGATTATGATTTATATTTAAAACACATAATAATGTTAATACATGTTAATTATAAAAATTGTTGAAAATACTAATCTCAATTCATGTATCTCTAATTCTTATGCCCAGAAACATTTAAATGAAAATGTTGCAATGGATTATATTTTTACATATACACATCGATGTCTGAATATTTGAAAATATTCTATTATTTTTATGTTAAAAAATTTAATTCATCATAATTTTAAATAGTTGAATAAATAAAATTATTATTGAGAA
Organism: Viscum album; assembly: GCA_963277665.1. Taxonomy (NCBI): domain Eukaryota; kingdom Viridiplantae; phylum Streptophyta; class Magnoliopsida; order Santalales; family Viscaceae; genus Viscum; species Viscum album. The sequence continues at coordinate 443,907,169 of OY728161.1, forward strand.
ATATAATTCATTTTCAGTTATAAAATATTGTTATTTTTCTATTTTAGAATTCATTATCCTCTTTTAAGAATATTTATCAATAATTATCAGCATCTCCATCTTCAATCCAACTTCAAATATTTTATCTTTGGTTAATTGTCTTATACTCATAAAACGACTAATTGTTTTTATTAATTACACATTAATCCATACAAAAAATTAAAAAATAGTATTCATCAAAATATTGAGAGATCCGAACACGTTTTTTCATCAACTCGTCAAAAAATCCATTCATTAACAATAACATGTTATCTATATTCTAATTTAAGTTTAAATAACACCACAATTTTTTAGAGAAAAAATTATGTTTGATATAATAATAAACACAAAAAAATAAAAGTTTAGAATAATCTAATGCCATAATAAATAATGATATTTTTATTTTTTAAAAAAATAAACCTCTTCGATAGCATGTGATTCATGAAACACAATGTTTAAATGAACCATTATACTCTATTAAATTATTTTTATATAAAATGTGCATGATAAACTAGTTTTAATGAATAAGGGTATGAAAAATACTGTATAAATTATTAAATTTTTTTTGTTGAAACATTTACAGAATTATTAAATGGTTATCTGTATGTTAGAAATAAAACAACACCCCATTGAATTAAAAATGAGGTTTTATATAAAATATATTACATTTTTGTTTTGTTGCACTTTGTATAAATAATTCAAAAATATAATTAACTAATTTTAAAATATTTTGAATAAAAAATAATTTTTTTTAAATAAACATATCAAAAATAACTTAGGGTTAATTTTTAGTATTCTTACCCAAAGTTTTAGGTTTTGATGAGAAGTGAAAAAATATTGATTTCTACTACAAATTTTCCTTTCATTTAAAAAATATATAAGGATATATTAAGTATTAAAATAGTTTTAAATGACATAATATGGAAATTATAATTTTATATTTATAATTTAGGTAATTTGAAATAAATAAAAATTGAATTTTGATATTAGAATGTTCACTGAAAATGTAATGTTTCTTTAGAAACCCAGTTTTTTTACTCATTTTCAGGTATAATTTTAAATTATTTGTTTCCACTCATGTGAACTAAATTTGAAATAATTGATTAAATACATATACTATCAATATTTATTATTATCTAATTTTGTTAAATTAATTTTATTACCATATGGAATATTGAAAACTGTAAATTTCTATTTATCGTGCTTAATGTCAAAAATCAGTTAACTATTGTCAAAAATAAAATTATAGTGTTAAAAGTAATCTTATACATGTATAATTATAATTTAATTGACTTATATATATGTTATATCATATAAATATTTAAAAATATCCTCTTTTTATTTTGGTATGAGAAAAACATTTGTGGACTTCTTTATTTTCAAAAAATATATTTTTTCTCTTCAACCCCTCTGATAAATGTTTACCACCACTCCCCTCATTTATACACTAAAATAACCAACTATTATGAAAAATTAGTAAAACAAAACCTCCCAAATTACCTCACTAATTCAATAATGCCTTATTTTTGTAGGAAATCATAATTTTTAAGGATTTGGTTGAAAAAGAAAAGAACTTTCCCAAAGAATATGTAACGTCCTTACCTAGACATTTTCCAACATTTCTTCAACAATGAACTTATAATATTATAATATATTTACAATAAACTAAAAAATATATATCAAATAAATAAACAGATTGTTTTTTATTTTAATGACATAATTCAATCTTCAGCTACCTCAAATGTTAAACAAAACCATTGATTGTGTGTACAATAGACTACCACCTCGTAAACTAACATAATTCAATTGGAATCCCCAACACTAAAAGAAGTCAATAATAATGTCAATAAATTTTAAAAAATATATTTTAAATATTATTATAATTTATTTAATTATAATATCTTACATAGCTTATTACATTCTATTTTATAGTGAATGTTACAATGTCACCCATGCTTATGGAAAACTTCCACCCCAGAAATTGATGTGATTAATTTTTCACTTATGAATAACATGTAAGGTAATAAGAATTTATGTGGGGATTATATATTATACACATTAAATAATAATTATTATGAAAAGTAAATATAACATATAATTTAATAAATTTTCATCCTTTTAAAAAATTCCAATGTCCTCTGTCTGTATGGAATACTACCGACGCAAGAAGCGATGTGATTCCATTATATTAATTATCACATGGTGGAGTGATTAAGGGTATTTAAAATATTAATGTTATATAAATGATATAATTATCATCTTGGAAATATTATATTACACTTCCATACTTTTCATAATGTTCATTAAAAAACTAAAATCTTACACATTTGTAAGTAAGTGTTATCGTCTGTATGATTATATGTCACTTCATATTTAATAACCATATTTAATGTCTTCATTAAAGGTATAATTTATATATATAGTTAAAATTATTTCATGAATACCATTATTTAGATTATTAATTATCAATATAATGGATGTTATTTAATTTTCCAATGTGATTTTGAAATTGTTTGATGAACATTGTCAAAATATATTACATCAACATAAATGACAATGAAATTTAATAAGAAAAGGAAATGAATAAAAAAAATTAGAAAATATAAAAATATTCTTATGAAAATAAATAATTAACATATATTTATCATAAATGAAGATAATGATTGCTTGTGAAAAATTGGGTTCAAGGTATGCATTTTTTTCAAAACATCCTTCAAGGGACACATGTCCCTTAATGAACCTAATTTATTTTAAATGACATATACGATGCCAATTTAATAATTTATATCTTTTATTATTCTATTTCATGGAATTATAACATCAAAATCATGATTTCCCTCCTTCAATATGTTTTTGTTAAGATGTTTATTCTTCCGTAAGAGGTTCTTTAACACCATTTTCATTCATTTAGTAACACCTATTATTAATTGTTTCCATTATTCCATTTCTATGTGTGATATTATCATTTATTAATTTATGGTATACATACAAATCTATTTTGTTGTTATATATTTATCACACACAATTAATTCATTTATTAATGCCCATTTCCACATTATTGTATTTATATAATTTTATTTCACAATATCGTTGTATAACTAGGATTTTTTATTATTGAATACCCATTAATTTATGTTATTTGATAATATAATATTAAAAAAATTAATTTTATTTTCACTCATTTTTCATGAAATAATAATTTAATCTTATCATATTTTCACTTGGGTACTTTTGGTGATTGAGAAATTTTTTTTTTGAAAAGCCAACATTATTTATCTTTTCAATTGAAAATATATATTCTTTTATATTCATTTGTCCATTTATAAATTTTCAATGATTTTTATATTATTTAGCGATTTCTTAACGAAACATTATCCTTGTTTTAATATGAAAGTTTCTATTTTTTTTGAACAAGTTATTTTTGTCACATTAATTACAAAAAAAATAAATTATCCTTTTTGACATATATGGAATCAATGACATCCATATCATCATAACAATTCTTTTATAGAGACTTCCTTTTTATGAATCCATATTATGTTCAAATGAAAACCCCATTTTATTGTTTATATTATGTCCATTTCGAAAATTGTTTTATATAAAATGAATATTTTTATTTATAGAAATTTATTTTATGTGGGTGTAAGTGGCCTCTATATATATCCCTTTACATCAGGTTAAAAACAACCACATATCTAACTGACTTTAAATTATGATATAATATAATATAATTATTCTAATTTCATTATAAATGTCTCTAACATAAATACCTAACTTATTATCCATTCCTTTGATGGGGTAATATATTCATTGCAATAATTTACCATGTAAATTCTTTATGATTCTAACATTTATTATGATATGAATAATGAATATAAAAACAATTTAATACAGTGGGTAAATCAGAAGTTATGTGTTAGGATTGATTTAACTTATAAGGATTCCCTAGTTCATGAACATGTTATGATGAAAATAATCATATAGAGTTCCAATTAATTTGATTAAACATTAGTCACAATAGGTTCAATGAATATGATTAGAGAGTAAACATAATCAATTAGGGGACTTTTTCATCCATGAAAAATTTTCTAGGATGTAAATCTTTATTCATATTATTTTAATTTTACCTGTTTCCAAAAAATCTAATATGATAAAATGATTTTATGAAACCATTCCATGTATGTAAATCTTTTTTTTAATTACTCTTGTACCTTATTTTTTATTATATCATGTAACATATTTTACAATAATATTATGTTTCATAATAATGATTATTCCTTCAGTGCCCCATTTATTTCACCCATATATTTTATATAATCGAAAATTTATAACATGTAGTTTTATGAAAATTCACGTACTTAAGGAATCATTATGGAGAAAAAATAATTAAGTGTCTTTTGTGTCACTTATATGTATTAGGTACCTAGGTTTATAAAGACACTGTGAATTTATCATAAATGAGTTATATTAAGGGAAATTTATGTATTAGAACCATGTAATGATACGTGTAAAAAGTATTTTGGAATTACAATTGATCTCATTAGAAATGATTATTTATTCATGATATTTAGGAAGGGAAACCATCCATGGGAACCATGCAGATATGTTTAAGACTAATTTTATTTATAAGAAAAATAAATTGAAATATTGTTGGAGTATTGAGTGATGGGGTTTTTGAAAAATTACATCCCGATAAGGATATTAAAAGTGGTCATGTTTATTGTATTTATGTTCCTAGGTGTAATAACATTGAAAATTTAATTATAGTTTTTTCTTTTGAATTAATTTATATATGGTCATGATCATTATTAAACACATGATTTAATTGTTTGGGAGATATGTTTTAGAAATTCACAAAATATTTACAGACCATTACGCATCGATTGTATGAAATATTAGGTATGAAAACGAAATACTAATCATTACCATGGATAACATAGATTCAACCCCATATACTAACAAGTTAAGATTTAATTAACATTTAAAATTTACTCCTTTTAATTATATAAGCAGTAATTTGGTATGATAATACATTCACATCATGTTTCATTTATGCTTTTAGTTCGTGGTAGGAAAATAGAGAATTAATTCCAATATGTAATGAGATGAGGAATTAATGATTTATCCAAGGAATGTCCTCACCTAATGGGAATATATTTTATAAATCTTGTAATAATTATAAATTTCTTATATTGAATTATGATAAAAAACTGGAAAATAGTTGAATTTTCAAACTCATTAATTAAAAGAATGAATAAATATCATGGATGTTCATGTGTCAAATATATAAATGGAATGATGATTCAATTTACTAGAACTAAAAAATGTGGGAATAATATCCATGATGAATATCTAAAATTGTGTGGAATATGATTACTATGTGTAAATAAAGGGCATAAAAATGTATTTCCATGTAACTCAATGTATAATTTGTGGAATTTTATGGGCATTATCGATGTCAATGAGCTAAACTAAGGATCATCACCTAGATCATGGAAAGAAGTATTTTTTACAAATCCAAAATGTGACATATTTATGTATGGGGACATAGAATTAATATATGTATATATCTATGCTATTTTACATAAAAAAATTTTAAAACATTTAATATTTTCCTTGAATTAGATTTTATATACGTATTTACAGAATATTTTGAGTTTAACAACATTCATTGATGTTTTAATAGATGATTAATTATATTTTAATAATTTTTATCATACATCTTGTAACATCACTGATGTATATTTTATTTAATAAATAAAAAACCATAAGTTGGGTAAAAATATATCACATATGACAATGTCATGGGATCTTGAATCCACAACCAATGGGTAATATTTGTACAATGCTGCCGACTGGTCTATGTGGTGTACTAGTTAGATTCACATTATTTGTATATAATTACATGATGAATAAATATTATTTCAATTTTGATGATTATTTTTTATGAATATTTTATTTTTATAACATAGGATATTGAGGTGATTAATAGTATTTTGGGGAATATTTCATTAGTTTGCGGTATATTCACCCCTTAGGTATAAAATATGATTTAACATGAATGATTATTTTTTAAGAACACAATTAAAATTTTCATTGTTTATGTTATTTTTAATATATTTTTACTTATTTATTAAATGATTTAAGTTGAACATTGACATTTCAAATAAATATAAACGTATATAATTTATGGATGTTATCATACCTTGTTAAAACCGTTTCTATTATGGTTAATATTTATATAACTGAGGAATATATTATTATTATTTATAGTTTATGATATATTTCAATATAATTTTATTTCTTCCTGCAAGAAAAATTCATCTAGAATACATATCATTTGGAGAAAAGTTGAGATTATCATATAAACCGATTAATATTTGAAATTAAACTTTTCATGTAAGAATGAAAGTGGTTGTGTTGTAGGAATGATGTTGATAGGTGGTGACACATAATTGATGCAGGCCTAGTGTTTTGGAAATGAGTATTTAGTAATGACACTTTATTGGGACTTTTTTCCATGTTCATGGACCACTTTTCCTTAGGCCTATGTGATACCCAATGGTTCCTTATCTACCCATATGAAAGGAGGTCCTTTATAGCCAACCATTATGTCATTGGTGCGTGGGTGATCATGGAATGATTCATAAGTGGAAGGAATTGTTTACATCATCATTATAGGCATATCACAATGGTGCAGGTGGAGATGATTTTCTTTGAGAAGTAATGTATGGAGATGAGGTGACAGAAAGGGACGAGATCTAACATCATTTATGGATGGTATGAGGGCTGTTTGAATGGAATAAAAGAGGTTATATCCCAAGTAATCCTAGACAAGGATAGAGTAAGGATCCAAACACCATCAAATTAAATTATATTGGAGTAATGAGAGGATATGGAATTTAAATAATTATCAGGCCCCATGATGTCCTGGATGATGACTCTTGGAAAGCAGCATTTATAGGGTGTACTCTTGGAAGTTAAAATCATGTATCAGAAGGTTGAGATATTTTATGTGTGTTTGGTCTTCATGTCTTAATGTCAATCTATTGGAAGTAGTTCTTATTGTCATACAATCTATATAATGTAACCTGTTATCATAATTAAATAGGGTACTATACAAAAATCAATAAAGATAAGTCCTTCAGGCATTGAGTTCATTCTCAACATATTGATAACCCCATCTTCCTCAAAATAAAATTACAATATTCACTCCAAAATGATTAATTTTTTCAAATCCATTTTTATGACTCCAACCAGAATTCCCCAAATGTGAAAACATAGTTTTATTTTAGCTTACAAAACCTTCACATTTCCCATACAGTCTTTTTAATTGGATTATTCTGTAATTCTTTTGTGAAGTGGGTTTCCTCAGTATTAGTTTTCTAAATGTCAATGAAATTCCTATAAACCCCAATATCAAATTGTGTTGATGTAATTTTTCTATGGGGGGAAATGTTAGACCATGAGATTTGAAAGGATGACTAACATGTTGAATATAATATATGATAAACAACAAAAATATAATAATAATGTAAAACCTGCATTCATTACAATATTTCAATTTATAAATAAATCTTTTCTATTCAATATCTTATGATGCATGGAACATCAGGTTTAAAAGAATCATGATACTCTATAAATATATTATTATTTAAACAAGGCCACTATTAACTAGCTATTTTATTATTGGATATGAATATGATTTTATTATTTATAAAAATTATATGATTTAAATATTTATAAAATAAATCAAAACAATATATACTGATTGGAAATAAAATATAAAACATTTTACTTAATTGATATTTTTTCCAAAAAAATTTTCTTTTCAGTTTAGTCACGATCGATAAAAATAATATAAAATTAATTTTTAAAAGTTTTAGAAATTTTATATTAAAATGTGATATTTATTTTTGAACATAGAATATCAACATTATACACATTAAATATTTAATATATTTCTAAAAATATTCATTAATCATTTAATTGTGAAAAATAATGATTTTTTAATTAAAATTTCCTAATAATTTAAAGTATTTATAGTGTTTAATTTTTTTCTTATAGTATATTTCGAGATTGATTAATTAAATTTTATACTTTTAATCACATTTTAATCAATGGAATAAATTTATCATTATATTTGATATTAAAACATTATCTATGAACTATGTTTATCATTGGAAATACAATATTTTGTATCTTGTATGGGTCTAATTTTAAATTAAATTCTTAAAATTATATGAATATAAATGTGATAAATAAATTCCAAATTTTTATTAAAAATATTTTTTTCAATAAATTCAATTAATCATTATTACCTAAAATAAAATTAATAATTATTAAATAATATTTAACAATAACAATGTTATAAATTGGAAAACCTTGTGGTTAAATTAAAAACATAAAGATTAAAAATATCCTAAAACATGTATATTTCCCATTTTATTTTCATATTTTTACCTATTTTTATATTTTACTAAAATATTATATTGTAGAGCCTTATGGTATGATAAAAAAGATTCAATAATTCATTCTTTTAAAAAAATTCAACTATGTCCTCTGCCACATGTAAAATGTCACATCCTCTCATATAATATCAACACATAAAGAGCCAATTTTCATCCAATATCTATCCAAATAAAATTTTAAATTCCTTACACTCATTGTTGAATCATTATTTTTGAAATAATGAATTCTTTGGAAGGATGTTGCAGAAATCCAAAAGTTTCTGTTTGAAAAAGACGTAACATCTATAACAATGAATTTTTATATTATTTATTCTTCCCAATAAATAAAATCATATTAATTTACTATGATATAAGTACCTAACTATATTAAATATAACGAATTTTTTATTATATTTAAAATACCAATAACAATATCCTCCAATAATAATTGGGAATTGAAATCATTCATCATGTCTACAATAGACTACAACTTCTCAAATCGATGTAATAAATTTTCCATCAACACATATACCTAATATAAATATTTATATATTTGGTATTTATTTTGGGTATAAATAATATAATTTTACCAACTAAATTTTAATCACAAATATACCTTTTTTCATTTAATTCCATGAAGAATATGATTACATCGCTCATGCGGACAATAGACTACTACCTCACGAAGTGATTTTCTTTTTCGATAAATTTTGATTTACATGGAATGAAATAATTATTAATTTGATACAAATATATATATATATATATATATATTAAAGACAAATTATTCATTATATAAATGATATATTCAACAAAATTTCATACATTATCATCTGATGATTAATTTATAACGTCGCATGTGTGTATAGAAGACCATCATATCGTGATGTGATGTGATTCATTTTTATTCCATCATCACATGGATGTTTTTATGAAATGGTATTTAATTGAATAATGTAATATTTATTATATAATGATATTATCTTAAAGCTAAAATAATTATTAAATCTTTCCATCATTCTATTTGAAAAATTTAAATGTTACTAGAGTGTACGTATGAACTACTATCTCTATGATGTGACATAAAAAAATTCATATAAATATTTCATGTTTAATTTTAAAATTATATATTATGTATAAAAATTATGATTATATTCTGATTTATATTATATATATATTAGAATAATTTTTAATCTCATTGATCATATTAAATTAAATAATTTTATTTTGTACATGTCAGCCACACATCTCTAAATCGTTTGACATGAACCTTAATAAATATGTAATTTCATATAAAATCATAAATTGAAATGAATAAAAAGATTGAAATATGTTCATTATCATGTAAATAATTAACTTATGGTTATTAAAATGGATGATAACAAACAAAATTGACATATCAGGCTTGATGTAAGGTCGTTTTTCTCAAATCATATTTCTTTGGACACATGTACTTTTATACAAATTATATTATATAACTGGATTATGTACAACCAATTAAATAATTATAATATTTTATTTTTCATATTAATTATATTTCAACTTCAACTTCACGATAACTTTCTTTCATGTGGGTTTTAAAATTTTTCAATAGTTTTAAGGGGTACCATGAACTAATTTTCAATCATTTAGTAAGAAATTTTTTTCATTGGTTTAATTATGCTGAGATTGTGTATAAAATGACCATAGATTGATATACATTCTATTTACAAATTTTTGTGTGGATTTTAATTTTTCATATATAATCACAACTCTGATTAATCCCTTAAATGGGATTTTATATACTTGATATTACGTTAAAGTGTGTTTTTTCAAAATTGAATAATAATACACTTTAATTTTATTTTTATCTTTTTATTCATGAAGAATTCATGAAATTGTACCAGGTTTTCTCTTTTTTATATAATGTGATTGAGATTTATTATAGACAAAATAACATTATTTCTCTTTTGGAATGAAACTGTTTTCTCTTCCATATCAATATTTATTATTAATATTTATTCAAAAATTATTTTTAATATTATATATTTATTTCCGAAAGTAATATTTTCAAATTTTTTAAATGGAATGATTCAGTTTTTTTAACAAGGTATGTTTTTGAGTTTTATAGCAAATTAAACAATCAGTGTTATATTTTAATATTTATAGAACCAATGAGTAACCCAATATAACAAAAACTATTTTTTTACATGTATTACCTTATAAAAATACATATTCTATTTAAATACCACCACATTTTTTATTTTTTTTATTTTTTTTTAAATTTTTTTATATGAAATGAATATTTTCATATCTCTAAATATCTTTCATATTAGTGTATAAGATCTCTATAAACCCCATTTTATTTCTATTTATAATCTATATGCCTCTAACACAGATTAAATATCTCATTAATTTTATATAATATTTTAATAATATATATATAGGTCTCTAACATATATACCTAGTGTTTTACCCATTTTATTGATGTGGTAATAAGTAACTTATGGTCATTTCTAAAAATCATTATTTATGAAATTTCCATTGATTGAGATATGAAGAAATATCATGAAATAAATTTTATATACAGGGTTAATTCTTTTGCCATTGCTTATGATTTATTTCTATTATGTGGAACAAATAGATCATTATATTTATATGATTCAGAATGTAGATTATTTTATAATACATTGGGTAATGATTTTGTCGAATGAGGAATCGTTAATAACATTAGGTATTATACTTAATCCATGATGGGATATTGTCTTCCATGAGATATTTTATAGGTAGTTATCCTTAAATAACATTTATTCCATGTTATATGATTTTTCCACATTTCATACGATTGAATTATCTTTTGGTACCATGTCCTTTATGTTATTATTTTGTTTTATATCTACTTTACCTTATCATTTATTGTTTAATGTTATTGAGTTAAAAAAAATTATTTTACCTTATCATGATTACTTCATATATGTTCTTTTTACGTCACCCATTTCTTATATCTATTACATAGGTTAACACATGTAGTTTGTGGATACTGAAATGATTTACAATCAAAATAAAGAGACCAAAATAAATATTTTTTATATCGGCCTCAAATTAGTTGATTATTTAAGAATTTTTACAGTTACTTTATAACATTGTGATATTGAACTATATTAATAGATATTTATTTCTACAAATCTTGTCATAATATGTGTAAAAATTATTAGGTCCCTAATGACAACAATTTTTTTTGTTACTCAACATTTCCATGATCATTAATACTTATTTATGGATTTCAGTCTCTTTTTTAGGTTTTAAATATCACATTATATGAGATGGACATTAATTTAATAATATACATTGATGTCTATTTTGTTAATATTTTACTACATTTTCCACCATATGAGAATTATCCTTTCAATTCATATTTTTCTTTAAAATATTATAAGTATTACTATTAACAAAATATTGACTTAGAAAAAGGGTAAGTTATTTCTCACCATTAATACACATCTAATCACACTTTCCATGATTTTTTGTTAGCAATAGAAACTGATTTGGAAACATAACTAGAAAATAATTATAATTATATGGAAACTATAACCTCTTTGTAAGGTCAATCTCCCATTAATAATTCTCATAATATATATTAGTTTCATTAAAATACCTTTATTTAAACCCTAATATATTTTCTACATGTTGAAGTCAACAAAATACAAGAAGAAACCCCATAAAATGAAATATATATATATATATATATATATGAACATTGTTTTCATACATATAAATTTTTTTTCCATTAGTATTTCAGTGTCACATTTTTTATTTATTTTAATTGAAAATGACTATTTAATTTAATGATACTCTTTTACTCATAATAATTTATCCATTAATTTTTTTACTTCCACGTGTGCATGATAACTCACATAAAACACTAATTTTGTTAACTTATTGATTTATAAGATTTCATTTAATTTCCCACACCATATCATTTTATCATATTTAAAATCAATTTTTTTTCGTTAACACATAAATGACCTCAAACACCTATTTACATATTTAATCGGGATTCCAAAAATTATCGCAATTCATTGAGTATTTATCACCATTGATAACCTCTATATATAATTATCTAATCTAGGAAATGTATATCTCAAAATTTATAATGAGGGTGTTAATGTGATTTCTTACAACCATTTTTTTGAAAACTATTTAAAGGCCGTTTAATATTTTTATTGGTGATTAATGAATCTTGAATCCATTTATTGATATATTTGAGAAAATAAAATACATAGGTTGACTTAGAGAACATTCTATACAGTCCCATGGGAGTTGTTTTCATGTTGAATATTTTTCATGCTTGAATGAAAACTCTGTGAAAGGATTTTATATTCTTAATGTGATGTTAACTACAATATTGAGATCAGGGCTCCAGAAAAGCTCCATGTAAGATTAATTAATGAAGTCACAATGATGCGGAAAATGAATTCATTGTCTGTTACACTATTCATCAATAAATGTGACATTGAATGATCACTTATGTATCAGCCTTCTTCCATGATCCCAGGATTATTTACACAAATTAATAGATGGGCACCCCTGCCCTATGGAAAAATTTATCTATAAGTTGAACCGTCTCTCCCATGGGTGCAATAGAACCCATTCAGCGACCATTCTAAATCCATTACTCTATATTATTGGATAATATGCAACATTTTCCCCATGGGTCTTCTTTCAACTAATCCCATAATTGGAATGAGCTGCACACATTTACTTATTTCTTATGGAATGTACATTCATGGATTACCCTTGTGCCATATATATTGCACTCAAGATCCTTCCTTTTGGGAGTAAGTCCATAATCATGCATTATATAATTCTTATGGACCCCATTTTGTTTATTTACCTTATGAAAGCATCTATAATCTCCTCTTTCTCTCAACATTTACATATTTCATGATCCTCCTCTTTCCAGCCCTCGAGGCTTACACATAGTGATTTCTAATTCCCTTGTGCGGTGCTACATGTTGTGTTTACTGACCTAATTATTTTTCTCATTAGTATGAAAATGGATATTTCTTACTCACATTTATATTCTAACATGGAAACCGTTATTAATAAATCCTCAACATCACACATGTTAGACAATTCTAATGCCTTCCATTTTGGTGATGTTACAAGTTTTGAATGTCCACATAACGAGGAGTGAGTCCTCATCATCTGAGTTGTGGTACAATAAACTTCTAATCAACCACATACTCAACTCATGAAATTAATATATGATAAAATCATGCTTAAAAAGCTTGAGAGGACACGAAATGGTGTTGGAATCAGTTCCCTCTGACTATCCCTCTTATTTTTTTAACTAGGTATTCCACTAAAAGTTAACATGTAATCCGCGACACACCTTTGAAGGTCATTCCATGTACAATTGACAAGGAATGTGTCACTTGAATAATGCAATAACATTCATATTTTATAGTAAGAAACAATATTCATGCTTCCCCATTGATTATATCTGACTCTATATCATTCATTGATGCAAATCATGTGTAGGCCATGCACCATACCTTATGGTCGTACCTTCCATGACACAACTATATTTTGGGATATTACCTAGTTTTTTCTCTCATAAATCATGTATGACATGGTATTAATGTTGATAGTGGCCCTGAAATCCTCTATGTGACACTACCAATGCATCATACCGAAGGCCCTATTCACCAAAAAACCTGTAAATTTATTCATGTCTACTAAATAAAACAACATAGGATTACCTTATGTCGTTCAAGAAACTAACTCCCAACTGTCTATAATGTCTGAATACATCGCGTCTGTTCACCTAATTCCAACGAGATTTTAAACTTCAAGCATACTTATTATTCCAACGTACATATTTTTTATCCAATTCGGGTAGTAGGAGGCCGCCTGGTGGTTCAATCAAAACCAATGGTAAATTTTAGTGCTCCCTCCTAGTGATGTAGCCTCTGGTAGTGAAATATACCCAATTTCGAACTCATCTACCAAATCCTCATACATCAGATGTCCTGATACTTCTAAAATTCTAACCATGCATAATCCAGACTCTTCAAAATACTCCTCTAAATATTATTTATCCTCTTCTGAAGGTAATTTGTACATTCATTATCTACTATAACATATATGGTTTTTTTAACATTGTGTGGGACCCAATTATCTACCTCCATCACTAACAACATGTATTTTGATCAATTTATTCTAAACATGGTACATAAGGAACATATTATAGGTTAATTTAGATCACTAATTTTCCTTAATAGACTTTCCTTTAATCCTTTGTCTCATTGTAATACCATGACCCAAATTTGAGGTTATACATCTTTTGGGTTCCCATCCATGCATTCAATTCACATGATCTAATTCAATATGTGTCTCAATTCCCCCATCCAAACTATTTGGAAAATGTTTCATTTGAAATGAGGTGTATTGGAAACCGAAATGAGGTTCAAGACCAACACCATCGCCATTACATCAGTTTCATCTAATTGAACTCATCCAATACATTAGATGATCCATTATCCACCCTAATCCTCACCATGGCTACCAAATACTGGTTAGGTAAATCCACTCTTCCAATAAAATCTTATTGAAAAACTCAGGAATCTATACATGAATAATCATGATACTATCCATATCAATCAAACCAAGAGTTCTTCTCATATTATGTGTAGATAACACTGTGTATTCCCAAAATAACACCTGTGAAATATGAGCGTATTGATACCTATATAATATACATGTTACGTAGGAATCCTCCTAGAGTTTCAATCCAACACAATATTAAAACTTATCCTTCCCCATTTTGTCTATGTCACCCTTATTCATTCTTGTGATGCCTAGAACAACCTTCATAGTGTGAAACATTCCTTTTTTTGGAAATTCCATCTTCCGTATGTCCTTTTTTTGCATTTTGATCAATTAATTTTGTAATCCTTCAAGATACTATGTCCTTTGGGTGTGGTATTTGATCAAATTTATAAGTTTTTTGGATAGTCAAATTTTTCACCTCAAGAAGATAAACCCATTTCATAACCCATGTTAATCATGGAAATATGTGGAAAACCAAGATGACATGACTCATAAATTGGATACCCCACAATCGATGTCGAAACAGTCGTTTTTTGGAAACCTGGAGAATCCCTCTAAAGAGGAATAATATAGGTGTTCCAATGATTCAGAAGAAAGACATGCCTATCAATGGGAAATTTGACAACTCTCCCTATCAAATATTTTCACCATGACCTGACCACTTGCATTGTCATAACAGAATCAGTGTAATTATATATAATCCACGTATATGTTGATCAAGGAATTTAATTCACAAAAAATATATTTTTCTATGTGTGATACACATACTAGGGAAGGAATTCTGAGGAGGAATCCACAAAAGGAGAAATTGACACCCCAAAATCATGTTTCGATAAAGCAACACTGATCTCTAAAGAAGTTAAATATTAATCCAACCATTGGAAGTAAAGAATGTGGGGTACAATTAAAATGTCATTTTAGATGACACGAGTAGTGGTACTCCATGTTGAATGCATTAGAAACAGAAATGGGATACCCGACGTGAATATTTTCTACTACAATCATGTGGAAATGTAGTAATTAAGACATCAATATATGAGCATGTCACAAGATTCAGATATATGGTTCCATGTTTCACCAAGAAACCAATCGGCCCAAGCCCATAGATGCATGGGTAATAGAAATGAAATTGTGGGTTTTTTTCATGGATCCACCTCCATAGTTGTGTCATCCACTACCACAGCGACTAGGCACCCATACCCCATCTCACCATCCAATATCATCCATTGGATATTGATAGGTTTAATTTTTTATACATACGAGTGGGAGGAGGTCATCATAATGATGTCTATGGAACCCCATTTATTGGAGGATTTTTTTACCTACTATCACTGATGAACCCAAGGACATCACAAGGACCCACATCTCCCCACACTGACCACCAACCATTTTAGGAGCCCCTCCCTATTACATTACTACTACTTGATTCCCTATGACGATTAGGTGAAGGAATTATGATTCAACCAAGTGATGAAACCCAACTTGGATCCTCAATTGAGGGCTCCCACTAGTCCTCATCTGTGCTAACATATACTAGTACCCCAAGATGATGAGAAGGTGGATTATGTCCCTGATCTGCTGCCTCAAGTCCCACTTCCCTAGAAAAGACATCTGGAACAAGACCAAGAAGATTACATTTAAGCGAAATTATATTCTAATTCCTTAGTATCCCATTTCACCATCTAAACATTCTATTTTCTCCATATCAATACAGAGCATGGGCACTTATATGCACAATCGGGATTGAAAACCAAACATAAAAATTTCTAGGTTGGACTAACTCTTCTAGTCATCGACATATTTAGTATTTTTCATAAGATATCTCTTGACAAATATATTTAGTATATAGGCCCTCCTCATACATTCATCAACCAGGGAGAGAGTTCTCTATTCTCTGACACTTAGCCTGGAGGTCCTTCCCTTGTCACCAGCATTATTCCAAGTGGAGGACATCCAATCGTGATGGAAAATAGCTTATAGGTTATCCTAATATCAATTATTACATGTGTGTTTTGTTTCACAATAATTCATTTTTTTTATCTTGGACGTCCCCTTAATGTAATCACCAGCTCTAGTGGATGACCTCCCTAGTCCACCAGTCACCCAACTAGACGACTACCTTGTTTCTTAGATTGTCAACATGGAGGTCCTCCTCATGTTCTATTTGACTAGAAAAGAGTAACTCGTTGTTATACGGCATCAATCTAGAAAAATGGTCATCCCCATTCCTTAAATAACCAAAATAAATTTACTATCGATGTTCCATCCAGCTCAACAGAGAACATCCCTGCTCGAGCACTCCCAATAGTGGATGTCCTCTCTATTCATTCCTCATCCAATAAAAAGGCCCCACCAATATTCTGCTCCATATATTCCTATTTGAACCTCTTAACATAGACCACACATGTGGAGGTCCTCCCACTACATCATCAACCATCAGATAGTACCTCCTTGTGTATAAGATCTACCTTTTCCTTGATGAACCATCCCATGTAGGACTAACAACCATACTATCCAATGAAAGAATACAAACAATCCATAGATCAAATCCAATAACATCCACATATTGGATTCATAATTGAAATGTTACATCATTTTGGATCCTTCACCCGTATCCTCTATATAAGCGTCTGGATATGGAAATAAGATGTATTCATCATCCTCATTGAATGTGATGTGCACTATATCCAATAATATCTGCACATGTACAAGAAAGAGGTGGATTATTTTGATCATTTTCATTTTAATTCCATAAGGTGTTCACTACAATCAACATATTCTCTATCTACATCGATACTATATAATGTGATGTTGATTTGGGGATTAGTGGGTGATGTGAACAAGCCCTCTCCACCAATGACGATTTATTCCCTCATGATGGAAGCAATGTTTGATATTCCTTCTTATATTGATGTGATAATGCGGTTTTTTTATCCCTACTAAGAAATAGATCAATATACATTGTCTTGTCATCCAATGCCCCATTCACTCCACTACCCAATATTCCAAAGGAATAGTCCCTATTAGATCCAGTTTTGGTCCCTCAAATATCGTGTGTCATGGAGTGGGGAAACCAAATGTCTTATCTTATTTATAAAAAATATTCTTGTGCATTCTACATGTAGTGGACCTGTTTTCTAAGATGTTCTAGCTGATCACATCTTCAGGTCAATAACCAGGGGTCCCACACACAATATGTAGTCATGTGTTTTAGCTGGAAACTTTGGGAAATGAATTTCCTCATTCACACTCAACATTTTGTTTTATAAGATGAACTTAGATCATCATGAAAATTATTAAAAGTAGTGTCACATTGTCATCCTAGCCGTCCATCATGTTTATCACCACCCCGAATCACCCAGATCTCACCAGACCCTCAAAAATGATGTTTTCATCGAATCAAATTTATTTATAGTATTTCGGTCAAAGAATTCCCACATGTCATGATATGTGTTTGGCACACTATGCGACTCTACAATTCATCTTGATCCATAATCAACCAAATTTTTTAGAGTGATATCGAAGATATGCCACTATGTGTTGTATTAGTGAACATGGATGTCCTTAATCATCACAAGGAGAAGGACACTAAGATGGGGATAATTTAAGAGTACCAACCACATAGGTAATGACAACATTTATTTGATACTCCATGTGTTTTCAATCACCTGCAGTGACATTTACTCATCCTTTTAGAGCTTTTAAAGTCACTACCTCTTATTCGACATCCCAATAAGAGAAAATGACATCCCGAGACAATTAATAATTCCTAGAATTTATGTCAACATAATAGAAAGTAGAAGATATTGAAAAGACCATGTCATTCCACCATATCGTAGAACTGATGAAGATCATTTGTGAGATCTTTGTTAGTCACCTTATAGAGTGACATACAAGCATTGGTGATCCTATATTTCGTCCATTGTGGCAGTAGGGCCAGCCATAATTTCATCATAGTTTTTTTATCCCTTAGATCCTTACCACCCAACAAATCTAAATTGGTTAGAGGTCAGTTTTTAGGGTATTATACCATGGTATTTGTCTCAAATTCAATATTAACCTTGTCTTAATGTTCCTCTAGACCCTACTCATATTGTTCCCCCTTCCTTCCATCAGAGTATTACAATAGTGCATCCACTATCTTCTTCAGATTATCCATGATTTATTGAGAAATATTATCATGATTATGACACTTCCATCATCCTGGTGTTTTGTAATACAATTAATGAATGGAACCCCCATGATGTTGATTTGATTTCTTCTATGATTTTATACAGTGATGCACATGAATGGTGACAGGTGGAAATACCTCAAGATAGAAAACTATATCCGGCATTGGTAGATGAAATTTCATCACCACCAGATTCTGGGAATCCTACCTTATCCATGTTCAGTGGGATGGGAGACCCACATCAACATCCATCCAACATTATATCCTTATGATTAACCATGATTGGAACTCCATCACAACAGGAATCCACCAACCTCCATTGAATCGAAATGTCAATAGAAGGGAATGTGTTTCTCGGGTACTACTAGTTACCTATTAATTATTCATATAGTTGGGAGGATCTATGAAGTCCATTAGATTATCATTTCAGCTCCATGACATGAAATAATAATATCGGTGAACTCCTAAATTGCAAAAAATGGCCAAATGAGTGACATGAAGAATTTTTTCTAGGTGGAAGAGAATCACATATTCACTGAACATTACAGTAAATCATGGGTAGCTTCTCACACTTTGAATGGGGATTGAGAAGATGAAATTGGTCCCACTATCATCATTTAAAACATCCTAGGCTGATTCTTGGATTTTTCTAACAAGGATCGAAACCTAGAATAATCCACATTGCTAGATATGTAGGAACTTCTATTGCCTCATGATAATCCATTATAAATGGATGTTATGTCAAAGATGACAGTCTTCATACATGTAGATGCCCACAGGACACTAGAGTTGTTATATTTCATGCTGCATCCACAACATTAATAAGAGCCACTGCCTTATGCCTAGCCTCATGATCATCATCTTGCACCTCAACATCGCGCACCTCAGAAACTACAGGCACCAAAATATAATTCACCACCGCTGCCCAGGAGAGATAATTAGGTTCCAGCACCACATTAGGATCCATCCACACATCAGGTATAGGATATCGTGGTCTCTCTCTTAGTGAGGGAAAATTGGGCAAACATGTTTAATGAGGTCAAAGTCAAATGTTATTTCTGGAGTGCCTTATATCAATGTAGCATTATGTTTCCAAAATGTAGAAGACCTCAAGGGGCTAATCCCACAGATTACCCAAAATAATTCCCCTATAACCAATTACATGAACATAATATGATTAAATTATTTCTCTATAATTTTTTAATCCATGAATATATTGAAAACAATGTAATCGTTTTGGGTTATTCACCATCATAGGTGGTGTGTGTTTCACCCAATCATAGTAGTGACAACAAGGGTTAATTGCAGCAGGTTTAAAGAAATGGGTCTCAGGGAAGACATTTCTACAAAGAAGGGGGTCCCTCCTAGATTCCTCCCAATGTTGGAGGGCTCCTCATATGATGATTAAGAGTACGCCTTGGTAAATAACATCGAACTGGTGGACCCATACATTGTTCTCGACAATGAGGAGTGTCTGTCTTTTCCACCTATTTCTTCAAAAATATGACATCATCAACGTAGTCTTGGATATGTAAAATATCCAAAATCCTAGTCCAATGGTTCCATAAAGTATTCCACACTACCAAGACCAAATATCAGGCCCAGTGTAGATCTCATCATGTGAAATAGTCTCAACCACTCCGAACTATCTCATTCCCACCATCATTCATTCTACTAAATCAAGAAGAGACACACAACATTGTTGTTTCTAGACACACTCATTTGTGACCTGAAAAAATCCATATAATTGCCATCGAATGGTTGTTCTTCATGAATCATCTAGTGAGGAATGAGATATGAGCCACACCACCCAGAATCTGTTGACTCGACCACCAGTTACCATCATTCTAAAATCTGTAGAGAACCTCCATGCATATTATAATCTGTTTTGGGAATAGATAAATTATGTTCTCATGAACCTTTCTATATTTCCTTAGAATAACTAAAACATTGAACCTTTATATCTTCTAGAATATTTGTGTGAATCCATCGCATAAGATTTAGGAAACCCCATCCTATTTGATATTGAGTACGTGGATGCAGATTCCATCAATACTGATGAATTTGATAAAAAAGAATTCCAATTCATCATATTGTTCATAGAGGAATATGATGGTACTTCAAAAAAGGATGAATTATTCCACTATATTTCACCTACATGTTCAATGGCATTGATGTATGCATTATATTCTGAACACATGTTTTATGAACAATCTCATCTCGACCCAGACGAACCACAAGCTAGGATTGTCTTGAAAATATATGAATTACTCGAACATGAAAAAAAAATATTGTGACTGGGCCGAGTATAGGGAATCTGGAATTATTTTCAAGAAGACCCAATTCTGCAGCCTTATTTCCACTACATAACTCAAGGTTGTCTCACATGACACCACCTACAATGCATTGATGGGTACACCATGGCTCCATCTTCATGCCACAATTCCCCCCTCTAATCACCAATGCCTCAAGTACTCTATTAAAGGTCGGTTGGGAATACTCTAGGGTGATGTGTCTCTCATTTTTTTTCTTGTGATGTCAAATATATAGATGATAATAATAATAACATAAAGAAAAAAATGTTTTATAAAAACGATGTTTAGCGCACTACACCTATAGCTGACCTATGGACGGACCTAGATAATTACTTTTTACATAAGATCCCTTAGTTAGAAGACATAACCTCGAACATGGGACAATGATTTTTTTTTCAATGGAATGAGTGGGATAAAGTTTTCCATGTATATGAAATGTAAAAAGATCATATAATTCTCATACATAATTAGGATCGAGTGATTCCAAATCCCCATACCCTAGTAAGGTACCAAGTTTCTCACCCCATGGAAATAACAATATACTATACATGAATATTATACCAGACCAAATTGAACTAACTCAAGATGATGCACCACTACTGCTTAGATATTATCAATTTTGGTACTCGTGCTCCAATATAGGATGTAATTTTTTCTATATCATTTATTGTCATGGTGTTATTAGTGTATGAGTCTCCAGATAACGATTTTACTATCGCTCAGTCTTGTACCTACATTCCTTAAGATCTGCTAACTATGATGAATTTCCCCATCGATGAGCTTCTCAAATTGGATGATTAATTTTATTTTTAAGACACCAATACCTTGATTTATGATGTAATTTACACCACCATAGATGAGTTGTTACAGGTGAATGGTGATACTAAGATAGACAAGTGGCTGAAATAGTTTATAGATGATATACAAAATGAATAGAAAAAGCCATATGTTTATTGTTTGATGCATTATCATGATGTGTTCTCTTATATATATGATTAGATACAATGAATAGATCACCTTGTTTCCTTCAATCCTCTTTGTCTTGTGGTACATCACAACTGGTTCAAAGTAATTCCTAGGAATATGAACCCCTCTCATGAAGAAATGATTGAGTTTGAGGATAATAATATCATTAAATAAAACTTATTTATTAAAGTCTAGTACCCCATATGGTTTCAATACAACCTTCTTGTCATGGGAAAGAACATCCATGCTAGTGTTGGTATTGGGTTTTGGGACCTTAATAGCCACACTCTAAAAGATGAAATTCATCTTCCTATAACAGATATAATCATTGATTCCACCATTGGATTCAAGAATGAATCCATAATTTACATGTATTTAGATTTAATAATATCGACATGGCCCTAGAGGATGAAATATTAATCTTAATTCAAACCACACCAAAGTAACATTTGTAAAAAACGATGAATTTCAGTCTAAAAATACTAGAGAATCATAACAACGTGATATGCACTGCATATTCATGACAATCATTATGACATTGGTGGAATGATATGTAAAATATTTAGTGGTAATATTCCACAATAATTAGGACCATATTAGAGATCTCAAGAAAGTGTTCGGTTTAATTCACTCCCACCATATGAAGAGAATCAACATAAATTGTGCATTCAAGGTTACCTATATAATGTTAATCAGATATTTCATTAGATACATAAAAATTGATATGGATCCAGAGAAGATCACAAACAGTATACAAATGCCTCCTCTACGAAATATTCTGAATCACTAGGGATTTCAAGGCCACATAGACTACATAAGATGATTTATTGTCAATCTGGATTGAAAATGAAACATTTTTTACTAAATCATGAAGAAAGTTGTCATCTACCAATGGGTTGAATTATTCTAGATAACCTTTGAGGAAATAATGAATTATATTTAAACACCTTCAGTTTGATTCCCCCCACCTTTTCCAAGCTTCATGTCCTATATATAACTTCCTTGGAATGATACCTTAGTTACATTCATGCTTAGAAGAGAGATGAATCAGAAAAGAATAGTTTATAATTTCCCATTCATATGATCCATGACACCAAGACAATATATTCCTTCATCGGGTGGATTTTCCACACACTGATCATCAAAGTGTTGTTATCGCAACATTATATACATCATCACGAGATATATCTAGTGTACCGCATTAATCTGTTAAAGTATTTTCTAATCATCCCTATGTTGAAAGCACATCATGCTCGATGAGAAGCAATCCTACACCAGTTCTAAATTATGTTCATTCCATATATTTCTAGTAAGGGTCAGGTGCTGGATGATTTCCTAGAATCCCATCAAGCCCCCATAAAGAAATCCATGGAACTTTACACCCCATATTAGGACATCCTTTTATAAGATCATGAAATTAAATATATCCACTTTCAGATCTATGGTAACTGCAACATCCCGGTTCTGGAAGCATCCTAGAGGCCCCCCGTACCCGGTTGGTCACATGGCATCAAGCGCATTTCCCCAGACTCTAGAGGCTACATACTAGTAGCAAGGTACTTGGTTGTGATAGTGGGGAATCTATTCCCTCATTGGCAGAGTACACAGAGGAAGTAATCCACATACAACAGCAGAAGCAGTATTAATCCATACAGAATTATACAACGGAAGACTGAAGGATGTAAACTGGAGCACACACACACACACACATATATTTATATATAAATGTTAATGATACATGTATGTCTTGGAAAACATCCAAACAAGTCACAATGATGAATACAATAGTACCAAACCAAAGGTAAAATGAGAGAAAATAAACTCCTCAGCATCGCAAGCTATAGCTTGGTCCCATGGCCTCCCGCCCAACAACATGTCAAGTACCTGAAGTCGAAGAGTGATTTCACTTATATTTACTTGTAGCAATATAATCTGTTTGGGCCAAAAAGCATGACCAATACAGGGTGAGAGACTAAATCAGAGTAGGAAACAACCTAATGATCTGTGCCTAACAGTCAGTAAATATATGGCAGGTAAAAATACAAAAAAACGTTAAACAATAAAGTACTCCAGAGTAAACAGTCCACAGTTTGAAGCATAAATTCCAAAAACACGTAATCTTCCAATCAAGCATGTAGAACAAATAGGTAACCCTCTGTGTATTCCTTACAGCTTAACCCATATTGTTCAACCAACAAGTACTAGAAACCCTCTAGGAGTAACACTCAGTCTCACCCCTCTGGTTCAGCTAATGAATAGACTCTCTAGGGAAGAACTCACCGTCAATTCCCCCTATTGTATCGTATCGTACTAAAGGTGATCTGCGAAACCACTCAACGTCTCATCCCCCCTATGACCTATATCGAGGAACTAAACACACTCTAAGGAATTTGTCAATGTCACTTCCCCATGTGGTCTCACTTCGTAATTTATAAGGACACTCTGGAGAATCCCTTACATCCATTCTCCCTATGGTCTACTACACTAGGTTCACACAGCTCTGTGAAAATTCAGCATGTATCGCATCACGTAACGGCCAATGTAATCCTCATGAAGTACTTGGATTGAATTCTAAATCATAACAACATGTCAGAAAAGAACACCATGGTATAACACTAGGCATGGATACAGGGGAAAATCCTAATAGGTAAAACTAGAAAAAACATGCATGGAAAATACATCCATAGCACATAAAATTACCCAATTCACAAAAAATAACCTCTAATTAGGTATACAAGAAATGTAGGGAAAAAAAGTGCAAAACAGTAATCACACAATACCCCGTTCTAGGGTATTGGTGGAATTTTCACAATATAGTCATAGACAATCTACATAAAGGAACAAACCACCTACCTTGATGTTAGAAGATTGGTATACATGAACCACGAGGTATGAATGACCTTATAACTCCACACATATAAGAAAACGTATAAAATGCTCAACCCTCGATAACTCATGAAAGAGGAGGAATTGGAATTCGGAGCTCTAGAAGAAGGAAGCACTTAACACTACGGTTCCAACACAATTGACAATGGTCGATTCAGGGAACAGATGCAGGCTTGAGGGGTCGGAGAAGTTTTGGCACTCTACGGATGCTCTCGGTCAAAGAAACTGGAGAAGAAGACGGTTCGTTGGTTAAGTCGTGACCCCGATGCATTTAATGAAAAAAACAAAGTACATGACGTGTACATTTGGAGTACACGGAGTGCACATTCTGTTTCAATACCTCACATTAGGCAGCCTCCAAATCACCCATACATGTCCCTGTATATGGTCATGACATGGCCAACACACGACCACGAGCAGCATCAAGGTACACAGAGTGTACTTATAAAGTACACAATATGTACTTAGAAAATTTCTAGATTTTCTTCTTTTTACAAAAAACGACCAGAAAATAAAAACATACCTGAAAAGACGGTCCAAGTTCTTAGAAACATCCCCCCATAAATAAATTTATCCCTGAATTGTCAAAATGCAGCGTAAAAAAAAGGATCCCCGAACAACTCTTCCCTTTGAGAATGTACATCAGCCTCCCTCTACCAAGTCTCATCCTGTACTCACTCGTGCTGCCATATCACTCATACCAGAGGAACAAACCGGCCACATAGAACCTTTTTATTGCGATCAACAATCCGGATAGGATTCTCCTTGAAGGATGCATACACCCCAACTCGACATCCTCGCGTTGGAAAACATGAGATGGGTCAGAAATGTAATTTCAGAGCTGAAAAATGTGGATGACGCCGTGCATAGCCCAATACCTCTGAGGTAACTCCAACCGACAGGCAACCAGCAAAACTCTCTCCAACACCCCAAACAGACTGACGTACCTCAGTGAAATCTTACCTTGTCTCATGAACCTATTCTGTCCCAAACTCGATGTGACACGTAGAAAAACCTAATCCCCAACCTCGGACTTCAGAGGCCATCTCCACTGATCAGCATAAGACTTCTAACGAGACTGTGTAATGGCCATCCTCTTCCGAATCAACTCTATCAGCTCAGATGTCTCCTGTACAAGACGAGGTCCCAACATAGCTACCACTCCTGCCTCCAGCCAACATATGGGTGATCAGAATGGACTACCATACAAAGCATCATAAGGTTCCATCTGAATAGTTTCTTAAAAAATATCATTGTAGGAAGACTACACAAGAGGTATATGCATCTCCCAAGATCCTCCAAAATCTAGAATGCATGCTCGAAGCATATCCTCAAGAACATGAATCGTACGCTCAGACTGGCCATCTGTTTGAGAATGGTAGGATGTACTCAGAAGCAGTTGCATACCCAAAGCATTCCGAATCCCAAGCCAGAATCGAGAAGTAAAACGCACATCCATGTAAAAAACAATGGTGTGTGGAACTCCATGTATATGTACAATATCATGGATGTAAAACTGTCCCAGCCCATCAACACCGAAGGTCTTATCTATCAGTAAGAATTGAGAAACCATTGTAAGCCTGTCGATGAAAACCCAAAAAACATAATTACCTTGGGGAGACCTCAACAACCCTGTCAAAAAATCAATCGAAATTACATTCAACATCCACTCCGGAATGGGTAAATGCTGCAAAAGACCTACTGGTCCATAATGCTCTTCTTTCAGTAGATGTCCAGTGGAACACCTCAATACAAAACTAGAAACATCTATCTTCACACCTGGCCACCAATACTGGCGGTGTAGATCATGATACAACTTGGTGATGCCAGGATGAACTTCCCAAACTAAGGAATGAAAATCCAAAATCAGATCCTCGCATATATCTGATGGCACCCATACGCGTCCCTAGAAATGCAAGATCTAATCCTCACCTACTATCCATCCAGGTAGAGGTTCTTCTCCTGACACACACTGCTGGCTTCATGAACTACCTATATCTGTGTTCTCCTACTCAATGTGTCAACCACTACGTTTCCTTTCCTGGGTGTATAGGAATGTTCAATTTCAAAGGACTATAGGTACTCAACCCACCTGCGCTGTCTCAAATTAAGATCATGATGAGTGAAGATGTACTTGAGACTTTTTTTCTTGCTGAAAAACAACATATAATGTATCAAAAAGTGAAAGTGATGAACAACTACCGCCAGCTCAAGATCTTGCATCGGGTAGTTCCTCTCACGTGGCCTCAACTGCAGAGACGTGTACGCAACGACTCAATCTCTCTACATGAGTCCATCTCCAAGCCCGGTACCTGAAGAAAAACAATAGATTACATTGATCTTTCCGAACTCTAGAAAGACTAGTATCTATGCTGATGTCAACCTCCCTTTCTACTTAATAAAGGATGACTCACAAGAATCTGACCACAAGAACCTCGCACCATTCTTAGGCAGACCCATCAGTGGTGCTTCTAAGCGTGAAATGTTTTTAATGAAGTGTCTGCAGTATCCATCCAGCCCTAGAAAAAAATCACCTCAAAGACATTCTTCAGCTTCTCCTAGAATACTACCGCTCTCACTTTCTCTAGGTCTACTGATACTCTTCTCTTTGAGATGATGTGACCCCAAAAGTGAATCTGATCCATCCAAAAGTGGCATTTTCAGGGCATAAAAAATAAAAGATTCTCTCTCAGTGTACTAAAAATGATCTCATGATGGGTAGCATGGCCGCGTCGAGTATGAGAGTAAACCAAGATATCATCCACGAAGTCCCCCACGAAAGAGTCCGTGTATGGATGGAACACTCGATTCATTAGTTCCATGAAAACTGCAGGCACGTTTATGAGGCCGGATCGCATAACCATATACTCATGTTGACCATACCTACTCTAGAAAGGTGTAAGAGGTATATCAGATGGTATAACATGAAACTGATGATAAAGGGACTTCAAATAGATCTTTGAGAACCCTCAGGCTCATCGAAGCTGATCAAAGAGGTCATCAATCATAAGAAAGGGATATCGGTTCTTGACCGTCAACTGATTCAGCTTCCAATAATCCACACAATGCCAAAGGGTGTCATCTTCCTTCTTCACAAAAAGGACAGGAGAAACCCAAGGATAAGTACTAGGTCGGATGAAACCCTTTCCCTTCAACACCTCTAACTGATTATTGAGCTCCTACAACTCAGGTGTTGCCATCCTATAAGGAGGAATGGACATCCGTGATCCTCCTGGAAAAAGCTCAATAGAAAATTTCTCCTCTCACTCTAGTGGAAAACATGAATGGCCCTCTAGAATGACATCCCAGAAATAATCCACCCCTGAAGGAAATCCTAACTGTGAAGTCCCATAATCATCTAGATACAGACTAGAAATCTGTGATGTAACACCTCATAACCCACGATGCGCTAGTCCTGATGTGCTCTCCTGGACATCCCACTCTCCTCGATGAAGAAAAGATCCACCCTCCAGTGATATGAAACACACCCTACGACGAAAATGGTCGACGACTACCTGGAAAGGAACATGAAAGTCCATCCCGATAATAACATCATAGTCGGTCATCTCTTAGACATAGAGATCACAAAGGATGTGACACCCAGCAACCTCGGGAGGGAACTCCTTACACTAACGTACACTAGATGTTCCCGTCCCCATGGGAGTGTCTAGAGTCAGCATATCGGCAGAAGAAAAGATACAGAGCTCAAGTCTCTCCACAAAAACAACTGAGATATAGCAATGTGTAGCGCTATTATCTAAAAGAGTCGAAGACAAAACTGAGGCTACAATGATCATACCTATAACGGTGGATGTTATGGGATCCTTCTCCAGCTGGGTCTGCTCTATCGCAAAATTATGGCCTACTCTATGGCCCTGTGACACTGACTGCTCATTCTAAGCTAATCCGCCCAACTGTCGCTAATAGAACAGCGACTGACCACCCCTGCCACAACCTACACCTTGGCTCAAACGGCTGGAAGAACTCTAGTTCCTAGGCAAGTGAGAAACCATTGGGGCTACTCCTGAACAAGGAGTTATGGAAGAACCCTTGTGAACAGCTGCTGGTGTGAAAACCTGGAAGAAACGTTGAAGGTGAACCATTTTGTCGCAAGATCATCACTCCATTTGGTCTCTCTAGAACTTCAGCATCGTATTCCATGCTCTTCTACACTGGTTTAATACCACCTGGCTACCTGAAGATGCATCTCAATACCTTTGATCACCATGCATAGACTCCCTATGGCGCATCCTGCTGTCAGCCGGTGAAGCACTAACTCTAGAAGCAAAACAACCCTAGCTCTCAGCTCCAGAATCTCTATTTTTGTGCTCCGCAATCAATGTGTGGTTGACGATTGAAGAAATGGAAGTCAGCCTGAGGATATTCACCTATGATCGGATATCCCATATGAGACCATCCTCAAAATTACTTGCCAAGAACCATCCATCTCCACCCTAGAGGGGTGTTAAACTCTGATGCTCGGTTAAACGAGAGGAGTACTCCATGACAGAAAGAGTACCCTGCTCCAGCATCAGGAATTCTCAGGCTCGGTCAGCTATCAGGGTCTCCGGATAGAATAAGTCATAAAATATGCGTTGGAAATCTTCCAAAGACATAACTTGCTGATGACCCGCCTGTGAGATCACATCCCACCACCTCTTGGCAGAGTCCCAATGTATATAAGTGTCTAGCATTACCATCATTTCTGGAGGTGTCTCCAGATTATCAAATATTGTTATCATGGATTCCATCCATGACTCTGGAGCCTAAGATCCACTTTCCCATGAGAATGTGGGAGGATGATTCTATTGGAAAACTCATGTCGAGACTTCCATAGACGTGGTAGGAGGCGGAGCTCCCTAAAATTCTGCATCATCCTTAGAACTCCGTCCCTAAACTGTGCATCGGCGCTGACAACCAGTATCACTGGTAGTGCCAGGGATTTCACAACATGAGGATCTTTGGGAAGACCCTGATCAACCATATCTAGTGTCTGATCACCTCCATGAAAAAGGCATGCAACTGGGGTAAATCTCGGTACCATGACTCCACAAGGTCAAATTCACACTTTAGATCAACATTATCATGGACTGCAAACTAGGAGAGTAAGAAGGGAACTGGGGAAGGAATGCATTCAAATTCACACAACATGACTACACAATGTGTATAACGACTAACCAACATGTTCCCTTATGTTGTTTACATGGGTCTGTACGTTTTCCAAAACTGGTCGTGTAATACCACAAACAAACGGTGTGTTATCCTAACACACGATGTGTACCTGAATCCCCTTTCCCTACCCGAGACCTCCTACACAGTTAAGCCACACTGATATCCTAAAACAAAACTACACAGAGTGTTCATGGTAGAAAAGGTGCATACTCAACAAGCTTTACTTCTCCAGTGTTGTTAGTGACATGGCCTACATACGCAGGTCACACTACACAACATGTTCTAGATGAACACAACATGTACTAAGAAGTCTCAACCAAATTGTGTGGTTAGATACACTGCAAGCTACAAAAATGACACTACACGAAGTTCATCAGGAGTACACGACGCGTGTGAGGCGAGGTAACACCAACCCCTGTTGTTTGTGACATGGCCAGGTACCCAGGTGATACTATACGGCGTACTAATATAGTACACGACATGTTACTAGAACAAATTTCACAAACCTGTGTCCCTTCCCACACAGTCAGTGACACGACAATAAACTACACAGCATGTAACCATAAAGTATAGGATGTATATTCTGGTTTTTTTGACAGTAGCCTCCGAAACTACTCCAGAGCCTAGAAAAAACTAATAACCAGCACTAAGGTTCCAAATTCTAATTTTTGAGGGCCCAAACTCCCCGCGAATCATTGCTTGGCATCTTATACAAGATATAAAAAATAAAACAAGCAATGATCCACCAAATTATGTTTCATGAGGGCCCCTAACACTTCATGAACCAATGTTGGGCATCCATCTAAGCAAAGAACTATACCAACAAATTCTCTATCAAATAGCAAGAATTCTATCAAACTATCTATCTCAACAGCATGCATAATATACACAACGTCTATTACAACAACATGAAATCAACAATGTATCCTAGATGTCATGGAAAGAATGCATGAAATGTGATTTCTAAATAGTGCATATATGATGAATCAGAAGGAATACCTTAATCTCATCGGGTTGCAATAGAAATAGAACCGAAATCAAAACAACGATAACAACACAATGCATGCGAATCACCCAACGGTGAAACCCAATCAACAATAAAATTTTCAAAACAATAAAATTTCAATAAATGAGGTAGTATGGATTTTCCCTATACACGGTTTAGCTACTCCAAGACACAACTCATTACCATGTACCTATTCCTTCCAATCTATTTCTAAATGCTCCAAATAGTATGTCAAGAGAAAAGAATCTCCTCTTATACCACTTTCTAACATCCCAGTTCCAAAACCCTCCTAGAGGTGCCCCGTACCGGGTTGGTTACATGGACTAAAGCACATTTCCATGGATGTCAGAGGCTTCTAACTAGAAGCGAGGGTCTTGGGTGTGATAGTGGGGAAAAATGCCCTCATTGGCAGAGATCTCAACAAAAGAAAACAACATACAAAAGAGTAAGTGGTATTAATTCATACTTAATTAAATAGTGGAAGACTGAAAGAAGTAAACTAGAAAACACACACCCATATGTATAAATGATGCATGATACATATATGTCTAGGAAAATAGCCAAACAAGTCATAATGCTGAATACATTGGTGCTAAACCTAATTGAAAAAAAATCAAATAAAATCCTCAGAATTACAAGCTATAGGTTGGTCCCATCCTCTCCATCTCCACAACATGTCAGGTATGTGAAGTCGAAGGGTGTGTCCCTTATATATACTAGAAACTATATAATGTGTTTGAACCCAGAAGCATGACCCAAATAGGATGTGAGACTAAATCCTAGTAGGCAACGACCCAAATATATGTTCCTAACAGTAAGTGAATATATGGCAGGTAAAAATACAGAAAGCAGTAAACCAGAAAGTAATCCATAGTAAACAATCCATAGTTTCAAGAATTTAATCCACAAGAAAGTAAGATTTCACTCATGAAAGTAGAATAAAAAGGTAACCATATGGGTAGTTATCACAGCCTAACCTCTATGGTTCAACCAAAAAGTACTTAAAACCCTCTGGGAGGAACACTCAGTCTCACCCAACTAGTTTTGATAAATAATAGACTCTCTAATGAAGCACTCACCATAAATTCCACCTATAGTCTCGTATCATGCTAATAGCTCTATGGGGAAGCACTCAATGTCTCATTACCCCTATGGCCCTCGTTGAGGAAATACATAAACTCTGAGAAAGAAGTCAACGTCAATTCCCCCTATAGTCTCGCATCGTAATTTATAAAGACACTTTGGAGAAGCCCTTACATCCATTTTCTCTATAGTCTACAACACAAGGTTCTTATAGCCCTGTGTAAATATAGAAAATATCACATCGCATAACAGCCAAAATAAACCCGAAGAACTACTTGGATAACATTTAACAGCATAACAACATGTCCTAAAATAACACCGTCCTATAATAATAGGAATGGAAACCTGCAAAATCCTAACAGGTAAAACTTGTCCAAATGGTCTATACACACAAAACATGCATGGGAAAAAAATCAAAAGAACCAAAAATTACCATATTCAAAAACAATTTCCTCAAAATAGGCATACACGCAATGCATGACAACAAAAAAGTAAAAAACAATAAACATGCAATAACCCGTTCAAGGGTATTCATGTAATTTGCACAATATACTCAGATAATATCTACAGGAAGGCACAAAACACCTACCTTGATGTTACAAGATTTGTATACTTGAACCACGAGGCTTGAATAACCTTATAACTCCACTGATCTATGAAAATTCATTAAATGATCAACCCATAAAAACCCACAAAAGAGGAGGAATTAGAATAAGAGGCACTATTATAAGGAAAAACTTACTGCTGCGGTTCCAACGCAATTGACAGTGGTCGATTCAGAGAAAGGATAGAGGATCGGGGGCTCGGAGTTGTTCTAGCACCGTATGGATTCTCTCGGACAAAGAATGTAACGCCCCGACCCCAGCTACCCAGAGTCGGTGAATTACTTCGTAACATTGGCATGATCACAAAAGATCAAGTCTCGAAAGACCGATT
Organism: Viscum album; assembly: GCA_963277665.1. NCBI lineage: Eukaryota > Viridiplantae > Streptophyta > Magnoliopsida > Santalales > Viscaceae > Viscum > Viscum album. The sequence continues at coordinate 443,940,766 of OY728161.1, forward strand.
AGTTTAGTAGCCTTGGAAACACTAGATACATTCATAAGTCTTTCATTACATCAAAAAGTAAACAAACTACAATAACATGGTCTTCATAGTCCACACTCATATCCTCACTGACTATTCTTGCAAGTCAGTCATAATACACTTCTTCACATCCTGGAAAATATTAAAACATTGAAAGGGGTGAGCTAAGATGCTCAGTAAGGATAACAATATTGCGGAAGCTTTTATAAGAAAACATAAGCATTTAAGGCAATGTATAACTAAAACAAAAGCCTTATCGAACTTGAACTTCAGCATAATATGGAAAAAGTAAAATAAAGAAATGCCATTACTTGCTCACATGGATATTCTACTAGACGAATAATCACATGAAATATCAATAACCACTTTCATAATGAGGGAATGTATAATTCCAGACATTCTGAAACATTTTGTCAAGGCCTCGGCCAAGAAGTCTAAAATGATTAAGGCCTCGGCCAAAACCATAAATCAAATTGGGAAAGGGGCTCGGCCAATTCCACGTCTAGATGTCTCATGAGACCTACTGATGTAATTTTTTAGAAGATACTTACGTTTAAATTTGCTCAAATATAATCCAGTGTTTTTCTGAAAACATTATGCAAGCTTCTAAAAACAAAATAACTAATTCTGACACTTCTCGACTAATTACCGGCCATGATGGGTCCATGCCCAATCCCTTCCTGTCTACCACACTTGAGAGTCGGGTTTTCTGAAAACATTTTTAAGCTTGCGTTAAATACGTATACATTTGCACTGGATTTTCATATATTGGATAGAAATATCTTTTTTTTGAAATAATTTAAAAATCACATAATTATAAAAGAAAACCTTTTGAATAAACGTAAAAGTCAAAGGGGTTTATACACTATATAAATGAAAGTTGTGTATAAAACCAAATATGCCTCAATGAAAGGAGATTGAGACGAAGTACTTAAAAAGATCATTTTTAAAATAAAATAGATCTATTATGTGTATTTACTATAGGTACACATGAAGAAAGTAAAAATACAAAATAGTACATAATAATATCATGACATAATTTGAAGGTAGTAGATTAACCCAAAGAATAGAAGTTGGGTTAAGAAATTCCCTTACCTTGCGTCCTGTCCTGACTCGACCGTTCTTTAACCTCCTGAATAATAAAGTAGAGTTAATTTATATTTACTTAATAACCTTTTTCATGTTCATTATTCCTTTTATATCCCTTATTACCATGTTATGAACATTATTTAATTATTTATGTTAATAACGGTCGTTTTGTCGATCTTTGGTACTTGAGTCAAAAATAAACTTCTTATAATTACAAGTTGTTCATGTGGTGAAATATCCATTATATCCAGAATTATATTCATGATGTAGATATCATATATATCATATATATACAGTATATACATTCATTCATAATGTCACATAACATTTAGAGGTAAGAAATGAAATGCACCGTTCATGGAGACGGTAAGTCGTACGTACGCATGAACGCTACTTTCATTTCTATTTCATATTTAATGGAATGAAATCATAATGATATAAATGTATAATATAATTCCAGTATAATATAGTGTATAATACCATTTACTCCATCCTTTATACATCCCACATATGTAATTAACGATTCAAATCACTTTGAGGGGGCAGTAGTCTGCACTTCCTAAAATGAAATTATCGCGTTTTACCCATAATGGAAATCATAAAGTATGCCATAAATGAGAAATACAGAAGCATAAGTAAAACATAAACATATTATATATCATATAAAAATAGTGACAACTTAATTTCCACCTTTGAGGGTGTTATATGAGTGCTGAACAATCATCATTTCGTGAGGTAGAAATTCGCCATCCACAGAAACCGTATGTTCTTCAACCATTAGATGTAGGTGTGTGTAAGTGTAGCTCGAATACTTCTTATAACAACATCCTAGTATATTTAGGATACTGGTGTTGTTACAAAAAAATGAATAAATGAGTTTATGGGGTTGGAGAAGAAAAACAAAACAAAACAACATTAGAGAAGACATTACCTCAAAATCGGGTAACTCTTTTTGATTTGAGACAAAGGCTTCCTTGAGAAGAGTTCTGACAAAAGTGAGGCTTCTTGGAGTAATAGAGGGATGTTGGGAGAGTATTTGGGCAGAGTTTGGCCGAGCCAAATGTCTTGATGGTGTGAATAAGGTGGGAGAGGTGGGGGCTTTTTATAAGTGGAGAGGAGGGGCTCTTTTGGAAAGATTGAAATGTTACATTATAACACAATTATTTTCTGATTCTAAAGGTCCCACACTTATATAATTCTAGGATAAGGTGATAAGGGTTCTAAATCTCCTCATCCAATTGGCTTTGGACAAGTTTAAGCCTTGGATTTTGCATTATCTTCCCATTTTGTTTAAATCATTAAATAATGAGGTCATCGCTGCATCATCATGATGTCATAAATAATTTAATTTATTTAATGTCTAAAAATTATAAAAAAAATACTATGATGTAGGAAATCTTTTTAGATTTCTAATGAATATTTATAATCAAAATTTGGACTTGTGTAACCCCACTTAAAAACTGTTTTATTAAAAAAACTCATGTTTGTGTCAAATTAATTTTAACATTAAATAAATATATATTAATGTCATTTTCCAACTAAAGTGGCTCCATGGGGTCCCCAAGTTGACCCATGGGTTGTCTTGGTCGGCCATGACTCATCCAATAGGAGTAGGACAAGTTTCATGCTCATCTCATATTATTAAAATATTATTTTTACCTTAAACTACACTAATTACCTCTAATCGCGATTAAGAACTTAAAAGTTACTATTCACCAAAAATTATTTTAATCTCATTGAACCACATTTTACTTCTTAATGACAACCATGTATGTCGGATTTTTGAAAATCAAATCACAGAAGTGGTAATATTTCATTTAAATGAAAAATCAGTTATTTAACTACCACTTAGTGGTTTCACTATTCATCAAAAATTGAAGTTTTTCCGAACAAAGCCAAAATTTCACCCTAAGCTATAATTGATATTCCGAATTCAAAAATGATGTCTATTTTAAAAAATTCCAAACATATAAGTAGCATTAATTAATTTTATTATTAATTCCCGCCGTTACAACAAATAGCGTGTTTTTAAGAAACAATTTATATCAAAAGATTGGCAATTGTTTATGTCCAATTTCAATGTTAAATTAATTCTAATGACCACCATTGGATAAAATGGTAAAAATATATTCTAATTATACTTTAAAACCACTAAATAGTATAATTTATCACTATAAATTATTTTGATTAAAAAAGTTGTTTTTAAGTAATTTTCACTATTCATAAAAAATTAGAAGTTCTCAGAAAAATACCAAAAATTCAACATAGGCTAATTTCGATATTACGAATACAAAAATGAAGTCCATTTTGAAATATAAGATTTCTATAATTTTAAAAAGTGGTTATTACTATTCATAACGGCTACTTTGATTAGTCACGGTGTTTTAGAACTCGAACTTGCGTACAATGCAAGCTATTGCATTATTGAAAGAGAGGCGTATCGTGGAAGCTCGGGGTGTTACATTCTCCCCTCCTTCAATAAATTGTGTCCTCGCAATTTGATATTTTTCTTTGAAAATAAAAGGTTGAAAATAGAAAATACCTTTGTGGAAAACCCACATCTGAAATAAGGTTAATAAAATTTAGCCTTAATAAGTGGGAAAGGGAAATGAAAAAGTCAACACCCAATTATGATCTTGATTAGGAGAACATTGGTGGCAATTAGAGACATATAATTGGAGGGAAAACGTAAATATTCGTAGGGAGTGATTGAGGTCATCAATCACAATCAACTGTCAAATTGAGGGCCTCAAAGCCTTCAATCTATGTTGATTTAAAATATCATCAGTTCAACAAGTCATAAGGTATTAGGATAACACATTTTTTTTAATATCCCTTTACTAAAGTTTAAGAATTAATTTATTCATTGAATAAAATATAGGTATATATATATTTATTCCTGACAATTAGAGTTTCAACCTTCAACTCACCTTTCACTCAAAAAGATAATATAACCCAAAAATATTATACTTTTCCTAATTGTATAAGGTTCCAAATGTTAACACATACAATTTAGATTAGTAAAATTATTTTGTAATAACCAGGGACTTCCTGTAGGATAGTGGTAGGAAATAAAGTCCTTTCGCACTATGGTTGTGGGTTCAATTCCTGCAGCGTTGTCCGACGCGACGGGTTATGCCCCACCCTGCAGGTTGTCCTTTTCCTAAAAATATAGTACTATAATATTCCAAAATTAATCTTCATAAATGTTTTAACCTTAAACAATACTATCCAAAGATCAAATTAATCCATTCCAACCTTTATAGTTATCCAAAATACCTCTGTCCAGACTTTTTCTAAAGGGTCGTTAAATTCCAAAATCAATTGTAACACCAGATTCCCCAAACAAAGAAAAGTTTATCTTATTGTCACATACTAAAAATATGATTACCTTAATCAAATTAAAACCTTACTGAAATCAAAAAGTATTGCAGTACAATATTTATATATATCACATTATTCTTATAACCAGAATATAATCCTTGAGTCCAAAAGCACCAATACATTAATTATTCCGCTTCAACTGTAGTCACAGCATAAGATTTGCCTTGATCCCTTGGCCTTTTCTGAGGTAAGTTTCCTTGACGCTTAGGACATTCATTTGCATAATGCCCCATTTCCCTACAATTGTAGCATTCAACTTTGACAGCCTCATTCTTTCCCTTGCAATCACGAGCCTGGTGACCCTTTTCTCCACATTTATAACAAACTCCCATTCCTTTTAGGCAAGTACCAGGGTGATTCTTCCCACAATTATCACATAAGGGAAAATCCTTCTTTCCCTTTTTCCCTTTATCCGTTTCTTGTTCCACCATTCTCTTATTCTCTTGCTTTACTTTGTTGTCATAAGACTTAGAGAATTCATTTTCTGTCTTGATAGCACATGAGACAATATCTTCTTATGATGAGAAGGGTTGTGATACTAAAGCTCAACGGAGAAATGGTTTTAACCCATCAATGAAATGATCAATCTTACTCCTTGGGTTACGTATATAATCGGAAGCATGCCTCGCTAACCTTGTAAAGTTAGCCTCATACTTTGAGACATTCTCATCATCCTTCTGCCTCAGACTCATAAATTGCCTTTCCATATCTGCTCGATGGTCACGAGGAAAGTATTTTTCTAAGAAAAGCTCTTTTAACTCCCTCCATTCCATATTTGATACGTAATCATCTTCCTTTGTGTTTTGAATCTGCGACCACCACTGATCGGCATCTCCAGTGAGGCGGTAAACTACCATGACAACCTTCTCCCTTTCGCTACTCCCCAAGGTATGGAATATTTTCTCTAAGGAGTTTATCCATTGCTCAGCTACTATAGGATTTGTACTCCCATTGATGGTTGGTGGTTGTTGCCTCATGAAACGGTCTAGCATTGATCCTCCACGTTATGGATAAGGGTGCTCCATACGAGTAAGGTTATTATTCATAACCGGAGTAAGTTGTCCCAGTATGGTGATTAGCTGATCGGCACCAGTTGCATCACCAGCCCCACTATAATTATCTTGAGCAGGAGGGCAATCCCTACATGGAGTGCGTGCATTGATACAGTTTCCATTTCTTCCACTAGGCGCCATTTCTAAACAATTTCATAAACTAGATCTGTTTATGAATCAAAATACATAATCTCATACTTATAAAACACTTAACATAAATTGAACTATTTATGGATATAATCCAAAATCATAAAAAGAAATGTTTCCTTTGAGAAAGTATATACTCATAACCCTTCATAGTGGTTTGTAAAGAAAATGAGAATTATCCAAAGCATATCCCCCATGAGTGTCGTAACCAAGAGTGCAGCAAGGCCCGTTGTCGTGCACCATTTCCCATTCGAGTCTAGCTCAAAGTGGTGTTTTCGGGTTTTACCCCTAGGTACATCTATGCCAAAGCCGCCTCTACCTGCTCGTATCCAGACAGGGATGTATTGCTTGGAAAACTCACAAAATCTCTATAATAACAAAATTTTAGGATGTTCTTCTATACTAATCCTCAAAGTATATCTTCGGGCTATGTGCTCTAATCAGAGTTTATCTAAATCTAGCTTCAAAGGTTAGTACTAAACTGCTTCTGATACCAACTGTAACGCCCCGACACCAGCTACCCAGAGTCGGTGCATTACTTCATAACATTGGCATGATCACAAAAGATCAAGTCTCGAAAGACCGATTAGTTTAGTAGCCTTGGAAACACTAGATACATTCATAAGTCTTTCATTACATCAAAAAGTAAACAAACTACAATAACATGGTCTTTATAGTCCACACTCATATCCTCACTGACTATTCTTGCAAGTCAGTCATAATACACTTCTTCACATCCTGGAAAATATTAAAACATTGAAAGGGGTGAGCTCAGATGCTCAGTAAGGATAACAATATTGCGGAAGCTTTTATAAGAAAACATAAGCCTTTAAGGCAATGTATAACTAAAACAAAAGCCTTATCTAACTTGAACTTCAGCATAATATGGAAAACGTAAAATAAAGTAATGCCATTACTTGCTCACATGGATATTCTACTAGACGAATAATCACATGAAATATCAATAACCAATTTCATAATGAGGGAATGTATAATGCCAGAAATTCTGAAACATTTTGTCAAGGCCTCGGCCAAGACGTCTAAAATTATTAAGGCCTCGGCCAAAACCATAAATCAAATTGGGAAAGGGCCTCGGCCAATTCCACATCTAGTTGTCTCATGAGACCTACCGATGTAATTGTTTAGAAGATACTTGCGTTTAAATTTGCTCAAATATAATCCAGTGTTTTTCTGAAAACATTATGCAAGCTTATAAAAACAAAATAACTAATTCTGAGACTTCTCGACTAATTACAGGCCATGATGGGTCCATGCCCAATCCCTTCCTGTCTACCACACTCGAGAGTCGGGTTTTCTGAAAACATTTTTAAGCTTGCGTTAAATACGTATACATTTGCACTGGATTTTCATATATTGGATAGAAATATATATTTTTTGAAATCATTTAAAAATCACATAATTATAAAAGAAAACCTTTTGAATAAACGTAAAAGTCAAAGGGGTTTATACACTATATAAATGAAAGTTGTTTATAAAACCAAATATGCCTCAATGAAAGGAGATTGAGATGAAGTACTTAAAAAGATCATTTTTAAAATAAAATAGATCTATTATGTGTATTTACTATTGGTACACATGAATAAAGTAAAAATACAAAATAGGACATAATAATATCATGAATTAATTTGAAAGTAGGAGATTAACCCAAAGAATAGAAGTTGGGTTATGAAATTCCATTACCTTGCGTCCTGTCCTGACTCGACCATTCTTTAACCTCCTGAATAATAAACTAGAGTTAATTTATATTTACTTAAGAACCTTTTTCATGTTCATTATTCCTTTTATATCCCTTATTACCATGTTATGAACATTATTTAATTATTTAAGTTAATAACGGTCGTTTTGTTGATCTTTGGTACTTGAGTCAAAAATAAACTTATTATAATTAAAAGTTGTTCATGTGGTGAAATATCCATTATATCCAGAAGTATATTCATGATGTAGATATCATATATATCATATATATACAGTATATACATTCATTCATAATGTCACATAACATTTAGAGGTAAGAAATGAAATGCACCGTTCATTGAGACAGTAAGTCGTACGTACGCATGAACGCTACTTTCATTTCTATTTCGTATTTAATGGAATGAAATCATAATGATATAAATTTATAATATACTTCCAGTATAATATAGTGTATAATACCATTTACTCCATCATTTATACATCCCACATATGGCATTAACGATTCAAATCACTTTGAGGGGGCGGTAGTCTGCACTTCCTAAAATGAAATTATCGCGTTTTACCCATAATGGAAATCATAAAGTATGCCATAAATGAGAAATACAGAAGCATAAGTAAAACATAAACATATTATATATCATATAAAAATAGTGACATCTTAATGGCCACCTTTGAAGGTGTTATATGAGTGTTGAACAATCATCGTTTCGTGAGGCAGAAATTCGCCATCCACAGAAACCGTATGTTCTTTAACCATTAGATGTAGGTGTGTGTAAGGGTAGCTCGAATCCTTCTTATAACAACATCCTAGAATATTGAGGATACTGGTGTTGTTACAAAAGAAATGAATAAATGAGTTTTGGGGGTTGGAGAAGAAAAATAAAACAAAACAACATTAGAGAAGACATTACCTCAAAATCGGGTAACTCTTCTTGATTTGAGACAAAGGATTCCTTGAGAAGAGTTCTGCCCAAAGTGAGGCTTATAGGAGTAAGCGAGGGATGTTGGGAGAGTATTTGGGCAGAGGTTGGCCGAGCCAAATGGCTTGAAGGTGTGAATAAGGTGGGAGAGGTGGGGGTTTTTTATAAGTGGAGAGGAGGGGCTCTTTTGGAAAGATTGAAATGTTACATTATAACACAATGATTTTCGGATTCTAAAGGTCCCACAAATATATAATTTGAGGCTAAGGTGATAAGGGTTCGAAATCTCATCATCCAATTGGCTTTGTACAAGTTTAAGCCTTGGATTTTGCATTATCTTCCCATTTTATTTAAATCATTAAATAATGAGGTCATCGCTGCATCATCATGATGTCATAAGTAATTTAATTTATTTAATGTCTAAAAATTATAAAAAAAATACTATGATGTAGGAAATCTTTTTATCTTTCTAATGAATATTAATAATCAAAATTTGGACTTGTGTAACCCCACTTAAAAACTGTTTTATTAAAAAAACTCATGTTTGTGTCAAATTAATTTTAACATTAAATAAATATATATTAATGTCATTTTCCAACTAAAGTGGCTCCATGGGGTCCCCAAGTTGACCCTTGAGTTGTCTTGGTCGGCCATGACTCATCCAATAGGAGTAGGACAAGTTTCATGCTCATCTCATATTATTAAAACATTATTTTTACCTTAAACTACACAAATTACCTCTAACCGCGATTAAGAACTTAAAAGTTACTATTCACCAAAAATTATTTTAATCTCATTGAACCACATTTTACTTCATAATGACAACCATGTATGTCGGATTTTTGAAAATCAAATCACAGAAGTGGTAATATTTCATTTAAATGAAAAATCAGTTATTTAACTACCACTTAGTGGTTTCACTATTCATCAAAAATTGAAGCTTTTCCGAACAAAGACAAAATTTCACCCTAAGCTATAATTGATATTCCGAATTCAAAAATGATGTCTATTTTACAAAATTACAAAAATATAAGTTGCATTAATTAATTTTATTATTAAATCCCACTGTTACAACAAATACCGTGTTTTTAAGAAACAATTTATATCAAAAGATTGGCAATTGTTTATGTCCAATTTCAATGTTAAATTAATTCTAATGACCACCATTGGATAAAATGGTAAAACTATATTCTAATTATACTTTAAAACCACTAAATAGTATAATTTATCACTATAAATTATTTTGATTAAAAAAGTTGTTTTTAAGTAATTTTCACTATTCATAAAAAATTAGAAGTTCTCAGAAAAATACCAAAAATTCAACATAGGCTAATTTCGATATTACGAATACAAAAATGAAGTCCATTTTGAAATATAAGATTTCTGTAATTTTAAAAAGTGGTTATTACTATTAATAACGGCTAGTTTGATTAGTCACGGAGTTTTAGAACTCAAACTTGCGTACAATGCAAGCTATTGCATTATTGAAAGAGAGGCGTATCATGGAAGCTCGGGGTGTTACAAAGAATCTAGATAAGAAGTCGATTCTTTGTTTAAGACATGACCCCTGTGCGTTTAATGAAAAAAACAAATTTCACATCGTGTACTTTTGAAGTACGAGGTGTGTACTTGAATTTTTTGTACCCCACATTAGGAAGCCTCCACATCACCCATTAATGGAAGTGTGCATGGTCATGACACGGCCAAAAAATGGCCTCATGCGGCATCAAATTACTTGGCATGTACTTAGAAAATTTCTAGATTTTATTTTTTTTCCCAAAAATGACTAGAAAAGAAAAAAATAACTGAAAACAAGGTCAAGGTTCATACAAACATCCCCCTTAAAGAAATTCGTCCTAGAATTTCCCTAATGCAGTGTAGAAGAAAGAACCCCGAACAACTAAAGCCACTGAGAACATACATCGACCTCCCTCTCCAATGTCTCGTCCTGTACTCACTCGTGCTTCTATAGTACTCGTACCAGAGCTACAGACAGGCCATAGAGAACCCTTGTACTGTGATCAACAATCCAGATAGGATGCTCCTCAAAGGATGCATCCACCTCCAACTCAACATCCTTGGGTTGCAAAACTTGGGATGGGTCTGAAAAGTAACGTCAGAGCTGTGAAACATGGATGATGTTGTGCATATCCCATTATATCTGAGGTAATTGCAAAAGATAGGAAACTGGCCCGACTCTCTCCAACACCCCAAACAACCTGACGTACCTCGAAAAAAGCATACCATGTCTCCTGATCCTCTTGTGTCACAACCTCGGTGTGACACATAGAAAAACCTGATCCCCATCCTCGAACTCTAGAGGTCATCTCCGCTGATCAGCAGAAGACTTATGATGAGACTGTGCAGTAACCATTCTCTTCTGAATCAACTATATTTTCTCTGAGGTCTCCTGGACAAGACGTGGTCCCATCATTACCGCCTCTCCTTCCTCCAGCCAACATAAGGTTGACTGGCATGGCCTACCATACAAAGCCTCATAAGGTTCCATATGAATAGTTTCTTGAAAACTATTATTGTAGGAAAACTCCACAAGAGGTATATGCTTCTCCCATGAACCTCCAAAATCTTGAATGCAAGCTCAGATCATATCCTCAATCACCTAAAACATATGCTCGGACATGTCATCTATCTTAGGATGGTAGGATGTACTCAGAAGCACCTGCATACCAAAAGCATTATGAAGCCCCTGCCAGACAGGAGATGTAAAATGTGCATCCCTGTCTGAAATAATGTAGTGTGGAAGTCCATATAGGTGTACAATCTCACGTATGTACATCAGTCCCTTCCCATCATCAATGAAGGTATATGAGATCTTCAAGAAGTGAGAAACCTTTGAAGCCTGTCGATGATAACACAAACAACATTAGTGCCTCAGGGAGAAATCTCCATCCTTGTCATGAAATCCAACACATCGTCATTCCACTTCCACTCCGGAATGGGTAACTGCTGCAAAAGACCTGTCGGTCGCTGATGCTATGCTTTTATCCTACTGAAAAGTGGAACACCACAAGACAAAACCAGCCACATCTCACTTCATACCTAGCCACCAAAACTGGTGGTGAAGATCACGATACAACATAGAGATGCCAGGATGAACTACCCAAACTGAGGAATGAAAATCATGCATCAGCTCCTCACGAATGTCTGCTGGCACCAATACACTTCCCTGGAAATTCAAGAGCTCATCCTCATCTACTGTCCATCGAGGAAGAGGTACTTCTAATAAAAAACGCTCACATAGGACTAGGCCTTTCTAAATATGATAGTTTCCTCATCCGAACTCGATCACGAAGAGTAGAGGAAACAACTACAGAAGATAGAAAATTTTTTCCATGTCTGTCGTGCCCCTCCAAATGCATCTCAAAGAACAGAGCCATAAGCTGCCACTCACTGCTAGATTCTTGAACTGCCTGTATCTGTGTTCTCATGCTCAACGCATCAGCCACTACGTTTCGATTCCCAGGTGTATAGGCAAGCTCAATGTCAAAGGACTTTAGGTACTCAACCCACCTGCGCTATCTCAAATTTAGATCACGATGATCAAAGATGTACTTGAGACTGTTGTGGTCAGTGGAAACCACAAAATGATCTCCCAGAAGATAATGTCTCCAACAGTGTAAGGCATGAACAACTGCCGCCAGCTCAAGATCATGTGTCGGGTATTTCCTCTTATGTGGCCTCAACTGCTGAGACCCGTATGCAATGACTCCATCTCCCTTCATAAGTACAACTCCTAGCCCGATACCTGAAGCATCACAATAGATAGTATAGATCATTCCTGAATCTGGAAAGACTAGTATCGATGCCAAATTCTTCGTCCATTTCTATTCACGAATGGATAACTCCCAAGAATCTCACCACAGAAAATTCACTCCCTTCTTAGTCAAACCCATCAGCGGTGCTGCTAAGTGTGAAAAGTTTTGAATGAGGCATTTGTAGTATCCAGCCAGCCCTAGAAAACTCTACACCTCAAAGTCATTTTTCAAATAATCCATGGATACTCCCACTCTCACATTCTTTGGGTCTACTTATACTCCTGTCCCTGAGATGAAGTAACCCAAAAAGTGAATCTGATCCATCCAAAAGTGGTATTTTGAGAGATTAACATACAATTGATGCTCTCTCAGTGTACTCAAAATAATCAAAATATGGGTAGAATGGTCATGTTGAGTGTGAGAGTACACCATGATATTGTCCACGAAGTCCACTATGAATGAGTCCAAGTATGGATTGAACACTCAATTCATCATTTCCATGAAAGCTGCTAGCACGTTCGTGAGGCCGAACGACATAACCATATACTCATATAGACCATACCTGCTCCAGAAAGTTGTAATAGGTATATCAGATGGTCTATGCACTACTGATGATAACCAACCCTCAAATAGATCATAGAGAACATCGTGGATCCTTGAAGTAGATTAAGGAGTTCATCAATCCTAGGTAAGGGATATCGGTTCGTTACCATCAACTAGTTCAGATTCCAATAATCTGCACAAATCATAAGGGTGTCATCTTCCTTCTTCCCAAACATGACAGGAGAACCCCAAGGAGAAGTACTGGGTTACACGAAACCCTTTTCTTACAACTCCTCCAGCTTCTTATTGAGCTCCTGCAACTTTGGTGTAGCCATCCTATAAGGAGGAATGGACACTGATGCCGCTCCTGGCACAAGCCCAATAGATAAGCTCACCTCTCCCTCTGGAGGAAAACCGGAAAATCCCTCTATAAAGACATACCTGAAACGATCCAACAGTAGAAGAAAGTCTATCAGTGAAGTCCCTTGATCATCCAGATATAGACTTGAAATCTGGGTTGTAACTCCTCATAAACCATGATGCTCTAGTCCCAATCTGCTCTCCTAGACAACCCACTCACCCCAATGAAAAAAAGATCCACCCTCTGGTGATATGAAACTCACCCTGCGATGATAACAGCCGATGAATTCCTAGAAGGGAACTAGCCATTCCATCCTGAGAATGACGTCATAGCTAAGAATCTTTAACAAATAGAGATCCCAAAGGAAGTAAAACCCAGAATCCTCACGAGGACACTCCTTACACTAATGTACATAAGATTTTATCATCCCCATGGTAGTTTTTAGAGTAATCATATCGACAGAAGAAAAGATGCTGAGCCCAAGGCACTCCAAAATAGAAATAGTGATAAAGTAATGAGTACTGCAAGTATCAAAAATAGCTGAAGATAAAACTGAGGCTAGTAAAATCATACCTTGATCGGTGGAATGTCTGAGATCCTTCTCTTGATGGGTCTACTCTATCGCAAATGTTTGGCCTGCTCCATGACCATGTAACCCTACCTTCCCATTCTGAGCTGATTTTCCCTGCTGTCGCTGATAGACCGACGACAGACCACCCCGGACTCAACCTCCACCTCGGCCCAAATAGCTGTAAGAACTCCATTTCCATGACTAGTGAGAAATTGTTGTGGCTTATCCTGAATGAGGAGTTATGAATGAACCCCTGTCACCAGCTGCTGGTGAGAAAACCTGGAAGAAACGATGAAGGTGACCCATTTTTCCACAAGATCGGCACTTCACTGGGTCTCTCTTGCAAGACAACCTCATATGCCCAGCCCTTCCACACTGTTATCATACCACCTAGATACCTGAAGATGCATCTCACTGCCTCGGATCACTGTGCGTAGACTCCATACGACGCTTCCTATTGTTTTCAAGTGAAACACTAACCTTGGAAGCAAAACCGCCCTGGCTCTCAGTTCTAGAATATCTCAGATTGTTCTATGCAATCATGGTGCGGTTGAATATTGAAGCAATGTATTTCATCCTGAAGATATTGACCTGTGAGAGGATCTCCCGTATGAAACCATCTTCAATCTTCCTTGTAAGGAACAATCCTTCTCTACCTTGGAGGGGTGTTAAATGTTGAAGATCGATGAAACGAGAGGAGTTCCCCATGATAGAAAGAGTACCCTACTACATGTTAATGAAATCTCATGCTCGGTCGGCACTCAGGGTCTCTTGATAGAAGTAGTCATAAAATATTTACTGGAACTCCTCTGAAGCCATAACCTACTGATGTCCCACTTGTGACATCATGACCAAAAACCTCTTGGAGGAGTCCCGAAGCATATAAGTGGACAACATCAATCTCTTTTTTAGAGGTGTCTCCAGATGCTCAACGATAGTCAGTATTGCTTCTTTCCACAAATTTATAGTCCGAGGTCCTTTTTCCCCTAAGAAGGTGGGAGGATGCTGCTGCTGGAACACTCACGTCAAGTCTTCCATAGACGTGGAAGGAGGCGGAGATCCATGGATGGTCTACATCATCCTAAAAAAGCCTTACCAAAACTATGTTTCGGCGTCGGCAACCAGTATCACTGCGGGTGCCAATGCTGGCATAATAGGAGGATCTACAGGAAGTCCATAGTCAGCTATATGTGTTGTCTGATCACAGCCTCGCAACAGGCGTGCAAATGGGGGACGTCTCGGTAATGTGACTCTACTAGGTCAAATGGAAACATTAGATCAACATTATAAAGGACATGAAACTAGGAGCGTAAGAAGGGTATATGGGAAATAAAGCATTCAAAGTTAACACAACATGACTACACTACCTGTATAAAGACTACACGTCATTTTCCTATTAGTTGTTTACAAGGGAGTGTACGTTTTCCAAAACTGGTCGGGTAACACAACAAACACACGACAAGTTATTCTAACACACGGCGTGTACCTGAATCCATTTTCCCTACTCGACGATAAAACTGAGTCTAGTAAGATCACACTACATGACGTGTTCCAGATGAACATTTCGTTTACTATGAAGTCCGAACCGAACCGTGTCGTTATATACACGACCGATTACATGGATTACAGTACACTGAGTGATTCAGGAGGACATGACATTTATGAGATGAGGTAACACCGAAACGTGTTGTTCGTGACATGGTCGAGTACCCAGGTCAGACTACACGACATGCTAAACTAGTACACGGTGTTTTCCTACATGATATTTCACAACCAAGAGTCCATTCCCACACAGTCAGTGACACGACTATAGACTAAATGGCATGTAACCATAAATCAAATTCCTTGTATGCTTGGTTTTCCCAGACAGTAGCCTCATAAAATGCCCCGAAGCACAGAAAACACTGAAAACCAGTGCTCCGGTGCCAAATTCTGATCTGTGAGGGCCCATACTCTTCGCGAATCAATTATTGGCATCTTATACAAGTTATTACAATGCAAAAAAGCAGTGATCCACCAAATTCCGGTTCATAAGGCCCCATAACTCCTCATGAATCAAATTTGGGCATCCATCTAAGCAATGTACTATACAATCAAATTCCCTATCAAACAACATGGATTGAATCAAAGCATCTATCACAACAACATGCATACTGTACACATTGTCTGTCACAACTACATGCAATCGCTCTTGCATCCTAAATGGCATGGCCAGAATGTGTGACATGTTATTTCTAACAAGTGCTTATATGATGTATGAGATGCCATACCATGATCTCTTCGGGTTGTTACAGAAATAGAACCACAATAAAAACAACAGTAACAACACAAATCATGTGAATCACTCAATAGTGAAATCTAATCAACTGTAAAATTTGAAAACCAATAAAATTTCAATAAACTAGATTGTATGGCTTTTCCTTATACAATAGTTAGCTAATCCCAGGTACATCTCATTTCCCAGTACCTATTCATTCATATCACATGTTAAAGGATCAAATAAGTATGTCAAGATAAAAGAATCTCCTATGATACAACTTTGTAATGTCCCGGTTCGGGAAGCCGCCCAGAGGCGCCATGTACCTGGTTGGTCACATGGCCTCAAGTGCATTTCCCCAGATGCCCGATGCAGCCGACTAACGACGTGGGCCTTGGGTGTTATATTAGGGAATCTATGCCCCCATTGGTAGAGTACACATCAGATCTAAACAACATAGAATAGCGGAAGCAGTATTAATCAATGCAGAATTAAATAGCGGATGACTGAATGAATTAAACTAGAGGACACACATATATATATATATATAAATGAGGCATGATACATGTAAGTCTAGAAAAACAACCAATCAAGTCACAATGATGAATAAAATAGTGCTAAACCAAAGTGAAAAATAATGGAAATAAACTCCTCAGCATCGCAAGTTATAGATTGGTTTCGTGCTCTCCATCTACACAGTAAGTCAAGTACCTAAAGTCGAAGGGCATTTTCCCTTATCTATACCCGCAACAATATAATCTGTTTGAGCCCAAAAGCATTTCCAAAACATGGTGTGAGACAAAATATCAGAATGCAACCACCGAAATATATGTGCCTATCATTTAGCAAATATATGGTAGGTAAATATATAGAAATCACTAAACAGGAATGTACTCCATAGTAAACTGTCCACAGTTTCAAGCACGTAATCCACAAATAAGTAAGCTGCCACTCAAGCAAGTAGAACAAATAGGTAACCCTCTGGGTAATTCTCATAGCCTAACCCCTATGGTTTAACCAACAAGTTATAGAAATACTCTTTGAGGCACACTCAGTCTCACACATCTAGTTCAGATAATGAATAAACACTATGGGGAAACACCCACCATCAATTGCGCCTTTAGTCTCGTATCGTACTAAAGGCTTTATAGGGAAGTAGTCAGCATATCATTCCCCCTGTGGCCCATATCTAGGAACAAAAGTCACTCTGAGGAATCACTCAACGTCAATTCCCCCTGCGGTATCACATCGTAATTTATAAAGACACTTTGGAGAACCCTTATGTCCATTCTCCCAATGGTATACTACACTAGGTTCTCACAGCCCTGTGTAATGATAGAAAATATCACATTGTGTAACATCCAATGTAAACATAATGAACTACTAGGATAGTATTATACAACATAACATAATTTCATAATAGAACACCATCCTTTAACACAAGGCATGGAAACTAGCAAAATCCTAACATATATAACTAGACCACACGGTCATAAACAAACAAAACACGCATTGGAAATACATCAAAAGCACTAAAAGTTACCCTATTCACAATAAATAACCTATACATAGGCATTCAAGCAAATAAGGAAAACAAAAGGCATAAATGTAAACAAGCAATACCACGTTAAAGGGTATTGGTGGAATTTTCACAATATACTTAGATACATTCTACAGAAAGTCACAAACCACCTACCTTGATGTTAGTAGATTAGTATAATTGATCCATGAGGCTTGAATCGCCTTATAAATAATCTAATATATGAAAACATATAAATATCGACTCCCCTGATAACTCACAAAATAGGAGGAATTGGAAAACGAGTCTCTAGAAGAAGAAATAGCATACAGTTGTGCTTCCAATGAAATCGACGACAGTTGATTCAGAGAATGGATGGAGGCTCGGTGGCTCGGAGAAGTTCTGGTGCCTTACAAACTCTCTCGGTCGAAGAAGCTAGAGAAAAAATTTTGTTCTGGGGTTATGATGCGACCCCGGTGCATTTAATGAAAAAGAACAATGTACACAGTGTGTACTTTTGGATTACACTGCGTGTACTCGCTATTTCCATACCCCTCATTAAGCAGCCACCACATCACCAATACTTGGCTATGTATATGGTCATGACACAACCAGAACACTACCTTGAGCGGTATCAAAGTACACGGCATGTACTTATTTAGTACACAGTGTGTACATAAAAAATTTCCTTACATTCCTTTTTTCCAAAAAAACGACCAGAAAATAAATACATACCTGAAAACAAGGTTAGGGTTCTTACAATAACTCTCAGATCTTGGCTGATAGAAATATCAACAATCCTAGAGTCAACATAGTAGGGTTGGGTGTTATCTTCATCATACCTACAGAGGTTGGGCGTCCGTACTCATTCTTTCTATCATAAGTATGCACCAATAATGATTTTTGAGTATCATAATTTCATCATTATTAACAAGTTTGCTACATAGATTTATGTTTCCATTCTAAATTTGAATGGGGAATCCAATATAGTAATAATTCATGTTAATGGTAATATGTATTCTGAAATACCAAACTCATGCCCCTATTAGAGTACACCTGCCAGTTGATGGCACAATTCCCTTCTCTTTATGTGATCACTCATGTTTCATGGCCATGGAATGTTATAGATGATTCCACTGATTGTCGTACCACATCTCTGGCATTGGCTAACCAGGATGAGTTGTTTATTCTTGTGGTTCTTTAAAGTTCATTTATTGCATCACTCCATACGTTGATTGTCTGCTGGTGATCCACATTACCGCTGATTCCTTCACATAAAAACCTCATGCCCACCATCAATAGTATAAGATTCCCCTTATTAGACACCACCATTTTAAAGCACCTCCATTATAGAAATATCATGATAGAATAATACAAACATGAGATAATTCATTAGCATGTGGTTCAGTTCACCATCCATAGTGGTCTTATCCTTGAGTCGATACAATGCAATCTTAGGTTCGATTGAGTTATCCACTATTGTGTTCATAGAGATGAGATTCCACATTTTATGCAGGAAGTTCATGCCAGTTCATATAGAGCAAATTAGGCTTTATCTAAACCCCCAATCAGATCTGATGTATGGGCTACTTCTGGATCACCATTTTCAAGGACAATATAAAGATCCCCATGAAGTTCCACACATGTCAGATCCATGAAAACATTTTACTCAACCACCATAGCCTCTCCATATTTCCATATATTCATGGACTATTTCTATAAAGGGACATTACATAGAAGGACTATGTCCACTAGTAATATATCGCCATTTCTAGTTCATATTTACTACTTCCAATTTCATCAATAAGTGGAAAAAAGTGATTCTCATCAAAGATTTCAATGCCCATTCAATCATTGATTTCATGATCTCTAACATCATTCATCAATTTAGAGTCCCTCATGTTGTCATCATTGATATTAGTACCAACATTTGAGCGGTTGAAGTGAGAAATTGAATGTCATGTAAATAATATGGTCTATCAATAATATTCATTACAATGAATATGAATTTGGGAGATTTAGGCTTTGAATATAACCCTACAAATTTTTTGTAGAAGGAGGTAGGAATGAAAAAAAGGGTTGGTTGGGCAATACCCAAAAACACTCTGGGAATACATAATGATGACTCAAAATTAAACCCTTATATCTATGGTGAACAAATGTCAGAAGAAGTAGAATTGGTTCATCTGGATGAACTATAATCCCTCAATGAGAACATGATATAGGACTTCCAAAATATAGAGAGGCACCATAGAATGATAAAAATAGATTTCAGCAGGGCTTTTGAACATTTCTTCTTCCTATAGGGTGATGTTGTATTTTATATAAGGACATCAATGATACCTGGTAGGATGAAAATGAAGCTAGATCCAAAATGGGGAGAACCCAATATCATTGATCTGTTTTACCCAAATAGTGAATACTCTTTGGTCAATTTTGATGGGAAAATGATTTCTCTTCCCACCAATGATACATTCCTCAAGAATTACATTTCATAAATTTATTTTTCATCATGTTTGATGATAAAATACTCAACCCCATCCGAGTTACAGGACATAAAACTCCCCAACAACATTGTCCTTCTTGACATTAAACTCACACATTCAACATGATGATAAAGTGTTCTTTTATCCTTATTGCATTATGATAAATAGAATCATGTTCAAAAACTACATATGGATCAACTCCCTACCTTGTGATATATATAGGAACCCCCACATATTTATTACTTATGATTACCACAGGTTCCACATATCCTTTCATCTATCTTACTAACATGGAATTAAATATTGTTGAGGTTTTCACATAGTTTGGTTTGTACCTATTTCATACATATTCATATAGATATTACAATACCTACACTATTCAAACCCTCTTAGATCATTCATATAAATCCTAGTTCTTAACATATGATGTTACACTATAAATAATTCAAGAACTATGTGTGGCTTGATCCTTTCCCTCACATGATTTGTAGTAATTCCTGAACATCATGTCCCCTAGACCATCCATAAAATTTAAAATTCTCCCGTTATGGACATGTTTAGACTCTCCCCCACCCCTTCACAATGTGTTCTGTAGTTGATACCTCCTCTTTCCTCTTTCACATCAGAATATTTACCTAGAATGGAATTTCCCAATTGGGATTCACATGTCCCAGTTTCCCGATGATAAACTACGTTGAATACTTATCCTCACCACATGATGTTAAACATCACAGTTATGTCCCATGCATAAGAAACTAAACAAGACACTTGTGTTTGACAATATATTACATAAAAAACTATGATGTTTGGGTCTGAGTGACATTACCATTATATTGTTCATAATGCCCCTCATGAACTTGATCCTTAAAGACGGGTCTAGTGCTCACTAGGGACATCCCATACTAGCATACAAGAATGTGAGATTGTAGGAGATCTATAATGATGTATTATTGAGTGATATTCCCCCAACATCACTCCCACACAAAATTAATCCCCTAATTTGGGACTCTATAGTAATTGAAATCTGATTGGAACCCCAACTGTTATAGAATGTTAGAATTATATATCACCTACCATCCAAGGACAATCTACAAAATGATTTCAAATGACATTTTGAGTGATGTCATGTGCTTAGAAAATGGTCAGAGACCATCCCACGTCCCTTAGTGTTCTCCCTCCACTCATTCAACCATGTATAATAGGAATGATGGAACGATTAAATTACACAACTCAACACATTCTTTCCCATTTTGTGCACAATCATGTGATGGTGAATCCGGACATCAATCCTTATTTACTACACTAAGCATGGATCATGTGGGCTCATTGGACATTGTGGGATTATATCCATATATGAAATTTGTGCAACCTCATGGTCCATATTCATTTAACTTAAACTAATATCTCATTATATCCATGAAATATGACCATAAACTACAATTCTTAATTCCTAATGACTTAAAACTATTGTGTTCTTTCCATACGATGTTAATATTCATGTTATGATCCTTTCATATATGTATAAAATGTTCCCTCATAGACTTAGTCGCGTGATGAAAATGATAAAACATTGTGGTGTTCATTGTTGATAGGGCATCCCCCTTTGTACTGTTCATCCACCATTACACATGTCAAAACATTAAAATTGATTGATTCTTATATTGGTACCTGAACAGTCCATCCTAAGGAAATAATTAATAAAATGAAACAAAATGTCAAATGAGAAAAAAAAATGTATATTCTCTTTGTTCATGGGCCGTACCATCACGATATCATTTCCCTTCCACAACTATGTATGACTAGATTCACATCAACTATGTAAGATAGATGAAAGGATATGTGGAACATATGGTAAACCTAAATACTAAATATATGGAGGTTTCTATATATTTAACAAGGTTGGGAGTTGATCCATATGTAGTTATAGAACACTATTCTATTTATCATAATGCAATAAGGATGAAAGAACAGTTTAACATCATGTGGAATGTGTAAGTTTATGTCAAGAAGGAAAATGTTGTTGGGGAGTTTTATGTCTTGTAACTCGGATTGAATTAAGTAGTTTATCATCATACATGATGAAAAAATAAATTTATGAAATGTAATGATTGAGGAATGTATCATTGGTGGGAAGATAAATCGTTTTCCATTCTATATTGACCAAAGAGTATTCACTATTTGGGTAAAACCGATCAATGATATTGGGTTCTTCCAATTTTGGATCTAGCTTCATTTTCATCCAACCAGGTATCATTGATGTCCTTCTATAAAATACATCATCACCCTATAGGATGTAGAAATGTTGAAAAGCCTTGCTGAAATCTATTTTTATCATTCTATGGTGCCTCTCTATATTTTGCAAGTCCTATATCATGTTCTTATTGAGGGATTATAGTTTATCCAGATGAACCAATTATACTTATTTTGACATTTGTTCACCGTAGATATAATAGTTTAATTTTGAGTCATCATTATGTATTCCCAGAGTGTTTTGGGGTATTGTTCAACCAACTCTTTTTTTCATTCCTACCTCCTTTTACAAAAAATTTTGTAGGGTTATATTCAATGCCTAAATCTCCCAATTTCTTATTAATTGTAATGAATATTATTGATAGACCATATTCTTTACACAACATTCAATTTATCACTTAAACCACTGAAATGTTGGTACTACTATCAATGATGACAACATCAGGGACTCTAAATTTATGGATGATGTTAGAGATCATGAAATCAATGATTGAATGGGCATTGACATCCTTGACCAGAATAACTTTTTTCCACTTGTTGATGAAATAGGAAGTAGTCAATATAAGCTGGAACTGATGATATATTACTAGTGGATATGGTCCTACTATGTAATGTACCTATATAGAAATAGTCCAAGAATATATGGAAATATAAAGAGTCTATGGTGGTTGAGTAAAATGTTTTCATGGATCTGACATGTGTGGAACTTCTTGGGGATCTTTATATTGTCCTTGAAAATGGTGATCCAGAAGTAGCCCAAAAATCAGATCTGATTGGGGGTTTAGATCAAGCCTAATGTGCTCCTTATGAACGGGCATGAACTTCCTGCATAAAATGTTGAATCTCATATCTATGAACAAAATAGTGGATAACTCAAACAATCCTATGATTGCAGAGTATCGACTCAAGGATAAGACCACTATGGAGGGTGAACTGAACTGCATGCTAATGAATTATCACATGTTTGTATTATTCTATCATGATATTTCTATTATGGAGGTGCTTTAAAAATTGCGGTGTCTAATAAGGGGAATCTTATACTATTGAAGGTGGGCATGATGTTTTGATGTGAAGGAATCAACGGTAATGTGGATCACCACCGGACAATCAAATAATGGAGTGACACAATAATGATCTTTAAAGAACCACATAAATAAAAAACTCATCCTGGTCAGCCAATGCCAGAGATGTGGTACGAAAATCAGTGGAATCAGCTATAACATTCCATGGCCATGAAACATGAGTGATCACATATAGAGAAGGGAATTGTGCCATCAACTGGTAGGTGTACTCTAATAAGGGCATGAGTTTGGTATTTCAGAATACATATTACCATTAACATGAATTATTACTAGACTGGATTCCCCATTCACATGTAGGATAGAAACATAAATCTATGTAGCCAACTCGGTTATAATGTCGAAATCATGATACTCAAAATCATTATTGGTTCATACTTATGATATAAAGAATGAGTACGGACTCCCAACCTCTGTAGGCATGAGGAAGATGACACCCATCCCTACTATGTTGACTATAGGATTTTTGATATTTCTATCGGCCATGATCTTAGAGTTATTGTAAGTACATGGACCTTGTTTTTAGGTATGTTTTTCTTTTCTGGTCGTTTTTGTGAAAAAAAGGAAAATAAGGAAATTTTCTATGTACACACTGTGTACTAAATAAGTAAATGCCATGTACATTGATGACGCTCAAGTATTTGTTCTAGTTGGGTCATGACCATACACACAGCCAAGTATGGGTGATGTGGTGTCTGCCTAATGAGGGGTATGGAAACAGTGAGTACACACAGTGTAATCCAAAAGTACACACAGTGTACATTGTTCTTTTTCATTAAACTCACCTGGGTCGCATCTTAACCCCTGAACAAAATTTTTCTCCAGCTTCTTCGACCGAAAGAGTTCGTAAGGCACCAGAACTTCTCTGAGCCGCCGAGCCTCCATCCATTCTATGAATCAAATGTCGTCGATTACATTGGAACCGCAACTGTATGCTATTACTTCTTCTAGAGCCTCGTTTTCCAATTCCTCCTCTTTCGTGAGTTATAAGGGGATAAAATTTTTATATGTTTTCATATATTAGAGGATTTATAAGGAGATTCAAGCCTCTTGGATCGATTATACTAATATCCTAACGTCATGGTAGGTGGTTTGTGACATTTTGTAGAATGTATCTAAGTATATTGTGAAAATTCCATCAATAACCTTTAACGGGGTATTTCTTGTTTACTTTTATGCCCTTTTTGTTTTCCTTCTTTGCTTGTATGCCTATGTAGAGGTTATTTGTTGTGAATAGGGTAATTTTCAGTTCATTTGATGAATTTCCCATGTGTGTTTTTTTTTGTTTATGACCGTGTGGTCTAGTTTTATTTGTTGGGATTTTGACAGTTTCCATGCCTTGTGTTAAAGGATGGTGTTCTATTGTGACATTATGTTATGTTGTAGAATGTTATCCTAGTAGTTATTTATCTTTAAATTGGATTTTACATGATGTGATATTTTCTTACTCCACACAGGGCTGTGAGAACCTAGTGTAGTAGACAATTGGGAGAATGGACTTAAGGGCTTCTCCAAAGTGTCTTTATAAATTACGATGCGAGACTGCAGGGGGAATTGACATTGAGTGATTCCTCAGAGTGACTTTTGTTACTATACATGGGCCACATGGGGAATGAGATGATGACTGCTTCCCAAGAAATACTTTAGTACGATACGAGACTAACGGCGGAATTGATGGTGGTTGCTTCCCCATATAGTTTATTCTTTATCTAAAATAGATGTGTGAGACTGATTGTGCCTCACAGAGGGTTTCTGGAACATGTTGGTTAACCCATATGGGTTAGGCTATGAGAAATACCCAGAGGGTTACCTGTTTGTTCTACTTGATTGAGTGGCTGCTTACTTTGTTGTGGATTACTTGCTTGAAACTGTGGACTGCTTACTGTGGAGTACATTATTTTTTAGTGCTTTCTATATATTTACCTAGCATATATTTTCTTGAATGATATGAACCTATATTTGGGTTGTTGCCTACTGATATTTTGTCTCACACCATGTGTGGTCAATTATTTTGGGCTCAAACAGATTATATTGCTACATGTATAGATAAGGGAAAACGCCCTTCAACTTTAGGTACTTGACTTATTGTGGAGATGCAGAGCACGAAACCAATCAATAGCTTGCGATTCTAAGGAGTTTATTTCAATTATTTTCACTTTGGTTTAGCACTATTTTATTCATTATTGTGAATTGATTTGTTATTTTCCTAGACTTACATGTATCATGCCTCATTTATATATATATATGTGTGTGTCCTCCAGTTTAATTCTTTCAGTCATACGCTATTTAATTCTGTATTGATTAATACTACTTCCTCTGTTGTATGTTGACTACATCTGTTGTGTACTCTACCAATGGGGGCATAGTTTCGCTAATATCACACCCAAGGCCCACGCTGTTAGTCGGCCGCATCGGGCATCTGGGGAAATGCACTTGAGGCCATGTGACCAACCAGGTACATGGCGCCTCTGGGTGGCTTCCTGAACCGGGACATTACATAGTTGTATCATATGAGATTCTTCAATCTTTACATACTTTTTGGATCCTATAATATGTGATAGGAATGAATAGGTACTTGGTAATGAGCTGTGCCTGGGAGTAGCTAACTCTTGTATAGGGAAAATCCATAAAATCTTGTTTATTGAAATTTTATTGGTTTTCAAATTTTACAGTTGATTTGATTTCACTGTTGAGTGATTCACATGATTTGTGTTATTACTATAGTTTTTATTGTGGATCTATTTTTGTCGCAACCCGATGAGATGAAGGTATGGAATCTCATACATCATATAAGCACTTGTTAGAAATAACATGTCACACATTATGGCCATTCCATTTTGGATGCAAGAGCGTTTGCATGTAATTGTGACAAACAATGTGTAGATTATGCATGTTTTTGTGATAGATACTTTGATAGAATCCATGTTGTTTGATAAAGAATTTGATTGTATAATACTTTGCTTAGATGGATACCCAAATTTGATTCATGAGGTTTTATGGGGCCTTATGAACCAGAATTTGGTGGATCACTGCTTGTTTTCATTGTAATGCCTTGTATAAGATGCCAATAATTGATTCGTGAAGAGTATGGGCCCTCACAGATCGGAATTTGGCACCTTAGAACTGGTTTTCAGTGTTTTCTATGCTCCGGAGCAGTTTATGAGGCTACTGTCTGGGAAAAAACAAGCATACATGACATGTAATTTATGGTTACATGCCATGTAGTCTATAGTCATGTCACTGAATGTGTGGGAATGGACACGTGGTTGTAAAATTTCATGTAGGAAAACACCGTGTACTAGTTTAGAATTCTTTGTAGTCTGACCTGGGTACTCGGACATGTGACGAACAACACGGGTTGGTGTTACCTCATCTCATAAATGTCATTTCCTCCTGAAGCACTCAGTGTAGTGTTATCCATGCAGTCGGTCATGTATTTAACCACACATTTCGGTTTATACTTCTTAGTACACGAAATGTTCATCTGGAACACGTCGTGTAATGTGATCTTACTAGCCTCAGTTTTATCTTCAGCTATTTCGCCTTTAGTCTCGCATCGTACTAAAGGCTACAACACTAGCCTCATTATTATCTTCAGCAATTCCACCATCAATCACGCCTTTAGTATCGTATCGTACTAAAGGCTTTCTATGGAAGCAGTCAGTATCTCATTCCCCCTGTATCCCATGTCTAGGAACTGAAGTCACTCTGAGGAATCACTCAACGTCAATTCCCCCTACGGTCTCGCATCAAAATTTATAAAGGAACTTTGGAGAAGCCCATAAGTCCATTCTCCCAATGTTCTACTACACTAGGTTCTCACAGCCCTGTGTAAAGTTAGAAAATATCACATCGTGTAACATCCAATGTAAAAATAAAGAACTACGAGGATAGACTTCTACAACATAACATAATGTCACAATAGAACACCATCCTTTAACACAAGGCATGGAAACTGGAAAAATCCTAACAAATAAAACTAGACCACACAGTCATAAAAAACAAAATACGCATGGGAAATACATCAAAAGCACTGAAAATTACCCTATTCATAATAAATAACCTCTAAATATGCATAAAAGAAAAGAAAGCAAACAAAAAGGGCATAAAAGTAAACAAGAAATACCCTGTTAAAGGGTATTGGTGGAATTTTTACAATATATATAGATACTTTCTACAAAAAGTCATAAACCACCTACCTTAATGTTAGGAGATTAGTATAATTGATCCATGAGGCTTGAATCTCCTTATGAATCCTCTAATATATGAAAACATATAAAAATGGTATCCCCTAATAACTCACAAACGAGGAGGAATTGGAAAATGAGGCTCTAGAAGAAGGAATATCATACAGTTGCGGTTCAAATCAAATCAATGATAGTTGATTCAGAGAATAGATGGAGGCTCGGTAGCTCGGAGAAGTTCTGGTGCCTTACGAACTCTCTTGGTCGAAGAAGTTGGAGAAAAATATTGTTCTGGGGTTTAGATGTGACCCCGGTGCATTTAATGAAAAAGAACAATGTACACGGTGTGTACTTTTGGATTACACTCAGTGTACTCACTGTTTCCATACCCCTCATTAGGCAGCCACCACATCACCCATGCTTGGTTGTGTGTATGGTCATGACACAACCAGAACACAACCCTGAGCGGCATCAAAGTACACAGAATGTACTTATTTAGTACAAAGAGTGTACATAGAAAATTTCATTATATTCCTTTTTTTACCAAAAAACAACCAAAAAAGAAAAACATACCTGAAAACAAGGTCTGGGTTCTTTCAATAACTCTTAGATCTTGGCTGATAGAAATATCAACAATCCTAGAGTCAACATAGTAGGGTCGGGTGTCATCTTCATCATGCCTACATAGGTTGGGTGTTCGTACTCATTATTTCTATCATATGTATGCACCAATAATGATTTTGAGTATCATGATTTTTTCATTATTAACAAGTTGGCTACATAGACTGATGTTTCCATCCTACATGTGAATGGGGAATCCAATCTTGTAATAATTCATGTTAAGGTTAATATGTATTCTGAAATACCATACTCATTCCCCTATTAGTGTACACCTTCCAGTTGATGGCACAATTCCTTCTCTTTATGTGATCAGTCATGTTTCCGGTCCATGGAATGTTCAAGCTGATTCCAATGATTGTTGTACCATGTCTCTGGCATTGGCTGACCAGGATGAGTTGTTTATTCATGTGGTTCTTTAGAGTTCATTTATTGCATCACTTCATACGTTGATTGTCAGCTGGTGATCCACATTACTGCTGATTCCTTCACATAAAAACCTCATGCCTGCCTTCAATAGTATAAGATTCCCCTTATTAGACACCAACATTTTTAAAGCACCTCCATAAGAGAAATATCTTGATAGAATAATACAAACATGAGATAAATCATTAGCATGTGGTTCAGTTCACCCTCCATGGTGGTCTTATCCTTGAGTCTATACTCTGCAATCATAGGTTCGATTGAGTTATCCACTATTGTGTTCACAGAGATGAGATTCCACATTTTATGTAGGAAGTTCATGCCCGTTCATAAGGAGAACATTAGGCTTGATCTAAACCCCCAATCAGATCTGATGTTTGGGCTACTTCTGGATCACCATTTTCAAAGACAATATAAAGATCCCCAAGAACATCCACACATGTCTGATCCACTAAAACATTTTACTCAACCACCATAGCCTCTCCATATTTCCATATATTCTTGTACTATTTCTATATTAGGAAATTACATATTAGGACCATATCAACTAGTAATATATTTCTAGTTCCTCTTCATATTGACTACTTCCTATTTCATCAACAAGTGGAAAAAAGTGATTTTGATCAAGGATGAAAAGTCCCATTCAATCATTGATTTCATGATCTCTAACATCATCCATCAATTTAGAGTCCCTCATGTTGTCATCATTGATAGTAGTACCAACATTTGAGCGGTTGAAGTGAGAAATTTAATGTCGTGTAAATAATATGGTCTATCAATAATATTCATTACAATGAATAAGAAATTGGGAGATTTAGGCTTTGAATATAACCCTAAAAAAATTTATAGAAGGAGGTAGGAATGAAAAAAAGAGTTGGTTGGACAATACCGCAAAACACAATGGGAATACATAATGATGACTCAAAATTAAACCCTTATATCTATGGTGAACATATGTCAGAAGAAATAGAATTGGTTCATCTGGATGATCTATAATCCATCAATGAGAACATGATATAGGACTTACAAAATACAGAGAGGCACCATAGAATGATAAAAATAGATTTCAGCAAGGTTTTTCAACATTTGTACTTCCTATAGGGTGATGTTGTATTTTATATAAGGACATCAATGATACCTGGTAGGATGAAAATGAAGCAAGATCCAAAATGGGAAGAACACAATATCATTGATCGGTTTTACCCAAATAGTGAATACTCTTTGGTCAATATAGATTGGAAAACGATTTCTCTTCCCACCAATGATACATTACACAATCATTACATTTCATAAATTTATTTTTCGTCATGTTTGATGATAAACTACTCAATCCCATCCAAGATAGAAGACATAAAACTCCCCAACAACATTGTCCTTCTTGACATTAAACTTACACATTCAACATGATGTTAAGCTGTTCTTTCATCCTTATTGCATTATGATAAATAGAATGGTGTTCAATAACTACATATGGATCAACTCCCAGCCTTGTGAAATATATATGAACCCCCATATATTTAGTATTTAGGTTTACCACAGGTTCAACATATCCTTTCATCTATCTTACTCCCTTGGAATTAGATATCATTGAGTTTTTCACATAGTTTTGGTTTGTACCTATTTCGTACTAATTCATAGAGAGATTACAATACCTACATTGTTCAACACCTCTTAGATCATTCATATAATTCTTAGTTCTTAACACATGATGTTACACTATAAATAATTCATGAACTATGTGTGTCTTGATCCTTTCACTCACATGATATGTAGTGATTCCCGAACATCATGTCCCCTAGACCATCCATAAAATTTAAAATTCCCCCCGTTTGGCCATGTTTAGCATATCCCCCACCCCTTCACAATTTTTTGTGTAGTTGATACCACTTCATTCCTCTTTCACATCAGAATATTTATCTAGAATGGAATTTCCCTATTCGGATTCACATGTCCCAGTTTCCCGATGATATTATCTGTGGAATCCTTATCCTCATCACATGATGTTAAACATCACAGTTATGTCCAATGCAAAAGAAACTAAACAAGACAGTTGTGTTCGAAGTTATATTACATAAAAACTATGATGTTTGGGTCTGAGTGGCATGACCATTATATTTTTCATAATGCCCCTCATGAACTTGATCCTTAAAGACGGGTATAGTGCTCACTAGGGACATCCCATACTAGCATACAAGAATGTGAGATTGTAGGAGATCTATAATGATGTATTATTGAGTGATATTCCCCCAACATCACTCCCACACAAAATTAATCCCCTAATTTGGGACTCTATAGTAATTGAAATCTGATTGGAACCCCAACTGTTATAGAATGTTAGAATTATATATCACCTACCATCCAAGGACAATCTATAAAATGATTTCAAATGACATTTTGAGTGATGTCATGTGCTTAGAAAATGGTCAGAGACCATCCCAAGTCCCTTAGTGTACTCCCTCCACTCATTCAACCATGTATAATAGGAATGATGGAACGATTAAATTACACCACTCAACACATTCTTTCCCATTTTGTGCACAATCATGTGATGGTGAATCCGGACATCAATCCTTATTTACTACACTAAGCATGGATCATGTGGGATCATTGGGCATTGTGGGATTATATCCATATATGAAATTTGTGCAACCTCGTGGTCCATATTAATTTAAAATAAACTAATATCTCTTTAAATCCACGAAATATGACCATAAACTACAATTCTTGATTTGTAATGACTTAAAACTATAGTGTTCTTTCCATAAGATGTTAATATTCATGTTATGATGTTTTCATATATGCTTAAAATGTAGCCTCATAGACATAGCTGCATGATGAAAATGATATAACATTGTGGTGTTATTTGTTGATAGGGCATCACACTTTGCACTGTTCATCCACCATGTCACATGTCAAAACCTATAAATTGATTGATTCCCATATTGGTACCTGAACAGTCCATCCTTAGGAAATCACTAATAAAATGAAACAAAATGTCATATGAGAAAAAATAAATGTATATTATATTGGTTCATGGGCCGTACCACCACGATATCATTTCCCTTCCACAACATTGTATGACTATATTCACATCTTTCTAGAATATAATGTGATTCAGGAATAACTAATCATGGGTCCAGCATCAAATTTATTACCCTTTTATTCATCCGCAATACTGATGGAAAAGGTCAAATATACCCTAAACATGTTCAGGATTCCTCCATTATAATTTTTGGATAATTTAGCCTCCATTCCAATACAAATGATTCCACCTACCAGTGTTTTTCATTAACCACTTAGGAGCTACATATGGATTGATTCCCATAAAAATGTGATACATTGGAATGATCATAAATTTTCCATTATGGTCCAACCCATGGATTATTATTCCTCATCCAACCATTGTATTCATCACTAATCATTATCATACTACCATTCCATGATCGAGATCCCTCTCGGGAATTTCTACCATTTAGAAGGGGTTATGAAATTTCTACTTGATATTCCCCAATAATGTGCACGCATGTGTTGTGGAATAGGAAATATGGTGTTGGATTGGGAATGTAAATTCCATCATTCAATTTCCTTGCTTAATATATCTCTTTATTTGGGTATTTATCATCATTTATGTTTAGAAGGACCCCCACATTGTATGGATTCTCATCCATACGGTTCCCTACTATCTTTGTAAAATGTCCCATAATATATTGAATGACATTTTTAGTCAATTCCAACACTTAAAATGTTTTCATCCTACCACCATTAATAGTTATCATCTATTATTAAGCCTATCTCATTTTATCCCAATTAATAAATTTCATTATTTAAAATCACTTTTAACGTCCTCAATTCCATCCGTAATTTTGGTACCCTTAGTTAAATCCCTATATGCACCTTTGCGCGTTGATATGGAGGACCAACATTGTGTGGAAATTCATGAATCTTCACCTTTGATCCCTTATCATGATCTTCAATGTGTTGTAATGATATTATTCTCCCCTTTCATCTAACACTGATCGTGGCTCACATGTGAATAGGGTTCTTGGTATGGTTTCAACCTACATAGAAAAGTCACATTTTCTTGGTCCAAACTCTACAACCATTAACTCATAGGATCCATCAGCCGAAGGTGTAATGTGTTGTGGATATCATCAATCGTCGTTAACGTTAGGTTTCTTTTGGGAACTACCATATACATTACCACATTAGAAGAATCAACTCAGTATCTGATCTCTATGGTTGTTTGCTAATATCCCCGTCACCCTAGTTTCACAATCATAAAATTCAAATAAACCCTCATCCTTATTGTATGGAAATAAACTCAAAATTATACATGTCCTAGCCATATAAAAATAAACCCCATCCCAAAATTCATACATGTATCAGGAAATTAAACTCTATGACCATCATGAACTACATTCATCTTGATTCCCATCCTTATGAGATATGTAGCGCTTCCCAAACATATTTTCAATGCGTCCAACCTATGGTTCCTTAAAAAATTCTTTGACCTATTTCATGTATTCATCTATGGTGTTTCTGTAACATGTGATACTTATTTGGCCTCATTCATGATAATTTTTTTCTTCAATCATGATATATATATTCCGAGGCTGAGCATTCACTTTATTCAAAGTGTCATGATGCTAAACCTGTTGCCAGCATCCATGTAGCATGAACATAAACTATGTGAAACATCCTTGTCATATGATGTTAAACTATTCAATTCATCATCATTGTCGTATTTTGTTAAAAAAACATATTTATCATCCTAACTATCATGATGTAAAACAGAAAGGAATTCTAGGAAGTCACATGAGTGATCCAGCATTGAAATAGGTTTTGTCTTGATTCAGACTGATTCACTCACCCAATGTGATTATATCAATTTAGAAAAATTTCAAGACTGTTGCAATCCGTTTGAATGTTACATCACTCCATATCTACACATTGTTTTCCCATTTCTTGGATCATCACCCTCCTTCACAATTGAAGGTCCCCCCATAACATGATAGATGTTCAGCCATATGTCATGCCTACCATTGTGGGATAACTTTTCAGAAGACATTTAACCACACATTGAGTTTGTATCAGTGATTTTTAATTCTATAAGTGGATGGACCGCGATTGTTTTTTTACTTTTTAGGGTGATGTTATATGGAGCCTATGTTTTTAATATGGTCAATAGTCATCCACTGTCTTCATATCTCCATCACTATGAACTAATATTTGGGAATAATGATTCATTGTCTCTTTCCAACTCTCTAATCATATACCCAATCTCTAATACTCAATACACAAGGTTGTCAGTTAATAATAGCAGACCTCGTTTATTTGTTGGTTATTGGGAATACTCATACACAAAGTGAACAATTTTTTAATTTTCCATTGTTTCTCACACCAGGAATGACCCATGTGAGCTTAGGGATTTGTCTTTAGTTGTTTCACAGTTATGGATGAGGTAAAATAATAACAAGAAAGAATTATAACCATCCATAGAGTATAGAATATGAAAATAATTAGGGAATTATGTTTCATATGTTTGGAAAAAAACATCTCTTATGGACTAGCCCCTTTGATGGACTACTTCAGTACCATTACATTATGGTGTGCGGCCTAAATTGATGTTTTTCTTTTCTTAATATCCCTTTACTCAGCAACTTCCATAGGGAGAACCCATTATCTATCAACTACATTCAATCCCACTCGGGTCGGTGTTCACCCATGTGATGGTTCAACTGCACTAGCTTCTTATGGGCCTCTTTTGATTGGACTCCCAATCATTCAATGACCCAAGATTGATTCGTGATGAATGTGGCATGTTCTCAATCTTCTCTAAAATCCATAATATTTTTTTCTAAGCCACATGTAATTTGTATATGTCCACATAATTTATCTGAAACCAAGAATTATCTAAACAGTGGATTTTTGATTACATCATTTTGACAAGATACTCATGCATCATTATATATAGATGTCAAGAATCTAACACTCCAATGTAGAGTGCATGAATCCATGTACGTTGTGACCACATCTGAGTCATACATTATCCATTTAAGATATTGAATATTTTCTTGATAAATTCCCTTTTTATAATACCTAAAATTTTTCTCTCCTCAGCTACATCAATTTCAGAATCATCTATCTCCTCATGATTTGATGGTTGGTATTGAAAACATATGCAAGAAGAACATTAATATGGTCTTCCTACTTTATTGAATTCTAGGAATTTGAATATTTAATATGTAATAGATCCTATTAAATCATTTCTTCTTTATATAATTATACTTTTAATATTGTTGGATCGTCCTTAGTAATGGAATCTCATGTGGAAACAACTTTTTGATCATTGATTGCTATGGATCAACTAGTTTTCCATTCTGGTTCTTCAAGGACAGATATCGTCACCAATAGATCCCCCTCAGATGTCCCAGTTTCGAATGTATTTTGGGACTATAGTCTTCTGATCACTGAATAAATAATATATTCCCTGGTCAATTGGATGTTCAGATAATAGATGTAGGTTAGTGAAAATTTTGACTTATATGATCTAAGTGCAACCGGGTCATGTACCTGAGTCCCCACATAGGTTTCCACCATATATTACCCCTCATCTCTAGTTATCTCAATGATTGAAATTGAATCCATCTGGGAATAGTGGAAAACATGAGATTCTATGTTCTTCATTATTGACCCTTCGGTTGCTTCGCCTTTTGTCTCTTCAGACGTGATTGATCATCCACCAATCTAATTCCCAGATGTGGGCTTAAGAAGATTAATTTCCAAATTCATCCTCATATTATCACCCATTTGGGGGGAGATTCATGAATAATTTACAAAATTTCATCATAAATAGGGAAGTTTTTGTTTTTTGAATATAGGTTATGTGGGAAAATGGACCATGATATTTAGTAGTTGATACTTACCTCTATGCGTTCATCCAGTTCCTCATCAGAGCCTGTAATTTCACCACTCAAACAAGGGATTATATGATGGGTTATTTCCCTTTAAGTAAATTTTTTTATAGTACCTTCATTATCAGTTTACACTTATTCTTCTTCCACTTCTTATTCAAATAAACATTCTTGTTTTCTTCATCATATTCTTCAACGTTATCATCATCGGGGGGAATTTAATCGGGTTTGTTCTATTGAATGATCATTACATTGACCATGAGATGTGGTTCTTCATAAAACAAAAATTTTCATGTATATAAATCCACATATGATAGGTAAAGATGTTGGTGTGAAACTTCACCCATTCCACCAACTGAATATGCCCCAAATCTAGAAGATCAGGTCGAATGAACAATAGTTTGGTCTATATCTCATCAAGTGACATTAATTTCCACAACATTCTCAATGATTACCATATGGATGGGGAAATGGAATCATAAATTGGTTGTATTAGATATATCAATGGTTCCTTAGGGTTCAATAGTTTCCCACAAGGTCACATATGGAACCACATCCCTTTAGTAGGAAGTGGTGCGACCACAACTTGTGACGCTCCTACAGGCAAGGTTTGAACTTGTTCCACAATAGTTTCCTATGTGGCCTTTTGTCCTTCCTTCCCTAGAATTAGGATGCATGCCATATCATCACCATTATTTCACACTCGGCCCCATTATTTGTTGAATGTGATTCAATGGAATTTATTCCAGATATGCCCCGACTAGTTGTCAACATATTCTTTTTATAGGATGTCATCAACATCAGAAGGGGTATGTGTGGTTATTTCACTAGATTCTGAAGTTGTATACATGATCCACATCAAAAAAAACATACATAGATGATTCTATTCTCACTCCTCTGTATACACACTCTTTGTAATTCACTGCATACAACTAAAATACCTAGAAAACCATGATGTCACATTGCTTTGATAATGATCAACACATCAACATGGGCTACTAGAACACCACCTATGATGCTCTTCTGATACACTCTCTACTCTTGTGGACATCGTAAGTTGACCAGTATTTGACTGAATAATGTATCAAATGTATGAAATATGATTTTCTTGGGATTTCTGGTCCTTATCATGATCCCTTATTCATTAACCGTCAGTAGCTAACCCCTATATAAATTCAACAATGATATTCATAGACTATCCCCCTACTGATAGATGACTTTTGGGAAGTCATATATTCTAATGTGAGCCACGAAACAATAATTGATAATTTGGAATGGAACAAAAATCTTCTTTGTAATCCCTCCTATTGATATCATCATAGGATGTTGTAAAACCTAGCTGATACGTGAAAACATAGATTGACATCATGCAATAATGACATGAGCATGGGCACAACCAGCATCCCTAGACAAACCCCTATTATTATATCCAACACTAGATGAATCCAAACACTTATAAAGGAATAAAGAAACCCAACATATCATATGATTGGATCATTTATATCATCTATATTGAATCCCCATGACTAGTATTCATATTCTTCTTGGATAACCATGTATGATCCTGCTTTTCTACTTTGACATGTGTTCAAGAACCGATTAATTCAACTTTGGATCCAACATTCCTTATCCCTCTTGGAGAACAATATTATCCATGAATGATAGGGGATTCACTCCATGATTTAATTGATTATTATCCTCTCTTTCCCATTAAATAGATGATTCCCTTTTCGAATTGGGGTTCATTTCATGTCTTCCCAAAAGTTATCCATCATTTGGAAATAATCATTTTGTAACCCTTCCATTGGAACTCATCATATAGAGTGGATGTCACAAAGGATGTTCCCAACCATTCCATGGTGTAGGTAGAACATATCTATGTTAAGGGACCACTGGTTAAAAACCTCTGGAACTTGGTAGTACTGGAAGTAAAAGTGGAATTGTGTAGTCTAAACTGCTTCAAATTTCCCAATGTGTCAATGCTCTACTCCAAACTCTTATCATGGTTAGAGTACTGATTTTGACCATTCCCCCATTCTTATGAATTTTACTCTAGACCTCATGTCCCATTCCTCCTTCAAACCCTTTTTCGCATTTGTGATACTGCTCCGAAAAGTGATCGCATAGTGTGCTGGTAATTACTCAAGAGCAGTATCATTCCAAGTGATTATCCTAGTCTTTAGGTTCGTTCCATAAAAAAATATGAAGGGTCTACATGGATGGTTGACTAGTTTTTTGTGATTTTAAACCACATAACACAATCCACACATGTCACCCATGACCATATAAAATCATATTCAATGCCTAGAATCTACACCTCCTTTAGAATATCGATGTACTATATTGAGAGGATATCACAGAAGTCGTAATCCATTTGAGTTTGCATCAGAATTCTTACAACCATCTAAATTTCGGATAGTAGTAGTCTATCAAGAAATATTTTATGTTTCGTGATCATCTTTGTCTTCCCTCTAGCTGAAGAGGTCTCCATATAAGTAGTATTTTGTTCACCATTCATATTTTTCATGAAAAAAATACATAGAGGGTTTGGAACAAAATAATGAGGTTTGGAATACAAAAAAAAAATGTTGCATGAGTGATCTAGTGCTTGTAATGAAAAAATATTACCATGTCCAAAGCATTGAATAATCCTCATTTTCCTGAATGTTACTAAATAAATTTTACTTCATTCATGAAAAAATGTGAAAATGATTCATACGAGAGGGAATGTGAAATAATGAAGAATGTCAAGGCATTTTTTTCATCCACCACACCCCCACACACGTAGAAACAAAGATTAATTGGCACAAAAATTTTCATTCATGTGTGTTATGTTCCATATTTTGAAATCTTGTGCACACAAACATACTAGTCTTATATAATTCTAAATTATTCATAAGAATACATTCTGGTCTCAATTCATCTTAGATTTTGAGGGAGAAATTTTTTCTCAACTAAAATCTACTAGAGGCCATATATTATTATATTTGAGGAACCTAAAGGAATAGGTTGAATAATAAAATTATCCTGAGATTCCCAATGGGGTTGCTGACAAGATTAATAGTTAATGTATAACAATTAAAATTGTGTTCAATTCTCTTCCATTCCAAATGAGACATCAACCACCATCTTGAGCTCTGGGATCAGGAAAATGGGAACATTGATAAGCATGATGGAAGTTGGAATGGCACAAAATAGGTAATCCTTGAGTATAATCCTCTACCACACCAAATGAAACGTCAGAATAACTTTTCCTCTCTGAATATCATGTATTTATCCACTGATATTTTCACCATTAATGGAGGGGCATCCCCTCCCTTATGAAAAATGGATCTATAAGTCAAAATTTCACCCACGTGTGTGAACAATGTCGCGTTCCATGACTATGTAAATGCCATGACTAAAATGAAATGCATACTCCATGAAATGTCCCCTATGGGTCCTCCATTGGGAGGACCTACAATGGATTAAACCTCTCCCATTTCCATTTTTTGAATCTATGTTCATGAAAAATAATCCACTTGTATAAAAGTATTTCCCTTGGGTTGTAAATGATGTTCTCGAGACACTCCTTTTGTGTTCAATCCCATAATTTGTGCTCACCACTTCCTCTGTACTCTATGTGTTTTCCTTATGCCATGTAACCCTATTGATGCACTTTTTGTGCACCACATCTGCATATTTTGTGAAAATCCTCTATGTCAAACTCCAGGATAGAACACAATGATTTATTAGTCCCCCAAGTTGTTCTAAATATTTTTTCCCTACCAAATTATTCTTTACATAGGTATGATAAAAACTATTGCATCTTCACATAGCTATGCTAATGTGGCCCTCACTATCAACCAATCTTCCACTCCA
This sequence comes from Viscum album, assembly GCA_963277665.1. NCBI lineage: Eukaryota > Viridiplantae > Streptophyta > Magnoliopsida > Santalales > Viscaceae > Viscum > Viscum album. The sequence goes on from OY728161.1 coordinate 443,979,934, forward strand.
TTCCCATATATAATATCATTTTTCCTTTGGTTCTAGGATCGTTACATGATATATAAGTCCAAGGGATAAGTAGTGAGTCCACATCATCTTGGATTCATGGTGTCATAATGAAATTCACCAACTACCTCAAAAAATGATGTTAAATTGAGATAACTGAATGTGTGCCTCATATGAGTGGTCTATAAAATGTATTGCGATCAATGCCCTCCTACTATTTATCTTCATTTATACATTATCAACATGTGTACCACAGGAAATCTCCATGTTATCCATGACAGAACGTGATAGGGTGTTTTCGGTTTGATTTACATAGAATGAGTCCTTCCTCCAATGGAACAACATCCTTCTTATATGAAAAAACATCCTCCTCAGGAATCCCTTATGGTGTAAGTCCAAATCTACATATCCCTAGTCCACGTGTCATGCAAAATCCCCACACTATCCCTAGTGGCCACAAATTTAGTGACACAGTCGTGTGGCCAACTGTTCCGTCTTTTTAGTTACACCGAGGATTAATCATGTGTGATTAGAGTTAAAACTTATTAGGATATCCCCTATAGACCACTATCCACAAAAAATCCCTAATCCACAAATTAATGAATGTAAATTTAATTTCAACCCTATCTTCTAAGCATGGTAAGTAGGAATCCTTGTTTAGGTACAATCAACTCACTCCCATCAAACCAAACATTCCTACTACATCACATTGGTTCACATGCATCATGCATGACGTTAAAATGGAATCCCATTTCCATTTCCAAAATAATTGTGTTTTCATCCATTTCAATTATGTAGGATGTATCCCTTATTATAAAACCCAAATAATGGTATTCTTTGTTGATTTCTTCTATGTATATAGCCTCATCATGAATTATCTTTAAATTTTATGACAAATCTCCTAGATTTTCCGTGAGGTGTCCTGAACCGTATGAGAAGCTAATTATGTATACACGCGCCCATCACAATAATCCTCTAACCAATAGTGATTGTATTCTGAAGAGATGATAAACATGCATAAGCCAATGTCACATCTCAAGATGACTTTCCATTATTTACAACAATATTATCTGCCTCCTTCATGAACTATATAAGATTATATATCATTCTTCAAATAGGGATTATAGGGAACCTCCCAAAGGATAAATCCAAAACTCGTTTCCCATTGTGGTCATTTCTTTGAGACATTTTGTATCGGGATGAAAATGACCCACCCTGATTGTTTGACTTCCTTTAGGTTCCCATCCATGCATTAAATTCCCATGAGCATCTTCCCTAGGTTTTGAACACCCCCTTACGTACTCTATGGACATTGATTGATTGAAACTAGGATATATAGTAATACTCCTTGAGGTACAATCACAATAATTTCATCATCACATTAGTTCCATCACATTACTACCACGACATCATCATATCACCCATCATCCACCCTGCTCCATACTCAGGCCGCCACATTCGGTTGAGATCATTCCATTCATACCATAACTGCATCATCCAGTACCCTGGAATCTTACAATAAATAATACCTGCACAAACTATATCAATATATCCATGAGCTACCATCCTGTGATGGGAATATTACATTATGTATGCCCAAAATCACCCCTCCAAAATATGTGGTATTTTTTCAATCATATAAATATGGTATGCATAAAACCTATCTGAGCATAAATAACAACCAATGGAAATTCATGACTTTCCTATTTTTGGGATATGTCTCCCTAATCCATCCTTGTGATGTATATATCATCCTTAAATTTATGAAACCTTCCCTTTGTTGGACACACCATCCCAAGTTCGTCCTTATTGGGGGTTCTAATTCGTTCATCGTGTTAATCTTCCATGTACTCCCTCCTTGGGTTGTAACTATCTAATCCACTTTCATATCTATTTCAACCTGTCTAATCCATTTATTAAAGATGTTAAACCCACAAAATACCTCATGTTATATATGGGATGTATAGGAAAACCTCAGAAACATGTCTATTGTATGGTATACCACATGATTGAAGTGGGATGCCTTAGGTCTCTACAACCTTCAGAAGACCTCTAATGTGGAAGCATATATGTGTTACAATGTTATAACATCCATAAATTTAACTTATTCCCAACATTATTACTCTACCGTCCGATGGTTGATGCGCTGACATAACACCTTGGAATGTCCTGACAAATGCAGTGTAATTGTCCGACATCAACAATGATATGTAACTAGAAATGAGATTCACAAAAAACAACATAATCTATAACGGTGTACCGAAATAGGATATGAATTTTGAGGTTGAAAAAATGTAAGTAGAAACAATCATCATTTCACTCTCTTTTTATCAATGAGAAATCAACTTCAATGATGTGATTGATGGGACCATACTTTGGAATGAAGGAATGTGTGGTACAATGTGACAATCCACATCGATGACACATGCGACAATGTGCCCAAGAATAAGTGTTTGAAATAGTTTTTTAACTTTATCATGAAATTACTATTAGAACATATTTTCATCATAGAGTAGTAAATTAAAATGATTATTATTAATAAATAACATTTATTCTTTATCCGATTGAGAAGAACCAATGTCGTTTGGTGTTTGGGGGTCATTATTAAATTTTCATACTCTATTATTTTTTGTTTTCATAAAGACAATACGTCAAATTATTCACAACCTAATATCTATCTCTTTTCCTCCACAATTTTTACCACTCATATCTTCATCAGTAGGTCCTCATTTTAATTCACATTTGTGGTCACTAATTCTTATATGTCCCTATTGAAGACATAATATATGTTTCATATTCAATACATTATTTATAATCAACTAAAAATAGTAATTTTTTTAAAATGTTGATAAATTATAACATTTATTTTTATCATTAAAACATAAATTTATTAAACATCATAAATCTCTTTGTTGAGGAATTAATTGATTAATCATCATTATCATTACATTATTTTTCCATCAATATTATAAAATTGGTATAAAAATTCATAGTAGTACAAAATTTGAAACATTTTAATGGTATCACTCTTGGAACAAACATTTACATATACCACCCCATGTTTATATAGATAGCCTCAACATGTCAATCATTATATCAACATATCACCATACTCTAAATTTACAATTTTTCAATTATTTAAATTTAATATGTTATATAATTTGATTTATTTAAATAATATCTCACATTGATCATTAATATTTTCCTTATTATTAAATAATTTCCACATTTCATAATAAATAATTATTACATTAAAACAAGCATATAGAAACATATTATAAGACTGTATCCTAAAAAAATAAGAAATATTACCTGGGAATACAACCACATAACCTATGCATCTCCTCCTCATATGATAGAGTCTTCCAACTAGTGGTGGGATTTCATACATAACATTTACGATACTAAAACCTCATTATTATAGTATGATATAGTGAATGAATAACCATGTTTCCTATATATATATATATCCAATTGATTATAGACGTGAATTAAATATATCATAATAATTATATGAAATACAGAGACATCACACAATATCACAACTCTAATTCCACAAGAATGATCCCATATATTGAGTAAATAAAAGGAAAAAAAGAAAATAGCAACTACTAAATCACTAATACATATAAAATTACATTCTCTATTACCATTGTATATAATCCTAGTTGATATTTATATACCATGGTTTTACGCAAAATTTATACATAATACATGTAGATGTGATAGAAAAACCATATTTTACAGTCACCAGTGAATGGTTTATATTAAAAACATATGTGGGAACCACCAATGATGTTTTATATACAATCGATAATGAAAATATATATTCATGTGACTTGATCAATAAAATAAATAAATAAATGGAAAATAATGAAAACCTATATCCAATAATACCAACATTGGACAGTGTAAAAAATTCATAGTGTTTGTCACATTGATCGTTTTGTCCCATATACCATGTGACATATCATTTTGGATCTTTTTTTATGTAATCATGATAAAATATAACACAATAAACTAGTGTTATTTTACTTATAATCACATTTTAATGATTGCAACAACAAGTATAACTGACTCTATACAACATAATATACATAATATATAGAAATGATATCCCTTATGAGATGTCCAAATCAAGGTTTGTCTATAATTTTTAAAAAGGACCAACCTCATTGACAACATAATAAAAATATGGAATATACCTGATTTCAAAATCCATGGTTTCTTATTTTTGTCATGTCACCTAACTCAAAGTCATGCTATGACCCTCTGTGGATAACTATTACCTACTCATCTTCTCCATCTACAAGGATGTACTAAATGCTCATACAATTAGGCCCATGAAATAATGTTCATTTAATTATATCGAATATCCATCCTCATGAGTTGACCTAAACATTAATATATAAATTATATTTTCAATGAGTAAATTTCTAATTAACAAGACAATTTATTGAAAAAACATCCACTAAATTTTCTTTTGTTATTTTCATACATTATAAACTATGTTCATGATTTATCTCTCAGGGATAAATGGATATTAAGCATCACATCCATTGATAAAATAACTATTATATAGTTGAAATTATGTTTATTATGTATTTTAGTTTATGATAAACTATAATATCTAAAGACTATATAATATATTTCATTTACATGTTGCATTATAAACAATGAATCCAATTTATTATAGAATCCACAGGAAACATAATCATCTGGCATTGATCATGAAAAATCACAAGCCATAATTTATCAAACAATATTTGATAAAAAAATATACTAGATAATATCAATATTATCTATATCAAAACCAAATTCATGTTTTTGAAGCATCATAAATTGTTCTACCATGAGACATATATCTCTTAGGTCATATGTTTGGGTAACAAGGGGTTATTTATTTTCCAACTAATAGATTGAATTCATATTATTTTTTTAATATTATTATTATGTTTATAAAATTCCATTTTCTATTTATTTATATATGATAAGAGAATAAGTATTATTAAAATAATATAACAATATGAAGGGACTAAAAATTTATTATTTAGAAATATATAGTTGAATAAAAATTAAGAAATTTATAAATAAATACCATTTTCTATTTATATTCTTTTTAAATAATTTTTATTTCAATGTATTTATTAATATAATTTAATGACTAAATATAAATTTTATAGTGGTTAAAATGTTGGTATGGATGTAAAAACTTTCAATTTACAATAAATGTGTAATTTCATTTAAAAGTGAAAGTTATAAAATTATAAAAACTATTATGGTTAAAAAAAATTTATTTTGGAAATTAATATTAAAAAAATAGCCATGGTGAATTTTTCATAATTGATCATGAAAATATAACTATTGGGTAGAAAATATAATGTACATATTATGAAATCATAATTGCCCAAAATATTTCTTGCAAACACCATAATGTGGATCGAAGATGATAAATTATTTTCAACATTAAAATAATTTATTTATTATCAAATTCGAATAATTTTTCAATCATATAATATAATCGCAAAATCATATATTATATTTTAATTTTGGACAATAAAATTTTTACAAACATGGATCACTTTTATAACATTATTTCTATAATTTAAATGAATTAAATAAATATCATAATAAATATTTAATTCCACTCTTATATGGAATAATCCACTGGGAAAACCCATATTGCGGATTATTGATTGGATATTTTATCACATAAATGCCCCAAAACATGTTTAAATATTTTTAAAGAATTACCCTATCTTTTTCCATTAATACCCACTAATCCTGCCATTCCACTTCTTTCAGAACCCATGATAACAATTAAACAATACATCTAACTCTCTAAATTCCTCACAAGGTGGTCAAATAATATTTTAAAGACCAACCCAATCTGTTATGAGAAAAAATATAAAGAAAATGGGTTCTCCCCCTTTCAATTTTATTAAATGTATTCATTTATGGAATTTTGATTGATTTCCAATTATTCTTGTTATAATGGGTTTGGATTCACCAATTTACTATGCTTATTAATCCTGTGTAATTATATTACATCATTCAATGAAATTATAATCTTCCAAAAACTATTATATACACCCATAATTAAGATGAAATAATCCCATTATTTTTATGCCAAACATTTGGTTTGTTAATACAAATAAAAATATCCTGTCATGGGTAGTCACATAGAAGTATTTATACATAATTTATTAGGTACATCAATATATATAATACAAAATTCATAATAATGGGATTAAATTTGAATATATAAATCCTTTTATTGTATGATTAATGTGGTACAAAAATTAGTTACCTAATATGAATGTGTTATACATGACTATAATTATAAAAAAAATACAATGAATTCAATAATGTTTTTATCTCATGATATAAAATGTTTGTTTTACATGATTTTATCATAGGAACACTTTGATATGATTTCAGGACACCTAGACATGACTTTTGATTATGGTGTTAGGTGTTATATTATTTCAACATTATTATGTTACCTAGATTCTCTATGTTTATATCTATCACATTGTTAACCTATTTCTTTCTCATCCTTTTATATTACGTTGACATTCCGATTCACTAACATTTTTTACTTTCACCATGTTATTCATTGATTATTCACTTACTATAAATTATAAATCACCTCCTTCCTATAAAAATATAATTAATATATTATAAAATTTTACAAGATAAATGGAATTATTAAAGAATATTATTGGGGTTTTATTTATTTTTTTTAAACATATTCCATTATATAATGATATGTATCTAATTATCTAAAGAGAAAAGGTCTCAAATTATTTTTGGATAATAATATGTGATTCATTAGGAAGTAAATCATAAAATAATAATTATAAAAGAAATGGTTTGTCATATTTTTCTTCAGAGAATGGTTTTTTAATTTTAGGGTATGATGATTAGAAAACCATAGTGAATGAATTATTCATATTTTTAAACATAAGAATACCCTCCTAAATTCTGGTACATTTCATAGAGTGGTTTTCATTAAATAAAATTACATTATGGATAAGATAAGTGAATTTAGATGTGTAATAGTTGTATATAGGTGTAATAACCTTGAAAATTATTGATTTAGTATTAACATAATTGTAACATGGTTCAAAACATTAATGTCATAATACATACATTTATTGAAAATTACGAATGATATTATTTAAAAAAAATCATATGATTGTAAGGAACCATTATTAATTAAAAAATTACTATGTAATTTAAGGTTACTAAATAGACCATATAAAGAATATATTAAAACATAAAAAATCCTATAATAAAGAATATATGTCATTTATTAGCTCTCTATTTAGTGTTATTGGATTCCCATTAATTTATTCAGTTACATAAATATGTTATCCCAAATTTTCCCTTTATTTTAGTATGTGGCGAGAAATACTATAAATTGTGTCAAACAAAAATATGATTGGTAAATTGATAACTTCCCAAATGAGATTCCCAACACAATAGGAGAAATAATTTAGAATATCAAGGTAATATTAATCAGATGAACTAATTTTGTTTAATATAAACCTTAACAATGGGAAATATTCCACCCATAAAAAAGATAATGTTTCAATTTAAGACATTATGGGGGAAAGGACTCAGAGTTACAGTGGGTATTTTGATTAATTAATTGTTGAAAATGGATTATCATAATTGAATAGATTATCTCTACCGATAAAGGATCTATGTAATGGAAGATTATGTGGATAATTTTCTCATGGATAGAGAAACAAGTCATTGGAGGATGTTGATTGAGAATATTAACCCAGAAGAAGAAATTAATGCTATTTAGTGTAATGAATTTTTTAAAATTTATTTTTATGAATAATTTATTTGAACATTTTATCATAAAATAGAGTAGTATTTCGTTGTAGTTACAAAAAAGTGATAAGAAACCATCTATGTGCACATGGAAAAAATCACAAGACATTCACAATAAGACCATGAGTTTTTCATTGAACCTAAAAGACAATTTTACTCCTTATTTAGTGGTATAATACAACATATATAAAAATAATTTACAATTAATTAATTTGATAGCTATAATAAATTGTCTGATATTTGATCAAATAAAAAATATTGATCGCTGAATGTTAAGGGCCTCATATGTCTGAAAATAGGAAGAAAATAATGAATTTTAATTCTAGGGGAGTGATGGAATAATATTATGGTGGTAAAAATGTAAAAAAAACATATCAAATGTATATAAAGTATAATACAATTTTTTTATTTAAGGGGATATAATATGAATTTATGTTTGTCATGGACGGTAAACTGGATGAAGAATTTCTTTGGGAGAAACCCTCATATGTGTTTTACTAATTAAATGATATAGTCACACCCTGGCATATTTTCCAATTATAAAAATACAAAGATAATGGACATTATGTGAGCCAATGCACTATGCTAAGGGTTATTGAATAGTGTGAGAAAGAATTACCTACATATACAATAGAGAACTGGTGATCATATTCCATCACAACTACTAAGGATGATTCCAACAATGATGTGATGTCAGGTATGATATTTAATCATCACATATATTGAATATTCTATTATATTCTGAATCTCGATATTCTATCATATCATGAATTTTATTATAAATATTAATAACCCATATAAAAACATGGAAATATGAATTTCAATGAAAATGAGAAATAGTGAAATTAAAAAATTCCAAATATAGAACTTCTATAAAATCTATATTTAAAAGTTAACTCTCCTAGGAAACCATATGAAACTCTCATGAGAATATTTCTATACTATACCAGTCATGGATTAACCATAATTTCAAAGGTACAATATAAATTTATTGGATAATGAAATTACACTATTAATGGAGAATCGTCCCTTGATTTTGTACATGTTTATAAATGATGATAAATTTATTTTAGAATTAACATCACAAGAGTTGATATTATTTCATTATTTGGAATCGTATGTAGCTCCAATATTCATGAATATGAAAATTTTAATCATTTTTAACATTCCAATTATATTATAATAAGGTGATATGTTTCCGAAATAATTTCACTGTCTTGCTCTGAGCTAAGTGGTATTTTTATCGATTTACCTTACACAAATAGTTTTTCCAACATCACAGGATGTATATCATTTACCTTTATGAACCTGACAATATGAAGAATATACTAGAATATAATCAAGATAATGTGTATACACTCCCTTGTTTTTCCCCATGGGGTTCTCAAGTCCTTTTCTTCAAGATTATAGACGACTAAACGTGCCTCTTCATTGATTATCATGATCACAAATAGATCAATATAAATAACAAGTATCATATCGCATATATTTATGAAAATTATGAACATCAATGTGAATCCCAATATATCTCGATGTTGGATCTTGTATTGTCATAATATAAAGTATATGAATTGAAGAATGATATCCCTAGGGATAATTTTCATATAATGTATTTACACTAGGAGTTCTTAGTGATTCCAATTTGGGATCACTAACACTCTAAATATCCTTATGAACATAATAAATAATTAATTTTACAATTGTCTTTATAATATTTTAGTAATAATTATTGAACATATTAATATCAACTAAAAAATAATTGTGAAACACAAGAAAAATTTATAAACTATAATGAATACAATGTATAATGAATATTTATATTTGTTGTATAATAAAATATTTTTTAGAAGGATAATGTAACATTAATTGGTAATGATATAACTAGAAGTTAGATACATATAAATCATTAGAAAATATGAGTCTATTCAAGGAGGTCCAAAAACTACACCTATGATTGAGATCTATAACATATTTGGATTAGAATATCATCATCATGAGTCTGTGATAAGAATCTCATGACTTTTATTCCCACTATCAAACATAAATTTAAAGGTAGTGATGTTTTCTGGATTGATGAAGTTGTGTAGAGACGTAATGTGTTAATGATGTGTCCAATTAATGCTCTAGTACATATTTTACCTTCCAGTGACAAAGGATTCGTTAAATATACCAATTAAACAATGAAGGGTTATGTTTTTTCTAATGAATGAAGAAAAATATGTATCATATTAATCCATCCATTTACTAATCCATTAGAAGAACTTCCCAAGCCATGATATGGAATTGTAATCAGTTATCATTTCATTGAATATTTAGTGACATTTCCTTCAAAATCATAATTTTAAAATATATATAGGTAATAAAAGAATCATGTATATATTCATCCAAAACAAAACCAATATGTTCTAATGAAAGTGGTTAGGGATGATAAGGGAATATGATTGTTCAATCCACTACTATCATGAGAGGAGAAAAATGTAGCATATCATTTGGGTAGAGAATATCCCGCAACCCCATTATTGATGAGTATTATGAGGGAATCAATAATCAAGGACCTAAAAATGATAGAAATTTTATTCCTAAAGGGAATTCAATCATACATTACTTATATAACTACTCAACCATATATTCGTGAGACGGAAAAGTAGGCCCAAAATGATGATGATGTGAAACGAAGAATATTTTGAAATATTATGGACATTGAAAATAATAATATTATTGTCATACAGTTTTGATCCTGGATATGTGTCCTATTAAAATAAGACCAATTGACAAACATAGTGATTATTGGAATTTTCCTATTCATCAGTATTCAACTACGAAGCACTACATAAAACGTGATCTGAAGAAAATCTTAGAGTGGGAATACATGAAGGGGTTATTTATGTATTTTTTTCATTATTATTAGTGTTACAATAAGTAATTTCTAAGTACAAAAAGTCCTCAGATATGATAAAACCATTTCCCATAAAATTTTGGAAATAGAAAAATCATACCATAGATTTCGTCATCAATATACCCATTATATCTAATCAAAATAACACTATATGTGTGGTAGATCATCACCAATTTTTTTACCAATATTCATTATTAAGAAGGAATATTTATTTCATAAACAAGATTCCAATTTATAAACATTATAGGTTTCATTATTTTTTGATATAGCCCTTTTATTGTATATTAACAAAATCCATGGTTTGCCTCAAGGTATCATAAATCCTTCTTAGTATGATCGATGGGACATTGAGTTTCAATATTACATATAACCCTAATATAGAAAGTCAATATGAGAGAACTATTCGCACATTAGATGATATTCTATGATCTAGGTTAGTGGATTTCCAAGGATATTATGTTAAACACCTATCCCATGTATATTTATCATATAACAATGGATTCCATTATAGAATTCAAATAATACATTACGAGGGTCTCTATGGTATGATGTTTCGGACTCTTACATGATGGATCATGTCATAGAGAAAAATATTAATGGAACTTATATTATATAAGATAAGAAAAATAATGTCAAAATATTTTGTGTTATATTAATACTACTCTAAGTTGATAGAAAAGATAGACTGGAAGTCCTTAATAAGAATTCTGTTTTGAGGTCAGATATATAGGTTTATTTTATATCTCAATGTGGAATATTGTCTTGAGGTTTAGGACTAATGAAAATAATTTTCATAGATAGATCTTCCCGATTGATATCATTTATTGATTAATAAATAATTAGTATCAAATATAACTACCAATTAACCAATATAAAATATATGATGACATATATAGATCTTTTTTAAGGATGTAAATACCAAACCCATCACATATACAGAGTCTAAATGTGGTACCATCAGATAACAATCACTCATACAAGGAGTTACACGTGAAGATAAAATAATTTTAAGAATAATTTCAATGAAATAAGAAAAAAATCCTTTTCAAAGTGCAAAGGTTGAACCATATGTCTGTTTACGAAACATGGGATCAAGAATATTCGATGAAAGAAATATACCCACAATTATTTTATTGCAGGAAATAAAATTTCTAGATCAATATTTTTTAATGGGGAATGATTTTAAGAAGTCAATGTTCTATAAATGTATTTTACTTTTGAATGACTAAATTATTTATTTATAAATTATTTTATAGAAAAAATATTCACTACATATTATGATTTTATTTTGAAACACTAAATTGAATTGAAATTTAATTTTTTATGGATTAAATTGGTATTAAAAATAAAAACAATATATAATATAGTAATTATATAGTTACAATAATGGATGTTATATATTACAAGATATGAAAAATACATAATTGAAATAGAATGATGAAATTATATCCCCTAAAATTTGGATCATACCCTATATCACTCATTTATTGATACATTTATCGGAAATGGGTTCAGAAGGATTTATAAATCAATGATCCCATGTTAAGAATCAAAATTTGAAAATTGATTGAAATAATTTATCGGTAAATATTATTCTTATGATGTTCAAAAATAAGATCACTTTAACAAAACCACTATAATAAAGTACCCCCATCAGAAAACATATCCTTAGTTTATATATTTGTGTAATAAAGTGTTATGTATCATGAATCTAGTGGTAGAAATATTTTATATTTTTAAAATAAAATAAATATTATATGTTTCTAATTTTCATTATAATTACATGTATATATATTTATATATTTTAATGAATAATGATTTTGATAAAACTCAGACATTGATATGATGATAACAAATTATATATCTCAAATAAATATTATTTAAAATAAATAATACTTTTTTAAAAATTCATGAAATTTTTAAATGAATTTAATTTTATTAAAATAAATTTAAAAAATAATATTTATTTAGTATATAAATGAAAATATAAATTAATTATGTAAAATTTAATTTTATCAGGGTAATAATATTGTTAGTGTCATAATAATAATTATTTTACCCTAAAAATGTTTTTTTATTTAAATATAAAAAAAATAATTTTTATAAATTTATAATGGATGAATAAATATTATTTTTGAAAATTAAATATAAACTTTATCCAGTGGTAGTTTTTATAAATATTTTCTATGATAGTAAAATTTTCATTGAAAAAAAATATATAGTATAGATACCAGCTGTCTTATATGACACCACAATAGTAAAAAAGTGTCGTAATGAATACTATAATGTGAATATATTACCAAATATGACTACCTATTTAAAATTATTATTCTTAGATGTCAATGGTTTAAATTTTCAATCATATAATGAATCCTCAATGATATATTTCATAAGTATAGATATTAAAAATAATTCGTTATGAACAATATTCCCTAACACATCATCAATTTTATTATTTTATGGTTTTCATTTCCTCATTGAATAAAATATTTAAAACTAGTCCTAATAGGATGAAATAATGAGATGTAACTATGGGGCAGTTTGTGTTATTGATTATTTTATCACATAGTTAACAAAATAAATTTTTGAAATTTATAAAAACTCCCCATACATTTCTCATCCCCTCACTTATAAAATGACACCCATTCCATCTCATATTGACACCACATTCAGGCATATATCTCAAGAAAATCCAAAAAATTTATACAATATATTTCCTTATCATTGTTTTATAGGATAACTATTTCCCAATATACCAATAATATGTCCCTCAAGAAGAGATGATATGAATGTCTATCGAAGAAGTGGTAATCAACTTTATTGACCATTTTTAATATATTTCATCATCATGAAAGAAATTATGATTTAAAATTATTTAAATATTAAATAAATAATCATAAATAGACATATATTTGATTTTTATTATAGTAAAAATATTTACCATATCTTTTCCATTAAGGGAAAATTGAAAACATTTCTCATGTTTACAAATGTTATCCCTCTACATGTAACAATGAAAAAACATTCCATTTCAATTTTACATGGATTGTTTTAATGATGAAAATAAATAATTTATTTGATATTTCTGATATAATTATTCTTTTTAAATTATAATATCATATCAAACATCCTACCTTTAAGATAGTTTCAAAATTATTCTGTCTGTTGTGTGTATGTGTAGACTTAAATCTCTTCGAAACTATGTAATTTTTTTTCTTTTTAAATTTACATGGATTAGGAAAAGTATATATTTAAAGAATATTCATTATATATATGAAATAAAAATTAATAGGTAGTTTTAAAATATTATATTCCTTACCTTCATTTAATCCATTTAGAAGTATAGAAAAATTTATGTTCAAAACTAATACAATCTCTAAAAATAGTTTAGTTCATTTTACTATCTATAAAATTTATAAATGAATAAAAATAGATATATAAAGAATATATTTTATATTTATACCACTATTAATAATCTGGATTTTTTTAATCATAATAAATTGTGTATGACCAAATATAAAAAATCTATATTATCATGAAAAACATTTTTTTATTATCTAAAATAATAATAAAAACAAATAATTAATCTTAGAAGGATGATATGATGATATAAATGAACCATATATGATATTTTTGATATTTATATGGTTCTATAATTTTATTATAAAAATTATAAAATTGATATATATGAATTTGAAATCACTTACATAGAAATTTAAACATTTGGTAATTGGTTTCCTCACTCAATTTCCATTCATTGGGTTACATAATTAATCATTGATTATGTTATTTGAATATTTAATGAAATAAAAATTTTAATTTATCTATGTTATATTATAAATTTTAATTTTTTTATTTAATGTTTCGACATATAACTACTTAATTGATAAATTATCACTTCAACAGTTTGATATTTGTCAGTTATTTCATCTCCATTTCCACTCTATTGAGATATATTTTGTATTATGAACATACATTATTTTATATTTTGTATATATTAAGACATTTATGCATTTAAAAAATTTACCTATTATTGACAATTAATGTTTCGATTCATGCCATTCTTTCATTAGGTTAGAATTTTAATGAAACTAAAATTCTGTGAATTTATATTAGAACCTAATTTTATTTATTACTCTTATATTCATTGATGGAATATTATAATTCCTCTATAATAAGATCCATTTATTTTATTATCATCTATATATTTAATTATATATCATTTTTTTGTACAATACTTTTTATCATTGTTAGTAAAATCTTGTAGAGGTATGTTTCAATGAAAAAGGGATATTATTTTTTATTTTAAATAGGTTTATTTTCTATCAATGTCCATATTTTAAAAAAATTGTGTAAGAAACTCTATTTATTTAAATAAATGATTCAAATATTTATATGTTATTCTTTTATTTATTATATGTTATCAATGTAATATTTATTATTTTTTTCTAAAAGTATTATTTTTTACATTATATTATAAAAAATAAATTGAATGTTTCTCTTTAATTTATATGGAATTAACATATTTTCCCACCACTAAAACAATTTTATGAGTTATATCTTATAAAATTATTTTCAAATATTTTTAAAAAGATAAATAATTATAATAATCTTTTATGAATATTTAGAATCAATAATATTTTATACTTTTAAGAAATCATTTTATGAAAAAATTAAATTTTCTAATGCATTGATGGATATCTGTCATATAATGATTAATTTTTTGTATAGTAACATTCTATTGATTTTTTTTTAATTATTTATCAATTCTATTCATATATATACATATTAAATTTATCTTGGATTATCATATTTCCTAAACTGTATACTATTTCAATATAGAATTGTTTACTAAGATATTTATTTTATTGATTGGGTGAAATAATTTTATGACACATGATTTACTCAATAAAGATATTTGATGATATGGAATATAGTTTATGAATTAATATGATCATTTAATATATGAGAAATTTTTTATAAATGATGATATGGTTTGGACCATATTTTTATAGTCTATGAATGCAACAACAAATCTTCTGAGACAAACTAGTTGATGCGACAAAATAAATAGGTTTTTGATATTTACCAACCAATTGATTATATTATATTGGGTTAACACCATGACAATAATGATATCATGATGTACAAATATCATGATTTACCATATGAGGAATTTATTAAGTTATAATTTTATTACTAATATCCATCGTATTAAAATATTGATAATATCTGTGGATGTATTCCAGGATCATTTTAAGGATTAAATGGAATTTTTTTCAGTTAATTTCATGAACATATTGATTATTCCTTATTAAAAAATTATAACTTCGACTTTGTAACCCATAATTAGTGTCTATATCACCCTTTATTTAATCCTTTTCTAGATTATATGAAGAAGTATAATCTGAATAATACCATGTATGCCGTGTTTTTTATTATTATTTGTATTTTAAATTTTTAATGTAATATGGTAATATGTCAGGTATATATTTTTCCATGACATATAAATTATTACGTCCATTGGGATTTAATCGATTTTATATAGTTACAATTTAATAAATTCAATAATTTCCAAAGGATATTAGTTTTTTGAGTTACTATACCTGATGTTAGAATAATTTTATTAAAATCATTGTGATCAAGATTTTGGAAAATAATGATTAGGGAACCCAACCTAATGACTAAACATGATGATAAATAATTAAATATAATAATATTCATTTTTTCGAAATGGTAATTAATATTTTGTTTTTCTAGAAATAAATTCCTCTTTATATATTACATGTTATTTTGGTTTTGACATAGATGAATCAATTGGTAATTAACCCAAATTTTTTTGGTCATGTATGTAATGAACACTATTCTAGCGCATGGTGAATGTGACCTCACATATCACCTTGTTTTACTCTCTACTAGGATATGAAAAGGTTTATTCAAATTTAATCTATGAATTATTTTGATGAATTAATTAATAGATCCTTTAGAAAACTATGAAATTCCAAACTAATTTACAATAAAACCAAAGGGTCATTTGTTGATAAGTATATTTTTTATCATAATTCTAAAGTCATATATACCCTTTTTAGGTTTTTTATCATAGTTCAAGAAAGTTAATTATATTTGGGGAGAAATTTAAATAAATAAAAACTATTTGATTAGTATATTTTTTCAAGAAATGATTAATTATTGGATATTGATTTTATATTTTGAGTACAAAAATTTAAATTCATTGATAAGGTTTTATGGTATTATTATGACTAATGTTGAGGTAACTATGGTTATTTAAAATAATTGGGTTTTTATATTTTGGAATACATCATATAGATAACCACGATATTCAAGAGTTATTTGGATAATATGTAGTTAGTGTTATGTATAATTTATATATAATATTATATGATTAAGGTAAAAATAATTGAGAAATAAATATTGGGTTAATTTATGAATGAATAATTTATTTTATTGTTGTTTAAGAAGAATTCCTTATATTTATGGAAACAATTATTATATTTTGGGGATTATTTAATTTGGGTATATAAATTTTGTGTATATAACCATATAAGTGACTAATATAACATTAATATAATAGATAACATGATGTAAAAAACTATATGGTAAAATATCTATGATATTTTTTATTAGAAACTAGTCATTCATATTTTGGGGGAGTCTTAAGATTAAGTTGATCATCAGATATTATTTTTATGGTTTTAGGGACTAATGTAACATTTCAACATGTGAATTGTTTTATATATTGGATAGCCTATGATATTAAATTTAGTTTTAATCAATATCTCAAGATAGTATGGATGAAATTTCAAGAGTTAATTGATATCAGGATCAATTAGAATATAATTTTATAGCTAAATATATGAACATTTCATCATGAATATTCATTTATTTTGGTAGGATATGAAGTAGAAATTGATCAATTCACTAAAAATTGACTAAATGATACATATGTTAATACATTATGTATATTTTCCTATGATCCCTATCCATATATTAATATAATCCCTTGAAATTAGGAAAAGGATATTGAAATATGTATGAATTACTTTTACCTTTATTTCTAATGATTCGAAGATCTTTTTTCCCATAAATGACTTAGGGTTTTGTTGTCATAATTTTCTCATGACCATGTTCACTATAACATAATATTTTTCCTTAGACCATACATTTCTCCTATATGTCTCAATATATACTTCTTTCCAATTTTATCCTTATATTTGAACAAAATAATTTGTTCTTTCAGATAACCATTATGTCTCTCTCATTCCATTTTTACAAAAATTGATATATTATTATTAATTTAGATATGGATTTTTGATAAAGGATACTACATTATTAATCAATAAAAATTTTAATGAAATTGTTTTTTAGGATATTAAGAAAAAACTGCAAAATATTCAACAAATTATTATCTATAAATATTAAACATGATATCTTTTGATACGAATAACCTCAAAAAAATTAATTGTGATACTTATATTGAAATTAATTATTCTAATTTAAGAAACATAGGAATACCTTATTAGTTTTGAAGAATAAAAAACATGAAAAATAGTAAAAGGGACTAAATGAACACATGTATATACATATATATAATAACAAAAATATAAAATATTTTTCATCATTGTTCACTATTAATATTTTAATCCAAACTAAAAATATGGAAGCTTTCCAATGAATTACGAATAAAATATATACAATGAGAGATAAGTAAATAAATAAAATTTAGTGAAACATATAATGCTATATATTCTAATATTATATCTCCATAATTTAATATGTTTATTATAAACACAACCAATATATATATATATCCATTACATTTGAATCTATTATTTATATATAAATTTTACATTGCTATAAATTAATATAAAATCATTTAAATCTAATGGGTGTATTTTTAATAAAACATTATTTTTGTCTGTAAATGGTTTTTTATCATTATAGATTATATTACGTTGTAAAATTAATTAAATAAATAAATTTTAATGAAATATTATGAACATAAATTCATTTAATTATAGAAACAAATCATGTAATGATAAAAATGCATTTTTTGATTCCAAAGTTTATTTTCTAAATAATGGGGCTAATGATTTTATGATAAAATAATATAATTATTTTTTAAAAAATTTAAAATATTCATTGAAAAAATGATATAATTATTTTATTTTTTATTACAATATTATCTGTTGGTTTATTGTTTGTATTTTTTTAAAGTGATTAATTTTTAAATGAATAACGAGAAATACCGATTTTAGTCAAATTGTCATTTCATTTCATTAACTCATTAAATTTAAAACAGACACACCATTTTGTATTTAGTATAAATGATATATAGGATAAATTTTATTACAAATAATCTATTTTATTCCCTTAAAATCAATATATTACATTATTTTTAAATAATTAAAATTTTAGGCCAAAAAAATATTGTTCTAGAAAACCGTTTTCATCATGTTTTTCTAGTTATATTTTAAATTTTAAATTTCTATTTCAATGAATTTTATTTTAAAATAGTAATTTAAAAATTTTAACCAAGTGGATATAATTTTGTTTACCACTTCTCTCGCTGAGTTTGGGTTATTTTTAATATCAATATTGGGAAGTATTTTTAATATTGATTATGGTAAAATGGATAGAATTGGGTTAAATCAATCTGATATGGCTATAAAAATTATATTAGAGTTCAATATATCCTATATAAAGAGTATGTTTCTATAATTTAGATCCATTAATTTAAAATATATCAATTTGGATATATTTTTATTTGATAACGACATTATTATTATATTAACAAATGTATAAATACAAAATCTCTCTCTCTTGATTTTAGGGTCTCAAATATTTTTTATAATGATAAAATCCATTTCTATTCATTTTTAATGGTTTACATAAATTATAAATTATATTTTTTTACCATGTTAATTTACATTTTATTTTTAGTCACTTGATAATATATTAATATTCTTATTCAACACAGACTAAATATTTTTTCAATTAATATAAATATAGAATACATGATCTTAAAAATATTAAAAATAATATATTTGGGTTGGATGATTTTTTTCATGAATTTAATAGGTGAATATACAATATTCGTGATGCACCATAAGACTATATTCTGATTTCATCTTTTTCATGGCGTCTTTATTGTCAAAATAATTGAACAGTTTCAAAAATGACATTAATATTATTTTATATGAATCATATATTAAAATATTATTTAAATATAATATAAATATTGAAATATTTAGATTGGGACAATATATGGTAATGAAGTCATGTTTTTTCAATATATGAGATAATTTTTACCTTATAAATAATAAAATAATGCTTTAATATTTAAAAATTCATCACTATAGTTATGGTGAAATGTTTTTGACCAAGGTGTCAATCTAAAAGATAAGGATTAAATTTATGAATAAACACTAAAAAATTGATTGTATGGTTATAATATTGCAATACTATATTAATCATCGATTAAACATTATTTTGGAACCATTATTCTGGATTTATATGCGAATTAGTTTATAATACTCATGAAATTCTAAAAGTTCCCCTCTCATTACTAATAATGGGACATACCATCCCTCTCTTATTTACACCTCTCAGAGTCATCTATTTCAACTAAAACCATTCCATTTTTCTTATAAATTTCTAATAAAGGTTATATATGTAATTTTTTTCTAGTATACCAATCATATAACACATTGGAGGAGATAAAAAGGATTCCTGTTAAATAAGAGGTAATCATTTATAAAAATATTTTCAAAATTATATCCTCATTAAATTCCTCAAAATTCATTTTAAACACCCTAACACTATAAAAACAGTAATTTAAATACATTATATTGTAATTATTCTTATGTTAAAACCATTTTCCATCTCATTTACATAATATGATATGTGAAAACATGGATCATTCATACTTAACGCTTACTATCTCCACAGAGCGGTGTAATTTTTCCTCCATCACCATTTTATTAGGGTGGTCATAAATATTGAATTACATAATATATTTTATATTTATTACATAATAATTTTTTAATTTATAATAACTTATCTACCCCCTTTCCATCTAATCTATTGGAAAACAATAACATTACTCATGAGTTCTTCTATAAAACCACATCCATAAAGCTTTGCGACTCATTTTTAATTGATGATTTACATGAATAGTTATAGGGATATATAAAAAAAAGTATATATATGATTTGAAAATGATTATATGAAGTACAATTATTATTTAAATATATTTCATTACATCCCTCAATAAGTGAAAACAATACTAATACGTATGTACAACCTACCGACTACATGGACAATATAATTCAATTTTTTACCTCTATAGTTTAGATATTACTATAAATAATAATATATTTATATAATGAATATATATTATATTTATATAATGAGTAATATTAATAATATTATGGAATTGTAATCAATTTATGAGGTATAGATTCCTTGAAACAATATTCCCATATTGAACGAAGTAGATAACTCCTAAAAAATTATAGAAATAATATGTTATTATATAAAAAGTGATAATATGTAAAAAATAAGATCACTATGATAATATATATATATATATACATCTCTCTCTCTGTGGTAATTAATTAATTTTTATAAATTTAAATTTCTTATATATGAGTTGAAAAGAACATATGTGGTCTGTCAAACTTGTGGTAATGATTTCCTAAGTCAATTTCTATTCATTGAGGAATATCAATTGTTATTTGATTATGTTATTCCAATATTATATGATAAGTACAATTTTATTTATCGTTATTATTTTTTAATTGGGGATATTTATTTTTATAAAAAATTACATCATTGATTAATTCTCATATCAAGAGTATTATTAATTAATGTGATTTCAACTCAATTTCTATGCTATTAATATATATTTCATATAATAATTTTATATATTTTCATTTCATGAATTTACAACCCATTATGTTTAATTAAAATTAATACCCATTTTTCTTGTTTTTTTTGTATTCATTTCAATTATTTATTTTAACGTGTATCTTTTAGACAGTTAAAAATGAGATATGGATTTATTTTACAAGCTCATTTTTAGGATTGTTGTAATTTTCATTGAAAAAATCTTTTAATATATTCATTATAAAGTAAATTAAATTTATTATCCAATATATATATAATTAATTTTAATATTTTATTATAATGTATCCCCAATTTGGAAAATTAATATTTTATGTACCTATTATGAAAAACCAATCATATTTCGATTTTTTATCATTTATATTTTTCCACTACATTTATATTTTTCAAATAAAAAATTCTCAGTCCATTATATATAAGATAGTAATTTGTTAATAAAACATTCTCTTATCCATAAATTTAAATAATGTTTAGAAAGATTCTTTATAATTCTTTTCTAATGGTCCCTCTTCATCTATCATTTAAAAATATAAAAATTGATTTATTCCTTTTTATTAATATGGTGTTAATGGATTTTACATCTATTATATCAATTTTACTATAAATATATTAAACTATATGTTTTTTTAATACAAAGGGAAAACAATTATGAAGACTTATTTTAATTTTTTTACCTCATTTTCAATCTATTATTTAAAATATTTTATTTTTTAAAAAAAATCATCAATTCTAATGAATTGATTTTCATCACCCATAAATTGAATAGTTTTGTTCTCACTATAGTTTTCTAGGTAAATTTTCTCTATTGTGATCTATTTTTAGACATATCAATATTCTTTTTTATCATCAATATGATTAATTCTTGAAACGTATACTATATCAACATAGATTTTTTTTTTGAATAATTGGAGAAAATATCGATATTAATTATACTTAATTCAATGCCGTAATTTAATGTTTTGGAAAATTGACTATGAATTAATTTGATAGATAAATATAGGTTGAATTCATTCTAATGACAGTAATGTGTTGGCCCCAAAATCATATATCCCATTAAATTATTTATAGGTCGCATGGGAATAACAAGTATGAAATCATTTTATATTTTTTTCTGAATAATTTCCAATTTATTAAACTATATAAGAATAAGGACTTAGTATTAAATATATAAGAATTCATTAGAACATAATTTCAAAAATTATTAAATTCCATCATTGGGATGTAAATTAAATCTATCAATGATATTAATAAATTAATATTATCTATAGATGCATTTAATTTTCATGTTATTGATTAAATGGAATGTGTTTTTAGTTATATACTTTTCATTAATGATTAGGTATTAATTAATCACAATAGATTTTTTTATTCATAATAATTATTGAGAATCAGATCTCAACAATTATTTTTTTCTTATCCCCAGGGAATAACAAAAAATATTATCAATAACATCAAGGTTGAGAGAAGTTTTATTCTACTACTTATTTTATATATTCATTGAAATATTGGAATCATTTATGTATATAGTTTACAAAAATTAACACATATTCATTTACCTGGAATGGATCACCTATATACATTGACAATGTAATAAATAAACCATTCTCTATGGCCTATAATAGTTTCAATTTTCCATATTCATGATATTTTGGAATCATAATATGTGTATATTTATGATGTAAATATTGAAATAAAGTGTATAAAAGATATTTGATAACATAAAAATATAGGGGTATCTATAATCCATGGTAGTCAACAGTCAAGCCCTCAACCAAAATTGGATGAGGTTTATGGCCAGTATAAAAGGCCTAATGAAGAGTTGACTATTTTTTCTAATAAGGAAATATAAATTTTATTAACATAATAATTGACCATTAGAAAATTTTAATGATGCATGGAAAATTATTTGATTGATTGACCAAGCATGCATTACATCATAAAAAATTCATAAAAAGTCATTGTGTGAGTAAGATGACAACATATGAAATTACAAATTTCATTCCATTAATATAGAGTTTGAAAACACAATTTTAGGCCCTACCCACGCTCATCATGTCCCCATAATAATCCTATCACATTCCCAAGTACCCACTATATTCCAATTGATCAAAGTTTTTCATTATAATAGTTTATAATTAGAGAATTAATTTATTAGAATATGGAATAATTTAATAAATCACATTGCGTGCCCCTACCGCCCATGAATCACATCCTACTACACTCGATAGGTCCACAAAAAATATCCAACATCTTCATGGAAAAAATAACCATTAATTACCATTATATTAATTTCCAAATAAATTTTATTTAATTGAAAACACAAATTATATTTACTGGTATGATATACCTTGCATAATTCATTGAAAATAGAGAACTAGTAAATATATCATCATATTACATACATGTGATGATTGAAAACTAAATTACCATCCTCCAATTATAAAATGCTCTAAAAAAATTAAATTACAAAACCTAACCAAATTTATTAAATTTATATATTAATAAACAATGATATGAATAGAAACTAACAGATGGTGAGACTTACCTCCAATTTCCAGAAAAAAACTTTCAATATTCACCCAAAAACCCAAGAGGAATAATATAATAATAGAGGGTTCAAATCGCTTACTTATACACATAATAAAATTAGCGATTATGTATTCATTATCAAGAAATTTGATGGTGAAAATGCAATATTAGGCATTTCAATCCCAACCGACTAGCCATAAATGTACTACTAATGATTTTATGGTCATAAGATATTACATGGAAACTATCTTTATCCTACAGATTCCCAGTGTCTTCCATCGGTAGGTTAGTGGCTTGTATAGGGAATGTTCTTTACTAACACTAGTGAGTTGGTGGTTTACTGTAGGCCATATTGCATCTACCACAATTTCCCCTCTCAGGGCCCTCAATATCTAAAATAATAACAAAAACATTCATTTTAGGATTTCAAAACATGACAAATATATATTTAATCCTGGATTAGAAGTCGACATTTATCACCCAGGACCCTTAGCCATATACATAGATCATATAAACACATGCTTTATAATACATACATTGATATAAGCTATAAAATCCTATATTAATGAACATTTATTAAATAATGAAATTTATTATCTTCTATTTCATCTAGAGGTTCTTTTTAGGTTTAGATAGTTAGAGAATTAGAAAAAAAACGTAAAATCATAAATCACACTTTTATTGTATAAAATTCATTATTTTACCACTATGTATGAATGTAATTCATTCATAATGATTTTTCAATGTATCCCACAAAATATTTCTCACTTTTTAGAATTCCAAACGTTCAAAATATAAAAATTATCATCATAACCATGGGAAATTTAATCATATGAAGTGATGAGATCGAATTTCCATTAAATAAAATATATAACTAAATAAATGATAATGTCAACATAACATAAAAATTATGATAGGAATTAATAAATAACATGAATCTTTAATATCAATGAAATTGGAATCACTACATGTCCACAAAAATATATGGAAACCAGTATATCAATATTATATATCTCATATTAATTTAGATCATAACATTGGACATCAAAAACATGTTTTAAAGGATTTTTGGGAAGATATATTAATAATCATTAAGGCCAAAGTCCTGTAATACTACTTTCAATTCCTTGTTCGAAGAAAATAACATATTTTTTATGTTTGATTCACCATAACTCAATTTTTTTCTCTTGTTACATGTCGATGCATCATGGGGATATATAATGAATGGACATACTTTTACTTATATAAGTCCTTTTCATTCACTAAAAAAAAGTTGAGAAAAAATACCTAACAAACCATTTTAAATTTCATTCATATTGAAAAAAATATATATTTAATTGTATTAATTTTACACCTTTCAATAAAAATAATAAATATATCTAAACCTTTCGAAGGAATATAGATAATAGTTATATAGTACATAGTCAACTGAAAATATTCATCAATATTGGAATAAAAACATAACAAATTATAGAAACATTCCAAATTTAAATATAATATCAATATTTTATGACTAATATAATACAATTTTAGTTATGTAAAATTTGATGTTCACACCTTATAGAAAATTGAGTATACAACTCTATCGAAAATGTAAAAACATTTACAAAATCTAAACCAATCATGAATATTGATTGTTTCAAAATAAGATATCTAAATAAGTGAGATTAAATTGCCAATGGGAATATATGGAGATAATTCTTATTCAAAAAAAATTAAAAAAAAATCTAAAATAATGAAATGATTTTTATAATGTACCTAACATTTTTTTCAATGTTCAAGGAAATTATCACAACCTGATGAATTATAATTGGGTTACAAAAAAATTAATTCTAGGGAAAAATGAATCAATAGGCACATGAACATGTGAATATTATTTGGATAGTAAATCCAATGAAAAAAAATTGACGCATGTTTATAATTTTTTTCCTATATTAATGAATTTGAATACCAAACAAATGGAACATGGTTCTTAATATTTAACAAGGTCAAATGAATTCGAATTAAGATAAAGAAAATTCTTGCAGATTGAAGAAGAAATTAATAGAGATATTATAAAAGTGAGGAATTTTTATAGAACTTTTAGAAAAAAAATTAGAATATAATTCATCATATGCTTTCTCAAATATTAATTATATAAATTACATAAATGAAATTAGTCTCATAAATACAAAACATTTCTCAATTATGGGGAATTGAGCCTAATACCAAAACCCATTGTTCATTAATTTCATTGTCGTATTTTGACATCATATATTACAAAAACAATACCTTAATAACATAATTCATAAAATTACTCATATAAATTTTTGTTCATATTTTTAATCAATATTTATTCTCTACATCATTTGTTAAGATTTCTAGATTGGACACATACAATTTTGATCATTTATAATATTTTCTAAATAACAAGAAAACAATCATCATTAAAAGCATAGTTATCCGATGGTAAATCGTCAAAGAAGCATCATGGTTAGAATGATAATTAGAATTTAGAAGAATATGGGTTCGTTTAAATGAATTTTTTCCCTTTACCTTAGTATATTTAGATTCATCAATTTCAAGATAATGGGATCCTCCACACAAAATGGTACAACAAGAGTCAACCTGTCAGGAATAAGTTTCCTCATATAAAAAAGATAATTTTTAGATTTGTTTACTTATTTCACTTAATGAATCAATTCTCAAATTACTATTATGATTATGATTATGATTTCTCTATAGATTAGGGGTGAAATAAAATACATGGCCATCGATGTTTACGAAATAGGGGAATAAATGTTCATATGAGGAATAACTACCTCATCAATACCTATATACAAACTGATTGTGCAGATGAAACTCAGGTGAAAATCGGATTAGATTATAATGAAAAATGGAACTCCCCAAAAAATGAAGTGGTATATATTTATATGATCATCCTGGAAGTCCAGTTAGTGGCTACACCATGAACTCATCAGTTGGTGGGATGTCCTAGCACAAAAAATCCCAAGGATGAAAAGAATAATGTATTGAATCATCTGTCCCATGTACCTGCCTTATTATGAAGCATGAAAGCCCTAAATTTTCCAATGAATATCCATTATGCACCCATTAAGGAATTGTTATGACTATAAGTGTTTGAAAATGAGGTTTTTGCTGCAATGTATTACCTTATAAAAAAACATCTATCATTCAACCATGTAGTCATTCCGTTTCTGGATAACAATGATGGTGATGTTGTAAAATGACACATCGGGTCCTTATATATATATTTGGAAGTGATAATGAAACTAATGTATGAGGAGTATTTACTGATAATATATCTGATGTTAATATCATTCCAATATATATATTTAGCCAATTGGTTCTCACTAAATCCAAATTTTCACCATTAATTCGGATGTCACAGGTGTATGAAAAGAGAGAAAAATACCCCTAAATGAAATTATTATTAGAGAACTGTTTTGGAATCTAATATATGATTTAGAGTTCATGATTTTCTAGCATGAAACAACATTCATCATTATATTAGAATGGCCATGGTTACTGAATCAGTCAGACATTTCATCCTTATAACACGAGTATCTCAAATTTTGTGTAAATGAAAAACATAGACACTTCATGGTGACAAGGCCCCATTCAAAACATGAAACTCTCAGTATGTTGATGTAGTTTTTAATTATCATAATCCTGAAAAAAGGACCATGTAAAATTATGTAACTAGAATCAATGAACAGAATGGTCTAGAGAAGATCATAGATAACCCATTAAATAGTATCTGTATAGAATATTTGCATCCCATCAATTAAATTGTATGGGTAAGCTGAAATCCAAGCATGTGTTCAGTGGATTCCAAAATATAATTTCCGTAAATATATTCTAATGGTACATATGAAGTAATTAACTCTACATGAAATGATGAATTCAATGAGGAGATCCTCTTCATTCCATGCATATAGTCTTAGAAAATATATTCTTTATCATCCACATTGGAAGAATTCATTACAATAAATACCACAATCATCCCTTCAAAGCATCAAGGATACCCTTCCACAATAGTTGGGTTAAAAATGGTTACCTCTTCTTCTAGATATCTAAATACTGATTCCCCCCAACACAAAAAATCATTATTCATTGATTATCCTCCAAAAAAATATATAATAAGAAATTAATGAGGATTAATAATAAGAGGACTTCCTCAAGGATTCGACTCTATCATTTGAGGATGGTGTCTGCACCATTGTGGATGAACATAGACAAATAAATCGTGGTAAAGAAAAAGATCCGTTGTCCTCACTGAATTGTGAGTCCATGAATCATGAAGAGTATTATGTGTTTACTTACAATCTAATGAATCATTGGGCTGGGGTTTTTAGGAAATATGCAGATATTCCAACGATTAACCATTAGGATTCCACCCATTATATGGTTATTATAGAAGATAATTGGGGATAAAATTAGGTAACTAGATGAATTTACCTGACTCACAAATCCAAAATTATGGTTTAACGTGACAATCTCATCAAGGAAAACTTGATCTGATATTTGAAATATCATAAATCGCTATCTAATATTTTTCTGAGGAAAATGATGAATTGGAAAATCATTGTTTTCATTGATTTTGGAGATCCCAAATAGAATTTTCCTAAAGATGACCTCCAGGTCCAGTTCATGGTAATCTATATTCATGAAACATCTAGATATGAGCATATATAGATCATGGATGGATACTCTGGGTACAATTAAATCTAGAACATCATAGAATAACAAAAACAACATCCTTCAGATCCCCTCAAGGTGAATTTCTCTATCCGATAATTATCATTGTCTTGAAGAATGTTGGTGCAACATTACAATGTTCTATGCATCACATCTTCAATCCATTCATGGTGATTTCTTATAATCCTATGTTTATATTTTAGGGGTCAAATAATGGTATCACTATTATCACCTTTCTGATTTAGACACTATATTCTACAAGAATCAACATCATAATCTAAAGATGAACCGCATCAAATGTGCTTTCAAGGTAACCAAGTCAAAATATCGTGGCTTAAATGTACACAATCTCTTCATCGATGATGATCTGGTCAATAAATAGGTTATTCATGGAATATAACCTCTTACAAACATGAATTAGTTGAGTAGAATTCAGGGAATCTTATACTACATCTATAATTTAATATCCTATCAAACATGTAAGTGTTTAACCTACATTAAATTTGATAATTAAGGGAATCACATTTCAGTGAACCAATGATTGTTAGGAAGTATTTTACACCCTTATGAAGTACCACTTTAACCCACCTCTATTAATACCACCTATTGATTGATATATTCTCATTCATTGTGTGACTATTTAGGAATTATAATAGGGTGAATTCCTTTCTCAAATGAATTATGCAGGGAATGAAAACAGACTCCCCCATTTTAGTCAAATCATTCATGATGCTGACAATAAATATTCAGATATTTATAAGATCTCATTGGCATTAATCATTACATTTTATAAGATGAGGATATATCTATAGCATCATTAGGTCCCATTAATTTCTAGTAATAACCCACTAATATTTATCAATTGTCTTACTCTAGTGATAGGATGTCTAGAAAATTATGCATTTATTATGTAGAACTTCAATTTAATGTTTGTGCCTCACAAATTAGTGAAGTTATAGGATTTGATAGATTTACATTTTTATCAAACATCTTCGAAAGAAACATAAATATATAAGAATTTATTGATGAATAAATATTCTATATTCAAGGAAAAACCCTAACAAGGGAAATGTATTTTGCGGTTGTCCTATTTTTTTAGGGAAGAGAATGGAAGACCCTAAAATAAACAATTATGGGTTGGGTATTGTGTTTATCTTCTCATGTAAAAAATTCTTCTAGATTTAATATATTAATTTGAAGGTGGTAACGATGGAATTTCATAATATAATTCTTAAATTTCATGATTGTGTTTTGAACACCATGTTTAGTTGAATCTCCTAGATGTGAATGGTGATTCATAATTGGTAATCAAACAGGTCAATGGGGATCATTCCATTAGGAAACAAGAGATAATTCACTTGATTGATTATGTATAATGGTTAATTGAATAACATCCCTCAATGATAAGATTTCCTTCTATCCCATTATACCAAAACACCTAAGATGATGCATTGGATAATATATCCATAACAAGGGAAGATCCAACTTTATATGAGATAATAAACAGTATTTCACAACATCATAATGATTCCCATTTGTTATAATTATAATAGTTGAATTCAATGAAAGAAGTCTCATCCATGATTTATATGGTAAAACCATGGTATTAATGACTCTCATCATGGAATACCTTAATAAGAGAGTACTTCCACGATATAGAGTCGGGAAAGAGAAAACATGATGATGAGTTCTTAATTTCACTCTTTATGATGGACCAAATTACCCAATGATCTTTTACAATCATGGATTTGATATGATTATACATAGATTCCTCGATAGTGATTGGAAAATGGAAATCATTAATGAAGTAGTGGTGGGAGTATTTGGCTACCACAAACCACAGAGTAGGATTTTAGATTAAATATGAATTCTTGAATGCATTTTCCATTCAATGATGTTTGATTTAAAAGATTTAACTATGAAGGGTCGTCCCTTCTATGTGAATTCCATACTCATCCTCCAACCAAATACATAATTATATAAAGTTAAATACTCATATAAATATCCTAAATGGTGTATGGAAGTAGTGGGATTGTATCCTACATCTACGACTAAAAAGATCATGTACATTCTTACTACATGTGATTTCATCCCCAAATAGGATGAGGTAATACCTCTCAATGATGTTAGAGCCAAAATCATTGTTATTTTTGTCAAAGCTAATATAATTACAATTTTTTCCCTCAATCCCTATTGAGAATCAATGTAACTGATTTCTATTCTATTATGGTTTGGATGCTATATCATTAACTCAATATCAAATCCAAACATTCATCCCAATATTATATAGAATCCAGTGGACATATATAGTCTTTTAAAAAGACACTGTAAACAATACTCCCGAAAATATTTGATAAGGATAGAAATTCCTCTCTTGATAATCTCTTTCATTCTTTATGGGATTATGGGACAACTACTTGTACTAAAACACGGTCTACCTCATAGTTAGTAGATTATCGATCAGTAGTATCCCAACCACATAGGGATTTTTTAACTTTGAACAATGTTTCCAGTTATCATCAGCTACACAAATATGAAGAATATCATATACAACTGGAGGAGCTTGAGCTACTAGATGAAAATATATTTCACACATTGCATCACATGGAATTCCATAAAAACATAATAAAATGATATTTCAACAATAATGTTCACCTTTGTTCATTCCTTGTATGATAATTTGTATTGTCCCTTAGGACTCCATCAATAATAATAATGAATCATTTGAATCAAGAGAGAAAGTGGTATGGAACATATTCCATACATAATGACCACTCCAAAAGAACTTAATCTTTAATCTCAATGGATCAAGAACTCGCTATGACTCTATCCAATACATGGTTCTAGAAGATGTATGTTTTCTAATAACAAAAAGATAAACATAATTTTAGGACGTTTAATTTCATAGAAGAATATGTTTTCTTGCAGTATGATAACAAAAATATGTAGTATCTTTTTTCTTATCACACAATGTTAAACTAAATGATATGAATTCCTAGTTACATGACATAAAAATGAAAAGAAAAATTCCTTACCGCATAAAATTAAACTGTATGGATGAAATATAATGCATTTGATGATAAGAAAAACCACAACATACCATTAATATAAATTTCATGTTGTCCCTTAGAAGATATTTAGATCAAATGTCAATGTATTATTCATTCCATTTTCACAATTTATTGGAATATGCCCCTTATATATCACTATGTTTGAATCAAATATGCATAGGAACCCTATTCAAGAACTATGTGTGTCATTATTATTTCTTATGATGTTACACATAGATCTTATACCTTGTCCATCCCCTATGTTTATTTCTTTTCATATCACCCACATCCTAGCCACATGACTATAAATTTCATGAATCATTATGATCTATGTATGGATTAATTCTCATTCTAATGAGATACATAGATATTCCACGATGTCAAATTGCAGGCACATCAATGTCTATAAAAAAATTTCATGTTCCCATATAAGAATAAAACTTATAAAGATCTCTCTAATATGTCAAATGGATTTATTCACATAATATCATGTCTCAGGAACTCAACCATTTTTCTGGAAGATATTAAAGCATCAGTGCCACATCAAAACTCAGTTGGGTTTGTGTGTCATCATAAATAACTACATTTTTAATGATTCTCATTCTAATGATATATTTAGTGATTCCCAAATGTTATATATTGGGTTCCTCCATGAAAAAGGGACCCCTTCTAGAGTTCAAAACACAGTTGGTGTGGGAAATCTACTTTAAGACCAATGGATGTCTTGATTCTCATCCTAATGAGATACATAGTGAAGCCCAAATTTCAAATCTCGAGTCCATTGATGATTAATGCCCCTCCATTCTATATATGTATGAAACAAACCAGTATATGTAATGTTTTATGAAATATGTGTTTCTCGATTAAAATCACAATGAGATATTGTAGAGATCCTTGGTCCTACACCCTATCACAGTCATAAAATCTCTAACTTTTCACAACAGTTCATCTTCATCCACACATCATGATGTTAATGTGAATGGAATATTGAGAACTATGTGTGGCCTTATTCTTAGAAAAATTAGATATGTAGTGATGCTCGAGTCCTAAACCCTAGCCTAGCCTTAATATAAATATGTTTTAACATCAATCCATC
Source organism: Viscum album (assembly GCA_963277665.1). Lineage (NCBI taxonomy): Eukaryota > Viridiplantae > Streptophyta > Magnoliopsida > Santalales > Viscaceae > Viscum > Viscum album. The sequence continues at coordinate 444,012,977 of OY728161.1, forward strand.
TTCATCCATACTAAATGATGTTAACGCTAATGGAATATCGATGACTATGTTTTTCTTGATATTCATCCCAATGAGATATGTACTGATGTATGGATCTCCTATCTTTCGTGTGACAGCAACTTTTTAAAAAAATCCCCAATTTACTCCATGTTTATTCGATCCAAACCTACAGAAGAAATGTGTCAATAATTATTTATGGAATTATTCCCACACATATGAGTTAGGTAGTAATTCTCGAATCAAAAATCCTATATCCAACCAAAATATTCTAAATTTTGAACATCCCCTTTCCTTATGTAAAAACATTCATGATCTATGGAGCCATATTTTCATGAACTATGTTTGTATTGAATCATGATTTAACATGATAAATAGTGATCCTCTAGTCCTATGCACTAGCTCTGCCACCATATGTTCATTATACCCTTATCCTTCTCATTTGATACATTTTTTATTTATAAGAAGCTTTTATAATTAATTGTTTCTAACAACGAGATTTTCACACATGAGATTTGAAATTTGGTAATGATGATATCTATTTAAATTAGGTATATCAATTTCTATATGGTTTTATCTATGGTATTGGTTGTAATAAATTAAAATAAACAATATTTAATTTCAAATAATAATTAATAATTTCCTTACTACCTGACATAAATCCTCAAAACATAATGATTTTTATTAATGGAATTAAATTTTATGAGACATTCAGAACTAAATCTGTCCTGATTATCACCCTTATGAGATACATAATGACATACATACATTCAAACATGGACCTATCCATAACATGATTCATGAAATAAAACATTTCCCCCCATATAGGAATTAGATCATCACGATGAGATTTAGTACGAGTTAACATCTTATATATAAAAATGTATCCAATAACACCTTTTTATCCTCCACTTATTAAAACAGTCTCGGTGAATGTCCTTTATTCAAAAACTACGTGTGGCTAGATCATCACCCCTATGAGATATATATATGTCTGTCTAGAATGAAAATCATGGTCACAACCACAATGTTTTAATAACTTCACACCAACTCACCTTAATCCATACCACATGAAGATAAATATAATGAAATACTAAGAGAAACATGTGTCTTTATTATAGTTCTTAAAAGATACATAGTGACTCAATAATTTCTAATTGAGGGTCCATAATTAGTTAAAAAATCATCCAATCCACTTGTACATATCACACCTATATGGGAAAACAATTAATTAACTATGTGGGGCTTGATTCTCACCCTTTTGAGATGTGTAGGGATTTACATATTTTTTTCCCATCTACAGGAAAACATAAAAAACCATTATTCTCCATTATATTAGACACTTATAGAAAAGGATATCATGTATGATTTGTCATTTCACAAGAACATGTATCATTTAGAATTTTGTGTGACTTGATTCTTGCTTCGACAATATATCTGGTGACACTTTGGACATATGAAATATTCCAGCTGCAATATTCCATTACATTTCTGGTCATAATCAATAACTTCATTTTTTCATGACATAAAATATGATAGAATAATTTCAATATTTCATGCCTTGACACTGGAAAAAATAATTTCCACACATAATAAATTTAAACATCACTATAACCAAATGATAAAAGTGATTTTCCCTTATATATATATAAGACACATCAATTCGAGGGACTCCAAAATCACATCCAGTATTGGTCAAAGATATTCCCTTATACATTAGACTATGAACTTATCTAATTTTATATACCAAATAAAGAATAAATTAAGATATGAATAATCATTCACATGATTTTTGGGCTATAATTTCTAATTCCTAAGATCTCTTTAAGTTAACTTTGTTTTAATTTCCACCATCTCCCATGAAATAGTCTCCCACATAATGGGCCATCCATCCAATGGATGCCACTATTGAGATTGAAAAAGATTCCCCCAACTAGCCTTTAATAAATCATCCACCATAATGGATATCTTAAAGAAGAGGTAACTTTGTTCATAGTAGAATCCTATTTTGTCTCATTATAATTTGATGATTATATGCAATAACTGATAATTTAAATCGAGAATTCCCATATTTTTCCCATATCCTTTCACTGGGTAAAAAAATTCCATGATCATGGATTACATATTCCCCCATCATTTATTCATAGAATATTAAAATATCATTTGGCCATTCAAGCACATATCATCCATTGTTTCTATATTATTATATCCCTAGTAATATGTTCTTATAATACATGAATCAAATATCTAATATTTTTTTTAGACCATCATAGAGATCATATTCCACTTATTCATTGGAAATTAATAATGGAAATACCCTTTATGTATTTAGGAAAATTTATCAATAAAAAAACTATGTTCATGGGTAAATAATAATCTCTATAAAAATTCGGTGACTTTTATAAATAGAATGTCCGAATTATTTAGGGCTCATTTACATGACTACGAAATATGTTCTAATGTTGTTCTTGCTTAAAATCGTCTCCAATAATGGGATTATCAGCCTAAGGATGCCACTATGACTAAGAAGTATATTCACTAGTTGTGCCTTTATAAAATTTTCCCACATAATGGATTTGTAAATCATTATTTAATTCATTCAGGGAAGTGACCTTCCCAAATTATATTTCCTCATTTTCCCATATCACTCTTAAGATCACAACATTCCCATGTCAGGGTTTTCTAATTTTTTCATCATTTCTTAAATATATTGGCTAATTTATTTTCATTTTTCCAATAATTAGTAAATATAAAACCTTTGGTCCAAGATATAATACCTTAAATTAAAATCCACAAAATTTCATTACTACATGAATTTAAATTGTACATCATAATGTCCTTGTAGCATGACATAAAATGCACATCTTCACAAATTTACATTCTAATTGACATTAAACTACAAAACATAATTTCCTTTCAGTGTTACATAAAACTATAAAACTACACTAATAATATTACAAAATTTATTGAAACTCCATTACATAATGTTTAGGCTCCCTTATAGAAAACTAAACATCTCCCCTAATTTCATTTCTATGTAACATTAATCTTAACATCATAATTTCAATGTTTCTTGATATTAAACTGCATTCTATAATTCTATAAATAATTTTTTTAAATCGTCCATACTTCAATATTCATATTCATTATTCGGTGGTTTCCAATTCCTCATATATGTCATCATGGATGAACACTTTATTCTCAGAAATCATTATTTGGAAAATACACAAACTATTTCCATTAGACATCCATATATTAAATCAAATTGTATATCGGTAATAGAATGGAATAATTCTTGAGTTCCCTATTACTAGTCTATGTAGTATGGGCCCCAGTTGCCCTTTCATTGGTTTCCCCAATAAGATTCATGTCAGTATATAGATATCACTACATGAATATGTAATATGCGCCCCAGCTGGCCATGCCTATGAATACCCCAAAAATGGGGTTTTTAACTAGAGGTATCTTTGTTCATGGGAAAAATCTAGTCTATTACAATATTTCATATTTTAGGTTTCATGATTATAAAAATAATGACTCAATATTACAATAGATAGTACATGAAGAATATCAGTACATTCCTCAACCATTATTACTTTTTTGGGTTATTATCTCAAAATTGATGTTGAAATCTATTCAAACTGGAAAAGTAGACTCGTTAGAAAGTCATGCATGAACATACAATTCCCACTACAAAGACATAGTACTCCCCATATTGAAATTTTATTTAATGGAACTCTAGACTGAATTTATATTATTAACTCTATAGTCCTACAATTTATATTTATATGCAATAGTGTGAAATAGAAAGTTAAAATAAATATGTTTTGTTAGATTGAATCCTTAAATCGGTATCCTTATAAAAATCCAAGTCTCTCCAGCTATGTATTTTTCATACTGTGATTATGAAATAATTATTGTAATAACATAAAATGAAATGATGTTTATAAGTTATTCCATAAGACCCAATAATAGTCGATCAATAACAAATAGGCCCACCAGTTTAAGTAAAAATTATTGCACCCCCATCAATATAATTAAAAATTTTATTAGTTGGGTTAGAATTGTAATGTTTTTTAAAATTGGATTTGATTTTATTATTCTATGAATAATGCATGGATGATTAAATTTGTTATTGGAATAAAATTATTTCTCATTTAATTAGAAAATTAGTGTAACATCAACAAAATGAAGTCTATTTATCGTATATTAGAATAAAATTTATGCACAACTCTTCATTCATGAACACACTCATGAGCGCTACTATCCTCTTATGGAATCTTAGTCAGTCATGTAGAATTAGACTCATTGGCATGATGGATAACATCTTTTCTACATGAAATAGTATTTAACCCTTCAAACATGGATTATTCTAATTATTAGTGCATTTTAATCAAGATCTAATTGTGTAGAATACATCTCCTACTGAACACATGAAACCTCAATTTTCCTATCATTATGTTAATGATGAATTATGCCATTTTTTCATATTGGCCTCCCCCATGAAATACTGATGCATGAAAACTATCGCTATTGGTGAGCAATTTTTATTTTATATGATATTTCCAATGATTTAGTTCATGATCGTACTGGCATGTGTTTTCAATGACGAATGTATATATTGGGTGTTAAATGAATGTTTCAGATAACATTATCCTAATATTTGATGAATGACATCCAAAATTTGAATATAATTCATCAATGGGGGTGTTATAGATTACTTCTAAATTATCATCCATGTCCTGTAACATGTGACAAATATAGTAGCTAATTCTGATTTAGTTCCATTTACATTGGGTAGGATGTACTTTACAATCATATCTCTCAATGAATTTACTTGCTCAACTCCATTCGAACCACCAGATGCATCATCTTCCATTTTTGTTTAAACCAATGTAGTGGCCTAACAATCAGACCTATTAACAGAAGTTGATAACCCTGGAATGGTGGAATTTAATTATTTTTAACATCAAATGAGTATGAACAATGAATAATTGTCTATATTTTCGGTGACATTTACCCAGTGCCAATACAGTTTCATGATTTCATTCGTCATTAAATATTACCCATTTCAATAGTTTAAGTGGATAATTCCTTTGGCGTTGTAATATTATATTCTTGTTCATCCACAATTACCAGAGGCTCTAGAGTATCTCTTGATTCTGGATTATTAGTCAGTATTTACCTAAAATCATCAGAAGTAGGATGGATGGCAATTTGCACACTCATGAAGAGAATTTTTAATTTTTTCTGAAGACAAATCATCATTAGTTGAAAATTGATGTGAAATATCATATAAAATAAGAAATCCTATGTATGAAAAATTTATGATTCTTAAAAATTACATAATTTAAGACACTCATTAATATCTAAAAATCCTTCATTAAACCTACAATATTGATGTATTTATAACGAAACTCATGTATTTCATAATATATCGCTTTTTATATTATAGAATCCTTACCACTAAGGGTATATAGTAAATTTGGATTTGGATTCATATTGGGTTCTTTGAGGTTTTCATCTCTTATATCATCAACTATAATAATGATTTCGGGCATTGCTGAATATATATCAACACCAACACATTCTTCATATTTCCAAAGACCCATTTTCTCCTTTTTTTGAAACAAATGTATCAAAATTTCTTTCTGCATCATCCTATGACATACACAATAAATCTAAAATATAAAAATGAAATTAATTTACGAAATAGGATATGGTGACTATAAGAAAATAAATTGATGTTTCCAATATCCACGTCTATTTATATAGAATAAGGAGCTGATGAAGCCACACCCCTTGAGATTTTTTCATTCAAAACAAAAAATTCATTATCATGAATATCCAAATCTCATGGGTGTTCTTCTAAATCCATGAGAGACCAATAATGGATCCATTTTTGGAAGAATGTGACATAGATCTGGTGAAAATGTGAACATGGATAGAATGGTGTGCCAATCATGTTATAATACAAAATGACAACACAAATACTGACTAGGACACACTCACCATACCAAATATAATGTTATATTTCTCTTCTTTTCATAAGATATAAATGAAATTGTACAAATGGTCATGGAAAAAGATACCTTATTAAACATATGTGTATTTTACAACTCCAATACTTCTATCATGGTTCTCCATCCATGATACCATTTTGGATACCATAACATTTCATCCAATGTATCCCCGAGAAATCCCATAGGCACGTACATCAGAAAATCATGAACCATTACTAAGGTCATTGGTCTTGTTATTTCAACAATCAAAATTAAATACATTAAATATTTGTGATAAAGGATTTAAAGGATGAAATTAAATAGATATAATGAATGAATAATAATTATCAGTGTTAAAATAATGGTCTCATGCCTCATCGTGGTGAACAATTACCCCTTTGCATATTCCTTGATAAAGAATTATAGAATATTTTTTAGGGAGTGACTTGATCGAAGGTAATATATATATTAAAATATCAAACTACTCCATATACACTTTTACATTAGCCAAATACTACCCCGATGTAAATAATACAGTTCCTTAAAATCACATGAATCTATAATTTGATGGACGAACTATATAAACTCCCATGAATCCATGACATCATGATTCCCCAATAATGGATTGTTAAAGGTAGCATGTAGTTTGTATTTGATGTGGTTTTCTATGGGGACAATATCATTGATGATATCACTATTGATTGTGGTGACTAATACTCTATCCATGAATGTTATCATTCATGCACATAGTGCATAAGTATCATCCTTACGATTATCAATAAATTTTTATGTTGGTGGATTATCAAATGAAAATATGTTGAAGTATCTAGATTCATGAATCACCTCTATCACCGCCTCATGTTTCAGTTTTGGAAACTAAATCCCATACATATTCTAAAAAACATCATAAATTGACTATGATGGATTTTGAAATAATTCAGCACCAAAGAATAAATAAAATGTGATTACATCTATCCAAACAACACCAGAAATGGTACTTCGAGTATAAATACATCTTTCTCCATATATAAATCAAATAGAATGAGAAAGAATATTAATAACAAAGGGGAATCCAATCTGATATACTTTCCCTTTCCAATCATGGCAGTAACAGAAAATGTCGTTGGCATCACCCAACCACTAGACTCATGAAAATTAAGAAGAAAAATGTGTATCCAGATGTAAAGGAAGGAGGCCATGATTTCATTTTCTTAAATCGTGGAAATAACCTTGTAACCCAAATTTTTTAATAAACCTCTTATATTGTCGGCCAAAATTTGCCTGATGTACTCTGATTGTCACTAGTGGGGAAAATAGTACAGGCTTATATAGTGTTGCCCTTCTCTTTTGTTGGTTATAAGTAGGCCCACATCCACACATTTTCATGAACATCAGTTCTACGACAATGACCAATATTTTCTTTCTATATATACATCACTATTTTAATATATCACGAGAAAATGGTGGAATACTCTCTTTTTGATCCCATGTTCTATTTTTTGTGATGAATTCATCACACATTTTCTCAATAATTAAACCCCTAGTGATTTTGTAGACATCCCACATATTGATTCTGACTTCACAGTGTGTCAAATGATATGATTTTTTTTTCGGACTCAATCAATTCAATAATTCCTGAAGGATATCATTCTTATAAATATATTTATATCCTTCTTAGATGGACTCATATTTTTTTATGACTTCTGACGCTTTTCTAAGTTCAAAAGTAGTATGGCATACCAAAAATTAAGCAATCCATTTAGGCATGACTCCCACTACAATACAAAGATCTCAATCATCATTCTGGCCATGATATTGATTTTTCATTGATGAATGAAAGTTATAATCATAATAATGAGTCATTGGATCTAACAAATTATCCTCCATATTTTATGTTCCACCCCTATGATGTTGAAATCGTCTAATAGGAATGTATCCATCATTAATAGGGACACCCTTCATAGAGATGTTGAAACAAGGATACCTGAAATGTTTCTCAAAACAAGTCTTGGGGATATATATATATATTGGAATGTGTGAATCCTTCAACAGTATGTTCCCAAACATAGTTAGGTTTCATCTATATAGACACTCAAATTTATATCGAAGAAAACATTCCCATATTTTAGAAGGGTAATCTATGAAATGTCATAATAGAAGAGTCCAATGACTTTCATCCTTTCAATCTAGCACAAATTATCATCATTGGAAAAATTAATTAATCAATCCATTTGGAACCGATATGATAAACCCATTTCTCTTATTAATTTGAAATATAGACTTAATAAAATTCAATCATTACCTAAGAGGAAATAAAAAATATTTAAAATTAAAATCCCTACAGAACTCCTTAGATAATATACCTTGAGTAGGTTTCTTGAAAAGGTCCCTTTGTGTAGAAACATCAATAATGTGACTCCATGCATAATCGTTGAATTAGTTGAAATATCGTGATAAAACTTTTGAAGGACTTTCACAGTAGTACATCATGATGAAGCTAGAGGAATCATTCAAACGATGTGAGTAGAAATATTAAAATGCATGCGAAGAAAATCATCACAAGAAATGGGGTATTTATAAACACTTCTCTCTAAAACAACCTTCAATTTTATTCGCATATGCTACCAACCAGTGATGAATAAACTACAGATAAAACATATGTGGGAATGCTAAACATAGATCATTCGTGATCTAGCATTGATCCTTCATAATCATTTCCCCTGGTTTTTACCTCTATAATTGTTCCTATATACGAATCCTATTACATGGTGGGGTTTTATTAACACTTCATTTTTAATAATGGAATGAAAATATATCAGGAAAAGAACACTCAATAACATAATAAGTAATGAAACATAATAAAAACCAACATATTTTCCCAACTAGACATATGCAGCGTAGCTACGTACCAAGAGGTTGGCACATGTCCAACCAATTTAGCATAAAAGGCACACACCCACACCATGTTGAGGACCTACTCATAGGACCTACGTTATAGATCTATATATTTTTATTAATTTTTTCCCCTACATTGGAATGATACATAATGGAAGTACGATGAAGCCCTATATAGAAAACATCCTTTTTTAGGGTCACATCATTTCCTATAAATAGGAACATTGGACTCCTCATTTCACCAATTGAAAATTTGAAAGAATCCCATGAGCTCTAATTTTGTAGAACCGTCATCTAGGTCCATCTAATTATGTCATTTATCTATCTAAAAAAATAGATAAGTGATAATTATGTTGAAAAACAATAGTATTTTTTTTTAGAGAATAGAATAAAAAATACATGATTGGGTATACTTCATCCATAAGATTAAATCACCTTCTCAACTCCCAATACATAAGAAATAGCATGTGCTGAAAACATAGAAATGCACTACAAGAGACATATGTTCATTATGTCAAATAATAACTCTATTTTTTTTGTCTTGATAGTACATTTATCGAGTCATATCAAGTATACATAAACAAATTATACCTTTTCTATGAACATTCAGATCCTCATCTCACTTGTGCAAGACACCTATGAAACAAGCCAATGTTGTGATCTTATACCCATGACCTATGAGATCCACCATTTATGTCCTCTTCAAAAACTCCCATTATAGGGTCACTCTTTCCTTTGATCCATTGTTTGAAAGTGACCACATTGAAACCTCCATCATGACCACATGATTTAGAATATATATGTTAATCGAACATTATCTTCTTTCCCATCATCATTTGGATATCTACAGTTAGAGGTTTTCTAGGCATTTTATACCAGAGGGTAAGGATCCTCATAATGTCTTTAGATTTTTTTATCTATGATCAAACAGACCCTTAACCTTGGGATAGTGTTGAGGTGTTCCCGATATTGGATTCTAATGACAGTATTATGTCTTTCCCTTCCAATATCTATGACCTAGATACATTGGTTCCTAGTCGAGAGGGTGAGGACAACAATTTCATTTTCCATTCATAGGGAATGATATCATCACCACACTATGGGGAAAATATTATGGAACTTCTCTTGAGGTATGATGATATCCTATCATGTATGAGGTTACAATCGTTCTCCTTTATACCCACCATATCTTTTATCTTCATTCCTTTCCAGGAAGAAGGAATCTGAATAGTTGGAAGGATCATGTCATGTCCTCTTCCATGACTCCCCTGCACTATACCTCTCATGGAGGAGGAATTGTTCTTGTATTTTTAAAATTATTATCCATTTGTTTCTCACACTAGACATGAATCACATGGTAATAGTGGGTTATTTTTATCTTAACATCCATACAATCCCCAAAATAATGAACTATGAAAACTCTGATTCCCACCTTAAATGGTCTTTATAGAGTGCCCATCCAATGTTAAAGAACAATTATATTTCATCAGTAATATAGTAAATACCCTCTAACCCAAATGGGCCAACTCATAATGAATAATTCAAAAATATCATTGAACTATTTGAACAATGATTCTTTCTCTATCACAGATTTGAAGTAAGACAATTCAAAGCCCAAGATTAGGGGGTACCCTCCACCGTATGAATCAACATTCATAACTCCCATAATCAAAAAATTATCCCCCAAAATTATCCCAAATAATCGGAAAACACAATGAATTTCTCCATAACTCATGGTACATATTTATTAGAATCAACTTCAATAATAATCCCCAACTCATTTCTCACAATGGACCACACTCTTATGTGTAGCATAATGAACTACTAGAACTCTGATTCCTACCACAAGAGGGATACATAGGAATACTATCAAAGGTTATATATGTATTTCCATTAATTCGTGAGATATGAAATCAATCCCAAAACCCACCATTGGATAATATGTGACATTTCTTTCCTTTTTTAAGGGAATCATTCTCAAGAAAACCCAGCATTTATATAAATGAACCAAAATCTATTATGAATCTAACCAAACATTGTGGGGATTAATTCCCATTTAATAGGGATACGTAGGAAGGATCCATGAGTTTCAAATCTAACACCATTAATCAACCCTATCCATTATATTATACATCCCATGGAGGGTCCAATTCAACTACGAAACTCATATTTAATCAAGGTTTTCTGTGATGATTTGGTATATGTCCTATACCAATAATTCACTAGTCACCTTCCAAAAAGACATCCTTTCCATATGACATTAAAATATAAGGATTTATTTTTTTAATATTAAATTAAATGTGTGGATTTTTTCTATTAAGTGTAACAAAAAACAGGATTTCTTAATCCTCTTACAAGGATAAGTAGTTATACTATTAATGAAATTGTTCCCAATAACAAAAAAACATCCATCTACATGATGATTAACAGAGTAACCTTTTTTCTGCAAAGATGAAGATAAACTATCGAGTTACTATCCATCAGTGTGGATAAACATAAACAATAGAGTAACCATTTATCTCTATAGATCATGATAAACTCTTGAGTGACATTGGTCTACCTAGATGATTATATATTTCAAAGTGCCCCACTGTATGTCTACAAAACCACTAGTCGTAATAAATTACCAAGAATCTCCAAATGGTATATAAGATGAATCTATTAGTAGAGAACATAATATATATGTAGATATCCAATTTGACGAAGTATCTCGTGTTCTTAAAGATGATTATAAATGTGAAAAAATTTAATAAGTTATTTATATTTAAATTGGAATAATTAATCATACAGTTTAAATTAATAATGGATTCATGAACATATCATAAATATATGATACACTCCGGTAGTAGGAAATAATTCCCCTCAAGAAGGTGTGATGAGAAAACCTCCCATCCTCCAGACAAATGTCAATTCGTAATACTTGTACGATAAAATTTCTAATGATCACCTTCTTTGGTAATATAGTTCCATATAAATATAAATCCATTCGGTGTTTCCCGTCCAATGAACAATCATATTGGAAATTGAATGGGAATTAGGATATCAAAACAAAGTCCTATTTATGAAAGAAACAAGAAATAATTAAATTTTGGAACTATTAATTTAATTTGATATTTATTTCATCTATATAGTAGTGGAATTAAAATATAAACCTCTCTCACATCACCAATGTGTTATATTTCTCTATATAATTCATTGTTGAAAAAAATTTATCCATTTTTTTATATTACTAATTATAAAATTATTTATTTTATTTTTCAAATAATTGATTATATAATGAGTCAGTGCTTCGTATGTACATATGCTAATAATTCATCAACTAAAAATTGAAATTGAAAATAAATTGTAAAAAAATTAAATTTAAATAATAATTAACAACGAACCATAACCATGTTTTATCTTTATAAAAATATTTTAGAGATATAATAGTCACGAATGTGTGATTTTGTATATATTAATTTTTATTATCTTATAATCTTTGTACTAAATGAAAAATATAAATGAGTTTCCATATTTTTGACCCCTACATTATAATAAAAAATAACATCGCATTCAAAATGATGAATGTAGGTGTTATGGAATGTTCAAATCCACATCCCAATGTTTTTATCATATTTTACCCATCTTTCACATACCAAGGAGAAGGATATTTTCTATGATAACTATATAAAGTGACCCAAAATAAAAAAGGATATAATTATAAATATGAACCAAAATTTGAAAAATATTTAATACATTTTCTTCAATACGAATCCATATAAATTTTCCAAAAATTTATTTACAAATAAATGAAAAAAATGAAACAAACAAAATTAATTTCACAAATAAAAAATGAACTTTATGAATAATAATTAACTAATATATAAAACATAAAAATTATGATTATAATGTAATTAATTATATAATTTTAAATAAATGAGCTATTATATGACTATAATATAAAATTTCTAATTGAATTGGAATATAAAATATCTTGATTTAATTGAATGTAATTACTATTTTACAGTAATTGGTAATTTTCACTATTCACTAAAAAATGACACTTTTATGAAAATAAAAAAAATTATAAATATTTTAGAAATTAAATTATTAAATAAGTTATATAATTTCTACATAATAATATTTCAATTTTGTGTTGCCAGGTTGAATTCATTTTTTCATGAAATGAAAATAAGTCCATGAAATTGAATTTATTCAATCGGAAAGATAACACAAAACCATGGTGTATTACATATATTTCAAACATAGATATATGAATAAAATATTTAATAACCATAAATATATCCATTTTCATTCATACTTTTCATTCATAGTCAGTCTCTGAATAATTTTTTTTTGATATTCCACAGAAATAGTTTTCTTAATTTGGAAATTTTAACATGTCTCCTTAAAGTGGAATCTATATTAATACTCTTTCCAATTTTATGAATTAATTAATTATTAATTTTATTGGTTTGTTTTTTTATAACCATAAAAGATGTTAAAAAAACCTTCCAGGAGTTTATTAGTCTATATCCATGAAGATAAAATCGATAATAAACTTTTTATTATTATTATTTATTATTTATGTATATTTTCTTAATTAGTGGAATAAATATAGATATCTAATTTCAATAAAAAATATTTATTAAATTTACACCATATTTCACCAATGAACTTGTTTCCACGTTCATTCATAAAATTAATTTCTAGAATTGATGAATTTTGAACATAAGCTATCCAAGACCTGATCATACCTTGTTTTAAGGAATAAATAGTAGGTTGTTTTGTTGTGAGATACATATTAAAATAGTATAATAAAATTATTTATTGTATATTATGGTGTAAAATCAAAATTATAATGGTTTATAGGATGAATTCATAGATACAGATGTCCAACTAGATTTGAATATAATATTATTTTTTTATTATGCTTACTTTAAAAAATTAATTTAGCAATGATCATTTATTGATTATAAAACTAATTGGTTCCATAATTTTTATACTGAAACATTATTGATATCCAAAAACTACTATTTATCTATTAATTTAATTTTTTTAACCATCCATGTGTGGTAATGAACGGAAAATTTAATAGGTTACAACATGGGGGCGGTAGTCCGAGAAACTCATGAATAAAAACTCATTTCATAATGAAAGGTTTTTATGAATAAATAATTATAATAAACTTAATATATTTATATTAAAGTATAAAAAATACTATAATATCACTATTTTATCTATATTTAGAATAAATATCAGTGATTATAATTTAGAATGAAACTATGTAGTTTATAATACAACTATCAGAGACACGAATCATCCATGAAATTCCTCAGAAAATGAAGTGAATAAGATTAAAATTGGTTACCATTGTAATTTTTTGATATAGGGCACCAGAAAGTGAAAAAAAAATTTTTAAAGAGGGAACTATAAGTTAGTTTTTTATTCTAACTATTGAATATGATAAATTTTTCTATGTGAATGAAACGGTAGTTTTGGGTGTAACCATACATTATAAATAATATAAGGTTACTAATCTAGTGTAAAATGACTCAAAATTAAATATAGTAGATAGAAAAAGGAGTTTTGTTTGAAATTATTATTATTCATTCCTAGATAAAAATTCATTTTATTTATCGCCTTCGGTTTTAACTTTTTTCCTTCTTAGAAAAAATACATTTACATTGTTAATTTATTTACAACCATATAATTTAGTTTATAATAAAAAATTATAATATTTGAATATTTATTTACTTTGATATTTCTAATCTCAATTTAAAAAATAATTACATCATAAAAATTTAAAATTAAGTGAAAAGATACTTTTAGACTAATAAAACATAATAGTTAAAATATAATTTCATTGAGAAATAGTTTTTTTAATCTTTTAAATATATAATATAAAATTATCAAGGATAATTATTTCATTTAAATTGATTTTTTTTTCTTAAAAAATATAGGATTTTAGGATTAAAGGGATATCAAAAATCGAATCTCTTATTATAAATAAATGACTCTAAAAATGATAAAAATATTCTATAATATGGAAGTATCATATTAATTAGTTTTATAAATGATTATTATACATTTTCTATACACTAAAAACCTTCGAAATGTGTTTATGTAAATTTTAAAAATTTATATTTTGTTACATATATGGGTTTAAAATAGTTAATGTTTTTCTTACATATTGTTAAAATTGTGGATATTATGATTATCTTAAATCTCGTATATCTCAAATAAAAACAAACATTTTTAGAAAAGTACCAAAAATTGATAATATGTAAATTTTAATATGAATAATTAAAAAATTAATTTCATCTTATTAATTTTTTTAAAAAAATTTTTTTTTTTCAAATTTTTAATAAAAATATAAAATAAAAAGAAAACCAATTTTAATTGTTAAAAGAAATTTTTTAATATATGTTTTTATTATAATTATTAGTAACTAAATTTGTGGTAACCATTTATTAATATAAAAATAATTTATCAATATAATATATATATTTATTGAAATAAAAATTCTTATATCATTATAGCCATTATCTAAAAGTATATATTTTTTCAGAAGTAAATGATCTTACTATTTATTTTCGGTATAAATATTGAATTAAATTTATATTGAAACTAATAGTTTTTAAATATATACATAAAAAAAATTATTTCTATTCATTCCCACTAATTTTATGACTAGGGTTTAAAGGTCTATTTTATATATAATCTAATTATATCATAATTTCATTTTGTTATTTTACATTTGTGGAGAAAGCTATCATACACATTGAATTATTTTATATGCATCATATATTAAAATATTTTGTTGTTAAATTATCCCTCTTAAATAAAAATCTTCCTCATAATTTGAATCATAATATCATAGTAATTTATATATGGAGTTTCCAAATAACAATATAATACTAGAGGATCGTTGGTTTATTTTTGATTTTGATTGAGATTCAATTATATTAGAAATCATTATAAGCATATTATAATGTGAACTAAACCATATCTAATTTAAAATTCAATTCTAATTAGTCAGGTATATCCAAATACATATGGAATTACATTCCACAAACCATGAAAATATTTTATAAGACAATCATAGAACTAGTTGTTTTCAATTGAAATTCAATATTCAGTTGTTGGCTAATCATACATGAAATTTGAGTCTTAGAAATATAGTGTGAAAAATCAAAATTGAAATCATTAGTTGTAACTGCATATATGTTCAATTATTTTCAAATTTATTGATGTTTATTTCACTCACTCAACATTGGATTTAGAAAATGATTTTATAATTCCAACTCTCTTGCAATTTAATAACATTGTTTTCTGTAGCCTATATATTTCCTCTATAGTTCTGAGTATAATTACTTTTTTATCATTATGACAATATCATTCATGATAATCAATCATTATATAATTTGAGTGTTTTTGAATTTAACTATATTCACATTTTTATTCATATTCCATGATAGTTGGCTAGAAATAATCATAAGTGTTAACAATCATGCTCTAATTGTATTTTTATGTTCATTAAAGTAATATATATATTTTTTTCTAACACCGATAGTTCTTTCTAGATATTAACATTAATAAAACCACAAAGGATGACATGAGTGATGATGAATTAAAAATACATGGGAATTATCATTATAATATCAATGTATTTATATGATGTATAAACACTTTAATGTTTGGTTTATTATTTTGGTTTTGACATTATACCAATTCCTAGAGAGGATATGGATGGTACATTAGTCTCTAGGGAATTTTGGGAGTGAATAATCCTAGAAGGTGGATAAATCCACTTGGTTCCATGATTGGTAGAGAAAATGTGGCATTACCTACATGATTTTTCCAAACCATGTGGGGGTAATTCAGTAAAGTGAATTGGGTTCACTCTTTTTCATAACTATGTGACATAGGGTGAATGAACGGGCAACGGAACAAATAAATTTAGCAAAGAATGGAAGAAAATTTTTCATGTGGATTCCTAAACTATATTCATAAATCATGTGGGTACACCATTTGGATAGTATATGGCACAATGTTTTGAGAATTTTGCTTCCAAAACATATGACCCTGTAATTTATTGGGGATCTATCATCATTCTGTACTTATTTATTTGAAATAATAAACAGTCCTATCGATTCATCATTCCATTAGACATGCTGTTATTTTCATTCCCATTAGAGATCTTCCTCTCATCCATCTAGCTTTATTGATAAATCACTATTATAACCTCTAATATGACTTATTTTCATCTCATTTGATAATAATTATGTGTTCTCCACCATAATTCATCATCATTTATTTGTCTTAAAGTCATTAAATCTATTTAGTTCCATACTCATATTCCCTAATTTTAGTTTGTTTTTTGTTTTCCATATAAACATGATCTAGACCAAATTAAGGGCCAAAATTTTATGGGTTCCCCAATTCATGTATAAGGGACGTGGACTAGTATTTATCCATCAATGAAATGGGGATTTATTATATTTATTGTGAAACACACCCAGGATTCACCTCATGAATCCCCTAAATTGAGTCTTCAATCAATAGGATTCCTTAATTTATAACCTATAGACATCCTTAGTTGACATACGTTTGCTTCCACCCCCTGTGTTGTGTCGATGAATTTACATTATTATTACAAATTTCCAAATGGGAAAAAAATTCTAAGTGCTTTTGGACTTTCCTAAATAAATTTTTACCATAAATGAAATATATAATATTTGATTCAAATCATGGATAGCATATTTATCATCATATATTGAAATAAATGGAAGTGAGTTACATGACCACATCACATGATTAAATTGGAAAATAGTTAATACATTATTAAAGTGAAATGATATATAATTATTGATTACCTATGGGATCATATGAAGTTATCTGACTATGTATCACAGATATTGTAAATGATCAGGAAAACCCTAATGCATTATTATTTTCAGGCTTACCATTCCTTACACTATAGTAATATTTGTTCTTGGTGACCTAGATGAAATATTATTAATGGGAATGGAGACCCTAATTAATTATTATTAATTGGAATAGTGTACTTATTAATTATAATACATGTGAATAATGATTGTATTTATATAAATGTGAATGACAAACCATAGGAGTAATGATGATTTGATAACGGTGATTCTATGGATATTATTCAGACCTGGAAACCCATATGGATATGACTTGGGAATTATGAAATTTTTGATATGATTGGGGTATGTAGATCAAATTAATATATCATGGGAATGGTAACCATACCATTATGAAAATAGGAATGGAATGCATTATTCTTTATATACTAGGAATGGTTTCCCTTATTATTTGATATAAGACATTGCATCTGCTGACTATTGTGTGACTAATTCTACAAATTATGGATAACCGAGCTACACATCGTGTTATTTCTAGTAGAAATATCCTTATATGTGTTTGTATACATCAATAAATATATAGACCATATATATGTATACAAATTGATACTATTCTAGAATATGAAACATGTTTTAAAGCATGTAGTTTCATCTGGGTGCCCATCATGAACAATATATGAACCTTTATATCTTTATTACTCATTACTATTGTAAATATAGACTTTTTATATCATATCAACTTATTGGATATTTATAGACATCGTTGGAGGGGGCCTACTAGGTTTTTCTTACAGCCTATCTGAGTCATTCATGGTACCTCAGTAGATTTTATAGGTGTATGAAGGTATAGGGGAATGAGACCATTTTCTGATACATTATTTTTTTAGCAGCATGAGATAGGGAAGCAAATTACTAAGTTATGTCTAATTATTGTATTAGTGACAAAAGTTTATAAACATTTAAATTTATTTTATTTTCATCATTCTATATGAATTATTCTATGATCACATATTTCTTATATATATACAAGAAATATCATTATTTTTCATAAAAAAAATTGTTGTTTATTATGATTATTTATTATTTATAGATTCATTAAATTTTATGGGAATTAATTTTTTACATATCCTCTAGTTATATTTATATTTTAACACTATTCTACTCTGATACTTAGGGTATATTTTTCTCTCTCTACTACACTGGCCATGTACTACTTGTTGGAAATCTTTGGCATATAAAGAGGCGTGTTTGAGGACATCTGGCCCTCAAGCTCAAATTACTTTTTAGTTGAATCTTGGTATGGATGTCATACAGAGGTATTTGATCCATTTATTTAGTTTTTCATAATAGTTTTGGAATATTATACAATCTATTATGAATGTTCAATAATATTATAATTTGTTTTTCTTGGATGTAGATAACCCATGTGTAGGGAAAGACCAAATTAAATGGGATGGGAAATAATGTACTAGATTCAGATATTTACTGTTTTTTTGGATTCCACCAATAGGTGACTCACATAATGCTTGATGTTCATTAATATTATTGAGATTTATAATATATAATCCTCATATACGATCTTTAAGCATGAAAATTAATCATCTTAGGAACCTTATAGAATTCATATATTATGAATAATTTCATGCAAATATTCCTTATTGCATTCCTTTTATTAATAAATTTATTTATTTATTTATATATACCATAATTCTCAAAAAAAATCATGCAAGGTCTTAATATGTTAGTGGGTTCAATTGATTAAAACTCCCAATTTAATTTATATGCTTTATGGACCATTATAAATTATATTTGGTGATCAATGTGGATAATTTTCTTAATAATGAAATTTAATACAAATGATAATGAAACTAAATGATATTGAATTTTTAAATGAAATAGTAAACATTACATAGTGATTTACGTTAAAATGTAATGGGTTTT
This sequence comes from Viscum album, assembly GCA_963277665.1. Taxonomy (NCBI): domain Eukaryota; kingdom Viridiplantae; phylum Streptophyta; class Magnoliopsida; order Santalales; family Viscaceae; genus Viscum; species Viscum album. Next base: position 444,032,682 of record OY728161.1, read on the forward strand.
TTTTATTGAAATTTAAATTTAATCTTTGTATACTGGTGTCTTTTACATAATCCAGAGAGGATGACATATATGTAGAATTATTAATGTAAAGATGGTAGCTTCACTTATATTCTATATATTGGATCATATCATCTACAACTAGCTTTATGAGAAATAAAATTGGTCTGAAATTATCATATGAATTCTTTCAATTATACTATTATTAAACATATACTATTTACCATTATTGAAATCAATCTATGTCATGTGATTATATTTTTTAGATCTATAAAACCATAATGTCTTAAATTCATTTCCTATGAGGTTGGTGACGAATATGCTTTAGATGTGATGGTCCTCGACCCTTAGAGACACATCCTATAGTTCCTCCTTTGGTCCAAACTATTATCCCAAATATAGTTAATATTATCTTGTTGTGATGAGAGATTAAGTTGGTTATGTATACTAGACATGGATCTTAATGACCCACACCATTAATTATGTAGTTGATGTGATATTTCTATAAGAACCATCCACATATGTTTTTAGTGGATTGTGTCTCCCAGGAATGTGAGTTATGGATGGAAAGTCTTATCATTTGTTGAGTACCTTGAGAGGAATCCTAAGATAGAGTGAATCATTTCCCTAAAATAATTCATATATTCTATAATATTCTAGGATGTTCTAAATGATGCATGTCAGAAGAATGAAATAATTTTGATGGATTTATAATCAGTCATAAAAGAGTAATTCTTCACTATGATTTTGAGGGATGATCATGCTCAGATTTTAAATAACTAAGGCATGTTTCCATTTATATTATTGGCTACTCAGATTGTTTTATATAGATTTAGTTCTCTCAGCCCATCTATAACACCATTGAGCTAGATAAAGTGAGATGATTGAGGATGAACGTAGATATCATATTAATTATAATGTGGATATTTTAATGCTGGATAATATCTATTATTAACTGAATAAATATCTGATCTCCAATAGGATCATTCCAGAAGAATATTTTGAGTGAAAGGGAGATGTAGAAGAGAGACATGGAAGTTGTTTTACTACATATCAGAAGAGGTGCTATAAGACTATTCATATTAGTAACAACATAGATCTGGCACACACTAAGAGTTATGTGATATTTCACTAGAATTTGTTTCTTATGAATAAGAATTCTCATTCACATAGAGACCCTATTGATTGAGGAGGATGTGGAAAATTTTTATGAATTAAAATTTTATACATGACATTTCCATATGTTCCAAGAGCTATAGGATCCTTGAATTTCTATATTTATGAATAGAATTAGGATCAGTTTAACCTCCAAAATCAGTTTTTATTGTACTATCAGCCACACATGTAGAGGAGAAGGTTGATTATGAGGTAGTCATGTTTCATATATTCAATAAAAGAAATGCATACCCACATAGGGTAGTCTAGTTGAAGCTCAAGGATATCGATCGTACCAAAATTAATAATTGATTCATATACCAAAGGAGTATGGTGTTGGTCCATAAAAATTTAGATGTACTTTTATAGTAGACTCTACTATAGTTTCATCTTCATTTGATATGAGTTCATCATACTTTGTTAACTCTATAGAATATTTTTGGAGCCTTATGTTTTATGTTGAGTACTCATATGGTGTAATGTCACAAAATACTCCTTTGGTTGTAAAATAATAGAGAATAATATATAAAATTTAATACTGAAATGATGTAGGAACGATTAATTTCTTATTATACATAAACCTCTATGATATAATAGGATATCATTTCATTACTAGGATTATAATTTTCATCTTGTATCAATCATGAAAGGTTTATTATCATAGTGTGGTGTAATTCACTTCACTAGAGGGTGGTTCTTATATTCTCAAGGGTGAGTGGGATGCCTAGGATGGAAGATATGGACAAGAGTATATGCTGATAAGAGGAGTGACCACTCAACTTATTATAACATACATGGATTATCAAGGAATACATCAGGGAGATTCATTCCTATAGTGCATCATTTCATGTATGTTTTTCCTATATATTTTCTAGAAAACCTCATGAGGTAGATTTAAAATTTAAAGTTGCATTATTTCAAATATCTACACATTAACAATTACTCTGTATAGTATTTCTACTATTGATTTCTCAGATCTCAAAAGGAAACTATAGGATTTAGATGAAAAATGTTTTATATGATGTGGTACTCTACACTGGGGTTAATAGACTCCTTCCACAATGGAGGGAGATATAACCCTCATGGATTATGAGTATATCTAAATTAATAATTATATAACCATGAAGAACCAAATTTACATACATTGAGTTTATAATATCTCCAACTAGCTTAGAGGATAGAGTGTATTCTCAATGATCAATTTGATATTATGCTATCACTAGTTTCTTGTTATACCTTCAGACTTACAATGTATTACATTCCATTTTCATTACTATATATATATGTACCTAGTGATTTCATTGTGTCATAAGAAATATTCTAATATTTTCACAGACCAGATGAATTGGGATTTCATTCCATATTGGTATTCATTTGGGGATGTAGTTTTAAATTATATCTTCATATAATCTCATTCTTGAAGATGCCAATCTAGAAAATTTATATCATTATACATTAACTAATATAGATGTAGGTTTTTTCTATACAGAAAAAATACACATATGGACTCATAAGGATTACTTATCGTGTCATATAATGTTAGAGGGATGAGTGTTAGTAAACCCATAAAAGGTGAGTTTTGTAGTTAAATAAGAGAGTCCAAAGAAGTACTTTTACATAATGACTTTTTTGGGGTCATCTGGCTATTCTAGTAATTTCATATAGGACTTATCATGACTTACTAAACCTATAACTAGTTTAAATAAAATGTATGTAACGATAAAATTTATTTAATCCCACGATAAATCCTTTCATGAGTTTAAATAACATAGACATTAGTATTGAAAAAAAATTCATAGCCTAGAAGGAGTTATAAATTGTATTTATCTTCATTAGGTATTAACAAAGGATTAGTTCTAATGTATAATGATATATTTTTTGTGTTTAATCATAACATATAAGGCCTCATGTTTCGAATTACCTGGCACACAATCTTGAGTAGGAATATATTGTTCATACATTGTGTTATTTGAAGAATTACCTAGTAGGAGAGTGTTTTGTTATGTTTATAGTCCAAATAAACGTCCAAGAATAATTTCACACAATGTTACATGAATCTTAGGAAAATATTTTTGTTTAATATATATATTACATTATCTTTGAGCTCTCATTTATGATCATGAATGAAATTGATGTTGTTGATGGTTATTGAAGGAGGACTAATAAAATTTAGGATACCAGTAGACAATGAAAGCATATGGAACTATTTATGATATTCACATAGTGATTAAGAACAATCATGGATAGTATTTACATGCATCACTATCAGTTGACTATTTAATAATTTGTAAAATGAAAATTTGGTAGCTTTTAGACCATGACGTCTTGGGCCAATGGGAGAGTGTTTCTTGTTAGGGCCCGCCTCTATATTGTTTAATCGATGGAGTTACATTGTACATATACATGGAGTTATCAAAGATGATAAAGATTTTAGAGATGAGATTTTGTGAGATCCACATACTTTTTATTGGGATGTGAACACTGGACTATAAAAGATGTATTGTGATATATGTTATATGTATTAGTTCCTTTAGATAAAACATCATATTGTGGGTTTTATAATTAGGTGTAACACCAGTTAAGAGGAAAAAGAGGATAAATAGTGGGTTTCTAGGTTATTACGACCATTACTCATCCCAAAATATGAATGAAAGGATGTTTTGATGGATTTTTTTTGGTTGGATTACCATGGTATTTTTCAGTATGTTATGTATTCTATGATTTCTTGGAGAGAATGACAATGCTATCCCACTTCCATCCAATATGGGTGAATTTTTTAATTGATGAGTGGTATAGACACCCTCTATTTACAATCATAGAAATTACATAACATATAATGAATACATAAACTATGTACCAAAATTAACCCAATGACTGTAGATGTTATAGGTCCATTGTATACATGGAAACATAAAAACTAGTAGATAAGTGTGGTATAATATCTCAAACTAGGTTCATCACGAATAGTACACTTCTTAAACACATCAAACACAATTCAAATTTCCATAACATGTGGAAGGAAATACAAAAAGGTGTGTGCTCAAACTCTATGTAAAGGTAAATATGGGAGACATGTAATCCTAAACATGATAGTAAGGGTATGAGAACATTATCATGGAAATAGAATATAATACCATGCATATCAAAGATCATATACATGAATCATGGAATAGATCCTGGAAGTTCATAAGACATATATCAAAATGAATTATTGGTTATAGGCCTTGAAAGTAAATATAGAGTTACGACATGTAATTTTTGAAACATATAAGAATATCATGTTTTTATAGTATCCATGGAATCAATGAAAATACCATCATAGTGGAAAATGTCCTTTACTAAACCGGGTGAACCCCATTCTAGTCCTATATTAATTCACTATTGGATACATCCTTCTGTCACTATATTTTGGAATGTTGTAAACCCTCATTCAATTACCGTATTACAGAATTGATTAAACTCTCATTCCAAACTTGTTTTACTCATGAGATAGAAATATTTACACAATGTATTGTAAAGAGATATAGGTCACATGTTTCACATAACATAATCATACATAATTGTTACAAATGATCATAAATAAACATATTACAACCCATTAAAAGAAACATATATCATAAAAAAGTAAAAATATTTTAACCTCTAGAAATTGGAAGGTTTCATAGTCATTTCATCATAAACATAACTCTTGAAATGTTTTGTGGTTCAATGGAATATATCTCATGAATGAAAAAAATTTATATAAACATCATTCAATCAATTAAAAATCAAATAAGACAATGAATATGAATGGAGATGTTGAATAATTCTTACATAAGTGAATTATAAACACCAATAGATTTTATCTTAGTTGGGAAATAATTTGGGATGGAATTTTAAAAACATTTTTTTAAAAAAATATCTCTTTTATTTGAAATTTTTTATTTTCAGATAAATCCTTATGAAAATATTTTCCATTTGTAATATATTTAAAAATATATTAAGATCATTGAAAATAAGAAAACATTTTGAAAATGCATATTCTATGAAAATGATCTTCACGGACCTTTTGAAATCATTTTATAAAAAAATAAGCATTATTTTTAATTATAATAGATTTTAGATTATATAGTGGAATAGAATGATTTTATTAAAAAAATTCTCTTATGATTCGAAGAGTGTAAAAAATGGAACTAACAAATAAGGATATCTTGAGAAAAATTGAGGATAAGGAAAAATGTATATTATTCAGAGATTTCGTCAAAGGGAAAATAAACATATACCACCACCACCACTATCCATATTGTAGTATTTTATAATGAATATTTTAAGGGGTTAAGTGGGAACCCTAACAATATCCCACCAAATTCATCCCATCAACAAAATAAAACATCACCGCCCATGTTATAATTCACAAAATGTAGAATCACACTTAGATGATTTCCAAAATTCAAAATAGAAAAAACTATAAAACTATTTATATAAATTATGCCAATGTGACAACCGAGAATCTAACCTTAAATCTCCTCTAATACAGCATCACATCACCCAAAATAGAAACATCATCACCTACGACCACCACCATTACATCAATGTTGAATACAACCACACCGTCGATCGACAATTTGTCATTTTGAACAACACAAAACATTAGTATAAAAATGTCATTTTAGGCCTTATAAATCATCTAACCATAAATGTTAGAGGAATACCATCACACAATTGAAGGATATTTCCATCATCACCACATATCATTGGAAAAAATATTCCACACCATTTCCAGAATTGGATCAACAACATCCACTGTGGACATGAAAATGAATCAGACATAAAACAACCTACTTCATATTCAAATGTACGAAAAACCATCACCGATAATCCATTAGAACGTGAAAATGTTTCCATAGGACGATCCACACATAACACCCCATCTCTCCTGGAAACAAATACCAAATCATACATGTGATCTATTACACATGGCCAACTTTGGATGGAGAAATGATCCAAGAAACCTAAGCCTCGAAAGAGTGAATGAGATCTCCGGAGTAAGCTGAGATTGAATGAGTGCCATCATACCCTCCTTAAAGATCATAACAAGATATATATATAGCATAAAAGAACTGTGTAATAAAAAGTGAATGAAAAAAACAAGAATGTCGCATGATCCAGCATAAGTGATAAGGACGGAGATCATCAATGATAGAAGGAAGAAGGAGGTGAATAGGGAAAAAACTATGTTACTAATGTAGATATGAGGAGGATACTCAAGACTGATAAACATGAAAGAAAAGAAAAATTAATAGAAGGGATATAAGAATAAAAAATGGAATGAAATGAAGTGAATCTTATAGATTGTTACAAGAATCATGGATGGAGAAGGTAGAAAACCTAACACATTGATGAAAAATGATAATATTGTATCAATAAACTATTATAATGTGGTCACCTGATACCATATTATCCATGTAAAATATGGAAATTTCATTATGAATATGATGTAATGAAACATATTTTATTCATTATATAACATGTAAATTGAAATTATATACCCCTCGAATAAATGTATAGGTGCATAAAAAAGAGAGTATCAGTGAAGGACAATTGAGATAAAACTGTTTTACCGATTTGGTAACTATTGTAAGATAAAACCCATGAAATAAAGATCATATAATAGATATGTGAAACACAATGCTGCTAGTATCATACACTAACTCAGTTTTCCATGAATCATATGTATAGCTAGTGTTACGTGGAACGTACATCAAGTTGGTTTTCATGTATCGTATTCCAATTCCAATATTTGTGAAAGGAATATTTTAAACAGTGTATTTAAATATATAAATGAAAATTTAAATGTATTCAAACAAATAGGTCCATAAAAACTTGTGGTGTTACAAGGATGTACGATTGTATTCCTGTTTGTTTATATGTCTTTATGGGGTCCTTTATAAACTCATTTTAGAGATGGAGGGATTTTTTATATTGGGTTTCTGGTATGGGTTATAATGATCAATCGGTACACAGGTCCTTTTGAGCACATGATTAACCCCAAAATAAAGTCCAGATAGAATGGATGATACATTTACTAGAGGTCATGCTACATTCTTCTCTACATGTGTTTAGATGTTCATTATATAATTGTATTCATATTTTCAAATTAAAATATAATAAACTATATAAGGAGATTATTTTAATGCATTTTTAAGAGTTCTTATATGGTAGGTCATTTTGTTCACCCATGTGATGGTTAAATAGAGGATAAGTAGTTTTACAGGGTCCTCATATACTATTGGAGGCCTCAATGTCGGTGTAGTTTACTTGAAAAAATGATATAATTTTGAATATAGACATATAGCATATGAATTTTATTGTTTATGTCATATGAATTTTAGGGTCATGTTTTTTTTTTGATGTGGGTATCACCTAGACAGTGGAAGTTATCACCAACATTTGTTTCAAATTTTGTTATACCAGAAGAGTTGATCCAGCAGCCTATTAGTTTATACTACCTCATATCTACCAAGTTCTGTTTGTTGTCTTACAAAATTAATAGTGTTTCGGTCATCAGGATGTTATATCTCATCCATTTTATCTAGAGGTTGTGGAAGTAGTTGACGAAGCATATATTTAGGTGTGCACTATACGCATTAGTGATCTGACCATGAAACATATCAATGGGTAAGATTTCTATTTAGTATGGGTGATATGTAATCATTTAGGTGTGCACTATACGCATTAGTGATTTATCACCCATCAAAAGGGGAAATTGGGAATGTGTTCGTTTAAGTGGGGAAGAATGTAATAACCTTACTTTAATATGATGTAGAGATCTATTAGTTTTTTACTAACTAGTTTTTTTGAGCTAATATTAATTAATTGTCATCATATTGATGATACAAGGATATATATTGATTGTTCAGGGCCCAGATGCCCAACTAATACAATAATCTACTACACTACATAGTTAGTAGAACCCATAAATACCCTAACTAATTATTTATATTTATGTTTAGGGGTATTTAATTGATATTAATTGGGAACGAATTATTGAATAATTGTGTGACCTAGGAATTATGCAATTTCAAGGGCTCTACAATTTTGAGAAGATGAAAAACACATGGGTTGTGCATAATTTCCCAAACCGTGTGCATGAACTCTTTGGATTCCCCCTTTGTAAATGATTTCCTAAATGGTTTTCAAATGGTATTGAAGACCATGAGAAAAAATCATGAAGGAGTGTTTTTTTTGTTAAATTACCATTTTTCATATATTTTCATAAAACACCAACATATCATCTTATATCTTAATTTAAGTGCACGTTGGGTTCCTTTCACTCATGTTTTAGATCCTCTGTAAAAAAAGATTGGTTCCCTGATAAAATAATTTTACTAAATATATTCCACTTATAATAATATCATTTGATGCACTTTAGGGAGTTCCCTATTCATCTCTTGTATATATGTATTTATCGTCCTATTGAATGGTTTATTTAAGTGTGTGCTTGTATGCACAATTTTCAATTCATTCTTCAATTTTTCTGTTTTCTCTTGATCTAGACAAAACCGAAGGACTACAATGAATGAATTATCCTCTATATGAATAAGGTAGGTGGTATAGTATTTATCTAAATAATTTTTTATTCTTTAATATATTTATTTTATAACATATTCTTGATTCACCACTTAACATCATCCATGGAATATCCATTGATATTATAAATTTCTAAATGAAAAAAACATTACATATATGAATCATTATTGATTTACAAATTATGATACCACATCAGAAATGTAAGGTATTTGTGGCAGAGATATATCAATTTATTTTTAATTAAATATAAGTGTGTTCCACATAAAATTATTAAACAAGACAAAGGTTACACCAATTTTAATGTGAAATTATATTAAATTATTAATTTCTTGTTTTCTATTATTAACAACATTGATGTTGTATCACTAATATGTAAAATTCCCATACCTACCCTTATGCTTTTCCAAATTTTATCATCACATCCCTTAGACTACAGTTATTAATTGGCATAGAGACCATGATGATTCATTATTAATAGTCATTTTGACCTTTATTAGTTATGATAAATTGTAAATGTCTACATTCATAATTTTCATACATAGGAATGGTTACACTATTGATATGAAATGTTCTAATTACCATTATGTGTTATAGTGATCCAGGGATGGTCCCCTTATGTATTTGACTCAACCATGACAACACAATTAATATGATTTGGTAATGGAAACCATATAGATATGATTCATTCTAGGTTACCATAAAAACATAATTTGGTCATGGTGATGAAACCATTTTCATATTTTCCATGGTGTCTTTTATTATTGTGAAATCGGGAAGGGAATCCCTTATTATTTTATATCATGCTTATAGTCCGTTAACACATGTGAGCCTAGTAATACTACTTGTGGATTCCATCATTATACATAAAATACATTGTTCATATAGTATCCATATATATATATGCTCAAATAATACACCTTTCAAAAAACCAATTGGAATATCATGTTTATAATTCATTTGAAGAATGATAGTAGACAGTTTCAAAAGAACCTATCAAATGATGTGAGAAGTAGTTGTAATAGTTTATATGTGGTAATAGTGAATATCCCAATAAAAATAGAGAACAAGAAATAATAAAATAAGTTTTTTTAATTTACCCATAAAATAATAAATAGTTCAATGGATTGATTATTACTCAATGAACAGAAAGTGAGATACCAAAAACACTTAATTATGGGTAAAAATTTGGGTCCATAGGAACATGAATGAGGGGAAAAATTTAATTATTAAATTACCTAAAATACAAGGAAAAATTATATATTACATTTACCATATTTTATATCAATATAACACCATTAAAATGGAATATTGTCTATAAAATGATACATGTCTTAGTGAATTAGAATGGTGCATATGAAAACCCTTAAAACATGGGTACCTATTTAATCATAACCTATTTTAAGAGATGGATTTTACCTGAACATAAAATAAAAATATTAAATTATATATAATGTTATTATTTCTCAATCAGGTATTATAAACATCATATAAATGAAATTATGTACATAAATACAATACTTCTCTTAATAAAGGTAAATTGGGATGAATACCCTTAACAATTGTTATAAACATCACTTATCATATATAATATCATGTATTTAAAATATATCATAAATAATAAATTAACTCACAAATTTTATTTCATCCATTTCCATTAAGAATATTCATATAATTCCATTCACTATAAGAGTTCTTTTGATTTTACAGAATGATGGTCATTTGTTTGGATCATTTATGTGGGTCATAATAACTGTGCCTGAATTAATAATTATTCCATGTATCATCATTAATTGGTCATGAAGGTTGATTATAGGGATTTTTATAATCAATTAATATGTTCTAAAATTCATTCATGTGTATTTTAGTCTTTATCCTAGTTGATTAAATTGATAACAATAATGTTTTGAGGGTCCATGTCGTTCAATGTTTGTCTCATAATTAATGAATTAAATATTAGTATAATATATTCAAAACCATAATGAAATCATTATATAATTACATATGTAAATTTTTTCTATTGTTTACATTCTCTAACTCCTTCAGGATATTAATTCATATTTTATCTCAATATGATCTTAAAACCTATATAAAATGAACATACCAGGATTTATATAATGATTATAAGGTAGTTCTTGAAATGTCTCTACTCTAGTTGCATATATACATTGGTTATATTTTTAAATTGGAATAAGATACCTTGAATCACATCACAAATTTCCTAATAATATATTTGTTTGGAAAACTAGTTAGATACACGAATGTTACATTATAAACGATAATATAACATACAACAAGGATAGATAATTTAAGAATTAAATTATTCTCATACAATAAAATTTCATTAATATCATAATAAAATTCGTATAAACCAGGGGAAAACAAAACATAAGAATTGGGTGTGCTCAAATGATTAGTAAGAGTTCTTATACAATATAAGCTATCAATAAAAATTAAAAAAACATGTAATGATAAATAAATGAAAAAAATTCCATTTATTAAATATCATGATCATAATATCATGGAAAAAAATATAATAAAATAATAAATTTTAAATAATAAAATTATTTGTAAAATTTTTCCATGGATATTATAATTATTTAATAAGAACATGGAAATAAAAAATGTTTCATAATGATGGAAAATTTAAATTTACTACAGAGTCTTATTTTTAAGTATCTATCATCACCAATTATTAATTCCTATAATATTAAAAATGGGTATGGACTTGGCCAAATCGTAGTCTAGTTATTTATGTATAACATAATGATTACTCAACTATCTATTTATTCCACTCCCTTTACACTAAATTTTCAATGATATCCAAATATGTATGGGGTGAAACATAATCAACATATAAAATTGTATTGAAATTGGAATATGAAATGTAAACAACATTCTCTATTCACTAAGCATAATCCCAAAACATCATGATTAATATGATGAATGATGTAAAAATAGTATATATCAATATGATATGATCATAAAATTCTTAATAAAATATAGATTATGGTTTCATAATCGATCAAACATAACAAATCAAAATATATTAAGAATTTTCTTTACATAGATGATATAAAATAAATGTTATTATTATTTTTTCATTGAGAAAAATAACCCATTTCACATTAAAAATCACATATGATTAAAATATTATACTATTAGAACAGAAGGAATTTTCATTTTCACATAAAATTAATATTCGAATAGTAATTTCAAATATATTATGGCATTATGATTGTGGGAAATTATGCTCAGGTCATATAAGTTAAAAAAAATTTGTTCTATATATTTTATAATAAAGTCTCACTAATCCTTATTTAGAATGTGAGAAAATAAAATATGCAAACCATTATTTAAATATTTAAAACATGAGTGAAAATAAATATAAACAATCATAGTCTAATATAAATAATAATTTGGAATAAAGTATTTAAATCACATCCTCAAAAGAATAATTGTGCTCTAAGGGAGACATAAAAGTTCTTTTTATAAAGAATGTGCCCAATAAATTGCATTTATTAAATGGAGAAATAATTAAATGAATTTAATATGTGTATTTAAGAATATTTAGATAGAAAATGGGAAATAGAGAATATTATTATATGATTAAATTTATGAAATGATCTTATATTGTCATAATCAAGGATGTGGATTCTTAACCCAAATAGTTGAAATTTGATTAAGTACTCCCATAACACTTTGAAATAGGTTGAATCATATACCACAAAAATGTAATAATTAAAAAAATTAATAATTATTAAAATTATTATAAATAGATTCATGATGTTATAATAATAGTTATACATATACACCACAGACAACAAATAAGTGTTGAATAAAGATTGTATCTCTCTCAACTAAATGTGATTCCTAAATCCCTAACCTCATGCATGCCTTCAATTATGAGAAATCTATAATCCTGAAATATTTTAAAATAATTTATTAATTCTTTATACAAATATAATAATATTTAAAATACATTATATGGTCCATTTATTTATTTTTATCACATGTTCATTAATAATATTCCGTTTTTTATTAATTCACGTGTGTTTGTTTCACAACATTATAGTCGGAACACTTGAGTATAATTATGGATGTTCATATAAAGTTGAAATAAAATAAAATAATTGAAATTAAATGGTATTAGTGAACTTAAATTATTTTAAATGGTCTCAGATATCATTTTTCATTCATAAATGAGAATGATTTATTTGATAAATGTAGAGTTAATTTTGGAAGTTTTTCAGGCCACCATAAAATAGTTTCATTTTATTTTATATTATTTATATATATTAGTTACATAACAATAAATATGTTATATAATACCTATTCAAAAAACAATTAAATTTAAAATAATATTATAAAATTCCCTGATTGTGTAATTGAAAATGAAAAATCATTCCACAATGAGAGAGTTGACCTTCATAATTTTGATGATTTTTTTGTTTCATTGAATAATAGATATTAATAAAATAACGAATATAAGTTATTTGATTAATAAAATAACATTTCATTATATAAATTATGTTATTCCAATTATTCCATTTCAGGTGAGGAAATGAGGTGATGGAAGAATAAGATATGAAAATAAGAGAGGTATTTTGAGAAAATTATCTATTGAATACCACCTCCTTGAAGGATTCATTCAAGACCATATAATTGGACTTATCATTAGAAAATAAATACATTGATTTTGGGAGAGTTGTTATGAATGGATTTCGATGATATTTTTGGAGATTGATGGATTTTTTGGGGAAGGGGTGTGCTGAGGAGTGGTATTAATACTTGAGGATGAGTGGTTTTAAGTTATTAAATAATAATTATTGTATAATTAAAGCCAAAAACCATTGAATGGAATTAATTACAAGGAATGAGATATATAATTATTGTTTAAAATTATTTTTGTGTATAGATAAAAAATCAACCACCCATTTAATGTTTGATTTATTATGAATTTTTTTATTTTACATTTTATGTTTATCTCATTTGATTACTTTAAATATAATGTAGAGAATAATTTTTTATCATTGTATCTTTTTATGTATCAAAATGAAAATGAAATTAGAAAGTAATTTTGACCTTATTACTAAAAATATGGGATCCATTTTAAGATATTAAATCCACATATTCTTTTGAATTACCATTTCATCCAATCCTAAATTCACGATTACAAAATGAGTTTTCAATATATATATTTTTCATGTAAAAGTGTATTCTATATTAACAATATTACTAATAATTATCATTTAATAAAAACCAATAAACAATTAAATATTTAAAATAATTAAATTTCATTTAAATAATTCTCAATTATGGAATATTTTTATTACATAAAAATTATAATCACTTTTTACTTTAGATTGGTTTTCTGAAAGATATAATTTTTAAAACAAAAAATATTCATATTCTAAAATATAAAATAATTTTGATTCAAAAGAATTTACGTGGAATTAATATCAATAAATAAAAATTATTTTACATGTAAACATTTTCAAAAAATAATATTAAAATTAAATTTATTAATTTATTTTAAATAAATGATAATTTTAATAAAATATGTATTTTTAAATTTTTAATATAATATTAAAATATTTAGAAGATACTCAAAAAGTCAACATAATATTATTTTTAAATGAAGAAGTCAAAAATGAGTCCCTTTTTGTTGTATTAATTTTCTACAACATTCAAAATTTATTTATATTCATTTTGATATATAATTAATAAAATAATGCTTTTTTAAGATAGTAAATTAGATGAAAAAATTACATTGCTAAAAATTATTTGTTCATTTTCTAAGAAAAATTATATTTTTATTTAATTGTAAATATACATTCATTCCAAAATATAGTCAATATTATTAATACTATGTAATTTAATCAATATTTTATAAGGTTCATATTAAATTAATTATATTTTTGAGTTTGTTTATGATCTGTATTTTCTTCATTGTATTCTATCGAATATATTTAACACTCAAAATATCAATGTGTTACATTCTCCCATTCTTCAATAAATTGCATTGTTACTATTTAAAAATTTAATTTTTAGTCATAGAGTTGATATTTTAAAATATACTTCTAGAGATTCCACCTTATGAAAATGGTTAACAAATATTTCTTTAAAATGGTAATGGGAAATACAAATGTAACCATAAAATATTGTTTTCATATTAGGGAAAATTATTGGTAAATGAAAATATGGTCATGGAAAATTTATATAACTATTATCTTTTTTCAATGAACATATATTCAAGGTGATTTTTTCCATTCTATCATCCCATTTATTAAATCATATAATCCACAAGTAATTACCCTTTACTATAATTATTTGCTAAATCCAAAATTTGTATCATATGTTATCCAATATGATAAATAATAATTTATCATTAAAAAATAATATTTAAAAATTCATCTTAATAAATTCTTTATGTAATAACCCTGAAAACAATTCATAAATATTATTGATCATTTTCTAAATCAAAAAATTTAATAAGACATTACTCCCAAGACAATATAAATCTTTTCACAATGTCACATTCCAAATATGTGAATACATTGATAACATATTATACAACAAATAGAAATGTCTATAAAACATAACAGACAAAATTTCATTTTTTATGAATATATTACATAAATTCAAATATAACATAAAACATAGAAAATATAAATAATAAATATCCCATTGGGCACATATTCAGTGTTATCCCTCCCCAATCATGTGTTTTCCAAGAGGTTAGAGGTGTCATTGAATCACTTTTCCTAATCATTTGTTCCATTCATCAGGATTTTTCAAATCCTTTATTAATTAAATCTATAGCACATTCTATATATGCTTCATGAAGAAAATAATTTTAGAACATATTTATGGGATCCAAATACAAAATCTCAGTATTATTCTTCATCATTTGTATTAGTAGAATAAGTGTGACCATTATCCCTTAGCTTCTTTTGTAGTTTATTCCATTGACGCATAACAAATTTTTTTTATAGTTCCCCAGATCCATATTGTAGAATCATTTCAAATGGGTCAATTGATTATTTTCTATAAAATGAAAATCGTTTTAGAAATTTTACCCACACCTGAAACAAACACATTTTACTTTTAATTAAGTACCTTTGTGTTTGAGTAATGGCTCGGACCTCTCCGGCCCATTCCTTTGTCAAAAAGAAGGCCAAGAAGTGTTCTGGAGGGTAAAATGGACTTTTCCCACACTTTCCAGAATTTTCTAAATACACGCCGTGTACCCCCTTGCCGGGTACACCCCATGTTGCAGGTCGTGTCCTCGCCGTGTGAAGTAAATGGGTACACGCCGTGTGTCCAGTACTACACGTCGTGTAGTCCTTCCCCGTGTGCGCATTACCAGTCAATGGTCATGTACCATGTTGGAGCCTTGTCCTTGCCGTGTGCAATAAATTAGTACACGTCGTGTGTCCAAACATCACATCGTGTAGTCCTTCCCTGAGTATGTGTTACACTCAAACCATGTGTGGACCGGTCAACGGTCGCGGAGTCGTGTTGGAATCCGCGTGGAGACCGTGTAAAATAACTGAGTACATGCCTCGTACCATAAAGTACACACCGTGTACTTTTTATTTTCTCACCTATAAAAGGCGGGGTCCCATCCTCCTTTCATCTCACTCCTCTCCTCCCCTTTCCTCTGTGCAGATATCTCCCAAGATACTCGAAGGCTCCTTTTTTTCAATAACTTCTTCTTCCGAGCTCTGATTTACAATCTGTCAGCGGCCACAGGATCGTAATGATGAGGCGGAACTTCTGACCTTGGATCAGTTTCCATTCCATCGGCCTTTCTATTCCGACTTCCACCCATGGAGGTTTTTCCGGGACCTAATAGAAGTGACGGACACCGAAAGACGTCTTCTAAAGATGATCCGGGGGAGCGTTGAGATCAGAACCTGTTAAGGTAGGGACCATACCTTCGTGTCTGTAGTTTGTGTATCATGTAGGGTGGGTGTTCTCTTGTTTATGTGAGTCACTATTGAACCGGTTCAATAAAGATAATAACTGGATTATATAACTTGGTTGGGAAGTTGTGATTGTTGTTACTTTATATCCTGTGATATTATGTTGTGAATTGAATGATCTTCTACCTACTCAAAATCACGGTCATTGGAGGCCTTTGATTATGAAATTTAATGTTTCCCTCTCCTTCTGGATTTTATTATGGATGGAAACTTTGTGGAATGTGGAAATTGGTTAATCATGTAAAGTTGGATGCTTAAAATCTGGAACCCATGTGTGATCACCCAAGTTAAACAAAATGGAATAATGAACATGTGGGTGTTGGCTTGGTTATGTGGAATGTGGTGGGGGTGTTTTATGGGTTGTTGTGGATCGGGTGAGCAGCAGGGCTTTAGTTGACTTGGTTGTGGGTTGGTGTAAATGCTACGTTGGTGATGGGAGCGGGGCTGCAATAAACGGTATTAAAGGGATAATGATGTACGGGTTTCGGTGTGTTTATGGTTATGGTGGTTGGTAGTGGGGCTGTAGGGATGAGTTTAAATGTGAACGGAATATGGATTGTGTTTAATAAATAAAAAGTGGAAGAGCTATTGAATGGTGGGATGTGGTAATAAAATGGAGTTAATAATCAATGGGGCGGTTTGGTTAATAAGAAGGACTTGGTTGTGTTACTTGTGTTTTCCTAACTTGATTTTTGGATGGCAGGGATATGTTTTATGAAATACCGATGTGGATGGTTGTGGATAGTTTCCCAGTAGTTAAGGAACTAAATAAACTAATTCTGCTTAAATGTGAAAACCTAAATGGGGTTGGGGTTGTTGGTTGTATGCATGCTTCGTAGTACTAGTGTCAAGGCACGTGCTCAGTTTCTCTTTTTAGAAGCCATAGGTTGGGATGTTTGTTTGGTGTATATATATATATATATATATATGTATCTTATGTGTTTTATCGCACCCCACCCATGTTGAGCACTTACTGCTGAACACTCCCATTTCATGGGAGAGGGTGTTTTCCCGTTTGTTACTACCTCTTTCCTGCTCCTTCTCCCCTAAGCTGTGATGGCTTGAGGCGACCTTAAACCTAAGACTCTTCGGGTAGTTTTCAATTGGGGTGGTCATAGCCCAAGACTCTTTGGGCAGGTTCTACAGTTTCCAAAGAATCTTTGGGATGAGGCCCAGGTGTGTGCTGGCAGGATACATGTTTTTGAGGCCCAGGTGTGTGCGGGCGGGATGTGTGGTTGTGAGGCCCAGGTGTGTGCGGGCGGGATGTGTGGTTTGTGAGGCCCAGGTGTGTGCGGGCGAGGAGAGTGTGGTAGCATCAGGACGTTCTTCATTAAGAAGAGCAGCTAACTAAAGGGAAATGGTGCGGGGGTACCCATCACTCTCATTCTTATATACTAGTACCTGTTGTGATTGTGTTTTTGGTCAGTGTCGCTGGTGAGGTTGGGTGGATAGAATTCCTTTCTAGGTTCTTCTGTTGTTTTCACAGCAATTAGGATGTATCCCCACTTGTGCACGAGAGCTTTAGGTTTCCATACTGAGTATACATGTATTCTCACCCTACATTTACATTCAGGTTTCCAGGAGGATTACCAGGGTCGTGCGGGACCATAGTAGTCAGACAGTAGGAGTTGTTGCTGTTGTTGTACAATTTGTTTCTTTTGGAATTGTACTTCGATCTTTCTTGTACTTGTACATTGTTATAAAAATGTTTAAACATGCATGTGGGATTGGTTTGGGTTTATTTCTATACACTTCTTCTTTTACTTTTTGGTGGTTGACTTGTCATATTTCCCGATCCTAAATAATAAAAAGGGTAATGCCTCCCATACATTTGAAAACTCATACCCTTGGTGCGAGTCGCCACCTCGGGGCATACTAGAGGTGGGACTCGGGGTTCATTGTCTCCCTTTCATCATTGCCAGCTCAAGAGGGGAATCTTCTGTGGGAGGGCGTCATGATAGAATGGTATCAGAGGTGATGGTTGAGAGATAGGATGGAGTCTGGAGTTAGGCATATTGAGGATTGCATGGGATGGTAGGGCGAAAATGTTAGTTAATCTTGGGGTGTGACATAGGCTATGGAAGATCGTCTAGGACAGGGGATTTTAGGCCCCCCTGTGATCCGATGCAAGGACTCTGATCCTACCGAACGACCATTTGAGACTACATTGATTGCAAGGTAGAGACCCTAGCGAATGTACATGCATCATCACGATTGTGTTTTTCTTGATTTGGGTGTTCTGGTAATGAAATTTAAATAAAATGATAAAATAAAACCTTGAGATTTTCGTTACTACTTGGGCTTATGAGATCCTTGTTTATTGTATAACTATAGCACCTGGACGTCATCCCCGGGTGGCTTTGACGGCCGAGGCCAAGCAGATTCAGGCGGTCAATCAGCTGAGGATTGACCGAGAGGAGGAAGATAGCCAGTGTAAGAAAACTCTCTGTTCTTTCTAGTGGCAGACCCTCAAGAAGTACGAGGGTAGTGCTTCGGATACGAAGACGAAGGGGTGGCTTGTGGAGCTAGGGATGACTTTTACCATGATCCGTGCTCCGCGGGAGTACTGGGTTCCCCTAGCAGTCAGTCAGCTGAGAGGTGCGGCGCGACAGTGGTGGACGTTCTACCTCAGAGAGTGGATAGATGCAGAGGTTCCATGGGCTGACTTTGAGAAGGTATTCCGAGAGTAATTCCTTTCTTCCATGATCAAGGTGGAGAAGCAGTTGGAGTTAATCTCTCATCAGCAGGGGGGTATGTCAGTACAAGAGCTGGGGATCAAGTACAAGGATCTCTTGCACTTTGCTCTGGATCCCAATCCGGATGAGGAGTCTCAGGCGAGTCGTTTGGAGGAGGTGCTTCGTCTTTTGATTCAGTATGATGTCACCCACTTCACCCTTCCGACATACTTGGTGGTACATATGAAAGCAGGGGATGCTGAGAGGATGAACTTGCTGGGAGGTACACCTCGAGAGGGAATCCATCGAGCTCATCGAAGAGGAAGGAAGTCAGCAGCAGGTCTCCTACGACGGGACCTTCCAGGTTCAGGCCAGTGGTGAGCAGGTCCCAACAGTTCCAGTTCAGATCTTCGGGTCCTCGTCCATTTTTCACGATCCCAGGACCAAGGTGTTTTTCTTATGGAGGGTTTGGGCACGTTCAGAGTCGGTGCCCAACCAGAGCTCAGTACAGTGGAGGTGGGCAGGTTCAGTGCCCACCTCAGCAACACCAGTTGCACATGAGGCCCTTCCAATAGCAGCAGGACCATGCTCCTCCGAGGGCAGACATTGCAGGAGGAGGCCGACCTCAGGGTGCCCCTCAGGGACCTCGACCAGGGCGTGGTCGGGGAGGTGGATGACATCATAGAGGCAGAGGAGCTGGGTGTGGACAATTGCACGCAGCAAAGTTGACAGCTCCAGTAGGACCAGAGGTGGTGCGAGTTACGATTTGTTTGTTCAGCACTCTTGTTTTTTTCTTTGTTCGATTCGGGAGCTTCGCACTCCGTTGTTTCACCTGGTCTTTCCCACGCTCTGGGACAAGAAATAGAGATACTTTACGTACCACTAGTACTGAGTTCACTAGTTGGAGGCCAGACCAGCGTATCTTTTTTTTTCCGGGGATGTGGGCTGACGTTGGGACCACATCGATCTAGTGGGGACCTTCTTCTGTTACAGATGCATCCATATGATGTCATCCTTGGCATCGACTAGTTGTTTTTTGTTAGTGCTGTTATCGACTGCTTCTGGAGAAGAGTCATGTTCTCCTAAGTTGATGGGAAGTGCATATCTTTTGTTGGTTATAGGATCTATCAGGTGGGAAGCCGGAATGTGAATCCTCTCCTTTCCTTATTAGGCGGGTTATCCGTGGTTCCTGCAGATTCAGAGATGATGGATGTCCCAGAGCTTGTTGGGGAGTTCCTCAATGTTTTTCCCGATGAGGTTGTGACTCTACCCCCCGACGTGATGTTGAGTTTGGGATAGACTTACATCCTGGTGCTCGTCCGACTTTTATGGCCCCATATCGAATGGTGCCTTTGGAGTTGCGGGAGTTGAGAATTCAGATTGACGATCTGATGGAGAAGGGTTTTGGTCCACCAGCGTATCTCCATGGGGTGCTCTGGTCTTGTTCGTAATGAAGGCAGATGGTGGTCTCAGGCTATGCATAGACTACCGAAGGTTGAACAAGGTAACGGTCAAGAACCGTTACCCCCTCTCATGGATAGATGATCTCTTCGACTAGCTGAGGGGAGCTGGTTGGTTCTCCAAGATTGATCTGCAATCGGGGTATCATCAGCTGAGGGTAAAGGACCGTTACATCAAGAAGACGGCTTTCATGTGCAGGTATGGGCACTTCGAGTTTGTAGTGATGTCGTTTGGAGGTACGAATGCCCCAGCTGTGTTCATGGGACTTATGAAATTTGTCTTCCGAGAGTTTCTAGACCGGTTCATCGTTGTGTTTATCGATGACATTCGGATCTACTCAAGATCAGAGGAGGAGCACGTTGATCATCTCAGGTCAATCATGGATTTCCTTTGACAGAACCAGCTTTATGGGAAATTGTAGAAGTGTAAGTTCTTGACACATGAATTACAATTCCTTGGGAATGCGGTGTCTCAGCATGGAGTATCGGTGGATCCATCGAAGGTGGAGGCAGTTGTTTCTTGGGTAGCACCCCAGAGCGTGGTAGATGTTCGTAGTTTCATGGGGTTAGCAGGTTATTATCAAATGATCATTTCAGACATCTCTCGAGTTGCTGCTCCATTGACAGCTTTAACTAGGAAGAACCAGGTCTTCCTATGGAGCGAGCAATGCCAGAAAGCATTCGACTACCTGAAGGAGAACATTTTCAGTGCTCCCGTACTCAGGTTTCTAGAGGAAGGTTTGTTGTATGAGGTGTTTTGTGATTCTTCTGACCTTGGTATGGTGTGTGTGCTGATGCAGAAGAAGGGAGTGAACTATTATGGGTCTAGGCAGTTACGCCCTCACGAGCGTAACTATGCCACCCATGACCTAGAGCTTGTAGCAGTAGTGTTCGCACTGAAGCTGTGGCAACATTAACTCTTTGGGGAGCACTTTGTGGTCTTCTCAGATCACAAGAGCCTTCGTTATATCTTCTCCCAGCATGACCTGAACCTGCGACATTGGAGATGGTTCGAGTTTCTCTAAGACTATGACATTGAGATATCTTACACTAAAGCTAAGGGAAACGTTGTGGCTGATTCCCAGAGAAGGAAGTCTCATCAAGAAGTAGTTCGGGAATCCACTGATGCTTGGAAGGCGATGGGAGAGTTGGTCACCAGGCACTAGGATGCCAGAGTAGAAGGTGTCATAGGCTGTTTGTTTCAAATGATTGTGTAGTCCTCCTTGTTGTAGCAGGTGGAATAGTCTCAGTTGGGGGATTCCGAGGAGGATGTGATGCGAGATCGTGTCGATTAGGGGAACACTCTAGAAGGATGGTCAGAGGACAGCCGACATCAGATGATTTTCCATGGATGGTTTTTTGTCCCGGAGACAATTTGTGAGGGAGTTCTCTGTGAGTTCCATAGCTCAGCCATAGCGGTACACCCAAAAGTTTCAAAAATGTACTGAGGCCTGAGGGAACAGTTTTGGTGGCCTGGGGTGAAACTGACAGTGGCAGAGTTTGTGGCTAAATTCCTAGTGTTTCAGTAAGTGACGGTTGAACAACATGTTCCTAGTGGATTTTTGCATCCTTTAGATGTCCCCAAGTGGAAGTGGGATGACATCTCGAGGGACTTCGTCACAGTACTACCCAGAGCTCAGGGTGGTTATGATTCTATTTGTGTGGTTGTGGATCGACTGATGAAATCAGCTCACTTCTTAGCAATTAAGGAGTCAGAACTGATGAGTACATTAGCACATAGGTACGTAGATGAGGTTGTGCGGTTGATTGGAGTCCCGAAGACTATCATCTCATATCCGGATACCCGGTTTACCTCACAAGTCTGGAGGGGGTTACAACATGCTTTTGGAACCCATCTATGCCTTAGAACTGCTTTACACCCCTAGACCGACGGGCAGACAGAGCGGACTATCCAGACATTGGAGGACATGCTGCGAGCATGCGTTCTGTATTTTAGAGGATCATGGGTACGACACTTGCCTTTCGTAGAGTTTTCCTACAACAAAAACTTCCACTTTACTATTGGAATGACACCATTTGAGGATTTGTATGGAAGCCCATGTCGTTCACCCATTTTCTTGGCAGCGGTTGGTGAGACAGGTGCACTTGGGCCAGAGGTAGTGTAGAGCACCACAAAGAAAGTCCACCTTGTACGTGAGAGGATGAAAGTAGCTTAGGACGGACTGAAGTCTTATGGTGATATTCAGAGGACGTCCTTGGAGTTCGAGGTGGGAGATCATGTGTTCATAATGTTTTCCCCTCAATGGGGGTAGCAGAGGTTTTGGAAGGGGAGAAAGCTCTCAACTAGGCTTATCGGGCCTTGTGAGGTGTTGAAGTGAGTTGTCGAGGTGGCATATCAGCTGGCCCTACCACCCCAGTTGGAGAAGGTTCATGACATCTTCCACGTCTCCTAGCTTCGTCGGTACTTACACGATGACTCCCACGTTATCAACTAGGGAATGTTAGATATGGGAGGCGACGCGACCTTTGAGGAATGACTAGTCAGAATCGAGGATCGTAAAGAAAAGGTGCTCCGTGGATTAACCATTCTGTTGGTTCGTGGGTTGTGGAGGCATGAAGGCCTTGAGGAGAGCACTTGGGAGCGAGTGACCCAGATGCACGCTTAGTACCCGGAGTTGTTTTGACTTATGTTTTTCCTTGTTCTTCTGAGCTTTATATTGATGTTTTACATTGTACCTTTGATATTTATGGAATGCTTGGCTTGTCAGTTGTGAGAAATTTTGTTTCCTTGTTCCCTGGTAATGTGTGACATGATCGGAAGTGTGGGGAAAGGAAAAAACCTGACCATTAATCGAGATGCATTAATACGAATGTGATTGAACTCATGCGGGCAAGTCAGTGCCGCCTAAAACGGATTATATCTCAACATAGGAGAAGGAATTTTCCAAAACCACGTGTTCGGGCAGTGTGTTAGGTGTGGGTTGTTGGGGGTAGTTCGAGTTGAAAAATTCTAATGTATGAAAGGGGGAAGACCCAATTCTTAATCGAGACACATTAATGAATATGTGATTGAACCCGTGTAGGCGAGTCAGTGCCTCCTAAAGCAGATAATATCTCAACATATAAGAATGAATTACTAACAAATATGATTAGGGTTGTTGGTTGGGTTCTTGTTATAAAGAGAACCCTAAGAGTTATCTTGTTGGATTTCCTCTAGGTTGGTTTATGAATTCTCGGGGACAAGAATGTTTTATGAGGTATCTGATGTAATGGCCCGGACCTCTCCAACCCATTCCTTTGTCAAAAAGAAAGCCATTATGTGTTCTGGAGGGTAAAATAAACTTATCCCACACTTTCCAGAATTAGGAAACTGCACGCCGTGTAGTTTGAGTACACGCCGTGTACACCATTGCAGGGTATACCCCATGTTGCTGGTTGTGTCCTCACTGTGTGAAGTAAATGGGTACACGCCGTGTGTCCAGTACTACACATCGTGTAGTCCTTCCCCACTTACGCGTTACAAGTCAACGACCGTGTACCATGTTGGAGCTGTGTCCTTGACGTGTCTAATAAATTAGTACACGTCGTGTGTCCAAACTACGCGCCATGTAGTCCTTCCCCGCATATGCGTTACCCTCAAACCGTGTATTGACCAGTCAACGGCTGTAGAGCCGTGTTGGAAGCCGCGTGGAGACCGTGTCAAATAACCGAGTACACGACGTGTACCATAAAGTACATTCCGCATACTTTTTCTTTTCTCGCCTATAAAAGGAGGTGTCCCCTCCTCCTTTAAACTCACTCCTCTCCTCTCCTTTCCTCTGAGCATAGCTCTCCCAAGAGACTCGATGGCTCCTTTTATTTCCATAACATCATCGTATGAGCTCCGATTTACGATTCGTCAGCGGCCACAGGATCGTAACTACAAGGCCGAACCTCTGAGTTTGGATCCCTTGCCTTTCCTTCGGCCTTTATTTTCCGACATCCACCCGATGAGGTTTTTCCGGGACCCTATAGAAGTGATGGACGTCGACAGACATCTTCTAAAGTCGATCCGGGGGAGCGTAGCTATCAGAACCTACTGAGGTAGGGATCTTACCTTTGTCTCTGTAGTTTTTTCATCCTATGGGGTGAGTGTTCTCTTGTTTATGAGAAACACATTTGAACTGGTTTAATAAAGATAATAAATGGATTATATAACGGGGTTGGGATGTTGTGATTGTTGTTACATTATATCCTATGATATTATGTTGTGAATTGAATGAGCTTCTACCTACTAAAAATCACGGTCGTTGTGGGCCTTTGCATATGCAATTAAATGTTTCCCTCTCCTTATGAATTTTCTTATGGATGGAAACTTTTTGGAATGTAGAAATTGGTTAATCACGTAAAGCTGGTTGTTTAAAATCTGGAACCCTTGTGTGATCAACCCGGTTAAACAAAATTGAATAATGAATATGTGGGTGTTGGCTTGGTTATGTGGCATGTGGTGGGGTGTTTTGTGGGTTGTTGTGGATTGGGTGAGCAATGGGGATGCAGTTGAGTTGGTTGTGGGTTGGTGTAAATGCTACATTGGTGATGGGCAGTGGGGCTGTAATAAATGGTATTAAAGGAATAATGATGTACAGGTTTCAGTGTGTTTATTGTTATGGTGGATTGTAGCGGGGATGCAGGGATGGGTTTAAACGTGAATGGACTATGGGTTGTGTTTAATAAATAAAAAGTGGAAGAGATAATGAATGGTGGGACGTGAAAATAAAACGGGGTTAATAATCAATGGGTTTTCTTTGTTAATAATAAGGACTTAGTTGTGTTGCTTGTGTTTTCCTAACTGGATTTGTGGATGGCAGGGATATGTTTTACGAACGATCGATGTGGTTGGTTGTGGATAGTTTCCCAGTAGTTAAGGATCTAAATAAACTAATTCTGCTGAAATGTGAAAACCTAAATGGGGTTGGGGTTGTTTGTTGTATGCATGCTTCATAGTAGCAGTGCCGAGTCATGTGCTCAGATTCTCTGTTTAGAAGCCTTAGGTTGGGCTTTGTGTTTGATATATATATATATATATATATATATATATATATCTGTATCTTTTTTGTTTTATCGTACCCCACCCATGTTGAGCTCTTAGTGCCGAACACTCCCATTTCATGGGAGAGGATGTTTTTCCCTTAGTTACTAACTCCTTCCTGCTCCTTCGCCGCTAGGACGTGATGGCTTGAAGAGACCTTACACCTAAGACTCTTCGGGTAGGTTTTGGTTGGGGTGGATTTAGCCCAAGACTCTTTGGGCAGGTTCTACTGTTTCCCAATAATATTCGGGATGAGACCTAGGTGTGTGTGGGCGGGATACATGGTTGTGAGGCCCAAGTGTGTGCAGACGGGATGTGTGGTTGTGAGGCCCAGGTGTGTGCGGGCGTGATGTGTGGTGTGTGAGGCCCATGTGTGTGAGGGTGAGAAGATTGTGGTAGCATCAGGATGTTCGTCGTTAGGAAGAGCATCTAACTAAAGGTAAATAGTGCGGGGTATCCAATACTCTCGTTCTTATATACTACTACCTGTTGTGATTGTGTTTTTGGTGAGTGTGGCTAGTGAGTTTGGGTGGATAGAATTCTTTGCTAGGTTCTTCTGTTGTTTTCACGGGACATTAGGATGTCTCCCCACTTGTGCACGAGAGCTTTTGGTTTCCCTACGGAGCATAATTGTATGATCACCCTACCTTTAATTTCAGGTTTCCAGGAGGACTACCAGGTCCTTGTGGGACCCTACTAGTCAGACAGTTGGAGTTGTTACTTTTTTTGTACCATTGTTTTCGTTTGGTATCATACTTTGAGCTTTCTTGTACTTGTTCCTTTTTATAAAATTGTATAAAGATGCATGTGGGCTTGGTTTGGGTTTATTTCTATACACTTGTTCTTTTCCTTTTTGATGGATGACTTGTCCTATTTCCCAATCCTAAATAATAAAAAGGCTAATGCCTCCCATACTTGTGAAAACTCATACCCTTGGTTCTAGTCCCCACCACGGGGCCTACTGGAGGCGGTACTCAGGGGGTCATTATCTCCCTTTCACCATTACCAGCTCAGGATGGGCACTTTGGTGGGAGGGGGTCGGGATATTTTACCTCATTGATTCTTACATGTCACATGGGCCAATAATGGACTTGAGGGAAGTAAGGATTTAGGGACACCAAAAGGGTATTGGTTGACAGAATGTGTAGACAAAAAATAAATAATACATGTTACACGATCCAGAAGAGCATACAGAAGAATAATTTACTAGAGGAGAGCATACTGATTTGATGAATGAGATTGTATTTCAATTTCCATTGGTACAAGGCCAACACCTAGATGAAAAGTAATTCATGCTAAACATATATAAAAAGGTGGAGGTCTGACACCATGATTTAGACATTGTGGAAGAAAAATTACATGTTGTTATAGTTTGGGATAAATTCCTCTATGTCATTCAGGTAATGTAATGTAATGAAACCTATGGGCTAGGGAAGGGTTCTCCCTAATCTGAAAAATGTGGGATTATAATAATGGATAAAAAATATACTATCTTTGGGATATTAATTCCATTAAATTAATGCTCAACCATAATATTTGGATGATTTACATTTTCCATTGATTTCCATTCTAAACATGTAAATTTGGCCTCATTTAGAGTAACATTATTGAACTTTTATTTTCTTTGAGTCTTGAATTGTCTCACCATATCCATTAACTATTATCAAAGAAAATAGTTTACCATTGAATATTATTTAAAATCCTTCCATAAAATTTTCTATATTTCGTTGTCCTCCTTAGTGTTTTGAATAAATGACCACAATTGATCCACATATATTAAAATAAAAAAACAATCATGATAACCTTATTTATTTCATTACATCAAAGCGAAAGATAGATATTTTCTATGGAAATTATCTATTTCCCAACTACAAATGGATTTTTAGTTTCAGTGAATGATATAGTTTTTTTTGTAAAATGATGTTGTATAACAACATTGCACCATGTTTAGGATAAAAATGATTCCCCATACAGTAATGTATATTTCACAAAACAAGATTTAACTATAACAATAAGGTAATAATATGATAAGATACTGCTTCATCAGCAGAACTGGCACAAAATTATTTATTGTTCCCAAGTGAAAGATCCACAAATGGATTACGGTAACTGATATAGTTCATTTTGATATCAATGTTATCCATTATTAAATACTTTAATACACTAGATTAAATCATAAACTTATGAAACATAATATATCATATCAAAATTATTCAACATAAATTGAAAATTTAGGCATACATAATCTCTATATCATAGGTTTTGTATATTGTGGAGTATTTATAAATTCATTCATTTGCGTTCATTCTCTAATATATTTTTTTATAAATCTATTTACATGATTTATAATAATATTTATCAAATAAAAATTTTAAATTATCTAACCCTATTAAGCTAATTTATGTGGATACTCTATTATATTAGCTTATGAAATAAGTAATGACATACCAATGTGATGAATATATGATTTTCATAGAAAAACAATATTCATACATGAAAAATTCATTATAAATGAACACATAAAAGAAAAAATAGTGATATCCATTGTTATATATATTATTATCCAAGTATAACCCTATATATCATTCATACTAATTATCATCATAACATGGGTAAAGAACACAACAAATTGGTGATCTCAAATTATCATTGAGGGTATCTATATAGCTGATGTTGTCACAAATTTTAAATTAATATTATGGAGGTTAAATAACGAAAAAATTCCATTTAATAATTAAATGGATTATAATATGCCTCGAATAAAAGATAATCATGTAATTACATATAATTAATCACATGAGTAAGAAAACCTAACAACATAAATTATTGTAATCAAATAATCACATGTAAATAAATAACTAATATCATATTGATGAAATGTAAAATTTTTAAAATATGGAATATACTCATGAGTCTTAATACCATGTGTATATCATCATCTAGGGTTTATCCTAAAATCATATAAATGTTTATGTTCATGTCCAAAACCTTGTCTGGTTTTTCTCATGAGAACTTCCAATTCATCAAGGGATAATATTGGTCCCATCCCATCACCTAAATATCAAAATTAATTTTTCATATTAACGGGGTGAATCATAATCAACATTACGTTTTTTTTTCATGCTAACATATGAAATATAAATAGAATTCCTGAATCAATAAACATAATCAAAAACTATTTAGAGTAATAAAATGAATGGTATCAAATAGTACATCCCCAATCAAACTCTTCATAAAAAATTTAATAAAATATATAATATATTAAAATAAGATATCAAAAATATTAAATAAATATATTAAACAATGTATTCCAATATATATTAAACTACATTAAATGTGCATGTTTTAAAATTATAGAGGAAAATACCATTATTTACATTCAATGTTTGTAATATTTTAAATGTTGGGATATTATAAAATTATAAATTTTCATTGAATATAATCTTTTAATATTGTAATGTAAAATTCAAATAATGGAAAATAATGATGGTGGGAAAATTCACTTATAATGTATATGTTAAAAAGCATTCATTCTATATTTTTTCAGAAAAGTCTCGATGAAATTAATATAAAAATGATAAAATATACAGTTAAAAAATATCTATAAAAATATAAAACATTGTTATTATTGAAATTATAAACTCATAATATAAGAGTAAATACATTTTTGGAAACAATTTTATATAACACATATATAGTAGAAAGAGTCTGTTTTAGGTGAAACATTAAAAGATATTTTTTAAAAGAACATCCCATTAAAATATTATATTATTGATGGGATCATTAATAAAATTAAAAGAATATATGTATTAATTGTAAATATATAGAACAAAATTGAAAATAAAACATATTATTTTGAAAAAAAATATAACGAATGATCTTAGTCTAACATAATCTTAGATGTAAATGATTAACCCAATGGGGGGAAATTGGGTTAAAAATTCACTTTTCACATTATTATTAGTCTAATATTATTCCCCATCATTGTAATAATTATAAAATGAGGTATCCAATATAATAAATATAATTATATTCATTATATGATATATCAAAGGGTATTATATACAACACACACATGAAATAAGTGCTGGATAATGCATATATATCATAGAAGTAAAAGTTATATGGGAAACCCTTTCCTAACACATCACTTTTGTTATTTTATAAATTAATCTCCTGTACAAATGTTCAAATTAAATTTTATATTTATTTTAGAACTATATTCATATTTATAATAACTTATATTCTTGTTTTATAATAACATTACCCAATTTCAGTAATAATATTTCCTTCTTTTCATTTTTTCATGTTTTCTCATTTTAAGGATTCATGTTATAAATAATTTGTTATAATATTGGACATTATATTAATATAGAAATAAATATAATGAATTGTAATTCAATGGTATTATTGAACATAAATACGTCCCAAGGGTCCCATTTAACGTTTTCTATCTTACATGTGGATTTTTCATTTAATAAATGTAAACGAAAAATCTTTAGTTTATTTTGCTATTTTTTCATCCATAACGAACTAGTTTCATTTTATTGATTATATATATATATATATATTACATCCATAACATTAAATAGGTTATACAATACCTATTATAACCTGATTTGACAAGAATAATAATTGTATGACCATCCATGAAGGCTGTAATTGAAAATTAAATATCATTACTCACGAAGAAGGTTAACCATAGTAATATATAAAATGGTATCATAACATTGGATAAGAGGTGGTAATAAAATAATGGATATATTATATTATATAAAAATAATAAATTTTAATAATGTAAGGGATTTTTTATTTATTTTTCATTACTGGAGATACTGGTGAGTATATGGAAATAGAAATGATGAAATCAAGGTAGGTCATTTGATTAAATTACCTTTCAAACATCACATCCATAAAGGATCAATTAAAGTGCTCAGAATTGTTGTCTTTTTATACCAGTTTTACATGTAAATGTGTAAAGTGTCGAGGAGCGGCTTTTGAAGATATTTCAGTATCATCAAGTATTATGAAGATAAAAGGGGAGGTGATGAGTTTTATTTACACATGAACAAGTGTGGTTTTATGTGTCTAAATAATGATAACATTATAGTAATATAAAAATAATTTTTTGTGGAATTTATTAATACTAATTAGATTTATAAAAAATGGTTAAATATTTGTTTGTGTTTTTAAAACACATCATATACCTATTTAATGTTGTAGATTTTTTTTAATCATATACATTTTACCTAATTATGTTGACAAAATTCTAAAATTAGATTAGATATTAACACAAGGATGCATTGAAAAAGTTGGTTCTTAGGACAATAAGAGACATTAATTCATCATCAAACATATATCCCTCATAAAATTTCAAAGACAATATTGTATTCATTGAAAACCGTGTTGCAAATTATTTCCATGAATTGGAAATATTGAATAGTTACATTGGTAAAATCAATAAAATGAAATAAAAAGATGGAAAAACAATATGAGATATTTTTTGGTGATCCTGACTGGTCTCTTGAAAAACTGAAAACATCAATATCATGCCAATTCTAATCAATGTCGAATAAGAGAATCTTCAAGAGCATTTAATGTATCACTAAAAATTTTCTTACACCACATTCAAAGAAAACGACATCTCTTACACATAATAAAAACATATAAAGTAAATGACAAAGTGTCTAAGGGAAATGGGTTAGTTAAATAAATAAATCCTTATGGATCAATTATTTGATATTATAGATAATATACAACTTATTAATGAATGATCAACACATCATAAAAGAAAAATACTCAAATAAGATATTTTCATCACATAAATGTGTACATTTTTGTTCGATTTTCCTCTTTCTATATTCAATATGCAGAATAACATCATGATAAAAAAATTATGTGTAGCAGAATCCAGTAATAGGAAGTCCAAATAGTGAAAACACCATGTAACAAAAAAGAGAGAACATTGTAACATGCATAAAGAATACACTTATAAAATACATTAGGTATTTATTGAAAAACATCTCTATATAATAATAGTCTTATTGAAGTCCATACTAGAATGTAAAAATAAATTTTCATGAATTAACCTACTGGTCTCCACAATGACATCAAATGAATGTACAATAAATAAATCCATTAAGTACCTATCGAACACCAGCTAGCAGCAAAACAATGAGTGAAGGGAAACACATAAAAAACTTAACATTGATACATTGAAAAATAATAGTTCCAATATATCTGTAACATTGAGACATCAAATCATGTATGTCATTAGGACATGACTATGCAGACATTAATCCACATTTATAAATATTTTATTATCTCGGTGGTAGATCTATTAACAGGTATGACGCCACCCTATGTGAAATAAAGCAATAAATAATGAATCAAACATAAATATTAACAAGGGATCATTTCTAATGAATGTACCTTAATTAAAAATCACAATTCTATTTGAATTTTTATTCCATCCTAATTATGATATTTTTTCTGAATTAAAGATAGATCTCTATGGTGATTGAAACATATTTGTACTTTTTTATACAATATCATCTTACTCATCTGTCCAAGAGTCTATTAATTACCCCAAATCATACATAATTTTATATATGTACTAATAACTAGTTCCATCCACTTCTTTATTTTTTTCATTCTCTACTCACATTAATTTCATTAGAATAATTAAGATGTTCATCAAACACATGTTGTAGTGTCAATATTCTATTCCATATTAAAGTAATCTCTTCGAATTTCGATTTTTATTAGATTTATTGTAATGTAACCATGTTCACACACCATTATATTTTTTATTTTCATTGAAGATGATTTTAATTAATCGCTTTCAGTATGAATAGATTTATAATATTCATCTGTTGATGATTCCCTATATTAATACTATATTTGTTATTCCTCCTGTTACAAGGAATTATATTTTCCTCGGATAAATTCCTTAATCAAATTATTTATCTCCATAATATGACTTAGATCATGAAATTATTATTTTTTTCCACAAATTTGATGGATTGTGAGGAGGATGATGTGAATTATAATGTATATACCGATTTAACCTTATTAGGCACCACATAAGAATTAGTCCTTCCATTAGAATTCTAATATCCATAGGGTCCATCCACTACTTGTATAAAATCATTCTCATCAATTTCTAGATTTTATTCTACAATTTCAACCCATGTTACTTTTGGATTCATAGGTTCTTTTTATTTATAAACTCTATCAAATCATGTCCAAATATAAATGAAGAGATACACTAATCAGGGAGATATTCATAATCCATTTCTTATATGCATCCATGACTGCCATTATGCATCTATAATAGTTATGATATATCATCCACATTTTCAATATCATTTCAAATTATAGCATCCTTGGGTCTAACGATATTATTCATCACAAGATCCAACGTTCATGGATTATCAATAAGGCTAGAAATTGGAAACAATGATGTTAGTTTAAATAAGTGAATCAGTAACTCATGGTAACTAATTCTTATCAGAACATTGGGATATTCTATGAAAAGATAAAAATCATGGGTCCTATTAAATAAAACCATTTTTGTAAAATTTTACACACTTATTTTAAAATTTTATACCTTTTTTTAGAAATTTTATTAAAATATTAACATTGATTTTGATATCATTATGTAAAAAATATCATATATTCGTTTTTTGAGAATTTTATTAGAAGTTAAAATTTTCTATTTAATGTGAGGAATAATGATTGTCATTAAAAACTATCACTTATTATAAAAAATTTATTATGTATAAATTTTATATTTCATGGTTATAAAAACAGTTACTTCATTTATATGTTTATTAATCTAAATTAGGTCATTTTAATTATTTTTATTTCTACATTCATGTTAATGTTTTAAATCATTTAAAAAATTTCACTTTGGATTTTTTTTTCAATTATTCTATAGGTTTAACTTTTAATTAATTTTTTTCTAGTTCATTTTATGGAATTCAGAAAAAAAATATATCATATTTATAATAATAAAAATAATTCTGATTTGTTAAGGATAACTAATTTTTTATCATAATGTATTCAGAAATCATTAAATTTGAATTAACAATGCTAATGTCCAATGGGGTTAAAATGGGTTAAACTAAAAAGAGATGGGTAATATTTCCTATAAAATTTTCATATATAATATTTTATAGATATTATTGTCTCCTATCAATACAAAAATAGAATCTGTAGTAATTTTTGATTTTTTGGATTGGGAATAAATTTATCATTTTGGATGATTTTGATAAATATCCATGTAGTTTCCATGTTGGATTCATTCCACTATTATAAAAAAACATCCCCCTCCTCTTTTCTCTAAAATCAAACATCCATTTGGTTTATATGATCACTACCCAAAAACCATTCAAACATTCCTTTACTCATCCCAGAGGTGTTTATTTTTTCATGAAACCATCCTATTAAATCTCTGGGTATAAACAAAATGAGGATCTCTGAGGAAAAGGAAATTTTGTAACCATGAATTAACATTTTATTTCATCTTCAACATTATTTAATTTTTATTAAACCGTTATTATATAAAAGCCTCAATATAAAAACAATAATTATATGTTGTTATATTAATATATTGACCGATATCCATATATATTTCCCTCAAATTGAAAATGAAATTGTTGATTGTGTGTATGATTTATTTCTGAATCGTAAACCAACATAATTAATTTTCCATCAGCACCTATCACTGATGGTTATAATGATGGATCCAATAATAGTATAATATATTTTTTGAAAAATTTAACAATTATAAATATAAAATCATATATACATTGCTTACAAGAATGGTGTATCTTATTTATATATATTTGTATCTTATGGATGACTATTATTCTACTTATAATGAATATATATGAAATTGATAACATTATTAAAAAAAATTAGATTATATAATGATGATCATATTATAAGGAATTAAACCAAAGAACTCTGATTGTCAATATAAAATAAAGTACTTAACGCATATATGTGATGATTTTTAAAGGGATTATTAAATAAAGTGTGATTAAAAGTTAAAAGTTGATAATATATACTATTATTTTTATATTTATGATTCAAGAATATTATAATAAATTTTTTTATTTATTTTACATCACAGTGGAGAGACTTCAAGGAAATATGTACTCAAGGTAATTGATTTATGTCTCACTTTTATTTTTTCTTGTAGACATAATATACTGACCACATATTTATTTTATGTTGTGGATATAATTCCAATGAATATATTGTGTGATTATTATGCCAAATAGTATGGGTATTTAAATATCACTTTTATTATATCTCTTTTATGGAATTTATAGTTAAAAATATACTGAAGTGGTATGGGGTTTTATCCAAAATTTTCATCTGTTGGACATAAATTTTATTATGTGTCAATATTCTTTTATAAGGTATATATATGAAAAAAATCACATGAAATAGAAGGAATTTTTTAATGATATCTATTTTTTAATATTATTTTTTCATGGGAGATTTAAATCAAATGTTTCCAAAGTGGTAATGATTTTTCATTCAGATATCAGAATTTTTGGTGATTTGTTATGATTAAATTTATAATGATGAAATCATATGATCTATCACTAAATGAATTATTTAATTATCTTATAATATTTATATTCATTAAAATGTCATGTAGTACTATAATTTTCCTATCATTGGAAATTAAAATTAGTGATAATATGTGTTAAATAAAATTGGACATTACATCACATTTCTATAAAAACACATTTTCATCAATATTTATTTTTTAGAAAATGTTTTCAATTTTATTCAGAATTCACCAATTGTTTTATTTATTCAATTTTTAAAATTTTTTTATATTTTAAAATTTTTGGAATGAAAAATAATTGTTTTATAAACAAGGTGCATTAATCATATACTAAAAGTATGAATGGAATCATTGAATTAATGTGTACTGCAAGAATGAAATTTCCCTCCACATTTATAAATAAATATTTTTATTTTTCCATTATAAGTTTTCATAGAAATTTTAAAATAATATTATTTTTATATTTTATTATGTTTTAAAATGTCTTTTTTAATGTTGACATGTTATTTCCCTGATGAAATATTCTATGTGATATTTCAAAATTTGTTTTCAACTGAGATAACATCCATTGATGTTAATTATGATTTACATGCTATATGATCCAAGGAAACGATACATATTATTTCATTAGTTAGTTATTTCCATAATGAAATTATTTTTATAAAAACATTCAATTATAATGGGTTATGCTATTATGAAATGATAAAAGGAAAATGAAGCCCATTTTTTCCATAGATTATGATTTGATGATATGTTTATGAAACCAATTTCTATTAAAGGGTTATAATATGATGAATGTTTTCTGAATTTTGGAGAAAATAAGTATAGAATTATTTATGTTATGGGTGAGACATATATCTCCCTCCAATTAACTATGGAATGCATTATATATCATGATATGATGATGAGAAACAATTCAATTGTCTTGATCCACTATTGGAAATTATTGAGTCCAAATCCACTATAGAAAATATGTGAATCCTAATACACAATGGGAAATAAGTGGTGTGTCCTGATATTCAATGTTGATGGCCTTGCTAGTTACCCTTTACAAATTATATATTTACCTCTATATATATAATGGTGCCAAACTTTTTTGACATGATATTTTTGTTCAAGGTAGATTTATTATGATCTCCAACTCTTTTGGGCCATAAATTTTGGAATTATAATGTTTTAGTCCATGAATCTTTTTTATGATATATGATCTTTTGGGTATGAAATTTGTATGTAATGTAAATGATCACATATCCTTATATGTATCATATTCTTCTATATGATCACAAATTTATATCTCCCATGGTTACCATACTCAGCATCTAAGCTCACCATTTATTATGATTCCTTATATACGGTATGAATATAGGAATAATGTGTCATAATTTTAATAAGGATACTAGTTACCAATAATATAACATGAGTTGATTTCATTTACTAGTGAACTAGTTTTTTTATCCATAATCTTAAAGACACTAAACCAATATATACACCGAGAAGGTACTTTTGTAATGTATGTAATATTTATCAATTGATATGAAATATTTAAGTAGTAATAGTCATGTTCATTAGTATCACACTATAAAAGTGAGTAATAATGGAGGACAAAAATGTTTTGAATGAGAAAACCCTTCCCCAAAAATTTAAAGACATGGTTTTTACAATTTTTGACATATTATCTCTAGTTTTTTCTTCAAATATAAATTCACAAGCATGTTAACTCTTTTTTCAACAATGTTACTTTTTTAAAATTAAAAAAATTATATAAAAATTATTTTAAATTTTTTATATTTATATTTTGAATATAATTATAGTCTCATAATATTAGTTTTCAAAATGTGGGAAAATTATTTTTAAAATATTATAATTGTAAAATGTATAAATTGTTTTATAGAAAAATGTAGTATGAGTTCCAAAATATTAAATATTCATTTTCATATAAAATAAATCATTTTTATAATATATAATATAATTATAAAATAAATATTTTGTGGTTGAAAATGTTTTATAAATATTAATTTTTTCCTATTTTCTAGAATCTCGTAGTATTTTTAAAAACAATATTTTTACTATTCACCGTAATATAAATATTTCGTTAAGAAAATAAATATTAAATAAATATTAACATGATTAATGATTAAATGATGTAAATTAATAAAAATTAAAATAATATTTTTTATATTTTAATTGGAAATAAAAAATAAATATTATTACTATTTTTAATAGAAAATGTATTCTTAAAAATTAACAATTCTTATAAATATTTGTATGAATTACTAAGGAATGAGTGAAAATAAATAACTAATATAAAAATATATTTTATCTCTATTTTACCATAATATATTTATTTTATTAATATAAAATATACAATTAACATTAAAAATTGTCTTTAGTTGAAATAAATTTGTAAGTATTAATATATTTTTTTACTTATTAGCTATAGTAGTGTAATTTTATCAATGGATTTATATAAAATGTGACTATTATTTTAATTAATATAATGATTTAATAATATATTAAGTCCAGGTTTTACCTCCAAATTCAATTAGTATATTATAATAATTACATTTAAATACAAGATGTATTTTATTAATTTAATGTTTCACAATATTGTTTTAGTTCGATGGTGGATGTGCAAAAATATATTGAAAATAAATTATGTTTAATGGAATATTAGATATCAAAATATAAGAATTTTATATATGTATTATACAAATTTTATGGTCTTTCATCATTGAATTACTCTTATATGTATGAGGAGATTATCAGAGTTTTCCAATTTTTAATTTTCCACTAAAAGTAACCATTGTGTTTTGAGAACATATTACATTTAAATAATTTACATTATTTTTTTTATTTCAATAAAAAAGATCATAATATATTGAAAATAGCATTTGGATGTTTTAATTTAAACATTATAACAAAAAATATAATTCCCCTTCTGTA
Source organism: Viscum album (assembly GCA_963277665.1). Classification (NCBI taxonomy): domain Eukaryota; kingdom Viridiplantae; phylum Streptophyta; class Magnoliopsida; order Santalales; family Viscaceae; genus Viscum; species Viscum album. The sequence goes on from OY728161.1 coordinate 444,071,090, forward strand.
TTAAGCATTATAAACCATACATATTAGAGGGGAAGAATAAATTTATTGCCAATTCTGATCAATAAAAAAACTCATAAGATTTCTTCAAATCAACTATAAAAATAATTCAATAATGTTTTATAAATCCACAACCATGCAATGATATATACATTAAATGAAAGAAAATGTGAAACATTATTGTGAACATGAATTTACCATTGACCAAAAAAGTCAAACAGTAACCATCCCCAAATATTTTCATCATAAATTATTATTCTTTTGAAAAATACCATAGTGCAATGAGATTTTTCAATTTCAAATATATTAATAAAAATATTCTATATTTATTTGATAAATAATCTTCCCCAGTTTTTGTTTTATGGAAACCGTTGATCCTAAATACCTTTTCAAATAATGAAGACCTATTACTGATATATAATTAAACAATATTTAATAGAAATGATTTATGACGGTGTTCAAAAAAAATATTGAATAATAAAATAATTACTTTTAATAAAGTTAAATGCATTTGGTCTTTTATAGAACATTATCCAATTGATATCAACATATTATAAACAAAATTTAACCCACTTGTAAAAACGTCATTAATTCAAAACTATGTATAATGATTTTCAATTTAAAATCTAAAAAACAATGTTCAAATAGTTCATAACATTCAGAAAATTGTGCAATATATATTTTATGACTTATAAAACATCCAACTAAATATATTAACAACAAAATTAATTAGTCACTCCCTAATTGGGTTGATTAAATATCATTTGATTATGGCCCAATATTTTTATCCATTTTGGTATATTAATTAAATGATTAATCATAATAGAATACATGTATATTTTATAAAAATTATGAACTAAATATACTTTGATCTTGTGGGAGATTGGAAATATCAAAATTCTTTACAGATTGAGGACTGTAGGATGATATTTATTATTCAACTCCCATGGCTGGGTATTCAACGTTCCCTTTGAGAAATTACCACATTAATTCTGGAAATTACTTTTATATTAATATTTTTTATATAGAGAACTAATATTCACTTTAAATTTATTAATATAACCATCCAATAATAGTTTCATAAATCTTTTCTCGAAAATAGGTCATTTATTAAAACATGAATATTGTTGCCCAAAAAGATAAATACCTTCTTCAACATTCAATTTATTATATATATTACTTTAAATAACCCCTAAATCCTTCTTTTTGAGTAAATATGATTTTTCCACCCACTCTGGAGAAAATATTATCCAATTTCTTGTATAAATATAATTCATTATTTCCGTACATTCTTGATTATTGTAATTGTTTCCTTACATAATAGTAGATTGAATTTCCTAATTCAACAGATTAAAAATAATTATACCATGTTTGTTTTTATGTTCTAAAAATGTACCCATAATTTATAATTTTCATTGAACATTATTTCTTCTAATATTTTTCTGCATTAATATTATTATAGATTTGATACAAGCATTTTAAATTTTGAATCAACCTATTACCAAACAATGTGATCATTGACTCTAGATTTTCATCTCTAATGATTGTTGAATAATATCCTCCAGTTTTTATTAGCTTGTAAAGACCCGTATATTTCAAGGAAATTTTTTTCTTAATTTTCTTTGGAATTTTACAAGAGCGCAGTTTCTGACGGCACCTGATTCTGAGGTCCGGTGTGCCCGGAATCATTTTCTGAAGTTTGGCTCAGGTACGTTCAGTGAACGAACGAGCGGGATTTTCTAACTTTTGAACCGGTGCCCGGAATCAAATTTTGAGGGCACCGATGAAATCGTAGCGCCGGTATTTGCTTAGAAACGTCTCTTCCGGAGTTTCGTTTTCTCGGGTGTGGTTTTTAATTTTCGGGCTTAAAGTTAAGAAATAAAATAATTGTTCGACAAACTTTATTTTATTTCACTTAAGCCACTTGATGCCACTTGAAAGCCACTTAAACTGAGTTGAAATGGATAGGGTACTATCCAAAAATATCTTACCCTCTTGGTAGGATATTTGCGAGGTGGGGCCCGCACGAGCCCCGCCGTTTCTTTTCTGCTAAGTAACGCATCCGTGAAAACCCGTCATTATGAAAGTCAATTGATGCGTTTTCTTAAATTCTTAACGCACCATTTAATTGGGTGGTTTATTTCGTGAATTAAATGGGCAGTTTCTTTCATTGAATTAATTCTATGAATTAATGGGTCGTTACTTACCTCTTATTCGTTTGTTGGCCTGATAATAAAATAAGACCAACACGACATTTGGAAGATTACTCGTTGAGAGGTTTTTGACAGAGGTTATTGTGCCTTCATCCTTCTTCGCGAAAAATGCAAAGAACGCGAAGAACGCGAAGAATGCCGGCCTCCGACGAAGAATGCCGAACCCGCGGAAATCGACGACGCGACGCCGTGTGCCGTGATGCCGACGTTTCCTCTCCCGCGACGTTCCTCTGTGACATTCCTTCCTCCGTGACAAAAACCTTCGATCATTCGTTGAGGTGAGGGTTTCAGATTTCTTTTAAATTTTCCGTTGTGGTTTTTAATTCAGAAGGATTTAATTTTTATTAATTAAATATTTTTGTTCTTGAACCTCGGAGTTCGTCGACGTGCCACCCTTCCGCGACGACGCGACGCCGGATACCACGACGACGCGGCGATCCCCAATTCCGCGAAGAACCCGCGAGCGACGACTTGACGAGGTACGAATTTTTATTTTGGAAATACACCCTTTTTTATATTCCCGTGAACGTTTCTTTAAAATTAAGGAACCAGATTCATAGGAACAATTTTATTTTGTTAAAATTGTTGTTTCATGTGTTGAATATAATTCTCACGTTGTTTTTATCTAATTCGAAGGGTGCTGGCCAAACGAACACGGCCCGACAACCCTCCGTCGTTCTTCATTGTTATGCGAATTTGGTGGGCGACGACAAATAGTGACGCAAGGGCATTTTGATGATCCCGCAGTGAAGAACGGGACCTGAGAGGAACAACGACGCAGACAGGAAGGAAAAAGGACCACCAGAGCAACTCCGGGGTCCCGCGGCGGCGCCGGTGGCCGGAGACGGCGGCGCCCCGGCGTGCCGCCAGACAGGGTCGCGGCGGCGGCGGCCAGCAGACCTGCGGCCGCGCGGGTCTAGCTCGCCCGCAAGGGACGCGGCTAAAGCCGCATCCGTTTGTCCAGCGCGGCCCCTTCGAGGGCCACAGAACCTCCAATCCGCGGGGGCGGCGCCCCGCGGCGTCCAGCTGCTCGGCCGCTCGGCCGAGCCGAGCCAGGCCGGTCCGACCGGCCGGGCCACGTCCTGGACCCCCCGTCTTCGGACTGTTTTCGGTCATTCGCCCGTAACATGATCTACGGGCCTCCAAACAACGCTTCGTCAGCGGAAACACAATCCTTGGATCGAGACGGTCATTTCGGTATATTGCAGTCAAGGTTTCGGAATACTTTGAGTTCGGACGGGTTGGTTCGTACACGAAACCAACCGGGCCCTCGGAGCGGAAACGCTCATATCTTGCGCTTCAGATGCCTGATCGACGTGCCGTCGACTTCATCAATTTCCTCTAATTGAGAAGGATCTTTTTGAATACTCCTCCCGAGGTTTGGATGCAGGTGGAGAATGGTCGGGTTGGTTTTGCCTTAAAAACCAACCAGGCCCCTGGGACGAAATAGCCAATAACTCTCAGACCGGGCGTCCGATTGAAGCGCCGTCTGTGACGTTCAGTTCCTGTTGACGATACAAAAATTTTGGATACATCAACCTCGGACATTGTGTCAGTTGATGTATCAGCCTCTCGGCTCGTGGAGCGGACCCTCCCGAATGAGCTTGCAGTGTACGGGAACCCTAGAGCTGGCTGCGACTGCTACATCGACAGCGACGACCGTGCAGAGATCCTCAGTGGACTGCGACGACGACTGTGCAGATATCCTCAGTGGACTGCGACGACGACTGTGAAGAGATCCTCAGTGGACTGTGATGACTACTGCACTCAGCAATCCTACGTGGATCATTGCTACAGGTCATGTGTGGGCTCGATCCTGTGTGGGTCAGATCCAGTGTGGGTCAGCGCTCAGCGGTTCTGTGTGAGCCATCGCGTACATGTTGTGTGTGGGCCCGATCTTGTGTGGGTCTTGCGGGGGATAGTTACCTTTCGATCCTTTATGGGTATGATGACTTATATGGATCTGTGATCATCTTTATCGTCATTCGAAGAAGTATACCTGTGTGAGCTGAATCATGTGTTACTCTCCTTTGTTGATTGTGTTGAGCTAACCTGTGTGGATTTACAGTTTACTATCCTTTGTGGATTGTGTTGTGATATCCTGTGTGGGTATACGTTTTGCACTCCTTTGTGGACTAGGATGTGCTTGGACTCGGATGTTAGAGTCGAACGGGAATGGATGACCTAGGTATATGTTAGGTCATATACCTAAGTCGTGTCGGATGTAAATTCATGATTATATCTTTCCTTTGAGAATTATCCTTTGTGGATTCTGGGAGACCTTCGGGGGTCTCGGGGTCCCTACTGAGTAGCTTATACTCACCCCTGCACGGGCTATGCCCGTACTTCGTTGTGTTGGTTGCAGATGACGGACAACGCTGACCATGGTGGAGGCGTGAAGAGCAGGACGGTACCTGGAGGTGGACCACTGGGCGAGACGTACTCGGAGCGGATGGGTGGACCGAGGAGCTGTGGAGGCTATATTTACCCACCCTTCAGGTGGGACCTTCAGAGGATGGCTCGACATTGTGGCTTTTATTTTCAGTTGTTGTTTTTCCCTTTTAGTTGTACTTTACAGTTGGGCTTGTATTTCCGGCCCCTTTTACTTTCAGCACAGCTTGTTATAGTTTTTATTTAGTGTTTACTTTTCCGCTTTCTTACTCTATGGTGCTTGTTTACTTTTCAAAGGCAATGCCTGCCCTTTTTCCGGGATTTACGCCTTGGTGCTAGTCGCCAGCCCCTGGCCTATAGATGGTGGGCTTGGGGTAGTCACGGCACGGGCCCCAAGGACGGGTCGTGAAAAATTGGTATCAGAGGTGGTCGGTTCTACCGCAGACTCTGATCTTTCATCTATGTGAAGAAATAGTGTTTAGCGTATTGGGTGTGGTTATTAGTATAGGGAGTCCTGTGTTGGTGCGGCGGCCGACGTATCTGTACACCAGGACCCTGACTTCTGATTTCTGGTTTAATGCACGAAAACATTGATTGCATGTGTGTTTCAAGTTTTCTTTGTGATTACTTGTGTCAGCTCACCAGGTATACTATTCTGACCGTGGCGCACTTGTTTCCTTTTCAGGATGGCTCCACAACGGCAGCCAGGTAGGGTTCCGAGAGTAGGGCGCGATGACAGCCCGCCGAGCGACGAGGCCTCGATACAGGGCACGTTGACAGTAGGGGCACCGGTGGTACCTTTACCCGCCAAGCCCCTGATGCTTCCAGTGCCGACCGCTGACGATGCACGTCGCCTCGGAGCTCTGCACGAGTTCCAGCGCCAGCGACCACATAGGTTTCGTGGGGAGACAGGCCCCCAGGCAGCAGAGGACTGGATGGAGGCGGTCGTTCGAGTTTTCAGGCTAGTGAGGACACCAGCTGATCTCATGGTGATCCTCGCGGCGAGCCTACTGCACGCAGCAGTAGGACGATGGTGGAGCTTGATGCTCCAGGTACATGATGAGGCATCTCTTCTCTAGACGGACTTCGAGAGACTCTTCCGCTCAGAGTTTGTCCAAGCCACCCTCCGTGCGGTGTGCATCCAGGAGCTTCCTCAGCTGCGGCAGGGCAGCTTGACGGTCGCCCAGTACGCGGCGAGGTTCAGCGATCTTTCTCGCTACACGACCGACATGGTACGGGACCACTTCTTCCGGGCCCGGACCTTTGATCAGGGTTTGATACATGATATCATGGCATCAATGATCTCCCTCAGCATCCCGACCCGGGCAGGAGTGCTGGAGCGAGCCCTTCTGATCAAGAGCTTTCTGGCTGAGTCCACAGTGAGACCTACCGCAGGGCGGCAGGTAGCGGAGTCTTCGGCAGCAGGTAGTCGACGAATGAATTAGGGTTCCAGGCAGACCAGACCTTCCGGCAGACGACCTCGGGACACTGGCTCAGTAGTGCGGGGCACACAGCACGGAGCCACTCTTCCATGAGGCAGGTAGTGCTACACGTGCGGCGGGCCGGGCCACATGGGTTATGATTGCCCGACCCGCCGTACCGAGCAGCAGTAGACGGTGGAGGGGCCACCCAGGTAGAGTTAGAGGGTTGACCGTGGCGGTCTGTAGGGATGAGGCAGACGAGGCATATGAGCTGGCCGAGCAGCAGGTGGTGGGCGACGCTTTGAGGCTCTGCCACCACAACCACCAGGAGGTCCGCCCCGACCACAGGGAGTTGGTGGGCAGAGATAGGCACATATCCATGCAGTGGAGGCCTACGACCACGGAGCGCCAGAGATGATTCGAGGTATGATCTGTGTCTATTCCACCTTTGCTGCAGTTCTTATAGACACATGAGTGAGTCACTCTTTCATAGACGCTGCCCTTGTTCGAAGCTCGGAGATTCTGACAGAGCCGTTGGCTCGATCCTTACAGTTAGAGACCTCTACGGGAGCAGACTCGACGATTACGAACTAGTTTCGGCAGTGTGATATTACTCTAGGAGGTGAGATCTTTGACTAGGATCTTCTTGTAGCGGCGTCGAGGCCTTACGACATCCACTTGGGCATGGATTGGTTATCTACAGTCCATGCTCAGATTGACTGTTTTATGCGCAAGGTGCGATGTGTGCGCACCGATTGGAGTAGGTTCCCCTTCACCGGCGAGAAGGGAGCCTTTGAAGCACAGGATGGACTCTCGCAGAGGAGGGGACATACCATCACTCATCAGTTGGCTAGCCTCATCCTTGGAGCAGTTGACGTGCAGAGTCCTAGTTTTCCTGCAGTGGTGGATCAGTATGCAGACGTCTTCCCCGACAACGTTCCAGGACTACCTCCTCGCAGAGAAGTAGAATTTTATATTGACCTGTACCACGGGAAAACCCCGACATCCACTCTAGCATATCGGATGGCCCCTGCTGAGCTTCGAGAGCTGCGGGTACAGTTGGAGGACTTGCAGGGCAAGGGGTTCATCCGACCCAGCGTTTCACCCTGGGCTTCCACGATTTTGTTCGCCAAGAGGGCGGGCGGGAGCTTGCGACTGTGTGTCGATTATCGTCACCTGAACTAGGTGACAGTGAGGAATAAGTATTCGCTACCGAGTATTGATTACCTCTTCGATAATCTCAATGGAGCACGGTGGTTCTCAAAGATAGACCTCAGGTCAGGCTATCATCAGCTCAGAGTTCGAGACGAGGACGTGCAGAAGACGGCCGTCAAGTGTCGGTATTGCCACTTTCTGTTCTTGGTTATGCCATTCGGCAAAACCAATGCTCCAGCAGTGTTCATGAGCCTCGTGAACAGGATATTTCAGCCATACCTCGATCGATTTTTCATGGTCTTCATCGACGACATTTTGGTGTACTCGACCACAGAGGAGGAGCACACCTACCACTTGCAGGTTGTACTAGACACACTCCGAGAGCACCAGCTTTATGGAAAGCTGTCAAAGTGCCAGTTCTGGTTACGTGAGGTCCACTTATTAGAGAACGTCATTTCTGAGGCGGGAGTTGCTGTGGATCCCGTGAAGATCGAGGCAGTGCTAGCTTGGGATCCACCCAGGAGCGTGACGGATGTGAGGAGTTTCTAGGGTCTAGCTGGATACTATAGGAGATTTGTGCCAGACTTCTACAGAGTTGCGGCGCCACTCTCAGCGTTGACGAAGAAGGGGAAATCCTTCGTGTGTTTAGACAGATGTCAACAGAGCTTCCAGGAGCTGAGACAGAGATTGACTAGCGCACCTATCTTGAGTTTGCCTGAGGAGGGAGTTGGATACGTAGTCTAATGCGATGCATCAGGGACCGGAATCAGGTGTGTCTTGATGTAGGAGCTGGCCGTGATTGCCTATGGATCACGTCAGTTGAGGCCGCATGAGCAGAACTACGCTACACTTGATCTGGAGTTAGCAGCAGTGGTCTTCGCTCTGAAGACATGGCGGCACTATCTGATGGGCGAGCGCTTTATAGTATTTTCTGACCACCAGAGTCTCAGGTACATCTTCTCTCAGAAGGACCTAAACCTGAGATAGCGGCGATGGATCGAGTTCTTCCAGGACTATGACTTTGAGATAGTATATACTCATGGGAAGGGGAATGTAGTAGCCGATGCCCTCAGCAGGAGGACGGGCATTCAGCTACTTGAGGAGGTGACAGAGCAGCTAGCCGCCTTGCAGATATCCATCATGGATAGGGATGGAGCAGCCTTCCTGCAGTCTCTCACAGTCACTTCTCCACTTCTGCGGTGGGTCAGAGAGGCACAGCGTGGGGACGCTGACTGTGAGACACGGCCTGCATAGATATCCTCGGGACAGGCACCTGATGGTTTCTCCCATGGAGAAGATCACGACGTCCTTTTTAAAGGACGTACCTCAGTACCAGTCGCTTTACGAGAGGAGGTGCTGAGAGAGTTTCACACTTCTCCTTTGGCGGTACATCCAGGAGTGGCGAAGATGTACAAGGACCTCAGACAACAGCACGGGTGGCCGGGCATGATGAAGGCTGTGGCAGAGTTCGTTTCACGATGCCTCACCTGCCAGCAGGTGAAGGCAGAGCATCAGGTTCCAGCAGGCTTAGTGCATCCCTTGGAGGTCCCAGAGTGGAAGTGGGACGGAATATCTATGGACTTCGTGAATGGACTTCCACGCACATCCAGTGGTCACGACTCTATTTGGGTGATTGTTGACCGACTCACCAAGTCGACACACTTCTTGCCCATCAGAGAGCAGGGCTCAGTGGAGAGCTTGGGGCATCTCTACGTTCAGGAGATTGTACGGCTTCACGGTGTGCCATCCACTATCGTCTCTAATCGGGACACTCGTTTTACTTCCCGGCTTTGGAAGGGGTTGCATGAGATGTTCGAGACGCGGCTATGTCTGAGCACCTCCTTTCACCCTCAGACGGATGGTTAGATGGGGAAGACCATTCAGACTCTCGAGGACAGGCTTCGTGCTTGTGTCCTCGACTTTGGTCGCAGCTGGGAGGACCACCTACCCTTGTTGGAGTTCGCGTACAACAACAGCTACCACTCCACCATCGAGATGGACCATACGAGGTGTTGTACGACAGGCCTTGCAGATCTCCTTTGTGCTGGACAGACCCTGGGGAGTCAGCACTTGTGGGACCAGAGATGGTCCAGGCCACGACAGAGAAGGTCCAGGTCATCCAGGAGCAGATGAGGACAGCTCAGAGCCGGCAGGAGTCATATGCTGACAGGAGGCAGAGGCCACTACAATTCGAGGATGGCGACCATGTCTTCTTGCGTGTCTCACCTCGACGTGGTTTGCAAAGATTTGGCCAAGGTGGCAAGTTGTCTCCACGCTTCATTGGACCATTCCTGGTCCTTAGCAGGATTGGCGAGGTGGCTTATCGCCTGGCTCTACCACCTCAGTTGCACCGGGTGCACGACGTCTTCCACGTGTCTCAACTGAGGAGATACATGCACAACACGACTCACATTATTGACTATGGGGAGCTAGACGTGGATGATCGGGCGACTTTTGCGGAGGTCCCAGTAGAGATAGAGGATCGACAGGAGCGGGTCTTACGTGGGCGATCGATTCCTCTTGTGCGCATTAGATGGTAGCACGGGAACCTCCAGGAGAGCACGTGGGAGCGGGAGGATCAGATGCGTGCTTAGTACCCACATTTGATTCCATAGTTTTTGATGTATCTTTACGGGGACGTAAATACCTGAGGTGGGAGTAATGTAAACACCCGTATATTTCAAGGAAATTTTATTCTTAATTTTCTTTGAAATTTACAAGAGCGCAGTTTCTGACGGCACCTTATTCCGAGGCTCGGTGTGCCCAGAATCATTTTCCGAAGTTTGGCTCGGGTACATTCAGTGAACGGACGAGCGGGTTTTTCTAACATTTGAGCCGGTGCCCGGAATCAAATTCTGAGGGCACCGATGAAATCGTAGTGCCGGTATTTTCTTAGAAACGCCTCTTCCAGAGTTGCGTTTGCTCGGGTGTGGTTTTTAATTTTCGGGCTTAAAGTTAAGAAATAAAATAATTGTTCGACAAACTTTATTTTATTTCATTTAAGCCACTTGAAGACACTTGGAAGCCACTTAAACTGAGTTGAAATGGATAGGGTACTATCCAAAAATATCATACCCTCTAGGTAGGATATTTGCGAGGTGGGGCCCGCACGAGCCCCGCCGTTTCTTTTCCGCTAAGTAACGCACCCGGAAATACCTGTCATTATGAAAGTCAACTGACGCGTTTTGTTAAATTCATAACACACCATTTAATTGGGCGGTTTATTTCTTGAATTAAATGGGCAGTTTCTTTCGTTGAATTAATTCTACGAATTAATTGGTCGTTACTTACCTCTTATTCATTTGTTGGCGTAATAATAAAATAAGACCAACACGACATTTGGAGGATTACTCGTTGAGAGGTTTTTGACAGAGGTTATTGTGCCTTCACCCTTCTTCGCAAAGAACGCGAAGAACGCTTAGAAAACGAAGAACGCCGGCCTCCGATAAAGAACGCTGAACCCGCGGAAATCGATGAAGCGACGCTGTTCGCCGCGACGCCGACGTTTCCTCTCCCGCGACGTTCTTCTTCGACGTTCCTTCCTGCGCGACAAAAACCGTTGATCATCCGTTGAGGTGAGGGTTTCAGATTTCTTTTAAATTTTCCTTTGTGGTTTTTAATTCAGAAGGAATTAATTAATATTAATTAAATCTTTTTGTTCTTGAACCTCGGAGTTCATCGACGTGACACCCTTCCGAGATGACGCGACGCCGGATACCGCGACGACGTGACGATCCCCAATTCCGTGAAGAACCCGTGAGCGACGACTTGACGAGGTAGGGATTTTTATTTTGGAAATACCCCCATTTTTATATTCCCGTGACCGTTTATTTATAATTAAGGAACCGTATTCATATGAACAATTTTATTTTGATAAAATTGTTGTTTCATGTGTTGAATATAATTCTCCCGTTGTTTTTATCTAACACGGAGGGTGCGGGCCAAACGAACACGACCCGACAACCCTCCGTCGTTCTTCGTTGTTGTGCGAATTTGGCGGATGACGGCAAATCATGACGCAAGGTCATTTTGATGATTCCGCAGTGAAGAACGGGACCAGGGAGGAACAACGGCGCAGACGGGAAGGAAAACAGACCACCAGAGCAACTCCGGTGGCCCGCGGAAGCTGTCGGCGGCGCCCCGGGGCGCCGCCTGATGAGGCCGCCGAGGCTGAATCCATGGCGGCGGCGGCCAGCGGACCCGCGGCCACGCGGGTCCAGCTCGCCCGCACGGGACGCGGCTGAAGCCGCGTCCGTTTGTCCAGCGCGGCCCCTTCCAGGGCCGCGACACCTCCAAGCCGCGGGGGCGGCGCCCCGCGGCGTCCAGCTGCTCGGGCGCTCGACCGAGCCGAGCCAGGCCGGTCCGACCATCCGGGATGGACCGGGTCGGGTCGACCCGGTTCGGCCTACCCAAGGGGGGGGGGGTTTGCCCGGGCCCGGACCCCCTCGTCTTCGAACTGTTTTCGGACTTTCGCCCGTAACATGAGCTAAGGGCCTCCGAACGACGCGCCGTCAGCGGCAACACGATCCTTGGATCGAGATGGTCGTTTCGGAATATCGCACTCAAGGTTTCGGAATACTTTGAGTTCGGCCTGGTTGGTTCGTAGACGAAACCAACCAGGCCCTCGGAGCGGAAACGCTCATATCTTGAGCTTCGGACGTCCGATCGACGTGCCATCAACTTCGTTGATTTCCTCTAAGTGAGACGGATCATTTGTCATACTCCACCTGAGGTTTGGATGCAGGTGGAGTACGGTCGGGTTGGATTTTCCTTAAAAACCAACCGGGGCCCTAGGACGAAAAAGCATATAACTCTCAGACCGGGGGTGCGATTGACGCGCCATCTACAACGTTGAGTTCCTGTTGACGATACGGATCTTTTGTATATATCAACCTCGGACTTTGTTTCAGTTGATGTATCAGCCTCTCAGCTCCTAGACAGGACCCTCCCGAACGAGCTTGTTGTGTGCGGGAACCCTAGAGCGGGCTGCGACTGCTACATCGACAACAATGACCGTGCAGAGATTCTCAGTGGACTGCGACGACGACTATGCAGATATCCTCAGTGGACTACGAAGACGACTATGCAGAGATCCTCAGGGGACTGCGACGACTATTGTACTCAGCGATCCTACGTGGATCAGTGCTACAGGTCCTGTGTGGGACCGATCCTGTGTGGGTCTGATCCTGTGTGGGTCAGCGCTCAGTGGTTCTGTGTGAGCCAGCTCCTACAGGTCCTGTGTGGGCCCGATCCTGTTTGGGTCTTACGGGGGTTAGTTACCTATCAACCCTTTGAGGGTCCGACGAATTAGATGGATTAGTGATCAACTTTATCATCATTCGAAGAAGTATACCTGTGTGATCTGAATCCTGTGTTACTCTCCTCTTTGGATTGTGTTGAGCTATCATGTGTGGATTTAATGTTTAGTCTACTTTGTGGATTGTGTTGTGCTATCCTGTGTGGGTATACATTTTGATTTCTTGTGTGGACTGGGTTGTGCTTGGACTCGGATGTTGCAGCCGAACAGGAATGGATGACATAGGTATATGTATGGGCATATACCTAAGCCATGTCGGATGTTACTTCGTGATTGTATCTTTCCTTTGAGGATTATCCTTTGTGGATTCTGGGAGCCCTTCGGGGGTCTCGAGATACCTACTGAGTAGTTTATACTCACCCCTACACGGGCTATGCCCGCACATCGTTGTGTTGGTTGCAGACGACGGACATCGCTGATCGTGGTGGAGGCGTGCGGAGCAGGACGGTACCTGGAGCTGGACCACTGGGCGAGACGTACTCAGAGCGGACGGCTGGACCGAGGAGCTGTGGAGGCTATCTGTACCCACCCTTCAGGTGGGACTTTCGGAGGACGGCTCGACGCCGTGGCTTTTCTTTTCAGTTGTTGTTTTTCCCTTTTAGTTGTACTTTACAGTTGGGATTGTATTTCCGGCCCCTTTTACTTTCAGCATAGCTTGTTACAGTTTTTATTTAGTGTTTACTTTTGCGCTTGTTTACTCTGTGGTGCTTGTTTTCTTTTCAAAAGCAATGCCTTCACTTTTTCCAGGATTTACGCCTTGGTTCTAGTCGCCAGCCCCTGGCCTATGGAAGGTGGGCTTGGGGTAGTCATGGCACGGGCCCCGAGGACGGGTCGTGACATAGCCTTTTATTTTCAATGTTTAGTTGTCCTCCCAATCACTTTGTAGTAACATTCATGATCACTTTATATACTATTATATGAGCAGAAAATGAACTATATAAGGAATTATATGTTTATTTTGAGATTCCATGTGTGAAATTCCAAAAATTAATGTAATCTTGATTACATCCTCTTTCATATTCAGAATTTGTTTTTGTAATCCAATTTAGAATCATTATATAAGATATAACTGTGGGGAAATCATCCACAATATTAATAGGCTGGTAAAACTTTCAACAAATCAATCTTAATAGTTGAAATTTGTACTCGGTGTCCATGTCAAAATATTTGGATTTCTCATGATCTTTACATTATTATGTTGGATTTCTACCAATCAATATTTTTCTCCAAAATATTCTGAGGTTGTATTAATAATTTTCGATAAATATTTCTTCACACTGATCCCAAAGCCACCAGAATTTCACTAATATATATATTTCATTCATTCATTAAATATAAATTTTTACCTACCTATTTATTTGGGTATGGAATGTTTTTGAATGAATATAAAATAATTTAGAAAATTTGAAAAATGAAAAGATGTTTGTATAACAGAATATAAGAAAAATAATAACGAATGTCCCAGTTTTGGAAAAGGAATGCATGGTTCCATGAACAAAGATCCATCCACATATTGTCACTCCACATGGAGGCCCACATCCAAAACTATCCATGAAACAAGCTATTCATATTATTAGAATGAAAGAGCTAGCTTCACATCAAATTAGGTCATTTCCCTAAAAGAGGTGGATAAATACGCTTCACAAATACCCTTATGAAAGGCGTCATTGGATAATTGGAGGGAAAAATGTACCCAAAAAATTATCATTGTGATCTAAATCATTCTCGGGTGAGGGAATAATAATTTCCATGCTTGAATGAAACAAACTCAGTCGTATGAATGATTTGGAGATTTTATCCACTCTGAACCACAACCCTGCAGACCTCTGTTGTTCGAGTCCTCCACGAAACATGTGACTCTTCCATGGGCCTCCGCAAAAGGTTTCATGCAATCCATATCCAATTTTTTCCTCCACTCAGACAAATGATCTCTAAGAGAGAAAAATTAGATTTTGACAGACATTAATGGAATAAATATTATTTGGGAAGCATGATTTATGTTGAGCGATTAACAAAATTCCCTCCATTGAGACAATTAATTACATTTAGAAGACCGAACACGTATCATTAAAAAATAAAAATATAATCCATTGAAATACCTCAATCTGAACACCCTTCATGAATTAATTTCTCATGAACCAAAAAAAATTCCCCTTCTGTAATTTGGAAAACCGCATATAAATTTGATATGTGGTCAGAAACCGTCACCAAGTATTTAATCCCAACGTAGAAGGAACTCAACGATGCATAAAAACAACGTTGTTCAGTCGATACCTAGTTCTGGATCGAAAAACCCTACATCGACCACATGTAGGTGTTTGTATCATCACTGGATTTGAATTGACCCTCAACCACCATAGAAATATTAAATGCAGTGAATCTCTCATCCTGTATGAAGAAAGGATACATGGAATATCATATCATCAAGTGTTCCACCTTCCATTTCTAATAATGTCTGTCTGTTTCCATCACATCCACCATATACCATCTATTATCCATTCCAACAACATTACGCCAAAATCTATGATTAAGACACTACGCATGTATTATGAATCAATTGGGTATAGAAGAGTTCTGTTTTATGTTTGCAAGCCCATGGTATGTTGGGACATTTGGGATATCCCCCCAACATTGCATTCCACTAAAATGTACCAAATTCTTCTGTACCTTGGTAACCAACGGTCAATCCTTGGGATAATCACATACACCTCCCCATTATATGAATTAAGGGTAATTATTTTCACTTCTATTCCATGAGGTCCAATGATTAATAAAAGAGATCACACATATGTTTTTTTATGAGGAACAGCAGTTATCCCATTTCCAATAACCAGTTTCTCGGAACTCCTCTCGAGGTGAGTTCCAAGACATTCATGCCTGAGGTGGCAATACTCCTACTCTTCTCCTAAACCCATGACACATCTAGATAGATCACTAGATGTGGATATCCTTGATATAAAAATCATGGATTAAATTGGAACCTTTTAAAAATCTCTTTCACACTCTACCTTTGACATATCAACCCAGCCTCTTCATCCATCGTCCTCTCTCATTTCAATATTTAGAGAATTAATTAATGTTTATTTAATATTTCAAATCATCTTATTTATCATAATGATCATGAAATCTATTGTCATGGAGGCTATTCATGATCAAAACATTAACATAATCCCCAAAAATTGAACTATAATAAAATTGATTCGTACCGTAACCTGGTTATATTGGTTCACATCCTAATTCCCAAGATAGATGGGAATCCTCGTTATGAATAAGCCAAATATTTACAAGTCCAAACAACATCGAGCAGCCGCAATGCATATAACCTAGAAATAGAACAAGATGGACTTTTATTCCCCACTTACTAGGATGTGTTGGGATCCTCCCTGGGGTCCAAATATATCAAAAAAATCAACACTTCTGTTCTCCTATACATATTTCCAGTAAGGCCATATCCACATAGATGACCACATCTATTATGGGTCCATTGGACCTCTTTGGCATATGTTTCACACAATGTTGTCAGTAGTAAACTTCCACATGTTCTTATTTACCGATTGATATTATACATCATGGATGGGTCCTCATCATACTACCTTTATTGTTAATGTGTCCAGTTATGTGTCACAAGAATACATGTGTTTTTATTTAATTCATGAATATACATATGAAAACTATAATATATATTCAATAATACCATTGAAACAACATTTATCCCCCTGGATATTGAAGAAATTCATAGCACCTCATCAGATGGCGTAAATTTGTGATGTCTCTGTAACACCCAACACATTTATATCCATGAATGATTATAAAACCTAGGGGTAATACATGTACACATTCATGGGAATGAACCAAGGATTAACCAACATATGAGAATTGAATAAATAATACAGGTAGTCCCAAAATATGAAATAATTCCCCCCAAAAAGGGTTTTATGATCCTGAAATCACATCCCCTTGACCAGTATATGTCCTTAGCTATCATTGGAAAAATAAGAAAATGAGCTCCTACCTTTGGAAATCATGTCCATGAATCATGGATAAAAATGTTGTTGTGTGTTTTGGGATCAAAATATACACTTATTTGAGACCATAAGTTGACATCGTACACGGTGTTTGCCGAATGCAGACACACTTAACCAACCTGAAATCACCCACTGGGAGCATTCAATCGTTTCAGCTCCTTTGCAACATAAAAAAGATATACTAACTAGTTCTCTCATGAAAATATCCGTCAATGTAAAGGGGTTTGACACAAATAAGGTCAAAACTAATAGGCTAAAATATAAATGATTCATTAACCATGGGGGTAGTTTTACCCAAATATTAATATATGTGTTGCTAATTCCAATCACGATGTTTTTTCACCTATAAGAAAACAAAAATGGTGAAACCATTGTGAATCACTAACCATGATGGTAGTATTATCCCACCTCAAATACCTTAGGCATAAACTTATAGTGGCCTAAGGATAATAATTTATTATAAATGTTGTAATGAGATGATATTTTGACACGTTCTCCCTTTCTACATATCACAAATAGTATGAATTTTGCTGAGTTACATTCTATACAATGGCATATTTGAGTATTTTCTCAGACACATGTGACAACTACCACAATTACAATTTGATACTTGATGATGAACAAGAATCCATCACCTACTTAGAGTCTTAAACACTGGGATTCATACTGGTTTATCAATGAGTACCATCAAAATGGTATTTCTCTCATGGTGAGGAAATAAGATAAGCCCTCTACTCAGAAGCAAATCCCCAGTTTTCTCTTCATCATTTGCATACATACAATAACAGAGGTTTCCACATTGGTAATATCCTACTATTTCATGATCCTGACTAATGAACGTGAGAACAAGAACCTCTTTTATATTATGTATGAAGACTAATTCTTCATTTATGACATTTTCACTACTCTACAAGAGCCCTGCTCGAGGACCCTATCATGGAATTCTACCTCTAAGGTCATGCAACCCGTTATCCCCACTCTGATAATGATACCACGATGATGGTACTTATTGATGTTTGAAGTAAAGATGCCCCTCTGGATTCCCAAAGAGGAAAGTTATCATATAATCTGGAACATTTTATCGCCTTGATTCATGGGGAGTAGATCCGACGAACAAATGTGGTGGAACATCATGAGGGGACACATTTTCTAACTCTCTTTACTATATCCCTCCATGAATACATGACGAAAAATTACAAGAAAGTGCATATTCCATCCAATGCTCACTCGACCCAAAACACAAACAGAATGGAAAATTGTTGGCAGTTAAAAATTCCTCAAAATGAACATGTATCTGGTCATCCAAATAGGTTTGAATCCAGCTATATTCCTAAAAAAGTCACTTATGATCTACATAATGAAAACCATCAAAATCATGCATAAGTCTATGGGTAGTCATAAAAAACTGTCAACACATATGAATCCCACATGCCAAATGTAGTGGAAATAAATACGCAGATGGAAATTCCTACCTTTCATAATGAATCCCACCTATTAAATATGGTTGAAATAAAATATAATTAGTGTACATTTGCTGTGGATGAATAAAAATACCATCCGTCAATATATTTGAAAATGATAAAAGGAAAAGTCTATCACACAAATATGAATCCCACCAGTAATGTATTTTATAACTTGGAGAAAATACAATTTCATCCCATCTATAAATTATAGTTAAACTCATTCCTCTGCCTAGACATAAGCGAATCATTAACACCCTCTTTCCACATATGGAGGACCGGAGGAGAAAAAATCATGCTCTATCATCAGAATGGGAATTTATACACTTTTATATAAATAGTTATCTCAAAATATCCTTTCAATAATGTAGGATAAGGAATTTAATCTAGAAAATATGCTACATACCTATCAATACATAATTGTCTTGGATAAAAAGATTAGTAGATGGGACCAATCATCATCTCCCTGAACCTGGTGAAACCAACATAAAATGTATGGTCACTATTTTGCAGTTCTATATCCAAACTATTTTCCAATTGGGTTGAAAACCATATTACCTGATACAAGGACCATCATGTTCTGGAAGAATTATTTTTCTAATTGGGTAACATCGGTTCAACATGGTGGCTACATCAGGGAAGACATATATCCTTTATATAACTCAAGATGTTCGTTGATGAATCCCATCTGCACTGTGTGAACCAACAAAACTATCATGAATATAATCTACTCAAATATTGAGTTCATGATGCCAAAAAATATATATCCATATAGGTTTAATGTCAAAATCATCCATTAAAAATTAATATAAGTGTTATTTGTTGTTGTTAAGATCCCACCTGCTATGTTACAATTATAAGCTCTGAAGGCCCTCCATATACCACCGACATGGGCTTACTCCATGTAACAGAAATGATCGATCAAGAGATCATATCACACTATTAGTTTCATGGTATCCCTTGACATGACCATATGATAGAACATATTGAATTTACTCCCCTTGATATAGTATTCTATGACAGTACTCCATTCGGTATATACCGCATTAATTATTATCTCTGTAGGAAGAAGTCATATAATAATGGTAGTACTCTTTCGGCAGAAAGACGCTATGAAGATCATCCATGTGATGACATAAAGATATGAGATGGTCCTCTATTAATTACAGATCATTCTTAAGTACATCCTTCAGAGTCACATTGTGGATATACTCCCAGAATCTAGATATGAATCTATAATGTTAATCCCTACATTAATAGCAGTCATTGCCTATGTCCTCCCATTGATGATATAAAAAACAATGTAGGTCCTCAAAATACTTTGGCCCTCCCTGTTGGTCCAACATATGTTATACATCAAAGGAAATACCCATGTGTTCAGATAGTTAAATTCATTGGTAGTCCGTTCCAATACGGCATCGACTGCGAAGGTCCTCCCCTTCTAGGATTAAATGAAAGAATGTGTGGCTACACTGAGGCACTTGTAAAGATAGATTAAAACATGTTAGATACAATATATTTAATAAGATTCATACTTTATTAGATGGTTGATGATATTGGTAAAATTTATTTCCTGAACCACCATCACACTGATCATATATCAATGAGGCCCCTTCTACCCCAATGCTCGGAATAAAATTATTATGAAGCATTCAATATTTGAAAACATGGAAGAGGAGTATATGGTATGAAAACATAGAGATATATTGCTCAGGATAGAATAATTATATTGGGAAGACATTCTAGTTATGTTCTATCCAACAACCCCATCTCATTTTGACATTTCAAAATATTTTTATAAGTAATGTATGCATAAAATGCACCAAAACATCTAGAACACTCTACACAAGATGAAAGATGGATTCAAGTCGACTTTAAGGATATTATAGTATATCAATATATTAGATGTATTTATCCATAAATTCAAACTAGGATCCCTCTCAACTTCATGGCATCCACTATTAAAGATTTGAAAAATGATCTCAAGTTGGCCTACCTACATGCAATGCAAAATTTTCATTCCACTATATGAGGAACCATGTTTGGAACTTATATACGGAGATCTGAATAAAATAAATCTAAATACAATACCCAATGATATGTCTATAAGGACCAATAATAAATGATGGTATGTAAGGTCATTAACCTCAAATGACAACTATATGAATTATCTATTCCAGAAATGTGGAACACTCGAAAAAAACGACCTTGATAATGTCTCAACAGTGTCATTCACAATGAGAGAGAGCCATATAACATATCCTAACCAAGGAAAATGATAATAGTCAGTAGGATTCTAAATATAGGGATGATAATCAACAACCATTTATCATGTCCATATATGCCAATAAGTCATGGGAAAATAGGACACCATATTTGTCTCGCACCTGAACTGGAATGTGCAAGATCATGAAGATGGTTATATTACAAACATACACATAGTGTGGGACCAACCCAAACCCATATAGCTCAGAGATTTTTAGCTCACAATTTTCCCATAAGACCGACACTTCGGGGTGACGACATGAAAAAAATGGAATGGGAGAAACCCAAGCATGTAGGCATGTGGAGAAATTCTATCTCATCCAACCACCCATCGGACATCAAACTTTTTTTCATATAGAAGATGAAAAATAGAACGATCAATCATTCCATTCTGTATTGTGACTCATGTACCAGGGGATAGAGGCATAATTCAATGTCATATCAATTCTCTATCTGAGTAACCCTCCAGCTGTACACAAAAGGATGATCCTAAAGTTCAAGGAGACGATATATTAAAGGACACATGAAATCCTTCTATTATTCTAAATCTGGTACACAAACTGAAATATTGTATGTATCATTGAAATTGATAGACATTATTCCCACAAACCTCATTGGAAATAATACAAATGATGTGGATGCAAGAAAAGATGGTTCCCTCTCAATAGTTGTATGCACTAACAATGATGTTTTCCATTTCTAGATCTAAAGATATATCATGTATATAGGAACCACCTCATTAATTACATCATTAATTTGTTCATATTTCTCTATAAAGGGGAATAATAAAACCACGTTCATACATGAAACACCTCCTCCACCACATTAAACATGTCCCTCACACTCTAGGGGAGATTATAATAGAAATATGTATAAATGAAATAGATATGGCGGATCAATTTTGATCTACATTGATGATGATATTCGACAAGATCTATTTCTCATGCAGAGGGTCAACATACACCTTCATCTGAGGTGCATTTTCCATGAGGGCTCATCTAGATACATGAATCCATGCATAGATGCTATTATATCACAACACCAAAACAATCTCTCCTCTTGAATACAATCATGTAAGAATTACAATATTTCC
This sequence comes from Viscum album, assembly GCA_963277665.1. Taxonomy (NCBI): domain Eukaryota; kingdom Viridiplantae; phylum Streptophyta; class Magnoliopsida; order Santalales; family Viscaceae; genus Viscum; species Viscum album. The sequence continues at coordinate 444,092,427 of OY728161.1, forward strand.
CTTCATTCGTAAAATAGATGGAATAAATTCAAAAAAATAAAAAAAGGATAGCCAATCTAGTTATCCACTACAATTAACAGTAGATCTGACATGTACGATATTTCATATTGTTGTAACAGCCCATGCTCGGGTTTAATAGGACAAACACGAAGGGATAATTAAAATAATATACACACCATCTTCTAGACTTGAATCCATGGAAGGGTGAAATGATCCGATATAGAAGGAATAGATAACCTAACATGACTTGGTGAGAAATGTTCCGCCACCCCAAAAATTTCAAGAACATATTATTCAAAGTGTTCAATGGGTCAAGACACTTGAAAAAAAATATGTTGCACTCTGACTCTTACTATGATCCCATGATAGGAAACCTTATGCAACAAAATCAGTAATTGTTAGATTCTTCGAGTGTACTCTAAAAGGAACATATATTTTCTGGTACACCCATTTTTTATCTAAATCAATATCGGTGTGGGTGGATCTATGGTGGAAATTCTTATTCCAGTTCTGGTCAATGTTTCCGAAGATAATAACCAATAAACTAATGATGTTTGTATAGTGAGACAAAAAGAGAGTTTGAGACAAAATTTCAATGTGGAATGATCTGAATTAGTCCATGAACTAGACAATCCCCAATGATGATTTGTTTTCCATGTGCATATATGTCCCTATTGATGACCAATGAACGCTGCTTTCTCTTTTGATATATAAAAGTGGGTTTTGATATTTCTCTTTCATTGATCAATAAATAGAATAATATTTAAATTTGTAGTTTCATGGGGTTTTAGTGTTTTTTAATTATGTAGATTTATTTTGAGACCACACGCTTTGAGGGCACATTATTATGAGTATAGGTTAGTGCAGAATGGATTTTGGAACTTCTTTTTTATTTCCATAAATAAATCCGACAGAGGGTTTTTCTAATTTTTGAACTAGTTCTCAGATTGAAAATATGAGTGCACTATTGAACTCTGAATTCCATGATTCTTTTAGAAAGGACACAACAATTACACGAAAGGGTCACATATAAAATATAGTTTTTGGACTTTTCGAGAAAAAAATGAATTAAAAAGTTAATTTTTTTCACCGCTGCTCACCGGACGTCAGTGTTGTGGTATCAAGAAGAGTTAACGATGAGGTACATTAATATAGGATAATTAATGTAATGTAATGTTGTAGCATAACAGTGCTTTAAGTGAATCATAACATGTATTTTGTTTTGTAAATTATACAACGTAATGATGAAATGTCACAACGTAATAGAAAGTTTTTGAGATGTTTTCTTTTTATGGAACATCGCATTGTAGAATTGAGGGTTAAATGACATAAAACTCTCTGATAAACCAATATATAGTTTTCATTCCAATTTAGAACAAAAAACACCATAAAAATGTTAAATACTTTTATTCACCTTTTAACATCCATACCCGGCTCACCTATAAGATGGTGGTTGGGCCGGTGGGTCACATGACCTCAAGAACATCTCCCCAAATGCTAGAGGTTGTCAACTAGAAGCGATTAACTTTTTAACATTCCCATGAGGAATAATATACCCTCATAATAAATATGTAACACACATAGAATGTAAAAAACAATTAATAATAAATAGATGAAGCATATAAAAGAATAAACTGTTACAGAAGCAATATGAATATTCGAACTGAATAATAATAAAGTGTGGAAGTTGTTAAATAAAAATATATACAAATTTATGTCATGATATGATGTCTACAATAATGTAAAGGGTCTAAAAATTAGATAAAAAGCATGCTATCATTGGAAATGAAAAGACCCAATGTAAGAAATGTTCATCACGAGAAAAGCTCAGTCCACTCCCCCAAGTATCCATCCTATGTTGCAAGAAACAATCATGAATAAGAAGAATCATGGTTCCCTTTTTCAATACCTAGAATAATATATTCTTCTCTGTTATCAATAACAAGCAAGAAGTGTGTGAGATAAAATCTCAAAAGATTGGCACCAACGGTGTCTAAACCATTACATTTTGGTTGGAATAAAATCCTACGTGTCATTATATATTAAATGCAGATAATTAAATAAGTGTAATAAAATAAATAACTAATCTAAGGTTTCCAATAGATCAAGTTTGTAATAACCTGCATCACCCCAAGCAAGGATTCTAAAGGGGGTACCTTGAACAAGAAGGATGCAAATATGAATATATATAATCTTGTAATAACATTGTAATAGAAGGAAGGGAAAGACCCCCAAGCATTTTCTTTAACATTGTGTCTAAATGATGTGTCATCTAGGTGTATTTATATATACCAGAAAAATATCATAAAACTAATGAGTCTCAATGGAGAATTTATATCAAACTTCAATGCATCATAATTCAGGTTCATGTTGAGAGTTGGAGTGTAACCCCATCCCGAAGTTGTTTCTACGGATCATCTTTCAAATTATCTAATACCACCAAGTCGGTCCAAGGAAATCTTTCAAAAGACCAAGTATATATCAAGACGTGCAATTACTATGACTCCATTATAATCTCACAAAAAGGTTTTGATCAGCATCTGAGGTTGGCTTAACTACAGTACGAATGTACCCATCCTCGAACGTACCTTTTAGAACATTAGTCACTCATAAGTATAAGAAACAACTGGGGATGTCTTGGTCTAGAAATGACAAAGACAATGCCCCCTACTCATTGTGGTAACCAGTCTTGAAGGGAGGGTCTAATTATGGCCCATAATACATGAGCAAACTTCTTTCCCCACACTATATTTAATTAAAATTTCACAGCAGCATGTATGACATAACATGAATATGTAATTTTAGTTTGGAATCTAAGCACGCACACTCGTGAAACACAAGGTGATAATTTAATACTACAGTGTAAAAAACTAACATGGAAAGATACTTTTTTATCCCAAGTACATAAATGCACATTTAAATTAATATATAATTCCCAAGAAACAACTATCAATGATCCAATAAATCATTTTCCAAAATTATTCTAAAATAATTATATAGTTTAATAACAAAAAAATGGGTTGTGCAACAAATGAAATTAAATAAATTAAAAGCACAAGATTACAAGATTTATACCAACCATGTCGGATCACTAAAATGGGTGTTAGACCACGTTGAAAAAATTTAAACAATTTATTTCATTATAATTAGGGATTTAATAATTAAGCGGAATAATATAATTGAAAATATTGGGTGAATTTGCACAACATCAGTAGGCACCAAAAAATGGCACAGCCGTGTGTTTTTAGAAATATCAATGAATAAGTTGGAAAGAGGGTAGAAACCCTTCCTTATACTCATAGGGGATCTTGTGCTCCATGGTGATCATTTATTTGACCTAAATGGAAGGATGTAGACAATTCCTGAAAATCCATAATTTTGGTTAAACAACATTCACAGAAGATTGCGTGACAAATAGAGAAGGATATCATACTATTTTTATTAAGTGAGGTTAGACATACTGAGATCTTTACAACGCCACTGGAAATGATGAAAATGGATGAGAAACGGTGTCGAAGAAGTCATCCGAAGGAGGAGAGGAGAGGCAGAGGCACACCACCATGGGGGGCACTAAACGGGTGACACACATAGAGATGGAGGAGAAAAAAATTATAAAGAATGGAAAATATAAAATAAATTAAAAATTTTAAAAAAATATCGGAGAAATGAAACAATTAATTATAATTTCTTTAACCCATTTAAAATATTTTTAATTTCTCAATGTCTATTTTTTATTTTTTAATTATATTTTAAATTTTTATTTCTCATTAAATTCCATTAATTTACATAAATTTAATTTCATTAATTTTTAAATCATTTAAATTATGTTTAACTTGAATGAATTACAAGGACACGATGTAAACAATTTAAAAACAAAATCTACGCATTTATTTAATTATTTTCAATAGTTACTCGGGACCATCAGTAGGGTGTGCAGGCGCGCTCCCTCAGTCACTTTAAATATTTTGACCAAAAATTTAAATGGTCTACACCTTTCTTTTATTCAAGACATTAAAAGTAGTTGTATGGCTAATTAATAATTTTTTATCTACCCCAAAAACAAAAAACCACCCATGTATATATATATAAGTGTTATGTATATATACACATCTATATATTCTTATATACAAACCACTACATTTATATATAACAATATTTATAATTAATACCATATATATTAACATATACACAGATACCAATGTTGTTCTCCAAATATTTTAATATTAAAAATAATTAAATAATTATTATTTACATCATCCCATCAATGAAGCGATTATTATTTTAAAATCATCAACCATTAAAAAAAGATATCAGTTATTAAATTAATATCAATTGAGCATTTTTATTTAATTCGAGTAATTAATAATATAAAAATTGTTAAATTACTCAGTTATTATTAACACTATGATGAAAATAATTAATTTTGGAAGCCCATTTATATATGTTTTCTTCAACGCAAATAAAAATGTGAATAATAAGATTATTATTATTATTTTTAATTGTCCAAAAAAAATAATGAAAACCTAATTATATTATATTCAGGTGAGATCTAAAAAACTTTATGATGCACACAATAGTTATACCCTACCCAGGGTAAACCCAATGTCCCGTAACAAGTCGTGGTCTCAGATTTCTCATTCGATGCATCGTTTGTTAGAAAATAATTATTAATTATAAAAAAATAAGAATAATAAATTAATAAAAGAGGGTACTATCATGTGCAAGGGTTCCAAACACCCGATGCACATCATGGTTGTACCTTTCCAAGGGTAAACCTGACATTCTGGACGCAACTTAGGTCTCATATATCCAATAAAATGAACAGTTTGATAGTTAATTCATTTAGAAAAAACAAAAATGTTTAAAATAAATATAATATTTTTATTCTATCAACGATGATGGTCTTAAAACCCCCCAATAAATCTTTTCCTAAATTAGAAAATATTTATAGAATATTCAAAATTATAAATAAGGTTTTTCAACTTAATTTCATTTTTTCTATTTTAATTTTATTATAATTAATTTAATAAAATTTATTTAAAAGACACATTTCAGGGTCAACAATCGAAATGAAAAAAAATAAATTTCTTTCATTTTTTCATCCTATTAAAAACACAAAACATTACAATATTTCCACCTAAGAACATCTAATTGTCAAGATGAATTTGGGAACAAAAAAACTCTCACTAGATCTACAGGGTAATGAAGTCAAATACAAAAGTTTGTGATTAATATCTAAACTCCAAAAACACATTCAAGAATTTGTTGGGAAAACAGAATTAAATCTTTTAATATATTAGCTAACATTTATTTTCCAACAGAAACAATGAGATGGTATTAATCCAAACACGTTCATTTAGATTCACAACCATGTTGTCATCTCATTTAGTTTTGTCTAAAGATACATCCAACCATATGTTTCAATGATAGAAATTTTAAATTATGAGTCACGACGCCTTCCACCATTAGAATTTCCCACAAGTCATGCCCTTAATCATTCTAGCGATGCTTCTCACAAGATTTTCGACATAGATAAAATAGTCTAATCCCAATGATGTAAATTCCCAAGTGAAAAGAATTTTTAATTAAGGCCCTTGCCCAGCCAAACCGAACTCCTCCCACCTCACGACATTCAAAAAAGGCATTTCACTAACTACTTCAATGAATAAGATAGATAACTGGCCGATCTACTTTGATCGAACATTTATGAAGAATATTCGCTTAGACCTCTAGCATTTTATGACCTGGTCTATGATTCATTCCACCAAGGTATCATTCATTCACCATGATCACATCCACCAAATTTCATACCTGACTTCTAGTGATATTACATGATTTAGGCATCACCGAGCCTGATAACAAGTGTGAGGAAACCTCTGATAGGCATGACATGAGTATAAGGAACTAACCTATGTTAGACCATAAAACATGTTTATGATTGAGACATTTTTAAATGGATAAGACGTCCAAAAACGATATTTGATTGATCCCAAATTGACATCCACTTGGTGTTTAACTTAGAATAAATGGCTGGTGTAGATGAGTTCGACCAAATATTTCTTACACAGAAATTTGATGGTAACTAATGACTAACCATAGCGTCAATTAGAATGATGTGTATGCGTGAAGAACTGAAAAAATAACCCTTAATAAGCCCAAATACATATAAAGCTTTTTCATGGAATAACACCAATTATTACTAAGTTTATCAAGGAAGAAGGAATGATATGATAATTTCGTGTCACATAAGGAATATTACACTAAGATTATATGGAGATTTCCATAAATAAAACATTTAAAGAGTTAGCATGAATGCCCAACCAAAATGGATAGGGTGTCATGACACTAGATTCCTTATAAGTCTATCCGAGCATTTTGATGACCGTGACTCCTTTAACATAGAAGACATTGTACAATAGAGATGAACTGAAATGCATTTAATAGTGAAAGAAATGATGATTACACTAAACTCAACTGGTTCATCAAAACATTATGAGCATGGAGACACTGCATAAGTGAATGCATACAACCTTGGGTTGATACGAAAGTAATATTACTTTTATCTCAGAGAATGATGTACCGAATCATCCATCACTGTGGAGAATAGAGGTTCAAATGTCCTATGAAGCAACTGAACATTCCTAAAGCATGTGTAACACAATGTAAATGAAAATTACTCAATGCTGAATCAAAAAAATTTCTTGGAAAACATGAACACCCATCCGAAAAAGGGTTACATTTTAAGGAAGGGGGTCTGACTAGGGACAAAGACATGTGAAAGGTTTTGTTCCAATGAAAATCATGTAGAAACTCATACTACCATTATACCCGGGTCTTAATCAAAGGACTTCACTACATGTTCCGTATTCAATCCATTAATATTTAATCACATTGAATATTTTTTCATCCAAATATTTGATAAAAAAATAATGTACCATTTTTTTAAAAAAACAATGTACTTTATCTTAACCAACGCCTCACGTGCATGACATGCATTTTTTATAAAAATACATTTAAAATAATTTTACATTAATTGAAATCATGTCCTTAATTAAGAAATATATCTCATAAATTCCTTTTAATATTATAAGGTTACTAGAAAGGGTCCCACTATGTCGAGATGTGTTCATTAAGACGCAACCCAAAAATAGTTGTTTATTTATTAATAGTCAAAACACTTATACAAGGTTATCTCATAAGTAAAATACACCAACAATCCAACATGGTCCTAGTTGTGCATTTAGGTAGTTAAACAATTAATTTAAAATTATAAACTTCTCCAACACATATAATTCTAGATATATGGATGGCTATCAATGTAATAAGCATCTCTACACATTATAGTTTTCGGAATGAGGATCATATTATAAGGAAACCAATAAATTTTAACAAATAATAGAATTACATAACAAACAAACTATAAGGTCAGTGAAAGATACTAAAAAATATATACATGTTGTAATTACAAAAGAATAACATTTTAATCACAGATACATGATAATAGGCATAGAATAATAATACAAGGAAAACATGGTATTGAACATGAATTATGGAAAAACGATTTCATTATAAATATATCACCGAAATAGGGTTTCTAAAGAGTCATGTTAAATAATTACAAGACATGTCATACAATCAATGAACACAATTTGAATCAACCTACAACGTCAAATTTAACTACATGGAAATTCACTATGTATGGAATGTGAATTTCGTTGTGAATATTATGATGTTGGTAATGAATCATCCTTACCATAATATTTCGACAATAAAATATCATAAATTTCATAAAATCATAAGCAGCAGAAATTACACCAATAAATCGAAATGAAATAAATTCAATTTTAAAAACAAAAATATTGAACAAGAATACCAACCCTAGAAACTTTGTTATTTCCCAAACATGGGGTGATATGTCCCAAGAACGACTATTAAAGATGCGTTGACACAAAACTAGTCTTCAATCTTCCATCCCAGAACAATAAGACAAAGGAAAAAATTACCACCTCTGATACATAAATGTAACTTACAAACACCTATCACCTCTACGATGGTGGCCAGAACAGTGGGTCACTTTACCTCAAGTGCATCTATCGGGATTCCAGAGGCTGTCGACTAGCAGTGAGGACATTTTTAACACTTTCGTGGGAGAGTCTATAACCTCATAGGTAAAAGGTAATACATATTGGAATTAAACAACAATTAATAACAAATTTTGGAATCATATAATTGAATAAACAATACAAAAAGAATTATTTATAATCAAACTAAATAGGAATCAAGTGTGGAAGATGATAAGAAAACTATATACAAATTTATATCAAGCTATAATGTCTATATTAAAGAAAAGGATGAAAAACATAAATACAATCATGATATCAACTAAAATGAACAGACAAATAGTTTGAAAACTACATCATGAGAATGGTTCGGTCCTCTGCCCCCAGTCTCCATCCTATGTAGCATGAAACAATCAGGCATCAGAAACAACATGCTTCCCTTTTTCAATACCTATAAGAATATAATATACATGGTGTGTCATAAAAGCCCGAGCATGGTGTGAGATAAAATCCTAGTAGACCAACGCCAATAGTGTCTACACATATACATTTAATGAAATAATAAAATGTATTTTTTCATTATATAAAAAATGCAGTTAATTAACTAAGAGTCGTAAAATAAATAACTCGGCCTTGGTTGCTAATGGCACCCATCCCTAATCACCTTGATCATCCCATCCTGATAGTAATGAAGTGGTTACCTGTAATATGCATGATGCACATTTATATATATATAAGACTTTAATAACAATGTCAATCAAGGATGTTGAAAAACCTTTATCATGTTCTCTAACATGGGTTCTAAATCATGTTTCAACCACGTGTTCTTCATTATACAAGAAAAGAATCAGAAATATCAACAAGCTCAAATATGAATTAATATCAACTATGAATGCATCATTATTAATGTTAAAGTTGAGAGTTAGAGTCTGAGACCAACCCAAATGTATCATAACAGAAAATCCTTAAAATTATACAATACCACAAAAATCGTCCAACAAAAACTTTAAAAAGACCATGTATCACTTGACACATGGAATTAACATGATTTTATACCGATATCTCTAAATGGTTTCGAGCTTCATCTAAGACGTGAATAACAACATTTTCAGTTGACCCATCCATGATGGCCCCTTTGGAAACCAGCTTCACTCATATGTATTAGAATTCCTAAGGAAGTCTCAATCTGGAAAAGAAAAATACTCCGCCCCCGATGTGTAGTGGAATCCAGTTACGAACGAAAGGTGTAAGCGTGGCCCTTATTACGAGAACACCTTCTTTCCCTACAATAAATTTAATTAAAATTTCATAGTAGCTGGTATGACTTGTAATGCATATGGAATGGTAGTTTGAAATCAATGCAGATAGACTCGTGCGACATAAAGAATTAATATAATATTTTAGCATGAAAACTAATGTATCCAGATTATGTATCATCCCATGAAGATAAATGAAAATTTGTATAAATTAAAAATTCAGAAAAAACATGTATCAAATATTCAAAAATTCAGGGATCATAATTATTCTAAAATAGCTATATTTAAATACAACCAAAACATGTTGCGCAACACATACAATTAAATAAAATAATTTTCTAGGCTTGTGGGATTTATGCCGACCACTTCTACATACCCAAAGGGGTTTTCAAACACATTGAATCAATTTAAACAATTCAATTCCTGATAATTCATGATATAATAATTTAATTGAACAATTAAATTGAAAATATTGGTTGAATTTTCACAACGTCAGTAAGAACCGACGAACGACACATTCATGTTTTTTATAAATCACAATGAAATAGAGGTAAATATAGTAGACACACTACCTTATACGCAATGAGGATCCAATGCCATATGGTGATCAATGATTTGACCTAAAACGAAGGAAATAATACTATTTTAGAAAAGACCCAATTTCATTTAAAAACCTTCATCGTAATATGGAATGAAAAATAAAGAAGGAGATTGTACAATTATTGTTGCATGTGGTTAGCCATTTTGAGATCCTTACAAGGCAACTAACAGAAAAAAAAACTGATGAGAAAGAGAGTCATAGTGGTGTTCCTATGGAGGATAGAGAAGAGGAGGTGCACTGCCATGGCAGAGCTACATGGGAGACACACATGGAGAGGGAGTAAAAAATAGATATAAATAAAAAGAATGGAAAAAAGAAATAAATTAATGAATTTAAAAAAATATGGAAGACATATACTAAAAATCCCACCTGATTCATCTGTATGGATTGGACAACCATGTAACAAGGGGCCGTGTTTGCATGAATGTGGCAGAGGGAACGTCTTCATGATGACAATAGGGAGAGAAGGGAGTTGGAAGCGGCTTCTATCCATATCCTGGCCAATATGAACATGTTCTCCTCTGGCGAACCAAGAAACCCAGTGGGGCAGACCCACTCAAGCTGGCTGGAACAACCCCATCTGGTCAGGTCATACTCATGGACCAATGGACCCAACCTAGGACTGGATGGGGCAAGGTCATGTTAGTTTGGTGGACCCCGGACCGGGTCAGGTCGGGTCAGTTAGGGCTTAGACCCAAGCTGCAAATTTTTTTAAAAACGTCAATATATTGAAAATCGTGTGTCCATGTGGTAAAAATATTGTGGCGTTGTAACCCTAGAGAGGAGGATGATATTTTGAAATAAAATATGGAGGATTTAATGGTGTTTGGAATTCTAAAAATGGATTCAAGAGTGGTTTAATTGAGATCAATAATTCATCGTGCGGAAAACATGCGGTTGTGTGAGACCTAAAAATCTTGATGTGCGACCTTATATGAATAAGAAACTATGGACTAGTGGGATTAGAATTCATTGTGACCCAGAAATCCCATCATGGGGATTGAAGTTTGTGTGACCTAGTAGTCTAATAGTACTCGACAGGAGGACTATCACATTATTTCCATATGTTGGAAGCATCTTCTTTGTGACCCGGCATGCCCATGGTACAGAGAATATTCTATGTGACATAGAATGCCATGGTACTCATCATGGATGTGTAGAAAACAATCATATAATAGTGGGAAGACTAATCTGTGTGACCCGACTGGCCCACTGTGATAATTGAGGAGGAATTCTACAGCATCCCACTATGTTCGACAATGTGTTCAATTGTTCTATATTACTTCTATATAATATAGATGGGGTGAGTTTTCTTGCATCGTAATCATGATTTGTTATGATTATTCACTTTTTCTTGTGGATTGATTTGTGGAATTTCAATAAAATTTTGGATCCCCTACTATGTATGTTGTTACTCACCCCTACACCTAATTCGCTCATATGTGTTTTTTCTCATGCAGACAATTATCTCCTAGATGGAGGACTCGTAGGTATAGAACTTTTTGGACACCACTGAGACCAAGAAGATGGGAAATTCTTCTACGACATCCATCATCTACTCTTTACTGACCAATCAGGTTGGGATTTCAGTAGATTTCTATCCACTGTTTCTTTATAAATTCTTATTTTATAGTTAGTCTTTTGTTGGGTTTGTATTCTGGCCCATTTGAATTTAAAATGAACATGAAATCTTTGGATTTTTAGTCATAGGATTTTTTACATTTCCAGTTTCAGTACTTTATTTTTTGTGCGTGCATATAGGTACTCATGAAAATGAATCCCACATGTGTATTTATGACATCAGTGATAGTCGCCAACACATGGACATCGGGAGGTGGGATTGGGGTATCTCATGCCACAGGACTTAGGGTGTTGTGTCGTGAAAAAGTGGTTTCACATGTGGATAGTTCTACCTCAATGACTGAGAGTCAGTTGTTATTTTTTGTGGTTAATCATGTTGAATGTTTCATGTTTTAATTTCAGCATCAGACAGTCATGTGTTGGTGAAACAATAAACATATTCATACACAAGGACCCTTAAATCTTATTTTTTGATTTATACATGAATAAACCGGTTGCATAAGTTTATCCTTATGATTTTATTAAATAATAGTAATCTTAATCAGTATATACATCTATGTTTAGTAGATATTTATCTATTTCAGGATGCCTCCCCACAAATAGCCATCCAGGATTCTAATACGCGATCGTTTGGAAAGGCCACCTAGCGATGAGGCAATGGTTCATGGACCACTACTATAGATGGCCCCATAGGGTGGTGCACCATGGTTTCTACCACCCATAAATAAGAAGAAACTACCGATGTTAGCAGTAGAGGATGCATGCAAGATCAACTCCATGCATGAGTTCTAGAGATATATAACTCATGTGTTCAAGAGATAGATAGAATTCTAGGTCGTTTGGTAATAGATAGAGGAACTAACAATGTGTCTTCCACAGAATGAGCACACTTGTTGAATAGATATGAATCATAGTTGGGATAATTCTTCAAGGATAAGTAGGGAGATGGTGGAGTTTGACAATTCAGACTGATGATGAGGTGACCCTCACCAATGATGACATTGAGCGGCTTTTCCAGGAGGATTTTTTCCATGTGACATTGTTCTATGCGCGCATATAAAAGATGCTTCATCGACAATAGGGAATCTTGTCAGTAACTATATACTCTGTGAGGTTTTTAGACCTTTTTCACTACACCACACACTTGTTGCATGACTCTTTCTTCATGTACTATCCCTTTGATCATGAAATAAGAAAGGAGATCAGGTTATATATGGTGTCACCTAGCATCCCCACTACGACTATATTGTTTGAGGGTTCCCTTATTTTAGAGATCATCGTGGTAGAGCAGGCATTGACATCCAGAGCCCTAAAAGTCCATAGAAAACATAGTTTATAGTGTTTATAAGTAGGTAGTAGGCATGGGGAATATGAACGCTATGTCATTTCTGGGAGACTCTAGTACCCTGGGTTGGCAGTATGGGGCTCCCAGAGAAGATTGAATCATCATAGAACCAAGTTTCCAACTTGTGAGGAAGGAAGTGATACATGACTCGTGACTTTCTGACCTTCCACATAGACCATTAGTAGGCGGTAAAGAGTCTAAAAAGGAATAGTAATAGGTTTGAGCACGGAGGTCCGTAGGGAGATGACATACAAGGGTAAGGCTAGTAACCGTCGATGGAGGCCTATGATCATGTCACTCTAAAGATGAAATTCATATAGAAGATTTGTTAATCACTCTTTTGTTTGCACAGACCTCCTTCGTGTCTGGGTGATTTAGGTGGATCTATTTATTGATCCTTATGATTATTGGCTCCTACAGGAAGGGAATCAGTGATTTCACACAAGGGTCGGCAGTTTGAGCTTACAATTGGAGGAGCTATATTTGGTTGGTATCTCCTAGTTGCAACATCGAGGCCTTACAATGTGATCTTGTGTATGGAATAGTTAGCTACATTACATGCTCAGATAGACTATTTTAGGAGCAATGTGAGTTGTGTATTCAAGGATCGATCAATGGTTTCCTTCACCAGTGATAAGGTTTATTTTTCTGGACATTACGAACATTCTTAAATGAGTGGGAAGATGATCACCCACCAGTTGGAAAGAATTACAATCGATGAAGTGGATGAAAGGTGTTTGACCATTCCAATAGTGGAGGATGAGTATGATTATGTCATTCATGAGAATGTTTCAGGACTACCTCCACACATGGAGGTAGAATTATCCATAAACCTATACACTGTGACAACACAGATATACACGCACCATAATATTGGTTGTCTCCCACAGAGCTAAATGAATTGAGAATAAAACTAGACGACATAAAGGAGAATGGATTCGTGATACTTAACATTTCACTATGGGAATCCCTAGTGTTGTTTTCCATGATATAGGATAGGAGAATAAGGCTGTGTGTGGACTTCTGCCACCTGACCTATGTGACAATGAAGAACTAGTAACCACTATAGAGGATTGATTTCCTCTTTGATCAGCTAAAGGGATTTATGTGGTTCATAATGATATTCATACACAAGGGCCCTTAATTCAACTTTTTTCCATTATACATGAATACACTGGTTGCATAAGTTTATCCCTATGATTTTATTGAATAATAGTAATCTCAATCAGTATATACTTCTAATATTAGTACATATTTAACTATTTCAGGTTGCCTCCCCGCAAATATCCATCTAGGATTCTAATACGTGATTATTTGGTAAGGCCACCTAGAGATGAGGCAATGATTCATGGACCACTACTACAGATGGCCCCATTGGGTGGTGCACCATTGTTTCTACCACCCATTAAACAGAAGTAACTACTGATGTTACCGATAGAGGATGCATGCATGATCAACTCCATGCATGAGTTCTAGAGATAGATAACTCATATTTTCAAGAGATAAATAGAATCCTATGTCGTTGGGTAATAGAGAGAATCGTAGGTCATTGGTTTCCAAACATGTACAGGATCCAAAATTCTATCTGGGTAATCGTCGACCAACTCACAAAGTTTAATCACATCCAAACCATCTTGAAGAAGGGATCTGTAGGTGGAATATGACACTTATATGTCTAGTAAATATTGTGGCATCAAGGTGTGACATTGATGATCCTCTCAAAATGTGATACATTAATTACATCTCTGTTGTAGAAGGGGTTTTCGGTGGCATATAGGGCTCAGATTCTACTGAGCATTGATTTTACCCTTTAGACAGATGGTTAGATGGAGTAGACCATACATAATCTATAGGAAATTCATCATGCATGCTTCCTTGATATTGGTCTCATTTTGGAGGACCAACTATCACTAGTGGAGTTTTCATACAACAAATATAATCACTCCACCATTGGAATGACACCGTTTGAGGCCTTGTCTATGTGGCCATGCATATCACCTCTACAATGGAATGACCTAGGAGAGTCAGTAATCGTGGTTCCAAATATGGTACAAAGTATGACTAAGATGGTGATGATCATCCTGGAGTGGATTAGAACTGCATAGAGTAGGCCGAAATCATATTCTCTAATGAGATGAATACCCTTGAAATTTTATGAGGTAGAACATGTGTTCATTCGGGTCTCACCCTGACAGGGACTAAAGAGATTAGGTCAGGGCAGCAGGATATCTTCTTGGTTCAAAAAAACATTCCATATTCTGAGTAGTGTTGGTGAGGGGGTGTACCGCCTTGCTCTTCCCCAATAGATGAATTTGGTACATGATTATTTTCATGTGTCGTGGCTAAGGTGGTACATGAATTATCCAATACAGTTCATCATGTGGGTCAATCTGGATATTTACAATTGGGTGATGTTTGAGGAATCACCAATGAATATAGATGATAAACATGAGTGGTTCCTTCATTGGAATTTGATTCCTCTGGTGCGTGTTCTGTGGAAGAACTTGAATCTATTGGATAGATCATTGGATAAAGAGACTCATATTCACACTCAATACCACTTTTAGTTGTATTATCCTTTGTTTTGGTTTTCAGGGATGTAAAACCATAAGGTGGGGAGAATGTAATGTCTTGGAATTTCCATGTAATTTTTTTATTACATGAAATTATTTTTAGACCACAGGCATTTACAAAATGTGATTCTCATACCTGGTGATCCCATAATAAATTTTTGATACTATATTAGTAAACATATATAAATATGCAAGCAGGTTTTTCTGACATTTGATCCAGTTCTCGGATTGAAAATCCATTGGAACTATTAAACTCGGAATTATGGGATTCTCCTAGAAAGGACTTCAGTTCGACCAGAAAGGGTCATATGGAAATGTTAATTATCGTACCTTTTAGAAAAATAATAAAATAACGTAAAAAGTTATTTTCATTTTCTATCGCATCTTTGATTGGAAGAAGACGGTGCATGAGTGTGTCAATGTGGAAATGACGGCATGAATTAATAGAGGATAATTAATGGCTCATTATGGTGCGATGTAATGATGATTTAAGTGAAGAGTAAAGACAAAATATCACAACGTTACTAAAACATTCTGAAAAGTTTCATTTTTATTGAATAATGTATTGATGAATTGAGGGTTAAGTGACAGACAAGTCTCTGACGAACCACCAATTTGTTTTCTCTTCAACAGAGAAGGAAAAATTTCGAAGGATCATTAACGAAATAAATTCACATTGAAGAACGAATCATCTAAGCAATAGATGCCTCCACTTTCTTCATCCTTAATTGTGTACCACTTCATCATTAACCGACTTCGAGGAAAGGCTTAATTTTATTTCACATTCCCCATTCATCATTTTAAATGTTTCACATGGGTCAACCCATGAATTGGGTGATATACGAATTGTCTATTCTTTTAGAGGATGATATTTCTTTGGTTTTCATTTCAGGTCTAAAATATTTGTTGATTGAACATCATCTCCAAGCTTCCAATATTTTAAACCTCTAACGTGGATGGTGCAGGCCGACCCAAACAATGCCCAAACCCCATCTAGAATTTTCATTCTAGGTGGATGATTTTTCAAAATGCCTATAAGGAAAGTTAGGGGGCCCCGTCGAGACGATTATGACACAAGGAGGTCATAGGGGTAGTCAACGTGAATAAAGGACCATCGTGGTGGATACCGAGATCTACGGAGTATCTTGATGGTGTTATAGAGTCGGCAGTGGCATCTCATGGAGGAAGATGTAGGTGGATGGATGTGCACCACTACAACGTACTGGGAGGAGCACTGCAACCAACCTAGGCCGCAACAATGCAACATGACCACCACCCACAACAACGTGCTATGTTAATTAGAGGAACATAGTCTCCTGCCCACTTGCAAATGTCTTGCTGGCCAGATCAGATGACCACATCCCTAGGGCTCACAGTTTCTTGAAATTGTTTGAGAGAACAACCACACGTGGACCACATGGCGATCCCCGAGCCGGACGCGGCTTCCAGCTATGTATCCAGTAGACCGAATTGATCCCCCTCTATAATATTTGGAGAACAAGGGGGCCTGGCCCATGACCTAACAGGACCATATCCTAATGGCCCAATCCTAGGTTTGGCTAGGCCTAGTTCAGGTCGGAGAACCTTGGTATAGGTTTGGTTAGGTCGGGTAGGTCCGCTAGTACAGACCGGGTCCCGACCCAACCATTCCTTTAATGGGAAAACAATAATATTTCGCAAACTGAACATCTCGTTAATGATTTTTTTATGATATTGGAAACCAAACAATTAATTGGATCATTTTAAATACTCTATGGAGGATTCCATGGATGTTGTAATTTTAAAAATGGAATTGGGATAGGTTCTCCTATGATCAAGTATTCATTGTGTGGAAACCTTACTGTTTGCTAAGACCTAAAGACTCATGACGGGCATCCCCATATGGATCAGATACTATGGTCCAGTGGTGAGAATCTTCTATGAGAACCAAAAAGACCATGGTGTGGAGTAGCTTCGATGTGACCCAGCAGACCCAGGATAATGGACATGATATGTACCATAGTATGGCCATTGGTGGGACAAAACGTTTGAGTGACATGACATTCCCATGGGGGGAACATATTTTGTGGGACCCCTCATACACAAGGTACTCATTAGTGATGAGTACCATAATAGTCCTAAGGTTATGTGGAAGAGAATTATGTGTGACTTGGTAGGACAATTGTAATCATTGAGGAGGAGTTCTCGGGTATCCCACTGTGTTCGATGATGTGACTAATGGTTATACATTCCAACTCCATTATATAACTGGTGTGAGTTTTCATGTTTCATATTCATGATTTGGGATGGTAATTTGTTGTTTATTGTGAATTGACTTGTGGTCTTTAGTTTTTTTAAGGGGTCCCTACTAAGTATTTTTTTACTCCCCCATGCACATGCTTCACCCGCACGTGTTGTGTCTAGTACAGATGACCACCATCGTGATTGAGTACTCAGTGGACTAGGACCCATTGATTCCTTGTGAGACTAGTGAGAAGGAACGAACCTATACATTTTCTAGAATCTACAATGTATCGAACTATTAGGAAGGGATTTTAGTGGATGGATATCTGCTTTTTCGTTTTTACAATATAGTTTTCCAATTAGTCTATTCTTGGGTTTGTATTCTAGGCCAATTTAATTTTATTTATACTTGTAATCAGTGGGTTTTTAGTGGCGTTCTTATATAATATTATAATTTTGGTATGTGGTTGAGTGTGTGGGCGTACATGTACTCAGGAAAATGCTGCACACATTAAGGTTGACGCATTCAACTCTAGTCACCTACCCGTCGCCTTTATGTGGAAGGATTGGGGAATGACACCGCACGAGCCCTAGGGTATAGTTCATGACATCCAAAAACTAATATAACATCTATAGAGTCCCTATAGGCCATATGAAAAAGATTAGGAATAATTTATGTGTCTTCTATAATGATTTAGCAACCCTCTACACTAGCTCTGGTGGTAAGCCCCGCACCAAACCTTATAGGATGCTCTGGATGTCAACAACGATTCCCAACATGTCAAGATGAGTGAATGGAGTTAGGAAATATAAATTCGATGAAAAAATAAATAATATTACACATTTTGATATTATGATGTTTGTAGAAATTTTTTTAGCGCCCATGATATTTATCTTACATCATCTACTAATCCCATGAAGGGCGGATGTGGATGGAATGATCAACCGAACAAATACTTTTCCCTACCACTGAATATTGGGAAACACAATCTAGGAGTGTTTCATCTTCAATGTCACCCTATAATGAATTATCGAATGTGAAAAATTCAATTTCTTACAACTGCAAGCACAAACAGTGTATACATCCACCATGATCCATAATGAGGTAGTCGAGTTGAAAATGTAATCCAAAACATTAGTCACACATATGACCAATTTATTATTCAAAAAATTATTAATCGATATCATGATATACTCTATGCGTTGTTAATGTTATAGACCATTCCCCCAATAGCTCATAATGAAACATTATAGTCATCCTTGTCCCAAAAATCTTCCATGGATCATATATGTAGAATGGTGTTTGCTAAGAAAGGTAGAAATTTGGTATGAGATGTTAAACATACCCAAACTACAATGATGACATTGATTCCTTCAAATTTCATTAATTCATATATGAATATACATGCACTTGCCGACCAAATGATACCACTGAATGATATCAATAAACCCAAATCAATAATGGATGAGGAACTGATATTCAATTCCACTTATTTCATCCACTTAATGGATCCATTAAATAATGACAAATATTGCTCCAAAATTGATTTCCTAGAACCCATTGAGGGAGTTAGAAGGAGAGGTCATAAGAGACATGTACTCTAGGGGATGGTCCACATACATCCAGTGCTCAGGACTATAATTTTCCTTTGAAATATCATCCCTTAGACTCATAGTGTAGACATTTAGAGTATAAATATGGTATTCTGAAATTTATTTCCACTTTAAAAGTAATGATTTTAGTCCCGGATGAACTGAATCAATAAATACATCTCATGGAAGCACTCGATGAATATTTACTAATATTCTAAGATTTCGAATTCAATGCAGGCACTACAAAAGACTATCAAATAGAAAAAACCACTACAGAATTGATTAATTCTATTTTTTATGGATCAAGATGATGATTCTGTCCTGTGGGAGAACATAAAAACATTATACAAGTATTGAATGAAAATGGATTCTATATTCATAATGTCTTCATATCAATAGCTCTAGATTTATTCAAATACAAATGTCGGCACATCGTTGTCTGTGATGAAATGCGGATATCCTGATCACCTAAAACACAGCTCTATTGGGTTATAAAAAATGAAAGCAGAAGTAATTGGGCATAATCAATTACAATATTTGGTTTGACGACCTCATTACATACACATAATTCCATGTGGTTCAGAAAAATAATGCCTTCAATATGATGATAATATGGCCTTGGATACACCATCATGCTACGATCCATAAACATTCCGTTAATTATTGAATTATTTCATCATTGAAAAAATGAAAAAATTCATATAGTTATGACCCAATTCATATCCTATGAGTATCATTATATTGATTCAATGTTAAATGTAAAATATGGGATGAATCCTTTATATGATTGAATTGATTGGGCTACCACCCCCAAATGATTTTGAAAAGATTCCCACCAACCCATCAAGAAGATTAGTGAGGAATACATATTTACCATCAATAATATGGGGTAAATGATTCAAAAAATGGTTATGTATTCATAAATATTCATGATCTTGTTCATGACCACCGAGTCTAGCAAAGATAAAATGCGA
Organism: Viscum album; assembly: GCA_963277665.1. Taxonomy (NCBI): domain Eukaryota; kingdom Viridiplantae; phylum Streptophyta; class Magnoliopsida; order Santalales; family Viscaceae; genus Viscum; species Viscum album. Next base: position 444,112,633 of record OY728161.1, read on the forward strand.
ATTATCCCCCATGATGAGAGTGAGTGTTCAAAGAGCAATTCCCTCAATCCATCTTCTGGGTGCTAAGTAATACATTCCACACCCACTAATGATGAATAAGATTCTTCGTCACCAAAAGTAGATGCAGATAATCCTCCACCCCTCAATCCATCCACTATTTATGATCCCACACAGTCAGTGAAAATATAAGATGATTATTCGTCCCACAGATACAAGACATGTGGCTCCTCTCCTAATTCTAAACAATATACCTCACAACATGTTTCCCCATCGAAGTAATAAGATGATGAGGATGATGCAAAATAATAATGAAAATAATACCTTATGGATTCACACAGGGATACCGAAATAAGTGTCACTACCACCATTAGTGAACCTAGGGAAAATAATATGGGTAACTACGAATACCGGCGAACCACCCTGATTATTTTGGTCATAACATCCAAAGAGGAAGTAGTGTACACCTTATTACTAAAGATAAATTTAAAAAATCATGGAAAAATATATATATATATATATTGGGAATCGATATATAGGTGTCTATTGACCTTCTGTGGTTAGAAAAGGACCAATTTGGTTATAAACATTCTACTAGACAGAAGAACCAGACACATACGACAAATATAGAGGTTGAAGATTAAAAAATCATCAATTAAAACTCATTCAGAATGTCCAATATCATATCTGGATGGCCTATTTAGATCCCTTCAAAATTATGAATGGGAAAATCATAGTCTTCATCGAATTTAAGGGACTCAATTTTAATTTCATAAAAGATGACTTCCTAGTACCAAGCAGACATTTTATTATGATGAAACTAACAGATATGGGGCTCTCTATTTCATGGTTGGTAACTATTGATAAAATCAAATGTTGATAACCCAAGATTTTTAGAAATAAACAGTGATTAGGGTCCATAATGGGTATTCTCCTAATTGTTTATTCCATTTTTTTGAAATATGTTTTAGTCGCAAATAAGAACATCATGGATAGCATTTTCATGCATTCCCTAGGATCATTTTCAAAATGCTACGTTGATGACCATGTGATTGAATAATGATAAAACTCGTATTAACTGATATATCATGAAACCATAATAAAATAACTGTGATTTTAGAAAAAAATATTTCCAAAAATGTTCTTTCTATGTTACATCATGTAAATTCAATGGCTTTATCTTACATAATCCAAACATTGAATTTGGACTAGAGAAGGGGAAGGCCATCATTAGAATGTCACCTTCTCTAAATCACACTGAGTTGACTGGACTCCCATTATTTATGGAATACATTTGGCAGTTCATAGCCATCATTTCTGGAAAATGATTTCTATTCACAAGGTAATTTAAAAATGGTTTTCCATAACTGTGAAACATAGAGTTTCATGAAGCATTCAAAAGTATCATGAAACACCTCATGATCCCAGAGGTTTTAATTTATCATATCTAAGGAAGGTAAAACATTATGTATGTTATTTCCTTAGAATGATCCTATGTTCCTTCATCACATAGAATAATTATTCCAACAACAATAATAGTCTTTATTATCTCAGTATAAATTTTATTGATCATTATACTTGTTATTTGAATATGATGAAAACCTTCATTGCATTAATATTTTTTTTCCATAAACTATGAGATTATATATAGTACCATGAGGTACATTTGGTCTCTCATAGAAACCTAATCACGTATATTCTAAGTCATACATTGATGAAAAAATTATTTTCATGATGGGTGGTCATCCTGCAGTAGTTCAATAAACAGTATGTTCCCTAGAATTACCGCAAAGGCCAAGAAATAACATATTTTCGAGAGGAAAACCTCTTGTAAAACATGAAATCATTGGATTTTGAGAATCCTAATGAAGATATATTATCATTTTAAGAGGCATCCAAATCATGGGAAATTTATTTTTTTGGCCCATCTAGAAGCCTGATATGAAAAAATGATGGAATACTCCAAACTCACCAATGTGGTCCTAGGATTCATACTCATATCCCCAGAAAATGATGTCATTCCTCAGTACATCATAACAATAGAGGGGTTCACAAACAAATATGTAGTGTACCAGGCTGTAATTGATGTACATGAACATGTACATCAAGAACATGTTGAGAACATAAAGATAAAAGGTGACTCAGAACTGCTCATAAAACAAGACAATGATGACTATAAAGTCATGAAATAGGATATGATGAAACTGATAGACCATGTCTGAGAACAAATGTTAGAATTACGAAATGATCTGGCATTAACTCATGTACCTCAGTCGTAAAATTCACAATCTGATCCATTTTAATGTGTAGTCAAAGATCTGGATAACGCAGATCGAGATAAGATAATCTTCAAAATTGAAAACCATATGATGAAAATTAAATTAATTTTGAAAAATATAGAATAATGTTGGGAAATTAGTTATGTCATAGTGCTATATGGCCATACATTTGACTAGATGAAACCAATTGAAAATTACCTTATGAGGGAATAACATCCACAAGATAAGGCTATAAGTGAACATATCTAGAAGAGATTAGTCAAAATTGTTCAGTATAATGACACCAACCAAAATAATGATATCTATATATGTGGCCATGATGAAATACATCTCATGAGAATCAATGGAAAAGAGACAGTTGGTGACTTGAATGAATTAGATACTAGAACTTGCAGGGAACAACAATCATCATCTATGAATTCTCATAAAATTCAATAGATTGGGAACAATTGGGCCACCACGATATATAATTATGCCACCTTCACAATGAAGTTTAATTTATTAAAATATAATTACAATTTTATTCATCAACCCCCGATGTTTCTTCCCACAAGTATGTGATCATGTACATTTTAAAAATGGGGAATGGACATCATGAGACAATTTACTTCCACCACAACCAATAAAATCAATTTTTATTCTAAAAAATGAAATCATAACCATGTGGGCTAAATGTGTTCCCCTTAAAAAAGTTGTGGCAAGAATCATTGTCATCATTGTGAAATATTACATCAATACCAGATTTGGTGGCCTATAAAAAATACTAATAGCTAATGGCACCAATTTCTACTCTGATGACTTTGAAAATTTACAACAGGAGTGTGTTATCAAGTCCTATTGTTCATCCTGTTACCATTCTACAACCAATGGACATATCAAGGCCTTCAATAAGACCTTATCCTTCATATTCTCTAAAAATGAATAAAAATACCATAAAATATTACCGAAATATATATTCCATGTTCTATAGGATTACCAGACCATGAAACAAACAACCACACAAAAAAACCAATACCCATTAGTGTACATGATAGAGATGGTTCTACACTATTATTTTCAACTACCATCTCACAGTGATTCCAATTGTGATCAATTATTCATGGAATATAATTCCTAATAATTTCATGATTATTTGGGGGACAAGAAGAGAAAATATTACTCACATTCCATAATAAATAATTTAATCATAATCAGATCACACGTGAATTCAACAAAAATTTTTTACACCAGTATTTCATCAAATGAGTAATGGTGATGGTCCCCATATCTATAATGATTATTAGGATAAAACCCCTAAAATTTGAAAAAAAATTAAGGGATATATTTCATACATGAGGTCTATTCAAATTTAGTTCTTCTTAATTTAAATAGATTGACAGATCACCACATCTCCCACCAATGAAATGTTCATTAATTGTTTTTCATGTAACCATAGTTGACCAACATAATATCATGATGTAAAACTACATAATGAATATTTCATAGTTGTATGAAATTAATCTCCATAGAACCATATCCATCTTAGCAACATAATGATAAACTAAACAACACCATATATGTCAATGATGCGTAGAGTTAATCTTCGTTGCATCATTTTACTCCATGAAAGACATCAAAAATCATGGTAAACTTTTCATAACCTCGTGAAATTAATATATAATATGGTCATTGAGTCATATACTAATATTCATGACACATGTGCTAGGTCTATGTGGGAGAGATAATATATTCCTTTATTTCTATGAAAAAGATTGACCCGAATGGAAACTCATTTCTTTCAGAACTACATGTGGCTTTATTTTTACCATTATAGGATATGTAGTGACACCAGGATTAAAAAAAATAGATAGAAACAACAATTAGATAAATCATTCCCCTCTATGTGAACATGATCATTTAGTAAATGGAAATTTAGAACAATGTGTAACTTGATTCTTACCCTTGTAAAATACATAGTAACACCCAGCTTATGATTGATGGTATAACCTCCATTAAAAAAATAATTAATTAAAAAAATTAAAATGATCCCCTTCCCTATGAATGTGTTAGACCGGTAAAAGGAATATATTTCTTGATCTACATGTGGCCTGATTATTTCCCTTATAAGATAAATAGTGATGCTTAGATGTTACATCCTATTCTAGGCACCCCCATTTAAAAAAACCTTCCTCCTTATCAATGGACAAGATATATTCATGGTTGTATTTCCATAGAACTAAATATAGATTGATTCCTAAATATGGATTAGATACCTAAAGAGGCCTCGATACTAGATCTTTTCCCATCCTCTACCTGATACAAAATTCCACTATCACACAATTTGATTACTCTGTAATGTGAGGAAAATCATTATTATACCATGTTTCTCGCACCTAATTTCACTCATGTGAGAATATGAATTGTGATAAATGTTTTCCACCTCATGAGAAAGTAGAAAGGTATATGATAGGTCCATCACACTGATAGAACGTTTTAAAATTCTTCTTGTGTAATGAAAAACCCAATAAAAGGTTTCTAATTATAAAACATCATGTATCATAATATATTTCTTCCTAATATACATCTTGACACCTAGATCTTACATAATTGTCTATCCTCCTGTCAAAAAAAATTCCCCTTTTCCATGCATATGGATGAGACCTATGTAGTGAATTCCCATTAGAACTACTTGTTTCATGATTCATGCACATATAATATACGTAGTGATTCCAAAACCACATGACCACATCCAACATGAATAATAACAAGAAAAAGGGATAGAATAAAATTCATCATTCTCTATGGACAGGATGGACCAAAACACAGAACATATACTATAGCTATGTGTGTCTTGATTTTTTTCCTTCGAAGGATTCAATGTGATTCTTAGATTCCATATCCTGGTCCATGATCGATTATAAAAAAAGAGTAAATCAAAATGACCCTCCCCTATGTATATGAAAGTCTTTGACAACAGAAATCAATTAATGAATGTAACAGAATGACAATAAAATGACAAGTACCTCCAGGACCATGTTTTCCTTGATACCTACCCTTTAAGGATATGTAGATATTTCCGAACCTATTTACCAGTTCCAACCAAAAAAAGGAAACAAATAATGAATAAAATTCCCACATCCTCCTTTATGCAATGTACTATTCAATGAAAGAGAAAACAAATAATAAAATCGCAAAGGATCATCCTGCCATCATACGAGTTAGATCCATAGTGGGGTTATTGATATAATTGATATGATCACTATCTATATATTTCTTGTGTACCCAGGAATGTCCATTCCTTTTAGAAAACTCTATTACCTATGAAATTTTAGATCCTCGAAATCATTCATGGCCATCAAAAATGGACATACAGTGTTCTTCAGACACCATTGATTTACAATGTGCACAATGACACGGAGTCTCTACATTTGTTTCCCACAAATATGTCTATTGTACAAATGTAAATTATTCATCAATATTTTTTCCCAATTTTTTTTTCCACACATTGTTATTTAGACCCCATGATATTCCACTCGATCAATGATCCCTTGAAAACATGAATTACACTTCCTTTCCCACCCATATCTTGGAAATGTTATAAAATCTTGGGCTGAGAATCCACTAGGTAATAAGGGCTTCTATATGCATGTCATACTAACATTATAATATAACTGTAGGATACTCTATTTAAAATGATCTCCCATTTACTTTCATGTGCCAATGGATATTTCCCCTCACATTCTTACATATGAAATAAATCTACACATGGAAGATCAGTATGCACCCCAACTCTATTGTTAATCTATATCAAAAAATACATCCTCCAGATAAGTAAATAAAATCCTCAAATTGATAAATTTTGAAAACAACTATGTATGAATTCATACCAATCATCACAGGATATGCAGAAACACCCAAATTTCATATTTCAGGTCCATCCATGAAACAATATGATTTCATTAGTTCCTACGCATGGATCAATCCTTTGTAAGGAACTGAATCACATCTATAGGGAATAAATGAAATTACATTTCTATGTAATGTTCAACCTAAAATAGAACATTTGAAGTTCAAGGATCACCATTAACAAACCATACATTTTTTCATGATTGGTAAAAATCATAATAATCCTCCATGGTTATCAGAAACTGTTTTCCAGTAACGTATGAATTCCTATTCTTGACTAGGAACAAAATATACTAGTGGATATTCCTATGATGCCCCCAAAACAGGAATGTAAAAAAATGATAAGGCTTCCCTCATGATCATTTTTTTCTAACTCCATACACCGCACTGACATTTATGTATAACCTAATTCCTTGATTTCAGAAACCCCATTGAGTACATCTTATACCATTCCTCCATTTAAATTAGTGATGTTGAAGAGCAATTTTGATATTTTTATTAATGGATATATGAATCATTTATCCTCTTAAATTCATAGAAAAAAAGAATCACAATAATATGTATCAAATGTACCGGTTTTACAACAATATGTTGCATCATGCTTCATCCCTCCCTTGAACATGTTAAATTCATGTAGGGGAAATTTCTCATCCAAAGCTAACATGAAATAATCCAATTACATTCATGTATAATTCCCACAATAGTACACATTATGTGGTATATAAAATCAAATCATATCCAATGTCCCATAAATATTTTCTAGACATCCAAAATGGAAGGCCAGTGTAATGTGGACTCCATTGATTGACATTGTGCACAATGCCTTAGAGGATTTGCATATGTCTCCCACAAAACAAGTTTGTCAATCAATGGAATATTATTCCTTTAGAGGGGCCCTCGCAAAATCTATAAGACACCTAGATAATATACCCCATATCATGTTCCAAATAAGAAAATGTAAAAATCAACATCATGAGAAAATACCTTATTCTTGTCTAATAATTACTATGACATCCTTATTTAATGAGTCCAAAATTGGGTATCACACACGGAAAGTCACTATCAAAGCTATTTTTTAAAAAATATCATAAATTTTTAGTCCAAAATGATTTTAATTAATTTTCCAATGAAAAATGAATACAAATCTCTAGGAAAAAGACATGTAATTGGTGCCTTCAAAAATGTTGACTATCATATCGCTAATACTACTATACATAATGTTCATTCAAAACATCAAGCAATCAAAATCTGAAATGGGACACAAATCTTGTTAGGTCAAATATTCAAAAAGGGAGATATAATAAGATGTAAATTCCTGAATTCAATGACCACATTAATGGGATATATGAATCAAAATGAGTGTAATAACAAAAACAATGCAATGTTGTTAGATTTTTCTTGGTAACCCTATTAATAGTTAAACAACACTTATTGATTCCCTCAGCTCAGTGAAAAACTATATCATTAATTGATTATTTTAATTCAATTTTCCACGATCGTGATTCATATCATTATTTGGTTAATGTTGTTATTCAAAATCTTGAATTAATTGATATTTACATGAAATTGTTATTATGAAAAGATAAACAAAAATCATTTTTTCATTATATGAATTGGGAACGGAAGAGAATCAAAAATCTAGAAACTCACTATAAGAGTGGATATTTTACATTAAAAGAGTTGTTAAACATATTCAAAATGAAATTATAGTGATTGGTTTTACTATTTCACATTCATGTGGAGTTCCAATAATGTCGTAGTCTCAACATCTCCACCGAACACTAATGTCTTTGCCTCTTATTACAGATCAAGGCCAGCATTTTTCCACTATTCTACTTGTCACTGTCACTTATCAACTACATCCCGTGCACACACCATTATTATTTATTTCCCTCCAGTTATAATATCCATTTCTCCAACTCCATTATAACATTTTATCCTTGTATATCTACCTAGTTTTTGTTGTTGTAACTTCCCAGAATGCTTAATAGATTTGTTCAGAAGGATCTATATTGGAATGGATAGATGAGTCGTGGATTATATAGAATAAATATGTGATTAGAATATGATATATTTCTCCCTAATTGTAACAACATGTCTTAATATGTTATAAATAACATGATAATCAAACATCCCCGAATACGAGGATAAAAAAAAGATTATTTATTCTAGGTAGTTTTGTCGGCATATCTGAAATAGGTGTTTAATAAATCAGTGTCAATAATTCTTTTACACTTTTTTGGAAGCCATGATATAGAAAAGACATTCCCTCGTGTTTGGATTAAGATCCTCAATATTATAGGAGAATACATTCAGAAATAAGGGCTACAAGAGGAGGTCTTGACCAAAATACCTTCATAGAATATGCTCATTTTGGGTATCAACCTCCCATGATACGACACTGTCGAGTTTTAGGACATTTAATCCGAAATATGAAGCTTTATATGGCTATGGATGTCTCCCAATTCATTGTTTAGCCCAAAATATCTACCATGATAATCCACATCATCTAGTGATAATTACTCTTATATAGAAGGAACATGATCCAAAAAAGATTAGGAAACATCTACATGATTACATACTGGCTCTGAATTATTATATGAACCTACTAAATTTCCATCAATATGAAATAAATTTACCATTATTACTATATAAACAAGATTTTATGTTAATTGTAGTCCCCATTTTGTTGTGTATCAACAGTTGAGATGCATCCTGATGTATTGTAATACTCTATGGGGATGAATTCCTGATAAGAATATCCTATTGAATAGATAAGGGATATTCCTTTGAGGGAGTTTTAATAACTGCCTCCAAGTGTTCAGTATGACAAGGAGATCCTTCCATTGCCACCCCTTGTCCAAAGGAGCACCTTCCACATATAGAAGTACCCTAGGGGGTGTACACTGTAGACGGTATCTTCTAATATGGTTCCTCATACACTTACAATAGTAAGTAATAATTTGAGGATATTTACAATAATGGAATGTAAAAGTTGGGGTCAACAAATAAAACATCACCTTCCTATGAATCAATTGAATTCTAAATTATTGATATATATTCATCTTGATCAGACCAATGAATTTTGTATTTGGATGAATGGTGGAACCTCTTCATCGCATTAATGAAGATGGATACATAATCTGGATTTTCATGAATGTAATTAAATGAGGGGTGATGGAAGATCCAAAACCTGAAGGATTAAAGTGTTCTTCAAACAGATTATCACTAATTGATTCAGTATAATCATTCACCATTATGTCATCACATACCTTCTTGAGCTTTGGTAAGGCTAATGTAATGAGACTGAAAAATTATAGAGGGCTAGTATGTTGATTTGAACTATGTTCCATCAATCGTAATTTCTTATTGGGTGCCTATACAACCCTATAATCCTTATGTGATGATGATGGAATGGTTCTGGGTGTGGAAGATAAATTTTTCCAACACCAGTCATAGATAGAAAATGAAAAATTTGGGTGCTTCCAATTGCATCATTTTCATCCATATTGACCTCAGGTCTTATCAAGGACATCACTCAACAAAACAAATTTACACCGAATAAGTACAACACATATCAGGTTATCATGATCCCTTTGGTAAAGATCCTCCTTTCTAGGGGATGACCATAAGAGATTCCAGCATGAGCTAATATTTAGACAATTCATGTAATAGACACTTCCTTATTCAAGACAATGCACCATAATGGTATAATTGATTGAGCTCGAAATGATTAGAACCTCCTCCATTTATCCCATTGATTCATGGACACTAGAAAAAAATAATTAATAAGGTTGAACATATGGTTCTCGATGGAAGCATCATCATTCTCAACAACCTTATATTTCAAACCCCATGCTTTCAAGACCATCCTCCATGGTTTAGAATCCAAAAAAATTTAATGATATTTCCATGGATGGGAATGCTCAACTGTTACCTTTTTCTTCCCCTTCCGGTCAAATACGTTAGGGGTCCTAGGGATGGGAAACTCCCTTTCCATCTAACGTCATGGGTTGAAATAATCCAAATTTCTACATAACCATGTTTATGGGAAGGTTAAAACTTGACTAGATCAGAGTGATTAATCATGCATTGTTTTTCTATTTTTGGTGAACATAATCGGTATTTTCTAAGAGGTCATGAAATGTTTCTCATGTAGAACACTATTGAGGGGGGGTGGGGTGGAACAACATCTATACATTTTTAAATTGTTGACCAAATCTATAGACAAAATGGGCCTCATAGAAAAACACCACATCAATTCGAGTAAGCTGGATGAAATATTAATGTAATGAAGTATCCCCATTTGAAAAAATCTTTTTTGTTAGCATTGGACATGAAACAAGTTGTGTAATATTAAGGATTGTATGAGAAAGGATCCTGATTATTGATTCAAGTCATTAATTCTCATTAATTCTATTCATTTCACACTTCTAGCTTATCTTGTGTGGCCCATCCAACTGGAAAGAACACACTGGCACTATGTTGATAAGGCCGAAAAACAAGGTCCTAAACCAGTACATTATTGATAAGTATGTACCCCTATATGGGATCCTATCATTCCCTAAAGGATTTGTAAAGGAAAAACTAGATTATGTGGGGCCTCACCTTGCTGAATTTTCCCAAGAGGCAATCAATTATATCATATACCCAACAGAATAAATTGGTTCATCTTCAGGAAGTTAGGTGATCCTCCATGTAGATGTTTGTGAAAATCACAGTACATTAGTCATGCACTGGTAAGATCCAAACACTCTGAAACATGTCCTTTAATGCTACTAGATAAAAAAATATTGTTATTTCATGGACATGTTGCTATCCATATTTTTGAAATTTCCACTATTCCCTAACACACCAATATTAACCCACTCTTCATCAAGTGTCATTATTTGGGAGGAAATTGGACTACATGCATAGGGTTATTAATGAAATTATTTAAAAATAGAATTGATATAATCCTTAAAGGGATAAACTTCATAGGAAGATGATCAATATCATTTTAAAGGGTTTTATCATGATTAATAAGAATATTATCCAAAGGAGGAGGACAATCCTCATCATTATAGAAAGAGTAAGGTGCTAAAAATTCTTCAATCATATATCCATTGTGTAACACCCCATGATTCAATAGTACGTTATTTTTCATAAGTATTTCAATAACTTCCACTCCACGCAACACTGAGTTCAAGCGCATCATGACTTACCAAACTAGCCATTAAATAGTGGTTATGAATATTATTAACTTAATTTTTTAAATTATATAATCCTTATAATTTTAAAATCCATATTATCAGTTTCTTAGACATAATGTAAGAATAAATTCATTTTTTCAGATAAAAGATTTTTTTTTTCAAAAAAATGCAATTTTACCGCCTTTTAAGGGCGACCATTATTAAATCTAATATTTGATACATTTATATATTCATTTGGAAGAAATAATTCTCTACTTTAGAATTGGGTCATAAGAATTTATTTTTAATATTTTTTTTTGTTTTTTTGATAACATTCATATTTTGGGTGAATAGTGAAAAATACTATATTTTAACTTCAAACTACTTTTTCAATAAAAATAATTTATATTGTTGAATTAAAGATTTTAATGTTTTGGAAGTATAATTAGATTATATTTATACTATTTAATCCAATTTTGGTCATTGAAATTAATTTCACATTGAAATTACAGAAAAATAAGTGTCAATGTTTTGATAGTTATTGTTCCATAAAACATGCTATGTGTTTTGACAATGAGAATTAATTTTAAAATAATAAATGAAATTTATAAGATATTAATTTGGTAAAATATAATTCATTTTTAGATTCATAATGTAGAAATTAGCTTAGGGTTATTCTTTGGTATTTTTCTGAAAACTATCAATTTTTTATGAATATTGGGAAACACTGAGGTATAATTTAAAACCGAATTTGTATTTAAATAAATATTTATTTTATTTAAATATATTTTATTTCAAAATAGATAAATAATAAATATAAAAGTTCAATGTAATTAATTATACCAGTTTATAATAATTTCATATATATAAAAATTTATTGAACTTTTCACCGTCTTTTACCCATCTCTTAGAAGAATTTGAAAATTCACATAAAACATAATTTTACAGCTTATGTGAGTTTAATTTAGAAAACCCGAGAGGCATGATTAAAATATATGAGTAAAATATGGTTCAATGGTATAAGAATAATTTTTGGTGAATAGTAACTTTTTACATTTATTTACCACGGTTCAATGTAAATAGGGTAATTGAGGGTAAAATTGATATTAATATTACCCAAACATTTGTAAAAGTTATATTGGACAAGTTTATCTCAACCAAAAACAGCCTTAGGAAAAACATATTTTCATTTGGGTCAACTTGGATTAGATTAGGACATTTATTATTATTTAATTCAAAGAAGAGTTAAAAGAGATAAAATCAATGTTTAATTACTAAAACATATTCAATGTAGTGTTAAAAATATAATAAATTTGATTGTAAATATTAATTAGAAATATAAACATATTTCCCATATAATGGAATTTTATTTATAATTTTTAGACATTAAATAATTTAAATTATTTATTACATAATGGCGGTGCAACAATTTTCTAATTAATGAAATATTAAAATAATCGATATTATAAATATCCAAATAAATGTAATTTGATAATTTTTTTGAATTCCAATAATTTTATAGGTTAATATGAAATATAATTATTGGTTATATGAATTATTTTAGAAGTAATAATTCTATTATAAATTTATAAAAAACAAAATACCCAATATTGTCAAAATTGACATAAAAGTGTTTTTAAAACAAATATTATATTATTATTGATGTTCTATTCCAAAAATTCTAAGGTTCAGCCAAAGGACTTATATCATGATAGGTGTATTATTAATTGACTTATTGGGGGTCTCTTTGATGTATATACTATGTTTATTAACTATATATTATAAAAACACAAAGAGACATGCTAAATGTCACACTATTTAACTAAGAGTTAAATAAAAAAGATAAAGTAAATATAGTGACCCAAACCTATATAAATCCTATTGGATGAGTGGTTTTAGACATATAAACACCTTAAAATTTATATAATCAACTTGGTATTTATTAGAAACCTAACATTAATTTATTATACATTAATACTTTATGTTTTTTCTAAAGAGCCCATCCTCCCCCTTATAAAAGGACACCACTTCTAACCAATTATTCATACCATAAAAGACTTTTGATTCGTCCAAACTCTGACAAAATACCCTATAAAATATCCTCCATTAAGCATAGTGGCCTTACATTGGTCAGAAAGCCAGCCTAAGGAGCCCTTTCGAACAAATCAAAAGTAATAACCCGAAGAAGAGGTAATGTTTTCACCACCCTATTTCAAGTACCTTTCTTCTTCTTCAAATTCTTATTTCATTATTATTTCCATTATAAAATAATATCTCTAGTATCTTCTAAATACTGTGATATTATTATAAATATGTTACAATAATATTAAGCATTATATACATCATTTTAATGACATGTTACCATACGTACATACGTACGACCTACCGTCTCCACGTCGTGGTGTAACTGTTATTCAATAAATTATTATTTTTATGGGTATAATAATGTTGTGTAAATAATTTAAATAATAAATATAACATTATAATTATTCTTTATATATGATATAAAATTCAATTATATATTATTTTAATATCAAAATAATTATATTCTCGCTCGGGCGTACGTACGGACTACCGTCTCCACGAACATGATAAGATTCATTCCCCATCGTATCCATTCATGAATAAATTTAATTTAATGATTAAAAATAATTTATAGAGACATGATATCATTTTGGATATGAATAATATACATCCCATCCATGAAAAATATGGCTCACATAACAAACAATATATAGAAAAATGAATTTTTTAACACCCAAAACGATGATAATAATATGCTATTATCATCAAATCAATGTTAAAAGATCATATATGATATCATATTAAGGTATACGATTCTTGTATAGTTTAATAGCAATAATTTCACCATTATACAGGCGGTTACCCAACCCTAAACAAATGAAAAGTACAAGGTAAGGGTTTATTTCACAATCTCTTCATTATCCGAGGTTGGTAATACATAATTATCTAGTGGGACCTCTTTATCATCCACATCCATGTTTATTGAATATGTATTTCAAAACATTATTACTATTTTACATAATATGTGTTAGAGTCATTTATACCATTGTTTTACTTTATATAATATTTTTGTAATGGAATCTTTTCGTCGTCTTCCAATCAATATCTTTTTTATCCTTTTTGACAAAATTATGCAAAGAATGTCATTTTTTTAACTTATACAAAGTTTATGGCTATTTTCTGCCATTATAAAAATTGTCGAAGCTTATCTTACATTCTTATAAGAATATTTTGAATGTAAATGTTTTATTTTATAATTATGTGACATTTAAATGATTTCAAAATGATTATTTTTGGAATTTTTGAAAGTTACTCTTTATAAAGATAAGAATTTAAAATGTTTTAAAGATTTATCTTTTTAAATATGTTTAATTAATTTCCATGTTTTCAAAATGATTTTAAGGATTTATTTATATGAAAATGAATGTTTTGAAATGATATTTCCATTCTAATGCTTCAAAGTGGAATGGGACACTTTGATTCAAAAATCTCTTTCAAATTACTACCTTTATAAATGTGTGACTATTAAACGATTTCAAAAAAGAGATATTTCCCTCAAATAGTTTTGATTTCATATATGTCAACATACTTTGATATATTTTAATCTTATTTGAAGTTGATTTATTATGATACAAAACATCCATATTTTATTGAAGGTTTTGTGATATGTTTGAAAGTGGGTGTGTTATTTTTATACCATTCATGGTTTATGGAGAACGTATTGACATTTCGTATGCTAGTTTTAATAAGAATGTTTATGTTATGTTTAAACCTGTTAATATGTGGAATAAATTGGAAATAGTTAGTGACAAGTGGTGCCCGCTATAGATCCTTGATGCATCGGTAGGTCTCAATTAGGCAAACTAGTGTCTTCGTACAAGGCCATGAAAAAATATTTTTTGTAGTCTTGGGAACAAAGCCTTGACTATGTGGTTATCATAGTCTGGCATTATGCATTCCATCATTATGAAAGTGGTTATTGATATTTCATGTGATTATTCGACTAGTAGAATATCAAAGTGAATAAGTGAATGGAATTACTTGATTTTATTTTTTCCATATTAGGATGATTTTCAATTATAAAAGGGTTTTTTTAGTTATACATTGCCTTAAATGATTATGTTTATTTATGAATGTTTCTGCTATATTGTTATCCTTACTGAGCATATAAGATCATCCCTTTCAATGTTTTATTTTTCCCAGGATGTGAAGAAGTATTATATGAATGTCCTGAGGGATAATATGTGGGGATATGAAGACAATATGTTGTTGTAGTTTTTTTTCACTTTATACTTTAATGTAAGACTTATGAATATATCTAGTGATTAAAAGGCTAATAACTAATTGGTCTTTATAGACATGATCTATTGTTATCATGCCAATGTTTTGTAACAATGCACTGACTCAGGATAACTGGGGTCGGGGTGTTGCAGTTAGTATTAGAGTGTGTTTAGTACAATCCATGGAAGCATGATTTAGATAAACTCTGATTATAGAACATAGCCCTACGATAGACTATGAGTATTAGTATAGAAGAATTACATAGAACTTTGGTATAGTATAGATTTTGTGTGTCTTCCAAGTAATACATCCCTGTATGGATACGAGCAGGTAGAGGCAGCACTGGAACAGATGTACCTAGGGGTAAAACCCGAAAACACTACTTTGAGCTAGACTCGAACTGGAACTGGTGCACGACAACGGGCATTGCGGCACTCTTTGTTACGACACTCCCAGGGGATATGCTTAGTATAATTCTCATTTTATTTAAAAATCATTATGAAGGGTTTATGACTATATACTTCTCAAGGAAGAAATTATTATGATTATGGATTATATCTATAAACAGTTTAATTTATGTTAAGTGTTTTAAATGTTTGGGATTAGGTATTGCTATTATTAAACTAATCTAGTGTATGACATTGTATAGAAATGGAGCCCAGTAGAAGTAATTTGAACTCTAGAAACACATATGATCCCATGAGTAAGATGGATCATATCCTCCATGGTATTGATCCAAAATTTATAAGGGAAATAGTCTCTCAAGATTTCTCAACATATGAAGAATTAATATCATGTGTTAATAAGATAAGTAAATAATTGTTTGAGTCCAATGTCTTTTAAGGGAAGTAATAGAATAAAAGCATGGTAGAGAAATATATGGATAAAGGGAAGAGGGAAAAAAAGAATTTTCCCATATATGATAACTGTGGGAAGAAACACCCTGGAATGAGCCTAAAGGGAATGGGAGTTTGTTATAAGTGTGGTGAAAAAGGGCACCAAGTATGTGACCGCAAGGGAAAGAAAAATGTATCAAATGTACATTGATTCATCTGTAAGAAATTGGGACACTACACGAACCAATGTCCAAATCATCATAGTATTCCCCAAATGATGCTATTGGATAATAATCATGTTATGATACTTCCTGAGATGAAGATGAATGACTAGTGTTCTTATGTTGTCATTATAGGATTATTTCATTTGAGTGTTGTATCAACAATATACCGGTTATATGAATTATGGAAATAAATAGGGATTTTACTGCAGTACTATCTTATTGAGTAATTGAGATTATATTGTTCTATGAAAAGAGACTTAATAGTTAGTTACAATTTTGGTAAAATACATGGTTAAGGAAAGGTAATCCTATATATTGTCCCGATAATGTGGTAGTGATTTTGGAATAAGAGATGGTCAATTTCAATAAATTATATTGGATATTCATGACTCTCTTTAAACTGAGTATTGATTTTTCATTGTTGGAGTTTACAACATTTTTTGATAGAAGCAATATATCCTATATTATATAAGGAATAAAATATCATGAATGTAATCAATAAGGTTTTATGTCAATTCATGATGTTTCATTGTTTTAAAAGAATACATGATGAAGGTGTTCACCTGTTATTACGCGAAAAAAGGATCATCATTGTGTTTACCTTCCATATAAATTTTTGACTATGATTTTGGACATAATTATCTTGGATAATTATAGTTTGAAATTATTTTTGGATTGCCATAAAAGGACAATCCATAGGTAGGGGGAAACCCGTCACGTCCGGCAAGGCCGCAAAAATTGTACCCAGAATCGAAGGGCACAAGGGTGTATCACATACCACTGGCCCACGTGATGTCCTAGATAAAATAATGTAGATTTTTTTAAAAGGTCTGGTTGATGAATTAGAAGTTCATTTTTTTGGAACCGTATATGAATATGATAAATGGAATTTTTTAAGTTCTATTATCATTTAGAGTGAAATATGAGTTTGTGGTAGAAAATAGATAAAACGATGGAACTATACATGTGAATTATATATATATATATATATTTCTTCTCTTATTATATGAAGAAATTAATTCATAAACATTATTTAATGGATATTAAAACTAAAAATGTGTTATCCTAACACATTATGTTTTGTTGAACCGATGATATTTTAACTCATTATAGATTGATGACATTGAGGCCCTCAATTCTACAATATTTTGTAACTGAAGAACACAGTCACTCCATATAAATATTTACATTTTTATTCCAATTATGTTTCTCTAATTTCCAACAATGATCTCTAAACCGAGATCAGAATTTTATGGTGACCCTTTAATTTCTATTTTCCACTTATTAAGACTAAATTTTTTTAACCGAATTTTTGATGTGGGTTATCCCAAAAAGATATCTTCTATTTACATCCTTTTATTTTTGAAGAAAAATTTCAAATTGAGAGGACTCTATTTATTAAAGGAGGGAATAATGTAACACCCAGAGATTTCATATTACATTATTTCTTCAAAGTAATGCAACAACTTTCACTACACGCAATACTGAGTTCAAGCGCATCACGACATACCAAACTAGCCGTTCAAAAGCAGTTATGAATTTTATTAACTAAATTTTGAACCTTATATTATCATTATAATTTTAGAATCCATATTATGAGTTTATTATACATAATGTAAGAACAAATACATTTTTTTCAGACATAATAATTAATTTTAAAAAATTGCAATTTTACCGCCTTTTAATGGAGAAACTTTTTTAAATCCAATTTTTGGATCTTTTATATAATAAATTAGATGAAATAATCTTATTCTTTAGAATAGGGACATAATGATTTAGTTTCAATAAATTTTTGTTGTTTTTCTGATTACATTCATATTTGGGTGAATAATGAAAATACTATATTTTAAATGAAGAAATTTTTTTAATCAAAATAATTTATAGTGTTGAATTAAACATTTTAATGTTTTGGAAGTATAATTAGACTATATTTCTACCCTTTAATCCAATTTATTTCATTGAAATTAATTTCACATTGAAATTACACATAAAAAAGTGTCAATCTTTTGATAGTTATTGTTTCTAAAAAACACGGTATTTGTTTTGACTATGAGAATTAATTTTAAATTAATAAATGTAACTGATATGATTGTAACGTGGTAAAATAGAATTCATTTTTGGATTCGGAATGTCAAAATTAGCTTATGGTGAATTTTTTTTTCTGAAGACATTCATTTTTTGATGAATAGTTGGAAACACTATGTTATAGTTTAAAAATGAATTTTTATTTATATAATAATTTATTTTATTTAAATTTATTTTAGGTCAAAATAGTTACATAGTACCTATATATGTTCAATTTAATTCATTGTAGTCAGTTTATAATAATTTCGTATATATAATTTTTTTTGAACGTGTCACCATCTTTTACCCACCTCCTAGAAAAATCTCAAATTCACATAAAACATAATTTTACCGCTTCTGTGAGTGGAATTTCGAAAATCTAAGAGAAAAAGTTAATATCAAATGTAATATTTTGTTCAATGTGATAAAAATAATTGTTTTTGAATAGTAACTTTTTACTTTTATTTAACACGGTTAAAAGTAAATATGGTAATTAAGGATAAAAATGATATTAATATTACCCAAACACATTCCCTAATTCTATTGTACAAGATTATCACAACCAAAAACAACCTTAGGAATAATTTATTATCATTTAGGTCCACTTTTATTAGATTATGACATTTATTATTATTTAATTCAATGATAAGTTAAAAGAGATAAAATCAAAGTTTAATTACTAAAAAATTTTTAATATAGGGATATAAATAAGATAAATTAGATTGTAAATATTAATTAGAAAGATAAAATTATTCCCTATATAATGGTATTTTTTTTAAAATTTTTAAATATTATGTTATTTAATATATTTATGACACAATGGTGATGTAGTAATTTCCTAATTAATGAAATTTTAAAATAATTGATTTTATAAATATCCAAATAAATGTAATTTGAGATTTTTTTATGAATTAGAATAATTTTCTAGGATAATATGACATATTAGTATTGGTTATATGAATTTTTATCGATGTAATAATGCTGTTATTAATTTATCAAAAACAAAATACCAAATAGTGTCAAACATGACATAAAGGATTTTTAAAACAAATATAATATTATTAATTGAAATTCTATTGCTAAAAATCTATGGATCGGACAAAAGAATTATATAATGATAGTTGTATTATTAATGGACCACTTGTGGGACATTTGGATGTATATAGTAAGTTTATTTACTATATAATATAAAAATACAAAGATACATGGTAAATGTCAAATTATTTACCTAATAGTTAAATCAAAAAGATAAATTTAATATAGTTACTCAAACCTGTATAAAACCTATTGGATGAGTGTTTTTCAACATATCCCGACCATAAAGTTTAAATGATATTGTTTGGAGCCATTTGTAACTGAATATGAATTTATTATAAATTAATAATTTATGTTTTCTCTAAAGAGCTCCTCCTCCCCCTTATAAAAGGACACCACTTTTATTCGATTATTAATACAATCAAAGCCTTTTTTTTGGCCAAAATCTGCCCAAATACCCTCTCAACTATCCTCCCTTAATCCTAGAGGTCTTACATTAGTTATAAATCCATCCTATGGAGCCCTTTTGATCAAATCAAAAGGAAGAACTCGAAGAAGATGTAATGTTTTTACTACCCCTTCTTCAATTTCCTTTCATCTTCAACATCTTCTTTCTTTATTATTTACATTCTAAAATAATAAATCTATTATATTTTAAATATTGTGATGCTATTATAAATATAGTACAACCATATTCAATATTCTATCCATCATTTGAATGAAATGTCACCATATGTGTGTACGTATGTCCTACCATCTCAACGTCGTGTTGTAATTGTTATTCAATACATTATTATTCGGATGGGTATAATAATGATGTGTAATTCATTTAAATAATAAATATAAAATGATAATTATTCTTTATATGTGATATACCATCCAATTATATATTATTTTAATATCAAATGACTGATATTGTTGCTAGTGCGTACGTGCGGACTACCATCTCCACAAATGCGATGAGATTCAGTCCCTATCGTATCCATTCAAGAATAAATTTTATTTGACGATTAAAAATAATTTTTAGATACATGATATAATTCTTTATATGAATAATATACATCCCATCCATAAAAAACATGGATAAAATAAAAAATAATATATAGAAAAATGAATCTGTTATTAGCGGAAACAATGATAATACTAAGATATTATTAACAAATCAATGTTAAAAGATCATATATGATATCATATTAATGTATATGGTTTTTGTATGATATAAAAACAATTATTTCATCATTATACAGGAGGTTACCCTACCCTCAACAAAGATAATGTTCAATCGAAGGGTTTATTTCACTATCTCTTCATTATACGAGGTTGTTTATACATAATTATCTACTGGGACATCTTTATCATCCACATCCATGTTTCTTAAAAATGCATTTCAAAATATTCGTAAAATTTTATAGAATTTGGGTTAAAGACTTTTATACAATTTTTGGACTTTTTATAAGATCTTTAGAAGGAAATCATTCCGTCGTTTTCCAGAAGAGTTCCTTTTTAACCTTTTCGACAAAATTATGGTAAGAATGTCTTTTGTTATCTTATACGGCGGATGCAGCTTTTTTCTGCCATTTTAAAAAATTTCGTATCTTCCATTAGAAGCTTATAAGAATATTTTGAATGTGATTGTTTAATTTTATAATTATGTGACATTTAAATGATTTCAAAATGAATATTTTAAGAATTTCTGAAAGGTACTATTTATCAAGATCAGAATTTTAAATGTTTTAAATATTTATCATTCTAAATAATTTTAATTAATTTCCAACTTTCAAAATGAATTTAAGGATTTATTTATATGGACAAGAATGTTTTGAAATGGTATTTATTTTCAAATTTTTGAATGTGGTATGAGACACTTTGATTCAAAACTCCCTTTTAAATCAATTCCTTTTTAAATGTGTGACTTTTAAATGATTTAAAAAAATATATATTTTTCTCAAATAGTTCTGATTTCATCTATTTCAACATCCTATGATGTATTTTAAGATTATTTAATGTTGATTTATAATGATACAAAACTTCCATATTGTACTGATGGTTTTCTAATATGTTTTAATGTGGATGTGTTATTTTTATACCATTAATGGTTTATGGAGAAAGTACTGACATTTCATATTCTAGTTTTAATAAGAATGATCATGTTATGATTACACATGTTCATATGAGGAATGTATTGGACTTACTATATGATGGGTGGAGCCTGCTATAGATCGTCGATTCACCAGTAGGTCTCGTGAGAAAAACTGCTGTCTTCGCATAAGGCTTTCACAAACTCTTATTTGTAGTCATGGAACAAGGCTTTGAATATGTAGTTATGATAGTCTGGAATTATGAATTCCATCATTATGAAAGTGGTTATTGGTATTGCATGTGATTATTCGACTAATAGATTATCCATGTGAATAATTTAATGACATTACTTCATTTTATTTTTTCCATATTATGCTGAAGTTCATGTTTAAAAGGCTTTTATTTTAGTTATACATTTCCTTATATGTTTATGATTATTTATGAAAGTTTTTTCTATATTGTTATCTTTACTGAGTATCTGAGGTCACCCCTTTCAATGTTTTATTTTTCATAGTATGTGAAAAATATTTTATGAATGACCTGTAGGGATAGTATGAGGGGATATGCATACAAGATGTTGTTGTAGTTTTTTTCACTTAATTATGTATTGCAAGACATATGAATATATCTAGGGATTCAAAGGGTACTAAACTAATTGGTCTTTCGAGACTTGATCTTTTGTGATCATGTCAGTCTTATGTAATAATGCGCCGACTATGGGTAACTGCTGTTGGGGAATTACACAATGATTAGAATTCAAGAAATAAATTGAATATAGCAATGCATGATGATGGATTCCCCATGAATGATATATAAGGTGTTGGTATTTGGTATTTTTCTACTCAGATTTCACAAGATAATATTACAAGTTCAATTTATGTAGGTATAAAAACCTAGAATTCCACATAAAGCACCACACCGTGCAATTCAGTCCATAAATCTTCACAGCTTGATAAACCCAAAGGGTCATGCCCATTCAAAAACAAATGAACATCGAAAGTGAAGATCCCAAATTGATCACCATCCATGTTTCTTGTTCATCAAAATATCTCATGTGATTCTATGATAGTAGTTATATATATTATTTGTTCATCACACCACATCGTTTAGTGACGAAAGAGTGTAGTTGAGTAGGGATCCAATAGTTTTGTCATTATGTATGTATAGTCCCCTTAATGGGAAAATATCCTTAGGAAAAGTGTTGTAATAAATTAACAATTCCATTGGTTATCTATATTAAAATAGTTCTAAAGAATGGTCCAGCATATATTCCACAAGAAAATTTTAACAAACCACTATTATATCACAAGGGTCTAAATAAATCATCTATAATAGAAAATAACCAACCAAATTATAATAAAGAACATAACTCATAATAATATGTGATGTCCTATTAAATTATATTTAAGATAATATAATTGTTCTTTTAGGATCATATTGAATTAGAGATCTATATATAGAAGTTCATTGAAATCAATATTTATATCTTCTAATTAATTATTATATCTACCATCATATTCAATAAAATATTTTACTATGTGATTTATATTTATAGTTTATCAATTCAACATTATATGAATATATCAGATCCAAAATCAGGGGTGTTTTGTTATACACTCAATAGGCCTTTCAAAAAATAAATTTCACAAAAATAGACCATTTCCATATTTCACATCAAAATTATCTATTGATGTTTTACTAATATGAATGAAAACTATAATTACAGAATAATTTAAAATATAATTTTTTATTCTATTGTCTATCAAAATTTGTACTTTTTATTATTTATAATAATCCACAAAATAACACTATTAAAAATGTAACATGTTTTATTTACATTATGTAAAATATATATTTATATGAATTTAATAAATTTAATATATCTGTATCAACTTATGGATTCATATTATAATTTCATTCAACCAAATTATCATGTTGTGATACTATTGGACATAAAAAACTATAAAAATAACCACCATAAAAAAAACAAATCAAATTATTGATTTACAAACCGTCAACCACTAACACTTATAATTGAAAAAATAATATAATATTTATCATTTTGAATCAATTTACTATACAAACTAAACATATATATGGTTTCACTTTAATATTTATGTAAATAAACCCACATATATAATCTAAAATAATATACAATTTCAAACACACAATAATTATAACACAAAATTTTTATTTTTATAAGTTCAAAAAAATTAATATATATAATAATAATAGATCATATAATTCTAACATATTTAAAATGTTAAAAATATTCGTTATGTTGTCAAGAAATCATACAATAATCAATTGGAAGATTAATATATAAGTATAGCTAAATATTAGTAAAAATTTATTCGTGACTAGAATGGTTATATAGTATCAATGTATTTGGAGACTAAAAATTCATTCCAATTGAATATATCATGAATATAAATCATTTAAAAAAATAAAATTATGATTCTCCACAATAGAAATTTTTTTGTAATAAATGTTTCTATTTTTATATGGAAGAATGAAAATAGATCATTCATCAAAATTAAAACATAATCCCATTTGAGACTAAAGAAACAATCCATCATCACATAACTAATAATTTTATATCATGATATATTTTAAACAATTAACACAACAATCATTTTAAATAATCGTATATTTACAAATAAAAACATTCCCAATTCTATTTTCATTACAATTAGTGTTTTAACCCAATATCACAATACTTACTCCAAAAATATAGATTCAAATAATGATTAATCTATCTTTTATCGTATTTCAAGATAATTCAAAATATTTATAACACTTCTTTTTAATGATTATTCCTAGGAAAATTTACAAAAAAACTATCTTTATGTCACATTTCCTACCCAGAAAGATTTTGTTTAAATTGGGTTATAAAATTAATTTATATGAATATACATATTTTAAATATTTATTCCTAGTTAATATTTTATATATAGAATTATAAATAATTCATTTATAATGTACCAATGATTTTTTAATGCCATGAACTTAAAATCATTTAATTGATGACTTAATTTATTACAATTACACAATTACATGTAGTCAAATCACGAATGACAAATTAGTTTAGTATTTTATTAATACATGATTCTATACATGGAACACATGTTAAAAATTGAATAGAAATACATAATACATAAAATAAATTATAATAATCATTGAAACATATTAATAGAAATCATCATCATTCACTAGGTAATGGAAAAAATAAAGGGGTGAGCTCATTGGGATGTAATGGTAAATAATGTAAGAATTATTCATGGATTAGTAATTAATAATCAATATGGAAGGAATATAATATTATCATATAATTCTATATAAAAAATCAAATGAACTGAAATTGTATCCATGGATACTATAAATAATGAAATATTGACAAGAGATAATAATAATGAAAAAATTCATAATGCTTGAAATCTGGAATATAAAGATATATCCCAAAGATAGTTACAAAAATGGTCCATACTCTTTATAGTTTAATTCTCTATAATTTTTTTTTCGTATTTGTTACAAGATCTATCCTCATGACATTTTAAATCACCTTGGAAACCAATAAGGATGGATTTTGGCATACAAAAGTTACCTCATGATACTATTAATTCATCGATGGTATTTCATTAAATAGTACCAACAAATATATAGAAATCCCAAAACATTACTCACAAATTTATCATTAAATTTAAAATATAAACAATTTTCTTTATCTAATACTTCTATTGAGTTAAGGATACTAATTTATAATTATTTTCAAAATAAATCATATTAGTTTAAATGTAAAAACCATATGTAATAATGGTATATAGATTCATAAATAATAATAACCTTGATAAATAAGGTCCATATTTAGGAAAAATTAGTTTTCATTTATCAATATAAAATTAATAACTCAATTAGAAGTTAATGAATAAAATAATTGATTCCAGGAAGTAAATTTTAAAAATATCCATGTTCAAAACATAACTATTAAATAAGGAAATAGAATAAAATTGGTATTAATTTAAATTATCCCAAGTTTATGATAAATAACAATAATTATTATTGATATCGATAAATCTAAATAACATTTATCTACCATTAAAATCATTTCTAGGAAAAAACTCATTAAACATTCCAAAGTGTCAAATACTAATGTGAAACATTTGAATCAAAAGACCCATAAAATAATAAAATGAAATGAAAACTATTATTTAACGATAATATTGAAATTAATGACATAACTTGTAAAATTATAATTATAAAAACCTTATAAAAAAAATAGGTGCATAACATAAAAAACATTTTACATAAGGGAAACTACAACATAAATTATGTAACTGCATTAGTAACAGTGAAGTTGTATACCCCATGAAAAATGGATACTAAAATGGATATGTAAATTCATAGAACAATTAACATTTTAATCACCCATTAAATTTATAGGGTATTATATATATGACATAACAAAAATATGTGGTATATATGGAATGTATCTGACAGAAATAATAGTTGAACAAGAAAAAAAATTTCCTTACACTTCCCTTTGGTGTAACACTCATTAAACTCATGTATAATCTTTGTAGACATATTAGTATCTTATTAAACAATATTACACATATTTATAAGTTCTTATATTTTCTTAATATAATATATTATTACCCATTTATTAATAACTAGTAATTACTTTCATAGTTTCATATGTGAAATGACTAGTTTGTCAAAAAAAAATTGACTTTATATTTTCTCCACGATAGTGGTTTTGACTCCTGATCAGTGGTTTTGACCCTCAATTGGTTAAGACCGAATCCTCTGAGTGGGTTCCTCCCCCTCTGAGGGAGGGACCTCTGCCGCAGCACACAAGAGAGGAAGCACCTTTTCTCCATTTCTCCATCCGAGAATTCCTTCCTCTATTTCCATGATGCTTTCTGAGCCCTAAGGTTCCAAGTAAACATGATGGATGAACTAATCTTCCGATTTCAGTTTCAGAGTTTAACGAACCCTCGGCTCTGCATAGTCTAACATTGGTTGCTCAATTTTCAAATAGAAGACCCTCGGTAGATCTGTTCGATAGATTTGTCTTCGGTTCCTGGGATTTGCAAGATAAGGCAACTATAGGATTGTTAGACAATAAGAATACTTTTATTCGGTTTGCATCATAGAATGACTTGATATGGGCCTGGTTGAGAGCCCCTTGCAACTGCAACAGATTTCGAATCTATCTATATCGATGGTCATACGATTTCAATATGCGGCGTGATTCAACTTCCTTGGTGATTTTGGTTAGTTTTCAGAATCCCCCTTTAACATTTCAAAACCCATTGATTGTTAAAATTCATGGGAATCTACCGGGGAGATATCTTTGATCCGATAGACTGACCATGGCTATCTACCATTCGATTAACCCTAGAGTGTGTGTGGAGTTGGATGCCTCAAGGGATCCATTGGACTTCATTTGGATCACCGTCAGGTAAGAGTTCTGGTGTAAACAGCTGGTTGTATATAAATCATGGGTTCATTATTGTTTTTATTGCAAATGGATGGTCCATTCACTGGAGAAATGCAGGCAGAGTGAAAGGGATGATGGTTCCCAGAGGAATGTCGGAAATGGCGATTGTAGCATTTCTGGGAATGAGAGGAATGTTGATCGTAGAAACTCGGACAATCAAATGGTATTGAATTCTTTGGTGGAAGAACTTGGTGAAGAGGCCCACAAAATATCCCCTAAAGGCAGTGGTCTGGTAGGCCTTTCTCGAGTTGTCCATAATGATGTTTTAGTTCAAGATGAACAAGAGGCATGTGTTATTTCAGTTGGCTCGGGCTCAATGATTGAAGGTGCTGTAATTCAGCCGAGGTAGGAGAAACCACCTGCTCTGCCTATTTGGCTGAAAGGCTAAGACGTCTTTTGCAGGGTGTTAGTTGACCTCAACAGAGTAAGTAGGATAGAAATTGTTCCAATTGAAAATACAAATGGCAGGTCTGGACAGGATAGACTTGCAGGTGTTTCTCAACTGGATCTCAACTATGGAAGGTTTATGGAGCAAGCTGCTTGTGAAAACTGTGAGGTGACTTTAGAGTAAACTAATAAACAGAACCAGTTCATGGGGCATGGCCTCTTATAGGCCAACCAAGCTAAGGCAGCTAGTCAAATAATTCTTGTTGAGGAGGCTAAATTGGGTACTCTGAATAAACATTTGGGTGGTAGTGGTTCTACAGCTGGAAGGGAGATACAAATGGTGAACGATAGTAGGGGTCCAGGATTGGTTCAGACATCAGTACCCCTATGTAACAAATTTTACATTTTATTAGAGGATAATGTGATTTTGGAACAAATTACACTAGGTGAGGTGGAAGAGGTTGGCATG
Organism: Viscum album; assembly: GCA_963277665.1. Classification (NCBI taxonomy): domain Eukaryota; kingdom Viridiplantae; phylum Streptophyta; class Magnoliopsida; order Santalales; family Viscaceae; genus Viscum; species Viscum album. Next base: position 444,140,867 of record OY728161.1, read on the forward strand.
GAGGAATCCAATCTGGATGAACTGGACCATTTGGCTGAAGAGGTCCCAATTCCAAAGAACAACATGAGTTTTAAAAAGAATAATGAGAAGAAGGATTACTCCTCACTCCCCCCACATTTGGAGACCCACTCTGTGATGAAGTTACATGGGTTATTGCTCAAAATAGTGGAGGAGGATTCTTAGGTTTCAATCAATGATAGAAACAATGAAATGGGAAGATCTACTGAAAAGCTAATGAACATAATGGAACATATCCTTTTCTCCGAGGAGGAAATGGTAACATAATTTTTGTATGTTGACATCCCATTGGAAGAGGCTGATATGATGGGAAGAGCTGTAAGAGTGGTGGTCAACAAAGAGCAGGCTAAGTGGATTGACAAACCAGATTTTATCCTAATGAGAGGCTTCAATGATCGGAAAATCGGCAAAGAAGAATATATCTGAACACGGGACAAAATGGAAAAAAATTATGAAGACGTTTTTGGGGAAGATCTTGATTCTAAGGTATGGTTAATGAATTGGAATCTTTATAGGGAGGAAAGAACTAACAGTATAATGCTATGTTTTGGTAACATTTCCTTTTCATATGAGGCTTCGCCTCCAGACTGATTTGGTTTTCCTATCACATTTCCATTTAAGATGTTTGGTGGGGTTTTTTGGGTTGCCTTCGGTCAGGGTGCTAATAGAATCATGATATGGTCATCCTCGTTCTGGATTTCATTGACATCCTCAGGGGTGGATCCTGGGGGTCTATTCAATCACATGAAGGCTGGGTGAATTCCACTGGAATTTTCCAATGGGAGGATTTGGGTTGTTGTCGATAGTCATACCGAAGGACGCTCAAAGTAATCATGGGTGGATTTGACTATCTTCTATGATGTTCTTGTGCCCTGGTTCGTGGTTTCTTGTGCACGGTTAGTGGTTTATTGTGTTTGTTTGTTTTGATTATTGTGGTTTTTTGGACTCATGTAGTAGGGTACTAGGAACCCATAAACCGGCTTTTGAAAATGAAAAAAAATGATTGGATAATATCACATTAATAATGATTTCATAAAATAAATAACTTTCACAATGTAGTATATATTATATATATTAATTTTATATTTTATTATTGTAATATATAAAAAACCTATCAACATAGATGGTTGGACGTATGTACAGATTAATGTTGTTTCCATTTTCTTGTCATATTAAAATAAAGAAAAATAATTTATTAATATGTATATTTTCATTATATACTACTAAATGTTATATTTTTAAAATATTTAATTTAAATCCATACTTCATATATTTCATCCAATAAATGAATGAATTAGATCACATAGAGGTTGTGGTAGTCCGAATATCTGAAAATGATGTTATCATATCCAACAAAATTGAAAACACGACAGTATGAATTATATAGAAAATTAAATTAGTTTAAATCAATTATTATTATCACATATATAAATTATAATCTCTATGTAAATAATTCATTGAAACCTTTAATTCTTGAAAAGGAATAATGAACACCATCATTTCACCAGGCGGTATTCCTCCGTCGATACGAATGATGATTTGAAATCCCATTCGGTGGTAGTTATAGAAGATTGTAACAATAAATAAAAATAAGACCTATATGAATATTTAGGATACATATTTTATTATACACTCAAGATATAATAAAAATCAAAATGGTGGATTAAAAAATAATGCAAAAGATCTTGATGAAGAATGATAACGCTTTTTCAGGTATGTCATTTTGGGTTATATGAGAAGGTATTCTTGGGTAGATTTCAAACCAAATAAATGCTTATAGGATTAGGTGTTGGATTTTTGGAGCTTATTATGTTTTAGTTTTGATTATTTAAAAGGCACTACATGTGTTTCTACGCGGGATGGGTGAGTTTCTTTTTATAGTGGATTAGGAGTGGAATTCTTGTAAATTTAATAATTCAAACACTATCGAGAATAAATACATATATAATGTTGTTAAAAAATTGAAAAAATTGAAAAAATTAATGTTATGATCTATCCAATTATCATCTCAACAAAAATATGTGAATTTTTTTAATTTTGTTCATTAAAAATTTTATTTCCCCACTTTTTAAATTTTTATTTTTTAATGTTATAATTTTTTAAAAACTATTTAATTTATCAAAATAATATTAAATTATTGTGATATTTATTCAAAAATACCGGCCCATAGGATCATAAATATTATATATAATGTTAAAAAACCGTTTTAGGAAAAATTATTTTAAAATGTTTCACATGTAATGTGAAAGAGCATTGTTTTAATCCGAACCTCAATAACAAAGTCTATGATATGTAAGAGTAAATATGTTCACTATGAATGAAACGTTGGTCTATTAATAAAACACATTAAATATTTATTTTAATTTTCATTTCATTTCTAATAATATTTTTTTTATTAATAATTTTTTTATAAAATATTATTCATTAGAAAATATTTTTATTTTCAATTATGACATTAATTAAATAATTTAAATTCCAAAATATTATTAAAAATTTTGAGATTAAAATATATTTTGTTAAAATATGTGTAACATGATATTTTAATACACAAAAATAATGTATCACAATAATTCATTCAATTCTTTTCAGATTTAATATATTCAGTATCAATTACTTTTTAAATTTATTAAATAAACAATCATAGTGTTGGTGTTTCATACTCATTTTATTTAAGTAATCTATATCTAAAAATTTTGTATAAATTATTATTATATAAAAAAAAATTATATATCAATATGATTTTTATCAAAAAAAAAATATTTTATCCATTTCACAAGACATAATAAATGTTAAATATATGGATAGTTCATTTTAGTTTATTTCATTATGTAAATTCTTATATTTGATAGCTTCACTAAATAGTATCCCATTAACTCATAGAATTTTCACTATGTGGGTATATGGTCTATATATGTGAATGAAATGGATTTTGGTAAATTATTTATTTCATTTTTTTATTATGATTAAATATTATCCACTATGTAAATTAATCTTACCATAATTACTTTAATTATATTTAATTAAATTCACAAATTTTTTACGTGAAAACTAAGTTTATATAAGTAGACTATAAATATTATAAAAAATACAATTATTTATATAAATTTTAAAAAATTCAATTCAATTAAGTGGATGAATTATTTTTAATACTAATCCCACATACCTGGCGATAATGCCGATTTTTAAATTGAAATTTTTCGATTGTTCACTGTTTTTTATAAGTAAATTCAATAAAAAAGAAATTAAAATTTCTAAAATTCTATTAATATATGTATAATTGATACATTCTGACTTTAAAACAAATTAAAAGTAAATTTGGTAATCAATATTTATTTAGACTGATAGGCATTTTTCCACTAAAATGATGTTTTTCAATATTCATAATAAAATCCTTAGTGAAATATAATAAAATAACCCATTGATATTAATTAAATTATAAATTAAAAAAATTATTTTATTTTGATAAATAACATTTATAAGAGGCACAATTTTATTATAAAAATTGGGTGCACATTAAAAAGGAAAAAATACTTTAGGAAAATAATACATTTTATGGATAAAAAAGGATTCGTTCATATCATATTTCTGTAAAATCTATTGGATAAATGTAAAAAAATTATTTAATAAATAATATAAATATAAATATATCATGAGGTCTTGGAATATTATATACACAATTATGCTTTTACATTCATGCCTTATAGAACATCAAATGAACTCATTATTGTTTGTAAGAGATGTCAATGTAGTGTTGTGGAACAATGATGGTAGAAAAAAACATAAATATGATATAGAAGGAAAATATTGTAAATTATTGGAATAGTACATTATCCCCACATTAAATAAATCCCACTAAAAATATATATCATGATCAAAGTAGTATATGGTTTGATATTTGAATATTCCATTTTTTATATAAACTGACATCATAAATGGGATAATAAAATATACTCTTAATAAAGAGGAATGTTAAATATTAAAGAAGTTAGAAACTATGGTTTAGAGTACCAGTAAATTAGTCAAAATTTTGGGATTAAGGAAAAATATGACTATCATGTTCTGATAGAGAGTGATAGGGACTATTGATACTCAGAAACTTGATGAACACAAATCTAAAAACATGAGTTATAAAAAGGGACATTTATATCATAAAATATTATGATATTGGGGAAAATATTTTACAAAACAATATTTGTGGATTTAAAAATTTATTTCACTCTGTAAAAATATTTTTATATATACTTATCTGACACATTAATATTTAATAAGTACAATATTATACATTGGTCACTCCATTGAGCTATTAATACATCATCACATAAAACCGCTAGCATCATATGGTGATTAATATTATAATATCATAATCATTATTCAAATACCATCATAAACCATTTAATAAATGGTTATCTTTATACCGGTTTTTAAAAAATAACAACCAAATTGGTACAATCAATTCCTGGGTTGTTTTTTTGTATCCAATTATCATTATACATATCAAAAATATAATTAAAAAAATATAATTATGTAAATAATATGATCATTTTATGGGTTTTAATTTCCTTAATAATGCTTTCCCCATAATTTTAACATGTCATTACAAAATTTTTTAAGGCCATCGGTACCGATCAATACACGGTTTTATTTACCTGATGAAAAAGTAAAGTAGTACAATCCTTTTATAATATATAGTACATATAGCCAATTCATCACTAATTAAATAATCATATTAAATTATTCACAAATCCAAACATAAGAACTATATATATTCATATTTGCATGTCGTAATAGCATAATTTTTACCATTATATATTTGCATTTTGAGGTGTTTTTCATTGATGCTGGGGAACTCATTTTGTAGTCCCTCATCTCCTTATTTTTCTAACAAATAATAGTAGGCTTTTTATTATTCACAATTCATTCTTTAGAATGGAATCCTTTATTTGTACACTTCTTTAAAACACACATTCCATTTAATAAAGTACTATGGTATTTATTTCAATAGTTTCACAAGTGTAAAATAATTATTTCCCTTCATCCCATTATAATCATTTTTCTCTATCATCTTCTACATCTCCTTCTTCACATTCATTCCATAATTCATAAATAATTTTTTCTCTCCTCTTATTGAAATCTATGCTTCATTTGATATCAACTTTAATGCCTCAACCTCTCAATCCTTGAGCCGGTGGAATACATTATTGAATATGAATGATTATAACAAATCACATCCCAATGGACCAATCATTTTATAATATTTCAAATAATATATTACATACATCAAACACATTTTTAATTGGGAATTAACAAACATAACATAATAAAAAAATGATCAACATCCTTTAAAATCATTATAGGAATACATCTTCACACCTTGGTCAAAAAAATATAATGGTGAGAATAGATTTTCGGTAACCATAAATAATATATAATTACATCACAAATTAATTACTTTTAATTTCTATGTAAATAGAAAAATTATTTAATAATCACGTACCAATAATCACAAAAGAAAAAGACATGAACATCTAAATTCTAACTAATCAAATAATCACATGTAATAATAATAACATCATAATATATAATTATTTAATGATTTCACATTAAATATTTATCCTAAAGAGAGTTTCTCTAATGATGAATCCTCAAGATACATTAATTATTTGAGATGAAACTCATTCGATTTGTGTTATGATAAATCATCCTCAAAATTTAAGACAACATAGAAACAAATTTAAAGGGTTTATAACCAACTAATTTCATATCATGAGATATACAACACATTTAGGGGCTTGAATTAATTATCCTCCAACCAATATATTTTATGTAAAAACATTACTCACAAATTTTATAACCAGTTAAAATCATAAAGGATGAGCCATATCCAGTATTTGTGTTTTGTGAAGGATACATATTTTTCAATATTTCCTAATTAAATTATATAACCTTACAAATTGGAACTATAGGTAATTTTTTTTAAAAATATAGTATAGAATAAATACCATTGAGAATAATTTTGATATTTAGGGAAAATTAATTATCAATTATCACTGGGAAGGGAATAACTCATTATTAAGTTAATAGAATCCAAAAATGATTCAAGAAATTGAATATCAGTACAATAATTGGTAAACATAAATATAATACATTAATATAGAATATATGAATGATATAAATATAAAATATACCAAGTGGATAAAATTTAACTACAATGGTTGTTGATGGTGATGAATCAGAATTTGATTAAAATTTTATTAAAAACATTTTGTGGGAAACAATCATTAAACATTTTCAAGTGTCCCAAGCAACATTGAAACAATTGAATCATAATCCCAATGTTGTAATAAAATTAATTGAAACATATGATATCATTATAATAAGTAAATTAATTACATATAATTCCAATGGAACAATATAAACCTCTTATAAAAGGACATAGTTTTATAACATAACAAAACATCACAAAGAGGGAAAATTGTGAAAACAATTCCTTTACGACTTTGGTATCATTAAAACTATAAAAACCATGTATTAAAGATCCTAAAATTTATATGAAAATCCAAATATATTTTATGACAAGTTAAATAAAATAAATTAATTTTTTATATATATAGAACAAATCAAAAGTAAGTGGTTGTTAATTCGTGTGTCTCACATAAATAAAAGTGGGATGAGAAAAACACATACCCTTAATTTCATTTAAGTGGAATTATATTTAACACCATATATAGGGTTATTATGAATCAATTAAAATTATTATATTAACATAATAATATTTATAATACCATATATTAACTTCTTATAATATATTTCTAACTATTTTTAAACAATATTTCCTTATTTTCACTCATTCAGCTGATAATTTCATAGTTTTTGTTGTATGATTTGACATGTTATTTTTTTCCATTTTCATATATAATAATTTAATCATATCTAGAATGTAAACCATGATGTAAATATTATACATACTATTTATATATGTATTTATATAAATCCATAATGTTTTGAGATATGAAATGAAATACATCATTAATGAAGATGCTAGGCCGTATGTACGCATCAACACTATTTCAATATTCATGTAATATTAAATAAATGATAATGAAATTATATATATTTAAATTATAAATAGAATATCAATTTAATGTGATAATAATCACCAATAATAATTAAAACTATCTTTAAAATTGTCTATTTAAATAATTAATGAATCACATTGCATTGTGAAGGCGGTATACCGCACTTCCCAAAAGAATGTTATCTTATTCCCAACAATGTAAATTATGAAGCAATGTGTTACGTAATAAAATAAGAAATAATAAAGAATTTATTAACAATATATATAACAATATAAATTATGTTAGGAATGAATACCTCATGGTAACATTGAATAATTTCTTATTTGATTGTGTTTGTTGAGAAATAGATATTACATGGTAAGATGTTCATCCATGATATATGGTCATCACAATATGTTGAAAAAGATCCAAGACTAAAAAATGGATCCCATACATGTGGAAAAAAAATTCATACAAAAGGTGATGTGAATTAATAGTTTTTTTCAAAATTTATTTGTAATAAATTTTGATGTTGGCTAGCATCATGTCAATCAGATTATATTGATACCCTTCTGATTATATGTAAAAGGACAGAGTTTCATAAACATTGGGATTTGTGAAGGGTGTTTTGTGAAGATGTGAAGGTTTTTATTCCTAGCTCCATAAATATGACTAGAATTATATATTATATATTGTTATAGATCATCACAAATATAGGGAGTATCACATCTAAAAGGATGAAGCCTCATGAAAAGGTGATGATGTGGGTGGAAGCTTTAGGAATAAACAGAAACACCTATTAATATGAATCTACTACAAATAGAATTTCTCTACGACATAACAAAAATACTTAAGATCTAATTCTTTAACTTTTGTTCCAGATCATGGTTCTAGAAATATTTTCATGTGGGAAGGTGGTTCTCTAAGTATATAAAAACCAAATGAAAATTATGAGCATCATACAAGTTATGTTGTTCTAAAATACTATAAAAATCCATCCAATAGTATTGTAGTTCAAAAAGGATATTCATTATTAGATAACTTGTTTTAGAATTTAAAAATGTGGTTTTATCATGAAGGATAATTGATGATTGTTATTGTGTTGATTTTCAAATATTTGTTGAGCTTATCCAAGTATGTGAGCATTGCAAATATGTAGTGAAATGGTTGCACAATAAACTATGGTAAAGCGGTATTCATCAAGTGGTTGAATGTAAGAACCCCAATACAAATATCATTGAATTAGGTACTTATTTAATTACATTGTAATGATTAAAATAAATTAGTATCCTGAAGGACCAAAATAGTTTATTAGTTTTTTAAAACATGAATCAAACATAATTACACATTAACCATGAAATTAAATTATACATATATGTAATGTTGGGAGAATTAAAAACTCTTTGATTATCCCTATGATTAATTCATAATACACCTCTTCACATCCTGATTAAAAGTAAAATATAATAAAATGGGTGAGCTCAGATACTCAGTAAGGTAATGCAAAACATCGGAAGTACAAATAATAAAGCTTCATGACTAAATAACAGTGTAGTTTCCATTAAAATATTATCATAAACAATATATGGAATAAAAAATGTGAATAATATAATTCCAAATGAATCATATCAATATATATTTTACATTTCAAATAACAAAATGGAAAATAATTCACTAGAAACATAATGAGAAATTTTATAATGTCAGATGCCAAAAAAACTTTTTCCATGCCTTTGGGCCATCACAATAAAAAAATGTTAAAAACCCTAATCAACTTTTCCTCATGAGATGCAATGATGCACTGAGGGGCTTTAGCAGGCCACACACAGAACATACTAAGTAGTATGAATCCCATATATTTATGGGGTGACACATAAAAAAATAAACATTCATACTAAAACTAACAAATGAAATGCATATCACCTATGCCAATCAATAAATATAACATTAACCATTCGATGTAATATATTGAGTGGTTTCTAGATAAAACATCCATAATTAATAAAATAATAATTCATTAAAAAATCCATGTATATTATCATAAAATATTTATATTAATTAATAAAATCAATCAACAAGAGTTTTGAAATCGATGTAAATACTCTTATAAAATTGTCGTTAAATTCTTGATAGAAAAATACTATTACATTGATAATCATAGGACATTTCGAAAAAATAATTGAATAAAACCAGAAGATAATTAAATTGTTGTTCCTAATAAAATATTATATTTTTAAAAAATAATGGTGACCTAAAATATAATATAGAATGAATTTGAAAAATGGTATGAATTCGAAAAGTTTTATTTGATATATAATTTGTATTTCAAGAATATGTTTTGAATAGTGATTTTAAAAAATGATACTCTCCATAAAATAAAAATTAATTCTTGTTGGTAAAAATAGAACATTCACACAAGAATTACGAGGATTACATAATAATAAATAATAATTTCATCATGGTATGTTGAGAATAAGCGTAATTTGAATGAAAATTTAGGTTTTGGTAGAAAACTATTACCTTATGTCGAACATGTTTTTCATCATTACAATAACATCCTAGATTATAAAATAAAATCCACAAATAAATAATTGGAACCATATATTCTTATATATCTTTATTATAATTTTTTATGTTCATTTTGGGATGTTCTTATTGGGTAATATATTCAATATCATTATTCATAAGATCTCATTTCATTATCTTTCATGATAGGTTCACTTGTACAGAAGATATTATAAAATGATAATTTAATTCCAAAACTGATATAATTTTTTACTATATTTCTAACATAAATATTATTGATCATATAATTTATTTTTTTACTTTGGGTGCGGTCTAATCCTTAGAGAAAATTCAAATGACCCACGCTTGGATTATTTTGGTGTTTTTAATCACCACAAACTCATTTTGTTTTATTAATTTATATAATGAATAAAAAATTATTCCAAACATTAAATATGATATATTAAAAATATTATGATATGGTTCGACCATATAAATTGTTTCATAACTTAATTTTTTACAGTAATATATAAATAAATCATGCCACCCTTGAATGTGATAAATTAACACTTCTCTGATGGTGTTTTCATTTCAACTATAGAAGAATTAGATATGATATATGACGATTAATTAATCTATTATCATTGAAAAATTATTGTACATTTATGGTCCTGTAGTTATCAAAACATTTGGATTAAATGAAAATATTAAATGAAAAATAATGAAACTATCATGAAAGGAAATAAAGGAAATGAAAAGAGACATTTACCCCGTGAATTTATCTTCCTTAAGAAAACATTTAGGGGAGATGACTATATAGTTGGAAGATACCAAGGGAATGTATGCAATGGTTAGGATCCTTACAGGTTATTTTAGAATAATTTATAAAATGAACAAGGCTAGAGATTAGTGAAGTGGAGTGAGATGTGGTTATTATAGTGGAGGAGAGGGGTAATTATTGAATATTGTATTATTTATTTTATTAATTATCTGATGAAAAGAAATAATGTTTGATTCTTGTGACCCAATGTATTAATAAGTTCATTTAGGTTCAAACCATGTGTGATTATATATTTCATAGATCACCTATGGCACAATAAATCATCTTTTCATCATTTATCGTTAATTAAAATATTTTTGTATTCAATAAAAATTCAATTATTTTAAAAATATCCAAAAAATTAACATATTCATTTATCCATGTCTATAATTAAAATATGATTTCCCTTTTATATTAATAAGTTTCCAAAAATGTTAAATTTGTTTTAAAAAACATCTTGCACTTGAAAAATATAGTTTCGAATACAAAAGAAATTTTATAATAGTTGCATATTTAATTATGAACTCATAACATAATAATAAAACAATGGGAAAAAATAATTTATTTGGGAATACATTTTAGGAAAATTAAATTTATGTTATATTAATTTTAGAATTCGAAAAATCTAATTAAATATTTATCTGTCAAAATAATACAATCACGTACAAATACTATTCTATTTGATTAATGAGGTACAATATTTATTATTTTTACATTCATGTGATAGGTTTATATTAATATAGGTCATATTACTATTTATAATGGTTCTTTTATATTTATAAGGGAAATATTACTATTTACAAAAATGCATATTATTCCTGTCAGACTCTAAATATCTTATTAAATATAATAATGTATGTCATTATTTGAAAATTCAAATGAAATTGGTGGATAAATTAAGTATAATATTATAGGTTATGTAAATTTTGTGTTTTATAGAGACTATGTGTTCCATGCCTTCAATGATAAATTTATTCACAAATACCATGGGTGTTACAATTAAATTGAGACTACCACAAAGCATTTATCTACAATAGATGATGTAGTCATTACTGATAATGAAGTCACCTACATGTCTATTAACTATTAGATGACACCATCCAATATTAGTGATCAATGGAAGGGAATGAAGGTTATCCCTTCCACTATTAGTGATCAAGATAAAGAGGATCATTGTGTGACCCTGGGAAAAGAAGTCAGCAGACACTAATCGTGGTAATGGTAGTGGTCCTGGGAAGATATGTTATCTAGCCTGAGCTTTGTATTTGGATAGTGTTCCTTATGGGATTTTGTGTATTGTCACATAATCAATTTTTTCTACCCTATTATTCCCCACTTAGGGTGAACAATTTTAAATCAATGTGTCCCATTCATGATATAATTTCTAATCATAAATTACTATGTGAGAATGTTAGAAGTTTGTTTTGTTAACTAGTGAAAAGGGATCTGAATGGGTAGTTTTTTAGTCATCCATGAACTAATTGACCCCCCTCTCATGGTTTTTATCCTTTTTTACCTAACAATTTTTATCAAAGATGACGGTTAAATGATAGTGGTTCTATCTAATCAGAAGAAATTATGGAAGTGAGTCACAATGCTATTATGATCATTGATGGAATAAATTTTAAATTATGGAATAATTATAACTAATATCGATCATTATTAACAGATATATTTACAACATATATTCTATAAATATCAACTGAAATAGATAGTGGATATTTATCATAATCTTACCAAAGGAACATGGATGATGATGTTGATGCTATCTGAATTTAGGAATTATGGGATCCCTATCCAATTCAATCTATATGAATGTGATGTAATAGATATAATCCCATGATATGTGGTAAAACATTCATAATATTTTAGATAGTGAATCAAATATCATAGAATAAAGGATATATATTCTTGTTATGAAGTATTAGGATCTCATAATGCACCCAAATAAGTATTATAATATGTTCATGACTGGGTAAATGATGTTGTGAAATACATTCATGGTATCAATTAATTTATTGATGATATTAATATTTTTCTGAAAAAAATGAAGAAAAATGTTCACCCTCATTTCAATATGAAAGTATCTGTGTTGGAAGATAAAGATCCAAATGAGCAGACTTTGGATAACATAAAACTGTCACTTATTGAATCTGAAATGAGAAATGTTGATAATGATTTTGTGGAAATGGGTTAAACTAGTTATGTTTAATTAACATCCCTTAATAATGTCATCATTTTATCTAAAAATTATGCTGAAGAGACATATGGATGATATGTTATTTGTTATCATAACTATTTAAAGAGGGAATGAAATGTTAAATTGAAAAACCCAAATTTTATTCATTAAACGTGGAAATTATGGAAATCTTGGAATGTCTTTCGAAATGATTTTTCAAAATGATAACGATGAAAAAGTTTAAATTCCCATGAAAAATCACTAGTCTATCTAAAAGGGATGATAAATTTTATGAATAGTTGCATCCAAAAAAATATTCAACGTTCAAGAGGAGATGATAGTTTAGAAGAATCTAAGGTAGATGAAATGTGGGTTGCCAGTATCAGGAATGAGATGATATGGTGGATGTTGTTAAAAAATATATAACAATGTAATAAAGTGACAATGATGAAGTAGAAGTTAATTTAGGAGTTGACTGATCTGTTATTTTGAGGCCATACATGAAGAAATAAATTTGTTTAGAGAAAAATGAAGATTAAAAACAAATTAGTTCATGATGTCAAATGAAATATATAGTATAATGACAATGAGGTATCTAGGATGAATGAAAAAATTGAAAAATTTCTGACTTTACTACTATATAGAGGAGATAAGGTAGCTGTTCCCAATTTTATAATTAATTATTAGAAAAGATAAATGAATATTTTGACGAAAACATTAAAAGATATAATTAAATGTATCAAAGAACATGAAAAGGAATTCCTCAGACTATGATGAAGCATTAAAAATAAAGAAAAAATGTTTAATATCGATATGACATTTATAATGAAGATCATACAAGATAAAAAAAATTTAAAGGGAATAATAGTTGTCATGTAAAATAGAAGAAATATTCAAATCCAAACGACATTACACAATAATAAAAAATTCAAAATTTACATAGGTAGACAACTTATAGTAATAAAAATTTACTAAATGTATCTTATGATGATCTGAAAATGAAAAATCTATTTTAATATATATAAGAAGAATATATTACATCATTTATTGAGGAAAATAAATATTATCAATCAATATCATGTAAGAAAATAAATACAGAGATAAAATAGAAAAGAAATGAATATATAGTGGTTGCAGAGATTTATTTCAATGAATGAGATCTCACTAGAATCTAGATCACTAATATTCAATGCCACTCTCATATGATATTAAATATGGAAATATTTTAATGATGTATATATGAAAAAGAAAATGTATTGTGAGATGTGGTAATTATTATGGATAAAAAGATTATTGGTTTTGTAAAAGAAATTATTGAGGGTAAAGACAAGAAATGTGAAGATATTGTTGTTGTTGTTGAATGTTTTAGTCACAACATAGTATCTGTTAGTAATTAATCAGACCAACGACATTCCATTATCATTTTTATTAAACCATGTCTCAAAATGGAATGGTTGTTGTAGTTGTTTTGTAGGGAAAGTATACGAAATGAAAACTCTACCTTTGAATTAGAGAATATGGTATGTTATTTTTGTACACGAAAAAAGAAAACATGTAATTTGATAAAATCCATGGTCATTTGAGACCAACATAATTGGAATATCTCTTGAATTATGAGCATTCTCAAGAAAATCATAGAATAACACATGATCATACCCATATGAGTGATGTCGTTCATCAAGGGACGATGATTCGATAGTCATATAAGGATAAAGAAAAAATGTATACAGAATTGCATGATAAGGTTCATATTGATGTGTTTCGATAAATATAACCAATATCAATTGGTGATAAGTGATATTATATTCAATTAGTTAATGAAATTAGAATAATGGGAAGGGTTTCAGTCATCACTCAAAAATATGAGTTGTTTTTTCATTAAAACATATCAAATGGAAGCTGAGAAAATGTTGTATCGAATAATATAGAATATAAAAACATATAATAGAACAAATTTCACAAAAATACATAATAAGTATAATCTCGAGAAAAATGTATAAGGAAATATTTTTTTGAAATATTAACACTAGAGACAAAATATGTATCATAGGTAAGAAATCTAATTACCAACACCACTGCTAGAACAAATCCCATTGAGAATGAGATTATAGAGAATTTTTGGAATGAAGGTATGAGGAAAGTAGTATATTAAATAGAGTTTTATTATGTTTAAAATAATATATGTCTACATATGGGCAATGGTATAGAAATATCACCTTATATTAAATACTTTTGAGTATGTGGAAGTATGTTTTTCAATCTCCATATGGAGAAACCTAAGAAGACTAAATCCCATAGATATGATGGGATATTTCATGTCTAGTCAATGAAATGAAAAGAAAATAAATGATTCAATTAGAGTTTGGCAATGGTTGTATAAATCCATGATGTAACTATAGTAGAGAATAAATATAATCTTCAGAAAATTATTCACTAGTATCAGGAGGATACTGATGAAGAGA
Source organism: Viscum album (assembly GCA_963277665.1). Classification (NCBI taxonomy): domain Eukaryota; kingdom Viridiplantae; phylum Streptophyta; class Magnoliopsida; order Santalales; family Viscaceae; genus Viscum; species Viscum album. The sequence goes on from OY728161.1 coordinate 444,155,906, forward strand.
TAATCCAGTAATAAAATCCTCTAATTCCAAGGGATGACTCGAGAAAATATTTAGATAAATAAATTTTTTAGTGTAATTAATTATCTGGAAAAAGACTAAAGAGAGGATCCCAAATTAATAAAAAAAACATAATTGGGGATCAGATAGTTCATGTTTATAAAAAGATTATGAATTATCAAAAACATGTATTGTACTTATCAAAGGTTGAGAATTAATGTGTTGTTGATGTATCAAGAGATATATTTTTTTAGTTTGTGACTGTGGAGCTTGAAAAAATTGAGAATAATTGAACTTTGGTGATTTTTTTGAGATCAAATGGAAACAATGTTATTATGACTAATTGGGTCCTTCAAAATAAAATGAACATAGATACTGTTATTATTCAAAAAAATTACTATTGTTAAAAGGGTACTCCCAGATATATGGTATTGGTGAAAATGAAACATATTCACTGGTTTCATGTATATAAACAATCTGATATTTTATGGAAATATTAGTACAAAGAAAGATCAACTTTTCTATAAGGAATTGATGTGAGAATTTTTAAATACGGCTAAGAAAGAAGAATTTGACAACGAGGAAATAGATTTTTTTCCTAATTCATGAATATGATAATAGAATTTTTCAACCAAGAAATTCACGTTATTGGTTTAATGAAGCACTAATATCATGGTACTAAAGGGTCAATATTTTTTTCATGAATATTTTGTTTCATCATTGTTGTTTTGATTACAATCTATATGTGAAGAAAATGAGCGGATGATTTCCTTGGTATATAATGATGGCATGTTATTTTGTAGGTAAAATGAATCACAACGAAAATGGTTTTCAAATTTCATGAAAAGTGAGTTTAAAATGTCAATGATTTGTGAACTATCATATTTTATATTATATATGTATCACAATGAATTTATTTCACATTAATTTCTCAATATTATTAATCCATGAAGGTTTTAATAATATTTGTAATTGATAAATTCAAAAAGTTGAAGACTCAGGTGTGTACATTATTGAAATGGTAAATTGATGGATAAGATAAGTGTTGTAATGTAACAAAACAATTTAAATTTTTTGGAATCATGATGTTCATAATAGTGACATGAGTGAACATCTATTTTTATACATGTCATGTAGTGTAATATCAAAGAAATAGAAATAATTAATCTATAATTTTTGTGAAATTAATACTTAATTAAATCAAAAAAAATGGTGTATTTATTTTTGGTTGTAAAATGAAAAATATTATAAATATTTATTGGGATAGACATATTCATATTAGTACAGATTAACTAATGATAGATAATCGTCATATAGTAGTGAATTTTATATTTGGGGATTTAACATTAAATGGATAAGTTAGAAACAAAATTATATATCATTGAACACTATAGAATCAAAATATATTGTTGCTACTCAACCATGAAAATTGTTATTGTGGATAGAGAACTATCATGATTCTATGGAACTTAATGTAAATTCTCTTATCAGAATATATTATGACATTTTTATGTGTTATTAAGATTAAAAAAATAATGTCCAAAACTCAAGTATAAATCAAATTATAATGAAAATCAGTTTACTAGGGAGACAATAGATACATGAATTGTGTTGTTAGAAAATGTTCCTATAGAAAAATAGGTTTTAGACATTCTAAAAAACTTTTTAATCAATAACTACATTGTGATGATTCAACTATCTATAGGATTCCAAACAACCCCCCCCCCCACATGAAATAGTGTGGAAATGGGAACCCCTCTCCCAGAGTATTGGGGTTCTTTCCTTGACGTGGTGATCATTGTTTTTACCATGTTTCAGAACATAATGAAATGGACATTGGGTTTTTTTGAAAAGCATGATAAATTTGTATTGTGACTATAATAGGGGATAAAATGTCTTAATTATGACTGAGGATAATATTTTTGGAGGATTAAGGATGTAGGGTTAGTCATAAATATGGGTATTCTAAATAAGAATGTTCAAACCATATATATAATGACATGTGATGTTTGTGATTAATGTTGTTGAGTGGTTATATACTGAAGTGATTCTTTGACGAACTCTTAATATTACACGTTTTTCTCATGTCAGGAATGGATCAAGTTGGCTTATAGTGTGTGTTGAGTAAATACTCTATTTCTATCTAAATCAAATGAACATAATATTTTCATATGAAGGATGATTCCTCAATGAGGTATCAAAATGTAAATAGTTGTAAAAAACCTCAATGGGGGATATTATTGAGAAAAAATACCTCAACATATCATTGAATCAATTTTTATTATTTGGTTTTTTGAAAAAGTGGGTTTTAATTATAATTCATGGAGTCCATTTATATTAATAACATGTTATGTTGATAATGATCCAAAATGATGTAATGTATACACAAGAATCAATATTGAAAATTGTGTACACAATGTGATTTTGTTTCCCAGTGCTTCCCAATTTTATTTGTCCAAATTTTAGTGGTTGGATAGCATGTCAAGATATGAATTTATTTGAAGGAAATATTAATATATGAAAAATTCCAGTGTTTTGTGAATAATCGACTTCATGAAGGGAGTTTCATGAAGGCATGGATGTTTTGACTGTATGTTCCATGACTACAACAAGCATCAAAAATGGAAAATTCTTATAGGGCATTGCGAAGAAGGGGGAATCACATATGACATAATGTAGAACCAGAAAATGGTGATGAACTGGATGAATTATTATGGTATTAGTATAAATTCATATAAATAGTTCTCCACCCATACATAATTCTATAGAGTCTTAACGAAAACCCATATTCTTTGATTTCATGAATGTGGACTGTGATGGTTGTTATCATGAAAAAATTTTAGAATGTTGCTGGTTAACAATGGTTAAAAATGCTAATGATAAATTATGATATTCCTAATAGTTATTCAATTCAAAAATGATATATAAATACGAATCAATGTACTATTATTTTTTACATATGAATATACTTCTCAAAATTTTAGGAGCATTTCTAAATGAGGTTACTTCACGAAGGATTCTTGAGCTTCATGAAAGAACTGAGCTTTGTCTAGACAATGTGAATTTCGAATGAGTTGTGGTATGTTATTCTAGTGAAATATGTGATATAGGTATTCATAAATTCGTGTTAAGTGGTACATCAATAGATAATCTATCAAAAAAATGTTGATGTATTCATTAATGATAATATAGGGACCAACATTTCCATAAAATGTTGGTGGGTCCCTTCTAAGATAAGGGACAAATTAAGGAGGATGAAGGTGACCCATTCCACTAGTAGTGATCCCAGAAAGAGTCTCATAGAGTAACCATTTGTAAAGTAGAGAGCTTACCATAATCCTCGTAAAGGAAGAATACATGTTCATAAAAGTAATATAGTATTGAATTTTTATTTAACAAGTGATCCTTAGTGTATTTGTAACCTGGACACATCAACATTGTACGATTATAAACGTATCCCACTCAGGGTGTGACATGTAAAATCATTGTGTCTCGTGAATGATTTCATATTGGTTCATACATTGCTATATAATAATGAGATATTTTTGTTTTCATTAAGGACTAAGAGTGAACATATTGGGAAGTAGTTTTAATTTGTGATACCCTAATTCAATCCCCCCACCCATATCAAGGAATGTATCCTTTTGGAAAAAAATTGGTCTTAGAGAAAAATGATGAATGTCAATGGTTCTATATGGTTACAATATTGTGGTTCCCAATCAGAAATATATTTCTCTCTATGATGGATGATATTTTAAATTAATGAAGATTCTAATGAAACACTACATTTGATTAATAATAAATTATATCATTTTAGAAGTAATTATTTATATATCATCCAATATAAATAGTTATGATTTATCAGAAGCTAACCAATGGGTATTTAATATTGAATCTACTGAAATTAATTTATTAGGGGAGCTATATCCATTGAAATAAATATGAATGTGATTTCATGAAATTAATCACATGACATGTTGGATAAGTAGGTGGATTTATGATGGTGATTCAAAATTAAGATTAGTGAGGCCTCATTTTATATGTAACATGTATGGGGAACTCATAATGAAACCAAATTTCACTATTGAAAAATTATTTGACCGTGTAATCATTGTTGTGGAAGACATGAATGGTCTCATAGAAAATATTGAATATATTAATATTATTATATATACTATTATAAAGCATCCACCATGGTACAATTATGAGGTTTCTTTATTGGATTATAATGATCTAAAGGAGAGGAAATTGGATAACATGCACAATAAACATTTAGTTCACAAAATTAGGAGTTATGATAACACTATGTGGAAAAGGGGATGTATAATGAAGTGGAATTCATGTCCCTAAAGACAATAACCAATTATAATGTACATGGAGATGAAGAGACAGATGAGATGATTACATTACTATCCTCAAAACATTAAATTGTAAAATATAATTTTCAAATGGAAACCCATGCATGCATAATTTTTATGTGGAAGGGATTTAAATAATGCATCAAGGATCCACAGTAAGTTTCAGGACAATTAAGATGATGATGTTGGATATAAAATGAAGAATTATTCAGCCTACATTGAGGTAATGAAGGTATTAAATATAAATTTACTTAAATAGAATAATATTCATTCAAGGGAAGATAATAATCAGTGGTAGAGGACTTAGAGTATTACAATCATCATGAAGCTGATGATATGGTGGTAGTTTTCCTAAATTATGTAACAATATATGAAGGCAATAATAATTAATTTTATGTTAAATGATGTGTTGAATTTCATGTCTAATTAAAATACCATATTGAGGACATAGAATTTTGGTGAGTCAAAATGATGAAAAAAACATCGGGGTCAATGATTCCAAACATTATATGCAATTGTATGAAGATGAGAAGTCTGAGATGAATGAAAAATATTGGAAAACAAATGTCTTTAAATATAGGTAGCTCATATATCTTTTTTTGTTACGATATGAAAATTGATGAATATAAAAAAGATGCCAATATTTTGACTAAAACTAGAAAATATCGAATTAAATGTATAAAAGAACATAAGGATGAAGTTATTGGTCCGTGATGAATTGTTATGGATCAGATAATCTATTGACTCTTAGTATGAAATATTGATAACATATAATATAGGAAAAAAAGATAAAAGTGAGTCATGGTGGTCTAGTAGAATAGAGGAAATAATTAAATCCAAATGAAATGGTTGGTATGGGGCTTGATTGAAAATAGAAACCAATAACGATTGAAGTCGTACCACAAGTATCCATTTTATGATTGATTATTTATTTTGTTATGAGGAAGATTCATATGTTTCAAATAACTGAAGGAAAAATAAGGGGTTTAATAGTGACACACAAGAAAGCACCATGAATTATATGCTATTATTTTTGAAATAATGGAAACTAACAAGAATTATGTTCCATTTTTATGAGGGACCAAAGGGATCAAGATAAACATATGATACCATACCAAACACTCTACTACAGGATATCATTTAATGGTCACCATTTTGGCTGTGTTGGAATCAGAAACATTTAATGATATTTCGAACAAAAAATATAGAGAAATTTTCATTGGAATATTTATTATATTCATAAGTAGAAGATATATGTAAAATCAAATGGGATGAAAATGAAAAGTAATTTCCTGTATTTTCAAGAAGAATATAGTCCATCATAAATCATTAAATATGATTATTATCAATACAAATAAACATTAAAATTAAAAAATGTATAAAAAATAATTGACATGAACTTGTAGTGGTGGAAGAGAATTATTACAAAATCATCATATCACACTATAATGTATATAATATATAGTCTATGAACCTAAAAAATGATTGTATGTATGCAACTGGTCAGAGGGAACATATATAATAATGAAGTTATTGGGATATTTGGTAATGATGAAGGATTGGAATTTATAATCTATCAAAATGAAAATTTATTTTAAAAAGACATGAGACATGAATATGTATTGCTTTAGGAATGTATCAGTCACAACCCACTATGTTTTAGTCAATTATAGGACTCATTACATTCCACAAACCATTCCTTGAAATAAAATTTCATCAAGGATAATTATAGGGATATTTTTTGTGTCATCCCATGGGGCATTGTGAAATCCTACAAGGTAACTGGATTTAGTTGTTTATATACACTCATAGAATCTATCTAAAAATGTAGTACGTGGTATGTCTGAGTTTAGAAGACATTGGATCACAAATTATGTTCTAAATTAGTTGAGTAAACTAGAATAAAAATTTTTGTATTTTTTAATGAAATATAACTAATAGTAGGATTGATTGGGTTGTGCAAATCAAGATGTAAGGCATTCTACGTTCAATTATTTTTTTCCTCATGATCTAGGTATATAATTTTTAATTGGTTTATTTAGTTTTAGAGTTAGAGTTGGGTTAGTGGAGAACCTTGGTCGGTATTCACTACCCTATTAATGTTTTCTCACATTTGGAATGGTCATATTCTTAGTGAAAACACACAAAATGTTACCAAAAACTTGTTTATACAAAATAAAACTATATTCCATAATGGTCAAACCGAAAATTCATTATGTAATTGGTTCAAAACTATAATGAAACAATAATATTTTAAAATGGTCAGAAAATATGATAAGAATATAGACTGGAATTGAATATATAGTGGTTCTATAATCCAAAAATAGAAACATAAATCAGAATTAAACAATAAGAAAACATCCCCCAACAATCACATTATAAGACTTATATAAATGCTCTCTCATACAAGGAATGATTAGGATGAGAATCATGGGCACGTAATGAATAATTGTTGGGAAGATGGGATCCAATAAATCACTCCATCATTAGTTGGGGTTGAAAATTCTTGTATAGTTACTAGAGTGTTTTGTAAGGGAGGGCATGGAGATCCTTTTATTGGTTTTTACATCAAAACCTCCTACCACTACAATATTAACTTGTTTCCATGTGTTATTGATTACAATAAAATTAACCGGGTCATAAATCATTTAATATAGATCATTGTTTGTCTCTTCACACGTCAATATCAGATGAATCTTGTATTCTATTTTGACAGTTTGACTCACGTTACAACATGAATTAGAGACAAATTATGGATAATTTCTTTTCATGATGCTTATTAATGTTCATATCCACATGTGTCAATATCGTATGAAACTTGTACACTATATTGAAAATTTGATTCATATCACAAAGTTAATTGGAGACCCACAATGCATAATTCCTTTTCATGATTTTTACTGATGTGGGGACTTGTTTTCATGGAAATTTTCATTTTGAACATGTCATGTTGTGTGATGGAATTACATGACCTTTAATTATTATTTATCTTTTTCAAAATCCTATTCATATTTTAAAATATAATGTAACACCACTTCACAATGATCATGGATCGAATGGTTCTTTTGCTGTTATTTTCTCCCATTTTCATAAATTTTTAAAATATATTTTGTTTACTACCATAAAACATGAAACATGTGAAATGTTTCAAAAATTGTAACGAATATAAATAAAATAAATGAATTAAATTATTATAACAGCATATAATATATTCACGAAATTCCATTATCATTTGGTAAGAAAATTTTACAAAATAAAATCTCTTCCTTGTATGTGGAGAAGATGATCTGAAATTTTATTCAAATTGAAAGGTATATATGTTATGGATGAAATTCCTTGTTAATTTGATCCAATTATCATCAGAAGATCTAATAAAATATGATATTAAACTAGATCTCCCTAGAAAATCATGAGATCATACACATACATGTTATACTTGTCGACAAGGTAAGATCCTTAAAATGACATATGTAAAAAGAGGAATTGTAAAAAAATATCTTGATTTGATGAATATTAATTTGTGTTGAAGAAATTCATGAATGTCAATTTATGGGAGAAGATATTTTGTTCTCATAATTTATAATTTTGTCAGATTGGCATGGGTTTTAGTCATCACTAAAAAATATGAGTTGTTCAGTTGATTAAAATATTTTATGGTAATGTTGATAGGTTGTTAGGTCCAACAATCAAGAAGTTCTAAATAGATAATGGAATAGATTTTACAAATTTCTAAATGGGTGATTATCATGAGAACCAATGGTTAAGGAACCATTTTTCTTCTGTATAAACTCCACAATAAAATTTATTAGTTGAGAGAAGAAATTGAATTTTCAAAAACATGTATAGAACAATTCTTATTGAGAAAGAACACTAACATATATATTGGAATTATGAAATGAAGACTTCAATATATACATCAAATAAAGCTTTATTTTTTCTGGAAGAATAGAATACTCCACATATGATGTAGTATGGGATGAAGAAATCACTGATATACATTTTAGTCTTCATATGTTAGTATTTAATTTTCAATAAGGAGAAATGAATGATGTTTAAATCCCATTGAAATTGATATATATTAATTATATACCCAATAAAATAAAAAATATATAAGTGATTCAATAGGATGCTTGGAAAGGTTATTTAATGACATGGAGTATCGATAATAAAGTATGAGAAGAATATTTAGTATTTAAATTATTCACATATATAGGATAGTTGTGATTAGATAAGCATATTAGAGTATAATCGTGTAGTAGAGGCTGATTTAAAATAACTTCTAGATTATAAAAAGGATTAACCCATTTCATTATGTACACAACGACTAAAGAGAAGAGTTGAGATTGATATAAAAAACATAAATTGTTACCATAGAATACCAAGGCCGAAAATGATAATGAAGACTCTATATAATGAATCAAACTTATCAAATTTAGAGACATAATGTTTTGATGAAGTAGTAATATATGGTAATTTAGTCTTAGTTATGAGTAAATATCTTCTCCAATTTGAGAAAAACTGGATATGATTAATTTTATATTGAGTAGTAAATAATAATTTCATCAGGACTAATAGGTTATTTAAAAAAAACATGAATATTGAGGTTCTTCTGATTCCAATAAAAGCATGACCAGTGTGAAAAGGATATATTCAGAGTTTCTGAAATTTATGTTCATGAAACATTTTCACTTATTTAATGGATAGAGAAATCTAGATTATTTTTGGCAATATCAGTGAAAATAATTTTTAATGTTTTGTGGATGCCAAGTAATTATTTATGAATGAGGTTATAGAAAGCGATTTTTACCTATTCCTTTCATTTTATTTTCCCATTCAAGAAGAGGATAACATAGTTTGGTGGATAAGAATTCCACTTTGTGGTATAAAAAAGAACCAAAATCATGGTAATATTGGATCAATATGTATTTATTAAGAAACACATATTTTAGCATTGTGGAATTGGGTACAATTTATATGTGAAGAATGATTGTAATCAAAGGATGATGGAGTGTGTACATGTCAATTACATAAAATTTTACGGATCAGATTAAACCCTGGATAGATAGTACAATGAATTCATGAAATTTCAATATGAAATGATAATTATTGGTGAAGTACCATTTTACATGTTCTATATGTAACGCAAGAAAAGTATTTCTCGTTTAATTATCAATATAAGTATTCAAATGAGGTTTTTTGAAAATTTGGAATGGATAATTCCAAATGAGACGATTTATACAGTAGATACTCAGATGAAACTATCATATGATGATAATGGAAAATCAATTAATGGCACTAAATACTAGAATATCATTAGAAACCTATTGTACATATCAATGACATGAAAAAATATTTGTTTCCCAACAAGTCATGAATATCAATTCAAAAGAAATCCTATTAATATATAATTGCATTCATTGCAAATAATAATTCAGTACATCAAGGTCATGGTGGATTTTAAATTTTTTGTATGAAATTGTTGATAATTTTATTGGGCTATAAATATGCTAATTAGGCCTGATTATTTGATGATAAAATTTCATCATAAAATGCCTCATTCAATCCTGGGGGAATTTTTATTTATTTTTAAAGTATGAAATCGTATAAAATTTTGTTTATCAACGCATAAGATGAATTTATAGTGGAAAATCAAACATGCATGTAGTTTTTATGAATAGAGATGTAGTATGATGATAAGTTAGTTGAGGTGAAGTCCCTTATAAAAATAAATTGTTATATTTCATGTTATATAAAACATATAAGAAATGAAATTAATCACATAGGGATGATAATGATTATAAATGTGGTTTCATTTGATAAAATCTAATTAATATAGAATTAGAAAGATATTATTTTGATATTTTTATGTTTCTACGTAATATTTTAATAGTTTGTAAAATATAGTGAAAAAATACATTGGTAATCGAGATACACTAGTTCTTGAAGGTACAAATCTTCACAACACATGATTAACCATTCCATTTTTCTAACGAATAAGAGTAAATAGAGGTGGAATGTAATTTTTCACTGCATATTCATTGATATATAATATGTCTCAAATCAATTCTCCAATGACATCCTTATAACCATCTCTAATATGTGGTGCTAAAAAAAAGTAGACATCGCATAAATGAGGTAGTAGTCCAAAGAATCACATAATTGGAATTTTTTATCCTATGTAATGTAGATCAAATAAATATTGTTTGATCCGTTAATATAACAAAATATCCATTTAATATTGATACTAAATTAATTATGTTACCATAGTTTCCAAATTTTTTTCATGTGAATATAATGAAAATATTTATAAGTAAAAAAATAATACTCACATCAGGACTTTAAACATTCTATTGGATGCCACCTTGGTGATGAAAGGTATACGCTAAATTAGAGTGAGAGGAGTCTATATGTCATGATATTAAATTAGAGGGGAGGAAAATTGGTAAATTGATTAATGACGTTTCTACGGATATTTAATACATTGAGAGGGTGGAAGTGATCACAAGATATTAGTGAAGAAGAGGGAATTTTTTTGAACACCCTTTATTTTTCTATAATTGAATGGAACTATTCAAGATTAAATTGTAGAAAACGTGGGAAATTATTTATTATTATGTTGTATAATATAAGAAATTACATAAGAGTAATTCTAAAACATGTTTCAGGTTATTTAAACTAATTTGTATTACTTTAAATATTTTATATCATTCTGTATTGTTTTCAGCCATTTAAATCATGATTCTATAAAACTATAAAATAACACATCATATTAAAATTTAATTTGATGAATAATAATTTTTTTGATTTAATCACATTAATGTTCTAAATATTATAAAATTGTTATTTACATAAAAAATAATAATGTATTAGAAATCAATTTTTTTCTTCAAATAAGTCATTGATTATTATGTATTCCTACAGTAATTTTGTATTTATTATCTGTTTAAGTATTAATAATATATTTATATATAAATTTATTCAAATTATTATACTATTTATTTTTAATGGATTAATATTATTAATTTGAATTAAAATATAAAATCATAATGAAAAAAATTATAAAAAATCATTTTCACCGTTAGACTAGTAATTTACATTTTAAATTTTAGTATTATGTTTATTAAAAATATTAAATGCATCATTTTATATAATATAATAAATTATATAAATTATATAAATTATATTTTATCTAAAAAGTTACTATATGAAAAATTATTTTTATCATTATCATATACATCATCTAATTTTTTTTAAAAAAAATGTATTTTCATGTTCATTTCTATTAGGTTTTCGATAAAATTATAAATGCTTGTTGATTTTAATTAAATTACGTAGTTTCTTATCATCAAATGTAGAGATATGTGAATGTAAATGAAATACCAAACCATAATCTTCCTTGTTAAATCATTATTTTAAAAAGGAATAGAATTAGATTTTATTGTAAAAATATAAATGTTTAATTTTCAAAATATTAATAATTGTTTATCTAAATTCCTCAAATTATTTTTAAGCATATTATTTAATTCCATAAATAATCATATATGAATAAAATGATATCATTAGTTACTGACATTCCATAATTTATTTTATAAATTCCTCGGTATTAATAATAACCCATATTTTTTCTATATATTGTTTAACATTTCGTAGCATCTATTATCCCCAAAAAAATTAATTTCTACATTTTAAATATTATAAACGATTTTATGGTTCATTTTTATTTATGTTTTTTAGGTATCACACAGATTTTAACATTTTAGGTCAAATGATATAAATGAAAATCATCATGGTGTTAAATTTTCCACAACATAAATAAATTGTATCCTAAAAATAATTTTCATAACTTAATACAAATATTATTCAAGGGTAACTCGACATATAATTAAAAATTATTTTTTTTCTTAATACAATAGGTATAAAAAGAAACAAAACAGTTACAGTCCTACTGTAATATTATATCACCATCATTCCTTCACAACATGATGATTTATACCATCCTTTTCTACAGATGAAGAATATTTTTTAATCCTTTGATACTGTAACGTGGGTGTTTCTTCCCCCATTTTGAAATTATAATATTAAACCTTTTTTAAAAAAAATTCACATAAATATATATGAGTCCCCATGTTTTTTTATTTGGGGTGTTTAAGAACACAAATAGGTTCATGTTGTAAAAAAAATTATTGATATTTGGTTTTCCATAATCATAATGATTCTATGTAGGGTTCTTATCCTATATAGTTTGTTACAAGAATATTATTCACATTGTCCAAAAAATATATTATCAGAATTAATGAAATTGTATAAAAAAAATAACACTAAGAGGGGTTAACAGTAGTGATGAACACCAAATGTTTATTATCATATGATAATAACACGTAAAAAGCAATACCAAAATTTAATTTCCCTTCCAAATTGTAGCATTATCTTTTGATTCAAATTAAAACATTCATCGTTCCATCTTGGATTCACTATGTTGTGTTATCTCTTATTATAAAAAATAATTTTATATAATGACCCAACATGAAGCATCTCTCTATCCTACTCATGTTCCATCCATCCAAATACATGAGATGCATCACTGATCCCCCCACCATCGTGGTGACAAGAATAATAAAGGGTATCAAACATAGTATATGGGGATGGTTATACCATTATAGAAACAAAAATAAACATGATGACATAGAATAATAATTTAGAACCTAGCTTATAATCCAAAATAAATATCATACAAAATAACTGAAATGATTTAAAAGATACAATGATATGAATGATGATAATGAAATAGTCTGAAGGCTAATGAGGTCAAACCAAAAACATGATCTATGTGGTTATTTAAAACTGGGGGTCTGGTCACCATCTCCATGTTACTCCACTATCATGTATGGTCCCATCAACCCAATATATCACAAGGAATAAAAAATCAGATCCAAAATGAATACCAAACCTGGATGTACCTAATACATCCATAAAGACTATATATATGCCAACACGATTATGAATGGTGTAAGACAATGCAAGTAATACAATACCATGAATTCAATTAATTATTTTTTTAAATGACCATAAATTTATAGTTTAAAATTAAAATATAAAAATAGTTTATCATTTAATTTATACATTATATATGAAAAAACAAATATACAACATTCATTTCCCCAAAGTAAAAAATTTATAAAACAAGTAATAAATTTGGTTTACCAAAATATATTCCACTTGTACAACCATTAAAAAACATTTAGTTAAAAAAATCCAATTTCATCAAAATCCAGATCATTAACACTAAAAAAATACAATATTGAAATCAAAACCCACACATTGTTTTAAATTATTTCATCAATATGCCAACCAAAAGTATGACGTTGGAATAAATCTCCCATTTTTATCTAAAAATACATTTTCATCCCCAAAAACATTGTAATAGTAAAATAATGGAAACAAAAATCAATCTTATCTATAAATTTTCACAAATATTGATCCCAAATAGATGGATAAAAAACATACCAAACACATAAATAAACAAAAAAAGAATAAATGAAACATGAATGTCCATTTAAGAACCACTCGGTACACATTAAAATATATATATATATATACACATAATCGATATATAGCATGAGAGAAAAATTAAAGGACTTATGTGAAATCACATGACTACCAAAATAAGACACAACGTTTAGTAGGTTAATAGTCAACAACTATTTATCAATCCTCTCTACGAGGTCTCCTCTGTGAAAACCTCCAAATACTAGTTTTACATACAACTATAGAGATCTATATATCTATATATATCAATTGTCCAATAAATTTCCTAAAACATCCCATATAGAAAACTATGTATCGTAATGTAATATAATGATGGTGGTGCAAGAAAAAACAATTTCATCACAAGATAATGAGAAATCCCCTTATTTGAACACTAATGTTAAATATATCACACCTAATACTTAAATTATTATGATTTCAAATACATAAACAAAAAAATACATCACATCAATTACCACATGGTTACACATAAAATTACAAAAACAAATGTTGTCAATATGGGGTAAACATCATCACATCCAATGTTCCAACAATTCATTCCAATATAACATAAAAAAATATTTCTAAATAAATTTATAAAAAAAAAGTGGAATCCCAAAAGAATTATAAATCAAGCCGTTATTATTGAAAGAACAATAACAATCTAAGGGAAACACAAATTATTTTTATAAAAAAATACCATCCATTGATAACAATGGAAACACCAGAAGCCCAAAATGAAAAACTCCATCAAAACCCCATTATCCAAAACACAAAATGAATAAGCATTCCATTCAAGGGAAAACATTCTATAAATTTTATCATACATACATAATCTATTAATCACCATTTCAAAACAATGTTTCATCAAACTATGAAAATCAGCCATTTTTTGAAAGGAACCCCAACCCATGAATAAAAATACATTGAAAAATATGTACAGTATAACTTATGAAAAATTACATTAAATAAAAATGGAATTTAATGCATCACAAAATCATGTAAATTTACAAAATCTAATTAACTGGAAATGCATACCTACATTCATGGACCCTGTCACCTTTTATGAAATCTATTGTAATGTAACTCATGGAATGAATCCAAAACTCAAAAAAATGTAAGACCCAATTCATAACATCCCTAAGAACAAAAATCAACATAACATGGAAAATAGTTTTAGATGATAATGTAAATAAATCATAAAATACATGCTGAAGTGTAAATGAACACAAATATTTTTAAATTTGTGGAGATCATTAATAACAACTAAAAAAATTAAAATTGGGGGAGCATGGATGATAAATAATAGTTTGAGAGAGGAACCATCATCTGGAAAAAGAAAGGGGAAATATATGGGGACAATAAACACTTAAAAAGATCCTAAAATTTAAAAAATATATATATTTATGGGTTTCATGATCTATATGTATGGTTAAACACACTATGAGGTGAAAAAAATATCCAATATCCTATGTGTGACATGTGTTGAACACATAAGAGACACATCTAAACAAACTATTAATGTTAATCGTGTGACCTAGAAAAAGAACCTAAAATTTCATTCGTTGAACCTAATATACATCAATCTATAGGGTCTTATTCAACCACAAAATATACCAATATAATGTGACACTAGTGGTGTCACATAATCCCCACCATTTAACTTCACACCACTAGAAAGTCTAGAGTGTTAATATATGTAAAAATTTATAACCATAACTCACCATGTATAAGGAATGTTGGGATGGATGAAGACCCACATGAGAAGTTCCTGTGAATAATAATGGGAGAGATGATGATTTATCAAAACTAAAAAACTAAATCAAAAAAAAAATATTGATTATCTTAATGAATATAAAAACTGTACTCCAAAACAAGAAATGAAATAAAAAATGAGATTGGGCATGTGTCTACACACTATTTAGAAATTATTTAAACGGGTTATAAAAATGTAACAAAAAATTGATATCTTATACCGTTGTAAAATAACATCCAAAATATAAACATTGTACTTTAAAAAAATATCTCAATTCATCAAGGGGAAAATAACTTCAATCAACTCAAAACTACCATAGTTGAAAATTTATCAAGATTACAATTCACACGACAAGGGATAAACTATCGGTGTTCAGTAATGAGAAATGTAATGGGATCCTTAAAAGGGTAATTGTACGTATTGTTAAAACATGGATATCAAAATTTAATGTTATCAAAAATTGAACAACCAAAAACCATCACAATCAAGTACTACAAATGTTAAAGGCATCATTCTTCATAGTTACACACATACTAACATAAGGGTATCTTATGCCCATGTCAACAATAATATAAACATAAAATTTTCCATGGAATCATCAAAAACTAATGGATTCAAAAGAAAAACACCAAAAAATAGGGGATGTTCCCAAACTCAAAATCAATAATGAACCATGACCCGAAAGGTTTGAACAGAAACAGAAAATATTCAATATAAAAAACATAGAAAAAAATTCACAATAATAATTTATATATATTAAATAAAACATACACTTGAAAATAATATCTCCAATACGTATCGCTTTTTCATTTAATATAGATAAAAGATAATTTTCCAAATCAACTTAATAAAAAAAGTTTTAGTTGGCTTATTTCAAATAATTTTCGAAAATAATATACAATGTTCAAAAACATTTCATAAAAAAAATATAAAATCATTACCAAAATTTAATTTAAATTTACATTTAAACAAAAATTACTCATTATATTTATTGAACCACTTATATAGCCACTTTTTAGTTGTTGAGGTCATAATTCAATCCATTCCTTAAAAAATAGGATATGTAAATCAATTTTAAAGGACAATATCAAGAATATTTTTCACAATATTAATGATGAATGATTTCATAAAATTAATCAATTACAATTAAAACCATCAATATTTTCAAGAAAACCTTTCAATATCTCATTGAATGAATTAATTACTGCCAAAAAATTTAAGATGGCAGATTTATTTAAATAATTTTCAATCAAATAAAAATGAAATTATCTCATCAAATTTCCCATTAAGTAACACAGAAAAACATTTTCATGTTTGAATATCTCACATACTATTTTATATTACATTATAAGTTATGTTAAAAATAATTTAAAATGATAATTTAAATTGAAAATCAACATTTAAATTTTAACAGTACATACCATTCCTAGTGAAAATAATAATCATTATTTAAATATAATTCACCGTGAATAAATATTAAAAATTAAAAAAACCCAAAAAAGGGGTAAACATTTACCTTAATTAAATTTAGAACTTCTGATAACATAAAAGATTGCATCGGGAATATAAGATGTAAAAACCTAGGAAAAACACCAACAATATTGAACCTCATGGAGCTACAAAATTTTATATTCTATGAAATTTCAAGGAGCCACATAGAAAAATATACATGAAAATAAAATAAAAACCCTTAATCATATTACAAAAAAACATTATCACCAAAGCCTGAGAATAAATTACTCTATTTCAAATAATAATTATTTCGCACATTCAGACTGAATTTGAAAAGTTATTTGAATTATCAACCCTTTTTCATAACTATTTTCTCAAAATATCAATCCATTACTATGTCCCACAAGCTAAAAAAACATTTAAATCAATGGTTAAATGCATTCCTTTTAAAATTAGTCATATATATATTTATAACAAGACAAATCATACAGAATATTCCAAAAAAAATTCAAAACCATATTGTATAAAAATAATGTTTTGGAAAAAACATCCATAATCAAATTAATAAAACAATATTTTCTAGAATTAAAGTGTTTCAAAAAATTAAAATTTTGAGCTAATAATAATATCAAGTCAATACATTTTCCTTATTCAAATTTCAAAAAATTAAAAAAAAAATCATAAGACAATGAAATTAATTTTTAAAAATTAATAATCATTTAAATTATTAAAACCAATTTCCTTATACATTTCTATTCAAAATCCCTATAGAAAAAAACCATGAACACCATGAAACCTCTAATATCAATCCTTATCATCTACAATAATTTCAATAAATATTCTAATTAAAACACCTTATATGACACTACACCAATGTAATACTCAATTGGAATCAATAAATGATGATTGTGGTGAAAAATAATCACAAAAGTGATAGAGAATGTAATAGTTGCATAATTATATTGTGTGGTCACTATGTGTTTCACAAATCATGTGTGCTAACTATGAGACATGAGTCCCTTCACCATATTCTCCATTTAAACTTTAATTGACGCCTAAAATCTCAGTTACACTCGGTGTTGATCAATCAAATATTCTGAAAAAATAAAAAATACAAAAAAAAAAAATACAAACTCATGACCATGATTCTAGCCTGATATACCCATCAATAGGCATATTTTAGTGTTATAATGACTTAGTCATGCTTTCATCTATTCCCCCTCATAAGGTTCAATGAATGTTCTACTCTCCAAAATTTCCAGATACATCCCAAATAATAAGATTGTGTGTTAAAAGAACCCAGGACCCTTTTAATGAAACATGGATTCTATGATTAAAATTTTTATGAATTCATACATGATCATCCATCAAGTAGAATCACTAGTCGACATACCATATTCCCATGGAGAATCCCCCCTGAGGATGATGAAAAAAATTACGGGAATCATACATAATTATTTGTGATGATTTCGAAATCAAAAACCAAAAAAATAAACATTTAAAAATGGATAAAAAATTAGATGATGGTATACTAACCGAAATAATTCTCAAAAAATTCCAACATTTCCCACATAGTTACCAATCTATAAAATATGGGAAGGAAACAAACTAGAATACCAAATAAGATAAACCAAATAGTTCAACCAATCGATTCCTTGAATCCATAGGTCTAATAACCATCTCCATTTTACTAAATTCTCTTCCATTAACCCATCAAGAAACTACATCCCAAAGATGATGGAACTGGACCCACCAAAAATCCAAACCCAAAAGAACCGAAATAAGACATGAAGAATGCATAACCACCAAAAACTATATGATGGGTGTGAGACAAATCCATTTTGATATAATAATGATTCCAATTCATTCAACTTTTAGGGAACTCAAAACACCTAGTTTGGAAATAATATTAATAAATATATTCTCATTTAATTAATAAATAATTCATGAAAAAATAAAAATATAACATTCATTTCCCAAAATCACAGCATTTTCAAAACAATCTATCCAAAGGTTTTAACAAATCTAATTCCATTTCTAAAACAATATCTGAATGAACAAATTCTCCAAAACAAACCATTTTGGATGAGAAACAATGACATAAAAATTAAATCATCACACCAACGAAATGAAAAACATCACAAAATTTTAATACAATATAAAAGCATGCTAACTGGAATAACCAATTTGTAAATCATTCACTCATTTTCTCTCTAAACACTTTTCCATAACAAATACAAGTTAAGTGTAAAATGATGTATACTACCATGAACAATATCTTTAAAAAATTCACCATAAGTCATAAAACATTTATAATATAAAACTATAAAATAACATGACTAAACCAAAAATAAATAATAAAAAATTCCATACATGAAATAGTAAAAACATATTAAAATAGATACAATAAAGGAGTGAAATTGATATATAGCATGAAGAACCTCTACAAGTACTAACATGATAATAAAAAGACACAAAAATTAATCCTAACAATAGGTAAGTTAACAATCACACATCTATCCATAGAATCTCTCTATCTAGTCACCTTAGTTTAAAACCCCAAGCATATACCGTATACAACTATGAGGGTTATATCTAGAGAAAAAACTAAACTAGACTTTAAATTTTCAACAAAAACACACATTTAACACGATCATCCTCTTGGAATAATAATATTGTCAAGACATGAAAAATTAATTTCATTACATGATAATAATAAATCATATAGTTCTAACAAACATAATAACATCCATCCAAACACATGAGTCCCTTCATATAAGTCCCACCACTTAATGATATTAGGAATTACATCAAAACAATCATCAACTATTTTCAAATCAAATTATCACAATATTAGTGATTAATAATGGTATAATCAACATCACACCATATTCACAAACATACATTCACATATTACATATGTAAGATATAAATTTTGAATTACATTTTTAAAACAAATTTGAATAAAAAAATCCAAATCATGTCCTGATTATCAACACTCACAACAATAATGGTTATCTCTAATTTTATTATAATTTATCACAACCAATATATGAATACGAAATACCTTTAACTAGCATGGAAAACCCACATGAAATACCATTTTTTTAATTCCAACCAATTGAAAAATCATTAATATTTATAAAACCATTTTCATAAATTTTATCTAGGTTGTGTAATTCATAAAATACCATTTCTGATCCACGTTCCATTACATTATGAAAATCACACTCTTTTTAAAAGGAAAACCCATCGATTCATGGTTGACCATTGGAGAATCAAAAATTATTTTCTCATACATCATTACCATTAATATAAAACACATCTAATTCATTTACCAACCATGAAATAACATATTTATTTAAAATCGCATATCTCATGTGGTAATATTTTTTGACCTTCGACGAAATCTTCCATAACGAAATTCAATGTACCGATCAAAACCATTAAAAATGAAATACCCAATTATTAATAACCATACTCTTGAAATTCATATAAAATTGGACACTATAGTTATATGATAATGTAGAATGGAATAAATCCCAAAATAAAGTGGAAAAAAATTATATCATTTTGATCCATGTCTAGAATAACCATGATTGAAAAAATATACAATGAAGTATCATAGAACAACCATAAAGGGATGGGAGAAGTTCTATAGTTCATAGAAAAGGAAAATGGAAGTAAGTGGACGTAAGGACACACAAAAATATATAAATGATATAGAAATACACCTCTTTAGGTGGGTTACATGGTTTAATCACATTATAAAACAAACCGTGTTGTAATAGTGCAGATCACCTCTTCTATTTTCAAAATGGGTTGGAAAATTATAATGCACTGTTAAGAAATCCATGTTTTATAAAATTGTGTCCTAGAACACATCCCCAAAATTTTACCCTTTTAGAAAACAATTCCACAACCTCTATGGGCTAAACCATCCATCAAATACACCAACATTAATGTGACACTACCAGTTTCACATTTGACCATGAAATCAATCTATCGTAGTGGATTATAGAGAGAATATGTTTATACAAAGAATATCACATGGTAGAGTTTTACCTAGTGTAATTTCGTAGGCCTAATAATCATGACCAAGAGTTATGTGCGAGTTGGTACACATCCAACCATTTTTAGGGTCATTACGCTTAGGTTAATCTATGTCACAACCACATAAACATTCCATATTCTAAACAATGAATTAATTTCTATCAAATGAAAACAAAATATATTTTGTATAAACCTCATGATATTGTCCTTCACATATAATTATCAAATGGAAATATCAATAGTGTTTTCACTAATGTCACATTATCTCAATTCAAACATTATTCAGGATTTCATTAGATAACATCAATGATTATTTATAATTATTATGTTATAATCAAAATTTATATATAAATATTTAAATTATCATAAAACAATATCGTAACAGCTAATATTATCTAAAAATTACATTGATATTAACCGTAACAACCCTTACCCAAACTTTTTGATCTATTTCCAAAAAACTTGTACAATAAATACTAGATTTTTACCAACTGTACATTACCTTACAAAAGTACCCCATAATTACATGACGTAAATAAAATTATTATTTTTATATAAATTCCAATAAATAATTTTTAGGTTTATTTGTTTTGGAAAAATGAAAATTGACTGAATCCATGTATTCATCAAATAAATTTATTTTATCCATAATAAATGTATTTTTATAGCCCATAATGTGATTTATAAATCTATCTCAAATTCCCTTCACTAAATATTAATTATAGAAAAGTCATGTGTAATATAATTTTTTGTAACCTACAGAAAAGGATTTATAAGATGGTTGATCTCAAAGTACTTATAATGGAAATCATTAATCAAATGATTTCATTGAATAAAAATAGTATACAAATGAATAATGGTTAAAAAAATATAACTAAAAAATGTGCTTGAAATAAATACAAGGATGAAATAAATATATATATATATACTCACATGGATAACAATAAATAAATTCATGGCGTTGAAATTAATAATGTAATATATTTCTATACCCATAATTCCGTAGCAATTTCATTTTCTATTATATCATGTCCACAACAAAAGAATCATTATATCCATCCATGTGTAGTCTATGGAATTATTCATTCATTTAGATAAAACACAATAAATTTGCCAACCATTTATTAAATGATACCAACAGATGTGTTAAGGATAAATATAATATATGTCTCTACCAATACAAACATCAAGACCATAAAATTTCTCTTGATTGTATCAATGTAAATTATGATATTATGACAATATATTGTGACCAATGTATTTAGTTCATTAATTTAAATACTAGGAGATAAAAAATGGGCATGATTTCAAGAAAGTTTCATCTATGATTTGTAACTATGGGATGGTTGATGATATCCCATTTTATAAGTGAATATAGTATATATATTCTGAAAACCTGATTTTCATCAATGAAGGACACTACTAGAAGGATTATGGTTCAAAAATTTACATATAATTGAGTGTGGGATGGGAAATGTGAGATAAATTATCTTCCCCTCATATAGTGAATGCTTTGACATTTTATATGATGGTAATTTTTTTTCAATGTGAAAATATTTAATATATTATCTATTTATTTTCTCTCATTTTATTAATATTATATAATTAAATATTAAATTAAAATAAATAATTTATTATTGTTCTTTTAGATAAATAACATTGGGTCTATAATGTTTTCATAAACATATTTTTCAGACATTATCAATTTAACGAGTCTAAAAAAATTTATATATATGTCTCAACATCATATTATTGTATGTATTTATTATTTAATAATAATATTTTTTATGTAAAATTTATAAAATGTTATTTCATGTAATCATTTACTATATAAATTTCATCATTATACTTGTAAAAAAAATAAACCATTGTAATCTTATTTTGATATCCCAAATTATGTGGCAATATTTAATATATTTCAACCAACTACTTCCAAATAAATCCATGATTTTCTGTCTAAAATTTAAATGTGTATCAAATATTAATTTTATCACAATGAACACAATGTGTATAACTATTTTTGAAAATGTTAATTATTATGTATAAATGTTTTATTTAGGATAAAAATATAAATGTTTATGATTTTAATTAGTTTTAATGGTTTACGTTTAATGAATAATGAGATATGTTATTACAAAATAATTGGTTTACATTATACCACATAGTGAATTATAATGTATAAAAAAATATTAAAACATGTTTTTATTACAAAAAATGTTTCTTACTTTTGAAATATTTAAACATAACTTTTCTAAATTTAGTGTATTTTTTAAATAAATCCCTTCACTCTATAAAAATATATATATATATATTAAATCATCATATTTTTTATTTTACTAGTAAAATTTTATTTATCAGAATTTTAAAATAAATAATGACATTTATATTAGTCTATACATATATTTCATAAATAAGTAACATCTAC
Organism: Viscum album; assembly: GCA_963277665.1. Taxonomy (NCBI): domain Eukaryota; kingdom Viridiplantae; phylum Streptophyta; class Magnoliopsida; order Santalales; family Viscaceae; genus Viscum; species Viscum album. The sequence goes on from OY728161.1 coordinate 444,179,472, forward strand.
AATTAACTTCCAATTTTAAAGATACACATTAATGATTGTATATTATTACACTATTAATCATAGTCCAAAGTTTCATGTATCATATTTTATCAAACATATTAGTTCATAATAAAATATATAATATTAAATTATAGGGTGTTATAATTTACATCAATACCCTCTACATGTCTTCTACTCATAGTCTTACATTGTATTATCATGTTGTTATGTTTTTGAATTTTAATTTCAAATTAAAAAAATTAAAAAGTAACATCATTAAAATTAGTCATATTAGTTGTTCATTGGATAAATACCTGTATACATTTACCTAAATTCATAAATGTCTATAGATTTTTCATCATTAAAAACTTTTTCTACAAATATATTATCAAACTTCTTATTTTATTGTAATGGGAAAAACAACGTCATAAAGAACCATTCACTTCATCTCTTATAGTTATTCAAATACAACATACGATACCGAATATCATTACATGATATATTTAAACATCATAAAATAATATATATAATAATTATAATTTATTTGGATCATGGTGTGACAATATCTAGAAAATCACACATCATTATATAAAATGACATGTTGTTTTTTAAGATGAAATTAAATTCTCCAAAATCATAGTGGAAGATGCAAGATTTTATAAAGTTAGGGATTATGTCATGATGTAAACATAATCATTCAAACATGCTCCATATTGACAAAATTAATATTTTACAATTTTACATAATAATATTGAATCTATAAAATAATCGATCTATTATTGTCATTTTAGACATCTTATGAATTATCCTTCTAAATATCTGAAGTCATATTTGAAAAACAAATTGTATACATGTCTAGAAACATTATATATCTCCTCTGAAAATTATTATATATCATTATTTTTAAATGAAATAACATTACATATATTTTTAAACAATATAATCCCTTTATTAATAAATGAATTTAACATTAAATATTTACATAGCCTAAATATTAATATTTAAATATTGGATAATCAATAATAAAAAATTTACATGGCCTTAATAAAACCATTACATAACATTTTATTTAAATTTAAATTTTTAGCGGTAACCCTAATCTTTTATAAAAAAATAATTTTCCACATGGAGGACTTAATCAATTTTCCCTTTATTAGACATATAATTATTCCTATAAAAAATGGATTTTTTCTTTTAATGAATAATATTTTCAATGAATCATTTATATATTAAGCATGTTTTACCATTAAGTATTTTCATTTTCTTATTTTTTTTGTCCATGTATCATTACCCAATCATTTTGATAATAATTATCCTTATATATTTCATTTTTTTATTTTTTATCCTTACTGAATGACCCTTACATATTAAACAATGCAATCCCAACCTAAAATTCAATAAATTTATTCCGTTGACTAGTAGAGTAACACCAAGAATGGGTACATATAGACTTGAGGTTTTCGACCATCATTGAGGGTAATGAAATTTACCGTGATGAGACTATGTCCAATACTAAATCTATAAACACTATATAAGTGAATATAATATCACACAAAATATAACATCACAAATAAGCATACATGAATGTGACACAATCTTAAACATAGTTTCGCAGTTACGGTGATGATTAAATTTACATGTGCTATTCATAAATAAATTCCCATCAAATTCCATGAGAATATAAATTATAAAAATAGATAAAATCTCAAAAAACTATATATATTGAAAACATTTTACTATGATTTATCTAGAATACCTCCCCCATCACCATCTTACATGAGAAATCATTGAACATTCATATAGTTCATTCCCATATACATACCTTCAACCTATAATTCTACTCATGTAGAAACCATATAACATATAATGGTTTGAGTAAAACATTTTATGACTCTAGTAATGATGTCCATAAATATATCCATACTAAAAAAATTTCCATGCAGGGTTTCTGAAATTAGGAAATTTTAATGATTGATTAATAAATTAATAGATTACTATGAACCTAAGATCCACTTTTTTAATTGTTGTTAGAACTACCCACTTTTTACGTTGCTATATCACTATTACCATATCATGTTACATTGACAACCAATTTTACTAATTATAAACATGACACCCCCATGAGGTTTTTTCTCTACCACCCATAATGGTTGTAATCACGGACACCCACAAGTGCATATTGCCAACCACCCTTTTAAGGAGTATTCAAAACCACCAATATATGGAATATTCAGAACCCCTTATAAGAGTGTTTTATATCTCAGTTATACCATAAAAATAACACATGATGTTGGAAGATGATACATATATCATTGGCATGATCATTTTTTAGTTTATGTTTTTTAATTAAATACACGATTTGAAAAACTCTCCTCATTTTCAACATTAATTTTTTTTTCAAATATAGAAATTAAAATATATAACATTTCTAAATACTTTTAATAATTTAACTAACACTAATTAATGTATCAAATAATTACTTTTTAAATAAATTAAACATCCCCATAATCCATATTATGAAAAATTTCACATGGGCATTACTTTTTTCAATTAATTCCAATGAAATCAAACTTCCCATTGACGTTTATAAATTTAAATGCGATACCAAAAAAGGGAAATATCACCATTAAAATAAATAATCTAATTTTATTTTATCATAAGGAATACCGAAACAACTCACAACACAATAACAAATTAAATTTAAGTGTGGTTATGAGTGAAACATGGGAACCACCAATATCTAACATATATAATCCAAAAAATATTATATGAACCTTTAATTATAAATATAATTAGAGGTAATGAATATATCAGAAAAAATAACTTAAAATTGTTGTGTGTCAAATAAACAAGGAAGAACACCACTTGATAATATGAGAAAATTTAAATAGTGGTAAAGGGAGTATCAAATCTAGCTCTAATATTTTATCCCGCTTTTATAATATTGAGAAATTGGATATTAAATAGGATGATCCATGGGAGAGGATTCTATTATGGTATTCTTGAAATGATGGTTACTATCCAGAATGATGTTCAGAAAGTTTTTATGTTGTATAATAATAAAATTTGTTAGATTAACAAAAATCAATTTAAAAGAATAACACCTATCTATATTGATGTTTTGGGAACAATTTCTAGGTGTTGAGCTCTGAAAAATTATGGTATACCTGATATCCCCCTAGATAGACAATATCCCCTTTCATTATAGTTGTTGGTACATTAGTAGCATTATGCAGTCCTTATTCCTGATCTCCTGCCTCTTGATTAATGTTTCTACCATAAACACCACTAAAATCACACTTAAAAATTGATATAGAATGTTTATAACTAAATTATATATTCAAATGTATGTTAAATAAGGGTAAATTCATATGTGATTTTTTTTTGTTATTTATTTGATATGTAACTGGGTTTTAGACTCTAATATTTTTGAAAACAAAACTCTCTATAAATCATCCGAACAACTGAAAATTTATTTCACACACCTTCTCCCACTCCAAACCTTGTATCGAGATTATATTAATAAAAAAACATGTAACCCTTGTGTTTTTACATTATTTTCATTTTAAGACTAAATCAAATGATCCATTTCCAATTCATTTTATTACTAATTCTTCATTCCAATGAATATAAAACAATGATATGGGGTTCATCATTTTTTAATATCTGGTCACAACATCATCTTTATTCATGGGATCAATATAACTATGAAGAAACCCTATAATAAATTTCATCTCGGGATAAATAATAAGTAATATATATAGATAATAAGATAATTGAATGCAATTACATAGGAAAAAATAAAAATATAATGGATTGGTGTATATAAATTTAAAAAACATTTTAGATAAAATTTAGATATAAATAGTTGTTTTCAATAGAATATTAAGAAATTTAAAAAAAATCAAATAAAAATTAATGTATTATTTGAAATAAATAACATCCCAAATTAAATGGTAATCAAGAATATATAAAAAAAGTACAGTAGAACACAAAGCTATAATGAAGAATGTGTTATAAGTAATAATTAAAGATGATGTGTGAGATAATCTATATTACCCCATTGCTATAAGACCCATGTTAATATTTCTCTATCACACAACATATATAAAAATTTAAAATAATTATAAAATTATAATAAAATATTTTTAATTATTTCATATGATATATGTATGTATCTATTTTTGAGCTAGTTGAAAATTCAAAAGGAATTCTAGTTTATCAATGGTGGATGTAAAAAATTGTGATTCGATCATATGTATATTATTTCTAATGATGGACCACTCAAATGAAAATTTTAAAGTGAACATTAATTACCATCTGGTACTTTAGATATATTAATTAGTATTATGAGAATAATACATCAAAAACTATTTTTTTGGTGAACCTTGTTGAGGTGCTTAGTTAGTGCACGATTAGTTGTAATAATGTAGATCAAATGTGTAGGAAATAGGAAGCTTGGACAAATTTTTCAACTCTAAGAAGGGACAAAATAAACTATGTGACTTGGATTAGAGGTATAAAGTTAATCACATAGGATATTCATGGAATTTATAACATGTGTTTCAATCACAAGGCATAAAATTTCATTTGGATAGTGAGGCCCAAATAGTTGGGAAAAGGATAGCCAAACCATGCATCCACTCCATGTGTTACATTAATGACCCTAAAAATTAACTTTTCTCCCCTATATACATATATTTTTATCACCCTATTATCTATCTTCTACAATGCATAATTAAAGGCCCTTGATCTCCCATCTCATTATTCATATTCTTGGACGTTTCTACCTATTTTGACCAAAAATGTATGCACATTCAGTTGTGATGGTTCAACATCATTTATTCATTGATTCATATTGATTATTTTTCAAATTTATATCACATTACATTATGTCATTTCCATGACAAATCATATTCCCAATTTTCAAATCATTTGTCTATTTAATTTATTACTCTCATTATAGAATGAAAAGAAATAAAATGTATGATTAAAGAATCATAATCTTGAGTTATTTTGTAGAGACCCAAAACATGACATAAATGGACAATATATTACTTTTGCAGAATACATAATACATAACAAAAAAAATCTCAAGGATCATAATAGTTTAGTGTCTTTGGAAACTCGGAATATAATATTCTAATCATGGTGAAAGATCTTCAACATCTCTCATAATGATCATCCCATATTTTTTTATTACCTAAAAACTTTCTTTATATCCTGGGGAAAAGAAAACATAAAAGGGTGAGATCAAATTCTCATTAAGGGTAAGCATGTAGAAAATAAAACAAACCATATACATTTGAACATAAAAAACATGAACATAATGTTTAAACATCGAAATCTTGAGCAATGACATAAAACATGGAAGTACGTAAGGCATAGATCATAATAGGACATCAATCATGATAAAATAGCTTGGGAATAAAACTTGTAATTGTGTCAAAACATCAATCACATGATATGATTTCCCTGGTAGCCAAGGCATTGCTGCCAAGATCATCTTAGTGGACAAAGTACCTTTCTGAATTGAGTTCACTCCTCGTTTCAGTCCTGTAACACTGAACTGGATTAACTTACCGATCCAACCATGTCTATCTCATGATATATAAATATATACCCAATTCATTAGAGGGAGATATAGGTCCCACCCATCTCATAATGAAATCATTATTACTTGTGCCTAAAAATAAACATACATCATTCATAATAAACCAATAAATAAAATGGGTTTCATAAACCTCATCCCATCATCACATAATCCATATAAGAAAATGGATATCATTTCATAATAAGAAAAGTGAAACCATGTAAATCATAGAGACATGATACTTGAAACATACACATATGAAATAATGTCAACTTAGATGAAAAATGGTTTTGATAAAACAATTGAAATTAATTCTTGAGGAAAATATCCTTTCTTCTTCAAAATCATTCTCTTTCCACAAAATGTCATGAAATATTAAAAGAAAAGGATTTTTTTGAAAACAGTCATTAAATATTTTAGTGGAATATTCATGAAAATAAGGCTTTATAAAACTGTAAAAATCTGTTCGTGCCGTATAAGTTAAAAAAAACATTATTCTCGTACATTTATTGGAAATGTCAAAAAGTACCTCATAAAAGAAAGATTCGATACACACCATGTAGTAAAAGTCAAAAAATGGGTAAAAAGTACTTAAAACATACATAAAAACACATTTAGAAAACATGGACTTGGTTTATTACAATATTTCCCTTAAATACTTACGAATAAACAATCTCGGATAAGAATTAGATTGGAAGGGTTATCCCTTACCATAGGTACAATATGCTTCGTACGTGTACGAACTTCCTGTATAATGATTTAAATAATTTCATTGATTTATTACAGAATCATATTCATTGTTATGATATCATATATGGTTCACTTATTACTTTATATTACCATTTCTTTTGTAAATTCCATGTTAAAGAGCGTTTTGGGTAAAATCGTTTCATTTGTCGTCTGTGTAATGAATTGTAATTATTCATATGATTACATAGATTATTATTACATAATTCCATAATATAAAACATGATTTATATATAATATATTTTTAGAATGTACATATATATAATAGATCGATAAATGGAATGAAATACACCGTTCCTGGCGATGGTAGGCCGTATGTGCGCATGAACGATGTTTTCGTTTCCTCATTGAATTGAAAAGAATTAATTGGATGAAATAAATATATATATACATAAATCTAGTATCATTACTATGTCATATATTTCATGATTACTTATTATATATAATTTATAATCATTCATGATTGGTTAATCATTTAGAATGAATCTCATCGCGTCGTGCAGACGGTAGTCCGTACGTACGCACGAGCGATGATATCGTTCCCATAATTATTGAATTCAATTGGAGTGGATGATACAATATATAATAATCAGTATGATGATATAATAACTATTTATAGTTATTCTTTACAGCATTATACACTTCCAATTAAGGTGGTGTTGGAAAAATAGAATACACCACGGCGTGGAGACGGTATTCCGTACGTACGCACGCGCGGTGATTTCATTTTCCATAGGATGGATAGAAGGTGAAATGGGGTTGTTTAATGTTTATAATAACATATCATTATATTATTGATACTGATGTTATTACATTATAATTAAACAACTAATGAATAATAAGTTGAAGAAGAATTTACCTTGAAAGAATCGGTAGAAGAGATTACCTCTTCTTCGACACACCTCCTTTAAACTTCTTCTTAGGGCACTAGGGTTGGTCTTTTGAGAATACCAGTACCTCAATAATGTTTTAGAGAAGTGGGTAAGTAATATGGGTAGAGGTTAGCCAAGTTTCAAGGCTCAAAATGGTGTGAGGAAGAGAGGGAGGAGGTTCCCTTTTATAAGGGAGGAGAGGGGCACCTTTAGAATCCTAAAGAATATTAGTTTAATTTAAATTAAAACCCCACATAAAAACCTCCCAAAATGACTCAATTAAAATATTATATGATATAGGGTTGTAAAATATTCAACCAATAAAATTTAGACATTTTTTGAACTTATTTTAAACCTTATCATTTTGATTTATCCTTATTTTATCTATTTATGTTTATTTGTGGAAATAAAATTCAAAATTTTAAATGGTTATAAATAATCACATATGTGTTGATAATATCCCATAATTTAATACATTATGATATCATAGACTATATAAATTTCAATTTATAATTTTTAAATATTTTTGTTATTTTTTAGACAATTTAATAATATGTTACTTTTATAAAATAACAATAGTATCAATTTTTACACTGTTCATTTATTTGATTTGAAATAAAATCTACACAGAGGATATATTCGAAATAAAATATTTAATAGATTCCTAAAATGTCAAGTTTTTCTATAAAATTCGTGGAGCACATTAAATTGTTAATATAATATTTATTTTAATATTTTTAAAATCATTTATTTGGTATATATCTTAATAAAATAAATAGTACAAAATTATTTGTATAATTATTTAATATACTTATTTGTTGCAAAAAATTTAAAAATAAAATCCTATGATGAAGATAAATATCCAGGATTTTATAATAATAATTTTACTCGAATTTACAATCTTAAAATAACAACATGTAAATTGTTATCTTTATTAAATTATGAAGGTGGCAACTTTCAAATTATTTAAAATAAAATAATAAAAGTGTCATAATCGCCATAATAAGGATCCAAATGGTCAACAATTCGGACAGATGATGACTAGGGTTTATACATAAACTACTAATAAGTTTTTTACAGATTTTTGGGCCTTTTGATATCTATTACTATTTCAATAAAAACTATATTATTGATTTTTCCCTAAATAAATAATTTCTGTATCATTATTGTATAAGATAATAAGGTAATTAAATAACTATTAAAAATTACAAATAAATTACCATGATAAATAAAAAAATTTTATCTTTCAAATGAGTATTTATAACTAAATTTATAATTTGTATAAACTTATATTAAAAATACATTAATTATTAAAGTTTAGTGAGACACATTTCACTTTCCTCATAATAAAATAAACTAAAGGTCTTAATCACCTCCAAGTGGGTTCTAATGGATTCCATTTCGACCCAAATATGACTTAGGACGAAATATAATCATTCAATTTTTTTAAAGCAAGCATTAGGATAATTTTATAATATTATATTTACCCTTAATTACCCAATTTACCTTTTACTATTGTAAATAAAATATACCGTTGTTACTATTCATAAAGCCCAAAAATAAAATGTATCATATTAATATAATTTGTACCCACTGATTCCAAACATGGAATCCATTTTTCTAAATTCAATACACAAATGATTCAGAAATTAAATTAATATTAATGTCGTTGTCGAAAGAAATCAGGTTTTTGTTTAAAACATTGCAAAAGATTGAATTGATTTAATCTACAAATTCAAAGTAAAATCAATTTTAATGACACACATTATATTAAATATTTAAAATATAATCAATTATAAATTAAAACTAATCAATATAATAATTTAACCATATAAATTATTACGACGAAAAAAGTTGTTTTTAATTAAAATATAGCGTGTTTTTACTATTCATTAAAATATGAAAGTTATCAGAAAAATATCAAAACTTTATCCATTGTAAATTTTTTTATCCTGATTCAAAAGAAGTAGTTTATTTTGTTAAATTGAACTTAATAACATGTAAAAACTTGATTTATCGTGGGTATGCCATCAAAAGGCAGCAAAAATGCATTTTTTTAAATACTTATTTTACCCGAAAAAAATTTATTTTGTTCTCATAACATGTTCTAGAAAATGTGTAAGATGTATAATAATGTTATAAAATTCAACATTTAGTTAATACTATTCATAAAATCTTTTTTATAGTAATATTATAACCATATATTGTTTTTTAGTGAAACTCAGTATTGCGTACAACACACGCTATCGAAGAAAGTCGTGATTGCATGTAATGCAAGCCATGTCAGGGTTGTGTGTTGTGCAAGACTTCTTTTTTGTTTCGTTATAACATAATCTAACCATTTTTCATTTATACATTGAATATATATATATATATACAATCAATGTTTCCTAGAATGACTATTATCAAACGAACTTGAAATTTTGTGTAACATAATCTAAGAATAGTGTTGTGTATACTGTAAGATAATACAATGATGCGTATATCACGAGATAATATTGTTGTAGCATAAAACACATGACATAAAATAAACTAAAAAGAATACTTATCATAAAATATCGGGTTGTTACATTATACCCACCATAAAATGAATTTCTTCATTGAAATTCGTCGGGGTTATACATGGTTTTCTTCTTGAAAGTTTTCTTTAATTAGAACCCACATCGTAAAATGAAATACCAAAACATAACTTTAAAAACTAAAGTATGAAACATAACAGTTACCCAAATTAACTAATCACTGGGTTTCCACATAGGATAACATAGCTGAAAATATGGATATGGATGTGAAATCTATCCATCATGTTCTGATGGAGAGTGGTAGAGAACATGGATATGAAAAAGACAACAATCACAAAGCCATATATTTGTGATGATCTAAGGTATAATATGATTCATTGGATATAAGGGCACTAGGAAAACATTTTTGGTTTTCAATATCATTTCCCTAAAGTTGAAAATTTTGAATTTGAAGAAATACTTGCTTGATTTTGGTACAATCTCACTATTGTTTGTGCTTTGAACAATTTCCACTTCATCTCTTAATGAAATTAAGTTGAATTTGTTATTCCTAAAGTGTTAATAAATCATGTGATAGAATGATGGGTCATTCAATATGTTTCAAAAAAAGGTTAGAAAAAGTTATCAAATATACATAAGTCCATCTATGGTGAGGTTAATCATACATGATTCCAAAAATGAACTTATACTTCATATATCATAACGCTTAATAATATAAAACTTGTTTATACTAACTGGGGACATCCTGTTGGCCAGTGGAATGCAATTAAGGTCAGTTGCACTTCGGTTGTCGATTCGATTCCCACAGCCTTGTCTGATGCGATGGGTTGTCGCCTGTCCTGCAGGTTGTCCTTTTTTTCTAAAAATACATTATTATATCTTTCCATCAATAATATCGAAAAAGTTCTATCCTTAAAAAAATACTAACTTATGTACAACATAATCCATTCTAATCTTTAGGCTTATCCAAAATACTGATGTGCAATCTCATATTCTAGTGAAAACGATTACCAGAACGTTCATATAACAAGCATGATAATACCATCGTTGATCCCCATATATCATAAGATATGTCTTGTTGGTCACATTCCAAACATTAGAAGGCCTTAATCATGTATTCTATTAGAAAAATGAATACCCATTGAACATTAGTGAAAACATGAATGTAGTTAAAAGTGAACATATTCCACATACCAAAATCCTCAAAATTCTATATACTCAAACCATTATATCACTTAGTACTTATATCAATCATGAGCTCATGATTACTATCAAACAGCTCATTATCTCCTTATCCTTTCATTATGCACATATCATCTACCTTCCAATTTTTTTTGAATAACCTTTCATGGTTACCGGTACCATTCAACATATACTTTCAAATACTTTAGGAAAAACAATAGTGTAAAAATCCTTAGATGATTCTTTATTCCATAGTACCATACATAATTCTTGATAAACATACAATCATTCCACTAACTTATTAAACCACTGAGTGAGATTCATCATTTCATTCATCTCATTTTTCATTTGTAGTCTCTTCATCATCATCCAAATAATTTCTACTCATATGACCATGCAGATTCTCGTCATGAGATTTTCCATTAGGGTATTGGTTTCTATAGTGTCCATAAATTCCACATTTAAAACATCTAATCACTATTTATGTCGTAGCAATACCATTATCCTTATCCATGGTGTTAACTAAACCATTTCCTTTGCACTTACTATATTTGTGTCCTTCATTTCCACACCCAAAGCATCTTCCAGTTCCTTTTAAACAATCTCCAAGATTCCTCTTCCAGCATGATTTACATGAGGGAAATTGAACTTTCTTTCCTCTATGGTCATCATGAAACTCCATCTTTCTCTTATTATCTGAGTCAGGAAACTTACCAATGTTGAGATTATTGATCATTATATGAGATAGCTGATTAGGTATAATAAGGATTTTTGGACTTCCAAATAACGTTTCATTTTGTTTCTGACGGATAATATCATTCCATTGTCCGTCATATCCTCCATTATCGTGAATCTTCATGTTTCCAGCCATTTTCTAAAACCCAAAAAGAATAGTGTGAGAGGAAAAAATCATGCTAGGGAAAACAACATAGTAAAAGGGGATTACCCTCAATATCTATCATCATAGGTTAAATTATAATAGAGTTACCTTGGTTCTAGGACTATATCCTATACATATACATATCCGTAGGGACATCACTAGACATACCTTAGAAATATCTCTAGGGATCTCACTAACATTTTCCCATCCTAGTTTCCAAAGGTTAACAAAACCTTTCCTCTGATACTAACTATAGAGACCTGAAACGTGACTTACATGGACAATAAATTACTTTTTAGGAATACTTAATACATATCAAGAAAAAACAAAACTCAGGGATCATAATAGTTTAATGTCTTTGGAAACTCGGAATATAATCTTCTAATCGTGGTGAAAGATCTTCAACATCTCCCATAAAGAACATCCCTTTTTTTCTAACATATAACCTTTCTTTATATCATGGGGAAAATTAAATATAAAATGGTGAGCTCAAATTCGCAGTAAGGGTAAGCATGTAGAAAATAAAACAAAACATATACATTTGAACATAAAAAACATGAACATAATGTTTAAATATCGAAATCTTGAACAATGACATAAAACATGAAAGTACGTAAGGCATAGATCACAATAGAACATCAATCATGATAAAATAGCTTGGTAATAAAACATAAAATTGTGGAAAAACATTAAGAACATGATATGATTTCCATTGTAGCCAAGGCATTACTTCCAAGACCATCTTAGTGGACAATGTCCTTTTCTGAATCGAGTTCACTCCTCATTTCTATCCTGTAACACTGAACCAGATTAAATTACCATTCCAACCATGTCTATCTCATGGGATATAAATCATCACCCAATTCATTGTAGGGAGATATAGTTCCAACCCATCTCATTATGAAATCATTCTTACTTGTTCCACAAAATAAACATACATCATTCATAATAAACCAATAAATAAAATGGTTTTCATAAACATCAACCCATCATCACGTAATCCATATAAATGAAATGAATATCATATCATTATAAGATAAGTGAAACCATTTAAATAACAGATACATGATACTGGAAACATACACATATGAAATAATGTCATCTTAGATGAAAAATAGTTTTGATAAGACACATGAAATGAATTCTTGAGGAAAATATCATTTCTTCATGAAAATAATTCTCACTACACAAAATGTCATGAAATATTAAAAGAAAATGATTTTGTTGAAAATAGTCATGAAATAATTTAGAAGAATCTACATGAAAATAAGGCTTTATAAAACCGTAAAAATCCATTTGTGCCGTATAAGTAAAAAAACAATTTCTCGTACTTTTGCTGGAAAAGTCAAAAAGTACCTCGTAAAAGAATGATTCCTTAAACACCATGTAGTAAAAGTCAAAAATGGGTAAAATTTACTTCAAAAATACATAAAATCACTTTTAGAAAACATGGACTTGGATGACATCAATATCCCCAGTAAATACTTATTAATAAACAATCTCGGATAAGAATGAGATTAGAAAGGTTATCCCTTACCTTTGGTCCAATATGCTTCGTACGTATCCGAAACTCCTGTATAATGATTTAAATAATGACATTGACTTATTACAGAATCATATTCATTGTTATGATATCATATATGGTTTACTTAGGTCTTTATATTACCCGTTCTTTTGTAAATTCCATGTTAAAGAGCGTTTTGGGTAAAATCGTTTCATTTGTCACCTGTGTTCTGACTTGTAATTATTCACATGATTAGTGTGATAATGTTTACTTATTTGTAGAATATAAAACATGATTTATATATAATATATATTGATAATATAAATATATATTATATATTGATAAATGGAAAGAAATACACCGTTCATGGAGACGGTAGGCCATACGTACGCATGAACGTTGTTTTCGTTTCCTCATTGAATTGAATGGAATTAATTGGATGACATACATATATATATATATATACATAAATCAAGTATCATTACTCTGTCATATATTTCATGATTAATTATTATATATACTTTATAATCATTCAGGAATGGTTAATCATTGAGAATGAATCCCATCGCGTCATAGAGACGGTAGTCCGTACGTACGCACGAGCGATGATATCGTTCCCATAATTATTGAATTGAATTGGAGTGGATGATAAAATATATCATAATTAGTATAATGTTATAATAACTATATATAGTTATTATTTACACCATTATACCCATCCAATTAAGGTGGTTTTGGAAAAACAGATTACACCATGGTGTGAAGACGATATTCCGTACGTACTCATGCACGGTTATTTCATTTTCCATAGGATGGATAGAAGTTGAAATGGGGTTGTTTCATATTTATAAAAACATATCAGCATATTAGTGATACTGACATTATTAATTTATAATTAAAAATCTAATGAAGAATAATTTGAAGAAGAGATTAGCATGAATGAATCGGTAGAAGAGTTTACCTCTTCTTCGATGCACCTCCTTTAAACTTCTTCTTAGGGCAATAGGGTTGGACTTTTGAGAAGACCAGTACCTATATAAGGTTTATAGGGAAGTGGGGAAGTGAAATGGGATGATTTTGGCAGAGATTAAAGGCTCAAAATGGTGTGAGGAAGAGACGGAGGATGTGCCCTTTAAAGAGGGAGGAGAGGGGCACCTTTGGAATCCTCAAAAATATTATTTTAATATAAATTCAATCCCCACATAAAAAACTCCAAAAATTACTCAATTAGAATATTAGATGAGATAGTGTTGTAATATAATAAAGAAATAAAATTTATACATGTTTTGATTTTATTTTAAACCTTATCATTTTGATTTATCCTTATTTAATCTATTTAACTTTATTTATGGTAATAAAATTCTAAATTTTAAATGGTTATAAATAATCACTTATGTGTTGTTAATTTTCCATAATTGGATACTTTATGATATTTTAGACTATATAAATTTCAATTTATAATTTTTAAATATTTTTGTGATTTTTTTAAACAATTTAATAATATGTTATTTTTATAAAATAACAATAGTGTCAATTTTGACACTATTCATTTATTTGAATTTAAATAAAATCTATACAAGGGATATATTCGAAATAAAATATTTAATATCTTTATAACATGTCAAATCTTCCTATAAAATACTTGGAGAACATTAAATAGTCCAAATAATTTTTATTTTAATATTTTTAAAACCATTTATTTTTTATATCTCTTAATAAAATAATTAGTACTACATTTTGTATATAGTTATATAATATACTTATTTGTTGCGTAAAAATTAAAAATAAAATCCTTTGATGAATATAAATATCAAATATTTTATAACAATAATTTTAATCGAATTTATAATCTTAAAATAACAACATGTAAATTGTTATCATTATTAAATTATGAAGGTGACAACTTTGGAATCAATTAAAATAAAATATTATAAGTGTCATAATCACCATAATAAGGATCCAAATGGTCCAAAATTATTCCAGGGGATGATTAGTGTTTATATATACATTAATAATAATTTTTTTTTCAGATTTTTGGGCCTTTTGATATGTCGTACTATTTCAATAAATACTATATTATTTATTTTTCACTAAATAAATAATTACTGCATCATTAATGTATAAGATAATAGGGATATTAAATGACTATTAAAAATTACAAATAAATTACCATGATAAAGAAAAAAATTTTATCATACAAATAAGTATTTATAAACGAATTTATATTCTGTATAAACTTATATTAAAAATACATTAATTATTAATGTTGAGTGAGACATATTTCACTTTCCATTAAATAAAATAAACTAAAGGTCTTCAACACCTCCATGTGGATTCTAATGGATTCCATTTCGACCCAAATATGACGTAGAACGAAATATAATCATCAAATTGTATTAATACAAATATTAGGATAATTTTGTAATATTATATTTACCCATAATTACCCAATTTACCTTTTATAATGGTAAATAAATTTTACCGTTGTTACCATTCATAAAGCCCAAAAATAAAAAGTATCTTATTAATATAATTAGGAACCAATGATTCCAAATATGTACTCCATTTTTCCAAATTCATTACACAAAAGTTTCCGAAATTAAATTAAAATTAATCTCGTTGTCGAAACAAAACAAGTTTTTGTTTAAAACATTGCAAAAGATTGAATTGATTTAACCTACGAATTCAAAGTAATGTCAATGCTAATGACATACATTATATTAAATGGTAAAAATATATTCTATTTATACTTTAAAACCATTCAATATTAAAATTAAACCATATAAATTATTACAATGAAAAAAGTAGTTTTTAATTAAAATATAGTGTGTTTTTACTATTCATTAAAATATGAAAGTTATCATAAAAATAAAAATACATTATACAATGTAAATTTTTATATACTGATTCAATAGAAGAAGTTTATTTGGTAAAATTGAACTTATAATCATGTTAAAAACTAGATTTCATGTGGGTGCGCTATCAAAAGGCGGAAAAACTGCATTTTTGGAAAAATACTAATTTTACCCGAAAAAATTTTATTTTGTTCTCATACCATGTTCTAGAAAATGTGTAAGATGAATAATAATATTATAAAATTATATATGTAGTTAATACTATTCATAAAGGCTAGTTTATAAATTTATAATAACAATATATCATTGTTTAGTGAAACCCGGTATTGCGTACAACACACGCTATCGAAGAAGGTCGCGATTGCGTGTAATGCAAGCCAAGTCAGGGTTGCGTGTTGTGAAAGACTCCTATGTTGTTTTGTTATAGGAGAATCCAACCATTTTTCATTTATACATTGAATATATATATATATATACAGTCAACTTTGCGTAGAATGACTATCATTTAATGAACTTGAAATTGTGTGTAACACAATATGAGAATAGTGTTTTGTATACTGCAAGCTAATACAGTGTAGCATATAGCACAAGATAATCATGTTGTAGCATAAAACACATGACATCAAATAATTTAAAAATAATACTTATCATAAAATATCTGGTTGTTACATTTGTGATCTATTATGTTTCCAAAAATATATTGGTGTTTATAATTTTTTAGCATTGATCCATATAATATACGTTCTACACATTACATCAAATATTTAAAAGGAATTAATTTAAATAATTATACCAAGACATGGTTCTACTGTAATCTGTTTGACCATGGTTTGGGTTTGATGATCTCAACTAATACCATTACATATGTTGAGTTCGTATTAATGACAATATTATTTAATCTTACTTGATACTAAAACATACAAGGGGTGTTTTTGGGTGTTCCATCATTAAGGGAATTACATAAATTAATTAATGACTTTTCTTCTACCTGGTTTAATATTTTTAATTATGTAAAATCAATGATTTATTAAATTATTATAAAAATATACCACCATTGGTGTGTTTTACACTTATCACTTACTAACAAACCATTGACAATAGAATACAGAATTGTATGACTACATGTGACGTTTGTATTAAATTATTGTTTTTATATTAGTTCTTGTTAATGGAAGATGTAATTCAACAGAATAAATTATTATATAGGTGAATACCATCACTAGAACGTTTTTAATTTATAATTAAAATGTGTAAACTAAATTATTTATAATTGAATTAGAAGTTGAAGAATGAAATTGTATAAGATGTGTTGTGTTTTGGAGTGGATACATTCCATGGATTATATTTATTCATGAAATTCAAGAAACATTATGAATATAAGACATTTTACTTTCAAAATAGTCCTCAACCTTGGAGGTATAATTGGATTCTAAGGATAATTCCTTGATCAATTAGAGGATTCCAAACCAATTGATAACACTTACCACTGAGTGAGTAACAAAACTAGGGATCAGTTAATGTATTTTTTATATGTGAATAGATATATGATTCCCCAAAAATTCTCATTACATTAAACCTGATATGGGAATTACATGGATTATCACCATTGTATCATCTTAACGTGATCATAAATATGATGTCAAAGGTTACATCATGGGGATCCAAATAATTATTATCTTGATTGTTTTTATGATATGTTCCATGAACATAGTTAGATACAATTACTAGGAAATTCCATTGTGTAAATCCATGGTATTTTACTCTAAAAATAATTCATAAACTATATGATCTATCAATATGAGTTGAAAAGTCCTCGTATTATCAAGGATTCCATGAATTTTCATTGATAAATTTTCAATCTTAATTTAATTTTAAATATTTTATTCTTTTTAATTAGATAATAGATATATAATATAAATTTAGGTTCATTGTTACATGATTAATCTACAGTAGGTAAGGTCCTCCTGGTGCCCAAGGAAAATAAAGATCCAAATATACATTATATTAATTTTTGTTACATTTATTTACTGGACAATGTCATATATTATATTCATATCCTAGATTTATATTAGACATCATTGGTTGTGTCCAACTGAGTATATCTCACACCATGACCTGGTCATTCTGGGTACTAAGAAAGATCTACTGATATCATAAAAAAACATGATCGATACACAGTAGTTATGGCCTATTAATTTCTAGGAATTTGACGGGGGTTATAGACCAACAATTGATTCTTAGATGATTGTAAGAGTTTGGGGTTTACTTTTTTTAAATTTTTATCCATACAACCATTTTTTATATATCATCTATTGTACGTTTTTATTCCCTCTATTTATGGCTATGTTTTCTCATGAATGGTTATCAATTTGGATAATTCATTTTATTTATTAGTGTTATTATTTATATAGTCTTTTGTAATATATAATTCCAGATTTCTTATTTATTGATCCATTTTTTATAGTAATACCATGTATGACCTTTAGAATCTCAATACTAGTTGTCAACCTTGGGTGTATGGGGAGGAATGATTTAGACACTTCACCAACTAGATTAGATATAGTTATCAAGTGAGATGATTAAGGATGTGATAATTTGTTATCATGGTAATTTTTTAATTTTTTTTCATAAATTTTGGGATAATATATATAAGACTCGTAATGTATTATATTATAGATAATAACATATTCTTGGGAAATTCTTGTTCACACATGGTAAACTGATAAATTATGTTGGGATGAGATAATTATAAAGGATTATTTATATTATAATTGATTACTACATTGTAAATATTGATTTATTTTCATTCATTTCATACTGGTTAATTATTTTTACCATTGGCTCATTTTGATAGTAGAATATTTGGGTTCCTATATCAATTCATAGACATAGGATTCACAGGTCCTTAGCACAGTTTCATATAAAATATGATTATTTGATTAGTGTTCCATGATTTTCTATAAACCATGTTTGTTTAATTATTTTCCAAGATGTCAGTCACATCACAATTATTATATTATACTCAATTATTATATGATTTATTACCTTATTAACATTCATTGTCTTATTTATGATATATCATCCTTCAAATAGATATTTCATGTTATTGGTAAAATAATGGGGGTTTTGAATTAATCTAAATAGATTTTTTCTTATATATATATATATATATATATATATTTTGTGGAATCTTCTCTAAAAACATAATATTACAAAAATAAATTTAATTATTTTAAATAAGTTAGTAATGTATCATGATTAATATATTTATTTTTTAATGAATAATGTCTGTTTTGAAACATTATTTTCATTGATCATGGATTATAGTAATATGATATGCCAATTGTAGCATACAAAGGGGATACATCTACAACATTGGAATGGATGAATAAATAATTAATTCCATATATATTGTATTGAATTCATTTAGGTTGATCAAATAATTATAGTCACAAAATTAATGAAATTAAATTTTGATAGGTGTAAGATAAACAATACATCAGTATATACAAAAAAAGGTGTGCTCCTCTACAATAAGGGAGTTAAAATACAGACAAATGAATTGTTATACATTATATTGGACCATTATTGGATTGTTTTAGGATGTAATTAAAATGAAATTAACTCATAATATTTGTGTTTAATTATTTATAAATTAAATGTTATTGGAACAAGTTATGTGGGGTGCTAATTTTAATTTAGAGAGTGTTTCCGATATAAATTGTCCCTGGATAACCACTATATTGACCTAATATAGGATGTTGGGACCCAAGTTGTCCACCTTAATTTTTTATATTAATTAGTTTTTAACCCCATTTCTATTTATTGATGTTAAATAGTATGGTTATTGAACGTGTTAGATGTCAATTATAAGATGTTTTGTATACATGCATGGTGAAATATTATTGAAAATACTACCTCAAAAAAATTAATGACCATATAGTCTACCGATGAAAAATATTGATAAGTTTCGCCTGTAAATTAAACGTCCCATTAAAACCAAAAGAGTTATTTCTTCTATTGCATGTAAATTTAATTTTTTTATTCAAACAATACCAACAATTATAACATGTGAATTAAATAAATTCCTAAAATAAAATTTACAAAAAAAATATACTCTTATTGGATGTTTAAGCTAAATGAAGTGAAATGATTAGTACCCATACAAGTTATACTTGAAAATTAACATCACTACACAAGTTAAATTTTAATAAAAAAATAATATGTTATGATGAATTGTATGAAAATAATTTGGGTTATATTGTTATCAGAATCCACTAGTATAAAGGTTCTTCATAAATTTCCCATATGAGTTTGCATCAATGGAAACATTACCATATCCTTTGATTATATGATGATCTATACATTATCATCTCACCTAGAGGTTTAGAATCTAATTCTATTAACCTAATATAAGTAAATCTTGATTATTGAAGTTTTCTTATTGATTGAGGAGTGGATATCCACTCTTGTATATGCCCTAGAGATAAAAAATAGTCCAATTTTGAGATCAAATTTAAATTACATTATGTATTTATCCTCATTTGTTTTATTTATGCATGAGTCATCATTTATGAAATTAATCCTGAGTAGGTTGATGGTCATGTAGTATGTTAAAAATTAATAAATATTCACTAATTTTATTCATGTGTTTCATCACAATGTTTAATAATAATACATGTATAGTTAAATCAGTTGGTTAGAAATCCCAAGGGCATAGTCAACCACCTAATTAGTTATGTGACCATTCCCTTTAATATGGGAATGACATAGAATTAATTATATGGATAAACATTCCTATGAGATTATGTGACTATGGAATGATATTCTATGTATCATATCATGCATCAGGAATGCATGGTGTCTGTGATCTTATAAATATAAAGAGAGAAACAATACTAGAAGCATTGATTATTATTGGGCCACTGCACGTTGTCACACACAATGTCACCGAGTTAATTAATGGTGATACAAAATTTAGGTCATATATTAGTTTTTATTAACTCTTAAGATAGTTTATTGTTATGTTCATTTAATACCATAAATGGATTTAAATCATGACTGATGGTAAAATAATAATGAGGACTGAAATATATATGGGTGTGTCATATTTAAAGTAGAGTGGCATGGGAATTGAGTGTTTCATTATAATCCAAGGATCCATGTGGTCATATTTAAATCAATGTAATCCTAGTGGATCAGATGATATTGTAAAAGAATCGGGTATTGTAACAGATCTGATCTAGTTTAGATTAGCATTTAATGATTGATGTCAGTAGCGTGTACCGGTGTCACTCAATATGAGTGTCATTCATGAATTTATGTGTTGATAATATCCTAGAGTTCATATAAAAAACTATTTTATATATCTTTTTTTTTTAAATATTCTTAATCATGTTTTCCATGTTCGAAACTATATTTTTATGTAGCAGAGAATGTTCTGTGGAATTAGTTCTATTCTTGTAATGTAATGACTAAAAAACTACTTGGTTATGGAGAGTCACTTCTGTAATCAAGAGTATTTTATATTAGTTAGAGGTATTGTAACTATAAATGGACCTATTAGATTGGTAAAAATGGATTCTAGAATTTGATGGATTGTAAATCTGAGGAAATCATATCTCAAATTTAATGATGATCATAACATAAAGTTGAGTTTGATTGAGTATAAATGATTCACTCAGGATCATTTCACATGAGTGATTTTATAGTGTGGAAGGTCTATATCGCATCAATATTTTCGATGGTGCTTGATTAATAAGTTGTTGGAAGAATACTGACCTGGTGAAGAATACTGAGATTCATTGTTAGACTTCAGTGGTAGTTCTTGATAGACATGGTTACCCTAGGATATATGGTAACGTGGAAGAAATAATAATTATAAAATCAATTCTTATTCTATATTTACCATTTTACAGGGAATATTTGTGAAAATTGGCTAAGTATTTAGTAACAACAATTTTGAAGTATTAAAGAGGATTCTATGTTATAATCGTGTTGGATGTAATGACTTGATTTTACGATAATATTTCTATTGTGTTGGGTGGTGGTTTACACATTGTTTTACCTAGTCACATATAATATAAATACATTATTATATGGGTGTAATGATTGATAGTATAGATTGGTTTTATGGAGAATGCATCAATAGAGATTTATATGAGAAATTATATAACTTCTAATAAATATGTCGGTTTTCTGTCAGTGAATTGAGAAACAATAATGTCAAACATCTACGTATACCTATATATAATGATCATCATGTTTCATGAATTAAAATTATCAAGAGTATTCTGAGAGAGAATGGAAAATATGCTAATCTAAAAAGGAAAAAAATATCATATATTATTAGATGTAAAAAATCATTGGTAGATGAACTGGATGAGTGGTTTAACGAAATCCTTAATTTTTCAATGCTATTATAAACTATTATTTATTACCCTCATTAGTGTACAAACCAAGAATTTCAATGGTATCTTATGTTTTATAGTGTCTTAATAAATTGAGAGATGTAAATTTGGATTCTTAATTAAATTGAATGTACATGTGTGAAAAATTATTTGGAAGGAGTCTGATTATAGGAATCATAACTCAGAAAACATCTGATAGTCATAGGGAATTACATTGGTAGAAGGATGTTTTTTTATGTCACAGTTGATGAAATGAAAAGGGGGTGGTTTTATAATGATTCATCAATAGAATTCATTACAAATTTAAAGACCCTGCATTTCTATTTAATATTTTTTCTAAATATATGAGAAAATTACGAGTCCGTGAAAATTTATGGCGCGTGGCTCTGAGGCCCTGAGTGCCCGGAAAGAATTTCTGAACTTTTTTTCATGTACATTCATTAAAAGTACGAGCGGTGTTTTCTAAAATTTGTATAGGTGGTCGGAATTTATATTTGAGGATACTTTTGAACTCCCAGTGCCAGTATTCGCATAAGGAAACATTCTCTTTGACCGTAGTGGGTCAAGAGTGAAATACAAAATTTAGGTGTTTCATGAAGGAATAAAATGAAATAAAATGTTTTATATTTTAATTTTATTTTATTTTGAAACCCCCCATCTGTATATTTCATAGGTGGGGACCACCTAAACTATAACCTCCCCTGAGAGGTTATGGAGGTGGGGACCACCAAGCCTAACCTCCCATGAGAGGTTATGCTGCTGGGGACCACCCGAGGAACACCCCCCATGAACTCCCTCATATGTGTGGGGAAGCCTCTAAATCTTCCCCCACTTAAATGGTGCCACACCCATGATTTATTATTCCATCCTATGTAATTAATTAATTCAATTTGATGTTGTTCCAAAAACATAATAGATATCATTATCTATTATTTTTGTTATCTCATCATTTGGGTGGGATTGTGAGGAAGGACCCTTAGTAGAAAATCTCTCCAATGAAGAACGTGAATGAATAACACTGACTTTGACTTCAACATCATCCTAGGGACATTCGATAATGAGGAAAATCTTCCAAGTCAACAAACTGACAATCGAGGGAGGGTTGACGTATCTGATTTCTATCTATCCCCAACAACATGAACCCCTACCTCGTGACCTCAGTCGACGAATCAAATGAGGTAGGGGGTTATTAATGAATTTGTGAATTCTATCGACTAATTTCCTCATTATTGGATATCATGGAGGACAAGGATCAACAAAATTGCATTGATCAACAATTTGTATTAAATTGTATTGTTTTTCATTATTGACACTTAATTTGTTGAGTCTCTTACTACAACTCTAATGTGGAGGGTGTGGGCCTAACAAACATGGCCAACCTCTCTGTTGTTCTACATCATTGGTGTGTCCATAGAAATTGATTTAGGCGATGACTGGTGTCGACGGTTGGCACCAGTGGATCTAAAAAACCGTGATGAAGGCGATAAAGGCACCGACACCGCCATGTGTCCATCGCCGCCCATGGCCACCACCGCCCGTGGCCATCTCCGTTGCGGCCTCTACACCACGTGGCACTCCACAACCCACGATATGATGGGCCACGATGCCCCGCGACCTCACCCCATTGACCCGTGGCCTCGCTGCACCGCCCCACTACTTTCTGTGCCACCCCAAACCCTCATAGAATCCCGGATAGTGCCATCCGGTGACCTCGTCCCTCCTGGCCACGCCGCCCCGGGTCAGGCAAGACGCCACGCGCCCTAACTGAAGCCCCCAGATGAGCCACCCTGGGGCCATTACCCTCCCGGCCAAGCCGTCACGCTCCCTCATGTCACCCCCATGGCCAGGCCAATGTCCGTGGCCGAGCTGCTGTCAGCAGCCGAACCGACCCGCGACCTCAGCCACCCCGTGGCACCCGTGACCTCTGTGGCCCCTCGCGGCCCTCGCGGCCCTTGTGGCCTTCCGGGACTCCCAGAAGGTCGGGCTACACCACCTGTCAGCATGACCTAGCAGGTCAGTCTGGGTACACTTGAATCGGGTTGACCCAGGCTGGGTTGGGTTGGGTAGGTCCGACCGGGGCGGACCGGACTTGGACCAGATATGACCCTATGCTTTACGCTCTTTTGTCCATAACATTGGCACCATACATCCGTTTGATGAAGCATCAGAAGCACTGGAAATTATAGAGTGAGGTTGTCCCTTTGAGTATACCCCTCTATAGTTTTCGGTTAACATAAGGTACGATCAGGTTGGATCGTTCAAAAATCCAATTGGGCCACGGGGACTAAAATCCTAATAACTCACAGACCGGGCGTCTGATTGACATGTCGTCTGTTGCATTGAGACCCATTTGACATGGTAGTCCATTCAGATTATTTTTCATGGGAATTCATGGAAGTTTGATTATAGACTACAGGGTTGTTTAGTGGATCCTCTTGGAGACAAGCAAGCATAATGTGTGAACCTAGTATAAGACTATAATGTGAAAAATGACAAGCAATTCTATGTGGGTCAGCACCGAGTGTTCCTTTGTGGGACATCACCTAAGGATCAGGTGTTGGTCAGCACTTTGTGATCCTATGTGGGTCAGCACCTAGTGATCCTGTGTGGGTCATCATCTAGTTATCATGTGCGGGTTAACACTGAACGATCATGTGTGGGTTGGCCTCTTAATGGAGTAAGATGAATCACTAGTTAAATCTAGTCATCATTAATACAGTACCAATGATATACCTTGTGTCATAAGAGTCTTTACCTATGTTGTACATTCCTTATTGGTAATACCTTGGTGTTATTATTCAGTGTGTCATACCTGTGTGGTACATTCCTTCGTGGTATTTCTTCATTCGTGAAACAATTGATCTTGGTGCATTGGAGTTGGACTCTATGTTTTTCTCATGATTGATATGGGTTTACCAGATAACATTGGTATATGTATGGTCATATACCAAAGTAGGGTTGTCAGTTTATTTCATAATTTGTGGTTTATCCTTTTTGGATTTAGTGATACCTTGAGGTTTTCATAGTCCCTACTGAGTATCGTTATACTCACCACCGCACAGTCTATGCCCGCACCTCGTTGTTTTTGGTCTAGATGACGGAAAATGATGATCGGGGATGAGTGTACTAGGACTAGACAGAGTCAAGAGGTGGACCATACTATGTGTTGGTAGGCAGAGAAGATGGGTTGTCATGGAGTGCTAAGGACACAATCTGTACCTACCCTTCAGGTAGGAATCTCGTAGGATGACCAAGAAGATGTTTTTATATTTGTTGAGTTGTATTGTATTTCAGTAGTACTTTTACATTCTAGTTGGTCTTGTATTCTATCCCTTAACATACTATACTCACCTTGTTTACTGTTCAATTTACATGAGCTCGTATCTTGTTTTTTTCTTGGTTGTGTGTGCTTAGAGGATATATTGGTAATGCCCTCTATGTTTTATTGAATACGCCTTCCCAGTTTCATAGGTGGGGACCACCTGATCTAAAAACTCCCATGAGAGGTTATGGCGGTGGGGACCACTGAGCCTAACCTCTCATGATAGGTTAAGGTGGTGGGGACAACCCGAGGCAATACCCCCATGAAATCCATCATAATTGTGGGAAAGCCTCTTAAACATCCCCCAATTAATGGTGTCACCCCCTTTAATTTATTATCCCATCATATGTAATTAATTAATTAAATTTTAAATTATCCCAACATCTTTATTGATATCATGGTCTATTATTTTGGCTATCACTTCATTTTGTTGGGATTGGGAGGAAGGATCCCTAGGAGAAAAAATCTCCACTGAAGAACGCAAACAACGAACAACGACTTCGACTTCGACTACCTCCTTGGGACATTCATTGACGAGAAAAGTCTACAACGTCAACAACCCGACGATCGAGGGACCGCCGACGCCACCAATGTCCGTCTATCATCGACAATGTATACTCCTTCCTCGCGACCTCCATCAACGAATGAAACAAGGTAGAGGGTTTTTATTGTATTCTTGAATTCTCTCGATTAATTTCCTCATTCGTGGAAAGCATGCCAAACATGGATCAACCAAAACAAGTTGATCCTCGATTTTTATTAAACTGTACCGTTTTTCATTGATGACTCCTAATTTAATGATCCACTTTCTACCACTCTAACACAGATGTTTGTGGGCCAAAAAAACATTTCTGACCCCTCCACTATTCTGCTTCATGGGCGTGTCCTTCAAAATAAATGTAGGCGGCGACATGTGTTGTTGGTTGGAATCGGTGGAACTCAAGAACTGCGACGAATTTGATGATGACAACAACACTACCACATGGCCACTGCCTCCCACAGCCACTGCCGAAGAGGCCTCTGTTCCCTGCGGCGCTCCGCCACCCCGCGGCCTAGCCGCGCCTCCCCATGCCCCCCCCCCTGTGGTGCCCTGCGTCGTCGCTACGCCGCCAAACACCTCTCTGCGCTACCCCGTGCTCACACGACAACCCCTGTCGAGCTATCTCGTGGCCTCCGACCACCCGGATGAGCTTCCCTACTCCCTCTCGGTTGCACCCGGTTGAGTCGCCCTGTAGCCACCACCCTCCCAGTCGAGATGCCCTTGGCCGAGGCGAGCCTCCCTGTGCCCTCGCGACACCCACAGCGGGGCAGATCCCCCAGCGGGCCAGGCTTCAACCAGTGGGTTGGGCTGTGGTGACATGAACTGGTTCGACCTAGGACATGTCAGGTCGGGTCGGTCCGATCAGATCAGACCGGACCCAGACCAGCTATGAAACTATTTTTTATTCTATTTGGGCCATAACTTTGGAACCAGAAGTTCATTTGACAAACCGTCAGCGGTGCTGGAAATCATGGAGTGAGACAGTCCCTTTGAGAATACCACTCTTTAGATGAAGCATTGTACATTTGAAACCTTTTTCTTACCCATGCATTCATATACATGGTATCATGTTTCTCCACACATATAAGATACTCCTATTCCCTTCAAATATTTTCCAAGGTGATTATTTCCACAGTTATCATATATGGGAAAATCCATCTTTACCTTATTCCCTTTATCTGTCCTTCTCTCTAACATCCTTTCCTTCTCTGGCTTCCCTTCAAATCCATAGGACTCAATGAATTCATTACTAATCTTATCAACACATGATACTATTTGGTCATATGATTATAGTGCATGGTGACTATTTCACTTCTAAATTCTATCAAAAGTCCCTGAATGATATGATCTTTATTAATATTTAGATCATGTGTATTGCTGGAGTTCTCATTCCTTCTACTGGGCACCATTCCCAAACAATGGCATAGTGTGTATTAGTTTATGAATAGCAATAACTAATCCCAAGCATGTAAAAAACATAACATAAATTAAATAGTTTATAGATATAATCCATAATCATCAAAATTTATTCATTGAGGATGTATATACTCATAGACCCTTCATAATGGTTTGTAAATAAAATGAGAATTATCATAAGCATACCCCCCAGGAGTGTTGTAACAAATAGTGTAGCAAGTCTCGTTGTTGTGCACCAGTTCCCGTTCGAGTCTAGATCAAAGCGGGGTTTTCGGGTTTTACCCCTAAGCACATCTGTGCCAAATCTACCTCTACATGCTTGTATCCAGACAGGGATGTATTTCTCAGAAAACTCACAAAATCACTAAAATATCAAAATTCTTGGAAGTTATTATCTACTAATCATTAAAGTCTATCTTAAGGCTAGGTGCTATAATCCGAGTTTATCTAAATCTACCTTACAGGGTTACTTCTAAACTTCCATTGATACCAAATGTAACACCTGGACCCCAGTTACCCAGAGTTGTTGCATTGATATAATACATTTTCATGATTACAAGGAATCAAGTTCTAAAGGACTGATCAGTTTAGTAGTCTTGGAAAACAGATTACATACCTGAATGTTACATTACACTTTATAACATACAAAACAACACAAATAATCTTATATGCATGCCATTATTCCCTTGTCTCAACCCATCATATCAATCACAATACAGATCTTGCAAAAATGGGAAAATAAAAAATAGAAAGGGGTGATCTCAAATGCTCAGTAAGGGTAAGAAATACAACAAAAAATCTAAAAAATAAGCATAAACATTTAAGGCAATGTATAAAACTAAAAAATCTTTTTCATCATAAACCTCATCATAATATGGAAAATATAAATCAAAATAATACCATTTATGTATTCACATAAATATTATAATAATATAATAATCAAATTCAATAACAAATCCACTTTCAGAAGGATGGAATTCATAATGCCAGACTATCATAACCACATAGTCAAGGCCTCATGTCAAGACTACAAATAAGATTTTTTCAAAGCCTTGTTCAAAGACATTAGTCTGTCTAATTTGACATACTGATGCATCTAAATGCTATAGCGAGCTCCACCTCGTCACTTATTAAGTCCAATGTATTCCTCATTTTAATAGATTTAAACATAACATAAACATTCGTATTAAACCTAGCATACGAAATGTCAATAATTTCTCCATGAACTGTGAATGCTATAAAAATAACACATCCACAGTCAAACATATCACAAAACCATCAATACAATATGGAAGTATCGTATCATAATAAATCAACATCAAATCAGCTTATAATTCCATCAATGGATGTTGACATAAATGAAATCAAAACTATTTGAGAGAAATATCTCTTTTTTTGAAATCATTTAAAATTCACACATTTATATAGGAAGTAATTTAAACGAGACTTTTGAATCAAAGTGTCCCTTACCACATTGAAATTTTTGAAAAGAAATATCACTTCAAAACATTCATGTACATATAAATAAATCCTTTAAATAATTTTGAAAACATGGCCATTAATAAAAAATATTTATAAAGACAAATCTTTAAAACATTTAAAATTATGGTCTTGATAAAGAGTACCATTCACAAATTCTTAAAATATTAATTTTGAAATCATTTAAAGGTAACATAATTATAAAATAAATCATTTAATTTCAACATATTCTAATATTATTGTAATGGAAGCTTCGATGAATTTATAATGGCAGAAAACTTCCCCACCCTCCGTATAAGTTAAAAAAACATTCATACCGTCATTCTGTCGAAAAGGATAAAAAGGACATTATTTGGAAAACGACAGAATGATTCATTTATAAAAATCATATAAAAAGTCAAAAAAAGGTATTAATGACTTTATCCAATATTCTGTAAAATATTATGAATGTTTTTGAAAATCATTTTTAAGGAACATGGATGTGGATGATAATGAGGTCCAAGTAGACAATTACGTATAAACAACCTCAGATAATGAAGAGATTGTCAAATAAACCTTTACCAGTTTGGTAACATACGAAACCTACACCCCATGAAAGAGGTGTCATACAATTAATATGTAAATACACATAAATTAAAGTGTATAACACAAAGAATTCAATTATGGGCAGTACATACACCACACAAAAGGTGATGGCGGAAATATGGTACGAATCTCATGCGAATAAGGAGTGAGATGGAAGCCCCTTACCTTGCACTTTCTTTTAGTAGAGTGTACATTTAAACTCTTGTATTAAGATATTAGTATGTTATTAAGTTATACCTGAACTATATTAATATTTCTGATATCATAAATGATTCATTTATTACATTATACTACCCATTTAATAATAATTTACATGTTAAATTAACATTCCAGGTAATAATCGCTTTCTTTATCGTATGTGTTTTAACTTGTTACTCTTGATTGTATCACATAGATCAAGATTTCTGTACTTCCAGATTATAAAACATGATTTATATATCATATATATTTAGAATATAAATATTTATAATAGACATATATGTGTAATAAAAAACACAATTTATGGAAACGGTAGTTCGTACGTACGAATAAACGTTGTTTCCGTTTTCATATCGTATTGAATGGAAGTAAGTGAATAAGATATATTTAAGTACATATATATATATATATCTCCAATATCATTAATATGTCATATATTACATACTTATTAGTAATATATATTTTTTTAATCGTTGTTGAATGGTGAATGTGGAAAATGAATCTCATCGCATGGTGGAGACAATAATCCGTATGTACACACGAGCGAAAATATCATTCTATTTATATTATAAAAATATATAATTGGATATTATGTTATATATATAGAATACTTAACATGTTATTTTTATTATTTACATCAAATACACTTCATTATTATACCTATCCAAATAATAATGTATTGAATAACAATTACACCACGATGTAAAGACGTTAAGTCGTACGTACGCACGTATGGTGACATGTCATTAAAAGGAGGGATAGAATACTTAATATTGTTGTACCATATTTATAATAAAAACACAGTATCTAGGAGATTATGGATTTATTATTTTATAATGAAAATAATAAAGAAAGAAGATGTTGAATAAGGAACTTGAAAAAATGGTGGTGAAAAGATTACCTCTTCTTCGGGTTCGTCCTTATGATTTGATCAAAATGACTTCTTAGGTTGTCTTTCTGATCAGACAAAGGAATCTAGGATTAATTGATAGAAGGTTGGAGAATATTTGGGTAGGTTTTGGCAGATCCAAAAGGCTTTTATGGTGTGAAGAATTGCTTAGATGTGGTGTCCTTTTTTAAGGGGGAGGAGGGGCTCTTTCGAAAAAACATAAGGTATTATTTTATAATAAGTTAATATTCTATTTATAATGCCTCCAAAGTGGATTATTAAAGTAATTAGGTGGTTATAGGTAGAAAAAAACATAACCAATAGGTTTTAGATAGATTTGGGTTACTTTATTAACCTTATCTTTTTGTTTAAACTCTTAGTTAATTTGTTTGACATTTACCATGTCTCTTTGTATTATTATATTATATGGTTAATAAAAATACTATAATATTCCTATAGAACCCCAAGTGGTCTATTAATAACTCAAATATCATTATATCAGTCCTTTGGTCGATATTTAGATTTTTAGGAATATAATATCAATTAATAATATAATATTTGTTTTAAAATACTATTTTGTGCTAATTTTGGCACTATTGGGTAATTTGTTTTTGATAAATTCATAACAACATAATTACATCAAAGTAAAATTCATATAAACATTACTAATATGTTATATTAACCTATAAAATTATTTTAATTCATAAAAATTCTCAAATTACATTTATTTGGGTATTTATAATATCAATTATCTTAATATTTCATTAATATGGTAATTACTGCATCATCATAGTGTCATAAATAAATTAAATTATATCATTTATAAAAATTATAAATAAAATACCATTATGTATTATAACTATTTATATTATTAATTAATATTTATAGAAAAAAATATTACTTATATAACACTATATAAAAATTAATTACTAAAAGGGTTTTGTTTTTGTCAATTTTGCCTTTACATTAAATCAATTTATCTAAAATGCAATTATCATTCATTAGTGGATCCATGGGGTCATAAATTAAACCAAACGGTGACCATGGTCATCCATTACTCTTTAAATATGGTTAGGGTAGGTGTTGCGGTAATTTTGAATTATTACAATATTCTTTATTCCTTGACATACCCTATTTACCTTTAAACGCGGTAAATAAAATTAAAATGTTACAATTAACCAAAAATAATTTTTATCTTATTGAACCAAATTTTACTCCTTGATATTAACCATGTCTCTCATATTTTCAAAATTCAACTCACATAAGTAGAAAATTTAATTTTTATGGGAATTTTCAAATTCTATTAAGAGGTGGGTAAAAGACGGTGAAAAGTTCAATAACATTTTTATATATATAAAATTATTATAAACTGACACCAATGAATTAAATTGAACATATATATGTATTATTTATCTATTTTGACAGAAATTAAATTAAGTTAAATATTTATTCATTTAAATATAAAATAGGTTTTAACCAATAACTTAGTGTTTTTCACTATTCATCAAAAAATGATGTTCCGAAGAAAAGTAAAAATATTTCAGCCTGAGATATATATGATATTATGAATTAAAAAATAGTGTCTATTTTACCAAATTAAAAACATATATGTTTCATTAATTAATTTAAATTTATTCCTTTTGTCAAAATAAATAGCGGGTTTTTAAGAAATAATAACTATCAAAAGATTGACAATTGCTTATGTCCAGTTTAAATGTGAAATTATGTCCAATGACCCACATTGGATTAAATGGTAAAAATTTAATTTAATTATACTTTTAAATCACTAAAATTCATAATTTATCACAATTAATTATTTCAATTGAAAAAATGTTTTTAATTAAAATTTATTAATTTTCAGTATTTAGCAAAATATGAGTGTTATGAGAAAAGTACCAAAAATTCCCCCTAAGTTAATTTCGATATTAAGAATACAAAAATAAAGTTCATTTTGAATGATAAAATGTATAAAACTTCAAAAGGTGGGTATTACTATTCTTAACGGCTGATATGATTGGTTGTGGTGTGTTAGAACTTGAAGTTGTGTATAACACACGCTATTGAATTATTCAAAGAGAAGTGTACCAAGAAAGGTTGGGGTGTTCTAATGAGAATACAGTAAGAGTATATGTATGTATAAATTATTATTACATATATATGTTAGAATATATTTATATGTATCGACATATCATCAATTCATACACATTTTGAAATGTTATTTTAGATAAATTTATATTATTCCTAAAAATGAGTTCTCGAAAAATTGGTATTTCATTTCAGGGAAGAATGTTTGTTTAGTATTTTTAATATCTAAATTTATTTTATAATAAGTTAACATTGGATTATTTACTAATTTATTTGAAAAAATTGTAATTATTCAAAAAAAATATTTTGAATACGAACTACTTTTTTTATATATTTTATATTCTAAATTATAAATAAAATTAATAAATTTTAGTAATTTAATTGGAGAAATAAAATATTTTATTTTAGGATTTATCATATAAATAATATCCAAATAAATGTTTTTATTGTTTTATAATTATTTATTTGTAGTTGACTAGTGAAAAATAGAGTTTTTTTATAAAAAAAATTAAATAGTTTATCAA
Source organism: Viscum album (assembly GCA_963277665.1). Classification (NCBI taxonomy): domain Eukaryota; kingdom Viridiplantae; phylum Streptophyta; class Magnoliopsida; order Santalales; family Viscaceae; genus Viscum; species Viscum album. Next base: position 444,213,052 of record OY728161.1, read on the forward strand.
TATATATGAGAGACATTGATTTTTATAAAACTATTAAATTGATATAATATGTAATTATAGAAAAATTTAATTTATTTTTAATATTTTTTTAAATAAAATTAAATAATTATTGATTAACATTAATAGAAATAAATATTATATTTAAAATAAAATATTATATGAAACTTTTAAATTAAATAATATATATTTTTCTAAATTTATGTTCCTGAATTATCTTGAAATTATATTATTATATTTATAATAAACAAATTTGAATGTTGAAAATAAAAAATTTGGATGATATTATCTAAAAATTAACTATATGATTAAAAATATCTATTTCTAAAAAAATAGTTTTTATAGGTTTTGTTCACTAATAAAAGATAATATTTATAATCCTCTTTTTAGTATTATATTATTAAATTATTTCAATAATTAGAAACATAATTAATAAATTAGGCAGTAATTTTTATTTTAAATATTTTCAACTATATTAGTTTCTGGGTGTATGGGTAGAGTTACTATGAAAATGGAATATTAAGGAAAGACAATATTAACATTGTAAAAATTGTAAAAGCATGGGGGAAACAACTGTGATATTATATGGTGTTTGTAGAAACTATCTTATCACTTCCCCCAAGAATATATTTACAATTATTTGTTAATTTTTAGTATAATAATTTTGACAACATCTTGAAATCTAAACATTTATTAAAAAATGCCATTATGTTACATATAATAGGATTTAACCTCTTCCCAATTAGTCCCACAATTCTACGGTTCTGGATGAGTAATATATATATACCAATGTCTCTCCATAAAAACATACCCTCTTCATTGATTTCTTGTTCTTCCCAATATAGAAAGGTAATGGCCATTAATGAGTTACCCAACAGAGAATATCCAAGAGAAAGGTAATAATATCATCCCATTTTATATTGAAAATTTCATCTTATAAACCACTAATATAAAACCGATAGATGATGTTATGTTAACAAAATAATTTATAATATGACTATTTTTTATATAATAATTGATAACCATTTTATACATTCCTCAAAAATCATTTAGAGAAACAAATCTTTCATCGTGTAAATGTGTGGACTACCACCGCCATGAAAAAGTGATTTCTTTTATAAAATATTTAAATTGATGTGACAAGATATATATTAATTAAAAAATATAATAATAAATAATATATTGGTATAATATCTTTATAATTTTAATTTTATATTCCCTTCCAATTTTATGTATAATAGTATCATGTTGGTCTACATTTGAACTGCCATCCCAACAGAATAATGTATATTGCTTTTCCAAATCCAAAAATCTTTAATGATTTTGAAAATGATCATATATCATAAAAATTATATTTATGTTAATATTATAATTCGGAAAATATAAAATATTATAATCAATATGTAATAAAAGTAATAGTTTTTTTTATTATATTAAAACGACATTAGTGTACTTGTCAAAAACCGTTCATAATTTGGACTTATTTTTAGATATCCCCAAACACTATATATGTACTATTAGAATGGAATTTTAAAATTTAAAACTATATAAAATTATAGATATCATTATTTTTTTACCTCACCATTGACAACAATCAAAAACAAAAATATTTGAAAACAAATAAGCTGAAAAACATCAAGTCACTAAATTAAAAAAATTATATTGAAAATATATAATTAATATAAAAAATGGACATTAAAAATTAAATATATATTCTATAATATCATGGGTATGTAAATAGTGAAATATATTAATTATTAAGCAATTTTAGTGAATCTGATGAAAAACATTAGACATGAGGTAAGTGATCATCCATAGTAGAAATATTCCTTGATAGTTACACATTTACATTCATTTTCTCCATGTTACCAAATATTGTTTTCATGAAATTATTCTATTTTCAAATATATATATATATATATATAATCCATAAATATATACAAATTAAAATATACATTTCATTAATGGAGTTATACATGTTACTAAATCCCTTCAATACGTACATTTTAATGTAAACCTCATTTAAGGGAACATTCCTATTTCATGTATGCTGTCAAGGATCATTCGTATCAAATAATTTTAAATTATTAATCACATGTAGAATAATAATTTTTACTTGGATTATCCCTTTTTATAATTTTTATATATATAAAATCATATTATTATTCATCAATTAAAATGACATGGTTTAATGTTCAAAATCCATATCTCATGTTGTTCATTTTTTTAATTCCATATCTGAGATCATTATCATGATTTTTCTACATATCAATTCCATGTTCACAAACTATATTCCTTAATATTTATGATTTCTTTAATGGATATTATTTACTATTATTTATATAATTAATATGATTTATCATTTGTATTCCTTGAATAATAAATTTGAAACTCATTTCCATCTCACAAGTTGGATCAGGCTTAAAAATTATATATGATTTCATTTCATCATGTGGAACACATATTGTTGATATTAATTAGGTGATTATTGAGAATAAAATAATATATCCCTCCAATGAGTTATTTCAAGATTTATATATAATGATATGTTATATAAGCGATTAGGGAGTGAACCTAATCCACCACGAGACATCTTCCACAGTTTATGGAATTGGAAGTAATCCCAATACAAAATGTGACATTATTCACATGATGATTAGTTATTTAGAAGTGATTATTGAATTGTGATTATTATTTCTTCCCTTAAGTTCATGTAATATCTTCCATGATTCCATGACCTAATGATTTCCTTTCAATATTCTATGTTTCCATGTTTATGGAAATTGTCTTTATGATATTTTTTTATTGCATATTTATTATCATGTTATTCATTAGTTTATATTTTACTTCAGTAATTAGATTTTATTATTAAATTATTACGTGGGTATTTTCACAAAGTTATCCTATCTTGTTTTATAATATCTAAGGATGTTATAAGAACAATGTTTAGATTTAATTATAAAAATTACAATATGTATTATTCTATGTATTATGTGTCCAATATTGAAATAATCATAGACAAGTAGATATATGTTTTTTTACTTATATAAAATCTATACGAAAATGTATGAAATACTAGTTTTTATGTATTTGGTGTATATTTATGTTAATTGAGAATATTTTTGTTATATTTTGAGAATATATTGAGAGAAAATTAGTGAGAAATTTTTTGATAAACCTATGCATGATACCCTCCTAAAATGTTGGCTATATTTTGATTATCAAATTCTCCTATAATTGAAATACTAATGTATATATACTACAATTTCATTTATGGTTAGTAAAAAAAATATTTATTACATGTTATTAACCCAAAAATCACATTGTGCTTGACAATAAGGCCTAACTAATAACTGTCATTAAACGTCTATAAGATACAAATTGTTCAATAAATTTATCTTTACAATCCATTATTAACGATTTATTATGTTATGTAATTATGGTAATTGTTATGATATAAACAAATATAATGAAACCTGGATTGATGTTAATGATATTTATTTCTCTTTAAATGCTATTTTTATTTTTTAAGGAGTAAATAATTTGAAAGATGAAGTTTTCAGAAGATCTTTTTCATTATTATATTATTATTTTAATTATTCCTCACTAAAATATTAACTCATTGTTTTATAATTGATTAATACTGATGGAATCATAAAAATAATTATTTTCATGGAATATTAAATGATATTACCCTATTGGATACCTAATTTTATAAAATATGTAATGGGGACATTGATTTTATTCTAAAACTATAATATGAAATTATATTTACCAATATACACATAGGTGACTTTAGAAAAACAAAATAGAAGAGAAGGATTTAGTCTCATGAATGTTCTTGTGATGATAGTGATAATGGAATGAATTTATAAAGTATATTATATTAATAATATAAAATGATTCAAAAATGGGATCATATCAATGCAACTGTGATATTTTTTATTTGATATATAGGAGAGATTCGAGTGAAAAACTTATATAAATGTTGATAAGATCAGTAAAAATGATTGGAGAAATACAATGTTCTCCCTCGCCGTCCAACAGAAGTATGTTGTTTCTGAAGTGACGAATTTGGGAACAATAAAAAATAGATAACTAATACAATATATTAATATAATATTTTATCTTATCAAAAACATTCATGATATAAAAAATGAAATTACCAGTCAATGACTTTTATTGAGTTGAATAAGGATAAATAAGTTGTTCTAGGAACACATAGTCATCTCCATAGATTCATTGATGTCTTATATCATGGTTATTTTAACTAGTTATTATATATTGAAATAAAAATACCTAGTGGTGACATTATTATGTACAACTAATTTGTATCTTCAATAACATTTAATAGATTTTTATTTAAGAAAGTCTTATTAAAATTCATTTAGATAAATTTTTTGTTCTTTATAAAATATACTATTCACTATACATAATTGAGAACATATTTTATAGAATAATTAAATAATAATTCATATCAACACATTTTAGTTTATCAATGCATGGATGATTAATGATAATCACAAAGATCAAGTGGTTGAACAAATACACAAAATATATCATAATCCTCATGAAAGGAAAAATATATATTCTGTAAGTTAGTATGGTTTATATTTATATTGAAATTATTCCTTGATTCCGGAATACCATTTATATATCCATTTTTTTCATTTACTTTGTTAAATTAAAATACATGAAAATATTTATTTATGTATGGAGTGGGAATTTAAAAACCTCTTAATTTCATTGAAAATTCTCTTCAAATTAATAATATATGAAATGGAATGCTCATAAAACTATACACAACATAAATGAAAAGTCATGATATATATTGAAAATAATGTATTACCATTATAGGAAGGTCATTAAATTAGAAGATATAAACTATAGCTACCATATCATAAAATCAATAAATAATGTTATAGGAATTAGATTATGGACGTGAACTTATTCCTTTTAAATCACACTTTCCAATGCTCATAAGAGAGATAAATTCACTAGGGTTTATCTAGAATAAGAAATGATAAATTATTGTAATTAGGTTCTTGAGAAATTGTATATGGGGGAATTTCATGATCATGGATATTTTTATAGGAACCAGGTTTGTAGAACCACCACCTGAAACTCAAATCTTGGATTATTTGATAAATAGGTCATACATATATATCATAAGTGGATATTAATGTATGATTTAGTAGTATATTAACATGATATAAAACATTTATATGTTTATATATCAATAATTAATATATATTTGAAAAAGTTATTTTTTTACCAATTTACAAAAATCATAAAAGATGAATTTTCTGAAATTTCCATTTTATTTCAATAAGGTGAACATATAATTATTGAATGATAAAAATATATATTTAAATTATAAATAAAAAATTAACTATGACTTATCTATTAATTTATAGGACAACGGACAATTAATATACTCAAAAACATTTCCTTTAAATTGTTTCCATTACATCTTATATTTAAATTTAAAAATAAAATTTATAAATTTCGACATTTGAATTCGAAAAATTAAAATATTTTTTATGTTTATTATTCCAATATATATATAATCATTCTTGGGATTCATATAAAAAAAATTTAAGATAAATAGTTAAAATTTAATTATTTTCTGAGCATTGAATTCTAATATATTATTGGTATATATAAAATACATAGAATATTACATAAACCTATAATATATTAAATTAGTATTTTATGAATAATGTTATTCATTTTTAATATATATTTTTTCAATAAATCAATCCCCAGTTTTAGATTTGTGAATTTCAGTTTTATCATGATATAAATGCCACATAACATTTATTTAATTTATAATAAAAAAACACCTTGAAAAAAAATAAATATTGATAATCTAATCCAAAATATAAATGTTATACACCATATGAAAATTTTATATGATATATCCTTTACATGTTATATATGTTAATACTAACATAAATTAATTTAAATCATACATTTATTTTTTTTGTAAATTATTTCAATATTAAATTATATATATATATAAATTATTAAATAATTTATATTAAATTATAATATGTATAATTAATTAACATGGGTGAAATTCGAGTCACCACAGAAAGGGAATGTAAGGGAAAAATTGGTTTAATATAGTGAAAATGTTTATTAGATGTTGAGAAATATTTTCTATTGGATGGTTGTGGGGGGATAAACCTAATAACAATACCAAAAATCAATATTGGACAGTTTTTGAGTATTTTTACTTGAATAATATAGATATATTATTGAATAATTTATAGTTTTTTTAAAATTACATAATTTAAATATAATAGGGGCCCCTCCGAATCCCCAATTTTTTTTGCAAATTAAATGTATTGGATAAAATAAAAATGTTAAATTATATTTTCATAAGTCCATATGTATTCCCTTGAATCCTTAGACTTAGAACAATACCTAGATGAGGATACATAAGTAGTTATCTAACGTATAACATCCAACAGAGAGGGAATACCCTCACCCCAACCTCTATAACTCATTTCTAGTTTTACTCTCCATGAATCCCATATATCTATTAAGGTATAGTGGAAACAAAAGTATTACAATGTTTATGTTTTATTATAATAACGGGATATCGTTTTAATTAGTTCCTCCAAAATCGTTTAGAAAAATTGTAATGTCTTATTTCACATGTGTGTACTACCACTTCCTTGAATGGATAATTTATTATACATAAAATCATGACTTAGATGGTATGAATAAGATATTTAATTTAAATATATTAAAACTAAATCATGATTATAATTATAAAATTATAATATATCAATTTTTATACACTTCCAATTTTAGGAATAATTTTCCCATCTTTTGTGTATGTTTAGATTACCCCCCAAAATGAAATATTTCATTTTATCATAACCATATCACGTGATTTTTTTTTATAAATTCAACTATTTTTTAGAAATTACATTTTTTAATATATTATTATTTTATAATGTTATCATATGTGATAATATGTAAGGAATATAAATAGTAAACCATTATAGTAACTTTAACTTCATTAAATCAATTTAATAATGAAACATTATGAATTCTTATCTATCATTTTGTAACTGTTGAATATATATAATCATTATTATTGAGGAAAAATATGGGATATATCCCTCAATAATAATTGATACTATGAATTTATATTACATAACCTTTTGCAATGGTCAAAAAAGTGAATGTGTAATAAAAAAATTAACTACAGAACCTTGATTAACCATAGTAAGTATAAAAAATAATAAAAATAAATATCAAAACATAATAAATAGATCATATATAATAACATAATGTCGAATAATGTTCTTATATATTTATTTAATGACAATAATTTAATTATTCATTAAATTAAGATAATTTTTTTAGAAAATTTAGACCCGAGGTAAGTGATTTCTCTAATAATATCATAGCTTGATGGTTACAATTTCTCAGTATTTTTCTCCATTTTACTCAATATTATTCTCGGGAATATCAATAGACTATATATATGTCCTTAAAATATGAATACCCATTTAAATAAAATTATTATTTATGGTTTAATGTATGTTTTCATTCCCATATGAATCCCAAATTTTATACAAACCTGATATGAAGGAACATCAGAATTTAACATATAATTTCAACAATTTCTCCCATAAAGTGATTTTAAATAATAAATTGAGTCTAAAACCCATAATTCTTTTAGAAAACTTTCATGGTTATTTTGTTTAATGGAAGTCAAATTAATTTATCAATTATATAAAATTTCATTTACCTATTTCACAAACCCTTATCCTTGTGGGTCATTTAAATATATTTGCCTCTTTTATCTTTCTCATAAATAATCTTTATTGGGAATCCATGTACAAGGAATATATATGATTTAAAATTTTTAATGATCACAACTATCTAATTACATATTCTCTTGAAAATCATTTGAAATTTTATTTTCATTAAGAATAAAATTTTAGTTAAGAAACCCACATCCTTCTTATAGGTTTGGTCACATTCATGATTTTATTTTTGTTTCATTATGTCTTATCGCATACATGCATATGATTTTTATTACATTATATGTGGGGGAAAAATTATATAATTGTAAAATTCATTGGGTAAATCATTTTTTCTCATTATATGTTATGTATTTGATTATAGAGTGAATGGAATCCACCATGGGAAATTTTCAATTATCATAATATAAATTTGCAGTTATCCCAATCTATTATGACCCATTTCCTAGTTTATGATTATATTCATGGGAGTGACCCTTCAGTTTTTATTATAATTTAAAGTATTATGTTTTTTCCTTAAATTCCATGATTCTATGATAATAAAATTTCATTACCATCATTAATGATACCATTTTATGATCATTAACTTTATGATATTAGTTCATGCCTCTGGACACTCACGTTATACATTATTTTCATGTGTATTACATTAACGAGATTTCTAGATCACCCTTTAAATTTTGTATTTTACCTTAGGTATCATATGTACCTTGAATTGATATACTAGAGTTAGGTTATTTATATATTGTTTTATTTAATGTTTATTTATTCAATTTAAAAATTTATTTATATTTTTAATCATACATTTACCGTATGAATCCTTATCCTTTTTTACTTGTTTGATATTTTAGTGAAAATTGACTTATTAGTGTGTTTAAGTATAGATTAAATATATTTTACTATGGTATGTTCAGTTATTCAAATATACTAAAAAAACATTAAATGTATGTCCCGTTATTTAATAATTATTTTCTATTATTCACATAAAATTTGATGAAAAAAATATTAACAACAAAAAATTTTAATTTTCATGTTACTATAATTATTTAAATGAGTCAAATCCCCCCATCATTTAACTTTTTTCAACTGTCAGGTTATGAGATCATATGGTATCATATCCTGGAAAATGAAATATCCTAATAGATACCAATATTTTGTATCAGAATAGATCTTTTTTGGTTATAATATAATGAATCCTAATATTAAATGTTTTATTTATTTGACCATAGTCCTCTATAATGAAATATCCTAATGGTAAATGGAATATTACAATGTATGATCCTATATAAAATATATATGATTATAAATATTATTATAATCAAGATTATTATACTTTTTGGAAGTATTAAATAGTTATATATTTGATAAATAAATGATTAATACTCTAATTAATGTTATTAAAATCCAATTATAATCCTTTTCGTGAAAAAATATTTTCACATTCTACTATAAAATTTAATTATGAAACAAATTAAATGGATATGACTACTATCATTTTTTGATTAATATAGTATCATTTTAATTAACAACAAAAAACCTATTTTTAAATTCCTACGATCATTAATTAAAAATATGTCAGGGGGTATAAAAAATTAAAAATAAAGGAATTACTCTTAAAATTGTCTAGATATCTAATTGAGATAGTTCCAAATTTGAAAAATTAATACCGACATCTAATGAGTTGTCATTTGAATCAATGTATTCCACCTTATGATTTTCCATCCAACAGATATAAAGGAGGGAGGTAATATATTTGATTAGATCATTGGACCTACATATATGGTGAATAGTATACTAATGAACTCAAATATTGCCTTAGAGCATGTATAGGATGACCTTCAATTACATTCATATTGACTTCATATCAATATTATTCTCTCTATGTATTTCTATCCCAATATAGATGGAATATTCTTCCCCATTAGAATAATCACCTTGGACATTATAATCATTGAAATTAAATATTAACGTACGCCAATGTCATGGAAAATACCAAAAAGATGCATAGTATCATTGATGAAGGACCCATTCACATAGATTTTAAAATCAGTATGAGGTGTAGAAAAATAATCCCAATGGTCGTGAAGGGTCATTTCTTTACTAGGGAAATGGCCACCAGATTCATGATATTTATTAACAAATGGGTTTTATAGTAATGCATTAGAAGAGGAACCAACTTTACATATTGTGATCTATACTACATATGCCCTCATGTTAGTCCTTATTCCTTGCTTCCAATATGCTTCAGTGAGATTCAAAATATAATAAAACCCATATTTATTTTTTCGTACTCTTATAAATAGACATTCTAATCAATAGTTGAAGTAACTCACCACTACTATTTGATTGCATCAAAACCCCTATGAATGAACCAAATGTAGTCCAGAAACTTTTTTCCCAAATCCCCTTGTTGTAGTGGTGAGAAGTGTGATTTCATTTATTTTTTTAAATCGCAATCACCTTGCGGTGAACTAGAATACCATCAATTTAGTATATTAATCTCTTGGGACTGTTTGGTTATAGATACTCCAAAAATTAACAGAAAAACTTCCAATAGAAATTTTTACACGATACTGTGTTTCAACATAAATAATAAAAATAATTTCAATTATCTTTAATAGAATCACCATCAATTGATAATTTGAAAAATGTTGTCTGTTGTCTGTTATTAATATTGTTATAATGAATGATATCAGGTAGTTGGTGCTTCAGAACTGCACTAATAAACAAAAGGAATGTCTAGGAAATATTGAATGAGATATCAGGGTTAGGAAGACTAGAAATCATAGAACAAAACCTGAACATTTGTGATCCCATATTTTAATCCCCTCATGCTTAATTATCAAGATACACATGTCTAGAAGGAACATTATGTGATCATGAATGTATTTTTTTAAACCATATACCATCCCCCGCAATAGTTTATTATTCTTTTACTGTTATAAAAAATGATAATTCTATGGAGATTTATATATCTATCTCAACCCCAGATATCTTGTCTTATATTCATCATTTCTAAAATATCATTATTTTTTATTATTAATCAATGGCCATATAAGATGACTATTTATGTAAGAATACAAGGATTAAAAAATATCATGATACTGAGGATAAAATAAATATATAATGATGTAGTTTATGTATATTTAGAAAGAGTTTCATAGTGTGTTGAGATTTTTCTCTATGACTATTGCAGTTTCATGTAATGTTATATTTCCCTCACACTACATTGTGAGGAGTTGAACCATAACGATTAGTACATGAGGGCTTTCTTGATACTGTATATTATCGTGGAATTGTTTTTAGGATAATAAAAAGAGAAGGAAATATATAAATTTTGATGATTTGTAGAAAGATAAATCTGGTGTTCTAAATATATTGAAAAAGATATATGAACCTATTATTTGAATGATAAATTATATGAAAGTATTATATTTAATATCAATGATACTTTAATATTTCTATACAAAAATTTATTGATGTGAATTTTTCATGGTATAAATTGTATTTTGAGTATATGAAGAGAGGAAGTTGATTTTGTTATTACCATTTCATTAATTTTGAGTTGAATAAGAAAAGAGATGCTTTATATGATAACAATTCTATTGAAAACAGTCTGTATTGAGAAAGGAAAGAGTCATCTATACACTTATATTTTTATATTTAATTTATCTACGATAAAAGAGTTTCGATATTGCTTCTAGTGTTGACCATGTTCATTAAAGTAGATTAATAATGAAAGAGAGAGACCATAAGTTTTATTATTTACTTGTAGTCATGATGAAACTGAATAAAATTAAAGATAATGGGATATAGATTTCTTATATCATACGATTTCATGATGTGATCTATAATTCACTCTAATTATTGAATATTTACCAATGTTATTATATCTATACTATTTATGGGTGGTACAGTGATTAAATTTTTTTCTACATATTTTTATTAAAGATTAATCATGTATTAAAATATCTAAAAAATAATTATTTCTATTTAAATGATTCGTTGCATGATTATGGGTCTACAGATAACACCTTTCCTGGGTTTTTATTGATTATAAAAGTGGATCTATTTGTGAGTGGGATAATAATATGTTGAGACGATTATGAAGGAATGTAAAGACATAAATAAAACATGCAATGATGTGAAAAATATCCACAATTGTTTTTTTCATGAGTTTAATGATAAATTTTAAAATTTAGAAGGAGTTCATATAGATTCTTCACCACAAGCTACAAAAAGGATTTCATCTACACATACTTCATATGAGTTTATTTTTTGTAACATACATATATTTGAATTAAATATATTATAAAATAATATAGCTACCAACATCTAGATACAAAATATAAAAACCATCTGTCCTTCAAATAGAACTATTTTTTTCATACAACATGTACTAGAGATGTTTAAAATCAATTGTGTTTAGAAATAAGTAATTAAAAAAATAAGAACTGAACATTGTATCTACAATGTATATTTGAGTGTTTATTATAAATTTATCAATTTATTTATGCAAATATAATATTGTATCAATTTTTTTTAAAGGAATAATATTTTCCGAGCTGGTAGAAGATGTGATCAAATCATGGATTGTTGCGTGCGAACAGTACTATTAATGATTGTTGAAAATGAATATTTATTTTTAAAATAGTATATAAATTCTTAAGAAATGCAATAATATTTTATTTTTTAGGGGATACATTTTTTGGAAATGTTCATAGAAAAAAAGTAATAAACTATTCGACTTAAATTTATATAGAGCCTATTTTTTCTTGGATTTATCTACAATGGTATTGGATATAGTAAAGAACCATGTTGGAATAAATAAACAACTAATGTTTAAATATGTGATAAAGAACTAATAACTCAAGTGATAATGAAACATATAATCATTGAGAATTGAGAGTATAACATTGGCCATGGGAATAAGTAGTTAGTTGTGAAGAATAAAACAATCAAAACACTATGAAGTAATCCACAAAATAATAAGAGATGAGATTTTATTTTCAGTAACAGGAACACCATGAAAATTTTGAACTTTTCCATAACTTTTTATAATATTTAAAGCATGATGAAGTGAAAAAAATTTATTTTAAGTGAAAAATATAGATTTTATGTTTATTAGTACATTGAAACAATGTATATATTTCATATTGATAGAACAACATTCAAATGATTGTAAAATTTTTTTCTTTTAATATTTGTATAATAAAAATAATTATAGGGGTCATTAGTGAAGTATTCTTATAAGGAACAAAATTATGATTCCCAATATTATTATCTTGAAAATAAAATATTCAGGAATACATATTTCACCCAAACATGGATTGTTAAAAAAAATTATCAACCATGATAAAACATTCCCAAAAGATAATATCTATTTAAAGGGAAAAATATTTTCACCTTATTTCCATATATCATATTATTTCATTCTATTAATGTAATTATAGTAGACGTGTGTTATTAAGGGGTGAACTAAAGAATATGAGCATGTTAATAAAATGTAAATTTGACAAGAAAATAATCATCATAATTTTTATCATAATATTTTATATTATGAGGAATATCTGATAAAATTTCAACAATAGAAAAGTAGAGATTGTATTACTCCCCAAATATCTTGAGTGGTAGAAAATTCAGTAGCATCGAAACATATCAATATATAAAAATATAGAATTCGTGAATGTTTTTAAATATCCTTCACTAAAATGTTTTTATTAATATTCTATCAATACATGTTTTAAATAAAAATATTTTTATAAAATGGTGGAGATGTGGAGAAAATCATTGATTGGAAAAAATAATGGTTGAAGAAGGCTAATAGATGATTTCTATATATATACATTCTCACTATATTGAATTCTTATAAAAAATATGTTATTATTAATGTATGAATTTAACCTACTATAATAAAAATATGTATTCATATAAAAATTTTAAACATCTCAAATAAATCAGATCTATCATGAAAGGAAGACGAATTTTAGGGTTGGTATTGTATACTATTTTTTATAAAAAACGGTTTTCTCTATATTATATCATTTTTAAAATTGGGCATGGATTGTGTTTAAATTTAGTGTAATAATTTTTTGAAAATTTAATTATTAGAATTTCTACCATGATCTATCAACTTCAGTATTTTTATTTTCCATATGTTTTTGATATATTAAAATAGAGAATAATTTTAAGATAATTTTTGACATGATATTTTAAATATTAAAATTCAAACAAAATACAACACAAGGACTTAAGAAATGAAATTATATATATATATATAATTTAAAATTACAATGATGTTTATATCTATGATGTAAATATATTGTATTGATCGTGAACATGGAAGATATATGGAGTTTCAATGTATAGCTGACAATACATATTGATTTATGATTATTAAATTAGAATTGATGATTCATTGTTAATATTTAATGTTAGTTTTTATAACCACATTATTGATATAAAAGGAATATAATTAAGAGCTTTAAAAAATTCTCAAATATTAAATGATAATGAATCAAAATTGAGAAAATTGTGAAAAATCTATAGCTGATGATTTTAATAGATGAAAATGATGTTTTCATTGGATATTCTTGAAAATTCATTCATTCATGGATAATTGTTTTATGTTTTTGATGTGATTCTAATATTTATATTTCTGGAATGATATATTGTCCTAAATGATTTTATAATAATTTATATTTTTTTATATAAGAATAAGTGATTATATAAAATTTGCTTGAAAATGAATGTTTCATAGATTATTCAAAATTAATGAAAAATATATCTCTATTAATCTATTTGTTGTGGAGTTCCATATAATTTTTTATAAATAAGAATAAAAAATTTAAAAATAAAATCATAATGTTATTCTTCATTAAATTTTTATGTCAAAGTATTAATATATGTATTTTAAATCACTATAATAGAAACAATATTTAACATGATTGTGAAGGTTGTTGAAAAAATTGAAAACAAAATGGTACATGGGATGATATTAGTGTGTAATGTATAGTAATTGATGAAAAATAAGTGGACTATTAGAATATGTGATAATTCAAAAAATACTAAACACATAAAATGGATAATAATGGTGATATAATTTGAATGCTTATATTTTCCATTGAATGGAAATATAAAATTTAAAAAAACTGATCTAGAAAAATAACTAAATGGAATATGTAATTATTTAATCTGTGTAAATATATTAGATTATATATATGAAAAAAATGTGTACTATATAATATTTTAAATATATTAAATATAAATTAATTTAATTATAATATTATATTATAAATTTATCCACACTAAAACATAAGTTTTACATTTAATTTATATTAATGGTCCTCAAACCTTAAGATTGATTAAATGAGTAAAAGATTATGATGAAATGATAACCATATATTTATATAAAGGATATCTATATTATATATTTCTAATGAGAAGCAATCTAATGGAGTCAAATTAATTTTATATGAGTCATTCTGTGAATGTAGTCTTTAATTATGATAAATGATTTCTTATATTAAATTCATTTAATTACATCATTGGTGATATCAAGACTAATTAAAATTAATTTGATTTGTTTATAATTATCATAAAATATTTTTCAATGGATCAATAACATACAAAAAGTTTAGGTGATTTATAGAATGATATATTCCATAGAAGATTAAACCAAATAATGATATATTTTTATGTATTTATTAAATATTTTGTTGATTGGATTATCGAAATAATTTAAGAAAAATAATACGTAGTTGAAATTATAATGATAAATTAAATAATTGAGGTTGATGTTGATTAAATTATTTGATAGTGAGGGTTCTATACTTTAGGAACCTATTACACATTCAGAATTGGTGTAACACCTGAACTATTACATTTAAATAAATTGCCACATATTCAGTTCATTTTGATTTGATGTGTTACACCATGAGTATTTTTTCATGTGAACATGAATCCTAATATAGATTATAAAAAATAAATTAATGTGTATAATTTAAATATAAGGAATGATTACTTAATTAGTAAGGTTGTTTAGTTGGAAAATTAATATTTTGTTACATGGTGATCGAATTAAAATTTGTTACTATGGATAAAAGGAGAATAAAGAATAATATACACTACTGAAAAATAAATAGATTTTTATATTTGATAATTTTATGAATATTGATGTAATATTCTTTGTATAAAATATATAAATGGGATAAGAATAGATATGGATGCAACAAATATATTACTGTGAATTATATTTTTAGTTGAAGAATAATATAGTAGACATAATTTTTGTGAATTATATTGAATTCCTTTAATATTGATTGAAAATTGGGAAGACCCAATTATCATATTTATATATTTATCATAGTGTGGATTACAGAATTCAATTTCTTCTTCTATTATAGATATTGTTTATTTTATACGAAGAAAATATAAGGATGATAAAAATTGATAATTTAATTACTGAGTATATGTTATGCTAGATATGTATAGTATTTATAAGACTAGCCTAAAAACTTATTAAATAGTAATGTTTGATTAATAAAAGTTTTAGCCACTCTAACTATTGTATTTTGAGTAAGGTGGACAAATCAATAATTTCATGGATCGACACATGGATTGATAACTGATTCAAAATAATACGATTCAATATATATATATATTAAAAATTAATAAGATAGAGATTTCATTGTACTTGGTTTGTTACCTAAATACTTGTACAATGATATTCGATTTAATGATGTTTTCATTATATATATATATAGTTTGGCAAGGGGGATAACAACCCTATACCACAATGAATGCACTCATACCTCTTGAATGTGAACCCCATTAAGACATCATTCACATCTATATTTTTTCTTTTGAATTTCTCATTAAATGAATGAAAATTACATTTATAGATTTTGTATGATATATATTCAATAAGAAAATGTGTAGGTAAAAAATTCATAATGTTTTAAGTTTTAATAAGTCATACAACAGTAATTTCCCCATATAATTGTAGGATGTATCCCTATTTTTTTCTGAATATCCAACTAATATTAATTAATATTCAAATTAATATTGATTTTACATAAAATTGTGATGTTTTATATCATTAATTACTTCCAAATATTTTTAGTAGTATTTTTATAATAGTGAATAGATGTAAAAAAATATTTTTTTAAATTATTATTTTTATATAAATAGTATATTTTTTTAAAAAAAATGAGTAATATTATTTCTAAAACATTATATTTATATATATATGTGTGTGTGTGTGTTTGTGTTTTTGTGTGTGTGTCATATGAGTTATAACAAAAAGTCTAGAATGTGGTAATATCTAAATGTGCAAAATCTCCATTTAAATGATAGAACCAACGTAGTAGGGATTCATTGAAGGAGGGAGATACATATTATGTAGATATATTATATAAATAATATAACTATTTCCCAGTAGACTAATAACATTGATATCATTTAAAATATCTAATTAATTTTTTTTTGGATTATTGGAAAAAATGAATTGAGAATATTGGAATAGAAGAATAAAATAAAGGAATTTGAAACAATATTATCGCTTCTATGAAGATTACTACATTAATAATGGAATAATTCCTAGAAACTGTTGGTATGAGAGTCTTATAAATGACTATATGATTCATAGATGGTATGACATGATTAATATTGTAAGATATAATCCAACATTATTTTATTTGGTGAGTGATCTAAAAATTGGTTAATTAGTAGAAATATATACATAGGATTTGTATTATGAGGTAAAATAGTCAATATAATAATAATTATTGACCAATATTTGAAATAATAACCTTATATTTTTGAATTAATATAATTATAAATTGTGTAGTAGAGTTCTATTAATTATTAAAAAGTGATTTTTTTATGTTGATTTCCTAGATACATTGGTATTTCATTATATTTACCAATTTATTTTTATATATTATTAATTTTATATATAAAAATTTAAAATATTCACACTAAAAGATTATGGATATGTTTATTATAAATATTAATGTTATTTAATACAAATAATTTAATGACAAAGACACGATTTTTTTATTAATAATACCCTTATATTTTCGAAGTCATGTTTAGTTTTTTTATAATCATTTGAAATCATTCAAAACAAATATTTTATAATTTAAAATTTTCATTATAGATTTAAAAATTTAGATGTATTATTTGATAATAATTTATTCCACTAATGTATAATTTAACAATAGTTGAAAATAATTTTTTATATATGTAAAAACATATTTAAATTTTAAACAAGTATTATACAATTTATGAAAATTATGAAAACAAATATTATTATTTGATTTTGATTTGATGATTCCTTGATTTAAATAAATTCTAACAAAAGGGATTTCTCAATTAAGTAAACTGAATAATTAAATTGAATATAAAATAATATTGATTTATAATGAATAATAATATTTTCTACCTTTAAGATATTATAAATGTTCACAGATATAAGTTGTTATAATCATAGAATAATAAAACTCAATGAATTTAGTCAGGAACATAACCTAGCATGTTTAAATGTAATCTTACTCACCATAAAACCCAAACACCTAACCTAAAACCTCCCTATCATATTCAATGAGATATTTATTTGACAAAAATCTTCAGAATCAAACTATGATAAGGGTTTTATTTAGATAATCATTTATGTAATGAAATGTAATAGGTAATTCTAGATTGAACCATAAGGATTAGTTTAAAAATAGTATTAACTTTAGTCATTTCAATGAATATATGAAATAATATAAATATTGACACTAATAATTTTATATTGTGACTATATTAGAAAATTACATATTATGGGCATATATAATCTATGTTACCGATGAATATTTTAAAGGGAGAAGGATAGGGTGGATTTGGTCAATCATTGTTATGTAGTAAAAATTCATCATTATTCGAAACAAAGAAAAGCACAATTAATCCCCCATAAATAATAAATACATTTAATGATAATGGAATATAAAACCAATGGAAGAGGGAACCATAATTGTATCAAATGATAATTAGATAAAAAGACAATTCACTCAACCTGGTCTTCCATTTCTCCCAAATGACCCAATCCCAACATCTCTAATATCAACACTATTGGCCCTAGTATGCTAAAATAATCCCAATAATCCATCCATAGACCGGAAAAAATCCATGAAACATATGTGGCATTGGGATCTTGGAATAAAATTATAATAGTTTTATTCAAACTTAAGTACTAATGTATATACAATGCACGATATAAGACTTATATTAATATTTCACCAATGACTCATAAAAATTTAATTTATATGAAAATTCATAAAAATATATTTTGACATATTAATACATGTTTTTTTATATTATTTATAAATGATAAACAATAACATACAAAATTACTATTTATAAAGGAAAGACCTTTCATAACATAAAATTATTATAGATAATATCATTAATTAAAAAAATAATCTAAAACATATGGACTATAAGAAATTATAATAATGATCACCATTTATTCCCCTTATTAGAAAATTTCATAAAAACCACAATTATATAAGTATCACAATTTAAAAAAATGTATCGTAAAAATTCATTTAAGAAAAAATAGAAAAAAATGAAGTTAAAATAAACTTTCCAAATATAAATAAATGAATTATTTTGAATGTATGTAATAAATTCACTCAAAGTGAATTAGAAAATAAAATAAAAAAAATTGATCAAAATCATATAAAAATATAAACCCACAAATAAATGTTTCCATACATCCAAAATCTATGGGATATAATATTTTAACATTATATCACATTAATCATCCATGAAAGGTTCCTAGTATCACATGTTACTGCAATGGCATGACCCTAGATGCATTGATCCAGTGCATTATTTTATTACACAAACATGATTAAATTTAATCAAACATAGATGAAATGATTAGTTTAGATGTCATGAAAGTTAATATTACATAGATTATACCAACCATTCAATGGTAAATAGAAAAAGTTATATTGATACATAAAACAAGAAAATAAATACCATCCATAAAGGCTTAATCCTGATTTCTTCTTCATAACCCACGGAAATGGATAATAATATTAGTGACCTAAAATTCTCATTAAAATTATGTAGTGTTGGATAAATAGTGAAAAAATAAAAATCAAACCACATTTCATGATAAGTATCTAAAAAACACTCATTCAAATAACTATTAATGGGAAATTCAATATGGAACTGTTAAAAAATGAAATACATTTCATTTAATCGTTGAAATGAAGAGGAAGTGTATACATAATTATGTTGATTTAAAATATCATAAATTATTAATATATGAAATATATATTAAAAAATATCATATTTATTGAATTTTATGTATTAGTCTCCTTAGGAACTAAACTGTCACGATCCATTATTTAGATAGATTAAAACAATAGGAATACACCGGTTTAAAATTTCTAACTTTATCGACTAATGAGCACCTATGGATGAGTAAAATAGCTATATATTATAGGGGATCCTCTAATAAAATCATGTTCAACATATTCCTCATATAAAATTAAAATTTTAATCAACATAAAACATTCATTATATAATATATGTATTCAATGAAAGGAAAATATTTATCTATAATTCCCCAAAAAATACAATAAATATCAAAGTAAAAAATGAATGTTTAATGATATATGATATATGAAATAATATTATACATCATCATAAAATATTTATATTCAATAATATATCCAATGAAAATTTATTAATTTTTTTTATTTATATATAAATTTTACAACAAAAAATGATGTGGGATTGCAAAGATAATTATTATGAACATTCTTAAGTAGAATAGTCTCAAAACATTCGAAAGTCTCCCATACCAATATGAGAAAATTAAATCTTAATGCCAAAGAATGTAGTGAATTAAATTAAACATCAAATATCATTATAAAAATTATATTTATTATATTATATATAAATTTCTATATTAATAACTATATATATGTGATTTGGTTCGCAGTGAAAAATAATTCTCAATGGAATGTATATTGAGATGAAATCACTTACCTTAACATTCCTTCAATTGTTTTGTAATTATCCTTCAATATAGTGGTTTAATATATGTTACTAGAATATTATACAACCATATTAATGTTTATAATGAAATATATAAATTCCTGGTAATATTTTATTATTCAGTTGATCACACACATCCATTATCTTATCTATTTTGTGTGTTCATTTCCTTGTTCTCTCAAATATGTTTTGAGTTTTCATTTGTTGTTAGTATTAAATATATCAGGATTTAACCTTATCCATATTATAAGTTAGGATATAATTATCATGTATATTCAGTAAATATTTATTTACATTAATCAATTAATTTTAGAGACAAAAAATTAAATTCACAGTTCATGAAAACTCTAGGTCGCACATACCCATGAACACAACATTAATATAGTTTTTGAATGAAAATACCTAAAATTAAATAATATATGTATATAATTATTATTTTATCATATATTTGTTATATATGTAATTTATTATTATTAATATAATTCTTTATACATCCCATTTATGGAATGCATTAGTCACAATGCTTTGATGGTGCGGTAGTCCACACATCCTCAAATTAAATTACCATATTTACCCAAGAAGGAACAGATAAATGTATTCGATTAATAAAAAATAAAAAATAAAAAATAAAAAATAAATATCATATATATCATATATTAACATACTTTTCATCATAATGGAAACCATGAGAGGTGGTAATGTAAAATGATCAATCATCTTTTCATGAGGTAGTAGTTATCCATATAACGAAAAAGTATTTTTGTTACCCAGTAGATGGAATTGTGTGTATGTGTAAGTTAAAACCTTATAAAAAATCATAGTATATGGAGGATATATATTTTCTTATAAAATCCAAAAATATGTTGAATTAATTCGTTGGATAATTTTAATAAACCATAGGAGCTTGAGGATGATTGTTAGCTCTTAATCGAGAATATACTTTTGGTTTGTGCCAAAACGCATCATGGGATTGATTCCATCAAAAGGAGATGCTTCTAAGATGATGGGTGATATTCTTAAGAGATAACTGGGAATCTAATTTTCTATCCAATGTGTCTTTAAATGCGTGAGGATGTGGGAGGAGAGGTTTCCATTTTAAATTGGAGGATGATTGACACTCTTGTAATAGTTTCACAATAGAATTCCATAGAATATTTTCTCATTAAAAGTGTATCAAATAATGGAATCATTTTTTAAAATGATTTTATATTTACCAAATATTTCCTAAAAAATAAAATTTGAAAATTTTTTTATGAAATTTTAACCCTTTACATTTAGTTTTAGTCCCTTATTTAGCTAAATTTTACCTTCATAATTATAATTCGTATTCATTATATTTCCTAAAATTTTTGGTCAAATAAATTTTTTACCTGAACAGATATTACTAATTATGTTTATTCCAAATATTTAATCCATTTTTATATATTATAATTTTATAGGTCTCATAAATTAAATTAATTTAATCATTCAATTGAGACAAAAATGAGGGTTTTTATGGTAAAAATAGCCATAATTTTTCTATATTTTTATAGTTTATTTCAAAGTGAAAATGATTCAAATTAACTAAATTGGATTAATATATAAAAATATGGATTATTTAACATTACAAACATTCTAAAAATTAATTTATTCTTATAAATAAATAATTTTTACAAGAAATTTTGAAATCAAACTCAGTATCTTCCATTATTCATTAAAAAAATAAATCTTCTCGAAAAATACAAAAAAAATATCTTATCATAATTTTTATCTATATAGATTAATTATTTTAATTATTTTGACATATATAATCATGAAATGATCCATGAATTATATTTAAAATATTTTCTCGATTAAAAGGTGTGTAAATTACATTAAAAAAATATAGTATTTTTTATAAAGCTTCGTTTATTTTTTAAAACCTATATAATCAATTGGATTTATATAAAAATTATTAGTTTAAATAAATTATATATATAATAAATTCTTCTCACAAACTAATTTTAATTAATTTATATTATTATGTTATAACATCATTGTGAAATTAATAATATTTTACTTCATTTTCATTATGCTTCCATATTTATATTTAATTAATTTATAACAAATGGATTAATTTTAAATATGTGTAAATAATATATTTTCATAAGATAGATAACATAGTTAATAAAAAATAATTTAATTTATTGGTTTTATATAATAATATATTAATTATTTACTTTTTTCTGTAAAGTATTTCATAGCATATTATGAAAGTCATTTGAGGAAACTCATTGTTGTGTGTTACATACACTAAATTATGTATCATGTTTATTTTAATAAATCTCCTAGATTAAATTTACATAACATCATATATATTTTTTAAAACATAGGGTAATATATTCCCCTTTTATCTTGGTGATTCCTGTGATACAAGCTATTAAAAACAATGATTATTCTTTATAATTTCAAGGTGATACATTCTACCAACCATAATTAAATTGTGTCCTCGCAATTTAAACAAGATATCAGAAATTATAGTATTGATATTATAAGTTTAAATATTTTTTAAAAACTACAAATCATAAATAGGGTTCATATCACATTTTTTAATAAGTGATAAAGGAGTGTAAAGTTGTCACATAACTGTGTTCCTTAGTTTGAGAACGTAGGTAGGAAATTGAAACATGGATACAATGAAAAAAGTGCAATAATAATGTAATAGTAGATATTTATAGAGAACATATTGATATAGAAAATTTGTCCAATTATTTCAAATCTAATTTAAATGTTTTATATCGCAAAAATGTTCATTTTTAGGTAATTTTTCATTGTTTTTGATTTTTGTGATATTATGTACAGAATCATAAAAATGACCCATTTTGTATTTTTAATAGTTTTACATAAAAAATTTATATTATATATGATAATTTTTATATAATTATCAAACTCATAAAATTATCTCCAATTATTATTAGACACATCATGGGATTTATTTCATCCTTATGGTCCAAAAATCCAAATTCTCCATATAGAACCTCAAAATAATCTCCCAATTTGGGGATTGGAAACTATTTAAAAATCTCAGCAGTTTTGGTTTTAGTCCCATATTTAGTTCATGGAGATGAAAAATAATTTAAAAATATGAGGGTGGGAATTAATGACATTTTGGAACAAAATTCAAGAAGGAGTTTTTAATTTTTCATATTTTGTTTGAATTTTCATTAATGCATTAGAATCCAGATATTTGAAATATGGGGAGTCTGGCTGGGAAGAAAATATTATCATAGTATAATAGACATAAAACTATCTACAGAAGCAAAAATATACTGAAATTTTAATGTTATATGGTAAATAAATTTAGGAATAACACTTATAAATGCTGAAATGTGTGAATCAGAATTTTATTTTGGATAAATATTTTCAGTTTTCGAAGGATAATTAAATCCTATAAAAGGAGGAGAGCTCCTATTTCCCAAAGCATCTTATTCCATAAAATTTCATCAAAAAAAAACAAGTAGATGAACTATAATGAGGGAGACCAACATAAATTAATCACCTTTTAATATTACAATTAATTTGTTTTCATTATTTTAATTATTTTTCTAATGTAATTAATACTTCTAAATAGTTATGCATTGTTTTTATTTTTATGTCCATATTCATAACCATTAATTTTCTACCATTATTCATCTTCTTTTATTTTATTATTCTCATATAATTTTCATGAACTATTATACTCATGATTATGAGTAACATACCCCAATAATATGACATGAGATTAATCTAGTGCTTGAACCTGATTTAATGTTTTTTATCTTCATTGAGTTAATTCTATAGATTGTTTATTGTGGATGTAGTCCACAATATGGTGTAATAATATTTAAATTCATAATATACATACATTTTCCCGCAAATTAGGATAAGTATTGAGTGTTTTTTTTTTGTTATATGTAAGAACACCATGCATTTGTAAGCTCGGTAGATTTAGGAGCGAACACATACAATGAAGTGTGTTAACTAATTAAATTTGATTATGGAAATTTAATGGGATACCAAAATGTTTTCTTGGGATAATATCCAATCATATCTAATTAAAATCTATTTTTCATTACAAATTAATTTACAATTTAATATTAGTTTCATATTTTTATTAATTAATATTTATTTATATTTATATTTAATTATGTCAATATTAAAAATAAGGAAATACTTATTAGTTGAATTATATTATGTAAGTAATAAAACTGAGAAATCTTCTTAAGTGGGATGAACCTAGTCAGCCACTATGATATACAATGAAATGGTATGATTTTTTTACCATCACCTATATTAGAAGTATATAAAAAATTGCATCATTAATGGGGACCCCATTTGTTATTCATTTAATTTTTCTATTATCAAATATTATATATATTTAATTTATTTTTATAAAAATAAATGATAAACAAAATTTTATTTCCAAAATGATTTCATAAAAATTTATTTTCATCTTATGGAACATCAAGTACTCTCACCTGGAAGAACATAAAATTGAAAATTCTAGAGAGGTGGATCACATAAATTACTCAATAAAATCACTGTCTAGGATAAAAGGATGATAAATAAGAAAGACACTACAATTTCAATTCAATAATTGGTATAAATGATTGATAATGAGAAACATTATTATCAATTATCGAAGATAAAGAATCATGTGTCCTCAACGATTTTCAATTTTATTAAGGACATGAAAGTGGTTGGGGACAAACTTGAGGAGGACTCCACAACAGTGATTGACTATGGGGATTTTACGGAATAGTCGAGCTACCTACATTCATCAATAAATTGTCATTTTTCAGATTCACATGTCGAGAAGAAGTTATTGGAATCGAAATAACTAACGGAGATTATGCTTAATTTGTCTCTACATTTCGTGATTTGGTTAAATCATATTTTAGTATTACAACTTATTGTTTCTAATTTTATGATTTGTTAAATCCTTTATTTTCCTTAGAGGAAGAGTATGAAACTGAACATTAACCTATTATGGAACACATAGACCTCCATGATTTAATAGAATAAACATATTAGGATTCTAATGAATAATTCCATATTGATTTTCATGTGGAAACTAATCCAAAAGCATTATACACTAATAGGGATGTATTTTATATTGATAAAGATTTTTGTAATTCTATAAAAATTTATTTACACTATGACTTGATATTTGATTTTTCATTTGATTCATCATATCTTGAAGAACTAATTATTCTTAAAGTACATGTTGCATAAGTGGGAAAATTGAGGATTTTTATATCATCCCACACCCTCCATGAAATTTTTACCACATTTCCATGTGGAACGGTTTATTGAATATTGTATATGTAATTCTACTAAATATATATAATATATGTTGATTTCAAGAAAATCATCATGTGGTGGTTCATGTAAAATGAGAATCAAATGCTCTCATAATTTGGATAATAGATAGAATTACACACTATATGATGTAATAATTAATGACCTTCTTGTGGGATCATACAAAGAATTATCTTTTACATTATTTCTATTACATTAATTTTCAAATTCTCATAATTTGATTTTATATTCAGTCATTGGAATTAGTCCACAATTCTTCCCACACCCTCTAATCATTATGATAATAAATTAATTGATCCTCATGAAGAAATTACTAATTATATTTTGTTGGTTCATGATGGAATAATGAAGAACCAAATATCCATGTTGGGAGGAGGGTTAATAATTTTTTAATATTGAGTTCACATATATGTTTTTAATTTTAAATACATATCATTTTTATCCAAATCATGACATGAACCTTAAACTAAAATTTCCTCCCCACACATGAATTATTCTTCACATGACTAATCTATGAGCCCTGAAATTCAAATATTTAATTTGATTCCTTGTTTTAGTTTTCAATTTTATTGAAATTTAATGAGTAAACTGGATACATGGATGATTAAAATGATGAATGGATATTGAAATGATGACTCATTATTTGAGGGAATTGATTGATTCATTTAAATGAAATTTAGCAACCTTTTTTCATGGTTTCAATTTTTAAAATTCATGTAAATTTACATTTTATTATTTATCATGACTTAATTGATTATCAAATATCATATTCTCATTCCCAAGAGGATTTATAGAACAAATACTTCAAATTTTTCTAGTGCATATTTCTTGGGTTATCTGGGGACATGTCACCAAACTGAATATGAAATTGAACATCTCAACGACCTGAATGTACAAATAACCATTCATAATACGTAATTTACTACAATTAAATCAGTCATTATTTTTCTCATAGACAAAATGAATAAACTTTATAGTTATTTTCCATGATTTAATTTATTTCTATAATTCCATGACCTCATCTTATTATTCTTCATGATATTATAATGTCTATGTGTTGGGGTATACGGAACAATGTCAAATATTATTATATACAATGTAATGATGAAGTGTGGAAGTACTTGTTGTGTGAATTGAAAATGTTAGGGAAATAATTCATTATAATTTGTTGTTTTTCCCGAATGAATATAAAAAATTGAAAATTAAAATAGGATCAAAATGATGAGTAAAATGGGTTGTGCTTCTGGTAAACCAAATCTAATCATTAATGGACATATGATTTCTATTTTACATGGTTAGGTGGTGTATATGATTATTATTCTAATGCATAACAGTTCAAAAATAAAACAATTGAAAAACGTTCATTGGAAAAGATTAATTTGTTTTGGAGAGACAATAAAAATATTTAATTATTCTCAAATAGATCATTATCATTACATTGTGCCTTGAGTAATATTGTGTGTTGATAAGATTTTAATTTTATGGTGTCATTAAAAATTTCATATTGAATATCATGATTTATGTTTTAAGAGTTAAATTCCATTTTTGAGATTTATTTATAATCATAAAAACATACCCACTATAAGCCTCACATTAATTACAATCTTATTTTAAGATCCATCAATCTTCCTCAAGAATAAATTTAATATTCAAGATTGTTTTATTTTGTTTCATTGATATTTGAATATTGGTAACATTGTTGGGCTTCGAATTTGATGTTTAGGTGTTGTTCTTATGGAAAAGCTTGTTATATGTGCATAGTAATTTATAGAGAAAATATTTTCAATAATATTTACTCTATTTTTAATTTTTATAATCCCAAAAAAATGTTATTTATAGAAAAATTGTCAAATTTATTTATTTTCGTGATATTTTGATCTTATTCATAAAAATAGCATATTTCACAATTTTAAATGTTTTCAATATGTTTTTTTTATTTCAGACATAATATTATATATACTTATCCAAATCATGAAATCATTTCTCTATATAATTCTAAACATCAATAGATTCATTTCTCCATTCTGGACAAAAATTTTATTCCACATATTGAAGCTCTAAACAATCCCACAAGTTGGGTTATGAATGTTTTTTATATGTATGATTATTTTTTATGGGCCCATATCACATTTTAGAGGATAGAAAATAATATGACATTTGGAGGGTAGAAGTACAAGAAGATTGGGAACAACACTCATTAATGAGTGTACTTGTGATTCTTCCGTTTGAACGGTAATTATTATATCATAATCCGGAGGTTCAAAATATGGTTTGTATGACTAAGAAGAAAGTATTCCCACATTAAAATAGACATTATACTCTCTAAAAATGTACAAATATACAAAAATATTTAGGGGATATGGCCAATAATTTTTTCAACATCATTCATGAATTATTAAATGCTTTAATTGGTTATTTGTTGGTGTTAAAGAATGAATACTTTTAAAGGGAAATTTTTTACTATAAAGAAATGATGGATCATACCTAAAAAATAACTCCCAAACATCAGAGGCACAAATAATGAGATCTCCACAAAGGGATGTCAGCCGTATATCTTCCCAATATCTTCTATATAATTAATTGTTTTTCTTTATTTTTTTATATTATTCTATTTTCAATTATTTTTTAATAAATTCATTAATTGTATTAATTATTATGTAAACCATCATCAAACTTATTTTCCTTCCATTCTTATTTTTTATTATCTTTTATTCTTATCATCATACCATATGATCTCAAAAACTCATTTTTATGAGTAACTGACCTAAGGAATATCATATTGGAGTAATGTGATGATTCAACCTGGGTCCATGTTTTTTTCTTCATTGAGTTAATTTCATGTATAATTTATAGTCGTTGTAATCATTACTGTCGTTCTCTAATTTTTACATTCATAATCATCAACCCTTTTTCCTCGATTGAAGAGGTGGATGGAGGGTGTGTTTGGATATCACTATATACAATTTTCATTTACTAATGTTGTAGATTGATGTGTGCACAAATATGATGCAGTGTGATCATTATATAAATTTAAATACGGTATACGAAGTTACTACCTTAAAATTTTCTTAGAAGAGATTCTTTTCTTATGTAATTCTATTCTTTTTAGCATAATATAATAATTTATAATTTTATTTTTGATTGGTATTTTTTGTTCTATTAATTAATATTTTTTCTATTTATTTAATTAAAAATTAAACAATAAGAATATTTAGATCATAGGTAAATTAGAATATGTTGTTAATGTGTCTACGAAGTCCTCTCAAGTGTGATGAACCAGGTTAGCCAATATAATGTATTTGGAAAACAAAGAAATTTACAGTTCCCACATCCTACAATAGGCATGAATCACCTTTTTAGATGAATGCTGTTGATAAAGAAATCACAAATCATATGTAAAAATAAATTTCACATATATTATAAAAAATGATGATAATAGGAAAGGATTTTTGTCTAAAGGTAATGTTTTTCTACAATTTATGAATTCAATAATTATATAAGAATATATGTAAATAAATGTTTCTATAAAATATAAAACTTTTTTTAATGATGTATTTTATATTTTCAACTTATATGGTTAATTAATAAAATAATATATTAACCCATATCCAAATATGTACTTATTCCATTTAATAAATGGTTATATTTTCCAATAGATAATGATCAAATACTTATGAACTAGTTATAAAGAATTTTAAAACTGAACTTTTCATTAGAAATTAAACTATATGACTGAAAATTATTATTTTTAATTGAAATATACCCTCTTTCAAGGGGTAAGAGGGATCCCATGAAATTATTGACTTAGAAAACAAATAGCCCCAATGGACCAAAATCTATTGACCAAAAACAACCTACACTACATGATATAATCTCCTATAATAAACAAAAAACATTAAATTCATCTTTTACTATCTCAATTCTCAACGACTAGTTTTCCCATGAAAAAGTGTATGGGCCTCGAACCAATTGCTGATGCATACACTCTCAAAAATCCAATTCTGAAATCCATGAAACAACGAATAAAATTTCCCAACACGTCATCTGAAAAATCTTATTTTAGTACATTGGTTGCAAATACCCTTATGCAGTGGACCATGAATCCATAACCAAATTCATTTCATGAGAAATCTTGTCTTTTCACAAACATCCCTTAACACGAAAATCATAAAAAATGTAACATCAAATATAGTGTCCTGAAGACCAAAACAACATATCTGAAATATCACTGATGAGAGGCAAAAAGTCTCCTCATCTTCCACGGTCACCATGTCACACAATCACCACCACATATAACGTCGAACGCTACTAGATAGGAGACCCACCATCATGACCACCCCAAATCCAGAAAGCCTGCACAGTCTCCAATTATGATTCAAACTCAATTAATGATTGTAAATACCATATTTTGAAAATTTATTAGTTTTTTTAATATATTAATCATTTATCCAACTCAATAATTTCAAAATCATTATATCAAAATTAAAATAACTATAAGGATTATCATTCCCTCAATCATGAGTTTTTTGAAAAGTTTAACAATCTACTGAATAAGGATTAACTGCGCAATAAAACATATGATGTTAAATATTTATTAAAAGTTTATGGCAGGATTTTCCACATATATTTCATAAGAAATATGAGGAATACTCCATAAATAAAAAAACATTTAAATCATATTATATAGATCCAAATATACAAGTACATTAATTATTCACATCGGTTGTGTCAATAACATATGCCTCAACATAATCCCATATCAACACCAGATTTTTATTCCAATTATCCTTGGGGAATTAATTTGGATATTGAGCTATCTACCAGCAGTTGTAACAATACATATCAGCATTTTCCTTCTTCCTTTGGAATTATTTTTTCCGATGAAATTTTTCTCTACACTAATATCAATCTCCATATCCATTCATGCATTTACCTGGGTGATTCTTTCAACAGTTCTCACAATTTTGAAAATACATATTTCCAGTTAACTTATTTGGCTCATTCCCTTTTTCATGGTGTTAAAAATAACACTCCTTCATTTGGTATCCCTTGAATACATAAGATCTTGAGAAATCCATTGATATATTCATGGAACATAAAACTATCTATTAGTATGATGATAACTTCCATGAAACATGTATCCCTGTAAGGATTATCTCTATACCTTCAAAGTTGTAGTCAATCATTCACTCCTGTTTAAATATGTAATACGTATAATACATGGATATCCATGTAATGGTATTATCATAATATTCTGTAGTTTGTTGTTTCATTTACATTATGCTATAGAAATTCAACATCATATAAATTATATGATCACTACTGAAGTATTTATCAATGAATATATCCTTAAATTCACTTCAATTAATGAGTTATATATCTAATTCTTCCTTAGTATTCAATATTGGTTACCACCATTGGTAAGAGTCATATTTGGTAAAATAAACCACTAGTATAACTTTTTCTTTTTTGTAACATTCTGATTCCATAAATAAATTCTTTAGATACCTAATACATTTCATTGTTACAATTGGAATAATAGTCCCACTAAATTACGTGGGATTATGAGGAATAAAAAGATTTAACATATGATATTCTCTAAATATAATAGGTTTCAAAGTTCTAGAATGGTTATTTTCCATAACCTGACCATGCTAACCAAATATATCCATTACACATTTAGTTCTATTGTAAGATACATTTAAATTCTCATCAGGTAATCTTATACATTATTCATGAGTGTTGATAAATTCTTCCTTCCAGGATCCATTTATAGATAATGAAAATATTTTATTATACCATATAATTATGAACCATCCAAAACTATCAATATTATATATAACAAAACATAAAATTATGAATTGTAAATATTATAATCATAATAATTGGTTTCAATGGGGGTATTTTTACACTCAAATCATTCATACTGATATGTAATGAAAATTACAAGTATCTTAATAATATCTCCAGGGAGTGTAGAAAACGTTTCACAGTATGCCAAGTTGTCATGTACTGGGATACGCTAAGTTTGGACTAACCAAAATTTAATGAGTTTTTATTCTAGGTACATCTATTCTAGTACTAAACCAACTTGTAGAATCAATATGGGGATTTCATTATAAGAATAGCCACATAATATCTAGAATACCAATATTATTTGATGTTATTATATAATTATCCTCATTGTATATATTATGGTTGTTCCCTCAAGTATATATTTGTCAAAATATAGTTTCCAAGGTTTATAGTAAACTTACTTGGATAACAATTGTAACACAAAGTCCCCAAAAGTCCATAACAGATGCATTATTTTATAACATTGTCCTGATTACAAGGAATCCAATATTGATAGTATGATCTATTTTACAATCGTTGAATTCCAAATTAAAAAAATGAAACTCATAATACATTGGTAAATAAAAAATTATAATATTACATAATAAAAACAAATAAAACGCATCCTTGAAATCATAATAAAATATTTCATCTTCATAACTCGCGAATAGGGAAAATAATAATGGTGAGGTCAAATTCTATGTAACAGTAAGTATATAGGAATACATAATGAATAAAAGGAATAAAACATGGAAAAGTAAATAAATAATATTATAATCCAATAAAATAACTATATAATGCATTTAGAATATAAAATGTTATGAAACAGAAACACAATACATTTTATCATGTATCACTAAAGGCAAGGTTTCCATAGAGATGACGATAAAAAATATCATGGATAAATTATAATTGATTTATTGATAAATGAAATTTATAATTATTGGATATTATTTATTAGGAACCTGAGGGCCATTATTGTAATGATCTATAACCCAGACTATTTAAATTTGTAGGTAGAAACATTTTTAATTTGTCTAACATAATCATCCCATAATAATAATTTGATGCATTGAAGATCTATATAATATATGTGCTACATCGATAATTTAATATCCAAATAATTTGTTATATATAATATTTAATTTATTCAATATATAATATAATTTGTAAAATATCAGTATTTAAAAAAATATAATTATTTATTAATAATTCTCTATTAAATCAAGTAAATGTAAAATTAGACATCATTTGTGAAATGTCAAATATTTTTGGGTATAATAATTTTTATGATATGAAAATATTAATATTAATTAAAATTTCCAATGAAAATTGATTAAAATATTATTATTCTTTATATTGAATTTTAACAATCACAGAGGGAAGTGATATTGAATGGATAATCATTAATAATTGGATTGAGTTGAATAACCTTTAATCATTCCAATGTATCCACTAACACATTTAAACCATTAAATCACAATCCAAATATTATTGTGACATAATATAAAACATATAATATAATGGTAACAAGTATATTAAACATATTGATTGTCAAATGGTTGTATATACAACACATAATAGTGAGTTGGTGCATAAAAACAAATAGGCCTTAACATAATTAGAATTGAGACAAAATCCTATACCATAACCTTCATTTTTGTTTTGAATTTATCCACCAATATTGTGGAAAAATATTTGTTACTAATAATTAAAAAAATCATATTTATGTTAATAATACCATATATAAAAATCTTTTTATATTTCCTTACTCATTTGTTAACACTATTTCAATATTTTAAGTATTTTAGGTATTAATTGCCTTGTTTTTTAATGTATGTTTCACACTTCATTTGTTATTCCTAAAAATAGATCATGATTTTATAGTATAAATAATTATATACATGATTTAATTATTTTATATACTAACTAAATATTCATTTTTTATAATCTATAATTCTTTGGGATATGAAATGAAATGCACAATTCAT
Source organism: Viscum album (assembly GCA_963277665.1). Taxonomy (NCBI): domain Eukaryota; kingdom Viridiplantae; phylum Streptophyta; class Magnoliopsida; order Santalales; family Viscaceae; genus Viscum; species Viscum album. The sequence continues at coordinate 444,247,043 of OY728161.1, forward strand.
TGAAAGGGTATGTCGTATGTATGCATTAACACTACATTCATTTCATTGTTGTATTAAATTTAATAATATTAAATTATATAATTATATATTATTTCAAGTATAATATATATTTTATATGTGTTATATTGGTTTATTAATACCATCCATTAAATATTCCATGTATGGAATAAATGTGTCACATCGCTTTTATGTTGTGAAAGTCAATACTTCCACAAATTAAATTTTCATATTAACAGTGGATGAAATCCATAATGGTATTCTATAAATAAAAATTAAGAAATAAAATTGGAATTTTGATTATTATATATATCAAATGAAGAAATATATTCCATCATAATGGTCTGCATTAGAGATGGTAAATTAAATTGAACAATCATCATTTCATGATGAAGTATTAAACCTTACACAGAAACAGTATCTACATTAACCATTAGATGGAATTGGGTAAATGTGTTAGTTAAAAAATTATAATAAAAAATTTCTAGTATAATTTTCATAATTGTTTTTTTTAAATCATAAAAAAATAATATTTTAGGGGATGGAGAATTAAAATAATTCAAAATAGCTTGAGGATGTCTATTAACTCTTAACTGAGTAACTAATTTTGGATAAAACCAAAAAGAAAATTTTGATTTACTATATTACAAGGGGATTCATATAATATTAGGCGAGTTATTATAATGATCTATTTTTTAAAAAATTCTTAGACCCAATGTGGCATGAGATATGTGAGGATTTTTGAGGAATGGAGGACATTTTTACTATAGGAAGAGTTACCCTCTTCAAATATTATCAAAATGAATTATGTAGAGGTATTATAAATTAAATGTGGGTAATATAATGTATCAAAATACATAATATGGTTTACATAGAAAAAATATGTCCTTAAAATAGATTTTTACGTATTTTCATGTCATTCAGACCCTTCAGATTGAGTTTTAGTCCCTTGTTAATCTTATATTTACATTAATAATTGTAATTTATTTTTATTACATTGACTATTTAAAAAAAATCAAATTATAAGCTGATATAAATGAATATTAATCAAAATATGGAATATATTTTACCATATTATAATCATATTATTTGAATCCAATATTTTAAATTTATTTATGTATAAGGGACAAAAATGCATGATTATAATGTAGAAACACATAATAATTTTCTATATTATTACTTTCAATTTCAAAGTGAAATTGATTCCAATGACCTAAATTTGGTTAATTTAAAAAATTTTATAAAATTAATATTTTAAAAAATCCACTACAAATTTTATCTTTGTAAATAAATTTGATAAAATCATAGCTTGGAACTATAATTCAGTATTTTTCATGAATCATTAAAATGTCATTATTTTCAGAAAAATAAAACATATTAAGCCTAACCTAATTTTTATGTTCCAATTTGAAATATGAAGTTTATTTTTACATATTTTATCTACAAAAGTAAAAAATAATTAATTATGCCTCCATTAAATAGTGTTAAAAATACCTTAATAAAAATAGAATATTTTATTCATAAAATAGGATATTTTTTATCTCATTCATAACAAATAAAGTAGATGAATATAAATAATATTTAATTTGATATAATATATATATATAATTAATATATATCTTTAATTTTAAATAATTTAACTTTTAGGGTACATATTTTTTGTTAAAATTGTAATATTTTTCTTTATTTTAAATTAGTTTCCTTATTATTTTATAATTAACCTATAAACAATGGATTCATTTTATAACTATGTAAAACATATTTTTTCATAAGGTAGTTGACCCTTTTCATAAATACAATGTTAATATCTAGGTTATATGAAATATTATTTTATCAATATATCATTTTATGGTAAAAACATGGACTTTCGTGTAACACAATCTATTTGAAGAAACATGTTGTAGAATGAGAGATGTGATAAATATTTATAAAGTCTATTACAATATATATCACTTAATTTATTTAATTGAAGATATACATATATATTAAATTATAGGGTTATTAGATCCTGCAAAGCGCTTGATGATGTTTGTGATACGTGTTATAAAATGTAATGTTTTTATTATTTAATTTCAGGATTTTATAGTGACTCACTAGGATCTAACAAGAATTATACTTGACCTATTTTGTAGATTTAATGATCTATTATCTATCACCTTACATTATTTTTTCATCCAAACCTTACCTCATAGATTTTATGTCACTTAATAAAACCAACACTTTGGGGTAATAACTCTCCAAGGCAATTATCTATCATTCACACATAGGGATAGTGTAAAAAACATCCAAGGATTCAATTCGATAGATAAGTCAAAAAAGGGAGGTTAGAAAAAAAATTACAAATGCATGAATGAAATAATAATAATATGATTTAAACATCAAATCACATTATACATCCTTGTATAAAAAACCCTTCTATCATCATTCCAAATATAAAAATAATGAAAAAAAAATCAAGCATTTCATAAGGAGTCCATGTCATTTATATTAAAATTAACTACAACATATATCTAATGACAGTCTCCCATGTTTTATAAATAATCTATTTAACAAATTAATAATATATTTAAAATTAATATCTGGGTTTAGAATAATTTTAGAATTTAAACTATTGTTTAAAATAACTCTATAAATCCATATATCAAAAAATAATTATTTTTATTTTTATTTATTTCTATAATCTCATTTTAAAATGATATAAAACACCTTTGAGACCCAACAGGATCAAAATGGTTTCAAATGATGGATAAAATCTTAACATAATAAAATAACTCATTAAAAATAATGCATTACTTTTTAATTAAATCATTGTTAGTCGCAATTTCAGAACATTTACACCCATATTATTGGTTCTATCAGTACTTTAAAATGACATTTTTCTTTTCAAAATTAATTTCAAAGTGTTGAATCCTTTTAAAAAAAATATATAACCCATTAATGGAATTATATACGAATATAAATTTATAAGGATGAAATTTTAGACATCTGACCAATTTATGACATACATTTATATTGAATTCAATGAAATAATAACCTTATTTAGGTGGGAACACATATGGAATATGTAACCTTTAGTGGTGAATGCACAATAAATCTTGCTGATTCTCTACCAAACCCATTAAAAGTTGAATCCATATATTTATATCAGTCCATATCCTTGAACCGAAAACAAAAATGAATATTATGGTTCATATAATTTATATAAATTGACAGAGGAGGGACAGAGAAGGGTGGGGAAGAGGAAATGAAGATCTACCATTTAAGTCTACTTAAAATAAAGTAGGAGGGATCTTGAAATTAATGTAGTTAGAAGAGAATGAACTCGCAAAAAATTATTTTTTTTAATAAGGGGAGAGAAAAAGGAAGGTATAAATGCGATAAAATATTATGAAATGAATTAACATTTCACTTTTTAGTGATAACTGGGAAAATTAGATGGTTTGGGAACACTATTTGAAAAACCGTTCGATGATTTTTCTTATAGAACTACCTTGGAAAGAAGGCTTGAAAATATTTGCCTTATATTTTTTAAATCCTTCCATTTATCATTCCAATTTCTATCATAAATTTTTCATATTTATCATATTATTTTCAAAAAAGGTCCCTCTATCCATCTGTAAGTCATGCAGTAGTACTCCAAGAACAAAAATGACATATAAAGTTTCTCTAATAAGTCATATAGTTTGAAAAAAACCATGAACTACTAATTTTTAATAATACTATTTTAATTCACTAATATTTTATAATATTTTTCTCAATAAAAAATAATATTTATTTGACAAATTTTGTTATGCTAAACCCAAATATTTAACAAACACTAATATAATATAAAATATTTATTATATAATATTAAATTTTTTATCAATCCATAAATTAATTGGTATGATTAAGACATAATAAACTGTCAAAAATGATTTTTACAAATATATATAATTAATTCTTTTCTAATAATAAATATTTTATGGTAAAACTGATGCTTCTATGGAAAATGTTTTGATTCATTGAATGTTATTTTATATTACTAAATTTAAATAATATATTTTAATATATTATTCAAATTTAATATATTTCTCATATAAAAAATAATAGATTTTAATTTTCACCTAATTATTCTTACTATTCATTTAATAAGAATACATCTAGATTTATGCTTAATCAAGCTGTTTTCGAAAAAATGGTATTTATTCTGTTATTTATGTTTATTTTAAAATGAATTTATACCCCTTATAGAAATGAATAATATAAATTTGGTTACATTTTTTCAATAATAATAAATAATATAATATATTAGGTTAAACGTAAATATTTTATATTATAAAAAATAACTCTGTAAATAATTTTTCCCCTAGATAAAACATGTAAATCTAGGATAAAACTATTGTCTAAAACATAAAAATATCCAAAGCACTTGAAATTATCCTGTTTTATGAGTTCTGAATATCCATGATTATTTTTATCAAGTTATCTATTGTCTTGTTTTAAATTTATTTTGAATAAGGGAACCCATTCTTGATTTTTTTAAATAAAAATTATATATTATTAAAAATAAAATATATTTTGGATCTATTCGTTAAATTTTAAAGTTGGGTGGTAAAATTTGTTTTTAGATTAACCCCATTTATTAAACCATTATATATTTATTAAATGACTAAATAAGTTCTATAAAACACATTTCATTACTTTATTAATTTAGTGACCCTCACATTACAGATATAGAAATTACTTAGCTTTTGTAGAATACAAGAAAATAATACCTAAAGATGCCCAAATACGGTAGTTGGTATATTGAATTTGTAAAAATAGAACCATAAACACTGATATATAGGTGGTATATATCATATACTACTAGGTTAATCATATCTAGGACCCTTTGTAGAAATATCAAACATTGTACATATATTAAAAACCCGAGGGATTGGAAATAGAAAATGGGTGAACTTAAATTCCCTTAAGGTAAACAAGGGAGACACATAAGCATAAATGTGATAATAAGGGTATGAGAATGTGATCCTGTAAATATATGATATTACTTTGCATATCAAATTTTATAACATATATCATGGAATATTGATTGGATATTCATAATTCACCAATGATATGAAATAAATAGATTAAAACATGAAAGTATTTGGTAGAAACACAACCATTAATTTTTAAAACACATAATAATATAATATTATTTCCATAGTAGCCATGTCATCACTTCCAAGAATATATTAATTGAAAAAGTCCTTTACTGAACAGGGTGAACACATGTTATAGCCTTGTATTACTGAACCGAGTAAACCATCATCCCATCCAGGTAATATTTTACCAATTTAACCCTCATAATATCCTTATATTACTAAACTCAGTAAAGACTTGTTCCATCATTATATTTCTGAAAAGTGTAAACCCTCTTTCAATCCATGTATTACTGAACTGAGTAAACAACCATTATAACTGTGTATTAATGGACCGAGTAAAACCTCATTCCATCCATGTATTACTCAACTGAGTAAACCATTGTTTCATCCCAATCTATATCATGAGATATAAATCATTACCCAATGCATTAGATAGAGATATAGTTCCCACCCATTTAATAATTAAATAATACATAAATGTCACAAATGATCGTAAATGAAAATATAACATATAATAACCCATGAAATGAAATGGGTTACATGAACCGTAACACCCCATGCTTCCATGGTACGTTTCTCTTTGAATAATGCAATGACGTGCATTGTACGCAACTTCGAGATTCTAACGCACCACAACCAATCAAACTAGCCGTTATGAATAGTAATACCTACTTTTTGAAATTTAATAAATTTTATCTTTCGAAATGGACTTCAGTTTTGGATTCTTAATATCGAAATTAGCTTATGGTGAAATTTTGGTACTTTTCGGATAACTTTCATATTTTGAGGAATAGTGAAAATAACTAAATTTTAATTAAAAACAACTTTTTTAATCGAAATAATTAATAGTGATAAATTATTAATTTGTGTGGTTTTAAAGTATATTTCGAATATATTTGTACCATTTACTAAAATGTTGGTCATTGTTTTATATTTCAAATTTAAACCAGACATAAACAAGTGGCAATCTTTTGATTGTTATTATCTCTTAAAAACATGCTATTTGTTTTGATGACGGAAATTAATTTTTAAATTAATTAATGCAACAGATATGTTTGGAATTTGGTAAAACTGACATCATTTTTTAATTCATAATATCAAATATAGCATAGGCCTAATTTTTGGTATTTTTCTAGAAACTTTCATTTTTTGATGAATAGTGAAACTAGTAAGTGGTAGTTTAAAAACTGAATTTTTCATAAAACATAATTTTACCGCTTATGTGAGTGGAATTTCGAAAATAAGAGAGACATATTTAATATCAAGGAGTGAAATGTGGTTCATTTAAATGAAAATAATTTTTGGTGGATAGTAACTTTTTACTTTTGTTTACCACGGTTAAAAGTAAATACGGTAATTAACGGTAAAAATGATATTAATATTACACAAACACATGTCATAATTATATTGGACAAGTTTATCTCGTCCAAAAAAATCCTTAGGAATAAAATATTATCATTTAGGTCCACTTGGATTATATTAGGACATTTATTATTATTTAATTCAAAGAAGAGTTAAAAGAGTTAAAATCAAAGTATATCTACTAAAACATTTTTAATATAGGGGTAAACATAAGATAAATTCGATTATAAATATTAATTAGAAATCTAAAAAAATTTACTACATAAATATATTTTATTTATAATTTTTAGACATTAAATAATTTAATTTATTTATGACACAATGATGATACAGTAATTACCATAATAGTGAAAATTTAAAATAAGTGATATTATAAATACCCAAATAAATATAATTGGAGACTTTTATTGAATTACACTAATTTTATCGGTTAATATGACATATTAGAATTTATTTAAATGTCTTTTTTTAAGTAATCATTCTGTGATGAATTTAAAAAAAATCAATTATTGAATAGTGTCAAAATAGACATAAAAGTGTTTTTAGATAAACTATTATATTATTAATTGATATTAAATTCCTAAAAATCTAAGGATCGTCCATGAGGCTTATATCCTGATAGGTGTATCATTAATGGACCACTTGGTGGGGGGGCTCTAGGATGTATATAGTATGTTTGTTAACCATATAACATAAAAATACAATGAGACATTGTCAAAGTGAAACTGATTAACTAAGACTTAATACTTAATGAAAAGGTTAATATATTGACCCAAACCTATCAAAATTATATTGGTTGAGTGTTTTTAGACCTATCACCACCTTAATCTTTAAATAATCCACTTTTAGGCATTATAAACCTAATATGAATTTATTATAAAATAATATTTCTAGTTTTCCGAAGGTACCCCTCACCCTCTTATAAAAGGGAACTCTCCATTATCAACAATTCACACCATAAAATCCTTTTGTATCGTCCAACCCCTGACCAAATACTCTCTCAACTTCTCTCACTACATCCTAGAGGCCTTAGTTTGATCAGAAAGCCAACCTAAGGAGCCCTTTGGATCAAATCAAAAGGAAGAACCCGAAGAAGAGGTAATGTTTTTAACGCCCTTTTTCAAATTCTTTTCTTATTCAACATTTTCTTCTTTGTTATTACCATTCTATAATAATGAATATAGTATACCCTATATAATATAATATTATTATAAATATGGTGCAACCATATTAATTATTCTATCCATCCTTTGAATGACATGTCACCATACGTGTGTACGTACGGCTTACCGTCTCCACGTCGTGGTGTAATTTTCATTCAATAAATTATTATTTTGATGGGTATAATAATTATGTTTAATTCATATAAATAATAAATATAACATGATAATTATTCTGTATATATGACATAACATCCAATTTTATATTATTTTAACATCAAAAGAATGATATTGTCGCTCGTGCGTACGTACGGACTACCGTCTCCATGAAAGCGATGAGATCCATTCTCCATCGTATCCATTCAAGTATAATTATCAATTTATTATTTAAAAATAATGTTTATGGACATGATATAATTCTTGATATGGATAATATACAACCAATCCATAACAAACACGGCTTACGTAACAAAGAATATAAATGAAAACGAGTAAGTTAACACCCAAAATGACGATAATACTAAGATATCAATGTTAAAAATCATATATGATATCATAAAAATGTAAATTTATCTTGTATAATTACATAAAAATTCTTTCTCCATTATACATGATGTTAACCTTCCGCTGACCAAGGTAAAATTACAAAGTAAGGGGTTTTTTATCTCACTTTTAATTTCGTGAGAATTCCATTGTTCACCACTTATTTATTGCATGTAGTGTATGTGTACTGCCCATGATTGTATTCATTGTGTAATATACTTTAATTTAACGGTATTTACATAATCATTGTATGATCCTTATTTTATAGGTTTATGTTTCATAAGATTCCTAATCGATAAGGGAATTTGAAATTTCAATTTCCATTTATTCGGCTTTACGCAAACGTCATAGATTATTTTACTCCGAGATTATGTGTGGAATCACTATTCATTTTCTTATTTCCTAATTTCCACTCCTCTTTTCTGTGGATATACTTTTGATACACATAATCACTCCATTTATAATTTCTCAAGTCATCGTTATGAATTTGATAAGAGTAATTTTAACTCATTATTCATTTTTTGAGTTAAACATTCAATTCATTGGTGTTGTTTTTACAAGATTATGTGTGAATAACCTTTTATTGTTTTACACTTAATATCCGGTCATATTTAGTGTATCTATTTTTTTCACACAAAACTATGTCGTTGATTTATCCTTAACCTAAGGATAAGACCTTTGTGAGAGATTTCATCTCAAGTTACATTCCATTGAGACTTCTTTGTTGTTATACACCAATTCACTTTTATGTGGTGTATATAATGTACTTTGACATAGTATATCATGAATCCCTTTATTCTCATGATATTACAATGTTTTGATTACCTCTATTATTTGTATTCAAGTGTCTCTCTTTTGGTTAGAAACTCTAACTAAAATACCATTTTTAATGTTTTAAAGACTTATTCTTCTAACACTTTCTCATTAATGTCCATGTTTTAAAAAATATGGTTTTAAGGATTTATTTATATGGACATTAATGTTTTAAAATTAAAACTCCTTTTAAAATATTCAATGTGGTATGGGACACTTTGATTCAGAAATCTATTTTTAAACGGCTTCTTGACAAATAGTGTGACTTTTAAATGTTTTCAAGAAAAGGGGGATATTTCTCTCAAATAGTTTTGATGGTTATTTTCATATATGTCAGTATCATTCATTATCATCAATTGAGGTTAATATGATAAATTAAAATCTTCCATATTGTATCGAATGAGTTATGTTTGACCGTGGATGTTCTATTTTTATACCATTCATGGTTTTTGGTTAAAGTATTGACATTTCGTATGCTAGTTTTAATAGGAATATTTATGTTATGTTTAAACCTGTTCATATGAGGAATGCATTGGACTTAGTATGTGATGGGCGGAGCCCACTATAGATCCTTGATAAATCGGTAGGTCTCATGAGACCAACTGGTGTCTTGGAACAAGGCCTTGAAAAAATCTTATTCATAGTCCTGGAACGAGGCCTTGGCTATGTGGTTATGATAGTATGGAATTATGAATTCCATCATTAGGAAAGTGGTTATTAATATTGCATGTGATATTTAGATTAGTAGAATATCCTTGTGGATTAGTAAATGGCATTATTTCATTTTATTTTTTCCATGATATGTTGAAGTCCAAGTTTAAAAGGCCTTTTTTAAGTAATATATCGCCTTTAATGTTTATTCTTATTTATGAATGTTTCCGCAATATTTTTATCCTTACTGGTATTTTGAGCTCACCCCTTTTCTATGTTTTATTTTTCCCAGGATGTGAAAAAGTAATTTTATGAAATACCTATAAGGATAATATGAGGGGATAAGAGTGTGGACTATGGAGACTATATTGTTGTAGGTTTCATTCTATGATGTAATGTAAACATTATGAATATATCTAGTGTTTCCAAGGCTACTAAACCAATCGGTCTTTCGAGATTTGATCTTTCATGTGATCATGCCAATGTTATGTAGTAATGCACTGACTCTGGGTAACTGGGGTCGAGGCGTTACAGTTGGTATCAGAGGAAGTTTAGTACAAACCTTGGAAGCTAGATTTAGATAATCTCTGATTAGAGCACGTAGGCCTAAGATGAACTTTGAGGATTAGTATAGAAGAAATTCCTAGAATTTTGGTATTGTAGATATTTTGCGAGTTTTCTGAGAAATACATGCCTTTCTGGATACGAGCAGGTAGAGGTGGCTCTGGCACAGATATACCTAGGGTTAAATCCCAAAATCACCGCTTTGATCGAGACTCCAACGAGAACTGGTGCACGATAATGGGCCTTGCTGTACTCTTGGTTAGGACACTCCCGAGGGATATGATTTGGTAAATTCACAAGATTAGTATGAACCATTATTAAGGGAATACAATAAAATGACCCAAAGAATATATGTCGGAAAATAGAGAGTGGATAAGCTAGATTTTAACATAAGGTACCCCAAGTTGGGATATATTGTTCAATTACATGATTATCCTATTATGTCTATTTTTTTTACATTCTAATTAGATAAGTATTCAAAACCCTAATTGTATTTTCATTGTGTCAGTTGAATCATGGAGGGAGCAAGATCACGAACAAATATTCTCATTCTTCCTGAAGAACTACTTAAAATTATTTTCCAGAAGTCATGCACAAATGATGTTGAAACTTTTTCAAATGTCCAAGTTACATGCAAACAACTTTATGAGACATCCAATACCTCTAGCATTGCACGATTCATTCAAGGATCAAGTACCGACTATGGGATAATATTGCACTCTCATTTTTCTTACCACGCTAAGCGTGGGAAGTACCATCAGGGTCTTTTCAAATTATTCACTTTATCTCTAAATTATGATGCACTAAATGATTTTCTAGATGTTGTAGAAGAGGGAGACCTTCGAGCAGCCTATATGTATCAAATTATATATTTATTTCTTTTGGGATATTCGGAAACTGATTTACCAAAACCTTATTTTGAAATATTTGAGGATGAATCAGTAATAATTTTTCTAAAAAAACATGTTAAAGATGATTTTTTAAAATTATATATAAGAAATACCTATTTTTTTATGATGCATCGATGCTTCCATCGATATAATCCATGATGGATGAGGATTTTTTGGGTAAAGGAAGTAGATGAATTTGAAAAATTCCTGAGGTACCATTGTGACACATGAACTCATTCTACCAAAAGGCAAGTCCGCCTTGTCTCTCCAGAGTTCATGTTGTGTTCCACATATCTCTAGTGACAAAATACATGTCTGACCCAATGCATGTACTCACCTATGAAGAATTAGAACTGGAACCCGATCTATCTTATTGTAAAGAGCCTATCAGAATTATTCATACCAAAGATCAAGTGTTGAGAAAACATATGACTCATCTGGTAAAAGTTATATAGAGAAATCATAAGATGGAAGATTCAATGTGGGAACCCGAGGATCATATGATGAAGAACCTATGTGGAAATAATTGGATGGTGAAGTGTTTAAAATTTTTAGTGCTCTTTATTGATGGGATTACTTTGGAATAATTTTCTATTGTATGTTAAACCTGCAATTTATCATGTGAAAATGACATTTGAGGAAGAATTATCTTTTCTTTTGTGGATATAGTTATAAATAACCATTTGGTCTTATATGAGCATTGGGTTTGAGGCAATTACAAGCTATTATAATTTGGGATGAAAATGCAAGGTATGAGATAATATTTGTTGTTAAATTATGTAATGGTTATTTTTAGGAATTTATCTCATTTTGGTAATGTTATAAAATATAGTATTTGAAAAAGGAAAACACGCAGACCATGTGACAACCCGTCACGTCGGACAAAGTTGTGGGAATCGAACCCACAACCAAAGTGTGATTGGGATTTATCACCTACCACTGGACTACGTGAATTCCCTAGTTAGTGTGACTATTATTATTAGTTAAATTAATTTTTTGATCATTAATAATTTGATTTTGGATCTTATGTCTTATCAAATGAATAACCTTAGTATAGGAAAATGATTTTGTAATTAAGTGATAAATGTTATTTTTGAAGTTGTTCGTTTTGTTGTATGGAATATAGAATAGTACGAGATTTCATTTGAGGAGTAATGGTAGATTTTTATCTATGTTTTTATTGTGGATTTATAGTGATTTGGGTTGTTTATGGAAATTATTAGGTTAATTACTTCTATGTATGTGACCTTAGGAGTAATTAATGTCATTTGGAGATACAAATTAACGTGGAAGACTACATTCTTATAAGTTTTGAGTTTCAATATTAGTTTGGATTATGTTGAAGGATTTTAAGGACAATTGATTATTGAATGGTATTTATTTAAATTTGGGGTATTGCATGTTTAATTTTAGAAATTAAGATTAGTGTTTTTTATCTATAATGGAATATCCATTTGGGGGTCATCAGATATTATACTAACCATTTTGGTTTTGATTAATCTTTAAAGACAAAGTAAATATATAGTTTATCCTACGTGGATCATTTATTTCTATAGAAGTTTATTCTAGCTCTTCCATTGTGACCAAGTCTTCTTGAATACTCATTGTTCAAAAAAAATGAGTTAGTTGTAAAACATTATTAAATAATGAAACTCTACTTAAAAACTAAGTATATCTCTTTATGTTCTTAGTCAATATCATAAATGAATTCATCGTCGTTATGGAATGTAACTTGAAACAAAAAAATGTTGTCCGTTTACTTTTCCAACTGGGAGACTAAGGATCGTTTTTTCAAACACAAGTTTGAGATTTTCTTATTGTTAACTTTTTACTGATCATGTTTTCTATCCATCTCCATTAGAACTGAACACTTAGTTTATCATTCATATCCATGTTTTCCTGTATGGAATCCTAGTATGGGTTATCTTGGGTGACCTTTATATCTCTCTTCCTATCTTTTAAAGTGATATTTTTATTGAATCTTTTTCCAATGTGGGACATTCCATTATATTCTCAAGAACAATTTTAAAAAAATTGTGAGGACGCAATTTATTGAATGAGGGGAGAATGAAACACCACAAGCTTCCATGGTACGTTTCCCTTTGAATAATGTAATGACGTGCATTGTACGCAACATCGAGATTCTAACACACCACAACCAATCAAACTAGCCGTTATGAATAGTAATACGTACTTTTTGACATTTTATAACTTTTATCTATCGAAATGGACTTCATTTTTGGATTCGTAATAGCAAAATTATCTTAGGGTGAAATTTTGGTACTTTTCGGATAACTTTCATATTTTGATGTATAGTGAAAATTACTAAATTTTAAATTAAAACAACTTTTTTAATCAAAATAATTAATAGTGAGAAATAAATAATTTGAGTGGTTTTAGAGTATATTTTGAATTTATTTTTACCATTTAATACAATGTTTGTCATTGTATGTGATTTCACATTTAAACCAGACATAAACAAGTGTCAATCTTTTGATAGTTATTATCTCTTAAAAACATGTTATTTGTTTTGGTGACATGAATTAATTATTAAATTAATTAATGCAACTGATATGTTTTTAATATGGTAAAAATACATAAATTTTGAATTCATAAAATCAAATATATCTTAGGCCAAATTATTTGTATTTTTCTGGAAACATTCATTTTTCATGAATAGTTAAACCACTAAGTGGTAGTTAAAAAATGACATTTTCATAAAACTTAATTTTACCGCTTCTATGAGTGGAATTTCGAAAATCTGATAGACATAGTGAATATCATAGAGTAAAATTTGGTTCATTGAGATGAAAATAATTTTTGCTGAATAGTAACTTTTTACATTTATTTACCATAGTTAAAAGTAAATAGGGTAATTAAGAGTACAAATGACATTAATATTACCCTAAAACATGTCCTAATTCTATTGGACAAGTTTATCTCGACCATAAACAACCTTAGAAATAAAATATTATCATTTAGGTCCACTTTTATTAGATTAAGACATTTATTATTATTTAAATCAAGGAAGAGTTAAAATTGATAAAATCAAAGTTTATTTACAAAAACAATTTTAATATAAGGTTACACATAAGATAAATTTGATTATAAATATTCATTATAAATATAAGGCCCCAGCCTTAAACCTTACTTAATCTTGAGTTATTACAAGATTACACATTGAGGATCTTTTCGGGTTTAGAGTTTTAGAGAATTAGATCATAAAACTTGCAGTACATTCCACATATAAACAAAGTGGTTACATAAAGATAGTATTATTCATTCCCATCAATGGAACACACATTTAAAATAAAACATGGATTAATTCTTGACACATCCTTGACTCTATCATCTTATCATGTACCTTTCCCTTGACCTGTGAAAAACATTTCAAAAACTTGGGATGAGCATAAAAACTCAGTATGGGTTATAAAAAAAACATGGAATGGAAACATGAGTTCATATATAAATAAGAATGAAGTCATACTTTACCCATAAAACATAGGCACTTTAACATACCTCATTAAATCATGAATAAATCATAGAAATCATAAGACATAAAGGTAACTTGAGGCATTCATAACATTCATACGTAGGGAGTAACCCTCTTGGTTACGTTTGGAATACCCATCACAGTATATTCCCTAAAATCTCTTCGGAGAAACCTTAACGTTTCACTCCTTCGCGTTACCCAATGCATTGGAGAGCTATAACGGGCTCACCCGCCCTTAGTTTATCACGGAACCACCCGTCTTCATAATAATGCCCAAGAACCATAACATAATCATATCACATAAAACATGCATAAAGGAAACATAAAATTTCCACATTTCAATCACGAGATATCAATACAACACATTGATATAATAAAAACATTATGAAAACCATTTTCAATACCAAAATAAAATGAAAGTAAAATATGGTATTTATTTTTCTTTTAAAAAGAAGGTATGGCTTGTAGAGGAAGCTGAAACTCAAATTACGGTCACGACGGAGGAGAAGTCGTTGTCACCGCATACGTACGACAAAAACATTCCTTTTTTTCGTTTAGTAAACGCTTTGTATAAAAAAGATTCCTTTGTAAAAGTCAAAGGGGTTTATACACCGTATAAAAGAAAGTTGTGTATAAAATAAAATATGCCTCAATGAAAGGAGATTGAGACGAAGTCCCATTCCTCGTATCCGACTTGACCCGACCGTTCTTTAAACTCCTAAATAATAAACTTGAGTTAATCTCTACTTGATTATGAATCTTTTTCAAGTTCATTATTCCTTTTATACCATGTTATGAACATCATGTAATCATTTAAGTTAATAATGTTCATTTTGTCGGTATTTGGTTCTTAAGTCAAAAATTGACTTCTTATACTTACATGTTGTTAATTTGGTCAAAGGTTCATTATATCCAGAATGTTATTCATGATGTAGATATCATATATGTCATATATATCCAGTACATACATTCATTTATAATATTACATCATATTTAGAGGTAAGAAATGAAATGCACCGTTCATGGAGACGGTAAGCCGTACGTACGCATGAACGCTACTTCCATTTCTATTTCATATTTTCTGGAATGGAATCATAATGATATAAGAGTATATTATAATTCCAGTATAATAACATATATAATATCATTAACTTTATCCTTTACACATCCCACATATGGTATTAACGAATCAAATCACTTTTAGGGGGCGGTAGTCCGCGCTTCCTAAAATGAAGATATCGTGTTTTACCCATAATGGAAACCATAAAGGTATGCCCAAAATGAAAAAACAGAAGCTTAATGAAAACATAAACATATTATATATCATATATAAAAATAGTGACATCATAATGGCCACCTTTGAAGGTGTTTAATGAGTGTTGAACAATCATCGTTTCGGGAGGCAGAATTTCGCCATCCACGGAAACCTTATGTTCTTTAACCATTTGATGTAGTTGTGTGGAAGTGTAGCTCAAATAAATCTTATAACAACATCCTAGTATATTGAAGATACCGGTGTTGTTACAAAAGAAGTAAATAAAAAGCGTTTAGGTGGTTGGAGAAGCAAAATAAAACAAATGAACATTAGAGAATGAATTACCTTAAAAAGTGTAACTCCTTTTGGTTTGAGCCTAAAGGCTTCCTTTGAACGGATTCTTCCCAAAGGGAATCCTCTAGGATTAGGAGAGGGATGTGGAGAGAGCAAATGGGCAGGGGTTGTCCAAGCCAAAAGCTTGAGTAGTGTGTGAAATGAGGTAGAGGTGGGGGCCTTTTATAAGGGGAGAGGAGGGGCACTTTTGGAAAGTAAAGAAACATTACTTTATTTGAAAATGTGTTTCGGTTTTAAAAGGTCCCACATTGATATAATTCGTGGATAAGGTGATAAGGGTTCGAAATCCATTCATCCAATTGGTTTTGGACATGTGTAGTTCATAGATTTTATATTATCTTTCCATTTTATTTAAATCGTCAAATAATGATGTCATCGCTACATTATTATTATGTCATAAAAAATTAAATTTATTTAATGTCTAAAAATTATAAAAAAATTACTATGATGTAGGAAATCTTTTTATCTTTCCAATGACTATTTATAATAAAAATTTGGACTTGTATAACCCCACTTAAAAAATTGTTTTCGCAAAACATATCAAGTTTGTGTCATTTTCACTTTAACATTAAATAAAAAGTAATTTATGTCATTTCCCAACAAAAGTGGATCCATGGGGTCCCCAAGTTGACCCATGGCATGTCATGGTCGCCCATGACACAACCAATGAGGTTGGGACATGTGTCTAGGTCATTTCATATTATTAAAGCATTATTTATTCCTTAAACTACACTAATTACCACTAATCGCGATTAAAAACTTAATAAGTTACTATTCACCAAAAAATTATTTTAATCTCATTGAACCACATTTTACTTCTTAATGACAACCATGTATGTCGGATTTTCAAAATTCAATACACATTAGTGGTAAACTTTCATTTAACTGAAAAATCAGTTTGCTTGATTACCACTTAGTGGTTTCACTATTCATCAAAAATTGAAGTTTTTGAGAAAATTACCAAAAAATAACCCTAAGCTATATTTGATATTCCGAATTTAAAAATGAAGTCCATTTTACAAAATTAAAATCATATAAGTCACATTAATTAATTCAATAATTAATTCCCGCTGCCAGAGCAAATAGCGTGTTTTTACAAAACAATAAGTATCAAAAGATTGACACCAGTTTAAGTCTAATTTCAAAGTGAAATTGATTCCAATGACCACCATTGGATAAAATTGTAAAAATATATTCTAATTTCACTTCAAAACCAATTCAAAACATAATCTAATCATATAAATAAATTATATTAAAAAGTAGTTTTGATGTAAAATGCAGTATTTTTCACTATTCCTTAAAAAATGAACATTGTCAGAAAATTACCAAAAATGCACACAAGGTAAATTTTGATGTCCCAATCATAAAGGATAAGTTTATTTTGACAAACATAGTTTATAAAATTGTCAAAATATAGATTCAAAAATGGTTTTCCATCAAAAGGCACTAAAACAATCTTTTAAGAATATTAGTGTATTCCATGCATAAGATTGTATTTATTTTCATTTTAAGCCTCTAAAACACTATCTTTATCATTAATAGACATAGATAAAAATATCTATTATTAATTACTTACTTGGGATGTTACAAGAAAGATCAAGAGATTTAATACATAATAATATTTTATTTATAATTTTCATACATTAAGTAGTTTAATTTATTTACGACACAATGATAGTGATGAAATTACATAAATATTGAAAAATTAAAATAATTGATATTATAAATACCCAAATAAATATAATTGAGGAATTTTATTTAATTAAACTAATTTTATATGTTAATATTACATATTAGTATTTATTTGATTGACTTTTTTCGAAGTAATCATTATGTTATGAGTTTTAAAAAAATCAATTATTGAATAATGTCATAATTGACATAAAAGAGTTTTTAAATCAAATAATATATTATTAATTGATATTAAATTCATATAAATCTATGGTTCGGCCAAGTGACATATATCATGATAGCTTTATCATTAATGGACAACTGGGGGGTCTCATGGATGTATATGGTATGTTTATTAACCATATAATATAAAAATACAATGAAACATTGTAAAAGTGAAACTAATTAACAAAGAGTTAATACTTAATGATAAGGTTAATATAATGACCTAACCCTGTCTAATTTCTATTGTTTGAGTGGTTTCAGACCTATCCCCACCTTAACCTTTAAATAATCCACTTTGGAGCCATTATAAACCGAATATGAATTTATTATAAAATAATATTTCCAGTTTTCCAAAGGTGCCCCTCACCGCTCTTATAAAAGGGCACTCCCACTTCTCATTACATCACACCTTCAAATCCTTTTGAATCCGCCAAACCCTACCCAAATACTCTCTAAACTTCCCTCACTACAACCTAGAGGCTTTATTTTGATCAGAAATCCAACTTATGGAGCTCTTTTGATCAAATCAAAAGGAAGAACCCGAAGAAGAGGAAATGTTTTTACCACCCTTTTTCATATTCTTTTCTACTTCAACTTCTTCTATATTTTTTATTCTTATTCAAAAAAAATGAATCCATTATCTCCTATATACTCTAATATTGTAATAAATATGGTACAACCATAATCAGTTTTCTATCCGTCCTTTGAATGACATGTCACCATACGTTCATATGTGCGGCTTATCGTCTCCACGTCGTGGTGTAATTGTCATTCAATAAATTATTATTTGGATATGTATAATAATGATGCGTAATTCATGTAAATAATAAATATAACATGATAATTATTCTGTCTATATGATATACCATCCAATTATATATTATTTTAACATCAAATGAATGATATTGTCGCTCGTGCGTACGTACAGACTACTGTCTCCATGAAAGTGATGAGATTCATTCTAAATCATATACATTAAAGTATAATTATCATTTGATGATTTAAAAATAATTTTTAAGGACTTGATATAATTCTGGATATGCATAAGATACAACCTAAACATAAAAACATGGCTTACGTAACAATGAATATAAAGGAAAATGAGTAAGTTAACACCCGAAATGATGATAATACTAAGATATCAATGTTAAAAGATCATATATGATATCATATTAATGTAAATGATTCTTTTATAATTCAGTAACAATTATTTCAGCATTATATAGGAGGATAACCTACCATCAACCAAGGAAAAAGTACAAATTAAGAGGTTTCTTATCTCACTCTTAATTTCTTGAGAATTCCATTGTTCACCTCTTATTTATTGCATGTGGTGTATGTGTGCTACCCATGATTGTATTCATTGTGTAATATACTTTAATTTATGGGTATTTACATCATCATTGTATGATCCTTCTATCATGTGTGTATGTTTCATAAGTTACCTAATCGATAAGGGAATTTGAAATTTCAGTTTCCATTTATTCGGCTTTATGCAAACATTATAGATTATTTTACTCCGAGATTATGTGTGGAATCACTATTCATTTGCTTATGTCATAATTTCTACTCCCCTTTTCTGTGGATATACTTTTTATACACATAATCACTCCATTGATAATTTCTCATGTCATTGATATGAATTTGATAAGATTAATTTTAACTCATTCTCCATTTGTTGAGTTAAACATCCAATTAATTGGTGTTGTTTTTACAAGATTATGTGTGAATGTCCTTTGATTGTTTTAAACATAATATCTATTCATATTTAGTTTATTTATATTTGTCACACATAACTATGTCATTGATTTATCCTTAACTTAATGATACGACCTTTGTGAGAGATTTCATCTCAATTTAGATTCCATTGAGACTTCTTTGTTGTTATACACCAAATTACATTTATGTGGTGTATATAATGTACTTTGACATTGTATATCATGAATCCATTTATTCTCATGATATTAAAATTTTTTGATTACCTCAATTATTTTAATTCATGTATCACTGTTTTGGATAGAAACTCTAACTAAAATACCATTTTTAAATGAATTAAAGATTTATTCTTCAAAATCATGCTCATTAATGTCCATGTTTTAAAAAATGGGTTTAATGATTTATTTATACGGAAATTAAAGTTTTCAAATTAAAACGTTTTTTAAAAGATTCAAAGTGGTATGGGAATCTTTGATTCAAAAATCTATTTTTCAATGGCTTCTTGAAAAATAGTGTGACATTTAAATGTTTTCAAGAAAATGGGGATATTTCTCTCAAATAGTTTTGATGGTTATTTTCATCTTTGTCAATATCATTCATTATTATCAATTGATGTTAATATGATACAATAAAATGTTCCATATTGTATCGAATGAGTTATGTTTGACTGTGGATGTGCTATTTTTATACCATTCATGGTTTTTGGTTGAAATATTGACATTTCGTATGCTATTTTTAATACGAATGTTTATGTTATGTTTAAACCTGTTCATATGAGGAATGCATTGGACTTAGTAAGTAACAGGTGGAGCCTTCTATAGCTCCTTGATGCATCGGTAGGTCTCATGAGACAAACTAGTGTCTTGGAACAAGGCCTTGACAAAATCTTATTTGTAATCATGGCACCGGGCCTTTGCTATGTGGTTATGATAGTCTGTCATTTTGCATTACATCATTATGAATGTGGTTATTGATATTTCATGTGATATTTCGATTAGAAGAATATCCATGTGAATAAGTAAATGGAATTATTTCATTTTATTTTTTCCATGCTATGTTTATGTTCAAGTTTAAAAGGCTTTTGTTTTAGTTATACATTGCCTTAAATATTTATTCTTATTTATGAAAGTTTCCGCTATATTGTTATCTTTACTGGGCATTTGAGCTCACCCCTTTTCTATGTTTTATTTTTCCCAGAATCTGAAGATGTATTTTTATGAATGACCTAGAGGGATAGTATGAGGGGATAAGAGTGTGGACTATGGAGACTATATTGTTGTATATTTCATTATATGATTTAATGTAAACCTTATGAATATATCTAGTGTTTCCAAGGCTACAAAACCAATCAGTTTTTCGAGATTTGATCTTTCTTGTGATAATGCCAGTGTTATGCAATAATGCACCGACTCTGGGTAATTGGGGTCGGGGCGTTAAATGAACAAGTAAACATATCATAACCTATATAAAGATACATGTTTATTAATCATTTGATAAAAATCATAAACATTGAAAAGTAGTAGATTTCAATAGAATATAACCCGAGAAAGATAAATTGGTTTCAGAAAAATATTACCCATGAAGGAGAAATGTATTTAATAAATAAAAATAGAATAAGTATAAATCATTCATAGAAAGGATAATAATGGAACCTTTATATCATTCCCTGGGATATATGAGTAACATCATAGATATCATCTAGGATGGAAAATAAATTTGAAATATCCTATAAAATGTTTCTTGAGGAAAATATCATTTCCTAATTGAAATAGTCTATCAAATAAAATATAGAAATTGAAAATCTTTTTCATTGAAAATACCTTGAAAACTTATAAAGAAAAAATGAAATCATTTTGGAAATGTATTTCCATGAATACATTCAAAAGAATCTTTGAAACATATTAAATACATTTTTCGATGAGAATACGTGAAAATTTTGAATGAATGAAAAAATTGATTTGAAAAAAATTTCATTGAAAATAATTTGAAAAATTATAAATAATAATTCAAAATATTTTTAAAATAAATTTTCATGTATATTTATAAATGGTTATTGAATTTTTTTGAGAACTATTGCTTTGGAATCACATTGAAAACATGTAATTATGACTTGAGAAAACAATATTTTGAAAAGAATTATCCATGAAAACATATACATTATTTTAGAAGAAAACCAAAAATTATATTTTAAAATTATATTTATAAAACTCATATTAATGATTAAAATTTTTAATAATGAAACATGGATCATAAATAAGATGAAAGTGGATAAATCCGTATATGTCTTATATGGTTAAAAGAACATTAATTTTTCATGGTAAAAAGGATAACAAAGTGCATTGTTCGGAAAACCTAAAAAATATTCCATTAAATATATTGGTAAAAGAAAAAATAAATAATTTTTTTTGAGATATTATAGGGTAATGGTATAAATTTCTTGGAGACACTTTTTATAAAATAACAATTTCCGACCAAAGACAGGGTATAATCACCTATTAATATACAAAATGATAAACAAAATAATTTAAAAATTAGTAGAAAAAGGTAAAAATCCATGAGTGTATCATGAAATAAAAATGTATATGTCGATTCATAAATATTACTGACACATGGATCATAATATTTTATTAATGGATGTATAAGCATAAACAATCACAACGAAGATTAAGATTGTCTCAATAAACTCTCATAACATAGTATATTGGGAACATGATCTGCTAATAAGGAAAGATAATTACATAAAGCATTCAATATCATGCTAATTAGGATACTCTTAATATTTCATGTATAATGTAATAATATTAACCTCCAAAAACATTTACGTGCATAACAAAAAAAGAGTCTCAAAGAGGGAAAATTGAGAAAAAAACAATTTTACAAATTTTGTATCCTTTGAAACATCATCCCCATGGAAGTAAGATAATGAAAAGTGAATGTCAATACCCATAAAATTAATTAATATCTATATAATACAATCCCTATAATTTCATACACCACAAAAAAATAATTATTGGGGAACATAACATTTATCTCATACAAAATAAAAGTGAGATGAAATTCACATTCCTTGTGTCTTGAATATATTTGTAATCTTACTAGCATATTGTATAATAAATATATGTTTATTAAAATTTTAATAAAGAATAATATTCTTATATCTAATTCCATATATTTTTTATTATAACTTCATATCACCCTCTTGTTAATGATTCGACATTAAGGTTTCTCTTTGTGTAATAATTTTATTGCTCATCGCATGTGTCTTATTTGTTATATCATTCGTCATTAATCTTATAAGATGATTATATAATGCATAAAATTATATAAATATAATTTAAATTTAGTATAATTACATTAAAAAAATCTATATCATAATTATGTAAGTAATTAAATACACTATTCATGGAGATGGTAAGTTGTTCATACACATGGACAATGATTTCCATTTTTATTATCGTATTGAAATAAAGAATGTAAATGAAATTTGTATATATGTATGTATGTATCTATCATTATTATAGTATAAATAATAATTCATATATCTCAACTATTTTCTTTAAAAACATCTTTAATACATTCTATGTTGTGTGTGAACAAATCACATTGTTTTGAGAGAGAGATAGTCCACACTTCTGAAATCAAGATTATCATATTAACACTAAATGGAAAGGAAAATTATGTGTGTAATAAATTTAATAAATAAGGATCAATTTATAAAATATAAAATATATAAAATATGAAAATATATTTTCTATAATAATGGCCACTGTTATTGGTTGTAATTTATAAATGAAAAATCATCATTTTGTGATACAGTATTTAACCGTAAAAAAACTGTATGTTCTAAATAAATTTAATAGAGGTGTGCATATGTGTATTTCAGGAACTATACAAAAAAACATCATAATATATTGATGATACTTTTATTATAACTCAATTAGTAAATAAAGATTTTAGAGGTTGTGGAGAAGTAAAATAAAGGAAAGCTTCTTGAGAGAAGACATTCGCTCTTAATAATGTAACTCTTTCTAGTTTGTGCCAAAAGGATTCATTTATAGGGTTTATTATAATATATAGTATTCAAGGATGAAGTCATTATTTTTTAGATTCATCCTGGTCATATCCTGTGTAACACCCTAAGCTTCCATGGTACGATTCCCTTTGAATAATACAGTAGCGTGTGTTGTTCGCAACTTCGAAATTATAACACACTACGACCAATCAATGTAGCTGCTATGAATAGTAATACCCTCTTTTTGAAATTTTATAAATTTTATCTCTCAAATGGACATAATTTTCTGATTCAGAATATCGAAATTAGCCTAGGGTGAAATTTTGGACCTTTTCAGATAACTTTTATATTTTGATGAATAATGAAAATTACTAAATTTAAATTTAAAACAAATTATTTATTTGAAATAATTAATAGTGATAAATTATGAATTTGAGTGGTTTAAAAGTATATTCAGAATATATTTTTACCATTTAATACAATTTTGGTCATTGGACATAATTTCATAATTAAACCGGACATAAACAAGTGTCAATCTTTGGATATTTATTATCTCTTAAAAACACGCTTTTTGTTTTAAGAATGAGAATTAATTTTAAATTAATTTTTTCCACATGTGTGTTTTGAATTTGCAAAAATGAATTCCATATTTGGAATCTGGATGTCCAAATATTGTAAATAGGTAACTTTCTTTTTTAGACATTTTGAATAATTATTTTGGTAAATACTTTATTTACCATGGTTAAAGGGTAAATCTCGTAAATAAGGGTAAACAATAATATTAAAATAATAATAAATTACCCTAAAACGTGTCCTAACCTTATTGGTGGATATATGTTCGGCCATGGGCATCTATGGGTCGATTTTGTGACCCCATGGAGCCACTTGTAGGTGATAGGGACACTTTACATTAATTAAGTTAAAGTAAATATAAAAATGGCATAAGCATATATCTATTACAAACAACAATTTTTACATAGGTTTATTTATGTTATATTTTCGACTATAAATATTAATTACAAATATATAAAGATTTACTACATAATAATATTTTATTTATAATTTTTAGACAATAAATAATTCAATTTATTTATGAAACAATGTTGATACAGAAATTATAGTATTAATGAAATATTAAGATAATTGATATTATAAATACCCAAATAAATGTGTTTTAAGACTTTTAATAAATTCCAATAATTTTCTCGGTTACTATGACATATTATTATTGTTTATATAAATTTTATTTCGAAGTAATAATGTTGTTATTAATTTATCAAAAACAAAATACCAAATAGGTTCAGAATTTACATAAAATAGTTTTTAAAACAAATATTATATTATTAATTTAAATTCAATACATAAAAAACAAATGATTGGAAAAGAGACTTATATCATGATAGCATTATCATTAATGGTTCATTTGGGGGTATCTTGGAGAAATATAGTACGTTTATTAACTATATAATATAAAAATACAAAGTGACATGGTAAGTGTCAAACTAATTAACTAAGAGTTAAAACTAACTGGACAGGTTAATATAATGAAACAATCCTATCTAAATTCTCTTGGATGAGTGGTTTTCGACCCATCCCCACCATAACCTTTAAATGATCCACTTTGGATCCACTAGAATCCGAATATGAATTTATTATAAAATAATATATCTATATTTTCTTAAGGTGCCCCTCCTCTCCCTTATAAAAGGACACCACTTTTAACCAATTTTCCACACTTTCAAAGCATTTTGGATCAGCAAACCCCTTCCCAAATAATGTCTAAACATCTCTCACTTCAACCTAGAGGCCTTATTTTGATCAAAAATCCAACCTATGGAGCCCTTTTGATCAAATCAAAAGGAAGAATTCGAAAAAAAGGTAATGTTTTCACCAACATTTTTAGAATTCATTTCTTCTTCAACTTAATCATTCTTTGTTATCACCATTATAAAATAATAACTCTAGTATCTCCTATATATTATGATATTATTATAAATATGATACAACCATATTCATTATTCTATCAATCCTTTGAATGACATGTCACCATACGTGCGTACGTATGACCTACCGTCTCCACGTCGTGGTGTAATTGTTATTCAATATATTATTGTTTGGATGGGAATAATAATGATTTGTAATTCATGTAAATAATAAATATAACATGATAATGATTCAGTATATATAATATAACATCCAATTATATATTATTTTAATATCAAAAGGATTATATTGTTGCTCGTGCATACGTACGGACTACCATCTCCACGAACACGATGAGATTTATTCCCCATCATAACAATTCAAGACTAATTCTAATTTGATGATTAAAATTAATGAATAAGAACATTATATCATTTTGTATATGAATAAGATACAACATATCCATAATAAACATGACTTATGTAACAAAACATATAAAAGAAAACGGGTAAGTTAACACCTGAAACGACGATAATACTAAAGTATTATAACCCAGAATTATTAGATGATTATATATGATATCATAATTATGTATATGGTTCTTATATAATTTAATAACAATGTTTTAACTATTATACAGAAGGTTAACATACCATAAACTATGGAAAAGTACAAGTTAAGGGTTATTTCACAATCTCTTCATTATCCGAGGTTGTTTATGCGTAATTATCTACTAGGACCTCTTTATCATCAACATCCATGTTTCTTAAAAATGTATTCCAAAAAAATTTAATATTTACTTGAAAATGGGTTAAATATTCATTTATACACTTGTTTTACTTTTATAAAATTATTTTAGTGGAATATTTCCGTCATTTTCCAAACAAGGTCCTTTTTAACCTTTTCGACAAAATTAAGGTAAGAATGTCCTTTTTTAACTTATACAGCGGGTGCATCTATTTTCCACCGTTATAAAATCATTGAAGATTCCCTTAAAAGATTATAAGAATATTTTCAAAGTAAATGTTTTCTTTATAATTATGTGACATTTAAAATATTTCAAAAAAAGAGATATTTCTCTCAAATAGTTTTGATTTCATCTATGTCAACATCTTTTGATGGATTTTAAGATTATTTGAAAATTATTTATTATGATACAAGTCATCCATATAGTATTGAAGGTTTTGTGATATATTTGACTATGGAAGTGTTATTTTTATACCATTCATGGATTATAGAGAAAGTATTGACATTTCGTATGCTAGTTTTAATACAAATGTTTATGTTATGTTTAAACATGTTCATATGAGAAATGCAATAGACAAAATAAGTGACAGGGGTAGCCCTCTATAGCTCTTATATGCATTGGTAGGTCTCATGAGACAAATTAGTGTCTAGGCACGAGGCCTTAACAAAATCATATTTGTAGTCTTGGCATGAGGCCTTGGCTACATGGTTATGATAGTCTGGCATTATGCATTCCATCAGTATGAAAGTGGTTATTGATATTGCATATGATTGTTTGACTAGTAGAATATCCATGTGAATATGTAAATGGAATTATTTCATTTTATCTTTGCCATATTATGCTAATGTTCAAGTTTAAAATGCTTTTGTTTTATCTATACATTGCCTTAAATGTTTGAGCTTATTTATGAATGTTTCCTCTATATTGTTATCCTTAATGAGCATCTGAGCTCACCCCTTTCAATGTTTTATTTTTCCCAAGATGTGAAGAAGTATTTTATGAATGTCCTACAGGGATAATATGATTGAATATGAAGTCAATATGTTTTTGTAGTAGTTTTCACTTGATGATGTAATGTAATCTTTATGAATGTATCTAGTTATTACAAGGCTACTAAACAAATTGGTCTTTCAAGACATGAACTTTTGTGATCATGCCAATGTTATGTAATAATGCACCAACTCTAGAAACTGGGGTCGGGGAATTACAGTTGGTATCATAGAAAGTTCAGTACAAACCTTGGAAGCTAGATTTAGATAAACTCTGATTAGAGCACATAGACCTAAGATAGACTTTGAGGATTAGTATAGAAGAACTTCCTAGAATTTTTGGAATTGTATACATTTTATGAGTTTTCCAGGAAATACATTCCTGTCTAGATACGATCAGGTAGAGGCGACTCTGGAAAATATGTACTTTGGGGTAAATCCTGAAAACACCACTTTGAGCTAGACTCGAACATGAACTGGTGCACGACAACGGGCCTTGCTACACTCTTGGTTACGACACTCTCGTGGTATATTCTTAGATAATTATCATTTTCTTTACAAATAATTATGAAGGGTTTATGAGTATATACTTTCTCAAAGAAAATTTTTTTATGATTAGGGATTATATCCATAAACTGTTCAATTTATGTTAGGTATTTTACATGTTTTGAATTATTCATTGCAATTCATAAACTGACCTAGTTTATGCTATTGTATAGAAATGGTTCCCAGTAGAAGGAATGTGAACTCCAGCAATACGTATGATCCAAAGAGTAATAAGGATCATATCATTCATGGTATTAATACAACATTAAGAAGGGAAATAGTCTCCCATGTATTCTCCACATATGAAGAAATAATATCATGTGGTAATAAGTTTAGTAAAAAATTCTCCGAGTCCTATGGCTTTTATGGGAAGCAATAGTTGGAACGGATGGAAGAGAGAAAGATGTATAAATGGAAGAGGGAAAAGAAGAATTTTCCTATATGTGATGAATGTGCGAAGAAACACCCTAGAACATGCCTGAAAGAAATGAGAGTTTGTTCTAAGTGTGGAGAAAAAGGACACCATGTATATGACTTCAAGGGTAAGAAAAAGGTTTCAAATGTACAATGCATCATCTCCAATGAGTTGGGACACTACACAAACCAACGTCAAAATCATCAGAATATGCCGCAAATGATGCTATTGGATAATCATCAAGTTATGATACTACCACAGATAAAGCGGAATGATTAGGGTTCTTATGTTTTTATTAGATAATTATGTCATTTGAATTTTTTATCAATAATATACTAGTTATAATAAATATGGAGTGTATATGGATTGTACTGTATTACTATTTCAATAAGGACATGAGATTGTGTGGAACATAGAAAAGTGACTCAATAGTAGGTTAAAATTTTGGAAAATATATGGTTGAGAGAAAGATAAACCATAATATGGTTATGATACCGAGGTAGTGATTTTGGAATAATATATGATTGATTTGGATAAATATATTTGATATTCTTGAATACCTTGAAACTGATAAATGATTTTATATTCTATCATTGTTGGAGTTTACAAAATTTTTGGATAGAAGGAGTATATCAAGTATTCTATGAGTAATAAGGGATCATGAATGTAATAAATAAGGTTTTATGGTATTTCAGGTTGTTGCAATGTTTTAAAGGAATACATGATGAAGGTTTTCCCATGCTATTACGTGGAAATAAGGATCTTCCTTGTGTCTAGCTACACTATAAATTTTGGACTTTGTGTTTGGATAGAATTATTTTGGATAAGTCTATTTTGAGATTATTTTTGGATTTCCATAAAAAGGACAACATGGTGGTCGGGCGGCAACCCGTCGTGTCCGGCTAGGCTAGATGACTTGAAGCCACAACCAAAAGGCGACAGGGTGTATCATCTACCACTGACCCACGTGATGTCCTGGACTGAATAATGTAGTTTTTTAATGGTTATACTACATGAATTATAAATTCAATTTTTTACCATATACGGATAGGATAAATAGAATATTATTTTTAATTTCTATTATCTTTTAGTGTGAAAGATGAGTTTGTGGTAGAACATAGTTAAAGGATGGGACTCTACTTTCCAAATATATATTTTTCTTCTTCTATTATTCAATGAAGAAATTAATTCTTATACATTAGTGAAGGAATAATAAAACAGAAAATGTGTTATCCTAATGCCATAGGTTTTTTTGGAACCGGTTGTATTTTAAATAATCATATATTGATGAATTAAAGGCCCTCAGTTTTATACATGTTTGTGATTGATGACCTCAATAACTACCTATAAATATATACATTTTTCCTCCAATTATATGTCTTTAATTTCCACCAATGTTCTCCTAATCGAGAACATGATTTTGAGGTGACCCTTTCATTTCCCTTTTACGCTTATTAAGGAGAAATTTTATTAACCCAATTTTCGATGTGGGTTTTCCAACAAGGATATTTTCTATTTTCAACCTTTTATTTTTTTCAAAAAACAATTTAAAATTTTGAGGAAGAAATTTATTGAAGTAGGGGATAATGTAACACCCCATGCTACCATGGTACGATTCCCTTTGAAAAATATAGTAGCATGCGCTGTACGCAACTTCGAGATTATAACACACTACGACCAATAAAAGTAGCCGTTATGAATAGTAATACCCACTTTTTGAAATTTCATAAATTTAATCTCTTAAAATGGACATTATTTTTGGATTCAGGATATCTAAATTAGCTTAGGGTGAAATTTTGGTACTTTTCGGATAACTTTTATATTTTGATGAATAGTGTAAACTAATAAATTTTAATTAAAAACAAATTTTTAATCGAAATAATTAATAGTAATAAATTATGAATTTGAGTGGGCTTAAATTATATTTATAATATAGTTTTACCATTTAATTTAATTTTAGTCATTGGACATAATTACACAATTAAAAATAACATAAACAAGTGTCAATCTGTTGATAGTTGTTATCTCTTAAAAACTAGCTTTTTCTTTTAAACAACAGGAATTAATTTTAAATTAACTTCTTCCACTTCTGTGTTTTGAATTTAAAAGAATTCATTCCATATTTGGAATCAAGATTTCCACATTGTTTAAATAGGTAACTTTCATTTTTAGACAATTTGAATAATTACTTCGGTAAATATTTTATTTAACATGGTTAAATGGTAAATCTGGTAAATAAGGGTAAAAAATAATATTATAATAATAATAAATTATTCTAAACCATGTCCAAACCTTATTTTTGGATACATGTCCAACCATGGGCATCTTTGGGTCGATATTGGGACCACATGGAGCCATTTTTAGGTGATAGGGACACTTTATATTAATTAAGTTAAAGTAAATATAAAAATGTCAAAAGCTTATATCTTTTAGAAAAACAAATTTCACATAGGGTTATATATGTTATATTTCGGACTATATATATTAATTATAAAGCTAAAAATATTTCACACATATTTCTATTTTATTTATAATTTTTAGACAATACAAAATTTAATTTATTTATGAAACAATGATGATGCAGTAATTACCGTATTAATGAAATATTAAGATAATTGATATTATTAATACCCAAATAAATGTAATTTGAAATTTTTTTTAAATTAATATAATTTTATCGGTTACTATGACATATTAGTATTGTTTATATAAATTTTTTTCGAAGTAATATTACTGTTATGAATTTATCAAAAACAAAATACACAATAGTGTCAAAATTGACATAAAAGAGTTTTTAATACAAATATTTTATTATTAATTTATATTCAATTCCTAAAAATATAAGGTTCATCCAAGAGACATATATCATTATATTTATATAATTAATGAAACACTTGGGATTCGCTGGGAGGTATATAGTATGTTTATTTACTATATAATATAAAAATACAAAGTGAAATGGTAAGTGCCAAACTAATTAACTATGAGTTAAAAATAAAAGATAAAGTTAATATATTGACCCAAAACTCTCTAAATTATATTTGTTGAGTAGTTTTAGACCCATACCCACCTAAAACATTAAATTATCTACTTTAGAGCCATTATAAACAGAATATAAATTTTTTATAAAATAATATTTCTAGATTTTCCTAAGGTGACCCTCCTCCCCCTTATAAAATAACACCACTTCTAACCAATTATTCAAACTTTCAAAGCCTTTTGGTTTTGACAACCCCTGTCCAAATACTCTCTCAACTCCCCTAAATTAATCCTAGAGGCCTTAGTTTGATCAGAAAGCCAACCTATGAGGCCCTTTTGACCAAATCAAATGGAAGAACCTGTAGAAGAGGTAATGTTTTCACCACCCTTTTTCAAGTTCATTTTTTCTTCAACTTCATCTTTCATTGTTATTACCATCCAAAAATAATAACTCCAGTATATCCTATATACTATGATTTTTTTTAAAATATGTTACAACCATATTTAGTCTTCTATCCAACCTTTGAATGACATGTCACCATACGTGCGTACATACGACTTACCGTCTCCACATCGTGGTGTAGTTGTTATTCAATATATTTTTATTTGGATGGGTATAATAATGATGTGTAATTCATGTAAATAATAAATATAACATGATAATTAGTCTATATATATAATATACCATCATGTTATATATTATTTTAATATCAAAAAGATGATATTGTCGCTCATGCGTATGTACGGACTACCGTCTCCATGAACGAGATGAGATTCATTCCCCATCGTATCCATTCAAGACTAAATCTCATTTTATGATTAAATTTAATGTTTAAGAACATTATATCATTCTGGATATTAATAAGATACAACCTATCCATAATATGCATGAATTATGTAACAAAACATATAAATGATGACAAGTAAGTTAACACCCGAAATGACGATAATAGTAAAGTATTATTAACAAAGAATTATTAGAAGATAATATATGACAACATAATTATGTATATGGTTCCTATATAATTTAATAACAATGTTTTAACTATTATTCTGGAGGTTAACATACCATCGACTAAGGAAAAGTATAAGGTAATGGTTATTTCACAATCTCTTCATTATCTGAGGTTGTTTATGCGTAATTATCTACTGAGGCCTCTTTATCATACACATCCATGTTTCTTAAAAATGTATTACAAAACATTTTTACTATTTACTAGAAAATGGGTTAAATTCATTTATACCCTTTTTTGACTTTTATAAAATGGTTTGAAATGAATATTTCCGTCGTTTTCCAAACAGCGCCCTTTTTAACCTTTTCGACAAATTTAAGGTAACTATGTCTTTATTATCTTATACAGTGGGTGTGGCTAATTTCAAACTTTATAAAATCATCAAACCTTACCTTAAAATCTTATTAGAATATTTTTAACGTAAATGTTTTCTTTTATAATTATGTGACTTTTAAATGATTTCAAAAAATAGATATTTCTCTCAAATA
Source organism: Viscum album (assembly GCA_963277665.1). Taxonomy (NCBI): domain Eukaryota; kingdom Viridiplantae; phylum Streptophyta; class Magnoliopsida; order Santalales; family Viscaceae; genus Viscum; species Viscum album. The sequence continues at coordinate 444,279,976 of OY728161.1, forward strand.
GGTTTGATTTCATATATGTCAACATCCTTTGATGGATTTTATTTATATTTGACGTTTATTTATTACGATAAAAAACTTCCTTATTGTATTAAAGGTTTTGTGATATATTTTACTATAAGAGTTTTATTTTTATACCATTCATGGTTTATGGAGAAATTATTGACATTTCATATGCTAGTTTTAATATGAATGTTTATGTTATGTTAAAACATGTTCATATGAGGAATGAATTGGACTTAATAAATGACGGGTGGAGCCCGCTATAGCACCTCGATGCATCGGTAGGTCTCATGAGACAAACTAGTGTCTTGGCATGAGGCCTTGAAAAAATCTTATTTGTAGTCTTGGCATGAGGACTTGGCTACGTGGTTATGATAGTCTAGCATTATGCATTCCATCATTATGAATGTGGTTATTGATATTGCATGTGATTATTTGACTTGTAGAATATCTATTTGAATAAGTAAATAACATTATTTCATTTTATCTTTTCCATATTATACTGATGTTCAAGTTTAAAAGTCCTTTGTTTTATCTATACATGGCCTTAAATATTTATGCAATTTCATGAATGTTTCTGCTATATTGTTATCCTTACTGAGCATCTGAGCACACCCCTTTCAATGTTTTATATTTCTCAGGATGTGAAGAAGTAATTTATTAATGAACTGCATGGATAATATGAGGGGATATGAAGATAAGATATTGTTGAAGTAGTATTTACTTTATGATGTAATGTAAACTTTATGAATGTATCTAGTTATTCTGAGTCTACTAAACCCATCAGTTTTTCGAGACATGATCTTTTGTGATCATGCCAATCTTATGCAATAATGCACCAACTCTGTGAAACTGGGGTCAGGGTGTTACATCATGGTTGAAATTAAATGGTTTCAGAGGTGTGTTTAATTGGCAGATATAGTTGCCTTTTATAGGGAGGGAAAATGACTCACGTGAAATTTTTAGAAACAAATTATTTTCCACGTGTTATTATCTAAAAAAAATCTTGAAAAATGAAAAATAAATAATTAATTTATGTTTTATTGACGAAATATGGACATCTAATTGGTGTTATACTGATGTCGATGTCATTTGGGACCTTAATTTTAAGGATTAGTCCATAAATAAGAATATTTTTTCCTTTACAATAGTGATTATTTTTAATCACATTTAACTATAATTTGGAGTGAAAATTTACATTTTCTTACTAGAAACTAAATATATGACTGAAAAAAATGTTTCTGTTATATTTTTGAATTTTGAATCACTAAATTATAAAAATTATGATTAGTGATAATCCTGATGTGGGACTAAATAAGGGAATATAATATTGGAAAAATTTCAAATGATTTTTCTGATTTTATTATTAATTTTCAAAGTGATTATGATCATAATTAATTTAATATTATGAATATATTCACCTAATGTGACATTGAATCATTTTTATTATATCATTTTTCATTAATAATATTTTATATAAAAATGTAGTTTTGAACTAAAAAGCTGTATTTTTCACTATTCATATAAAAATCATATTTCTCAGAAAAATAACAAATATTCACCAAAGGATAATTTCAAAATAATGAATTAGAAAATGAAGATTATTTTCTCAATTTCATTTTCATTTTCTGTCTAAAATTACACTTATTAATAAAATAAATTCCATCAATAAAAAAATATAAATGTACTTTACCAAAAATATTATCATTCATTGTATATATGATTTATATATCTTAAAAAATAATGTTTAAAAATTACTTATAAGTAATTTTATTAACTAAGTTGTAATTATCTTATATAAAAAATTAAAACAATGAAAAAATATGATTCATATAAACTCAATGTTGCGTGATTTGTATGCCAAGTTAGTGTTAATTATTGCGTAAGCCACATCAATATTGTGTGTGTAAGGAATGATAAATTAGTGTTCAAATAAATATATATACATATAAAATTAATTCAATGTCATTTAAAATGATAAATATTTAAATGAAAAATTATTTTGAAAAAATAATAATTCAAAAAATATCACGGTGTTACATTATACCCCTCTTAAAATGAATTTCTCCCTCGAAATTCATCTAGGTTATCAAAGTATTAATACATGAATGTTTCATTAATAGAAAAACACATTGAACACATGGATAATAAAAATCACAAAAAATGATATTTTTAACAATAATGGTTACCCAATGTAACATATAATTAGGATTCCACATTGGATAAAATTCATTGGAAGTGACGATTAGTCATGGTGGAAAAGTGAAAATATTTATACGGGGTGATTAAGGTCCTAAATATAAAAAATTTAATGAATAAAGAAATGTTGAGGGCCTCAAATTCCTAAATCGATGATTATTTAAGATGCCATTGGCTCAATGAAAATGAAGGTATTAGGGCAACAATTTTTTTTTGATCATATTCTGATCATTGAGTAAATAATGATAAATTTATTTAAATTTTTTTATTATTTTGTTTTTCCTGGAATAATTTCTAATACATTCATTTCATCTTGGAATTATTTTCAATATATTTATATTTATTAATAAAAAACTTAAAAACAATATTAATGTATCATAAGGGCCATATAGAAAAAAAATTCTAATTATTTTTATCTAAAAAAACATGAATCAATCTAAAAAATTAATAATTAACACTAATACTTCATAATAAATATTTATTCATTTAATATAAATACACATTGAATAGGACATTACAGAGACTTGTGGTCGGTACGAAACCCTTATCATCTTTCATTCATGAGTTCAAGACCCAGGTCCTTACCTGACATGATTGGTTGTCACCCGACATATTTGACATAATTTTTTAGAACCACACTGATATGATATATAATATGGTCAACATTGAAATAATGTTAATCAATAAAATAGAATTTAACCCATAGGTTTTAACAGAAATTCAATTCAATAATACTTCTTCTTGTGTTTAACACAATATTTTCATTAATGGTTAAATTAATATCCCATCAAAAAGATAAAAATCTCAAACCATAAAAAAAATTTATGGAATAAAATTTACATTGATTCATAGGTATCACAAAGTATCGCGTGGTTTTAACAATCTAATCATGTGAATAACCTTGTTGAATATTCCCTTGAAACATGGTAACAACCTAAATTAACCTAAATCCTTTTTTAAAACATGTATGCATATTCATTCCAATGTGTATTTGATTTACTCCATATAGAAATTTTTTGTAAACATCATTAGTGGTAGAATAAACAACATATATACATTCACTTAAGTAATTTTAAGGTAATCATTACAATTTTATTAACTTATTCATTTACCTAAATTCATTATATGAAAAACATTATCTTAACATAAGGAATATGATAAGGATTTTCTTCACAAAGTAAAAAAGTTTTTTTATGAGATGTCCTTTCTAGACAATCATGTATATTCAATATATTCTTTTAAATCATTAGGAAAACATGATCTGAAAAATACATAAATAATTATCCATTAATAATTAAGGAATTCAAAAATATAAATATTTGTATTACATTATCCTTAATCCATTAATAATACTGATTTATCCTATTATATAATTATTTTTTCATATAGATTTCATCTGTAGTGTCTTCATCATCAGCGAAGTAACCATTACTAACATGACCTAGGTGATTCCCTTTAGGAGCATTAAACTTGGGAAATTTCAATGCATAATAACTATTTCTTCCACAATTAAAAAGCATAACTATTTATGATTACTTATTGGGGCCAAAATTACCATCCAATTCCTTAATTTAACTATTCAGTTATCCATTAAAGTCACTTTCTTTGTGTCCTTATTTTCAACTGTTCATATGCCTACTTCTTCCACTAAAACTATTAATTATGTGATTCTTTCCACATTCCATACATAGAGGAAACCATATTTTATTTCATCCACGGTCTAAATTACATGAACTCTTATTGAACTCCATCTTTATCTCACATAGTGAGTCCGAGAGTTAATTATGTTTTACATTGTTATTCACGTTCTGTGAAATCTGTTTAGGCATAATCATTAAATCCTTCACTCTATTGATAATCCAACTAGACTGATCATTAGAATATATCACATCTCATTCTACATTAGTCCAGTTCCTTCTAGTTCCCACCACTAACTAAAATTAGAAAAATTGAGTGATCAATACTTATCATTACAAAAAACCACATAGCCATGAAAAGAAGTACTTATGGGATGTCTAAATAATGGCACAATAAATAATTTATTATACCATGAGCATATCCTAGGTAATACAAAGATAAAATGTAACTAAATCCTACATGATGGTTCATGATGAGTTTCAAAATTACCAATGAATATACCCCACGATTGTCTAACTAGATGTGAACCAAGGCCCATTTTTATGTACCTTATTAACACAAGTCAATCCCATAACAACATGTTGGAGTTTTTTTCCCTTAGTACATTTGTCCCAGAGACACATCACCTTTTAGTATCTAGATTTATTTGTATTTATTTGAATACACTCACTCAATCCCTAAAAATCTATTGAAATAAACATAGGGATCTAACTAATTTTTTTACCTCCTTTTACCCAAAGTTAAACAATTCCATTAATTTTATAAAAACTGTAGTTACTCTTGCTTAAAATCATATACATTACATGAAATTTTTAGAATACTAAAACCTCATATTAATCGAATCCAAATGACCATGGTTGATATAGTGCCTTTGGAATCATATAAACATAAACAGTGGTACAGAAGTGAGCTACATCATCTCCCAGTATGTTCTTCATGAATAGAACACTACTTAGACATATCATACACAGTACATATAATCATAGCCTAGGGGAAAGGAAACCTTAACGGGGTGTTCTAAAATACACTGTAACGGTAAATAAGTGAGACATGTAAGCATAAAAATGTGTATAATGGGTTGAGAATGTGATCCTATAAATGTAAGATCATACTCTACATCTCAATGGTCACAACAAAGATCATGGAATAATTATTGGTAGTTCATAAGAATAAATCTTATGAAATAAATATTATAATACATGAAAGCATAATATATGAATGAAACATGGAATTGTGGCAACACGTATGCATATAATATGATTTCCATAATATCAAATCCCTTACTACCAAGACCAACATTGTGGACAATGATGTTTAATGAATGGGTGAACCCTTTTTCAAGACTTGTATTACTGAACCGTGTAAACCCTTGTTCCATCACAATATTACTAAAATGAGTAAAACCTTGTTCCATCCTATTATTCCTGAATTGAGAAATCCATCATGTAACAACCCGATATTTTATGATAAGTATTCTCTTTAATTTATTTGATGTCATGTGTTTTATGCTACAACAAGATTATCTTGTGTTGTACGCCACACTGTATTAGCTTGAAGTATACACAAAACTATTCTTAGATTGTGTTTCCCACAATTTCATGTTCGTTTTATAATAGTCATTATATGCAGCATTGAGTGTATATATATATATATATATATTCATTGTATAAATGAAATATGGTTGGATTCTGTTATACGAAACAATGAAGGATTCTTTTAAAACACGCAACCCTGACATGGCTTGCATTACACGCAATCGCGACTTTCCTCGATAGCGTGTGTTGTACGCAATATCAGGTTTCACTAAACAATGATATATGGTTATAATATTATTACGAACTAGCCTTTATGAATAGGATTAACTAAATTTTCAATGTTATAAAAATATTATTTCATCTTAAACATTTTATAAAACATGGTATGTGAACAAAATAAATTTTTTGGGTAAAATAAGTATTTTCTAAAAAATGCATTTTTGTCGCCTTTTGATGGAGCACCCACATTAAATCTTGTTTTTTACATGTTTATAAGTTCAAAGTTAAAAAATAAACTTCTTATTTTGAATTAGGATATAAAAATTGACATTGGATAATGTTTTGATATTTTTCTGATAACTTTTATATTTTAATGAATAGTAAAAACACGCAATATTTAAATTAAAAACATTTTTTTTCATCGTAATAATTTATATGGTTAAATTATAATATTGAATGGTTTTAAAGTATAAATAGAATATATTTTTTCCATTTAATATAATGTATGTCATTATCATTGATTTTACCTTAAATTCGTAGGTTAAATCAATTTAATCTTTTGCAATGTTTTATACAAAAACCCGTTTTTTTCGACAATGGGATTAATTTTTATTTAATTTATGCAACTTTAGTGTATTGAATTTCGTAAAATGGATTCCATATTTGGAATCAGTGGTCCAACTTATGTTAATAGGCTACTTTTTATTTTTGGAAATTATGAATAGTAACTACGGTAAATTTTATTTACTATAGTTAAAGGTTAATCCGGTAATTAAGGGTAAATATAATATTATAAAATTACCCTAACACATGCCAAAATTCTATTTGATGACTAAAAGTCGACCCATATCACCTAAGGGTCAAATTAGATTCATTTAATGGACTTTTTTTCTTGAAAATAATTTAATTATTATTAAAACCAAAGAGAGTGACAACATGCCACTCTCTTAAATCTTATAAGTATAATAATTTTAATTTAGTGATAAACTTCATGAAACTTCAAAAATGAGTAGTCCCCAGAAATATAATAAAATTATCTAAATCATATTAATTTATTTATAATTTTTAGGGATTAAATAATTATCATTAGTTATGACACAATAGTGATGTAGAAATTGTTTATCTAGTGAAAAAACAAGAATATAGTTTTTATTAAACTAATAGTGACCATAAAATGCACAAAACCCTGAAAAAAAATTATTGGTATTGTACATGTAAACCATAATCATCCAATGGTCTAATATTTGAACATTTGGAGCCTTATAAAAGCGATTATGACACTTATATTATTTTATTTTAAATGATGTACAAGTTGTCACCTTCATAATTGAATAAATAAATGAATAAAATAATGTGATTTTAAGATGATAAATTCTAGTAAAAGTATTATTGTGAAAGTTAATATATTTATCTTCATCATAAGATTTTATTTTTAATTTTTATGCAATAAATAATTATATTAAATTATTATAAAAAAATTAAGTTGGATGTATTTTATTAAGAGATAAACAAAAAAAATTGTCTTAAAAATAATAAAATAAATATTATATGAACTATTTAATGTGCTACACTAATTTTATAGATACATATGACCTTTTATGAATCTATTAATTATTTTATTTCGAATATATCTTCTGTTTAGATTTTATTTAAATTCAAATAAATGAATAGTGTCAAAATTGAAACTATTGTTATTTTATAAAAATAACATATTATTAAATTGTTTAAAAATCACAAAAATATTTAAAAATTATAAATGGAAATTTATATAGTCGAAAATTTAATAATGTATCCAATTATGTAAAATTAAAACCACATAAATGATTATTTATAACAATTTAAAATTTAGAATTTTATTATCACAAATAAACATAAATAGATTAAATTATGATAAATCAAATGATAAGGTTTAAAATAAGATCAAAAAATGTCTAAATTTGATTGGATGATGATATTACAACCCTATCTAATCTAATATTCGAATATGAGTCATTTTTGGAGGTTTTAATGTGGTTTTAGATTTATTATAAATTAATATTTTTAAGAATTCCAAAGGTGCCCCACTCCTCCCTTATAAAAGGGCACCTCCTCCCTCTCTTCCTCAGACCACATTGAGCCTTATAGCTCGGCCAACCCCTAAACAATTCTCTTCTCCACATCCATAGAGACATCCTATAGTTTCTTGTATTCTTGAAAGACCAATTTTAGTTCCCTAAGAGGAGGATTCAAAGAGGGGCTTCAATGAAGAGGTAATGTCTGTTACCGATTCATTGAACTCTATTTCTTATTCCACTTTTTCTACTTTAGTTGTTTCATTATGAAGTAATAACATCAGTATAACTAATATACTGATATGTTATTATATGTATGAAACAACCCTATTTTACCATCTATCCATCCTACGGAAAACGAAATAACCACGCGTGCGTACGTACGGAATACCGTCTCCATGCCATGGTGAAATCTTTTTTTCCACCAACACCATACATGAATGGGTATAATGGTGTAAAGAATAACTATATATGGTTATTATAACATCATAATGATTCTGATATATTATACCATCCACTCCAATTCTATTCAATAATTATGGGAACGATATCATCGCTCTTGCGTACGTACGGAATATCGTCTCCACGGCCCGATGAGATCCATTCTCCATGTTAACCATACATGAATGATAATAAAGTTTATATAATGAATAATAATGAAATATATTAAATAATAATGCTACTGGATTTATGTATATATATATGTATGTCATCTATTTAGTTTCATTCAATTCAATAAGGAAACGAAAACATCGTTCATGCGTAGGTACGGCCTACCGTCTCCATGAACGGTGTATTTCTTTCCATTTATAGATATATTATATATATATGAATTTTCTGAATATATATTATATATAAAATATGTTTTATATTCTGTAATTAAGTAATCATGATCTAAGTAATCATATGAATAATTACAAGTCAATACATGGAAGACAAATGAAACGATTTTACCCAAAACGCTCTTTAACATGGAATTTACAAAAGAACGGGTAATATAATGTCATAAGTGAACCATATATGATATCATAAAAATGAATATGATTCTGTAATAAGTCAATAACATTATTTAAATCATTATACAAGAGGTTCGGACACTTACGAAGCAAATCGGACCTACGGTCAGGGATAATTGTGCAAATCTCATTTTTATCTGAGATTGCTTATTCGTAAGTATTTACTGGGGTTATTGCTATCATACATGTCCATGATTTATAAAAGGGAATTCATGTATTCTTAATGTCCTATTTACCCATTTTGACTTTTACCCCATGTTATGGAAGGAATCTGTCTTTTATTTACCCTACAAGGTACCTTTTTGACTTTTCTGACAAAAGTATGAGAAGAATGTTTTTTTAACGTATACAGCATGAAAGGATTTTTTAAGGTTTTATAAAGCCTTATTTTAATGAAGCTTCCTCCAAAAGATTTCATGACTATTTTCAACAAAATATTTTTCTTTTAAAATTGCATGGTATTTTGTGAAATGAATGTGATTTTGAAGAAAAAAGGATATTTTCCTCAAGAATTCATTTCAAGTGTTTCATCAAAACCATTTTCATCTAAGATGACATTATTTCACATGTGTATGTTTCAAGTATCTTGCCTCTATGATTTACTTGTTTACACTTTTCTAATGATGAAATGATATCCAATTTCTTTGTATGGATTACGTTATGATCGAATGATGTTAATGAAACCCATTTTATTCTTGGGTTATGATGAATGATTTATGTTTATGTTGTGTCACACGAAAGAATGATTTCAATATGAGATGGGTGGGACCTATATCTCCCTCCAATGCATTTGGTAAAGATTTATATCTCACGATATTGACATGGAAGGAACAGTATGTTAATCCAGTTCAGTATTACAAGACTGTAATGAGGAGTGAACTCGATTCAGAAAGGGACTTTTTCCATGAAGATGGTCTTGGCAGCAATGCCTTGGCTACTATGGAAATCATTACATGAGTTTAATGGATGCCACAATTACATGTTTTATTCCCATGCTATTTTATCATGATTTATGTTCCATTATGATCTATGCCTTATAAACTTCCATGTTTTATGTCGTTGCTCAAGGTTTTTAATGTTCATGTTTTTTTCAAGTTAAAATGTATATGGTATGTTTTATTTTGTCCATGCTTACCCTTACTGAGAATTTGAGCTCATCCTTTTTATTTTTTCTTTTCCCCCCAGATTAAAATAATAACTTTGGGTAAGGAAACAAAAATGGGAAGATCTTTATGGGAGATGTTAAAGATCTTTCACCACGATTAGAAGATTATGTTCCAAGTTTCCAATGATACTAAACTATTACAGTCATTGTGTGTTTGTTTTTGTTATGTAATAAGTATTCCGCAAAAGTAATGTAATGTCTATGTACGTCAAGCTTCGGGTCTCTACAGTTGGTATCAGAGGAAAGGTTTAGTCAACCTTTTTAAACTAGGATGTGAGAACTTTAGTGAGATCCCTTGAGATATTTCTACGGTATGTATAGGGATGTCCCTACGGTTAAGTATGAGTATAGTTTATAGTCCTAGAATTACGGTAACGATATTAGAATTATTCCTAGGATGTTATATGTTGAAGGTACTCCCTCTTGATTATGTTATTTTCCTTGTATGATTTTTTTCTCTCACAGAATTCTTTTTGGGGTTTAGTCAATGGAGGGAACCAGAAGGAATTCGGTTAACGTTGAATCCAATGGACAAATTGGTGACTATGAGCAATAAAATTGCGTAATTTCTAGAGGGAATTTTTTTGTGATTATTCATAATCAGTCATCGCGATATATTATTAACAAGGAGAAATTTAGTGGTATGCCTAATTCATCAAATAAGAGGAAGATAGACTTTTATGCATGTTCACATGTTGAGGAGCATAAAGAAAGGAAGATTGAGATTTCTAAATAAGAGAAGAAGAACCTTGAGGAATACCTCAAATGGAGGGACACATGTTATCTATGTGGAGAAAAGGGACAGAGAGTGATGGACAGTTATGGAGTTCAATGCCTTATTTGTGGAGAACATGGGCATTACCCAACTCAATGCCCTGACCTAAAAAGTTACTTCTAAATCAAGGAAGGACTTATTCCAGGATAATCATTGAAGAGGATGGATTGATGTTTTTATGTATTGGTATTCAAGAATAATGTTGTTGAGGTACTTTTATGGTGTATTAGAATATTTTTGTATTAGTCTATCGTGGATTTCAATAATTTTATAGTACTGGTAACCATGAAAAGTGATTCAAATGTTTTGGAAAGAAGATGATATGCACATTGTGAAGGGATAAGGAGAAAATGAAATTATTGACATTATTCATGAGCTCATGATTGATATAAGGACTAAGTAATATCATGGTTTGAGTATATAGAATTTTGAGGATTTTGGTAGGTGGAAAATGTTAACTTTTAACTGCATTCATGTTTTCACTATGGTTCAATGGGTATTCATTTTTTCAAGAGAATACATTATTAAGGCCATTTAATGTTTGGAATGTGACCAAAAAGACATATCTTATGATATATGGGGATCAACGATGGTATTAACATGCTTGTTATATGAAATCTCTGGTAATCATTTTCACTATAATATGAGAGTGGACTTATGTTTTATGGATAAGCCTAAAGATTGGAATGGATTATGTTGGATATAAGTTAGTATTGTTTAAGGATATAAGTTTTTTCGATATAATTGATGAGATGTTATAGTAATGTAGTTTTATAAAAAGGACAACCTGCAGGACGGGCAACAACCCATCACATCGGACAAGGCTGTGGGAGTCGAACACACAACTGAAGTGCGACTGGCCTTTATCACCTACCACTAGCCTACATGAAGTCCCTGTTTAGTATAAACTAGTATTATTATATTATGTAGTATGATATATGAAGTATAAGTCCATTTTAGGAACCATATATGATTATTCTCACCATAGATGGACTTATGTATATTTGATAACTTTTGCTAACATTTTGTTTGAAACAGAGGGAATGACCCATCATTCTATCACATGATCTGTTAACACTTCACGAATAAGAAATTCAACTTCATTTCTTTAAGAGATGAAGTGGAAACTGTTCAAAGCACGACCAAAAGTTATATTATACCAAAATCAAGAAAGTATTTCTTCTAATTCAAAATTTTCAACTTTAGGGAAATGATATTGAAAACAAAAAATGTTGTCCTAGTGCTCTTTTATCCGATGAATCAGATGGTACCTTAGATCATCACAAATTTATGGATTTGGATTGATGGCTTTTTCATAGCCATGTAATCTACCACACTCCATCAGAACATTATGGTTAGATTTTTCTTCCATATCCATATTTTGACCTATGTTCTCCAATATGGAAACCCAATGATGAGTTACATTGGGTAATCGTTACGTTTCATACTTTAGTTTTTAAAATTAAGTTTCAGTATTCCTTTTTACGATGTGGGTTTCTATGAATAGTAAATGATTCATAACCCCGACGAATTTAAAGTGTGAAATTCATTTTAAGGTGGGTAGATTGTAACAACACAATATTTTATGATAAGTATTCTCTTTAATTTATTTGATGTCATGTGTTTTATTCTACAACAAGATTATCTTGTGCTATACGCCACACTGTATTAGCTTGAAGTTTACACAACACTATTCTTAGATTGTATTACACACAATTTCAAGTTCGTTTCATAATAGTCATTCTACACAAAATTGAGTGTGTATATATATATATATATTCAATGTATAAATGAAATATGGGTGGATTATGTTATACGAAACAACGAAGGATTCTTTCACAACACCCAACCCCAACTTCGCTTGCATTACACGCAATCACGACTTTCCTCAATAGTGTGTGTTGTACGCAATATCAGGTTTCACTAAACAATGATATATGGTTATAATATTATTACAAACTAGACATTATGAATATTAATAACTAAACATTGAATGTTATAACACTATTATTTCATCTTACACATTTTCTAGAACATGGTATGTGAACAAAATAACTTTTTCTGGTAAAATAAGTATTTTTCAAAAAATCCATTTTTGTCGCCTTTTGATGGTGAAGACACTTTAAATCTAGTTTTTGACAAGTTTATAAGTTAAATTTTAAAAAATAAACTTATTCTTTTGAATTAGGATATAAAAATTTACATTGGATAATGTTTTGATATTTTTCTGATAACTTTCATATTTTAATGAATAGTAAAAACACGCTATATTTTAATTAAAAACAATTTTTTTCGTCATTATAATTTATATTGTTAAAATATAATATTGAATGGTTTTAAAGTATAAATAGAATATATTTTTACCATTTAATATAATGTTTGTCATTAACATTGATTTTACCTTGTATTCGTAGGTTAAATCAATTCAATCTTTTGCAATGTTTTAAACAAAAACCTATTTGTTTCGACAACAGGATAAATTTTAATTTAATTTATGCAACTTTTGTGTATTGAATTTCGAAAAATGGATTCCATATTTGGAATCCGTGGGTCAAAAATATGTTAAAAGGCTACTTTTTATTTTTGGAAATTATGAATAGCAACTACGGTAAATTTTATTTACCATAGTTAAAGGTAAATCGAGTAATTAAGGGTAAATATAATATTATAAAATTACCCTAACACATTCCAAAATTCTATTGGATGACTACAAGTCGACCCACATCTCCTAGGGGTCGGATTAGATTCATTAATGGACTTTTTTCCATGAAAATATCTTAATTATTGTTAAAACCAGAGAAATTGACAACATGTCACTTTCTTAAATCTTATAAGTATAATAATTTTAATTTAATGATAAACTTCATGAAACATCAAACATGAGTAGTATCCAGAAATATAATAAAATTATATACATCATATGAATTTATTTATAATTTTTAGTGATTAAATAATTTTCATTAGTTATGACACAATAGTGATGCAGAAATTGATTATCCAGTGAAAAATCAAGAATATAGTTTGTATTAAACTAATAGTGACCATAAAATGCACAAAAACCTGAAAAAAATTATTTTTAATATAAATTTAAACCATAATCATCCAATGGTCTAATAATTGACCATTTGGAGCCTTATAAAAGCGATTATGACACTTATATTATTTTATTTTAAATGATGCCAAAGGTGTCACATTTATAATTAAATAAATATAACAATTTTAATATTGTGATTTTAAGATGATAAATTCGAGTAAAATTATTATTGTGAAAGGTAATAGATTTATCTTCATCATAGGATTTTATTTTAAATTTTTATGAAAAAATATGTATATTAAATAAATATACAAAAATGTTGTAGTATTTATTTTATTAAGAGATAAACCAAATAAATGGTTTTAAAAATAATAAAATAAATATTATATGAACTATTTAATGTGCTAAAATAATTTTATAGATACATATGACCTTTTATAAATCTATTAAATATTTTATTTCGAATATATACTTTGTTTAGATTTTATTTAAATTCAAATGAATTAATACTTTCAAAATTGACACTATTGTTATTTTATAAAAATAACATATTATTAAATTGTTTTAAAATCACAAAAATATTTAAAAATTATAAATTGAAATTTATAAATACGATAATTTCATAAATTATACAATTATGTAAAATTAACAACACATAAGTGATTATGTGTAACCATTTAAAATTTAGAATTTTATTACAACAAATAAACTTAAATAGATTAAATAAGGACAAATCAAAATGATAAGGTTTAAAATAAGATCAAAACATGTCTAAATTTGATCTGTTGATGAGATTACAACCCTATATCATATAATATTCGAATATGTGTCATTTATTGAGGTTTTTAAGTGGTGTTAGATTTATTATAAATTAATATTTTTGAGAATTCGAAAGGTTCCCCTCTCCTCCCTTATAAAAGGGCACCTCCTCACTCTCTTCCTCACACCACATTGATCCTTCAAGCTCAGACAAACCCTGTAAAATTGGCTTCTCCTCTTCCATATAAACATCCTATAGGTTCTGGTATTCTTGAAAGACCAATTTTATTTCCCTAAGAGGTGGTCTCAAAGAGGCGCTTCAAAGAAGAGGTAATGTCTGTTACCGATTCTTTCAACTCTATTTCTTCTTCCACTTCTTCTTCTTTAGTTGTTTCATTATGAAGTAATAACATCAGTATAACTAATATACTGATATGTTATTATATGTATGAAACAACTCTATTTTACCATCTATCCATTCTACGGAAAACGAAATCACCAAGCGTGCGTACGTACGGAATACCGTCTCCACGCCGTGGTGAAATCTGTTTTTCCACCATCACATTACATGGATGGGTATAATGGTTTAAAGAATAACTATATATGGTTATTATAACATCATAATGATTCTAATATATTATACCATCCACTCCAATTCTATTAAATAATTATGGGAACGATATCATCGCTCTTGCGTACATACGGAATACCGTCTCCACGACGCGATGAGATTCATTCTCCATGTTAACCATACATGAATGATCATAAAGTTTATATAATGAATAATAATGAAATATATTATATAATAATGATACTAGATTTATTTGTATATATATATATGTATGTCATCTATTTATTTTCATTCAATTCAATAAGGAAACAATAACAGCGTTCATGAGTACGTATGGCCTACCGTCTCCAAGCACGGTGTATTTCTTTCCATTTATCGATCTATAATATATATATGTATATTCATAATACATATTATATATGAATCAAATTTTATATTCTGGAATTAAGTAATCATGATCTATGTAATCATATGAATAATTACAAGTCAAAACACAGATGACAAATGAAACGATTTTACCCAAAACGCTCTTAAACATGGAATTTACAAAAGAAAGGGTAATATAAAGTCATAAGTGAACCATATATGATATCATAACAATGAATATTATTCTGTAATAATTCAATATCATTATTTAAATCATTATACAGGAGTTTCTTACACTGACGATGCAAATTGGACCTAAGGTAAGGGATAATCGTGAAAATCTCATTTTTATCTGAGATTGGTTATTCGTAAATATTTACTGGGGTTATTGCTATTATCCGTGTCCATGTTTTATAAAAGTGAATTCATTTATGTATAAAGTCCTTTTTACCCATTTTTACTTTTACCCCATGTTATGGAAGGAATCTTTCTTTTATTTACCCTACAAGTTACCTTTTTGACTTTTCCGAAAAAAGTATGAGATGAATTTTTTTTGACGTTTACGGCATGAAAGGTTTTTTACTCTTTTATAAAGGATTATTTTCATGAAGCTTACTCCAAAATATTTCATGACTATTTTCAAAAAAATCCTTTTCATATAAAATTGCATGACATTTTGTGAAATGAAAATGATTTTGGAGAAAAAAGGATATTTTCCACAAGAATTCATTTCAAGTGTTTTATCAAAACCATTTTCATCTAAGATGACATTATTTCACATGTGTATGTTTCAAATATAATTTCTCTATGATTTACATGGTTACACTTTTTTAATGATGAAATGATGTCCAATTGTTCTGTATGGATGACGTTATGATGGAATGATGTTTATGAAACCCATTTTATTCATGGGTTATGATGAATTATTTATGTTTATATTGTGGCACACGAAAGAATAATTTCAATATGAGATGGGTGTGACCTATATCTCCCTCCCATGCATTGGGTAAAGATTTATATCTCATGAGATAGACATGGCTGGAATGGTATGTTAATCGGGTTCAGTATTACAGGACAGGAACGAGTAGTGAACTCGATTCAGAAAGGGACTTTTTCCACTAAGATGGTCTTGGTAGCAATTCCTAGGCTAATATAGAATTCATTAAATGTTCACAATGGATGCCACAATTACATGTTTTATTCCCATGCTATTTTATCATGATGTATGTTCCATTATGATTTAAGCCTTATGTACTTCCATGTTTTATGTCGTTGCTCGTGATTTTTAATGTTCATTTTTTTTCATGTTCAAATATATATGGTATGTTTTATTTTATCCATGCTTACCCTTATTGAGCATTTGATCTCATCCTTTTTATGTTTTATTTTTCCCCAGGATTAAAATAAAGATTTTAGGTAAGGAAACAAAAATGGGGAGATCTTTATGGGAGATGATGAAGATCTTTCACCACGATTAGAAGATTACGTTCCATGTTTCCAAATACAGTAAACTATTACGGTCCATGTGTGTCTGTTTTGGTTATGTACGATGTATTCCGCAAATGTAATGTAATGTCTATGTACGTCAAGCTTCGGGTCTCTACACATCATTCACCCCTATATTACTGAGCTGAGTAAACCCTCGTTCCATCCCTATATTTCCGAACTAAGTAAACCCTAATTTGAGCCATATATTACTGAATCAAGTAAACCCTTATTATAGACCTCTATTATTAAACCACATAAACCCTCATTCTAGACCTGTCTATCTCATGAGATATAAATTATTACCCAATATATTTTACGTAGATATAGGTTCCACCACTATTATAATGAAATCATTCATACACATTCCACACTATCATAAATAAACATATCACATATCATAAACCAGGAAAGAAAATAGGTTAAATAATGATGAAAGCTATAATAAACTATGGAATGATACAGTTTTCAAAATGAATACATTATACACATAACCAGTGAAAAGAATCGGGATTCAAAATAAAATAACTATGAATGAGAAATTAGTTTGATAAATATAATACCATTGACGGAGAAATGGGTTTCAAAATGACAATGTTCGTAATTATAACCAATTCATGGAAAGAATATTAATGAAACCTTTAGATAATTTCCAATAATATATGAGTAACTTCAATAGATATTATCTTAGATGGAAAATAATTCTGTAATATCCTCTAATAAGATTCTTTAGGAAAATATTGATTCATTTTTTAAAAATGTTTTTAATAAATAACACCATTTAAAAATGGTTTTCTTATAATATACCTACATAACCAAATTAGAATATAGAAAATCATTTTTAAAATATTTTTCCTTGAAGACATTTAAAATAATATTAAAATAATTTTAATAAAAATTTTATATTGAAACACTTAAATTATATTAATGAAATATTTAAAATGTTTTGAAAATTATTTAATTGAAAATACATTGGAAAAATATTAAGTAATTAATGAAAACGTTTTGAAAATAATTTTTGATAAAAACATATAATATAATTTTGATAACATTATGAAAACCATATCTTTGAATGATCCTTGATAAAATGTTACAGTGGTTTGAAAAAAAATTTAAAATAGTTTACCTTTAAAATAAATAAATGATGTTTGAAATCATTTTAAAAAATAATATTCCTTGAAAATTAATTTTACATACATTTTCATTAGATATGGGTCATATGATTTTATCAAATGAAGCATAATTAAATTTTTTTCCGTAAATAATAATAATTTTTCAAGAAATACTTATAAATTAGTATCTTAGGATATTACTATCGATTAAATAACCTGTAATTACATGAAGAATATAATATCATTAAATTTTCTAGATTCATGATATTTCATTTAAAATTGATGTATATGCACACCAAAAAAAGTGATTAGGTGCATATCAATATATGAGTCTCAAAGAAGGAAAATTGAGATAAAAACAGTTTTCCCAATTTTGTAACATTTGAAACATATACCCATGAAATAAGCATCGTTATATGAGAATTTTAATATGCCTAGAATTATGTACATAATACCTATAATACAATAATGTGCATTACATATACCACAAAAATGGAATGAGTGGAAAACAAAGCCTATAACTCACAAAAATTAAATGTGAGATGAAAGCCCTTACCTTTTGTCATGACTCTCTCTATACTCATACAAGATTCATTTATAATAAATATAATATTATTATACATGTGTTAAATAATTATATTATTATATTTATTAACAAATATTTCATGATTATAAATTTATATCTCCCACTTCTTAATGATCTTATGTTAATGTTTCACTTCATGTCATATTCTTTTTGTTCATTGCATGTGTATTAATTTGTTATATCGTTGATCCTTATACTTATATCATGATTCAAGAATTTATAAAATTATATAAATATCATCAATATCCATTATATGTAAATTTTTATAATTTATATAACAATTATGTATGTAATGGAATACACCAATCATGGAGACGGTAAGTCGTACGTATGAATGAATATTGTTTTCCATTTTTGTTGTCGTATGAAAATATAGTATTTAAATTATATATATATATATGTACAAATATATATATATAATTATTAAATTAGAAAGAATATATAATATTTACCATATATGTTCATTAAACACATCCTTTATACATTATAGGCGGTTTGTGAAAAAATCACATCGCATTGAGTGGGATGTAGACTACGCATCCTCAAATGAGATTATCGTATTAACACTGAATGGATGGATAAAATATTTGGGTCATAAAAGGAAAAAATAATCATAATAACATAAAAAATATAATATTTTACATTTATAAATAGATTTTCTACCATAATTCTCACTATTATTGGTGGTAAAGAAGAATGGAACTATCATCGTTTTTTGAGGCAGTAATTTGTTGTACATAGAAATAGAATGTTCAACATCCATTAGACGGAGGTGTGTGTATTTGTTATTCATATACATTTAATAAAAACAATGTGTATATTTTGGATAATTGTCTTGTCACACAATAATAAAATAAATATATATGTGGTGGATGAAATGGAAAACAATCGAAAAGAGATTGAGAGATGATATTATCTGTTAACCAAGTAACTCCTTTTGGTTTCTATAAAAATGATTCCTTGAGAGTGTTTTTGTCCAAAGGTAGGGTTAATGGTGGTAGTTAATATTTTTGGGAGGATACATGGTCCTTTAATGTATGAACATATATTTTTTAGATCTGTGAGGAATGGGTAGAGGTGGTGTCCTTTTATAGGGTAGGCAAAGAACCCACATGGATATTTGGGAAACAAATTAGGTTTACATATGTTATTACTTAATCAATGTATTACCAAACCAAAAAAAATTAATTCATGAAAGCATATAGAAGATCTATTGATATAAATTTGTTTTACACAACTTTATTGGTAATTTGGGTCCTTAATTGTATGGTTTAGTCACTGTTTAAGCATAATTTCTCCATAAATTCTATGATTAATTCAATTGACTTTTGTCAATCATTTTGGTCAAAATTTAACATTGAATTATTAGAATATAAATAATAAACTGGATAAATTGGTTTATGTAAAGAAAATTTAAATTCCAATCATAGAATAGAAAAAATTATGATTACTAATAATCCTACAGATGGGACGAAATAAATTGGTTTTAATGTAGTAAAATGATCAAAAGATTGTTATGATTTTTTTATTCAGTTTCAAATTGAAGTGTATCCTAATGATTTTAATTGTATTGGTAGATGTAATATTCATCAAATTTGACATTAAATAATATTTTTCATATAATTTATCATTTAAAATTAATTTGGAAATAAGGTTTTTTAACAAAAAAATATTAAATGTCACTATTCATAAAAATGAAGTTTCTTAAAAAATCACAACTATTAAACATATGATAATTTACATATTTTGACTTAAAACTGGAATTTTTTTATAAAATTCAATTTAAAATTTTTTCATGAAATAACTTGTATTATTAATATATATTTATTCATCAAAACAATATAAAAGGATATTAAAAAATATTATCTTAACTTATCATTTTGTTTTATTTATATAAAAAATATTATTTGAATGTTTTATAATAATAATTTTAATTTCTATATTATAATTATAATATTTAAATAATGAAAATAATAAAAATAGTGGTTTCTTGGAACTTAGTGTTGAATGCATCGTACGTGAAGAAGGTGTTGCTAGTAGTGAAAACCAAGGTGGTATAGCAATTGAAATGAATTTTTGACTTATTGTTTTAATATATATATATAGGAGGGGAATAAATATTTACAAATTAATGTGAAATTAAGCATATTTAAATGATAAATTCATTCGTGAAAAGATAATTCTAGATTTCTTAGGGTTTTACAATTAATTTTTAAAATATATTTATTCTTAAATTATATATTTTCCTACAATATGGTTATTGTGTTGTTTATAATCTATAGTATAAATAATTTATTTCATCTATATTAGTTTGATGTAGTAAAATATAATGTTAATTTGGAACCCCGTTTCTAATTTTTTTAGAATGAAACTATTTTTATTTTGTAAATAGTTAGGTTAACATACTAAAAAATTATGTTTTTACAAAAAAACTTATAATAGTTTTAAAGATGATTAATTTGGGTAAAAGGTTTAAAATTTATCCAAATTATTCCATAATGTGATTTCTTCATATTGGTTTAACCTCACAATTTTTTTATGAAAATATATTGTTGTGTGGTTCCACATGAAATTATTATGATATATATAAATATATATATATATATATATGGATTATTGAAAATTTTATGTAATTCAAGGTGTTTAATTTTCCTCACATATAAATGGTCACATACACCTCATCAATTTTCATAGATATTCACTTATCCATATTGTCCAACCAAAATTATAATACCTTCATAGAATCTATCTACAATACCTATATGTTTTGATATCTCCAAAATACCAGTATTTCAATAAATATGTCATACTATAAAATTGGTTTCTTATTGAAGAGGTTTTACTATTAATCGACTAAATTAAAATTTATTTCATTATGATTCTAATATAAATATATTGTATAAATTAAAAAATAAATAATTTATTTTATTCAATATTCATAATTCTTATTATAATTATAGAATAACAATTATCCATATAATCTCAATAAAAAAATTAATGAACGTTTCACTTTTTCATACAGCTGGAATACCACCTCTGTGATGTGATGTGTTTCATTTATCATCCCTGCATCACATTGATTGTTATAATGATTTATTTACTAAACATACTTTATATTTGTTATAATGTTATTGTTCATTAATTGTGAGTCATTGTCAAATATTTAGTTCCAAACATATAAAGTGTAAATTCCACTTGTGTGAATGAATGGATTAATATTGGCATGAAGTGATGAAATTCAATTACCTTTGATGGTTTTTATTAATAGTTACACAAGTTTACAAAATTATTACATATGAAATTCATGAAATAGTAAACAGTATATTGAGTATATAATCATTATAAATGTATAGTGAAAATGAATGTAAAATGGGAACATTCATGAAAAATGATGTTGTTATCACTAAAAAAATTATTTCCATAATGATTTTTTAATAATTGGTTTATAAGATATAGAAAGTCTGTAAAATAGGGTATGATATATATATAGTCATTTATTACATGTGTGTTAATGATTTAATAATATATATATATATATATAATAAATATACAATTAATATACTAGATATTCTAATGCATACGAACAAAGACAAGAGTTGACATAGAGGATTATGTCACAATCTCATTTGTTTTCATGATTTTCACAAAAACGCTTTAATTGATAATAATTTTATGGATCATATAAATTTAAAAAATATATTTTACAATCCATTATTAAATATTTTTATGTCAACATAATAGTAAAATTGACCTATTTGGTACATAAAATTATTGAGAAAATATTTTTCATTAAAAGCTGACATTATTCACCCATTGGTTGATGATCTTTTTCTTCCATTATTTTAGATATTATTACATATACAATGAATTTTATGAAATGTTCATTTTTATTAACATGTAATTTATTTATCATTTTTTCATGTGTAGTATTTCATATATTTTAATGAACAAAAAATCATTAAGATATTACATGTTTTAATGTAATGTTTTATTTTAATGTATACGGATGAAAACAAATTTACCACTATCATGATCATTCTTTTCCATGAATATTTTTCTGCATGTATGCAAGATTATTTTAAATGAAATGGATTTTTGAATAATCAATTACTTTTTAGTCAATATTTAATTAAATTAAAATGATATTTTCCCATTTTTTCGATTTAATGTTCGAATGATATTTTGAGGTGATTTTTATCTATGTCAACATTGTTTAACGATTGGAATGGTTATATGGGTATACAATCTTATGTGGACATCCAATTTCACAATTTGAAATGTCTATAATGATAATATTTTTATGATAATTCCATGAAAGAATTTTATTTCCCACTTGTAAATTTTTTATGTTGAAAACATTATAAATCCAATTTTTTGATTTATTATGCAATGATGAATTTTTTTCAATGTTAATGAAAATAATTTAATTTTCACATTATATGATTTAATGAAATGTATATTATTTTATAATAATGATATATATATATGGTTTTAATTATAGGATGATGGTTATTTTAAATCCTTTTAGAGAATTGGGTAATTAATTATATCTCATGATATTATTACCAAAATGTGTAGACGTTCTCGATCATCCTTGAGAAACCAAGTAGGGATTTTTTCACTCAGTATGATATGGGAAACATGTGTTTATTTATTATATTTCATAATATGGGAAACATTTTTTTATTTATGATATGAAATGATATTTTGGTTTAAATATCTAACCATTAAATATGAAATGGTTTCTATTTCTATAATGGTTCCACATTCTATTTCCCTATTTTTAAATATTCTACTTAAAATCATGGTTAATGACTTATTAATTATGATTCTATGAAGTTATGATTCATACATTTTAAAATTATAATTTTTTATATCATTAATTTTTATTATTATCATATATAGATTTGTTATGTTCTTAGAATGTTATGACCACAATCTCTTACCATTATGTTAATGATATTCTTCCACATAATCATTATGGATTTCTCCCATGATTAACTACATTGTGTATCATAGAACACCGATTATTACAATTAATTTAATATGGTTAGGAAAAAAATATTTATGTATTGTATTTTATAAAAGCATGTAATTAGAGAATAAATTTTATAGATGTTTTAAGATCTAACATGAAATATTTTGTTTATCTATCCATTATACAAGTTAAATAATCCATTAATTGTCCATGGTCATATAATTAAATAATATATAATGAACATTCATCTAAAATGATGTAATATTTATGTATGGAATTTTTGAGACCCCCATTTGTTATCATTGTAGGGATTATTTATTTTAAGTGATTGTGATTATAGAAAATTGGTTGAAAACAAGACATAATCCTTTGTATTAATCTAATAGTGACCATAAAATGCACAAAAACCTGAAAAGAATTATTTTTAATATAAATTTAAACCATAATCATCCAATGGTCTAATAATTGACCATTTGGAGCCTTATAAAAGCGATTATGACACTTATATTATTTTATTTTAAATGATGCCAAAGGTGTCACATTCATAATTAAATAAATATAACAATTTAAATATTGTGATTTTAAGATGATAAATTCGAGTAAAATTATTGTTGTGAAAGGTAATAGATTTATCTTCATCATAGGATTTTATTTTAAATTTTTATGAAAAAATATGTATATTAAATAATTATACAAAAATGTTGTAGTATTTATTTTATTAAGAGATAAACCAAATAAATGGTTTTAAAAATAATAAAATAAATATTATATGAACTATTTAATGTGCTAAAATAATTTTATAGATACATATGACCATTTATAAATCTATTAAATATTTTATTTCGAATATATCCTTTGTTTAGATTTTATTTAAATTCAAATGAATTAATACTGTCAAAATTGACACTATTGTTATTTTATAAAAATAACATATTATTAAATTGTTTTAAAATCACAAAAATATTTAAAAATTATAAATTGAAATTTATATAGACGATAATTTCATAAATTATACAATTATGTAAAATTAACAACACATAAGTGATTATGTGTAACCATTTAAAATTTAGAATTTTATTACCACAAATAAACTTAAATAGATTAAATAAGGACAAATCAAAATGATAAGGTTTAAAATAAGATCAAAACATGTCTAAATTTGATTTGTTGATGAGATTACAACCCTATATCATATAATATTCGAATATGTGTCATTTTGTGAGGTTTTTAAGTGGTGTTAGATTTATTATAAATTAATATTTTTGAGAATTCCAAAGGTTCCCCTCTCCTCCCTTATAAAAGGGCACCTCCTCACTCTCTTCCTCACACCACATTGATCCTTCAAGCTCAGACAAACCCTGCAAAATTATCTTCTCCTCTTCTATATAAACATCCTATAGGTTCTGGTATTCTTGAAAGACCAATTTTATTGCCCTAAGAGGTGGTCTCAAAGAGGCGCTTCAAAGAAGAGGTAATGTCTGTTACCGATTCATTCAACTCTATTTCTTCTTCCACTTCTTCTTCTTTAGTTGTTTCATTATGAAGTAATAACATCAGTATAACTAATATACTTATATGTTATTATATGTATGAAACAACTCTATTTTACCATCTATCCATCCTACGGAAAACGAAATCACCACGCGTGCGTACGTACGGAATACCGTCTCCACGCCGTGGAGAAATCTGTTTTTCCACCATCACATTACATGGATGGGTATAATGGTTTAAAGAATAACTATATATGGTTATTATAAAATCATAATGATTTTGATATATTATACCATCCACTCCAATTCTATTAAATAATTATGGGAACGATATCATCGCTCTTGCGTACATACGGAATACCGTCTCCACGACGCGATGAGATTCATTCTCCATGTTAACCATACATGAATGATCATAAAGTTTATATAATGAATAATAATGTAATATATTATATAATAATGATACTAGATTTATATATATATATATATATATATGTATGTCATCTATTTATTTTCATTCAATTCAATAAGGAAACGATAACAGCGTTCATGAGTACGTATGGCATACCGTCTCCAAGCACGGTGTATTTCTTTCAATTTATCGATCTATTATATATATATGTATATTCATAATATATATTATATATGAATCAAATTTTATATTCTGGAATTAAGTAATCATGATCTACGTAATCATATGATTAATTACAAGTCAAAACACAGATGACAAATGAAACAATTTTCCCCAAAACGCTCTTAAACATGGAATTTACAAAAGAAAGGGTAATATAAAGTCATACGTGAACCATATATGATATCATAACAATGAATATTATTCTGTAATAATTCAATATCATTATTTAAATCATTATACAGGAGTTTCTGACACTGACGATGCAAATCAGACCTAAGGTAAGGGATAATCGTGCAAATCTCATTTTTATCTGAGATTGGTTATTCATAAATATTTACTGGGGTTATTGCTATTATCCATGTCCATGTTTTATAAAAGTGATTTCATTTATGTATAAAGTCCTTTTTACCCATTTTTTCTTTTACCCCATGTTATGTAAGGAATCTTTCTTTTATTTACCCTACAAGTTACCTTTTTGACTTTTCCGAAAAAAGTATGAGATGAATTTTTTTTGACGTTTACGGCATGAAAGGATTTTTACTGTTTTATAAAGGCTTATTTTCATGAAGCTTACTCCAAAATATTTCATGACTATTTTCAAAAAAATCCTTTTCATATAAAATTGTATGACATTTTGTGAAATGAAAATGATTTTGGAGAAAAAAGGATATTTTCCACAAGAATTCATTTCAAGTGTTTTATCAAAACCATTTTCATCTAAGATGACATTATTTCACATGTGTATGTTTCAAATATAATGTCTCTATGATTTACATGGTTACACTTTTTTAATGATGAAATGATGTCCAATTGTTCTGTATGGATGACGTTATGATGGAATGATGTTTATGAAACCCATTTTATTCATGGGTTATGATGAATTATTTATGTTTATATTGTGGAACACGAAAGAATAATTTCAATATGAGATGGGTGGGACCTATATCTTCCTCCCATGCATTGGGTAAAGATTTATATCTCATGAGATAGACATGGCTGGAATGGTATGTTAATCGGGTTCAGTATTACAGGACTGGAACGAGTAGTGAACTCGATTCAGAAAGGGACTTTTTCCACTAAGATGGTCTTGGTAGCAATTCCTTGGATAATATAGAATTCATTTAATGATCATAATGGATGCCACAATTACATGTTTTATTCCCATGCTATTTTATCATGATGTATGTTCCATTATGATTTAAGCCTTATGTACTTCCATGTTTTATGTCGTTGCTCATGATTTTTAATGTTCATTTTTTTTCAAGTTCAAATATATATGGTATGTTTTATTTTATCCATGCTTACCCTAATTGAGCATTTGATCTCATCCTTTTTATGTTTTATTTTTCCCCAGGATTAAAATAAAGATTTTAGGTAAGGAAACAAAAATGGGGAGATCTTTATGGGAGATGTTGAAGATCTTTCACCACGATTAGAAGATTACGTTCCATGTTTCCAAATACAGTAAACTATTACGGTCCATGTGTGTCTGTTTTGGTTATGTACAAAGTATTCCACAAAAGTAATGTAATGTCTATGTACGTCAAGCTTCGGGTCTCTACACATCATTCACCCCTATATTACTGAGCTGAGTAAACCCTCGTTCCATCCCTATATTTCCGAACTAAGTAAACCCTAATTTGAGCCATATATTACTGAATCAAGTAAACCCTTATTATAGACCTCTATTATTAAACCACATAAACCCTCATTCTAGACCTGTCTATCTCATGAGATATAAATTATTACCCAATATATTTTACGTAGATATAGGTTCCACCATTGTTATAATGAAATCATTCATACACATTCCACACTATCATAAATAAACATATCACATATCATAAACCAGGAAAGAAAATAGGTTAAATAATGATGAAAGCTATAATAAACTATGGAATGATACAGTTTTCAAAATCAATACATTATACACATAACCAGTGAAAAGAATCGGGATTCAAAATAAAATAACTGTGAATGAGAAATTAGTTTGATAAATATAATACCATTGACGGAGAAATGGGTTTCATAATGACAATGTTCGTAATTATAACCAATTCATGGAAAGAATATTAATGAAACCTTTAGATAATTTCCAATAATATATGAGTAACTTCAATAGATATTATCTTAGATGGAACATAATTCTGTAATATCCTCTAATAAGATTCTTGATGAAAATATTGATTCATTTTTTAAAAATGTTTTTAATAAATAACACCATTTAAAAATGGTTTTCTTATAATATACCTTCATAACCAAATTAGAATATAGAAAATCATTTTTAAAATATTTTTCCTTGAAGACATTTAAAATAATATTAAGATAATTTTAATAAAAATTTTATATTGAAACACTTAAATTATATTAATGAAATATTTAAAATGTTTTTAAAATTATTTAATTGAAAATACATTGGAAAAATATTAAGTAATTAATGAAAACGTTTTGAAAATAATTTTTGATAAAAACATATAATATAATTTGGATAACATTATAAAAACCATATCTTTGAATGATCCTTGATAAAATGTTACAGTGGTTTGAAAAAAAATTTAAAATAGTTTAACTTTAAAATAAATAAATGATGTTTGAAATCATTTTAAAAAATAATATTCCTTGAAAATTAATTTTACAAACATTTTAATTAGATATGGGTCATATGATTTTATCAAATGAAGCATAATTAAATTTTTTTCCATAAATAATAATAATTTTTCAAGAAATACTTATAAATTAGTATCTTAGGATATTACTATCTATTTAATAACCTGTAATTACATGAAGAATATAATATCATTAAATTTTTTAGATTCATGATATTTCATTGAAAATTGAAGTATATGCACACCAAAAAAAGTGATTAGGTGCATAACAATATATGAGTCTCAAAGAAGGAAAATTGAGATAAAAACAGTTTTCCCAATTTTGTAACATTTGAAACATATACCCATGAAAGAAGCATCGTTATATGATAATTTTAATATGCCTAGAATTATGTACATAATACCTATAATAAAATCACGTGCATTACATATACCACAAAAATGGAATGAGTGGAAAACAAAGCCTATAACTCACAAAAATTAAATGTGAGATGAAAGCCCTTACCTTTTGTCTTGACTCTCTCTATACTCATACAAGATTCATTTATAATAAATATAATATTATTATACATGTGTTAAATAATTATATTATTATATTTATTAACAAATATTTCATGATTATAACTTTATATCTCCCACTTCTTAATGATCTTATGTTAATGTTTCACTTCATGTCATATTCTTTTTGTTCATTGCATGTGTATTAATTTGTTATATCGTTGATCCTTATACTTATATCATGATTCAAGAATTTATAAAATTATATAAATATCATCAATATCCATTATATGTAAATTTTTATAATTTATATAACAATTATGTATGTAATGGAATACACCAATCATGGAGACGGTAAGTCGTACATATGAATGAATATTCTTTTCCATTTTTGTTGTCGTATGAAAATATAGTATTTAAATTATATATATATATATGTACAAATATATATATATAATTATTATATTAGAAAGAATATATAATATTTACCATATATGTTCATTAAACACATCCTTTATACATTATAGGCGGTTTGTGAAAAAATCACATCGCATTGAGTGGGATGTAGACTACAAATCCTCAAATGAGATTATCGTATTAACACTGAATGGATGGATAAAATATTTGTGTCATAAAAGGAAAAAATAATCATAATAACATAAAAAATATAATATTTTACATTTATAAATAGATTTTCTACCATAATTCTCACTATTATTGGTGGTAAAGAAGAATGGAACTATCATGGTTTTTTGAGGCAGTAGTTTGTTGTACATAGAAATAGAATGTTCAACATCCATTAGACGGAGGTGTGTGTATTTTTTATTCATATACATTTAATAAAAACAATGTGTTTATTTTGGATACTTGTCTTTTAACACAATAATAAAATTAATATATATGTGGTGGATGAAATGGAAAACAATCAAAAAGAGATTGAGAGATGATATTATCTGTTAACCAAGTAACTCCTTTTGGTTTCTATAAAAATTATTCCTTGAGAGTGATTTTGTCCAAAGGTAGGGTTAATGGTGGTAGTTAATATTTTTGGGAGGATACATGGTCCTTTAATGAATGAACATATATTTTTTAGATCTGTGAGGAATGGGTAGAGGTGGTGTCGTTTTATAGGGTAGGCAAAGAACCCACATGGATATTTGGGAAACAAATTAGGTTTACATATAGTATTACTTAATCAATGTATTACCAAACCAAAAAAATTAATTCATGAAAGCATATAGAAGATCTATTGATATAAATTTGTTTTACACAACTTTATTGGTAATTTGGGTCCTTAATTGTATGGTTTAGTCATTGTTTAAGCAAAATTTCTCCATAAATTATATGATTAATTCAATTGACTTTTGTCAATCATTTTGGTCAAAATTTAACATTGAATTATTAGAATATAAATAATAAACTGGATAAATTGTTTTATGTAAAAAATTTTAAATTCCAATCATAGAATAGAAAAAATTATGATTACTAATAATCCTACAGATGGGACGAAATAAAGTGGTTTTAATGTAGTAAAATGATCAAAAGATTGTTATGATTTTTTTATTCAGTTTCAAATTGGAGTGTATCCTAATGATTTTAATTGTATTGGTAGATGTAATATTCATCAAATTAGACATTAAATAATATTTTTCATATAATTTATCATTTAAAATTAATTTAGAAATAAGGTTTTTTAACAAAAAAATAGTAAATGTCACTATTCATAAAAATGAAGTTTCTTAAAAAATCACAACTATTAAACATATGATAATTTACATATTTTGACTTAAAACTGTAATTTTTTTATAAAAATCAATTTAAAATTTTTTCATGAAATAACTTGTATTATTAATATATATTTATTCATCAAAACAATATAAAAGGATATTAAAAAATATTATCTTAACTTATCATTTTGTTTTATTTATATAAAAAATATTATTTGAATGTTTTATAATAATAATTTTAATTTCTATTTTATAATTATAATATTTAAATAATGAAAATAATAAAAATAGTGGTTTCTTGGAACTTAGTGTTGAATGCATCGTACGTGAAGAAGGTGTTGCTAGTAGTGAAAACCATGGTGGTATTGCAATTGAAATGAATTTTTGACTTATTTTTTTAATATATATATATAGGAGGGGAATAAATATTTACAAATTAATGTGAAATTAAGCATATTTAAATGATAAATTCATTCGTGAAAAGATAATTCTAGATTTCTTAGGGTTTTACAATTAATTTTTAAGAATATTTTTACTCTTAAATTATATATTTTCCTACAATATGGTTATTGTGTTGTTTATAATCTATAGTATAAAAAATTTATTTCATCTATATTAGTTAGATGTAGTAAAATATAATGTTAATTTGGAACCCCGTTTCTAATTTTTTTAGAATGAAACTATTATTATTTTGTAAATAGTTAGGTTAAAATACTAAAAAATTATGTTTTTACAAAAAAAAACTTATAATAGTTTTAAAGATGATTAATTTGGGTAGAAGGTTTAAAATTTATCCAAATTATTCCATAATGTGATTTCTTCATATTGGTTTAACCTCACAATTTTTTTATGAAAATATATTGTTGTGTGGTTCCACATGACATTATTATGATATATATAAATATATATATATATATATGGATTATTGAACATTTTATGTAATTCAAGGTGTTTAATTTTCCTCACATATAAAATGTCACATACACCTCATCAATTTTCATAGATATTCACTTATCCATATTGTCCAACCAAAATTATAATACCTTCATATAATCTATCTACATTACCTATATGTTTTGATATCTCCAAAATACCAGTATTTCAATAAATATGTCATATTATAAAAGTGGTTTCTTATTGAAGAGGTTTTACTATTAATCGACTAAATTAAAATTTATTTCATTATGATTCTAATATAAATATACTGTATAAATTAAAAAATAAATAATTTATTTTATTCAATATTCATAATTCTTATTATAATTATAGAATAACAATTATCCATATAATCTCAATAAAAAAATTAATGAACGTTTCACTTTTTCATACAACTGGAATACCACCTCTGTGATGTGATGTGTTTCATTTATCATCCCTGCATCACATTGATGGTTATAATGATGTATTTACTAAAGATACTTTATATTTATTATAATGTTATTGTTCATTAATTGTGAGTCATTTTCAAATATTTAGTTCCAAACATATAAAGTGTAAATTCCACTTGTGTGAATGAATGGATTAATATTGGCATGAAGTGATGAAATTCAATTACCTTTGATGGTTTTTATTAATAGTTACACAAGTTTACAAAATTATTACATATGAAATTCATGAAATAGTAAACAATATATTTAGTATATAATCATTATAATTGTATAGTGAAAATGATTGTAAAATGGGAACATTCATGAAAAATGATGTTATTATCACTAAAAAAATTATTTCCATAATGATTTTTTAATAATTGGTTTATACGATATAGAAAGTCTGTAAAATAGGGTATGATATATATAAAGTCATTTATTACATGTGTGTTAATGATTTAATAATATATTTATATATATAATAAATATACAATTAATATACTAGATATTCTAATGCATAAGAACAAAGACAAGAGTTGACATAGAGGATTATGTCACAATCTCATTTGTTTTCATGATTTTCACAAAAACGCTTTAATTGATAATAATTTTATGGATCATATAAATTTAAAAAATATATTTTACAATCCATTATTAAATATTTTTATGTCAACATAATAGTAAAATTGACCTATTTGGTACATAAAATTATTGAGAAAATATTTTTCATTAAAAGCTGACATTATTCACCCATTGGTTGATGATCTTTTTCTTCCATTATTTTAGATATTATTACATATACAATGAATTTTATGAAATGTTCATTTTTATTAACATGTAATTTATTTATCATTTTTTCATGTGTAGTATTTCATATATTTTAATGAACAAAAAATCATTAAGATATTACATGTTTTAATGTAATGTTTTATTTTAATGTATACGGATGAAAACAAATTTACCACTATCATGATCATTCTTTTCCATGAATATATTTCTGCATGTATCCAAGATTATTTTAAATGAAATGGATTTTTGAATAATCAATTACTTTTTAGTCAATATTTAATTAAATTAAAATGATATTTTCACTTTTTTCGATTTAATGTTTGAATGATATTTTGAGGTGATTTTTATCTATGTCAACATTGTTTAAAGATTGTAATGGTTATATGGGTATACAATCTTATGTGGACATCCAATTTCACAATTTGAAATGTCTATAATGATAATATTTTTATGATAATTCCTAGAAAGAATTTTATTTCCCACTTGTAAATTATTATATGTTGAAAACATTATAAATCCAATTTTTTGTTTTATTATGCAATGATGAATTTTTTTCAATGTTAATGAAAATAATTTAATTTTCACATTATATGATTTAATGAAATGTATATTATTTTATAATAATGATATATATATATGGTTTTAATTATAGGATGATGGTTATTTTAAATCCTTTTAGAGCATTGGGTAATTAATTATATCTCATGATATTATTACCAAAATGTGTAGACGTTCTCGATCATCCTTGAGCAACCAAGTAGGGATTTTTTCACTCAGTATGATATGTGAAACATGTGTTTATTGATTATATTTTATAATATGGGAAACATTTTTTTATTTATGATATGAAATGATATTTTGGTTTAAATATCTAACCATTAAATATGAAATGGTTTCTATTTCTATAATGGTTCCACATTCTATTTCCCTATTTTTAAATATTCTACTTAAAATCATGGTTAATGACTTATTAATTATGATTCTATGAAGTTATGATTCATACATTTTAAAATTATAATTTTTTATATCATTAATTTTTATTATTATCATATATAGATTTGTTATGTTCTTAGAATGTTATGACCACAATCTCTTACCATTATGTTAATGATATTCTTCCACATAATCATTATGGATTTCTCCCATGATTAACTACATTGTGTATCATAGAACACCGATTATTACAATTAATTTAATATGGTTAGGAAAAAAATATTTATGTATTGTATTTTATAAAAGCATGTAATTAGAGAATAAATTTTATAGATGTTTTAAGATCTAACATGAAATATTTTGTTTATCTATCCATTATACAAGTTAAATAATCCATTAATTGTCCATGGTCATATAATTAAATAATATATAATGAACATTCATCTAAAATGATGTAATATTTATGTATGGAATTTTTGAGACCCCCATTTGTTATCATTGTAGGGATTATTTATTTTAAGTGATTGTGATTATAGAACATTGGTTGAAAACAAGACATAATCCTTTGTATATTATAGCATTCAATTTTATTAGAATGATATAGATCGTGTTGTTTTACTAGAAACACATTAATATATAAATACATTCTCTGTATATGGATTAGGAATATATTCGTATATGCTAAATGACAGTGAAATAGTAGGTCGTGTATATATTAAACATCATTCTGAATAATTTTTCATGGGCCCTCAATTTTAACATGGTTTGAAACATGTATGGGATATTCTTGGGTTGACAGAAATGTATTATCTTATATAAATTATTTTAATATACAATGACCATCTATGACATTAGGTAAACCTAGGGTTTCATTAATTAAGGTTATTTTTTCGTGAATTACACATCATATTGATTATTTTACATGATTATATGACGGGTAACTCTGATTATTATCACATGATTCTTATACAATTATTTTTGGTTTTATTATTTCTTTTGAACCACAAGGAACAATGTTAAAAATGAATGTTTTTCAAATTGAAATGATTACCATCATGAAAAATGTAATGTTTTGTGATCTAGAAAAAGTTTGTTTTTTATATCACATATCATTCTATGTCAATGAATCACCATGAGATTCATAATGATCGATGGAGGGATAAAAATATTTTTATTCCACCCATGATGATACTTACACCATATTATAGTGGGTATTTTATCACAATATTGGCTAATAATTGTACATCTACAACACTGAAAATATTTTGTATTCTCTCGTGATTTTTATATGAATTATTTTTTCAACATTTATCTTGTAGAATATGAAGCAAATAAATTTTGTAAACATAATAAGAATACATTTAAATACAATTAGTCTAAAACCATGGTATTTTATGAGTATAATAGTTAATTTTAAAATTTTTTGCTTTCCCCATATTAATAATTTAAAAAATGGTGTAGGAGTTCAATCATATTAAGTAGATTTATTATTAATAAATGGTAAATATGTGGAAAATTTTACAAGACATTCAATGTATTATTTTGGTTTAATCATCATCCCTAAATAAATAAAATATTTCTTTGGTGGCATTAAAACACGTATATAAACAAGGTTAGCTATAAGTTATTTTTGTATCTATGGTGAAATAATTGGATGTGAACTTATGGTAAAAATAGAAATTGGATTTTCTATATATTCGCATGTCTTTGGTGAGAAATAGATGATATAGTCTCATAGAAACCCAAATACATTAAATTGTGGAAATAAATTAGATTCACCAACATTAAAATATGTTAGATATAATATTAGAAAATTTATAAATGGAAGATGGAGTTTCATTAAATATGGATGTACTATTTATAAATCAAAAAATATATATTCATGTGATGAATACAGTAGTTAATGGATTAGAGAAGAGTAATACTAAAAATATTAACCACCCACACACAAATGCATCAAATTCATTGGGTGTTCTCATTAATTAAAACCATTTAATGAATATAATGTATTATGATGGTGAGTTCTTTATAGAACATATAAATACTAATGATAGTGTGTGATATCAGTACCATATTTCATCCCTTCCAGGATGTAAAAAGGGAAATTAACAATAACTAAACTACATTTTATTCCTTACCACCATCTAGGGGGCCTTTATCAGCTCTAAAAAAAGATGATAATGTTTGTAATTTATCAACATTATCTTATCACTGATAATGGCCACACATTATTAGTTCTTTCATTATCACTGTAAAGGCACTCCCTCTATAGTGATCCGATAGAATCAAATCCCACTACATAAAATACACATGTAATCTATTTGAATCATGTATAAAAATATATAACACAATTGAACTAATGTTTAGATTAAAAAACACAATACAAAAATGTTTAAATTTAAAAAATTTATAATTAAATTTTTAATTAATAGACACATATATTTGAAAACATTAGTACATCATCGCCATTTAATCCCTTGACAACGTCTCAAAAAATCCCTCCCATGGTATTAGTTTCCAAAAAACCCACCACTTAAAAACAAAATTTATCAAACTATGTAAGAAGGAAAATATTATGTTAGTAACACTCTAAAGAAATATATTACTATTATATATGAAAGAATAAATTGATAAAATTAATATTTTAAATTATCCGACACACATAGAGTTATACTGGTCACATATGGCATCATTTTTACGTGGGGTTGATTCCTCCTATTTATAAATGACGTATGGTTTTTTTAAGAATGTATCAAAAAAACAAGATATGTTTTCCTTGTTTCTTATAGTTCACATTTTATTTTTACTGAAATAAATGTTTTAAAAAAACACACAGTTGGAGTCATATCAGTAACATCATAAATTTTATTAAGGGGACGTTGATTCCTACACATCAAAAATGACTTATGAATCAATTTAATAAATTACTAAATCAATATTATTTTATTTTCATGGTTTCCATTTGTTCACATATTCTTTTAAAAAAATTAATGTGAGTTTTTAATAAAAAACACACATGATGTTATATAAGTCACATAGTGCATCAGATTTAGATTTGGTTGATTATATAAATAAAAAATAACTTATTGATCATTTTCTTAATGTGTCAATATAATCCCAATGAATTTTACCAGTTTTGATTATGTCATTAATTATTTTTTATATAATTATTTTTTATTTTAAATAAAAAGACACTCATGGAGCCATATCAATATCACTATACTTTATATTGATGATTATCTCATTTCAATAACTCAATAATTTCTTTTGAATAATTATCCTAAATTATAAAACCATTTTAATAGTGGTTTCTTGATTTTGAGTATGTCACATTTGTTTTTTACTAAAATATCAATTCAATATGCAATCACACATTTTTATCATACTAGTAACATTTGGTATCAATTTTACATGATGATGATTCCTAATAGTTAAAAAATAATTATGATTCGTTTTCCGAAAATCTAATTATATTGAGATAATTTATGATTAGTTTTATGTGGGTGAAACACATTTTGACCTAAAATGACAACATTAAACTCAGAGTGGACTATTTCAATCTTGCCGAAAAAACTGGGCATTTGAATGATTTGCAGTTGATCCCTATAAATTAAATGTATATTATGGATCATTTTTTTGTAATATATCAAATTTATATAATTTTATTTTCCCAAACTTCGATTATTTCACTATTTCATTTAACTAAAATAAATGATAACTTTAATGAAAAATTCACACGTTAATTTATATTTATCACATGTTGTGTTATAATTAAGTGTAGTTGATTATTTTACATCAAAACTAAAATATGTATCGTTTACCTAATGTATGAAATCATTTACAATGTGTTGTCCAAATTTCAGAATCATAGAATTTATTTTTATTAAATTTAATGTTATTTTTAAATAAAATACACACATGCAGACACACTGGTCGCACTATGCATTATATTGTTGTGTAGTTGATTTGTAAACATCAAGAATGAGATAGGGATCATTTTTCTAAATTATCAGAACAATTTGAATGTTTTTATTATGTTTTAGAATATAAGTTGATGTTTTACTATAATTAATGTAAATTTCAAAAATAGAGAAATAGTTAGAGTCATACAAGCCACACTTTGTGTTAAATTTGGGGGGAGGGGTTATTCCATCACAAAAAAACCAATGAATTATATATCATTTATCTAATGTATCAAAAAATATTAATATTGTTTATCATTTAATGTATATGAAATATTAATTGTACTAAAATTAATGTTAATTAATAAAAATAAACTTTGAGTCATATAAGTCACACTAATCCCCATATTGTGTTTTGGATGATCATTACAAGTATAAAATGACAAATTGATCATTTTACAAAATTATCAAGAAAATAAATATTTTTTTTCATTGTTTTAAGTGTTTCATTTGTTATTCTCCATAAAATAGATGTAGAAGTTAAATATAATGATATAATTGGAGTTATAAAGTTCACACCATGTGTTATATATTGTTACAATTGGTTTATACACATAAAAATGACCTACTTATTATTTTAATAATGTTTTAAAATTAAAAAAATTAAATTTATTAGTTTTTTGTATGTCACATATTGTTTTTACTAAAATTAATGTCATGTTCTAATAAAAATCACAATTGCAGTAATATAGGTCACACCGTACATAATATTGAGGTTTTGAAAATTCATACACATCAAAAAATGACTTCTGGATCATTTACATAATATATTATGACAATCCAAATAAAACTTCTCAGTTTCGAGCAAGTCACATTTCCATTTTTTTCTAGAATTTCATTTGATATTGCAAACACACACATTGAGTCCACATGGTCACATCATGTGTCAATTTCATGTTAGACTACTTCTTATACATAAAAAACACATATGAATAATTCATCAATATTATCTAGTTAATTGAAGTGGGTTATCATGTGTTTAGTAAGTGACTCATGTTTTCAATTAAATTGTATATTTTTAATAAATAAACGAATCTTTATGTCATTCTAATTATCTATTTTATCCTATTGAGGTAAAATTGTTTCTTAAATGTAAACATGATTTATAGATGATTTTATAAATATATCATGGCATTTTGAATCTGTTATATCATTTTTTTAGTATTTCACTTGTCTTTTTTACTAAAAAAAGTATATATTTTAAATAAAAAAGACAAACATGGAGTCATATAATTCACACAATCTTCCATATTGAGGTTTAGTTTATTAATACACATCCAAAATTAAATATATATATATATATATTAATTTCATAATGGATCAAAATAATTCTAATATGTTTGTTTTCTTTTTAAGTCTGTTAGTTTTTATTTTTTTCAATTGTTATTTTTACAAAAATACATGTCATCATTTAATAAAAAGACACGGAAAGAGTCATACCAATCACGCAATGCATTGGATTGAGGTGGATGTTAATTTTTAATTTCATAATTTATTTAAGAAATATTTTCCAATAGTATAAATAATTTTATTTCTATGATTTTAGAATTCATGTTTTTCTTTTTACGAATGTTAATGTAATTTTTTTTAAAAAAATGCCACACATAGATTCATATGAGTGATACACTGAATCACATTAATGTATTATTGATTCATACAATTATAAATTACATAAGGAATATTCTATTAAAGTATCAAAATAAATAGAACATATTTATCATTTTTCAGTTTGACACATTTTATTTTTAGTAATATTAATATAAATTTTAAATAAAATGACACATATAGGGATATAAAAGCCACATCATGTGTCAGATTGACGTGAGGTTAATTCAAACACATAATATAAAATTATGGATTATTTTACTATTGTATCAATATTATGTGAGTTATTTCATTCATTTGAGTATTTTATTATTTTTTATTAAATTAATGACAATTTTAATTTAAAAAGATAGAGATGGAGTCACAAGGGTTGCACCGTGAATTATATTTCATTTTTAATAATTATTAAATGTCAAAAATTAGATATGGTTTATATTACTATACCATAAAAACATTTTTAAAACAGATTCATAATTTTGAGTATGTCGCTTGTTTTTTTTTCTAAAATTATCATATCATGCTTAAAACACCGACATTAGGTCATACCAGTCAAATTAAATGTTAGTTTGACCTAAGACTACTCATACACATTTAAATTAAATTTCAAATAATTATACTATATTTTAAAGACAATATGATTTTTAGGACATCAATGAGTGATACAAGTATTGATCAAGAATTTCAATTTTATAACGATAATAAATACTATGAGGCATAACGGTAATCTGGTGTTTCTTATTGAGGTGTAGTTGATTGATCCTTGTCAAAAATAAGTTATGGATAAATTTTTCAATGTATAAAGAAATATGATGTATTTTATATTTTTTTAGAATTTTAGTTGACCTTTTGGAAAAAATTAATGAAAATAAAATATAAAAGAGACCGACCCGGTTATATCAATCACATTGTCTCTCAAATGGAATTGATAATGATTTATACATGCCAAAATGACTAATAGATCATTTTAGTAATTTATAAAAAAAATAAAAAATTTGTTCATGGGTTTTAGATTTTTTTGTTATTTTTTTACAAAACTAGTGTCAATATTAAATAAAAAACAAAATTAGGGTCGTTCTGGTAACATTGTTGCTCATATTAATATTTGGTTGACCACTGCACCTCAAAAATGACTTATGGGACCTTCTATTAATTCATAAAACTAATTCCAATATATTTTCTTGGATTTAAGTATGAATTTTTTCCGTTTACTATAATGTCAATTTTTTATAAATACCAACACATGGAGTAAAACTGGTCACATCTTGCATCAGATTGATGTTTCCGGATTTCTACAGATAAAAAATTAATTATGGATTATTTTACAGACTTATCATAAAAAATTTATTGTTATTTATAATTTTTAAGTAAATAACATGTTATTATTGCTAAAATTAATGTCAATTTGAAATAAAAAAAATTAAATTGATCCATTACCATCACAGAACTATTAGGATTAAGGTGTTGTTGATTCCTATATGTTAACAATGACATATGGATAATTTAAAAAAAAAATCATGTCGATCAGAATATGTTTTCTTGGTTTTCAGTATATCAATTGTTCTATAATTAAAATTAATGTACAATTATAAAAAAAATACATGAAAGTAGTTATATCAGCACCATTGTGCATCAAATTTTGGGTTCATTTATTCCAAAACCTAAAGAATTACTTATGCATAATTTTCAAAAGGTAATAAATGATTCATAAAACCTTTTTATGATTTTTATAATTACTCTCTTTATTGATAATATGAATTATGTCAATTTTAAATAAAAGGAAACACCATGAGTCATATTGGTCATCATGATATTCAAATTTACATTTAGATTATTTATACACATCTCAAAAAACAAGTGGACGTTTTTTTAGATAACTAATACTATTTGAATGTGTGTTATTGATTTTGACTATGTCACATATGTTTTTTAACTAAAATTTCATTTCGAACTGGGAGAACACTTTTTTATTCATACCTAAGACATTATTTATCTCATTGACATTATACCGGATCCTTCATGTCAGAAATTGGATATTAATCCTTTACCTTAATTATCTTCATAATTATAGTATATTTTTTTAGTTTTCAGTGGGGGACATTTTTTTTGAAATAAAATGTGTGTTTCAAAATTAATGAGGAAAAATTTAGTGAATCAAGTCACATTATGTGTTATAAATACATTTTGTGAATTATTATATAT
This sequence comes from Viscum album, assembly GCA_963277665.1. Taxonomy (NCBI): domain Eukaryota; kingdom Viridiplantae; phylum Streptophyta; class Magnoliopsida; order Santalales; family Viscaceae; genus Viscum; species Viscum album. Next base: position 444,321,275 of record OY728161.1, read on the forward strand.
CAAAAAGTCATAGATTTAATTTTCCTACTATATCAGAAATATTATAAGGTTTTTTATGATTCATTAGAATGGAATTGTTATTTTTATTAAAATCTATAAAAATATTAAATAAAATGAAACAATTTGAGCCCAATATGTCACAATATTTGTTGGATTGTGCTGATGTTTATTCATAGAAATATAAATGACGCATATTTCATTTTTATAATGTATCAAAATAATAATATAGAGATTTCATTGTTCTTATAATGTCATATTATTTTTATTTTTTAAATATAATGTAATTATAAATTTATAATACACACAAATGTAATATTTCCCACAATGTGCACCATATTGATGTGAAAATAATTCATAAATTTCAGAAATGACATATATATTTTCATTCTTAATGTATCAAAAAAATATTTAGGATTTATATTGGTCTATACTTTTTATGTGTTCTTTGAAATAAAATGTAAATTATAAATAAAGTATGAGTCATGCTAATCACTTTTTGTATCTAATTAAAGTATAGATGGTTTAGTATGTGATTTGGGTTTTACATTAAACTATATAAAATAATATAGAACATAGATAACATGACCAATTCTTATATAAGAGAAACAATATGCCTCTTCAAACACTTCACATTTCGAACAGCATGGGGTTTCCCCTTTCATCAAAAATATATATGTATGTTATATTCGTTCATGATGTAGTTAATTGACTGAAAAATATGACATAAAAAATGATAAAAATAATTACATGTTAGACAAAAAATTATAAGTAAATTAACATGTAATGTTTTAGTTAAAATAAAGAAAAAATTAATTAAATAATTATAAAGAATCCCCATTATTAATATGGTTGCATATTTACTTGACCTTTTTCCCTATAATTGTTAACATATATGTGTACATGAATTCCAATCATGCATAAGCATTTTCAATCATGAAAAACCCACCATAACTCATGAAAAATTTCCCACCAATATTAGATAATACTTCTTATGATTGTTATAATGTTAAAAAATATATTAAACATAAATTTGAAACAATCCAGTAAAAACATGATAGTTTTGGAACCAAATCCTTGGTTTTTGAGTCATTTTGGGTAAAACATGTATTCTATTTATTTCACGATAATAGTGCGGGGGTGTATCATCCTGGTTGATTATGTCATTTATTTAGGATCTCTATGAAAATTGAATAGATAATTTTTAGATATAAATGATGAGGATATTAACTAAAAAATTAGATATTGTTATGAAGAAATAAAATAAATAACAATTATTTATTCAAATATTCATGATATAAGTGTACATTATGACATCATGTATGATACCCATTAGTTTCTAAAAAACCTTCCTTCTGAATAAGTGGTCCTTCGACAGTCAATTTAGTACAGAAAAAATATAAATAAAAAATTGATTAATAAATATTTTAAATTAATTACTTATTATATTTTAATATACCTAATTTGTGATTATTATTTTTTGATGTAATTTGATATCCTTCATTAATTTACCAGCTTATTAACCTATATCATTTTACATGGTTTGTTCAAAATACAATATAAAAATTGATAGAAATAAGTTACTTTTTTGGATTTGTAATGGCTCGGACCCCCCTTTTCCCTTACATTTCAAAAAATTAGACTCCACAAAAACAGTTGCATCGTGACGGTGGCACCATAAGGGTGACACTGTGACGGTGTCAACATGTCCTCACCCAACCCTCCATTTTCTTTTTCCAGTCCCCCTCCCACGATGTAATTTTCGATGTAAATTAATTCTATTACCCCATTTTAAAAACCATTAAAACCCATAAATAATACCTAAAAATCCCGAGAAACCTCCTCGATGGGGGATATTAAATAAAAACGTAATATCATCATGCATAACCTCCCAAACCACGTTGTAATCCATGAGTTGACCTTCCAGGCGATCAATATTCCATAGCCCGTTAATGTAGGATATCCTCTTTATAACTCCCACTATAGTTTCTTATTCTTTCATCTCGGCTAGATTTCCTTCTTCTTCTTAGTGCGTCTGGAGTTCCCCTCTTCCCGTGGATTATGGGGAGCCTCTTCTGGAGAATTCTGGACCTGTTTGAGTCCACAGAATTCCTCCCCTATAAGTCGCACATCCCCTTTTCTTAGCACGTGGAGAAAAACGTCGATCTTTGATCGTCCTATTAGGGTTTTTCGATCGTATCTCCTTACGGTGCATCATACAGGGTGGGTATTCTTCTTTATCCATGGGGACTGATGAAACTAAACTTAATGATTATAATTAACATAGCTTAAATAATGAAGGGGTGTGATCGATGTTTTGATGTGCTCTTTTAGGTTGATATGGGTTGTGAATAGTGTAGGACTATACTCACTAAAAATTATGGTTGTTTGTGGCCTTTCCGTTCACAATAATGAACCATGTTTTCTGTGATGATTAAATAATTGTAACATGGTATTGGTTAGTCACCTAAACTCAGTTGGTTTAAATGGATGTTGATTAAAACAAGAATCCATTTGTGATCAACCATGATAACCAATAAAAAGAACAATATAATGAGTGATGTGCTTGAACCAGGAAGTTTCCCACTCTATTTTGTCATATGCATGTTGTTCTAATTGGTGCTTATGGTAATATGTGGACAGATATGTGATCCTCTATTTTGGTATGTTTGTTGGTTGTGAATCTTAAGCATTGTGGTTGCTCTACTGTGACACGAACTCGGGTGGGATCCTCTATTGTTGAGAAATCGTTGGTTCCTTGTTTTGGGATCATGGGGCTGTGTCTCAGGGTTTTCTTTGTTTCTTGTACATATTGGGATCTTAGTTATCCCTTTTTGTGAGGATTTATTTGTTTCTAGTACATTGAGGGATCTCACTAGTCCCCTTATTGTTGTTGTGACTTTACGAGAGAACTAGGTTTGAATGCATAAATTTTTGTTTGGTTGTTTCTCTTTGCTGGATTGTGGTTTTTCCTGTTAGTTTCCCAGTAGTATATTTTTCATCCAAATGGGATCATGTGAACATGAAAACAAGAATGTTTTAAATGGGGAATTGGTTTTTGGATGACTTGAGACTTAGCTGCGAGTGTTGTGCTTTTCTTTATGAATGAATAGTTACAAGGGTGTTTGTTCTTAGGTTTTGGACCACCTAGGTTGGGATGAGTACCTTTTACCTATACATATATTGTATTTCTTATGTTTCTTATTCTTGCCACACCCAGGTTGAGCACTTTGTTCTGAACACCCCATTTCGTGGGGAGAGTGTTTTTCCCAACACTCCTATGAGTGGATGGTTATTAGCTCCTTTCTGCTCCCTTTCCCGAACAGCCTAATAATCTTTGGGTAGGTTGTGATGGCATTAATTCCATTATTGTTCTAAGAATCTTCAGGTATGATATTTGTAGTGGTTGGACCAGGTGTTTGCTGGTAGGTTGTTTCCCATGTGTCTTCTGGATGAGGCACAGGTGTCTTCGAGCATGGTCGTAGTTGTTCTGACCTCAGTGTTTGCGGTTGTTGTTATGTGTGGTGGTTGTGGCCCAGTTGTCTGCAGGCGGGATGGTAGTTATGGCTCAGGTGTGTGTGGGCGCAGTTCCGCAGTGGGACTGCGGTGAGTTTGTGGACCAAGTGTGTGCGGGCGGGGTTTGGTAGTGGGACTGTGGTGAGAATAGAGGGATTGGTTCGATGTGTAGGATGTCTATAATGACCAGTGGGAAAGTGGCGCGGGGTACCCAAATATTGATGTTCTATTATTATAATTTACCTTCCTTTAATTATTTGGAGAGTGTGACTTGGTGAGGATTGGGTGGATTGTATTCCTTGTTAGGTGTTTTGGGTTCTCTTTTCTCACAGGGAATTAGAATGCCTCCACACTTGTTCATGAGATCTTTTGGTTTTCACAACTGGGTATACTTTTATACTCACCCTATGTATATAAAAATGCATTCTGGTTTCCAGGAGGACTTCAGGGATCGTGCGGTACAGTACTAGCACAGACCTTAGAGCATTTGTTGTTGTCGTTTTCCTTTTTCTTGGTACTTTACCTTTGGAGTTTTTGTGGCTTGTATCATTACTATTGACCATGCATATGGTAATGAGTTACTTTTGGCATTACCTTTACTTCTCGCTTTGCTATTGTTTGGGTTTCTATCTTATTTCATGATCCCATCAAAATAAAAGGGTAATGCCTTCTATTTTTTTGTGGGACTCTATACCCTTGGTTCTAGTTTCCACTCTAGGACCAATTAAAGGCGTGTTTAAGGGGTCATTATCTCACCTTCAACTTGAAGATGGATTGTCATGACAATCTTTTGTTCCTTCCCTCTTTTTGATGAAGGCAGATCGTGACAAAATGCTATCAAAGGGAGCTGAGAGATAGGATGGAGTCTGAAGTTAGGCACAATGAGGATTGCATGGGGTGGTAGGGTGACAATGTAGGATAAACTTGGTCAATGATTTAGGCCAGGGAATATTGTTTAGGACACGGGATTTTAACCCCCCCCCCCCCACCCCGTTATCCGATGAAAGGACTCTAGGACTACTGAACAACCAAGTGTGGCATCACTGATTACTGGGTTTAGACCACAGGAAAGGTACATGCATCAATATGAATTGGGTTCTTATGTTTCATGGGTGTCTTGGGGATTCAAAATAAATAATTAAGTCTATGAAAATTTAAGAACAATAATCTAAACTACTCAGGATTAGGCATTCCTTGTTTACCATGCATCTATGTCACCTGGGAGGTGACCATGAGTTGTGCGGGAAATCGAGGCCCAGGAGGTAGACATGGCCGATCGGCAGAGGACCGGAGACGCTTCGAGCCTTTCAGCGACACACCCTTGGGTAGTATGAGGGAAGCATCTCAGACGTGGAGACAGAGAGCTAGCTAGAGGAGGAGGTGATATAATTCACCTTGATCTGGGCTCTGATGGAGTACTGGGTTCCTCTGGCTGTAAGCCAGATGTGTGGAGCAGTGCGTCAGTGCTGGTTGCATTATCTTGGGGAGAAGAGGGAGACCGAGGTGATGTGGGCAGACTTCGAGAAGGATTTCTGGGTGGAATTACTCACTTCAATGATGAAGGCTGAAAATGGGCAGGAGCTACTCTCCCTCCAACAAGAGAGTGTGTCAGTGAGAGAGTTGGGGGTCAATTTCATGGATATCCTTTGCCTCACCCCAAACCTCATTCTGGATGAGGAGTCTCGGGTGAGACGTTTAGAGGAGGCACTCTGACCTTCTCTTCAGTATGTTGTTACTCCCTTCACCCTACAGACATACCTAGAGGTGATGAAGAAGGATGAAGTGGTGGAGAGGATGCACATGCTGGGAGGTGTGTCACGAGAGATTATCCAGTTGGGCTCATAGAAGGGGAAGGTCGTCAACAGCAGGTCTACAGCATCAGGACCATCTAGGTTTTGACCAGCAAGGAGTAGGCCTCAGCAGTTTCTGTTCCGAACATCCGGACCTCGCCCCATTCCTTCGGGCCCAGGGATGAGATGATTCATTGGTGGGAACCATGGTCACCTTATGAATAAATTCCCAGACAGTGTACAATATGGTGGGGGTGGGAAGGTCTAGCACCCACCTCAACAACATCAGTTCCAAGCTAGGCCCTTTCTATTGCAGCATCAGGGGCAGCGGGCTCCCTCTCCACCGATGGCCGACGTTGCAGGAGGAGGCTGACCCAAAGGCTCTTCTCGGGGACCTCGACCTAGGCATGGTCTGGGAGGTGGCTGACATCTGAGAGGTCGAGGAGCTAGGAGTGAGAAGTTGCACGCCATGGAGGCAACAGTTCCAGCTTGTTCCGAGGTCGTTCGAGGAACTATGAGCTTGTTTAGTATCCTTGCATTTTCTTTGTTCGATACATGATCTTCACACTCATTTTTTACACCCAGTATGTCCATTGCTCGGGGTTTAGACACTGAGAGACATCTAGTGCCCCTAGTGATGATCACACAAGTTGAAGGTAAGACCGACTTGTTGTATTCTTGATGAGGACGCAGTCTGATGATTGGGCCACATCATTCAGTCAGGGGTCTTCTACTATTGCAGATATAGCCATACGATGTCATCATAGGCATTGAATAGAAGTTCTCTATATGTGTCATCATTGAATTCTTCCAAGGAAGGGTCATGTTTTCAGACATGGGCGGCCGACGGGTGACATTCATCGGCGAGCGGAGTTCCTAGGGAAGCAGAAAGTGAGGGGATCCCCTCTTCTCATTGTTAGCTGAGCTATCAGTGGAGTCGGTGGATGCAAAAATGGTGGATGTTCCTGGGGTTTTCGGTGATAATATGGAAGTCTTCCCTAAGTAGGTGAGGACACTACCCCCTTGACGTGACATTGAGTTTGGGATAGACTTGAAAAATGGTGCTCTTCCAATTTTTATGGCTCCCTACCGGATGGCACCTTTGGAGCTACGGGAGTTGCAGATTCATATTAACAATATGATGAAGAAGTGTCACGAACCGACTCTGGACGCCGCCAAAACCGGCACCAAACCCAGCCCGTGACATAACCCGAAGGGCGTTCCCTATCCCCACGGGCTGGCATAAGAGTCTGGGTATCAAACAAATCTGGTTTGGGATCTATTTACCCGAGTATGAAATCATAAATCATAAAAAACCATCAATTATTAGAATCTGAAATTTTAATGCTAAAAAATTATTAACAAAACCAGATCTAAATACTGGTGTTTAAAGACACTACATGTGGTCTAAAAAAATAATGACAATATAAAGACATCCACATGGACTCCACACGACTAGGGGGTCATCACCCGCAATCCTTCCCTACAACTCCACCCCAACGATGTGTACTAAAACCCTGAACTGCCATCACCCTTAGCCTTCCTTTTACCAGAGTCAAGCATAAGCTAGTTTTCTTACACCCAAGGGGTGTAAGTAGTGTGTGATCCTATTCCCAATAGGATACCACCAGATAATTCCAAATAGATTTCAATGCAATGTGAACAAAACAAGCAATTTTAATACACAACGTGAAACAATGTTAAAATTCAAAGAAATGCAACATTCAAATGGAAACAGTTTTCAATATAAGAATTTCATAATGATAGAAAATTAAATAGACATGTGATCTTCTATAAAGTACTTCCAAAAACACCACACAACAAGGGTAAATACAACAAATCTAATGAGCATCAAAATCAAGAACACCCCTAAGCACTAGGTTGTCTCGGGCCCTATGTACCTCGTACCTTAGTGTAGAGTAACCATAGAAAAAGCCATTCTCATGCAAGAGCCACTAGTAGGGAACATACCAATAACCTAGTGGTCCCCTATCATCATCCACATAGTTTAGTTAGAGTTTTCGTTATCCAAATGCTATGTGGAACAGGGACAAAACCCATCTGATCCACTAGTCGTACTAGTACAAATCTTCCCCACCTAGGTACCCGGGCATCCCCTTTTTTCCTCAATAAAATTACGTAAAAAAATAATCATATTAAATATAAAATTTCACTAATGGTCACAAACAAATATTACAGTAGCTACACACATTTTATACCATTTAAAACACACAATAAAATAATTTTTATTTTCAATAAAACAACCTCTCAAAACATCACATTGTTTTTCACCCAAAGATCTTTATGATATCCACTTTTCACACTATGTGAAGACATGGAAGTAATTAAATAAAAATTTCAGTTCAATACCCTTTAATGAAGCCAAAAATTCAGTTATGGGGCATCCCAATGTTAACCAAGAAGTTATATCTTTTAAAAACCACAATTTTCACACAAACATGGAACTTAAAGCCCATTTGCTTCCCAAACATCATTTAAAAAAACATTCACATGAACAAAAAAAACATTCAATTCATGATTTTTAGTCCTAATAAAGTTCAATAAAATCAACTAAGTAATTATAGGTCAGCCCAAAATGAACCCAGAAAATATTTGAATGAAAAACCATTAATTTCACCAAAAATTAGAACATAAAAATAATTTGCATTAAAAATGAAACTAAATTTTTTTTACAGAAACATTGAAGTGAAATAAACATTATGTTACCATTAACACAGCAGGATAATTCAAAATAATTGTACACACAAAGGAATCACCTACCAAAGTAACAAAAACCCTTGAATCTCCATGCGAAAATAAAATCGCACTCCTGCCGCACCAAGAGAGACCTAGATCAAACCTAAAACCACAAAAATTGGCCATGAAATCCCAATGATAAACCCTAGTTTCTAAAACCTAGTTTCTGGACATTATGAAACTCAATGATAACCACAAAAACCCTAGGATCAATGAATGAAACCCAAAGTAGTTTCGAAGAGGAAAGAAAAGGGATCATTTACATGAAGTATCTTGAAGTAATCACTCCAAAACACGAGTAGATGAAATTTAAAAGATCCAAAAATTAGGTTTCGTTCGAACAAGATATATTAGGTCAATTAGGAACTGGAATAGAAGAAAAATCTTGAGATTTGAGAGAGTTATGAAAGAATGACTTTACCTCTTCAAATTTGGCCGATTTGAGGAATCCTATGAATTTCTGCACCAAATCGCGATTAAATAGAGCTCCAAAGAGGGGGTATTGAGTTAAGACGCACTTCTGAGTTTATTGGTCTTGCTTGAGACTTTAAATCACCAAGACATCCCAAAAATTGAATAAGTTATAACATAATCAATATTTATTTTTAAAAAAGGAATTGGGCTTTTGGGCAGGCCCAACCCCTTGGATAAAAACCCAAATAAACCCCGATTATGGATTGTTAAAAGCTCCAAATTTCCTTTGTGGTATTAATATGAATGGTGAGGTCATGTAGAAATTTTAATCGATGAAAAATGTTGAAAAATTAAAAATTTGTAAAAGATAAAAAAAATTATTTTTTAATCAGGAATTGGGCTCACGGTTTGGCCCAATTCATGAATACTCATCTATTCCTCCCTAAAACCTAGGGAAACCCCCAAAAACGCAAGGATGTAAATTAAATGAAAAATAACATTAAAAAATGTCTTATATGTGACAATTATCCCCACCATAATGCATTCCTCCATGGGAATACCATAAGAAGACCAGATGCAAAAGCAAAGCCCAAACGATAGACCAAGACGTTTTCACCCACTTCAAAAAGGACAAACATCTCCAGTTGATCAAACAAAGGAATATAATACACTAATCAACCCAAAAGAACCCCAATTACTTAAAATTATGAAACACATTCAAAACACATCCAAAAACAAAACACCTCAAACACTACAAGATGAAGCTCAAGCAATCCACTTGAAACGAACAACGAACTCGAATAATGCTATCACAACATTTCAGAAACAAAACCATTAGGTGTTCTCCAACCCCAAATTTACACTAGTATAAAATGTGTGGATAGATATACTTGAATGATACTACCTCCTACCTAGAATAAACTATTGAGAAAACTGAGTCACTAGTACACGGTGACCCAATCTGGACATCCCACCACTAGGGACAACTCAATTTCTAAGACAGAATAAGGATAACAATTGGGGAAGGAACGAATGATATCCCCATCATAAGGGTTAAAATAACAATATTAATTTTCCAAGAGAACATACATGATACCCATGATGGGTCTCCCCACATAAATAATGAACACAACTTTCCTTAAGATAAAATCAAGACACTAACAGGGGGCCTCGAACGGACTACCCCACATTAGGGGTAAATTAATATCAGAATTAATCCAATGAAACATACCTGAGACCCATTGTGGGTATACCCAAATCAAAACCGAAACATAATAACTAACTATTATGGGATAACAAAAAAAACAACAGAATCATAAGGAGCTGGCATGGCCACACGGTTGGTTCACAGGGTTTGGGAAACCGTGAGTTAACTATGCAAATCATTCTGTCCAAAGAGGAAACTTCTCACAGTTTCCTTGGCCAATGATCATGGACTTGCAGATAGCATGGAGTAGCTATTGTCTTTTATGACACGATCACCTGGGTTGGCACATGGTTACTGCTAACCGTGCACAAACTAGGAACTTCAACATGCTTATCCCAAATTTTAAACTTTTCTCTAAAAACACAAGGGAACCCAAAGGGGAAAAAAATCAACTCAGGGAATGACATGGGAAGAAGGTACTCACACCTCTTTCCACCAAATGTGAGAAAATGGAACAAGATGATGAAAAAATAGTTTCAAACTATTCATGTCATTCATATTGGGGATATAACCTTGACCAAAAGTGCGAACGACTCTAGGATTTCCCCTAACCACGGGCCAACATCTCTCTAGGGCCTATGGATAGAGCTCAATGGATTGAAGCATCTTCGGCCTCGCAGTCAGGATTTAGATACCCCTAAACTGAACATCTTCTTCCAGTGCCAAAAACAATTAAACTGTAATCTCAGATGGTCTCATTGAGACATGACACACTTCAAAACTGCTTTACCCCAACCCATCATTTTACCAAAACAAGAACTTAGAGGATGCACACACATCGCCCTTTTTTCATCAGATGCTAAAACAGTGGAATTAAAGGATATATAGAAACACATTCCTCTAGAACATCAGATTTAGAATTTCCAATATGAAGACACACATCTAACAAAAAAGTTACTCTGATATGATTGCACAATATTCACCCTTATAGTCAAATGAACACATGATATCGAATGGAATCAGCGAACATGACAATTGTGGATAAAAGAAAACACAAGGAGAGGGACCTTGTACTAAGACCCAAACAGCACATGATTCCATCAAGTGTCCATAATATCCACTTTTGGCCAGATATGGCACACTGGTGGCCTAACATGAACTCTGGCTTCAATGAGACTAACGAAATATCCAGAGGCCCTTTAAGACATCATTCTACATTGTCAACCCTGAACATCACTAACCTTCAACAACTTAGGAAACATAAGAAACTAAGGTCTATTTCGACCTCCCACAAACACTCTCCAACTATAGGGGGATCCACATAATTTAAAAATAAGTGGGGTAAACTCAATCTCTAAACCTAAAGAATAAAGTATTTATGTTGACCAAATTGAGGATCATCCAATGGTGAATCACCGTAGGACAAACATGAATCATACATTAAACCCTTATGGGGGAATACCCTAGACTACAATAAAACCCAAGGACCCAACCAATCTGGTCATTTGGTCACAACAGACCACAAACCTGAACCGAACACAGGAGGGGATCCACCACATTAGCCTCCCGAACATTTCCTCAAAAGAGACCACTGACCAACACTTAATTCCAACTTATCAATGAAACACAAACCCAAAACATCATTCAAACAAGTGGGGTTATTGAACTAGAAACATCCCACAATAATAATCCTGAAAACACATAATCCATACCTCCCAACAATACATTATCAAAACACAACATTTTCCATCAAAATCATTATTTTAAAAAAATAGTGTTGGTCGGTTGCGCATTTACCGATGGTATCTCATGAGCCTCACACATTCTTTTTTACATGCCACACTGGGAACCCACATCATATCCATCCATATTCCCAAATAAACCTATCCATGTGGTCACCCTTGAGAATACCAAATACCAAAAATCAATCCTTTCCTCTTTTTAAAATCTAACTTTTAACCACAATTTTGCATTCTCAAAAACACTAACCATAATATCAAAACCCAATTTTTCATCTCACAAACCAATTTAGAAAAGAATGCATAATTAAATAAAATCACATATTCATGCCCTTAACAATTGTTTTAAAACATTTCATCCCATTTCAAAACACTTATAATTTCATCAAAAACACCATTTCATAAATCTCCATTTAATTAGGAACTCAACTCTTCTCATTTCAACACCAGGTTTTAAAATTTAATAATTTTTTTTCAAATGTTCAGTAGTAACCAAACCAAAAATTCATCTTAAATCCCCACACAAAAATTCTTGAACACTGAATTCAATCCAAAACACGTTTCCATGGTTCATAAAAATTCATCTAAAATCATATTTTCAAAACCCAAATTAACATTGTTCATACTTTTAAAAGTGGTTTAAACACATAATTTACCCTTTTGAAATAATAATGAAATTTCATTTATAGACTTTAAAAAAAACGATTTTCACTTTACCATAAAATAATATCACAAAAATTCACACTCCTTAAAGTGAAGTCATTATTTTTTCTCAAAAAAACCAGGTTTCCATGATTCCAAAACAAATAGACAAAAGACAATGTGAGAGGAAACTAGTTTCGGTGGGTGACTTGGACATATGGTTGGCAACCATATTCCAATCACTTATCCATCATAGAGAGTATTCTGGGGAAATATCCATAGGTCCACATTGCTTTTCAGGCCCTGCGAGCTCACTGAGATTATTCTCCCAATTCTTTTATCATTTCCCATAGTCATCATTAAACCAATTAAACCAAAGGACTCAGATAAATCCATACTTACCATGGTGACTTGAATCCTTTCATGAGGTGTGCTAGCCAGGCACACTACCCATGACTGAAATTTCATGTTCCGAAAATCCTAGCTCCAGACTATGCTGAGTCTTCCCCAAATAACATGACTCAAGGATCGAACCTCCTCTGATACCATTTTTTCACGAACTGAATCTGGTCGCTGCCAAAACCGGCACCAAACCCAGCCCGTGACATGACCCGAAGGGAATTCCCCATCCCCACGACCTGGCACAAGTTCCAGGGTATCATAAAAATCTGGTTTGGGAAATATTTACCCTAGTATGAAATAATAAATCATAAAAAAACAATCAATTATTAGAATCTGAAGTTTTCATGCTAAACAATTCTTAACAAAACCCGATCTGAATACATGTGTTTAAAGACACTAAAAGTGGTCTAATAACAAATAATTACAACATAAAGGCATCCCCATGGACTCCACATGACTGGGGGGTCATCACCCACACGCCTTCTCCGCAACTCCGCCCCAACGATGGGGACTAACACCATGAACCGCCATCACCCTTAGCCTCCCCTTTACCTGAGTCAAGCATAAGCAGGTCTACTTACACCCAAGGGGTGTATGTAGGGTGTGATCCTAATCCCAATAGGATAACACCAGATGATTCCAAAGAGCATGTAATACAATGTGAACAAAACAAGCAAATTTAACACACAACGTGAACAATGTTAAAATTCAAAGAAATGAAACTTTCAAATGAAAACATTTTTCAATCTAAGAATTTCAGAATGTTAGAAAATTAAATAGACATGTGAGCTGCTGTAATGTATTGCAAAATACACCCAACAACAAGGGTAAATACCACAAATACAATGAGCATCAAAATCAGGAACACCCCTTAGCACTAGGTTGTCTCGGGCCCTATGTACCTCGTACCTCAGTGTATAGTAACCATAGAAAAATGTGTTCTATTGCACGAGAAACTAGTAGGGAACATAACCATAACCTATTGGTCCCCAATCATCATCCACATTGTTTAGTTAGAGTTTTCGTTATCCAAATGCTATGTGGAACAGTGACAAAACCCATCCGATCCACAAGTCGTACTCGTACAAATCCGCCCAGCTAGGTACCCGGGCTTCCCCTTTTGTGCTCAAAAAATTTCAGAAAACAACACAAATCCTTTTACATATAAAATATCAATAGTGGTCGCAAAAAAATATTACAGTAGCTACACACATTCTATACCATTTAAAACACACAATAAAATAATTTTATTTTCAATACAACAACCTCTCAAAACATCACATTGTTTAGCACCCAAAGCTCTTTAAGATACCCACATTGCACACTATGTGAAGACATGGAAGTCATTAAAAAAAATTCAGTTCAATACACATTAATGAAACCAACAATTCAGTCATGGGGCAGCCCAATGTGAACCAAGAAGTTATATCTATTAAAACCCACCATTTTCAGACAAACTTGGCACTCAAAGCCCATTTGCATCCCAAACACCATTTAAACAAACTATCACAGCAGCAACAAAAAAGAATAAACATTAAAAAAATTATTTTTAGTCCTAATACAGTAAAATAAAGTCAACTAAGTAATTATTGGTCAGCACAAAATGAACCAATAAAAAATTTGAATGAAAAACCCCCAATTTCACCAAAAAATGGAACTTAAAATTCGTTTGCATTATAAATGAAAATAAAACCAATTTTTATAGAAACATTCAAGTAAAATAAACATTAAGTAACCATTAAAAAAGAATTATAATTTATAAAAATTGCACACACAGTGGAATAGCCTACCAAAGTAACAAAAACCCTTTAATCTCTATGCGAAAATCAAATCGCACTGATGCCGCACCAAGAGAGACCTAGATCAAAACTAAAACCACAAAAATTGTCCAAGAAATCCCATTGTTAGACCCTAGGTTCGAAAACCTAGTTTATGGACATTATGAAACTCAATGACAACGAAAGAATCCCTAAGAACAATGAATGAAACCCAAAGTAGTTTGGAAGAGGAACGAAAAGGGCTCATTTAGTTGAAGTATCTTGAAGTAATCACTCCAAAACACCAGTAGAAGAAATTTAAAAGAGACAAAAAGTAGGGTTCATTATAACAAGATATATTAGGTTAATTAACTGTAATGGAGGAAAAATCTTTAGAATTGAGAAAGTAATGCAAGAAAGACATTACCTCTTCAAATCTGGGAGATTTGAGGAAGCCTATGAAGTTTTTCACCGAATCACGATTAACCAGAGCTCCAAAGAGGGTGGAGAGAGCTAAGACGCGATTCTGGGTTAATTGGTCTTGGGTGAGACTTGGAATATTCGAAAAATACCAAAAATTTAATAAGATATAAGATAATAAAAATGTATTTTTAAAACAGGAATTGGGCTTTCGGGCAGGCCCAACCCCTTAGATTAAAACCCAAATAAACCCTGGTTATAGAGTTCTAAAATCTCCAAATTACCTTTTTGGTGTTAATAGGTTAGGTTAGGTAAAGTAGGAATTTTAATGGATGAAAAATGTTGAAATATGAAAATGTTATAAAAGATACTAAATTTATTTTTTAATCTGGAATTTGGCTCACGATTTGGCCCAATACATAAATACTCATCTATTACTCCCTAAAACCTAGGGAAACCCCAAAAACAAATAAAGGATGTAAATTAAATGAAAAATACATTTAAAATATGTCTTATATTTGACAATAAGGGTTTTTTCGACCATGTGTGTCCCCGTGGGGTGGTCCAGTCTTGTTCGCGAAGAAGGAAGATGGTGGTCTCAAGCTGTTCATATACTACAGGAGACTGAATCAGGTAATGGTCAAGAATCACTACCCTCTTCCAAGGATAGATGATCTCTTTAAACATTTTAATGGGGAAATATGGTTCTCTAAGATCGATATGTGATCTGGATATCAGCAGTTGAGGGTGAAGGAGGTCGACATCTCAATGATTCCCTTCAAGTGCAGATATGGGAACTTTGACTTTGTGGTTATGTTGTTTGGAATCACGAATGCCCTAGCTGTCTTCAAGGGGTCATGTAATCCATCTTCCAGGAGTACCTAGATTGGTTCATAATCATATTTATTGATGACATCTTGACCTACTCACGATTAGAGGAGAATAACATTGAGCTCTTGAGAATGGTTTTAGTGGTCCTCTAACACCACCATCTCTATGGGAAACTGTCCAAGTGCATGTTATGGACGTGAGAAGTGCATTTACATGGGCATGTGGTGTCCGAGAAGAGGATATAAGTGGAAAGATTGATGGTCGAGGACATTTTTTCTTGGGAAGCACCAAAGAACGTGGCAGAAGTTCATAGTTTCCTTGGTCTGGCAGGTTACTATCGGAGGATTGTACCCAACTTCTCCCGAGTTGTGGAAACTTTGACAACCTTAACCAAGATGTATCGATCTTTCATGTGGTATGGGTAGTGCAAGGCAGCCTTCGGCTATCTGAAGGTGAAGTTGGTTAGTGCCCTAGTGCTAAGGTTTCCAGAAGAAGGGGAAACGTATGAGGTGTTCTGTGATTGTTTCAGGGAAAGCGCTCAGATGTGTGTTGATGCAGCGACAAGTGGTGATCTCTTAGGGGTCCAGATAGTTACTCCCTCATGATCATAATTATGCCACCAACAATCTGGACCTTGTCGTGGATGTTTTCACTCTAAATTTGTGTCGACATTACCTAATTAGGGAGCGCTTCGTTGACTTCACAGATTAAAAAAGCTTGAAGTACATCTTCTCCCAGTGGGACATGAACTTATGACAACGAAGGTGGATGGAGTTTCTTTAGGACTATGACTTAAAGATTTCCTATACCTCATGAAAATAGAAAGTGGTGGCTGATGCCCTGAGCAAGAAATCGTATATGGATGTGGTCTGAGAGTCGGATGATGCTTGGAAGGCGATGGAGGAGTTGGCTGCCCTGCACCTAGATGCAAGGATGAAAGGTCGAAGAGGTTGCATGTATCAAATGACCGTTCAGTATTCTCTACTGCGGCTGGTGGAGGAGTATCAGTGGGGAGACACAAAATGCGAAGTGGTGCATGACCAGGTTAACCAATATGATGCTGCAGAAGGGTGTACAGAGGTTGGTCAGAATCTGATGCTTTTCTGAGGGATGATGACTATTCCAGAGATGATGTGCAAGAGGGTTATTGGTGAGTAACACAACTCACCGCTAGAGGTGCACCTGGGAGTTTCCATGATGTACCATGGATGGAGGAGACAGTTCTGGTGGCCCGGGGTAAAGTGGGTAGTGGCAGAGTTCGTAGCAAAATGCCTAGTGTGTCCACAGAGGAAGGCCGAACAATGTGTTCTAGGCGGTTTATTGCGACCTTTAGATGTTCCCAAGTCAATGTGGGATGAAATATCAATGGATTTCGTCACGCGGCTACCCAGAGGTCTAGGAGGCTATGACGCTATCTGGGTAGTTGTGGAACGATTGATGAAATCGGCTCACATTCTAGCAATTAAGGAGTCGGGGGCAGCAGATGCCTTATCACAGAGGTATGTGGATGATGTGGTGTTGTTTCATGGATTCATAAGGTCCATTATCTTGTAGAT
Source organism: Viscum album (assembly GCA_963277665.1). Classification (NCBI taxonomy): domain Eukaryota; kingdom Viridiplantae; phylum Streptophyta; class Magnoliopsida; order Santalales; family Viscaceae; genus Viscum; species Viscum album. The sequence continues at coordinate 444,338,243 of OY728161.1, forward strand.
GGATGCACAGTTCACCTCAAGTGTCTAGAAAGGAATGCATCATGCTTTGGGAACCCAACTACGTCTTATAACTGCTTTCCACCCACATAAAGATGGATAGACAGAGAGAACTATCCAGACCATGGAAGATATGCTGCTAGCATGTGTTCTGGACTTTGGGGGATCATGAATGCAACACTTTCCTCTGGTAGAGTTCGTCTACAATTACAGATACCACTCTATCATTGGTATAGATCCATTCAAAGCCTTGTATAGGAGGCCATGTCACTCACCCGTGTGCTGGACGGAAGTCAGAGAGGCAGGCATCCTTGGCCCATAGGTGGTGCAGAGCACGATGAAGACGGTGAAGCTTATACGAGGGTGGATAAAGGCGGATCAAGGCAGGAAGAAGATGTATGATGATGATAGGAGGAGACCATTGGAGGTCAAGGTTGGGGAATATGAGTTCTTGAAGTTATCCCCTCGACGTGGGGAGCAGAGGTTCGGAAAGGGATGTAAGCTTTCTCCGAGGATCGTCGGACCCTTCTAGGTGTTGTAGTCGGTCGGCATGGTGGCTTACCAGCTTGCGTTTCCACCATATCTAAAAATTCTGCATGATGTCTTCCATGTGTTCCAGCTTCAACGGTATCTACATGAGGACTCACACGTCCTTGACTGGGGAGAGCTAGATATCGAAGATGATGCGATGTTCGTAGATCGGAAACTGATGATCGAGGATCGTGAGGAGATGGTACTATGTGGACAAACCATTCCTTTGGTTCGTGTGTGGGGGAGGAATGGTGGGATTGAGGAAAGTACTTGGGAACTGGGCACATAGATGTGTGCCCAGTACCAAGAGCTATTTTCAGTTTTTTCCAGTTCTGTTTATACATGGTTGATAGAACCCTTTTTCCTTGTTAAACTATGGAATGCATGGTTTTCCTTTTTGTTGATGTGTGTGAAGTGTCCAGAAATGTGGGGAGGGGAGGACGTAATCCCTAGTTAAGACTCATTAGAGTGGATGCGCATAAACCTGTGAGGGCGAGTTAGTGCTACCCAAAGAAGGTAGTATCATAACAAGAGGAAGGGAATCCCCTAACCACATGACCGGATTTTCTAATCTCTTGTTTTGTGTGGTTTCACGAGGGAGAGGAGCGGTATGATTGTAATTTTTTAGGTCTACTCCTGAGAGGTATCTTTCGAGGTGGTTGTTTGGACCCCTCTCCTTCCTTCAGGCCTAGTGTTAATTCTCAAGGACAAGAATAGTTTGAGAGGTATATGATGTAATGTCATGGACCCCCCTGTCCATTAATTTGGAAAAAACAAGGCTTCACCAAAACAGTGCCACGGTGATGGTGGCATTGTGTCCTCACCATGACCTCTATTTTTTTCTAGTCCCACTCTCGGGACGTAATTTTTGACTTAAATTAACTCTTTTACCCCTTTTTAAAAACATTAAAACCCATAATTAATACCTAAACACCCCAATAAACCTCCCCGATGGAGGATATTAAATAACAACATAATATCATCATGCGTAACCGCCTAAAAAAGGTGGGAAACCACGATCTTACCTTCCAGGTTTTCAAAATTCCATAGCCCGTTATGGTAGGATCTCATCTTTATATCTCCCATTAGAGTTTCTTCATCTTTATTCTCTGTTAGATTTATTTCTTCTTCCTGGTGTGCCTAGAGTTCCCATCTACCCATGTCTTTTGGTGCACCTCTTCAGAAGCTTTTTTCAACACTTGTAGTCCACATAATTCCTCCCCTACATGTCACGCATCCCCTGTTATTGGCAGCTAGAGAAAAACATCGATCCTTTATCAACCATGTAGGGTTCTTCCATCGTCTCTCCTAACTGTGCATAATTTTGGGTGGGTATGCTTTTGTTTATGTGGGGATTCATGAATATGAACTTAAAGAAGATAATGAATGTACCATAAAGAATTATGGGGTGGTGTGATCGATGTTATGATGTGCTCGTTTATGTTGATATGTGTTGTAAATTGTGCAGGCCAATGCTCACTGAAAATCATGGCCATTGGTGGTCATTCCTTGCATCATAATGAACCATGTCTTCCATGATGATTAAATAAATGTAACATGGATTTGGTTAGTCACTTCAACTCCGTTCGTTTAAATGGATGTTTAGTAAATCCAGAATCCCTGTGTGATCACCTCAGCCAACCAACATAAAGAAAAAAATATGGAATGATGTGGATGGGGATGATGTGGACGGGGATGGGATGATGTGGACGGGGATGGTATCCTCTATTGTAGTATGATTGTTGGTTGTGAATATGAAGCTATGTGGTTTCTCTCCTATGACACGAACTCGGGTGGTATCCTCTATTGTTGAGAAATAGTTTGTTCCTGGTTTTGGGGGCATGGGACTACCTATTTGGGTTTGATTTGTTTCTATTACTTTATGTGATCTCACATATCCCTTTTTGTGAGGTTTTCTTTGGTTCTTGTACTTTGAGGGGTCTTACTAATCTCCTTTTTTGGACTTTACAAGACAACCGGGTGTGAATACTTATATTTTTGTTTGGTTGTTTCTCTTTTCTGGCTTGTGGTTATGACTGTTTGTTGTCTATTAGTGTAGTTTTCATCCAAATGGGAACATATGAACATGAAAACAAGAATGTTTTGAATGTGGAATTGGTTTTGGGATGAGTTGTGACTTGGCCGCGAGTGTTGTGATTTACATTATTAATGAATAGTAACAAGGGTGTTTTTCTTAGGTTTTGGAGCCCCTAGGTTTGGATGAGTACCTGTTACCTATACATATATAGTTTTTCTATGTGTTTCTTATTCGTGCCCCACCCAGTTGAGCACTTAGTTCTGAACACCCCATTTCATGCCGAGGGTATTTTTCCTAAAACTCCTATGAGGGGCTGGTTATTAGCTCATTTATGATCCCTTTACCAAATAGCCCAAGACACTTAGGGCATGTTGTGTTGTCTGATGTCCATTATTGGCCCAAAAATCTTTGGGCAGGGTAGTTGTGGTGGTTGGACCAGGTGTTTGTGGGCAGGTTCTTTCTCAAGTGTCTTCGGGCTGAGGCCCATGTGTCTTCAGGCATGGCATTAGTTGTTCTAACCCAGGTGTTTGCGGGTCTAGTTACACGTGGTGGTTGTGCCCAGGTATCTTCGGGTGGGCTAACCGTTATGGAACATGTGTTTGAGGGTGGGGTTTAGCAGTGGGACGGTGGTGAGTTTTTGGCATAGTTGTTTGAAGACGAGGTTTGGTAGTTGGAGTACGGTGATAATGGCAGGATTGGTTTGATGAGTCGGATGGCGTTAATGACCAGTGGGAAAGTGGTGCGGGGTACCCAAATATCGATGTGTTATTACTCTAATTTACTTGCCTTGTGTTATTTGGGGAGTGTGCCATGGTGGGGCTTGGGAGGATCATTTTCCTGGCTAAGTGTTTTGGTTTTTATTTTCTAACTAGTCATTAGAATGACTCCCCAGTTTTTCATGTCAAATTTTGGTTTTCCCTACTTGGTATACCTGTATTCTCAACCTACGTATATAAAACTGCTTTCAGGATTCCAGGAGGACTTCAGGGGTCGTGCAGGACCGTACTAGCTTGGACCTTGGAGAAGTTGTTTTTGTCGTTTTCCTTTTTCTTGGTACTATACCTTTGTATTTTTTTGGCTTGTATCATTATTGTTGTACATGCATATGGGAGTTAGTTTCAATTGGTATTACCTTTACATCCAATTTTGGTATTGCTGGGGTTTCTATCCTATCTTTCCATCCCATCAAAATAAAAATGGTGATGCCATCCAATTTTGTGTGAGACTCTATACCCTTGGTTTTGGTGGCCACTTCTTGACATATTGAAGGTGGGTATCATGGGTCATTATCTCTCCTTCAATAGGATGAGGGAAGGGGCTGGTAATCTGTTGTCACTTCCTTAATTTTGGTGAAGCTGGGTCGTGACATGAATTGAGTTTTTATATTGTAATATTTTTACATATACCCTGATGTTTATCCACATGTAGATTTAAATAGGATCCTTATGTGCATATGATGCCCCCATTATATGATTTTCACTATATATAATCACCACCACAAGATTAAAAATTTATAAACAATAAATTAGATAAAATATATTACATAAAAATTATTTAAATTTTTTTTGATTTAGTCTATTGAAAATTTACACAAGAAATCATATGTGGTCATCTTTTTTGGGTATCCATGTAGAGAATCTAGAAAATAAAACATGGGAGTATCCAAATGGACCATAATGAGTAAAATATTATTTCTAAAAAAGTAATCTTAATTGAAGGATTAAAAAAAATATTTGATTAGATAAATTTTTAGAGTGTTACAACTTCATTATTTGTATTAATTCAAATCTAATATCTATATTTATTCATTAAAATGTTGCACCATGTTTATCCACTACTTCATCAATTTTAGTTAATTCGATTTTTTTGGCCTATATACGCATTGTGAGGACTAATTAGTCCATATTTTTGTTCATAGGTTAATCCCCTAAATTAGTATAAATAAATTTCAATGAAATATATATGAATTTTATTTAGTCATCATTAGAATATTAGATCAGCTGTTGGGAAAAAAAATCCTTAATACACACCTCATGTATACATTTGAAACTAGTATAACTAGACATTCATCATTCAGAATTCCCAATATCTTCACAAAACAAATGAAGCCTAAAATTGAATTTCAATAAATTTTTTCTTTAAATTCAACTATGTGATTACTCCCACATTGTAAAATTTTATCCAAATTATCATGCAACGTTAGTAAATGATGATATTTAACTGGTGATAAAAAAGTGATTTCTGAAGATCATTTCAACATGATGGGTTATCATATAGATCAATTTAATTCAACCCTTATTTTCAACCCTTTCCTTTTGTATGTATGTAAAAACATTCATATGATCATATAAATTATCAATAATTTTATCAGGTTTAGAATAAACAATTAATTGGAAATTAAACCCACAATATTATAATTTTTTCATACATGATCTAATAGTCATGATACACAGATTCCTTTGTGTTTTTGGTTTATATAATTATTAACATAAACTAGTAGAATATGTATCTTGAAATTCGGATCATGTTCTACTCTTAGAGACACTATGAAATGAACTATTGGAGGTCTTCTATTGTTTAATGTTACTTTGTTGTTATTTAATATGATATCCCTCGAAATAATTTTAATAGAGGGTGTTGATAGATATAAATAACAGTCATTATCACCATATAGAATTTCTACAATATAAATGTTTTATTTACATTCTAATTCACAATTCACATAGAAAATTACGATAAAATTTATTACATAAACTAAGACAACTCTTAGAGTGGAATGTATGACCTTAAATTTAGAGGGGGGTTATTTTGCAGTGATAGTTCTTTAGTTGTTTCTAATATTTCCATCCCTGTGATAATGTTTTTTTGAAGAACATCCTATTAATGATTTTTAACATTAATCAAATCTAACCATTCATACATAACATCCATTTTATTTTCTCTGCCCATGTGTTATATTCTTTTCTCAAACAATGTTCAAGGTTTCAACCCAAAACCTACACATCGAATGAAACCATACAATTCTAACCGCTTCAAGTATACTAATAGTAGCTGTTAATATGATAAAACTATTTTTAATTCTATTATATATTTCTAATAGAAAATACACATAAATAAGAAAACATTTTTATGTAATAGATATTTAAAAAAATTATGTCATTTATTTTCATGTTCTAAAACATTCTTCTTATTCCCATTAATTTGTATTACAAAATTATTTTATCATGCCCCCATCCATATCAATTGATGTTAGATAGATGTGGATTTGGATTTGAGTTCATAAATCTGAATATAAATAGAGGAATATTGTTTTGTTTTTATTTCATGTCACATAAATCTACTATCATATATTTAAAATAAGTTTTACTTTTTTTTCTAGTGATGCATACCCCATCGTTACATTATATTACGGGTATGATGGTTTTTTTACAATTTTTTAATTTCATCAGTCAGTTTATATTTCTATGACTAATAATTACAAAACAATGCAATTAACACCTGTAATTTAAGAGAATGTATTATCAATGAAAATGTACAATAAAGGATATCTCCTCTTTATGGCTAGTAAATGAAACCCATGTGTCTTGTATTATCTATATTCCATACATATGTAGTGGGTTTGGGTTTTTTTATAGTCAATAATATTTGAAAACAAATATTAATTAATTTTTTCAAAATTCTCAGTGATTCATTATAGTTAAAATTAATAAAAATTTCTTATTAGATTCTTATACTATTTATGAACTCAACAATGTGTATGGAAGAGTAATTACATGTTTCATTACTTAATTTTTCGAAAAAATAAAAAAACGAACATCATAATTTTACCCAATTAGCTTCTAAAAACAGTTCCTAATGAATGGTCACAACATAGTCCCAAAAATCTACGTCAATCAACCTGTGCTACCGATTGATGAACCTAACGAATCTTCATTGAATAGCCTTGAATAGGTTAACATTATAGCCACACACATTCCATCTATCGTCAAACATTAGGCAAATTTATTTTAAGCTAAATAAATTAATATAACAATTTCATGATATGTTTAACAGCCCGAGCAGTGGCTCAATGAGGTGTTTTCCAAATTCTCGGTTCCATCAAACGATTCAACCAAAATGATGGAACTGGTCACGGTCGCAAACGGAAACGGTGTAACCGTGACCATGTAAAAACTTATGGTGTTCTACTGATCTAGTGGAAAAGTTACGGTGACACTGTGACAGTCGCACCAGAATAGTGGTACTGCTTACGATGTTCCACTAAACCAGTGGCACTGTTACGGTGACATCGTGACAATTGCACTGTGAATATGGAACCTCTTATGGCGTTCCAATGATCCAGTGGCACCATTATGGTGGAACCATGACAATTGAACATATAAATGGTGGCATTCCTCATGGTGGCACCGTGAGTGTAGCACTGTAACAGTGTCTCATCGAAAAGTGTCCCGCCATTCTTTCTTTATCCAGTTTCATAATTTTTCTGCTTCTGAAACACATATTTTTATCTTAATGTGTTTATATACTCCTTCAAAAGGCATTAAAATCCCATGAATGATATCTAAAATCCCCAAGATTCAGTCAATCCATAACATACCAAAACATGTGTTTTTTCCTCGGTGTCATACCCTTTCCCTATACTTTCATGTTCCTCCCATGTTGCACCTTTTTATTTGATTGAAGGAAACCATTTAAAACATAGTTGTTATGGCCACCTCTAAAACTGGAATTGTTAAATGAGAATTGGTACCATCGTGTGTAACCACCCAACTGGGTGGTGAAACCCCGATCCGCCCTTAAATCCATTCTTAATTTCATATATCGTAACACCAAGACCTCACCTATTTATTTAATGGGGAATTATTCTTATTATTTCGTCATGGATGGCCTATTTTATATACATGGTGTGTTTAGAGCTCCCACTTCCTGAGGCACATGATCAACCTATGCCAGATCATTTCTTTTCACTCTTGGAATCCTCAGAATTCCTCCCTTGCAAGTCATGAATCCCCAGTTCTTGGCCCGTGGATAGAAACTTCGATCACTGATCATATAGGTAGGGATTTTCCTTCATCTCTCTTTACTATGTGTCATTAGGGGATGATATGCTATTGTTTCCACGAGAATGGATGAAACCAAACCTTAGTTATGATAATAATGAGAATTTTAATGAATGAAGGGGTGTGTTTGATGATTCTACTATACTCATTTATCAATTCTTATATTTTTTGAATTTTATGGTCTTATGACTGCTAAAAATCGTGGTCATTGGTTGTTCGTCCGGGCACACTAATAAAACTCTATCTTCTATGATGATTGAATAGCTGTAACATGGAAGTTGTTAAATCACATAAACATGGTGGACTAAATAGATGTCTACTGAATGACAACCCTTGTGTGATCAACCCGGTTAACCAAACAAAGAGAATGAACTTAATGAATGGTGTGCCTGAATCCAGAATTTCCCCTTTCCTTACTTTAGGGAAATGTGTGGTTGTGATGATTGGTGATTGTGGGGTGATGTGGATGGGGATGGGATTCTATGTTGTGGTGCAGATGTAGTTTTCCTGAACTAAGGTCATATGTTGGGGCATAGATTATCTCCAGTACATTGAGGGATCTCACAGATCCCTGTTGTTGTCATGACTTTACAAGAGAACTGGGTGTGAATGGTCAAATTGTTGTTTGTATGTTTTCTCCATCCTTGTCTTGTGTATATTCCTGAGAGTTCCCCAATCATGGTGAATTACATAAATGGAATCACCTGAATTTGAAATCCAGAATGGTTTCTATGGTGAATTGTTTTCTGCGATTGAGTTGTGACTCTATCATCGGTGTTTTGGTTCTTATGAATAAATACTGACAAGGGTTTTTGTGATTATGATGGTATTGGAACCCCTAGTTTAGGATGAGTTCTTGTTATATAAATGTATAATTTTGAACGTATGTTTATAATTCATGCCCCACCCATGATTTGTACTTTTTACCGAACATCCCCATTAACAGGGGAGGGATTTTTTCCCAACACTATTATGAGTGGTTGGTTTTTAGCACCTTTTCTACTCCCATTTGTGAGTATCCAATGATTATTTATGTATAATGTGATGCTTGAGTTCTATTATATCCCTAGATTCTTCGGGTAGGGAGCGTGTTGGTGGATGGCCCAGGTGTGTGCGAGCATGTTGTTTTCCAAGTGTCATCAGGATGAGGCCTAGGTGTCTTCGGGGGTGGCAGTAGTTGTTTGGTCCCAGGTGTGTGTGGGTGTGGTTACGTATAATGGTTATGGACCAGGTGTTTTCAGTTGGATATGCGGTAGTGATAGACCAGGTGTTTATAGGCCATTTGTGTGGTTGTGATAGCCTAGGTCTGTGCGGGTGGAGTTTGGTAGTGGGACAGCAGTGGGGATGGATGGAGAGGTCTGACTCATAGGATGTCTTTAATAACTAGTGGCAAAGTGGTGTGGTGGACCCAAACATCGATGTGTTATTACTATTACATTATTGCCATCCGTTATTTGGGGAGTGTGCCTTGATTAGCTTGGGTGGATATATTCCTTTCTAGGAGCTCTAGTTATCTTATTTTCCCATGAGCATTATAATTTTCTCCACTTGTTCAGGATATATTTTTTTCCCCTACTGATTATACCTATATACTCACCCTACATATATAAAACTACATTCATGTTTCTAGGAGGACATCGAGGATCATACAGAACCGTACTAGTTTGTACTTTGAGATAGTTGATTTTGTTGTATTATTTTCTTTTTTATTTACCATTGAAGTTGTATTTTCCCTTGTAGACCTTACTTTTGCGATGTTCATATAGGAATTATTTGTTTTTTTCTTTAATTATACATCCAGATTTGTAGTTGTTTGTGATTTACTATCTTATATTCCATCCTTCTAAATAAAAATGGAAATGCAATCCATTTAATGTGTGATTTCACACCCATGGATATATTCACCACTCTGAGATCAATTGAATGCGGGTCCCAGGGGTCATTATCTCTTCTTCCACTTGATGAAGGAAGGGGTTGGCAGTCTGTTGTCCCTTCCCTCGACTTGGTGAAGGCAATCCATGACAAAATTGTATCAAAGGGAGGTTGATAGATAGGATAGAACTCGAGGTTAGGAATAGTGAGGATTGCATGGGAAAGTAGGGAAACTCTGTTCGGTAATCTTATTGCAAGAAATAGGCTAGGGAAGACTTATTAGGACATGGGATTATAGGGCCCACCATGATCAAATGCACGGACTCTGAGCCTACTGAACGACCAGTTGAGGATACACTGATTGTAGTGTAGAGACTCTAGGAAAGGTACATGCATCATAACGACTTGTGTTATTGTGTTTATTGGGTATTTTAGATATTTAAAATGAATAATAAGTGCATGAAAATTTAAAAAATATTCTAAACTTCTTGGGATTAGGATGTCCTTTTTTACCTTGTAGCTATGGCACCTAGATGAAGACCAAGAGTAGTGCAGGAGATTGAATCCCAGGAGGTTGATGTGGATGATCGACAGAGGACTGACTGAGAGGATGAGGATAATCAGTTAGAAGGGAATCTTCATGAATTTTAGTGATAGACCCTTGGGAAGTATGAGGGAAGAAAATTAGATATTGGGATGGAGAGATAGATTGAGGAGATAGTGATACCTTTCTGTATGATTCGGGCTCTGATGGAGTACTAGTTTTCTTTAGATATGAGCTATATGCGAGGAGAAACACTTCATTAGTGGACGCTCTACCTTGGGGTGAATATGGAGACTGAGGTTTTGCGGACTGACTTCAAGTGGGAGTTCCATGTCGAATTCTCCTATTACACCATGAATTATGAGAGGATGCAAGAACAGCTCTCCATACTTCAAGGAAGTATGTCAGTGATGGAGTTTGGGATCATGTTCAAGGATCTTCTTCTCTTTGCTCTGACCTCATTCAGGATGTGGAGTCTCAGGTGATATTTTAGAGGAGCAATCTGACCTTCTCATCAATACGTCATTTCCCCCTTCACTCTACCGACGTACTTTGAGGTCAAAAGTAGGATAAAGTGGTGGAGAGGATGCACACGCTGGGAGGTGTATCGTGATAGGGAATCCAGTTGGTCTCGTCAAAGGGGAATCCCATCAACAGAAGGCCTCCAACGTCAGGGCCTTCCAAGTTTCAGCCAGTGGGGAGCAAGCCCCGACAATTCAAATTTTGACCTTCCGGAACTCTCCCTTTCCATTCATGCCTAGGAATGAGATGATTCATATGTTACAGTTGTGGGAACCTTAGGAATAAGTGCTTGGACCGTGTACAGTACAATGGGGGTGGGCCGGTTCAGGGCCCGCCTCGGAAGCAGCAGTTTCCAGCCATGCCCTTTCAGTACCAACAGTAGTAATGGTGAGCTCCCACTACTCCAAGAGAAGGTGTTGAGGTCGGAGTCTGACCTCATGGTGCTCTTCAGGGACCTTGAGCAGGGCGTGGTCATTGAGGTGGCTGACAACCTACAGGCTGAGGAGCTGGGCATGTGTAGTTACATGCCGCATAGGCAGCAGTTTCTATGGGGCCAAATGTCGTTCGAGGTATTATCAACTTATTTAGTACTCATGACTATTCCATGTTTGATTCGAGTTCTTTTCGCTACATTGTTTCAACCATCACAGACCATGCCTTTTTGCTAGACATAGAGAGAATTCTCGTATCTCGGGTTTTGTGTACACCAGTCATAGGTCAAACGAGCTTGTCTCATGTCTGCAAAGTGATTTGACTGATGTTGGGACCCCAAAAGTTGAGTGGGGACCTTCATTTGTTGTATATGGAGCCGTATAATATCATTATATGCATTTCATGGTTGTTCTCTTTTTGATTAATTATTTTCTTCTTCTAATTGATGTTCGTGTTTTCAGATGTGGGCAGTCAACATGTAAATTTTGAAAGCAAGGGGGGTTGCTAGGATGGCATACGGTGAGTGGATACCCTCCGTTCCTTATTAGTGGAGTATTCAGTAATGTTTTTAGGATACAATGATGTTGTAAATCCAGGGGACCATCAGTGAGTTCATGGATTTTTTGCTTGAAGAGGTGGAGAATCTACCTCTATGACGTGACTTTGAGTTCGGGATAGACTTGCAATCTAGTTCCCATACGATTTCGATGGATTTCTATCGAATGGAACCTTCTAGGCTATGGGAGTTACAGAATCATATTGATTCCCTGATTATTATGGGTTTTGTTTGCCCAATTGTGTCACCGTGGGTTTCCCTAGTCTTGTTCATAAAAGAAGGATGATGGTGGTCTCAGGATGTGTATAGACTACCCGAGACTGAATCCGGTATGATTGAAGAACTGTTACCCTCTTTTGAGGATAAAAGTCATTTTTGACCAGTTAAATTGGTAAGGATGATCCTCTATGATTGACATGTGGTCAGGATATAACATGATGAGGGTTAAGGAGGGAGACATATCAAATACTTCCTTCATGTGCATATATGTGTACATTAAGTTTGTAGTCATGTCATTCGGTGTTACGAACACAACATCTATGATCATGGGGACCATGAACTCATTCTTCTGGGAATATATGGACCGGTTTGTAGTTGTATTTATTGAAAAAATCATGATCTACTCGAAATCAGAGGGTGATCACGCTGAGAATATGAGGACAGGTTAAGAGGTCCTCTGACAGCAACATATGTACGAGAAATTGATCAAGTGTAAGTTATGTACGTGAGAAGTATACATCCTTGGACACATGGGGTATGAGTAGGGGATAATAGTGGACCTGTTTATGGTTTAAGTGGTTGTTTGTTGGAATCACCTAAGGACATGGAAGATGTTCATAGTTTCTTAGGTATAGTATGATACTACTGGAGGTTTGTTCCCAAACTTCTTTTATGTTGAATCACCTATGATTTCCTTGAACAAGATATACTAGTATTTTATACAGAGTGAGATGTTCTAGGAATACGTCAATTATTTTATGGGGTTGTTGGTTAGTTCACCAGTGGTTAGGTTTTTAGAAGAAGGGGTGTCATTTGAGGTGTTTTGTGATGACTCGGGCCAAGGATTAGGGTGTGTGCTAATGCAGAAGCAGGGGTGATCTTTTATGGGTCTAGGATGTTATTTTCCCTTGAGCGTAACAATTCCACTCATGATCTGGATCTTGCAGTAGTCTTGTTCACACTAATGTTGTGGCGGCATTACCACATCGGGGAGTGCTTCTTGGTCTTCACTGACCAAAAGAGCTTCAGGTATGTCTTATCCCAGCGGGACCTAATCTTGAAGTAGCAGAGTTGGATGAAGATTCCTCAGGATTGTGACTCCGAAATATTTTACACCACAATAATGATGAAATTGGTGGCTGATGCATTGAGCATGAAGTCATATAAGGATGTGGTACAAGAGTGGACAGTTGCTTGGAAGGTGATGAAAGAGTTGAATTCCCAAGCCCTAGATGCAATGGTGGAGGATGGTAGAGGTTGTGTGATTCAAATGATAGTGTATCCCTCTCTATTTAACGAGGTGGAGGAATCTTAGTGGGATGACTTAGAGGCTAAAGTGATGTTCGACTATGTTCGCTTGGGTGGTACACTATAGGGATGGTCAAAAGAAGGTCAGAATCAGATGTTGTTTCATGGGAAGTTGTTCTTCCCAATGGAAATGTGTAATTTATTTCTTCATGAGTTCTACAAATCACCCTTGGAGGTCTACCGAAGAGTTTCCAAGATTTATTGGGGTTCAAGGTGTCCGTTTTGGTGGCCTGGGGTAAAGTGGGAAGTGGAAAAGATCGTAGAAAAGTACCTCATGTGTCAGCAGGTGTAGGATGAACACCGCATCCTAGGAGGTCCGTTAAAAACATTAGATATCCCTGAGTGTATGTGCGATGGAATGTCAATGGATTTGGTAACAGGAGAACCCATGATTCAAGGATGATGCGATGCTATCTAGGTAGTGGTGGACCAGTTTACAAAATCATTTCACTATCATTCAATCAAGGAGTTAGGTAAAATGGATTGCCAAAAACAGAGGTATGTGGATGAGGTGGTGATGTTTCATGGGTTTATGAGGTTCATAATCTGTGATCAGGATCTCTGGTTTACATCAAGTGTTTGGAAAGTATTGCATCATGCCTTTGAAAGCCATATATGCCTCAACACTTCTGTCTATCCCCAGAAGGATGGGAAGACAGAGCGTACCATCCAGAGATTGGAGGATATGCTACGAGCTTCTGTTATTGCATTTGAGGGATTGTGGGTTTGAAATTTTCCAATGTTATTGTTTTCATAAAGAAATATATATCACTCGACCATTGTCATTACCCCGTATGAAGCATTGAACGAGAGTCCATTTCGCTCAACTATGTGTTGGACCAATGTCGGGAAGTAGGTGTTCTTGGCCTAGAAATAATGCATAACAAGACAGAGAGGGTTCAGATTTTACGAGGGAGGATGAAGGTGGTTTAGGACCAGAATAAGTCGGATGACAATAATAGATGGAGAACCTTGGAATTCTCGGTTGAAGACCACGTGTTCTTGATGGTCTCCCCTCGGCGCAGGAAACAAAGGTTTGCGAGGGGGAGTAATCTGACTCCTAGGTTCTTTGTGTTGTTCGATGTGTTTAAGCATGTCATCGAAGTGTCTTATCATCTAGAGCTACCACCGCTTCTACTAAGAGTTCACACATCATCCATGTGTCTCAGCTCTGACGGTATCTACACGACGATTCGAATGTCATCGACTGGGGAATTATAGTATATCGAAGGTGACATAACATTTGTAGAGGACCTATTATAATCAAAGGTCTTAAGGGGAAAGTACTGCATGGATGAACCATTCCATTTGCTCATGTGTTATGGAGTCATGGTGTCCACATGGAAAGTTCCTAGTAATAGGATACATTGATGCGTACCTAGTACACAATGCTATTTAATTCTGGTTATGTTATTTTTTTAAATGTTTGGTTTTGTTATGTTTTTTAATTATTGTGAAGTAGTACATGACCTTCTTGACTATGAGAGGGGTTGTATTACTTATTCTACGAATGTGTGTGATGCGTCCTGATTTGGGGGAGGGGAGGACCCAATCCTTAATCATGAAACATTAAGGTGGAAGTGATTAAACCTTTGCGGTTGATTTAGTGGCGCCCAAAGCAGATAGTACCTTGACATGGATGAATGGACTCCCTAATCCATCAAATTGGATTGTATGACCCTTGAATATTTGTCTTCATATTTTGGGGGAGAGGAGTTGTTGTGTATTCATAGTCATTGGAATGATAGATAAGGAATAGGTGTTTCTACATTTCATGGAGGTTTACTCCTGAGAGATATCTTTTGAGGTTGTTGTTCGGACATCTCTCTTTACATCTGTTCTTGGTTCGATTCTTGTCGATGAAAATATACTGAGACGTATCTGATGTAACTGCATGGGAAGTGGCTTGTTGAGGAGATTTCCAAACAATCAGTTCAATCAAATGGTTCCACCAATACGGTGGCACCAGTCATAGTCACGTGATGAAACATTAGCACCGTGGCAGTGGCTTATTGATGGTGGCATCGCTCACAGTGTTCCACCAAACCGATGGCACCGTTACGGTGACACGAGGATGGTCGCACCATGACGGTGGAAGCGTGATGGTTGCACCACTAACGGTGTTCCACAGATCGTTTGGCATCATGATGGTGGAACTGTGACTGTGGTAGCGTGACAGAAGCACACTGAAATGGTGGCACCGCTCAAGGTGACACCATGACTGTGGCCCCGTTACAGTGCCTCACCAAACAGTGTTCCACCGTTCATTCTTTTTCCAGTTTCATACTTTTTCCGTTCCTGAAATTCATATCTTGATGTAAAAGTGTTTTTATACCACTTTAAAATCCATTAAAATCCCATGAATTATATCAAAAATCCCCATGATTTGGGTACCATTTGACACCCAACTATTATGGACACCACTCCAATGTGATTTTTGAAATGAAAATTATTACCATCTTGTGTAACCACCCAACCATGTGTTAAAACCATGATCTGCCTTTAATTTCATTCAAAATTCCATATCCCGTAACTCTAGGACCTCGTATTTTTATCACATGGGAAATTCTTCTTCTTCATCTTCTTCATGGCTAATCTCTTTTCTCTCCATGTTGTCTTTTGAGCTCCCCCGTCTGGAGGCAAGTGGTTCACCTATGTTTGAACCTTTCTTCTCATTCATGGAATCCTCGGTATTCCTCCCCTGCATGTATTGCATCCCTTGTTCTTGGATTGTGGTGAGAAATTGATCACTGATCATCCAGGTAGGGTTTTTTCTTCATCTCTCTTTACATTGTATCGTGTCGTGTGATAATGCTAATGTTTCTATAGGAATGGAGGAAACCAAAACATAATGAAGATAATTAAGAAACTGTTAAGGAATTAATCGGTGTCTTTGATGATTATACTATATTCCTTAATAGATTATTATATGTTTTGAATTTTAGGGGCTTATGTCTGCTGAAAATCGTGATCGTTGGTGGTCCCTCATTGTGCACAAATCAACCTCTGTCTTATTTGATAATTGAATGGTTGTAACATTAAAATTTATTAATAACATAAACAGGGTTGATTAAATGGTTTTCCATTGAAAAAACCCCATTTTTGAGCACCCCATTTAACCAAACAATAAATAATGAACTTAGTGTATGGTGTTCTTGAATCTGGAATTCCCCCTTGGCTTGTTTTGGGGACATGTGTGGTTTTTCTTCTTGATGCTTGTGGGGTGAAGTGGATAGCGATGGGATTCCCTATTGTGATGAATATTTAGTTTTGTGGATCTGAGGCTTCATGTTGGGCCTTTGTCTGGCTACATTACATTGATGGATATCATTGATCCCCTTTGTTGTTGTGACATAACGAGGGAACTGACTGTGAATGCTTAATTTTTTTGGATGTTTTCTCTATCCTTGTCTTGTGTCTATTTTCTTTAGTTTCACAGTAGTGAATAATTACATAAATGTAATCACATGAATATGAATACGAGAACGGGTTCAATGGGGAATTATTTTCCGATAATGAGATGTGACATGGTCGTGGGTGTTGTTATTTTTATGAATGTATAGTAACGAGGGTGTTTGTGACATGGTTGGTCTTGGATCACCTAGGGTGGGATGATTGATAGTTAAATATATGAATAATTTAGTTCATATGTTTCTTATTCTCACCCCACCCAAGTTGAGTACTTTGTTCTAAACACCCCCATTCATTGGGGAGTTTGTTTTTTCCAACACAGTATTGAGTGGCTGGTTATTAGCTATTTTTTATGCTCCCTTTCCCAAGTCACCCAAGATTCATCGGGTAGGCTGGGACGACCTGAGATATATTATTTCCCCAGATGTGTTGTGAATGGAGTGTGGTGGTGGTTGGACCATGTGTGTGTCGGCAGGTTTTTTCCCAAGTATCTTCACGATGAGGCCTAGGTGTCTTCGGGCATGGAAGTAGATTTTCAGACTCATGTTTTTGCGGGCATGGTTACATATAATGGTTGTGGCCCAGTTGTTTGCAGGTGGGATTTTTAGTAGGGGTAACCCATGTTTTTTTGGGTGGGATGTGTGGTTGTGATATCTCGGGTATGTGAAGATAGTGTGTGGTATTGGGACTACGGTGAGAATGATGGGATAGCTCTGACGCGTAGGATGTCATCAATAACTAGTGGCAAATTGCCGCGGGGTACCCAAACATCGATTTGTTATTACTATTACATTACATGACTTGCGGTATTTTTGGAGTGTGAATTGTTGAGTTTGGGTGGATAGTTTCCTTACTAGGTGATCTGGTTATCTTCTTTTCTCATGGCCATTAGAATGAATCCCCACTTGTGATCGAGAGCTTTTGGGTTTCCATAATAAATATACCTCTATACTAACCCTACATATATAAAACTGCTTTTAGGATTCCAAGTGGACTAAGAGGATTATTCAGGACCGTACTAGTTCGGAATTTGTGATAGTTGTTGTTTTTGTTATCCTTTCATTGGTATTTACCTTTGGAGTTTTCATATACTTTGTATCTCATACATTTGGGACAGGAATATGGAAATGGTTTTTTTATTTCATTACTTTTACCACTAGTTTTGGGGTAGTTTGGGATGTAAAATCTTATCTCTGATCCTACTAAATAAAAAGGGTAATTCCTTATATTTTTTGTCAAATTCTATACCTTTGGTGATAGTAGCCATTTTGGGACCTATTGATGGTGGGTCCTAGGGGTCATTGTCTCTTCTTCAACTTGAAGATGGAAGGGTCTGGAAATCTGTTGTCCATTCCCTCATCATGGTAAAGGAGGGTCGTCACACTATGATAGTCCTTTTTTCTAGATCATATATTCACCAACATCTACCATTTCCTCATGTTCCACATCAAAATCAATTTTATCCTATGGATTGGTAGCATTAGCATATACAGAAGTCAATTTTTCCGCTTACCTAGGGGAAGAAGTAGGTTCATAAGCTTACTACACCATACTAATTTGAGACTCAAGAAATGAAACTTAAAATATCTATAAATGAGGTTAAAATTTTAGATTAATTTATTTAATTATAATATTGAGTAGATAATACATGATGTTAAAATATTTATATGACAAAAAATTCAGATGTTAATTATTATACTCTATATCATTGGTTGAACAGATTTTAACCCTAATTAGAATATCCAAATCCATTCATTATGGTCTCCGATGACATAAAATATACCATATAAATTTTTACCACCTCCAAATTTTTTTGACACCCCAATAAAATGGTCATCCGCTATTGAATTTTCATCATACACTTCACTGGTCTTCATAGATAATATAAAAAATTACCACTTTTGGATTATTGGATCTAAGAAATAAAATACATTTAAATGTAATGATGGAATTAGAAATAGTGCTTCATTTTACCAATCCATACTGGAACCCACATTCATGAAAACAAATTCATTAATTATAAGATCACTCCAGTTATCAACCCACATCCTATGTGGAATTGGAACATGTAATGCTGTTTAACACAACACACATATATTATGATGATGAAAAAGAATGACATATTCATATAAATTGGATTATTGTCTGTTATATATGATAGATTCATCACATCATCCACAAGTGTAACACATCTACATTCCATGGTAATGTCTTTATTATTTTCATTTGTATAGAAAAAATATCCATTAAATACATAACCATTATAAAATAACTCATGCACACATTTTCTTCAATCAGGACATAAATTTAGTTCTAAAATTGAATTGATATTTTTATCTAACTCTATAAAAATAAGGTAACATAAATACATATACACTACTGATAATGGGTATATGATATCAATTCATATCTATTAATGGGTTCATATTTATATGAACATCTTCTGGGGTATCAATATATTGGGAAACATCTAAACTATTAGAAAAAAGGTTAATAACATGCATTATCTCAATTTATAATAGTGATTGTGAAAACATCTATTCCAAATATACCACCACCCACAAGATTCACATTGTTACTTGACTTTGGTAGACCAACTATTTCAACATCGTATAGGTATTCATCACAAAATTGAATATCGTCAAAAAAAATCTCTCTCTACATTACAAACTCTAAAAAATATTATTTTTAATATTCCCTATTTGATAATTCATCTAATGTTTAATTTGGAACATTAATATATAATGAATAAGATTACATATTCAAATATATTTCATGATGTGAACCGTCTCATGATACATCATGTCAATGAATGTAGGTGGTGAGAAGATTTCCTATTAACATAATATTATTGAAATTTCCATCTCCATAGTTGGAAATTTAATTGGGTCCATAACATTGTTGCATATAAATTATTAAAAATAATAGATAATGGTTATTGTATAATAAATATTCTTCTAGAAATATAAATGTAAATCTATATGAATTAGGGATATCATCAAACATTATTTTTATTTTAGGCATGTAAACATTAAATATTTCATAGTAATGATTTTATTCATATATGAGGAATACACATTTAGAACCATTCCGTAATTCATGACGTTGAAAAATTGATATATACCATACCTAGAAAGGGTGTACGTATTTTGATAAATTAAATTGTGTTTTTCACCCTTCACAATCACTAAATATTATCTTGTTCTCAGGTCAATCATGTCAAACCTAACATTAACTCTATCATTTATTTTTTGGGGTTTATTTAGTTACATGCCAATGAATCTATCAAATACTTTTTTTCAACATTATTAACATTATGAAAATTTTTGACATACATAAAACTCAAGTATTGTAATTTACATAATATTGATCTCACATTCCTACAATGTTTTTTGAGGATTTTTAAAAATGTATTACTAAATACTATTCAAATATCATTTATATTATCAAATAGTTGATTACGTTTTAGTGGATATGGTGTTGTATGTTATTTTTATCTCTCATCCAATGATGTCATCAAACATTGGTATATATGTTCTAGATAATTAAAATGTGATTTCCTAGAAATAAAATTTTCATTGAATGATTCAACCTAAATAATTGTATATCATTTTCACATATGGGACAACCTTGGGTTCCTTTAAATATATATCATGAAAAATTCACATTACTAGGGAATAAATTTATCATCCCATAAAATATAGTTCTATGCCTGAAATATCTATTTCTATATGAATAAAACAATGTAACACATGAATCCAATAATAATATCAAATCTTTAACAAATAAATCCAAATAAACATCAATATAATTACTCTATTGTCTTGGTCATCATATAATAATACATAACTTAATTTATATTTGATTCATGCATTATCATTGTATGAATATATTGTTTTCATACATAACCTATAATGTAGTGTAAGTGATACATTGAAATCCCTAATGATTAAATGGACTTATAGATATCCTAAGAATAAGGTTTTTCATCAGCCATCAAGGTTCCATATATGTTTGATCATTTAACTTCACTATGAAGATTCGATTGTGTTATTATGTTTTCCATCATTACTTCTTGTTTATGTTTTCCACATCAATTTCCTTGTGTATTCCTCCCTTAAATATATGAAACTAAAAAATGGAATGATAGTGATGTACCATAAAAAATCATATAACCTAATTCATATGTCATGTTTCTGTTAGAACCACACTTCGGGGGTTATTAATAGAATATGTGGTCCTTGAGAATCAATAGATATTTATTTAGATAGAAATGTATTCTAATATACATCAAACTCATTGAACATTTCATTCATTTAGCATCTTGTGGTCAGCTAGGATTTTCATTATCTTCTATGAGAATAATTTTATTGAGTGCAATTATATTAGAAAAATTAGAGTCCCTATAAATGTTTTCCACCAATAAAATTATACATATTTATTTCAACTGATATTCCTATATATTTAATTCACCCTACAAACAAGGAAGTCATAGAACCACACTTTAACTTTATATTGAATTTTGGAAAATAACAAATTTTAAAATGATCTATCATTTTGATTTCCGTAATATGATATTAATTATCATTCACACTATTAATCACAACATTAATATTTCCTAATTCATTTTACACACATTAATAATATCAAATGATTCATAAAATGTTGTGTCATTGCTTTCATAAGCTATATTCTATTTTTCACATTGGTCATTCAATCAGTTCTACTGTCTATATATTCTTTGATATAAAAAGTGTTCATTGGACTCCTCCTAAGTAATTAATATTGAATTATAATATTGTAGACGTGAATAAAGGATTTGAGAAGGGTCATATTCATGATTTTATTCAAACATGATGAACTCTTTCACCTCATTGTCATACTCTTATTTCATATGATTGGAATCCATCCATTTTATATTCACATCCATCATATTTATTATATAATTTAACTATATAATAAAATAAATTGATATAATATTTGGTGGCATTGAATAAGGGGAACACTACATCTAAATATTTTAAATAAATTTTTCATGCATTGATAGAAATGGCTGATTAATATTAAGGAAACAATTACTCCACCAAGGGTAGGTGTCATTAAAGGTATCAAAGAATTATTTGTTCATATTTAGATGAGATGGAATTTTATACATAGGTAAAATAATAAAATAATAACTACTTGGTAGTGTATTTTGATGAGGATTCTAGTTATTATTGCATTATCATTCCTATGAATCATCTACTTAGAAATAAACACCAAATCATAGAGAATATGAATGTGTGTTGGACTCCTCTAATTTGAATGACACAAGTGATTTTGGATTTAATATAAGTTTTGGAGTTGAAATTGGGATAAAAAAACAATTCACCATTTATAATAGTGACTTCACAATTGATATCCTATCATTTGGATAGATTATATTTATTTCAAATGGCATGGTGTTAATATCAATGTATATTATATTGGAGGTGAGATTATGTGTATCATAAGGGTCACTAAAATTTAATATGATCATAATAATATATATTAAACCACTTTCCATAGACATGTTTTAATTTATAAATAATGATACATCACATACCGTTTATAGATAATTCTATATTGTAAAAAATTGTTGAATATATTCACTATAATTTAAAATTAATAAGTTACATTTTAATTTAAATGTGAAATTTAAAACATTATTTATTTATATCATTATTGAAATAAAAATTAACTTCAAAATTATGCAAAATCATGAAAATCAAATATATTAACATTATATCTGTCCATTTACCATTAAATGGAATTTACATTATAAAAAACCTCAAAATAAAGATATAAAATGTAATAATGGAAAAATAATAAAAATAATAGATAAATTATCTGAAAAACATTTTCATAATATAACATATGTCTATAAAATATTGTAACCATTATACAAATAAATCAGGAAATATATTTTCAAACTTATTTTCAACAATAAAATTTAATTTCATGTCATCAATCCAATCATAGATTAGGAAACAAATGAAAACTGATAAAATATGATATCTCTTACATCACACCTCATTTGTCTGTCAAAATATTAATTTTGTTGAACTATTTCACTATTATTGTACAAAACCTTATAGTTGCATTAAAACCCACACAATTTTTATGATAATATATTTACATATGAGTAAACGATGGTCGAAAGATTAAATTTTTTAATGGAATCGAATTAGTTCCCCCTTAGATACATTGTTCAAAAAAATATCCAAAAAATTCAAACGTAATCTTTATACTCATGCAACACTCAACTAAAATCATAAGTACAACATCTAGGATTTATTATAACAAACAAAAAATAATGATTATAATAAAATAATTCTTAATTATATGGATAGGTTTTAAAAAATAATATTAATCATATTACGAAATTATAAAAATATAAAAATCAAATTTATCAAAATGAAATTATTGAATGTATAAATTTATTAAAATATTGGTATATTGAATCATGTATATATGTAATAAATTATAAATAACAAATATATATATATATATATATATTATATAATATTATTTATTTATATAGACTTATAAAATTATTTATAATTTATGAAACTGTATATATTAAAGAAATATAAATAATTAATAAGTGTATTATAATTAATATATCTATAAAAATATACATATATGATATCATAGTAAAAATAATTTTTATATGTATATATTTTTATAAATTTATAACATTATAAAATTATAATACAAAATTGATAAATTTTGAAATGTTTGAAATTATATTAATTTTTATAAAAATAAATATTATTGTATATAAATTTATAAAACTAGAAAAATATAAATGTATTATTAATTAAAAAAATATATATTTAAAGAATATATTTTTATGTAAGGTAATATATAATTTGTATCTATATATAAATTTAAAAATGATAAAAACTTTAAAATTATAAATATTGACAAAAAATTTATTAAATTATAAAAAAATAATACGATATGCTATAAAATTTATAAATGTTATAAATATAAATTCAAATAATATTCGAAATTTATAAAATCCTATTTATTATATCAAAATTTATATGAATATAATTATTTTTTTATAGAAAAAAAATATGAAACATGTTATCAACATATTGAATTTCAAGCATTACTAGATATTTGAACAAAAAATTATGAACCAATTGAAAATTATTTTTATTCACAGGAACCAATTTTTAAATTCCAAACTTCTTTTCTATGGTTTATTCCAAAAATATATCATACACATGGATTAAATATAATTTAAAAAAATAGAACTTATATTTTTTTACAATAAAAATTTTAGCATTCAATTGAAACTAATAGAAAATCGTTCATCATAAAGATTCCACTATGATAATTAATACTATAATTTGAAGTCTAAAATGGAAATAAAAGACCAATAAATCAATAATTATAAAATAAATTAGAAAAAAATGGTGTAGTAATACATACCACAAACTGATATCAATAGAGCTATCATATCTGTATCCAAACCGAGTCCATGAAACTCAAAAGAAAGATCACACCTGATAGTCATAAGGAAAAAAATGATAAATTGATTTTCTGAAAACTGTAAATTTTGTCATATAGAATGCATACCAAGTGGAGGAAAAGAGAATGATAGGATATAGAACAATGATAATTTGATACTTTTACTCATACAAGATAGAAAATGGATGTCTTTTTTTTCTGGTTATTTATTTATTTATTTGAGATGAAGAGAATATGCATACAATAGAGTTTGGTGAGGTATGACTGATAATATATAGTGGTCGGAAGTGCTAGCACGATAAAACATTGCATAACATAGACTTGGAGAGAATGATTCACTAAAAATTTCAACTGAAATAGTAGTAGGGTTCGATGATAGTAGATACTATGGAGAATGTGGAAGTATCTCTCCTCTTACACAAAATCTTGAATGCACAAGAGACATCCTTTATCTTTTAGGATTCTGTTTAAAAGAACCATTAAGTAGTTTTTAGTGATTTTAAAAACAATCTTATAGAGAGAATTTCTATCAGTGCTAAAATAGATAGTGTTGATAGAACTCCTCATTATGATCCATTTTATAACCAATAGTGATTCCTCTTTATCAACCATAAAAAGGATATCACAAATTGTGTCTTATCAGTACTAAAATTCTTGAATTGATATAGAAGATTTATCAACCCATTTAGGGCATCCATATGGGAATCATTATCAGTGCTAAATAAAACAAATAAAGATCAAATATTAGTATTTTTTATATTATTTTTTATATTTAAATAATATATAATATAGATATATATTTATTTATAATAATAATTATAGTGAAATATATTTATAAATATTTTTATATAATTATTAATAGTTTTATATAAAAATATATATGTATTAATATAAATATTTATAATTATAAAATTATAATACATATATTTACTGTCATTTTATCAATATTATTTATATATATATATAAATATATAATTTTATATAAATATTTGAAAAATATTTTTTTATGAATATATATATATATATATTTTATTAAAAAATTATCTAAACTAATTATATAATTAAAAAAATTATTTAAATGTTAAAATGTAATAAATTAAAAAGATAAAATATTATTTTAAAAAAAGAAAGGATATTGAAAATAATATATGTATCGTATGTAAATATTTATATAAATAAATAATAAAAAATTGTTAAATATAATTTTAACATAATTAATCAATGTAAAATTATAAATTTTTAAATTAAATTAAAATAATTGAAAAAATATTAAATAGTTAATTAATAACATTTAAATGAATTATAATCATCCATGTGTACACAAACACATATACAGAAACCCAAATACATTCACAAATATATATACACACATTAAAATACAAATATGTGGTTATACATATAAATATATTTTAAATTATTAAATATAAATACAAATAAATATCTAAATATATATATTAACTTATATATTATATAATTGTATATATAAATTATTAACATATTATATTTATTTTAATAATATATTCATTTTGTATTCCATATATATAAATAATGTATTTATCATTTTAACTAATAATAATTTGTTAAATTTACTTGTACATTTTTCTATAAATATATAAATTTATATTTATATTTACAATTCTAAATAAATTTATTTAGAAATGCTGTAAACTAATAATAAATATTTTATTATAAATAATTATATTTATTAATATATATTAGTATATACGTTTAGAATTAATTTAAATATATATTATTTAAAAATATTTTATAATATTTTTATAATTATTTAATTAAATATATTCATAAATATATGTATACAGTTATAATGATAGTTAAATAATTATATATATATATATATACATATTTTCATAATTATATAAATGTAAAAAATTATATATAATCATATTATTATATATAGTTACAAAACAAATTTGTATAAATAGATTTATATTTATTAATATATTAATGTATATTGTTTTATAAATATAATAATATTATTTACTATTTTATTATAAATATAATAAATTAATAATTATATTAATATATAATTCTTGAACTATTATTTTTAAAATACTTTTTTTAAAACATTATATTTACATATTTCAATATTTTAAAAAATATATTAATATATAATATTCTTATTGAATGTGAAAAATAATTTTAATGTAAATTAATACTAATAAATATTAATTTTTTGAATATAAATTTAATAATTATAAATAAATACTTAGAATATATTTTATATTAAAAATTAATCATTTATAAGAATTATAGTTATTAAGATCATCATTAATCAGTTCTAAAAAGGATCATAAAATGAAGCACTCCCCTTCCACCAATTTATGAAATTTTCTCATGCAATCAGTAATGTAGAAGTGGGATATGAGAGTAACATGGTGGAAGGTACACTTATTATTCACAATAGAATAACTGATCCTTTTTTACATTCTCTTCCCCCACATTTATATCAAACAAAATTTCAATGGGTGTCATAATATCATATCATCTATTATATGAATTGTTTAAGATGAACACTCATAATAGTATGAAAATCCCAAATCATATCCATAGCTCCTATTCAATTTAAGAATATTGGAAGATGGTTTTGTAGGTCTTGTGATATTCCCTATAGTTTAATTTCATGTGATCCTACTTATGAACTAGTCTTTTTAATGTAGATCTATGATCATTTTCAATGATGTGAAGTCATATTTCATATTATAAATAAAGTTATTTATGTTTATCATTGTGAGGATAAATATGGGATTCCAATGGAAATTACCTACACCATACGAGAATATGTTGTTATCCATTTATGGTATCTATCTTAGAAATTTAGGGATAAAACCAATATTGTGGATGTTCATATTGTATAAGTCATTGTTGTTTCCTTTTAAAATGTATTCCCGAGAACTCTTATGAATAGGGATATAGAGTTTTCAATAGTAATCAAGCGTCGTTTATATCTTGTTTGGAAGAATCCAAATAAAATGGTATTGAATTAGTTTTAGTAATGGAATAAGAAAATATATCAGATTCATTATAAGGGATTCATATTCCCAATTGTTTGACATCTGGTGTTTATATTCTTTTTTTTGGAAAAAATATTGGTTAATGATTCATTACAATGATTAAAAAAAATTTAAAAATTTCATTATCAAGAATAGGTAACCCCTACCGGATATCAAATATGTTTTTGATCTGTTCTAAGGATCTCAACAACCAACATTATAAATATAATTAATTGAGGAATAATAAATAGGAAATAAAAAATTCCTCTTTTGGTACAATGTATGAGAAATCTGAAATTTTATTGATGGGACTACAAATTGAAAATTCTCCTTTTAACGTCATATAACCGATGATTATAGTTATTAAATATTACCTTGAATAGTTTTTTCTACTATTTATAGATGTTATTCATATATATACATCGATAAAGTAATAACATGATGATTAATTTAGAATTCTGTATAAGGACACGTGGAATGTAATGTTTTATGATAAATTTAACATGTATGATATTTTTTCTATAAAACCATTCTATATTATGTCATATACTCTCAGTAAAAGTTATATCAATGGATCCTCCAATGAATGTAGTTATTTCACATTAGAATAGATCAACTATGGTCACAGAGAAATATTGTTGTCATGGTCAGGATAGATATTAATAATGCTTCATCAGTACTTTTCACGATTATTTAATCCACTAACCATATTGATTGAAAAAAGAAGTTATGTAATTTATGAATGTCGAATATTAATTGAATCTGAAGGAGTTGAAGATAATGTTATTTAGTTAACCAAGGATTACACTACATTAAAATTTACAATGGAAGATGATATATATAGATTCATAAAACATCTGACTATTATATCCATTTATCATTAATGTAATGGTGAAAGAATATACCTCTATAAAATTGAAAATTCATGAGAAATATTTCATGTAATGGGATTTAAATCAAATACAAATAAACAATATTTTTATGATATGGTGGAATTATAATTATTGAGAAAGGTGTAACATATATATATTTATCAAAAAATCTGAATGTATATATTCACACACAATGATGTGAATATGTTCCAGAGATAATTGATGGATACCTTTAAATATTGTAACAACTCAATATATTACTAACCAAGAAAACTGAATGAGGTTCTTGATTCTAGGAGTCTAAATAAAATTAATAGTTTGTATTTGATGAATACAGAAATAACTTGGGAATTATTTCCAGTTCAGATATTATTTGAATAGATTGATAAGGTTATTGGACATTGTATGTGTCCCATCATTTCCTACATCGAATAAGCAGAAAATGGAAGAAGCTCATTTCTCATCATTCTTAATAAATTCTCGAACTATGATGATGTATCAATATTTGAAAGGATATTTTTGGTGAGATGATATGAAAAATCATATATTAGTCTATATATATCAATTCATAGTAGGTTATATATTTTTGAATGAGATATATAATTATAAATAGGGTTTTCAACCATTACACATACAAAAATGGAAATGAGAAACTATTAACATGTATTTAGTTATCAAACTCCCAAAAAAAATCTAAAGGGCATAATATTATTTCTGTAGTTGCCAATCAAATTTTGAAATCAGTTCATGTCAATTCCCTTATATAATATTCAAATCTTTACCAATTTTTTTGGATTTACATTTTGTAATATATTGGTTTAATGGATTATCACATTCTTTTTTACTTAATTATGATTTGTGGTTTACCTCATTATTCTAGATAACTGTTCTGCAGGCACTGGATACATAATTGAGTATGAATAGTGAATATCATAGTCATACATCTGGGTGGATTGAGATTAAAATGAAGACTCTATAAGAAGAATCAATACCAAACCATTTAATTTAAAATTTCATTGGTATAATCACTTTATATTAGTGTAATTTTCATTCAATGATAGTCTTTACTCATGCATTCAAATGGATCCTTATAAATCCCTATATGGAGTGAGGTACAAAAAAACGAAATATTGGGATTAATTGGGATAAATAAAGTAATATGGACTTACTCTATATTAGTAAATGGTATATTATGTTACATAAATTCAACCACATATAAGTTTATATCAGTGTTTACATAAAGTTTTGACGAAAACCACTATTGATATCCAATATTTAAATTGTGTGATAGGGTATTTCTATAAAAAAATTCTTGCAAGAAAGTTCTGTGATTTAGATATAACTGAAATATAATGGATTTATATACATGTATATTTCAAATTATCGGTCTCATTTTAATGGTATTTTATACATTGTAACTTTCACCAAATCTCCCTAAATTGCATGATGTGTTCCATGTATCTATAATAAGGAAGTACATTAACGATTTTTCACATGATATTAAAAAAATTGTCATATAACAAAATAATGGTCTATCATATGTGAAAAAATAGTAAATATTATTGATCATAAATTGAAGTTTTTTTACAAGAACAGTCAAATGGTAAATATTTTTCTAGTAAAAACATATATTAAAGGATGCTATATATGAACCTAATGTTCTAATGAGGGAAAAATATCCTTGTTTTTTAATCATTGTGATGTAATTATTATGGATAAATATCATTAGGGGTTTATAATGTCGTATCCTATAATTTTATAATATATTTATCAACAAATATAGTTTATTTATTTGATATATTTCTTTACAAATAACAAAATCATTCAAAAAATTGCAGAATAATATTGAAAGGTTGTTATTTATGTGTTATGTTAAAACATAGTTATTGTAATGATTGGATTAAATAGGAATAATTTAATTATAGAAATGCATTGTTAACATGTGTGTAAAATGTATTTATTCATTATCAATTGGTTATGAATGGAAATTAAATCATTTGAAGGAAAACAATTATGATTTTGAAAAATAATTATTCAATAAATGTGTTAAATATTTATAAACTTATATAATATATATTGATGAATGATGTTAATAATATTTAAAGATCATATATTCAATAAAATTTTATATTATTCATCATATGGTTGTTACAAGACATGGTATAGGAATAAATATATTTTTAGGAATAAAAATGAATTTTATTAAAAAATAATTTATTTTTATTTTTTTAATATATTAAAAGGCATTTATTACACATATAGAAATAAAATATTGTAAAATGGATACATTATTTATAATTAGTAAAATTAATATAATTAATTAGTCTTATTATAGTTGATATTCATTGTGAATAGTATGAACAATAATGATTCATCACTTTGTTATGACAAAGATAAAAATATGAGGTAACATGGTGAAATCACATTAAGACATTCCTTTATAAAATTGATTTATTTTATTATATTTTTTTTGAAAGAGTTAGGTAATTTAATTTTTAAAATTTATTTTTTATTTTATATTCCATGATTGACTTCTCTGATGATATATTATATATTATTCATGTGGGAAACTATTTTTGGATCTTTGAATTTATTTGTATATTTGAATTTATTTATTTAGTTATGTAAATAAATAAAATCTAAAAACCATAATTTAATATTAAATAACCAAAAAATATATTTTATTATAATTGATTACATGATTTCAATATAATATTTATTTTATGCTAAAATTGGGAATATTCATAAAAATTGTATTTATTGGGTTTTTTTATTGTTATTTGAATATATTTATGACATCCTTAGAAATTGAATATTGTAAAATAGATTAAGAATATGGAATAAGAATTTTAAAATAATTAGTATGTGTAATTTTATTTTTGGTCATATAATTATGTTATTATGTAAAAACATTTATGTCATCATGATTATAGTTAAAATAGATTCAATTATGTTTAACAAGAATATATGGCACAAAATGAATCCACCATTTGTCTATATATTTTCGATTTTGCTAATTTCTACAATATCCCAAATTAACATTGAAATTTTTGTTCCATACATCATCATTACCATATTATGATATAAATAATCCTGTATGTAACTTGATGTGTGACTTTTCCCATGCTCATAATAGTCCACCTCCTCTTTATTACTTATTAAAAAAACTCCCTTTTATGTCTTCCAAATCTTACACTAATGACATTGAAAATTCATTTGATATGTTATATATCTTATGTTATTTAAAAAATATCATTTTTTTAGTATTAAGGTGTAATTCTAAAATATCTTTCATAATGAATACTTCTAACTATTTACCAAGTGAATTAAATTTGGTTCCATTTTCTTCATCTTGTAAATCAACATATATATTATATAATAACTAACTAATTATATTAAATGTAATGAATTGTTATTTTTATGATAGAATAACCACAATCGACATAATATCAATAAAATGATAAATTAATGTATCACTTTTTCATACATGTGGACTACCACATCGATGAAGTGATGTGTTTCTATTTTTTTCTTTCCTTCACATTGATTATTATAATTAACGATTTTATGAATACATTATATAAATGTAACATTATTATTATAAAAGAAATTGAATTATTATCTACTGTAATATCAATGTTTACCTAATAGGTACACATCATATTGATTTTTAGTTAAAATGTTATTGTGGTACTATTTGAGATTAAATATGAAACAATGCTTTTAGGCCAATTGTCTTGTCTGTAGAAGGTTGTACTGGGTCAGAACCTAGATACATGTCAAATACACAAAATGTATATAAATACATGGAGGTTTTAAAAACGTGATGATTATTGGTCTATTAAAGCCTTTTTATCATTTTTTATTTTCTAATAGGAAGGGAAAACCGTAACATTACACATTTTATAATGTTTACATTCAAGTTAAATCCCATGGTTTATTTTTTTAAATGATTTATGGACAATTTCTTTTTATAAAAACACCACCCCCCCCCCCCGTTTTCTCACTCTCACATATGAGTTCTATCGTAGGAGCTCCCATTTGATTCTATTTATTGTAGTTGACCATAATTCTTCATCAAAATTATTATTTTAGATCTATTCAACATGTCTGATATTGTTACACACCAAGATTTCATAGTAAATTATCTCTTTAATACAAATCAATATCTCGTTATACATGCATCATCGATTTCAAGGACATCACAACCTATAAAACTAGACATTTAAATAGCTATTATGAATTTCAGTAACCACATTTTGAATATTTTTAAAATTAATATTTCTTTTTTCGTGGACATAATATAAGGACAAATTCAATTTTTCAGATACAATAAGTATTTTTCAAAAATACAGTTTCCCACCTATTAATGGAAATCCCTTTTTAAATATAATATTTGAAACTTTTTTATTTTAAATTTTATGAAATTAAATGTTTCTATTGAATGGGGAAATAAAAAATAAGATTGGATAAAATTTTTGTACTTTTTTGATAACCTTCATATTTTAATGAATAGTGAGAAATGATAAATTTTAATTTAAAACAAATTTTTTAATTGAAATAATATATATTTTTAAATTATGATTTTGATTAGTTTTAATGTATAATTATTTTATATATTTATCATTTAATATAATTTAGGCCATTCTATGTAATTTCACATTTCTACTAGACTAAAACAAATGATAATATTTTGATAGTTTTAACATCTTAAAAACCTGGATTATGTTTTTGAGAACATGAGTTAATATAAATTAATTAATTAAACATATATGTTTTAAATATGATAAAATAGATACCATTTTTTAATTATCAATATCATAATTATCTTAGGGTTAATTTTTGGTATTTTTCTAAAAACATTAAATTTTTGATGAATAGTGAAAACCCTATTTTATTGTTTAAAGCTGAATTTTTATTTAAGTATTAATAAATTATAATTTAAATATATTTTAATTTAAAAATAGATATATAATAATTATATTAGTTCAATTATATTCATTGAAATAATTTTATAATAATAATAAATATATAAAATTTTGTTGAACAATTTAATCCCTTTTACCGACCATCTAGGAAAATTTTCAAATTTTCATAAAACATTATATTACCTCTTTTGTTAATTGAATTTAAAAATTCTAGGAGACAAAATTGACATAAGTATGTAAAATTATTCTTAATAGTATGAATATAATTATTTGTGAATAGTCACTTTTGAATTTTAATTAACATGGTTAAAAATAAAATGAGTAATTAAAGGCAAAATTATAATATAATTTCCCTATATCATGTCCTAATTCTATTGGATAAGTTTTTTTCAAGAAAAATAATCCTTAGGAATAAAATATGATCCTCTTCGACCCATTTATATTATATTAGGACATTTCTTATATTTTATTTAAAGAAGAGTTAAAAGTGTTAAATTAAAATTTTAATAACTAAAACATTTTTAATATATGGTCAAGAATAAGACAAATCCAACTTCAAATATTAAATATAATGAAAAAAATATTTAATACATAATGGTAATTTATTTATAATTTTTAAATATTAAATAATTTTATTTATTTATGACATATTTATGATGCATTAATTTTGTTATTAATACAAGAGTAAAAGAATTGTTATTAAAAATATCACAATTAAGGTCAATTGAGATAGTTGATTCCCCAAAATAATTTTATAGGTTAATATGGCATGTTAGGATTGATTAAATTTATTTTTTTCGATGTAATCATGTTTTATTGACTTTCACAAAATCCAAATAATAAATAATGTCAAAAATTGCAGAAATGATTTTTTAAACAAATACTATTTTTTGAAAGTATATAATAGTCCTAAAATTATATGGTTCTGCTAAAAAACTTAAATAATGATATATATTTCATTAATGAACTCTTTAATATTCTCTTGGTTTTTTATAGTATGTTTATTAACCATTTTTTTGATAATACAAGAATACATGGTAAAAAGAAAACCATTTAACTAATAGTTAAATCTAATAGATAAGGTTAATATAGTGACCTAAACATTTCTAAAACATATTTTTTTAGTGTTTTTCATCCCATACCCACCTTTTCCTCTAAATAAATCCTTTTGGATCCATTATAAACTGAGTATCATTATATAATAAATTAATATTTCCAAATTTCCATAAAGTGACCCACACTTGTCTTATAAAAGGGTACTTCCCTTCTCTCATAATCACTCCTCCAAAGCCATTTGAATCGTCCAAACCCTACAAAAATATCATCCCAAATTCCCTCAATTCATCCTACATGCCTTACATTTATCCAAAATTTTACATAAGTATAACTTTTGATCAAATAAAAAGGAAGCACCCAAAGAAGAGGTAATAATTTCATCACCTATTTCAAAGATCATTTTGTCTTTCACTTCCTATTTCTATATTGTTTCAATATAAAAATAATAACTCTTAGTACCTTATACGTACTGTGATTTTATTATATATATTTCACAACTATATTCACTATTCTATTCATCCTATGAATGACAATGCTAGAATACATGCGTACGTATGACTTACCGTCTGAACGTCGTGGTGTAGATTTCTATTAAACACTTCATCATTTAGATTGGTATAATAATGTGTATAATTGATGTAAATAATAAATCAAACATGTTAATGATTCTATATATATTATATAACATCTAATTACATACAATTTCACTATCAATAGAATGGTATTGTCTCTCGTTTATACGTATGGATTACCGTCTCCAAGAACACAATGAGATTTATTCCCCATCATATCCATTGAAGAATAATTTTCAATTTATGTTTAAAAATAATATTCAAGAACTTACTATTATATGAATATGAATCAGATACACCCTATGTATAGAAAACATTACTTATGTATCAAAACATATAATGTAAAATGAATTAGTTAAAATCTGAAACAATGATACTACTGAAATATAATTAGCAAAAAAATATTAGAATATCATATATAATATAATAAATATTTATATGGTTCTTGTATAATTTAATATGAGTGATTTATCTATTATTCAGGATATTAATGTACCCTCAAAAAATGAAAATTACATGGTAAGTGTTAATTTTACTATCTATTTATTACCTGAAGTTGTTTATACATAAGTTCCAACAGGGACTTCTTTATCATCCACATACATGTTTCATAAAAGTGTATTTAAGTTTTTCGTACTATTTCCTATATTATGGTTTAAATTCATTTATACCCTTTTATTATTTTTTATAAATTTTGTTGGAATGAATCTTTTCGTTGTTTCCGAAACAAAGTACTTTCTGACCTTTTTTATTAAATAACGTAAGAATGTTTTTTATCTTATACAATGGGTGAAACTAATTTTTGATGTTATAAAAACATAGAATCTTCTGTTACAACATTATAAAAAATTAAAAACAAACGTATTAATTTATAAATATGTAACTTTTAAATGATTATAATATAGAAATAAATATTCCTCTCGAATAGTTTAGATTTCATCTTTGTCAACATCCATTAATGGATTTTACACTTGTTTGAAGTTGATTTATTATGATACTATTATTCATATTGAATAGAATGTTTTTTGATATGTTTGACAGTGGATGATTTATTTTATACCATTCATGATTTATGGATAAAGTATTAACATAGAAAATGTTAGTTTTAATACGAATGATTATGTTTTTTTCATCCTTTTCATATGAGGAATGCCTTGGACATACTTTAGCACCACAAATACATGGTAGGTATCATGAGACAAACTGGTTTCTTGAATCAAGGCCTTTACAAAATCTTATTTGTGGTCTTCGAATAATACTTGACTATGTGGTTATGATGTCCGAAATTATGCACTCCATTATTATGAAATTATATACTGATATTACACGTGATTATTCGACTAGTGGAATATTCATGTGAATATGTAAACTGCATAATTTGACTTATCAATTTCATATTACGCAAAATATTATGTTAAAAAGAATTTTTGTATTAGTATTATATAGTTCTTTAATTTTTTATTCCCATTTACGATAGTTTCTGTTATATTTTTACACTAACTAAGGATATGAGCTTGCCCCTTTCTTATGTTTTCATTTTCCTAGGATGACAAAATTTATATTATGAATAACCAGG
Source organism: Viscum album (assembly GCA_963277665.1). Lineage (NCBI taxonomy): Eukaryota > Viridiplantae > Streptophyta > Magnoliopsida > Santalales > Viscaceae > Viscum > Viscum album. The sequence continues at coordinate 444,374,251 of OY728161.1, forward strand.
ATGAATAGGCTAAGGGAAATGAGTGTATTCAAATGGGGAACAATTTGGATTTTTTATTAAATAATGTAATGTAAAACTTATGTATGTATCTATTACTTCCAAGGCAATCGAAATAATTGGGCATTCGAGACATGATATCTTGTGATCATTCCAATGTTATGTAATTACTCATAGACTATGGGTATATGGCATCAGGGTGTTATAGTTGGTATCATAGAAATATTAGTACAAAACATGGAAACTAGATTTAAAAAAACACTGATTTGAGTACATTTTCCTAAGATTGTCATAGAGTATTAGTATAAAAGAACATTCTAAAAGGTTTGAAATATAGATATTATTTTAATTTTCCATGTAATACATCCATATCTGGATACGAGCAGCTAAAGGTGTCTCGGGCACATATGTATCTAGGGTTAAATCCCAAATACACCGCATTGAGCTAGACTCGAATGAGAACTAGTGCATGATAACATTCCCTACTTCACTCTTGGTTACGAAACATTCGTGGATACGATTATGATAATTAAAAATCTCTTTAAAAACCATTACAATGGATTTACGAGTAAATATGTTAGCAAGGATACCATTTTTTATAATTATGAGAATATATGTGTTAAAATCATAAATTAATGGTTGTAATTTCTCTTGTTTTTAGATTATACATTATCATATGATTTAACTTAGTGCAGTTTTTAAATTTATAAATGGAACCTAGTAGAAGGAATTAGAACTCAAGAAATACGCTTGATCTAATGTGTAATAAGGATCATTACATTCAGGGTTTTAACCCATCATTTAGGAGGGATATATTCTCCCATGTATTCTCATCATATGAAGAAATAATATCATGTGTTAAAAAGATAATTAAATAATTCACTGAGTCATATGGCCCTGAAGGGAATCTATAGAAGAAGAGGATAGTAGAGAGAATGATATATAAAGGGATGAAGAGAATGAAGCACTTTCCCCTATGTGATAACTATGGAATGAATCACCTTATGAATTGATTGAAATGAATGGGAGTTTGTGTTAAATGTATTAAAAAAGGACACAAAATTTATTGTTTCAAGGGTAAGGAAATGTTTTCAAAGGTACAATGCTTCATCTGCAAAAAGTTGGGACACTACTGGAATCAATGTCACAATCAACAAAGTATACCTTAGATGATGCTATTGGATAATAATCAATCTATTATACTACTGCATATTACGGGAAATAATTAGTGTTATTATATTTTTTTATTAATTTATTATGTCATTTGATTGTAGAATCAATGATTTATTGGTTATGATAATTATGAAAATAAATAAGCATCAAACTGTAGTATTATATCATTAAGGATTTGAGATTATATGGTACTAAAAAATTGACTCAATAGAAATTTAATCTTTTTATAAAATACATGGATGAAGGAATGATAAAACATAAGATGTTCCTGATATTGATTTAGAGATTTAGGAAGAAGAGATGGTTGATTAGGTTAAATTATATTGAATATTCTTAAATAACATTGAACTGATTAATGGATTGTTTATTCCTATAAATTTAGAATATTCGAAAAAATTGGATATAATGAAAATATATATTATTTTGTAATGAATAAGGGAACATGTATATAATAAATATGGTTTTATAGTAATTCAGTGTTTAAACATGTTTTAAGATAATACATGATGATGGCAGTCACATGTAATTATGTGAAGAAAAGATATCTTCATTATGTTATGATGACCATCCTGTTAAGTTTTTTGGAATATGAGTTCAGACAGAAGTATTTTTGATAAGTCATAAAGATGGACTGAATTACGATAGAAATTCTATACTATAGTTTTTGGTTAAAACATTTATTGAGATTATTTTTTGGTTTTTTTATAAAAAGGACAACCAGAATCTTGGGTGACATCCCATCACATCTAGTAAGGTTGTGAGACTTAAATAAACAAACTAATGGGTTATAAGGGTGCACTACAAAACACTCACCTACATGAAGATAATGTTTGTAAAATTTAGTTTTTTTATGTTTTGGCCGATGAATTATAATTTTATTTTTTTAATACCATATACAATTAGGTCAAATAGAATGTTTTTGCGTTATATTATCTTTTGGAGTGAATGAAGATTTTGTTGTATAAATTAGTTAATGGATGGAACTGTAATTCTCAAGTATTATTTTTTTTCATATTCTTTACGGAATGTATCATAAAGAAATTAATCCGAATACCTTATATTTTTTACCAATGATATTATAAAACATAATCATGGACTTATGGCTTTGATTCCCACTATTTTCCATTTATTATTCTCTCATTTTTGATTGATGGCCTTAATCACTCCAGATAAATATTTAAGTTTTTCCTTCTATTATGTGTCTCTAATTTCCACAAATGTTCTCCAATTAGAATTGTTAATTTTTTGGTGATTTTTTTATTTCCCTTTCCCTCTTATTAAAACTAAATTATATTAACCCTATTTATAATATTGGTTTTCCGCAAAGGGATTTTCTAATTTCAACCATTTTTATTTGAAAAAAAATTTCCAATTGCGAGGACTCAATTTATTGAAGGGGTGGAGGATGTAACACCCTAATATTTCATAGTATGTTATCTCTATATAGTAATTCAATAGCTTACACTGCACACAACACTGAGTTGAAGCGAATCACGATCTATCAAAATAGACATTTAAAAACATGTTATGAATAGTATTAACCAAATTTTGAATACTTTTATCATTAATATATTATGTTTTTAGACATAATATAAGTAAAAATTCAATTTTACAAATAAATTAAGAATTTTTAAAAAATGATGTTCTTCCGCCTATTGGAAACCAATTTTTAAAACCATTAATTGACACTTTTATAAATACAATTTAATGAAATTATATTCTTATTTATAAGAGGTATACAAAAAATTAGTTTGGATAAATGTTTGGTAATTTTATGATAACTTTCATATTATGATGAATAGTGAAAAATAGTTAATTTTAATTGAATATTACTTTTTAATATAAATATTTTATGTTGATAATTTATAAATTTGAATAGTTTGAAAGTATAATTATATTATATTTTTATCATTTAATATAATTAAGTCCATTTTATGTAATTTCACATTTAAAATGGACAAAAACACATGTGAATATTTTGATAGTTATTACTTCTTAAGAACCCGATTTATGGTTTTGACAACGGGAATTAATATAAAATTATTAATGAAACTTATATATTTCAAATTTGGTAAAATTGAAATTATTTATAAATTTCAAATTTCAAAATTAGTATAGGGTATATTTTTTTATTTTTCTAAAAACATTCAATTTGTGATGAATACTAAAAAACACTACCTTATGGTTTAACGCTGACATTTTATTTAAATTTTATTAATTTATTATTTCAATATATTTTAAGGTCAAAATATATACATTATACCTATTTTAGTTCAATTTAATTCATTAGAATCATTTTATAATAATATTTGATATATAAAATTTTATTGAAATATTTAACGACATTTACCCACATTCTAGGGACCTTTGGAAATTTACATAAAACGTAATTTTACCACATCTGTGAATTGAATTTCAAAATTAAAATTGACATGGTTGACACCAATATATAAAATTTTGTTGAATAAGATGAAAAAAATATTTTTCTGAGTAGTATCTTTGGAATTTCATTTAACACGGTTAAAATAAAATTCGGTTATTAAAGGTAAAAATGATATTATAATTACCCTAACACATGTCTTATTCTATTTTATAAGTGTATTTAGACCAAAATAAACCTTAGGAATAATACATGATCCTATTTAATACACTTGGATTAGATTAGGTCATTTATTATATTTTATTTAAAGACGAGATAGAAGTGTTAAATTTAAATTTAAATAAGTAAAACATTTCAAATATAGGGTTATAAATAAGGTAAATTAAACTATAAATATTAATTAAAAGTATCAAAATATTTCCCACATAATGGTATTCTTTTATAATGTATATACATTGAATTATTAAATTTATTTATGAAACAATCATGATACAGTAACTACCTTATTAATGAATGATTAAAATAATTGATATTATAAATATCCAAATAAATGTTAATTGATAATTTTGATGATTTCCACTCTATTTTTAGAATAATATGACATGTTAGGATTGATTTTTCTTTTTTTAGTTAATCATGTTTTGTTGACTTTCATAAAAACAATATAATAAATAGTGTCAAAATTGACAAACATGAGTTTTTAAAACAAATACTATTTTAATAATTTATATAATAGTACTAAAAATATAAGTTCTAAAAAATGACTTCTGTAATGATAGATATGTCATTAATTAACCATTTTATGTTCTATTGTATTTATATAGTATGTTTATTAACCATTTATTTTAATAATACATAAATAAATGATAAAAGTTAAACTATTAAACTAAGAGATAAATATAAAAGATAAGATTAATATGGCGACCAAACCTATCTAAAAACAATTTGTTGAGAGTTTTTGCTACCCAAACTAGACTTATCATAGATATAATTACTTTTTTATAAATTATAAACCGAATATGATTGTATAATAAATTAATATTTCAAGCTTTTCCTAAAGTGACCATCACTACTGTTATAAAAGGGAACAACCCCTTGTCTCATAATCACATATACATAGCCATTTTTCTAGGACAAAATTTTCTCAAATATCTTCCCAACTACCCTCACATCAATCTAGAGGACATTATTTTACCAGAACGCCGACCTAATGAGCCCTTTTGATCAAATCAAAAGGAATCACCTGAAGAAGAGGTAATAATTTAATCACATCTTTCAATGTTATTTCCATCATCCAATTCCTATTTCTTTGTTGTTTCAATACCAAAAAAAATCAATCATGTAGCTTCTACATAAATGGAAGTTATTATAATTATGGTTCAACTATATTAATTATTCTATTCATCTTATGAATTACCAAGTCACCATAGATCCGTACGTATGACTTTCTGTCTCCACGTCATGGTGTATTTTGTTAGTCAACAGTTCATCATTTTGATTGGTATAATAATCAGTATAATTGATGTTACTTAAAAATAAAACATCTTATTATTTTTTATATATGATATAACAAATAATTACATATGATTTCACCATTAATAGAATGGTATTGTCACTCATGTGAACGTACGAATTACCATTTCCACGAACGTGATTTGATCCATTCCCCAATCATAACCATTCATGAATAATTTTTTTTGATAAAAACGACGGATATGAACATAATATAATTCTTGATATTATTCATATACATCATATCCATAACTAAAATTACTTACTTAACAAAACATATAAAGGAAATCTAATCAGTTAACCCCCGAAACAATGATAACACAGAAATATTATTATAATCAATATTAGATGATCATATATAATATCAAATTTATATATATGATTCTTGTATAATTTATAAATAATTATTTAAATATTATAAAATGGTTTAGAATACCCTCAACCAAGGAAAAGTACAATGAATGGGTTATTTTTAAAATCTCTTTATTTTCTGAGATCGTTTATACGTAATTATGTACCATGACTTTTTTATCATCAAAATACATGTTTCTTAAAAATGTATTTCAAAAAAATTATATTATTTCCTAGAATATAGGTTAAATTCATTTATACCTTTGTCTGAAATTTTATTAATATTTTTGAAATGATTATTTCTTTCTTTTTCCAAATACTATAGTTAATGACCTTTTCGAAAAATTTTGGTAAGATTGTTTTTTTAACATATACAGTGGGTGCGACTATTTTTCACTCTTATAGCACCTTAAAAGCATCCATTACCAGATTATAAGAATATTTTAAAACTAAACGTTTCTTTATAATTATGTGACATTTAAATGATTTCAAAATATAAAGAAACATTTCTCTCAAATGGTTATGATTTCATCAAACTAACATCATTTGATGGATTTTACACTTGTTTGATGTTGATTTATTATGATAAAATATTCCATATTATATTGATGTTTTTGTGATATGTTTTACATTGGATGTGTTATTTTATACAATTCATTATTTCTGGATAATTTATTCACATTTCATGTGCTAGTTTTAATATGAATGTTTATGTTATGTTTCAATCTTTTCATATGTCAAATGTATTGGACTTACTATGTGATGAGTGGAGACTTCAATTGATTCTCGATTAATTGGAAGGTCTCATGAGATATACTATTATCTTGGCAAAAGGAATTGACAAAATAATATTTGTAGTCTTTGAAGGAGGCCATTAGTACGTGGTTATCATGTTTGACATTATGAATTTCATCATTATGAAATTAGCAATTGATTTTACATGTGATTATCCAAATAGTATAATATAAATTTGAATAAGTAAATGGAATTATATGACATATATTTTCAATATTATACTGAATTATTTGTTTAAAACACTTTTGTTTTAGTCTTATACATTGCTATAAATGTTATTCTCATTTACGATAGTTTATACTATATGGTTACCCTTAATGAGCATCTTATCTTACACCTTTCATATGTTTTATTTTTCCCTAGATATGAAGGAGTATAATACGATTAACCTGCCAAAATAGGCTAAGGGATATTTGTGTATTCAAAGGGGAAAAATTTATTTTTTCATTTCATAATGTAATGTAAAACATATTTATGTATTTAGTACAAATAAGGATACTATAATATTCAGTAATTTGAGACTTGATCTCTTTGGATAATCCCAATGTTATGTAATAATGCACTGACTCTTCATAACTAGGTTTAGAAAGTTACAGATAGACACAATTAGGCTCCTTATTTCTAAGGATTCATTCATATTTATTCATAAAATTAATAAAAACAATAATGGTGTAATATAGTATGCCCTATTTTTTGGTTGTTCATATTTTATTCCACATTCTAATGATTTAAAAAAAATCTAATGACTCATAATCGATGAGTCATATAGTAACAAAATAAGGTAGGTGGTTGATGACTCATTTCTTAATGTCTATCCATCTATAAAAATTGTAAATTTTGTGCACACCACTTTAACAATGAATTTCTATCTAATTTAATCTTGAATAAATTAAATTGGCTAAATTTGAACTTTAATTAATTATATGATAACATTCAAAGTGTTGGATGTTAATACCTCGATGAAGTTCACCCATGTATGTTGTGTTCTTCAATTATATATTATTGACCCAGAATGAGATTATTTGGGACAAAACATGGACGTACAATAAATTTTCATAATATATTTTGTGTATAATCACAAATAATTAATAAAAAATGGTTCCATGGAAATTTTATTTATAGGAGTCACTTGGAGTAGTGTAATTGTAAATTGAACTGATATTAGTTGCATTTCATTAACTAACCATGTAATTCTTAATGAATGGTAATGGAATGAGCCGACTAAATGATTATTTATTGAATTGATATTGGTTTGATGTCCTTAACTAACTGTGTGATATGTAATTAAATTTTATATAATGAACCTATAAAAAATTTTAAATTGAATTATTAATTAGTTTCATGTTATTAACATACCTTACTATGATTAATGGAAGGTAATTGAAGGAACCTATAAAATTATTTTTAGAATGATTATTACATTGAATATGATTAAATTTGATATATATTGAATAAATATAATGTTGGTATTACTTTAGAAAATATTCATCCTTATAGAATTGGACATACATGTGCTAGATAGTGTTTTCCAGGGGAACTCCTTTACATCTAAGTGAACTACATAATGAATCAATATGCGAATTAACCTAGTAGAGACCAATCATTTAATATTATCATTGTCATAATATGTGAATTCCTTTATGTTGTATTGTGATTAACGTGATATATTTTTTAGATATTATAATGTTATAGATAATGTCCTTTGATTTATCCTGATGTCATCGAACATTAGAAAACCTATACTCTCCCCATTAGGAACAATCATGCATAGTAAGGGATTAGTATAAAAGAGCATCGTGAATTAATTTTTACATATATTGTAATTCCTTTGGTCGTCCTCTTGGATTACAGAATGACCCATTTACATCTAGAAAACATGAGTTACTTCTATGAGATGGATATACCACTAAGGTCAAGGAATCCTTGGTTTACCATTGAACCTCAATTTCTATTATCATGATTTCTTTTAATGATTTTCATTATTTCATGTGATCAGTTAATATAAAATGAATCATAAATTTAGTAATAAAATGGTTACATGTTATGAAACAAGTTGATGTATTATTATTATGCTTCTACTATTTATTAATATATTATCTCCATTTTATAACAAACAAAAATGATAGAATTTTCTCCCCGTGGACACACCCCAGACCCTCCCTTCTAGTAAGATTCTATTGGAATATGGGAAGACAGACATGAGGCCATGTGGCCAATAGAGTTTTGTTACTGATAAGTGATCATGGTCTATAATGTCACAATTTTGTATTACTCTATTTCTTATGTTTTGTCTTATTGTATTAGGAATATTTATATGATACTAAGAATGTGTTGGAACATGATCAGAAGTTTTTAATTGGAGTATGTAACCCAAATTCATGGTAAATACCTTGTCTTCTATAAATTATTTTTCCCTATATTAACATATTATAGTTGATATACTTTCACTATTGGGTGATGCACATGAACAGTGTAATTTGTGATGTTTTATGGATATTTTCCATTTGCATTGTCTGATAAGGGAAATTTCCACATGCATTATTATTTGAACTTATAATTCCCATTCAATGCATATTCAATGGCACATAGTTTCATTTCAATGCTTTAATTGAATGTATTATCTTAATTTATGAGTGATACATGGTTGACAAAAATTATTTTGCTTCAAACAGCTTTAATAGAGAAATTATTTCTGTTGTGTAATATGTCTCCATTAACATAAATGGGTTTTTACAAAATATATTGATATTGACATTGTAAATAGTCAATATTGACACATGTAATCAAAAATAAACCTGTTTATGTGATTCGGGATGTGACTTTGATAAAATATCGAACAATTTAAATTTATATGATGTGCAAAACCTTATAAATTGGATGGAGTAATTCATCAAAATCATTTAATCTTATCATGATTTTGACATTCTGATATAAGACATAATGATTCATTTGTTATTAAATGGTGTAAATTTCAATTTAAAATATGTATGGTAATTTATAAACTATCACTGAAATCCAATTTTGTTATACATTTTACTGTTTTTATATTCACATAAAAATTAAAATTAAATTGATGAAATAAAAATTAAATAGTTTCTAGTAAATGAAGTAGCATCGTGTAAATTTAAAATGTTGTTTAATAAATATATTTAAATTTTCCCATAATATTCCAAAAACCTTATAAATTAAAACATTAGCATGTAACAATACTCTGGCCTTCTATGTTCCATGTAGGGATAATACCTTGGGTTGTGACAAATTTTATGATTTTGATAAAAAAACAATATTATATTCTATTGAATCATGTTTTGAGGCCTGTGTTTTGAATTCATAGATATATTACACTATGACTTCCTCTAGAGCACAATATCGCTGTGGTGATGATGATGTTTTGGGTTGGGGGGCTTTAAGCCACGAGTGATACCTCTAGTAGTCCCACTTGATGCTCGTCTATTTATTCTAGACATGGGGTATTGATTCTAAACTTGGGGGGTTTCAATTCTTGATGCTATATATTAATGGTGGTCAAGGTCCTCTATATACAATTACAAATCTAAATCATGAGTTAATGTATAAAAATTCTCAAATACTCTTTAATGATGTTGTTCCTCTTGTTTTTGAGACTTGGATAGAATCTATTTTATCTATTTTTAAGAATATTGAGGTCCTTCCAAACATGATGGTCAAGCTCGACACTAGCAATTTTTTGATTCATCTAAGTCTTGGGGGGATGTTATTACATTTGGCGGTATTCATTGAGGCTTGTTCTGGGATGAATTTAAGACTACATCCTATGATCACATATTACCCCAAATGCTGAGAGGATTTCCAGTAAGGGAATTCATGTTCCTATAGTAAGGTGATGGGAACATCATGTACTATATTGTTTGATTAAATGCGTTTCAATGCGTTAGAAAACATAATGTTGGTGGTGATTTATATTGAGAAAAAACACATCGAGGATGGCCTTAACTATCCATTTCATTCCTAGGTGAATGAATTAACCTTATAATCTTTTTCTGAGAATGTGAAAGAGGATTTCATCAATTTGTGAAACTTAAGAGAAGCTGAAAATACATGGAATATATTTTCACTAATGACAAAGTAAAATAAGTATTCTTTTTGAAGGATATGTGGAATTGAGTATTCCAATTTAGTATTCTAAAAATGTGTATGTACACTGGGAGAATTATTATATTCCATCATTATGGAAGAAAGTATAATTTAAATCCCCAAAATAATAGAAAAAAAATTATTCTTCATGATTTCATCTCCATGTGTAATCATTAGTGGTTTTACTAGGACATTCCAAATGATGTTGGTGGATATGGTGAAATTATATATACACCATTAGGATAATGAGAGGACATGATCTGTCAAGACATAACATTGAGTAGTACAAGTTGAATATTTTTTGGAGGATGTCATGGGCCTTGAATCCAAACAGCTTATTTTCATCTATAGAAAACATGACCTACTCAATGTAGACTTGTTATTTCTTTGGGTTATAGATCAGGATAGTTGTGTTCTTTATAGAATAAACCCAAGATGTAGATAGAATAACTGTCTACAGTTCATGTTACAATTAGATTAGACTATACATTATAATTTCATTTGTTTGATATAGGTTCATCAAACTTTATTATCTCTATTTTGATTTTTGTAATGTATTGGGTTGGACATGATGAAAATTATGTGGTAACTAACATTTATATTAAATTTGATGCATGATTATATGATATACACCAAATAGAGACATCCCCACGAGGTAGGTAGTTATAATTTTTTATGGGACCCATTTATCTTTGTGATAACGGGCTTCTATATCATTGTATAGAAGGTCTAGTTTTTTCCCTATCATTCATATGTATACTTTAATTTCCACTTAGTGTTTAATAAATAACCATATGGAATTATTTATATTCACAATGGTGAGTTGAATGAATAGTAAAATATTGCAAGACTATAGAATCATGAGATGAGAAGAGTTACATCCTAGATTTTTATCATTTATACGTTGGACTATGGAATACATCTGAAAGATTTTCCACTAGTGGAAGATCATTTTTGTCATGGATTTTCTGATTATTTCCCTACAATATCTCCACATAGAGATGTAGAGTTTTTGAATATCTAATTACATATGTACTTCACAAATCTAATCTTCCTAATAATATGAAACCTACTAATATCCATGATCCTGATGTATAGTTGAAGGATTTAGAATCTAATGGATTTATTAGACCCATCACATCTACATGGGTTTCTAACATACTTTTTCATAGATTGAAAATGGGACCCCTATGCAATGCATGGATGACCAATAATTGAACCATCTAACAGTTAATAAAAATTTACCATTTCCTCAAATAGATTATTTATTTCGGTAGATATGGTTAGCTATAGATTTCTAGAATATTTAAATGGGATTTTCCTATCATAAGTTTGGTGTTAATCATTCATACATACCACATATGAATTTATAAAGTTGGAATAATTTATATGAGTATATTTTAATGATGTTCGGTATTACAAATGAACCCACTTTTTCATGGAAAAGATGAATAATATTATCCAACCATATTATTATTCAATTTTCTTGTGTTTTTTTGTGGTTGAAATATTATGGTATTCTCATACTCAATGTGACCATGCAATCCCTCTTGAGAAAATTTTTCATAATAGTAGGGAGAAACACTAATATGAAATGATAATATAGTTTTACTTTTCTATTGATTTGGTTTTCCTATTGGGATATATTTTCTCATAATCAAGAGTTTCAGTTGACATATAGAAGGTGATAAATTGTTTTTTCATGGAGAATCACATGAACATGATCAATATTAAGAGTTTCATAGTGCTAGATAAAAATTATATTGTGTTTCATACAAGATTTATCATACATTTAGGAACCTCTTAATGGACATAATAATATTGCTGTCATGTTATTATGGACTTATCAATGAGTAAGGCCTTTTAAAAAAATTTCTGAATTAATAATTTAATAAAAACACTATTTCAACCAAAACCTGTCATAGGGTGTATAGTGTTTAGTGATATGTTAATAATCACATTAGGAACAATATCAATATTGGATTATCATGTACTTTCATAGGATTCACTCTAGTTTTGACACTATGACCATAATTACCCAATCTGTGAACTAAATCATACAAAATTCATTAATTCCTTGTGTTACCATAGGAAATATAATATGGGAGAGAGTTTTTGGTGATTACGTAATACTTGATCATGAAATATATCATTATGTTTTCTGAGGTGAATTGCAGAGACGAAAAATTTATCAAATATCTTCATTCATTCGACATTGACCTTGCATATTCACCTAGAAAAGATAATGTATTATCTAATTCACTAATCTGGAAGAATCAGACATAATACATGATAGAAGAATTTCTGAATCAATGATTATTTCAATCTTTCATGAGATGCATATTGTTTTTATAGAAACTCAAAACATTTCTTTTTTATGTAAACATAATTGTTACCTATTCACTCATAGATAGGGTAAAGATGAGTTAGTTCTCAAATCCATATGGTTTGGTCCAATTATAAAGTATTTTAGGAGATGATGGACCTTGGGATTGGTTTTTCAATGAAGATGATATCCATGGTGTACATGGTCATATCTGGGTTCATACAGACATGTGACATGATGTAATATTAGAGTACCATGCAACTGAGTTTGTAAAAAATATGTATTTCTATATGATGTATCATGATATGAGTTTCCATTTTTTGTGGCCTATGATGAAATATTATATGCAATTTTTTTCACCGGGTCTTCAACCTATCAAAAGATGAGTTTAGATCACCATTGGACATCTATATTGTTGATGGTATAAATATTTCATGATAGAAAATGTGATGATGTATCAACATATTAGGTGGTTTTATTTATAATGTCACCTTGAGGTAGTGAATTAGTTTTTGTACTAGTGGATCCAATGATAAAGGAAGTCCACTTTCTTCATATCTAGGACACATTCTTTGTTTATGTTATGGGATGGCTGCATGTTTGAGATTGTAAAAATAAATGTGTCCCTTGTTCAGTTATTTCATTTCAAGACACTCAATCCACATTTACTCACTATTAGGGGATATACAATTATTTTGAGGAACAACTACTTTGAAACATATTTTTTCACCCATAGATAGCTTTCAAGTAAAAAAATTATACAGGTGTTATAGGAAATGCTATGATTGTGGATCCATGATTTATGTTGTTCATGGGAAGAACATATCCATCTCAATCTATTTTTTATAATCAAAACTATTAGGTGACGAATTAGATGGATTGGTCTGAGGCCTTGTATATCAGTTCATATCAACCACCTCTATTCTAGTTAGAGGAATGGAATGTTATTATGGTAGATCCATGTTTCGTGAAGGGTACATCGAAGTACGTAAATTTTTTCAAGAAAAGTATGATTATAGATCAGTCTACACCAAAATTATATGCCTAAATCCATTAGAATCATCTAATATTTGAGATTAGGTATTTTTGATACTTAGGAATATCACCCAAACATGGGTATATGCAGATAGATAGAGATGCTATGAATTAACAGAACATTTAAAAAAATTGATCTTTTATAAATTTAGTTTGGGATCCTATTTGTTTTTATTACAATAGAGTTTTTTTTCATTCACATGTCTTCCATGTTTTACTACTTCATCTTTATAATGTTGATATGTATTATACTTTTTAACATGAGGATATTGAATTAGATGTCAATGCCAATTTTTTGGATTATCCCACACGTGGTATTGATCATATAATAAAGGATATCTGATGTTGGTCAATCCAATTAATATTGGTTATATAGAATAACTACAATTCACACTAGGACTTTGAATCCAATGTTGTGTTTTTGTGGCCAATGTAATTATCAAATGAAGTCTTAAAACCCTTTTAATGGATACATGAGAATGTATATCATTAAAAGGGGAAGATGGTAATATCCTTGTTCTTTTATGATGTACATATACTTTTAACATTTCGATAAACCCTTTTTTGGTTATCTTTTACATTAAATTTGAAACCACAACATTATGATGATTGTATTTTCATTAAATGGAAGTTTGTGGAGGTGGTATAGAATCTAGAAACATTCCAAATACATGGAATATATTAAATAAATGAGGTGTATTGTTCTAGATTAACTCTTTAATAGTTTTCAATTATTTACTAGGATGTGAAACTTATATCATTAAAGGGAGTGTAATATATACACATAATGAAATGACCTAGGTAAGTTTTCATAAATGTTGCAAGGACCTCCTTTTTTTACTAAAAGATCGCCACCTCCATTTTTCAATCATCCAAAGTAGGACCACCATAGGTTCCCTAATTTGAGCCAGATTTTAGGATTTTTTTTGATCTCCTTGCTCTAACACATATTTGGGATTTTTTGTCAAATTGGATACACACCGGTATCATCGTAAGTCCTTATGATTATTTATTAACTCTTCTTCCCATTGATGGTTCTATTTTTCTATAAAATAATATACCTTACTTTCCTGAATTCTTTTGTTCTTTTGTTTTAATTATTCACATGAAATACTATGGAATGATACTAAAGGGTAAATCTATTTCATGAATAATGTATGTTGTATATAAATAACCACTTAAAGTCTCACCTTATGTAAACTTTTTATGTTTTTACCACACCGGTATCACGGGGAATTGATCATTAAAATCATTTTCCCTAAATTTAATTGGGGAAATTTATGCTAATGCTTAATAACATATATTTGATACTATTATTGGATGATAACTCAATATGGACCACTCATTTGTGGTTTGTTCTTCATTTATACCTAGGTGAAAAAGAAGTAGATAATTCTAGACAACAATATGGTTTACTATACATATACTTTTACGTTAGGATTTCAATAATATAGATTCACTCAATTAAGATTCATTATTCATGATATAGGTTGAATGTCCATTACTAAACTTTTCATTCTTAATTATAGTTAATTGATTGATCCAATTGAATTTTTATGTAATTTAATTAGTGTTAGATTCATGTCTTTTTATAACATTTTCATGCATTATAAAATTCAATAGATTGGACCTGTTAAATAATTATAAATTCAATTGATAATTGGTTTCATGTTCTTAATACACTTTCATTTCTTAATGAAATGTATGGAAATGAACATCTTTTTTATTGTTTGTCATGATAATTAAATATCCAGTGATTACATATGATATAAATTGAATTAAGATAAGTTTAATGTTAAATTTATCCTTTCTCATGTTTATTTTAATGGTTAGGCTTGATCTAGACTTCGATTCCTATAGAAATTCCTTGAGCACTTTATGAACTCCATTTTTATTCAATAAGACAATTTTTATGGGATATACACACCATAGAATCTATTCTGTGTCATATTATGTGAATACAAGGACATTATACCAAATATTCAATTGAAATCCCAGAAAATATTAAAATGAATTTAATAAACTCATTGGTTTTGGCAAGATGCATTCAGAAAAATGGTTACATGGAATCACCCTATTTTTCTAATCAGGTTTTGTATGTGATTTTGGTGGATTATCACCATATACTCAATTAGACTCACTTATAATGGATATAAATGGTTTCATTCCTTATATTACACTCTTAATCACTTCCCTCTAAATTTCATGAGTTTTAAACATGTGTTCGAATGACCAATGAAGCAATAGATTCCTTGGTGGAAGATTTGATACTCATAATTTATTATCATAATCTATTTATATGAGGTTGAAACATTCACATGTTATAACTATGTAGTCTAAACAAATAATTAATTAACTAAATAGTGTCATGTTTAGAAATATAATGAGATTAAAGAAGGTATGATTTATTATTTTATCAGCTAATTACATTTATATATACAACAACACAATTGAAATTATATACATATAATTTATTTTGTAGATGCCATTGGAGGTGGCTATAGATATTTATCTCACACTATATTTGGTCTAGTGATGGTACCCAAGATGATTATATGATCACAACTATGGTAAAGGTGATGTATCAAGATTTAGACACCATACTTGTGTGCTTTATGATGCAACCATGGTATAAGATGAAAGAACAATAGCTTTAGTATCTTGGACAGTTTTTCAAATCTGTTTTCTTCTATATATCATGTAATGTATTGTTTATAAGATTCCATGAATTCTTCTCTCCATTTTTTATATATGTGACATTACATCATAATTTGTATATAATACATTTTATATCATGAGTGGAATATCTTAAACGAGGATGCATAATATTTTTTTCACTACTATATTTATTGTTATCCTTTATTTGTTTATTAATATATTATCTCCAATTTTATTCATTGTATCTTGAGTGTATAGTATCCTCATTTGAAAAAACTAGGCCCTCTCTACTAGTTATATGCCTGTTGTATTTTTAGATTATGTTTAGAGAAAATGTAGTCAATTTGTATAAGATACAAATAACCGAACTGAGTCTCAGATGTAACATTTACATTTTCATTATTACATTAATTACAACATGAAACCATGACTCATACGAGCGTGTGGACTATCGTATCCTTGAATTATTGTAAATCATATTTCATCATTGTCTATGAAATAAAGTGTGCATAGAGAAAATATGCATAGAGAATAAAAAAGTCAACGGTTCTGCTTCACGAAGCACCGTCATGAATCCCATCAGCACTGTGGCCAGTGAAAATCTATGGCCCCATCTATGATCACCACAAAGAAAATAGGTGGAAATATCAGTTGTAAAGACACAATTGACGAAATGATTCACACCACATAGTGAACATGATTTCATCTTCAATCCATTGGAAATTTAAGGATGCCTCCATGACCGTAGTGGTGGGAATGAATGAGTCCTCTGCAACATGGAGGGGATTCCAGTCGAATCAGTTGTTACAAAAAAGATGATGCAATCTGGATCCGATGGAAAATTGAAAGAATATTTGCAATGAACTATCAGATCTCTATGCCTCCCTTTTGAATATAAATATCAGGCGTCCCCCAAAACCAAAGGTGGGATACCATGAACTTTTTCCTTCTCAGATATCAAATTGAGAAGCACCATATGTTATGCTGTGAATTGATAAAAATTTGATCATTATGTTATTTGGGCATTGTGAAATAAAAATCACTCTGGTCATATTCACCCACTCCTCAATTGAATTGTGGTGAATATAGACAATCTTCACGTCTTATAGGATGTGATGATATTATGTGGTGAGTGTTGGAATTTATATCTGAGGAGTTGGGGTTTTTATTATTTTATTCATTTGTTCATTATTTTGGATAAACTCTAACAATATTGTGAATCATATTACTATTAAATGTAAATTTTTCAATATAGTTCTAAAAAATGGGTTCTTAACACATACATACATCATCTAGGAGTCAATAAGTCATGTATTTGTTAAATTCAATAAATTATCAAATATCACTATTAATAAAAATTTCTACTATTTTTGAGAAATACCATTGATTCTAATCAACCATTTTTTATGTGTATATTTAAAATTTGAAATACATTTTGATTAATATATTTTTCTAAATATGATAAATTTAATTTAAATATAAAAAATTCAATTTTCCTGAATAATACCACATTCAATATTTCACTAGATTTTAAGTAATTTTGAATAATTAATTAATATTCCAAAATTAATTTTATAACTATTATAAAAATAATAATAATTTAGGAAAAGAATAATATTAATTTAAAATTGAAAAAAACTTTTATTACTTACAAAAATATGAAAAACAAATTAATAATTTATGAATCATTTGTTTAATTAAATCATTTTAAAATTATATCATATATTTATTTATAACATGATTGAATATTAAATATTATCTTATAGGAAAGGTAAATATTATATTGTGATAGATTACTATTTCATCGGTTCATATTACTATTCCAATAGTCATGTTATTATTCCATTATAATAGGTTTCCTAATTTCTCTAAATACTAATTATTTTATTATTAATTTGTGATAATAAAGTATTTATTGGGATTTGTAAATTATTTTTTTTTTTATAGTATATAAAATAATTATTAGAAGGGAAATTATATTGATAAAATACTATGTCATTACATAGTCACTCGACACTTAACCCTCCAATTGGTGAATTTAGTATTTCTTTTCATTCCGGATGCCAATTTCACTCCATATTGGTATTTTGTCATTATAAATACTATAAAAGTCTATATCTCTTAACTATTCATCACGATATTCTATAATTCTCTTTCATTTAACCTTAGAATGGATCTATATTATGAATATATTTTTAATTTATCAATTTTTTGATGTGATTTAACCCAATATTTTTAACATAAATTGAGAAAGAATCCATATCTACCATTATCATAGTGAATATATTGATAATCAGAATCTGTTGGAGGTAAATTTATTCTCTATCTCTCTCTAAACTATACATAGAATATTGAGGTCTTGTATCTATAAAACAAATTCATATGTTTTATTTTTAAAATAACATGATAATATAATTTTTAATGTTCCCTTAGTATGTTTGCAAAATCATTGTTTTAGAAATATGTAATAATTATATATTCCAAAATTATTAAAAAAAATCAATGAATGTTTTTTTGGAGAGAACTATCTAGAAATGGGTTGGAGTGATTTCTTTGAAGTGTTCTGAGGGCCCATATTGTATTCAAACATGGTTTTTCTGTTTCAATTTGATAATGATGGTGCAAAATCATATAAAAATATTTATGTAATATATGTTATTCTGCCCATATTATGGGGATTTTTATGTTTTATGCTTCAATGTGTTTGTGTATATAAAATGTTGATTCTAATAGTAGTGTATGAAAAATGTTTTTCCAAAACAATACTTTTTTTTATTTAATATAGTTATCATGGGAATCTTGTAAAATTATTCATTTTATATAAACTATTCTGATGATATTATTTCCTTCGATTATATTAATTCATATTGATAACCATTTTCATATTCCTGAATGTATTAATGAAATTACTATAACGTAATTTAGTATTTGTGAAGTATGTGAGAATATTTTGGGGGATTTTCTAAATAGTTATATACTCACAACCTACATGGGAAACTTTGTAAATAATAAGACCTTGTTAGTCGTGTATACTCTAAGGTGGTTATTTTATATTTCTCTAGTATAGAATATTGATGTTATGAGATTATAGATTGTTTTTATAGAATATATATTTCTAGGTTTTATAATTGTATTAATTCCAATTGGCATCATTTAATAATGGAATCATTTTGGTTTTAATATATATTATATCATTCAATCTATTTTTACATTTATATATCAATTTGTATTACATTTTCAATTGTCCTATTTACTCTAATGTATCATATAGTTTATTGGTTAATTTATATTTTTTCCCATTAAGGGTGTGTCTATTAAAGGGATAAATATCCTCATACTTTCTTGTAGTCCATCAAAATTTATTTCATGAATTATTTTCCTTCGGATGTAAAATAAGTTTAATAGGACCTCTTCCTCTTCTAAAGACAAGGGGTAAAGAGATGCATGTTACTATTATTCCTAACTTCTTCTAGTGAATCTATCGTTGTTGGATTTTTTCTGATATAACATGTTTGAACTAGAAATTTATTTAATTAGATGACTTAACAAAAAATTGAATTCTAAACATCTGATCACCTGGGTTGTTCAATTAAAAAATAGTTTTCAAACTCACCTATAGGAGAATTATATCCTCATCGTCAAGAGTTTAACTGATTGGTGTATCGTATAATGAATTAGTACAATGGGTCCCTATTATGACTATATCATTCATGTTATATGTGATTATTGTTGTATTATAGTTACTATGATGTTGTTTTCTATTATATCAATTATCCTAAACAATTATGTTAGTTTTAATTTTGTGATAAATATAAAGTAGAAATATTTTTTGTGAGATGAATATGGTCCAGCAATTGCGAAATCAATTGTTGATGCAGCTGATAATCTTGTCCAACCTGAAACATAGATAAATAAATATCATGTCTAGAAGATATTTTATTTCCTTAAAAATACGATATGGGAAATATGATTCCCTGACAAATCTACTGGAATCTATAAATACAATATCAGATGTAAAATACACTAATTTTTGGAGAGTGATTTATGACTAAAAAATGTTTAGTTATTGATTTATTAATATATAAAATAATAAATTTTCTAAGAACCGGTTATGATATAAATTTATTTATAGTGATATACATACATGAAGACTTTTATAGGAAATAGCGGGATATAAATTTTCAAACTATTGATGTTCAAGACATTACATTGAATGGTATCGATGAAATTTTGACAAAACATTCATCGCATATACCATAAAGATTCCAATGAAGATAAATTCCATTAATCGAATCAAAAAAATCAATCATTTATGAAATATGGAACTACATTCAATAAGTGTGTAAAATGTTTTCAATATATAGTCACATGAAACATCCAAAAATAAAACATCATTTATGTAGTGTTATGAATAGAAATTAACAATAAATTATTCATCTATTATATTGATGACTATTAATAGATTATCAGTAGTGATACATTAGTTAAAAAATACATCACATAAACCTAAAGTGTAGGTAACTCATTTACCTATATTGGTTTAAGTAGAACACCAATGATGGAAACAATTTCAAATGACTGAAAATTCAAGGATGTCTTACAAAAATTTATAATTGATCACATCAGTTTTAATTTCTATATTAAAACACTGTAAAAGGTTGTTTCTGATTCAGATTGTTAGACTGTAATAATAAGGATGGTATGAATCTATGTCAAAATATTTATAATTATGATGAAGTGGGAAGTTTCATAGGATATTGTACTATATCCCTACCATATAAATGTTAGCAAATAATCCAACATGTCACTATACATTTATTATAACTCGTCTTGGTATCATTAAAATAGGTCTCGACCATGGAATCAAGTGAGTAAGGATGATTTGAGGAACACATCAACATCATTATAGAGAAAATAATAACATAAAATAAATTAATATTTTTCAAGACCTAGAACGAAGAATCATGTTGTGGTGAAAAATCTAATGGAGGGTATATAAGGTTGTTCAGAGGTGTGTGGCACGGTCCTTTTGACTTGTAAATTATGGAATTTTTTCGATATAGGTTCATCACACTCTTTTATTTCATCTCATGACATATTTCAAATGGGGTGGTATATAGAAATGATGTCTTTTGTTATTAGAATATGAACTCCAATTTTTCAAAGAGAGTTTATAAGGCCATTGGGTGAATCATGTTTAATATCAATCTATGGGGATTCATCTGTTTTGAATTTTTATTTCATGCTTATGGAAATCATTGATGTAATTCACAGAATGAATTTTTTTAAATAACTTTTAAATTTCACATTAATTGTTTCCATGTGGAGTGAGTTTTATATCATCAAATGTATTAGTATATCTATTTAAGGGTGATTCATATCTAAATTCTAGAAGATTTGTGCTTTTGGTATCTATTGATGTGACACTATCATATTAGTTAAAATACTGATATTTTAGACCATTTATGAAATCATGTAATGATATTACATAGCGATCATATAATGATATCCTAATTTATTCCATGAAACATTATCTCAGTTTCTACCTTAAAAATTAATGAAATTTTTAATGGATCTATTATTGTGAACCAATCCTATTTCAGAAACATATTATACTATGATGGAAATGTATTTTAGGGAACTTAAGGTGTAATTTTATGAGTTTGAATGTAAAGGGCTCATAATACATAGTACATCACATTGATATTCATTGATTATCATTGGGAAAAACCAATAATGATAACATTAGATGTGTTAGATATAGATAAATATATAATGTTAGGATCAAAAATTATCAACCAATTATATTTATTTACGATCTATTTTATAAATTTATTTTAGAAATATAGTCTTCCAAAATTGATTTTTGGTGATTATATGACTAAAATCATGTTTAAAAGGAGGATATTGTAAATAAATAATTTAATATCCATTATATTATATATGAATAGGTTATTATGTGCTTCGGTATCCAAAATATACATATATTTTTCATGGATTGGATGAATTATTTCATTCAATTGTACCTTCTATCCTTTTTTTGATAATTTCATAGTGTATTATCTGACTGAAAGAAACCATAAAAACGGTTGGACAACATATGAAGTACCCTACAAGGAAATCTAATAAATAATAAACTTTATATATATATATCATCAGATTACAAATCATAAAAATCCTTTTACATGTGATTTAGAGGAATTTTGTATCATTAAATTAAAAAAGTTATAAATTATTATCTATTGAAAACTACCCCCTTATTTTTTTATTTACAGATTTCTCAAATTTGTTGCCAATTACCACTACTTTTTCCATCAGTTTTTCATATGTCACCACTTTGATTATATATTTTATTAGTAATGGAATTCATTTCTAATGGATAAATCTGTGTTAAAAATAATTCTTATAGAATAATGGAAAAGTCTATTTATAACCAATCATTAGATTTCTAGAATTTGAGATTGGTTATGAAATAAATTCCCATGCATCCACATCTAATGTATGTAATGTTTAATGAAAACAAATCATAACATAGAATTAAATTATTACTATTTCATTTTCATGAAAATAAATTTATATGAGACATTTTGGATTTTGATTAAAAGAATAATATTCTCTATGTATTTCTTAACAAACAAAAGAATGTTTTAACAGAATTGTGCTTTTCATTTAAAAAATATTTTATTTAAGCAAGACATTATAATATAGGTAATTACTTAATCTATATGAATAGGAGAATTTTAATATTGAAATATATTAATTATGTTCATACCTTATACAAATTTACAGACTAATTTTAAATAAACAACAATTCAATTTATATTGATGTCATTTTATGAATTAATAATACTTTTGTTTAATAAATGGATTCAATGTTTTTTATGATAAATTTTTATAATGAATTTTTTCCTCATGTTGAAAAAAATTTCATAAAAATTATGTAATTATTGAAATCATATTATCATAATGAGATGTAGGTGAAATTTTAGAATTATTCTGAAATGAATAAATTTTCAGTGAATAACGAGAAAAATACGATTTTATTGAAAACATCCATTTACATTAAGTATTTAAAATTTCCCATTTTTATTTATTTTTATATTTATTTAATTACATTTTATCAAACATAATCTAATTAATTTCATTTAATCTAACCAAATACCAAATGTTTTTAAAATTTATTTCTTCCACTAATTGTGATTTAATATAATAAAATTGTTTCTATATTTGGAATCACAATTTCATAAAAAATAAAATCCTTTCTAATTTATTTTTACTAATAATGAATCGAAACCTTGAGAAAAATGTTGTTAGTACGGTAAGACCCAAAGGGGTTGTAAATTATTAAAACCAGTAAATATGGCATAAATAATCCATAAACATTACTATATTTCATTGGATGTGTTTTTTTGACCCCTTATATTAATGTTTTAAAATATTATTTTTTGTTACCATTATTCTTTCATTAGAAAAATTATATTATTTTAATTAATGAAAATTACAAGATGCCACTTTCATGGTTTTCATATATATAAAAAATTTTGATATGTAAAAAAAGTAAGCATAGTTTTAAAAGAATGTTTTGATTTTAAATAAGTATATTGTGATGTTAAATTATTTTTTAAATATAGTGATGAAATAATATCCGTAAAAGCTCACGCATCTTCAAACCAATGTTTTTTAAAATAGTAAAAAAATCATGTAAATGATTTGAAAAATGTAAATGTATAATATTTCAAAATATTATGGGTTAGGAACTAATTTTATAAATATATATAATATATTGTAATTTATTAAAATTATATATTGGAATTAAATTTCTGCCATGGTTTTTTTGTGGAATCCCCGTGAATGGTCTAAAAAATGATGTAATGATATCCTATGTTAAATAATATACTATTAAATGAATTTAATAAAATTTTGATCTTATCAATGACCATGTAAATGATATATTAATAGTTATATAAACAATTTTTTTCATATGGGTAACATTAGATTTTATAGTTTCATTGATTATCAAAAAGAGTATAAACCGTTGATATTAGGGTAATTGATAAAATGGATAATGAGGGAATAAAACCAAGGGAATGGTGTTAAAACATCACCAAATATTCTTTAAATAATATTATATGATATTATTTTTACTTATAATCATCCTATATTGATATATATAAACTTGGATCCAGAAGAATCTAAAAATATTTTATATTATTTTAATACTTTAATGAAATTACATGGGTTCCCCTCACCTCTCACATATAAGGACAAAACAAGTCATATCTTACTCACACTTAATTTATGACATATCCTAACCCCCCCCCCCCCCGCAAAATTAAATTCTAAATTTTCATAGACTACTTATATATGAGTTGTTATTCTTAACATGACATCCATGCGGTCCATAGGGAAATATCGTTATGTATTTTTTCAATTAATATGTAATGTTCATAACATTTCATTTTAATGTTATATATTTTTCTACCACTAAAAATCTTATCATTATTGGTCCCATAAATATTATAAAAAAATATAGAATGGAATATATAACTGAATCCTGGGTCTTAATTTTTAATTCAAGAAAAGGAAGAGATAGTGGGCCAAATAAAATAGATCGCATAACCATTAAAAAGAAAAATGATTTCATGACCATTAGAAGGTCATGTAACAAGGTCATACATAGTGAATAATCTATTTATGATCATGATGAGCAACATTGAAAATAATTCTATATATTGAGAAGGCACTGAAACAATAACAGATGATCGAGAAATGGATATTAGATAAGCTCATCTGATCACATGGATTTTCAACTGAAAGGTGATAGACAGTCATCCAAAATTCATGTAAAATAATGTATAAAATATAAAAATTTATGATACCTCATGTGGTCATTGATATTCCTGTGATATTATCATTGATTCATTTACACCTTATTGTGTGAGAACATGGTGACATTTTTTCCTTATCCTATGATGGGTTTGAAACATTTCATGTCGTTTAGGTGCTTCTACTTCAAATCTATATATATAAAAAATTTGACCATGAAAATATGATTTCATTAGTACATGAACCATTATTTTTAATGTGATTAATTTAATATAATGATAGGTATTGTCTTCGACAAAAATCGTATGAACGCAAGATATCTCATTCTCGTTAAAAATAAAGAAGGAAATAATAAGGTAAATTATGGGAGTCATTTTTTAGGGTATGGTATGATGATTTTCATGAGAATAGATTTATATACCATGGTTTATAAAAATTTATCATGAATGGCCCCCCACAAAACGTCATCATGATTCTATGGGTCTCTATTTCAAATACTCCTTAGTCTTGCAAATAACCCCATATGAGTCATCTACAACCACAAAAAATCCATTCCATGGGAATACTGTTCTAGATAATACTCTTATTAATGTCTTTCTTATAATTTATAATCTATTTGAAATGTTAACATGGTGCAGGGAAATTACATCTATTGGTTGAGGATCAATAAGTATAGAGATGGAGGGATGGCCATGCAGTTTCTAAAAATCATGTAGTGTCTAGTAGAAGACCAACGACAATATCTCATTAATTGTATGATACCAAAATCCATCAATTGACTCTAGATAATATTTATGACTAATTATCCACATTAGGTGACATATAATTGGGGTGGTGAGGCCAATAAATTCTCCCCTCAAATAACAAATTTCAATGATTGATCGAACATGAGAGAATATGATGCGGCTTCTATGTGTCGATAGTCATGTGACCAAACAAATTAATTCATGTATAATTATATGCATTGAATTAATGATTCACATGAAATTACTAGGTTCTTAGCATGACTAATCTATAAATTATGTCATGGAATTCGAGCATGTCATTCAGATTATGTGAAGGGGGTCATGAATGATTTTTGGATCACATGAAAACTAAAATAATTTAATAATAATAAAACTAATGGCACAAAAGTAACAATGGTATTAAATAATAGACTAGAAATATGGGATAATTTTATGAATTTATATTTTCTTATCACAATGTGATTTTCATGATCTTATCATATCATGCGAAAAATTCTTGATATGTCTCCAAAGCCATGTTACACACCCTCAATATTCCATTTGGATCCTGAAATTCAAATCAAACGTGTAATTTATTTCTCACAATTCTATGCAATAATTCATCCAAATTATTCAAAAGACCATTGAGTGTTTCATTAAAATAATAAAATGCAATGTATTCATATCTCCATAGTTATGATGTGACACTGGGACATGTTTTCTAGGTCTCATGATGTCAACCGGACAAGTCTACCATCTCATGAGAAACTATATGAACAATTAATCACTTGATCATGTTACTTCCATAAAAAATTTATATAAATCATCAAAACAAATAGGATGAAAACCATGACACTCCATCTAGGTCATGTGACAGTCACCAAACTTGTCAACATTGGATCATGGGATTGTATTTAGATATGTCCATGCATCCTCATACATGTCAGAAAACAAACAAACAAATTCAGCAAGTTAATGTGACACACATCAGATAATTCATCTGAGATCATATGATTATATTCAGACATTCCCTAACATCATGAAACATGTCAGTTAGACAACTACATTAAAGCATATAGGTTTTGAGGCACAATCCTGAAATTGTATCCTAGATAATGTGATGGCCTTGAGACATGGAATTCAGATTATAAGATTTCATTTGAAGTAGTCACATGAATCATATGATTTTCATTTTTCATGTCCTATATGAAAGACATGACTTGTCCAAAAATCCTCATACATGTTGGGAAGTCAATCGTACATGTAATTCATACAATTAGGAAGTGTCAAGAAAGAATCACTTTACATAATAAATATGTCTGATTGATATATAATAGAATCCTTAGTGGGGTTCTCACTTAACAAAAATGTGTTATCTAAAAATTAAAAAAATGATTTTTCAGTCAATGAATCCTTAGTTAGTAAAACCTTATAAAATAATACATTTTTAATTTTAATTCCATATATGACAATGATATATAAGAAACCACTATGAGACCCAATCCTTAAGGAAATTCCAACTCGGTCTCCGTCCCTCAAGACCTCCAACTGAACTATGTGAACGCTGATTCCTCCTATATCATGGATATATAGGATGCCTCTATATGGCTCAATCTCTAATGGGAATCCATCTCTGCTAATTTAACTCAATACCCCAACTAATCTATAATAAATCAGATTCCTTTCATAAATTCAATAAATTGGATTCTATCTAAAGCATTGTGCTTCAATGGGCATCTGCCTTGATTTAAGTATAAACATGTCCAAAAAATTCCCACCATCAAGACCTAATCCCTCTCATAAGCATAGAAATCTTCATCACAAACCTGAATATTATGAAGGAATCTAAATTGTGATGACCATTTTTCTAGTTATAATCATGATATTTAGGATTCCATCCCAGGGTTGGAGCCTCACATTAAACATCATAAGGTCTTCCAAATTGCATATTCACCATGTTGATATCCAGTGAGATTGATTACTTTTAATTTTTTGGTTCACACACTATGAATGGATCACATTGTGTTAGGGATTTTCAATGTTTATATCATTTACAATGTAAATATACACAATCCAATTTAACACAATTGTGTACTCCCCAATCAGAAAAAATATATTGATTACCCTTATAAGGGAATCCACATCATGGAACATCTCGAGGGAGTGACTGAACATTGATGACTATAATTCCTATCATTACTAGGATATGCAGTATCCTCCATAATTATCAGTCTCAATACTGGCTTCCGAAATTCCCGGATATATTTTCTCTCTGAATTATGTTAAAATCAACATCATTATGAAAATAAATGTTTTTAAATTTTCTGTATGAAGGATTTGTAGGAATCCTTATAATGGTACAATTCATTTGAAATAATATTAATCACCTCCTTGGAAGATATAAATTTATGATGTACCTAGATATATGGATTAAAATTATATGTTGTGACCCATTAAAATGAAATGAAAAATAATCCTGAGATATATAAATATGGACTCACTAATAGACACCCCTTTAAATTTAGAAGTATTTAAAACAAGAACATATTTGTAGGGAAAATGGTTTTGAATCTTGATTAGAAATTGATTCAGGTACATATCTAAAATCTATAATAGAGTCCAATAGATGGAATAATTCTCCAAAAAAGGTTTTGATAATCTTATCATCACATATTCATGTCAAATGTATGTTCCTATATTTAATTAAATATGAAACCGCATTTGACTGTCTGCATTTTTAATGATGTTATGCAATATATTTTGGATGCTGGAACTATTGGTATATTTAATAGATTATTAAAAATGGAAAATTCTAAACAAATAATTGAACAAGGAATTAAACCTAGCACAATCAACTGTCGAGATAAAATTACTTCTACATATTTTAAATAAGTAAAAATTATGTATTTGGCATAAAATCAGTTAAATATGGAATCTATTTCACAAGATGAATAGATTGACTACCATGTTCTCATTATACCATTTTCATTCCCACCATGCTATTTATTATTTCCCATGAAACAAAAAAATGGTGGAAATGAATTGAATATACCAAATAGAAAAACGAATTGTTTACCATGAATTAGGTTATTTATTGGCATATCCAATGAAAAAAATTGGGTAATGAATATTTAAAAGGATAATAATGACAATTTAATCTTCTATTTCTGAGGATATCATGAAATATGTCTACTATCACTGTGACATGTTTACGTGAGTAGATAGGTAATACCAAGAATATGAATGGATAATTATATTAAACATGAATATTTGATTGATAATGTATCATTCGTACGATGATGTATTAATTTGTGGAATTATTCCATGTAATATTTCTGACTATATATATTACACTCACTAAAGAAAACATACTTGAAATCTTGTAATCATAGAGAGACCTTTCTAGAAAATCATATGTTGATACAACACCTATAGTAACTGAAGGAAAACAACCATCATAAACATTAGTATTTTGTGGAAAATTAAATGGTTTAGGAATACCATCTATGTTGTATAATCCTGACAATTGAGGATTCCCATGCGGTATCCAATTAGTGAAACTGATGAGTCTTCATTATCGAATTAAAGCTGTATTAAATCATATGGAACTCATTTTGATAACAAACTGGGTCAATATCATATCCCTAATGTGAAATAATAACCACATTTATTATCACATGAAGGTGGATCAATGTGTCATATATGGATTCCTTCTGGTTTAGGAGCCACATGGGTTGGATCCTATCAACCACACTACCTACCACAATTCTGATGATGCCCATAAGTCACCTATAGAGGGTCCAACATGAATATTTTCCATATATGGAACACATGAAAGGGAAATAAGGAAGAAAAATTGGGTGAAGAATGATTTGGACAATTGGGAGGGGTATCATATACACATATTCACTGATGAAGGATGCAAACAAAATCTGATTGTATACAGTGAATTGGATCATATCCCTACTCATTGAGAAAAACTGTGTCGTCATATTCATAAAATAATCATGAATGCGATGGAGGTATTTTCATACCCCATTTCATGAAGTGAATCATCATTTTCTAATAGAACAAATAGGTCATAATTGAGATGACAATCTCATATCTATTGAAGATATATTCTTGTAAATATTTGATATAAGAAATGTGTATTCTTATAACATTTTTCACTCATTCGAAAACATCAAACATTCTAGAAACATTTGATGACATCCATAATCATAATTCTTCAAAGGAATAGATATTATGATAGATGTAAATCCCCACATACAAATAATGAAAATACTTTAATCAATATAATAAAGTGGTTTCTCTAAAAAAATGGAACATTCTTACTCCCATTTTAGATGACTATCAGCTAATTTCTATAAAGAATGAGTCATCATACAAGCTTATATTCACATTCCATTTAGGTCAAACAATGTTAGTGTATAAATAAAAATTGATTATGGGCATATTCCAGTCAAGAATGAGTAGAAACATAATCCAAATCCTCCATATCAATCTCATATCATCAATTCTACAGGGGATAACCTGGTGTGAGTGGCACATGTATTTGAATAAGATCATATTCCTATCATAAAACACTGGTGTAATTCCCAATTGTATATGAATGGGATCATATCCCCATCATGAACAACTAACACCAAGTGATAATGAAACACATCTCGGGGTAGGATCATATTCCTATCAGATAAGGTACATGGAATATTACAGAAGACCATGAATTCTTGACTAATTTCCCCAATACGTCCAACAAAAAATTTCCCCATAATCATTCTAAGGCTATAAAAGGGGGGGTTATTTAATATATCCCATTCTAGTGGTCTATTTGTATATTCCATTAGGGACTGTATATTTGAACATGTATCATATCTCAGCATCATCTAAGGTTAACCAGATTATTCCAATAAAAATCCAATGGAATTATCACATTTATACCAATAATGATGAATATAATTTGAATGCTCCATCGGCATCTCATAAGTAGATACTTACTGTTGTAGAATATTATTTTATCCAATATATTTTTGCAGCGGTTATTAAATAAGATCAGATCCCTATGCAATCCCAAATAGTTAGTTAGCACATTCTGACCACAACAAAAAACATGGATAATATTCCATATTTACTCAATGAATGTGTCTGTGAGGTTTTTCAATATAAATTTCCAACATCCTAATGGTCCACTATCTCATACACCGATGTAGAATGTTATTATTATTGTGATATTACTTCTCATTGTAGTGTGGAGATGAAACACATGGGCTCTACTAATGATATTATGTTTTTTCAAACTAAAAATATTGATATCTACCAAAGAAAATGGAATGATCCTATTTAATAGACACCTTCATATAGTGATGTAATAAAATATTTATTCCATGATAAATATATTTTCTTAAAAAATTATGGTCAACCATATATAATTCCCCATTAACTTCCACCAATACTACACATTGGTTTGTAGACAACAACTATAAACATACTCTATTGTGTTACCAGATAGAGGGATGTATATTTGAGTAATAGGAATCCAACAATGACATACATAATTATTTAGTAGTAAAGAACATCCCCACAATTTTCTGGACCATCGTCATTTCTAACTATGAGATCTCATATGATCAATAGATTAAGTCTATGTCTCATCTAAACTTCAAAATTTGTAATAAAAATCTGTCAATGAAGAATATACAATCCCATATCCAAAATATAAGTGTCACATGTAGATCATCAATAAAAAATTTGGTCAGCTACATATAGACAACATTCCCATATCATAGAACACGGTAATGGATGATCTGAACAAACATCCATGATGTTTATTTCTCCATATCTTAAAAAATATGTGTCGACTAATATCTATAGCCTGGTAAAATTTAAAAATATAAATATGGGGTTTGAATATAGAATTTTTGTTCAATATGACTCCTGATCGGCCTAAACACATGAAATACAATATCTACAAAATTCATATCTTCTAGTGAACTCAAGGGATAAGGAAATGAAAAATCCATAAGCCCATAATAGTATAATTCCCCAACATTAATGGTATGAAGACATATTGAATAACAGGTGAGGAAAACCATCCTATCATGGAACTGGGACCTTCATAAAAAATTTCTGAATTTCGTACATGATTCCTAAAATTGAAGATTACCAAACAAATTAAAATAGACGGTTACAACCTCTATGTAATTCCACTACACTCGCCTCATATAGGGTAAAATATTACACCATATCATATATGTTGTAATAGAATATCCCATATCATTCTTCTATGAGGGAACCCAATCCATTGGGCTGGTGGAATAACTACCACTGATCCATCCCTCATATTTTCATTATAGAATGTAATTTTGATATTTCAGCATCAACTACAAATGAAATGGAACAAATAGGGATATGTGAATTTATATATCAATCATCATCACTAGCTTCATTATCCTCCGTGATGTTCATGGTGAAGTCCATGGGGGTTCCATATCAAACTCTACACATTGGTATGGGGTCATTTATATCTCAATTTCCATCACGTGAGTCATCAATTCCTCATATTGAATCGTTGACACCTTAATTACACAATTAGAAATTCTAATTATTTCCAAAATAAGTTTTATTGAAAATTTAGCTGGGAATTATCAGTATAATAATCACCATATTGGGAATCACTCTTTTCTGAATTTATAGGTAAACATCGACAGTCGCCATCTCATAATTTCAACCAACTGCAAGACAAATCTATGGTATTCATCAACCATTAAATTATCATTAATATAAACTCCCTCACGTTTTCAATTCAAAGGCTGATATGATACAAATATATTGTGGAGGAAATAACACCCCACATGGGTTTCTAAAAAAGAGTATAATATAGAATAGTGATTGAGAAGAAACCCCGATGGAGGCAGTATTACAGTATCCTATTATTTTTATTGAAATATGATAAAAACAATTTCAATGCACCAATCTAAATGACCTCACAATGAACATAATATATTATTTGGATATAGTTTCACATTTAAAGGGATGAAATATATAGAATTCATTCCAAGTGGAGGATCTAGAGACATCCAATGAAGTTGCAGATATCTAGAACAAGAGGATAATCATAAACATGGAAACATAAAATATTTATTTTACACCTAAAAGGTGTAACACATGAAAAGGTAAAGTGAAATGAGTGGCTATATCGAACTCATCGCACTAAGGATTCAAAAAACATTATAATAAGTAATGTTTTAACATTATGAAAATGAGATATAGGTTCTCCGAACACTAAATGTGGATCTACATAGGGGAAAATTTCCAACTTGGTATCATATTTAAGATGAGATGGATATCCCTCCTCAAGTATATTAGGAAATATCCAATCCACGTAATAGAGTGGTATCTAAGCATCAGACTGGATCTAGAACTATGTAGTTGGTCTAAATAACTAAGAATGTCCTAGATGATCATGACTTACCTTCATTTTGAAAATAGTATCTCCATCTCTAGGGAAATCATTCAATCATAGAATTTATTGGGAATCTATGATAAGAGAAAATTATTCCACCTAATAACTCTCATTCCACTCCTTATAAGGATGAAGCATCACAAATATAAGTAACTCCAAAAATTATATCATACATTGATTCCATTACTACTAAAATGTAGTCCACTGAAGCAATGTCTAAAATTGTATATCTAAAGAATAACCCATAACCTGAAGTTTTTGATTAAACCATTCCCCCATCAATTTTCATAATCCATAATTCTGCACCATTTATAGAATAAAATACCCTAAATAGCATCTAATGAACATTGTGTCATGATTTTTGTTGATGTTGGGACATGATGAACAATAGGAGGAAACCAATCTCGGATGTTTTGTATAGACTAGTATAGGAAGATCCGTATATTGGTATAAAATTATTAAAACAATGTAGGTTTTGGGTTGGGAAATCATTATATATTAATTTCTTTAGATGGTTAGTTTTACAATCTGGAAAACAAAAATTTTCTACCAAATAAACAATAAGTAGTTTGATATGAGATTTATATTATCGTCATCAACCTATGTATGGGTACTTCTTATCCACTCAACATTCAACAATAATAGGATAAATTTCTAAAACTCCAAAATAAAAATAATTTAGGTGAGTTGCATATACCTTAATCCTTGACTGAATACCATGGTGGATTTTGTGACTTCATATAAAGAACACTATGTTTTGATGATTCCATTCAGTAGACAGATATTATGTCTCGAATCATTTACATAGAATAGTTGAATGGGCTTAGAAAGGAAAAAACTACTCTTTTAACACACAAACCAATAACATCACTCATTAATGAACATAGGCACCACCCAAACCACCTAACACCTCCTATCAAGTGGTAAAAATAGTGAAATTTACATATTCAATTTGTAAAATTGAATAGGGTTAATGTTGATTTGAGAAAATGATGATAATAGTATATTCCTTTTTAAATTAAAAATCCATGTTTATTTTCTTACATCCATGAAAAATAATCATATCATGCTACACAGAGTTCCCTAACATATTTTTTCACTAGAAAATATTATATGGAAGGTTTAATAGTGTTCTATAAGACTACCTTTCTATATGGAAAATGACATAGAATAACAATGAATTTTTTGTGAGTTGATGAGAAGATAATATACCCTCAGTTGATGGTAATAATAATCTTATATATAAATATAATCTGTGGATTTGAAATAAAAAAAAATCAACTAGTAACCCTCCATCATGGAAGATATAACATGAAATGGGAGAATAAAAATGAAACATTATTACAATAAATAAACCATCCAAACATGGAATTTTTATATTAAAACACATTTTAATGAAGCATACATTCAAGTCAGGTGATACATCAAAAAGAATAAAAAAGGGTCAAAAAATGAAAAACCTAAATATATTCCTATAGTAAAAATATTGATAAAAAATAAAGAAAAATAGGAATATTTAACTATAGTTGGAAGATGAAACTCTATGGTCCCATTTCATCAATCTAATTCTCAACACAAGAAGTCCACTATGGTCAATCACTTGAGCATGAACCCTTACCGAATCGCATAATCTAAAGTATACACACTTACTAAAGGGATCATGTGGGGTGTTAGAATTACCTTAGTAGGCCACCACTGACATGGTCCTAACATAAATATATGGTAGATAAGTTGTATGTAAATAAAAAATAAATTTTAAAGGAACAACAAATAAATAACTATATTCCCTTGTTCTCAACAACCACTTAGTATAAATCACCTTTATTAGAAAACAACATTGTAATGGAACTATAGATGATTCATGTCATAATACCGTGGAATTATATGATGAAAAAACACCACAGGTGAACCATCAAGTTCTACATCTAAAAGTTTCATCTAGAACCTCATTCCATCAATTCAATATCTGATGTCTCGAAGGCACATAAATATAAGTACATGATCCCTCGTACTTCATATCAGAAGATAAACTACCATCTAAAACCATGATTTTCAGGGCGTAGGTATGCATATCATCATAATAATAACACCATGAGGCCAATGATCAATTTCCTGATGAATAATGATATATATCCTCCAATATAATTCCACCCCACTCACACACATAGAGAGACTAATCCCCCAAAAGATATTCTCAAAACCATCATCTTGTGACTAATAATCATCCACAAGGATTTGTATAAGAATGAACCTCTAAAATTATGGATGGAAAACACCATCATAATCCACACCTAACATAGGCCTCTACCCACATAATTGGTCAACGCACCCCCATAATTTGAGTCATATATCTTTGAAAATGACTCCAATAGTGTGTTGGACTAACAAGGTGAGTGGAAATAAGAATCAAAATACATATTACACAACATCTAGAAAACTGGTTTTCATACGATCATGACTCTCATATTAATGATAATAACCATATAAAATCAATCGATCCATGCTTCAAACCTAACAACATCATCAACTCAATCAAATGATCAATTCACCAATCTTGTGATCATAATAAATCACAGAATACTAGCCAATACCAACTTGATGACCATAATTTCCTCATTCATATTTTCAACACCACCTCAATCCTTAGAGCAAGCCAATCTCATTCCCATAAAATCAAGTAGGCATCATAAAAAATTTAATTTAACTAAATAAATATCCCCTTATCATCACATGGTTTAAATATTCTCACAAAAATTACACCATTTATAGACAGGTTGAAAAATTCCTATATGCATCATCCATGATTTGTAAAATAATGTAAAATAATTTCAATTATTAAATTGGGTCTCACTATGAATACCCAATTACATGTTTAGGAACCCACCCATAATACGTGATGGAAATTAATGAGATGTCTAGGAACCACCTACCTCAAATTCATCAAGATCGGCTCACTTGATATCAACCTTAACTAAAGACGGTTCAATGGAAATTGGAGTCTTAGACAAACGCCCTTAAAATATAGTAAAATGGAAGCCATGAAATTAGTTAACCATATGGTTTGGAAAAAAATAAAATATATAGAAAGAGGATTAATCCTCTAAGTGAAGAGGTTCCAATATTCCAAGTGCAAATCACTACGTATCCCCTATGGAGGGTATGGCTCAAAGAATATTGTTAAAGAAAATAGGGGACAAACCCATTATGTGTACATGAGAATGTGCGAACATGGCGGAGAAAACTAATAAAAAATCCTAGAGTATTTTTTTAAAATCACAAACTTGAATAGGAACATGGTTATCTCACCTAATATTTCTAACAATGTTCCAACGATGTAGATCCCAGTATCAAAGATCCCCACTACACAAGGTTGGCCCGCACAGTTTTCCAAACCATGTTCCAATGGTTTATGAGATTCTTCTAAAAACTATATTGATCCAAACATGACCATATTTCCCCACCTTTATTGTATTCCATTATATTTCCATTGAAAATGAAGGGACACATCGTAACACCTTGGTGCTTACACTATTTTGCAAAACATTGTGCCTCTAAATGTGCCTTTATAAAATAAGGATTGACTTATCAAACACACCCAAAACACAATCAGGACACGAATGTATTTTCAATCCTATAAACCCATCTATGATCATGATCTGGGGACAAATAAAATATATATATTAATTTTAAAATCAATGAATTTTTTTTATCCACCAGAAAACAAAAATTAAAATGTATTGAGGAATTTGAAAATCTTTGAAAACCTAGGGATGTTAAAATATCC
This sequence comes from Viscum album, assembly GCA_963277665.1. Classification (NCBI taxonomy): domain Eukaryota; kingdom Viridiplantae; phylum Streptophyta; class Magnoliopsida; order Santalales; family Viscaceae; genus Viscum; species Viscum album. The sequence continues at coordinate 444,411,388 of OY728161.1, forward strand.
CCACCATAGAATAATCATCGCTTATATATCAATAGTTAATAAGTGATGTTATAGAACATAACCATCTTGATCGAGTAACCCCATTAAATCTCGTTTATAAAATTTCATGTCAACCCTCTCAAAGTGATCCCCATTGTTGGAGTTACTTATCATGGAAACTTCATAATACAAATATAATGAAACAAATGGGCCATTGACCATACCATGACTAAAAAGTCTTCTCATGATGAATATTGATTCATTCATATCATCATATTATCAATTCCGGATCATGATGCATATGACACCCATCAAGTCCAACATCTCAACAGATTCCTTTATTCTACATTTTCCATACATGATACCCATGATTTTACACATTTAATTAATTTCTAAAAAGAAGTCATGCCTCTATGAATCACATCAATCTTACATCCAATAAAATCCCCACAGTCATTCTCAGTTCCATGAATCTCAATAAATCATCCATCACATCAATGCCCGGATTCCAACCCACCAAATATAAGTCACACGTCAATTGAATCCCATTTTATATCACGGGGAAACACTTAATATATATATATACACACATATAACGAATCATTGCTAATTTGAACCAAAATATTGGGGTTTTTTAGTCCAGAATCATATCCTTTTCACCTCGTTCACCCAAACCCCCAGATTCCTAGAAGAAGGGAAACAAAAAATACAACACAATACTCGGTCACACCCATGAAATAAAATAAATATACCCTTGCCATTATAATGCTATGAAACCAGTAGTTCAACAACAAGAAATAATCTTAAATTCCAACAATCCTAATGTATTGCCTCCATATAATGATTTCATTGACACCTGCCGATTATCTCCTTAATTGGCCCCACTATCTCTTACATGAACTCTCATTTTAGTTGAATCATGGATACCAAGAATTACAATCAATTCATGTACAACCTCATATTTCTGAGTGTTCTGTTGTTCCTAACTCTATATATTCTGAGATGGATTCCTTCAGAACCTTTAAATATGTTCGACTTACCCACATGTTCATCAATCATTCATTGTTCGATCATACAATGTATTCAAATGTCGCTAATTTCCATTCTATTATCACTTATTTGAAGAAACACTCATCAATTATCTACATAAATCTATTTTCTAACCACCCTAAAAATTATACTCTTAGACTCACATAATTCTAACTAAAGATTCATAGCTGAAATAACCTAACAATGTAACTAGTTTTGAATATGATAGACCTATAAAACATCCCTTCATTTTCAAAACCAAATTCATAGCCTCATTGATTGAGTCCAAACAGATTATTTTTACCTAAAACATAGTGTATCACAACCCATACTCAAAAGACATCACTATTGAAATATCATCACCCTCTATACATGTTTCAATTAGAGATAACTCTATTATGGTTTCTGAATAATACAATATGGATATGTCTCTATATTAATGGAATAATCACTCTCATGCTATCTCCACCCTTAGATTATTTTGATATAAGTTCATGAAAAATCTCACCTCCATGTGCCTCAAAGGTAGTCCCTCATGTATTCTTAACTAAACCAGAATTCCCCACAAGTTTTATTCCATTCACTAATAATGTACATTTTTTGAATTACAATATGAGATGGGGTGGTGTCCCAAGAAGAACAATGGTTGATTTCACTAACTCAATCTAGTTATCTAACACCTATGGTCCAACCTAAACCTAAATTACATGTTGGTTCAATAACTGAAAATACCATGTTAGATATTCCATCAGGGTTTCATCTCTCATACATCACATATCAAAGACATGGTTGAAACATACCAATATCTCCCATAGATGATAACGAGCCATGGAAGAAAATTTATCATATTATATGGATTTCTCATATGTTACTAGATCATGTACATATGGATCGTGATCTAACTCACCCAATCAATCCTAATCCCACCCCTCAAGGGCATCAAAATGTGTATGGTCATGTGGAACGATATCATTTTCCTCTGGATGATCCATTAAAATCGCCCAAAGTGGAAACCACTTGAATATTAATATCATGGTAAGAGATAAATAATATCATATATTATATCATATAATGGGAAATATGTAAATTTTGTGTAATATTATCTCTGTTATAGTCCCCTATCATAACATTGTCTAATTTCATTTGGCATCATGGCCCCTTACCCCCCCCCCCATATGATCCAAAAATAACATATAAATCATGCATCATTTCACCTTTCTAACCCATAATCAATTAATGGTTCACACATAAATCCAATGCAGAAGATAACGATTCAACCAATGTGGCAAATCATGAAAACACAATTTAGCTTAATTGGTCACAATTTACACATCTCTCTCCACTATAATGAAACCTTCTTACTCCTATATGATATAGGCCCATATTTACATATTTTAACAAATAAATAACAAAATATATAGATCATATTTCAACCACATGCCTTGGTGGGATGAGGATAATTCCACATAAGAGATCATAAGCAAGAAGACATTATTTGGCTTCCATTTGTTATACATAAAACCACATAACCCTCATAGAGAAATGTATATTCTAAATGATGATCACAATTAATTTATTACATAAAAACAAAAAACAAAAATCATCTTAAATGTATATAAAGAATGTATTACAAAACCACCCTTTTCATTAAGGTTTAGGGGTCAAAAATTCCTCATTTCCATACCAATAAATGGGTCCCATGCCACAATTTATACTAATATCTTACATAATCACCAATAGTGATGGAATCTATATTAACTATCATAAGAGAAATGAAGTACTACAATTTCCCACACCTCAAAACATAGTCCTTACCACATGGATGGTTCAAAATACACCCAAATACGGTCTCTTAGACTAGTTTCAGCTACATCCTTGTCTATGTTACACCATAGAACAAATAGTAAGACATAAAATTGGTAAAAAAATCCTATTACACCATTTATATATCCTCAACCCATTTTTTCACAAGAACAGTTCAATAATATTTTTTACCACTATGACATATATGTGCCTCCCCATATCCCAAAAGTTGCATACTATTATCTATGGTGTAGAGAGGTGAGAGTTGGGAACATATACAAAATTGTTATGGTAATAATAATGGTTTATATAAATATAAATAATAATAATTAATACCATAAATCATTGAACCATTAAGCCACCATGGATGAAGAAATAACATGCAATAGAGGTAGCATAAATAGACCATGGTCAAGGAAAATAACATGGAAGACATTCAATTTTTAAATTCATTATAATTTTTTTGAATCATGAATACAATTAAATTCCTAAAACACAATAAATAAGAAGTTTCACTCAGAGAAATCCTTGGTACATAAATATAATAAGAATGTCAAAACAAAAGAAAGGACACTCAAAATAATAAACTCCCGCTGATCAAGGAATATCCAAGTTCAATTTTTTATCAATCTAATTATAATCACAACAAGTTGACTAATGTCCATTACCTAATACTGAATACGTACCTAATCTCAAATGCCTAATGTCTACACACACATACTGACGGGAACAAGTTGGTTGGATAATATTGTCATTTGGTCACCACTAACATGTCATAAATTAAATATATGATAAATATGGTGTATCAATATATAAATTAAAAAAAATGAAAAACATATAAATAAATTCCTTCCCTCGTGATCTTTGTAAATAAGGATGAAATCACCTTCTTCAGGAATAACAAATATAATTGTAGTCAATATAAACCAAATCAAAATTACCATGTATTCCGTTGAATAAAACACAGGTGAATCATCCGGGTCCACCTACAAATGAGTCATAAAGAAAATCATTCCATCAATAAAATAACGGATGTCGTAAAGGGACATGAAAAAAATTACATGGCCCTTTATACCATGGCATATAAATAAACATTATAGGTAAAAGCTTGTTGTCTGAGGCCCAACAATAACCATCCACCAAATAATGACACTGTTGTAAAAACATACAACATTCCGAGAAATAGAAACATACATAATAACATTTAAATCCCACACATAGGCCTCAATGTTTGGTGATACTATTCCCCAATCTAATGGATTTTAACACCATGAACTAATGTCTCTACTCTATCCAAGTGTATTTATACATCATGAACCTTCAACTATACTAATGTTTAACAACATCCTAATCTGCATATAATATAGGCCTTTACCCAAATGAATGGTCAACACCACATCATCATCAGAGTCATATCTCTGTGCATTTGACTATAATAGAACATTGGAAAAAATGAGAAAAATTTATAAATAATTACCTATGTCTTTTCAACATATCCCATCATTCCCGTAGTACAATGTCTCTCATCATTATGGTCATCGACATTTCATATCACTTGATCCATGTCAAAAAAATTAAACCTTCATAACATCAAATGGACTACCATAGTTCCCAAACTATTATCAGTATCACTACTACAATACATGAATATCCCAACCTGATGACCAATAATGCCTCATCTAGATGGTCAACATCGTCTCGATCCTTAATCCATCACGGTTACATTCCCTCAGAATCCCAAAAGAATCCTAAATAATTTAATTTAATATAATAAACACTCCAAACTATTATTCCAAAGGTCTGAATCTTGTAACCATGATGATACCATTTTTTAGAATGTCAATGAATTCCCCTGGGAATTTACAATGATGAGTTAATTAATTTAAAATTGAGGAATTAATTAAATAGTGTCCCACTCAGACAACCGAATGAAATGCTAAAGAAAAAATCCCCAAAACATGAGGTAAATAAATGATAAATCATTGAACCACCTACCAAATAGAAATATATTTAGTATCAATATTTATCTACCACAAATTCTATTTAGTTTGAATGAGATATGAAATTTAGACGGGTTCTTGAAAGATATGGTAAACATGCTTTTTTGGATTTATCAAACCATATAGAGAGAGGAAATAGAAATATCAAAAATATGATTAATTCTCTACAAATCTATTTACAATGCACCCAATAGTGATTGAGATGGAGACTGCATGAAGGGTTTCAATCAAAGCCTATGTATAGGGAATATATAGGCAGAATCGTATGTTCCTGTTGGTGAATAAAGAAAAATAGGGTGAAAACTGTTAAATGAGGCAATGAAATTTTCATATTTTCAAAAAATGTAATGAGTTGAATGGTTACTTGATAATTTTGGACAATTGTACACCCACATTGCAGAAACAACTATCCATATACCCCAAAACATTTGGTCATCCGACAAAGTATTCCTAACTGTATCCTAATCATTCATGAACCTATACTAGAAAAAGTAGTGTGCTTCACAAGGTTGTGAAACCCCTCCTTTGTGGGTTTTTAAATCATTTCCAGTAAAACATGAGAACATAACAGTTTCACCAAAATGATGAGACTCTTCACCATTATTTATAAAATATGACATTTTGAGACTCTAATGAATATGGGACCCACACAAAACACCCAGTAATTTTTTGATCCTCCGGAACCTTCCAATAAAAATCACTTGGGTCAATGAAAATCTACTAATTATCTACGAATGATAATGGAATGATTTGGTACAATCCAAAACAAAAAATTAGAAAATAAAATGATTTGATGATTCCAACCCACTCCAAAAATTCTATAACATTACTCGTATGGATCATAGGATATATATCATGGTCTACATCACTAATCATCCCTATTAATTCTCATTCCATTGAAGTGATGTTCATGAAATCATGGATTTTGTCATCATTATAGATTTCATTCAATTCTTGGCCAACTCTATTTACGAGATGTTGAAAAAATCCACAATACAGATGAATTATTTTTCCATTACCTATCCTATAGAAGTAGGTTAGAGGAAATTTTTTTTGGCAAAGCATTAGATGATGTACAACACTAGATGACTCGAACGAATGTTGAATTAGATCTTTCAAGCATTAAAGAAAAAAATTAAAAAACCCAGGATGATCATGAACCCTTGGGATATAAAATGAAATACACCTCCCTAAGTGGATATAACCATAATACACATGAATATATAGAATATTAAGAGTAATATTCAACTATCAATCAATCCCTTACTCTTATAGATTTCTTTCATGTAACATTGGAAGCAAGGACAATCATCCACTACGAAAAACCATTGTTGTAAAAAGTGCTCAAAATTTGTGGTTTTATACTAATAAACATGTAATATGCTTTATCCAATTCTGATATAAACCTTTTAGAATGATTTCCCCATACATAATCGTGAAGTTAGAGGTTGTAGGTTCATGAACATAAGAAATGGGTTATTGATTCTGTGTGGTTTGACAAAATATATTAAGAAACTCACCATTTGTGGAAATAAAAGTATGAAAAAAACATTAGAAAATCCATCAAGTGTAGTATAAACATAGTTCTTCCCAATATTACTACTATGGTTGTTATCACATTGTTCCCTTTCATGGATAACCTGCATGGTTTTAATTATCAGATCATCCCAGCATATAGAGAAGTTTGGTGTGATTTATACCAATAGAAAAATATTCTCCCTCCATCTCTACATAAGTACTAGTCTCATATGCCTAAAAATACTTTTCACTCTAATAATTTATGATGGTGAAACCCATCCATTGGAATCCCAAAACTCTGGATAAAATGGATGATATTATAAATTAGTTTTTTTTTTCCCAGGGAAACTCTAATTCCTAGACACACTATATATTTCAAAGGAAATCAAGGGGAACCGATAAATTTCCTATAGAGCCCACATGAGATTGAGATAAGATTTTAATCACCAATGGTTTATTTAGTAATAATTATTCTATTTGAAATCCATTATTCCATATCGTTCACATAGCAGGATCAGAGGGAGGTGATAGAGGGACACATCAGACAACTATATGTTTCATGTAGACATGAAAATATCTCTATCTAAGGATATTTTATTGAAAATGGATTCATGATCAAAAAAATATTGATACAGACTCAGTGACATATATGATATAGAAAATCAATCTTATCTCCCACAAAGGTGACCATTAATGGGTATGATAAGAGTGAGCAATGATCAATTTGGAACATCAATTTCAAATATTAGTTTGGTTATTTCATGTAAAACATTAAATTGATGGATATCATGAATGAAAATTCATACACTATACTTCGACGAATTCCCAGTATTCACATTAATTTGGAATTTCCATTATCATTTCATTAATGTTTTATATTCCACAGAGACGAAAATGTTAGCATACAACATAATTAAACAGATCTATTTGCCTCTTGTAAATCCACATATATGGAGGTGGAATTCTATAAAAGTGATGGATAATAGTTATTAGCCGATTAAAATATCCATATTAGATCCCCAAATGGAATGAAGAGACCCTTAATAATTCTTGTAGTATTCCCAATAATTATTATTTACTACTAATAAATCTATTTGAGGAAACACACATAATCTATGAAATTCAAACACCTTTAGTTTCTATAAATAGTATAAAAGAAAATTAGATTAATAATATCTTTAAAATGGAATTGTATGTAGAGTATGAAAATAACACATCCATATGACTCAGTCACCCTAAAACGGCAATAATTTCCTCATTTTTGTGACCTCATATAAAAATTCATCAAATGATTCAGATGGGGTTGAAAATATGATAACCTTAAGAACTCCCCTCCCACATTTGAGGATGTTGTCTTCAACAAAATTAATGATATCAACTATTTAAATCTCGAAACAAAATATGTCCCATGACTATCATTTATTATAGTCCACATGCCCTCTAAGGAGAATGAAATGTACATTAAATTAATAAAGAAAAATTGATCATAGTTTTCATGGAATTATACTGAAAATGAAAGGTTGAAAGTCAGTGTGGATAGAAACCACATAGTATAACCTGATTATGATCATGGTCTCCTTAAGGCATCGTGGTGAATAGACCCCTCTTATGATATAAATGTAGTGGAAGAATTTGAAAAATTGGTCAAATGCAGTATTAAATGTGAGGCGAAATACCCATGATAGATCACGAAATTCATCTCTATCACAAATTTTTTTTTTCTAGATTATGATATAGATTGATTTTGGAGACCATTATTGAAATATCTAATATGATGAATTCCCATTTCTGATCACATAACTCATGTTGTATACACTATCTAACTTCCAATACCATTCTAGTATGGAGGTCTATTAATGGAATGATCTTATAAATATGTGACCTTAAGATGGGAATCTCACTAGATTCAGAGAGATCCTAGAATCATTTTTACATTTGGTCAATACTTTTTTATATAATCCAATTATAATTATCACCAAGCCATACAACATATAATCAAACCATTATTGGGATGAATATCTGAATATTATATTGATAACCTACTAGACATTTATCTATGAAAAATTTCATCACATCATGACCCATTAATTAGTTATCAAAAATTTTTGATAGTACAATATAAAAATAAATTCTTTGAAATTCATTATTTGGTTAAGATTAGGTAAATTACTTGTATTTTTTATATGAAATAGTTACATCAAGGATTTCAAAAAAAATGATAGCGAAATCCTAGATATTTCACACCCTATGAGTATAAAATATCTAAGGTGAAATCAAGGTAACAACATATATATTCATTTTCGTCATATACAACATGGAAGTAAAATCATTTCCATTATCAAAGATAATGACGTAGATGGAATCTTATAAATAGGTTTAGGAATACAAAAAATTCGTTTAGATTCTCAAGTAATTGTTTCAACACCCATTGGACTTGATTAAAATAGTGGAAGGAAATCCACATATGTTATACATGTCCAACATGAATGATCACACTGAACTCTTCTCAAACAGATTAATGATTCGATGAATGGTTACAATATCTAATATTTTAGATGATTGATTCTAGTAACTGTGACTTAAAACTATAATGTTGAGTCAAACCGTATCAGACTCCTCACTGTAGTGAAAAAGGATGGGTGTAAAATACCACACCATGAAGTCAGCATTATCCCTATTATTGACCTGCTTATGTACATCCTTGGTAATTCCATGTGGACCATGTGAATGTCCTGATTGGATATTATTCGAAAGAAATATGAATTCCAGTTTACATCACAAAATTTAGTGAATGGGAAGGACCTAGTTGATGTTGTTACACTATATCCCACCCTAGAAAAAAACGTGTGGATATACAACATCTAGATGAGGTGGTTTTCTATTCTCATTACACTACTTGAACATATGATATTTTTTTTAAATCACCTCTAAATGACATCTCTGTGGGAGACTGTATGAATCTGAATCTCAACTAGGACGATCTATTCATTTTGTTTGACTTTCAAGAAAATGAATGGTTTTCCCACTCTATCACTATTTGAATAATGAAGAAATGATGAGACCTAATTCAAAACCCTCATCTCAGCTTTGTATGTATCCCTAAGGATGAAATTTTCCATACTGAACATAAAAGGGTATTTGATTCTAGATATAAGGAAAATCAATGGTGAATATACCATCATGAAAATATAAATTCCCCTTCAATAGACACATCATAGTACTGATGGTGAATGTACATTTTGATCCCACAATGAATAATCTCTCCCCAATCATAGAATTCATATGTTAATGCATTGGTTATGCAGCATAGTCCTAGAAAAACATGATTAGAAGGGAAAATGTATTCCATCACACATTGATGTATGGTATCATCATTCATCGCATGTGACGTGGATTAAATTAATCAGATCAATACATTCCCAAATGTTTATGAACTGATATCCACCACTGAATATATGTAACAAATAAATGATTATATCCAAAATTGGACCAACCTGACATGATGAACCAAATGGATAAACCTTCTATTCCATGAAACAAACATTTTTGTCCATGATGGGATAAATTAGAACAAATCCCTCTATAATAGAGGCTTTTATGGAATCATCCTCAATTGCATAACATATTGATGGATTGACATCATCATGAAGGAAATCTATCCAGGATCCTATATGACTCATCTCTCTCTAACCAGACACTACCATCAAATTAGTATTCTTTGTTAACACTATAAAACAATGATATAACAATTTATTGGAATTCACATGATTATGTTATTCATTCATGAGTCATGGAACCAACATCCATCAACCCTTGAAAAATCAATATATTGATAAATATTAATTTCCATTTGTCCTTTGGGATGTGGATATTGTGGGTACATATCCCTTATCCTTATCCAACCAGTTTAAATATATACTTACTGGTACTGAATTTATTTCCAAATGCATTGGATAATTACGCCTTGTGGAGATGGGAACAAATAATATTTCCATGTTTTTGATTTCTAATATCATCACTATATTGGACTACCACAAATCATGATGATGGAAAAATATATTGAATGGTGTAATTTTTAGGATAATTAATTGTAAAAAGAGTTAAATATGATTCCAATTACTAATACCACTAATATAAAATAATAAATTTTCAAATTGAGGCCTTCAATGAGAATATATAATATAAAATAAAAATGTTAGTGAATAAGGAAGATAAGTTATCGATGGACTAGGACATCTATTCTATTTGGGATTACCATGCCACCTAAAGTATGGATAAACAAGAAACTATATATAAATTTTTTTATTGAACCATGTAAATGTTTCCCTCATAATTCACGTGTCCCTCAATTCAAATAGAAATCTACAGATAACTATCAGATGATAAAAAATTGAAAAATAATTTTATTGAATTACAGGGAATTTTTGGGAATTGATGGAATACATTACATGAAATTTAATTCCATTAAAGTCATATCACATGGACCTTCTATATAAATGTTATACTCTACTCATTCTATCAAGGAGAAATGGTATCAGCTCTAAACCCCCAAATAATTCAATGAAACATTTCCTAAACCAGATCCCAAATATAGAACACCGTATATCATGCATTAAGTATATCAGAATAAAGTCTTCTCATTGAAAAAAATGGACAAGGAATACCTCACGACCCATCTAATATATGGTTTATTAACAAAAAATTGTGTGACATTAATTTTGAATTACCATATTCATGTTTTAATGACATTAATCATCTAAAAATCATCACGTTCAAATAAATATAAAATTTAAAACTTGTACTTGCCACATGAAATTATTTATTATAAAATAGTGCATGGAAAAAATAAATTAAACTCCACATCATCGTATGTCCTAACCACTTGATCCTATACTACATGGATTAAATAATTACAACATGAAATCTAATGAACAAGAAGCATCATCTTAAATGTGATTCCACTCAAAAGAGTTAAATAATTGAAAAATAAACATGATGTTCCCCTTGTTATTCTGTGTATCATAGATTCAAATGGGTAATTACACATCCAATTACCATGAATGTCCATAATCTGTACAAATCAATATACATAGTATCACCTATCCCCCAAATAATGGGTCTATCCAAAATATTGTTCTCCTCACAATAATACATTAGTCATTGGGAAAATTTGAATTCCTTCTTTTCCACACAGGGGACCCTAATCCTTACAGAATGATGTTAATATATATAACTAATTTAATCACATCATAACACTAAACAACGTTGTTTTCATAAAATATTTGTAGATTGACTATCATTCCAATGAGATTCATAGATATTCAATGATTCAATATCTTATACCAACGAAAAAATGATACAAAATTTATATTTCACTTTATTAAAATGTATTTTTTATGTGAAGCAATCCATTCAAATTACTTATTTCTCACACAGAGAATGTATCATTTGAGTTTAGTTGTTTTTGTAAGGACATCCAAATATGATCGACACATGTCAAATCATGACACAGTTGGAATGATCAATGATGAATGGAATTAAATGTAACACCACTATCCCTTTACACATGAAATTAAATTTCATGGATGATGCCTCTTACATGACATAAAAGTACTCATTACCATGTACCTTTCCTAGGAGGACCATTATCATTAATTTTTCCATCCCACTTCACATATGTTCAAGAAAACAATATGTCTTGATTCATTCCATTATTGTATATGTAATAACATCCACATCATAGTGCTATGTCCAGCCAAAATAGTAGCTTTTATTGTTGAGTCTCATACATCCAAAATAATGATGCTTAACCACATTGTTATTGATGAACATTGTTTGGGTTTATTCCTATCATTATATGATAGATAGTGATTCCAAAATATCTATTCCCTACTACAACTACAATAATCCTTGGGAATAATTACACCACTCTATTTTTGGTTCATTACTAACTAAAGAGTTTTAGATTTTCATGTACCTGTGGATTGAATCCTATCATCATATTATATATAGTGACACCAATATCTCTAATCATGGATCTATATACAAAAAAAATGAAAAAGATCACCCATCATGTATGGTTCTGATTATTGTAGTGTGTTTAACATTCAATAAAAATGTGTTTTTAATTCCTATAATCAATGGAAATGTATTAATGCCCATATATCCAATCTCATGTCCATATAGGAAATTTTATAGGATAAATTTTCAAATCTATGTATGGGTTTGACCAATTTATAGTGTATTCCATTCATGAACTATTTTCGGTCCAATTTCATTCATCATAGGATACACAATGATTTATAGATCATATATCCCATGTCCAACAAAAATAATCATGGGAAAAAATTCCCCCTCTACATATTTTTCAGAATGATGTACTGATTTTCCTATTCATGAACTATATATCTACTAATTTTTATAAACATATGAAAAATAGAGACACATAAATCTCCAATCTTCAGTCATGTTATAAGAATATGTGAAATCATTCCCTTATTTATGTATGGTTTAGACCTTTATAGGTTGTTTCCCATTAAAAAACTATTTTTGAATTGATATCTATCATCACATTATATATATATACCTATATCTCTAATTATTGGTCTATCTATAATAATAAATGGGAATAATTTCCATTATTTTAATGGGTCAAAAATATATTTTGATTTTCCCATTAATGAACTATGTGTGGAATTATTTCCATCATCATAGGATATATAGTGGTTCTTCGATATGCTATCCCTATTCATTATATAACAATCATCATTATGATTTCCCCCTAATAATATATGTCAATCCTGAATAGAGTATCTACCAGTCAAAAACAATTTTCTGTTTAATTCATATCATCACATGATATGTAGTGATTTTCAAGTATCCAATCCCAGGTCCAGCTACTACAATCAACATAACAATTCCCCCCTCTACATATGGGTCAGAATTATATAGAGTGTTTCCCATTCAAAACATTTTGTTTCTTGATTCCAATTATAAATGTATGAATTGTGACACCTGAGTCACAAATCCAAGGTCCTTCTTCAATAATTAAAAATACATATTCCACCTCCCTTCTTATGAGTTTGACTAATGAAATGATATTTTATACAAAAAACACTTATGGTTTGATTCCTTCGAGCATAATATACATAGGGAAACCATAGTATTTAATCTATGTATTATCAATATATTAAAAAGAAATAAAATATAACCATCAATGCATAGGGTCTATAACTGTTTTGTTTTCCATGAATGGCCCTCTCCCACCCAGCTTAACCTACTAACCGAGTCATCACTTCTTTCTTATATCAAACATCAATCATGTGATCTTAAGGAATGTGGAAATTATCTCCATCCAACATGATAAAAACCTATCTAAAATTATATATTATGTAATAAATGTAAGAATATAAAATAAAAATCATATTTATGCCCTTAACATGTCATGTTAAGTGAAAATAAAATGAAAACAACAAAAAAAATATGAAAACATTCATGAAAAACATCGTAATTGTATGATGTGGAACTGTATAAAAAATTTCCATCCCATCAGATGTTAAACAATGTAGAAAACATACTTACCACATGATATTAAACATCATGTAAAAAATATAGTCCACATGACATTAAAGTTAAATATAAAAAATTTCCACACAACATGTCATTTAAAAGTGAAGGTCATCTCCCATTACAATTCATTATCAATGAACCACAAGAGTCGGACCTCGATCCATGAGAGTGTAAGAATCATTTGTAATACATTATGAATCCATGACTATAAATCAATCTTCATTTATTAATCATGTTGGGTTGATGAAAAAATTTCATTTCCCTTGGAACAGAAAACATATCTCCCTATTTGAAAATTTTTCCTATTTATAATGGATTGTACCTACAAACCAGAGACATATTGTCCCTCGAGGAAGTGCATTATAATAAATTTATTCCTAAAATAACGTTTGTTGATCTTAGAATATATGGGTTCTATGGTCCACGCATATTATGATTTTCTCATATCAAAACTAATGGATTTAGAGTCTAAAACAATCATTCAGAAAATTCACCTCCTACTTAGAATAATGTATTTACACTCTTAAACATGGGTATCATAATTAGGTAACTATTAAACATAACCATCATAGAAGGTCCAAATGTATCATGGAAATAAATTACATTCACCTAGGTAAATGTTTTGATAACCTAAACTCAGTAATTTGGTAGTCAATAACACAATACCCATTACTTATAGTCAAATTGATAAAAAATATTATACTGTTAAAAACAATAGATAGTAACTGATAAAAATTGAAGACTAATGTCACTAAAATAATCATAACCAGAGTATAGGAAAAATATTTAGTAATGTTTTGTAATATATAATCTCCATGATAATGTGTTCCCTGGGTAGTGGCACCCATTTCATGGTTCTATAATCAGTCTTCTGAATTACATATTTCACAAATCAATCTTCCCAATTGGAGTACCTCATCACCCTATATCCATAAATGGAACATGGAAGAGGATACACATCTTTAAGAGACCCTTTATTTGACAATATATGTATTCCTATGGAACCAATATATAATCCTATGTTATTCAAAAAACATATTCATAAAATTATATCTTTCATTTATAAATCATCGTATCATGGATGTAAACATCGATGAACTCAGTACCATATAGATTTTTGGGTCATCATTGTTATCATCGTCCCATATAACAGTTCAATACCTAGAAACATTGGACCATAATTTAGTGTCCCAGTAATTAAACTACTCAAGTGGATTAAACATCCTTGTTGTTACATCATCATGTTTTTTCCCATTTCATAATAAGAAATGTGACATTTCTTCCACAAGCCTTCTTATTTCATAGGCCATGTTAGCTGAAATCATAGGTTGTAGATCCCAAACCACAATAAACAAATCAATAATATTATAGGGTGATAGAACACTTCCTTGATCACTTTTGATCCATCTGAAACATTATCTCCAAGACATCAGAGTCATTGAAACTCTCTGATGGACCTTGAAAAGGATCATGGATCATACATTCTAGACCATGAATGAAGCCCTATAGCTTCATTAATTATTGATTTTACCATATAACTAATGGAATTTCGTCTATCCAGGAAAGGATCCTAGATCTCCATGAGTCTATGTAACACCATAGTAGAACTCAGTTCCCTAGGGTATTTAGGGACATCCCTTGTCTTTCTTCCCCATTTCATAGTAACTATTTAAAACTTTTGGTTTATGAATTACACCTCTAATATATAAAATATCCACGTAGTCATGATTTTCTTCCTATTCCTCCCTCATAATATTCTACCCCTGTAAGTATATATATCATTTTCCATTTTAAAGTACATAGACACCTATTTTTGACCATGAAAGTAAAACATAATGTCATTGAACTACCAACTATAGGCATACAATCATTATTGGATATGATCTTTTATCCTCATGAGAAATTAAAACACTACGGTAGAACCTATATCCCTGAGCTATTTTTGTTTATTACTTGAATGTATTCCCCATTCCATATTCATCAGTAAATTCCTTAAAGAAAAAATTTAATCTATATAGTATATGAATTTCTCAAATAAAGGAATTAAATAACATGGAATCTCAATGTTTGAGATAAAATACATAAAACTATAAAAATGGGATGTCTGAGCTAAAAGACCAAAAACATAAAAAATTATGGTCTGTGCTAAAAGAATATAAAAAATATTTGTGGAAGGTATGACCGAAAAGAGAATAAATTATATAAATGGATGATATAATGTAAATTATCATAAACTAAATAAATTAATGGTTTGAGATAAACTATGTTAAAATAAAAAAATACTATGTTCGAGTTATAAGACCATAAACTACAATAATATATTTTTGGAGAAAAAAGAAAAAAAAATATTGAAATAGAAGAACATAACTATACAAATCAAAATTAAAACACATCAATAATTTAGTGTCTATAATATAAAAGGAACATATCATATAAGGATAAAATCCAACAAGTGGGATACAACAACAACTAACAAAGTCCCTGAACACAAGGAATTATAAAATATTATGATTAGAATAATATTATGAAAATATAACCAGAAAATAAAAACATGGGAGGAAAATCATATGCCCTTAGAAAAATCAATCGATGATCAATATGTCCACTAACATTATCCATTGATATATAATTCATACACCTTGATATATATTCTACCCAAAATATTATTTTTTTATAATGTATTTTCAAGATAATTGGGGTGTATACATCAATGAGGAAGCCCATGTTGGTGGGAAATGATGAGAATTTCTCAAGGAAAATATAATTTTGTTTTAAGCATTCAAATATCAGAATTTAGGATTTCATGATACAATGTGATGTATGGTGAACATTTTGGATTCACATAGTATTAGATCCAAAAAATGTTATTCTCTTCATTAATAAAAGTAAACTAAGTAATGAAATATATTTTTGAAGAATTCATTCATTGATGATATAATCAAATGAATGTATCCCACTAATTTTAGAACCTCTAAATAATATATTAAGTTAAATAAATGAAGATAAAACTATAATGATAGTTGAAAACCCAAATTTTCCTCTTCTGGGACATTCTGATAAGCACTTTCAATTGATTGCTGAATCACCACCCACATTGCCTGTTATACATTCTCACAAATTCAGGGATCCACAGTAAGAGATGGTAGATGAAGAAATATTTTTTTTGTATTTTTGAATGAGTATGAAGATTATGAAATATCACAAATTGAGTGAGCTATGATCTCTTCATGTCTTTAATTTTCTGAAGTAAATGTCTCCAATTAGGTTATCATATTACATATTTTCTTATGAAACAATTCCAACACCTCTGAAGCATCCCTCATCTGTTCAACCATGAGAGCCCAATAATTGAACTCTCTCAAGCCCCTATAACTAGTATCCAACTATTTTCATTTCAATAAATTTTTCTGCAGGATGACATATAATGGTTGATGGTCAAAACCACCAAATCACAAACCATAACAGAGATAGAAGTGTAATTATTATTGGACAAAAAATGTTTACTGGGGATTCTCATTGATCTGGGTGTAAATCTGTTAGTATATCGTCATTCATGTTGATTTATCGTCTGCAAGTGCTAGAGTGAGTATGTGAGAAACGAGGATAATTTATTGATATGACGAATAAGTTGTAGAGGAATCCATATGTGTTCTACTTTTAAAGGATTTTTTATCAATTTCTCATGACATAGATTATCCCCCCTCGAAAAATTAAACTCCACTAATTTTATAGTGATAATTTGGATTGTGATGCTTCATTGAAGACTGTCATGAATCTTGAATTGACACTATTTTTTCAATATAAAAAGGGGGCATTGAATAACATGACCTATCAACATGAAGGATTAATCTTTTCAGCTCCACACTATTGTAGGAATCCAGCCATGTATAGGGATAATCATAAGATAGACAAATATGAGTACCAATAGGTAGACATATAATTTAGGTATTGGTATCTTCAAATACATAAATAAGACAAATTTTGATGATATTACAGGTATATCGTTATCGATGAAATAGAAATAATGATAACAAAGAGACCCTTTAGATATACCAATATTGGTGAGTGATCTAATAAGGGGTTAATGGCTAAAAAATGATCAACTAATACATCTTGGTTGAGAGAACCCCATCGCAAGTAGAAATAATATATAAAAATTCATCAAAATATCCTCTAATATTATCAAAAAATGGACCATTGGTGAATGATATGTCATTAAATTGATGTAATTAGACATGATCAGCATGTAAGAGACCTCATCATGTTCATAAAACATTTACATTGCCCTATATATTTTCAGAATACAATGGTATAAAGAGAAACCATGTATCCTAGTATTGTTGTGATAATTGAGGTAGTAAAAATGCTCCCGTATCAATAAAAATAAATTCTGTAAAGGATCTCTAATAAAATAAGGTGTTCATCCCTATTAAATATGACCTCATCTTTTGAAATTTAATTCAAGAGTCAACACAACTAAATTAAAATGATTTCATTCTTCTAACAGAAAATAGTCAACACTTGTTTGCTCACTCAAATTCCCATGTAAAAATCCCAAACAAGGGAAATAAACTTCTTCAATAACATTTAAATGAATCCCACCAACATATGTTTATGGTAAATCAGTGGTCTCACCTAATAGACCTATGTTGTATATTCCCTACCACTCATGAAATCCCAATACAAGTAGACACCATCATGAACTTCATGAGAATGAATTCAATGGAACATATAATGATCTAAGAAACTCTATTGTGATTAAAAAAATTATAATAAAATATCTTAACGATATGATAGTGATAATATTTATATATTTCCTTAAAATTTCTTTCACTATGTTAAGCATGTCCCTTTCGAAAAATGGGATTCATTGGTGTCATTTGAGATGTCCCTAGTAAGAAGGATCTTGCAGTATTTGTCCTTGAGTGGGGATATCAAGAACAATCAGTTAATATCCCAATGTTTAAATCCAAAATTTTAGTGGGGTAGCAATAATGAAATATTATAGGGTAACCAAATGTTGATCAGTTTTCTATAAAGATCAAAATGATGGAAGATGATGAATTGTGAAACCCAGACACCATTGTAAAAATGGATAGCATGTCGATGGTTGTGAAAATCAAAACAAATCTATCTAATCATAAAGGACCATTCCCATCCAACATAAAAATTTCTACCCATGTAAAAATCCCATTTAGATATCCATCCACCCCTTGGAATGTTCATAGAAGAGACTTGTTTTCTTTAGTAGCATTGAAAAATGGGTTGGTGAGTGAAATAGTAGTCATCTGGAAGCTGGGAGGAGTTTACTGGTATATACAAAAAATCCTACGAGCATGAAAATTCTAGTTGGATATCATCATAAATTATTATACGGAGACAATAAATGGTAGCTGAAATATATAAAAAGGAATATTATTTTCATAAAAATAAAGTGAAATGTCATCCAATAACTAGAATCCATAACGGGGAATCCTGTGAGATAAATTATATATTTGATGTTCTAATAACGTAAAAATTTTAATTCCATCATTATTGTAAGGAAAATTATTATAATATTAGCATTATTGTTATCAGTAATCATAATAAAATTTATATCTAGAATGGATGATTCCAAAGAGATAGAAACCATCTGAACAAACATATGTTGAATATGTCAGAAAAATTAAAACACAATCACATCCAAATAGATTAAAAACTAAAAGGCATCATTAATATCACAAAATATATGAATAGATTTTGTAAAACATGACTTGATATGGGTATTGTGAACCACATGACCCATGGAGATCTCATAGATCTATAAACATGGTGGACATATCTCTTATATGAGACCGGTCATAATCCAATTGGTCACATGACCTTGACATGATCACACAAAAATCATAATAGTCAAGTTATCATTTTAAGAATCCAATAGATATACATAAATGGACTTTGTAAAAGAATAAATATGTTATTGTTATTTTATTAAATAACTATTCATGTTTGTAGTATGACAAAGAACATCTCAAAAAACCAGATCTCATGAACCAGTATTGCAGAGTGGTCTCATGATTGGTTCATGACGATGATCTTATGAAGGGAACACACGATAAAGGAATATAAATAGATATATAGAGGATTTAATAAATGGTTAATGATCTCACGTTCACTGATTTATATATGGAGTCCCCAATGGAATACCAATAGTCACTAGAAAATATCATACATTTAAAATGAAACTAATTAGTGGCTCCCCAAAGGAGTTGAGAGGGCATTTAAATTCTTCAAAACTAAACTCTTAAGCCACAGATATTGCTCCTAAGTTGAGGCATTTAATGATTCCTTCAAAATGGTCATCTAAAACCCTACAAGGTAAGAAATACTGAATGTGTGGGTATTATTATCTTCATAAAATAGTTGATGAGAAGGTGGACCAACCAACATGGATCGTGTAACCTTCTAATGGACATGTAATCTCTTGACCTTTGGAATTTCATTCCAATGGGTGATTTATATTTCATAAACCACTAATGATAATTGGTTACCTATGATAGTAATACTTTTTATTGAGAAGTAACAAAATGAATTTCTTGATGATCGAGCGAATGCTTCCAAAAAAAGAACATTCTTTCAAAAGAATTTTAATTAGGTATGCACTTGACAATCATCTAAAATTACTTTTTAAATAAATGATGAAAGTATTAAATAGAGTGATACCTTATTCAGTAATTTATGTTTTTGTTACATGATCATATGGTTCCCATAGTCAATCATAGCTCTAAAAATAGGTACACCATTTCATGAGAGAACATATGGACATGTCACACTCATCAGATGTAGAATTTCATATTATTCCATTAGATTCTAAATTTCCCCTACAACTCCATATACAATCAGAAGGGTATTACATGGAAATGATTTTTTATCATAAGAATAACTAATATTGTTAATGGGATACATCATATACATTGATAGTTATTTTTTCAAACCCTTGTAAAATGACATGAAATCTCATAATCATGTAAAATAAAGAAGTAAATAAAAATGCATATCTGGGGATCTTCTTATGAGGTAATGATACAACTATTTTCCTACAAACATATAAATATTTCAAAATATTTCACCATTGATGTCATGATTCCCCCCCCCATCAAAAATCCTTCATGATCTCATGCAGCCCCATGATAAGACTTCATAGTCTCGTGAATAAACCAATATGAGTTGTATTTGATCATGACAAATCCATTCATTTGAAATACTGATCTCATCAATAATCTTATACATATCAGCCTAACCTTATAAATTTTCTATGAAATGTACACATAGTTTGTGGAAATTACTTCAATTGGATGGATAGCAATAAATATAGAGATTTCATGAAGGTCTTACTTCCACTATAAACCATGAAACCAAACATTAATGCCCTATGATTGGATCTCACAATATAAGTGATCATCATATCCTCCTATAACCCAAGATAACATTTAAATGACATTATCCACACATTGATGCATACAAGTAGTTCAAATAATAATTACAATTCATTACCCTTAGAACAATGATCCATGATCGATCCCATATAAATGGGTAACATCATATTTCTTAGAGTGTCTAGTTGGGTGATCACAATGGTTTTATACTAGGTAAATTCTAGGGAATTATTTATATGATCATGTAAAATATATCACGTCTTCTAATTATAATTATATATATAACATGATGGATATATGGTGTGATAGATGGATTATGTGAAGGAGGTATCTTATTTTAGATAGGTCACATGAAACCTAAAATTAACTAATAATGAAAAAAATTTGAGGCAAATATACAATTACATTTGTATTAAAATGAGTTTAAATATTAAATAAAACTAAAAATAATTATACTATGTTCAATATGAACTTCACATGATCCACATAGACCGTTAAATAACATAGGGACATGTCACTCGTGTCATGGGACAGTCCACTGATATGACAATTGGTTCATGTTATGTCCCAAGAACTTGTGAAACAAGTAACATGATGCCCTCCATACATGAATTCCATGACATGAGAAGATATCATGTTACATGGAGACACTATAACATGCAATCTCGGTCTCACAGTATCGTGAGGAAATGTTTTCTAGGTCAGGTGACTAACTATGAACATGTCCGGAGCATAGATTGTGATTTTTATTAGACACATCATAAAATCCACAAAAAATTTTGGCATACACCAATGAAAATTGAACATGGTCACGTGACAATCTACATAAATGTCATCATTAAATATGAAAATTTTCTTCATATATGTCCAGACATCATCAGAGAAGTTAGGAAGAGAAAAATGGCAAGTCATCCACATAATGTGACACCCTTGAGACAAGTAAGTATAGATTATAATATTGTATTAATTCATGCCCAAACAACATAAATATTTTCTCGAAGAAAACATTGATAAGTCACCTAGGTCTTGTGACACCCCCAGACATGTAATACATAATTATTTTATGACCTTTAGCTATGTAATTTATAATATATGACCTACATCAGATAAGTAAATTAATTTATTAGATTGAAATTGGACATGAACTCTTTGGAATCTGTATATGAACACACACCCTTAGACATATCAATATGACAATCATACATTCAGTGAATATATTCAGTACATTTCAAGTCGTTATCCTAGGACATGATAATATTTTCTATCAGATATATAATGTAAACCTCAGTGTGTAATACTCGATCAAACTGGACTATAAAAAATGTATTGCTTCTGTAACATGGATATGACTGATGCGTCTATAAGGGTGGAACTCCAATCGGTATCCACCATAGTGTATTTATCTCAATATCTAAAACTGAGAATATAGAATACCAGTTCCTTCTATAACCCAGACAAAGAGGATGATTCTCTATTTCCTGAGCTCTAAAAAGAATTACATCAGTATATGCCCATGAATACCCCCAACGGAAGTATGATAACTCTAATTCATGTAATAACCAGGATACACCTGATGACTTTATATGGTTTTATATTCAAACTGAATCAACCACTATGTATATCCATTTTGGTGCCTAACAATCCAACCAATAGGACTCAATCTCTCTCATGGGATGATTTCTCTTCCTCATCCACTAGCAGAATAAGATGGAAATGTAATTATTATTACATTGATTCATTCCCTAATTAGGATAGGTAGGATGTATATCCATGGTCTAAGATATGTTGTAAACATCCCAATGGTAATCCTAGTCCATTTATCCAACATCAATTTTCAGTGAGATAATTTTCATAATATCAATTATTTCTCACACCATAAATTGATCATGTGGTCTTTGGAATTTTCAATGATCATATAATTTGAATCATGAATCTCTACCATTGATTGAAACCTTAGTGTGTAAGCCCTGATCAGTGGATTCATATGGATTCCCCAATATAATATCACCACCCTATGGGAATGGCTTGAGGGCCTAGTAAAACAATGAATAATTTAATTTCTATGATAAATCATGTTACATAAGACGTCACCCAATGGCTTGATCACAATATCCTATGCATGTATATCCTCATATAAATCCATTCCACATGAAAATAAACATCGATATTTTAACAGTATTCATGGGGTTTTTCATAAAATATGCATTATGTACATGGGTCTTTCTAAATATTATAATATATCTCCTAAATATAAATATTCTCCATAGATAATAGAAAATTCTAGATTACCTTATTGTATGGATTAAAAATATATGGAAATTCCAATTAAAATGAAATAGTGAAAGAACCACAGGTATATAAATATAGATTCACTAATAGACTCCCCATTATATATAAATGGATTATTCCCATGATCCTTTCTTAGGGTAAGTATGAATTTACCCGAATTAGGATAAGATTGATAACGACAACATAAATCTATTATAGAGTCCAAGAGAAGGGAAAAATTATCCTAAAAATGATGTGATGTGACTGACCACTAATCATCTTGACCAACATGTGTGTCCAAGGGCCTTTGGGTATAAAAATATAATTGACTATCTCCCTCTGGGAATCAATTCGTTATTTATTTATGTATTTAGGATCCTCTGTGAGGTTCAATATAAGATCAAAGAATTGTAAAACAAACAAAAATTAATTTATACGACATTGACCCCCCAATCACAAGAATATATTAGGATAAACTGTATGAAACAACATTCTAAGAAAAAATAATGGTTAATTTGACATGATATTTGTTAATTATGACAACTTGTTTATAATTTATAATTGATAGACTACCCATTTGTCAGTGGATAATTTTTATTCCCAATATAAGGTTGATCATTTCCAATGAAAAATTCATAAAAATTATAATATAATGATATTTTATATTTTTTTATTTATAACCTTATTCATAAATTTTTTTTGATGAAATGAGATATTCATGTATCTCTGATACCTACCTGTGAACTACCACATATATGATGTGATAAATTTTTTACTATATCACGACATCAGATGATTTTTTAATAATGGATATAATAATAACATAAAATTATTATAAAATTATTTTTTTTCTTGTAAAGTGAATTATTATTTATGTTTTGATTATTCCACTCTTCATAAAGTCGAATCATCACTTTTGTAAGCGTTAAAATAATCATCAATACGATGTAATGTAGTTAATTTTTCATCACCGCATTATGTGAATAATTATAAATGACTACATAAGGATTATATAATATAATAATAACATTATAGAAATTATAGATAATATGAAACCATGATCATCGAACCATAATATAACTGTCAAACATAAATTTATGAGAAAAATGAAATTGTTAACACCTAGGGAAGACAATATTGATACATAATTATTAATAAATCATTATTGAAATGTAATAATTGGGTAATAAATTATATTATAAGTTTTTATATTGTTCTTATGTATAATTATAATAAATTTAAAATTATTATAGAGTATTTTGTTGAGCATATGGAGTTATTTATATATAAAGTAGTGGTTTCTCAGCTCTATTTTATTTCACTGATACATATACAATATTAATCCATTGTTTTTTTGGATTATATACTACAAATAAATTAAACTTTTTTATATTCATAAAATTTATATATATTTACAACACCATATAATGTTATATCCTTCATGAGGTTTGGATTGAGATATTACAAAATTATTAATAGATTTCTATTACTATCAATTTTCTTTTCAGGATATTTTATGATGAATTTTAAATTAGGAAATTTATATATAACATATCGTTTAAATCCAATATTATATCTACTACTTGTGTTATTTATTGATAAAACATTTTTCTTTTCAAATTCTGCTATTTGAGTAATTACAATTTAGAAATAATTTTTTATGGAAACCAATATTTTGTTAACTATCAGATCATGAATATTTTTATTCCTTGATCATATATTATAAAAATGTTATCTATCATAATTTCAAAATAATCTTATTATTATATAATGTCATATTTACCAATTTTTATCATTTATTATAAAAATAAAAAGGAATGTGGTTTATATTCTAAATGAGTAAATTATGACTTTTTCCTATAAATGTGATAGGAATATTTGTTTTATAATTCCTAACATGGATGAAAATATCTTCATCAACATTGATCAATGAAATTTACCATTCAATTACTGTTATAATGGTTATTTTTAAAGAAACTTTCTTATTTAGTATTTTTAAATTTTCGATATTTTATGGTTATGATTTCAAAATGAAAAAGGGATTTTAGTCAAAAAAATTAAATAATTTTTAAAAGGAATTTTTCCTCTATGATAACATGATGTAATGTTATATATTAATCACATTGAATATAAATATATTATGTAATTATTATTGTTATAGGGATTGTTTATTCTTACGATGAATAAATATTAATAAACCATATTTTCTATTCCATGGATTATGTTATGATGGAATGTAAAATATTTTCATGATGTTTTGGAATACATATATATTGATTAGTATATTGTGATGTGCAGTTACATTTATCCTTATAATAAATTAGATATTGATTATATTTTTATATGTTAAATGTACACATGGGATGTAGTCACATTCCCAAAAGGGAATACATGATTGGTAATTCTAGTTCATAAATTTGTTACATTAGGGGTTATCAAAATCCCCAAGAATGTTGTGAATTGGTTATTCCAACCCTATCATGTGATGCTTGTATTGAAATTGAGGCTTGAAAAACAAAAATTATAATTATGATAATTTCACACAATACCTCACTCTTTAATAACATGTAATATATCAATTATATGTTATCATGGATCATGGATTTTTATTCTATTTAGATTGAAATTCTCTGAACTATCACGATTTATAAAATAAATCTTAATTATGATTTATGAAGATTTTGTTATGATTTTCAATAGTTACGATCATTTTCTCATACCCTTCTGTTCAATATATTCTTATATGATATTTTTATCACCCATTTTTACCCTTAATATGTTGATGATCTCTCCATTTTTTATGTTTTACAATAAACAGTTTATGAAGATAGGATTTTTGTATGTTATCCATAATAGGGGTACCTGATGTGATGAAATTATTTGCAAATAGTGTATATTTTTAGGAACAAGTCATTTATGTATCCATATTTATAAAAAAATAATCCTCTATATATCTAGTGTGGATTGTAATTATATATAATAAATATTAATATAACAATATATAATAAATGTTTATATTATTTTTGAATCACCTGAGTTGTAATCATTGAACAAGATAAATATTTTTGAAAACATGGATGAGTAAAAATTATTTAGAACCCTTCAGATAATATTATGTATAGGATAACATCATATGTTATAGTATATAAAAGTTTGAGGTTTTCCTAGGAAATAAATATATATATGTATACTAGAATATGAGTTTAGATATAATACAAATTCAAATGGAGTTAAGAACATTGAATGTTGAATGAACCAAATCAGCACCATTTAATGATTTATGGACCCCAAACTATAAACTTATTTGTAAAGTGATATGAATTTTTCGCTGTTAATTCATATTTTAATGAAATAATACAATTTATATAAATATATATGGTTCATGGATGATCCTGGTAATATATAAGATGTCAAATATTGAAAGGTAGGTTTCATTAATTACTGATCCAATGAATTATTTTCTAGGATTATATGGCTTTTCATTATTATTAATGTTCGAAACCCGACCCCCAATGCCTAGATCCATTGCCTTATTTCATTAAACTAGATTTATGATATGAATGTATAATCATAGAAGAAAAAAATAGTATATTAGTTTCAGAAAAACTTATACATACATAAGTTTTCATTACAACTTGAACTCAAATTAATTATATAAGTTCCATGGGATAATCCACAAATCATTGATTATCATGACAATTCATTCACAATAACGATCATTCCTCTATGGGAAAAATAATACATATGAAATTTAGAGATATTATATTTTCAATTAGGGTAATTAAAATAGAGTAAGTAAAAATAATATTCGTGTTGAGTAAAAAAAAGTACTAATGCCATTAAATTATAATCTTGATCATAATATGGAAGAACAAAAGCTGATTAAATAATTCTATAGTTAAACATAACCATGGTTATTATACTACTCAATTGAACACATAGACTATAAATTTCTATTTCCATAATGTGGTAATGCATAATGGATTACTTCATAACCATTATATCAAGTCCATTTCTCAAGACAATAAATAAAAGCTTAAATACCAAAACTAGTATGTCACACAAAACCTACTGATGCATCGGGGAAATTGTCGGACCCACAAAAAACATAATATGTCAAATTCATTCCTCATTTTTAAGTGGTGAAACATAATAAACTTATATATTCATATCAAAAATAACAAATAAAATGTAAATCATATTCCAAAATCATTAAAATTAATAGCAATCATTTTATGTAATATGGTGAGTGGTTTCATGATAGTGCATCCATAGTCAAACCTATCATAACACATACAATAAAACAAGGTATATGATGAAATTAATATTTACCAATATTAAAAAACAAATCAACACAACAAATGAAATTGATTAAATTAATTTTATAAAGTCATCATCTAATTCGTGAAAGAAATTATCTTTTACTTTCAAAGGATTTGTTCATTTGGAAAAATTAATTTTATAAAACCGAAAAATAATTAATGCAGTTTTTATAATAAAAATGTGATTTTATAAAAAATAGTATTTTAGAACAAATTATAATGTGCATTAAAAATTATGTAATAATATGTTATCTTCCATTGAAATTGGGTTTGTATTTTGGGATAATTATGAATTATCACTTTTGAAAATGTAAATCCCCATAAAAGATAGAAGGATTATGGTTGGTACACATATATAGAACATTAAAAAATAAATTAATATGTGTTCATAATAATAATAAATTTATTTTATGGAAAAATGTAGAGAATACGAGTAACTATAATTGAAATGGAGGTTCAGGTAGAAAACCCTTACCTTATATATATTTGTGTGTGTTTTTAATTTCCATTAATGTCCTGAAAAAATAAAATTAAATCAATTAATTAATTAAGTCATAACTATACCATAAATTAATAGATTTAATATAACATTATTCAGTTTGTTTATGGTCATTTTTATGGGTTATGTGAATCAATATCACTGTTTGTGAGTGATAATTTCATTATTTTTCATGATCGGTTCTCTTCTATGTAAGATAATGTAAAATTAGAATTGAATTTTAGTATTGATGTTATTTTTTATTGATGCTCGTGTAGAGGGTTAAATGATCATATATCATGACACCCTCCCCACATTGTGTCCCCCACGTGGGCCGGAAATGTGAGAAGGGAGATAGTGGCCCAACATCCCACCTCCAATTGGCCCTTGGTGGGTGACTTGCACCAAGGTTATATTAAACACACAAATTAGAGGCATTACCCTCTATGAGTACACATGAAAAATAGATAGTTAAGATAGAAACTAACCAAAACATACCCAAACTAAAATATAAAATGAATCCAAAGTACAAATTTGTAATTTCATGAAATAAATACTGCAACTGAAATAGAAAACAACATGTACCAAATGAAATTGAAAACAGTTGTGACCACCAATCCCGAAAAACACATGTAACTCCAAGATAGTAGTTACCATGTTAATATCCAACTAGCTCAATGTGACCTGAAAAATAGTTTAGTTATTCATAGGGTATGAATAATATTATACTTATTAGGATCATCTGCAAAGCCTCTCGTGAAAATGTAATGAACGCATGATAAAGAACAGTCAAGAAAAAGTTATTATAACTCATCACCTAAACTGGTACACTATTTTCCTATCCTCACTATGGATACTCTCACCATGTATCATATACAATAGTATATAATATAATAATTAATATCATGGTAACCCCACCAATATTTCCCAACTGGTTTTCCTCTTTTCCCCAAGGTCACGCGACATAAGAATCTCTCTCTAAAAGGTTTTCCCGTACACACATGGGAAATGAACCACAATATCCACCGCATGCAACACAACAATTTGTCTATGTTACCAATGTTACCAGATAGTTTCCTAGATACTCCACAGATCTCATTACATGTATCCTACATTGGTTATTATACCACAATATAGTAGAGCACATACACCGATTAAGGATACTCACGCGATCACAACCTATACACGTTACACCAATAGTACTCCATAAGAAACAATATCCAGAATATATGTGGGGATTACCATTAGGAATTGTATCCTTGTACATACGTATATGTGGAAAACTAAATAATGTGCCTACCAGCACTAGTAACTACAATGGGAAGAGAGCAGGGCCGAAGGCCGTATTTAGCGATCCACCCTCCCACGTGAATGTTGGTGAAAATATTGCCAAGAGATTAGAATATTAGGGGTATTAGTTTCCCTAAATGATGAGGTGATGTAAGTTATAGAAACAAAAAGAGTAATGAATATACAATAGCTCACAAAAACAATATCGGTATAACCTAATCTAAGACTCCACTGAAGGTAATGTCTCTCGGACACCATGATGCTACTCCTAAGACATGGTATACCATAAGCAGACAACACTTTATAAAACATTATGACATTAAATAATTCCCTTTTAATCTGTTTTAATTTACATTAATGAAATCATTAAATACTAATTAACCATTAACAACATTACATTATATTTCATTTGCATCACATCTATGCATGATGCCATCTACGAATAAGAAAACCAAGTCTAAATATTCTCAAAATTATTGCCTCAACATTGATTCAATGATATATCCAACCCCATGGATTAACAAGACTTACACAATCCTTTACTAATGGCATAATTACATACCTATATTCAAATAATTATTGAAAATCAAAATTATTCTTCCAAAAAAATGTGTATCAATACAGTGAGTATCTGTGCTACCCATAGAGTCTTTTAAATCTAAATGATCAGGATATACACATTCATTCTTGATAATATAAACACAGAAAGCTCATGGAATACCTTTTATGTATTTATAATCATTATAAGTAGGATAATTAAGAACGAAATCCTCAATAAATGGTGAAAGTAAAGTCAATAATAAAATAAGATATTCAATAAGAAACCACATTCACATCAGTGGGTATGCACATCATCAACCCATTTCATCACTTATTGTGACCTCCCCAACACCCACCTATATAGAGTGATTCATCTTTCCACTCTATGTGTTAACTACTGCCACAACCACTGGGACTCCCTTCCCCAAAATGTAACAACATCCACCCATGATCAATTACATCACAATTAGTAGTAAAATACAAGGAAATCATTCTCTTGTTCGTAAGAAAGACATTTATCCTTTACTAAAAATGATATCTCACTGCCCCTAGCATAATGCTATTTGGTATTTACAAGAATGAAGGTAACTCTAAATCTAACCGTGCATTATCTTTTTTGAAAGAACAAGTCCATTAATCCATATTGAATAAAATAAATCATTATTAGTTGGTACCATATATGGGAAACCAAAACTGAAATCTATCATAGCTATAAGAAAATAATTTAAAAGTTAATTTGAGAATCCTTTAAACATCATGATAAATCATTCCTCAGGATAAAAAATGAATAGGAATAGGCATACACATCTACATAAATTCATTTAATATCTAATTACAACAAAAATAGCTAGATACATTTACATGCATCATTAGCTTCATCAATTTAATTATCAATTAATTACATATTTACATTTAACAATTTCATCAAGAACAACATGCTAGCACGAAATGGCTAGATATCACAATTTCTAGATAATCAAGAGGAAAAATACTCTCATGGGGAAAAGAATGAATATGCAATCAATCCAATTATTATAATATAGTTTATGTATTTTACTAAGACAAGTCTGTTGAAATCCAAAGTGTTAAAACATGCTAACACTACAGTTTCATGTAAAAGAATACAGAAGAAACGAATCACCTACCATAAAAGGATTCTTATGTTCATTGCCTGAGAACTAATAAATGCAAAGATCATGATCACATTCCCAAAAATAACATCATAAATCCTAGGATGCTTCATCACAACCACATAAAAAACAACAAAAATAAACTGCGATTGAACCATGGCGATCAAACTCAATATCATGGAAATGATAAATTGTAGAAAAATGATTGATTAAATCCAATGAAAAGAGGCAGCACTTACCCCTTATTGAAGTTATGTCAAAGAAGGAAGCATGGAATAGTCATTGGATGAAGAAATCCACTAAAATTGAATAGGGATTCATTCGTCTCACCTAGGGTCGAGAGGGGGTGCACTCATGATATGGGGTTTGAAAAACCCAAGATGCTGGGTCTCTTTAAAACACCTAGCGACCATGCCGTATATGATGTGTACCAATTATTCCTGTCATGTACCACCTTGAGGCGAATTACACCGTAAAATGTGTTTCCTCACAAATTCATTATATTTTTCTAAAACCCAAACGTCACATGTTGTGTACCCATTTGTAATGTTGTGTATCACCCCTATTTCTAGCATCCTATGACAGAACTCCTCTAGAAATCCGCATAGCCTTCTCTTAACACCTCAGTCATTGAAAACAAGAAAAGGGTCTATCCAAGTTGATCCAGGGCCTTACCTTCGATTCCTCTCAAATCATTATTTCCCTATACAATCCAAAATCAACCGCGAGGGGAAACAAAAAAGTGGTTTTCTAATAATCCACCATGTGAGATACCTATAAAGTATCTCACCACCGTAGGAGAATAACCACATAAATAGAACAATGTGACCCATCGCAATAACCACATCCCGATCCTAAATTCTATTCCAAGTTAGATATATCTCAAGGGAATAAAGCCATGACAAATAATAAAAATAAGTCATATCATAAAAACAGAAGGTATAAATCCACAAATGATCATTGTTTTATGAAAAGTGTTAAACATCAAACAACTCGGGATACATACCTCATATTTTTGACTCATGTTCCCATTTACTCTCTTCCATGCCAATTTGTCACCACAATACATGAACCAAGGAGATAGAATGTTGGCACCACACCTTCTAATTTCGGTCTTGGGTCTCAAAGGATTAAACTTTAAGGTCATGTCATTTTCAACCTTAATCTCGCCCTAGTCGATGATTTAAGATTCGTCATAAAGGTAATGATGAAGCAGTGATGCATGAAAACATCACTTAGTTAGGTCATCTGTGGGGGGAAGTTCTACTCACAACACAATGAATCTAGCACGATCCAACACCTCAAAGTCCAAACAAGACAATGAGAAAGATTTCGCCATGAAAAAAACATCGATGACCACGATGGGTATGCGGCTTCATAAACATCTGATCCCCACCATCAAACAACAATGGACTCTATTGATTGGAATATGATTTATGAATATCCTGTGATTCCTTCATCCTCTCACCAATCATCAGAACCATCTCTATTTTATTATGCACAAGATCTGGTACGTGAATTGCTCAGTCATCAATCACATTCTAGAACAACATATATTGGAATGGTTGGCCATAAAATACACCAAACTATTACATACTGATGGTGGAACTGATATTACTGTTGTATGTGAACTCCACCAAGGGTTAGGCCCCATCCACAAACATCTAAATTATACGGCAAATGAGCACAACATATCTTCAAGAGTATGGATGGTTTATTCTGGAAGACCTTCTGTCTATAGATGAAAACTAGTTCTAAGGAATAACAGGGAACTGAAAGATTATTGGAGACCTCTCCATATTCTAGAGGTAAAATGAGGATCTTGATTAAAAATTACATTCCTTGAGACTCAGTGGAGTCTCAACACCTTCTATAGATACTGCCTCAAGAAAAAAATCCATTGATCTTGACTCATTGGTCTCTATGAAGTGTGATGATTTTGATAAATGATACATTACCACCCAATTATCGTCATGGAATTCCTGAGCTCGAGGTAGACCAATAACAATGTACATTGAGATGTCCTCCCTCTTTCACTGAGGAACATCTAATGGATGGAAAAAAAACAACAAGGGATAAGGTGCTTGGCCTTCACCTTCTGGAAGACCAACCATCAAGACACAAACATCACCACTACATGCATCATCCCATGGCACCAAAACTAACACCTCATGGATTTGTACAAAATTTAAATGCCAGGTTATACCATTGATGTAGAACTATGTAACTCTCTAAGAACCAAATAATTCCTTTCAATAGAAACAAAGAGACTTCCCTAATACAATACTCAATGTTGTCAATCCTCAGACCAACCATCAGGGGACTCACCACAAAAATCTCAGTCTCTCCATATATCCACCTTTAGATCACCCGACTAATACTCTTCCACCTACTACACCAGAGATGACTGCACCACCATCTAAAAATGAAATCCTCTTCCCCAAACTCACAAATATCATTATTTAATAGTAAATGTTCTTTTATTACACTCTAAGAATCACCATATTCTTGCACTACATCACTATGTGACTTCTTGTTCATCACATTATCTACAACATTCCCTTTTCCAGGTATATACATGATTTCAATGTTCTATTATTATAAGAACACCATCTTATAACTCTATCACCTGTTTTTGTCATGAATGAGGAAAAAATATCCCAGACACTTGTGATTGGTGAAAACCAAAAAGAACTCATTAAATAGGAAATGTCTCTTGATCATTCCTGGTCTATGTTTGTCAGAGGAGTCACAACCCATGATAAATCGAATATGAACCTCATGTAGTAGCCTATGAGACCATGGATACTTCAAACATATACCACTATCTTTTAGACTACCTAAGAAACAACTTCTTATATCTTTGATAGATCCACAACCACTCCCTATTTGGATACATCAATTAAATTTCTTTCTCATTCCCAAAACAAGCACTTGAAAATTATCAAAAAATAGATGATGTTGATAAATAACTCTAAAAAATACTTGTAGATGATCTCCATATTCCTACTTATAAGTAGATAATAGAAGGATTTCCTCAATTAAAACCACCATGAACTGATCCATGAAATCATGGAAATTATAATTCAATAGCCCTGTGAACATAGCTAGATCACTCTACACAATGAATAACATTAGAACGAACATTTAATTCATATGAAGAAAACATGAAGATTTGATAGGAATATCCTCATCCTACACACACAAATTTTTATATCATTAACACAAATAGATCGTAGAGAAACTACTTTTACCCTTTAGTTGATCGAATAAATTATCAATCCACAAAAGAGTATAGTGATTATTCAATATCAATTTGTTTTAGTGATGATATACGATACAAAACAGAAAACTGACATCATCCTTCTTCACAAAAAAATGGGACTGCCCCATGGTGACAGACTCAGCCAAATCAAAATCGTACTATAACATACTATCGAGATGTATATGCAGCTCCCATAACTCATATGGCCCCATCCTATATGGATACATAGATATTGGAGACACTCCCGCCAGTAGATCAATCCAAAACTCGATCTCTCGTTAATTGGCTAATTCTACTACCTCTTATGGAAATACATCAGTGTCCTCTTCTATGACCCTTTGAAATTACAACTGTTAAGCCATTAACAAACATATCATTATCTCAAAAATCATGGATGTTAAGGATGAATCCCAGCTCGGACCCATCTGAGGGCCTCTCCATCCAAAAAACAGTGATGTCTCTACATCATCATCGAAGAACACAACCTAACGTCAGAATTAATCTATGTTGTACTACACATTATTCCACAAGTCCATGATAATTAGGACATCATATGTTTGTATCCAAAAAATTTTGGAAATTTCCCCAAGAGTAGTGATTCCCCAACTATAGCTCATAATCTCAGCATACATTAAATAATTCAATTCGACCTGCAGCTGGTGTAGTCAATTCCAATGGATCTAGAAACCTCTCAACCTCATGTCCAAAATAATGGAAATGAGAATGTAATATGATGGACTGTTTTACTACTGAATCATACCAGGCATACAACAAACTAGAAAAAATAAAAAGGGTACCACGAATGATGTATGGGTCCCCTGGAACTGGAAATTCTAAAGAATGGTGCTAAAAGTGATCTTCTCCATAGCCTCACTGAACCTGATGAAAACCACCACCACAAATGCACTTTGCTATATAAGGACTAGAATAATCATGGGGATGTCCTATACCTTTCCCATATATTCTCAATATAACCAATGTTCATGTAACTAGCGGTTTCAAACTTAGTTAGAACTTCCGCAATAGAGGAAACTGGAGCGAAACACCTTCTCCAAGATGACATCTATAAAAGGTTGGCCACTCATTCTACTGATTTCCTTGGAATCCAAAATATGAAAAGGATAATATTACCTTCGAATATTCTTGAGTGATGCCTCCTCATGGGAAACGAAATATTGAGGGCTAGGACCCACCCCCAGTTGAGTGAAAAACTATTCATCCCTAAAAACAAACAACCCCAAAACATACCTCTACATGATGAGGAATTTTAATGAATCCCCTATCATAATGATCCAACTATTTACAATATCCTCTAGATGACCTTTTCAACCTATTGAACATCAATATATGTATTTATCATAAATAAAGTGACTTGGCGTTGGATATCTGGATTAAAAGACTCCTCGTAATTACTTTCATTGTACTCCTCAACTCAAAATATGTCCAAAGCATATCGTACAAGGTTCTAAAAACATAATCCAAAATCTCAAAC
This sequence comes from Viscum album, assembly GCA_963277665.1. Lineage (NCBI taxonomy): Eukaryota > Viridiplantae > Streptophyta > Magnoliopsida > Santalales > Viscaceae > Viscum > Viscum album. The sequence continues at coordinate 444,447,486 of OY728161.1, forward strand.
ACTGAATATTCCAATCCTAAGGGTAAGAAGCTCCTCATTAATGTATTAATTTGTGGTAGAAGAAAGAAAACTGACTCTAAACTTGTCCCAGAACTCCTCTGATGAGATCTCTATTATCTCAGAATCCCCAAGGAAGAAGAAGCACCACTGCGTCACTACCCCATGTACTCATAACCAAAGACACCCAGTGCCCCATCCGAGCATAGATCAAAATAAAGGATATCTCATTCTACTCTAACCAACCATCCATGAAATCATCAGAAATTCACCCCTCATACTTCTGTAGAATCTGGTGCTGAAACTCTTAGAGTGTCCTCCTCAATGTGGTGTCATCATCAACCTCATCCAGGTAGTGTTCTACTATATAATCCTGCAAGACATCTTCTGTGAAAACCATATGAGGAAATCAACATAAATCCATAAATGAAAAATATCAAACAATTAGAGATCCTAAGCCTAGATTAATGATGACTTGACATTAATTAATTTTTTTTTCATTTATTCATTTTAGGTTAAATTATCCAAGGGTTGACCCATTAAAACACAAGCACAAATAATAATTATGTGTGATCCTTTACTATGTCTCTACCCTACAACTATTATCACCTTGTATAGTAGTTATTGTAAACTTAATGGTCATTTCATCAGATCACATTGGTCCTTAAATGCATAATTCATATCTGTTAACTTGTTTTTACATAACTTTCAAAGATTAACTAGCACCATTTCCCTACCAAACAATGCAAACTCAAATGTTCCTGACAACTAAATACATCTTATCCCTCAACATTTCCTATTGTACCACATTTTCACAACCCCTAATCATACATTGTACCCCTCCTGGTATGAAAATATGATATGGGAGATAGTGACCCATGAGTCTCTCCTCCAGTAGGCCCCGAGTTGGTGACTAGCACCTACAGTATAGTAAACCCAAAAATTGGACGCATTACATTGTAAGAGAACTCATGATAAATAGAGATATAAGAAAGTCACCAACCAACTAAAACTTATAATAGAATATAAAAATATCACATGAACACATATGAAATTTCATGCAATAACAACTATAAGTGAAAAGGGAAAAATAAAAGTACTAAAGGAAAGTGAAAACATATACGACCATGATACCTAAACAACTCCTCTAACCCCAACCAAGTAGTAACCATACTAATCTACATCCTACTCCATGTGACATGAAAAAAAAATTTATGTATACATAGGGTGGGTATAATAATATAAACACTATGATCATCCCTAGATCCTGTTGTGAAAATGAAATGAAATCATGATAAAGAACAGTTAAACACAAGTGAAACTAACTACTCACCTAAATAGGTATAATAATTTCCCAGACACACCATGGATACTCTCACCAAGTATCACATACAAGATTATATAATATAATAATGAATATCAAGGGTACCCCACTACTACTTCCCAAATAGATTTTTGTTTTTCCATGACATCAAAATTCCTAAGCATCTCTATCAAAACGGCCTGCCCATAGAAACATGGATGAAGCACAAAAATATGCCCCTCATTAAAACACAATGAATATGTCAATGTAACTAAGTAACCATGTAGTTTTTGGGATCCACCACTGCTCTCAAAATGTGTAACATATTTCCGAATTATACTGCAAGCCATTACAGCCCATACACTGAGTGAGGATCCTCATGCCACCATATCCAATACACATTACACCTATAGTAGTCCTTATGAAAATATATCCAGAATATTTGTGTGTGAATAACCACAATCCATTAAATCCCTATACACATATATATCTAGAAAACTACACATTATTCCTCACAGCACTGGTAACTCCCATGAGAAGAGAGTGGTTCTAAATGGGGAATTTAGCCACCCATCGCCCCAACAGAATGTGGGGAAGAAATCCCCCAAGGCTCATAATCCCCAGGATGTCAGTTTCCATAACTGAAGGGATGTAGTATCTTATAGAAACACAAAATATATATAATATACTATATCTCACAACAACTATATGTGAATACCCTAGTATTATTCTGAAATGCAGCTAACATCTGTTGGACTCCTAGCTTCAACTACTAAAAATATGTATCGTATAAGAACAAAACCATTTAAAGATCATTATTTCATTACATCATTCCCTTTATATTAGTTGAACATTACATAACATAATTCATAAAATATAAATTTACAATTAAAAATTTCACATTATATTTCATTAACATCTCACCAATGATTCAATTCCTCTTGGAATAACCAAATCATGTAAACTACTTCTCAAAAATATTACTTCATAATTTCATCCATGCAAGATCCAACTTAATGGTTTAACATCATTTATTAAATTCATTACTAAAAACATTATTAGTTTCCAAAATTACATGGTTTTTATGAAATAAAAAAAATCATCCAAACACAAGGGGATAAATATGGTGAGTAATTATGCTACGCATCGAGTATTTAGGACCAATAGTAGGAGCATAGACCCATCCATCATTGAGAAGCTAAACACGGAGAGTAAGTGGAATTCCCCATTCATATTCACTTATTTTTGAAGGAGGAAAATAAATAAATGCTACCTCATATAGTGTAGAATGTAATGAAGACAATCAAACAAGAAATTAAACAAGAAAATACTTTCCCAAAAGCGGGTAAGCCCTACTTCAACCTGTTTTATCACCTCCTATGCCCTCCCCGAAACCCACCTACATAGTCCAATTCAGCTAACCATTCTAGGTGTAAAATTCTACATCATCTACTAGGAATCCCTACACCAAAAAGTCACAATATCCATCCATACTCAATCACATCAAAAGTAGTAAGAAACAACAAGGAAATTAGGCTCTTGGGCCTAAACAAGGCATTCTTCCATAACAAGCAATGAACACTCACAGCTCTATGAATAAGTCTCTATGGTCTATACAATAATGTGGGTAAATCAGAACCCTAAGATGAAATATATTTCATTAAACAACAACTATAATAATCCATCTTGAAATAACTGATTCATTATTATTAGGTTCTAACTTTGAGAATCCTAGACTTAAAGTGATCACAACTACCAATATTTATTTAAACTATTAACTTGACATGACTTTAAACATCAAGCACACACAACTTTCAATTTTAACAACCAATTAGAATAGGAATCCAAATCATCATCAATTGGATTAATATTTAATTACAACAACAACAAATAGATATATTAACATGAATATTTATCTTCATCTATTTAATTACCAATTAATGTCGTCATTATGTTCATTACCAATTTCATCGTGAAAAACATTCTAAAGATAAAATCATATATATCACACTATCTAGAAAATAAATTGAAATAAATTAACATGGTTAAATGAAACATCATGTAATGAAACCAATTATTTTAATTTGTTTCATGTATCTAATTAGGCCCACTTTATTGAAGTTAAAAGGGATAAAAAATTCTGACTCTACTATTGAATGTAAAATAATAGAGAATTAATGATTCCCCTACCATGGATGGTTTCTGATGTTCTTCGATCAAGAATAGATCAGAGCAACATATCATGATCCCTTACCCCACAACAACTGCATCCAATGATAACGATCAATATCATAATGGAAAATCCATACATAACATTATATTAAATTCAAAGATATGTATGATGAAAAGGTATGAAAATAAATCATGTTTATGTGTCATTAAATGGACTGAGTAACTCATATTTGTTGCAGTGATACATCTCATCGGAGTTTTCACTGAAAACTCCATTATTAAATAAAAATGAAAGTGTATACATTTCATAGAAAACGAGGATGATATAAATAAATGTGATTACCCATAATCAATGATTTAATTGGATATGATTAATAAAATTAATAAAGTACCAACCCCAACCTCATTTAGAACTTCATCCTCAATAGTTATGACATCATAATCTTGGACTTTCTCAAGTGACATTATTTTTTCAATGTTTCCTTTACTTTTATGACATTAATGTTCACAATATACCATCTCAATAGAACTATATCATTAATAATTTGAAGATTCTATCATTCCCTTTCAATGGTTTTAAAACATCAATTAATTGATAATTATTTATACTTGGATTATATATGTAGTCTATAACCATCCATTACATCCTTGTGAAGTTTTATTCATACATGGAAACAATGTCATCCTCTATTTTCATCTAATTCATAAAATACCTTTCTATATATACATGATGTTCATGAGGGAAGTATTTTTATAAGAATAATTCCTTAAATTCCCCTGATTAAATATTGTAAATATCATTCCCCCTCTTTGTTTTTTTAATGAATGACAACCATTGATCAGTATCTCCCTATAGAAGATAAACTTCCCTGAAATCCTTCTCCCTTTCATTACTACACAATGTAATAAATATCTTCACTAGGTAACATACCCAATTGTCATCTACGGATTGGTTTGTATTCAAATTATATAATGGGGATCGTTATTTCATAATGTGGTTTAACATTTCTCTTCCATATAGTGGTTATGAACATTCCATACAGGTATGGTTAATGTTAATTACCATAGTCAACTATCCCAGTATAGTTATATTTTTATCTACACCAGTTTCAGCTTTAGAACCAACATAATTATATTCCATTGGGGGAAATCCATTCATGTGATGTGTGGGTTAATGTGGTTTACATACCTTCCAATTGGTTCCATTTCTATATAATGGCATACAATAGATTAGGTTATGAATCACAATTTATATTCTCTATAAGAGAATGCATAACATGGATTGAAATAACTAGATGGTTCAGGAGGCAGGTAAGAACCTGCTCCCATTAAAATTAATAAATAAAAAATTAAAAAATATAGTACATCTCAAGAACAACAGGATTTACAAATCCTTGAGTACAGAAACACATTCCTATCATTTCTACTCAGATCATTACAATAGAAAGGCAAGACAAACGACCAGCTAGAAATGACCTCCACAATGGCCCATTTAGATAGAGCATCTGTGACCTGGTTGGCATCACGATATTCATGAGAGACATCAAGGCGTAAGCTGTCGGCAAGCCTAAGACATGAGATCCAAGTGGGCATCATACTCCATGGAACATTTCGAGACCTATCCATCAAAATCTGCACAGCAAGAGACGAATCTGACTCCAACCATACTCTATGAAAACCATAACGAACTGCATACCTGATAGCTTTGATAATATCCCATGGTTCAGTTTCAATAACATGAGCATATCCAATATAATGGAAAAAATCCTTTCACAAAGCCCCGATGAGTTCTGAAAACTCTACTACAGCCAGTAGGAACCGACGCACCGTCGGCCGCCCCAATAACATTCACCTTCAGCCACTCTGGAATTGGTGTAATCCACTTAATATATTTAACAATTTTAGGATTCCGTTCCCTGCCACTGACACTAAGGGAACTCAAGATGACAAAGTCAGAAATATCATTATGCATAGACCTAGTTTGGATCCTAGAAGGGGCTGCAATACTTTGTTTTATGTGCAGAAAACCATCCCGGAATGATGGATTTCCATTGTTAAATATAACAGAATTCTGAGCTTTCCATATGTAGGAAAAAACTGATGTAATAGCATTAGTAAACAGGGATTTCATTTTACCACTGAAATAAATCCTCAAGGACGAGCATAACACCAATTCAAGGGAATAAAAATCGAGAAAACAGTGAAATATTGATGCCACATAATTCTATAAGCGCAGAGAAAAAATGCAGTGAAGGAACATGTGTGAAAGAGACTCATCTCCACTGAAACAGAAGTGACATACCGAGGTCAGGTTGAGTCCAGCATGCTGCAACACACATTGAATTGGAATTATGTTCTTCCAGATCTTCCATATCAACATAACATCAATGGGAGAGATGTATGGTTGATGAAAACCTACCAGCCAAGATGGAATTCTAGAAAGAATGCCACACTGCATACTGTAACAATCCCTGCTGAAAAAATCACCACAAAGGGAAGGCTTCCAGATAAAAGTATCACTATCAAAATAAGCATGATTAACAATTTCCATCTATAGATTATTTGGAATAAGTTCACAAGAAATCAGGTTTTCCAGCAGATCCGAAATGGAGAGATTTCCCAGGGAGGGGGGATATTAACATGATCTTTTAATGGAGAGGACAACCATGGTGTGTTCCAGCAGTTTAGATGAGAATCATAAGAGACCAACCAAATTGACTGAGACATAATAGACGAATAAGAAATCTTAATTGAAGGCCAGAAAAGAGATTTCATAAATCACTACCTAGTGTATTTTAGTCTGTCCACGAACCTTCCAACTAGAAAATCAAGGGAAAATCCAGGTTTAGTGAGAAGCCTCCATGTGAAATTCTGAAGAAGCACATTATTGAAGATTCTAGCATCCTTGATTCCCATCCCTCCAATTTTTAGTGTCTTTATACACTCCTTCTATGCAACAGTAACAAGCTTTCTCTGATGAATGGATCCAGTCCAAATGAAATTCCGAATCATTCCAGTCAATTCCTTTAGAAGCAGTGTCGACCATCTATACACAGAAAAAGAGTAGACAAAAATAGATGTAATAACATAATTGACAAGGAAAACTCTACCATCCCGAGACATTGTCATCCCTTTCAAACTTGCTAACTGATTGGTAATTTTTAGAGCAATGTCCTCTAAATGGGAATGTTTCACCCTTCCCCAAAATTATGGAACCCCAAGATAATTAAAGGGCAATGTGCCTCTTCTGACACCGAGCCTACGAGGAACCCTATATTTCTTCGAAATTCTAATGCCTTCCCCAATGAAAACAAAGGATTTATTCCAGATGATCACCTGACCTACAACCTCTTCATAGTGTGAGAAGATACTTTTGATGCACAAAATTTTCTTCCTGTCATCCTTACAAAACAAAAGTATATCATCAGCATAGAATAAATGCGAGGGGGAAAATAAATTCCTACTTGCCCTCATTATTTGATAAATACCAGTGTTGAAAATATCATGAAGACAAATACACAGGTAATCCTCCGCCAAGTAAAATAGAAGCCCAGATAAAGGATCCCCTTTCCTGACCCCTCTTCTACATCTAAAAAAACCCCTGGGGGAGCCATTAATATGAATAGATAGTCGGGCACTTTTCAAAATGGCATGAACCCAAACAATGAACTTATCTGAGAATCCATGCATCTTATGAATTGAAAAAATAAAGTCCCACCATATAGTGTCAATGGACTTTGAAATATCAATCTTCACGGCCATGTTACCATGTGGACCTTTGTTTCTCATGATGTTAATGCATTCTGAAGTGGTGAAGAGGCAATTCTGAATCCTTCTATCAGGTATAAAACCAAACTGATTATCAGAGACAAGACTTTTAACAACATCACCTAACTAGATAGCCATGATTTTGCTGATTACTTTTGGAATCATGTACCCAATGGCAACAGGCTTTAAATCGTTAATATACAAGGCATTTTCATTTTTATGGATTAATGCAATAAAGTTGGAATTCATCCCAAGGGGCATATAGGGGTGATGAAAGAATTCCTTGACAGCACTAATTACTTCCATGTAAATAATATCCCGGTAGAACATAATGAACTTTTTTGTAAAGCCATCAGGGCCAGAAGTACATTCCATATTTAAAGAGAAAAGAGAATTATGAATTTCCTTTTTGGAAGGAATCTCAATAAGATTTATATGCATAAGTGAATCTATGAATAATTATATTTTATAGAATTATCAACACAATATCCTCTATACTATAATTATAGGATTTTTTGAATGATTATCCATAATTTATACCTTATCGGTTTTCCCTAATATATTTTTCCTAAATCGAGTTTCCATGTTTTCTACTAAACCATTCATCTATAATAATTGTAAGAACACTGACCCTAGTTTCCCAAAGCTGATTCTTTTTTTGAATACATTGGAATGAGTACATGAATGTATTATCCAAAAGGACAAAAATAGTTTTGTAGTATGTGAATACGAGTTACATACATATGTATACATTATAACATGAAATTAAATTAAACATATATGTTCCATTAAGAACATCCACAATTATATCCTTACCCCAGAAATACATTCACAATAAACCTCTTCACATATCGAGGGACAATAATACATAAGAAAGGAGGTGAGCACATTTTCTCCAAAAGGGTATGTAAAACAGTGGAAGTAAAAATAATAAGTCATTATGAGTAAATAGATGTTCACATGCCATTATTACATAATCATGAACATAATATGGTTGGAATAAATGATGATTAAATAATGTAATAATAAAAAACCATTGTGATTCTACTAGTATAATAACCACATGGACTGTAAATTATTATATCCATAACGAGGGAATTCATAATGTGGGATTTCATTACCATCCATCTTATTCCTTGCATGCGGACCATAAATAAATTGGTAAAAACCCAAACCTGTTTTTCTCATGAGACCACCCGATGCTCTTAGAGGATATAGAGGGCCCGACCATAAAATTAATTTGTCTAATGCATAACTCATATGAAATGGTTGAATAATAAAAAATATATACATTATTATTTAAATTAACATATGTAATGTAAGCATCTTACCCCAACCATTAAAAATCACTCTAACCATTTAATATAATATAGGAAATAATTATAGATTTCACATCCACAGTCAAAATAATCATAAAAAATTCAGGGAAACATTTTAGATGATATAATAATTTTTTTATGACAATTAAACCAATTAACCAACAAATTTTTTGAAATATATTTAAATAACATTATAAAATTATCGTGAAATTGTTGATAGACATCATCTATTACTTTGAAAAGATGAATGGATTTGGTAAACCATCATAATATAAAAGAATATTCTATAAAAGATAGATTTTCCAAATTAATATATGTTATTTTATAAAAATAATGGTCTCCTAATAGTTATTATATAATGATGTTTAAAATATTATAGAAATTGAGAAGTTCCTTTGAAATTAGATTGGTATTTTGTAGAGAGTATTTTAAGGATCCTTAAAAAACATGTAAATTACCATAAATTAAATATGTATTTTAGTTGGTACCAATATATAGAAAATTTAAATTTAAATTAAGTGTAGTATATAATCATAAAAATAAATTTAATTGAAATATATAGATAATAAGAGTAACCCATTTGAAAATGGCTGTTTTTCTTGAAAATCCTAACCTTGTGTCCAAAAATGTTTTTCACTTAAAAATATCATCATGGTTGATCAGATTAAATCCATTAAATAATTAATTAGGAATCATATCTTATTTTATTTGATTAAATATAATTTTTCTATGTTCATTTATTGTATTTTAGGGGTTATGATATTCAATATCACAGTTCAGGATTATCATTTCATTAGTTTTCATGATAGGTTTTCATGAATAGAAGTTCAATTAAAATAAAAATTGATTTCCAGAATTGTTGTAATGTGATAATAATTTTCATACATATGTTCAAAAGATAATATTTTAATTTTGGTTAAATTGAGTTAGAAATAATCATTAGAATAAATTTTAATGATAAACACTTGGATTAATTTTGTTGGTTTTCAATCACCAAGAACTAATATTGTTTTTTAAATTGATAACATGTGCTAAAAAATGATTCCCGAATATTATAGACAATATATTACTTATATTATGAACATTTTAAACCCTAAAAATTTTTTCATGATCATAATTGGTGACATTAATAGATGTTGTAAACAAGTTAACCTTGAATGTGGTAATATCACACATCTCAGATGGTGTTTTAATTTCTATTATGGAAGAGGGGAATTTAGAGATGATGATGAATTACAACATTATCTTAAAAGCATATAATAAATATAAGGTACATTAGTTTTCATAATATTTGTATGAATATAACATAAGATTGAAAAAAATAAAGGATCATAAAATGAATGAAAAGATATGAAAGGACGAATTAACCTCGTGAACCTATATTCTTTAAGAGCCTATTCAGGTGAGAGGGTTTAATCATTTGAAAAAAAAAGGTAATCAGGACATGAGGAAAATCATGGTTTGATATTTTAGTATACTTTATCAAAGGAAAAATTCTACAGAGTAATTAGTATAATAGAGAGTTAGAGGTTGTTTCTATAGTGGAGGAGTGGGCTATGTTTTTTAATATCTTATACATTATTTTGTGAATTTTCTCATGAATATAAATATTGAATAAATTTTGAGAACTATAACAATAAAAAGTGGATTTGAGGTTAGACCATTTCTATATAAATCTTCCAAAAATAACACATGACACAATAAATCATATATTTAAAACATTCCTTTAATTACCATATTTGACTACTTAATAGAAATTCATGTATTTTAGAAGAATCCAAAGAAAATCACCATAACCAATTTTAAAATAGTAGAATTCAATTATTTATTGTAGTATATGAAAATAATTTACTAAATATTTGATATTTAATTTATAAATAAAACCATCATTCACTAAAAAAATACTGTTTTAAAAAAATTGATTTTATAATACCATGAATAATTAAGTATGGTCACATAAAATTATCCTAAATTCATAAGACAAAAGAATAGTTATTTGGGAATAAATTTTATGAAAATATAATATAATTTATATTAATTCCTTATTTTTAAAATTTTATTTAGATATTTATGACTCAAAAAAAAACAATGCTTAATAAAAAAATATTTAATTTTATTTTTTAGGTGGAAAAAATTTATTTATACGATCATGGGTGAGGATAAAATTCGTAAAGGTCATATATATATTTACAAGGTTAGATTACTATTCTTATGGGTCATGTTACAATTGACCAAAAAATTATGTTGATCATATAACACTAAAAATAATTTACAGAATTCAATCTTGTGTGTTAGTTTATTGAAATTCATATCATAAAGGTGGATAAATTATGATTACGGGATATTTTATAATAATGATTTAATTTGTAGAGAATTATTTTTTCATTAATTAAATATTAAATTTATTTTTAAATATCAGGGGTGTTACAAATTTCTTTCTCAAACATTATTTTTTGTTGTACTCAATGGTAAATATAAGATGGAATCACGATACCAATGAGTGTAATGTAAAATGAAATGAAATTATATATGAGAAAAAAAGTTACTTATTTATAGAATGTGATGAATGATGATTATGCCTCACTGAATATTTCTCAATATTATTAACAAACTAATGGTATTTGAGTTTCAGAATGAAAAAAAAGAAAAATTTGAGTTCAATGAAGGTCATAGAATAATGAGTAATAATTTTTTACATGATGCAAATTTTGAAAGAATAAATTAGGAAAATAAAATAATGGACTATGAATATGTTTAATGTGTATAATTTATAATCATAAACAATGTAAATGATTGGTAAAATAGAAGATTCTTAAGTAATAAAATAGTTGATAACCTAATGAACCATTTATTGTTCAATGTAATAATTGTGGGGAACCGAGGGATTATCTAATTGAATACCTTAATTTAGGGTTTAACTACTAGAATATTGAATGGAATGTGCTATGGAAATAAATTAGGGGGGAATTATTGAAGTGTATGTGTATTGGTATTAGTGATTTAGGTTAAAGTGGGTTTTTACCAAGGATATAATTCTTATAAAATCCATAAATCAAATAAAGAATTATCTATGATATTTTTCATAAATGATTTTCAAAAATATGTTGAATGTTAATGATAGACAAGAAAAAACTATCTTGGGTTCTGGTGATAATTATGTATGAAATATTATTGAGTAATAGATTACCCTTAATATGTTCATATGGAATATATAATATTAATTTCCAATAAATGAAGTGTAATATATATAATGTAATTTTTATAATTTTTTTACCTTTAAAATTGTTAGTCCATCTATGATAATGTGATTTAGGTTATATTTGATTGTGATAATTTCATTTTTATATGTATGGAATATATTTTATGGTCTATTATTTAAATTGAGAAATAAATAAAGATATAAATTTTACAACATTATATTTTCATTGGGATTTATATTGATTCAGGTAATGAACATATTCTCGTGGAATAGACAATCAAGGTATTAATATGTTTAGTATGTGACATTTAGAGCTTTGTTATATTGTATGAGGGTTAATTTTATGAGGATTTTGGGAATTTACAGATATTATTTGTTAATATTATTATTTTTAATCTATTCCTTCATATTTTGGAAGATTGTTAAGGTTAACTACATATGGATTGGTTTATGATGATCAATTGAGTTTATTTTTTAGGTTTTAGAGATTAATGGGTTATTATTTAATTAAAATATTTATTTTTATTAGTTAACATATATTACTTATTTTTTTATTGAAAAAATATAGATATATTTTGAATGATTTATAATTATTTTACATATCATATGATCCATTAAAAATAAATTTTATTGATTGATGAATGAAAAATCATTTTCGATATTAATTTCTTGGAGTAATTGATAAACTCAAATTTATCAAAGAACATCGAAATGATGAAATTGATGTTATGAATTAGAAATAAATTATGTATGTATATTTTCTATTATTATATATATGTATAATGAAATAACCCATATTTTTTAGGAAATGGATATTGAAATAATAATTTTGTTCTTTTACGTTAATTTTTATAAATTTATGTCATTTTCGCCCTCAAAATTCCATAACTGTGTGGTCATTAACATTCTCATAACCATGTTCTATATATCTATATATTTTTCATTGGATACCATATTTCTCATTCATGCTTATATTTTTACTTCCATGCAATTTTCACCTTATCTAGAAACACAATTATGTGTTAATCCTGGCAGCTTTTATGTTCCCAGTCACTGATTTAAAAGAATGTTTTATTATCCTTTGTATGATGTTGGTTAATGAAAAATATATTTTCAAATAGTAATCCTTTAATGACATAGTTAATAGTTAATGGATGAAATTCATTTAAATTGGTTATAATTTACCGACAATAATATTTAATTTAAAATAATAATATGCTCAATATATTTTGTAATAGGCAACACAATACCTTTCATGAATAATGATATATTGTAAAAATATTAATATTTAAATATGTAAATTACAAATTATATGTTCAAATAGAGTGTATAAATAATATTATCCTCATAATTAAATATATTTATAATCATCATAGATAATAAAAAATGAATTGATTAATTCTATGGAATTAAGAAAACATATTCTATTGAATTTATTTTATGATTTAATAATAAATTTTCTATAAAAATTGAGTTTTATATTTTAATGAAAATAATATTATGATTATCTTATACACATTTTAGAAACTATATTTCAATAAAATGAAATAATTATTGAAACATCATATCAAAAGTATATTGTGGTAAAAATTATGCAATTTGTTAAATGATTATATTTTATTTTATTTTTGAAAGAATAATAATTTATATAATATAATGGGTCAACTAGAATTTGACTATTAACATATATTATTTTATTAATTTTAGTAAATTAACGAGATCCCCTCACCTTGTTTATATAAGGATACAACCTCTAATCACTTCATTATAGTTTTAGAGGCACCTAGATCAAAAAAACCCTACCAAATCCTATTATAATATTCATGATATACATATAGAGTTTCTAGTCTTCTTAAATGAAAATCCCTAGGGTACATAAAGAGAAATCCAATAAATGTGCTTAGAAGAGGATGTAATCATATTAACCTGATATTTTAATTTTACATCATCATCTACCAATATCAATTTATTCATAAAAATTACACTATATTGAAAAATTTAAATACTATATAATGAACCATATTTTTTTAATTTTATAATCTTATTAATGTTCTATTTTTTATCTAACAGGAAATGAAATGACCACTCATTTGTATATGTAGATTTCCACCTACAAGATGTTGTATGATTCACTTTATTTCTCTACCTCACATTTCTTTCTATAATGATATATTTAATTAATATATATTATATTTATGATATTATTATCTTTTTAATTGTGAGATAATATTTAAATTATTTTATATCGATCCATTACATAATTGAAACAACAATTATGTGTTCATAAGTACTAATGTCTCCATTAAGTGATGTAATTCATTTTTAATCTCTACTTAAAATGAATAATTATAAAGGTGCATATAATTAATACGAATTATAATCATGACTTGATTAAACATATGGATATTATGAAAAAATTATATATGTAAATGGATATGAATAATGGATTGAATTTTTAAAGAAAATGAAATAGTTACAAACCAGGAAGAACAATTTTAAAAAAATATTATAAATTAATGTGTGTTAAAATGATATATTATGAAATAACATTATATAATAATTATTTTAATTATTATTTTATATAATTATTTATTCTTATTTTTTGTGATATATGAAGTTAAATAGCTTATGACGTAATCCAAATGTATGTTAAGGGTTTCTTCTCTCAAAATTTATTTATTTATGACATATACCATATTACCATTTTATTCTTATGTATGGTATAGATACTTCTCATTAATGTTTTTTAACATTTATTTAATAAAAAACATATATTTTTAAAAAATATGTATATTCTTCTCTGTATGATGAGGTTTTTGACATCGATGCAACAAAAGTCCTACGAAATAAATGTTACAATCTCATTATCATCCAATATTTCTTACCCTAAATAAAATAAAATTAAAATATATTGATATAATGAATATAAACCAATATATTTTCTTTTCCATTGTTTAATTTGGAGATTACATTTTTTCCATTAATTTTTCTCTTTTTATGTATTCTAGATTACACGCGATTATATTTATGGAATACTAAATTTGTTTTACTATATGGTTAGGAATATTTTTCATACATCACAATATATTATTTATAATATTTTCAAGAATATATTTATTATTAAATAATAGTAAGATCATCATATTTTTAAACAGCACTATGATTGATATCATAAAAAATAGGAATCATTGATCAAAAATGTACCATAGTATATTATTATTTAAGCATTACAATTCTAAACTAAAAACTATATTGGTGGATATACATATTACCAACTAGTGTATGAAATATTTAAAAACAATCATAATAAAAAACTATATTTATTGATTCATTTATTTTATGAATGTTATTTCTAATAAGAATAATTTACTCTTGAAATATATTTTTTTAAAATTGTATTCTATTTATTATTGGGCTGAAATATCATAATAATTTCTAGAAAAGGTATAAATTTTAATTTAATTATCTAACAATGTTTATGAAGTTATCATAATAAAATTATATTAGGTTAATATATTGTGATTTTTATTAAAAGAGTGATTTAATATATAATAGATAATAATAATAATTTTTTTTAAAATTAATTTTTTTTTGGCATATTTCAAATGTAAAATTAAATTATTTATTATTTTATATATTTATAAAGATTAGTATTAAAAATCATAATCATGTTATGGTATTTTTAATTAGTTTATAAATTAATTATGTATAAATTTTTTTCCTTAAATGTGCAATTTTATTGAAAAACAACTTTTTAACTTTTTACACAATTATTTATAATAATTATTTTGATGATTATATGAATTGAATTTTATAATAGGTATTCCATTCTGGAGGTTCAAATTTGATAAATTATCTGTAAATTATAAATATGAAATGTAACATGGGTAAATATTTGTTACCAATGTAAGGATAAAACGGGTAAATGAGGGTAAAATTAATATGTGAGGGAATAAAAGATAAACCTGGGATTTTTCATAAATTAAATGGATGATTTTATTTCATCTATATTCATCCAAATATTTAACATATTACTATATTCCTAACACAATAGGATTTTTATGTCAGAAATATTGTATTTCAAAAAAAGGTAAATAATATCTTCATTTTATTAATTATACATTTTTTATATGGGGATAAATATAGGACATGATTTATATTAAAATTTTAATTTAAAATTATATAATTTTTTTATCCGTAAAATTTATTTCTAATTTATAGTTATAAAATAATGACCAAATATTCATATGTATTTCTGATACAATACTACATAAATTAATAAAAAAATAACCACAAATATTTAATGAAACAATAATATATATATAATATTTTATTGATGTTTTAATGTTTATATTTCAATTCCATATTTTTCTTGTTATATTCAATGTCAAAATATTTTTATAGTTTCTAGAAAAAAATTTATTATATTTTATATTAAATAATTTTCTATTAAATTATTTATAAATTATAAAATCATACAATAAGATAATTGTAATGAATAATTTCAAAAAAATAATTTTTTATTTATGATCCAATTTTCACATTATAGTTTAAATTAAAACCCCTGAATATTATAAAAATTATTACCAAGGTTAAATTAAAAATTTGAAAACCAAGATGATAAACCAAAGGATTTGGTTTGAAATGATACAGAACCCTATAGAAACAGTACATGGAGAATATAATATGGAAAAATCCTTCGTAAATTATAATACATATCATTTTGGAACCATTAGACATGAATTAGAAACAGATTATATTATAATAGTTATATATTTCAATTAATGACTAATGATATTTTATAATCAAATATATTTTATTAAATTATTTAAATATCATGAAAATAATTTCATCTACCATTTAAATGATATATGTTTTAGAATATCAATCATGTTTTATTTTTGGGTCACATATCCTTTCACAATATATTTCTTTACCAATATTAGGTCAAAA